>OX344798.1:21356901-26356901 GCA_947034925.1 Eudemis profundana
CAGATTTTCATGCTACCCGTGTACTGTGAACGCTGAAAATACTTATGTCAATGGCATTGTCTCGTGATACCTTTTTAACCCAGTGTGCTAAGGTCTGAGATCCAAAGTTTTTATAAGGCCTTCGTACAAAGAGGTATCCTTTAGTATGATGGCGTCTCAATTCATTTGTCCTACTAACATACGTTTGAACTGCGAGTGCTGGGCAAATAAGGACTTTCGCGGATATAGGGTAATCTGTTGATTGGTTAACAAGCTCCAGGCCTCGAAGTATTAATTAAATTTGTAACCTTGATTATATTTAACATTTAGATGGCTCCTACTGGAGGAGTATCATCTCATTAGCTATACTGTCCAGTACCAGTGCTAATGAAGGTGAAGCCATAATTACATCATTACTTATTGGCATATTATCTAATTTTATCAGTAGCCTGATCGTGTGCATCCATTGTGCCGAAGCAATGGCGATAAAAGTACAAGTTTTATATGATAAATCAGTTAATGAGACATCTTCATTTCGATAAATATTTAAGAAATGATTTAGAACTATATTTGTACGTGGATTTATATTTCGGGTTCGGAGGTTTAAGTTTGTAAGCCTTTAAGAAATCGATTAACCCAATCATTTGACGTAACATTCGTATTGCGATAAGGCTGATCTGTGTATGATCAAACAGCTATAGCTTAAAATTTTATGGTCAAAAAGACATCATCAAAAAGACAAGACGGTGATGTGTTAAAACACATCACCGTCATTAGCGTCATAAACATCAAGATTTCTCGTTTTTTACAGAGAAGCTCCCAGGATTTGAGTTAATAAAGTTTTAAATTATTGCTTTAAAAGTATTTTTGCTAAAGAGGCCATCACTATATTTAGTGATTCATGTAGTAGGCCACGCTTTATTATCATATCCCTGATAATTTAGCTGCCACCAGGATAAGGCTGGCATGAAGCGGGAGGCGCGTTCTGAACGGAGAGACTAATAAAGATCCGTCGGAATCAATAAACGTTTTTTCAGGTACGACAAGACTAGACCACAAGGAGTACCATGCTTGTGATGGCCAGTAGGGTACTACAACGATACCTTTAGCTTTATCTGAAATGATTTTTCTAATACTTTGCTCACTAGGCTGAATGGGGGAAAGAGATAAAAAATAATATTTTCCCAACTAAAAGTAAAGGCATCGACTATTTCTGAATAAGGATCTAATTTCGAAGACGCATATCTACTGCAGTAGGCTGTAGTTCTGAGGGCTGTCAAAAAGGTCAAATGCAGGTGTACAGCCTAACATATGAACAATCTGTGAAAATATATGACCAGAAATTTCCCATTCAGTGTCTATATTCATTTGGCTGGAGTCCTAGACTCCCGATCTGCTACTACATTATCGCAAGACTGTATGTATGATGTAAATACATAGACGTTTTTTGACTCGCACAACTGCCAAATGTTTCTTGCATACTTATTTAAATGGGGATATTGTACTTCCCCATTCTGTTAATATAACATGGCAGGTGTGTTGTCTATTCTCAGTAAAACGTTGCAATCTTTTAGATTTGCTGTAAATATCTTCAGTCCATAAAATGCGGCTATAAGTTCCAGCGTGTTTATATGAATGAAGTGTCAGTTCACTGACTGTCCAGTTGCCAGAAGCGTTTGGGCACCACATGTCGCGCCCCAACCAGTTATAGATAGATGCATTACTATACATTTCTAACAAGTAGTTATTCTTGCGGATCGGGGAGAATGTATCATTATATTATTAATCCGCCATGAAAAATGTGGACTTAAATATTTTTCTAGTTTCATTTGTTTGTTGTAATTTTCCAAATGATCCAGAGCTAAAATATTTCTCGTTCGAAGAATTTAGTATACCTACATCCATCCGTATTTGACGGCTGGACATACGGAGGGCAAAAATCTGATGAATTCAGCTAAACATCATGAAAACTTGATATGCTCTGTTAAGGCTGAACGGAAGAGATGTTCATCCATTTTTGGTATTTTTGACGGTATCTCTAATATTTTAATTAAGAGTGTTTAGGGCTGCGAACCGACGAGACTGAGATTCTCTATAATAGCTGTTGTACTTATATGAGCTTGCCGGCGTCACTCAGTCTTTATTATGTCTTGAGATACTGTATTCTTAGATGACAATGCCTAATTTAACACTTGTCCTATTGCACCGAGACTACCGAACAGCTGGCTCTGCTTACTTTGGCCGTAGAAGTCCTTTTATACATTGATTTCCAAAAAAGGGCTGCTTTGATCTCAAGATTTAGCATCGGAAACCTCATATTGGGGCAATTTTCAGGAGGCAAGTAACGTCTGATTAGTTCCAGGTGAAAGTCCTTAGCTAATCCATTTGCCAAAATGGGTGCCGACTTGGGTGCAATATCCTTATGTAGGTTTTTGCCGTATTTTTTGTTATCAGTTGGGTCCTCGCCCAGTAGTTCTAATATTTTCGGTTCCAATGACGGTATAGTCTCGCCACTCTATCTATGGGCACGGCAAGTGCCGCCAGGCGGCGTGGGCGCTTCGATCGTTACGGGCTCGGCCGGCGCGATCGGCGCGGGCGACGTACTCGGCAGTAGTAGGTAGTTGTTGCTTCGCCCGGCTCGGCCAACTCAGGGTCCGAGGCCTCCGTGTCCCCGTAAATATGAATGTATCCTCTACACGGTTCATGTGGAGTATGAAGTCCTCGACACCGTTAAAATGGAACTGATGTTCTGGATAGAACGTGTGTATCCTCTACACGATTTACGTGGAGTATGAAATCCTCGACACTGTTAAAGTGGAGCAGATGTTCTGAATAGAACGTGTGTATCCTCTACACGATTTACGTGGAGTATGAAATCCTCGACACTGTTAAAGTGGAGCAGATGTTCTGAATAGAACGTGTGTATCCTCTACACGATTTACGTGGAGTATGAAATCCTCGACACTGTTAAAGTGGAGCAGATGTTCTGAATAGAACGTGTGTATCCTCTACACGATTTACGTGGAGTATGAAATCCTCGACACTGTTAAAGTGGAGCAGATGTTCTGAATAGAACGTGTGTATTCTCTACACGATTTACGTGGAGTATGAAATCCTCGACACTATTAAAGTGGAGCAGATGTTCTGAATGAAACGTATGTATTCTCTACACGATTTACGTGGAGTATGAAATCCTCGACACTGTTAAAATGGAGTAGGTAGACGTAAACATTCGGATATAATAGTCCTCTACACGGCTCGCATGGAGTAGGTATACAAATGTCAACATTTTGTAGCGTGGATGATCAATATGATCACACTTGAAATCTTCAACACGATTTTCGTGGAGCTATACACGTGTAAATACATCTACATGTTTGTTTCTTTTCGCCAGGCAAGGTGATAGTCATAACACAAACCCTAAAATTTGCCAATTTTACTTGGCGTCATAACACTTTTATCACTATTGATGACGAACCCCAACGACTTAAAAAAGTCTTGTAGTTTTTACGTTTGTTAAGTAATTAAATCTATGGTCTTACTATATATAAAAAATCGTCTAAGTAGTTAAATGACAATAGGCCCGAAGTACGTAGATATTTCTTTTAATAATTTTATATAAACAAATGGAGCCGTACAAATTCTTGTCGTTTAGCAAGACATTCGAATCAAACAATTGTGGTCGCCACTTAAAACGCAATCGTTTGCGATCATTTTCATCAACAGATATCAGAAAATAGGCATCATGTAGATCTATTGTTGCCATATCTTGCAATACCTTACATAAAATGTACCTACATGTAAGCAATTAATAAATGAAATGAAATAAAGTAATCGGTACGTTACGGTAGTTGCTACCGCAGTCATCCAACTTAAAGTGATGAACCGTAGTGAATTTGTTTAATTATTTTAAACTTACAATTAGTATGAAACGATGAGTTCCGTTAGGTTTAGGTACTGTGAAAATAGGTGAGACAAATTGTCCTTCACATGGCATACACAGTGATATGAAGTTAGATAAAAACTCAGCAAATCCGTTATACATCTTTCCTAATTATATAACATTATACACGTATCTTTACTTTTTATTCGTAAATATGTAAGTAACCAGGTTTAATGATTTTGTAGGTAAGATGCGTAAAGGAAATTTGAAAGTACCGTTATTGGCAGTGCCGTATTATCTAAAAACACTTTATAGTAACTAGTACTTTTGTTAAAATGATTACAAATTTACCTTCATAATCCTGGTTGTAATTTCGATCCCTTGATCGCTTTCGTTTTCACTTCACTACACTATTTTTTAACGTTAAATTTCGTGCGACTCGGACAACACCAAAAAATGTAATGAGGTCAGGTAAGCGCGGGCGCGGGTGTGCCGATGCCGGCGAGAGAGAGATGGAAGTATGGTTTTGCTTTTTAAGATATTATAGCTCTAAATGTGTGACAAGGACAGCACCATCTCATGTACTGCTGCATGTAAACTATAGTAATCGTCTTCGGTTGGGATACGAAATATAAATTCAGTTACTTACCTTAGGTCTATAGTTGTACTGCAGATGAAAATCTTCTTGCATATAGCGTCGTATATTCCTTTATGGAAATTCACATACATGTGTTATCCACCAGGGCCTTTTTTACCCTAATTAATCACAAAACCACGTGTTAAACTCGCGTAGAATGCGATAATAAATTCCTTAAATGACATACGAGCGTATGGAACAAATATCTATTTAATTAGGGTCTTTGTTACATGTTCAATTTTACAAACCTGTTTGCCATACGCATAGGGGGAGAGAGGATCTAACGATCTTCAACCTTTTCCAAATCAAGGGTCAAGAACGTTTTTTTGCATGGCGGGCCGCATCTTAAGTATTTATAGATTTTTTTTAATAAGGTTAAAGTTGGCCCACCTTCTATTCTAATACAAAAAATCACGGCGAACCGTTGCTCCTGTGAAAGGAGGCAAGCAGCAAAATCGACTAACACACTATCGAGTTTATAATAATGGGCCCGCCAACTGCTTAGCCGCTAAACTGTTGGCGGGCCGCGGATGAAACCTCCGCGGGCCGCGGGTTGAAGACCCCTGAATCTAACCAAGTTTGACAGGCTATCTTGAAAACACGGAAATAGTTAGGAAAAAGCGCGATGGAAGGTAATACTTACGGTATGGTAATAAGGTAATAAAGTATGACCTGTAATAAATTAAAAAATAAAATTATGTCTAAAAATATTACCTCTGCGAGGTTTTGATTTAGGGCAGACGGAATATTAGGAGTCATAATACTTACTTAAATATTTCAAACATTGACATCACAAAATTAAGAGCCTTATCACAGCTGCGGGCGAATTAAAAGCGAAGGCGGATCTCACACTGCAGCGCGAATAGGGCGTGCAGAACCGGGAAATTTTAGTACGAAAGAACCGGGAATTCCCGGTACTGCCATACTAAAATTTCCCGGTTTTGCACGCCCTAAGCGCGAATCGCGGCGACACGCGAATCAGCGATTTTCAACTTTGTATGTAGAATCATCGATTTGTATAGAAAAATCGCGGGGTATGGCACACTGGCGCGTAAATCGCGGCGACTCCCAGCGACTCGCTGCGACTCGCTGCGAGTCACGCGTCGTCACGTCGCGACTCGCCCGTCGCGGCGACTGGCGATTTCAGTATGTTCTTCACCGAAGTTCCATACAAATGTCGCTCGCGGCGAACACGCAGCGAGTTCGCCGCGACCGGTTTTGTATGGAAACTCGCCCGCAAACCGCAAGTGTGATAAGGCCCTAAGTTTAATCTCAGCGTACATTGGGAAACAGTAGAAAACTACTGTTTCCACGGATAAATATCCGTCCATTTGAAATACGAGCAGAAATTGCAGTAGCCAAATACCGTAAAAGCGTTGAAACAAAAACTTTCGCTGAAACGTTTTTTACATAGTTTAATCTGTCCGAATTTTTTATTAGTCTGAATACTCTTTCCGCATAATAGTTAGTTTACAGGTAGGTATCATTGTCTTTTCAAAATAATTATAAAACTAACCTAACCTAGTCTAACGTACGATTTTCCGAAATGTTTATAACATTGTTTAACCTAGAGGGTAATTATGCGAATTTAAAATTCGGACTAACAGTGCTTTCGGTCAAATAAAGTTATGCCAACAGAGGGAACCCGCTATTAGATAGCGCATCTCGGTTGAAAATACGCGAAAAATAACGCATAAAGCCTTGGATATGCAGTTTTTAATTAACCTTTGACGGAGCGCAAATAAAGAATGTTACGTTATGAATTTGGAACATTTGTTTATCTCTCTATTTATTTCTGGTCGAGTCAACTAAAACCTGTATGCTTGTTTCCATGGTAAAAAAACATAATTATTTTTTGTTTATTTCACAGAAGAAAAAATACGTGTCCATTATTTTTTAATAACCTGTCGGACTATGTAACAAAAATCAGTAGGACACAAGCCTATTTCATAATAATCAATGTTTTAAATTTATTTTTATATCCTCTGTATGTAATTAATCACCAAATGGGTTATTTTTTACATTTAACATGAATCAATAATAGAAACACAATAGAACGTTCTGTTTAGGTTTGGGTAGCTATGACCCCCTCCATAACTTTGCCAGTGGAATTTACGCATTTTTTCTTCAAGAGTGACTATAAAAAAATAGAAAGATGCACTTGCCGATGCTCGTCGCTGGCATCTCCAAGAGCATCTGCTATTTGAATCACGGCTCTTAACCAACCTGAAAAGACCAAACAGATACTTTTAAAATCTGATTTATTGTATAATAAGCACAAATCGAGCGATATCGAATAAGCTAATTTTATCAGTATTGTTGTGGAATAACGAAGCCATTGCATAACATAGGTACACTAAAATAAACAAACAGTCGAACTGAGTTCTTTACAAGCTTTGGAACTCCCCAAAAGACAAAGGCTAGTATGAATAAAAACATAATTTCAGCTAGTATGTTTTGTTGCCGTTAGTACTTTTCAAACATTAAACAAATATCTATTGGGATTATTCAAAGTTCCCTAACACTGCAATGTATTCTGCATAACTTAGTAACCGAGTGGTGGATAGCCTACTCACGCGGACTCTACAAAGACCTTGCACGAGTAAGATTATGCCGATAATGCAATAGGCTATTTGATGACAAACCAAATCAGCTTCTTTTTATAAAGTGTCAAAACGCTTTTCAAAAAGTATGCAATTTAGTATGAAATACTGACTTGTGGCGTCATGCTCAATATGGTATCTTATTTTTAATTTTTCTCATTTTAAAATCGCTGGTGGCACTAAAATTTGTATAATTGATTCTAAAATCAAATTTTGCTTCCAAAATTGCTCGGCTATCCGAGCAATTTTGGAAGCAAAATTTGATGGTTAACGTTACTTAATTAATTTTTCATCACACTTGCTCGAAAATGGTGCATTACACGTAGGTTTTGCGGGCCGTAAATGACCTATTACGCCCTAGGGCGTAATGGTTTTCTTTTTAAATTTGAAACGCTGGTTCTGTTTTACTCTTATTTGTCATGGCCAAAGGAAACGCCAACTTATTTTTTTAACTTTTATCACTGAAATATTTATTTAAAGATAACTGTTATTGCAAATACATGTAAACACATATGTCGGTAACATTAATTAATTGTTTAAATAGTGTATTTCAGTATTTTGCAAATATAAAATCAACTATTTTAGGTCTTTACCGCTATGGTTTCCGAACGTGACTTGACTTTTGCATTGTCTATGACATATGTCACTTTGATGTTTTAATATTTTCTTGTCATACTGGGACGATTAGTAAGGTTATATTATTAAGATTTCCTCACAAGTGTGATGAAAAACATTGTGTGTGCCACGGGCGGTAAAGGAATTACAAACTCGTGTTATTAAAGCCCTCGGTTTCACCTCGGGCTTATAACAAACACTCGTTTGTAATTCCTTACTTACCGCCCTAGATACACAATGTACTATTACGTCACACCTGGCCATAAAGTGGCAATAACCGCCCTCTACGCGTGCGGAAAATCCCACTTCATGGCCTGGGGGAGACGTAACATTTGGTACTTACCACGGGCGGTAATAAAGAAAGCCTCAGAAAGCATATTTATCGCCCTTGACTTCGGCTTGGGCGTCAAATACCTGCGATCTGAGACATTATTTGTTTTACCGTAAGTTGTTTAGGTAAGTAATGCACTATTGATGGTTGTCAAATACGCTATTAGTAAAGCTAAATGTGTATTTCCATTCCTCCAATCTTCTAGTAAAATTATCCTCTAGACCGCGCAGCATGGCGCTTCTCAGCTCTTTCACTCTTACGCTAAAATGACGTAACCGCCCACTTTCGTAAATGCTCCCCTTTTCTGGACTGTAATAAGACATAAGTCTGAATGGGGCTGGTGGTTATTTTTTATTCGCGCCGCGATTGCTGACGTGCGTCCTTTGGCATTAGATGTCGTCGTCGGGTAATGGGAACACCGAGGTACGAATCCTAGTAATATTGCTATCGGATTGCTAAGAGATTAATAAATACAATATACAAGCTTTTGTCCGCGACTTTATCTGCTAAACCAATCCAATCCATCCGTCCGAACCAATGTTATAAATGCCAAAGTTTGGGAAGATGTTTGAATGGGTAACATGGTAACAATTGAATGGCTTGACATGAAATTTGGCACGCAAGTAGACCTTGAAATCTTGGATTAAAATATAGGACAATCATTTATTCATCTCCGAAAACCACTTGGCCAACATTGAATAGAGTTCCAAGCTAAATACCTCGTCATTTAAACATAGCAATATAATCGTTAGGGTACTGAATACTTCGTAAATTTTTTTCAAAACTGTCGACCGGGCTTACAAAAAAAATAAAAACTTTTTAGACGCTTTCATTTCCTCTTCTTTTCCTTAATGACAAATTCCCGTGACCTAAAAAAAGAAAAATCCCAAGCTTAGTAAAATCCTCCGCAAAGCCGCCTCCACACGACTCCGTCCGTCCTATGATAACGTAGTTAGCGGGGCGACCTTTACACCAAACGGACCGGATGTGTACCCTTGAAACGGGTAATAAGAGGGGGGGGGGGGGGGGTAATGGCGACCTCACTGAATGTAACGAGCTACGGTAAAAGCTAGACCACAAGAGCCTAATGTGTGGTATGTGTGCATATAGGTTTTTGGGGGCTAGTGTGTGATACTTGAAGGCATGTGTGCATATGCCATGTCGGTTTTGCTGCTTCGAGTACAAGCACTTCACTTCCATCGTGTCCCTAATATAATTTGACCCGCAATTACAGTTCCTAATCGAAGGTCACGCTGCCGTAATCCATTAATGCCGAAGCGACAAGTGAATTGAAATATATAATAGTACATTACATAAGTAGGATGGTAATATAAAGGCTTTCTTTATTACCTTTTGCGCCTTTTCCGTACGCGCAGTGTGCGGAAAAAGACACTTTATGGATAGGTGTGGCATAAATAATATAACACGTTCCCTGTCCTGGTGCCCCCAATGTGGGTTCATAAAGGTTTTTTTCAGGAGTCCGTGCTTCCACTATGAGGTCACTTCCCCTTACTGAAGGCACAATTGGGACTTGTGACATTGTCCGAATATGGGGACAGTGAACGTGTTAAATTATTTCATGCTGGCCTTCAAATCTTCGTTCCAAAATTAACTAAAATTCACGTGTTTAGCGCTTTTAACGATTTTTAAAATATCAAAAACTTAAAACTAAACGAAATGATTTGACCACTCAGTAAAATGGCGTCATATTGCTGTTTTTCATACCTATAGTAACTTCAAACAATCTGAGCGTTTTGACACTTCATAAAAAGTAACTGATGTGACCTGTTAGGAAAATACCCTATTTTTAGTGCCTATCGAGTCGTTTGACCATTTTCTGAGAAGTATTCCAGTTAAATAGCGGTTAGCGGCGGTGACAAAACTGACAATTAATCTCAACAGCAAAGGTTTGGTTACAAAGTGGAAAGATTAGACCGCATTTCAACACAACTTAAATATAACCTAATGCGATTTCTTCTCGGAAAAATGCTCGTTTAATAGCATCCGTTTGATAAAAGTTACCAGGATCTGCACTCTACGAGTATTACTGGTAAAAGCGTTCCCTAAAATCTAAAATCTTTGAATCGAACGTGTTCCGCTTGCCTATCAGTACATTCATCATCAATCCAATTGGCAATTAGTATTTTTGTAACGCGCAAGTGAGCAACCGGGCGTCATTGCGTATAACACGTGTAATCGTGCCCAGTCAACCGTGTACCTCGTATAGCACAGTAGTTTAACTTTAAAAAAGTCTTTACCAAAAAATATTTTATGAGATTTTTTTTATTGCGGAACGTACATTTAATCGCAGATTGCAAGGCAAAACCAATCACGTTGCAAAAAGACGAGACTTCCACTCGACATGTTTCGGGAGCATTCGGCATTCCCTTAATCATGAGTATTCACGAACGCTGCCCGTAGAGTATCCTTTCTGAGCAAAACCAGTCAAATGAGCCCAAGTACGGTAGATTTATCTTATGTAATTTAGATGATCCTGAGTCATTTAGTCCCCTTTAGACTCCTTCTGACTTGCATTGTTATCAAATAAACACAAGTATACCTAATTTCAGCCGAATGGAACGTAAGGTAGTTGTTCTTATTTACCTGCCAAGATTTGACCAACACAAACATACATACATACCGGCAAGGTTTCTTTTTTTATTTTTTTTTTGAAACTGACAAACTCGCAACCCATTGTTGGACCAGGTGGTCGGCCGTGGCGTTCCCTGGGGTCGAACCAGGTCGCTAGCTGGACCACCGGCAAGGTAAAAACTTGTAAAAGGTACATCGCGACATGTATGTGTTTGAGGCACAGGAGCGTTTTTCGTTTTGTCGACAAACGTTTCATCACATTTAATGGATTTTTAAATTACGGACAACTTTTTTTCCTAGAACAGTTAACAGGAGATACACCTGGGCTATTCTTCAGAAATATGTCTGCGGTCACCTCATTCATCTGGCTCTTTTTCATACTAAATGTATGGAGAGAGATGAATGAGTCGCAGACATATTTCTGAAGAATAGCCTACCTAAGGATTGCGCCGTGGTCACTGAATAAGAATTAGTACTAAGTACAGAAGCCTCTCTCCCTAACAAAACTGCCGTTCGCGTCGGATGACCGGACGGAGCTGACCCGCATCCGACCGTCTCTCTATATCGCATAACGCTTGCTCTTTTTTCCACTCTAGAGTAACGAGATTTAATAATTATTACCGCGAAACGGAATCAAGGAGTGAGTCAGTCCTGCCGTGGTACCAAGCCAACCGTGTACGAGCGCGTACTTGCGTAATTCTCATACACGCCCGCGGTGTTAGACTACTGGGTTAACTGGGACTGTGTGCCACCCGTTTTTCGTACGAATGCGGCGCAAAAAGGGTTCCATATGACTATTCAAATTCAAAGTTTTTATTTCAGACAACATGATCCAAATTTAGTATCCAAAGTTGTTAGTATCTTATTTATTACTAATAATGATTTTATCCTCTCTCTGAGTCTCCCCATCCGAGGACAATCGACCTCATTGCCGATCATATATAGAATGCTGTTGCTGCTTCTCCGCACCCTATCGAAAAGTATCCTATGTCTCTGTTAGATTTAATTATTAGATATTTGTGAATACAAAGAACAAGTTTTTAATTAATTTAATGAAAAATGGCTATAACTCGGTGGTAGACTCTTCATTATACCTTGATATACAAAACATAAATAAAATTAATAAGAATTATTAGGAGACAACCCTACTATCCTACTAATATTAGAAATGTGAAAGTTTGTGAAGATGCTTGGATGTTTGTTACTAAATAACAGCATTTGGATGTTTGTTACTAGATATCAAATCATATTTCGTTCATAAGTTCCGAAAAACTCATTAGTAGGTGCCAGAACCGAAACCACGACCTCTGCTTGACAGGCGCATTGTCCGAACCACTAGGCTACCATAGCTTCAAACTACTAATTTTCAAATTATAAGTGGAGGGATTCAGTTTGTAAGCGAAAAACAAGTTTCAAAAGTACCTACCACTGATTTCATTCATCATAAAAATATTTTCCAATTTTTCCCACAAAAGTTGGATAGTTCCGAGTCTATTTCCAATTTTCCGCACAGAAAAGAAAGTAAACACTTCTTTTCCACCTATAAAAAGCCTAAAATGTCGGTGCAATACCGAAACGTTTGCGCACTTCCGCCGGAAGTGGTCGAGTCTCGCCGCAATATCCGCAATCACTTCCAGTACTCTGTTTAAGAGACAAACATATGTACACATATGTGGATATATCGCTATAACAGCTCCGTAACAACAACGAAAGCTCTTTTCCAGAAAATACAACAGTTTGTCCTTAAGGCATTTGTATAAGGCAAGTAGATTCTGACTATATCGTTCTACGTCAAAATATTCTCTAAAACCATATACAAAATTTTTACTTTTTCGTCGTTTTCGTAAAAGTATAGTGATTGTAGAAATTCGGTTGTTCTATCATATTTAAGGGAAAAAGACGTTAATGTTGTTGGTGTTATTATTGAAGTGTAGTGACTATGATAATAATAGTTTTTGCTATTGATACATAATGGGAGGTCTTAAAACACGAGTGTGGTTTTCATAAGATCACACCAGTGTTTTAAGGCTTAATTATATACAGTTGCATACACTACTTTATCTACATATACTAGGGTGATTCATATTTTGTCGATTTTTTTTTATATCTTGCGTCTCACCCCTTGATCTCATTCTAGGGTATTGAATAAACATCCCTGTTTTTGTTTTTAATTTTTTATACAAGATTTAAAGGTCGCCCCTTAAGGAAAAGTTTGAAAAAGATATTAAAAAAAACAGTTTTTTCAAGATTTCGTAAATAAGATACAACCAAAATGTACGAAAAAATAAAAAAAGGGAAAAAAAACATTTTTTTTCTTAAAATTTAAAAAATGAAGTTGAAAAATATTTATAATGTGTTACATTTAGCTAATAAAACAATGCTTCTGTTTATAATAAAGAAAAGTATACAGTAAGAACAGAATTTATGACCTTGTTATGGTCAGGATTTTACTAAGCGGTAACCTCCAAAACTTGAATGAAAAAATCTAAAAAATACATTGATTTCATGAATGAAATGAAGGGGTGAGCTGCAAGAAATAAAAAAAGTCAACAAAGTATGAATCACCCTAACACACATATATAAATCCTCAATGATGTATCCGGGAACCGGGAAGAAGGACCGCCATTGCTCCGCCATGGTCGACTAGATTTTAAATCACGATCGACTAGATTTTCGTAATAATATCTATTTCGTTAAAATTTCGCAGAAGGGCTAAGTCTTATCAAATAAAGGGGGGCCTTGTGGAGAAAGAATTTATTTTTTTGGACCACCCTATTAGCCATACAAAAAATATCGGTATGGGACGCCTTAAGGCTGGTTCACACGTATTAAGTAGTCAAGCTTGTCATTTTGTTATAAGTTACAAGTTGTAATTTAGCGTGCAAGTAAACAAGTAGATAAAAAAATTGTCTATTATTACCCGACTGCGGCGAAGCCCAAAGAAGGGTTATGTGCTTGACCTGTATGTATGTATGTATGTCCGTTCCTATGTCCGCTCGTAACTACTCAACGGCACAGCCGATTTTGATAAATTATAGATCATCAGATTCGTCTTGATGGCGCGAATGAGTGTCGAACAAAATGGCGGATTTTATGCACTTTTAAAATGCACCGCGGTCGGGTTTTTTTTAGTAAAAATATTTAATTTGTTTAAGTGGGTGGGCGTGATTTATCACTTGAGACGTTTGGACGGACACAATTTAGTTAAATATTACTCAAGTGTGTAAGTTTGGCGGAGCAATCGCATTCGTAAGTTCGTATGTTTGAAGAACTTTTTTGAAAATGTCGAAGTGGTCTCGCTCGGGCTAGCTAAAGAGCTTAACTAATGCAAACGTGTAAACAGTTGCTTAAAATTAAGTCGATTAAAATTAAGTTAACTGCTTGAGAACTTAATACGTGTGAACCAGCCTTTAAATCAGACCCCAGTAGCAAAACTTGTACTGTAAGCAACATCGATAGTTAAACTTCAGTCCAGTCAAGTCTCGGTGGTGCAAAGGGGGGCCTAGTCGATAATCGACTAATTCGGACAGACTCTTGAGCGCCATTATCGCTGCTACGGTTAATTGCTCCTAACGCTATAATTCGATTAGTGGGGCCACGAGAACAGCGGATTGAAACTGTATAAAAATGTTTCAGTTAAAGGTCGTCAGTAAGGTCGTAAGCAAAGGACGTAAAGCAATCAAATGAGCGCAAACATGCTGGGTTTTTCCTACGTAATTTAAATGATTCTATGGCCACTTTCCGAGTTAATCATGAGATCAGTTACATGGTACTATGTTATTATATTGTCACCGGAGATAAACCAATTTTGAGTCCAACAGAAAGTCACAATGATGCTAGTTTAACTTTCAAGATTTGACCCAAATAAAAGCTTGTAAATGAACTTCATTGAAATGCATAGACTTATCGACATTAATTTACAAGGTTACAAATATGTGAATGCATTAATGATGAAGCGCAATCAGGCATTAGTTTGTCTTTCGTTGAATAGTTCGTAACACGAAATTAACTGAAAACATACAGTTCACAGTATTTTTCAATAAATAATATGCTCCTTATGTAGACAGAAACAAAGTGAATGATTTAAAAAAAAATCCGTTACAGATAAAGTTGATCTTGAACTTGACTCACTTAATGTAAGACGTATCGGTATGGAGATCGTATAACCTCATAACGGCTTACAAATCTGACGAATGTAACAAAAACCTTAACCTAAAGGCAGGACTGGACGCAACAATAATCAATCATGACAATACGAGTTACATGGTATACCCGACAAGATCGATCGTAGTCCAAGCTTGTCCAGTCGCTTCTACCAAATTATACACAGACAGACAAGTAGTCAAACTTTGGCCGTTTAGGAGCGCGCGATACGTATTCAAGGTCGAGGCGAAGACAGTGCAATCCGTACTGGGGCATTCTTACGCATTCTTGAAACGTTTACTGTAGTGCGTTCGTTCACTACGCGCACTAATACAAGCGCGCGATGTACCATTTGTAGGAAGAAAACTTACTACTATTATTACTACTATAGTTACTAAGTATTATACCGTGCCTCTACGCCGTATAGTCTCTACGTAGTACTCGACTCGCTGCTTCTCGGGCCGCACACAATATATGCGGGCTCGCTCCATTTTCTACCTTTCCTGAAGAGTGATTGAAACCAAATCCCGTCGCGTTACTGTGGTACACCCATCAAGCAGCATTTGATTTGAGCCAATTATTTGACAAATCTATTGTGAGTCGATTGATTCTCGTTATTTTTGCGCTGGTACGGCCACGTTCTGCAGAAGCCAGCAAGTTACATACGGAGCAGATGCCTCGCCATGCCACCTCCACAGAGCCCCGGCAGAAGGGGGAGACCCAAAAAATGCTGGCTTCACGTTGCCTCTCACAGTTAGAGAGGCAGAAGACCGTGCAAGGGGAGGTGAAAATGACGGAAAGCGGACCCCGGGCTCCGAAGCTGTGTGGCTGCAGATGCAACCGGGAAAGCGCAAAGATGACAGAGAGAGAGAGAGAGATAGAGAGAGAGAGAGAGAGAGAGAGAGAGAGAGAGAAAGATACTTCTCTTACATGCATGGTACACCCATCAAGAGCGCTGTCCAAACTTGTTCGGCCGCTGTTACGCCATACAAAACTCGCTGCTTTTCGGGCCACACATATGCGGGCTCGCTCCATTTTTCACCTTTCCTGAAGAGTGATCGAAACCGAATCCCGACGCGTTACTGTGGTACACCCATCAAGCAGCATTTGATTAGAGCTCCTCACTTGACAAATCTATTGCGGGTTGATTGATTCTCGCTATTTATTCATTAGCTTAGTGTGAACTATTTGTGGTAACGGATAGGGTAAGGCATGGTGCGATTATGGGTACAGATAATTTATTAAGTTGACGTTATGCAACCTTAGGTTTTCGAAGAAGGAAAAACATCGTGAGAAAACCTGTATTCATCCGCTAAGAAATCCAAAGGTGTATGTGAAGCCCCCAATCCGCTGTGGGCTAGTGGGGGGACTACAGCCCATTTACTTTCATCTATGAGAGTAGGCCTGTGTCCAGCGGTGGGACGTATATAATATACGCTGATGATGTATGCAACCTAATGTATGAAAACGTATAAAAGTCGGCTAAGCCCGATAGTAGGTATCTCGCTAATAAATCTAATCTCAAACTATAGGGGCATGGGGAGCGCTAGTGCTATCTGATTGGCTGATTCAAAGACGTTAAGCGATCACCTGATAGTCGCACGGCGCGCGGTGACTTCAGATTGGCTAAATCATATGGCGGTTGCATTCAATTAGTAGTAAGCTAGGCTCAAGGGGAGCTTGCTATGTGTGGTCTAATAGGATAAGGTTAGTGACTCGAGATCGAGGTACCGATAAATATTTTAGGTGTAACCGATACAGCGAGAGAAAACAGGCAGTGAGGAAACCTCAGTGTGTAACCATCATCATCATCATCATCAGCCTGTGGCAGTCCACTGCTGGACGTAGGCCTCTCCCAAGACGCGCCACTTTGCTCGATCATCAGCTATACTCATTCAGTTGCTGCCAGCCGCCCTGCGCAGATCGTCGCTCCATCTAGCCGGGGGGCGTCCCACACTGCGTTTACCAGTACGCGGTCTCCACTGCAGTACTCTCTTGCTCCAGCGATTGTCAGTTCTGCGGCAGATGTGGCCAGCCCACTGCCACTTCAGCTTGCTTGCTCGAGTAACTATGTCGGTAACTTTGGTTCTCTGACGGATTACTTCGTTACGGATTTTATCCCTCAGAGACGTGAGAGAGTGTGTAACCACAAATGAATGAATGAATATATTTATTTCAGACCTTGAGTCCATATGTGTTAGTATTTAGGGGAGACCGGGTATGGTTGTCTCGCGGGTTGGTTGTCACAGGGGCCATAAAATAATACTAAACGAAGGAATAAGTGCATCGATTGGTGAAGTATGGAAATATGTACAACTCTTGCGATCTTTTAGCACCGATCGATGTACTTAATGTTTCGTTTAGTATTATTTTATGGCCGCTGTGACAACCAACCCGCGAGACAACCATACCCGGTCTCCCCTACAAGCAAAACTTAAACAAAGTATAATCAATAATTATGTCCGTCTGGTTTCTTGTTATGAGGGTTACATTTAGGGTTGCCAGATTGAATTACCCTATTATCGGGAGCAGGAAACGATATGTCGGGATTTTGAGACTTTGGTCGGGAGATGCCCCGCGCGCTCGACGCGCGAGCTTTTTTTTTAGCCTAAAATCGGGAAAATTCCGCCAATTCCCGACCCTCTGGCAACCCTAGTTACATTACGTACTCGTGTCAGATGACATTCGTTCTAAGGTAAAAACGTTAATTGCTGAATCTAACCACGGTCTATCTGATCACGGTCTTTTTAGGGCTCCTTACCAAAATGGTAAAAAGGGAACCCTTTTGGTGTGACTTTGTCTCTCTGTCCGTCTGTCACAGCACAGCCAGATAACTCAGGAACTACTGCTTCTATCGATTTGAAATTTGGAATAATTTTGAAAATCGCTAACCCGAGCCTACTAGATATAAAAAAAATCTTATACCTTTTTTACTTTTTTTAAAGGAGGCCGAAATGGGAGGTCGAAAATTTTAAGTTGTGTTATTATATCAAGTAGGGTATCAAATGACGGGTTTAATTTGTACATAGTCATAGTCATAGCATTTATTGCAAACCATAGTTGTACAGTACAGATCTTAATAATAGTACATTCAGTCCCATATGGGCCCTGGTAGGGCATAGCAAACAGTTTAAAATTAATAGTAACATAACTAGACATAATATTACATTAAAATTTTGATCCAGAAATATTTTGATTGCACTTATACATTTAACTTTAAGATACAAAGGAGGACCGGACAAAACGGTCCTAAGAACCAATAGCGACGTGACATATATCATTAGAAAGGTGTTTCAATATACTACAATAGTTACTATGGGAGCTCATTTCAAATCACTGTGTGAAAGAAGTTATGGCAATATAAAAAAACTTATTTTTATATACGATTTTAAGCAATAAAAATGAATTATTTCGTATTCCTTGACGTTACAGTCCACCTATCAGGCCTCCCCGGCCGCTCAGGCTCCCCCGGCCCCTCCGGCCCCCCAGGCTGCCGCTAGCAGGGCACCGAAGGCCCTTAAGGCACCCCCCGCACCGTTGACGGGACTTGAGCTGCATGCCAGCAAGGCGAAAGCCCGAAAGGCCCGAAGCAAACACGCCACTTTTTTTTTTTTTTTGAAACTGACAAACTCGCAACCCATCCTGGGCGTAGCGATTGTCGGACCGGGTGGTTGGCCGTGGCGTTCCCTGGGGTCGAACCAGGTCGCTAGCCAGACCACCCTGAGTTGGTCGGACTGGGTGGGTGCCGGGAGTGCCTGGGGTTGAACCACACGCCACTAAGGCAACCCCCGCCCACCCCGCCCCTCCGGCCGCGGATTCATTTAAGAAGCCGCCAGTCCCCGTAAAGGTGGCCGCGTCCGTCTCAGCCACCCCGGCCTCTACTGAGCCCCGCTCTCGCTGCCGTTCGGGTCCCCGTAAGTCTCGCCCACGCTCTGCGTGCAGCGACGCTGACGGGGACAGGAAAAGGAGTCGGTCCCCGGTACGGGTAAAAACGCCGGTGCCCACCTTGCGATCGCCTCCTGCAGCCATCTGCGTAAGAGTGTGTTAATTGGGGGCAAATATACTGACGCGATCGTTACCGGGTGGTGACCCGATCATGGTGGAAGCTACGGCGGAACAAAATCGCAGTTCCTCCCGCGGGCCTATCTACCCTATCGTTACTAACCATTTCGTAGCCCGGGATTCGGAAAATTCTGTGTAACGATTTGTAAAAGGTCTCTTGGACCAATAGAATATCGACCGCATGTTCCCTAATGCACTCGACTAACTCTTTCTTTTCGCCTCGTAGGCCATTAGCGTTTCAAAAGCCTAAGATAAGCGAGCGTGGTTTGATCTTGAGACTAGTACTATCCATATTAGTTAGAGATCAAACCGCTCTGAGAAGCGACTAACTGTCCTATTTCGCGCATGATGAGCGGGGCGGAAATGTTGCACGCGGTAGCAAGAGCTCCGTTTAGAGCAGCAAGGCGTTCACTATACGAACGCACTTGCCTCTCAAAACTTTGCCGGTTTACCGGGGCAGCGAGAAGCGGGAGGGGGGCGGCCCGGGCTGCGGAGGCGATAGTGGCGTACGATGCCGCTGCCTGGAGACTGGGCGTTGAGGACGCCGGGCGCGCAGATTGCGCGGGGGACGTGGAAGACACGGGAGCAGGGGAAGCGACCGCCGCAGACGGTGGCAGGTATTTCCCCTTTTGCAGGGCTGATGCAATGGCCGGGAAGTTGCGCGAATTGCGCTCGGGGGCCACTCGGCCCTTGTTGCGGTTGTCAAGACCTCCTTAGTCTTAGCAATCTGCTTTGGGGCCTTAAGGTAACCCTGCTAGTTGGCAGTGTGGCCAGTAAGACCGCAAACCACGCAAGATGGCGGCACATCTTTCAACTTTTTGCAATCGCGGGTCAAGTGGTCGCCCGTGCATTTCACGCAACGAGGGCGCAGGAAACAGCCCGTTTGGCTGTGACCGTAATACTGGCAGTTGTGACACTGCCTCGTGTATTCTAGGCGACGCGGTTTTTCGACCCGGAAACCCGTCAGCAAGCAGATCTCCTTCAACTTCCAAATCGTGTGGGCTGACGGGTGATTCGAGTCGATTTTGACGAGGACAATATCGAACTTTTTGCCACCGTTTTTGCGATAGCAGCGGTGAACTTCGCGAACTGCTATCCCCTGTCTAACCAGGTCCTCCTTGACCTCTGATTCGGCGAACTTCTTCGGAATTCCCCGGATCATAAGGTGCAGAGACTTCTCATCGTCGCCGCCTATAGCCTTAGTGGCGTGTTTGCTTCGGGCCTTTAGGGCTTTCGCCTTGCTGGCCTCCAGATCAAGTCCCGTCAACGGTGCGGGGGGTGCCTTCGGTGCCCTGCTAGCGGCAGCCTGAGGGGCCGGAGGGGCTGGGGGAGCCTGAGGGGCCGGGGAGGCCTGACAGGTGGACTGTAACGTCATGGAATACGAAATAATTCATTTTTATTGCTTAAAATCGTATATAAAAATGAGTTTTTTTATATTGCAATAACTTCTTTCACACAGTGATTTGAAATGAGCTCCCATAGTAACTATTGTAGTATATTGAAACACCTTTCTAATGATATATGTCACGTCGCTATTGGTACTTGGACCAGCCTCCATACATTTTTGCCGGTTCTCCTTTATACATCATATTTAACTTTGAAACTTAACTTAGAATCCTAACATAACAAGTAGACGAATTAGACAGTTTACATGTATTTGCAATAACAGTTCTCTTTAATTAAATATTTCAGTAATAAAAGTTAAAAAAGTATTAGACAGAGACTTTGATATAGGTACTATATTTTTATTTTATTATATCTTTGTCGTTTAAAAAATCATCAATTTTATAGTAACCCTTCTTTATTAGCAAAAGTTTTAGCTTACGTTTGAATAAATTATTTTTGAACATTCAAAAACCATTTTTATTTTTTTCTTGTTCATGGACTTTTTGATTTAGGACGAAAAACGTTCAAAAAATACCATTCCCCCCATTAGATAATAATCTTCGAAGTTACTGAACAGAAAAATCTGTAATAATTACCAATTATTAATATCATCCTAAATATTACAGCAAAAATGTATCTCTGCCCCTGCCACGCTTTCACAAGTGCCTCCACCACCACTGTTGTGTAAAAGTGCAAATAATAATAAATAATCGTTTTATTTTCGACCAACAAGGATCATTGTGTTAGTAACAATTTGAGTCTTATACTAGAGTGTTAGTAGTTACATAGGTGCTAAACAATTTATTTATTTCTGTGTACATGAGTCATGCAACAATGAGTCATGTACAAGAAATCTAACCTATTTGCAATCATTTTCAGAATGCTGTTGGGGCTGGTCCGCACTCTGTGCACCAGGGATGTGGATCGCTTGCGCATAGTGGCGTAGAAGCAGTCTACCCGCGCCTCCGCAAACATCCCCGATGCACTACAGAATTTGATTTACTGTAGCTGTCTTAAGTAGAAAAAAACCGGTCAAGTGCGAGTCGGACACACTCATCGAGGGTTCCGTAAAATTTGAAGGTACATATATTAAAGTGCCCTATAAATTGTGATTCCCTTAGTGAAATCGATTTTTTTAATGAGTTATTTAAAAAATGTATAGTTTTCAAATTTTTCCCTATACTTGTAGTATAATACGGTATGGCTTGCCAAATTTCATAGTTCTAGGTCAACGGAAAGTATCCTTTGAATTTTGGTTTCCTTGAGAGAGTCGAAAATTTACATTTTTTGCGGCATAAAGGCCGTATCTTTTTTTCACGTTAACTTAGAAGTTTGATTTTTTCACAGCATCAAGGAACCATAGACTTTAGTAAATAGATTTAATTTTAACTCGATATCTTCACGCGTTCCCGAGATAAAGGGCGTTGACAGATGAACAGACAGACAGATATAAATACAGACAGACTGACAACAAAGTGATCTTATAAGGGTTCTGTTTTTAGGGTTCCGTACCAAAATGGTAAAAAAGGAACCCTTATGGTGCGACTCTGTCTGTCTGTCTGTCTGTCTGTCCGTCTGTCACAGCCAGATATCTCAGGAACTACTGATGCTATCGATTTGAAATTTGGAATACTGTTAAAAGTAGCTAACTCGAGCTTATTGGACATAAAAAATATCTTGTACCTTTTTTACTTTTTTTTTAAAAGGCTCCGTAATGGGACTTTTAAAATTGAAAGTAGGGCTATTATATTGAGCGGGGTATCAAATGAAAGGGCTTAATTTGTAGATTAAAACACCATTTTTATTTTTTTTCTTAAATAAGTAGTTTTTGATTTATACATTTTTATGTACCATTCCCCCCCAATTATCTCCGAAGTTACTGATCAGAAAAATGTGTCATAATTACTAATTATCAATATCAACCTGAACATTACAGGAAAAATAGAACGGTCTTCCTAACTTTAATACTTTTTTAGAAATTTACATAAACTTAATCCATCCATTAATCCATCTAGCGGAGAGTAGCAAAACTAAGCGATGGCCTGTTTCACGCTAGGGGATTTAACGATGTTATAATTGAACAACAATTAGTTCGTAAACAGCTAATAATAAATAAATTCTAACGTTTAAATACTATGTCACGTTTGCAAAGTTGAAAAATTGTAAATAATTATTTTACCAAGCTTATACATAGATGGCGTTGTAAATTCGGGGAACAGCTTTTCGTATGGAGAATGACAGTCCTCTTGATTTAATCGTCCTTGCTATTAAATAGAATCGTTACACGTCAGGTTCTAAATATTACAGGAAAAATATAACTGTTTTAACTTGCAATGTTTTTTAGAAATTTGCAAAAATCATAACATATATTTATTTGCTTCTTCTAAACAAATCGACATACAGTTTTTCTTGAACTATTCGCGTATCTACTTATGAGTTTGTACGGAACCCTCGGTGTGCGAGTCCGACTCGCACTTGATCGGTTTTTTTCCTTTTGAGATACGGAACCCTAACAAGGTCCTATTCTAAATGTGCTCCTTTTTTGCCAAAAAACTCCGTTTTCTGATATAAAAGCAAGTCAATACAAGAGTTCGAACATTCATATCGAATACTGTAACATAATTGACGTCTTCTGCGAAACAACCCTCCTTGAAAGGTATTTTTCATCTGTAACGGAAGTCCTATTGAACTCATAGAATGGTATCTAGAGCAAAACAATGTTAAGGGGTGTATTGTGAAGAATTGCCTCTTACCGCCATTCAATCATTTCAAAGGATATTTTTCTCAGTTCCGCGTAACCATTAGTGATAGCCCGATTCCGATATTCACTGAATATTTTGCGGAAAATCGAACGTTGGTCTACTTAAAGCTAGTATGATAATTCACAATTTCGTCTTTAATCTCGTACGTAATGTATTCTGATGTGAACATTGTCAGTTCAAAAAACAAAAGTCGACCCTCCGGTGGTCAAAAGCTAAGAGCTTGTATGAATCTAGGCTACGATGCTATTACATTGGATTATAGAAGAGGAAACGTTCTTTATTCTCATACGAGTTTTATCAGAAAATTAGGCCCTGGAATCCTTAATTTCGCATATGTGCTGTGGTCTGTCAAAATAAAAGCGACGAGTGAACCGTCATATTTTTACTTCTGAATTTGAACTGTTGTTACTAATTAACGGGTCAACTTATATTAGGGACAATTTTTATGGTGGAGTTGTGAATTACTCTGCGGACTACAATTTTTCTTGATTTTACCCGACTGCGGCGAAGCCCAAAGGAGGGTAATGTGTTTGACCTGTATGTATGTATGTCAGTTCCTGTGTCCGCTCGTAACTACTCAACGGCACAACCGATTTTGATAAATGATACGTCATTGGATTCGTCTTGATGGCGCGAGTGTCTATAAACAAAATGGCGGATTTTATGTACTTTTAAAGTGCACCGCAGTCGGGTTTTTTTTAGTAAAAATATTTATTTACAAACTTTTATTTAGTTTCACTTATCCCGGTGTCTGTGTATCTGCGTGTCTGTAATCAAATCTTGCAAGTTAAATTTGACTTACTTCCCGTTTTCCGGTTGAGCTAAAATTTTGTAAGGATATGTAAATCAAATGACAATGCATATTTGCGTAGTCATAGGATCTTATCAGACATAGGATCTAAATTATAATAGATAAATTCACCGTGATTGGGCTCATTTGACTATTAGTTTTGACGTCCAGTTTGCGATTTCATAAGGTAGGTACATTCGGCAATAAACGCTTATCTGAAAAAAAAAATTTTTTTTTGACAGAAACTTATTTTTATTATGTAAATGAAGTGAAATGACTGAGGAGACACCGGCGTTCTATAGTTGTATTGTTGTTCAATGATAACTCGAGTACAGTTTATCCTAGTTTCCTGAAAGAGACAGATTTTTGTAGCCCCTGAACCGACTTTGTTCTTCAAACATTAACATTCTATTGACAGCAGTTGAACTGCTGTTCTACCAAATTCCGGAAGAGGAAGCCGCGAAGCTGTTCGAGGTAAACTATTAGTTTTTGGTTAACATAAGATAAAGACTCTTAGACAAGATTCTTATACATAAGGATTAAAATGTGAAGTGATGACAAATATAATCTAAGTGTGAAAACGGGTTTTCAAACCGTGTTTTAAACACTCTACTTTTCATTTCGATTACGAGAAAGGAACACAATTGTTTTAAATTATCAATAACTGTCATATGTGTTGAATGCTTCGGCGTTGGTAGCTCCATATCGGACATGGCGCGTGGTGTGGTGGCATACATGATGCAGTAGGGGGATTGCTAGTATATAAATAGTAATAATTATACGCCCAGGGCTGCAAATAAAGAATGACCAATGAGTAAGTGTCTGAGCCTCAGGCGATGGCCACAAGTATCTGGGTCTATTTTATTACCGCCCGTGGTGAGCACACAATTTTACGTCGTCTCTTTGTCAAGAATTGGAATTTTCATCCCCGGTGAAAAAAAAGACACCTTAGAGTGACATAAAAGTCTATGCCATTTAAAAATTCAAGAACTTTACGAGCATCTATCTATCAGTAATTGACGTCCAGGGTTGGACCTTGTGTTCCTCATAAATCATCACGGAATGCGGTCCTGTGCAAACCGCATCCACTGACTCCCCGCTGGTCTCACTAGGTTGTCTCTCCACCGAAGTCTGGGGCCGTCCTCCACTGCGTTTACCTATGCGCGGTCGCGCCAGGACTTTACTGCCCCAACGGTTATCCGTTTTCCGGGTTATTAGCCTACCCACTGCCACTGCAACCACGCAATTAGGGTTTCTGCTCGAGACTTCTCGAACTCGAGACAACTCGAGAGTTTCACCTCCATTCGAGACGAGAAATAAATAGCTGACTCTCGAGACTCTCGAGTTCCGGCAAAAACGAAATAAGGGCTAAAGTCAGGCTCGCCATTTTTTGGCTTTTAACAATGATAAACATTTGAAACGTTACACCCTGTATATAACACAGTGACACCGTGTATATATCACAGTGACACCCAGTATATAATCACAGTGACACCTGCTACTTGACAGCTAACAATTACCGAATGACAAAATACGCACACGATTGGCGGCAGAATAGTTGCGCCCATTTTGTGAATGACCAGTTAGGTTTTATTTTTGATGGATAAAATGAAATATTTTGCTTACCTACTGATTGCTTACCAAAATTTGATTAATTGTAGGTCGCTTAATGCAGCTCAAATACTCAATTTGCTGACCAAAATAATTTAGAGCAGTTCAGTATATCATTAATTGCAGACAGATTTATAAATGCTTGCTAAGCATAAGTTGCTTACCAACTAGCTATTTTGGCTGACCAAATACATATTTCTGCTCACGCTCATATGAATATTTTGGTGATCGATTAAATGATACCTTTTTATTTGTTTTTTATTTTATTTTCAACAATAATTTACAATTTCTTACTAAAGACTCGAGAGTCGAGACAACTCGAGAAATTGGATACGAGATTTCTCGAAACTCGAGAAAAAAAATGAGGCGAGAAACCAGAAACCCTACACGCAATCCTGCGAGCCATGTCAGTTACATTGGTTCTTCAGCGGATATCATCGTTTCTGATTCTATCGCGCAGTGAAACTCCGAGCGTAGTAGCCCTTCCCATTGTGAACGACCGCGTCTCAGTTTACGAGCTTAAGTAGTGAAAACACTTTGGTGGCGATGTTCGGTTAGGCTGGGGTCCCACGGCCCGTGTTCACTAACCGCGGGACCGCTTTGAAAGTTACCGACCCCTACCTCGCTCCTCTCCAAAATGGGCGCGCGTCCGGCTCGTTGTGCGATCGCGTTAAAGTTGCCAACGCGGGCGGGAGACGTTGCAGTTGTGAATACATAGCATATTCTTCAATGTATACATGTTTATCAAAAATGTCTTCATTAAGGGAAAACATGCGAGAACAATACATTTAATATACAACTTCCCATAGCAAAAAAATAGTATAGTTTGTATAAATAGAGTTCGTATGTAACGGCCGTCCGAGTGCTTAACCATCTCCCTATTGACTTGGAAGCACTTGAAAGGATTACCTTCGTAGGAGGAAATTTGGACCGTCCTTTTTTGTCAAAATCAATGTATCATTTGCTCTTGTAACCCTGAACTAACATTCGGTAATTCTAATTATACAGGGTGTTTGGAAGCTAAGTACAAAGCTTTAACCCCTTAAAGCGTCTCAGACATATATGGCTAAAAATGTTCAAAAACATCTCAGCTATCACCCCTTAAAGCTTTGCACTTAGCTTCCAAACACCCTGTATTATAACTGTTATATTTTTAGGCACTTTAGCATCCCTAACACTTCAAGTCCTTTGAAATCGTCGTGTCAATTAGCAATCGAAAAAAGGGTCCAAGCGACGGCCTTAACCAAAATTGAAGCGTCTATCCCCAGCGCTTTAAGAATTTAACCTTCTGCAAAAACACTTCAACATCGATTTAAACGGAGGCATTCGTCAGGTCAAAGTGGCGAAAGTCAATTATAACAAAAGTCAATCGGTCTCGATCGATCCCTGAAAAGGGTTCCTGTAATCCGTCCAAAAGTGTTTGCCTAATTGAATACCACTTGCCTCTTTATTGACGCTGCGGGTCAAATTAGAAATGTCAATTTTGCCAACGCCGGCATTGGAAGGGTTGATTTTTAAGTGTCATCTGAAGCTAGATTAATCAGGACAAAGGATGGGTATAGCCATAATGAGTTCGGAGCCGAAATCATTTTTCACCTCCAAACTCATTTGTAGCGTCTGCGTAGATCATAATTATTCTCCATTCAACCAGCTTGCATAGCTGCCCGCAACTTTCCATCATTTTCACAGTAAATTGAATGTAAGGAATATGACAAGGAGGCGTTTTTTTCTACTCTAACTTGAGCTATGAGTTCGGCGAGTTCTTGTAGGTATAGCAGTCCTAATCAAGTTGTACCTACAATTTATCAACTTTGTATGGACATGGACACAGTTATGCAATAAACGATATTCTATTTCTATTCAACCCCTAAAAGGTCGAACGTGGGATGAACGTTTGTATGAAATAGTGGGAAATTCACGGGTCGACATTTAGTAACAATATAAATCACAATTTCCATCTCAATCTTATCCCGATAATTAATAGACACAATCATTACTCACAGTGATCATTTGTTTTTATTATTTGCCGAATACAATTCCGAAATGAACGAGATGATAAATTATAGTTGCCATATATCACCGGAGGCCATATGTCATAGGATTACCCTGCCCCCTGCCATCGTAACTCGGAAAAGGTGCAAGTCGGGCTCGCGTAACAGGGTCCCGTAGCGACTGATTATTTTATTTTTTCAAAACTCTGATTCGCGCTTGATTAGTCATTATTATTTAAAATAAAAATATTGCTTTGCTAATCCCCGATATGATAACGTGTGACGGAATGACATTCCATCAACGGACGCCGGACTGTCAACATCTCCAGCTTCTCCTGAGGATGCCTCGTAGAGAAGCAAATCACGTGTCGAGTTTAGTATTTTTGGTGGTTGTTTGTTATATTTATTTGCATGTTTTTTTTTTTATTTTGCGTGTGAATGCATGGAAAAATACAAAAGTAATTAATTATAACGAGCTACCACTAATTGACTAACCCGTTATCATATCGCGGATTAGCAAAGCGATATTTTTCTTTTAATTAACATGGATTTCCGCTAGTAACGCCAGATACAATCAATTATTCATTATTTGTTGTAATGCTCTAAAGCATAGGCTATTCTTATTTTTGAACAAACTATCTTTTTACTGAATGTTTTTATTGCGAATTTACTTAATTAACCTACTGTATCAATTGTTGGAAAAAAAACCTAATATTATCGTGGATTATCTCATTAAACATAATGAGAATGTTCATGCTAACCCTCTCTTACTCTATTGTTACACTTCAAGTTTATAAGTATTATCGAAATGGCAAATACCAGGTGTTGCCTGTAACAGGAGCAAATAATTAAAACGGCAGATTCTACCCATCAAACAAGAAAACTTTCGTTCAACAACTTTTAAAAATTATGTTATCTTTCGCACGTAATCATTTAATCAACACATAATAAATTGAAAAAATAAAAGATCACCACACAAGATTAAATCCGCAACGCAGGCTTCGTCAGGTGGGTACAAATTCAAATCGGCAACAGGCTTCGTCACACTTACCACCAACAAAAGTAATCCGCAACAGGCTTCGTCACTTTAGCTTACGTTAAAAAGGATCGCCCCGAATCGTAGCTGGCTCAAAAGTGCCCATGACGCTGGCGGCGTTGCCACGCTGTATCGCGGCTGTTATCTTTTGATTTTATCTTTTTCATAGAAATTAAATAGTATTTTCAATGTACGTTAACATCAGTCCAATTGACGTCGCCTGTCACGCTACAAAGACAAAAAACATCGCAATACATTACGGTTTCAAATAAACTTTAAAGTGTACTAAAAATTAAAACATAAGTTATTTTTAAATGTCGCTGAACAAATGTTGTTCAGTTTGAGGAGTACAATCTGCGTTTTAATTATTTGCTCCTAGTACAGGCAACACCTGGTATAAAAAAAACACGTTTCTTGTATGAGTACCTCCATATCCTCCCACTTTTTAATTATTTTTACTTTTTACGATATGAGCTCCATAAAGATGCACATCATGCACTTTATGTGGAAATAATTACATTTGGAGAAAAAAAGGCCCGAACAGACGGAAAGCCGGTGTAGCCCTAGTAATAGGGTTCCTTTTGGCATTCTTTGGATACGGAACCCTAACAATTTAAATCTCAATATTGGTGTCCTACTTACACTATTTGTTTGGCCCCGAAGAGAAATAGAGATAGCAGGATGTGTTTGAGGAAAAATGTGTTCGCAACTTTTGTCATAAAGCATGACCAATGGGTAGCGAGCGATACTGCGTTGATATATAAGTACTATCTTAGAGTATCCACTTTACCATAGCAAAAAAGTTTGTTCAATGTAATTTAGCGGGCGTTTATTTTACCTCACGTGATAAATGTGCGTTGGAGATTTTTCACATTTTATTACTAAATAGTAGTAGTTTTTACACTAATATTTCTATTATCGAGAGGTTTTTCTATAACATTTGCTGGTGTATCGAAATTTACTGAGATTTTGCTTGTAATTGTGGACAAAGAATCAGTTCAGATCCTAGAATAATGACCGTTGTCTTCCCCATATGTTCAACCGTGACTCCGACCTATCGCAACAACATATCGGCTGATTGGTTGCATGGTGTGTAGGTTATATAAATAATTTCATTATTAACTTGACTATCCACATAATGTCACAGATATCAATGTTTGTTTAATTACCTTACAACACATAATAATTTGAAAAAATGTGGTGACACATAAGATTAAATGCGCAACGCAGGCTTTGTCAGGTGGGTACAAATTCAAATCGGCAACAGGCTTCGTCACACTTACCAACAAAAGTAATCCGCAACAGGCTTCGTCACTTTAGCTTACGTTAAAAGGATCGCCCCGAATCGTAGCTGGCTCAAAAGTGCCCATGACATAATGACATGACATAATGTTAGACCAACTACAGTGTGTAAGTCTAATACGGGCGAATCTCTTAAAGTATAGGACAAAGTGAAGGTAATTAGATAACATTTACTTAAGAAAAGTAATTTTTTGGTCAGCCGTTATTAAAATTGATCCGCAAAAAAAAATAAGCAGTTAAATCATTTGGGCAGCATACAAAGCTTTGGCTGGTAATAAATAAAAATCGGGCGGCAACTCTTGTTCAGCAAACAATTTAAAAACGGTTAACATTTTAACCAATATTAATCTGCTTTTTTTATCATTTGGCTGCCTAATAACTAGTCGAGCTGCAAAATAATAACTTGGGCAGCAAGATTTTACAATTGGTCAGCAGAGAGTTTAATTGAGATATACAGGGTGTCACTGTGATATATACTAGGTGTCACTGTTATAAATACAGGGTGTCACTGTGTTATTTATATACAGGGTGTCACTGTAATGTATACAGGATGTCACTGTGATATATACAGAATGTCATTGTGATATATAAAGGATGCCATTGTGTTATATACAGGGTGTCACTGTGATAGATACAGGATGTCACTGTCAGCAGAGAAAACATGTCTGTAAGCAATTTAATTGAGATATTCAGGGTGTCACTGTGATATATACTGGGTGTCACTATGATATCACTATATAGGGTGTCACTGTGTTATATACAGGGTGTCACTGTGATAGATTCAAGATGTAACTGTGATATATACAGAGTGTCACTGTGTTATACAGGGTGTCCAGTAATTAATAGGGTTATTTTTTTAATGGCCCTAAAAACGAAACGGCTCCTAAAAATAGGTAGGTTAGGGTTATTTTTTTTGATTACCCTAAAAACGAAACGGCACCCAAAAATAGGTAGGTTAGGGTTATTTTTTTTTGATGACCCTAAAAACGAAACGGTTCCCAAAAAAAGGTAGGTTAGGGTTATTTTTTTTTGATGACCCTAAAAACGAAACGGCTCCCAAAAATAGGTAGGTTAGGGTTTTTTTTTGATGACCCTAAAAACGAAACGGCTCCTAAAAATAGGTAGGTTAGGGTTATATTTTTTGATTATATATCACAGTGACACCCTGTATATATCACAGTGACATCCTGTATCTATCACAGTGACACCCTGTATATAACACAGTGACACCCTGTATCTATCACAGTGACACCCTGTATATATCACAGTGATATTCCGTATCTATCACAGTTACACCCTGTATATAACACAGTGACACCCTGTATATATCACAGTGACACCCAGTATATATCACAGTGACACCCTGTATATATTACAGTGACACCCTGTATATATCACAGTGACATCCTGTATCTATCACAGTTACACCCTGTATATAACACAGTGACACCCTGTATATATCACAGTGACACCCAGTATATATCACAGTGACACCCTGTATATATTACAGTGACACCTGCTAAACTTGACAGCTGACAATTACCGTATGACAAAATACGCACACGATTGGCGACAGAATAGTTGCGCCCATTTTGTGAATGACCAGTTAGGTTTTATTGCCCCCTTTTTTTTGATGAACAAAATGAAATATTTTGCTTACCTACTGATTGCTTACCAAAATTTGATTAACCGTAGATCGCTTAATGCAGCTCAAATGTTTAATTTGCTGACCAAAATAATTTAGAGCAGTTCAGTATATCATTAATTGCAGCCTGATTTATAAATGTTTGCTAACCATAAGTTGCTTACCAACTAGCTATTTTGGCTGACCAAATACAAATTTCTGCTGACCAAAATATGAATATTTTGCTGATCGATTAAATGATACCCTTTACTTAAAGTTGCAACAATAATTTTGTCCATACAAAATAATTCAGCCCGCAATGTAATGCAAACACGCTCACGTTAAACGCTCGTTGACAGTTACGACACATTTCGGTACCGCCGTACCGCAACCATGTTTACAGTACATTGCTGCTGAGAAATAAAAAAAATAATAATTATGGGGTCGTAATGAACTGCAACTTAAAAAAACCTTTTACTTCATGATTACACTAATGAATACTATGTCCGATTTAATTTATCGCCCGTATTAGACTTACACGCTGTATATGTAAATTTTTGTAGGTATTAAACATTGCATAATATATTACAAAGCACAGAAATACTCGTAGAGTACGTCAATACGAGGTAGAAGGAAAAAGTGTATGTACCTACCTCGCGTGCTAAGGAGTGGCGGCGACCTATTTTGCACGCTGTTAACTTCAGTTAGATAATTATATACTAGTATTTAATAGAACTGACGTGAGAGACTACATCTTGTTCTCAATTGAATTTAACGTTTTATCTTATAGCTTGAACGCATAGAGTCCGTTTTTATAAATAATTCACATTAAACCTTAGAGACCATAATATACATTTCTGAGGAATGTAGATTATATTATATTAAAAAATCTGTTTTGTACTTGCAAATGTCTTGACGCTTAGAGACCACATACATCTCTAAGAAAAAATGTTTTAACTTTAATTTTTAAGTTTTGTGAGTCACAGATTTTTTTTTTTTACATTTCTGTACGTTAGTTTTCTGTAAACCATGTAAATTTAATGATAGTTCTATAGTCTATATATATATTTCTGTAGGATTGTAGTATGCGTATGAACGGAACGTAAGAGCAAAGACGAGGATAGCATGATAGTGTGTGAGCGAGAGGAGAGATACTTTTGAACGAAGAACGGTGCGCGTGTCGGAAAAGCTGCTAAGTGAATTTAATTGTTTTTTTTTTGGGTTTAATTGGGCAAAATAAAGTATTTAGTGTTAATTATACTCGTTTTATTCAGAGACAACTATTATCCCACATATTTTGGGGGCTCGTCCGGGATAGTCTCTGAATTTAAAATCACGTACGGCGGCGTAACGACGTAACGGCACGCGGTCACATCTCCCGGTACCGGCGCAAGACGACGGCGGTTACTGTACAACGACGAAGAAGACGAAGATTTTCCAACAACGACGTACTACATACGAACATTACGAAGTTACGACGAAAAAGCAATTTCAAGCTGTGCGTTTCATGAACAAAGAAAATGGCGGCTCAAGGGAATCAAAATCACGTTGTCATGTCGGACGGCGCCTACAATATTATCACAAAGTTCAGCGGCGACGATCATACCTACTCGTCGGCTAAGTGGGCTCAGGATATAGAGGATAATAAGGAGATTTTTAGCTGGACGGATCAACAAACGCTTATCGTAGCCCGAAGATCTTTGATCGGCACGGCGGAGCTGTGGTTGCGGTCGGAGAAAGTATTTAAAACCTACGAGGAACTAAAAGGTGCACTGCAAAAGGAGTTTCCAGATGTAGTGAACGTCAAAGAAATGCACGAATTGATGGCAGCACGTAAGAAACGGCGGGACGAAACTTGCTATCAGTATATGCTTGCTATGAAAGAGCTTGGGAAGCGGGCGAAATTTCCGGACTATATCGCAATACAATATATAGTCGATGGCATTATAGACAATGAAGTAAACAAAGCAATACTGTACGGAGTAACCTCATATGCTGCGTTAAAAGAGAAGTTGAATTGCTACGAGAAAATGAAGGCGAGAATGAGAAACGACGGCGGCGAGAAACCTAGAAAGCATCAAGAATCTGCATCATCATCGGCAAATCGGCAACAATCTTCACGACGGTGTTTCAAGTGCGGCGAAACAAATCATGTATCAGCGGCGTGTCCCAATGGGATGAAGTGTTTCCGGTGTAACAACTTCGGCCATATTGGTACGCAATGTCCGGCGCAAGAACAGTCTAGAAGCGGCGGCTCCGGCGAAAAACCGACGAAGCACGATCGCGCTATCGGCCCACGAGAGGGAGCGGGACAAGTAGCGGCTCAGTCGGCAAAGCAGGACTTCGGCGTGTCTCGGCGGCAGTCGGCCATGTTTGGACAAACGTCAACAACCAATGACAAGACGAATGGCTACGATGTGACAGATGACAGCTGGCAGAATGTAAACAAACAAAATACGGAGTCAAAAGTGTTAAGTACGCCGATTAAATCAATTAATATGTGCGGGAAAAGTACAGACGCTTTGATTGATACGGGTTCGGATCTAAATTTAATTTCTACAGACTTATACGACGAACTTAAAGTGGAAAAGTGCGACGACAACACGGTCCTGGCAGGACTCGGACTATCGAAAATAAAATCGTGCGGGAAGTTTTACGAAAGCGTGTATATCGACGGAAAGTGTTACGACAAGGTTATTTTTCACGTTGTGCCTAAAGACTGTATGCCTTATAAGGTTATATTAGGCCAAGAGTTCCTTAATAATGTCGTAATGGTAATGCGCGAGGGTTCCGTGTTATTGTTAGCTGAGAATGAGGAATGGTTGTCTAGAGTGAACTGTTGTGTGAATAAGTTGGATATTGCAGGTCATATACGCGATGTCAACATCAGACAGGAGGTGGAGCAGCTGGTTGAAGAGTACAATCCGGTCCAAACGAAAGAAGCTCCTATTGAACTAAAGATTATTCTCAAAGATGACATCCCCGTGGCTCAGCGACCAAGGAGACTGTCCTTGGCGGAGCAGAAGATTGTCGAGGATCAGGTAGATGAGTGGATGAAGAAAGGAATAATTCAGGTGAGTTAGTATACTAGCCCAGTAGTACTAGTCAAGAAGAAGTGTGGGGCAACTAGGGTTTGTATAGATTACAGATTGCTGAATAAAAAGATGGTTAAAGACGAATTCCCCTTGCCTTTAATAGAGGACTTGATTGACAGATTGTCAAATGCTACAGTGTTTAGTGTCCTGGATCTTAAGAATGGATTCTTCCACTTACGAGTTAGCAAAGAGTCAGTGCCATACACATCGTTTGTGACACACCATGGCCAATTTTCTTTTTTAAGAGCTCCATTCGGTCTGTCGGTTTCGCCTAAATATTTTATGCGATTCATCACGATAGTATTCAAGGATCTGATACAAGATGGCATTATGATGATATTTATAGACGACATTATCATTCCAGCACAGTCTGAGCAAGAAGCTGTGAAGAAGCTGCGGCGAGTACTGGAGGTGGCGGCAGAGTACGGGCTCGAGATGAACTGGCAGAAGGCCAAGCTGATCCACCATGAGATCGAGTATCTTGGACATCTGGTCAAGAATGGGGAAGTGCGACCAAGCCCGTTGAAGACTGAAGCAGTAGCCCGATATCCAGAACCTACAAACGTCAAACAGATTCAAAGTTTTGTTGGACTGACGTCTTATTTCAGAAAGTATATAGAAAACTACGCTAAAATTGCCAGACCATTGACAGATTTAATGAGAAATGATGCCAAGTTTGTATTTGGATGTGAGCAAGCAGAAGCATTCAATATTTTAAAGCAGAAACTAATTAGTGAACCAGTCCTGAAGATCTTCAACCCGAGACTAGAGACAGAGCTGCACACAGACGCGTCAAGCCAGGCAGTGGCAGCAATACTTATGCAGAAAGGTCCAGAGGGGGACTTGCATCCAGTATATTATAGAAGTAGACGAACCAATGAAGGTGAAAGTCGGTGGTCAAGTTATGAGCTCGAAGCGCTTGCTATTATAGAAGGAGTTAAGCAATTTCACCACTATTTGTATGGCATGCACTTTAAAATAGTCACAGACTGCCAAGCATTCCAGCTTACATTAAGCAAGAAGGACTTAACAGCAAAAGTAGCCAGATGGGTGCTATTACTTGATGAGTATGATTATGAAATTGAACACCGAGCAGGTGCCAAGATGCCACACACAGATGCACTCAGCAGGATCCCGTATGTGGCTACAGTAGTGAGTTTGCATGAAAAGATTAGTCTAGCTCAAGAAAGGGATGAAGAGCTCAAAGCTATCAGATTGCTAGTTGAAAAAGATGGGCAATACAACGACTTTTATATGGAAGGTGGCATGTTATATAAAGGCGATCAAAAGCAAATTGTTGTACCTAAAATGATGGAAAAAGAAGTTATTAAGAAAGTACATAGTAACGGCCATTTCGCCTTACGAAAAATGAAAGAAGCTATTAGCAAGGATTATTACATAAGAAACTTAGATAGAAAAATAGAAGAGGTAATTACCAGCTGTATACCGTGCCTATTAGCGACCAGGAAAGAAGGAAAACAAGAAGGATTTTTAAACCCAATCGCAAAAGAAGGGATGCCATTGCATACTTTGCATCTGGACCACATCGGCCCGTTAACCGAGACAAGAAAGCAGTATAACCATATACTTACAATGGTGGATGCATTTACAAAGTTTGTTTGGCTCTATCCTACTAAGATAACATCAACTGCAGAAGTTCTTAATAAGATCCAGATACACCAACAAACATTTGGTAATCCGACCAGAATTGTGACAGATCGGGGCACAGCTTTCACAAGCGGAGCCTTTGAGAAGTACTGTGAAGATGAAGGGATTCAGCACGTGTTGATAACTACGGGAGTGCCACGCGGTAACGGCCAGGTAGAGAGAATTCATAGAATTATGATACCTATGTTAACTAAATTATGTATCGAGGACCAGTCATTATGGTACAGGCATGTGGGACGAGTGCAGAGAGCGATTAACAGCTCTTACCAAAGAAGTATAGACACCTCACCGTTCCAGCTGTTAACAGGTACTAAAATGAATTGTAAGGAAGATGTAGTAATATTAAACCTACTGCAACAAGAAACTATTTCTCAGTATAATGAAGACAGAGAAAAGTTGAGGCTCAAAGCAAAAGAGCAAATTCAGAAAATACAAGAAGAAAATAAGAAGACCTATGACAAGAAAAGAAAGCCAAGCTCCAAATATGATGTCGGCGACCTTGTCGCAATTAAGAGGACACAATTTGGGCCAGGGCTAAAATTAAAACCGAAGTTTCTTGGACCATACAAGGTGGTAAAAGTAAAACGTAATGACCGATACGATGTCGAGAAGTTGTACAGTGGTACAGAGGGGCCTAACAAGACCGCCACGACCGCGGATTACATGAGACCATGGCCAGAGGAAGATGGTGAATGAGGTTTGTTTTTATTTTTTTTATGCTTGAGGGATGTATGAAAAAATAGTGTGTTAAATATTTGGTATTCTGGTATGTTAGTTATTGTTGTTTACTTTGATACATGTAACCCTCGACGCATAAATAGGATGTTATTCTGTGTTTACCTAAGATAGTTATTCATTGTTATATTAATGCTAAGTAAGCTCACTTTATTTATGTTTTAAACAAGTCTCTACATACTATGTTGTACTTATATTTCAGAAGTTGCAAACTTTTAAAAGGTATAGTTAATTTTGTGTTTAAAGTTTTATAAATTGTTTACGCCGTTAATGCAAAGTATAAAAAAGGTGTAACTCAAATAAATACACCTCAAGTTGTTGTTTATGTTTACAGATGTTAATATTAAGTTTAGTTAAGATGTTTTACGATGGATGAATGAATGAATGAATGGGTAAGGTGAGAGCGGGAAAGGCATGTCTGAGGACAGACATGAAAGCAGGATGGCCGAATGTAGGATTGTAGTATGCGTATGAACGGAACGTAAGAGCAAAGACGAGGATAGCATGATAGTGTGTGAGCGAGAGGAGAGATACTTTTGAACGAAGAACGGTGCGCGTGTCGGAAAAGCTGCTAAGTGAATTTAATTGTTTTTTTTTGGGTTTAATTGGGCAAAATAAAGTATTTAGTGTTAATTATACTCGTTTTATTCAGAGACAACTATTATCCCACATTTCTCATTTCCCATTTTTTATTTTGACGTTTGGAGATCCTTTACACCTCCAAAACATGTTTTGACAACGGAGGCCCCTTACATCTCCATTAATTTTAGTATATGCCTTTTTATTGTCTATTTTTCTTAGTAATTTATCTTGTTTTGACGCCTAGAGACCCTTTACATCTCTAAAATTGTAGTTTTATGATTATTGAAATGTATTTAGTTAAGTAGTTGTTTGTGATATGCAATGTAATATTGTCACAGTTATTGTAATGTTTTTAAAAGAGAAACTGGTGAGTTTCTTCCGGCGCTTCTTCTCACCAGAATGTCATCTGCCGAAGCGCCAAAAGAATCAGACATGTGAAAGAGCCCTTGAGGCCTACTTGCAGAAATAAATTATTTCATTTCATTTCATTTCAGTTCCCATCAATATTATTATCAGATTTTTGTTCAAATACCACTAAATTAAACGGAAAATGTATGTTTTCCATTACTTAATTACACTGTTTGCGTCAAACGCCAAGCGAAAAACGGTAAACGCTTGGTTCTCATACAAATCAACGAACTGTATCGTTCTATCTCGCTATATTTGTGTGTTACAAGCTTTCTATAAACCGCATAGGCGCATAAATACGCCCTTATGTTAATACTTAAACCTTTTTTCACGCAAACCCGAGCTACGCAGTTACGGGATGGCAGGTACGAGTTAAATTGGGACTAATTAAACGAACAAAACAGCCTAATGTGTTATCCTTGCGTAACACGTGTAAATGTCGCCGCCAACTAGCTTAATTAGCCATTTAGTTAACTGCCTAGCCTTTTCATTTAAATTTTAGATTAGGTTTGTTAGTTAGCTGTCTGTCTGTCTCTCAGAAATAGAAGCCCCGCGTAGCGGGGCTTCGTCGACCTGCTGGCGGGTCATAATTTAGTGGAAATGCATTTAACCAAATGGCTGATTAAACCAGTTGGCTGCGACATATATAAGGCTTCCTTTACTTTTGAATGTTTAATAATAAGACACGTGAAGTAATTAATAAAAAAATGTACTTTGTGCATGTGGAATGGCTACATTTTGGACAGTGCGATTTAAAAAACTACTACCACCATCCCCGTTCTACCAAAGAACTTCCAAATAAATACTGTTGCGGAGCGAAAGAAGATTTGAAGAAAAGATAAGAAACTATGTGGTAAGGGCGAAGACCATCCGGTAAATCTATCAAGTTCATGTAGGCCCAAGGAACGATGGGACAGTCAGAACACGACGACACACTAGGAAATGAGGAAGCTGACGATAAAACGTACGTACAGACGTAAAGAGAGGCTCTAGATCTCAGTGAAAACGATAAAGATTCGAACCTGCATCTCCAACGGGCCAACACAGGCACACAACCAATAGTGCCACCGCGGCGATACCTACTAGTCCGACCCTATCGAGGTGGACCGGGACAAGGCGACCTCGTTCGACCCCAGTTCCCACCCAGTCCGATTCACTCGGGGTGGTCCGGCTAGCGACCTGGTTCGATCCCAGGGAACGCCACGGCCGACCACCCGGACATATTATCGATACGCCCACTAGGGTTGCGAGATTTGCGAGTTAGTCAGGCTTTAAAAAAACGATACCTAAGTTTTCCAATTTTTCAACCAGTTGCCTAATTTTTTACGCCACCTGGGAGGCGTTTATAGCATCATCTACCGTCAAGATAGTCGAACTTATATACCTTTTAAATTTAAACAAAGGATCTTGTAGGGTTTGAAGGCGCAATGAACTATGTAAAAGAAGGATAAAAATTAAACACGTGTATATAACCTTTAGATCTAGGAGATAATGTAGTAACCTACCTCTTAAGCTAAGATTATATCTATTATCTCCCATATTCTTAAAAAGTGTTTATGTATTGATAGTCATAATTATCGATAGTCATAAATATCATTATAAAATGTATTATTATCGCTGAGGCCAGTTACTTTTCAAAATTGTTATAAAACAAACCAAACTTAACTTATAAGTTTTCATAAGATAGCGTTTTAAAATGTCTTAAAAAATAAATATTTTGCCTTTTGATAATTATAACAAAGAGATCATTATGACTCATAACTTAAAAGGAAACAACAGGATCTTCTAAATAAAACTCAACCAGATGCACAATATCGCGGCGTAAGTTAATAATCTTATTCAGGGGTTACTAAATGACGGTCCGCGGTTCGCATCCGTTGACCTATTTTGTGTGGACCTTAAGTAGCGGACCGCGATGATCATTTTATTTTCAAAACCGGACCTCTAAAGAAACTAATTGGTGACTCTTGATCGCATTTTTAATTCGTGCCATGACTAGGCATGTCCTGAATTTTAGCCCTTGGCTAATTCTGCGGCTCAAATGGATAATATGGATATTGACTTAATTCGGCCGCTGTTTGAGGGCACCCTTATAATCCCAGCTAACGAATAGGATATTCCTAAATGAGTTATTCTTAATTATTTCGGACTTACGTCCGGGTGGGCTTATTATTTTTCATTTGAAGTTAATTATGTAAAACAGCGGCAGTGTAATTCAGAACTTCACCAAAATATAATCCGTAATATAAGTCGATCCGTGAACTATATAGAACGCTCATTCCCAAAATACCGCACTACCAGAATACCAGATTTTAAAAATACCAGATCCTCGATATAATGTTCTCCGTATACCGGATTCCCAAAATAATACATCCAACGAAATCGTTTAGATCCTTGAGTAACCTGCGATTTTATACTCGTAATCTAGTGTAACGGGAATGTGGTAGGACAGGAATGTGATAAATTGAGAATCTGGTAATTTGATGAATCAATTTGTAATCGGAGGTTATGCCGCTGTGGGCAAAATGACGAGCCAACTGACGTATTTTTACCAGGGGTCGGATACCAGTATTTGCTCCATACAAAAATACAGTTATTTTTTGCATTCTTTTCAGTCTTCGGTTTATTTCATTTTTTAATTAGAAAATCTAATAATACGAAGTTACATTATTGAGTCCTACATAAAAAGCATAAAATAATTAAAATTATTGGGCTATTTCGGGGTTTTTGCAAAATACCGGTTGCCCTGATTTTTACTCTCAATTACGAACATTGGGATCCAGGAGTACCTCTTAAGCTCAAGTTTATATTATCGATTATCTCCCATATTATTTTGAAGTGATTATGCATTGATAGTCATAATTATCGATTTTTTTTCAAAATTGTTTTAAAATAAACCTGACCTAACCTATTGGTTTATCTGCTACAATGGCGTGGCGTCCATAAAACACGGTTCCCACCGGATTGCCTATTTTAAAGCATATGACCGGAGTAACTACAACTCTTGAAGAAAAAGTAATCCGAATCTGCTCCGGCTTTACTAAGAGTATATTGACGCCACGCCATTACCAGTTCACGGGTCAAATTATACTAGATACAAGATTGAGCGCGATGTTTCGAATTACCTACCGCCCCGCGATAATTGGAGGGGTAACGTAATTGACGTTTTACGTAAAATCAGGTTATTGAAGGATTACGTGATAAGATGACTCCGGCCATCAGGGCACATATCAATCTATGATGATCGCATTTATCGACCGATAAAGACTCATAACGCGTCTTCCTCCTCTTCGCGTCGTCGCCTAATTTCTATTAAACTAATTTTATTTATCATTATCACTTGTTTTGCCTAATTTTCATTTGAGTGAAAGTCGTTTTGTATAATCCTTATTTCACATAAATTTATTTCTTATAATTTTATTTAACCTAATTTTCAGTTGGTATAATCTTTAATAATTTTTTTAGACATGTCAAGGGAATACCTATCCCACCATCTGTGTCTGTTCTTGGCAACGTGTAGTGCGACGTGCAGCTGGGTGTCCATGTCCAGATTGGTACGGATCTGATCTGCCCATCTAGTTGAACTGCGGCGTCTAGGTCGTTTGCCATCAATCTTGCCAGTAACGATGAGTTGTTCAAGATTATGGCCTTCTTTTATGGCTATGTGAACGAAAAACTCTAGTATTCTGCGTAGGCAGATGATTGACAGTTTGGTCTTGATATTCAGGTCGCGTAAGATAGATAGGTTTGTGCGAAAAGCTGTCCAAGGAATTTGCAGCATTTTCCTCCAGCACGAGACGAGAAGACTAGAGACTTGACTTGGTAGATTATGACCCCCGTTAATATATAAGGTGCTAACAAATTAGGTACCAATATTTTAAGACATGTTAACTTACATCAACACAAGCAACTTTTTATACAAATTGAAAAATCTTTTTATATGATATTATTGGTTTTCATTACCGAACAAAATAAATAAATTAAAATTGTACCCAAACTTAATCATACTGTTAATTTAATTGACGAGAACATTTTCTGTCCAGTGGACGTCGTTTTCTGTTAAATGGCCAGTTCATTCGTATTGAAAAATTAGTAACCATAAGATAATCAAAGATGTCTTAATTACTGATTATTGTTTACCTCATTAACAGAGTCCTTTACGTAGCAAACTTACTTCCCTAATTTACTTCAAAAAACATATTTAATTAGTTTATTGTTTGGTACTATCAGCCCAAAAAATATTTTATCTAACTGAGCACCTTATATCAGTATAGGAAATTTTTACCTGACTATGGCAAAGCAAAAAAGGGATATTTACTTTTGTATGAAAGAAACATGATGTTTCTTCATTGGTTTTTTAATCCGGCGTTTAGGTTAAAGTCCTATTAAAATAGATGATACGGAATTCAAAGCAGATGGCAAGATTGAGGGTGTTTGCTGGGTGTAACGGTGGACGAATGGTTGAGTCGCTGGGTCGGAAATCCAGAGGTACCGGGTTCGATTCCCGGTCTGTTCACAGGTGAGCGCCATTTAATTTTTCTATGTACTTTGATTTCTTGTATCTATATATGTAAGGGATATTTATTTTATTTCACCTCCGTGAATGAAGTTTGCGGGCGGACCCTCTAGTAGACCGAGTGAACATAAAGCGTTTATGCCTCACCTGGCCATAAAGTGGCTTTTTCCGCATCGCTGCGCGCACGGAAAAAGCCGCTTTCTGGCCTAGTGTAGACATAAAATGATTTACACAACACGGGAGGTAATAAAGAAAGCCCTCGATCGCACATTTACGTCCCTCGCTTGCAGCTCGCGCCGCAAACATCTGCGATCTCGGCATTTCTATGTTTTACCACCCTAGTTGTGTAATGTACTATTCCGTTTCAGCTAAAGAAAAAACACTTTCTTATGGTTACGGACGAGGAGCTGTTTTCCTCTACAGGTGGCATTCTTCAACAGATTCTCGTGAAATTTTGTGAGCAAGTTCAATAGTGAAACAGACTTTTTACGTCGATTCATTTTTTGAAAAAAGAAATTAAAATGGCTGCGCTATGGGTTTGGCAAACTCGCGAGGTCTACATACAGAGCCACAAGTAAATAATAACCAGACCATTCATACCTATACAGTACCGTAACATCGTAAATACGTATCGGTCGCAGCAATCAATTTGATCGTCTCACCGCATTCGATAGGTTTGTTTGGCCCGTGAACCACATGTGCAGAGCTCTTGTCGGGCCTCTAATGACGTTGCTTGCGATATGTATCTTTCCTGTAGAGTGGGGAGTGCGACTACGATAACTTTGCAGAGCGGAACATGGCAACACCTCCGTTTAAAAAGTCCAATTTCTATGAAACGGTGACTTAAATGGAGGTGTTGCCATGTTCCACTCTGCTATCCCTCTTTTTTCTGAAGTCGTTTAAAAAGGGTCCATTCTGAGATATTGAGGAGCGGTACCTATCCTCTGTAGCTATATATATATGTCGGGGACAGCAGCGATAATTCAAGAAATCCAAGATCGTCAATTGACTACTGTAGTACTAAGTAGATTTAAAATGGCGCGAACGCCGTGTGACGTAACGTCCGGTTGCGGTGCACGTAGACGGGATCGTTGGACAAGAGTGTCGATTCTCTTTCTGACTGTCGTGGCGACAACACTTGTCTTACGAATTCTGTCAGTTCGCCTGCCAGTAGTTAAAGTTGCTACTTGATAATTGTAATTCTGTCGATTAATAGTGAAAAGAATCTTATTGTGTAACGTAATTGTCTATTTGCTCTCTTGAGTATCTACACCATAATATTGTAACAACTATTGTAATGCCTGATGATTGAAAAGAGAACCTGGTGAGTTTCTTCGGCCCTTCTTCTCACCAAAATGTCATTACCGAAGCGGCCAAAAGAATCAGACGAATAAATGATTTGATCTGACATGAATCCACTTCTTTAACCAACATACCTCAACGGCCAGGATTCTGCAGCTAACCCATCCTAACCAGACAGTCAGTCACGTGAGAATAATCCGACATATATATATATATATATATATATATATATATATATATATATATATATATATATATATATACATCATGTTTAAGTACGTGAATGTGTGTGACTGAATGTATCTTTGATGTTTTTCACTTAAGGTGAATTGAGTTGCTCGGCTATGCAAACAAACGAAAAGAGGGCTAAGAATCGACTTTGAGAACATCAAATTTGATTGGAAATTGGAATGCGTTTCAATTTAGTTCGGGTATTTCATACAGAAATTAAGTAGGCGCACTAACATCTAAGCACATATTAAAAAAAACCCTTTTTGCGTAGTTGAGATACTGCTATATTAATTCACTGTGGCTTCAGCCTACCGAGCCGTATCAAAAAAAACTCGTGTGGGCACCCGATACTCGATGTTTTTTCATGGTTGACGTGTTTGCGTTTGAATGGAACGTTACATGCAAATTGGTTTGCATGGTCAAAGAGAATCTCGCTTTCCACACAGGTTGGTCAGCCAGTCCGCGATTTAACCTAGCTTAATGAACCAGCAATGCTTGTGTGTGAAAAAAAATACGTATATGAAGTTTTGAGTTCGATACCTACCTACGAGTATTAACGTGTAATTTGTTTTACGAGCCTTCGAATTTGGATGGGAAAGGCCATTTTAAAAGTATGAAAATATAAAAACTATTAATACCATTGAATAACTTACAAAATGTATGGTTACTATTGTTACGAAATCGTTACGATAAACGCAAGGTTTAACATAGCTGCAGAACAGAGTTCTTGATTTTCCCATATAAAGTGACGTGTGACGTCACATGCAAGTAGGTTTAAGTATGAAGCGTTCTCGAGTGTCTAAAAATGAGATTTTAACATTGTTGTATCTCGGCGATTGTTTTTTTTTGTTTTGACTGTGTCAATACTTACAAACTTTACTGGCTGTTGTAAAAATCAGACTAGGTGGGGCCGTGGCGTTCCCTGGGATCGAACCAGGTCGCTTGGCCCGGACCACTATAAAGTTTCGCTGATTGCTCAAAGTGAGCAGCGGACCAGCGGGAAATGTTGAAACGGATCAACCTGGCCTTATGTAGAGTGTGTATATCGAGAGTTTTAGTTGCCGGTTCGCTAAACTTAGCTCAGCTAGAAGACTCCGGCAAGAAACTAAGCTAAGCCCGAGCAAGGACGGAGTGAAGTTAATCAAGGATATTCGGATCCTGAGGCAAATCGGGACGCGGCCCTTGTGTGCTCTTGTCGCGAGGAGGTCGTCTCCGCCGGCGGGGACGACGCTGTGTGCATCGGACTCCGTCCGACGACATCGCAGCGATGTGTGCGTGTGGATTGAGTGAGCACCCTTCTGAAATAAAAAAAAACATCCTGTTCATTTAGTAAAAGTTCTAAAACAATTGTAGAACTAAATCTCTGTATTTGTAAAAAGATAAATCAAAAGATATAACCTTTAACGTGTGCTCACTCAGTTCTCACAAACTACCAACGAAATCAGGGAATGTATTCATTTAACAAATAATATTTATATACGAATTTTTAGTAAAACCTGTGCTAACTTACCTTTATAATTTGTAGATCACCTAGTAACGTATTTAAGATTTTACAAATAATTTCTTATGCTCACTCAATCCGCACACTTTCGAAAACCCGATTTCTGATGAAAAAACTGAAGATTTAATCTGCTATATATATGTGTATAGTTTAGTAAAACTAATCTGGGAATTTGTAAAATACAAAACGAACCACTAACGTGGCAGGTTTTTGGATAATAAATGTTTGTTAATGCTCACTCAGTCCACACGTTACAAGTTAAAAATGTAAATATCTCAATATTTGTAGTATTACATAAACTATAAATTACTTCAGCTTTTAGTAAAAATTTTTACTAAATATCCACCATCTGGGTAAGGCCGTAAAAAAGGGATGATTTCGTGACTTGTAAGCGTCCGGCATTGTTTTTACGAAAAGTAATTACAAAATTTTACTTTTTTAATTTTCCGTGCAAAATACAAAACTTTTTCTACTAGTTCTAGTCAACTAACAAATGTAAATCTCTGTGTTTGTATTCCAATTTTTTTTTCTTCTATGCAATTACATCGATTTCCATACAAATAAAAATGTCCCAAAAATGTTCCTGAAAGATTGTAATTTTTATTTTTTAGTTTTGTGATATTATACTGATATGTTGGAGTTTTTTTTATAACTGTCATATATTAATGCAACGTTTTTCGAGCTTTAACATTAGCATTGTCCATTTAAAATAATAATTTACGTGTAACATAAGACAAGGCAACATATTGAAGCTTTTAAGTTACTTAATTTAAGTAACCGTTCTGTCTTGCTATTTTAGTAGTTGATTTGCGGAATTTGATTTCATTATAATGGCTACATTATTTATTCTTTAGTCTGTGGTATACCTCTCACTGGTCGGCCATTTTGTGGGTAGTTCAGTGCGTCGATTCAACTTGTGCCGAGGATTTTTTATGGAATTTAAAAGTTACGAGTGGATTTCATCGTAAATTTGTTCTGTTTTGTATTACGTAATACATTATTAATATAATCTTCATATTAGTTTATAGCTAGGTGTCGTGTTCGAGTTAATATGTTTGTTATTGTTCCATATAATGCAAATGAAAGTGAATAGAGGTTAATTTTTATGTTACTTTTAAGTTACTTATGTTACCATTTTAATTTATTTTTAAGTTACGTAACATAAAAGTAAAGTAAAGCTTTGTTCACGCTTTCTTTTCAGTTACAAATTCTTGCAGTCGGGTTTTTGAGTTTAAAATATTTGGTTTGTTTTAATTTTTATACCCAACTGCGCAACACAAAGAAAGAGTAACGTGTTTTTACCCGACTGCGGCGAAGCCCAAAGGAGGGTTATGTGTTTGACCTGTATGTATGTATGTCCGTTCCTGTGTCCGCTCGTAACTACTCAACGGCACATCCGATTTTGATAAATGACACATCATTAGATTCGTCTTGATGGTGCGAGTGTCACTGGGTATGAAGTTCGTAAAATAAACACAATGGCGGATTTTATGCAGTTACAAAGTGCACCGCGGTCGGGTTTTTTTTAGTAAAAATGTGGTTATTTATTTTATTTCACATAATTACAATGATTATAACAAGTAAAAATTATGATTTAATTTTATTTGTGAAGACAGCTTTTGTGTGGATATCAGCCTTTAATTACTTATTCATCTTTGTTCAAAAATGTACCAAAGTATATAAGGTCCTAATATATTAGTTGCAGATATTTTAACACATTATACTTTACATTAAAATAATTAACTTTAAATAGAAATTAAGAAATCTTTTCATACAACTTTTCTGATTTCATTTACCTAACAAAACAAAAAAAAATATTATAATTTCGTCTCAAAAAAATCACATGTCACAATAACACTATCTGTCATATCAACAATTTTTTGTCGTAAATGTCGTAACGGTTCGGCGGGAAAACTGCAAATGTCATTTAATTTATCTACGTGAAGTGGCCAGTTACAGTTAAGTGGTACGTAAAAGAGCTACTAGAATCTGTTCAATGAGTTTTCATTTAGTAATCACATTAACAGGGTGTTATTACGTAGCAAATTTGTTTTTCCTTTTTCTCCAAAAAAACATCGTAAAAGCTATAATGTTTCATGCTTTAATATACTCCAGAGACCGAGTACTATCAGCTGTAAAAATATCTGCAACTAATAAATTAGGACCTTATATACCTATTTGATCTCTTAAATAAACACTTAGTACAAAAAGTGTTTGTATTGTAGACATTGTGAATATCCCTTAAGAATACTTTTATGTAACTTTTAAGTTACTCAGTAACATATATTTTTGTTACTTTTATGTTACATAAGCCCAATTTTTCAGCCTTACCCATCTAATATTTTATATTCGTTGTCTGTTTTTAAAGATATTCAATTGCAATTTTTCTAATGTAAGTAGATCGATTAGGTTGACCACACTTTATTATATTATGGTCAAATCCAAAATACAGTTCATTTAAAAAATATATGAGATCAAAAAGGTTACTACCCCTGGTACGTCACTTTGACATTGAAATATGTTTTATTTTAATTTTTTGATCTCGGATTAAAGCTAATAATTACGGATCAGGTAACTCTTAATTGTAATAAGTATGTACTAACCTAATCAAAACAATTGTTTACTTTAAAATTTAATTTATGGATATACCATAATATAATAAAGTGTGGTCAACCTAATCGATCTACTTACATTAGAAAAATTGCAATTGAATATCTTTAAAAACAGACAACGAATATAAAATATTAGATGGTGGATATTTAGTAAAAATTTTTACTAAAAGCTGAAGTAATTTATAGTTTATGTAATACTACAAATATTGAGATATTTACATTTTTAACTTACTTGTAACGTGTGGACTGAGTGAGCATTAACAAACATTTATTATCCAAAAACCTGCCACGTTAGTGGTTCGTTTTGTATTTTACAAATTCCCAGATTAGTTTTACTCTCAGAGCATAGAATACTAGAGAGAGGACAAGCCGCCGGCGACCGTGTCGCAGCTGTAAGCTCATTGTGCATACTCTGCCGCCAGTACATCGTCCGTTGTTAGAGAGTGTGCCCGCGTGCTGATCACAGTGAAAGTTTTGTTTTCTGCCAAAATGCCGAGTTGTGCAATAATTACTTGCAAACATCGCAGTGATTTAATTAATTTCCACACCAATGGGATCACTTTTCACAGGTAAATACTATTTATTTCTAATAAAACCATGAATTTAACTAATAATCTGACTTGTATCCATATAAGCTTATACATGTTTGTCATTTAATATATTGTATTACATTGCTGCTGTACAAGTTACATTATTGCGAGGCACAGTGTTTACGCCGCAATGAACGGGGTACAAAACGATATTTTCAATGACAAAGTTTCTCATAGTGCAGCAGCGATGTCCGCCATATTGTGCGCTGCGGATAGTGCTGCGCGGCACCTATACCACGTATCGATAAAACCAGCCCAGGATTAGTGGATGCTAAAAATAATTTAAAAATGAAAGGATGGATACTGTCTTTAATATAATATTAGGTATGAAGTATAAATGTTGTGTAATTGTTTAGCTAATGATTTGTACGTATGCAATGCGTTGATAAAAAAACTCTATGAGTGAATTTCGACATTTTAAAATATTTTTTTGTGCAAAATAAGCAATTCCTTTTCTTAAGCTACATACTTTTTTTATAATACTAGTAATACCTTTAGATATTTTAACTGGCGATTAAACGTATAGAAAATACAATACAATTGTGGAGTTATTATATTTTTTTAGTATTTTATGTGGTAAAAATCAAATATTATATACCTAAGTTTACAAAGGGTTTGAATTGTATGGCATACTAGATTTTGCCCCCCGCGTTGCCCGCGTAGAAATCGTATTTCGCATATCCCTCAGGAACCGTATTTTTTTCCGGAATAAAAAGTATCCTATGTGTTCCCATTTAAAACTTGAACAACAGATCGATAAGGTTAAGTTGGTTAGTCAATAGTCTACTCGGTCCACGATATCGAGTTAGTATAGCGTTCTCCTTGTATAGTGTCAAATTAACCGCTTGCCTTTACCTGCACAGTAAAAATGCAAAATGAGATAAGAGAGTAGTAAATAATAAAGGCAATAAATGCATTGTTTGGGTTCGACCAGGTGTAAAATATAACATGCAACAATAATGTCCATTGTTGTTGGCGCACGTGTAATTACAAAAAAAAACTGTACAAGGACTTTAGTTCGTGTCCTTATCATATTTTTCATCACACTTGCTCGAAAATTGTGTCATTACACGTAGGTTTTGCGGGCCGTAAATGACCTATTACGCCCTAGGGCGTAATGGTTTTCTTTTTATATTTGAAACGCTGGTTCTGTTTTACTCTTATTTGTCATGTTCAAAGAAAACGCCAACTTACTTTTTTAACTTTTATTACTGAAATATTTATTTAAAGAGGACTGTTATTGCAAATACATGTAAACACATATTTCTGTAACATTAATTAAATGTTTAAATAGTGTATTTCAGCATTTTGCAAATATAAAATCAACCATTTTAAGTCTTTACCGCTATGGTTTCCGAACGTGACTTGTCGTCTTGATATATGTCACTAATGTCACTGTCAGTTTTACAATTTTATTTAGGTTAAGTAAGGTTATTTTAATCAGATTTCCTCATAAGTGTGATGAAAAACATTGTGTGTGCCACGGGCGGTAAAGGAATTACAAACGAGTGTTATTAAAGCCCTCGGCTTCGACTCGGCCTTGTAACAAACACTCGTTTGTAATTCCTTACTTACCGCCCTTGATACACAATGTACTATTGAGTTCTTTGTATTACCGACTACAACAAAGCCTATTTTACTGACTTAACAAATTAGTAGCGTACCAGAGACAGATGAAATATGAATCATAATAATTAGTAAGTAAACATTTGAAAACCCAAGGTGATAAATATTACGAATTATTAGTCATTAACTAAATTAAATATTACGAATTATTAGACATCTACTTAATAAATCAAATGTCTTTAACATTTTGATTGCCATAAATATAATTATTTTAAGCAATTATTAACAATGATTCCGAATATTTCAATAGGTACATTATATTATCGACAGATACTCTTTTTTCGACAATTGTTCAATATCGATATCACGGTATCGCTGGCCTATTACCCGCAATTATCGTTGTGTGCGTGCGTACTGACACGACTCGCTGCTCATCCGCATGTACACAGACATGGAAATGATGCGCATGTATTCTGCAATAGGAGCGCCGATATACAAGTGTGTGTGATTTAGGTGTGTGCGTGCTTTGTCTTTACAATTACTGGTTCTTTGTGTTGGTTAAAGAACTTGCGACAGGCGGATTCAATACTAAATCGACCGCATGTCCGATCTCCTTATATTCTTACATCTGTGGTTTTACTAAACTATACACATATATAGCAGATTAAATCTTCAGTTTTTTCATCAGAAATCGGGTTTTCGAAAGTGTGCGGATTGAGTGAGCATAAGAAATTATTTGTAAAATCTTAAATACGTTACTAGGTGATCTACAAATTATAAAGGTAAGTTAGCACAGGTTGTACTAAAAATTCGTATATAAATATTATTTGTTAAATGAATACATTCCCTGATTTCGTTGGTAGTTTGTGAGAACTGAGTGAGCACATGTTAAAGGTTATATCTTTTGATTTATCTTTTTACAAATACAGAGATTTAGTTCTACAATTGTTTTAGAACTTTTACTAAATGAACAGGATGTTTTTTTTTATTTCAGAAGGGTGCTCACTCAATCCACACGCACACCGCAGCGATGATTCTTTCGAATCCTGTTGAGATATCATCGTCCGGGTCAGTGAGGATGCTCCTAGGGCATGAAGCGGCCTCTGGCGAGGCTGGACCGGCTGAGCTGGAACATAGACGTCCGCTGTATCTCGGTGAGTTTTTATGATATTGAAGTAGTTTTTCACTAAAATTTTGTATTATTGACAGGTCTTATAGCATACCACAGAAAAAAGTTGTCAAATAGCCTATAAAGCCCTATGGGGCGGGCGATATGGAAGCGACCCATCATAGCATATTCTTCCGATGCTAAACTCCCGATTATAAACACTATTATTTATTAACGCCTGATTACTGTTGTAAATATCAACCATCTGACAGGCGTAATCAGCATTTAAACAGCCGTTAAAGAACCGGCCAAGTGCGAGTCGGATTCGCACACGAAGGGTTCCGTACCGCCGTCGAGCAAAAAGACGCCAAAAACCCGCTATTGTATGGGACCGCCTTTAATTCTTGATTTTGTTTTATTTTTTGGTAATTTATAAACATTTTGTGAAAACTTCAAGTCTCTATCTATTACGGTTCAAAACTTCAAAAGATACAGTCCTGTGACTGACCAACACAAACACGTTTCTTGTATGGAGACCACTTTTCTTTTTCAGTTTTTTTTGGTATTATTATTTTTTGTTGTGGCGGCAATATAAATACACATTCTGTGAAAATTTCAAGTCTCTATCTATTACGGTTTAAAACCTAGAGCCCTGTGACAGACGGGCAGAAGGGCAGACGGACAGACGGACAACGCAGGCTTAGTAATAGGGTTCCGTTGGCAGCCTTTTGGTACGGAACCCTAAAAACAAACAGTGTATGGTGAAATACAGCATACGCTGAGCCTGAGCCTGTTGCCACGGTTTTAAAAGTAATGCAACTGGGCTTAAGTTTGTTTTATTATTTGGTGATTGTTGTTTGTTTCTTGCGGCAATATTTTTTTTTACTTTAACCCGGAGCCCTACCAATAAGACTCCGCTGTCTGTCTGTCCGTGTGTCACAGGACTGTATCGTTTGGACCGTAATAGGTAGAGATTTGAAATTTTCACAGAATATGTACTTCTATTGCCGCTTTAACAACAAATAATGACAACAATAAAATTAAAAAGAAAAGGGGTTCCAAGTAAGGTTCCAGTATACAAGAATAGTACATTACACAACTAGGGTGGTAATACGAAGAAAGGCCGAGATCGCAGAAGTTTGCAGCCCGAGCTGCAAGCGAGGGACGTAAATATGCGATTGAGGGCTTTCTTTATTACCTCCCGTGTTGTGTCCATCATTTTATGTCTACACGTACTACACACACGTGTGTGGCTGCGCGTACGGAAAAAGCCGCTTTATGGCCAGGTGTGGCATAAATGTGATTTTTGGTGTTTTTGCTCGACGATGGTACCGGAACCCTTTGTGTGCGAGTCCGACGTTCGTACTTACTAGTAGGTCATTTCTCCAGATATATGTCTGCGGTCACCTCATTCATTTGGCCCTTTTTCATACTAAATGTAAGGAGACAGATGAATGAGTCGCAGACATATTTCTGGAGAAATGCCCAGTAAAACGTCTACTATCCCTAATGTAACTTAATAACTAGATATGTAAAGTTGATAGTGTACGAAAACCCCGGTATATTGAATTAATCGGGGCAATGTGTCAACCTCCTTTAACCCATTGGACCCAGATTGGACCCCATTGTGATTAGGACAAATGGCCGTTTATCTATTTACATATATCTACTATTTACACAAAATGAAATCGTAGCAAGACTGCTCGTTGGTTAAATATTGTATGTAAAAAATAAATTAATAAAACGCAAAAAATGGTTTTTGTAATTTTTGCTCGCCAATCAGCCAACAATATCAAAAACTATTTATTTTTGTTAGTTTATTCGTGTATTACGAGACGCTGATCAGAAAATAGGATACTTAATTAAAAAAAAAACGGACATGTACGAGTCGGTCTCGCCCACAGAGGGTTCCGTACAAATACTTTAAATAAAGACTTAATTTTTTATGATTTAATTACAAATGTACAGTTTTTAGATTTTTCCCTATACTTGTAGTATAAGACGGTATTACTTGCCCAATTTCATAGTTCTAGGTACCCCATAAATTTTGGTTTCCTTGAATGTCGAAATATACTTTTTTCGCGGCATAAACGGCCATATCTTTTTATTAATATAACCTAGAAATTTGATTTTTCACAGCTTCAAGAGACAGCGTAAACCTGAGTAAATGGTTTAAATGCCATCTTGATACCTCTACGCGTTCCTGAGATGATGGGTCTTGACAGACGGACAGACAGACAATAAAGTGATCTTATAAGGGTTCCGTTTTTGCCTTTTAAGATACGGAACCCTAAAAAAATATATATAACTTCTTTCATCTGTGCGATTGAAGTAGCGTAGTGGATGCCCATCTACAAAATCTGATTTCATATTTAGGTAGGTACCATTAGTTTAATGGTGAAGGAAGATAATCATAAGAAAACCTGCATATGTCCGCGTAGAAATTCATATGTGAAGATTGTGAAGTCTCCAGTCCTCACTGGGCCAGCGTGGGGAGTTAAGCCCTTTCACGTTCATCTATGAGAGTAGGCAGCAGTAGGACCTATTATAGGCTGATGATGATGAGATTGATGAGGATATTACTCATTTTTATAAAGTTCTTTCTTAGATTCTACGACCTTAAAATAAACAGCCGGACGTAGCCTCGTTAACAGATTACTGAAGCACCTCTAGTAAGCCGGTCGCTTTGCACTTACGAGCAGCACGCACAACATCAATTATAGCTTGGCAACTTCGTTGGTGACACTCACATGTGTGTTTTTTGTTATGTGTAGCCGTAACTACTTACACAAGTTACCGCCAACACGAACGGGGCCCTCCAGAGGCTGCCTCCGTCGGTCGCCGATCATGTTGGCGGTAACTTGTGTAAGTAGTTACGGCTGCACATAACAAACAGCACACAGGTGAGTGTCACCGACGAAGTTGCCAAGCTATAGCGTAATGCGACTGGCTTAGTACTAGCAAGGACCATTAAAACAAGAGGCTGTCATTCTCCATACTTTGGATCGTGCCCCGACCGCAAGGGGATATCCAGGCAAAAACTAGATGGCGCTAAAAAACTAAACATTTAACGATGTTATAATTGAGCAAAGAAACATAGTATAGTAACAATTAGTTCGTTAACAGCTTATAATAAATACATTCTAACATTTAAATACTGTGTCATGCTTGCAAAGTTGAATAATTGTAAATAATATCATTCTTATACCAAGCTTATATAAGCTTAAATGGCGTTGTAAATATCGGGGAACAGCTTTTTGTATGGAGAATGACAGTCCTCGTGTTTTAATAGTCCTTGGTACTAGTAGTGGTGCTTCAGTAATCTGTTAGCGACGCTACGTCCAGCTATTTATTTAAGGTCCATGAATAGATTTATAATATTAGCAAGGACCACAGTGACAGAATAATCGCTTTGACAGACAAAGGGCTGTAATGTGGCATTCGTCGTCAATCCCTCCGTGGTTAGCATTTAATTTCGACAATTGAATTTATTGGGCTACAGATTTTTGGGGCAGAAATAATTTGAGCCCGAACCTTGTAGGTCTGTAATTGGAATTGTATATTTGATTTGTATTAAGGGATTGTATACACGTATAAACGGGACAATAGACTGAGTTTTAACGTATCTTTAAAAACACTCTGAAACATAATTATCATGGGGTACTATGACAAAAATGTGCAGCGTGTACCGTTAAAGGATCCTCGAAAACAGCCCCTGGGAGATTCAAAAGTAAACAATCAAACATTCAGAATAGTTAGGAATTCGAAAAAGACATGGTTTCTAATTTCAGTTTCTTCTAATTAATTTTATTGCTTGAAATACGATGCTTACAAGTTTACTTGATCACAAAATATCGCGGAAACATATAAATTTTGATAGCATTTCTGTCAATACTACATTTTGAAAAAAAATATTAAAGACCAATTAAAAAGATTTCTTTTTTCAAATGTGTTTATGTGACGGAGTTCGGAGGTAACAATAATTCAAAATTTTAGAACCTCTTTTGGGCATAAGCTAAAAGTTGATTAACAGGGATAACGAAATTGGGGACTACAATGAAAACTAAAAAAAAACGAGAACTCGAAGCACGAAAACGAATTGAATATTTTTTGCTCTTTGCATTTTACGTTGTATTCCTGTTACACTTTAAAGAACGAAATTTTTGCAAGAGCTAAAAGTAGATTAATAGGGATATAACGCAATTGGTGAATGCAATGATAACTAAAAAAACTTATAGAAGAAATCGAAGTACGAAAACGAATCAAATATTTATTGCTCCTTGCATTTCACGTTGTTAACCTGGAATGAGCAACGGGTTCTAGTTTTTGTAGTCTGGTTTCGCATCAATATCGCTCTGAATGGAATTTCCAATTTCGGCCGGCCGTCAATTAAACGCCGGCTTTCAACAGCTCTTGTTGGCAGAGTACTGATTCAAAATGTTTTTGCTACAAATTTGGAGCAACTATTCGGTTGATTTAGAAGACTTGAGTGATTCATTAAGTAAGTTTTGATTGATTATTGTCACCCATTGATAAACATTTGCCAGCTGGCTAACTTTCCACTGCTAGCTATTTTGGGTCCGGAATCTTCCCAAAATAGTATAACGAAGTAATTATAAACTTATGAAGTTTCAAAGTTATCATCTGTTAACGAAATGTTTTTGTTGGATGTTTTGATTGTGTGTCTTACAAGATCTGCTGTGACATACAGGGTGTCTAGGCAACGATGTCGGAGCTTTTAAGGGCGTATAGTACTATCGATCTTATCGATAAATCTCCAAGCGGATTTATTTTTGAGTAGATGATAATTAAATGGCGGCAATTTAAACATTTCAAATAACTGAGCACGGGCGCACGTGGTAATTTTGCCATTATGTGTCCATTATCCGTCCTACAAATGCAAAGAGAGTGTTATTGGATAGCTAAATGTGTAAGCAATCAATTTAAACTAATAGTTTTATTCAAATATTCCAATAACAGGGCAATAAAATTAATAAAAGTAAATAATCATGACGAAAACGCATTATTACTTTTACAGTTTTTAATTTTTTTTACCATCCACTAAAAAAAAACCACGTGGTGATTTATCGATAAAATCGATTGTGCTATACGCCCTTAAAAGCTCCGGTTGTCCAGACACCATGTATAGATTCAAAGTAGGTAATTCACACCGTAAAGATACAATGTATGCAGCCAGTGCATATTTCATACTAAATCCGCGCCAGCTCTTGTGAATCGACCTGTACCTCAAGTATTATTGTCCGTAGCTATCCGCATTCAATACGATGCATCGCATTACTTTGTCCGAAATAATAAACAAATTAAAATTGACTTTACACGAGATTTTACCTCTTCGACAATAAATGCATGAGTTAGGTACCAGTGGCGTGGCGTCCATAGAACTCCATTTCCATCGGCTTGCCTGTTATTAAGCAGTTCAGGACTTAATTCTAGTGCTCTTAAAGAAAATTGAAGCCGAAGCTTCTCCGGCTTGCCCAAGGATTTCTTCAACGCCACGCCACTGTTAGGTACTGAAGGAAAATACCCTAACCAAGGACCTTCAAATAAATAGCCGGACAGAGCATCACTAACAAAGAACTGAAGCACGTCTAATCGGCCGGCTACCTATCTGTATGTGCTGCTCGCAATAGAAAAAAACTAGTTGATGTGTGCGTGCGGCTCGTACGTACAAGCAGCCGGCGCTTTCGAATTGGCTTCAGTTCTCTGTTGGCGAGCCTCCGTCTGGCTATTTATTTTAAGGTCCTTGACCCTAACCGCTGTACCTATACACCGTGGGCCCGAATAACCCTAACAATTTTAACCACGTATTCCTGATGGTATTACAAGTAAATACCGTCATATCCATAAAGGTCGAATTTTGTCATTTTACATTAATAGTGTATGTGCTTATGCTTATAATATTCAAAGAGTTCCCTCGATTTCTACAAGATCTTATCATGAGATTCTGAAGTGGTTGCAATGGAATCAATTGGACGGTAAAAACACTATCAAATAAAAAAAACCGGACTAGTGCGAGTCGGACTCGCCCAGCGAAGGTTCCGTACTTATTTGTAGGTACATGTATTAAAGTACTGTATAAATTATGATTTCCTTAGTAAAGTATTTTTTTTGGATTTAATTAAAAATGTATAGGTACCTAGTTTTCAGATTTTTCCCGTATATATACTTATTGTAGTATAAGACGGTATTAATTTAAACTTTCACGAAGGGTCCCTTCGCGACCATGGACGTCACGGCACGTCCGAAACGTCGAGGTAATAGCATGTGATTAAGTCCCGTTTTGTTATAATATTAAGACGGTATTACTTTCCAAGTTTCATAGTTAAAGGTCAACGGATAGTAAGTACCCTTTGAATTTTGGTTTCCTTGAGAGTGTCGAAATTACCGTTTTGTGCGGCATAAACGGCCGTATCTTTTTTTCACGTTATCTTAGAAGTTTGATTTTTTCACAGCTTCAAGGGACCGCAAACTTGAGTATACGGTTTTAATTTCAACCCGATACCTTCACGCGTTCACGAGATAAAGGGCCTTGACAGACAGATAGACGGACGGACGAACGGACAGAAGTATAACAAAGTAAGATAATCCTATAAGGGTTTCGTTTTGAGGTACGAATCCCTAAAAAAAATCCAAATCGGTCCAGCCGTATTCTAGTATTCCGGGAATGGTCCTACATAAAATGCTCTTTGTTTTAAGCCCGGTTAAAAAAATATATATTGTTAAGTGTATCAGAAAACGATGGATATTTTATTCAGATATCAGAGTTCAAATGTGACTGACGTTGAAACAGGAAACTCTTGAATTTTTCATTCCTGCAATCACAACAGTACTTTATTTTTTATGGAATAATTTGCTTGCTGCAAGCTGCACGATTACTTGTAGGTACACTTCATTTTTTTTATTCTTTCACTGACTTGCGATTGATCTCAGTAGCGCCTGATAGTAAGCGACTACGAGGCCAAAGATGTAGCTCACCGGTCCAGTAAATGCCTATTTACTCTTGTCTTGAAGAGTCATGTATTTGTCAGGAAATACTGACGCTGGGAACGAATTCCATTCCTCAGTCTATCAAAAATACTACATTTTCTGAAATGAACACTCCTGGTTTTTGAGTATCAGACGTCAAGAGTCACAAAAGGTCCCTGAATAAATACCTCCACGTATTAAAGAAAACCTGGAAAGAAAAACTTTGGGCACAGTGCGGTAATTCGCTATTTTGGTCAGAAATTTGGTAGTGTAAGATGTAGGACACCTGTGGCGTGGCGCCAAATATGTAGGTGGGTAAGCCGGTAGGATGCTGGCTTACTTTTTTTAGAGCAGCATGATAATGATAAAATATATGGTATTACCTCGACGTTTATAACGTGCCGTGACGTCGATGGTCGCGAAGGGACTGGCATCTTCTAGCCGCGCGGGTTTTTCGTACTACCCGCACTTGGTCCTGATTATCACCTTGCATATTATAGTTGTCACTTGTGTTGTGAGTGTTGTGCGTCGGTCGAGAAGATGTTGACACGTCGAGGTAATAGCATCTTTTTACGCGAGGTAAGTCCCGTTTTATTATAATAATGCTCCAGGATCGTTTAAAATGGCAGCTGCTGAGGGCCGACGTCCATAGGTCGGCTTGTGTGTGCATGCCTCTATTTAAAGCAAACTTGGGGGTTCTACAGAGATGGTACGAAGTCAAGAAATTAGCTTGGGACATCAAAGCGTGGTGCGATATTGTGTAGCTCGTATGAATCATGGAGATAGTATAAAAGACAATGACTTCTGAAACTTAATACAGCCATCATCATGAGCTGAAAGACGACCACTGCGGGGTATAAGCCTTCCCATAAGAAAACCACCATGACTGGTGCTGTGCCGGTCGTCTCCATTGGACTTCAACAACCTTCACTAGTCCACCTTTGGGGGGTTACCACTTGGGCGTGCAGTACCGGGAATTACCGGTACTGCCGTACTAAAATTTCCCGGTACTGCACGCCCTAGTCGCCACTTAAGAAGTCATCGCCCTCTACTCCATGAGCAACGTGCCTTGCCCATTGCTACTTAAGTTTTGCAAGGCTTACAAAGCTATGTATTTTCGGTGTTTTCCATACAAACATAAAAAGGGTCATCGTTTGTTTCGCAGCATCATTTATGTATGAAATGTGTTTTATTTTAAAGCTTGATACATTTTATTTGCGCAAAATGACTAGAATCCTCAAAAAGTCTAAAAATTATAAAATTTTAGCAACAAAACGTTTAAATTCAAATGATTCTAATACCTACATGGCGTTGACCTTAAAGGCCCAATTGCACGTTAATTCTATTCTGTGAGACTTCTCTTGTCATTTCGCGCACATAAAATATATCAAGATATAAAATAAAACAGATTTTAAACATAGTTGATGCCGTGGAAGCAAACGATGATGATTATGTGTATGGAAAAACGACCGACTCGCATCACCTCGGGTATATTAGAATGTGTCCTTCGGGTATTAAGTCCCAAAAGCTGCAGCGGCCCCGCATGGCATATTTCACTCGGCGCAATCGCCGGCGACTGGCGAGTCTCCAAATCGGGTGATCTGTATTGTCAACTGTAGACACCTCCGCTGCGGAGATTAATTAACCCATCGGGTTTATCGCGCGCGGATCTACGTTAAGGGGGATGCTTTATCCTGGACAAAGGTAATGTACCAAGAGAATCTACAGCAGCATTACCCAAACTATGGGTCACGAGAATGGGGCCCTGAGACAGGAGCATACACCGCCTGACAAGGTTAACGGTCGGATGGCGAAAAAAACCTTGCACAAATAATCCTGCCTAGTTTCTCGACTCTCCGCATTTAAGCAACACTAAGGCTGACTGCCAAGGAGTGAGTCGCGGAAAAAGGAAGTTTCCTAAGTGGATCGCAGTCCAGTCAACTTTGTAAACCACTGGTCTATCTCCATTACCCTATTTTGTGGAATTCATAGTGTTTTAGCCCACAAGCCCGGTATGCGATATATGGGTCCAGCTCAGTCTCAGTCTAATTTGAGCTTGGCAGCGTTGGGTTATGTCAGCTGTCTGAGATTTAGAGCGTAGTTCTAAATTTTTAATATGATCTGTTAGCTTTACGAGAGCAACACGGAAGGGAAGTGTCATAGCACGTTTTTATAATACCAAATTATTATTATTATTATATTATTTAATCAGGCAGGCAGTTGGTACAACTGATAATGCCTGAATCCAGTGAGCTAATAACTTATTGACGTGCTTGAGTGGAATTATGCTTGTCTAATCTGTTCTTAAATTGGTTGACATTGGATGCCGAAACTACATCTTCTGGTAGTTTGTTCCAGGCTTTCACCACTCTGTTGCTCAGAATTTTTTTATGAGGGTTACTATGTGACCGATAAGAGAATGACCGATGAATTGTTTTGTATTTTTTGCGCAGCTAGAGGATTCGTGCAGTATACACAGCGTATAATTATAAATACATTTCAAGATTGCTGTTGTTGACTTAGGTTTAGGTAACATAATTTCACAAATGATCATTTGAAAGAAAGAAACAGCACGCATCAAAAACGTACCGCATGCGTCCCGTCAATGCGTTTACAGCGCGTCAACGTCTTTTGAGCAGTGGTGTGCACAGCATGCGTTAAAAACGTGACGCCTGAGGCACGTCACTGCGTATACGGTGCGTCAACATCTTTTGAGCAGCGGAGTGCATAGCATGCGTTATAAACGTGACGCCTGAGGCACGTCACTGCGTATACGGTGCGTCAACAACTTTTGAGCAGCGGTCTGGTCGCAGCTTTATGTTATTTATTATCATTCTTCGGCAAGGCCTTACCAACAGATTTTGAATGAAAAGTACTCCAACTCCAGCATCCCCCTTAATAAATACACAGCATAAGTTACCCGCTTTACGAACAATCGTATCTCAGACACAAAATATCTCAACCTTAATGCAGTACATTTGTATTCATGTCACCTCCACTTAACTAAAAATAAATCTCACCGACTAAGCCATAAGTCGCTAAATAAGCTTCCACTTAACTTGGCATAATTCCAAATTAGCGAGGTGCCTTCTACGTAGCTCTCACGATTGCGGTACATTATTCAGTATTGAGGTATTTCTGAGCCGCGGAACGTGGAAATAACACCCTTAATACTTACCCATAGAGTCTACGAATGCGGCTAAGGCAGGGTTGGTTTATTAAATGTTACAGCGTAGATATAGATGACGGATAGACTGTTTACTTTGTGGAAGCTATTTATTGAGTTGATTTTGACTATTTAAACATAACTTTGTATCAAGGGGTTAGAGTTCCAATTCGTCTGTTTGGGTTAAGATAGATAAGAGGTTGTTTAAGTTACAGATAGAGTGTATTGAATTGAAGCCACGTCTCCGTGTAATTCCGATCGCTCTGCGCTAATTGGGAACAAAGGTATTATTTGATCCAATTCTATTCCCAAATTAGAGACAGTTAAAACAGGATTTGCTCTAAGGTGATAATTAATTGATATAGTTCCTTGACAAGATTTTGATTTAAAAATTAATGAAGTGAACAGGCATGTTTTGAGTTAAAATATCTGGCTGTGACAGACGGACAGACAGACAGAGTCGCACCATAAGGGTTCCTTTTTTACCATTTTGGTACGGAACCCTAAAAAGTGGCAATGTAGGCTATTTTTCATTAAAATATTACGCAAGCCACATTAAACTCACTTGTACAACTGACAATAATTTTGATAATTTCATTAATGTTTTTAAAAACAACCAGAATACCGGGTGTAGCAAAAACTGCCACATGAAGGAAAAGTACCTCAAATATTGTAGATTGGATGTTTTACTGAAAGGGAACTTTATTTTATTTTCAAAAGTAAGTTATAATGCATTCAAAGATTTTCTAAAAATTACTTGCTTCGTCGGGGAATCGAACCGACTCAAATGTGAAAAAATAACATCCCGTATTTAGGGTTCCGTACCAAAATGGTAAAAAAGGAACCCTTATGGTGCGACTCTGTCTGTCTGTCTGTCTGTCTGTCTGTCTGTCTGTCCGTCTGTCACAGCCAGATATCTCAGGAACTACTGATGCTATCGATTTGAAATTTGGAATACTGTTAAAAGTAGCTAACCCGAGCTTATTGGACATAAAAAATATCTTGTACCTTTTTTACTTTTTTTTTAAAAGGCTCCGTAATGGGACTTTTAAAATTGAAAGTAGGGCTATTATATTGAGCGGGGTATCAAATGAAAGGGCTTAATTTGTAGATTAAAACACCATTTTTATTTTTTTTCTTAAATAAGTAGTTTTGATTTATACATTTTTATGTACCATTCCCCCCCTATTATCTCCGAAGTTACTGATCAGAAAAATGTGTCATAATTACTAATTATCAATATCAACCTGAACATTACAGGAAAAATAGAACGGTCTTCCTAACTTTAATACTTTTTTAGAAATTTACATAAACTTAATCCATCCATTAATCCATCTAGCGGAGAGTAGCAAAACTAAGCGATGGCCTGTTTCACGCTAGGGGATTTAACGATGTTATAATTGAACAACAATTAGTTCGTAAACAGCTAATAATAAATAAATTCTAACATTTAAATACTATGTCACGTTTGCATAGTTGAAAAATTGTAAATAATTATTTTACCAAGCTTATACATAGATGGCGTTGTAAATTCGGGGAACAGCTTTTCGTATGGAGAATGACAGTCCTCTTGATTTAATCGTCCTTGCTATTAAATAGAATCGTTACACGTCAGGTTCTAAATATTACAGGAAAAATATAACTGTTTTAACTTGCAATGTTTTTTAGAAATTTGCAAAAATCATAACATATATTTATTTGCTTCTTCTAAACAAATCGACATACAGTTTTTCTTGAACTATTCGCGTATCTACTTATGAGTTTGTACGGAACCCTCGGTGCGCGAGTCCGACTCGCACTTGACCGGTTTTTTTATGATGACAATCGAAAGAGTGGACACAAACAAATAATTCCTCTTAAGTAACATAGTATCTCAAAAGAAAGGAATACCGTAAAATATTTGATTGAAATGTTAAAAAAAATATTTCCCACCCCAAACAAGTAATTTAAAATCAATCTTTTAATAAAGTATTACTTTTAAAAATAAAATGAAGTCTCCTTTCAGCAAAATATCCTATCTCCAATATTTGAGGTACGTTCCCTTTTTGTCGCATAGTTTTAGGACACCACGTATATGAAATCCTTATAGGCTTTATGTTACGTTCCGACATTGAATCGGAACGCGCCCTTTGTCAATGTCAAACTTGACAGCTAACGAAAAGGCGGTCTTCATGACGTTTGGGCTGTCATGTCGTTATTAGGTACTCGAATTTCGACACGGAGCACATCACGCGATCGGTCTCCGGTTTTGTGGTCGAAATAACGGGCTTTTGGTTGTGAATTTGGTATACACGAACAATTTTGTGTCTTGAAGTGTGAGAATTGTATTCGCGAGTGAATCCACCCATAGTTTGGCGTTTGGACCGGTGCTGTGACTTGCCGCGTGGCGACCCGGGGCCAGTGCGCATCATCAGCGTATAGCTGAAATTGACGAGACTCTGACAGTGACTGACCTGACTGTGATTTACTTGACGGAAATGGGCCCACGTCAACGAGCGACTAGGTAAGTCCAGGTTGTCCTTTGTATTTTTAGGGTTTCGTTTTGCCCCCTGTAACAGGGTTAAATTTCGTCCGGGACATCCGGGTTCCGTACGAAACAAATTGGTAGCAGAAGCATATGGTTGATTTTGCGATTCACGGCAAAGAAATCGCATTTTTTTGGTAATTTTTTGGTACATTGGCTGTAACACGTGTACGTTTTTGAGGTTAGAATTACGGAAGAAAAGTTACAATTTCGATCAATTGTATTGATTATTGATTGTCTGAAAGTGGTTCCCTAGCATACACAAGTAATTTGGATAGAAATTGTACCGAAATCCCTGTTAGTTGGGTGATTTTTTCTAATAAGTTTAAAATTTAAAATGAGCCCAATACTTGTGTTAGTTTAAATTAAGTGCATTCTAGCAAACAGACTATATTTGAAGATTATTTGTTGCCTATAGGCTAATCATAGTGTCTAGTTGTGTGTATTGTACAAGTATTGGAGAATTGGAAATATATCTCTCGGGTAAAAATTGAAACTAATTGGAATTCATTGTAAATTTAATAGCATAATTATTTATCAGCTAACTTGTAATTGAGTTTTGATAGCTTATTGATTGAGTGGTAAACTTGAATTTAAAATTACATCCAATAGTGGACACCCAAAATAAAAATAAGAATAATTAAATTGTTTTGTCTGGTAGGTAATCTTGTAGTTGGTACCACAAGTAGGGTGACCAGGTTTGTTTATATTTGAGGAATTTCCACAGGAAATAAATTTGATTATTTTGTGTTTATTGAATAAATTGTTTAAAACATGTCGGATAGAGCAGCAATACAGGCGACGTTGCGTTGGTTTGCTTCAGCGGCTGCTTTGGTTGGCAGACAAGACCGGGAAGATGCACTGTTGTCGCGATACGAACAGGTACCCCAGCGTCTCACAGATTTGGAGTCACGATTTGGAAAATTTCTGGCCGGAGCCGACCAGGAAGCCTCGGACTGTGAGCAGGTGGAAGCTGATTTTGACCAATGCCTGGATTTAGCGGACCAGATCACACAGCGGGCTACTGAGCTACTTCGGGCTCGGACAGCTTCAGTACCCATCGAGGGTAAACCGGTGGGGAATTTGAACCCGGCATTGGCAGCTCGCTTACCTGCCATCCAGATTCCTGTATTCCGGGGTGACTTAGACCAGTGGACCAGTTTTATTGATTTATTTGACAGTCTGGTACATGCACGGACGGATCTTCCTGCATCTTTGAAGTTGGCGCAGTTGTTGTCTGCTTTGGTCGGTGAGCCACGCGACCTGGTCGCGCATTTGTCGGTAACCGACGACAACTATGAAACCGCGCGCACGTTGCTGCGGAGTAGATACCAGAACGTGCGACGGCTAGCGGACGCGCTCATGGGGAAAATTTGGTCCATTCCTCGGATCGGACAGGTCTCCGACATCCGGGTAAAAATGTTGAATCCGGTCCTGAGTGCGACAAAGGGTTTGGAAAAATTGGAATTGCCTGTGGACAAATGGTCATACATGCTATTAAGTTTCCTACTCAACCGGTTGCCGGAGGATGTCCGGGCCCGGTTCGAGCAACGGTATGGTGGGGACAGTGCCCAGCACCTACCGGCCTACAGCGATTTGGTGGAATTTTTGGAAACCGAGTGTCGACGGGCAGACACTTCGGATTTGCCCTCCCCTCCGAGACCATCTGGAGCACCCCGGCCCCAGATGAGGATTGCTTCTCCGAGGGGATATGGGGGCAAGTCGGGACCTCGCCCACCAGGGCCCCGACATTACAATGTGGCGACGGCGGACCCAGACCCCTGTGCATATTGCCGGAACCCGGGTATCGCAAAGCAGAGACAGTGGTGCTTTGTTTGTTTGGGCAATCATTTTGCTAGGGATTGTGCCCACCGCCAAGCATGCAGTTGGTGTGATGGGAAGCACCACCCAATTTTATGCATGAACCGTAGTGGGGGTTCAAAACCACCCCCTGCGCGGGGGTCATGCTCCCCCCCTGTTCGGAGTCAGCATCGGGCTGACCAGGGGTACAGGGCCAATGAGGCGAGGGGCCGTCGGGGTGGTACCCCCCCCTCCCCCAGAGTTACGCTGCGGTTGCGCGCGCGCCCGCGCCCCCACGGGGGGGTCCTACGGGCGGGTGCCCGCGACCGCCTCCTCCTCGGCAGGCGCCGCGATTGTCGCCGCCGCGATTGTCGCCGCGACAAATGTCGCCGCCGCGAATGTCGCCGCGATTGTCGCCGCGACAAATGTCGCCGCGACAAATGTCGCCGCCGCGAATGTCGCCGCCGCGAATGTCGCCGCCGCGATTGTCGCCGCCGCGAATGTCGCCGCTGCGAATGGCGCCGCCGCGAATGTCGCCACCGCTTGCGGAGCGACCCCGCCTAGAGGCGAGACTGCCGGTGTACGGCCGCCCCCGGGCGTACCAGGTGCCGCAGACAGCGCGCACGACGCGACGGGCGTATGAAGCGGCGTGGGATCCACTCTCTCAGTTTGAGCGCCCCTACCAACCGGACCCGGAGGCCACCCGGCGCTCCGAATAGGGGTACGCCGCCCATGCACCCACCACCGCCAACACCCACAAGACCGTGTTGTTGCCCACGGCCTTGATTTGTGTGTGGGGTCCTGGCGAAGGATCAGTCTGTGCACGTGCTCTCCTGGACACGGGCGCACAAGGCTGCTTGGTATCCAGTCGGTTGGTGCAACGGTTGGGCTTGGATATGACACCCCACCCGGACACTGTGCGTGGTGTAGGCAACGTAGAAGTGTCAAACCTGGCAGGACAGGTTACTTTCACGTTTGGGCAGAGTCCCACTTCCCATGCGAGGATTACGGCTCCCGCATTGGTGCTTGATGAAGTGGTCGGACGACTTCCCCAGGTGCGGCTGCCGCCGGAGGTGCGGGACTTGACAGCTGGTTTGGATTTGGCTGATGCTGGCTTCGACACCCCTAGCCGGATTGACGTGCTGCTGGGTGCGGACGTCCTAGGGAGAGTCTTGCTCACCAGCAAACGGACCCTACAGCCTGGTGGCCTAGTGGCCTTGGACACCAAGTTTGGACATGCTGTGATGGGTCAGGTGTTGGCGGTTCCTCCACCTCCTGCTGAGGAGAGCTGCTTGGTTGGAACTGCGCTCTCAGAAGCCGTGCAACGGTTCTGGGAGATTGAAGAACCGCCTACCGCGCCGCGGATGAGTCCGGAGCAACAGGAGTGCGAGTTGTTTTACCAGAATAACACTGGCCGCCTCCGCTCTGGTCGGTTCATAACTCGACTTCCTTTGCTTACCCATCGACCACCCTTGGGTGCTTCTCGCGCATTGGCTGAGAAGCGGCTGGTCTCGATGGAGCGCCGCATGAGAAGAGACCCGCTCTTCCGGCAGAAGTATGTGGACTTCATGAGGGAGTACGAGGGGTTAGGGCATATGTTGGTGTCTAACCTGGACTGGCGTACGGTTGAGCACTACTTCCTGCCTCACCACGCCGTCCTGAAGTCCCCGGATTCCAAGATTCGGGTGGTCTTCGATGGCTCCGCGGCCACTTCGACGGGCGTGTCCTTGAACCAGTGCTTGCATGCAGGTCCGAAGCTGCACAAGGACATAACGGACATCCTAACGAATTTTAGGAAGCACCAGGTGGTGTTTGTCGCTGACATCCGGATGATGTTCCGGCAGACTGTGATCCATCCTGAAGACCGTCGGTATCAGCTGATCTTGTGGCGTGAGAGCCCTGATGAACCGATGTTGGTGTACGAGTTGAATACGAACACGTACGGCCTGAAGAGTAGCCCGTACATCTCCATTCGTACTTTGATTGAATTGGCGGCCCGAGAGCGACTGAGGTTCCCTCGAGCGTCCGCCATTTTGGAACGGGACCTGTTTGTAGATGACGTGTGCACCGGGGCAAATAGCGTCGAAGAAGCTTTGGTTCTACGGAACGAGTTGGTTGAACTCTTGCGGACTGGTGGCTATGAGTTGCGGAAATGGTTGTCCAACTCACCGGCACTGTTGGCCGGCCTCCCCGAGGAGCACCAGCAGGACCCGCACCTCTTCGAGAACGCCGAGAACCCACACATGTTATCGGTCCTGGGCGTGCAGTACCGACCAGTCCAAGATGTGTTTACCTATCGGGTGGCACTGGATTCGCCGAAGGTCTGGACAAAGCGGCTTGTTCTGTCTACGGTGGCCAGAACGTACGATCCAAACGGATGGATCGCACCGGTCATCTTCACGGCCAAGGCGTTTATGCAGCGCCTGTGGATAGTCCCAATGGGCTGGGATGATCCGCTCTCCGGGGACTTGCTGAGCGATTGGGAGACCTACTTCTCCACGCTCACGGAGATCAATCAGGTCGAACTGCCGCGTAAGCTGTTGCCTGCAGGCAAATGCAGGGCTACCCTTCACGGGTTTTGCGACGCCTCCGAGCGAGGATTTGCAGCTGCCGTCTACTTGAGAACGGTCAGCTCCGCCGGAGCGGTCGACGTACGCTTGGTCATGGCGAAGAGCAAGGTGGCCCCCCTTCGGACGCGTTGGACAATTCCGAAGTTGGAATTGGCGGGTGCCGCTCTTCTTGTGCGCCTGATGAACCATGTGGCCTCCACCCTGAAGGACACCGTGGACCTTGCGGAGGGTGCCTACGCATGGACGGACAGTCAGATTGTTTTGTGCTGGCTGAAGTCGTCAGTCCATAGCTTGGAGGTCTTCGTGGCCAACCGTGTCTCGCAGATCCAGAACTCTGAGATTGCATTGGTTTGGAGACACGTGCCAGGTGAACTGAATCCAGCTGACGTGGCATCCAGGGGCTGTTCAGCACCTGAGCTTGTTGCCCACTCACTGTGGTGGAAACCAAATTGGTTATTGGAAAGGGAGACACACTGGCCTGCCAGTTGTGTGATTGGGACCCCATCTTCTGGCTTGAAGGTCCATCTTGTCGAGACAGCTCCAGCGCCAGACACCGCTTGGTTGCTAGAACGGTACAGCTCCCTCGACAAGCTTGTTGGAGTGACCGCTTGGGTCAAACGCTTCTTACACAATTGTCGCCACCCTGACAACCGGTCACGTGGTAGTGTTCTCACCAGTGAAGAGCGGAGTACCTCCCTACTTCATTGGATTCGGGTTGTACAGAAGGAACACTTTGGGGATGTGTTGAAGACCTTACGGAAAGGGCGACCCAAATTGCAGAAGGCGATAGCTCGCCTCAACCCGTTTGTGGACGAGTCAGGAGTACTCCGGGTTGGAGGACGGCTTCGTAATGCGAATTTGTCGTATTCGGCGCGCCACACCATATTGTTGCCCAAGAAGGGGCACTTGGTGGACTTGTTGGTGACCGATCGCCACCTTAAGAACTCCCATGCCAGCTGCAATGCGCTTCTGGGCATTCTACAGCGGGAGTTTTGGATCTTGAACAGCCGAAGACTCGTGCGGGGCATCGTGTTTCGGTGCTTGCCTTGTTTCAGACTCAAGGCAGCCACGATGCAGCCTCAGATGGGTGACCTACCACCGGACCGGGTCACTGAGGCTAGACCCTACTCCAGGGTTGGAACGGACTTCGCCGGACCCTTCTTGGTGAAAACTTCGCAACTCCGCAACGCGAAGACGGTAAAGGCGTATCTGTGCGTTTTCGTATGTCTGTCCACCAAGGCCGCGCATCTTGAGCTTGTTAGTGATCTTTCGACGGAGGCCTTTATTGCTGCTTTGGATAGGTTTGTCTCACGTAGGGGACTTCCGTCTCTGATCCGGTCAGATTGTGGCACCAACTACAAGGGCGCCGACCGATATTTACAAGATGTTGTAAAATTTTTGTTAGATAATAAGATTGAAATTGAAACAGACCTCTCCCGTCGGGGTATCACCTGGACGTTTGATCCGCCAGGCTGCCCCCACTGGGGTGGAATCTGGGAGGCCTGTGTAAAACAAGCCAAGGCACATATGTACAAGGTTGTTGGTCAAACTATTCTGACCTTTGAGGAGCTAGCGACGTTGTTTTGTAGAATTGAGGCGGTGCTCAATTCCCGTCCGTTGTGTCCGCTCAGCTCCGACCCAAATGACTTGGAGGCGTTGACTCCAGGCCATTTCCTTATTGGTCAGCCACTTGCAGCGTTGCCAGAGCACCCCCTCAGGGAAGTAAAGAGCTCTCGCTTGTCGCGCTACCAAATGCTGCAACAAATGTCTCAGAACTTTTGGGCCAGATGGTCATTAGAATATTTGCATGTCCTGCAGCAGCGCATCAAGTGGACTGACAAAACCAGTCCCCCCAAGGTTGGTGACTTAGTGCTAGTTAAGGAGGCTAACCTACCGCCACTGCGTTGGCGCCGGGGGCGCATTGTTAACTTGTTTCCTGGTAAAGACCAGACGCCCCGGTTTGCCGAGGTCATGGTGGGGGACTCGGTTCTCAAGCGAGCGGTAGCAACGCTGTCGCGACTTCCCCTAGTATAGCGGACCGGCTTAGAGGCCTGTCCGAGGCGGGTGTTTGTTACGTTCCGACATTGAATCGGAACGCGCCCTTTGTCAATGTCAAACTTGACAGCTAACGAAAAGGCGGTCTTCATGACGTTTGGGCTGTCATGTCGTTATTAGGTACTCGAATTTCGACACGGAGCACATCACGCGATCGGTCTCCGGTTTTGTGGTCGAAATAACGGGCTTTTGGTTGTGAATTTGGTATACACGAACAATTTTGTGTTTTGAAGTGTGAGAATTGTATTCGCGAGTGAATCCACCCATAGTTTGGCGTTTGGACCGGTGCTGTGACTTGCCGCGTGGCGACCCGGGGCCAGTGCGCATCATCAGCGTATAGCTGAAATTGACGAGACTCTGACAGTGACTGACCTGACTGTGATTTACTTGACGGAAATGGGCCCACGTCAACGAGCGACTAGGTAAGTCCAGGTTGTCCTTTGTATTTTTAGGGTTTCGTTTTGCCCCCTGTAACAGGGTTAAATTTCGTCCGGGACATCCGGGTTCCGTACGAAACACTTTAGTTTTACTCGAAATTATATGAATTAAAAGAGACAAGCAATTAGTACATTGTGTATCTAGGGCGGTAAGTAAGGAATTACAAACGAGTGTTTGTTATAAGCCCGAGATGAAACCGAGGGCTTTAATAACACGAGTTTGTAATTCCTTTACCGCCCGTGGCACACACAATGTTTTTCATCACACTTGTGAGGAAATCTTAATAATATAACCTTACTAATCGCTTCAGTATGATAAGAAAATATTAAAACTGACAGTGACATTAGTGACATATGTCAATAGACAATGCGAATGTCAAGTCACGTTCGGAAATCATAGCGGTAACGGCCATTTTAGTTGATTTTATATTTGCAAAATAAAGAAATATATTAATAAACATTTAATTAATGTTACCGAAATATGTGCTTACATGTATTTGCAATAACAGTTATCTTTAAATAAATATTTCAGTGATAAAAGTTAAAAAAGTAAGTTGGCGTTTCCTTTGAACATGCCAAATAAGAGTAAAACAGAACCAGTGTTTCAAGTTTAAAAAGAAAACCATTACGCCCTAGGGCGTAATAGGCCATTTACGGCCCGCAGAACCTACGTGTAATGACACCATTTTCGAGCAAGTGTGATGAAACAAATATTGAACTCATCAAAATTGACAATGGAAAAATGAATGGACTTCAAATTGACACCTTGTCGATATAAGATCAATTTGGGTAGAACCAGCAAATTGCTACAGAACCTTTCAGAGGGACAACCCGTATCGAAATATCAAAGGTCAATGGAAATATTTCTATTATCTTTTGAAGATGAAAATGTAACTTCACAATATTGGATCCAATAAGAGAATATTATAGGTGAAAAAAGTGTGTTGTCTTCTCGGGGTCGCCTGTTGTATTACAGTTGGAGATATATTCTCATTGCGACCGGAGTTCTATAGTTTAAGGCTACATATTGAAATGTCTGGGTCCCGAGACTAAACTCATAGAACAGAGTAATATCGTATGACCTCTACATTGTTAGTATTTTGGTATTGCAATATTTGTCTCCGTCATTCCTTTTTTACCGAGGACCGTAACCAACTGTAATGCCCCTTCGCATAAGGCACTGGTCCCACCGCCGGCGAGTAAGCGAGTAAAGTTGGGCGAGTAACAGCTCATTGCGGGCGGTCCAGTTTGTGTGCCATGTTTCATCTCAATCCATTTAATTGGGTGTTGATCAATGTTGAATTTTACAACGTCTTTTAAATGAAAAAAATAGTTAATTACTTATCATAAAATAATGCAAATTAAATATACACGATGATATCTAATCGGTGATCAGGTACCAATTTTTCTAACTCAGTAATTGATGGCGGTCACGTTGATGTCGTAATTAGTTACATCTAAACAATTTTTTTTCTGTGATAATTTTTATTTCGAAATCAGTTTTATCCTAAATTCCTTGTCACCGTACTAATCTGTATCTGTGAGATTACAACCTCTTTAAAAAATTAATGGCAATGATAATTTATCACTAATAACTTGTCACTGTCATGTATGTAACATTGAATGAGAAAAGTAAATTAGTAGTTAAAATAACATGCCTCGACCATATTTGTGCTCAAAATATCGAGCGTTACAATATTGTAGGTACGTTTATCAATACAAACCAAACAACTCAAGATGAACTCAAGAATTATTCCACGAAATTCATCCAAACGTACCATTTCTCACGCACAGTTTGATAAACCGCATGAACTAAAACCTCCGTGACTTCGGACAGTTCACAGTGCCAAACCACGCTCAAGCACCCGACCGGCCTCGACGTCGTCCTGACGATCTGGATCGACGCATTTTAAGATACTTTGCTCGGGATCCTCGTAGGAGCAATAGGCAAGCAGCGAGAAGGTTTCATGTGAGTCAGTCCTTCGTGTGGCGGCTACTTAAATCGACGGAATTGCATACTTTTCATTTTCGGCCATTTTATCAATTTTAATTCGTTATCTGTCACGCCCTAAATACTCATACTCGTAGAAAAGTTTATTTACTTAAGATTTGTAAAATTTTCCGTGAAAGCGATGGCTCTTGACGTATCGTGATCACGTGATTTTACTTCAATAGTTAATGTAGGTGACCATGTATCCAGTGGTTATTAGTTTAAATTTTGTTTTAACCTTTAATTAATTAAAAAGTGAGGTATTTGTTTGCCTCGCCTATTAAGTTTGATTTTAGCTAGATATTAATATTTGTCTACTCCTGATCACCGATTAAATTTCACCGTGTATATAAAAAAGTTTAAGAAACGTAGGATCTAAAAATTTCACAAATTTAATGTTTTTTTTTATTCAATATTAGTAATAACGGTAATTATTTGAGCGTTCCACCCGCCTCACTTTCGTGGACTCATTATTGTCGAAGTTCCCTCAGATTTTAGTCTCATATCGAGCTGTTTGGTACATATCTGGGACTACTAACAAATACCTTAAAGTTACATTAAAATCTGCCGGAATCTCAACAATAATGTGTCCACGAAAGTGAGGCGGGTGGAACGCTCAAATAATGACCCATAAACACAGGCATTTCTAGAATCCTTGCATTTGAATAAAAAAAATCTCTGACAATTATAATAATTAAACGGCTTTCTGGTCAAAAATTATTCGTTTGCCCATTTAGTTTGAGCGGGTCAAGACCGGTGGCGTCATAAACCTCTGTTATTATTTCTATGAACTGTTTCAAGTCACTGTAATACGTTTGACTCGCATTTCTGGCTTTTCTAGCTCTTTACTTTTCTTACGTATACAAGTTTACCACACAAACTGGATCGTTTAACATCGATTAAAAATAAGTTTCTATCAAAAAATGTTTTTTTGAGACAGGCTTGTATTGCCGCCTGTACTTTTTTGTACAATCGCAAACTGCACGTCAAAAACTAATTAAATGAGCCCAAACACGGCAAATATGTATCTTGTGTCATTTAGATGATCTTATGGCTAACACCCGGGTCCATAATCAGATCAGCTTCATGTCATAATATTGCATTGTCGTCTGATTTATATAAGTAAATTGTAAAATTTCAGCTGAACCGGAAAGTGGGTCAAATCAGACTTGCAAGATTTGATTACAGACACACAGACGCCAGCCCAGTTGAAACTAAATAAAAACTCGTAAAATAGGAAACATACCATTAGCAACAAATATCCAAACATCTTCACAAACTTTCACATTGACGAGTATAATAAGTAGGATAAGTTTTGCTCTAGGGGCGTAAAGCTGATGGGAAAGTAGCAATGAATCTCAGCGAGAACTACATGAACATTTGAATATCCTAAACCGAGGGTTTGCGTGACTCGGTCCATTGCAGTCTATTTCCGGTGTGCCTGTTTCCTGTTTGCGGTTGCTTCCGGTCTCCGGGGAAACCGACTGCGTCTATGCCACAGTATACAGATACTTAGCCTATGATCATATCTAGACTCCGCACTCTTGTCGCCATGGCGTCACAATAGAGTGGTTTCGGGAGTCAATTGCGAACGGTCTAGTTTAAATAATAAAAAAATATTTTTTATCAGAATAAGTAAAAATCTGAATAATTGTACAGGTTTGGTAATGATTTAAATTTTTGTATCTAGTATACTTTTATAATAATTTCAATGTATTTTTATAAAAACTCTCCTTCTATTCGAAATAGTTGCGATATAAGGTCAGTTGGGGCAAGTTAACAACCACTCCGTTTCGTCGTTATTGTGTACTTTTATTATTATTTGCGTGTGTCCACGTGGTGTTATTATGGAAATCGAAGAAGAGGGTATCTAATTTATTTTTCAATTATGTTTTATGTATAAATATGCAGGCTTATATTTTAAAATAATTTTCTAGTAAAGCTCTGTTGTTTACGATTAATTTTTAAGAAGTATGATTTCATTGAGAGTTATGCTCTGATGCCGAGGTTTGCCGGACTTGACACATATACTATGTTATAGATGAAAGTGTCCTTAATAAGGGCTGTAACTTTCATCAAACTCTTTTGACCTCTTCTTAGGTAAAAAGGGTTTCAAAGAACAAGAGTAGGGTAGCCGAAAAAAATCCGATTTTTAAAAAATGTTTTTATCTTTGTTTTAGGTACATTTTTAAGGTGTTCTATTTCGAAACGTAGTGTTTTTGATATTTGGCACTCTGTACAAGGACTGATACAGAAAAATTTCAACATGTTTTTACTACTCTGACAGAAACATCAATTATTTCGGATAACATCGAAAATATTGACATAAGGGTTAAAATAAGGAATTTATGTAAACGAATTGCATGTTATTGGAAAAAAACAAGATGTACAAAGTCTAAATTTCTACATAAATATGCAGATTGGCTTAATGATGTAGAATACGTTGATGTGATCCAAAGTATCGAGCAGCGTATTTCTCAGCAGAATGATAACGTCGACCCCTCCCCTTTCACTTCTCGTGGCCGTCCGAGGAAAAACTTTAATGAAAGTAGTAAACACACTAAAAGAAGGAGACTGGCGGAACTATCTAATTTTGACGAGTCTGCTGTAAATACACTGCTCAATGCTTCTGCTGATTCCAGCTTAACTTCTACAAAAGTCGACGAAAACAAAGTTTTGTCACTTATTGCAGAAGGTAAGATTTCTAGGAAGCTATATCTATTAATTAGGAATTCTATACATGATATAAACTGAAAGATTATATGCCTTCCTATCAATGCATTGTAAAGGCTAAAAAGAGATGCTACCCTAAAACTGTAGTCGAACTTCAGAGTTTGTTAGATCACACTGCTACTCGGATTCTTGAGTCTCAAAAAGATACTTTAGATAAAATACCTGACCAGTCTTTGAATAAAATATCTTTGGTGGGGAAATGGGGATTCGATGGCAGTACAGGGCATAGCGAATACAAACAAACTTTCTCAGATTCTTCTCTTGTGAAAACTCAATATTTTTTTGGAATAATATTTTTATCTAATGTCTTTATGTTTAAAATAATAACGTTTTATAAAATGGTTTTGACTACAGATATTATTTTAATAAAAATAGTCACATAAGTTTATTATAAATTTCTAAAACTGTTATTAATGATATATTTCATGCTTGTATAATAACCCTCTATAGTTTAAAGTCGAAAAAATGGCTTTTTTGGAGTTGAGGTATTTATGGCCGCCCTTGTACGGGAGCGGAATCACCGTGGACTGCATGCCTGTTGTGATTTTTATGAGAACTGCTATAGAATAAGTAATATTACTACGTAAAAAAATCTGTCACTCTCTAAAAAAACTGACGTTCGGGTGCGACCACCGGATGGAACGCACCATATCCGACCGTCACTGGTTAAGCCGCTCCGCGGGGGCAAAATTTGGTAGTAGTCGCCGCGCGGCGAAATCGCGGAGTGAGCCACTCCTGGAACTGCGTCCTGGCTGCACGCCGACTGGACAGCTTCTATACAAGTCGCAGCTGGCTTGCAATCACTCTGCATCAGCTCTAACTGCTCCACTACTGCCTTAAGTAGTTTACTGTTCCGCTCGTATTTACTGTGGTTCTAGATATACAGTTTACAGTTTAAATAAGAGAGTGCCTGGCTCCAAGGATCCCACGGGAGAATTGAAGTGTACTGGGAAATATTTTCTTATTAAATGTTCCACTGAATGCCGGAAAATGCAACTCTTAATCTTAGGTCTTCTGTACACTTCATGATGCGCTCAGTTTAAAACCAAGATACGACTGTCGGGACACAATCTAATCTTGTATTACCATAAGATTTGCACTTTGGCGTTTATAAACTGCGGTTTTTTTCGCCGGGCGGTATTTTAAAACTTCGATACTAGGCAAAAAAATAGAGCTTACAGAATTAAGGATTGTAGAGAAGCCTTGTAGCGTTATATTAAAAGCTTGTGCTGAACTCGGCTGTCCCATATCAAAATCTAGTAAGTGCTTCAGACAAATTAAAAAAAAGTGCTTGACAACATTTTTATGTTTATGTTTTTACGCCCTTTTTTAAATTTGATCTGGAGCACTTACTAGGTTTTGTTATGGAGTAGCCGAACTGATTTTACAGTTTACGATACGTAACAAGTGTCGTGTTGTGATACTTAGATTTCCTCAGTAATGCCTCAGTATATCAAACAAATTCGTATACCATATGAGGTGGAAAACTCATACAAAACTTTCGGGAAACTAGCACAGAGTGAGTGGGGGTAAACATCAATCTTTTGAAATGGTGCTGCTTCTAGCATGTTTGTTTACTATACCTATTGTCTAAACTTTGAGCATTTGAATTTGGCCCAAGTGCACTAATAATGTCACGCTTCGTTATGACAAAGTGACAAGTTTGCCAAGTGTGCGATTCGTGTAAGAAATATGTCTTAGTCTTCATGACATATTTTCTCAAATCTTTCACTGTAAAAGTTATATAAAAGCCGATTCTTCACATTGTAAAAGTTATGATATGCGTTCGCATAAGTACAGAAAGTTTTCTTACTACTTCTGAAAGACCATGCAACAACTTTTTTCTTTTCTAATAAGCTTAGATTAAATACATGTGGGCCACCTTATATGCAATCTGAGCTGATTTCAACGATATATGTATAACTCAATTTTTCTTCTTTCCACGTCGATATGTTTCGGATGAGATGAGAACGGCAAGCTGTTGACAGAAATTGACCAAGTCACGGAGCGATGGCGGAAATACTGCGAAAGTCTGTACACAAACGGATCAAGCCTCGACCAAGCTAATTTTTCGTTAGATAATGAGTGCCTGGAACCTAACATCATTGAGTCTGAGGTCAGGAATGCATTACGAAAACTAAAATCCAACAAATCTCCTGGCAGAGACGGAATATTTGCCGAAGAACTTAAAAACACCGGGGACCACGGCATCAAAATCTTGCTGAACTTATGTAACCGAGTTTGGCAAACTGCCAGTTGGCCTACTGATTGGAGAGAATCTCTGCTCGTACCACTCCACAAAAAAGGATCTACAAGGACATGTGGAAACTACAGGACGGTGGCTTTAATATCTCACGCCAGTAAAGTCATGCTGTACATAGTCAACGAAAGGTTGAAGTCATTTTTGCAATGGCAGATACCAAAGGAGCAGGCAGGGTTTGTCAAAGGCCGAGGCACAAGGGAACAGATAGTGAACGTGAGGCAGATCATTGAAAAAAGCCGGGAGTTTTATGTTCCAATGATGATGTGCTTCATTGATTACTCTAAAGCATTTGACTGTGTGCAGTGGGATTGTTTGTGGAAGATTCTTTTAGACATGGGCGTACGGAGACACCTGACAGCACTGATAGCGAACCTCTATGCAGACGGAACGTCTATGGTAAGAGTGAATGGCGTTATCTCACACCCGTTTAAGCCGGTTAAAGGAGTTCGACAGGGATGTATTCTTTCTCCCATTCTTTTTAATATATATGGCGAATATATAATGAGAAGAGCCCTGGAAGATTGGGAAGGAGGCATCTCGATAGGAGGAACCAAAATCAGTAACTTGAGATACGCGGATGACACCACCCTCTTTGCGACTTCAGAAAAGGAACTCGGTGAGTTGTTCCGCAGAGGTGAGCAAGAGAGCATTCTAGTTGGCCTCTCAATTAACCGGGCAAAAACGAAGGTTATGGTCGTGGACCGAGCTGAACAACTCACACGAACAGGAGAACTCTCTGACTTACAGTTTGTCAGTGAGTTTGTATATCTGGGGTCGCTACTTACTTACTAACCAAGGGGGAAGCGAGAGGGAAATTCGAAGGAGAACTCAAATGGCCAAATCTGCCATGAGTAAGATGACGCGAATATGGCAGGATCGTAAAGTCTCCAACAACACCAAAATGAGAATTGTGAGAACTCTGGTCTTTTCGATTTTTCTCTACGGTTCGGAATCGTGGACAATCCGTGCAGCAGAACGCAAGAAAGTAGAGGCTTTTGAAATGTGGTGCTGGAGACGAATGTTACGCATCCCATGGACAGCCAAGAGAACGAACGTCTCCATCCTTCAGCAGCTTGGGATCCGGACAAGGCTATCTACCACTTGCTACCAACGGATTCTCAGTTATTTTGGACACATTGCACGCCGTGAACCTGAGAACCTGGAGAAACTTGTGGTTGTTGGGAAGATCGACGGCAAGCGGCGACGTGGCAGGTCTCCTACCCGATGGTCAGACCAGGTTTTCGCTCTCACAGGCCTCACAGTGACGACTGCCATGAAGAAGGCCGAGGACAGGATGGGATGGAAGCGATTGGTGACAGAGGTCATCAGAAAACTTCAAGACGGACACGACCTTCAGCAATGAAGTCAACGACTAGAGAGAGATGTTTCGGAATACTTAATGAAATTCGATTGAATAAAGCTTTTACAGTAATATAGGTACATGCTTCTCTAATATTATTGTACTATTCGTATTGTCTCTATTCGTAATTCAATTCAGCAGCGAAATGAGCGCACTGCACATATCCAAAAATATACAATTTTTTACGAGCTATGTTGTTTTTTTATAAGATCGAATCCATAATAAGGGTGATTCTCCGAAACCCTAATTTTCGATGTCCGTGGGCTTATTTTAATGAAATCTTTAGTTGAAAAGCCTAATTTATTTTAGATGTGGCTTATATTTACAGTCAACTGGGACATCAGTCAGTTTTGATGTAATTAAATTATGTGAGCTGATTGCAATTACTTACAAAAAGAAATTAAACGCACTATTCTTACTACTTTGTTGTGTCCGTTCTCCATTTTTATGAAAACATATAATAATATCTTAAATTCAGTCAACTTTACGAAGATTTTGAGTGACTACATAGAAAGATTATTACTTAGTTATTATTTTACTTAAATTAAACAAGTAATTTTTACCTATAATATTATACTAACTAATAACTGAGGAAATAAAATGTATCCGGCACAAAATTCTTATTTCTTAGGATCTACATATTTAAGGATCTAGAGGAAATTCCCCTCGTGGGTGGTAATTAGCCGACCTCCGAATGTATCAAACGGTGTCCACAGTTGTCGTCGGTGTTGCATAATAATTCCAGAGTTATAAAGGTAAATTTATAGTATGATTTCTCCACCCTTGGTTCAGGTAGCATTCTTATTACTCTGTTAGCTTTTTTAGGATTTGTGTTACTTTTTTGGTCACATAGCTCGAAAAGACCCGGACAACTTAGAGAGACTGATGGTGATGGGAAAGATGGACGGCACTAGACTAAGGGGAAGAAGCCCAACACGATGGTGCGATCAGATATCCGACCAACTGGATACGACACTCAGCAGCGCGCTTCACAAGGCAACCGACAGGGAGAAGTGGAGAGCTGCCATCAAAAAAAAACCGGCCAAGTGCGAGTCGGACTCGCGCACCGAGGGTTCCGTACAAACTCATAAGTAGATACATGAATAGTTCAAGAAAAACTATATGGCGATTAGTTTAGTAGGAGCAAATAAGTATGTGTTAAGATTTTTGCAAATTTCTTAAAAACAGTGCAAGTTAGGAAAACCGTTATATTTTTCCTGTAATATATAGGATGACATTAATAATTGGTAATTATTACAGATTTTTCTGTTCAGTAACTTCGAAGATAATAGGGGGGGAACGGTATTTTTTTTAACGTTTTTCGCCATAAATCAAAAACTACTTATTTAAAAAAAAATACAAAAATACTGTTTTAATCTACAAATTAAGCCCTTTCATTTGATACCTCACTTAATATAATAGCCCTACTTTCAATTTGCAAAGTCTCATTACGGACCCCTTTAAAAAAAAAGTAAAAAAGTTACAAGAATTTTTTTACACCCTATAAGCTCGGGTTAGCGGTTCTTAACACTATTCCAAATTTCAAGTCGATAGCATCAGTAGATCCTGAGATATCTTGCTGTGACAGACGGACAGACAGACAGACAGACAGACAGACAGACAGAGTCGCACCATAAGGGTTCCTTTTTTACCATTTTGGTACGGAACCCTAATTAATCGGCGGAGTCACGATCCTCAGCAGTGAGGAACCGACTTAGAAGAGAGAGAGAGTTACTTTTAAAATTTTTATGTTTTGCTTGATTAACTGCTTTACGAACTATCTTTCAATAGTATTAACGATAGCCTTGTTGTATGTTCATGTTAGGAACCATTGGCTTTTTTCGATCTTTTTTATTCCTCTGTACCTTGTTCCTATAGATTTCTGTGTATCGGATATAAGAAAAAATATAATTTTTGTAGTTGTTGTAACTGAATTCCAAAAAAGGAAAAGGTTCATAAGTCGCTACGTAGGTATGCTTTTAGGGTTCCGCACCTCAAAAAGAAAAAACGAAACTATTACAAGATCACTTGGGTGTCCGTCTGTCACAGGCCTGTATCTTTTGAACCGTAATAGGTAGATACTTTCAATTTACACAAAGTATGTATTTCTATTGCTGCTATAATAACAAATTATAAAAACAAATTGAAAATAAAAGGCGGCCCCCATACAAGAAACGTATTTCTGTCCATCCGTCACAGGCTCGTATCTTGTGATCCGTAATAGGCAGAGGTTTGAATTTTGATAAAATATATATTTTATTGCCTCTATAAAGACAAGTTATAAAAACTAAATAAGAAACTTAACATTAAAGTGGGCCGCCATACAAGAAACGTGTTTTTTTCTGGCGTTTTTGTTCGATTTTAATAATGGTAATACGGAAATAGTAGATATGTTCACAGAATGTGTAATTCTATCACCGCTATAATAACAAATAATTAAAATTAAATTAAAATTAAATGGTGTTCCTATACAAGAAACTTGTTTTTTGGCGTTTTTTGCTCGACGTTCATACGGAACCGTTTGTGCACGAATCCGACTCGCACTTGGCCGGATTTTATTTTAATAATATATCAATAAATGTTATGACGGATACAACGGTTTTTTTTTACTTTTTACTAAATTATTCTGACTTTTCTTATTCCTCTGGACTTTAATTTCTCATTGCTCTCGACTCAAAAATTAAAATGGTATTTATTTTATGAGTGAGTTTTTAAAATTGAGGGCCAAAAACATAATTATGGCTATGAATAAATCGACTTTCACGTGAATATGTCAGACGACCGCTTTAGCTTAGTTGGTAGTGACCCTGCCTACGAAGCAGGAGGTCCTGGGTTCGAATCCCGGTAAGGGCATTTATTTGTGTGATGTACACGAATATTTGTTCCTGAGTCATGGATGTTTTCTATGTATTTAAGTATTTGTATCTATTAAATATATCGTCGTCTAGTATCCATAACACAAGCCTTATTGAGCTTACTATGGGGCTAGTTCGATTTGTGTAAGATTGTCCCCTAATATTTATTTATTATTTATTTATATGTGTTTATTCGTCAGATATTGCAAAAAATACGACAGAGGAATAAGATAAAAATCGCTACCTCTGAGAGTCACCCATAAATTCCCCGTTTCATCGTTAAATCTGATAAGAAAAAGGTTTTAATTAAATTCCAACAGAAGTGATTCAGATGCGGCGTTCTTAAAATAAAAGTAACTAGTGTAAGTCCGCCGACCAATTTCCGAACTAGTTTGCCAGCTCTGAAGTGATCGGGTCCTATTTAAAACAAGCTTTTGCCCGTGGTTTTGTCTATGTAGAAATAGAGTTTTATATCCGATACTTGAGAAACGATTGATTCCTCATACATACTCTTCCTCCACCCTCTTTTCAACCTCCTCAGTGATGATTTCTGGGATAAACATTATCCAATGTCCTTTCCAGGTTTTAAAACTATTTCCATACCATTTTTTTTTGAGCGGCTGAAGCACAGTTTAAGGGCCTATGCCAGGAACTGCGCTGTCATACCAGGGCTGTCGCAACATCAAAAAAACGAAGTAGGTCATATATGTACGCGTATATTTATTATTATTACTATCGATTGTGTTTCTGTTGTATCTAAACACATAATTTACTGATAAAAATGAAAACGGAATTATGGAATGAAAGTAACGACTTTTTGGAAAGGGAATTTATAAATATGACAGCTTGATCAAGAAAAATCTCTGTTACTATGAAACAACTTAATATAAGCATTGCATGAAAACATTGTAGGTAGGTTCTTAGTGACATTGACGTGTCAACTTACTCATCCAAATAAATAAGACACTCTGCTGTTACATTCACGCGAATCAACTTTTAACACATCGGAAAGCATTTTTAGCTATTTTATGAAAAACTAAAACCTCAAAGATGATACAAAATCCTAACCCTCTCGCTTTTCTATAGTCGCGTTAAAAATAGCCAATAACTTTCGGTTACATAAATATAACATAAATGTTGTTCACGTGATAAGATAAGAAAAACACACACACACATAAATTTATGTATAAACATCCAATAACTATTTATGTGTTTTATAATAAAAGTCATTAACGTACAGACACACTTAAGTACAACTTAACAATAGTGTTCATGAAACAAACGCGCGGCAGCCCTGAAAGTTAGGTACCGACTAGCTAAGTGCGGCGTTGTATGCAGTTCGGTACCGACACACCCGCGTCTCACCCCGCAGCCCCCGCCCGATTGATCTATCAAAACCCCTCCGTCGGCCAACTGTATTATCATTGGGCTGAGGCTGAAGCGTGAAAAGTTATCAAACAGATAGAGTTACTTTTCATTTGCATTTATAATCCTAGCATTTACCCACTTCGTTGGAGTTATTCCCGTTTATATCCCAAGGGAACTTTCTTATGTCTAATGTATTCGATGTTTTTATGGAGGACTTGGTCTACTTGTATGCCAATTTTCATCTCAATCCAGTCTATTGTTACCGCGATACTTAGTAATAACAAACATCTTCACTTAAAATCGCAAAGCATGATGTAGTTCTGATTTTTTGATATGTTGTTTGGACCAGTTAGGGTAGTGTTAATTTGATTTTGCACGTTTTAGAAAGTTGTGCTAGCTGAGCTACACGCGCAAAAGTACGCCATTTTGAAGTATTTTGGATTCCTGCTCTAACTGTGCATTTTTTGACACTATATAACGTCTATGGCACACATTAAGTACATTAAATTTGATTGTGTTCGGCTTGCCCGTTTAGATTCAGAGCCAATTCTCAGCACAGTTATTACTTGGATAGTCTTGACTGCTTTGACATTAAGAACAATCAAGAACCCTCCTCCGAACTTCATACCTCTTCCCCTACCACCCCCGGGTGGTAGGGGAAGAGGTAAGAAGTTCGGTTTCGACACTTTTTTGCAGCTATTTCATTCCAAAACTATGCGCGCCATCGAAAATCGTATAAGGACATTGGTGAACCATTAAGACATGGCAAATTTATTTCTGCTACTAACTCTCTATACTTTCAATGAATAGAACCTAATGTATAGCAAATTTAATGTAGTTAATTTGTGCCATAGACGTTACTGTCAAAAAATGCATAGTTAGAGCAGGAATCCAAAAAACTTCAAAAATGGCGTACGTTTGCGCGTGTAGCTCGACTAGCACAACTTTTTAGAACGTGCAAAATCAGATTCACACTACCCTAATGGGTCCAAACAATATAACAAAAAATCAGAACTACATCATGCTTTGCGATTTTAGCATTTTAACGCGTCGATTTCCACTGCGCTTAAACTCAAAATTTATTATTTTTGTTGGAAGTTTGGATTCAGAAATGATACTTTAAACTTTTAACAGGATTTATTTAGTTTGGCTACGTAATTCTAGCTTTGCGAGCACGTTTCGCTTGCAAATGTGTTTGTGGCCAAAGTGAATTTCTAACGAGCTTTACACTAATTTGTAAAATAAACTACGAATGCTCTGCAAATAAACTTCGTTTCATTCGATTCTGTTCCCACTAAGATATATTTGACGGAGACTTCACTACTAAAATGCTTTAGCGTAGGTAAATAGCAATAAAGAGGTGCCCAAATAACTTAAGATTTTGGTTAATCATAATTTGTGTGTTTTGGCAAATAAAAGTGTTAGTTAAGTAATTAAAGCTTTACTTTCAAAGGTGCTAACAGACGACGATGATCATATACAGATAATTGTATGTATTTTCTGACTTTTTGGGACTTCTCATGATGTTTCGCGTAGATAAAATGTATCAGGTTATGAAGTGAAACAGATTTCATCCAAATTTGATGTTGTTAAAGTCGATTCTTAACCCTCGTTTCGTTTGTATAGCGAATCGGGTGACTCAAGTTACTTTAGTATGACTCTTCACATTTTTTTAGGATTCCGTACCTCAAATAAAATAAACGGAACCCTTATAGGGTCACTTTGTTGTCCGCCAGACTGTGATCGAGTCTGTCAAGACCCTTTATCCCAGGAACGCGTGGAGGTACCAAGCTGAAATTATTATCATATATAAGTGTGTAATCGCTTGGAGTAGTAACAAAAATCAAACTCCTAAGTCATCAAAAGATACTCCGTTTGCGCCGCATATTTTGACGCTCGCAAGGGAATCAAAATCTCTAGGGTACTTGTCGTTGACCTAGAACAGTGGTTCCGAACCTGTGGGTAATTACTCCTTTAGGGGTAAAATTAAGTTTTCTCAGGGGTAATACTCATTCTTTGAGTACTTTCATATACTTGACTGTATTACCTATTTTTTTGGAAGGGTAACGATGCACATCTAGAGGGGGCCTGTGGGTGATGTGGCAATAAAGGTTAGGAACCACTGACCTAGAATCATGAAATTTGGCAAGGAGCAAAGTCATGTAGCACAAGTTATTAAACAAAATCGAAAACCGTAAATTTGTACGGTACGCACTTGGACGATGTTTTGTTTTGAAACTAATTAGACCTATGAGTCCTACTGACTGTTTGATAGGGGAGACCGGGTATGGTTGTCTCGCGGGTTGGTTGTCACAGCGGCCATAAAATAATACTAAACGAAACATTAAGTACATCGATCGGTGCTAAAAGATCGCAAGAGCTGTACATCCTTCCGTACTTCACCAATCGATGCACTTATTCCTTCGTTTAGTATTATTTTATGGCCGCTGTGACAACCAACCCGCGAGACAACCATACCCGGTCTCCCCTAAACTGTATTCTCCGACATCGTTCGTTATTACACTCGTAAATCACATAGAAAATTCTTTTTTGCATTAATAATCACAAAAACACTCGAACGCAATCACGTTTTCACGTTGACTTGACAACAACTGTTATTAGTAAACGTTTTTATGCTCGAGCATAATCTCGTTAAACTCGCGAGATCTCGCCAACTTTTCGATCGAGATCAGTCTCGCTAAAAAAGGCCGAGATCTCGCATAAACGAGATCTCGCGAGAACGAGATTGCATTCCCTAAGCACAAGTTATTAAACAAAATCGAAAACCGTAAATTTGTACGGTACGCACTTGGACGATGTTTTGTTTTGAAACTAATTAGACCTATGAGTCCTACTGACTGTTTGATACCTAGGTATCCTGACCAAGTAAGTGGGGGCTTACTAACCCGCAAGCAGGTTCGTTAGCCGCACCCACCGTGACGTGACTTTTTGCTGATCGCTCAAAGTGAGCGGCGAATAAGCGGGATTGTTTTTTTTTTTTTATGAAATAGGGGGCAAACGAGCAGACGGGACGCCTGATGGTAAGCAATCACCGTCGCCCATAGTCACCTGCAACACCAAAAGAGTCACAGGTGCGTTGCCGGCCTTTCAGGTGGGAGTACGCTCTTTTCTTGGTTTGAAGGTCGATTCGGTCCGGAAACACTGCAGGCGACAATTTATTCCACAGTGAAACGATTCAACCTTTCCTTACGTAGAGTACTCACTCTACATAAGGAAAGAGTCGATGACACGATCGACCTAATACTTTTCACTAAAATAGGTCATCGGCATTAGATTATTAACTCACGATCAAAAGATACGTGCACTTTATACACGATTTGAATTACTTACATTGAAGCGATATTCCCGAATAAGATCCCTCGAATTCACAGATAAAAGTTACCAAAAACGGCCTTTTGAATAACTATTGGAGGTATAGAAAAGTTCTCTAGTTCTTTCTCGTTAACTTTAGGGCAGCCCTTCTTATAATGTGGAAAGTTTTATACACTTAAGAACTCTGAGATTCTCTATATAAACACCGTAAAGAATTAACTTTGTTATGAAAGAAGAATATAACTTTGGAATAGAAGTTTGCATTTTATTATCTATATGCAGATTGTTTTTAGACTGAGCATGCATTATGTCTTCAGTCTGAAGACGCCTTAGAAAATTCAAAATGTTTTCAATCGAGATCATAACAATAGATTTGATAATATTTGTCAACTGATTACCTATTTATATCTATACATACGTAAAGCAAAGTCGGGTTAGTTACACCATTTATAACTCGGAACGGGTGGTCCGATTTTTATGATCTTTGATTTTTCGGGGTTTTCTCTGCCCCAAATAACTAATAAAACATCAAAAAAAATAATAAATTGAGGCGGTACGAAGTTCGCCGTTACAGCTACTATTATATTATTAGCCAATTAATGGTAGTATAAGTGAAAGTTTCAGTCAAAAATTTAATTTTTGAGACAAGCTTTACTGCCGACCTTTGTTTTGTATAATCGCAAACTGCATCTTTAACTAATCAAATCAGTCCAAACACGGTAGATTTTAACTTATGTAATTTAGTCCTTTCGGATCGATCACCTGATCAGCTTATGTCCTAATAATATTGCATTGTCATCGGATGTATATATTCTAGCAAATTTTCAGCTTAAATGGCAACCGGGAACTGGATCAAATTTATCTAGCAAGATTAGGTTACAGAGAGACGTATAGAAAGGTGACATTAAAAAAGGCTTGTAAAAATTGTGTACATTTTAGCGCTGACTAGGAACAACACTATATTCATAAATCAAATGTGACTCATGCGACAGGAAACGTGTTGAAACATAAAGTGTCGTTTGTCACACGGCTGTGTTTTCCCTGTCAGATAGCCGTTGCGGTGATAAAACAATCAGGCTGTCCGTTTTGTAAAGTTGAAAAAACACGTAGGGAATAATTTCGTGGGTCTAGTGAAAAGGGGTACAGGTAACGGTAGTGTAAAAGGGCATTTTTCCGGTGATTTCAGTGGCATTGATTTCGGTGGCATCATTAATGTCGAAGTCCTGCGAGATTTGCATGATATCTTCAGATATCTGATAGACGTTGAGGTTGCCTACCAAATACCCTTGTTGTTGTGACCTTTTGTACCTAATTTATATGTGACTTTTACCCCTTTCCAGTAGACCCACACCACAGAAATAGTAGACTGTGCCACAAGAGAGGGATCCAAGTGTTAACAGTTGAATCCTTCGCTACGTATATACATCCCTAAGTGTGATCATCGATTACGAATCAGGTCAAATTATATTAGGAGCGAGTGAGGGATGCGTTATTTCGAATACCTACTGCAATTTCAGGGTTCGGTTCATGAGGTCAAAGTTGTATTTTGCCATAGTAAACGTCTTAGTCGTATATTATCCAGGTAGATAGATGTCCTAATGTGCAAAACACCCTCATTGCAATATTTTAAAGTAGACGAAAGGACTTGGTAGTAAAACGTCTTAAATAATGGTCCAGATGATCATTATGGCCAATGTGACAGAACATCTAGCTAGGTTGTATAACGACAATCTATTATTTTTTTATTATTAGGTACCTCACCAGTACTCCAAAATTCTAAACCTTGCTTTACGCTTTGAACGATACATCATTTGTCAAAATTATATGAGTTAACGATATTTTATAAATTCATCCATACAAGATAGGGTGAATACATATTTCATTATTCGTGCAGATTAGTCCTTTTGCAACTATGACATGTAATTTATTTGGATATTTGTTAACTAAAACACTTGATGGTCAAAACCTTTTGCTAACAATTATTAATTATTAAGTCGTTCTGTCTACTTGTGCATTGCACAATCTAGACGTTTTGCTAACTAAGCTTTTATAAAACTAAGACTTTGGCAAACCATGGCAAAATACAACTTTGACCTCTTGCACCGCCCCAATTTTAGATTATACTGACAGACCGCATTTTCTATGTAGCCACTCACTTCTCTTTTCTATGTAGTTCACTTGTGCCGTCTCACCTTAGGTACTTTCTTAGTTGTTTTGTTTTGGCGTATTTCTGACGTTTTGTTACACTTAGGCTGGACAGTTTAGAAGGTCGTTTGTTGATCTGAGGTTTGATCATTCTTGAAAGCAGTTTTTCTTAACTCTGAAATCAAAAATATGATCTCTTCAAAATTAGAACCAACTAGTGTCTACCGCTTGTTTAAGTACTATAACTTAAACAGTTTTGTTAATGTGAATACAACTTTGAAATTACTTTTTGGGATTATTATGACAGTTTTTATTAGGCTATATTTTACTCGTTGCTTCATTCGGTTAGCCTATACAAATGTGTGATTATAAAATAATGTTGTATTGAATCAGCACCGTGTATGCTCAGCGCAGCTCATCTTTATCTAGATTGTTTTAAAAATACTACGCATTTGCACTAAATAAGCTAACAAATCAATATTTCGATAGCTGACCAATTTATTAGGCACGCAAAACCAACCAGAAACTTCTAAAATTACAACTCCGTCAAAACAATTTACTCAACTCTCACAAAGGCATAGTTTAAAGATTGTTCGTCTACTTTTGGGCTTTGTTAGAGGTGTCCCTTTGAGAGCTGTACACCTTCTCAAATAGAGTACCTATCTAACTCTTCGAAGCGTCCATTTTCATTTCTGTAAATGTCTTATTACCAACTAGAAGAGAGGGGTTTACTTTACTAAATGTTTTATTTCTTTGGAATAAAGTTACAACTTTGCCATCTATTGGTTTTTACCTCTTCTAAATCCCTATTCTTTAAAAAACCTTATTCTTTAATACGGTTATAAGTATCAGTGTTGAGTACCTGACGCTGCCTGAAGTATAGATGCCACTGCCGTTTGATCCTCGAGTCGCCGTTGGATAGCCGTCGCTTGCATGCATGCAACAATCTCCTTGTATTTAGCTTCCAGTTTATCTAAAGCTTTTCTTGTTTCAGCTTGGCATTCGCCGGCTACGTCATGGACTACTTCAGTTCTTTGACGGGCCAGCTGGATTTGAAGCGAACACTCCAACAAGTATTTCTCTCGCTGCAGTGAAGCAAGTTTCGATTCATATGCTCTGACATATTTGGTCTTAGCTCTTTGCATTTTAACTAACCGCATTTCCAACATCTGATTTTGTAATTTGACGTAATCAAAATTTTCATTAGGCTTCTCTGACAGGTTTTTTAGAATGGAATGTAAATTTTCCTTATTGTCTTTTATTTCTTCCAATAGACACACTATTTCAGCTTCTTTTTTTGTAATGATTTTATCTTTTTCTGCGATTAATTCATTTTTAGCCGTTGTAATAATTTGTATTTCTTTTTTATTATTATTTTGCAGTTCTTCTATCTTTTCTTCATATTCTTGTTTCTGAGACCTTAGTTTATCTTTAAAAATCTGTTCAATTTCTTCTTTAATACATGATTTGACATTAATTAATTCTAATCTATGTTTTGCACATATTTCTTGTATTTCTTGAGCCTTCAAATCTTCAAAATTATCAATCCGCTCCTGCAGATTTTGAATTTTATCTATGAGAACGTTTTTAACACCTTGTACTTCTTTTAGCTTAGATTTTAAAGAGTCAAGAGTAGAGTTGCTATTACGCAAGTGCATATATCGTGTGGAAGCATTAATATTATCAATTATTTCATCAACACAATTTTCTTCTTTAGATTTTTCTTTTAGCTCCTGTAGTTCAAAATGCATTAACGTATTCTGCCTTTTTATTTCACGCAACTTTGAAATAATATTGCTTGTTCTATATCCAAAGTCTCCAGACAAATGTTCTTTATAATTGTTAACAATTTCTGGACTACTGCTATTAATAGCTTTTTTACACGGCGAGAACCCGTTTATTTCTGGTAGGTCAGCGCCACGAGTGTCAAATATTCTGACCTCATTCCTTTCCAATTTCGTATTTTGTTTTGAATCAACTGTATCTGTTGAAAGTTTTTTATCAAAAAGTACTTTGGTGTCAACGCTTTCTGAATTTATAACGAAATACTCGACTTGAGATGATGAAATGTCACTTAACGCTGGTTCAAAAATAGGGAACAATTCCTCATTGGAAGGCTCTTTCAGGAATGGCTCGTCAAGGATTCCTTTTGAGAGCTGATAACATAGTGTTACAATGTATTTATTACGGAGAACTTTCTCGTGTTCTTTACAAGCAGAAAGACGTTCAATCCAGGCACTGCAAATGGAGCCTAATCGTAGATCATTCAGCTGACGAAGATAAGGCCGCATGATTTCTAGAAATTGTTCATATTCATGGTCGAGATTCCGTACAATTTTTTCATCCATTATTTGTAATAATTTTGTGTCCTTTGTTTCCCGATATTGACATATAAAAATGACATTTTATCAAGAAAATATTACCACACTTACACATACCATAAACATGTTTGAAATTTGTAAAACAGGCTGTATACTCATACTCATACTCTCATACTCTATATAAATAACACTATATCTTTAATTTTATTGCCGGCAGAAAATAACGATTTGTCAACTTTGAACCACATAAGGTGATTTCATAGCAACCAGAGATAGTCTATGAAAATAATCAGTTTTCGGTGTACAAATGTTTAGTTAATAAGTCAGGACTTGTCTTTTTATGTACATAGGACACCCTCATCTTATCGTTGTACTCGTAGAGCGATAGAGAAAAAAGGACAGGGGATGTTGTCGTCGACAACATGGCGATTTTAATACTTCCGAGAAATAAATTCAGGAAGCTAATTACCAGCATTGTAATATCATAACTCGGCTTTAAGATTGGTATTTGGTAGTGTTTCTTAGCATCTAATACGTTTTATTAGGGTAGCTGCCATAGCGTTTCGTAAGGGACAAAAAGTTGATGTTTTCATGGAATGCTCCCGATGAGATGTGAAAACGGCATACAGTGGTATTGTTATGGTTACATGAGGTTTGGTGTCAATATTAAAATCTACGCCAAGCTACCATGAACACAATAAGCAACAACAGCTCAGAGTATCGCAACAAACTTGACATTGTTCATTGTTTCCATCTCAAAACACGTTACATTTCCAGGGATAACTCCATTCATATCATTATTATGGGAACGAATGATTGTACAATGGTACTTGAAATAACGTTTTTTACTTGTTGATTAGTTAGTAGGAATTTTTGGAAACTTGGTTTCGATAACCATAATCGTTTATTGAAACCGTGGTAATTATGTTTTTTGGTACATAGTCACCACTGAAGAACTTGTCGGCCCGGTGGTTGTCGGTTCAACAAGCTATGTGCTCTGCCTATTGCGGCTTAAGTTTTCTAATCCTTCGAGTTATATTGGTTACGCTATATCTTCTACGGATATCTTCATTCCTGATTGGTAGCGTGGGTAGGCGTGGAGAGCGCTGGATGCGGGTGGTACAAGAACGGTCATGGTGGCGTTCTTTAGGAGAGGCCTATGTCCAGCAGTGGAAGTCTTACGGCTGTTGAATAATTGATAGTTACAGAATCATGGTCTCTGGAACCATGGTGCAATATAACGAGGTTCTTCTTGAGAAAGTCAATGACGTCATGTGAACTAACTACGTCATGACCATATTCAAGCTTATAGCTATTGTAACGTATGCCAGCGCCGCCTGTCATAAAAAGCCTCGCTTGCCTTTCTGCCGGACTAGCTGCCGCTGTCCGCCGGGCTGTGGCAACACTGGAGAGAAAAAGACAACTGCCAACGAGACGCGATGCGATGGCGCGAAACGAATTACCTATAAAGTTTGGATTGTCGAAATAATTGCTGTCTAGAAGAATAAACCATTGAAAACTAGAAAAGAATTGGTTTCTCTTTACGCCCCTCGTTTTACTATACAATGGCAACATTATCGTGATATAGGTGAATTTGATCCCAGGAAAAACATACCCTGTTTTATTGTGCTATGGTTGGACCACATGGATGAGCCAAGATGAAAGATCCTCAAAAAATATTTTAAGGTTCTTGCTTTGATTTGATTGATTGATCATTAGTATTAAATCCTCTTTAATTTACTTCTTTTTAGACTTTACTTGTGCAATTTTTGTTAGAGTGCGACTACGCTAAGTTTGTAGAGGTCAAAAAAAGGTTTTATTAAAAAAAATGCATATGGCAACATCACAAGAAAGACGAATAATTAGTCTTGATACTTGGCAAATATCTTTCCATTTAATAAGTATATAATGTATCTACATACCGACTGAAATAAATATTCAGTAGGCTTATGATGCTACGCTTTGTCGCGTGATAAATAAATGATAAAGCATCTGTCACGTTCTGACAAATAGTGAGTGAGACGGAGAGGACAGTCTTGCGCAAATCGATCTAGTCCCAACCACTCTAAGCAATGCTTTATGCTTTAATATAATACTTAAATACATAGAAATTATCCTAGACCCTTGAACAAATCGCTTAGTTTGATTGGAACGGAACTAGATCGATGTGTGCAAGACTGACTCAGATATTTATTTCAGTAGGTATGTAGACACATTTTGTAATTAAGGGAAGAATTCTTGCCAAGTACGATTAAGATTAGATAATTGACAACCTTTCATTTTTTTGAGCCTTTAATTTTATTGGTTCACTGTATTTGGTTTGAAAAGACGAATACGCTGATAGTTTATTTGTTTTACCAGGATTTGTAATTAATTTATAATTAATATATTAATATTTACTTATTCTAAAAGGGCGTAACTACAGTTCTACGGTAGAATAAACCATTACTTTAGTCTTATCGCGATCGAAAAAAAAATAAGCAATCTCACCACAGATTAAGTATATTACTAGATTACTTTTATTAAGTTGAACATTGTTCTTGATTATCTATACTCTTCCCTACAAGGTGATTTAAAAAAAATAAACAGACGACAAAAAGAGACAGAGCTAGGTAGCCAACCGCGTCTTCATAGTCTGCGCGCTATAAATCATAGACAGCCATTGTTGTTTGTTAACCAGCTGGATACCAAAAGACTCTCAGTAATTTTCAAAAATATTTGATAGATATAAATGAAAACTAAAATTTCATGAATAAAGATCTAAAATAAATGAAAAATGGCGTGTGTTGTGCCGGGATGTAGCCACCGCATGGGGGTTTTGACGCAAAATAATGAAAAATTCTCTTTCCATCGGTAAGTAATCTGCTCATTTACCAGTCAATACAAAGTTGTTTCACACCGTTATTGTTAGGTGGCGCAGCGGGTGAGAACAATTAAACAATTCGTTTAATTCAACAGTCTGGTTTGTATTTAGTATTAAGTAATTATTTTACTTATTTAGTAACCACAACATAAGCTATTTGCATTTGACAGGTGTACCAACAGAACAGAGCAACATGGCGGCATTAGTGCTGTGCCATAGAAGTAGTGATGTTACAACACTCCTCCTCACAACGCTAATGAAGAAGTCCAAGTTTGCTTCTCAGAGTGGCAAGTCTAGGTCCTGGTAATGCCTTCGTTAAAATGTCCGCCTCCATGTTTGCAGTGCACATATACATTATATGCAGAGTGCCTTCTTTTATGCATTCTCTGATATAGTGCATTTTGAGGTCGATGTGCTTTGACTTTGATGATACAATGGGGTTTTGACCCAGCTTCAATGCAGCCTGATTGTCATTCCAGATTTTGACCTTTATTATATTGACACCTAGGTCTCTGAACAATGATCTGAGGTGTATAGCTTCTTTTGCAGCTTCGGTGAGGGCTACATACTCGGCCTCAGCCGTGGAAAGAGCTACACATCTTTGTTTCTTGGATGCCCAGCTGATAGCTGCTCCGGCATATTTGAAGCTGAACCCGGAACAGGATTTTCTATCCAACTTGCACGCTCCCCAATCGGCATCAGCCATGCCTTCCAATGGATTTTGGATTTTTGAGTATGTCAGTCCGATATCAATTGTACCTTTTAAGTATCGCACAACTCTCTTCGCTGCTTTATAATGTTGTTTGCCACAGCAGTCATTGAATCTTGATAAATAGTTGACGGCATACGATATATCGGGCCTTGTAGCTACTGAGAGATACATCAGAGTCCCGATCAAGCTTCTATAAGGTAAGTTTTCTTCTATTTTGCTTGGTTCTAAACTTAGGTTTACTTCCATTGGTGTTGTAGTAGCATTGCAGTCTTCCATTTTAAATTTCTGTAATATTTCTTGTATGAACTTTTTCTGAGTTAACTTTATGCCTTTTTCTTTATACTCTATGTCAATTCCTATGAGTCGTTTCGGTCTTCCCAAGTCCTTCATTTCAAATTTTTCATTTAATATTTTCTTGATCTCAGCAAGGTTTCTGGCATTAGAGTAGGCAATGAGGAGGTCGTCTACATATATGGCAACTATTATTTTCTCTCCTCCTTTCGCTAATATGTAGACACAGGGATCAGCTTTTGATGCTTCAAATCCTAATTTCTTCAGCTCAGTGTCCAATTTAGTATACCACTGCCTGCCCGCTTGCTTTAGTCCATATAGTGCTTTCTGAAGATGACATACTTTTTCTCCTTCTATACCTTTTATGTCTTCCAACATTATTTTTGCCTTGTTGTATAAGGTAAAATCTTCCTCATCACATGCCTCTACCATGATTTCGGCAACATATTGCTCTACATACTCAGGAAATTTCATGAAAACATTTTCTTCTAATTCGCCGTTTAGGTATGCAGTCCTAACGTCCATTTGGTTGAGCTCTAAATCTTCTTCAACTGCTAGTGCTATTACAGATCGAATGGTACTCAATTTTGCAACTGGTGCAAACGTCTCATTGAAGTCGATGCCTGGGCGTTGACCAAATGCCACGCGCTACCAGTCTGGCTTTCTTAGTTTCTTTATTTTCTGGACTCAGTTTCTTTTTCAGTACCATTTTGCTATCAATAACTTTCATGTCATTTTGTTTTTCCACAATTTTCCATGTTCCATTTTTAATATGTGCCTTTACCTCTGCTTTAATCGCCTCATGCCATTCTCCATTATTTTCATTTTTGTCTTCTATTTCACATAAGAATGTCAGGTCATTGGCTTCTCTATCGTCTGGCTCATGATATTCATCGGAAGATTCTGAAGATTCTATATTTAGTGTGTAATCTTTTTGCCAGGTAGGAGCTTTTCGTTCTCTATGAGGCCTTGCATTTTCATTTTCTGGATTTTCAATGCTTGGTCTTTCTTGATCCATATTTTCTATGATTTCAGGTCCTTCATTTTGGATTGCTTCTACTTCAGGAAAACTTTTGAGTTCCGGTTCGAGAGATGTTACCGTCTGCTTGTGAGTATTTTTCTGTGTGAATTGAACTTCTACTACAGGTGAGTCTTCTTTCTTCTTTCTTTGTTTTTCTTTCTTTTTAGTATCAGTGTTTTTAATAATCTTATTTTCTTTTTCAGGTTGCAGCTGCTCCTGTTTGTTGAAGACGTCGTGATAGTTCTCTTCATTATGGTCGCCATCTTTTGAGAAGAACATCTTGTCAATTACTCTTACATCTCGGTTAATTATTATACTCTCTTTTTCAGGAATGAAGATGCGAAATCCTTTTGCTCGTTGAGCATAACCCATGAAAACTCCTTCTGTAGATCTTGGTGTAAATTTTCCTTTTCTATGCTTGTCCAGGACAAACGCCTTACTTCCAAATACATGTAGATGGTTTCCAGATGGGGTACGCCCGGTCCATTTTTCATAAGGTGTACATCCCTTCAAGGCCTTTGCAGGACTTCGGTTGATTAGATAATTAGCTGTGTAGATCGACTCTGCCCACAGTTTTTGAGGTATGTTTCCTTCAATCATGAGGCAGCGAGCTCTGTCAAGTAATGATCTGTTTTTGCGCTCGCTTTGACCATTTTGCTGAGGCGTATATGGTGCTGTGAGCCTTCTCTTGATACCATTTTGTTTGAGATATTCCTCAAACTCTTTGCTGCAGTATTCGGTCCCATTACCCGATTGTAAGCTTTTTATTTTTTTATTATGAAATTTCTCTACTTGGTTTTGTATTCTTTGAATTTTTCAAATACCTCGTTTTTGTGAGTGATGAAGTACACGCAGCAGTACTTGGTAAAATCATCCAAGAACGTCAGAAAATACTTAGCTCCAGCCAGCGTCTCGGTATTTACAGGTCCGCACACATCGCTGTGGATAATTTCCAATGGCTGTGTGGATTGGGGCTCCTCTACCGAAGAAAATGGTAATCTAGTCATTTTTCCTTTTATGCACACTTTGCAGTCAGGTAAATTTCCTCCTCCTAGTTCTAGACCTTTTATTAAGTTTTTATTTGCCGCTAACTTCAGGTCATTTTCATTGAGGTGACCAAGCTTCCTGTGCCACATTTCTATATTGTTCAAATTTCGGGCCACATTTGCTTTTTCTCCTTTGGTGTAGTATAGACCATTTTCCTTCTCAGCCGTTAAGGTTATTTCACCATTTTTGTCCTTGACATATGCTTTATCTTTAGTAAACAATACACTGTTTCCTTTTTCTGTGATCTTTGCCACCGACAGTAAGTTTGTAGCTAATGTAGGAACATATAATGTGTCATGGAGGTTATAGGTTTCATTTTCAATATTTATACGCACTTTTCCTTTGCCTTCCACTTTTGCTGTGTGATTTTCAGATGCTAACCTCAACGATGTAGATTCTGAGTTTATGCTGACAAAATTATCCTTTTGAGCAGACATGTGGGATGTGCACCCACTGTCCAGGCACCATGAGTCCGCAGAAGTGATGGACAAACATGTAGGTGTAATGCTGAAATTCTTCTCTTCTCTTTTTCTAAATGTTTGGTTTTTATTTTTGTTACTCCAGCATTCCTCGTTTGTATGTCCTTTCTTCTTACATTTTTGACAGTATTTTCCTTTTTTCTTCATGTAAAATGCACCTTCACCTTTATCCCGTTGTAGATCTTTGCTTTTCCTTGCTTCACTCTCTTCTAAGATTTTGATTTTAAGTTCCTCAGGCTTCGGTAAGGTGTCTCTTGATTCCACTGCTATTCTGAAGTTCTCATACGAGTTCGGCAAGCTGTACAGCATCATAATGCTTAGTAAGTCAGGATGCAAGTCAATGTTCATGTCAGCTAATTTTTCAACTATGTCCATGAAGTTGTTCAGGTGCTCGCGCACGTCACCGCTATCCTGCTTCTTGAGTATGAGTTGCTTTAGTAATGTAGCTTTTCTAGCCGGCCCTGTGCTTTGGTACGTATTTTTCAGTTTGTTCCACAGGTCATATGAAGTTTTACATCCTTTTACTTGCTTCAATTCCGAGGGCGAGATCAGCAGGAGCAATTCAGATCGTGCTAACAAATCCTTCTGTTGAAAATCTTTGTTCGCCGCCGCGTCAGTTGTAGTCGGTTGGGGTATATCCCCGCTGGCGTATCCCCACAGGCCATTTTTGATGAGTACTGCTTGTGCTTGGAGGCACCACGTATCGTAATTTTCTTTTGTTAATGCTTCGATGCGATGGTACGACGATGATGACATAGCAGATGCCGCCGGCGACGTGCTCATGGCGCGCGACGCTCGATTTTCACCAACTACACGTGAACCACGCTATGCTACCAATTGTTAGGTGGCGCAGCGGGTGAGAACAATAGGGTACTTTCCTGACAGATCAAATCAGTTACTTTTTATGAATTGTCAAAACGCTCGGATAGTATGAAGTTTCTATGAGAAAAAGCATAATGACGTCATTGTGCTCAAACATCAAATCATCTCCTCATTTATAGCTTTTGGTCTTTTAAAAATCGTTTAAAACGTTAAATAGGTGAATTTTAGTTGATTTTTGCAAATTTTCGAAAGCAGATTTCAAGGCTAGCGTGAAGTAATTTATATTGACTACAGGCAAGTACCCTATTAAACAATTCGTTTAATTCAACAGTCTGGTTTGTATTTAGTATTAAGTAATTATTTTACATATTTAGTAACCACAACATAAGCTATTTGCATTTGACAGGTGTACCAACAGAACAGAGCAACATGGCGGCATTAGTGCTGTGCCATAGAAGTAGTGATGTTACAACAGTTACACATAAAACTTTATTGGAAGTGCAATATTAGACATGTATAAGCATGCTTTTGTATCATCAATCCTATGGGTTTGACAATACGAGTACTCAATAGCGTTGGGACATTGTAACTCATGAAAGTCGATAAGTTTAAGGTAATTGTATATGGTATAATCAAGGACCTTAAAATAAATAGCTGGACGGAGCCTCGCCAACAGAGAACTGAAACCATTTTTAATAAGCCGGTCGCTTGTACTTACCAGCCGCACGCACAGCACACATCAACTAGTTTTTTCCTATTGCGAGCAGCACGCACACATTGGTAACCGGCTTATTAGACATGCTGCAGTTTTTTGTTAGTGAAGCTCCGTCCGGCTATTTATTTAAAGCTCCTTGGGTACAATATATCAATTGCAGAAAATATTCAAAATGGAAGTGTCAATTACATATGTATGTTTGCACAGGTTTCCCGTCGACAAAGATTTGGCCAAAGTTTGGGTGAAAAGTTTGGGTGCGGATATGATTCCCGCGCAGCGCCGCCGGCACCAGTCCGTCACCTCGTGCCTGTCCATGAGCGCGCACTACGCAGCTACCACACGACGCGGTGACGGTAGACGCGGATAGATAAACCACTAAATAAATATGTACAAAACAGAAATTCTAAATGATAAGTATTATTTTTTATTCGCAAGTGTGTTTAAAAACGTCGTATGACACTCGTGGGCATTGGTCATTACAGTCTCGGCTATGCAGCCCTCGCCTGACGGCTCGGGCTATGCAACACAGCCTCGACTGTAATGACCAACTTCGCCCACTCGTACCATAATGTACTATTATAACTATCTGTAAACTTACCAAGAAACTCAAGCTGCAATAGGGCCAATTTTTATTTTGTTGACATTTTTTTATTTCTTCTGATTTTAGTGAAAATTGGTAATTATATTGTTTTCAGCCTTCTTTGTAAGAAAAACATATTTTCCCGATGTATCCTACAAACTATGATATCTCACAGCTGTTAAAAATAATACATTACTAAGATTGGGTACGGACATAAAAGAGATTTCAGTTTACTACAGAACATTTTAACGAAAAATAAAATAACACAAATAAACATATTCGGCACCACGAGGCGTCACGGTACACTGACATTTAATGATTTTTTTTTAAATATTCCACACACAGTCGGACTAAGACTTAGCGCACTAAGTTTGCAGAGGTCGAAAAGAAAAAAGAAAAGAGAATTGACAACATTTCATTTTAAGAACACTTTAAAATGTATATACTATTCGAAAGCATTTTGTCTCCTGAACACTACACTATTTTTATAATTTTTTTATATCACTTAATATAAAAAATACAAATGAATAAAAAATATGTTCTCATTTTACCAGTTCTACGGCACAATAGATGAAATGCCAGTGCCTTTTGCCACAGAAAAAATAAGCTGTCATAATTTTGAATTTGACATTGTCAATGCATACTGTGAGATCCACAGATTAAGTATCCCTAGATGTAGCATATTAAACGTATCTGTGAAGTTATCTTTGTCTTTTACACTCATGTGAAAAGTAGTCTTAAGAAAGAACGAGACAAACATGCTATTCTCTTGGGTATAGAACGGCTGAATGTCTCCATTTTGATCAAGATTTGACACATATTTGACAAGGTCGACATAATCGTAAATAGTGATGTGCAATGTTTTGTTTGTCATACATATCGATTTATCGACCTTTCATTGTACAGTGCTTCCAATCCAAGCTAACATAGCATTTGCTTTGAAATATTTGGCAATGCGTTTAAACGTTTACCAAATTATTTCATTGCAAAATTAGCTTGAATGCATTCTAAGCAATAGGGAATATGCATGATTTTTTTTACAGATTTCTTAACAAAATTTGAAAATACCGTAAAAAAGATGACATACAGTCAAAATAAAATTGAAATCGACCGAGAAATACGGAAGATATATTTTTCCCTACTGTTTTTTATACAGGGTGTCCCTAAAACCAACTTTTATACGAAAAGGGCTGATAGACCAGCTCATCAGGCACCAGATTAAGTAAATTTGACCTCAGTAAAAATTTCTTAGTTTTCGAGATATTGACGTTTTTGCAAAACTCGTGCTAAGTGATACCCTGACTCGGTTATTTGAGTGTCATGACTAAAATATCAAGTATTTTTCAAATCTGGTTTTTGATATGGGTAGCCAGATAACTATGCTAGTCTCGGCTATGCAGCCCTCGCCTGACGGCTCGGGCTATGCAACACAGCCTCGACTGTAATGACCAACTTCACCCACTCGTACCATAATGTACTATTATAACTATCTGTAAACTTACCAAGAAACTCAAGCTGCAATAGGGCCAATTTTTATTTTGTTGACATTTTTTTATTTCTTCTGATTTTAGTGAAAATTGGTAATTATATTGTTTTCAGCCTTCTTTGTAAGAAAAACATATTTTCCCGATGTATCCTACAAACTATGATATCTAATGAGTTACGGAAATCCCATATCTTTTTGCTAACTCAGGGGAAGATTTCATACAAACTTTTTGGGACACATTGGAAAATTTAATTTTTCTTGTAAATGTAAATTTTTTAAATTAAAAGAAAAAAACTGATACGCCTTAATCTTAATAAGCGCCTCATTAAGCGTTAATTTGTAAAACATGAAATGTAAAAAGTTTTTGTTTAAAAATTAACGTTTATTGGTATTCATAAGAAACTATCAAATTCTCTGGGTAGGTAATTGTAAGAATAAAAATGTTGAAAAACACCTCCGCTCACACCGCCTTACGTGCAAAGCTTTGAGGTGTAGGTACTTTGTTTTTTTTTTTTTAATATTTGTTAAATAATTCTTACTTGTTTCATTAGTTTCATTTTCGTATATATTTATTTACCTACTTAGGTTAGGATCCTTAATGTAGTCAAATATATTGATACCTTTAGACTCAAAGGACGTAAACGCCGTAGGTTCTAATGGAGCTTACGCCCTTTGAGTCTAAAGGTATCGATATGGCAACTCCTCCATTTAAAAGTCAAATTTCTATGAAAATGGGACGTACATGGTGGTGTTAACAAATTATTCCACTGCAAAGTTATTTAAGACGCACTCTATTCATATTGTTTATCTACATCTTACTACAGTACAAGTTATTTTTGTAACAAAATATCATTATCTCAAAAACTATTACAGTATTTAGTAAATGTTATACCATTTTAGAAACTACAAAAAATGCGCCATTTTTTTACGTTATGTGCCAGGTTGTGTTGGTACATTTTTTTTTCACCACCTTCGTTCGAAATCAGACGTGAAATTTGGAAAAATCTGAAAATTATTTTTTGATATTCTTCTGTGGCCACACCATCAAAAAATTAACAAAAATAGGAACTACGTTCAGTAGCATAGTTATCTGGCTACCCATATCAAAAACCAGATTTGAAAAATACTTGATATTTTAGTCATGACACTCAAATAACCGAGTCAGGGTATCACTTAGCACGAGTTTTGCAAAAACGTCAATATCTCGAAAACTAAGAAATTTTTACTGAGGTCAAATTTACTTAATCTGGTGCCTGATGAGCTGGTCTATCAGCCCTTTTCGTATAAAAGTTGGTTTTAGGGACACCCTGTATAAAAAACAGTAGGGAAAAATATATCTTCCGTATTTCTCGGTCGATTTCAATTTTATTTTGACTGTATGTCATCTTTTTTACGGTATTTTCAAATTTTGTTAAGAAATCTGTAAAAAAAATCATGCATATTCCCTATTGCTTAGAATGCATTCAAGCTAATTTTGCAATGAAATAATTTGGTAAACGTTTAAACGCATTGCCAAATATTTCAAAGCAAATGCTATGTTAGCTTGGATTGGAAGCACTGTACAATGAAAGGTCGATAAATCGATATGTATGACAAACAAAACATTGCACATCACTATTTACGATTATGTCGACCTTGTCAAATATGTGTCAAATCTTGATCAAAATGGAGACATTCAGCCGTTCTATACCCAAGAGAATAGCATGTTTGTCTCGTTCTTTCTTAAGACTACTTTTCACATGAGTGTAAAAGACAAAGATAACTTCACAGATACGTTTAATATGCTACATCTAGGGATACTTAATCTGTGGATCTCACAGTATGCATTGACAATGTCAAATTCAAAATTATGACAGCTTATTTTTTCTGTGGCAAAAGGCACTGGCATTTCATCTATTGTGCCATAGAACTGGTAAAATGAGAACATATTTTTTATTCATTTGTATTTTTTATATTAAGTGATATAAAAAAATTATAAAAATAGTGTAGTGTTCAGGAGACAAAATGCTTTCGAATAGTATATACATTTTAAAGTGTTCTTAAAATGAAATGTTGTCAATTCTCTTTTCTTTTTTCTTTTCGACCTCTGCAAACTTAGTGCGCTAAGTCTTAGTCCGACTGTGTGTGGAAGATTTAAAAAAAAATCATTAAATGTCAGTGTACCGTGACGCCTCGTGGTGCCGAATATGTTGTGTTATTTTATTTTTCGTTAAAATGTTCTGTAGTAAACTGAAATCTCTTTTATGTCCGTACCCAATCTTAGTAATGTATTATTTTTAACAGCTGCGTGTGATGCTAATTTCTGCTGAGTGAGATTTAATGCAGTACTTAGTACCTAGTACAATGTGTGTTTGTACATGTGAAACGTATGGTGTCCATGTCTTTATCATTTTCAGGAAAAGCATAGCAAAGAAGAGATTTAGTAACCGGGGATCGTTTATGCTAAGGTACATAATTATTTTTTTTGTATTTTTTAACCGAAAATATTACAAAATTAAAAACCTAAAATTATTGCTATTTGATCATAACATAAGCTATAGGATAAGCTTGTGGAAGTGGCAATGGGCAGGGCATATAGCACGTAGAACAGATGGCCGTTGGAGCCGAAAGGTTCTCGAATGGAGACCACGAGGCAAGCGCAGCGTCGGACGTCCACCAACAAGATGGACAGATGATCTGGTTAAGCTGCTGGCTCACGGTGGATGCAGGTTGCTTCCAACCGAATTAAGTGGAAATCTATGAGGGAGGCCTATGTCCAGCAGTGGACGTCCTGTGGCTGAAATGATGATGATGATCATAACATTTACAGTTACTAGAAGAAACAAAAAAAATCCTTTATGCCACACCTGGCCATAAAGTGGCTTTTACCGCACGCTACGCGTACGGAAAAAGCCGCTTTCTGGCCAAGTGTACACATAAAATGTTTTACCACCCTAGTTGTGTAATGTACTATTTCCATGCAGCCGAACCCATAGAAAATATCAAGTAATTCATCATAAATAGTGCATAATAGTTGCATGAAAGACGGTAAATAAGTATACTTTCGCACAACAACATTCTTATTCTTACATGTAGCCCTTCTTATTAGGAAATTAGATTCAAAATTATTACGAACATTTTATTTGAGACGTGACTTATACTACTTGCTAATTATTATTTTTCTCGTATCGCATCGTAACCCTTCGGCCACTTTGGAAACCAAAGGTTCGAAACTAGTTTAGAAAACAGAATTATTTTTCTTTTTGGGAAACCTGGTTTCGAATAATTAAAAATAATTCTGTTTTCTAAACTGGTTTCCAATAGAGAATGTAGAATCTTCTTTTGAAACTCATTCATGGATAATCAATTTGTCAAAGCTCCAAGCCGTTTTAGGGAAATGAAAAAATAAATGTGAACTGTGCGTTTGGGTTGCCCTCCCAACGAAATATTATTTTTACAATTTTCATAACCATAACATACTCGTTTATGGAACGGTAGGCAATTAATAGTAACCACGATGGCATACCTGCCTATGAAAAAGTTGGCAGATTGCATGTCATGAATTTTAGGTAAAATTTTGAAACTTGACTACTTATTCCCACCAGGAAAAAGTAAGCAAGCATAAAAAAATGCTTCAAAGAACATTTTGGTGCTTTTAGGTGTCCTCAATACGACAAACTATACACGACTATGTAAATTAGTATATTAAAAACCGGACTAGTAATAAGTGGTAGTCGGATTCACTCACAGAGGGTTCCGTAAAAATACTTTAAATAAAGACTATATTTTTCATGATTTAATTACAAATGTATAGTTTTCAGATTTTTTTCCTATATTTGTAGTATAAGACGGTATTACTTGCCAAATTTCATAGTTCTAGGTCAACGGAAATTTACCCTATGAAATTTGTTTCCTTGAGACTGTCGAAATGTACGTTTAAACGGCCGTATCTTTATTTTTACATTTACTTAGAAGTTTGTTTTTTTTTCACAGCTCAAGGGACCGTAGACCGTATTTATGGTTTTATTTTCAACTCGATACCTCCACGCGTTCCCGAGATAAAGGGTCTTGACAGACGGACAACAAAGTGATCCCATAAAGGTTCTGCTTTTTCCTTTAGAGGTACGAAACCCTAAACATTAAAGGGTGTATTTTCAAAAACGTAATTTCGCTGTCATGACATATTGGCGAATACTGAGAAGATTCTGCCTTATTAGAATTGGACTTTTGGTTACGTGAGAACGACCGATTTATAGGTTCAGGGGATTAAGGACGCGTCAAGACTTGTTCCTTGTTATCTCAATGTGGCTGTTCCCATAGTAACTAAATCACGTTAAACGGTCCATCGCAACCGCCAATAACCCGGTTATTCGTGTATTTACCCTTACTACCCTGAATCCAAACATCATTTAGTTTAGGGTCACCCCGTACGCAATAAAGCTGTGACCAAATGTATCAATAACGGCCTGTCTAAGGCATAAACTGATGCATCAAATCGCTTTTCTCTATCCGCACCTTTATTAAAACTTTCGCAACCACGTAGCGCTACGCTCGTAGCCAATAACATGGCAAAACCCGTATGTTGGCCGTAGCTGCTAGAAACCTAGCGCCCGCCGAGCAGGTTCCAGGTGTTAAAAGTGTTAAAGCATAGATCGCTCGGCACCAAAACGTTATGACGATGACAACTCGGATGTGCCGATTCACTTTCGTTACGTGTTTGCGTATGGTTGACGGCGAAACTAACACATAGTTACAGAGAATTAAAGTTTTGAATTTAACTCCAAAGACATTTTAATAAATTTATATTAATAGAAAATATATTTTAATTTATATTATTTATACACTTGTCATGTTGTCCGGCGCCAAGTACAAAAATCTTTTTCATCATTTATCAGCCTATATACATCTTAGTGCCCGTCTCAGGCCTACATTTATAGATGAGAGGGAATATTCTGTTATGTACTCCCCATGCTGACCCACTGCTGATTGGGAACTTTACATAACTTTGAATTTCTTCACGAATGTATACAGGTTTCCTTACGATGTTTTTCCTTCACCGAAAAACTTATAGTAAATATTAAATCATATTTCGTACCTACAGGTCGATTCATAAGAGCTGGCGCGGATTTAATATGAAATTAGCACTGGCTGCATACAAAATCCACGCCAGCTCTTGTGAATCGACCTTATGTACAAGTTCCGAAAAAGTCATTGATACGATCCGGAATTCGAATCCACGACTTCTGCTTGAAAGGTGCATGTTTTTATTAATTAGTATTTTATGTTATTCCCGCTAACCGCTTATGGCTTAAACAAACCACAGCGACATCGGGCTTCCAAATCAAACACGACACGAAGGTAAATCACCAATGCGTTACCGACCAACACATTTGATTTTGGACCCTCCTCCCACGACCGAAAGCCGCAATTCAATTAACCCAGCTACCCGCACAGACATCTTAACAGTATTGATGGAAATGATAATATTTCTGACGCACAAGGAAGTAAACATCATGCTTATGACAGGAGAGTAACAACATCAAATGAAGCGTCAGACAATAATGTGATGTGTGAATGTTTTTGTTTGTTTTTAGTAAGGTGTTGTCAGTGGTCCAGGCATTCTACTAAACGACAGAAAATAGTAGACATGCGCAAAATGTGTCACTAAAGTAAAAAGAGTGATATGAATCTTAAGATATGTATGTGTGTGTGTATTAGCTCAGTAACTCTTTTAAATCAGTAGCTCCACGGTGTGTCAACAACTCATTTTAGCTCTTATGCCTCAGTAGCTCCAAATCCGAATATTTCCGAATGAAAGAGAGAGCAGTAATAGGTAAACGGTGACAAGACAGGGACAATTTTTGTAAGTTTATCGTATCTTTTCTCGCAGCTCACGGCTCAATAGAGCTACTTAAGAGCGAGTGAGTTGAAAGATATACTGAGTTGTTAGAATCGGAACTGAGCTATTGAGCCGGTGAGCTAGACCAACTGATATAGCTCTTTTAAATCACTCACTCGCGAGCTATACATGTCTAGAAAATACTGATCCGAACCCACAGGCAAATGGTTCATAAATTGACCAGGAAAGCGAGAGCAGTTGAAACGCTGTTAGAACATTACTATAATCATCGGGCTATATGCGTCCCAATGCTGGCACAGAATAAGTAATACGCACAGAATTCTCTCTCTCTAACAAAACTGTCGTTCGGGTCCGACCACCGGACGGAACGCACCGGATCTTACCGTCTCTCTGTATGGCATAACGCGTGCTAACGCGTGCTCTTCCTGGTCGCTACAAATGAAACCCCGCCGGGACGTTCCCCGGACGCTCTCTAAACTAGCACAAATCCGGTGAAACCCGGACGGATGGCAGCCCTATTCTGCTGAAAATAAACAAAAGCATTTCAAATAGGTGTTTACAATTACGTACTATAATAAGTCAGCCCAATAAATGAAATTTAGGTTACTTTAACCTAATTTTCCTCCCCGCTTTATACTAAAACCCATTTCCTCCAACAAAACATTTCGGATCATCAAATATTTAAAATCCAAAACCTTTTAAACCCTCACAATAGTTGTTCAGAAGATTATTATGATAAAGTAAAGGTTTTACTAACCTCAAAAAACAGGCTTTTAGTATGGAAGGAATTCGAATTTATAATGAGTTTCTTTTGAGGAGGGCTTACGATATTAAGGGGCCAGTAGGGTGATTCAGAACCCCACTACTAATCTCGCTGCTGATATAAGTGCATTTCTATAAAAGTTTGTACATACATTAACAGATCCTTCATTGATACCTATTTTCTTACAAATATTTTTAATTATTATTTAGTTATTAGTGAATGTTTTGGTAATTTGTTTGGTGAAATAAAATATTCTCAATAGAAAAAAGTAAATTGTAATTGTCCTTTTTTCTATGTCCACGTTTACAAAAAGTATCGGTACTTGAAGGAAGTATTCTAATTGTAGAGTGACCATGAATGTCGTAAATAATTTTAAACTTTTTGTTTTCAACACCAAATATAAAATGAACGCTAATCTCACTAATACTGGTAACAATGGATTATAATTTACTGAATCCGTAGGGTTGGCCCTGCTTACGTCTCCCGAATCATCCTGTACATAAACGATTATCCGTAGTATCTAATAACAGTTGTTAATCGGAGGATTCGGAGATCACGCTGATGTCGTCCGACAAAGTAGAAGCGTCGAGCAGACCGACATATTTTTGTTGAAATAAAAGTAATCGATACAAATAAATACTAGTTTATTTTTAGTTTACACGAGTGTCAAGTAAATTTGTTCATAGCGCCGCCGCGAGGTAGCGCGCGTCTTTGCCGGCCAGTATAGGTAAAAAATTAACTAAAGCACCTGTTGCATGTAGTAGTAACCTGTCCGTATGGACAGGTTGACGTTCCATTTAAAAAAAGGACATAAGTTCCATATAAATGCCGCACACTACTACATGCAACAGGTGCTTTGGTTAAGTTTTTTAGCTGTACGTGGTTTGTGCCAGAGTTCCAATAATTTTGACTCCCGATATCCACTGTTATTACCAGTTCATGGGTCAAATTATAAGAAGATGAGGTTAACGACGAAGTTCTAAATTACCCTACTGTAAGCGGCTTAAGGCCCGGCGCCATCGATTATTAAATACTCTGAGGAAATTGTGAAACTTCTTATAGACTGCCATGGTTGATATCTAGCATCGTTGCGTTTGAATCTCGTGTGATTTAATTAGTATATTACACACCTAGGTCGGTAAAGTAAAGTATGACCCAGATCGCAGCTGTTTATGGCTCGAACCATAGGTGAGGGCCTTAAATATCCGATCTAGGGCTTCCCCTGGCAAGAGAGCTCGATTGCTGCCTGCGCAGCGGGTGACTGACTGTGGAGGCGGGTGAAATGACGCTTACGACTTGGAGTGACGTAATAATACAGGATGAAATATTATTGACTGTCCAAATTTCTCCTAGGCATAAGGTATCAATAAAATATACCATTTCTGAAGGAAAAAATGTAGGTAAAATGTTCACCATAAAATGTACTGTCCGAAAAAATTATCAGTAACGTGAGGCTCACGTGTATCGACGCGTAAGTTGTCTCGGCGACTCGACGCGGGAGCGCGGACGAGGTCGCGGGGAGGGGATGGTTGCGGTCTCCCGCGCAGAGCGCTATCGCGGTATCCACAAACGTATGTTTTTTTAGGATATCTTTCAGTTGCTGTTTCTCAATATTTTAGTACTGAAAGATACTGACTGAAAACACACGTATTTTCTATTTTTCGCTAAAGAATCCACTATAAAAAAATTGATAGGTAAAAAAATTTCACCCTGTATATTATACACCTAGGGAGGTAAATAATGTCACAGACCGTAGGCGTTGTTGCCCAACCTTACTCCCTTTTGAAAATTATAAAATAAAACGCAATTACACTTCATCGCCATGGAGATACGAGTATGAACATTTTATTAAAATGGTTCCGCGTTATTGCGGTAAATATTGTAATTTAGAATTAATTAAATTTTAATATGAGCCAGACGAGATATTCTCCATGTTGAAGGGGAAACATCATTAAAACTTACTCTTGACTTATGCGTAGGCGTGCTTAGATTATAACAAGTTGCTAAGGCACTCTCCCGCCGTCGGCGAGTAAGCGAGTAAAGTTGGGCGAGTGTGATCAGTTGACCTTTCCAGAATCGCAATGTAATGCTACTCGCTCAACTTTACTCGCTTACTCTCCGGTGGTCGGCTGCCCCATATCAAAACCTAGTAAGTGCTCCAGACGAATTTTAAAGACTAACTTAAAAACATTGTTATGTTTATTATTTAATGGCCTTTTTAAAATTTAATTTGTCTGGACCATTTACTAGGTTTTGATATTGGGCATCCGCGGTGGGACCAGTGCCTAACGGCGCAGCAACGGATGCAATTTGTGAATAACATTCCTGATAAGATTTTTCATGAGTTCACTTTTACTGCGCAAACGCTTCCTCTGTTCTACCACTGATCTCGATTATGAGCTTCGTCTGGTCGGTTTTTACCCGACTGCGGCGAAGCCCAAAGGAGGGTTATGTGTTTGACCTGTATGTAAGTATGTCCGTTCCTATGTCCGCTCGTAACTACTCAACGGCACAACCGATTTTGATAAATGATACATCATTAGATTCGTCTTGATGGGGCGATGTCACTGGGTATGAAGTTCGTTGAAATAAACAAAATGGCGGATTTTATGCACTTTTGAAGTGCACCGCGGTCGGGTTTTCTTTAGTAAAAATATTTAGTTATTTATAAATAAGTCTAAGTCATCTCGCCATCGCGCCGGCGAGGTCTGCCGGATCTCCGTTTAGAAATGTGAGGCTTCCACTCCTTAGGTAGTAAGTCAAGTCTATAATGATGCATAATTGTTAGGATACGGATACGGACGGTTGCGTGCAAATGATAAGTATTAGGAATATGACTGGAGTAGAACACTGCCGTCCTCAAACTATAAAGCAACAAAGTATAAAAACGAACAAGTACTCCAACTTCGGCCGCTTAGGAGCGCGCGACACGTATTCACACAGACGCGCGATAGCACGTCTGTGTGAGTGCGATCCATACTGGCGCATTCTTATTTATTTGCTTGTAGTGCGTTCGTACACGGCGTCACAGAATATAAATAGAGCAGTATGGAAGCTACGCTTACTTTTTGAAATAAATACCTACGCTCGATTAGAGCGTAAAGGTGGGTTTAGACCAAACGAATTCTAACACATTCTAACCCCACTCTACCAAATTCTTTGTGTACATACAAAGAATTTGGTAGAGTGGGGTTAGAATGTGTTACGCGCGCGCCCAGACAGCCCGCGATCTTTTCATTTTAAACAACCCTAAAGGTGGATTTAGACCAAACGAATTCTAACACATTCTAACCCCACTCTACCAAATTCTTTGTGTACATACAAAGAATTTGGTAGAGTGGGGTTAGAATGTGTTAGAATTCGTTTGGTCTAAATCCACCTTTAGGGTTGTTTAAAATGAAAAGATCGCGGGCTGTCTGGGCGCGCGCGTAACAAAAACAAAGCGCGACCGCTCGCCTCCATGCAGCACACGCGACTGACGGCACCGCGAGATTCCCTTAGGGGCCTTGTAAAAGCGCGCGTCTATGTGTGCGTGCGTTTCGATCGTTTTGTTTGCAGCTTCCTTACTGCTTTAGCTTATATATATTCTGTGACGGCGTGCACACATACAGGCGCGCGATGTACCTTTTGTCAGATGAAAAATGACTGCTTTTATACTGTGTTGGCGAGCTCTTGTAGCCAAAACAATCTTGCAAGCAGGTTTGCCAACCGCGGTCACAATAGTAGCGGCAATATAACTATTATAGCGGCCTTTTGCTGACCGCTCAAAGTAAGTTTACCATTGGATTGGTTGAAGCGGTTCAAATTTTCCTCATTGTGTGTAAGTGTGTGGTCGAGCTAAAAGGAACCTTTGAATACAAAAAGGCTTCACGCAAAGTGTCGATTACGTCAAGCGTGCTTTAACCCTTAGTTTGTACACCTTTATTCTACATATTGTTCGTCAAATAGCCCTTTAATACCGGTTATTCACCTCGTTAGTTGCAGCTTAACGAGCCGGTTCATTAAATTTTACGACGTTTTATAGTGGAGTAAAAATTAATTGCTTGCTCGGTAGTGCAAAGGCCGAGTCCTTAATTAGCACGCCTCGATGTAGAAAATAACCGACTTACAGGTAATTTAAACGCAAGTTTAAAATATTGCATAGTTTATCTTGATCAAGCAAGACAACATACTTTTTTATCCGACTGCGGCGAAGCCTAAAGGAGGGTTATGTGTTTAACCTGTAGGTACGTATGCATGTATGTCCGTTCCTATGTCCACTCGTAACTACTCAACGGCACAACCGATTTTGATAAATGGGTGAATCAACTTTTCTTTGCTTTATGCAAAGATTGCTCTTTTTCCTTATTTTTTCACCTTTTGCATGTTTTTATTTGATTTAAATGGAACAGGATCTTACATCTAGAGATAGATTCGGTAAAAATAAAACTCGTTTTAACAAATAAATAGGGTGACCCAGCGGACGAACCCCTATTTTCATACAAAAGTGGGGGACAGCTCTGTCCGCTGGGTCACTGATTATAAACAAGTTATAATGAAAAAATTATAATAAAAAATATTTGAATTACGTAGCTTTATTATCTATCTTTGAAATGATTTTACATTTTATTAAAAAATATCCGAATAAAGATTTCCTTTCAATTTTAGTCGGAGAAGGTGAAATTTTGTTGATATAGAAAAGTTGATTCACCCAAATTATACATCATTCGTTTTGATGGCGCGAGTGTCACTGAGTACGAACTTCGTTAAAATAAACAAAATGGCGGATATTATGCACTTTTAAAGTGTACCGTACCGAGTGTATTATGCACTTTTGAAGTAAAAATGTGGTTATTATTGAGAAACTTATCTGTGTTTTGTTTTGTGTTAACGTCTGATTTATTAGAGTACGCTGAAAATCAAAAAAATATGTCGGATAGCATTAATTACTCAAACTCAAAATAATTTATTTTGCTTTTTGAGGCTTAATTCTGTTTTGTGCTGACGAAATCTATCAAGCTACGAATAACATATTTCAACCACACTTGATGTCGTTAACGTGAATTGTCAACTTTCTTATGACAATGTGTATGTTACATTTATATGAAAGAAACATTTTTGTCTCTTCATTGGTTTTTAATGCGGGAAATTTTACACCACATTTTATGTTACATATATAGATACAGGAAATCAAAGTACACAGAAAAACTAAATGGCACTCGCCTGTGTACAGACCGAGAATCGAACCCGGTACCTCTGGATTTCCATCGGGGTGTACGGTAGACGAATGGTTGAGTCGCTGGGCCGGATATCCAGAGGTACCGGGTTCGATTCTCGGTCTGTACACAGGCGAGTGCCATTTAGTTTTTCTGTGTACTTTGATTTCCTGTATCTATATATGTAATGTGTATGTTGTACGGAGAATTGAAAAGAAAGCAACATCAGCAGAATCAATCCCACAGAGCCCTCTTTGGCCAAATAAAGTAAACGTCTGACGCCTAAATCGCTGAAAACGACAATGCATTTACGCACATTCACCGCCGATCCATCGTTGTGACAACCTTCATTGTGTAACATTATCTCGGCCGCCACTGTACCGCTGAACTTTCAAGGTATTATGAACTTTATTTTCTGGATGCTAAGGTTGAATTTCTCTTGTAACTGAGGGGGTGGATTCTCGGTTCACACTTAGCGCACTAATTGAGACTGGGCTATGTAACTAGCTATGTAATGGGACCAATTTATTTTGTGACACGTGTAATGTCTCATTTGGAACTGTGTGATGTGGGAAAAATCTACTGTTCCCTATGAGCTTATCGTCGGGGATAGTGCAATACCGCGTAAGCAGCATGTGTCGATAAGGTTTCAGTTTCTAACAAATTTGCTGGAAACTGAACCTTATCTACATATGCTACTTACGCGGTATTGCACTATCCCAGACGTTATACGTATAAATATGTATATTCCAATAAATTATTTTGTGATCTAGTGAAGCAAAAAAAAAACAGCACATGAAAGAAGCATCGCCTCGGTGAGGAATAAAACTGCTTGTTCTATTTCTTGTTTTTGTATTTCTGATTGTTATGATCCATAATCATGTAACACATTAGTACATTACACACACCTCCCGTGTTGTGTACATAATTTTATGTCTACACTTGGCCAGAAAGCGGCTTTTTCCGTACGCGCAGCGTGCGGAAAAAGCCACTTTATGGCCAGGTGTGGCATAAAAATCAAACATTCGTACTTATTAAAACAAACCATTCTATGTTTTACAGATTTACCTTTAGCAACCTAAAACAATTTATATTCTAATCTGAACAAGGACATAAGTGTAACATTTATGTAATTTATATTTCGTTTAGCCGGTATTCCATCATACGATTACTTCCTTACATTACAAAAAATAAAACAACTGCATATTAGCACGCTATTCAGTGTTGTCAAAATTCGAGATATCATTGTTTTTTAATTTTTGACTCCACTGCAGAGACCGAAGTAATTTCATAATACATAATACAACTTTGAGGTACTTACAATAATATTTAAATGACTTAATTACTAATGAAAAAATTTAATGGATACAATAACAAACATTAAGCACAAATACAGTAAACGGCGATAAAGAATGCACATCGATCTTTGGAAAGAGACAATCGGCTAATTTCGACTTCGTATAGCGATATCTGTGTCGCACACACCATGACGTTTGTTTTGTCAGTCGTGGTTCAAATGCGAGAGAGTGCAGTCGCATATCCAAGTCAATATATATATAGAGTTGCTAAAACTTTTACAAAATTAAATTTGTACTATGGCATAACACCAACACATTAGAATAACACCAACCTTTTCTTGAGTCGACTAAGGGTACAGGGTTAAACCGTGTTGTGGGCGATGTCCTAGCAACTTGTCACCGCAAAATTACACTTTTTGTCGATCTTTAAACCCACATTTAAATATGCTAGTAGTATAACTCAGTTGCTAATGCTCAGTCAACCTCTTTTAGGAATATGGGCGTGAATATATCACGTATGTATATTATTTTTCCCCAACAAGCAATAAATAAATATAATTACATCGTGTTTTACAGCTCTATATATTCCACGTGAAATCAAAACAAAACAATAATAAAGTACTTAGTGCTAAATTCAAATTCTGATGAACGATTAATCTAATAATTGATGTACATGGAAATTAGTATTCGTTTGTATTCGGAAATGCGATGATTGCCGATGTGCATTCTTTATGGCCGTTTACTGTACTAAGTTTTTCGACAAGTAACCTTACAGACACAAGCTGTATAAGAACATAGGTTACTGCCATTATAAGTCTAGTTTAAGTACCAGGTATAAGGGTTGTACACTGAGTGCTACTTGGGAAGGCGCGAAAAATACCACAAATCGCTGCTTATCATGGAAAACGGCGCAATCCAAAATGAAAAGTAGATTTATTTTGAGTTTTATTACTCAATGTTAGAATTTAAAGTTCAACACAGAATTATTTTGGATTGAGCCGTTGTTCATAAGCAGCGAAATGTAGGTAGCTCAAAGCCATCGTTAATTAATAGGACTGGTTTTTATTTTTGCTTTTATGCGGCTATTTTTTTTAATCGTTTTCCGGTCAATAATGATTATGTCAATGACAAAATCTAACCTAACCATGCGCATTACCGTTGAAGATAATTACCTACATTATCATTGACGGTAGGTATTGCGCATGATGGAAATATGACTCTGATAAACAAATTGCGTTTAAATTTTCACATTTTTAACTCATTCATTACTACAAAACGGAATTCAAACGCATATAAATGTTTCCTTTATGTTTAATAGTAAAAATATTCCTAGTTCATTTTCAGCAAGCAAACAAGGCGCTCACAAACATTTGAACACTATTCTATTACCAAGGCTTTTGAGCGCATGTTCAGATATTTTTGAGTACCCTGAAATGTAGTTATAGATGTATCTGATGGCGACTGTACATTTGATTTTGAACTGAAGCGTGTCACACACTACGCAGATACGATAATATACGAGACGATATATTCAGTCTAAATCCTTCAAACTGAGTAGACTTGTTTTTTGGTGGGGATTGTTTATACAGGATGTTTTCGTGTTTATCTCTTCTAGATTTACTAGACAGCTCGTCAGACGACGATTCTGATTATGAATTTGATGCTCGTGTTGCGTTACAATGTACTAACAAGCGAAAGATTTGGATAGAACGTCATATAATGCTGAAAAAGGACCGTGGTGAATTTAATATCTTTGAGGATCTATCAGAAAAAAAATTCTCAATCTATTTCCGAAACCCAAGGTTTATATTTATGGCGATTCATGATTTGATTAAAGAAGATATAAAGACAATGAATACTAAAATCACATCAACATGTATCATTCTGCAGATAAAGTACTATTCCATATTTATATCGGCAGATATTATACACAGATTAATTTAAATACGCAGATAATATCTTTGCCATCTTTCGATATATGTCGGTGCCCACAGATACTTCACGATAAAATATAAGTTATCTGCGCTGTGTGTGTTAGCTCATTGAATTTTATAGGGAGCGATATTGACAGATATGCGTTCAAATACAGATATCTTATCGTATCTGCTTAGTGTGTGACACGCTTTAATCTGGGGGCATGGCAGTGGCAGTGTTCCCTCCAAGTCGAGCGAAACAAAGGCACGGCCGTACCATCCTTTTCCTGAAGCCATTTTCAACCTCCTGTAATTTTGTGCTGGCTAAAGCTAGAACCCTGAACTTTCAGGGATATAATAGGGCATAATATGACTTAGATATAGTCTCACTAACGTTAAATTTAAACTTGTAGTTTAAGAACTATTGCATGTCAAAGTTCCTTAGTTTTGTCACTGACTCACTCACTCATTTGCTCACTAATTAGTTTTTAGCCTATCAAGTCATACAAAACCTTAAAAATATTGCAATTTTAGACACCGTTGAAAGATATACGAACTATGTAAGTAAGTTTGTAATCCTATACAAATACATGCGATTACAAAGTTACTTTTGTACGATAAATTTTCTTTTATACAATAAAACCGGTTAACAGCATTAGTATTTTACAACTGGAACCATCTAGGCACTATTAACGATTTCTAGGGGTGTTACACTAAATCTGGTCACACTAAAAAGTTTATGACTCTTTAGAACAGATACACGTGGTGTAATGGGCCGTTACACGTGTAATGGCGGGTCGCACATTACCGGTGCATCTGTGCATCTCGGTAACGACGTCGTAATACACACGCGGAGGATCTGCAGTATGCCAGCTAGCAGCAGATCGGACACAGAAAGACAAAATTTAATGGGGAACTAGGTACTAAATTTAAAAGTATACGGAGTTTTAAGGAGTTGGGAATTAATGGAATTTTTAGAAGATGATGATGATGCTTTTTGTTTTGGTGCACAATAAAGAATATTGTATTGTATGCATTTAACCCCCATAGACGAACAAGCTTGGATAACATATGGGGGTCACGGTGGCATGGGTCCCAGGACACCAAGGTATAACAGGTAACGAAAGAGCTGACGAGCTGGCTAGGCAAGGATCGGAAAGGGAATTTATTGGCCCAGAACCGGCACATATAACAGGTAACGAAAGAGCTGACGAGCTGGCTAGGCAAAGATCGGAAAGGGAATTCATTTGGCCCAGAACCGGCACTGCCCATCTCATCGGAAGTCACAAAAGGCGTCATATCAATAATAAAAGAGCATGAGGAAGGCATGAAGTGGAAAGAATCGGTGGAATGCCGACAGTCCAAGATGATATATTATTAGGTGGCACAAACCTAAATAGAACTGTATATCTCCTGAAACTAGGTAAGATCAATCTTAGACTGTTGACCGGTATTATTACCGGTCACAACACACTTAATAGACACCGACACACTTTAGGTTTTAGCGACACATCCCTCTGCCCGAACTGCGGGATGGAGGAGACAAGCAAACATGTGTTAGCCGAGTGCGTCATGTACTCGACAAAGCGATTCGATTCATTCGGGAAAGATGAATTAGAAGAGGAAGAGCTAAAGGGCATTAACCTTAAGGATGTCCTTCTGTTCTGCAGGAGAACCGGAAGATTCGAAGTGAAGCGCTGTGTGGGAGTACCGCCGGGACAGTAATCGCTGGCTCCAACAACGGGGAACTGGGCTGAATGAACACACACAAGTGACCGACAGCCTGCCTGACACGGCTGGGCGTCCCCACACAACATCATCATCATACCCCCATAGACGCAATTACCCCGGTTGACCTTATAGACTTTGTTTTTTTTTTACTTAGAATCGTTTTTACAAACGAAGCCACTGTTAACTGACCACATACACTTTAACACGTTGCAATAAAGCTGACATTCGTTTACAAATGTACAGTGTGTTCGATTGTACTTTTGAGCCTAATGCACAAAAAAATTGTCCCATATTTTTGTATGGGGAAATAGGTTTCCATTGCGTCGCGTCCATAGAAATAAAAAAATATTAAATACAAAAACAAAGAATTATGAATAAGTAAACCCCAAAAAATTTATATCCTGAAAAAAAGGCACAAAGGCGTCACACTTGTAACATATCTTTTTTTGCGGGGAAAGTTAATAAACCAGCATAGGGAGACTTTAGACAGTTAAATTATAAATAATTGATTGAATCAGGCATTATTTTGCGGAAATCCATTTTAATTAAAACAAAAATATTGATAACGGTTTAGTCAATTAGTGCTAGCTAAAATACGCAAGTAATTATAACGGGCCATCACTAATTGACTAAAACGTTATCAGAAAAGCAATATTATTGTTTTAGTGAAATTATATGTTTGTGTTCCTACTGTAGTTATAGCTTTTATGACTGATGAGATGACTTTGAACTTAACGGCTATGCCATAAAATCGATCGACATACGAGCGGATAAGTGAGATGCTAAGCGATTGCACTGAACGCTTTGATAATTCGCAATATCATAACAAGCATGTATGCGGTACATTGCTGCTCGGTAAATTTTCAAAAATGAATTACGAGGTCACTATTAAGTGTAATTTCAAAAATCATATTAATTAATGATAACACTACTAAACGCTATATCTGGTTTAATTGTTCGCCCGTATTAGACTTACACGCTGTATAATAAACACCGTGCGAAGCCGGGGCGGGTCGCTAGTTTATTTAATAAAAGACAGAAGTCTAAGTGTAAGCCAATATTTATCCTCTTTAGGCCCAAAACGGCCAATTTGCGGTTTTAGACTAAATGTTCATGCACCAACTTAATATTTTTGTTTGTCCAAGCGGTTAACTGGTAGAGAAACTTAATGCCTTATGGCATTAAGTTTGCCGTTTGTACTTTCCTGTATTGTGCAATAAAGTCTAAATAAATAAAGCGCTTTTTGTTTTAGAAATTCCAACCTTCATTCATACTTTAAAAGTTTAAAACGCTGTTTGAATTAGTCCTATAGGTAGTAATCGTGAGCCTCAGGAGGTTAAAATAATTTGTATTTACATTTTGGGTTGATGATATGAGGCTTCTAAAATTAGAAATTATGTATAATTATTTTGTTCGTGAGCAGTTATATCAGACTAGATGTCGTCCCACAACTTTGTTTGCGTGAATATTCTTCTTCTTCATATAAACTTTCTTCGCAAATTTAGGGCCTTTAGGAAGTGTTTTTGGCTCACGGTGAGGAAACGCATTACGCATACCTCCCAAGCCCTTACCAGTGCCTTTTCCCAGGCCCCTAAAAGGGACTCACCCTCTCAGAAGGAGAAGGCATACCCACTAAAACCACACCGGTGATGGAGTCTCTGCAGCAGCTGCTGCACGTCGGAAGTGGCCGGAACTCCCCGGGAGCTCACGGCCGGAATAAAAAATATTTGAAATACGAAGTTGTAAAGAAAAACACAACTTGAGAGTAGAAAGTTATTTACCTAACAGAATGAGTAAGTATGTCGACAACCGTTTTGTACAAACGAAGCCACTGTTAACAGACCACCCATAGACTTTAACTCGTTGCAATAAAGTTGACTTTCGCGTTTACAAACGTAGTATTTAAACTTGTACGTTATAATAGCGCATGCGCATTTCTTTATCAGTCTTGTGTGAAAAGCTATAGCTAAAAGCACGTTGATTTTGCTTCATGTATAAATAAAAATTATATCATTGTTACGTAAGTATAAGTATGAATATATTTAATGGTGTGAATAGCCAGTGTTGTATTATTGTTATACTCAGCGAACTCTTCTATATATGGATAATTTTTACGTCTAAAATAGGAATAAAAGTTAATAAACCGGTTTTATTATATAAACAAATTAAATTTTAATGGCTTTTTACGTACATATCCTAAAATACCACTCAGCGCAATTCGAAAGGCAAAGTAAACAAGGACATTATGAAAATCCTTCTTACCGTGCTTATAATAAACTTTGGTCTATCAAACCTCGCTCAGACGAATAAAAACCTAGTGGTGTAAAAGATAAGGTTCGTTTTAGGTTGAGTGAGTTTTATATGCCCGTAAAGATTATAGCCCCGATTATTTTTATGTTAAGAGGTGGGGAGATTAAAATTATTTTATGTTTATGGAGGCGAATGTACTGGGAGATTTGTTGGGGAAATTTTGTTAAAAGTTTTTGACACCTAGTACTGCGGTATCTTATCTTATACGTGGGTAATGGGATACAGGCTTCCCTGTGGAATATTTTGTGTATTCGCCTTAGATTATGTCGCAAAGGTGCTGCCAACTGGTAGTTGATTAGGCCCAATCCGGCCGGATCCGGCCGGATTGGAGTTTTGCTATTGCGTCTCTCCAACATTACGCGTTTTGTCCAGTTTAGCGGCCTTAAAGTAGACATGCAGAGTTGTTTTCGCAAGTCAACTAATGAAGCAATGGTTTAGAGTTAAAAATAAGGTTTGATAAGTCAAATAACAGTCTCACTGCTCTCACAGTAGTAACATGAAAAACTGAGCTGCTGCTACGTTATTGCGTGCCGAGTTGCTGCTTCAATCATATTTAGGCTTAATAGCATTAAATTATGCACTGCGTGACCGTCAAAATGGTGTACACTGTAAAGATATCCAGAATCTGGAGCTACCAATAGATAGTACCCAAATAGTACAGACGAAACACCTAGTTAAAAAAATAGTGGCCTTAAGCTTTTTGAAATATAATATTCACGGTGTACGCTACCGGGTTGTCAAGCTGGCGTGCACCACTTGTATCTCTGAAATGGCTTTGTTTTTGGAAACGCTTTATATCTCAAAAAATAGTACTCAAATAGCACCCTGGGGCCCTATAATTTCATTTCTCTAGATATCGTAGAAGCTGAAGTCCTTCTATGTGAAATTTCCGAGTACGCCAGCTTGACGGTGCGATATTTTGTACACCGTTAAGTTATGGAATATCTCGGCTTCCACGATAGCCGATAGCGATGGGAATGTTTATTTTTCTTTCCGCATGTAAATCTGATGTGGTGTATCTTCAGTATTTTTGCGCCTACCGGATCCGGCCATTTTTTACCGGATCCGGTAGCCATCAAAAAGTACCGGACCGGATTGCAATCCCTACTACTAACAAATACCTTAAAATCTGCCGGAATCTCAACAATAATGTGTCCAAGAAAGTGAGGCGGGGTAAACGCTCAAATAATGACCCTTTTAACGATATTGTGAGGTTTTCCTCCCTCAACGCAAAAATAGCTATCGCCAATACGTAGAGGTCGTATTATAAGGCTAATGATCGTGTAATTCCTGAAGGAATACTTAATTTCGAAATATCTGTCTCTGCTTTTAGTCTCTAGACTCTAAATCAAATCAAATAATTTATTTGCAGTGAATAACATACTTAAATGCATTCAAAGGGTAGCTCTCTAGAGTATAGACCGTAGTACAGACCGCAATTATGAACATTGATAAAAATGATAAATATGCATAAAGTGACACTCAACTTTACTCGATCCGGGTCCTTTACCTAAACTAGAGAACTAAAGGGTAGGAACGGGTATGGAATAATAAAAAAGCGGATTGAGAACCTCCTTCTTTTTATGAAGTCGGATTTTAAAATAACTAGAAACAAGCATTTGGGTCATATGCGTTCAGGAAAACGGGCGTGGACAATACAAAAATTAACGACTTGGGTACATTTTACTTACCCTTTTATCATACAAGTTGTAAGAAAAAGACGTTTTGTATAAGTCTATGAGGATCCAGTAAGAAAATTAGGCTTTAAAGCCTCACAATTTTATAATGTCCACAGAAAAGACGTATAACATTAACTCATACTAAAAATATTTTTGACCCATTTAGCCGAGGTTTCACCTGGGTCATTCTCGTTATTATTCAAAGGGATCTTCCTGTTGGGATATAAAGTATCCTATGTGTCAATCCAGGACCTGGCCTAATTGTATTCAAAAATTCATCTCAATCCATTCAGATTCTACCCCGTTATTTAGTAACAAACATCCAAATCTCCAAACATCTTCAGAAACTTTCACATTTATAATATCAGTAGGATATATAAAAATAAAGAGGTAATTGAAACTAAAGCAACTTAGTTAATTGAACATAAAAAATAAAAACGCCTGGCTGAAATTAATATCAATGGTATAAGAACGTCGCAGCTCTCAAATAAAAGCAAAACGCTGTGAAATTGCACGTAGAAACTGCAATTGATTCTTTTTCGCCATTCACACGAGTCTTATACGGACGCTTCAAATTTCTACCTTATGCAGAACATATTAACGTTGGTTTTCTGAAGGACAAATTTATCAATATACGAACTTGGGAAGGTACTATACCCTTGTATAGTATTAAAAGTACAACGGACGTAAATTGTGTCAGTTTTGTAATTTTTGTTCGCAATGAATGAGCTTGGAGGTGGGTTTGTCATATTTTCATCTTAAATCGCTATGTATGTGTCGCCGCCAAATAGCTTAGTTAGCCATTTGGTTAGCTGCCTAGCCTTTTCATTAAACGACGCCATTTAATTAAGTGCCTGGATGAACATTGGGCCGTCTAGCCCTTTTATCAAACGGCTAGGCAAACTACTTTCGTTCGACAACATTAAATAACCCGCCTAGCCGAGTCAGTAAAATTTTTGTTGTATAAATCTATTCTGTCCTAGAACCTGATCTTAAATGGGGGGAAGGGGGGCAGAGCCCCCCACAAGGGGGGCTCGGGGGGAAAACCCCCTCGAATGGAAAAAGTGAACAAAACAAACTCCTTTTTTTAGGTTAGGTTTGTTAGTCAGCTTGTGTCCTTCAGAGCTGAAATAGAAACCCCGCGCAACGGGGCTTCGTCGACCTGCTGGCGGGTCATAGTTGTTTCGAAAGAAAACCAGCCATTTCATCAACTTTACACCTGCACTGACACCTGCCTTAATTACGTTGCACTCTTATAGTATGCAATAAAATTAAAACTTACGATTGGCTAGCAGACTGGACAATTTCATCTTATAACTCAATTTCGTCTAATTCAAATTCCTCTAAGTTTGTTCAACTCGTTGAAGTACATGTCTCGAATCATTGCACAAAGCGTCTTCAGTTGATTCCCTGGACAGCGAAACTGATAGTTAGGTTACAGTTCGTTGTTTCATCTCTCCGGCAAGTATCAGCATAAATGTAATCTCGCTATCCCTTACTTGTCTTATTTAGTAAACACAGCAACGCATTGGTGTTGCAAAGGCGGTGACCACTGACCACTTTCCATCAGGTGGACCTGATTTTATAATATATTGATTTCAGTTAATTGCTTTTACGAACTAGTAAAACATAAATACTCCTTTCGATGACAACCAAAATGTGCTAAATATACTAAACCCAGGGATAATCGACCTTATTGCCGTTCGGACTCGGTATATTTTCCCTCAAGTTAATTCGCAGTTGACTTTTATTTGTCAACCGGGCTGAGAGCAAAGTGACAGAATATTAAATATATTGTAGCGCCTACAATTGTAATCATAGTCTGTTTGCCAGTCTAAGGCAGTAAAAAAACATGCAAACGGGTAGACGATAGAACGAGCCCCTTCTGAGGTGTTTTTGCTGCGCTGTGACATAGTGGTGTATGACCTGAGTGGACGCTCGAGCAGGGCAGGGCGTGCGGCGTTCATGTTAAACGTAAAGAAATGTATGTGAGCGTCCTACTATGTATAATTTTTTGAAAATGACTCAACTGAGATTCAAAATTTGTACGGAAAAGTTGGGGCAACTTTTTACGCTAAAGATATTTTTTTCTGCAATTGAGCCTTATCTCTATATAGGTAATAAAACTAATAAATATTCATTAACGCCTAACGAATCGAAACATTAGACATTTTTCTTAATTATACCACTGGAAAGTTGAATGCTATGATTACAATTGTAGGCGCTACAATATATTTAATATTCTGTCACTTTGCTCTCAGCCCGGTTGACAAATAAAAGTCAACTGCGAATTAACTTGAGGGAAAATATACCGAGTCCGAACGGCAATAAGGTCGATTATCCCTGGGTTTAGTATATTTAGCACATTTTGGTTGTCATCGAAAGGAGTATTTATGTTTTATTAGTTCGTAAAAGCAATTAACTGAAATCAATCTATTATAAAATCAGGTCAGCCATGTTATACTAGATATACTATTATAGAAAAATATTAAAGTATTGTTATCCTTGTTTTTAATAGATAGTATGAATTTTAAGGGTTTTTACCCGACTTATATAAATACCATATGAATTATTATTAATAAACGAACATGAATATGCGAAGCAAAAAGGAGGATTACGATTTTAGCACCGTATATATATATATATATGTGTTTGTCTGTTCCCTCATAACTCGAAAACTACTGAACCGATTCAAACATGTGAGGTATCATTAGCTTTGTCTTGATTCTGCGCGGGTTAAAGGCTAGTTTAGTTGAATGGTACCCGATAAAGTCAAGGACTAAAAAAATAAAACTCATCGTAATGTAACGAGTTATACCACTACATAGTATAAAACAAAGTCGCTTTCTCTGTCCCTATATCCCTATGTCCCTATGTATGCTTAAATCTTTAAAACTACGCAACGGATTTTGATGCAGTTTTTTTTAATAGATGGAGTGATTGAAGAGGAAGGTTTGTATGTATAATACATGCATAATATAATAGAGAAACACCGTGCGAAGCCGGGGCGGGTCGCTAGTATCGAATAAAAGATATTTTAAAGGCCAATTCGTTTGAATGAGGCGTCATCTTTCCCGAGGCGCTAGTAGAAACAAACCTGTAAATAACTGGCCAAGAGCATGTCGGACCATGCTCAGTGTAGGATTCCATAGCCGTAACTATAAGGTAAAAAATACGATGTAAAAAAGTACAACATAAAAAGAGCGTATCTTCATAGCAATTACGTCCTTTTATTGAGAAGCGCAATTTATTGGCAATAACTCAAAAACGGTTAATTCGATCTTGTTGAAAATAATTTTCGTTGAATGCATTAATTAAGCGTTACCTTCGTGATTTTATTCATATTTTTCGGACACACGGTTTAGAAGATAGAGGGGGGGGGACACAATTTTCACAACTTTCGGAGCGATTATTTGCAAAGATATTCACTTAATCAAAAACATTACTTAAGAACCTTAAAATGTTTTTGAAAGAGCTGTCGAACTATGTACCACACGTTGATATTTTCTGAAAAAAAATTTTTTTAGCTTCTGTAACATGTATGGAGTGCCCCCCCTAAAAATATTTATTTTAATTATTTAACTAAATAACTAAGTAGCGGCTCATACAAGACACCTATATTCCAAATTTCATCAATATCCATCATGTAGTTTTTGAGTAAAATGCCTGTGACATACGGACAGACGGACAGACGGACAGACGGACGGACGGACATGACGAAACTATAAGGGTTCCGTTTTTGCCATTTTGGCTACGGAACCCTAAAAAGCCCTTGAAGTATAATTGAAAAATAAAGAAATTGACCTTAATAGGATTGTGTTAGGACACAATTCAATTGCGTAGTCCGTCAGTTACATTATTTAAAAAATATTGCATACTTACCTTTTTTTTCTTATGTGAATTAACCGAATAATTATTAAGACATGACCCGTTAAAGAGCCGCGTGACGTCACAACGTGGCTTAATTTTTACCAGGAGGCAGTAATACCATGTTGTATGTTGTTATAATAATTATAATAGTTTGCTCAGATAGTAAACTAGTACTATCTTACATGTAATATACGAGAAATCAAAGTACATACAAAAAATCAATGGCGCTCACCTATGGTCCTAACCAGGAATCGAACCCAGTACCTCTGGATTTCCGACCCAGCGTCTTCACCCTTCGACCACCATAAAATGTGGTGGGTTAGGTTAGGTAAACGCTGGCTGATTTTCCGCAACTTGACGACAAACATGCGCCTATTTTGCGTGAAATGTGGTGTAATTTACCTGTATTAAAAAAACGAATAAAGAAACATCATGTTTCTTTCATAAAGTAGAAGTATATTTTCTAGTAGGCAAACCTTTTTTCTTTCGTTGGTTTAGGCTACAATTTTGTATAATAACAAAGCAAATAGGCAATAAAGTATCCAAACGGCTACGAACAGCAGCATAATAAAACCATAAACACTAGAGCAATGGAAATAAAGACGCACTTACTTATAAAGCCTTACGTAAAATGGACTACTAATTGACTTTTAATAGTCACCCTAATTGGTTGTTATAACCTCTTATACAGTTTTTGGTTTAACCGACTTTCAAAGGAAGGACGGTTCTCAATTCGTCTGTGAGTTTTTTTTTGTGTATTTGTTCACCGAATACTCGAAGATGGCTGTACCAATTTGGAAAATTATTATTTTGTTTGAAAGAGTATTTTTCATAGGGTCAATGGGACCTCCCATTGCTACCAAATCAGGATCTGATGATGGGATCTTGGAGAAATCGAGGGAACTCTACAATTATTATATTTGTCATAAATTCTCATGCAATTCTTATTAGAAATAAGTTTTAAGTCGGTTAAGACGACTTCAAAACAAAGAACAATTTTTATATAGGTTTGTTCCCCGATTACATGAAGACGGCCAGACCGATTTGGAAAATTATATTTTTGTTTGAAATCGTACACCTTCGACGTATTTTTATGCCAACTAAATCAGGATCTGATAATTAAATCTTAGAGAAATCGAGGGAACTCTTCAAATATTATAGGCACACATACGGCGATTTGGTTATTTTTCATAGAGTCTCGTACATTTCTTATCAAAATAGGTTTATTGAAAGTCGGTATTTTAATTTTTTTAATTTTGTGGTTATTACCTCAAGTTTCAGTATGTGAGCGTTTTTCAAAAAAGTGCACATGTTTTGAGCAGTTAAGGGCCGTGACCACAGAAATATATCGATATAGAAGAAAATAGTTCGTCGATTTGTATGGGAACATGTGGTGGTATTTGAACAATTAATGTGTATGTCTTTCCCGTACACGAGACAATAGTGTCCCGGCCCTTTGGGAGGCGTGCGCGGGGCCGAAGCCAACGCGTAGAGGCCCTTTCGACAATTTAATGAAAGGCAACGTGTACACCCAGCGGATGCTGTCCCTGCCCGTGTCATGGGACGCACGCAGAGACAGCCCCCGCCAGATGCAAGGACTATGAACAATTAATTATTATTAATTAATTGTGATTTTCATATCTGATAATAATATTGACGGAAACTGAAGTTGGCGGCGTGCAAAGTCGCTACTTCTATTTAGCACGCGAGGTATATACACTTTTTCCTTCTACCTCAATATAATTTCTGTGGCCGTGACGGAACTGAAAGTTTGCGTCAAATTAATGCAACGGAAAGTTAGACGGTATTTAAACAATATTTAAGTACATTTGAATTGTACACTTTTTTTGAAAAACGCTCACGTACCTCATGCATACATAACGCTTATCTACTATTTACGTAATGCATTTAATCGTCTATAATATGCACCTTCACTGACGCTTATTACACAGTATGCACTCGAGCGTTCATCAAAAAAGGCTACCTACACGTTGTTTTTTAGAATAATGATTGACTTTTTAAGTTTTTCTTACCGTGTGTAGTTTCGAACCTAATACACAAAAAATTGTGTTCCAAAATTTCCATTCGCGATCGTCACATTTTTGTAGGAATATATTTTTACTTCTATGAACGTGACGCATCGGATAATTTTTCCATACAAAAATTTGGGACACAATTCTCCGCTCTGCTCCTTACCTTGCCTAGCCGACTGCATTGCTGAGTGGAGATCATTTTGGTTACACATCTATCTTCGTTTTTTAGGGTTCCGTAGCCAAAATGGCAAAAACGGAACCCTTATAGTTTCGTCATGTCCGTCCGTCCGTCCGTATGTCACAGGCATTTTACTCAAAAACTACTAGACGTATACTGATGAAATTTGAAATATAGATGTCTTGTAGATGCCGCTACTAAGTTTGGTAGTTAAATAATAAAAATAAAAAAATCTAGGGGGGGCACTCCATACATGTAACAGAAGCTAAATTTTTTTTCAGCAAACATCAACGTGAGGTACATAATTCGATAGTTCTTTTAAAAACATTATAAGTTTTTTGACGACCGCTTTAGCTTAGTTGGTAGTGACCCTGCCTACGAAGCGAGAGGTCCTGGGTTTGAATCCCGGTAAGGGCATTTATTTGTGTGATGAGCACGAATATTTGTTCCTGAGTCATGGATGTTTTCTATGTATTTAAGTATTTATATGTATTAAATATATCGTCGTCTAGCATCCATAACACAAGCCTTATTGAGCTTACTATGGGGCTAGTTCGATTTGTGTAAGATTGTCCCCTAATATTTATTTATTTATTTATTTATGTACTTTTTTTGATTAAGTGAATACTTTCGGAAATAATCGTTCCGAAAGTTGCATAAATTGTGCCCCCCCCCCCCTTTAACTTTTAAACCGTAAATCCAAAAAATATGTAACGCATAATAAATACATTCAACGAAAATTATTTTGAATAGTAAGGAATAAACCGTTTTGAGGTTATTGCTGAAAAACTTCCCAACCAAAAGGTTTTAAGTGCCATTGATTTACACGGCATTTAAGACCTTTTGCCAGTTGTTTATTTTTAGCTTTATTTTTATTTGTAGCACATTTCCTTATAGATACGGCTATGGAACCCTACACTGAGCATGGTCCGACATGCTCTTGACCAGTTATTTTTATATTTGTTTCATTTCATATCGGACTGTAATGATGTGTTATTCGAATAAATACTTTTTAATTATATTATATTCAATTCTCTATGGAAGCTAGACATAACTCCACTTTCCACGCAAACAGTAGGTAGTTGAATATTAGTTTTAACTGTCTTAAAAAAATAGGAGTTTCTCAATGCGGTTGTTAGTTTTTTACCCGACTGTTTAATGTTTGTTATACCAGCCGGGTTAGCACAACTTACCGCGACTTCGATTAATTTTTTGCTCAGAACTATGAGAACTCGACGGTAAGAGTAGATAAAAAAATCATAACCCTCTTTTTTCAGCACTGTACCTAATCGGGTAAAAAAGGTTATGACTTATGTACCTAATTAAAAGAGTGCCATACTGTTGAGCTACTGGATAGAGACGGTTTGGGTTGTAACACAACAAACAACGGTAAGGGGGTTATTCTTCAGAAATATGTCTGCGGTCACCTTAATCCTCTGGCCCTTTTTCATACTAAATGTATGAAGACAGAGAAATAAGTCGCAGACATATTTCTGAAGAATAACCCAGGGCTCTTATAGTATATTTTATTTCTATTTGTCCGATCCACTTAAAGGAAACAATACTGTTGTGTGGTTTTGTACCTCATTATCGTCCGTCATAAAAAAGAAGCGTGCTTCACAGATAAAGTCTTCGTGCATTGTCATTTTAGTGGATTATCAACTCTAAGGCCTTTGCCAAGAGTTAACATTGCTTTAATAGAAATGTGACTTTAGACGTATTATGCACTCCACACCGCTGGCTACCTGAGGCCCGAATAATGCGAAGGCAGCTGGAACGCCATTATTCTATTAATGCAGTTGTAAACTATGGTTCATGGAGATAGAGTTGATAATCAATTAAACTTTAAAGGTAGTTGTAACGACTTTTTACAATAACGTTCACTTGGTGTTTTTGAGGTTTCCTTTAAGTGGATCGGACAAATATAAATAAAAAATACTATACACATAAACACGATATGATATCGCGTCATGCTACGACACAGCATCGTTTCACGATGCGACGTCGTGTCGTGGAAAACATTCAAAAACGACTTTATGTCAGTGTTGTAAGATTAAAAATAAAAATATAATTTTCCACGACACTGACGTCGCACCGTGAGTCGTGACACGATGCCGTGTCGTAGCACAACGCGATATCGTATCGTGTTTATGTGCGAGATCCCTAACATTCATCGTTATCATCGGCTGAAACATCCACCGCTGGACATAGGCCTTCTCTAAAAAACGCCACTCCTGCTATGCTACCCGCATCCCTCGGAATCCAGCAACCTTCACCAGGTCATCAGTCTACCTTGGGTTACCTTCGGTTATATTACTTAAGTGAAAACTTAGCTTCACAAGTTCATGCCAAACTTCAAGTAGGTATGTAACACGTATGAGAGCACATTATTTGGTATGACGTTTCATACGCCTATTGAACCGATCACATTACGAATTTAGACTTAGGACTTAGTACTTTAGCTTTTCAGAAAAGCAGACTTAAGTTAGGTCTTATAAAGTAATGACGTCAATAAAGTACCAGCATTAAGCGAGTAAATATTTTGACATATTGTATCTGACGTCGAACACTCGTAGAACATAGTCTATAATACTTAAAATTAGAGACGACCACCGGACGGAACGCACTGGATCCGACTGTCTCTCCCTATCGCATAACGCATGCTAACGCGTGCTCTTTCTGGTCGCTGGCTAAGGCCTCGCGGGGCCCTAAGGGCCGCGCGGCGAGATCGTGGAGTGAGCCACTCCTAGTTTGGCGCCATATTGGCCGCCATTTTGAATAGATCAGAACGGGTTGAGATTTTGAGAAGGAGACCTTTCAAATCTTTAGGTTCTGAATTCAGAAAAATCGTTTTTTGCGCAGCTCTATGCTGGCTAAAAATATGTTTACATGCCACACCTAGCCAGAAAGTGGCTTTTTCTCAAACATGGCATGAAATGTTGACATTACTTGCCTAAAAATAGACCGCAAAGTACCTCGTTTCCGGTGCGGCTTGACACTTGGCACGTAATGGAATTTCATTTTTTTAATTTCCATTCCACATTTATTTGGGCCACAGCATCACGTCATTCAGCCATTAAAAAAACAAAAAACGATGTTTGCTATATTTTGCAGTTTAATTTATTTCAAATTGACATGAACATAACAAATAACACATTATAAACAATTTTAAATTGCAATTTTAACTACACGAATACACATTTAAAATATTTCATCTAAATATTCGCGGTAAAAATGTGAAATGAAACAGCTTTTGCATTGTCTATGGATATAATATGTTACTAATGTCACTTTTGACAGAGAGTTTGTGTTATAAAATATTAAGTAAGGTTATTATAGTAAGTTTATTTATTTCATTGCATATTTGAGAAAATCACTATACATACCTCGGCGGGAAATGGGGTTACCAGCCTCGTAACTATCTGGTCTCGCTTCGCTCGGCCAGCTATATGTACTTGGCCGGCAACCCCTCACTTCCCGGCCTCTGCAGTAATGTACTATTACCGCACGCCAAGCGTGCGGAATAAGCCGCTTTCTGACCAAGTGTAGACATAAAATGATGTACACAACACGGGAGGTAGTAAAGAAAGCCCTCGATCGTATATTTACGTCCCTCGCCTGCAGCTCGGGCCACAATCATCTACGATCTCGGCCTTTCGTTGCTTTACCACCCTATTTTGTAATACAGGGCTCGGATACCGGTATTTGCTCCATACATAAATACCGGTATTTTTACCGGTATCTTTTCGTTCTTCTGTTTATTATTTCATTTTTTAACTGGACAATCTAATAATACGAAGTCATTATTTAAATGCATTATTGAGAAAAAGCGTAAAATAATTCAAAATATTGGGCTATTTCGAGGTTTTTGCAAAATACCGGTTCCGAGACCTGGTGTAATGTACATTTTTAAATCATCTCTCTATCGGCAGTTTAAGGTTATATGTTGGAAATTGTATAAAGGTATCAATAAATCTTAAATCAAAACGAGGCTCTCTAGATACTAGATTATTGTCTATTTTTTTAACTATAAAGTACTAAGGCTGAATATGACACGCTCATTGGCTGTCACGGAGTGGAAAATATTACACAAACAAAATCGCTGGCATCGTAATTATTGATAATTACTCATCACATATTATGTCATATAAACGAATTTTAGTCGACATTTCTCATATTTTTGATGTGTCATTAACGTTCATTATCTTAGATTGTACGATAAGTACATTCAGAGAACATTAAATTATTTATAGAAAACATTTTATTATATTGATATGCCAATGAAACGATGCCCTACAAAATATTACCTGCCAGTTAATCTTCATATAAAATTTTCTTTCATGTTTTATAAGAATTCCTTTTCAATAATCTTAGAGAATTCAGCGTTACAGAGACTGTTCACAATACAATACATTATTCTTTACGTCCTCCCGGATCGTAAGTTCGTTTTTATGTTCGCTTTTTGGAGAGAAATCTCACTTTCTTGTCAAAGGAAGATGTAAAAATACGTTCACTTGAATGCGACTAAATAATATGAGAGGGCGTGACTTATCTGAAAATGATCACAGAAATGATGAAATTCGAAGCCATCCGCCCTAGGATAGCTTCGAATCGCTTAGGGAACTGCCCTTTATCATATTGTTGCCACACATGTCGCGGCCTCCTAATCTAAGAGATAGGAACTAGAATATTTGGATAGCCGCCTGCACAGTGGATAAAATACAGAGGTCAAAAGCAGCAATCAGCAAATGCATCATGAAACACATACCGATTTATCTGTTTATGAAACAAGGATCATACGGAATGTTTAAGCAGCGTACAAGCGCGCGCGTTTAGCATAATTAGAGTATTTCACACACATTGTTGCACATTACAGCACACTATTGTGTTGCGTCGTGTTGATAAAACACAACCCATACACTTACTAAAACAATTTCACAAAAAAAAAATTCTAGAACTCTGAATTGATTTGAAAGAGAATAATTATAATTGAAAGGATTTGCGGATTGGTCCAATTGTTTTCAAAATACAGTTCTAAGAGGGTATATTTACTCTTAAATATTATAGGCACATGTATACCTAGTGATTCCAGTATTTTACAGTATCTCCTGAATTTTCTACTGATCCATTTGTGTCACGTCATGGCTTATGTCAGTTTAGTGACAATGCAATATTATGGCACTATCGAGCTGGTGTGATGATGAGTCAGGTTTATGACGACACGTTTAGCCTAGTGGGAGTGACACCGCCTTCGAAGCTAGAGCTAGGTTCAAATGTTTTGTGATGAGCATGAGTATTTGTTCCTGAGTCATGGATGTTTACTATCTATTTAAGTATGTATTTATCTATATAAGTATGTATATCGTCGCCTTGTACCCATAATTCTCAATCTTCCATCCCAATCCCATGGTAAGGGACGGAAAGAGGAAGTCGACTGGTTTACCGCACACGAGCAAGATTACCTAGCCTTACATTGATCATAAGAAAACCGCTCTTACCAACCTGTTAAATGATCCGACGGATATAATCAAGCAATCTATCTACAAGACTGCTAAAGTGGTTTTGCAGCGCTCGTCTCGACATTTTGCTAATATGTTTTGGGTGGATCTATGTAAATCCATTCAGCACTGTTGTGACATAAGCGATTTTCGGGGAATGTATCAGGGTATCAAGAAGGTTACAGGACCAAACGTCAGGAAACGGGCGACGATTAGATCCATAAATGGAAATCCTATCACTGATAAAGACGAGGTTCTAAAAATATGGGCCCAGCATTACCTATTACTCTCACATGTACTCTGAAGAAGTTAACATCGACGCGGCGGCGCTTGATTACTTTTTTTCCTTTCCAACTGCATCCGATTTAGACTCTCCTCATTCGTACGAAGGTCTTTGCATTGATTTGCGTAGACTAAAATTTGGCAAAAACACTGGCTGTGATAACTTGCCTGCTAAACTCTTACATCTTACATGTGTGCCACAACATGTACGGTTCTCTTTTTGCGCTGTTAGAGCGAAGGCACATTACCGCAAGATATGACGGATGCAGACATCGTTACTCTGTACAAAGGCAAGGGGATTGCATTAATTACCGGGGTAGTTCCCTATTGAGTATAATATTGCTGGTTAAGTATTTGTAAAGGTGGTTTTGAAAAGACTTGAGACCTTAGCAGCCAGATCCTTACTACTCTCTAAGTATCTTTTAGCACACTGCGGCCCTCGGGGGAGCGTAAGCGACGCAAGGCCGAAGGCCGAGCTCCGCGTAGCACCGAAGGTGCGGAGCATAACAGTGCCGCTCCCACTTACGCGAGCCCAAGGGCCGTAGGCCCAAAGGGTGAGCCCACCCAGAGCCTTACTACTCCTGTTTACTTCGATAACTAATTTTTATTGTATTTTGCAAGAAAACGATTGTGTATAAAACATTGACTTTATTTTGACTGACTTGACAACTCATCTTTCTTTATGTACCATAAAGACATACTTAGAGCGAAAATAGGTTGAACATACCGCCCACCAAAATATCTATTTTATATTAAAGTTGTTAACATAGATAGGTCATACTAGCCACACCTACCCTTATCAAATCACACCATGAAACTAAAATAAAAGATCTTCTAATATTATAACAAGTCCTATAACATATTAACATAAGTCCAATAAACAATATAAACAAAACAGTTGAAGTATTTAACCAGAAAATGACTACTTAAATCTGATCAACAAATAATGCGAAGTTAACCGCCCACCATGAACTTAGTAGCTGCTTTATACTTTAAACTAATTGAACAGGAAATTAAATTGATAAAGGTCTGAAAAATGTCAGATGAAAACTTGACAGTCCCTTGAAAGTGCACCGGAACTCAGGCAACCCAGGAACATACACACCTGATCGACGGCAGGTCTGGCCCTTTACCCCCAAAACCGTTTTATCGACGACTTACCTTCTTATTCCGCCTTTTGTGTCGTTGTTAAAAGGTATTTCTAGGTACCCAGAGCCGGATGGGTAGATGATAAAGATGTCTACCACATAAGCCAAGTACCATCTTTGGTTTGCGTGTGGATGATAATCTCTCCTTAACATCCTTTAATATTACATACAATCTCGCCTTTGATTGTAAATCTCTTCCAAAAATACTTCCTCTTGCGATCCGTACTTCCTTAACTTTCAACGATGCAAGGCCAATACACCAAAGGCCCTTGCCTGCTCCAGTCTCGTGTCTTGACTTTACATTTATAGAGAAAATGTTTTTTGGTATATCTGCTGACTTGCCACTCCTCCGTTTTCCATTATATATGCGAGTCCAAGGATATATTTTAGCCACTGAGATGTTCGGTAATTTGTCTAGCCTCCGCAAAAGCATCGCCTCCAGTACCGTTGTGTATAATTCAGGTTTCGACTTCGTCAACGGTGCGAGTGGTGCCATCTTTGTTTCGACTGCTAAAATCGTGACATGAACAATGACATCTTCGTTCATAACTTCGACATAAATTATAGTCACATTTGAGTCCGCAAATATTTTTCTGATCCGGCCTAGAATCTCTTTAGTCCAGGGTTCATACCATTTCTCTTGGTACCTCATCGACTCTTCTACATCTTCTGACTGCGGCTCGTCATCCGATCCGAGACTACAGAGCGACCGATTAAGCATCTTCACCTTATCTTGGCTTTCGTGACAAGGGACAAAGAGACTTGTTACTTGTACTCCAGACATTTTAAATTTAGTTGTTACTCGTACGTGAGTCCTGGATTCTGGTAAGTGGAAAACTTTTCTTTTCTTCATATTTCCATTATTCTTTGTCACCTTGTCTAATTTCGTTTCTATTTTGTTTTCAGGTTTCTCACATGTTGCGTCTTCTTGGAGAAATTCAAACATCTCTTCAGAATCACTCACCCATTGCTGTCTACCAAGCCCACCTGCCCTTGACAAACTGTCAATATCATGACTACGCTTCTTTATTTCAGATAAATCTTCGTGCCCTGTTATCAAGTCGACCATATGTAAGTTGGTTTTAACAACGCATGCGGCATGTGAATATGGGTTAGGCTTGTCATTTACCATATTACACGTTGTGTCTAGAGAAATCTCAGATGTTGTAGCTGTCGCTGAAGTCAAGGTGATTACTTTGTCGTTTGGTAGTGTTTCAGGAGGCTTATCTTTCCAAGCGATTGGATTTAAACCTGTATACTTGTCTGTCGTCCTCGTTTTAGCCACGACTTCGATCCCACTGGTTTTATGAGCTCTCCTGTTTATCAATACACTACATAGCCTTTGTTGTAGTTTAGATACTATAATCATAGTGTTGTTTATGAAGACGTCGTTCCAGCCCATCGCTAATGTATCAAATACATCACAGATGGATGTACCTCCACCATCCCTCACCAACTTACGAAGCAGATAAGACACCGTTTCGTCTTGATCATTGGTTTCAGCCTTTTCCACATTCTCTAAGTCTAATACCTCATTTGTGTTCTTTGTATTTTCTTTCTGCAATAATTTGTTGATGTCATATATCCCTTCTTTATACTTGAACCTTGCAATCGCTTCTTGGTTTGTTCTTCCGCATGACTTCACTGTCTCCTCAACGTCTTGCCATAACGATGAGTTTGTTTTATATTCTTCAGCGTTGTCACTTATCTGTGTATGTTTGTAGTCTTCCTTACATAATACTTCTTCCCTCGGCCAAGTTATCTTGTTTGTATAACATTCCATTTCAGCTTCTCGGCGTTTCCTTAAATGGTTCTCTTCCTTTTCCACTTGCCGAGTAACATGAAAACTTGTAACCCTGTGTGAACTAGAAGAAGTTGTATTAGTGTTACCTGACAAAATCCAACCCAGATGTGTATACTGAGCGACTACATCGCCCGGCCCTCTCATAAAACCTGAGTCTATAATTTTGCCGAAAACATCAGCCCCGAGGAGAATATCAATTCTACCCGGCATGTTAAAGGTGGGGTCAGCTAAGTTCATATTATCAAGTTGAGGCCAGATTTTACAACTAATTTCCCTAGCTGGCAAACTACGAGTTAATGAGTCTAACACATATGCATTTACCCTAAAAGAGAAATCAGTTTCGTACCTCGATGAGATTTGTAATTCCACCTTGTAATTGATGCACACGTTGTTACCTTCACCGATGCCAGAGACCGCTCCGCTCATTGCCGTTTTCTTTAACCTCAACAGCTCGACCACTCGAGCCGTGACAAATGAAACTTCTGATCCCTGGTCAACCAATGCTCTACAGACCTGTGGCTGGCCATACTCCGACGTAACGTTCACAAGCGCAGTGGCTAATAGAACGTTTTGGCCAGTTTTCTCTCCACTAGGTCTGACATGTGCAACCACCATTGAGTCCTCCTTAGTTGCGTCTAAATGTTCTTCGTTTTCTTGCTTTCCTTCTATTAGATTTGTATCTCGATGTAACAGCGAGTGATGTCGCCTTTTACATACCTGGCATGACGTCTTCTGTTTACATCGCCACACTGTATGATTTGGTATAAGACAGTTGAAACAAAGATTGTTGTTCTGAACAAAGTTGTACCTTTCTTCTACTGGTTGCTTCGCGAATTGTTTGCAGTTGTATATGTAGTGCTTTTCCTTGCAGAATGCGCATTGAGTGTCTCCACTGACATTGGTCGCTGTGATATGAAAAGTCTTCAAATTCGCTGGTTTGTAACTCTTGTTAACCGGTTCTACCATCTCTAAAGTTCTGAACCGAGTCTCCAAGAACGACTTCAATTTCTCAAGACCAGGAAAATTATTAGATTCATCCCCACTGATCAACTCCTCCCAATGCTTGTGAGTTCCAGTGTCCAGTTTTGACACCACAATATAAATGACAATCGCATCCCATTCATGGGTCGGTAAGCCGAGATTTTTAAGTGCATTCAAGCATTCAACGGATGTATCTAGCAGCTGTTTCAAGGCGGCGGCCGATTCTTGAACGATTGCTTTCTGGCCGAAGAACTTCTTAAAAAGGCAGTTAGCAATGTATCTTTTGTTATCGTATCGCCTTTTCAGAATGGCCCAGGCCTGTGCGTAGTTCTCCCCGGTTACAGAAAATTGTCGCAATAGCACTTCCGCGTCGCCCTTCAAATTGACTTTCAGGTAATGCATTTTCTGCACGTCGTCCAACGAACTATTCTTGTGGATCAACGTTGTAAACAAGTCATGAAAAGACTGCCATTCCGTATAATTGCCGCTAAAGACAGGAATCGTAATATGAGGCAGACTTATCGCACTGGCTGATGCATGCGGCTTACCTGAAGCTACTTCCTGACCTTGACCGCATCTTGTCTCAGTACCAAGCTTCTGTAAAACTGTCTTTAACTCGCCTTTGTATGTGTAAAAGCGCTCTTCGAACATATCATACACATCTTCCGTGAAATACGACAATTTGCCTTTTTCCTCCTTAGTGACGCTTGTTACTAACTTCTCGTGTACGCTTTTAAATTCTCGAAAGTAATTTTCCAATACTTCTAACCGACCCTGTACATATCCTAATGTAATTCGCTCTTTCGGAGATTTTTTGAAATTGACATGTGCCTTTTCAATCTTTTCTAAGCTGTCCGTTTGCAGCGCCATTAGCTTGTCAATCACATTCATGTTGCGTTTGAATTTTGAAATAATTTCGAGTCAACTAAATATATATATATACCAAATATAGCAAATAACGTTCGTATTAATTTAGGTCACTGTTTTTTGATAAAATCCGGTTTCGTTAGGCCATGTTTACTTCGATAACTAATTTTTATTGTATTTTGCAAGAAAACGATTGTGTATAAAACATTGACTTTATTTTGACTGACTTGACAACTCATCTTTCTTTATGTACCATAAAGACATACTTAGAGCGAAAATAGGTTGAACAACTCCCCAAGTGTCTTTCAGCTCACCCGAGGGCCGCAGGCCCACGGGGGAGCGTCAGCGACGCGAGGCCGAAGGCCGAGCTCCACATAGCACCGAAGGTGCGGAGCGTTACAATGCCGCTCCCACTTACGCGAGCCCAAGAACCGCAGGCCCGAAGGGCGAGCCCACCCAGATCTTTACTACTCCCCAAGTGTCTTTCAGCTCGGACTCAGGGCTCAGCCAGAACAGTAAAAAATATTCTCGTAGCACAGCGTTGCAACAATCACCCGTCAAGATTGCAGTGGCCATTGATTATGATGTTTTTTACCTATAATAAAAGCATTGTATAGTTTGGGACTATATCGATAAAGTTCAAAATTTATATTTATTTATGTATAGGGTCTGGAACTCATTGATAGCAAATGTAGTACCTATCGTCAAATTTGGGCTAATTTGTTTTGTTATCATAGGTGCTTTTCATTTCTTTCAAAAAGCTTTATTTTTGATGGAAACCGAATGTGTTGAGAGTTATTTTCCTTTGTGTTTTCCACGAGACGTCCCGACGACTACCTATATTCGCTGTTTGGTTTGAAAAGAACAGAATCATTGTCGTGCCAATGTTGATCTTAATTTAGAATTGGAACGAGAACCCACGGAAAACATCAAAGCCTGTTATCACAATACAATTATAATCAGTTTCTTGCTTATTGAAAAAAAACGGATCACTCACGTTATACAAAAGACAAGACATCCACTCGTATTTAAAAATATGCAAATCTCGCAACGCAGTTCTCCTACAACAAAACAGTTTTGAGATGTAATGTTAACCAAGTCAGTACCAGGGGGTGTCCACAGAACTCGATTCCCACCGACTTGCCCGTAACCGTACCCGTAACCGTACGGGGGCGTACCCGTTAACCGTAGAGGAACACATTTTATAGATCTAATAATAGGCAAGTCGGTGGGAATCGAGTTCTGTGGACACCCCCCCGGTACTGACTTGGTTTAACATTACATCTCAAAACTGTTTTGTTGTAGGAGAACTGTTGTAACAAACACTCGTTTGTAATTCCTTTACCGCCCGTGGCACACACAATGTTTTTCATCACACTTGTAAGGATATCTAATTAAAATAACCTTACTTAACCTAAATAAATTTTTAAAACAGAAAGTGACATTAGTGACATATATCCATAGACAATGCGAATGTCAAGTCACTTCCGAAAACCATAGCGGTAGAGACCTAAAACGGTTGATTTTATATTTGCAAAATACTGAAATACACTATTGAAACATTGAATTAATGTTACAGAAATATGTGTGTATTTGCACTAAATAACAGTTCACTTTGAATAAATATTTCAGTGATAAAAGTTAAAAAAGTAAGTTGGCGTTTCCTTTGAAGATGACAAATAAGAGTAAAACAGAATCAACGTATTAAAATAAAATAAAAACCATTACGCCCTAGGGCGTAATAGGTCATTTACGCCCCGCAAAACCATTGTACCAACCGTACCGTTGTGTAAACCGTGTAACAACTCCATTTTCGAGCAAGTGTGATTAAAAATTTAAATTGACTGCAATATTTTTTTTACCAATTTTCCCAAAAGTAAAGAAGAAAAGGTCTTTATTTGGAGTAAACTACTAGTGGGATTTGTTTGATTGACATGTTTGTTGTGTTTATGTTATGAGTCACCCGAATTTCAACCGGGATAGGGGGTGGTCGGTGCCCCCTAGTTGGAAAACAGTTCTTCGTAGTGAGCCGGTGGTATGTTTGAGTCTCACGGGCGTTTTCTAAGTTTCTTGGCTTCGTATAATAGCGTCAAAATTGACATCTAGCTCAGTGTGAACGAGCTCTGTTTATCAAATGCCCTTTGGGATTTTTTAATTGATCACCGAGCAGTCATTGATTATTGTATTATATAGCAGTCACTGATATACATATAGTAACTATTTGGTTGGCGCTGTCAGTAATGGTCGCGTTCACAATACGAACCGAGTCAAAGTATGTCATATCGCATCGTCCTATTTGTTTGTCCTGGACCCGTGATGTGATTATCTCGTCATGACGTCGCACCCTGTCTGGTTCCACCGGAAGGCCAGTGCTAGCTCTTAGGTCGGCATTTTGCTGAGGTGGGACCATTATGTGGCAGCATTCAACTTTAAATGTTTTTTTTATTTTTTTTCTTACTGCTGGATTTATATTTTGTGCTGCTGTCATAAATAAACGTATTTTCTTTCTTTCTTCTTTCTATTATCTGACAAGTATGGGGTTGGAGACGCAACTCGCTGTTTCTTTAACAACCCATTATTTACTCAAAGTGGATAGGAGTGGGAAAATGGTAGTAAAAGAGGAGAGTCCTGCAGGAATATGTTATTTGCTTTTATAGCGTGGTATTGATAATTGTGACAAAACACTACTGGTTTTTACTTGCCTTTACTTGTTACTTTGCGTCAGAAAATGAAAATGTTCATTGTTTTAAATTTTTTTGTACAAACCATACAGATTAGAACATGAGGTCCTAACCTTTAGAGTAAAAACTTGACTGTATGGCGAGACATGAACGAGTATCGTTTGACCGTTTGCTTAATTGATAAAGTTAAGTGACTGGTTACGATAATTCTAACCGTGCTTTTGTGCTTGCGTGACACTCGTAATAAAGTTGCTTATTCGTTGTGAATGAGGCCTAATAAGGAAATTTACACCTTATAAAAGGAATAGACCTAGGACGAAAAGAAATAAAGTAGCTCTATCATAAAAAAAACATTAATTCTTACTAGTATTTACCAGAGGCTTCGCCCGGGTTATTCCTGTTATCATTCCAAAGGAACTTTTTGCCGGGATATTTCAATCGAGGAGTTGGTCTACTTGCATGCAAAATTTTATCTCAATTCATTCAGATGTTACTATTTATTATTTAACCGACGTAATCAGCTTTTAAACAACCGTTAAAAACGAATTAGCATAGAATATGAACATAAGCGTTTATCAAAAAACTGTACCATGTTTTAAACAGTTAAGGGTCGTAACGAAACTGTAAGTTAGTCTAATCAATACATTTTTGTGACGCAACGGAAAGTTTAACGGCATTTAAACAATATTTATGTACAGTCAAAGGCACCAATGCATATACCACAAAGTTTCAAAAATATGTATACAGGTCTTTCCCGTACACGAGACAATAGTGTCCCGGCCCTTTGGGAGGCGTGCGCGGAGCCGATGCCAACGCGTAGAGGCCCTTTCGACAATTTAATGAAAGGCAACGTGTACACCCAGCGGATGCTGTCCCTGCCCGTGTCACTGGGCGCACGCAGAGACAGCCCCGCCAGATGCAAGGACTATTGTCGATTGATGGAATCTAAATTTACTGGGTTATGGTGGTGAAATTATGGACTAGATACATACAGGTCTTATTATTATGGCAGTAAGGTTTATCTATACATATTTTGGAACTTTTTGCCGTTGACTGTATGGTTGAATTGTACAACGTAGGTAAACTTTTTTTGAAAAATTCTCACATTAACGTCAATGTGAGAGTTTCCGGTTGTTTACTAATTTATAAAGACGATGTGTACCCAGACTCTTGATTATCGTACTTCCCCCAAAGCACACATGGATGAATATTACAGAACTACTTAATAAACAGCGAGGATGCCGAGAGTACCTGTAATTAGGTCCCAGATAAACCAGTGGGATTGTGTGTCGAGTAAGGGGCAGTATACACAATTGGAGCGTGAGGTCTAGTTTAAGATGATTTGAGCTGTATTTTTCCCTCTATTTCTTTGTATAAAGAATTGCCAAACAAACAAAAAGAGAAGAAAGAAATTCAATTTAACGACAACAATTTTGCTTAAAATGTGTTTTACGCAGACAAAATATATAGCTATAAATTGAAACGAATTTCAGCCGAATATGGTGTTGTCAAAATATATAATAAGAATGCAACTACGATAACATGGCAACAGCTCCGGTTAAAAGTGAAATTTCTATGAAAATGTGACTTTTAAATGAAGGTGTTGCCATGTTCCGCTTTGCAAAGTTATCGTAGTCGCACTTCTAACTTCTATATTTTGTTCAACGTCAGATAATAATTTGGTTTATGGTTTTGGTTCATTCAACAGGATTTTTTAATAATAATGCGTGATAATTTATAACATCTTTTACAGACAAATATAAATTAACTATTTTATACCCTCGGCCAACAACGATTACTGACGATTCAACTACATGTATTTTCTTGTACTTACTTCACGATAGTTTGCAAACTTACCGGCGAGATTAAAATTCATAACGTACGATACGACTCCACCCGAGGTTTCATAATGAGTTATGGCTTGACAAAAAATTGCGCGCTCAAAGCGTGCAGTGTCACAAATGTGTCTAAACCCTTACAGTTGTAAATAATATATAAAGCCACGCCGTGTAAAACGAGTTACCCGCTATATCCTCATTTATTTCCGCGCACCCATGATTTACAGGGTGGCAAAAAACAAAGGGACCTGTGAAATAAATAATACCTGCCCATACAAGCTACCTATCGAAAAAGGTCCTAAATATGTATGGGATTGTTTACGCTCACCCCGTTGTTTCACAAACGTAGGCGGTGAGAGCGAAAATTGTTGAATTTTGTATAAAAGTATGAAATTGGATATTCAGTGGGTCGAAAATTGGGCATTCTGATGGTAAATGAGTGGATTTATTGCCGGAATAAATAATGTATTTGCATGTGAAAAGAATTTCAATAACACGTAGTTGCCATTTCAGTAAGTGTAAGGTCAACGGGGTAGTTGCGTCTATGGGGGTATTTACCCTACCTCTTTTAAAGATTCCAATGAAACCGAACTCTTTAAAACTACCCCTATCCTACCTGCCTATAGTATACGCTGTAATATAGCGTATCCTATATAGTCTGTACTTTTAGGTATTTAAAAAAAGGTAAACAAAAAACCACGTGACTCGGGTCGTTCAGCCAATCAAAGTAACGTTTTGTATCTGTGGCACAACACCACTGGCTGAACGACCCGAGTAACGTGGTTTTTTTCTTTACTTTTTTTAAAAACCTAAAAGTACAGACTATGGGTAGGGGTAGTTTTAATACCCCCCCCCCCCCCCCCCATCCCCCGGGTGACCTTACCTACTTCGTCTCTTTTGTAATTTTCTCACTAGCGGGGATTTTCCAATTACTAAGATTGAAAAAGTAAATAAAGCATGAAATTTATAAGACACTTGCAGTATCGTGCATATTTAGAGGTATGTAACATAATTTCTTCACTACAGCGGCGAGGACGATCCCTTGCGGTTTTTCTCGTTTCCTTTCGAGATACACTTTGATTTTGATCCCAGATTTGGCAGGTCACATCATTACCATGAAATGGCTGCCGTCTGATCTCCTTAACCCCTACGACTTTTCCCCGTGACATTTTATTTTAATAGCATGAGCGTTGGTTAACACAGCAGTATTCAGGTAATTATCATCAGTCGGGTAATTCCACGACAGAGAGTAACGTAAGTTACCAATTTCTCGCGTGTTTCTTCAATGATGGTGCAAATTCAGGTGTCAATATATGTAGGGATGAAATATACTTAAATTTACGCCATAAATAAATAAACACGCGGTGAAATGGTAACTTCCGTTATATTTTCATGGAATTGCCCAGTCAGAAAATCATTGATATATGGCGACCACTGAGATTCCAACCTTTAGACATAATTACCGCTCGTCTCCACCTCACCCTCCTAACAACTAGGCATTAGGCAACCATTTTTAAGGGTTCCGTACCAAAATGGCAAAATTTTGCCATTGACAGTCGCACCTTTTAAAAGGTGCGACTCTGTCTGTATGTCCGTCTGTCACAGCCAGATATCTCAGGAACTACTGCTGCTATCGATTGGTTTGGAGTAGTGTTACAAATCGCTAACCCGAGCCTATTGGACATAAAAAAAAACTCCAAGCTTTTTTACTTTTTTTTAAGGGGGGCCATAATGGGATGTGAAAGATTAAAAGTAGGGCTGTTATATCAAGTGGGGTATCAAATGAAAGGGCTTAAGTTTTAGATTCCAAAACAGTTTTTTTATTAAACATTTAGTAAATGTAGAATAATTGCCGATTGTTAATATCGTCCCGAATATTACTCATAAATAAAATGGTTTTCATAAATCATAAATAAAAGTACATTGTGCACCGAGGGTAGTAAGAAGGGGATTACTAACGAGAGTCTATTAGAAGCCCGACGCCGTAGGCGGAGGGCTTTTAATGACTCGAGTTTGTAATCTTCTTACTGCCCGTGATACACACAATGTTTTTCATCACATTTGCGAGGAAAAATAAAATAAAACATAAAAATGAAATAAACTAAACGCACCCGCTAAGAGACAACTTCAACTGTCAACTTTTTCAATATAGTCTTCCACAGATAATGCTAAGAACTGCGTTTAGTTTTTAAACTTGACAGGCAATGTCGCCAGATTGTACCGATTTTCACAATAAATTTTTAAACTAAATTAATTTAATTGCATTAAAATAATCGCAAAAACTACGGAAATAATAGTAAAATATACCATATAAGTTTTATTTACACTAAAATTGGTTTTGTAGCCAAGTTTTGAAGATGTGAAATAGCCTTGGCTGATTCGAAACCTCCTTAGTCTGAAATAACGTACGACTTTTAAAACTAAACTCATAACTCCCGAGGGAGTTATAGATTTTCATACAGTTTTTCCTCCCGTGGGAGTTATAGATATTTGTAACCCACGGGGGGTAAATCGGCTCGAGTTGGTCTATAAGCGCGCGTGTTATAACACCCTTTACGAGCAAGTGTGATGAAAAAAGCTTATTTTGTCCGTTACTAAACTAACCGCGACCTATGTCAATGTATAGGGATAGCAGTCTTCCAGCAGCAAAGTTAAGTTTGTCTCAATACAGTTTGAACTATTTACATAGGTACTACAAGTTTGTACGGAACCCTCGGTGGGTGAGTCCCACTCGCACTTGACTGGCTTTTTTATTGTAAACAATGGCGTTTGCAACGGACATATTATTATTATCTTCTCAGCATATCATAAGGAAAATACTTTTTTTGCTTAAAGTCGTGTTCTCTAAAACACGATAAAAATCTACGTGAGGTGAAGCACGTAATGTACATTAAAAGGAAAATCAATCGTTATTGAAGATCATAAAAATTGAGATAAACCAAAAATGTATGCCCTGGTTTTTAATAAAAAAATCTTATAAAAACGAACTAGAATGTTGAACGTTTAGTTCATTACGGTTACGGCATTAAGTAAGAGCAATTAACTTCTAGGTGCTTAACTTGATAATAACTGGGTGAAGTGCGTCAAAAAAATAATTTTCACACCTCCTATTCAGAAAAAAGTATTTTGATCCCTCATAAGAGGGATCAAAGTGATACTTTTCTGTTCAAGGACTACCTACAGGGTATTTTTAGTTTGAACCTGCTTAGAATATGCCATTGCCATACCATACATTATAGACTCTACATATTGACTCTACATATCGACTCTACATTATTGACTCTACATATCGATTCTACATATCGACTCTACATATCAACTCTACATATCGACTCTACATATTGACTCTCCATATCGACTCTACATTATCGACTCTACATTATTGACGCTACATATCGACTCTAAATATCAACTCTACATATCGACTCTACATATCGACTCTCCATATCGACTCTACATTATCGGCTCTACATTATTGACTCTACATATCGACTCTACATATCGATTCTACATATCGACTCTACATATCCACTCTACATATCGACTCGACATATCGACTCTCCATATCGACTCTACATTATCGACTCTACATTATTGCTCTACATATCGACTCTACATATCAACTCTACATATCGACTCTACATATCGACTCTCCATATCGACTCTACATTGACTCTACATATCGACTCTACATAAAGTCGATAATAAGGAATGGCCCAGACCACAGGTGTTTGGGGTCCGAGCCGCAGGCGAGGGCCATAAATATAATATGGAAGTGGTAAATTCGTCCCGTCCGTAAAAAGTAATAAACGTTTTATAAAATAATAAGGAACTGTAAATTTAACAATTTCACATTTCATTTTATTAAAAATGTGTGATGCTCTTTGACTAACTATATATTTCGTTTTCGTTATTTTGGTAGGTAGCGTTTGTATTTAAATTTTCCTCATAGTCGGTGTGAAAAGCAGTATGTGTCACAAGGTAGCAAAATTATTTTCACCACGGGCGTTAACACTTGAATCCCTCACTACGCTCCGGATTCTACTTTAGAATCCCTCGCTACGCTCGGGATTCAATTGTAGAATCCGTCGCTTCGTTCAGGATTCAATGTACGCCCTCGCCGTAAATATATCATTTTGCTCCCTTGTGACACAATCTACTATTGTTCGTCACTCAAATTCCACCCTGTATCTGTTTTAGGTGAAAGTTTATCGTACTTCATAGTAGTAGGCCAACTCAAATAATTTAATGTTATATTAAGTGGTTTTGCAAAAACATGTAGTAATTCGAATAACATTGGACTCTGTCGGTTTTCCATACAAAAATCAAGAGGGTCATAGTTTGCGTCCATGGCATCAATTACGACTGCGCGAAATAACACAAGAACTCGCAAAAAGCTAAAAAGTTATATTTTATTAGCAAACAACTTTCAGTTTCAAATGAATTATATGGCGCTAACCTTCAACGTCGAATTGCCCATTAATTCTTATTTTTGAGACTTCTAATATCATTTCGCGTAGACAAAATGTACAGAGCTATAAAATGAAACAAATTCTAACCACGATTATCGTCGTGGAAGCAAATGATGACCCTCTTTTTGTTTGTATGGAGAACCGACCGACTCGAATCACCTTAAACTCAACAAAAAAGCTTCAAAGAAGCATTCAACGGAAACGTGACGTAACCGACACTATCTTTTTAATACTTTTATGCCACACCTGGCCTGTGCCTTATTACATTTGCGAATTGCGGGCGAGTTTCCATACAAAACCACTGCGACATTTGTATGGAACTTCGCTTCTAATTCGCCCGCAGCTAGCTCACAATTCACAAGTGTGATAAGGCTCTTAAGTGGCTTTTACCGCACGCTAAGCGCACGGAAAAAGCCGCTTTCTGGCCAAGTGTAGACATAAAATGATGTACACAACACGGGAGGTAATAAAGAAAGCCCTCAATCGCATATTGACGTCATTCGCATGCAGCTCGGGCCGCAAACATCTGCGATCTCGGGCTTTCTTTGTTTTATCACCCTAGTTGTGTAATGTACTATTGACATGTAACTAGGAAGCTGAATAATTATCGGTATGGTAATATCATAACATGGTTTTATGATTGGCAATGTTTCGTAGCAGCAAGGACCATTAAAACATGAGGACTGTCGTTGTCCATACAAAAAACTGTTTCCCGATATTTACAACGCCATCTATATATGAGTTTGGTATAAGAATTATATTATTTACAATTATCCAACTTTGCAAGCGTGACACAGTATTTAAATGTTAGAATTTATTTATTATTAGCTGTTTACGAACTAATTGTTACTGTACTATGTTTCTTTCTTCAATTATAACATCGTTAAATGTTTAGTTTTTTAGTGCCATATCTAGTTTTTGCCTGGATATCCCCTTGCGGTCGGGGTACGATCCAAAGTATGGAGAATGACAGTCCTCTTGTTTTAATGGTCCTTGGCAGCAGCTAATTGGTTTTATTACGGCAGCTACCATAGCCTTACGTAAGCGACAAAAGTTGACGTTTTCATGGATTGCTCCTAAAAATTGACGCACTTTTACTATTATTAAAATTACATAGGCATGTCTGATTTTAAGCCAATTTAACGGTTTCAAAATCCTTTAAGACCAAATGTCTTAGTTATTTACCACAAAAACATCCGAATTGCAATAGGCCTATAATATTTGAAGAGTTCTGACCTGGTTACAATGGGACCTACCCTTTCAAGCGCTGGTGTTACTGACGTCAGTCACAGGTCAATTATACTATTAAAATAACCCTCCTTTGGGCTTCGCCGCAGTCGGAGAAAAAAGAATTATCCTAATCGACCCACCCGTCTTCGAGTAACCGGATAATCACCATTTCAAGAGGATGCCGACTAATTGAGAACCTCCTCCTTTTTGTTGTCAGTTCTAGCATAGACTGACGATCCATTAATGGGGACAATATTGTACTTAATTAATTGTATTTTGCTTAATTCATTTGTGGACATTGCGTGTTGTATTTAATTTGATTGTTAATTATATAATTTATTTTATTGTTGGTATATTTGTTTTGGCGATCATAATACGGATTCATATAAATTGACATGTATAAACTGATATTACATCATCAATACTTTATATATAATCAACTGATTAAAGTATATCAACATATAATTACTTTTTTGTTCTAAGAATCTACTAGATCTTAGAACAATAAATACCCATTAATGTAATATACAGCGTGAGTATTATACGAACATAACATTAAATTAATGATAGCTTTAAACGATGTTAACAGTTTCACCAAAAAAAAGTATAATTATTACTGATGAAAAAATACAGCTTGATTCATTTTCAAAGTTCTCTCAAGCAGCAATGCAAATTCGTCTGGACTGAATACGCCTGAAAGATGAATGTTAGTTATGTCAATAATAATTGTTACTGTTACATTGCGTGCAGAATAAGAAAAAAAAAACTATGTTTTTTTTCAAAATTAATTAATTTTTTTTGAAATCCACGGAAATAAATTAAGTAACGCTCACCATCAAATTATATTTCCAAAACTGCTCGGATAAAAGTTACACTAATTTTTGTGCCACCAACTATTTTAAAATGACAATAACCTAAAATAAGGCACACGTTACAGGCCAATATTTCGTACTAAACTGCATACTTTCTGATCGTTTTGACACTTCATAAAAAGATAATTATAATAATTTCGAAAAGGAGGTTGGATGTGCTTTTAAACAAATTTAATTTACAGTTAATAATAGGGATGATAGCTTCATCAAAAATTGGTGAACCTAGAAGTGAGAGGGATGAGTTTGAATGGACAGAAATATTTGGCATAACTGCGTTAAAATTTGTGAGAATTTCGACTTTTTTTTCAGGTAAAAGGTGGTTTGGTAAAAAGATTTCGCACTTGGTAAAATTTTTAACCGATATCCGAAAATTTATTAATTATTAATTGTAGATCCTCTAGTACCGTGACGGCGTCTCCGCCTAGGGAGCCGTCGTCAAGATACGATAGGTTGAATTTTGAATTTAGATCTGAAATTATCGGTTGGATCGCTAAACTGAATATGGCGGGCCCAAACGGATCACCCTGTTGGCAACCCATACTTGAAGCTATATTCTTGTCTCCAAAAAGCAATTTTGTTGGTGCCCCATAGCATTGCCACAGGTAATTGTACACTTCTGGCAATTCTTTTTTTATTTCTGTTAGAAGGGCACCACGGTCGACAGAATTAAAAGCGTTTTTTACATCAATTTTGATAAATACCTCGTAGTCAGGACGGTTAAGAAACGAGCGTGCCGCGTGTACGGCTGCCTCCGACCCGCCCTTGACTCCGAAGCCCAGCTGTCGTGGCTTGAAAATGTCGCTAAGCCTCTGGTTGAATTTCCGACAGCAGAGCTTCGAGGCCAAGCGCCTGAGTGTGCAGCCTACGGCGATCGGCCGTATGCAACCGTCCTTTTTAGCCAGCGCTAGCAGGTTGGCACCGTATAGGAGTGGGACGATTTCGGCAGTCACGCGGCCAGCCAGTATGAGGTTTATTAGCCCGGTGAGTTCTTTGAGGAGAGCTGGTCCTTTATCCCCTGCCGCAGTTGTGAGGTCTTTGAGATGTTGCGGGGACTGCCCATCTAGTCCGCCGGCTGAGCCATTAGGGAACGACAGTATGGCTTGCTTCACTGCGTCCTTGGACATGGTTACGCTCTCGTCGTCTGGTAACGGAGATTCTGGCAGCTGGGCAGAGGGGTGGGGTACTGGGTGCTGGTGGGTACTGGATCTTTCACAGCAGCGTAGGTCTCGGCGGAGTGCGTGGCCAGGTCATCATTGGAGAATAAGAGGCGTGCAGCTCCGCTCACATTTCCTTCAGACATTTTACTTATACGATTCACCCAACTGCGAAGAGTGTGGTTCAATCGAGAATGTACAGCACTTTTTGGTGGAGTGGGACCGGACTCGAAAAAAAAGAGCAACGTTAGGTAGAGTTTGGGGTTTTAACGTCCTCGAATACGCCCCTTTAATTCCATTTTGGCGGAACCCCATTCAAAGGTTGCCAAGTTTGTATACAGTTTTTTTTTAATATAGTGTACAAATTTGGTAACCTTTTTTATAGGTATACCAGCGAACTTTTTTATAGGGATTCATACATGTATATTTATTATTTTCCTTTGATAATAATAAGAGAAGAGGATTAACAGAGCGGAGCTGGCATTATTAATTTGACAAAAGCTCCCCAAAAGTAAAGATTAAAAAAACACGTATACTCTCTGCTCTTAAAATATATGTTTGAATGGAATATACACGCTGTATTATTGCACTCAGTGCGTTCAGGTGCTTATGTTATGAGTAAACTGATGACCTAACCGGTGAGCTGTTATTAAAAGAAACTGCGAGTATAACAAATTGCTTTTCATTTACACTGATTTGCATGCTTTAAAAGGAGGCAAGACTAACAAGAGTCTTTAAAACAATGTTTGTAAGTATTGTACGGCTCAATTGTGAGTCAGGATTTTACACGAAGAGTTCCATACCTAACACCCGAGGTTTGTTACTAATTAACGAGGTAACAATGGAATTAATTGAGATGACATTTGTCATACAAGTACCGTAAAATGGGGCTAATTAAATTAGGACCCACGAGGCTATGTGGCACTAAGAAAATATAAGTTAATTTATTGTTTCCGTAGCAATCGTAGAAACGTAAATCTTCGTCTACCAGAGACTAAGTGTAATGTTAAGGGTTCGCGCAGACAGAGCGCGGTCTGGCGTTCTGAGTTCCGCGTTCCGAGTTCTGCGTTCTTTCGAATGTACTGAGTCCCTTACGATAATGCACACAGCAGGCGGCAGCGGTCAAAACACAGAACTCTGAACGCAGAACTCGGAACTCCAGACCGCGCTCTGTCTGCGAGCGCTCTAAGTTGGTTAGAGTGCGACTACGATACACATCACATTTTCATAGTAATTTGACTTTTAAACGGAGGTGTTGCCATGTTCCGCTCTGCAAAGTTATCGTAGTCGCTCTCTAGTAATCTGTTGATAAAGTTTTTATTCGTTTAAGCTATTTGTCCAAATAGCCTCGCAGGCTTGAATAGCCCAGTTATATATAGCTAGATTAAGTCCTATATTAAAAGTAAATACCAATATATAGCATAAGGAGTATTTTCATTTTATAAATGCACAATAGCCGATTATGATCATAGCGCGCGTTACGTGACTACAGCATTTGTCAGCATAGCGTACATAGATAATAATAAATACTGGAAAAACCCAGTTAAATGGGCAGCCAACGATTCTGTGCCCATTATATTGCAGTGCATAAATACCATATATATTAGTTATATATCTAGCTTCATTCTAGATTATTCGAATTTGTACGATAATATTTGTCCACGTTTTTTCGATTCCCTAGGATATTAGGAGATAATATTCTACTAATGTCACTTATTTTAGTACCTTATTAAGTATTAAATTAGCCTGACTCATATTTTCTGGTTTCAAAGTGGTTTTCTTTAAAATTGCGTGACGGATGCACTATGAATCTACATACTTTCACACACTTGTAAACATCACCATGAAAAAAAGAAAAGGGTATCATTTAATCGATCAGCAAAATATTCATATTTTGGTCAGCAGAAATATGTATTTGGTCAGCCAAAATAGCTAGTTGGTAAGCAACTTATGGTAAGCAAACATTTATAAATCAGGCTGCAATTAATGATATACTGATCTGCTCTAAATTATTTTGGTCAGCAAATTAAATATTTAAGCTGCATTAAGCGATCTACGGTAAATCAAATTTTGGTAAGCAATCAGTAGGTAAGCAAAATATTTTATTTTGTTCATCAAAAAAAAGGGGGCAATAAAACCTAACTGGGCGCAACTATTCTGCCGCCAATCGTGTGCGCATTTTGTCATTCGGTAATTGTCAGCTGTCAAGTAGCAGGTGTCACTGTGATATATACAGGGTGTCACTGTGATATATACAGGGTGTCACTGTGTTATATACAGGGTGTAACTGTGATAGATACAGGATGTAACTGTGATATATACAGGGTGTCACTGTGATAGATACAGAGTGATACTGTGATATATACAGGGTGTCACTGTGATAGATACAGGACAGGATGTCACTGTGATATATACAGGGTGTCACTGTGATATATACATAGAGTCACTGTGTTATATACAGGGTGTCACTGTGATGGGCTCATATAAAATTGGTATTTCGATTTTTTTTACATCTCATAATGTTTAGAAGTTATATTATTTATTCACAACGTGTATCGTTTCGTTTTAAGGGTCAGCAAAAAAAATAACCCTAACCTACCTATTTTTGAGAGCCGTTTCGTTTTTAGGGTCATCTAAAAGAAAATAACCCTAACCTACCTATTTTTGGGAGCCGTTTCGTTTTTAGGGTCATCAAAAAAAATAACCCTAACCTACCTATTTTTGGGAGCCGTTTCGTTTTAGGGTCATCAAAAAAAAAATAACCCTAACCTACCTATTTTTGGGAGCTGTTTCGTTTTTAGAGTGACACCCTGTATACATTACAGTGACACCCTGTATATAACACAGTGACACCCTGTATATATCACAGTGACATCCTGTATCTATCACAGTGACACCCTGTATATAACATAGTGACACCCTGTATATATCACAGTGACACCCTGTATATTTCAATTAAACTGCTTACATACATGTTTTCTCTGCTGACAGTGACATCCTGTATCTATCACAGTGACACCCTGTATATAACACAATGGCACCCTGTATATATCACAATGACATTCTGTATATATCACAGTAACATCCTGTATACATTACAGTGACACCCTGTATACATATAACACGGTGACACCCTGTATATATCACAGTGACATCCTGTATCTATCACAGTGACACCCTGTATACATTACAGTGACACCCTGTATATAACACAGTGACACCCTGTATATATCACAGTGACATCCTGTATCTATCACAGTGACACCCTGTATATAACACAGTGACACCCTGTATATATCACAGTGACACCCAGTATATATTACAGTGACACCCTGTATATCTCAATTAAACTCTCTGCTGACCAATTGTAAAATCTTGCTACCCAAGTAATTATTTTGCAGCTCGACTGTTTATTAGGCAGCCAAATGATAAAAAAAGCAGATTAATATTGCGTCGGCCGTAGGCTGAATTAAGGTAAGGGACAAAATACGATTTTTCAGGAGAGGCCGACAAAGTTTTTTTTCGGACTAAATCGTACATAACTTTTATTGTAATTAACCTTTTTTGGGTTTGATTTCACACGTAATCTTATATTTAAGTGCTCTATCTCCCTGTGCAGTGTTTATTTAAATAATTTAGTTATTTTAGAAAATATACGTCCCTTACACTAACGTATTTCGTTCGTAATGTCCCTTACATACCAAGATTACCAAGTATTTTGTAGTCTCGTCTCTTACCGTAAATTGGCCTTTAGGTTGTGTCCAATATATTGATAAAAAAATAGCGTAAGGAATTCGTTGAAATAATGTATGGAAGAAAAAATAGAGTAAAGGGATCGTTGAAAAAGAATTAAGTACAACTTTTGACGTAAGACGTATTTTTAGATTGGAAATAGTTATAAACATTCATGTAACAGCTATGAAAATGTATTGAACTGTGTGTGTATTTTTTGTGTGTCCCTTACATGAAATATTTGTACACTGTAAAAGTTGATTTCAACTAGACGTGTGCGCCGCGCCGCCGCCGCATTTTTAGCCTCGCCGCCGCCGCAGGTCATCCGATCGGCGTAAAGTCGGCTTGAATAAGATTTTATTGTTGAAGCTCATTTTCGTATTAATAAACAAATCTAACACTATTTAACGCTTTGTTCTGTCAGTTTATAGAAAAATATTTGGTCAAAATGAAGTTTCATCTTATTTATTTTTGGGATAATGTTTTCTTGTGATCCTCGTGCAAGATTTTTGAAGTACAAAACATGAGAAAGGCTAGTTGAGTAACATATAGGGAGACATTCATTAATTCGTATAGGTCTACCATCAAAAATTCTGCAACGAACAGTCTCGTGCTAGGTACCTGTTAAAGATTTTCTGGTATGGGGGCAGACCCACGCTACGTCTTCAGGTTCATGATTTCCATTTGAGAACTTTTCCATCTCATCGGCCATCATTTCTTTGAGCTATTTGCCACCTCATCTTATTTACTATGAAAGCCATGTGAACTGGCTTCTTCTATGGGTTTTCTAATTTCTGATTCGATCACGTAAAAACATTCTGAGCATTGCTTTCTCTGTAGGACGTTGCTACTTTGACCCTACCAGTGAAATCCGTGATTTACTCTGGAGACGCTGCGGGATTTCGACGGCGATGGCAAATTGACTGCTTCGAATAAACACTTTTTTGAAGTTAAATCTAAAGAAACTGGAAAGAACGATCCCAGTCTAAATGCTTGAAGAATTCCTCGGACACTGCGGTAAATAGTTTCAGGGAAATTACGTCTTCTTACACCTTTCTGAAGGTGAATTGGAATTGGACATGTACTTTTGATCTAGCTTTTTCTCGGTATTTGCATATTAATTTATATTAACTGAGCTCCTGAGCACTTTAAGTCCAGAGATACTGCCACAGGTCTGAGTACCCTAGGGTACCTTGACGTTGGTCACTAACTCTAGAACGATAAACCTTCAGTAAGTGCAAAAAGAAGCTTATTTTTTAGTACCTAATATGCAACCTTAGGTTAATCGCAAAATCTAACTGTTTGGATATCGTCTGGAGAATTTAAGTTAATCTTAGCAATTCTCTAAATACCGCAACAAGGTCTTTGGCAGTGATGACGTACAAAATAGAATCGTGACGTGACCTCTCACTAAAGGCTAAACCTCCTCCTCAGAAATTAGGAAATACTGAGAAGACATCGAGTTTTTTATCAAAGCATTTTTCTGGCTTTTTGGTTTTCGAGCTATACACCCAAAACTCATGGCCACTTCAACCGATGGCCGATGGGGTATAAAGGTTTATGAATGGAGACCACAAACTGAAAGACGCGGTGTGGGTCTGACATGACGGGCCAGAAAGATGGTCTGATGGCCTGATCGCCGGGAGTCGATAGGGATAAAAGCCTATGACTATTTGTTGTGAAAGTCTTTAGGGGAGACCTCTGTTCAGCTGTAGACGTCTACGAGTTGAAATGATGATGAGATGGCTTTTGAATCGTGACACATGATCCACTTTGCTCATTTTCACTTTTTTATTCAGAATTCCGTGTGTAAATATATATTTTTCGCGTTAAATAATATGTTCAAGTTAGTATTGTTACATTTTAAATAACGCTGGATTCGAAATTACAGTTACAAATCTTTTTTTAGTATGTTATTTACTAAGTGTAGTAATTGCTGTCTGAGTCGGAGCAGCCCGTTTAAATTTTTTTGTTTGTCCATATTTATCACTTAGGGAATCATTGTCAAAAACACGAACAAAATCCCAAACAAACGACAGTTTTTTTTAGGTGCCCACACGCAACTGTAGTGTCCTCTCTTTCGCACACAGAGCGACAATGTAGGATAGAAAGGGATGGCAAATGTGCACAGAACCTAAATATAAATCGAATCAAATTAGTGTAAGGGACACACTGTTTAAAATATAATAATGTAAAATGGGGTAAGGATTATTTATTTCAAAACTCGTGCACACATTTTAAGGTATGGGTATTATTGACTTATGAGACGAAAAAGGCATTAGGGTAAAGCTAGTGTCATAAAGTTTCCTTCAAAAATATACCATGTAAAGGTAATTCCTTGATTGCGAAGACCTTTACTTTATTCAAAGTGGGTTGGTGGCAGCAATTACACCATTTTAGGTTACTATGTTATATTTTTTTTCAGATACATTGTTTTTGTGGGACAGATTCGATTTTGGACCCAAGAAAATCAGTAGTGTAAGGGTCATTTTTTTCAAGCTAGAATTTTTTCATAAATATCATTCGAAAGAGCGTAAAATTCTGAACAAAACTGTATATTCAACTCATTTTGTGTGTTTTGTCCCTTACCTTAATTCAGCCTACGGCCGACGATTGGTTAAAATGTTAACCGTTTTTAAACTGTTTGCTGAACAAGAGTTGCCGCCCGATTTTATTTATTGCCAGCCAAATCTTTGTATGCTGCCCAAATGATTTAACTGCTTATTTTTTTTTTCGGATCAATTTTAATAACGGCTGACCAAAAATTTACTTTCCAAAAGAAAACCTATAATAATGGGCCAAATTCTTCTCTAATAAAGTTATGAAATCATGTAGAGGCTCTACATGATTTCATTACTCTACAGTCTTCTCTACAGCCTTATAGTAGAGCTAGATCAGGTGTCCTTTTCAACCCAAATAATTATAATATTTACTAGCTTATGAACATTTCGCGAATTAGCAATAGTAGTCTACTCTCTGCAAATGCCTACTAGAATTCGTCTATTGCGATGCTATGTATTCTCTATCCTTCTGTAAGGCGTAGAAGTATAGACCCTTACTGAAGCAATGTGTGAGCGAGTTCAAGCATTCGATGTGGTACTACAGAAGGATGACGGAAATGTCATGAACAGATAGAGTGCGGAATGAGACAGACCTACGGATGTTGAGTAAAAAGGTGAAAGTTTTGAACACTATTAAGCGGCGAAAACTGCAATATCTGGGCACATAACAAGATAAAGCAAATACGACCTTCTACAATTAAGAATACAGGGGAAGACACAGGGACGCCGAAGACCAGGCAGACGTAAGATATTTTGGCTCAGAAACCTTCGAGAATGGTTCGCAATGAGCACTCGATCGCTATTCAGAGCAGTCGACGATAAAGTACGAATTGAGGAGTGTCTTTTCAAAAGGTCTTATTTTTCTATGGTTTTCATAGAGAAATAAACCCTTTTGAAAAGTCTCTCCTCAATTGCAATGATGATCGCTAACCTCCGGTTGGAGACGGCACCAAAAGAAGAATAAGAGTTAGCAATCATTGAATGGGATATTGTTTTTGTTTTGAGCTTCTTACATTTTATTAAAATCTCGCAAAATAATGAATTTATCTTTCTATCATTACCTAGGTAAAATCCTCATTCTTTTTTTGATTCATTAATTTCGCGATAGATTCTACGAGGTTCTGCCAACTGATTTAAATGAACTATACCGGTTGTTGCCTGTACTAGGAGCAACTAATTAAAACGTAGATTGCACTCCTCAAACTGAACAACATTTTTTCAGCGACATTTAAAAATAACTTATGTATTAATTTTTACTACACTTTAATTAAAGTTTATTTGAAACCGCAACGTATTGTGTTTTAAATCTTCTTATTCTTTGTCGTTTCGCTCTTGGCAGAGCGGTCGTAGTCACACTCAGGTGTCCACGTCAGTGGCAGAAACCGACATAGCTCTCCGCACGATCTCCCGCCATCTCATCCTGTTAACAGTCTCTCTATTACAGTCAGATACACGGTTTTCTATATAGTAAGGTTTAACCATTTAAACCTTACTATACAATATTACTATGTACAAAACCGAGTAGGGTATTCATAATTAGTTTTATTGCGTGTGCAAGATCTAATACTATTAAACCACATTAGTCCCGAACTCAAGTTTAAGTAAAAAAAAATCAAGACTCTTCTTGAAAATCCAAGAGCATTTCAAACGTTTAAGGAATCTTAATATATTGATTTATAACTATTTATTCCAAAACAGATTTTGAAAACGTAATAACCTTTGTACAATAGTAATTAATGTTTCTTAAGTATTTTGGATTGTATTGTAGACTCTGAATGTTTGTTGACGGGCTTAGAACCCGTGCCCGGGGGTCCAGAACTTTCTGATTGTAATTCCGATAGTAATCACAAGTTTGGTACCAATCCGACAAGTTTGGTAAGTCAATATGCATTATTTGCTTGACAGAAGATACTCACAAAGCTATCGCGGGTGTAGGTTTACAGCCAGACCACAGAGTAAGTAGTAATACTAGGTATAGAAGTTTCTCTTTCTAACAAAACTGACGTTTGGATCCGACCACCGGACGGAACGCACCGCATCTGACCGTCTCTCTCTATCGCATAACGCGTGCTCTTTCTGTTCGCTGGCTAAACCCCACCGGCGGGATAAAATTTGGTGCTGGTAGCCGCGCGGCGAAATCGCGGAGTGAACCACTCCTAACCAGACCAAATATTGAACAAGTGTCAGATTACATTTGTGGTTTCCATTCGAGAATCTTTACGCACCATCGGCCAACGGTTCTTCCAGCTATCTCAGTCCGATGCCGCTCCTACTTGCTAACTTTAGCAGCTATGTCGGTCACCTTAGTTCTTCATCGGGCATGCAATACCCGGTCAAATATGAAACCCGGGTATTACCCGACTCTAAAAAGTCAATTACCCGTGTTTTCGGGTTTCGGGTACCCGGGTTGCAATACCTACAATGAACTTGCCGGTATTGCCAGCCGTGTTAAGTAAGATAAACATTAAACAAGCGTGTGCTTAAAGGCGGCCGACGTTAGATTTTATTTATTACCTTTAAAATAAAACGATACTTGCATAATTTTTATTAATTACTAGGCTTTTTAACCCGGGTTCTGAGTCAAAATACCCGGGTTTTACCCGACCCTAAATAAAGCCGGTTACCCGCGTACCCGGGTTTTCGGGGACTCCGGTTGCATTCCCTAGTTCTTCGACAGATTTCCTCATTTTTGATTTAACCACTTAAAGAGACTCCGAGAATAGGTCCCTCCATGTTGAGTGACTTAGTGTGGCGAGGCCCCCACAAAGTGGATTGATGACCTGATGAAGGTTGCTGGAATCCGCTGGATAAGGGTGGTACGGGACTGATGATGGTAGCGTTATTTAGTGGACTGGTCCAGCAGTGGATATGCTTCGGCTGGAGATTTTAGTTATTTATACCTGATGGTAAGCTACTACGAGACGGAAGATGTAGCTTGCTAGTTCAGTAAACAGGAGATTCACTCTCAGCCTCAGGTTGCTAATGTTAGCCGCATTTCTGAACGCGGCCTAAGTTGTAGAGGGCGCTGCCAACCCAGCGCGCTGTCAAGCCTCCTAGCGTAGGTTCCCGCTGGAATGGCGTCTCGATAGGATAATCAATTATTGGATCGATTGTGTTTTAATATAAATATATGGTTTCTAAGTAACTAGTTTTACATATAATACTAATTACATATATAATGTATTAACTTTTGCTCATAACTTAGTTTGCGTAGAATTAGAGTTTATATTAAGTCCCTTACTTCAGAAATAACAGATTTCCCATACAAACTTCAACTCTCCTTCCCACCCGTTTAGGGATTATTTCAGATATAAAAGCTAACTTACGACTTTTGCGGGGTCTCAAGCGATTTCCATACCAAATTTCATTTCAATCGCTTCAGCGGTTTAAGCGTGAAAATACAGACAGACAGACAAACAGACTTCCGCTTTCGGTTTGTTAAGATACGCTGACTAGCCCGTTTTTTATTTAAACGCTGTTAAAGCACGTACAACCTGCCGCCCAGTCACGTTCAGTCTCGCTGCAAAATAGTTTAAGTAACATACATGACATGCGTGATGGACTGTTATCAACGGAACTAATTGAATTATAAGAAACTAGAATTTACCCGCGGCTTCGCTCGCGTTGTTCCCGTTAATGTCCCAAAGGAACTATTTGACGAGATCCTATGTAGGTACCTATCCTATGTTTCAATCCCTGAATTGAAACAAAGAACTACTTTATATCCCAAGTCCTGCCTTGCCAAGTCCTGACTTGGTCTACTTGCATGCCAAATTTCAGTTCAGTACATCTAGTCGTTTATAGCTTGGCACCGTGACCGACGGAGGCAGCCTCCGCAGGCAGCCTTTCGTGTTGGCGGTAGCTTGTGTAAGTAGTTACGGCTGCAAATAACAAAAAGCACACATATGAGTGTCACCAACGTAGTTGCCAAGCTATAGTAACAAACATCCAAATATCCAAACATCTTCACAAACTTTCGCATTTATAATATTAGTAGGATATGTTCCTATCAGCTTCAATTTGTCGTGTATGCTTTTCAGGATTAAATGCTAGATACAATGATACAGAAACAAAAATATAAATGATGATATACAAAATAAAATGCAATGGCCATGGCGTTGCAAGCATATGGAGGCTACGTGACTGCTTACCATCAGGCAGACAATAATAATGTATCTACATATGTAAACACTTTATTGCACATTAAATCATACAGAATCATAATAATATGGGTTTATAAGTATTTATTGGAAAATTTTCTGTATTCCGAAAAATAGGTGGGTTTATTCAGGCCTGAACATCCGTTTCTTATTAGAACTCCCTTACACACTTAAACATCGTATATTTCATACAAATAAAACAGTTCCGTGAGTGAATTATTGAACCACCGCAAATTGCGAGATGAAATTTGAAACACATTCTTTAGGGGTGTGGAGAAGGAATTTTTCGAAATTAGGGGTTACCTACCTTAGAGTTGAAACGAGAAATAAAAATTTGTATGAAAAAATCGACGCGGCATTTATTAACACGTAAAAATGAGTCATATATAGATACAATAAATCAAAGTACATAGACAAATTAAATGGCGCTCACTTATGGTCCAGACTAGGAATTGAACCCGGTACCTCTGGATTTCCAGCCCAGTGTCTTCACCCTTCGACCACCGGAGCACCCACCAAGTGCCTTCAATTTTGCTATCTACTTTGACTTGTGTATCATTCTGGTTTAAAAGGTTTTTATTCTAAACACCCTCTATGAGAATATTAATGCGCACAATTAAAAAAAACAATAAAGAAACAATTCTTTCATAAAACATAAATATGAACTTCAAATTTGTACCACCGTAACGTGTAAGAGAATTATGCTTATACTTATACAACTATAGCCTTATATTTCTTATTATTGTACAACTATACTTATACTGTTAAAAAAACGTTTAGTAAAAATAACAAAAACATAAATTGTATACATCCAGTTAAAACTTAATGACACGTCCTTATTACAATAGGCACAAAGACTTGTTAAGATATTTGTGGCGGTTTGGTTGTTACGGACAATTTGACGCTGACTGTACCTAGTAGAATAATATTACGTGCCTAGCAATGTCCATCAAGAAAATTAGGCTTTTGCACCCTTTTTGTGATGTCAACAATCCCTTTATATTTTTAATCTACTCGAACCCTAACCTCCCAATTACTTGAAAACGCCGATTCGCTGATACGGCGTGTTCACGCAAAATCATAAGTCGGCGTCAGCTGTATCATAAAGAGATAGTCACGTATACGATAAAGGGAGCGATACGACTGATTCACGATCCTCTGAGAAAAATAAGCTAATACAGCGAGAACTCTAGAACAGACTCAAGGTCGGCAAAGAGGCGATAGAGTAGACTGGCTGCGTCGTTAGTTGTGTTTATGCCTAAAAGTTGACTGCCATGTTATTTTTTACATTGGGTCTTTACAAGTGTAATATAAATATTTTAAAATCAGCAGTAATATAATATAATCTATCTACATATATAATGAAATCGGAGAAAATAAAAATTGGGAAAAGCAAATGTGTCCATATTTTTTTTCCAAAATAGAAACTGGGGATTGTTAAAATAAATAATAAATAGTTTTTGGACAGTCTGTCGGTTTGTATGTGTGTTTGTGCGTGCATCACGCGAAAATCACCGTATCGATTTTTATGAAATTTGGTATAGGTAGATTATGACCCCGGTTAACATATAGGATGTTACCTGAATAAGCCGACGCAAAAAAAAACGTTTAAGTAACTAATTTCACCTCCGCCAACAAAGTCGCGGGCGGGTCCACTATTAAGTAGTAAGAACTCACCATCATCATATTACGCACCTAGAACGGTAAAGTAAAGAACAGCCTTTTTTGGCTCGAGTCGCAGGACAGGTCACTTGCACTATGGTATTTTTGTAAAACTTTAATATAATACCAAATCTAAGGTTGATCTTGAACATCTAGATGCGAATTCTTTTATTTTCTTACACATATGACTTGTTTCTTTTGCCTTTATTTTCGTATAGGGACGTACAGATAGTTCAGATAAATATGCTTTATAAATGCGTTGCATGGTCCCTGGGGTTTCCACGACAGACGTCTCATCGATTGTTCCATTTCATGGAATTTTCAGTGTGTGGTTTTTCGCCGTCATCGGTGACAAGATTTTTCTCTAAAAACCATTTTTTTTAATAGGTCATCGCATATTGGGGCCATTCAGTTAGGTTAGGTCTATTCTATATCAATTCCAAGAAAAAAACGGTTTCTGAGGCAAATGCTTTCGATGAAATGAAAAACTAATAGAACGTTTGTCGGCGACTGAAGAGTACTCGTAAATCGATGGCTGCTTATGTAGTGCATTCACTGTCATAATCGTATTCAATCACCGTCCCCTTTGGTGTTAAGCTTGCTGTACGCAATATTGAACGTCAGACATAGTACCTAGGCTTTGTTAACCTATACTGCATCTGTGATTGGATTTCAGTCCATGTTATGATTATCGTGTTATGTAACTAATAAGGCTAGAAATGTATAGATTGATACATATAGAAACATGGTTATAGTAAATTAGGTGCAAACATTACCTATGTTTTGCGTTACCGGTTCGTTACAATCAAGTATCATAATACCCTATTACCCTACCCTGCTTTGACTCAATCTCACATTGGCTTAGTTCCAAAATGCCAAAAAACCCAAATAGAATTGTTTCCAATGTAATAAAATGTCATAATGACCTTTACATGTTACATCCGATATCCAAAATGTATAGTTGGTAAAAAGAACAATTCCTTCAAATACCCAATTATTATTAAGGCTACCAAAATTCAAAAATACCTTTAGCTGTCAGGCCCAAAGATCAAAATGACATTGTCGCATAATACCTAATAGTTTTTTCCAGGAAACAAAATCAACCCTTTTCTTAACAACAGGGATTCTCTAGTATATACCTAACGAAAATAATTAGTTCTAAATAATATTTATGGCAAGAATAGTAGTAAGCTTACAAGACGAAATCGAATTAAACCAATAAATTGATAATTAATTGGATGACTCACATGAAAATCACACAATCACATGAAACAGTAATTTCGAAATTTATACGTTTTTCCATAGGTATCGAATTTTAGGTATATTGAGCATTTGACGTTTGAATCTTGTGACAGTTTTGTATCAAGTTAATATGAGTTTAAGACATTTTGGGACTGAATTGAAAATTAGTAAATTCACGATAAAGACAACATGAACTATAGTCATATCAAGAGTATGGTATTTTAAGAAGTAGGTGTAAGTTATTTCAACTTTTAGACATTTTGAAACTAGTCTGTGTTGACATGCGACGTAATAGGAACATGGTATTATGATATTTGGTTGTAGGTTGTAGCGAACCGGTAACTGTTTTGCGGGCGGCGTGAACCCGGTCACTGTAAAGTTTTTTGGAGGGAGATCTATATCTAGCAGACATCTGTACAACATAATACTTCTTTACGATAAGTTATTCAAAGAGCAACTGAATGTTAACCAATATAAAAACTTTAGTTAAAATTCAAATACTATTGGAATTGATAAAACAATGTTACAAGAAAACCTTTCGCTCTTTGTGTGAATCCTAAAAGACACATGATACAACCTTGCCTGCTTAATTCAATCAAAGGCGTACTCAAAACACGGCAGCCAAACATCCTCTCAGAGGCAAAACATCGGTAGAGGTTAAGTTACGATTTGCCGGCGCCTCCGCGTCAGCTATTCTGGCGTCAGCCGCGGCGGCGCGCACGCACTCGCTGCCCCACTCTATATAGCCTCTGATGCCCGCGCGCTCTTCAGTTATTGCCTAACATTCAGAGAGTACACACGCTCATGATGTTCTCCCCGCGCCTACTAGCGGCCTTCGCGCTTTTTGCGGCAGCGGCCGCGCTGCCGGCTACCGACAAGCCGGACATCCCTCGCCCCGTGACCACCATCACGGAAGAAGACTTCGATGATTCCCCGTGGTTCAGTTTTCCCATGTTCGGGAACCTCTTCGCTCCGCTCTGGAAACTGTTCCCCAGCTTCGCTGATATCGGCCCCAGGGTTGTCACTGACGATAACAAATTCCAGATTGTAGTCAACGTTAAGGATTACAAGAAGGAGGATCTTAAGGTCAAGACGAAGGGAGACTTCATCTTTGTCCAGGGCTCGCACGAAGCTAAGCATGATGATCACGACGTGTTTGCCAGCCAGTTTTTCCATACTTACACTCTGCCATCGAACTCCAGCGCTGCTGATGTGACGGCTGAGCTGTCCAACGACGGTTACCTGATCGTGAACGCTCCTTTGAGTTACGTTGCTAACCGGGCCAAGGAATCGGGAGACCGAGAGGTCCCGATAACGGAGACTGGAGCGCCATATCAGAAGGAGAAGGAGAGAGAACCGACGACGCCGTCTTCCGTGGCTACCGAAGACGATCGAAAAGAGCCCACGACGCCCTCCGACCGCGAAGAAGCGACCCTGAAAGACAACAGCATCCCCCACGGTAACGAGATTGCGCCATAGTGATTTAGATCTAAGTATTAGCTAGCATACATAACCTATTTGTATCGTAATAAATATTTTTTTAGAAACAGTGTTTTCTTGCGTGTTGGTATGCAGGGTCCGTGTGTGTGCTTAATGGTAGGGTATGGTTCTGCATACGGTATGAGACAACGAGCATTTGAACAATGGAGTTTTGTTTTTGAACCTTTTTTGGGTCGAAATGCGTCACAGAATACATTCACGTCTCATCTCGTTTAGGAGTGTTTCTATTGTTTTATGAAGACCAATGAGATTTTTGCGTCCTCATATATTAATTGCTTTTTGAAAATAAAGCCGGTGCTCTAAAATTTTACAACAAAACATTCTTTGTTCTGTATAACAAACGTTCGCATATTTGGTTTTTGCGCATTATTCGTTTATGAAGTAAATGAAAAAGCAATAAAATGAAAATAGATTCTCGTAACTCACAACTCTTTTAATCAACTCTTGCATAATAAAGTTGTAATTTAACACACTGCATAATAATTTATCAACGATTCTTATCAATGTTTTCCAATAAAAGTTGATTGAATTTCGTTTGTAAGAAATTTGTATTTTATGGCAACTGACTACTTAATATGTACAGTCAGCTGCAGAGATAAGTAACCCCCCTGCCATACTACAAATTTATAGCTCTCTATTACATGCATCGAATAGATGAACAAGGTGAGTCAGCAAGAATATAAGAAGCGTTCAAAAGTATCTAATTATCATATGAAATATCATACAAAACCATTTATTGTTCACCAAAAGAAATGGCAACGAATATTTTGAGAAGAAAATTAAATTTTTCGATCCCAGGCTCTACCACAAAATAAAATGCCCCCTGAAAAAAAAAAAAACGTAAAAGGACTACAATTACGTAGATAGAGTTTTCTTGGAACAGAAATAGAAGGACCGCATTTTTTTCGGAGATAGTTGATCAATTTTGAATATCATCGAATTATATTTTGATGCTAAGATTTTGGTATTCGTATTTTGTATTTGGTCACAACAATAAACTAAATAGTTTCAAAAATTCCCACGATAAACTACTGTTTGGCTGTCGTTTTAAAATAAATACATGTTCAAAATTTGCTAATCATTTTCTAATTTTGGCAGTTAAAAATATATATATTTGCCGATACTTTTGTCTTTATTTCGTGATCTCTATAAGACAAAACTGCTGAGAATTATTAAAAAAAATCATAAGTAGCACTTAAAATACGTAGTAAGTAATATTTTACTAATAAGTAGAAATGAATATCTGGCTGAGCTCCAAAAGCAGCAAAACCAGGAATTGATGCAATTTGTAAAATTTAATTGCTGCATTGACCTAATTGAAAATTAAATTTGAACATCCTGCCTATTTTCACACATACGTTTACAAAAACAACATAACTAAGCTGGTTGACAGCTATTGTCATTAAAAACGTTTCTCTATAAGTATCAACCAGTCTAGTCAGTTATGTTGTTTTTGTAAACATCCCTTCAAAAAAGTACAAATGGGTGGTTTTTCGTCCGCGATATTTGTATGCCAAACTAAATGTATGGCATACAAATTTGTATGGCGAAAATCCACCCAAATACTATACTACAAATGACAACTACAACCTCTTCGTTTTAGTTAGTTGCCTGTTTGTCGTTTGTAGTATAATATCTGTACTTTTCGAGATTTTTTATGATAGGCGCGCTTGCCCCGTAGGCGCACTTGCCGCGACTGCCCATGGTTCTAGTAATACCTCGGTGGGATGTAAAATAAAATAACATGATGCGATTTAAGAGGAAACAGGAGGGCAATTTTTCCATACAAACGTAGTCCCCTGTTTCCTCCCTGGTTAATGCCAGTAGAACAATATTTTTTTATCCAAAAATCTATGGCTACTATTGATATGTTCCTATGTTTTCCTTTTTACGATAAATTGATTCTCAAAAGAGATATTAACCTTCAAAAACCTAAAAAAAATGTCAGATTTTCCGCTGTGTTCACACATCCAGAAAACAAATTTGACTAGATTATTAAAAAAAAAAGAAAACATAGGAACACGGCCAAAGCCTTTTTTTTTAATGTTTAATGAAAAAAATAGTTAAATAGGATAAGTTTTGGGGAAGAAATCAGGGTACTACGAAACGTTGTTTTCATGAAATTTTAAAAGGTATTTTCGGTCTAAGCTGCAGTTGTCTCTATCGCGCTCTGCTGGGGAGAGGCGGACAGTGCGGGACAGCGACACATTTTACAAATACCTAATTTTCAGTTCTCTCGGCCTTACTGTTTCCTCTTAATCCGTTAAATTTATTACAATGAGTGATAATTGCGGAAACTAAAGACAAGATTAAGTTGTAATAATGTATTTGATTTCCTTGCGGAAACTGAAGACAATATTAATAGCCTAAGATACTGCCTAACATTGACCTTCCCCCATTCATTTTCCTAATGAATGGTATACACCACCACGAAAAGTAATAAAAAATCCGCTACGATTGACACCCCATATACTGGCAAGACTGCTTTTAATGGAAAACAATTTGGTTTTCTTAGATTGATAGTAAAAACATACATACACCGTAGATAAAACGGTACTATAAATCACGTTCAAAATTTTAACATTTCAATTGCGGCAACCCTAAATCTACTAAGTTCTGCAAAGGCAGTACCATCATGTTTGCTCAGCTGTAAAATGTACCTTTCCATAATATATTATTGGATTAAGAAAAACGGTAGAAATAATTGGAAAAATGACTTGGTGTTTATGTTTATAATCTTGACTGCAGGTGTCCAAACTTCGTTCGGTGGAATTTAACTCGGGAAAACGATATCGTGTTTTTTTTTGAAGATTACTTCCCTCTTGATCAGCATAGAAAGTATAATTCTATTCAAATACCAAACGTTATTTTATTATCCTAATTGGACGATCGTACAGGTGAACACTGTATGACAACACTTAAAGAACAAAACAAACACAGCTACACAAGAAAAAGAAACCCAGCAAATGCTACACCTAGATATGTTGACGTCGCAAAACTACGTATATATACGTATTTTTGCAATCTGTGCTAAATTGGCAGGCCGGGGCTTGTTAGACCCAACTGCCGGCTAACTAATTTAATTTGGTAGCAACACATTTTCCGTCCAGAAAATCAACCGTAGATAACAGTTGCGGCAGGTGGTTGCGGCGTGTCTAGTTTTAGCTTAAATTTCTAGGTTGTGTGTTACTATGTAACCTTTTTGACTAGTAAATAATTATGTCTTCATAAACACTTTCATATTTTTTATTTTATGCCACACTTGGCCATAAAGTGACTTTTACCGCACGCTACGCTAATGAAGAAAGCCGTCGAACGCATCTTTGCGTCCGTCGCTTGCAGCTCGGGCTGCAAACATCTGCGATCACGGCCTTTTTTTGTTGTACCACCCTATAGTTGTGTAATGTACTATTATTTCACAACGGGAATGCTCACTTTAACTGACAAATATATGTAAAAAAAATTAAAAGAAAAACTATAAATAAATAAAACTAAACCAATAAAAGACCAGTGAAATACTCGCTAACCGTTTTAGGAAACGGTTGTTTTGACAAAATAGAAAACTTCAATCGATTTCCATGTTACATAATATGAGGTATTTAATTTTGATCTAAGTTTACTCTGAGACATAAATAATAAATAAAAGACAATTTATTTACCAACACAATTACAATGTACATTACACAGAAGACATCATTAAATCTACAATAGTAAATGGCAATGGGCTGAGATTGTGGCTCGAAGGACCGATGGCCGATGGGGCGTAAAGGTTCACGGATAGTGACCACAAACTGGAAGATGCAGCGTGGATTGCCCGCCACAAGATGGCCTGTCGAACTGGTTAAGTGGTTAAGGTAGCCGTAATTATATTACGATGTTGCAACCTCGACATTTAATTAACTATGTAGTCCTTATCTTTATGATACCGGGCACATACAGTATTTTTTAGAGATATTAAGAAATCTCACGAAAAAAAAGTCACTCAGTTGGATATAGCGTCCATCCCTACCACGGAGGAGGCCGTCTGTCAGAATCTTCATTCTTTTCTTTACTGTGACGGGCATCATACACTTTATTCTCAGTGGCAAATTCCTTTGCTTTTTATATATATATATATTTTTTTTCCTATTAAATATTTAATCATAATATAGTTGTTGAAAAAGTGATTGAAGAACACGACGTTAAAGGAAAAATCACCACTACACACAATCGAACGGCGATCTTGCGGCTGTTTAAGGTTAGTCATGTGATAATTACTAAAATCACGCTACGCAATACAACCTTGATCATTTATAAAATATGTACCTCCCGCACACATTCACTTATTAGGTAGATTACCTAGTTTAATCTTCATAAACATACTAAAAGTGGAAATGCGATGACAAAGACTTTGAACCGCAACCTAAACGTACTAAACGGCGAATAATGATTATTTATATATGAGTTCCATACCCATGTTCTTATATTATCTGTAGGTACTGCCATTTCACTTTAATTTACGACTTTTGTTTCAAAAGTGATAAAAAATGGTTTGAAACGCAGGTTACTAATTGGTAACCCAAATATGTGACTGTATAAGTGCACTCTCAAGGTACTAGGCATCAGGCAGGCCGTACGATTGTTTGCCACCCTAGTTGTATAAAAAAAAAAAATACTAGGCATTGCACATTAGTTTAAAGCTATAAAGAAAGAAAAAAGTCGTGAAAAAAGACTTCCGGTTTCCCCACTCCTGCCCCGCTGCCTACTCGAGCCCTTGCGCCCCGCGCGTACCTCATTATAGCTACTATTTGCTACCAAACCAATACATACCTACCAGTGGCGTTGAAGAAATCCTTGGGCAAGCCGGAGCAGCTTTAGCTTCAATTTCCTATAAGAGCACTAGAATTAAGTGCTGAACTGCCTAATATTAGGCAAGCCGATGGTAATCAAGTTCTATGGACGCCACGCCACTGATACCTACATTACTAGTAAACGGATACGTAAACAAATATAAAGGCTCGCTCACACCGCGTCCCGCAGGCGCGTGGACGTGCAGGTTGCACACTTCGTTGATGGTGTCAAATAGATTACTTCGCTGATCGGGAACCGGTACTCACGCGCGCAGCTGCGCGTTCAGATTAGTGTCTAAAAGTTTAGACCTATCAGTCTAGCAACGTAACGTGCGTACGTTCTAGGACTATAAACATTCAAACATTGGTTAGACGTCGTGGCGTGCACACGAATAATACCAATTAGTCCAGCGGTATAACGTGCGTATACCCCGTGACTTTAAACATTATTCCATCGTCTTATAGAATACGATGATTATGATGAGCGGTACTATCACAGGACGAACAGAGATTCGCATAAGTACACGCCGGATCCCAGGCCTTTCTAGTCTCGCGCCATGACGTGCGCATGTCCAATGACTTTAAAATCAGCGATTCACCGAGACTGCATAAGTGCACACCGGATCAATGGCCTAAATAGTCTCGCGGCATAACGCGCGGGTGTCCAACGACTTTAAAATCAACAACGATTCACCGACATTGTACAAACTACATATTGGAAATGAAAACACGTACAACAATTTTCTGAGATCGAACAACGGCACAGCAGATCCCAGAAGGACAAGGCGTATCTATAGCATAATGTCGTAATATTTCGTCAAGTAACGTAATGCGCATATGTACGACGATCTCAAACTTTCAGAGCTCTACGCTTTAGATTGGCACAACTCAAAAATTGTTGAGCAGGAATCGCTGAATGACAGGGCAGGAACGGAACAGCAACGTTAAAAATAATATGCAGATGAAAATACATATATAGAAAAGAAAGGATGTCCTAATAAGTATATCACAACGACGGACAGATCTTTTTGGTATAATCTTTCGACAAGAAAACCGAATACACTACTATTCCTCTGATTTCTCACGCATAACAAGTACTTTTATTTAGACTTCGGATCCTACATTAAATCCGATCGCGATGCATACAAGGAGACCGAAAAATTATCTAATACTTAAGAAATGGCAAAAGAGATGAAAATTTCTCGAAGATTTCTCTAAACAAAGGGAAAATATCCAGGGTGTAAACCAGGACCCAGTATGAGGAATAAAAGGCACCAACCACAAAGCTTACGGCTTATTTTCTTGATAATCATTCATACACATTCGTCATTAACCAAGAAAGGTGATTATTACCCATGGCGAAACGAATAAGTGATAATATAGTTATATAACTACACGTTCATATGCATTATACGTACACCTAAAGACATAGCTGACATATACATAATTTATTTCGCTACAGGAATTCTTCTCATTCAGAATATTTGTGAAAATGAAAACTGTGTCTATCAAGGTCCCCCTGCAAAGTAATATTCGGACCACATGACACGACTCTTTTAGTGATATCTCATTAGTTTATTGGGATATATTTTTTTATGCCAATAACATTCCTTAACTAAGGTCTTATACAACCAATTTCTGAAAAATAATGGCAGTCTAACCTACGTAATTACAATTTATAATCCTTTCAGGCAAGTTTTTTTTTCTAAAGCTCACGATAACAACAATTTATGTAATTATCGAGTTTAACAATAGGCGACACAAATGTTTGTGAGAACTTTCCACGTTCAATTTCAAGAGCTACATAATGTAACTATCTTGCATATTATTCAAAAAAAAAAAAAAAAAAGCGTAATGTGTTGACCCCAACACGAACACAGGTCCTAGAAAAAAGATCGGCTAGAGATAGTAGCCGAATAAAATACGGGAATAGATAATTAAGGCATTTATTACGTCACCCGTAACCACCAGACACAAGCTGTTGCAAGGAGTCATACTCCCATTAGAAACGGACCATACTTAATAGACTAGCACGTTTCTTCATTTCAGTGGTTTCGAAGCGACGATCATATTTGTATCTCAATAGTCTTAATTGAACGGTTTCGTCTACCGTCTCCTGATCTTCCCGTTGCTCGCACTCTAGTGCAAGAAGTCTCTATCACACCAATTAATCAATTCCAACTGAAAAAGAAGATTTCTATAAATAGAATGACCCATGAAGTAAAAACATATAATACGGTCTAGTATATGCAAAGTAGTAATGAAATCTAAAAATAGCAAGGACCTAAGTATTAAATAACATCGAAGGTAGGGCCATGTGATGGAAACTAAGAACAATTTATCATATGTATAAACATACATCATACTTTTGGAGCGTAAGTACAGACGTACAGTTCCGACAGCGGAGAAACTAGGTAACTCCAGGCTCCATTAGCATCAACAGACCAACACCAACGTACGTTGGGTGAAATTCATCAGGCCGGAAAGGGCCTCTCCGCGTCCGCGTGCGCCTCCCGGGGGTCCGGGGCGTCATTATCCCGTAAACGGGTAAGACATACAAAAATGATAATAATAACCCTGCTATGCAGATTCACATACAAAGGTAGGCGCCTACATAAACAATAGTTTTAACCGTGGTACCATCCTATACACTTATCGCATATAAGAATTGCGCGAATATTTGTACCTGCCCTTGAATTTTTTGTTTCTAGTTCTTTCACCATGTAACTTAAATAAACTAAAGTAATAACGTGTCAACAAGGATACCAATAAGATGGCTTCATAACACTAGACGATATCACAATCGTAGCAGGAGCTTGATGGGCGCTGTGACGATCCTTAGTATCGCCCACGGATTAAAATAATTGAGTTTATTCAGAATTTGAAACTTCAGTTGCAAACTTCAGTTACGGGTTTCAGAGCTGGAAAAATTGTAAGGATTACCAGTTCAACCAACCGAACTGAAGCTCCTAAGAAATGCAGAGTAATGGATAAAATCCTAACATTGCTCAAACAATTACGTTAGGCGTTTGGATAAACATTATATATTAGGAAAAGATATGGAAGATTTGCAATCTTACCTAGTATAATTATCCATGGACGTTGGTGACGAAAGCACTCAAGGTAGGGTATATTTACAACCATGGCACTTATAAATATAACATAGGACAGTTGCAGATTATTCCAATACTTAATTAATTTTCTTCGCCACGTGAACGTAAACAAGGAATGATATCGAAACTGACCGAATGTATTTGAAGTGATGTCACAAATACAATCGCGTAAGTTATGGTTTAGGGAAAATTATCGGAATTAAGATAATGTTTTAATTTAGATTAATTATATTATATAGATTAGAAAATTAAGAGAAAATTATTGGTGAGTTTATGAAAGTGATTTGTGATAGCTAAATTAATAATATTATTTGCGGGTTCGAATGGGAAAACTTAGTTAATACAGAACTGATTGTCTATGGCAAAGATAAGTAATCGAAAGTACCCGTAGATAAGATTCCTAAGGAATAGACCTTTTGCTCTTAGACATAAGGTTGATTTTGGGCAAACCGTAAAATATTGGCGCCTTTTTATGGACCAATCACAAAGCGTCCCAATGATATGCATATGTGTGCAGTACTTTTGGACTGTTGGATTATCGAAAAATGTTGCCAATTACTGGAGGAGCAAATTGGATTGGAGAATAATTGTATGATTAGATAATAAAATAGGTAGACTATAATTAAGCTTTCTAGTAATTAGAAAAGGACATTAAAAGGATAATTTGTTTATGTGTTATTATACGCCAGGGCAACAGGTATTTTAGCATAAATGGGAGATAATCGGGAATTTATGTTTGAATAATTGGGAACACCACTTACGAAACAGGCGGATATATGGACTACCCTCGAAATAAAATTCCTCAAATCAAACAAAGAAATAGGCAGTATGTCTTTAGCCATAAGGGCGATATTCAGCCAAATGAGAAAGTGGCGTGATCTTGCTTCTTCCAATCAGAGGATGTCCCGGAACTATGAATGTGTGAAATTTACCCTGATGAAGAATCGTGCATAATGAGACTGAGATATCGAAGGATGGACATAAGGTTGAAAATCATGTACATACGAAAAACCGGGAGAAACGTCTATAAAACCCGATGTAACCAGTATTTCAGGGTTCAGTCTCGCCTCGGCGACACTGAAACCAACCTCAGCTCTCGCGAGCTGCCATCAATAGTCTACGTCGTCAAACCAGCCCTGGAGGCTGCCAACATTTAGTCGCCGATACTAGATCTCTGCGAAAGCTGTACAGGCCGGTACAGGCTATGTCTAGTGTTAGGAAATAACTGAACCTTTGCGAAAATCTTTCGAGATTATGTTCAGTTATTAGTCAGATTAGGGATCTCTTCAATTATTCTCATCTGCGGCTTGCCGACGGCGGAGCCCTGCCCATTTTCAGCCAGAATTTGGGACTTCTTCAATTATTCTCTTCTGCGGCTTGCCGACGGGGGGGTTATCGCCATTTTTAGTCAGATTTTAGGCACATTTTAGTCACATCTTAGTCGAGGGTTTATGACCAAATTGGGGAAGGCCTACGTCCATTATTGAGTCCAGGCTGGGCCTACGCGGGAGCCCTGCCCATTTTTAGTCAGATTTTAGGCAGATTTTAGTCTTAGTTTAGTCACATTTCAGTCAACAGGTCCTATGTTCATTAAGTTAGTCCAGGCCTACCTACAAAAGGGTCATGTTTTAAATAGGAAAGATTTATGTCCATTTTCAGAAGTTCTGTCTTGCATACAAGGGGTTCTAGTCTAAATTTAGGGGAGACCTACGTTTAATTTAGGCTGACAGTCGGTAGGAATCCTGCGATCATAGTTTGAACCATAAAATGAAACTTAAATCCACGTTACAGCGGAGGGAATCGTCAATTGTCAACGGCGGGGCAGCGGGGAGGACGCCCTCGGCTTGCCCGTGCTCTACGGCGTGCACCTGGTCCTAGATTGAAGATAACAAAGACAAACGAGCAACGGCGCTGCGGGGGGCTGGCTGGCGGTGAACGTGCAGACCACGGCGGTGGCGTGTTCCTGTCCTTGCAGCGGAGGGAATCGTGACTATCGGCGGTGTGACGGCGGTGCAGGTGGCGGCGGCCGTGCGGGTCGGCGGCGGGCGCGTCGTCCTGTGGCAAGACCCGGTTCCTGTTCGTAGAGGTTTGAAGACATCGAGGGGTAAGTGTTTTATTTTATCACTGGTAGGGCTATCCGTGTGGGGGTTGCTTGTTTTGGGAGTCAGAAAGTCATAGGCCTGTTTGGTCCTAGAATTGTCTAAAGTTTACTAAAGTTAGTATCATATTAAATGCATTTTGAGTCAAAGATAGCAACAATTTCGGTTGAGACGTCAAGCGAAATTGTTAGCATATTTTTTTGATCGAGCATAGGCGAGGCTACCTAAAGGTTCTTTGTGCATGTGAATCTTTGTGTATTTCATCATTATGTTACTATTTTCCTACTGAAACCTTTTATGACATTGAACTATTGTTTGTGTAATGTGTACCGAATATGAATGTGTTTATACCATTTTACGAATTTTTCCTTACGATTGTTGTGTATGAAGGTATTTGTGCAGAACAAATTAGTGCGCGTCATATTATTTAAATTACAGTTAATTAATGCGATAATTTCCACTCGGTTTATGGGGATAGTGCGTGTCTATATATGTATGAATAGACTTAGGTCGGCTTCTACATTTTACTATGCGGTTTTACATAGTCACTCGCTAGCGATCATATGTCTTATGAACAAGGCGGATATGAGTTTCGTACACGTATGAATAGAATTAAGTCGGGTCTTACGTTTTACCTCACGGTATTACATAGTTGTAAGCTTGCGTTTAATTGATGCGTAAACTACTATTTGTTTATGAATAATGAGTTTATAAGTTACGTACAGGTACGGTTGGATTTAAGCCAGGTGGTACGATATCGTATTGTGGTGTGAATGTGCGGTTTCTCATGAATTTTATAAGTGTTCATTTATCTGAACATACATATTTTCTGCTGCGTATTTGCGTGTGCAATCATACCCTCAATCTTTACTATACTGAGTTATGTATGCAACTTACTTCCTAGGAAGTTTTATTTACGAATCTTTAAGAGTACGAATTGGAACATATTCAAAACACCGAGACCTTTTGTTGGTTTCACCGGGATTTATTTATTTTAATTATTATGCATTTATATGTTGTGAATGTGATGAGACGAATCTATTGTCGGATACTTGCATGTAATTTATTGGGTTGGTTTTGTTACTTATTGCATTTCTATGAGTGGATGCTTTTATATTTTATGATGATAAACCCGTGTTCAGGCAATTATTACCCGATGTTTATTCATGTTTACATATACTTTACACACTAGTCACACATACTTGCACATTAATTTAGTATAGGGTAAGTTAGCAGCTGATAGTCATAAATTTATTTATTACTTATAGACAACTTCAAGCATTCTTTTGGGAACCGAGTAGGTAGTAAATTGATCTTAAAGGGGGGGGGAAAATGAGGTCAATTTAATAGGTGGATAGGGGGTGTATAGTTAGCAATAGATATATCATTACTATATGATATTAGGTAGGTGCCGTGGTAATCGGGGGGAGACGGTTTGTCTGCCATATTGCCGTAATGTGACAGGGGAGCGGTCTCTGCCTCCGGACTGACTGTACTTACGAGATAGGCTAGTAGTTCTGGGGATAGGTTTCAGAATTGTACTCATGCTGGCAGGAGTCCTGTCTGCAAGGTTGCAGTTCCTTAGGGGTTACTGATAGTAGAGGTTATTGTCATTAATATTGATCCGTAGTTTATATAGCTCATCCTGGTATAGTCCCGCCGTTTGTGGACACATGGGTAACTCAGGTTGGCGTGAGTGTCAGCTGTATCTCCCCCTAATGGCAGTGGGACTGTAAGGAACCCAGTATCGTAGCTGAGCCCTCATCGGCGGCGCGGTACTCATTTGACTAGCGGCGGATCGCCTGGCCTCTTTCGTAGAGTTGAGCCTCGCTTCGGCGAGAAGATCCAAAACGTAGTTGACCCTATTTATATTCGAGCTTAGTTCGCGATTTGTTTGGCCCTTTGCTATTAGTGATCCATGGGTATCTTATAGGGGGAGCTTAGTCCTAAGGATCATACCGACCAGAGTTGAGTTGTAATATTACCATTTCTTATATCGTCACGCCACATTATTATGCAATCCCGGGGAGGTCAAGGTCCATATCCCCGCAAATGTTAGTGGGAGTCATGCAGGTTACGACCGGTGTCTGTTGAGTATGTGATTTTGAACTCTTTAGCGTGAGTGCTTTGGGAGCTGTATTATAATTGGCTTAGGGAGAGTTTACTCTCAATTACATAACAAGTTTGAACACTTGATACACCACTCTTATTCGTCAATAAGAACCAGCTCTGGGAGGACCCTTGGTAGCTATTCGAGTAGGGATTTAGGTACACTGGTTTAATCCTAGGTTCCCACATACCGACTTCTAAGACATTAAAGTCACACTTAATACATATCACATTATGATTTAGGCTTTATTGACTGCTTACTTTTGATTTGTTCTTTATCATATTATGAAATAGGTTTGACTGACTGACATCTTAGTATAGCTAGGCCAAGATACTTGACCGTTATAGGGTTACTGACATCCTGCCTTTGACAAGACTACTAGACTGAATACTATGACTAGACCCTCTACATACAGTGACTGTACTGGTAGGTTAACTGACCGGTGGATGGTTATTTTGCGACGTTTTTTACCATTCGCAAAGCCCTACCTTACAAAACGTTGGTAGTTTCATGAATTGTGAAGATTGAGCAAATTCCATAAAATAATCCATCTTTCACAATTCTTCTTGCCAGGTATTAGAGCAGAATCAGTCTATAGATAAGCCTGTATCTTAGCTTATGTTGTCCTGCATGTGGGGAGCTGGGACTGACATATGCTATAGATACAGCACCTTAGTTATAACACTACGTTATAACCTCCCTATTTGCTGTCCTCTCAGTAATATTGGCATCTGAGCCGATACAAGAATTTCCCATAAATGTTATATGCCTCCTGGCTTTTTTGTGGAGGGGGCTTATCGTCTATGGCCGGAGCTACTGGTGGTTGCGGAGGTAGGAGCGCCACCCTTGCCACATCTCTAATACCTTTTTTATACTATAATATCAACGACTATAATCATACAAAAAGACTACTTCAATTGACAGACAATTTTGTATAGAATGACTCATGACTGCCTTCCCGCCTCTCTAGAACCTTCTATATAGTCTAGAATATAGAACTCTAACATGATATCATCTCTTATTAACATTACGCCTTTCTTACATAAGATAATAAAAAGTTAACTCATATATTTTATATCTACCATACTTACATTTCCTTCAATCAAGTCAAATATTCCTGCGGAGTCCCTGTCTTATCGAAAAGAGTTCTGGGTTATCTACATCACAACGAAGGGTCCTACCAATACTAGAACGATCACGCCATGGCCAAAGACAAGTTTAGATTATTAATGTAGGTATAGCACATCAACCATCCAGTAATAAGTATTATAGGAATAGTTCAGTATTAACAGCCTTCAGTACCTACACTAGAGTCAGAGAAAATTACCAGTAGTTTCAGATTCTTTAGATTTTCATTCAGTACTAAATTTCAGTAGTATAGTTTCAGCTACAAAATTCATCGTCATGTAATTTCAGTAGGGCAGATTTTCTAGGGCGAATTTCTAGGGCGGGAAAGAAGATGTAGCTAGAGTAGCGAGAGTAGTATTTTAGGTAGGTAGGATAGCGAGTTACTACAATATGTGATGCCGTGATACCAGGATTAGTTAAAAGCTAGTTTAATCAGAAAAGTTACATTTATTATCATAAGCTTGTCTGTAGTAACCCAACAATGGGTTACAATTTGTTGTCGTTAATGGATAGAAAGACGGGGGGCCGCAGGGATTTATTGATTAAATTATGTGTATTTCAAAGTCTTCATTAATAATTAAACCAAATTTAGTCATGAGCACAGGGCAGGTATCACTTCTATTAAAATAACTGCATAACTGTTTATTACCAAGCAGGAACAACATTATTATCTTTTTGCCAACACTTCATTATCATGTATTATCTTTTCACTCCACTATTAATCTGAAACAATAGAATAATTTATTTTCTATTCATTTCATCCTCAATTAAAATCACAGAATTATTTTTAAAAATTTACAGAGTTTATCTTACTAAACAGGTGGTTACCTTAAACCATGACAATAGTTATAGTTAGGAAATAATCAGAAAATCATTTCTCAAAATTACCAACAATAATTATTTGTTTTATGACTCAAGTAAGAAATTGAGAAATTAATATGAATATAAATAATAAAGCAGAAACGTGCAATTAAATTATCAATTAAGGATCATACCAACCTTGTTTTATCAGTATTCATCACTGTAGAAAGAAAAATCCGTGTTTGGAAATTTTCTCCGGAGACTCTCAGAAGACAAATTATGATTTCTAATCGAATTGTATTCTGAGATGTAGTTATGTTGTAGTAGACTCATCATTAAGCTGGGCTAGTTATGATTAGTAGATAATAAAATCCACAAATAGGTTCCCAAGCACTTTGCAACTCTTATCTTTGCTTTATGAAGGAGGGGTCAAGGCCGACGGTCACCGACATCACTTAATCATTAGAAAAGTTTGGGTTTGCTTGGTGATTCCAACCGGGCACTGCAACTCTTCGTGTACAATGATAGTTGAAAGTCAGATTTCAAACTATTTTTCAAATTAAAGGACATGTTTTCATAATTAAAGAAACCACTTTCATAGGTTATGATTTCAAAAAAAAATATTATCATGGTTTGCAGTAATGTAAAGCTTGCTGTTTGTACACTAACATAATTAACTTACAAAACAGTTCATTGTTGTACATTTTCACACTCCAATATGCTTAAAATTTTAACATTTTTTTTATACACTCACTAGGTTATATTTGCTTTGTATTATATGATTCATTGTTTAGCATTTACAAATTGATATCGGAAACCTGTTAGGATACATGCCCAGTCTTTGTTTATCACACTTGAGAAAAACCTAGGTAGCGTTATGTATTTTTACTACTCAATAGTCAGGCAATTACAAGGAAAATAGGATATGGCACTTGTGACGAATTTAACACTCCCGACGCGTTGTCATAAATTAGGAGGGTTTGTCTTTCTAAGAAAACATCGCTGTAGCAATGAATGTCTTTGATAGCGATAGTGATGAGAAACGTCATGTCAGTGTCATCACAATAGGGTACTTTCCTGACAGATCAAATCAGTCATTTTTTATGAGTTATCAAAACGCTCGGATAGTATGAAGTTTCTATGAGAAAAAGCATAATGACGTCATTGTGCTCAAACATCAAATAATCTCCTCATTTATAGCTTTTTGGTCTTTTAAAAATCGTATAAAACGTTAAATAGGTGAATTTTAGTTGATCTTTGCAAATTTTCGAAAGCAGATTTCAAGGTTAGCGTGAAGTAATAAATTACTTGTTGATTACAGTACATTATTAACTACAGGCAAGTACCCTATTAGAATGTCATCCGGCCGCGTGATGGCATTATACGTCGTTCAGTAGCGAGAAATATAAGCTAGTTTGAGTAACAAACTATATCTCGTGCGGTACAAAAATAAATTGTATTTATTCCATTCGTGACACATAATTATAAAGATATATTTGGCACTATTAGGGCATTTATGTTGAGAAAGTTCGTAATGATGAAATATTAGGTTAGCTGTAATTATGTCCACCTTACAGGAACATATAGGTAGTCGATTAATTATATTACGGGAATTTCTTAACGTAATAGTATTTCTTGTGCATCCTTCCTTTATGACATAACTATAGCTACTTTCATAAAACATAAGTAAATTATTGATAGCTTTAATTGTCCAGTAGTAATTTTATAAGACAATACTTACCTTTATGAAAAAAAAAAAAAAATTACAAACAGCATACAGAACGCAAAATTTTATTGAAATCGGAGCCTAGTAAAATCGTGACATTACATTTTTGAATATGAAGTGACATTACTAAAATTGCAGTCAGTACATCTCTAGGTAAGGTGACAGGTTATAGTCATAGAAAGGTTTAGGTCAAAAGTGAAAATTATGTATTAAGCAGAGAAAGGGTTGATAATTGTTTGAGATATGTCATCTTGCTTCAAACAATTTTGTAAACTTTCATGTCATTTTGCCATAAATTATTATGTTAGAAATTAACAATTATAGCAAAAACTTGTTTATTCGAGCCTGCAGAAGTATTTTTCCTGCCTACATGGTGTCTGTCGCCACTATTAAAGAGAGCAGATAATTAGACTGAATATAAACTGCATTGTTTAGGATTAATAATGGTTATACGGATATTTCTAGGAAATAAAATCACGCTGAGGTACTTTATTATCAGTAGGGCGTTTGTATAAATAACTTTGGTCAGAACACTGAAATTTATTGCTTGAATTCCACATTCAGATAGTTAATACAAAGTAGTAACACATCAAAAGAATTAGATAGTATATAAAATTTTGTTGATTAGTAACTCTCGGGTAATGATTACAGCTTACACTTTTATCACAAGTTCACCTTACAAGCAAATTTTATGCCATATAATCAGTTAGTGGATTCAGGTTTTCCTCACCGAATTATTATAGTCTGGTTCATTAATTACATCAAAGTATGACTACACAAATGATGGGTGGTCCAAAGGAAAGAAACATACTTATATACACTTAATTGTCTTAACCGAATTAACTAAAATAAACTTTCTAGTGGCATTCTACAGATGTGAATCATAGGCACAACTTATTAACCAAACATTGATTATGATGGATGTAGTGCAGTACAGCGTATGACACATATAAAACCGGAATTATAAAGGTATTGAATATTAAGATACAGCACTAAAGGATTTTAATTATGTTTATTTTTTCGTAGCATTGAATGATATTAGGTGTGGCGTTAAAATAAGGTTTCAATTAGTAGGCTGGAAGCTGTAGAATATCTTGACTAGTCCTGGTAATGGCTCTGAAGTTCAACAGTCTGGAGGCCCGGGGGCCGTCTGTAATAATAATTAAAATGGGTGCCCTTTATTTGGCGTAGTTTTGTTTGTCCGAGTGTATTGGAAGCCCGAATTTTATTTCGCATAATTTTTCTCTAGCTTTAACGGAAAATATTTTGCAAAATCTTTTACATCAGCCATTTAGAACATATTAGGTTAGGTTAGGTTTCTTTTATAGTTATTCTGAAAAGTCAATATTATCTGTAAAATAACAATTATGCGTAAATGGTATTCGGGCAGATAGAACATTCGGACGGATAAAATTGAGCCATAAATGGGTGACCCAATTAAAATAATTGAAATGGTTAAATAAGGAGCTTTATATAGGTAAACTTTGGCCTAGACGCGCACAAATTAAAACTTTGGAAAGAGATATGGACGGGGAAATTATTCTCTACATTACCATAAATAATTAAAACTATAAACAATGTAATAACAACAAAAGTACAAATACCTACGTAAATTATCAGAGGCAAGGTCAATGAGAAAGGCAAGCCTGAACAGCGTCCTGGGTCATATTAAGAAACCCGTCATCTAGCGACTGAATGCGTTAATCGTCTGAAAGATAAGGGAAAATCACATTACATATAGGTAGTAGTATCATTAAAATGTCTTTATTGTATCTATTTCTGTGACACAGTTGGTGGTTACTAACACTAATTCATTATTAACAGGTTTATAAGAGTAAATATCTGCATTACGATGGCTATACAGGTCTTTATCTTAAGCCTATAATTTATTATTTTATTATTATTTTGCATTCCACTATAAATTAAGGGGAATCCTATTATAACTACATTTATTCCATATTTAAGAAGTAAAGGTAGACGATGGTGTGTTAGCTTCATTCTCTACACACACTACTGGTACAAGCTAATGCAAAATAATGAGCATTAGTACAAGCTAATGCAAAATAATGAGCATTAGTCATTTATCAAAGTAGTTGGTGGAATAATGCATAGGCATTATTATACTTATAGACTGAATTAGGATTAGCAGACAGGAGAAATAATACTTACAAACATGCTATTCAGCAAACCGGGTCCGACATCTGGCATAGCTTTTTAACCATTTATTTTGTTTAGATTCCATTTACTCATGTTCCGATTATTAAATCGACATAATATATAATAAGCAACGTTATAAGAATTACTTTTAAGGAGGCACAAAGAATTCGAGCAACGTTGGAAACCTGTAATGATACAAAATTACACGTTAAAATCAGTAGGAAATATTTTATTATTACGCCACATTTAAACGTGGGTAATAAATATAAAACAGCTTAGAATTTCAGTGCCGTAGAATCCTTTGGTGGTCCAACATTTATTTTATTATATCTACCTATATTATTTGCCTGCTAGAAGTAGTTTACTAAATTATCCCTTCATTGTAAGTTCTCTTAAGATAAGTCCTTTGCTTCCTGTGAAAGATTTTAACGATGATTACAAAGTCAGTCTGCTGGTGTAGTTTCATGTTCAAATATAGAAGATAGGCATTACACACATACTTACTCTTTTATACGCCATAGTCAATTCATCCACTAATTACTATATTATATCACGAATTCATTGGTAAGAAGTTATATTCTTCTTGTGGAATAATACATTTTCAAAAGAGCTAACAGACAGCCGACTACTAGAGATGTCAAATGGAACTATGGAACCGCGGTTGAGTAAGCCGACAAAATTAAATATCACACATAGACGGTGGACTTTAACACTAGTATTATCCTATCAAATTTGGTCGGATTAATCCATTACCATAGAGAATAAACGTAAAGGTGTTTACACACTTGAACGCATGGAATTTTGCATACTTTATGGCTTTTTATCCAACTTGAGAAAATGAAAATAATTACGATCACGTATTATCGTAAAGGTCTTTTGAATGCAAATCATTTTAGATTTATTACTTTTAGGTAGATTAGAACTATCGAGGTTTGGTTTAGTTTTATACGTAGTTTAATTGTATCAGTTTAGGATAAATTTTAAGTCATTTTACGTTTTCTATGATCTTGTTATTCTTTGAATTGCCAATTAAATATATATATTTCACGTTTTAGATTTTAACATTTATGACAGGTTATAAACGAATTACAATTACAAAATTATGGCACTAAAAATCCATATTCAGCGTTTTTTTTTTTACGTCGTTTTATTTTTATCATTACTACTCAGAAAAAATGTTCAAAATCAATGACTGGAATTGACTTTTTTTTATGAAACCGAAAAACAGTCCCGAGATAAGTATTATCAAAGTTGTCACGATTTGTTGTTTCGTTATAACAAATAATCGTCGGACAATAGAGAGTGTCAAGTCGCGTGGTTGAAACGTTTAAATGTTTTAAGGATTTTCCGAACTAATCAAAGCAATAGGAATATTTCACATTGTATCCAATATCAGATTAGGAAGTCGGATACAACTCGTACATTCTATCTAGTCAGTATCGTATCGGAGGTTGGAACCGATATCAGATCGGGGCATGTGAGATCCCCCTAGCCATTGACAAAATATATTTTGATTGTCTGTGAATATTAATAGTTACCATATTTGAAAAAATTGGGACCCTAAGTGTTGCCATATATTACGGTGAAAATTTATAAGCTGAAATTAAAGGAAAATTAATAACCGACCAAATCGGGTGTCAGACGTGGGCAATAAGTTTAGCATCATGATTGAATTTGACATTTTGCCAGGTTGGCCAACTTTGAATTAATAAGAAACTATAAATTGTACTCACAGAGTCCACCATTTGACACCTTATGATTGTATAGAAGAAGTGTTTCTGAACGTACCTAGAGTTTAGCCGGAGTTGCCAATGTAATATAGTTTGAGATGAATAGGATATTTTGGTAGTAACATTTTCATATGGCAATATGACAGAACAATTTTAAGAGTTAACAGTTATACTTATGATGAGATTGACGAATTAATCGGAATTTGACATATTTTGAGACGGTTTGTTGACAAAATTTACTTGCGAAACCATTGAGATAGTAATTAATTAATATGGACTAGATACTATTAGAATAATTTTATAGAACGGTGTTAAGTATTCAAAGTAGTGCAACACAGTCTGTTTGGCTAAATTTAAATGACGCAAGCAACACTGAAAGATAATTGTCATTGTCAGATGTAACCGCTAAAAAAATATTATGTGGTTTGAATCATGTTTGCAAAGAAACATAAAAATTTTATCAGTAAAATTAATGGTGATTATAGTTTTGTGTTAGGAAGGTGATCTAGTTGAAAAGTGAGAACCAGAGTGATGAGTTCATTTTCGTGAATATGAAGTTAGTAATAACAATCCAACTCGAAAATATAACACCCTAAAGGTTAGTATAATTTTGTCATAATCATACATTCTGATAAATAGACTGTTGAAAATTAGGTAGAAACATCGCGTCCATAGGATACATTCAATAAAAGATGCGGCCTTATCAAGAATGAATGTTATAATGATTGAAAAGAGATTTGACAATAGTTGACAATTAAAATCAGATCTAGTTGATATAAACATTTTACCATCCAGATAAACGGTTTACAATTAAAATAGTAAATTTACACACTAATTTTGTCAAGGAATCCTTCATGTGTTTAAGTTTCCTCTGCGAAACATTCCGGAATATCAATAAATACAGTACCTATAAATGTTTGTGTCATTATAACATTTTTAGTCTACATATGATGACATCGCATAGAGGTAACTAAAATAAACATCTTTTATACGGACCACTTTTCCCTAAAATCAATATTTACCGAGATATTGAAATTCAAAGACCGAGCGAGCCTGAGCAAATTTTAAACTTAGAAAATTTTTGGTTTTTTTTTATGTCAGTATAACCCTCTACTATTGTCACTAAATCTTATAAAACATGATAAAATAAGCATGTTTTATTATATAAACTTTTTCCCTTAGATTAGTATTTACTGATATATTTTGGTCAAAAGGTTAATAAATTTATATGGCCCTAGAACTTAGAAAATTTTGAAGGTAAATTTTGATGTCAACATAACCTTACATTTTTGCTAAAGAATCTTATAAAACATGATAAAATAAGCATGTTTTATCATATAAACTTTTCCTCTCAGATTAGTATTTAATGAGATATTGGGGTTCAAACGTTATGAAATTTATATGAATCTAAGACTTAGAAAAATTTTAAGGGTAAATTTTAATGTCTATAAAACCCTACATTTTTGTTGAAGAATCTTATAGAACATGATAAAATAAGCATGTTTCGTTATATAAACTTTCTTTCTCAGGTCAATAATTATGAGAGTAGAGGTGGTTCAAAATTACAAACATCCGAGGACATTTAAATTTTACTTTCTCTTCCTATAATCTAGGCTAGTCTTTTGCTTAGTCACAAATATAGAAGCATACAGGGTATGAGTACAAAGTAGGCTGTTAGAAGTGAATTTTGCCTTCAAGTATGACAGGTGGATTTAAAATAATGTCATCTCGTTCATAGGTCAAACCCACATTTACACCTGTAGGAGCTCCTTTAATGAAGATCAATAGATATGAATAAGAAAGATATATACCATCATGGGATATCTTGATGAAGTTCTTAATTTATTATCGCAGGTAGCAGCTAGCAGCGTTCGAGTATTTATCTCAAACACCCACAACAATGTACGCAATCACATAGATATTTATAGTAGGCTAGACGAATTATTATTAAAAACTAATACAACTCGCTCCGTCCAGTAACGGGTACTAGGGCTATCTTAGGTAACCCGTTAATTTGTAAATGGCGGCAACATCAAGATAGATCTCATTATCGTTTGCTTAACTTGGAATTCGTAAATAAGGTTTAAGTAATTTTGTTCTATATCAAATCTCAACTGGCGACTTCATGTGAGTGCAAATTAATTTCAGTAGCTCAGGTTAGTACGGAGCCATATTAAAGAAGCCTTAGGAGAATAACTAGTTAGCCAATCGAAGTTAGTACCTAGTGGAGGTATCAACTGGTCTTGTTGGCCTAGGGTAGCTCAGGGCCCTACTTGTTTGTTATTAAAATTATTAATGTAGTTTTAGGGTTCAGTCGTAATGAAGTCCGCTTTGATGTTACCTATTAGAACATTATAGTAGGGAAGTTTCACCCATCATTATCATCATTAATTCTTAAGGGCGCTTCATTTTTCTCTTTCCGTATAAGGGTAGTTAAACTGTTACAAAACGAAAACAAAAATAGGACATTAATCGTTAGCTACTAAGGAAATGGTTGCCTGTATTTATTTTGTTGCATCGGCATTAGTTGAAAAGACATTTTTCCTGGAAGAAAAAAAAAATGATTAGGGTATTTATGATATTATTAACTCAATATCTACCAATGATTATTTTCCATATTTTAGACTGCTAGTCATTTATAAGTTATTCAAATCAAGGTCATGCCTATATTTTATGATTATTTCATAGTATAATTTTTGGAAGTTTATTATCTTTTGAATTTCGCTGCATTTTATGACCTACATATTTGCTTAATTGATTTGATGCTATGCCATGAAATGGAACAAAGTAAACGGATATGTACTATTTTAAGATAAGTTAAAGAAGAAGTAATCCATGTTAAACCTTGAGGGATTAATAGGGGTTTTAAAAGGGTATTTATTAATTTCCATTTTACAATGTAGACATTATATATTATATATTTATTGGTATACAGGATGACTCTGAATATTGCAAATATAGGGGTTAATAATCATAACTATGGAATTAAAATTAAAGGTTCCAATTTAGAAAAAAGCTTTACTTTTATCATGAGTGGTGGTGGCATTATAACTCTATCATTATAGTTTTAAGTCTTGAGAGAGGAACCGGTATTATGTATCTTTTAAGGTATATCACAACATACAAAGGTATGTTAGATTTTTTTTTTATTTCAGGCTAAAGACAGTCTGAGCTGAAAAATATTTTTTTTTATGAATCATTTTTTTTTTAGTTTTACTGGTAATACCTTGTTTGGATGTATGAAACGGAATGAACTTGTGCGCACAATGAGAGATAGATAGTGTGAATTGTATTAATTTAAGAAGATGCAATTGAGGAAGAATGTATAAATGTCTGTAAGCGAATAAGAGGGGGAGGGGGGGGATTTTTGATACGAGATGAAAGTCTATGTGATGTATGTTATGTGGTGTATGTTAGTAATGAGACAGTGAAGATTGCATTTGATTAAATGGGTTTCTTCAACCGGACAAGGCTTTGCTGTTTAACTATTATTATAAGTTAAGATTTTTATTTATTTAAGAGGAACTATTATTCTACGTTAGAGCCGAAGGCGACTGCGCATAATAGTTGGGGCCGGCTGTGACGATCCTTAGTATCGCCCACGGATTAAAATAATTGAGTTTATTCAGAATTTGAAACTTCAGTTGCAAACTTCAGTTACGGGTTTCAGAGCTGGAAAAATTGTAAGGATTACCAGTTCAACCAACCGAACTGAAGCTCCTAAGAAATGCAGAGTAATGGATAAAATCCTAACATTGCTCAAACAATTACGTTAGGCGTTTGGATAAACATTATATATTAGGAAAAGATATGGAAGATTTGCAATCTTACCTAGTATAATTATCCATGGACGTTGGTGACGAAAGCACTCAAGGTAGGGTATATTTACAACCATGGCACTTATAAATATAACATAGGACAGTTGCAGATTATTCCAATACTTAATTAATTTTCTTCGCCACGTGAACGTAAACAAGGAATGATATCGAAACTGACCGAATGTATTTGAAGTGATGTCACAAATACAATCGCGTAAGTTATGGTTTAGGGAAAATTATCGGAATTAAGATAATGTTTTAATTTAGATTAATTATATTATATAGATTAGAAAATTAAGAGAAAATTATTGGTGAGTTTATGAAAGTGATTTGTGATAGCTAAATTAATAATATTATTTGCGGGTTCGAATGGGAAAACTTAGTTAATACAGAACTGATTGTCTATGGCAAAGATAAGTAATCGAAAGTACCCGTAGATAAGATTCCTAAGGAATAGACCTTTTGCTCTTAGACATAAGGTTGATTTTGGGCAAACCGTAAAATATTGGCGCCTTTTTATGGACCAATCACAAAGCGTCCCAATGATATGCATATGTGTGCAGTACTTTTGGACTGTTGGATTATCGAAAAATGTTGCCAATTACTGGAGGAGCAAATTGGATTGGAGAATAATTGTATGATTAGATAATAAAATAGGTAGACTATAATTAAGCTTTCTAGTAATTAGAAAAGGACATTAAAAGGATAATTTGTTTATGTGTTATTATACGCCAGGGCAACAGGTATTTTAGCATAAATGGGAGATAATCGGGAATTTATGTTTGAATAATTGGGAACACCACTTACGAAACAGGCGGATATATGGACTACCCTCGAAATAAAATTCCTCAAATCAAACAAAGAAATAGGCAGTATGTCTTTAGCCATAAGGGCGATATTCAGCCAAATGAGAAAGTGGCGTGATCTTGCTTCTTCCAATCAGAGGATGTCCCGGAACTATGAATGTGTGAAATTTACCCTGATGAAGAATCGTGCATAATGAGACTGAGATATCGAAGGATGGACATAAGGTTGAAAATCATGTACATACGAAAAACCGGGAGAAACGTCTATAAAACCCGATGTAACCAGTATTTCAGGGTTCAGTCTCGCCTCGGCGACACTGAAACCAACCTCAGCTCTCGCGAGCTGCCATCAATAGTCTACGTCGTCAAACCAGCCCTGGAGGCTGCCAACATTTAGTCGCCGATACTAGATCTCTGCGAAAGCTGTACAGGCCGGTACAGGCTATGTCTAGTGTTAGGAAATAACTGAACCTTTGCGAAAATCTTTCGAGATTATGTTCAGTTATTAGTCAGATTAGGGATCTCTTCAATTATTCTCATCTGCGGCTTGCCGACGGCGGAGCCCTGCCCATTTTCAGCCAGAATTTGGGACTTCTTCAATTATTCTCTTCTGCGGCTTGCCGACGGGGGGGTTATCGCCATTTTTAGTCAGATTTTAGGCACATTTTAGTCACATCTTAGTCGAGGGTTTATGACCAAATTGGGGAAGGCCTACGTCCATTATTGAGTCCAGGCTGGGCCTACGCGGGAGCCCTGCCCATTTTTAGTCAGATTTTAGGCAGATTTTAGTCTTAGTTTAGTCACATTTCAGTCAACAGGTCCTATGTTCATTAAGTTAGTCCAGGCCTACCTACAAAAGGGTCATGTTTTAAATAGGAAAGATTTATGTCCATTTTCAGAAGTTCTGTCTTGCATACAAGGGGTTCTAGTCTAAATTTAGGGGAGACCTACGTTTAATTTAGGCTGACAGTCGGTAGGAATCCTGCGATCATAGTTTGAACCATAAAATGAAACTTAAATCCACGTTACAGCGGAGGGAATCGTCAATTGTCAACGGCGGGGCAGCGGGGAGGACGCCCTCGGCTTGCCCGTGCTCTACGGCGTGCACCTGGTCCTAGATTGAAGATAACAAAGACAAACGAGCAACGGCGCTGCGGGGGGCTGGCTGGCGGTGAACGTGCAGACCACGGCGGTGGCGTGTTCCTGTCCTTGCAGCGGAGGGAATCGTGACTATCGGCGGTGTGACGGCGGTGCAGGTGGCGGCGGCCGTGCGGGTCGGCGGCGGGCGCGTCGTCCTGTGGCAAGACCCGGTTCCTGTTCGTAGAGGTTTGAAGACATCGAGGGGTAAGTGTTTTATTTTATCACTGGTAGGGCTATCCGTGTGGGGGTTGCTTGTTTTGGGAGTCAGAAAGTCATAGGCCTGTTTGGTCCTAGAATTGTCTAAAGTTTACTAAAGTTAGTATCATATTAAATGCATTTTGAGTCAAAGATAGCAACAATTTCGGTTGAGACGTCAAGCGAAATTGTTAGCATATTTTTTTGATCGAGCATAGGCGAGGCTACCTAAAGGTTCTTTGTGCATGTGAATCTTTGTGTATTTCATCATTATGTTACTATTTTCCTACTGAAACCTTTTATGACATTGAACTATTGTTTGTGTAATGTGTACCGAATATGAATGTGTTTATACCATTTTACGAATTTTTCCTTACGATTGTTGTGTATGAAGGTATTTGTGCAGAACAAATTAGTGCGCGTCATATTATTTAAATTACAGTTAATTAATGCGATAATTTCCACTCGGTTTATGGGGATAGTGCGTGTCTATATATGTATGAATAGACTTAGGTCGGCTTCTACATTTTACTATGCGGTTTTACATAGTCACTCGCTAGCGATCATATGTCTTATGAACAAGGCGGGGTGTACTGCCGTTTCGACGAAATATGTTTCGTCAAATTTCACTTGGCAACCAACTTTTCGCCGAAGTTTTATTTGGCAAATCAATTCTTGGCATAACTTTACTTCGCATTTTTTTTATTTCGCCACATTTTTATATTGCAAAGTTTTATTACATCAATGTTTTATGTGGTAAATAATTGTATAGCAAATGATTTGCTTAAGCAAATAACATATCGTCAAATAACATTTAACCAAGTTTTACATTGAAAAGTTTCACTTCAACACACTTTTATGTGACAAACAATTATGAAGGTTAGCACTGCGTCCCCCTACCAAAACGAATGGCTATCAAAAAGTAGGTTAGGTTTGAACTGCGTCCCCCAACAAAAACGAACTGCTATCAAAAAGTAGGTTAGGTTAGTAAATTATAAGTGCACAGAAGAAAAAGGGGGGACGGGGGGGCGAAGCCCCCCACAAGGGGGGCTCGGGGGGCGAAGCCCCCCGCATTAAAAAAAACTCAAACCATAAGTTCAATTAGGTTAGGTTAGGTTAGGTTAGGGTTCGAACTGCGTCCCCCAACAAAAACGAACTGCTATCAAAAAGTACGTTAGGTTAGGTTTGAACTTCGTCCCCCTACCAAAACGAACTGCTATCAAAAAGAAGGTTAGGTTAGGTTAGAACTGCGTCCCCCTACCAAACCGAATGGCTATCAAAAAGTAAGTTAGGTTAGAACTGCGTCCCCCAACTAAAACGAACCGCTCCCAGAACAGTAGGTTAGGTTCAAGGGAGTCCCACATAACCATCAGGGTCCGTCCCCGCACCCTGTTGGTATGCGTAACGCAGATTTTATTTGCCATTCAATATTTTACTAAATTACGATATGCCAATCAATACATTTGACGAAATGAGAAATGACGTCTTAAAAAAAAACCAGGTAATAATTTGCGTAACAATAATTTATCAAATCATATATTGGTAAATGATATCAGTGCGAAACGTTGAGTTGGGAAATAACATTTTGACCAAATAAAAATATGGGATAAAAGGTTTGGGAACTAAAAATTTGCGAAATAATTTTTGCCGAAACATTAGTAAACCACAAGGCGGATATGAGTTTCGTACACGTATGAATAGAATTAAGTCGGGTCTTACGTTTTACCTCACGGTATTACATAGTTGTAAGCTTGCGTTTAATTGATGCGTAAACTACTATTTGTTTATGAATAATGAGTTTATAAGTTACGTACAGGTACGGTTGGATTTAAGCCAGGTGGTACGATATCGTATTGTGGTGTGAATGTGCGGTTTCTCATGAATTTTATAAGTGTTCATTTATCTGAACATACATATTTTCTGCTGCGTATTTGCGTGTGCAATCATACCCTCAATCTTTACTATACTGAGTTATGTATGCAACTTACTTCCTAGGAAGTTTTATTTACGAATCTTTAAGAGTACGAATTGGAACATATTCAAAACACCGAGACCTTTTGTTGGTTTCACCGGGATTTATTTATTTTAATTATTATGCATTTATATGTTGTGAATGTGATGAGACGAATCTATTGTCGGATACTTGCATGTAATTTATTGGGTTGGTTTTGTTACTTATTGCATTTCTATGAGTGGATGCTTTTATATTTTATGATGATAAACCCGTGTTCAGGCAATTATTACCCGATGTTTATTCATGTTTACATAAACTTTACACACTAGTCACACATACTTGCACATTAATTTAGTATAGGGTAAGTTAGCAGCTGATAGTCATAAATTTATTTATTACTTATAGACAACTTCAAGCATTCTTTTGGGAACCGAGTAGGTAGTAAATTGATCTTAAAGGGGGGGGGAAAATGAGGTCAATTTAATAGGTGGATAGGGGGTGTATAGTTAGCAATAGATATATCATTACTATATGATATTAGGTAGGTGCCGTGGTAATCGGGGGGAGACGGTTTGTCTGCCATATTGCCGTAATGTGACAGGGGAGCGGTCTCTGCCTCCGGACTGACTGTACTTACGAGATAGGCTAGTAGTTCTGGGGATAGGTTTCAGAATTGTACTCATGCTGGCAGGAGTCCTGTCTGCAAGGTTGCAGTTCCTTAGGGGTTACTGATAGTAGAGGTTATTGTCATTAATATTGATCCGTAGTTTATATAGCTCATCCTGGTATAGTCCCGCCGTTTGTGGACACATGGGTAACTCAGGTTGGCGTGAGTGTCAGCTGTATCTCCCCCTAATGGCAGTGGGACTGTAAGGAACCCAGTATCGTAGCTGAGCCCTCATCGGCGGCGCGGTACTCATTTGACTAGCGGCGGATCGCCTGGCCTCTTTCGTAGAGTTGAGCCTCGCTTCGGCGAGAAGATCCAAAACGTAGTTGACCCTATTTATATTCGAGCTTAGTTCGCGATTTGTTTGGCCCTTTGCTATTAGTGATCCATGGGTATCTTATAGGGGGAGCTTAGTCCTAAGGATCATACCGACCAGAGTTGAGTTGTAATATTACCATTTCTTATATCGTCACGCCACATTATTATGCAATCCCGGGGAGGTCAAGGTCCATATCCCCGCAAATGTTAGTGGGAGTCATGCAGGTTACGACCGGTGTCTGTTGAGTATGTGATTTTGAACTCTTTAGCGTGAGTGCTTTGGGAGCTGTATTATAATTGGCTTAGGGAGAGTTTACTCTCAATTACATAACAAGTTTGAACACTTGATACACCACTCTTATTCGTCAATAAGAACCAGCTCTGGGAGGACCCTTGGTAGCTATTCGAGTAGGGATTTAGGTACACTGGTTTAATCCTAGGTTCCCACATACCGACTTCTAAGACATTAAAGTCACACTTAATACATATCACATTATGATTTAGGCTTTATTGACTGCTTACTTTTGATTTGTTCTTTATCATATTATGAAATAGGTTTGACTGACTGACATCTTAGTATAGCTAGGCCAAGATACTTGACCGTTATAGGGTTACTGACATCCTGCCTTTGACAAGACTACTAGACTGAATACTATGACTAGACCCTCTACATACAGTGACTGTACTGGTAGGTTAACTGACCGGTGGATGGTTATTTTGCGACGTTTTTTACCATTCGCAAAGCCCTACCTTACAAAACGTTGGTAGTTTCATGAATTGTGAAGATTGAGCAAATTCCATAAAATAATCCATCTTTCACAATTCTTCTTGCCAGGTATTAGAGCAGAATCAGTCTATAGATAAGCCTGTATCTTAGCTTATGTTGTCCTGCATGTGGGGAGCTGGGACTGACATATGCTATAGATACAGCACCTTAGTTATAACACTACGTTATAACCTCCCTATTTGCTGTCCTCTCAGTAATATTGGCATCTGAGCCGATACAAGAATTTCCCATAAATGTTATATGCCTCCTGGCTTTTTTGTGGAGGGGGCTTATCGTCTATGGCCGGAGCTACTGGTGGTTGCGGAGGTAGGAGCGCCACCCTTGCCACATCTCTAATACCTTTTTTATACTATAATATCAACGACTATAATCATACAAAAAGACTACTTCAATTGACAGACAATTTTGTATAGAATGACTCATGACTGCCTTCCCGCCTCTCTAGAACCTTCTATATAGTCTAGAATATAGAACTCTAACATGATATCATCTCTTATTAACATTACGCCTTTCTTACATAAGATAATAAAAAGTTAACTCATATATTTTATATCTACCATACTTACATTTCCTTCAATCAAGTCAAATATTCCTGCGGAGTCCCTGTCTTATCGAAAAGAGTTCTGGGTTATCTACATCACAACGAAGGGTCCTACCAATACTAGAACGATCACGCCATGGCCAAAGACAAGTTTAGATTATTAATGTAGGTATAGCACATCAACCATCCAGTAATAAGTATTATAGGAATAGTTCAGTATTAACAGCCTTCAGTACCTACACTAGAGTCAGAGAAAATTACCAGTAGTTTCAGATTCTTTAGATTTTCATTCAGTACTAAATTTCAGTAGTATAGTTTCAGCTACAAAATTCATCGTCATGTAATTTCAGTAGGGCAGATTTTCTAGGGCGAATTTCTAGGGCGGGAAAGAAGATGTAGCTAGAGTAGCGAGAGTAGTATTTTAGGTAGGTAGGATAGCGAGTTACTACAGCATACAAAATAAATTCGATGCTACCACCTATACACAAGTAGCAAAAACACCTAAGTGTTTTAAAGTAAGCGAACTATACATTTATACTTCTTTTTTTTTCAACTAAATATTTTTTGGCGCGTAGATGCGCGTGTGGGTAGATCCCTAAAGTTAAGTAGTCGAACCAATGCATCATTCACTATCTAGGCAGTACATGTCATTTCCTCTTAGATATTGAAATAAGAGCTTCTCTTACATCTAATCTAAATATAAACCTCCTCACTGGAGGGATAATTGTACCTGTATATAGTATTAGTCATAGCCATTTAATGGTTTTTCACAGGAAAACTGACTCTGTCATTTTAACACAACAGAAAGTTCCCAAGACGTATAATATTGCCTATAGAGGAATTTGATAAATAACGCACAAACGTACGACTCCTAGAAGAAATACACTAGATCTGCGATACGCAACCTTTGTGATTTCCGTAGGGGCCACAAGTATACGTTTTAGGAGTGATGCCACGGGCCAAATATTAAATAGTTAACAATAATTACCGCCAAACATAATGGCTTGGCGGGCGCATCCGACCCGAGGGCCGCAGGCTGAGTTTAGCCGCACTAAAAGTATACAATACAATATTCTCTATTGTGCACCAAAACAAAAGATAACAAAAATAAAGTAAATTAAAAGTATAGTTCATTGGCTTCTATTCTGGAATTTTACGGTTAGTTTAGTCTAACCCGTAAACAATCAATACTATTTGATAATTAAAATTCAGAAGATACTTGAATAACCGTTTTCTTTCTGGCAATAATATGGTAACATAACATTATCCGACTAAATACCAAATAAGAACGAAAAATCGTAATTGAACACTACCAAAATATTTATTCCCAATCATTTGACTTCCTGACAAAAATCCAATGAAATAAATAATTAATGATTTGGATAAGGATATCCCATTTAGCCAACGGTAACGTTACGCAAGGGTATTACATTTTCTACCCTCATGCTGCCTATTATCGACACTCTGTCTACCTTCTTTTTTTTTGTTTCTCTGTATCTAAATTTAGATATGTACCACTGATTATATATAGCGTTCTTTTTCGTTCCTTTCCTGGACAACATCCCGCTATACTCACAACTTCACAAGCTAAATATGTACTAATTCGTATACGCGTAGCTTTGAAGAGTTTTTTTTAGTAACCCTTTCCGAAATTAGAACTCTAAACATCTACATAGTTAATTAAATGTCGAGGTTGCAACATCTTAATATAATTGAAGGTTAAACAAACTTACCTTAAGTGAAGTTTGACCATAATTATATGAGATGTTGCAACCGAAGACATTTAATCTCCCACCCAAACCCACCCACTTCTTGATTTCGGAAAAGGGTACTCGCATCTCATCCCTGTCTCTAAAATAAATGAAGATTCTGACAGACGGCCTCCTCCGTGGTAGGGATGGACGCTATATCCAACTGAGTGACTTTTTTTTCGTGAGATTTCTTAATATCTCTAAAAAATACTGTATGTGCCCGGTATCATAAAGATAAGGACTACATAGTTAATTAAATGTCTTCGGTTGCAACATCTCATATAATTATGGTCAAACTTCACTTAAGGTAAGTTTGTTTAACCTTCAATTCTATGGAAGCAAAATGTAGGTGACGCGACGGGTCGTTTTAGAAGGGTTTGGGTGAAACCTATGTTCAGCAGTGGACGTCTTCGAGTTAAAATGATGATAAGGTTGGATTATGATTAATTTAATGTTTTATGAATTAGCTATTTAATTAAGTGTTTCATATAACCATCACTACTATTCTGAATACTCTTCATTGACGTTCAATTAAGTAGGTAAGTATCTGAACTGAAAGTATAGTGTTTCGGAATAAACAAAACAACGCGTAATGACTTTGACTTTGACACTGTCCATCGATAACAATCAGTAAATATTTCCAGCGTTTTCTTTGGAAGTGAGCTCGTCTCGTCGCTTGTGCAAGGCCACGCATCAGTATAAAAACTAATGGCTGGATAGTTTAAATAATTTCCTGCGGAGTCTTGCTTTAAACATCATTGTGCGTAAAAAGTAAACCCTAGAAGCGTATTAAATATGACAGCATTCAAAGTGATTGAATGAATGATTCAAGTAAAAAGAATTGAAAAGCGGCATACTTATACCTATATTGCAACACATTTTTATTATGACAGGCACAAAGATATGTGACGGACGGTATGTGGTTTTGTTACGAACTAACTATTTGATGCTGATGTCCAAGTCTAAGTCCTAACAAGATTTTACGATCAAGATGTAGACCTACTGGTGGTTTCTCGAGAACAAAGTAACCCTAAAATATTACAGGTCCATTATTACTGAGGTGCTTCATTTTCTTTTTCGGTAATAGGGCCAAATTGGTAGAAGAAAACTTGTTTGCTTTTACAATTTACAGCTAAGAAGAATTAGGTTGTAACAATGAAAGTAAAATTTCCGGTTTCTGTAAAATTAGTTTGATTTTATGAAATTGTCACATATGCCATGCACGCTATATGAAAGTACCTCTAGCTGCTAGTGCGAAAGAGACAGAACACGCTAACTCGACGTGAGACTGATTTTCGAGCGAAATGCACCTCTATTAGTAAACTCTGATTTGGAATACAAGACCAAAGAATCTACAATGTATAAGCCACTGTCAAAGTAGGTAAATCATAGTCGGTGAGAATTTCATGTTATTATTAAAGATTAGTGTGTTGCAAGTGGAATATTATTTTTACTACCAATAATCACATCTATTAAAATATTTACCAGCGCGTCTTTTAATTATTTCAGTAAAGCAACTAATGAAATATTATTTTATGCCACACCTGGCCATAAAGTGGCTTTTTCCGCACGCTACGCGTACGGAAAAAGCCGCTTTCTGGCCAAGTGTAGACATAAAAAGATGTACACAACACGGGAGGTAATAAAGAAAGCCCTCGATCGCATATTTACGACCCTTTTTTATTTTACCACCCTAGTTGTGTAATGTATACTATTTCTTGATGTGTATGTGTATTTTATGAAGTAAAAATGTACAAATGTCAAAAAATAGTTGTATAGGCTGCCCCTATTGGCCTCGAATACCAGGAATTTCCTTATCTACCATCTCATTAGTACTATTGATCTTTCATACAAGTTCGCTGAATACGTGTTGTACTAGTAGGTAGATACGTGCAGTAAAAAACGCTTTAATTTCATATAATTTTCCAAGACAACTTATGTTGCAGGCTGTAAATATCGATGACGCAACGTCTAAGTAAGTACAATGTTTTGCTCTGCAATGTGTGTATATTTGAACGCTCAGTTCGATCAACAAACGAAAACTGGTTTTAAAGTCATCGTAAACATTAGGCCATCCTTTTAGCGTGTCGTGGCTTGACAACTTTTTAAGAGGCCTTAGTGGAACACTCATCAATTCAAAGATTCAAAAGATGTACAATTTATTGTTTGTATAATTTAAAAGGAATCTTAATATTTTCGAGATTGCCGTTGAGTTCTAGATTCTTCTCGCAAAGATTTCAGCTTCAAGAAGTTGCTGACGACGTCTAGTCTATTCTTTTCTATATATATAAAGATCGTTTGTTTGCATTAAAATAATCTAAAAAAGTAACAACTAATATTACAAATGTGAAAGTTTGTGAAGATGTTTGGATGTTTAAATGTTTGGAGGTTTGGATATTTGTCACTAAATAACGTGGTAACAACTGAATGGATTGAAACGAAATTTGGCATACGAGTAAACGAAGTCTTGGATTGAAACATAGGATACTTTTTATCCCGGTTAAGAGTTCCTTTAGGATAGTAACGTGTATAACGCAGGCGAAGCGGCGGGTAAATGCTAGTCATTCAAGCCCTAATAGGGCCTAATTATTATGGTAACAGCTAGAACATTATTATGATCACATGCATGCTAATCTTGGTCATAATTAAATTATGACTCAATAAAAACGTAATCAGACGATGGCAGAATTCTCAGCCTTAGTAATAGTAGAAGAGATAGCCTAACGACGACTTTTCCTCATTCTTTTTCGTAATTAAACAATTTCGTACAAGGTAAAAAAGTAAATACAATGTGCTAGGGCTGCCTCCCTATCCTGGTAAAGGTGAGTGAAATGGCACATCTCCATACGAAAAGTTATTCTACTAATGTTTTTCTATCGTTTTTCTTAATACACGGAACGGTAGGTAATTTTATAGCAAACACGACGGTATAGGGTTGTTTTTGCAAAAGTTGGTAGATTTAGGGTTGCAGCGATTTTTTTAAAAATCTGATCTACGGTTTATAATCAAGGAAAAATAGGCAAACTGAATGGATCTTACGAGACGGACGACGGCGCCATAGTCGGCCTAGACGGAGATGGCGAGATGGCCTGGACAATATCTCGACGACTGACCACAGGCCGCATTGGATCGGGGTAGCTGGAAATCTAGGGGGAGGCCTTTGCCCAGCAGTGGGACGCCTAAAAGGCTATTAAAAAAACTACTGATAGGCTTTTTGTGTCTAAAAAGTTACTTACCTATCGTAACTGTCGAATATACATTAATAATGTCGAATATAAATGTATACATTTGAACAAATATTTTTTTAGTTAAAACTAGCCTTTCCTGGCTTTAAGAAGTATTGATTATCATCTCTCATTGTACACACAATTGGTTTTATCAGAAGAAATAATGGGGGAAGTTCGATGTCAGGCCGTATCTTAGACTAGTTTTATTGGCAGTTATTTACGCCATATTGATCATACAAAATTTACGAGTTAATGCTTAATGAACTAGCTCACACCCCGTAGAGCACACTGCACAGTAGGGTTATTCATGAATTTGCGGTTAATCTCATCTGTAATATAATTTGAATCGCGAACTATTAATAACAGGTCGTATACGGAGGCAGTAGCATGTGCATCTGTCAGTGTAGACCGAGTAATTTCACTCCGAACAAAGGTACATGGCGCGTCGCGTCTTTCGTTACGGCAGAGCGTACCTCATCCAAGTATTCAAATCCAACTAATACTATAAATTCCAAAGTATGTGGAGATGTTTGTAGGTTTGGATAAAATAAAATAAATAGCACAGTAATGTTTTGTTAAGTAATAATAAATAATTATCATAACGACAACTTTCTTCTTTTTTGAATTCGGGCTTGTTTTTTTTCTGTTGTGGTTGCAGTTCAATCCAAACCTAATCTTTATTTCTAGTAGCAGTTCATTTATGTTAGAGTCGCAATTCAAACTTAACCTAACCTACATTTCCGGTAGCAGTTCGTTTCTGTTGGGGTCGTAGTTCAAACCTAACCTACTTTTTTGGAAGCATTTCGTTTCTGTAAAGGTTACAGTTCTATCCTAACCTACCCTTCTTTTACTTTATCATTTTTTTCTTAGAATATTTACTTTTTGGGTTTACTTGCTCAGAATTATTTGTAATTTCGAAAAATTGTGTTCCAAATTTTTGTATAAAAAATATGTTCACAGTGCGTCATGTCCATTGAAATAAAAATAAACTTCCATACAAAAATGTGACGATCTGGAATGGAAATGCATACGTTGACGAGTGTAGAGTAACCGGCGGCACAGTTATTTCAACCGGTACAAGCAAGGTCTGCAGTTTTCGCATCCATCGTGTTCAGAACCATGACGTGCCATTGCACGCATGTACTGACGTTCTATTCATTTCTAGATGCATTCATAACCAGTGCACACTAATTTCAACTCTATTGCTACACCTTAGGGTCTCAAATCAATTGTACTGAATCTCACATTTCCTATACCTATGTACATGCATGCAAATTTCAACTCAAATGGTAGGGTGCTAAAATCTAAATTCTTTTGCGTTTTTTGAATTTTCCAATGCTTTATGATATTCGCTATTAAAATAAAATTGGGATATTTTTATGTCGATTTGCCTAAATGACCCGATTATACGAGTCTGGCGTTTGACATTAATGATTAATCATTATAAATCATTATTTAAGTATACTTTTTGGGTCAATTTAATTTGGCGTGTGATTACATCCTGTCGTTGGAGATCACATGATTATGATGTGGACTAATGATAATCATCTGTATGGTGATTCATAACTTCATCGTCAACTCGTTTGTAATATAATTTAACTCGTGAACTAGTAATAACAATACAATACAATCATACTTCACTGCACACCAAAAGAAATATTACAATGTAAACTTAATGTGTTGCCTGTACTAGGAGCAAACAATTAAAACATAGATTATACTCCTCAAACTATACAATATTTGTTCAGCGACATTTAAAAATAACTTATGTTTTAATTTTTAGTACACTTTTAAGTTCATTTGAAACCGCAATGTATTGCGATGGTTTTTTTTATGTTTGTAGCGTGACAAGCGACGTCAATTAGGCTGATGTTAACGTACATTAAATATACTATTTTAATTTGTATGAAAAAGATAAAATCTAAAGATAACATAATACTAAATAGAACAGGTGAACAAAACCAATAGTACATTACACAACTAGTGTGGTAAAACAAAGAAAGGCCGAGATCGCAGTGGCTTTTACCGCACGCTACGCGTACGGAAAAAGCCGCTTTCTGGCCAAGTGTAAACATAAAATGATGTAGCAACACGGAAAGCCCTCGATCTCATATTTACGTCCCTCGCTTGCAGCTCGGGCCGCAAACATCTGCGATCTCGGCCTTTATTTGTTTTACCACCCTAGTTGTGTAATGTACTATTGGTTTTGTTCATCTGTTCTATTCAGTATTATGTTGGGTTGGGATGGATATTGTAGTATATCATGATTTAGTGCAACTATAATAGAATAACCACCGTACCGTGTATCATCATATCGATACCTTTAGACTCAAAGGGCGTAAACGCCATTAGAACCTACGGCGTTTACGCCCTTTGCGTCTAAAGGTATCGATATACTGGCGACCGTCATACCAGTAGACTGATTCACAAATCCGCCGTCAACACGTCCCTACAGTACGATTATTTCCACTTTGACACTCGGGATATATCGGTTTTAATCGTAAAGGTTCGTGTTTTCACATAGAGTATATAAAATCCTAGAAATTACACACATACATTATTTTTATCTATTTAATATACCTAATTAATAATCAGAGATCGGATCTTGGGTGCAATTTCGGTTATATGACTTTAAACGTTATACAGAAACGTTATGTTCCTCGGGATTTTGGGAATGGATTTTATCGTAGATATTTTTTTTGTTATATGCATAGAGGTGTACCGTTCTCGAGAATTCTCGGAAACGTTCTCAGTTTTGTATGGGAAATGTTCTCGAGAACGTTCTCTCTCCATATAAAACGGAGAACGTTTCCGAGAATGGCACATCTAGATGCATAATGCATCTATAGTACTAATTAATTCCCGGAATCATGAGAATGTTTCTGTATAACGTTTGAAGTGATATACCCAAATTGCATCCTAGATCCGAACACTGTTAATATTAAAACCTATTGTAAATAACGCTTTTAAAGCAGTAAATTCCCTTGTTTTACTTTATTAACTGTGTCTTGCGATGCGATGTAGGCCACTTTATGGCCAGGTGTGGCATAAATAAATTCAAACAAAAATACTGACACTGAGGTTATAAACTAGAAGCCGAATGTAGATAGACTCGCTATTGAGTGTTCTTTCTATTATCTATTTCTGTTTTTCTCTTGTTTTTGCCATACGAATAAATAAATAACTTATTTTTGAAAACTAGGTTTTAAACCATTTAAGTCACCTCAAAATGTAGCCGAATTTGGTATACAAATGCTTAAATGTGTTTTTTAATGTGTCGGTTACATGAATGCCAGACAAAAAATAATAGTGAAAAGAAAATAATAGTTAATATTTCTACAATATTCGGGTGTTTTTCAAAAAAAGAGTACATCGGTGTTTTTGTTAGAATATTGACTTATTGGGTATTTCTCACGCAGAACCGTTTGTACTTTCAAACCTATATACAAGAAAATTTGTGTCCCAATATGTCCATTCGAGTCACGTTTTTGTATGGAAGAAATTTTATTTCTATGGACGTGACGCACTGGAAACATAATTTTCCATGCAAAAATTTGGGACATTTTCGTGTATTATTTAGGTTCGAAATTTTAAACGAATCTGAACAAGAAAAACTCACAAAGTAAATATTGTAAGAAAAAACACATACGCACGTACACTATATTTCAATAACTGGCCAAGAGCATGTCGGACCATGCTCAGTGTAGGGTTCCATAGCCGTAACTATAAGTAAAAAAAGTACAACAACAAAAGAGCGTATCTTCATAGCAATTACGTCCTTTTGTTGAGAAGCGCAGTTTACCGGCAATAACTCAAAAACGGTTAATCCGATCTTGTTAAAAATAATTTTCGTTGAAAGTATTAATTTGGACACACGGTTTAGAAGATAGAGGGGGGTGGACATAATTTACACAACTTTCGAAGCGATTATTTCCAAATATATTCACCTAATCAAAAACATTATTTTGAAACCTTATAGTGGTTTTTAAAGAGCTGTCGAACTATGTACCACACGTTGATATTTGCTGAAAAATTTTTTTTTAGCTTCTTTAACATGTATGGAGTGCCCCCCCTAAAAATGTTTTTTTTAGTTCTTTAACTACCAAACTAAGTAGCGGCCCATACAATACACCTATATTCCAAATTTCATCATTATCCATCCTGTAGTTTCTGAGTAAAATGCCTGTGACATACGGACAGACGGACAGACGGACAGACGGACGGACGGACATGACGAAACTATAAGGGTTCCGTTTTTGCCATTTTGGCTACGGAACCCTAAAAATGCTCATTGCCCATTTTTGGGGCTCACAACAGTGGCGACATCTATAATAAGGATATGGCAGTTTTAACTCAATCGAATTAATTTTTAGGGCATATTGTTGGTAGTTGTATGTTTTAATGACGGCTCTGATAGCTAAACCAACTTCATTTATTTTAAAGTTCACATCGCGCGTTACAAAGTTTAACGACTTGCCTCAACACTCCCCAACAAATTTACACCGTCAAGTTGTGAAATTGTTAACTAATTCCCAATTCATATAAGTTGGTAATTGATAGATCCCTCATGTTGCTGACCGCGTTCCCCAGGGCGCCGTTTTGCGCCCCAACTTCTTCTAGGTACGGCTTTACGGCCAATCTTTGTGGTGGGTAATTATTTTAATTAGAAAATTAATCAGTACATGTAAAAAAGGAAATAAATTAAAAATCTATTTAACCCTTCGTATGCTTAGGCACTGCTTAGCGCGGAGCCTTTGAAACTTATGTAATAATTTCTTTAGGTTTCAGTTTGATGAACAAATATATACATTAAATATCTAAAAGATTCATATAATTTTTAAGACTAAAGTTTACCCATTCAATAAAATATCTTTTGAGGTAAAAATTACTACCGACTATGAGTACCTCTTGGTCTTGTTGCCTTGCTAATGTTTTCCAAGACAACACACATACACATAGATGGTCTGAAGATCTCCCCAGGTCGACGCACACAGCACCATCCCCGCCGGCGAGGACGACCTCCTCGCGACACCATCTCACAAGGGCCGCGACACCATCACACAAGGGCCGCGACCCGATTTGCCCCTGGATCCGCATAACCTGGATTAATTAATTCACTCCGACTATGGTCGGGCTCAGCTAAGCGTCTTGTCGAAGTCTTCTTAGCTGGGCTAGGGGTACTGAACCGACGACTAAAACTCCCATTAGCTCGATGACATACTAAGAGATGTGGCGTTGGGAACGCGGGAATGTCACATCTCTATCACACAATTCACACACTCTTCATAAGTAAAGGTAGATCCGTTTCAACCAATCCCGCTGGTCTGTCGCGCACTTTGAGCTATCAGCGAAAAGTCATGATGGTCGCGGCTAGCGAATTTAAAAGTACTAAAACTAGCTAAAAAAATCTGATGTACGGGTTGCGTTCACCGGACGGCGATGGAAGCGAAAAGTGTATAGGTTTAAAACTTAACTAAAGCACCTGTTGCATGTAGTAGTAACCTGTCCGTATAGACAGTTTGACGTTGAAAAAGGACATAAGTTCCATATAAATTCCGTACACTACTACATGCAACAGGTGCTATAGTTAAGGTTTTTACCTATACGACCGTTCGAAGCCTTTGGGGGAGACCTATTGTCAGTAGTGGACGTCCCAAGGTTGAAATTACAAACGTATTCCAGCACAAACAATACACAAAACAAATTTACATAAATGTAATTTAAGTTTGCATTTAGTGAACAATTTTACCCCCAGTGAATTCGTCATCATCTCTCATGAATATCTCGAGACACCTGTCGCCGCGGTGAGAAATTACTTTAATATTAATATACTAGCATTTTCCCGCGGCTTCGCCCGCGTTGTTCCCGTTATTGTCCCAAAGGAACTCTGTACCGGGATATAAAGTACCCTATGTTTCAATCCAGGACTTGGTCTACTTGCATGCCAAATTTCAGCATGATCCATCTAGTTGTTACCCCGTTATTAGGTAACAAACATCCAAACATCCAAATATCCAAATATCCAAACATCCAAACATCTTCACAAACTTTCGCATTTATAATATTATAGTAGGATGTTTGTGGTATTAATACATTATGTTGCAGTAGCGTCGTGTAAAAGATATACTAGGGCAAGCCGGTGCAGATTTGGCGTACATTTTCCTTAAGTGCTCTAGAATAAGGTGGTCAAAAGCCTGATATTAGACAAGCCGGTACGAATCAAACATTTATTTAAACTTTCATTTTGAAGATACAGTAAGTTTCTATTGTTTTGGCGATTGTGCCCGCATGGTGCAATCTAATACAAATATATTATCATCCGAATAACAAAAGAAAATGCGGGCCCGTTTCATAAATATTTAACTTTAGACGCGATAAGTTGGAACAGCTGATATTACATAGTACATGGTCGGATGATACTCGTTTTAATACGACTAAGTGACAAACAAGCATCCGGCCCAGCCGAAGATTGCAGCCTCATTGTACATGGAATTATACTGGGTCTCTTTCTCTTAACACCGCACCGTCAAATTGTGGCAAATAATCGTGGAACTCGCGTATCGCTTGGTCAAAACGCTCAGAGAATCGCCCCCCCCCCCCCCTTACTGCATAGTTAGGGGGCGATTCTCTAAGCGTTTATTCAGGCTTTCTCTGCCTGTTCCGTAAACTGTTAGTAATCTGTTACTAACCGACATTCTAACAACTAGGGCACCCATGTTTGTTGACAATCATACTTGAACGAATCGGTTTGTGTGCCGGCCGGCCATTGTGTCCTTTCAATGGACGAGCCCAGTATCCAAACAGCTTCGAAAACGATGTAAACACATCAATATTAAATATACTTACGACATTTGGAATATTGGTAATTCGAGTATGATCATGTTAAAATAGTAGTTAAGTACTTAGATCACGCGTAGGGTATATAATCGATTTATTAGCTGCGGTGGAACAATGAGCTGTTTTAAGACTATGATTATGTACTTTGTACTTTTCCACTAGTCATTGTTTAGTGGGTAAGTACCTACCTAAAGTTAGGTACATAAGTACTCTGTACTTTCGTATGTTTAAAAAAATACCCATTACTTATGAAGCAAAGTCTAAAGTCATAGAGGTTTTTATATACAATATGCTTAATTTGCAATATGTTTTTTTTATATTGACCGTAACTAACTACGTTACGTTGACATAAAAAGGTTTAAGCATGAATTAATATTAAAATTAAAAATCAATACGTTCAAACTATTTTATTTGTCTGATAGAGTCCGTGTTATTAAAAAATGTTTCAATTGTTTTCACAGACGGTATTATGCAGGTGTGCAAATATTGTAGAGCGCTTCATTTGTAAATATCAATACTTAAGTAATAATAACATTTCCAAGGCAAATTCAGACTGACACAAACAAGTAATAGAGACACAACTTACAATATTATTTACAGGCAAGCTCAAAAAGATGCCGGTCTTTTGATTGCATTTTATATACTAGTTTGAAACTAAAAACGGAGATAATTCCGCAAGTATCACTATTCCGAAATTGCATAATTCCGTACCCTGATTTCTGAAACTTTGCTGTATACGATGTAACGGGAAGTATAATTAAGTTAGTGTCATAGCCGGCAAAAAAGAAAAGTAACAGGGTTTTCGCAGTTTTTAAAACGGGTAAATTTCAACGGTACTTAAATACCGTCAAACTTTCCGCTGCGTCACAAAAATTTCAATTTCGTCACGAAATTGAACTGCTTAAAAATTGTGCACTTTTTATGAAAAACACCGCAGCAGCCGGTTTCATCGGCGGCCCGCCAACAGCTTAGCCAGTATTTTTTCATAATTGTTTATTAGTAAAATTGTGCTTGTAGATTCAAAAGTAAATAATCAATCGTTTATAAACTGAGTAATATTTATTATACCTAATTAATTGATTACCTGATTTTATGTATAAAAAGAGAAAGTGGGACAATATTTACCTAATTAAATAAAAAATATTTTTACTAAAAAAAAACCGACCGCGGTGCACTTTAAAAGTGCATAAAATCCGCCATTTTTTTTATTTTAACGAACTTCATACCCAGTGACACTCGCGCCATCAAAACGAATCCAATGATGTATCATTTATCAAAATCGGTTGTGCCGTTGAGTAGTTACGAGCGGACACAGGAACGGACATACATACATACATACAGGTCAAACACATTACCCTCCTTTGGGCTTCGCCGCAGTCGGGTAAAAAACGGTTTACCTATGATGAAAATCAAAATTCTTGGCCCTTGATTTAGAAAAAGTTGAAGACCCCTGATCTGATATAGTCTAGTGTACAGTCGAGTTCATTTACATCTACACACTTACGTGAACAAAAATATCTGAAGACGACCCTATTGTCGGGAGCATAAAAGCGTGTTCATATATTTTCGTTCTCTTATATGTTTAAATGTTAACGAACTCGACTGTACCGTTTAAAACTAAATCTATAATATTATATTGTCCAATTGAATTATGATTTCACGTAGTTTTCCCTCGCTTATAGCAAAACGATTTCCAGAATGAGTTCCATCGTATCCGTACTGAGTGGGTGATTGCCATACAATAGTGTTTGGCAAGGCATGTTATAACTCACGGAATCCAATATATTTTGTAAATGGCGCAATAGTTGGGTTGTTATTGTACGTAAGGCTTATGGTTGGTAATTTCATAGATATGACGTACATATTGGAGGATTCATAAAGTTCCATTGATAAGTGAAATTGCGTAAACGTAGGTAAAGGTGATTCGAGTCGGTCTTTTTTCCCATACAAACATAAAGAGGGTCATCGTTTTGTTCACTACATCATATATTTGAAATGCATTTTATGTTATAGCTTGATACATTTTATCTGCGCGAAGCTGCTGAAGTCTCAGAAAACTGGAATTAACGTGCAATAGGGCATTTCAAGTTAGCGTCATCTATTAGCATAATTTGAAACTGAACGCTTTTTGCTAACATCATACATTATTATATTTTTTGTCTTTTTGAGAGTTCTCGGGTCATTTCGCGCAAATAAAATGTATCGAGCTATGGAATGAATCACATTTCAAACATAACATAATTGATGACGTGGAAAGCAAGCAATGGCCCTCTTTATGTTTGTATGGATACTGGAATCACCTTAATAAAACTTTAACAGATTCACATACCTACTGCCAATTTTAGTTATCTTAGTCTATCTATCTCAATATTTTATTAGAAGAGAAAAGTTGAAAAATTATATGCGTCGGACATGATTCAAACCTGCGTCCCCAACGGCTTTCCGGGCCAACACAGGCGCGCTATCAATGGCGCCACCGAAACTATGTAGTTCACAGGATTACAGATTGTACGATCCACTTAAAGGAAACAAAGCGATTGTTTGTAAACCTCAAAAACACCAAGATGACGTTATTGGAAAATGTCGTTACAACCACCTTTAAAGTTCAATTGACTATCAACTCTATCTCCATGAACCATAGTTTACAACTGCATTAATAGAATAATGGCGTTCCAGCTGCCTTCGCTTTGTTCGGATCTCAGCTCTCAGGTAGTCAGGTAAATGCCAGGGATGTGAAGTGCATAATACGTCTAAAGTCACATTTCTATTAAAGCAATTTTAACTCTTGGCAAAGGCCTTAGAGTTGATAATCCACTAAAATGACAATGCATGAAGTCTTTATCTGTGAAGCACGCTTCTCTTTTATGACGGCCGATAATGAGGTACAAAACCACACAACAGTATTGTTTCCTTTAAGTGGATTGTACAATCTGTAATCCCGTGAACTATACATATGCTCCAAAAAATAATATATCGGGGTGTAAGATACAGTGCGTTTTCACCACTCATGCACCCGTCGGCCCCAGAGCCCATCTGTATGCTGCAGGCCAGTCAAGTGCAAAATATGTATCGAATCAAGGACCTTAAAATCAATAGCCCGACGGAGCCTCGCCAACGGACAACTGAAGCCTTTTTTATTAAGCCGGCTGCTTGTACTTACGAGCCGCACGCACACATCAACTAATTTTTTCCTATTGCGACCAGCACACATAGGTTGCCGGCTTAATAGACATGCTTCAGTTCTTTGTTAGCGAGACTGAGACTCCGTCCGGCTATTTATTTCAAGGTCCTTGTATCGAATAAATCACTTCATAAGTATGGTACGGAGTTCTTATTACCACTGCAGAAGGTGTATTCGGGCATATTGTTGAGCATTTTTACGCAACCATATTTTTACACTTGGTTGTTCCTACTTTATTAAAAAAAGGATCGTTTCTATTAATATACGAGGCAAAGTAGTACAGTTTGCTTGGAAACGTCTCATTTTATGATACATACTTTGTTTGGTTTAAATAATGTAAGTAAACTTACATTATAACTTTGACGACAAGTTGCAAGAAAGACAAAAACACTTTTGCGATTTATGATGTATATTTTACTCGTGCGGAATCCTAATTAACTGTATAATAACCTGAATACTAATATAACCAACTCTGTGTGACTACGAAACAGTTTCCTATAGTTTACATTTCATTACGGTAGATGTTAATATTTAACTACGACTAAATTAACTGACCAGAGCAGGGGTTAATAATCCGACTGATTAATCATCGTTTATTTAGGATATCGTGATAACAGAGAAACCGACGTGAAAGCCAGGAGTAAAGTTTTTTGGGAAATGCAATCCCGCTAGGGGGTAACTTGATGCTTTATATTCACTATTAACGACATCAAATTTGGTTGAAATTGGTCTCCTTTTATTGTTTGATACCTGCGAAGTAAATTATTAACCCACTTTTCGTAATTATAGAGATCAGGGTGACTATAATAACTATAATACAGATATGTCACATATAATATGAGCCTGATTCACGGCAGGCTGATTGTTATTATAACAAAGCCGTAGACTCAGCCTAGACAAACTCAAAGCAAGGCAGGTGGCCCGGTAATGAGCAAACAACAGGAAAATGACTGCATCGTGACTTCACTTGCACTATACTCTACTATACTGTAGATAGTTACACAGTATGTCCGTTGGATGATAAAGTCTTAATGCAATCTATGCATGTTAGATGCGAGTTTATAAATTGGCTTTTCAGTAAACTTCTTGCTATTATGAGATCTGCGGAGGGTCTTTGCACTAGAGAAAAAAATTACAGCGTGCCTGGTGCAACGCGATCAGAGGGCTGCTAAATGCAATCTCGATCAGACGTTCCAAAGGACAAAGAATCAGGCTACATTGACGGCTATTGCGTTTCGCCACGATCACGACCTGAAGGACCGACTAAGAAGAGATTGTTGTTTTTAAAAAGAGGTAGACTGAACCTAGACAAACTCAAAGCCAGGCAGGTGGCCCGGTAATGAGTAAACAACAGGAAAATGAATGATGTCGTGACTTATACTATACTATGTATAGATACACAGGTCGTCCGTTGGATGATACTTACATAGTTATAACTGAATCTATGTTATGATAGATGCGTATGTATAATTATATTGCGGGTCACTGTTCCTTCACCTATAAAAATAGATTAGATTGACGGTAGGCTTATTGTTATTACAACAAAGCCGTAGACTCAGCCTAGACAAACTCAAAGCGAGGCAGGTGGGCTGTTAATGCGTAAATAACAGGAAAATGACGGCGTCGTGACTTTACTTATACTACTGTACTATTGTGTAGATCTGTAGATAGTAACACATTACGTCCGTTGGACGGTACTCAAGACTTAATTGAATTTATACATGATAGATGTGCACTGTATCATATCATAATTTTCCTAGTGACTGCGCCATGATCACATACACACATCTATAATATAATTTGTGTATATGTGATAATAATGTTATCGTGCATCGAGTTACTTTACAATTGAAAATTGAAGAAAGAATCGTCTTTGACAACATCAGATTTGGAATGCGTTTAATTTCTCTGTTTAATACAATTTGTCTGCGCGAAACGACGGGAGAAGTCTCAAAGTGCGTTCCCACCCTGACTAATTTAGTCACGCGAGTCGACCATGAATCCTGCACCTGTCTACCGCTTTACTGCATCTACGGGCTAGGTAATTTACCAGTTCATGATCACAATTACCGAGGGTAATATGACCGCAGCTTCTGAGCCGTGCTATTATACGTTTTACAAAACAGAGTAAATTAGCGTAACGGAGATGAGCCGAGTTTGTATAGAGGAACTGGAGATCGGACCTTGGTATACTTAGATTACCGTGTTTTCCCAAAATATGTACTGCGGGAATAACATTGCGAGTTTTTCGTGATTGTGCGAGTTCATTTGTCGCACAACATAATAACATCGCGCGCTTGTATGTGTGCGCGCTGTAAACGAACGCACCAAAGTATCACGCGCTCCTAAACGGTCATAGTTTGACTACTTATTTGTCTCTATACTTTAATAATAATATCGTCGCCCCTTCCTGTGGCAGTATTTTGAATTAAGATATAGATAACGGCCAAGTTTCGAAATCTCAATTTTGATTAACATAAGGAGTAAAAAGGCGCCCCGTGGCATGGTGCCAACGATGCTGGCAGCATTTCCTCGCTATACCTATGGCAATAGGAACTATTTCTGCCTGGTTCGACCCCAGGCGCCCCCGGATCCCACCCAGTCCGATCCACTCAAGGTTATGGGTCGCGACTCGCGATCGCGAGTTAGTCAGCCTTTGAAAAAAGGAACTATTTTATCATAGTCTCGATTGAAACCATTTAAAATTGTCTATGGCTTCTCTATTTTTTTTCGTACAGTCAAATGTTTTTTAAAGCCCTGAGCACGCTCAATTTGCCACGACCGCGTTGAAGCGTGTTGTTGACATTGTTCAATTTGTCCATCCGTACAGCGTGTGATTAAATCGCTGATAACTGAGCCCACTGCGTTGATTAAGTTTAACTCAAACATCCCGTATTTGGACGATAGCGAATAGTTTACCTATTGTTCCGATTCGTCATATTTTATTAGTAAAGGATGCCCTCAATTTTGATCACGTAGGTGAAATTAATATGATTAAAAGTATCATATATGTTAACCAGGGTCACAATATATCTATATGCTAAATTTCATAGAAATCGATCCTTTAGTTTTTGTGTGATGCGCGTACAGACATAAACTGGTTACGATTTTATTATCTGTATAGATTTTGCTAGATTCGTGCAGTTCTTTCCATCTGATCCTATCTAGAGTCACATTCTGGACAAAGTATAAAGACGAAGAAGTAGTCCAACTTCAGCCGTTTAGGAACGCGCGACGCATATTCACACAGACGCGCGATAGCACGTCATTCACGCATTCTTATAGTGCGTTCTCTTTGCTTGTAGTGCGTTCGTACACGGCGTGCAGTGCACACGTCTGTCCACCCCGTTGGGAAAAAGGCGTGACTATATTATGTACGTACATCAATCGTGGTTGAAATGTGTTTCATTTTACAGCTCGATACATTTTGTCTGCCCGAAATGACATGAGAAGACCCAAAAACCAGAATCAATATGCAATCTGCTGTTTAAGATCAGCGGTATTTATTATCATCATCTGAATGAAACCAAACGTTTTCTGCTAATAATTAGTGTATCTTTTTTGCTTTTTGCGAGTTCTCTTGACATTTTGCGCACACAAAATGTATCAAACTATAACATAAAAAAATACAATTCAAACATAATAGGCAATATGCATGATATTTTTTATTTACTTTAATACAAGCTCATTTCTATAAGAAACAGTAAGAAAAAAATATTTATCGAATAACTATAAAAATAACCAAGATATAAGACAACAAAGATTTATCTCTATCTCTTTCTAGCAAAACAGAATATAGTATGGAGATTGTATGGCGAACGTGTACTATGACGTCATAGTCCATATCGGATCTCTCTGTCTAATCGCTGTCTGATTAATGCATTAAAATGTTTATATCTTCCGTATTTCTCGGTCGATTTTAATTTTATTTTGACTTTATGTCATCTTATTTAGAGTATTTTCATATTTTGTTGAGAAATGTGTTAAAAAAAATCATGCATATTCCCTATTGATGGCGTGGAAGCAAACGATGACTCTCTTTATGTTTGCATGGGAATCCAACCGACTGTAATCACCTTAAGACGCTTGCAAGAGTGATATCTGGGCCCCGTTTCACGAAGCTACAAGTTATAATTAATTTTATGCCACACCAGGCCATAAAGTGACTTTTTCCGCACGCTGCGCGTACGGAAAAAGCCGCTTTCTGGCCAAGTGTAGACATAAAATGATGTACACCTACACAACACGGGAGGTAATAAAGAAAGCCCTCGATCGCATATTTACGTCCCTCGCTTGCAGCTCGGGCCGCAAACTTCTGCGATCTCAGCCTTTCTTTGTATTACCACCCTAGTTATGTAATGTGCTATTTGAATGTTTGCCATCGAGACTGACGAAATGTTTGATAATAGCAGCCAATTGATTGAAGTAAGTACCTACCATGATATGATAGTTTTTTATGACTTCTAAACGACGGGAGTGGGGCTAATATTTGGTTCTTTTGCATATGTAATTGCATTGGCATGGTTGAATTTTAGCACTTTAGGGTCAATTACTACACTTACATACCGCGACTACGCGATACGTGTTTTATTTATATACGCGATTTAGTCCGTTTAAGTTATTCTATTACAATGAATGATAATCGCAACCGGAATCGGAAACCGAAGACAATATAATTTAGGGTGAAGTTTGACACAAAATTTCATTGTGTGTAAGTACATAATTATATATCATAGGTATATTTGTAAACTCGTCTTAAGTTTTCTCTCTGTCGTTAAAGTGTTGTCTTAAATAAGTGTATTATTTTGCCAAGGGAAGGGTTAAGGAACGAACCGGCAGTCAACAAAACCATAACATTACTAACTTGCAACCTGTTCACGTTTGACCGGTTTTGAGCCCATCCCGATACTAATGCAAAGTGAAGTGTCCAGATTCTGAGCCGAAACGGTGACCAAATTGAATAAAACGTTGTACTTAACGTAATGCTCAATACATATAAAAAGCAAAATGCGGGTGTTTAGAAACGAATATAGACGCCTAATTAAAATATTGATTTGTATTATATACGAGTCTATGAAAGAAGTTACAATTTCTCATACATATTATGTATGAGAAATTGTAACTTCTTTCATAGACTCGTATTTTTTTTTTCTTCGCCTACATGTGTGTGTGTGTGTGTGTGTGTGTGTGTGTGTGTGTGTGTGTGTGTGTGTGTGTGTGTGTGTGTGTGTGTGTGTGTGTGTGTGTGTGTGTGTGTGTGTGTGTGTGTGTGTGTGTGTGTGTGTGTGTGTGTGTGTGTGTTTCACTGCTGTACAAAGGCCTCCCGTCTATCCCGCCAATCGTCCTGGCTCAGCTTATGCTCCTGCTACCTGAGTTAAAAAGTATCTTCTTTCGGGTTGCCTCTGCTTCCGTAGCCATCTGTCGGGGTCCATTCGGTGGCTCACTTGACTCATTGCTCCGGATGCATTCAGTAATCTGACACATACGATTTTGTATGTCTTATCCGTTCACTGGGCAGTGGTGTCCCGGACCTTTGGGAGGCGTGTGCGGAGCCGAAGCCAATGCGGATAGCCCTATTCAACAATCTAACGAAATGCAAAGTGTACAGCGGATGCTATCTCTGTCCATGTGATAGGACGCACACAGAGACAGCCCTCGCTAGATGCAAGGGGTATCGTGAATTGATGGGATCTAAATCTAATTCTAATGAATTATGGTAGTGGATTTATGGAATGAAAAATGGGCTATTGATTGAGACATGTCGGCATCTGTCAGGAAAAAGGGACTCATTAAGTACTATTTATTATTACACATATTTTTTCTAAAAATAACTCGCGTGCTAGAACTATTTTTGTGGTACACGTGCCATCGATTGCTTTCCCTGAATAAGTAAATGATCCCACTTGATGATTCTCAGCTATTACGAAATGTCTATTTTACTTAGTTAAATCTCGTCTAAAAGATAGATACCTATTGGATAGTTAGTTGGTGAATGTTTTGGTTTAATCTAATATGAACAGGTGTGTGTAAATCTTGCTCATGGACGCATGTAGCGACGATGCCAGAATGTAATTAAACTACAACATCAGGTATAAATTGGGTACGCATTATTAAAGGAATCTGAGCACCAGTGGGGAACTACGTAATTGTGTGATGTTGCCCCTTACTACTTTTTAATGGAAATACATTAGAGATTACTCGTACTTCACCGTAATTCATCTATTTCTGTAAATTAGAAATTGTCGTGTATACCAGATGTACGTAAATGTAGCGACTAGTAAACGCTGTAACATATACCTATAATTCCATACACCGGATTCGCGGGGGCAAATCTGTACTGACGTTTAATAGTGCGAGGACACATTAAATTATATTTTTGCAACTTCTTGATGACATCGAAACGAATGAAGACCCTTTTTTGTTTGTATAGAGAACAGACCGATTAGAATCACTTAAAGAAATTGGTTCCGTAGGTAGGTTTGAACACGGGCTAAGTGAAACAAGCATCAACCGCTTACTCAGAATTTACCTGTGACTGATAACATCTGGCTCGTCCGCGGCATACATATAGTTCCAAGAATGGCTGTCGTGACTTCTCCAAAGCAACGGTCACAAGATGGTAGAGTGCAGTTCACAATACTATCCTATCCTTCTTACTTAATATTATAAATGTGATAGCTTGTGAAGGTGCTTGGAGGTTTCGATGTTTATTAATACACATACATAACACGGTAATAATTAAATGTGACGTTCCGCAGGTAAAAGTACCTTATGGCGGGTAGGCGCTTACGCTGTTATTAACGGCACTCCTATATTCATTTGATGCTACACGACGTAAGTGCCGACCCTCCATAAGGTACCTTTTCCTGCGGAACGTCACAAATAGCTGCTATAGCTTGGCAACTTCGTTGGTGACACTCACCTGTGATGAACGGCGAACGGCAGAGGCAGCCTCTGCCGGTCGCCGTTCGTTTTTGGCGGTAACTTGTGTAAGTAGTTACGGCTGCACATAACAAAAAGCACACAGGTGAGTGTCACCAACGAAGTTGCCAAGCTATAGTATTTTCGGGACTATGCCGCGGGGGCATAATTTTTACACTTATTATTAGAGACCGGATTTGAAGTAGCGATCTCAATATTAATATGGATATGACTAGTACAATTTGTTTTTTTTTTATGAGTTAATCGATTTTATTGAATTATTACTACAATTAATAACATAGTTGCTAATAATTTCTATTGGCCTTCTCTTGTAGCCAACTACTCTGAACTAGCCCACTTAAATTGATTCAAAAATTTGCCCATAAATTTAACTTTACGCGCAGGCCATAAATTCAGAATCTCGGATGGTCGGATGATACGTGATTTTATGACGTACGTAGATATGGGAAATGGACGGCTTTGAGAAAGGTAGGGTATAAAAGCGATAATAGATGCCGTTAAGATTCAATTGGTTTTGAAAGACGGAAAGGATTTTTAAGTAATGCAGAGAGTTATATGTACTATTTTTGATGCGACATTATATCACTTATTTTGTTTAATTGTCTTCAAATAGAGGGAATTCTCTAAGGGCCGATACAGACGGACTGCAACCCAGCTGCAACTCCCTACGATTTGTATGGGAACTGCATCACAACTGCAGGGAGTAGCACCGTAACCGTAGGGAGTTGCAGTTGGGTTGCAGTCCGTCTGTATCGGCCCTTCGGTTGCATTTTTTTTATATTTGTTACCTACCTCAGAACTCCGTCGGTTACGAGCAGATTTGAAAAACGTATTTTTTCAAAGGGAGCATAGTTTCAGATTGGTATAGCTGTTTCAAAACCCAGTTCTGATGACGGTATCCACGACCAATGGAGGGAACTTTTCAAATTTTGTTGGCACATGAACATCAATTTCAGTATTTTTATAGTATCTTGTTCATTACTGAGTTAAGGGAACTCCTCAAATATAATAAGCACTTTTATAGTATCTACTATCTTATAGGGTTTTTTAATATAAGTTTGTACGGAAACCTCGGTGGGCGAGTCCAACTCACACTTGTCCGGTTTTTATTTCCTTTTGAGGAATGGAACTCTAAAAAAAGGGAACCGTTCAGTCGGAATTGTAATAGTTTTATAGGGCTTTAATAACACGAGTTTGTAATTCCTTTACCGCCCGTGGCACACGCAATGTTTTTCATCACACTTGTGAGGAAATCTAATTAAAGTCACCTTACTTAACCTAAATAAAATTGTAAAACAGAAAGTGACATATATCCATAGACAATGCGAATGTCAAGTCACGTTCGAAAACCATAGGGGTAAAGACCTAAAATGGTTGATTTTATATTTGCAAAATACTGAAATACACTATTCAAACATTTCATTAATGTTACAGAAATATGTGTGTACATGTATTTGCAATAACAGGTTTCTTTAAATAAATATTTCAGTGATAAAATTCAAAAAAGTAAGTTGCGTTTCCTTTGAAGATGACAAATAAGAGTAAAACAGAATCAACTTATTCAAATTGAAAAAAAAAAACATTACGCCCTAGCCCTAGGGCGTAATAGGTCATTTACGGCCCGCAAAACCTACGTGTAACAACACCATTTTCGAGCAAGTGTGATGAAAAATACATGACGTAACACAAGTATAACTATAAAGGATGACGTCACATGTCTCAAGCGCTAAAGTCGTGAGAGGTACACTAGATAATAAAAGCGCCAAGGGGTATCTAATATCGTCTAACAATCCTAATAATATGCAAATAAATGTTCATACCGTCTGTTTCATTACTCACCAGGAATAGCGTATTGAAGGCATAGACAAATAAAAATACTGCTCAAAGGAAATTTATCTTTTACAGACGAACATTATTGCAAACGTTCTCTTTGACTGAAATACTCTGGCCTTGGATTTTTCCTTCATAAATAGTATATCTTTAGCATATTATAAATGGGAAATTGTGTTTGTTTGCCCGTCTTCGAATGGTGTATCAGATAGATGAGATTATTTTCTTAGAAATAGATAAAATGAGTCGGATACAAGCTATTTTGTCCTAGAGAATAGGGATGAAAATTCTCTCCGTGAAAATCATACGCCATGATCTAAAACAGTGGTTCATGAACTTTTAGTGATGAGGTGAACTCCACACTTTTATCGCTCTGGTGTCAGAATAGGGTAGTATCGGGAATAAATGGAATAGTATTAAATAACGCGAAAATCTACTCTGCGGTTGTTCAACCGAATAATGAATTGATGGTGTATTTTTTCCAGACAGCTTTCGAATTACGTATTATTCAAAAATTCATAACATGAACTAAAATAAATTAAATATTTATTTTATTGCATTGCTTTATTTCATTCCACGGAACTGATCACATTATTAACATAAATAATGAGACTTAGAAAACCACCGTGAGACTCAAACATAGAAAGAGATCACTCACGCTAGGTATACAAAACGTATAATAACGTGAGTGATCCGTTTTATCTCAATAAAAATAATGAGACTTCATGATACAGCCAAAACGTTTCTATTGACAGTGACACAATCACTGGTCAAATCTTATAAATTGACTTAGACAATTCTTATATATGTAAAAACATAAGATAAGGAATGAAGAAAATGGTTTTTAATATGTACATAACAAATACCATTTTTAGGTAGGTAGGTATATAAGGTGCTAACAAATTAGCTTCCGATATTTTAAGAGAAGATACTTTACGTTATAATAATTAACATTAACTAGAAATTTAGAAAACTTTTCATATATTTTTTTGGTGTTCATTTACCAAACAAAATAAATAAATTAAAATTCTACCCAAAGTACCTACATCAAACAATCATACTGTTAATTTAACAGACAAGAACATTTTCTATCAAGTGGACGTCGTTTTCTGTTAAGTGGTCAGTTCATTCAGTATTGGAAAATTATTAACCATAAGATAATCAAAGAGGTCTTAATCACTGATTATTATTTACTTACCTCATTTACAACAAACTTACTTCGCTAATTTTCTCCAAAACATAGACATCATTTTGTTTATTGTTTTATACATAAAATAAACTCCGAAAGTACTACCAGCCCTAAAAATATTAGTATTTTGAACAGAAGATTTTATTGTACGAAATTGAAAACTTTTCTAAGGCAGCCGGTGTATGCTTACTACTCCTAAATATAAACCCCCGTCTTGTAAAAAAATGCTTTCATGAAAAATGACGGTCTTAGCGCAAAGATGCCCCATAAAATACAAGACGCAGTGGCAGGCGAAAAATGTTATATTTTAGCATACAAAAGGCATATAATCAGGGGCCGTTGGCGGTGGCGGTATTGGGAAGAAAGCCGATCGTTGGAGTGAGGACTTGATTAAAGACATATTTTTAGAAGGGCTTATGCCAAATTTTCTTTACTACCTACAGATTTCACGTATTATGGTTTTGAAATGATTCTCTATCTTTACACTTTTCGATATTTATTTAAGGCCTAATTGAACAATTGAATTGAATGGGTTTCAACTGTCAAGTTATTTATAAGTAGGTAAGGTACCTACTTTTTTACTTTACTTAAATTTGTGTAGTTTTTCACAAATAGTAACTATTTAAATCTATTTGCGATATGTTACTATTTATTATTGTTATTATTTGGCAAAGCACCTGAGGCTATCAATATTAACGATCCCCTTGTTTAGCCCTATGGCATTAACATGTCATACATGTTTCTTAACTAAATAACGGGTTGTCAATACGAACTTGTTAATATTCCACGGTTTTAAGTTTATGATTTTCAAACTTTTTCCATGCCGTAAAACAGATTAAATCTTTGTCATTGTATAATATTACTTGAATAACAATTTTTTATGTGCTTATTTAATTTTTTCTTCGTCTCGTTACCTCCGATTGCATATATCGTTCTTATTCTATCGCAAGAAACTTCATTACAGGTCTGGTGATCACAGAAAAACTAGATGTTTTTAGTAAAATTTTCCTACTATCAAACAACCTATTTTAGAATGACTCATGAAAACATCCCAACAAGCAAAGTAATCCTATAAATAAAATTATAAGTATTAATCTACTAATAAAATTCTTATAGAGACATTGTTGTAGACTCCTTTACTTATAATATCATTAGACAAGTAATAATATACTCAAGAGCATTTAGTTTTATATTTCTGTCTTTTAGTTTGCTACAAGACTAACCCACAGAACAGTTACAGGATAGTTTTACTAATAGTAACATTTTCCAAGCGTAGATAGTCTCAAGATCATTTGTTCTTATTTTACAGTTTTCTAGTTAGCTATAAGATTATCTTGTAAGATACTTATAAGTATAAGTATCCTGTAATTGTTTGCAGGAAGATTAAATAGTCTTGAAGAATATTTGCTACAATAGTAGTACTTTATAAGAGTACAAGATATTATAATATACTAAGTGGAGATTATTATAAGTGTGCATCGTTAATAGTCTTCTTCAAGATTATTTTAAGTATAATTGTACTTGTTTAGAGCTATATTAGATTAAACAACTCTATAAGCTATTCGATCAATCACTTTACTAGTAAACGTTTGCCATTTTGTTTTGTTTTAACTATAAGAATTCGTCTTGACAAAATCGTTTATTATGGATGTAAGCGCGTGGAAACGATTTAAAAGGAGCGGTGGTTACAGAAGAAAAGTGACGAGAAGACATAAGGAATTAGTGAAGCCAGATTCATCAGAAATAATTTCATCGGCATTAGAGTGTAAACCTGGTACATCAAGTGTGAATTTCGGTGATAAAAATGAGGGTTCCGCAATGGATTTTTTTTTTGGACTCGGATACTGAAGAATTTAAAATAATTGAAGAAGAATACGATATCGATATTGAAGAAACTACTGAATATGAAAAAAATTATAAATTTCTTGAAGGTATTAAAAATTGGGCCTTAAAATTTAATATTCCCCACCTAGCCCTGAACGAATTATCTACTATTCGTTGAGTTTTATAAAGTCATCTTTGCTTAAAAAACAGTCAACGTCTAAATATACCACCATCGCGTAAAGAACTGAAAAGACAACAATTAATTTAAAATAAACCTTATTAGGCTTTATAGAATTTAGTAGGTACATTTCGTGAGGAACCCTAATAATGTTTTAATATGGAGGCGAGGTTATCTGGATTGAAACTATTATAAGTGCAAATTTACCTATAATTGTTCTATAACATACTCAATGCAGAGAACTTTCAAAACATGGCGATTGTTTGTAATAATTATCGGAATATTATTTTAACAATAAATATGCTATGTGCTTTATTTAAAAGGGCATTGTAAAATTATACAAATGTTGGTAGACATTTACAGTAAAAATGACATCCCCGGCGAATTCACTCACTATATATACAATATTTTGCAATACTTACATTATGTCCTACAATAATACAATGTATGATAGTTAAATTAATAGGAAATATACTTACTATTTCGTTTTCAAGTATTTCTCGTTCACAACACAACCGCATCAACCGGCCAAAACAACGCAGAGATTATTTATAACTAAGTACTTTAACAGTGCATTACAAGCATGATTGCTCTAGTAAAATACTTATTTCAGATACTAATAAGCGTATTTGCACTTAAAAATGTGTAGACTCAGAACATTATTGAAGCAATTGCTCTTCTGTAAGTGTATTATAGGGCTTAGTGACATTCTGCGAGTTGATTATAGGATCGTTATAAGAAAGGAATGCTCCTATAAGTGCGCCCAAATTGTGACGGAACGTAGCCTCGTCAACATATTAAAAAATAATTTACAGTTCATTCAGAATTTGAAACTTCAGTTGCAATCTTCAGTTACGGGTTTCAGAGCTGGAAAAATTGTAAGGATTACCAGTTCAACCAACCGAACTGAAGCTCCTAAGAAATGCAGAGTAATGGATAAAATCCTAACATTGCTCAAACAATTACGTTAGGCGTTTGGATAAACATTATATTAGGAAAAGATATGGAAGATTTGCAATCTTACCTAGTATAATTATCCATGGACGTTGGTGACGAAAGCACTCAAGGTAGGGTATATTTACAACCATGGCACTTATAAATATAACGTAGGACAGTTGCAGATTATTCCAATACTTAATTAATTTTCTTCGCCACGTGAACGTAAACAAGGAATGATATCGAAACTGACCGAATGTATTTGAAGTGATGTCACAAATACAATCGCGTAAGTTATGGTTTAGGGAAAATTATCGGAATTAAGATAATGTTTTAATTTAGATTAATTATATTATATAGATTAGAAAATTAAGAGAAAATTATTGGTGAGTTTATGAAAGTGATTTGTGATAGCTAAATTAATAATATTATTTGCGGGTTCGAATGGGAAAACTTAGTTAATACAGAACTGATTGTCTATGGCAAAGATAAATAATCGAAAGTACCCGTAGATAAGATTCCTAAGGAATAGACCTTTTGCTCTTAGACATAAGGTTGATTTTGGGCAAACCGTAAAATATTGGCGCCTTTTTATGGACCAATCACAAAGCGTCCCAATGATATGCATATGTGTGCAGTACTTTTGGACTGTTGGATTATCGAAAAATGTTGCCAATTACTGGAGGAGCAAATTGGATTGGAGAATAATTGTATGATTAGATAATAAAATAGGTAGACTATAATTAAGCTTTCTAGTAATTAGAAAAGGACATTAAAAGGATAATTTGTTTATGTGTTATTATACGCCAGGACAACAGGTATTTTAGCATAAATGGGAGATAATCGGGAATTTATGTTTGAATAATTGGGAACACCACTTACGAAACAGGCGGATATATGGACTACCCTCGAAATAAAATTCCTCAAATCAAACAAAGAAATAGGCTGTATGTCTTTAGCCATAAGGGCGATATTCAGCCAAATGAGAAAGTGGCGTGATCTTGCTTCTTCCAATCAGAGGATGTCCCGGAACTATGAATGTGTGAAATTTACCCTAATGGAGAATTGTGCAGAATGAGACTGGGATAAAGAAGTATTGGCATAAGGTTGAAAGTTATGTACATACGAAAAAACGGGAGAAACGTCTATAAAACCCGATGTAACCAAGACTTCGGCGTTCAGTCTCGCCTCGGCGACACTGAAACCAACCTCAGCTCTCGCGAGCTGCCATCAATAGTCCTCGTCTTCAAACCAGCCCTGGAGGCTGCCAACATTTAGTCGCCGATACTAGATCTCTGCGAAAGCTGTACAGGCCGGTACAGGCTATGTCTAGTGTTAGGAAATAACTGAACCTTTGCGAAAATCTTTCGAGATTATGTTCAGTTATTAATCAGATTAGGGATCTCTTCAATTATTCTCATCTGCGGCTTGCCGACGGCGGAGCCCTGCCCATTTTCAGCCAGAATTTGGGACTTCTTCAATTATTCTCTTCTGCGGCTTGCCGACGGGGGGGTTATCGCCATTTTTAGTCAGATTTTAGGCACATTTTAGTCACATCTTAGTCGAGGGTTTATGACCAAATTGGGGAAGGCCTACGTCCATTATTGAGTCCAGGCTGGGCCTACGCGGGAGCCCTGCCCATTTTTAGTCAGATTTTAGGCAGATTTTAGTCTTAGTTTAGTCACATTTCAGTCAACAGGTCCTATGTTCATTAAGTTAGTCCAGGCCTACCTACAAAAGGGTCATGTTTTAAATAAGAAAGATTTATGTCCATTTTCAGAAGTTCTGTCTTGCATACAAGGGGTTCTAGTCTAAATTTAGGGGAGACCTACGTTTAATTTAGGCTGACAGTCGGTAGGAATCCTGCGATCATAGTTTGAACCATAATATGAAACTTAAATCCACGTTACAGCGGAGGGAATCGTCAATTGTCAACGGCGGGGCAGCGGGGAGGACGCCCTCGGCTTGCCCGTGCTCTACGGCGTGCACCTGGTCCTAGATTGAAGATAACAAAGACAAACGAGCAACGGCGCTGCGGGGGGCTGGCTGGCGGTGAACGTGCAGACCACGGCGGTGGCGTGTTCCTGTCCTTACAGCGGAGGGAATCGTGACTATCGACGGTACGGCGGTGCAGGTGGCGGCGGTCGTGCGCGTCGGCGGCGGGCGCGACGTCCTGTGGCAAGACCCGGTTCCTGTTCGTAGAGGTTTGAAGACATCGAGGGGTAAGTGTTTTATTTTATCACTGGTAGGGCTATCCGTGTGGGGGTTGCTTTGTTTTGGGAGTCAGAAAGTCATAGGCCTGTTTGGTCCTAGAATTGTCTAAAGTCTACTAAAGTTATTAACATATTAAATGCATTTTAAGTCAAAGGTAGCAACAATTTCGGTTGAGACGTCAAGCGAAATTGTTAGCATATTTTTTGATCGAGCATAGGCGAGGCTACCTAAAGGTCCTTTGTGCATGTGAATCTTTGTGTATTTCATCATTATGTTACTATTTTCCTACTGAAACCTTTTATGACATTGAACTATTGTTTGTGTAATGTGTACCGAATATGAATGTGGTTATACCATTTTACGAATTTTTCCTTACGATCGTTGTGTATGAAGGTATTTGTGCACAACAAATTAGTGCGCGTCATATTATTTAAATTACAGCTAATTAATGCGATAAATTCCACTCGGTTTATGGGGATAGTGCGTGTCTATATATGTATGAATAGACTTAGGTCGGCTCCTACGTTTTACCTCACGGTTTTACATAGTTGTAAGCTTGCGATTAATTGATGCGTAAACTACCGTTTGTTTATGAATAATGAGTTATGAGTTTCGTACAGGTACGGTTAGATTTAAGCCAGGTGGTACGTTATCGTATCGTGATGTGAGTGTGCGGTTTCTCATGAATTTTATAAGTGTTCATTTATCTGAACATACATATTTTCTGCTACGTATTTGTGTGTGCAATCATACCCTCAATCTTTACTATACTGAGTTATGTATGCAACTTACTTCCTAGGAAGTTTTATCTACGAATCGTTAAGAGTACGAATTGAAACATATTCAAAACACCGAGACCTTTTGTTGGTTTCACCGAGATTTATTTATTTTAATTATTATGCATTTATGTGTTGTGAATGTGATGAGACGAGTCTATTGTCGGATTCTTGCATGTAATTTATTGGGTTGATTTTGTTACTTATTGCATTTCTATGAGTGGATGCTTTTATATTTCATGATGATAAACCCGTGTTCAGGCAATTATTACCCGATGTTTATTCATGTTTACATAAACTTTACACACTCAGTCACACATACTTGCACATTAATTTAGTATAGGGTAAGTTAGCAGCTGATAGTCATAAATTTATTTATTACTTATAGACAACTTCAAGCATTCTTTTGGGAACCAAGTAGGTAGTAAATTGATCTTAAAGGGGGGGAGAATGAGGTCAATTTAATAGGTGGATAGGGGGTGTATAGTTAGCAATAGATATATCATTACTATATGATATTAGGTAGGTGCCGTGGTAATCGGGGGGAGACGGTTTGTCTGCCATATTGCCGTAATGTGACAGGGGAGCGGTCTCTGCCTCCGGGCTGACTGTACTTACGAGATAGGCTAGTAGTTCTGGGGATAGGTTTCAGAATTGTACTCATGCTGACATGAGTCATGCCGGCAAGGTTGCAGTTCCTTAGGGGTTACTGATAGTAGAGGTTATTGTCATTAATATTGATCCGTAGTTTATATAGCTCATCCAAGCATAGTCACGCCGTTTGTGGACCCATGGGTAACTCAGGCTGACGTGAGTGTCTACTGTACTTCCCCCTAATGACCGTGTGACTGTGGGAAACCCTAGTGTGGTTATGTGTTCTTCACCGACGCATGCCATACAAACAAGCTTGCTTGTCCGGCTTTGCCGAGCATTTGGCTGATGGAGGATTGTTGGCCTCTCCTCGGAGAGTTGAGCCCTGCCTAGCGGGAAATCCGAAATGCAGTCATACCCCTGTTGTATACTCGAGCTTAGTTCGCGATTTGTTTGACCCTTTGCTATTAGTGACCCATGGGTATCTTGTAGGGGGAGCTTAGTTCAAGGAATACCGACCAGAGTTGATTTGTAGTATTACCATTTCTTATATCGTCACGCCACATTATTATACAATCCCGGGGAGGTCAGAGTCCATATCCCCGCAAATGTTAGTGGGAGTCATGCAGGTTACGACCGGTGTCTGTTGAGTATGTGATTTTGAACTCTTTAGCGTGAGTGCTTTGGGAGCTGTATTATAATTGGCTTAGGGAGAGTTTACTCTCAATTACATAACAAGTTTGAACACTTGATACACCACTCTTATTCGTCAATAAGAACCAGCTCTGGGAGGACCCTTGGTAGCTATTCGAGTAGGGATTTAGGTACACTGGTTTAATCCTAGGTTCCCATATACCGACCTTTAAGACATTAAAGTCACACTTAATACATATCACATTATGATTTAGGCTTTATTGACTACTTACTTTTGATTTGTTCTTTATCATATTATGAAATAGGTTTGACTGACTGACGTCTTAGTATAGCTAGGCCAAGACACTTGACCGTTATAGGGTTACTGACATCCTGCCTTTGACAAGACTACTAGACTGAATACTATGACTAGACCCTCTACATACAGTGACTGTACTGGTAGGCTAACAGACCGGTGGATGATTATTTACGACGCTTTTTATCATTCGTAAAGCCCTACCTTACAAAACGTTGGTAGTTTCATGAATTGTGAAGATTGAGCAAATTCCATAAAATAATCCATCTTTCACAATTCTTCTTGCCAGGTATTAGAGCAGAATCCGTCTATAAATAAGCCTGTATCTTAGCTTATGTTGTCCTGCATGTGGGGAGCTGGGACTGACATATGCTATAGATACAGCACCTTAGTTATAACACTACGTTATAACCTCCCTATTTTCTGTCCTCTCAGTAATATTGGCATCTGAGCCGATACAAGAGTTTCCCATAAATGTTATATGCCTCCAGGCATTTTTGTGGAGGGGGCTCATCGTCTTTGGCCGGAGCTACTGGTGATAGCGGGGATAGGAGCGTCACCCTTGCCACAACCCTAATACCTTTTTTATACTATAATATCAACGACTATAATCATACAAAAGACTACTTCGATTGACAGACAATTTTGTATAGAATGACTCATGACTGTTACTTTCCCGCCTCTCTAGAACCTTCTGTATAGTCTAGAATATAGAACTCTAACATGATATCATCTCTTATTAACATTACGCCTTTCTTACATAAGATAATAAAAAAGTTAGCTAATGTATTTTATATCCACCATACTTACATTTCCTTCAATCAAGTCAAATATTCCTGCGGAGTCCCTGTCTTATCGAAAGGAGTTCTGGGTTATATACACCACGACGAAGGGTCCTACCAATACTAGAACGATCACGCCATGGCCAAAGACAAGCTTTGATTAATATTTTAGGTATAGCATATCAACCATTCAGTAATAAGTATTATAGGAATAGTTCAGTATTAACAGCCTTCAGTACTTACACTAGATTCAGAGGAAATTACCAGTAGTTTCAGATTCTTTAGATTTTCATTCAGTACTAAATTTCAGTGGTATAGTTTCAGCTACAAAGTCCATCGTCATATGTCATATAATTTCAGTAGGGCAGATTTTCTAAGGCGGATTTCTTGGGCGGGATAGAAGATGTAGAGTAGCGAGAGTAGTATTGAGGTGCTAGTATAGGGAGTTATTACAATATGTGATGCCGTGATACCAGGATTAGTTAAAAGCTAGTTTAATCAGAAAAGTTACATTTATTATCATAAGCTTGTCTGTAGTAACCCAACAATGGGTTACAATTTGTTGTCGTTAATGGATAGAAAGACGGGGGGCCGCAGGGATTTATTGATTAAATTATGTGTATTTCAAAGTCTTCATTAATAATTAAACCAAATTTAGTTATGAGCACAGGGCAGGTATCATTTCTATTAAAATAACTGCATAACTGTTTATTACCAAGCAGGAACAACATTATTATCCTTTTGCCAATACTTCATTATCATGTATTATCTTTTCACTCCACTATTAATCTGAAACAATAGAATAATTTATTCATTTCATTTTCAATTAAAACCACAGAATTATTTTTAAAAAAATTTTACAGAGTTTATCTTACTAAACAGGTGGTTACCTTAAACCATGACAATAGTTATAGTTAGGAAATAATCAGAAAATCATTTCTTAAAAATACCATCAATAATTATTTGTTTTATGACTCAAGTAAGAAATTGAGAAATTAATATGAATATAAATAATAAAGCAGAAACGTGCAATTAAATTATCAATTAAGGATCATACCAACCTTGTTTTATCAGTATTCATCACTGTAGAAAGAAAAATCCATGTTTGAAAATTTTCTCCGGAGACTCTCCAAAGACAATTTATGATTTCTAATCGAATTGTATTCTGAGATGTAGTTATGTTGTAGTAGACTCATCATTAAGCTGGGCTAGTTATGATTAGTAGATAATAAAATCCACAAATAGGTTCCCAAGCACTTTGCGACTCTTATCTTTGCTTTATGAAGGAGGGGGAGGCCGGGGCCGACGGTCACCGACATCACTTAATCATTAGAAAAGTTTGGGTTTGCTTGGTGATTCCAACCGGGCACTGCAACTCTTCGTGTACAATGATAGTTGAAAGCCAGATTTCAAACTATTTTTCAAATTAAAGGACATGTTTTCATAATTAAAGAAACCACTTTCATAGGTTATGTTTCCAAAAAATATTATCATGGTTTGCAGTAATGTAAAGCTTGCTGTTTGTACACTAACATAATTAACTCACAAAACAGTTCATTGGTGTACATTTTCACACTCCAATATGCTTAAAATTTTAACATTTTTTTTTTTATACACTCACTAGGTTATATTTGCTTTGTATTATATGATTCATTGTTTAGCATTTACAAATTGATACCGGTAACCTGTTAGGATACATGCCCAGTCTTTATTTATCACACTTGAGAAAAACCTAGGTAGCGTTATGTATTTTTACTACACAATAGTCAGGCAACAAGGAAGATAGGTTATGGCACTTGTGACGAATTTAACACTCCCGACGCGTTGTCATAAATTAGGAGGGTTTGTCGTTCTAAGAAAACATCGCTGTAGCAATGAATGACTTTGATAGCGATAGTGATGAGAAACGTCATGTCAGTGTCATCACAATAGGGTACTTTCCTGACAGATCAAATCAGTCATTTTTTATGAATTATCAAAACGCTCGGATAGTATGAAGTTTCTATGAGAAAAAGCATAATGACGTCATTGTGCTCAAACATCAAATAATCTCCTCATTTATAGCTTTTTGGTCTTTTAAAAATCGTATAAAACGTTAAATAGGTGAATTTTAGTTGATTTTTGCAAATTTTCGAAAGCAGATTTCAAGGTTAGCGTGAAGTAATAAATTACTTGTTGATTACAGTACATTATTGACTACAGGCAAGTACCCTATTAGAATGTCATCCGGCCGCGTGATGGCATTACACGTCGTTCAGTAGCGAGAAATATAAGCTTAGTTTGAGTAACAAACTATATCTCGTGCGGTACAAAAATAGATTGTATTTATTCCATTCGTGACACATAATTATAAAGATATATTTGGCACTATTAGGGCATTTATGTTGAGAAAGTTCGTAGGTAATGATGAAATATTAGGTTAGCCGTAATTATGTCCACCTTACAGGAACATATAGGTAGTCGATTAATTATATTACGGGAATTTCTTAACGTAATAGTATTTCTTGTGCATCCTTCCTTTATGACATAACTATAGCTACTTTCATAAAACATAAGTAAATTATTGATAGCTTTAATTGTCCAGTAGTAATTTTATAATACAATACTTACCTTTATGACAAAAAAAAAATTACAAACAGCATACAGAACGCAAAATTTTATTTAAATCGGAGCCTAGTAAAATCGTGATATTACATTTTTGAATATGAAGTGACATTACTAAAATTGCAGTCAGTACATCCCTAGGTAAGGTGACAGGTTATAGTCATAGGAAGGTTTAGGTCAAAAGTGAAAATTATGTATTAGGCAGATGAAGGGTTGAAAATTGTTTGAGTTATGTCATCGTACTTCAAGCAATTTTGTGGGCGCTCATGTGCCATTTTCGTCACAAATTAATTCTCCTATATTAGATAGGTTATCCCCAAGACCTGTTTAGTTAAAATTGTCAGATCAAATTATTTAACAGCCAAGCAGTAGGGAGCGTGCACGGCGAATACACCGCCAATCCAAATCTTGTACATTGTTATATTAAGGTCACATTGATATAAAGTGTCAATAATATGACTTGTATTGGTATGACCACGACTTACTGTATTTGGAATTGACAATTGTAGATGGTTTATGATTATTCAGGCCTGCTAAGTTGCCTTTTCCATTCGTATAGACCATTGATATTGCTTCTAGGTCCCTATAGTAAAGGAAAGTTATGTAGTCAAAAGTAAAATTGTTTTTTTTTATACGGATATTTCTAGAAAATAAAAGGGAAACCAACAACATGATACTTTATTATTAATAGAATATTTGCTTAGATAATTGCGGTTAAAACATTGAGATTTATTGTTTGAATTCTACATCTAGACAATTAGGACAAAGTCATGAGACAATCAAAAATTAAATAGCCATTATTTCAAGACATTACTTCAAGAATATAAACATTTTATTAGCTAGTAACTTCTATGGAACAAATTACATCTTTAGCGCAGACCTGCTTTACAACTAAACTTTATTTTAAGGAACCAACCAGTGGATTTAGGATAGTTTAACCAAACCTCAATAAAATTGAATCAACAATTACACCAAAGTATTTTAGCAGCTGCAAGTTACACAAATGACGGGTAGACTATTGAGAAGGAACTTATTTATAAACGTAGTTGTCCAGATCAAATTGCTTAAAAAAATAAACATTCTAGTAGGGTCTTACGACTATGATTCTTTTAAGTGTAGCTTACTTACTAAACACTAAGTTGTGACGCATGTAGTATAGTACCGGATATGACTCATAAAAATCAAGAGAAAAAAAAAATAAAACATTTATTTCTGTAAGTGGGTCCTCGGGGGCTCTTTTACATGTCTTATCTCTAATTCTTTTCTTTGGCGCCTCGGGTAATTGACCTTCTGGTAAGAAGAAGCGCCGGAAGAAACTCACCAGTTTCTCTTTTCGACCAAGAAATATAAAATTAAAAAAAAAATTAATTAGTATTGGATATTAGTTGCAATACTGAAAGGTTCTAATTGATAGTACTATGATTTGTCCGTGAGGTTTCATTTGGTAGTTGACAGTAGTAGGAAATTTCAATGAGTCCGGGAAGTGGTTCTCGAGTTCAACAGTTAGAGGGTCCGGGGGCCGCCTGAAAAGTTTAAAATTAAATTTGGTAAAAATAGTTAAACAACAAAAAAAAAAAAAAAAAAAAAAATAGGGAACGTTACATAGGTAGACTGTGGCACGGGTTAAAACTAGGAAACAGAAAAGAGAAAGTTCTGACACCTTATAGTATGTTATTATGGTTCCTTACTTATAATACTAACAATGATCGCTGTCTCCGAACCATAAATGATAGTTTATAGCAATAAGCTCTTGCATAACAAGATATTACCCATCACCACTATCTCCCATTATAACAACCATTCTACACATATAGGCAGTATGGACGACCGTTAGCGCATTTGCCCATTGCTCGACTCTCCGTAGATAAATTATAACCAAGTTAAGACCAGATAGGGTGTGTGTTAGGCAGTGGTCATTTTATCCAGTCAATTGGTGGAATAATGCATAGGCATTATTATACTTATAGACTGAATTAGGATTAGCAGACAGGAGAAATAATACTTACAATCATGCTATTCAATAAACCGGGTCCGACATCTGGCTTGGCTTTTTAACCATTTATTTTGTTTAGATTCCATTTACTCATGTTCCGATTATTAAATCGACATAATATATAATAAGCAACGTTATGAGTATTACTTTTTAAAGAGTCACAAAAAGTCTGGTAACGTTGAAAACCTGTAAAGATACAAAATTACACGTTAAACTCAGTAGGAAATATATTATATCACTGGTAGCAACATTTAAATGTGGCCTAACAAAGGTAGTATTATAAAACTTACTTAGAATTTCGGTGCTATAGAATCCTTTGGCGTTTCCATTATATTATATGTCCAACATTAACTTACTTGTATCACATATACTATTTGCATACTAGAAGTAGTTTACTAAATTATCCCTTCATTGTAAGTTCTCTTAAGATATGTCCTTTGCTTCCTGTGAAAGATTTTAACGATGATTACAAAGTCAGTCTGCTGGTGTAGTTTCATGTACAAATATAGAAGATAGGCATTACACACATACTTACTCTTTTATACGTCATAGTCAATTCATCCACTAATTACTATAATATACCACGAATCCATTGGTAAAAAGTTAGTTATATTCTTCTTGTGGAATATTATGAACATTTTCAAAAGAGCTAACAGACAGCCGACTACTAGAGATGTCAAATGGAACTATGGAACCGCGGTTGAGTAAGCCGACAAAATTAAATATCACACATAGATGGTGGACTTTAACACTAGTATTATCCTATCAAATTTGGTCGGATTAATCCATTACCATAGAGAATAAACGTAAAGGTGTTTACACACTTGAACGCATGGAATTTTGCATACTTTATGGCTTTTTATCCAACTTGAGAAAATGAAAATAATTACGATCACGTATTATCGTAAAGGTCTTTTGAGTGCAAATCATTTTAGATTTATTACTTTTAGGTAGATTAGAACTATCGAGGTTTAGTTTAGTCTTATACGTAGTTTAATTGTATCAGTTTAGGATAAATTTTAAGTCATTTTACGTTTTCTATGATCTTGTTATTCTTTGAATTGCCAATTAAATATATATATTTCACGTTTTAGATTTTAACATTTATGACAGGTTAAAAACGAATTACAATTACAAAATTATGGCACTAATAATCCATATTCAGCGTTTTTTTTACGTCGTTTTATTTTTATCATTACTACTCAGAAAAAATGTTCAAAATCAATGACTGGAATTGACTTTTTTTATGAAACCGAAAAACAGTCCCGAGATAAGTATTATCAAAGTTGTCACGATTTGTTGTTTCCTTATAACAAATAATCGTCGGACAATAGAGATTGTCAAGTCGCGTGGTTGAAACGTTTAAATATTTTAAGGATTTTCCGAACTAATCAAAGCAATAGGAATATTTCACATTGTATCCAATATCAGATTAGGAAGTCGGATACAACTCGTACATTCTATCTAGTCAGTATCGTATCGGAGGTTGGAACCGATATCAGGTCGGGGCATGTGAGATCCCTCTAGCCATTGACAAAATATATTTTGATTGTCTGTGAATATTAATAGTTACCATATTTGAAAAAATTGGGACCCTAAGTGTTGCCATATATTACGGTAAAAATTTATAAGCTGAAATTAAAGGAAAATTAATAACCGACCAAATCGGGTGTCAGACGTGGGCAATAAGTTTAGCATCATGATTGAATTTGACATTCTGCCAGGTTGACCAACTTTGAATTAATAAGAAACTATAAATTGTACTCACAGAGTCCACCATTTGACACCTTATGATTGTATAGAAGAAGTGTTTCTGAACGTACCTAGAGTTTAGCCGGAGTTGCCAATGTAATATAGTTTGAGCTGAATAGGATATTTTGGTAGTAACATTTTCACATGTCAAAATGACAGAACAATTTTAAGAGTTAACAGTTATACTTATGATGAGATTGACGAATTAATCGGAATTTGACATATTTTGAGACGGTTTGTTGGCAAAATTTACTTGCGAAACCATTGAGATAGTAATTAATTAATATGGACTAGATACTATTAGAATAATTTTATAGAACGGTGTTAAGTATTCAAAGTAGTGCGACACAGTCTGTTTGGCTAAATTTAAATGACGCAAGCAACACTGAAAGATAATTGTCATTGTCAGATGTAACCGCTAAAAAAAAATATAAATTATGTTGTTTGAATCATGTTTGCAAAGAAACATAAAAGTTTTATCAGTAAAATTAATGGTGATTATAGTTTTGTGTTAGAAAGATGGTCAAGTTGAAAGTGAGAACCAGAGTGATGAGTTCATTTTTGTGAATATGAAGTTAGTAATAACAATCCGATCCGACTCGAAAATATAACACCCTAAAGGTTAGTATAATTTTGTCATAATCATACATTCTGATAAATAGACTGTTGAAAATTAGGTAGAAACATCGCGTCCATAGGATACATTCAATAAAAGATGCGGCCTTATCAAGAATGAATGTTATAATGATTGAAAAGAGATTTGACAATAGTTGACAATTAATATCAGAACTAGTTGATATAAACATTTTACCATCCAGATAAACGGTTTACAATTAAAATAGTAAATTTACACACTAATTTTGTCGAGGAATCCTTCATGTGTTTAAGGTTCCTCTGCGAAACATTCCGGAATATCAATAAATACAGTACCTATAAATGTTTGTCATTATAACATTTTTATTCTACATATGATGACATCGCATAGAGGTAACTAAAATAAACATCTTTTATACGGACCACTTTTCCCTAAAATCAATATTTACCGAGTTATTAAAATTCAGACCAAGCGAGCCCGAACAAATTTTAAACTTAGAAAATTTTTGAATTTTTTTTTTATGTCAGTATAACCCTCTACTATTGTCACTAAATCTTATAAAACATGATAAAATAAGCATGTTTTATTATATAAACTTTTTCCCTTAGATTAGTATTTACTGATATATTGGGGTCAAAAGGTTATTAAATTTATATGGCCCTAGAACTTAGAAAATTTTGAAGGTAAATTTTGATGTCAACATAACCCTACATTTTTGTTGAAGAATCTTATAGAACATGATAAAATAAGCATGTTTTGTTATATAAACTTTCTTTCTCAGGTCAATAATTATGAGAGTAGAGGTGGTTCAAAATTACAAACATCCGAGGACATTTAAATTCTACTTTCTCTTCCTATAATTTAGGCTAGTCTTTTGCTTAGTCATAAATATAGAAGCATACAGGGTATGAGTACAAAGTAGGCTGTTAGAAGTGAATTTTGCCTTCAAGTATGACGGGTGGATTTAAAATAATGTCATCTCGCTCATAGGTCAAACCCACATTTACACCTGTAGGAGCTCCTTTAATGAAGATCAATAGATATGAATAAGAAAGATATATACCATCATGGGATATCTTGATGAAGTTCTTAATTTATTATCGCAGGTAGCAGCTAGTAGCGTTCGAGTATTTATCTCAAACACCCACAACAATGTACGCAATCACATAAATATTTATAGTAGACGAATTATTGTTAAAAACTAATACAACTCGCTCCGTCCAGTAACGGGTACTAGGGCTATCTTAGGTAACCCGTTAATTTGTAGATGACGCTGGCGTTGAAATAGATCGCGCGTTTTCAAGTACAACCCAGAAATACCAATTTGAAAATTCAAGTATTATGTTGTTTAATCTCATAAACCATTAAATGGCGGCAACATCAAGATAGATCTCATTATCGTTTGTTTAACTTGGAATTCGTAAATAAGGTTTAAGTAATTTTGTTCTATATCAAATCTCAACTGGCGACTTCATGTGAGTGCAAATTAATTTCAGTAGCTCAGGTTAGTACGGAGCCATATTTAAGAAGCCTTAGGAGAATAACTAGTTAGCCAATCGAAGTTAGTACCTAGTAGAGGTATCAACTGGTCTTGTTGGCCTAGGGTAGCTCAGGGCCCTACTTGTTTGTTATTAAAATTATTAATGTAGTTTTAGGGTTAAGTCGTAATGAAGTCCTTTGGTCACTCGTTCTCTACACCAGGGTTCCTGCCGTTGCGGTATACACTTTGATGTTACCTGCTAGAACGTTATAGTAGGGAAGTTTTCACCCATCATCATCATCATTAATTCTTAAGGGCGCTTCATTTTTCTCTTTCCGTATAAGGGTAGTTAAACTGTTACAAAACGAAAACAAAAATAAGACATTAATCGTTAGCTACTAAGGAAATGGTTGCCTGTATTTATTTTGTTGCATCGGCATTAGTTGAAAGGACATTTTTCCTGGAAGAAAAAAAAATGATTAGGGTATTTATGATATTATTAACTCAATAACTACCAATGATTATTTTCCATATTTTAGACTGCTAGTCATTTATAAGTTATTCAAATCAAGGTCATGCCTATACTTTTATGATTATTTCATAGTATAACTTTTGGAAGTTTATTATCTTTTGAATTTCGCTGCATTTTATGAGCTACATATTTGCTTAATTAATTTGATGCTATGCCATGAAATGGAACAAAGTAAACGGATATGTACTATTTTAAGATAAGTTAAAGAAGAAGTAATCCATGTTAAACCTTGAGGGATTAATAGGGGTTTTAAAAGGGTATTCATTGATTTCCATTTTACAATGTAGACATTATATATTATATATTTATTGATATACAGGATGACTCTGAATATTGCAAATATAGGGGTTAAAAATCATAACTATGGAGTTAAAATTAAAGGTTCCAATTTGGAAAAATGTTTTACTTTTATCATGAGTGGTGGTGGCATTATAACTCTATCATTATAGTTTTAAGTCTTGAGAGAGGAACCGGTATTATGTATCCTTTAAGGTATATCACAACATACAAAGGTATGATAGATATATTTTTTTTATTTCAGGCTAAGGACAGTCTGTGCTGAAAAAAATTTTATGAATCATTTTTAATTTTTTTTTTAGTTTTACTGGTAATACCTTGTTTGGTTGTATGAAATAAAAGTAATAAGGGCCCGATGAAAGATAGATGGTGTGAACTTTATTAATGAGATGGTGAGTAAGGAAGAGTGTGTGGCTAGCTGTTAGAGAATAAAAGGGGGGAGGGGACACCCGGGTTTTGATATGGGATGAATGTCTATGTGATGTATGTTATGTGGTGTATGATAGTGATGAGACAGTGAAGATTGCATTTGGTTAAATGGGTTTCTTCAACCGGACAAGGCTTTGCTGTTTAACTATTATTATAAGTTAAGATTTTATTTATTTAAGAGGAACTATTATTCTACGTTAGAGCCGAAGGCGACCACTGCGCATAATAGTTGGGGCCGGCTGTGACGGAACGTAGCCTCGTCAACATATTAAAAAATAATTTACAGTTCATTCAGAATTTGAAACTTCAGTTGCAATCTTCAGTTACGGGTTTCAGAGCTGGAAAAATTGTAAGGATTACCAGTTCAACCAACCGAACTGAAGCTCCTAAGAAATGCAGAGTAATGGATAAAATCCTAACATTGCTCAAACAATTACGTTAGGCGTTTGGATAAACATTATATTAGGAAAAGATATGGAAGATTTGCAATCTTACCTAGTATAATTATCCATGGACGTTGGTGACGAAAGCACTCAAGGTAGGGTATATTTACAACCATGGCACTTATAAATATAACGTAGGACAGTTGCAGATTATTCCAATACTTAATTAATTTTCTTCGCCACGTGAACGTAAACAAGGAATGATATCGAAACTGACCGAATGTATTTGAAGTGATGTCACAAATACAATCGCGTAAGTTATGGTTTAGGGAAAATTATCGGAATTAAGATAATGTTTTAATTTAGATTAATTATATTATATAGATTAGAAAATTAAGAGAAAATTATTGGTGAGTTTATGAAAGTGATTTGTGATAGCTAAATTAATAATATTATTTGCGGGTTCGAATGGGAAAACTTAGTTAATACAGAACTGATTGTCTATGGCAAAGATAAATAATCGAAAGTACCCGTAGATAAGATTCCTAAGGAATAGACCTTTTGCTCTTAGACATAAGGTTGATTTTGGGCAAACCGTAAAATATTGGCGCCTTTTTATGGACCAATCACAAAGCGTCCCAATGATATGCATATGTGTGCAGTACTTTTGGACTGTTGGATTATCGAAAAATGTTGCCAATTACTGGAGGAGCAAATTGGATTGGAGAATAATTGTATGATTAGATAATAAAATAGGTAGACTATAATTAAGCTTTCTAGTAATTAGAAAAGGACATTAAAAGGATAATTTGTTTATGTGTTATTATACGCCAGGACAACAGGTATTTTAGCATAAATGGGAGATAATCGGGAATTTATGTTTGAATAATTGGGAACACCACTTACGAAACAGGCGGATATATGGACTACCCTCGAAATAAAATTCCTCAAATCAAACAAAGAAATAGGCTGTATGTCTTTAGCCATAAGGGCGATATTCAGCCAAATGAGAAAGTGGCGTGATCTTGCTTCTTCCAATCAGAGGATGTCCCGGAACTATGAATGTGTGAAATTTACCCTAATGGAGAATTGTGCAGAATGAGACTGGGATAAAGAAGTATTGGCATAAGGTTGAAAGTTATGTACATACGAAAAAACGGGAGAAACGTCTATAAAACCCGATGTAACCAAGACTTCGGCGTTCAGTCTCGCCTCGGCGACACTGAAACCAACCTCAGCTCTCGCGAGCTGCCATCAATAGTCCTCGTCTTCAAACCAGCCCTGGAGGCTGCCAACATTTAGTCGCCGATACTAGATCTCTGCGAAAGCTGTACAGGCCGGTACAGGCTATGTCTAGTGTTAGGAAATAACTGAACCTTTGCGAAAATCTTTCGAGATTATGTTCAGTTATTAATCAGATTAGGGATCTCTTCAATTATTCTCATCTGCGGCTTGCCGACGGCGGAGCCCTGCCCATTTTCAGCCAGAATTTGGGACTTCTTCAATTATTCTCTTCTGCGGCTTGCCGACGGGGGGGTTATCGCCATTTTTAGTCAGATTTTAGGCACATTTTAGTCACATCTTAGTCGAGGGTTTATGACCAAATTGGGGAAGGCCTACGTCCATTATTGAGTCCAGGCTGGGCCTACGCGGGAGCCCTGCCCATTTTTAGTCAGATTTTAGGCAGATTTTAGTCTTAGTTTAGTCACATTTCAGTCAACAGGTCCTATGTTCATTAAGTTAGTCCAGGCCTACCTACAAAAGGGTCATGTTTTAAATAAGAAAGATTTATGTCCATTTTCAGAAGTTCTGTCTTGCATACAAGGGGTTCTAGTCTAAATTTAGGGGAGACCTACGTTTAATTTAGGCTGACAGTCGGTAGGAATCCTGCGATCATAGTTTGAACCATAATATGAAACTTAAATCCACGTTACAGCGGAGGGAATCGTCAATTGTCAACGGCGGGGCAGCGGGGAGGACGCCCTCGGCTTGCCCGTGCTCTACGGCGTGCACCTGGTCCTAGATTGAAGATAACAAAGACAAACGAGCAACGGCGCTGCGGGGGGCTGGCTGGCGGTGAACGTGCAGACCACGGCGGTGGCGTGTTCCTGTCCTTACAGCGGAGGGAATCGTGACTATCGACGGTACGGCGGTGCAGGTGGCGGCGGTCGTGCGCGTCGGCGGCGGGCGCGACGTCCTGTGGCAAGACCCGGTTCCTGTTCGTAGAGGTTTGAAGACATCGAGGGGTAAGTGTTTTATTTTATCACTGGTAGGGCTATCCGTGTGGGGGTTGCTTTGTTTTGGGAGTCAGAAAGTCATAGGCCTGTTTGGTCCTAGAATTGTCTAAAGTCTACTAAAGTTATTAACATATTAAATGCATTTTAAGTCAAAGGTAGCAACAATTTCGGTTGAGACGTCAAGCGAAATTGTTAGCATATTTTTTGATCGAGCATAGGCGAGGCTACCTAAAGGTCCTTTGTGCATGTGAATCTTTGTGTATTTCATCATTATGTTACTATTTTCCTACTGAAACCTTTTATGACATTGAACTATTGTTTGTGTAATGTGTACCGAATATGAATGTGGTTATACCATTTTACGAATTTTTCCTTACGATCGTTGTGTATGAAGGTATTTGTGCACAACAAATTAGTGCGCGTCATATTATTTAAATTACAGCTAATTAATGCGATAAATTCCACTCGGTTTATGGGGATAGTGCGTGTCTATATATGTATGAATAGACTTAGGTCGGCTCCTACGTTTTACCTCACGGTTTTACATAGTTGTAAGCTTGCGATTAATTGATGCGTAAACTACCGTTTGTTTATGAATAATGAGTTATGAGTTTCGTACAGGTACGGTTAGATTTAAGCCAGGTGGTACGTTATCGTATCGTGATGTGAGTGTGCGGTTTCTCATGAATTTTATAAGTGTTCATTTATCTGAACATACATATTTTCTGCTACGTATTTGTGTGTGCAATCATACCCTCAATCTTTACTATACTGAGTTATGTATGCAACTTACTTCCTAGGAAGTTTTATCTACGAATCGTTAAGAGTACGAATTGAAACATATTCAAAACACCGAGACCTTTTGTTGGTTTCACCGAGATTTATTTATTTTAATTATTATGCATTTATGTGTTGTGAATGTGATGAGACGAGTCTATTGTCGGATTCTTGCATGTAATTTATTGGGTTGATTTTGTTACTTATTGCATTTCTATGAGTGGATGCTTTTATATTTCATGATGATAAACCCGTGTTCAGGCAATTATTACCCGATGTTTATTCATGTTTACATAAACTTTACACACTCAGTCACACATACTTGCACATTAATTTAGTATAGGGTAAGTTAGCAGCTGATAGTCATAAATTTATTTATTACTTATAGACAACTTCAAGCATTCTTTTGGGAACCAAGTAGGTAGTAAATTGATCTTAAAGGGGGGGAGAATGAGGTCAATTTAATAGGTGGATAGGGGGTGTATAGTTAGCAATAGATATATCATTACTATATGATATTAGGTAGGTGCCGTGGTAATCGGGGGGAGACGGTTTGTCTGCCATATTGCCGTAATGTGACAGGGGAGCGGTCTCTGCCTCCGGGCTGACTGTACTTACGAGATAGGCTAGTAGTTCTGGGGATAGGTTTCAGAATTGTACTCATGCTGACATGAGTCATGCCGGCAAGGTTGCAGTTCCTTAGGGGTTACTGATAGTAGAGGTTATTGTCATTAATATTGATCCGTAGTTTATATAGCTCATCCAAGCATAGTCACGCCGTTTGTGGACCCATGGGTAACTCAGGCTGACGTGAGTGTCTACTGTACTTCCCCCTAATGACCGTGTGACTGTGGGAAACCCTAGTGTGGTTATGTGTTCTTCACCGACGCATGCCATACAAACAAGCTTGCTTGTCCGGCTTTGCCGAGCATTTGGCTGATGGAGGATTGTTGGCCTCTCCTCGGAGAGTTGAGCCCTGCCTAGCGGGAAATCCGAAATGCAGTCATACCCCTGTTGTATACTCGAGCTTAGTTCGCGATTTGTTTGACCCTTTGCTATTAGTGACCCATGGGTATCTTGTAGGGGGAGCTTAGTTCAAGGAATACCGACCAGAGTTGATTTGTAGTATTACCATTTCTTATATCGTCACGCCACATTATTATACAATCCCGGGGAGGTCAGAGTCCATATCCCCGCAAATGTTAGTGGGAGTCATGCAGGTTACGACCGGTGTCTGTTGAGTATGTGATTTTGAACTCTTTAGCGTGAGTGCTTTGGGAGCTGTATTATAATTGGCTTAGGGAGAGTTTACTCTCAATTACATAACAAGTTTGAACACTTGATACACCACTCTTATTCGTCAATAAGAACCAGCTCTGGGAGGACCCTTGGTAGCTATTCGAGTAGGGATTTAGGTACACTGGTTTAATCCTAGGTTCCCATATACCGACCTTTAAGACATTAAAGTCACACTTAATACATATCACATTATGATTTAGGCTTTATTGACTACTTACTTTTGATTTGTTCTTTATCATATTATGAAATAGGTTTGACTGACTGACGTCTTAGTATAGCTAGGCCAAGACACTTGACCGTTATAGGGTTACTGACATCCTGCCTTTGACAAGACTACTAGACTGAATACTATGACTAGACCCTCTACATACAGTGACTGTACTGGTAGGCTAACAGACCGGTGGATGATTATTTACGACGTTTTTTATCATTCGTAAAGCCCTACCTTACAAAACGTTGGTAGTTTCATGAATTGTGAAGATTGAGCAAATTCCATAAAATAATCCATCTTTCACAATTCTTCTTGCCAGGTATTAGAGCAGAATCCGTCTATAAATAAGCCTGTATCTTAGCTTATGTTGTCCTGCATGTGGGGAGCTGGGACTGACATATGCTATAGATACAGCACCTTAGTTATAACACTACGTTATAACCTCCCTATTTTCTGTCCTCTCAGTAATATTGGCATCTGAGCCGATACAAGAGTTTCCCATAAATGTTATATGCCTCCAGGCATTTTTGTGGAGGGGGCTCATCGTCTTTGGCCGGAGCTACTGGTGATAGCGGGGATAGGAGCGTCACCCTTGCCACAACCCTAATACCTTTTTTATACTATAATATCAACGACTATAATCATACAAAAGACTACTTCGATTGACAGACAATTTTGTATAGAATGACTCATGACTGTTACTTTCCCGCCTCTCTAGAACCTTCTGTATAGTCTAGAATATAGAACTCTAACATGATATCATCTCTTATTAACATTACGCCTTTCTTACATAAGATAATAAAAAAGTTAGCTAATGTATTTTATATCCACCATACTTACATTTCCTTCAATCAAGTCAAATATTCCTGCGGAGTCCCTGTCTTATCGAAAGGAGTTCTGGGTTATATACACCACGACGAAGGGTCCTACCAATACTAGAACGATCACGCCATGGCCAAAGACAAGCTTTGATTAATATTTTAGGTATAGCATATCAACCATTCAGTAATAAGTATTATAGGAATAGTTCAGTATTAACAGCCTTCAGTACTTACACTAGATTCAGAGGAAATTACCAGTAGTTTCAGATTCTTTAGATTTTCATTCAGTACTAAATTTCAGTGGTATAGTTTCAGCTACAAAGTCCATCGTCATATGTCATATAATTTCAGTAGGGCAGATTTTCTAAGGCGGATTTCTTGGGCGGGATAGAAGATGTAGAGTAGCGAGAGTAGTATTGAGGTGCTAGTATAGGGAGTTATTACAAAATCCAGGGTTAAAGTAAACTACAAGTAATTTATAAGTACAATAAAAATTAGTCTTGAAGAGCATTTCAAGTACTGATTTTGCTATTTGGGATGGCACACATGTGGCGATCTTTATAAAAACATTCAATATTGATGTATAAAAATTTTTTATAAAGGATGGAAGTTTATTTTTACAACCAAAGCTATTCTCAAAGTTTCTCAATAACTTAGTATTTTAGAATCTAATTATCCTAATCGAACCATCTTCACATGTCTCACGTGCGTGCTGAAAGGCACATACACTCATATAGGTACCTGTATAGCTGATGTTTCCATGTCTCGATATCGTTTACAATTCTAATTTGAAGCGATTCAACGGGGCCCGCAAATGAATGTGCCACGTGTGAGCGTGATGTTGCAGCTAGGAACGGCTGGTGCATTGATCTTATTGATGATTTATTATTACTATATTCAGCCTCTTCTACCTTGCAAACTTCAGAGATATGTTTACTACTTCGGTTTTATAATCATATACATAGAATAATGATAGTATAATATTGTGGGAACAATCTTACATAAATCGCATCATCGCACAAATATTTTCCCTTGCCAGGATTTGAACCCGGGATGTCTAGGTTCGTAGGTGGTGTCACACCCCCTAGGCTAAGCGCGTCGTCAAACGTGTTGTGTTTTTCTGTGGAAAATACCATTTCTGATTGTATCGCGCAGAAAAACTCTGACACGAGTGGATGGACGACTTTATGAAAGTAGCGGGGAGTTAGTGGATGCGATCTGCACAGAACAGCACTCTGTGGCAATCTATAGGGGAGGCCTATGTTTAGGTATGGAAATTCGCGGTTAACAGATAGCCTATACGGTCCCACTTCTGGCCAAAAGTTTCTTCCAATTTAGTGATGTATCTGACCAGTGCTTCCAGAAGAGATCTAGATCATCTCGTGATCGCTAGTGGTATGTTATGTACGTCTTTGCTTTGAGTTCTCGGGTTTGCAGTCCGTGGTAGTCGCAGCGTAGCCCACAACCAGACATAGAAGTTTTGGTGGCACAAACGTCAATTAACTAGGGACTTCCTTCCGATATTAAAGTTATCGATAACTACATATATAGATACATATATAGATACAAGAAATCAAAGTACATAGAAAAATTAAATGGCACTCGCCTGTGTACAGACCGGGAATCGAACCTGGTACCTCTGGATTTCCGGCCCAGTGACTCAACCATTCGTCCACCGTACACTCGCCTGTGTACAGACCGGGAATCGAACCTGGTACCTCTGGATTTCCGGCCCAGTGACTCAACCATTCGTCCACCGTACACTCAGAAAACGCCTTCAAATTTGCCATCTACTTTGACTTCCCGCACCATTCTGTTTTAATAGGAATTAACCTAAACGCCATCTATGAGAACTGCATTACACAGGTTCCCACCCCAATGTCTAAAAGTTAATGTGTAAAAGTTATCGATAACTGTTTCAAATACTTATTTCGAAGTGACGTTTCATAGAAAATATAAAGTTCACCGAATAAAATAGAAATGAACTAAAATGCTTATCACTGCACTACCCATCCATGTTATATAATGATAGTATGGCGATTTAAGTAATTCATGAGCATACTTCTTAGGGATTTTAAAATTCAAATAAACATCAATTTAAACAACTAAAATTTAATTATCACAAAAACTTCTTATAATGCTATTCATAAACAACTAAAATTTAATTATTAACGTGTGTCTTACACAAAAACTTCTTATAATGCTATTCAATCGATTTCCATTCAAAGTAAACTAAAACCAAGAGTGCCTTGCAACATAGGCCAATTTAGGTAAATTGTATGACCATTGTGTAGCGTAATAGTATTAGTATACTGTATGCAAGCTGCATGTGCATAACTGTCATAAGAAAGTACAATATATCGATAAATTAATATCGTTGGGAAGTCCCTAGGACAATTTAATTCGTGCCACAAAAACTTCTATGTCTGCTTATAACTCATTCAGCCCATGTGATCCCAGTCCCACTTCAACTTGGCCGCTTTATAAGCCACATTGACCATTTACCATTTGGACTATTTGGATTTTGGAGCATAGCGTGGTTTTCCGGATTTTTTTCGGCAACTTGCAAAGGGCTTAAATCTTAAAGTGGAGAAATGGGAGGTCGTAATAAGTTGGTTTGAATCTGATTCGTACAATACAAACATACTTTATTGCACACCAAAAGAAAAATTACAATGTACACTTTTATAAAAGCAGTAAGTAGTAAACAATATCAACGATCTCTTCCAGACAATCATTTCTTTTTCTTAAATATACATAAATATTCAAATTTAAGGTGACGGTGATATCTACAGTTTTTATACTTTACATATCTAACTAGATACATAATTGAAACAAAAAAATAAAGAAAATGCATTAAACATATTTTCAGGCTTTAGTGTTTTAAAATTAATGGGCCTTGTTGTAATATTTCTTCAATAAATCTACTGAATAATATTTAAAAATAATATGTATTAGTACGCACCTATACATCTAGATAACTATGGTTTTCAGAAATTATGGCTGTAAGTACATCTGTAAATGTGTATATTTCAACATATTATAAAGATAAGTTGTACAGTCCTTTTAATTTTTTATGACATACCAAAAATGGATACTAGTTTTGTGAACCACTGTTTCCCAAGTGCTGTGGAAGCGTGCAGTAAAGTCGTAAGCTGTTTTTACTGTGTATTTTTTCGCTGAAAAGGAAAGACTGGTTCCACAAAGGATGTGTCAAGAAAAAGTGTGTTGTCATCTTGTGACGTCACATGTCATTTATGTATCCCTGCACTTTATTATAAAGGCAGCAGGGCGGCAACGCATGATCTATTCTTCTTTTCTGACAATGTTTATTTTATTATACTTATGATTGATAATTTATTAAAAACATATCATTCACGTTGTAAATAGCCAAATGTTTCCGCAAGATTTCAGAATAATGCCTAAATTTTCAGATATTTGAAAATTTTGCCATATGCATCCGAAATATGGCGAGAAATTGTCGGCTATTGACAACGTGAGTGATGAGTTTTTAATTCAACATGATTAAGTATCATGGTAGTTTTCTTAAAAAAACTGACGCTCTGGTTTAGTCAGTCTTCATAAACTTTTTCTCTCAAAGGGTAAAGTAAACTGAAAGAGATAGGTAATAATTATCATCCGACAGAGTGGCACAGCGCAGTTCCGCTAGACTTGCTAGAGGCAAAGTATAAAGACAACCAAGTAGTTCGTCTTCGCCGTTTAGGAGCGCGCGACACATGAGTTTGCCTGAGGCACAGGGCTGCCGCTCGTCGGTTCTGTAAAATACCTATTTTATACGAACGTAACTTTTATTAGCTTGACCTCGATCGAACGAACAATCGTTCGAGGTCAACCTAGTAAAAGTTACTTATTTCAATATGAAACTATCTGATCGCACACATCTGATGTTAATGTTATTAAGTATAATAGTTTAAATAAATTAGTATTGGTACGTGTACATGTAATGTAAGTAACGCAACGATATTTCGGCTCGTTTCATAAACACACTCTCGTGTTTAAGGCATTTTATGTATCAATAGAATCAACTACTATTTAATTAGTACACGTTTAAAAAAAACTGTTAATTTTACTCATCACTGTCAAACAAAATAATTATCTAGGTACTCTATTTAATTGGTATACTTTGATTGATCGCCACCGCTGCGCACGCGTTCATTATGAAAGGCGACGGGCGGCGGCATCCTTTGTGCGTGCCACGTGACGCGGCATGTGTCTCAGTCGGCAACTTACAAAGAACTCCAATAGACCAGGAGCTCAGTGCAAATTCAATGCTATTATTTATAATACAATTTAAGTAAGTATGTGACTATATGAAATAATGGTAAATAGTTGCGTCTCGATATTTTGAAAGTAAATACTAGTAAGTAGATAAAGTATAGGTACAGTCAGCAACGAAAGTCCATGAACACATCCAAATTTTCAAAACACCTGCACACTATCAAGTCCATTATTTAACTGAACAGGATGTCAATACAAATATCCATGGACATCTGCAAGTAACAAATGTCGATATACATTACTTTTTCAATAGTTGCTGAACTTTTCTGACTACATAAATCCATTGACATGTATAGTAACCAAAACTCGCTGGACATGTTTAATTACATAATTTGCTGAACACGTCTGACTACATAAATCCATTGTTATGTATACTATTCAAAAGTTACTGAACATGTCGGATGTCTTTTAGAATTTAGATGATTTTAAAAATGATTAAAAGAGTTATGTTAGTTATGGTCAAACTATGCATATCAGCGATAATGGTAATAGGACATTGGCGAATAATAATGTGAAAACAGTGTTGTAAATTTTATATAAATTTCACTTTATTTAAATTGAAGATCATTTAAAAACACATTTTCGGCGAGAAAAACTTCATTTTGTCAAAAGTATTTTATTTTTCAATACAAATCAATCCCATAGCTATAAAGAATAAATTTAAACTATCTAACCAACGTGAAATAAAGCACTGGAAACCCACAATTTCAAGAAAAGATACTAACCATAATTTTAGGAGGAAAAAATCGGACTTTTCAGCCCTACCGTAGGGGTGTACGATCTTGATGGTTCTCAATCTTAAAGCATGAGTAAAAGAAGACCATTAAATGGTATGTTTAGTGCATAGGTGCTCGTGCCACGGCGAGATGCTTACCATCCCCCATTAGAAATCTCTGTCCCTTTACTCACTGCACGGCACTCTCCTTCTGAGGAAATAGATCCCAGTAACCTGAACTCGAACCATGATTGGAATTTTAAAAAAGGAAACTACGAGTTATTATACAAACAAGTCTCGGAAGAAAACTGGCAGGATGTTCTTGAGACCGTGGATGTTAATTTAGCGGTAGTCTCATTTTATAGGACCCTATATAACATTTTCGATGAATGTTTCCCGAAAAAACATCGTTTCGAAAGGCGCGTCCGTCGCTATCCAGTTTGGTTCACAGCCGACCTGATTACGGACATTAAACAAAAGTCGAATCTTCATCGGGAATGGAAAGCAACAAAGAACAGTGCCATATATAGTACTTTTTCGAACCTGAGAGCGGATATCAAAAAGCGAATAACATTAGCTTATAACGCCTACATCATTCAAATTCAGGGAAAAATTAAAAGTAACCCACGCGCTTTTTGGCAACACATAGACAGCCTTAAATCCAAAGGCGGCTTCGTATCCCAGGTTAGTCTTGAAGGCAATAAGTTTGAAGGGTCGGATACAGCTCAGGCGTTTGCTAGTTTTTTCTCAGGTGTATTTTTACCAGATGTTCCACTTCTTGACGGTCACTATCGTGAGGACACCAGTCAGAAGCTCTCCTCAAATGATATCCGCCTAAGCACGATTACTATGCAGGAAGTAATAGCAGCCGTTAAGTGCCTGAAACCCAACAGCGCCTTAGGACCTGATAATTTGCCGGCATACATAGTGAAGGGATGTATTGAACACCTTATAACACCTATCTGCTATATGTTTAATCTGGCTCTCTCCCAAGGCACATATCCTGACAGATGGAAGATCACTAGGGTGAGGCCAATCCCAAAGACTAAGGATACAGGCAATGTGGAGAGTTACAGGCCTATAGCCGTCCTGTCAACACTTGCGAAACTGTTTGAATCCATACTCCACCGGGCATTATCTGCACAGCTAAAACCATTTTTGTGCGACTCTCAGCATGGCTTCAGAGAGAACCGCTCTGTTAACACTAACCTCTTAATCCTGACTAACACCATTTCAGAGTTCCTTGACAAAGGAATTCAAGTCGATGTCATTTACTTTGATTTTCAAAAAGCCTTTGATCGTGTGGATAACGATGTGCTACTTCATAAGCTTAAAATAATTGGATTCGCTCCAAATCTACTTACTTTCTTTGCTAGTTATCTACGCGATCGACAACAATATGTACAGCACGGTCATTTCGTTTCGGCCATGTACCATACTCGATCTGGTGTTAGTCAGGGCTCTATTCTTGGTCCTTTGCTATTTGGATTGATGGTAAATGATCTGGAATCAGTCGTTAAAAACGCAAAGTGTCTCCTCTACGCCGACGACTTGAAGTTGGTGTACGGAGTGCAGCGAGTCATGGATTGCGAGTCACTCCAAGAGGATATCGCGGCTGTGTGCCGGTGGAGTGCGGACAATAAACTTCGTTTTAATGGGGCTAAATGTTGTGTGTGCACTTTCAGTCGTGCTCATGCTCCTATTCATGCACGATACATGCTAGGTTCCGAGCTAATTAATAGAGTCTCCTCAGTCAAAGACCTAGGTGTAGTATTTGACACTAGTGTAACTTTTCTTGAGCATATTCGGACGCTCACCGCAGACTGTTTCCGTAGGTTAGGTTTCGTTATGCGTAACGCCAGAGCTTTTGATAACCCAGTTGTTATAAAAATTATTTATAATGCTTTAGTAAGAAGCAAGTTGGAGGCGTCCGCAATAGTCTGGAACCCTCACGAGTCAACCTACAACCTACTCTTGGAAAGGGTTCAAAAAATCTTTCTAAGGTATTTTTATAAAAAAGTTTATGGGTATTACCCTTATTTATATCCCACCAAGTTTCTTCTTGGAATGTTGGGTTTCCAATCCTTGGAAGTAAGGCGAAATTTCAGTTTGCTCACCTTCGTCTGCCGGGTTCTACGGGGAGAGTCGGATTGCTTGGAACTCGTGGAGCAACTAGTTCGCTTGTATGTTCCAGAAATCCCTCGTATTACTCTTAGACCGCGGACTCGCTGCCTGTTAGCTGTACCGGCGGCTCGCACTGTGTCACACAGGAACTCACCGCTGCTCCGGGCCTTGACACTGCTAAATGCGCTTCTGACATCAACACCTGAATGTGACCTGTTTGCGTGGCGATGGACGGCTGTGTATAGAGAGTGCCTCAGGTTTTGTGAGATGATGGATGATAGGCCTTCTAGTGTTCCGCTATGATTGTATTTACATAATTATCTAGTTAAGTTTTTTGTATTTTTTTTTTATTGTTATGTAGTTTCACAGTGCATTGGATTTTAGTCTGTAATGCTGTGTAAATATGTTTTTGTCATAAATAAATAAATAAATAAATAAATAAATAGGATCGTCTGCGGTATCAATTATAACTAGGCACGGTTAGGGCGCATAAGGTCCCACTCGCAAAATGTCCCTTCACCAAAATTACGTCCCATGCGCAAAACGTCTTCTTTGCAAATGGCCCCTTGTGCAAAATACCCCATTCGCAAAACGTCCCTTTCTCAAAACGTTCCACCCCTTTCGCAAAATGTCCCTTCTGTAAAAGCCCCTTTCGCTGAATGTCCCGACTGCATAATGGCCCTTTCGCAAAACGTCCCGTCTGCCAAATGTCACATTCGCAAAATGTCCCGCCTGCAAAATGCTTGTATAAATAGAGTCTTCTTGCGAATTCAAGTGAGAGAGAGGGACATGGGCAATATGTTTGTTACTAAATACAAATACGACAGGGTAACAACCGGATGGATTGAGCTAAATTTTTACTTTGCATCCCGGTAAATAGTTCTCTTGGGATAGTAACGGGAACAACGCGGGCAAATCCGCGGGTAAATGCTAGTAATACTTACATACGGGTCAAACTGATAACCTACTTTTTTGAAGTCGGTTAAAAACTAAGCGATTAACATAACAGCCAATTTTGCAAAAGGTACGTTTTGCGAACGGGACATTTTGCGAAAGAATGCAAAATGTCCCGTTCTCAATACGTTCCTTTCGCAAAATGTCCCGTATATTGCGAAAGGGACGTATTGAGAACGGGACATTTTGCAAAAGGGACGTTTTAAGAACGGGACATTTATAAAAGGGACGTTCTGCGAAAGGGACCAAGGGACATTTTGCGAGTGGGACCTTATGCGCCCTAACCCTAGGCGCTTAGTCTTCATAAACAGTTTTAAACCTCTTACTTTAAAAATAAATCTTAAAATCATTTCCGTTCTTTTGAATTTAATCACTTTTAGATCTCCTACATTAAAAACCGTTTGGTGTCTATACAAAGTTTCAACACCAATTTTACCTCCTTTGGGGATGAATTTTAAAAAACACTAAAATTACTTTCCTCGACTTATTGAAGAGTCTACGTACGAAGTCTCAGATCACCAACTCCAAACATCGTTTGGTCTCTATACAAAGTTTCGACCCCCATTTAACCCGCTTTGGGGAATAATTTCCAAAAACGATAAAATTACTGTTCTCAAGTTTTATTGTAGAGCCTGTATACGGAGACTCAGATTTCCAACGAAACTTTGGTCCTGATACAAAGTGAGTCAACCCCCATTTAACCAGTTTTACGGAAAAAAATCAAAAAACGGTAAAATTACTTTTCTCGTATTTTATTGAAGATTCTATTATACGAAGACTTAGATCTCCTACTTCAAAAAACTTATGATCCTCATAAGAACTGTCAAACCAATTTAACCCCCTTTGGAGATGAATAAAAAAAAACCCGGTAAAATTACTTTTCTCAACTTATATTTTAGAGTATGTTCGAAGTCTCAGATCTCTGACTTCAAAAATCGTTTGGTCCCTATACAAAGTTTCCACCCCCATTTAAACCCTTTTGCGGATGAATTTCAAAAAACGGTGTTAAGTATCACTTTTCTATACTTTTATTGAAGAACCTATGTTCGACGTCTCAGATCACCTGCTTCAAAAGTCGTGCGGTCCCCATATAGTCTTTCGACCCCTTTGGGGGTGAATTTTGAAAAATCCCTGCTTATACCTAATTCTTATCCCTTACGTTATACAACCACCCTACTTTGAAAATTTTAAGTTCCTAGCTTCAATAGTTTCGGCTGCGCGTTGATGAGCCAGTGAGTCAGTACTTCCTCTTTTATATATGTTAGAGTACGAAACATTCCAGTAGATATAAATCGGTGATATTGGGACGAATCACGAGATCACGAGTAAAGCCACGAAAAACCCTTAAATTATAAATTTATAAAACATCATCAATCCTGACCCAAATTAAATTACATAGGGCGTACACTACTACTACTGCTGCGGTAACTTCTTTAAAAAAAGAAAATTAAAAATTGATTCATAAATTACGAAAGTATACCGTAAAATACATTTGAGTTATTTTTGAAGTCGGGTGAAAATCTAAAATAGTTAAAAAAGCGTAAAGAACGGGAGATGGGCATAAACAAATGAGATTGACAGGTTAAGCACGTCACGAAAAAATGAAAGAGACAAATGTATCGCATGACGTTGCGGTCCTGTTTTCGGTGATTGTCATCATTCAAAATTCGAAAATTGTTCCGGTCACTTTTGGACGTATAGTGTCCAGCAACTTCTGGATGTTTACAGTCCAGCCACTTTTAGAACTGTAATGTACGGCTACTTTTTGAGGTATGCTGTCCAGCAACTTTTGGGATTATAATGTTCAGCTACTTTTGAAAATATTGTGTTTAGCTACTTTTGGAAATTTATGGTGTCAATGTAATTTTGTATGTAACACTGTTCAATAACTTATGTAAAATTCATGTGTTTAGTATCTTTTGTGACGTTATTTTGTTCGGCAACTTTCGTTGCTGACTGTACATCATTTGTAAAAGTTTTGTATAGTCGGAATTATTAGTACCTAAAAGTTTTTTATGCCACACCTGGCCATAAAGTGGCTTTTTCCGCACGCTGCGCGTACGGAAAAAGCCGCTTTCTGGCCAAGTGTAGACATAAAATGATGTACACAACACGGGAGGTAATAAAGAAAACCCTCGATCGCATATTTACGTCCCTCGCTTGCAGCTCGGGCCGCAAACATCTGCGATCTCGGGCTTTCTTTGTATTACCACCCTAGTTGTGTAATGTACTATATTGTGGATAATCAATTACTTAGAAAAACGTCGATTATGCTAGGTAGTAATAAAAAAAACTTCATTTAACTGTTAATAGAATTAATGGATACACTTAAAACACTATTCCTCAAACATCCGAACACACTGCAGTATATACGTCTTGTATACTTTGCTTTGTGCGCAGACATTTTGTACGTTCCACCGCTCGCGTCGATAGCTCAGCCCTGACTAAGCACGCGGCAATGCTTGCCTGTGGTGCGTCCGTACACGGCGCGCACACATGCGCGCTCCCGATGTACCTTTTATCGGAACAAAAACTACCGTATACCGTGCTAGAGGTAGTGATAAGACTATCGATCGCGCGCAGCTATAGAAAACTTAGGGGCTCGTTTAAACGAGTGTGGGTTAGGTACATCATGATCATCAACCAAAAGATGTCCACTGCTAGACATAAGCCTGCACCAAAGAATGCCACCATGTCTGGTCCTGTGCCGCCCGCCTCCATTGACCTCTTGCAATCTTCACCAGGTCATCAATCCACCTTGGGGAGGGCTTACCCATGCTGGGGGTGGGGGGACGGAGAGGTACATTTAAGTATAGCCTTGTGTATAAGTGTCGTATATCTGTACGTAAGAACTATTAGGTAATCTGTACAGGTAGTGGTGCCGACTGCATAAATGGTAGCATATTAAAATCACGATGTTAAAAATAAAATTGTAAACGCTGAATAATTGGTTGGTAATTGTTTCTATATTATTGCATAAATGTCTTATCTGAGCATAAAAACTATTAGTTAATCTGTATAGGTAGGTAGTGGTGCTGATTGCAATAAATGTAGCTTATTAAAATCACAATCTTAAAGATAAAATTGTAGACATTGCATAGGTACTCGTAATTGTCGCTATTCGTTTCTTTATTATTGCAAAAATGTCGTATCTGCTATAAGGTAATCCATGTTAAAAGTAGGTAGTGGTACTGACTGCATAAATGGGAGTATATTAAAGTCACGATATTAAAGATAAAATTGTAAACATTGAATAATTACGTAGTTAATTGGATATAATTACGCAGCAATCATAATGTCAATTACCTACCGGATTGTGATTGTAACTTTGCTTGTTTGTTCTCATTGAATCGACCAATTATAATGATTCACACGTTTTTTTTTAAATGTTGATTGACATCAAAGGGACGTTAGTCACGTTGGTGTGGTGGTTCGTATGGCTAAGTTGTGTTGAATACATAAAATAAAAATAACTTTTCTAATAAAGAGTCTCGATCACCACCTCAAGAGACTGGCTGGATAAAGGGTCAGATACAGAAGGTGGTACTTCTGGACATGGCGCGCATAGTCAGGTCAGGAATTTTCTCTCTCTGCAGCCGTAACGACTGGTAGCTTGGGCCCCGCCCCGCTGCCGGTGGCAGCCTAAATTAGATGCAGTAGAAGGATTTTTATGATGTGTATATATTTTACTTTAGGGTGTCCCTAAAGCCAACGTATGTACATAAAAAAAACTGGCCAAGAGCATGTCGGACCATGCTCAGTGTAGGGTTCCATAGCCGTAACTATAAGGTAAAATAACTGGCCAAGAGCATGTCGGACCATGCTCAGTGTAGGGTTCCATAGCCGTAACTATAAGGTAAAAAATATGTAAAAAAAGTACAACAACAAAAGAGTGTATCTTCATTCATAGCAATTACGTCCTTTTGTTGAGAAGCGCGGTTTATCGGCAATAACTCATAAACGGTACATTCGATCTTGTTGAAAATAATTTTCGTTGAAAGTATTAATTAAGCGTTACCTTCGTGATTTTTTTCATATTTTTCGGACGCACGGTTTAGAAAATAGAGGGGGGGGGGACACAATTTACACAACTTTCGGAGCGATTATTTCCAAAGACATTCACTTAATCAAAAACATTACTTAGGAACCTTATAGTGTTTTTTAAAGAGCTGTCGAACTATGTACCACACGTTGATATTTGCTGAAAAAAAAATTTTTTACTGTCTTTAACATGTATGGAGTGCCCCTCCTAAAAATATTTATTTTAATTATTTATATACCAAACTAAGTAGCGGCTCATAAAACACACCTATATTCCAAATTTCATCAATATCCATCATGTAGTTTCTGAGTAAAATGCCTGTGACATACGGACAGACAGACAGACAGACGGACGGACATGACGAAACTATAAGGGTTCCGTTTTTGCCATTTTGGCTACAGAACCCTAAAAATACGATGTAAAAAAAGTACAACAACAAAAGAGCGTATCTTCATAGCAATTACGTCCTTTTGTTGAGAAGCGCAGTTTATCGGCAATAACTCAAAAAAGGTACATTCGATCTTATTGAAAATAATTTTCGTTGAAAGTATTAATTAAGCGTTACCTTCGTGATTTTTTTCATATTTTTCGGACGCACGGTTTAGAAAATAGAGGGGGGGGGGACACAATTTACACAAATTTCGGAGCGATTATTTCCAAATACATTCACTTAATCAAAAACATTATTTAGGAACCTTATAGTGTTTTTTAAAGAGCTGTCGAACTATGTACCACGCGTTAATATTTGCTGAAAAAAATTTTTTTTACTGTCTTTAACATGTATGGAGTGCCCCCCCTAAAAATATTTATTTTAATTATTTATATACCAAACTAAGTAGCGGCTTATAAAAGACACCTATATTCCAAATTTCATCAATATCCATCATGTAGTTTTTGAGTAAAATGCCTGTGACATACGGACAGACAGACAGACAGACGGACGGACATGACGAAACTATAAGGGTTCCGTTTTTGCCATTTTGGCTACGGAACCCTAAAAAGCTGGTTTATACCAGCTCATAAGACAACAGAATAAGTAAATTTGACCTCACAAAAAAATTCTTAGTTTTCGAGACATTGACGTTTTTGCAAAACTCGTGCTAAGTGATACCCTGACTCGGTGTTTTGAGTGGCATGACTAAAATATGAAGTATTTTTCAAATCTGTTTTTTGATATGGGTTGTCGAATAACTATGCCATTGAACGTGATTCCTATTTCTGTTAATTTCTTCATGCTGTAACTACAATAGAATAAACAATATTTTTCAGATTTTTTCAAATTTCACCTCTGATTTCGAATGAGGGTGGTGAAAAAAAGTACTAACTTAACCTGGCACATGACGTAAAAAAAATTACGCATTTATTGTAGTTTCTAAAATGGTATAACATTTACTAAATACTGTAATAGTGTTTGAGTTAATGAAATTTCCTTACAAAAATGAGTCGGTAAAAGCAAAACTTTTGACGAACTGAGAATCTTCCTCGTATTTTTGAAGTTGGCTAAAGCCTCATGACCTTTAAACTTACTCAACAATCCATTATAAATCCTTGAACATAAATTTCTGCGCACATTTCTCAAGTCCGAACAGCATTTCAAAGCACATTAAATATAGTTTCACCACCGCAAATTAGTATCGCTAAACGTAAAACTTGAGTTGAGCTATGGGTCTGAGAACCCTATGAAATTTCATTTATCAACTCTAATTGAGTTAGTTTCCTAATGATTATTTTAACCTTGTATATGGTTTCGTTGGTCATAAAAAGGTAATTATTACATTCTAAGCTAGATACTGCCGCGCCTTTGTCCCCGTGCTTTTCTAACTTTTTCATACCAATTCTCATCTTCCTTTTCTACCCCTCGGGGTTGAATTTTCTTAGACTTCCTTAATCTTTATTTTTTATCCTCTATGGCCGCTAAAAGACATCGGAAGTGTACCGTACCTAACATTCCACTGTGGTGAGTAAAATATTTCTGTGCTTACCCCTATCTATAGGAGGATCCCTTGAATAAAAAAATAGAATGCGTGATTTCAGCTCGCACGTGTTTTAAAAGTCCATTCTTTATTCACGTGAACAGTTTCACATTTCAGTGATTAAATCGTGGGAAAGGTACAAAGTGCAACAGATTAACCAGAAAGCTGAAAGCTAAAAACATTGGAATGTTTTTTTACCATACTTCGTTTTCAATTTAAGCTTAACCCGGGTAATTGCGTTTATTGGGGAAATGCGTCTTTTAAAGATTCCACTAAATTCGAACTCTTTAAAACTACTCCTACCCTACCTGTATGTAGTATACGCTGTACTTTAAAGGATTTCGGATTTAACGTAATCTTTAAAAGACGCATTTGCCCCCATAGACGCAATTACCGCAGTTGACTTATTTTAGAAAAACCGCGCGTTATCCAGCACGCGATTTCAAGGAAAGCGATCTTGAAACCCGAAAATATGAGTCGTGTTATCTATAACACTTTGTAAGTATATATTTAAAAGTTAATTTAGTACAAATTACCCTCCGATATCCTAGAGAAACGAAGGAACATGGCAAAACCATTTATCACAACCCTCCTTTTTACTTCGTCGTAAACAGGTAAAAATTTAATTTAGTCCTAGTTTTAGTTCGATGGTGTTTGTCTGGTTTGAACGAATTATAAGAACCGGACTTTAATCACCGAGCTATTGATAGGTTTAAAATGAGGCCTAGTTTCAGTAATTCGGTGATTTCAGTCCGGTTCATGTTCATACTCGTATACATTAGTTTGAATATATATGAACCGGACTATAGTATAGACTAAACGAGGTATAGTTAGATCACAGACGAAGTTACCGATGATGATGGTTAGAGATGTGCCGTTCTCGGAAATGTTCTCCGTTTTGTATGGAGCGATAAAGTTCTCGAGAACATCCCATCCCACTATCTATCTATCACTATAATGCGAAAGTTTATAAAGTTGAAGATGTTTGGATATTTGGATGTTTGTTACTAAATAACGGGGTAGTGACTAGATGGATTGAGCTGAAATTTGGCATGTAAGTAGACCAAGTCTTGGATTGAAATATAGGATACTTTGTATCCCGGTAAATAGTTCCCTTGGGACAATAACGGGAACAACGCGGGCGAAGCTGCGGGTAAATGCTAGTTTCCCATAAACTGAGAACGTTTCCGAGAATTCCCAAGAACGGCACAACTGCATGATGATGATGATGATGTGTAAGTAATTTGGTATAAGAACTTTCCGATAACAGGTACGAGCTGGGACAATCCTTGTTAACGACGGGCTTCATTAGTAGGCATAGCTTTGTTACCGAGATTACGGGTCGTTGACTTGGCTGAGGTTTAGGTACGGCCCAGCGGAGCTAGCATAACTGGCCATGACTTCGCTTGTCGCCTTAGAGCCCCACAGATTACAAACTTTTTATCGGTTGATAGTTAAATTGGACTGCTAATCATATGGTCGCGCACCGTGCGGTTCCAAAGACATTTCCTACCGCGCACAATCCGAATGTGGAATGAGCTTCCTGCCGCGGTTTTCCCGGAAGGCTACAGTATGGAGTTCTTCAAGAGGGGAGTGAATAGGTTCTTAAAGGGTCGGCCACCCGCACGTAATGCCCCTGGTGTTGCAAGCGTCCATAGGCTACGGTGACTGCTTACCATCAGGCAGGCCGTACGCTTACTTGCCACCCTAGTTGTATAAAAAAAAAAATGAACACCAAATCGGTGTAGTGTGTACTTTCATACATGACAATATTCAAGAATTCAAAATAATTTATTTCTGCAAGTAGACCCTCAAGAGCTCTTTTACAATTCCGATTCAATTTCTTTTTTTCGCTACGTAGTGACCTTCTGGTGAGAAGAAGCGACGGCAGAAAACTCACCAGTTTTTCTTTTTAAAAATATTAAATATAACAACAATTATAGCATTATTACATTACATGTGATTTCATGAATACGTTACCTAAATCTAGACACGCGGCAGCGTATGTCAAGCCAAGTTCAAGCAAAACTGGCTAGCCAGCGCCGAGTGTAATATTACATGAACCACTTGGTGCCACTTTTCACCCTTCTATAACTCAAAACATCTTTAACGAAATAGTATTTTATGCAACAGTTGTATAAGAAGGTTCAAAAAATGCGAATTGCGTGAGTTGCGATACGAGCCGCGAATGCGGCGAGTATCGCAAATAGAGACGCAATGAGCGTTTTTTGACTTAATTATACAACGTTGCATACAATACTTTTTCTACGACTAGGTTAAAATATAAAATACATGGACGTCACGCGTGTCTCGTCCGGTCTCTCCGAGTGTGTACAGCCGGCATGACAGTTGTGTCTATGGTAAACTTTTTTTTGATATGGCTGGTGACACGATGTGACGATAATTAAAATACTTTTTTTTATGTTGGCATCAATTAATTTAATTCGGAAAGTTTTGTTTTTCTTATGAATCGTAGGAATTTAATTGTTTGTTAAGTTGGTAGTTGTGAATTTTTATCGTGAAGTTAGAATTGAGCGCTTAATCCTTGACCTAAGTTTAACCTAGATTTAGAAGTCTGTGGATGCTAGCAATAACGTAAAATGACTATAACGACACTAGTGCTGTTATGGGGAATAGAGTATAGACTTCTCTGAACTCATATTATGTATGTTCTTATATTAGTGTTCGTGACCAAGTAAAAGACAGATAACAGTACAGGAGTAGAAAAACACATAAAACTACGTGTGTTTAATTATATCCATAAGGACATCTAGAAGCCCAAATTTTATGAAGCTAGCTCAAACGGTTATAGAGATATGAAGGTCAAAAAGTCGTAAATTTTAGCACTGGCTGACTGACTGACATATAGTAGCTAAACCTAACCTACTTCCAGATGACCTAGAAGGATGAAATTTGGAATCCAGCTCGGTAATTATGTGTAAGCGTAGGGAAAAATCTAAAAATAAAAAAAAGTTAAGAAATAGGGGGGTCCCCATACAAAATTTTGTTTTTTTAATTGTATCGTTGAGTACCTAAACCTAACCTACTTCCAGATGACCTAAAAGGATGAAATTTGGAATGCAGCTCGGTAATTGTGTGTAAGCGTAGGAAAAAATCTAAAAATAAAAAAAGTTAAAAATAGGGGGGCCCCATACATTTTTTTTAATAGTACCTAAACCTAACCTACTTCCTGATGATCTAGAAGGATGAAATTTGGAATCCAGCTCGGTAATTGTGTGTAAGCGTAGGAAAAAATCTAAAAATAAAAAAAAGTTAAAAAATAGGGGTTAAAAAATTACGGTTCCAACGATACTATTAAAAAAAATTGTATGCAGACCTAAAATTTTTTTTAATAGTATCGTTGGAACCGTTAATGAAATTTGGAATTTTTCTTTACAAAAAGTAATGATATCCCACCAAAAACATAAATATAAAAAAAGGAGAGCCAAGTTCAATACAAAAATTATGCTAGGCTGAAGAATGAAGATCTAAATGAGCCAAGTCCTATGCAAAATCCAAATATGCATTTATAGGAACAAAATAACATTATGAACAAGTATTAAACTCTATTTCTTTGCTTTATTGGATATCTATAGCAATTGCTGCTATTTAAAAATGTGAGATCTTAAAGTAGGTTGGATTTGACTTGGCCAGTTTTTATTACATCAGTCATTTTATAAAGATTTAAAAAATGTTATTTTGTTCCTATATATACATATTTGGATTTTGCATAGGACTTGGCACTCATTTAGATCTTCATTCTTTTTGCGGCGAAGCCCACAGCCTAGCATAATTTTTGTATTGAACTTGGCTCTCCTTTTTTACATTTATGTTTTTGGTGGGAATAAACTTAAATTACGTTTTTAGAGACGTACAGGGTCTCTAGGCGTCAAAACAAGACAATAAAAATAATAGAATCAGAATCAGAATCAGAATTAATGAAACAAATCAAAAAGCAAAAAATAAATTACCAAAAATGTTTGGTTTCAAACGATGCTAAATGATGTTGACCTGATCCTAAATGGTTAATTCTGGTTTCTTTCGCGCAAACAAAACATATAACGTAAACGTTTTAAAATGGAGCAATGTTAACCATGGTTAATGTCGTGGAAGCGAAAGATGAACTTTTTGTTTTTATGGAGAACTGATTGACTCGAATCACCTTAAGATTAAACTTTTTTAATCTATTTTTATTTACCTAGCCCAGTACATATAATATGTTGTCACCCACTTGTCCACAGCGATTCCACTCAACGTGTTTACTCTTGTCACGGTATGCCAATTAATCGAAAATCATTTACATGGTTCCGGCACAGAGTAGAACAGCATTTCCGTTCGGCGATGACACGTTCGTTTACTTTAGCCTAGTAGTATTTGTAGCCTATGAGGTGGACTGACCAGATAAAAGCGGCAGTAAATGGCTCATCATCACTACATGAATGCACGAGGAAGGCGCCATCAGAGAAGAGTGGCGGCGCGGCGTGTTGTGAAGCTTGCCACCAACACCTGAAGTGATGACCACTCTGTCAAGAGTGATACCGACAAAGAAGAAGAGAAGAAGTATTTGTAAACACACTCCCGCTAGGCTAACCTAGTGGGAGAGTGGTTATTTGCTCTCGCAGTCTGTCCAGCGGACGTTCGGCTGTTCTTATTTAACCGATTCTCGTGAAATTTCGTGAGCAGGTTTGATCATTATACAAATAGAACTTTTTTGTCGATTACAGTTTTGGAAGTTTTCCTAAAGGTGTCTACCCACTACACTGTATCATACCATGACTGTACTATGAGCGTATCAGATGCGGTATGACAAATGCCCGTCGGTGACGGAACGTGCTTGTGGGCATAGTCTCATACTTCAATACAAAGAATATTTATTTTGCCTGAGACGTTAATAAAATCCGGTTCAAAACTGTGGTTCAAACGTTTGTAAGGTCGTAGTATGATCCGGTGTAGTGAGCAGAGACGCTGTGACGAACCTTAGTATCGCCCACGGATTAAAATAATTTACAGTTTATTCAGAATTTGAAACTTCAGTTGCAAACTTCAGTTACGGATTTCAGAGCTGGAAAAATTGTAAGCTTTATCAAATCAACCGACCGAATTAAATTTCCTAGGAGATTTTTACAGAGCGATGGATAGATTCGAACATTGCTCAAACAATTACGTTAGGCGTTTGGATAAACATTATATTAGGAAAAGATATGAGTGAATTGCAATCTTACCTAGTATAATTATCCATGGACGTTGGTGACAAAAGCACCAAAGGTAGGGTATATTTACAACCATGGCACTTATAAACATAACATAGGACAGTTGCAGATTATTCCAATACTTAATTAATTTTCTTCGCCACGTGAACGTAAACAAGGAATGATATCGAAACTGACCGAATGTATTTGAAGTGATGTCACAAAATACAATCACGTAAGTTATGGTTAAGGGAAGGTTATCGGAATTAAGATAATGTTTTAATTTAGTTTAATTATAGTATATAGATTAGAAAATTAAGAGAAAATTATTGGTGAGTTTATGAAAGTGATTTGTGATAGCTAAATTAATAATATTATTTGCGGGTTCGAATGGGAAAACTTAGTTAATACAGAACTGATTGTCTATGGCAAAGATAAATAATCGAAAGTACCTGTAGATAAGATTCCTAAGGAATAGACCTTTTGCTCTTAGACATAAGGTTGATTTTGGGCAAACCGTAAAATATTGGCGCCTTTTTATGGACCAATCACAAAGCGTCCCAATGATATGCATATGTGTGCAGTACTCTTGGACTGTTGGATTATCGAAAGATGTTGCCAATTACTGAAGGAACAAATTGGATTGGAGAATAATTGTATGATTAGATAATAAAATAGGTAGACTATAATTAAGCTTTCTAGTAATTAGAAAAGGACATTAAAAGGACAATTTGTTTATGTGTTATTATACGCCAGGACAACAGTATTTTAGCATAAATGGGAGATAATCGGGAATTTATGTTTGAATAATTGGGATCACCACTTACGAAACAGGCGGATATATGGACTACCCTCGAAATAAAATTCCTCAAATCAAACAAAGAAATAGGCTGTATGTCTTTAGTCATAAAGGCGATATTCAGTCAAATGAGAAAGTGGCGTGATCTTGCTTCTTCCAATCAGAGGATGTCCCGGAACTATGAATGTGTGAAATTTACCCTGATGGAGAATTGTGCAGAATGAGACTGGGATAAAGAAGTATTGACATAAGGTTGAAAGTTATGTACATACGAAAAAACGGGAGAAACGTCTATAAAACCCGATGTAACCAAGACTTCGGCGTTCAGTCTCGCCTCGGCGACACTGATACCAACCTCAGCTCTCGCGAGCTGCCATCAATAGTCTCCGTCTTCAAACCAGCCCTGGAGGCTGCCATCAATAGTCGCCGATACTAGATCTCTGCGAAAGCTGTACAGGCCGGTACAGGCTATGTCTAGTGTTAGGAAATGTAGTGTCTACGGAATATGTGTAGTTACAGATTGGATAAATATATATATAAATAAATGTATACGGTCGGTTGACGGGAAACGTCAGTCAGTGCCAAACTACCCGTAAGGCCAGACAGTCGTTATCAATCAACCGCTCTGTATACCTCGATACTAATTGTATTTTATTTTATAATATTCCCAGTGCTGAACACTACATTGGCGACTAGGATGAATTTGTGAGTAAATTGCGTGCACAAAATTATGGCAAACAAATCAGTGACCAATAGGTTAATAATAGTAAAGGAGACCATCGTACTCCAACAAGGAACATTTTAATGATTCGTTCAAGATAAGTACCTACATAGAAGATTTATGCATTCGTATTTAGTAAGGAAACTGCTCGACAAACCTTGACGCGTAGGTATGTGCTACTTTAGATAAAATGTTTGTAGTGAAATCACAAGCAATCGTTGGAAAAAAAAAAGAACAAAAGAGTAAATGATAGATAATGCAACTAGTTTTATAGTGTCACAACAAGTGCTAAAATACACTCGCGGTCAAAGAATTCGGGTCACCGTAATTTAAATAATAGAAATAGGTGTTTTTTCAATATTTGACACTTGTTTCATTTACATAACATACTACTCTTTAATACTTTAGCTGTATTAGCAATATCAGCTACCCATCATAAAAATATTATTATCCAAGAATGGTGACTTTTGCGATATTTCACTCCGTTAACGTCATTATATTTAATAGGTTTGTATCGATCTAAACCTGAAATTGCTACTATTCTCAGTGTTATTATGGCAGATAATATCTAACATTAATTAAGGATCAAAACAGGCTTCAATAATCTCACAACCTTTTCTTGAAGTATTTTAGGAAATATGGCGGTATTTCAATGACCCGAATTCGTCGTCCGTGCGTGTGTACTCGTATTTCTTTATTTTAAACAAATGAAGATTATGATTGATTTCGACATTTAAAGATATTTAAAGACACGGAAATAAATATTATAGATTTATTTGCTAGCAACTTTGGGGAGCAGAACCCGACTTTAGAATAATTTATTTTTATTAGATCAAATCACCCTATTCCTAGGGATACGCGACTATGTTCAATTTTGCCGTTCTATTTTCACGGTGAAGACGTAAAGTTTGTGGAAATGTTTCTTAGATGTTTAGGTGTTTGTAGGTTGTTAGTAAATATCGCTGTGTCAAATGCATGAATTCGAGCTAAAATTCGGCATGCAAGTAGACCAAGTCCTGGAGTGAAACCCAGGATACTTTATATCCCTGTAAGGAGTTCCCTTAGGATAACAACGAAATAACGCCGGCGAAGCCGCAGGCGAATGTTCATCTATTATAAATTGACACTATAGTTGTTTTTTAATGCATGAATTAATTCGAATTTTAGATTTTGAGAGTAAATAAATGACAATTTCATGTTACAAAAGGTAAGGCCTATGGGTTACTGATTGGTTGCACAAATAAAAGTACAATTTTTATCCATGGATACTAAAGCTAACCACAGAAATAAATGTTATTGTTGTGTATGTAGTCTACTGTTGTTGACGATATTCAATGGTTGATACGGTATTTCTCAATATCTAACCACAAATCATGACGTTTATAATTGCATCAAAAACGAAAAAGTAGGTAATGTTTGAAGTAGCTACTTAAAACGTAAACAAATGATAAGTTCAAGGTCAAAGGGTTCACCTATATAGACCGAGTAACATTGTACTGTTGTAACTTTCGTTAATTAAGCATGAATATTTACCTACATTTCAAAAGCCTTAGTATGACGGCCATTATCGAGTGCAGTCAACAACATTGAGAAAAACAGAAATGATTTGCATAAACATTGCTACGTTTTGCACAACAATGACAAATGCCTGTGAGTAAGAGCCGAGTTGAAAAAAAAAACTATAAGGGTTTTGTTTTGCCATTTTGGCTACGGAACCCTAAAAAGGAGCGTGACTCCACAAATCTCTTCGACTCATTTTCACTTAATCCTGTCTGGCGACATACAGATAAATTCTGACTAAAAATTATGGTTAAATAGTATCTGGGCAGGAATGTTTACAGAACAAATCAACTCAATGAGAATGTTTCGCCCCGATTATAACTATTGTACCTCCTTCCATCTGTGGCATACAATGTTAATGGCAACATTAAGTTCAAATTAGTATTTATTGTAATTTGTTAGTATGGTAACACTTTCCTTCTTCTTCTCCCGTGCGCAATCAGGAATAAACGCGTCCTTGCATTACCAAAGTGTTTTATTAAAATAACAAGAACCACATCGGCTCCAGGACTTGGATCTCCTCACACCACGCTCTACATTGGTCCTTCGAAGTTTAGAGAAATAAGAACAACGCCCTGTGCCTACAAAAGATCCATTTCGAGCCCGAAGAAATCACAAGGTGATCACAAACAAGGTCAGCCATTTTATTTTCGCCGGAAGAGAAGCAACTTGACAAACAAAACAAGCTGTGCAATTTTGATTTCGACAAGTATCTTATTCTACTGTCGCAACACTATCCTGTGCGGGTGGCACCCCTGCGCATCACGCAGCAAATCGGAACGCCGCCCGCGCAACGCAGCAAATCGGAACGCCGCTCGCACATACGAGCAGGCGCAACGCAGCGATAAATGCCAATGTCGGCATTGTCGGCTAACTTCACGTCGATCGAGTCTACGCGTCCGGCATCGTCATTCGTCATCGTCAATCTGCCATTTTGTTTAATGTGTCCCGCCTAGTGAAATAGTGCCGCGTTTCCAATAATAATTATAATTCCTAATGACAATAAGTTCTATTAGTTATAAAAGTTACTGTAAAACAGAAAATGACGGAGTTAAAAATATGTAAAGCGGCCAGGGGTCGCGCAAAGGCCTCCATAACGCGCCTCAAGAACTCGTACAACAAAGAGGAACTCATGGGAGCTCCACTAGAGCTTATTTTTGCCAAGCGGCAACGATTGATGCAAGCTTTCTCTGAGTATGAGCGTTTGTCTGCCCAAATAATAGCCCTCAGCGAGCAAACCACGGACGACTCCGAGGAGGAGGTGGAGGACGACTACATTACCTTGTTAGCGCAATTAGACGCATTAATTAATTTAAAGCGTCAAGATGGTAGTAACCCCCAGTCCGAGCAAGCCAGCAAGCCCACGGGCGCGGGTAATATTAAGTTGCCCAGTGTGGTAATTCCAACCTTTCATGGTAAGTACACAGAATACTATGAGTTCATTAGTATGTTCACAGCAATGATTGATAGTGCCGCGTCCTTCACTGCAGTGCAAAAACTATACTATTTAAAGGGATTTCTATCTGGGGAGCCACTAGCCTTAATAAATAATCTTCCGCTACAAGATGACAGCTATCCAGAAGCGTTAAAGTTACTGAAAGAACGTTATGACAACAAAGTTAGGATAATACACGAACACATAAGCATTCTGCTCGACATGCCCACTATGACGCGCTCAAATGTAACTAACTTACGTGCATTTATTTCAGTTGTGAAGCAAAATCTAGCTGCCTTGAAAAATTTAGGAGAGAGCATCGATAGCTGGGACTCCATCATCATATGCATTTTATCAAGAAAACTTGATATGATGACATATCGAGCATTCCAGCTAGAGCGTGACAATGCAAATCCTCCTAAGGTAAAGGAATTTGTCGACTTCATCGAAAAGCGAGCGCTGGCCATTGAGAACACTGACTGCAACACTCAGAAGGTGCAATCTCAGCGATTAGTAAGCCACCCTGTTGCTACACAGAACCAGGAAGTTGCCGCATGCATTTACTGTAAGTCAACTGAACATAAATTATTTAAGTGCCCAAGTTTTAAATTGGCCGCAACTAACAAACGCTTGGAGTTTGCTTCAACAAACAATTTGTGCAATATTTGTTTGTCCCAACACAAGCGCAAATGTAAATATCATTTTCGTTGTGCCGTGTGTAAGCTAGAGCACAATACTTTGCTGCATCATGATGCACCCACGCAAAATGCAAACCCTTCTGTAACCTTATCTGTGACTTCGCAGCATCAGGGTCAGGTATTGTTACCCACTGCACGTGTGAAACTCATTGCTGAGTCGGGGATGACAATATATGCTAAAGCTCTGCTCGATAGTGCATCACAAGCATCGTTCATTACGCAGAAGGTGGTGGATATATTAGGAAAGTCGATGCATAAGGCTAACACCACAATCATTGGCATCACAAATGCAGAACAAAAAGTTGACAAATGCTTAAACCTTGATGTGCACTCCACAGTTTATCCATTCAAAATAAATGTCAACTGTCATGTTGTAAAATCTATTACAACCAAATTGCCACAGACCCAGATTGATATTTCGCAATTAACATTCCCTGCAAACCAAAAGCTAGCGGATGAGGAATTCAATAAGCCTGGTGATGTACATTTGTTGCTTGGAGCTGACATATTCTTTCAGATCCTCCTGCCGCAACCGCAGAGTAATGAAGATCCAGTGAGCAGCCAACGTGTCACACCTGCCGGCAATGAGACAGCTGCAACACCGAGCACAACACATCCCGGGGGCCCATCACTAGTACACACATCCTTCGGCCTGGTCGTCGCGGGCCGCACCCAGCTGCCTGCTGCAAATAGTAATCAGGTTGTATCTTTATTTTGTAGAGAATGCGACAATACAATTAACGATCAACTGACTGTATTTTGGAAAACTGAAAAAGTGCCTGAAATCTTCCCTGAGCAATTACCAGAGCATGAGTATTGTGAGAATCTTTTTAAGGAAACCACCAAGCTTGAGAACAATAAGTACCAAGTCTCAATGCCCACTAAGGTTCCTTTAGAGCAAATGAACTCTGAGTTAGGGGAATCATTTCACTTAGCGCTCAATAGATTTCTAAACTTAGAAAAGAGACTGCACAAAAGTCCAGCTCTTTTCAGCGAATACAAAAAGTTTATAGATCAGTATCTTGATTTGAATCATGGTGAATATCGTGATATTGGCACATTTGATTTAAGTAAGGATCCTGCTTACTTCCTGCCACACCATGCAGTAATAAAAGAGAGTAGCCTGACTTGTAAGCTGCGGACAGTGTTTGACGGATCAATGCTTACTAATAAAAAAGTGTCTCTGAATGATATGCTACTTAATGGTCCTGTGGTGCAAAGAGACCTCTTCGATATCCTCCTGCTATTTAGGATGGACAGGCTCTTTTTTATTTGTGACATAAAGAAGATGTTCCGCTGTATAGATTTAGATCCAGCCCAGCGATCACTGCAAAACATTCTCTGGAGGGAATCCCCAGAGCAAGATATAAAGTGCATTCAACTGAACACTGTAACATATGGTCTCAAGTCATCATCATACTTGGCCACTAGGTGTCTCAGTGATCTTGCTGAGAAACATGAGAGCTCTATGCCTCTTGCATCATCAGCTATACGAAACAATACTTATGTTGATGACATCTTGGTCTCTTGCAGCACAGAACAAGATTTACTGCAAACGCAATCACAATTAATTCAACTGCTCAGTATGGGAAGCTTTCAGTTGCACAAATGGGCTTCAAATTGCAAGCCTATCTTAGAAAATGTACCCAAAGACAGTCTACAACTAGGAGAAGTGGAGCTTCAGAAAAATGACGCGCTCGTGAAGACGTTAGGCGTCCAATTCGACGTAAAGTCTGATGTCTTTAAGAGCACGTGCCCTGAGCCATATAGTAGTACGAACGATTCTAAACGCGACATTCTAAGCTATATTAGCAAGTTCTATGATCCGATGGGACTAATCGGTCCGGTGTTCGTCCGCGCGAAAGTTATTATGCAACAGCTATGGGCAGCCAATTTGGCTTGGGACTCCACCCCTCCAGATAATATTCGTAGCATGTGGACTGACTTTGCAAAAGATATTTCCGAAATGCAACCAGTAGTTGTACAGCGATGTGTCAAGCCGGTAAACACTGTAGTTAATCAGTTGATCGGGTTCGCAGACGCTTCTTCAGTAGCATACGGCTGCTGCTTATATCTGCGCACAATAGATGAGGATGGCAACGTGCGAGTTGAACTGCTATGTTCAAAGTCTCGCATTAATCCCTGTAAGAATAAACTTACCACTCCGAGACTAGAGTTGAACGCTGCACTGTTGCTGTCTAATTTAGTAAAAAAAGTACATGACACACTCTGTACAAAAATAAATATTCATGCCACTCACCTGTTCTCTGACTCGCAAATCGTATTAGCCTGGCTAAAGACTGATGTTACAAAGCTCCAAACGTATGTTGCAAATAGAGTACGATCCATAGGACAGGTGACACAAGGTTACGATTGGCACTATGTAAACACTGATGATAATCCCTCAGATTGCCTAAGCAGGGGCCTTCAGCCTCAAGAAATAACTGGCCACACCTTATGGTGGCATGGCCCGTCATTCTTGCATGACAAAGAATATAACTTTCTAGACGGGACAATAATGCCCGCAGAACTACCTGAATCAAAATCAGATCATGCTAGAGCTCTGTGCCTTGCAAGTACAGTCAATAACTCTGATCTCTTTGATACTTTGAAAAGGTACTCTACTATAGGAAAAATAACACGAGTATTTGCATACATTCTTAGATTTTGCAATAATATAAAACCCACTTCTCAAAGTTTCAAAGGATTTCTAACTGCTATGGAATTAAATAAAGCGCTCATGTTAATAGTAAAGCAAGAGCAAACTGAATTTTTTGCTGATGATATTAAGTTGCTACAATCTCACAAGCAGCCCAAGGGTGATCTAAGGTCACTTACTCCCTTCATCGATAAAGAAGGCATATTAAGAGTAGGTGGTCGTTTGCAAAATGCGCCGCTTCCATATTCTGCACAGCATCCGGCCATTTTGCCGAAAAAATCTATAATTACTGACTTGATTGTGAGAAACGAGCACATATGCTTACAACACGCAGATCAAAGACTAGTTTTGTGTTCTTTAAGACAACGCTTCTGGATAACTGACGGTTTACGCTCTGTGAAAAAGGTTATATATAAGTGTGTAATATGTTTCAGACTGAAGGCTGCTGCGACGACTCAGCTGATGGGTTCCTTGCCGGCAGCACGCGTCACTGCTTGTCGCCCGTATGAGAGGGTCGGACTAGACTTCGCGGGGCCGGTAACAGTCAAAAATAGTCGCATCAGAAAACCAGTAATCGGAAAAGGATACATAGCTTTGTTCGTATGCTTCGCCACGAAGGCGATCCACCTTGAACTCTGTAGCGATTTAACCACAGAGTGTTTTCTTGCTTGTTTCAAACGCTTTATAGCGCGACGTAATCTGCCCAGCGATGTCTACTGCGACAACGGCTCTTCGTTTAAAGGAGCAAGGAATCGATTAGACGAGTTCTATCGCTTGCATGCCTCTCAAGACCACCAGCGCGCTGTGCAGTCATACGGCTCACACAAGGGTATTAATTTCCATTTCATACCAAGTTATAGCCCTATATTCGGATCGTTATGGGAAAGTGGTGTTAAGAGTATGAAAAACCACTTAAAACGCGTTGTCGGGAGGGCTCTACTCACGTACGAACAGCTGAACACCGTGCTGGTGGAGATAGAGGGCGTACTAAACTCGCGTCCGCTCACAGCTCTGACGACTGATCCAAACGATCTGTCCTACCTCTCGCCAGGTCATTTTCTCACTGGTGCGCCGCTCAATACTTACCCAGAACAAGATGTAAGTACCAAACCCGTCAATTTAATAAAATTCTGGTCAACTATAACCAGCATGAAACAAATATTCTGGAAGTATTGGAGCAAGCATTATCTAAATCAACTCCAAAACAGACCTAAGTGGCAGTCTGTTATGCCAAACCTATGTATTGGCAGCCTGGTTATATTGCGTAGCGATAATTCACCTCCTCTAGAATGGCCCATGGCCAGAGTCACCAATTTGTTCCCGGGTAAAGACAACTTGGTACGCGCTGTCGAGGTGCGAACGGCAAACGGTCATACTCATAGAAGATCTATCCATAAAATATGTGTACTGCCGATAGAGGCTTAAATCTTTATATTAAATAATGTCTATGTTTGCATCTTAGTTAAGTTCTAGGCTTAGGTTAATATCTGATATAGATGCTTGTAATCTCTAAAAAAGTTTAAATCGCTAAAATGATTACTTACGAGTTGAAGTCATAATTTGATCAATAACTTACCAGTTGTGTTATAATGTATAATTTTAAGTGCAAAACCTAGTGTGTTAACAAAGATGTGATAAAACTACTATCGTAATATGTAACTATACATCTATTCTGTCGAAAATAGGCCATGTCTTGCGTAAACTTACAGTAGCTTGCCTTTTCTATTATTTTGACCTAAGTTCATAAATAAGTACAATTACAGAAAGTGTATTTGCAAATCTTAAGATTCCTTTGGTTGTTTAAACAATGTAAAATAAAGTAGAATGGCATAGGTTTAACTATATTTTTGTATTTAATACTGAAGATTAGCATTGCTGCATCCTACTCTATATTTTTTCAATTCGTTCATGAAACATGTTTAATAATTGCTGTAAAATTGATTTTATTTGTTAATATATTCCATTAGCGTTTTCTTGTACAAATGTACTAACCGTTATTGCAAATAAAAAGAGGCCTATTAGACCATTTAACTCTTATTAAATGTTTGCTTTGTGAGGCCGCAGCATGTTGCATACAATGTTAATGGCAACATTAAGTTCAAATTAGTATTTATTGTAATTTGTTAGTATGGTAACACTTTCCTTCTTCTTCTCCCGTGCGCAATCAGGAATAAACGCGTCCTTGCATTACCAAAGTGTTTTATTAAAATAACAAGAACCACATCGGCTCCAGGACTTGGATCTCCTCACACCACGCTCTACACCATCTACGAAACTGGTTTAGTACTTTTTGATACAAGTGCGGAAAGTATGTCATTTTTCACGAGTTCCGAGGTGTATTGGCCCGAGCCGCTAGGCGAGGGTAAATACTTGGGACGAGTGGAAATGACGCTTCCGCACGTGTATCAAACGACGTTTTTTAATACATTTGCGAAAAAATGTCGGTGAAACAAAATCATGGCACCAGCTGTCACCATTCAGCCTAATCAAAAGAAATTATTTTGAAAATAAACATACAGAATTTAAGTAAATTTAAACATGAAAAAGCAAGATATATATTTATTATTACTTTGTACTTTACTTTTTGCAAATAAATGTGTTATTTAGTGTTCAAAAAATTAGCTGGAAAGTAAAAAGCACTAGTGCGCAAAATACAACTTTGCGCACGATTTACAGCTACGAAAAGTACCACTTTTTGAGCAAGTGTATTAAAAAGTTATAAAGAGCTAAGGTCATGCTATAACAGGAAATTATGTACCAATGGCCAGCTGGGGGTGTCGCTGTTGATACGCTAATTATTACATTGTACTTTTATGTACGCGTTGGTGGCAAATATGCATAAAACCCTCCTGATGGTTAGCGCACGTAATCTATGGATGCTTTCATTTACTGGAAGTGTCGCATGCGCGTTGCCCATCCGGTATAACGGTTGTAATGACGATGTTATTATATTAATATGTAATCGGTTTTAATGTACCTACGGATAAAAACCTAGGTACCGCCGACATTATTTATATAGCATAAGGGAAAGAGTATTCATTGTTGATTTCTTAAAAATATGAATATTGTTTGTTATTACGTGTAAAAGAGTGTCACACTTAACAAGTACATTTCCTATTACCTTAGAACTTTATTAACTATCTAGTTCATTTAGAACTTCAAACATGTCTAAATAAACTCGTGATGAAAATTATTAATAATACGTATATTTTCTTTGTTTATTTCTACTCACTCACGCACAGTTACATGTTGCGAGCTTACTGTAGCAGTAAAAGGGGGATATGCATAAAAAATACTAACTACCAGTTTCATAGAAATGGTTGCTGCGTATGTTTACACATACAAAAGGGTGAATGAAAGGTATATCATGTCTAAGTCTGAGATATGTAACAAGGTGTAGTCTGTCCGGCGCCGTTGGAGTAAAAAGCCATAAAACTTATTACAATAGCATTATTACGTGTATTACGTGCATTAGTGTGAATGTATATTTATGTAAGTGTTTTAATTATTTAATTATGAGTCATGTGTTACTCGAAATAAATGAATTTTAATTTTAATTTAATTTTTAATTACTTCGAAAGGTGACAAGTCGTAATACGAAGTAGTGAATTTCGACCACTTTCTAGTTAAGTTCAAAATGCTTTTTATGTTCTAAATACAAAAGCTATCTTCACACCTGCATAAGGTTGTCAAAACTGTAATAAGTGAGTAAAATATTAAAACACAACCATAAAACACTAAACCAGATTCAACGGAACTGGTACTAGTGAAAATTCCTGATTGTTGCAACCCTACCCTCCAATGTTTTTATTGCATTTGCAATTTTTGCGCTGTCATTTGATATTGTACCTTAGTACTAACTATTACGTTAGCTTTTGTATACGTAAGAAATCACTTACACTCTTTCTATAATAGATAACTCTTTACTCTTGAGTCGGCGGTCAGACAATACACCTAACCTACTCTCTCTAAAGGCTCGAGCAAAATGGTACACCAAACCAACTAAAAAAAAAGAAAATGAGGAATGCATGCAAAAAGGTACATCATACCTATTCTTAACAAAAGAACATGCAACGAGGTACAACTTACCTACTCATATTTAAGGGTCATGCAAATGGTTCACCAAACCTAATCTTGAAAAAAAGAGCATGCATGCTATAAGGTACAACTTACCTAAATGCATACAAAAAGGTACATCATACCTATTCTTAACAAAAGAACATGCAACAAGGTAAAACTTACCTACTCTTATTTAAGGGTCATGCAAATGGTTCACCAAACCTAATCTTGAAAAAAGAAATCTGATTCTAGAAGAAGTCTGATTCTATTCTTTCTTTTGGCGCTTGCTTCTGGTCAGAAGAAGCGCCGGAAGAAACTCGCCACTTTTTAAAATGTTTAAATATAACAACAAGTATGACATTATTATATCCGATTTCATGAATACGTTACAATAAACTTAAAACTACATTTTTAGAGATGTAAAAGGCCTCTTGGCCTCAAAACAAGGCAATTAAAATAATAGAAATTATATTGATAGTAATATTAATGGAGATGTAAAGAGTCTCTGTTGTCAAAATATTATGTTTTGGAGGTGTAAAGGACCTCCAAACGTCGAAATATAAAATGGGACTGTTTACTAAAATATCTTACAGAAATGTAAACATTCTGCGACTCACATGATATAACTTAAAAGTAAATTATTTCATTTCATTTATTTTATGCACAACATGGTATATTACAAGATGTTACAAGTACTTATAAAGTTCAACATGGACCCTGCTGGTAGGGAGTAGCATATACTAAGATTAACTTAATCTACTTATTTAAATATACCTTTACACAAAAAAAAAAGAAACTTGAGACAATAGATAGTTTTTTCAGCTTTTCAACAAAAGTTGTGTACTTATCTTCGGCTGAAATCGTACTCGGTAAATTATTATACTTATATTTTTATCGACATGGAATTCATTTCGGTCCGTTAGAGTGCAGCTTGTACCAGTTTGTTTCTTGGTCGTAAACTATGAGTACCTTTATAGATAATATCTTTAGAGTGAGTGTATAGACTAGGGTGCTTCCGCACGAATTTACACGTCTCGAGAATATACAAGGATGTTTGTTAGTGTTAGGATTTTTTATTTAACAAAATGAGGTCTACACGATTCGCAATTACGTATGTTACTTAAAATCCTTATACATCTCTTTTGTATTAAGATTAAATCAGGCACATTTGTGCTATCACATTAAAATAAAATTAATACCGTTTTTCTTAGAGATGTATATGAGATATTATGTATGTATATATCTCTAAGTGTCAAAAAATTGGCAAGTACAATAACAGAAAAACAACTAATTATACATTATTTTAAAATAATTTCCAGTTGTAATTAATCCCACGGTGTTTCACTATTCATGTAGTCTTCTTGTGTGCTATACCTAATAAGCTTTGGAAATGAGTTTACGCTGTACAAATTTCTTGAATTGGTAATAGACAATTCAGTTACGGTTCTTGGCAGTTTATTATAAAACCTTACACAATTACTCATGAATGATGTTTTTATTTTATGGCCGTTACAAGCCGTCAATTCAAATGGCGCTCTTATAATATCGTTATAGCACTATAATCTTTTGGGTCAGAATGGAAGATTCTCAATGAATAATGGTTGTAATTGTGATTAATTTATTAGGAAACTTTTTTTCCAAGGAGTTAATTGTCGGTCCAAAATAGATTGTTCCACCGGGGCAAATTACAGGTAAAATCACCTAGATTAGGTAATGAATATGGACCAAATGACCCAGATGAAGACACACAAATTGGAAAAGTAAAATTAAAGGAAAGGAAGGAAGGAAAGCACGAGAATAATATTGAGAGTAATCAGGAAGAATATTAACATTTTATAAAAACAATTCAACTGCAATTTAATTTCAGAAACTTTATGTAAATTGGAAATACAAAGTATCAGATGGTACAAAAATGTTAATACGTGAACATTTACTAAATATAAAACTTACAATACGCATGGATCAGAGCCAGATTACCACGTGTTGTAACAAAATGAAGTCTACAGGATACAAGACCCCGCCGGTGAGGGCGACCTCGACCTCGACCTCGACCTCGTGACACCATCACATAAGGACCGCGATGTTCCCCAGGACCAGAATATCCTGGATTAAATTCACTCCGACCATGGTCGGGCTCAGCTAAGTTTCTTGTCGGAGTCTTCTTAGCTGGGCTAGGGGTAGCGAACCGACAACTAAAACTCCCATTAGCTCGACATAAATTATCGTAGTAAATTAGCTCGAATCGGTATTGTATTCATCAATATGTACAGTTGATAACACAATAAAACAAAATTTATTAATGTGATAATAAACCTGATTATAAATACCTGCCTGTAAAATAAACACTTGAAAAAAAGGAAGAGATGTAGTGTCTACGGAATATGTGTAGTTACAGATTGGATAAATATATATATAAATAAATGTATACGGTCGGTTGACGGGAAACGTCAGTCAGTGCCAAACTACCCGTAAGGCCAGACAGTCGTTATCAATCAACCGCTCTGTATACCTCGATACTAATTGTATTTTATTTTATAATATTCCCAGTGCTGAACACTACAGGAAATAACTGAACCTTTGCGAAAATCTTTCGAGATTATGTTCAGTTATTAGTCAGATTAGGGATCTCTTCAATTATTCTCTTCTGCGGCTTGCCGACGGGGGGGTTATCGCCATTTTTAGCTAGAAATTGGGACTTCTTCAGTTATTCTCATTTGCGGCTTGCCGACGGGGGGGTTATCGCCATTTTTAGCCAGAGTTAGGGACTTCTTCAATTATTCTCATTTGCGGCTTGCCGACGCGAAAGCTATGCCCAAATTTAGTCAGATTTTAGGCACATTTTAGTCACATCTTAGTCGAGGGTTTATGACCAAATTGGGGAAGGCCTACGTCCATTAATTAGTCCAAGCTGGGCCTACGCGGGAGCCATGCCCATTTTTAGCCAGATTTTAGGCAGATTTTAGTCATAGTTTAGTCACATTTCAGTCAACAGGTCCTATGTTCGTTAAGTTAGTCCAGGCCTACCTACAAAAGGGTCATGTTTTAAATAGGAAAGATTTATGTCCATTTTTAGAAGTTCTGCCTTGCATACGAGGAGTTCTAGTCAAAATTTAGGGGAGACCTACGTTTAATTTAGGCTGACAGTCGGTAAGAATCCTGCGATCATAGTTTGAACCATAATATGAAACTTAAATCCACGTTACAGCGGAGGGAATCGTCAATTATCAACGGCGGGGCAGCGGGGAGGACGCCCTCGGCTTGCCCGTGCTCTACGGCGTGCACCTGGTCCTAGATTGAAGATAACAAAGACAAACGAGCAACGGCGCCACGGAGGGCTGGCTGGCGGTGAACGTGCAGACCACGGCGGCGGCGTGTTCCTGTCCTTACAGCGGAGGGAATCGTGACTATCGGCGGTGAACGTGCGGGTCGGCGGCGGGCGCGTCGTCCTGGGGCAAGACCCGGTTCCTGTTCGTAGAGGTTTGAAGACATCGAGGGGTAAGTGTTTTATTTTATCACTGGTAGGGCTATTCGTGTGGGGGTTGCTTTGTTTTGGGAGGTTGTATATGAATCTGAAAGTCATAGGCCTGTCTAGTCCTTGAATTGTCTAAAGTCTACTAAAGTTATTATCATATTAAATGCATTTTGAGTCAAAGATAGCAACAATTTCGGTTGAGACGTCAAGCGAAATTGTTAGCATATTTTTTTGAACGAGCATAGGCAGGCAAATTTGAAGTGCTTTTATAATAATGTACATTTTTGCAAGGGTTTTATTTTAGTTGATTTTTCTTACTTGTGTGTTATTTGGATATTTTGTTTGTGCGGAATATTTCGACATTTGCGTTAAACTATAAATTTGGTTTATGAATAATGTGTGATACTTAAATATTTGTGCGAACACACGGATGTGTGTTAATTCGTCATTAAGTGTATGCGATTGGGCGCCTACCCTCAAATTCGTACGGAATACCTCGACCATTGCGTTGAACTATAATTTTGTTTTATGAATTATGAGTTTATGAGTTTCGTACACGTATGATTAGAATTAAGTCGGGTTTTACGTTTTACCTCACGGTTTTACATAGTTGTAAGCTTGCGTTTAATTGTTGCGTAAACTACCATTTGTTTATGAATAATGAGTTTATGGGTTTCGTACAGGTATGGTTAGATTTAAGTCAGGTGGTACGTTATCGTATCGTGGTGTGAGTGTGCGGTTTCTCATGAATTTAATAAGTGTTCATTTATCTGAACATACATGTTTTCTGCTGCGTATTTGCGTGTGCAATCATACCCTCAATCTTTACTATACTGAGTTATGTATGCAACTTACTACCTAGGAAGTTTTATTTACGAATCTTTAAGAGTACGAATTGAAACATATTCAAAACACCGAGACCTTTTGTTGGTTTCACCGGGATTTATTTATTTAATTATTATGCATTTATGTGTTGTGAATGTGATGAGACGAATCTATTGTCGGATACTTGCATGTAATATATTGGGTTGGTTTTGTTACTTATTGCATTTCTATGAGTGGATGCTTTTATATTTTATGATGATAAACCCGTGTTCAGGCAATTTTTACCCGATGTTTATTCATGTTTACATAAACTCTACACACTCAGTCACACATACTTGCACATTAATTTAGTATAGGGTAAGTTAGCAGCTGATAGTCATAAATTTATTTATCACTTATAGACAACTTCAAGCATTCTTTTGGGAACCGAGTAGGTAGAAAATTGATCTTAAAGAGGGGGGGAAAATGAGGTCAATTTAATAGGTGGATAGGGGGTGTATAGTTAGCAATAGATATATCATTACTATATGATATTAGGTAGGTGCCGTGGTAATCGGGGGGAGACGGTTTGTCTGCCATATTGCCGTAATGTGACAGGGGAGCGGTCTCTGCCTCCGGGCTGACTGTACTTACGAGATAGGCTAGTAGTTCTGGGGATAGGTTTCAGAATTGTACTCATGCTGACATGAGTCATGCCGGCAAGGTTGCAGTGCCTTAGGGGTTACTGATAGTAGAGGTTATTGTCATTAATATTGATCCGTAGTTTATCTAGCTCATCCTGGTATAGTCCCGCCGTTTGTGGACCCATGAGTAACTCAGGTTGGCGTGAGTGCCTACTGTAATTCTCCCTAATGGCAGTGGGACTGTAAGGAACCCAGTATCGTAGCTGAGCCCTCATCGGCGGCGCGGTACTCATTTGACTAGCGGCGGATCGCCTGGCCTCTTTTCGGAGAGTTGAGCCTCGCTTCGGTGAGAAGATCCAAAACGTAGTTGACCCTATTTATATTCGAGCTTAGTTCGCGATTTGTTTGACCCTTTGCTATTAGTGATCCATGGGTATCTTATAGGGGGAGCTTAGTCCTAAGGATCATACCGACCAGAGTTGAGTTGTAGTATTACCATTTCTTATATCGTCACGCCACATTATTATGCAATCCCGGGGAGGTCAGGGTCCATATCCCCGCAAATGTTAGTGGGAGTCATGCAGGCTACGGCCGGTGTCTGTTGAGTATGTGATTTTGAACTCTTTAGCGTGAGTGCTTTGGGAGCTGTATTATAATTGGCTTAGGGAGAGTTTACTCTCAATTACATAACAAGTTTGAACACTTGATACACCACTCTTATTCGTCAATAAGAACCAGCTCTGGGAGGACCCTTGGTAGCTATTCGAGTAGGGATTTAGGTACACTGGTTTAGTCCTAGGTTCCCACATACCGACTTCTAAGACATTAAAGTCACACTTAATACATATCACATTATGATTTAGGCTTTATTGACTACTTACTTTTGATTTGTTCTTTATCATATTATGAAATAGGTTTGACTGACTGACATCTTAGTATAGCTAGGCCAAGACACTTGACCGTTATAGGGTTACTGACATCCTGCCTTTGACAAGACTACTAGACTGAATACTATGACTAGACCCTCTACATACAGTGACCGTACTGGTAGGTTAACTGACCGGTGGATGGTTATTTGCGACGTTTTTTATCATTCGCAAAGCCCTACCTTACAAAACGTTGGTAGTTTCATGAATTGTGAAGATTGAGCAAATTCCATAAAATAATCCATCTTTCACAATTCTTCTTGCCAGGTATTAGAGCAGAATCAGTCTATAAATAAGCCTGTATCTTAGCTTATGTTGTCCTGCATGTGGGGAGCTGGGACTGACATATGCTATAGATACAGCACCTTAGTTATAACACTACGTTATAACCTCCCTATTTGCTGTCCTCTCAGTAATATTGGCATCTGAGCCGATACAAGAATTTCCCATAAATGTTATATGCCTCCAGGCTTTTTTGTGGAGGGGGCTCATCGTCTTTGGCCGGAGCTACTGGTGATAGCGGGGATAGGAGCGTCACCCTTGCCACATCTCTAATACCTTTTTTTATACTATAATATCAACGACTATAATCATACAAAAAGACTACTTCAATTGACAGACAATTTTGTATAGAATGACTCATGACTGCCTTCCCGCCTCTCTAGAACTTTCTGTATAGTCTAGAATATAGAACTCTAACATGATATCATCTCTTATTAACATTACGCCTTTCTTACATAAGATAATAAAAAGTTCGCTCATTTATTTTATATCTACCATACTTACATTTCCTTCAATCAAGTCAAATATTCCTGCGGAGTCCCTGTCTTATCGAAAAGAGTTCTGGGTTATCTACATCACAACGAAGGGTCCTACCAATACTAGAACGATCACGCCATGGCCAAAGACAAGTTTAGATTATTAATGTAGGTATAGCACATCAACCATCCAGTAATAAGTATTATAGGAATAGTTCAGTATTAACAGCCTTCAGTACCTACACTAGAGTCAGAGAAAATTACCAGAAGTTTCAGATTCTTTAGATTTTCATTCAGTACTAAATTTCAGTAGTATAGTTTCAGCTACAAAATTCATCGTCATGAAATTTCAGTAGGGCGGATTTATAGGGCGGGAGAGAAGATGTAGAGTAGCTAGAGTAGTAGTATATTAAATAGGTAGGGTAGCGAGATATTACAACCTTCAATAGCGAAGCCATGAGGGTTGACAGACTCGTGAGGTCGACAGCTTAGGGCCTTATCACACTTGCGATTTGTAGGCGAGCTGCGGGCGAATTTCCATACAAAACCAGTGGCGACGCGAGCTACATTTGTGTGGAACTTCGCTTTTAACTCGCCCGCAGCTCGCTCGCAAATCGCAGGTGTGATAAGGCTTTTACGGTTTACTAATATGTGGCCGAAAATTATAAGGCAAATTATCACTTCGCAAACTATTTTTCCCAAAGTTTCATTTCGCAGAATCATCTGATGGCAAACCAATGTTTCGCATATATAACATATCGCAAATTATTTTTTAGAATATTATTAGTTTGCAAAATACTTAGTTGGTCATGTTTCAAAATGTCTTTAATTGTTTTGTCGAATGTATTGAATGGCATAAGTTATTTTACTCATAATATTATGACGCATAATACTAATAATACGCTGTTATAAGGCTGTTCATTCCATCTTGGACAAATAATTTTCAGGTAAAAATTAAAAACACACCTAAACTTAACTTGTACGGGTACACTACTACGTACCCATTTTTTTTCTATGGGGGTCACAGTTCTAACCTAACCTATGTTTCTGGTGACAAGTCGTGTCTGTGGGGGTCACAGTTCTAACCTACTTTTTTGGTGACACGTCGTGTCTGTGGGGGTCGCAGTTCTAACCTAACCTAACCTACTTTTTTGGTGACATGTCGCGTCTGTGGGGGTCGCAGTTCTAACCTAACCTAACCTACTTTTCTGGTGACATGTCGTGTTTGTGGGGGTCGCAGTTCTAACCTAACCTAACCTATACACCGAACAATGAAAAGTCCGAATCTATGATAACCCGATACATCAAAAATACGAATTCCGATAGTCAATATACCGATTTTTAAAATTCCAAAATTCAATACACCGAACAATAAAATTTCCGACTCAATAAAAGTGGGAGAATAGGCCTTAGATCTAGTTAAACTGCCCTATTAACCTAACTGGGCTGTGTTTAATTTCCCTTAGCGTCACAGTTTCAACCTGAAAGGACTGTGACCAAGTCGACGAAGCCCCGCTGCGCGGGACTTCTATTTCTTTCTAAGGGACGCAAGTGACCTAACCAACCTACCTAAATTAAACCAGATATGGTTTTAATGGTTTTTTTCATGCGGGGGGCTCCGCCCCCCGAGCCCCCCTCCTGGGGGGCTTCGCCCCCCCGACCCCCCTTTTTTGCTTTATACCAACTCGTTTCCGTCGGAGTTGTCGTCTTTTCCAATTTTAGATAATCCAATGTTAATAAAAAGTATGCGAAGTTTAAATTTGGGCAAACGTTATTTGACAATAAATAGTTAGCTGTAATAAAACATTTGCTTAGTGACTATTTTTCTAAATGAATCTTGGTAAAATGTATATCTGCTAAATATCATTGTGATCAAATAAAAAGTATGCGAAATAATATTATGCTAAGCATTGGTTTGCCAACTAAAAGTACTGCAATAAGTTGGTTGGGAAGTGATATTAGGCGAAAAATATTTCGGCCAGGGGCCTGTTTCATATACGTGACAATCCGACAAATTGACAGTTTTTGATAAAAAAGTCGTATTGTCACAAGAAATTCTGTTTCATAAACGTGACAAATATGTCCAATTGCGACAGGTGAATAGTTGACAAAATTGTCATTGTAAATTACGTTTCATAAAAGTCTACCATTGTCAGTTCCAAATTGTCGGTTTCTAAGAAAATTATCACTGACTTTTTTGTCATGGTAATCGAGATAATTATCGTTGCTTGTGACAAAATTGTCACTGCATAGATTTTGTGAAAATGATAACGTGGTAGGAGGGTAGCAATAGAAACATTTGTTATATTCGTACTAATTATTATAAATGTAAAAGTTTGTGAAGATGTTTAGATGTTTATTGCTAAACGTGGTAAAAATTGAATGGATTGAAATTAAATTTGGCATGTAAGTAGATTGGTTGCACATGCAAGTAATGATACCTATATTCACTCTCCTTAGATGGTTTGGCATTGACAACGTGAAAAAAATTAAATTATTTGGGTGATACAACATGGCTAAACTGAAGGAAAAGGAAGGTCAACAACATCAAAAAAACATTTTATTCTTGTCCTAAGTGTAAGTTAAATTAATATACATCATCACTGCTACTAAGAACTTAATGATAGCACCATGTTTCAAATGACTAGCAAGTTAGGCGCAACCGATGACATTGGGTGAGGTCGCCTGTCAAAAATCGACGACAAGTTTACAATTATGTCCAATTGTAATTACAATTTAGTGTTTCATAAAACAAATATGTCAAGATTTTCTCGAAAAATTGTCACCTGTCGCCTGTCAAAAGAATTTTTTTATGAAACAGAAATATGTCGAAATGTCGCGACAAGTTGACTTATTTGTAATTTTTCCACCATGACTTATTTGTCATTGGTAATGTTTATGAAACAAAAAATTGTCAAATTAACAAATTGTCACCTGTCACCTGTCGCCTGTCATTGTCACGTTTATGAAACAGGCCCCAGATGGCAGTACACCGGCTTTTACAGACCAGTCGCGACGCGAGCTACATTTGTGTGGAACTTTGCTTCTAACTCGCCCGCAGCTCGCTCGCAAATCGCAGGTGTGATAAGGCTTTTACAGACCAGTCGCGACGCGAGCTACATTTGTGTGGAACTTCGCTTCTAACTCGCCCGCAGCTCGCTCGCAAATCGCAGGTGTGATAAGGCTTTTACAGACCCACCTGTAAGTAGTATTTTAATATTCATCCATAGGTGCTATGGGACAAGAAGTACAAATGCTAGCCTGGGTCCACACCGGCACCGTCCGTTTAATGAAGTTTATGTTGACGTTGACGTTTGATGACGAGTCGGGGACGTTTGGTTGAAGTACATTGACGTTTTTTTATTAGTGACCAAGTTTTATAATAAGCTGATACACTCTCATCTGAGAGAAAAAGCCTGTGTCCAGGAATGCGACGTATGAAGGCGAATCCTGATAAATCCTTTACGGACCTTTAGTTGAAGGACATTTGCGTTTTCTTTTATTAGTGACAAAGTGGTAATAAGCTGTTGAGCTGGGTCAGATAACCAATTATTCGAGAGCGTGATTTAAACTGCCGACCGAGCCAGCTCGCTTGCAATTTATTGTAGGCAATTAAAACAGTTACCTACTTATAAGGCGATTAAATGTCCGGTGTCATATTTTGATATTCTTGCAGTTAATATTTTCTATAATTTCATCCCGTATTGGGTCAATTTCGATGTAATAGTTTTTACTATAAGGGCTTTATCGCACTGGAGATTTGCGAGCGTGTTTTCATACAAAACTGGTCGCGGCGAGCTAGCGGCGGATTCGCTGCGAACGAAATCTGCTCGCAACTCGCTCGAAAATCGCTAATGATAAGGCCCTAAGGTTCGTCCATATAGGTACCTATTATGTGCAGTGACCGGCATGGACGGTGCAACATCGCGGGAAATTTTAATATGGGCATGATTATAATCCGCGATCTTGTTCAAAAAAATAATCCTATTCAGTGTTATATATTTATAAATAGAAGTCTAAGTATTTAATAAACGCGTAAATAACATAATTATCCATTAAAGAATTATAACTCGTGCCTTTTTTTGTACAACAATTGAAATTTATTTCATGTACTTACTAAAATCAGAACCATTGACCTTCTTCAACAACTCAAAACGCGTAATATCAGTGCTTATCCACATTAGCATAACATAATGACTGAGGTCATTAACCCCTTGTTGCACGGTAGGCGCCGAACACTGATCATGTCACACGCATTGGACTTCAAAGTAGCTCTGTAGGTACTGTACTATATTACTTTGGAGTCCAATGTATCCGCGTAGGGGTCGTTTTGCATAAAGTTTAAGGTCATATTTTTGATACGCATACGAGGATTTGTCATACTCATCATTACGCATAACTGTAAATAGTCATACATTTATGCGCATAACGATTTTAATCATAATGTTTATGGACATACTGTGTAATGGGCATATAGTTGATATGCATACATTTATTCAAGCATACTTTATAATAGGCATACATGGGTTGCTCATACAACACTTTAACCATACTAAGTAAATGCATAAATTGCTAAACGCATAACACTAATTTTAATTTTTTTTAATAGTTCTCTTTTATGTTGGGTCACAGTTTTAACCTAATATACTTTTCTGGCAGCGATTCGGTTATGTGTGAGATAACAGTTCTAACCTAACCTACTTTTCTGGCAGCGATTCGCTTATGTGTGAGACAACAGTTCTAACCTAACCTACTTTTCTGGCAGTGATTTGGTTTTGTGTGAGGTCACAGGTTCTAACCTAACCTAACCTATTTTTCTGGCAGCGATTCGGTTATGTGTGAGATAACAGTTCTAACCTAACCTAAGCTACTTTTCTGGTAGCGATTTGGTACTGTGTGAGGTCACTAATATTGTGTAAAAAGTAGAAATTAAAAATACTTCCACCCAAACCATCGCAAGTCCATTATCAAAATTTATGCAATACAATTGTTATAATCATCAATATGATGGCTTCGTAATTGTATGTTATTTACAATTTTTACTAAAACAACTTATAATCATCAATATTATGGCTTAATAAATGTATGAAATTTACAATTATTACAAAAACAATTTTATGCCACACCTGGCCATATAGTGACTTTTTCCGTACTGCGCATACGGAAAAAGCCGCTTTCTGGCCAAGTGTAGGCATAAAATGATGTACACAACACGGGAGGAAATAAAGAAACCCCTCGATCACATATTTACGTCCCTCGTTTGCAGCTCGGGCCGCAAACTTCTGCGATCTCGGCCTTTCTTTCTATTACCACCCTAGTTATGTAATGTACTATATAATCATCAATATTATGACTAAATAAATGTATGACAATTTACATTATGGTTAAACCAATTATGACTCCGTATAAGTATGACACGGAACAATTATGCCATAGGACAATTTATGCCAAAAAAAAATATGAGCATCAACTTTATGCTTTAACTGTTATGACAATCAATAATATGGCAATAGTTGTTATTATTATTATGTATCCAAATAGATATATAAATTAGGACGGCAATCGTACACGTCAGGGCTCTACAATATCACTGGAAATGTCACAGAATAAGTAATAATAATAATATTCCGGCAGGTAAAGTTGCTAGCAAATTCTAGTCAAAACTAAAACACCTTATTCGACATTTTTACTGCAACCTTGCGCTAATTTTGCAGAGTTCTGCATAATTTTGAAATTCTCATAAAACTGATTGTTTTTCAAAAAACTTAGCCGTCTTCTAATTATCTCTCTTACATTTTCACTCAGCTGTCTTTTGTAACGAGTCATTTACTTTAATTCTCTGAGCATACTAATTTTGCGAATTTAGCTAAAAACTAATCTTTTTAGTAGAATGTCTTAAGTCAGCACTGTTGAGGTAGCTGATGTCATAGAGACGATTTACGTCAATGTCACTGTTAATACTCGTATACCTATTCGTACGAATGTAAGATGTTGTTTATATTAATGTTTGGTTTCGTGACTATTAATATGTTGTTGTGTCGATCTGTATACTGTTATTTTTTGTTGTAATGTAATGTTTGACCGAATTATCGTGTGGTCGATTTTTTTTCACATTGAAACCATAAACTTTTGAAGAATACAAAGCTAGTCCTTAGCCAAAGCTAGTCCTAGTCTATTCTGAGCGGTTATTGTAAAAAAATCTGAAATGTAATATAATTTCAGCGGGAAAAAATCGACCAAACATTAAATTTACGACAAACAGTACTAGACCATGTGATGGGTTGAATCGGACGGGGACGTTGGTAGCCCAAGTAACACAAAACAGCTGTAAAGCTGTATATTAGATATATCAACGTTAAGAGCTGAATAATTTTGCTGTATAACGGCAGAAAAAGCGTTTTTTCAGCCGTTATACATCTAATGTGGGCACAAATTATTCAGCCCTAAGTTCACAAGGCTGTTTAATAGCTTAATAATAGCTGTATAACTATCTTAAACCTCCACAACTTCACTCTTTAGCTGTAAAAGCAAGAACGTACGCTGAATTTTACGTTAGAGGAACAAAAATATTTATTATGACTGTTGATCTTTCTTCGAGAGTGACACAGTGAGAGTATGAAGTTTATGATTTACTTAATGGCGGAATTAGGCTTAGTGGTTCGACGGTGAGAGACAGTGAGGTCCAAGTTTCATATATACATATAAAGTGACTGTTTTAACTTTGTAGTAGTTACTCTGCTTTCTTCCTGCCAAAGCTACGAAGTTTACGTTGCTCTTGCTTTATAAATATATATTCATTATTTGATAATTCCCTTGTAGTTAAAACGTTTTTACTCCTACATTTTACTTATGAAGCGTTCAATTCGGTCAGCTTTCAGATTAACGATTTTAATTTTATTCTGGTTACACGCGCGTTATTTAAACGAAAACAATTTGTCGAGCTGTGGTGAACGATGTCACGCAATGCAAACTGCGGTTTTCAATTAAAATAACATGTAACGAAATTGCATCAAAATTGTGTATTTCCTCATATTTGTGACAACCACAGATAGTATAGTCTTAGTAAAATGGTTGGAGTTCACCGCTAGTAAGAGTTGGAGTTTCTTTGGCATCAGGTATTTCGGCCATTCTCACGAAGTATGTCTGCGGTCACCTAATTAACGCGACGCTGTTTTCATACTAAATGTATGGAGACGCGGTAATTAGACACAGTCATACTTCGTGAGAATGGCGGATTTGGGTATGGAAATCTAAAAATGCCAATAAGTAAAAGGGTGATTGACGAGTAGGTAAATCATTAGTTGTATTGTTCTACATGGATACATCGTACATGTATGTTCAGATTATAAATAATTCCATTTGACATTGCCAGACATTTCAACAAAAAATACTCTGCAAACGAAGCATTACCGAGGTCATTAAACTTTGCTTTCAATTTGCGAATATTTAATATATTTCAAGTACTTCATTCAAACTCAAAGCACTTGTTGGCGACAACATGTCGACATCAAATGCTGAAAGGTCAAAATAAACATTTACTTGAAAACGGAGCAGAAATAACTGCCTTTGTACTGAGGTGAAATCTTTGTTTGACATAGCCTTTCTAGCTCGAGTTTATTTTTCTCAACATGAAATATTGGTGCATTAAATGCACAAAAGAAAATGAACTTACTTATAAGATACCATGAAATAATATTCCGTTTTGAACCGGCCGCAATGAAGTGAAAAACCGAACGTCAAATATCAGATGATCTTTAGTAGACATGCGCAAAATGTGTCATTAAAGTGAATCTGTAGCTCTCAAAGATATGTATCACTTTTTTGGCTTAGTAGCTCCGCGATGTGTCAACTTCTCACTAGTTCTTACAGCTTAGTAGCTCGAAATCGAGATATTTCCGAACGAAAGAGAGAGCAGTATTGGGTATACGGTGATAAGACAAGGACGAAAAGTTCATGTTGATCGGGTCTTTTCTCGCGGCTCACGGCTCAAAGAGCTACTTGAGAGCGAGTGAACGAGTGAGTTGAAAGATATATACTGAGTTGTTTGAATCGGAACTGAGCTAGTGAGCTGGTGAGCTAGACCAACTGATATAGCTCTTTTGAATCACTCACTCGCGAGCTACACATGTCTAATATTTAGTACGATTAAAAACGAAACTTTTATTTATACATTTATGGATATTCAAGCATCCCGGCAACTTCTAATCTAATAAAATGGCTAGACTATAACAGAAACACACTGTCTTGTTTACCTCCCTAGGACAAATACAAGGATATCACTCCTTTACCCTCTATACCAATTGGCAGTATGTATTCACGATACTCCTATGTACTTGCAGCGTTTTTCCCTAAGATGGAATTCCTTGTATTCTTTATTGCCAGAATTCTGCTGTAAGTCATGTTTGTAAGCATACTTACGCTGTTTTGATACTTGAGCAACTGTCTCTAGTTTCCGGCAAAACAGGTTTAGACATCATATTTTTTTGGATTCAGAAGGAATAGGGTGATTTTTGTACATACATAGATCAACTATTTACCGCTAAACATCCAATTCGTTTTGCAACATTTCTCGCTATTAAAATTGTCTATAATAATTTAACGGTCGTTCTTAAAGAAAGATGTCCATAGTTAAGGGTTAATTGAACAAAATGTTGGTCTTGTTCTTCTGTGTAATGAAAGTTATCCATACAATACCTATGTATGGTAAACTGTTAGTTTGTTATTAAAGAAGCGCTTTTAAATTTAATGTTTTCAGGCCGGAATTAGTAGTTAAGTTATAGTAACCTAACCTGTTAGGTACCTAGTTATTACTAATTTACGGGTTTAATTATATTAGGATGAGATTGTCGGTAAAGTTTTGAATCACCCAACTGCAGAGAATCTTTTAACTAGAGCTGACTATAGATCTTGGGTTACTTTTAACAGGTCTTGTCTTGTTCATCTCGTTAAAAGTTAGGTAATTAGAACGAAACGGTAAAACATATTTTATGCCACACCTGGCCATAAAGTGGTTTCTACCGCACGCTAAGCGTACGGAAAAAGCCGCTTTCTGGCCAAGTGTAGCCGTAAAATGATGTACACAACACGGGAGATAATGAAGAAAGCCTTCGATCGCATATTTACGTCCCTCGCTTGCAGCTCGGGCCGCAAACATCTGCGATCTCGGCCTTTCTTTGTTTAACCATCCTAGTTGTTTAATGTAGTATATTCTTACACTGTAGCCGGAAAAAGATATTGCAGTCATGTTAACCAAGTTGGCAGTAAATTTTAATTGTCCAATTAGCGATGAGTCACGCCACGCCGATATTATTAATGTTATTAACCAATCTGGGGAGAGCGTACGACAGATTTATGTCGATGCCGTAGACATATTATACAGAATATATCAATCCCCTAAATTCAATGCCTAGACAGCGCAAGATGTATAGTGCAATATCATTAAAAGAAGTTCCAAATAGAAAGCATGTAAGTTTTAGTTTTCAATCCTACCGGGTATAGTTCGGGGATGATTATGCTTGGGTAGAAAGAAATTGAATGTAATTATTTTGTTCGGAAAATGAAAACAAAAATTTCATGTTAAAAGTTTCCTTGATTCTTATTTAAAATAAATTATTTTGATGTAAGTTAATCTAATTTATAAGCACCTTATATACAAGTCATAACAAAAAGTGAAACGATTTAAAACCAACGTTAGTATTCTTAAAAACAATCCCTGTTAATACAAAATAATGCTCTTGTTAATAAAAACAAAAATAATATTAATAAATGAGTAGGTATCAGATGTTTCCAATACTTTCCCAATAGCTACTACAACTATACAAATAACCTTTTACACATCGGAAACTTAGTTATGAGATAGGAAATTACTATCTAAATCCTCCCGATATCAAAACTTGACAGAGGTCAGTTGTAATTGGTTTCCGAAACTGTTTCGCAACAGTTTAATCACGCTAAAGCTGAATCTGCAGATTCAGACCCACACCGTGGTGTGGGTCTGGGTATCAGTGGCGTGGCGTCCAAAGAACTGGGTTCCTGCCGGCTTGCCTAATATCAGACATTTGACCACCTTTTTCTACAGATCTTAAGGAAAATGAACGCCAAATCTGCACCGGCTTGCCCAAGGATATCTTTTACGCCACGCTACTGCTGGGTATATAGCTTAAAGAATCAATGGCCGATGGGCAGTTAGAGGTTTTGGAGTGTATTGAAAGACGAAGCGTACATCAGCACGTAAGATGGACTGATAACCTGCAGAAGGTTGCCGTAAGACAATGGAGCTAAAAAACCTTAGACTAAAAAAACTGTACAAAGTAAAAAATAATATGTACCTGCCTATTGGCCCTTTATGTTATTAATACAAATAGTAATATTTTGTTTTCTGTCGAGGAACTATTTGTATTAACCACACAAATGGCTAATAGATCTTAGGTAGTTAAGTACTGTCCTAGCTTTCCTATTTTGTTAAATATTACTTTGTTAAATGAAATATTTAACAAAGTCCTGGATCAACGGGCCACCAAACAAAATATTACAATTTGTATCAATAACATAAAGGGCCAGTAGGTAGATACATATTACTGTTTAGAGTTTTTTTTTGTCCGGGGTTTTTTTTTATGTTTTATTTCATGCTCTTTAGTTAATTTTGCGCTAAATGCCGTTTGTGTGTTAATACGTTTGTGTGTTAATACGTAAAAATCACCGACCTTTTGATTTCAATTTAGAATATCTCATAAACGACAAAACGAATTTGACAAAACCTAGCTCGATTAAATCACCTTTAAAACAAAAAAATAAATAAATCAAAATCGGTTTACCCGTAACCCGGGCGCTAGAGACAGACACACAAAACTACAGATACACACGTCAAACTTCACCCCTCGTTTGTGTCGGGGGTTAAAAAGCGTGTGATCGGTCTTTTTGAAGACTTGGGACTGACGTAGGTATTTTGTATTTTCGGGTTGAAGTTATAATGTGAATGCTTTTGACTAAATCACAATTACATGATACCATGTCGTTTCTTTTCAGAGTGCGACATCGTTGACGATGCGACGCCGTGTCGTGAAAACCTGATAATATTATGATGTACGACGTAAATTTCCACGAAATCACGGTCGTATCGTGTGATCGTATTTAGTGACAATATTATGCCACTGCCTAATGTGCGCGTATGCATTCCTCAGTATTATTGTCAATAAGCGCGGAATATGGTTAGTAGGAGTTTCAAATGTCCGACATCCCTTCATATTGTAAAACTATATTTCGGAGTGTTTGTAAATGCGAATGCCGTGTAAAGCCGCATTTACATTTGTCTGTCGTGTTGTGTTGTGATGCTCTCTGTCGTGATGGCTACTGTTCACATTTAGATGACGTGTTATGACGCATTATTTAACAGCTCCATCTTGGCTCCCGGAGAGTTCACAGATTCGCAATGTTTTTTTAAGAATTATCCGATTCAGAATTTGAAGAAGGTATGCAATTATTGGCGTTGGCAAATCAGCAGCTCTTCGTCCATACTTCACGAGCAGCTATCAATCTAATTAAATGTGTGAAACCGATACCGTTCTGATGCGTCACAACACAACACGACAGATAAATGTGAACGCGGCTTAAGGCGCTAGTAGAAGCTCATCCAAAATGAAGACATCACGTGACATAATTATGATTGTAAGTATGATCGTAGCGTTACGTTGATTATAATAGAAAAAAATGTCATCAAACGCTCATTTCAAATGTTAATTTGCTTGGCTTTATAACCTAATTTTCTTCCAGAATTAATTAACTGTATTCTTGCCAGGGACTGTGCACAAAGAGTATAAAAACCTCAGAATCTTTCCCTCACATATATCAAGAAAACAACGCGCATTTATCAGGGAAGGAACTTTTCAAGGGGTTGAAAATTGCTCCCATAGGGAAAATTTTAATATAAATGAAAAATACCGCGTTTCAGTGAGTTCCGTGCGAGATTAAAAGGGGTGCGGTGCAAATTTCCTTACGTATTAAAAGTGTTTTCGGAGGCATATGGGTTGAAACTTTTAATGTGTTCATCGTTATAAGCTTTGCTTGAAAGCTTACTAGAACACAAGGGTGAAATTGCTTTGTTTCATTAGTGGTTCGTTTCCGACTATACAAGTTTGTTGTGGCGTGGCGTAAAAGATGTCCTTGGCCAAGCCGGTGCAGATTTGGCTTACATTTTCCTTAAGAGGAAACAGGAGGGCAGTTTTTCCATACAAACGTAGTCCCCTGTTTCCTCCCTGGATAATGCCAGGAGAGCTATAATTTTTTGTTCAAAAATCTATGGCGACTATTGATATGTTCCTATGTTTTCCTTTTTACGATAAATTGATTCTCAAAAGAGATATTAACCTTCAAAAACCTAAAAAAAAATGCCAGATTTTCCGCTGTGTTCACACATCCACAAAACAAATTTGACTAGATTATTAAAAAAAAGGAAAACATAGGAACACGGCCAAAGCCTTTCTTTAATGTTTAATGAAAAAATTAGTTAAATAGGTTAAGTTTTGGGGAAGAAATCAGGGGACTACGAAACGTTGTTTTCATGAAATTTTAAAAGGTATGTTCGGTCCAAGCTGCAGTTGTCTCTATCGCGCTCTGCGAGGGAGAGGCGGGCAGTGCGGGACAGCGACACATTTTACAAATACCTAATTTTCAATTCTCTCCACCTTACTGTTTCCTCTTAAGAGCTACAGCTCTTCTACAGAAACGCGCAGATTCTGCAGAATAAGGTGGTCAAATGCCATATAATAGGCAAGCCGGTAAGAATCGAGTTTTTTGGAGGCCACGCCACTGCAAGCTTGGGATCCTGGATTGAAAGCAAGTTCTACAAACTAAGGATGAAACTGAGTCTAGTCCCGGGCCGACTTTTTTTTTACAGTCTGCAGCAAAATATACCTAGTCTATCATAAAGAATACCTACAACGTATGTTAGCCTATGTTAAGTGGAACGGTCAAACTGTTTTAAAAGTTTAGATTTATGGCCATTTCAAGAAAAACAAACAGCCGAAAACTGAGAATGTAATCAGGAAACTTAGGAATAAAACGAAAATCAACGCTTGTTTATTAATAATTTCACAAATAAAACATATGCTTCTAACCATTACTTTGTAATGTCCAAATGTCTGACAATTCACGAAAATAGGTTTATTTTTGACTTAATACTAATTCTCTAACTAAATCAGATTTTTGATTTTGATCATCATCATCGTCACCACTATCACCGCCATCTCCACCACCACCATCCATCACTAAATTACACTTTTGGCGTCAAACGCCAAGCGAAAAACGTTACACGCTTGGTACTTATACAAATCGACGAACTGTTTTCTTCTATCTCGTTATATTTCAGTGGATGAGCACTATAGCTTGGCAACTTCGTTGGTGACACTCACCTGTGTGCTTTTTGTTCTGTGTAGCCGTAACTACTTACACAAGTTACCGCCAACACGGACGGGGGCCTCCGGAGACTGCCTCCGTCGGTCGTCGTTCGTGTTGGCGGTAGCTTGTGTAAGTAGTTTCAGCTGCGCATGACAAAAAGCACATAGGTGAGTGTCACCAACGAAGTTGCCAAGCTATAGTATAAATGTTTTGGATGTTTTCTATTTATTTGTAATACATTTATCTAAATACGAAATTTGGTTTGTATCGGGTCTTGGTCTGTTTACTCGGCCAATATAAATATATACAATATATTAGGAGAAAATATCTCGTGGGTGGATTAGAGTGACCGTAATAAAATAAGTAGGGATGTAACGATACCGATACCGATATATATCGGTATCGCCGATTATATACAACCGATATTTGAAGAGCGCGAAAAGAATTTGCTGTATGAAAAAAATCTGCAAAAAGTAATTTCAATTTCTGACTTAATTTATGTATTGGTCTATTATCTTGTGCAATGATAATTACGTACTATGTTAATTAAATCTTTGGTTCTTAATAAAAAAAAATGAATTTTGAGTTGACAATTTATTTATTCTTACTTAACACTTTCAAGGTTGACTCTCTGTTAAATATAGCCAAGTTTTAGTTATAATAAGGACATACAAATATCTGAAGTTCATACTTCATTATTTAGCTAAGATATTGGTATCGGTATCGGTATCGTATCGGCAAAACTATGTATTGTTAAATCCCTAAAAATAAGTTTCCGACGCAAAAATATTTTTAATGAAAAATTATAGTTAATAATTTCAAAGCTTATTTATGTTAATATTAGTAATATCAAACGTAATTTCAATTTATGATTAGGATTTCAGCCAGTATAAAAGAGACTGAGCCTCTTAAAACTCAAAATTTGCCTTGCGACCGACTTAGACTTCAAATGATTGCCAAAAATACTCCAATAACATCGGAATGATTATTTTTTCGGATATAAATTTTAATGTGATTCATTAAGGTTCCGAATGATTGACTCTCAATCAACGGGGGATTTTTTTGTCTTATTTAATTAAGCGCTGAGTTCACGCCGGAACTTCGTTTCAATTTACGAAAGAGCCTAGTCACTTCCGTTTGGGAAGGAATTTAATTTAATTTTTTTAATTTCATTTTAAGAGGCCTTAGAAAATTCTAAATGTTTTCAATTGAGACTATGACAAAATTATCATTCAAACTGATTGAATTACATATTCGGGCAATTCCATAAAAATGTAGCGAAAGTTACCATTCCATCGGGTGTTTTTTTTTTTTAATATATGATGCGAATTTAAGTATTAAAGTTCACCTTAGATAAGTATTTTACTTTAATCCCTACGCATATTGACACTTAAATGTACACCATCAATAATAAAACACGCGAAGAATTGGTAACTGATGTTACTTTCTGCCATGGAATTGTACCCAGTGGAATTATCCATTATACCAAGGACCATTAAAACAAGAGGACTGTTATTCTCCATACAAAAAGCTGTTCCCCGATATTTACAACGCCATCTATGTATAATCTTGGTATAAGAATTATATTACTTACAATTATTCAACTTTGCAAGCGTGACAATGACACAGTAATTAAATGGTAGAATTTATTTATTATTAACTGTTTACGAACTAATTGTTATTGTATTATGTTTCTTTGTTCAATTATAACATCGTTAAATGTTTAGTTTTTTAGTGCCATCTAGTTTTTGCCTGGATATCCCCTTGCGGTCGGGGCACGATCCAAAGTATGGAGAATGACAGTCCTCTTGTTTTAATGGTCCTTGATTATACGATCGTTTTGTGTGACTTTTAACGATGGGGGGCTAACATTTCGTCGCTGGAAAGCAATAATGCTGTAACCCTCAAAAAGTAAACTTTTCACTACAGCCAAAAAACGTTTGCATTTTTTTAGAAAAATTCATAACTCTCAAACAAAAAGAGATTATTAAACCCCCTTTGGTAGACTCGTTGTAAAAAAATCGAAGTTTATAATTTTGGTGGTAAAATTACTATAAACTTGTTTTTAATATGACTTTTGTCGTTTACAGCATTTCGATATTTCTAATCATGGCACGCAATAATGCTGTAACCTACAAAATTTTTGTACGGAAACAATATTTTTACCAAATCTCACAGCCGTTTTAAAATGCTGTAAGTCTAAAAAGTGGTTCGTAATACAATTTTTGGGAGATGAAAACTTAAATTGACAAGATTTTTGTACTGCAATGTTGCTGTAACTGAATGAATGAAAGGAAACAGGTATGAATGAAGCAGTGTAAGTGCGAATGGTAGTTTATGTCGATCCATTTTAAAATGTCAGTGGTAAATAATTGTTGATCTGTAGTAATAATATTTTCTGAACTACTTAATTAATATGCCACACATACATATCTTTAAGCTTAAAATGTTATGTTTTGGCTATTAAAAAGTTATCATTAAGTATTGTTATATTTATGTTGTTGGACTGTATGTATGTAGATGCAGCAGCACTATGTAATCGCCTAAATTATTTTTTATCATTTGGTTTGGACGATGATTGAGAACGGAAGTATGGTATTTATCAGGCTATAAGTACACGGTATTAAAAAAAACTTATTTTTTTTACAAAATTAAGAAATCGAAAGACGTATCAGAAACGCCTGGAGGAGCTTGTGGTTGATGAAAACACTAATAGTGGGAAACCCATTATATCCCTGAAATGTAAGCTCATGGAGATTTGGTGCATTCTACCCATTCTGAATTATGGCGCCCAGTTAAGGTCTAGGAGGACTTCAGGGGTAGAGGAAATTATTAGAAGAGAGGCTCATGCACAGCAGTGAGACACTAAATCTAGTTAAAACAATCGTTGTTTTAAGGTTGACATGTCATTTTATTAAAAAAAATCTTATTATTTATCTAATCGATAAATATATTCAATTCAATTCAAAAAATAATATAGATTGTTTTACAAAACAGTTGATACACGTATAGTTTACATGCATTAACGTTTAAACGGAAAAATAATTAAAGTGTTTTTCTTTTAAAGTAGGTTATGTTTATATTACCTCTATAATCTAAAAGGAGCTTTGCAAACATTTATATTTAATTTAAATCATGATTAAATCTTTAAAAAAACGAAAACTAGCAAACTACAAATAAAAACGACCCTCAATACTATATACATACAAACTTACTATATATTTTAAAATGTATTTACTGTCATTATTCATTTATTACTGTATCTTTAAAATGCTGTACACCATAGTTTATTCACAACATCTCCCGACATAATGCTGTAAATGTCAAAAATTGGTCAAAAGTTGAAATTTACGGAAAGCAAAAATGCTGTACGTGATGACGGAGAACTAATTGCGGAAACCATTTTGCTGTAAACCACAACGCAGTTGAAAACACGGGATTTTATGCTGGTAACAGCGTTTCTTCATTCCGTGATTACAAATTTAGATGAAAAAAAATATGCTGTATACATTTTATTTATCACCACAGACAAATAATAACTATACCAGCCGACGCAGAAAAAAAAACTGAATAAGATTATGCAAAAAAAGCATTTTCGATGGTGGTGCGGGTTACAGCATTATTGCTTTCCAGCGACGATTTGATTTTATTGCGTGTAGTAAAATACAAGAGCAAAATCGCTATTCCAGCTTGTATTTTGGCAATTTAGTTCAGAGTGATTTTTAAAATATTTTTAATGAAAATAAATAAAATACGTGTCAACTGCATGCTACTGAACCATAACAGTCCTGAAGGCGGCGGCCGTGAGTCCCCTGGCGACGAGCTTCCCTCTGGCCGCGAGCTCCCGAGGAGTTCCGGCCACCAAAAAAAAAGTCCTGAACTCAGCGGTAACGCCGGAAGGGTTCTTGCAGTTCAGTAGCTCCAAGTTGTATTTAGCCATAGTGAGCGAAACGCTTTAGTAATTCTCCAGGTAGAGAGATTTCTAAATAATGTAAAACGTCCTCATTGCAATATTCCAATGTTTATGCAAATGGGCCAGATGATCATAACGACCAATGCGGTAGAAGCGTAGATCGTCTAAGTTGCATAATGACACTGCATAATTTCATGATTACCTCACCAGTATTCCAAAATCTTTATCCTTATATACTTTATGCTTCCACCAACAATAAACCATTTTGTCAAATTACATAGTTAACGCGTCCATCTTTTTTAAATCTATCTATTCAGGATAGATTGAATACATTATTCACTATCCGTATAACCTAGTCGTTTTGCAACTATGACGTTTTACATATTTGGAAATTTTGTAACTAAGACATTTCGACGATCAAGACCTTTTGCTAAGATTCCTTATACAATTAAGTCATTCCGCCTACTTGTGTATTTCACGACCTAGACGTTTTGCTTAGTAAGTCTTAAAAATCTAAGACTTCGTGCATACCATGGCAAAATACAACTGAACCGGACCCCGTCGGAAATGAAATGATTAATATACTTATATTTTTTAAGTGAACTCGCTCTATTGAGCGATACGCTGATACAGTTTTTGAGCTATGTTCTTAAACGGCATTATTAATTTTTTTTTCACCTTGCTGTATAATCACAGATACGGCAACTATTCTAAATTTGAGGCGCCTCGTGAGGGGTAAGTAATAAAAGATATAAGAACTAATACTATAATATTCATATTATATACGCTCATATTGTATAAGCTTGTTTTGTATACGGTTCAAGGTGTATAACGAACGTTTTGTATAATCAATCAATCAATCAGTTTATTGCAAGAACATAGTTACATAAGATGATATAGTACATTGTGCACCGAGGGTAGTAAGAAGGGGATTACTAACGAGAGTCTATTAGAAGCCCGACGCCGTAGGCGGAGGGCTTTAAATGACTCGAGTTTGTAATCTTCTTACTGCCCGTGATACACACAATGTTTTTCATCACATTTGCGAGGAAAAAAAAAAAAACATAAAAATGAAATAAACTAAACGCACCCGCTAAGAGACAACTTCAACTGTCAACTTTTTCAATATAGTCTTCCACAGATAATGCTAAGAACTGCGTTTAGTTTTTAAACTTGACAGGCAATGTCGCCAGATTGTACCGATTTTCAAAATAAAATTTTAAACTAAATTAATTTAATTGCATTAAAATAATCGCAAAAACTACGGAAATAATAGTAAAATATACCATATAAGTTTTATTTTACACTAAAATTGGTTTTGTAGCCAAGTTTTGAAGATGTGAAATAGCCTTGGCTGATTCGAAACCTCCTAAGTCTGAAATGACGTACGACTTTTAAAACTAAACTCATAACTCCCGAGGGAGTTATAGATTTTCATACAGTTTTTCCTCCCGTGGGAGTTATAGATATTTGTAACCCACGGGGGGTAAATCGGCTCGAGTTGGTCTATAAGCGCGCGTGTTATAACACCCTTTACGAGCAAGTGTGATGAAAATTATAATACAGTGTTGCTTATGTTCTACCAGAAAAGGCATGCAATTTAACAATATTTAAATAGTTCCCAATTATAAATGTCAAAATACTTAATTTCCTGCTTAAAATGACAAAAGTGACTAACAATAAAATAATTAATCTCAGAGAATTATTATGTAGTCAAATAAAAAATAAATTAAAATTAATAAATTAAAATTTGAGTTAAAAAAAATAATTTAGGAAAGTTGGCCACTAGACATTTGGCTTATTGGTAAAGTAATCATTTATAGAGTAAAAACATTTATCTAGTAGCCATTTTGTCAGAGTTCTCTTAAATCGATTTATAGGACATTCTTTAACAAAATCCGGTAATTGGTTGTAGACTTGGATCGCCATACAGTACGAGTTTTTTTTGTGAAGTTTGACTCTAGATCTTGGCAAGTATAATTTAAGTTTAAGTATAATTTATAATATCAAATTATCTATTTTTATTAAGCATAACGTTTGTTAAGTATAATATCATTGTATATAACCATCATTATGCATAACGTTCATAATATCTCAGCTTTATAATGTATATTCTACAATACATCTAACACCATAATGCATAATGCAATTCCAAACCTAACCTAAACCTAACTTAACCTAACCTACTTTTTCTTTTAGCAGTTTATTTTTGTTAGGGGATGCAGTTCAAACCTAACCTAAACCTAACTTAACCTAACCTAGTTTTCAGCCAGCAGTTCGTTTTCGTTGGGGGACGCAGTTTCAAACCTAACCTAACCTAACCTAACCTACTTTTTCTGTCTGCTTTTTTCCATGCGGGGGGCTTCGCCCCCCGAGCCCCCCTCGTGGGGGGCTTCGCCCCCCCGTCCCCCCCTTTTTAAGCCTTTTCGTAGTTAAGAACTCGTGCATAACTCTAGTTGCTTAAATGTTCTGACCTAATATAAGCCTACCTACTGTTCTGCCAACCTCTTGTTTTCTACAGGAGTAGCAGTTATAACTAATTTTGTATATCATACGCTATTATATTTTATAATCATTATACTAAAAGATAGTATATACTATGATCGATATACGTTATGCATGTTATATAAACTGAATTTAGAGTATTTGAATGTTATATAAAAAAACTTTATACAAAATGAGTATTAGTTTAATTAACTGTTATTCCTAATAAAAATATTGATTTTGATGTTATAGCAAACGTTCATTATATCTTGTGAACGTTATTATTAATGTGAAATTATATATTATGTAGTTATATCTCGTGGGACGCACCCCCTTGTGAGTCAGTTGGTTCGCCATATACCATAAAGGGCTTAATACGTAAGTTTAATTATGCACTGAGAGAGATACGATAGACTGAGATATCCTGTCTAACGTACAGCTGCGTCCTTACTTACGAAAGTAAAACTTACAAGTGTAAATCCGGCCTTAGGGTGCGTGTCCTATGACACGGATCTGGGCGGAGCGGAGCGGAACGGACCGTGAGTTAACCAATCACAGCCAAAGCCAAAGGAAAGAAAAGTAGCCACACTCCGGCCCTTTACAAGCGCGCCTTAGCAATACAAGGCCGAGGTGGAGGGCTGCCGTCCGTCGGTTCTTTCCGCTTATGAACACACTGCAGTACCTATCAGTGGTGTGGCGTCCAAAGAACTCGATTCCTACCGGCTTGCCTAATATCAGGCATTTGAGCACCTTATTCTACAGCTCTTATGGAAAATGTATGCCAAATCTGCACTGGCTGCATCTTTACGCCACGCTACTGGTACCTATACACGTTTACGATACATTTCGCGGAAGCAAGCAACCGCGGCGACAGTCTGACCCCGATTGGCGCATTGCTACGTATACTAAAAGTTCGCTTGTAGTTGCGTTCGTACATGGCGCGCACACATACAAGTGGCGCGATGTAGCTTTTGTCGGAAGAAATATTACTGTTATTATACTCTATCACAGTGCACGTCACATCGACACGTCGTCACGTCGACAACTCTACTCTACGTCAGTGAAAATGCACCGTATTATTGTTATATTTATGTTGTTGGACTGTATGTATGTAGATGCAGCAGCACTATGTAATCGCCTAAATTATTTTTTATCATTTGGTTTGGACGATGATTGAGAACGGAAGTATGGTATTTATCAGGCTATAAGTACACGGTATTAAAAAAAACTTATTTTTTTTACAAAATTAAGAAATCGAAAGACGTATCAGAAACGCCTGGAGGAGCTTGTGGTTGATGAAAACACTAATAGTGGGAAACCCATTATATCCCTGAAATGTAAGCTCATGGAGATTTGGTGCATTCTACCCATTCTGAATTATGGCGCCCAGTTAAGGTCTAGGAGGACTTCAGGGGTAGAGGAAATTATTAGAAGAGAGGCTCATGCACAGCAGTGAGACACTAAATCTAGTTAAAACAATCGTTGTTTTAAGGTTGACATGTCATTTTATTAAAAAAAATCTTATTATTTATCTAATCGATAAATATATTCAATTCAATTCAAAAAATAATATAGATTGTTTTACAAAACAGTTGATACACGTATAGTTTACATGCATTAACGTTTAAACGGAAAAATAATTAAAGTGTTTTTCTTTTAAAGTAGGTTATGTTTATATTACCTCTATAATCTAAAAGGAGCTTTGCAAACATTTATATTTAATTTAAATCATGATTAAATCTTTAAAAAAACGAAAACTAGCAAACTACAAATAAAAACGACCCTCAATACTATATACATACAAACTTACTATATATTTTAAAATGTATTTACTGTCATTATTCATTTATTACTGTATCTTTAAAATGCTGTACACCATAGTTTATTCACAACATCTCCCGACATAATGCTGTAAATGTCAAAAATTGGTCAAAAGTTGAAATTTACGGAAAGCAAAAATGCTGTACGTGATGACGGAGAACTAATTGCGGAAACCATTTTGCTGTAAACCACAACGCAGTTGAAAACACGGGATTTTATGCTGGTAACAGCGTTTCTTCATTCCGTGATTACAAATTTAGATGAAAAAAAATATGCTGTATACATTTTATTTATCACCACAGACAAATAATAACTATACCAGCCGACGCAGAAAAAAAAACTGAATAAGATTATGCAAAAAAAGCATTTTCGATGGTGGTGCGGGTTACAGCATTATTGCTTTCCAGCGACGATTTGATTTTATTGCGTGTAGTAAAATACAAGAGCAAAATCGCTATTCCAGCTTGTATTTTGGCAATTTAGTTCAGAGTGATTTTTAAAATATTTTTAATGAAAATAAATAAAATACGTGTCAACTGCATGCTACTGAACCATAACAGTCCTGAAGGCGGCGGCCGTGAGTCCCCTGGCGACGAGCTTCCCTCTGGCCGCGAGCTCCCGAGGAGTTCCGGCCACCAAAAAAAAAGTCCTGAACTCAGCGGTAACGCCGGAAGGGTTCTTGCAGTTCAGTAGCTCCAAGTTGTATTTAGCCATAGTGAGCGAAACGCTTTAGTAATTCTCCAGGTAGAGAGATTTCTAAATAATGTAAAACGTCCTCATTGCAATATTCCAATGTTTATGCAAATGGGCCAGATGATCATAACGACCAATGCGGTAGAAGCGTAGATCGTCTAAGTTGCATAATGACACTGCATAATTTCATGATTACCTCACCAGTATTCCAAAATCTTTATCCTTATATACTTTATGCTTCCACCAACAATAAACCATTTTGTCAAATTACATAGTTAACGCGTCCATCTTTTTTAAATCTATCTATTCAGGATAGATTGAATACATTATTCACTATCCGTATAACCTAGTCGTTTTGCAACTATGACGTTTTACATATTTGGAAATTTTGTAACTAAGACATTTCGACGATCAAGACCTTTTGCTAAGATTCCTTATACAATTAAGTCATTCCGCCTACTTGTGTATTTCACGACCTAGACGTTTTGCTTAGTAAGTCTTAAAAATCTAAGACTTCGTGCATACCATGGCAAAATACAACTGAACCGGACCCCGTCGGAAATGAAATGATTAATATACTTATATTTTTTAAGTGAACTCGCTCTATTGAGCGATACGCTGATACAGTTTTTGAGCTATGTTCTTAAACGGCATTATTAATTTTTTTTTCACCTTGCTGTATAATCACAGATACGGCAACTATTCTAAATTTGAGGCGCCTCGTGAGGGGTAAGTAATAAAAGATATAAGAACTAATACTATAATATTCATATTATATACGCTCATATTGTATAAGCTTGTTTTGTATACGGTTCAAGGTGTATAACGAACGTTTTGTATAATCAATCAATCAATCAGTTTATTGCAAGAACATAGTTACATAAGATGATATAGTACATTGTGCACCGAGGGTAGTAAGAAGGGGATTACTAACGAGAGTCTATTAGAAGCCCGACGCCGTAGGCGGAGGGCTTTAAATGACTCGAGTTTGTAATCTTCTTACTGCCCGTGATACACACAATGTTTTTCATCACATTTGCGAGGAAAAAAAAAAAAACATAAAAATGAAATAAACTAAACGCACCCGCTAAGAGACAACTTCAACTGTCAACTTTTTCAATATAGTCTTCCACAGATAATGCTAAGAACTGCGTTTAGTTTTTAAACTTGACAGGCAATGTCGCCAGATTGTACCGATTTTCAAAATAAAATTTTAAACTAAATTAATTTAATTGCATTAAAATAATCGCAAAAACTACGGAAATAATAGTAAAATATACCATATAAGTTTTATTTTACACTAAAATTGGTTTTGTAGCCAAGTTTTGAAGATGTGAAATAGCCTTGGCTGATTCGAAACCTCCTAAGTCTGAAATGACGTACGACTTTTAAAACTAAACTCATAACTCCCGAGGGAGTTATAGATTTTCATACAGTTTTTCCTCCCGTGGGAGTTATAGATATTTGTAACCCACGGGGGGTAAATCGGCTCGAGTTGGTCTATAAGCGCGCGTGTTATAACACCCTTTACGAGCAAGTGTGATGAAAATTATAATACAGTGTTGCTTATGTTCTACCAGAAAAGGCATGCAATTTAACAATATTTAAATAGTTCCCAATTATAAATGTCAAAATACTTAATTTCCTGCTTAAAATGACAAAAGTGACTAACAATAAAATAATTAATCTCAGAGAATTATTATGTAGTCAAATAAAAAATAAATTAAAATTAATAAATTAAAATTTGAGTTAAAAAAAATAATTTAGGAAAGTTGGCCACTAGACATTTGGCTTATTGGTAAAGTAATCATTTATAGAGTAAAAACATTTATCTAGTAGCCATTTTGTCAGAGTTCTCTTAAATCGATTTATAGGACATTCTTTAACAAAATCCGGTAATTGGTTGTAGACTTGGATCGCCATACAGTACGAGTTTTTTTTGTGAAGTTTGACTCTAGATCTTGGCAAGTATAATTTAAGTTTAAGTATAATTTATAATATCAAATTATCTATTTTTATTAAGCATAACGTTTGTTAAGTATAATATCATTGTATATAACCATCATTATGCATAACGTTCATAATATCTCAGCTTTATAATGTATATTCTACAATACATCTAACACCATAATGCATAATGCAATTCCAAACCTAACCTAAACCTAACTTAACCTAACCTACTTTTTCTTTTAGCAGTTTATTTTTGTTAGGGGATGCAGTTCAAACCTAACCTAAACCTAACTTAACCTAACCTAGTTTTCAGCCAGCAGTTCGTTTTCGTTGGGGGACGCAGTTTCAAACCTAACCTAACCTAACCTAACCTACTTTTTCTGTCTGCTTTTTTCCATGCGGGGGGCTTCGCCCCCCGAGCCCCCCTCGTGGGGGGCTTCGCCCCCCCGTCCCCCCCTTTTTAAGCCTTTTCGTAGTTAAGAACTCGTGCATAACTCTAGTTGCTTAAATGTTCTGACCTAATATAAGCCTACCTACTGTTCTGCCAACCTCTTGTTTTCTACAGGAGTAGCAGTTATAACTAATTTTGTATATCATACGCTATTATATTTTATAATCATTATACTAAAAGATAGTATATACTATGATCGATATACGTTATGCATGTTATATAAACTGAATTTAGAGTATTTGAATGTTATATAAAAAAACTTTATACAAAATGAGTATTAGTTTAATTAACTGTTATTCCTAATAAAAATATTGATTTTGATGTTATAGCAAACGTTCATTATATCTTGTGAACGTTATTATTAATGTGAAATTATATATTATGTAGTTATATCTCGTGGGACGCACCCCCTTGTGAGTCAGTTGGTTCGCCATATACCATAAAGGGCTTAATACGTAAGTTTAATTATGCACTGAGAGAGATACGATAGACTGAGATATCCTGTCTAACGTACAGCTGCGTCCTTACTTACGAAAGTAAAACTTACAAGTGTAAATCCGGCCTTAGGGTGCGTGTCCTATGACACGGATCTGGGCGGAGCGGAGCGGAACGGACCGTGAGTTAACCAATCACAGCCAAAGCCAAAGGAAAGAAAAGTAGCCACACTCCGGCCCTTTACAAGCGCGCCTTAGCAATACAAGGCCGAGGTGGAGGGCTGCCGTCCGTCGGTTCTTTCCGCTTATGAACACACTGCAGTACCTATCAGTGGTGTGGCGTCCAAAGAACTCGATTCCTACCGGCTTGCCTAATATCAGGCATTTGAGCACCTTATTCTACAGCTCTTATGGAAAATGTATGCCAAATCTGCACTGGCTGCATCTTTACGCCACGCTACTGGTACCTATACACGTTTACGATACATTTCGCGGAAGCAAGCAACCGCGGCGACAGTCTGACCCCGATTGGCGCATTGCTACGTATACTAAAAGTTCGCTTGTAGTTGCGTTCGTACATGGCGCGCACACATACAAGTGGCGCGATGTAGCTTTTGTCGGAAGAAATATTACTGTTATTATACTCTATCACAGTGCACGTCACATCGACACGTCGTCACGTCGACAACTCTACTCTACGTCAGTGAAAATGCACCCATTCACATTTTGCCCCCCAGTAGACTTCAACTAGGACTTAAAACGTCAGTATAATTTTAACGCACCCATTCACATTTTGTCCCCCAGTAGACTTCAACTAGGGCTTAAAACGTCAGTATAATTTTGGTCAACATTGCCCATACTAAAAATAGATCCGGGTATTGCCCCATGGTAAAAATACTGATTGTGGAAGCCCTATAAAATAGCCCTATAATTAAACGATCCCGTCTCTCATATTTACAACTTTTCACACTTTTAAAGACTAAACATCACTTAATCCCGTAAACGATTTCGGTCTTAAGTGACAAAAACAGAACCTGATTATCATACTCGGGAAAATTGTCGCAGCGAATAATAAAAGAAACTTTGCCCGAGGAAAAACATCTTAAGGGGCGTCGTAAAATTCAAGTAAGACTGGATTCGGCTCCGAGGACTGCCAATGGCACTCTCAGCGTTTAGATATTATCAGGTTCCTTCAAATAAAAGATGGCGTCCGACAGAGATCTTTTTATGAAAGCTTGACACTGTTTGTTCACAGTATATTTTATAGAAAAGAAAAAAGACTTCCGAGTTTCCTTGAAGCCTCAGAGGTAAGAGGATGGTAGGGGAGGAGTTTTGCAATGGGTCATGACGGTTTTTTTTCAGGAGACCGTGCTTTGTACGGGATAAAAGCTTGCAACGAACTTCTCATAATCATATTACATTGCAACTTACTTTTACTATCGTTTTATTACTAAGTCAAAACCATTAAGTCACCACATACGTTGCAACGCGAGCATTACTCAGCCGTTGTTGCATAATCGATGCATTGTCATTATTTTATTATTGAAATACCTATAAGATTTATAGCCAACCGGTTTATTATGCCGTCGTAACAGTTCTGTTTGAAGGTCGGCAAAGAAGATATGATTTATTGTGAAAAGGTTCGGTCCTTGTATCTGAGGGCACGGGAGTGCCCCCGCCAAGTTGAGCAAAACAAAGGCACGACCGTTTCATTCTTTTCTCGAAGCCACTCAGGCAATTTCAACCTCCTGTTTTGTGCTGGCTGAAGCTAGAACCCTGATTTTTCAGCGATATATATTTATATTTTTTTTACCTCATTATGTGAAGGAGCCTTCTAATCAACCTTTATATATTTACGTCACACCTGGCCATAAAGTGGCAATAACCGCCCGCTATGCGATCCGAGAAATTATTTGTTTTACCGCCCTAGATAAGTAATGTACTATTGTTACAATGTTTTTGTTTACCTTCAGTCTTAGCCAAAACTGCGTTCGTACCATGCGTTCCGTAAAGTAACTAAGGTTACCGACACAATTGTAGTAAAGCAACTTTTCTGAAATGTTGACATTACGTGCCTAAAAATAGGCCGCAAAGTACCTCGTTTCCGGTGCGGCTTGACACTTGGCACGTAATGGAATTTCATACTTACATTGCCGGCCTGGGCCGGCAATGTTTTTTTTTTAAATTTCCATTCCACATTTATTTGGGCCACAGTATCACGGCATTCAGCCGGCCGGCCGGCCGGCAACCCTTTACTTCCCGGCCTCTGCAGTAATGTATTATTAACGGATTAAATAATGTGATAGCACAGCTATAATTCAGCGTCACGATACTGACTGACATGACCACATACGAAAATGTAGAACACAAGTTAACAAAACAGCTACTTTTAGGAAAAAAAATTATCGCTATGGCACCTATAATTTATAATAAACTACCCAGTGACATTAAATGTTTAGAAATGCCTTTGTTTAAACGTAAACTTACAGAACTATTATTAAGTAAATGCTACTATTCAGTCAAAGACTATCTGAATGATACAATTATCAAGCAGTGAGACGGATCCTATTTATCACTAGTATTAATCAGATCTTCTATGACATGTTTATATAATAATTAGAGTATGTAAAATAACTTGACTTTAAAAATAGATATAATTAATGTAATACAAATGTGATTGTGGTATTTAATTGAATAATTTCTTATGTAATTTTTTTATTTTTTATTTATTTCTATGTATAAATTTAATTCAACCCTTAGTAAATTCATAATGTATTGTGTTGTAACCACCGTATGTAGGTACCTAATACAGCACCATTCATGCCAAATTTTGTACACCTACGGGTAAAGCATACCACTTATACTTCGATCTCTGTAATGTACCTATGTTTAACAAAATAAATTTATCTTTATCCTTTAAAATCGCGTTATATATTACTTCATTTTTACGTCCCGATATTTCGTAACTATTTTCAGCGTTCGTGGTCGCAGGTCGGTGGGTGATTTTATTCCAATGAGTGATCACGGAAATTGAAAACAATATTATTACCGACCAGTGGCGTTGCGCAAAAGATACCCCTTGGCAAGCCGATGCAGATTTAGCGTACACTTCCCTTCAGAGCTGTAGAATAAGGTATAAAAGAATACTGGTAGGAATCGAGTTCTTTGGACGCTACGCTACCAAAGTATAAAGACAACCAAGTAGTACGACTTCGGTCGTTTCGGAGCGCGCGATACCTATTTACACAGACGCATGACGCGCGTCTGTGTGAGTGAACGCCGTACTGTGGCATGCTCGCGCATGCTCAAATCCTTGCCTGTGGTGCGTCTGTACACGGCGCGCACACATGCGCGCCCCCGATGTACCCTTTGTAGGAAGAAAAACTACCGTATACCGTGACGCTACTGTTACCGACAGACGTTAGCAAGTTGAGGTGTCAATGAGCTGGGCATGTCGCTCAAAGTACATTAGCCGATGGATGTGACGGTTCTCGAGTAGAGACCATGAACTCGAAGGCCGAAATAATTATATGGATAATCCCTTCCAAATTTAATATCCAAAAACCAAGGACGCGGCATGGAATATTCCTCATAGACACATTGAACATAATAAAATTGACGCAATACGTAAACAGAGTGATTTACATCCACTCCAGTTTAGGGCTCGTAAAGTTCGGGTTTACTTGTGTTTATCGGTATTATCTGCACCATTAAACGGTATGGTTTATAGTTTGCTTAAGTGTGGCTCTTTTACTCAACTATTTGTTGAAGCAGCTAGGCAGACATCCTGGATTCGCATTATTGTATCAAACTTTACTGTCTTAGTCGGCAGCCATTTTTTTAGGGTTCCGTCGCCAAAATGGCAAAAACAGAACCCTTATAGTTTCGTCATGTCATGTCCGTTCGTCTGCCCGTATGTCACAGGCATGTAACTCAAAAACTACATGATGTGTTGATGAAATTTGGAGTATGATGTGATGTCTTGTATGAGCCGCTACTTAGTTTGTTAGATAATCTGTGGTTTGGTAGTTAAATATCTCGAAATCGTTTTGGGAAAAAATACTCCTTTGTTTGTACCTCCTGGTATGGCGGCCATTTCGAACTGTCGTAAAAGTATGGCATAGTGATTTTCGTGAATGGCTACTCGACGATGATTGATTAGCTACGGTACGGAGCCCAAAGGTACGAAGCGTCCCTGGTTGGTGGTGGTAATTTTTAACTTTGTTCATCTGTAGCGTATTTTCTTATAGTAAAGGCTACGAAACCCTACACTGAGCATGGTACGATGTGTTCTTGGCCGGTTATTTTTATTTTGTCTGGTTAGGGTACGAAAAAACAAAGATATTGTGTAACCACGACACAATAAATATATTACGCAAGGCAGTATCTCAACTAAGCCTTTTAGCGTGCTCTTGTGTATAAACAGGGTTTCCTCTATTTGGCACAATTTTATTTGTCCGATGTAGTTGTTTTTGCGAATTGTATATCCACATAATTCTCCTCTAGCTTAAACGAAGAAAAACTTCGGAAAATATCAAATGTAAGTCACTTAGAAAAGGTTAATTTAGGTTAGGTCGGGTTTCTTTTATATTTTTCTGAAAAGTCAACGGTATTTGTAAACTTCAATCCGCAGTGGGCTAGGATGGACTACAGCCCATTCAGTCTCACCTATGAGAGTAAGACTGTGCCCAGCAGTGGGGACGTAAACTAAACTAACTATTATGTGGGAACAGCATTAGATTCGAAGAATAAAAATCATACCTTCGTTCTCTTGCAAGTCTCGACGTCCAATATGCCATGACGTCAAGCACTGCTGATGGCAGTCGAGAACCAGCGAGCTTCTAGTAGGTCGAGCCTTAGTGTGCGTGTGTTGTTTTTCGATTTAGTTTAGTTATTTAGGTATTATGCTGTAACCAAGAACTGGCGCGCGCCAAAAACATTGGCGTTTATATAGATTCGTTGTACTGGTTCATGGTTATTTATCCCGTGACAAAGACCTTACTTACACTTCAAATATATTCCTATTGTTGCTAACTGCATCTCATTGTCACACCCTATTCATCAGCGAAAACAATAAAAAAACAACAACAACTCAATAACTTCGTACTCTATAAACAAATTACTTACTAAAAATCAATATTTATTACATGCAGGTAAAACATTTGATTTTGCGACCGTTCAGTAATGATTCAAATTTATTACGTCGTATTTTATGGAATTAACGATGGATTTACTGCCTCAGTACTTAAAAAGTATTTATTGTTCATTGTTAAGCTAATCACATTTACGGACATGACATGCATGCTTGTTTACATTTTATAGTTAAACTAGCAGTCCCGGCAAACTTCGTTCCGCCTCGTAATTTGACATTTTTTAATAGTTTTTCTGTTATTTGGGGACGAGAAAAACCCAAACAATCAAAAATTATAAAAATCGGTCCACCCGTTCTCGAGTTATAAATGGTGTAACTAACCCGACTTGCTTTATTTTATGCAACAGTTGTATAAGTAGGCTTAAAAAATGCGAATTGCGTGAGTTGCGATACGAGCCGCGACAGCGGCGATTATCGCAAAAAGAGACGCAATGAGCGTTTGTTGACTTAATTATACAACGTTGCATACAATACTTTTTCTACGACTAGGTTTTAAAATATAAAATACAAAATTAATGCTTAATTTTGCTTAAGTATGTGTCTATGGTAAACGTTTTTTTTTAATATGAAATATACGCGCTAGTGACATGCAGTGACTATATTAAAAATACTTTTTTTTATGTTGGCATCAATGAATTTAGTTCGGAAAGTTTTGTTTTTCTTAAAAACCGTAGGATTTTAATTGTTTGTTAAGTTGGTAGTTGTGCATTTTTATCGTAAAGTTAGAATTGAGCGCTTAATGCTTGACCTAAGTTTAACCTAGATTTAGAAGTCTGTGGCTGCTAGCAGTATCGTAATGTGACTATAACGACACTAGTGCTGTTATGGGGAATAGAGTATAGACTTCTCTGAACTCATATTATGTATGTTCTTATATTAGTGTTCGTGACCAAGTAAAAGAGAGATAAAAGTACAGGAGTAGAAAAAAATAATAAAAGATGAAGGAATAATTATATACCTATTCTATAAAACTGCATTCGTGCTCATGGCGGTGCGTGGAACTCGTCCACGAAAGGCAACCAATCCAAAGAGGTCGGTTATGCTGTGAAATGCTTGCACAAAAGGAATGCTGCCTTAAAATTCTTAGAATCCAATAAACACATTGTATATTATACTGAAGTGATAAGCTTTTATTAAAATAGAAAATCAGGAGATTTGGGTTTTATTAAAAACGTTTGATTTTTTTGTTTCGTTTACAACGTCTCCTCATAGTTTTACACCAACAAAACATTTTCATTGTTTCGTTTTGCATTCTCCGCTACTCATCATCTTTATTTACTCATAATCTTCTTGTAACTGGTTTTATAGTCTGTGTTTTGAAGAATTCAATACGGAGAGTACCGACTGGTATTACGAGTACACCAGTGGCGTGGCGTTGAAGAAATCCGTGGGCAAGCCGGAGCAACTTTGGCTTCAATTTTCTTTAAGAGCATTAGAATTAAGTGCTGAACTGCTTAATAATAGGCAAGCCGATGGGAATGAGTTCTATGGACGCCACGCCACTGGAACACACTATAGAGAAGTTGTTATAAGAAGGTGAACTTTCCACAGCTAACTGCATAATTTAATACATTTCAAATGAAAAGGCTTCCATTAATGTTCTGGTAATGAACATTCATACTCGCTATCACGTGTGAAACACCCAAAAGTGTGCTTAGTCTTAATAGGTATCAATTTAGATTATCCAAACGTCTTTCGCCTTGAAATTGTTATCAGCGAACTTTAGCCATTTTGAAGAAATCTGGACTATTGCATGAGCATGCTTATTCTGACAGAGCTTTGCTAAAAAATGCAAAGGCTGTAAGAAACGGCTCAGTGATAATAATATTAGTTTAATGTGTACTATAATATGTGGTCTGAAAGAGATCGCTCTTTAGGAATAAAACCGCCTATTGTTTATCATTGTTTTAAAATAAGTTTGCAACGCTTTATATTGAGTTTCGTATGACCTGCATTGTCTATTTCCGTTTACTGTTACTGTTTATGTATATTTATGGATGATTTATTGATTATTGTATTAACAAACTATATAATTATGTTTTAAATAATGGACTTCAAATGAACCTATTCGATAAGAAATTTACGATTTACTACGAAAAATATTAATATCCTTAATTTTTGCCAAGATTCCATCATCAGAGCCAGATACAGTTGTATTGAGACCACCTCGGAAGTTTAGTCTTTCAAGCCGAAAAATACCTAATTTTCCAAATCGGTTCAGTTGTGTTCGAGCCCTACTAAATATATAAAAAAAACAATTACACGAATTGAGAATCATGCTGCTTTTAAAAGTCAGTTAAAAATAATCGAATCAGTTATCAACGACTGATAGAATCTATTTCCAAGCCGCGGCGATAGGTACTAGAATAGCTCCTCTAATTAGAACTTACGTTCGTACGAGGAATTAACGTATCCCAGGGGCGTATTCCGACAGCCGATTAAGGGAATTGCCATTCGAAATAAGCGATATCGCCTAAACTATTTACATGCAAACAGCCTCATTACGTTTGCATGTTTTTTAAATGAGAAGGAATGGTGAGTTTGTAGGCTAAGTGATCGTGGAATTGTGAATGGTTTATATACGGGCCGTAAAAAAATCAGAAAAAATAGTATTTCCTTGAACTATACGAAAGTTAACAACGTAGTAGGTATATCTCGCTGTTTTATTTTATTTTATTTTATTTATTTGGGACATCAACAGCATTACAATTCACAAATATACAGAGACAATTATTAAAACACAAAGCCAATTACAGATGTCCACTAAGGAACGGTTAGTGGAACCAAAATCACATGAAATAGTACATTGTGTATCAAGGGCGGTAAGTAAAGAATTACAAACGAGTATTTGTTACAAGGCCGAGGTGAAGCCGAGGGCTTTAATAACACGAGTTTGTAATTCCTTTACCGCCCGTGGCCCACACAATGTTTTTCATCACACTTGTGAGGAAATCTGATTAAAATAACCTTACTTAACCTAAATAAAATTGTAAAACTGACAGTGACATTAGTGACATATTCCATAGACAATGCGAACGTCAAGTCACGTTCGGAAACCATAGCGGTAAAGACTAAAAATGGTTTATTTTATATTTGCAAAATACTGAAATACTATATTTAAACATTTAATTAATGTTACAGAAATATGTTTTTACATGTATTTGTAACAGTTCTCTTTAAATAAATATTTCAGTAATAAAAGTTAAAAAAGTAAGTTGGCGTTTCCTTCGAAAATGACAAATAAGAGTAAAACAGAACTAGCGTTTCAAATTTAAAAAGAAAACCATTACGCCCTAGGGCGTAATAGGTCATTTACGGCCCGCAAAACCTACGTGTAAAGACACCATTTTCGATCAAGTGTGATGAAAAATATTATATTTAAGTATTGACGTCCTGATCCCGTGTCCACCTTCAAAGCCTAACCTATCAACGTTGTTTTTAGGGTTCTATACCCAAAGGTTGTCAACGGGCTCCTATTAAGTCTCTGATGTCCGCCTGTCCTGGCTGTACTTACTGCTTTAACTACTGGTTAAGTAGGGTTAACCGATACAACCAGAAAAAACTCGCCGTGACTTCGCCCTGTCTGGTTCCACCGGAAGACCAGCGCCAGCTCTGGAGTTGGCATTATGCTGAGGTGGGACCTTTTTGTGGCAGCGAGGTTTTTTTTTGTGTTTTCTTGTTTTTTAATTTTTCCTACGTTTTGTAAATTTTGCTGTCATAAATAAATGTATTTTCTTTCTTTCTTTCTCTGTAACCGTAATAGGTATGTCGCAGCCAACTGGTTTAATTAGACATTTGGTTGACTGCCCAGCCTTTTCACTAAACGGCACCATTTAGTTAACTGCCTAGATGAAATTTAGCCTATAGATGTGTCAATGTATCAATTAACGATATGACTGGCTAATGCTTAGGCCGTTCATTTAGTAGGGCAAATATGAAGTTAATGAAATGGCTGACTCCTCGCTTCGCTCGTCATCGTGCCCAACTGTGACTCTGTCACAGAAAGTGGTAAATTAATTAAAATTCATTTATTTAGCGACAATATGAGCTTGACGGACTCGGCTAGGCGGGTTATTTAATGTTGTTGAAAGAAATTAATTTACCTAGCCGTTTGATAAAAGGGCTAGACAGCCCGATGTTCATCCAGGCGTAACTAAATGGCGCCCTTTAATGAAAATGCTAGGCAGCTAAATAAGATAGTTGGCGGCGACAGGTAAACTTGTCATTTTTAGAAAATGTGTATTTTTGTTGCTGTTATTACAATAGATAATAAAATTAAAGAAAGCTCCTATATAGCGTGCATTGGGGTAAATCCGAGCACGGAATAGTTATACAAATTAAGGATTTCTCATAATGCACGCAACATATATTTACTACGCTAACACTGTACTAGACACACTGCTTCGACTAATTTATAAATCTCAAAAAAATTTCATAGTTTACTGAAAATTCGTAATTTTCAAAATTACCTTACAGTCGAAATTACCCCAATGCACTATACATGCAACTTTTTTTGTGTTTTTGGCTCTGTTTTAATAATGGCAATAAAATAGGCATTAGGTGCTTGATATGTTCACAGATTGTGTATTTCAATTGCCGCTTCCACCATTTAAGAAGCGGTGGTGCGGAACCCTTCGTGTACGATTTCAACTCGCACTTGGACAATTTTTGAGTAAGTTACAGAAGCAAACTAATATGCTGTTAATGGCATTACCAATATTACTATGGCCAAAAAGGAACGAGAGCGGCTTTTCTAAAGTTAATTTTATTTGCAAAACTGTTGAAACTTAAAATTTTACCCGCTTATTTAAAAAAATATGGTATTGAATATTTTCCCCTATTTCCCTGAAATCGTATTGGCGGTATAAAAGGCTCTTTAAACTCCTTTTCAGCTGCTAAAAGCAATATCATTTATTAAACTAGCTTTAATGCGAACTGTTCAGCTTTAAACTTTTAAATGCAGTTCAATTCAATTTTAAATAGAAAGAAACCCTCTCACCCATGCCGCACCTGCATAACATGTACTTATTGGGAGAAATACTTCAGTATTTCACAATCGACTATTGCATCTGTTTCGTCTTAAAACTAATAGAGTGAGCAGGATAGAGTGTAGGTTACTTTTGTATCGATTCGAGACATGCTAGGCGATTGTTAAGTTGTACACAGACTGCAGTATAGTAAACGCTTTATTGCAGAGGTATTTTAATAAGCTAGATATAACTGAAAGTTAGCTCTTAGGTTGATATTACGAGAACCAAAGACCAACACGGCTAGTAGAATATGGAAGCGACATAATCTCGCTTGAGATACAAAATAAAAAAAAAAGTCTACCTGGGCCAGACTTCAACCAACGTCTTGTGCCTTGCCGGAGCACACGCTGTAGCCAACTAAGCTATCAGAATATCAAGAAATTAAGACGAAATTCGTCATCATGTTTCACCAGTACCTATTTGTACTGATTTGCACCATATAAAATAAAAATACGAGTCTTGCAAAACAGACATAAGTAGTCATGGCAACTTATATAAAATGCTGTTGAAAACGCTGTATTACAAGTCTTGTAACTTTCGTGAAACGACCAGCTGGCAGACTTTAGATATCTTGGCTCAAAAACCAATCAATTTGTAGCGGCTATTGGAAATAAGAGTTGCAGAGATGATCGCCAACTTCAGACAAGGAATGCTATTAATAAGACCTTATGATAAGACTTGTAAATAATGCTTATGTAAAGTCTATAGTAATATAAATCTCTACAAAGGATAATTATTTTCTTCAGTCTGTATTTAAACTCGAGAAAAAGGAAACTAAATCAAAGGTAAGAAAGCTAGGTAATTAAGAATGTATTATTATATTCTTAATTAGCTTTTATTTAGTTTCAAGTAAGAGTAAACCCGGAGAACATTGATTAAATATACTTGTTTGGAATACGTATTTATTTGAATTTCTTGGTATTTTTGTCGAAAAACAATATATTATTATGTTGGAGTGTCGGAGTGCTGTCCGCGAAGAAATCTCAAGAGGGCGTAGTTTAGGGAAAAGGATCCAACCCATATAAACCAATTTTTGAATTATAGAATTTAAATGCTAAAGCACTGCTAAGCAAAAGGTTGACATTTTACTGATGAATCCTTTTCCCTTAACTACGTCCGATTGTCTATGCTTGTGTTTAGTCGCGATACAATGACGTTTATTGAAATTGGTTCTGTTTTCTGTTGTGGATTTACTCTTCTTTTGGACATCAGAAAAGAACATCTATTATATTATAAATATTACAATTAATCTTAAGTAGGTGCATAAAGGATCAATATCACAAGGGCCGTACCTTGGTATTTAGATTGTATAACAGAAATAGAAATAAATAGTGTGAAAAGAGCTTTATTGTAAAGAGCTCACTTGAGCGCAGGTTGTATCGACATTTTCACTCGTATAGGACTGCATATAACGACAAACTTTCCAATTTCGCCCGCTCTACGTTTGCATTTTCGCCGGTACCTATTCTGCCGTCCTAGTCTAAAAGGCGACTTTTTGCTATGGAAGTTCATAGTAAAAATTTGCCTTTTAGACTAGAACGGCAGTATTGAATTTATCCAGACTTTATGGATTTCTGAAGTCCATCGAAATGTGCTAAATATTGGTGGCGCTACTATTGCAGATGAGTAAAACTTGGTATAAGGTTCGAGGAGATAATTTCGAACGTGGGGTAATTTTGAAAATTAGAAATTTTTACTAATCCATGCATGATTTTTTAACTATTGGCGTTTCGAGTATAGTGTTAGCATATTACAGTAAATATACGTTAGGTACGTCAATTACAAGAAATCATTAAATTTCGGAATCTCCCCATGTTTGAATTTACCCCAATGCACCTTACTGCTACTTTATTAAATACCTACTAGTCTCCAAAAATATGAAATTTTACCTTTATCCTCCATGTCAGCGCCCTCTGTCTACAACTGTTATAGTGCATTACATAACTAGGGTGGTAATACAAAGAAAGGCCGAGATCGCAGAAGTTTGCGGCCCGAGCTGCAAGCGAGGGACGTAAATATGCGATCGAGGGCTTTCTTTATTACCTCCCGTGTTGTGTACATCATTTTATGTCTACACTTGGCCAGAAAGCGGCATTTCACTTTATGACCAGCAATCAATCAGCAAAGTCACTTTATGACCAGGTGTGGCATAAAATTCATTTCATAGTCGCCTGCAACGCTAGCGCCATTACCGAGCGCCGAGGGCCTCACCGAAAATCACCGTCACGGGTTGCCGTGGCAATATGCTGAGTGAGGTCCTTATTTAGCGCATACCTGCTCAAGGCATACTGTTGTTGTTCTTTTCATTGTATTATGTTTTTGCGCTAAATAAATTATTTCTTTCGTGACTTTTTTTTTTATCGGTTGAAAACTGCGCATATTGCTCGCAACTTAATCTTTATTACCTGTGATTCACACTGACTCACTAATAGGTAGCTCTTCTTGACGTATTTGTCATGCTAAATGACTGACTCACAAGCACAATGCCTAAACGATTACCTAGATTCCGAGAAGAGAATCCATTATAAGGTGCTAACAAATTAGGTACAACCAAGTGTAGTCATTGTCATTTATTCATAAACAACATGTTTTGTGTTTGAAACATAAGATAACAATACAATTTAAATCACTAAGAATATCATTCAAACTTACATAGGTACTATCCAATGTCAGCACAGCACAATACAATCTTATTAAAACTAAATTCTCATTTGTAATTATACCAATAATAAAACATCAAAATATTAATTTAAAAATAAACTCACTGTACAAATATATAATTAGGTAATAATATATAATTCAACAACTTATGTAGATATTATAATTCAATTGGGTAGGTCAAGTATTTAAAAGATGTGTAGTTTATATTATTTTTTCGATAGACCTCGTAGTTAACGTCCTGAAAATATCGCTACTGCATTTTTATTCCCCAAAAATTATCCAAAATATTGTATTAAACTAGCGATTAAAAAGGGACGCCAGGCTGACAAAATTAGTGCTATAATTAGTCGAAGCACTATCAGTGTGTCTAGTACGTACAGTGTTAGCGTATTAAAGTAAATATATGTTGCGTACATTATGAGAAATCCTTAATTTTCAGACCTACCCCGTGCTCGGATTTACCCCAATGCAACCGTCCCGGGTCCCGTTTTTACCCTTTGGGTACGGAACCCTAAAAGCACACATGGGAGTGTCACCAATGAAGTTGCCAAGTTAGTTGGTACTAAATTTAGAGGGAGGCGGTCAGATCCGGTGCGTTCCGTCCTGTGGTCAGACCCGAACGTCAGTTTTATTAGAAAGAGAAACTTCTGTACTATTACTTATTCTGCGGCAAGACCCTGAAGTTAACAATCAACGTGATAAAGTCATCACGAGCACTGTGCATATATTTTTTGCAGTTTATCACGGCTTCAGTTCTTATCTGAGGTTGTATCTAAGTTCTTACGACGAACGTCCGATGTTATAAGAATATAGCGGATTTCGGTACCAATTTAAATTTTTCTAAAGGTTTTTTTCCGCATTTGTCAGAGGCTGAAGTGACTATGGGGCCTCGCTAATTCCGTAACGGGTCTACCTTATTTCGTATAAAATTAAATGGTATAAACTCAAAATGTATAAATTCAAAACGTATAAAATCACTTCGTAGTATCATTCATTTCAGTTAAAATTAATTTTGTATAACATTTAAAAGCTCTAAATACAAAATCTCTATTCTTCAATATGTCTAACATTCAAAATGTATAAAATCATTATGCATAATATTTAAAACGTATAAAATTATTATGCATAATATTCATTTTGTATAACAATTACTTGATCGCATATTTAAAACGTAGAACATTCAAAATGTCTAATTATCACAATGTATACAAAACAGTCGGTCGAGCTCCGCAACTGCTCCGCCGCTGCGGGAAGAGCAGCCCCTTCGCCCTTGCGTATCAAAGCACAGGCACTAATGCTCGCCTTCGCAGCTTCGGCTTGATGGTCGCCTTCGGCGACCAGCCTCAGCCGCTACGGTTCACATTGTGCTTGTGCTTTGCTACAGCGGGCGAGGGCTGCTGCCCCTCCGCGCCTCCGGCTTTCTATATACACTCTAGGGGTAGGGCAGACAAGACCACGTGGGTAGTGGGGTGTTCCGATTCGGGTTTTGTTACCTATGTATTCTCCAATGCATATAAAATACAATATTATCTCAGCCATTATTATTATTTGAACGTATTTTAGCGTATTTTTTACGGCAAAACTATAAAAACAATTATCAAATTTTCTCAAAAAAGTCCTGACTTCCTTCAAACTTTAAAACCTGGGCCTCATATTTCAATAATATTAAGGGTTTACAAAAAATTAGAGCTTGTAACAGTTATACCCCGTGAATGTTATACCTTATAATACTTATAACAAATAACGTTTCGAGCAAATGAATGTTATACCTTATAATACTTATAACAAATAACGTTTCGAGCAAATGAATATTATATCATACGAAATTATAGAAAATGACTTTAGAGCATTTGAATTTTATACGAAATGTAATTATACACTTTAATTTTTATGCCATCTGAATTTATACGAAATGAATCATTATCCTAAATGAATTTCGACGAAGTGATTTTATACGCATTGATTTTATACCAAATAAGGGGATACCTTCCGTAACACAATTAATGATTATCCGCTACTGCGATTACCGTGCCAGCTCTTATTACTTATCAGACCACGAGATATCAGAAGATCTGGTGGGGATTTTGTATGCAATGAGTGCTTATTTAATAGTAATTTCGCGTCAACTCTTATGAATCGACCTATAGTTTTCTTAGACTTTTAATGCTAGTAGATTTATGAGAAAATAATTCTTACTTCTGTACCTGTTGGCTAAAATAGTAGGTATTTGCGTCACTTCAAGCCGCAAGTGACCTTTTTTTACTGCTACATGAAGAAAAACCCCTCGTCTTGGCCAGGGAGAAACGTGAAATTATGTATACAATACGGGCGGTAATAAAAAAAGCCCCAGATCGCTGCTGATCCGGCTCAGTAATATTCCTTGGTTTGAGTGGTAGAGAATCCCTCAAGGCACTTAGTCCGCAATTTGTGCAATAAAGCTTAAAATAAATAAATGCTGATTCCGTTTCGGTTGCATAGGTATTTATGTTCGTGTATTTATTGGGTATATCTTTCTTTCATAACGTGTTCCTTAATACATATTTTTTCTACATGTCCCGGTGCCCCCAATGTGGGGTCATGAAGGTTTTTATCAGGAGTCCGCGCTTCCACGTCACTATCACTTCGCTATACTGATTGCACAGTTGGGAATAGTCACTTTGTTTGGGGTTATGCAGACAGTAAACGTGTTAAAGGCTTTCTTCCCTTAATTTGACAAAAAGTAAGTTCATAATTCAACCCACAAGGATGGTCAAAACGGATGGTTGGGTCACAAAAGGATGGTCAAAGAGTTTGGTAACTGTGTTGCGTTGTCTTAGGGTAAAACGACTAACGGAACGATACCGTAAGGTCGGGGTACTTTCGCCCTGGGGGGTAACTTTGGCCATGGGGGTTAATTCGATTCAGGTTTTATTATTGCATTTAAATTACGGCACATTGCCATGAGGTTGGTTTTAGCTGACCGTTCATGGTTTTATATTTATTATCAGACCTTGTAGATTTGAGATATGTGATTTACAAAGTGGGCAAAGTTACCCTACATTTGGCCAAAGTACCCCGACAATTTGAGGTACCGTAAGACCTCAAATTGTGACCAAAATTTAAATTTAGAATAGTACCTATATCTTGTAACTCAAACATGCATCGTGCACTTAATGTTATGCACGTCCCGCTTCGCAGCTGCTAAACGAGTATTCATATCGATTCAAATGCGCTGTGCATACTGAAGGATGAAGATAAATCTTAGCAAGGAGACGGATATACTTGTACTAGTAAGTCTAGAAATATCTATACATTACGGAAATGTCCGCAGGATAGGACGGCCAAGTGCGAGTCGGATTCGTACACCAAGGGTACCATCGTTGAACAAAAAACACCAAAAACACGTTGTTTTATTCATTTGTTATTATAGGGGCAATATAAATACACATTCTGTGAAAACTTCAAGTCTCTATCTATTACGGTTCAAAAGATACAGCCCAGTGACAGCAGAGTCTTAGTACTGTGTTGGGTACGGATCCCTAAAACTCATGTACATATTTTTAGATCGTTTCATAGAGTCTCCTGGCTCCTTGTTAGATTTCCTTTGGAGAAGCCTTTGGTCGTGATCTTGTCATCATCATCATTATCATCATCATCATCATCATCATCACCATCATCTTTTTAACCTGTAGGCTTATGGTGCTACGCTTTGGCGATCGATAAATAAATGATAAAATCAAAGTCAAGTTTTGACAAGTATGTAAGTGTGACTAATGCTTTGTCATTTACTTATCGATCGACAAAACCTAACATCATAAGCCTACTGGACACATTCAATGTTGAACATAGGCAAAGACTACCACAACGAACTGTCGAACGCTCTTTGACTCCATCGACTTACGACGATCTTAACGAGCCTTAACATTTTGTTGGGGCCCGCGTATGCTGCGTCTTTCGGTTTGTGATCTTCGAAAACCTTTAAGCTTTATCGGTTATCGGTTTTTCGAGTTAATGCGATTGCCACTTCAACTTGCTGACTCTGGCAGCAATGTTGGTCATCTTAGTTTATCTACGTATTTCCTCGAGTTGGATTTGTTGTTTGACGTTTTACTTAAAGTTGAACCAACATAATTGGACAATATGACCCAAGTATATAAATGTGCCGTCCTCAAACAAAAGGCCGCTAGTTTGTATGAAGTTTTATATAAATTAGCGGCCTTTTAATCTGAGGACGGCAGAATTATTGGGGGACAACCCGACAATCTTACACAAACCGACCTCGTCCCAAACTAAGCAATGCTTGTACTCTGGGTACTAGACGACGATATACATGCTTATATAGACAAATGCATACTTAAATAGATAGAAAGCATCCATGACTCAGCCACAAATACTTGTGCTCATCAAATATTTGCCCTTACCAGGATTTGAACCCGGGACCTCTAGCTTCATAGGCGGTGTAGTGACACCGCCTATGAAGCTAGAGGTTGGAGTGCCAAAGCTAAGCATATCAAGGTAATATTCATCGACAATGTCAAGGATGGTATTTCCCAACTGTGACTGAAGTTACCTACATATTGTTTATACTTACCGTTATAGTTTAGGTAGGTTTGCAATTTAGTAGTAGTAAGCGCACTTTTTGTATTTGTAAAAAGTAATCGCGTCTCATTTCAATCAGCAAGAGCAGATTTCGCCGACATTTGTCAAATATGTACCTTTGACATTTAATAGCGTCATATTGCTTTTCGTATAAAATACATAAATCAAAGTAATCACATTTTGCTTTTGATCGCGAGAAATAGGTATCGATATAGAGTTAATCAAGACGTTATATTACACTTGATACGTTTCTACAGATATGAATATAATTATAGCATATTAGATTATGTGACGGTTTAATAATGAAAGGCTTTGAAATACGAGTGTGGGTTTATGAAACGAGTCGACGGGCAAGTTTCATACTAACATCACACTAGTGCTTTAATGCCAAACAGTTTATCTGTATGTTTTGGAACGCATCGTAGAAGGTTTATTATGAATATTTTATTAGAAGAGAAAGATTTGAAAACTAATGCCTCGAGCAGGATGTAGTTTATAGAATAAATAGTCTAATCAAATATTCAAAATTCGTTGGCGCCACGTATCACACCACACATACGCGCGATAGGACGTCTGTGTGAGTGCGATCCATACTGGAGCATTCTTACACATTCTTATTTCTTTGCTTGTAGTGCAAGTACACGGCGCGTACCTACACATTCAAGCGAGCGATGTACCTTTTGTAGGAAGAAGAATCTGGGGGCACGGCAGTGCCCCCGCCAAGTCGATTAAAACAAAGGCACGGCCGTACCATCCTTTTCTCGAAGCCATTCAGACCATTTTCAGCCTCCCGTAATTATGTACTGGCTAAAGCTAGAACCCTGAGATTTCAGGGATATATAGGGCACAATAAGACATATATATATTCTCAATGTCATTCAATTTGAACGTGTAGTTTAAGAACTATTGCATGTCAAAGTTCCTTATTTTTGTCACTGACTGACTCACTGATTCACTGATTTACTGACTGATGATCATCATAATTCTAAGGTACTTCTAGCAAACTCACAGGCTCCAAATTTTAAACATAGGCAGTTTTTAGCCTATCAATTCCTAAAAAACCTCCAAATATCGCAATTTCCGTCACAACTGCACACATAAATTTGTAATCCTATACAAAGACATGCGATTACAAAGTTAGTTTTGCAGTCCAAATTGGAAATAAAATGGATTGCAATGTAATAAATAAAGAAGGATCACTTACTAAAATAAATGAGATCCCATCAAAAACATTACATGTAAAAAGATGCAAGTCTCGCAACGCAGTTCTTTTACAACAAAAAAGTTTAGAAATGTAATGTTAAACCAAGTCAGTACCGGGGGGGTGTCCACAAAACTCGATTCCTACCGACTTGCCTATTATTGAACCGTGGAGGAACACTTTTTATAGATCTAATAATAGGCAAGTCGGTGGGAATCGAGTTTTGTGGACACCCCCCCGGTACTGACTGGGTTTAACTTTACATCTCAAAACTTTTTTGTTGTAAAAGAACTGCGTTGCGAGACTTGCATCTTTTTACATGTAATGTTTTTGATGGGATTATAGTTATTATACTGTGTCATTAGTCCACAGTGTGGTGGCCACCCACGCTGCGTTTTCCGGTTCCGGTGTAAGATACCGTGCTAACCTATAATAATATATATTAGTGCTTAGATAAGTCATTGTAATTGATTCGCTTGCTCAGCTACGTCGACGGCACAAGACTGAATTAAAATCTTGTGTGCTTAAATGAAATAATTATTTATTTCGGATCCTCCAATCACAATAGTAACAAATACTATGAATATGCACATAGTATCATCACGTTTTATACGGCACAACAAATTTCTCAGTTCTTAAATATTACGTTACATTGCAAAGCTAAACTGAAACAAAATATACAAAAATATGCATGAGCCAGTTGCACGTATTTTTTTCAGGTGTATGCAATTAGTTTTCAAATAAAATTAGCATTCAGATCTACATGCAAACTACGAAAATTAATCTTATTTAGCACGCGTGTAGCTTTCATTTGGAGGTTTTAAGCAATGAAAATAGTTTCAATTTTCCTTTTACAATGTTTTTAACAATAAAATGCAAATAGCTGTGCATGCAACTTGAATGTTTACTCTTTAATCCAACCGCCTATATATATTATAGCCTGCGGACTTTTACCAAAAAAAGTACATTTAAGCAAGTGACTCATCGCCAACGAGGCTGCGACTAGCTATCGGCTATTTTCTCGCTCAAGGAACGTACAAATAGACGTATGCCACATGTAAGGGCCGATACAGACGGACTGCAACCCAACTGCAATTCCCTACGATTTGTATGGGAACTGCATCACAACGCGCAGTTGTGATGCAGTTCCCATACAAATCGTAGGGAGTTGCAGTAGGGTTGCAGTCCGTCTGTATCGGCCCTTAATAAAAGAGATAATTTTAGTCGTAGCGTCGTCACAAACTCGGTACTGAAACTGTTCACCACTCTGTTAGTTTAATTAATAAAGTTATTTCAGAAAAAAATGTAATTTTCAGGGCAGCACTTATAATAAAGTAACCTCAGACGTTTGAAACGGTCATAGATATTGGCTATTTTCTTTATGATTTACGACAACACTAAATGTTTTTTGGCGCTACGACGAGTAAGAAATGTTATATCATTGTTGCAGTCTAAATTGCCAAAATTCAAACACAATTCCTGGTTTTTGCTCTTGCATTCCAATAGAATCAGCTCCCCGCCGTTTAAAACTCATACACAGCTGTCATACACGTATTTCAATAAGTTGACTAATGTTTTCAATACTTTTGCCATAGTTTCCATTATCAACATTTCAAACTTGCTCTGCAAAAAGATAATTCTAAATAGAAACTCGCTTAATTTTCCTTAGAAGGTATCGAATCAGATTTAGGTACATTAAATATCAAGGTTTGAATTTTGAAAACGACTAAACTCGGATTTGCTCTAAAATTTCATAGGCCTCTAAAGTTATAAAGGGCTGTCAACAGTAACCCTCACGAACGTTCCCTATCAAATTTATTGCGGAACATTAAAATAATTGATGGAGATAGTGACATACTTTACATGCGAGATCGGGGTCCCTATAAATTCCTACTTGGCCCAACGATCGTAGTTCAAGGTAACTTCGCCAGAATTATTGAGGTGCCCGGTAGTGTACAAGCCAAGAGATGTATAAATTGTAGGCAAGCAATTTAATTCAGAGTCGGTGGTATCCGTAAATAATAAGTAGACTCATCAGAAATGAGCCGTCGATTGAGGTGAACATCCAGAGCCTCGAGCATTGTCGCAAGCATATCTGTCTTCCATCGGATACATTTTCGGGAGTGTGCGCTGGAGTTACACGACTTGATTCCACCATCGCCGTTTCATCAATGGAGGCGTGGGGAGCGACTTCATCCTTTTTTTGTCAATATTCCATTTATTCGCACGAAGCGATTTGCTTCAACGTTTTTAATGCGTACTGCCAAGGAATGGAACTCGCTCCCAGCGTCCGTAAATCCTGACAAATACAATTTAGGACTCTTCAAGACACGAGTAAATAGGCATCTGCTGAATCAGCGAGCTGCATTTTCGGCCTCGCAGTCGCTTACGATCAGGCGCTACTGAGGTCAATCGCAGTTCAGTTTTTATAAAAAATAAGTACATTTACCTAAAATTTGAAGACACATGCCAATGGAACGGGTAACGTTATGAAGTGATAAGTTTTATAGTCTTTATGCCACATCTGGCCATAAAGTGACTTTTTCCGCACGCTGCGCGTACGTAAGTGTAGACAGAAAATGATGTACACAACACGGGAGGTAATAAAGAAAGCCCTCGATCGCTTATTAACTTCTGCGATCTCGGCCTTTCTTTGTATTACTACCCTAGTTATGTAATGTACTATAAATACCTAAGTCAAATTTAAAGTGTGTGGATCACAATATCGTAAACACAAGCCGAAGCAGTAATTAGTTTTATTATTTAGTACAATTGTTGAAAATATATTTTTCAAGACAGTTTTCTTTTTTTTGTGTCAAGTGACATGGAACTTAAATAGTTTCTTTTTGATAATTAAATTTCAACAACCTGCTAGCTATACATACTTCACGCAATATACATACATACACTTAAAAAAGCACAGTTTTGCTAGATTTTTTGATGAATAATGCCTTATGTCTTTATATTACAATTACAATATATCGAGTTTGTGATGTATAATTGTAGCATCTGTCAAGTACGAAATCACTGTAAAAACATACACTCAAAACAAACTTGTGAATATGTAAATTATATTTAAATCAAATTTTTGAATCTCTCAAAAAACTCGCGTTGTTGCCAAATAATCGGCTATATGTATGGTGTAAATATTAAATGCGCAGAACAGTTCAATCCACGTTGCTTTCATAAGTCTGAAGAGAAATCGTATTAAGTAAACAAACGTAGGTTTGGCATTTTGTAACTTAGTTTAAACTGAAATTTTGTATAAAATAAAACTCATATCGTTTCACCTTTCTTTATTTGAACTGTAAGCGGAAGTGTATTTCTACAGTCTAATTAAACTGAGCTGTTTTATTCATTAAACATTAGAGCGTTTAATACCGGCATTTTTGTATAGCTTATACCGAAATCCAGGAAGTAAACCTAAACACCCTCGATCTGCACCCTTTTTACCAAACTGTAATTTTCTTATCCTAGACAAGCAACTACCAAAGTTATACTACCTATCTGAAATTTGGTCTCTGTTAGCTATTTACAATAAAACAGTAGTCACAAGTATTGCATTTTGAGGGTAAAAAACTAAATAAATATCGGGGGGACAATCTTACAGCAATCGAGCTAGTCCCAAACTAAGCAATGCTTGTAATATGGGTACTAGACGACGATATACATATTTATATAGATAAATACATACTTAAATAGATAGAAAACATCCATGACTCAGGAACAAATATTTGCCCTTACCAGGATTTGTACCCGAGACCTCTACTTAGCTTCGTAGGCGGTGGCAATCCCACTGAGCTAAACGTGTCGTCAATAACAAGACGGTCTGTTTAATAGAAATACCGAAATATGATTTGTTTCAGCGACGAGCCACAAACAAGCTAAGTAGTCCCTAAAGGCCACGTTGGTCACTCTTTCATCTCTAACTTTTCCCACAAACTTGGCTAGTTTTCTCTCACTTATGAAATCCAATAAATCCTACAAGTTGTAAACCCGCTGGAACTCTAAGGTTGAGTTGTTCATACGAACTTTCAGACATACAAACTTGGATGCACTCACTTAAGTGATTATAGGTGCTTATCTGTTACGAGAGTTGGGAAGTTTTGAGTGTGTGAGTATGATTGATATATTATAGCGTGTGTCGGTGTTTGTAAAAGGTAGTTGCAGTGGTGTGGCTTCCGACGGCAGGTTGAGAAATGGGGCTCTGTTCGGTGTGAAAAATTAGAGCGTGGGCTAACCTATTGGTGCGTGTGTTCAATATTTACATTGAAAACTCTGTATGTTTTTGACATGTAATGAACGAACAGGCTTAAATCATTCTGAGTTGTGATAAATTATTTTTCTTTGTTCTATAGCTTTTGATTACGGGGTATTTTCCTTTGTTACTCGGTAGTAGGTTTGTATTTTATGTCCAGGTGTTTTTTTCTCTTTTTGATTTTATCATTGTCGGATGAGAAATATTTAATTTCTAACTTTTTATATATACTATTTATTTACAAATACTGGTTTTATCAGTCTAGATATTTCTTAGAACTACTTTTTGGTAGTTGCCGTATTTCTATGTGCCCATTTTAAAATAATGCCTGTTTCAGTCAGTCTCACCAATATGCAAAAACAGATTTAACATGATAGTCTTATGTTAGTACACTATATTATATTTATTGTAATATGGTTGTTCGGCCCTCGCTATCTATGTTATCGTCAGCCACAGAGAGCTCAATATGTTACTTTTACGAGAACCTTTCTCATATAAGAGTTCCCAATCTCAACCCTTCATCAAATATGCAAAAACACATTTGAGATGTAGACAAAGTTTTGTATGCCGGCGGAAAAAGTTGGAACTAACACATCCATATAAGAAACAGTTACTACTAGCGCCATCCTATCATGAACCAATAAATTTGCCCTATAAATCTGTGCTACAGTACGTTGACAGACGACGTTTGAGGGAGCTTGGACTATGAGTAATGACAGCTAATTTTCAAGTAAATCAGTTAGGTTCCAATTTGTAGTTTAAATGTAGGCATTTTATCTGGCGAGGTGCTATTATTAATGGTGGATGCTCGACCCCTAGACGACCTGAATAGCATTGGGAGCATTTGCGTCATGCTGCGTTAATTTGCTCTTCGAAAATATTAGGCGCCATTATTTTTACCTGAAGCAGGGCTCGGATACTGTGTTTTCTTCGTTCTAAAATATCGTCATTTTTGCCATTCTTTTCGTTCTTTGGTTTATTTTTTAATAGGACAATCTTATTATATATGTCGGACTCACACGTGTGACTGTCAGGATTTTCAGGATGGGTTAACTGCAGAATGCTGGCCGTTGAGGTATGTTGGTTAAAGAAGTGGATTCATGTCAGATCAAATCATTTATTCGTCTGATTCTTTTGGCCGCTTCGGTAAATGACATTCTGGTGAGAAGAAGGGCCGAAGAAACTCACCAGGTTCTCTTTTCAATCATCAGGCATTACAATAGTTGTTACAATATTATGGCGTAGATACTCAAGAGAGCAAATAGACAATTACGTTACACAATATGATTCTTTTCATTATTAATCAACAGAATTACAATGATCAAGTAGCAACTTTAACTACTGGCAGGCGAACTGACAGAATCGTAAGACAAGTGTTGTCGCCACGACAGTCAGAAAGAGAATCGACACTCTTGTCCAACGAGCCCGCCCACGTGCAACGCAACCGGTCGTTACGTCACACGGCGTTCGCGCCATTTTAAATCTACTTAGTACTACAGTAGTCAATTGAGGATCTTAGATTTCTTGAATTATCGCTGCTGTCCCCGACACGGCCATCCTGCATAGCACACGTCCTCGTGTGTCTATCCTGAAACAAGCAAAAAAAAACAACACAGTACGCCATTCGGTCATTCCTGACAATAATCACCAGAGTGACAAAAAAAAATAAAAACCGACAAAATAATTTTATTTTCATTTCTCCGTAATAGTTCTTTACGCTACAACTAAACACATAGCAAAGGTGACTATGAAAATAAAGTGGAATTTGTGGTTTATTATTTCTCAATATTTACAGTGGTACCAATCAACTTTCAACCAATTACCAATTGAATCATTACTTGGATATTTATGTGCTCACATATAGTCTAAGATTTATGTACCAACAGCAATGATTAGCTAAGCAAGAGACTGGCAACTTGTTCGTGGCCTATGGCAATTAAGCCCACACAGCAAGTCACATGCTTGCTTACGCGCATCCACCAAATGGATCGCCGTGCATCCCCCTGGACTACACTACGGTCTGCAGTAGACCCGACCTCCACTAGGGCTAGCCGCGCACCGCGCATCCACGGACTACTCAGAGCAGATACCGACTTCTAACGGACTACGGCTACGATCTAACCTCTAGTATAGTCGACCAACCGAACCAAGAACCATCCCTCACTAAGCAACTAATAAAAAATCATAAAGCAATATTATCGTTTCAATTATCATCCCGATTTTCCTTTTCTACAGTAATGTCAATAGGTATTTGGCTTTCAGGCATTTTTCGCCGCCTATCGTATGCGTACTTATAGGAGTATCTAGAGATTAGTACTTTCAAAACAAAACACTAATTTGTGACATCAAATGGACCTTTGAATTTGGGGCGAACTTTATCTAGTTCCTTTCTTGTTTACTAAATCAAAATAAAATTTAAAGTTAGAGTTCAAGTACCCATTACGAATTATAACCAAACATTTTTTCAAAAACTAAAATATCAAGGTAAGTACCGCTTTTGTCCGGCAATTTCTGTAGTGTTACAACCATCCTTGTGGTTACTCGACATAAAACCAACTCCGTAGTCCTATGCGATACATCCAATCACCACTGAGATCATTATGACTCCATAGGACATTTATCTTGATTACCAAATTTAAAAATCACACAAACTGTACTATACGGAAATTCTGAATTACTAAAATTAACGGGTATTTGACTCAAGACCATTTTTAGCACATCGCAATATTTTCAATCACTAGAATCCATAGAACCGCGCTTTTTCTCACATTAGTAAACTTTACATTTACTTCCAAACACAATACGTAACTAGGCATTTGTAGAATCATTAAATTTAAAGGTAGTTGAAAACAACTGTTGACAACATTTATTTTCCTCTCAAGAAACGTAGTAGTATTGATTCGATTTTACGATCGGAGAAAACTATATCCGAAACAGCTCAAACAGTTACAATATTGTAATACGAACAATTGTCGGGTAGAATGTAAAAATAAGTGACTGTCATAAATAGCCACTTCGTAATCTTCGTTTGTTACTGTTAACTTTTTCATTGTTAATCTTAAATGGCAAACTAAAGTTTTTATGACAATTTAAAAGTAAAGTTTCGCTTTGTGAGAAAATACCCGGGTCAAGAATCTAAATAAAATGAGTACGACTCACCAGATCACATTAGATTTCCACAAACTCGCGAATCTTGCAGGTGTTGGTGCTTGTTGTTGACTAACGCGCCTGAAGCGCCGTTGCCGCCCATGTCACCTTGTAGTGGCTCATCCGTAGCGTGTCGTGATACTCGTGATGTAGTCCAAACGACGAATCTTCTTTTGCTCGCGGCAGCAGATCATTGATGATATTTGTTGTGGCTTCAAACCGTACTTCTTGAAGGATTCTTCATTGTTTTCGCTTCGACTGTATTTCACGGTGTTGACTGTTGTGCAGTGCAAGTGCCTCTTTATTTTCGGAGATCACAATTAATGATGTTGCGGTCACACTTTCTTCAGAGATTCCATTTAAACAAAACCGGCAGTGTTGGATATTCTGAATACATTAACGTTGGCTGTGCTGTAGTTGCTGGGCTTGCTTTGTAGGTAAGAAATTGACTTCTTTTCTAGTAAAACCATTTTTGTTTTGTCACAATGATTCTACACGCAGTAAATGCATCCGTTCGGTTGATTATCATTGACTCACATGTCTATTGTTGAGATCCAAGCATTTGCAAAGCATGTCTATTTCGCTGGACACAAAATCTCATAATTGCCTTTCACTGGATATTGACGAAGATGTGGAATGCCTCAAACACTGGAAATTATTCACATCCTGTGGGCGCTGATTACATCCCACGCCTGATGTCGGATTCACACGTGTGACTGTCAGGATTTTCAGGATGGGTTAACTGCAGAATGCTGGCCGTTGAGGTATGTTGGTTAAAGAAGTGGATTCATGTCAGATCAAATCATTTATTCGTCTGATTCTTTTGGCCGCTTCGGTAAATGACATTCTGGTGAGAAGAAGGGCCGAAGAAACTCACCAGGTTCTCTTTTCAATCATCAGGCATTACAATAGTTGTTACAATATTATGGCGTAGATACTCAAGAGAGCAAATAGACAATTACGTTACACAATATGATTCTTTTCATTATTAATCAACAGAATTACAATTATCAAGTAGCAACTTTAACTACTGGCAGGCGAACTGACAGAATCGTAAGACAAGTGTTGTCGCCACGACAGTCAGAAAGAGAATCGACACTCTTGTCCAACGAGCCCGCCCACGTGCAACGCAACCGGTCGTTACGTCACACGGCGTTCGCGCCATTTTAAATCTACTTAGTACTACAGTAGTCAATTGAGGATCTTAGATTGCTTGAATTATCGCTGCTGTCCCCGACATATATTATACGAAATCCTTACTTAAATTAATTAATGAATCCTACATAAAAAGCATAAAATAATTCAAAATGTTGGGTTATTTCGGGGTTTTTGCAAAATACCGGTTCCGAGCCCTGACCTGAAGCCAAATGTAGCATCACTAATTATGACTGTGATTGTATTTTGATGATTTTTCTAAAAAATTAACTTGTGTGTGTAAACATAAATAAATACATAAATAATTTAAAATTTCGTCTGCATGTCGGTTTGTTTATTATACTACCAGTAAACTACCGGTCTATGAAATTTAGTGTACCTACAGGAGATTATGAATATGACCGTGATTAAAATATAAAACACTTTTAATTGAATTATGGCGACGAAAAAAGAGGGTAATACACTACTTACTCGTATTTCACTCCCGGGAATGAAATTGTGGCCAATTAGTTCGTAAATAATATACCTAGTTGTGTCGAAAAATCAGACATTTTACTAAAGTTACAGAGATAGCCCTAAAATTTAAAAAACAAAGATATGGCAATGAACTAATCGTCTTTACAGTTACCTAGTGTACTTGAATGTAGAACGCATCTTGATTAAATAACTAAATATTTATACTAAAAAAATCCGACCGCGGTGCAATTTAAAAGTGCATAAAATCCGCCATTTTGTTTATTTTAACGAACTTCATACTCAGTAACACTCGCGTCATCAAGACGAATCTAATGTTGTATCATTTATCAAAATCGGTTGTGCCGTTGAGTAGCTACGAGCTGACGGACATACATACATACATACATGCATACAAGTCAAACACATAACCCTCCTTTGGGCTTCGCCGCAGTCGGGTAAAATCGCTCAAATGCGAGTTGAACTCGCACACAAAGCGTTCCGCACCCCACTATCTTCAATCAAATATTTTTTGTTAATTACGTACGCACCATTGGCATGGCGTCTATAGAACCCGATTCCTACCGGCTTGCCTATTTCCAAGCATATGACCGGTGTATCTACTACACCTGAAGAAAAAGTCATCCAAATCTGGTCCGGCTTTATTAAAAATATATTTGACGACACGCCACTGGTACGCATATAATGTGTAGTATAGCTGCCGTATACACATTACGTGAAAATTGCAAAGTACCTATAACGGTTTAAAAGATACAGGTCTGTGAGCAACTACGGGTAGACAGCGAACCGGCAATGGGCATTTCTCCGCAAATATGTCTGCGGTCACCTCATTCATCTGGCCCTTTTTCATACTAAATGTATGGAGACAGATGAATGAGTCGCAGACATATTTCTGGAGAAATGCCCCATTATATCCCGTTGGCATACTTTGGGTACGGAACTCGAAAAACGAAGCGTAGATACCTACTTACATTACATTAGTTTAACAACAATGAATGCCCGACAATGAGAATTGTTAAACTCGAAGATGAAGGACCTAATCTCTCAAGGGATGTCTTCCAGTATCAGGAAGCTGTTACAAAGAAGGGAATCGTAAAGGTTTTCGACAATGGAGGGCAATTTTAGGCAAATTGCTCTAGAGCATACATTCTTGTAATACGTAACAACCGTTTCTTATAACGGTATTCATTTTATTTCAAATATTTTATGCTTTTTTGTGCATAACTTGGCAATCGCGTGTATTTGTATAGGATTACAAACTTATGCAGCTCGTTTATATTTAAAAGGTGACGGAAATTGCAAAAAAGTACTACTCGTATTGAACGTTACAAAAAATTACTTTTACTTTTTTTTTTATATGAAAGAATTTTTCTCACTTCATTGGTTTTTAATGCGGGTAATTTACACCACATCTCATCATTTGTATCTATATATGTAACAATTACATTTAATTCAATAACAAACTATTACAGAAACAGGAAACGATTAAAAAACATACGTTTTAATAGCACAATACTAGTATAATAATAGGAGCTCCAGGATATTTTATTTTCGAGCATCTATTTTAGAAATGTCACTTATTGAACGTCAGCCTGAAACCAGTACTATAAAAATATTATTTTTTTCTGTCTATATTCCTATATGGAACATACTGAAGTATTATTTTATATTTTTGTAGTATTAGTTTGTCTCTTGAAATAGATTCTCAAAAAAAGCTTTTTGAATTAAACAAAACATAAAAGAGTTTTTGGTGAACAATCGTATATTTCAGATAAGCAAATATTTCAGATGAGAAGAACCGGTCTTGTGCGAATCGGACTCGCATATCGAGGGTTCCGTGCAAATACGTTCCGTATAAATACTACCTAGGGAAAATATAATTCGTGCTGTCTTTAGAATGTGAAAAGGTACTGAAATAGGTGAATTTAGAACAATGCTAGCCTCTGATATATTAGGGAAGTGAAGAATCGTCGAAAAAAATGACCGTTTTTCTAATTAAGAAAAACGAAGTGTAGTCCCCAACTAAAATCAAGAATAAGAACTATATTATTCGTCTTCTATTAATAGTTCAAATTATAATAGAACCACACAAAATAAAAGCATTATGCAAACCTTTTCACTTTAATAGCGTTTGAGAAAAACAGCAACTATTAATAAAACCGAAACAGCCTTGTGAATAAATATCTACGTATTTACAGAGCTCTTATATCGAAGCGGCCTTGTGAATCTGAGTCTTAAGAGGCCTCAGAAAAGGCAATATGTTTTCTATCTAGCGCAGCTGGGTCAAGATAGCCGATAGTAATAGTACTATGTACAGAAGTCTCTTTCTCTAACAAAACTGTCGTTCGAGTCCAACCAACAGACGGAACGCACCGTAAGTGGGTAAGAGGGTAAGTGGGTAGGGAGGTAAGTAGGTAGTAGGGTAAGTGGGTAGTAGGGTAAGTGGGTAGGAAGGTAAGTAGGAGGGAGGGTAAGTGGGTAGGGAGGTAAGTAGGAAGGAGGGTAAGTGGGCAGGAGGGTAAGTGGGTAGGAGGGTAAGTGGGTAGGAGGGTAATTGGGTAGGAGGGTAAGTGGGTAGAAGGGTAAGTGGGTAGAAGAGTATGTACCCTACCCCAAAGACCAAGCACAGACCACTCTCAGGCGATGTTTTGACCGATGACGTTTCGTTCGATCCCCGACAGATATTATGTACGTCTTGAATTGTGAAAATAATCTCAATCGTTGAGCATTTCAGGCTAAGGCCTCTTAATAACAATCGCCCTTTTTCCACATGAGATGTGATCTGGCAAAAGCTCGGAAGTCTACCTTTGTCCAACGAAACCCAACGGCTCCTCACCGACTAAGTTTTCCAAAGTTTTCGTGCCTTGGGCACTCGATGGTCTCACAAAACGCTCGGTCGCGGTCCAAGAAGGGATAGAGTTAAATAGCTTTGTGGAATTTAGAAATATGGGATGGGATTTTATTTAAAAGGGTCGCGTAACAATAGTAGTATTTTGCGGATGGTAGTTGAGCCTACGGTACAAATCTGAGACATCCACTGCTATGTGTAGGTCCCCCCAAATATTTCGACAACAAACGGTCTTACGCTTTTTGTCTCCATCGAATTCCAGACCTATTACGTCTTTAGCCCGTCTTGTGGAGTATATTTTTCGGTTTATGGTTGCCATTTAAGAATTATTACGGCATATAGGCAATGGATCCTTTGAGCTATATGCCCATCATTTGCCTCATTGCCATGTCAATTTGGTAACTATGGAAGCTATGTCAGTAACAGTGATTCTTGGATGATCCGATGTCGTAAGGAACTTTGAACATAGCTCTCTCTTTAAAACATCATGACATACGGATAAAGTATAATAACCCAATTTTCAAACGAAAGTCATAAAACTATTCTATTCGGTCATCTCATCCGTGACTTCGTTTGAAACGATTTTGTAGAATGTTACCTACATTTTCAAGGTAAGTTTTACACACACAAAATAGCACCCAGGGCGGTAATATGAAGAATGACCTAGATCGTGGGTGTTTGTGTTCAATATGCAATCTGGGGCTTCCTTTAACATCCCCCGTCGTGTGTGGGGTCATACTCATTTTTGTGCCTTAGAAATAGTAATAAGGCCCACGGTAGTGACTGTATGCACTGCATATCCTCTGGGCAGGAAGTGGGGCTTTTTTTCTGAGCATCGGGTGAAAATTGCCAAGTTGACGTAAAATTTATTCACCCAGGTCGTAAGTGGTGCTTTTCTTTACGCCGCGCGGGAAGAAAATCCCAATTTCTAGCCAGGGGAAGACCTACAAAAGTGCACAGACTACGAGCAGTACTGTATTATTCTTTGGCGGCACCATTGCAGCTTTAACACGTTTAAAGTACTAAGCGACAGTAATAAAAAAAAACACAGCCAAATGTACGTAGTTAGTTCAAATTGGCACCAAAAAACTTTCAGGCATCGAAAAAGGGAATTGGAAACGTTTTTTTGCAAAAATAGTGTGCAAGTTTTCGGGTTTTCCGTTTGGATTGAAAGTGTATTTTTTGTCACGATTAATTGGGAAACTGAAAAATAAAAATAACCCACCAAGTGTGAGTCAGATTCGCACACGAAGTGTTCCGTACTACCGTCGAGCAAAGCAGACGACAAAAACACGTTTCCTGTATGGGGACCTCCTTTTATTTTTAACAAACGTTTACCCACGGCTTTGCCCGCGTTCTTCCGGTTACTGTCCCAAAGGAACTCTTTACCAGGATATCAAGTATCCTGTCTCAATTCTGGACTTGATGTACATGCATGCCAATTTCAGCTCAATCCACCCAGTTGTTACCCCGTTATTTAGTAACAATCATCCAAACATACAAAGCTCCAAATATCTAAACATCCAAACACCTTCACAAACTTTCACATTTCGGTGCCACCATGCTAAACTTACATATCTGTAATATTTTAAGGTTAAGTATTTATAATATTAGTAGGATAGAGGGATTTTGTTTCTTTTATATTTTGTTGATATAGCGGCAATAGAATTACACATTCTGTGAAAATTTCAAGTCTCACCCTATTTTGGTTCAAAAGATACAGCCCTGCAGACGGACAGACGGTGAGACAAAGATTGGAGTCTTAGTAATAGGTTCCGTTGGATGCTATAATAGGCTGATATTGCACAATATTGTTTAATTTTGAAAGTGATTTGGGATTTTATTAAGAAATATGAAGGTCTTTAAGCCAAATAATTAAGTTATTTTACCATTTTCCTTGCATATTCTTAAACGTATTAGGTACTACCATTAAGAATACTGCTGTAAAGCCACACAAAAGGCCTAACTAATTTTGTGTGTTCAAAGAGCACTTATAAGAATCGAACGGATTTTTAATCAATATAAGTGATTAAGTATTAGGTATATGGTGATTGGTGCTGGAATAAGATGGATTAAGAAAGTGCCAACTGAAAACATCGATGATTTGAATAAGTATTTCAGTGGCGCAATTGGTAGTGCGTTTCGTTTTAACTGGAAAAGCCAGAGTTACAATTTTGTTTTCAATAAAAGCCTCCAAATAACCAATTAATTTTCTGATTACATTCGCTTTTGCTTTCGTGATTGTTACTCACTTTACGAGTAATCGGATTATATCGGAAATTTTGGGAAAATGTAATGTAGGTATTACGGAAGAAGAAAACATTTAAAAGTTTCTACCACAGATATATATCAAGATAGAAGGAAATAATTCGTCAATTTGAATGGACACCGAGCGTAAATAGTACATTACATAATTAGGGTGGTAATACAAAGAAAGGCCGAGATCGCAGAAGTTTGCCGCCCGAGCTGCAAGCGAGGGACGTAAATATGCGATCGAGGGCTTTCTTTATTACCTCCCGTGTTGTGTACATCTTTTTATGTCTACACTTGGCCATAAAGCGGCTTTTACCGTACGCGCAGCGTGCGGAAAAAGCCACTTTATGGCCAGGTGTGGCATAAACATTTTTTTTATACACTTGCTCAAAAAGTGGTACTTTTTGTAGCTGTATATCGTGCGCAAAGTTCGATTTTGCGAACTAGTGCTTTTTATTTCCCATTTTTTAGGGTTCCGTAGCCAAAATGGCTAAAAAGGAACCCTTATAGTTTCGTCATGTCCGTCCGTCCGTCCGTCCGTCCGTCCGTCCGTATGTCACAGGCATTTTACTCAAAAACTACAAGACCTATACTGATGAAATTTGGAATATAGATGTCTTGTAGATGCCGCAACTAAGTTTGGTAGTTAAATAATAAAAATAAAAAAATCTAGGGGGGGCACTCCATACATGTAACAGAATCTAAAAAAAAATTTTTTCACAAAATGTCAACGTGTGGTACACAGTTCGACAGCTCTTTTGAAAACATTTTAAGGTTCTTAAGTAATGTTTTTGATTAAGTGAATACCTTTGGAAATAATCGCGCCGAAAGTTGTGAAAATTATGTCCCCCCCCCTCTATCTTCTAAACCGTGAGTCCGAAAAATATAAAAAAAATTACAAAAATAACGCTCAATTAATACTTTCAACGAAAATTATTTTTAACAAGATCGGTCTAACCGTTTTTGAGTTATTGCCGATAAACTGCGCTTCGCAACAAAAGGACGTAATTGCTATGAAGATACGCTCTTTTGTTGTTGTACTTTTTTACGTCGTATTTTTTACCTTATGGCTATGGAACCCTACACTGAGCATGGTCCGACATGCTCTTGGCCAGTTATTATTTTAATTTACTGTTGTTCAAATACATACATCCAACTAATGGTCAAATACGTTCTTTGTTTTTATTACGTCAGTGGACATTGAATGAAAGTATACATTTGATACGTTTAAAATATTAAATCCACATATATAACGTTTGATTGTTTTTATTATAAACAATTAAACTGTTATCTAATATTAAAATAGTTTAAAAAGTATGCTTCTTGAGTATTACCAATGAGTAGTTTAGTCAGCGGTCTCGCATAATACTAGTATTATGCGAGACCCAAAAAATAAAAATTGTCACAGATAAGATAATATGGTGCAGGCTGTTCGAGTTTTATAAATGACAACTAGCTTTCCGGCACTAAAGATTACATTTTACTTGGAAATTAATGAGCTATTAAGTATTTAAATATTTATTGCTTTTTTCCATTTTTAAATGCAGTTAAATTATCTTAGAACGTTTGTCTGTTCCCAAAATAGTTTATTTTTATTTGGCTGAATGGTGACAAACGCTGCCACGTTGGAAAAAGTTCGCAATTAAAAGTAACACATTTTGTTTTATTCCCGCCATTTTCATTCATGATTGTAATTTTGTAATTATTAATTATCACGCATTAGTTTGATAACACTTTTGTGAAAAATGAGCGATTCAGACGATTTTGAAATAAATTCAACACCACGAGATATACTAGCAAAGGTGTCAACGGCAACTACTATTCATTATTTTACCAGAGAAGTCGAAGGAGGAATATCTGGCCGTCTATGAGCAATTCATTGACTGGAAACGAGAAAATCGAACGGCGTCATTCTCAGAAAATGTACTTATGGCCTACTTTCTTGAATTATCTAAGAAATATCAGGCATCTACAATGTGGTCAGGATACTCAACGTGACTCTTAATAAGTGTTCCAATTGAGTGCTCCATTTTTATGAGGCCAAAAAATAAACAAATTTGTCTCTTAATCATTCAATCATTTAATTTTCGTTGTAATTTTTCGCAAATGTATTAAAAAACGTCGTTTGATACACGTGCGGAAGTGTCATTTCCACTCGTCCCGAGTCTTGTCCCTCGCCTTACGGCTCGGGCCAAGACACCTCGGGACTCGTGAAAAATGACATACTTTCCGCACTTGTATCAAAAAGTACTATAGCTTGGCGCTTGACGCCAAAAGTGTAATTTAGTGATAGGAAACATGAATTCCCTACCCCTTTGTATTTGTACAATTAATTAGACCATTATTATCAGATTTTCAAATCTGCTAATAATATTGACGGCAACTGAAGTTAAAGCGTGCAAAGTACGTAGTAAGTAGTAGTAAGTAAGCCACCACTTTTTTTTAGCACACAAGGTACATACACTTTTTCCATCTACCTCGACATATTTCTTTGGTTTCTACTTCTTAATCGTGCACTCTTGCGCCAACGCTTTTCTTGAGATGCAACGCCATGTAGCTCTATGCTTGGTGGAGTGAGTGTCGCTCATTCCCAAAATACCAAATTCTTAAAATACCAGATACATATTTACATTACCAGATGATTCTCCGATACCAGCTTCCCAAAATAATACACCCAACAAAGTCATTTAGATCCTTGCGTAACTTACGATTTTATAATCTAGTGTAACGGGAATGTGGAAAGACAGGAATCTGATAAATCGAGAATCTGGTGTTTAGAAAAATCTGCTATTTCGGGAATGCGGAATTTTGAGCACGAGCGTAACATTTATGCTGGAATTCGTCACAGATTTGAGAGAGAGAGAGAGAGAGAGAGAGAGAGAGCGTTAAGAAGAGAATAAGAGTTTATTTCTTTAAGAATTTACTGTCTCCGATTGTTGCCGTCCTGTGAATTGATTTATGTGAGCATTTAAGATGCTGTTATATATGGTGTTGTATCTGTTGGTACGGCTAAATAAAATAATGACCACTCATAATTATTCATAAATTATGACCTTTAATCTATCGTAAATTTCACAAATAATGATAATTTAGTATCATAACGTCATTATTCCACAATCTCCTTCGAAACCTTCATGGAGTGTAGGTCGGTGTTTAATTTATCACTTTGCTTAAGTTTTCAACAAGTATGATGCGAACTTCTGCATTTGACGCAGTCAACTTTGACATACTTGCTGTCAAGAACATTTCGATTAACTTTGAGCACGAGGATGAAGAACGTAGTCTGATATAGAAATACTTCGAATGCATATTAAACTTAGAATACTATTGATTTGATGGGCCCTGGAGGGGAACTACCTTAAATCCTTTAGTTAGCTCATTTTACTGAAAGGAAACATTCCTTTATTTTTAAAATGTAACAAAACTCACTGAGGCGCAGAAGTCCAAATTGGAGGTTTGCCAAAGGGCAATGGAGCGCAGCATCTTAGGTGTTAATAGGACGGATCGCGTCCGGAACACCACCCTGCGTTCCAAAACACGCATAACTGATGTTGGAGCTAAGGCCGCCAAGCTCAAGTGGGATTGGGCTGGCCACGTCTGCCGCATGCACCCGGAGAGATGGGCCAATATAGCCACCAAGTGGGTGCCGCAAGACGGGTGACGCAGGCGGGACAGGCCTAGACGGAGATGGCGCGATGACTTGGACGCATTCCTTAGCGACTGGCCTGGGGAGGCATCAAATAGGGAGTTGTGGCAATCAAAGGGAGAGGCCTTTGCCCAGCAGTGGGACACCGCGCAGGCTACATAAAAAAAAATCGCCATTTAAAGATTCTCTAAAATTCGCTTGTCTCACCCAAAAATAAACACTCACTATTTTATTCTACTAATCGATAGGAATATTAGTCACGATAAAATCTCTCTCTTGAGAATTGTGTCCTGTAGAGGAAAATAGCCGGACAGACAGACATACAAAAGCATTTTTGCCCAAGCTGAAAAAGAGTCGCTTCGCTCGCTCGGTCAATGAACTCTATGCTAAGTTTGATACGTATCCAAAACACTTATTTATGAATATTTTATTGTAGCATTAACACTGGCTGACGAATTCTAAATGTATTATTCTATTGAATTATATGTATAATTCTGTGGGTCTAGTGAAAAGGATTACAAGTCAAATTTATACCACGACCAAAAGGTCACAACTCTATAGTACGACTTAAGCTCTTTTGCTCCTAGGTTAAATGTGACTTGTACCCCTTTTGACTAGACCCTCAGAATTTGTTTGTCATCGAAATATAATTAAACAAGTATGGAAGCGTAACTGACGCTCAAAATTGGACCCACGGAATACGTACTAACGAGGCGGAGCCTGTACTTACAAGGAAAGGTAGCCAACTGTCCGGCTCCGATCTAATTTATTTTGATATAGTCCGTACAAACTTTAAGATCAAATGCTGTCAAACGAACGCAAGCCAAAAGCTACCTTATGATTAGAGTATAAGGTGGTTTTTGACTAGCGTTCGTTTGACAGCATTTGGTCTTAAGAGTTTGTACGGACTATATGTTAGAGAGTCGTCTAAAATAGTAGACACGTACTTTTTTAGCTGCCCAATCTCAACCTATTGGGACAAACTGACCTCCAAACTACTGAAAGGTGACTAAACCCTCCAACTTCTACAGAAAAAAAATCATGCAATTTGCTAGTTAATTACTGGTTTCATTATACGAGTATGTTGGAGAACATGAAAAAAGAATAGACACGTGTTTTGTCATTTCACCTCAAACTCATAGTTTCCTAAAAAAAAACAGCCACAAAGGGCTCAAACTTTGAAGAGTTTTTTTTAGGAAAATATGAGTTTCAGCCGATATAACGAAACGCGTGCTTATTATTTTTTCATGTTCTCAAACATAATATCAAACCAGTAATTAACTAGCAACTTGCTTGATTTTTTTTTCTGTAGAAGTTGGAGGGTTTAGTCACTTTTCAGTACTTTGGAGGTCAGTTTGTCCCAATAGGCTGAGATTGGGCAGCTAAAAAAAAATACGTGTCTATTATTTTAGACTACTCTCTAACATATATCAAAATAAATCAGATCGGAGCCGGACAGTTGGGTACCTTTCCTTGTTAGTGCAAAAGAAAAAACTACAGCGTCAAATGAATTTCTCACGCTTTATAACCAATCTCAGATTTTTGTCTTTTAAACGATATGCAATCTATTCGAAATTGCAGTCTTCACAAACTTAATACTAAGTATTATTTGTCAATAATGATTTTAGACTCGCACATAAAACAATACGTCTTATGTATCAATATATTTTGATACATAAGACGTATTGTTTTTAAAAATTGGGTGTTTTCTGTAAAATTTTAACGTCAGTTTAGTTAGATTTTATCGCTCCATACATTATATTTCTATAATTTTTTAAAGAATTTATCATCTAACTTTATTAAAGACAAAACAAACAGATAAAAAGACAGAAAGAGAGAAGAGCTAGGCATATAGGTATAAGGTTAATAAAAGGGTAAAAACTATAAATCGTGCACGGGCTTCAGGTCGATGCCACGAGGGAGGGTGCCCTTGCAGGAGGCTGGCCGCATTACCTCGCTGGATAGCTAACGCAATCCTTTGACATAAGTATGAGCCAGCCTTCTGGCCACCCGTCGCCTCAATGCGCCGCTTCGCAATATCCCCAATCGAATTATAGGTATTCAATTCTGTTTCCGGCCCGAGCCATCTATAATTTTTCAATTATCGTTTTCGATTAAACATTAATAATTCGTCATCAGACGTTTATCACTACATAGTATAAAACCAAGTCGCTTCCCGCTGTCTACCTGTCCCTTGTATGCTTAGATTTTTAAAACTATGCAACGGATTTTGATGCGGTTTTTTTAATAGATAGAGTGATTCAAGAGGAAGGTTTATATGTATAATACATGCATTTAGTATCAGCATTGCACCCGTGCGAAGCCGGGGCGGATCGTTAGTGCTATAATATTGAAATCACTGGTTTGGATGTAGCACATCGTTACTGTGTTACCGTACGTAAACAGCCTCTAAAAATTCCAACCCTTTCTATTTTAACCTTTGTTTTCTCAAAGGCTTCAATAGTATCTCTTCGTTATTTATATACTAGTAAATTACTCGGTCTCTTTCCGTAGGCGTGGAAAGACGGCCATCAGTTGGTAAGAAGTTAATGCGGGATCAATCGAACACAGGAAAGGCATTATACTGTCAGTAGAGATTTGGTACAAGGCATGTCATGGTGCGGGTGGCTTATTGGAATTAGATATGAGCGCCGACGGCCAATTTCACGGCGGCGGCGTGGACCTGAAATTTTCGCGGCGGCGGCGTCCTGGCGGCGGCGTCGTGGCGGCGTGGCCTTGGATTTTAATATTTTTATTAAAGCCCGATTTGTAAGAAAAAATGAAGAGAACCATATTTTGATACCAAATTAAGCTGTATTTTATTCTAATAAACGAACGGAGTACATAAACAACCGTAGTAGAAATTGTTAATTTTTAAAGGACGATGGGCAGTACGTCTAACAGTAGTAACGGACCAACAGAGATGAGGCATGTGTCAGTTAATAGACCTTGGCAACACAATGGATTTTTACTATGGCGACGATCTCCCCAAGAATGCGGTTTTCTTGGAAAATCGTATTTTATTTTCATAGGAAGGGTCCAAAAACAGGCCCCTGTGGAACACCGCACTGCATTCCTCGCGGTCTCCGTGCTCCCCTCGTTCTGCAGAGCACTACCGATGTCTACACCCACTCACTGCGCCTTCCTCTCTTCTGGTCACGTAGTCCCTAACCATCCTGGGGAGTTTATGGCGTCCATGGTGGACCCAATCCTAACTGTCACTTGATATGTCCATCCCCGGGCTGTGACGAGCGTATCATCAGCATAGCAAATCACGCTAGTTCCCGGGAGGAGCGGACCGCGAAGCAGCCAGTCGAAGTCAACGTTCCACAGTACAAGGTACAAGCCTCAACACAGAGCCCTGCGGAAAGCCGCACCCACCTAACGAGGCGATGGTAGAGCCTCCTGTCTGCGCCCTCCCATCGGACCACCCTGTCCCAGTAGTCCTGCGCTATAGACGCCGGAGATATCTCGGCACTCCGTGAAATCGGTGGGCCTCCAGTATGGTCTCAAATTGTGGCCATTCTTGGGGGATCGTCGCCATAGTAAAAAATCATCGTGTTGTCAAGGTCTATTAACTGACACATGTCTCACACATTTCTGTTAGTCTCGGGGACACTGCCTGTACAATACCCATGGTCCTTTCACACTTAAAATTGTGTGTTTTTGTGTCGTGGAAGATTTTTCATACTTGTTACGTGAATATCTCTTAGAGTCTATGCGGAAAGAGAATAGGATTTAGATTTGGGGGCGCTGTAAAGCTTTTCTACCGTATTTGCAAATAAAAAGCCATGGTTAGGTTAGTTCCGTTTTTCGCCACGCCTATTCTCTTTCCGCACAGACTCTACTTGCGTTGTAAACATCAATTGGAGACGATATAAACAAACATACGTTCATTCCACTAAATACTCGAAGCGACTGAGTGTGCAAACGCGGGCGGGCTACGAGTGCGAGCGAGAAAGCAAGCCTCAATTTGCTGCGGCGGCGCGCCGCGTGTTTTCCTCAGCGGCGGCGCGCCGCAAAAACTCACGGCGGCGGCGGCGCGCCGGCGCGGCGCTCATATCTAATTGGAATATAGTAGATACAAGGGAGCAAAATACACTCATGGACAATGAATTCGGGTCATTTTCTATATAATTGTTCATAGACCCGTGTGAGGTCTAAGGGTCTTCGATGTTTAGTGGACTGTATTATAAATGAAAGACTTAATTTTCCATAGTGAGCGCCTACCTCACTTAGGCACTGTTGAAGAGCTGATTATCACTTGATGATAAATGTAAAAGACTGAAGAGAGTAAAATAGAGTGACTTGAAATGGCCGGGAACCGCCATTTTATAAGATTATTTTTGAAGGTGGGAGATTATTCTAAGAATACTCCCGCTAAGCTCGAGTCTTGTTCTGAGAAATGAGCCGAGCTAGTTCTGAGAATCAGCTATTCTTTTTGTGCGTGAGTGGGGGTTTGTTTACTTTATTAAAAAACACATATAATTTCTCATTACACAGAAATAAAGATTATAGCAATAATTAATTAAATTCTTATAAACGATGGACATTGATAAATCTTAAAATTAGAGTAAAACACACGTTATATAAAATGATTAAACAGTAAGAATGATTGAATAGTAAACAATAATAAGATATTCTAATTGAATTCCAATATGATTTCTATCCTACGTGATTGACTTATCCTAACTGATTGACGTGTGAAATATATTTACATAGCTGTTTCCGACAGTGTCCCCCTCGGTGTGACTACACCAGTATAGTTAAGGAAACGACTATGTCTAGAATAGAAGTAGTGAATGGAGTACTACTTCGTGGTACTTTAAGCTGCCTTTAACTTGACGGTGACTTTGCGTATTCTAGGCTTTTTTGAAGTCGTACGTCCAGTTTCCTGTAACTCGATTTTTTTTCCGAAATACATGCCTGTGTCTGTATTTCTTTCGAGTATTGTGGCTTTGGGTACCTTGTTGGCGCAAACTACGGTAGCAGAGGCCCTAGCTAAACGTGGGCGTTTAGAAAACGTACCTATATCGAGTAGGTACGGGAGTGGGTCCAATTTATTTGCGACTGACTTTAATTTTTTCGGGCATGCTGCGCCTGTATCCGTAGGCGGGCTTAAGGCCAATTGATGGGGCGTACGGTCTGCGCCTGTGTCCGTAGGCGGGCTTAAGGCCAATTGATGGAGCGTACGGTCTGCGCCTGTATCCGTAGGCGGGCTTAAGGCCAATTGGCGGAGCGGACGTTCTGCGCCTGTGTCCGTAGGCGAGCTTAAGGCTGATTGATGGAGCGGACGTTCTGCGCCTGTGTCCGTCTTTTTCGCCGTTGGACACCGATCGCGATGATAGTCTGCGTTTTTATTTTCTTTATACCATATCGTGGCGGGAGAGCGAGCCGACTCGGAACTTAATTGTTCCCCTGTGTACTCAGCCGGTCGCTTTACCTGATCTCCTCCCCCATGATAAAAACGCAGGCTATTTTCATCGCACTCGGTTTCAATAGATACGGGGCCGGATACGACTTTGCTGTCGTGTAACTCTTTCTTGTTACATGGTCGTAAGAGGCCGGCCTCATTTTTATTTTCACGTGACGTATCTGAATTATTTATCGCGCGCAGATTCGGATCAATTTTAGGTATATTTTCGACACTTGCGCATTCAATTTCGTAATTTTCTTTTAATAATGCGGCTATTCCCGTTTCCGCGGGTGTCGATTGAACGCGGCCGACGAAAAAAGACCCACTCTCTTGCGCGTCCCTATTAGGCTCGGGCTTCGCTAGTCTAATGTGACTTACGAAAAAAGGCCTCTTTTGAGGCTCCGGAGCCGGCTCCGGCGTCGCTTGTGTGCTTATACCGTGCAATAAAATGTGATGCCCTGCCTCACAGCCAGAAATGCCGCAGGCTACGTACCTACATTTACTACCTTGCCTATGATTCGGATATAAACATCTAAAACACAACTTGCCGTTTCTAACAACCTCCCACCTATTTGCTATAGGCATCTTATTGAAGTCCGAACACTCACTTAATTTGTGTTCACCTCTGCATATAACACATTTATCTGTATAGGTGGAAGTTGCTTGGGTCGGCTGCGACGCCCTTGGGAGCGTTATTTTCGCGGGTGGCGCGGAGTTTCTTTTATCTATCGGTTCGCGTTTTTCTGTATACCTATTCCGATTTACTTGAGCTACCATCAACGGCCTAGGTTCGTCATAATCTGAATTTGATTGTTCTGAGTCACTGTAATATTCGTCATACTGCGGCGCGCGGCGACCTTTGCGCATGCGCGGTAGGGGGAGGGGCGCGGGGTCATAGTGCGCCTGCGCGGTGTGCACGTTGGCTCGCGTCTTGCGAATTTGAGATTTTCGCGTTGCGCTACTAATCTCGTTTAAAAACTGTGCCATAGCCACTAGACCCGGTGTCCCTTTATTAATTACGCGATATTTATTCCACTCGTATCGAACAATCAGATTCATTTTATCCACGATTTTATTGACGAGTTCGGGCGCGTATAGAAACTCGTTTTGTTTTAACGACTTAATGGTTGCCACGACGTTGGCAACTTGACCGGCAAAGGAAATTATATTGCTATTATCTTCAGCTAATCTGGGCATACGCTTTACGTTATGAATTTCGTTCAATATTATTTCCTCTGGGTCTCCGAAATGTCGTTCTAACGCGCCTATAATTTCAGCCGGAGATATCGCAGTGTACATTATGGACTTAACTGCGATTTTCGCTTCGCCGCGAAGCGCGCGACGTAAACGGCTGATGTTGGACACGTCCGAATGCATAGGTGCACTATCCTCGTACTCGGCCCTAAATGCGATCCATTCCTGAGGCGATCCTTCGAAATGAGGAAGGTCGTAACTTTGCCTCGAGGCCATGGGTGCATTCCTGTTCCTAGTTACCGCGTCTACGACCCTATGCGAGAGTAATTCTAAGTCCCTATTCATAAATTCGCTAGGTCGTTCGGGTTCGTTACGCGGCGGCGTGTACGGAGGTTCTTGCGTGTGTACACCTATCGCGGCTACCTGGCGTTGCTGTTGAGCAACCCAGCCTAATACGCGAGCATCTCTGGCATCGTGACCCGGCGCCGCCATGCTGGATACCTGAGACGCTTCTATCCTAGCTATCTCGAGCCTACTCCTAGCCGCGGCGGACGCGAGCTGTGCCTGCTGCAATTCGGCGTTCCTAACCTCTAATTCAGCCATTAAGACTGATAACTGACTAGCCCTATCATCTTGTACGCCTACCAAAGTCCGCGGATTACTACGTTGCTCGTTCTCCATAGAGTGAACCGATTGTTCATCATCCATGAGCGGCGCGCGGGTCAAAGGGGCGTGGCCCGGCGGCGCGGCGCCGGGAGTGGGGATAGACGGGTCAGAGTGCGCGGGGGGCGCCTCGGCTTCCGAAGCCTTACGGGGAGCGTTATCTTTCGGCATACTGCTACTTTCGTTTGCGCTACTGGTGCCTTTACTCCACGTACTGGTACTCGTCGTTGTCGTTTGACCGGACGACGGAGTTGTTTGGGAACGGGAACGCGATCTTGTAACGCGTTGTTCCTTATGCATAGTACACCGAGGGGGTGGGGGGTCCCTAACACTATCGGGCCCTAACGCGAACGTTACGGAATTGACGTCGCTGTAACGTTCGGGTACCTAACGTCCCTACGGTTTCTTCTTTCTTCTTTCTTGAAGTTTCGCTAAACCGCTCTTGCATTTAACACCGCAAGGTGCAAGATTGGCCGCTCATCAGCTAAAGCTGGCGGAACTGAACCATGTCAGACCAAAAAAGAACCGAAGTCGAAACTTCTAGGTTCCCGGAACTCAGGCTAGGTACTGGGTTTGCACTGTTCCCTGGTTAGAGTTCCTTTTTGAGGCACACACAGACAACTGAAGACGAAGACGAAGACACGAAGACACTAATCCCGAAGGCACGAACAGTTTGGAGCGCGAAGACCCTCTTGCACGGTGGTATTTCTTTTTTCTCAGCGACTCTTGCAGTCTTCTTTTTTCACTGCGTCACCTTGTTTTTTCACTGCGCCACCTTGCTGTCTTCTTTTTTCACTGCGCCACCTTGCTGTTCTTCTTAATTGTGCTGCAGGGGGGTCCGGAAAAGTGGTCACGGACCGGCCCTTCTTCGGTTTTCTGTCTTCACACGGCGGATCCGGAATAGCGGTCACGGATCACTTTCTTCACTTTTTTCGACGTCACGGCGGGTCTGGAATAGCAGTCACGGACCGACAAAATTTCTCATTCGATGAACACGGAGGACCCGGAAATGCAGTCACGGGCCTTTTCTCGGCGATCTTCTTTCGATGAGTACGGCGTGTCCCGGATTTAAGATCTCACGGGACAATTCGGCGATAATTTTGCTGACGACGATTTTTGAAGGTTTGTGTCTTCGTGCTTCTTTATCTTCTTATTGCTGCTGTGGTGTGTCCATTCTTCTTTGATCCGGCTTCTGAAGGACCATTGTGAGGTCTAAGGGTCTTCGATGTTTAGTGGACTGTATTATAAATGAAAGACTTAATTTTCCATAGTGAGCGCCTACCTCACTTAGGCACTGTTGAAGAGCTGATTATCACTTGATGATAAATGTAAAAGACTGAAGAGAGTAAAATAGAGTGACTTGAAATGGCCGGGAACCGCCATTTTATAAGATTATTTTTGAAGGTGGGAGATTATTCTAAGAATACTCCCGCTAAGCTCGAGTCTTGTTCTGAGAAATGAGCCGAGCTAGTTCTGAGAATCAGCTATTCTTTTTGTGCGTGAGTGGGGGTTTGTTTACTTTATTAAAAAACACATATAATTTCTCATTACACAGAAATAAAGATTATAGCAATAATTAATTAAATTCTTATAAACGATGGACATTGATAAATCTTAAAATTAGAGTAAAACACACGTTATATAAAATGATTAAACAGTAAGAATGATTGAATAGTAAACAATAATAAGATATTCTAATTGAATTCCAATATGATTTCTATCCTACGTGATTGACTTATCCTAACTGATTGACGTGTGAAATATATTTACATAGCTGTTTCCGACAACCCGAATTCATTGTCCGTGAGTGTATGATTAACGCTGACGGTGCGGTGAATAGACCGGAGATGTTCAAAAATTTGTTTTTATTAAGATTGAGAACAAAATCCAGAAATGTAATCTCAATCAACCCGCTTGGTTACAATTTTAATCATGAGCTCGTCAATCTGATTACCATTGATTGACGATGAACAATATGAGTAATTTAATCAGACAGACTACAAATTAAACTAACTTTTTAGTTAGTTAAATTATATTTGGATTAAGATTCAATTCACTTCACTGATGTAGTACTCGTATCATAATCAAATTGATGAGTTAATCATGAGTGCCCAACTCTGATCCAGACTGAAACTAAGGAAGAATCCTGAGTGTAGTGAGTGATTCTATAGTAAAGTCATTCTAAGAGTAGCGAAGGATACGGGTGTTAAGGCTGGGCTCTCCGAGTACATCAGCCATTTAGAGTTCTCTCTCACTCGTAAACGCCAAGTCGAATTGGGATCGAGCGCGACGACAGCGCCACGTGATAGGCGGCCATTATGGACAATATTGTCACCGCTGTCAAACAAGAAGTAAGTAAATATTGTGAAAAATATTAATGAAATCTTGTGTTATTTTACTATATTACACAATTTTGGACAATGGTAGTCAGTAACATTATTGCCAATAATATTAAAATTGTTGTTTTCAGTGAGAAAAGTCAGCGACAAAAATGTCAATTTTAGCCGTAGCGAGCGCTGTGATCGTTTAGGCTACCCCCTCCACCCGCTTTGCACTCTGCCAATAGACGCGCAAAACATTAGCTCTGGTGATCCTAACCTATACCACGATATCATCTCTTTGGTAAAATAACAACGCATCTTATGTGTTAAAATATGGGATGATATTTTGTGACTCTTGAATGAAACTGTAAAGGCTCCCAAATATTATGTCGGCGCGGCGGCATAGGCGGGTTTTTGACGCAGCACCAAGTGACAGGTCCTGCCTCGTACATCTAATTCTCGTTGCCAAAGTTCTTTAATAAGACTAGGGTACATTTTTCTTAACTTGGGCCACAGAAAATCTACCATTAATTGGCTTACGCGGTTGTTTGCTTTTCTTTGTTTGATTTGGGAACTTTATTTCAAATAACGCTTTTGCTTTTATCAAATAAAACTCTTCTCTTAATGGGTTGTTGTGATTTAATCTGGATACTTACTTATTCCTCATTCTATATTTTATGCCACACCTGGTCATAATGCAGAAAAAGCCGCTTTCTGGCCAAGTGTAGACATAAAATGATGTACACACAGGTAATAAAGAAAGCCCTTGATCGCATATGTACGTCCCTCGCTTGCAGCTCGGGCTGCAAACTTCTGCGATCTCGGCCTTTCTTTGTATTACCATCTTAGTTATGTAATGTACTATTATTTCAAACCTATGTATTGTATAAACTGAATAATTCTTTAGTAGTATCGTATAGCATTACTTTAGCAGGGTAATCTCCAACTACCTTAATGCTTATAACGCGTATTTAGCAATGTAAGAGTGAAATAAAACATGTAAGCAATACCACTACTAAATTGCTCTGCGCTTTTCTGGTACAAACTTGTCAGTCTCGTATTCTATCAATGAAGCTAAAGCCATGTCATGTTTAATTAAACTTATACAGTTCTTAATATCTAGGCCATTAGGTCCAATTTTGAAAACTGCTAGAAATTACATTTTATTTTACGGATTTTGCGCCGCATTTTTGTGACTAACGAGTGGGTGGGCGCACATTTTCATGTGAAACCAGTAGGGTAGTTCAAAACTTGGCTCTCCACCTCGTCCGTGATATAAAGCTATATATACCTATTTATGAATTATCCTTAAAAAATCTCTTTCAGAAAAAGTTTGATAAATATTAATTGTTTAAATTTTTATCTCAGTATGAGTACGTCTTATTTTACAGATTTTTTTACATTTTGTTCCTCCCGACAAAATTTCAGCTAAAATAGTGATCAATCACTGTTTATTCCATATGCGAATAGACTATAAGGGCGTTTTCATATAAAATGTCATGTTGACTAGGAGTTTACAGGTCGTCACAAAACTGACGGTTAGTGTCTAACTGTATGTATTTCGTCACCAAATGACACGTTAAACTGTATTTAAATAGTTTAAGTTTCGCCTGACCATACAATTTTCAACTAAAAACGCTCATAAAAATAATGATTCGTAACCGGAGTCAAGACATGTCTGTGCGATCGTCGCTTCGACATTGACGGACGACAAACATCATGACCTCCATCCCCAATAAGGGCTCGGGTACCGGTGCCATACAAAAAAAAATACCGGTATTATTTCCGTTCTTTGGTTTATTACTTAATTTTTTAATCGGACAATCTAATAATACAGCATCTTTGGTACCATGCCACAGGGGCCATTTTTAGATTTATTTTAGTTTTAGTTTATAGGATATTTAATTTTTATTTAGTTTTAGTTACTTTGTTACAAATATTCCGTATATTTGTTTAAGCTAACTGAAGAGTTATAAAGAGCAGCTCTGGAGTTGGCATTATGCTGAGGTGGGACCTTTTTGTGGCAGCGAGGTTTTTATAATTTTTTTTCTGTTTTCTTGTTTTTTTTTTAAATTTTTTTCCTATGTTTTGTAACTTTGCTGTCAAATAAATGTATTTTCTTTCTTTCTTTCTTTAAGAAAAATAAATTTATTTTTGAAACCGCAAGTCCAATATATGTATACACTTAGGTATAAATTATCAAATAAAAGTTGTGTAGAAAGGGTTTTCAAGATAATACGAAGTCATTGCTTAAAGACATAACTGAGCCTTACATAAAAAGCATAAAATATGGGATTGTTTCGGGGTTTTTCCAAAATACCGGTCCCGAGCCCTGCCTCCAATTACGAAATGTTATTATTCGTCCACCGATCAAAGTATATTGCAGCCAAGATTGACGACGAAGTTCTAAATCATTTTACTGAAATAGTACGTGTAATACTACGAGAGGCTCTCGGAGGAATTAGCTGGACCCTACTTTCACATAACGGGCGGTCTAAAAATAAATGTATGCATCTTGTACGTTTTAGTTTTTCATTCTACACCGGCCCGAGTAACCCGACAAACTTTAACTATAAGTACCTATTCGCCTCATTTAATTTATAATTAATTATTTTTCATTTGCATTGATCTCCTGGCGTTTCTACTAAAAGATTTGATTACATGGTGTATTTCCTAAGGATGTCATCCATTGCGGCTTTTGCTTGATGCAGTACATCGGCATCTTTTTCATAGCCCGCAATGAATAATGAAGCAAAATATACGTTCGTAAACATTCGAATATCGCAATACAGAGGTTTTCTGTCATTTTCGGTATATTGTTAGTAGATTAGTGCACTGCGATTTCTTTACTCTAACTACCAAGCTACGCCGATTGTCCAAAACTGCAAAGCCGACCATTAATATTTTTCAAAAAATGAGTAATGGAGGAGAGAGGAATGGAGAGAATAAGAAAAATCAATAATAATCTTAAATTACATTTGCTTTATTTAAGATTGTTGAAATTATTGCTGAATATTAGTTTATTATTATGAAGACAATCAAATTTGTTTACTTATCTGGTTGAGATATTAATTAATTTAATTTAATTCTATTTACTTATTTTATGTATATCGGAATATAATATAAATAATCGGTAATAGAATAGGTTTGCCACTTGATAATCGATGCTTTCGAATCAGTGTCGTGTGATTTTATGTTCCACATCACTAAATTACACTCTTGTCCTCAAACGTCAAACGCAAAAATCTGACACGCATGGTTTTCATACAAATCGAGGAACTTTTTCCTTCTATCTACCAGACCAGCGCCAGCTCTGGAGTTGGTATTATGCTGAGGTGGGACCTTTTTGTGGCAGCGAGATTTTTTATTTTTTTGTGTTCTCTTGTTTATTTTTTCTATTTTTTGTAACTTTTTCTGTCATAAATAAATGTATTTTCTTTCTTTCTATCTCGAAATATTTCTGTGGCTAGCAATGTTAGCATTAATTTATTTATTTTGATTATTGTCTTATAACCTATTATTATTAAACCATCGAACTGGAATGTTGCATTATTCATCCGAATATATAATAATGCATTCGATTATCATCCGATTTACATACACAAGCAAATCATAAATTATAATGCATAATTATTATGATAAGGAGCTGGTCTGATGAATCCTGTAGGCTGACAGGCTACTGTAGGTTACGAATGTTAGGATGATTTAAATTACATGATATTATAATACTCTAAATTCGATTTTGATATACAGCAGTGGTGTGGCGTCAACAGAACCCAATTCCCACCGGCTTGCCTATTTTAAAGCGTATGACCGGAGTATCTACTACTCCTGAAGAAAAAGTAATCCAAATCTGCTCCGGCTTAACTAAGAATATATTTGACCTATACCATAAAGTTACAGTCGGCAATAAAAATTCTTACCTCAACATTTTTTTTTACCGAAACTTATTTCTTACATGCTATACTCAGGCCAGAAATATATAAACAGATGCTCAAGTAGTCCACTTCACGTCCGACTAGTGAGTTAACGAGGGTTTTACTACAGAGGTCAGGACAGTGCACTGCGGGCAGTAACCACGAAGCCATGGGACTGGGTAGAGGGTAGTAAAATAACCGATTTCCACCCGAGAACTTGGTGTTTTCGGAGTAAACCATGAGAGTATGGCTATTAGAGAAATGGACAATTTTGCCAACTATTGTATGTAGTCTAAATGGAATGGCCAGCCCATTCACTCTCATCTTTGAGTGTAGGTTTATGCCTGGCAGTAGGACGTATTATAGGCTGATAATGATGATTGTATGGCCGCTATAAAAACTAACTACATCGGCAGACTACTATGACAGTATTATAATTTTTATATTTGCTTTTTTACCTCATTGCGGTCTGTAAGAAGCATTTATCATCCACTACGAGAAAAGAAAATCTCACTTCCTAGACCTGGGATAGGACTTAAAATGATATGCATACCACTGACGTTTATAAAAATGTCCCTGATCGGCTCTCTAGTTTTTTATGTACCTTGACTTGAGAGCACAGTGAGCTCTTGTATATCAGAACTAATCAAGTGGAAGGCTTAAATCCTGCAAGCTGGTTTGCCAGACTAGTCTCTAGAGACTTTGCGCTGACCGCTCGAAAGTGTGAGTACGGACCACCAGGATTGGTTGAAGCGGTTCAACTTTTTCTTATTGTGACCTTGTGTTTCTGATCTAGGTTATACTTTATTTTATCGCCCTAGGTGTGTAATACTATTATGGTAAATTGATTGCAATTTTTTTTAAGGATAGAATACTCTTACAACTTCCTCTTCTACAATTGGATAAACAAAAGTATATTTTCTGTCAAAAATCTAAGTTGCAATGCTAACCATAAATTCTGAAATGTTTAAATAAAATTACTTTCATGTAATAACAAACGCAAAAATCATAACAAAACCTTGCATTAACTTTTCGGAGCTACCCAACTTTTACGCGGAAGCCCATTGTACTTCGCTCTTGCCCGTAGTTTACCTGCCAGCGTACACTGCATAATTATTATACTCTCTAGCCAAGTTTCTCCCTTATTACGAACTTCAGAGCGAGATTACCCGCCGGAGTGTAAAATCTAACGAGGAAACACCAATTTTTAGTAACTACTAACGTTTATCCGTGGCTTCGCCGGCATTATTCCTATAATTATCCCATTAATGTCCCTACTAGGATATAAAGTATTGTTTGTTTCTATCCAGGGGTCTACTTGCATGCCAAATATCATCTCAATCCATTCAATTATTATCGGGACAGGTGACCTGGTTCGACTCCAGGCACCCCCCGGCACTTACCCAGCCCGATGTGCGTGCCGACTGTGTGTACGGCACACGGTCGGACGCCCTTGGGTGGTCTGGCCAGCGACCTGGTTCGAGCCCAGGGACCGCAACGGCCAACCAGCCGGCCCGACAATCACTATGCCCGGTTATGGGTTGTGAGTTTGTCAGGTTTAAAAAAAAAATAAAAAAAAAACAATTATTATCGCGTTACTTAAAGACAAACATTCAAACGTAACGTACAATACCATTTTAAAAATTAAGAATTTCATTTTATTTTCACTCAATCAATAAGCAGTTATTCTATACTATCCTAAAAGTTCATTTAGTTTAGCTCAGTTAAGTAGCATTGAGATTTAAGAACGGCTAAGTAGCAGTGAAATTCAAGTACCTAGTCTTAAATAGCATTGAGATGTAAGTACAAGAATCATCGCTAACTCTTATGCTTTGCGCTTTTGGTTCACAGTTTTTAATCATGGACGCGGTAGGCCGTAAAATGTTTTTATCATACTACGTTTTATATTGGTCCTTGGTAGTTAAATTCGAGTTTGGTTTGGACATAAAATAAATCCCCAGCCGCTTGGTGAAATTTTCCAGATATATTACGTTTTTTACGGTCTCTTAAATTAAGGAATGTATATGAAAGTATGACGTCATTTGCATGTAGGTTGTAAAAACATTTTTTGGTTGAATACTTGGGATTCACGTAGTATTCTGATATGAACTTTATTTCATGTCATGTTACAATCGTTTAATCCAAATGATGTAGTCATTTTTTTTATTTTTTTAAAAAGATATTCTCTAAGGCGAAGGGGTTTTATTAATTGTCCAAAAGCCTTAATTTCAAGATGAATGTTAATTTAGACGGATTATAACATTTTTGGTATGTACCTACTTAAGTGTATTGGGACAGGACATTGAAATAAATACATAATATATCATATTTTATTCATAGCAAACACAAATCGACTTAGGCCCAGACTAAGTTATGTTTATACTATAAGGTAGGTACAAGGTGGCTACAGACCTACATACTAATTATGTATGAATAAATAAAAACATCAATAAATAAAAAACATCTGTGAAGCGGGAATACTGGGGGTCATCAAATAAATATTTAATTATTTACCCTTACCCGTATTTAAACACGAATCGTTTTTTTTTTATGTTTAGTATTACATACAGTAAATTAAAATCTGAGTCTTACTTGCATTTCATGTTCCCCGAATTCTCTGTTGACTTGTCCACATCCACAAACTTTTAGCGGGAGCGATTACGAACACATGTTCTGTAATTAATCGAAGTTACATAAGCCCGGCAAAGTAAAGATTAATTCCCTGCTAAATGGGTTACAGTGACAAATCTACATGACGCCGTCGGCTTACGGGATGAACGGCTTGCGAGGGAGGTGCGAATTCACTAATACCTGGCTCAGTGTGCTTCGGCGAGTTTAAACAATGCATACTTACGCGCATTAGAGCTACATAGAGAGCGCTATAGCACATTTTAGCGATACAAATCTGCCTGCCATTTTTGCGGGAGGGATCTGCGCAACACATACAGCGAGATCGGATAGAAATGAACAAAAACGTAAACAAACGGATTTACCTTCATTACTTCGTAATCACGCACTGTTTAAGAACGAACATAGTCTTATCATCAATTTATATACTTATGTATATAAGACTGTGTTCGTAGACCTTGTATTTTTATTCATTTTTAGTTAAAATATCTATTAATTATTTATATTTCAGTAAAAACAAACTTTGTTAGTACCATTTGGCTATGTATTTTTTACTCATCTAAAATGTAGAACTCTATATTGTCTTTGAATTCGTAGTGATGGGAATGTCCGTTCTTCAAAAATGTATTACTTTTTATTAACAATGATATTTGATATTGATTAGTATTTCGGAAAGTTTATTTTTTAAGAATAGATTTTGTCGAATAATGCTAATAAATCCAACAAATGTTATGTATAATAGAATAAAGATAAAAACGAAATCCCAACTACGAAAAAAACTAAAAACAAGATCCTTTAATTTTCACTCATCTGTCATCTGGTTACAACCACCAAAAGAAGTGACAATTTATGTGAACCTGGTGAAATGAAGGATATTATCTCAACGTTTCAGACAAAACGTGACGTAAAATCCATGGTCGCGAAGGGACTGGCGAGGCGGGTGTCAACATCTTCTAGCCGCGCAGGTTCTCCGAACTACCCGCACTTGGTATTATTCTGGTCTTCTGATTTTGTTTGAAATACGACTTGACTTTCTCATTTTTGGACTTTTCCTCCCTTAATTTTTTTGAGTAGTGTAATATCTGCATTGCCTACATTGCTACGTAAAGCCAAGCCAACATTTTCGTGGACCCCCACTTATAACTTGCGAACCCCCATTTCTTTTATACGCTAACGTAGACCCCGTTGAGAGTCTCCCGTGGACCCTTGAGAGTCACTCACTGGGTCAATCACTGATCTAAAAGACCCGTAGTTCCCATAGGACCTAGCTTCTCATTATTACAAAATATTAAATGATGATAAAAGTATCTGATTAATAATAGTAAGTACGATATATTTTATATTCCTGTCACTTAGTTGTAGTTAATAATAATTTCACGGATGTCAAATGGATTGATTAATTAATTTTATACCTTTCCCATCACTATTTCACACTAAATCAATAGACAATAGACGCAATTGTATTGTCAGTCAGCCATATTTGTTTACATTTTTGTTCATTTCTATCGGATCTGACTATAAAATTAAGTACATAGGAGTATTTACGGGCAACTTGATTAACCGGGAGGTATTAATATGGACGGGTCATTATGAATAATGACCAAGATCGTCGGTCTAATTGATAAATTTATTACTTTGCTACTAGCCCATATGAATAACGCCCGACGGCCCGTGGTCCATTTAAACAATCAAGGTTTGATATAACTTGAATTTATCACTGGGACCGGGCAGTATGAATACATCCCTACTCCTAGCCGTGTAATGTAATAAAAATAATTTCGTGCGACATACGTGGGGCACGCGCGGAGGCAAGTCGACGAGCGTACTCCCTTTAAGTGCTTTGTGTAAGTTTATATCGCAAAATGGCGGAAACGATGGTAAAGATGTTTTAGCGAAGAAATTTATAAATTTAAATTATCGAAATACCTTACAATAAGAATTCTGTAAGTTTAATTTCATATAACAACACTATAGTTAAATAAGGTAGTTATTATTAATAATGACCGGGAGAAGTGATTAATCATGTGGTTTTACTTACATTGCCCAATTGATGAGGGCGTTATGTATACAGACCGATCATTATTCTTAGTGACCTTTTTAAGTTGCTCGTAACATAAACAAAATCGTTTAACCCTATAATACCACATGATGAATAAAACAATACATTGACCATTTCACTACCACAAAGGTACATTTTGTTTGTTGACAAAACATTATATCAATGTTCTTGTTGTTACAGTTGGCAGAGATGAATGTGCGGCTCTAAAGCTACTTCCTACGATGTCCGCGTTGCTCGAAGTAGTCTAAGTTGGCTCTGATTACGACACGAAGTAGAGATATCGTCACTACCTGGACGAACCGAACAAAACTTGTAATGAACTGAAGATTTATTGCCACCGAAGTCAGCTTGACACAAATCCACTAGGCAATTTTTTTCTAGGTGCTAAAAGAAAATATTTTACATGAAAAAGAGATCTATCCTATTAAAACGCATATAATCTCATGTAAACCACTTCTTGTTTATTTTTCACTTTTATGTTATTGTACAAAACTCAATGATGCAATCTTTCTTTTTTCCAATGACAGTCCAAGTTGTTTTTTTTTTACGCGCCACAGCCGATCTGTCAGTGGCGTTTTTCATACAGCCACACCAACTTGAGAGTAACCATTGTGAACTCTCTTCGAGATCGCTAACATTCGGCCATTCTGACTCATGTCTGTCCTCAGACTAAGCAGCTTAACATAATTTTCTTCTGTATTTTCTTTGTTGATCGACATAAACACGAAACATTTAGTTTGCAGCTGATAGTTCTGAGGCTACGTTTCGGCCATCCCTTTCTATAGAATGGCCCTATTCTATCAGCCTTACGTCATATCTTAATCGCTTAATCATACGCGTTCTCCTGTAGACTAGTAGTGAACGGCACGCTCGCTCCTAGGTTCATTCCGTCATCAGCATTGACACGCTCTGTGCAAGATCTTCTTACAGGTTGTGGTAGCAGCACGCTTACTGCAGGATCTTCTACACACGTTGTGTGGGCAGCACGCTCACTGCACGATCTTTTTTCAGATTGTATTGGCAGCACGCTCACTGCAATGATATCTGGCAGCCATCGACAGCACGCTCACTGCGACATCCGCTGCACAGGTCACATTAGCAGCACGCTCACTGCGACGATATCTAGCAGCCATCGACAGCACGCTCACTGCGACATCCGCTGCACAAGTCACATCAGCAGCACGCTCACTGCGACGATATCTAGCAGCCATCGACAGCACGCTCACTGCGACATCCGCTGCACAGGTCACATTAGCAGCACGCTCACTGCGACGATATCTAGCAGCCATCGACAGCACGCTCACTGCGACATCCGCTGCACAGGTCACATTAGCAGCACGCTCACTGCGACGATATCTAGCAGCCATCGACAGCACGCTCACTGCGACATCCGCTGCACAGGTCACATTAGCAGCACGCTCACTGCGACGATATCTAGCAGCCATCGACAGCACGCTCACTGCGACATCCGCTGCACAGGTCACATTAGCAGCACGCTCACTGCGACGATATCTAGCAGCCATCGACAGCACGCTCACTGCGACATCCGCTGCACAAGTCACATCAGCAGCACGCTCACTGCGACGATATCTAGCAGCCATCGACAGCACGCTCACTGCGACATCCGCTGCACCTTAAACAAAAATTACTCTAAGCAGAATCGTTGTTAAGGTTAACAATCACATTAAACTGTTTGAGATCGTATTAAAGTTCTGTACCTAGCCAATTCACTGGTCACGTCGCATTCCTCTCACTCGGATGATATCTAGCAGACATTCGCAGCACGCTTGTTGCGAGGCCCGCTGACTCACTGGTCGTGTCGGCAGCGCACTCACGCTCACTGCCACTATGTCTAGCAGCCATCGACAGCACGCTCACTGTGATATCTGCTGCATCTGCAATAATAACTCCGAACAGAATCATTGTTATACATTTATGTTATAATCATAATAGATAAAATGAGATGTTATTTAATTATGTACCTACCTATTGATACAAATTGTTCCTGATTTGATTTACATACTTTACATATATAAATACACATATTTATTATATGAAATTAAAATATTGGTTAGATTCGTTATCTTATTTATTTTAGATATAATATTAGAATATTGACTTGTTAGTTAACAAAACATGAATTATTTTAGTTGACAACAAGAGAAGACATAACCAACTGTCCTATCTTTCTGAGATCACATAACATTTTAATTGAATTTAAACGATTGATACAATTATTCATGGTCAAACCGTTAATTTAATTCCTATTCTCTATTTCTAGTCCAAATCGGAATCGCCATCATCAGACTCAGTCTCCTCTGCGACAATATTTTTGTCTATTTCTGGTAATGCACCATCATCCTTGCACTTGTCAGATAATGTAAGACTTATCCATGGCTTCATTTTATCTGCTGCGTATATATTTTTATATTTTCTTTTAGAGTGTCCTTCTATGCTACTTACTTCATAACGATCTAGTCCCAGCACTTTAGTGACTCTATAAGGGCCACTATATTTCGGAAGCAGTTTATTACTGTCGCCTGGGTTATTAAGCTGTTTCTGGACTAGCACCAAGTCTCCCTCTCTGTACTCTTTAGCAGGTCGTCTTTTTTCATTAAATTTCTTCTCCATTTTTGCCTGGTTGTCATCAATGGTTGCTGTAATTTCTTCCCTTATTTTGTTAGATAACTCTTCCTGTGACTGTGCGTCATTGTCAGTCAAATCATGAAGATAGGTCTCAGACACATGGATAGTGCGTTTTGAAAATACAGCTTCTGCTGGAGTTTTTCCAATCCCTTTATTTAAGGTATTGTTCAAACTCTATTGCACTGTGTTTAGATGGGAGTCCCAAGTTTTATCATTTTCTCCGTGCATTAAAGCCACTAGAGATGCCAGAATAGAACGGTTATAACGTTCAATTTGGCCATTGGCCCTAGGCATTGCAACAGCATTCTTGACATGCCTGATTTCCAGTTCGTGCGCAAATTCTGCAAATTCACTCGATGTGAAACTAGTTCCACGGTCAGAAATAAGCAATTTAGGTGCATCAAAGATACCGAACACATCACGCAGGACTGTAATTGTCGTTTTGCTTTTTGTATTACGGACTGCCCGTAATATAATAAATTTAGAGTACCCATCGATAATGCCCAGTATGTATGTATTGCCTGAATTGCTTCTGACGAACGGTCCCAGGTGGTCGATATGTACCGTATGGAAGGGTATCGGCGTTTTAGGAATGGGATGTAAAAAACCCTCTTTTTTTACCAGTCGGCTGTTTCGCATAAGCACACGGTATACACGCACGTACAGATTTTTTTACAAAAGCAGTCATGTGTCTGAACCAGTAAGTCTGTTTGATCTTGTCAAGAGTTTTTTCTATTCCCATATGTCCAAATTGGTCATGTGACATGTGACACACCTTCCACCGTGCGTCTTGGGGTACCACCCATTTCAGAGACTCGCCAATTTTTCTGAAGACTTTCCCGTCCTTTAAAATGTAATTATTTTTTATATCTTTAGCTTCATTACAGGTACTATTGAGGATACATTTTATAAGGACCAATTGGGGGTCGGTGTATTGCACGTCATCCAGACACGGTGTTGTAGATGATATCTTCAGCACTTTAAGCGCAGAGACTGATCCAGATCCTTCTGCTTCTATTGTATCTGTTGGATTGCGACTCAGCGCATCAACATGTGCCATCTGAACTCCGGGACGGTACTCAATCGTGAAGTTAAACTCTTGGGCTTGCAACCACCATCTGGCTATTCTAGGTACGAGATCTCTCTTTGTCCATGTCAGGCGCACAGCATTACAATCAGTTACAACCTTAAATTCAATTCCAATGAGATAGGTACGAAAACGATTCAGAGACATCACTACGGCCAGCGTGTCAAGTTCGAACGAGTGGAAATGCTGTTCTTCGGCCGTAGTCTGTCTGCTGAAGTAAGCCACAGCCTGCAGAGGTGACTTTTCATCCGGACGTTGCATAAGTATTCCACCTATACCTATTTGACTAGCGTCAGTGTGCAATTCTGTTAGAAATGCAGGGTTGTAAATGGCTAATACCGGTCGGGAGGTTAAAATATCTTTTATTGTTTTAAAAGCTTCTTCCTGTGCCTTGTCCCATATCCACGTTTCATTTGCTTTGGTCAGCTGGGTAAGGGGTCTTGCTAAGGCAGCAAAGCCAGGCACGAACCGTCGAAAAAAACTAGCTAGTCCGATGAACTGCCTTATTTCATGGACATTCGCTGGTCTTTTGAATGAAGCGACTGCTTCGGTTTTCTTTAGGCCTGGTTTGACCCCTCGGGCAGAAATTTCGTAGCCCAAATATTCTATGCATGTGCGGAAGAAGTGACATTTGCCCAGGTTCAGTGTAAGATTTGCTTCTTTCAGAGCTTCCAGCACTAGGCCTAATTTGGACATCCCTTCTTGTACAGTTTTTGACGAAATTACAATGTCGTCCATATAGGCAAGGACACCGGGTATTTTCTTTGCATTTAGCACTTTATGTATTAGTCGCTGAAATACAGCCGGGGCATTGCACAATCCAAATGGAACCCGATTATATTCAAAATGTCCATCTTGGGTTACGAAAGCCGTCAGATGTTTTGAGCTTTCGGCGATGGGTATCTGATGATAGCCCGATGTCAGATCTAATGTAGTGAAGAAAGTGTCCGCAAAGGCTGTCAATTTGATCCTCGATTAATGGCATTGGGTATTTATCTTTATGAGTCTTTTTATTAAGCGCTCTGTAGTCCACGCATAGGCGCAACTCCCCAGATTTCTTAGCCACAACTATAATAGGGCTTGCATATTCCGATTCCGACTCGCGTACTATGCCATGAGCACACAGATCTTCTATCATGTTTTTAACTTTTTCTCTTTCTGACATTGACAACCTGTATGGCCTATACGTGACAGGAGTCTCATCCTTTAATTTTATATGCATTTCAGTTAGACTTGTCTTACCCAACTCAGCAGTGGAGAATGCAAACACGTCTCTATTTTTATTTAACAGTGCCCAAAGCTCACGCTTAGAATTTGGGGAAAGGTCATTGTCCGTGTTAATTTGATCCAGTTGAATATTTTTGTCATCTTGTTCCGTAATTCTGCAGACATTAACATTATTTTCCGAGTTGGTCCGGGCATTCTTCATATTTTGTTCGCTAAGCATAAACTCGGGTAACAATACTCCTCTTGCCACTAGTTGTCCCTTCTGTAGTTGTATGACGGAAGTACTCAAACCTAGAATTACTAAATTTGTTCTGCCCCGTTGCAGTGAATATATACCGGGTAAAATCATGTACTCAGATCCTGGTTTTAGGTTAACATCTGATGTGATGTACAAATTAGCACAATCTAAGGACTCTGAAGTAGTAACAGGGACAACTGTTGCACCGCTAATCATAACCGAGTCTTCTGTTATAATTTCTGCCAATTTATCAATATTTTTGAATAATATCAACTCTGTGTCACTTTTATATACTCTCACATCTGGTAACTCAGTCAGATTTTGGCCTATAAGAATATCAGTTCCATAAGGAAGCATAGTATGTGGAACTATATATGCATCAACTTCTTCTATTATGCTATCAATTTGAACCGATATCTTAACTTTTCCTTTTGGTTTTACAGAACCGTTGGCAAACCCTTTTAATAATGGTAGTTCGTTGAAATCTTGTGATAGCTCTGACAAGTCCAGTTTAACCTTATCGCTCAATAATGTACATTCGCTACCCAGATCTAAAAATCCTTTTACTGTTTGTGAATTGTTGATCACAACATCCTTTAAATATTTGTCACATGATCCTGATACAGATTCAATTTTACTTATAGTCTTAGATGCTTGAGTTCCAGGTTGAGTCTGGTTCGAAGAGTAGGCGACTTTATCGCATTGAGCAGTATCATGGCCTATCCTTTTACATTTTAGGCATTTTATCAAATCTTTCGGACATGACTGCCAATAATGGCCTTTTTCACCACAATTATAACATGAGATGTTGTTCTTCTTCGAATTACCATCCGACGTCTGTAGGCGCTTTGGTTGGATAAATGATGAACGTTCACGAAAATTTCCGCCAGTTTTGGGAATTTCTTCTTTTCTCGTAGATATTTTTCTAAAGTGGGAGAGAAGATCATCTGGTTCTTTAAAACATAAGCCTTGAGCTCCCATGCGCACATTGTGATCATATATTCCATGTGTCAAACAGTCTACTGCTTTTACTCCACTTATATCACATCTATTTATTAGTCGAATCTTATCGTAATAGTACTCTTCTAAGCTCTCGGTTCTCCTACTTCTACGTGCGAGCATCTCAGTGAGTAGATCACCATAGTTTTCTTCACAGGGAAAAGCACGCAGCAGTTTTTCCTCCCATTCATGCCAGGAATACTTTACACTTGTCAATCCATCATACCAACGTTTAGCTAGTCCAGCAAGGCGAGGTAAAGCGTAGAAAATAGTTTGCTTCTCAGACCATCCATAAACGTAGGCAGATTCGTTAATCTTGGATAGCCAATCTTTCATTGTTTGGGTTTTGGCCTGAGGATCGAATTCAGGTATTACATTGTGAGATCCATGACTTTGCGGAATACGATTTCGATTCTCTAAGGCTGCTACCAATTCTCTGAGAATTGACCTTTCACCTCGACTGTTAGAGCGACTCTTAAATGGTTTATCCCGATCACTTTGTTTTGTTCGGTCTGGCGATGATGATGATGTTGCACTAGATGTCGAGGAGGTTCTTCTCTTTTTCTGCTTTGGCCTACTTCTAGACCTATTGCCAGAAGTCGATGAAGTCATGTTCTCAGAACTATGGCTCCGTTGCCTCCTTTTTCTTGCATGCCTATGGGGCTTTGCCGTATCAGCAGGTAGAGGAGGAGTTCCCGGTTCGGACATTGCTAGTACTGTACCGAGAACAAAAAAAAACTATTGATATATCAATATACCTAATTGAACATATCATACCCAAATTGAATATTTTGCCGAAGAGGTTATTCATAAAAATCATTTCATTGTGAATTAAACAGCATCATTTGCCAACTTTCAAGTTTCACAATGTCTCGAGAAGAAATTAGCTGCTTATGATTATTTTCACATGGTGTGAAGATAAAAAGAAAATTATAATAATAATTTGACCATACTAAAGTTGTCTACTTTAATTAAATTACTAAAGCATTTTGGAACTTGATAGAGACAAACTGATTTAGTTTGTTTTAATCCAAGCTTATTAATTTATCTTAAATAATGTCCACAATGCATACATTGATAGACCTATGAAAGAAAGAATTACATTTATTTATGAAAAGATTTGAAACGGTAAGATCTCAGATTCACCATCAATAAAATTAATTAATCAGTAAAATTAGTTCTCTCTATTACCAAACCATTGCTGAATTTAACATAAACTAAATAAATATAGTGATGATGCTTTAATTGTGTCTGTAACTGAATTTCTGAATGATATCCTTTGTATTTTACTAGTAAACGGATGAACTATTTCCATTTTTATTTGATACAGTGCATAAAATGCCTTTATATTTTAAAATGAATAATGTATAACCATAAAATAATATTCATGACGATTGGTTTGCTAATACATAAGTCATGTCAATATTAATAATATTATTGATAAACTACAATATAGCCCCGGTTAATTACTATTGCTAAGTGCAATTTGTACTGAATATGTATCATTACATTGTGTCAATTTGTGTCCACATTAAATAGAACAATAAATAAGTAATATTTACGCATATCAGCGTTACGTCGTAGTAGTACGTATGTATAACTTCAATATACAATGGATACGCTATCCGCGTCTATTTTAAGTTGCATCTGATAAATCTGGAATTAACTTCGTCCTTATGCTGTTATTACAAGTTCTCTGCCGCTCTGTTCGTCTTCAGACAGTGCTTACACCTTTGGCAAACTGCAATGTAAAACAACAATACAAAACTGAATTTCAATAACGGCACTCACCAGATTCAATGTTCCAGGCAGGGTATTTCGCACTTCTGAGATATTAAAACGCATATAATCTCATGTAAACCACTTCTTGTTTATTTTTCACTTTTATGTTATTGTACAAAACTCAATGATGCAATCTTTCTTTTTTCCAATGACAGTCCAAGTTGTTTTTTTTTTACGCGCCACAGCCGATCTGTCAGTGGCGTTTTTCATACAGCCACACCAACTTGAGAGTAACCATTGTGAACTCTCTTCGAGATCGCTAACAATCCAGATTTGAACTTTACTTCTTTGTCATAAAGTTGAAATTCCATGTAGAATCTATCGAATATACCTAGTCCAATTAAGTGATAAACGTGAAAAACATAAAATTGACTAGGTACGCAAAATAACACCAGCAATTATTATTCTTGTCTAATGGACCTATATTAGCGTCTCAACAATTATCATTGTTAGGTAAGAATCACAAAAAAAACCTTTTGTTAAAAAAAGAGATAGCTACTAAGAGTCATACAAGAAAAAGCACTTAAACATCTTCCTTCGCTCTTGGTTAATAAAGCTTCTTTGTTGTTCCAAATACAATAATGAAAATGGAATGGAATTAAACGCGACTGTATAAGGCAGTTTAATATTTGTACATATGTAATATATTATCTCAAAGCCGGTGATAGCTTTTGCCGTTAAGCTCATATGAGTCTATACAATATACATACCTAAGACCTTACTGAGCAACTGACCGACTGGCAAGAAGATCATTAGAGGGGATGATTATTAATGTAGTTTTACTTTATTTATTTATTTAATTTTGACCTATGATGTTCCTACTCACCTATGTGACTCAAAACATCAATTCCGAGAGATCTTAGAAAATCTTTAACGTTTTCAATCTAGGTCGATTATGGTAGTTAGATTATGTTGTTAGTATGGTAGGTAGATTTTGTTGAACCTATGGCTAATTTTCAGCTAACTGATGATAGATTTGTTTGAGTTAAAAACAATAACGGGACTAATATCTGGTATTAGGCACTGGTCCTACCGCCGGCGAGTAAACCGATGAGCTATCGGCGATTTATGCGACAAAAGATCGTCGCTCCCGTGTGAATAAAAGAGAGAGATGTATTATAGCTGAGCGATGAACTATGTTATAGTTGATTGATAGCGGTAGCCGGCGGTGGGACCAGTGCCTTACGCTCGTACATTTAGACAAGAACAAAATAGGCGATTTCAGTTTTAATTTTGGCAATTTACTTAGAGTGATGTTAATATTTCTGTATGAACAATAAACAAAATAATGTCTTAACTTCATGCTATTATGCAATAGCCCTGAACCATAGAGTAACGTCGAAAAACATCAGCTCGTCTTATAAAGAAAATAGCCTAAGTTGAGAAACGTTTGAAACGTAAGGAGTGATTTTGCCGCGTGGCCTTTAGGCACCTGCAGGGAGCTTTATCCAGCGACAAGAACGAGCACGCGTTACATATATAGATACAGGAAATCAAAGTACACAGAAAAATTAAATGGCACTCGCCTGTGTACAGACCGAGAATCGAACCCGGTACCTCTGGATTTCCGGCCCAGTGACTCAACCATTCGAATTGCCTCCGTCGGTCGTAGTTCGTGTTGGCGGTAACTTGTGTGAGTAGTTACGGCTGCACATAACAAAAAGCACACATGTGAGTGTCACCAACGAAGTTGCCAAGCTATAGTGGTTGCGACGTTTATACAAACGCGATTGAACTTAAAAGGCTTTAGATTTCCACAGAATAAGGAATAGTTAGTACAACGTACAGAAATCTCTCTCTCTAACAAAACTGTTGCTCGGGTCCGACCATCGGACGGAACGCACCGCATCCGACCATCTCTCCCTATCGCATAACGCGTACTAAACTAACGCGTGCTCTATATGAAAGAAAAATTTTTTGTCTCTTCATTGGTTTTTAATGCGGGAAATTTTACACCACATTTTTATGCTACATATATAGATACAGGAAATCAAAGTACACAGAAAAATTAAATGGCACTCGCCTGTGTACAGACTGAGAATCGAACCCGGTACCTCTGGATTTCCGGCCCAGTGACTCAACCATTCGAATTGCCTCCGGAGGCCCCCGTTCGTGTTGGCGGTAACTTGTGTGAGTCGTTACGGCTGCACATAACAAAAAGCACACATGTGAGTGTCACCAACGAAGTTGCCAAGCTATAGGCTCCTGTATATTTAGATAGCGACTATGGCCCGTTTCATGAAGCCACAAATTACAATACTTCAAGTCTAAACTAGCGCTTTGGGCTTAAAATCACTAAATTTCATTTTACCTCATTATCAATATTCCCAGATCTCAAAACTTCATGGCCTCAAAATACCTAAATTGCAGAATGCCTAAATTTTTTTCACAATCAACCGAAACCTTAATATCGCCGATGTTCAAATTACCTTAGGCTCATAATACCTAAACTTCAAAACAGCATTATGGCAAAACAACATATGCTTAAAACAACCAAACCTCAAAATACCTAAATTTATACTATCAAATAAACACTCGTAAAAAAAATTAGGTATTTTTGGAAAAATGCCTAAATTTAGGTATTTTGAGGTTTAGTTGTTTTGATATTTTGTCATTTCTGCCATTCGGTAATTGAAGGATTGTGCATTTCAATCTTCAGGCATTTAGAGAATATGCCGTTTTAAGTCAAAGTCATAATGAAATTCGTTCATTTTAAGAATGTTACAATTTGACATTTAGGTTTTATGAGCTCATGGTAATTTGAAAATAGGGTGTATTGGCAAATAAGGTATTATGAGATTTAGTGATTTTAAGCCCAAAGCAAACTAGCGACATTGGTCAAAAGAACCAATAGTGTAGTAGTTTTATGAACAACGTTGCTAGCTTAGACTAGTAAAATTGTAACGTATAGCTTTGTGAAACGGGCCAGTGGTAGTTCCACATACAGAAACACGATAAAACAGTCACTAGATCCGAAAATAATCGTTTTATTTGTAAAAGTATAACCAGTAAGATCGGTTACCGTCGCGTGAGCATTTTTCACGTCCGGTCCACTTGTTTTGCCAAAAAATACATAATTATAATGGCATAATACTTGATAGACCTTAACAGAATAACGTCGACAACATATTAATACTCATCTTAAATCCCTTAAAAACGTCTAACGTTTAAGTTGAATCGCATTAAATTAGAATGCCATTGAAACCACTAGCTCCTTTTATATCTCTACTCATGTTGTACAAAAGACGAGACATCCACTCGCATGTTTTGGGAGAATTCGGCATTCCCTTAATCATGAGTAGTATTCGCGAACGCTGCCCGGCGACTACTACGCTTATAGCTTGGCAACTTCGTTGGTGACACTCACCTGTGTGCTTTTTGTTCTGTGCAGCCGTAACTAATTACACAAGTTACCGCCAACACGAACGGCGACCGAGGGAAGCAGCCTCCGGAGGCCCCCGTTCGTGTTGGCGGTAACCTGTATAAGTAGTTACGGCTGCACATAACAAAAAGCACACAGGTGAGTGTCACCAACGAAGTTGCCAAGCTATAGTAGCGCTGTCGGCACGGCTTCCCGGCGGAATTATGACAGTAGTTACTATACTTTCTTGTTTTTAGAATCGGATAATGCGTTATCCGACATATGAATTTAAACAAAATCTTGAAATAGGAAAATACATATACAGTATTTTTTAAACGTAAGTAATAATAGTAAGTGAAATATTCGCCTCTTATATACTTGGGAAACGCTGCCGTCATGCGGAGAATGGGCGCATCTGAGATTTTTTTTTCAAATAGAGTTACTTAATTATACATTTAGATTCGTCTCTTTTTACTGATTCTAAATACACATGTTACTCAATTTTGAAAACAATTTCAGATGCGCCATTCCTCCGTATGAAGGCAGAACGTACGAAGAAATGTAAGCGAAAATGACCGTTAAAATTCCAATCTAAAAGAAACCCGTACACCAGTTTTATTTGTAAAAGGATAAGCAGTTAGATCGGTAAACGTCGCGTGAGCATTTTTCACGTGCTGACTAGCACGTCGTCCCGGGGGCCTATTGTTGTGCAGACCACGTCTGGTCCACTTGTTTTTGTCCGCCAACTAGGACATAACTTATACGTGCTCTGGACTTTTTTCAATAAGCCAAAATATTGTCCGGCGTTTAGTATGGATATTGTGTGCTCGATATACAGGGGGTTTTTATCACTAGCAGGGCGATTCTCCGAGCGTTTTGACCGCGCGGTTTGACAGTCATTGTTGTTCGCCGATTATTTACTATAACGAAAGGACAAATCGTGACAATTTTGATAAAACTAGACTTAAACTCGGGACTGTTTTTCGGTTTCATAAAAAGTTAACTCTAGGCATCGTTTTTTGAACAATTTTTACTGAGACAATAATGACGAAAATAAAACGCCGTAAAAACGCTGATTATTGGCCCAGCAATATTTCAACGGTTTTAATTTATATATAGCAAGTGGCCGGTTATCGTTTAATAATTATTATTTTTATTACCTTTGACTGACAAACAGGCAAGTCCACCTGATGGAAAGTACCGACCAATTACCAATACTTAATTATTGATAAACTCGTCGATTAAATTAAAATCGTCGCTTACTCGCTTTGACGAACCACAGCAGGCGTGACCTCCGATTACAAACCGTTATTGTTTCACGGATCAAATTATATGAGAGACGAGAGCGAATTTAACAACTAGGTTGTGAATTATATGTAGAAAATTTAACTAAAGCACCTGTTTCATGTAGTAGTCCAGTACCAGTCCAGAATTCTTCGAAATGTTTCAGCAGATCATAACCTGGTATGTATTATAGACAAAGTGCTGTTTTTGGCCTTTTTTAATTTTAAAATTACTCAAAAAGTTTCTTGAGTAAGCAGAGCCGGGAACTCTTCGGTTTCTAGTAGCTGCATAATAGAGCTTCGTAGAACTAATAATTTTTTTAAATCTTTTAGAATTGATTTTAATCTTCATTTTTCATGATTTTTTTAAAAACTTATTATTTACGAATTAAAATTAGAGGAGTATTACTTTTAAGTGCTAGGAACTCTAGTAAGTATAGTCATTACTGAGACAAAATACTTCGTTTGGTTTAGTTTGGAGAAAATTGATATGCTGTGTGAAATTAGTTAGCAGATCATTTGGTTGAAAACAATAGATTTATATATTTTCGTAAATTCACTAGAACTATGTCTAAATAAAAAGTATCAGGAACTATAGAACTATGTGGCAAGTGAATAGAACTCCAACTTTTTTGTGATCTGCTGGAACTTGATCTGCTAACTTCACGGACATTCCAAGCGCCGGGGGTTGTGCCATATCCATTCGATTTGTATGGAAATGGCTGGGTATGGCACAAACACATTCTCACCTGGCGATAGACAGTTGACGTTCCATTTTAGAAAAAAACCGGTCAAGTGCGAGTCGGACTCGCGCACCGAGGGTTCCGTACAAACTCGTTAGTAGATACGTGAATAATTCAAGAACAAGAAAAAAATTATGGTGGGACAAACTTAACTTTGCTCTTGTAAAACTGTTGTCGCCATACATCGACATAATGCCGCTGTTAGTTTAGTAGGAGCAAATAAGGTTGTCTTACGATTTTTGCGAATTTCTAAAAAACGCTGCAGGTTAGGAAAACCGTTTTATTTTTTCTGTAATATTTAAGATAATATTAATAATCAGTAATTATTACAGATTTTTCTCTTCAGTAACTTCGGAGATAATAGGGGGGGAATAGTATTTTTTTCAACGTTTTTTGTTTTAAATAAAAAACTACACGTTTAAGAAAAAAAATAAACACGGTTTTGGAATCTACATATTAGGCCCTCTTATTTGATATCCCACTCGATATATTAGCTCAACTTTTGATTTTCGACATCCCATTTCGGTCCCCTTTAAAAAAAAAGTAAAAAAGGTGTAAGATTTTTTTTCTCCCCAATAGGCGAGTTAGCGACTTTTAACACTATTCCAAATTTCAAGTCGATAGGATCAGTAGATCCTGAGATATCTTGCTGTGACAGACGGACAGACAGACAGACAGAGTCGCACCATAAGGGTTCCTGTTTTACCATTTTGGTACGGAATCCTAAAAAGGACTAGTTTCATGTAATTCCGTACACACAACAGGCACTGCAACAGGTACTTTAGTTAAGTTTTTTACCTATAGCTTACTGAAATCAACTGTTAAAATGTTTCGGGTACGTCGAGACTCGAAGGCTTTATAGGAGGAACTTCTGTGCAAATTTTAATTTATTCAGTCGGACATATAAAAGTGCTGTTAAGAGTTTTACGTAAGAAATAATATCAAAAACCTAAATGAAGATACATATTTACCAATCTTGTTAAGAGTTGCGTTTCCTCAAAGTTACTTCTTAAGCTTTTAATATTTAGCTTTTGCTGTGCCAAATATTTTTACACATGCCATTATATCTTACTAGCATTTTCCCGCGGCTTCGCCCGTGTTGTTCCCGTTATTGTCCCAAAGGAGCTCTTTACCGGGATATAAAGTATCCTATGTTTCAATCCAGGACTTGGTCTACTTGTAAGCCAAATTTCAGCTTGATCCATCTAGTTACTACCCCGTTATTAGGTAACAAACATCCAAACATCCAAACATCCAAATATCCAAACATCCAAACATCTTCACAAACTTTCGCATTTATAATATTAGTGGGATAATAATATGGAATGAAGAAATACTTAGGTAGGTACTCCCAAAAAATAAGACTAGACTAGTTGTACTGTACACAGCCAATCATTACTGTACAATAATATAACAATACGAGTAATTAGTGTAACAAGCAGTAGATGGGTAAGGCTCAGGGGCATTTCGCTATTTGCCATGTGTTACTAAATATTAATTTATACGTTGAGAAATTACAGCTTTTTCACCTCACATTGTATAATAGTAAATACACAACTACTAGGGTGGTGAAACAAAGAAAGACCGAGATCGCAGATGTTTGCCGCCCGAGCTGCAAGCGAGGGACGTCAATATGCGATTGAGGGCTTTCTTTATTAGGTACCTCCGGTGTTGTGTACATCATTTTATGTCTACACATGGCCAGAAAGCGGCTTTTTCCGTACGCGTAGCGTGCGGTAAAAGCTACTTTATGGCCAGGTGTGGCATACATATTATTTTGAGGAATATACATAAAATATTTGCGAATCTTCTTAATGTCGTTTAAAATTAAAAAGCCTTATTGAGCTTACTATAGAACTAGTTCGATTTGTGTAAGATTGTCCCCTAATATTTATTTATTTATTTTTTATCATATATCGTATGAAATGAAAATTTGGCAACACACGGGAAAGGGCGGTTGAAACGCTCCTGAGCCTTAACCAGCAGGCTTATGATGCAAGGCTTTATCGATTAATAAATAAATGATAAAACATCCGTCACATCCTAATAAGTACATATGTAAGTGTGAGAGTGACGGATAATAAATAATAAATAAATATTAGGGGACAATCTTACACAAATCGAACTAGCCCCATAGTAAGCTCTATAAGGCTTGTGTGATGGATACTAGACGACGATATATTTAATAGATACAAATACTTAAATACATAGAAAACATCCATGACTCAGGAACAAATATTCGTGCTCATCACACAAGTAAATGCCTTTACTGGGATTCGAACCCAGGACTTCTTGCTTCGCAGGCAGGGTCACTACCAACTAAGCTAAAGCGGTCGTCATACGGATGCTGCATAATAATGCAGATGCAAAAAACGCGATATATTTCTGATCTCGTTACATATTTATTTGTCAAGTTTGCGCTTGTCTGAGGCAATTTTATCAAGTTAAGGAGCCCTCACAAAAGTTCACTCAAATTGAATTCCCTCAAGTGTTGGAATCAAAATGTCATTTGCCATGTTTTTGTCCGTTCTTCTTTTGTTTTGTGTTTTTTTTAATGTATCACGTTAATTACGTTATCAATAATGACTAATTCAAAAGTTTGTTGTAATCTTGGAGATCATCTATATATTATGTTAAAAGATGATGGTAAAAAGATGGAATATGTTAGGAAAAAGTGTGTCATTGGGGGAGGGGGGTTCTAAAAATCTGAAGAACCGTATGACGTAATTTGTGTATGACCCCCTGATATAATTTGACCTTTGAAGTAGTCATAACAGTTCTTAATCGGAGGTTAGGCTACTATGGTTCGTCAAAGTAGAAGCTAAAAGAGTACCGTAAACTGGTCCTACTCTGCTCGTATAGGTATAAAATATGCTCCAATCCCGAAAGCATATTTATGCCACACCTGGCTATAAAGTGGCTTTTACCGCATGGAACGCGTACGGAAAAAGCCGCTTTCTGGCCAAGTGTAGACATAAAATGATGTACACAACACGGGAGGTAATAAAGAAAGCCCTCGATCGCATATTTACGTCCCTCGCTTACAGCTCGGGCCGCAAACATTTGCGATCTCGGCCTTTTTTTGTTTTACCACCCTAGTTGTGTAATGTACTATTACTCGTACAGCACACCAGCACCAGCAAGTACCTATTCAATACTTGATATTTATAGTACACAACTAGGGTGACCATTTTATGGCTAGGTGTGGTGTGGCGCAGCTCGGTCCGCAAACATCTGCGATCTCGGCCTTTCTTTGTTTTATCACCCTAGTTGTGTATTGTACTATTTACTCCCCTCTTGAAGAACTCCATATTGTAGCCTTCCGGGAAAACTGCGGCAGGGAGTTCATTCCACATTCGGATAAAAGCGAAACACATATAATTATTTACAGCACACCAGCAGGCACCTTTTCAATACTTGATATCTAATAGTATTTAGTTGGGTAGCCTAGGCAAACATACAGCATTCTACGGTTCTCAATTAGTCTGTTGTATGTTTGTTACGCGATTACACGAAGACTGCTGGACCGGTTTGAAAAATCTTTTTTATTGGTAAGGGTATACCTCCGAGGTAGTCTCATTGCAACCAAATCAGGATTGGATAATTGCATCGGGAACTTTTCGAATATTATGGGTACACATATAGCGATTTGGGTATGTTTCATTACTCATGCAGAGACGTAGAAGTTTTTATGGCAAAAACGTCAATTAACTAGGGACTTCCTTCCGATATTATCTTTATCGATAACTGTTTCATATACTTATTTCGCAGTGACATTTCTTAGTAGATATAAAGTTCCCCGGATAAAATAGAAATGGTATAACTACCCATCGAAGTTATAAAGGGTGGGAGAGACTATACCGACAAACTTTAACTATAGATTCTAACAACAATTAGGAGTAAAAAAAGTTATGTGATGTATAGTCGAAAAACGCTTACTTTCAGAGATATTCATAATTTTTTAAATGAAAACTCCCAAGTGTGTAACAAGCCCTAATAAATGTGACTAAGATAGTTTTACAATTTTGTTTTAAATCCTTTAAGTAAACAGCAATTAACCTTCGCAGTATTTGATGGTAAGCGACTACGAGCCCAAAAAATTGACCTTTCGTTTCAATTTTAGCTTTTTTTTTCTTTTTGAGAACTTTTCCTCCAGTGAGGACATGTTTATAACGAGGGGCTGAATTTACTGATTTATTTTGTTCCATAAGACTACTTATGTAAAATGACAATATTCGACCCATGTTGATATAACATTATTTACTCGTCACACCACCAGGAATTCATGGCTAAAGTATGTCGGTATAGCCCCTCCCACCCTGTATAATGATAATTTGTAATTTAAGTAATTCATAGCCATACTTTTTACTGATCTTAAAATTCAAATTCGCATCAATTTTAACAAATAAAATTTCATTATTAACATTTTTCTTACACAAAAACTTATTTTTCTACTCCTGTACTGTTATCTGTATTTTACTTGGTCACGAACACTAATATAAGAGCATACATAATATGAGTTCAGAGAAGTCTATACTCTATTCCCCATAACAGCACTAGTGTCGTTATAGTCACTTTATGTTATTGCTAGCAGCCACAGACTTCTAAATTTAGGTTAAACTTAGGTCAAGGATTAAGTGCTCAATTTTAACTTTACGGTAAAAATGCATAACTACCAACTTAACAAACAATTAAATTCCTACGGTTTTTAAGAAAAACAAAACTTTCCGAACTAAATTCATTGATGCCAACATAAAAAAAGTATTTTTAATTTAAGTATATTTTAAATTAAAAAAAAAGTTTACCATAGACACATACTGTCAGTCAAACGTCATATTTGCCTTGTTTCCAGGTTATGATTAATTTTGTATTTTATAATTTAAAACCTAGTCGTAGAAAAAGTATTGTATGCAACGTTGTATAATTAAGTCAAAAAACGCTCATTGCGTCTCTATTTGCGATACTCGCCGCATTCGCGTCTCGTATCGCAACTCACGTAATTCGCATTTTTTGAACCCACTTATAGGTACAACTGTTGCATAAAATACTATTTTATGCTATTCAATCGATTTCCATACAAAGTAAACTGAAATCAAGACTGCCTTGCAACAAAGGCCAAGTTAGTTAAATTGTATGAAATTGTGTAGCATAATAGTATACTGATACCCGAATACTCGTTAGTACTCAGTTTTTGGAAAATACGGAAAAATCAAAAAAAAAAAATGAACCTACTAATTATTTTGATGAGACTAACTTTAAAACTTGTACACGACCTTACAATTAAATGTCTTTAAATTACATATTTTACGAGTAATGTATCGTTGTGATCTAAGAAAATATAATTATCGATACATTAAAATAAAAATAAAATAAAATAATTTATTTCTGTAAGTAGGCCCTCAAGGGCTCTTTTACATGTCTCATCTCTAATTCTTTTCTTTTATTAATATCGCTGGGAAGTCCCTAGGACAATTTTATTCCTGCCACAAAAACTTCTATGTCTGCTCATGCATTCCTTATCGAACAGATTCATGCAAAGTCATTATTTTTATTTTATTTAATTTTGCCGTATCTACTTTAACACTAATAAATGTTAATGCACTATTTTAAGGAATCATCATATTTACTGGAAATATTTTTAATCCTCAAACACACACACACAGAGGGCGCTAGTATCTCCGATACGAATGCATTCAAAACTTACGTGCGATGACGTCAGAAGCTAATTGGAGAAATTGGATAACTCGCTGTCCCGGAATGACAGAGGTGCGGGTTCCGGATCGTATTTGATTTTTCAATGCATTTGCTCAATGTATCTTTAATTACTAATAACTGTTGTTACTTCTAGATTCTTTTAGCCCATTTCAAAGGCTTCTCGCTGAAGCTGAAATGCATCGTGTTTATTTCCAACGTTTATAGCTGAAGGATATTGACATGTACCTCGTGCCTAAACCCAGTGGGGTCAATAATAATATTTATAGAGGGCTCGAAGCTGCAGTCTGAGGATCCATTAACGAAGTAAATATTTATATTTGTCGTTGCGAGATTAGATTGCTGGATGAGACTTGGGTTGCGAATACTGCTTTCTCATCGTCCTCAATGGGCTTTATGAAATTACCACGCAATTTATTAGATACTAGCAGACCCGCTTGCAACTGCGTCGTTTTCATGCGTTTTTCCAGAGTTTTTAGGGTTCCGCACCTCAAAAGGAAAAAACGGAGCCCTTATAGGATTACTCGTGTGTCTGTCTGTCTGTCTGTCACAGCCAATTGGCTCAGAGAGTACTGGTCTGATTGAGTTGAAATTTGGTAGGTACATATATTAAAATTAATGACCCAAACACGGATATGTCACGAAAATATATGAATTTTAATAGTGAGGGCCACTTTTGGGGGGTCAACTAGAAAATTAAAAAATAAAAGTCAGCGGACTATATCGTGTGACATATTAAATGTAAGGGCTCACTGTGAGATTCACTGATCTCAAATATATTTTTATTTTTGTAATTTTTATATCAATAGTTTTGAAGTTATTTACGAAAATAGGCAAAAAATTACCATTCCCCCCTTTATCTCCAAAACTACGTCATCGTATTGGACGTCGAATTTTGAATAAAATATGGATACTAGTCCTACACCTATAGATTACAGGAAAACCTATAAGAAGTCTGTGCAATAAAGTATAATATAAGAATGCCGAATGCTCCCGAAACATGTCGAGTGAATGTCTCGTCTTTTGTGTAGCGTGAGTGATCCGTTTTTATTTCAATAGGAATGTATGTATCCGACAGGGAAAACTGGATCAAAAATCTAATTCAAAATTATTGGATAAACATAATATGTTTATCCAATGTCGCTGTCGCTGGAAAGCAATAATGCTGTAACCCGCACCACCATCGAAAATGCTTTTTTTGCATATTCTTATTCAGTTTTTTTTTCTGCGTCGACTGGTATAGTTATTATTTGTCTGTGATGATAAATAAAATGTATACAGCATATTTTTTTTCACCTAAATTTGTAATCGCGGAATGAAGAAACGCTGTAACCCGCATAAAATCCCGTGTTTTTAACTGCGTTGTGGTTTACAGCAAAATGGTTTCCGCAATTAGTTCTCCGTCATCACGTACAGCATTTTTGCTTTCCGTAAATTTCAACTTTTGACCAATTTTTGTCATTTACAGCATTTTGTCGAGAGATGTTGTGAATAAACAATGGTGTACAGCATTTTAAAGATACAGTAATAAATGAATAATGACAGTAAATACATTTTAAAATATATAGTAAGTTTGTATGTATATAGTATTGAGGGTCGTTTTTATTTGTAGTTTGCTAGTTTTCTTTTCTTTTAAAAGATTTAATCATGATTTAAATTAAATATAAATGTCTGCAAAGCTCCCTTTAGATTATAGAGGTAATATAAGCATAACCTACTTTAAAAGAAAAACACGTTAATTATTTTTCCGTTCAAACTTTAATGCATGTAAACTATACGTGTATCATAACTGTTCTGTAAAACAATCTTTATTATTTTTTGAATTGAATTGAATATATTTATCGATTAGATAAATAATTTTTTTTTTTTAATAAAATGACACGTCAACCTTAAAACAACGATTGTTTTAACTAGTATATTTAGTGTCTCACTGCTCTGCATGAGCCTCTCTTCTAATACTTTCCTCTACCTCTGAAGTCCTCCTAGACCTTAACTGGGCGCCATAAGTCAGAATGGGTAGAATGCACTAAATCTCCATGAGCTTACATTTCAGGGATATAATGGGTTTCCCACCATTAGTGTTTTCATCAACCACAAGCTCCTCCAGGCGTTTCTGATACGTCTTTATTTTGTAAAAAAAATAAGTTTTTTTTAATACTGTGTACTTATAGCCTGATAAATACCATACTTCCGTTCTCAATCATCGTCCAAACCAAATGATTAAAATTAGTTTAGGCGATTACAAAGTGCTGCTGCATGTAGATGCATACAGTCCAACAACATAAATATAACAATACTTAATGATAACTTTTTAATAGCCAAAACATAACATTTTAAGCTTAAAGATATATGTATGTGTGGCATATTAATTAAGTAGTTCAGAAAATATTATTACTACAGATCAACAATTATTTACCACTGACATTTTAAAATGGATCAACATAAACTACCATTCGCACTTACACTGCTTCATTCATACCTGTTTCCTTTCAGTCATTCAGTTACAGCAACATTACAGTACAAAACTCTTGTCAATTTAAGTTTTCATGGCCCAAAAATTGTATTACGAACCACTTTTTAGACTTACAGCATTTTAAAACGACTGTAAGATTTGGTAAAAATATTGTTTCCATACAAAAATTTTGTAGGTTACAGCATTATTGCGTGCCATGATTAGAAATATCGAAATGCTGTAAACGACAAAAGTCATATTAAAAACAAGTTTATAGTAATTTTACCACCAAGATTATAAACTTCGATTTTTTTACAACGATTCTACCAAAGGGGGTTTAATAATTTCTTTTTGTTTGAGATTTATGAATTTTTCTAAAAAAATGCAAACGTTTTTTGGCTCTAGTGAAAAGTTTACTTTTTGAGGGTTACAGCATTATTGCTTTCCAGCGACGATATCTCGACTCTCTATACTCGTAAAGTTGTACGCCAATAGCTTACTACAGGCAGAAATAAATGGCGAAAAAAAAATACTATCAGTAAATACGTACATCCAGTATAATCGCCTTGACATCTCTGTAATGTTTCTTAAGCGCTCGATCGGTATCAAAAGTCCGTCCGGCGCAGATTATGTAAATAACCTAGGGACGCCTTTGCTAACGCCAGATACAACCTCTCACGATATAGGATGATGGGCCTGCACACCCGTCAAATGTATCTGTCAAAATCCGGGTCCAACTTATTGGCTCCTAGCAAGTAGAGTGCGACTACGCTAAGTTTGCAGAAGTCAAAAAAAGGTTATATAAAAATAATACACATGGCAATATCACAAGATAGACTAGAGGATTAATTAGTTTTGATACTTGGCAAATATCTTTCCGTTTAATAGGTATGTAATGTGTCTACAGACCTACTGAAATAAATATTCAGGACAGTCTTGCAAAAATCGATCTAGTCCCAACCAAACTTAGCAATGGTTTACGCAGGCACAAATTTAAATACATAGAAATTATCCAAGACCCTGGAACAAATCGCTTAGTTTGGTTGAATGTACGAGTAGATCGATATGTGCAAGACTGACGCAGATATTTTATTTCAGTAGGTATGTAGACACAATAAAGGGAAGAATTATTGCCAAGTACCAAGATTAAATAATCCTCTTGCTGTAGTTTCTCCATGTTGCCATATCTGGGGCACGGCAGTGCCCCTGCCAAGTCGAGCAAAATAAAGGCACGGCCGTACCGTCCTTTTCTCGAAGCCATTCAAGCCATTTTCAACCTCTTGTAATTTTGTGCTGGCTGAAGCTAACCCTGAATTTTCAGGGATATATAGAGCACAATAATACTTAAGTGTATTCTCAATAACATTCAAACGTGTAGTTTAAGAACTATTGCATGTTAAAGTTCCTTAGTTTTGTCACTGATTGACTAACTCACTGACTGATCATCATAAGTCTAAGGTACTTGTATGTAGCAGACCCACTAACTCCAAATTTTAAACAAAGTTAGTTTTTAGCCTATCAAGTCCTAAAAACCTAAAAATATTGCAATGTCACAACTGCACACATAAGTTTGTAATCCTATACAAATGCAAGCTATTACAATGTTAGTTTTGTATTTAAATTTGGAAATAAAATGGATTGGAATGTAATAAATAAAGGAAGATCACTTATAAAAAGAAAAGAGATCCCATCAAAAGCATTACATGTAAAAAGATACAAGTCTCGCAACGCAGTTCTGCTACAACAAAAAAGTTTTGAGATGACTTCAGACGGTCTGGATAAATAAATATCCTGTTTAATGCAGTAGGTATAAAATCAAGATTTTTTTTTAACATAGGTACTTATAATAACTTAAAATGCAACGGAAACCGAAATTTACGACATAAAATTTGCATTCAAATCATAAATGACCGGCTCTCTCCATTTCCACGCGTCGTCGCTTAGCAACAGAAAGGTCTCCCACAAATCCGTTCCTAATAAAATCAACTCATTTTCAATTTAATTAAAAAATCCGCTCGCGTTACGGAACACATCAATGTCATTCCCAATCAGCGAGCCAATAAAAGCAGGCTAATAAATAAAATTACTGGGTCCCTTTGTCAAAAGTTACAATGCCCCGAAACCACATGATTCCTCTGTGAAATAGGTCCAATCACATTTGTCTGCGCCATTTTGAAACACATTATGAATTTCCCTCGCCATTATTTCTTCGGTAACTTATTTTCGTTCTTTGTGTTAAGGTTTCCAAACGTTCCGACATCACTAGGACAAGTCTTTGAGTTAAAATTTTTAGTGATATAGTGACGAGAGAGAGAAACGATTATGTCTCATTACAAAAAGATAAATAAAGCATGTTAAGGGCAGGCATGCATTGCGTTAGTATAGTAAAAGCCTTCTATTATTTACAAAAAATGTTAAAAAAGTACAAAATAATTTTGGACTGTTCACCTTTTTCAGAGTTTAATTCTTTTTAATCAAATCGTCAGTGACGTCCCCTGTTAATTTCGTATTGAATTTGAAGAAAAGAATAATCTTATTTCCACACAAAAACACCTTCAAATCACGGAGCTGCCTTGGAAATTAATTCAGTCCCGCCGTATAATTTTGGTTTGATAATTGAGGTGTTATTATTAATTTTCTTACTGTCCACCTTTTTATATTTAATTGAGAGCTATAGGAGTTTGTTTGATATAGAGCTATAGAGCTATTAATAGGCATTTGTTTTAAAATTGATTGTCTGCTGTCAAAAACAGAAAGTAGCACCACAATTCTGAATGACTAAAATAAATATTAGGGGACAATCTTACACAAATCGAACTAGCCCCATAGTAAGCTCAATAAGGCTTATATTTAATAGATACAAATACTTAAATACATAGAAGACACCCATGACTCAGGAAAAAATTCGTGCTCATCACACAAATAAATGCCCTTACCGGGATTCGAACCCAGGACCTCCTGCTTCGTAGGCAGGGTCACTACCAACTATTTCATGACTAATACATTACGACTATTTCATGAATAATAGTGGAAGACTTATATATTTAGGCGCAGTTCTGAACGAGGGGGCTGTGAAGCTGAGATTCGAAGGAGAACCGGCATGGCAAAATCGTCAATGTCTCAATTAGAAAAAAATATGGAAGGACAGGAACATTCTGAAACGGACGAAAATTAAAATTGTTCAGACACTAGTCTTTCCCATATTTGTATATGGCGCAGAGACCTGGACGCTTAAAGATGCTCTCCGGAAGAAGATCGATGCTCTGGAGATGTGGGTATGGCGGAAAATGCTCCGTATACCCTGGACTACGCGCCGCACTAATGTTTCTCTAATAGCCCAACTTAAACTAGAAAGTCAGCCAAGGCTATCGACCATCTGCCTCCAACGTGTGCTACAATACTTTGGTCACATAGCTCGAAAAGACCCGGGCAACTAGGAGAGACTGATAGTGATGGGAAAGATGGACGGCACTAGACCACGGGGAAGAAGCCCAACACGATGGTGCGATTAGATATCTGACCAACTGGATACGACATTCAGCAGCGCGCTTCACAAAGCAACCGACAGGGAGAAGTGGAGAGCTGCCACCAAAAAGATTAATCGGCGGAGTCACGATCCTCAGCAGTGAGGAACCGACTTAGAAGAAGAGATTTCATAAAAAAAAACGTGCGGCGGATTTAAAAGTCTATTTCCAAAAAAATGCCCAAAAATATCACATAGGTGCCAAACGAGTATAAGTTTTTGATTTGTGAGTAGCGTAAAATGAGTTGTGTTATGCATTTCGTTTTATACAAAAGTCGTGACACGAGGTGACACAAAATGATTTGTCTGCCGACTGTGATTTCTGATGACTGTGCATCAAAAAATCCATATTACTATAGGTACAAAGATGTGTGACAATATATCTGGCACTTTGAATATTACCTACTAGGTATTCGATGCTGACTGTACCTCCAGCACAACTATGACCAATGAATATTTGGCACACGGCAAAAACGACCTATCATCCTTTTCCATTAAATATAGTGCGAAAGTAACAGCTCTGTTACGTAACAAGTGATGTCACGGCTAGTTGTGTTACTGACCCTAATGACCCCATCACCATCAGGCGCAAAGTCGAGGTAGAACTGAACATTCGCTTCTGGCGCGACTTCGGGCCGAAAGGCCATCATGCAGTCTGTTACCGTTCCAATCTTAGGCAATGCACTCCTCAACTTCAAAAAACCCCTCACCAAGGGTCCGGCAAAACCGACAGACAGAAGATGAGACTGACCGTTATAACATAGTCAGCAGATTCAACCCCCTCATTCGACTAACTGAGTCCCAACGGGCTCAAATCCGAGCAGCAAGGCCATAATAAATATAGGCTACTCTCCCAGTCTCTCACACTCATCCTCTGTTAGCTTTACAGGTCCAGCAGAAGAGCAGCAGGTGCAGTCAGGCCTTGGTGTCCTAGACTTCAGATCAGTGCCCACCACAACCCCGGTCGCGAGCTCCTGAGGAGTTCCGGCCACTTCCGACGTGCAGCACGGGCCGCGGATGCAGGCCCCGCTACAGAGGCTCCATCACCGGTGTGGTTTTAGTGAGTAAGCCTCCTCCCTTTGACGGGTGAGTCCCACCTAATCTCTCCGAAGGGTCTTTTTAAGGGCCTGGCCTGGTAATGCCTGGGGGGCATGCCGGGGGTAGTGCATTTCCACACCATTAACAAAAAACAATGTTTAAGGTAAATTATGCGACTCACGACTCAAAAAAAACCGGCTAAGTGCGAATCGGATTCGCACACAAAAGGTCCCGTACCACCGTCGAGTAAAATACCCGAAAAAAAAAACACGTTTCTTGTATTTTTATTTTATTATTTGCTGTTATAGCGGGAATATAAATACACATTCTGTAAAAACTTCAAATCCCTGCTTATTACGGTTCAAAAGATACAGCCCTGTGACCGACGGACAGACAAATATACAGCGGAGAGGGTTCCGTTTTTGGGTACGGAACCCTAAAAAACGCTCTTTGTCTCACCCAAAAATTGCTCATCTCTTTATGTTCCGTTTAAAACGTTCATATGGTCACCCTATCACGGCTGAGTTGAGGTTACTACACATGCCAAATGCGTGCTTCATTTCGCTGATGTGTGCCCTAATTTGAAAGCGGCATTATCTTCGCATTTGGCCTATTGATTAGCCAAATCATCTCGCTGCCTGAACTCACGTAGATATCGTAATCTGTAAAGCAATTCAGTAGGCTTACGATGCTACATTTTGTCGCGCGATAAATAAATGATAGGAGGGAACAAGTGAAACTACTGCTTGCTGTTAGCGTACTGACGTTTATTCATGCATTAACATGGCGGATGGTGTACTCACGCACACATATGCAACATTCCTCCCCGTATCTTTGATATAGTTCAACTATCATTACTTAATAACTAAACAATAAAACAATTAAAAGTAAGGTTTATAGTTGACCTTAGGACGATTGCGTTTCGACCGTGGTGTTGCCGATGGGCTGCTGTCAGCTCTCGAGTCATAGTCGGAGCAGTAACGGTTGCAGGGCTGGCCATAGCCTCCTGAAACTCCTCATCCTGTTCCAACTGGTCTGGTCTTCGAGGTATTGGCGATTCGAGCGCATTACTGGCAGACTGCGCCGAGTCATGTCGAAGCTCGATGCGTTCCGGTGTTCTAGTCACTTCCTCCTCCGCACTAGGCTGCGGCTCCTGTCTCGGCGCTGGGGTGACTCCCGGTGATGTAACAACACGCTCGCTCTCTCTGCCTGTAGGCCAATAGTTGGGGTCGGCGCAATCGCTGCATATACATGACAATCTGATTTTTATGTTTTTTGCAATCTAATGAAGAAATATTGTCTCTTACATTGTATACAACTTTACCTTTTTTTTTTTACAATTGTGCCTCTGCACCATGTGAATTTACCGTTAGTTGCAAACTTCTTAAATAATACGTGATCTCCTTGAGAGAAACCCTGGGTGTTATGGCCCCCAGATGCCTTACTCTGCGAACACTGTTTTTTTTGCACTGCATTAGCAAGCGACGGGGTTGAGGGATCTGGCAAGTTAGGATTAAGTAAATCTAACCTGGACCTAAGTTTCCGGCCTTATAGCAACTCAGCAGGCGAAAGCCCCGTTGTCGTGTGTACAGAGTTCCTATAGTCAAGTAAATATTTTAATAATTTTTTATACGAACTTTGTATCCCAGTAGTACCAAGCAAATTGGTGTTAATGCCTTTTTTAATTACTTTTCGCCTGCCCGTTGCTGGCCGGGCTATATGCGGGTGACGTCATATGTGAAATACCGTTCAGTGAAATTCACGCGATGTAAGAGACGACCCATTGTCACTAACCAAAATGTCTGGAATACCGAACCTAGACATAAATTCACACAATTTTTCGATTGTTGCCGCGGATGTTGTATTATTTTTCATGTTATATACTTCGACCCACTTAGTATACGCATCCACTATTACTAAATAAGTGCTGCCATTTAAAGGACCTAGGAAATCGCAATATACCCTATTGAATGGGTGGGGCGGGTATGGCCACGGGGCTAGCGGCGCGCGAGCCGGGGCCGGGCGCAGCTGTAAACAAACTGTATAGTCTATCCGGAATTGTAAGAGTGAAAAGCCATAAAACTTGATTACAATAGCATGTTTAGTTCGAAAGGTGACAAGTCGTAATACGAAAAAGTGAATTTCGACCTAAACACTGTTCTATTAAAGTTTAAAATAACTAGTTGGAATAATTCTCGTAGTCATTCCCGATAAGTAGTTGCAACCCTACCCTCCAATGTTTTTTATTGCATTTGCAATTTTGCGCTGTCATTTGATATTGTACCTTAATACTAACTATTACGTTAGCTTTTTGTATACGTAAGAAATCACTTACGCTCTTTCTATAATAGATAACCAATTAGCTCATTTTTATGACTCTTTGCCCTTAAACCGGCGGTCTGACTATACACGAGCCTATCATGCTTTCCAGCGCCGCGTCTACGCCCGGAAACCAAAACCTAGACCGAACCTCCGCCTTTGTTTTTACAAAGCCTAGATGTGACCGGTGTACTTCAGCTAAAACTATATTTTGCAGACTACCAGGTATGACCACTTTGTGCCCTCTCATGACGCAACCGTTCTCATAAGACAATAGGCTAGATGACTAAAAAAAACTGTTTAGTCCGTCTGTTACATTATGAAAAAATATTGTACACGTATTTTTTGTTTTGTTTGACAAACAAAAACTGACGAGGATAGAGCGCTTAGAAGTTTCGAGTGACGTCACTCTTGAGTACAAATTGTACTCAAGAGTGACGTCACAAGCCCCCTCTCCAGAAGTTTGATGATCTATAACTTTGTCGATTTTTAATATTTTGATAAACCAAAAAATACGTGTCCCATATTTTTCCATAATCTAACTGACGGACTAAATAGAATTACATATTTTTAACCCAGTCATCATCCCTATTGTAAACGGCATGAGTGATAGGATTTTAAGGACACATCTAGCGTTTGATATAAAATGTATAACTTTCTGCAGTGTCGCATCTTTACTAGTTTGTTCGCGTAACACCTTCAGTGTTACGGGCAAATTCCCTATTTTCGCTTCTCACGTTTTCTAACCTAGCCGAGTTATTCATTGAAATTCATGCTCCAAAACGGTTGTATAAATCAATGAAGCGTATAATCGCTAGCTCGGTGCAGTGCGGCCCATTTTGGTCATAAATCCGCTCGGCCTATGTAGGTCCAGCTCAGGTATCCTACACGTATACTAAGTTTAATACCTATGCGAGATAGAGATACGTGTACCGGATGAATAATTTACGTCATTGTAGAACTGGTGCTCCCTTCATTGGTTGGGAATGCTATCATTCATAGAAAATAAGTGTCAAAAAAGGAGGCAATGTAATTATTTGCAAAGAAACATAACATGAGACAGTTAGTCATAACGTAAAGCTTACTTTCTGTTCCACAAATTGATTGTCTTTAATAAAAATTTGCGTACATACATATTTTATTTGTTTTCATCGGTGTACACCTATCTATGTGTTGTCTGCGTTTAAAAATGTCTTAGTCCTACTAATATTATAAATGCGAAAGTTTGTGAAGATGTTTGGATGTTTAGATGTTTGGAGCTTTCGATGTTTGTTATGCTGAAATTTAGCATGCAAGTAGACCAAGTCCTGAATCGAAACATAGGATACTTTATATCCCGGTAAAGAGTTTCCTTGCGACAGTAACGGGTACAACGCGGGCGAAACCGCGGGTACATACTGGTAGGAAACAAGTATATGTCAAATAAGAAAACCATGTGCTTTTTGCAAAGAAACATAATTATGAGCCTGTTAGTCATAAAGCCCACTTTCTATTCCACAAAATTATTGTCTTTATTAAAAAATTGCGCACCTTCTTTTTGTGTTCATCGGTGTATTATGTGTTGTCTGCGTTTAAGAATGTCCTAGTAAGAAATAATTGCAACTCGCCGTTGGCTGTAGCTTTATTCCCATAAGGCATTTTTGCTTTTCCCTCGTTAAACAGGGAATTTACGAGATAAAAATATCCCATATCACTTCTGGGGCCATAAATTAACCCTATGCAAATAATTTCGTCGATCCGTTAGTTTGATGCATGTAGAAAAATACCATAGGCCCAAAGATTATTTTTTTACCTTAAAGAATTTAAGCTATTTATTCCTTAAGAATTCACCCAATAAATAATAACTAAGGTGTATGTCTACTGCCACATAAATGAAGATAAAAAATCGGTGAGCGAAGTTTTGAATTAAGTACTTCATTAATAAAAAACAGACACCGCAGGTTGAAGATTTTGGTTTACATTGAAAATTATTAAATACAACAAAATAATTATTAGAACGTCATGTCATGCTCCACTTTGTGCAACAGCTTGGTATTATATTATAGTGGTTGTTGGTAGGTAGGTACATAGATGGGGTGCTAGACAGGAAACCTCCCAGAGTGTCTGGATTCTTCTCATTCCTCTTGATCCGGTTGATCCGCAGGAAAGGGAAGCGTCTTAGCCGGTGCACCCCGGGAGCAACGGCTAGTGATTTCTTAGGGGCCCCTAATTGATCACCTGCCGATGCTGCGAATGAGCCTGTCAGGGGGTTAGAGGACTCTCCAGGTGCGGCACGCGAGGGCGGAGCGTCGGGCACGGGCAGCATCCCTCCGACGTCTCCTTTTGGGGGCACTGCGGGCAGGCACCAGACGGGTGACCTGTGCCGCTGCGTGGTGGCGGTGGACTAGTCCTCTGCGTCCCGTTAGCGGGACATAAAGGACTGGTCCATCGCGGTCCGTAAACCTGACTGTCCCCAGCAACGAGGGCTGGCGACGGTCAGGAACGGACGGGCGAGTGTCTGCTGGGTAGGGGCGTGTGTCCTCCCGTCGACGGCTGCGGGGCAGGGGCGTTTGTCCTCCCGTCGCGGTGAGGGTGGGACTGGCGCCTGATACACAATTGGACCCCGTGTGTTGGGTGCCGGTTCCTGGTTTCTCCGGGGGACGGCCGTTGGTCGGGGGGAAGCAGGTGAGGGAAGGCACACTGGCCATGCTACAGTGTGTCTTTTTCGGAGAGGGTTCGCCCTAGGGCGAAGGTGCCGGTGATGTCGTGGTGGCTTGCTAGCGATCCCACGACATCACCATGAAGGCACAGGGTGGAAGCATCACTGAGTTTTAGTGGGTAGGCCCTTCTGGAGCGGAGAGCCCCACATAACCAATGCGTAACATCTGGCTGTCACCCCCGATGGCCTTAGGTTACGTAGTGGTATGCAGTTTCATGCATTTCTCCGGGTTAAAAAAAAAGGTAGGTACATAGGTATAGGTACAAGGTGGCCCATTTCGATAGGTCAGTATGGGAAAGTCTGAAACTATAAGACATACGAAGATCTGTTCTTAGGAATCATGTCATCGATTTTAGGGACAAGAAAAACTGCATACATAAATTTGATTTTTTTTATTTTTATTGCTCCGTCATGAGTGTCATGACAAGCGAAGTCGGGAGCTATTGCTAGGTCAGCAGACTACACTAGAGCAGACAAGACTAGAAAAAATACTACAGTAAATCCACGAAGTGCCTCCAGAAAATGTCAGGTTAAGGTGATTCCGCGCAAACAAAATGCATCGAGCTATAAAATAAAACATTATTTCAAACATAATTTATGCCGTGGAAGCAAACAATGACCCTTCTGTTTGTATGGGAAACCAACCAACTCGAATCACCTTCAGTACCTATAGATAAAAACCTCACCTTTTTGTTACGTGACAAATAGTACCATCTATTTCTATTGAATATAGTACAAAAGTCACGTCATGTTCAGTTGTTAGCCTCAGCAGACTAAGGGTAAGCCCCACTGGTGCGTTGCGTCGTGTTATAATGCCACATTTATGCGTTGCGTCATCGCACGCGACGTTTCAACGGATCGACGGACAAGTCACGAAGCGGGGGGAGGGTGATGGCGCTGCGCTGTCGCAGCTCCGACGTCGTGCGTCAACACGCGCAGGTGTGGCATATAATGCGTTGGTCCGTTGTGACGTCGAGACGCAACACAACGCACCAGTGGGACCGCTCTCTAAACTAGACCAGACTAGACTAAACAAAAAGACTACAGTAAATTCACGAAGCTCCAGAAAATGTAAGGCTGAGCATTGGAAATAAAAATACGATTTAATAGGGTATATAATATATCAGTCAGTTCGCCCAGAGGCGGTCAAAAGGGGTGTATCTAATGATGTTATCTTGCGGCTCGTTACCCGGAGTGCGGGCTAACGAGCTCAGCACGGCCGAATGCAATTAGTTGTACATGTGTATTATGGAATTGTAAAAAAATACAAAAATCTGGAGAGTTGGGAAGAAAGAAATTAAAATAACCTCGTAAGGCCCGTGTCCAAAAATTAGGACATTTTGTTGAAGTAATTTTCAACGTATTGAGATGAGAATAGAATTCTAATTTCAATAACACTCCCCTCAACCCCTCATTACCAACCAGAAAATTATATAATATAATGATTGAACCTAATCACAAAATTTCACGAGAATCGGTAGAGAATTGCGACCTGTAGAGGAGAACAGATATCCGGCCGCATATACGAAATCATTTTTGCCTAAGCTGAAGGGGCATTCCACGAAAACGTCTACTTTGTCGGCGACGTGACGGCTATGGCAGCTACCTTAAAAACAAATATGACATTATCAATTCAGAAACCAAGTTATAAAATATTGACATACCAAAAATGTACTTCCTCACTTTGTTGGTAGTATGAAAAAAATGGCGTCACGTAGCCGACATTATTTTGGAATGCCCAAGCAGAGACACACCTCGCTTCGCTCACTCGGTAAATTATTAAATCTGGGGGCACGGCAGTGCCCCCGCCAATTCGATCAAAACAAAGGCACGGCCGTACTATGTTTTTCTCGAAGCCATTCAGGCCATTTTCAACCTCCTGTAATTTTGTGCTGGCTAAAGCTACATAGAACCCTGAATTTTCAGGGCTATAAGTATGTTCTCAATAACATTCAATTTAAACGTTTAGTTGAAGAACTATTGCACGTCAAAGTTCCTTAGTTTTGTCACTGACTGACTGACTCACTCACTGACTGACTCACTGACTGATGATCATCATAATTCTAAGGTACTTCTAGCAGACCCACAAGCGCCAAATTTTAAACATAGTAAATTTTTAGCCTATCAAGTCCTACAAAACCTAAAAATATTGCAATTTCAGTCACAACACAAGTTTGTAATCCTATACAAATACATGCGATTACAAAGTTAGTTTTGTAGTACAAATTGGAAATAGAATGGATTATTGGAATGAAATAAATTAAGATTCAGGAGGGGGGGGGGGGGGGGGGGAGTGTCCACAGAACTCGATTTCCACCGACACATTTTATAGTTCTCGGATAAAGAATCCTCCAGGGGTAAATAATAGAACAAAGATCTTTAGGTGAAAAAGTAAAAATTAATTACTTTATTTTAATTAAGTAAAAATAGACGGTTGAAGCATTTTCACTCAATAATTTATAGCGATGCCATACTTTAACCCTTACCCTTTTTACCCTTGTAGGGTCCTATGTCGTGTATGATGGATGAACAAAATAGGTATTATTTTGTAAACTGTCAAGAAGTAGACCAAATCACTGTTTTTTTGTAATGTGTCCCCGGAAGAGTCGAACGTTGTGTCGTTGTTGAGTGCCAAATAGGTACTCAAGGACAGTCGCTAGTGCTCATGACTAAGGTGTACCTCCAATAACAGTCAGAATAAATTTGACTTTACTCAATTAGATTGATACACGCAATATATTATAGTCTTACGGTAGTTCTTTATTCAATAAAATCTCTTTGTATATTGGTATATAAGTTAAAAACAATAAAATTGTCGTTATGTACCCCCAGGGACACGTATGTGAGTGCGTGTGACGGGCGTCCCACGACGGCTGCCGACAGCGCCCCTGGTGAACCAGTGACGCAACAGATTGTACCGAACACAAAAAAATCTTTTTCATCACACTTGCTCGAAAATGGTGTCATTACACGTAGGTTTTGCGGGCCGTAAATGACCTATTACGCCCTAGGGCGTAATGGTTTTCTTTTTAAATTTGAAACGCTGGTTCAAATTTACTCTTATTTGTCATGATCAAAGGAAACGCCAACTTACTTTTTTAACTTTTATTACTGAAATATTTATTTAAAGAGAACTGTTATTGCAAATACATGTAAACACATATTTCTGTAACATTAATTAAATGTTTAAATAGTGTATTTCAGTATTTTGCAAATATAAAATCAACCATTTTAAGTCTTTACCGCTATGGTTTCCGAACGTGACTTGTCGTCTTGATATGTGTCACTAATGTCACTGTCATTTGTACAATTTTATTTAGGTTAAGTAAGGTTATTTTAATCAGATTTCCTCACAAGTGTGATGAAAAACATTGTGTGTGCCACGGGCGGTAAAGGAATTACAAACTCGTGTTGTTAAAGCCCTCGGCTTCGCCTCGGCCTTGTAACAAACACTCGTTTGTAATTCCTTACTTACCGCCCTTGATACACAATGTACTATTAAGCACCATATAATAAACAAACGTACTTCACAGAAATATCAATTCATGACGCTATTTAACCAGTTAAATAAATCTAGTACAGTACCCCTAGTGACATGTCTCTGAGTGCGTGTGAAGTGCGTCCCACGACGGCCCCCAACAGCCAACAGCGCACCTGGTGAACCTGTGACGCAACAGATTGTACCGCACACAAAGACCCTGACGATGTCATCACTGCCTCCATCAACAGATGGTACCCTGAAGACGTCGCCAGTGAAGACGATACCGACACTGAGGCCGGCTTCTACTGGAACAGACAACAAGACGACAACCCGAACGGCGCCGGGTTCACTCCACGTGCTCACCGGTGTCTCCGCCGGCGGGGACGGCCACCGCAGTAGTCCCATACTAAATCCTCTCGACATTACACAAGCAATTTAGTTAGGACTACTACCTACATGACGAACTACTGTATCACATGTTGGCTAGGTACACTCCCCACTTCAGTTCGAATGCCCTTGCACGCCGTTGACCAACTGCCGTGGTGCTGAGGTTTTGCTACGAATTCCGATATTAGTAACAGCTTAAGAGCTAGCTTCTGTTCAGACAATAAAAAAACAAAAAACGATACAAGTAATGAACCAAAATGCATTTTCTATGTGCAAACGAGGTTCCAAGTTCCGCTGCTTCGAATAAATGTCGAAAGAGCTATTTATAATTTCGACTAAATTAAACTGTACGTTTAATTACCTACATGTGAAAACTGAAAATATTTCCTCAAACTAATTAAAATAATCCCGGTACTAAGCCATAATTCAATGCCTAAGTTCAAAGTCTTCATTGTACGTGAGAATTAGGTTTATCATCATCATCATGCTCGTTTGCCTTTTCAGATTGTCATGATTTTCGTTATTTCATTTATATTTTTGCGTAATTTTGATTTTAATTTATGGCAACACCGGTATCGTGCGCTCTTCCGGTTTACCGACAGGTAAGAAAATGAGGGTATAAAACCAAATGCTCGCTAGGAATAAGGCAGTTCATCGTGAATTACTCGCAGTGTTCAGATCTAATAGTTTACGCTAAAGTGTACATTAAAGTGGTGATTTTAACTATTGGTTTATAATATAATTCTACATAGACAAGTGTTGCAGTTTCATTTTACTTCAGAAAGCGGGAGTGAACCAAATACGGATCATATTTAGTTGACAAGGTATGTATTCTCAAAACTCACTTTACCGTTTCCTTGTATAAGTACGATTACTTATATATTATATTAACGCCCACGTTAACTTGGCTATTTAGCAACTTAGTTACACGTTAAGTATCCGACTCAAGACATTAGTATAGTTATTCCCTTATTTTGCTCATTTTAAACTGGATCTTATATAATTTTTTCAAATTCCGGTATCGGGCAAGTACCTAATTCTAATTTTCTTCATCGATCTGCGCATGTATTGTTCCTTGACGGCCGTTTGGTCAGAGATACTCTCCGATGACGGGCTATCTTCTTTCGATATATGCGTGATGATGAAGTGTACACGGCCGTAACTATTCTGCGGTGGCACCATTTACTTACTGTATATAGTAATGATTTATGTTACGCACGTGTTGTTTTTTTTTGGTCGGCTGTTTGGTTGGAGCTACTCTCTGATAACATACTGTTTTCTTATGATACATGCGCGACGATGGTGAGTAGAGGGCCGAAGCTACTGCATAGTGTTACCCTTTACTTATTGTATTTACTAAACTATTTAGGTAACGCATATATTGTGTTTGAATGGCCACATGGTCAGAGGTACTCTATGATAACGTGCTGTCTCTTTTTATTTAATACATGGGTATGGTGAAGGGTGCACTGTTCGGGAGCAGCCTTTGTTTATTTTATTTACTAATGATTTCTTGCCTATGATAACGATGTGATTGGCCTAGTTGGTAGTGACTTTCCTTACAAAACTTAACGGGCCCAGGTTCGAATCCTGGTATGGATAAAATGTTTGTGTGATCAATATGTATATTCACTTTTGATTCTTGGATGGTTTTATGTATATTTCTTTAAATAGGTATGTATATCGTTGTCTAGTACCCATAACACAAACCTGATCGGGCTTAATTTGGGTCTAGGTCAATTTGTGAAAGAATGCTCTTTAATATTTATTATTTATCAATATTTATGATAATGGAGCGGAATGTACTATAGTTTTTCCTTATAAATGGGGTGTAGTACACTTTTGATATGCACATAATTATTTATGTGGGTATTAGTTTAGTTTAGTTTAGTGGGTGAAGTTTGTGAGTTCACTGGATTGTTGAGTGGGTATGTGTCCTACTGGTTACCGAGTGGACCGCAAATCTTCACCGGATTTTTGTTATTGGGAGAGTTTACTCTCCGGATTGAGCGGGCTGAGCCTGCTGGATTTTGTTTTGGGTGAAACGATTGTTCACCGGATAATTAATGAAACACCTTTCGATCATTTATTTGACACGGTTTATTGGATAACAATATTGTGGTAATTTATACTAGGAGTAGGTACTTGATAACAATTGAATATGATACTTTCAAGGAATTAATTGCCATTACAGGCAGTGTTGACACTATGGCGAATGATGGAGATGGCGGCACGCCACCTGGTACACCTCCTAAACGGAAGCGGGGCAGAAAGAGAGCTAGGCGAAGAAGTCCATCCTCCTCGTCGACATCTTCTCAAGAAAGTGTGCCGCGTAAACATCGGAAGACATCTAGCAGGTTGTCTACAAAAAAAGTATTGAAACTGTTGCTGAACTGGAAAGGAGAAAACAGTAAGCATTCCTCTTTAAATACCAACAATATGAACAATGTAGTTCCACAATACGATCCATCGAATAGGTCTCAAACTATCGATTGCTGGCTGCGTAAAGTTAACGAATGCGCAGTCATATATGGCTGGGATGAGAAGCAGACCATCCATTTCTCGCTTCAAAAACTGACTGGTTTAGCAAAAAGGTGGTTTGAGGCCTTGCCGACAGTTGTATATAGCTGGGAGCAATGGCAGATAAAACTGAAAAAGGCATTTCCAAGCGAAGAAAATTACGGTCGCCTGTTAGAGGAAATGTTAAATCGTACGTCCCGTTGTGATGAATCTCTACGGGACTATTTTTACGATAAATTGAATTTACTAACACGTTGTGAGATTCAAGGGAAAAAGGCGGTTGACTGTATTGTATATGGTTTAACTGACAAATCTATTCGGAACGGAGCTCAGGCGCTTAACTGTAACGAACCTGAGGATTTGCTTCATTTTCTGGGGTCACAAAAACCTCAGCCATTTGTAGCAAATAAATCACGCGATCGTAATGTGCAAAAAGATAATACAACTGTTGTAACCAGTAATACTTCAACTTCCAAGTCTGGATCGATTGTTTGTTATAATTGTCGGTCTAAGGGTCACCCGTACCATAAATGCACTAGGCCTATAGTGAAATGTAAACGGTGTAACAGAATAGGACATGACAGCGACTTGTGTAAATTAGATCCATTGCCTAATTCTACACGGACTGACAATGACAGCCTTGAAAAGAAAACATTAAAAATTGACGTAACCACTAACACTAATGACAAGTTCTTCAAGGCCGTTACGGTCAATGATCACGACTTCGTAGGTTACATAGACTTCGGTAGTGAGTGTACCCTCATGCGTAAGACTGACGCGGACCAACTCAAACTGACAGAGGATTTACAAAATGTTCCTATTGTGAAGGGGTTTGGCCTATCAACCGTGGTTCCCCTATATAAATCACAGGTTAATATGAAAGTAGATGAGGTTGATGCCACGATTGAGGTCCTCGTTGTAGCCGACGAATTTATGCAGACCCCCTTGATTGTTGGTCAGAATTTCACTGAACTTCCATTTGTCACGGTACTTAAGAATAACCAGAAACTAATGTTCTACAAAAGCCCCAGCGAGAACCCTTTTCCCAGTGATAACAATAGTTTCAAGTTGTTACTGACTGCTTCGGTGGAGGTTTCAAAAATTTCCACGATTCCTGTACATGTAGAGTCGAACTATTCGGGCGACATACTTATTGAAGGTTATACCTCGATGGAACCTGGTAACGAGTATAGTCTTCTTCAAGGAGCTTACCATCTCGAAGATGGTAAAGGTGAAGTAGTCATTTCCAATTTGTCGCGAAATGTTATTAAACTTCAATTAAATACAGTCATAGCCAGACCAATCCCTTTTACTGAACAAAAAACTTTACAAGTAAACCGAATTGTCAAGGACGCTACAACGCTGGAACCACTGGTTAAGTCTGACATCAACGTAGGATCAGGACTCGACGAAACCCAGACTGACAGACTTTTCTCACTGTTACAAGACTATCGCGATTGCTTTGCTGCCAGCCTGAGTGAGATCGGTTGTGCTACTAATGGCGAGATGAAAATTGAGTTGACAGATAATAAACCAATCGTCTATCGGCCGTATCGCCTATCTCACTCGGAACGTCAAAAGGTTCGGGAGATGATCGATGACTTGTTACAGAACGATATTATTCAGGAGGCGAATTCTGATTATGCCAGTCCTATTTTAATGGTCAAAAAGAAAAACGGTGAGCAGCGACTTTGTGTTGACTTTAGGGCCCTGAACAATAAGACCGTTAAAGATCGCTTCCCGTTACCTATCATAGATGACCAGATATCTAACCTTAGCGGCAATAAATTCTTTACAACCCTAGACCTAGCCTCTGGCTATTACCAGGTCCCTATGGCTGATGACAGCCGACATCTTACCGGTTTCGTCACGCCAGATGGGCACTATGAATTCAAGAGAATGCCCTTTGGCCTGGCCAATGCACCGGCTGTTTTCCAGAGACTAATCAATAAGATTTTGGGAAACAGACGGTTTGAATATGCATTGGCCTACCTTGATGATGTGCTCATACCATCAAAAAGTGCAGAAGAGATGTTTCAACGCCTGAAAGATATCCTTGAACTTTTTAGACAAAACGGTCTTACACTTAAGTTAGCTAAGTGCAGGTTCTTCGATTCTAAAGTCAATTATCTAGGCTATGAAGTTTCCTCTGACGGCATTCAACCTGGTGAAGCCAAAATTTCAGCCGTTAAAGAGTTTCCTATGCCTCGCAGCGTACATGAGGTGCGACAGTTCTTAGGGCTCACAGGCTATTTTCGAAAATTTATTAAAGGCTACGGAGAAATTGCCCGTCCTCTAACGCATTTGCTAAAAAAAGATGCCACGTGGCAATGGTCAGATAAAGAAGAACAAGCATTTAATTGTTTAAAGGAAATGCTCATTAGACGTCCAGTTCTAGCACTTTACGATCCCAAGCTAGAAACCGAGTTACATACTGACGCCAGTTCCCAGGGCATAGGAGGAATACTGATGCAATGGCAAAGTGATTCGCGTGTTTTAAAACCTGTTGCTTATTTTAGCCGTCAGACTACACAGGAGGAGAGACATTTGCACTCCTATGAACTGGAGACACTGGCGGTGGTATGTTCCTTAAAAAAATTTAGGGTCTACCTCCTCGGTATCCATTTCAAAATATACACAGATTGCGCAGCACTCAGAACCACGTTAACGAAAAGGGATCTTATTCCGCGTATAGCCAGGTGGTGGTTACAAGTAAGTGAGTACACTTTCGAGATAGAGTATCGCCCCGGGGTTCAAATGTCACATGCAGATGCGTTGAGTCGCAATACTACGCTGCTAGCGGAATCTGAAGACAATCCTGCAGTCAATATGTACAATATCACGAAAGAGAATTGGCTTCTATCTCTACAAGTAGCTGACCCTGACGTTTCTCGTATTTTTAGAATACTCCGACCTGATGACGATGAGCAATGCAAGGACGTTCGCAAAAACTTTGTAGTAAAAAATCACGCTGTATATAGGAAAGTAGATGATCGGCTACTGCTTGTTGTCCCTCGCAGTGCTAGGTGGCAGATCTGTCGCGCTAACCACGACGACATCGGCCACCTAGGTTTTAGTAAAACTCTTGAAAGGATACAGGACTCTTACTGGTTTCCCCAACTACGAAAATTTGTAAAAAAGTACGTTGCAGCTTGTTTGGAATGTGCGTACAATAAAGACTCTGCACCGAAACAAAAATCTGGGTTCTTGTTTCCCATAGAAAAGGTTCCAATACCATTCCATACTGTTCACATGGACCATCTTGGACCTTTTGTGAAGAGTAAGGATGGCAACACTCACATACTTACCGTAGTCGACTCCTTCACCAAATATGTTTTTGTTAGGCCAGTCAGAGATCTCAAAACTAAAACCACAATTAAAACTCTAAACAAAATATTTTGTGATTTTGGAGTTCCTGCTAGGATTGTCTCGGATCGTGGTACCTCTTTTACGTCAGCTGCCTTCAAATCCTTCTGTGACGAACACGGTATCAAACATGTTTTAAACGCAGTCGCTTGTCCCAGAGCGAATGGTCAAGCCGAAAGGTTTAACCAGACCATCTTGAACTCCTTAGCGGCGCAGAATGCCTTTGGCCATGAACGTGACTGGGACAAGTGTCTGGGTAAAATTCAGTGGGGAATCAACAACACCATAAATGCTTCTACGCAGAAATCCGCGGCAGAGGCATTGTTCGGTCTAAAAATGCGTGACATTTTGTCAAATAAACTCGATACTCCAAGTAATGAAAATAATCTAAATCTAGGTGAAGTAAGACAAAATGTTCACGCTAATTTAGAAAGGGCACAAAGAAAAATGAAACTTAGGCATGACAAGGATCGAATTGCGGCCGCTAGTTACAACGTTGGTGACTTGGTTAAAATTACCCGTAACAATTTCGATAACAACGGTAAAAGTACAAAACTTCTATCGAAATTCACGGGGCCGTATAAAATTACAGAAGTCCTGGGTCACGACAGATATAGAGTAGGAGACGTTCCTGGTTTTAACAAAAGGGGCAAACCTTACTCTACTGTGGTCGCAGCAGATAGGATTAGACCATGGATACATATTAAAAGTCTCGAGTTGTACAATAGCGATGACAGTAGCAATGACAGTGACAGTGACATTGAATCTTAAACTTTACTTATCAAAAGACTGTTCATGCGTAGTTTATGAATTGTGTGATTGAATAATTATACTAAGTGTAGTATTTTAGAATAAGCTATTATTTAAGATAAATAGTGGCAAATTATTAGATTTGTATAATAACACCAAGTTTATTATTTTAAAATAAACAATTATTCAAGATGAAAAAGGTAATTAATTATTAATTGTGCAAAAAAAAAAAAAACAAAATAATTGTTAGTATATCTAATATTTGCTATTTATGTTTAATGCTGGGTTAATCAAGTTTTCACTAAGCAACAGGCAACCACATGCCGAGTGTCATGATTTATAATTGCTGATAAATTTAATGAAATGTATTTTTAAGTACCTAATTATTGGTGTCATTGTTAGCAATGTAACATACTAAATATATTGATGAAATTATGTATAGTCGTGCGTCGGGAGACAGCACGATGCCGGATGGCCGAGTGTCATGATTTTCGTTATTTCATTTATATTTTTGCGTAATTTTGATTTTAATTTATGGCAACACCGGTATCGTGCGCTCTTCCGGTTTACCGACAGGTAAGAAAATGAGGGTATAAAACCAAATGCTCGCTAGGAATAAGGCAGTTCATCGTGAATTACTCGCAGTGTTCAGATCTAATAGTTTACGCTAAAGTGTACATTAAAGTGGTGATTTTAACTATTGGTTTATAATATAATTCTACATAGACAAGTGTTGCAGTTTCATTTTAAGATAGGTCTCCCGAAAGACTTCCACAACGAACGGATGCACGCCCTCTGCCTCCATCGACTTCCGGCGACCTTAATCAGGTCGTCAGATCAACTTGTGGAATAGGTTACATAGGATATGATTGGTATACACGATTAGATATTAGTCTCACTAAAAGTACAGTATAATAGCAGCAATTTTTCTTCCTGAGGTACATTGCGCGCTTGAATGTGTGCGCGCCGTGTACGAACGCACTACAAGCAAAGTTTTAAGATGCGTAAGTGCACACGGCGTCTTTCGCGCCGTCGACGCGCGTTTCATAGCACTGTCTCTCTTTATTTCTTGACTGCTATGAAACGCGCGTCGACGGCGCGTTTTAAAAACGCCGTGTGCACAGGCCGTAGAGCTCCATACTGGAGCATTCTTACGCTAAACATTCTTAAGGCCCGGTAGGACCTGGCTCGCATTTCACATACAACTAGGGTCGGTCGGAATGCAGATTATTGCAGATTATCTTCGATTTCTAACATAAAAGTATACGTTATCAACCCAAACATGAGAGGATGCCCTGCATGACTGTGAAATCATGATTGTCAGGTATTAATTTTGTCAGAAAAGGTAACTGGTAATGAACAAAATGAAAAAAATATTTTATTTTATAGTGTTTTCGCGCTACTTTTCTATCGAGCGAAGTGTTCGCTATCGTGTTCTAAGTGAGAGGAAGCCCTAGATACAGTTCTGAATATTATTATATAATTATGTTTTACAGTGACCTACGAGTCAAATAAGTGCTCTAAAAATGATTTGGAAACTAGGCTTCCGTGCCCGATTCTGGTCTAGCCTCGCCTTAAAACTTTGCTGCGCGTGCTATCGCGCGTCTGTGTGAATATGTGTCACGCGCTCCTAAACGGCCGAAGTTGGATTACTAGTTCGTCTTTATACTCGTACTTTGCTAAAACCTTACATTTTCATTTGGTATATCGGTACATTCGTTTTTCTATCTGCTCGGCAAAGTTACTGCGCCGACCGTACCTTCACCGGTTGACCTGAATTTTTATTGTTTCCGATCTAATTTGAGATTTATAAATCTTTTCTTTTATAAGTTAGGAAGTTTCGAGTTTCGGCTTGTCAAGTTGAATAGAATCGTGCTCTGGGGAGAAAGAGACAGTTTGGACGTAATAAAGTTAAGCGTTAAATCTTTATAAGGATATCTACTTTTGGAGGAAAAAAAGATTAAAAGGTTTTAAAATTGACTTCGGTTTCCACGATTAAGTATCACTTGTTTAATGTAATAAAACAACTTAAACGGATCGAAATTCGCGTAAATTACTACATTGTTTACGTCCCGATGTTTCGTTACCCTTTTTAGCGTTCGTGGTTGCGGGTAGGCTGAGAAAATCATAAATTTTCCCTGTCAAAATTACCGTTGTGCAAACCTACAACTAAAAATTAGTGTTGCCTGATGGCCCTAATGCGTAAAGACGTTTACACACATGCCACAAGGTCTTAATAACCTAACCTTAGAAGTTAGCGGCACTTGCCTTATGCAAAAAAGATCTTAATTTTAAACAAAAGACTCAAGGTATGCTATTTTCGGGGAGGTAATAAAGAAAGCCCTCCATCGCATATTTACGTCCCTCTCTTGAAGTTCGGGCCGCAAACATCTGCCGAGATCGCATGCCTTTCTTTGTTTTCCACCCTAGTTGTGTAATGTAGGTACTAAACCAGTGTAATTTTGACAGGGAAAATTGTGATTTTTCTCAGTCTACCGGCGACCACGAACGCTGAAAAAGGTTACGAAACGTTCCTTACGTTTCGTAACCTTTTTTAGCGTTCGTAAAAAAAAGTAGTAATAAGTATACGCGATTTAATCCGTTTAAGTTGTTTTATTACAATTTATGCCACACCTGGCCATAAAGTGGCTTTTACCGCACGCAACGCGTACGAAAAAAGCCGCTTTCTGGCCTAGTGTAGACATAAAATGATGTACACAACAAAAAAAAGCCCTCGTAATAAAGAAAGCCCTCGATCGCATATCCCTCGCTTGCAGCTCGGGCCGCTAACATCTGCGATCTCGGCCTTTCCTTGTCTTACCACCCTAGTTGTGTAATGTGTATAACGGCATTTTGATTGATAACTTTTTATCACTCTTATTATATTTACAATAGTAGATTGTGTCACAAGGGAGCAAAATGATGTATTTACGGCGAGGGCGTATATTGAATCCTGAACGAAGCGAAGGATTATACAATAGAATCCCGAGCGTAGCGAGGGATTCTAAAGTATAATCCGGAGCGTAGTGAGGGATTCAAGTGTTAACGCCCGAGGTGAAAATAATTTTGCTACCGAGTGACACATACTGCTTTTCACACCGACTATGAGGAAAATTCAAATACAAACGCTACCTACCAAAATAACGAAATATATAGTTACTCAAAGAGCATCACACATTATTATTAAAAATTAAATGTTAAATTGTCAAATGTATAGTCTATTATTATTTTATAAAACAATTATTATTTTTTACGGACGAGACGAAAATACCACTTTCATATTATATTTATGGCCCTCGCCTGCGGCTCGGACCGCAAACACCTGTGATCTGGGCCATTCCTTATTATACCGCCCTCGGTGTGTAATTTAAGTCTATGGTATGGCATATTCTAAGTGGGTTCAAACTAAAAATACCCTGTTGTCCTTGAACAGAAAAGTGCTACTTTGATCCCTCTTATGAGGGAGCAAAATACTTTTTTCTGAATAGGAGGTGTGAAAAAAAAAATGTTGATATTCAAATGTCTCTTTTAAGCCGCTAGATAACCGTTTTCCTTGTTGGAGGCATCCACATTATTAATGTTTTAGATTAGGCATAATATTAATAATGGTAAATGTTAGCCATGAAAATGATTTCCATCTATCACTGTCTACGTGAATGATGTTCTATGTATTTGAAGGCAGGGGTGAGCACAATAGCTTTTGTTGAGTGTGGGTTCCGCGCTTTGAAAAGTAAATTATCATTTTCATCACACTTCCTCTTAAAGTGGCTATTTAATTGTTCTTAAACCGGCTACGCAGCCTATTACACGCGAGCTTTCTATTTTACATTACCCCTCTAGTATTTTTAAATTACTGCAAATTGACCAATGAGAGCACGACATTGGCGTGCGTCTGCATGCGTCTGCACGTATCACTGCGTTCGCTGCTCGGTGTGGGTGTGGCCGCTATTCATTTGCTTAGAAGACTCGAGAGGTGTTGTTAGATAAAGGCACAAAATACCTACTTAAAAACGGGAAGTTGCGAGTCATAATAGCACATTACTTACATAGGGCGGTAAAACAAAGAATGTCTCAGATCGCAGGTATTCGACGCCCAAGCAAGGGCGATAAATATGCGATCTGAGGCTTTCTTTATTACCGCCCGTAATAAGTACTAACAATAAGCTTTACGTCTCCCCCAGGCCATGAAGTGGGATTCTCCGCACGCGTAGCGGGCGGTTATTGCCACTTTATGGCCAGGTGTGATGTAAAAATTAATCTCTCCTTTATTATTGGTAAAAAAATCCATTAGAGCGTTAGGGTTGTTTAAAATGAAAAGATCGCGGGCCGTCTGGGCGCGCGCACGTATCAAACGCAAAGCGCAACCACTCGTCAGTCGCGCGCGAGTACCGCGTTGCGACGAGTCGTCGCAACGCGGTACTCGCGCGCGACTGACGGCACCGCGAGATTCGCTTAGGGGCCGTGTATAAGCGCAGCGTCTATGTGTGCGTTCGTTTCGATCGTTTTGTTTGTAGTTTCCTTACTGCTTTAGCTTATATATATTCTGTGTCCAGGGCGTGTACGCCATGAAAATTATATCTTTTTTTTTACGTTAACATATAAGTTTGAGTTTTTCACAGCTTCAAGGGAGTATAGATCTAAAACATATGGTTTTATTTTCAACTCGATACCTCCACGCGTTCTTGAGATAAAGGGTCTTGACAGACAGACGGACAACAAAGTGATCTTATAAGGGTTCCGTTTTTTTCCTTTTGAGGTACGGAATCGTAAAAAAATCCAAACAGTACCAATTGAAAACAACATAAATGTCTGTTATGTGTAAAATATACACGACCAATTTAGTAGCAACCTCTCAAGAAACGAAATTCCCATTATTTTTCAATGTTTATTATTCATTAAGTATTCTGCTACCAATTTGTATATATCTGCATATAAATTGTTTCCAGTAATTTATCTGTTATATATCTTGAGATTGTACGTAATATCCTTAAACACGAAATCTGCAATACGTTGAAAATATAGAAATTTCGACTCTGACCTAGCCTCAAGGTTTTAATTTAATTATGATACAAACCATTTGGCATTGTACTTTAAAATTTACGTTTGATGTGAGGAATAACACTCAGTAAATATTAATTTTGTTAATTTGGATATAAATATGCTTTTAAAATAATTTGGTAATGACAATAACAGACCTTAACAGTTTTTCAAGATCAACTCTAGGATTTTGAAAAAAATCGCAATTTACTTAGTGCTAAATTCTATAGAATAGTCAGGTTTGGTCGTGGCAAATTGCAATTCAGGCAATTCGAGTCATTTTATTTTTTATTTTTACCTTGATTTTTACTTTGCTCAAAAGAACACGAGAAAAAAAAACTAAATATGCAATCGGTCACTCTTTTAATTACTCAAAAAATACTTTTTGGTTTCCTGAGATTCCTCATGAGGTTTTACGCCAGCAAAATGCATGAGGCTGTAAAACGAAACAAATTCCAACCAATAATGTCGTTGTAGATTTTTAACGCCCAATTCGCTTGTATGGAGAACGAAGAAACTCAAAACAAAATAAGCGGGGTTTGAAACTTTTTACAACTTTGTAATTCCTAACTTCCAACATGCCCACTTACCTATGGCGTGTAATAATGGAACCTTGTAAACAAGTAAAGGTTTATTACTCTCTTTTATCTGTCTGACACGAAAGCCATATTTGGGGTAAGTAAGTACAAAAGATTTTCCGTTTTATCTCCTTTTTGCGAGTTTCGGCGTTTTAAGCCGGGCGCTGGATTACAGGGACGGTGCGATGCCTATATCGTGACACACTGTATAGTCAGCTGAAACAACAGCATGTAAGTGACGATAAGAAAATAACAGTAGATTGGGTCAAATTGGCTGCAAAATCAAGATAAGATAAAATACCGGAAGGTTTCGTACAACTTTAAATAAAGACTATATTTTGTATGACTTAATTACAAAAAGTATAGTTTTCAGGTTTTCCCCTATACTTGTAGAATAAGACGGTATTATTTGCCAAATTTCATAGTTATAGATCAACGGAAAGTACAAAGAGTGTCGAAATATACATTTTTTGCGGCATAAATGGCCATATCTTTTTTTTACGTTAACTTAGAAGTTTTTTTTTACAGATTCAAGAGACTGTAGACCGAAATATATGGTTTATATTTTCACCTCGATATCTGCACAAGTTCTCAAGATAAATGTTCTTGACAGATGGACAGACAGACAGACGGACAACAAAGTGATCTTATAAGGGTTCCGTTTTTTCCTTTAGAGGTACGGAACCCTAAAATGATTTAAACTAGCCCACGTATACAGGGGTCAATTTAAGGCTTTTTTTATTGCATTAGCGTCCCTCGATTTTTACCGCGAAGGACTATTGAGTGACGACAACTTTTGATTAAATTATATTTATTTAGCCTGTGCTGAGAATGAAGAAAACCACCGCGATCGAAACGCTCTGAAATCGACTTACAGGTAAAATAAATAAAGGTAGTAAGTAGGTTAAATTAGAGCAAACTTAATGCCTGCGAAATTATGCCTATAGATAAATTACCGAGAGCACGGGATGGCATATGTAGTGGCATTGTGTGTTTACAGGCATTCTAAATTTGAATTTTCCCGTACTATCAACATAAAAAGAGGATTATTATAGATTGAAGAAGTAAACACCAAAATAAAGTCAGTGTCAAATCCCACCCCACTAATATTATAAATGCGAAAGTTTGTGAAGATGTTTGGATGTTTGGATATTTGGATGTTTGGATGTTTGTTACCTTATAACGGGGTAACAACTGGATGGATCAAGCTGAAATTTGGCATGCAAGTAGACCAAGTCCTGGATTGAAATATAGGATACATTATATCCCGGTAAAGAGTTCCTTTGGGACGATAACGGGAACAACGCGGGCGAAGCCGCGGGAAAATGCTAGTTCTAAATAATTATTTAAATTAAGAGAAATACTTACACTACTCTTCTTTTCATGCAAGTTCTCGATAATTCATCTATACCAACATTTCCACGGGTTGTCGAGATAAAATAAAAAACTGCAAATAATATATTTATAAATGATATCGCTGATGTTAGCTCAACTTCCAGACTCGGGGATTTTAAGTGCCTTTATCATGAAAGCCATCAAGGAAGCCCCAACACCTCGCAAATTATTTAGCCTGATTTCTTAATATTTTTAGACTATTTCATAAGGTAATATTGTCTTCGGTTTCCGCGATTATCACTCATAGTAATAAAACAACTTAAACGGATTAAATCGCGTATATTACTACATTTTAAGTCCCGACGTTTCGTAACCCTTTTCAGCGTTCGTGGTCGCGGGTAGACTGAGAAAATCATAAATTTCCTCTGTCAAAATTACTGTTGTGCAAACCTACCCACTTTAAAAAATACAAATAAATAGTAAATAGTAAAAAATGCCTTTTGGAAGCGCCGCTAGTTTTTCTAAGGTAGACTCCCCGCGAGTCTACCCGCGACCACGAACGCTGAAAAGGGTTACGAAACGTCGGGACTTAAAATGTAGTAATATACGCGATTTAATCCGTTTAAGTTGTTTTATTACTATTTCATAAGGTGATAACTATATTAACTATCCTTAAAATAAGTTTGCTAATTAATGAAATCATTAACGTTATTATTGATACATAGAATACGTTAAAAAATAAAACGAGACTTACTGTTTAAGACCAGATTTGAACCAGCGTAGCTGTCTTGCCGGGACAATGTGTTAACCATTAAACCATCTGGCCACTTAACATCAGCCACGTTGAAATAACGTTTTTGTTTTCTAACTAACGCCGACTGTACCAAGCGATGCGTGGACTCGGATAAGACATTGTAAAGTTTCTAACAAACACATGGATACTTTCCCAGATTAGTTCATCTTGGAACTAGCGTGAAAGATCTGGGATAACATTTCATCTTAACTTTCCAAATGAGCTTGTGTTTTTTATCTCAATATGGTGAAACTCACCCATTCACATCTTTTAGGCCTGTGCCCAGCAGTGGGACGTATAGGCTGATAATGATGATGGGGACAATGATTGTATAGTACATTGTGTATCAAGGGCGGTAAGTTACCGCCCGTGGCACACACAATGTTTTTCATCACACTTGTGAGGAAATCTAAATACAAATAACCTTACTAATCCACCCAGTATCAGAAGAAAATTTTAAAACAGAAAGTGACATTAGCGACATATATCCATAGACAAAGCGAATGTCAAGCCACGTTCTGAAACCATAGCGGTAAAGACCTAAAACGGCCATGTTAGTTGATTTTATATTTGCAAAATACTTAAATACACTATTTAAACATTTAATTAACGTTACCGAAATATGTGTTTACATGTATTTGCAATAACAGTTATCTTTAAATACATATTTCAGTGATAAAAGTTAAAAAAGTAAGTTGGCGTTTCCTTTGAACATGACAAATAAGAATAAAACAGAACCAGCGTTTCAAATTAAAATAGAAAACCATTACGCCCTAGGGCGTAATATGTCATTTACGGCCCGCAGAACCTACGTGTAACAACACCATTTTCGAGCAAGTGTGATTTTGATGAAACTTGCACAGTTCCCTAAGTTAGACTATACCTAGTCCAATCAAAAAATTTTTTTTTCAATCCAAATTATAGTTGCTGAGATATGCGCGGACAAACATACATACACTTACGAAATCTGGCACACACGTTTAGAAGCTGGTAAAGAGTAGGTAACATATCTAAATCTGTGCTATTCTGGCAATATTACATTCATACGGGCCGAATTGATAGCCTCGTTTTTTTTTAACTCGGTCAAAGTATAAAGACGCACAAGTAGTCCAACTTCGTCCTTTTAGGAGTGCGATCCTTACTAGAGCATTCTCCGATTGTAGAACCAAAAACTTTCTCTAAGCTATCACGTGCACATTGGTTAAGTTACTTACGTTTCTAGGGTTTTCAGGTTTTCAATGTTTGTGTAGACTTTCTCCATCCGTTTTTCTTGTTGTTTTAAGTATCTCTAAGCCTACGTAACAGGCTTCATGTTGGGGCTCTAAGGTTCCCGCGGACGTTCGTTGTGGAAGTCCTTGGGGGCCTATGTTCAGCACTGAGCGTCTCAAGCAAGGACCTTAAAATAAATAGCCGGACGTAGCATCGCTAACAAAGAACTGAAGCTCCTTTAGTAAGCGAGTTGCTTAACACTGGTTGGTCAGGTCAATGTGCGCGTGCTGCGGGTAGTAGGAAAAAACTAGTTGATGTGTGCGCGCGGCTCGTAGCCAGCGCAGCCAGCGCAGCCGGCTTACTAGAAATGGCTTCAGTTCTCTGTTGGCGATGCTGCGTCCCGCTTAGGGATTGCAGCCAGACTCGAAAACCGAAAAACGAGTACTTTTCGATTAAACTCGAAAACCGAGTTCGGTTTCGATTTTTACTCGAAACTGTCTGAAGTAGTTTTAATTTTTTTTTGTGTAATGATAAAGATAAGATTAAATTAGTTTGTAAACTCGGGATTAAGTAGGGTAGTAGGGTAGTTTTTAGGGTTCCGTACCAAAATGGTAAAAAAGGAACCCTTATGGTGCGACTCCATCTGTCTGTCACAGCAAGATATCTCAGGATCTACTAATGCTATCGACTTGAAATTTGGAATAGTGTTAAAAATCGCTAACCCGAGGCTATTGGACAGTAAAAAAATCTTATACCTTTTTCCTTTTTTTTTTAAAGGGGACCGAAATGGGACTTTGAAAATTGAAAGTAGGGCTATTATATTGAACGGGGTATCAAATGAAAGGGCTTGATTTGTAGATTAAAACACCGTGTTTATTTTTTTTTCTTAAATAAGTAGTATTTGATTTATAATGCCAAACGTTAAAAAAATACCATTCCCCCCCTATTATCTTCGAAGTTACTGAACAGAAAAATCTGTAATAATTACTAATTGTTAATGTCGTCCTAAATATTACAGGAAAAATCATAACGGTTTTCCTAAGTTGCACCGTTTTTTAGAAATTCGCAAAAATCGTAACACATACTTATTTGTTCCTACTAAACTAATCGCCATACAGTTTTTCTTGAACTATCTATGTAGCTACTTGAGTTTGTACGGAACCCTCGGTACGCGAGTCCGACTCGCACTTGACCGGTTTTTAATCTATCCATCAGAAACCGTCAAATTGTGAACGACCTTGCACTTACCGACAAAGAGTTTACAATCTGTCGGATTTCCTAGAGAATATGGCACCATAGACCACATACACAGTGAGGCAGATAATACAGAAGACTGAGGAGTAAAATCAGCCCCTGTGCTTAGCATTTGTGGACTATGAGAAAGCTTTTGATTCTGTCTGGTTCTGGAATCCTTGCAACGTTGCCAAATAGACTGGCGATACATCCAAGTGCTGAGATGTCTCTACGCCGTACAAGTACAGAACCAGCAGACTAAGCCCATTCTCCTGCAGCGGAGTGTGAGACAAGGGGATGTCATTTCCCCCAAATTGTTCACGAATGCACTGGAGGATGTGTTTATGATGCTAGCTTGGGAGGGTCGTGGCATTAATATAAACGACGAGTACATTTCACACTTGCGATTTGCAGACGATCCCGTCATTTTGGCTTGAACTTTGCAGGATTTAGAATACATGTTGAACGGTCTAGCTGCTTTTTCTCAACACGCCGGTCTTAGGATGAACTTGGACGAAACCAAGGTTATGTTCAACGATATTGTTTTACCGAAACTGACTGCTGTGCAGGACGCCCTTCTCGAAGTTGTTCAGGAGTACGTTTACCTCGGGCAAGTTCTGCAGTTAGGTAAAAATAACTTTGTAAAAGAGGTTAATAGAAGAATACAGCTGGGTTGGGCTGCGTATGGGAAATTACGTCGAGTCTTCTCGTCGTCCATTCCACAATGTCTGAAGACAAGGGTTTTCGATCAGTGCATCCTACCTACCAGTCTTGACATACGGAGCCGAAACGTTGTCGCTCACGGGAAGGCTGAGTACCTACGTAAATTTAAGGTCACTCAGCAAGCTATGGAAAGGGCCATGTTGGGAGTATTTCAGAAGGATCGTATCCGTAATGATGTGATCCGACAGAGAACTAAAATCGTCGACATAGCCCAAAGGATTAGCAAGCTGAAGTGGCAGTGGGCTGGCCATATCTGCCGCAGAACCAACAAGCGCTGAAGCAAGCGTGTTCTCGAGTGGAGACTACGGATCGGCAAACGTAGTGTGGGGCGCCCTCAGACATGATGGAGTGATGATCTTCGCAAGATGGCTGGCAGAGGTTGGATGCCAGTGGCCGCGGATCGTGCTCGATGGCATGACATGGGAGAGGCCTATGTCGAGCAGTCGACTAATACGGGTTGATGATGATGATGGTGGTGCGTATACACAACGTATTTCTGTCATTTTGCTTTTCTGTCGTTTCGCGTGTGTGTCATTTTGCGAAGTCAGAATATGTCTTTATCGAATTAAAGGCATTTTTTTATGCAGTAGTCAGTTATTACGTCGATTACTTACGTGTTACGAAACTTAAAAACCTATTTTTAAGGTTAACTTAAGTAAAAATATAAAAATCCGTAATATTATAAGGACGCAAAAAAACTCGAAAAACCGCGGTTATTAACCGAGTTCTATTTCGATTAAAACTCGATCGAGTTACTCGGTTAACCGAGTTTCGAGTAACTCGTTTGCAATCCCTATCCCGCTATTTATTTTAAGATCCTTGGTCTCAAGGTTAAAATGATGATTATGCAAACCAGCAATAAAAGCCGAGCTTTGTCTTGAAGTCTGCAAGTAACTTCTATCCCTCAAAACAATACTCAACTATTAGTACCGCTAAATATGATGTTGATCCTTCAAAATGAGTTTCAGACTCGAGTTTGAGTTGTATAATGAAACGCGGGCCAACACATCAAAAGGACAGGAAATGTGGACTTTGTGGACGATTTAGTTCGAGATGGCTCGAACTAAATCTTACGCGCCCAAGGGCTTATGGAATTAATATCCAAGTTTAACCTTAGAGCCCATGTTTGGCCTGGGTATTTGTTGTGTATTAAGTAAGCTACGATTTATAGTCCTACATACGAGTAAAACAATACTATCAAACAAACATCCCCTTGCCATCAATGATTTTAAAAGTAAGGATAGGCCCATCCGAATAGTTCGGAACTATTTTCCCCGTAACAAAAAATGCAGCTATAAAGACCAGCTGCGCAGTGCACGCGCCACGTGTCGCACTTAGGGTTGCCATGCCAGATGGAATTACCGTATTATCGGGAACAGGACACAATATGTCGGGATTTTGAGACTTTGGTCGGGAGATGCCCCGCGCGAGTGTTTTTTTTTTAGCCTGAAACAGCAGAAATTTTCGATGGCCGGACCACCTTGAGTGGATCGGACTATATAAGTTTTAAAATGAAATTTTCTTCTTTGTCGGGAGTCGGGAGAATATACAAGTACAAAAAATCGGGAGAATCCCGTCAATTCCCGACCATCTGGCAACCCTAGTCGCATTGCCGACTGGTACTGATTTGGCGGTATTTTTACCGCCAAAGCGTTGGAACCGTGTGCACGCTCGTTTAGCCCTGTCCTTTGTATACGTCAATGCTTGCCATAGCAATTGATCGTAGGACCGCTGCCTGCGTCGTATCAAAGTATAAAGACAGACAAGTAGTTTCTCTTTTGCCGTTTAGGAGCAAGCGATACCTATTCAAGGTCGAGGCGCATACGGTGCAATACTGCAGTATTTTACGAATTCTTAAAACTTTGCTTGTAGTGCGTTCGTTTACGGCGCGCACACATACAAGCCGCGCGATGTACCTTTTGCAGAGTCTGGCTATTGAAAGATGAGACTAGTAAATAGCGGCAAATTTAAAACGGGTTGCAACACTGTTTATAGGGTGACAAAAACGGTAATGATACTTGGGCCGATTTTTGTTTTGTTGTCACTTTGTTAATTCTTCCGATTTTAGTGAAAATTGGTAAGTACATAGTGTTTATTAAAGTGTTAGTGTTTATTTATGATATATTCACTCCCCACATTAGCCGCGGGAAGAAAAGCAAAAACAATTCAATTGTAGTGCTTTCGGAAACTGTTACTTTCTTATGTTGCATATTGAGTATCAAAATCACCACGGCATACTATCCTCAGAAATCTAATGACGTTTGACACATTTAACGTTCGTATAATGTCGCCGTTTAAAAAGTTTTGAATAAATCTCAGTCTCATCTTTCATTAGCCAGACTCTTCGAAGAAAAATTACTGCTGAGTTAGTGTGGTCACAGTCTAAGATACCGATTTTGATAGAGCAATCGAGCGGGGGCTGCGGGGTGAGACGCGGGTGTGTCGGTACCGAGCTGCATACAACGCCGCACTTAGCTAGTCGGTACCTAACTTTCAGGGCTGCCGGGCATTTCTCTAGAAATATGTCTGCGGTCACCTCATTCATCTGGCCCTTTTTCATACTAAATGTATGGAGACAGATGTGTACGAGCACTTGCCTGCTAGTACATTGCTTGATAGATTGTTGCTTGTAGTAAGTAGAATAATATTCGACTGCCCTTGAATATCTACTTTGCAATAAATGACACATGCATATGCTTGTAGCGTTGCGTCACTGAAGGCAAGTAATTCGATATCGCTTGTTGCGCCCGTGCCGATCCAACGTGGTATTTTAAATTTATTTATGTTGCTATGTAGGTCTTGCTTGATAATTATCCATTCTGCATTGATGTCATTTGGAATCTTGTCATCCCATTTTAGATCTGCTTTCCATAAGCTCTGAAATAGCAGCTTCAATTTGGTGGAAATTGGTGTGAGCCACCCCATGGGGTCAAATAATTTGGAGATATCAGATAACAGTTGACGTTTCGTCGTGTCCTTGATTGCGACCGAAACGTCTTCAATTCTTGATTGAAAGTGAAATGTATCTTTTACTGGATCCCAGTTCAATCCTAAAGTTTTTCTTGACTCTACCTCTTTGAAGTTGTAGTTAGTTTTTGCCAGGGCATCCTCGCTAGGGTCCTCAATGAATCCTTGGTGATTCGACATCCATTTTCTCAGGTGAAAGTAATTGCTTGATAGAGGTGTTTGATTTCCGTGCGCATTTGTTGGCGGTGCGCTTTGATTGCGAAATACGTCGTGCAGTATTGTATTATGATACCCATTGCATTCCTGGCAACGTTTAACAGAATTACACGGTTTTCCGTTATGCTTATAAAGACAATTGCTACAAAGTTCATGTTTCGCAATTGTTTTCCGTTTAAGTCCAGTCGGCATCTCTTTGAACTTTGTACAGAAATATATTCCATGGTCATCTTGACAGACCGGACACTTTCGCTGGTACACGTGGGAGACCTTATTTGATGTAGCCTTGTTGCTTGTATAGTAGTGGTTGAAACGACTTGTTTTTGGCAGATTCTGTGACGTCGACGGCGAATATAAACTGGACTTGTTCCCAGTGGCTTCTTGCTTGCGCCGTGACGATTCCATGGCAGTAAATTTACCCTCCAGGAATGTCAAAAACTCCTTTAATGATGGCAGATCTCTGGGTTGTTTTAGTGACGCCATATATTCATTATGCGTTTCTGAATCCAATTTTTGGGTCAATAAATGAACTAATATCGGATCCCACGTGTCAGTGTTGACGCCTAAATTCTTGATACCGTTTAGGCTTTCGACAGCGACGTCATGAAGTCGCTTGAGATAACTTGATGTGGCTTGCTGCATTACCGGAATGCTCATGACGGCATTTATATGAGTTGTGAAAATTAATTTCTTGTTGTTGTATCGATGATTCAATATTTTCCAGCATGTATCGTAATTATCTGAACTTATGGGTAAATGTTGTATAAGGCGTTCTGGTTCGCCCTTGATTTTACTTTTCAGAAACTGCATTTTTTGCGCGTTCGATAGACATGTATTTCTATGTATTGCTTCTGTAAATAGGTCTTTAAAGGACACCCATTGCTGGTAATGGCCTTGAAAAACAGGAATGTCTAAACGCGGGGTCGCTTGTTCCCTATGCGATGTAGACCATAACTTGCTGTTAATTTCTTTCTTCATTGAAGCGTAGTCACTCTCGTACTTGGTGAAAGTGTTTTCATAGTGTTCATCTTTGCCATCAAGTTCACTGTCGATTTCCCAGTGAAGCGAGTCGATGGCGGACCAACGGGAGTCTAGGGACTTGATGAGGTCTTGGAGCTCCCATTTCTCTCCTACACTGTCCAACTTGATATTTGCCAGTGTACGTGATAATGCCTTGAAGTTGCTACTTTGCTTGCGCAGCATTTCATCTAACTTGCTAAGATGTCCACGTGAGGTAAATCGTATATCAGTATTTGAGGTGCCTTGTTTTTCCTCGGTTGCTGGTATTGTTTCCGGGTTTGAGGTGGTGGGCCCGGGTTGTTGCTGTAGGGGCGGTTGCCTTGTTGATTGCCCGCTGGTGGGCGTGGGTTGTGACGACTTGTTCATCAACTCCTTGGTTTCCACGTACAACTTATGTGTTTCATCGTAAACGTCATGGAAAAAGTAGTCATGACCTTGATTGCCAAACAGACGTAACTTTTCATCGTTGTCGTTGAACTCCTGCCAATGTTGTTCTAAAGTTTGTAGTCTCCTCTTGATATGTTCAGGAGTCTTGCGATCTTGACCATCTTTCTTGAAGTTGGTTTTGAGTTGTTGTATAGTACCTTGTAGCTGTAGCTGAATTTGATACAACTCCTCCATGTTTTCCGTTCTTGTTAACGAATAGAAAAAAATAACCTTGAGGATTATGAAGACCTTGACAAGCTTGTCCTTGTAGGTGGGAGACGTGTTTCCCCAATTTTCTTGATTTTCCGTGTTTACTTGACTTGTTTTTCAGTTGAGTTGAGAGACTTGTTTCCTCAGTTGTCTTGATTTTTCTTGTTCACTTGATTTGCTTGAGTTTCAATATTGTTCGCGCCTTGTTCAATATAAGTAAGCCTTGATGCTTTGCTCTTGACGTGATGCCTTGATGCTTCTTACTTGTTGAGTATAAGTAAGCCTTGTAGCTTTATTCTTGATATGATGCCTTGATGCGTCTTACTTGTTCAGTATAATTGAGCCTTGATGCTTTGTCCTTGATCTATTGCCGTGGTGCAAATTAAGATGACATTGTTGTCCAATTCGACGTCTTGATATCGAAATTCTTGCTTGAAAGGGACTGTCCTGCTAGTCCTGGGCTAGTTAATTTTGTATTCGTCCGCTTGGTCTATGCGCCTTCTCAACTCAGTCGGTGGAACCCGCTTGTGGGAAGCCAACCGAGCCGATTCGCAACCAAACGAAAAGAATAAAAAATTAAACACTCAACCCTGTTGTTGAAGGTTCGAAGGACCATAAATGTACGAGCACTTGCCTGCTAGTACATTGCTTGATAGATTGTTGCTTGGTTTGAACAGGAAACACGGTTTTTAAATGTAAACTTGATTTATTGATATATGTGTGCACACTTATCGACTACGAACTTGAAACTGAACTTATTACCTAAGTTATATAAAATAATGCTGATGAGGCTATGACGCGTGTACGATGTACTCGTACAAGATGAATGAGTCGCAGACATATTTCTGGAGAAATGCCCTGCCGCGCGTTTGTTTAATGAACACTGTTGTTAAGTTGTACTTAAGTGTGTCTGTACGTTAATGACTTTTATATAAAAATTATTGAAACCAAAAGTCATTATTTGATGTTTATACACAGTTTTATGCTTTCCTTATCTTATCACGTCAACAACTAAAATGCTTTCCGATGTGTTAAAATTTGATTCGCGTAAATGTAACAGCAGTGTGTCTTATTTATTTGGAGAGTAGTTTTGCCGAGCTGCCATGTTCATAAAATCCCTTTTACAGTCGTTATTTTCATTCCATAATTCCGTGTTCATATTTATCAGTAAATTGTGTGTTTAGGGTAATAATCAGAGCTCGGAATAGACCGTGCCTATTTACCTAGACGCTTCGCGGGAGGACGTAACTAAGAGTGGCTACAACCACCAAAAATAATCAATTATTTTTATTGAACGGGTTCAATAATTTTCCCTGGTTTAATAATAATACATTATCCATATAAATTCACGCTCAGGGTTAGATTATTTATTAATGAAATACAATTGTCTAATGCAGAAATTTTGAATGAAGTCGATTTTTGAGTTCTCAATATAATATCTTGTATTTCATTAATAATTTAACCCCGAGTGTGAATTTATGTACAGTATGTATTCTTATTAATCCCAGGAAATCCCGCGTTCAATAAAAATAAATAATTATTTTTAGTGGTTGTAGCCACTCTTAGTTAAGTCCTCCCGCGAAGTTTAGGTAAATAGGCACGGTCTATTTCGAGCTCTGGTAATAATATTAATAAATATACTTGTACAAATTTAACCTACCTAACTTCGTTGTTTTTGATGTTGCGACAACCCTGGCATGACAGCGCAGTTCCTGTCATAAGCGGCTGTGGCTGTCAAATGTATGAGCGTTGGACAACTGTTAATCCTTAAACTGTGCTGTGGTGCCTGTGGTCATGGGCACTCTTCTGATGGGACCCAGCCTCTTTTTTTTAGGTAAGTTTAGTGGGCTACTTCGATGTTGTATTTTTTATTAAACAGTTTCATTTAGTTTGATCTACTATATTTGTTTGTGTATTTGATGCAAATCTTGAAACAGCTTATTCGACTACTTTTACTTAACCAATTATTATGAAACTTTGTAGTCACATTGAGTACTCGTGACAAAGAGCATTAATTATGATCATGTTGACTTGGTTGAAGTGTCACAATGACAGTGACTGACGTAACTGACTAGTCACGTCAGTCACTCAGGCGGTGACCAATAGTAATGATGAAACATAAAACTGTTGCACTTAATGGTAGTTTATGTGACTGTTGCAAAATGAAAGGCATTAAAATACGAGTGTGAGTTTATGAAACGAGCTGACAGGCGAGTTTCATAATAACAACACACAGATAAGGAATTTGTTCTAACAAAACAGTTTTATCTCTATGTTGGTCATACATAATTTGTGGTTTTTAAACGCATTATAGACGGTTTATGTTATGATATGTGTGTAAATAATTTTTTTAAATGTTAGCATCTGTTAAGCTATGAAATGAAACACATTTTAACAAAATTTCACGTAATTAAAGTCATTCTTGACTCAATTTCGCGTTTGTATAGTCATCAAAGAGAGCTCAGATCTGATGGTGAAGAAACAACCATGCCCAGAAAAAAAAAATGTAATGAAGAACCGCTACCCTTCTCTTCATTCCATTCCGCACCGCCATGCGTGGTGTCTTCGTACAATTTACACTTTTTGGGAAAACCATTATAGCTTAGCAACCTTGTGTTGTATCAAAACTAAAATTTACTATTATTATAGCTAGATGGGTAGATGATTTAATCGATTTTGAAATTGCGTTTAGTTTTGTTTTTACAAGGCTTAAAGTAACGTGTACGAATCCTACCCACTTTCCCCAACTTTCTTGTTTTCTATAACTTATTTACACAACGCTTATCTACTATATACATATGTATTTTCCTAACTATAATATGCACCGTCACTGACACTTGTAGCACAGTACGCTGTCCCGCACAACCGCTCTGCTCTGGCTCTACAGAAAACCAGTGTCATTGGCAGAGCTGTGCCTTTTTTTTAACAGGAGAAAATGCATTTTGCATACTACCAGGGTGCAGGGACGGACCCGGTTGGTTATGTGGGACTCCCTTGTTGGCTGATTAGGCCAAGGCTTACCCACTAAAAACCCCTCTATGTGCCGCCTCCATGCTATAGGGCGAGACCACGGGAACGGTGTAACCACTCCACCAGAGGCACCGGCAGAGCTGTGTCTAGCCCAGCCAACTGCATTGCTGAGTGGAGACCATTTCGATTGCACATCCGTCTTTATGTTTTGTTTTTTGAATTGCCTCATATATGTAACTGTAATGATGCTTATCTGAATAAATACTATTCTTTTTCAATTTTCTGTCTATATTTTTGCGACAATCTTGTACCGTGTTCCTAGAACATCACACATTTTTAAAATATTCCACAAACTTTTACCGCGAATTAAGATTAACGAGGTCAAAGTGCAACAGAAGCGAGTTTTGGCAAAGTTAAAAACTAATTACTTTTCATCACACTTGCTCGTAAAGGGTGTTATAACACGCGGGCTTATAGAACAGCTCGAGCCGATTTACCTCCGGTGGGTTATAAAAATCTATAACTCCCACGGGAGGAAAAACTGTATGAAAATCTATAACTTCCGTGGGAGTTATGAGTTTAGTTTTAAAATATAGGACCTACCCGTACGTCATTTCAGACTAAGGAGGTTTCAAATCAGCCAAGGCTTATTTCACATCTTCAAAACTTGGCTACAAAACCAATTTTAGTGTATATAAAACTTATATGGTATATTTTACTATTATTTCAGTAATTTTTGCAATTATTTTAATGCAATTAAATTAATTTACTTTAAAATTTTATTATGAAAATCGGTACAATCTGGCGGCATTGACTGTCAAGTTTAAAAACTAAACGCAGTTCTTAGCATTGTCTGTGGAAGACTATATTGAAAAAGTCACGAAAAAGTTGATTGTTGAAGTTGTCTCTTAGCGGGTGCGTTTAGTTTATTTATGTTTTATTTTTTTCCTCGCAAATGTGATGAAAAACATTGTGTGTAACACGGGCAGTAAAGGGATTACCAACTCGAGTCATTAAAAGCCCTCCGCCTACGGCGTCGGGCTTCTAATAGACTCTCGTTAGTAATTCCCTTCTTACTACCCTCGGTGCACAATGTACTATAACATTGCAGCTGAGCATAGCTAGTTTGTGGTAATTTACATTAATGGTACTGACTTGGTTTAACATTACATCTCAAAACTTTTTTGTTGTAAAAGAACTGCGTTGCGAGTCTTGCATCTTTTTACATGTTATTTTTTTGATGGGATCTCATTTCTTTTTGTAAGTGGTCTTCCTTTATTTATTACATTCCAATCCATTCTTTTCAATTGGAACTGCAAAACTTACTTTGCAATCGCATGTATTTGTATAGGATTACAAACTTATGTGTGCAGTTGTGACTGAAATTGCAATATATAAGTTTTGTAGGACTTAATAGGCTACAAACTAACTACTTATTTTTTTTAAATTTTATTAGAAGAGAAAAATTGAAAAATTATATGTCTCGGGCAGGATTCGAACCTGCATCTCCTCGGCTATCCGGGCCAGCAGGCGCCTTAACCAACTAGGCTACCGAAACTCTGTCCAAGTCATCGAATCTTTCAACTAGTCCCTTCATTTGTGACGTCATTCTGGGTGACGTATGTAGCACTATCTACCATTGAGTCCTTACAACCCATATGTATGGCACTGTGGTCCCAACTCGTATTGAGAAATCCACAGTAACGATGTACTACACCCCAAACATGATTTTTTATTAAAGCATTAACGACTGCCAACGAATTCTAAATTTTATTAGAAGAGAAAAATTGAAAAATTATATGTCTCGGGCAGGATTCGAACCTGCATCTCCTCGGTCACCCAGAATGACGTCACAAATGAAGGGACTAGTTGAAAGATTCGATGACTTGGACAGAGTTTCGGTAGCCTAGTTGGTTAAGGCGCCTGCTGGCCCGGATAGCCGAGGAGATGCAGGTTCGAATCCTGCCCGAGACATATAATTTTTCAATTTTTCTCTTCTAATAAAATTTAGAATTCGTTGGCAGTCGTTAATGCTTTAATAAAAAATCTAACTACTTATGTTTAAAATTTGGAGCTTGTGGGTCTGCTAGAACTGTCTTAGAATTATGATGATCATCAGTCAGTGAGTCAGTGACAAAAATAAGGAATTTTGACGTACACGTTATTAAGCTACACGTTTAAATTGAATGTTATTGAGAATATACTTAAGTCTTATTGTGCCCTATATATCCCTAAAATTCTAGTAGTAGTTCTAGCTTTAGCCAGCACAAAATTACAGGAGGTTTAAAATGGCCTGAATGGATTCGAGAAAAGGATGGTACGGCCGTCCTTTTGTTTTGCTCGACTTGGCGGGGGCACTGCCGTACCCCCAGATCATGTTTCCGTAATCCTCAGCAGAATAATCGTTTTCCATTTTGAACAATATTAACAAATTGTTTTTTGGGAAAATTCATCATAGGACACATGTCAATGTCCCACGAAATAAGGGTCAATATTTTAAAAGAAAATCATACAATAGAAAAAAATTATCATGCAATTCTAATAAGTTGCATTTGCTTAGAGTTTCGATTGCCATGTGCCTTCATATAGAATGTTCAAAAGCAAAAATAGTAATTCGTTAATTTCTCCGTAAGTTCTGCTCTAATTGTTATGACGTCATTTTTACGTCATCGGCATCAAAAGTACGACCCCTGGTTATGATACTTTGTTAGTTAGAAATACCCTAATCAACATGTAAAGTATGTTTTGTCCAGAGACTTAGGACACGCTGTATTATCCCAAGTATTATAGGCTTACCAAATATATTCTATGCTTCAATCAACCTAGAACTTGGTCTACTTTTGCGATTCAAATTTCGTTTTTGAATGACAACATGTTTATTCATTAAACTGTTACCATATTATTATTTACTTTTGTTACTTGCCTAAAAACGTCACTAACTCACATGTTTACAAATTTATTAAGTCCTTTTTTTCGTTAATGTCTGTGTGAGAAACGTATTTCGCTCATTTTTATGAATCTCTATGCAAAAATCACGTCTATTTATTATAGAGGCAGCCCCCGTCGGTCGCCGTTAATGTTGGCGGTAACTTGTGTAAGTAGTTACGGCTGCACATAACAAAAATCACACAGTTGAGTGTCACCAACGAAGTTGCCAAGCTATAGTGTTTTGGTGCATGAAAGGAAAACTACCAATAAACCAATAAAATGTGACCAGCGTCCAACATTCACTTCAAAGTTTACCAACAAAACATTCTTACAAAACAGCTACATTGAACATACAGCATGTACAAAACACCGTTAATATCATACAAATCTAATACTAACTTTTATATCAATATTCGATACAACGGTCCCGGTAATGATGTTCCGAATGCTCCCGGAATACTGATTTTCAGTCTACAGCGAAAAGTTTCCTGCTACTCCAAAGGTAGATAGATATAGATTTAGATATACGAGTATTATTTGTACCTATTGAGCAGGTATCATGTCCTTTGACTGTACATATAAAACAAATAAATAATTAAAAAAAAAACTTTATATAAAAGAAACATTTTTGTCTCTTCATTGGTTTTTTAATGCGGGTAAATTACACCACATTTTGTGTTACATATAAAGATACAAGAAATCAAAGTACATAGAAAAATTAAATGGCACTCACCTATGTACAGACCGGGAATCGTACCCGGTACCTCTGGATTTCCGGCCCAGCGACTCAACCACTCGTCCACCGTAGCACCCAGTAAACGCCCTCAATTTTGTCATCTACTTTGACTTCCGTATCATACTGTTTTAAATAGGATTTAATCTAAACGCCATCAATGAGAACTTGCATTACACAGGTATCTCACCCCAATGCGAACCTTTACAGGTACGACGATCGAGCGAGAGATGGCATTTAATTTTTCTATGTACTGTGAAATAATACGAGGCGATAACTTCAGTACTTTTATTAAACCGTACGTTGCTAGGTCTACAACCGAAGTGATCATTTGTCCTTCCGCTAGAGCGAGACAGACTCAATTCGATTTGAATATTTAATAGTTTCAAAGGCTGCCAGTCTGTCATACAAGGCGGTAAGGTTTGCATAGCATGGCACAAACCTTACACATCTCGCCGCCCCGGGGAGAAAATGGACGTTAAACTAAACAATACTACTCCCTGCCTAGCAGACATTGGTCCCTACCTATGCTAGGCAACCCCTTACAAATTACACCCCAGGTGGCCTCATGCTATGAGGTAACCGGGATCGGGACAGGCATGTTCACTAGCCTATGGCCCTTACGGAAACTTACTGCCTGTGTTCCGAGCCTGGCTTCGCTGATTCAAAAAACCTAGCAAAAAAAAGAAACAGCGCCACCTAACCTACCCCCAGGTGGGCTGTACTCGTAACTATACCATCAGGCCCCTAGAGCACAATTTTGATTAAGTGCGCTCTAAAAACTATAATATATAAATAACCGTACCATAACCATTACCTTACCATGACTCGACCTACTCGCCGAGTATGTACAGCCGATACAAGGACCATAGACAATGTGACCCGAGTCGTTCATTCTATAAGAGCTTTGTCTATGACCCCGTATGACATGTCTTACTTCAAAATGTCATGTCATTTATTTTACCATGTCGTACTTTGATTTCTTGTATCTATATATGTACCGTAAAACAGGGTGACTTTAGGAAAAAATGGGGCTACTTTGATAAATTTAATATGGTTATAACATGGTATTTATACTTCTTTATTTGGATGTAGTTTAATAGTTAGTTGCAAAATCAACCAAATTTATTTCGTATATTGAGTTTAGTAAAGGAAAAGTCGATTATATAACAGAAAAACTGCTTTTGCAAAGTCACCTCTGCATTTTAAAGTAACCCCGGTTTACCGGTAATTTAAAAAAAGTGGATGGTGCACGGGGCCGAAGCCAACGCGTAGACCCTTTCGACAATTTATTGAAAGGTACAGTCAGGGAAGTTTTCACATGACCACCTTAAGGGTCACTTTTGCGTGCGGCTACTGAGTCTCTACTGACCAATGATGGTTCAAGAAGCCAATTTTTTTCTTAAAGCAAATGTTACGACACACCGAGGGTTCTATAACAAAGAAAACGACAAAAAATGTCACAAAAAAGGACCCCGAGACCCTGCTTTTGTCTCAAACTTCGATTCGATTTCAACAGATATTTCATTCTGAGCAAAGTAACTTACGTATACGGTAGACTGGGGTAACTCTGATTCAGGGGGTAACATTGATCAACGATTTTTCAACTATACGAAGTTTTTGAATGCATTCAGAACAATTTATTATTAAGGTAGGCTACCTCAATAAAAATACTTAATAAACGTGTTCAAAATCAAAGGTAGGTATTTGGGTTTAAAAATCGATGATCAATGTTACCCCGTGAATCAGAGTAACCCCAGTCCACGTAGTTTAAATTGCATATCTCAACTCAATGGAATGTAAGCAGTGGCAAAAAATAACAAGTGGTCTTATCGCTAAAGAACGATCTGCTTTTGACAACTGGTTTTGTTTTTATTATCAACCTATAGTAATGTATTTCGAGAATAATTACAAGTATTATACAAATAATTTGGCTAAAGTGATTGTAACTACTTTTTCGATTTTATGTCTACACTTTGCCAGAAAGCGGCTTTTTCCGTACGCGCAGTGTGCGGAAAAAGCCACTTTATGGCCAGGTGTGGGATAAATATATTAATAGACTCTAGGTTTTATTATTATGAAATGATTAATCAATTCATACAATAAAGTCGTCGCAAAACCGTTTGTGCTCGTATCACGCAAAAACATGCGTTCATTACGAGTATTACCCCGGTTAAGACATAGGATATTTTTTACCCGAGGCGACTAAAAGCAATTATCCTGCTGCTGGGTTCGCTTACTTAAAGCGGCATTGCGCGATTCAAAGACCACACGACAAGGGTAGTTCACACAGCAAAAAAAAATGCGTCAAGTGAGAGTCGGATTCGCACACAAAGGGTTCCGTACCACCGTCGAGCAAAATACGCCGAAAACCACGTTTATTGTAAGTATGAGGGGTCTGATTTAATTATAAAATTTATTCTGATTTTATTATTTTCTGTTACAACGGCAACAGAAATACACATTCTGTGAAATATTCAAGTATCTGCCTAGTATGGTGGTTGGACAACGGAGGCACAGTAGGTAATAGCGTTGGTACTCTTTGGGTACGGAATCCTAAAAAAATCACAATGACTTCGAAGATTCAACTCGCAGAGTTGAGTCAAAATCAATAGACGGACCGTCAAAATCAATAGACGGACCGTCGAAACATTTGTGGTAATTAAAAACAGATGGTTTTAAAAAACGTGTCTTTTCCTGATTGGTTGGCTCATTGAGGGGCGGGTCTGCTTAAGATGAGCTTGCAAGCGAAATAGTTTTGAAACTGGTCATGTGAAAACTTCCCTGACTGTACAGTGTGCAACTAGCAGATGCTATCTCGGTCCATGTCAAAGGACACACACACACAGAGACAGCACCCACAAGATGGAAGTACTATTGTGAATGAATGGGATCAAAATTTAACAATTAGTTTCATCATTACTTTCACTGGTCGGAGCCAATGGTAAAAAGATAGTACATTACACAACTGGGGTGGTAATACAAAGAAAGGCCGAGATCGCAGAAGTTTGCGACCCGAGCTGCAAGCGAGGGATGTTAGGTAATATGCGATCGAGGGCTTTCTTTATTACCTCCCGTGTTGTGTACATAATTTTATGTCTACACTTGGCCAGAAAGAGGCGGAAAAGGCCACTTTATGGCCAGGTGTGGCATAAAATATATAAATCATGATGCATCAATGTACGTTATCTTAGTTAGGCATTTAAACAAGAAATTGAAACGTATTCGTTAAACGGCAGGCTTCCCACGTTAACCATATAGTTCGTATACTATTATATATATTTCACCTATAGACTTGTATAGGCACCCATTTTAACCTATCATCAGCGATGGAAACCTATCAGCGAATTTGCATTCGATCTAACATGGCGTGTCGACTCGCATACTGAACAGGGAGAGTTAACTAAAATTGATTTTTCTCAATGACTTAATACTGGTGAAAATGTGGCCGAAATTGAAACTAGTTTTAATTTCAAAAGTAAGGGGTAATTTTTGTCTTCAATTGGAAATTAGTTAAAAAGCTTTGTTTTCCTCCGTTCCGCGGTACCTATTGAAATATGAAAAGTAAACGAACCCGTATAAGCCACAAGCCACCGACACAAGCCAAAAGCCGCAAATAAAGCAAAGTTTGTCCGTTTTGCTGTTGATGTTAACTATTTGCCTTGCGGTTCACAGTTCATGTTGGGAAACGTGTTGAACGGAATTTATATTTCACTAGAATATATAGTTTTTAAGAGTTTACCAACATTTACAGGAAGGGTGGACAGTTACTAGCGATTATCTTAACTTTTAGAAAAAAGTTTTTTAACTTATCTGGGGACACGGTTGTGCCCCCGCCAAGTCGAGCAAAACAAAGGCACGGCCATACCATCCTTTTCTCAAAGCCATTCAGGCCATTTTCAACCTCGTGTAATTTTGTGCTGGCTAAAGTTAGAACCCTGAAGTTTCAGGGATATATAGGACAGGACAAGACAGGACAGGACAAGACTTAAGTATGTTCTCAATAACATTCAATTTGATCGTGTAGTTTAAGAACTATTGCACGTCAAATTTCCTTAGTTTTGTCACTGACTGACTCACTCACTGACTGACTCACTGACTGACGATCATCATAATTCTAAGGTACTTCTAGCAGACCTACAAGATCCAAATTTTAAACATATTTAGTTTTTACCCTATCAAGTCCTACAAACCCTAAAAATATTACAATTTCAGTCACAACTGCACACATAAGTTTGTAATTAACACAACAACAAATACACATAATATTATGTGTACAAACAAATCAGTAACAGTACTGCCTAAGTTTAACATTACATCTCAAAACTATTTTATGCCACACCTGGCCATAAAGTTGCTTTTTCCGCACGCTTCGCGTAAAAAAAAAGCCGCTTTCTGGCCGAGTGTAGACATAAAATGATGTACACAACACGGGAGGTAATAAAGAAAGCCCTCGATCGCATGTTTACGTCCCTCGCCTGTGGCTCGGGCCGCAAACATCTGCGATCTCGGCCTTTCTTTATATTACCACCCTAGTTGTGTAATATACTATTGTTGTAGAAGAACTAACTGCGTTGCGAGACTTGCATCTTTTTACATGTAATGTTTTTGATGTTATTAAACTTTTAGGAAATTCGACGATTAAATAATATTTATTTATTTATTTCTTTAAACTTTATTGCACAATAATAAAAAAATTACAATCGGCGGACTTAATGCCTAATATTATAGAAGTTTAGTTAATAAGCTTAATTCATATTTTCTATAATTTCAACCGACATCGAAAATCAGAACTACCACACTATTTACTATTCACCCAGGAATTTCACGCCATTCATCACTGCTGACAATGTTTTCATTCCACGGAAAGATAACTATTGTTCTGAATCATAAATCTAACTTCATCTGATGTGACGTATTTGTTAGCTTTACAAACTTATATAAAACAGTCGCCGGCTCGCAGCTAGCTATTGAAGAATATGAACTTTCTATGGACGTGTCGCTGGCATTGCGTTTGTCCGACGATTTGGTTAATTTTGTATTTAGACCAGTGGCTCTGTGACTGACGGTCCTTATTATTTTGTTAGACCTCTAACAGCTACGGTTTGATGTAAGTAATGTCACTTCTCAGTTGGTCAGAATGCGCGGTTTTTCATGCCAAATTGATTAAATGAAGCTTACCTTACAAGACCCGGTGTGCGTACTGTATGCAAAATCAAAATAATGGCCGAAAATTAAAAAAGTGCATATTAAGGTTTTAGAAAGGAAAAGTGCTACTTTGATCCCTCTTAAGTGGGTAGAAAATGCTGTTTTCTGAGTTGGAAAAAGTGTGAAAAAATAATAATACTATTTCATAATTTGCATTTCTACTCGTATTTATTAGTTAGGAAAAAAGAGGAGAGTAAGTAAGGAATTTAGAGGTAATACCGATGATTACCCAACGGTATTTGTTCACGCTTTAGAGTTACTTATGGATATAAATAATATCCTTTTATATGGTCTTGAAGGCTTATACGTTTGAAGCTTAGCTAACGTACACCACAGTTAAAAAACCTACCTAACCGTCCAGTTGGCCACCGCCCATACAATAGACTTGTGTCCTGTTTTTACCCGACTGCGGCAAAGCCCATAGGAGGGTTATGTGTTTGACCTGCATGTATGTATGTATGTATGTCCGTTCCTTTGTCCGCTCGTAACTACTCAACGGCACAACCGATTTTGATAAATGATACATAATTAGATTCGTCTTGATGGCGCGAGTGTCACTGGTATGAAGTTCGATGAAATAAACTAAATGGTCGGGTTTTTTTTTAAGTAAAAATATTTATTTATTGTAGCATCAGTTAGATTATCAAAAAATATTGGACATGCTTTTTTTCTTTTGTCTATAATAAAAAAATAATGAAGATATAAGCCCGTTAAAGTACCGCGTGACTTCGCATCGGGGCTTATTTTTGCCACGTGGTAGTATCACGAGCCCGCACTCCTTAAATTCCTAGTCCGATTCATTATCCTAGTCCGATTCAAGGTGGTCCGGCTAGCGACCTGGTTCGACCCCAGGGAACGCCACGGCTGATCACCTGGTCCGAAGATTGCTATGCCCAGTAAGGGTCGCAAGTGTGTCAGACTTCAAAAAAAAAAGAAAAAAAAACTCGTGTTCAATATTTTGTGATAATCTAACTTATGGTTAGTTTTAACTAGCGACCCGCCCCGGCTTCGCACGGATGCAATGCTGATACTAAATGCATGTATTATACATATAAACCTTCCTCTTGAATCACTCTATCTATTAAAAAAACCGCATCAAAAGCCGTTGCGTAGTTTTAAAGATCTAAGCATACATAGGGACAGACAGACAGCGGGAAGCGACTTTGTTTTATACTATGTTAGTGATTATGTTATTTTTACCTAGGAAACAAGCCTATTCACTAATACAGTCATTGGAATGACAGTAAGTGCACTTGCGCATGCTTTGGAAATATGTCCTGAACAGGTTTCTTTTTATGAAGTGTTAAAAACCGCTCATATCTTATGCAGTTTTCAATGACACGCTTGCAGGATTTCTACGTCTAAGGGTCTGCACACATCAATCGTGCGGAATTGGCTTGTGTTGGCAGGAGTGGCTCACTCCGTAATTGCGCCGCATAGTTTTGAGACCCCCGCGAGGGGGCTTTATATTAATAATCGGTAATTATTACAGATTTTTCTATTCAGTAACTTCGGAGATAATAAGGGTTATGGTATTTTTTTTACGTTTTTGTATTAAATCAAAAACTAAATGTCAAAAAAAAAACAAAAATAGTTTTGGAATCTACACATTAAGCCCTTTCATTTGATATACCAATGAATATAATAGCTCTACTTTTGATTTTCGACATCCCATTTCGGTCCCTTTAAAAAAACTAAAAAAGATATAAGCCTTTTTTTCTGTCCAATATGTTTGGGTTAGCAATTTTTAACACTATTCCAAATTTCAAGTTGATAGCATCAGTAGATCCTGAGATATCTTGCTGTGACAGACGGACAGACAGAAAGAGTCGCACCATAAGGGTTCCTTTTTTACCATTTTGGTACGGAACCCTAAAAAAGGCGTTATGCGGGTCCGGTGCATTCTGTCCGATGGTCGGACCCAAACGACAGTTTTGTTAGAGAGAGAGAGACTTCTGTACTTAGTACTATTACTTACTCTGTGGTGCTGGTCAGAAAAAGGTCTGTGTCCATGTCCACACAATAAAAGCAAAGAATAAGTCATTAGGCTCGGCGGTTGGCGCCAAGTTGAGCCAAGCCGAACGAAGTCTATTTCGCTCTTATCGGTAGATATGGGCAGACCCTAAACTTCTGCATCGACCTACTGTATGTTCTTTAGACTGTGGTAATACGGTATTCACGCGTTTTTGCACAATGTACATACGTTTCGGAATTCTGTCTAACACATGCGAAAGAGTGATAAATATACCAACTGATTTGCTCTCTGCTTGCCAATCTCTATGAATACTGTACGTGATGTGAATTATTTCGTACGAAACGTCAACTGGTGTGTTCTGCTTGAGATCGTGAGTGTGACCAAAAAGGCTTTAAGGCAAAAAAGCCAGATATTGCGACTCGGACTCGCTCACCCACGGTTCCGTACAATTGCTTAAATTTAAAAATATAGTATTTAAATAACGACTATATGTTTAGTTTTCAGATTTTCCCCTATACTTGTAGTATAAGACGGTATTACTCGCCAAATTTAATTATTCTAGCTAGGTTAACGGAAAGTAAGTACCTTATAGTATTTTTGCGATATAAACGGCCATATCTATTGTTTACGTTAATTTAGAAGTTTGATTTCCGTCCGGTTGACTCTGACCACTTCATAATTTGTCCATTTCCAAAATCGTCTACTTCCTAATTCGTCCACTTCCTAACTTGTCCACTTCCAAAGTCGCCCACTTCCTAATTTGTCCACTTCCTATTCAGTCTATTCCTAACTTATTCACTTCAATTTATCTATCTCCCAAGTTTAGTAGAATAAAATAGCGAGAAGTGAACTTGAGAGATTGTATGGACAGGGAATCCATGCCCAAGTTTGACTAAGTCTCAAACACTTGTAAAATTTTCAAAATTTATTCTATGGACTTCAAATTTTTTCGGGATTTTATCATATGAACTTAAAAAAAAATTCGGAACTGGTCATGCATAGTTCCCTTATGATTTTGTACAATTCGGAATATAGACCGCGACCGGAATATAGGGCCGCAAGTGAGCGGTTCACGGGCAGCAGGTTACCGACCGCTGCTTTAGATTTGGTGTCACCGTTTTATCCTAAGCATTAGGAATGGGCCGAATTGGAAGAAGACAGCTTAGGAATTGACTGAATAAGAAGTGGACAAGTTAGGAATGGACTAAATAGGAAGTGGACAGCTTAGGAATGGACTAAATAGGAAGTGGACGAATGCGGAAGTGGTCAATTTTGGAAATGGACAAATTAGGAAGTGGTCAGAGTCACCCGGAGGGTTTGATTTTTTTATAGTTTCAAGAGACTGTTTTTCTTCTATCAGGGTCGATAGTGCTCATAATCCTGATTCGAAAACACTTAAGATTTTTGAAATATATAAAAAAAAAGTTAAATTAACAACGATTTTTGAAAATGCCCTTAAAAATCACATGTATTCAGTGGTTTAAAAACTTATACCACACATATATATCCAAGTAAGACTTTTATCGCTTCATGCAATAAATGTTTTCTATTACTTATATTACCAGAATTAAGTCTCAAATTGATTTTGACAAAACTACTTTACTAGGCTCAAAATAGATTACGAGGTTATGAAATGTTTTAACTATCATTAATCCAATGCTAAAATTGTCACATTTTTTGATATCGCTATCCATTTTGCTGCGATATCTTGGTCTATTAAAAAAACTTTAATAACTCGATCACCAGAAATTTCTGGTTTCCATGGCAACCATGGAATGGAATGGATGATGGATATTCCAAAAGGAAGGACCTGACGAAAACCACACAATGTATGTCAATTCTAACAAAGAGATGTGATGGATGATGCCGTTATCTGCTCGGTTCCTGACGCCGATGGCTTGATTTATAACCATACTCTCATGTTTATAGTTAAAGGGTCATTTTGACAACCCCAGCGTAGTCGAGAAAGCGAAATAAATTACCTATAATAGTAGTTTTCTTAAACAAGCAATGAAATTATGAATTACGTGCCTTATAATAGGCCGCAAAGTACCTCGTTTCCGGTGCGACTTGACAGTTGGTATTTAATGGAATTTCATACAACATTGGCGGCCTAGGCCTGCAATGTGTTTTTTTTAATTTTCATTCCACATTTATTTGTGACAGAGCATCACGGCGTTCAGCCATTAAAAAAATAATAAACTATATGTTTGCTATATTTTGCAGTTTTATTTATATAAAATTGACATAAACATTACAAATAACAAACTACACATTATAAACAATTTCCAATAATTTTAAATCGCAAACTTAACTACAAGAATACAAATTTAAAATATTTCATCTAAATATTCTGAAACAGTTTTAGGAAAGGAAATTGAAAATTTTTCATTCTGTAATACTATTTTTGTCTACTTTACATTTAGTGTCTCTAGAAAAGAAAGTTTAATTTTTTGGAGTGTTTTTAATTTATTTCATTGCATATTTGAGAAAAGCACTATACATACCTCGGCGTGAAATGGGGTTGCCAGCCTCGTTACTATCTGGCCTCGCGTTCGCTCGGCCACGCACTTAATATGTACTCGGCCGGCAACACCTCACTTCCCGGCCTCTGTAGTATTGTACTATTATGCAACTGATACATAATGAGAACCTTAAAATACGAGTTCGTCTCATTTCATAATAAGATCGCACGAGTGTTAAGGCGAAACTAAACAAGATCTTTTGGAAATGATTACATGTTTGTCTAGAAACCTAAAATGCGAGATAAGTAAGTCAGACATAAAGGATATCTACAGGATTCGAGGGAAGAACCAGGAGCAACAAAACACGCCTATTATAGTAGAGACAAACTCTGTGATACTGAAGCTGAACATTATTAAGGCCGCTAAAACATTTAACAGTAATAATAATAACCCCTCTAAGCTGTGTGCTAAGCACCTGGGTTTCACCACAAGCGAGGACACACGGGTGTTCATATCTGAGCACCTTACTTCAAAAGGCTCCCGGTTACACTACCTGGCACGGGACCTCAAAAAATCGAAGGATTACAAACACTGCTGGACGTCCTTCGGTAGGGTCTACGTACGAAAATCAGATGAATCAACAATAATTCAAATTAACTCTGAACAGCAAGTCCACCAATTACTTCAAGAATGACTAGCCGATGTCGCCTCGCTCTACCACACACGATACCTAGTTAGTATAATTATTAATTTAATCGTCTTGCTATACATACTGGTAACATTCTCTACATGTTTATACTACAGGTCCATTATTAAGTGCTACTTCAAAACTTACACATACACACACACATCACACAATCATTCATTCACTCACAATCCTGTAACTCGTTCACTCATTGTCATAAGAACTTATAGAAATAGAATAACTCTGCCACTTTCACTCATTTGTCCTCAAGCCAAATACCCAGTATGGCTCCTATGGGCCATGTCGCACAAACTGGACTATCTCAGACTATATAATTATATAAACAAACCCTTGCGTTTACCTATTCTATTTATCTATGCGTTTACTCACTACTATCATAAATGGATAACACACAACTAACAAATACTGAGATAGACGACATCAAAATAGCGCGCTCTATCGTTTGTGACAGCATGGATAATTTAATGAAACAAATTCATATGAATAAAAATGATTTTACGATTATTTGTCAGAACATTAGGAGCATTTACTGTAATTTTGATGATTTTACACTAACTTTATCGAGACTTACTTACTACCCTGATATAATTGTACTTACCGAATGTAGACTTAACTGTAACAAAACATTACCTCAACTAGACAAATATGATTCCTATATCACTAGCTGTCAGTTGAACCAAAATGATGGTGTGGTTGTATATGTAAAACGAAATCTCAAACATAAAGTAACAGAAATACGATTAAATCAGGCTTCTTGTCTTCAACTGGATGTGTTAAACAACACCGTTTTGTGTATATATCGATCCCCTTCAAATACCAATGCAGAAAATTTCATAGCTTCTCTAAAGACACACATAGGAACTTTACATTCAAATACTAATCTTATTATCACAGGGGATATCAATATTAATATTAAACCAAAACTTTTGGAACCCTCCCATGAATATAAAAATAGAATAAATTACCTAAATATGCTATCAGTATTTGGACTCCTACCTGGTCATACCGAACCCACGAGGGAAAAGAACTGCTTAGACCACTTTATTCTAAAAATAAATAAGATCAAATACTCCCCCACAATTGCTATTATAAAGACCTCCACAACTGATCATTTCACAATTTTTCTATCAATATCTAAAATCAAAAATGTAACACCTGTAAAAAAATTAAACAAACAATTAATCTTGAAAATGCTCTTAAATGCCTACAAAACTCCAATATAACTGAACTAATGTTCTGTAATGATCCTAACGTAGTAACAGATCGCTTGATATATATGATAAGTGAATCCATGGAAAAAAACACAAATGTCACCATCATCCCCAGTAAAAACCGAATCATTAAACCATGGATCACCCCTGGTATATTACGGTGCATACGAAATCGGAACAAGTTGCAGATACAAGTGCGTAATAACCCTGGTAACACTGTAGTAAAAATAACGTACACCCGTTACAGAAACTACTGTAATAATCTCATTAAAGAACTGAAAAGAAAATACGAAAGAGACCTAATTGCCAAATCAGTAAACAATAACAAACTATTGTGGAAAAATATAAAAACCTTAACATATTCTAGTACCTCGAACAAGCTTCAAACGAACCTTTTAAATATCAAATCTCTATAGAATCAGCTAACTTCATTAATAAATACTTCGCTAACATTGGTAAAGAGCTCGCTCAAAACATATCACCTAACACTCAGTCAGACCTGGGACAATACCTCGATAGCCTTCCTTCACAACCTGGCTCTTTCGCTTTGCTACCTGCCAGTCAGGAAGAAGTTTACAATACTATAATCAACCTCAAATCCAGCAGTGCGCCTGGCTGGGACAATATTACTACAACATTTTTAAAATATGTCTCTAAAATTATAGTCCCTATTATCACTCACCTGGTAAATCTTAGCTTTGAGCAAGGTATATTTCCAACCTCCCTAAAACAATCTTTAATAACCCCTGTATAGAAAAGCGGAAACAGATAAATTGTCAATAACTATAGGCCGATCTCAGTACTACCTGTAATTTCAAAAACTCTAGAAAAAATACTTAATTCCAGACTTCTTTGTTATTTAAATAAATTTGATCTCCTATCTAGCGCTCAATACGGGTTTAGACAACACAAATCAACCGAAGACGCAATAGCAGCCCTCACGTCCTTAGTTATAGGCAAACTTGATACTAACGTTAAGTGCTTAGCTGTTTTCCTTGATTTGAAAAAAGCTTTTGACACTGTCTCTGTACCCATTCTTGTACATAAACTAGAGAAGAAAGGTATCAGGGGATTACCGCTTTGTCTTTTTGAAAACTATCTGACTGGCAGGAAGCAAAAGGTTAAACTTGGTGATATCATTAGTGAGGAAGAAGATGTACAATATGGTGTCCCCCAGGGAAGCGTTTTAGGACCAAGTCTATTCCTTGTCTATATTAATGACCTTTGTGACATGACCATCCATAACGCAAACATCTTCTCATACGCCGACGACACCGCAGTCGTTTTTACTGGTAACACTTGGAGTGAAGCTAAAACCAATGCTGAATTGGGTATGGCTCTCATCTCGAAGTGGCTAAGTATAAATCTCCTGTCACTAAATACTGATAAAACAAAATACATGTGCTTAAGCATCACTAAAACCACACAACCCGAATTCAATGTACCTCTCAAAATCCATTCATGTCAACCATCGAACAATATCATATGTGATTGCCCAACCATTGACAAAGTTGCACAAATAAAATATCTTGGAGTGGTCTTAGACGAGCACTTGAATTGGTATGCACACCTTGATTTACTTAGTGCTAGAGTCAGAAAGTTACAGTGGATATTTAGGGCGTTGAGACACATTGTACCAAATAATAGCAACGCATTACAAACTAAATCTAAACCACGTAACATACTTAATGATATATATGTGTCTTTGGTGCAATCCGTCCTAACGTACTGTATAACGGTATGGGGAGGAGCAGCTAAAACCCGATTTATTGACCTGGAGCGATGTCAACGAGCAATTATAAAGGTCATGTACTTCAAAGAAATTAGGTTTCCAACGGAACAGCTATACCAGATTACCGATCTATTAACTGTACGAAAGTTATATATTCTGCAATGTATCCTTAATAGACATAAAATCCTACCGTTCAATCCTGAGTATAATGACAGAAGGAAGATAGGCAGCGTTGTTTTAGTAGGCAGACCGAGAACCATGTTCGCCAAGAGGCAGTTCAACACGATATCTGCGCACCTCTACAACAAAATAAATAGAGAACTTAACTTCTACCCCAAAACTTTTCATGAGTGCAAAAAGCTTCTGATGAATTGGTTGAAATCAAGAACGTACGATGAGTCCGAATTCTTGTTAAAACTTAATTGTTATTAAAACTCAATGAAATATAATAACTGGACATGATGACAGACAGTGACACACACATACACACACACACACAAACACACACACACACACACACACACACACACACACAGTGGTACCTGATACTCTTAATTTTCTAAAATTATAATTGTAATTGTTTAAATCTATAGGTACTTTCTCTTTATCAATTGTTAACCTACTAAATTTTCAATTGTCACCGACTAAATAAGTATTGCCTTCTACCTCAATGAAGAGCGGTGCCTTCCGACACAAGCAGTGTCATGCTTAATAGAAGGCCCCATCCCCTACAACATGTAACAAGTGCTTTTAACGAAATAAAGAATTTTGTATTTGTATTTTGTATTAATTATGTACAGTTTCTTACATTATTTTATCTACACTCATATTATAAATCCTCAATGATGTGTTCGAGTACCGGGAAGTTTGCACCGCCATGACTGACTAAATTTCAAATCATGACCAACTAAATTTTCATAATAGCATCGATGTCGATGTTAATATGACTTTTCATACATTTTAATAACACTAGCACAGATAACACACTGATTTTACGTTACAGGTTGCAATGGTGGTCATTATATATGGTCTCCGGACGCATAAAAGAAGATGATACGGATTACGGGTGTAGATAAAGATTAATAAACTATCGTTAATATCGTCTACTTATATTATACTATCATCTGTAGCGTTCATCGAAATATAATAAGTATGGAAGCGTTACTGACGCTCAAAATGTCCCCACTGAATACGTACTAACGCGGCGGAGCTAGTACTTAGTACTGAAGCAAAAACTATAGCGGCAAATGAACTTCTCTCGCCAGTAGATTTGTAACCAATCACAGATTGTTGTCTTTTAAAACGATATGCAACCTACCCAAAGTCGACAAAGCCAAAGTATAAAGACAACCAAGTAGTACGACTTCGGCCGTTTAGCCGTGACACGTATTTACACAGACGCACGACGCGCGTCTATGTGAGTGAACGCCATACTGTGGCATGCTCGCGCATGCTCAAATCGTTGCCTGTGGTACGTCCGTACACGGCGCGCACACATGCGCGCTCCCGATGTACCCTTTATAGGAAGAAAAACTACCGTATACCGTGGCAAAGCTCTGTTAATTTGCACAATACAAAAGCAATCTTAATAAAAATGCTTCAAATAAATGTTTTCACGGGTTGATCGGAGTTTGATTCGTTAACCGGGTGCTTGGTGGATGAAATAAAATTATTGTTTACACTCGGCAGCCTTTTTACGGCACTCGGGTAGAAATTGCTTTCTCATCGGAAATCAAATTAAAATATGCTTAACTGTACAATGTTTCATTATACAATTTTGATAGAATTGTGTTCTGAACGTCCTTATCAATTGTAGAATTAAAATAAATGCGACAGTAACTATCAACTGGCTTACAGAGATACTGTTGTATTTATATTAATTATAAATACATATTGAGGGACAATCTTACACAAATCAACCTAGTCTTAAACTAAGGCGAAGAACACACCGAAATCGCCCGTCGCCGCGATTTTTTCCGTGTATGCGCAGCTACTCGGAAAAAATCGCCGCGACGGGCGATTTCGGTGTGCGCCACCCCGCGATTGTTCTATACAAATCGATGATTCTACATACAAAATTGAAAATCGCTGAGTCGCGCGTCGCCGCGATTTTCGCTGCGGTGTGTTCTTCGCCTAAGCAATGCTTGTACTGTGGGTACTAGATGACGATATACATACTTATATAGATAAATACACACTTTAATAGATAGAAAACATCCATGGCTCAGGAACAAATACTGTTGCTCATCACACAAATATTTTCCCTTACCAGGATTTGAACACGGGACCTCAACCTTCGTAGGCGGTGTCACTCCCATTAAGCTAAACGTGTCGTCGACTTTTTTGTGCAAAGCTTTAAATATCTTGGTCACGTAATCGGTAATAGGTGTGATGACCAAGATATCAGTGATCCGGTTCAGGAGATTCTAATTGCGCTATTTAAAACCTACAACCAATCCATTTAGCGGACGGTGGGTTAGTTACACTGAACGAGCGTATAGGGAGCGTGCATGACGAAGGTGCTGCCAACTGGTGCCGCCAATGTAAATCATATACCCTCTCATGCTGGGGCTACATTAACGAAAACGCCGTTAATAACGTTAATTTATCGCGTTTAAGGACGATTAACGTCAGTGTAGCTACGACTTACTATATTTGACATTGACACTTACATATTATCATCAGGGGTCGGATAAAAAGTGCGGATGACGTCAAACCACTTATAGAATGATTTCGAATAGTATTTTTGATTTTCATACACAATTATCACTTATCATTTATCAACCTCTTTATTAAACGATATCGCCGCTTGAAATGAGTAAGTACGTTTTTGACTGACACATTGTCAATCAGATGAACAATAAAGTGACTTCGTTATTGTTTAGCTATTGTATCTTCACGATTATATTTCGCTAAAATTTATATTTACTAATGTATAAAAAAACGCTGTACAATGTCATCTTTACTCGAATATTGTGGCAATTTTCCGTTTTTGGAGGTACGTGACAAACACGTATACTGCTCTTGCTGTAATCAAGATATAAAAACGAAGGTAAGCAATATTAAAATACATTTGGAGACAACCAAACATGTCGGAAACTTCGTTACTACATGTCACACGAAAGTTTAAACACAAACATCATCCTGTGTTCAAGATTAGGTACGTCATTTTTACGTCATCCGCACTTTTTGTCCGACCCCTGATTATCATTAACATTGACAGCTTGATTTGACAGGGGCGATAGTTTCCTTTATTGTCCGCCCGTGTCTCTTTTGTCGTTTAGTGCTGTACACGAGCTGAGTGCTGTGCTGTTTAGTGTGTAGTTTCGTGCACGTTCCCCATATCGCCCTACGTACACGTAGGCAATATGACAATGCTTTTAGGATGCTGTTGGGTTTGCCGAGATGCCTGGGGCATGTTTCCTCAGTCACGTATGGACGGTTTTCCCAGCAATCATGCAGAAAAACTAGCTTCTCTTATGAGCCGCGTTAGGAGAATCCGCAACAGTATCCTAAAAACGATTGCAGGCAGATTTAACTACCCGATCCTTATTTAATAAATAGGGCTGGTTAAACCTTTGCACACTTAACATTAAAATTTCCAAAAAACTGAGTCGAAAAAAATAATCTATGTAATTAAGGAACTTGCTCACAAAATTACACGATAGTCGGTTGAAAAATGCGACCTGTGCAGGAGAGCAAGATAAAACATCCGCCGGTCATACGAAAGCATTTTTTCAAGCTGAAACGGAGATTCTTCGCGAACTAAACATTTTTGAAGCAATTTTTCTCATCGGCCTCAAGTGGAACCTTCCCACTCATACTCCGCTGATTTTGATCTTAAGGCGGCGCGCGGGCGGCGCCGAAATCAGTTTCACAATCCAATTGCTGGCATAAAAAAAAACCTAAGTCAGTGGGGCCAATACGTCGTTTAAGCCTTTTTTGCAAATGCAAGCGACACCAGAACTGATGAATACGAAATGTATTTAAACTCGTCAAGGATATAAAGCTGACAACGCAAGGGGATATTGATTTTATAGATACACGTGGAATAACATTTTGTCTCATGTGACATCGAATGCGTGTGAAAATTCGGAAATTGTAGGAGGGGGATTTTTAAATTATATTTGAAACGGCTAGCAAACATTTTTCCCTTCTAATATACAAATTGGTTTAAAATAAAAATAATTTATTTCTGCAAGTGGCCCTCATGGGCTCTTTTACATGTCTTATATAAATAATAATAAATAAATATTAGGGGACAATCTTACACAAATCGAACTAGCCCCATAGTAAGCTCAATAAGGCTTGTGTTATGGATACTAGACGACGATATATTTAATAGATACAAATACTTAAATACATAGAAAACACCCATGACTCAGGAACAAATATTTGTGCTCAACACACAAATAAATGCCCTTACCGGGATTCGAACCCAGGACCTCGTGCTTCGTAGGCAGGGTCACTACCAACTAAGCTAAAGCGGTCGTCGAATATTATTTTCTCTTTTAATTAACGTCAAACAGAGCGCTCATTTCCAAAATACCGCATTCCCAAAATACCAAATTCTCGATATATCAGATTCTCCGTATACGAGATTCTCAAAATAATACATCCAACAAAATCATTTAGATCCTTGAGTAACCTACGATTTTATAATCTAGTGTACCGGAAATGTGGTATAAGACAGGAATCTGATAATTCGAGAATCTGGTAGTGGAATACGGTATTTGGGGCATGAGCGAATCAGAATATAAGACAGTGAACATGTTATCAATAAGTAACTCGTACTAAAGTTTGTTATTTAAGGTCTCGCAATTTTTATTCAATAACTTAAATAATTGACACGTTTTTCTACTATCATTAAATTTTCTATATTTTATTTAGGCATACATTTCTACTATAATATTATTTTTAGATCGCTTGTAGTAGCAGATTTTCAAGTCGTAAACTACGACTAGAAAATCTGTGTTTTGCTCAATTTTTAGTTTTATATATCTTTATTAGGAATCCATAGTCAAACTATTAACCCGTATAGTTTTTTTATATACCTAGATCTGTAGGTACCGGGTTGGTTACAAAAATGACTTTGCATGCTAATACATTGGTATAAGATGTATTTCGTTTGTATTAGCGGCTACAAAACACTCCATAAACATGGCTATGTTCTACCTACATACATTCATTCAGAGTTGACAATGAAAAATTGAACCTAAATGACGTGGAATAAAGTAACATTTTTCCAGTTTCAAAATAAAAAAAACAAATGCATTTGTATTCTTTTTGATAACGATTTAAATTACATTGAAATACAGATATGTCCTTTTCACAGAACATAATATATGTAGGCAAAAGGTTAGACTGACATCCTCTTAACTAATTTTGCTAGTTATTTTTAACCTAGTAATTGGTTACAATAACTAGCAAAAATAACTATATAACGGGAGGGTTATTTTAATAAATGGCGAAACCCTATACAGGGTAATTTCTGGGTCGTCGAGCAAGAAAATAAGGCATAATAATACATACAATATTCAAAGATGAACCTAATGATGTTAATTATTATAATTACAGATTATAAGTAGAAAAAAAACATTTTTGCATAAAATTTGGTCACCCTACTCAATGTGACGTCTTGTCGCTTCCCATACTGCGTATGTCAAAAGTCATAGGGAGACCATGATTTACTTAGTTTAAGATTAATTTTACTTGAAAATAAGAATATTTTAATGAATGCTGTTCTGATCAAATGCTATCATAAGATAATACTGACCAGTTATAGAGTCAGAAAAACTGGTCCGGGATCACGACTCAAAAATCACTCTGTTATTTATTATACAGGAAAGTGGCTTTGAATAAAAACGCAATTTTAAATTTAGTAGGTTCTAAAATATGTTCAATATTTTCATTGACCGTCTACAAATCTGCATAATGTTGTTTACGTCAGCTTAGGCCGTAAAGCCCACTGCCCGGAAAGAAAGTACCACTTCCTGACCAAGGTCGTAAAATAGTGTACACATCATGAGCAGTAATTAGTAAAGCCCCAAATCGCATAATTATGGCGCTGCAGCTCGGCATAAACACCTGAAATCTGGGCCATTTCTTAATACACCGCCCGAGTACTAATGTTGGGTTGTTGCTGTAATATGATGAATTAACAGTAACTCTTTTTTACTGTTTAATACATGTGACGCACGGATTTAGGTTATAGCAAGTAAGTATTAATATATTATAAATAGATTTAACTAACTTTAAGACACGTCTTTGCCTTTGGTCTTCGTCTTAGTCTTGTCTTATACTGAATATAACGAGTATCACTATGAAGGAGTATTAATTTAAACCCCCACAGTCCCCTGCTTCAACCTGTATATTACATTGCTAAAGCATCTTGAGATAGAAGGAGTAAACGAGTAACCGAAAATCCAAATAGTCTCTAGTCAAGAAAAGTATATAGAATCTTCCTTGTGAATAGAAATACTCTGAAAATCCTTTAAAAGCTCCTCCAAGCATTCTTAATCTGCCCTTTACTGGAGTATTATAGTGTTGTCAAACTTTGCGAGACCTTCCTAAAACTTTAAATGTGATTTCGTTTTCGTGGAAGTTTCTCATTAGTCTTCCTAGGCTATCTGAATAGTATTTCGTCCCTTTACTTTCTCAACCACGTATCTTCTCGAATAGTTTCATAGAAAAATCACCTGTGTTACGAGTAGAAAAGTGCGATTTTCCTATGAAACTATTCGAGTACATACGAGGTTGAGAAACAAAAAGGACGATTTATAATAAACAAAGTGTCTTTTGATTTCTACTGTTGATTGGAGATAATAATTATTTCGACAATTTCTAGTTACTGGGATAGAGTAGGTGGTTGTTTGTGATCAAAATAAATTATTTTATGCTAACAATTAAAAGCTGTTTCAAAATGTCTCATGAATTAAGTTTATTTCAGAGACTTTTTGATACTGTATTTAGAATTATTTGATTATGACACCGAATTTATAAGCCTGTGCTTTAGCTTTTTTTGTATATATACATGCAAATATAGTTGATCAATGATAGTATTTCTATCTATTTGATACTGTTCTCGAATGAGTACAAAGTCCCCACGTACTCGCCTGCGGACATAAAGAAAAATCGAGAAGGAAACTCTATGATTTTTTTTACTAATTTTCCAATATTAATTTTTTAAAAAAAGTATCAGTTTCGGCGAAATCGATACCTCCAGGACCCAGGAGGTAAATTAGCTATTTGGTTAACTGCCTAGCTTTTTCACTAAACTATGACCCGCCAGCAGGTCCACGAAGCCAAAGACGGGGCTTCTATTTCTGCTTTGAAGAATACAAGCTGACAAACAAACCTAACCCAACATTTTAATGAAAAGGCTAGGCAGCTAACCAAATAGCTAATTAAGCTAGTTGGCGGCGACGCGTACAATGTATAATAATAATATTTTAATTTTTATATATATATTGTAAAAAGCCTAATCTAAGAAAATAAAGATATACCGGAATAATAATAAATACATATTAGGGGACAATCTTACACAAATTGAACTAGTCCCATAGTAAGCTCAATAAGGCTTGTGTTATGGATACTAGACGACGATATATTTAATAAATACAAATGCATAGAAAACATCCAAAACTCAGAAACAAATAATATTTGCTCTTAGAGGGATTCGAACCCAGGACCGTCAGCTTCGTAAGCAGAGTCACGAACCACTAGGCTAAGCCGGTCGCCAAAACGCCAAACGTATGGTTAACTTTTTTCTAGATCTTCTCTCTATATAAAATTAAAGCATCGTTTTCAACAGACGACGTCATAATGCGACGCGACGTTGCATTGTGCCACAACAGGATGTCGTGTCGTGTAATTATGTTTTAGCTCCTAGGCCTGACTGTAGATCCCTGTTGCAAATATCATTTTAATACACACCAGCACCAAGAATCTCAAATTCTAAACATTAGAAAACTTAAATACAATATCAAACTAAAATAAATTAAGATGAAATTAACCCAAAATAAGTTAACCCAACTCTCCGTTCCTAGGAATCCCGGTCCAAAGGGAATTAAATTAAAATAATTTGACTAATAAATATCCCGGTTGAAAGGAACTTTTTCTTTACGAAGGCTCACGAGGTCGTTTATTCTGGGTACCCTCATTTTGCTGTCTGCAACCGCCTTGCGGACTCTGCCAAAACTTCTTTATATACTTTGGAATTTAGATTTTATTATCTTCATTTTGCTTTAACATTACTTCTTTAGATATGGTGAGATACAGTGATTCTGCAGCGACTGGTAATTTAGCCGTGTATAGTGCGGTCATGGTATGATACGGTGTAATGGGAAGAGACCTTAAGTTTTTTTTTTAAGCTTGACTAGCAGCTTGGTCAGCTTTTGCGACCAGTTGCTGCGCGTAGAATGTTCTGCCCTAGCTCTACAGAGCTAGGACATGCTGCTCACTAGAGGTGGTGGTGGTGGCAGAAGTGATAGCTCCCGTGGTGCTTAAGAAGAGACCTTAAGGGTCAATTGTTTCAGTACTTTATTATGTTTTAAATATCTCTTCTCATCTTAGTCGAGCACTTTTGACAGAGTGGGCGTGGTCATGTATCGGTCGAGCCCTGCGCCACCGCTTCTCTTGTGGTGATGATAATGCAACACCATGTATGTTTGACGGAGCGAGAGTTAAGGGTTATTCTTCAGAAATATGTGACGTCCTACGTGAAAAGGTACCTTATGAGGGTTTCTAGTTACGGATATATGAACGGTTTTGTGAAATCCTTCAAAATCATCATTTTTTCTTTTATGCAAAATTGTAAAGTATAGGAATAGACGTGTATTTGTAGCTTGGTTTCACTGCTGTACGTTAATTTTTTCTATATAAAAATTGGGTTCAAAGTTTAGTAGAAAAGGTACCTTATGGCGGATCACATACAAAAATGATAAAGCTGTTGATAAAATTCATTAATAAAATTTACTAGCAATTTTTGCTTATTTCTTTTTTATACCACGACGGTGGCAAACAAGCATGCGGCCTGCATAATGGTAAGCAAAATTTTTCGAAATGATCCTAGAAAGCTGAAAATTTGGAAGGAAAGGGCCACTGGGTGCCACAGATTCGGAATTGAAAAAACAATAAAAATAAATACATTTGTATGTCGTTTTTTTAAATTTTTAATTATTAAACATTTTTTTAAAACAGATAAAAAAGTGTTTTTGACGAATCGTATAACTTTTTGACCATTTTTAGAAAGACATTGTTTTTTTTTTAAAAATTGACAAAAATAAAAAAAACACTGGCGAATGCCCATCATTTTTGACCATTTTAGAAAAAGTTTTTTAATTTTTTTTTTAAAAAAACTTACAAAAATAGACTTTTTTTTGCGGTTTCTATAATTTTTTACCACTTTGTCATGTTTCCCTTTCAACCTTTTTAGAAAAAGTCTTAAAAACATTTTTTTTTAAACATAAAAACGTGTTTTTGGCGAATCGTGAAACTTTATGACCATTTTAGAAAAACCTCGTTTTTTTTTCAAAAAAATTACAAAAATAAAAAAACACTAGAAAAAGGTTTTTATTCATTTTTTCGAAAAAATTACGAAAAAAGACATTTTTTGGCGGTTTCTATAATTTTTGACCACTTAAGAAAAAGAATCTTTTTAATTTAAAACACGCTAAAATCCACGACGAACACTTCTCACAACTATTCGAACGAAAAGGTAAGCAAATACTGCTCATGCCGGCCGGCTGAGACTCCGAGCGGCCAGCAAGACCGAGAGAGAACGATACGTAAAGTGTTGGTGAGAGTAGGACAGATGCGTGGCGGTACTGGCGGTGTAGCCAAAATAATACCACGGCACGGCGGTATGAAGGACAAAAACTGAGCAAATTACGACAAGTATTTCTAACATTTTTAAATTACACCGCCATAAAGTACCTTTTGTACTAAACTGTAGAAGCATATTATTCAGCCTTTAATTCGCCTATAACAAAAATAAAGATAGGCAAAGACGTGTCGTAACATATAATTTACTAAATGGAAATACATAATAAAAAAAACACAATTTTTACACAACATTGAATATCTCCGTAACTAGAAACCCTCATAAGGTACCTTTTCACGTAAGACGTCACATTTGAGAATTACTCTTAATTGGTCAAGATTTTAAGTAAATTTCTAATAACCTTTTTTCTTCAGTTTTCTGTCTTAATACAAGATTTGTCAATAAATAATGTAAATATCGTGCCATACTGTAATTATCAATAATTTTTGCTTATGGCCCGCCATAAGGTACCTTTTCTCAAATGTATGGGAATAATTTGTGATTTTTACGTAACTTCAATCGTTTATAAATAAAAAAATACGACTTGTAGAATAATAATGACACTTTTGAGATACTTGTGTAGACTGATTAAATATAATTTAGAACTCATTATACGAAAATTGTGAATATTATAGGAATGATGAAACATATAATAAAAATGACATTTTAATTAAAATAAAAATATTTCGTTAACAATGTGATTTTATTTCTATCCCAAAATGTGCAGTCTAATATCTCTAACTATATTACAATGGTTCAGATTACAATATGTTAAAGAACAGGCCGAATTTTTTTTTTTTAATTTCGTTCTCATAAGCGGTTTGCTCTAATCAAAGGCTGATTTTTCACGACCTGGAAGGCACATTAAAAAAACCATTACTGATTTCCAAAGAAAAATACCTTGAGATACATAGTCAATCATCATCTCCATAACTTCCAACGGGAACATACTTAAAATTAGTTTTAAATTTCTTTTGACGATTTCTCAAAAGTGCAATTTTAGCATGTGCAGGTTTGATGTTTTTTAAAAAAAAAAGTATGGGACTTAGGGTCGTGATTCTTTTTGTATTTGATAGCTTATTTAACACAGATTTAGGATCTGTGCTTAACTCAATACCAACCATAAGGTACCTTTTCCCGTGGAACGTCACATATGTCTGCGGTCACCTTATTCCTCTGGCCCTTTTTCATACTAAATATAAACAAACACTGACACAGGAACAGAGACAGAGGAATAAGTCGCAGACATATTTCTGAAGAATAACCCTTAACACAGATTTGATAAGGTCTGTCCACCGTGTTAGAGAGCGCCCACGAGATCATTTGCCCACGACTTTCCCTTGCAACACCAATCGTTCCATTGAGTCCTCGTTACGGGGGTGATGTACCCAAAGAATTTACACTCAGTTCTGATTCCAATGTGATTTCCGTTTAAATCACATGACAAATAACGCATCATTTTTACAAGATTTTATTTAGTTTCACCTGTCCCGGTGTTTGTCTGTCTGTCTGTCTAAAATCAAATCTTGTAAGTTCAATTTGACGCCCTTTCCGATTTCCGATTGAGCTTATCTTGTAATAATATATAAATCAGATGACTTCTTCTTCTTCGGAGCTGATCTGATGATGGAGCCGGATGGGTAGCTGGTAGATTACATAAGACAAATCCACTCTGTTTGGGTTCATTTGATTTGTATTGACGTGCAGTTTGCTATTTCTAAAATTAAACGTGGTAAGATCACTAAGGCAAGGAGGACTGTGTAGACTTTAGACTTTTATTGAATCGGAATGATCGCAGTTGCTTACTATTCGTCAGACCAGATTTTACTTAGTTTTTAAAACTAATTGGAGATTATGGTAGTTTCTAAAAAAGCGCAATTTCAATTTATTCATTCAGGATCGTTTAAATATTCATTTACCGCTCTTAGACGGCTTACATAAATTCAATTAACCAATGCTTTACTTTGAATGTCCTTGATTTGTTAATTTTGCATTTAGACCACCGGCATACGATAATAACCATTGTAAATAATTATCCTAATCATTACAAATGTCAAAATCCTATGCAGTTTTCTATTTTAGATGTGTAATGTGAGTGCTTTCTTTGTGTAGAGTGCCAAAAGTACAAATTGAAAAAAGTTACTTTTGGATTATGTGATGTCCTCCCAAAAGTGTCTGCCGACGGTGACACCCTTCTTCAATTTGGGGATCTTAGATTTTAGGATCTTGATTCTTTGCTTGTGCGGGCGCGAGTGTGACTTGCAAAACTAAATTATGTTTCCCCCATAGACATCCACAAAGAACGGTCGCACGGTGTCTCCATTGACTTCCAGTGACTTTAACCAGGTCGTCTTTCCATTTTATGGAGGCTGACACAGGCTACGTCTTCGTGTTGGCGGTCTCCATTCGAGAACCTTTCCGCCCTGTCGGCCATCGGTTCTTCGAGCTATCGGCCCAGGTCATTGCCACTTAAACTTGCTAACTCTGACAGATATGACGGTCACTTTGATTCTTCTTCAGATTACTTCATTTCTGAGCGATCACGCAAAGAGCTTAGCTCACCCATTTGAGTTGTAGATGTAGTTGTGAGGGCTTGGGCTGAGTTTTGGGGATTGTTTTTAAAATTAGCTTGACAAGATTGTCTCTGTGTTTTATCTACTTTTGAACACATATACAAGTTTGTCTGTGTGTTCAAAATTTGTTTTACCCAAACTTTAAACCATGTGTATAGCCAGCCTAATGTTTGAAAGGACCGCAGACCGCAATCCGTCTTTTATCGAAGCAACCGCGAATCAGAGCGACACAGTTCTTCAATCTCCCATCGCGGTTACCGCGTGAACACTTAAGGTCGTATCTCCAGCCAGCGTCAAAAAATTTAATACATTTTATACCCTATCCCGTCGATATAAGGTCAAAAATGTATAAATGTCTTTGACATTGACTGGAGGTATGCTTTTCTGGTGCCGGTTGCTGAACAATTTTCTTCGTAGCGGTTGTTATTGAACGTCTGTTTCATTTTATACTACAAACCGATCACCTTTCTTGATTATTGAGACGTGCAATTTGTCGCGAGTTTAGATTTAGGTCTTAGTCGATATTTTTTTCTGCAGTGCTTCCTCGGAAATTCCAAAAAGTATCCCGCCTAGCGCCCGATGGGTAACATCTGTTAGTTGAGTACACAAGTCATCTGTGGTTTATGCTGCTCTTGCAATTCCTTCAACCACCAGAAATGAAGAGACATTACGAAGGGAAGTTAAAAAAGCTACCAACAAAAAACTGGAAGGAAATACCAGTCATGTATAGCATTCAAACAGTCATGATTACTCCGACAAGAGTGCACGATTAAAAATCAGAACTATTAACACATTGCTCTTACAAAAACCAGAGATTTTTCCACCTGACCCTGGGGAATAGTTAAAGGCACGCTACTATATACCTACCTGTGTATAGAGGTATATAGAGATGGAACCGAGAATTAAACACGATTTTTTAACCGCAAAAAATAAACTGCTATTACCAGTACCTACTCTGATTTTTTTTTTCAATATTGGTTAGTTTTATGATAATAAAATAATAGTTCGTAATCGGAGGTCAAATATCGGTGCGTTTGTAGTGTCGACTTTCAAGAATCACAAGAGGCCTCCAATTACGAACTGATTAAATTTGACCAGTGCGCTAGTGAGTAATTTAAGGAACACTACTGAAGGACTAGCACCACTAGCCGCGACTGGACTTGTCCCATAACACTTGTTATGTTCACGGTGTGGAAATGCATTAAGCATACCTCCCAGGCCTCACATCAGAAGAACTCTCCAGGAGCGTTGCAGCCGGGGTTGTGGGGGGCACTGACCTGACATCTAGGACGCCAAGGCCTGACTGCTCCTGATGCTCTTCTACTAGACCTGTAAAGCTAACAAAGGATGAGTGTGGGAGAGCAGTCTAGACTTAATACGGCCTGGCTACTCGGATTTGAGCCCGTTGAGACTCGAATAAGGAAAGTCCAGTGACGCAATATCGTCACCCGTTTTCACAAATCAAAAAACTTGTATTTAATTACACATACTTATACACGTTTTTAGTCTTTGGAGTATTAGTTCTTCCCCAATGGAGGGCTAACGATTTCCTCGACCCTTGAGGGGTTATGGTATGCTCTTATAAAAAACTCACTTTGCTTATTGGGTCAATCTCAATGTCGAAAGGTGAGCCCTCTGAAAAGCAAATCGAATTAACGCGCAAATGAAGCTTCGAATAAAATCACGGCAAACGCTTCTTTGATGTTGGCTAAACAGAAAATCTTCTTGTTCTGTACAAAACAATTAACGCGCAAAAAGTTGGCGGAAAAAATTTAATTATAAAACTTTAAAGCGTGAAATAATTCGGTCAGTGTCGCCTGCTAAAGTAAACTTTGGGCTTCGGCGTAATTTGTATGCAATGGCGGAATAAATATAAAATCGTAAAGTAAGAAGGTGAGGGTTTTTGCATAAACTTGCAGTTTCTGCTAGTACAAACAATGCGGTAGGTACCTTCGGGTCGGGGCCGACGGAGTCTAGAAATCCGGTTGGATCATTTAATTAATACTGATTATTAGAATCTCTATTGTATGAACTCACAAGGCAGGCTGTTGTCAGATGAGCAATTTCCATGTATTTTTGCCTTTAAGGACAGCGCAGCGTAATACTTGGAACGAAACAACCATACGTTCCGTTTTAGGCATCATGCGAGGTAGAAAGAATGTGTGAGGCCAATGTTTATCCGTTGGGAACTGTGTACTTTTCCAGAATCAATTGGCTTTATCCCGGAATGTATTAAGAGAACTCAAATCTTTTTTCTTTTTTTATGACAGAGCGTAGAGGGCAAGCTCTCCAGTCCGCTCAGTATTCCCCTTCTGGATTGACGTTTGTAGAGTTTCCTTATGGGCTTCCTTCACGGCATTGGTCCATCAGTTCGACGATCCCCCTACCCCGCAATTCTCCTTTTGCCCTGACCCTTCTCTTTTCTTTACATGTGGCTATACACAATGTGCAAATTATTTGGGTCACGTCTGACCACACGCCGGCAGTATAATATTCTTACAATTTCTTGGTTTTTACGAAAAAGAACCGCTTGTATAATGCTGGCTGTGTTCTGAAGGATTGTTCGACATGATGCCTACGGCCACCTTCTACCACCGCACCGCTCGCCATAGGCAGGATATTCATTCACACACGTTGGAACGAAAATGGTCGCGCACCGCGCGGTTCCAAAGAAATTTCCTACCTACCGCGCACAATCCGAACTTCCGACTCTTCAGTTTATAACTTGAGACCTGTTTCATTCTACTTAAAAACGAAACGCTAAATGTCGGGGCAAAGTTTAAAACTAATTACGTGTCCGAATCAATTTTCAAAACGTAAACACTTTTCCCAAGTCAATTTTCTTTTTACAAGGTCTTTAACAGGCCGCGGCTTTGATTTTGCCTCTTTGATATGTACCTATAATTTGAATGCTTTATATTCTCACTTAATGTAGGTATTAATAATCTGAGAGTATTTCAATTTTCAAAATGTGGTTTGAACCCACTTCGAATATGCCATACCAGATAGCTTTATCAGTATATTACACACAGAGGGCGGTATAATAAGGAATGGCCCAGATCAAAGGTGTTTGCGGTTCGAGCCGCAGGCGAGGGCCATAAATATAATATGGAAGTGTAATAAATAATAATCGTTCTATAAAATAATGAAAGGCTATAAATTTAACAATTTAACATTTCATTTTAAATAATAATGTGTGATAATCTTTGATTAACTACATATTTCGTTATTTTGGTAGGTAGCGTTTGTATTTGAATTTTCCTCATAGTTCGGTGTGAAAAGCAGTATGTGTCACAAGGTAGCAAAATTATTTTCACTACGGGCGTTAACACTTGAATCCCTCACTACGCTCCGGATTATACTATAGAATCCTTCGATTCGTTCAGGATTCAATATACGCCCTCGCCGTTAATACATCATTTTGTTCCCTTGTGACACGATGTACTTTTTCGCGTCTTTTTTTGGACAATATCACCAAAGTTAAGCCCTTGAACAAAAATATAGGAATTCTGTATAATTTTATTACTAGACCTTAGGGTGGTCCAAAAATACGTTTTCTTGTTTTACTTTTTACAATTCACACAACACTTCCCTTTATTCAAATGTGCTCCTGCAACATTCTACCGATATTTAATAATATTTAGAGGTCGCTCAGATATGATTAATTTAGTCGCCGACTCAAATTCCAAAATTATCACGAGCAGAAACTAACCTAAACAATCTAATCTAAAGTTTATGTCACATTTTATAATTATTAATTATTCGCGTAGGTGTCGCTGGGAACATATTATTTTTTCATATTTCATTAATAATTCATATATGAGCGAGCTCAAAATATGGTTAGATTTTACTCAAATTTTGTAGAAGAGCGTTTCAAGTCTTATCAAATGAAGGGAACCATGTGGAGAAAGATTTTTTTGGACTAGACCTGTATGCAAAAACATAGTAAGATAAACTGGGGTAGTCGCGTATATGGGTGCGTGCATAAGTGCGTCTTTTAAAGACTCCATCAAATCCAAACTCTTAAAAACTACCCCTACCCTACCTGCCTGTAAAGCACAACGTATAATACAGGCTACAGGATTTAATGAATGCAAAGAGCATTTTCTGGATAGTCCCAAAAATCTACAATAAACTTCCAAAAAATGTTCTGAGTTTGAGTGACGTGACTTCAGTCAGTTTAAAAAATCATTGTATGATTTTTTAATCACCAAAGCCTACTATTCCATTCAAGAATTTTTAACGGAACCAGTTTTTATTACTATGATTGATAATCGCGGAAACCGAAGACAATATTAATATCAGACATGTGAAAATTTATGAAGGTCATTCGAGGTTTAGATGTTTGTTCTAAATAACGTGGTCTCAACTGAAGAGATTAAAATGGAAAACAAGTAGGCCAAGTCCTGAATTAAGACATAAGACACTTTATACCTCAGTAAACATCCCATGGGATACTAACAGGAATAACGCCAGTGAAGCCGTCAAGTAAATATTAGTAAAATATAATTAATGACATATACATTATTGATTCAACACAAATCGTTATAGAAAGAAAGAAAGAAAGAAAGAAATAAAATAAAATAAAATAAAATAAAAAATAAAATAATTTATTTCTGTAAGTAGGCCCAAAAAGGGCTCTTTTACAGAGAAAATATATTTGTTTTTACTTTTTTACAAAGAAAATACATTTATTTCTGACAGCAAAGTTACAAAACATAGGAAAAAAAATTAAAAAAAAAAAAACAAGAAAACAAAAACTATAAAAACCTCGCTGCCACAAAAAGGCAATGATGTTATAGGTATAAAGCTTAGGTACATCAAGCTAAAATAAAGAACGCACAGAGGCCGTAGGGTTTTGCTAAACGCGAAACACACGAAGTAATTAAAACAAACTTCCGTTTAAATTAATTTTCCATTTCACATTGAGTTATCCATAATTATATTGAGATTAGAGAACGGATCCGGGGAGTTTTCAGTTTGGCGTCACGTTACATGCTAATAATTGTTTTTGGGTTACTGGCTTTTGCCTGCGGCGTCGTCTGCGTGGCAAAAAATATGAAAAAATAAAATAATAGTACATTACACAACTAGGGTGGTAAAACAAAGAAAGGCCGAGATCGCAGATGTTTGCGGCTCGAGCTGCAAGCGAGGGACGTAAAAATCTGACCGAGGGCTTTCTTTATTACCTCCCGTGTCGTGTACATCATTTTAAGTCTATACTTGGCCAGAAAGCGGCTTTTTCCGTACGCGTAGCGTGCGGTAAGAGCCACTTTATAGCCAGGTGTGGCATAAAGAAAGATAAAAAGTATGCTATGTATTAACGGTGGTCATAATCTACCAGTATACCAAACTTCATGGAAACCGGTCCAGTAGTTTTTGGTGATGCGAGGACAAAGACGAAATGTCTACAACTTTAGGACATGGACCATAAAATAAATAGCCGGACGGAGCGTCGGCAACAGTTTTTTTTCCTCTGTGTTTTACTACAATCTGTCTCCTTTTCCATTGGGACATTCAGCAGTGTGTTGGTTGGTTGTTACTATATTGGCAACCATTTATAGTGGGCCGGTGGATTTGTACTTACGAGCCGCACGCACACATTAACAAGTTTTTTCCTACTACCCGCAGCACTCACACATAACACACATTGACCTGACCTACTACCCGCAGCACGCACACAGTGACCTGACCAACCAGCGTTGAAGAAACCGGCGGACTAGAGATGCTTCAGTTATTTGTTAGCGAGGCTACGTCCGGAAATTTATTTTAAGGTCCTTGATTATACCTCTAGATGTACACGTTGACAATACACGTTAATAATTAGTACATTGTGTAAGGAAGGAATTACAAACGAGTGTTTGTTAGAAGCCCGAGGTGAAGCCGAGGGCTTTAATAACACGAGTTTGAGGAGTAATCCACCCAGTATGCGAAGAAAATTTTAAACAGAAGTGAAACAGAAGTGAATAAGAAAAACAGAAAGTGACATATATCCATAGATAATGCGAATATCAAGTCACGTTCGGAAACCATAGCGTTAAAGACCTAAAACGGCCATTTTAGTTTATTTAATATTTGCGAAATACTGAAATACACTATTTAAGTTACCGAAATATGTGTTTACGTGTATTTGCAATAACAGTTCTCTTTAAATAAATATTTCAGTGATAAAAGTTAAAATAGTTGAACATGACAAATAAGAGTAAAACAGAACAAGCGTATTCAAATAAAAAAAAAACCATTACGCCTTAGGGCGTAATATTAGGTCATTTACTGCAGAACCTACGTTATAACAACACCATTTTCGAACAAGTGTGGTGTTATACATTTTTAGGGTTCCGTAGCCAAAATGGCTAAAAAGGAACCCTTATAATTTCGTCATGTCCGTCCGTCCGTCCGTCCGTCCGTCCGTATGTCACAGGCATTTTACTCAAAAACTACAAGACGTATACTAATGAAATTTGGAATATAGATGTCTTGTAGATGCCGCTACTAAGTTTGGTAGTTAAATAATAAAAATAAAAAAATCTAGGGGGGGGCCCTCCATACATGTAACAGAAGCTAAAAATTTTTTTTTTCAGCAAACATCAACGTGAGGTACATAATTCGATAGTTCTTTTAAAAACATTATAAGGCTTTTATGTACTATTTTTTGATTAAGTGACTACTTTCGGAAATAATTGCTCCGAAAGTTGCATAAATTTGTGTCCCCTCCCCTTTAACTTTTAAACCGTAAATCCCAAAAATATGAAAAAAATCAGGAAGGTAACGCTTAATAAATACATTCAACGAAAATTATTTTGAATAGTAAGGAATAAACCGTTTTGAAGTTATTGCCGAAAAACTTCTATACCAAAAGGTTTTAAGTGCCATTGATTTACACGGCATTTAAGACCTTTTGCCAGTTGTTTATTTTTAGCTTTATTTTTATCTGTAGCACATTTTCTTATAGATACGGCTATGGAACCCTATACTGAGCATGGTCCGACATGCTCTTGACCAGTTATTATTTCGATTTAAAAACCTTCGTTTCAAACCTGGAACATCTACATTATTGCGATAAAACTGAGATTAGAAACTTGTCTCTAGAAAGTGTATTTATTTTCTCGCAATAAGAGTTATTTTCTGCTCGCTGCGGTTCCCTCGAGCCTCATTATAAAGGGCTTATTAGACTTAGTACTTCGGTCTTAAGTTACAAGAGACGATATTAAAGCGAGTACAATACATCGTGCATAGCTTTCATGTTATTAATTTATGTAGATATGCTATTATCGCGTATTCAATGCGAGTTGAATGACCTTATTATTACTAAATTTTGATCATATTTAATAAAATTGCCGAAAGAGTGTGCGTGTATACAGATGAAAAATGACGAATATTTTCATCCCACGACTGTAGTCAGTATAAAAGATTGTTTCTAAAAAAGTAACTAAGCAGTGTATAAAATGGGAAAAAATTGTGAAATTAGTACAATAATTGTTTGTTGTTGTTAATATTGTAGTTAATAATTTGCCTCATTTCAGTAACTTGTTAAGGCCCCCATACATGACCAGGTTTACCTTCAGTTCAATCTGATCGGATGTTAATCCGTGCCGTGTATGAATGAAACGGCCCTTAGGCCATGACGCTTACCGCGGCCGGTTGGACTGAAGCGATTCAATCACATCGGCCTGACCGGATTGACTGGACGGAACATGTATGGAGAAGTCATTCAGTTTGCAACTGAGCTCAGACTATGAGGAAATTTTTTTTTTTATTTCTATCATTGACGCTACTCAATGGAATAACTATAAATACAATTCCTCATCCATGCGAAGGCAATTAAACTCTCCCACCTGAAAGGCCGGCAACGCACTCGTGACTCTTTTGGTGTTGCAGGTGTCTATGGGCGACGGTGATTGCTTACCATCAGGCGACCCGTCTGCTCGTTTGCCCCCTATTTCATAAAAAAAAAAATCCTTTGGGTAAAACCTTAGTTCGAATAGAAGATTTGTGTGGGAATACTGCTCCTTTTGCCGTAGCCAGCATTTAGCCCACAATGTTATTTTTTTCTTATTTTTTAGATAATATTAGTGCTAAGGCAGCGTAACACAATAATTCACTTTCATCCATTACGACCGCTACTCGCAGTAAACTGTTGGGATTATGCCGTGTATGTCCACCAATCCGTTCAGTCCGAACTGACGCAGGTTTGTCTGGTCATTTTTGCCTTTCCATATAGGAGCTTTACGTTTTAAAGATAATCGACGATTTTTTTTCTGTTTCAACGTTGTTTCTCTTAAAATCCCATTACGGATTACACACGATTTTCCGAATCGAGACAAACATAGAGAAAAAGAGAAAGTATAGAAACAGAAAAACCATTGAGGGAATGTGCAAAAATTAGTATAGTAATTTTTTTTAGCCACCCCCTTGCTATTTTACATTCTACACTTTGCTATTTTAAGATAAGAGTGTTGACAGGTAGCACCAAAAGCAAGTAAGTGGTTAGATAACTGTGTGCCCTGCATTGAACATCACATATTATCGTTTCATTTCCTAGGGGAACGAGGGCAAAAATAACTGTTAAAAATTACAATCTGAAAAAACATTGTAGGTATAGACTTGATAGAAAAAAAAACGCTGGGGCTTCGCACCTCTCCCTAGAGTATTTTCGTCGATTGTACGATCCTTAAACTACGATTATCGGATCAAAGAGCAGAAATATATAGAGATAGAAGAAAAAAGCGTGTTTTACCTCGCGTGCTAAAAAGATGGACCAGGAACCTTCTTTGCTCAGATTTGAAAGATCTGATAATAATATAGTACATTGTGCACCGAGGGTAGTAAGAAGGGGATTACTAACGAGAGTCTATTAGAAGCCCGACGCCGTAGGCGGAGGGCTTTTAATGACTCGAGTTTGTAATCTTCTTACTGCCCGTGATACACACAATGTTTTTCATCACATTTGCGAGGAAAAAAAAATAAAACATAAAAATGAAATAAACTAAACGCACCCGCTAAGAGACAACTTCAACTGTCAACTTTTTCAATATAGTCTTCCACAGATAATGCTAAGAACTGCGTTTAGTTTTTAAACTTGACAGGCAATGTCGCCAGATTGTACCGATTTTCAAAATAAAATTTTAAACTAAATTAATTTAATTGCATTAAAATAATCGCAAAAACTACGGAAATAATAGTAAAATATACCATATAAGTTTTATTTTACACTAAAATTGGTTTTGTAGCCAAGTTTTGAAGATGTGAAATAGCCTTGGCTGATTCGAAACCTCCTTAGTCTGAAATGACGTACGACTTTTAAAACTAAACTCATAACTCCCGTGGGAGTTATAGATATTTGTAACCCACGGGGGGTAAATCGGCTCGAGTTGGTCTATAAGCGCGCGTGTTATAACACCCTTTACGAGCAAGTGTGATGAAAATATAATTAATTGTTCCTATACCAATAAATGAAATAGCTTTTTTTTTTAAACCTGACTAACTTGCGACCCATATTGGGCGTTATTATTAATCGTATGGCATATTATCACACGTCGAATACAGGTTATAAATTCAGTTTGAGATTCATTAGCCATTTGATGGCGTCGTCGTTGAGATTGATCAGGTCTACGGCGGGGTCCCCTGTGTACCGCGTCAGAGGACAGTCCTCAATAATGTGCGGTATGGTTTGCACTTCGGCGGCGTTGCAATGTTCGGACCAGGTGGTCCGCCGTGGCGTTCCCTGGGGTCGAACCAGGTCGCTGGCCGGACCACCAAAGGAATAACTAAATTATGTTTTCCGTCACTAAATTACACTCTTGATATCAAACGTTAACCTGCAAAATCATACACGCTTGGTTCCATACAAATCGACGAACTAGGTATTTCCCATAGGTATTCCCATATTTCCCTATCTCGATATTTTTCTGTGGATCAAAGCATAGATCAAAGTGAGGAAGCTTTTAAATACAAACATAAGTAAACAAAAGAGCTTCAATGATAAACCGCACTGTATAAAATAATTAGTTATTAAAACAATTATCTTGTTGTTTGCCAACGTTTCACCTCTACAATTAACAGCGGGATATCGGAATAACAACTGTTGGAGTGAATTACTTACTGTACTTAAAGGGGATATTTTGGCCAGCAATGGGGGCTAAATTTACGAGGTACCTAAGGGGATTTCGGATTTCTACAGGCAACGAATTGGTTATTTCTACAAATGAAGTAAATATTATGTAAATGTGTATTTTGAAAGGCTTTAATGATGTATTTAGTTAACATAAATTAACGTAATGGTAACAAAATAGACAAAAATAAAAAATGATACTATACCTAAACTAAAACTAGATGAACTAAAATATATAAATATATTCCTAAACAAACTACAATTCCCAAAATTACTTTGAAAGTATATTTTAGTAGGTAGAAAATAGGGGTTACCTTTGTTTTATCAAAATATGTTTGACGAATTATCACTTCCCAAATTTTTTTTCGCAGAACTCCATTTGCCAAAAATTCGTTTACCAAATGAACTTTTCACTAATAGTTGTTACGCTAACATAATGTTTCGCTTACCAACTTGTACTTTGACCAAATTTCATTAAGTCAATTGTTTTAGTTGGCATAACATTTTTTACGCAAAAAAAAACGTTCGTTTTTATTAGGGATTACACAGATCTAACCTAACCTACTTTTTTACCTCACTCATTGAACCTTTATATTGAGTTTTTTTTAATACGGGGCTTCGCCCCCCCGAGCCCTTCTTTATCCTTCTCTCTACTTTTTTTTTAACCAACCTAACGTACTGACCATTTTTCTATGTTTTGCTACGCACCCTATATTATTTTGGTCAAATTTTATTGCCCAAACAAATCTGATTTTTGTCTTTTTATGTTTTGTCATAACAATTCATTTGAATAAATGTTTATTGTCTAATATTTTTTTGCCTTAATAAAGCATTTGCTAAGAGACCAAATGCCGAAATGACATTTTCTGTAGTAATATTACGCTGAATAAAAATTTGATCAAATGAAAAATTGTGTATAGTAATTATGCCCAGGATTGCATTGGCAAAAAAACAGTTGCAAAAATTTGTTTGGGTAATGAAATTTGCCCAAAATAATTTGGGCAAAACGGCAGGATCCCAAAAACTGGATATTATTTTTCAATGTCTAGCATAACTTGCCTTTAGTTATCATTAATTTTATCAATGAATAAAATTAAATTCAAGTAAGGTAAAAACTTACCATCTCCCAGGCCCTTTGATCCTACTAACGATCTTGGTCATACAGCCTGAAACTTGGGATCCTACTTGATACTGTGCAGGCTCTTTCTTACGCACAGTTCTTGATACAAGTTTTTATATTTTTCTATAGCTTTAACCCATGGTATCAATTCCTCCTTCTCTGGGTCATGAAATTGCAGCAATTTCGTAGGTGTGACGTCATGACACAGCAACCTGCGTAGCCAGTTTTTTTTTTTAATGAAATAGGGGGCAAACGAGCAGACGGGTCGCCTGATGGTAAGCAATCACTGTCGCCCATAGACACCTGCAATACCAAAAGAGTCACAGGTGCGTTGCCGGCCTTTCAGGTGGGAGTACGCTCTTTTCTTGAAGGTCGAATCGGTCCGGAAACACTGCAGGCGACAATTTATTCCACAGCTCAGTCGTGCGAGGCAGGAAGTTTATTTCATTAGTACTTATTCTGGCGCTCTAGCCTTCTTTCTTCTTCGCTATTTTTTCTTCTCAATACGACAAAACAGTATAAGGGACATGCAAAATAATATGGGTTACCCCTAATGCCCCTACTTGCCCCTACTAATCCTGCGCCATATTTCATGCCCATTCCCAACGCTTCTCTAATTTTGCTTCAAAATTCCAACGTCTGCACTCTACCTATTAAATTCCGCCTTCCAAAATTCCACTGATGAATGCTGGTACTATGGACAATATACATAAACAAGAGAATGCCATTCTCAGCTATTTATCATATTTTGCACTTGAATAGGAAATATGAGTGATTGCCCCATCAGCTTTATTTATTTCACGATACAAAAGACGCATGCAATAGCCGGTCTTATAACAAAGACGTAGGGTGAATTATTGCTTGAAATACTGTCAAAACTGAAGTAATTATTACTCTTAGCTGAGACAGAATTTTAAGTGAAAGGAAATTAAAATTCTTGTGTATAGAATGGGAGGTAATCCTTATTACATCTTATTATTTTGTGGTTCTAGCTATTAGATTGATATAGATAATGAATTTGTTATTTATACGAAGTATTAAAAATATGACTATGAAAAATTGAAGATAGCTTTTCTGGTTACAAATTATGTCTCTGTTTTTGTTTGAATTTGTAAATGCAATTTTGTCCTTATTTATAAACATAAAAGGATGCGTTATTTTAGTAACAGAATGTACATTTAAAAAAATTCTGCCACTTTTACCAATACTATAAAATTATAAATGTGATAGTAACTCTCTCTATATTTCTGTTACATTTTCATGCTTAAACTGCTAGACCGATTGAGATGAACTTTGGTATGCAGATATTTTGAGATCCGAGAATGAACATAGGATAATTTTTATCCCAGTAGGCGTATAATGTTACGCTGCTAGGCTGGTGTCACGTCGCCGTAGACACGGCTCAGCACACGCTGGCGGTGTGTCCAGCATGGGCAGAGCAGAGGGCCGCACTAGTGGCCGTGGTGGGGCACGACCTCTCCCTGTCGGCCATGGTAGAGGCCATGGTCGGCAACGACAGATCGTGTAAGGCGGCGGCCTCCTTCTGTGAGGATGTGATGGCGCAGAAGGAGGAGACGGAGCGCGGAACCGAGGAAGATCCGGCCTTCCAGCCAATGCGCCGCAAACGCGTGGGGCGACGGCGGTTGGCATACGACCGCCGACTTCCCCCATAAGGGAACCCGTGAGCGACAGGCACGGGGACGTCTGTCGCCTACACGCAGGTCCCCGAGTGGCCGGCTGCCGACCATCGGCACGCCTTTAGAGAGGAAGGGGAAGAGAGTCTCCCCAGAGACGAGTCCGGAGTTCGGACGGCCGCTGGAGAGGCTACGGTGGAGTGGTTACACCGTTCCCATGGTCTCGCCCTATAGCACGGAGGCGGCACATAGAGGGATTTTTAGTGGGTAAACCTGGGCCTCATCAGCCAACAAGGGAGTCCCACATAACCATCAGGGTCCGTCCCCGCACCCTGGTGATATGCGTAACGCATTTTCCCCTCTTAAAAAAAAGGCTTGTGTCGCGAGATAAATAAATGATAAAGCATCCGTCACTCTCACATACATATTGTCGGAACGTGACGGATGCTTTTTACACACGCCAGAACGTAGCATCATAAGCCTACAGATATCAATTAAGGGGCCAAACTTTTGTATGGGGAAACAATCATTTCTCAAATAAGGGCTATAAAACTCTAATTGGGTAAGTAAAGTTTTTCAAAGGTGTGTAATTTATATATTTTTTGATATTTCCCGACCTAATGATCTAGAAAATACTGCTAATTGCATTTTTATTCCTTGTAATTTTCCGCAAGTCAATGGAGGCAGAAGGCGTACGACCGTTTTTTTTTTGGAGTCTGACTATAAGTACTTACAAACCTTACTGACTGTTGTAAAAATCGAAAAAGGTGGGGGCCGTGGCGTTCCCTGGGATCGAACCAGGTCACTTGGCCTAGACCACCGGAAAGTGCGCGTACGACCGTTCATTGTGAAAGTCTTTTGGGAGACCCATGTTCAGCAGCGGATATCTCAAGGTTGAAATGACGATGATGATGACGCAGATGAAGTCGTGGTGAAAATTTAAGTGTACAAATAAATAAACACGTGCCGGCTCCCGAGCTACAGCAAGGACACCGTCCGGGTTACGGCAGGAGTGTTTGTCATGATTAAAAATTAATTTAAGCCCTTACGTCACGCATGCGCACTTTCATCTTGTCGCAGGTCCAATTGTTTTCTTTTATTAACACATTTGCCCCCGCTTTTGCATACAAATACGACCTAAGATAAACTGAGGCCCTTAGAGATTAATGGAAAAAAGTTGAGCCTTGTTTAACTGATCGACAATAGGCCGGGGAGTCTTTGATAATTAAAAATGGTTCTCTTTTATTATAACAGAGGATAAAGAAGCTTAGTGAAGGCTGTCCAGAATATAGACTATGTGAGGTTTGTCAAGAGAGTGCTATTTTTTTAACAGTTATTATGACAACGTTCCGTCCGAAAAGTAAAATTTTATCAACAGAATAATTTGTAAGAAATAAACGGGGTTTTTCGTTTTTTCGGGCTCGAACTTCTATTACTCATTACATTAGCAATAGAGGCATTTATGATGGCAACTACTGGGACAGGCACTCGGACTTCTATCTTATATCATTTAAAGGAATACTTTCTTTTGCTGAACGTTTTTCTTCTTGCAAACGCTTGAACAATTAATAATATTCCGCTCTTGACTACGATTTTTTTACTGACGATAATTAGTGTGGATTATAATTAAAATGTGTTTTTCAATTTAAATCTGCATAAACCACCACGATGACACTGATACGATTGACAAACAACGGCACGGCAGTGCCCCCGCCAACCTAAGCAAAAAATAGGCACGGCCGTACCAGCCTTTTCTCACAGCCATTCAGGCCATTTTCAGCCTCCCGTAATTTTGTACTGGCTAAATCTAGAACCATGAATTTTCAGGGATATATAGGGCACAATAAGACTTAAATATAGTCTCAATATCATTCAATTTCAACATGTAGTTTAAGAACTATTGCATGTCAAAAGTTGCATAGTTTTATCACTGACTCACTGACTGATCCACTGATTCACTGACTGATGATCATCATAATTCTAAGGTACTTCTAGCAGACCTACAAGCTCCAAATTTTAAACATAGTTTTAGCCTGTCAAGTCCTACAAAACCTAAATGTATTGTAATTTCAGTCACAACTGCACAAAGAAGTTTGTAATCCTATACAAATTACAAAGTTAGTTTTGCAGTTCAAATTGGAAATAAAATAGATTGGAATGAAATAAATAAAAGAAGATCACTTACAAAAAGAAATGAGATCCCATCAAAAACATTACATGTAAAAAGATGCAAGTCTCGCAACGCAGTTCTTCTACAACAAAAAAGTTTAGAGATGTAATGTTAAACCAAGTCAGTACTGAGGAGGTGTCCACAGAACTCGATTTCCACCGACTTGCCTATTATTTAACTGGGGAGGAATACATATTATAGTTCTCAAATAAAGAATCCTCCACGGGTAAATAATAGGCAAGTCTCATATGGTCAGTGTAACAGACACATGAGGCAATGTATCTTAGTCCTTGAAGTGACATCTGCAACTTTTCACCACAGTTTAATAGCAGTAATTTTTCTTCCTATAAAGGGTACATCGCGCGCTTGAATATTTGCGCGCCGAGTACAACCTCAGGCGACGCACTTCTCCTCCCCAAAAGGCCCGTCACTACGAGAGAACTCGACCAAATCGACAAACTGAAGCTGAGACTGACCGATACAACATAGTCAGGTAGGTTCAATCCCGTTAACTCGTTTAACACTTTCACGATCAGACAGAAGATTTAAAACTGCCCCATATACAAAAACTTTTTGACGACACGTTTGCAGGTCTTCGACTTTCTCTTCCAATAAGTTTATATAATCCCGGTGCTTCTTTTGTCGGCCTCCAATTTCTCCACTTTCTTTTTAAGCTCTTCTGTCTCGGCCGCCAGGAAAGAGATGGAATTTTCGATATTACTGTTCGATTATTTTATTTGGAGTTACGTAGGGGTGATTATTTTAAGTTCTTTTTCTTGCGATTACATAAGCTCCTGAATAATCTCTTTTATTTCGGCTTTAAACTTTTCCAAGTCCCTGGGCTTTACCGTTGTCTTTTTTGTCCTCGATGTGTGTGTGAAGCGAAGTTTGGCGGTGTCTGGGGCGCTTCGTCGCTGTCAAGATCCCCTGTCCGAGAGCGATGTGGCGCCCTCATTGCCCCGCAATTCCGAGTTGTCGCCCATCATAATCCTTGTATTGAGTGCCAGGCAACTATGAATCGTCAGGAGTAAGGTACGTTTGCGTAGCGGTAGCAAGAAGTTTGAATGTAGAGGTCGCACGGTCAATCGCTTTAGGTTGTGTGTGTGTGTGTGATGCTTACGCGCCGATGAGATAAGACGGCTCGCACGTACCAGAACCGCAGTGGTCGCGCGTAGTAATCTTCTAACCGTCCTAACGCCGCACTTCTTTTAAGTTATGCACTCCTAATTTTTAGAGTCTATTTAATTCGTTTAAATTCATTTTATTTTAAGAAAATAAACTTTATAAGTGCCCTTGGGCACGTTAACGCCTAAAGGCGGTCCGAGGGGAAGAGAGAGATATTATGTGAATTCTGATTAACCACTCCGTTCAGAGTGAATAGATGAATACGCGGTTCCGAGTATCCACCTTAGGGTGGCTGTTTTAGGGTGAATAAACGGAATTAGTCGATCACTACGAGGTATAGGTAAGTGGTAATTTTTGACTGAGAACCTTAGAGCACCGCGAACTTCGTAGGGAGTGGCCTTGATAAATGTATTTCCCCTCTACCAATCAATTTGTGCCAGTGATCATATTTGTTCTATAAAACTAGATGCAATTGGATTAGTCGTCAGAATAAATCTAGTAACTCACCTGGAAAGACCTCCGTGAATATGCCGAAATGTTCCGTATTTCGCTGCAAAAGAATATCTAACCCGTCAATCGTACAAAGAGATGTTGTTTCCTTTCACGTCTAAAGTATTTTGAATCACATTATCATTATTCACTTCCTTTAAAACACAAAAATTACAAAAATCTGATTTGACATTATTTTCAGTTTGTTTACTAGTTGACAAGCAAACACGTACGCGTTGCCATAGAGTTTTGCTAAACTTATCACTGTGTATTACACTGTTTCAATGCAAAATGTATATTTGTGAATGTGTATTGGTCAATGTCTTGTTCTATTTATTAAGTGTTAGTTTCGTAGTGATAGACGATTTTTCATGTACGCGTGTGTAAGTGTGTGCTGCGTCGATCACCCGCCGCTAATAGTGGCAGAGGGGAAGTATTAGAAAAATGCGCTATGGCGGCTCTCTTCCGTACTGCTCCAAGCTGAGAACGACATATTGAATTTTCTCTTCTCTCAACAAAATAAAATTTTAGGGTCGTTTAAATAAAAGTCTAGTTAACTAAACTTCTTTAATCAGACAGTCAACATATTTTATAGTGATTATTCATACCAGTATCTGCATTTACAGAAAAAATCGCAGTAGAAACTAAATCACAATGCCTTAACGAAGAAAGATGAGAGAATTATTTGTTAAGATAAACTCATCGTGATGTAATATGACTAACATATAATCAGGCGGGCCAGTACAACTGACCGAAACGACACGCGACGAAGCACGACAAAGAACGACCACAGATTACTACGTTCAGAAGTTTCTCTTTCTGACAAACTGACGTTCATCCGATCGTCTCTCTCTATCGCATATCGCGTGCTCTTTCTGGTCGTTGGCTAAGCCCCTCCGGGCAAGATTTGGTACTAGTAGCCGGCAAAATCGCAGAGTGAGCCACTCCTGGCACGACCTATTTTCATAGTATAATGAGTAGTATTTGTTGCGCGTCAATAAGTTGCATAATGGTAAAAATCACAACGGAAAAAAAATACGAAAACTTAATCGAGTGTTTTCCAATCCAGGATATACGATGTGTGCCCTAAGAGCAAATAATTAAAACGTAGATTCTACTCCTAAAACAATAAAACTTTGGCGTCTTCAAATAAATTTCAAAGCGTACTAAAAACCAAGACATAAGTTATTTTTAAATATCGCTAAACAAATGAGTTCAGTTTGAGGAGTACAACCTACATTTTAATTATTTGCTCCTATTACAGGGTGTTTGTTACAGGGCCCACGGTATATAATACAAAAAGTAAACTAAAAATAAATATTACTTTCTTTATTATAACTTTTTTTTTTCGAACGAAAATGATTCTTCTTGTGTTAAATTGTTAATTCACACTCGCCAAAAGCTTTTAAATTTTTTTGTGTTAAATCTTGGCACTTCAAATACTTACTCGTAGTCCTAATTTTGCTTTCTATGGTTTGATTTTTTTGTTAGCAAAATTCTCTCATTCTTTCTCTCTTAACTTACAATCAATATTATTGCAAATTATTTCATGAGATATTCAAGCCATAATCGTAATATTTACATTTACTTTTTCAAACTTCCTTAACTATGTAATTATATGAAATTTTAAATCCCATATTTCTTTGGCTTAACCATGCTTATAGCACTTAATATAAGTTTCAGTTTGTTTCTTTAAGTTAGAGCTTTCTTACATTTCAAGTGCCCTGTCAAAGATGGTTGTTTATAAAGTAGAATAAGAAGTAGTTGAATCATTATGACAAAAACATACAAGATTTTATTATTTAATAATGAGTGAATTCAATCACTGTGGAAAAAACTTCTTTCTTTATTTTAGTTTTTTGATTCTTATTTAAAATTAAATTTATGTTTAGAAAAATAACTGTTATCCAACCTAAAGTTTAGTTAACAGAACATGTTTCTGCGGTTTTTTAATTCTTTTAATAAAAAGATAATTGAAAAAGAATTGCAATCAAAGCAAAATAGCACATGACTATGATTATAATGATTATTCAAGGCCTGTCTTAAAGAAACAAACTTAGTCTAACAATCACAAGCAATTAAATATACATTACAATTTCTTTGGCATAAATCTTATAGAAGCTTATCTAAAGGCGTATCTCCATTTGAGTAGGCTCAAGAATCTTAGGATGAGCATAATTCTGTTTACTTTGACAAATGAGGCATCAAAGGTCATCGACTCTTACTAAGTAGCAATTTTGGAATCATTTAGACCGTGCGTTAATCATTTTCCGAGTGCCAGATTCAACGTTTTTTACCATAGCTGTATAACTATCACATTTGAGGCTCATTTAATTAAAGAAGACATAGATAACAAACAACTGCCTCGTTTCTCCCTCTTCTTAGAATTTTTTTCAAACGACTTGTTCCAAGAATTGTACAACACTGATTAATTCTAAAAATATATAAATAAACACCGCTCACAAATAAAATATTTGTGCGTTATTGCCACATTTTTACAATTATAAACTAATGATTACAAATATGGAGTAAGGGATGGTGTACCGAAAAGTAAAGCTTTGCTTTTAGATAAATTTCTAGAACTCAATGAAAGCATTCCTAAAATTTATACCTAAGTTTTCTATATTTCTCCGGTATAAAAAAAAAATTAGCACGATTTTCTAGTTGTCCCCCAAAAAGTGGCCCCACGATTAAAATTCATATATTTTCGTGACATGTCCGTATTTGGGTCATGAACCTTAATATAATGTTCCAAATTTCAACTCAATCGGATCAGTACTTTTAGAGCAAATTGGCAGTGACAGACAGACAGACAGACACACGAGTGATTCTATAAGGGTTCCGTTTTTTCCTTTTGAAGTACGGAACCCTGAGAAGTTGTCCTTAGGTTTCCAAAAAAAAAAAAAAAATTTGGATCTAGCAATGGAGCGAGAGCAATCAAAATACGTGTATCTCTATGCACTTTGGCTTTAAAAGAATGTGTCGATTTTTCAGAATGTTTCATTTTAGCTCAATAGTCAGTTTTCAGTTTTCAGTACCGCGTCCCTTTCACCCTGCGCATAATGCAAGAATTTTTACTATACATACCAACAGTGATATTTATCCTGATTTTTTCTCTATCTATCACGAAATGCTATAAGAATGTGTAATGCTTTTTTTAGCATATCGAACTGTCTCCATTTAAATCGCCTCAGTACAAGCGGCTACTGGTCACAATAGGCTACTTGACCCCTTTTTAAAGTTTGTCTTATATTATTAATTATTATCTGATTAACGGAAAAAAATACTACCCTATTTTTTTACGACCTAGAAAACCGCAAAATTATAATTTAAAATTAAAACTTTCGTAACCGGGCGAAAACGATGCTAGCTATGTTAATATAATAACCGAAAACCAACATTTGACATTTATCCAGCATTCTTGGGGAATTTTAATAGTAATCAGTCAATCAAAACGAAACGATTACGATGACAACCTTAAAAATCCACCAAGTCACTTATGTCAATGTCACGGCAAAGCAAAGCTACATGGCGAGTTTCACAGGTTTCATTCGTATAAGATTCGACATGAAGTTAGATTACGATCCTATAACATCACATCATGGCCGACACCATTTTCAGAGTTCAAAATAAAAAAATAAGACAAATTTTCAATTAAAAATATGTAGCCATCAAACACTTTTAATAAACCGTAATCGAAAAATATTGATTTCTTAAATAAATACTAAAGAAAATGATCATTTATTGCACCAAATTTGAGTCTGAGTCTAGTAGCCTATTGATTAAAGTATCCAAATCTCATGTGCTGACAAGAACTGAAAAATTTGCAACGTTTCTTCATTGTGAGACTTTTTAAATGGAGAAAAATTCCGTATTCAAGGTTGCCGTGAAAAAAAGTTGAGTTCTACATTATCATTGTCTTTGCTATAATCTGGCGTGAACTGCTGGCAAAAATACATCTAACCTATGTATAACCTATTTTTTTTTACTCTTAATCCATATAATCACAAATTTAGCAAGTACTTACAACTTAAGATATCTGTCTTAAAACGTTATTTACATATTACTAGATTCACTAGTTGTCTTTCGTGGCTGGATAATTACAATTTATTTTAATATGATACATGCATTAATAACAATTATGACATTTATTTGAACACAAAATAAAGCTCTGAAGGAATTCTTTAGTTTACATGAAATTGTTCATGTATAAATATATCCTATAATGGTCAATATCAATACGAAGCTAATGCTAGTCATAAATGTATTTTAATTTAATTTATAAACAAACTTTTCACTTTTCTCGATGATGAGAAAGAAACTTAAAATGCGCTTGACATTATAAATATAAATTTTGCGAAAATAGTAATTGCGTGCAGATGTCTATTTCTTATTCATTGTTTTTTTTAATAAAAACGATATGATGTTATGAATATGTGTTCTATGACGTTTTTAACGTAGGCAATTTATTAAATAGATTTAGAGTTTTGTATAAATTAAACACAAGATTGCAGTAAATAGGGACACCTAACAAACGAATTGGTGTATAATTTAGGGAAATTCATAAAATTAAACTTTCTCGTTTTTCAAACATAGTTATAGAAAAACGCAAGCTAACCGCCTGCAAAACATTATTTATATACCTTAACGTTTCGGACGTGTCGTAACCGCTCATAGCTCAGAGGCCGGTATCAATTATCTTCTAGCTGTGCGAGTTTTTCGATCTACTCGTACTTGGTCGTTATAATCAGTTAGCAAAGGTGCTTAATACCCGTTTTGAAATACCAATCGTAGAAATATTTCACTGAATATAATAGTACATTACACAACTAGGGTGGTAATACAAAGAAAGGCCGAGATCGCAGAAGTTTACGGCCCGAGCTGCAAACGAGGAACGTAAATATGCGTACGCGCAGCGTGCTGAAAAAGCCACTTTATGGCCAGGTATGGCATAAATATTTATAATGTGAGTAAGAAACCTTCGTTACTAAAGAAAAAAAACAAGCGTACGAATGATTTCTAAACCTTGCTCACCAGATGAATTATCCACGTCACCAAATTAAAACACCAAGCGAAAGTGTAAAAAAAAATCCGAAATACTCAATTCGCTTGATCCAAAAGACTCACTAATTATTTATATACATTAAACGTTATCCTTACTTATTTAAAATTAAAATGCATATTGAACTTGTGGGGTAAGATTTACTTTACTTTGATATGCTTTGAAATTATTTATACCCGAGATGACTCTACATTACTTGAATTGGACCCCATTATGCAATCGGCGGAGATTAAGTTCTTGACAATTTATATTTGCTTATTCAAAACTTGGAGATTGATAAATGGCAAAGTTTTTGAACAAAGTTCGACCAAAAATTCTAATTATTTACCAAACAATTCGAACGAAAGTACATAGAAGGGTCCAAAGTTAGCAACACTCGATCACAGTTAAGACTAGCGTTTAAAAATACTAATACTATCTTTGGACAATCTATTTGGATTAAATCTATCGCAACATAAGTACAGTCTTGGAAATTATTTACTCGGCTTACCTCTTCTCAAAGTAGAAGATTTCACGTATTTATAAATATGGAAGATTAGACAGTGACTTCTTCAGTAAACCGACTCTTGTCATCAAGATTAATGACAATCGCATGCGTCCGTGCGTGACCAGATCTAACACCTTTTAGAGTTTCTGTACTACTGGGGCTCGATTTTAATTCACTCTTCTCACTTTTACCACTAAAACCATTCCTACTGGCTACCTCGGGTGGCCTAATGTCACTACAGTTTGCTTCACCAGAAATTTTGAAAACACCATTCTGCTTGTCTTCTTTCGGTTCTTCGTTTAGTTCGGCTTTTCTCTTTGGAGAGTCAGTTGCTACGGTGACGTCGGTCTGGCTTGGTTCTGTTTGGCTGTCTTCGACTGCTTTTAGAGGGCTAAAGGTTTTGTGTTTGTAGGCTGGTGGTGCTTCGAAGGGCAAGTCTCTGCCGCTGCTACTGGATTCCTCGGCGGGAGTTACTGTGCACATAAGGCGGTCGGCAACAGCACTGAACACTGTGTTCAGTTTGAGGGGTGCGGAGTGGTCTGTAGTGGTCGGTTTTCTTTCGTGCAGCGCTGAAGCATCTTGCATGGCTGTGATGCGACGGGATATGACTCCGGTGCCGCAACGCTCCCGTAGCTTCTCAAGTTGATTGCAGATTTTTCTGAACTCCTCCTAGCAAAAATATTACATTTTAAGAATAGGCTATTTAAAAAAAGATCTGGGCAGACTTTAAATTCAAAGCAGTCGTATTCGAAATGTTAATTATACCAGTTATAAACGTCAACCGATATAAATATGGAAGCAAGAATCTGATGAGTTAGATTTGTCTTTGTGTTTTGGTCTTGTTATGTTACAATGAATAATTGAATGTACTCACTACTACCCACACTAAAATCTACATATCTATATACATAAACAAAGTCGGGTTAGTTACATAATTTCTAACTCGGGAACGGGTGGACCGATTTTTATGAATTTTGATTTTTTGGGGTTGTCTGCACCGAATTACAGAATAACTATTAAAAAGTAAAAAATGCGAAACGAAGGTCGCCGTGACAGCTAGTTTAAAAATATAACCAAGCTTTCGAAATTGGCAAATAGATTTATTCTACTAAAAGGCGGTTGTAAATCTCTTAGCCAAACAATGTTTTGTCTAATAAATCAAAAACTTGACTTGGTGACGTGTTGTGTACAAGGCTGGAGCGGCACGAAAATCACCGCGTAGGTAAGTATACATTTATTTATCAAACAACAGGCTTCGAGACTTAAACCACTTAATTTATTTATAATAATTTATTTAGATAATAAAATTTGAGGCTTGGATTTTTATTCATAACAAATGACGAGTCTGGGATGTGAAAGAAGTATGTTAGAGCTTTTGATAGAGGGTAATAACTCAACTATCACAACTTGTATGGATCGTCTTTGAGCATTCATGCAATGTTGAGTCAAATAGTTCACCGTTATGTGCGATGTCATTTATACAGGTTTATAAAAGAGTTTATTTGCCTGTATTACTTAGTAAAATTTTCTTAAATGCGCTAGGTTGTCTACTCAGTGAATGCTAACCTCGAGTTCCCTCTCAGTCATGTTGTCACAGAACCTCGTGCTGCGGTTTGTGGTCATAGTGTAGGTGGACTCGGCTGGACGGGACCTAAACTTGCCAGTCTTCTCCCGTTCATCCTTGCCGTGACCTTTGTACACCATGTAGGCCTGTGAACAAATTCGTTAGAACATTAAAGGTTCTCGTTTGAGCCTCATTGTGGACCTTGCGTAAGCACTCTACGGAATCTAAGTCTTGGCTCAGCATTATGAGTCCCTGGTCAAAGTCTCATGCCTCGTAAATGCAGTAAAAGGGGATTTTGAAGATTGTAAGTATATTAAGGCAGGGCCTCGGCATTTGGTTTAAGGGCTCGTAAAATTGGTGAACGTATCGCTGCAGGATGAGTCCGTGATGGGAACATATAGGGATCTAATTTGTAGGGTTTTTCCACATAAAGGCATTCATGGCTCATGCAATTCAGAAAAAAAAACAAGTACTGAGCCCCTTATACATCGTGATCAAAACCTGCATACATCTGCGAAGAAATTCAAATGTGTATGTATCATAGTCAAGTTCTTTATTATATCATATAAGGTCATGTTTGAAAATCTTCTGAGAAAGATCCCAAGATTGAAATGCGATTTATTCTCTTGATAAAACATGTGGCATAATGAACCATGAAGTTACACACCCGTAGACCTAAAAATAGGAGATTGATCATCTCTGAGGTCTACTCATCGAACTTCAAGACTGAGAGAAGGTATGAAGAAGTATTCAGATTCAAATTCATTTACTTCTCAATCTCAATATTCTGAAATAATCATAGCATTCATTTCTTTATCGTTAAATGTATTTAAATGTATCTGTAGTCATCAAAATAAGCATTTTTTAGGAAGTAAATGCATACATACATTGATGTTTTTACTGTGTAGACTCTGCTATAGTTATGTCAATGTTTTATACTGCGCCAAATTTAACGTCAACGATTTCCTTATTCACAACGTTACCGCGGAGTTCGGGTACATTAACAAACTGAATATACTTAATAAAGCAAGTATCTACAAAATTTAATAGCGCTTTATGAAAATTGCCTGCCATTGCCTGTAAATTTAAATGCTCACAAAGGTTATTAAAACTTCATCTGATTAATCCCTAGCCCGAACATTTCTATTTACCAAATATTGGAATTCCCTAGTTTTGTTTCAGTTATTCTATGAAATAAGTTTATGTTGATGTAAATATTTGGATTGTATGATTATATTGAACAACTTATTTCAAAATTATTATTGCATCACATGTAGCAACGTTTGATGATTTTTTTTTTCTATTTACTTACAAACTAGACAGAATTTCAAATTAAAAAAAATACTCCACAGGGTCCTCACATACTTAGAGAAAATGGTCTGAATCGATGAGAATTTCAATAGTCAAAGGCATTTTAGGACATAATTGACAATTGTGTGATTAAAAACCCGGCCAAGTGTGAGTCGGACTTCGCACACGAAGGGTTCCGTACCACCGCCAAGCAAAAAAACGCCATAAAACACGTTTATTGTATGGGGGCCTCCTTTATTTTTATTATTTGTTGTTATAGCGGTACTTAGCAATACACATTCTGTAAAAATTTCAAGTCTACCTTCCTACCTACCTACCTACCTCTACGCTTCAAAAAATACAGACCTGTGACAGACGGACAAACAGACAGTGTCGCTTGAATGGCTAATTGATTAGATACAGTGATGCAAGCTAATGAATATGCAACACTGAGTTTGGAGAGAGATGTGGTTAGTCTGAGATACGGTCTACATCGACCTTTCCTCATAATTTTTCCTAGTGACAGCAATTTCGCATATAATACGAGATAAAAAATAAACACAATGCAGTAAATGGCTTGAAAGAAATGATTTATTGAACTAATCACATACAAAAAGGAAACATTGCTTTGGGTCCTGAGCTACCCTGTGTTACAGAACCCAGGACGGCAGCGAGCATAGTTATAAACATTCAGTTGTACAGAGTTAGGACTTATCTAAATATTTATGTAGCTGACATAGCAGCATGAAAGGTACAACTTGTATTTTACAACGTTTGGTGAGGAAGTATGTATGTTTTATGCTTAACAATTTCACATGCAATTGGCTAGTGGCTTCACTTTACTCTGGAAAAGATAATTATACTTAATTGAAAATGTTTAAGAGTTTACAAAAGTCGAAGCTAACATAAAAATTCAACGTAAGAACTAGATAATAAAACTGAACGCGAGAGTATTTTGCCATCATTCTTCATTAAGCAAAGCCTCGAGTTCTATATTTTGGGCGCTGTAAGCAAAAATACTTGCCTTGCTAAGTAGAAAACAAACGAAAATTATTTACTTCAAATGTTCATTAATAGCTAGGATGATATTTTTTTAGAAAAAATAATGTTTTGATATACTATAGATGGAAATAAATTTGTAAGAGGTACTTGCCAACTTTTTCTGATCTTATTACCTCAAATCAGGTTTAAAAAATGTATCCTAAAAATCGAGGCAACCCTAAATCTGTACACGTTTACATAGGCAACTCTTATGCCTTCGTGATTACTATAAAATTACCTTTCCATAATATGTAAGGTTAGGAAATGTATAGAAAGAAAAATGGGATTATTATATTTTACACGGGGAAATGCCAGTTCACTCACTTTTACCAGGAGAGAGGGAGGCAATAGTAGCATAGAGGCAATAGTATTTTTACCGCCAAAGCGTTGGAACCGTCTGCGCGCTCGCTTAGCCCTGTCCTTTATATACGTCAATGGGCTCAGCTTAGTTTCTTGTCAGAGTCTTCTTAGCTGGGCTAGGTTTTAGCGAACCGGCAACAAAAACACACTTCGATTTACACACTTTAAATAAGGACAGTTTGATCCGATTCAACTTCTCCCGCTGGTCCGTTGGTCACTATGAGCAATCAGCGAAACTTCCAAAGTGGTCCGCGGCTAAGCGACCTCGTTCGATCCCAGGGAACGCCACAAGCTCCCACCCTGTTCGATTCTTGCAACAGCCACTAAGGCTTGCAAGGCTTGTCAAAGTAAAAAAAAAAAATTTGGTCCGTGGCTGTGCCCAGCAGCAGGACGTTTATAGGCTGATGATGTCGTGCATATACAGTATGTTATATCAAGAAAAATGATGAGGGAAGATTACCGAGGCGGTCTCTTCTACTAGGTCAGTTTCGCCTATGATGCGGTTAAGCGCAAACCACCCAATTAACACTGCCACTGCTCATAATTCATCATCATCATCATTCAAATGCTATGATTAATGTTAGATTATCAAATCAGTGGTATTGTGTATTTCTGCCATTACTAATTGGCTATGTGCGGACTAAGCGGAAGGGATCGTCTAATCGATCGCTGCGAAACTGGGAAAACTATCAACATTTACTTTAACAACCACAAACTACGTTTGACTTGCTAAGGTGCTTTTTAATCGACTTCTAAAAGAAGCACAATTCTCAATTCGATTATATTAATTTTCCTTTTTGATTGGATGCGTTTACAATACAAAACTCTTTATTGCATACCAAAAAATTACAGAGGTCCTTAACAAGCAAGATATTAAAAACGAATGGTAGACAACAGGCGGTCTTATCGCTAGATAGCGATCTCTTCCCTTTGGGTAGCGGAGATGACGCAAAAAACAGCAGGAAAGTGGTGCAAAACTGTGATTATACATCGATACCTGTAGACTCAAAGGGCGTAAACGCCGTAGGTTCAAATAAGCTTTGAGTCTAAAGATATCGATATAACATACTAGTTCAAGCGTTTTATTTTTAAGTTTGAAGCCTTTATCGAATTAACTCCAATGTAGTTCCTCTTGACTTAAACAGTGAGTTGCTTTTGCGGCTGTCAATTTGATAATTAATAACTTTAAGTAAATTAATAAGAAAACTAATAGGGACCTCTAATGCGATCAAATGAAAGTCATAATTCACATTTGAACTAATAGCTAAGTGCTGAGCTTTGAACCTTAAAAGAAAGAAGCAATTTAGTTCTTAAAACAGTTAGCCAGACGTCTAGCCGTTCTGATTGCACTGCCCTAGAGGCTTATTCTGGAAGCTTTTGTTATGACTATAGTATACAGTCAGCAAGTATTTTTGTAAATATATTTATACATATGCGGTTATTTATTTTTGGTACCTAATTACACCCACGGACAATGAATTAGGTCGTTCTCTATGAACAATTATATAGTAAATGACCCGAATTCATTGTCTGTGAGTGTAGCTCTCGCTTTTGTTACCCTTCGCACCACCTTACTGACCAGAAGGTTTATTTTTATGTTAATTCGGCTACACGAAGGTTGTCTGAAAGAGATCGCTCTTTAGCGATAAGACCGCCTGTTGTCTACCTTTTTAAATTGTTTTAATGATGTAATGTGTTTTTATGGTGTGCAATAAAGTATATCTGTATTTGTAGGTATTTGTATATATTCTTAATGAGCAAAGTTATTGGAAGATTGTAAACATAATTGCATATGATATTTCTGAACTAATATTTCATTACTAGTTCTTGATTGGCCCACTAATGGTGCTACTATACGTGTTGGTTTCGTAAATATTACTTGGTCACTAATGTTTATTTCTATGCATCAAAATTGTTTTCATTTTCTATCCCGAATATAACTATTCCTCAAAAGTATTCTCTACAATTCGACTACAAAAGGTATAGCAGTACGACCGTAAAAATAAATTTGTAAAATATACTAATACAGTTAATTCGGGAGACGTGAGCAGGACAAACCCTACGAATTCAGTTAATGGGTCATAAAGATTTAAAAAAAAACGACTTTCCTGCGGACAAAACAATGATAGTTAACGACCCGAATACACATCACTATGTTTTTATTATACAGCGTGTAAGTCTAATACGGGCGATAAATTAAATCGGACATAGTATTCATTAGTGTAATCATGAAGTACAGTAAACGGCGATAAAGAATGCACATCGATCTTTGGAAAGAGGCAATCGGCTAATTTCAACTTCGTATAGCGATATCTGTGTCGCACACACCATGACGTTTGTTTTGTCAGTCGTGGTTCAAATGCGAGAGAGTGCAGTCGCATATCCAAGTCAATATATATATAGAGTTGCTAAAACTTTTACAAAATTAAATTTGTACTATGGCATCTATAGGAAAAAAAGGTAAGCCATTACTTTGCCAGTCACGCGAAATTATCAACAATGTTCATAAATATTTTGTAACTGAAGCCGTAATTTAAAAAACATGACATGAGGATTTTAATGTAAGTAATTATTTCAAGAAGGTTCAACAGAGAGTTGCAGATGCCACTGGAATTTCAAGAAGAACTTTGAACAATTTATTAAACAAAGTCGACACTGGCACTGATACACATTCTAGTGGAACAAAGTTCAGCTCTCCGAAAAATGGGAGACCAAAAAAACAATTTCGTTTAGATATGGACGATTTTGATTATGATGTTTTACAGCTCTATATATTCCACGTGAAATCAAAACAAAACAACAATAAATTACTTAGTTCTAAATTCAAATTCTGATGAACGATTAATCTAATAATTGATTTACATGGAAATTAGCATTCGTTTGTATTCGGAAATGCGATGATTGCGGATGTGCATTCTTTATGGCCGTTTACTGTAAAAGGTTTTTTTAAGTTGCAGTTCATTACGACCCCATAATTAATTTTTTTTAAATTTCTCAGCAGCAATGTACTGTAAACATGGTTGCGGTACGGCGGCACCGAAATGTCAACGTAACTGTCACTTTGTCCTATACTAACCACCGTTAAGAGATTTGCCCGTATTAGACTTACACACTGTATAGGCCTAAAAGTAGAAAAGTAGGATTAATTTGCCTACAGGAGTTCAGCTAGAAAATTAAGCCTTTAAAGCCCCTTATTTTGTGATGTCCACAGGAAATACGCGACACTTAACTCATACTACAAAATCTGTATGACCCAAATGTTAGTGGATTTAACAAAATCCATCGTATTTAAGTGAAACACCCATTTAATTTTTCACTTTTTTAGGGTTCCGTACCTCAATTGAAAAAAACGGAACCCTTATAGGATCACTTTGTTGTCCGTCTGTCTGGGCGGAAAGACTGTCTGTCTGTCAAGATCCGCGTGGAGGTATCGAGGTGAAAATAAAACCATACACTCAGGTCTCAGGTCTACACTGTACAGTCCCTTGAAACTATGAAAAAATCAAACTTCTAAGTTAACGAAAAAAAGAGATAGGGCCATTTATGCTGTAAAAAACGTATATTTCGATCATCCTGTATAAGGCTAAGAATTCATAAAAAATCTACCTGTATCTGGCCACTCGGAAAATGACATTTAGCGCCATTTACACATAACAAACAGACTTCGTTTCGGTCATTCTAAAAGCTCCATGAAAGAATATCAGAATACTCCTCTGTACAATTAAAAGTCTGGATGAGGTTCTGCTGGAACACTCTGATGGAACTAGTTACGGAAAGGAAAACGATTGAGAGAACATATTGATTTCGCTTTTTTCAGACTTCGCGCGAAATGAGAAAATAAACGGCGCATTTCACTAAGACGCTTGCAATGAAGTTAAAAACTATAGATAGTTCCAGTACCTCTAGCACAACTGTGACACACGACTCTTTGTCGCGCGACGAATGCTACGAGTACCTATCTCTTTCCACTCAATATAGTGTGACAGTGACAGGTGACGCTCTGTCGCGCGAGAAACGAACTCGCGGCCAGTTATGTTAGACGTACAGGAGAATTGAGTTGAATTAACACACACACAGCTACATGAAGTATTGCAAAAAAAGTGAATAAATGAAATGAATGAGTGAGTAAATAAACACAAGGCTATAGTTTAAAGAAACTATTTGTTCTATCTTGCATTTCACTTTTTAACTTCATCGGTACGAAAAGAACAGTAATTTCTAAATCCCGCTGTCATTACGTACATGACATGTTGTTGTTGCGTGACCCCAACTCTGCTGGAACTATCTAGATATTCTAGATACCAATTACTCACTGCAGAAGTCACCACGGTTCTAAGTACCTTTTGCTACCATTTGAAAATAAAATGTAGTGTTATGTTGTGAACTTGTGCTATTATTCCCAACGAAAACAAAAGGTAAATAGAAATTATATTTGAATAAAATCCTCCCCTCTTCACATACTTAATTTCAATATTTTTTATTGACGTTATAATTAAATTTTCAGCGTCCCGTATTACTAATCCTCTGCTGTCCGTCTGTCCATTTGTGACAAGGCTGTATCGTTTGAACGAGATTAGTTAGAGACTTGAAATTTTCACAAAATGTGTATTTCTGTTGCCGCATACAAGAAAAGTGTTTTTTGGCATTTTTTGCTCGAAGGTGCTCCGGAATCCTTGCGAATCCGACTCGCACTTGGCCGATTTTTTTCGTCCGTTACGTCATCTGAAAACCCGCAATCAGCTTCGCAGTTTTGACATTATCGCATATCTTAAAGCATACAACTTAATATTAGTAGGCTATTTTACCTAAAAAAAATCTGTAATACCTAACTATGTTTGATGTTATCGAAACACCTCTCAATAATAGAAATATTACTGAAGAAACTACTTCAATATCAAGAATCTAACTATTTTACATGCTTTTATTTTTCTTTCACCTCTCCTGGTGTCTGTGTGTCTGTAATCAAATCTTTTGTGCTGAAATTTTGCAAGAATATGTAAATCAGATGACAATGCAATATTATTATGACATATATGGAGCTGATTTGACGATAGAGCCGGATCACGCTGGATGGTAACCATAGCAACACCTAAATACATAAGATAAATCCACTGTGTTTGGGCTCATTTGATTAGGTGTGACGTGGATTTTTCTACTACACAAAAAAGTACAGTCGGCAATAATAGCTTGTCTCAAAAAAATATTTTTTGACAGAAACTCATTTCGTTGTGTGTCATGTGTGTGGTTCATTTTAGGTTAAGCAATTGAGCATTTTGCACATTTTCGACCTGGTTTGCAAGGCGTGTGAAGCTTGGGTGTTACAAGGGTGCTGTAACAGTGTTATAATATCCTTCCTCTCTTACCGTGCCTACCTTGCTTCCGAAGATGAAGCAAAGCAGCAGTGTGACCGTCAGCTGAGTGTGGCAGAAGAATATGATGTACAGGAGATCTGGGTTGGCTGGGGATTGCAGAAACAGCCTGTAACAAATATTAAGTTAGCATAATTGATCTGTGAAAGAGAGGACAATAGAGAGATCTCTCTCCAGGCTGATGCTAAGCCTGGGGACCGAATTACGCATTCGAAAAAATATTTTTACACTTAATTTCAGATTGGTCTCATTTTTTTTCAAAATCTAGTTATGAGGTTTACCCTTAAATCGCCTACAAACGTTTCAACGACATATAATTTCATCCAAAGTAAATTTTCACTCAACACGTATTTTTTTGAAAAAGTTGTCAACGAAATGAAAATTCGATGATATAAATAATTCAAACGATGAAACGTTTCTCAACAAAATAACAGGAAGCGCACCGGGTTAAAAACATAGTCTCTATTTACGTGTCTTAGCGGTTTAACCTGCGATAGAAATTATCTATAGTAGATTTCTATTAAAATCATAACTTACGATGCTGACGAATGGAATCTCCGACGGTGCGTACGCTTGGCCGTCTTCAAAGGAATCAACTCAAAGGAAAACCAAGTAAATATTTGACTTGCCTGCGTCGATAATATTAAGGGCATGTTTTCGTGAAGTTTTCATTTTACCCGAAATCTGGAAGGTTATGGATACTGAAAGCGAATGTTTTTGGGAAAACGAATGTTCTAGCTATTAATTAAACAAGACGTGTAATGTCGCCGTCAATAGAATTTGCTAACTTTGTAAATAAACCGCCTTATTGAAATTGTCTCTGAATTATGAATTTACTAGTGATGGGGAAGACTCTTACTTTACTCTTTTATGTCAAAACATATGGACTATTAAAGTATCGAACCCAAGAAACAGGTATTTTTAATTTGCTTCATCAGAAGACGAATCGTTACTTGAAGATTATGTTTCCACCAGTATTTATCACAAAAGGTGCCGTTATTTCATCCGTAGCTCTATCGATGATGCCGTCTAAATGTTTCATTTTATTTTCTTAGGTACAGAGCGTAATTTAGGTAGTGTGTAGCAGTTTTACAATATCACCAACTTTAGTCACAACGCTATCATCATAGACAATTGTAGAATTTAAAAGAAACTAAAACGTCATTCCATTATGTCATAATAACCTGTGTATAAAACCATTTTAAACTTTTAATGAAATATCCAAGGTTCGATTATTTATTGTATGGTTTTGTATTTTACGGCAACGACCGTTTAAATAGTGTATGGTTTCAGTGGTGTTTGATGAGGTGGTGTGAAAATTCAAGGAGAAACAGCGACAAAACAAAATTACGCCTTTTGTTTACATAGTTAGCAAAGTCTATTGACGGCGACTTTAGGGAGTGACACCGTCTACCAAGCTAGGGGTCCCGGGTTTAAATCGTGCAGGCTTATGATATTAGGTTTTGTCGAGCGATAAATCAATGATAAAGCATCCGCCACTCTCACTTACATATTTGTCAAGATGTCAGAACGTAACGGGTGCTTTATCATTTATTTATCGTCCACCAAAGCCTGCTGCATACGCCCACTGATAGGGACATGTACTTGTGTTAAGCACGAGACTGTTTTTTAATCAAGAACGCCTTTTATCTATTTATAAGTAAATATTTGCAGTCACGTTCTTTGATGTGTGATCCTCCCATGATAACAAAATGTGTATCTTAATCATTGACGTATAATAACATAGACACACAGTCTCAAAGAAAAATGTCTATGAATCTGGCGCAAAATGACATTTGTAGTTACACTCAAATATACGCTAATAACGTTAATTTATAAGTTGTATCTATATGAAACTGTCATTCAAAAGATAACTTAGTTCCATGACACCTAGGTGTCAAATTTGCAAACGAACATTTGAAAACTTTAGTTTATTGGCACCTATCAAAAAGTGACTACGTTGTTTACGTCAAAAGTGAGCAGCAAATAAATGGAGTCGCTTTTTGTTAAAAGATTTTAATATTGTTTTTGTTATACAGAAAGACCAAAATTATATTTTCTTACATAATTTCAGCGCCCGTTTCTATCCTTAATTTGGCTCACATAGTAAAGTTAGCTACTCAATTATTTTGCAAAAATCATCTGGGTTTTCACAAATTGAGACTCAAACATATTGAATCCATATAAACATAAACATTCCTGTATTTCTAAAAAGGAATAAAACTGCATTAAAAGATTTCCTAAAATTCCCATGTCTCACCTGGGAATTGAACCGCCTAAAAATAAAAAAATAAGCACTCACTATTTTATTCCACTAACTGATAGGACTATTGTTCAGGATAAAATCTCTATAATAAACATTTGATCTTACAAGTAAAAAAAATCGTGAAATCAATCATTAATTTTATTTTACCATCAATTCCATACAAAGGCGAAGAGAATTTCAAAAAATCTTTGAATGCATGTTTCTCTTTAAAAATTAAAGACTTCTCGTCTAGCCGCGCCCGAAACGCGCGCGTTCATCACGCCTATCTTGTGCTATAATAGCGGCCCATTGTGCTCGTCGCTACGGATTTTGTGGGAATCTTAAATTGAAACAATTTAAAAATTACTTCTAAAAATTAGTAATTCTATAAAAAAAAGAAAATAATCGAATGCTGACTCCTTAGATTTTTGTTCTCTGTCATCCATACATTTGTACTAACAAAATTAATATTAAAAAACTATGAAATCACGATGAGATCTCTTGTAATTCTGCTCACTATTAATTGGCCCTTAATTAAAGAAGTATATCCCATCTTTCTTTCTTGTTTTTTTGCTGCTATTAACGCATTTTTTTACGCAACATTTCGTCATTGTTGACAACTGTCGCCGTCTATGGTTGAAACCAGACTAAGTCAAAATGAGCTAGCCAAGCCGATCGGCTAGCACTTTTGTGGGGCCATTTTTTCCGGCTGATTGTGTATCTAGGTATATCATACATCTATGATCTTAATAGTCAATTGTGAATTGTTTACAGGTTACTTAGCAACCTTATTGCATTTTTGACTATTTATCACGTTCGCCGGCGGTACTCAAATTATGGAATTTACTAGAATGATAGTAAAGTTTCGCCATACAATATTATCTATGATCATATAGAACGACCGCGGCAAGCACCGTACGCTTCCGTCGCTTTACATCATATTCGCAAACCATGATATTCTCAAAACATGATATTAGCAAAATAATGATATTCTCAAAATACGATATTAGCAAAATATGATATTCGCAACAAATCAGTCATGATGATCATGTGCTTAGAATGGTACAAGGAAACGATTTCTGAAATAAAAAAGCCATGAAACAAAAATTACTTTTAACGATTATTTTGCAGAGGAAAAGGCTACAAAGTAGGCGTTGCTCTAAATTTTCCATTACGACACAAGAGAAATAGAAGTCAATGGAGCCTGAATAAACTTTATATATAAGCTTTACCGCAAAATTAAAAAGTTAAAAATGTCAAGCTCAACCGATAAAGGGCCCACTCCGTTTTGAATCATTGCGACAGGTTAAAATTCAATAAGCCCAATAACATCAAGAAAACTTAGCCCTTAGCGGTCTGACAAGCCCTTCAATGAGGAGCAAGGTTAAGGGGCCCGGGACCAATTTAATTTCCTAAATAGAATCCCTTAGGACCAACGAGATTGGTAAATAATTTCATGCTCCAGATATCGAGTTTAAATTGTAATTTTGCTTTTTATTAGAGAGCTGAGCTTTGAAGCAAATTATGTTAGTGGCCAGTTTTTAGACGATTTTCGAGTGTCAAGTTCGTCACGGTTTTGCATGAAATATTTTTTATTTTTTGTTATATACCTACGTGAGGCACTGGAAACTAGATATGAGCGCCGCCGCGCCGCGCCGCCGCCGCCGGCTAAAATCCACCCGCTGGTTTTGAAACTGTCTATTTCAATTAGTTCGAGTCGCGTTTCGCGGCAAACCCGGCATAAAATGACGTCGTCGTCAGCGTCCAGTAATCATAGCGAAATAAACGAGAATCAATAACTTCCGTTTCACTTCTGCGTCCAAAATCTATGATTACCGAGTACTTACTTCAACATCGAGTTTACTCGTGAGCTTAGCACGAAGACATGACAGTGCTCTAACCTTTAAAAGGGGTGCCATCTATTTCGCAGATTTTTTTTTGTCCGAATCGAATTTTGCATAACAGACTTCGCATAATTTATTTTTGACGAATATTATTCTTGCAGAAAGTGTATTTGGCATAATCCACAATTTTCCGAATGATTGTTTGTCCGAAAGTTATAATAGCATAATATTGTCGTGGTCGAATTTTTTTACGAATATTTTTTTTTAACATATTTGTTATTTGGCATAATTTTGATAGTCCGAAAATTGGTCCGAAACCATGTCGTTTTATTTCAAGTTATGATATTCTTAACTCTAACAGTACCGTACTGCTGCCAGAAAATTAGGCAGGTTACTTCGGAACTGTGACCCCAACGAAAACGAAATACTGCTAGAAAAGTAGCTACTTCCTTACAAAATAAATAATTGACAGGAAAGGGGATTAGATTAGGTTAAAACATTTAAGCAACTAGAATTTTGCACGAGTTCTTAGCTATGGAAAAGCCAAAAAAGGGGGGACGGGGGGGCGGAGCCCCCCACGAGGGGGGCTCGGGGGGCGAAGCCCCCCGCATGAAAAAAAAATTAGACAGAAAAAGTAGGTTAGGTTAGGTTTGAACTGCGTCCCCCAACAAAAACGAACTGCTGGCAGAAAAAGTAGGATAGGTTAAGTTAGGTTTGAACTGCATCCCCTAACAAAAACGAGCTGCTGACAGAAAAAGTAGGTTAGGTTAAGTTAGGTTTAGGTTAGGTTTGAACTGCATCTCCCAACAAAAATGAACTGCTGCCAGAAAAGTAGTTTAGGTTGAAAGTACTATAAACAAAATATAAATTCATAAATAGTTTACTTTTTTTCAATTTATAAGTTACTAAAACAAAATATAAAAACAAACAACTGTATTATGCGTAGCTTGTATTCTGCATGTTCAGATTATGCTTACCTAATTTTATGCTTATTCGACAATCGGAATTCACATTTTATGCATAAATATATTTCGACGAAATAACGTTATGCGTATTAAATGTATGCGAAACTTGGTTATGCAACATTAGTATATGCCAATATAAAATTAGGCTTATACTGCTTCTGCGAAAAGGAATTATTACGAAAAAAAATATGCGTAAAATAGGCGACCCCTTTAAAAGCCTTCATAAAAGTGAGTGTTTGAAGTATTTTAGGATATCGTGCCCTATATCCTAAAATACTTCACATATAATCACGAAAATTACAAAATTTATTGAGATGCATTTAATTTTTTATAAAAAAAACTGTAAACTTTTACAGATATTAAAGAAGATTGCCATGATAAAGCAAAATATTGAAAAAAAAATCCGTGATTTGAATTACCTGACTAGTTTTTTATTTATGTAGTTAGCTTAGAAGTGATTAAATATTGCATAAATATGTAAAGCAAAAAATCACAGTGGTATTTTTGGGTGTAAAATAAGCAAATATTTCTTGATCAGTTACATTAATTAGTTTACGTTATAAATCACACTAATATTATAATTGTGAAAGTTTGTGAAGATGATTGGATATTTAGATGTTTGTGATTAAATAACGGGGTAAACACTGGAAGGATTGAGCTGAAACTGGCATGCAAGTAGACCAAGCCCTGGATTGAAACATAGGATACTTTATGTCCCGGTAAATAGTTCCCTTGGGACAGTAACAGGAACAACGCGGGCGAAGCCGCGGGTAAATGCTAGTTCTTCATAAGATTATAATTTTATAGATATGTTCTGCTGGGCGAAGTCTGGGACGAGATACCGTCTTTATATCTTTTCTCTACCAAGTGTATCACTCTCCATCTAATCTTTTCTACAATGACTCCTTGATCCTTTCTCAGGTTGGTGCGCAGCAGGGAGATCCGCTCGGAACGTTAACCTTCAGCCTCGCTATCCATAAAGCAATATTGGCTTTGAAGTCACCCCTTAATATTTGGTACTTGGATGACGGGACTATCGGGGGGAAGCCAAAAGTTGTAAAGCAGGACTTGGAATCGCTGCTTCCTCGTCTTAAGGAGATAGGCCTGGAGGTTAATGCGACGAAGTGTGATTTATTCTGTTGCGGACAGACTTCTTCTTCTTTGACTTCTTTCCACTCTGCTTCCTGGCGTGAAAAAGCTTTCTCGCAACACTTTTACCCTCCTGGGCTCTCCAATATTCCCAGCGGCCATTCCAGATGCTATAGAGGCCAGGAAGCGGCTCCTTGTGCTCGCCCGAGAGCGTCTCGAGAATATCAGTGCTCAAGGTCCCTGATTCTGCTGAGAATGTGCTTCGCGATTCCCAAAATAACCTACTTTTTAAGAACCACTCCAACTTGGCTGAGCCCAGATGAAGTGTCTTCGTTTGACGACACTTTGAGGGATACAACAGAAGCAATTCTGAATGTGACCCTATCTGATGGCCAGTGGAGTCAAGCATCTTTGCCCGTACGTCACGGGGGCCTGGGTTTGCAGCATGCGGGTGACGTAGGTTTGCCAGCCTTTCTTGCCTCGGCACATGGGGTTTGTGGCCTGGTGTCTAAAATTTTAAATTGTCAAGGAAACAGTGCCACAATTCCTTTTGTTGATGACGCGTTGGCAAAATGGAAAGCACGGTTCCCAAGTGCGGCCGTGTCCGAAGCTCAAGTGCAGCGGCTGTGGGACGATGTTGGGGCAAGGATACACTCGAAAGGTGTAGCTACAGGCGTGGATTTGGCTAGACTTCGATCGGTGTCAAGGGCAGAAGCAGGATCGTGGTTGCAGGCTTTGCCTGCTCCTCATCTCGGAACACTCCTTGATAATGACTCGATGCGGGTGGCGGTAGCTCTCCGCCTGGGCTGCGATGTTTGTGTTCCACATAAATGCATCTGCGGTTCAATGGTGGAAGCGAATGGTCATCACGCGTTAAGTTGTTGTCGCTGTTCAGGCAGATTTCCGCGCCACCACGCTCTTAATGACATCGTTCGAAGGGCCTTAATATCCGCAAATATCCCATGTGTCCTAGATCCACCTGGTCTCTGTCGCACCGATGGCAAAAGTCCAGACGGCGGGCTCACTCTGGTGCCGTGGCAGAAGGGGAAAAGTGTCCTCACGCGTCAGCACTTTTGCCGCTTCACACCTCAGCCGAACGGTGCGGACAGCTGGTGCGGCAGCAGATTTTGCCGCAGCTCGAAAACGGGACAAATACTTAGCCCTGGCCAATGCATATTATTTTGTGCCTTTTGCTTTTGAGACGACAGGGTGCTGGGGGTCGTAGGTTAAAGCTTTTATTAGAGAGGTAGGGCGACGAATTGTGGAAAGGGGGTCCGATCCTCGCGCGTGTTCGTACTTGGTGCAGAGGTTGTATATTGCCATTCAGCGGGGCAATGCGGCGAGTGTGATGGGCACCTTTGCACCGGGTGCTCTCCCAGGCCAGAAAGTGGGATTTTTCAGGAGTCATTGCCACTTTATGGCCTGGTGTGACGTAAAAACTATTTAATTCATTAAATAGTTGATTACGCTTAGTACTGCTTCATTATAAAAAGTGTTTCTATGAAAAACTGTAGGTATTTTTCTTTTCCGGGGAAAGTCAAGGTCACACCGCCGACGCCGCCGCCGCCGACCGATTTTAATCGGCGCGCCGCCGCCGACCAATTGCCCATCGGCGCTCATATCTAGGAAACATAATTTTCCATATAAACAATTGGGATGCAATTTTTCGTTTATTAGTTTCCGTATATTAGCTTTCAAAAACACAAATGATTCTCAGCAAGAAAAACCCAAAAAGTAAATATTCTACGGCACTCGAAACACCGTGTCAGCGTATCACTTAGCACGAATCTTGCAAAAAACGTCAATATCTCGAAAGCTACCTAAGAGCTTTTTACTGAAGTCAAATTTACTTAACCTGGTGTTTTACGAACTAGTTAGTCTATCAGCCCTTTTCCTTAGCTATAGGCGACTAACATATGCGTGATGTGGATAGAGCAATAGTCCATAACTTTGTCTTACCGTAAACTCGGGAATCTACCTCTATAGTTCAATGTACACAACTAAGTCCGAACCAGAGTATACCGAGTAGCGTCACTCACTACGAACAAAGCAAAGGTACATCACGTGGCCTTAGCTTCGTTCCACTTCACCGCCCGCGCCACTCATTGTACGAGGGGTGATTGGAAAGTTCACGGCCTAAGTATGAAATCAAATCCAAAGATTTTATTTAATATTTTTATTTCTCTACGTAGTCCCCGTCGAGCTCTTTGCACTTGTTCCATCTGGATTCCAAAGCCATTATACCACTTTTGAAGAAACTTTCCTCCAGGCCTTCAAAATAGGTGTCCACTTCAGCTTGGACCTCGTCGTTGGTAAAAAAATTCTTACCGCCCATGTGTTTTTTTAAGTTTGGAAATAGATGGAAGTCCGATGGTGCCAAATCAGGCGAATAGGGCGGGTGGGGCAATAATTCAAACCCACAGTTGTGAATTTCTGCCATCGATTTTATTGACGTGTGCACACGTGCATTGTCCTGGTGAAAGAGAACTTTTTTTGTCAGCAATCCAGGTCTTTTTACTTTCAGATCTTCTCGTAATCGGCGTAAAAGGTCGCAATATTAGTCCGAGTTTATAGTGGTACCTTTCTAGAGATAGTCAACCATTATTACTCCCTTTGCGTCCCAGAGGACTGATGCCATGACTTTATTCGCCGACAAAATGGCCTTTGCCTTTTTGGGAGGCGGAGATCCAGCACGAACCCACTACTTTGATTGCTGTTTAGTCTCGGGCGTGTAGTAATGGACCCATGTCTCATCCATAGTAACATATCTGTCCAAAAAGTCTTGAGGGTCAGCTTCAAAGAAGTCGAGACAGTCGCGGGAAATTGTTAGACGAGTGATTTTTTGTTCCACTGAAAGGAGCTTCGGAACCCATCTCGCCGACACCTTTGAAAAACCTAATTCGTTGACTATAATGTTTTGAGTTCTTTCATAGGAGATGCCTACGATGTCAGCTATTTCTCTTACTTTTAATCGTCGGTCTTGCATTATCATCTCGCATATAATTGCCACATTATGTGGATTGGTCGCAGTGGTTGGTCTCCCGGGGCGAGGGTCATCTGCGATATTGACTCGTCCCCGCTTGAATTCAGCTGCCCACTTTTTTACCGTCGTATATGATGGACAGGATTGCCCCAATTTACACTGCATATCTTCAAAAATTTGTTTTAGAGTCAATCCTTTTTTATGAAGATATTTAATTACAGCACGTTGCTCCAAATTGTCCATTATGAAAAATCTGTTGACTCTTATTTTTAAATCAGACGTATAATTTATTTTTACAATGTCTTACAATTGAAATTTCGCGGGATGACAACTGAATAATGACAGTTCAAATTGGCGGCAGAAAAAAATTAAAAAGTTTTTTTTTAATGGTCAGGCCGCGAACTTTTCAATCAGCCCTCGTATTTACGGAAATTTACCGGATTTTAGTAGGAGCCGGACCATCGTGACCGCTGGTCAGCAATTAAGTCTCCTAAAGGGTTCTAGTACCGTTTCTTGTCCTATTTTAGTATGGTCCGAACTATGGAGCATCCCCTTGAGTACCTACATGTCACGCCAAATTTAGCTTTAGTTGTGTTGTGTGAATCATGAGCAATCATTGAATATATGCTGTATCATACAACTATAATTGAAAATAGTTTGCAATTGGCTACACGACAGCGCAGTTTCGACCATAGTTCAGCTGCTCAAAGTTAAAAACAAGTAAGTCGATTTTTTTCCAAAATTTATTTTTTTTGGCTCATTTTATTCCTCGCGTCGAGACGCATGCTCCCACATTTTTGCATTTAATTAAATTTTCAACTTCCAGTTATGCCTAAAAATTTAATTCAAGTTACTAGATGAACCTTTGAAGTAACAAACCGGATTTTGGTTCTCCTGTATTTGCCAAACAATAGTTAGGTACTTGTTTTTGACTTTGAACAGCCGAGTTATGTGCACTGGACTATAAAAACCTGAGTTCACGGTACTCACTCCCGTACTTCACTCATACTATGTCTGTTAATTAAATTCCACGCTTTTAGTATTACGCTAAGTTAAAATAAATTTACTTTCAGAAGTTATTCATATTGTAGAGAGCAAACAAACGCTGAGCACCAACTTTATTAGCTTCCTACTAGTTCCGTACTAATATCACAGAATAAGTAATAGTACTTCTAATATATTCAATTAACCCGGCGGGAGTGCGGTGGCGTGTTTATACTTTATAACACACTCCAACTATAGTTTACTTGAATTTCGCGGCTTCGTGTAGGTTTCGAGGTTGCAGGAGGGAAAAAGCGCATGATCTCTATATTGCGTATTGCGCCGGTCAGTATTTGGAGTACACATCTCAAACGTCACACTCCACCGCATAGTTCGTATATACTTTTTTGTTCAAGTTTTTTAACTTAATAAGTTAAAAAATTTGAACAAAAAAGTATATACGAACTTAATAAGTTAAAAAATTTGTATCCCATTATTTTGCATTTTTATAATGTTCCTTACACAATGCACATACAAATTAATTTCTTGGTTTTATTTAAGTAATTTGCAGGGTCCATTTTTAGATTTATTTTAGTTTTATTCTATAGTATATTTAATTTTAGTTCCTTTGTATTGTTATTATTTTGAAATATATGCCTTTAAAAGTATAAAAAAATAAGAAGATTTTCTATTTTCTTAAAGAAAATACTTAAATAAATACTTACATAGATATGTTTAGAAATACAGAGAGCAGGAACTCGTTGTAAATGGCCATGGAGATGAATCGACTCTCATTGAACTCCGAGGGTGCCTTCCGTACCATGATGCACAGCCTGATACCCCACATGAGGAATATCACCTCCACTGTGAACAAAACAGACCCATCATCAGCTGAAAGACGTCTACTGCGGATGGAACATAAGCGAGATTCATAAATAATTAAATTAGTTAAAAAATATTTTTCAATACAAAAATTTATCCACATTTCTTCACGTATAAGGTTCGTAGTACTAACTATTCTGAGGCAGAAAAGAGCCTCATGAGTATATTTTCTGAGCATGTAACTACCTCAGAATTAATCTTGAAAAGTTTAAACATTACATTTAGCTACATACAGTACACTACAGGCTTTGCTTTGATTTATTGTTACAGAAAATTACCTTTATCGTTAAAGTTGTGAATTGATTTTATCATTTGTTTCATCATTTGATGTGAAAAGCAGGAGACATTTTATTGAAATCTAGATATGTCCGTCTATAGTATCTTATTTATTTAAATGAGAAACTGTAAAAATTAATTGGATATAAGATTTGATACAGAAGGCACAGCAAAAAAATAAAAAAATCGCATATGCGATAAATTTTTCAGGGTTTAAAAATCTGGAGCAGAGGGCTGTTTGACTATTTTCCCTTGGTAATTTAACCCTTTAATTCGCAAGGTAGCTTAGAATCTACATCCATATTCAAAAAAATCTTGAGGATTCAATTTTGTTCACAACGCTATATCGCTTAAATTAAGTGAATAGTATTATTTCTGCGTATTCGAAACTATTGGGGACGGTGCTCTTGCGCACCCAATTTGACAGTTAGTGGCAAGATGGCATTGGGTGGACATGCACCGCAAGGAGGCCAGGCAAGAGAAAATTGTTTAAAAATATTAGAGTCTTTATTTATTGCACTTTTGCTAATGGAATACTTTTGCGAGTGTTTAATTTATGTGTAATTATATGTTTTACCTCATTTTCAACTAAAACTGAGACGTAATAAGGTTGCAAACATGAGTGTTGCTTCAAATTAACATTGCGAAATACCGAGTAATTGACCCGCACGCGCCTAGGTTGCTATAAAGCAACATTGCGCTTTTCTCTGTCACACGTTTTTTTTACTAAATCTATTTTATTTTAGCAACTAACCCCACATTTTATCGGTACATGTGTGTGTTTTAACTTCTCCTGAATGCTAACGGTATTGGGTTTGTTTTTTGCATGTTTTCCTTGTTTGCTTGCTTCAGAGTAAATTAAAATGGGAACTTCTTCTTGGGGTGCCATCATATATCGAAGGTCGGCGATCACAGCTGATATTTGGGATTCCTCAAAATATGTCCGAGATATTCCAACTTACTTGTCTTGCCAGCTCGCAGTACTTCTACTTTCTTTCTCATTCTTTGCAACACTACTTTATTCCTTATTTTGTCTATCCAGTAGGCGTATGGTGGTAAGCTTCGTCACGCGATAAATAAATAATAAAACATCCGTCATGTCCTGACAAGTACAAGTGTGAGAGTGACGGATGTTTTGTCATTTATTTATCGCGCGACAAAGCGTAGCATCATGAGCCTGCAGGATACCCTTAATATACCTCTGTACATCCACATTTCGAACGCTTCAAGGCTATCTGTAAGTGTCCACGCTTCCACGCCATACAGAAGAACGGAGAAAACGTAGCAGCGCGCTAGACGGGCACGAACACTGATATTGATGCTCCTATTGCAAAGCAATAGTTTCATTTTATAAAACACGTTCCGAGATTATTCAATCCCACACCTTATTTCCAGGCTGTGGTCTCCGTCGTTATTAACATAGCAACCAAGATATTTGTATTTGTCTACTTTCTCCAATTTCTAGCCATCACAAAGCAACCCAATGTTGACGGGAGGGTTTTTGGCAACAGTCATGAACTTTGTCTTTTTGCCATAGTCAGTACTTGCAGACTGTACTTTGTTCAGCGTTACCTAGGTCTTCCATTGTGGGTGTGACTAAGACTGCGTCGTCCGGAAACCGTATGTTGTTAACGACTTCATCATTGATAATTATACCCACATCCAGATCTTCCAATGCTTGTTTGAATATGTTTTCAGAGTAAATATTGAACAGTAAGGGAGACAGTATGCAGCCTTGGTGTACTCCCCTTAAGATCTCTACATCCTCAGTCAATTTAGACTCAACGCGCACATTCGCCCTTTGGTTCCAGTATAAGTTCTTCACGAACCTGATGTCTCTACTGTCTGTGTCTAGGCCAAAAAAAAACTGTTTTTATAATTTTCATGTCTTAAATAAAAAAAATATGTAACATAACTTGTTTATTTTGGTCACCTATTTCCGCGCAGTGTTGCCTGTATACTACATACGTCAACGAGTGTCTTTGCGTGAGTAATGAGCAGTGTTGCTTATAGGCTACCTATATTATATTCACTTATGAACATGACAGATTTTTTATTATATTTTTCTAATCCTAGAAAAGTATCTAATGATCGGGTTTTAAAAAAAAATCCACTGAAAACTAAAAAAAAAAATCTTGGGCATTAAAGGGTTAAATAGGACGGTCTGTCAGAGCATATGCAATCAAAACCGAATGCATGATGTTTCGTAGAGAAGCATCGTGTTTCATTTGACGGAATTTTCATTAACTGGGCTCCACATACTTTCCTGGAATACAGTACTTCATCATTTTTGAATTTTCATAGTATAAAGAGCTGATTTGTCAAATAAAGATTAACGGAATTTGAGAAACATGCTTTTGATGAAGGATGCATTAATGAAAAACATTCTATAAAATATTTATCGGCTATTTAATGTTCGGAATACCCAGCAAATATTCATAAACTTACATATTATAATATTTAAATGGTATGATTGTAATTGAGGCTAACCTTTTTCATTATGACGGCGCTAGCGAGACTGCGATTTACACTTTTTTAACTTAACTTAATTATTAAATAATTAGCTGTAACTTTACTACGTACAAACATATTTAATAAAATAACATAATTAGCTTTTGAGTTCTAAATTCCTCTACTTTTGAATCATAGGTATTAAAAGTAAAAATTCAATTTTACACATCGTGCAAAAGACGTTAGTTTGTGTTCAAAGCAATTTTGATTTAGCTTCGAAACTGCACCAAGCTTTTCGCACTTAAATTTTTCAATCGTGTTATGCCGTAAAAATTGCACCAAACGAGTTATTGTGCCATAAAAATATACACCAAAAGAGGGCCATCAATTCGACAATGTAGAAATTTGCCGTGCACCACCCCGATTTCAGTCGTAACAGTATGATATAAAACGAAACATATTGGTACGGGCTACCTACATAATACAATTGAAGGGATGTTTACAAAAACAACATGTTAGTTATGTTGTTTTTATAATTTATAATAAGCTGGTTGACACCTACTGTCATTGTTTCTATATAAGTCTAGTTAACCAGTCTAGTCAGTTATATTGTTTTTGTAAAGATCCCTTCAATTATTGTTAAAATTCGATGACGCAAAGGCTGTTATAATTTAATTGCCTGGCTTTACATTTGTGTGCGTATCTGATTGAATCAGTATAGCTAAACAATCAATTCACGAGCATTCTAAAATTAAAACCGATTTATAAAAAAATAAACTTACATGTAGTAAAAGAATGGTCCCACCAATCTGTATTGCATAGATATGCCTTCAGATCATCCTTGGTCCTCCCAACGATGACGGCAGGAGGCGCAACTAGTGTACGTATTGCAAGCAAAACGCAAGCAACGCCCACTATGATGCCTATGCGCCGAAGCAGGTACATATCGGATATCTTGACTGCCTTCGCTGACCGCACTTGGAAGATCACCGATATTCTGACAAGAAAAAAAAACAGTCAAATAAAGAATATTAACATTACAAAACAAGCACATAGAAATTAGAAATATTCAATTGGCACTGATCTAGTCTAGAATGTTTCTATTGTGACTAGTCTGATGGTCTAACACAGGTTTAGAAAGTGTATTCGAGTATGGAAAGTGATGAACGACACTTGTTTTTTTCTCCTAATTATGATAATTATATTGTAGAAGCACTTAACGCAATGAAATATATAATGTCGATAAAAAAGTATATTCAATGAAATGTTCATCGATGATTTAAAGCTCATCCACCTCATAGTCAAGCTTTAATTCTTTTCATTGCTCATAAACTTTAAATTATTTATGTAATGGTAAAGCAATAAAAGGACATAAGTAATAACTTTTATTATTGAGATTTCAAAAACCACAAACAAAGAAGATGAGTACGGTCGTAAATATTAAAGTTTTCTTAAAACTAATAGCAAAAAACGTTAAAACGTGGATTAAGTTTAAAACAAAAACTATTTAATAAGCAAAGCCGATCTCATACTAACTCGATCAATGTCAACGCAAAAAACCCTAACTTCTTTGCAATATATTTATTACTTAAAACTCTAAGACAATCTCTTTAAAATCACATTGGAAAATTGCTCTTATCTAAACTTAACCTCCAACGTATTTACTTGAAGAAAATAAAAAAAATCTTAATCTCACAATGCTCAGACGTCTCTTTATTTAGATCGAAATTATCCTTGGACTATCTATTTTGTATGTCAAAGTTGGCGTTCCCCAAGGATGTCCTTTAGGTGCCCTTTGGTTGCCCTTCAGATATTGCATTGGAAAATATTGAAAATATTAATAGGTTTGAAGGGATATTTTGTTAGGTCCAACAGGTTCCCTGGGAATGCAACGAGGAAATTGGATCTCATTTTACCCGCGGTACTGAGATACGTTGGATTTTGACGTATTTTCTATTAAATAACTTACCCTACCAAATGTGAGCAACTTGTAGAGAAATGTTTACGTTTTACAATTAATGGTAGCATTACAATAAATGGTGGTGTATTAGGTTATACCCAAATAGAACCAAGTAGTAAGTGATGCTGATTTTATTAATTTTGTGTTATGCCACACCTGGCCATAAAGTGGCTTTTACCGCACGCTACGCGTACGGAAAAAGCCGCTTTCTGGGTAAATGTAGACATAAAATGATGTACACAACACGGGTAATAACAAAAGCCCTCGATCGCTTATTTACGTCCCTCGTTTGCAGCTTGGGCGGCAAACATCTGCGATCTCGGCCTTTCTTTGTTTTACCACCCTAGTTGTGTAATGTACTATTAAAATAAAATAAATAAATAAATATTAGGGGACAATCTTACACAAATCGAACTAGTCCAATAGTAAGCTCAATAACGCTTGTGTTATGGATGCTAGACGACGATATACTTACATATTTAATAGATACAAATACATAAGACTCAGAAACAAATATCATCACACAAATAATATTTGCTCTTTCCGGGATTCGAACCCAGGACCGTCAGCTACTATTATATTTTCTAACAACAGAATGAATAAAAATTTATTACGTTTATAACGGTTAAATCTGAATATCATGAATTTAGATTTTTTATTTATTTATTTATTTATTTATTAAATACATATTAGTTCTTACTTCTAAGGCAGTTTCCTGCTAAACTGTATAAACAGTTTGCCAGCAGGTTATTTTCTATACATATTTAGATATATACTTCTGTAGTCTTAATTTACTTCCTTAATTAACATCACTCTATTGTCTCCAATAAATGTTTTTTTAACAACTTTTTAAATTTGTCTTTGTCATCATTGTCTTTATAATTTGAATAATTATAAAAATATGGCTATAGGTAGCAGATATTCATTATAAAATCACAAAATCACCCACATAGGTACAAAAAATTTAATGTTATACGTTCTTAAATTATGAGCCCGTAATTTATTATACACAGTCTATCTTTTTCTCTGTACTTAAACTATCATGGAATAAAGCAAAGTACAATAGGTATGATGCCTGGATCAAGAAAATGTCATTATACGAGAATTAAGTCGGTCAGTTAAATTATGGAAAAATATTTGACATGTATTTTGGCATTTTAAAATGAATAAAAATTATAAAGGTAAAGACCCTCAAAATTCTGGTGGCTCTTCACATCACTACTCCGTAATAGTATATTACACAACTAGGGTGGTAAAACAAAGAATGGCCGAGGTCGCAGATGTTCGCGGCCCGAGCTGCAAGTGAGGGACGTAAATATGCGATCGAGGGCTTTCTTTATTACCTCTCGTATTGTGTACATCATTTTATGTCTACACTTGGCCAGAAAGTGACTTTTTCCGTACGCGTAGCGCGCGGTAAAAACTACTTTATGGCCAGGTGTGGCATAAAAATAGTACCATGGCGTAACGTCATGCGAAGCTTCAAAACACTGTGTCGTCGTACTTTTTTTTTATCAAACAAAAGAAAAAGTACGTGTACAATATTTATGCCACACCTGGCCATAAAGTGGCTTAGCCGCTTTCTGGCCAAGTGTAGACATAAAGTGATGTACACAACACGGGAGGTAATAATGAAAGCCCTCGATCGCACATTTAACTTCTGCAATCTCGGCTTTTCTTTGTATTACCACCCTAGTTGTGTAATGTACTATGTCGAATAATCTGTCTGACGGACCAAATTTTTTTTTGTCATGGCGGTTCTTTGCTAATCAACCGTTGCATTTTGAGTGTAGTTCTTGAAGCAAGTCTTCCGTTACGGAAGCTGTCCAAAATTATTTCACACTGCCATGTTATTTGCATACTTACAAAAGAATTCGCGCGGAATTCCTATTTTAAACTTTACCAACGTTATCGTGGAACAATGAAACCGGACATTTTACTGGTTTTACACCCTGGCAAACACAACTACGTAAACAAACTCACAATTTTCGAACGCCAGTGTAAATGTACAAAAGGTCCAACCATGTGAAAAGATTGCCCAATGGTTTTACATAGCAACCTCCTACTTTTCCCTTTCGTTGCTTGGCACATCGCATTTATTTTGCTGCTAGTAAGGTCGTTTTTAGAAAAGTACCATTGTTTTATACGAGCTTTGGTAAATTATAGTGTTTTCACGGTGCGTATCGAAAATTGATTTCTCTCTTTTTATTCCAGGCCATTCTATGGCGTCCGTTTGTATTTATTGCCACGCCACAGGCAAAAGGTTTCTTTGTAAGAGATAACAGTGAATGATGGTCGCCTTTTCTGACTGTTCAATGTTTAACCTGTACACGTTGTGGGCATGGTAATTTATTTAAATTTTTGGTTGGAAAAATTTTTGGTCATTAAGAAAATTTAGCACATCTCTAAAATGCCATTTCCTAAGCCTATATACCTACAAATGGCTTGTATGGCTTAGTGGTCGCAATAAATTCCAGTTGAAGTTTAAGTATATAAATGAGATGGCATTGCATTTCATCTTTGTAAACGGTCATTATTAAAAATCGTAAACAAGCAAAAACCGTATTAACACAGGTTACGTAAATCAATTGGTGATAATTAAATTGTGTTATAAAAATACTCCTACATATTAACGAGGAAAGCACGGCCATGACAACACTAATATTATCTACATTCCACATCCATCGGTCCATTTATTATTTAAGGTGACTTTAAAAACAAAAGCTTTAATGATTTAATACTAAGATTTACCCGCAGCTTCGCCTGCGCTATTCTCATTTATATTCTAAGGGAACTCTTTACTGGGATATAAAGTATCCTATGTTTCAACCCAGGACTTGGTCTACTTATAATATGCCAGATTTCAGCTCAATCCGTTCAGTTGTTACTGGGTTATTTAGTAACAAATATCGAATATGGCTTAATAAATAAGTTTTTCTACTCCTGTACTTTTATCTGTATTTTACTTGTTCACGAACACTAATATAACAACATACATAATATGAGTTCAGAAAAGTCTATACTCTATTCCCCATAACAGCACTAGTGTCGTTATAGTCACATTACGATACTGCTAGCAGCCACAGACTTCTAAATCTAGGTTAAACTTAGGTCAAGGATTAAGCGCTCAATCCTAACTTTACGATAAAAATGCACAACTACCAACTTAACAAACAATTAAATTCCTACGATTTTTAAGAAAAACAAAACTTTCTGAATTAAATTCATTGATGCCAACATAAAAAAAAATATTTTAATTATCGTCACTTCGTGTCACTTAGCCAGTATACTTCATATTAAAAAAAAAATACCATAGACACAACTGTCAGTCAAATATCATATTTGCCTTGTTTGGGAGCTGTTTAATTAGGTAACTATGTATTTTATATTTTAAAACCTAGTCGTAGAAAAAGTATTGTATGCAACGTTGTATAATTAAGTCAAAAAACGCTCATTGCGTCCTTATTTGCGATACTCGCCGCGTTCGCGGCTCGTATCGCAACTCACGCAATTCGCATTTTTTGAGCCTTCTTATACAACTGTTGCATAAAATAATATTAATTTAATTACAAAAAAAACAAATATCGAAACATCTTTTCAAAATTTCGCATTTATAATATTAGTGACATGGGATGTATATTTTTTAACCTATGTATGATTTTATCTCTAGTGAACCAGTTCAGATGAATATTTATTTTTGGAAATTCACAAATCAAATATGATGTAATAGAAACTTGGGCGCAAACCCTTGAAATATTTCTTATTTACCCTCGACGCAAAAAAGGGGATTGTTATAAGTTTGACGTGTACTGTATCTATGTGTCTGTCTATGGCAAGCAAGTAGATCATTCGCTCCAGATGCAACCTGTACGCTGATCACGATCCTCAGACGAAGGAGAAATTATTGGATGATTTGATGATTTAGAAAAAACCCTCTCTGGGATGGTCCTTCATCTGTATTCTGTTAAATAGGGAATATGCATGATTACTTTAATATAAGCTCATTAATATAAGAAACAGTAGGAAAAAAATATCTTTCGAATACCTATAAAAATAACCAAGATATATGACAAGAAAGATTTATCTCTATCTCTTTCTAGCAAAACAGAATATAGTATGGAGATTGTATGGCGGCCGTGTACTATGATGTCATAGTCCATATCGGATCTCTCTGTCTAATCGCTATCTGATTAGTGCTTTAAAATGTTTATATCTTCCGTATTTCTCTGTAGATTTTAATTTTATTTTGACTTTATGTCATCTTTTTACGGTGTTTTCATATTTTGTTAAGAAATGTATTTAAAAAAAAATCATGCATATTCCCTATTGTATTTCAGTTTAAATATTAAATATTATTAAAATGCAATTACAAATTACTAAGCCAAATAGCCGTTGTAGGCGACGTAATGCATTTAGGTAGGTATTTGTAGCTAGATTTTAGAAATATATGTGTAAATTCACCTTTAAAGTAAAAGTAAGACAACCTCTGTTGTAATCGGAGTAAATAATAAATTTCTTTCATAGAGGGCGCTAGCGTGAAGCACATTACTTAAAAAAAAGACAATAGTCTGTCAGTTGCCTGCCTTACGTGTCACGCGAGCACTTTCTATTTAATATTTTCTAACTCAGCGTTTTAATCATTTTCCACCCGCGTAGCCAACAATAAGCGTGCTTCAAGTCCTTCGGCCAGTGCTCCTCGGATCGCCGCAAGAACGCCGGGCCCTGAAACCACACGTCATCGTATTTAAGCGGCGGACTGTCGGGCTTGGTAGCTACGTCGGCTATATTCAAGCTAGATGGCACGTAACGCCATTCGGGCACATTAGTGAGCTCATCAATTTCACCAAGTCTGTGAGCGACGTATGGCTTGTAGCTCCTGGGGTCGCTTCGGATCCATTGAAGAACCGTGCTTGAATCAGTCCAAAAATGACGCGGACCCGGCCGTCACGGCCTGAGTGCGCCGCGCTCACCACTCCGTGCCGCCAGGAACCGCGCTCCAAATTGGGATCGACCAGCACTACGTAGTCACCTACTTGTAACGATCCAGCCTCTTTAGTCCATTTTTGACGGGGTAGGAGCGTGGGCAAATATTCCTTAGTCCACCTAGCCCAAAACATGTCGGTAAGACGCTGAGCTACACGCCACCGCTTTCGGAGGCCAAGGTCTGCGTCATCATACTTACCAAAGGCGGGGCCAGTAGATGAACTACCTATCAAAAAATGGTTGGGCGTTAAAGCTTCAGGGTAGCCGGGATCCGTCGATACATGCGTGATAGGGCGGCTGTTCACGAGGGCTTCCACTTCGGCCATAAGAGTGGACAGGGTTTCCGGGTGAGGTGCGCGCTCCTTCAGGACAACCTTCAGTGCTCCCTTCACCGTACGGATCATCCGTTCCCAAGCTCCAGCCATTTCGGGAGCTCCGGGTGGAACGAATCGCCACTCGATGCCTCGCACGGCTCCGTCTTCTCGCAGTCTATCGAAGTTCAACTCTTCCAGGCTCCTCTTCAGCTCGTTGGCGGCCCCCCGCAGGTTCGTACCGTTATCTGAATAAATAACAAGAGGTGTTCCACGGCGGGCTGACATCCGTCTAAGTGCCATTATAGCCGAATCCGTACTTAACGACTCGGTTATCTCGATGTGTACGGCACGAACTGTAAGACAAGTGAATAACATGCCATATCTTTTCTGTCTCCCGCGACCTATAGTTGTCTCCATGGGTCCAAAGAAATCGATTCCTGTAAATGTAAATGGCCTTCTATTATGCTGTAAGCGCGCAGCAGGGAGATCACCCATACGCTGCGGCTGCGGCCGAGCGCGCCGATAACGACAAAACAGGCAGCGCGCTGCGACGCCGCGTACAGTCGGGCGTAGATTTACAATCCAGTAAGACTGGCGCAACTCGTTCACGACGTGTTCATGCACTGTGTGCATGGCGCGTCGGTGATAGTGCTCCACTAGCAGGCGCGTAGTTCTGTGTTTACCATCCAGAATAGGAGGTCGTGTAGTTGCTACATCAATTCCTACGATCTGATCTATGCGTCCACCAACGCGCAGCACACCATCTTCATCCAAATATGGAGTAAGCTTGAGTAGGCGGCTGTTAGAAGGCAGAGATTCTCCTCGCTCTAAACAGGCAATCTCAGTGGCGAAAGTATCTTTCTGACACTTTTTAATTATATTTTTTTTCAGCAATCCTCATCATTTCGCAATCCAACTGTACTGTATCCTTTTTCTCTCCCTTTCTCCTCCCTTTTTGGTCAATCTTCCTTTCCTTGCATTTCTGTTGACATATTTTAATAAAATATATTACTCTTGCAGCAGTACGCACCAGTCGGATCCAGCTGGAGAAACGTTCCTCGTTGGGTACAGGTAAGTGAACTTGTTGTGCACTTATTAAATTTATATTTCTTTTTTCACAGGTTGCCTCTTCGACCACCGTCGCGTGCTTCAAGTCCTTCGGCCAGTGCTCCTCGGATCGCCGCAAGAACGCCGGGCCCTGAAACCACACGTCATCGTATTTAAGCGGCGGACTGTCGGGCTTGGTAGCTACGTCGGCTATATTCAAGCTAGATGGCACGTAACGCCATTCGGGCACATTAGTGAGCTCATCAATTTCACCAAGTCTGTGAGCGACGTATGGCTTGTAGCTCCTGGGGTCGCTTCGGATCCATTGAAGAACCGTGCTTGAATCAGTCCAAAAATGACGCGTACCTGGCAGTACATCCTTTTGTCCGGTAGCTATAGTCTTGGCGAGGCGCGCTCCTATCAGTGCTCCTTGTAACTCTAATCTAGGAACGGACACGGGGCGCAGGGGAGTGACGCGGCTCTTGCTAGCTGCGAAACAAACAAGTACGCAACCGTCGGCGCGCGTAAAACGCCAATATATTACTGTAGCGTACGCTTTAATTGAAGCGTCACAAAAAATGTGAAGCTGGGTGTCTATAATCTTCTGACACTCTGAAGAAGTAGACGGGAAGTCATAGCATGAAGTCCAGGCGCCAGCGCGTAAGTACCAGCGCGGAATACGCAGCGACTTTAGCTGTTTTAATTCGTCGAGCCACTGCATCCAACGAATATGTTCCTCCGGTTGGATGCGGCATTTCCAATCTACTCCGCTTCGATGCACGTCTTGAAATAAAATTTTACTTTTTATTATAAACGGAGTAAGAAATCCGTGTATGTCATAAACAGACATAATTATGCTAAGCATTTTAGCTTTAGTCGGTGGAACGCTGCCGTTAGCCATTTCAGGAGAAATTTGGTCAGTCGACACTTTAACACTAAATGTGTCGTCCGCGGGATGCCACATCAACCCGAGAGTGCGCTCACTCATATTCGTAGCTCCATCCTTAAATTGCACGGCAGACGGTGCAAGGGCCTCAGTCGGGATCGCGTTCAAAACATTTTTACTATTACTCAACCAACCACGAATCTCGAAGCCGCCTTGTTTATGTATGTACGTTATGTCATTGACTAATTTTATAGCATTTTCCTCACTATTTGTGGAATAAAAACAATCATCCATATAATGAGAATTTAATATGACCTGAACGGCTTCGGGATACTGGTCCTCGTATTTAAGCGCGTTTTTATTTTTTATGTATTGCGCAATAAACGGCGAACATGTGGCGCCGAAAATCAAACTTTGCATTACATACGTTTTAATCGGCGCAGTAGCGGACGCTTGCCATAGAAATCGGAAGACATGTTGATCCTCTGGACGTATCTTAACACGTAAAAACATGTCTTTAATGTCCCCTATAATAATGAACTCATTCTCACGGGATTTTAACATCATCGATAAGAGTGAATTGTATAGGTCAGGTCCAGTAATGAGATAATCATTCAAAAACATATTATTGCTCGAAACTTTTGCTGCGGAATCAAAAACCAATCTTAATTTAAGCGGTTTATTTGGATTTTGTACCCCAAAGTGTGGAACGTACCATATGTGTTTGACTGACGGTTCATTTTCCTGCACCTCACGCGCGTACCCTTCCGACAATAACTTATTTATTTCTTTTTCGTACCTATCAGCGTAGATGCGATCTTTCTCGAACTTACGTAATAAGGTTTGCATCCGAGAAAGCGCATAGTTATAGGTTTCGGGCATGACGAAGTTGTCCTGTTTAAATGGCAAACCTACTTCCCACCGGTTATCAATGAGTCGGGCAGTTTCGTCTAAAATCTGTATGGCACGCACATGTGCCTTATTCTCACGACATAAGGTCGAAATTCCTAAAGAGTCAAGAGAATATGACTGTTTAATCAATTCATTAAGCGCATTGATATCGGGCGTAGTACTGTCGATCCCATCATTAGAGTGAGCGAGATGGCAAACATTGTGACTTACCTGTGACACGGAGGAGTGAGCGCGACCACAGTAGCCGCGAACGGACCATCCCAGGCGACAGCGAGTTGCATATGGAGCATTTTTCCCGCCATGAACTATCTCGAGAGGAGCAATTACATAATAATTATCCTCACCGATCAGCAAACGGGGAACTACGCGTTCCTTACAAACGACATTATTTATTGCTGACAAATTATCGCAAGTGATTTGACTGACAGCTGACAAGTTTTGCGGAGGCAAATTCAGCTTAGCAACCTTACGCAAACTTATATCGTACAACGAATCATTGTCCAGTCCAGTTATCTTGCTACGCACTTTAGGCGCATCGGATTGAAACACTTCTAGGCCGAACGCGTCTATGAATCGTATCGCACTTGAACTTTCGCACATTAAACCTAGTTCGTCGGCTAGATCAGAGTCAATAATTGATACAGACGCTGCGTCGTCGAGTAAGGCGTAAGTCTGTACTTCACCACTGGGTCCACACAGCTTCACGGGCACAACTTTTAATAGCACGTCGCCTTCCGGTTCGGATGTCACACTAGTAGCGGGTGTCGCGATGTGAGCTATGGTAGCATCGGCGGCGGTAGCGGCGGCGGCAGCGGCGGCGGCGGCAGCGGCGCGCGGCGCGGGCGACGCGGTCGTCTGGAATGACGCGCTCGGTTCTTCGCTACATGCCACGTTTGACGATGACGACAGTGTAGATGTAGCACTCTTCCAATGAAGGAGGCGGTGGTGGTTTAAGCCGCAGTCTTCTATGTCACATACAGGCCCATCGCATGTGTTTATATCATGGCGTGCGGTTAAGCATTTGAAACACAGCCTTTGCCCTTTAACAAACTTCCATTTATCTCGACGCATGGCTCGTTTAAATACACGGCAATCGGGCAATGCATGTGCGCCTTTCTTGCAAAATGAACACAAATTATTTTCTGCGTGCATAGTGGTAAGTATGGGGCGCGAATAACGATTTCTATCATCAGGTCGCTTAAATGAAGGCTCCGTTGGCGCTGGCTTCTTGAACTCACGTGGCTGCACAGCACCAGTAACCAGGGTCATCTCAGCTTCTTTTCGCAAAAATTGTGCTAGTAATTCTAGCTTCGGATCACCAGCTAGCATCTTCTCATACGCAAATTCAGACCACTTCCCCAAGAGTGTGCTCGGTAGTTTACTTGTTACAGCTGACGCGAGCTCCGGGTTGCGTAAATGGTCACTCTGCTTTAGCGCTCGGATAGTAGCGACGCAGTTGTTTACTTTCGTAGCGAAGTTGACTAAATCTTGCTGGTAATTTGTAGGTAATGGTGGTAACTTACGCAATTGTGATGTCAAGTTACAAATAATGGTTTCAGCTCGTCCATACTTAAGTTCGAGAGCCTGCATGACATCGGTAGACGAAGTGTTGCCAATCAGTAGGTCGGTGACAGCTTCTTTAGCTTCGCCTCGCAGCGCTCGTCGAAGTCTAGCGAGATTCTCATACTCGGTGAAAGTGCACGAAGATGCTGACTCATCGTATGCGTTTTTAAAATGTAACCACTCGATGCTGTCTCCACTGAAGGTTGGCAAATCTCGTGGAGTGGTGAGACGGCTTAGTAAACGCTCTTCTCGTTGTGATGATGATTGGTCCATCATATTCTTTAAAGTGTTCGCCAAGTCCAGTATACTGCTGGCGGTGTCCACGTGCTGCGCTCGTGCTGCACGGTCGGTAACGGGTGCGACCGGCTGGGATGGAGCGAGTGGGTGGTACTCGTCAACATGTCGTTCTTGTTTCAACCAATTTGAGACTCGATCAGGTACGTCACTCAAGTTTGCAACGTCGGATTGATCTTGATCCTCGGCGTCAGCAGCGGCTAGGTCGGCTTCTAGACGCTTGTCAATCAGCTCCATCTGGATTCGGGCCTTAGCCTCGGCCGCTTGCAACTCCAATTGTTTACGCCTTGCCACTGACGATGCTGTCGACCTCTTGCTGGTGCTGGCGACAGAACGTGCCGGTGGAGGTAGCGAAGGTGAAGCCAGTATAGGGTTGACTTCAGTTTTGGAGCACCCAGATTCTTCATTCAACGGCGCTGATGGTATATTAGGTTGCGATTGCGCGGTTGATAACGCTTTGCGGGCCAGCTCTTGTTGCCTTCGTGTGAGAACCATTTTCGGCGGCGTATTAAACATTTACACATATCCACGGTACAGTGATTCGGTTCGAAGACCAGCTTATTGTTGGCTACGCGGGTGGAAAATGATTAAAACGCTGAGTTAGAAAATATTAAATAGAAAGTGCTCGCGTGACACGTAAGGCAGGCAACTGACAGACTATTGTCTTTTTTTTAAGTAATGTGCTTCACGCTAGCGCCCTCTATGAAAGAAATTTATTATTTACTCCGATTACAACAGAGGTTGTCTTACTTTTACTTTAAAGGTGAATTTACACATATATTTCTAAAATCTAGCTACAAATACCTACCTAAATGCATTACGTCGCCTACAGCCGTAAATTGGGCAAGCCTCCCATGTGCGTAGTACTTTACTTCAAAATGTTAAACAAAAAGACGCATATCAATTTTTGAAAAATAAAAAGAATAATTCTAAATTTGAATTTAAGTATTTCTTTCTTTTTTAAACATTTTATCACATTTGAAAAAACTATACAGTTTGATTTTTTTTTCCGCACGCTTCGCTTTCTGGCCAAATGTAGACATAAAATAATGTACACAACACGGGAGGTAAGTTTGACCTTGACCTCGACCTTGAATAGGCATCGCGCGCTCCTAAACGGCCGAAATTTGACTACTTGTTTGTCTTTATACTTTGCTGTTAGTTTAGTCTGATTAAAAGAACATTGGACTTCTTACCTCCACGTCTTCAGCATAAGAGCGCCGTAAGTGAGACAGAAGCCGACCTCCCGGAGCCAGACCCTGGCGGTGCAGGTGAATACTGTCGGTCGTCCATACATAACCAGGGTGGTGCAGTAGATGAGTAGAGCTCCCAGGACAATGACTCGGAGGAGGGCTGGACTGGCAGCGCGGACCACCTGGTAAAAAGAAGATTAATTATTATGAAGACTAAGTGTAGTACGCTAACCTCTTGACCACATCAAAGTATTAGTAGGTAGAACACACTCTGTTTTACTACAAATATTCTGTTTTACGTTATTGTCATAGTCGTGATCTTTTTTTATTTTCTTCCAGAAAAATGTATTTAGATTTGTACTGGTTAAAGTATTTAATAACTTTTTGAAAATGAAAGTTTAATGGGTATTTCAATATAATGTAGGTATAAGGTTTTTAAAGTTCATAAATATTGTCACAGAATTGGTTAATTAAAAAAAAATTACATATAGGATTCTATAGGTCTACAGTAACTGTAGCTTTTTAAGCTAAGTTGTTTTGTAATGTCACTTAAGACTGTTTGTTTCTTAAATAAAACACTCTTTAGCTAAGGAGTCAAAAATCGTAAAGATAAATTCAGTTAAGGTATTGCGCTGACCCTAATAAGACGCCACCGACACCTATATTTTTAGGTACTTAAAAATAATTACTGAATTACCAAAATCAAGCATTTTTATCATCATTTTCACTAAGCACGCAACCGTTTCCTACCATTTCTTACAAAGCTACTCGAAACCAGTTTTTTTTTACTTTATGTATGGTTTAGGGTGAGCATACGATTGAGACACAGAGCGACTGTAAAAAAAAGCAAGGGTGTTCAACCTCCCATAGATGATGTCCTCCCGAAATAGTTAGTTCATTGTTTGAAATATAAAACGAGTTTTTTTACTAACTTACCCTGACATGTCCGTATTTGATGGTAAAGTACACGATGAACGGCAGACACGATATGACGAAGCAGGCGAGGGCGAAGATGGTGGTCCGCGCCACCCAGTTCAAGGCTGCCACGCAGGGGGAGCCGTCGACGCAGGCCTCACAGCCCTCGGCGCAGGGGAGGCACTCGAAGGCATCCAGGTTGGAGTACAGGCTGCGTTGGTGCTGGAAAAAATGATACGTTATAATATAACCACTACGGCCGTACATAACCTTAAGGTCTGCTTGATACTAAAAAGTTATAGTCTCGATAAATACATTTTTAATCGATTCACAAGATCTGGCGCAGATTGTGTATGCAGCCAGTGCTTATTTCATATTAAATAACTTTTTAGATAGGTATATAAACCTATCTAAAAAAGTCACTGCGTATTGTCGATTCTAAATAAGTGATCCTAATGATAAGTTGAATTATTTTTGTAAATAAATAGATCGATCATTTATTCCATTAAAAAACAACAGTATTTTGCAGTACAAAGTTACAATTATTCACGTCGTGATCATCAAAATACAAAATGACAATAAATAAAATTAATAAATGTCACAATCTAAAAAAAAACAGAATTTGCGAATAATAATCAAATCATGTCTTCCAATAAGGATCGTCATCATAATTTGTAATAATATTACAATAAATAATAATTGTAACAAAAAGTAAAAGATAATGTTGGATAATGATAATATGGATAATGTTGGAGATTTGTTGCAAACGCTTTATTTTAATAATATCTAGTTACTCTATCGTCACGCGCAGCCCTAAATGAGAACGACATACTAACAACTTGTTATTTGTTAACAGCGGGAAGGATTGGTTTATTTTAGACCTTCGGGACGCGTGCGCGGAGCCGAAGCTAACGGTAAGAGGCCCTTTTGACAATTCGATGAAAGGCAAAGGCAAGTGGTCTGCTGTCTCTGCCCCTGTTATAGGACGCACACAAAGCCCCGCTAGATGTAAGGACTATTCTGCCCTCCTAACGTAAAGTGTAATAATTATGCTCGAGCCAGGAACATAGTTATTTCACTATTATTACCAGTGACCCGCCCCGGCTTCGCACGGGTGCAATGATACTATACAGTTATAAACCTTCCTCTTGAATCACTCTATTTATTTAAAAAAGCCGCATCAAAATCTGTTGCGTAGTTTTAAAGATCTAAGCATACATAGGGACAGACAGACAGCGGGAAGCGACTTTTTTACCCGACTGCGGCGAAGCCCAAAGGAGGGTTATGTGTTTGGCCTGTATGTATGTATGTCCGTTCCTGTGTCCGCTCGTAACTACTCAACGACACATCCGATTTTGATAAATGATACATCATTAGATTCGTCTTGATGGTGCGAGTGTCACTGGATATGAAGTTCGTTAAAATAAACAAAATGGCAAATTTAATGCAGTTTCAAAGTGCACCGCGGTCGGGTTTTTTTTTATAAAAATGTGGTTATTTATACTGCCCAGTATTGTGGATTGGTGGTATCTAAATTTACTGGAGTATGGTGAAGAAATGATGGACTAACTACTGGGCTTTTGACTGAGACGCAGCGGACATTTGCCAGGAAAAAATCTCTCATGACTACGTAATTATCTGTTATTATTAAGTATTTGAACTTAGGAGTGTTAAACACGTTATTAATCGGACACTGTTTTAACTCATATGTCATGCAGTTGAGCCTGAAATGATTAATGAAAAATAATTAAATTATTTTAGATGACAATTAAAACCAATAATATAATTAACACAATTTTGAGCTTATTTTATAGCCGTTAATTATGAAAATTATTGGAGTAAATTCTTCTGGATATTATACATGGAATATTTAATGTAGGTAATTTATCTTTTAATAATTAATTGTAGCTTGCAACCATAGAAATATATAGAGATAGAAGGAAATAGCACAGAATATATATAAGCTAAAGCAGTAAGGAAGCTACAAACAAAACGATTGAAACGCACACACACATAGACGCGCGCTTTTACAAGGCCCCTAAGGGAATCTCGCGGTGCCTTCAGTCGCGAGTGCTGCATGGCGGCCAGGGTCTCTCAACTCTAGAACAAATATTGGCAACTTGTACTTTTGTACGTGTGCGTCGTGCGATATTTGACTATTGCTAAATGTGAAAATAAAACTTGTACAATATTTTACTTTAGCAACACTAGTCTGTATTAGTGTTACCATATTGGATCTTTTTACCTAATTTATGTAATTATAACTTCTTTAGGGTTTTGAAGTTTTAGTTACATTAACATTTTAGAGAACGATCATATTAGGATGTAGACATTGTGAGATGAGAGCTAAACGTCAAACTTCTAAAGGAAAAAATAACCTTCGCCTTTTAAGATTCATGTAATCATTCAAATCTTTTGTTGTTTAGGACATCTTTAATCTGATTTTTCCAATCTAGACCTGGCAACACTGCCAATTGAAGATGGCGTCACGGCAAATCAAAGTCTAATAATATCTTGTCTAAAATATTTTGGTGTGATAAACGTTTAAAAATGTAATTGTGTGACAAAATCGGCTATGTTTAATACTTAAGAAAATGGTGTCGTCGTAAATATCTACCCTACACTTTGACTTTGCTCTGGTACAGGACCACGTGACATATTTGAATAGACAGAAAATTCATGACTCAAGAACAAATTCTTGTGTTCTTTACAAAAATATTTGCCCTCAGGCATCTATTCCACCGTGAAAAACGAGGATAACGACTGTGCAAGTGTGACGAGCGATTATACTTGGTTTATGTGTTGTGTTCAAGGTTGTGTTGTGATCGCCATGTTAGCATCCATTTTTCCGAGGAGGCGAGTGGAAACGCATTACAAAGACAACTAAATATTTTACAAAATGAATAAATATGTTCAAGATACTTTATCGTTGTTTTTTATAAACTGAATTTCCCAGCACACACTAGAGTTCAAAATACTAAACTTCATCATATCAATCATCAACTTCACCTTTCATCAAAAGTATACAAAGTGAAATGAGACGAGTATGGAAATTTATGGAGGATGAGAAACTATGTTTATTTTTATTTAATACCGAATATCGGTCGATATTTGGTATTAAATAAAAATAAACATAGTTTCTTATATAAAATAAATTTCAATGTGGCATTTAAAAACCCCGCCATATTTTGACAAGCTGTGGCATTTAAAAACCCCGCCATCAATTAGTTTGTGTGTGGTACCACAATGTCGCTAGTAGTATAAACGCAAGAACCGGAAGTTACATTTTTTTATATGGAGTTTGCGTTCTTCTCTTGAGTATTATGTTCCTTGATGGCGGCGAGCGGTCGCGCTTTGTTTTTGTTACGTACGCGCGCCCAGACAGCCCGCGATCTTTTCATTTTAAACAACCCTAACGCTCTAATGGAGCGTAGGTATTTATTTCAAAAAGTGAGCGTAGCTTCCATACTGCTCTATTTATATTCTGTGGAAATGGTTCCTCGATTGGTATGGTGCACCATGCCAATCGAGGAACTTTTTCCTACACCATGGTCCTAAACCGACGAAAGGGTATTGTCCTTGTGCCACAGATACAAACGTGATTGGCTGAACGACCCGAGTCACGTGGTTTTTTTGTTTACCTTTTTTTAAATACCTAAAAGTACAGGGTATAGTAATGGATAACTTAAATTTTCCATTTCATTTGAACAATTAATTATACCATTATCATCAGATTTTCAAATTTGATAATAATATTGACGAGAACTGAACTTGACGGCGTGCAACGTAGGTCACCGTCACTTCTTTTAAGCACGCGAGGTATAGTAATTATCCGATCAACTGGGCTAATGTTGTTAACGAATACAATGCCATTGAGAGGTAAACCACAAATTAGGATAACGAGAATATAGTGTCAAAAAAGTATAACTGCCTTGAAAGATCATTAGATTTTAGATTCTATTTACTAGACAGTAAAGTGTAAATGCAGATATAGATAACTGCGATCTTAATTTGTTTTGCATTTCACATTCGCCCGACGGTCTGCAAGTGCGTATTCCGTAGAGAAAAGACTTAGAGATACTATGAGCTTTCAACGGATTATCGGTTCTATGACCGTAATGATAAGGCGGCAAATACTTTCAAACAAAAAATAATAATGCATTTTGCTTTTACAGATTTAACGGGGAGCCAGGTAGACCGCCCGGGTTTACTCGTGTTACGCATTGTTATTTTTTTTTGGTGGTATTGTATTCTATCAATGGCATTGTTCGCTCAATGGCATTGTATTCTTTAACAGCATTAGCTCTCTTGAACGGATAATTTCTATACATAGGTACACTTTTTACTTCTACCTCGACATATTTCTGTGCCTGCAACCTAAAAGAGAGATAATTTTGTAGGTCACAAAATGTTTGACAAAGTCAACAAAAGAAGTAAAACAAACAAACAACATAAAAGAAAACCGTTAAGTGCCTAAGGAGATAAGAAAAAATGCTCTCTCATACTAAATTCATATTCTTAATCTGGCCTAAAAGCAGCATTAGGTTAATAAGTTGCATTATAGTATACATCTCCCAGTATGGCTTGTAAATTGGATTCGACATCACCCTCCATTTTAGGGTTCCGTAGTGAATGGGTGCCAACGGGACCCTATTACTAAGACCAGAGGTCGGGTACCGGCATACAAAAATGTAATAATTTGGTTTATTATTTCATTTTTTAATCGTACAATCTAATATGCGAAGTCATTACTTAAATACATTATCTCTCTACCTATATACTGACTGACATATTTATATAATATAATGTACTTTCCTCTGTCCTCTGTGAAATAAACTGTCACCCGCTCCTTTAAAAAAAAAATTGTTTTCGTCCTGTAATATCTGTGATGTCCCTAAATGTTTTTTGTTTTAGGATTCCCGTCCGATCCACTCATAAAAATCAAAATTATTACTACGAGCGAACACTCTCCTTGCGCGTCTGATTCCAAACTTCGACATTGGCAAATACACCCCACATCCAGGGCGTGTGCGCCAAAGAAAAAAAAAAACCCCCGACTAAGACTCCGCTGTATGTCTATCTGTAGAGACTTGTAGTTCACAGAATGTGTATTTATGTTGCCGCTATAACAACAAATAATAATAAAAACGAAATAACATTAAAAATTAATAGGACACAAGAATAATATTTTAGGTGACTGTTACATAATGTAGGCCTTTAGTCCGTTTTAAAGTCTAAAGACGCCTATTCTTCTTTAGTAGCCAACTGCGAAACCGCAATTGTGAAAACGGACTAAAGGAATGTAGGGCATTAAAATACGAATGTTGGTTCGCCTGTAGGCTAGTTTCATAATAAAATCACTCGAGGGTTTAAGCATGTCACTCAACCGTAGTTTTTTAGGGTTCCGTATCTCAAAAGAAAAAGATCACTTTGTTGTCCGTCCGTCTGTCTGTCTGCCATTATTTAGAGACAAACTAGGATAGGCCTTAACTATCATATCTTTGCATATCAAGTTTTGAGCGATATTAGAATTGAGGCCAAATCAAATTGCTTTATTTTTCAGAAATGTTCGAAATATGGATGTCATAATAGCATCGAATTTGATGTTTACGAATTTAAAGCAATAATAACATTTTCACAGATCAGAAATTTGGTCTAACAAAACAGTTTATTTTTATGCTGGTCGTAATTTGCGGCTTGTGAACGTATTATAGAGGGTTTATGATATGTGTGTGATCTGTGTGTGTTTTGCACGATTACATTTCCGCTATAACAACAAAATAACATTTAAAAAATGAAAGGAGCTCCTCATAAAAGAAACGTGTTTTTGTGTCGTTTTCTGCTCCCTTCGGAAGCCACTTGGCCGGTTTTTTCTTTATGTTTTTGGACGCGAACATCGTCAGGAGACGCTTAATCTTGGCAAATGATTCGTGAAAATGACCTTAAATTATTTTGATCACTGAGCCAAAGTAATGAAGATTGTAGTGGGAGATAGGGCGGTTAATGGGACGGTTTGGTGTTTGGTTATCCGACAACTTATCGATGTCGATGGTTGCGTTGAAATTTTGTGACGAAAAAAAAATACAAATAATCTAAGAGTAATAAGTTTAAATTAATGACTATAATAGACGCTGGATCGCTATGGGCCTGCCCATATTACCACCCGACACATCATCACAGGAAAAAACTTTTTTTTTTCTTAAAACCCCGACCTTACCATTTCAAATTTGAATATCTTATGGACGGCTGAACGAACGGATCTTGGTGAAACACGTCTAAAAACCTCGCTCGCTAGGAAACCTACTTTCAAAAAAATTAAGCATCTAAATCGGTTCACCCGTTTAAGAGCTACGGGGCCACAGACAGACAGACTGACAGACAGACCGACACAATCTTTTTGCGTCTGGGGTTCAAAATACGTTGCCGCGTCGTGCAGACGCCTGGCCACGTCATGATGTGCCTGGTGCCGTCAACGTGCGCCTTACCGCCTGGCCACGACATTGCGTGACCAGCGGCAGCAGCAGCGGCGGCCATAGGTGGGAGCGGGAAGTCGGAGCGCGGTCTCTCGCTCTCACCTATTGCCGCCGCTGCTGCTGCCGCTGGTCGCTCAATGACGTGGCCAGGCGGTTATAGTGAGCCTTTGCGCAAAAAAACTGCATACGCGAGGGATGTGTTTGCTGATTTTTTTATACTCAAAGGGTATCCAACGGGACCCAATTACTAACGGGGCATCCATATATTACGTCACATGCATATGGAGGAGGGGAATCTGGCCAAATGAGACATACAATATTAAAAGATGGAAAATGTGAAAATAATAGGCGCATATCTGTCGTCCAGTTGCGAAAAATTAGCCCGCGTTAACATATAACCTAAAAGGAGCGGAGCGTCTTGGTTCTGATTTTGTTTTTAAATCGCGTAATGTTATATTTTGTATGACTCCTGAGGCTCTGCTGTCTGTCCGTCTTTTCGTTCGCCTGTCTGTCACATCACATTAAAATTAAAATCTTCATTATTATCATTAAACATTTTCGTAGATCATAAATTATTATAAGCGGTGAAACAACAAATAAACACACACATATCATAAACCCTCTATAATGCGTTTAAAAACCGCAAATTACAAGCAAAATAAAGATAAACTGTGTAATCTTACTATGAAACTCGTCTTCGGCTCGTTTCCTAAAACCACACTCGTGTTTTAAAGCCTATTATTATGTTATGTATCAGTTGCATAAACTACTATTTTCAATTGTACGGTGACACGGAATCCTACGTGTGTTTGATTCGCACCAAATTTGATCTATTTCAAGAGTCATAATAGTTATGCCCAATGGGACTTGGTTTAGGTATATTTGATTTGATGTTAACTTTTATTGCATATATAATCCGGACCTAAATAAGGAACTTAGAAGTAAGAATAGGGAATATAAAGAGTGAAAAAAAAAACGAACGCCACATGAACGACAACTAGTTTAAGTTATGCAAAGGAAACTTTGTTTTATGGACACAATAAATAATCATGAATCTTTGAATTTTCTTCTGCTTCGATCGGAAATCGAACTGGTCAAATATGACAAAAAAATTGATATTTATGATACAAATCAAAAGACTTGTTAATACTGACTTTTTTCACAAAATGCGACAATTTAAACTAAAAAAGAAGCCATTTAAATTATGTCTAAAATGATAACGGTACAAATTTAAAATGATTTTCATAAATATGTCAAAATGGGAAAGGGTCAGCCCTTAGTGAGCAAATGATCTAAATACCTTTTTTAGTTAACCGGTATGGCATTAAAAAAAACTTCCGAGCGACATTTCGGAAATTTTATTGAGCTACCGATGCGCGGTGTAAGCTTTGCCTTATTATTTTTTTAGTGTGAATGTTCATTTTTCCTTAAAATTTAAAATGAATAAGTAATGTGGTCAGCCTTTTAGGCACTTTCCCGCATGGCACTGACTTGGAACTCGTACACTGTTTATAAATACACCTTTAAATATTTTATCCTATTTTCTTTTTACCTCCTGTAACATTTTTCCTTTAATCAAGCAAACTTAGGTACCTTTCAAATAATCTATGTTGTGATTACTTTCATAAATCTGTTGTTGCATGTTTTCCCTATACAGCGTGACCTTAGCCTTTGGACATAGCCTAAAATCCTCCTTAGTATTACTTCTCAGGAATGCTCTAATAAGCATATTTTTTAAATTAAGAGCTTGGATAAAAAATTTAAATTATGTAACAAAATTTAGGAATTAAAAATCAACAAAAAAGTAACATACCGTATCACACAAATACCTAATTTTCTCCGTATCTCTCTCTGTAACTCATTAACGCAAGGTTGGCATTCTGGTGACACTCTCCGTAAATTAAAATCATGTTTACGTTATCCTCCGCAGAATAATAGTTTTCCATTTTGAAAAATATGAACAAATTATTTTTTCGGAATATTCATCATAAGACACATGACAATGACACACCAAATAAGTGTAAAAAAAAATCATACAATAGAAAAAAATATCATGCAATTCTATTAGGTTGCGTTTGCTGAAGGAGTTTCGATTGCCATGTGCCTTCATACAGGATGTTCAAAAAGCAAAAATAGTAATTCGTTAATTTCTGCGTAAGTTATGCTCTAATTGTTATGTTATGATATTTTGTATACCTCTATAAGTTAGAAATACCCTAATCAACATGTACCTTTCAGGTTAGTCCAGAGGCTAGAGACATCCTGTATGTCTGTAATTTTGGCTTTCCTTCGTGTGGACTGTAGTCTTGTATGTCAATTGATTTTGTAAAACTGAGAAGACCTTTTGGCATAATTAAAATAAAGACAGCTATAATAATTTTTCAGAGTTCATATAGAGCCTTAGAAACAAGTTTGGAGTAGATAATTTAAATTTATAATTAAAAAACAAAACAAATGTAACATTCACAACGGGGTTACTTTAATAAAACTCGTCACACACCAAACCTTCTCGAAATAATTATACTGTAGGCTGATTCACAACTTTGCCGTTCATCTCGTCTATTTTAATTTGACCCGTTGAACTATAATAACAGTTCGTAATTGTAAGTCACGCTGTGTGGTCCGTCAAAGTCGGAGCGAGATGAATTCAGTGTTCGGATCTTGGGTGCTATTTGGGGTATATGACTCCAAACGTTATACAGAAACATGGATATTTCTCGGAATTCTGGGATCTCCATATTATTGCCCAACTAGCACGTTAGCGTTAAGATAAGCTGTATATTGCTGGTATATCGGTTCCATTCAAGCATTAAAGTGTTAAGACTAGCCTGTACAGTGGAGTTATAGCATGGTCTAACTCAAATATAACCAAGAAAGAGGCCCACGATTTTACAGGTTAAAGTTATACAAAGCCTGCAGAGCAGTGGTATAAAGGTATTAGGGACCTGTACAAGAGAGTTAATTCACCCTCAGCTAATACTTTAACCGGTATAACTGTGTAATAAGCGAGTTGGTCGACGCTATGGCTCTTTCTTACAAAAACGTCGGCTGAGAGTGATTTATCGCTTGAAACTATATTTGACCTATTAAAAAGTCTCAACTGAGAAACTTACCTCTTCCTGAGTATTTTATGCGTACGATTTGTTTCAAAATGCTATACGGTTACAATAAACTTGTGTCACAACACAATCAAAATAAAGCTTACCTAATGGCGAAGACTTTTGACAGAAAGGGTTAAAGCAAGTTATTAGTTACTCGAGTGATAATTGCTTATTTGTGAAAACCATCTGCGGTTGTGATTTTACGGTTAATGTATACCATGTTTTCCATCTCAATTTTAACGCGCCCGCGAATTATTAAAGATTTCATATAAAACTAATGAAGCATAAAATAAACACTTCCAAGTTTTTATATTTTTTTATTCTTGCTTCTTGGCCAGTGGAATGTAGAATTAAGTGGCATCCATATAATGACAAAAGTAACATAAATAATGAAGTATTTTGTTTTCAAATATTGAATAATGCAATAAGTTTATAGGTTATGTTCCCCAAAACAATGGCGAACAAACGTTAAAGCTTTAGTTTTCACTTAAGTCATCTATTACGCTTTTGGAATTATAACATCCTTAGTTAAGAATATTGTGCAGTCTTTACTACAGGTAAAGGTGTAATAATAGACTTAACCCTTTTTCTCGCAATGGTAAGTATACTCAACATCGAAAACAAAAAAATCCTGTCATGTTATTGTCAATTATTTTTACGATTTGTTTTAATAAAACAGTTATTTATATCCAAACCTATCCTTACCGTATCAATTAATAACTCAGGTGCAGGTATTTTGATTTTTAGAGGTAAAGTGAAGTGGAGACTACCACTAACCGCTAGACCCAAGTTCGAAATAAATTTGGAAAAAATAAAATTTCTTATAATATTAATTTAACTACCGATGGTACAAGTTTTTGAAGATGTCTGCTTGATATTTTTGTGTATTTATAACAAATTAGAAGAAAATCCAACATTCTACAGGGTTACGAATATGCATGTTGAGTATTCTCAACATTGCGCAACATTCTACAATCTACTCTGGACCAAACCTGTTGAGTATTCTCAACATTGCGAAGTTAAGGTTATAAATGATAATATTTGCAGCACAATAAAATATTCACTTTCACCGTACTAAAGCGCCTTTTTTGTCATTCAATTTCGGTTTTTAAACTAACTGTTAGGGAATGCAATTACCGGTAATTTACCGGTAATTTACCGGACTTTAGTATGAAAAGACGGTAAATTTTACCGGTAATTGCATTCCCTACTAACTGTACACATAAGTAAAGGTCATATTTGCTGGGTTTGTTTCTTTTCGTCTACTTACTCGATGAAACGGGATTATATCGGTCAATTTAAGTTATGGTACTAAATATTGTCAGGAAATACTGATTCTTCTGACAGCAACAAAGAAATACGATCAATTATGGCACAAACATAACACTGGCACTCTTTGGTATGAGCTCATAATCACGTTTCATGTCATCTTAGTTCAGACAATGAAGCTTGATCTGGCAATATTGTAGGAGTATAATATACCTTAACAGTTATATAGTCCATATATATAGATTAATTTAATGTTATTTTTACCATCTGATTCTGCCATAAACTAAAGAAGTGAATTATTTATGTGTTTCTTGCCAAAAAATAAAAAAATCAAGGTAAAATTTACTCTAAATAGTCAAACAAAGTTGTTAGACATATCAATAAACGAATAACTAACATTCGCAGCTTTATAGCAAAGTTTTGAGCATTCCAACAATTAAAGTTTCTGTATATGGCTTGTTCAATAGATTTATAGATTTAAAACAACCAAAAATTTACAGTAATTTCTAATCATAATGATCTTAAGTTCACTAAAATACTTTGTAAGCGTCTTCCAGTATTTCAGCGATGTGCTACAGAAGAAAGTTGACAACTACTTAAACAAAAAGGAGACTGAGACAGTTCTGCGGATAATGATTTTCTTAATCATGATCCGCAGGACTGTCTCAGTCTGCAATGGAGGTTTTTAACATGGTTAATTAGTATAAACTACAATAATATGAGGCACGTTGCTAGACTGGGCTGATACAGACTTGAGGAGTTGAACTGGGGAAACGGGATTAGAGAGGTTGAAAACTAATCTGAAGAGGACATTTAGGGCAAGAAACCGTTGGGGAGAGTTCGTGATCATCAGAAACCATTGATAACGTTCATAGACACCTTTATTGCAAGGGTAGTGCTCAGTATCCTGTAGTAAATGGCACAAAAAGAGGAGGAATCGCTTCAATAAACTTTTTATCAAAGTTATTTGCACAAAACATACATTGAAATTGTTTGTAGTGTGAAAGAAGTTAGTTATACTCTATTTACGACATTAATTAAATAAAATTATTTTAAAGAAAGTAGTATTTTTATATGAACTTAAATCCCTACAAAATGCGCAGTGTTGAGTATGCTCAACGTCTATTAAGTTTACTGAATTGTTCAATGTTGGACAATGTTGAGTATTCTCAACATATATTTTCTATAAAGTTATTTATGTATGATTTTTTTTATTATTTTTCTCAGCCTCATGAGACCCCTAATTACGCATTTCAATGCCTAGAACAAAAGAAAATTAGAAAAAAATATCTTGAGCGTTAAAGGGTTAAAAAAATACACTTACTACACTCTTGGAAAACTCTGTTTTACAACCCCTGCCTGCACCTTAAAGTCAATATAATACCTAGAGATTTATAAAACACTCTACGGCAACCACTAAACAACAATAAGAGTTAAGGAGTGTCAGCGAGCACTCTTGTAAGGGTTTAAGAGCTACAAACAGGTTAAAGCTTTAACTCTTAACTATACTTGCTTTGATTAACACTACTCTAACTGTAAAGACTTTTTAACATCGTTCATTAAAGTTCTAATACCACTTTAGGAGCTATTATTTTTTCTTAACTCCTTTATATCACTATTAGTTACAACTGAGATAATTATGACTCAGTTAAACAGGTTAAAGCTGTAATAAAACCCTTAACTGACACCCAAATGTAGGTTGGGTGTAGATGCATTTTTTGTTTGTCACATCGTCGACCGTAGGCTGAATTAGCGTAAGGGACATTGTTTTGCCTGTCCCTTCCCGCAATTCAGCCTACGGTCGACGATATGCGTCTATAGAGATAACCCATTCCCGGAATCCTGAGGAATGTTTCTGTATAAAGTTTGAAGTCATATACCCCAAAAAGCGCCCAAGCTCCGAACATTGGGCATGATTATTACTAGTTCACATATCAAATTATAATATTAGAGACTAGAAAAAGAGACATAAACAGAACGTCTCTTTTTTGCTTCAGCGTAGTTGAGTAAAAAGTATTTTATATTTTACCTGCGATCAAAATCTACCAGTACACCAAATTTCATACAAATCGGTCCAGTAGTTTTTGCACGATGCGCGCACAAACAAACAAACAAACCGACGAAAATTTCAAGTGCTACTATCGATTTACGTTTAGTTGCTTGTCTTGCTACAATTTTATAATATTCTGTATACTTAAGATATTGACAACGAAATTGTGAATTCCTCACTGGACGAGGGTAATTAAATGTCACACTTGTTTAACTTTCCCGAATACATAAAAAGTAATCACCTGAATATACCAACATTAATTAAATTAAAGAGCTCAAGTAATTAAGTGCTAAAGCGCTAATGAAATTTCATTTTCAATGGGCAATACATAGAATAAAATTGAGTTACTGTAATTTTAACGGCGTCGCTTTATGTTAAGGTTATTAAATTTAATTTGTAGACCTTTTAGGTACTCACGAAATTGGTTTCTACTAGCTTTATTTCGCCGCCATGTTAAATAATGGTGTCAAATCTTTCAACCGGATTTTTATTAGGGTTCCGTACCCAAAGGCTGCCAACGGTGCCAACCCTGTTACTAAGCCTTTGTCTGTCTGTCCGTGAGTCACAGGGCTCTAGCTTTGGAACCGTAATTAAAGGGGGTCCTTATACAAGGAATGTGTTTTTTTGTTCGATTTTAATAATGGTAATAGGTAGTTAATAGTTACTTGATATGTTCACAAAATGTGTATTTCTATTGCCGCTACAACAAATAATAAAAATAAAAAAAAAGTTGAAAATATACGGGTGTCCCGTCCCTATAATACAAGAAACGTGTTTTTTTTTGGCGTCTATTTGCTTGATTTTAATAATGGCAATAGGTAGTATACTTGATATATTCACAGACTGTGTATTTCTATTGCCGCTATAACAACAAATAATTAAAAAGGGGTCCCCGTACATTAAATGAGTTGTTTGGCGTCTTTTTGCTCGACAATGGTACGGAACCCTTCTTGTGTGAATCCGACTCGCACTTGGCCACTTTTTCGCTTTCAATTGTCAACATGACTAAAAACTTTGGTTTGCATTTGAGAAATAATGTACATAGTACCGGTATGTTCGTTTACGAACTAAGGTGACCGACATAGTTGCCAGAGTAAGCCAATTGAAGCGGCAATGGGCTGCTGGTCACATAGCTTGAAAAAACTATGGGGCATATGGTCCTTGAATAAAGAGCACAAATCGGAAGATGCAGCGTGGGTTGGCCAACCAGATAAATCGAAAGTCATCATCAGTATCATTTTAACCCGAAAACGGCCACTGCTAAACAAAGAATGCCCCCAAAGCATGCTGCATGTGGACAAAGTCTGTAAAAAAGTAAATAACTTCGTGTACGCATTGCGGCGTCTCAGAGAAACAGGCACATTTAGAGTTGTGCCGTTCTCAAGAATTCTCGGAAACGTTCTCAGTTTTGTAAGGGAAATGTTCTCGAGAACTTCTCTCTCCATACATAACGGAGAAAGTTTCCGAGAATGGCACATCTCTAGGCATATTAGAAATAGCCATGAATGCATACCACTGATAATGTTGCCTCCGTACTGCACTATGGTATATTGCTCTGGGGAAACGCTCCAAATATAAACAATGCCTTTCCAACCAAAAAAATGTGTAAGAGTTTTCATGCCAACTTAGAAATATATACTGATGCATGCCGACCACTATTTAAAAAGCATAAATTGCTAGCTCTTACTTTCATGTACATAAAACGAATAGCTATGTTTGTCAAGCAATACTTTTTTGATATAAGTAAATCACTTAAACAGAGAGCTATACCCATAAGAACAGACTTCTGATTGTGTAAACCTTATTATAAATTAAAAATGGTAAAAATCAATGCCATCTTTATGGCCATAGAAATATTTAATAAGCTGACAAATAACATTAAAACTTTACCAGATTAATTATTTCAATCCAAAATTCGTATATAGCTAGTTGAAAAATGTTACTACTCAATTAAGGAGTATCTGGAGGACGACCCTTTTATTAGCTAAATTGTTTAGGTAGGTATTTAAATACCTTAGTTTTAAGGAGTTTGACATCTAATGTATTGTGTCATTGTCTAGTATCCATAACAGAAGCCCTATTGAGCTTACTATGGGACTAGTTCGATTTGTGTAAGATTGTCCCCTAATATTTATATATTATTTATTTAATGTATTAATAATTAGCCCATTGATAGCATTCTATGTATTGATATTGTAAATTAATCTAAATATGTATAAATTGATGCTTAGTATATGGTTTTTATGTATAATTTTAAGCACATAATTCAATTTGCATGCCGGTATATGTTCTTTACTTATCAACCTGTCATCTTATTAATTTAATGATTTGAATTTGAAAGACCAATGAAAGGTCGCGCTCTGTTTATCTGCATCGACTTCCGGCGAATCTAACCAGGTCGTTAGATTATCTTGTGGGGGCCTGAGCCACGTAGCATCTTCCGGTTCGTAATCTCCAATTACGCCCCAGCAGCCATTGGTTCTTTGAGCTACATACCTAGCATATTATCGCTTGTTCATAAAGCATATTGGGAGTTCCTTTTCAAAAGGGTTTATTTTTTTATGAAAACCATAGAAACATAAGCCCTTTAGAAAAGACATTCCTTATGTGCAAATACAAATATTTTATTCAGTTACATAACATCGTTTGTTTTTATATGGTAAAAACCAAACGTAGGTAAGCGTCCTCTGACCGCCGTACTAGTTTAAACTGTATCACGGTGGGCCAGGATTCACCGTCCTTAACACTTAAAATAAAAAAATGAAAATTTATGAAAAAAATAAAAAAATTAAATAACATATTTGGTGTTTTATTGTTTACCCTGTTCGACTTAAAAGGAGGACATCACAACTCTTATTTAAACTGCAATCCTTCATATTGTAAGGTAACAAAACTAAAAGTAAAAAAAAACGACAAAATAGACAAAACTTCTATGATGAATACTATCATACAATACATCCATATGTATCCTTATTATGGCACCTAATTATAGGGAGGTCTGATTTAAAATGCCAATGATTTTTGCCCGGGAACGCCACAAATTGAGACTTACCAGTAAACTTTTCTCGTACTCCTCCTCTATGTCGCTGCCGTTGTAGTATCTGTTGTCGGCTGTCGTGTTGGGGAAGTAGAAGCCGCGGCGACAGACACACCAGTACGAGCCTCGCCTGAAGCCTAGACCCGGGACCGGGACGCACTGGAACAAAAGAAAAGGATATTAATTTGAGGTGACAACCTTTTTGTATGTAAACTTGTAAATAGTAGATTTCTTCTTGTGTTAAGCCTTGAATGCTAATGTCACATTGGTTTAGTTTCATGTGTAATTTAATATGATTATTATATATGCAGGATGATTCGGTTATGTGAGCAGGATTAACCCTACGGATTCAGTAAATTATAAGCTACTGTTTCGTACCAGTATTAGGGAGATTTACGTAAAATTTTCTTGGTTATAAAAACAAAAAAATATTTACGACATTCTACACTTAGAGCGTCATGAGCCGATACGTACTCTTCGTTTTACCCGTGTACAAACATTCACAGATTTGTTAGATGAGGTTCCCAAACGCTTGTTTTCCTTGCGGCAAATTTTCTTTTCGCGGTTATTCCTAGTCTCATAATTTCCCATTTCTCTAATTTCTCTGTCTTCCTATTTCTTAGTAGCGAGTTTTTTTAATCGCATTTGTACACAAACGCATTTTTTCACATTCGGTTTATTACTTAGTAGCATATTTTTTGCTCGCAATATTTCCCTAAAGCAATTATTAACATGCTCGTATTTGCGTTTCTTCTGATTCGTTTTGTTACTTAGTTGTATAAATTTTTTGCTCGCTATAATTCCCTAGAGCAAATATTAATTATTCTGGGTGTAAAATTATTTAGTAATTTTGGCCCCGGAACCCTAAGTCTGTGGCTCCACTGAGGCGGAGACGAGCGGAGCGGAGAGGATACAAGTAGGAATCGACCAATCACATCAGTTGAAATCCACATCTCGTCTCCACTTCGCTTCGATGGAAACAGCGAATACTAATGTGATTGGTCGATCGCTATACGACACTTCTCCGCTCCGCTCGTCTCTGCCATAGTGAAGCCGCAGCCTAATAGAATAGATCAGGTCCCCTGACTGCAAATAGCATAATATGTAGACCTGAAAGTTATTTTCATCTTTTGACATTTGCATTTACATATCAGTACATTGTGTATAAAAACTGGCTACGGGAAAAAAGGAGACACAGAAAAAACACAACAAAGAAAAAAAAACAAATGTAGAAATTAACTGCAGGTTAAAATTGAGGCGAAAAAATATGAGAAACGGAAACAACGCAACTGTGAACATAAGCTGCAGAGGAAAAAAGTGAATGGTGATAATCGCTTTCGGGAAAAAATGCGAAAAGAAAAATTTCAGCAAGGAAAACAAGCGTTTGGGAACCTCATCTAACAAATCAGTTAAAGATGTTTTATCTTTTTTATATTAAAGATTTTCCCAAAAACGTAACTGGGGAGTTTTAAAAATAAGTAATAATAACACATACATCCTGCACCAACTAAAGTCGCTGTTTTACCCAATGGTTGACTGGTAGAAAATGCCTTGAGGCATTAAGTCTGCCTATGGTTTTTTTTTATCGTGCAATAAAGTTTAAATACTTACATAAATAGTACATTGTGTATCTAGGGCGGTAACGAAGGAATTGCAAACGAGTGTTTCTTACAAGCCCGCGGCGAAGCCAAGGGCTTTAATAACACGAGTTTGTAATTCCTTTACCGCCTGTGGCACACACAATGTTTTTCATCACACCTGTGAGGAAATCTAATTAAAATAACCTTACTTAAGCTAAATAAAATTGTAAAACTGACAGTGACATTAGTGACATATATCAAGACGACAAGTCACGTTCGGAAACCATAGCGGTAAAGACTTAAAATGGTTGATTTTATATTTGCAAAATAAAGAAATACATTATTCAAACATTTAATTAATGTTACAGAAATATGTGTTTACAGTATTTGCAATAACAGTTCTCTTTAAATAAATATTTCAGTTATAAAAGTTAAGAAAATACGTTGGCGTTTCCTTTGAACATGACAAATAAGAGTAAAACAGAACCAGCTTTTCAAATTTAAAAATAAAACCATTACGCCCTAGGGCGTAGTAGGCCATTTACGGCCCGCAGAACCTACGTGTTATGACACCATTTTCGAGCAAGTGTGATGAAAAAGTTTTTAGAATCTGTCTGTTTTTTGGCGTCGCACCGACCGATTTTCATGAAAGCAGCGTGTAGTTTTGTATAGGTTTTCCGGGAAAACTGCACCAACTGTAAACCTCGGAAACAATTTTTCATAGAAGTTTCGAAAGCTAGTAGCGATTTTTTATGCAAAGCCTTTTAACGAGCCGAAAACGCCCCAAAGTTCCAACCCTCAGCTTGTTTCAGGAACTAATAGTTTGAACGTTTAATATCCACATTTGCTATTCACAATGTTGCCGAAAATCGCGTCTCTAGTACAATTTGATCTGTGAACAATAACAGTTCGTGATCGGAGTTCAAAATATGTCGGTTCGCTCTTCGCTTCGTCTTTGATGGAGACATTCTATACACATATAGAGTACAGACGTGATTAACGGCTAGGTTGTAAAATACCCTTCAGTTACTGACGTGTGAAACATTTTACGACGTTCATAACCCGCTTATTTGGTGGCGAAGTTCGAGTATAAGCGGGCTTAAATGTTGTGAGTGATTAAAATATTCTGACGGTTTAATTTTCGTAATTTATGGCAGGCCATAAAGTTTGTTGAAGATCATTTTTGAACTTCGTAAAAATTCGAAATTCTCAGTTTCTTGGAATTTATGGTTTCGTAAATCAAAAGAAAAAAACAGAACCCTTATAAGATTGTCCTTGTCCGTCTGTCTGTCCGTCTGAACGTCTGAACGTCTGTCCGTCTGTCTGTCAAGACCATTTATCTCAGGAACGCGAAATAAGTTTGTCTTACGACTTTTGTCTTACGAAGTGTGAACTAACTATTCCTGTCTACTCACCTTCTTCTTAACAGTCCTCGCGTAATCGTATCGAAGTCTCAATAAACTGATAGTCACTGGCAATAATATGCGATGAAATGGAACATGCCAAAAATCTGACATCAATTGAACCCTAGCAAATATAGTATAAGAAAATTGAGGATAATGGCCCCAATAATTCGTGTTATTTTGAAAATTGGCTCAGGGCTTCGAACGTATGTAATAAACAGCTCTCGAAGCTTAACTACGGAATAAGTAATCGTCTAAGTACGCCTATCCGTTCGGCCTTCGAAATATAGAGCAGAATTTCCATATCGTTCCAGATTTTTCCACATTATCCACACGGATCAATGTGTGATTCGCCGAAGCACAGTATAAGCGGTAATTTAACTTCCTAGGAAAGTATATCGCGTGGCTTGAATGTGTGAGTGGCACACAGCGCCAATAGGGACGTATCATGGCACGCAAACATCGATACGTTACAACTAACTTGATGGCATAGGTCGGATCGCGCTACGCGCCGCATGCGCCGCGCTTTTATGTACCTACGTACGATGGTCCAGAGGCCGGCACGAAACTATACCCAAAATAGTTCACGAAAATCGGTTGACGGTTAACCCGCAACACCATCGAAAATGCGTTTTTTGCATAATTCTAATTCAGTTTTTTTTTCTTCATCGACCGGTATAGTTTTTATTTTTCTGTGATGATAAATAAAATGTATACAGCATAATTTTTTTCACGCTTTCATAAACGCTGTAACCCGCATAAAATGCCGTGTTTTCAACTGCGTTGTGGTCTACAGCAAAATGGTTTCCGCGATTAGCTCTCCGTCATCGACTTTTTGCTTCGCGTAAATTTCAGCTTTTGCCCAGTTTTTGCCATTTACAGCATTTAATCGGGAGGTGTTGTAAATAAACTATGTTGTGCACAGCATTTTAAAGATAAAGTAATAAGTTGATAATGACAGTAAATACATTTTAAAATATCGAATACATAAACTGCATACGCAAACGCATATATATTCCTATATATGTATACGTATACCGCACTTCCAGCGACACCTATTTCAGTTTTGCAATTCAGGTCTACTTTCACGCCGGGCACTATACTTGCGTAATTGTCTGAAACGCCTAGAGTTGTACTACTGGTTATATTGTGGCCAAAGCCACAAAGTCAAGGGAAACAACTTTCTGAATATGAGAATAAAGAAATGGCTAACATAAATTGTCGATTTGTAAAAGTCGAATAAGCCATCACTCGCAAAAGCAATAGGAACAAAAGCTTAGTGATTTCGTTGCGTTCGCGTTGAAATATGACGGTTTGGGAATTCCACTTTGTATTATCCATTAATGTAAGTGCATGGTATAGTTTTTTTTATCATGATTAGAGCTATTAGCTCAATGAGCTCTCATATAGTTGTCCTATCCAAGTGGAGAGCTTAAATTGCAAACTTGCACTAACCGCCTAGACACGATATTGCGCGACCAGCGGTAGCGGCAGTGGCGGTCATAGGTAAAAGCGAGAGACCGCGCTCCGACCTCCCGCTCCCACCTATACTGCCATCCACAAACTAAAACGCCGCTACTTTGTATGAAAATTCATACAAATTAGCGGCCTTTTAGTTTGAGGATGGCAGTATGGCAGCCGCTGCCGCTGCCGCTGGTCGCGCAAGGTCGTGACCAGACGGGGGCGGCGGGACGCTTCTAGTTTACATACTAAAATTTTGCAGCGTCGCATCGCGCCGTGTAGTTGTTTTACCTCATACAATTTCATACACAACATAGAAGCATAGAAAAGAAGAACAGAAACTTTACAATTTTGCAAATTAATTTGAGAGCCGCGGCCATTAGCGACTGGAGAACGGACGGTTACGGTATTTCTATCGACAAGAGCAAGTCTCATTTCATGATGAAGTTATTTATAGCGAAGCCGAACTATGCTGGAGCAATACTAATTCATTTTCATGGCAAAATTGAGGGTGTTTACTGGGTGTTACGGTGGATGAGTGGTTGAGTCGCTGGGCCGGAAATCCAGAGGTACCGGGTTCGATTCTCGGTCTGTTCACAGGTGAGCGCCATTTAATTTTTCTATGTACTTTGATTTCTTGTATCTATATGACGAAGCGTGGATTTAATTAGTAGTCAAAATCCAATTTAAAATGGAAACATGTTTCAATGATTTGAGAGCGGGCAATTTAGTAACCCGAATGGAGTGGTTCGAGGATTCAATGACATTGACAGTTGTTGACAGTTAGAGTTTCGCGCGCGGGTTTGACGCGATATGGAAAAATTGATGTGTTGTGTTCGCGAACCAAACCATTGGCTCTTAAACTTGTAACAATCACAGTAATTAGTGGCAAAAGTGTTCACATGAACCCAAGTGATTAGTTGAGGTAACGAAGTGTGTCCATTTCCGAGTGTTTCCTTGACATACGCGCCCAAATAGTAACAATGATTGAGACCGATCGGCTAAGCTATTTATTCACTTCGACATCAGAAATGGGATTACCCAAGGAATCTCGGAAGTCACATACAGATCAGAGTGAACATATTTCACATAAGTATGAGTGCAAACGATGGGAATCTCCTTTTGGTATGCAACAAAGAAAGTGGACTTGATTCAAGCAATACACTACAAGATTCACACGCTGCTGATCCAGAAATAGCATAACCCAAGTGGTATCTTGATAATCATCTGGCTGTCGACTACAGTAGAGGTTGGGAAATCGAGTCACTAAGAAATCTTCTGTCGGTAAGATTGTGGAATTATCATATTTGATGATTGAGCACTTGGATAACAGTAAGTAATTAACTTCTCTCTCTCTCTCTGATAAATCTTAATAGAAATGGTTAGTAGGTACATAATCATTGCCCGTGAGTGTGCCCATCAGCCCCGGGCTTGGTGCGGGCTAGTTCTCGGATGTTGGTGAGCAGGCTGTGGTCCCCGTACTGGCACTATGCAGTGGTACATAATTATTGGCATACTCTATGTCAAGTACATTATGTGTTCATCATCAGCTTAGGAGGTCTTATAAATTAAATTAAAACAGAAGTACTTAATACAGCGATGCAAGACTGATAAGCATGGCATGTTTAGATGTAGGTAATGTGCTCTCCTCTTTTGTATGTCTGTGATCATGATTAAATCTAATTTGATTATTTATTACTCAAATTAAAATTGCAGTATAAGTTGCATATCATGTTCTGAAAATTGAGATAATTTAATGGAATATGTAATTAATACACAGAGGACTTTGGACACTTCTTTTAATCAACTATCACTCTATTTTAATCACAATATTGATTATAAACAAATCTCTATACAAATGACATTTATCTTGCTATCCTGAAGGCTGGGACTGGAGTGAATTGACATGTCGTTCAAAGAACGACATCAACATTCTTACATTCAAATTGAATATGAATCATTCGATTCTAAGCGGCCAGAGTTGATTGTAACAAAACCTTATTACAATAACAGTATAGGTGAAGTAAACTTTTACAAGTTAATATCTAAATTTCCTAGCTTTGATATTTCACACATGCTATAAAGAAATGGTATTCTAAAAAACAATGATTATGGGTCAATAAATTCACAGGGTTAGGATACACATGTATCAGAGTAATCGGAGTGCATAGGGTATAACGGTCATGTTAGTTAATAATAAGGGATTCGTCATGTTCGTTACGTAGATGACTATGACAAGCCTGTGTGACAGATACTAGCCTGTGTGGCACATACTAGCCTGTGTGGTACATACTCGCCTGTGTGGCACATACTAGCCTGTGTGGCATATAATGGCCTGTGTGGCACATACTGGCCTGTGTGGCATACACTGATCTGTGTGACACATAGTAGCCTGTGTGGCATACATTGGCCTTTGTGGCGCACTCTAGCCTATGTGGCACGCATTAGCCTATGTGGCACGCATTAGCCTGTGTGGCACGCATTAGCCTGTGTGGCGCTGACGAGCCTGTGTGGCGCTGACGAGCCTGTGTGGCGCTGACGAGCCTGTGTGGCACTGACGTTAGGTGGAATTAAATTTCCTATGTGGTAGGGTAGGTATAGCAGTCATCATTTTGAAATAATCTTGAGACCTAAGTAGTATTTGCAAATTAAAGGAATGAACATTCTTTCTGAATAATCAATCTAGCTGGGGGTGCAAATGAGTGTTAGGAATAGAGTCATGCAACATAAGGTTAGTCAGGGTGACCGAGTGGCGTATGGTATAAACCATTGTCTATTATTCAGTCATAAATGCTAAGTGTACGGGAAATAGATTTACACACGAGGACGTGTGACTATGCAGGGTGGCCGTGACGAAGCGTGGATTTAATTAGTAGTCAAAATCCAATTTAAAATGGAAACATGTTTCAATGATTTGAGAGCGGGCAATTTAGTAACCCGAATGGAGTGGTTCGAGGATTCAATGACATTGACAGTTGTTGACAGTTAGAGTTTCGCGCGCGGGTTTGACGCGATATGGAAAAATTGATGTGTTGTGTTCGCGAACCAAACCATTGGCTCTTAAACTTGTAAAAATCACAGTAATTAGTGGCAAGAGTGTTCACATGAACCCAAGTGATTAGTTGAGGTAACGAAGTGTGTCCATTTCCGAGTGTTTCCTTGACATACGCGCCCAAATAGTAACAATGATTGAGACCGATCGGCTAAGCTATTTATTCACTTCGACATATATATGTAACATAAAATGTGGTGTAATTTACCCGCATTAAAAACCAATGAAGGGACAACATGTTTCCTTCATAAAAAAAACTATAATTCATTTTTGTTGACAATTTTATCCATTACATTAGTTTGTTAAATACATAATGAGATTTTGCTACCAACATAAAATTTTAAGAGGAGATAGACACGTTAGCGACCATTATTCGTAGTGCTAGTCGTAGCCGTAGAAGAAACGGGTATGTAGCGAAAATGTTCGGGTTTCCGGTGTTGAAAATGTTAAGTTACGGTTTCACTAACTATCAACATCAGCCTCATCATTTCAATCCATAGATGCCCGTTTCTGACATAGGTATCTCCCAAAGATTTCACGAAAGCTCGGAAACCGGTATTTGCTTCATACAAAAATATCGGTATTCTTTCCGTTCTGTTCGTGCTTTGGTTTATTTTTTAATTTTTTAACCGGAAAATCTAATAATACGAAATCATGACTCAAATAAATTATTGAGCTCTACATAAAAAGAATAAAATTATTCAAAATATTGGGCTATTTCGGGGTTTTTGCAAAATACCGGTTACGAGCCCTGGACTTCACACTTCTACAATAAACAGTGTTTAGTGCTTGTTTTAAAAGGAATCAATAAACTCGAAGTCAAAGATTTGCCCGATATCCATAAAAATGAATAAATAAAGATTAATCTCTTAAAGTTAGTCAATATTATTGTAAGGTGATTCGAGCCGGTGGGTTCTCCATACAAATACAAAGAGAATGAGAATGAGAATGAGAATGAGAATTTATTTGCATAAACACGGTAATACATTTTGATGACATTTAAGTAGTTTAAAAGAACCACGTGCTTAGCCACAGATTGGCATGCATAATTTTTTTTTTTTTATACATTAGTAAATTACACAGAAACAAACAATACAATTTCAAACCTAACTACTATACTCTTAATATAATTATGGAATATAAAATTAATTTGTATGTCACTTTAATAACAATAATTGTTTACATTAATAATAATTAATAATTTGTGTAATTAAAAAAATCATTTAAATTGTAAAAACATTTCTCTATAAGCCATTTCTTCAATTTTATTTTGAACAGTTTATCAGGTAACTGTCGAATGTCACGTGGTAAATTATTATAAACTCTAATGCTCATTAAGTGACAATTTTTCTTAAATAATTTTGTTTTACTCTGTGGCATCTGCAACTTCGACTCATCTCTCGCTCTCAACCTGCTGTTAGTTGCCGGAGTATTGAAATAAGAAGGATTATTCCTAACGAGGCACCCCAGCTCTAGTACATATAAACCTACTAAGGTGAGTAATCTAAGCCTCTGAAACAAGGGTCTACAAGAATCTCTTGGTCCAGCGCCACAGACCGCTCTAACGCATTTCTTTTGGGAAATGAAAGCTTTATTCACATCTGTGGAGTTACCCCATATTGAGATGCCATATTTTAAAATCGAGGTGACATAGCCATGGTATGCGAGTAGGGCAGTTTTTTCATCTGCTACACTTCTCAGTTGCCTTAAAGCGTAAACGAATCTGTCCAATTTATCGCATATTGACTTAACCTGTTGCTTCCAGGAACAGTGTTGATCCAATGTTATACCTAAAAATCTTACGTCACTAACTTGGTCAATCAGCTGATTCCGACATTGCAATTGTAGGTCTAGTCGTTGTGTCTTGTAATTATGGAAGTGTATGTAACATGTCTTTGTTATATTTGTTCTCAAGTTGTTGGCACATAGCCATGAGTCAACTGCATTTACTGTAGAGTTTAAGTATTCTTCATACGAGGCGGCCTTGGTATCACCGTCAGGTATTACCAATGAAATATCGTCAGCAAATAAAGACATTTGGCACGGCGTCTCCCTAGGGAGGTCGTTTATGTATAAAAGGAAAAGCAGCGGGCCCAGAATGCTTCCCTGGGGGACCCCATACCTGTTGTGTCTGTAGGCTGAACGATGGACTATGTTTTCATTTAATGTGTTGAGCTTACTTACCTCTACACATTGCGTGCGGTAGTCTAGGTAACTCTCTATCCAGTCAAGAGCGTTTCCTCTAATACCGTAGTATTCGCATTTTCGAAGTAATAAATTATGCTCAACACAATCAAATGCCTTAGTCATATCAAAAAAAGTCACTATAACCGGAATCTTATTATCAATATATTGAGTGATACTGCGAATAAGTGTATATATCGCAAACGTAGTAGACTTTTTTTTCTGGAATCCGTGCTGTTCTTTTGCAATAATGTTATACTTGTCTAAGAATTCCAATACCCTATTATGAAAAACTTTTTCAAATATCTTAGACAGTATAGGTACCAGTGTAATGGGACGATAATTTCGAACATCCTGTTTATTGCCTTTCTTGTACAGAGGTTTTACAATTGACTGTTTAAGACGGTCTGGAAATATACCCTGAATAAAGGATAGGTTGACGAGATGGGTTAGGACTGGAGATATCACTTTCGCACATTCTTTGATGACTTTGGTTGAGATTTGGTCGAATCCAACGGAATTGGTGTTATTCAATGATTGAATTATACGAATTAATTCATTTTCTGTACACGGCCTCAAGAAAAAACTATTACTAAGCCGTTGAAGCTTTGATAAAGGGTTCGGGCTATTATTATCGCTAGTATTTATGTTAATGTTAACATTAGTTGAGTCTATTAAAAAGTTGTTGAAAGTTTCTGCTATTTCTAAGGGATCTTCTATAATGTTCCCATCAAATTCTACGGATTCGATTTCTTGCTTAGTTTTGTTAGTATCATGTTTCCCTTTAATGATGTCCCATGTTGCCTTACATTTGTTTTTTGATTTATGTATATAGTTATTATTAATCCTTTTTTTTGAGTTTGTAACACATGCTCTAAGTAAGTTACTGTATGATTTTAGTATACTTTTATTTTCATCTGTTCTCCCTTTATAATAAGCTGCTCTCAGTTTTCTTTTAGTCCTACTGGATTTGATGAGTCCCTTTGTAATCCATTTAGGTGCCGAAATATTAGATTTTATTTTTATTCGGTATTCAGGAAAGCAGAGGGCATAAAGCAAGGAAAGGAGGTCATGGAACTTATTAAAGGCAGTGTTCAGATTACTCTCTAAGTGGACCTCTGCCCAAGAGAGGCACGATAGATAGTTTTTGAACCTTTCTATATTTTCGTTCGATAAATCTCGATTTGTTGTGTACCAGAAGTTTCGAATATTTTGTGAGATTGTTTTTGTTGGGAATCTTAGGATCTGACATGTGTTATGATCAGATAATTGTACCGGGTATATGTAACCCACCGCATCATCAATATTGCTAGCTATGTGATCAATGCAAGAATTTATACGTGTAGGCTGATTAATATGTGGCGTCAAGTTATAGTTTTTTAGTATTCCCTTCAGTGTGTCTGATGCACTACTTTGCTTTGTAGTATCAATGTTCAGATCACCCGTAATTATTATCTTCCTTTTTGATTTAGAGGTAAGTTTATGAAGAAGAGTCTCCAAATGGTGAAAGAACGTGTGAATTAGATTAGTCTGTGGGATTCTATATATGCAAATAACTATACAATTGAACGAGGGAATATCTACACCGCAGCATTCAAAAACTCGTTCAACGGAAGAATCTTGACATAGCGGTAGTGCCTTATAATCGATTACTTTTCTCAATAGAATACATGTTCCACCTCGTTTCTTATTTTCTCTACAAAAACTTGACGCTACGTTAAAGTTTTTTAGGGTAACGTTGTTTTCACTACCACGCTTGACAAAGGTTTCAGTTAGACATAATATGTCAATAGTGATACCCTTGCCAAAAAACTCAGCCAAACATAGTTCTAAGGCGTTTAGTTTTGAAAGGACTCCTTGGATATTTTGATGTAGCAGTGTTATGGTGGTTTTATCATTATTTTTTGTATTTCTTTCGTCGTTATGGACGAAAAAATTTTGTATTTTCAGTTGACTCTACCTTGGGACTTTTGGAACTACAAGATGGTTTTAATGTTTTAAAATAATATGGTATTGTACCTATCTTTGGCTTACTTATCTGTATTTTTTGTGCCTGAATTCGAGAGGTACCCGAGTTACTAACTGGCTCAATCACTGTATCACTACTGGCTTTGGTTAAAAATATGTCCTTTGCTGGCGTGCCTGGATTCAATTTCATGGCTTGAATCTGAGATTTGTCCAAGTTACTAATATCTGTATTTAGTTTAACATTTTTAGTTTTGGCTAGTGGTATGTACTTTTTATTATAATCAGAAGAATCTATAACCAAATTGATCTTTTTACATATTATTCTTAAGTATTTATCGGTACTAGTTGTTTTGTTGTAATAATCTATGATAGTGCAATATTTAAGTACATTACATAATTGTTTTAGAGAGCTATTCAATTTCCATTCGTTCAGAAAATTGCTGTCTTTAACACTTAACAAAATTACATTTGAATCTTCTAGCCGTTTTAAAGATGCTGATAACTCAAATATAAGCTGACTTGGATTGGAGTCGTTTTCTCCAACACAAATTATTACGAAGTCATTCTTTGTAGCCTTTAACTTAAAGCATTCTTTCAGAACTTCACGTGCGTCAGCAAATGGTTTTGTGATCGATGAGATATTATACTTTTCATATTTTGTATTTAATCTTGACGCCAAAAGCTTTGAAGCCAAACCAACGCATTGTTGTGTTCCCAGTATATATATGTTTCGTAAGTAGTCCTGCTCGTTCATATTTATTTTTGTTGTTATTTGTAGACTTTTCTGGGCGCCATGTTCGCTTTGTTTTTTGTTTTGTTCAGATGGAACTTGGATATTTTTGTTTTTTGGCGTTAACTTTTCGTTGGATTTTCGCTCATTTAGTTCTTTATTTTGTTCAGGTGTTTCTGATGAAGCGATATTATTTCGATTTTCCTGTGGCAACCCTGAATTGTTTGCGCTGTTTTCGTTGTGTTTCTTCGCAGGCTCATTTTCTGCATCGGGCAAGCATAAGGGACTAACCAGATGTTTTTCGAGTGATTTTGGTTTTCCCGCGGTCAGTTTCTTTTTTGTTGATGTTCCTGGAGAAGAGGTTGATTTACAGACTTTCTCGAGTGTTTTAATTTTAGCCACATACTGGGATATTTGATTCTTAAGTGTGTAGTTCTCTGAGAGAATATTTTCTATTTCTTGTTCAGCCGATAGTAGCTGTTCTTGTAATTCGATGACCTTTTCTTTCAATTCTATTTCTACTGCGCAGTCACGTTTACTTATATTAGGGCAGCTTCTATTTAGTCTGCTGTTATCCAACGATTGGTCTGAGGTTTCATCGTCGCTTGAGAGTGAAGTCAGTGAAGTAAACGAGTTTTCCGTTGGTATATTTATAGTAGATTTTTTTCTTAAAGTGACATTGCTTGTGTACTTTTTTGCCGAGGCAAGGAAGGGCTGCTGAAATAAGTCATTTCTTTTCCGTGCATAGCAAGGGTTGCAGATCCAATTATTTTTTCTCTCTTGATCCATTAATCGAAAACGTTGAAATGATACACCTCCACATTCAATGTGGTATATATTCTTACACTCCTTGCATGTTATTACCTGTCGGCATTCAATCGCTTTACTGCATTTTGCGCATACATCTGCCATGATTATTAAATTCCTGTTTACGATTTCGATAGTAGCGCCCTCTTTGGTATTTAATGTGAGTACCTTTGAGTATTAACGATCTTCGTAAACTCAGCAAGTTTCCGAACGCATCTCTTGCTTACGTCAGACGATGTCGTAGGTGACTTGACAGGTGACAGGTGACACTAACAGCCGGTGTGGTGTTGTGGAATGTAATCAGCTGTCTAAATGTTCCGATGGTACCTCTTATTTTATTAGTTTTTTTCCAAATTTTGACTGTTACTTTGAATTTATCGTTGTGTGCGTGTGTGTACAAAAGTACAGTTAGTTTTTACAGTCCGTTTTAAGTGTAAAATCAAAGAAAAACAGCTCGCCGGAGCGTACCTGAGATATTCTTCTTGTAGTCGGTGATGGTGCTATTGTTTACAACAGGTTTTCACGCTTCAGGTAATGATTTTTACATCTTAAATTAATAATATTGTGGCAGCTTGTCAAACGCAATGTTTTCATATCAACGTCACACACACACTCCACTCCAAGAGGGTCATCATTTGCTTCCACGACATCAAACGTCTTTGTTGTTGTTTAGTTTTATAGCTTGTTACATTTTGTCTGCGCGAATTGACATGAAAAGACTCAAAAAAAAAAGAATCAGCGTGCAATTGGGCCTTTGAAGTCAGCGCCATCTATCAGTATCATTAGAAACTAAAAATGTTTGCTAAAATTATATATTTCATTGGCTTTTTGAGAGTTCTCATTTTATTTCGGGCAAATAAAATGTATGAAGCTGTAACATAAAACACATTTTAAACATAATTGATGCCGTAGAAGCAAACAATGACCCTCTTTTGGTTTGCAAAGAAAACCGACCGACTCGAAGCACCTTAATAGACACCGTGGGTACGAGTAACCCGACAAACTTTAACTATAGATTCCAACAACTATTAGGATTAAAAAAAGTTATGTGATGTATAGTCGAAAAACGCGTACTTTCAGAGATATTCATTCTTTTTAAATGAAAACTCTCAAGTGTGTAACAAGCCCTAATAAAAGTGACTAAAATAGTTTTACTAATTTTTAAAAATCCTTTAACTAAACAGCAATTAACCTTCGCAGTATTTGATGGTAAGCGACTACGAGGCCAAAAAATTTACCTTTCGTTTCCATTTTAGCTTTTTTTTTCGTTTTGATAACTTTTCCTCCAGTAAGGACATGTTTATAACGAGGGGCTGAATTTACTGATTTATTTTGTTCCATAAGACTATTAATGTAAAATGACAAAATTCGACCCGTGTTGATATAACATTATTTACTCGTCACACCACCAGGAATTCATGGCTAAAGTATGTCGGTATAGTCCCTCCCACCCTGTATATTTAGCTTAATATCTTGATAATGCCGTTACTAATTAGCTAAATTGTAGCTTGACTTCTCTACCTAATGTAATCTGTATATGATTAGTCCAAATGTTTACATGATCCCTAACCTATATTATACGAACTATATGGATTTAATAATACGAGTATAACCTTTTTCGCTGGTTTTACCCGCCGAATGTCAATTATCCGATATTCAGCAGGCTAAAATTTGATCAAAACTTATCCAAATACCGTACCAGACTTCCAATACAATCTGCTAAAGAATTCCGCAGGTATTTCTTAGAATTCTTAGCACATACCTGGTAGATACGAAATTTCACATGGAACATTCTAAGCAGAGAATTGGGAATTTTATGTTAAGTGGGTTATCGACATTGGCATGAACATGGCTCGATACATGCGTCCTTGCGAACTTTTTAGGGTTCCGCACCTCAAAAGAAAGAACGAATCACATTTATGATACACTCTAAAAAATCTGAGCCAACTAAGACAGATTTCTCTTTGTTGGCGTTAACTTAAATAAAACAAACACGATATTAAACATGTCAACGAAAGCTGATTAATTAAAACAGCAAGTTCATTAGTGATTAAAACAACAATCTAGAATCTTGATAATTTTAACAAACATTTTCCTTGTTTCTATCATTATTTGCTTCTTTGTATGATTCGATCATGTTTAAATAGTTACCTTATACATCAATGTTTGTTGAATCAAATCAGAACATGGTTAATTGAACTATGATAAACAATCAATATCATCTTAGTTGGTGCATCTAACGTCTTGTTAGGCTAAATCACAGACTACCTCCACTAGACGGAGCATGTTGAGCGGCGCGCGCTCACATCTGATATGTTCAATTGTATAGCATTACGACATTACGCGACCGGCCGCTCGTTCAGTTGCGACCATGTTTCTGACTTGTGTGTGCACCAAACGTGAAATAAATATTTCTGTTCAATCCGACGACAATCTCGAAACGTACAATGATAAAAAAGCTGTGAAACACGCGTTTTATTAGTAATATCTATCGATATTTAATCGCACATATGCGTGGTGAGCTCGTGTCTTATGGCATGCTCCGTCTAGTGGAGGTGGTCTGTGGGCTAAATTAAACTGTATACTCAGGTCTACTGTCAGGTCCCTTGAAGCTGTGGAAAAATCAAACTTTTAAGTTAACATAAAAAAAAGATACGGCCGTTTATGCCGCAAAAAGTGTGTATTTCGACACTCTCAAGGGAATTTAAATTTATAGGGTACTTTCTGTCGACCTAGAACTATGAAATAGCAAATAATACCGTCTTATACTGCAAACATAGGGAAAAATTTAAAACTATACATTTGTAATTAAATCGTAAGAAATATACTTAGTCTTTACTAAGGGAATCAATGTACTTTAATATTAATAATATACCTACAAATTTGTACGGGACCGTCGGTGGGCGAGTCCGACTCGCACTTGTCCAGTTTTTTTAGAAGCTGAGACAGTGTAGTAAGAGCTGATAAGTTGTGATGGATGTAATGTAAGCAGAAATATATTTTAGCAAAGCGACTTTAGCAGTAGTGGAGCCATACCTACTCTAAATATAATATGTGCTCGTAGCTATTTGTACTATTCTATATTTCTGAGAGGGACATTAATTTTTATTCAATAATTACATTATTTTAGTCTGCTGGAAAAAAGTGAATTACTTTCTTTTTTTAAGGCTTTTTATTAACATGCAATGTTTGTTAATATATTTAGAGTAAATCTTGCAAGATGAATTAGAACCACTTTATGATGAACTCAAATTGGTATAGGGCACGAATATGTAATTTGTTTGCTATTATTATGGCAGTAAGGTTTATGTATACATATTTTGGAACTTTGTGTGGATATTTATCTTTGCCCTTGACCGTACTCGCGTATCTTTGGTGACAACGCAATCAAATATTATTGCCATTGATTAGTACTTATAGCTGATCTGATGATGCAGTCGGAAGATAGCCAAAGGATCATAAATGGCATAAGATAAATCCATAGTCGGCTGTTGAATCCAGTTTGCGATTATGCAAAAGGACAGACGAAATAATAAAAGCATCCCTAGAAAAATTATACTTTTGGCATAAACTTATTTTCAATTTAAAACAGCGATTTTATAATTCATCCTAATCTGTTTCATTGGTCACCCCCTGACTCCATCGTGAGACCAAGTCAAAATTATCATAATGTTGTATTTTCATCGAAACTCAGTGTACCTATGCGTAGAGTTTCATAAGAATCGGTTTAGTTACCTACTAATCGTATTTTCTTTTCAATATTTAAGTTGATATTGTCGATAATATTATTTCTAGATGCCAATATTGCCCTCAGAGATAGCCACTTTTGATAAATAAAAAGGTATTCAAATCAACCTGACAAGAGATAATTTTTTGCGCTTAAAGCTTCGTTAATTTTCTTTTTTTAAGATAAAAACCTCGCACTGGTTGATGGACAGACGAAGACCTCTTAGAGCAGTGGTTCCGAACCTGGGGGTAATTACCCCTTTAGGGGTAAAATTAAGTTTTCTCAGGGGTAATACTCATATTAAGTCGTTTTTCTTTGAGTAATTTCATATACTTGTCTGTATTACCTATTTTTTGGAGGGGTAATGATACAAATCTAGAGGAGGCCTGTGAGTGATGTGGCAATAAAGGTTAGGAACCACTGTCTTAGAGTCTTTAAGGTATTTAAAAAAAGGTAAAAAAAACCACGGGACTCGGGCCAATCAAAGTAATATTGATTTAAACTTTCACGATTTTCACTCATTTGTTTTGTATTTTTGGTGGTTGTTTGTTATATTTATTTGCATGTTCTGTTTTTTAATTTGCTTGTGAATGCATGAAAAAATACGCAAGTCATTATAACGGGCTAGCAAGCACTCATTGACTAACACGTTATCATATCGCGGATAAGCAAACCAATATTTTTGTTTTAATTAACATGGATTCCCGCAAAGTAACGCCTGATTCAATCAGTTATTTTTTCTTGTATGTAGATATGTGTGTGTGTTAAGTATGTGTAGTACGTTGCGCAAATACTCTCTCGCAAAAATGGCAGACTTATATCAGAAAAATGTGCTACGGCGACTCCCTTCTGCGTCGCTCTAAGCACAATAACAATGAAACCCCTACGAATGACAGAAGCCCATCCATTTGAAAGACAACCCAATATTTACTATTCGCGCCCAAATCGCCGCCAATGGCATGTGAAATTAACTCGACTACAGGAGAAAACTTGGCGCAACAAATACACAGGATTTGAACCTTATGGAGGGCGGTCGGATCCCTTAAAGGGATTTACGTGAGCCGACTGGGTGTATTCTTGGCAACAATCGAATTTTGGCTCGAGTTATATTTCGGATCAGAGCGTGAATATGTGAATGTAGTGCTGGGATAGTTAACACTAACAAATGGGGTAATGTTGTATTACAATCAGGGCTCGGATACCGGTATTGTCTCCTATAAATGCCCAAAAAAAATTGAATCGTTACCAGAGTAAAAATATGTCGGTACGCTCGTCGCTTCGACTTTGACGGAAGACAACATCATGACCTTCAATCAGGGCTGGGATACCGGTATTGTACCGGTAGCATACAAAGATACCGGTATTTTTCCGTGCTTTGGTTTATTATTTTATTTTTTAATCGGACAATCTAATAATACAATACCATTACTTAAAAACATGACTAAGCCCTACATAAATAATTCAAAATATTGGACTATTTCGGGGTTTTTTGGCAAACACCGGTTTCGAGCCCTGATTACAATAATATTGTGTAAAATTTGTTACTCAGCAAAACAATGATCGTAAATTACATAATTATAACTACAAAATCTTGACATGTGATATTCTATGAGTAAATAATGATTGGTTTGGTTCTTACTACAATTATGGTAACATCTAATGCTTAGTACCAGCGAATAAAATGTTTGGTAACCTGATTGGGAAATTTTGAAAACAGTTTGCAATGCAACACTTAAATCTATCATGGTTCGCACACAACTTGAAATAGTTTCTAAAAGTCTAAAACGATTAGGTCTACTTGTTTACCGCCGTTTCTGAACATATAAAAACCCTTCTCCATATTATGAATGTGCTTAAAAAGGTAAACGTCTTTTTTATCTATATAAAGCTTTGTTATACATATAAAGGTGAACAAGCTTGCAATAATTATAGAGACAAATGTCTATCTCTGTTTGTTTTCCAAATAAATAAAATAAAAATAAAAGGAAGTATGATTGCGTAAGAGCTGTAAAAACTAAAAACTATTTAATTAAAAATTCATAAAAGCTCTATTCGTGATTTCTAACTCTTTTAAGCACGGACCACTAACTTTTATCGGTCGTTTTTGAAACGACATTGCTACTAGTGTTAGTAGGTAAATCAGTTTTAAAAATGTAACCTAAAAATTGTGAAAACCCTAAATCTGCTATATTTTGCATGGAAACCTTATGCCACCGTAATAACTGTAACATTACTAACCTTTCCATATAAAATTGGGTTAAGAAAAACTTAAAAAAATATATTGGACAAATTTCATTTTGTCTAGGGATGTGTCAGTTCACCCACCCTTATAAGGCAACCCTAACATATTGTGTGTATTTTTACATTTTATTACATAAAAAATTTGTTTCATGAAAAAAAAGGATTAGGGAAGGTTGTCGTAAGGCGATCTCTTCTAATATAATATAGATAATATTAAGCTATATTGCGAGATTTGCAGACTGAAATTGAAGTGTGTAAATCGGAACTAAATAAACGTTCTCAGCGAACTCATTATATTATTAACTCTGCATACCCAATCTAGTTATGTATTCAGCACTAAATTAATGATACATGTGGTATGGACTATGTAAAATACAAACAGTCTAGACCGCATTTCAAAGCGATTGTATTAAGTCACGTATATCCTTGGTCTTGAACCGCCCGGAATACTACTAGTGCGCCGAGTTACGGACATGCTTCTATGGGAAAAGTTCACATCCGGATACCAGCACCAAATTTTAGTATGTTGTTAGGCATGGTCTCTGGACCCCAAAACTGCCGGAAGACAGTCTCTGAAAGGTCAAGGTCACCGAATATGACGTCATTCATCTAGCCGCTCCCGCGTTCTTAAGAATGTTGAATTGTGACAAAACTACACATCTCACATCCACATAAGTGATATCAAATGAAAGGTAATTAAATATGCTATAAATGACTTTTACATTTGAATTTAATAAATGTTATACTTTAGGAATTATTCACACAATAATTTTAATATCGTAAAAAGCAATACGGAAATTCAAGTTTTACAGCAAAACTAAAAACATTTAAGCTATGCAAATGTACTACAAAAACAAAAGCAATTTATTAAGCTTCATAACCCAGTTTAAATCTTGAAAATCTGTCAATAAATATAGAAGCTATAGCTCAAAAACCTTGAGCGCGCGAAAAATCTCCCGTAGTGCGCCGAGTTATGGAAAAAAAAATTACTTCCGGATACCAGCACCAAATTTTAGTATGTTATTAGGCATGGTCTCTGGACCCCAAAACTGCCGGGAGACAGTCTCTGAAAGGTCAAGGTCACCGAATATGACGTCATTCATCTAGCCGCTCCTGTGTTTAATTGTGACAAAACTACACATCTCACATTCACTTAAGAGATATCAAATGAAAGGTAATTAGATGCACTATAAATGACCTTTACATTTGATTTTAATAAATGTCATACTTTAGGAATTATTCACACAATCATTTCAATGTCAAAAGAAAAATACGGAAATTCAGGTTTTACTGCAAAACTAAAAACATTAAGTTATGCAAATGTACTACAAAAATATAAACAATTTACTAGGCTTCATAACATAGTTTAAATCTTGAAAATTTGTCAATAAATATAGAAGCTATAGCTCAAAAACCTTGAGCGCGCGAAATACTCCCGTAGTGTCCCGAGTTATGGAAAAAAAAATTACTTCCGGATACCAGCACCAAATTTTACTATGATATTAGACATATACTCTGGACTCCAAAACTGCCGGGAGACAGTCTCTGAAAGGTCAAGGTCACCGAATATGAAGTCATTCATCTAGCCGCTCCCGCGTTCTTAAGAATGTTTAACTGTGACAAAACTACACATCTCACATCCACATAAGAGATATCAAATGAAAGGTAATTAAATGTACTATAATTGCTTTTGTTTTGTGTAGTACATTTTCATAACTTAGTGTTTTTAGTTTTGCTGTAAAACCTTAATTTCCGTATTTTTTTTGACATTGAAATTATTGTGTGAATAATTTCTGAAGTATAACATTTATTAAATTTAAAAGCAACTACAATAAAAACTAAACAAACTAAAATTGAAAATGAAATTAAAAGTGAAAGTCATTTATAGCACATTTAATTACTTTTAATTTGATATCACTTATGTGGATGTGAGATGTGTAGTTTTGTCACAATTAAACATTCTTAAGAACGCGGGAGCGGCTAGATGAATGACTTCATATTCGGTGACCTTGACCTTTCAGAGACTTTCTCCCGGCAGTTTTGGGGTCCAGAGACCATGCCTAATAACATACTAAAATTTGGTGCTGGTATCCGGAAGTATTTTTTTTTTCCATAACTCGGGGCACTACGGGAGTATTTCGCGCGCTCAAGGTTTTTGAGCTATAGCTTCCATATTTATTGACAGATTTTCAAGATTTAAACTATGTTATGAAGCCTAGTAAATTGTTTATATTTTTGTAGTACATTTGCATAACTTAATGTTTTTAGTTTTGCAGTAAAACCTGAATTTCCGTATTTTTCTTTTGACATTGAAATGATTGTGTGAATAATTCCTAAAGTATAACATTTAATAAAATCAAATGTAAAGGTCATTTATAGTACATCTAATTTCCTTTCATTTGATATCTCTTAAGTGAATGTGAGATGTGTAGTTTTGTCACAATTAAACACGGGAGCGGCTAGATGAATGACGTCATATTCGGTGACCTTGACCTTTCAGAGACTGTCTCCCGGCAGTTTTGGGGTCCAGAGACCATGCCTAATAACATACTAAAATTTGGTGCTGGTATCCGGAAGTAATTTTTTTTCCATAACTCGGCGCACTACGGGAGATTTTTCGCGCGCTCAAGGTTTTTGAGCTATAGCTTCTATATTTATTGACAGATTTTCAAGATTTAAACTGGGTTATGAAGCTTAATAAATTGCTTTTGTTTTTGTAGTACATTTGCATAGCTTAAATGTTTTTAGTTTTGCTGTAAAACTTGAATTTCCGTATTTCTTTTTACGATATTAAAATTATTGTGTGAATAATTCCTAAAGTATAACATTTATTAAATTCAAATGTAAAAGTCATTTATAGCATATTTAATTACCTTTCATTTGATATTACTTATGTGGATGTGAGATGTGTAGTTTTGTCACAATTAAACATTCTTAAGAACGCGGGAGCGGCTAGATGAATGACGTCATATTCGGTGACCTTGACCTTTCAGAGACTGTCTCCCGGCAGTTTTGGGGTCCAAAGACCATGCCTAATAACATACTAAAATTTGGTGCTGGTATCCGGATGTGAACTTTTTTTCCGTAACTCGGGGCACTATACTATTTTGCGTCGATGTTTTGTAATATATTATTATGGGAAACAGTCCAATACGTCACATTTATCTGATAAGAGATCGTGATGTATGGAACGACTTTGTATACTCGTCAGATCTAGTTCCCTAGATGCCGATACCATGGAACTAGGGATATTACGTGGATGCGGATATTTTGAGGCTCTGATCCGCGAATATTGGTATAAAAATCTTAAAGAGCTTTCAAAAAAATTACATATAGAAATTATGCTATTCTTAGTCAGTTAATGCCAGCATTTTTCTATTGTGTGGCGCGTCACATAAGTAAAGATTGGCTAATCAACGACAGTAGGTACAAACTAACATTTACTCAAACGTAGCATCCGCGCTCGCTGGGCCTCATTCTTACAGCAAATGGCATAGATCCGCATCCGCATAAACTCCGCATTGTTTACGTGTGGATGTGATGTTCGTAGTAAAATATTTGTTATTTGAAATATATATATTTTAATAATGGATAACTGGATAAGGAAGGAGAGATGCGAGTATATGCGTGTCGGTACACAGGTACACACTACACGGATGCGGATTCTCAGATCCATGCGGAAATTCTTCAGATGCGAATAGGAATATCCACAAGTTTCCTGCTTGTAACTTACACGTGACAACCGCCTGAAGTCTCCGCCAATAGGTGACCGTAGGTGTAGGCTTAGAACACATCCAATATGACAAAGCCAACTGAACTAATCTCTCCTAAATATTACATTCGGATTCAAGCTTTGTGCCGGAGTAATCGTACTAAAACCTATAGCTTGTAGTCCGACTATTCGCTTATTAAGTCGACCTTTGACTACTCCCATATATCCGAAGGTAGAACTACGTACAATGAAAATCACAGCCGAAGTGTACATGGGCAGGAAACTTAGTGATGGTAGGTAGACTAAGAAGAGTACTGAATTGCGTTGCGACCAAGTACGTCAAAAAAAACGACGGGAAAATACCAGCTCGATGTTCAAATGAAAACTCCCGCATGCAGTGGTGCGCACTTCATAAAGGCAAAAAAAAACACTGCTACCCTCTAATTTCTACTGTAATCAGGGCAATATGGTATACATTAGTAGAATCAGTATGTTAAGATACCGCCCTACTTACTTCTAGCCTCCTACCCTTAGTAGGAAAGAAATTACAGGGTAGGAAATGTCTTTTTATGCCACACCTGGCCATAAAGTGGCTTTTACCGCACGCTACGCGTACTAAAATAGTATATTACACAACTAGGCTGGTAATACAAAGAAAGGCCGAGATCGCAGAAGTTTGCGGCCCCAGCTGCAAGCGAGGGGCGTAAATATGCGATCGAGGGCTTTCTTTATTACCTTCCGCGTTGTGTTCATCATTTTATGTCTACACTTGGCCAGAAAGCGGCTTTTTCCGTACGCGCAGCGTGCGGAAAAATCCACTTTATGGCCAGGTGTGGCTTAAATATTTTTACTATTTTTACCGCCATTTTGTTTATTTTAACAAATTTTATTATTACCCAGTGACACTCGCGCCATCAAGACGAATCTAATGATATATCATTTATTAAAATCGGTTTTGTCGTTGAGTAGTTACGAGCGGACATAGGAACGGACATACATACATACATAAACAGATATATACATACATACACACAGCTCAAACACATAACCCTCCTTCGGACTTCGTCGCAATCGGGTAAAAAGGCCAAGCGTAGACATAAAATGATGTACCCAATACGGGAGGTAATCAAGATAGCCCTCGATCGCATATTTACGTCCCTTGCCTTGCAGCTCGGACCGCAAAAATCTGCGATCTCGGCCTTTCTTTGTTTTACCACCCTAGTTGTGTAATGTACTATTGTCTTTATAGAAAGCACGCCACTGCCCGTCCGGCAACTAAGCGGTGGATGAGGCTGCCACAACACCCATGAGATAAGCGTGTATAAAGAAGACTTATGCAGGAGTAGGTGCATATAGGCTGAATAGTGATAGATACTGGCACATACACGTTGGGAAACGAGTAACCCGACAAACTTTAACCACGTATTCCTGATGATATTACAAGTAAAAAATGTTATTATCAACATGGTCGAATTCTGTCATTTTACATTACTAGTTTTTTTGGAACAAAATACATCAGTAAATTCAGCTCTTCCTTGTAAACATGTCCTTACTGGAGGAAAAGATATTAAAAAGGAAAAAAAAGTTAAAATTGAAAAAAAGTTAATTTCTGGCCTCGTTGTCGCTTACCATCAATTAGTACCTACATTACTGCAGAGGCCGAGAAGTAAGGAGTTGCCGGCCGAGTCCATATAGCTGGCCGAACGAAGCGAGGCCAGATAGTTACGAGGCCGGCAACCCCATTTCCCGCCGAGGTATGTATAGTGCTTTTCTCAAATATGCAATGAAATAAATAAACTTACTAATACTTACCCTAAATATTATTTTATCAGAAACTTTCTATCAGAAAGTGACATTAGTGACATATTATATCCATAGACAATACAAATGTCAAGTCACGTTCGGAAACCATATACCTACAACCAAAAGCTGTTTCAGTTTACATTTTTACCGCGAATATTTAGATAAAATATTTTAAATGTGTATTCTTGTGGTTTAGTTTGCAATTTATAATAATTGGAAATTGTTTAGAATGTGTTATTTGTTATGTTCATGTCAATTTTAAATAAATAAAACTGCAAAATGTAGCAAAAATCGTTTTTTATTTTTTTAATGGCTGAATGCCGTGATGCTGTGGCCCAAATAAATGTGGAATGGAAATTAAAAAAAAATTGTTAGTATGAAATTCCATTACGTGCCAAGTGTCAAGCCGCACCGGAAACGAGGTATTTTGCGGCCTATTTTTAGGCACGTAATGTCAACTTTTCATGCCATGTTTGAGAAAATGTTAATTTCTGTTTAGCTAGCAGAATAAGAAATGTACTAAAAGTACCTTAGTCACATTTATTTGGGCTTGTTACACACTTGGGAGTTTTTAATTTTAAAAATGATGAATATCTTAGAAAGTAAGCGTTTTTCGATTTTATATTATGTAACTTTTTTACTCCTAATAGTCGTTAAAGTCTATAATTAAAGTTTGTCGGGTTACTCATCTCCACCGTGTATAAATAAGTAGACTCACCGTCTAGACGACGATGAGAAATGATGTCAAATTTCTAGTTCCTCAGGGCCACACTAGCAAGTCTGAACACAGCTTTAAGCAAATTTTCCTAATCCAAATATTGTTTCAATGGGAACTCAACCGGTTCACGAATTCGGAATATTGATATTCCTGAGGAACTAATTGCACTGTTAAACGGCTAGGTATATGAGTATTGAGTAGGATCAAATAAAGCTTTGTTATACATATAAAGGTGAACAAGCTTGCAATAATTATAGAGAGCTTGAACAAGAGTGCGAACGAGGGTATCGAATTTTGTTAACTCTTATCCGAATAAACGATTTACCATTAAAGCTCCGACAAATGTGTGATTTCATCATCGGGAGCAGTTTCTACTGAAACCGGTTTTTTATTTGGATTGTTAATTATTATAAAATATACCTAACCTCAAATTACATACAAATAGCTATCGCAATGCAGCTCTCAACACTGTTTTTAGAATGTTGGATATTTTAACATCAATCTTGCTTTTAATGTGGCTCAGCAAGAGCGTTCGGTCAATTATGATATTTTGTTATTATCATACGGGAAAATAGAGTGATGCTGAAAATCTAAGCGCATGTACCTAATATATATCGGTTCAACAACATTAGATAATGATTTTCTTCTGGACTCGTGCGTGGACTATAGAAAATGCACTTGCACAACCTTTTTATTCTGCATTATCATAGTCGGATAAAAAGTACACTTAAGGATGACAAGGGCCGAATCTGCCTGTATACTAAATTTCAGTAGTTAAAGCAACGACGCGTAGTTGCAGTATCCAAGAGGCATCCAGATGGTCGCGGTATTTAAGCTCTCGATGTGTATGGAATCACTCTGTACAACCCGAATAGAGCCAACTTGACCTGGGGCGGAAATATTGGAGGTGCATAACAAATTGTCCGAGGCAGCCGATTGATACAGCGGTTGTCTGAAAGCGTGTACGCTGTTTATACAATGGAATTTGTATAATGCCATCCCTCCTGGTCCGAACAGCGCCTTTTACGCGAGCGAAGAAAAATAAGGTGTCAGGCAGCCGAAATTGGCATGCTGGTTTTCCATGACGTACAGACACGGGAAACAAATTGATATCCGGCCCGGCCGGTCGGTTATCGATCCGCCAAAGTTAGGAGCCGGAAAAAAATAATAGGGTATTTGCCTGTAGTCAATATACATTACTACACACTAGCCATTAAATCGGCATTCGAAAATTTGCAAAAATGAACTAAACATCACCTATTTAGCGTTTTAAACGATTTTTAAAAGATCAAAACCTACAAATAAGAAGACGATTTGATGTTTGAGTAAAATGACGTCATTTCACTTTTATTCCATACAAACTTCATACTATCTGAGCTGATTTGATCTGTCAGGAAAGTAGCCTATTGAAATTTTCGACGGGTCATGTTGTTTCACTTCGGGTTGCACAGGGCAGTCCCACAATACTTCGGGAGCTCAAATACCGCGAACCATCCGGCTGCCTTTAGGGTGCTGCAACTACATATTTGCACCCTCTTAAGGGATAAAAACTATCCTCTCTATCAAAGTTCATCTAAATCCGTCCAGCAGATTAAGCGTCAAAAGGTAATAGGGAGACAAACAGTTACTTTTACTTCAAACAATAATAAAATGGGCAGAATAGCGACACGGAGTGACTTTCCCTAGGGATTTGAGTTATTTGCCAGTGCTCAGGGCGTAAGCAAACAATAACGAAAAAATATGCTAAAAGTTTCCTCTTGCAATAGTCCTCAGTAGATCCGATCGATTTCGCGCTTCGAAGCCAGAGAATTTGACCTTTGTTCGCAAACACATAAATCCACAAAGCCAGGAGTGGCTCACTCTGCGATCTCGCCGCGCGGCTGCTAGTACCAAATTTTGCCCCCGCGGAGGGGCTTAACCAAGACGCACGCGTTATGCGATAGAGAGAGACGGTCGGATCCGGTGTGCTCCGTCCGGTGGTTGGAGCCGAACGTCAGTATTGTTAGAAAGAAAAACTTTTGTACGTAGTACTATTAGTCTATTACCTATTACTTAGTCTGTGATAATGCCTTAGATCACTTAGATGTGATTTCAAATGCTGCTAAATTGTTATGAATAATGATGGGTGTTGATTGTAGTATAATATCTGTAATTTTCGATAATTTTTATGGTAGGTGCGTTTACTCTGCCGGTGCACTTGCCCCAACTGACCTTATCTATTGTTATGATTATCCTTGTAAAAAATCCGTTCTGCTTAATGTGGAACGTATCTATAGAATTTTATTGGCAATAATATTAGCATCTACTCATACATTTTACAATAACATAGGTACAGCAACTCGACTAGGTGTTAAATGTATTAATTTTAGGTGTTATTTTTATAGTAAAGTATTTTTGTAGGGCAGAGTCTTTTGGTATTTGCACACTTATATAGAATGACAAAATGAGTTTTTTTTTCCTTTTTCTTTCATTCTTTCTTATTCCAATAAGAGATCAAGACAGATACCACTGATAATTCTCTATAGATATAGCTAACAGAAAGTTAGGCGCCAACGTCTTCCATTTATTCATAAAGGCAAAACCTACAGCCCGTTGGGCCTCGAACGGATCGCGGGTCGGTATAAATTTTCTACATTTATCCAAAGGATCACCTTTACTTTCTTATCTGAAAGATTTGACTTAATTGACAATTAGTGGCGAGAGGATAAGATAAGAATAATCGGTTTAAAATATTGCTCAGTACGATTCTTCAAATCTAAATGAATACCTAAAACCGTGCGTAGGTACGTATTTAAATTACTTTCTCTTTTGCGGTAGATGGTTATCACGAATTCTTGGCTAATATAAAATAAAAAATAATAAAATAAAATAATTTATTTTTGCAAGTAGGCGCCCTCAAGGGCTCTTTTACAAGTCTGAGTCTAAATATGTATGTATTATTTCATTTCTTTTCTTTTGGCGCTTCGGGTAGTGACCTTCTGGTGAGAAGAAGCGCCGGAAGAAACTCACCAGTTTCTCTTTTTTAAAAACAGGTATGACATTATTACATTCTATTTCATTAATACGTTATAATAAACTTATAACTACATTTTCAGAGATGTAAAAGGTCTCTAGGCGTCAAAACAAGACAATTAAAATAATAGAAATAAATTGATAATAAAAATTCATGGAGATGTAAAGAGTCTCCGTTGTCAAAATATTAAGTTTTGGAGGTGTAAAGGACCTCCAAACGTCAAAATATAAAATAGGAATGTTTATACTAAATATATTACAGAAATGAAAATATTCTGCATTTCACACGATATAACTTAAAAACTAAATTAAAATAAAATGAATACAGTTTTTTCTTAGAGATGTATATGGTCTCTAAGTGTCAAAACAGTTGACAAGTTCAAAAACAGAAAAAAATCAACGAAAGAGACATTATATTAAAATGTAGTTATTTCCAGTTGCAGTTAATCCCAAGGTGCTTCATCATTCATGTAGTCTTGTGTGCTGTAATAAGCTTTGGACATGAGTTTACGCTTTACACAATTCTTGAATTTGCTAACAGATAATTCAGTTATGTTTCTTGGCAGTTTATTATAAAACCTTACACAATTACCCATGAATGATGTTTTTATTTTATGGAGCCGAGTGGTGGGCACTGCGAGCTTAAGTTTATTTCTAGTATTAATATTATGTATGTCACAATTCTTCTTAAAATTCATGATATTCTTATGTACATACATAATATTCTCATAGATGTATTGACAATGCAATGTCATTACATTAATGTCCTTAAACTTATCTCTAAGTGAGTCTCGATAGTTCATCTTATATATCGCTCGAATAGCCCTCTTCTGCAGAACAAATATAGTATTAAGCTCTGAAGCGCTAGCACTGCCCCACAGTAGAATACCATACGACATAATACTGTGGAAGTAACTAAAATATACTAATCGAGCTGTTTTGATGTCTGTTAATTGTCGGATCTTGTTGACTGCAAAAGCTGCAGAACTAAGTCTATTCGAGAGATTAGCAATATGGGGACCCCACTGGAGTTTATGATCCAATGTTATACCTAGAAAAACTGTACTATCAACTAGTTCCAATTCCTCATCCTTCACAATGACACTTGCTTGCTCGCGATTTACGTTACGCGTGATAAAGTTAATACATTTAGTCTTTCTTTCATTTAAGAGTAAATTGTTAACATTGAACCAATTTACTACTTTAGAGATAGCATTGTTTACATCGTTGTAAGCTTGCTGCTGTCGCTTAACTTTGAAGATAAGTGAGGTGTCATCTGCAAACAATACTATATCATGGTGGGTCTTTACGAGGTATGGCAAGTCATTTATGTAAATAAGGAACAGGAATGGTCCCAATATTGAACCCTGCGGTACACCCATCGAGACCAGTGACCCTGGTGAGTGCTGTCCATTCACGTCAACCCTTTGTATTCTACCTTGTAAGTACGACTTAAATAAATTCAGTGCCGATTCTCTAAGAAGACAAAAGAAGATTTAGTATCTACAGTTACTTGTTTAGGACATGATTCGTCCTTATTTAAATATTTTCCTGTTAAAAGATCTGGATGGTTAAGCATTAGTTAACGCCTAGAGTGCGGCTACGATAACTTTGCAGAGCTGATCATGGCAACACCTCCGGTTAAAAGTGTATTGTTGTAGCTAAACGCACCGATGTTATAGTCTGTGGCTGTCACTTTGACAGCTCTCTCTCTCTGCTCCCCGACCTGGTTACGAACCACACCTATTTTGTAATACACTTTTAAGTAATGTTTTGAGATGTAAATATTTTATTACGTTAAATAATACAAATAAACAAAGTAATTTAGACACAATTATATGGTAAAAAGAAGAGGAATCTAGTGCTCCAGGATGGGTATTCCACAGCCATCTTCGCATCCAAATCTTCCTATCCTTCTTCTCGTTCCCCTAATTCTAATGGAGACCGCTCTGATGATTGATATTTGTATTTTGACTTTGATCCAGTTTATTATGATTTACTGTCATTAATTACAAAAAGAAATTCGTCCACTTGAATTGACCATTTGGAATTTTGACCAAAGTGTAAATCTGATAAAAAGTAATTATGACCAAATTTATTTTCGTTAAAAATTAATTAAGTCTGAATTGAATTATGGTCATTATAAAAAATGTGCAAAATTTAATACGCACAAAGTGAATAATGTCTAATTTTATTTCAGACCGTAATGTAAATTTAAGCTCAAAACGAATTATGTCAAAAGAGATTGTCAACATATAATTCTGTCTAGGATGAATATAGTAGAAAATGAATAAGGGCCAAGTGGAAAATTGTCCTATTGATGAGCTTGTACCTTTAAAATCTTCAATAACGATAGGATGTTGATGTCTATAATAAAAAATATGGACGTAAATACAAATGGACGTATTTCCATTTGTACATATTTCAAGTAGTAATACTTCCGAGTGAACGTAAATACAAATGGACATATTTCTATTTGTACATTTCAAATGAATACAAATGGTTATTATTCCTGTCCGCCTATATTAATTTTGGACAATTTTACCAGAGGACATGATTCTATTTTGGACAATATTCTGGATGGAAAACTTTCCTAATAGGTATATTTCAAATTGGCATTTTTTCCGATTTGACGACTAATTCTCTGTGGACGAATTTCTTTTTGTACTGAATGACAGTAAATCTTTATCATTTGTGAGTGTGGTTGTGTGTTGTGTAATGTTTTAGGTTTTGTATGACTTGATAGGCCCTATATATCCCTAAAAATTCAGGCCTTAGCGGCTTTAGCCAGTACAAAATTACGGGAAGGTGAAAATGACCTGAATGGCTTCTAGAAAAGGATGGTACGGCCGTGCCTTTGTTTTCTCGACTTGGCGGGGGCACTGCCGTGCCCCCAGATAATAAAGCATCCGTCACGTACTCACAAATAGTATGTGAGAGTGACGGATGCTTTATCATTTATTTATCGCGACAAAGCATAGCATCCTACGCCTACAGGACCGCTTTGTGGCGGTCTATGGGGGAGGCCTACGTCCAGTAGTGGACGTCCGTGACTGATAAATAGCCAGACATAACCTGTGTAAGTTCCTAAATATGCGCAAGTTTCTTAACTAACCTCTGTGGTCTTCTTCTTGCATTTGTCCGTGCCTGCGAAGATGTTGAGCTGCGTTGAGCCAGGCTTTATCGGACACTGGTCTATGTCCACTCGTCGAAGATCTATGTCTATCCCGCTGGTCCCTCTGAAATAAACACATAATCCTTAATAATGCCTACAGACGAATAAAATGAGTTAGGGTCGAAACATCCAAAAATTACGAGGAGTAAATTTTCAGAAGACTAATTTTACCGTAAATTATATAACAGGTTAAGTAAAGTTAGTAGGCATCAATATTGAAAACAGGCGATTTAGGGATGAGTGATGCATTGGATATAATGACTTTTCGGAATTATGCAGTATACGGGTTTCTTTGTTAGCGTAGTTATAGTAGCAAATATTTTATAATTGTCTACTTAAACGACGCCATCCGATAAATCTTATAGTTTCCGTTTTTTTTCTGTATCTTCGATTATTACTTTAGTATGGACATATTTTTTCCTAATTTGTTTTATATTTTCAACTTAGAGGTCTGCAGACATTGTCTGGGAAGAACATAGGAAATATCGAGTTGTATAACTTATTAATATAAGAGTATATGCGACATTACCACTCTTAATCCTAGTGGTTTATGAAAATGAAAACAGAAATTACTGAAATATAAAACACCGCAACATGGAGTAAGATAATAGTATTTTATGCAACAGTTGTATAAGTGGGTTCAAAAAATGCGAATTGCGTGAGTTGCGATACGAGCCGCGAATGCGGCGAGTATCGCAAATAGAGACGCAATGAGCGTTTTTTGACTTGATTATACAACGTTGCATACAATACTTTTTCTACGACTGGGTTTTAAAATATAAAATACAAAATTAAAAGCCTACATAACCTGCAAATAAGGCAAATATGACGTATGACTGACAGTATGTGTCTATGGTAAACTTTTTTTTTTATTACTGACTGACGTGACGTGACTATATTAAAAATACTATTTTTTATGTTGGCATCAATGAATTTATTTCGGAAAGTTCTTTTTTCTTAAAAACCGTAGGAATTTAATTGTTTGTTAAGTTGGTAGTTGTGCATTTTTACCGCAAAGTTAAAATTGAGCGCTTAATCCTTGACCTAAGTTTAACCTAGATTTAGAAGTCTGTGGCTGCTAGCAATAACGTAAAGTGACTATAACGACACTAGTGCTGTTATGGGGAATAGAGAATAGACTTCTCTGAACTCATATAATGTATGTTTTTATATTAGTGTTCGTGACCAAGTAAAAGACAGATAACAATACAGGAGTAGAAAAAAGCTTTAATATTGAAGTTGATTCACTGGGACGATTTGTATTTAATATTCAGTGTACCACATTTCTCTGGGGAATAAAATCCTGAGTCCATTCATTTTTCTGTCACCCTATGTCGGTACAGCGTATTTTGCCTCTATTTTGTAGTATTTGCGAGGAAAAGAAAATATTCTTGACAAAGTAACTCTCCAGGGATAGGTTTTAAGAGCTTTCCATAATATTCGGCTTTTTATTGCGCCCTCAATTTATTTGTGTATTCGGTGTATGCGAAATGTTTTGTGGAAAACGAGGTAGTGCCTTAGTCTTAGTAAACATTAAAGCGGTGGCTGAGGTTAACGTTTTAAGAATATAAAAAAAAATTATTTTAGTAAACTCCAGTTTTGCTTAAAAATAAAATGTTTTCAACAGTGTAAGCTCTTTTAGGTTATTTTTTAACCGGCTTTCAAAAGAAGGACGGTTCTCTATTCGTCTGAATGTTTTTTTTTTGTGTGTTTGTTCACCGATTACCCGAAGATGGCAGAACCGATTGTGAAAATTCTTTTTTTGTTTGAAAGGGTATATTTCAGAGGTGGCCCCTTTGCAACCAAATCAGGATTTGAAGATGGGATCTTGGAGGAATCGAGGGAACTCTTCAAATATAGGCACACATATGGCGATTTGGGTATTTTTTTATAGGGTCTGCATGCATTACTTAACGAATAGCTTTATTTGACGTGATGTCCAGTGGAAACCGACTTCTGCAACGAAAAAACGGTATTCAATTTATAGGTACGTTTTTTACGCGATTACTCGAAGATGGCTGAAAATTCCTTTGTGTTTTGAAGGGTACACCTCAGAGGTTGTCCCACTGCGACCAAATCACGATCTGATGATAGGATCTTAGAGTTATTGAGGGAACTCTTCAAATATTATAGGCACACATACGGCGATTTGGTTATTTTTCATAGAGTCTCGGCATTTTTTATCGAAAGTAGTTTATTGAAAGCCGGTAGTTTTACAATTTTTAATTTTCGTTTATTATTGGTATGCATTTACCAATGTACCAACCGGAGGTACTTGGAATGTGCCTGTGGCAATTTCTGTAAATAAATTGTTTTGTTAAACATCAAATTTAAATTGTATAATTAGTGTAATAACTGATCTAAAACAACGCCATTTTGCGAAAAAGAAATGTTGACAAACGCACTCAACCTGACCATCGTAAATTCGTTTTTTTGGTAGTGGAAAATTCTGGATAATAATTTATCTGAAAGACGAAGAACGCTATCATAATTAGGTACTTGACTGTAACCGAAATTTGTAAAAATTTGGTATATAAAATTCTGTTAATATAAGCAAAATAAGGAAACATGTTAAAGTTCATTTTGAATTTGATACCTAATGTGTAACTTTTTATGAGTTGAACGTTGGCTGGGGAAGTCCATTTCAAAAGTATAAAATATTAAAAATCTATTAATATCATTAAATAACCGAACTTTTGTTACGAACCCGTTACGATAAACGCAAGTTTTAACATAGTTGCAGAAAAAAGTTCTTGATTTTCCGAAACAACGTATGTCTCGTGGCATCACGTTACAATGAGCTTCAGTATGGAGCGTTTCGGCACGTTTTTGGGAAAGTTTAGAATGTGATTTTAACATTCTAGTATAGTCTTCAAGCTTGGTGCGTTACTTTGGTTCATTTACGAATCTCTTGGTTTCCGATTTGATCTCGCAAAATAAACCTAAATCGGATTACATAACATTTCTAACAGCGCCGTGGAACACGTACAAAATATAATACTCGTGTCTAGGGAATAATGATATGAATTTGAATGGCTAGTTACATCCATGTAAATAGAATTCCTGGAAACTGATATTGTTACCGCAGCGAAAATTCTATGAAGCAATAGTAGCTATTTTAATGCAAATATTGCAGTAGATACAACGAACATTTCATGCAAAATAATGGCGTGATTATGTAAATTTGGACTAGTTTTGTTGAGAATTATATTGCTGAAATCATATTTTATTTAAGCTGTAAAGAGTGTTTCGCAATTAGTAAATGTGACGTTGTTTGTAGCTTTGTTCCAAATATATTCTGAGCCTGGATATAAAATAAGGTAAGCTGACAAAACAAACGTGAGCTCGAATTAAATGTTATACGTGTAAGGGCGCTTATACTTTATTGTCCCCTTTGTACTAAAATATAATGTGATAATGAAACAGTAACTGAATTACTCTATGTAAATATCTGGGTTACTGAATAGCTTATTTTACTTTTTAGGGTTCCGTAGCCAAAATGGCAAAAACGGAACCCTTATAGTTTCGTCATGTCCGTCCGTCTGTCTGTCTGTCTGTCTGTCTGTCTGTCCGTATGTCACAGGCATTTTACTCAAAAACTACATGATGGATATTGATGAAATTTGGAATATAGGTGTCTTTTATGAGCCGCTACTTAGTTTGCTATATAAATAATAAAAATAAATAGTTTTAGGGGGGGCACTCCATACATGTTAAAGACAGTAAAATTTTTTTTTCAGCAAATATCAACGTGTGGTACATAGTTTGACAGCTCTTTAAAAAACACTATAAGTAATGTTTTTGATTAAGTGAATGTATTTGGAAATAATCGCTCCAAAAGTTGTGTAAATTGTGTCCCCCCCCCCTCTATTTTCTAAACCGCGCGCCCGAAAAATATGAAAAAAGTCACGAAGGTAACGCTTAATTAATACTTTCAACGAAAATCAATTTCAACAAGATCGAATGTACCGTTTTTGAGTTATTGACGACCGCTTTAGCTTAGTTGGTAGTGACCCTGCCTACGAAGCAAGAGGTCCTGGGTTCGAATCCCGGCAAGGGCATTTATTTGTGTGATGAGCACAAATATTTGTTCCTGAGTCATGGATGTTTTCTATGTATCTATGTATTTAAGTATTTGTATCTATTAAATATATCGTCGTCTAGTATCCATAACACAAGCCTTATTGAGCTTACTATGGAGCTAGTTCGATTTGTGTAAGATTGTCCCCTAATATTTATTTATTTATTTTTATTTATTTATTTTAATTGCCGATAAGCTGCGCTTCTCAACAAAAGGACGTAATTGCTATGAAGATACGCTCTTTTGTAGTTGTACTTTTTTTACATCGTATTTTTTACCTTATAGTTACGGCTATGGAACCCTACACTGAGCATGGTCCGACATGCTCTTGGCCAGTTATTTTTTGTAAAGTGTTACAGAAAGTAATAATAGAAATATTAATGATAAAACTACTTCAATATCATAAAAACTCACTTTTTTTAAATCAGCAAGCAATATTACATGTTAAATAAATGTAAATACTAGTTAAGGAGTCTCCTATACTTGTACGCAGAAATATAATATCGAGAGAGAAGGTAATAGTTCGTGGATTTGTATGGGAACCAAGCGAGTAAGATTTTGCGGTATTCGTTTGACGTCAAGAGTGTAATAAAGTGATGGAAAACGTAAATTTTCAACTTCATTTCATTGTATGTAAACAATGAATTATACTATTTGAAAAATCTGATAATAATGTTGACGGCGTCTGATTCTGCCAGCAAGGAAAGAAGGTCCCTGGCCCTTCTTTTTAGCACGCGAGGCACATACGCTCTTTTGTTCTATGTCGATATATTTCTGTGCTTGTGCTATTGATCCCAACAAAAATATAAATGTGAAAATGGGAGCCAAGTTCAATATTAACAATGTCGTGGCTGTCGACCTCGCCGACAAAAGATTTAAGATCTAAATGAATTTTATATGAAAGAAACATTTTTTTGTCTCTTCATTGGTTTTCTCGGTCTGTACACAGGCGAGTGCTATTTAATTTTTCTGTGTACTTTGATTTCCTGTATCTATATATGTAATCTAAATGAATGCCAAGTTCCGTACGTATGATACGTAAAGTATATAACTTAACATAAATTGAAGTTTAAGAACTGACTTGGCTAGTTTGAAACACGTGGTTTTTTGCATGAAAGTTTAACAAGGTATAACTTGTAAACGGTAATAGATATTAATATAGTCTATTAGGAAAAAAAATGTACTAAGCTATGTGTGGCGTCCAAAAAACTCATGCCTACCGGCTTGCCTAGTGATCCAAAGGACTCGAGCCTTTTAGCCCTTTTTAAAAAGGCTCGCCTCGAAAAAAGGGCTAAAGGGCTAAAAAGTCCTTTAGCCTTTTTAAAAAGAATAGTCTTTTAAAAAGGCTCGAAGCCTTTAGGCTTCGAGCCTTTTTCATATGAGATAGTATAGTTGGTAGGTGGATAGATGGGTAGGCGGGTAGAAGGGTACGTGGGTAGAAGGGTACGTGGGTAGAAGGGTAGGTGGGTAGAAGGTGGGTGGGCTTTTTGGTTCGTGATGATGATGATCAGAGATCGGAATAGGCTGAGTATATTCACCTAAACTTCGCGGGAGGACGTAACTAAGAGTGGTTACATTACAACCATCAAAAATAATTGATTCTTTTTATTGAAACCGGGATTTCCCTGGTTTTGGGAACACCGTAATAAAACGTCGGAACCCCATCGTGTTTGGGCTCATTTGTTTTGTCTTGACGAGTACTCTGAACCAAAATGATATCCAGGGTCTGATGATGGAGCCGGAAGGTGGCCATGAGAACTCCTTAATAAAACGTCGGAACCCAATCGTGTTTGGGCTCATTTGTTTTGTCTTGAAGAGTACTCTGCACCGAGATGATATCCAGGGTCTCATGATGGAGCCGGAAGGTGGCCATGGAAACTCCGTAATAAAACGTCGGAACCCTATCGTGTTTGGGCTCATTTGTTTTGTCTTGACCAATACTCTGAACCAAAAGGATATCCAGGGTCTGATGATGGAGCCGGAAGGTGGCCATGGGAACTTCGTAATAAGAGGTCGGAACCTCATCGTGTTTGGGCTCATTTGTTTCGTCTTGACGAGTACTCTGAACCGAAATGACATCCAGGGTCTGATGATGGAGCCGGAAGGTGGCCATGGGAACTCCGTAATAAAACGTCGGAACCCCATCGAGTTTGGGCTCATTTTTTTTGTCTTGATGAGTACTCTGAACCGAGATGATATCCAGAGTCTGATGATGGAGCCGGAAGGTGGCCATAGGAAATTCGTAATAAAATGTCGGAACCCCATCGTGTTTAGTCTCAGCGTACTCGTCAAGACAAAACAAATGAGCCCAAACACGACGGGGTTCCGACCTTTTAAAACGGATTTCCCAGATAGACTGACAGACAGAATTACTTTCGCATTTATGTATGAATTAATTAACAACTAATTAAGTAAAGATTCCAAACGCCGCAAACCCAGACTGCGACAGCATTCATAAATGTTAAAAATCTCAATAGACTTTAAAAAGCCTCGAATCTTAAAAAAGCCTCGAGTCTTAAAAAAGGCTGAGGCTTAAAAAAAGGCTTGAGCCCTTTATAGGCTTAAAAAAGGCTCGAGTCCTTTTTAAAGCCTATAGAGGGCTCGAGGGTTTTTTAAGACTTGAGTCCTACTAAGCCTTTTTTTTCAAGCCAGCTCTAAAAAAGGGCTCCGAGCCTTTTTAAAAAGGGCTAAAAGGCTCGAGTCCTTTGGATCACTAGGCTTGCCTAATATCAGCCATTTGAGCACCTTATTGCTTTTAAGGAAAATATACGCCAAATCTGCACCGGCTTGCCCAAGGAAATCTTGTACGCCACCCCACTGGTACTAGGGTGTCCCAGAAAGCAATTCTCCATACAAACTTTGAAGCCAAATCGGCACGCGTTCCCATCATCACAGAGAGCTGAAATTTTATATACCAGTATATTTGAGTAGTTAAATTTTTTTGAGGGGTATGCATTACAAAATAAGCAAAAAAATATTTTTGTTGTATGCGCAAGATATTTTTTAATTTTTTTTGTGGTATGCATTACAAAAAAATTTAAAAAATATCCCTAAAAAAGTTGTAACTACTAAAATATTATGGTATAATAAAATTTCAGTTCTCTGTGATGATGGAAACCCGTGCCGACTAGGCTTCAAAGTTTGTATGGAGATTTGCTTTCTGGGATGCCCTAACTGGTACTAAGGTTAAATAATGCCACAATTGCAGGAAAATCTCTCGTTTCGTTCCATCCTGTATAAACAAAAAAAGATGTACTATTATATAACTATACACACACATGCCCCATCTTAAGCGCAATCTGATCTTTGCCAACATATCCTCGTCGAATACATATTAAAGTTGTATATAAAAGTAAAACAGGTAATTTCCGCGGACAGCCCTTGAAAGGGTCACGCCGGCCCTTCCGTGCTCTTAAGATAAAACTTTTTAATACCAGTCGCCATACAAAGGGGTTTTACAATATCTTCTACGTCGTAAATGTGTTCAGAAGTAGGTATGGTGGGTTGGCTCCCCTTTATCTTAAAATTTATGAGAGGACGAACCAACTTCAAAATCTACGAACAATCGCCAATTGATAAACAGTTTACAGTTTAGCCTCCTCCCTAAGTTTACTTTGTATTTTTTTTTGTTTTTACTTTAAATCAGCGGTGGGCAACGTCTTTTCATGGCGGGCCAGAAAATATAAGAAATTTCAGAGGAGGGCCAGAACTTTTATTATATACGGACGGAACATTTATTATATACAATTCAGTCTTCATATGTAAAACTAAAATTTTGTCCCTACTCACCCCGTTTTACGGTAATCAATACAAACATGACTGTAGCAACCCTCGGTATATTAAAAATATAACAAAATTTCAATAATCCCACTGAAATTGGACTAAATACAGTATTTGAAGAACCTTTCTGCAATAATTTTACTACAGCGCGTAGAATATAAGACTTTCACGAAACAAGCCGCATGGCCGTTGTCACTCCCTCTGTACATATATTTTCCATTAGAATGGCCATGTTATGACGACACTGCGGCAGTAGGTACAGAATAAAACCTTTTACATTTGTGTGGTAAATCGGCCTCGCTACCACACACTTAATGGAATTGATAACATTTCTAACGTCATTTTTGTTTCGCGCCCGTTTCTTGTTTGGTGGAAATGGTTTTTGTTAGGAAAGCGTGTAAAAGACCTTTTTATTATAGAAAAAGGTTCTAAAAATATCGCAGCCAATCTTTTTGGTGCTATGCGGAGCTTATACGGTTCATGTCCGATTGAATTGAGTTTTTTTACGTGATTTTTTGAAAAAAATATTGTTAATCTGTGGTTATATTCTGTTTATCAAAACTTACAGGTCGTAGATTTAAATTCATATTTAAAAACCCAAAATAAAATATTTTTTGATATTTTTAACCAATTATTTCAAGTTTTTTTAATGTTTCAATCAAAAATCAAGCATACAAGACTTTTTTAGGGTTGGTACCAAAAGCCTACGCTGTCCGTCTGTCTGTCTGTCACAGGATTTTGAAATACGGTTCAAAGTCCTGTGAGGTAAAGACTTAAATTTTTCACAGAATGTCTATTATTATTGCCGCTACAACAACAAATACCTAATAAAAATAAAATAAAATGAAAAAGAAACCTCTGGTCTCCATACAAGAATAGTATTATACAACTAGGGTGGTAATACAAAGAAAGGCCGAGATCGCAGAAGTTTGCGGCCCGAGCTGCAAGCGAGGGACGTAAATATGCGCTCGAGGGCTTTCTTTATTACCTCCCGTGTTGTGTACATCATTTTATGTCTACACTTGGCCAGAAAGCGGTTTTTTTCGTACGCGCAGCATGCGGAAAAAGCCACTTTATGGCCAGGTGTGGCACAAACGTGTTTTTTGGGCTGTATAATATATAATAAAAATTTGGGTAATCAAGCTCAGTGTGAATAATATTGATTGGGGAAAAAAGTGACCGGGTAAAATGTTTTTCAGCGAAAAGATCAAGCAGAAAATCAAGTAGTTGGGGAAATAATATGCGATTGGTAACACATACGAAGGGGAACAAACTAAATGGGGAAAAAAGCGATTGGAAATAAAAATAATGGGAAAATAAAAATTTGGGTAACCAAGCTATAAAGCCAATAAACTCGAGAAAATGGTGATACGGCAGTGTCTTTGTTTTGCTCGACGAGATAGTCTGACCGCGAGGTCAAAGGATAAGATGTTACTGTAAGACATTTACCTATTCACAAATTCACGAGACTGTCATTTTACTCGAAGTCATCAAAAGTTAAAAAAAAAATGTAGAGTTCGTTTCGTCGGTAGGCTCCGCACAAATTATTTGTACATTTTTGTGGCATTGAGTTATTATGACGTATGTCAGTTATGATATAACGAAGATTGATGATACGCCATATTTTATATTTGCGACAGTTCTGACAAACAAGTTCAATGACTGTAAATGTGTTCATTGTAGTTCCTAAAGCAACTTTTATTATTACTGAAGTTCAAATTCTTGGTGTCAGTACGTTCAATAATATGGGCATGACTCCAAAAACTTAATATCGATACCTTTAGACTCAAAGGGTGTTAACGCCGTTGGTTCTAATGGCGTTTGCGCCCTGTGAGTCTAAATGTATCGATATATTGATATTTCTCCTGAAATTAAACTTGGAATCCTATTAATTCAGGAACAATTTTGTAATAAATATAGCTTTAAATAGATTAGTCTTTTATGGATATACTTTCAATATAGTAAAAAGGAATGGACTTGCCACAAAACTATTGTATATTTAAGTTTTATTCAAATTTGCATAATATTAAAGCAAAATCGCAAATTATACGGCATTGCAAACTCTTAGAATAATATTTAAAAAAAGACGAAGCTTCCAATATAACAGTATGTAATTTACAATTAGGTAAAAGCTGTAAAGAATTCCACGTTAAAATGGAGTGAACATTCTAAGCATTTTATAAATGTATCTTGCCTTACATTTACATATATCGCATTATTTCCCTTCCAGATACTGGCATATGTCGTGAATATCATTTATAACGTCCAAGTGAACGGGTGAATGATTCACACAATCCATCTTTCGGCTCGGATCCTTGTCCTTGTCCATTCACGAATGAATGAGACACAGGAAGGATTAGATCTCCACTCGTTATCGGATAAAGTGGAGCGGAAAAGCTGCCCGCACAAATTTCAAAACGACCTAATTGTTAGGGTTTTTAGGGTTCCGTACCAAAATGGTAAAAAAGGAACCCTTGTGGCGAGGCTCTGCCTGTCTGTCTGTCCGTCTGTCACAGTCAGATATCTCAGGGACTATTGCTGCTATCGATTTGACATCCAGCTGTAACAATATTCTATTGTTACACGTCGCTGACCCGAGTCTATTGGACATAAAAAAAACTTATATGACTTTTTAGGGTTCCGTAGCCAAAATGGCAAAAACGGAACCCTTATAGTTTCGTCATGTCCGTCCGTCCGTCCGTCTGTCCGTGGGTGGATTTCAAATATCAGCGTAGCGGTACCTGTCGGTCTTTATAAAAAAAAGTACTAAGGGTAGAGTATCGAAACTTTTACATTTGTTGACTAGTACTTTTATCTAAATGGCGCTTCAATAAAATTCACCGACAGTTTAATAGTTTTTTTATAATACAACAAAACATATGTCAAAAATCATTACCATGTAGCAAAAAAATTCAAACCTTCATGTTTCTTGTGAAAAATTTCAAATACGCAACGTACGAATCCGAATTTTTATTTATTTATAATCTCTCCATACTGTATTCTTATGTATACAAAAATATAGAATTATTCTTTCAACAACTAAGTATAAATAAAAATATTTAAACTTTTAGTACGAATTTTCGTCATCGCCCTAAATGTAGTGTCAAAGTCAACACAGTTTTGTCTAAGAACGGTGAAATACAGTGCGTATACCCTCTCCTGCTTCCTTAGTTCAGTTCCAATCACGACAGAGAGTGCATGTTGCTGCATGCGCGCACTGAGCAAAATTAACGACAAAAGTGTATCCGAGGAAGTTAATTGTCACGGCTTCGCGTCAACGCCATATTGCAAGTTATTTCAAGTAAGTACTTGTATAATTTTAAAATTATTTATCTACAAATATGTGGCATGAAATGGAGATACCGATCTAGCACCGTCCATTCAAATAATATTAGGCGTTCTAGAATAATCTACAATAAGAACGCATATCGTCATCACCTTAGCCGTCATCTCCGGTGCTCACACCATGTATGGTGATGATCCCGTATGTATGGTGATGACGATTCTGTTTATTTATTAAGTTATATCAATGTTGTTAACACTGTCATATAAGTAAATGTTCTCCAAACAATGTACCTAACGGATATCGCGTAGTTCCCTGTCAAAGGACGGCATAAAATTAGACTTTATATACGACTTCGCCTGGCTATACATTTTCCTGTCATGGTTTCAATATAAATTAAGCATTTGTTTAATTAATACCTTGATAAGGTACATATTATTGAAAAAATAACGGATCACTCACGTCATCAATTGTCGAAATTCACTCGACATGTTTCGGGTGATCTCGACGCCCTTCTACAGGAGAAATTGCGACGGCGGTGCGGCGAAGACTACGGGCCGCCGCTCTGGTAATGGTAACCCACCCGTAGTCTTCGCGCCCGCGCGGGCGCAGGGGGAATAGGCTAAGAACTACTCACATTGTCAATATCAACCGTACGGTTGCAAACAACACTGACCACATCAAATTCTAAGGGCGCGTCACCATTAACCACGGGCGCACTACGTAAAACTGTCTTCCAACTATGGGGAACTGACCATCCACTATCCCGATTGAAATTCGGGCGACGACTAATCTCGATGGCCTCACGAACTTTGCGAGGGATAAACAACTTTTCTCTCGCTAACACGGAAACCTTATCAAAACTGATATAGTGCGTCGTATCCGAATTTAGCGAATGTTCCGCCACTGAAGAATGCTCTCCAGTTTTTTCATACTTCGTATGTGCTCCGTTAGCCTTGCGCACTGTGCCCACTTGGCTGTGCCCCGAGCATATTGACCCCTTCGATCTGTTTTGAAGGAATCAGTGGAGTGTCTGCTCAATGTGTCTCTCGGTGCGGGCCAGTGGGACCAAACTTCTCTCCCTATCCGGAACGGTGGGCTGGGCGTACGGCGCGCACGGGATGTGAGTCTGTCGGCTTTTTTAGCATCGGCTGGCAGAGTCGTAAATCTCGTTTCCGAAATTTTCGCGCTGAGTGTTGGCAAGGCAGCCATTCCGTACGCGTCTGAAGCCCAGGCAGCTTGGACGGCTCTCAACCCAGGTTCGGTCCTACCGGAAAAAACTGGAACGTCAGCGGGCATGGGATGACGTAAGGGGTGAAGCGGGTTATGGACGGCCTGTTAGAGGGTGCTTTCGATGTGGAGAGAGTGAGACTGAACGCTGTAACGAGGCCCGAGTCCAGGGCATGACTGCAAGCGCTTCCCTCTCCACACCTGGGTATGGGTACCCTCCTTGAAAACGACTCGTTAAGGGTGGCTGTGGCTCTCCGCCTGGGCTGCGATGTTTGTGAACCTCATTTATGCATCTACGGCACCATGGTTGAGGGTAACGGTCACCATGCCTTGAGTTGTTGTCGTTGTGCTGGGAGATTTCCTCGCCACCATACCCTCAACGATATCAACCGGAGGGCGTTGGTATCGGCAAATGTTCCGTGTTTGTTGGAGCCTCCCGGTGTTAGCCGGACAGATGGCAAGAGACCTGATGGAATGACCTTGGTACCCTGGTAGAGAGGTAAGTGTCTACTGTGGGACGTTACATGCGTCAGCACTTTTGCTGCCTCGCATCTTGCTCGTACCACCAGCACCAGGTCTGCGGGAGCAGCCGTTGAGGTGGTGGCTTGTAGAAAGCGCGATAAGTATTCGGTACTTACGGGTTATGTTTGTCCCCTTCGCGGTAGAGATGACCGGGTGTTGGGGGTCTGACGCTAAGGCCTTTGTCGCAAAGATTGGGCGGCGTTTGCGTGAGAAGGGTCTTGACCCTCGTTCCGGGTCATTCTTGGTGCAAAGATTGTCCATCGCGATTCAACGCGGTAATGCGGTAAGTGTGTTGGGCACCTTTGCGCCAGGAATGACGCGGGCGGCTTACTTGACTAGTCAGATATTATTGTACTTAGACTTTGTGTAAATTTTGACCGTGTATTTTAATTGAATTTAAGTGTTGTTGAAATCCATAAATGTTTGTTTATTTGCTTACCGGCTGTTTTTTTTTATCCTATTACCTATAAATCGTCATTACCCTAAACATAACATCATCACCATACCTCATAAAATCATTACCATAGCTTAGTCGTCATCGCCATAACAAGGTTTAATTTTTAGGAGCTCATAACTCCGAAACTATGCATCAAATGATTGGCTAATTATACAGACATTAATAATCAAAGTCTCCTTAACCATTTATGATAGAAAAATATGCATTTCCATGAGTTTTTTTAGAAACCAATTTTTTGTATGGTGAAATTTAAGTCGATGAAATCCACCCCCGTATGTCACAGGCATTTTACTCAAAAACTGCACGATGGATATTGATGAAACTTGGAATATAGGTGTCTTGTATGAGCCGCTACTTAGTTTGGTAATTAAATAATTAAAATAAATATTTTTAGGGGGGGGGGGGGCACTCCATACATGTTACAGAAGCTAAAAAATATTTTTTTCAGAAGATATTAACGTGTGGTACATAGTTCGACAGCTCTTTCAAAAACATTTTAAGGTTCTAATAATCGCTCCGAAAGTTGTGAAAATTGTGTCCCCCCGCCTCTATCTTCTAAACCGTGTGTCCAAAAAATATAAAAAAAATTACAAAGATAACGCTTAATTAATACTTTCAACGAAAATTATTTTCAACAAGATCGGATTGACCGTTTTTGAGTTATTGCCGATAAACTGCGCTTCTCAACAAAAAGACGTAATTGCTATGAAGATACGCTCTTTTGTTGTTGTACTTTTTTACCTTATAGTTACGGCTATGGAACCCTACACTGAGCATGGTCCGACATGCTCTTGGCCAGTTAATTTTAAAGGGGGCCAAAATGGGATGTCAAAAATTAAAAGTTAGCTATTATATCAAATGAAAGGGCTTAAGTTGTAGACTCATTTTTTTCTATTTTTGACGACCGCTTTAGCTTAGTTGGTAGTGACCCTGCCTACAAAGCACGAGGTCCTGGGTTCGAATCCCGGTAAGGGCATTTATTTGTGTGATGAGCACGAATATTTGTTCCTGAGTCATGGATGTTTTCTATGTATTTGTACCTATTAAATATATCGTCGTCTAGTATCCATAACACAAGCCTTATTGAGCTTACTATGGGGCTAGTTCGATTTGTGTAAGATTGTCCCCTAATATTTATTTATTTTATTATTTCCGAAGTAACTGGACAGAAAAATGGTTTTCTTAACTTGCATCGTTTTTTTTTAAATTCACGAAAATCGTAGCACAAATTTATTTTGTTGATCACTTAACTAACCGCAACCTATGTCAATGTATGAGGAGAACAGTTTTCCAGCAGCAAAGTTAAGTTTGTCTCAATACAGTTTGAACTATTTAAGCCCCTTATTCTACAGTTCTTAAGGAAAATGTCCACTAAATCTGCAACGGCTTGCGCAAGAATATCTCTTACGCCACGCCACTGCAGTCCGGCGGCTACTTGTCTGACTTTATACTTAAGCCGTGGTAAGTGACTAAAGGGCCGAAAATGTAGCACCGGTTCAGTTACAGTCAATGCACTCTTATCTTGAAGAAGTTTTAATTTATGTTTGATGAGAAATACAGACAATGGTAGAGACTTTTACTCGTTGCCGGTTCTCATTAAAAACGACAAAGGGCTCTTACACACAAACACGTTACGACGTCGCGACGTGAAAGGTTGCCGTGTCTTAGCACGTTGCGATATCGTGTCGTGAATTTTTACGTTGCTCGTCGTTGATTTCCACGTCACGACGTCGCAACGTGAAACGTTGCCAAGTAGCACGACACGATAACGTAACGATTTTATGTGTAATAGCCCAAAGCGAATGAGTAGAATATCGACAACATAAGGGATAAAATCGTACATCACGCCTGGACCTGTAGGTAGTTCTATTTGCATGTAAGATAATGTTGGTAAGTTAATAAACGACCGTCAGTCTTAACCCGAACCCCATACCTAACGAATCACTTATCATTTAGTTAATTGGCATATTTTTGTTCGAAGTAATGTTTAGACTCGATATACATAAGTAGAAAAAGATTATCGGTCCGAATCCAAAAATAGTACCTACGAGTACCATAATGATGGCTGATGGATGACACCATTGATACCTTATATTTGATTTATTTTTATATGATTAATGGATATTAGTAAAGGTTACCATTTGCTACTATATTTAAGTTATTTTTGGGATTCTATTAGAAAAAATAATGACAGTCATTGTTCTTTCATGTATAAAAACCGGGAAACAAAATTATTATACGTACTAACTATAAATAGGGAATCATAGTAGCTTATTCGGCGTTCCACTGGTAAAGTATAAATATTTAGATTGATATTATATCCATCTTAATTACCTTTCATTCAAAACAGGCTATAATTAAACACCGGTCAAGTACGAGTCGAACTCACGCACCGAGGGTTCCGTACAAACTCATTAGTAGATACGCGAATAGTTCAAGAAAAACTGTATGTCGATTTGTTTAGCAGGAGCAAATAAGTATATGTTATGATTTTTGCTAATTTCTAAAAAACAGTGCAAGTTAGGAAAACCGTTATATTTTTCTGTAATATTTAGAACCAGATGAGTAATAATTGTATTTAATAGATATTTTTTCTGTATCTGAAACAGGTCATCGCTTAGTTTTGCTACACTCCGCTAGATGGATTTTAAGTTTTTGTAGTTTTCTAAAAAAATATTAAAGTTAGGAAGACCGTTTTATTTTTCCTGTAATATTCAGGTTGATATTAATAATTGGTAATTATTACAGATTTTTCCGTTCAGTAACATCGAAGATAATAGGGGGGGAATGGTATTTTTTTGAACGTTTTTGGTCACAAATCAAAAAGTACATGATTAACAAAAAAAAAAAAGGCTTTGGAATCTACAAATCAAGCCCTTTCATTGGATATCCCGTTTGATACAATAGCGCAACATTAAATTTTCAAACTCCCATTACATTTCTTTTTTATATCAAATAGGGTCGGGTTAGCGACTTTAAAATCTATTCCAAATTTCATATCGATAGCAGCAGTATTCCTGAGATATCTGGCTGTGACAGACGGACAGACAGACAGAGTCGCACCATAAGGGTTCCTTTTTTACCATTTTGGTATGGAACCCTAAAAACTGTAAAGACTGACTAAAAATATAAATGTTGCAGAATTTCATTAGAACTCATTTTTTCCACTCGCCAGGATTTTATGATTCAAAGTTGAGTGGGAAAGTCCATTTTATAAATACGAAAATATTTGAAAACTATTATTACAATTGAATAACCCATACAATTTATGGTAGCTTTGTTATGAAACCGTTAGGATAAACGCAAGTTTAACATAGCTGCATGACAAATTGTTGATTTCCCCGTACAAAGTATAACCGTGTGACCACTATAGCTTGGCAACTTCCATGGTGACACTCACATGTGTGCTTTTTGTTATGTGCAGCCGTAACTACTTACACAAGTTACCGCCAACACGAACGGCGACCGAAGGAGGCAGTGTCACCAACGAAGTTGCCAAGCTATAGTATGCTTTATCATGAAGATAAGAAATATAATACGTTTTTTGGGAAAGTCTAAAAATGTGAGTTTAACGTGGTGTGAGTGAGTTTTTATGATTATTGAAGTAGTTTTTTCAGTAATATTTTTATAATTGAGAGCTCTTACTATTAATAATAATGTTTAAATAATGCTTAATGTTTTTTTTTAATTTTTTTTATTATTTAGTATAGAATTTACTATAGAAAAAATGTAGAGTAGCCTATTATGTCAGTTTCATCGTGGCGGTTTGTTTACAGGCATTTGCATTTAATAAATAACAATTAACGTACAAGTTAGTGATCCCAAAACTGATGATTAGTGTCAAACGACATGCTTCGTCACAAGTTAGACGGAATTACATTACTTAAGTTTGGCTTAGCGGATATTTAAATAAAAATAATATATTGTGTGTGTGGATATTGTGTAAGATTGTCCCCTAATATTTATTATTATTATTTAAAATGGCCTTAACATATAAGATAAAATATTAAGTAATTATTATTTTCGCAAAATGCTAAAAATGATTCGTAATCGAGGATAGAACATTATTAAGAAGTAAACTTATACGTTTGAAACTCTCATCGATTTAGATTGTTTTTCTCTGTGAATTAAAACGAGTCAGGTTTTTTCGATGTTACCGTTAAGTTCAGGATTATTGTGGTTTAATCCGACTCATAATGCAATTTCACTCACTCTAATTAGCATTTAACTCTATGTTATCTGTTATAACACTAAAACCCCGTTCTAAACATACATAGTTACTAGATTACTATGTAAAAAAAATATCTTTGCACCACTTCAGAACAAACAGCCAGGTCGTTCAAAACAAGCTGAACTGTTCCATATTACAAACCTTCCTTATTTCCCGCCATTTCTATTTCCTAGAAACCGGCACCATCTTCACTTATCATTCGCAACACGCGCTCGATTTATTAGGAGCACTTCTTACCGCAAATTGCAGAGCTCACCATTGCTTGCTTACTTAGAAAACAATCCGAGGTAGGTGGAAAAATTATAGCGCCAGCCAGCAATTGAAATAAAACAACGGCGTTCAATTGCAGAGATAGTTCTACGGAAGCTTTAGTAGTGAGGGGATAATGTAATTGGCCGAAACCGAATGTTGTTTATTTTTATGTGACGGTGATAAACTTAGGTGCTGGGAGACAACAAAAGGGACAGTAAAAGGGTAACGTGTTTACAGTAAATTAAACCTTATTTCTGTTTTCATGTAAAGGAGACCTTGCAAGCAATGGTCATTAGAAGTCATACAACGAACATTGTGCTCTCTTGAATTGTCTTAATAAACATCGCATGTCTAGTGTTCAGTGTTAGTCGATATGGTAAGAACCAACAAATTAGGACTATAATAAATATCTCTTCCTTCCGTAATACAAACTATTTGAAATTAATATTAACAGGTTACCTACCTGCTTCATTTAAATGTACCTAATCTATAACAGCAACGTGAAGTAACCTAAACACACAGTTAAGGGAAACCGATTTTATACTCATTGCTTTGGCATACTAATTATCTTTTAAACACGTGTCGATTCCAGGAAAAAGGTACAACTTTTATGGTTGTCAATAAGTTTCTCGTTGCTGCTGTGTTTTGGCTGAAACATCAAGTATTTGGTTTTCGCGATTATCATTCATTGTAATAAAACAGTTTACAGTGTTCGTGCCGAGTGTACCTACCTTCGACCACGAACGCTGAAAAGGGTTACAAAACGTCAGGACGTAAAAAAATGATGAAATATACGCGATTTAATCCGTTAAAGTTGTTTTATTACATCACAATACATATTCGTTCGTATGTCGTTTAAGTACTTTTTTGCATTAAACAGTAAATCGATACCGGTAAAATAAATACCGATTGTGGTACCGCAACCCGATTGATACCGACACTAGTTTGTTTAAATTCCATCCCTACTTGGATCAGCGCCATTGTGGGAAACAACAAACCTAAGTAGACTGTTTCCGAATGGATACCAAGAGCATTCCAGGAATCTCGCACATTTTCTAAACGGATAGAATTTCTAAGAAACAAAGGTTTTAAGGCAAAGCTTTTAATTGCACTTTAGAACTCCGTTTCCAAAGCAGTGCTGGAGATGTTTTTGTAAGGAACACAGGGTTTTGGTGAATATACCTAATTCAACATAAAAGGGATGGTGTTGGATGCTTTTTAGGAAAATGTGAGTAAATGACTGTGGTCTATTATGGAACAAAATATATTTGACAACATTTTAAGTGATTTTTCCACTAATTTGCATTTTTTGAAATGATGGTTACCTCTGAAGAATAGTTTATACCTACACCGATTAAAAAAAAATGTTAATAAAAAGGGCATGAAGTACTTCTAGATTGGTTCCATTTTTTTCATAACCCAGCTCTTTAGGATGGGAATCAATTCAATTTAATCATTTATTTCGGACAAGTTCCATAATGTGTTAGTAATTTGCAAAAATCTAATTTTAAAACTCTAGCGTTAGTAGTAGGTATGACATGTCAAAAATAAATTAAAGTATACTATTTATGATATGACTCTTTACTGTATGTTTAACACAACTGTATAAGTATAAATACTACCGAACTCTTACACGTCGTCACTAAAGCGTTTAAAATTCCGGAAAAAATTAAACGATTTTCCGAGTTTATTGGAAATATTTCTTTCCGTTTCTTTCTGTTTTTTTCGGAGCAATTAAACCACGTAATGATAATTGATTAATGCTTCATATAGATATAGGGCAATATGTCATCCACGCTCTTAATAATTTTGGTAACATTAGGTACACCTATATTTTAGGCCTCTTTCGACCCCTGTAGTTTAAAGTTTATCACTAACTTGGTATTATGAATGTTGGGGCCCTTCCAGGTGGTTAATGAAGATGGTATGATGGTATTAGGTCATGAAATAGGAAAGTAAATAACCTTATTTTTCGTTATAATGGCAACCGAAATTTTCATTGTTCGGAAAAAAGACGGATTTTTTTCGGGTTTTTTGTCGTCACATAGTTGGCGACGTCGTATCATGCCTCGATATAATGTCGTATCGTAAGTTTCTACGATAGATGTCGTAGATTCCCAGAGTGGCAACATCAACGACGTCGCATTAAGCCACGATACTACGTCGTATCGTGTAATCGTATGTTGGCCCTGAATGTTATTGTTGACAACTTCCAACCATTCACTAAAGAGACAATTAATCGTTTCGCTTGGTTATCACATGTGTTTCGCACCGCACCCGCAAAATCCGGGTCCATCCCGGAAGATTATGGAAATACCTATCCACAATGGATGGTTACGCGTTGAACGGCGAGAAACCCCTAATTATCGTGACATGATACAACGTAAAGTCGAATATCGAATTTGAGATCAAAAACGTAAACAAGTGGGTTGCCACCATTAAAAAAAAACGCTAGTGGTCTAAAATCATTGAAATAATTATAAAATATAAAATATTCACAGGTAAACACTGTTGTATGGATATTTAAAAATATGTTACTTAGTTATATAGCGGATTAATATTTTTTTTATAACGTATTTGTGGTGTTTAAGAAAATTATATGGAGTTTAAATTTATACTACTGGTAATGGTAAGAAGTTTTAAACATTTGGTATGTAATTAAAACAACAGTTTATTTTTAATATTATTATCAAATATTCGCGAGTCATTGATACATTTTTAAATTTCTTTCCATGTATAATTGTATTTCGTTGCATTTTGCTTTTTGTTTCTTGTTAAGTTTTCTATTTGTGCGTGTTGTTTAATGAGTATAATCGTTTTTTAGACTAAACCTTTTTCACTTCACAATTTACTGGCTAGTTGTAAAACGGCCGAATAAAAAGCACGTGAAAAAAAAAACAAATGAGGGTGGTTGAAAATTTGTAGCAGATGCATGTGAGATCTATCTAGACTATAAATGTCCTAGTCTTCCACCCAATTACCTATAAATATTCCACCTGTTACTGAAAAGCATACGTGGTAAATAAAATTCATATATAAAACATGCATTAGATAGAAAAGATTTTATACCCCTGGAAGGTCACTTTGACATTGACAGTTTTTGTTTACATTTTTGATCTCTAATTTGATATTCAACTTTAGTGTCGTTAGTTTCTACAATGCACGTCGTAGATTTCCACGACACCGCGTGGCATCCATCGTCAATGACGTTGGATCAATGTTACGATACCGCATCGTATCGTGTAATCATATGCATGTCGCAGTGTCGGAGTTCTCCCCACGAAGAAATGTCAAGTTTGTCTATACTTGAGTGTGTTTGGTTGCGATACAATGACGTTTATTCAAAACTGACTTCTCTCATGGTAGTTAATCTTTTGCATGTCAGAAAATTGGTGAATTGTGCTGGATAAGGAATGGGAGTCAGTGATGGTTGACCTGAGCCTTTCGGGCGAAGGGAGACATCCCGCAACCAACCTCACTGCATTTCTTCGTTTATTATGATTAGTTAGTGATACTATCCACCTCTAACTGATGGAAACCTACACTCGACAGCGGATTATTGGCAATTTGATGGACATCCTGACGACTCCTACCCCCTGACGCCGAAATATATGTTAAGTGTTACTATTGACAACTACTCTAACCAACTCTAACCATTGACTAAAGTAGACCATTTGTCACTCCGCTTGGCTATCGCATGTGTTTCGCACCGTACCCGCAAGATCCGGGCCCATCCCGGAAGATTATGTAAATACCTAACCACAATGGATGGTTACCGACTCGTTGGACGGCGAGATATAACCCCTAATTATACGGGACTTGAGCAGAAAATAGTTATATTTGTTTTAAGCTTTAGACATAAACTGTTAGGTATGTTTAAGCGAAAACGAATTTATATTTATTGGTAAGTATCGTAGGCCTAGGAATTTCAATTAAAAATAATCTATGCATTGCTTGTTAAACGAATTGGACGATAGATTTGTTGCTTGCTTTTAGTTAACCTATAAATGATGTTAAAGCGTTACTTTATAGATTCTCTTCAAAATGTTTTGACTGCAACGGCTATAGCTTCGCTAGTTAAGGGCAGATAGGCCGGAAGTGAAGGATCGCCACGCCTCATGTTCTTGCAATGTAGCAAAAATGTCAAATGGCGGTAAATCAAAACTTTTTTCATGCAATTCACGCAATTGTAGTTTTTATTTTCTAATTCAGAGGAAAAGTAGAGTGCGTCTCTACTAACATATCTTTCGATATCAATTAACGTGCGAGGACGTATTGTCAAAATTGATTGCAATTAACATTTCATTTCAAATCAAAGGTTTTAATTATTTCAACTATATTACCTATTACTTAACCATCAGTAAATTCCTGTTGCATACAGCTCGCACCACTTTTTAGTTTTGAAATTGTGTAATAACGTGATGCACGACATTGATAAGTCTAGAAGTCTATGGCAACAATCACGCGCATGTTTGACAACTAAAGTAAACGCCATAATTAGGCAAACTAGTTTGACAGATAAAAATGTTGCCTGCCTCTAGATATCGATAAAATGTTATCGACAATAATTTCGTCGACCGTAGACTGAATCAGCGTAAGGGACATTGTTTTGCCTGTCCCTTACCGTAATTCAGCCTACGGTCGACGATTTGTGAGCATCAGGCTATCCTAACCTATGTCTAAAAAAACAAAATAAATTTATGAGATGTGTAAACAATCCTTTTAAATCTTTTAAAGAATTTATTGTGCCACTTATTTTATTTATTAGGTGCGACTGCTGCAGTTCAGAAGCATTCACAACTCTTTTCACTAAAATCTGAGACTGTGAACGTACATTGACTAAGAGCTCTTGTGGACTAATAAACTATGTAATACCTACTTATAGTTCGTGTCAAGTATTCGAAAAAAAAATACTTTCGAACTGTCATTTACTTATGGACTTATGTGTTCTAGCAAATCTAGGAACAGCAATTTCTTCGTACAAAACCGGGTCATGTAGGAAGTATTTATAATTCCTCGTACATAACTGTCATTAAATCGAGTAATGAACAAAGAAGGTAAGTTTCTTAGTACATTACCCGGTTTTGTACAAAGAATGTTTCTTCTTTGTACATTGCTAGTTATGTTACTTAGTTATGTACGAAGAACAAGGGCATTCTTCATACTTTGAATCGTACCCCGACCGCAAGGGGATATCCAGGCAAAAACTAGATGGCGCTAAAAAACTAAACATTTAACGATGTTATAATTGAACAAAGAAACATAGTAAAGTAACAATTAGTTCGTAAACAGCTAATAATAAATAAATTCTAACATTTAAATACTGTGCCATGCTTGCAAAGTTGAATAATTGTAAATAATATAATTCTTATACCAAGCTTATACATAGATGGCGTTGTAAATATCGGGGAACAGCTTTTTGTATGGGGAATGACAGTCCTCATGTTTTAATGGTCCTTGCTCTAAGGTTTTCATGGAAGTTTTAAAACCCATTATAGCGATGTTCCAGAATACCATGGAGAGATTTATTGGCGGTGTAAATAAAAAATAGCGCCTTCCGAATAGAAAGGCTCCTTATATTCGCGGACCATAAACAATTCACACTTCCTTGGGTTATTTGAAAACAACAGCAGCGGTATGCAACAGGGTAGATTTATAGTCTTGAAAGATTAATAAAATTTGAGAAACGGCAGGATTAGGTAGGTTAGTCCTTTGTGTCGATATTTTTCTGTGTTTCTCAGTGTATTCTAGAAAATAAAAGTTAATATCACAGTGAGTAAATATTATTCAGATTTTATTGATCAGCTTTTCTCCATACATTAAAAACTGTTGGGCCTTTTCTTTGGCCTCTTTTAGGCTTACTCATGAACTTATATAATTAATGTCCATTATTACACCTCCCGATTTTTAGGTCAAATAAAACTACATTTAACGTATAACTATTATGCAGACTATAGTTTATAAAATAAATATATTGTGGGGACAATCTTACACAAATCGACCTGGTCCTACACCAAACAGTGCTTGTATTACCTATGGCTACTAGATGACGATATACATACTTATTAGTATATAGGTAAATATATACTTAAATTGATAGAAAACACCCATGTCTTAGGAACAAATACTCCTCGTTTATGTTTTAAAGAAGTTAAAAATTAGTTTTTCTAATTTTTACCCGACTGCGGCGAAGCCCAAAGGAGGGTAATGTGTTTGACCTGTATGTATGTATGTATGTATGTCCGTTCCTGTGTCCGCTCGTAACTACTCAACGGCACAACCGATTTTGATAAATGATACATCATTGGATTCGTCTTGATGGCGCGAGTGTCACTAGTTCGTTAAAATAAATAAAATGGCGGATTTTATGCACTTTTAAAGTGCACCGCGGTCGTGTTTTGTTTAGTAAAAATATTTAAGTTATTATAAAGAGGATTTGTCAACAAAAATATTAGAGTTACTCGGCACGGTTAACACAATATGCCTTGATCACACATACCGAGTACAGTGGCGAGACAGTGCCCTCGACCGAGTCCTCGGTTCGTGGGAACGGTGTGCTCGGCCCAGTACGGGAAGAAACGTACTGGTCCAAACACTGTCTCGCCACTCTACTCGGTACGTGTACCCAGGCCTATGCGGCTGCTACACATCTCGTGCGCGACACAGCTTCTAAGGGCCTTATCACACTGTGCGATTTGCGAGCGTGTTTTCATACAAAACTTGTCTGAGCAGAACGAAAACACGCTCGCAACTCGCTCGCAAATTGCCAGTGTGATTAAGGTCTTAAAGTGATTCTTGAAGGACGACATCGTTCTCCTGGCCGTAAATATTCAGAAAAATTCGCTCTGCTGGTTAATTTGTAGAGCTTGGCCGGAGCTAGATAATATCCACAAATGCTAAAGAGGCGGGATCTTCTGAATATGTGTGCACACTGCACAGCCGAATAGGCCTGTGCACTACATTTTGTTTCTGATGTAAATCGAATCTACTATTTGTGAGGAACAAATATATACCTATAACTACTACACTTGGATTACTATAACAGCCACCACTTGCAATCAAAAGTAGCCGACCGCACCGAGTGTTGAAAACGCCCCATACAAAACGTACGTCGACGGTGCCGTCATTTTTGAGTCCTCGCTATACTAAGTCTGTATGAAAAAATTGCATTTTCTCATTTTGAGCACGTAAAAGTACGTAGTTGCTATACATTTATTTTTTCAGTGTTTTTTAAAACCGTGTACACAGAATTGAGACAGTTTAAACGCTCGATTTATGACCCAATAATAATTTTCAAGAATATTCCTCTATCGGCCAATGAGACGAAATGTATAATGCTATTAAATTAAACACAATTCCAAATTCCAACATAATTTATGCCGTGGAAGCAAACAATGACCATCTTTATGTTTGTATGGAAAACCGACCGACTAGAATCACCTTAATATGAAATTGTATTAGTCAGTGTGAAATTGCAAACTGAAGCTAATTGGGAAAGTAAGATTATATTAATAATTTTTCCGACAAAACACGATGGCAATACATTATGATTCATTACATCTGAACGTACATGCCTTGTCGCGAATCGCGAATGAAATATGCCGCGGCAGTTTTGTGCTAGCTATGCTGAAAAACTATTAGTACCCATATCACAGAATAAAATAGTACTATGTACAGAAGTTTCTCTTTCTAATAAAACTGACGTTCGGATCCGCCCACCGGACGGAACGCACCGCATCCGACCGACCGATCTCTATTGCATAGTGCGCGTTCTTTCTGGTTGCCTCCGTAGGGGCAAAATTTGGTACTACTCGTACTAGTAGTAGCCATGCGGCGCAATAGCGGAGTAATCCACTCCTGCCCATTTAGTTTTGCTAGCCTATCATAGTGTCCCACTGCTGGGCAAAGGTCTCCCCCCTTGATTTCCAATCTTTCCAGCTCCGAGCAAATTCTGGCCAGCTTTTCATAAATACGTTCCGGTCGTCCGCCATCTTCGCCGCGGCCTACCACGTCGTCGCCACCCGTCTTGCGGCACCCACTTCGTGGCTAGTTTCGCCCACCTCTATGGATGCATGCGGACTCTTGCCCATACGACAACAAATCTTTGAACCTTTATTGAATGTGTTGTTATTGCCGATTTTTGGAAACAAAACATACCTGACATATTTGTGTGTGACAGCAACGTGAATTTATTCAGAGTCACGGCATCGCATGTTCCCGGCTCGTCGAACGCACGCTCAAGTTCAAATAAAATGTGAAAACTTAACAAACAACGATAAAATGCAAGGTAAATTGCAAATTGAGAACAACACAAAAAGCTTATTGCTCGAAAAAACAACCTAGCAAGTAGAAACATTAAATAAGTTGCTTTCTATTGAGGAAATACTGAGTTTTCATTTGGAAACGAACGCCTGTTATCATACTCTCTTCAAGTATTTTGCATAAAGACCATTATTTACATTGCTATAACATTATTGTAAACATTTTGACCATAAGTCGGTTTAGTTGAGTAAATTTATATTATCTATGAAATGAAAGTAAAATGGACTGAACATCAGTGTTTTTTTTTTTCACTAAACAGTTCCTAGCTCGAAATGCCAAAGATATTAACTCTCATTAAGTCGACGCAGACACAAAGCCAGAAAACGGCCGAAAAACTTTCTAAACGTTCATCTGAGATTACCTAGTAATTAGCGTTAGACGTAGATGGAAATTACGAGATTAATAATTCCTCACGAGAACGCTCAAAGCAAGATACTGTGCAAACACTCACCTGCCAATGGTTGTGGCACAGAGACAAATTAACCTAATTAGCAGCGGCTACATCAGACACGGTCGAGATGGCAAATCCTGGGCTAGCGAGATTACTGCGATAAGGAGCGAGGCCTCGAGAATTTAGGTTCATCTTTGCAGGAGACTTGCTAAATTGGGCTGCGGTTTTTCTGAACTTTTATTACACTTTACAAACGTTTTACTCACGAAATAGTTTGTAGTCGTATAAGTTAAAAAAACGTTCCTGTTTACACAAGTTACAATCCTTCCAGCTCGTAATGAAATCTATCAATTATAGACTCATATTTTTGTTAGAATTTTGTTATGAAAATGATCTCTCCATATTATTCTCTGTTTGTGACGTTCCGTTTGCTTCCTGGCACAGAGACAAATTAACCTAATTAGTAGCGGCTACATCACACTCGGCCGAGATGACAAAACCTGGACCAGCGTGATTGCTGCGATAAGGAGTACTACAGGCCTCCGCTAGCTGGCGCGGACGCCCGCCGCGGAAGCACGCGGCGGGTGAGGAGCAAAAGTATGGACCCGCGCCCGCTTCACTTAGCGCGGTTCATACAATTTCTTATTAGACGGGAGTCCGTTCCGGCTAATTCGCGTCAGCTAGCCGAGGCCCTAAGGCCTCGAGAGAATTTAGGTTCATCTTTGCAGACTTGGTAAATTGCACTGCAGTTTTTTTTTTATCTTTATAACACTTAGTAAACGATATAATACGTATAGATAGTACGGAACATAAATGTACAACTGATTTAGGAGCCGTTGTTTGCGTAAGGTGAGGTAAAACAAAACTCGACTTGGGTGAAGAGGGAACTGAGTAGGCTCTCACTTAAGTTGTAAGTCTGTAGTAACATTTTACTCATTGGTAATATTCGTGTCTATTCAAAAAACACTAGAATTTTCGTTCATCTAGAATCTAGATGAACGAAAATCTAGATTCTAGATTTCAATTTAGTTTTTAATAAGGTATGAAGTTGGCAGAAAATGTTTAAGCGAAATGTTTTCTTAAAGTCGTTTGAGATCAGATCACACTCGCAATATTTCCCGTAAGCAAATTTAAACGAAAACGGTACGACTCAAAGTAGATGAGAATTAAGAGATAAAATTAAATTTTACGTGTTTATTTTATGGTCCATGTTCTTTACAAAATGTTTGCTCAACAACGACGTGTGTTATGTGTGTGAGCCTAGTTCAGTAGCCGTATGATGGTAAGCTTTGTCACAGGATAAATAAATGATAAAGCATCCGTCCCGTTCTGACAAGTACAAGAGTGAGAGTGACGGATGCTTGGTCCTTTATATATATTTTTTTTGAATTTTACTCGTACGAACGCGCGATCAAACATATTGAACTCGAAGGCATCGTCCTATCGAACAGCGAATGCGCGATTATCGCGCGAACACGCGATTGCGACCATACTTACTTGTATGAAGGGATAGGATGATGCCGAATAGGTGTCCTAACTTGTCAGTTACGATAATAATAGGTGTCCTAACTTGTCAGTTAGGACACCTATTCGAGTTCAATATGTTTGATCGCGCGTTAGTACGAGTAAAATTCGCGCGAACTTACGATGATCGCGCATTCGCGTTCTATTAGGACGATGCCTGAGCCTAAGGGTCGGCCTAAGGGCCTTATCACACTTGGGATTTGCGGATGAGTTGGAAGCGAAGTTCCATACAAATGTCGCTCGTATGGTTTTGTATGAAAACTTGCCCGCAGCTCACCTTCAAATCGCAAGTGTGATAAAACGCTAAGGCGTACCAATTAATTGGGAGCCGGGTATGTGTCAGGTCCAGGAGAGTCAAGTTCTATCATCCCGCACCCCCACACCTCTTGGATACCCCTTACAACTCTTGCGTGCAATCGCTTATTTTAACATATAACGTAAATATAAAATAAAATAATATGCCACTAAAACAAGTATCAATTCAAAAAGGGCTGATAGTAGTCTGTTAGCTATATCAAAACATAAGATTTGGTGTACCAACTACAACAACAACTATTAAAGTTATGTTTGTTTTATTTTAGAGATACGTATTGTCATTTTTGTGTGCTTATCATATACTATATCTAAAGTCCACAGATTTAATAAAAGGGTCGTGCATACCCAAACCCCTCGGCGTGTAAAGATATACGTAATATCCAGATAGGCAAGGCGGTTTACTATTACTACTATTTCCTTCTGAAAAACATTTTTATCACTTCCCCCATCGCAGAACGATACGATTATTGCGGCCCAAGATACTGCGGCTCTCGAGTAGGCCGTTAATCGTCGCGGTGAACGGCCCACAATTTGGCGGTAACGGTAAGGTCGCTTGCTCCTGAGATGAGAACGGTAGCCGTAGAGCCGTTTTGATGGTTTATACACACCATACAGTCTAGGTTACAACCCCACACTAATTATCTGCTTAGTAGCCTCAATAGTCTAGGCTACTGTACCACACTAAACCACTGTTTAATACCTCTAATAGATTAGGCTACTTTCTCGCACTAGTCCTCTGCTTAGTAGCCCTAATAGTCTAAGCTACGCTCCGACACCAATCCTCTACTTCAGCGGTCGGCAACCTTTTAGCAGCCAAGTGTCATATAGTAACTAGCGAAATTGACGCAGGACGCACTTTGTTAATAATTTGTGACTTTATATGATTCTGAATATAACGACCTTTACATACAAAATAGCCCGGGCGGCAAATGAGAGGTACGCGGGCCGCAGGTTGCCGACCGCTGCTCTACTTAGTAGCCTCGCACACTGGCACACTAACTCTCTGCATAGTACCATTAGTACCCCTTATACTCTAGGCTTCTCTCCAACACCAATCTCGTAACTCTGCCACACTAATCCTCTGCTTTGTTTTCCACATTCAGTAGAAACAGTAGGCAAATGCCGACCGCTACGTCAGGCCAGAGTCCACACAAGCATGGCTGAGAATATCTAAGGAGCTACAGTCATATCCGAAGTGCAGTAACGGACCGCGGATGCCCTACTGCAGAGGCTCAATAAAAAAGGGACCGCAAAAGTAAATAGAGAACAGTAGTGCGCCGTCGTAAATATTATTGGGCAAGACGGAGTAATTTGGACTTTGTTTGTACAGAGTAGTACAAAGTAAAGTGTTCAGAGTATAGTCGGTAAGATATTTATATAAATATCTCGACGGTAGGTATATACCTACGGTCGGTCTAACCAAAAGTCGCACTATACGATATGCAAGAACAAATATCTATATGAAACCAATTGTAAGTTCGCATTTACGTTGCTTGAACCGGTTAGACGTTATAAACGGATTCCACCGTATCAATAAGTCCCACCTTTCCGGCGATTACGGGACAGCACTTACACAAATTGAAATAAGATAAGGCATTTATCTGTTATAGCGGCATTGGACGTAGATATCGTCGGAGAGGAACCAAGGTACTGCAGAAATGGCGGGTCCATAGTTGTAAATAAAAATCTCTATTATTCAAATACACCTTTATATTGTTAACTCCAGATCCCTCGCGAAACGTATTGAAATCCAACCAATTGATCCTATCAGGGTTAAAGACAATGTTTTTAGCATCTTCCACGATGCAAGTATTTACGATCGACGTTATTATGGTAAATCTATGCATATAAATGTGTCCCATAACTAAGATGCTGACAGATAAGGCACCTATTATCGAAAACAATGCAGATATCGAGATGAAATTTCTTAACGCTTATTTTTTAGATTCTAAAGAATAGAAGAGTACATTAGGTACATTAAGTAGCAGTAGCGTGGCGTTCATAGAACTCGATTCCTACCGTTTTGCTTAATATCAGGCATTTGAGCACCTTATTCTACAGCTCTTAAAGAAAATGTACACCAAATCTGCACCGGCTTGCCCAAGGATATCTTTTACGCCACGACAGGAACACGCCAGTAAGGATTTTTCGGAATTAAATCGCTAAACAGGCAATGAAAGTTTTAGGTGTGAAAATGACAGCGAATAAAGAGGCATCTAGTCATTAATTTGCCACTCACATAATTTTACACAAATTTATCATTCACTCCAGTTTCTGGCCATCGATTTTAAATACTGGCATCGGACTGTTAATATTTTACTACAAATTTTCAATATTCTATATATTTTTCAGATTTGGCCAGTTATTGGCGGTGTAGTGTGTAGCGTAATACTCACACACTTGCATCTCTCCTTGCCTATATATAATACTCGTAATGTAATTGAGCCATTATTAAAGCATATCTACTCTAAACAACATCTTTTACTCCCAACATCACATGGCGACCCTGCCAGTGCTCCTTATACGGGGGCACTGGCGGGCATTGAAATATGCCCGGCCAGTGCAGTACGATACGAACCAAGGACGTTATTTAAGTAACAATTTAACAGTGAATGAGTGGAAAACTATTATTTAAAATAAAAAAAAAAGACTTAAACGAAAAGGTTTTTAAAATGGACTTATAATAAAATTAGTGATTAACATCGCGTATAAAAAAAGTAAAAATTAACAAAAAAAAAATTGGACGCTAAAAAGTGCGGCAAAAAAAAATCGAAAAATATAAGTGAAAATAAAACTAAACTGACGGAAGCTGAAGAAATCGTGTGGTAACATATATTAACAGTTCACAAAGAAAATGCGAATACTTTGTTTGCATCCAGGAGCAAGGGTGTGCTTATTTCAGTTTGGATTTAGAGTACTTATATTATATTGACGCATTATGTGGAGTGTTAAGTGTTCGTGAAACGCGGAGACAAAATTTAGTATCGCGTAAAAAGACGATTTTAATGTGTAGTTTTAATATGAACTTATTTTTTAATAATGTGTGTTTAGTTTCAATCAAGGGCCCACTAATATTATAATATTTTTAATTAGGTAGTTTTTGAGCTAATGGAATAGAACTACAAATATTATGTTTAAGTGCTAAATTGTTGTCCTTTTTGGTAGTCTGGTACTTAAAACAAAAGTTTAGGTGCACGCGTTACCTCAATATGGGAAGGTATGCGGCGTCTGTAATTACGTGTCGGGTTTCGCGACAAACGGTGAGCTAATGTGCATTGATTTAAGCCACTGTAATAATTTAGCGTTATGAAATATGAGTAAGTAGATAGATAAGTATTGAAATATTTTGTTAGAATTGTATTTGTATTTTGTGTATTTGTATCGGAGATGACTTTTCCAAGGATATGGATTTTATTTTTTTTACTAAGAGGACATGGAATTTCATTTTGACTCGGGGAAAAAAGTTATAAACGGAAAGGTAATTTAGTGATGATGTTGAATGACGATGGGGAGTTTTAAAGGATGTGTGTTTAAATTTTGAAAATGTTTGCCGAAAGTAGGAAGCTGATGATATTTGGATGGTATGAAATGAATAGCATTGATGTAGCGTATGGGAAAGTTGCAGTAGATAAGTTTTTCAAAGAGCAGTTAGCCTGATCAACTAAGTGTTGTTGAAATTCTTTTTTTTTTTTTTTTTTTTAATCTTTATTTTTAGGGAGCTTTTGTCAAACTGACTATGCCAGCTCCGTTAAGCCTCTACCGTACAATATTCAAAGCAAGGATAAAATAAAAAATGGACATAAATACCTAAAAAAAAAACCAACAGGTTACCAAATTTGTACACTATGTTTTAAAAAAAAAAACCGTATACAAACTTGACGACCTTTGAGTGGGGCTCCACGAAAATCTGCTCTATCTTTACGAAATATATTATATGAGCCCATATTAAGCACAGAGCTACTATCCAACCACGTTTCGCTAAGCAAAACAATATGGACCTCTTCACGATTCATAAATAATTCAAATTCAGTTAACTTAGGCCTACTGCTTTGCGAATTCCACTGTACTATATTCAACCGAGATTGGATAGTAGCTCTAGCCATTTACATTTGTGAGAAATAACTTAAACAAATCAGCCGTCTTAAAAAACCTCTTACACAGCTCTACACATTCCTCCACAACAATTTTAAATATGAGACCTAACTTATCAGTCCAACTGCTGCTAGAGAGTAAAATATTCTTCACTTTCTCCATAACTCTCTCAAATATTTCACACCTTTTCTTGGGTTTCCTCGGAGTACGCTCCTCTGAGACAGTGTTCGCCGACTGTACGTAAACAGGGAATTCAACCTCATTCTCAATAGACCTCCGTCTCGGATTCTTTCTTTTCGGAACCTCTTGCTGGTGCATACGTTGATGGGTGCTGCCTCCGAGGTCCTTGTCCTCCTCCACCAGACCCTCTTGCTGACGCTTGCGTTGAAGAGTGTTACTCTCAGTCCCCTTATCCTTCTCCACCTTAGAGAGCACAGCATCCCTGTACGACTTACGATTGCTCATTTCATTTGCTGCCACGAGAGTAATTGGCACTTCCTGGCTCCAGGAATCAACGACCTGGCTTTTCTTTTCTTGAGAATACAACGATAAAGCTCTCTTGTATATACATCCTTCGGCAGCCATTATTCTACGAATTTCCTTCTCTTTTAAAAATGCTGGACAGGACTTATTTAATGCCATATGGGCTCCTTTGCAATTCAAGCACTTAAAAATTGGCGTGTCACAATTGGCATGCTCTGCTCCACACTTAGGGCAGAGCACTTTACCAGTTGGACAGTATCTGCTCAAATGCCCGAATTTCCAGCATCGTGAGCACTGACTAACCGGGAAATTGTATGGCTTTACTTTAAATCGACACCCGTATGCGTAAATATACGGAGGCAAGCAAGCTCCTTTAAAACACACACGGATTACCTCAGACTTAGTCCAGCGGCCATCATCATCCAATCGGTTGAGCCTCCGAACTGATAGAATATCCTCAGTACATTCGATGCATTTCAGGAACTCGTCTTCCTCAATCTCCAATTCCACTCTTTTCACAATTCCATACGAACAACAGGCCATGTTCGACCAGTATGCACGCCTGTCGTCGTTATTAAAGACTTCACTAGCCAGAAGTTTCTCCGCCTCGTCTCTCGACTTGAACTGGATCAGTACCTTAAAGGGGCTTACGTACTTTATTTTTAAAACCCCTTTAATAGCCTTCAGCTGCAGTAACTTGGCGAAACCAAATTGTTTTGGCAGCTCCGTTTTCGAAGCAATATAGACTTCAAAAGTCTGGTCCGAGACTTCGCTCGTCCTTGGTACTACTTTACCATTTGCTGCGATTCGCAAACGCTTTGGCCTCCTCCCCGTGACAGTGATAAAACTAGCATCTGAACCACAGCTTTCGTCACTGAGACCAACATCGACAGAACGCTTATACGTATGCCGTCGCACATCCGACATACCATCGTCGTCCAACACTGACTCCGTTCGGGCCTGCCCTTGCTCACTCGACAGTCGACACGCTCTCGTTGTCCCATGACGGCATATCGTTCACACGCTGACCACCCGCAATACCGCTAGACAATTCCCTTTGCTCAATTGAAATTCTTATATACTAAAGTTTTCATTAAGAATGGGTTATTAGAAAGTGTTTTAGAATGTGTTCAAATGGAACAGGAAATGTGTGTTTATGGATAAAAATGATATAAAGTAAGTTTATAGTAGAGCAAGGTACACCAGGGTACAAGACAGGCAGGAATATCCTTGAGATTTGATCACGATTCGGTCGAGTACCAATTGTGAAAATTCTTGGACACATGGTAAGTATTGATGAAAGGACGTGTTAAAAGAACTGCCTGAATGTATATTGAATAAAAGGTATATTGTGTTGTGCGCGCACGTAATAAATAAAATTCTTGTACCCTGAACTGAAAAATGAAATATAAATGTACAAGTACAAGGTCGGCCGACCACAAATAAAAAAGTGTTGTGTACTTTAGCCTAAGTGATGCCTGTGATGCACACTTAATAATTTTGAGATATGGGATATAATAATGATGAAATAAATGATAAATAATGATTTAAATAAATGTGATGACGACGTCGTAAGTTAGTTGATTAAACTTGCAAGTAGGTAATGGACTTTGAGACAGAATAACATACTTACATGAAAAAAAAACATGGGTACCCAGAAGATAAAAGCTCGATTATGACAAAGATGTAGTTAAGTTAGTATTATTTCTGCTGTTTGTTAGTAAGTAGGTAATGCTAGTTATATGTGTGTGTTAAATACTTTTTCTCATGTTATTTTTTTTTTCAAATAGACAATGTGTACGTGTAGAGTATAATATATCTAGTGTAGGGAATGTAATATAATGCTACTGTTTGTATTTAGATGTGCAAGGTTTTAATGGGTTTTCAATCTAATTAAGTAATTTCATAGCAATTTTTTTTTTCTCTTAAATTTCATAAGCACAGAAATTAAATTAAATTTATATTTATGCTAAACCTTTTCTATTGTAGGTAAGAAATATTTACATTGTTATATTTTTATTTTATACTATTGGCAATAATAAAATGTCAATAATTATATTTGACTCTTCTCTTCAATATAGGTCTCCTTTTTATGTTGTGATAATGTTTACATACTTTTGTATTGTAGGTAAGTTAATAATAAAATGTTATTCTTTATTTCTTAACTTTCTAGATAACTCTTGGTTTTTAATATTGTTTTAATTATATAAATTTAATATTTTTTTAGACAGTCAACATTTCATTTTGTCTAGTATTTTTTTATTTACAAATATTTTCTTTTACATTGTACAATTAGATTCACGTAGATTGGCACTAAAATTTAATAAAATAAAATTGATTACATATTGCATGTTTACTCGTTTGTGATGTAGGTAACAGTTAAACTTTTTACAATGTTTTCAATATTGTATTAATTTTAATTACAAAATTTTCGTTTGTTTTTTTTATAAAACTTATAAATGTTTGTGATTATATAGAATATTTACTTTTCTACATAGCTCGTTTTTAATATTGTATTTTACATTGTTCATTTGAATTTAAAAAATATTTTATTTGGCTTATACATTTTTTGTATAAAAAAAATCTAAAATGTTGTAATTAGTTTAAGATTTTTTTTTCTTCTCAATAAAAGGGGAGGTGTAGTGTGTAGCGTAATACTCACACACTTGCATCTCTCCTTGCCTATATATAATACTCGTAATGTAATTGAGCCATTATTAAAGCATATCTACTCTAAACAACATCTTTTACTCCCAACATCACAGCGGTGTTAATAGGTAATTTATTTACGTCTTAAGCGAGTAGTTTCTCAGTTTACCCAAATACACTGTCTTTTCTATCCAACTTTACGTAAGTTCTCAACAACTGGCTTTTAAATTTACAGTAGCCACGCTACAAAACGAAGGCCGTAAAGTGAGAAAGACGGGAGTCACAGGCTATTTTAAGACTAAAAGGCCTTGCAAATATTTAAACTGACCTGTCGGTAATGTTACGAGTAGATTCTTTAACAGGCTTTTATATAATTTCACTCGTTTTCCTGTCTTTTGTCGTGAAATAATGACCTCATAAGTCCCATAGCCCTTTAGATTTTGGAATTCCACCTTCATTTATTCAATAAAGTTTCAACCTCATTTTACACCTCGCACCTCCTCCCTCTCCTCCGCTTATGAATTATTTGTTTTAATAAAACTTTAGACTTACAAGATTAATATAAGTCGATTATTTATCACTTAATCAAAGATTGGTAAATTTGTATAAATCAATATTATAATGTGTCATTTTATCGGGAACGGAAAAAATATAATAATTAACTAAAATTTATTTTTTTAACCAAGTAATTGGTTTATAATTTTAAATGATAACTAAATTATAAATATCCCAAATGAAATATTCGAAAGCTTATACAGCTTTGAAGTATTCGTTCGCTACTAGGCCGAGACTTCAAAGTAGCAGGTAGCTATCATTGAAATTGATAGCCTATCAAACAGATTTAATCAGATATAGACAGAGTTAAACAGATTATTCAATAAGACCAGATAGGTATTCCGCTAGTTAGGGAAAAGAAAAACTAGCGATTCCATTAACGCGAATAAAACTTAGAGTGAAATAAAGGCAAGCAAGATAAAACCTCAACTGCAAACTAAAATTTATCTAAACGGAGCTACAATAGATAGTTGTGCCATTAGGTATGTGCTAAAACCACATTTTAACTAAAAATATCCTGACTGCGGTGCAAAACATACCGCGCATTAATATGCATAAATTCGCCAATTTGTTTTTTTTTTTACGAAAATTACGTATCTTGTGATTTATCGACACACCCGATTTATCAAAATCGGGTGTGTCGTTGAGTAGTTACGAGCGGACATAGGAACGGACCGGACATACATACATTAAAATAAAATAAAACTCGGGAATAATATAGGTAACATATAATGTGACGCCTGGACGTTTATGAGCATTTTTAAAAAAGCTAGTTCATAATGTTATATGGACACGTTAACTGTCACAAAAGTCGATAACTTTCCTATTGTGTCAAATACAATTTTTTTATGATTAATAATACTATTATCGATTATTTTTCATAAATAAGATTCTCATCATCATCACAAATTTAAGAGACTTGCTCTTGTCGGTGGAGTAACCGTCATTCCGTTCTCTTCTTCTTGAGCTCCTAAAACGACTTCACATTAATTTTCTCTTTAGCTACGCTAACACACGCCCCAGTCTTCCTCTGCCCCTTCTTCCTTCTATTTTGCCCTTAATTATAGTTCTTATATAGTTGTCATGTCGTATCAGGTGCCCTAACATATTTCCTCTTCTATTCTCATTACAGTAACATTCCCTTTTCGCATATTAGATGCAACACATCATCATTCGATTTCTATTCCATCCAGCTTATACCTTCCATCCTTCGCCAGCACCACATTTAAAATGCATTCAATCTTTCTCCATCACTTTGGGTTCATGTCCACGTCACGCTTGCATATAACGCTATGCTCCAGATGTAGTCTTGATAAAACGCTTTTTTACATTCCGTAAAAATGTTTGACTTAAAAAAGATGTTTTTTGGCATTACTAATTATGATTCTATAGGGAATATTTTCATATCTCTTTGAATTTGAATATCTCGGTTTTGCAATGGAATTGAACTTGGTGCCCATATAATAAAATAAACTGCATGTAAAGACCTATTTAATGACACAACTATCAGCTGTGCTGGTTTTGGGGCCAAGCTCCATACAAAGTTGCCCATGGTCCTTTGAGAGCCGTTCCTCGTTCTTAACTTTTACTTTTCAGTACAAAAGTATTTCTTTTTTTGTAATAAGTGGCCAAAAGACAGACGAGCCACCTAATCAAAAGCAGTCATCGTCGCTCATGGATATATGCACCATATTTCTTCGCAAATATCACATTACTCATTATGAAGCGACCAAAAGACAAACTTGTGGACATTATTTTGCAATGAAAATCTTACTAAACTAAGAAGAAACTATGTTTGTGTCGTTTATTCAATTGTAGGCACAAACGTAAACAGAAATACTCTTCAGACAAAATTGTCTCAATAGCCGGCCCATTTTTAACGTGAAACTTTGATTCTTCTTCTTGTTCAATCGAAAATCTGCAGACAATGTGAAACTAAAAGTAATGGGCCGAAGTTAGCCGATGCTTGCCGGAGAACTGCGAACTAGTTACTGTATACTTTAGCAAAGTCGCTTTTTGCATCGCTTCTAGTGTGAACATGTTTATGTAAATAATTAAAACGACTCGCTAAAAATACCTACATTGTCATGATCCCTCAAGCAAACGAAGTCATCCTCATTAAGGGTGAGTACCAGGAAATGATGACGCGATCGTTCTCTTTCTTGTATTTTTGCAACCGTAATATCTATGTGATTAAGTTGCACCAATAACAAACATATTTTGGATTTTGCTTGTAGGGTAGCGCTCACCTACATAAGGCCAAGACACTCACAGACCTTCCAATTAAAATATCATTTAAAATAACATCTGCGTGATTTTGAAGCTGTTAACTTACGCGAAGCGGCGAAAGATTAGGACAAGTATCATGCCGTGTTGGAGGCCAAGACTAGTATTGGGTCGCTGTATGTGAGTATCTATATCTTCCTTAATCCTCCTGTTTGTGTCATATTCCTCATTGCTGAGGATTGTGATTCCCCTGATACACAATGCCCGGAAGCAACTGTCCTTTGATCAGAGTTCGCCACCTATGTCTATCCTTTGCGTCGTGGAGTTCATCGTGAATAGTTGGCTAAGAGAACAAAGTAAGTATTGTTTATAAGTTGGCAAGGAACGCGCGTCAGCTTCCTATATTAGAATGTTTATTTATCATTTATCCGATAATAAGGCGATAAACATATATTCGATGTCCCTGAAATTTGATAGTTGAATCCAATAGAATTTTTAAGTTTAAGGATGAGCGCAACCCCGAACAGTTCCAAACCAATGCAGAAGTGCTAAAGTTCAATTCGAGGCGACTGCACGAAGTTCGACCGCCCACCAGATGGGTAAAATCAAAAAAGTGCCTGCATACAATACAATAGGTCCGAAAATCTATAACAAACTGCCAGAAGTAATAAAAACTGCTACTACAGTTAAATCATTTCCTACGAAATTAAAAGCCTATCTAGCCAATGCTGCCTACTACTCGTTCCAAGAGTTTCTTCTCTGAGGGAGTAAGTAGTTAGTCTGGTTATGTATGACATTGTTATAGTAATTATGCGCACGATAATTATTGTAATACCCTAAGTAGATGCCTAATATTAATGTCAGAATGTTTAATAGGCTACTTGACAGTGTGAAAAATAATGGAAGAATTATGGATATATGTATTAATTGTAAGTATTAAAACCAATTTACACGAATATTACTAAAAATAAATGGGTAATTTATTTATAAAACCCGGATGGAAATTGATTATTTTTTATCTGTCGCCATTTTATCGAAAACGGTTTGGATTGGCCGATGACGTCACATAATTGTAAACGGCATCGACAGCATCTGTCAATCCTATTCGTTCGTAATTCTGTCATTCAGAACGTTATGCGATCCTCGTTGACGTTTGTCGGTTTACTATCGTGTTACGTCATAGACGCCATATTGTCAGAGAAAGCGTTTTGGCGCCTAATTTTAAAAGAGCATTTTTATTTGCTTTTTTCAGAAAAAATACACAAAAGAATTAAAAATAACCACTTTCTGAGTGCTCAATAGACATCATTAAACAATCTGAGTTACTTTTCAGAAACCTGTCAAGTAGCCTATTAAAGAATATTTAAATTTATATAATGTTTGTATGTACCTGACCTTATATTGTAATTATTGACGTGTAAAATTGTATTTTATTAATCAACGAAATGAACTGAACTGCAGAATCGGACAGTCCTACTAAAGTTTGAATTTAAAAATTCTGTTTTTTTCAACAACTCTTAAAACCCAATTTCGGAAGGAGAATAATCGGAACTAGAGCTATGGGAGTCACGAGGTTTCTGTTCGTTGCGAACTACTTTTTCCAGCGATGAGCGGGCTTGACCTAACGCTAGTCAGGGGTGGCTAACTCCGCGATTTCGCCGCGCGGCTACTACAGCGACCAAAAAGAGCACGCGTTATTCGATAGAGAAAAATGATCTGATGCGACTCCCTCCGGTGCCGGTGGTCGGACTCCAACGTCAGTTTGGTCAGAAAAAGAAACTTCTGTGTGTAGTATATTACTTATTCTGTGCTCAGTTAAGACTTACTTGAAAAAATAAGTCGCATTGTTGTATCCAAAGAAAGGCACCGTGTACGTCAGCATCCAAATGTTCCCGCCGCCGCAGTCGTAGTATGGTTTGGACCACTTCCCGTCCTCATACGTGACGGACAGGATCTCGTCCGGCTCCCGGTCCGTGTGCGCAGTGTCGTTGAACGCGTACGTGTTGAAACCTGTTGAAAAATATCAATAGAGTGACAGTTCAGTGATGAGTTATCTGCTGTGCCCTGAGGTCAACTAGTAGAGAATGCCTTAGAGCCTTATCACACTTGGGTTTTGCGGATGAGCTGCGGGCGAGTTTCCATACAAAACTTGTGGCAGCCAGCTCGCGGCGACTTCGCCGCGATCGAAATCTGTATGAAAACAACTCGCTCGCAAATCGCCATTGTGATAAGGTAGTCGCATCGAGTATTTTGTCGAGTGAATGAAATGCTCGTTTATTTGACGCGTGGCTATTATTGATATTTACAACACAAGTAAAATAAATTCACAGCCACGATACACACTCATAAAAATTTAAAATTACAATTGCGCTAGTTTATAATTATCCTCTGTTCCTGTATTGGAATTGGAATTTAGGCGGATCTCACACTGCAGCGAAAATCGCGGCGACACGCGACTCAGCGATTTTCAACTTTGTATGTAGAATCATCGATTTGTATAGAAAAATCGCGGGGTGGCGCACACTGGCGCGTAAATCGCGGCGATTTTTTCCGTGTAGCTGCGCATACACGGAAAAAATCGCGGCGAAGGGCGATTTCAGTGTGTTCTTCGCCTTAAAATGAAGATTTATTTGATATCAATAATATAGTTTTCTTAAATGTTTTTAGCAAATCCGTTTTCACAAAAAAAAACCGGACGAGTGCCGGTCGGACTCCGTACAAATACTTTAAGTAAAGACAGTATTATTTTTATGATTTAATTAAAAATGTATAGTTTTCAGATTTTTCCCTATATTTATAGTATAAGACGGTATTACTTGCCAAATTTCATAGTTCTAGGTCGACGGAAAGTAGGTATTTGACAATGTGCAGTTCAAGAAGCGAATGCAGTTCAATAGGAAAATATATTTTTACTCAAACATTTCCCTTCAATTCAATTTATTTTGGGAATATTCTTTCTAAGTACACACACGTTTAGAACCACATTATAAAAATTTCATACTTCTGCTTCTATTTTCACTTTCAGGTTTGAGCTGTGGGCTGTTCGTTCGCCTGTCACTCAATAAACCACGAATTATTTTGCCTCTAAATAAATGATTTGCTCAAACATTTTTATAATTGCCAAATACTCGTTTCAGTTGACATTTTGGGCACATGTTTCCTCCTCTGGATATCATAAATATTTTATCGAAATAACGCTAAAGTTATCATGAATTGCGTATGACGATCATTTAATAGTATTTTATGCAACAGTTGTATAAGAAGGTTCAAAAAATGCGAATTGCGTGAGTTTTTGACTTAATTATACAACGTTGCATACAATACTTTTTCTACGACTAGGTTTTTTAAAATATAAAATACAAACAAGGCATAACCTGCAAACAAGGCAAATATGACGTATGACTGACAGTATGTGTCTATGGTAAACTTTTTTTTTTAATTTTAAATTGACACGCGGTGAATATATTAAAAATACTTTTTTTTATGTTGGCATCAATGATTTTAGTTCGGAAAGTTTTGTTTTTCTTAAAAGCCGTAGGAATTTAATTGTTTGTTAAGTTGGTAGTTGTGCATTTTTATCGTAAAGTTAGAATTGAGCGCTTAATCCTTGACCTAAGTTTAACCTAGATTTAGAAGTCTGTGGCTGCTAGCAATAACGTAAAGTGACTATAACGACACTAGTGCTGTTATGGGGAATAGAGTATAGACTTCTCTGAACTCATATTATGTATGTTCTTATATTAGTGTTCGTGACCAAGCAAAACACAGATAAAAGTACAGGAGTAGAAAAATAACACTAAGGTTCCTTTTTAGATAATTTAAACCTTTCGTGACAGGCATATTTATTTTTATTTTTTTTTAATCACTTTTTTATTTCTTAATTTCAGAAGTAATTGAATTACGCTCTTATGTACACGTTATCCCAGTGACTGATACACATATAACTCTGTATCTCAAAAACTGCTGAACCGGTTTTGATGAAACTTACACAGTTCCCTAAGTTAGACTATAAATAAATAAATAAAAACCGGTCAAGTGCGAGTCAGACTCGCGCACCGAGGGTTCCGTATAAACTCATAAGTAGACCAACCTTACGACTAACAGCAACCCTGCCTTAACCCAGCTTAGCCCTATTAAACCAGGAAAAATCTTAACAGCGCGATGCAGCGTATGCTACAGCGACATCTATTGATACTAAAAAGCTCGTAAATTTAACTTGTAATTTAAATTTAAACGTTACTCTTTGTTATTGGCTGGTTGAAATAATTGTTTGTCAACTAAGTTAGTTCTCATGTATCATTTTTCATGAAGGAATCATGTTTTGAAGCACACTTTTGTGTATTAAATTAATATTGCTGCCACCTGCTACCTTATTTTAGATTTGTGTCCCTAGATGGCGCTAGTGGTATTTCATTGTTATGGTATTTACTAGTGTCAAATTTCCTAACATACTCCTATTATAGAGTTTTTAATAATTATTGTTACTTTATGTTTTTTCCCGATTCCTGATGAGTGATCATTGTATTTAATAGACATTTTTTATGTTTTCTGAAATAAACCATCGCTTAGTTTTGCTACTCTCCGCTAGATGGCTCTCGTAGGGAGGGTAGAAGTAATAATATTTTATGATTTATGTAAATTAAAAAAAAAATCAAGTTAGGAAGAGAAAATATAACGGTCTTCCTAATAATAATAATAATCGCAGGGCAGCTTGTGGCGAGCTGTTGGGGAGTAGCGACCCCACGTACCCGAGTGCTCCGGGGGGTCCTTAGGGAGGGTCATGGGATTTAGTGAAAGGACCTCCGCCTCTGGCTTGCCTTAACTGGCCGTCCAGAGTGGAGTCGCGAGAGCTATATGCTCCAGGCGTGGAAGTGATAAAAGGCATAACGCCGCGAGTACCCTCGGAGAAAGCGCAGCACACCTCTCGACACCCTGCAGCCCTCGGCGGCGGTGTTGCCCCTGGGCCATTGCTCATAATGTCGCTACTTAACAGGGGCCCATCAGCGGAGGGCAAGTCACGGTCTGTCAGTGCCGCGAAAGCCATGAGACACTTTTCCTGACAGGCGCCGTCATGTCTCAATCCATAGCCTAGTATCTAGTCCATAATTCCACCACCATAACCCAGTAAATTTAGATTCCATCAATCAACAATAGTCCTTGCATCTGGCGGGGGCTGTCTCTGCGTGCGTCCTGTGACACGGGCAGGGACAGCATCCGCTGGGTGTACACGTTGCCTTTCATTAAATTGTCGAAAGGGCCTCTACGCGTTGGCTTCGGCTCCGCGCACGCCTCCCAAAGGGCCGGGACACTATTGTCTCGTGTACGGGAAAGACATAATAATCATAATAAGTAGATACATGATAAGTCAAGAAAAACTGTATGGCGGTTAGTTTAGTAGGAGCAAATAAGTATGTGTTATGATTTTTGCAAATTTCTCAAAAACGGTGCAAGTGAGGAAAACCGTTATATTTTTCCTGTAATATTTAGGACGACATTAATAATTGGTAATTATGACACATTTTTCTGATCAGTAACTTCGGAGATAATTTGGGGGGAAAGGTATTTTTTTAAACTTTTTTCGCCATAAATCAAAAACTATTTATTTAAGAAAAAAATAAAAACGGTGTTTTAATCTACAAATTAAGCTCTTTTATTTGATACCCCACTCGATATATTAGCCCTACTTTCAATTTTCAAAATCCCATTACGGAACCCTTATAAAAAAAAAGTAAAAAGGTACAAGATTTTTTTTATGTCCAATAAGCTCGAGTTAGCTACTTTTAACACTATTCCAAATTTCAAACCGATAGCAGCAGTAGTTCCTGAGATATCTGGCTGTGACAGACGGACAGACAGACAGACAGAGTCGCACCATAAGGGTTCCTTTTTTACCATTTTGGTACGGAACCCTAAAAATGATTTATTTCAGACCAGAATTGATCCATATAAAAGTTACTATACCTAGTCCAACTAAAAAATAATGTTTGCGACCCTACTTATAGTTCTTGAGATATGTGAGGATCAGGGCATGCAATACCGGTTTTACTTGTATGGGCCAATACCGAAAAACCGGTTTTTCGGTTTTGGTCCATACAAGTAAAACCGGTATTACATGCCCTAGTGAGGACCAACATATAAACGTACATAAACTTACAAAATTTGGCACACATGTTAAGAACCTGGTATAGAGTAACATATAAAAAAATTGTCCAAATCTGACTGTATTACATACATACGGGTCTATTTGATAACTTCCTTTTTTGAAGTCGGTTAAAAAAGGAGAAAACCGGAAGGTATTCGAGGCGAACTACTAGTTAGGATACAGATGTTTATTCTATTATTAATTCCTTTCCGTTTATTTTCCTAAGTGCTCCGATAGACTGTCGATCTAAGGCACTGTCTCGAAGAATGGACTCGTAAAGGAAATAGATTGGGAACCTTACAGCTCGATAATTGGTGGAAATAGGTTTTGTAGGACTACTAGCTTTTATAATTCTACAGGACAAGTCTTTAAAGGGTAGTTCTCTGCGATTTTATACCGTTTTGCTTGCTTCATTACCATCGCCACTATTATTGGCCGTTTTATAAAAGCAATCAGGATCATTACGATAAAAATAGCAGAGGCACGCGACTTCTAAAAGATAACCGAAAACGACTTCATAGTTTATAGGGAGCTCATCCATAATGTGGCGATGGTAATGATGCAATTGGTGCGACTGTTTAGTCGCAGAGAACTACCCTAAAATTAAGGTTGAATATTGTACGTATGTATTGTATAGGTATAACACTGTACGTAAAATTTTGGCAATTTTCCTGCATATGTTTGATTAAAAAAAAAACCGTGAAATGTAATTCATACCGTCACACTTAACTTGAAGAAAGTACTTGGGTCATACGGGACCATCTTGCTTCAAATAAGCTATATTTTACCCTGTCAAAAGTAAATGTATTCGTATTTAATTACAATGGTCAACAAAAAATAGTTTTGTATGTAATTTGTAACATGCCAAGTTCTCACTAGTTGTGTTTAGAACACGGTTAATTATAATCCCACCAAAAATATAAATGTAAAAAAGGAGAACCAAGTTCAATACAAAAATTATGCTAGGCTGTGGGCTTCACCGCCAAAAGAATGGAGATCTAAATGAGTGCCAAGTCCTATGCAAAATCCAAATATGCATTTATAGGAACAAAATAACATTATGAACAAGTATTAAACTCTATTTCTTTGCTTTATTGCATACCTGTAACAATTGCTGTTATTTAAAAATGTGAGATCTTAAAGAAGGTCAGATTTGACTTGGCCAGTTTTCATTACATCAGTCATTTTATAAAGTTATTCAACATTATATATACCGGGTGGCCCAAACCTTGAAATTATATTTTTTTTTTTAGATTCCTCATGTCGTGGGCTATCAGAATGTACCCCATGTATGTTAGCCGAATTCTTGTAGTTTTCGAGTTATTAATTTTTTAAGGTTTTTTTCAATAATTCTTCGGGTGTGCACTTCAAGTCATGTAACTTTTTTTTGGTAGGTGTAGTGTTCAGCACTGGGAATATTATAAAATAAAATACAATTAGTATCCAGGTACAGGAGCGGTTGATTGATAACGACAGTCCGCCCTTACGGGTAGTTTGACACTGACTGACGTTTCCCGTCAACCGACCGTATACATTTATTTATATATATATTTAACCAATCTGTAACTACACATATTCCGTAGACACTACATCTCTTCCTTTTTTTCAAGTGTTTATTTTACAGGCAGGTATTTATAATCAGGTTTATTATCACATTAATAAATTTTGTTTTATTGTGTTATCAACTGTACATATTGATGAATACAATACCGATTCGAGCTAATTGACTACGATAATTTATGTCGAGCTAATGGGAGTTTTAGTTGTCGGTTCGCTACCCCTAGCCCAGCTAAGAAGACTCCGACAAGAAACTTAGCTGAGCCCGACCATGGTCGGAGTGAATTTAATCCAGGATATTCTGGTCCTGGGGAACATCGCGGTCCTTATGTGATGGTGTCACGAGGTCGAGGTCGAGGTCGAGGTCGCCCTCACCGGCGGGGTCTTGTATCCTGTAGACTTCATATTGTTACGACACGTGGTAATCTGGCTCTGATCCATGCGTATTGTAAGTTTTATATTTAGTAAATGTTCACGTATTAACATTTTTGTACCATCTGATACTTTGTATTTCCAATTTACATCCATGTATTTCAGGCGAAATAAAGTTTCTGAAATTAAATTGCAGTTGAATTGTTTTTATAGAATGTTAATATTCTTCCTGATTACTCTCAATATTATTCTCGTGCTTTCCTTCCTTCCTTTCCTTTAATTTTACTTTTCCAATTTGTGTGTCTTCATCTGGGTCATTTGGTCCATATTCATTACCTAATCTAGGTGATTTTACCTGTAATTTGCCCCGGTGGAACAATCTATTTTGGACCGCCAATTAACTCCTTGGAAAAAAAGTTTCCTAATAAATTAATCACAATTACAACCATTATTCATTGAAAATCTTCCATTCTGACCCAAAAGATTATAGTGCTATAACGATATTATAAGTGCGCCATTTGAAATGACGGCTTGTAACGGCCATAAAATAAAAACATCATTCATGAGTAATTGTGTAAGGTTTTATAATAAACTGCCAAGAACCGCAACTGAATTGTCTATTAACAAATTCAAGAATTTTGTACAGCGTAAACTCATTTCCAAAGCTTATTATAGCACACAAGAAGACTACATGAATGATGAAACACCGTGGGATTAATTACAACTGGAAATTATTTTAAAATAATGTATAATTAGTTGTTTTTCTGTTATTGTACTTGCCAATTTTTTGACACTTAGAGATATATACATACATAATATCTCATATACATCTCTAAGAAAAACGGTATTAATTTTATTTTAATGTGATAGCACAAATGTGCCTGATTTAATCTTAATACAAAAGAGATGTATAAGGATATTAAGTAACATACGTAATTGCGAATCGTGTAGACCTCATTTTGTTAAATTAAAAATCCTAACACTAACAAACATCCTTGTATATTCTCGAGACGTGTAAATTCGTGCGGAAGCACCCTAGTCTATACACTCACTCTAAAGATATTATCTATAAAGGTACTCATAGTTTACGACCAAGAAACAAACTGGTACAAGCTGCAGTCGCCAAACTCAAAATGAACTCTAACGGACCGAAATGAATTCCATGTCGATAAAAATATAAGTATAATAATTTACCGAGTACGATTTCAGCCGAAGATAAGTACACAACTTTTGTTGAAAAGCTGAAAAAACTATCTATTGTCTCAAGTTTCTTTTTTTTTTTTTGTGTAAATGTATATTTAAATAAGTAGATTAAATTAATCTTAGTATATGCTACTCCCTACCAGCAGGGTCCATGTTGAACTTTATAAGTACTTGTAACATCTTGTAATACCATGTTGTGCATAAAATAAATGAAATGAAATAATTTACTTTTAAGTTATATCATGTGAGTCGCAGAATGTTTACATTTCTGTAAGATATTTTAGTAAACAGTCCCATTTTATATTTCGACGTTTGGAGGTCCCTTTACACCTCCAAAACATAATATTTTGACAACAGAGACTCTTTACATCTCCATTAATATTACTATCAATATAATTTCTATTATTTTAATTGCCTTGTTTTGAGGCCAAGAGGCACATCTCTAAAAATGTAGTTTTAAGTTTATTGTAACGTATTCATGAAATCGGATATAATAATGTCATACTTGTTGTTATATTTAAACATTTTAAAAAAAGTGGCGAGTTTCTTCCGGCGCTTCTTCTGACCAGAAGCAAGCGCCAAAAGAAAGAATAGAATCAGACTTCTTCTAGAATCAGATTTCATTTTTCAAGATTAGGTTTGGTGAACCATTTGCATGACCCTTAAATAAGAGTAGGTAAGTTTTACCTTGTTGCATGTTCTTTTGTTAAGAATAGGTATGATGTACCTTTTTGTATGCATTTAGGTAAGTTGTACCGTATAGCATGCATGCTCTTTTTTTCAAGATTAGGTTTGGTGAACCATTTGCATGACCCTTAAATATGAGTAGGTAAGTTGTACCTCGTTGCATGTTCTTTTGTTAAGAATAGGTATGATGTACCTTTTTGCATGCATTCCTCATTTTCTTTTTTTTTTTTTAGTAGGTTTGGTGTACCATTTTGCTCGAGCCTTTAGAGAGAGTAGGTTAGGTGTATTGTCTGACCGCCGACTCAAGAGTAAAGGGTTATCTATTATAGAAAGAGTGTAAGTGATTTCTTACGTATACAAAAGCTAACGTAATAGTTAGTACTAAGGTAAAATATCAAATGACAGCGCAAAAATTGCAAATGCAATAAAAACATTGGAGGGTAGGGTTGCAACAATCAGGAATTTTCACTAGTACCAGTTCCGTTGAATCTGGTTTAGTGTTTTATGGTTACAGTTTATGGTTTTAATATTTTACTCACTTATTACAGTTTTGACAACCCTATGCAGGTGTGAAGGTAGCTTTTGTATTTAGAACATAAAAAGCATTTTGAACTTAACTAGAAAGTGTTTAGGTCGAAATTCACTACTTCGTATTACGACTTGTCACCTTTCGAAGTAATAATGCTATTGTAATAAGTTTTATGGCTTTTTACTCCAACGGCGCCGGGCAGACTACACCTTGTTACATATCTCAGACTTAGACATGATATACCTTTCATTCACCCTTTTGTATGTGTAAACATACGCAGCAACCATTTCTATGAAACTGGTAGTTAGTATTTTTTATGCATATCCCCCTTTTACTGCTACAGTAAGCTTGCAACATGTAACTGTGCGTGAGTGAGTAGAAATAAACAAAGAAAATATACGTATTATTAATAATTTTCATCACGAGTTTATTTAGACATGTTTGAAGTTCTAAATGAACTAGATAGTTAATAAAGTTCTAAGGTAATAGGAAATGTACTTGTTAAGTGTGACACTTTTTTACACGTAATAACAAACAATATTCATATTTTTAAGAAATCAACAATGAATACTCTTTCCCTTATGCTATATAAATAATGTCGGCGGTACCTAGGTTTTTATCCGTAGGTACATTAAACCGATTACATATTAATATAATAACATCGTCATTACAACCGTTATACCGGATGGGCAACGCGCATGAGACACTTCCAGTAAATGAAAGCATCCATAGATTACGTGCGCTAACCATCAGGAGGGTTTTATGCATATTTGCCACCGACGCGTACAATGTAATAATTAGCGTATCAACAGCGACACCCCCAGCTGGCCATTGGTACATAATTTCCTGTTATAGCATGACCTTAGCTCTTTATAACTTTTTAATACACTTGCTCAAAAAGTGGTACTTTTCGTAGCTGTAAATCGTGCGCAAAGTTGTATTTTGCGCACTAGTGCTTTTTACTTTCCAGCAAATTTTTTGAACACTAAATAACACATTTATTTGCAAAAGTAAAGTACAAAGTAATAATAAATATATATCTTGCTTTTTCATGTTTAAATTTAATTAAATTCTGTATGTTTACTTTCAAAATAATTTCTTTTGATTAGGCTGAATGGTGACAGCTGGTGCCATGATTTTGTTTCACCGACATTTTTTCGCAAATGTATTAAAAAAACGTCGTTTGATACACGTGCGGAAGCGTCATTTCCACTCGTCCCAAGTATTTACCCTCGCCTAGCGGCTCGGGCTAATACACCTCGGAACTCGTGAAAAATGACATACTTTCCGCACTTGTATCAAAAAGTACTAAACCAGTTTCGTAGATGGAAGGAGGTACAATAGTTATAATCGGGGCGAAACATTCTCATTGAGTTGATTTGTTCTGTAAACATTCCTGCCCAGATACTATTTAACCATAATTTTTAGTCAGAATTTATCTGTATGTCGCCAGACAGGATTAAGTGAAAATGAGTCGAAGAGATTTGTGGAGTCACGCTCCTTTTTAGGGTTCCGTAGCCAAAATGGCAAAACAAAACCCTTAGAGTTTTTTTTCAACTCGGCTCTTACTCACAGGCATTTGTCATTGTTGTGCAAAATGTAGCAATGTTTATGCAAATCATTTCTGTTTTTCTCACTGTTGTTGACTGCACTCGATAATGACCGTCATACTAAGGCTTTTGAAATGTAGGTAAATATTCATGCTTAATTAACGAAAGTTACAACAGTACAATGTTACTCGGTCTATATAGGTGAACCCTTTGACCTTGAACTTATCATTTGTTCACGTTTTAAGTAGCTAATTCAAACATTACCTACTTTTTCGTTTTTGATGCAATTATAAACGTCATGATTTGTGGTTAGATTTTGAGAAATACCGTATCAACCATTGAATATCGTCAACAACAGTAGACTACACAACAATAACATTTATTTCTGTGGTTAGCTTTAGTATCCATGGATAAAAATTGTACTTTTATTTGTGCAACCAATCAGTAACCCATAGGCCTTACCTTTTGTAACATGAAATTGTCATTTATTTACTATCAAATTCTAAAATTCGAATTAATTCATGCATTTGAAAACAACTATAGTGTCAATTTATAATAGATGAACATTCGCCTGCGGCTTCGCCGGCGTTATTTCGTTATTATCCTAAGGGAACTCCTTACAGGGATATAAAGTATCCTGGGTTTCACTCCAGGACTTGGTCTACTTGCATGCCGAATTTTAGCTCGAATTCATGCATTTGACACTGCGATATTTACTAACAACCTCCAAACACCTAAACATCTAAGAAACATTTCCACAAACTTTACGTCTTCACCGTGAAAATAGAACGGCAAAATTGAACATAGTCGCGTATCCCTAGGAATAGGGTGATTTGATCTAATAAAAATAAATTATTCTAAAGTCGGGATCTGCTCCCCAAAGTTGCTAGCAAATAAATCTATAATATTTATTTCCGTGTCTTTAAATATCTTTAAATGTCGAAATCAATCATAATCTTCATTTGTTTAAAATAAAGAAATACGAGTACACACGCACGGACGACGAATTCGGGTCATTGAAATACCGCCATATTTCCTAAAATACTTCAAGAAAAGGTTGTGATATTATTGAATCCTGTTTTGATCCTTAATTAATGTTAGATATTATCTGCCATAATAACACTGAGAATAGTAGCAATTTCAGGTTTAGATCGATACAAACCTATTAAAAATAATGACGCTAACGGAGTGAAATATCGCAAAAGTCACCATTCTTGGATAATAATATTTTTATGATGGGTAGCGGATATTGCTAATACAGCTAAGGTATTAAAGAGTAGTATGTTATGTAAATGAAACAAGTGTCAAATATTGAAAAAAAACACCTATTTCTATTATTTAAATTACGGTGACCCGAATTCTTTGACCGCGAGTGTATTTTAGCACTTGTTGTGACACTATAAAACTAGTTGCATTATCTATCATTTACTCTTTTGTTCTTTTTTTTTCCAACAATTGCTTGTGATTTCACTACAAACATTTTATCTAAAGTAGCACATACCTACGCGTCGAGGTTTGTCGAGCAGTTGCCTTACTAAATACGAATGCATAAATCTTCTATGTAGGTACTTATCTTGAACGAATCATTAAAATGTTCGTTGTTGGAGTACGATGGTCTCCTTTACTATTATTAACCTATTGGTCACTGATTTGTTTGCCATAATTTTGTGCACGCAATTTACTCACAAATTCATCCTAGTCGCCAATGTAGTGTTCAGCACTGGGAATATTATAAAATAAAATACAATTAGTATCCAGGTACAGGAGCGGTTGATTGATAACGACAGTCCGCCCTTACGGGTAGTTTGACACTGACTGACGTTTCCCGTCAACCGACCGTATACATTTATTTATATATATATTTAACCAATCTGTAACTACACATATTCCGTAGACACTACAGTAGGTTATTTTTGCGTGTTTCTTTTTGTGATATTATCCTTATTAACTGTTCTTTCTCCCATAAAATATTCAGCTACCTTACTTTTAGTTAAGTAACAAAAAACAATATCAAAAATGAAAGTTTCGTGTTCAAGTAAGTCGCAGTTAATTTTTAACCGACTTCCAAAAGAAGGACGGTTCTCAATTCGTCTGTATGTTTTTTATTTTTTTTTTGTGTGTTTGTTCACCGATTACTTGAAGACGGCTGGACCGATTTGGGAAATTCCTTTTTTGTTTGAAAGGGTAGACTTTCGAGGTGGTCCCATTGCAACCAAGTCAGGATCTGATGATGGAATCTTGGAGAAATCGAGGGAACTCTTCAAATATTATAGGCACACATATAGCGATTTCGGTATTTTTCGTAATTTCTCGTCCATCTCTTATTAGCAACAAGTTTTTAGTGTTAACCGACTTCAAAACAAAGAGTAAATTTGTATCTAGGTTTCTTCCCCGATTACTTGAAGACGGCTATTTGGAAAATTCTTTTTTTGTTTAAAAGGGTATACCTCCGAGGTGGACCCATTGCAGCCAAATCAGGATCTGATGATGGGATCTTGGAGAAATCGAGGGAACTCTTCAAATATCATAGGCATACATTTGCGATTTCGGTATTTTTCTTACTTTCTCGTGCATTTCTTATTAGAAATAAGTTCCCAGTCTTAACCGACTTCAAAACAAAGAGCAATTTTTATGTAGGCTTGTTCCTCGGTTACTTGAAAACGTCTAGACCGATTTGGATTTTTTTCTTTTAACTAAATAGACTTAAGTCTACAGCGCCACTAAAAATTTAAAAATAAAGTAAATTTTTAAAACAAAAAATAAAAACCGACTTCCAAAAACCTAAACTAAAAACCAAAAAATAATATGTTAATTACCCCAAAGAAATGGATAATCAACGATTCATATATACATATACAGATATTTATACTTTTTAACCTGTTATTTTTGAAGTCGGTGCCAGCTAAGGAGCTCAACACAGCCAGGTTTACGTGGCAGGCACCAACTTCAAAAATAACAGGTTAAAAAGTATAAATATCTGTATATGTATATATGAATCGTTGATTATCCATTTCTTTGGGGTAATTAACATATTATTTTTTGGTTTTTAGTTTAGGTTTTTGGAAGTAGGTTTTTATTTTTTGTTTTAAAAATTTACTTTATTTTTCATTTACTCAACGATACAATAAAAAAAAAACAAAATTTTGTTTGGGGACCCCCCCTATTTTTTAACTATTTTTAGTACGCTTACACACAATTACCGAGCTGGATTCCAAATTTCATCCTTTTAGGTCATCTGGAAGTAGGTTAGGTTTAGCTACTATATGTCAGACAGTCAATCAGTGAGTCAGTCAGTGCTAAAATTTACGACTTTTTGACCTTCATATCTTTATAACCGCTTGAGCTAGCTTCATGAAATTTGGGCTTCTAGATGTCCTTATGGATATAATTAAACACAGGTAGTTTTATGTGTTTACGTTAAAGAGGTTTTGAGTTATAGAAGGGTGAAAAGTTGCACCAAGTGGTTCGTGTAATATTACACTTGGCGCTGGCTAGCCAGTTTTGCTTTGAACTTGGCTTGACACGCTGCCGCGTGTCTAGATAGAACTGATGTTCGAATATTTCGTATATGAGAAGTTGTTTGTGTTTTTATAGGAATTGTAGCAAAGATTTCCTAGAACGGTAAGCATCTGTAGCACATACTTAACCTAACCTAATCAAATCAAACGTAAGTTTTTGTAATAAGTAGTGGTAGGTATTTCAAAATAAGTTACCACCTTTCTTGTTACAACATTTTTTTGACGATTGTTATAAACATAATCCACTACCACCATCCGCCATCTTCTGTGATTCGACATTGACACCATGCTAAGTGGATTCCTTTTTCGCATAAATTGTTTTTTTTTGTTATAATGTATTTTTATGAGGAATAAACGTTCATTTACTCATTCATTCAGTCATTCGTACACTCATTCCTGTATTCTTACAAGCGTGTCCTTAAGTGAGCTAATTGCATGGTCACCCCACGCCGGAATGCCCAAGATTGAACGAAATTAAGTGACCGGAACGTAGTGTACTTATTTCATTTATATTTCACTCACATTATATGATATTCATTTAGCTGCGTAATTACTTAGATAATAATTACTTCATACTAACGCAAGTGTGGGAAATTGCCGAAGCGATTATAATAGTAAATGAAGTAATTAGCTTTGGTAATAACTAATAAGTAAACGGCGTATTATTTGTCTAGTATTACCGTTATAATCCTATATTTCTTACAAAAACTAATCGAATACAAGAGAAAATTCTTCTTGGTCATATATTAAGGTCATCATAATGAGCGTCACTTTCGTGGACACATTTTTAATGAAAGTCTTGCAGATTTTATTGAAAATTCATAAAAATTTTTAGGAGTCCAGGATGTGCACCAAATAGCTCGATATGAGACTAAAATCTCAGGGAACTTTGACAAAACGGCGTCCACAAAGGCGGGTGAACCGCTCAAATAACTGATTGGACTGAGCTGTACCTAAAAATAAAATGATCGTACATATATAATAAGCGATAGTAACCTTAAACTCAGAAGTGAGAACCACATTCTAACCTGACCTTGGTCCCTCAACTTGTTTCAATAAAGGTTCCGCTCGAGCCTCGCTTGCTTCTTGAAACTTGGATTAACAGATGTCGAGCACAAGTAACTCTCGGACCCGAACCTTGTATTAAGTTACCCTTATGTAACGGAGCGCTCTTAAGATGTCTCTTGGGGTATTTACACTACAACAGTGGCGTGGCGTAAAAGATATCCTAGGGCAAGCCGATGCAGATTTAGTGTACATATTCCTTAAGAGCTGTAGAGTAAGGTGCTCAAATACCTGATATTAGGCAAGCCGGTACGAATCGAGTTCTTTGGACGCCACGCTACTGCACTACAATGCAATGTACAATGCATTGAAATTGTTTGTAGAGCCAGCATTAAATATTCTTTTTCTCAAACATGCAATGAAATATAAATAACTTTAAATTGCTAATTACGCCTAGAGACTTTTACATCTCTGAAAATGTAGTTATAAGTTTATTATAACGTATTAATGAAATAGAATGTAATAATGTCATACCTGTTTTTAAAAAAGAGAAACTGGTGAGTTTCTTCCGGCGCTTCTTCTCACCAGAAGGTCACTACCCGAAGCGCCAAAAGAAAAGAAATGAAATAATACATACATATTTAGACTCAGACTTGTAAAAGAGCCCTTGAGGGCCTACTTGCAAAAATAAACTATTTTATTTTTTATTTTATTTTTAACTACACGAATGCACATTTAAAATATTTCATCTAAATATTAGCGGTAAAAATATGTACTGTAACAATTTTTGGTGAGAAAATTGAAAATGTTTCATTATGTACTACCTAATTCAATGTCCAGTTTACTTTTAAGTTCTCTAGAAAATAAAGTTTGATTTCTTGGAGGTTTTTTTTTATTTATTTCATTCTATATTTCCCTAAAAATAATTCAAGTCTAATTTCGAAAATAACTAAAACATCCACAAAATGTTGATATTATTTGAGTTCAAAGACATAAGAGTCATTTTCAAAAAAATTGTACATAGTTAAGGGCCTAATAAAATCAAAATCACGATCGCTTCCTCTGCTGTGTTACGAAAGTTAGGCATACAAACTATATGGGTAACTTTCGTAACACAGAGGAATAAATTAAGTTTTGTTTTAATTAAATCCCTTAATTGTGTACAATTTTTTTGAAAATGACTCATAAGTTACCAGCCAATAAAATTAGCAAGCAAACCTTAGATGTTTGCGTGTGCTCTCACCTCTTTAGATTGCAGCATTTCGTAAGCAAATATTTGTTGCAAATTATTTACCTAGGTGTACCTCGAATGTAAATATACTTATTAAAAGGTTATTCGAAATCTTTATTAGACATCGGATGGGACAGTACAAGTAGTACGACTAGCCTCGACTTCGTTTAACCAGTGGCGTAGCGTGGGTTATTGCCGCCCGGGGCGGACCGAAAAATCGCCGCCCTCAGAGCCTACTCTATTAGGTAGTGAAGAAAAATTTTCTTTGCGTCCTTTTTTTTAAAGCAAAGTCGTGTATAAAGTTGTCAGTGTCAATTTGTATCACAAGTTCGATGGCCAATATACCTAAATTTCTTAGCCTCAGCGCGGACATAGTTAACCGCAGGTAATTTTGTATTAATTTTAGTTTCGAAAAACTTCCTTCGCAATTCGCAATTTGGGGACAGTACTATCTATTGCCGAGCCTAAGTACATCGGTAACGATATTCCCGTCGATGCGTGGTTTGAAAAATACTGTATAGTTGATATTGTGATTTTAAGTTTTTATTTTCAAAAACGATAGCGACCCCCTGGATAGCATCAACGCCCCCCAATTTCTTCCAAGGCTCCTACCGCCCCCTTGGAATCCCCAGCGCTTACCGGCGGGCGGTAGGGACCACTTTGGGAACCTATGATTTATATATAAATAATACAGCAGGCCTTAAAAAGTCATATTTTTGGGCAAGATTTTGCAGTTGTTGGAATCTTTCTCGAATTTCAAGGGTTTTTTTTATGTATTTTTTTTTATGTTTGATAGACAAGCATTTTATAATTCAGTAGATCAGTGCATTTATAAAAAATCAGGTAAATCTACTGCTTTATTAGTTGATCTGGCAACACTGCTGACATGGCGCCAGCGGGCCAATGGCGCCTTTTTTCTTACAAGCCAAATTAAATTAAAATTCTGATACTCATAACATGGAAATAACTGGCAATAATGGAAATAATTCCAAATTTCAAATCGATAGCAGCAGTAGTTTCTGAGATATCTGGCTGTGACAGACGGACAGACAGATAAGGGTTCCTTGTTTACCATTTTGGTACAGAACCCTAAAAATGAAAGGATGTTGATATTTTCTCGAACGTTCAATTACGTGAAATTCAAGTTTGTTTAAAAACTTTACGTATATTAGCATCCAGACGTCTATATTGTTTTCTAGGTATTTCGTGACAAACATGTAAGGCTGCATGCTAATTGAAAGTAATGTAAAGTATTTGTTTTTCGTGATTTTCAATTACTGCTGACATGCCTTTCATCCTAAGAAAGTGAACACATCATTCAAAGATTTCTGTACAACCCCATATTGTAGTCTTCAATGGAAGGTATTATTACAAAAGCAACATAACTGCACGTAATAGTACATTTTTCAGCACACTTGCGAGAAAGAAGGTACCTATTTACCATATTATCGCTGCATGCTGCATGAAAACCTTTTACCATTGGTAAACTTAGAATGATTATAATATCTATGTAGGTATCAACAGTTTTATATCGAATCGAATAAAACTCCAATAGCTTTACGATCTGATTGTTATATTCGCAAATTCAGGTTTTTCCAATATCACTCTTTGTTTTTTTCTGTTTGCCTGAGCGTCCAATGCAAATGAAAGATTTTTGTGCTTGACTTGGTATCAGAGTAATATTTTACATCCTAATATTAATAGGAATTTATTGATTATTACTATTATAAATATAATGATTCTTAGCTCCAATATTTTAGGAACTCGGCATACATAAAGTGTGATCATTCCTTATTCATATCAACCCAGTTATCCTATTTATTACTTGTATATAAGCAAATTCTTGTAAGCAGGAATATCCAAGATCTTGATGAAACAAGACTAAGTTTTACTCTCTAAGATAATCAAGATAAGCATAGGTACTCTTTTTTTAACCGACTTTCAAAAAAAGGACGGTTCTCAATTCGTCTGTAAGTTTTTTTATGTTTGTAACGCGATTACTTGAAAACGGCTGAACCGATTTAGAACATTATTTTTTTTGTTTGATAGAGGTGAAACGTCCGAGGTGGTCCCATTCCAACCAAATCAGTATCTGATGATGGAATCTTACAGGGATACATATAGTGACTTGGGTATTTTTCATAGTGACTCGTGCATTTCTTATCGAATAGCTTCATTTGACGTGCGGTGTTAACTGACTTCCACAAAAGAAGGACGATTTTTAATTTATACGTTTGTTACGCGATTACTCGAAGACGGCTCGTCCGATTTATATATTTTTATTTGTTTGAAAGGTTATACCTCCGAGGTGGTCACATTGCAACCAAATCAAGATCAGATGATGGGATTTTGAAGAATTCGAGGGAACCCTATAAATATAAAAGGCAAATGTATAGCGATTTGGGTATTCATAGTCACTCGTGCAATTTCTAGCAAAATAGGTGCATTGAAAGTCGGTTATTTTAATTAATGCATAATTCTGAGCAACTACGTATAATCTAAAATGTTCAAAATCGAAAACAAAATTAATTCCAACAATACTAAAAACGCCTTGGGTTCAAAAAAAGGAAAATGTAACATAGAGTCAAGTTCTTCTACACAGACTACATTGAGACTTAAACATATTGAATTAAAAACGGCTCACTCTCGTTGTAATAAAGACGAGACTCGACATGTTTCGGGAGCATTTGGCATTCCCTTAGAGCGCGGCCACATGTCCACGGCACGACGCCGTCAACGGGCAACGGCACGTTGCACGACGCGACGACGGAGAAATCCACGTTGCCGCGACGTGGAAATTTACGACGCCGCGCCGCGTAAAGTCACGTCGCGCAACGTGAAATTCCACGTTGCGGCACCGTAGATTTCTCCGTCGTCGCGTCGTGGAATTTCACGACGCCGCGCCGCGCATGTTCACGTTGCCCTGAGCCACAGTACATAAATAGAGCAGTATGGAAGCTAGGCTTATTTTTTTAAATAAATACCTACGCTCCAACTCCAATAGAGCGTTAGGGTTGTCGATTTAATTTTTGTAAAAACACACGTATTTTGCTCTTGTTGATTTTAAGAAGAAGCATCAAGAAAAAGCAAAGAAAACGAAAATATTGGATAAAACCATATCTTTCCGTTATGAATCATGATGGGACTCATTTCATAAAGGTCTTCGCACATTACAACAACTCAACGGCGACTCGACTCTATGCCTAATATTGAAATTTAAGCCCTATGTCATATGTTGTAGGTTGAATTTCAAAAAATGATATTAAAGTAGTGTACGACGAGTGGTCTACGCGTTGTCCACTATTTCAATACTAGGCATGAGTCGAGTCGCCGTTGAGTTGTTGTAATGTGCGAAGACCTTAAGGAAGTACGAGGCGTTAAAAATAAGTGATCACAAGTTTTATGATTATTTTAAAATGTCTGTGTCAAGTTTTGAAGAACTATTATGGAAAATATCACCTCGTTTAAAAGGCAACACGTATTTAGGAAACCGGTTGGACCTCTGGAGATGTTGGGATGAACGATAAGGTAACAATTAAAAAAATACATAGTATCGTTTATTGTCACTCAAACAAAAATGTTTAGATATTAAATCAGCTTAATCAAAATTATAACTATTTGGATATAATTAACACTATAAATTAACAACTTTTTTATTTTTTCTACAACGAACTAATTATGGGAAATTAGGGAGAAAACATTTTATAAAAAAAAATTAAAGTAAAACGTAAAACTAGACTAAAAACAACTTTTATATATTAATGATTAATGAACAACTACCTATAATTATTAATGTGCGTTCCCATTGAGGGTCCACGTTGGAATTTCGAACTTTTGAATGTGTCAGTCTTTAGTAAAAGTTCTCAAACGATTGTAAATTCAACCACTAATTTGTAGAAGTCTGCACTCAAAAGTTACAATCGATTAAAGGTGGCCCCTCAATTGAAAGGTTATGTGCGTTCCTATTGAGGGTCCACGTTGGAATTTCGAACTTTTGAATGTGTCAATCTTTAGTAAAAGTTCTCAAACGATTGTAAATTCAACCACTAATTGGAGAAGTCGGCACTCAAAAGTTACAATCGATTAAAGGTGGTCCCTCAATTGAAACGTTATGTGCGTTCCCATTGAGGGTCCACGTTGGAATTTCGAGCTTTTGAATGTGTCAGTCTTTAGTAAAAATTCTCAAACGATTGTTAATTCAACCACTAATTTGTAAAAGTCCGCACTCAAAAGTTACAATCGATTAAAGGTGGTCCCTCAATTGAGTTTGTCGTAGAAATAAATCAATTTACGTATACGTACGTGGTTGTTAAATAGACAATTGCTATAGTCTATTCGTTAGTAAAAAAAAAATTACTAACTATTGCTCCACCGAACAGTATAAACAAATGTACCGTTTTGCATGAAATGATAATCAAACGCCTGCGAAGAAATATAGGTAATTTCTCGAAAGTTGAGGTCACGCACACAACAATACTGTCATGTAATGACAGCGGGATTTTGAAATTTTTTCGTACCGATAGCAGGTTCAACAGTGAATTGCAAGATAGACCAAAAATTTGTTTAAACTATAGCCTTGTGTTTATTACTCACTCATTCATTACATTCATTCACTTTTTTTGCAATGAGTACTTCATACAGTATGTAAACCAACGAAAACCAGTTACTTAAATCCTGGCATGTCTAGGCGATAAATAACATTGTGGTATATAAATTTTTGAATAACTTAACACTTTTTAAAATTTATAATTGAAATACAAAAAATAAAATTTAATTAGTTAATGATTCTATTAAATATATCCTGTATTATTTGTTTACAATTGTAACATTCGTTTTCTGGTTGTTAAGTCAAATGACAAATGCAATGTCAGTTGAAATAAGGCAATTTGCACACTTACGATCAAATACGACGTAACTCAATGTGGCGTCCGCCGTTAGTCGTTATTTGAACCAAGCGACGGTGGTTGTTTTCGTAAAATTTTATTTTTTGTATATCAATTATAAATTTTAAAAAGTGTTAGTATTTCAATAATTTATATACCACAATGTTATTTATCGCCTAGACGTGCCCGGATTTAAGTAAATGGTTTTCGTTAGTTTACATACAGTATAGCTGTGTGTGTAATCATTCACCTCAACTCTCGTGAAATTACCTATGCTACGGTCCAGGTGACCACATATTAGGATTTTGTAGGATGAGTAAAAAAAATAAATGCTGACGTTATTTATTTTTTATTTTTAAGTTTGACATATCTTGGCTAATAATCACTAGAGACCGGATTTGAAGTAGCGATCTCAATATTAATATGCAGAGCCCGGAAAATCCATAGCAAAACAAAAGACTGTCGCAATTCAACTAGTGTGAGAAACATTTTTTTATCGATATATATCGATTCGATTGTTGTGTAATATGAGAAAAAACGGCCCACCAAATGAAAAAAAAAATAATACAAAATTTCACATAGGTTTTTATAATTAATTATACAGGCACAGATGCAATTTCTTCCTCGAAATCCACGTCAGTACACACATCAGCACATGACATCTTATTGGGTTTGTTATAGTGATAGGAGTATATAATCATTAATTTTTCAACATTCTCTGGGAGAAGACTGTTTCGTTTATCACTATAAAGCCGTTGATAATATAAGTTACGTTGCATTTTAGATGAAATAACACATATTAAACAAACCCTTAACTTACTACTTTTGCGTTTGGCGTGAATGATTATAAAATAATGTACCTAAACATATCGGTATGTTTTTTTACACAAAACTTACTCGATATCGATACAAAAAAAGTTTCTCACACTAGTTGAATTGCGACAGTTTTTTGTTTTGCTATAGATTTTCCGGGCTCTGTTAATATGGATATGACTGGTATAATTTATTATTTATTCTACACACAAAAATAATGTTAGGTACTTATTGGAACAAAAAAGTAAAAACCTTTTTGGAAGCTTTTGTAAATATTGGGCAAAAATTATGGTGATAATAAATAAAAACATTGTTTGTTAATTTTTTAAATGGTTTATTTTTTTAAGTTCTTCTTCTTTAATATTTCTTCTGCACAATGCACAGTAAAAATTAAGGCCTTATATAACCAACATGACATGTATTTAACAAATTGCACTAGTCATATCCATAATAATATAGAGAGAGATATTGCTACTTCAAATCCGATCTCAACTGATGATTAACCAAGATATGTGAAACTTAAAAATAAAAAATAAATAACGTCAACAAACAGTAATTATTTTTATTTACTTATCCTACAAAATCCTAATGTATGTGGTCACCTGGACCGTAGTATTTCTTCGCAGGCGTTTGATTATTATTTCATGAAAAACAATACATTTGTTTATACTGTTCGGTGGAGCAATAGTTAGTAATTTTTTTTTAACTAACGAATAGACTATAGAGCAATTGTCTATTTAACAACCAAATGATACGTAAATTGATTTATTTCTATGACAAACGTTTCAATTGAGGGACCACCTTTCATCGATTGTAACTTTTGAGTGCCGACTTTTACAAATTAGTGGTTGAATTTACAATCGTTTGAGAACTTTTACTAAAGACTGACACATTCAAAAGCTCGAAATTCCAACGTGGACCCTCAATGGGAACGGACATTTATAATTATAGGTAGTTGTTCATTAATATATAAAAGTTGTTAATTTATAGTGTTAATTATATCCAAATAGTTATAATTTTGATTAAGCTGCTTTAATATCTAAACATTTTTGTTTGAGTGACAATAAACGATACTATTTTTTTTTTATTCTTACCTTATCGTTAATCCCAACATCTCCAGAGGTCCAACTGGTTTCCAAAATACGTGTTGCCTTTTTAAACGAGGTGATATTTTCCATAATAGTTCTTCAAAACTTGACACAGACATTCTAAAATAATCATAAAACTTGTGATCACTTATTTTTAACGCCTCGTACTTCCTTATGAAATGAGTCCCATCATGATTCATAACGGAAAGATATGGTTTTATCCAATATTTTGTTTTTCTTTGCTGTTTCTTCATGCTTCTTCTTAAAACCAACAAGAGCACAATAGTTACGTGTGCTTTTACAAAAATTAAATCGACAACCCTAACGCTCTATAGGAGCGTAGGTATTTATTTAAAAAAAAAATCGGTTGTCTGTAAAGTCGGTTTACTGACGATTGTCGAACGTGATAACGTTGACTTTGATTTTGACAGCCGTATCTTAGGGAATAAGGCCTAATTTATTAACAATTTGTAAGAAACTATCGCCTTAACGACTTTAGTGCTGGAATTAATATAAAGTACCTATTTTGCGCAAAAACGCGTAAGATGTATGAAATCCTGCGGCGCTTACTGTTTTTTCGAGTTGATAAAGTTAGTTTGCGCAAAAACGCGTAAGATGTATCAGATGTATGAAATCCTGCGGCGCTTACTGTTTTTTCGAGTTGATAAGGTAACGGCCCCGCAAGGTAACGAACGGCAAATGACGTTACACTTTTTCGTGCGTGCAGCCGACTCCATCGAATTATAAGACGTTATCACGTCAATAAGCCTAGCTTCCATACTGCTCTATTTATGTACTGTGGTTCAGGCCAACGTGAAATTCCACGTCGCGACGACGGAGAAATCCACGTTGCCGCAACGGAGAAATCCACGTTGCCGCGCCGTGTACGACGCACCGTGCGACGTGACTTTACGCGGCGCGGCGTCGTAAATTTCCACGTCGCGGCAACGTGGATTTCTCCGTCGTCGCGTCGTGCAACGTGCCGTTGCCCGTTGACGGCGTCGTGACGTGGACATGTGGCCACTCCCTTACTCATGAGTAAGGGAGACCGGGTATGGTTGTCTCACGGGTTGGTTGTCACAGCAGCCATTAAATAATACGAAACGAAGGAATAATTGGATCGCTCGGTGTTAAAAGATCGCAAGAGCTTCACCTCCTTCCCTCTTCACCAATCGATGCACTTATTCCTTCGTTTCGTATTATTTAATGGCTGCTGTGACAACCAACCCGTGAGACAACCATACCCGGTCTCCCCTACTCGCGTTGAGTAATTGACGGGAAACGTTCACGCATGGTTTTAGGGCTTCCAATTAGGGTTGCCAGTTTGAATTACCCTATTATCGGGAGCAGGAAACAATATGTCGGGATTTTGAGACTTTGGTCGGGAGATGCCCCGCGCGCTCGACGCGCGAGCTTTTTTTTAGCTTGTAAGAGAAAAAAATTCGCTGGCCGGACCACCTTAAGTGGATCGGACTAAGTTTTAAAATGAAGTCGTTTGTCGGGAGATTGTCTTCTTTGTCAGGAGTCGGGAGGACATACAAAAAATCGGGAAAGTCCCGCCAATTCCCGACCACCTGGCACCCCGTACTTCCAATACGAGATTTTTTTCCCGCTAAATCCCGGAATAGAAAGCTCTACTTTGTTTTTGACGGTTGTTCAAACCTGATTACTTACGCCTGTGTTATTGACAGTAGTAATCAGCCGGTAATGAATGCATGGTAAAATAATTGAGCGTAATTGTGGCGTTACCGTTAGTTAAAGTGATTCGAGGCGGTCGGTTTTTTATATAAACTTAAAGAAGGCTCACTATTTGCTTTTAAGACATTTATCGTGGTTGAAATGGGTTTTATTTTACAGCTTGATACGTTTTAACTCGCAAAATCCAAAAAATAACATTATTTAGCAAAAATACTTTTACATATATAGAAGAAATCAAAGCACATAGAAAAACTAAATGGCACTCACCTGTGTCCAGACCGGGAATCGAACCCGGTACCTCTGGATTTCCGGCCCAGCGACTCAACTACTCGTCCACCGGAGCACCCAGTAAGCGCCCTCAATTTTGCCATCTACTTTGACTTCCGTATCATTCTGTTTTAATAGGATTTAACCTAAACGCGCATTAAAAAACCAATGAAGAGACAAAAGATTCCTTTATATAAAGTAAAAAACCTAAAATTATGATAATAGTGTCTTCTCGTGTTGAATCGCGCAGACAAAATGAACTAAGCTATAAATTGATACATATTTCCACCTCGATTGATGTTTTGGAAGCAAATGTTGACCATCATTATGTTAGTATGAAGAACCGACCGACTCGAATAACTTTTACTTCTACTCGTAATTTTGCAAAATTATGTGATATTTATATTTGTGTCATTGTTAGATTTAGGTTCGCGTTTTTCCGGTAATTTTTTAATACGAGTAAAACTCATATGAGGATAAAAGAACGTTCCCTCTTCTATATCCATTGTAATAGCAACATGACCTAGATTCATACAAGATCTTAACTTTTGACCACCGGAGTATCGGCCCTATAGTGACTTACGAGTATGAGAAAACAACGGGTGTGTAATGATCGGTATAACTACTTTTGATATATTTTCACTGGATATATCAACATTTGATATAATTTCATAGTATATAATCACTTAAGAGGCATAATAAACTTTTGATATAACAACTAAGAAGATAATGTCAGAGTGTATAATGTTCAATAAGTATAATAGTTGTTTAATATAACGTTTATCTAATATAATGAACATATGCAATAAATATTATTGGTATAATGTGACTTGAGATATAAAATTTTCTGTTATTTTCATTTTAACGGTTCTAATATAACCTAACCTATTTTTTGGGCAGTATCGTTTATGTTAGGGTCACGGTTACCTAACCTAACCTAACCTATTTTTTCTGCCAGCAGTTCGTTTTAGTTGAGGGACGCAGTTCAAACCTAACCTAACCTACTTATTTACCTAGATTAATGAAGTGTTTTTTAATGCGGGCCCACCCCCCTTTTCCTTCTATGCCCTAATAACTAATTAACCTAACCAACCTTTCTGGAGACAGTTATACATTACGGTTACCTAACCTAACCTAACCTATTTTTTCTGCCAGCAGTTCGTTTTTGTTGAGGGTCGCAGTTCAAACCTAACCTAAACTATTTTTTCTGCCAGCAGTTCGTTTTTGTTGAGGGACGCAGTTCAAACCTAACCTAACCTACTAATTTACCTAGATGAAAGTGTTTTTTTAATGTGAGGGGCCTCCCCACCCCCATCCCCCCTTTTCCTTCTATGCCCTAATAACTAATTAACCTTACCAACCTTTCTGGAGACAGTTATACATTATACCAATACTTCATTACACCCACTGAACGTTATATCGAACAAAATGATATCACAGTCATGTACTTTATACCACATTACTATTATATGAATTATTGTTATATTACATGTTCATTATGCCGGATAATAGTTAGATCCTATAAAAATATACAAAATGTTGTTATTCCAAAAGTTCATTATATCCCTTAATCGTTATATCGACCAATAATATACCATTAGTTGTTATACCGACCGTTACGCACCCGAAAACAACAGTTCTCTGTGAAAAATGTGCACCTTAGATGTAAAAATTTTAAAAACCCCCGACTAAAAAAAACTCTACTCTTTTAAATGTTATTTTTGTACAAAAATTCTATTTTATGCCGAAAATGCCTTGCATTATTTTGGAAAAGAGCTGATAATCTTCAAATTGCTGGATCGATTTTAACCAAACAGCTAAGAAGGAAACCTGCTTTCACGTAAAAAAAGCGCATCGCAATCGGTCCATCCGTTAGAGAGCTATCATGATGCCACAGACAAACACACAGACAGACATTGGCATCAAACTTATAATATCCCTCTTTTTGCGTCGGAGGTTAAAAATAATAAAAATCGAACTGTACGTTTTTCTTAATAGTTCATTCTCTCACAGAACTCATTCGCCTTCTACCTGGTCCACCTTTATCTGTAATACTGCATTTCTCTCTCATAGGTATTTTATTCTCTTAATTTCCGCAGCCAGCGGATTATTCCTGGTTCCTAGAATCCGATAAATTCCACAAACCCACCCGTTTCCTGATTTAAATCACCACTGAGAATTTTAGCGTGTCAAAGGAGTGAAAATGATACTCGTACTATAAAATACGGGTATTCCTAGCGGAGTTTTATTCAAAAAGCCCGTCAAATTTGTCACAAACCTCAGTTCCGAGGAAATACTGGAATACTTAACCTATTTATTTGTACGTAGATATCTTGAACAGGGTTATTTATATTCAGTTTGAAGCGTATTGCAAAGAAGTTTGCGCGGAAGTTATAAATAGTACATGAAAAGTTGGTGTTTGTAAGATATATTAGTTTTACTGAATAAGGTTAAAAATTACGTGTACTTGACATAAATGGACTAGAAACACTACGTGTACTAGACCTTGGAGATTCTGATTATGTGTAGATACAAGAATCGAACAAAAAATCATTTACACTGTGTCACTGATTTATCTTTTTTCCTATTATTTATTAAATTTACACAATCTGGTAAGTATGTTGACTATACTGTACGAATTTAATAAAGTATGATTTCTTTTCCAACTACTACAATATATTGGTTATGTGATATGTTATTTTGTTACACAATATTATTTGGTAAACTCATATTTTATTATTATGCAAAATAAATATGATACATAAATCAAACACAAATAACAAACTAAGACTAACGAAGGAAACGCTTTACCTAAGGTGGATGGACTATGGAAGCCCATGTTTCTTGTAAGGCCTCGACCTCGTCTGTTCTGGAGTTCAATCGGTGTTACTATGTACGACTACTACTACCTACGACTTTTTAATAATAGGTCTTACACGAAGTACGGTTCCATGGTCCACCCACCTTAAATACTACGTACCACAGAATCATTATTACTCACCTCTTCGAAACTGATTGTAGTTGCGTATCACGCGCTCCGCGTTCTTACGGGCGATGTAGAACCACTCAGACGTATTGCTCAAATACTTGTACTCCACAGCCAAGTCCTTCGCCAATATTGGTCCCTCTGGTAACCGATACGCAAAGGGACAAAACAATTGATAGTCCTTATACTGAAACTGATCGTAGCAGTTTCCAGCAGCGAAAATATCGTCATCAAACTCCACCATAGAAAACACACTAGCATGCAACAAATACTCATTGTGCATCACCGAAGGCCCAGCATATTTCCACAATCTGGTCAGCATATTTGCCCTATTTACAGCTACGTCGGCCTCTATCCTAAATCTTTCTTGAGCATATCTATCTACTACTCCTTCGCCTAAATTCAAATCAGTCCCTGCTGTACAGTTTTCACCTAGCAAATGCTGGGTTTCAATTAACCTTAGGAATCTAGTAACAACGTCTTCGTGCACAGGCCTTGAGACTGTGATGTTGTCTGCTTGTGCAGTTTCATTGGTTGCTGTATTTACATTTTCTGTTTCTGTCTTTTGGGTTTCATTGTCGTAGCTATGTTCTACGTTGAATAAATGTTCGATTAGAGATACGTCTGTGGTGTGTTTGATATTGTGGGTGGAGAAGTTTCCGAAAAACTTCTGGAACTGGTTGGAGTCTTTAATGGAGCCGTCGTCGCCATCTGCGCCGTACGGTCTTAGGGCGGATACTATCGGGTCTTCCCCAGATTTGTCGATGCTTTCTGTAACAAAGAAAAATTCTTCATTAATACTCAATTCTTACTTCATCTAAAACGATAGCAAGAAACTTTATACAATACTGGGCCGCATAAAATCACATAAGTTTTCATTATGTAGAATCTAGGACTTTTTGCATGTTTTTGTGCCCGTTTAGGACTGAAATCTGAGGTACGATAAGAATCGACTTTGTAATATTCATCAGTCACAGAAGTCGACTTTGTAATATTCATCAGTCACTGCTTCCTCATTTTTAATAAAATATTAAGAACACTTGTTGTTGTTCACGGTGTTGCAACTAAAACTTCCTTCTAGTGTTTTGGTTAATTTCATTTCCCAACTTACTTATTTATTTACCACTAAAAGTTTGTTTTTCGAAGTATGTACTTGTTATTTAGCTACTACGATTTCAAAGAAAAACGTGGGAAAACCAAAGTTCCAAATTAGTCGGAGTTCTATAAACTTAGTATTTGTATTCAGCGGCTTCCTGTTAGCTAAGCAGAGTTACGGAAGCGAACTATGGAGCTGGTTCACGAGTAGCGAAGGACGTCAAGTGATATCACCATGGTAATGAAAAGGCAAACGTATCACGGAATAACAAACGGAACCCAGTTAGACATCAAGAAATAACAATACTCAATGAAGTTTAATCCGAAGCTGATTGCAGATGGTGCTCCGGTTTGAAGTACCTTTTTCTTTTTTCTTCTTTTTTTGGGTTCTATTCCCTATTTAGCATACTTACGTTTTATTTGTCCGAAATTATTGTTAGTCTGCATTTTATTTCGCATTTTTCTGTTGCTTTAACGATATTTTGGAAAACCTTTTGCGTAGGTTACTTAGAATATGTTAGGATAGGTTTCTTTTATAATTATGCGTAAATAGTATTCGGACAAATACAAAATCAGAAAAACAAAGTTATGCCAAAACAAGGGAAACTTTTGTTGCTATGAGTATTGGTAAACAAACAGAACTGTCAACTTGTACCAACAATTATTGCCAGAAAAAAAAAGTGAAAAAGTCGGGTAAGTTAATTCCGGACCGCGTATTGCGACGTCTAACCTCTATAATTTTGACTTTATGTTAGTTTCTAAAAACATTTGGGCTACGAATCTTACTGTGTTTATAAACGATACCTTGTGTACGACAGTTAATAATAATAAACCTTATTTATTCCTTAATCAATTTACATGTTCATTTTAGTATTAAGTTTTATTTTAATTAAGGTCCCTTTTGGGTAAAGGTCTCCTCCAATTTTTGCCCAGGACTTCTATCTTGAGCTTTTTCCAGCCAGGGGTTTCCTGCTATTTTCACTATCTCATCTGTCCACCGTTCTATTGGTCGTCCTCTTTTTCTTTTTCCTGTGGGGCCTGTCCAATTAGTGACTGTTTTTGTCCATCTACTACTCGTATCTGTGTATCGAGCTATGTGGCCCTCCCATTTCCATTTAAGGCGTTGAGCGTGTTGAAGTGCATCTATAACGTTCGTTTTCTTTCTTATTTCTGAGTTTCTATACCTATCACTAATTTTTACTTTTAGAATACTTCTTTCCATAGCTCGTTGGCAAACGCGTACGCGTTGGCGTACGACAATTACATTATACCAAATAAAGAATAAACATACGAAACAAGCGCGAAAATAAACATAACACTTACATTTGTATAAAAATAACGACACTGTTTCACTACTTTCCAGAAGAAGCTCCAAACTACACACGAAACCCATATTTCTTAAAAAACTAAATTTCTCCACGTTCTATATAAAAATATTCCTGTAAAGACGTTTTTCTCGTAAACGGGATTCCACCGTCATTGGGTCGGGTGTGTAAAATCTTTGCAATCTCCCCCTATAAAAGAGGATTTTGTTTATGAGGACAACAAATAGAGCAATCGCGACTTTCATTACAAGCGGGAGGCAGTGCGAATTGATAGCTACGGTTATTTATTGCTAGTAATTTTGCTGAACACAGTTGTAAGGGGCCGGGGTTGGCAGCCTGGATTCAATAAGAGATCGGTCATGAGCGGGATCTATTTAGCGTCCTCTTTTTATTTTCCCATCTTCACGTTGCACGAGGCGAGATATTGCGGCTAATTTTACTTTAATCTTACCAACGTTTTAAGTTTAAGACCTTGGATATTAGAAATCCTCATCCGTTTAAGTTATTTTCTCTGTGATTTAGCGAGAGTTAATGTTTTGTTCTACGTTTCCGTCGAGTTTTAAACTGTAGATACTGGTTTTATAGCGCACAGAAGAAATTTATTTCTCATTTATTTTTCATGAAGAAGTCTTGTATTTCAATCAATTGGTTAATATTATCAATAGTTTTGGCATAGTCTGTATTGAACGTTTTTAACCGTTTTTTTTAAACGTTGTTAAACCAAGTTTCATAACGTCGTTCAATTATTTTTTAATAACGTCAATTAACCATATTAGCGATATTAATTACAAACCTACATAAACAATATATATTATTATCCAACTCAAAAACCTTCAAGTTGCCTTTTTAAGTTATTTTTTGTTTAAATATTTTCAATCTACATTTAAATTTAATTTTAATGTAATATATAATTTTACCCACATCTTAAATGTTGAATATTGTAATAAATGACATTGTTATATTGTATATTCATGTTTATAATATTGTAGATAACTAAACAAAATATACACAGGTCACGTATATTTCTCTCGATACCTCCCCTTACACGAAACACCGTAGGCTTGAATTTAAATCCCAGGCGCTGATTGGTGCCTTGAAATCAGAGAACTCGCTACTAACTCGTGCTACATTCCAATACGTCGGAACGAGAATGTTCCAATCAGCCATCTGCACCCACCGCAAACTGCCAAGGCTCCGACTAAGTTTCTACTCCACATCTACATACCCACATACGTACCTACATAGTCAATAGGCTGTAGATACACAAGTTATTAGGACCAATGTAGCGTTGTCATTAACAAGCGATACGTCAAGAGCTGTCGTTGACTTCAGCATCTCGATTACAACTGAGCACATCCAATTTTAGCGTTCAAAATATGAGGTCCGCAGTTTGACTGTTTTCTAGGATTTCGTTATTTTGCTATGTGTGCCTGATATATGAGACATTTAAATATTTTAATTCGATTTAAAAAAGCATGAGATTTTCAAGTTGGTCGAAATATATTTTTCTTCAAACACTATTTATGTACAGTTTGTTATTTGTGTTAATGTTCTCAAACACACATGATGGAAAGCAATGGCAACTTTACTGGTTGATTATACTTTTATAAAAACGATGTACCTACTTCCGTTTGTGCGTTTGTCGAACGTAGTCAGGTTTAAATATCAGTAGCGTTATAAGCACTATAATTATTATATCGCGCAAAACGACCAGTACCTCTATTATAACTATGCCGCGTAACTCGATATCATCCGATAAATACTTCCTATCCCTTTCAGTTCAATATAGTGCGACAGTGACAAGTAATATGCTCCGTTGCGCGAAAAGAGAAGTTACGACCAGCACTGTCACCAATAGTCGGCCGAGACCTCGGGCGCGACTCAGCATAGTGATTGATAGCACGGAATAAGTAATAAGTACTACGTACAGAAGACTCTCTGTAACGAAACTGACGTTCGGATCTGACTACCGGACGGAACGCACCGGATCTGACTATTTCTCTATCGCATAACGCGTGCTCTTTCTGGTCGCTGGCTAAGCCCTAAGAGTGAGGCACTCTTGCCATAGTGATTGCCAATCAGCCATCTTTACTAGCAATTGTACCTGGCAGATCACATGGTACCCTAATTTAGGAACTGGCATTTATCACTGATTAATCCATCGGTATAGTTAATCTTGTTAAGTTATGCCAGGTATACACAAGCCAAGACCTTCTAGCGGTAAGACGTCTACGAGTTGGCTAAGCCCTTTCGCCCACATGACCCCTAGTTTAACCCTTGACTTAGGCTGACGGTTGAGATTGCGGCCCTGTCGTAGCTTCGAACAAGTATTAACGTGTGTAGACAGAGTATTAGTTCGGAACAGTTAACAAGTAAACATACACAAGTTTGAACAAGTTAATGTCTATTTATAGGCGTTTAAGGGTGGCCCCTTGAATGATTTCACACGAGTAATAAAAGACAGTGATACTGTAGCGGGCTCTTTGAAAACTTTCACGTTGAGATACAAATATTATGACTACTAGGTAGTTACCTACACGAAATACAGTAAAACCCGCTAAATTCGATCGCGCTTAATACGATTTCCCGCATAATACGGTGTATTACGACAGTCCCTGCAACTTAACGCATGTTTTCAAACATTATACGATTTTTATCCTGTACAATACGTCATCTGCAGGGGCCATACTCATACATTAAAGAAATGGAAGACCCTGATAGCAAGAGAAACCATACAAAACTGTTTCAAGAAGTCAATCGAGGTGGAAAAAGGAGAACCAGCGATACTTCCGACTTTCCCTGGATATTCTTCCATTGATGACAATGGTGCACCCCATGAATCCCATGATAGTATTACTTATTATACATACTGTCATAGGGTGCAACATATACCTTCATACTATCATAGGGTGCAACATTGTCATCAATGGAAGAATATCCAGGAAAAGTTTGCAACATCGCTGGTTTTCCTTCTCCCAACTCAACATCATCTTCGTGACATCGGAAACCTGCTTTTTTGAATCAATTTTGTATGGTTTCAGGCTTAATTGCGTCCAATCCCGCTGCAATGTTAAGGATCGCATCATGCACTATGTTTTATTTTCCCTATCCCGTTGATTCCCGCTATAAAACATTCCCGCTTAAGGTTAAAGCACACATAACAAATCGGCACCGGGACGGTGGCGGCTCGGTATTCTTTGTAAAAAACTCTATACTGTAACGCACACTTATCGACATCGGAACTGCAACGTCACGGCACGGCACAGGATAGCGATGCATGGGTGACTCGCGGTCGTTGCGCTTACATCTCAGCTCGGCATCAGAACGACACCAGAACGGCACCGTTTCGCCGTCAACCATACGCAAGCACGTAACGGAAGCGAATTGGCACGTAAGAGCTGTCATAACGCTCACGGCCTACCCCGAGGCAGCAGCTCACCTCTGTACAAGCCAATGAATCGCAAACGGCGCGCGGGCGACTGGCGGACCCACGCTGCACGCGCGTCGGTGGCGCAATGTAAGCGCTGCGAGCGCGAGTTGCCCACGCGCCGTTAGCCTGTGCCGAGCCGTGACGTTGCCGTTCCGTTGCCCATAAGTGTGCGTTACAGTATGGAGTTTCTAACAAAGAATACTGAGCAGCTTGAGCTGAGCCGCGACCGTTCCGGTGCCGAACTGTTATGTGCTGTTATGCTTTAATCTGTATAATACGAGTATGATAGGATTTTAGTAGGATTACTTTACATTACTATACATGTTAATCAGTTATTAGGTACTGCAAAAGCCAAAGAGGGTAAATCGGATTTGCTTATTATGAATTATAAGTCATAATATTATGTACTAAAATTATCTCAATGCAATATGAAGGCAGATAATTCTCAATTGCTCAAAGACTAAAATATATATATATACAGAGGTCAGATATGTCAGTCAGATAGGTCAGTCGATAGACAGAGGTCAGACTAAGCCTGAGTTTCCACCAGAGAGCTGTGGGAGATAGCGGAGCGGTATGCGAGGAAAAAACCAATAAACTTTTTTTTCTCACGCACCACTCTGCTAACTCGCTCAGCTCTAGTGTAAACGCAGCCTAAACCGCGTTAGCAACAACAAAATATCTTCTAAGCCGATTTTATTTCTGCCAACGAATAAAACTCCCAAAATACATATTACATTAAGGCAAACATTTGGAATTTTATATAGTAGGTATTTTATTTAAGGTGATTCGAGTCGGTCGGTTCTCCATACAAACAAAAAGAGGGTCATCATTCGCTTCAAAACCATAAATCATGGTTGATATGCGTTTCACTTTATAGCTTGATAAAATTTGTCTGCGCGGAACAAAATGTAACAAGCTATCAGAAAAAATACAAAAGGAACGTGCGATTTGCCAGTTTAAGTCAGCGTCATCTATTTGATCTGTGAGCATCATAAAATTTTTTGGCATTTCGCGCGCTTTCAGTCATGTCGTTACGCTTGTACCTAGGTATAAAATGTCTCACGCTATGAAATAAAACACATTTAAAAATAATTGATGCCATGGAAGTGAATGTAGACTATTGATCGGCAAGGACGGTGCAACACCGCGGGAAATTTTAATATGGACATGATTATAATCCGCCATTCTATTCAGTTCAGAGTCATACAAGGTGAAATTTTAGTGGTTTTTTTCCGTTTAAGGGCATGTTCAGTATCGTGTTCTGATTAGGAAAAAGTGAAGATATTTTTTTTTAACCAGAAATAAAAAAAAAATCTATGGAGCAGGTCGTTCAAATTAGCTGACCCTCCATACAAAAGACAATTTTTTTTTTACGGCAGATTTTTTTTTAACAACCACTAAAATTTCACCTTGTATATTCATATAAATAGACGTGTAAATACTTAATAAACGCATAAATCGTTTAATTATCCAATAAAGAGATTGTTTCACTTTGAATGAGTTAATTATTATTTTTTTCGGTATAAAATATTTTTGGATAATAATCTTTAATTTTTTTGTACTATAATTGAAATTAATGTACATGAATGTACACTTACTAAAATCGGAAAGATTCATCTTCTTCAACAACTCGAATCCCGTAATCCTAGAACATTAGAATAATGATTGAATTCATTGACCCCTTGTTGCACCGTCGGTGCCGATCACTGATGATGACTCTCTTTTTGTTTGTATGGACAACCGGCCGATTTGAATCATCCTGAGGCAAATAAAGATTTAGGATTTCATATAGCATTTTATTTAAGATTTCCCAGCAATATTTGGGATCCTCCAACGCAAACAATAAAAGCCGACTTGCTTACAAAGGTTTTACAAATTGTAATAAGTTGGATGAGCGTTTTGAATATTGCCTCTTGAAGCGTTATATAGGAAAGCAATTTTAAATAAGAGTTGCATTCGTGCGAATAAAAATGGAGATGTTTAGAGCCTTATTAGCATTAGGTGCCGACCTGCTGGTGCTCTGGCGAGTTAGAAGCGAAGTTCCATACAAATGTCGCCCGTGGCAAACACGCCGCGAGTTCGCCGCGACTGGTTTTATATGGAAACTCGCCCACAAATGCAAGTGTGATAAGGCGCTTAGTAAGGTCGAATTTGAAGTTTGACCCATTAACCTAATATAATTTGCCCCATTATCACATTTCGTAATTATTTATAAGTACACCGCGTCACAGAATATAAATAGAGCAGTATGGAAACTACGCTTACGTTTTGAAATAAATACCTACGCTCCATTAGAGCGTTAGGGTTGTTTAAAATGAAAAGATCGCGGGCCGTCTGGGCGCGCACACGTAACAAACACGGCACCGCCAACGACTGACGGCACCGCGAGATTCGCTTAGGGGCCGTGTAAAAGCGCAGCGTCTATGTGTGCGTTCGTTTCGATCGTTTTGTTTGTAGTTTCCTTACTGCTTTAGCTTATATATATTCTGTGACCGCGTGGTAAACAAAACATAGTAGGTACATTACACAACTAGGGTGGTCGTGGTAATACAAAGAATAGCCGAGATCGCAGAAGTTTGCGGCCCGAGCTGCAAGCGAGGGACGTAATTATGCGATCGAGGGCTTTCTTAATTACCTCCCGTGTTGTGTACATCATTTTATGTCTACACTTGGCCAGAAAGCGGCTTTTTCCGTAAGCGTAGCGTGCGGTAAAAGCCACTTTATGGCCAGGTGTGGCATAAAAGTTATAAAATTATGAGTTTGTCTGAATTTTACTTTATTCCTACGTTCAAAATTCTCTTGTTTGCTGTAAAGACCCTGCACGTAGCACCACTATCGCTATCGGGCATGTGTTTTGTCCGTTTAAGGTACAGTCGGCTAACTTACTTAAGTATCCAGGCGCACATACAACGTACATTTATGTATGCAAAATTTCAAAGATTTAAATTTTATTATAAAAAATTAAATTAAAGCTTATCCCTTAAAATATTAAATTTATGAATTTAAAAAAAAAATTGTACACATAACAGCTCGTCACCGGAACAGCGGCGGCTCAGCCCGAGTTGCTCACTATTGTTTGCAAGAAATTCTATACTGTAACGCACACTTATCCGAATCCGAACAGGCTAGCGGCGCACGGGTGACTCGGGATCCAGCGCCGGTGGTGAGCCGCAAGCACGGCGGTGGCGCGATGTTAGGGCGCGTCCCCATGTCCAAGGCACGGCGCCGTCAACGGGCAACGGCACGGTGCACGACGCGACGCCGCAAAAATCCACGTTGCCGTGCCGTGGAAAGTCACGTCGCACGGTGCGTCGTACGCGGCGCGGCGCCGTGAAATTCCACGTCACGGCGCCGCGCCGCGCATGTTTAATTGTTCACGTTGCTCCAACCTACAGTACATAAATAGAGCAGTATGGACGCTAGGCCTATTTTTTGAAATAAATACCTACGCTCCAATAGAGCGTTAGGGCTGTCGATTTAATTTTTGTAAAATTGAAAAGTTTTTTGTTTAGTTAGCGCTATAATCTCAGCTAGTAAGGCCTGTTTTAAAGTAACTAGCTACACTTAATTAAGAGTATTAGGGTTGGCACCCTTAATTTCTGTAAAAAAGAAACAAACATTTATTTGGGTTCTACACCGTGGGCCCGAGTAACCGGACCACCTTTAACTATAGATGCTAACAACTTTTAGGAGTAAAAAAAGTTATGTGATGTATAGTCGAAAAACGCTTACTTTCCGAGATAGGTGGTATCCATTGTTTTTTTTTTAAATGGAAACTCACAAGACGGCGGCTACTTTTTCTCATTCTCTTAACGGATTCAAAGTTGGAGACCAACCGGATCCCCAGATATAGATTTTAAAAGCAATGGGTCGAATAACTAAAAAGTTCAAGATGGCGGCTACTTTTTCTCATTCTGTTAACGGATTCGATGTCAGAGACCAACCATATCCCCAGATATCGATTTCAAAAGTAATCGGTCCAATAATTAAAAAAGTCGAAGAAAAGATCGCGGACTGTCTGGGCGCACGTAACAGACGCGAAGCGCGGCCACTCGTCTCAATGCGCCACTCGCTCGCGACTGACGGCACCGTGAGATTCGCTTAGGGGCCTTGTAAAAGCGCGCGTCTATGTGTGCGTTCGTTTCGATCGTTTTGTTTGTAGCTTCCTTACTGCTTTAGCTTATACATATTCTGTGCCCGAGCGATCAGTCTTCAAACCGACATGGATCCCATCACACGTATTTTGCTCTTGTTGGTTTTAAGTAGGGATGTAACGATACATAGTTTTGCCTTGCCGATACGATACCGATATATTGTAGTAAACATCGGCGATACCGATACCGATATCTTAGCTAAATAATGAAGAACTGAACTTTAGATATTTGTATGTCCTTATTATACCTAAAACTTGGCTATATTTAACAGAGAGTCAACCTTGAAAATGTAAAGTAAAAATATTAGAAAAATATAGATTGTCAACTCAAAATTCTAATTTATTTTTTAAAAAGAAACAAATATTTAATTAACACAGTAATTTTCATTGCACAAGGTAATAAACCAATACATAAAATAAGTCAGTAATTGAAATTACTTTTTGCAGATTTTTTTTCATACCGCAAATTCTTTTCGCGTTCTTCAAATATCGGTTGTATATTATCGGCGATACCGATATATCGGTATCGGTATCGTTACATCCCTAGTTTTAAGAAGAAACATGAAGAAAAAGCAAAGAAAAAGAAAATATTGGATAAATCCATATCTTTCCGTTATGAATCATGATGGGACTCATTTCATAAGGAAGTACGAGGCGTTAAAAATAAGTGATCACAAGTTTTATGATTATTTTAGAATGTCTGTGTCAAGTTTTGAAGAACTATTATGGAAAATATCACCTCGTTTAAAAAGGCAACTCGTAGAAATCTACGGTGCCGTAACGTGGAATTTCACGGCGCCGCGCCGCGTACGACGCACCGTGCGACGTGACTTTACGCGGCGCGGTGTCGTAAATTTCCACGGCACGGCAACGTGGATTTTTGCGGCATCGCGTCGTGCACCGTGCCGTTGTCCGTTGACGGCGCCGTACCGTGGACATGGGGTCGCGCCCTAACTCGCACTTGTCCGGTTTTTTTTAATTTTTATTACTAGACTGTTCAATTTACTCTCAAAACCATTCTATTATGATGTCATGATGACAAGAGTGCAGAGTTTAGTAATAAGGTATAGAAACAAGCTAAGTTAGTTAAATAATTATCCACTGTTATCTTACGAAAATTAAGAAGCATGGGAAAAAACCATTAAAACCAAACGTGATATAAAGCGCCTAACTGTTTCATTGGCCGACTCGATTCCCATTCTATTGGTTTCATTTCAATTGGTCAACTCTTCTATTCTTAAAAGCAAGCACAAAACCGACATCATAACTAAACAAACACAGATAACAGCTTAGGTCGCCCAAACGGACCGCTCAAATGCCCGGCTACGAAAATTTATACGAAAATTGATCCCTATGGGAGCCTTCAGCTGATATCGGTGAGGTTTAATGGAACAGAACTCTTGAAAATTAATTGGTTCCGTGAGATCCTTTGACGTAGTCGAGTAACAAAATTATACTGTCTCATCTCGATAGAAACAAAATATAACTTTATATACGGAATATTACAATTTTGGGCCAGGAAAAGCTGACCTCAAAAGTTATAAGTTTAACACCTGCTTTTGCCACGGCTTTTAAAGGAGTTAACCGGTTTTTTGGTACTGATAGTGTGACCGGGATGGTTCTAACCGTGTATAATGGAGGTTAAAGTAAAAAAACCGTGGTATTACTCATTAATTAGCTAAATTATTTAAAATCTGCGACATTAGCAGAGATACTTCATTATAAGAAGTAGTTTTGTAGTAATAAAAATACTTAACTTGAAATACATAAATATGGGCCTATAATATTTGAGGAATTCCTTCATTTTCTCATATATCCCATCATCAGAAGAAAAATAGGACCAACCAGTAGTAAAAATTAAAACATGTTTTCAAATCGGTTCACAAACGACGAATTTTAAGCTAAGTTCAGTAAATTATGAAAAAATATAGGCGACTAAACAACCTCCTTCTTTTTGTAAAATCGGTAAAAAAAGTTTCTTTATATCATCATTTACATATTTATCTGTTATTGACTTTTTTTTACTTTACTTTTTAGGGTTCCGTACACAAAGGGTGTCAATATTACTAAGCCTCCGCTGCCTGTCCGTTTGTCCGCCCGTCACAGGGCTCTAGCTTTTGAACCGTAATAGGTAGAGACTTGACATTTTCACGGAATGTGTATTTTTATTGCCGGGTGGTATGTACAATATACGTGTTTTTGGCATCATTTTGCTCGACAGTGGTACAGAACCCTTCGTGTGCGAATCCAACTTGCACTTGGCCAGTTTTTTGCTTCATACCTACAGCGTCACAGACATGTTCTATTCTAAGATGATCTCTAAAAAAACTAAAATAACCACATTTTTATAAAAATAAAACGCGACCGCGGTGCACTTTGAAACTGCATAAAATCCGCCATTTTGTTTATTTTAACGAACTTCATACCAAGTGACACTCGCACCATCAAGACGAATCTAATGATGTATAATTTATCAAAATCGGATGTGCCGTTGAGTAGTTACGAGCGGACATAGGAACGGACATACATACACATACATACTTACATACATACATACACGCCAAACACATAACCCTCCTTTGGGCTTCGCCGCAGTTGGGTAAAAAATTAACCGTATATTAGAAATTGGACTAATGCTTGTCCTGTTTTAGATTGAATAAAATTCTAACTTTGTACGAAGGCTCATGTTACGTTGAGATTACAAGATACTCTGAAAAAGATATCCGTTAGGTAAGTTATCAGGGCCCCGTTTCACGAAGCTACATATTACAATTTTACAAGTCCAAACTAGCAGCATCGGTCAACTCAACCAATGGCGTTGCTGTATTTGACCAATGTTGCTAGTTTAGACTTGTAAAATTGTAACTTGTAGCTTCGTGAAACGGGGCCCTGATCGCGCCATTACGTTGGAATTCTTCCAACAAATATTCGTTCCAGTAAATCATGGCTGACAGAGTTTCAGGTTCTAATTTGTCGTTTTTGTTTAAAATATAAAGAAAGGTAGCTTTCATTTTTTTTATGTGATTTTATTACTTGATGAATCGTTCATGAATTTAAAAAAATCGATTAGGATATCGTCGAGTACATTTATTGCAATTCATATTTTGTTTTTTTTTTTATTTCGTTTATATAAAAATTCACTTATATTGTACTTTCACGATACGTACACTATACTCCGTTTTTTTTTTAATGTAGAAATTTGGTAAAGAAAAGAGTCAGTGGTCGTCAATAATCAATGAACGATTTAAAAGTGCATGTTATTTGTCGTTTTCACTGTCCGATATTAATTTATTAGTTATAAGCCTAAAGTACTCACTTTGTAAGCCAAGGCAAGGCATAATAATATAATGTATACTTTAAAATATTTTTAACATACTTGCTCATAAAGTGGCTCTAATTTCATTATCCTGAATCCTGACGCGCAGAACGCAGCTTATTACACACGCGTACTTTTTAATTTGATAAATCGCAAGATAAATACAAAACAGAAGTTCTAAATGATAACGACACGTTTTTTAGCCTAGTGGGAGTAACCCGGGTTCAAATCCTGGTATGGGCGTATTTGTATGCAGAGCACGAGTATTTGTTCCTGAGTCTTGGATGTTTTCTATCTATTTAAGTATATATTTATCTATATAAGTATGAATATCATCGTAGTACCCATAGTACAAGCATTGCTTAGTTTGGGACTAGGTCGATTTGCTTAAGATATATATACCCACAAGCTATATGAATAAGTATTATTTTTTAATCGCAACTGGGTGGATTTCAGAGCGTTTCAACCGCCGTCATCACCAATCCCGATATTATGATGACATATTTTTAAAAATTAGTACATAATTTTTGATCAAAACATGAAAATAGTAGGTACTATTTTCGGATTTTATCAAAATAATGGGATACATTCTTAAAGTGAATCGTCGAAATTTCGGTATTGGTGATGACGGCGTTTGAAGCGCTGTGAAATCCACCCAACTGTGTTGAAAAACTGATCATAAAGACAAAGACGTTTAAAAATCTGACCATTGCTTCAAAGCCTCTGCCTCTTTGGGTATTTTATTATGCAACATTTTATACAGGGTGAATTTTAAATCGTGAATCGTAATAAATTTTTTGTAGTCTATACATAGTTAACAATAACTTACAATGCTTTTAAACCTCAATTAAGTATGTTTTTATTTTGTCCACTTTTTTTGATTTATCCTAATTTTTAAAATCTCGTGGTCACCCTACATTCATGTTTCGTACTTGTCATGAAAATTTCAACATTAGATATCCAACCTCCTAATATTGAAGTTGGCTGGATAGAATTTTGGCATGTATTGTCAATAATGTCAACATCGTCGACATTGTCAACATAAGTACCTATTTAAATCGTATTTACTCATAAAATAATTCAGTTTTGTTACGATTAATGGTATAAGCGCCTCCACCATTTTGTTCATAATTAATTAAGCGGGTCTTTAATTGTAATTAACACTAGTGTTCTGTATTAGTCTTAAGTAGCTTTACCGGTAAACGTGGTTACGATTCACGATTTAAAAATCATCCTGTATAATAATAGGTAAAAAATGAATTTGATTTTTGCTTATAGAATAATGTAAGTAAAATAAAAGATACTTGTATGTAAATTATTTACCCACATAAAAATCAACTATTCACTATCAAATGAAATGAATTACACAATGTTGCCAACTTGCCACACAACACAATGTAAGTAAACACACCTGATAAAAAACCTCAAGTTGACAGATGACAATACAATACAATATTCTTTATTGTGCACCAAAACAAAAGATTACAAAAACTGATGACAATTTTGTTCACCAAATTTCTACGTTAAAAAGAACAGAGTATACAACATACTTATCTATGGAGTATACGTATGGTCAAACAAACAAGTACCTACAGTTAAAATTATAACGTGTTGAATCTTAAAGAATTGAATATTTTGTTTTCAAGTTTGATTCCGAAGTTTCAATAATTTACGTGTAGTTAACGCAAATAGAACTTTGGTACATTTGTTACTATAGTTATTTCTAGTCCTCATGTCTGGTAAGAAAATCATTCACTACAATTTTAGTTTTAGATTCTGAATACCCAATCTCCTAAATGGTCGATTTCAGGCCGATTTCCGATGTTTTTTTTATTTCATTTGTGTCTCTCGTTTTTTACCGCGCAGGGCTATCGAGTGACGACAACTTTTAATTCATTCATGTGTAGCCTCGATACCGTATATGGTTTATGATAAAAATTAAGTGTGATCCTCACCGCTTGCTGCTATAATTGCTAAAACACGACTGAAAAAAACCGCCGCCGTTGAAACGCTCTGAAATTAACCCTAAAATATAATTCTCGTGGCCCCACCCACTTAATCCGCCGAACTCACTGCTAGCGGGTTCATTCTATTTTGCAAAATTTCATTATTCCCATTCACTCGTGAAAGGACAGCCGTGACGTCAACAGGGCTCCAAACAGAACGACGGTAATTATAATTAAAGTCAATTTAATTAAAGTAATTATCGTCCTTTGACATCCGGCGCGGACATATCGATACCTTTGGGTTCAATTGGCGTAAAAGCCAAAGTGCATAAATGGCTTTTACGCCAATTGAACCCAGACGTATCGATATTCAAGCGCGCGATGTACCTTTTGTAGGAATAAATAACCGGTCAAGAGCGTGTAGGACTCGAGCACCGAGGGTTCCCTACAAACTCGTAAGTAGATACGTGAATAGTTCAAGAAAAACTGTATGGCGGTTAGTTTAGTATTGTGCAAATAAGTATGTGCTACGATTTTTGCAAATTTCAAAAAAACGGTGCAAGTAAGAAAACCGCTAAATTTTTCCTGAAATATTTAGGGTAATATTGATAATTGGTGATTATTACAGATTTTTCTGTTTAGTAACTTCGAAGATAATAGGGGGAATGGTATTTCGTTGAAAATTTTTCATCCTAAATCAATAAGTTCATAATTTAAAGAAATAATAAAAATGGTTTAGGAATCTGCAAATTAAGCCCTTTCATTTGATACCCCACTTGATACAATAGCACAACTTTAAATTTTCGATCTCCCATTTCGGCCCCTTTAAAAAAATAAAAAAAGTAAAACATTTTTTTATATCCAGTAGGCTCGGGTAAGCGACTTTTAAAACTATTCCAAAACAAAACGATAGCAGTAGTAGTTCCTGAGATATCTGACTGTGACAGACGGACAGACAGACAGAGTCGCACCATAAGGGTTCCTTTTTTACTATTTTGGTACAGAACCCTAACAATACTGTATTATACTGTGTTGAAAGTGTCATTATTACGGATCAAATGGAACAAGACGAGTAGAAATCAGTGTTACATTTCTTTATGAAGTCGATAAATGTATCGTTTGTCGCGGTAGATAAAATAATTTTATCTACATAATAATTTATCCTTATCAATGGCGAAAAAATGTATCTACGACGACAAAAGATCCCTAGTTATTATGAATTATCTTTCTGCATTTTTTTTATTCGATAACTGATAATGAAATTTGATTAACTACTAGTCCTTTTTAGAAAAAAGTGTCGCAAGTATGCATTAAATGTCACATGTGCAGTTTGTTACCTCTATACATATAGAAGAGGAAGTGTATTTGATTCTGAGTAAAATCGTAGATACAAAATGTAAATTTTTTATGACACTATTTGGTATCCCACTGCTAGACGAAGGCCTTCCTTCTCTCCTTCTATATCTCCATATTTCCGACCAAGTTTTGCCATTTTCTTTCAAAACTATTTAGTTTAGGTTATCCTCATCTCCTTTTTCGTTTGACGCCGTTTTAGTATGGTCGTTTGGCTTTTGATTTCCATAATATGGGAAAATAACACTTTTTTTTTGGTTGGTCTGTGTCCCGTTTGATCAAACTTGGCCACTTTGGGAAAACTATGGTTGTGCCCCTAGGGTTGTGTTTTTTGAACTCACACTCATTAAATACACATGCCTAATTTACATTATATTTAAATAGCACCGAATTACCCAGTCCCAAATTACTGTGGTTTCACAACATTTGAAACTTTTCAACATAGGATACCGGTGAAATTCTCTTTATTCCATTTAAGGTTTTAAAACTTGTTCTTTGCGAACCACACTGGGACAAAATAAATATTTGCAAGAGACACATTGAAACACTTCCAGTTAAAATATAAATATAATAGCGACTACATTTATATTTATTTTAATAGAACGAACGTAGCTACCTAGCCATTATATCTGAAGTTAATTTTTCTTTTGATAGTTTGTGAACCTCTCTCTACTTAAATTAAATATAAGAAAGTATACTTTTAGTACACAGTACCTATCTACTTATGAGTCCTTTGAAATATAAATAGTAAGCATTGAAATTTTAACTTATAGGTAACTAAATATAAAAAAAAAACACATTATTTACAACTTACTGACTAAATCATCATCATCATCATCATCAGCCTGTATCAGTCCACTGCTGGACATAGGCCTCTCCCATGGCACGCCATTGAGCTCGATCTTCAGCTCTCCTCCTCCAGTCACCACCTACTGCCCTTCGTATGTCGTCACTCCACCTTGTTACTGACTAAATAAACCTAACTTAACCTATTGGGACTTCAAATTATATTTTCAAATGTCCCCTTTGTCGCCTCCTACGGGCAGGGTGCCCTTAAGGCTGGCTGCATTGCCTCGCTGGATGGCAATGCCTATCCGCTGAGCAAGGAACGAGCCAGCCCTATGGTCACCGAGGGACCGGATGAGCAAGTATCTTAATAAATATTAATATTGTGATTTATTTTTAGTAAGCAAATTTGATTAATATTCAGTTTTCGCTGTAATAAGTTATTACTATTTTAGAAAATCTTACTTCCTAGTAATATTATAAATGTGAGAGTTTGTGGAGATGTTTGTTACTAAATAACACGATAACAATTGAATGGATTGAGATGAAGTTAAATTCTTTATATCCCGTATCCATGACAAGTTAAAAGGAAGGAGCACAATTACCTACAAGATGCTCGTAACTCAAACATACATATACTTACGTTAATCGGCAACTTAAATAAAAGCTTGTAAAAAAACTGATAAGCGTGACCTTGAGTCGATGCTCCAAACTCTGAAGTTAGAAGCCAACGAGCATAACTATCGACTTTCTCACTTTTTTCTGCTTATTACTTCAAGGGTGGTTTGCAAAGCCAGTATTGTTGCGAAACTTTTGGTATCTTTCTAGATGTGTATTTCAGTACACGTTCTAGAAAGTTTCAACAAGTGAGTACCTAACCTAAAAACACTTTAAGTTAACGGTCTTATTTTAAATCATCAGCTATCCACTTGATACGTCTTGACTTCATCATCAGACCCTCGTTTTAAATGGTAAAACTAAAATAAAATAAAAAATAAAAATACTAGTCAAAAAAGCTTTTATTAAAAAGCTTTTTTGACTAGTATAGCTTTAAATAGTCAGAAGTAGTCAAAAAAACCTTCCGTAAGATCGTAAACAATCAAATGTACGGAGTCAAACTAAATAAAACCGTTTGATAAAATCATACTATTTTGAGAAATTTGAATAATTTGTGTTCAAATTAAATTAACCTTATTATTATTTTTCGTAAAATAATAAGTTCCTTAGGAGAGCAGTGAGAGCCCCGTGGTACTGGTACAATCTTAACATGGACTTCCATACGGATCTCAACATCCCTTCAGTGGCCAACAGTGACGTGGCGTCCATAGAACCCGATTCCCACTGGCTTGCCTATTTTAAAGCATATGACCGAGAGATACATCTATTACTCCTGAAGAAAAACTGATCCAATTCTGCTCCAGCTTTACTCAGAATATTTTTGACGCCACGCCACTGGTGGTCGATCAATTTTGCATCCTTGCCAAGAGTATTAGTCCTAGATCATTCCTAGAGTTCGCTGCCCTCTCGGCATTCCGAGAGGGCAGCGAACTCTAGGAATAAACTCATCCACGAGACCATAGACTATGATGCCGGAGTTCCTCACCGCAACACCAAACTAAGCACGTCCTACCCCCTGACGACCCCATCACCGTCTTTTCAGCTTCTGACTCGTCTTCGGGCCGAAAGGCCTCAGTTCCGCTCCCAACCTTAGACGATACACTCCACCCCTAGCTATAAAAGGATCCAGCAAAACAGAACCTGAGACTGACCGTTTTAACAAAGTCACCAGATTCAACCCCCTTCATTCGACTAACCGAGTCCCAACGGGCTCAAATTCTAGTAGGCCGGCCGTATAAGTCTAGGTCCAGTAGAAGAGCTACTGCTCAGCTGCTGGTGCAGGCCGGCATTGGTGTCCTAGACGTCAGGTCAGCGCATCACGCCCAGGAGCTCCTGAGGAGTTCCGGCTACTTCCGACGTGTAGTAATTGGTCACGGATGCAGGCCCAGCTGCAGAGGCTCCATCATCGGTGTGGTTTTAGTAGGTATAGGTAGGAGGAGGCCTCCTTGTGAGGGGTGAGCCCCCCATAACCTCCTCGAAGGGTTCTCTTAAGGGCCTGGTAGTGCCTGGATGCGTTATGCATTTTCACACCGTTGAAAACCAGTGCCAACGGAACCCTATTACTAAACCTCCGTTGTCTGTCCGTCTGTCCACGAGTCACAGGGCTCTAACTTTGAAACCGTAACAGGTGGACTTGAGATTGTGAAATCAAATGCTCAAAATATAGAAAACTCAAAATCGGCCATGGCTTAGTCCACTTTTAGTTATCAGACGGCAGATGTGGTATCAACACTAGAAAAATAAAGGTTAAGTTAAGTAGTATTAAGCCAACAACCTTGGGCGCGGCTTTCTCGACCAACCACACGAAATAGCGTGCTTATTAAACCTGGGTGGATATTTTTTTCTGAGAAATTTTCTACCAGTTCATATTAAAATCCCAACCTTACTTTAACAGCGTTGCGGTATACTCGTATTATGAAAACCCTTTCAATTTAGAAAATTCAAAAAGATTATTTCAGTCATTTTCATCAACATATTTTTAATATATACAGATGCTGAATATGCAACTTCAGCAGAGGTAGAAAACGCCCCTCGAATTTATCTATGTGAATATCCTACTTAATTATAATAAACATCATTTGTTTCAGGCATCAAAGGCCCATAGATAAAAACCTTACATACATATTAAATATTACTACAAAATAAACTTAACGACTAGGTCACATAACAATATTAACTTTCTTTCCCTATTTCATGGGGTTTTATTAGAAAAAATACACATTTTTGCTTCCTCTAAATAACATGTGTTTAAAATGTAATCCCACTATCTGCAGTTTATCCTATACCTTGCATATCACGGAGCTATTTTATGTGTACTGTACTTATTTCAATCATTCACTTACCTATAAATCTATTGAAGCGTAACTGTAATATCCGAGTTCCAAATTTATCTATAATTCAATCATTTTCACCTCCAACCTATCAAATAACGGAAAGCTCTCGAACTCATTGACTGGTAATCAATCTAGGATAATACAGGCGTCCGCGGGGCGTCTAATTTGTAACTTATATTAAAAGGAGGTGGAATTGAGTCTTCTTTAGGAATTTTTCAATGTCATGTCATAAATTAGAGGTGTAATGACAAAATGATCAAATGCCAAATTGACACTTGATCATTTGCCAAACCGGTATTCTATTCCTTGATACAAAATCATTACAGGGATTTATCATCCTTTATGAATCATGAAATCTTTGGTTGGCCAGGGTAACTATTCGCTATTTCGTGTTGTTAATTGAAAAAAAAAAACACTTGCTTTGCTTTATTGTAATGCTATCTTAGTAACGTTAATGATTCTACAAGAAACACTCAACGGTTTTAAAAGCGTCTTAAAATTCATTGCTAAAAGAAATGCGGACACGAAAATATTTCATCAAAAATAAACATGTAGGTTCCCGTCAACAAGTTCTGATACGTAACTCCTAAGCCATACATCAATACTTATTAAGTATGTAAGTACTTATTTATTCTCAATACTTCGGAGCCTCGATCGAATAGCTTCGTTTACTTTAGACTCGGAAACGCCATCTGTCGGAAGTTCGAATAACGAGGCATTGTTCGCTTATCGTTTGAGAAAAAGGAAAATTTAACCAATTTCCTCTTTTTTCTCGAACTGTGATGATATTCTTTGTTTCGCTATTACACCTAGGACTGTCCAATAATTTCTTTTGATTGCTGAAATATACGTATTATACCTACACCGTTACAATTAGATTAGAATATTAATGGTTATTTAAAAAAAGAGTTTTCCTATAATCATCATCATCATCATCATCATCTTTTCAACCCTAAACCCCAGCAGAAAGTAATAGCAAAAAAATTGAAGAATGTAAAAAAGGGATATTTTACACGCTTTTTAGGGTTCCGTTCCTCAAAAGGAAAAAACTGAACCCTTATAAGATTACTCATATGAATGTATCTTATGTCTCTTTGTCTGTCTGTCACAGCGTCACAGCCGATTTGCTCCGAAACTACTGGACTGATTGAGTTGAAATTTGATACATATATTAAGGTCTATGACCGAAATACGGACGTGTAACGGACATTATAAACATGAGGGCCACTTTTGGGGAGTAAAAAATAGGCGAAAATTTACAAATTCCCACTCCGCCATCTTATCTCCGAAACTATTGAAGCTAAGATTTTGAAAAAAATACGGAGAATAGTCTTTTTTTACCTATTGATTGCAGGAAAACCTATAAGAAATCTATGGAATTTAAAGTAACATACGAAATGTCTCTCTATTTGTGTGTATGACGGAACCCTCTCCACGCAAGTCTAATAACTCGCACTTAACGGTTTTTTAACAATTAGCCCTTAGTGATTCAATTTAGAGTAGAAAAAATATAAAATTTCGCGGTCTATAAAATGGGGCAAGTTTTTTTTTAATTCTCTAACATAACCAGGTTATGTTAGAGAATGGTCCTGTTTGCCGCTTTGATTTTATCCTACCAACAGCAACCGTTTTGCCTCAATGCGTGTGCAATGCATCGGTTCCCTGACATCGCAAAAACCCAAGGAGTCCAAGGACCCACGTCCGGCTCCACGCATCCTTTTCAGGGTGATTAACCTTATCACACTTGCGATTTGCGGGCGAGCTGTGGGCGAGTTTCCATACAAAACCGGTCGCGCCGAACCGAACGAGTTCGCCGCAAGCGACATTTGTATGGAACTTCGCTTCTAACCCGCCCGCAGCTCGCCCGCAAATTGCAAATGTGATAAGGCACTTAATATTACGCTCTGAACATTGCACGTCGGGCGAACATTACAAACTAAAAACGAGTTAACGAGCAGCGAGAAGCGAGCTAGTTTTGTGGCTAAGCTATGAACAATTGTGCGGTGCCACGGGTGATTACTCGTACCGTTTGCTCGAGGCGACCGGTACGTATGATGATCTAATCTCATGATACATGAATGTCCTCTGTGGCAAGCTATCGAGCGCAATCGTATCGCTGGGCCATGATAGTTCACACGCGACAAACTGGTTTTTTAACATAACTTCACCTAATCCATTTATTGGGTCGATTTTATCTTACAAACTAAATTTTCGCCTAAATAAATACGACACAACGTCTCCTCGTTTCCAGGCCATCGCAAAAACCCAAGAACCCAACCAACGCCCAACTCCCTCGCACCCTTTTCAGGATGACTAAATATTACGCCCTGAATATTACACACCGGGCGAACATTACAATGCTCCACCGGATTATATCGGAACAACAAAGCGGCTGAATAATTGATTATACGAAACTTCGAGAAACGTCAGCCGATAGCTAATGACACTATGATGCTGGTTCTGAAGCCGATATAATTTGTAACTATAGTTACAAATTAGTATAGTTGTGTTGTAAACAATAATACAATTTCACTGATCGGTTCTTAAGTTTTTGTTGCTAAGTTTTTCAATGTACTTATAATAAATACAAATATACCTACATGTATAGGTATTGTCTTTATTTAAGCGTATGTTCAAGGATAACTCTAAATCTATATTTAAAAAAACCGAGCTTCAAGATAAACTGTATGGTGGAACGAACTTAACTTCGGCGTAGGAAAACTGTTGTCACCATACATTGACATAGGTCACGGTTAGTTTAATAACAGCAAATATATTGGTTTTACGATTTTTGTAAGTTTCTAGAAAACGATGGAGTTAGGTTAATTAACCATTATATTTTGCCTGTAATATTTAGGATCATATTAATAGTTGGTAATAATTTTACACTTTTGTGTTCAGTAACTTTGAAGATAGTTTTAAATCGAAAACTACAAGAAACGGAAACGGTTTTGGAATTTACAAATTAAGATCTTTAATTTGATAGCCCTTTTTACATAAATCCCCACTTCAATTTTCTAACTGCCGCTTCAGTCTCATTTAAAAATGTCCAGTAGGTACGGGTTAGTGATTTTTAACACTATTCCAAATCTAAATCGATAGCAGTGGTAGTTTCTAAGATGTCTGGATGGTTGACAGACGGACAGACGCAGACAGAGTTGCACCATAAGGGTTCCTTTTTTACCATTTAGGTATGCAACCCTAAAAATAATGTTCACTTTGAGAAAAAAACTCTTAAAGGTACCTTCAATATTTTATCCTTTTTGTGTATCACATTTTTTTTTGGTTGGCTAATATTAATTTCTGATTTGTAATTAAATGAAATGAAATAATTTATTTCAGCGACGTATGAATTTACATTCATACGAAAGAGAATCTCTACTGCAGAACCCGTTTAGGTAGCAGAATTTATTCACTCTATTTACAAAACCATGTATTTCAAAAATATCGTGGTTGTGGATTCTAGTGACAAATACTACTCATATGTTTACAACACACAGATATGTTTTGATAGCAACACATGATGACAAGACCTAAATATCTCTACCATAAATACCTCTATAATCTCTCATCATACATACCTCTTTAATCTGTCTCTGTAAAACGGGGTAGTAGGGACAAAACTGACATTCAAACCTCGATAAAATCTTATTTTTACGTATGCAGACTAAATTGCATATATAATAAATGTTCCGGCCGTTTGTATTTTAGTTTTTTTAAGATTTTGGGTAGTTCAAATTCATAACTTTGACAATAAACACAAAATCCCTCCTCACCCCGTAATCCCTCGTAGTTGGGGTGAGAAGGGATTTCATATTAGGGCGAGTTGGGCAAATTGTTGGATCGACACTTTTGGATTATGGATATTACTACAGCTCCATTTGCAATAAGAATATAATTATTTAGGTAGCAGTAGCCTTTAAAAACCACCTCACCCCTCCGTCATCCCTACTCTCCCTATTCGTAACCCAATTGTCCTTGCAATCCCTTCTCACCCCATTTTATGGTACATGATTCTCAGTTTGTCTACCACCTCTCTTTTTTCATCACTCAACTACTCAAAGGTTAACTGGAAGAGATCCCTTAAAGCGATAAGTTCGCCTTTGTACATATACCTGTATTTTGTAACCCTGTACTTTGTCTTATTTTGTGCAATAAAGTGTTTACATATATAGTAGAATTTTTTTTTTCGTTTAACACGTCACGTGAGACAAATATAAACCTGGCTTTAAAGTGCATAAATCCGCAATTTCGTTTCTTTTTTACATACTTTACGTTCCCAGTGACACTCGCGCCATCAAGACAAATTTTATGATGTATCATTTTTCGAAATCGGGTGTGTCGTCGAGTAGAAACAAGCGGACATTAGGAACGGACCGACAAACAAACCTACATACCCTCCTTTTGGACTTCGCCGCAGTCGGGTAAAAAACGGTTTATTTAAGTAAAAATGTTGTTATTAATTTAAGTTCGTTCACTTGCTTGCAGGACCAGTTAAACAAAGTACGTATGTTTCTTCCCCTTCGGCCGCGTACGAAACCGGAGGTTCGTAACCAGTTGCGATAGAAGAAAAAATATGCTTCTTACGATACTAGTTACCAAACAATAGGTTTTTCCCTCACACGAACTTCGAACAAAGAAATGGTTTGTACCCAATTTTACACATTTCTATGGGTTATTCTAATTTCGTATAAGATGCAAATGGTCTATGTTGCAACTTGTCTAATAAGTAGTTTGTCTCAAAATGTAATTTTCATTTCGTCTAAGATGCAAGTAGATCTGTAGAGGTTTTTATCTCTACCAATTTCCAATTCTATAGATTCGCGCCACTTTGTTCTGGTAAACCGTAGGTAAATAATGTCGTTTCTTATCAGGGACTAAATACAATATGTCTTATAAGGGGTAATGACCTTTATGAGGTTGTTTTATAGAAATCTTATTACTGATATTTTCATAGAAGAAATAATTATACCCTTTACACTATTCATCATTTAACGTTTGAACAACATGTTTTATTCTGAAATTGGGTCCAAAATTATCGAAATAGAGTGGTAAAACATCGAATGAAAGTATGTATGAAAAACTTTGGAATATTATTGCAGACGAAATCACGGCGCGGCATCAAATTTATACATAAATTGTAAATTAATGAACCCCTCTGTAAGTACCATAATAAACACTAAGCGTTATCGATGTTGAAAGTCCCAGTTTCCGATAAAGTCAGGCAAATTTGATGCTGACAGTTAATTTAAAGTGAAACTCCGCACAGATGATACCTATTACTAAACATGACTCACACAAAACTGTATCTCCCTAAACCGTGCTGTCGAAATATCAACCCTGTACCACGCGTATAAAGTTTAAATTCAAATCAAAATAATATGACAAACAACAATATGAAACAGTTATATCTGAACGATTAGCATTAATTTGCAAAGTTCCTATCGCGGTCTCCCTTCGTATCAAAAATGTTTTCTACAAACATTACTAATACAAAGCAGGGTGTGTTTTGCATAATTTTGTTCTGATGGAACATTATACACAAGATTGAAGGAAAAATGGTTATTCCACCTCATTAAATTTGATTTAGGCTTCGATGAAACGACGAAGATGTGATTTGTGTTTGGAAAGCCTTATTTTTATTTCACCACAACTTTTACCTATATTTATAAAAAAAAGGTGAGGCTATTTTAGCTCAACATTACGTAATAAATAAAATAAATAAATATTACGGGACATCTTACACAAATCGATCTAGTCCTTTTTTAGATTTATGTAACCGACAGTTATTGGATATTTTTTACCCGACTATGGAAAAGCGAAAGGAGACTTCGTATATTTAAGATTTTAGTGTTTCTTAAAATAGCTAGCTAAACTGCTTTCCGATGTGTTAAAATTTGTTTTACGTAAATGTAACAGCAGTGTGTCTTATTTATCTAGATGAGTAGGGTTAATATTTTCATGTAAAAGCTTAATGTATTTCACAGAAAGTAATCGATTGTGACAGAAATTTATTTCGTCGAGCTGTCATGTTAATAAAATCCCTTTCGTTTAGATACAACAAAATGGGTATTAATATTAATAAATAATATACTTGTACATATTTAACCTTCTTCGTATTTTTTTTTTGATGTTGCGACAACCCTGGCATGACGGCGCAGAAAAAAGTCAAGCGGTGTTAAGTCAGGAGAGCGAGCAGGCCAACAACGTGGACCAAATCGCCCGAAAAAAGCACCCTCAAAGGGTTCAAATTTTGCAGAATGTTTTTTTTTTAGGAAAAATGACTTTGAGCCTATATAACAAAACAGGTGCTTATTATTTTTTCATGTTCTCAAACATAATATCAAACCAGTAATTAACTAACAACTTGCTTAATTTTTTTTCTGTAGAAGTTGGAGGGTTTAGTCACTTTTCAGTACTTTGGAGGTCAGCTTGTCCCAATAGGTTCAGATTGGGTAGCTAAAAAATAGGTGTCTGTTATTTTTTACTACTCTCTAACATAATTATATCAAAATAAATCAAATCGGAGCCGGACAGTTGGGTACCTTTCTTTGTTAGATGCTTGCAATGTATCCATATTGTTTTCTAGTCTTAGTTGGTAAACAACTTTCTGACCCAAAATGTTTTTATCTAGGACCGTTATTTTTCTCATAGTTTTTTTCACTAAATATAATACTTACTCACGTCAGGATGGTTCTTAGCTATATTTCATTGTTTAATTAAGATTATTTTGAAATGTCTGTACAAATGAGAACGTATTCAAGCATTTTGTTACGTCTGTTAAAGAGTAGCGTTAACATTTGTCCAGACAAGTTCATTCACATTTAAGCTGAAAATTGGGTCAAAGAAATCTGAAGGCAACTTTATGTCAAGTAGCTTTAGAGCATCTTGACCCAATTTTTGCTCCGATCTTAATGACTAGGTACCTACCTACAAGTATCTTAGATACAAACAAGTCCATTTACTTTTCATTTTTATTATGCGAATAGCAAACATACTCGTAGCCGTATTTGCGAATTAGGAGTGGGGCCACCTACGTCGGGACGTTTTGCTCCAGGAGCCATCCTGGAGCAAAACGTCCGCATTGAGGAATCAGGAGCGCAGGACGCATTCCCCATCCCGCTAGCCTCAACGATGTCACCCGAAGAGCCCAAGTTAGTGTCAAGGTGCCAGCCGCCTTAGAACACGTCAGTCTGGCAAGAGACGATGGCGAGAGGCCCGACGGAATGACGTTGGTACCCTGGAAGGGCCAGTCGCTAGTTGGGGTGGGACGCTATTGCGATGAGGACATTTTGCTCCTAGGATTAGGATTTTGCTCCTCTCCTAATTGGTATTTGGGCATTAGACATCGCGATTCATATTTTTTGTCATTAGGAACGGGTCCTACGGTTACAGATGTGCTAGTTGCGGAAAGTTTCCATTTTTTTTTATATTACTTAAAAACATCTAAAAAGTCTTATTAGATATTTTAAAGTTTATATCAAAAACATTTTTTGGAAACTTTCTGCAACTTGCACATGATTAGGTACGGTAACTGAATGAAATTAAGTGGCACTTAATATTTTTGGATAAACATGTATACTGCAAGGAAAGTTAGGGATATAAATAAATGTCGTAAAAACAATGTTAGGGCAGTTAAACGTATAAAAAAGAAAAAATACAGGTTCCTATTTAAAATCCTGCGTCATATGGCAAACGACTTTGTAACAATTAATATTATGACAAAAAATTTGCCCTCTAAACTCTATGCCTTGATCTGTTGAAATATATTATCACCAAGTTTGAAGTTAATAGCTGACTCGACAAATATAGCAAACAGCTGTAAGGGGACATGGGGTAATATAGGCACCCGGGGCAAAATGAGCAGGCTTTCATTTCCCTTTCCTAACCGCCAAAGGCACTAAGCGAGTATCGAAACCACACTCCACTACGATATGCCCCGCAGCCGCGCGGTGAAAGACGATGTCAACGTACAAACGAAGACAATGTTAAGTGACCATTAGTAGACCTTATTCCATTGTAATAAGGTTTACAGATGGGCAGTTAAGTTTGTCTTCGATTGTATGTGCCCATTTCACGGAGCGAGCGAAGAAATTTCGTGTGATCTATGCTTGTTACATTTTCGTGTCTTTATTCAAATGAGATTAATGTATTGACTAGCTCAATATCTTAACATTATATGTGACTAATAAATACAAACGTGAACTTTAGTTTGTTAATATGCTTAGATTTTTAGACGTTTTATTTATTTAAACTTTATTGCACAGTAATAAAAAAGTACAATCACCAATTAATTACTAATTAAGATCAATAGTATAAACATTCAACTGCCTATATTGCCCCGATTAAAATATTTATATGCCCGTAAAATGGAACTAGAAAAACTTAATCCCAAGAAGGAGAAACAAAACAAAGTTGTAAAAAAAAAGAAGAAGACAGGAAAGAGTAATAAAAAAACTTGGAAGATGAAGATGTACAGTGCTTGTACTGTGGAGATTGGTACTCCCAATCCAAAGAAGGTCGTAAGGAAGGTCTAAGGAAGGCGTAAAGAAGACGAAAGGTCTAGCCGTGCCTGCAAAAGATGGGCTCACTGCTCATGTGCAGGCAAAGATGATAATGACGACGAATCACTATACAGTGTGTATACGGGCGAATCTCTTAACGGTGGTTAGTATAGGACAAAGTGAAGGTAATTAGATAATATTTACTTAAAGTTGCAACAATAATTTTGTCCATACAAAATAATTCAGCCCGCAATGTAATGCAAACGCACTCACGTTAAACGCTCGTTGACATTTCGGTACCGCTGTACCGCAACCATGTTTACAGTACATTGCTGCTGAGAAATTAAAAAAATAATAATTTTGGGGTCGTAATGAACTGCAACTTAAAAAAAACCTTTTACTTCATGATTACACTAATGAATACTATGTCCGATTTAATGTATCGCCCGTATTAGACTTACACGCTCTTTTTGTGTTAAATTCTTGGATTATAATGATTATTTTGTTTTGCCCATAATACCCTGGCCCTTAATAACCCAGGTATGGCCAATTGGCCATCGTGCTATACTGCCCCAAGTAAGGGGCAGTATGAGAAATTTATATTTTTTTGTTAACTGTGAAAGATTGTTGATTACTATAATAAATTATTATTCGAGAAATTACATATTTTAATCTGATCGATATTACGACATATCCTTAAGGGGTCCAAATTGCCACGGGTTCCCCTACATTCAAAATATTGTAGATTGCAACGAATATAATCGACATTCGTGGCTTAATTCATCGACAGTATAATAGGAACTTGATTATTATGAACGTTTTACGTTTCCATTAAGTTAATGGTGTTTTGTAGTATTGCAGATAATAAAAATATGAAACTGCAGTCAGTATAACTACAATTAAATTTAGAGATAAAATACATTTAGAATATTTTGGTAAATTTGCGTCAGTTACATCAAGCACTAGTAAACTTGTGTAGTTTTATTTAATTTGTTAGTAATTTAGTACAGAGTTTCCTTCGATTGTAATGATAAAAATCCTTTAGGGCTGAGGCTATTCCCAATTTCACGATTTTTTGGAAATTTTAAATTCGTGTGGCTTAAAATTTAAATACGTTAAAATGTACCAGCTACGTCTGTGAACTTTCCGAGACTTGGCGCAAGGAATATTCTACTTCATGCTGTTAAGATTTTTCCTGGAATCATGGCCGTGAAAAGTTCTTAAAATTAAAGTTAACAATTTTATACAATGACTTGATTCGAGTCGGTTGATTTTCCATACAAAACAAAAGAGGGTAATTGTTTGATTCTACTGCATCAATTGTTTGAAACTTGTTTTATTTTATAGTTCTAGTTTCAAATGATGCTAAAAGATGGCGCTTACCTTAAAGGCCCAATAATGCACGCTAATTATGTTTTTTTTGCGACTTCTCATGTCATTTCGCAGAGACAAAATGTATTAAACTATAAAATAAGATTTTATTTTAACATAATTGATTGTGTGGAAAACCAACCCACTCGAATCAATATAATTAAAATATATTATTTTGTACATAAATTGTTTCCTTTAAAAGATTTTAAGGGTTCCTTGAAGCGAATTCACACAATATACACAATCATAACCAGTTAACCTAAGGCTATATAAGGCCTCTAATGTTTTGTATCGGACAAATGTGTTGCTTCAAGTTTGCGGCCCAAAAAAATCCGGCTCAATTTGTAATTTTCCATAACTTTCACTTTCATGGATGTAGTAAGCGGCGCATGAAAGCCTAAACGCAGGCACGTGAGCCTCATAACTTTAATGGTCGTGTCTCTGATTTAAAGATCTATATAAATTTAGCCCTTGTGTGGAGTGTTTACACGATTTAGTTAATGTGCCAGTAAAAGGGTTGCTTTGTCACCTGTATAAAACAAGAATTAGCATTCTCAGTCATGATTCGGACTAAAAAAATATGTTTGGCGTACGGTTTTATTACTATCGGGTGGCACTACCACCTATGGACAGTAGGTAATAGGTTAAATAACTGAAAAAAGTGTTTATCCATCAGTTAGATTATTCAAAAACACTGTACAGTCACCAAAAATAACTTATGATGAAACAGAACACTATTGCCGGTAACTGAACACATATTTTTTTTATTTGACCAACAAAAAATTACGACGATACATTGCTTTAAAGTTTCGGCAGACGTCACGCTACGCTACATTTTTAAAATGAAGTGACGTCACAAACCCCAATCCGGAACTTTGACCCCTACCTGTAAATTTTTATTAATTTGATAAACCAAAAAATATATGTCCGATTTTTTGGATAATCTAACTGACGGACTAAATAGAATTATAAATATTTCCTTAAGCAGGCATTATCCCTATTCTATTGTCATTCAAGCCTTGAATGTTTTGTCAGACTCACTCCGCGATTTCGCCGCGCGGCTACTGGTACCAAATTTTGCCACTCCTTAGGGGCTTAGCCAGCGACCAGAATGAGCACGCATTATGCGATAGAGAGAGATGGTTGGATGCGGAGCATACTACTTGGAACTATTGCTTATTCTGTGGTTTTGTCTCGAGTTAATTAGTAACTTGTCATCGTGAAGAAAACTTACAAACAATCTACCTACTTAGCTCCCGTAGCACGGTATGAGCCTTAACTTTGACTTGGCTTCACTTTTATGTGTCGAATTCATGTTATTACATAATATAAATCACGAAAAATTCCTTGTAACCTTTTGTGAGAATATCACAACACTAAAGCTCCGAGAAAGTTGATATCGAATCTGAAGTTTGGGACCTAACCATATCAACGCGAAGTATCTTTGATAGAACACGTTGCGTGGGGACGGCAACAGGAACTCTTGGAACTTGGTAAATATTGGTGTTGTCGTTTGTCGCTTCGTTAGTTTGTACAGTTTTGTGACAGAGATGCCAGTTGCATCAAACATTGTTTTGATAGTAGTAACATTTAGCAAAACCTGGAAAATCTAAGCTTTTTGCTTTTGAATACATTCACATTATTATAATAAAACAAGCAGCAGTTACAATAAATGATCATTACAGAAACCAAAGACAATATTTTTATGCCACACCTGGCAATAAAGTGGCTGCTAAGGCGCTTTCTGGCCAAGTGTAGACATAAAATGATGTACACAACACGGGAGGTAATAAAGAAAGCCCTCGATCGCATATTTACGTCCCTCGATTGTAGCTCGGGCCGCAAACTTCTGCGATCTTTGCCTTTCTTTGTATTGCCACCCTAGTTGTGTAATGTACTATCACCAAAAATATGATAATTGAAAACTCGAAATTCCCTGAGAATTGAGAACCTGGTGTATGTACATAACGCGAAGTCTAGTGAGGTAATGAGGGTGTTTAGAAATCATAAACCCACCAGCTGGCAGCAGGGTGGCGGAAGATCTTTTTGACAGTAGGCGTCAAGATCCACCAATCACACCATTTGATTTTGACATCTACTGCCAAATAGACCTTTCGCCACCCTGCTGCCAGCTGGTGGATTTCTGATTTCTAAATACTCTCATTAAATAAGTGTCTAATCAAAAACACCTGAAACAATAGATTGTTCAATTCGTCACTACAGATCAATAGATAAAATAAAACGCTTTTTCCAGTCCGATCTGGTATTAATATGGACAACCATGATTACTTTTTTTTTAGGGTTCCGTAGCCAAAATGGCTAAAAAGGAACCCTTAAAGTTTCGTCATGTCCGTCCGTCCGTCCGTCCGTATGTCACACACAGGCATTTTACTCAAAAACTACAAGACGTATACTGATGAAATTTGGAATATAGATGTCTAGTAGATGCCGTTACTAAGTTTGCTAGTTAAATAATAAAAATAAAAAAATCTAGAGGGGCATACATGTAACAGAAGCTAAAATTTTTTTTTTTAGCAAGCGTCATCGTGAGGTACATAATTCGATAGTTCTTTTAAAAACATTATAACTATTATAAGGCTTTTGTGTACTTTTTTCGATTAAATGAATACTTTCGGAAATAATCGCTACGAAAGCTGCATAAATTGTGTCCGGGGGGGACACCCCCCTTTTAACTTTTAAACCGTAAATCCAAAAGATAACGCTTAATATATACATTCAACGAAAATTATTTTGAATAGTAACGAATAAACCGTTTTGAAGTTATTGCCGAAAAACTTCTCAACGAAAAGGTTTTAAGTGCCATTGATTTACACGGCATTTAAGACCTTTTGCCAGTTGTTTACTAAGACGTTTTTTTGTACGGTGGTACGGAACCCTTCATTTGCGAGTCCGACTCGCCGGTTTTTTATTTTATCGCCATTTACTATTTAATGTTTCTGTAATTTTCTTTGTAAAGTCCTTAGGAAAGACATAATTCTATTATTCAGTAGGAGACGTCTGCTGGTTTAAAATGATGATATTGTTAACTTTAGAAAAAGTTTCAGGGAGCTAGTAGTTACACGAACTCTTCACTTGTACAACAAAAACAACAATACTTTCTCAACTGCCCAGTGAGCCATTTACTCGCCCAACTACTAAACCCTTTCAAACAAGCATCGCTCATGTAATAGGGCAGGCGACGACGGGAATTTATGTAACTGCCTGTGAGCAAGCGAGATATTAATGAGTCCGAAGTAATGTGATGCCGGGTAAGTGTGTTTTTGGCAAGTAGGGCGTTTGTACACGGCATCGTTTTACTTAAAGCAGTCACTGTCTAATGTAAGCCTTGCAACTTATCACCCGATATGTTGTTGCGATAAGTTGGTGTCACAGTTTAATGTACGGAGAAGACAACCGAAACTCAGATTGCCAGGCGTATAGGGTGGCAAACATAATGCCTATACGCATTGTAATCTGTCGGCTCGCGTCCGATCGTACGACATGTTGATAAAATTGCATTGTCTGTAGAGGCCATAAGACACATACAGTCGACCGACGGAGACAGAGCAATCGTGCGGTAATTTATCACCGCTTCGACTTTAAAAAAACGATTATATGTGACGTTCCGCGGTAAAATGTAGGTACCTTATGGATATTGTCGCTTGCGTCAGATCCGACTCCGTTACTATAGGAAATATAGGACATCAAGGTAGAAGGACGCAAGCGACAATATCCGTAAGGTACCTTTACCCGTGGAATGTCACATATTATTGACGTATGGGGACGTCAGGACCAGGCTCACCGGCTGCGACTATTGTACCAGAGCGCTGATCAAAAAAATTAGGTTTTAGGTGTAACTCAATGTCAGTCGGTGGCAGAATTCACAGTATGCGGTTGCCAATCTACTGCCATAAAAATTTGTGTGTGGTCAAAGGCTGCAAAAAATATGATGAGAGCATCTATGTTGAGTTATAATATTTATATTATTTCCTACTTCTAATATCAGTAATGTTTTTCATGAAAAGACGATTGCGAGGTTCAATGGGTAATTCTATTTAAATAACGCTTTAAAACGTTACAGCGCGACTAGTTTTAAAGTTCACCGCGGGTTTAACAGATTGCCTAGTAGAGTAGGCGTATGATGCGACGCTTTGTCGCACGAAAAATAAGTAAAACCGGTCAAGTGCGAGTCGGACTCGCTCACCGAGGGTTCCGTACAAACTCGTAAGTAGATACGTGAATAGTTCAAGAAAAACTGTATGGCGGTTAGTTTAGTAGGAGCAAATAAGTATGTTTTACGATTTTTGCAAATTTCTTAAAAAACGGTACAAGTCAGGAAAACCGTTTAATTTTTCCTGTAGGTAATATTTAAGAGGATATTAATAATTGGTAATTATTACAGATTTTTCTGTTTAGTAACTTAGAAGATAATAAGGGGAATGGTATTTTCTTTAACGTTTTTCGTTCTGAATCAAAAAGAATATGGTCAAGAAATAGTACATTACATAACTAGGGTGGTAAATTGGTAATACAAAGAAAGGCCGAGATCGCAGAAGTTTGTGGCCCGAGCTGCAAGCGAGGGACGTAAATATGCGATCGAGGGCTTTCTTTATTACCTCCCGTGTTTTGTACATCATTTTATGTCTACACTTGGCCAGAAAGCGACTTTTTCCGTACGCGCAGCGTGCGGAAAAGTCACTTTATGGCCAGGTGTGGCATAAAAAAATAAAAATAGTTTTGAAATCTACAAATTAAGCCCTTTCATTTGATACCCCATTCAATATAATAGCACAACTTAAAATTTTCGACCTCCCATTTCGGCCCCCTTTAAAAAAAAGTAAAAAAGCGGTTAGGGACTTTTAAAACTATTCCAAATTTCAAATCGATAGCAGCAGTAGATTCTGAGATATCTGACTGTGACAGACGGACAGACAGACAAGGTCGCACCATAAGGGTTCTTTTTTTACCATTTTGGTACGGAACCCTAATGATAAAGCATCCGTCACGTTCTGACAAATATGTGTGTGAGAGTGACGGATGCTTTATCCTTTATTTATCGCGCGACAAAGCGTAGCATTATAAGTCTATAGAAAAACTAAGTATTTAAAAGGAAACCGCAGGAAAATACGTGACTGCAATGCTACAAAACGAGGAAAAACCCCTTACAGTAACGCACGAGTTAAAAACGACTTTAAAGTAACAAATGTGGTTATCCGTCTCGTTTAGAGCCAGTTTTCAGCCAGGTTAGACGGAATTTCGTTCTTTATTGTCGAAACGACTCTCACCTTCAACAATGGCTTATATAACATATATAACCGCCGCCAAAACGACCTTGTTCAATCCAATTAAGGTTTAAATTACAGTAACGTCGTCATGTGGACATGTGATTGTGACTCGCATCCGTTTGGATGTCCCGAGTGCTCTCAATGATACGAATAAAGAAAGATAAATGAGACTGCTGTAGTGCAACTTGCTCGGAGAGACCAGTTTGAACTTCGAAGTAATTGAACGAAATGGCACAAAATTGCTCGCTCAAAAGAAATCGCAATTGATTTGTAAATATGTGCTCGTTCCTATTAATTAACGAAGTCAGACCGGTCAAAGGAATCATATTTGATGGGTCCTGTACCCAATAGAGTTTGTCTAATGATAGCTGAACCTGAATAAAGCGGCAAATTCAAAAATCTTCATAGTAGTTTATTAGATACGGGCCTTTGTGAAAAAGTACCTACGTGTTTTTTGCCACCAGTTCAGTGCTACCAAAATAAGAAAACTATCAAAATCGTTTATTCTTACTTTGATCGGTAAAGTAAAACATGTGAAAGTTTTTGAATTTGTCGCTTTTTTCAGGTTCAGTTTTCATTAGACAAATACTCTAAGCGAAATGGATCCATGTACCATGATTTCAGTTTGATTGGAACGGTGGTAAACACAATAATTTCCCTTATTTTACTAACTTTTCCAATAATGAATGAAAAATTCATCAATGAAGTTTTTGATGTGTAATGACATTATAATCCAAGTTTACAAGCACCGCGTCGTGAAGTTCAAATATGTTAGTTGTGTCTTACAATTTTATTCTTAACACCCAAATCCATTTCGCAACTTGGATTTCTTAACTTTTCCGTACAGACGAGTATCATCCCCTGTTTTACCCCCTTTAAAGTTTTTAACCCCCGTCGCAAAAAGAGGGGTATTATAATTTTGACACCAATGTATGTCTGTCGGTGTGTCTGTCTGTGGCACCGTCGCTCTCGAAGGGATGGACCGATTTCTATGCGGTTTTTACGTGATATCAGGTTTCCTTGCGGGTGTTCTTAGCTATGTTTGGCAAAAATCGATCCAACAGTTTGAAGAGTATCAGCTTTTTTTTTCAAAATGATGTTATTCGGCATAAAATGCAATTTTAGTACAAAAATAACATTAAAGCGCATGCAATAAAATTTAAATTAAAAAGAACCAGGACTAAAAAAACCCTAAAAAGTAAAAAATAATATACCTGAAATACGGCCATATTTTCTAAAATACTCCAGGGTTGTGAAATTGTTGTATCCCGTTTTGATCTTTAATAATTGAAGAATAAATAGTATATTATGTAAATGAAACAACTGTCAAATATTGAAAAACACCTATTTCTATTATTTAAATTAGGGTGACCCGAATTCATTGACCGCGAGTGTAAATGACCTGGATAGGTAGGTAGGTACATATAAGACAATTCTATAAATAATAGACGTTATGCGTTGCTCTGAAAAAACAAAGTTTTATTTTACTACATGTTTACACTTTTAATAAAGATAACATCGTATGATCCAGATACAATACCTGAAAAAACAAAGAAACGACATTTAAAGTCTATTAATTTGCTTGTCGATTCCTATTTAACTGAATCCTTAATTTAATAAATTATTGTTTGTTTCACTTAAACCTTATATATTAATTTTTACTTTTTAGAATTTTATTTATATAGCCTATGCGTTGTCCCACTACTGGGAAAAGGCCTATACAAGATTTTCTGAAATGTTTCTATGTTAGGTATTTAAGCTACAGGAAAGTTATGTGTATTAAATGATATATGTACGAACTTAATGCCAGTCATGGATTTGTTACATACATTAAAAAAATACATGAAACGAAGTCTTTAAAACGTTACTATTATACTTAAGGGATTGTAAAGGATTGTCCCCTAATATTTAATATTTAAATAACTGGTCAAGAGCATGTCGGATCATGCTCAGTGTAGGGTTCCATAGCCGTATCTATAAGGAAATGTGCTACAGATAAAAATAAAGCTAAAAATAAACAACTAACAAAAGGTCTTAAATGCCGTGTAAATCAATGGCACTTAAAACCTTTTGGTTGGGAAGTTTTTCAGCAATAACTTCAAAACTGTTTATTCCTTACTATTCAAAATAATTTTCGTTGAATGTATTTATGAAGCGTTACCTTCTTGATTTTTTTCATATTTTTTGGCCTTACGGTTTAAAAGTTAAAGGGGGGGGGGACACAATTTATGCAACTTTCGGAGCGATTATTTCCGAAAGTATTCACTTAATCAAAAAAAAGTACATAAAAGCCTTATAATGTTTTTAAAAGAACTATCGAATTATGTACCTCACGTCGATAATTGCTGAAAAAAAAATTTTTTAGCTTCTATTACATGTATGGAGTGCCCCCCCTAGATTTCTTTATTTTTATTATTTAACTACCAAACCTAGTAGCGGCATCTACAAGACATCTATATTCCAAATTTCATCAGTATACGTCTTGTAGTTTTTGAGTAAAATGCCTGTGACATACGGACGGACGGACGGACGGACGGACGGACGGACGGACATGACGAAACTATAAGGGTTCCTTTTTAGCCATTTTGGCTACGGAACCCTAAAAAAAGTTAAGGTGATTCGAGTCGGTCGGTTTTCCATACAAACATAAAGAGGGTCATCGTTTGCTTCCACGGCATCAATTATGTTTGAATTATTTTATACCTTGATACATTTTGTGTCCGCGAAATGACACGAAAACTCGCCAAAAGCGTCAAATATACATTTTTAGCAAAAGCGTTTAGTTTTAAGTAATGGTAATAGATGGCGCTAATCTTAAACTGCAGATTGCACGTTAATTCGGGGTGTTTTAGAGTTCTCATAACATTTCGCACAAACAAAATATACCAAGCTATCAGTAGCGTGGCGTAAAAGATATCCTTGGGCAAGGCGGTGCAGATTTGGCCTACATTTTTCTTAAGAGCTGTAGAATAAGATACTCAAATGCCTGATATTAGGGAAGACGGTAGGAATCGAGTTCTTTGGACGCCACGCCACCTCATAGAATGAAACACAACTGAACCACGATCGACGTTTGAAAGCAAATTATGACTCAGGGTCATCATTTGCTTGACCCTCTTTATGTTTATATGGAGAACCAACCGACTTGAAGCAACTTACGCTCTCTGCCCACTAAACCGTATCATACCACAAACGTACTATGAACGCATCAGAGACGGAATGACAAATGCCGGTCGGTGACGGAGCGTGCTAGTGGGCATAGTCTCATACTTTTCAATATAAAGAATATTTATATTTCCTGACACGTTCATAGTACGGTCATGGTATGATACGGTATAATGGGCAGCGACCTTTAAGTACAGGATAGTGTTGAGGTACTTGAGGTATGTGACCGTCAAGTCCAGATTAGATCTGTCCAATGTCCATCGAGTACCTAGGTGTCCGGTCCGCACCGCGAGTCCAATTGCCTCGGAGGATAAATCAAATTATCCTATTGAACTGGATCTAATACCCATAACATGGGCTCCTACGGTGGACTAGTTTGTGCACGCATGATTGTAATCACAGTGGGCATTATTAGAGAGTTTGAAAATACAGATGGACGAGTCGTTGAGTCGCTGGGCCGGAAATCCAGAGGTACCGGGTTCGATTCCCGGTCTGGACACAGGTGAGTGCCCTTTAATTTTTCTATGTACTTTGATTTCTTGTATCTATATATGTAACATAAAATGTGGTGTAATTTACCCGCATTAAAAACCAATGAAGTGACAAAATGTTTCTTTCATATAAAATACAGATATGTTTGTGAAAATTCACATAACTAAAACTTCTAAAATTTCAATGGGCTAATAGTGTACGGCAGAAAACAATTATAATTTCAAACTTTATTTCTACGTATTCATGTCCATTGACCGGCTGTTTTAAAACTTAACTACAAACCGTAGTGGCATTATCCGTTCACTGCGTGGGAGAAAATTCCACTTCGTGGCCAGAGGAATATGTAAAATTGAGTGCACAACACGTGTCGATATGTAAAATTAAAAGAGTGCACAACACGGGTCGTAATAGAGAAAGTCTTACATCGCATATTTATGGAACGAAACACCTGCAATTCGGGACATTCTTCATTTGCCCGCCCTGGGAGTGTAATATCACAGAATAAGTAATAGAACTAGGTACAGAAAGTTTCTCTTTTCAAAAATTAAAGCCAATCTAGAAAAAAATGTTTTGCGTACTTATAGTACGGCACCTCAGACCCCAAAGTCCATATCAAACAGCAAGTTGCTGGTGTATTCTGGCTAATTCATTATTATTAGTTGCATTGTCTTTCCCGTACACGGGACAATGGTGTCCCGGCTCTTTGGGAGGCGTGCGCGGAGCCGAAGCCAACGCGTAGAGGGGCTTCGACAATTTAATGAAAGGCAACGTGTACACCCAGCGGATGCTGTCCCTGCCCGTGTCACGCAGAGACAGCCCCCGCCAGATGCAAGGACTATTGTTGATTGATGGAATCTAACTCTACTGGGTTATGGTGGTGGAATTATGGACTAGATACTGGGCTATGGATTGAGACATGACGGCGCCTGTCAGGAAAAGTGTCTCATGGCTTTCGCGGCACTGACAGACCGTGACTTGCCCTCCGCTGATGGGCCCCTGTTAAATAGCGACATAATGAGCAATTATTTTCCACGAATTCAATAATATGGCATTAGTTCCAATATTATTACAAAATTAAACTAAGAGCCGTAAAATCGTCCTTGGGAACGCTGTTTCAAATTAATTGCCTCAGATCGGCCTAATTGCTCAAACACACACTGCGCAAGCATCTCTAAGCGCACAAACAGGATTGATTACCTTAATAATGCTACTGATACATCATAATCATACTCCACATTGTATTAGAGCTTTCTATATAATATTATTGTCTATACTTATTGCTTGTTAAGGGATGATACTCCAAAAAAAAAATGTCCTAATGTACGAGTATGTAATGTTTGGGTCAATTCTTTTAGTCGAAAATTTCTCATACTTGGAATGTTTAAATGCAAACCAGCCCTATTCTATAAGTAGTAGAAATATGTATAAATATATCTAGCATTAAAAATAATTTTAGATCATGCGACGAGCTTCCAAATGGGGTTCTGTACATACTTCATATGTTGAGTGCATGTCGTTCGGTCCGTTTATGCTTATTGCCCTGATTTCTCTACGGGTCTTTACTGTCCCCCATAATTTCTAAGAGTCACACTGTATTGTTTAGTCATAATTGGCTTAGTAAAGTTTTTCCACAGACCATTAGTGGTCTGTGAGTTTTCCAAGTGTAATTTATAATTTTTCTCGATAGTTCCCGACGTATTGAAATAGAAAATACCGCTATCGCATTTTTATTCCCTGTAATTTTTGTAAGGTATTTTTTTCAATGCCCGATATAACAACTTTGAATTAAGGACGCCAAAATGTCGAGTGTGTATCCGTCTTAAGAAAATAGGCATCTGTTGAGGTCTGTGGTGTGTCAACTGACAAGTGTCATTTGCGAAATTGTGACAGCCAAATAAATCAATGATTCTGTTATGGTATTTGTGTGTGTTGGTGTTATTAGATTTTTGTGCTGGCCTTTGGATTGAAAAAAAAAAGTAGAAAGAATTCTAGAGCTTCGCCCTTGATGTCATAATAAATACATTAAAATGAGTTCGTGCGTGGAGACGAGTATTTGTGAAATGGCTATGATCCTTGAATATTTCCAGATGATTGATAAGCACAATATTGTTAAAATTAAGAGGTGTTAAAGCATTGATGTACGTACTCGTCATTAGCATAAAGTTTTCAATAACTGTATACTTAAATACCTATCAAATTTCTCTTATATTGATGTTCACAATATTTGTTTACAATTTGTTTTGCTAAAATTGACAACTGACAGCCGACACAGACCATAGACAATTTTTTGGTTTTTTATTACGCACTTAGGCACTAATTTTGTCAGCCTGGCGTCCCTTTTTAATCGCGAATTTAATACAATATTTTGGAAAAATTACTGGACCTTAACGACGAGGTCTATCGAAAAAATATATAAACTACACGTCTTTGAAATACTTGACCTACCCAATTATCGAAAGTTATACAACCTATTTGTTTAGTGCGTAATATTTTCATTACTTTATGTGAATATTACTACCTTTAAAAACTTTGTGAGATATATATTTCTTAATACATATTTCCCTCACAGTTGATAAGAAAAGCAGTACCTACGTGTCAAACGATGGGTAAATTATTTTGACCTTGGACGTAAACACTTTTGCTCTGAATTAGATTTACGCCCTTGCCGTAAATAGTTACACACTGCACTAGGCTGAAAACTAGAGAAAACGAAACAATAGCATATTACATTACCTAGGCAGTAGTAAAGTAAGAAATGTCTCAGATCACATGTCACTGTCGGCGGTCAATTACATGTGATTTGAGGCTTTCTTATTTACTGGCCAAGGTTTATATACTATTTTTCTGTTCGACGGAGCTAGAAAGCGGCAACTTCAGCGGCCCGCCGGCCAGAGGACAGAAAACTAAAATACCGCATTACAAGCGCAAGTCAAAATGATTACTGACTAGGTACACTTGTGATCCTTTGTTTTACGACACAAATGGCAACCAAAATCATATGGATTTAACAAATTCAATTATAATTTGATTACATTGAATCAGTACAATTCATATAGAGGATGATTCGTGAGACGTGAGCAGGATCAACTTTACGGATTCAGTAAATTATAAGGTACTGTTTCGTACCAGTATTAGATTTACGGTAATTTTTGGTGTCAAAAACAAAAAGTATTTACGACATTCATAGTCAGCCTACAATTAGAGTACTTCCTTCGAGAACGGATAAACTTACCTATGGTGGTTTGTGAACATTGACATTGCCAAAATGACATTGCCAATTTACTTTCGTCATGTCAAAGAGCTTTCATAATAGTTAAAGAGGTTTTACTTTTAGAGTGACCATGATTACAGAGAGTTATATTTTGTACTTAACAAAAAGTAAATAGAAAGGAAAATTTTGTGGGCACTTAAATACGACGGTGAATCATCCATTAACATTTACTGAATCTGTAGGGAGGGTTTCGATCACATCTCCCGAATCATTCTGTATATCGGTAGCCTGTTGCTTTACATTGCCTGGTTCATATTACTAGACTACGAAACATATTCATTACACAATATTTACTTCCTGCCTTTTGTAATAATTAACTATTAATTGGTTTTCGCTCGTTTACCCTCCTAATAACATTCGATATTATAATGAAATACTTGCTGTTGGTGTTGTGAGTTTTGAACCCAGTAAAATGGTCAAATTTCGCGTGTAAACTTTTAATTATATGAAAACACTGTATATGAGTACATACAAGAGAATTTAGAAAAAGCAAATTAAAAAACACAAATAACGTCCGCACGGTTCGGCTCGCAATCGGATCTCAAGGTGCCCTCTGCCTACCCTGCCTCGCGCAGGCCTCCCCCGCCGTCGCCGGCCGCGTCCATCGGCAACACTTGCCTTCCAAGAAATAGTAATCCCACCAATAACATAAATGTAAAAAAGGAGAGCCAAGTTCAATACAAAAATTATGCTAGGCTGTGGGCTTCGCCGCAAAAAGAATGGAGATCTAAATGAGTGCCAAGTCCTATGCAAAATCCAAATATGTATTTATAGGAACAAAATAACATTATGAACAAGTATTACTTAAACTCTATTTCTTTGCTTTATTGGTGTCCGTCAAGATAGCGTACACCGTAAAGATATTCAGAATCTGATGCAGCCAATAAATAGTACCCAAATAGTACCGCCAAAATACCTAGGTGAAAAAAATAGTACCCTTAAACTTTTTGAAATATAAGGCCTGTTCACGGTGTACGCTACCGGGCGTCAAGCTGGCGTACACCGTTTGTATCTCTGCAACGGCTTTGTTTTTGGAAACGCTTTATATCTCAAAAAATAGTACCCAAATAGTACCCTAGGGCCCTACAATTTCATTTCTCTAGCTATCGTAGAAGCCGAGATATAGTGAGCTCTTTCTATAAGAAATTCCCGGGTACGCCAGCTTGACGGTGTGAAATTTTGTACACTGTTAAGTCATGGAATATCTCGGCTTCTACGATAGCTACAGAAATGAAATTTTAGGGCCCTAGGGTACTATTTGGGTACTATTTTTTGAGATATAAAGCGTTTCCAAAAACAAAGCCGTTCCAGAGATACAAACGGTGTACGCCAGCTTGACGACCGGTAGCGTACACCGTGAACAGGCCTTATATTTCGAAAAGTTTAAGGGTACTATTTTTTTTACCTAGGTATTTCGTCGGTACTATTTGGGTACTATTTATTGGCTGCATCAGATTCTGAATATCTTTACGGTGTACGCTATCTTGACGGACACCTTTATTGGATACCTATAACAATTGCTGTTATTTAAAAATGTGAGATCTTAAAGTAGGTCAGATTTGACTTGCCCCCCCTATTTTTTACCTTTTTTTATTTTTAGATTTTTTCCTACGCTTACATATAATTACCGAGCTGAATTCCAAATTTCATCCTTCTAGGTCATCTGGAAGTAAGCTAGGTTAAGGTACCTACTATTAAAAAAAATTGTATGGGGTCCCCCTCCTATTTTTTAACTTTTTTCATTTTTAGATTTTTTCCTACGCTAACACACAATTACCGAGCTGGATTCCAAATTTTATCCTTCTAGGTCATCTGGAAGTAGGTTAGGTTTAGGGACTATATGTCAGTCAGTGAGTCAATCAGTGTTAAAGTTTACGACTTTTTGACCTTCATATCTTTATAACCGTATGAGCTAGCTTCATGAAATTTGGGCTTCTAGATGTCCTTATGGATATAATTAAACACACGTAGTTTTATGTGTTTACGTTAAAGAGGTTTTGGTTATAGAAGGGTCGAAAGTGGCACCAAGTGGATCGTGTAATATTACACTCGGCGCTGGCTAGCCAGTTTTTCTTGAACTTGGCTTGACACGCAGGCGTGTCTAGATACCTTAGTGTTTACACAGCAGGTTTACCCACACAAAATGAATAGTTATGATACCCGACAGCCGCGCGATTGCCTACGCTGATTATAATTAGCAGGGGCTAACAATATTAACTGGAATCGCAGCATAACCAGTAGTCCAACTTCCAGCGTTAAGGATACTTCCCAATAACATTCTCATTTATTTTTGTTAATTTTGAAACGTTACATTTTTTTTTCACAAATAATTATTTTGATAACCAGTTACTTCATAAAAACCATTCGCAATTAGGTTTAACTCATTAGATATTGAAATTCGCTTCAACAAGCAGCCATTCCAAACAACATAAAATACACAACTTGCAAAAACCACTTACACCCTCACGACCATACACATAACTCTTCTCAAAAAACACAATGTTGGGCATGACGTGTAGACCGTTAGTACCGATTGTCCAACGACCCACTCTACACACAAATGGGGGGAGGTTTTAGTCCGTAGGCGTTTGTGGATAGACTCGAGACAATGTGACGCTGGAGTCTATCCGCGAGCGAGTCGGGCATGCGCACCAGGACCGGCCTGGTGGTATCCAATGAGGATCTCCTCGCTCCACGCAAAAAAAAAAAACCCCACGTTCGAGGCACAAAAGGAGCATTCCATGAAATCATCAACTTTTTGTCCCTTACGAAACGCTATGGCAGCTACCCTTATACAACGTATTAGCTGCTAAGAAACACTACCAATCTTAAAGCCGAGTTATGATCTCACAATGCTGATAATTAGCTTCCTGAATTTATTTCTCGGAAGTATTAAAACGGTGGTGTCCTTTACGAAATATTTTCATGGAATGCTCCAAAAATGCGTCGAATCCTACCTTTTCGCTCTAACTCATAACGCGCGCTTTTTCTGGTCGTCACGCCCACCGCTAGGGTTGTTGACAAAAATAAAATTATTATTATAGCTTGAATTTCCTAGCAAATTAGAGGTAGTTAAAAAAAATTTTTGCGTGACGTTATATGTATAACTGTTTTGATGCAGGTCGTCATACATACTTACATACATACATATGTATATACAGGTCAAACACATAACCCTCCTTTGGGCTTCGTCACAGTCGGGTAATAAAGAGGTGCTTCATAGGTTTCGCACACAGGTGCTACCGGGGGTTGGCGCAGCCCTGGGCTTGGCAAGGAATAATAATAATTATAGGTAGTTAATTCCACGGGAGTTGATGTGAATGATTACACACACAGCTACATGAAGTACTCATTGCAAAAAAAGTGAATGAATGAAATGAATGAGTGAGTAAATAAACACAAGGCTATAGTTTAACTAAACTTTTTGGTCTATCTTGAAATTCACTGTTGAACTTGCTATCGGTACGAAAAAAGAACAGTAATTTCAAAACCTCGCTGTCATTACATGAGAGTGTTGTTGTGAGCGTGGCCTCAACTCTCGTGAAACTACCTATACCCCTGGTAATAGGGCCTCGGCACCCTTTCAGTTTCAGAAAAATACCCCAAGCTAAACTACTGATTCACCATACTGTTCTGGATATATAGTTTGGTAGGGTGCTGTGTTAAGTTTGGGTAATATATTTGATGAGCATGGTAATTTGTTGAATATGCGAGATATGGTAATGCCTGCGTAGTTAATGGGTTAAGGACCTGCTGTTATAGTTTACAGAGGTAAATTGGTATAAATTTAAGTAATACAGTGTGTAGGTGGATAGAGCCATTGCGTATTGTTTTTAAGTGACTTGATGTATCCATTTAAAACACTCACGGACGATGAATTCTGGTCAGTGAAATACCGCCATATTTTCTAAAATACTCCAGGGTTGTGAAATTATTGAATCCCGTTTTGATCTTTAATTAATTTTAGATATTATCTGCAAAACTAACACTGAAAATAATAGCAATTTCAGGTTCAGATGGGTGTATTTTCAAAAACGTAATTTCGCTGTCATGACATATTGACGAATACTGAGAAGATTCTGCCTTATTAGAATTGGACTTTTGGTTACAATGTAGAATCAGTCAAGTTCTAGCAAGGAACCAACGAATGCCAGTCTAGTGAGGAGGAATCTTTTAAATATTGGTGGCCAGAGAAATTACGCCAGAGAAAATACACCCAGATCGAACTCGTAAAAACCCATGAAAAATAATGACGTTAACGGAGTCAAATATCGCAAAAATCACCATTTTTGGATAATAATATTTTTATGATGGGTTAGCGGATATTGCTGATACAGCCAGGTATTATATATTGAAGAATATTATATTATGTAAATGAAAGAAGTGTTAAATATTGAAAACCATTTATTTTATTTAAATTACAGTGACCCGAATTCTTAGACCGCGAATGTATTTAAAAGTGCAATATTCTCGGTTTTTTACTCTTATAGTACACTAGCGACCCGCCCCGGCTTCGCACGGTGTTTCTCTATGATATTATATATGTATTATACATATAAACCTTCCTCTTCAATCACTCTATCTATTAAAAAAAACGCATCAAAATCCGTTGCGTAGTTTTAAAGATTTAAGCATACATAGGGACAGAGAAAGCGACTTTGTTTTATACTATGTAGTGATACCAACCTAGGGCGATAAAACAAGGAATGTCTCAAATCAAGGCCGATAAATATGCGATCTGAGGCTTTCTTGATTACCCCCCGTGGTAAGTACACAATTTTACGTCTCCAGAAAGCCAGCCAGGTTAGAAAATGGGATTTCCCCACGCGTAGCGAGCGGTAATTGCCACTTTATGGTGAGGTGTGACAAAAAAGCTATTTTTCAAAGTACGATACAATCTGCAGTGCCTTTAATTTGGTTTAAATAGTAATTTTTAGGTTTCCTGGTCAACTTTTATCTTTTTAATTCTGAACCTGTTTAATCTCCTAAATAATCGGCAGTATTTTTACACGATTGCCCAAAAACGTTTTCAGGTTTCATGTATGTGAATTTCTTTATTTCACAATAATTTCCTACCCTCACGTTATGCTACATATTTCTTATTTTTCAATATTTCTATATTAATTCAAATTATACTAGCTAAACGTTAATACCTCATGGTAACCTTTTTTTAGTAAGAAGGGAATTACTAACGAGAGTCTATTAGGAGCCCGACGCCGTAGGCGGAGGGCTTTTAATGACTCGAGTTGGTAATCCCCTTACTGCCCGTGATACACACAATGCTTTTCATCACATTTGCGAGGAAAAAATAAAACATAAAAATCAAATAAACTAAACGCACCCGCTAAGAGACAACTTCAACTGTCAACTTTTTCAATATAGTCTTCCACAGATAATGCAAAGAACTGCGTTTAGTTTTTAAACTTGACAGGCAATGCCACCAGATTGTACCGATTTTCATAGTAAAATTTTAAAGTAAATTAATCTAATTGCATTAAAATAATTGCAAAAATTACTGAAATAATAGTGAAATAAGCCTTGGCTGATTTGAAACCTCCTTAGTCTGAAAGGACCTACGGGTAGGTCCTATATTTTAAAACTAAACTCATAACTCCCACGGGAGTTATAGATTTTCATACAGTTTTGCCTCCCGTGGGAGTTATAGATTTTTATAACCCACGGGAGGTAAATCGGCTCGAGCTGGTCTATAAGCCCGCGTGTTATAACACCCTTTACGAGCAAGTGTGATGAAAAACAATTTGTCCATGTTATCACATCCCAGTTAAAGTAATTTGCACCACATTTGTATCCAGCGTAGTAGACAAAAAGTGCAAACTTAACTCAACCGCGTAGCAGATAATAGATATCGTTAACGTAGCTGATAAATTACATTTTGGGCTACCAGAGCTCGGAATGGAGTTTTAATTGCACTATAAGTTATGTCGGACTGTTATTAAATTCAGCCATTTCTCCTAACTATTTATTAATAGTCGGAAACGCGCTATATAAAGGCGATTAACGACCTATTGTGATACTTAAGCTGTTAATTTAGCTTTAAGCGTGTTATATAGCGGCTGTATTGTCAGATAATAATGGATATTTCCAGTTATTGTATTAGAATTTAGTTGGTGCAAATGCAATTTTATTAGGTTAAACAGATTTCTCAGGCAGTAATAAACTGCCGATGGTGCATCAATTTTATCTTACACATTTTTGGCTTTTGTTCGTAAAATATCTGAAGGAGATACGACTGATAGTAAGACTTTATGGTATCTTTGTTACGTGACATCAATTAGTCAGAGAATAAAACGTTTATGAGGGATTTTTTTCAATTCGTCCTTGCGTGTAGGTATATTTTTTCCTTACTATCGAAGTAATCTAGATATATAATTTTAATTTGAACACATTCGCTTCTGAACTCCTCCTCCAAAAACTTCGTTTTACCTCCACCGACTTCCAGTGACCTTAACCAGATCGTCAGACCCAACGAAACGACTGCGACTTTCGACTTGTGGTCCCCATTTGAGAAATCGTAGAAGAACGTGGCTTTACCGAGACAAATGTATTTTATTTATTTATAAGCATGTTGTGTGTCTTCTTCTATCAAAATTGATAAATAATAGGGATGTAACGATACCGATACCGATATATATATCGGTATCGCCGATTATATACAACCGATATTTCGCCTAGTGACTGCAATACGGACACATCCCAAAAAAAAATTTTTTTTGTGAATATTATTGATTACTGTCATGACATCATTAGTACGTGACAGTAATCAACAATAACATTTATCGTTTTTGTCTACGACGTTTTTAGATAAGTTTTTACTCGACTGTGGCGAAGCCCAAAGGAGGCTAATGTGTTTGACCTGTATGTATGTCCGTTCCTATGTCCGCTCGTAACTACTCAAAGGCACAACCGATTTTGATAAATGATACATCATTGGATTCGTCTTGATGGCGCGAGTGTCACTGAGTATGAAGTTCGTTAAAATAAACAAAATGGCGGATTTTATGCACTTTTAAAGTGCACCGCGGTCGGGTTTTTTTTAGTAAAAATATTTTCAAAGTAGTGACGAGATTTTTATGTAAAATCACGAAACGGGGATGTTGCTCCAGGCTGTTTTGAATGTAGTCGTGTAATCATATTTCGTTATAAGTCGTGTGCTAGTTACCTAACGTTGAAAATTCCGGAAAAATCTAATATTTTATTCCGGGTTTATTTAAAATATTCGTTTGGTTCGTTTGTTTCCGTTTTTTTTTTCGGAAGAATAATATCATGTAATGATCATGCTTCGTGTAGGCATAGGGCCACGTGTCAACCAAGCTCTTAAACTGAAGCTGTAAGATACTCACAGGGGGTTATAATTATAAATTATAATACTTATACTAATATTTCGAGCATCTTTCGACCCCTGTAGTTGAGTTTGAGTTTTTTGGGCACTTTTGGGAAAATGAAAGTCAAAAACTAATTTCGTCGTTAAAGCAGCAACAGAAATTTCCGAAAAAACAAGCTAGTGCTGTTTGAGAAAAATACGGTTTTTTTCCGGGTTTTTTTCAACGCTACCGAAGTATGCCCGATTTGCATTACAGGGCTTTATTAAGAACAGTGGCAAGTTTAGTGGCGTAACATTCTGTTGTGGTGACTACGAGTGTATTATTATGGGTACGTTAAGCAACCCAGACGAATCGTTAAAAAAAACCGGCCAAGTGCGAGTCGGACTCGCGCACGAAGGGTTCCGTACCAGAAATAAAAAAATACTTTTGTTGTATTTTATTGTAAATATTATTTTTATTTTATTTTTAGTATTTGTTATTAATGTGGCACTAAAAATACAACATCTGTGAACATTTTTACCTCCTTGCTATTACGGTTCATGAGATACAGCAAAAAACGCCAACAACTACTCTGTTGTATGGGAGCCCCCCTTAATTATTATTATTCTTTTGATTTTAGTATTTGTTGTTGTAGCAATAAAAATACATAATCTGTGCAAATTTCAACTGTCTAGCTATTACGGCTCTTGAGATACAGCCTGGTGACTGACGGTCGGACAGCGAAGTCATAGTAATAGGGTCCCGTTTTTACCCTTTGGGTACGGTTCTTGAGATCTAGCTCGGCGAGTGGTAGCCATGAAAAAGGGCTAAAATATCACGTTTTCTGTATGGGAGCCCCCCTTAATTATTATTATTATTTGTATTTAGTATTTGTTGTTATAGCGGCAACAGAAATACACAATCTGTGAAAATTTCAACTGTCTAGCTATTACGGTTCTTGAGATACAGCCTGGTGACAGACGGTCGGACAGCGAAGTCTTAGTAAAAGGGTCCCGTTTTTATCCTTTGGGTACGGAAAATGATACAAACACAAGTACTTACCCATTGATTGACACAAAGTAGCAAAGGGCCCGATCCCCAGGTAATTTCGAACGTTGTTAAAATTCTTCAATCACTTAACAATTTCCGGTGAGTCCGAGCGATTCAAACAACATTGAGGATTTATAATAAAATCAAAGTTTGCGCTGAAGAGGTTTTGAGCGAGAGTTTCTGAAACAGCGTTTTCTTAAGTGACAGTGAGGGCACTTTGAGAATTCAAATAGGAAAACAATCTCCCACGGCTTCCGAATTGGGAGCAGAGAGGTTTGTTCACAATTACTTGATTAACGATTTTATAGCGAATAACAATATACAAAATTGGATGGTTATAAGTTAAGCTTTGAAAATCCCTTATCCAATCTCTTATCTCATTTAAATGGTAGATTAATATTTAATAGGTATTTTAGAAGGGAATTTAGATATTATTTAGAAGGAAGTAGCTAACGATTTTCTAAGCAATTTTCCATCACCTGATCCTTTTTCATGGGCTACATCTACTAAGAAAACATTATAGGGCCGATACAGACGGACTGCAACCCAACTGCAACTCCCTACGATTTGTATGGGAACTGCATCACAACTGCACGCCGACTGTGCAACGGTATGCAACCTTTTTGAAATTGCGTCTTCTCAAACTTAATATTCATATTTGTCATAAATGAATTAAGATTCAAACATAGTAAACATTAAGTTGGGTATCAACCCCACTGTTTTGATGATTTTACACCCTAAAAATAAACAGAGACAAAAAATAAAAAACGCCGTGTGCAGAGGCCTTTTTTGGTCGCTGGCTAAGGCTCCCTCGTAGGGGACTTAAGAGGAAACAGTAAGGTGGAGAGAATTGAAAATTAGGTATTTGTAAAATGTGTCGCTGTCCCGCACTGCCCGCCTCTCCGGCGCAGAGCGCGATAGAGACAACTGCAGCTTGGACCGAAAATACCTTTTAAAATTTCATGAAAACAACGTTTTTAGGGTTCCGTAGCCAAAATGGCTAAAAAGGAACCCTTATAGTTTCGTCATGACCGTCCGTCCGTCCGTCCGTCCGTATGTCACAGGCATTTTACTCAAAAACTACAAGACCTATACTGATGAAATTTGGAATACAGATGTCTTGTAGATGCCGCAACTAAGTTTGGTAGTTAAATAATAAAAATAAAAAAATCTAGGGGGGGCACTCCATACATGTAACAGAAGCTAAAAAAAATGTTTTTCACAAAATGTCAACGTGTGGTACATAGTTCGACAGCTCTTTTGAAAACATTATAAGGTTCTTAAGTAATGTTTGTGATTAGGTGAATACCTTTGGAAATAATCGCTCCGAAAGTTGTGAAAATTGTGTCCCTCCCCTCTATCTTCTAAACCGTGTGTCCGAAAAATATAAAAAAAATTACAAATATAACGCTCAATTATTACTTTCAACAAAAATTATTTTCAACAAGATCGGATTGACCGTTTTTGAGTTATTGCCGATAAACTGCGCTTCTCAACAAAAGGATCTAATTGCTATGACGATACGCTCTATTGTTGTTGTACTTTTTTTACATCGTATTTTTTACCTTATAGTTACGGCTATGGAACCCTACACTGAGCATGGTCCGACATGCTCTTGGCCAGTTATTTGTTATCTAGTGTAACGGGAATTTGATAAGACATAAATCGGATAAATCGAGAATCTGGTATTTTAAAAAATCTGGTATTTTGGGAATGCGGTATTTTTGGTGTAAGCGCTTAAGGCCACCCGGTGAAATCGCAATATAGCCACCCCTGCCTGTAGAAGAAACGGTCACCGGACTGAGGATTCTTCAATGGTGATCACACACCAAAAAACGTAGCGTGGCCTACAAAATGACTGATGATCTGCTGCCGATGGCTCAGGACCGGCCTGATGGCGTTCTTTAGAGTAGGCCTATGTTCATGGAAATCTTTTGGTTGATGATGACAATTTTAAGACACTGGTGTAAAATGGCGATTCCGTTAAATAGCTGAGCCTAGTATCCTGTTAAGAGCCGCGAACTGTATATTAACGCAGCCTTGTAGAAAGGGATCGCTTTACTGCGAGAATTTATGACCCTCGCGCAACATGCCCTGCATAATACCAGTATAAACGGCGACAGCAGGCCAGCAGCAAACTTTGATGCTTTACTATGAATTTATAGGCGTAAGTATAACTTGTAGTAAGGAAGGATCTAAAAATTACATTTCTCATACTTTTTCCTATATACCTCTTAATTTTATCCTGGCAATATACTTGAAAAATGTTACAACTTTTTTTACAAAAGGCAAATCCTCCTAAATATTTCGTAGAAAAACTGATACTTTATTATACTGATACCTTATTCGCTCTTGTCTCGATGAGTCGTAAGCATAAGTGCTTGTCAGTAAGAGCCTTATCACACTTGGGATTTGCGAGCGAGTGCGGGCGAGTTAGAAGCAAAGTTCCATACAAATGTCGCTCGTTCGGGTTCACCGCGACTGCTTTTGTATGGAAACTCACCCGCAGCTCACCCGCAAATCGCAAGTGTGATAAAGCCCTAATATGCAAATAAAGACACTTGGAGCGAATACCATTCCTTGGCGGTAGGTACGCATTAAAACGATGAAACGAATCGCTTCACATCTATACATAGGTACATATAATAAAATCGTAACATTGTTAATTCCTTTTTCCAAAAAAGACCCTTTCTTTTTTGTGTGGTAAATCAGAATAAGTAATGAAACATCAATATGTTTTTATCGGTTTGTCTGTTTGTTTGTGCGCGCATCAGATAAAAACTGCCAAAACAATTCTAATGAAATACGGTACGCAAGTGGATTATGGCCCCGGTTCACACATAAGATACTTTTACTTGACTAAGCCGAAGCAAAACAGAGACATTTATCTCATTTCACTACTTAAAGTAGAATAGAATACATCCGATCTACTGTTTAAAAACCAGTGCCGCAAAATAACTCAGAAAATACTTAAAATACGCGTCGATATCACCCGGGGTCATTTGAAAGCCGTAAAATACTTTCTATACTTTATGAATACGTGTTGTTAATAATAAAGTATTTTATCTGAGAATCTGTGGACCTTATGTTCCAATAAGGGCGGCATGAAAGTTTTCATAAGAGGAAATTTACGGCAAAAAGATTTTATGGAGAGATCGAGCGAAACGAGCGGAGAGCGACTTCGGTTTAGAAATTGCGTATGAGTATGCGTAGTACCTATATAAACCTACTAAGTGCTAGGTTTAGAACTACTTCGACGCTAAATATAATGTTATGTGTAATATAGGGGATTCGGTACAATCATAATCAAAATTAATATTAAAGTTCAGTAGGTAATTTGTAAAAAAGAGAACGTCTTGTTTGTTCTAAAGATTAAATTTGTGCGAAGTACCTATGTCCATTAACTTTTCGGTATTTTGGCCTTGTGTAACAACCAATTGCTTTTTAAATCGGAAACTCACTGTAAGTAAATCTAAATTGCTCGTCCGACAAATACAAAGCTCTAATTAAAAACAATACACAAATTGTAACAAAAGACGCAAATATTACCTACTTATTACGAGCCATTGTTGTTGTTTTCAAGTAGCGAGCTAATCCGAACCGGGCAAGAAAATACTAAGTAAATATACCCAGTAAATGTACCAAGTAAATATACTTCGTATACAGAACTAATAACAGTATTCGGGATTAAGTACAAATTGCAATAACTAAAGTTTCTGCCGCCATGTGTCCGATACCAATAAGACGATATGAGATCCCGGATCCTATTGATCAGGGATGACTTCTTTATTACTAAGTTTTGGATGAGGGTTGTGAGTTGTGAATATCGTCACGACTTTAATATTGGATGATAAAGAAGGGATTTTTTGATAATCTTTACTCTTTTGTGTATTGTCATTTTTTAAACATAAAGTTATATTTAAATGCCATCTAACTTGTCTAGTTTGTGATGAAATATACAAAATTTTGGGTCGCTGAAATTGAAATACCGCCATATTTCCAAAAATACTCCAGGTAGGGTTGCCAGATTGAATTACCCTATTATCGGGAGCAGGAAACAATATATGTCGGGATTTTGAGACTTTAGTCGGGAGATGCCCCGCGCGCTCTACGCGCGACCTTTTTTTTCGCTGGCAGGACCACCTTGAGTGGATCGGACTAAGCTTTAAAATGAAGTCGTTTGTCGGGAGATTTTCTTTTTGTCGGGAGTCGGGAGGACATACAAAAAATCGGGAGAATCCCGCCAATTCCCGACCATCTGGCAACCCTAACTCCAGGGTTGTGAAATTATTGAATCCCGTAATTCGTAATCCGTTAATTAATTTAAGACATTATCTGAAAAAAAAAACACTGAATATACTTTCAGGTTTAGATCGAACTCGTAAAAACCTGGATAATATTATGTTTATGTCACACCTGGCCATAAAGTCACTTTTTCCGCACGCTGTGCGTACGGAAAAAGCCGCTTTCTGGTCAAGTGTAGACATAAAATGATGTACACAATACGGGAGGTAATAAAAAAAGCCCTCGATCGCATATTTACATCCCTCGCTTGCAGCTCGGGCCGCAAACTCCTGCGATCTCGGCCTTTCTTTATATTACCACCCTAGTTGTGTAATGTACTATTATGATCGGTTAGCGGATATTGCTGATACAGCCAGTATTATGAAGAATAAGTATATTATGTAAATGAAACAAGTGTCAAATATTAAAAAACACCTATTTCTATTATTTAAATTACGGTGACCCGAAATATTAAAACAATGATATAAAATGTCAGTGGCGTCGCGTAAAAGATACCCTTGGGCAAGCCGGTGCAGATTAGTTGACATCTTCCTTAAGAGCTGTAGAATATGCTTAATTGCCTGATATTATTAGGCAAGCCGGAAGGAATCGAGTTTTTTGGACGCCTCGCTACTGTAAACTGTAGTGAATACTAGCATTTACCCGCGGCTTCGTCCGCGTTATCTCCGTTATTATCCTAAGGGAACTTTGTACCGGGATATAATGTATCCTATATCCTATGTTTCAATTCAGCACTTGGTCTACTTGTATGCCGTATGTAATTTCAGCCCAAACCATTTAGTTGTTACTGTGTAGTTTAATGACAAACATCTAAACATCCAAACAACTTCACAAACGTTAACATTTATAATATTAGGTACTGATAAAAAAATCTTAAAGACATGGAAAAGTTAATTTTGGTTCATTATTATACAGGGTGGTTTTCTATAATCTGTACATATTAAAAGGGGTGAAATTCCAACTAATTTTATCGGTAAAAATGACTTTAATTTTTGTTTCTGGGCAAAAAAATTTTTTTACGGATTTTTACTGTTTTCTATGAAATTTCGGGCAGTACATCTGTTTGACGCGGTATAACTTTTGATCTTATTGTTCAAAGCTGTAAGAAAAAAATGTTTTGAGATCAAAATTAAGTGCTAAACGAAAATAAGCATGAAAAAATGGTCACAATATTCACAAACTTTCGAGAAAAACAGTGTTTTCCGTAAAAAAAAACTGAAGCTTGCAACCGTTTTCCGCAATTATAATTTTTTTGGAGGATTTTTTCTTTAAATCGGTTGTTTATTGTTATTGCTACTAAATAGCGTGTCTATTGCCATGATCCTGCAATTTTTTCTTACAATTTGAAGCAATTAGATCAAAAGTTATACCGCGGCAAACAGATGTACTGCCGAAAATTTCATTGAAAGTTTAAAAATCTGTAAAAAAAAAACGAATGACCACAAACAAAAATTAAAATCAGTTTTACCGATAAAATTGGCTGAAATTTCACCCCTTTTCATATGTACAGATTATCGAAAACCACCCTGTATACTTGAAATATTGTAATAGTTAACAACACTATTTTATTTACTCACAATCGTAGTACCACACCTATTCCTTACAAATCAAACCGTACATAAAAAGCTAACAAGACATAAACGTTGGAGCTAAAGAAAGTATTTTGACAACAGTTTAATTTTGAGAAATTTGAAGCATAATTCTTTACAGGACGTAAAGATAGATAAGAATAGATATACTTAGAAAATATTTATCGACATTAAACCCCTATAATTTAAAAGTGAGGTATAAAACTTTGTAAGATAGTGTCGGAAATTCACGCGGACTAAAACATGGTGCGCCATCTAGTATTGTATCTAACTATACTATTAATACAGAAATATCGAGAGAACAAAGACTCTAAGATTTACATAAATCTAACTAGATCTAAACTAAGCAATACTTGTACTATAAGTACTAAACGACGATATAAGAATGTATCTTATATAGATCAATACATACTTAAATAGATAGAGAACATCCATGACTCAGGAACAAATACTTATCACACAAATATTTGCCCTTACCAGGATTTGAACCTGGGACCTCTAGCTTCTTAGGCTCTGTTACTTCCACTGAGCTAAACGTGTCTTCCGTCATGATATCTTATTATCATGACCGACAAATCCACGCAGAGACAGCCATGGTAAATCTATAATGGTTCTTAGTTTGACTTCGATTTCGTACTTATACTACTACTTTTAGCCCTTGTGACAAAATGAACCAGCCTAATCAATGATCCGAATTGGCGACACAAAGGCAATCCAGCTTCGGTACAAAGCCTTTGCCTCCGGCTTTGATGCCGTAAAGGTGGTCATGACTAATTAAGAACCCAATTCATTGTGCACGGCCTGTGGTGTCGAACTGCCGAAGCGGATTAGGAACTACGGAGGCTTTCCGTCGTAATAGGTCATGACATGTGACATTGAGTTCAACGACACATTTGAACATAAAGTAAACGCCATAATTAGGCGAACTATTTTGACAGTTCCACAAGCACAAATGTTGCCAGCGTTAGGCCAGTGATGTTTTGTCGATATAATAAAAATAAGAAGTAAGGTGACACAATAAATTCTTGAAATGATTTAAGGAACCTTTCATGAATTTATTTTGTCTTTTTAGACCTATCCTGATAGTAGAGGATCCCAGTATAGAACGACCTTCACCGAGCTGGTTAATGGATGAAAAGTACTTTATATTAAATTAAATATGATAATAAATATATTGCAAGTGGGTTGCCTAAAAAAATTCAGTCCAGAATACGATTAATTTAAAATTTAAAAAAAATTTTTTTTTTTACTTTTCACCGTTTTGTTTAATAGACAAATGACATACCAATCAAAAGTATGAAGCCTATAGAATATGCAAACGGTGGGTTGCCTATATTTTTCCCGTCATAACTTTTGGGTTGCCAGGCATAAACAGGTACATCATATTAGAAATTTGCACTGGTCTGGTTAATGAATAAACTTTATGCCAAAATAAAGATAATTTTATTACGAACACGATGATATAGGGTTGCCTGCGAAAAATCAGTCCTGAATTCCGGTTGCCGAGATTTAAAAAGTCAAAGCCCTTCAATCCCGGTTGCGTTAAGTTTGCACCTGGTTGGTATGTGATGCCAAGGAAACCAGGTGCAAACTTAGCTCAACCGGTTAATACGAAAAATTTAGAATGAAGTCGGCACGGATACATCGATATTAGTGATTTGCGCTGGTCTGGTTAATGAATAAACTTTATGCCAAAATAAAGACTATTTTATTACGAACACGGTGGTATAGAGTTGCCTGCGAAAAATCAGTCCTGAATTGCGGTTGTCGAGTTTTAAAAAGTCAAAGCCCTTCAATCCCGGTTGCGTTAAGTTTGCACCTGGTTGGTATGTGATGCCAAGGAAACCAGGTGCAAACTTAGCTCTACCGGTTAATATGAAAAATTTAGGATGAAGTCGGCACGGATACATCGATATTAGTGATTTGCGCTGGTCTGGTTAATGAATAAACTTTATGCCAAAATAAAGACTATTTTATTACGAACACGGTGGTATAGAGTTGCCTGCGAAAAATCAGTCCTGAATTGCGGTTGTCGAGTTTTAAAAAGTCAAAGCCCTTCAATCCCGATTGCGTTAAGTTTGCACCTGGTTGGTATGTGATGCCAAGGAAACCAGGTGCAAACTTAGCTCAACCGGTTAATACGAAAAATTTAGAATGAAGTCGGCACGGATACATCGATATTAGTGATTTGCGCTGGTCTGGTTAATGAATAAACTATATGCCAAAATAAAGACTATTTTATTACGAACACGGTGGTATAGAGTTGCCTGCGAAAAATCAGTCCTGAATTGCGGTTGTCGAGTTTTAAAAAGTCAAAGCCCTTCAATCCCGGTTGCGTTAAGTTTGCACCTGGTGGGTATGTGATGCCAAGGAAACCAGGTGCAAACTTAGCTCAACCGGTTAATATGAAAAATTTAGGATGAAGTCGGCACGGGTCCCCATACACAGAATAAGCTGATTTTTGGTTTAGGGGCATTTTAGCACTTACAAAACATAATTAGAGGGTATGCGTTACTCGGTTTGGATTTTCGCAAAATCTGGGACACCTTAGCGGTCATTGTTTTCGACAAGATAAACTAAAAAATAAAAACGCCTATATACAAAATTTTATTGTAACATTAACATACATACAGTAGTTTTTAAATTTATAATCTTTTCTGTTATTAAACATTATGCCGCGTCTGATTCATCGGAAGTAAAATTTAGATGTTCAACTTTGGAACATTCTTCGTCGTCGCTTTCTTTTTCTGTTGTTTCTAAAATATCTTCTACCGCTAAAAGTGTTTGATCTCCAATAAACCCTGTTGGTTTTAAATATTCATCTAAAATCCAACCGCAGTTATCAGGCTAAAGTTTAACGCATACAGGGTCCGTGGCATTAAGCCACATGGAATTGACAAAGATAGTTCGTAATTTTTTTTGTTTCAGTGACATCCAGCATGGTGGCATAGTGTTGGAGTCAAAACTTTTTATTTTTTTTTACAAACTCTTCGCTATCTTCTTTAGAAGAGTAATTTTTATGAAAAATGCGATATCTCGCATCATTCACTTTGGTACAGTTCTTGATGCCATACATACTGGCAGTAAATTCTTGAACGGTGTCCATTTTTTTATTAATGTAAATATCGGCTTCATCTGTTAATGACGCAAATACAGTTTGATACGTTTCATTTTTTGAAAATAGCTTAAAAGGTTTTACTTTTCCTTTATTGTAAAATGCTGCCTTTATTGTAATATCGATGTACCCGTGCCGACTTCATCCTAAATTTTTCATATTAACCGGTTGAGCTAAGTTTGCACCTGGTTTCCTTGGCATCACATACCAACCAGGTGCAAACTTAACGCAACCGGGATTGAAGGGCTTTGACTTTTTAAAACTCGACAACCGCACTTCAGGACTGATTTTTCGCAGGCAACTCTATACTACCGTGTTCGTAATAAAATAGTCTTTATTTTGGCATAAAGTTTATTCATTAACCAGACCAGTGCAAATCACTAATATCGATGTACCCGTGCCGTGCCGACTTCATTCTAAATTTTTCGTATTAACCGGTTGAGCTAAGTTTGCACCTGGTTTCCTTGGCATCACATACCAACCAAGTGCAAACTTAACGCAACCGGGATTGAAGGTCTTTGACTTTTTAAAACTCGACAACCGCAATTCAGGACTGATTTTTCGCAGGCAACTCTATACCACCGTGTTCGTAATAAAATAGTCTTTATTTTGGCATAAAGTTTATTCATTAACCAGACCAGTGCAAATCACTAATATCGATGTACCCATGCCGACTTCCTCCTAAATTTTTCATATTAACCGGTTGAGCTAAGTTTGCACCTGGTTTCCTTGGCATCACATACCAACCAGGTGCAAACTTAACGCAACCGGGATTGAAGGGCTTTGATTTTTTAAAACTCGACAACCGCACTTCAGGACTGATTTTTCGCAGGCAACTCTATACCACCGTGTTCGTAATAAAATAGTCTTTATTTTGGCATAAAGTTTATTCATTAACCAGACCAGTGCAAATCACTAATATCGATGTACCCGTGCCGACTTCATTCTAAATTTTTCGTATTAACCGGTTGAGCTAAGTTTGCACCTGGTTTCCTTGGCATCACATACCAACCAGGTGCAAACTTAACGCAACCGGGATTGAAGGGCTTTGACTTTTTAAAACTCGGCAACCGGAATTCAGGACTGATTTTTCGCAAGCAACCCTATATCATCGTGTTCGTAATAAAATTATCTTTATTTTGGCATAAAGTTTATTCATTAACCAGACCAGTGCAAATTACTAATATGATGTACCTGTTTATGCCTGGCAACCCAAAAGTTATGACGGGAAAAATATAGGCAACCCAACGTTTGCATATTCTATAGGCTTAATACTTTTGATTGGTATGTCATTTGTCTATTAAACAAAACGGTGAAAATTAAAAAAAAAAAAAAAAATTTAACTTTTAATTAATCATATTCTGGACTGAATTTTTTTAGGCAACCCACTTGCAATATATTTATTAACATATTTAATTCAATATAAAATACTTTTCATCCATTAACCAGCTCGGTGAAGGTCGTTCTATACTGGGATCTTAGACTATGATGCGTGCAAACTATTGTCCATAACATTTTATCGATATTTACCTACGACTATTTAATTTTCTATGTCTATGAGCCAGGCAACATTTTTTTCTGTCAAACTAGTTCGCCTAATTATGGCGTTTAACTAGCATTTACTCGAGCTTTCGTCTGCGTTATACCCGTTAAGTATACCTACTCGTAAGTATAAATATATTATCTTATGTTTCAATCCAAGACTTGACAAGGTTTAATCTAATTATATGACAATTTTATCTCAATTCACTCTTTTATTACCTCGTTATTGAATAACAAACGTACAAACATTTTCACAAGCTTTTATTGGGAAGAAAAATGAAAACAAGCGTCGAAAAATGCTTAGTTCTCGAGATTCTTTTCATAATGTATTTTGTGCCAGTTCTAAAACTCTAAACATAGAAGAACTATATTCAGCATGGGACGCCTCAAGATTTAAATGATGATGACTCCTAACGTTAAGGACATTGTGACTTACATAATATATGAGTGAATCGTCGCAAGAGCTAAAATGATCAGCTTTCGAGACTACAAATTCAGGAGCTATATCAATCACTTTAAATGATAGACGCAACTTCACTTGAAAGATTGAAGATGTCGGACGCAGTCTGCGAGATGATAGCACCTGTCAATGGCAGACAGTGACGCGAGAAAAATAAGTTTATGGGGCTTGGGCTCGCTCGTTCAGCCGAGCATTTTTCCGAGCGGCTCAAATACCCTGACTAAGAACCAAAACACAATTTTTCATCACACTTGCTCTAAAATGGTGTTGTTACACGTAGGTTCTGCGGGCCGAAAATTACCTATTACGCCCTAGGGCGTGATGGGTTTTATTTTAATTTGAATACGCTGGTTCTGTTTTAGTCTTTTATTTGTCATGTTCAAGGGAAACGCCAACTTACTTTTTTAACTTTTATCACTGAAATATTTATTTAAAGAGAACTACATGCAAATACATGTAAAAACACATATTTCGGTAACATTAATTAAATGTTTAAATAGTGTATTTCAGTATTTTGCAAATATAAAGTCAACTAAAATGGCCGTTTGAGGTCTTCGCCACTATGGTTTCCGAACGTGACTTGACATTCGCATTATCTATGGATATATGTCACTTTCTGTTTAAAAATTTCCTTCTCATGTGTCGAGTTTGTTTATTTAGATTTCCTCACAAGTGTGATGAAAAACATTGTGTGTGCCACGGGTGGTAAAGGAATTACCGACTCGTGTTATTAAAGCCGTCGGCTTCGTCTCGGGCTTCTAACAGACACTCGTTTACAATTAAAACAAACTACCTATGTTATAATTTAGAATCTAGAAGAAAGTTAAATACCTATAGGTACATTTTTCAATTAGAGGATTACAATTTTAAAATTTTAGATTTATTATTACAACGCATTACGTTGTTTTTGGATTGACAGGTTTCAGTGACGCGACGTCGCGTCATGCCACGACACAGCGTCATATTGTGTTTTGTGCCTTAGGTCGGCTCATACAGTCTAAATCCTAATGGTTTTCATCATATGATATCAGTTACTTAACATAAGAACTATATAAAATGTAAATGACTAAAAGTATTAATTTAAACTGAGCAACTCTTTACAACGTCAATTTTCTTCGCACATAGACAAAGCAAAGCCAAGCGATGCTATCGTTGTACAAAAAGTATATTATACTAAAATTGTTTAGTCTTGGACTTGGAGTTTGAAAAATGTTATTTAGTACCTCACGGACTTTTCTGGTCAAAAAAAATCTCCCTGTAATGTACTTGTAAAGGGAGAATCTGAAATTGGCCAGAAAAATATCGAGACCATATAATTTCTTAAATCACAGCACTCGCCGTCGCCACCCCCGCCCATTACTTGTTTCGAAAGACAACTATAATTCCGGAAACTCACTAACTAAACCATAAAAGATAAATGGAAACCTCATTTTCTATTTCTCAAAATGTGTTTGACTTATATATTAGTTGGTCGTAACGCTCTTAACGTTGATTTCATATAGACTGCCACACAAATCAGGTAGGTAGGTAAATAATATAATTTGGGGAGTCATAAATTCACAATGCATTATAATCCCGACCGCTACCTTCTACGGAATGGTAAGTTTGCCGTAGATGGTGCAATAGATATTAGGTTAAGTTAGTGTTATGTCCTGAAAATATAAAAAATATTTCAGCGCAACATGGGTTCCGAAATAGTGAAATTCGGAAGAAAGATGCTTTAGGAATTTCGATTTCGATTCGGGTTTCTTCAGTATATTCCATACCACGGAAATAGTTCTTTAATAGCGTCAATAGATCAAAATTTAAATAACTGTAAAACAGCATGTAACCGTCAACATATAGAAAAGATAAAGCAAAAAGAATCAAATTACCATCTTACCTATTACCGTGGTGTACCACGGTATTAGTTTCCGCAACCAAAAATGGCGTCTATCACCGCTGTATTTTATTTTCCAATTTAAACGCATTTCCAGGCCAAATAAAATATAAAGTTTACGAACAAGTTGTGCACAAAACTATAAAAAACCATTAAAAAGTCATAGCATTCGTTCAATAGTGGTAGCTATTACGTAAAATAATAAATAAGGTTCGGGTACACTTATTTATGGCCTGACGCGTTAGTACGACACAACCTCTTTCTACGCCGCCGTCGCGACAACTAAAGAATTGTGAGCTTGTTGTTACAATCACACACACTTGCATAAACAGATCCGTTAGTCAACTAAATAAGCTTCATTTTTGTAAAAATATGTTTTATTGTAAAACGAAGTGTTTGCTTATAAAACGCATATTTTTAAATGCCGCGGTAATGGTCACCGATTTTGATACCCCCGGTAATAGGCGCCGTCACCTTATAGATAATAAACAGTAGTTATAGCATTTAAATTGTGTCCGTTATTCCTCTTTCCCTGATGACCCATAACAATATAACAAAACAAATGTATCCATGTAAAACATCATGACAAATAATCAACTTTGACTTCAACGGCTGGCCAGAATTTACTCGGAACTAAAACGGTTAAAAATCAATGAAGGCTGCTTTTGCACAGCAGCGGAACGGTTTTTTTTAACTGACTCACTCCTCACATAGACTTAGAAAACGATCGGTCGCACGCTTTTATTTGTATTGCAGCCGGCTTTTATACACGTCTACGCCCGGGTATCGATTCTCAAAGTTGAGCGATACTGCGAACGGACGCAGACGAGTATTCGATAAATAAGTTACCGCTTTTGACAGCGTAGCAAATTATGTGTACACTGTGAGCCGGCTGTTACCGCGGAGGCGGTGCGAAAATTAGGATTTTTATCGGATGGAAAAAGTTTGGTGCGATATTTCCAACGTCAAACGAATGACAGCGAAAATAAGGGTCCCCTGAGTATTTCTGTTGAATATCGAACTGCCACTTCTTGTATTAGATAGATATTTGGAAGTTTACCTGATCCTGTCTAGGCAAAGTTTTATGTTAGCATGCTGCGTCGTAAACCTTGTCTCCACTTTCCATCAAGCGAGACCAAGGTTAAACCCAAAGCCATCATCATAAAAAACCGGCTAAGTGCGAGTTGGATTCGCACACGTAGGGTTCCGTACCTACGTCGAGCAAAAACGTTAAAAAAAGGATTCTTGCATGGGGACCCTCATATATATATTTATTTTTATTATTATTGGTTGTTATAGCGACAATAGAATTACACATTCTGTGAAAAATTCAGATCTCTACATAATACGCTTCAAAATATACTGCCCTGTGACAGGCGGACAGACGGACAGCGGAGGATTAGTAATAGGGTTCCGTGGCACCCTTTGGATACGCAACCCTAAAAAGACGCCGGTTTATAGATGTTCCAAAAGATACATTTCAGAAAGTACCTTTATTGAGGTATTATTGCTATTATATATTTTTCATCACACTTGCTCGAAAATGGTGTCATTACACGTAGGGTTTGCGGGCCGTAAATGACCTATTACGCCCTAGGGCGTAATGGTTTTCTTTTTAAATTTGAAACGCTGGTTCTGTTTTACTCTTATTTGTCATGATCAAAGGAAACGCCAACGTACTTTTTTAACTATTACTGAAATATTTATTTACAGAGAACTGTTCTTGCAAATACATGTAAACACATATTTCTGTAACATTAATTAAATGTTTGAATAATGTATTTCTTTATTTTGCAAATATAAAATCAACCATTTAAAGTCTTTACCGCTATGGTTTCCGAACGTGACTTGTCGTCTTGATATATGTCACTAATGTCACTGTCAGTTTTACAATTTTATTTAGGTTAAGTAAGGTTATTTTAATTAGATTTCCTCACAAGTGTGATGAAAAACATTGTGTGTGCCACGGGCGGTAAAGGAATTACAAACTCGTGTTATTAAAGCCCTCGGCTTCGCCTCGGCCTTGTAACAAACACTCGTTTGTAATTCCTTACTTACCGCCCTTGATACACAATGTACTATTACGTCACCCCAGGTTGTAAGTGGCCTTTATACCTACCCACTATGCGAATAGAAAATTCCACTTTCTGGCCAAAGAAACGCCTTCGGTGTGTAATAAATATACAATAGAGTGCGACTACGCTAAGTCTGCATAGGTCGAAAGAAAGTTTTATTAAGAAATATATATATACACATGGCAACATGGGGAAACCACAACAAGAGCATTATTTAATCTTGATACTTGGCAATTACTCTCCCTTTTATTATAATGTGTCTACATGCCTACTGAAATAAATAAACGTGTCAGTCTTGCACAAATTGATCTACTTCCAAACAAAATAAGCGATTTGTTCCAGGGTCTTGGATAATTTTGACGTATTATATTTATATTGGTACGAGCATAAGTAGCTTAGTTTGGCTGGGACTAGACAGGGATATTTACCATGTAGTCAAGGCATGTATGCCGAGCTAGTCGCTGTATTTAGCAGCTCGTCCCGTACTAGTTGACAGAGGGGCTCGTCCCATTGCCTCTGCGAGCAGGGATTGGGAGGTGGGTCTATGTTGGAGCAGGTAAGGGACCACACGTTTTTGGCTTCGGAGCAATGCACAGCCTCCAGTACCCCAACTGATAGGGCTAGAATTTGATTGATAAATTGCCACTTTCTTTATCTAATGATTTAATCATTAAAAATAATTAAACTTCGTCAACAACGAGTTATGTATCTCTGGTGCTCAGATTATTGCATTCCCGGAATACCACATTTTTCCAAATACCTGATATAATCGTAGGTTAGGTACTCGATAAACTACATTATTTTGTAGAATGTGTTAGATATTTTGGAAATCTGGTGTACGGGGAATCTAACAAATGACTATCTGGTATTTCGATACTAATAGTATTCTGCGAATGGCTATTTTAGGCACGAAGGAATCTATTTGATCGCTTATAATTTGTTTATTTTATGAAGAACGAAAATATATCATGAATTTTACTGTACCAAATCGCAAAAATAAACTTATCGCTATTCCCATTAGACATTATCAATTGAAATCTTAAATAAACGAGATACAAGATAGATAGTAGGTATTATTTTAAGATTGTCTCCAAATTTAGGATATCCATGGCACCAATAACCGCCGATATCTCCACAAATTCCGTATTCAATCATAACGAACTATCTCCCCTGACAGAGATGGATGTCTTCCGATACGTACTGGCTTTAGCTTTCATATTTCCGGGCTAGGGAAACTTGTTTTTGCATTTCCCTTATCCAATTAACGACTCCACTCTAACAATTTCTTAATTGGGTAACTACAAGGAAAATAAGAAATACCCTAATGACGTCATGTGATATTGACTACATCAGGTATAGCGTATAGCGCATCAGGTACGGGTATAGCGAGACTGATGATAGAATGGAAGAGAGTGCTAGAGAGAGAGCAAGATAGATATCTTGTAGCTGTAAGTTAGTTAGTAAGTTTCTGAGTCTGTGTAACGATTTGGTTAGTGTCAACTGTAATGTTACATGTTTTTATGATTCAATGTATCATATCATATTGAGGCTCATTTAAAATGGTAACATTCTCGTGACGTTAATAGGTTTAGTTTCGTGAAGAAGGTACCTCAAAAGGAATAGACGGACCGACAACAAAGTGATCCTATAAAAGTTCCGTTTTTTTCCTTTTGAGGTACCTTTTATAGGGTTCCGTACCTCAAAAGGAAACAACGGAACTTTTATTGGATCACTTTGTTGTCCGTCAGTCTATTCCTCCGTCTGTCTGTCAAGACCCTTTACTTCAGGAACGCGAGGAGGTATCGCATTGAAAATAAAACCATATACTAAAGTCTCCAGTCCCTTGAATCTGTGATAAAATCAAACTTCAAAGTTAACGTATAAAAAAGATACGGCCGTTTATGCCGCAAAAGAAGTATATTTCGACACTCTCAAGGCAATCAAAATTTATAGGGTACTTCAATATTAATATGTAGTTACCAACAAATTTGTACGGAACCCTCGGTAGGCGAGTTCGACTCGCACTTGTCCGGTTTTTCACCCTGACTAGAACTACAAACTCCGTAGAGCTCCGACGTAGCTATCCTGACTTATTAGGAGGCTTACAAGGTTCACCATTGTCTTGCAGAAACTTTTTTGGTCGAATCATCATTTGGCAGGATTCGAATCATCAATTGACAGAATTCATCATTTTGCATAATGCATTTTTTAAACTTTTCAGGATTGTTATAAAACAAACCTAAACTAACCTAACCTATTTAACAGGATAATGCCTTAAAAAGTGCTGAAAATTCTACAGTTTCAGAAAAAAATGCATTATGCCAAAATGATGATTCGACAAAAAAAGATTGTGCAACATGAGGGTAACCCGGCTTACAATCCTGCCTAACCGCAAACGCTTTTCTCTTACCCGAGCGCTCAAACAGCGTACAGTCTAAAGCGAATAATTGAAACAGTTCAACAGTCCCTATATGATCATATCTCCAACAATTGCTCGCAACTCAAGTGGTTGCATTCGCTTCCGCAGAAACATGCATATTCTTTCTCTTCTCTATAGCATTTTATTTCATCCCACCAGCCCTGGCTACTAAAAAGAAAGTTTTCATTACCTAACTTCCCTTAGATCCTCCGAAAACCATCCTCTCGTCCCCCCTTTTTCGACCACAAAATTTTATAATGATTCTTTCAGCTTCCAAGCTGTGCGGATGTAGAATGCTTTGCCCGTTGATTTGAGACATGCCAAAACTCTCTCTATTATTAAGAGTCGTTTAAAGGATCACTATTTGTCACTTGCATCCTAATTCGTATTTAGTCTGTCATTATTTTTTGCTGTTTTTGGTTATTTGTCTCACTTTTAATTTTCGTATATGGAATGTAACGAGGGATTTTCCTGAAAATATAGTGTCATATATTTGATGAAGAATCAATAGTTCATTGCTTGTAATAGTAAAGAAAAACAAAACTATCAAAATAGTACTTTTTAATGTTAATACAGCCCTACTACTTTGCCGCCACTACCGCTACACGTTGCCGCCCGTGTCCCCGTATGGCCTCTAAGTAGGCTTGAAACACGAAGTTTTTTGCATGAAAGATTAACAAGCTGTAACTTGTAAACGGTGATAGATATTAACATAGTTTATTTAGAGGTAATAATGTACTAAGTCTAAACAATGCCACATTTGCAGGAAAGTCCCTCGTTCCGTTCCACCCTGTATATATAATATTTATTTATCTTGTCTTTATATTGTAATAAATTATACTATTTAATGTATTTTAACCACAATTTTAGGACCTGCCTTAAAGTTAACTGGTAGAGAATGCCTTCTGTCATGAAGTTCGCTTTTTATGCGATAAGTTTTCTTTCGCACAATACATTTTAAATAAATAAAAAAATACTAAACTCTTATAACCATTCCTTGCAAAATTATTTACTTGAACGTCAATGACAATAATCGCTGCGGTAGTAACGCTGATAATGTACCCAGTTATTCGTCTACCCGTTTACCCAATGGCATATAAAAATATCCTTCAATAAAACTTTACCTAACCGAAAACCCAAAATAACTTATTGAACTTTGACTTTCAACTTATTTCGTTATGTTTCCTTCGCCTCGGGGTTTTACCCAGGTGACCGTTCTATTTTAGGAACGGTTTGCAATTGCGTTTTCTTTAAAAGGTCATTTCTGGAACTCGAGATTGACGTTCATATTACGGTTACAACTATATGTGTCGCCCTGTTAAACCGCTATTAGAATAGGATTGAGTACATGTGTCGTTTTAAAATGTTCATCATACTTGCTCGTAAACGGTGACATTATAGGGTAGTTTCGCCAGTTCGCTGACCGTCATCACCAGTTTCCGCCTTGTTATTTTGTTTTTATGAAAAATCATTCCGCGGATGTTAATTTTAGGTTCTTACGCTGTTTAGATCATCAGTCTCATCATACCTACGTCTAACTTTGAAGTTTGATTTTTTTCACAGCTTCAAGGGACTGTAAACTTGAGTACATGATTTTATTTTCAACTCGATACCTCCAGGCGTTCTCGAGATAAAGGGTTTTGACACTCTTGACAGACAGACGGACAGACAGACAACAAAGTAATCTAAGAGTTCCGTTTTTCCTTTTCAGGTACGGATCCCTAAAAACGGCCAACATCTTTGAGTCTATATAAAACTAGGTCTCAAAGGTAACCCAATTTTCATACGTCGCTTGGACGAACAAAGGGATGGATCGATCTTCTACCAATTAACGCTCTATGAGATTAGTCGGGCGGGACACAAGTGACAATGTTTATTTACATAACCATTGAAATTGGGGTTACACATGCCTTTAATGTAGACTCCTGTGCTTGACACTGTCAAATTATAAAGACAGACAAGTCACTCTTCGGCCGTTTAGGAGCGCGCGATACCTAATAAAGATCGAGGCGCAGACGGTGCGATCCGTACTGGCGCATTCTTACGCATTCGTAAAACTTTGCTTGTAGTGCGTTCGTTTACGGCACGCACACATACAAGCCGCGTGATGTACCTTTTGTTAGAAGAACAATTACTATTATTATACTGCGACTCTGTCCCAGTAGTTGCCATCTTGAATGTTGAATCATTTGCAATGGAGGTGACAACAGAGTGTCAACTGTTGGCCATCAGCGTGTCCAACACTAGGACGTTATTTGCAAAAAAAGAGATTAATAATAATAGGTAAAATAGTTTTTGCAAAATTAACATAACGTAGACAAAATCTCGGATACATGTCTGGGGACAAAATTTAAACGGCCTAATGCCGTACCTTTAAAAATCTTTAATTATCTAAGTCGCAAGCAAAGATTGTACTTACTACATTGCAATCAATCAATCAATCAATCAAATAATTTATTTCAGAATAGAAATTCCAACAATACCCTAACAAGGCCGAAGGGATCTTGGAGAATTTTAGGAAACTCTTCAAATATTATAGGTACAGAACTTTACTATATAACAAATTAAATATTGTCCGTGATCCGAAAGACGTGAAAAAGATCAACCCTACAAATTCAGTAAATTATAAATTACTGTTTCATGCCAATAAGTGAGATAATCGTAAATTTTTAAGTGTTTTAACACTTATACAAAAAAAATATATTTCATTGTCACTCTACAAATTAGAATACTGTTGCCGTCAAGTACCGATACTGTTTGCTTTACCTATGAATGTTTGTAAATGTTGACATTGCCAGAATGACAATACGAGTTAACTTTTTTCGTAATAAAGTTCTGTCATAACTGTTAAAGAGATTTTGACTTTATTAATAAGTTGTTGTGGGGTGCCTTAAGTTTTGGACTTAACGAAAAGTAAAAAGAAAGGAAAAAGGTGTGGGCGTTTCATTTAAATATGATGGTGAACCCTCCCGTAACATTTACTGAATCCATAAGGTTAGTCCTGTTCTCGTTTCTGGAATCATTCTGTATAGCGCTTGGGGTTGGGGGGGGGGGGGGGGTTGGGGGGGGGGGTTGTTCATAGTCACTCGTGCATTTCTTATCAGAATAGGCTCATTAAATAGTACATTACTTACCTAGGGAGGCAAACAAAAGTTATTTAAAAAATTGTGGGTATTTTGTACCATTATCACAGTCTAAGTACAAATAAGACATTTTCGTGCACGCTCAACACAAATGTACTTCAAGTGTCTCCCATTACTCAATTCCCCATCCGATGTGAGCCGTCTTTGAACTTTAGGAGGAAGAATATAGAGCGCTCACGTAAAAGATTCTAGAATTTTAACGTCTCACTAGATCGTACGTTTCTTCATTTCGTTTTCCCATCAAAGGTAATAATAATATTACGAGTCTGCGCCATTTACTCATTTTAGTTCCTTATGATATATTAATCATAGCGCGGCCTATATTTTCCGATTTCAAGATAACGTAGACAAAACCTAGACAAACGACATAACGATAGACGATAACGTAAACAAATTTTGGATATCGTATAACGGACAAACAATCCCACTAATATTATAAATTAGAAAGTTTCTGAAGACGTATGGATGTTTGTTAATAAATTTCGGGGTAACAACTAGACGGATTGAGCTGGAATTTGGCATGCAAGTAGACCAAGTCCTAGATTGGTTTATATGCCCGTAAACAGTTCCCTTGAGATAGTAACGGGAATAACGCAGGCGAACCCGCGGGTAAATGCTAGTTATTTATACGTCTGTGATGGTTCAGGCGACACGTGCACATTCCAACACAAACGTACCTCAAGTGTCTCCGTAACTCAATTCCCCAACCGATTTGAGCCGTCTTTGAGCTCTGGGAGAAAGGATATAACACACATAAAATTTACGCCCGTTGCGACAGTGGAGTTGCAAATATAATATAAATGCTACAGAAATCTTCCTGTCCTTAATACAAATTTGAAATTTGAAATTTGAAATATTTGAAATAATTTATTTTGCATGATTTTAGGTAAATACAGTTCTTACAATGCATAGAGGTATCACTAAAACCTACCTTACAAGGCATGCAAAATACAATACAATGTAGAGTAACGGAATGAAAAGTTTCGTCACTTTGAAACCTTAACTCATTGACATCGAGTTGAAAAGTGACGAACATTTTGGTCTTTTCTCCGTGCATTTCAAACGTCAGCATTTTCAGTTATGTCGTAGAAAGCCCCGAAGTCGACAACATAACTGAAAATGTATCCCGCGGAACTTCGACAATATCCCACCGTAGTCAGAGCGTTTGAAATGCTCGGAGAAATGGCCTTTTCATTTCGCGTCTGTATCTTAGCTTTAGTCTTAGATTTAGTGCAATTATTTTAGTTTAGCATAAATCATGGATATTGTGTGTTATAGATTTTATAACTCCCATGGGGGTAAATCGGCTCTAGCTGCTCTATATAATTATATGCCTGCGAATTATAACACCCTTTACGAGTAAGTGTGATGAAAATTATATTAGATACTAAATTAACGGCAAAGTTGTGTATTAACCTACTGTTTTATATAAGTCTAAATGTAAAATGAAATGCTTAGGGCCGATACAGACGGACTGCAACCCAACTGCAACTCCTTACGATTTGTATGGGAACTGCATTACAACTGCACGCCGACTGCGTAGTTATGATGCAGTTCCCATACAAATCGTAGGGAGTTGCAGTTGTGTTGCAGTCCGTCTGTATCGGCCCTTATATCCGATTGTCACTTAGTTCGTTAATATCGCTAAAACGAACAAAAATTGCTTAAATAAGGTAAGGGCGTAAGACGACCACTTGTATAGATTTTTTTTCATACTGTCGAACTATATTCGTCTTACTTTTTTAAGCGAAATTTTGAGCGAGCGGATCATTTAGACTCAAAGGGCGTAAGCTCCATTAGAACCTACGGCGTTTACGTTCTTTGAGTCTAAAGGTATCGTTATGTCGTTTGGTCAATGGTCGTTAATGGTCGTTTAGCAATTTAAAATAGCAGGAAGCCAAGTTATTTGATAAAATGCTAAAAACGACCTTTATCGATAAGGAAAATAGCAAGCTCTCTTACTCGTATCTGTTTCTTAAAGTATTTTCGCAATAAAATGCTTCTTCGTTACTAAAACAGAAAGCTATTCCAGCGCTGTCAGTAGAAGCAAAAGAATATTTTTCCATACGTTCTATTTTATCATCGCGGTTAGTATTCAAATCAACCTTACTACGATAAAAATAGGGTTCAAGTTTGATTGTGATGTGGAAGCGAACAGTCGTTTGCTAAAGTTACCGTCCAACATGCACTTATCTCATAAATTGTTCCCGAACTACCGACTACGTCAAAATTTTAATAAAGTGCAAGTTGTCACGAATTTGCCTGTATCAACTATTTCCATGATTCCAAACTATGCAAATGCATTTCCATGTACGTGCTGGCGCTTTAAACTGGGTCGTTTTTAATCGGATAGGTACACAGAGTAGTCTAGTGATCAGATGACACGATAAGTCGACTAGAACAGTTTTTACGTCACCCTAGGCTGTAAGCGGTATTTTCTGCCGCGCGGGGAGAAATTACCATTTCCTGGCCAGTGGAAGACGTTCAATTGTAGACACCACAGGCAGTAATTAGTAAAAAAATTGTTATTGGCGAACATACTCATAAAATTTCACAAAAATCGGTTGAAATATGCGACCTGTAGATTACAAGGACCAATAGATTATAAGTAAAGATTACTAGGACCTTAAAATAAATAGCCGGACGGAGCCTCGCTAGCAAATAACTGATGCATGTCTAATGAGCCGGCTACCTATATGTGCGTGCTGCTCGCAAAAGGAAAAAACTAGTTGATGTGTGCGTGCGGCTCGTAAGTACAAGCAGCCGCCTTATTAAAAATGGCTTCAGTTCTCTGTTGGCGAGGCTCCGTCCGGCTATTTATTTTAAGGTCCTTGGTAGAGAACAGACAGTCATCTGCCGGACATACGAAATCATTTTTACCCAAGTTGAAAAATATTTATATTACAAAATTATTTCGACATCATATTTACATCAATAGCAAGGCAAACATTACTGACCAGTGTTATTTCGGCCAAAATTCTTTTTGATCCGTAATAAATGTTCCTTTTATATTTTAACGCATAATGTCTTACCCGTTAGTATAATATCCAAAAAAACATATTATTTTGTAGGGATGTAACGATACCGATACCGATATATCGGTATCGCCGATTATATACAACCGATATTTGAAGAGCGCGAAAAGAATTTGCTGTATGAAAAAAAATCTGCAAAAAGTAATTTCAATTACTGACTTACTTTATATATTGGTCTATTACCTTGTGCAATAATAATTACTATGTGTATATATATTTGGTTCATAATAAAAAAAATATATTTTGTGTTGACAATTTATTTATTTTCACTTTACACCTTCAAGGTTGACTCTCTGTTAAATATAGCCAAGTTTTAGGTATAATAAGGACATACAAATAATAAATCTGAAGTCCATACTTCATTAGTTAGCTAAGATATCGGTATCGGTATCGCCGATAATTTACTACAAATATCGGTATCGTATCGGCAAAATTATGTATCGTTACATCCCTATTATTTTGTAATTCAGAATAGCATACAGGGTGAGCCCTGAAGATAACTTTTGCCGAAATATGTGGGCTATGAATATATAGGTATAAGACCTTTTTTTGGTAAGGCAGTGGACACTAAATTGGAGGTGACACGGGGACTGGTAACGCAGTGATAATTCAAGTAAGCAATGAGACTTTTTGGCTATTAAAAGCCCAAAATATCGAAATAACTTATAATAAACGTTGAGGCCCGGTAACGTACGTTGGTAGGCTAACGTAGAACTATGCAGAAAATATTATGAGACATCTGCAATTTTGTAAAAGTGTCTATAAAGTTTCATCTTTATTTTAGGCACTAATAAGAATTTTGGCCCATTTGCCGGTTGCCGCGTCGTATATTCAAAGCATTCTCACCAAACTCTCAAAACTTACAGCGCAGTAATTATGCCAGAATTTTATTCCCCGCTCCTAGTTCTTATTAGTTTATTATCTGTTCGAAACTTTCAGGAAATGAAGTTTCTCATTTCGCTAGTCTCCCTGTCGATAAGGTTTATTTTCCTTTAAAATCACGGCTCAATCTGGAAAATCTTTTCATTCGGATATTGAATACGCTTAAACTTTAACCTCGAGAACTTTAAAAGCGTTTAAGATGATAAATTTATAGCGGAATTGGTTTATTATTTTAATCTATACAAAATGGTTAAATAGCAAAGTACGCTTCAACTATTTGTGGAACTGAATTCCAAAATGTTTCGGATTTCAGTTCCACAAAAATTTTGAATGTAATTTTGATAACTTTTCCTCCAGTAAGGACATGTCTATAACGAGGGGCTGAATTTACTAATTTATTTTGTTCCATAAGACTATTCATGTAAAATGACAAAATTCGACATATGTTGATACAACGTTATTTACTTATCTTTTTAATAATATTATCTTTTTAATAAAACATCATTTATTAAAAAATAAAAACGTTATTTACTTGTAATACCAGGAATACGTGGTTAAAGTTTGTCGGGTAACTCGTACCCACGGTGTATATGGGTAAGCTCCCAAAACATGTTGAGTGGAAATCTCGTCTTTTACAAGGAGAGTAATACGTTTTTAATTTAATAAATTTGAGTCTCACGGTACTTATCTGAGTACAATTGCGAATCTTAGGTATGCAAATATTTTTAATAAGAAACTCAAGAATGTCATTCTGACTTTCCTTTTAACAGGTTGGTTTGAGATATCAAGTCTCAAGAAACTTTTTACCAGGTAAAAAGGAAATTTAGTCTAATTAGTTAATCGCATTAGGACTATTAAAATTCTGTGAGCGTTTAATCCATTTCATTGAAGCCAGACATATTTCTCGGCTAATTTTGAAGGCAATTTATGTGTGTCTGAATAAAAACGTTTGATGGAAGGTTTTAGCGTAATTTTGTTCTGCCAGTTTCTTTAATAAATGTTTAAGGTTTCGCACAACCCTTGATATATACAATAAAACAAGGTATTTTCTTCCCGAGAGTGAACTTGCTACGTCACTAGAATGTGCGTTTTAATAGAAACTTTCTGCCTCGCACTACTAAACTATGGAATGCATTGTCGTTTACGGTATTTCCGGACAGATATGACCGTTAAACTGTATAGAAAAGAGTAAAAGTATTCCCACCTGAAAGGCAATCAATCAATCAATCATAGTTTATTTGTATAACATAGGTAATAACAGTCCAAGAAGTGTTCAGTATTTATAGCCGCGCTATCGAACCTCCTATAATTTGGATTACTGGCAATATACAACTAACTGTCATTGTATGTCAGAAAGAAAATTTAGTGTGTGGCAAAACCCTCAACGCGCCGTGCGCCATTTTTAAAAGGTTAAGATTATTAAGTAGTGAATATAAACAGGATTGTGCTACGACTTCAAGATCATCCACACTAGAGGAGAGGGAGCGCATCGGACACGCGCGGCGGTAAGTAATCTAGATTATCGTTGGGTCGGCAGCGCGGCACATCTAGGGGCCCAAAACCAACATTATTGGCCAGTGGCGAAGCCACTTTACACCACAAGTACAGTGATGTTAAATTTAGGCAGTTAACGGGCTATTCTCCAGAAATATGTCTGCGACTCATTCATCTGTCTCCATATATTTAGTATGAAAATGGGCAAGATGAATGAAGTGACCGCAGACATATTTCTGAAGAAATGCCCTACGTTCTCTGGTGTTGCACGTGTGTATGGGTGGTGGTAATCGCTTACCATCAGGCAATCCGTCTGCTCGTTTACCAATTGCCAATGTTGCCATTGTAAATGAGCTTCTGTATGCTACGGCATAGTCAAGTTTACACCACTTCACCAACTTTCGTTTGTACAATTAAAAAAAAAACCGGGCAAGTGCAAGTCGGACTCGCGCACCGAGGGCTCCATACAAACTTGTAGATAGATTTGTAAATAGTTCAAGATTATCTGTATTGAGGGACAGACTTAACTTTGCCGCAGGGAAACTGTTGTCCCCATACAACGACATAGTTCGCGGTTAGTTTAGCAGCCGCAACTAAGTTTGTGTTACGATGTTTGTGAATCTAAAAAACACTGCTAAGTAGTTTTGAATAAAAAGACTCTGCTTTGCGAACGAAGGCGGTATTTTATTTTATAACTCTTACGATTTGAAATGATGTTCTATTATTGAATAGGTAGCTCGAAAATATTTGATCAAAGATTAATTTTCACTTAGTTGTGTTTTGGATTTAATTTGTTTAAGTGTCAGTTGATAAAATGATATCTATGAGGGGGTGGGTGTAACATATTAGTGTAGAAGCGTATTTGGAGTGGCTAAAACGATAAATTACATAGGTAATATATGCAGCAAGAATTAATATTGTAACCGTGTCCTTAAATAACGAATCGTAACGTCTGCGCCTCGAAGTCTCGAAATTTGAGTACTTTGTCTGTCTTTATACTTTGGTCTTGTAAAGAAACTACTGTACTGTGTACTTTTTGTTATTAATGTATATTTACTTTAAAAATGATAAATTGATAATTCTTAAGACCGTAAATAAATGAACCTACTAATAATATCAAAATGTTGTACGAGTTAAATCAATCTGCAAGAATAATTTCGATACTGTTCATAGTATTGTAAAACTGCTGGGAGTGCATAGTGTACGCTGGATCTTACATGATCAAATATACAAATATTGTTTACTTATAGACTGAGAACTTTATTAAATTTAGTAAACGTTTAATCGTTATGATATGTGCTACAACATTATACCTACTAAAAAATAATTACTTATTTTGTTAAAAACCAAAACCAAACACACTTAACGAAAACCTTAAATATTTAACTTTTTCAAAATTGCCGCCATCTTGCTCAAAAACTCTAATAACTATTTTTAAAACAATTTTGCCAACAATGAGTTATAAATATGAAAATACGTTAATTTTCCATTTAGAATTTACATTAAGAACAAAATAAATATTTCTAGTTTTCAAAAATGGATTATTTTTTGTTTATGTAAGCTGCATCCTACACCATGCATTTAAGGGTTAAGGCTCCGAAGCCAAAATTACAGTCCGAAATCAAACAAGTTAAAGCGTATTCCGAGTGAAGTTTTCACGAATTTAGCAACATTTATCACGGTCTTTCTGAACGTTAACACACATTTTTCCTCCTTGTATCGCACGCTTGTCAGACCCATCTTCGAGACCTTTCTACGGGAACACCTCCTATCTGGTATGTTATCCTAGTCCGACCCGTCTCGACCCTTCACCTCTGCTTTGATTTAATTAAACGCCGTTTACAGATTTGTTTGAAAACACGCATTTTAGACCCGAAAGCCTTTCAGCGGCCGTTTCTGTGGGCTCAAAACATGAATAGAATGCGGTATAAGCACTCTATCAATTAAAATTTCTATTTAAATGCGCACAATAATGTCAAGTGTCAACAGGCGTATTTTTGGATGAGGAATTTCCATGCTTGTTTTATAAATAGTATAATTAGAAATTAGAGTATAAGTTTGGTACATAAATAATCACATGTAAACAGCGTGAGCGCGAATAACCCGACGAACTTCAAACACGTATTCTTGAAGGTTTACAAGTAAATTAATAATGTTATATCAATAAAGGCCGCATTTTGTCTATTTACATATACATAAGGTTGGGATCTCCTATTAAGTATATGAATACCTATGCCAGGAGAAATAAGAGGTCTGATATTCACTTATCATTAAGATGCTACGAACGTTCATCTCTGGTCGGTTAGCTAAAAAAATAATTATGTAAATTGGTCTTCCTTGATCACATATATATTAAAGCTACACACTTCAGATTTTTCATTTATAAAAATAATCAATAATCTTAAAAAGTAGATAAGCGTTTTTCAACTATACGTCATATCACGTTTTTTCTCTCAACAGTCGTTAGAATCTATAGTTAGATTGTCGGGTTACTCTGACCATATGACATGAATAAGAAAGTGTAAATAATTATGAAACCGTGTGTTACCTACAAACCTTGGGCAGTATTAGGGCATGCAATACCGGTTTTATTTGTATGGATAATACCGGTTTTTCGGTATTGGCCGATACAAGTAATACCGGTATTGCATGCTCGTAAGTATGTTAGTAACCCGAACCGTAGGTGAGAGCCATAACTAGGCGGTCCAGGGCTTTCTTTGTACATATTATGTACGTTTTTTTGGTCAAAAAGTAGAGTTTTCTCTCCCCATAGCGGGCAGAAAAAGGCCATTTACAGCCTAGGAAACGTAAAAATACACCGATAGGCCTTTGAATTGATTTTATATTTAATTGAGGACTATTCGCGGAATCCGAAGAAAATATCAGTTCTTGTAATTAGTATCGCAGACCTTGTTAATCATTTATTTTATTTATAACAACGTTTCGTATTGACAATATTTACAATCATTATTAATATAATTTACCCGCGGTAAATTATTCCACGTTATTCCTGTTAATGTCCCAACAGAACGTTTACCGGGATATATAGTATCCTATGTTTCAATCCAGGACCAGGACTACTTACGTGCCAACTTGCATCTCAACCCATCCAGTATCCCGTTATTTAGTAACGAACATCCAAACCTCCGAACATCTACACAACCAAACATTTTCACCAACTTTCACATTTATATTATTATTGAATTGATTGATATTGGTTCAGTTCCGACAGCCTCAAACATATAATATAGAAATCATCAGTGCACATTAAGAGATCAAATGTCTCAACGTTTCACAACTTCTCTATCACATTTTGGCCTCGCTAATATATACACGCATTATTTTCTTACGTAGATTGTTATGTAGCCATGCGTTTGTCCAGAAGTGCCTTCTTAAAAAAATATGCGCAAGATTTTATATAAGTGTTTTAGTCGGATGTTGGGTAGGTAGGGGTTAAAGGACTTTGGAAAATGTAAAAGTGTTTATAGTTTGGACGTTTCGCTATTTTTAGTCAAAATGAAAATGGTACAGGCACATACATATGTGCTATACATATAGCGAAAATACCGTTCAAAAAAATTGTGATCACATGTTCTTAATGACAAATCGATCTTGAGTAAAACAGAATCTAAAAAATTTAAAGGCTGAGATACTTATACTTTATAACCAAATTAAAATTTTCAATTTGTAATATTTTTTTTTGTTTTCATTTTTTTCCTTTACGAGTTTTCGAGAACACGTTATACTTAAAAAAAGGCGAGGGTTTTTAGTATGTAAATTTATGTTAAAGACAATTTTCTTCCTGAAAGCTTATCATTAGAATCTCCGAATAATGTATGGCAGCTACCTTACAAATTACTTTTTAATGAATATTTTATTACGCAAATTTGTTGTTTTTTTTTAATTATGCTGAAGAAGTTATAAAATATAAACTGAAATGTGTGTGTAAGTAATAAAAATTGTTGTACTAATCGTTTCTTTTTTCCTTAGAAAAACTTTATTGTGTAATACTGAGCAGGTAAAAGTATTCTTGTAAATTAATTGTCATTATCATTTGGAGTAATGTATTTTTAACATTTGTATACTTGACAATTCAATGTTCATAGTTTAGAAAATTTATGACATTGATTTTGTTTAAAACTGATGCAAGCTGAAGTTACGAGATTAATCGTTGTGTGCCTATTAAAACCTTTTTTCTTTTATTAATTTTTAATAGTAGATGATGATATATTTCGAAACGAAAATTTAAGTTATTCATAACCATCAACTAGTAAATAATTATTAGAGTTAAAAAAAACTTATAAACGTAGATATTCTCTATTACTTTGTTTTAGTTGGTTACTAACATTCGTCATTCTTTTATTTAATTATGTACCATTCCTTGATAAAGTTTTTTCTAACTTTGGACCTGTAAAAAAAACTTTAGGAAAAAACATGTAACATGCAATCAATTAACTTTTAAGTACCTAGCTCGCTGCTCTTCTCAGCTTCAATGTCCTGGGCCACGAGCTCCCTGGCCCGATGTAGCCTGGTCAGGTGAGCCCGGGACCGCCCATGCCTTATAAGGGTCCTGCTAGAATGTCGCACATGTTTCACAATATCACCCTTATATTCACTGTGAACCAACGACGCGACGTATATGAGGATGAGCGTGCGAATCATCACGGCGGCATCGTGCGTGCGTTCGCGGCGAGCGCTCGCGGGCTACTGAAGTACTGGGCTGAAGTTTTGAATTTGGAATAGACTTCGTTGGAGCAAGGATTTTTTTTAAGTGGCCAGTAAGTTTTGATTGGGTTTTGTTCAGTTGAAACTTTTATTGAGATTGTTATACTTATATATATTTGCACGATAAAATACCAAATAATAAGGCTGCCACGTTACTTGCTGAAGAAGAGACTAACCACCAATAATTTGAATTGCCCGTTGATTTTTTTTTAAATTGGCATGTAAACTAATAAGTTATATCGTTGAGACTTCATCTATGTGCTTAACAAAACATAAATTCTACTTTTGCTTAAATGGGACATTTCGTATGATACTTATAATAATACTAGCATTTTCCCGTGGCTTCGCCCGCGTTGTTCCCGTTTTTGTCCCAAAGGAACTCTTTACCGAGATATAATGTATTTTATGTTTCAATCCAAGACTTGGTCTACTTACGTGCCAAAATTCAGCTTGATCCATCCAGTTGTTACCCGTTATTAGGTAACAAACATCCAAATATCCAAACATCTTCACAAACTTTCGCATTTATAATATTGTACACAAATAAATTACCTAAGCAAATCATAAAAGTTATTCCAGGGAACAAGGAGTGTTGGTTCCAAATCTTACCTATGGGGTTAATGAAAATTAAATAATCTAATCATAAAAGAGGTTTATTTATGTAATGGAATGTTTCGTATTTGTCCGAACATTTCAAATTAATTAAGTAAATTGCTTCTTTCATTCTATTTAAATAACTGTTTCTAATTAACTCCTTATTCAGTCAAGTTTAATTACAAACATTTAGATAGGCAACAGACGACCCACGAGCAGGCACTTTTCCCCCGCAAAGGCTCGCTATAGGGAATGTGCACAAAGAGTGTCTCAAATCCACAGAAATATATCGAAGTAGAAGACAAAAGTGTATGTACCTCGCGTGCTGAAAAAAAATGGCGGCGACCTACTTTGCACGCCGTTAACTTCAGTTGCCGTCAATATTATTATCAGATTCGTAAATAATGTAATAATGAATTGTTCAAATACCACTAAATGAAATGGAAAATTGATGTTTTCTTAAAATTAGGTACACTTTTGGCATCAAACGCCATATTACTTTTATATTATTTTTTTTTATTCCATTAGGCAAAGTATGCCGTTTCCAGGAAAACTGACTCGTCACGTCACTGCTCAACGTGGTCAAATTTGTGCTTATTTTTAGCTGTAGATAATCATTTTAAAATAATTGATGGCACGAAAAATAGTGTACAGGGATTTTTTCGAGCAGTTTTTGAAATAAAATTTGATAGATAGCGTTAATTAATTAAATCTCAAAAAATCGTCCTCTATACAGAGAAGTAACGCCGCCAGCGTAATGGGAACTACGCCGCAAGCAGACCTATTGGACGTGGACGAGGTGTTTTTTTAAATTGTTTTTGTTTTTATTTCGTTTTAGGTTATTTGGTTATTTTCTGCTTAAATATATTTTTTTAGGGTTCCGTACCTCATAAGGAAAAAACGGTACCCTTATAAGATCATGTTGTCCGTCTGTCTGTCTGTCCGTTTATTAAGACCCATCTCGGGAACGCGTGGAGGTTTCGAGTTGAAACCAAAACCATTTACTTAAGTCTATAGTCCCTTGAAGCTGTGAAAAAATCAAACTTCTAAGTTAACGTAAGAAAAAGATATGGCCGTTTATGCCGCAAAACGTAAATTTCGATACTCTCAAGGAAACCAAAATTCAAAGAGTATTGTTCTCGTAAAATGAGCAACATTTGTCTCTGACAGTAACTACTAGGTATGCAGTGTGTGTGTGTTCTTAATGTTCTTATGCAGGCCAATTTATTTATTTTGTGTCTACATATTTGATGCTATCTCTAGTTATTAATTTGGCAAGAAAAGTGTATCTCAACAACGTAAAGTTTAAGCGTCACAGATAATTTGTTTTTTTTTCAATCGCGAAAAAAAAGTATGGATATTATTATCTACTAACTGACTGAGGTTTATGCTGCTGGGGGGAAGTTATATTTTTTTTCTGGAATGGAATACAAGAGCACACGATAACACGATGAGTTTTTTAAAATGATAATCGACACAACATTTCGCGGGACAAGTATTCAGTTCTTGCTAGTTATATATTTGTCCCGTTCGCCGTCCAGACGACCGGATGTTAGAGATCTGAGGCCAAGACCTTCATCGGAGAGATTGGGCGCCGCTTAAGCCCTTGGTTTTGACCCTCGTACCGGGTCATTCCAGGTGCAAAGGCTATCCATCGCGATTCAACGTGGTAACGCAGCGAGCGTGATAGCCACCTTTGTGCCTGTGATGGCGCGGGGCGAGTTATTCGATAAGGATTCGTTGAATTTTTTGTTTGTTAGGTTAGGTTAACAGAAGCTAAAATTTTTTTTTTTAGCAAACATCAACGTGAGGTACATAATTCGATAGTTCTTTTAAAAACATTATTTTTACTTTGTTACATATCGAGGGTTTCAGGCCAAAGGGGCGTATACACAATAGTAGGACTATTGCGTATACGCCCCTTTGGCCTGAAACCCTCGATATTAATTTAGACTGAATTGTACATACCTAATTTAATTTAAGGATTTAGTTTTATTATAGGTTTTAGTTCGTGGTCTAGTATATCTTTGTTATTGTGTGTTGTAATAAATATTATGAAATTTGACATGAAGTAATAAAGGTTTTAGGTTTAGTATAATTATTTTAGTTTAGGATAATGTATTGTTTTTTTATTTATTGTTTTCTTAGTTGTTATTAATAAAAATAAATTATTGAATTTTTAGAAAAAAATATTCAGGTGACCTAACCTAAATTATTCTAAAGAGAATACTCAATAACACAAAAAATTACAAACACATGTCCATCGAAATAATAATTATCACAATGTCAAACTATATAATAACGAGTAATAAAGTTTCATTATAAACATGTTAATCATTAAATATGGATTGGTAGACACTTCGAGTACAGTCATATTTCGAGTTTTCTCGATGGCAAAACGTTATTCAATAGATCTGTATTTGCTTTTAAGGTGATTCGAGTCGATCGCTTTTCCATACAAACATAAAGAGGGTCATTGCTTGCTGGCATCGAAAATATTTAAAATGTTCTTTATGTTATATATAGTTTGATACATTTTCTCTGCGCGAAATGACATGAGAAGTCTCAAAAAACCCGGCCAAGAGCGAGTTGGATTCGCAATCGAAGGGTTCCGTACTACATTCAAGAAAAATACGCCTAAATATACGTTTCTTGTATAGAAACCCCCTTTTATTTTTAATTTTATATTATTTGTTATTATAGCTGCCATAGACACATTCTATTCAAACGATAGAGCCCTGTGACTAACGCACAGCGGAGGCTTAGTAATAGGGTTCCGTTGGCACCCTTTGGGTACAGAACCTTAAAAAGTTAATTTAATTTAGTTAAAGTTAATTTAGTACAATTACCCTCCGATATCCTAGGGAAACGATTAAATATTTTTGGACTAAATATAAGACTTAAAAGAGGCAATTTGCCAACAAAACATAAAAATACTCAAACGACACTCGTACCATGGCAAAGATAAAAACACCTAAACCGTAGGCGGATCTCACACTGCAGCGAAAATCGCGGCGACACGCAACTCAGCGATTTTCAACTTTGTATGTAGAATCATCGATTTGTATAGAAAAATCGCGGGGTGGCGCACACTGGCGCGTAAATCGCGGCGACTTGCAACTACTATGCGCAGCTACACGGAAAAAATCGCGGCGACGGGCGATTTCAATGTGTTCTTCGCCGTAAGTACAAAGTGCTACGAACTGCTACGGCGTAGCAACGTAGCGACGCTACGGCTAAAAGGCCGCCTAGAAAGTGAGATTTAGGAAAAGAACACACTGAGGTGGATCCGAATTCCTATTCATTATTCACTTAAATAAAATATTACTTCTAAGTGTTACATTTTTTAAGCCAGATTTTTGAAGAAAGTACAAAAAACAACAAATACTAAATTAAAAAAAAAACCTATTACCTATACTAACATTTACCATGAGTGAGTTTCTGTCTTCATAATATCCCGGCTCCAACATCAAATCAGCTTGGTGATGGGTTATTCTTCAGAAATATGTCTGCGACCTATTCCTGTCTCCATACGTTTAGTATGAAAAAGGGCCAGAGGAATAAGGTGACCGCGGACATATTTCTGAAGAATAACCCTGATGCCATAAATTTACTTTGTCGAACTTACATAAATATGCCAAATTTTAGATGTATTCTTTAAATGAAATGTAATTGTGGTATAATTTAATGTGAAGTGTGTTTATTAGAAATCTTGACTCCTTGGACTTTTTAATTAATTTTATTATTAATTACAATGGAGTAATGTTACTTGATTTTATTTTATAATTTATTAGATTAGATGTATTAGCCTAGATGTAATATTGTATTGTATACCGTTGAACGGTTGATTATGAATGACACTTGGTATATACCATTTTGACATATTTTGTAATGCGTAATCAAACAATAAATGATTGCTGATTTCTGATTTCTAATAAATCAGATATCCGCAAGTGGTTGAATGGTGGTTTGCTAATTACAAAGCGAATAATTTTCATACGAACATTACAAGTCAAAGGGCATTTTTATTTTAAAATCTACGGTTAGGCGAAACTTAAGCTATGTTCAGTTCAAATACCGTCTAACCTGTCAGTCCGTGACGAAATATATGGAGTTTGACACTAATCGTCAGTTCTGTGACGTCCTGCTAACTGTCAGTTAACAACGTACTTTAAATAAGAAAGCCCCTAGACATAAGCTTCTTAAAAATATGATCCTCGCCGTGTTAAGAAACTCTCCAGTGAAATTAAATACGCTATCTTATAATAACAATTGGCGATACACGTATAAAACAAACCTCAAAGGTTCATTTATTTATTCTGAAAAGTAGCTAACTCGGGTTTTTTTTTAAACACCCATCTACGTCGTTACTGTGTACTCTGCCTTAGCAACAATTACGTATTCTTGCTTAGGGATGCCCATAGAATTAGTGAAATACTGCCCGCTACTACCCACAAATTGCTAAGGATATTATGATTGCATCAGACCGTTGGGAAGATTGCAAAGGATGCTTATTCCATCTCCGAAGTGATGATATTCGGCGAGGTTATTCACGATCTTTTCATCACACTTGCTCGAAAATGGTGCATTACACGTAGGTTTTGCGGGCCGTAAATAACCTATTACGGCCTAGGGCGTAATGGTTTTCTTTTTAATTTTGAAACGCTGGTTCTGTTTTACTCTTATTTGTCATGGTCAAAGGAAACGCCAACTTACTTTTTTAACTTTTATCACTGAAATATTTATTTAAAGATAACTGTTATTGCAAATACATGTACACACATTCATATTTCGGTAACATTAATTAAATGTTACATATATAGATACAGGAAATCAAAAAACTCTCTCGCATTAAAAACCAATGAAGAGACAAAAATGTTTCTTTCATATAAAAGTATTAATTAAATGGTTAATAGTGTATTTCAGTATTTTGCAAATATAAAATCAACCATTTTAGGTATTTACCGCTATGGTTTCCGAACGTGACTTGACATTCGCATTGTCTATGGACATATGTCACTAATGTCACTTTGATGTTATAATATTTTTTTGTCATACTGGGACGATTTAGTAAGGTTATATTATTAAGATTTCCTCACAAGTGTGGTGAAAAACATTGTGTGTGCCACGGGCGGTAAAGGAATTACAAACTCGTGTTATTAAAGCCCTCGGTTTCACCTCGGGCTTATAACAAACACTCGTTTGTAATTCCTTACTTACCGCCCTAGATACACAATATACTATTACCTAATGGGAACGTGCGTTTAATGCAATATTATATTTGTTTTATGTTCAAGCACACATGTGCATAAGTAAATGGAGTGCTCGTAGCTTGGTTACCGTAAAATGAGGTGAGTAGGGATTGCGACGGCAGTTGGGTTATGAATGGGGAGAGTAGGGATAACAGAGGGATGAGGTGGTTTTTAAAGGCTACTGCTAAATGGCTAAATAATATATTCTTATTACAAATAGAGCTGTAGTAACATTCATAATCCAAAAGTATCGATCCAACAATTTGCCCAACTCATCTAAGTATGAAATCCCATCTCACCCCAACTACGAGGGACTACGGGGTGAGGAGGGATTTTGTGTTTATCGTTAAAGTTATGAAATGGAACTACCCAAAATCATAAAAGTACTAAAATACAAACGACCGGAACATTTATTATAATTATATACAATTTAGTTTGCATATTTAAAAATCCAATGTTATAGAGGTTTGAATGTCAATTTTGTCCTCACTCACCCCGTTTTACGGTTCTTGTAAGATAGGTGACTATTGCTATTTACCAAATATCGTGAAATTTCATTTCTTAATGGTTTATTTCGTTTAAAATTTACAAAATACCATCAATATATTTCCTCATACTCGTATTAATTAGGAAGGTATTTTTTTATTGATTCTAGTAACTAAAACACATTTATACCGCGAAAGTAGACTTTTCTTGAGAAAAAAAAATTAAACAACTTAGTCGCAAAACTGAGCAGTTGTACGCAACGGCTGAAGGTTTTGAAAAAAGTTGGTTGTATTTTTTCAGTTTAACTATTAAATCTTTGAAATGCTTATTTTAGAAGTGTAAATTTATGTTGCAGCTTCTTTTAAAAGAGAAAATTAAAACCAAGGATAACAGTATAAAAATATTAAGAGCCCCTGAACTAGTTACATGATACGGTTGGCTCGGCTTTTGCAACAATGGCCCTACAAGTCACTTCAACTATTTAACGGCCTACAGTCAGTTCCGCAGTTGGGCAACTATTTAAGGTGTTTGTTTAAAAAGGGACGGTTTGGCCCTGGGAAAGTTCGAACATTCCAACACCGCTCGTACAACGGGTCTCTCCATCCTGCGTTACATCCTCCATTCATATGCGGATTTGAAGCTACCTACCTTTATCTTAAGAAGAAAAGGTAGGTAAAAATAAATAAGACTATGCAAAAAATTAAAAAGAGGTAAACATAAACCATGCTATTTACCTGCCGTCTGTGCTTATTATATTATGTGTATTTTTAGGGTTCCATACCTCAAACGAAAAAACGGAACCCTTTTAAGATCACTTTGTTGTTCGTCTGTTCGCCTATATACTCAGGTCTAGGTATCCTTGAAGCTGTGAATCAATCAAACTTCTTCTTCTAAGTAAACGTGAAAAAAGATACGGACGTTTATGCCGCCACAAACGTTAATTTCGAAACTCTCAAGGAAACCAAAATTCAAAGGGTACTTTCCGCTGACTTAGAACTATGAAATTTGGCAAGTAATACGTCTTACACGATTTATATCAGATTTTTCCCTATACTTGTATATTTTTTTAGTTAAATCATAAAAAATAGACTAAGGGAACCAAAATGTTTAGGGTACTTTAATATATATGTACCAACAAATTTGTACGGAACCCTCGGTGGGCGAGTATGACTCGCGCTTGTCCGGTTTTTAGTTTATTGAGGCAAAAAACAGTCGCAATCTAAGAACAAAACAGTAAATGACATTGAATGCCATAACTTAACGTAAAAAAACTATGTAGGTATTCTATAGGTACCTATGTACCTATAGAATACCGTAAACCGAGGTAAGAGGGCGAAGTAACCGCACTGCAAGTGGTATATTAAAAAAAAAGTATATCGATGGCAAAAAGCGAGAACGTAGTAACCGCCACTTGGTCAAAAAATTTTTTTTTGCATATTCGGAATCAGCGAATTTTTCTGCGTCGACTGGTCTGGGTCCCATGGCTCTACGACGCTTAGAAAAAACTGGACTACGTTGCAAAACGAATGTATTTTTTTGACGATGCCCACATCTAATTGCTGTAAACATCCAAATAGTAGCAATTTTCTAAACGAGTACATTTACGCTAATTTTGTTTTTTCATAAATCAAAGGGTGTGCCGGTTACAGCGTTGCCGAAATTTTGTTCCGTGGCGGTTACAGCATTTATGCATGTAGTGAAAAAATTACGAACCAAGCTTACTGCAATTATCCTAAAATAAATTATCTATGATTGACGCTTACTACATTTCATTCGAAAATGAATTAACAGCAAGCTACAGTAACGACATTTGAAACACAACGTGAAGTGGGTAGTGCTTGAAGATACAGCAATAAAAATGTGCGCTCGCGGCGATGTGGCTCGTGAATACGACCTGTGATTTAGTCTATCGGCGATCGCCGGAGCGAGTGGGTGTGCGTAGTCTGTGTACTCTGTGTGTCCGTGAAGTGAAATATTTTTATAATTGAGGTGATAGTTGTGTTCAAACAATTGTTTAAGAATTATGTTGAAAACTTATATAATAAGTAATACTTACATACAAAACATCTTTTATAGTTAGTGGGTTTAATAGGTAGTGAGTTTTATATCGATAAAAGTTACTTAAAAGACAATTTAATGCCAAAACTGAAGATAAAATGTAGAGAGTTTTAAAGTTTTCACGGGAATATTAAACCTCATTACCTATAATATTTAGTTTTAGCGGATAACAATATTATAGTCTGATTAACCCTAAGAATATTTGTTTGTTTTTAGCACGATAAGTACAAGGTTGTGATTTTATATGAGAGATTTTATTAGCCTTTTGAAATGTAATAAGCAACGGAGGTTTTAAGTAATTTTCGTAATTATTTATTTTTTTATTTAATCTTTATTGCACAATATAAATAGTACAATTGGCGGACTTAATGCCTTAAGGCATTCTCTACCAGTCAACCAATGGGCTAAACAGAAACATTGTTTTGGTGCAGGGCCTTTAACGTCAATTGGAAAACTTAAGATAAATTTACAAATATACCTACAATATACATACATACAGTATATACTTACACAAATACAATATTATATAATATACTTACATATACTACTTTACGTACCTTGTGAAAACCTCATGTCGATAATTAGTTTTGGACAGCATTGAAGAGATGCTTGCGCAACATGCGCTTGAATGTAAACTTGCTTTGTGCTTATACAGAGAGAAACGTAATGTTTTTATACAGAGAAATTGAGACTAGATAGTATTTGATTATGTTAAGACGGTAATTGTTGCTTCTGATCTTTTAATTTGTAAGAAACCTGCATTTAAAATTTGGAAACATTTTAAAAAAGTATGTTGATAAAAGTTGATTGATCCTTAAGTCGTTTTATTTTCACAGTTTCTTTTTGCCGGTGGACACTTACCACATTTCAGCTAGTCCTATAAAGAACGCAATGACATTTACGTCAAAATTATTGAATCTTAAAATAAATATGCATCTGGTTACAGCATTTATGCTTTATGGAAATAATACCCGTTTCACCATTTTAGTACATTTACTTCTGGCGTTTGCAGCGTTTTCGCGTAACGAAAAAAAGAGTTCAATTGTCGTAACCGCCACTAAGTCGTAAACCAGTCTGTTTTGTTAAATATTAAATATGCCAGTTGAAAGAAAACCATAAGTTATGAATTAGATCCAAATATCAAGCATTTTCGTTCATAAATGAAAGAGTTATGATTTTTTTTCTTGTAATCGAAAAGTTTTTTGGCTCTGGTGTAAAGTTTGCATTTTGGCGGTTACTACGTTCTCGCTTTTTGCCATCGATATAATAATAGTGTGTAATACACAATTCAGTCCACAATCCAACTGTAAAAGTCACAGCCACTTATTGTGACACAGCAGGATTGCGATGTGAGTACCTACATTGTTGTCTTTATTATTATTTGCGTCTATAGTATCTCCCATACTTTTAAAAAGTCATACTGTATTGTTAGACATCATTATCAAAAGTCATACACCTATCCCACTAATATAATAAATGTGAAAGTTTGTGAAGATGTTTGGATGTTTGGATATTTGGATGTTTGGATGTTTGTTACCTATTAACGGGGTAACAACTGGATGGATCAAGCTGAAATTTGGCATGTAAGTAGACCAATTCCTGGATTGAAACATAGGATACTTTATATACCGATAAAGAGTTCCTTTGGGACAATAACGGGATCAACGCGGGCGAAGGCGCGGGAAAATGCTAGTTTTCTATAAAACCGTTAAGTTTTCAGATTTTTTATAAAACAAACCTAACCTTACCTATTGTTTTCTATACACTAGCGTTTTAAAACATTCTGAATATATTACCGTTTTAGAAAAAAAAAATACTGTATGACTTTCGATTATTACGACTAACAACACAATATGACTTTTAACTTTATGAGTAACAAGGCGATCCCTCGTTATCTAATTAGACTTTATATTATGTTCAAGTTGATGTTTAAAGTTTTCCACTAATATAATCAACTTTAGAAGCTGAAATGTATTAACAGTATTTGATCATGAAAAAAAAAATCAACACCTTTAGTATTTACATTATTTTAAATTGTTATTCTTAAATAATCGACGAAATCCTGTTATCGTTCACAAAATAATGAATTACAAAAATTACTGGTTTTATCAGTCACTAGAAAAATATCCAACTACAAAACTAACAGAACATTCAAACGAACACGCTTCGCTCAGCGGCTTTTATAGAAATCCGAAAAATCCAACTTCTCTAATATAACTCCGAATATTGCACACATATCGGATAGTACTCCGATGCATTACGCCAGTAAGTTCAGGTCACGTCGCCTGATAATATCTAAAAATGGAACACCGATTGGACGGAACGTAGCCACGCTCTTCACATTTGAAGCTCGACGACCCTCGAGGGGCTGAGATGCCTGAGATGCACTTATAGTCGGTTTGGAACCTTCGATTCCTAGCTTGATATAAAAAGAATTGAGTGCGGTAAGCATTCACAGCATGTAACAATAATTCGAGTTGCCCCGGTTCTTCATACTAATGAAAAGAGGAAAACTATACTATATACTAACTCAATTTGGTTGGATTGTTCAAATATTTTTTCAAAGATGTACATAATTATACTTTTATCAATTCTTCCTCTCGAACGTCTCGAACGCACAATAGTACATTACACAACTAGGGTGGTAATACAAAGAAAGGCCGAGCTGCAAGCGAGGGACGTAAATATGCGATCGAGGGCTTTCTTTATTACCTCCCGTGTTGTGTACATCATTTTATGTCTACACATGGCCAGAAAGCGACTTTTTCCGTACGCGCAACGTGCGGAAAAAGTCACTTTATGGCCAGGTGTGACATAAATAAACAGAATTAATGGGTCCACTTTCTTAGTAGAAGTGGAAGGAGTGCAGTGGAAACGTCATGCGAACCAACTTCATAAATTGTAAAAAAAATAGGTAGTAATTAAGTTAAGTTGTCAATTAGATTTAAGGGGGTGGAGAGTGTTATAACCTAAGCTCAAACAGCTTCATATATTTTAGGATGGTAACACCAATAGAACAGTCTTCCTTCCTGTATCAGTGTATCTCGTTAAAGCTAAACAAACAATATAAAACGTGATTAATTAATTCATTTTTATTTGACTCCAATATTATATCAGTTTTGTTCTCCTACGACATAGACCTCTCACAGACACCTATATTTTTTAATACGGACTATTGTCTGGCGTACTTAATTAGGAGCTGTTATATCGAGTATTAATTTTTTTTTATTACAGGAAATTTAAATGTAATAGGAATATTTTCTGAATCTTGAAGACGATGAATATCTATAAAAAATATAAATTATACATCTTTGAAAAATTAATCTTCACGAATTGGCTGTTAAAGTGATTTGAGGTTCATCAGCACATAAAAAATACATTTATATTACTTAAAATATTCTTATATCAAAAAAAACTAAATTTCTGTTTATTTTTTTAATCATAAATGAAGTCGAAATAAACATTCAATTTATTTTAGCAATTTGTTTTGTGCGATAGGCTGATACAAATACAGTCTGTTACAGTTATGTATATTTTTAAAAATTAGGGACCGTCTTATTGTTTCTTTATATTTAATTTTCCTTCATGTCTTATTATCAGTCAGAATAAATAACATAATTATGTGACGTGCTTAAACATAAATGCATAATATATGATATACATAAAGGTACAAATTAAGAAACACATATTTCTGTTAAAGACTTAAGATTATAGTATATTCACACACGTGGATGTGACAACATGCAAAAATATGTAAACAATTTTGGTTACTTAAGTAAAAATTAATATTTTACCGAGTCTCATGATCACCCTATTTCCTTATGTTACTAAGATTAATCATTTAACCATTTATTCCTATCAATCATTTAATTTTATCAACCGAGTGATTGATAAGATAAATTAATTCTACTTACATGACAATCTTTAAAAGTAAGTTAAGGTACAGAACAAGTCTTGTCGAATAGGGTGACTATAGTGGATGTTTTTAATATTTAAAATAATTATCAATAAAGTTAACTTGTTTGCTTCTAGAGTTAATGGAATGAATTTGCCTCGAAATAGTGCGTTAGAAACAATAATTGCTGTTCACGACTTAGGACACACCTGTATATGTTTGTAAGATGTTCAGATGTTTGTAACTAAATAACGCCGTAACATTTGAATACATTGAGATGCAATTTGACATTGAAATAGACCATGTCTTAAATAAAATAAATAAATAAATATTAGGGGACAATCTTACACAAATCGAACTAGCCCCATAGTAAGCTCAATAAGGCAATAATATGTCTTAGAATGAAACAGAGGATATTTTTTTATTTCGGTAAAGAATTCGATTGGGTTGATAACAGAAATAACGCAGGCATAAGCTAAATGCTATAGGTAGTAAATTTTATTTAAAAGGTTGGTTTCTTGAAAAATGTAATATATTTTCTCGAAAACAACTGGACATTTTTATCATCACAAAGTACCAATCTACCCAATGTCTCGTGTTTGTTACTGTTATTATTTCCAAAGGGCTAGTGTTGGGCAAACACTACTTATGTATAAGACTTTCCAAATATTATCTTGTACATCAGAATTTCAGGAGAAAAATACAGTCAAATAAAACTATGAAATAGTTTACTTCATAGTTAAATTTTCTTCTTTACAAACATGTGGTATAGCTTTGTCCAAAAGAATTTAAAGATATTACTAAGGAAACTATAAATAAAATATGTTTAGAAGAACCTGTGAAGTCAAAATTCATGTAAATCTCTGTCCTTTTTTTATATGTTCCTCATTTAATCGAGGACGGCTGTCTATTTTGGAAAAAAAATGTTTTTGTTTGAAAGTAAGGTAATAGTACATTACACAACTAGGGTCATAAAAAAAGCCACTTTATGGCTAGGTGTGGCATAAAAGTAGTTTCGGAGTTATTAAATTTACTTGAAACGGTAATCAGAATTTTATTTTTTAACGACTACAGAGTATTTAGGAATTTGGTAAATATTTCATAAAGCACAATAAAAACAACAATTAATATGAAATGGCAATATTTGAGACATTTTTTCTAACAGACTGTAATATATTGCTCACAATCAGCAAGACTGCAGTTGCTTCACGATGCCCGATTGACTATCGGTATGTTGAGGTGCTGAGAAGTGTGTACAACAACGCCACTATGTCGGTCAGAGTACGAGACAAGTGTACGGAGGTGATTCCATTGCGGAGGGGTGTAAGACAAGGAGATGATGTGATAGCTCCGAAGTTCTTCACCAACGCATTGGGAGACGCTTTCAAGCACTTGGAATAGCAAGGACTCGGCATTACCATTAATGGCGAGTCACAGTCAAGTGTCTTCTCGTTCAAGATACCTCAGTTCTTGAAGACGAAAGTCCTCAACTAGTGCGTATTTACCACTAATGACCGACGGAGCCGAGACGTGGATTCTAACTATGACCTTTTAAGTAAGCGCAGAGTCACTCAATGAGCAATGGAAAGGGCTATGCTCGGGATCTCTGCGAGATCGAATCAGAAATGAGGAGATTCATAGACGAACCAAGGTCACCGACATAGCGAACCGTGTAAGGTAAGCAAACTGAAGTAGCAATGGGCAGGGCACATAGCTCGAAGAACCGATGGCCTTTGGGGCAGACGACAATTTTTGTAATATTGAAAATTGTTTACGATTTTCATAATACGATAATTAGAAAAATCTACGGTTATTTGCACCACGGTATTTAGAACACGAGCAATTTTTATCTAAATTTAGAATAGGAGATAAATTTAGAATATGTAAAAGGTACACGGTACGTTAATTAAAAAAAACAGCAATACATGTTGCTAGAAACATAATTTATAACCACAGGAACGGGAATTATAAATTTTGAAAACCAAAGGAATGATAATTATAATTATCATTCCTTTGGTTTTCAAAATTTATAAAGACACTTATGTAGATTGCGAACAAAAACACAAACACCAGGTTCGAGTGCCGAGGCACGACTGGTCACTAGGGATTGGCATTATAGTGATGTCCAAGTTTATCGTAGTTTAGGGATGGGCACTCCGAAAAGGCATAGCAACGGGAATTATACCTTTCGATAGGACATTCAGAAATTAATCTACATTTCCTCTAATGCTATCCAGAAATAAATTAGAGGCGGGCGCACGTGAAATTTTTGTTTTTTGAGAATGGCCGACATTATGTTAACGTAAACCTATTTACATGTTTTTACAAAACTTTTATTAATGGTAGCAACATGCTCAACGTGCTGTGAGCGAATAATTACACATTTTGCAGCTGTTTCAGTCAAAGCTAAGTAGCATCACGATTTTCTCACTCCCCGATTGTCTTTAATTTCCTTTATACAGAGATTTCTTAACGCAGTATCCTACTGCCCATCTCTACTGCGTCTGTCCATGCTGTCGTCTGTCTGTGTAAGCCAACCTCGCTCCGATAGCTATCGGGGCTTATAAAATCAGTGGAACGCGAGCGAAGAGGGTAATTGAGAACTTCACTCTCAACCCTCTAAAAACTAACAATTGACAATATTTCAAATTTTCTACTCCTTCATTTTATGAGCTGGATAGAAAATAGGTGGAATTTTAAGCTACCCGTATTTTTTCTTTTTCGTTTTAACTCAATTTTTCAATTAAAAATAGCAGTTTGAAAAGTAGCTAATTCTAAAAGGGCGTATGTAGAAAATGACGTCACTTTCCCAACTAGAATCCAGAGCGACAATTACGATTTAAAAAAAACTAGAATCCAGAGCGACAATTAAGATTAAAAAAATAACTGTCAGGCATTACAGCGTTGTCAACATAGGAAGTTCGGGAAGACAACGATGCTTTTGCTCCTCTTATTTGGGCTGGATTATATTTATCACTTGCCGATGTGTACTCCATCATCATAATTTCAACACGCGGCAGATTCGTGCTATCAGCCTGAGAAAAACCTTCTGATGTCTTCATTATATGAAAAAAAATCGGTGTCCGGTAAAAGAATGCCAAGTTAATAATGTTTGAATGCGTTATCGGAGTCCAGTGGGAAAGTGCCAAGTCTTTTAAGGACTTCGAAAACGTGCAAATGAACCAACGGTAAGAAAATTAAACTTCTAAAGCCGCTAAGCAGTTGTAACAATTTTCAAAACAAATAAACGTCAGACGGCAAGTATGTCAGAAAATGACAACCGGATACCATACACTTTTTAATCGTTTCAGCACTAAGGTCTCTCTCGATAATGCAGGGAAAATGACGACACACTTCCGGTTCACACTAATTGACGATTTTTTCCAAAATGAATGGGGAAAAAAATCCAAAAATATTTTTTTTGAGCATAAAATACAGTTTTACCCAAATGGTTTTCGAATTAAGATCTTTTGAAAATATGAAATGTTGTCAATTGGTACCGAGTATGTCACCACGGTTCCAACAGACGTCTTTTTTGTCTTTCTATATATTGTCACATTGTATTGTTGCCAGCGAAATCAAAAATAATAACAAAGTTACATCGAAAATATTAACAAAATTAAAATATGAATTATTACTCAACAAAGTACACCCCGATATTTACGGATGTGATTCCAATAAATGTATTTTTTACAATATTTGACGTCATAATAAAGTTTTATTTCATTAGCATTAAGAGAACACAAGTCTGTTCGAACCGTTGGCGCCATCTGCAATCGGCTTCGCGCTTTTAACTTCATTTCGACCCTTGTAAACTAGTAATTCACTGCCAACGTATATTTCCTAATAATAGGTGTATTTCCTGACAAATAGAACTCTTCAAGACAAGAGTCAATAGACTTTTACTGAACCGGCGAGCTATACCTTTGGCCTCGTAGTCACTTACCAATCTTACCATCAGGCGGTACTGAGGTCAATCGCAGATCAGTTATAGGATAATAAATAATAATAATAGTATTGTAATAGGGAGTCAAAATATGTCAATACGGTTTTTGCATCCTCATTAGCATGACCTCCATTGGTGGACTGTTATTAGTAAGCCACGGCTCAAATTAAAGACGAGCTTGGCGGCGATGTTTTAACTGACCACACGGAATGTGCTGAGAGCAACTTGTTTAAATTGAATGTCATGCAACCCAGGGTTAATATGACTTTAAGAAATATACTACGAATTAAATAAAACCTCACACTTAAAAGAGGCTAAACAGACAGTCGCAGTGCTATTAAAATTGTTGTTCCTTGAGCATAAGTACTTTTGCTCATCCAAACTAATATTATGATGCGAACGTAATAATATTAAACCTTACGGCTTTGTAATAAGGCTTGCCGTGACCCATATGTGAGGCCACGGGACAAAGCACTTTTTTTTTTCAATAATACCTAGTGTCCGACCGAAATTAGTCTATGGCCGAAACCGAAACCGAATTTCGGCTTCGATCTCAGTTTCGGCCGAAACCAAAACTTCCATATAAGGACACGACTAGGCACGGAAGTCTGCGTAGACCATCTTTGCGCCTCCTGTGGGGCCAACGCGGATCGCCTAAGCCACCACGGACTGGTATGCTCCTCGGGGGCCGGCCGCCACGCCGCACTCAACGACATCCTGAGAAGGGCGCTCGTCAGCGCCGACGTCCCGGCGGTTCTCGAACCGCAAATTATCCGGGATGACGGTAAGCGCCCCGACGGGATGTCGTTGATACCGTGGAGAATGGGCAGGGCGCTGGTGTGGAATGCCACCTGTGTGGATACGCTCGCGGCATCCTACCTACCGGCGACCCACAAAACAGCCGGTGCGGCGGCAGACGCCCGGGAGCGATTAAAGATCACAAAATACAGTTGTCTCGGCGCCCAATATGAATTTGTGGCATTCGGCGTCGAGACACTCGGTCCGTGGGGTCAGGGTGCGCGTGGTCTGCACAGGGCGCTTAGTAAGCGCCTGAGGGAGGCAACGGGGGACCCTCGTGCGGGCAGCTTTCTCGCGCAAAGACTCGCCATAGCGATACAGCGCGGGAATGCTGCCTGCGTGATGGGCACTCTGCCGAGGGGGCCAAATCTTAGTTTGTAATGTTTTCTTTTATTTTTAATGTAGGATTTAGTTTATTAATTTTAGTTTTAATTTTAAATTTACTTCCCTTAAATTATGTATATATATATATATTCGTTTTTGTATGTTTGTAAATAAATATTCCACTTTGATATAAGGACATGTTTATGAAAAAAAAAGTTAGTAAAATTTTTGAATAATTAATCACTCAATCTCTGATATTTGAAGTAATGGTGCTTTTTGAAATAACGACGAAACGGCCGGATGGCAGCGAAAACCGAAACTAAGCTGAAACCCGTTTTTTTGCCGAAACTACGCCGAAACCGAAATTTCGGTCGGACTCAATAGTACCATTAATGTTGCCTGAAATTTGGCAAATCCAGTTAAATATAGGGAATAGATATGTAGCTCAATACCTGGCGAAGTCACTTTTCCACCACGGTATCCACTCGACGAGTGGCTGTGATTATGTTTAAGAGACTTGTGATAAGCCTATAACAATGTTAATTATATATATTATATAAATAATTAAATCCTGTTATTAGATTATGACAATAAATCAATCTTGTTTTTTTTACAGCCTGACTAACTCACAACCCTAGTGGGCGTAACGATAATATGACCGGGTGGTCGGCCGTGGCGTTCCCTGGGGTCGAAACAGGTCGCTAGCCGGACAACCCCGAGTGAATCGGACTGGGTGGATGCCGGAGGCGCCTGGGGTCGAACCAGGTCGCCTTGTCCCGGTCCACCTCGATAGGGTCGGACTAGGTGGGGGCCTGAACGCTTGGAGTCGAACCAGATTGCTTGGCCAGGGCCACCTTGACTTTTCGCTGATTGCTCAGAGTGAGCAGCGGACCAGCGGGAAGGATGAAGCGGATCAACCTGTCCTTATGTGAACGTGTGTATCGAACTAATGGGAGTTTTAGTTGCCGGTTCGCTAAACCTAGCCCAGCTAAGAGGACTCCGGCAAGAAACTTAGCTAAGCCCGAGCAAGGTCGGAGTAAAGGGACAGGGCACGTGTTAAGGCCCCATTTAGACGAGGCGAGAATTCGTATGCGAGTTTCATTACATTGCGGCTTACTTAGGTACGATGAGTTCAATCGATCAATCAAACGCTTTATTGAAATGAGACTGGCATACGAGTTCTCACTCCGTCTAAATGAGGCTTAAACCGCTGAACCGTTTTCGATCAGTTCGTGGCAAAAATGAGCGCGATGCTCGCTGGTTTTTGGGATGCCAGGCGTTTAAAAAGTTAGGATGAATTTATTCCTGAGTCAAGTGCGGTGATAGAAGTGTGACAAGGCATGAGCCCGAAAAGTTCCTGAGAATACTCCTCGTTGTGTTTAGTTGGCGGATAAGTTCTGTCACAATATTTTTTGCAAAAATAACGTGAGATTAGGGTTGCGAGCCCGCTTCACGAGCGCTGGAGGGGTGATCACAAGCCTGTCATCGCGGGGCCGGGGTGATCCGTTGTGTCTGTGGACCCTTTAGCTTAATTATATTTGTTAATGTTGTTATTGTTTTTATCTTGTCTTAGTGTAATTAATTCTATGGAACTTGTTCTATATTAAATTGTTTTCATTTCATTATTTTATGTTATTATTATACGTCAATTTACAGCTTAACTAAGCTTAATCTTTTTCCAATTAAGAAAACATACAATGTATGTAAATTTAGTGCCTCTACTTTCTTCACCAACCTTTAACCTTCGAGATAGAGCACTGTTTGAAGTACTTGCTACTTACTGCTAGATTTGATGAAAACCTTTTGTTAAAAGTAATTAAGATCGTTAAGAAACGAAATGTTAAAATTTTCGGAAAGCTCTATTTTAGGGCTTCTTTCGTAACAGCAATTAATCTTTCTTATCCGGCGCTACACTTAATATTCTAATCGAGGGGTGGTAATATTAAGTGTAGAGACGGATAAGAAAAAGTCGAGGTCATTAATTGGCATAAACTAAAAAATAGCTTTCAATTAATGTTCAGGTAAAATAAAAAAAAATACCGTAATTTTATTTTATTTGCATAAAACCTTGTGGCAGAACTTATAGGCCGACTAATTACCTATACAGTGTGTAAGTCTAATACGGGCGAACAATTAAACCAGATATAGCGTTTAGTAGTGTTATCATTAATAGATATGATTTTTTAAATTACACTAAATAGTGACCTCGTAATTAATTTTTGAAAATTTACCGAGCAGCAATGTACCGCATACATACATGCTTGTTATGACATTGCGAGATACGAGCTTTTTTAAAGTAACTGTCAACTAGCGTGTTTGTCAACTTGAATGTGTTGCGTTACACTGCGGCCCGAATTATTTTGTATGGTACATATTTTCATTGTGGTTTTAAGCAATAGTTATCTAAATATGCTTCTTAGATCCTATGCTGACCACCGTTTCAATATTCGCCCGTATTAGATTTACAGGCTGTATACGGGACATATGGGATCATTCTTAGAGTTCCGTACCAAAATGGTAAAAAAGGAACCCTTATGGTGCTACTCTGTCTGGCTGTCCGTCTGTCACAGCAAGATATCTCAGGATCTACTGATGCTATCGACTTGAAATTTGGAATAGTTTTAAAAATCGCTTACTCGAGCCTATTGGATAGAAAAAAAATCTTATACCTTTTTTACTTTTTTTTTAAAGGGGTCCGAAATGGGATGTGGAGAAACAAAAGTAGAGCTATTATGTATATCGAGTGGGATATCAAATGAAAGAGCTTAATTTGTAAATTCCAAAACCATTTTTATTTTATTTCTTAATTTTGATCTTCTTGATTTATGCGCAAAAACGTTCAAAAAAATACCATTCCCCTATTATTTTCGAAGTTACTGAACAGAAAAATCTGTAATAATTACTAATTATTAATATCGTCCTAAATATTACAGGAAAAATAAAAAGGTTTTCCTAAATTGCATCGTTTTTAAGAAATTTTCAAAAATCGTACACATTTTTATTTGCTCCTAATAAGCTAACCGCCATACAGTTTTTCTTGAACTATTCACGTATCTACTTACGAGTTTGTACGGAACCCTCGGTGCGCGAGTCCAACTCGCACTTGACCGGTTTTTTAAATTATGGGTTATATAACTTTTAATTCTACGCTAATACATGCTCTTTATCACAATAACTGAATAAATGAAGGGTACACGGAAAGAACATGTTTAGCAGTAGCCTGCCGTCGAAAGAACTCGATTCCTACCGGCTTTCCTAATATCAGGCATTTGAGCACCTTATTCTGCACAGCTCTTAAGGAAACAGTACGCCAAATCTGCACCGTCTTGCCCAAGGATACTTTTTACACCACGCCACTGATGTTTAGTCACCTAAGTAACTTTTGGAGTTACAGCGGTTTGAACGTTAGTCATCGTCGGTTATTCCGATTTGTTACCCGAAAATTCACCCTAGGGTGAATTCTGGGAAACGTATGTCTGAGAATTTACCCTAAACTAGGGTGAATAATACGAATGATTATCTATGCTCACTTCCAATTTATCACCTCGATAATGTTCACTTGACTAGAGTTTTTCCAATACACTCGAGATATCGAGCAACGCTCATGATACGTTTCCCGTTAAAAACCTAACTAATTGTTTAGATAGTAGGGCTTTTCTCCAGAAATATGTAAGCGGTCACCTCATTCATCTGGCCTTTTTTCATACTAAATGTATGGAGACAGATGAATGAATCGCAGACATATTTCTAGACAAATGCCCAGTAACCTCTTCTGATAACTTATGCATACTTAATATTATTCTCTATTATAATTGTCATTGTGAAAATATAATCAAAGTCTAATGCATGGAAATTGCAATAATTATGCCAGTCTTTCTTAAAATAAATAACAGAAATGTCTATCAGCTGTGGCGATAAAATAATAATATTAAAAAAGGGGAAAAGATCAAGTTGCCCTATATGATGGTCATCAATATTACCACCATAAAACATATTCTAATGGATCTTCATATTGGTTTTGTACCCAAAGAGACAAAAACAACTGCGTTGGTAGTATTGATAAGCTAACTGTACTAGGGTGATAAATCGGAATAAGAATCTAAAATAAATTCCATTTTTAGGGTTCCGTAGCCAAAATAGCTAAAAAGGAACCCTTATCGTTTCGTCATGTCCGTCCGTCCGTCCGTCAGTATGTCACAGGCATTTTACTCAAAAACTACAAGACCTATACTGATGAAATTTGGAATATAGATGTCTTGTAGATGCCGCAACTAAGTTTGGTAGTTAAATAATAAAAATAAAAAAAATCTAGGGGGGCACTCCATACATGTAACAGAAGCTAAAAAAAATTTTTTTCACAAAATGTCAACGTGTTGTACATAGTTCGACAGCTCTTTTGAAAAAATTTTATGGTTCTTACTTAATGTTTTTGATTAAGTGAATACCTTTGGAAATAATCGCTCCAAAAGTTGTGAAAATTGCGTCCCCCCCCCCCCTCTATCTTCTAAACCGTGTGTCCGAAAAATATAAAAAAAATTACAAAGATAACGCTTAATTAATACTTTCAACGAAAATTATTTTCAACAAGATCGGATTAACCGTTTTTGAGTTATTGCCGATAAACTGCGCTTCTCAACAAAACGACGTAATTGCTATGAAGATACGCTCTTTTGTTGTTGTACTTTTTTTACATCGTATTTTTTACCTTATAGTTACGGCTGTGGAACCCTACACTGAGCATGGTCCGACATGCTCTTGGCCAGTTTTTATTTAACCTAGCATAGGTTACATTCTCGGACATATGTTTCCCAGAATTCACCCTATAGGCACCCCAAAAATATTTAAAGCCTAACAAGCATTCTGCAAAAATAAATAATTTTCAGCCCTCATCATGTCAACAGCTGACCCTACTACTCCACTTAACAAATTGTTACGTTTTACATCAAGATCAACGGAAACATGAAACCTGCCTGCTTATAGACACGCGAGCGTACAATGCTCGGAAAAACACGACGATTTAGATTCAATATCGGCTGATTGAACGGCCGATTTCAGGTAAACAATACGTCACTAGAGAACTAAAGTAGCTTCCAAAAAGGTTGATCCTCAACTCGATTGTAGGTATGTTTTTGCTATGTTTCTACACGATAACTTGAAGATGGCTGGACCGTTTTGGAAAATTCTTCGAAGCCTAAACAAGCATTCCGCAAAAACAAATACGTAATAATAAATTTCAGCCCTAATCATGTCTTCAGCTAGTCCCGCTACTCCACTTAACAAATTGTTACGTTTTACATCAAGATCAACGGAAACATGAAACCTGCCTGCTTTTAGACACGCGAGCCTGCTAGTCTAAGATTCGGCCTAACATCAACCTTCCCTCGTCGGTTTCCTTAATGAAACCAATTTTGTTTATAATATGAGTGAAAAAAAAAACACAGTCCGTTGCTACCTCGTATCCTGGCAGGGCTATATTTCATTGATAGTCATTTATTCCAAATATTCATTTGATAATACAGGTTAACGATTTTTTTATATAATGCCAATCGATAGAAAAGGATAGAAAGAAAACGACAAAGTCTGGTGGTGGGTTTGGCGTAGCAATCCTATACCATCGTGGTGGGTATAAAATTATCTACCTTTCCACATACGCACTATACGCAGTGTGCGAAAAACTCTAAAGTCATTAGAAAAATGCCATTTTGTATTTCCACCCATTCTTGTCAGAATAGCCTCCCCACTCTAATACATTGTGTATTTTTTACCTCTAATTGCTTACTAAATTTTAATCTTCAAAAAAAGGATGAGGAAAGGTCTTCGTAAGGCTGTCTTTTCTACTATACAATGCTCGGAAATTCACAACGATTTTGGTTTCAATATCAGCTGATTGAACATCTGATTTCAGGAAAAAAATCGCTTTGATTACGTCACTACTGAACGAAGGTTAAACGAGACCGTGATTTTTTCTAGTTTAAGAATCGTCGCATATCGTCGGCCGTAGGCTGAATTAAGGTAAGGGACAAAATACGATTTTTCAGGAGAAGCCGACAAAGTTTTTTTTCGGACTAAATCGTACATAACTTTTATTGTAATTAACCTTTTTTGGGTTTGATTTCACACGTAATCTTATATTTAAGTGTTCTATCTCCCTGTGCAGTGTTTATTTAAATAATTTAGTTATTATAGAAAATAGACGTCCCTTACACTAACGTATTTCGTGCGTAATGTCCTTTACATACCAAGATTACCAAGTATTTTGTAGTCTCGTCTCTTACCGTAAATTGGCCTATAGGTTGTGTCCAATATATTGATAAAAAAATAGCGTAAGGAATTCGTTGAAATAATGTATGGAAGAAAAAATAGAGTAAAGGGATCGTTGAAAAAGAATTAGTACACACTTTTAACGTAAGACGTATTTTTAGATTGGAAATAGTTATAAACATTCATGTAACAGCTATGAAAATGTATTGAACTGTGTGTGTATTTTTTGTGTGTCCCTTACATGGAATATTTGTACACTGTAAAAGTTGATTTCAACTAGACGTGTGCGCCGCGCCACCGTCGCATTTTTAGCCACGCCGCCGCCGCAGGTCATCCGATCGGCGTAAAGTCGGCTTGAATAAGATTTTATTGTTGAAGCTCATTTTCGTATTAATAAACAAATCTAACACTATTTAACGCTTTGTTCTGTCAGGTTATAGAAAAATATTTGGTCAAAATGACGTTTTATCTTATTTATTTTTGGGATAATGTTTTCTTGTGATCCTCGTGCAAGATTTTAGAAGAACGAAACATGAGAAAGGCTAATTGAGTAACATATACGGAGACATTCATTAATTCGTATAGGTCTATCATCAAAAATTCTGCAACGAACAGTCTCGTGCTTTAGGTACCTGTTATAGATTTTCTGGTATGGGGGCAGACCCACGCTACGTCTTCAGGTTCATGATCTCCATTTGAGAACTTTTCCATCTCATCGGCCATCATTTCTTTGAGCTATTTGCCACCTCATCTTATTTACTCTGAAAGCCATGGGAACTGGCTTCTTCTATGGGTTTTCTAATTTCTGATTCGATCACGTAAAAACATTCTGAGCATTGCTTTCTCTGTAGGACGTTGCTACTTTGACCCTACCAGTGAAATCCGTGCTTTACTCTGGAGACGCTGCGGGATTTCGACGGCGATGGCAAGTTGACTGCTTCGAATAAACTCTTTTTCGAAGTTAAATCTAAAGAAACTGGAAAGAATGATCCCAGTCTAAACGCTTGGTGAATTCCTCCGACACTACGGTAAATAGTTTCAGGGAAATGACGTCTTCTTACACCTTTCTGAAGGTGAATTGGAATTGGACATGTACTTTTGATCGAGCTTTTTCTCGGTATTTGGATATTAATTTAAATTAACTGAGCTCCTGAGCACTTTAGTCCAGAGATACTGCCACAGGTCTGAGTACTCTAGGGTACCTTGACGTTGGTCACTAACTCTAGAACGATAAACCTTCAGTAAGTGCAAAAAGAAGCTTATTTTTTAGTACCTAATATCCAACCTTAGGTTAATCGCAAAATCTAACTGTTTGGATATCGTCTGGAGAATTTAAGTTAATCTTAGCAATTCTCTTAATACCGCAACAAGGTCTTTGGCAGTGATGACGTCCAAAATAGAATCGTGACGTGACCTCTCACTAAAGGCTAAACCTCCTCCTCTTCAGAAATTAGGAAATACTTAGAAGACATCGAATTTTTTATCAAAGCATTTTTCTGGATTTTTGGTTTTCGAGCTATACACCCAAAACTCATTGCCACTTCAACCGATGGCCGATGGGGTATAAAGGTTTATGAATGGAGACCACAAACTGGAAGACGCGGTGTGGGTCTGACGGGCCAGAAAGATGGTCTGATGGCCTGATCGCCGGGAGTCGATAGGGACAAAAGCCTATGACTATTTGTTGTAAAAGTCTTTAGGGGAGACCCCTGTTTAGCTGTAGATGTCTACGAGTTGAAATGATGATGAGATGGCTTTTGAATCGTGATACATGATCCACTTTGCTCATTTTCACTTTTTTATTCAGAATTCCGTGTGTAAATATATATTTTTCGCGTTAAATAACGCTGGATTCGAAATTACAGTTACAAATCTTTTTTTAGTATGTTATTTACTAAGTGTAGTAATTGCTGTCTGCGTCGGAGCAGCCCGTTTAAATTTTTTTGTTTGTCCTTATTTATCACTTAGGGAATAATTGTCAAAATCACGAACAAAATCCCAACCAAACGACAGATTTTTTTAGATGCCCGCACGCAACTGTAGCGTCCTCTCTTTCGCACACAGAGCGACAATGTAGGATAAAAAGGGATGGCAAATGTGCACGGAACCTAAATATAAATCGAATCAAATTAGTGCAAGGGACACACTGTTCAAAATATAATAATGTAAAATGGGGTAAGGATTATTTATTTCAAAACTCGTGCACACATTTTAAGGTATGGGTATTATTGACTTATGAGACGAAAAAGCCATTAGGGTAAAGCTAGTGTCATAAAGTTTTCTTCAAAAATATACCATGTAAAGGTAATTCCTTGATTGCGAAGACCTTTACTTTATTCAAAGTGGGTTGGAGGCAGCAATTACACCATTTTAGGTTACTATATTATAATTTTTTTCAGATACATTGTTTTTGTGGGACAGATTCGATTTTGGACCCAAGAAAATCAGTAGTGTAAGGGTCATTTTTTTCAAGCTAGAATTTTTTCATAAATATCATTCGAAAGAGCGTAAAATTCTGAACAAAACTGTATATTCAACTCATTTTGTGCGTTTTGTCCCTTACCTTAATTCAGCCTACGGCCGACGATATATTGATGGAAACTTTATTAACTATTGTATCGATATCCTACTAATATTATAAATGTAATATATTTGAATGTGAGTGTTTGTGATGTTTGGAGGTTTGAATGTTGTTATATACTAAATAATGTGGTAACAACTGAATGGATTGAGATGTTTAGCATGCAAGTAGACTTGGTCCTAGATTGAAACGCAAGATACTTTGTATCCCAGTAAAGAGTTCCCTTGGAAAATTAACGGGAATGACGCGGGCGAAGCCGCGTGTAAACGCTGGTTTTATTTATATCTGAACCGCGCAGCAAGTAAGGCACCAACCTTATCCTTATTGGCTATTTGACAACTTTTTTCTGTGATATGTTATATAATGACCTCTCAATAAAAGAAATATTAATGAAAAAACTACTACAATATCATAAAAACTCACCGAGTTACAACATTGATAAAACATTTTAGACTTTCCCAAAAACGTACCAAAAACACGTCATACTAAAGCCAACAGTAACGTGACGTCACGATTTATACTCTGTTTGGGCAAACCAAGCACTTTGTTAAAACTTGCGTTTATCGTAACGGTTTCATAACAAAAGTAACCATACATTTTATGGGTTATTCAATGGTCAAACCCAATTGCTATATTACCGACAAACCTCATCGAGATTTGTAGTCAAATCCAAAAAGTAATACAGGCAATAGCCAGGCCAGAGCTAAGCTAGCATTGCGCTAACCCAGCTGTGTCGCACGCCATCCAAAGTCACACAAGCTGTACAAGCGTATTTAAGAAGAGCATATACTGTCTTTATAATGCTTAAAATAGTGCTTTAATGGCTGTTTACACTGTTATATAACTTGTGTATTACTTGGGTGTCCAACGCAGCTATCTTTTTTTTAATTCTACATACAGTGGAACCTCGACACGTCGAACCTCAATAAGACGACATCCTCTATAACACGACATAAATTCTTGTCTCCTTCCTTTCAAGCCCAAAAACCTCCATTACTCGAAATATTAGACCTCCATTAGTCGAAATTCCCAATTACTCCCTCCAAGACGTTTTAGTATATTTTTTACCTCTATAATAGTCTAAGACCCCAGTATAGAACGACCTTCACCGAGCTGGTTAATGGATGAAAAGTATTGTATATTGAATTAAATATGTTAATAAATATATTGCAAGTGGGTTGCCTAAAAAAATTCAGTCCAGAATATGATTAATTAAAAATTGAAAAAATATTTTTTTTTTAGTTTTTCACCGTTTTGTTTAATAGACAAATGACATACCAATCAAAAGTATGAAGCCTATAGAATATGCAAACGTTAGGTTGCCTATATTTTTCCCGTCATAACTTTTGGGTTGCCAGGCATAAAAAGGTACATCATATTAGTAATTTGCACTGGTCTGGTTAATTAATAAACTTTATGCCAAAATAAAGATTATTTTATTACGAACACGGTGATATAGGGTTGCCTGCGAAAAATCAGTCCTGAATTCCGGTTGCAGAGTTTTAAAAAGTCAAAGCCCTTCAATCCCAGTTGCGTTAAGTTTGCACCTGGTTAGTATGTGATGCCAAGGAAACCAGGTGCAAACTTAGCTCAACCGGTTAATACGAAAATTTTTGAATGAAGTCGGCACGGGTACATCGATATTAGTGATTTGCACTGGTCTGGTTAATGAATAAACTTTATGCCAAAATAAATACTATTTTATTACGAACACGGTGGTATAGAGTTGCCTGCGAAAAATCAGTCCTGAAGTGCGGTTGTCGAGTTTTAAAAAGTCAAAGCCCTTCAATCCCGGTTGCGTTATGTTTGCACCTGGTTGGTATGTGATGCCGAGGAAACCAGGTGCAAACTTAGCTCAACCGGTTAATATGAAAAATTTAGGATGAAGTTGGCACGGGTACATCGATATTAGTGATTTGGTTGGTATGTGATGCCAAGGAAACCAGGTGCAAACTTAAGGTTGCGTTAAGTTTGCACCTGGTTTCCTTGCAAACTTAGCTCAACCGGTTAATATGAAAAATTTAGGATGAAGTCGGCACGGGTACATCGATCAACCAAATCACTAATATCGATGTACCCGTGCCGACTTCATCCTAAATTTTTCATATTAACCGGTTGAGCTAAGTTTGCACCTGGTTTCCTCGGCATCACATACCAACCAGGTGCAAACTTAACGCAAACGGGATTGAAGGGCTTTGACTTTTTAAAACTCGACAACCGCACTTCAGGACTGATTTTTCGCAGGCAACCACCACCTCTATACCACCGTGTTCGTAATAAAATAGTATTTATTTTGGCATAAAGTTTATTCATTAACCAGACCAGTGCAAATCACTAATATCGATGTACCCGTGCCGACTTCATTCTAAATTTTTCGTATTAACCGGTTGAGCTAAGTTTGCACCTGGTTTCCTTGGCATCACATACTAACCAGGTGCAAACTTAACCCAACCGGGATTGAAGGGCTTTGACTTTTTAAAACTCGGCAACCGGAATTCAGGACTGATTTTTCGCAGGCAACCCTATATCACCGTGTTCGTAATAAAATAATCTTTATTTTGGCATAAAGTTTATTCATTAACCAGACCAGTGCAAATTACTAATATGATGTACCTGTTTATGCCTGGCAACCCAAAAGTTATGACGGGAAAAATATAGGCAACCTAACGTTTGCATATTTTGGACTGAATTTTTTTAGGCAACCCACTTGCTATATATTTATTAACATATTTAATTCAATATACAATACTTTTCATCCATTAACCAGCTCGGTGAAGGTCGTTCTATACTGGGATCCTCTACTATAACTCGAAATAGATGAACTTTACCTCCATATCTCTAAGAAATCGTTGTTTTGTTCTATCGCCTCTGTAACTCGAAGTCAAAAAGTACAAACGCCTATCGCCCCATTTAGACGGGGTGAGAACTCGAATGCGAGTTTGATTTCATAGCGGGCTACCCAGGTACGATGAGTACAGCTGATCGATTAATCGCCGCAGTGAAATGAAAATCGCATACAAGCCCCGTCTAAACTAAATGGGGCCTTAACCTCTACAAGTCGAACAGCCTCTTTAAGTCAAAGACCTCTATATGTACTCGTAGTACGAAAGTGACAAGTAGGGCTCTGCGCAACACGTGAAGTTGCGGACAGTTGTGCAAACCTGGCTGTATTTTTTTTTTTTTTTTTTTTTTTTTTTTTTTTTTTTTTTTAAATTATAGACAACTGCAAATAGGCTAAAATTCTTGTAACGCAAGTGGCCACCGCCGTTTTTCGAGTTTATTTACTTTAACCCTTAACTTTGCCATCTGCCTACGCCATGGTTGCGGAGATTTTATATTCTTTGGCGTTCCGCTCTGAAGATGAAAGAACGGAAGCAAACACGTCGTTTGGTTGTTGGCTTATCTCTCTCTTTATTTCTTACAATTATTTGTGTTAAGGCAGCCGCGTTTCCGAACGGCTTAAGACTTTTCATATGACAACACCTGCTAGCTGTCAGTTTGACGGGCTGTGTCAGTTATTTTTTTGAAACGAAGAAGCTGTGTGAGATGAGATTTGTTAAAAGTGAATTTGGATAATATATTTGTTGGAACCCTGTTAAGTGACAGAATCCCCCATTTGTACGTGCTAAGCTAATGCTTGAAGTGTTGGAATCCTGACGAATTGTTTCGCATATGCGACGTCTGCAGCTGTGGGATCGGCAAACTTGGAGCTGGTCTTCTGACGGTAACTTTGACTTTAGACGGACTATGGTCCCCAAACTCGGTGAGTATTGAATCTTAGATTGTAGACTTTTAGTTTTAGGCCTTTAAGACATTCGTTTTTAAGAGTTCCGGGATTCTAATTCAGTGTTCGGCACAAGTCGAATGTTGAATAATTTGCTTGTAGATTGTAATTTCTATTGCATTTCTTCCGTCCGTCAACAGTCGTTTTCAGAATACAGGTGAAACTGTTACTAATAAAATATATTAGCAATTATATCGCTATTTTAGTTGCATAATGAATATGATTCTGTCAAAAGGGATTTATACCTGTAGCACAACTGTAGCAAGCAACCCTTTGCAGTTCGAAAAATAATACCTATAAAATATAAAGCGATATAATTATCAAATATACAGGGTATCCCTAAAACCAACGTCGATACGAAAAGGGCTGATAGACCAGCTCATCAGACACCAGATTAAGTAACTTACCCCAATAAAAATCTCTTAGTTTTCGAGATATTGACGTTTTTGCAAAACTCGTGCTAAGTGTTACCCTGACTCGGTTATTTGAGTGTCATGACTAAAATATCAAGTATTTTTCAAATCTTTTTTTTGATATGGGTATTCAAATAACTATGCTATTGGACGTAATTCCTATTTCTGTAAATTTCTTCATGCTGTGGCCACAGTAGAATATCAAAAAAATATTTTCAGATTTTACCAAATTTCACCTCAGATTTGGAACGAGGGTGGTGAAAAAAAAAATGTACTAATATAACCTGGTACATGACGTAAAAAAATAGCGCATTTATTTTAGTCTCTAAAATGGTTTAACATTTACTAAATATTGTAATAGTTTTTGAAATAATGATATTTTTTTACAAAAATAACCTGTCGACCAAAAATGTACCTAAATGTTTGACTATTTCATTCCAAATAAAGAGCCCTTTGATCGTCTTCTCGTTAGTAACCTATTTCAATACAGTTTATTGATTAATGGATATTTTTGGTGCTAACGGACCTACTTTGACGGATGATTACGTTAAGTTTGCACCTAATTGTATTTACTTAATCTGTTGTCTTATGAGCTGTTCTGTCAGCCTTTTTCGTATCGACGTTGGTTTTAGGGACACCCTGTATAATAGTAGGTACTTATAGGCGCTAGATCAGCCGGACAATTCTAATGGTTCTACATGCATCTTGTTACAGGTAGCTTATGATGGTGGGCTTTGTCACGCGTCACGTCCCGAAAAGTAGGTATGTACTTAAGTACTAAGAGTACGTACTTAGGAACGGTAGTGTGTACTTAAGTACTTAAGTGTGAGAGTAACGGTTACTTTATCATTCATTCAATCAATCATACTTTATTTTCAAATCAATCAATCGCATGTCAATCCAAGAAAAATATTTTTTGTTTATGCTAGCCCTATTTAGTAAGAAAAAACCGATCGTTTAGTATCTTCAATTTTGATTATAATAGGCTAGATGGCTAAAAAAACTGTTTAGTCCGTCTGTTACATTATGAAAAAATATTGTACACGTATTTTTTGTTTTGTTTGACAAACAAAAACTGACGAGGATAGAGTGCTTAGAAGTTTCGAGTGACGTCACTCTTGAGTACAAATTGTACTCAAGAGTGACGTCACAAGCCCCCACTCCAGAAGTTTGATGATCTATAACTTTGTCGATATTTAATATTTTGATAAACCAAAAAATACGTGTCCCATATTTTTCCATATTCTAACTGACGGACTAAATAGAATTACATATTTTTAACCCAGTCATCATCCCTATTACTTTCCATGACGTGGTCAGCCACTAAAATTAAAATATAAAGATCATCTTTGAAAAAAAAAAACCGAAATTATAAAAAAAGATTACAAAGCTCCCAAGATTTAACTTCTACTCGTACTTGACCGGTTTTTTACTAGTCTGTACTTTATGACTTGGCAAGGGCCTCTATTTCGATGAAAAAGGGTGACACCATGGAATAAAAACACCATAAAACGGAGATGTTGGTTGGAAATCGTATGCGTACTAGTATGTAGTTACTTACAATCTTATTCGGCCTAGTTTGGTTTTTTAGTCGAAATGTTGCTATTCGTTACTGTCGCTTTGACAGTCATTTTGTTGACTAAAATTCACCCGTTTGTTCGCAAATGTAAAAAATCATCACCTTCATTTTCGGTATCGTAGTTGGATTATTCATTATTCTTCGATATCTGCCTACCTACGTGTTCTAAAAATAGTTGGAATCGGTTCAACTGTTATCCACTCAAGTGGTCACATACACTGAAATATCGGCTATAGTGCCACTACACTGCCATCATAAGTTAAAAAGCGGTATCTATGTATGAAATTCGTACTTAGATAGGCCGTTTTGACAGTAGCAGTATAGCGCGGTTGGCTATAGTTATACAATCTGTTGCCGTACTTCCTTTACTGTTAAGATTTTTCTATCCAACAAAATTAACAATAAGTAAAGATTTGTACTGTTTTTTTTTATATTTTTTTGTTTTAAGCATTGAAAAAGTTCGTAAATAAAGGTATAAAATTTAACTCCACGCTAACAATTTATTAATTGGGTACAAGGAAAAATAGAAATGCCCATAATTTTCATTTTGACACTGGCTGAATTAAGCCGACACATTTGACTTCATGGTTTAAAAAGTATTTTTTTTTTTGCTATCATAGTTTCGGTAAAAAAGGTATTACTATAAAGTTTAATTTATTAATATCAAGCAAAACATATTAAATTTGTAGCGCATTTTATTGTTTAAGTTTAACTAACAAAATCGTTAAAATAATCATTTTGCCACATTTGTTGTCTGTCCTAAATCTTCATTTTATTAAAAAAGTAAAAAATCACTCGGTCGCACATTTGGTAAATTAATTGTTTTAAAGATTTTTTTAATGGAAATATTTGTCAACTTAATTATATCTTATGAAATCCGCCAAATTACTTTTTGTGAAATATTGGTATCAACTACAGCTTATTAAATATTGAAATAAAAATTGTTTATTCAGAAAATAAAGACACTAAGAGAAATAATTAAATTAAATTAAACAGATTTGTCAACCCCCTTGGTTCCGCCATTTAGAAAAAAATCCAAAAACTTAATAAAAAAAACCCCTGTCTCGACTCACGAGGCTATGTAAGCTGTAGACAGCTTACATAGCCAATAGTTAAATTACGCGTTCCTTTACAAATAAACAATTTCTCATGAAAAATTATTCACCAGGCGTAGTACCAATTTAATACCTACTCATGACTTTCTTAAGATCAGATCAGAGGCTCAAATTTAATGATCTTTAATTGACGAAACTCAGAACGTAGGAGATAATCAAAAAACACCACTCGAACTCTAAGTGCTGTACGATAAGTGACTCATTAAAATGTTAGGGACGGGTCCCTAACATTTTTTAGTTATATCTTTAAAAATATTGTTGAAAAAGGAAAAATAAATAGTCTCTGCTCTGAGCGACTGCGTTTGGTGGGAGAAGATTCTTTCAGGCTAAACTTCATACGTAGGTACAGTCACAAACAAAAATACAAAAGCAAATCTGTGGCTAGTGAAAAAAAGTACAAGCACAGAAATAGTAGTAGTACTACGAACAGAAGTTTCTCTTTGTTTGAAAAATGTTTAAACGAAGCAAACTTGATTGAAATTAGAGACATTAGTTTAATATAAGTTAATCTTTTTTCCGTTTGGCTATCTCTCCGGGAATTACACTACAGTGTAGTTTAAATATAAATATATAAAATGCACTATAAATATAATCTTGTATCATACTTGAATGTTACTTTTACTGAAGTTTACAAAATTAAACACGTTTGTAAGGGAACTTCAACCGAGGGCTGCTCTTAAGATGGTAACGACTTGGGCCCTGGCCTGATGGCCCTTCAGGGCGATCCGATACTCCAGATATATAAGATACTTTATCTTTCGACCTTTGAGCAGAACTCAAGTGGGCTCGAAGGTGATTATTTTATTACGGACTAGTTTCAGCTCCGCAACTCTGTCTGGAATTTTTAGTTTTACAATATCACTGCTCACTACTGCTTCCCTACAGCTCAACCCGTGATGCTCAACTTATAATTGCTCAACTATTCATAGTCGAGCAGTAGGTACTTACCTAATACCTACCAACTGCTGAACTGTACAACAAAATTGCTCAACTATGAGATACATATTAAAAAATCTGCATTTTTCGTCATTATAATTAGAGACCGGATTTGAAGTAGCGATCTCAATATTAATATGGATATGACTAGTGCAATTTGTTAAATACATGTCATGTTGGTTATATAAGGTCTTAAATTTTAGTGTACATTGTGCAGAAGAAATATTAAAGTCGAAGAACTTGAAAAAATAAAGTATTTCAAAAATTAACAAACGATGTTTTTATTTATTATCATCATAATTTTTGCCCAATATTTACAAAAGCTTCCAAAAAGGTTTTTACTTTTTGTTACATTTTTTTTATGTGTAGAAAAAATAATAAATTATACCAGTGATATCCATATTAATATTGAGATCGCTACTTCAAATCCGGTCTCTAATTATAAATATTAAAAACAAGCTTTAAACATTCGTGTTACATGTTAAAAGATTTTGTTTGAAATCTGATTTATGAAAAAATTGCATGTGTTTTTTATTGAGCTTTTGAGTAGTAGGTATCGATTTCTAATAAACGTCTTTCCTGTGCATAATACAATAGAAGTTATAGTTTTTATTATTTATATTATGTAGTAGTAGTCAATTAGAGTCTGTGCGGAAAGAGAATAGGATTAATTTTGGGGGGCGCTGTAATGCTTTTCTACCGTATGTGCCATATTTTCTGTTCTGTGGCCATACTGGTTAGGTTAGTTCCGTTTTTCGCCACGCCTATTCTCTTTCCGCACAGACTCTATCTAGTAGTACGTACAAACGAAGCCACTGTTAACTGACCTCCCATACACTTTCGCTCGTTGCAATAAAGTTGACATTCGTTTACAAATGTACATTCGTTTACAAATGTACAAACAGTTAACAGTGTGTTCGATTGTACGAATATATCACGAATATCTATTTGTATTAGTAGTCGAATATCTAGTAGTACGTTTTTATAAGGGCCTTGCAAGAAAATAATGCTTTAAAGCCCTTAACATGGTGATGGCCAAAGGAAATACGCGAACGTTTAACTTACTACAACGATAGTCTGTATGACCCCTTTTAAGTTAGTCTAACTACTAAATTTAGGTCAAATTTGCAAGTTCTAATGTGATTCGAGTCGTTCAGTTTTCCATACAAACATAAAGAGGGTCATTATCTTGCTTACACGGCATTAATTACGTCACACCTTGCCATAAAGTGGCAATAACCGCCCGCTACGCGTGCGGAAAATCCTACTTCATGGCCTGGGGGAGACGTAAAATTTTGTACTTACCACGGGCGGTAATAAACAAAGCCTCGGTCGCATATTTATCGGCCTTCCCTTCGGCTCGGGCGTCAAATACCTGTGATCTGAGACATTTTTTGTTTTACCACTACATGTACTATTAAAATAAGTTTTGAAATATTTTTTCTGCGCAAAATGACATGAGAAATCTCAAAATCCTTGCTAATACGATGTGTTTTTTTGACTTTTTGAGAGTTATCTTATCATATCATTTGGCGCAGATAAAATTATCAAGCTATAAAATGAAATATATTTCAAACATAATTGATACCCTAAAAGCAAACAATGACCCTTTAGTTTCGTATGGAAAATCGACCGACTCGATTCGCCTTAAAATAACTAATTTAACTGTTGTGGAATTTATAGTTACCTACATACTTACTTAGGCACCTGTCTCACTGCTGGCGAGTAATGGAGTAAAGGGATCAACCTTACCAGATCCGCAATATAATGCTACTCGCCCAATTTTACTCGCTTACTCGCCGGCGGTGGGAAGTGCCTTAGTCACATCCACCTCTGGCGTTTACCCCGAAGAGAATGCAGAAAAGGGTTCAAAACGTCATCATATCGACACTGAAAATTTCAAATGTCGTAAGGGACATTTTGTCGTACCTACACTAAATATACCATTGGAATCAGTTTTTTTTTTCTCTATCGATCTCTCTCTTGAAACTTCTCTATTGAAACTTTGATAACCCTTCAAATAAAAAAGTTAGGAGATGATTAAAATTTGTCGTAACTTATAGTAATAAAACAACTTAAACGGATTAAATCGCGTATATTACTCCATTTTAAGTCCCGACGTTTCGTAACCCTTTTCAGCGTTCGTGGTCGCGGGTAGACTCGTTGTCGTAACTTCCTAAATTTTAAAATTGATCCATATAACATTATAACCATGGTCACTATGTTGTATGGGCCAATTTATATTTTCATACATTTTATGGTTACTTACTCCATTAACCTGAAAACCATGAATATGACTTAGGTACAACAGAAATTTGCAACATACAAATACGCTTTTGGTAGGTAGTTACGACAATATGAAAATATTTTTAATTGACTTTACTACACAACAATTTGCAATGTGCAATACTACTTTTGTAGCAACGACATAATGATAATTATTGTTTTGGGACGAAGGCATTTTCGAATAGACCGAGTTACGATTTTTGAATTTTGTCTTTTGGCTCTTCTGAAAAGTAGACCTTGTCCCTTACGACATTTCAAAATTTCACTGTCGATATAATCATTATGAAATGATGTTCCCATTAGACTGTTTTCATTCCTCCTCTGGATTGCAATGCTGCCTCATTTCACTCAATGTACCCATTTACATTACATATTAAATTCAAACAAAAATGAACTGAAAAAGACTCGCATAATTTTATGTGCAGTCTAAACTCCAACCCGATTTTCCGATTTTTCACTAACATTTTATACACTCATGCAAGTCATGCATTTCCGATTTCCTATTTTTAAGGTTCGCCTTGTAAGAGAAGGATACAGCTATACAGGGTGTCACATGTCGGAGGGGGTAAAGAGAATATCGAGCGTCGGTCGACTAGGTTTCAACGCTTAGGCACGCCCGGCCAATAGATAAGTCCTCCATCCGTGTCAAGAGGACCAATATTTGAAATTAGGGTTCTGTAGTGAAAGAGAAATTATTGATCTGATTTGATATGGAAATATTTAATGTTCGCTGCTAGATATAATAATTTGATTGTTTTACCAATCAACACAGATTTACGAGCATTAAAATAGGGCGTGGGCTGTGTGCGTATTATTTTACGCCACGCCATAATAATTATTTTTCTTTATTCAGGCATGATTTTACTGAATAATGTATTCTTAAGACAAATCAGTTATATTGTATGAAGTATCGAACTCAGTATAACATTGTTTATGAAGTTTTAACATTTAAACTTCATAATTAAAGCTACTGTTAAAATGTACGAATTAGTACTGGGATGGAGTACATAGATGGGCTTGACGCTTGTTTGTCACTTGTTGGTATACAAAACACGTTGAAGGACAGTACTCGTGTAAGTTAACAAAGTTTATTTAAAATCATTAAGCCTGCCCTTGTTTTCTTTTAAAGAGATAATGAGATAAAATATCAGAAGCGCTCTTGAGATCTTGAGAGTGCTCTCGGATTGCGCTGACCTGAGCGCCTTGAGTTTGTTTTGTATATTGCAAAGAATTTAAAAATACATGTACATTGTATACCAGGCTACCTGATTTAACTTTGTTAAGTACCTCATAACGTGACCCACTATAAAATGAATGCGAATATATTTTTGTAACTAAAAGGGTTTGTGTGTATAAAAACCTTGTGAGTGAAATAAAATTCTGTAAGATATTGTGCCATCTAAGTCACATAAACATAACTATTCACTTGACGATTCAAAAATACTATATTTTTATTACTTACTGGCTTTTATCTGCAACTTGTTAGCATAGACTCGTTAATCGCCTAAAGAGATGCTTGCTGTTAAATTTCCGTAGGCCTAGTATTAATTTTATCGCACTCCTATAGAAACTTTCAGTCCAATTTCAAACTCTTCCAGGATAAAAAGTATGCTACGTCCATTCCCAGATCACAAACCAGTATACCAAATTTCATCACAATGGGTCCAGTCGTTTAAGTGTAAAAAGGTAACGTACACAGAAACAGATTTGAGTTACTTTTAAATTTATAATAAGATTAGAAGAGATGTATAGATATTGAATTGATTTCTTCTGGTGGACAATACAGTATCTTTGTAAATATAAAGCACACTTTTCTGATGAAAGTCTCTAGAGGCCATGGCTGATATACCTATTTGTAGGATTGTAATCCCCTTACTTGGTTAGGACTGTTATAAGTATTTGTATTTATTAAATATATTATTATCATCGTCTAGTATGTATAATACAAGCCTTATTGAGCTTACTATGGGACTAGTTCGATTTGTGTAAGATTGTCCCCTAATATTTATTTATAAGTACAACAACTCGCCGATCTAGCTTTAGTCAGGGTCAAAAAAATGCCCGACTTTGCCCTAACATACTGGATATTTAGTTTGATACGTAGACTTATTCAAATCTAACGCACATCAGTCGTAAGCATTGTATTATCTTATAAATTGTTAGTGCCGATACGCTGAAGGAAATTCTGGTTATTTTTGGCAGACATACATTAACATATGTGTGTGTTATATGGATCCATTCTCAATTCAGAACGTGGCCTGGTCGTTTTATCTCTTGTCAACTTTACTTTCGGTTTAAAAGAACTAAATAGTCCGATTAATGAAGCATTTCGGCTCGGAATAATTCCTCTGTCGCTGAAACTTTGCAGTGTGATAAAGTAGGGTATAAAGCATACGTTTGACAAATTATCTAGGATTTTTGAGATTTAGAAGTTAGGTATTTCTGCCAAAACATGAAAATCGCTTATAACTGCTTGTGAAAAATTCCTCTGTCCGAACTTCCATCGGTATATGATATTATATATTAATAAGCGTATATATTATCATTATCTAGGAAAATTTCGATTTCGAATAGGTAGAAATTTTAAAATACCTATTTTGCATCATAACTTCTTCAGGAAAATTGCTCCGTCAATATTTATTTTTTTATATGCCCTAAATCCTTTAAATATATCCATTTTCACAATTATCTAGGAAATTTTCCTAATCGATCACACCTTTACAGATTTTCGGCAATAACTCACGAGGAAAAATTGCTCCGTCAATTTTTATTTTTTTCTATGCCCTAAATCATTTAAATATATCGCTTTTCACAATTATCTAGGAAATTTTCCTTATCGATCACACCTTTACAGATTTTCGGCAATAACTCCTGGGAAAAAATCCTCCGTCCATTTTTATTAACTTATTAGACACAGTACAACAAAATATAATTGTTTATTATCCAGTAAATTTTCGCCCTTAATCATTAATTTTCGAATATCGCAATATAATGAACAATTTTTAAAAAGCGAGCTTTCAAATAACACCGAGCGCGTGGTGCGGGAGGGCTGCAGCAAAGTATAAAGACAACCAAGTAGTTCGTCTTCGCCGTTTAGGAGCGAGCGATACCTACGGTTGCCTAAGGCACAGGGCTGCCGCTCGTCGGTACTGTAAAATACCTACGTACTACGACGTAACTTTTATTAGGTTGACCTCGAACGAACAATCGTTCGGCGGCATCCTTTGTGCGTGCCACGTGACGGCGGCATGTGTCTCAGTCGGCTACTTACAAAGAACTCCAATAGACCAGGAGCTCAGTGCAAATTCAATGCTATTATTTATAATACAATTTTAGTAAGTACATAAGTATGTGACTATATGAAATAAAAGTAAATAAATATAGTTGCGTCTCGACATTTTGAAAGTAAATACTAGTAAGTACCTAGATAAAGTATAGGTACATCATTTGTAAAAGGTTTGTATAGTCCAAATTATTAGTACCTAAAAGTTTTTATTTTGGATAATCAATTACTTAGAAAAGCGTCGTTTATGCTAGGTGGTAATAAATGAAACTTCATTTAACTGTTAGTAAAATTGATGTATACACTTAAAACACTATTCCTCAAACATCCGAACAAATTGCAGTATATAAATATATACGTTTTCTATACTTCGCTTCGTGCGCAGACATTTTGTACGTTCGACCGCTCGCATCGCGCTCAGCCCTGACTAAAGCACCCGGCAATGCTGGCCTGTGGTGCTTAGGGCTTGCAAATATTCGACTTTTTCAAATATTCGAATATGATTTTGTAGATATTCGAATAATTCGAATATTATTCGAATACTACCAAAAACTATTAAAAAATCGTTTTTCTTAGTATTTTTTGTGAAAAAACATGTTAGAAGAGATATTTTTGACGCTGCGATTACCTTAAGACTAATCAAACTTAATTAGTCTTACTCAAAACCTATAAACCGACTAAGTAGAAGAGGGAGATGCTTTGTTTGCAATATTTGCAAAGCAAGGAAGGAACGAAGAAGTCAGCTTTGGTGCACCCGATCCCTAAAAAAGGCGACCGCTCAAACCCAACCAACTACAGGCCGATAGCCATAACCTCTCTGTTCTCGAAGATAATGGAGTCCATTATCAACTGCCAGCTCCTTCGGTACCTAGAGGACCACCAGCTGCTTAGTGACTACCAATACGGTTTCCGTAAAGGCCACTCAGCTGGTGATCTTCTGGTCTACCTAACACATCGTTGGGCACAGGCGATCGAGACTAAGAGTGAAGCATTGGTCGTTAGTTTGGACATGGCGAAGGTTTTTGATCGGGTTTGGCACAAAGCACTTCTTTCGAAGCTTCCATCTTATGGGCTTTCCGAGAAATTATGCGAATGGATCAGTAGCTTCCTAGCAGACAGATGCATAAAGGTCGTAGTCGTAGTTGACGGTGAGTGCTCTGAATACATGTGTCCCGCAAGGCTGTGTGCTATCCCGTACGTTGTTCCTTCTGCATATGAACGACATGCTGCAAATCTGTGGCATTCACTGTTATGCAGATGATAGCACGTGTGATGCTTCCTACACTCGCACCAATATTTTTCGGGATAACGTGATCGAGAGCAATGAAGACACAAGTTTGCGCTTTCACCGTTAAAAAGCTTGCGTTTGTTGCATCACCCATCTGCTCAGACCCGTCTGCTCGTTTGCCCCCTATTTCATAAAAAAATCCTTTGGGGTTATGTCGGACTCACTCCCTCAAAAGGAGAAGACATACCCACTAAAACCACCTGGACCCGAGTTACCTTAGAATAGCAATCTGTCTAAGAGATGGAGTCAAATATTTGCATACTCTGTGGCATGGACGTTAATCAGGTGGGGCGACACTGCCTTTTATGCAAGAAAAGCGCCGGCCACATGGAAGCTCCGTAGAGCCTTGGTGCACATACTGGTGCAAGGTGTCCACGAGTCCTGGTGGGTAGTTAGTTGGCTGCATTCCACATTCAGCCAATCTCTTAACAGGCCGGTTCAGCAGATAACCAGTCCTAAATCATAAAGCTGTCCCGTCGCAGCTTTTTAAACTGATTTTGTCTACCGCCCACTTTAAAGAAATAAAAAAATTAAACGCCCCCCAATTTTATTGGTTAACGAAAAACCACTACTATATATTTTTTCTGGCTCTCTTACCGCCCCCCTTGATGCCTTCACCGCCCACTAGGGGGCGTTATCGCCCACTTTGGGAACCTCTGAACTAAATTGTAGTAGGTTTATCCTCGTAAAGCCCGTTTCCTAAATTTAGGATATTTTGCTGAAGTAATTTTCGAGGTTATTGAGATGAGAATAGAATTCTAATTTCATAAATGCTCCCCTGCTCATCACCCCCCTCATGGGCCTTACGATTTGGGACTGGTTATCCACTAAACCGGCCTGTTAAGAGGTTGCCTGAATGCGGAATGCAGCCAACTACCTACCCACCAGGGCTCGTGGACACGTTGCATCATCATGTGCACCAGGGCTCTACGGAGCTTCCATGTAGCCGGCGCTTCTGTTGCATGAAAGGCCGTGTCGCCCCACCTGATTAACGTCCGTGCCACAGATCATGTGTGGGGTACATGCCAATATTTGACTCCAACTCTTAGGCAGATTGCTATTCTCAGGTAACTCGGATCCAGGTGGTTTTAGTGGGTTCTTCTTCTGAGGGGATGAGTCCGACATAACTCCCCCAAAGGAAGTTTAAATTTCAGACACAAGTCTGTTACGGCTCTCGATGACGTTATCCCGAGAAATGTTGGCGCGGCCGGTGTAGGAGGCATCACCCGTTCTATTATCTGCATAACAGTGAATGCCACAGATTTGCCGCATGTCGTTGGTATGCAGAACACCGTCAGCTACGACTACGACCTTTATGCATCTGTCTGCTAGAAACCTACTGACCCATTCGCATAATTTCTCGGAAAGCCCATAAGATGGAAGCTTCGAAAGAAGTGCTTTGTGCCAAACCCGATCAAAAGCCTTCGCCATGTTTGGACATGGCGAAGGCTTTTGTTAGTTTGGACTAACGGCCAATGCTTCACCCTTAGTCTCGATTGCCTGTGCCCAACGATGTCTTAGGTAGACCAGAAGATCACCAGCTGAGCGGCCTAAACCGTATTGATGGTCAGTAAGCAGTTGGTGGTCCTCTAGGTACCGAAGGAGCTGGAAGTTGATAATGAACTCCATTATCTTCGAGAACAGAGAGGTTATGGCTATCGGCCTGTAGTTGGTGGGGTTTGAGCGGTCGCCTTTTTTAGGGATCGGGTGCACCAAAGCTGACTTCTTCGTTCCTTCCTTGCTTTGCAAATATTGCAAACAAAGCAATTCCCTCTTCTACCTTGTCGCTAACCTACTCGGTTTATAGGTTTTGAGTAAGACTAATTAAGTTTGATTAGTCTTAAGCTTAAGGTAATCGCAGCGTAAAAAATATCTCTTCTAACATGTTTCTCAGAAAGATTACTAAGAAAAACGATTTTTTAATAGTTTTTGGTAGTATTCGAATAATATTCGAATTATTCGAATATCTATAAAATTATATTCGAATATTTAAAAAAGTGGAATATTTGCAAGCCCTAATTATATGTACAGGTATAATTTTATTTAAATGAACTAAAAAGAAGAAAATAAACTTTAAATCAAATGACAAGATTTATATGATATAAAAGCTTGTCGCGAGATTCCTTAGAATTAATCGAGATCATATAGATACATATTGTATTCTTGTATAGCTTCTTAGCTTCTATCTATATCATATAAATCTTGTGATTTGATTTAATTTAAAGTTTTTTTCTTCTATTTAGGTCATCATTTAAATAAAAAGAAATTAAGTGGGGCGGGAGGGTCGTGTCGTCGTCGTCGGTACGAAGAACGATGATGAGCTGCGTGCGGGTATGCAGGCGGGGCGACGCGGCGTCGGCGGTGCGGCGGCGGCAGCGGTGCAGTGGCGGTGGCCTTGTAGGCTTGTAGTTCTTCTCCACTCCCCGCAGTCCTCCCGCAGTCCTCTCGCACCCCGCGCTCGGTGTTGTTCGAAAGCGTGCTTTTTAAAAATTGTTTGAGATTGATTGTTTGCTGAGATAATCGAAAATTAATGATTAAGGGCGAAAATTTACTGGATAATAAGCAATTATATTTTGATGTTCTGTGTCTAATAAGTTCATAAAAATGGACGGAGGAATTTTTCCCAGGAGTTATTGCCGAAAATCTGTAAAGGTGTGATCGATAAGGAAAATTTCCTAGATAATTGTGAAAAGCGATATATTTAAAGGATTTGGGGCATAAAAAAATAATAAAAATTGACGGAGCAATTTTTCCTCGTGAGTTATTGCCGAAAATCTGTAAAGGTGTGATCGATTAGGAAAATTTCGTAGATAATTGTGAAAATGGATATATTTAAAGGATTTAGGGCATATAAAAAAATAAATATTGACGGAGCAATTTTCCTGAAGAAGTTATGATGCAAAATAGGTATTTTAAAATTTCTACCTATTCGAAATCGAAATTTTCCTAGATAATGATAATATATACTCTTATTAATATATAATATCATATACCGATGGAAGTTCGGACGGAGGAATTTTTTACAAGCAGTTATAAGCGATTTTCATGTTTTGGCAGAAATACCTAACTTCTAAATCTCAAAAATCCTAGATAATTTGTCAAACGTATGCTTTATACCCTACTTTATCACACTGCAAAGTTTCAGCGACAGAGGAATTAGTCCGACGTCTCCATACAAAGAATCTCCTCGTTTCCTGGACTATAAAATTGCGTAAAAGGGATGGCATATTTAAAGTAATAAAAAAAAGAGACAGCTAGGTAGCTTTTGTTACTCGCGTTAATTTTGAAATGTCACCCAGATAACCAATCATATGATATGATTGTTTATCTTTCACTCACTCCCGTTGTCAAGTGCATAAGTTTGTCTCTTTCATTCACAAAGTGTCATTTAGGTGGCCACGTTTTCATTAATTGTGACGGTTTTTGGGAAAACGTCCCACTTCGTCGATATAGAGTTAAGAGTAGTTCCTAATACTACATATCATACGCTATCTTTTGGTGAAAGATTCATGTCTCTAGGTGCTATAGTTATTTTTTAAAAATTCTGCAAAGTTGCAGAAGTGAAAAAGCGACAATTGAGAAAACGTTGGTTAAAGTTTGGGATGGCAGAAAACACACTTCTACTTTGAAGTTATGGAGTGGTTGGTATTAAATGAATGGGCATACTTTAGAGATTTTAAATTAGTTAAAATCATGTATGTAACCTTAGTATTTTGAATGTTATGGAGGCTTGAACATAAAAACAGGACGAAAATATGTAAATCCTGAATATGGGTTTATTTCTATATTCTATTATACGGCACGCAGATTTATCATTAAAGTTGTATTTATAAATCGCCGGTCCCAATTAAAATAGTCGGATCTACAAAAACGTCATTTTTGTTTTATTGCGTCAAAGTCAATAAAAAACACTATATTTTTATTATTACAATTAAAATTTATACTTTTTACGTAATTTTCTGAGATATTCAATTTAAAAATGTCGGATCTTGTACAAGGTCCAATTAATAACGTCGTATGTTGCGTTGCGACAGTGTTTACGGGGCGAGGGGGGAAGCGACGCGGTCGGATGTGGCAGTTACCGCTATGTTGTACGGAGGAACGGCCGCTTCATTTCATTTATGAGTTTATGACTTTTATTTTGATACATTGAAAACGGTATATTGTGTGGGTTTATTTTTATAAGCAAGTTTGGTGGTCCGTGCAATATGTCGAATGTGGTAGTTACGACAGTTTTAATTGTCTTCACAATATTCTTTTAAGTTGGATGTACCACATCCGTCTTTTTTTTTGTGGAAGCAACTTAGGTGCTATTGTCGTAAGTAACACATTCGACATTTTTATATGGAAATAAAATATTGGCTTATGTTGTAACTGGCACATGCGACTTTTTTTTATGCGAATGACATATAGGCTTAAGTCGTAACTAATATATCCGACATTTTTTTTGGAACTGACATAGCTTTTTATATGTCGAAAGGTACACTTCCGACAGTTTTGTGTGGATATTATACATTTACTTTTTGTTTTTTTTTATTCACGATAGGTAAGCATTTGACTTTGATCTCACCTGTTGGTAAGTGAAGATGAAGTCGATGATGGAGCATGCTTACCTAGATAGTGCCTAATCACTCTCGGCTTGAAGAGATCCAAGTTATATTTTTCCGGGAAGAGGTCTGCTGGAAGAGAGTTCCACTCCTTAGCTGTCCTAATAAGGAAAGTGGAAGCAAAGCGCTTTGTGCGAGTCGTTGGTATATCGACAACGTAAGGGTGAAACCCAAGTCCACGCCTAGTCCCATAATGACGAAATGGAGATGGCGGAATCAGTTCATGCAATCCTAACGCACGCTTGCCGAAATGTATCCTGTAAAATACCGATAAACTGGCGACCTTTCTGCGGTGTTCAAGGCTTTGCAGCTTTTGCTTCACCAGGTCAGGATCACCTATGAGCTTCTTGGCACGCTTATCGACTGAATCCAAGGCGGCTAGCTGGTACTTGGCGGACCCATCCCAAAGGTGGCAGCAGTACTCCATACACGACCGGGCCTGTGCTTGGTATAACTGGAGCAGTTGTCCTGGTGTGAAGTACCGCCTAACCTTGGAGAGGATCCCAAGCTTCTTGGCTGCAGTTTTGGCCAAAGATTCAATATACAACCCGAAGTTCAGATTGGACGATAAGTTCATGCCAAGAAGTTCCAGACGATCTGATATTGGCATGGGTACATCACGGAAAGTCGGAGTCAGGTCAAAATGACCCCGTTTTGTGGAGAACAAACACGCCTTGTCTTGGTGGCGTTGAACTTGACTAAGTTGGCTTCACCCCAATCGGATACTGCCTTGAGAGTCGAATTCAAGCGATCCACGATTCCAGCGTGCTGTCATCAGCATAACCAAAGGTTCCGAAAATTAGCATGTCATTAATGTGCAGCAAGAATAGAGTTGCAGACAGAACAGATCTCTGAGGAACACCGGCATCAGTAGCCCTTTGATCGGAGGTGTAACTATCGAGAACTACACGAATCGATCGGTTCCTCAGGAAATCTGCGATCCAGTTGCAAAGGCGAATCGGTATGCCGTACGTAGGAAGCTTACCTACTAGACTTGCGTGCCAGACCCTGTCAAAGGCTTTCGAAATGTCTACAGACACACTAGAAGATCCCCAGTCGCTCGCCCCGGGCGGAAACCAAACTGGTGATCGCTGAGCAAGTCATTATCTTCTAGGTATGTTAGGAGTCGTTTGTTCAGTACACGCTCCATAGTCTTGCAGAGTATGGAGGTGACAGAGATCGGTCGGTAGTTGGCTGGGTCTGCTCGGCTGCTCTTTTTAGGCACAGACTGCACATTAGCTAGCTTCCAACTCGAGGGAACTGCTTCAGTATCTAGAGAGAGGCGATACAGACGAGTTAAAACTGGAGACAATTCGGCTGCACAGTTACGCAAGACAATTGCTGGAATGCCATCGGGACCACTAGCTTACTTTGCTTTAAGTGCAATTATCGGTAATTTTAAGGGGATAATTAATAATACTTACCAGTAAGAAATTTACGCTATATTTATAGTCTTGTGTGGGTTGCTGGTTATGGTTTTATGCATGATAATTGTAGTTTTTTATTCTCCTTTCTAAGGTGCAGCGGAATCACTAATTCCAGAACACTCCGAGTATGAGACGAAATTAATTTAACTGCAAGAATTATTGGGAGATGTTTTTCATGATGAAAATGAGTATGGTGACTGCGACAACTTGGACATTCTACCAGTTAACGGTAAACAAATAATACGGTCGAATACTACTTCTCCAGCAATTTCAGAAAGAACAGCTGGCACATCTCCGGAAATGAATATTCCAACCTATCCACCGCCTAGACTTTTAGTAGGTACCTAACTGTTCAGACTGATTAGAGTGTTAAATTGAAAGATTTTTATAAAGAAAGGTTTGTTAAATTTCATAATAATGCTTAATAACGTTTTATATCCGTTTTTTTAGTAATTACATAACTTTTGAGACTGATTAACACACTTATAGTAAAATAAATGTTTTTTTTGCGTTTTGTTAATTTAGGGGATGCTAATTAAAATAAGAAAATTTAATTGCAAGAGTTAACTTTGAAAAGTACATGTTATAAGTTTAATGTTATTTTATGGTAACTACTGTCCAACAAAGTGTGTGTTTGTGCCATTCCAATTGTGTTACCTATTTGTTTTTATTACAGTATAATAAAAAGTATTTCATGAAGAACATTGCCTTATTATTTCATTAAATTCACTTTCTTATAAAATCTATTCAATTGTCGTAACTATCTCATCGTCATCATTATATTCCAAATATTAATGTCTTAAGTGACACTTGAGACAAAAATAAAAATATAACGTCCAATTAAAAATGTCCTAAGTGACACATCCGACTAACGACAGTAGCTCATGTCCAGAAAATAAAGTCGTATGTGACACTTCCGACAGTTGGCTTATATCCAACTCCGCTTAAAAATGTGACATGTTCGTTTTTTGGCACTTTTAAGAACTTATTTATATTTTTGATTATGCAGTTGTAAAGAGTAATAAAAAATAGTTACTCTTTTCAAATTTCATAACAATATTCCATAATTTGACAAATCTATACACAAAGACGTGTTTGGCGAACTTTGATTGCTCCTCCTGTAAAGTCGCCATTTTGCAGATCCGACTTTTTTACTTGGGACCGGCGAAATGGTTTCCCATACTAAAAAAGACAGAAATAATTCTGTGGATCCTTTTATTTAGTTATTATGTCAAAAAGTTAATAACAAATGATTTGATGAGTGCCATGCATAAAAATTAAAATACATGTGTCTCTTAATATATAACATGAGATTACTTAAGAAACCTACTAATCAAGCACAGAAAGTATGTAAAATATCAAATTATAAGTACTTTTTGTGTGTATAAAGTTTAGTGATTTTATATAGGGAGCGTCCCACTTGGTCGGTTTACTAAACTTTAGTGCTTCTTCATTGAAAGTGTTTGTGTTTGGTATATTTTTCAGTTTTATGTATGAGATAATGGTTTGTTATTGTTAATCTAAGAGTCTTTGATACTAACGTCGTTTGTTTAAACTTTTTTAACGTAATTGAACGAAATTTCATTTCGACTCAAGTTTAGTGACCCACTTTGACGGTTTGGTGGATCATACGCTAAAAAATTACTACAAGTATAAAATCATAATTTATAAACATAGGTGTAATTTGCTGAACCAAAAACAGTATAATTACAAACCAAAAATAGTGTACGTATTGAACCTATGAGATGTAGCAAACGGATCGAACTCATCGCAACGTTTATATAAGTCGCCGCGCCGCCTCGTCAGCGACATCAAAGGAGCACGAGTTCTTAAAGGAATATTGTTTGTGATAAAAATACTTGGATATGTCGTTTTGAAATTATATTTTTTTTAAATATTAGGTACTGTTTTATTTATCAAGCGGAATCATCTATTTGTTACCAAGATTTTCAAAGCTTTCACGTCAAAATGACCTTCTTTGGCAGATAATTAAGGTTGTTTTAGACTTATGTTGCCTTAATTAACAATAAAATTGTAATTTTGCTGGGTTGCAAGCTAAACATCTTGGTAAGAAAAAAGGAAACTTAAAATGTGGACATTTTAGCAACTTAACTTTTATATAAACTGTTTTAAAAATGCTCTTATAACTTTCTTTCACATTTAAATGACACCGAAAATCATGGAAATCATTGAGCGAAAATTTTCTCGTGTTTAATTCATGCTGACGTGACAAAGCCAATTTTCAATTTTATAAATATACTCAGTTATAATGGGAGAGTTATATTTGCAAAATTGAACTTACTTTTTTATTAAATCATTTACAAATGGCCAGTTCTAAAAGTGCCACCCTCGTATGGCAAATAATTTTATACCAACCCCTCCATAACTGCAAACAACAAAATGTGTTTTTTGCGGCCCCAAATTGTAATCAACGTCTTCTCAATTGTCGCTTTTCACTATTGCAAGTTTAAAGAATTTTCAATAAATAACTATAGCTCTAAGAGACTGTGTTATATATGTGGTAATCCAAAACGAAAGGAACCTTCTGCAGCTTCGGCAAGTGCTTACGAAGTTAATGCCTTATCTTTACAAATTACTCATAACACCATATCGGCAAAGTAGAAATTGTTCTCTAATAACAGGTACAAATATGATATCGACGATTTTTTCTGTATGCGACAAAGTGGGTCGCTGGGCACTAAACATTGAGGCCCTAAAAAGGTGCTTAAAGTGGAGATTTATGCGTCGTCATCAAAATCATAGGTTTATTACAATATGTTCTATCAGTTTTCATCGAAAGTTGATTTTCGGTAAGTTTTGCCATATTTCACTAAACTGCCCGTAACTCCGTAACTAGAATCGACAAAGTGGGACGTTTTACTAAAAACCGTCACAATTATTTATTAACTTATGCCTTTACTTAATCTATATACATATTATATAACATAGGTATCCGGTACACTTCTGTTTTTGTATTTATTTAGTGATTTTAAAGTACACATTATATTATTATGCCTTATAACAAATAAATTAATATCGGACAAAGAAAAACATAATAAATATCATGTACCTACTTTTAAATTGTTCATTAATTGTTGACAGCCACTGATTAGTTTCTGTACCAAATTTCTACATTAAAAAAATCGGTTGTCTGTAAAGTCGGTTTACTGACGATAGTCGAACGTGATAACGTTGACCCTGACTTTGACATTGACGTTGACATTGACGTTGACATTGACGTTGACATTGACATTGACGTTGACATTGACATTGACATTGACATTGACGTTGACGTTGACGTTGACATTGACGTTGACGTTGACGTTGACGTTGACGTTGACATTGACATTGACATTGACATTGACGTTGACGTTGACGTTGACATTGACGTTGACGTTGACATTGACGTTGACGTTGACATTGACGTTGACGTTGACATTGACGTTGACGTTGACATTGACGTTGACTTTGACGTTGACATTGACGTTGACGTTGACGTTGACATTGACATTGACGTTGACATTGACGTTGACGTTGACATTGACGTTGACTTTGACGTTGACATTGACGTTGACGTTGACGTTGACGTTGACATTGACATTGACGTTGACATTGACATTGACATTGACGTTGACATTGACATTGACATTGACATTGACATTGACGTTGACATTGACGTTGACGTTGACATTGACGTTGACGTTGACGTTGACGTTGACGTTGACATTGACATTGACATTGACATTGACGTTGACGTTGACGTTGACGTTGACTTTGACGTTGACGTTGACGTTGACTTTGACGTTGACGTTGACGTTGACATTGACATTGACATTGACGTTGACGTTGACGTTGACTTTGACTTTGACGTTGACGTTGACGTTGACGTTGACTTTGACTTTGACGTTGACTTTGACTTTGACGTTGACGTTGACGTTGACGTTGACTTTGACGTTGACGTTGACATTGACGTTGACGTTGACATTGACGTTGACGTTGACATTGACGTTGACGTTGACATTGACGTTGACGTTGACATTGACGTTGACGTTGACATTGACATTGACATTGACGTTGACGTTGACGTTGACGTTGACATTGACGTTGACGTTGACATTGACGTTGACGTTGACGTTGACATTGACATTGACATTGACATTGACATTGACATTGACGTTGACGTTGACGTTGACGTTGACTTTGACGTTGACGTTGACTTTGACTTTGACGTTGACGTTGACGTTGACATTGACATTGACGTTGACGTTGACGTTGACGTTGACGTTGACGTTGACGTTGTCTTTGACGTTGACGTTGACGTTGACATTGACGTTGACGTTGACATTGACCGCCGCCCCTAATATCTGGCCGCCCTAGGCCCGGGCCTACTAGGCCTTAGGGCAAATCCACCACTGGTCTCTTGTCATTCAATAGAGATTTTTGACAGCCGTATCTTAGGGAATAAGGGCTATTTTATTAACAATTTGTAAGAAACTATCGTCTTAACGACTTTAGTGCTGGAATAATATAAAGTACCTATTTGACAGGTAACGACCCTGCAAGGTAACGGCCCATGACGTCACACTTTTTCGTGCGTGCAGCCGGCTCCATCGAATTATAAGACGTTATCACGTCAAAAACGGATTTAAGGAAAAAATACCCACCGTCGGCAAAAATAAGCGAGTAAAGTTCGGCGAGTAACAGTTCATTGCGGGCTGACCAGGCACAGTGTGATCAGTTGACCTTTCCAGATCCGCAATGTAATGCTACTCGCCCAACTTTACTCGCTTACTCGCCGGCGGTGGGACCAGTGCTTTAAGACGTTTTAAAGGTACATTTTCCGGTCTCAAGATGGTTTTCCTTGAAATCAAAAGACGGATAACCTACAATGTTCCTTATCTAATGTGGAACGAGACATAGACAACGCCAGGGCCGCAGGCATCTGTGTCACAAAAGACTCGTAGAAAAATCATACTTCATCCAGCCCTCACAAATTCACCTCACGTGCCATCCCTAACGCAGAGGTATGTCCGAGAGAAGTTATACGTATTGTCCTTATCCACTAATGTCCTATATATTTTCTTCCTTTATGACCAGCTCTTAAGTGCGAAGACAGTTTTGATTAAGCACTGAGAGTCATAGTTATTTTTGATCTAAAAGTTTAAGCTATCGTAGCCGAGTGGTTCAGACATGCGACTTTCAAAAACGGGGGTCGTGGGTTCGAATCCTGGTACGTACTATATTTACTATAAGTTTTTCGGTGAAGAAAAAACGTCATAGGGAAAACTGCATACACCTACGCGATACGCGAAGGATTAAAGGGTGTCCCTTATTAGGCATAATTTAAAAATCCTATTATGAAAACGCGTAACAGTCTAGGCATACGATGATTGAGCATACCGCTTAAATGGCATAATATAAAAATGCATACAGTTTAATTGGCATACCAACTGATTTGGCATACCGAACACATAAAATTATGCATTCGGTAAAAAAGAGCGTTCTTGAAGAATAATTCCAGCTTTATACCCGTTGTTAACAGAATCCCAACATTTTGGGTTTTTTTCTACTAGGTAGTAAATGCTGGTTGAACCGAAATGCTACCAGAAAAGTAGGTTAGGTTAGGTTAGAAGTGCGACCCTTACAAAAACGAATCGCTTCCAGAAAAGTAGGTTCAGTTAGGTTTGAACTGCGACCCCAACAGAAACGAACTGCGACCAGAAATGTAGGTTCATCATCATCATCATTTCAGCCATAGGACGTCCACTGCTGGACATAGGCCTCCCTCATAGATTTCCACTTAATTCGGTTGGAAGCAACCTGCATCCACCGTGAGCCAGCAGCCTTAACCAGATCATCTGTCCATCTTGTTGGTGGACGTCCGACGCTGCGCTTGCCGATTCGTGGTCTCCATTCGAGAACCTTAGAAAAATGTAGGTTAGGTTAGGTTTAAACTGCAATCCCACCAAAAACGAGCTGCTACCCAGATATGTAGGTTAGGTTAGGTTTGAACTGCAACCCCAACAGAAAAGGGAATTCCAATGTCCGATTAGGCGTTTTAAAATATACTTTTTAACATTTATAAAAAAGAATGTTATACTTAGTTATTGGTTATTGCTATGCGTATTAATGGTATGCAAATTAAAATATGCATTTTAATATTATCCGAATATACAATTATGCGTAACAACGGTATGCATTGTCAAAATAGGATGATTTGCTGTATGCGTTTTAATATAGACCCGGAATTTAAAGGTAAATGTGAAGTCCCCAATCCGCTCTCCTCTCTAAGCATACATAGGGACAGACAGCGGGAAGCGACTTTGTTTCATACTATGTAGTGATAAGCTAACGATATAAAAATAGGTTATTGAATTGGTGGTAGTGATTTCGATGATTACTGCCCGGGACTTGATCTATTAGCATAAATTTAGACGCATTGACTACTATAGTCATGTCCGTGGTGATCGTTAGTTATTGGTATAACTTTCACGTGCGCTGCTTTTTAAAAGCCTACAATTTAAATGGAGCTATTTATACCTTGTATGGATGGTATTTCCCTAGGGAAATTGGAAACGTGGTCGTTCCAAACAAACCTGGCGATGCATTGTAGACGGAATGTAGAAGATCGGAAAGTCTTGTCGTCAAATTTAGGATCGTTAAAGATAGGCTGGGAATGGCCTCTGCCTTATAATGATGACGCAGGATCATAAGTCAAGTACGTCATTATTACCCGATAACCAAGGACCTTAAAATAAATTAACCGGCCGAAGGGTCGCCAACAGAGAACTGAAACCATTTTTAATAAGCCGGCTGCTTGTACTTCAACTAGTCTTTTCCTATTGCGAGCAGCACGTACACATAGCTAGCCGGGTTATTAGACTTGCTTCAGTTCTTAGTTAGCGAGACTCCGTACGGCTATTTATTTTAAGGTCCTTGCTGATAACAAACCAAACAACATAGGTCTTACTTATACTACTTATACTAACCCTTAAACACCCTAGTTTCATCCCACTAACCCAGCTTCTGTAGCATAATGTAATAAGACACTTTATAGTGATATAAAAATAAAAATTAAGTCCGAATCGCGAGGTTACCCGGGGATAACAGATCTCGGACACCCATAAAGCCTTAGCGACAAACTTAACCCTGCTGTTGGCTGACACAAAGCTTCATATAAGATGTGCGAAAAAGCGTCGCTCTGAGCTGCATTTATAACGTTGTTGAAATAACACAAGCTTAGGTTCGTCGGGGCGCTAATGAAAATAACTCTAGGTTTTGGGGGAAATTTCCATTTTGTCTGCGGGCTTTATTTCTGGTTCCAAGAGTTCAGTTAAGGAGCCTGAGGAGTTTAGTGAAATTTCGGAATACCTCTGTCTGTTTTTATAAATGTAACATTTGAATGAAGATGTTTTAACTATTTACATTTTCTAGCATCTTACTCGTAATTTTACTCTTTCTGACACCTCTGGAGACATGTGCGATGTTTCAACTTTATCTTGATACTTTTTGAGTTTTTTTATTTCTGTTTTGCGTTTTTACGTTTTTCGTCACATGAGCGTTTTCCAAAAAAGTGCACAATTCAACAGTTCTTAAATATTATTTAAACACAGTGTAACTTTCCGTTGTGTCACGAAAATGTATTGATTTGAGACAACATTTTAGTTTCGTCGCGGAACTTTACTCATGACATGTACACATTTTTTGAAAAACGCTGGCATAACTGGTACGATTAACGACGAATGCCTATTTTTTATTTTCGTTTATTCTATAACTGACCTGCGATTAATCTCAGTAGTGTATAATGGTAAGTGACTACGAGACCGAAGGTATAGCTCGCGGGTTCAGAATTAGCACAATCCTGAAGTCTCATAGTGAAACTTGAATGAAAAGCGTCAAGAATTACCAATTTTCTGTTACTTAACCAAATATTTACTAATAAAAGTCCAAATGAACTCATTGCATTTTACAATGCACTTCAAAAACTCGATCAACGTTATAACCAGGGTCAAACTAAATCGAATACAGGGCCGAATTGGACGAAACAAAGCGTCCGATTTGTACGGACAAAAAATCTGACAGATAATTGGAATGATGCCCGCTGGGAAATCAGCAGAGCTGGTTAATGAAAGCCCTTCCGCGGAACCGAGTTTAACTTGATATAACAATACACCTAAATAAGTACGTCACTGGTTCGAGTGAGTGCGTATTGGGCGGTGATCAAGCGAGGAAAAACGAAAAATTTGTCATCATATCCGATATGATGAATGTGGAGATACTAACAATATTACTTCACTTTTGTTTTACTAAAGCTCGGTGAGCTGTAAGTCCTAACGAAGTGGAGGATTAGAGCCGACACTAGCTGACGCCGGTGCCCGGAGCGGGTGCACGCGGCGGGCGGGCAAAAATATGGCACCCGCGCCCGCTTCACTTAGCGCTACTCATTAGTGCATTGTGTATCAAGGGCCGTAAGTAAGGAATTACAAACGAGTGTTTGTTATAAGCCCGAGGTGAAACCGAGGGCTTTAATAACACGCGTTTGTAATTCCTTTACCGCCCGTGGCACACACAATGTTTTTCATCACACTTGTGAGGAAATCTAAATACACATAACCTTACTAATCCACCCAGTATCAGAAAAAAAATTTAAAACAGCAAGTGACATTTAGTGACATAGGTATATCCATGGACAATGCGAATGTCAAGTCACGTTCGGAAACCATAGCGGTAAAGACCTAAAAAGGACATTTTAGCTGATTTTATATTTGCAAAATACTGAAATACACTATTTAAACATTTAATTAATGCTACCGAAATATGTGTTTACATGTATTTGCAATAACAGTTCTCTTTAAATAAATATTTCGGTGATAAAAGTTGAAAAAGTAAGTTGGCGTTTCCTTTGAACATGACTTTTTGTCTGTTTGTCGGTTTGTTTGTTTGTGCGCGCTCACACAAAAACCCGACCGTTTTCTACGAAATTTGGTTACACCCGACTATGGCAAAGCAAACGAGACTTATTTCAGCTTCACAATTGAAGTTGTGCCATCCTCTAGTTCAAAATAAAACTTAGTAAGAACTACTTCAGAGTGTTGTCTCTTCGGAGTCCGGAATAAACTTCCTAGAATAAATTAAGCAAATTTTTGCTTCAGAAGCAGTTAATGTATTTGTTCGCGAACCAGAATATCATCCCTTGATGAAGTTTGCCGCAATAGTAGCTAACTTTCTTTGATAGTTGATGGAACTTTGGCAATCAACTAAACTTATATATGAATGAGGGTTTTCAAAAATTATACTGTCACCAAAGCCTTATTTCATTAGGGTATTTAAGAACTTTTTGATCCATAAACTAGTAAAAACTGTACGTGAAACGTACCCAAGTTGCCATTTTCAGTTTTTTTGTTTGCAAACGACTAGCAAACGGGCATAAGGTCCACCTGATGGAAGGTTGTGGCGTACCCCTAAGCTTACATTACTTATATAAATATTGTAACTAGGCTAGATAAGACAGAATTAAATCAATATTCGATCGAATAACATCTTTCTTTTCATCTCATACTCTAATCCTTACATGGCGATCCTGCCATGCCGAATTAGGATGCGGTGTCGCATGTCGCGTTCGCGAGTGAAATAGCTGGACTTAAATACAGATTTATAATGTGAATGTGAATTAAAAACATTAATAAATGGCTGCAATATACAGTGACATTTTGGTGAGACTTGAGCGTGATCACCGCCACGTATAGGGAACATGCACGAACTATATATAGGTGGCAGCACTAAACGACAAAAGAGACAGCGGTGGATAATAAAGGAAATTATCACCTCTGTCAAATCAAGTTGTCAATGACAATATCTAAGACATCTAAGTGTCAATGTCACATATAGTAAGTCGTAGCTACCACAAACGTTAATCGTCCTTCATCGCGATAAATTAACGGCGTTTCCGTCAATGTGGCCCCAGCATGACAGGGTACTTGATTTAGATTGGTGGCACCAGTTTGCAGCACCTTCATCTAGCACGTTCCCTTGGTAGACATTTGCAACTCTAGATGCGTTACCAATACGTTGCCGGTCTTAAAGAAATTGTCTCAATTTGCAGAAGTAACCATCCCCGCGGTACTTTTTTAGATCGTTTGACGTATTCCACCATGCCTATCTAAAATGCCACTCGGATGCAATATTTCCACGGAAGCATACCCTGGGGCCTTTACAGCATCGTGTTTAAACACAAAATAGTCGTTAAGAGGGAAAAAAACAGCCATAAAACACGATCCCAGCACTAACGTCCCCGATCAATCATACTTGAATAGGCGCTAGAAAAGGTTACCAGGAAATTGCCGTGTCTATTTATATTTGTAGGTACATCTATTGACAAAAATAAACCCTTTATACAGGGTGAAATTTTATTGATCGTCCATATTTTTCCGAGGCATTATTTATCAATAAAAGATGCCATTTCTGAAGAAAAAATGTAGGTAAAATTTTCACCATAAAATGTGCTATCCGAAAAACTTTGGCAACGTGAGGATACGCGTATCAACGCGTGAGCTGTCTCGGCGACTCAACGCAAAACGGGGTAAGGGTCGCGGGGAGGGGAAAGTTGTCGTCTCCCGCGCACTGCGCTACCGCGGTATCCACAAACGTGTGTTTTTTTAGGATATCTTTCAGCTGCTGTTTCTCAATATTGTAGTACTGAAAGATACTGACTGAAAAAACGTATTTTCTATTATTTCATAGCTAAAGAATCCAAAATTTGGACGATGAAAAAATTTCGCCCTGTATACTTTTTCATTTTTAAACTCATTTGCCTGCGGCTTCGCTTGCGTTGTTCCCGTACGTATGCCAAAGGATTCTACCGGGATATAAACCTAGAAGCATCTTCACAACGTTTTACATAATATTGTCTTCGGTTTCCGCGATTATCACTTATTGTAATAAAACAACTTAAACGGATTAAATCGCGTCATAATTACAATTATTTTTACGTCCTGACTTTTCGTAACCCTTTTTAGCGTTCGTGGTCGCGGGTGTCTAAAAATACGCGAATTAATCCGTTCAAGTTTTTGTATTACAAAATTTTACATAAGTGGTCATAGTTAAGCGAAAAGGATCCAATCCACAAGACCGACTTATATGGAATTGCATACAAAACTGCTTTGTGGATTCGATCCTTTTCGCTTAACTACGTCCAATTATAATACGAGTACCTAGTAGTAGGATAGCATGTAGGATTTTTTGCACAGTCTGGTCAAGTGGTCACTAACAAGCAAGGACTATTAAAACAAGAGGACTGTCATTCTCCATACTTTGGATCGTGCCCCGACCGCAAGGGGATATCCAGGCAAAAACTAGATGGCACTAAAAAAGTAAACATTTAACGATGTTATAATTGAACAAAGAAACATAGTACAGTAACAATTAGTTCGTAAACAGCTAATAATAAATAAATTCTAACATTTAAATACCGTGTCACGCTTGAAAAGTTGAATAATTGTAAATAATTCTTATACCAAGCTTATACATAGATGGCGTTGTAAATATCGGGGAACAGCTTTTTGTATGGAGAATGACAGTCCTCTTATTTTAATAGTCCTTGCCAATAAGCAAGCACTTTTTCTACTAACAAATGAATAAATTTTTCTCAGTTCAACTGGTTAATACATATTTCATCATGAGCTGTTGGGCATTTCTATTTCATTCATTTCTTGTACTTACTCAATTAAGAAATTGATAGCGTGGAGTTACGTTTTCTCCGTTTGGTTACGCACTAATTCAATGCTTAAAATAAATAACGTATCAAACATTTTTAGTTTTTTTTTTTAATATTGTTAGACTTGTCCGGTTCTTTATGTATTGTTTTAATTTTAGTTTTAGTCAGACCTTTAACCAAGCAAAAAATATCATAATGTCGTTTGTCACGGGACTTCTATAAGTCTGCAAGCAAAGTTTCATGAGAATCAGAAAAGCAAAAGTACCTGAAAAAGCTGTCGCAAGATTTGAAACAGATAAAACCAAAACTGTTCAGTTAAATGACGATATTTAGCTGATTACAGTAACTCTAAAATGAAACGTGTTATCAGCATTATTTCAGTTGAATCTGAGGGAGGAAAAAATAGTTTGCAAATTCCAAAACATCCAAGTAAAATAAAAGCTTATAAAAAGGTTACCTTCTGTAACATCTCAGGCTCATTATTAACACGCGGCAGAACAGATCTCCGGGCTATAAAAATATCAGCGAAAATAAAGGATAAAAATCAACGAAGCAGTCATGTCTGAGCACGCGATTAGGGCAATCTGCTATCGTTGAGGGATCCCTGAGTCACCAGGGACCGAGGGTCTTCATTACTCCGCGTTATAAGAAACGGGTTAACAGCCATGCGGCGCAAAGATTAGGCGGTAGCGGATGAAAATAATTTTAGTCGGAATTCAATTTGATGACAGTACGAGGCTTGGCTTTGCCGCGCAATAAATATTATCTATACAAGGTGTCTCGTAAGGAATCCAAAAGATTTTAACCACGCATTCCAGAGGTCATTAGAAGGTCGTGAAGACACGAGCACCTTGTATACATAAAACAAAGTCGGGTTAGCTACACCATTTATGAGTCGAGAACGGGTGGACCGATTTTTATGATCTTTGATTTTTGGGTTTGTCTTTGCCCCGAATAACAACAACGATAACATAACTATTAAAACACCGAAAAAAAAATTGAGGCTAAACGAAGTTCGCCGGGACAGCTAGTTAATGATAAAGCATCAGTCGTTCGTCGTTGCATACCTACTTGTTGAAACGTGTCTGAAGCTTTATCATTTATCGCAATAAATAAATTATGATTATGTTCACCATCATACACAGCTCGACCTACTCTTAAACAAAGTATTGCTTAACATATATACAGAATGTCCCTAAATTAACGCCAATACAAAAAGAGCTGATAGACCAACTCGTAACACACCCAGATTAAGTCATTTTACTTTAGTAGAAATCTCTAAGTTTTCGAGATATTGACGTTTTTGCAAATCTCGTGCTTAGTGATACCCTATCTCGGTGTTTTGAGTGTCACAAGTATTTTTCGAATCTGTTTCTTTACTACGAGTTGCCAAATAAATATGCTAGAGTGCGACTACGATAACTTTGCAGAGCAGAACATGCCAACACCTCCATTTAAAAGTCACATTTTCATAGAAATTTTACTTTTAAACGGAGGTGTTACCATGTTCCGCTCTGCAAAGTTATCGTAGTCGCACTCTATTGAACGTGGTTTGCCCACAAACAAACATATTATGCAAACGAACTGTGGCCCCCGAAAAATAACAAAAAATATTTGTCAGATTTTTCCTAATTTGATCTCTGATTAAAAGACCGAGCATGGTGAAAAAAAATGTGCTGCCTCCAGACCAAAAAAAAGTTAATTCTGTGAACGGGAACCCGTGCCGACTTCATCTTAAATTACTCATACGATCCGGTCTATCAGCCCTTTTTGAATTGACGTTGTAGTGAATAAAAAAAAAGAAATAAAAAGATTATTAGTTGATTTGATACTAGTTGGTGGAGCGACCCGGGGCTGTGGCCGGGCTTTTCTATAATCACTTTTCTATTCGCCACAGATCTTGCAAATGCCAGGATAGGGGTCGGCCGTGCGGCATTGACCTTTCGGTTCAAGGACCGTCCGTTGAATAGATGTGATTAGGGGAGAAAGTCAAAAATACCAAATAAAGTTACAACCCATTTATTTAATGGAGCGCGACATATTAGCGGAGTAGTGCAGAAGGCACACTAGATATTAACTTAAAATTAAACGCACTCCGCGCACTATTTAGGAATTTAACGTTACCCTAGGGGCCCCCGAGAAATAAGGTAATATCTGTGCACTCACATAACCATCGGTGACAGGGTGTAGTCTCGCTGCGCAGCTCGGGGTGTGTCACGGGCATCGTATATTCGCTGTATATTCGCCATAAATATAAGACAGTTTATGAGGCCAAAATCAGGTGTGCCACAGATGTGGGTTGGAAAAAACGAGGCCATTTTCGGATCTCCCACAGATGAGAGGTAAGGTTTCAGAAAAAAAACTTATCGAGGAAATGACAATTCGATGACATAGACAAACGAACCTTAACATTAAAACCAAGACTAAAGACCAAAAGCTCATCATACTACGTAGACATAGCTATTACCACGACTAAGCTAACGGGACTCAAATTACGTACCCAAACGCATCTGACTCTAAATGTGCCGTAGTGGGCGATTTTGTATGGACAAGTTACCAAGCCAGAATTGAGATTTTTCTTAAAACCGAACAGCCAAAGCACCAATAGTATGAGTATCAGTGCAAGGGGAGGACGAGCTTTGCACTTACAGAACTGAGTAAAACGTTTTTCGCTAGCCGTTTTATACTTGGAACGCAAGAATTGTTGTTGGGCTCTTTTTAGGGTTTTTTTCCCGTAACTTTGCATTTTTATTGTTTCAGATTAGATACCTGTTAGCTCGTTATTTCCTTATTAAAGAGCTTTCCTTTCGAATTCAAGATCTAATTGAAGGATTCGGAAATTCAGGCACTGTTAATAATCCTCCTTTGCTTCATTACAATCATAAAAGGACATAAAAAAGCATAACATAAAGAGAAAGGGATATTTAAGTGACTTAATCCTGTAATTTTCATAAAGTCTCCACATACGACAAAGATAATTAAAGTGCAAATTTGAAATGAACACGATGATTACATTGCCTGTAATTTAGCCATATGACGAATTTTATTTTATGTAGTTATTTATAAAAAAGAAAAATTCGATTAATAAAGGCACAGTATTGGCATTCGCTCTTTGTTCATTTAAAAGTATACTCCAAAAAAATATCAGCTCAATAGTTAAATATTGAAGAGCAAAATAAATTGAATGTTTTAAATACTTTCATAAAATTTTACATATAATTTTAAAAAAATATGATAGAGAGAAAGGTTCCATTAAAACAATTAACTACTTTGTGTAACTTTTGTTAATTCTGAACGTTCGTGCTGACCTATCTCACATAATAGTAAATAGTTTAATATGAAAATAACATGTCTGTGTTTTAATGAAATTCAAGTCCATTATAGTTGCTGTGCAGCTACGTGTATTCGCCGACAGTAATCTACATAAATGAAAATTAATCGCTAAATCGTCAGGGATAGTGCAATACGGCGTAAGTAGCACATGTAGATAAGGTTTCAATTTCTAACAAATTTGCTTGAAACTGAACCTTATCTACATATGCTACTTACGCGGTATTGCACTATCCCCGACGAAATGTGTCCTTAAGCGCAGTACAGGCGGGTATGAATTGGAATGTCGGATGAATGTCTATCACCGAAGTCTGTCATAATAGTACATTACTACAGAGGCCGGGAAGTAAGGGGTTGCCCGCCGAGTACATACAGATGACCGAGCGAAAGTGAGGCGAGATAGTTTCGAGGCTGGCAACCCTAATTCTCGCCAAGGTATGTATAGTGTTTTTTTACAAATATGTAATGAAATAAATCAAAAACACTCCAAAAAATCAAACTTTATTTTATAGGGACACTTAAAGTAAAGAAGACAAAAACTGTTTCAGTTAACCTTTTTAATCGCGAATTTAGGTGAAATATTTTAAATGTGTATTTTTGTAGTTAAGCTTGCAATTTAAAATTAATGGAAATTGTTTATAATGTGTTATTTGTTAGGTTCATGTCGATTTTATATAAATTAAACTGCAAAATATAGCAAACATTGTTTATTGTTTTTTAATGGCTGAACGCCGTGATGCTGTGTCACAAAAAAATGTGGAATGGAAATAAAAAAAAACACGTGGCAGGCCTAGGTTAGCAATTTTGTATGGAATCCCATTAAATGCCAAGGGTCAAGCTGCACTGGAAACGATGTACTTTGCAGCCTATTATTAGCCACGTAATGTCAACATTTCATTGCATGTTTGAGAAAAATGGTTTTATCCTCTCATCTGTGGGAGACCCGAAAATGGCTTCGCTTTTTCCAACCCACATCTGTGGCACACCCGATTTTGGCCTCATAAACTATTGCGAATATACAGCGAATCAAGTATTTGTAAAGGTTCACATTTTACGGTGATACCCGTTACCGCCGGCGAACGTGTTAATTGCCGGCGATCCTGTGAGTACGCCTTTTTTTTAAAGCCTGACTAACTTGCGACCCTCATTGGGCATAGCAATCTTCGAACCAGGTGGTCGGCCGTAGCGTCCCCTGGGGTCGAACCAGGTCGCTAGCCGGACCACCTCGAGTGATGTGAGTACGTCCATCATCAGACATAATGTTTATATTATGACGGTCTTACAAGTATCTACCTGTGGCACCGTCCGCATTATTCTCGTTATTATTCTTGTTTCAATCCAGGGCTTAGTATACTTGCATGACAAATTTCATCGCAAACTATTCAAGCATTACTGAGTTATTTAGTAACAAACATCTTCACAAACTTCCACATTTTCACATCGACACTGGAAATTTCAAATGTCGTAAGGGACAAAGTTCTACTTTTCAAGAGAGCCAAAAAACAAAATTCCGTTTTAAAAAAAAACCGTTACTCGGTAAATTCTTAACAGATTAGGATGATTCTTGGATTTATACCTTTCAAATAACTTCATCTACACGGAACTAATTGTAAGAAATCTTTAAACTCAATAGTTTAGGAAATAGTACCCCTTACGCAGTAAATTGAAGAAGAAAATGTGCGTTACGACTCTAAAAAAACTCTTTTTTTTTTTTCAAAAAGTCTCTTACGCCCTGGGACTAAAAATTATAATTTTGTCGTAACTACCACAACAGTATCTTAAACTTCGATTTTTTTGTTGTAAGTGATACTTTTGTGTCCGGGTTAATGATGTAAGTACCATCAAATGTATGAAAATGTAAATTTCTATACTTAATTATGTTGTAAGGATCAATTTTAAATTTTACGAAAATACGACAAAATCTAACCATCTCATAACTTTTTTATTTGGAGTTATATCAACATTCCAAAAATACAGATCGATAGAGAAAAAAATGCTGATGTCAATGGTATATTTAGTGTACTTACGACAAAATGTCCCTTACGACATTTGAAATTTCCAGTATTAGGTGAAATAAGATATAGTAGGATAAGATCCGTATTCATGACCCAAATGTATTTGAAAACCGCATAGTTCCGTCTTAAGCGTTTTTTCCGCAAAGACGACGCAAAGGATGAGCCTCGCTTAGCTTGTTAAGCTGTAAGTCGCGGTCGAGGCGATCCGGCACGTATTTAATTGCCGGCGATCCTGTGATTACGACCATCATGAGACCCCCTGAATATACTAGCATTTACCTGTGGCACCGTCCGCATTATTCTCGTTACCATCCCAAGATTCCCAAGACAATTCGTTGTAGAGATATAAAGTATGTGTCAATCCGGGACTTGATAATACTTGTATGATAAATTTCGTCGTAATCCATTCAAGCATTACTGAGTTATGTAGTAACAAATATCTTCTCAAACTTTCACATTTAAATAAAGTTAAATAGGATAGGATCACGAACCAATTGGAAATCCATGCAAGAGGCATATGTCCAGCAGTGGACACATATATGCTGAGAAGAAGAAGAAGTATTAGTAATATAATGTTAAAACCGCATAGTTCCGTCTTAAGCGTTATTTTCCGCAGACGCAGAGACTACGCAAGGCATGAGCCGCGCTTTGCTTGTTAAACTGTAAGTCGCGGTTGAGGCGATCCGGCACGTACAAAGTTGCTGGAGATCCTGTGATTACGACCACCATGAAACCGACAGCATATAAACCTTGTTTAGTACAGTCAGCTGCAGACCCTGTGCTGTGTGAACCCTGTGCGGTACAAACAGTGCCGGATTAGCCACGTAGTAAGAGTAGCAAATGCTACGGGCCCCGCGTATTGGGGGGGTCTGTCTAAAATGTGGTAAATCAATACAATTGTCAGTTAATGAATTTAAAACCCATTTTTTACAAAAAGGTAAATAATTAGTACCGTTTATTTCTTTAAAAATAATGTTTTTACATAATTAACTATTAATTTTATTTAATATTGTGTTTCATTGAGAGCTTGGCAAGGGGACTCACGGGGGACACAGAACGTTTGCTATGTAATTAGTTTGCTATTTTATAGGGATTTTTTTTATTATTTTTCTGTGGCCCCAAAGATCGAACTTAAGTCACCAAATCCACAATTGTTGCTTGGCAAGCTAAGGGTTAAATGTCTAAAATAATGCGACCAAATTCACGGCCGTAACCGAAACCGAAACCGAATTTCGGCTTTGATTTCAGATTCGGCCGAAATCAGAACCAAAACCGAAACTTCCATATAACGTCATGTTTTCGTGGCAAGAAAAAAATTACAATCATAATCAGTAAGTCTCCATTTTCAAATAACATAGGTAACATTCTTCATTTAAAATCAGATATTTTGAGTAATCGTTAATATAACATATAAAATATTATAAATTATTATTTCGCAGTACGAAACCCCTTAAAATCAGTTTCGGTTTCGGTTGAATGGCAGCTGAAACCGAAACTAAACCGAAACCCGTTTTTTTGCCGAGACAAGGCCGAACCAAAACCGAAATTTTGGTCCGACTCTTCATTTTGTAAAATCCCAACTGCACCAATCAGCAAACAATGTAGCGACTCGTGAAGTCCTCGCCGTCGCTAAAATTGTTTTTGTTTTGTTTAGTTAATAATAGACTCTTCTATCCGCTTAACTTCTCAACTTTGTTGTAATAACGTTACTGATTTATGTTTGTTTGTTATGCCTTTTAAAAGAACATAAATATCGCCCGGGAAATTAGTTTCCAGGGTTGCTTTGTCACAAATGTTTTACTGTGTTAGTTATTGCGAATGGCCTCTTTAGGACAACTTTGACGTTATAATCAACTTCATTAAAGTAAAAACAGCGTTCTAATCTGTTTTTAGTAGATAGTAATATGTGTCTATTTTGAGTGCAAGTGGGATTAAGCGTTTTTACCCGACTGCGGCGAAGCCCAAAAGGAGGCTTATGTATTTGACCTGTAATGTAAGTATCTATGTCCGTTCCTATGACCGCTCAAAACTACTCAACGACACACCCAATTTTGATAAATGATACATGATTAGATTGATGGCGCTAGTGTCACTAAGTATTTAGTCATAAAAGCGCGAAATACCTACTCGAGCCAGGCTATAAAAAAAAGAGTGTGTCCTGTGTTCCGAAAATCGTTTTTTCGGAATGGCGAATAAGATACCAGTCCAATATTTTTTTTTTTTGTTTTTTTTTGTTTTATGTGCTATTCATTATGTTAGGTATCCAATTTCATTATTCATTTGTTTGACGATCATAATATAAATACGTGTAAATTGACCCTAGGATAATTTATATTGCTATTTGATATTATGAAATAAAGAAATCTAAATCTAAATAATATTTTACCACTTTTTTTTTTCTCAATAGCATTTTTTTTCAAAGCGATTTCTAACCATTCCCATAATTTACCCCTTTTTATTTTTTCCCGGAAGCGATTTATATGAGGAGCGGATCTTTTTTGTTGCATATTTTGCTAATCTGCTTTGTCATTATTTTGTAATAAATAAGTAAACAGTAGATTTTAGTTAGTAATAAGAAGATTAGATAGAACGTAAGATATAAGATAACGAAAGACATGGTAAAGCCATCTCTTAGCCCATCTATCTATCTATACATACTCGTATAGTAAAATCGTAGAAATTACATGTTTTTTCGCGCATCATTCCAAAACTACCGGACCAATTCCATGAAATTTGACTATAAATGATGGGTCATTCTCAAAAAATGATGTCCGTAGTTAGGGCTTCATAAAACAACCTCTTAATCTTGTTCCTTTGTGTAACGAAACTTACCATACAATTTATATGGTTAACTTTCGTTACACAAAGGAACAAGATTAAGAGGTTGTTTTATAAAGCCCTAACCTAACTACGGACGGACATCATTTTTTGAGAATGACCCTGATATGACTCTGATTAACACATAGGTAGGTATGATACTTTTTATCCAACTAATTTTACCATTGGAACACTAGTTTTGGAATATGTTTATATCCACATCATCAGGTTATTAAAACCACAACTGCAGTCAAAACCTGTCTTGTTTCTCCCTGTGTAGCCGCCTTTAAGGGGACTGTTCCGAAAAATGTCATTTTAGAGCTCTGATTGACCAAAGAATTTGTTCAAGGAATTATTGATATTTGTATTAATAACTATATGAATGTGTTCACAAAGAAACTGTCAAGGGCATCCGGGCGGATACAGATTTTTTGTTGCCCTAGATTTCACCATAATTGACTCGAAAAGTACGGAAAAATCAAAACACGGCCGGCTTTTTGACGAAGCATAAATGAACATTTGTCTTTGAGGCGTAATAGTTTAACACTTTTTCCTAAAAGCTACTTTATTCATCTAGGGCCTCAGGGCAGTTTCAAATTTTTACTCGTAAAGATACGGGAGAATTTAACTGGTATATCTAAACTTACAGAAAATTTTCATACAGTTCTCCCATGACGTCGCGTATTCCTTGTATTCAGATACCGCGAGCGGCTCTTACAGAGCGGACGTATCGCAAAAATTCCCAATTTGACAGGCATTTACACATACACTAATGATACCAGTAACTAGATTGTAAAAAATAAGTAGGAAAAACTACGGGGACTTATTAATGATATTTTGATATTATTCTTCATAATATCGGAGAAAATATAATACCAAGTTAACGAAAAATAGAAGTTAAAGAACATTTCCTGGTTTTATTATTAAAATGCCATTGAAATACAAAAACCTATTTTCAATAACATTAAACGGAAGGGAATGTTTTGACAATTATTTGGTATCACCGACCGTGTGAACTGGACGCACACTATCAAAGAAATTAGATTGTCAGTCAATGTCACTCACTATCTGTCAGTCAGTTTATGAAATTCGAGTAATGTTTTTGTTTCAATATTCACCAAAATTCGCTTATTAGCTATTATTTTATATATTGATGTACCCAGTGAACGTTTAATAGTGATAAACAGTGTAGCAGGTCAGTTTTATTCGATGATAAGATTGATAAGCGATGTAATTTGGAGCCAGGAATGAAAGCGATCTACGTCCTCGTCAAACGCAGGTACAGAAATCCAGCTAATATAAAATCGTATCTTTAATCCTAATATGTAATGTATTATGAACATATAAAATACTGTTTCAATTGGTGTGGATGTTTATCATGCCCTCTGTTGCAAAACTGGCGGTCACGAGACGTCATATTAAAATAAGGGATCTCTTTTGTGAATTATGCCAACAAGCGTGGGGAAATGTAATCAAAGAACCCATTATCACCGAAGGTGACACTGGCCTACGAGGAGATCTAGCATGCCGTGGCGTGTGGATTGCACAGAGGGAGGCGTTATTCGACATTCATGTTGTAGACACCGACGCTCCCTCTTACATCTCACTGTACTGCCCTGTTGTTTCTGTCCTGAAATCTGCCGAGTCAGTAAAGCAAAACAAATATGCCAACGCCTGGGAGTTGTGTTATGCCACTTTTACACCCCTCGTCACCTCCGTGGATGGAGTTTTTGCACCACAATTAGCTACCTTTGTTAACCACCTCGGGGAAGCACTTGCATCTCGCTGGGACAGATCCTTGTCTTGCGTTTTGGGCTGGCTGAGAGCTCGTATAATAACCTCAATAATAAGAGCGACCAGCATGTGCATCCGAGGCACCTGCCACAAATGGAAGCCAGCAGTGAAGTTGTTTCGTTTCGGTGATGGCGCCGCTCTTCCACACCACGACTGACAGACTGACTATCATTATCATAGTTATTTTGTAGTATCCGATATTTAGTTATTTAATTTCTACTGTATTACTTCGTATTGTATTTTATACAACCTATCCCCTGAATAAAGTATACTTTGTACAAAGAAAATTAATTTATTTTATTTTTTTCAGATGCCCAAATCATTACAACAATTTCCAGGGACCAATATCTCTACAAATCTACAATGAAGATAATGTGTATCAGACCTCTGGAGTTTTTATCTAAAGTACAAGATCACAAGATAAACTATGTTCTGTTCATTGAGTATAAGTATAATGTTATATGTGATATTATAAACCTATAAAATATAAATATACTATTATAAAATACATAAAGTCAGTTGATTGGCCTGTCGGTTGGTTGGGAAGTAAGTATTTTTTACAAAACGCATATGTATATGGAGACAGAAATAGTTGAGTAAATGTATGTAATTTTAACTCTAGTGGTATATGGAAAGTAATAAATAATGTACAAGTTTTATTATGGTGTATATGGCAACATACCCAAAGGGTACATTCTGTGTGGTGGTCGGACCCAAACAACAGTTTTGTCAGAGAGAGATTTCTAGTACTAGTTTCTGTGGCTGTATGCAATTTCATTTGAGAGAAATTTCACAAAATCAGTTTCTACATAGATAATTTTTTGTTACAGACAGTATTAAAATAGGGTAATTTTAACATATCTATGATATAGCTAAGGGATCGTTCATTAATCACACAAATCTAGAATTTCCAATTTTATAAAAGATAATAAAATAAACATTCTTTGGGGCGTTCATCAATCACAGGAGGCTCAAATTCGCAATTTTAAAATAATATGAATGCTAACCGGTCTTGAATTTTACAGAAAAATATAGTCATAGATTATAAATTATCTAATTATCATTACAAAATATTAGTAAAAAATACGTTCAAATGTAGCACATATGAGATTAAAAGTTTTACAAATTATTTAAGTACCAATATTTTTAACTAGTTTCACAAAAAAAAGAGGTTTTTTTAGCTTGTTGTATTTTTTATGTTTGTTACCTTATAAGTACATCGTTTATATACTGATTAAAGAAAACTATTTTTAATTAAGAGGCTCTACTATCAGATTGGTTCCATTATTTATTATTATACTAGTGTTAAAAACAAATTTGCGAATTTAGCTTGTAAAAATATCCTTTATGAGGTGAAAATAAACACATTTTATTATTAATTTATTATTTCAAAATCCAGTTGAATTGAATAGAAAAAAAAATCACAAATATGAAACACGTAGCAATTTTGCTGTTTAATTTAACTCATGCAACGGTTTTCATCTCAGTCTATAATTCGGATTACAATTTTTTTTTCTAGTTCAACCAGGTAAAGTCCAACTTAGGGATCTATGCAAATTTTATCAAAATCGGTTTAGTATTTTTTGAGATAGAGAGTTAAGTGTGTTTCATCACTAAAAAAGTCGTTTGTTTAAAAGCGTAACTGAAAATGAACATACCAAAAGTGTTCTTGGGCCTTAGGAGGAATTATACAAGAAAACCTACAAGGTCTAACATTCACTCACTCGTTATATTGGCATGTATGATAATATAATACAGTAAAATAGTCGTTCCAAACATGTGCCTGCTATTTTGTCGACAAACATTTCATTGAGACTCTTTACATCTCCATTAATTTTAGTATCAATTTATTTTCTATTTTTTATTTGTCTTGTTTGGACGCATAGAGAGACCCTTTACATCTCTATAAATGTAGTTTTTAAGGTAATGTAATGTATATTAAATTATTAAAAGAGAAACTGGTGAGTTTCTTCCGGCGCTTCTTCTCACCAGAAGGTCATTACCCGAAGCGCCAAAAAGAAAAGAAGACAAAGAATGTAAGACATGTAAAAGAGCCCTTGAGGGCCTACTTACAGAAATAAATTATTTTATTTTATTTTATTGAATTTATGAGCCATTTTGCTGAAATGAAGGTTTTGAAACGTTGGTCGGTTATTTAGAGATAACCATGGCAACAGTATATTAGGTACTAACCAAGATCCTGAGGCAGGCATGAAATATAAATGCAAATGTTTTTGATGTACTGACTAGTGGATCCTCTTTTAACTTTAATTAACCAATAGTTTCAAAGTTTCAAAAAAATATTTTATTCCCCTGATTGGCCGACTCACTCGCCGACAAAATTATGCAAATGATTGTTTGGAGGTTTGGATGTTTGTTGCGTTATTTAGTAACAAACATAGCATAGGTTAGGGGTGGCAAAGCAACTGAATGGATGGAGCTGAAATTTAGCATGCACGTCTTGATTGAAACATAGGATACTTTATATCCAGTTAAAAAGTTCACTTGGGATAATAATAGAACAACGCGGGCGAAGCCGCGGGTAAATTATAGTACTTAATAACAGCAGGAGTTAAAGACAATCCAAAATAATTCTTCTGGGAAATTCCATGAAAATGTAGCACAAGTTATCATTTCATCGCGTGTTTATTTATTTATGACGCAAACTTAAGTATTAATTTTAATCTAAATAAGTATAACGTTATTCTCTAGATATATTGACACCTGAATTTGCGCCCTCAATATAAGGACTTGCAAAAAATTGGTAACTTGGGTTACTCTCTGCCGTGGAATTGCCCTTCTTTTGAAGAATATATGTAGTTATGTATTTTCTAACTATTATCTAGAAGGGCTGGCTTGCTGGCAAGGCTATCAAGCCTGGTGGGTGATACGTGGCGGTGTCCGGCAGGGTGGCAATTCCAATCTGACTGTTTTGGAGTAAAGGCACAGAATAAGTAATAGTACTTCGTAGAAGTCGCACTATATAACAAAACCCACGTTCGAGTCACAAAAATGCGCCGAATCCTACCTTCTCGCTCTAACTCATAACGCGCGCTTTTTCTGGTCGCCACGCCCACCGCTAGGGTTTTCGATAAAAATAAAATTATTAGTATAGCTTAAATTTCCTGGTGAATTAGAAGTAATTAACCCTTTGACCGCCACAGACGGCCACCGCCGTCAACGAAAAATCGTGACTGTCACGCCAATGATGGCCCTAGCCGTCAACGTTTTTGTACGCGACTGCGGCGAAGCCCAAAGGAGGGTTATGTGTTTGACCTGTATGTATGTATGTAAGTATGTACGTATGTCCGTTCCTATGTCCGATCGTACGTAACTACTCAACGGCACATCCGATTTTGATAAATGATACATCATTAGATTCGTCTTGATGGTGCGAGTGTCATTGGGTATGAAGTTCGTTAAAATAAACAAAATGGCGGATTTTATGCAGTTTCAAAGTGCACCGCGGTCGGGGTTTTTTTTTATAAAAACAGCCCACTTTTATGTTGCCATTATTTCTTTACCCCTGTGGCGTCAGTGGCACGGCGTACCTAATGCTTTGCCCTTGAGCGTTCAAAAGGTTAAAAATATTTGCGTGACGTTATATATAACTTTTTTGTTATACACGTCATCAAGTTGATACAAAGCATGTAAAATATTATTTATTGTTTTTTCTACTGCTATGGTATGACATCATACATGGTATTAAAAATATACATTCTTAACCGTTAATTTTTATTTTACGTATATTTGTATACTCAAAGGACACTCGTGGCGTGGCATTCTTGCCGATAGTCGCTTCATGTATTGTGAGTAGTACAGGAGCTAGTACCCAGAATATTTGAATTAAATTAAATTTTGTTTATTTTAACAAACTTCATACCCAATGACACTCGCGCTATCAAGATGAATCTAATGATGTATCCTTTATCAAAATCTGGTGTGCCCCGTTCAGTAGTTACGAGTGGATATAGGAACGAACATACATACATACTTACATACAGGTTAAACACATAACCCTCCTTTAGGCTTCGCCGCAGTCGGGTACCTAACATAAATACTTATGTACATACATACATACCGGTCAAACACATAAACATAACCCTCCCTTGGGCTTCATAGGTTTCGCACACAGCACACATTTGATTTTGATTAATAGTTTTACAACGAATTACATACCTAACCGATTTAATTTTTCCAAATGAAAAAAAATGTTTTTTTTTGCTAGATCTATCATTAACTAGTCTCACAGCGTTGGTTAAGCCGAAGCAAGCTTGAAAAACTAGCCTCGTGTAGCCCGAGCATTACTATCCCGAGTAAAGGTACTCCGATTTTAAAGCAAAGATATTCGATTTGAATTCAAAACCGTTCTTATACACTGGCGACATGGTAATATTTTTTGCGTGAAAACGTCATATTTACTCGTGTCGTGTTACCGACAAAATTACGTAGTTGAAGTTAATCCGGTTAACTATAAATGTAAACATTTATATATAAAAATATATTGATATATGTCGGATACTCTCTCGTGACTGTCAGTCAGGAAGGGTTAGCTGCAGAAGCCTGGCCGTTGAGGTATGTTGGTTAAAGAAGTGGATTCATGTCAGATCAAATCGTTTATTCGTCTGATTCTTTTGGCCGCTTCGGTAAATGACATTCTGGTGAGAAGAAGCGCCGGAAGAAACTCACCAGGTTCTCTTTTCAATCATCAGGCATTACAATAGTTGTTACAATATTATGGCATAGGTACTCGAGTGAGCAAATAGACAATTTCGTTACACAGTATGATTCATTTCACTATTAATCGACAAAATTACAATTATCAAATAGCAACTTTAACTACTGGCAGACGAACTGACAGAATCGTAAGACAAGTGTTGTCGCCACGACACAGTCAGAAAGAGAATTGACACTCTTGCCCAACGAGCCCGTCTACGTGCAGCGCAACCGGATGTTACGTCACACGGCGTTCGCCGCCATTTCAAATCTACTAAGTACTACAGTAGTCTTGGATTTCATGAATTATTGCTGCTGTCCCCGACATATATAAAAGCTTGATTAAAATAATAACTGTCAGACAACGCGTAATTTAGATTAAGTGGCCGCAGATAGCAGTATGCAGTTTGGAACACATGTTTCTTGAGAGAGCGGAGAGAAGCAATAGGAAAGAAAGGTACAGTACAATACAATAGTAATACTAGAAAAACTCGCAAAATTGATTCATCCCTCCCTATTTGCTAGATAAGATGTGATTTTAAATTAGTATTAATTAAGGTGGACATTTAAGTACACAGTTTTTAAATACGAAGGCAATACATTTACTATTTCAATAAGGTTTGAATTTTATAATTAAAAATGAGAATAGATAAAATCTCATGTGATAAACGGACATCCCCATAATTTATGTGCAGGTACGTCAAGGTCAAAGATATATATGCAAGTAATGTGAAAGAAAACAGGTAATCATAAAAAGTTCAAAAGATCTTCAAGAACTTCAATGGCCACATAAATATGTATAAGGCAAGTTCAAAAACTTGTATGAAAGTTACATAATCAGTAACCTACAAATGATGCAATATATTGTATGTGCTTATATTTATGTCATTCAATTCAATATAGATTCAGTAACTGCTACAGAAATATGTATACAAAATATAAACGTGCGAAAATCAACTTTACGGTCTTGACACACGAAACTAATTTGAATAGAATGTTTTGACAATTCACGAAAACAGTGCAGACTTGTCATTGTATATGTTTGTCTCATGTTTTGTTTGACCTGTCACGTCGTTATTGGAACTAAACTATGTTAGTCAAGTAATTGAGATTTTGCAATATTGAAGCTGCCAACTTAAAATAGGTAATGCGTTTCAATATTTCGTCCATGCAGACGTCAGTTACCGTAGTCCTGTGGCTCAGCAATTTAGGTGTAATTCAGTTACTTGTTGTCCCGCGTTCCAATCCTGCAGCTAGATGTTTTTTTGCATTTCTGTTTAATATTGATTACAGACCATGATGTTATATTACAACAGCTACTTATAAAATATATTCTTTAAATACTTCCAAATTACGACGATAAATAAAACACAATTAACATTTATTTCCGCAAAAGGATTTCCCATTTTTTTTCATAAATTTAACGCAAATACATTCATATGCCGCTGACAATAGAGTTGTGTTTATGTAATTTGGATTGCTTACATCATTTTGATTATCATGTTAGATATATAATTATGGTTAATAGTGTATATTATATTTCTGAACTTTATGGTGTTTCTTAGTCAATGGCTTAATAAATGAGGACATATTATTGAAACTGTTGTATACATAGTTATCTCTCAAACTATGTATACTAATTTATGTATATTTATATGTAGCTGAATTTATGACCATTTAGATGACTACGCTTTTTGTCACTCTGTGGGTGTATACATATCTTTGACCTTGACTGTACTAAAAAATCTTAATCGATAATATGGAACAAAAGCATGCTTTAGATATACATCAAGTTGATTTGCAAGACGATCATATTTTATAAAGTTTTGGATTTATAAACGCATGACACATACATTTTAGCTTATAAAGTTATTTATTTAATAACTTGCTTTAATAAGCTAGTTGATCGGTACCTACAATCTGGGGGCACGGCAGTGCCCCCGCCAAGTCGAGCAAAACAAAGGCACGACCGTACCATCCTTTTCTCGAAGCCATTCAGGCCATTTTCAGCCTCCCGTAATTTTGTACTGGCTAAAGCTAGAACCCTGAAATTTCAGGGATATATAGGGCACAATAAGACATATATATTCTCAATATCATTCAATTTGAACGTGTAGTTTGAGAACTATTGCATGTCAAGGTTCCTTAGTTTTGTCACTGACTCACTGACTGATGATCATCATAATTCTAAGGTACTTCTTGCAGACTCACAGGCTCCAAATTTTAAACATAGTTAGTTTTTAGCCTATAAAGTCCTAAAAAACCTCCAAATATTGCAACTTCAGTCACAACTGCACACATAAGTTTGTAATCCTATACAAATACATGCGATTACAAATTTACTTTTGCAGTTCAAATTTAAAAAAGAATGGATTGGAATGTAATAAATAAAGGAAGATCACTTATAAAAAGAAAGGAGATCCCATCAAAAACATTAAGATGTAAAAAGATGCAAGTCTCGCACCGCAGTTCTTTTACAACAAAAAAGTTTTGACATATAATGTTAAACCAAGTCAGTACGGGGGGGGGGGGGTGTCCACAGTACTCGATTCCCACCGACTTGCCTATTATTTGACCGTGGAGGAACACATTTTATAGATCTAATAATAGGCAAGTCGGTGAGAATCGAGTACTGTGGACCCCCCGGCACTGACTTGGTTTAACATTATATCTCAAAACTTTTTTGTTGTAAAAGAACTGCGTTGAGAGTTGCGAGACTTGCATCTTTTTACGTGTAATGTTTTTGATGGGATCTATTTTTCATACGAAGTCGATTAAGTAGCGATATTACAATTAGATTTCATATAGTTATATGATAGGTTTATATTTACACAGGCAAGCACATTCGCTAATAATGTGATATAAATTTGTCATAACAATTTTGATTTTAGACCCTAATGATAACGTGAATAGAACTAAATTTCCAGGTTGACATACCCACCTAAAGGTTTTTAAATTTGTGCGGATTATACCTACCCTACTAGATAAAAAAGCAATTTGCATTGAAGCTTCCGAAATCTGACCAACAATATTCCGTTTTAGTTTGAAATTCATTTCTACGAGAAACAATTGACACATCAATTACGTCATAACCGAAATTACAAGGACAGGTGACAATTTATCTCTTTCACTCCAGAATATGATGTTTTGACTTAAAGCGGTTTCACCGAGGAGGTCTGTTAGAAGTGCAAAACGCAATATGCTACCAATTAAAAAAATAGCGGTCAATGACCCAGTATGTGTGTGTGCGTGAATGGGGTAAATTTCGATAACGAGGCGCCTCAGGCGCCACCTGGTGGCGAACTAGTGTCGCATGCTTTACTTTCCAGCATCTAGCCGACCCTTAAGCTTTGAAACAGATTGTTTTAATTAAGCCTACTTTGTTTTGCGCTATTTTGCACAAGTGAAATAACTTTTATATTTCTCGCAAGAATCCCTGGGGGTTAAATTATTCTTCCTTATGATTATATGCCCGCGAAACTTCATGTTATTTGCAAAATAAAATAATTCGTAAATAGAAATAAAAACTATACGTTAATTCGTAAATAGAAATAAAAACTATACAGTAAAGTTTATTTCAATGTATTTTTAAAATTTTAAATGTGGAAAACACCACAATATTCTGCCGACATAACGCAAAAGGGCACATCTAACATTTTTTTTTCGACACTGAGTTCTATATATATTCGGAATCAGTAAATGTCACTGATTCCGAATATGTATACAACTCAGTGTCGAAAAAAAATGTTAGTTGTGCCCTTTTGCGTTATGGCGACAGTATTGTGGGTTTTCAAAAATCGTGCTGTTTTGCACATTAAAACTTCTAAAAATACGTTGATTAAAAAGCGCCATCTTTGTCGCTGACTTACTACTGCTGAAACAGGAGTGCGGACAGGGGGCACTGCATACGCATGCCCTAGAGCGGAGCTAAGACATGAAGCCTTTCAAACAGAAATAGATACATAAGATCTTTAGAACGCTGTTACAAATGCATGGAAAATTTCGACGGGTTTACTTGTACCCAGGTGGTGTAGCGGATAGCACGCGAAGAGACGTGGATTCGAATCCCACCTTGACTACAAGTCGGTTACGTTTGATTTTTTCTATGTATTTAATCTTTGTATCTATAATCGTAAATTAATTCATTCAAATTTTACATACGATCAAGGAGACAAAAAAAATACTGTTATTGTTTAAAATACAATACAATAGTTATACCTAATATTTTTTAATGCGCTCCATAACATAATATTATAAAAAAACTTAAATCTAATATTAAATGGTAAATATACGTATTTGACCTATTTGATTAGCATCAAATACTGTTTTTTTTCATAGCTGGTCAAAATGAGATCCAGATCGAAAAAAAAAACTTTTTAAAACATGTTACTTACTGCGTAATAACAATAACTAAACATTTTAACTAAAAAAAACCCGACCGCGGTGCACTTTAAAAGTGCCTAAAATCCGCCATTTTGTTTATTTTAACGAAATTCATACCCAGTGACACTCGCGCCATCAAGACGAATCTAATAATGTATCATTTATCAAAATCGGTAGTGCCGTTGAGTAGTTACGAGCGGACATAGGAACGGACATACATATATACATACAGGTGAAACACATAACATAACCCTCCTTTGGGCTTTGCCGCAGTCGGGTAAAAAAGTCGTCTTATAGTAATCACCACTGCTATCAACAATATTATTACCTACCTTAAAAATTAAAAAACCCTCGACTCGACTAACGGCTAAACCGATTTACCGTTTATATTTTGTCATTTCATTTTGTATTTTACTTATATATATATTATTAAAAGCCTAATCTAAGAAAATAAAGATATACCGACATACCTAATAATGTAATAATAACAATGTTATGATATAATATAATGCTGAGAATAATAACCTAATGACAATTTAATAGTGTTCTACTGTAACTAATGTAATAATCATCTTATATAAACATAGTCTTTAGCATGCTGTGATAAACTGAGTGTGCGATCAATTTATTCTCTGATTTTATAATGTCAACCAAATCTAACCACACTTAATGCAAATAAATATAATTTCATTTCATTTAAAACATAAACAAACACAAACAACCTCTAACCCCAAACGCATTATACTATCTCCGTCCCGTTCTGGCCGTCGTGAGTAAAAATTTATTTATGCCACGCCTGGCCATAAAGTGGCTTTTTCCGCACGCTGCGCGTACGGAAAAAGCCGCTTTCTGGCCAAGTGTAGACATAAAATGATGTACACAACACGGGAGGTAATAAAGAAAGCCCTCGATCGCATATTTACGTCCCTCGCTTGCAGCTGGGGCCGCAAACATCTGCGATCTCGGCCTTTCTTTGTATTACCAACCTAGTTGTGTAATGTACTATTTCAGTAGCCCAGTACGAAATGAAAACCCTGTGTAAACCTATTTCAATAGTTAATTTAATTTTAAAGCTGTTCTTAACAAACTCAACGAACAAAATACTTTGTGACCGACCGTATCGCGGAACCAGTGCTCATAAAATATTATACTTTCCAAAGTTAGCTTCGGGCATGAAGTTTCTGCCAACCTAACAGAACTCGGAGAAAAACAAAGCAAATGTGACCGACAACTTTTCCGTTGACGAAGGAAAATTCCTAGATTTTTTCCTTGAGTTGATAAGTTTGGTATTTGTTCTAGTTTTTACTCTAGGCTTCCATGGCCAACATTACTGCGGAAAAACCCTTGTGACGTGACAAAAATTAAAAATTCTATGGTGCAAGCAAGGACACAAACGTAAATAATAATAACAGTGAATATTGTTTTCCATCGTACTTTATCGCATAATTTCGTATTTATCTTGCTCTCTCAATTTCCTTCAGATTATATTTGACACTGACTAATAAAGTTTCAAATAAATTAAATGGACATAAACATTAAACATGTTAATAATTTAATACGGTAATTGATTGAGACTTGGGGTCCAGTCGTATTCCAAGTTTTCCCGATGGCAAAACATTGTTCACAATCATCTTGTACTTACTCGAGAGCTAAGACAATTGCTACTTTTTTATGAACTTCACAATTGAATTAAAAATAGGCTTAATTTACAAAAATACCGAAAAGTTCAAGTCAACGTCCCAACTAAAAATAATCATTGTCTAAAAATACTTCGTCTAAGGTGACAAAATTGAATCACAGCGAAGTTGGCAGAATTTGATGATTTAATTAAAAGTTGTTACCTTACCCGTGCCATAACAGAGTTATTAAAAGTTGTCCGACCAGATTGGTCCGATCTGCAGAGACCGTTTTAATTGCTGATGAAATGAAGTCCCTGAGGGCTTGGTTAAGTGTTTTAGGGTAGTTCTATGCGATTTTTTTAGCGTTTTCTTGCTTCATTACCATCGTCACCATTATTAGTCGTTTTATAAAACCAATCAGGATCATTATGATAAAAATAGCAGAGGCACGCGACTTCTACAAGATAATCGAAAACGACTCCATGGTTTATAGGGAGCCCATCCATAATGTGGCGATGGTAATGATGCGATTGGTGCATTCAAACAGTCACATAGAACTACCCTTTAGTCCAATTGTTTGTAGATTTTTACTTTTATTAAGATTTAGTAGTCAGTCACGGCAGGTACAATCGAACACACTGTTAACTGCACATTTGTAAACGGATGTCAACTTTATTGCAACGTGTTAAACTCTATGGGTCAGTTAACTGTGGCTTCGCTTGTACATTGCGTTTATTTTAGTAACTCTAAAATACCTAAGGCACGATTGTAGATGGCGCCATGGCTCGACTTTTTTCGGATTTGAAATAAAAATAATGTGAGCTCAATAGGAGGAATCACCTCAAACAGTCTTGAAAAAAAAAACATACTATCCCACTTCTATTGTAATAGCCTGAAATTGGTCATAAACATGTGAATACGCATTAAAAAACAAAAATGTTCCGAAATGTATGATAATTTCATTTCCACGAAAGACTTACCAGAGACAAAGAATACTTATCTTTCTTTATACGTCATAATGTACGGTTTTAACATCAAACGGATTTTTTAAGCCCCGTAATATCTCACACTCAAAGAATAATAGAATAAAATTCTTTGTGCGTCACTCCTCAGTACTGCGATGTCTAAATACAGAAGGTTATAAAAGCAGATGAAAATAAAAAGAACATATGACGTTTTAAAGTTAATAAAGTACCGACGTCACGTTTTTACGCCAAAGACCAAAGTTCTGGCATCAACAAAGAAAGTTTTTTAATAATGGTGGATTGAATTACAAAATATGATAGAAAGGGAACTTCATTAATAGGTTTTCAGACGGCCTATCAGAAATACAGGGTGGGAGGGACTATACCGACATACTTTAGCCATGAATTCCTGGTGGTGTGACGAGTAAATAATGTTATATCAACATGGGTCGAATATTGTCATTTTACATTAATAGTCTTATGGAACAAAATAAATCAGTAAATTCAACTCCTCGTTATAAACATGTCCTTACTGGAGGAAAAGTTATCAAAAAGAAAAAAAAGCTAAAATGGAAACGAAAGGTCATTTTTGATTTAGGCGACTTGAGACTACAAGGAAAAATGACGATGTATAAAAATGTCTACTTTCTAAAAATAAATTCGTCTGAGTATTATAAAGCCAAGGTATACAAACGTCTTAGTCTAATAAAACCGATGTATAAAAATGACTACAATTACAGGAAGTTTGGTCTAAAATGAAAAATGACAACGTATAAAAATGTCTACTTTCATACACAAAGGGTCGAAAAAACTGACGGATTGCATCCCAGCTGCATTCCGACTGCAAAAGTGCAGTTTGAATGTTGGTCTATTGCAGTTGATATAAAACGGCATCCAAACGGGATATGATCATTTCGTCTAAATCGCAACTGGTACTAGCGGTAACAGGTCTAAAACGCAGCTAGTCTAAAACGCATCTCGTCTAAACTGCAACTGGTCTAAGTAGCTTACCAGTCTACGTCGCTATTGGTCTAAGCAGTAAGTGGTCTAAAACACAGCTGGCCTAAGAGCACGTTGTCTAAGTCTTAGCTGGTCTAAGTAGTAAGAGGTCTAAGTCACAACTGACCTAAGTAGTGTCTCGTCTAAAATGCAGTTGCTCTAAGTAGTCATTTGACTAAACATTTGCTGTTTTCTAAAGCAGGAAGTAGTCATAAACTCGACTAACCTAAGTAGTAACTTATATTCGTCTAGTGACTGCAATACGTGGCCGTGGCCTATATAGAGAGAAAAAAAAATGTTTTTTGAGATTATTGTTAAAAAAATGAAAAAAAAAATGTTTTTTTTTGAGATGTGGCCGTATTGCAGTCACTAGGCGATATGTCACGTTATCATAGCCCCCAGATAGTTCGACTTCTGCTACGTCCAATAAGGATTGCAAGTTAGTCAGGCTTAAAAAAAAACCCGGCATCTGCAGTAATGTACATACTACTATTAACGGTCAGATACCTCACGTTAAGCGCCGTTGGACACAGACTTAGAACTCATGTTCTGAGTTTGTGTCCGTTGGCATTCAATGTGTTAAAAAAACCCGGTCTAAACCATTGGGTCTGTGGCACTCAGTGGTAAAAGTGGTCATTTCGGGAAATGGGCTTGTGTAGAGCAGTCATTTATAGATGTGGTTATTTGTCGCTGTGGTCATTTCTGTTTGTGGTCCTAAACCGACGAAAGGGTTTAGATTAAGAGCGTTTTAGACCAAATCAGCTTTAAACGAGGTGCGTCTTAGGCTAGATGTCTCATTAGACCAGTTGCATTTTAGATTAGGTGCGTATTAGACCAGTTGTGTTTTAGGCGAAATGCGTTATAGACCAGTTGCGAATTGTCTGCTAGGCTAGATGCTACTTAGACCAGTAGCGACGTAGACTGGTAGCTACTTAGACCAGTTGCAGTTTAGACGAGATGCGTTTTAGACTAGCTGCGTTTTAGACCTGTCACAGCTAGTACCAGTTGCGATTTAGACGAAATGATCATATCCCATCAAAAGAATGGCAACCCTACCTACTAACTTGCTTAGAATAAAAAGTGAATTTAAATAATACAACAAATCTTTTGTTTAAAACATAATAGTGTTTTTATTTCAAACTTTGAAAATTATGGGCATTTATTTTTTTATTTTAAAAAAAAATTCTCCCTTTACTCTTAAAATCAAAAAACACAGTATTTCCGATAAACTTATTACATATTACTACTAATTGTACTTCTCTGAAGTCTTAAAATAAAAAAAATAGTTGTACTGCTTCTGTGTTACTTGGGAGTCGAGTTCATCATTATCTGAGCAAAGAACGGATCAAAAATCAAATATCTGATCTAGTTCTTATGCTTCTGACACTACTGTCACCCCTATGGTCTTGTTCAGATGTTTTTGGTCCAATCTTTGCTCATATAATGATGAACTCGACTGTACGTATACTTAGTGTGAAAGCTCTCTAATACACGAGCGACTTGGCGCAGCGCAACGCGACAACCATTGATTTGCCTAATTCGCAAGGAATAATAATAATCACCGCGCAACAAAATCGCAGAGTGACGTACAATCGAAGACACTGCTAACTGACCACTTGTCACCCTTATTACAATGTATTAAGGTCTACTGATGGTCACTTAACTGTGTCTTCGTTTGTACGCCTGACTAAAGTAGTCATTTTTATACTTCGACAAATTTACTCATTGACAGTTATATTTTTCACCAATTATCAGGGCGACATTTTTATACTTCGACATACATATACCTTGTCATTATTATACTGGGACGAAATAAGACCAGTAGACATTTTTATACATCGTCATTTTTCCTTGTAGTCTCAAGTCGCCTAAATCAATTTTTTGGCCTCGTAGTCGCTTACCATCAAATACTGCGAAGGTTAATTGTTGTTTAGTTAAAGGATTTAAAAAAATTAGTAAAACTGTCTTAGTCACATTTATTAGGGCTTGTTACACACTTGGGAGTTTTCATTTAAAAAATAATGAATATCTCTGAAAGCAAGCGTTTTTCGACTATACATCACATAACTTTTTTTACTCCTAATAGTTGTTAGAATCTATAGTTAAAGTTTGTCGGTATAGTCCCTCCCACCCTGTATACAGTGCTCATAATGACGTATAGTCACAATATGTTAATATATCTGCAAAGTCGAGCAAAACAAAGGCACGGCCGTACCATCCTTTTCTCGAAGGCATTCAGGCCATTTAACCTCCCGTAATTTTGTGCTGGCTAAATTTAGAACCCTGAATTTTCAGGCATATATAGGGCACAATAAGACTTAAGTATATTCTCAATAACATTCAATTTGAACGTGTAGTTTAAGAACTATTGCACGTCAAAGTTCCTTAGTTTTGTCACTAACTGACTCACTGATCATCAGAATTCTAAGGAACCGGGGAAGAACACATTTTATTGTTCTCAAATAAAGAATCCTCCACGGGTATATAATAGGCAAGTCAGTGGAAATTGAGTTCAGTGGACACCCGCCCAGTACTGACTTGGTTTAACATTACACCTCAAAACTTTTTTGTTGTAGAAGAACTGCGTTGCGAGAATTGCATCTTTTTACATGTAATGTTTTTATATAATTCTTCTGTACGTGTGTTTGTCACCTCACTCCTTCTAAACGGCTGGACCGATTTGGATGAAATTTTGTGTGTATATTTGAGTGACTCTGGATGGTTTGGAAATACAATTGGACTCGATAGATGGCGTGGTGATCGCGCTTTCAAGAGGCAGGATGAAGTTCGCCGGGACTGCTAGTTTTTAAATATTTTCTCAAAACTTTGCAAATGATTTTAACTTATCAATGAGTGCGAATAATGAGCAGTTAAGGTCACCCGGGGCGAAAGCAACTATGTCGCTTTGGTAACTATTTGGAGTTCCTCTCAATCTAATCGTTTTGGACAAACGTGTTTATTATGAGACGAGTGGGCTATGTTCCCTCGCCTAACGGCTCAGGTTATGCAACACAGCCTCGACTGTAAAATGACCCAATGCCCACTAGTGTCATACGACGTTTTTCACCACATTTGCGAATAAAAAAATAATACTTATAATTTAAAACTTGTATGTTTGTATTTATCTCGTCGGTTGTCTGAAAACAGCCCGTCGGAGGGTATACATAGCAGAATGTGTAAGTCGCAAAATGTGCACTAGTGTAAATTGGTGTAGTGCAGGGCACGCGCCATGTGCGCAGTCCCAGCGCCGAGTAGCGCGGGCGTAACGTTCGCCGGCCGAACCCCACAGCATGCTCTCATTTGTCAATTTGCTATTATTTTGTAATAATCGTGCTTGTGCAGTGTAAAAATTACTTGTGCTTGCAATCAGCTGCGTTCCGCGCGTAAGAACCATAAAATAAGGGCCACTGAAAATGAGCAAGTGTGTTGAAAACTATTTTTTTTAAGATTGTGCAGAAAATTAGGAAGATGGAGGGAAGAGGGACTCCTGACGTCGTTAATAGTACAGTACATTACTTACCTGGGGCGGTAACACAAAGAATTTCTCAGATCGCAGTTATTGACGCTCGAGCCGAAGACAAGGGCGATAAATATGCAATCTGAGGCTTTCTATATTACCGCCCGTAGTAAGTACAAAATTTTACGTCTTCCCCAGGCCAGGAAGTGGGCTTTTCCGCACGCTTAGCGGGCGGTAATTGCCACTTTATGGCCAGGTGTGATGTAAAATCCCTTTTCATTCGTGTAGAGAACCGGGTAATTGGAATGACTTTTACACAAAGGTTTCATTGTTCAGTAGATAAACTAAAATGGAGGTGCATGGAAGTGCATCTGCTACATACGGCAGAGGCTTGAGTAGTGAGCACTTTCCCAAAACTCGGGCAAAACAGTGCTCCATTGTGAATTCAATCGGCAAAGGATTGATGGGCAAATAGCTTTCCAACGTTCAAGTACGTGAATAGAACTGCTCATGCTATCAGGGTTTTATCGATATGAAGCCGTTTAGAAGATCCAACTACTTGTTCCCTTGTTGCTAAAAGTGTCCCAAAATTTGTATGGATTTTTTTTCCACTGCGTCACGTTCATACAAACATAAGTACAAAATGGTGACGTAATGGGAAAATAAATTTGGGATACTTTTTTTACGAATAAGGTCCGAAAGTAGCTACTAACGATTGTGAGCCAGAAAAACCTCAAAAGTCCATATTTTGAAAAAGTAGCTACCCCGGTATTTATTTTGGAAAACGCCCCTTACCGACCTTAAATTGCACTGAAACATTGAACTTCGATCATTTCATACTTACCAGACTATTCCTTCGTGAAGTTTGACTTAAGATATTTTCTAAGTTTTTTAAAGAACTATACAAATATTATAGAGTTTTAGATTGACTAGGACCTCTTGTTTGCAAAGACGGCACTATTTTACAAAAAAAAAAAAACAGAATAAGTGTACCAATGTATTTTTCCATATTTATTTATTTCAATTGGAGATTTCTTTGCTGCCGATGTCGAGCTATTATCATTTTTATGCCACACCTGGCCAGACTTTTCCGTACGCGCAGCGTGCAGCAAGTGTAGACATAAAATTATGTACACGACACGGGAAGTAATAGAGAAAGCCCTCGATCGCATATTTACGTCTCTCGCTTGCAGCTCGGGCCGCAAACTTCTGCGATCTCGGCCTTTCTTTGTATTACCACCCTAGTTGTGTAATGTACCTACTATTAGAATCCATAATTAATCAACAATCCACAGAAATGATAAAATCCTGCGTAGTGGAGGAGAATTACACGTAATACTAGGATTATAATTAAACATTTTCTACATCAAAGTATAAACAACCTTGAACCCAAAATACATTAACCGAATGAAGATGCCAACGAAAATAAACAACTAATTCATTCACTTAAATATTCTATTGTCCCATCTGGCTCTGGCGGCTGAAAATTACTTCTTCATTGAGTGAGGGGACATGTTGGTACCTGCGTGTTTTTATTAACATCTAAATGGATTCCAGCGGAATCCCACGCAACGTTTAAGGGTGCATTTACACTGAGTTGGTGGTCGACAAATAAATAACATTTTGCGCAACGCATGAAAAGAGGGTTTCCGAATTGTTCAACGAATCTTCAGACAGGCAGACGCGAAACGGATACAGATCTAGTGTATAAATGTTTTGCCATCGGAACACTGGATCCGAGGTGTCGATCAAACGAATTAACGTATTAAATGGCTGAGATGTTTACTGTCCATTAATATGAAACTTTATTAGTTAGTGTGAAATGTCAGAACCGAAGCAAATTGAGAGAGCAAAATAAATAGAAATTTTTTCGCTAAAATACCCGTAATTTTCTTTTTTTTTTTTTTTGCTCTTGCCTTGAGGATTTTTCCTGATTTTTTATTTTAATCCTACTAATATTAACTTTATTTCAATGAATATAATATATATTTTATATATATTATTGTACTTGTGCTTTTGAGATAGCACTATAGTACGTCAGTGAAAGTGACATAATATTATGTCCTTCCTTGAACACGCGCGGCACGACAAGAGCTCAGTCGGCGGCCGGTGCCGGGTGCCGGTTGCGGTAACTTGTGTACATAATTACGACTGCACATAACAAAAAGCACATGAGATAACTACGCAAAGATGAGTCTGCGGACAGGAAAAGTTATTGTATGTAGAGCCAAACAAAGTGTACATAATGTACATTATACTTTACTTACTTTACTATACTTAATATTAAACTTAGAGCAAGAAAGAGATTATCCTTTAAAGATGCTTCGAAACATCATTACTTATTTTTTTACATGTTTTTGCTGATGAAAATTTTATTTATGGAATATGAAATATGGAAAAGCAATAAAAAAAACTTTTCGCGATTTTTTAAGATTAAGCAAAAATTTCTTAAACTATAGAATATAAAACAGAAAAAATTCAGACTGTAACTTATATTTTTTATCCTAAATTCTAGTATTTTATTATTTACTGTTGATACTATCAGAGATCGATTTTAAGTTTAAGTCTAATACCAAATCAACTTTCTTTAAATCGACAGAACCATTAACCTTTAAAAGACAAATTACCGACACAGATATAAGAACTCTGAAATTGTAATTATTATGCCTCTTCATATAGTAGACGCCGCCATTTTGGCTCTCAAAGAGCATTAATTCAGTATTCTCATATACAGCGATGCAATTCAACAATATCAAAGAACAATACGTGCTCATTAGAGGAATGAATGGCATGATTAAGTTTCCGAGAAACTAGATACGATACGGTTTCGTCATTCGGCCTTAACTTCGGCACCCCAAAACAGGGTCAATAGAATTCGTTGGGTGAATATAGATTGGTTTAGTAATCACCATTCACTACCACACCACCAGTGGCAATACGTCAAACTTCTAAGGCGGGATATGTTCAGCGTAATTTTGCTTTTAAAGCGTAAAGAGTAATGCTAAAATATTTTCAAATAGGGTAATTCCTTTGGATATCACAATATGCGGAGATGGCCAATGCAAAAAAGATAATCTGATATAGAAAACATGGCTACTTCCAACAACCGAAGAATCATCATTTTGTGAGTACCTTTTTTGCATTTTTAATCAACCTTATAATACTGTACAATTAGTATAGGTACTGAAACTAGGCAACTCCTTTCCTATTGCATATTTATTCACATTATTAACTTTTACTAAATTATTGAATGAAATATTTAGTTTCGGCTTTCAGCCGACACCTTACAACGAGATACCAGTTGGAGGCCACCATAGCCCACTCAGCTTTGCCGCTCTTTTTTCGGAATAGCTGCAAACATTTTTTTTACTTGGTTACCCCCACTTTGTGCACAAGCTGTTTGTAAAAGTTATTAAAAATAAACCACGAATAGTATATTCTGGTACCGGCCTCAAAATACGCAATAAAATGGACGAGTGAGTTCGGGAGCCTCCCCTAAGCATACGAGTCCATATATTGCATTTTCGGCCGAAACTAAACACAGTGCTTTTCGCGCCTATTGCCAGGAAATTATAATAATAATATCATCCCATAGATGGAGCGACAATCTGCGCAGGGCGGCTAGGCAGCAACTGGATGAATATAGCTGATGATCGAGCAAAGTGGCGCGTCTTGGAAGAGGCCTACGTCCAGCAGTGGACTGCCGCAGGCTGATGATGATGATGAGCATCCCATCAAAAACATTACATGTAAAAAGATGCCAAGTCTCGCAACGTAGTTCTCTTACAACAAAAAGTTTTGAGATGTAGTGTTAAACCAAGTCAGTACCGGGGGGTGTTTACAGAAATCGATTCCCACCGACTTGCCTATTATTTACCTATAATTGAATGGCTTCGAGAAAAGGATGGTACGGCCGTGCCTTTGTTTTGCTCGACTTGGCGGGGGCACTACCGTGCCCCCTGATACAGCGGGGACTTAGTAATAGGGTTCCGTTGGCTCCCTTTGGGTACGGAATCCTTAAAACCAACACAATTAAAATGCATTATGCAATGCCAACTAAAATAAACCCAGCGTTTTTCGCGTCAGATATGTACCTATGTGAAAAAGAAAATTACACTTTACGTCACATTTTTATAAGCTAGAATGTCATATAGAATGAGATTCTAAACACAACCTTATGCCGTTGTGATCTGGTTCATTTTTCCTTAAAGAGTAAGTGTGATGCAACACTTTGAAAGTGATCCTTTAATTCACATTTAAATTTAAAAGCTCTTCTTAATTATCTTGCAGCGTGTGTGTGACATACAATGAGGTTCTAGATAAGGAACGAAGCATGTCTCAGTCAATTTTAAACTTAATTTGTACTGCAAAAAGGTCTGGTTTAGTTTAATGTTTATTAAACATATACTTATTGTTTTACCGCCGGTCTTGGAATAGTTTATCCTGTAAAAGTAGCTACAGTGAGTTGTTCATTAAAATGGTTCTTGATTATGTGACATTAAAGTTCTTTTTAGAGTGTCTTTAGGGCTCATATTCCGCCTGTATGTCAGTAAGTTTATTTGTGTTATTTAAAAAAACTGTATTACAATTTTTATTCAAAAATTAAACAAGCACTCTATACAAAAACCTTGTACGACCAACTGCTACACACATGCTTTAGCTCGTAAAAGAGTGAATAGGCCGTAGCAAAGTATAAAGACAGAAAAGCAGTCACTCTTCGACTGTTTAGGGCTCGTCCAGTAATCATGTGATCAAATTTGGCCTATTTTTGACCCCCTTCTCCCCCTTGGTGATATTTGGTGATTGTAACGGTAACCCTCCCCCCACCCAAGATCACGTGTCATTTTTTGATATTTATTATTGATGTTGATAAATGATATTTGGCTTATAATACGCTTCGAAAATATTTTTGGACTAGCCCTTAGGAGCGCGCGATACCTATTCAAAGCCGAGGCGCAGACGGTATGATTCGTACTGGAGTATGCTTACGAATTCATAAAACTTTGTTTGTAGTGCGTTCGTTCACGGCGCACACATACAAGCCGCGCGATGTACCTTTTGTACGAAGATAAATTACTGGTATTGTACTGTGGCTGCAATTTCCACGCTGCAGCAGTGCAGCGCAGCAGCAGCCTCATGCTGTTTTCCTTCACCGGAAAGCAAATGATAAACATCAAATAATATTTCGTGCATAAAGTCCTAAGTACTCATTGTCACAAGCTAGCAGTGGCGTGGCGTCCAAACAACTCGATTCCTACCGGCTTGCCTAATATCAGGCTTTTGATCACCTTACTCCAGAGCTTAAGGAAAATGTACGCCAAATCTGCACCGGCTTGCCCGGCACCGGATTCGAATCCACGATCTCTGCTTGTAAGTCTGCTGCTGTTGTACTGGCCTACCATAGCTTGATTAATCTTTCTGTTAACTCAGCTCCGAGTATTATTATAGTTATTGATTGTGATAGAAGATCAACGTGGAGAGTTATGTGTAAGCTGCTATTTTTTCGTTCTAAATGCCTTCTCTTGATAAGATCAACGTTATACTCAAGATGAATATCAAGCAAAGTGAAATTTGTAATAAAATATTAGTAAAATAAAACTTGAAAAGATTACGAATAATAGAAGCCAATTGAAGATTGAATGTATTTCAATGAATATGTAAAAGTAACAGATAGGTAGTTGTAAGTGTTCAAAGGCTTTCCCTAGTGTATGTTTGCAAATAGGTATATTGACAATCGCACACGTTTGAGAAAATAATAAAGTTCCATTCCCATGGCGTTCTTGTTAATATCAAAGTGGTTCATAAAGAAATCAATACTATATTCGACTACAAAACGGTTTCGAGAGGTGTGAAAATAATAGAATTAATATTATACGTACTTCAATATCATAATAGGCTATTTTACAATTTTTTTCTGTGATATGTTGTAGCAAGACGTCTCAATAATAGAAATATTCGTTTTTTTTAACGCCTGACTAACTCGCGACCCTTATTGGTCATAGCGATTATTGGACCCGGTGGTCGGCCGTAGCGTTCCCTGGGGTCGAATCAGGTCTCTAGCCGGACCACCCTGAGTGGAGCGGACTGGGTGGGGGTCGGGGACGCCTGGGGTCGAACCAGGTCGCTTGTCCCGGTCCACCTCGGTAGGGACGAAATATTAGTGAAAAAAACTACTTTCATATCATAAAAACTCACCGACATACAAACATTTTTAAATCACATTTTAAGAATAAGGCTTCATGGTAAAGCATTACAGCGATGTGACGTCACTCGGTCATACTTTGTATGGTAAAATTAGAATTCGTCGTTAAAACTAGCGTTTATCCTAATGATTTCATAACAAAATTACCATAAATTTTATGGGTTATTCAATGGTATTAGCAGTTTTTAATATTTTCATACTTTTAAAATGGACTTTCCCACCCAACTTTCAAGACTTATAAAACACTTAATACTTTATGTGTCGAACTCAAAACTTCAACATATTTCCTTATTTTAACAGGATCTTATATAATTTTAATGAAATTCGAGTACAGTAAAATAGCCTATTGTAATAGGTATCACTAACAATAAGCCACGCGATGAGCGCATTGTCTCACAAGAAACAGGCATTAAGTACTAAAATCTAGATACATATAGAATCACACTATACTTTGCTTGAGCGAACAGACTAATGGCCTCTACGATTTAGACTTACCTAGTGATATCACACAAACATGAATATTTAAATATAATGCTTAAAAGGTTTAGAAATCTAACGAGCATATCTTGCAAAATGTTTCATTTAGTTGCGAAAAGACAATTTAACGGAAATGGTTAAAGTTTATAAAAAGTATTTATTAATATTAAAGCTAGGGCTAGTAAAAATCTGCTTTTATTATCTTAAATCCGTAAAAAACGCATTCTTCCAGCATCACATTTCGCAAATAGAAGTGATATTTGAATGGAAAATTCTCAGAGAGAATGGAACTATTTTCATTCAAAATAGATACAACCTAATGAGCAATCATTAGGCTGTATACCGCGTACCGTTTTTGTGCTCACCAGTTGGCGCCACTGTCGAGTAAGGTCCTGAAGTATCGCTGTCAGTTTGTAATTACGTTACGACTGTGAAAACAAACTTTACATTTCAATCGTATTTAATGTCTTAAAACGGTACCATAAAAATATCGAGCATGCCGCAGTATTGCATTTAAGTAGTTCGGAAATAAAGAGAACAAAAGTTTCCGAATGATGAAACTGGCTCAAAGCACTGACATTTGTTGACCCATAACTCATATTTGCCATAAATAATCTCAGATATATCAAAATATTGACAACATTATTGTACAGTATTTTAACCTTCGATAGCTTGTGGATGTAAACCATAGACTGGTTGGCTTGACCCCCTGCGCAGCATTACCAACAGCTCCCCAACAATATGGATGGCTTACCTTTAAAAAATGTGAACTCCAAGTCGATTGCTCGAGCCGTGTGTTTGTCCGTTTGTTCACCACACAAATACCGTCACCGGCCGGGACCCGATTGTCTTTATATCCGCACAAATAGTCACAGATATCGTACAAGTTGTATTTACAAAATTATTTACACAACACACATATATTTACACTTATTTTTTATTTAATTACCGAGAACGTTCATACAAAGCCGCCGTAAAAGAAATCCGCCGAAAAACAATTGACGCTCGAAATCGGGCGTTGCCAATTTCAGCCAGCATTCGCGCGCATGGCGGTGTGTAGAGCTCGTCCACGAAGGGCAGCCAAACCATAGAGGTCGGTTATGCTGTGAAATGCTTGCACAATTATTCTAATAACAAATAAACCCGTGTAGCTAAGTTTAGTTGTAACAATCAGTGACATTTAAGAGGAAACAGTAAGGCCGAGAGAATTGAAAATTAGCTATTTGTAAAATGTGTCGCTGTACCGCACTGCCCGCCTCTCTCCCGCAGAGCGCGATAGAGACAACTACAGCTTGGACCGAAAATACCTATTAAAATTTCATGAAAACAACGTTTCGTAGTCCCCTGATTTCTTCCCCAAAACTTAACCTATTTAACTAATTTTTTCATTAAACATTAAAGAAAGGCTTTTGCCGTGTTCCTATGTTTTCCTTTTTTTTAATAATTTAGTCAAATTTGTTTTCTGGATGTGTGAACACAGCGGAAAATCTGGCATTTTTTTTAGGTTTTTTAAGGTTAATATCTCTTTTGAGAATCAATTTATCGTAAAAAGGAAAACATAGGAACATATCAATAGTAGCCATAGATTTTTGGACAAAAAATTATTTCTCTACTGGCATTAACCAGGGAGGAAACAAGGGACTACGTTTGTATGGAAAAACTGCCCTCCTGTTTCCTCTTAACATGTCGGAGACCACACGCTACATTAGCGCCTCTAGCGGCGAATTTCATTCGCGGTAGCCCTCATTGATGTCGTTAATCTCCAATTGGTTTGTATGGAAATCCAAGTGACTCGAACCATCCTCATGAAAGCGATTTACTATGCTTAGCAATCGGTGATGTGATGTGATGATATCACTTCAATGTTACCAAGGACCATTAAAACAAGAGGACTGTCATTCTCCATACTTTGGATCGTACCCCAACCGTAAGGGGATATCCAGGCAAAAACTAGATGGCACTAAAAACTAAACATTTAACGATGTTATAATTGAACAAAGAAACATAGTACAGTAACAATTAGTTCGTAAAGAGTTAATAATAAATAAATTCTACCATTTAATTACTGTGTCATTGTCACGCTTGCAAAGTTGAATAATTGTAAGTAATATAATTCTTATACCAAGATTATACATAGATGGCGTTGTAAATATCGGGGAACAGCTTTTTGTATGGAGAATAACAGTCCTATTGTTTTAATGGTCCTTGAATTTACGTTGCCAGAGCTGTAATACCATATTACATTGAAAAAACACAGTTTTGCACATCTCTAAATCGCACATAGGCAAGTTCGCGACATCTTCGGAAATACTTCATATTTACATTGCGTACTCCATATTTTTCGGGAAGAAAGGTTATTGGAGAACCCTTCGCGTTCTCGGATTACTCATGATTCGATGAAATCAACGAATGAAAGGCCTGAATACGTCTTTACGATGAATCGCCTCGTTGGACCAGATTTTGTTTGATGAAAAAAGGATTTTTTGGGCGACACTAGACGAAATGATCGGTAAATCGTTTTAAATGGACGGCCATAATATAGTACTAGCTTATGCCCGTGACTTCGTCTGCGTAGACGTTAATCGCCTTAAGGGATATTTACTTTTAGATTCTCTTAGAAGTAGCATTAATTATCCTACTCTGTTTGAGACCTCTATGAGAACCCCAGAATTGAGGCATAACACCTCAATTCTGGGGTTCTTAAAGACACCAGACACAACGGCAGGTCTTGCATAATAGTTTTAATGTCAGCTACTTGAGTTTCAAGGCCTTTACCGCTACTGAGTAAATACAATACATAGAATGAGGGTGTTTGAAGATCATAAATCCATCTGTAAAACCCACCAATAACAATTGTATTGGGGTAAAATCGAACATGGGGCATCGGGATATGGGGCAATTCCGAAAATTAAAAAAATATCGTTATCTGAGTCCGACCCGCACTTGTCCGGTTTTTTTATTTTATTAGTGTCACTCGATTGTTACCGCGAATTACTATCGAGTGACGACAACTTTTGATTAAATCGTGCGTAGCCTCGATGCTGTCTATCTATAATAAAAGTTAACTGTGATCAGATCATCACTGCTTGCTGATATATTTGCTGGAACACGAATGAAAAAAACCGCCGCGGTCGAAACCCTCTGAAATCGACCCGCTGCCGACTGGTGGATTTATGGTTTCTAAACACCCCAATTTGCTATGAAATCCTAAAAAAATGAGTAGCACAACAAATTTCCCTTTAATTTTGCACTTACACAGGAACTACGGCTGAAATGTACGTGACTAAAGAATTATTTCTCGTTCAGGGTTCCGCAAAAAGGATATGTTGATACTGCCGTTCATAAGCCAAATAGCGCTCGTTCATTTATAAAATACCATATTCTCGATATGTCAGATTCTGCATATACCAGATTCCAAAAATAATATATCCAACAAAAGAATTTAGATCCTTGAGTAACCTACGATTTAATAATCTAGTGTAACGGGAATGTGGTACTGGTAAGACAGGAATCTGATAAATCGAGAATCTGGTATTTAAAATAAAACAGTATTTTGGGCATGAACAAATCTAGGCTGTGTAATTCTTATAGAGAATATGTGATATTTGGATAGTTATCTATTTGGGGAAAACTATTAGTATTATACCGGATTTCCTGATTCGGTTTACTGCCCACTGTTTGTGATTTTCATCTAACAGTAACTCTTAGCCTTAACACTCATTTTTAGCTAACCCTTTTATAACTGTGACAATGGCCCGTTAAAATACTGAACCTACTGAACGTGGACGGACCGTGCTTGCCTCCCTTATCTGTGTAGGCCGAGGTTATATATTTGCCGCGCGTCGGTTTTGCGGAAAATTCTCCACTTCCAAGCGACGTGTAACGCCGTTGCGTGGGAAAGAGCGGAATATTATAATTTAGAACTCCAGTTGGACGTAGTTTGGGGAAAAGGATCCAACCCACAAAAAGTCATCAGTGAAATGTCAACCTTTTGTTTCTTAAATTTCTATATCTATTATATTCCTAAAATTGGTTCGTGTGGGTTCGATCCTTTTCATTAAACGACGTCTAGTTTGTATTGTAAGTGTTGCAACGAAGATAGTGGTCCCGGGTTCAAAATGATAAGGGTAAATATTTGTGTGATGAGTCGACTATTTGTTCCTGGGTCATGACTTATTTTGTATATTTTTGCTATCTATGTAAGTAGGGGCAAGTGCTCAACCTGTGGACACTTTCCAGATTTTGAACTAATTTTGATAATTATTAAAAAACTGTTGAGGTTATCATCAAACTCTTTATTTTTTTCTTAGACCAACTAACTAGTCTTTAATAATCACACACTTTTAATACATCAGCTATCTAGAAACAAGAGATATAAGCATATTTTTGAAAACATCATTTTTGTGCATAGGTACAACTGCTAATAGGCTTGTGTCCTAAATTTTGTAACTGATGTAAATGGATTCTACAGTTTATGAGGAGCAAATATATACCTATAACTACTACAATTGGATTACTATAACAGCCACAAATTGCAATCAAAAGTAGCCGACCGCACCGAGCGTTGAAAACGGCTCATACAAAATGGCGGCACCCTGTGACGTCATCTCTTGTCCTCACTGTACTAAGTCTGTATGAAAAAAATAGCATTTTGCCATTTTGAGCACGAAAAAGTGCGTTTAAGCACATAGTTGTTATACATTTATTTTTCAGTGTTATTTAAGCATTCCGAAATTGACTTTAATTTTTTTGTAAGACGATAAAAAACTATCGATTTTTTTAAAAACTTTGTGGTCTCATAACTTTATATTTTTTATATATTTTTTGTTTATTTCTTCTATGTTATGATAATTTAGTATTTTCCAATCCATGTGACTATATTATGTTGTAAAATTCAACATTAGGCAACATCCCCATTGTACCTGTGGACTTTAATAAACCTACCTATGGACGGCACTGTACCTATGGACAGAAATCAACAACATACTTTTAACGAATTGTTTCTTCTAGAAACATAATCACAAAGTATCTAATAACGCATTCGGTATTTCTTTATAGACCTTTTACTTATTTGCTTTACAATATTCTCGATACAACTCTTCAGCAAAGTCGTTGGAGTTAGACGAGTATCTACCATCAGACAAGTCATCAGAATCATCGTTTAACAAGTTATTTTTTTGTAAATATACAAGTAAATTCGTTATTAGTGCCAATATTGTTTTTGTGAGCCTTTGGAACGGATATTTTATGATATCCTCCTTTACAAAAGTTGCATGTAGGTAAGCAAAGAACTTTTGACACATAACATGACAACACATATATCGTAATATGATTTTTTTTGTCCTTAAGCTACATTTTTTTCTTTTTCTTATCAGGTTAGACTTACTAGCATTAAGTTTTGCCCAGTTTTACTACGAGGCACTGTAATTTTAAAACAATGTTAGAAATAATTAGTCGTCCACAGTTACAATCAGTAATCTTGAACCTGTGGACAGTCCAAAGGTACAAACATGAAGTTGTCCACAAGTACAAATTTGTCATTTTAAATTTTAAAACGATACTGGTCACATTTTAAACTTGACGATAATTAATTTTTGCTAATGATAAAAACACCTGTATAACTGTATATGTAAGTCCATAATTCAGCCGGCGTGTTTTGCTCGACGACGAAACTTTCCTGCCTTGTTTTGCAGACTCTAAAACTTCCCTTATAAAAAAGCTATCCCCAAAAAAGAAAAATCCTTTCTCGTTTGCCTAGGCGGCTAAATAAAATATCTCTGTTTAAGCACAGCTCATATCAAAGCGTATACACGATGACAAATACGTCGCTCGTAATATGGGAGTGGCTGTATGCGTACAGCCGTCATTTTCTTACATATCTTTTTAAAGTAATATGAGTAATTTAGACCGGGACGGCGGCGCAAGTTAAAGGCTGTTTATTATTATTTTCATCACACTTGCTAGAAAATGGTGTTATTATACGCAGGTTTTGCGGGCCGTAAGTGACCTATTACGCCCTAGGGCGTAATAGTTTTCTTTTTAAATTTGAATACGGCAGTTCTGATTTACTCTTATTTGTCATGTTCAAAGGAAACGCCAACTTACTTTTTTAACTTTTATCACTGAAATATTTATTTACAGTGAACTGTTATTGCATATACATGTAAACACATATTTCGGTAATATTAGTTAAATGTTTAAATTGTGTATTTCGGTATTTTGCAAATATAAAATCAACCGTTTTAGGTCTTTACCGCTATGGTTTCCGAACGTGACTTGACATTCGCGTTGTCTATGGATATATGTCACTAATGTCACTTTCTGTTTTAAAATTTAATTTAGGTTAAGTAAGGTTATTTTCTTTAGATTTCCTCACAAGTGTGATGAAAAACATTGTGTGTGCCACGGGCGGTTAAGGAATTACAAACTCGTGTTATTAAAGCCCTTGGCTTCGCCTCCTTACTTACCGCCCTTGATACACAATGTACTAATATGACTAGAGGATGCTCGAAACTTCGTTGGAGGTGAAATAAGTTAAATGTCTCTTTTTGCTGAACCGTATTGGGTCAAAAGTATATGGGCCATTCTCAATTTTGTGCACACAGACACTACCGTGGGCCTTATTACTATTTCTAACTGATCAAAGAAAAAAAATGCTGTCATGAATTCACTCATCCATATGATCAATAGAATTCATGATTAGGTCAAACGATTAGAAAGAGCACTTAAAGCCACGGTAGTGACTGTGTGCACAAAAAATTAGAATGGCCCTTATTGTACTTTAACTGAGGTCATAAGAAGAGAAGAGATCCCAGCCACATACCTAGGCAAGCCCTAGAATGGACACCGCAAGGCAAAAGGAAACGTGGTCGACCGAAGAAATCCTGGCGGCGCTCAGTGGCATCCGAGATGAAGACAGCCGGGCTATCGTGGCCCGAGGTGAAGCACGCAGCCCGAGATAGGACGCGATGGAGACGCACTGTGGACGCCCTCTGCCCCACCTAGGGGACTCAGGACCTTAAGTCAACTGAGGTCATAAACGACATAGAAATCGGTCTGGTAGTTATCATTATGAAAGTGTCATATACTACACATTCAGTGAAAATTTCAAGTCTCTAGCTATTACAGTTGAAAAGATACAGCCCTGAGACAGAAGGGCAGATAGAGGAGTCGCAGTAGTAGTAGTAGTCGGTACCTAGTACCGAATTGCATACAACGCCGCACTTAGCAGCTCGGTACCTAACTGTCAGGGCTGCCGAGCGTTTGTTTAATGAGTGTGTCTGTACGTTAATGACTTTTTCATCACACTTGCTCGAAAATGGTGTCATTACACGTAGGTTCTGCGGGCCGTAAATGGCCTATTACGCCCTAGGGCGTAATGGTTTTCTTTTTAAATTTGAAACGCTGGTTCTGTTTCACTCTTATTTGTCATGTTCAAAGGAAACGCCAACTTACTTTTTTAACTGTTATCACTGAAATATTTATTTAAAGATAACTGTTATTGCAAATACATGTAAACACATATTTCGGTCACATTAATTAAATGTTTAAATAATGTATTACTTTATTCTGCAAATATAAAATGCCGCTTACCGCTATGGTTTCCGAACGTGACTTGACTTCGCATTGTCTATGGACTTAAATGTCACTAATGTCACTGTCTGTTTTAATATTTTCTTGTCATACTGGGGCGATTAGTAATTTTATATTATTAAGATTTCTTCACAAGTGTGATGAAAAACATTGTGTGTGCCACGGGCGGTAAAGGAATTACAAACTCGTGTTATTAAAGCCCTCGGTTTCACCTCGGGCTTATAACAAACACTCGTTTGCAATTCCTTACTTACCGCCCTAGATACACAATGTACTATTTCTCAAACATGGCATGAAATGTTGACATTACGTGCCTAAAAATAGGCCACAAAGTACCTCGTTTCCTATGTGGCTTGACATTTGTCACGGAATGGAATTTCATACTTACATTGCCGGCCTAGGCCGTATTTTTTTTTAATTTCCATTCCACATTTATTTGGGCCCCAGCATCACGGCATTCATCCATTAAAAAAAAAACAAAAAACGATTTTTGCTGTATTTTGCAGTTTTATTTATTTAAAATTGACATGAACATAACAAATAACACATTATAAACAATTTCCAATTATTATAAATTGCAAACTAAACCACAAGAATACACATTTAAAATATTTCATCTAAATATTCGCGGTAAAATGTGAACTGAAACAGCTTTTGGCCGAACTTGCATTGTCTATGGATATAATGTCACTAATGTCACTTTCTGACAGCCAGTTTGTTTGTGTTATAAAATATTAAGTAAGGTTATTATAGTAAGTTTATTTATTTCATTGCATGTTTGAGAAAAGCACTATATATACCTCGGCGCGAAATGGGGTTGCCGGCCTCGTAACTATCTGGCCTCGCTTCGCTCGGCCAGCTATATGTACTCGGCCGGCAATTCCTTACTTACCGGCCTCTGCAGTAATGTACTATTATGCTCATACATTATTTTTTGATGTTTATACAGAAATTGATGCTTTCCTTATTTTATCACGTCAACAATTATTTTTTTTAGATTCATGTAACCGAAAGTTATTGGATATTTTTTACCCGACTATGGAAAAGCGACAGGGTTAGGATTTTATATCTTTGAGATTTCAGTGTTTCATGAAATAGGTTAGCTACCTAAATGCTTTCAGATTCCGATGTGTTTTTTTTCGATAAGTTTAATGTTTTCATGAAAAAGCTTAATTTATTTCACAGAGAATAATCGATCGTGACAGTGACATTTCTTTCCTTGAGCTGTCATGTTTATAAGATCCCTTTCAAAGTCGTTATTTTCATTCCACAATTCCGTTTTCATATTTATCAGTAAATTATGTATACAACAGAAATACAAAATGGGTAATAATATTAATAAATATATTTTGTATATATTTAACCTACTTCGTTTTTTTTAATATTGTGACAACCCTGGCATGACAGCGCAGTTTCTCCATGTTGCCATATATATATATATATATATATATATTTAATAAAACCTTTTTTCGACCTCTGCAAACTTAGCGTGGTCCGACTATAATAGGGTCCCGTTGACACCCTTTGGGTACCGGACCCTAAAAATCATCCTTACTGACATGCAGCAAAGCGGCACTAACGATATATTTCGTCGACCGTACGTTCAAATTGCGTAAGACACAGAGGAGACAGGTAAACAATGTCCCACGAGCAAATTCAACGGTCGACAATATATTCAATAATCTTCTAAACTATCTAAACATCCGAAGCAAGATAATATATCCCATCCATGATAGTTTGGCACTTCTTAACTATACACCCTGTTTAACAATATTACAAGCCAGTGTTATTGGCACGCCGCCGTCGACGGTAACTTTATAAAGCGGAGATTATGCAAGTCGTCCACAAAACAAATTTCAAACTTTACAAGGAGAAATGTTGTTAAAGTCTTGGAGCTCCCGTCGTCGGAGCTATACAGGGTGTTAGACAAAACTACATAACACACATTGGCATATATTAAGGTGTCTTTTAACTAGCAAAAGATAAAAAACTAAAAGTTGCATATGCATTGTCCGATTATTATTGGCAGTTCAACTTTATTCTCTGAAAATACACCTTTATTGCCGAAAACGGATATTTCCTTCCTTCCTCCAACTAAAACCACTAACACAACAGCTTATGTCTATTTTTGACACATGTTTTTTCAAAATATCAAATTTCGGCCAATATACACAAACCTCTTTACAAAGAAAGTTCTACATTACATCAAATCCTAAAAATGTGAAATTTGTCAGTTGCACCCTTTCGCTGCCGCCGTCGATAACAAGTTTGAAACTCATCGATAGAATGCAAAACTATCCTTGTGGAAGTTTAAGAAACTCCCGGAAAAACTGCACACTGCTGGACTCTCGCGAACTTTTAACATTGTAGTAACAATTACTTATTTCTGATTTCTCAAGTTTCAGACGACAAAAGGAAAAGTTACAATATTTTTCAGATATGTTCGTTTACCTTGTGAATGTAGGTCTTTCAGTTCGCTGTTTAGGGGAGACTTGAACCAAAAACAAACATTCCAAGAAAACTGTAAGTTTAATAAATATCGTTGTCATGTCAGATTGCGCCATGGCTATTCACGACTAGATTACGACACATTTTGTAAAGGGTATAGAAAAGAAAAGTTTTCTTGAAATATTACATTACGTACGTACCTAAGGCGGTAAAACAAATAATGTCCCAGATCGCAGGTATTTGTCACCCGAGCTGAAGGCAAGGGCGATAAATATGCGATTTCAGGCTTTCTTTATTACCGCCCCGATAATATTAAGCACGAAGTGGGATTTTCTGCATGCGTAGCGGGCGGTTATTGCCACTTTATGGCCAGGGTGTGACGTAAATGTTATTTATAAAATCGTCACCTTGTAACAACGTACCTTTTTTTGAGACTAACTCGCAACCCACATTGGGCATAGCGATTGTTTGACCGGGTGTTCGGCCGTGGCGTTCCCTGGGGTCGAACCAGGTCGTAGATCGGACTGGGTAACATCGTACCACGTAAAGCTTGGTCTTTCAGAGACAAGTATAAATATAATGATTGTCATTAGTCGAAAGACGTCCACTGCTGGACACAGGCCCACCATGATCAAAGAGACGCGTCACCATGATCAAACCTGCACTGCTCACGTCCAGCGGACTCCAGCGACGTTCATCAGGTGATCAGTCCACCTCGTAGAGACCTAGCAAAAGCAATAGCTGTAAGCTTAACCGGGGTAATTATGTCTATGGGAATTTTTATTATAAAATGCACGGTTAGGCGAAACTTAAATTATGTTCAAATACCGTCTAACCTGTCAGTTGGTGATGAAATATATGGAGTTTGACATTAATCATTAGTTTTGTGACGACCTGTTAACTGCTAGTTAAGAGGACTTTTTAAACATAAAAGCCCATATGAGAGCAAATGCGTATTTTAAAGATCCATTAAATCCGAACTAGGGGTAGTTTTAAAGGGTTCGGATTTAATGGAATCTTTAAAAGACGCATTTGCACCCATATACCCCAGTTGAACTTAGTTCTAACAGCGTTTCAATGGCTCTTACTTTCCTGGTTTAATAATGAAACCCTGTAAGTTTGGATACTTCGGGTGATTATAGTCGGCTGTTTTGTAGCATGGACTTCAAGAAATAATCGAAAACGGTATTACAAAGCACAGGCTCATTTACGGCCCGCAGAACCTAGGTGTAACAGTACCATTTTCGAGCAAGTGTGATGAAAAATGTTTTTATGCCACACTTGGCCATAAAGTGCCTTTTGTGCACGCTACGCGTACGGAAAAAGCCGCTTTCTGGCCAAATTTAGACATAAAATACTGTACACAACACGGGAGGTAACAAAGAAAGCCCTCGATCGCATGTTTACGTCCCTCGCCTGCGGCTCGGGCCGCAAACATCTGCGATCTCGGCCTTTCTTTGTATTACCACCCTAGTTGTGTAATATACTATTTTGGCAGCAACTTATTTAATGACACGCTCTATCCTGTAACTTGAGTTAAATTCAACTTAAGCTGAATTCTTATCGTCAAACCACGACTCGGTGGTTTCCATGAAAGGAATAAAAAATATCAGCGGAAATCCTCGCAACCCCGAGTAATTACGACGAATATTCTAGATTGTTGGACCGGCAAAATGAAGTTTTTAATATATCATGTATGTAAATGCTCGTTTCCTTTGCTACTTTATAACATAAAGTTGAATAAATACTACCAAGTAAACTTTAATTTGTGACCGGCGCATATTACTACCAGTGCTGCAGTCGCGACTGACACACTCCACGATTCCATTGCGCGGTAATTATTATTTATGCCACACCTGGCCATAAAGTGCCTTTTTCCGTACTCTGCGCGTATGGAAAAAGCCGCTTTCTGGCCAAGTGTAGACATAAAATGATGTACACAGCACGGGAGGTAATAAACAAAGGCCGAGATCGCAGAAGTTTGCGGCCCGAGCTGCAAGCGAGATTACCACCCTAGTTATATAATGTACTACTATGTCACACCTGGCCATAAAGTGTCTTTTTCCGCACGTACCAAGTGTAGACATAAAATGATGTACACAACACGGGGGGGGGGGGGTTGATAAAGAAAGCCCTCGGTCGCATATTTACGGATTGCCTCGGATACTCCTACTGCTCGGACGCCCCCAACAATCTCCGCGTATCGCGACACCTTTTCTTCGAAAAGTCTGCGTGATCAAGCACCCGGCCCATGGGCCGGTGAAGAAACCGCAAGAAATAGAAGCCTTCCTCCGGCTGCCTTCGATGCGCCGCCTTACTCGGTCCCGCTAAAACGGAAGCCCCGGGGAAAGCGGTGCAAAGTTGGATCCCAGCCGGCGGAAATGCGTCGCAGTGTATCCGAATAACTACATAGAACGCACCGGAGCTCAATTAGAGCGAAGATGGACAAGAAGCCGCATCAAAATAAACGGGAGGGTAGATCGAAGCCGCGAGGTGAAAATATACCTTCAACCAGTGAACCCCCTCAGCTGAGGGAGGGAAGGGAGAGGTCGCGAGACCAAACCCGACCTACACTGGTTGAACCCCCGTCTCAGCTACAGCCACAACACCAACAGCAACAACAGCCGCACGAAAAACGGGAAGGTGCGCCAAAGTCCCCGGACTGCGGCAAACCTACGCCGCAAGGCGTAACCCCGTCGACCCCCGAGAATCGGGGCACTAGAGAGCAGCCACAATGGCTATCACCGGAAGAGCTAGGAAGCATCAAAAGGATTACCAAAGGTCCTGAGCCATGGCGGACGAGCCCATCTCCTGAGGAACCCTTTTGGCCCTTGTTTACACCGGAAAAAGCGGCCCCCCCCACCCCCGCCGCTAGAAGAAGACGCCGTGGGTAGCGACGAAACGTCATACTTGAATCTACCCACCACTGACGAAGAAGCTTATATGGACGCAACGGAGGGCGCCCCTGCGCTCCCCACCTCACACCCCGCGCCCACGCTGTTATCACCAACAAAAACAAATACAGCTTCGCCGCCTGAAACCTACGTTAGCTCCGCCACTCCCGCAGATAAGGGAAAGATGCAACCAATTATCGCGCCCGCAGCACGGCCGACAACCCGACGGGACCAACACGATCATGATTGCATCCTGGCGGCCCGCTTGGAGGTATTCGATCGCCCTTCGGACGGGATGATGGAATGGATCAAAACCTACATTCGAATAACATCATACGAACTGGGGGATCACAACGAGCTAACCCAAGAAGACGCCAACCTATTAAGATACCTGAACACAAGCCAAGAAGCACCACCCGCAACAACATCGTCGAAGCGCAAGGCGTGCGGAGATAGCCCGCCCGCCCAAAGCGCCACAAAGAGAAAGCCGCGTAGCAAAATATCGCCGCCCAAAGACCCGAGAATACATAGAGACCACGGTAGCCACCAGCCGGCCTGCCGAAACACTCAACAGAAGCCGCCAACCCCTCCCCGCACCCCCACCACGCCACCGCCCAGCGAGGTGATAAGGAGCCTGCCGCCCAAAACAACACAACCGCAATCACAGCTATCTGATAAGAAAGCGCCCACCACTTCGAGGGCGGGCGCCGAGCACTCTATTCGACATGCTCCCAAAGAGATTGCGGACGAAAACCGAAAAATGAACTACGCCGCAGCGGCCGCACACCCTACGGAAACGCCGCAAATCAACCAACAACCGAAAAAGAAGAGATACCCCAGTATAATCGCGTCGGTAATACCAGACTGGCCGACTGTACTAAAGAAAATAGCAGAAGAGCTAAACGAGACGCCGCGTACCAAACCCGCGGACAAAGGAATCATCTTCAGCCCCAGGGACGAGAACGAGTACCGGTGCATTATTCGTCACCTGGCCGCCCTGGAGGCTGAAGGAAAAGACGTCGTGTTCCATGTCTACGGGCTCGAAAACGAGAAGAAAATGAAAGTAGCTGTGCGGGGCCTCCCGGCTGGGACCCCGCTAGCTGCGATAAAAGACGCCTGCCAAGACTTAGGCTACCCGGTAGACCACCTTAAAGAAATAAAAGCCCGCATGGGGAGACCAGGAAGCATTTATTTCCTGCAATTTGCGGGCCCCCCGAAGGATTTCGAAGGAATCTATCGCGTCAAAGAGCTACTACATATGACAAGCGTGCGAGTGGAGGCATGGAGGGCGAAGAGAGGGCCAGCCCAATGCCACCACTGCCAGGGATTTCGGCACTGGTCCCTGGGCTGCCATAGACCCCAGAAACGCGTTTGCTGCGGAGAGCCTCACGCAGCACGCGAGTGCAAGCGACCTAAAACAGAACCAGCAACCTGCGCCAACTGTGGCGGGCCACATCCGGCTAACCACAAGAGATGCCCGAAATACCTTATAGAGGCCAGGAACAAGAGGGCAGGCACAGCGGCCTTTACCACCCAGCGACCAGGACGCCTGGGACCAGCATCAAAAACCAGCCACGAACAACCTACGGTGGTAGAGTCGGCGCCAGGCTCTCTGATGGCGCCGGCCAACCCACCAATTCATCGTGGCGGGAATAAGATTGACCAAGCTACCAAAACCAAGAAAAAAAAAGAAAAAGAAGCCCTCCAACGAGAAAAGGCTCGAGGAAGAGAGCGAAGCGCGCCGGCCCGCTCCCCCGGCCCCGGACCCAGAACCAGAACCGGAACTAGAACCGGAACCATCACAGCAACCAGCCGCCGAACAGGAAAAAGTGAAAACATTATGCCTGAGCCCACCAAAATACGAGCGCTACCTTGAGATATTAAAAACAAAAAGAGAGTACAGAGAACCAGATTTCCGAGTTAGACGTCAAACTGAAGAGGAACGCCAAACCAACCTAGATATTATAACCGTCTGGGAATAAATCTAGGAAAATCAGAGAGAGAACGAATAAATATAGCTTAGAATGAGCGCCAGAAGCCCATCGCCTTTAGCATGACCGCAAAGGCACCCAGAGCCCCGGTCGTTGTTACGGCCGCGAGACCGCATCCGCCAAAGTAGGCCACGCCCAGAGATGGCACCCCCACGACCCGCTACGCGGGTCGTTGAGATGACACGAGCTGCTGCATATTTACGTCCCTCGGTTGCAGCTTGGGCCGCAAACATCCGCGATCTCAGCCTTTGTTTTACAACCATAGTTGTGTATTGTACTATTAAATATTGCCACCCTAGACAAAAGGGCACGCGTTATGTACGCGTTATGCGATAGAGCGAGACGGTCGGATGCGAGTCAGCTCCGTACGGTCATCCGAGGCGTACGGCAGTTGTGTTGAGGCGAGTGCCTTCTATACATACCACGTATCACATCACAGTAACCACCTAAATTGTTGTGATTAAATTAATATAGTGTCTTTAGGAAGTCAGTGTATTATTTTTGAACGTTTCGACAATTATAGCTTGGCAACTTCGTTGGTGACACTCACATGTGTGCTTTTTGTTATATGCAGCCGTAACTACTCACACAAGTTACTGCCAACACGAACGGGGGCCTCCGGAGGCTGCCTCCGTCGGTCGTCATTCGTGTTGGCGGTAACTTGTGTGAGTAGTTACGGCTGCACATAACAAAAATCACACATATGAGTGTCACCAACGAAGTTGCCAAGCTATAGTACTAGTACTAATTCTTATTCTGTGCTGCAGTGAGGTAATTCGCTTTTAACTCCCGGATTAATCAAAGATGGATATTATTTATATGAAATTTCTTTGTCTGTCTATTTATTATATTTTTTATTTTTATTTATTAAGAATTACCAACAGATAGAGCATACAAATAACAGCATCTTAGATTATCACATAGGTTAAACAGAATGCCTATCCAATTATAGGTAACCACGGCTCACATAGCTGTAAATAAGCGATCGAACAACTGTAACTTAGCAAGAACAATTGTTACTTAAGTGCTAAAAAATATATTATGTTTTGTAGAACTAGGTATCAAGAAAACGCAAATCATACCGTCAAGTCTATGTTTAAGTTTGGCTGTGCAACACACACATGTGGATTTATTTGAAATACATCAAATAGATGGTTTCCTTGCGGTGGAATTTATTTTTATTGTATTGTAAAATACAGGACAGGGCTAAGCGAGTGCGCAGACGGTTCCAACGCTTTGGCGGTAAAATACCGCCAAATCAGTACCAGCCGGCAGTGCGACACGCGGCGCGTGCACTGCGCAGCTGGTCTTTATAGCTGCACTTTTTGTTACGGGGAAAATAGTTCCGAACTGTTCGGATGGGCCTATCCTTACTTTTGAAATCATTGTTATGGGACTGTTTTCCCCCTTATATACAAGTTTCGGGCATCTTTTAATAGACTTATATATTTCTCTACGCGAATCGCGCGCACGTAGAGCTATTGAGGTGCAATTTGGGGCTAGCGCCATGAAACTGCGGTTATATTTCGCCATCTGTCAACATCATTCAGCGGAACTGCGATATTACTCTGCAGGGTTGCCACAATTTAGGCGTATATTTTTATACAAATTAACATAATCGAAAAGGAGATGACGGGACGGGTTGGAGACATTTCGTAAAGAGTGCGGGAGCACTGAATAAGGACAAATGCGTGAGGAGAGAAGGAGAGGTGTTTAGTTACACACAGTGGAATAAAACCATTATGAAAATTTGTAAGCACGTTGGAATGTTTCGAATTTTTCAGAAAATATGTTGTACATAAACGAGATCCTGGCACAGCGATGCAACGGCGAAAACCCTTTTTATTTGCCACCATGTGGCAAACAATCACGCGGTCTACAAATTAAAAATTAGTAAAGGTAAAGAACTTAACTAAACTTGTTGCATGTAGTAGTGTACGGAATTGATATGGAGCTTATGTCCTTTTTCTAAAATGGAATGGATGTCTATACGGACAGGTTACTGGACATGCGAAAAGTCCTTTATTTAAGTTTTTTACCTCTATATACCTGTCTTTTTATAACACTGACAACTAGGCCAGGCACAAGTATGTTTGTCGAAATTAGGATTAATTGCGAAAGCGTCACCTTGCCGGCCGCTGCGCTTAACAAAGATGCCGCTTTCTGGCTCCGTCGAACAAAAAATAGTATACAACCCTTGGCCAGTAAATAAGAAAGCTCCAGAGCACATGTTTGTCGCCCTCGCCTTCGCCTCAGCCGACAATTACATGTGATCTGAGAGTGAGAAATTTCTTACTTTACTGGCCTCTGTATGTAATGTACTATTGTTGTAAGTGGCAACCCTAGTGCGAGCGGTCACGCGGTTACGGCTGCGGTTATTGTCGGGCGATTGTAAAGGTGTCGCGCTTTATGAGCATGTCTTACAAACAGCGCCTAACAGAGACAATACTAGGGCCTAGTTTCAGTAGTTCGGTGATTTTAGTCCGGTTCATATATATTTGTTTGAACCGGACTAAAATCACCGAACCACTGAAACTAGGCCAATACTAGTACGTCTGTCACACCATACGTCCGTCAGCATTTTGTAGCGAGGCAACGATACATTACCAAAATCTGCCAACTTGCCAAGTTCCCGGAATTTACTATTTACTTTAGGTTTATTTTATTTTTTATTTTATTTTTTTTTTTTTTATTTTTTTTTTTTTTTTTTTTTTATTTTTTTTTTTTTTAAATTAAACAAGATCCAATTAAAATAAGTAAAAAAAACCTTTCAAGTGCGAGTCGGACTCGCGCACCGAGGGTCCCGTACAAACTAGTAAGTAGATACGTAAACAGTTCAAGAAAAACTGTATGGCGGTTAGTTTAGTAGTAGCAAATAAGTTTGTGTTACGATTTTCACAAATTAAAAAAAAAACGGTGCAAGTTAGGAAAACCGTTATATTTTTCCTGTAATGTTTAGGATGATTTTAATAATTGGTACCTAATTATTACAGATTTTTCTGTTCTGTAACTTTGAAAATAATAGGGGGAATGGTATTTTTTTGAACTTTTTTCGGCATAAAAAATGACATGATTAAGAAAAAAAAATGGTTTTGAAATTTACAAATTAAGCCCTTTCATTTGATACCCCACTTGATATAATAGTACTACTTTTAATTTATGATATCCCATTTCGGCCGCCTTTAAAAAAATGTAAAAAAAGGTATAAGTTTTTTTTTTGCATCCAATAGGCTTGAGTTAATAGTTTTTAGCACTATTCCAAATCTCAAGTTGATAGCAGCAGTAGATCCTGAGATATCGGGGTGTGACAGACGGACGGACAGATAGACAGAGTCGTACCATAAGGGTTCCTTTTTTACCATTTTGGTACGGAACCCTAATAAAGAAATATGTGGAAGTTTTGAGTTCAAAATGTAACTTGTTTTATGAGAATTATGAACCTTCAAAGTTGGGTGGGAAAGCCTATATTAAAAGTATGGAAATAATAAAAACAATATTAATGCTCCCGAGAGAAGCCAGCGACCAGAAAGTGCGCGTTATGTGATAGAGACGATCAGATGCGGTGCGTTTCGTCCGGTGGTCGGACCTGAACGTTGTTAGAAAGAGAAACTTCTGTACGTAGTTCTATTACTTATTATGTGGTTGGTTACGTTACAGTGGCGTGACGTCCATAGAACCCGATTCCCATCGGCTTGCCTATTTGCATATGACAGGAGTATCTACTACTCCTGAAGAAAAAGTAATCCAAATCTGCTCCGGTTTTACTAAGAATACATTTAACGCCAAGCCACTGCAACGTTACAGATGCACGTTTCCATTGACTGTTACATGCTGTGTTGCGCGAGATATCAAAGTAACCCTGAAAACTCGGTAAGATCAACTGAGGTAATTGCGTCCATGGTGGCAAATGCGTCTTTTAAAGATTCCAATTAATCTAAACTTTAAAATTATTCCTACAGTACCTGCCTGTAAAGTGCAGCGTAATTACTACAGGCAGGCACGGTAGAAACAATTTTGAAGAGTTCGGGTTTAATTAAATCCTTAAAAGACGCATATGCCCCCATAGACGCAATTACCTCAGTTGGCCTTAAGGCCAACGCACACCGACTGCTTGTGCGTTGCGTGCACGCAGCAGCTCCTTGACTTTGTGCGTAACGCGTTCAAAATGGCGGCTCAAAGTCAAGGAGCTGCAACGCGTACGCCACGCGCACGCATCCGGTGTGACCCGCCTTTAGTCAGATCAGATTTAGATATGATCTGATACAATTAGCATTTTAGGTACCTACCTACATCTTACTGTCAACCCTCGTCACATGTCATATTAACTTGAGCATTTACGTCAGTCTGGCGTCCAGGTACTTCATAATATAATATAACGCAGCTGAAGCGGTAAAGAATGACCCATATCGCAGGTGTTTATGCTCTGGTAGTTAAAATGATTCGAGTCGGCCTGTTTTACATACAAATATAAAGAGGGTCATTGTTTTCTTTCACGGCACTTAATATGTTTGAAATGTGTTTTTCTTTAGCTTGATAAACAGGGACCGTACTTTTCGTGCCGATGACAGGCAAATGACGTCAATCTACATACAGGCTGATTTAGTTAAGGTTTTATATTGATTTACCGTTACCGTAAATTACCGGTATTGTTTAAGTTACGAATTTGCTTTTCTTACTTTGATTGATTGGTGTCAATGGTAGAAGACATTTTGTAAACGTCTGTTTTTTTTCTTTATTTTAACGGAAAATTGGAAATATTAATCGGATATGCGATTTGGCTTGGCACTATACTTTTCCGAATGTATTATATTCATGCGGTCTATTCTATATCAAAATGCGTTTCTGATTTATTTTCCAATTTCCCGTTTCAATAAATAAGATAACACAGGCAGACACATCTTGATTTTACAAAATAGCTTCTACCACTGACACTAACTAATGAAAGTAGTGATAAAATTAATTCGCAGCTTTTACGATACCGGTAATTTCCGGTAATGACAAATCTATCTAAAATCTAAAGTGAATCATGATGTATGTAGCTTGACGCCATTTTTAAAAAGTACGGTTCCTGTTGATAAACTTTATTTGCGCGAAATGACATGACAACTCTCAAAAAGTCAAAAAATTAATAATTATTAAAAGCTAATAACGTTTACTTTCAAATCATACTAATAGATGGATTTAACCTCGAAGGCCCAATTGCACGTTAATTCTGGTCTTTTGAGACTTCCCATGTCATTTCGCGCAGGAAAAATGTATCAAGGTATAAAACCAAACACATTTTAAATATATAAATAATAAGGTCAGTCGGGGCAAATGCCCCAACGGGGTAAGTGCGCCTATCATAAAAAATCTCGAAAAGTACAGACACTGTACTACAAACGACATCTTACAAACACGCATCTACTACGCTTCTAAAACGTAGTGGCTGTTGTTGTCGTAGAATAATATCTGTACCTACTTTTCAAGATTTTTTTTATGACAGGCGCACTTACCCCGTTGGTGCATTTGCCCCAACTGATGATGATGATGAAGATGCCGTAAACAATGACCTTCTTTATGTTATGGAAAACCGACCGACTCGAGTCACCTTCAGACTAAACTAAGTCCATCGCAATATCGTACTAAGTACTAGGAATAGTACTAAATCCTACGAATATGTCTGATAACTATGGGGATGTAGACTAATGTTGAATTTTATATCATAATATATAGATATATGGATTGGAAAATATAAAATTATCATAATTATCATAACATTGAAAAAATAAACAAAGATATACAAAAGTTATGAGAACACAAAGTTTTAAAAATCTTCGATTTTTTCCTTTAGTTGCAGTAGTTCGGTTGTTTAGTCCGGGGCCGAACCAATGCAACACTTTTTGTCTCAGTAGTTCGGTTGTGACGTCAAACCGAACTGTTGGGAATCTTTGGTTGCAGTAGTTCGGTTGAATTGTCCGGGACCGAACTACTGCAACACTTTTAGTTTCTTTAGTTCGGCTATGACGTCTAACCGAACTGTTGGGAATTGAAACGACTCAAAAGTACGGTTATTACCGTCCAGGTAGTGATGTGATGTTACCGAGCCTAATATTAAGTAAAATGTATTTATTTTATAATAAATTATATTTTTATAAATAAACTTCTTGACGCGTAAGAGTTATAGTCTGTCGTAACAGACGTTAAAACTTATTATACCTATACACGGTGTAACATGAGGAAACCGAATAATTTTAACAGCGTATTCAGGACCATATTTGAAGTTAAAAATGTCGTATAATGTTTGCTGGATTCAGCTTGGTTTTTGAGCTATTTGCGTTTTTGTTTCAAAAATTATTTCAAAAAAATTATTTATTTTTTAATAAGGAATCCTCCTTTTTAGTATTGCACTTGTATTGTTTAAAAAAATTGTAATGAAATCTCCAGTACAAAGCACCCAAAAGTATAGAGGAAACAAACCTCCGCAAACTGCTGCTGAATACTCCTCAACCTAGGTTTGTGGAATTTTGGCAAAAATGTATGGAAACGGTGTGCAAGTATGCCTACTAGACAAGCCAGTATTATTGTTATTTACTTGTAAGATGAAGAAGTTCTACTTATTATTTCATTAAACTTTGTTATGAAAATAATGTATTTTTATTTACCCACATCCTTAACCGTACTTTTGAGTCGTTTCAATTCCCAACAGTTCGGTTAGATGTCATAGCCGAACTAAAGAGACTAAAAGTGTTGCAGTAGTTCGGTCCCGGACAATTCAACCGAACTACTGCAACCAAAGATTCCCAACAGTTCGGTTTGACGTCACAACCGAACTACTGAGACAAAAAGTGTTGCATTGGTTCGGCCCCGGACTAAACAACCGAACTACTGCAACTAAAGGGATTTTTTTTAAATATCTTATAGAAAAATAAAAGTTAATTTCGGAATGCTTAACACTGAGAAAATAAATGTATGGCAACTACGTGCTGAAATGCACTTTTCATGCTCAAAACGACAATTTGCTATTTTTTTCATAAAGACTTCGCACAGTGAGGACACATGACATGATAACCTCACTGGGTAGTTCTCTGCGATTTTATACCGTTTTGCTTGATTCATTACCATCGCCACTATTATTGGCCGTTTTATAAAAGCAATCAGGATCATTATGATAAAAATAGCAGAGGCACGCGACTTCTACAAGATAACCGAAAACGACTCCATAGTTTATAGGGAGCTCATCCATAATGTGGCGATGGTAATTATGTGATTGGTGCGACTGTTTAGTCGCAGAGAACTACCCCACTAGAGTGCGTTCTTTTTGTACGAGGCGTTTTCAACGCTCGATACGGTCGGCTACTTTTGATTGCAATTTGTGGCTGTAATCCAAGTGTAGTAGTTATGTATATGTATGTATTTGTTCCTCATAAATAGCAGAATCGATGTAAATAGAAACAAAATCCAGTTCACATGCCTATTGGTGGTTAGCGGCTATACCAAAAAGCTGTATACTTCAATCAGTTAGCTCATGCTTATGTCGTATTCTCGATAAAAAATATTTCAAATTTTCTAAGACCTCTTAAGGAGTAACTCCAACAAGCCCCTTAAATATGAACAATCGACACACAGAGACGATTCTCCTTACTTCTACCCTCCATACCCTTAAAGATAAATAAATGACAGGCCGCAAAAATAGTTTTTTGAGTATTTATTGCTTACCGAATTTTCATTTTACAATTTTCCACAATCTACAAATTACAAAATCCAGCCGAGAACGAGAACGAATGCATGAATTCATATTTATTGCGATCTTGTATCGAATACAGAATGAAATTAATTTTCATTCCAGACTTATCACGAGTTCTGGAAAGAAAAAGCAATTATTATCAACTTAGATCATTCGAGCAAATGAACAAGTTACACGCGAATTGCTATCCCTTATTGCAAACCCTAACATATCTAACATTATCGTAAAAAGCTTGTAATATACTATAGGAGACGTTATTCGAGGTATATTTTTAACTCCCTGTGCACACTTGTTCCATCATTTCAAAAAGATAGACAGATTACATCCGTTTCACAACGAAAAAAACGCCTATATCTAAAAGCGTCTATATCTTAGTCGAACTAAAAATAGGGGCCTTATCACACTGGCGGCTTAAGAGCGAGTTTCGAGCGTGTTTCCATACAGATTATGAAAAGGCGATTTCGCCAGTGTGATGAGGCCCTAACACTTACCAATATCAATACAGCCCCGTTCCTTTCGCAGAATTTCTAGGGGTGTTTGACATTCGTCAGTTTTTCAAGTTCTCTGCTAGTTTCAGCAGGATGTTTCTCAGGACGTTAGCTAGTAGCGGATAATTCTCGCCCATAAGTGGTCTTCGTAGTTGCGGCACGCAGAGCTGAAAACAGAACAAAATACAAATTTTAATCGATTTAAAAAATAAGTTTCTGTAAAAATATACATATATGTCGCAGCTAACTGGTTTAATCAGCCATTTTGTTAAATGCCTAGCATTTTCACTAAATTGTGACCCGCCAGCAGGTCGACGAGGCCCCGCTACGCGGGGCTTCTATTTCTGCTCTGAGGGACACAAGCTAACTAACAAACCTAACCTAAAATTTGAATGAAAAGGCTAGGCAGTTAACTAATTAAGCTAGTTGGCGGCGACATATATATATATATGTGTTTACCTATTGCCGACTGTACTTTTTTGTATAATCGCAAACTGCTCGTCAAAACTATTCAAATGAGGCCAAACACGGTGAATTTATCTTGTGTAATTTAGATGATCCTATATGCCATCCGGCTCCATCATCAGTAAGCGTATGATCCTACGCTTTGTCGCGCGATATTGCAGCATCCGTCACGTTCTGACAAATAGTGTGTAGGAGTGACGGATGCTTTATCATTTATTTATCTCGCGACAAAGCATAGCATCATAAGCCTAACTGATCAGCTTCATGTTGCAAGGATATTGCATTGTCATCTGATTTACATATCGTTGCAAAATTTGAGCTAGGAAACAGTAGTGGCCCTAAAGCAGGTGCACTTCACTCGATTTTGGCCTCCCGCGCGGTGGGCGTAGCTGATCCGGTCGCCGGCGACCAAAACGTCACAGTTTCACAATACAATTATCGTGACAGTACGCGAACGCCGTTGATGCCGGCCGAACGCCGCTAGCCAAAACTATGCGAGAACGTATTGTACTGTGCGAAGTTTCCGTGCTGTGGCTGTGGCGGTGAGAATTCCCACGCTCGTGTCAAAACAATGATCACTTCTAACCATGATCCACTTTAGTCCAAAAAACTCGTTTTTAAATAAAATATATTTTTACTTACTTTGTAAATGCTATGTAAATGATTTATAACAGCAAATTTGTTACGTGAAGTATTTTTATTTACTTAATTTATTTTAATTTTTCTTCTTTAATCATGTATGGTTCCGAACCTGGGGATAATTACCCCTTTAGGGGTAAAATTATTTTTTTTCAGGGGTAATACTCATATTAAGTCGTTTTTCTTTGAGTACTTTCATATACTTTTCTGTATTACCTATTTTTTGGGGGGGTAATGATACAAATCTAGAGAAGGCCTATGGGTGATGTGGCAATAAAGGTTAGGAACCACTGTCTTAGAGCCTTATCACACTTGCGATTTGCGAGCGAGCTGCGGGCGAGGTAGAAGCGAAGTTCCATACAAATTACTGGTTTTGTATGAAAACTCGCCCGAAGCTCGCCCGCAAATCGCAAGTGTGATCAGGCCCTTATGATGCTTGTACACAATGTATGCAGCCGGAGCAAGATTAGACGTGAGCTACTTTCGCGAACATTATGCAACTATTCACACAATACACGCATCATTAATACTGATTTAAACTTTCGCGTCTTTCGCTTATTATAATAATAACAAAACGGAACTTAGTCGCGAAAAACATGATAATATGCACCTCGAAGTTTCGAACGTGTCGTAACGTCCCGTCCATGGTCATGAAGGGAATTTTCTCGACTCCAGCGCCCCCGACGGGGTGTTTTTTCGCGACCATGAACGTTACGACACGTCGCAAACGTCAAGGTGAATCATGTTACTAAGCACCATTAACACATTCGCCGCGGTAACGGGTATCACCGTAAAATGTGAACAACGCTATATGACGGTACGGCTAACGGAGTATATTCGTGATTGCCTCTAAGTCAGTACGGTGCTTGCCGATCAAACCCCATATCATTATTACGGAGCAATTTTTAATTGTCATGTGGGGCACAGTATCGATGACACTATCATCGAAACAGAGTGTAATCTCAGACTCGAGTTTGACTCTGACTCACACAGATGCAAAGCATTTGTGTAAGTCAACACACACACGCAGTACGGCACTTGCCGCTGTCGTTCTATATGATCATAGGTATTGTACCTATGGCGAAATTTTGTTTTGGCATAATCTTATTTGTCCAAATGTTCTATTTGCCCGAATACTATTTACGCATAATTGTTATTTTACAGATAATATTGACTTTTCAGAATAATTATAAAAACCTAACCTAACCTAATAATGTTCTAAGTGGCTGATGTAAAAGATTTTGCAAAACATTTTCCGTTAAAGCTAGAGAAAATTTATGCGAAATAATATTCGGCCCCCCGCCGAACGTGTTAAGTGACTCACCACAGCCAGAAGCACAACCAGCAGAGGGCAGATCAGGTTGATGAGCAGTGAGAGGATGGTGCGCACGAACCACCAGATCCCAACAACCACGATCACACTTGCCATCATAACCTAAACAAAAATATTGCATCGTAAACCTTTACATGTAATAATAATTTGTTTCTTTATTGTAAGCCCTTCTGAGAACCCTATGTCCCTGATGAGGCATAAAAGGACAGCATCATCACTATTGCATGCCTTAGTGGTCGCATGCGTACATAGAAATAAAAAGCCAAGTCAAATCTGACCTACTTTAAGATCTCACATTTTTAAATAACAGCAATTGTTATAGGTATCCAATAAAGCAAAGAAATAGAGTTTAATACTTGTTCATAATGTTATTTTGTTCCTATAAATACATATTTGGATTTTGCATAGGACTTGGCACTCATTTAGATCTCCATTCTTTTTGCGGCGAAGCCCACAGCCTAGCATAATTTTTGTATTGAACTTGGCTCTCCTTTTATGTTTTTTACATTTATGTTTTTGGTGGGATAGATACTACAAGACCACGCTGGCATTGGGGTTAGTTTGATGGTCAAAATAAAATGTACTCAAGTTGTACATTTTGTACCTAGCATAAAATAATTGTACTTCTTCGCAGTTACAAAAAATAATACATAGGTAACATAAGTTTTTTTTTTCATAAATAAATACCGCTGTACTGCGCGATCTATTGAGGTAATTTTTTACTGCGAAGAAATACATATACATATATTATTTTTCATGCGTTCTCTTTGGTTGTTCTATGCTGTATCACGAGCGAGATTGGTCGCGGTCATCTTGTGCTAGCCTTGCAGAGCAATAACATTAGATCTTCTAAATTTATTATTTTTCTATCGGCCAGATCTAGCACTCCAACGTTCGAAATTCGTATACCATCCTGTCTATTCAAATATTGTTTCACAGAAGTGCAAAAGGGACGGCACAATACTAACTTCTAATAATGACAATGTCTAACAGAAGACAGTGGGAAGACCTGGTAAAGGTAATGATCTGTACAAAATGAAACAGTAGTAGCCCTAAAGTAAAAAACCGGTAAAGTGCGAGTCGGACTCGCGCACCGAGGGTTCCGTACGAACTCGTCAGTAGATACGTAAATAATTCAAGAAAAACTGTATGGTGGGACAAACTTAACTTTGCTCTTGTGAAACTGTTGTCCCCATACATCGACATATGCCGCGGTTAGTTTAGTAGGAGCAAATAAGGTTGTCTTACTATTTTTGCGAATTTCTAAAAAACGCTGCAAGTTAGGAAAACCGTTTTATTTTTCCTGTAATATTTAGGATAATATTAATAATCGGTAATTATTGCAGATTTTTCTGTTCAGTATCTTCGGAGATAATAGGGGGGGAACGGTATTTTTTTTAACGGTTTTTGTCTTCAATCAAAAACTACATGTCTAAGAAAAAAAATAAAAATTGTTTTGGAATCTACATATTAAGCCCTTTCATTTGATATCCCACTCGATATATTAGCTCAACTTTTGATTTATGACATCCCATTTCGGTCCCCTTTAAAAAAAAAGTAAAATAGGTATAAGATTTTTTTTCTGTCCCATAGGCTCGGATTAGCGGTTCTTAACACTATTCCAAATTTCAAGTCGATAGCATCAGTAGATCCTGAGATAACTTGCTGTGACAGACGGACAGACAGACAGACAGACAGACAGACAGACAGAGTCGCACCATAAGGGTTCCTTTTTTACCATTTTGGTACGGAACCCTAAAAATATCTAAGACACGAATTTCTTATTAAGGCGCAATTACATCAAAAGATAAACAAAATCAAATTGACATAGTATTTCAAATCTTCCAATGTTGATGTCATTGCAAACAAATCCTAAAATAAATAGCCGGACGTAGCCTCGCTAAGTGATAACTGAAGCACCTGTAGTAAGCCAGTCGCTTTGTACTTACGAGCAGCACGCACACATCAACCAACGTAGTAGCCTACTACGAGCAGCACACACGACATCAGCCAGCGTTGAGTAACCGGCTTACTAGATGTGCTTCAGTTATCTTTTAACGAGGCTACGTTTGAATACTTATTTGGACTGTTGGCAAAAAGTAAGTGATTTGATATGTCAGAAAAATACTTCAGTATAAAAAAAGCCTGACCAGAAATATATACCTACATAACTGTATGAAGTTTACCGGTGTAAGAAAATATGGCCGATATACTATTTTTCAAAACATACTCATAATACTTTAATATAAAACTTCGTGTAATGCTCTTGCTACCCGCACAAAAAACAAAATATCATTTTTTTTATTTTTTTAATAATAAAGTCTTGCAACGCCGTAAACGGATTCTACTGTTCCTTGCAGTAAACCTCTTTTCCCATTTTCCTAGTAAACAGAGATTCAATAGGATTTTCAATAAAGCCTTTGTAGGGTAACAGAGTTTCTTTACAGATATCTATGTACCTATTCTCTGGTTAGATCTAAAACGAGAAAAATATTTTTAGGTTATACAGGGTGGGAGGGACTATACCGACATACTTTAGCTATGAATTCCTGGTGGTGTGACGAGTAAATAATGTTATATCAACATGGGTGGAATATTGTCATTTTACATTAATAGTCTTATGGAACAAAATAAATCAGTAAATTCAGCCCCTCGTTATAAACATGTCCTTTACTGGAGGAAAAGTTATCAAAAGGAAAAAAAGCTAAAATGGAAACGAAAGGTCAATTTTTTGGCCTCGTAGTCGCTTACCATCAAATACTGCGAAGGTTAATTACTGTTTAGTCAAAGGATTTAAAAAAATTAGAAAAACTATCTTAGTCACATTTATTAGGGCTTAGTTACACACTTGGGAGTTTTCATTTAAAGAATAATGAATATCTCTGAAAGTAAGCGTTTTTCGACTATACATCACATAACTTTTTTTATTCCTAATAGTTGTTAGAATCTATAGTTAAAGTATGTCGGTATAGTCTCTCCCACCCTGTATAATAAAGGACAAAGGTACAATAAAGATGGATTATTTTCTATTTCTAGAATAGTGTAATTAATTTTCTTTTTAAGAGGAAAGAGAAGGGCATTTTTTCCATACAAACGTAGTCCCCTGTTTCCTCCCTGGATAATGCCAATAGAGCCATAATTTTTTGTCCAAAAATCTATGGCTACTATTGATATGTTCCTATGTTTTGCTTTTTACCATAAATTGATTCTTAAAAGAGATATTGACCTTCAAAAACCTAAAAAAAATGCCAGATTTTTCCGCTGTGTTCACACATCCAGAAAACAAATTTGACTAGATTATTAAAAAAAAAGAAAACATAGGAACACGGCCAAAGCCTTTCTTTAATGTTTAATGAAAAAAATAGTTAAATAGGTTAAGTTTTGGGGAAGAAATCAGGGGACTACGAAACGTTGATTTCATGAACTTTTAAAAGGTATTTTCGATCCAAGCTGCAGTTGTCTCTATCGCACTCTGCGGGGGAGAGGCTGGGTTAGGGAGGCGCGGACTAATACGTATACACTCACTGTGATGTGACACGTAGTCGATAATTTTATCGATATCCTAGTGTTGTTCATCGATATCGATATTTCTAGTAAAAATTTAGCGCGAAGTGCAGCAGTCTTTTTTGCTGTTCGATTGTTGGAAGTAGGGCTTACAACCAGGTAGGGCCAGGAAGTAAACTCCGTACCTGAGAGGCATGACACTAGTGCCATGACATGACACTAAGTGCTATTTTCTAAATTTTACAGGAGAGCCATTTTTAGTAAAAAAATGGACATCTAGGGTTTTTAGTACTAGTTATGTAATGTACTATTAAAAAAAAGTGCGATCCGAGATGAATTCAACAGTTAGTGTTATAGTTCATAGTTCGATAGAGCTCAAACAATTATATGAGATACCGTAATAAAACGAAAATTATAAAAAGTGGACTTACAGTGTCATGCCCCTCAGGTACGGAACTACAAACCTGCACTATATGTTGATTTTTAGGGTTCCGTACCAAAATGGTAAAAAAGGAACGCTTATGGTGCGACTCTGTCTGACTGTCCGTCTGTCACAAACTATAAACAGGCACTATTATGCTAATTTGTAAGTTACACCAAGGAAACCAGGTGCAAACTTAAATCAACCGGGAACTTACACATAAATTACTAACCGAAATATCACGGAAGGTTACTTTTAGTGACTTCTAACCTAAGAAGATGAAATAAAATAAGAAACCGAAGACAAACAAAGCCCACGGAGAAACTAAAGTGACACAAACAAACTGATTAAGGGTCCGGTACGCTAGGCGAAATTCTCTACCACCTCTCTTTCCCGTACACGAGACAATAGTGTCCCGGCCCTTTGGGAGGCGTGCGCGGAGCCGAAGCCAACGCGTAGAGGCCCTTTCGACAATTTAATGAAAGTGTGGTGGTAATCGTATATACCTATAATTTTGTTTATTTATATGAGGTTAATATTGCGTAATACCTATTGCCTAGAAGTGTGTGATGTGAGAAACAAACCCATAGGAAAAAAATCAAGTTACGACATAAAAACCCAGGCCTTTGAAATAAATTTTAAATGTCATGTCATCTTCTAACAAAAAGTCTCAAGTTTAAGTTCTTTGTCTAATACAAAGAATCGTGTTCCTAAATGCATAAGAAATGCGTTAATTGCTTTTAAGACAGATATATTACTTCAAGATGTGAGCAGATATTTAACTAAGAAATACGAGAAGTGGTCTAAAATGCACAAGGTGACATGTTGAGGTTTTGATGCAGAATATTATGGTTCTTAAACCTAATGGTCTAAGGTACAATAGCGCAAACATGAAACTACTGTTTTCGACATTTACGCATTCCAGGAAAAGCTTCAAGCGGGTCATTTTGCGAGAGAACAAGACTACGAGTGAGAGCGAAACAGGCGGAGCGACCTTTCGCTACGAGTGGGAGCGAGTCAGATGGAGCGATACGTACAACCATGGGGGTGAACGCAGGGGATGGCGCGTGCGCAGGTTGAATCGCGAAGAAGAACTTATGTTTAAAAATATAGGGTTTACTATTGTTTGTAAATAAAGATAGTATAAGATAGTTGTTTGTGTGTGTGTAGGCGAGACGGTTGTCTTTTCAAAAAATGTGAGAGGTAGGAAAAGAAGGGAGGCTGGGGACTTGATCTAGTGATGCGCGACTTCGAATGATTTGCCTAATCGAATAATTAGCGATTACTAATGTCAATATTCGAATTGGAAATTAGTAGTATACTAATCTTGATAATCGAATGATGACAACTAATTAGTAGTTACTAATCTCAGCTACTTGTAGCGAGCGATAACCAGCGTAAGCGTGACTCTCGACTCATACTCTTTACTATGACGACGAGTTCCAGTTACGCTGGTCATTCGATCCGCTTCTTGTGTTGATGACAACTAATTAGTAGTTACTAACGCGAGCGAGCGATAACCAGCGTAAGCGTGACTCTCCACTCATACTCTTTACTATGACGACGAGTTCCAGTTACGCTGGTCATTCGATCTGCTTCTTGTACAAAATATGTCTGTGTCTGCCTTGCCTACTTTACCGACCGAGCGTGCTTGCTCCGTTAGTAAAACAGGCACAAGACAAGCCACCTATCGGCAGGACCGAACTATTTGGTATATTGATTTTGTCCGTTGTCGGATCTCTTCGTCAGTTACTCTTGGGCCAGTTTGACGCACGGGTACCAGGTGTCGCGATAACAAATGCGACACAAAAAGAACTGAATTTAATTTTTTTACATGCTTTTATTGCAACTTGCTATCCTATGCTTGCTATGCTATGTAAGTATGTATGTATGTAACTATGTTTGTTAGAGTGGAATCATGCAACTAAATTTTGAAGCAGATATCTGTAACCGATTGAGATGTAATTTTGTAAGACTGAAAATCAGATGACAATGCAATATTATAATGACATGGAGCTGATCTGATGATGAACCCGGATGGTAGCCATAATTAAATTTAGTAGGCATATTGTAAAAGTGAATACCGAACCGTCTTCGAGTGATCAGTGAACAAACACACAAAAAGAACGTACAGACGAATTCTGCCGTGTTCAATATCGGCAGTAACTTCTTTCTAGGCGTCTAGGAGATTTTATCCTTATTGCAATGAAATAAGGTTGATATTTCCTACACTCATAGACAGGAGTTACTGCCGATATCGTAAAGGCACACTTGAGAACCGTCCTCTTTTTGAAATTAGGTTACAAATATAACCGAATTGAGAACCTGTACCCTTTTTTTGAAGTCGGTTAATACTATATTACTCATCTAGGGCGGTAAAACAAAGAATGTCTCAGATCGCAAGTATTTGACGCCCGAGGCAAAATAAGGCCGGTAAATAAGGGTCTGTCTGAGACTCTTTTTTTTACCGCCCGTGGGCCGTGGAGAGTACAACACAACATACGTCTCCCCCTGGTCAGGAAGTGGGATTATCTGCACGTGCACGCGTAGCCACGTATTTAAGTACAACTTTATTATAGCCAGATGGGACGTAATAGCACATTACACAACTAGGGTGGTAAAACAAAAAAAAGGCCGAGATCACAGATGTTTGTCACCCGAGCTGCAAGCGAGGGACGTAAATATGCGATCGAGGGCTTTCTTTATTACTTCCCGTGTTGTATACGTAATTGCAAGTTGTAAGTAGTAAGAACCCTTACCCTTTTGTTCATCTACAAACTAACATCTGTTAGTCATTTGTAGACAACATACCTGCTTTGCTTTTAACAGTAAGTGCGTTTGGCTACATCGTATTGTTTATACAACGTTACAAGTTATGAAAGAAAGATTCTTTGATAGTTATTTATTGTTTAAATTTTTTAAAATTAGGTACTGTGAACATGAGAACACCACTTAAACATTCTGACTCCATAATTGTTAAAAACCTAAGTGCCTGAAACTGCGCTCTACTTATAAGCTATCGTTAGTTAACACTTATGACTAAACTTCATTTCAAGTTCAGCGAACTAATGGTAATAAATTTGACTCGGCTATTTTATAAAAATAACACAAGAACTATACCCTGTCTTTTTTTTTTTTTTTTTTTTTTTTTTTTTTCTTTTTTTTTTTTTTTTTTGAAACTGACGAACTCGCAGCCCCTCCTGGGCGTAGCGATTTTCGGACCGGGTGGTTGGCCGTGGCGTTCCCTGGGGTCGAACCAGGTCGCTAGCCAGACCACCCTGAGTTGGTCGGACTGGGTGGGAGCCGGGAGTGCCTGGGGTCGAACCAAATATACCCTGTCTACGATAACGAGCTAGTATAGGGACCTCTCTTTCGCACTATTGTATGCAGATAAAAGGGACAAAATAGGGCAGTGGGCGTAAACATTAGCATCCCGCTCGCAGGCTCGGCTTCCATGCCGTCGCACGGATTATTTCTTTTTAAAATTCTAATGATTTTTATGATTTGTTTTTAAAATATTAAAGAAGTAACTTTATTCATTTTTTTATAAAATGATACTAAATGCGTTAAAACAAAAGTTTTTCTCGAAGTAAGCACTGTTTTAGTCCAGTAAACAAGCCGAGTCTCAGAAGAAGCCGAAAACAATGAAAATGAGAGCAATGTAACGCGTCCGCACCGTACAATGACAGATGATGACTAACCTTTCACCGCCATGTAATCCCAACCGGTGCACATGCATCGCCCTTATCGCTGACCAATTACGTGCCGCTTGAGATTTCTAGTACTAGCTCGTTAACGTAGACAGGGTATAGGCGCTACGATAGCGTAGCGTAGCGCAGCGTGCGGTAAAAGCCACTTTATGGTCAGGAGTGGCATAATAGTACATTGTGTATCAAGGGCGGTAAGTAAGGAATACTCGGAAAACGTGGCACACACAATGTTTTTCATCACACTTGTGAGGAAATCTAATACTTATATGTGTTTACATGTATTTGCAATTACAGTTCTCTTTAAATAAATATTTCCGTAATAACAGTTAAAATTGAAGACGACAAATAAGAGTAAAACAGAACCAAAGTATTCAAATAAAAAAAATAAAAAAAGCCATTACGCCCTAGGACATAATAGGTCATTTACGGCCAAGTCGGTTCGTGCGCGGCCGCTAGGGGGCGCGATCGTATTGATCGACGATTGTCAACGTCCATAATTTTAATTATCATTTTAATTTGATCTCAATTTCAACTAAGCCACTTAACAATACGAGTCTTTGTTTGTTTAATCAAAGTACCGTTGATTATTGTAAGCAAATGAAAATTATAGGTTAGTTTGTTATTCCGACAACCTCTTACATATCACTATCACTACATAGTATTAAACAAATTCGCTTTCTCTGTCCCTATTCTCTATATCCCTATGTATGCTTAAATCTTTAAAACTACGCAACGGATTTTGATGCAGTTTTTTTTAATAGATAGAGTGATTCAAGAGGAAGGTTTATATGTATAATACATGCATTTAGTATCAGCATTGCACCCGTGCGAAGCCGGGGCGGGTCGCTAGTATCATTATATTTTAGACATCTATTTTAATCCACCAGTGTAATCAAATCTATCTCGACATAGTACATTGTATGACGCCAGAGTTTCAATTACCGTGGTCATTCGTTATAATAAAAAACCAGTGTAAGTTTAGCCCTCCCACCATAGCAAGTTATACGTCGAGAGGATCACGCTAAAGCTGGTCATTTGAAAAATTCGCATATTTTCTGTGGGACTACTAACGAATGACCACTATAAGCGTGACTCTTTCGCCGAATAATGCTGTAAGAAGGGGGAGCTTCACTTATAGTGGCCAATGGTTCGGCGCGACTCGGGATTCATCGTGTCGACTTCGGATTATTCGACTCGTCGTTCGGGAGTTAAGTCATTCGCTGTCATTCAACTAACCGCTAACGTAACTAACGTCACATTAGCGGTTAGTTGTCATTCGACTCCGGCGGGCGTCGATTATATTAGTATCATTTTCGATTATTAGTATATACTAATATAATCGAATGAATTTCGAATTAGTTGACTTATTCGAATGATTATAATAATCGACTAATCGAATTAGTATTATTCAAAGTCGCGCATCACTAACTTGATCCTGGGACGAGACGAGGGAAGGTCGACGGAGTTTGGTGGCCGAGGAGATTAAGTATCGCTAAAACCATAAAAGCGCGAGTGCTTATAGTCGCGAGTGTATATTCTATTATAACTATGTCTATCAAGTAAAATAGATTCAGTGTACTTCAAAGGCGATTCCCGTGTCAAGTTAAGTACAATCTCTTAAACCACGGTTAAAGTTATTTGGAAATAAAGTATAATGTAATTTAGAGATGAATTGATAATAAATGTTATAGTATAATCAGAAGTATTGTCAGATGTTCGAAGAACTTGTTATCCTGGATAATTGTTCAACTAATAATTCCAAATAACTACGACTAATTCTTTTATGGAATGCTTTTGTGATTTTGAAGGATTTTACTTGTTTAATATTTGGGTTCGAATCTCAGATAAAATAACAAACACGTTAGAAAAGCTGACGGGTTCGATTCCCGTATGTAGTATCTACGAGATACTAATTCTATAGCCAACTGCTTGTGAAAATTATGGATTTTATTTCTTTAACGGGTTCGATCCCTCGTTGAAGTATGTATTTCAAATAAATACATAATTATATTGATATCAGGCCAGTGCTGATGTGTGGCACAATATTGTATTGTATTGGGCTTTCATTATTTGTAAATGAGAGCGTTTTGTTGTGGTATTTTTATAATGTTCATAATTAATATACCCGGATTCGACTTCCGTGATACTTTAAGCTTTATGGTTGGGATGTGGAATAAGAGAGTTACTAATGTGGTTAACTCTGATATAATTGTGGAATTCTTGACAGCTCAGATACCTTATTTCACCTTATAATTTGTCGAAATGACTTGTGTTTAATTTATATGTTTGAAAGAAGGTGTTTAATCATTATATTGTGTGTCTTACGTCTGGAAGCTCATTCGTTCAATTATGTATAAACGTATGTAACTAATGTTAACATATCTCCTCTGCTTTATTTTATGAATGACATAATAGTCAATGTTATATAGTAACTTGTTAATTTAGTTTTAAAACAGGGCGTGGGTTTTTTCTCTTTATCTGTTCTGTTTTTGTCCTCACAATTGCTTGGCCCTAGGGAAATTAGAACAGATATCAAATAAAGACTATCAACTAGTCTTATTTGATCAATTAGTCAAAGTTTCGATTAAATTCAGTGAAAATATAAAATTATTGGAGTTTATGAATAATAAACAGCTTTTAACTCCTTTCTGTATTTCATTACTAGCATTATTTTAGTTACCCTTTTTCTCAAAATCCCTCAGATCAGACCTAATGTGTGTACATACGAACCTTCGATTGGTTTGATTATTTTATAAGTCAGAGGTCATATACCTATACACACACGCTTATATATATACACTTAAACATACTCATATAATACTAAGTATAGAGATATAGAGAGGGGGGGGGACCTCACACGTGGTGCTCGTGAGCCGGGATCTAGTCTTTGTGCCCTAGAATTATCTAGACACATCTAGAACGAGCCTTTGGTTTCTTTTATATAAAATTAAAAAAAAATACACAACGTAGGAAAACTTATTTTTATTTGACGATCACAGTTAACTGGTACAGAATTATAGGTATACGTCTATTTTAAAAATCTGAGAGGGGTGTTTTGAGTTGAGGGATTTCTATTTTATTGTTTAATCGGAATATTGGAGAGGGGCGTATGAAACTAATTGTTATACATATTTAAGCTTTAAATTTGAACGAATGAGAAATCAGACACATTGTATTTTTGATTTATTTTATTTCAGCTTGTGCATTTTAGACCAAATATTTTAGGATTATTACTTATGATTATATGTATTTGCGTAACGTGAATAATTACAGATTGTTATTAAGCGGGTGTAGATATTGCGTGGCAATAAAGTGCATATTTACAAATGTTATTTTTAACAAGTTTGAGAGAGGTATTGCATTTAAGATTAGAAAGCGAAGTAGATATAAATAATGAACGACCCGATTAAGCTAAGTCCATATGGTTTAGTCGTAAAGCTAACGATAGATATCAACAATGATATGGTTACTCTATAATATAGTGTAACAAGCGATTTGATAGAAGAGTATTATGAGTTTGTTTTATTGCTAGTTAGTCAGCTAGTTCAGAAAATACGTTGTCGCATAGAGAAGTGGTTGCTTAAGCCTAAACGTGAAGGTAAATAGTGTAAATATGCGCTTATTCAATTTTAATTATGTTACTAATAGTAGAAAGCTCGCGTTTGTTGAGAGAGGAGGCCGAATGCAGGTCATAAAAGTATACAGATACCGGTGAAGACGACAGGTACAGCTATTGTACTATTAATTGTTTTAAAAAGCTTGGTTTAAAGGGTATTTCTGTTAAAGTGTAAATTTGCTACACAATAGATAAAGTTGCATTGTGTTTTAGGCACAACTACTAGACAGAGAAATTTTACGAGGTCATAAAATACGATAACTGAGCCGGACGATTCTTAAAACTAATTTCGACAATGAACATTTTGCCCACATGTTTGAACGCAGGTAGTCAGCCTCAGCACATTGAGAATGCTGTTGAAGAGAGTAATTTTGAAAAAAAAAAATTAACGTGGCATTTGTCGATATTTGCACAGAAATTTGTATTTGTTTGGTTTTGCGATGAGGTTAATATTTCAACAGTAATGGTATTTTTTACACATTTAGGATGTAGTGTTTAGGTAGTGATTACGTAGTAACTTAGGTAGTGTTGAGATAATTTAACAGTAGGTAGGTACGAATGTTAGATATCTAGTTAGGAGAATTTTACTTAAGCAGTATCTAGGTAGTTTTATTCGTGTAGGACCTGTTATTTCGAGGTACATGCAATTTAGCAATTATAGAATAGGCAAAGTAAAGTACCCATTATTTGAATATGCCACTCATTTATGAGAGTAAACCTGTGACCAGCAGTATATAGCTGATGATGATGATGAAGATTTGAATATGCCATTGAGTTACTGATGTTACTATACCTGTTTGTGAATCAAACAAGCGCTCAACTGTCAAACATAATAATGTTTTAATATAGTAAACAGGAACCCTGTCGAGTATTATCATATTGATTTGTCTTTGATAATTGCTGTCGTCTCTCATTTACTAATCATGTCTCTCTCGCCTCTACCTATGACCTTTTCATATAGCTGCATAGTGAGAAAAGGCTCGTTATAGACAAAGGGTTTTATCTAGTCATTACTTTGAGATATACATTAATTAATTTTTATGTAATACGAGGTGTTTGCAAACACATACATCACATATACGTATGATGAAAATTGAGACTATTATATCACAACTATTATATTACAAGATAGTAAAATAGTGCATTTGGAATTAAATTGATCCGATAGTATTGATTTGACTAGCATTGACTAGAACTAGAAGGCTCTGTGTTTGAGGAGGAGGTTAATTGTGACTAAATTGTACTGAAATGATATAACCGTACTAAATCTGGACCCACTAAAGAAAAAGAGGAAGGTTTATCAATGGTGAATATAAAATGGCTCTAAATGTCCGTTTGTCAGTGTTGTGATTAATGTAGTAATAATATCTAATGTATAGATATTTAGATGTCACGTTTGAAGGTGCCATATCGTTATGGACGCTGCTTAAACCGTCTTTTGCAGATGCCATAGGCCAATGGGATATTAAAGATTAAGACAGAGAACAAAAGATGTATTTAATGTACGCAAGGCTGCTATTAAAATAATAATTGATCACGGGTTCGATTCCCGATAAGACTAAATGTGGATTCCATTAGAATAGTTATAAAATAATACATATTGCTAGTTTAGTATAACATGACAATTGAGGTGCTTAATAGCCCTACATATCAGTGGAGTGGCGTAAAAGATATCATCAGGCAAACCGGTGCAGATTTGGCGAACATTTTCCTTAAAAGCTGTTGAATAAGGTGCTCAAATGCCTGATATTAGGCAAGCCGGAAGGAATCGAGTTCTATGGACGCCACGATACTGCTACATATTCATGTCAGACGACTTTGACGCAGGTAATTTAAATGTTACCTAAGTGTAGACTTTTGTTTTGAAGTTTCATTAAAATCGGAGGTGTCTAATAGTTAGAACTGTTAGAAGGTGTATCTAAGGTTGATAACAGCAGGCAGGCAGGTAGTAGAATGGTTGTATTATTAGATAAATATAGAATGTGGTTGTTCGTGTTATGTAGGTTTGGGAGAAGACTGTATTTTGACGACTTTAAGTAGCAGAAAGGTTTAATTGTTGCAATTGATATTTTGACAAGAAAGGATAGAGGGTTAGCGATTTGATTACCATCAGGTTAGTTAGAGAAGCGATTATAGACATGCGGATAAGTTTAAAAATAATGTTAGCATCATTAAGGTTATGTAGGTGATTATAATGTATTATTTATAGGCGAGCAATAGTACACATACATTGTTTCTGTGAGAAGTTATCTAACGTTTCGTTTTAAACTAGATGTGAATATTGATTGTTTTATGGACTATATCTGGATTTGGGCAGACAAGTATAAGTTTTGAATTGAGTTAGTGTTTTACAACAAGTTAAATTGCTGAAAATCTGAAGTACTTGGTAACTGCATGGCGAAAGGCAGCAGTTAATTCATAATTTGTTTTTTTATCATGATTTAAAATCAACCCTGCTTCTATGCAAATATAAAAAGTTTTGCCAATTGAAACTAAATTACATGGCAATACTTATTAGTTTCGAAATATTTCTAATAAGACTTTCGTTAGTATGACAAATAGACTAGTTTCTAATGAGATTTATAATAATATCTTGTTTTGAAGAACTAACTTGATAAAGTAGTTCCATGGATATACGATGTTTGGTGTATAAAATTAATATTTTATTATCATTATTATTTTTTCTATTCAAAATTTGAGCTGGCAATGTAGGTCAAAAAAAAAAAAAAAAACTATTTCAATCAAATCAAATCAAATCAAATTTCTTTATTTTGAATTGAAATAAAATTGAATCGATTAAACTCAACTAGTTGCATTATCTAGCCACTGTAATAATCGACTGGACGCCAACTCAGGGAAAGATTTAAGTTATTTTGGCAGTTTTGACGTGTTCAGCAGAGACGAATGGCTGTCTGACAGGAAGCTCTGATGATCACAAGATCGGGTTTTACAGTTACATGTTTATCAATTTTGACATTCATCGGTGCTTTTTAATAAACCTAAAATTGAAGAGAAAAAAACTTTTAATTTGATTTTGAATCAATCCATGAGATTAAATAATTAGATTTTCTTTGCTATCGTACTATATTGAGTTGATGTAACGTAGCATCGCTACGTGTTCATTTAAAATATTAGGGGTTTGATGAATTGCCAAAATAGCTTTTGTTGTATAAGCGGTCGCAGTGAAGAGTTATTATCCCTATATTAAAGCGCATGGTTGACCCGGGCGGCCGTCCACGAACTATATATCAATCAAATCACAAAGGGATACCTTATCAAACAACACCAAGAATGCATTCTTTACATAATATCTAATTAGATTGCTGTATATGCAATCCATACATACAAACTCCAAATGGAGCATACCTGGTCAACCAATATATACATACATATCAAATTACGTCCCCTGCAAGTTCTAGACTGAGGCTGACGAGTTACGTAACTATTATTCTTATTATTGGAAATAACCTTCCCGAAGTGGCTAGGCAGACGTGTTTGGTCTCCAGAAGAATTGGCACCAAAAGACAGGCCGTTTTGTGGTAAGAGTATTTTGCTGGCATACCCCAGGCTTTTAAAGTAAGACTCAACCTCATTATTTATTCACAAAGGGTGTGGACCGTGCCCTGGTCTGAGCTGGACGCGGTTTAGGTCAGGATATGAGTAAATTTGCTTAGCGAAAGTACTTATAACGTGCCACATGACCTTTGCATAAATAACTCTAATGGTGTGTGGCTAAAGATTGTCAGCTCAAAACAGTTTTAATCAAATTATACAACCAAGTACATAATATCGTTATATGCAATTTTAATACTAACCAACTCGAAAAACACGAGAAATAGAAAGTTGAATAATTCACCTATTGTTATAGAATTTGAAGTTACCCAAGTCAGGTAGATGTCCGAAAAGCTGAGATAGAGAGTTAGTGTATTATTTTATTACCCACTTCACTATACAATGTCATTGTTATTTTTATACAAAAGGTACTTAACTCATAGAAGCAATGGAGATACTCACGAACTCCTTTATAAGATTGGTTTGAGGTCTAAAGATATGAGAGGGGTAAACCTTAGGTACGACTCTAAGTAACATAGTTGTATGTAGAAAATCAAAACTACGTTTTAATTTTCTCCAGAGAGGGGTCTGTGGTGGTAATCGTATATACCTATAATTTTGTTTATTTATATGAGGTTAATATTGCGTAATACCTATTGCCTAGAAGTGTGTGATGTGAGAAACAAACCCATAGGAAAAAAATCAAGTTACGACATAAAAACCCAGGCCTTTGAAATAAATTTTAAATGTCATGTCATCTTCTAACAAAAAGTCTCAAGTTTAAGTTCTTTGTCTAATACAAAGAATCGTGTTCCTAAATGCATAAGAAATGCGTTAATTGCTTTTAAGACAGATATATTACTTCAAGATGTGAGCAGATATTTAACTAAGAAATACGAGAAGTGGTCTAAAATGCACAAGGTGACATGTTGAGGTTTTGATGCAGAATATTATGGTTCTTAAACCTAATGGTCTAAGGTACAATAGCGCAAACATGAAACTACTGTTTTCGACATTTACGCATTCCAGGAAAAGCTTCAAGCGGGTCATTTTGCGAGAGAACAAGACTACGAGTGAGAGCGAAACAGGCGGAGCGACCTTTCGCTACGAGTGGGAGCGAGTCAGATGGAGCGATACGTACAACCATGGGGGTGAACGCAGGGGATGGCGCGTGCGCAGGTTGAATCGCGAAGAAGAACTTATGTTTAAGAATATAGGGTTTACTATTGTTTGTAAATAAAGATAGTATAAGATAGTTGTTTGTGTGTGTGTAGGCGAGACGGTTGTCTTTTCAAAAAATGTGAGAGGTAGGAAAAGAAGGGAGGCTGGGGACTTGATCCTGGGACGAGACGAGGGAAGGTCGACGGAGTTTGGTGGCCGAGGAGATTAAGTATCGCTAAAACCATAAAAGCGCGAGTGCTTATAGTCGCGAGTGTATATTCTATTATAACTATGTCTATCAAGTAAAATAGATTCAGTGTACTTCAAAGGCGATTCCCGTGTCAAGTTAAGTACAATCTCTTAAACCACGGTTAAAGTTATTTGGAAATAAAGTATAATGTAATTTAGAGATGAATTGATAATAAATGTTATAGTATAATCAGAAGTATTGTCAGATGTTCGAAGAACTTGTTATCCTGGATAATTGTTCAACTAATAATTCCAAATAACTACGACTAATTCTTTTATGGAATGCTTTTGTGATTTTGAAGGATTTTACTTGTTTAATATTTGGGTTCGAATCTCAGATAAAATAACAAACACGTTAGAAAAGCTGACGGGTTCGATTCCCGTATGTAGTATCTACGAGATACTAATTCTATAGCCAACTGCTTGTGAAAGTTATGGATTTTATTTCTTTAACGGGTTCGATCCCTCGTTGAAGTATGTATTTCAAATAAATACATAATTATATTGATATCAGGCCAGTGCTGATGTGTGGCACAATATTGTATTGTATTGGGCTTTCATTATTTGTAAATGAGAGCGTTTTGTTGTGGTATTTTTATAATGTTCATAATTAATATACCCGGATTCGACTTCCGTGATACTTTAAGCTTTATGGTTGGGATGTGGAATAAGAGAGTTACTAATGTGGTTAACTCTGATATAATTGTGGAATTCTTGACAGCTCAGATACCTTATTTCACCTTATAATTTGTCGAAATGACTTGTGTTTAATTTATATGTTTGAAAGAAGGTGTTTAATCATTATATTGTGTGTCTTACGTCTGGAAGCTCATTCGTTCAATTATGTATAAACGTATGTAACTAATGTTAACATATCTCCTCTGCTTTATTTTATGAATGACATAATAGTCAATGTTATATAGTAACTTGTTAATTTAGTTTTAAAACAGGGCGTGGGTTTTTTCTCTTTATCTGTTCTGTTTTTGTCCTCACAATTGCTTGGCCCTAGGGAAATTAGAACAGATATCAAATAAAGACTATCAACTAGTCTTATTTGATTAATTAGTCAAAGTTTCGATTAAATTCAGTGAAAATATAAAATTATTGGAGTTTATGAATAATAAACAGCTTTTAACTCCTTTCTGTATTTCATTACTAGCATTATTTTAGTTACCCTTTTTCTCAAAATCCCTCAGATCAGACCTAATGTGTGTACATACGAACCTTCGATTGGTTTGATTATTTTATAAGTCAGAGGTCATATACCTATACACACACGCTTATATATATACACTTAAACATACTCATATAATACTAAGTATAGAGATATAGAGAGGGGGGGGACCTCACAAAAGGCAACGTGTACACCCAGCGGATGCTGTCCCTGCCCGTGTCACAGGACGCACGCAGAGACAGCCCCCGCCAGATGCAAGGACTATTGTTAATTGATGGAATCTAAATTTACTGGGTTATGGTGGTGGAATTATGGACTAGATACCCACCTCTCTTATTATTAATGTTATTTTAAAAAGTTATGCAAAAAATGTCAACAATTCTACCTTTTTAGAAAGCTTAAGAACTGAGGAACTAATTTTAGTAATTTTTACGCGAAGTGTCGTAATTTTTTTTTAAGTACCGTAAGGTCGGGGTACTTAGGCCAAATGTAGGGTAACTTTGCCCTCCTTGTAAATCACATATCTCAAATCTATAGGGTCTGATAATAAACAGGAACGGACAGCTAAAAGCAACCACGTGACAAAGTGCCGTAATTTGAATGCAATAATCAAACCTGGACCCAATTAATCCCTATGGCCAAAGTTACCCCCCAGGGCGAAAGTACCCCGACCTTACAAAGAATTAAGCCTAGAGTTAAGCCTCAAAGAATTACAAAATTTTGAACAAAATCCAAAAACTTTTGACTTTAAATTCTTTTATTGGTAACATTTTCAAAGGTTTTGGCATGTTTTTTGGATTTTTCGTAATCAACCATTTATTGGCTATTTGATGATGGCTCTTTTTCATTACTAATTTAAGTAGTTTTTTCACAATAAGCAGTTTTAGATCGAAAGGCGGGTTTTAAAAAAAATAAGTTAAAAGTCAAATAACTTGATAACCATTGAGTTTTAACCCCCGGTGGATTGGACTTAAATCATTGCAAATAAGCTCTAGAATAACCCCTTTCAAGGGATAGGTCGAATTTCCAATCGCCCTGTATTTCCAGTCGCAGTTAATCCCACGGTGTTTCATCATTCATGTAAACTTGTGTGCTGCAAGCTTTAGAAATGAGTTTACGCTTTACACAATTCTTCAATTTGTTAATAGATAATTCAGTTATATTCCTTGACAGTTTATTATAAAATATAATATAATTAATGTTAGGGGGGTGGTATTGCAAAGAAAGGCCGAGATCGCAGAAATTTGCGGCTCGAGTTGCAATCGCTTGCAACTCGGGACGTAAATATGCGATCGAGGGCTTTCTTTATTACCTCCTGTTGTGTACATCATTTTATGTCTACACTTGGCCAGAAAGCGGCTTTTTCTGTACGCGTAGCGTGCGGAAAAAGTCACTTTATGGCCAGGTGCGGCATAAATTACTATTCCGTGGCCAATCCTTTCCTCTCTCTCACGGCTAAATTTCGTGGTATACGACCGTCGATTATCTCTGGCAATACGCACTCGAAGTAAAAGGTTTCCAATATCGGTTCCATTTTCTCCCAAAACACATCGTCTCTTTTAATCTTTTCATAAAGCCTTTAGAGCTCCACAAAATAAAATAGCAAAAATTTCGGCCAGTTATGTGTAGTTGCCCTTGGACTTGATAGTAATAATTATGATTCCTCCGGGTAGGTAATACAATAACACGAAACAATCACTCTGCAATGTCGGTAGGTATAACAACTTGCCGTCTGAAGGTGCGAGGCCTGGCCTGCGAGCGCGGCGGTCGCGGCGGTGGGGGCGGCGCGCCACGCATACGTAGACAGTCGCACTCACACTATGATAGCTCGCTTGTTGGGCATTGCGCGACAGCAACACATTTTACAAATACCTAATTTTCAATTCTCTCGGCCTTACTATTTCCTCTTAAGGGTGAATATTAATCAATAGCTTACCAGAGATTGATCTTAGATAACTCAAATTTCACGAAACCTTAATGTATTTTTTTAATAAAGTTCCATTGTAAGTTTTCTTTTCGCGTGATATTATTATAATAGCAGTATTTTTTCTGCCTACAAAAAGTATATCGCGCGCTTGAATGTGTGCGCGCCGTGTACGAACGCACTACAAGCAAAGTTTTAAAGGTGTATTTAGACCAAACGAATTCTAACACATTCTAACCCCACTCTACCAAATTCTTTGTGTGTCCCTGTCCCGGTGCCCCCAATGTGGGGTCATGAAGGTGTTTTCAGGAGTCCGTGCTTCCACTATAGGGACACTTCCCCATACTGATTGCACAGTTGGGACTTGTGACATTGTTCGATAGTTTTGTAAGTATGGGGATAGTGAACGGTTGATCAAGAGTTGTCGTTGTGAGTGAGTAACAAAGATAATGTTTGCATTTATGCATGTTCTGGTAACGAATAAGGATTGTCGCTGGCTGGCTAGCAAGGATTGTCAACGAAAAATTGCAGTCTTCATTTCAGACCTTAACCAAAAAACAGAAAACAACCCATTCGGAAAATATACTTACATAATAAATAAAAAAAAACGTAAATTCAAACCAGGATTTCATAAATACGAAACCGCCAAAAAACCAAAAACTAGTAAGTAATAACTTTCAAATCCGAAATTGTATGTACCCAATAAAATATGGCTATGATATTGTAAATGGTTTTGGTAATAACATTGTTAAGTAATGTCGTCTGAAACGTCAGTGTTAACTAACCAATGCTCATGCATTGGTTAGTTAACACTCTTTGTTCGATTACCTCCTCGCTTAATTACTGCTCGGGCTGTACACCGGCCGTGACCAACATAATAGCTTGCATGGTTTGAGTTGTGTGTAACTGTGAGTCCAAAGTGTTACCTGAACATCTTCATGCGTTCGAAGCCAGCAGCTGAAGGATTCAAGGGCAGTCTTGTGGTCCAGATTCAAAAATATATCTTGGGAAGAACCGGGCACGCTGACATTAAACTAGAAAAAAAACGATGGGTTTTTATAATATAAAGCTTGCGTCTGAATTAATAACGGACCGCTCGCTTTGCAAATAGCAACGATTTCTCAATATGTTACGAATGCATCCGATACTCTTAATCATGAATATTCGCGACTGCAGCACGTCGACATCGTCGTCACGTGTTCGACGAGCTACGAATCACGTTTTTAGTTCAATACGATTGAGTCTCACCAAGGACCTTAAATAATTAAATAGCCGGACGGACCCTCGCCAACAGATAAATGAAGCATTCGTAGTGGGCCGGTTGTTTTGTACTTACGAGCACGCACATATCAACAAGTTTTTTTTCTACTACCCGCAGCACGCACACATTGACCTGACCAACCAGCGTTAAAGAAACCGGTGGACTAGAGGTGCTTCAGTTCTTTGTTAGCGAGGACAAGTCCGGCTATTTATTTTAAAGTCCTGGAGTCTCATTGTAGTTTTCTATTTAAATAAAGCTTAGAAGCAGACAGCAACTTCATTAGCGAAGATAAAACCACAAAAAAGTTATGACTCCCGTTATGAATACTCGCATAAAGACTATCCTATAAACAGGGCTTGAACTTTTGGTGCCGATGACGTCAAGCTACATGCAGGTTGATTACATTTAGGTTTTACATTGATTTACCGTTGCCGTAAATTAGCGTAACCGTAAAAGTTATAAATTAATTATGTCACTACTATCATTAGTTGGTGTTAATGATAGAACACGCATACTAGAATTAATTCATAACTTTTACGATACCGGTAAAGATAAAAAGAATCCGACTGAAATTTCGGTTTCGGTTTCGGCCTAGTTTCGGCAAAAAAACGGGTTAAGGCTTAGTTTCGGTTTCGGCTGCCATCCGGCCGAAACCGAAACTGTATTTGAGGGGTTTCGTGCTGCGATCGGACAGTCTTTATTTCAAAAAGCACAGATAATTTATTTTAAATAAGCAGTTATAATATATGTTATAATTTATAATTCCTCAAAATATCGGAGGCTAAATGATTAAATATGTTATTTAATAACTACATTTTTATTAAAAAAAACCCGACCGCGGTGCACTTTGAAACTGCATAAAATCCGCCATTTTGTTTATTTTAACGAACTTCATACCCAGTGACATTCGCACCATCAAGACGAATCTAATGATGTATCATTTATCAAAATCAGATGTGCCGTAGAGTAGTTACGAGCGGACATAGGAACGGACATACATACATACAAACAATGAAGAATGACTGGTTATGACTGTCTTATTTTCTTCCCACGAAAACATGACCTTATATGGTAGCTTCAGTTTCGCTCCTGGTTTCGGCCGAAACTGAGATCATAGCCGAAATTTGGTTCCGGTTTCGGTTTTTTGCCGTGAAAACTAGTTTCGGTCGGACACTAAAGATAAATCAATGCAAAACCTGAAGTGAATCATGCTGTGTGCATCTTGACGTTATTTTAACGTCATCGGCAAAGTTCGAGCCCTGCCTTGGGTGTCAACTGTCCCACTATCTGTGTGCCAAAAATGGTTAAAATACAGCCAGCGCTTTTGACGAGCATTTGCATCATTGTCTAAGAGGGTGGAAAAATCATGGCGTTTGCCTTTGCTCCTTCAATCAATTAAAATTCTTTGTGAGTGACTAGACACATAATGATTATCCAACCATTCTGGAATCAAGGATCACTTTTAAGAATTCACAAAAAAATTTACCATTTTACAGACACAAATACCATTTTTATAAATATAATAATGTAGTGAGTACCGAACGAATGCCTTCTAAAGAACCCCGCACAAAATGATCGTCAAAAGCCGTTCGGTCGATTTGGCTGAAATTTAGTGAAAATATAGCCTCTAATACTCGGATCAACTGTGTAAAGTTGCAACTTAAAATAATGGCCAGATTTTAAAATATGTCAATTTTTAGGTTCAATGTTTTTTACTTATATTTCAGCTCAACGAAAAATGTAGTAACTATATAAGACGCTAATATGCACTTACTACCTTTTTCCCGAGGTTGATTTCAGATACAAGTTTTTTTTTCAAAGTAGTGACGATATAATTCTTATTAGTTAACGTACCCTGCAGCAACTTGGCTTTCTTAATATTTCCGTGGCAATATCGGGCATAAAAACATCATTCGAAGGTTCAAACTTTCTTCACGTCCAATGTCCGAGCGTGAACGTGGAGAAGTAACAAACTCGTATGGTTATGTACATACATAGGTATATTACGATATTACACTGTACAACTTATAATTAACTTATATCTAATTGTATTTACAAGGCTACATTTGTGCATTCAATGCATTAAGTATGGCATAAAGCGTTTTTAATGATGGGTACTTTATATTTCCTTCATATCGGGCAAAAACCATAGGATTGCTGTTACGTGATCGCATGTACCGATGGTTCTTGCTCCACTTTTACAGGTGCAATAATAGCCCAATATTGGGTCTTCATCTCTCCCGTTATTGTGTTCTTCCTCGAATGCAATCCACACATAATAAAACGTTGCGTTTCGAAATCTCGATGTAGCCCTTATTTTAATAAACCCTGGCTCATTGAAGTTTTCATCTATTTTGAAAACTCGCTCGTCTTGGTCTTCCGCTGCTAGGTCGTTGATATGATATGTACTGTCTTGAATATATCCTGGAGACAGTTTTACTTGATAGGTTCCAAATGTGACAGAGTGCAAATACGCCAGGTCTAACCGCGGAAACAATGGTATTTGTGCAGGAGTTAATGGGGTCCATCGTGCTCTTCTTCGGTTAAGATTCTCAGCTTCAATCCGTGCCTGTACAACATTAATGTCTTCGACGCGTTGGAGCATTTCATTAGCTAACTGGACATTACAATCTGGCATTGTAATAGGTCTGCAGTATTTATTTATGATAGCTCAAATAGGTACCATTGTTTCCACGGTTAGACCGGGCGTATTTGCACTCGGTCACATATGGAACAAATCAAGTGAAACAGTCTCCAGAATATAGGTATTCAAGACAGTACATTGCGTCATATTAACAGCGGAAGTCGAAGACAAGCGAGTTTTGGAATTAGATGAAACTTCAATGAGCCAGGATTTATTAAAATAAGGGCTACTTCAAGCTTCCGAAACGCAACTTTTTATTATGTGTGGATTGCATTCGACGAAGAACATACCTAAATAATGGGAGAGAAGATCCAATCTTAAGCTATTATTAGGTACACCTGTAAACGTGAAGCAAGAACCATTGGTACATGCGGTCACGTTACAGGCAATCATATTGTTTTTAGGTTTTGCCGGCTACGAGGAAAATGTGAAGTATCCATCAATATAAACGCTTTATACCATATTTAATGCATTGAATGCACAAATGATGAAGAAAATCAATTAAAAATGAATTAATTATAACTAGAACAGTTTAATATCGTTATATAATCAACCTCGGGAAAAAGGTAGTAAGTGCATATTAGCGTCATATATAGTTACTACATTTTTCGTTGAGCCGAAATTATATATAAGTAAAAAACATTGAACCTAAAAATCATCATATTTTAAAATCTGGCCATTAATTTAAGTTGTAACTTTACACAGTTGATCCGAGTATTAGAGGCTATATTTTCACCAAATTTCAGCCAAATCGACCGAACGGCTTTTGACGATCATTTTGTGCGGGGTTCTTTGTTGGTTTGAGAAAACAATCGTAGGCTTTATTAGTTAGTTAAATACTTCCAATATTGACTTATGTTACTGTGCTATTTGATGCAATTTAAAAAGCACCGGATGGGTAAACAATTTTAAACCGTAACCCCGTACAAATATAGTTGACAACCGACCAGCAACCCTTAATACTGACTTAAGCTTCCCTACACAGGCTTTCTTAAGTTTAATGGAAACCTTAACGAGCTCTTAGCTTAGACCATTGGCTTGCATATCAAAGGCTCTGATAACGTTAATAAACGACTTTTATTTGAAACTAGTACATCTGAACGGGAAAATTGAAGCCCGGGTGAAATTGAACAGCAAATATACATTTCAGTAGAGATGGGTGCAATGGTCACTTTATTTTCGTGATGATTATTATTTAAAATTACCTACATTCAACATCAAAAATATCTCTACACTCTTACGTTTTTAGTCAATTATTGTCATTTTAGAAAATTTTATCACTTCATCCTTCATTTTATATATCCCATCAAAAACATTACATGTTAAAATATGCAAGTCTCGCAACGCAGTTCTCTTACAACAAAAAGGTTTTGAGATGTAATGTTAAAACAAGTCTGTACCGGGGGGGTGTGTACAGAACTCGATTTCCACCGACTTGCCTATTATTTACCCGTAGAGGATTCTTTATTTGAAAACTATAAAATGTGTTCCTCCACGATTCTTCCTCGGCGGGTCACGGTAGTGCTCCCAGATTTATGATACTGACTACTACTATGTGTGTTAAATAATCAGTAAGTAGCTGGCCACACAAAAAACTGGATATCAATTCTACATTCTTACACCGAACTAGGAATAACTTTATTAAGATCCAGATTACAAGATTTAGTTTAATAAAAACCGACCAACTCACGAAGTGTTCCATACCCGTGGAGCAAAAATCACCAAAAACCACCTTGTTCATTTTATTTTGAATTCTTCGCAGCTATTTTTGGATATATATCGGTTGAAATTGGATGGCTAGTTATAGACAATTTAAGGTGCACTTGACTTGACATTTAAAAAAAAATAACGAAGCAAAGTATCGACATCACCACATCACTACCTTTCGGTGCATAGCTGTAGAGTGAAACAAATAAACGTGTTTGCGATGCAAGATTGCTACAGGATTGTTTTATTAGTTGTTTATACAACCTGGGGACACGGTAGTGCCCCCGCCAAGTCGAGCAAAACAAAGGTACGGCCGTACCATCCATTTCTCGAAACCATTTAGGCCATTTTCAGCCTCCAGTAATTTTGGCTCGTAAAGCTAGAACCCTAAATTTTCAGGGATATATAGGTAGGGCACATTAAAACTTAAATATGTTCTTAATATCATTGAAATGAAATGAAATAATTTATTTCAGCACGTAGGGCTCAAAGGCTCTTTCACATGTCTGATTCTTTTGGCGTTTCGGCAGATGACATTCTGGTGAGAAGAAGCGCCGGAAGAAACTCACCAGTTTCTCTTTTAAAAACATACAATAATTGTGACAATATTACATTGCATATCACGAACAACTACTTAACTAAATACATTTCAATAAACATAAAACTACAATTTTAGAGATGTACTCGTAAAGTCTCTAGGCGTCAAAACAAGATAAATTACTAAGAAAAATAGAAAATAAAAAGGCATATACTAAAATTAATGGAGATGTAAGGGGCCTCCGTTGTCAAAACATGTTTTGGAGGTGTAAAGGATCTCCAAACGTCAAAATACAAAATGGGAAATGAGAAATAGACTATAGAACTATCATTAAATTTACATGGTTTACAGAAAAAGAAACGTACAGAAATGTAAAAAAAAAAAATCTGTGACTCACAAAACTTAAAAACTAAAATTAAAACAATTTTTCTTAGAGATGTATGTGGTCTCTAAGCGTCAAGACATTTGCAAGTACAAAACAGATTTTTTAATATAATATAATCTACATTCCTCAGAGATGTATATGGTCTCTAAGGTTTAATGTGAATTATTTACAAAAACGGACTCTATGCGTTCAAGCGGGTTAGGCTCGTAAAACACATTTTCCCGAAATGTGCACTTTCTGTAAAGGTGCATTTTCTTAGAATGATCACTTTCCCGGAAAGTACACTTTCTTTAAAAGTTAACTTCCCAATATGTACACTTTTACAGAATGTGCACTTTCTGTAAAGGTGCATTTTCATAAAATGATTACTTTCCCGAAAAGTACATTTTCTCTAGAAGTTCACTTCCCGATACTAAAGAAAATCCTAGAAATTTCCTAGAAAGTAAATTTTAGGGGTGATGGTATTATAGTCCCATTTAGACCATGCCACAACTTGCATGCAATTTTAAATACAATGCGGCGTTTGATACATGATTTTGGGATAGTGCACTATTTGAAAAAGTGCACATTTCGGGAAAGTTTCCAATTTGGGAAAGTATACATTTTGGAAAAGTGCACTATTAGAAAAAGTGCACATTTCGGGAAAGTTTCCAATTTGGGAAAGTATACGTTTTGGGAGTGCACATTATGCGGAAAGTGCACCTTTACAGAAAGTGTACATTTCGGGAAAGTGTGTTTTACGAGCCTAACCCGTTCAAGCTATAAGATAAAACGTTAACTTCAATTGAGAACAAGATGTAGTCTCTCACGTCAGTTCTATTAAACACTAGTATATAATTATCTAACACATTCAACATAGCCCATGCAAGCGTGAACAGACCTTGCCATTCAATTTGAACGTGTAGTTTAAGGACTATTGCACGTCAAAGTTCCTTAGTTTTGCCACTGACTGCCTGGCTCACTGACTGATGATCATCATAATTCTAAGGTACTTCTAGCAGACCTACAAGCTCAACATTTTAAAAATAGCTAGTTTTTAGCCCATCAAGTCATAAAAAAAACCTAAAAATATTGCAATTTCAGTCACAACTGCACACATAATGTAATCCTATACAAATACATGCGATTACAAAGTTTTTTTTGTAGTTCAAGTTGGAAATAGAATAGATTGGAATGTAATAAATAAAGAACAAACAGAAATAAGATCTCATCAAAAATATTACATGTAAAAAGATGCAAGTCTTGCAACGCAGTTCTCCTAGGCACCTACAACAAAAAAGTTTTGAGATGTAATGTTAAACCAAGTCAGTACCGGGGGGGCATCAATAGAACGCGATTTCTACCGACTTCTATTTAACCGTGGATGAACACATTTTATAGTTCTAATAATTCAATTTGCTATTAGGCTGTTTTGTATATAATCGCCGTAATGAAAACAAGACGTAGTGCAACTAAGTACATATTAGACAGAGTGCAACTAAGACCTGATGCAGATTAGGCCTTTTACTTGCATACCTAGTGCTTCTGAAACCTGTAGGTTTATGATGCTACGCTTTGTCACGCGATAAATAAATGATAAAGCATCCGTTACGTTCTGACAATATGGTGTGTGAGAGTGAAAAATGCTTTATCATTTATTTGACAAAGCGTAGTATCATAAGCCTATCGGTCCTTATGAGCCTCACCCAATCCAATACTCAGTAGTTGGTTCCCAATAATGCCCGTACAATAACATTTTATTACGATTAATGTGTTTGCATTTGTAAGTACCTTGATCTTACGTGATGGTAAGTGGAGACAAGCTACGATGTTGCCCAGAAGATGCTTTTTCATTTTTGCCTTAAAAATAACGAGGTCGTAAGTTAACGAAAACACAAACGCCGGAATGGGTTGTGTTATGGGTTATGCTATGGTTATGGCCGGCTTTCACAATTTTCACAATATGCGGAAATAGATAAATAAAACAAAGTTAATAATCTAGAATAGCCAACTATAAACTAAACTATTCAATTAACAAGTGCAAGAGTTACTTTGAAAAATACCCAAATTGCTATTTTATGTGTAGTGTACCTATAATATTTGAAGAGTTCCCTTGATTCTCAATGATCTCTTCACCAGAATCTGACCTGACGACATAATATGAGGAGAGTCTTTTTAAAAGGGCTTTTTTTCATAGAGAAAATAAGTCCTTTTGAAAAGACACTTCTCATATGATCATCTGAGAGATTGTACCCTTTCAAACCAAAAATGTTTTTTTCAAATCGGTCCAGAAATTTTCGAGTACCTAATCGAGGAACATACACAAAAAAGATTCCAGCTTTTTATGAAGTTTGGTAAAAATTCCTAATATCACTGTAGGTAATAAATACCTACTAGGTATGGCTATACTATTTGATACGTTCCCTCAAAGTCTCAAAGATCCCATCATCAAATCCACACCACGTCATACTTGAATTACTCGGGAATTATACAAACTTAAAACAAATAAAAAAAAGAATGTTCCAAATTGGTCCAGCCATTTTTGAGAAATCGGCCAAGGTTTGTGAGTTGGTAACAAGGCTCGGAAACCGGTATTTGCTCCATACAAAAATACCGGTATTCTTTCCGTTCTTATCGTTCTTTGGTTTATTATTTCGTTTTTTAAGCAGACTGAGACTGAGCATTACTGAGCACTACAAAAAAAGCATAAAATAATTCAAAATATTGGTCTATTTCAGGGTTTTTGCAAAATACCGGTTCCAAGCCCCGGTTGGTAAAAAGGAGTTAACATACGATATGTCCGAGTATATTCCTATGCTGATAGCGGTTGTCTAAGTCTTGAGAATACATGGCAGCGCTGTCAATAAGCTGCGTGGTAGCAAACAACGACTTGACCAGCCTCTTGTTTACAATCCGACGGTCTGGGAACAACGAGAGCTGAACATCAATATCAGGGCAATTTCAAAATAACGGTTAGTTCATCATCAACCACTTCATCATCATTTTCTGGGTGTAGATTGTAGGACTCCCCCAAAGAATGGCATCATAACCAAATCCAGCGGACCCAACCTTTACCAGGGGATCAGTGCACTAATGGCGTGGCGCAAAAGATACGAGTATCCTTGGATAAGCCGGTGCAGATTTGGCGTACATTTACCTTAAGAGCTCTAGAATAAGGTGCTCAAATGCTTAATATTAGGCAAGCCAGCAGGAAGCGAGTTATTTGTACGCCACGCTACTGCAGTGCACCTCTTGGGGGGCCTATCCATGCCGCATTTTCCTCTGGTCGCCATTCAAGAACTCGTCGGCCCCAGCGGCCGTTGGTTGTATTGTAAGCACACTGTGCCCTGCATTGGCAATTTTAATGGCAATGGTGCCATTAAAATTTGGTGGCTTTCCGCGTTTCATCAGTTAATCTGGTTTCGAGTACTGTAAATAGACTTCATAGAGAGCAACAAATATCACCATCTACAACATAATGGCCACAACCTCTCCAGAAAGTGCGTAACTACAAAGATGAAGAACAAAATATCTAACAAAAACGCTATGTTTTAGTAATAATAATATCTTCCAACAATAATAACTTCTATTCCACGAATTACGACTGAATTTGCAAGATTCACCGGATTCGCAAAACTGTCAGTGTAATTTTCTATTAATAATATAGTTCTAAAAGACACTTTGGTAATAAATTTAATTATTATGATTTATGATCAGTGAAATGTCATTACCACAAATTCATTTTAAAATGTGATATCAGCCACCAAGTTGTTATAGAATTCACAACCCAATACGACAAACATTAAAAGCTAAGCAAAAACGTAAAGCTGTGTGTAAAATTTTATAGATCTTACCATAGGGACCAATACAGGGCAACATTTCAAACTTTGCTTGCCCATTTTAAACTAAAACGTTATTATATACATCACAAATAAAATGTTTGGATTTTATGGTAATATTCATTACAAAATCACACGGAAATTTTGTTTGAGTGAAATGTTTTGACTTTAGTTTACTTTTCAGTAATTTAGTTGCCAGTATTAGGTACCGTCTAGTGAATGTTTGTCTATTCCTATTATGTATTAAAAAGTTGAGGATACAAAAATTATGCATACTAGATAACCCCGGTTGACACACTCGCCAAGACACGTGTCGTACATTTCTCACAACTCTCATTGAATGTGTAGCATAAGCGAAGAAACATTAATTGAATTGTTCTTTTTTTTATTAAAGGAAGCAAATTAAAAATAATAACACGTTGACTACATATACGAGGCCAAAATGGTAAACACATAACAGTGTTTAGATGATATAATCTTACAGGCGAAGGTTGCTCATTCCGCCACATTCAAGAAGCAGATTAAATCTCCAACCCTATGCCTTCCGCTTGACAAATTAAAACTAAACTCCGCAGTGACTTGTGCTCGGCAGTTCGCAGTCATATTTGGTTGAAACTTTGCATTTTTAAAATCCAATCTTGGACCGCGAAACTATAAACTTTATAAACTGGGTAGGCTTCGCGGTAGATTATTAAGGGGACGGACAAACATAAAGTGAAAACGTTTTTAACCAAACTGCGAGAGCAAGTAATTTTACCCAAAACTTGTCTATGAATTAATCGTCAAGAGTCATCGATCATAATTCAACCTGGAGTCGTCCACTGCTGAACATAGGTCTCCCGCTAAGACTTTCACGACAGACAGTCGCACGTTGTTTGTCTCCATTGGCTACTGGCGACTTTAACCAGGTCGTCAAGCCATCTTGTTGTCGTCGTCGGTCGACCCATGCCCACACTGCGTCGGCGGTTCGTGGTGTCCATTCGAGAACAGAGACAATAGTCCGTTATTGAGTAACAATATCTCAATAAAAATATATCAAATTGGTGTAGTAGTCTCTGTGACTGTTGTTCATATGAGATCTGATTCTGAATTCAGTTTTGGAAAATTGTCTGCTTAAAATGTCTGCTGAAAATTAAATACCGATTCCGCCGCCCTTAGTAAAATAAGGCTTGTAAAAAAGGGATAAGTACACCTTCACACGTTCCGAGGCGTAAGCAAGGAATTGGCGGGAGAACCTCCTCTTTTTCCATATATTTTGATAGACGAAACTACACCCAATTAGTATCTTACTGACAAAAGTACATTTGTGTTGAGATACAAAATTATGTTTACCTGAATTCAAGCTAAAATTTCTTTTAATTCTGTAGATAGGTTGTTGGTTTTTTTTTTCTTTTTGATCTGCGGAAATGAATATTTTTACTATAGGTAAAATAAAAAGGTTTTTATGCGAAACACAGGGGAACTCAGCTCACCTTTGCAGACTTTGCGAAGTGAGTCTAAATTAACTGCACGTGCAAGTGGCAAAATATAGAAACTGCCGCTTCAATACTTCGCAAAGTGGAAATAACGCCTTAACTCCGTGATATTAGTTGGTCAGCACATCGTACAGTGACGTAAAGTTATAAAAGACCAGGCGGGCATTTCTCCGGAAATATGTCTGCGGTCACCTCATTCATGCCCTTTTTCATACTAAATGTATGGAGACAGATGAATGAGTCGCAGACATATTTCTGGAGAAATGCCCAGGCCAACGGGCAAGACTAAAAGCCTCCTTACATCTATCGACGTGAAATTGGCCTAAGCCGGTCAGAAAAAGCTTAGTTCGACTCGGCGGCGCCCGCTTTGTCACACCGGCGTAAAAATCATTTTAGGTCCAATATCCTATGTTTATTTTTAACAATACAATACAATCATACTTTCTTCTCTTCTCTTCTTCGTCGTGTCCTCATGGCTGAGGGACGTGACGGCTGCGGGAACTCTTCACCAACGCTCTCCAAGCTGCACGATTTTGGGCTTGGTGAATGCTAGCCTGTAATGTGGCTCCAGTTGCAGATGTAATTGTGTCCGTCCATCGCATAGGCATACGGCCCCTACTCCTTTTTCCTGCCATGCGACCAGTAATTAGGAGCTTCTCCACACACAATCATACTTTATTGCACACCAAACAATAAATTACAATGTAAACTCATACAAAAAACAGTGGTAAACAATAGGCGCTCTTACCGCTAAAGAGCGATCTCTTCCAGATAACCTTCGTATTGTAATTGTTGCAGCGTTGACAATCTCAGTATTTTATGATGGTTAAATCGATCGGCAACAGCCTCGCGCTGTCACATTCTGTCGTCGTCCACTTTAGAGCAACGCGGGCTTCGTAGAGAGTAAGCCTTAGGCTCCATTTAGACGGGCCAGAACTAGTATGCGATTTTAATTTCATTGCGGCGATTAATCGATCAACTGTACTCATCGTACCTGGGTAGCCCGCAATGTAATCAAACTCGCATACGAGTTCTCGCCCTGTTTAAATGGAGCCTTAGACGCTCCCCTCTGTCAAGCAACCTTCAGTTAACAAGACCAGTTGGTCTTGAAATGTATCTTTGCGATCATGAAATTGACAGTGGGTTGTGTTATAATTATGTTATGTGTTAGTATCGTAGCGACAGACGATTTTTTATCTACACGGGTGTAAGTAAAAAACTGTTTTGTATCAGCAAAAGGTGCTATAGCAACTCCCTTACTTGTTGCTTTAAGTCGTTTACTGGCGTTGCACTGATTTTTAGGACCAGCGCGCTGGTACCACTCTGCCGTCCTAGTCTAAAAGGCGACTTTTGCTATGGAAGTTCATAGTAAAAAGTCGCCTTTTAGACTAGGACGGCAGCACTACGGCCGTGGGTCCATTCTTATACATACGTCAATGCCATTGTGTGCTTGTTTAGGTCCAACTTGGTACGTGGCCGACCTACTTCTACGTAGTCGGTGCTTTATAATTAATTTTGCAGCGGTATCGTTTCAAACTCGTAGCGAAAGCCTATAATAATAAGTTTTAAAAATATACGTATCAAAATTATTTCAAAAGTTGCTAGTTTATGCTATCAGAAAAATGTATTAGCATATATTATAACGCGTTGTAATCTCGCACTTGCAACACGTATTACTTAATAGTATATTAAATACCTCTCTTCTTCTATTCTTTTTACGTCTTCGCTTGGCTAGGTTAAATTATTTTGTCCTAAGTGAAAATGGTTCACCGTTAGGGAAAGTTTGGGAATATTTCATAAATTTCCCTTCACTAGGGGCCACTCACGTGCCGTTTTGAAGTGACATTATTTTTAAAAGCCGACGGTCTCGTTTATCACATTAATGAGTGGAAATATTCTTGGTTTATTTTCTGTGTCATACAGTTTTCTGTCGTGACGGAACACTCCGCAAAGTGAATAAAAACAGTAATTAGTCATCCGATATTCACAAGTGAATGACTTAAAAAAACAGCTTCACATTTCATCAATAGCTATCCCATTGTACTCCTGACTCCATCATCAGACCCGTAATCAAGTCAATATTATCATAATAGGTTTTGATGAGAGTTCAAATCAGCTTTTTTTTTATGAAGTGTCAAAACGCTCAGAAAGTATGCGGTTTAGTATGAAATACTGGCTTGTGACTACATGTCAAAGTCAAAGTCATTTATTTGCCTTGAATGGGTTACATGAAGATCTAACAAATAATCGATTTTGCGCCATTCAGCCATTTCTGGCGTACAAATATTAATCTTATAACATATTAATTCATACAATTATGTTTATATAATTTTGCAATGTCATTATAAAAAATTACAAGATACAAAATATTGATTAATGGATGTATGAGCTAGCTATGTTGTGTGTTTGTTATTTTCAAGAAAAATCACGATGAAGTTGTATGCGAATATTCATTTCAATCCATCCACTTGTTACCGCGTTATTTAGTAATAAACATCCAAATAGTCAAACAACCAAACGTCTAGACTTCCATACATCTAAACATCCAAATATCTTCACAAACTTTTATAGTATGTATTTATAATATTAGTAGGACAGAATAGTGTATTGTTAACTAGCCTTATACGTGGCATTATCTAGGACTGGTTAATATATTTTGAAATATATTTAAGCATGAAATATATTAAATAAATATATTTTGGTGTTAAATATACTTTTAAGAGCTTTTAAATAACCTTTACGTCAGACTTGTCTCTGGGTACTGTTCTTTCTTTCGACCCGATACGTTAACCACAGATTAGAGCTCCCAATCCCGGGATTTTTGTATGACCAATATTATTAGCTATACTAAAAATTCCGGGATCCTGGTATTAGACATACAAAAAATCCCGGGATCCCTGTACGAGATTCACAAAAATCCCGGGATCTCGGTATTAGCTATACAAAAATCCCGCGATCGGAAGCCCTACTGCAGATACTCGCACTGTGTGCACTTTTACGCTTCGGTGATACTTTTTCAAGTTGTCGCAAATTGTTAAGTAGGTATGTGTGCGTGGAGGGGAGGTTCCGCGTTAATACCGAAATGTTTATACATATTTACCAACGCGATTCTGCGGTCTATCGAAATAATTCCCTTTCACTTCTTAATGCTGTGGTTTGCTTTGCTTATGATTTTTTGGTGTAAACTTATTACTATAAGCACCGATTAGAGAATATAAACAGATATTTCAATGTCGCACGTTTCCATAAAATAAACAAGAATTCCCACGCTCGTGTCAAAGCCTATGGTTTTGACGCGAGCGTGGGAATTAGCCTGTTGACTCGATTTTTTTTCTGTCCTAAATCGATTCTAATATTTCTGAGGAACAAATATCTATATGACACCTAATACATTGGTATAAGTATTGTTGACGATAGCCCCACCGAACCCCGACCCGACTGAACATCGTCTAACTAAGACCCTGAACATGTTTTGTAAGTAGCTATAAGCCCTAGGACTACTTCCTAGAACCATGTTTCATAGTTAGTACATAAGTGAAATATTTAAGTATTTTACGAGTTTTTGCCCGTACAAGAGGCCATATGTGTAGTGTAACGACTCATTAGCACTTGTGTAAACCTTAGAACCCGATCCCCCTATCTAGAGCTTAGATAAAGACTCGTAACGAATGTGTAAATCGAGTGTACCCAGACTTCACTGGCAACTAGTGCTAGGAGCGGCCAGTGAACGATTTGGTAGGAGATCTCGACACACCCACTCGAGGCTTCTACCGGTCAGAGCCAGCTTACCATGAGGATTGTGAGGCGATGCATATAGCACGCTCATAATTACCATGAGGATTGTGTAGTCGAGTATATAGTACGTTAGTCGTTACCATAACGTAAAACGGCAAAGAACGAAAGTTTTCGAACAACTTTGTGTATCGATGCCCTATAATTTCTCGGTCTGACCACGAGAATTCAGCGTAGGATGGTATCATTCTGAACGGAATTTTCCATCACGCAATATGTTGCAAATATTGCGCAACAATCGCTTGCTTAAATACGCCGGGAGCTCATTCGGAGACCAGTTGGCGTCGTGAACCCAAGTTGTAAACTCATAGTGAGAAACAGAACCGAACCAGTAGTGATCCGATCCGAACATAGTGAACCAATCTAGATCCCTAGCCTATGACCTAAGTGAAGTCTAGGTAGGACTTAAAGTCAGTGAAACAGTATTTCTTTATTACGTGTTGCGGCCCGAGCCGCCCAACTAAGAACAAGTATTCTTTTAATAGTGTTTAGCGTGTAAATAGCTTATAGGGAAGTATGAACATTATTAACTATTTGATACTGATTCGCTGATTGATTTTTGTGTGACTATTTCTGTGTTATATCCCGTGTAATAGATTTAAGTGTTGTGTTTAAAAGATGGTTAAGCCAGTGTCGGGTTTGTTAGTGTCATTCTTCCCGCGTGGTAGAACCCTAGGAAGGGCACACTAGAGTCAGTGATTTAAAACAATATAAGTGTTAAATCTGAACCTTTGTTTTGAGCCAATCGATCCCTTAGTAATTAAAACTCCAGGAGCCTTACAACCTCCTGTGTATGAACCTGAAGAGCTATCGTAGCTGTATCAAGCTGTTAACTTCGGGACCTCACGAGATCCGTGAGTGCGTCGTTAACAGTTTTTGGTCCTTCGAGCCGAGGATATAGAATCAGTGAGTGAACATCATCAGACCCTGAGTTGGTCTTCAGATCCTTGAACCTGGGAAAGCCCGGAATACGAACCCCTGATCCATTTCACGTATAGACGTGAAGTTCCGGGATTTTTAAAATCATTATTTACGATTTTATCGAATTGTTTCTGTTTTTCCAAATTTTTTGTGAGTGCTCTAACTTAGTCAATTCTCGTGATAATCACGAAATTCGACCTGAACCTGAACCGCGTACTCTAGGAGTACTGCTAGTGTAAATTGTAGATTTTTCCCGAATATTTTTGCGCAACGACGCAATTTATTTTTGGAATTTCCAAGTGCTCCAAAGCGGTCAAATATTGTGCGAATCACAAATTTCGACCAGAACCCGAACCCTGAACCTGTGGAGCACCGATCCTGTGACTTTTATAATTTTTGGAATTATTTAATTTTTAAAATATTTTACGCCGCGACGTAATTTCAATTAAAAATTCATTTGGCTCAAAACTCAACCAAAATCAACCAAATTTAAAACATAGTTTGCAAAGTGAGTAAAAGTAATTTAGAGCCACTCGTGACCAGCAAACTTGAACAACAAGCATCCGATCCAGTTGTTGCAAGTCGAACGCTAGGCACGAACGAACCTGTATAGATAGAACCTGACCGATCAGCTGTTTCTGTCTCGCGTGTAGATTGTTCGCGTAACAATATCGCGTGTGAACCATGGTGCTGACTAGGAGCCAGTCAGACCCCCAGGAGGCGGACGCCCGCCGCCGCCAGCTGCAAGCGCAGTCAGGCGAGCAGAGCGGGGCGCCCCTCCGCAATCCCCGGCTGCAAATGCAGTCAGAACCGAGGGACTCACCGGAGTCACCTCCAACCGACACCACCGAGCAGCGGGAAGAGCTGGAAGAGCTACTTCGCCGCAACGAAGAGCGTCGCGCGAAGCGCCACGCCGAGGAGCGCGCCGAGGCGGAGCGCGCTGCGCGCGCAGTGCGTGCGCAGGCCGCGCATGCGCAGGCCGCGCATGAACGAACCACCAATCAACAGCTTGCAGAGCCAGGAAACCGTGAGCTGTCGAACCCTTATTTATACTCGAGTGATCAACCTATCCCGCGTGTGAACCAGAACTTAGAAATGCGTGCGCGTGTGCCGGAGCGAGTCGTTTTCGCAGATCAAATGCCATCGACGTCGCGGGCACCGCCGACGATCCGATCCCAATGTAGCAGTAATACAGAACTACGTAAACGCGAGGCGCAGCTACTGGCCGACCAGGAACTGGCCGCGTTACATAGGCGCGAGATAGAATTAGAAAAAGAGTTAGTGCAGAAACGTTTAGCAGTAACTATGGAGCGCATCGATGCCGAGGGATCCCGCGACGGTGACTACCGTGCCGGGGGCTCGATGGCCGCTTCCGTCCACCGGGTGGACCAGTGGTTGAACGATGTCAACCACCCGAACAATAGCCGTCGTCTGCGATCCACGTCGCCGCCGCCGCCGGCGTTGCGCCTTCCGGTACAGTCGACGCCGATCCGCGACCGCTCTACGAGCCGAACCAGGAGCCAGGGTATCGAGCGTCTTGCCGAGACTTTAGAGTCCATGATGCGCCCTCCTCCACGTCAAGTCTATGAGCTTCCTGCGTACGCCGGTGAAATTAGTGAATGGCAGACATTTCTCACCGCGTACCAGCAATCGTCGTCGCGTTATAAATTCTCGGCGTACGAAAATGTTGCACGCTTGCGACAGTGTTTGAAAGGGGAGGCTAGGCAATGTGTGCAACACATGCTAGCCTCATCCGCGAACCCTGATTTAATCGTACGAATTTTGAAAAAGAATTTCGGTCGTACCGATTTATTAATTGATCGCGCATTAGAGGATTTGAAGAGGCTTCCGTCGGTAGGGCCAAGTGCGACGGATTTAAATTCTTTTGCGATCAAAGTTATTAATATAGCTTCAACGTTAGTGGACTTAGATAACAAGAGTTATGGAGCGAATCCACTTCTGATCCGAGAAATTACGGAAAGGTTAAGCCCGCATCTACGATCGCGATGGTGCGCGTACGCTAGAGCTAACGGTTCGCGGCGCGATAGCGAGTTGATGCTGATGGCCGAATTTCTCATGGACGAGAGCGATCAAGAGCTTGAGTTCTCGCATGCACGTGCGCCGCCGAGGCGTAACGTGATTTCAGAGGATGTCCGACGATCCCGTGCGGGGCCGCGGCCGCCGCCCGCGCCGCCGGCCCGCACCGGCGCTCGGACACAACCGACCCGCGTGCAGACATATGCGACGGAACGAGTCAGCGTGTGTTTGTGCTGCGGCGGGTCGCACCGCACTCCAGAGTGCAAGAAGGTTTGCGCGATGAACATCGCCGCCCGTTGGTCATGGGCCAAGGGCAATAGAATATGTTTCAAATGTTTAGATAGCAAGCATAGGAGGGACGAGTGCCGAGCGAAGGGCTGCGGCGTTAACGGCTGCCCCCACGCCCATCATCGTCTTCTCCACGATCCCCCGCATGAACCAAGATACGAACCACGACCTGACCCACACTATGAACCACGTAATGAACCACGGTTTGAACCACGATCCCCTCCTGTCATGTCTCGGCGTGAGCCCGTGAGCGGGCCCCGCGGGCCACGGCGGGAACCCGTCGTCTACCACCGTACGCCCGTTGACGGGGCGCGTGGTGGGCGACTCGAGCCTGTGTCGCCGCAGCGGGGGCCCTCGGATAGGGCACGCTGGGCGGACCACGAACCAGTCTCTCATCTGCGTGCGCCCGCGAGTGGGACGCGCTGGGCGGATGAGGAACCCGCTCCTCCCCGGCGTGCGCCCGCAAGCGGTGCGCGCGGGTATGAGCACGAACCTGAAACTCGCCGGACGGAGCCGCCGCGTTCGCCGGCCGGAGCCCGCGAGTTTACATCGAACATTGCTAGTGTAGGTACCTCCCGTACGTCGGTGTTGCTGCGTGTGGTACCCATCGTCATCAAGGGGCCGAGGGGTGAGGCTGAGACATACGCCCTTCTGGATTCAGGATCAACAATAAGCCTTATTGATGCCGATCTAGCGAACGACGTAGGTGCCGTCGGACCTGCTACGGACCTATGCATCCAAGGCGTGGGAGATATGGAGACCACGCAGCGAAGCCGGAAGGTACAAGTCGCGTTAAAGGGACGCGACGAAGAGTCGATACATTCAGTCATTTTTAGAACCGTTCATCAATTGGGACTGCGTGAACAACGAATGAACATGAACGAGATGCTGCGCTACAAGCACCTCGCCGACCTGCAAGAATCCTGCTACGACGTCGCGACGCCGCGGGTATTGTTGGGGGTCGACCAGTGGCACCTGATGATGCCACTGGAGGCACGGACTGGCCGCAATAACGAGCCTGCCGCTATCCGTTGCCAACTAGGATGGGCGATATTCGGTATTGCGCCTCGCCTAGTACGAACCGATGATCATGTAAGGGCATATCATTGCCACGAACCAGACCTCGAATTGCATCAGTTATTGAAACAGCACTTCGATGTCGACGCTTTAGGTATTAAGCACGTGAACAAGGTGAACCCGGCAGAGCAACGAGCGATCGACGTCTTCAATGCGACGGTCCGTAGGGTAAACGGACCAAAGTATGAGGTCGGTCAATTGTGGCGGGAAAATAACCCGCAACTGCCGCCAAGTTTCGGCATGGCGTTCAATCGGCTGCGCGGCATCGAACGTAAGATGGACCGCGACCCCGACTTCGCCGCCGAGTACACTGCACAAATAAATAATTTAGTGCAGAAAAAATACGCGAAGAAAATTTCAAGTAGTGAAAATAGTAACGTAGCATGGTATTTGCCGCACTTCGCAGTGAAGAACCCGAATAAAAATAAAATTCGTCTCGTGTTCGATGCCGCAGCGATTTCGTCGCAGCGGAGCTTGAACGACCATGTCCTAGAAGGACCCGATTTGTTGCAAGAGTTATATGCAATTTTATTTAGGTTTAGGGAAGGTGCAGTCGCCGTGACGGCCGATATATGTGAAATGTTTCTTCAAGTGAAGATTAGGCCGGCGGATCAACCTTCACAGATGTTTTTATGGCGGGGCGCAAACCGAACCGACCCCCCAGACATCTACAAAATGACGTCTATGATATTTGGCGCAGCAAGTTCTCCTTTTTTAGCACACAGTGTGCGGAACAGGAACGCCGCGGACAACGCTGACAAATATCCCGACGCCGTATACGAAATACAATCGAACCACTATATGGATGATTTTGTGTCTAGTTTTAGAAACGAGGATGACGCAGTCCATGTAGCCGAGCAAGTGGCAGCATCACACGCACTGGGCGGATTCACGCTGCGAGGCTGGTCGTCGAACTCGCGACGGCTGCTCGAGCGTATCCCGCCGGAGCAACGTGCGGAGGAACCGGCGCAGCTAGGCGCCAAAGAACAGAAAATTCTCGGTATGTACTGGAATGCTACTACCGACGATTTAGGATTCAACACGAAGATGCTGCGGGTCCCAGCCGAGGTACGAGTCGGCGAGAGGAGCCCAACCAAGCGCGAGGCGCTAAGTACAGTGATGAGTATATACGATCCCTTAGGTCTCATATCACATTACGCAATCACAGCGAAGATCCAGATACAGCGCTTGTGGTTGCTGAAACTCGGCTGGGACGAAGAGCTGCCAACCGAAGAGGCAGACTTATTCGCTGAATGGCTGCAAGAGTTGCAGTCGGTAGCGACGCTGAGAATACCACGAAGATATTTTCAGACGGGGGGAGCCTCCCGCATCGAGCTGCATGTGTTCGTGGACGCGAGCACGCAGGCTTATGCGGCGGCAGCCTATTGGCGAGTGGAAAGCCCCGAACGAGCAGAGCCTGAGATAACGTTAGCTGCGGCTAAGGCAAAGGTATGTCCACTCAAACCCCTCAGCGTGCCCAGACTGGAGTTGCAGGCGGCCTTGATAGGCGCGCGACTGCAGAAAGCCATCGTCGATGGCCACAGAATAACACCCGACGAAGTAGTGTTATGGTCAGACAGCCAAACCGTGCTGCAATGGGTGCGGGATGACGCACGAAGGTACCCCGTATACGTTGCTCACCGCTTAGGAGAGATAGCGGAGCTGACGTCACCGAACCAATGGCGATGGGTACCCACTAAATTAAATCCCGCAGATATCCCTACCCGATCCGATCCCAAACGAACCGTGGACATTAATAGTGTGTGGTTTAATGGTCCCCAATTTTTGTATGAACATCCGAATGAATGGCCAGCCGAACCCGAGCCGCCGACGGGGCCGCCGCCCGAATTGAAGGCGACGTGTCACGCGTCGACGGAGTTCGTCTCGCCGTTGCCGGACATTCATCGCTTCTCGAACTATGATCGACTGATTGGAGCAACTGCGCGTGTGCTTCAGTTCGTCGAAGTCATGAAGACTAGATCCCGTGTACCCCTCTTGTTGAAACATATACTGTCCGCCGAACATCTCTATTTCCAGTGGTCACAGAGAAGAACCTTCCCAGAAGAGCTGCGCTGCCTGTCACGGGGGGAGCCCGTGCCCCGTGGAAGCCGTCTCTACGAACTGGACCCGGTGCTGAGCGAGGATGGCGTCATCCAGATGCGCGGCCGCATCGACGCCACGCCAGCCCCCATCAACAAGAGGCCAGCCATCCTGGACGGGCGCTGCCCGTTCGTGCGGCTGCTGATCCTGCGTGCGCACAAGCGCGCACACCACCAGGGCAACGAGAGCGTCGTGAACGCCCTGCGATCCGAGTATTGGATACTCCACCTGCGACCAACAGTGCGCCTAGTCGGCCTCAACTGCCGCTACTGCGCACTGCGCCGAGCCAGACCCCGCGTGCCAGCGATGGGAAATTTGCCGCTGGCCCGCATCGAACCACACGTACGTTCTTTTGAGAACTGCGCTCAAGATTACTTCGGCCCGATTACCGTCACAATAGGACGAAGACGGGAAAAGAGATGGGTGGCCCTCTTCACCTGTCTCACTACCCGTGCCGTGCACCTGGAGCTCGTGCACACCCTAAACACGAGTTCCGCGATCATGGCGTTGCGCCGCATGGCCGCGCGACGCGGATGGCCGGCCCTGATGTACTCCGACAATGCAACATGCTTCAAGAGTGCTGACGCCGAGCTGAAAGCAGCCTATGCCGAGTGGCTGCCCGAACTGCAAGCCTACGGCCTGCAGCGCCGGATGGGATGGCGCTATATCCCGCCCGGCGCACCGAACCAAGGAGGCGCCTGGGAGCGCATGGTCCGCTCAATAAAAGAAGCCCTGAAGACCACACTGAAGACGCGAGCGCCCAAGGAAGAGGTGCTTGCGACTCTCCTTGCCGAGGCCGAGTACACAGTAAATGCTCGGCCCCTCACCCACGTCTCCGTCAGCCACCATGACGAGGAGGCGTTGACTCCGAACCACTTCCTGCTGGGAGGCCCCGCGAAGGTCCCACTCACTGGCCTTTGCGAGGAGGCCGACCGCAGGGCCTGGCGCGCCAGCCAGGCGCTCGCTGACCGCTTCTGGACCCGCTGGGTCCGAGAATACCTGCCGACGCTCGCGCCGCGCCGCTCCTCTGCGCTGGGCGAGCGTCCACTCACGGTCGGCGACTACGTGATCGTCGTAGACCCGAACCTGCCACGCAACGTGTGGCTCCGGGGAATCGTCGAGGCCGTCTTCCCCGGCCCTGACGGCAGCGTCCGAAGTGCTGACGTCCGCACCGTCGGCGGCATGTTCCGGCGCCCCGTCTCCAAGCTGGCTATCGTCTCCCTACACCCTGAGGCTGCCGCGACGCAGCAGCGGGGGGAGGATGTTGACGATAGCCCCACCGAACCCCGACCCGACTGAACATCGTCTAACTAAGACCCTGAACATGTTTTGTAAGTAGCTATAAGCCCTAGGACTACTTCCTAGAACCATGTTTCATAGTTAGTACATAAGTGAAATATTTAAGTATTTTACGAGTTTTTGCCCGTACAAGAGGCCATATGTGTAGTGTAACGACTCATTAGCACTTGTGTAAACCTTAGAACCCGATCCCCCTATCTAGAGCTTAGATAAAGACTCGTAACGAATGTGTAAATCGAGTGTACCCAGACTTCACTGGCAACTAGTGCTAGGAGCGGCCAGTGAACGATTTGGTAGGAGATCTCGACACACCCACTCGAGGCTTCTACCGGTCAGAGCCAGCTTACCATGAGGATTGTGAGGCGATGCATATAGCACGCTCATAATTACCATGAGGATTGTGTAGTCGAGTATATAGTACGTTAGTCGTTACCATAACGTAAAACGGCAAAGAACGAAAGTTTTCGAACAACTTTGTGTATCGATGCCCTATAATTTCTCGGTCTGACCACGAGAATTCAGCGTAGGATGGTATCATTCTGAACGGAATTTTCCATCACGCAATATGTTGCAAATATTGCGCAACAATCGCTTGCTTAAATACGCCGGGAGCTCATTCGGAGACCAGTTGGCGTCGTGAACCCAAGTTGTAAACTCATAGTGAGAAACAGAACCGAACCAGTAGTGATCCGATCCGAACATAGTGAACCAATCTAGATCCCTAGCCTATGACCTAAGTGAAGTCTAGGTAGGACTTAAAGTCAGTGAAACAGTATTTCTTTATTACGTGTTGCGGCCCGAGCCGCCCAACTAAGAACAAGTATTCTTTTAATAGTGTTTAGCGTGTAAATAGCTTATAGGGAAGTATGAACATTATTAACTATTTGATACTGATTCGCTGATTGATTTTTGTGTGACTATTTCTGTGTTATATCCCGTGTAATAGATTTAAGTGTTGTGTTTAAAAGATGGTTAAGCCAGTGTCGGGTTTGTTAGTGTCATTCTTCCCGCGTGGTAGAACCCTAGGAAGGGCACACTAGAGTCAGTGATTTAAAACAATATAAGTGTTAAATCTGAACCTTTGTTTTGAGCCAATCGATCCCTTAGTAATTAAAACTCCAGGAGCCTTACAACCTCCTGTGTATGAACCTGAAGAGCTATCGTAGCTGTATCAGCTGTTAACTTCGGGACCTCACGAGATCCGTGAGTGCGTCGTTAACAAGTATAACAGCCACAAATTGTAATCAAAAGTAGCAGATCGGACTGAGCATTGAAAACGCTCTATACAAAACGGTAGGAATTTATGACGTCATCCGTTGCATCGCTGTACTAAGTCTGTATGAAAAAAATAGCATTTTGCCATTTTGAGCACGAAGAAGTGCGTTTAAGCACATAGTTGTCATACATTTATTTTTTCAGTGTTATTTAAGCATTCCGAAATTGACTTTAATTTTTCTTAAAGACGATAAAAAAAATATCGTTCTTTTTTAAACTTTGTGGTCTCATAACTTTTTCTTCTCAAATATTTTTTATACATTTTTTGTTTATTGCTTTTGTGTTTAGTATTTTGCAATCCATGTGACTATATTATGTTGTAACATTCAACATTATTCAACATCCCAATTCCCACCGACACAGCCACATCACGGAACCTTCGCACAGTATCTCGCATAGTTTTCACTAGCGGCGATCGGCCGGCATCAACGGCGTTTGCGTGCTGTCACGTCACGATAATTATATTGTGAAACTGTGACGTTTTGGTTGCCGGCGACCGGATCGGCTACGCCCACCGCGCGGGAGGCCAAAATCGAGTGAATTGTACCTGCTATAAGTATTATTGTTTTACTTATACTGAAATCGGTTACGTGTCGCATTTATCACCCGATTCTCATGAAAGTTTGTGCGAAGGTTTGATAATTGTAGTTTTTCTTCGTCTGGTCAATTTTTGTTAAGCATGCTGTTTTTACAAAAACCATTAGATTGAGCATTTGTCCAACAGCAACATTGTGGCAGCTTGAGCAGAAACTTCAATTAGTTACCTTAGCCTCATAATCAAGGCAATGACGCGACTACGCTAAGTTCGCAGAGATCGGAAAAAGGTTTTATTTAAAAAAATGGCAACATCACAAGAAGGAGGAAAAAAATTGTCGCGAGGCAAACGATCGTTTTTGATTCGTCAGAGATGAAAACCTTCTTCCTCCCTCTCCATCTCTCACCCCCTCGATTCCCGTGCGGTTGCCTCTCGGACACTGCAACTAAAGTGCGCGTACGATAACTATGCAGAGCGGAAAATTGCAACACCTCCATTTAAAAGAGACATTTTCATAGAAATTTGACTTTTTAACGGAGTTGCCATGTTCCACTCTGCAAATTATCGTATTCGCGCTCTACGCGTCATAGTTACTTCCGCCCCGGGTGCCCTTAACAGAATGTCCTGCAAATTTCACATCAACCCAACCGCTTCCAGGATAACCTGACTGGCACAGTTGAATAGAAGTCGGCACTCGATCCGTTATAAAACTAAAGTTTCCGTACGCCGCGCGGCGGCCGTGCTTGACTAAGTTATAATGGGATTTGTTCAAATAAGTTCAGTTTATCAATACTAGAAATACGGACTACGTTAGATAACAATTTTCGGTCTGTAAATATAGAAATTTATAGTTAAATATTCATACATTGAATTTCATTGCATTGGGATAACCTTACAGAAGTATTTAACAATATATAAGTATGTACATTTGTGTTCTTATTAAATACAGGGCGATTTTGGGGTCATGTAGCAGGAGTGAACGGGGTACTGGGGAGGGTCACACTGAGCAACTTTCACTATGGGGACAGCCACGAAATCGCGAAATAAAATGGACGTAGTTATGCAATAACGTTCCAACCCACGCCAAACGACCTGGTTCGACTCCAGGCGTTATGCCCCCACCTAGCCCGATCATATCGAGGTGGACCGGGACTAAGTGACCTGGTTCGACCCCAGGCACTCCCGGCTCCCACCCAGTCCGACCTACTCAGGGTGGTCTGGCTAGCGACCTGGTTCGACCCCAGGGAACGCCACGGCCAACCACCCGGTCCGACAATCGCTACGCCCAGGATAGGCTGCGAGTTTGTCAGTTTCTAAAAAAAAAAAAAAAATTAAAAAAAAAAAAAAATTAAAAAAAAGTTCCAACCCACAAAACAAAGTATCAACCTTCTGTCTTTAAAAACAAAGTCCATAATCCAACAAATTTTGCATGTGGAATGGAACTTTAATGCATAACTATGTCCAAATCTCCTAATTAAGAGTTAATTGCTATTTAATTGATAGTTAACACAACATCGCCCAACAACAGCATCCACCCCACAATCCCAAACCCTATTTGGTTGGCTGCCTAGCCTTTTCATTAAACATACTCCTTATTTTAGGTTAGGTTTGTTAGTCAGCTTGTGTCCCTCAGAGCAGAAATAGATACCCGCGGGGCTTCGTCGACCTGCTGGCGGCTTATAGTTTAGTGAAAATGCTAGGCAGTTATCCAAATGGCTAATTGAATCAGTTGGCTGCGACATATACCTACATAGGCTTTTACTTATTGTTTAGCGGACATGAAAAGTGCATTTACCTAGAATATGTCTAACACATACATTAAGGTGATTCAAGTCGCTTGGTTGTTGATAATAAAACCGGCCAAATGTGAATCGGACACGAAGCATTCCGTACTGCCGTCGAATAAAAATACCCCTTTTTATTTTTAACTTTAATTTGTTTTTATTATTTGTTGTTATAACGGCAATAGAAATACACATTCTATGAACATATCAAGCATCTACCTATTACCATTATTAAAATCAAACAGAAAGACGTCGAAAAAAATACACATTCTATGAACATATCAAGCATCTACCTATTACCATTATTAAAATCAAACAGAAAGACGTCGAAAAAACGGTTGTCTAATGTTTGCCCGAAGTACATATGCCATACAATTCAGTTGTCCGAATTGCACTGGCCCGAATTTCATTTGCCCGAATGTTTCGTTTACCATAATAGTTATTTGGCATACTCTTGTTTACCCGAATATTAAATGCCATAATGATGCGATTGCCATACGTATTGTTATCCATATTATTAAGTGCAATATTATTGTTTACCCGAATATTAAATGCCATACGTATTGTTATCCATATTATTAAGTGCAATAATATTATTTAATGGAATATTTAAAATCCATGCTAAATAGTATTTTCGAATCTATCCTGGCTATGCATTTGCTTATTACATTTCTGCAGGCGCCCGAAAATTATTTCGTTTTAATACGTTGGTGGGTATGCTACTACATTTATTTTCTGTAACTAATATTTATTGACATTTGTGTCACTCGTGCAATAGTTCGCTGTTGAAGTGGAGTTCAAAATGGATATAAATAATGTTTGTCAGTTGTTTAAGACCTCAAAAGGTGGTGTGAAGCTAAATGTAAACGGTTATACATACGAAAAAAACAAACAAGTGAAGTTAAAGTTTTACTGGGTCTGTGAATTACGCAAGGAGTTAAATTGCAATGCGCGAGCAATAACGTTGTGCCAGGAAAATACTGCAATCCACACGATTTTAAAGAGTGATAATAATCATAATCACGAGGCGGATGCAAATAGGCTGTACATTGCAAGCTTATCAAATGACTTAAAAAGCATTGCGGCAAAAGATATAAGTGAAAAACCATGCCAGATTATTCAAAAAGCTTTAGCTAAATGTCCAGATCAGTTATTACAAATGCCATCTACAAGTGCTATGAAACAGGTTGTTTACCGAGAAAAAAAAAACACATGGAAGCATTTCATGAGCCAACTGATATTTATTTTACGATCGACCATGACAAACTAAAATTAAATGATGAAAATATCGTTATTAAAGATGAGTTAATTATGGACCACAAGCGCATCATAATTTATTCTACACGGAAAATGATGGAGTTTTTGTGTCGATCTACGTTTTGGATTCTAGATGGCACATTGAAAATCGCACCTACACAATTTCTGCAGTTGTATGCTATTCACGGGAATATTATGAGCAATAGAAAAACCACGGTACCGCTTATGTTTGCACTGTGTACGCACAAGGACAAAAATACATACAATAAACTATTTGAGTTCATCATTGAATATAGTAATGACAATGATTTAATATTAAATGTACAGAATTGTATAATGGATTTTGAGTTATCAGCGATACAATGTGCCAAACAAAATTTTCACGGAATACAGTTGAACGGCTGTCACTTTCACTTGGCACAAATCATTTATCGGAGAATACAAAACAATGGACAAACTGTACTGTATGGGAAAAATATTCGTTTTGCTTTGGAAATGAAATCGTTGCTGGCGTTGTCATTTTTGAGCCCAAGCGAAATACCTGAATATTTTAAGGAGTGGGTGGAAACTATTTTACCGGAAAGTGTGCCAATTGCAGAATGGTTTAATGAAAATTATATTTCTGGTACTAATGGCAAACCTCCGCGCTTCCATCCTACGTTCTGGAGTATTCTTGATATACACAATGCCGGGCTTCCTCGAACACAAAACTTTGCCGAAGCTTGGCACAATCGAATTAACACAATAATGGCAAAATGCCATCCCGGTTTTTATTATTTCAGCACAGAAATAATGAACGAGTCGCATAAAGTAATGCTGCAAATTGAAACCATTCTCAGTGGCGAACCAGAAATAAAAAAACGAAAAAAAACATTAAATCGTACAAATAAAATTAATAACATATTAATTAACAAAAATGAATACACGAAGGAAGAATTTTTGCCTGCTTTGGCGTCTAATTTGTATTTGCACTGAGTAAAAGGTATATATGTACATTGATTGATTAAATTTGTTTTTATTTCTAATTTATTTGTTTTTATTTATTTCGTTTTTGTTGGACGACGCAGTTCAAACCTAACCTAACCTACTTTTCTGACAGCAGTTCGTTTTTGTTGGGGGACGCAGTTCAAACCTAACCTAACCTACTTTTCTGACAGCAGTTCGTTTTTATTGGGGGACGCAGTTTAAACCTAACCTAACCTACTTTTCTGACAGCAGTTCATTTTTGTTGGGAGACGCAGTTCAAACCTAACCTAACCTACTTTTCTGGCAGCAGTTCGTTTTTGTTGGGGGACGCAGTTCTAACCTAACCTAACCTACTTTTTTGCTTAATGTAACCTTTGTATTGAGTTTTTCTTAATGCGGGGGGCTTCGCCCCCCGGGCCCCCCTTGGGGGGGGCTCCGCCCCCCCGTCCCCCCTTTGTCGTTCCGCCTATGTAAGTTTTTTGAATGATTTTATGGGAAACATAGATTCTGGCATATGATATTATTGAAAATGATTTTATGGGAAACAAAGATTCGGGCATATGATTAATATAGTAAACAATGAGTATGACATATTGTAATATATGTACTTAGTTACCTATAGCATATAGGAAATGAGTTGCCAGCTGATTTCGATCACTGAACTTGTGGGTAGATTATTGTGTATATTTTCATACGTTATTTTGGTGGTAGTTATAACTTTCCTTCTTCTTCAATACACTTTGCATACGTACGGACGTGCTGCGTATTATTTATAAATATCCTGCGATCCTGGAGTTTTGGAAGGACACATACTTATCATTTGGCGACGATATCGAACTGTGAGCGTGCGGCGGTGGATTGTAACAGTGTTAAGATGTCGGTGGGAAAATTACAACCGTTTGACCCTAGTGCGGACGATTGGGCGTTGTACGTAGATAGGCTAGAACAGTACTTTTTAGTGAACAGCGTTACCGATGAGTTAAAAGTGCCGACGTTAATTACAGTGATGGGCAGTGCAAGTTATGAACTGCTAGTGACATTGTGTACGCCGGACAAACCGTCAACTAAGAAGTTTAATGTTTTAGTGGAATTGATGACTAATCACTTACAACCAAAACGAAGTATAATGGCGGAGCGTTTTAAATTTCGTCAACGGGTTCAACGGAGCGGCGAGTCATTGGCGATGTATGTGGCAGATTTAAAAAAGATGACTAAATATTGCGAAATCAAAATGGACCTGGAAAGTAATCTTAGGGATCAATTTGTCTGCGGTATCGCGGACGACATTATACGACAGCGACTTTTCGTGGAGGACGGATTGACATTCAGCAAAGCGTGGAAGCTGGCGGTGGCCATGGAGGCGGCCGAGAGGAACGCGGCGGAGGTGGATGGTAAAGCACGCGGCGCCGGGAAAGTGACTGCGGATGTTATGTATGCGTCGGCCAGTGGGGCGAAGGCGCAGGGCGGACGGAGCGTCTCGAGCACCTGGAAAAATGGGTCGGGCGGATCGTGGCACAACAAGGCAGACCGGAGTGTCAGGGGCCCGGCGCAGGCATTTGGCGGACGCGGGTCGACAAGGCCATCGACGGCGGCCGTGGCGACAGCGGGCGCGCGCACCCGGCAGCCCGGCCAGTGCCGCGCGTGTGGCGGCAGCCATGATGCCAGATCGTGCAAGTTTCAAGTGTATTCGTGTCGCGTTTGCATGCAACAGGGACACCTTAAGAAGATGTGTCCGCGGTTACAGACCGGCGTGGAAATGTACGCGGTGGACGTGGAGGAGGACGACGAGGAATCAGCATTAAGCGAGGTATCGTTCAATGTACTACATGTAGGCAGTTTAAATGATTACAAACCGCTAACGGTTAGTTTAGAAGTTAGCGGAAAAATGTTGCAAATGGAAATTGACACTGGCAGTGCAATATCATGTGTTAGCCTCGATTGCTATGAAAAATTGTTCACAAACATACCCATAGTGCAATAAAATTTAATCTTAAACTATTACACCGGTGAATGTATTCGCCCGGTCGGTAAGATTACGCCATTGGTTAAATATAAAGGGAAAAATGTGAATTTAGATTTGTTCATTGTAGATAAAGGTAGAAATCCATTGTTGGGAAGGCAATGGTTGCACGAATTGGCGATAGGTTTAGAAGAGCTACATTGTAATAAAATTGAAACAAAATTGAAGTTTAGCATGGATGCCTTGCTTTCCAGATATAAGGATGTATTTGCGGACGGGCTCGGGCGCTATACGGGCGGCGCTGTTACGCTGCGCGTGCGCGAAGGCGCGAGGCCCGTGTTCATGCGGGCGCGGCCGCTGGCTTACGCGATGCGCGAGCCCGTGGAGCGCGCGCTGGAGCAGCTGGAGCGCGACGGCATCATCACGCCGGTCGACACTTCCGACTGGGCCACGCCGATTGTGCCTGTGGTCAAGCGTGACGGAGGTATTCGCATTTGCGGCGATTATAAATTAACGCTTAATAAATGCCTAGAAGTTGATCGTTTTCCCTTGCCTAGGGTAGAGGATCTGCTGGTTAAATTACATGGGGGGGAAACGTTTTCAAAAATCGATCTGTCTCAAGCTTATGCGCAATTTGAGCTGGATGAGGAGTCGAAACCGTATACGGTGATCAATACGCACAAGGGATTATATAGATACAATAGGCTCATTTACGGGCTATCTTCGAGCCCGGGAATATTTCAACGGAAATTAGAGCAACTTTTTGCAGACTTGCCTCGGGTAGGGGTATTCCTGGACGACGTGATTTTGACAGGAGTGGACCAAGAGGAACATTTACGTACGCTGTACCAGGTGCTGGAGCGCCTTAAGAAATATGGGCTGAAAGTAAAAAAAGAGAAATGTTCTTTCTTTGCGGAGTCTGTGACCTACTTGGGTTTTAGAATAAGCAAGCAAGGTGTTCATACGTGTCCAGAAAAGGTAAAGGTAATAAAAGACATGGCTATACCTAAAAATGTGACAGAACTACGTTCATTTTTGGGTATGGTTATGTACTACGGTAAATTTGTAAAAAATATAAGCATGACATTAGCACCCTTGTACGGATTGTTGAAAAAAGGTGTTCAGTTTATGTGGACAAAAGAATGTTCAAAGGCATTCAATGTTGTTAAGCACCTTTTGATATCCAGTACAGTTTTAGCGCATTACGATCCGGACTTGCCTCTGTGTTTGACGACGGATGCCAGTGCGAGTGGAGTGGGAGCAGTTATATCTCACCAGATGCCGGACGGATCTGAGCGGCCTATAGCATATGCGTCAAGAGTGCTTAATACAGCGGAGGCCAACTATTCTCAGATCCAGAGAGAAGCTTTAGCAATCATTTTCGGGGTAAAAAAATTCCATCAATATTTATATGGGCGGAAGTTTTTACTGCGAACGGACCATCGGCCCCTGGTTTCGATATTTGGGGAAAAAGGAGGAATTCCCTCGATGGCAGCAAGTCGACTACAAAGGTGGGCTGTGATTTTGTCAGGTTATCAGTATGACATAGAATATGTGCCAACAGACAAGAATGGAGCAGACGCACTATCACGGTTACCCGTGGGGAAACAGGCTAGTGATAAATTGGAGACCACGTATGTACAATTTGTTCAGGACTTTTTACCAATCACAAGTGACCAAGTGAAGGAAAACTTAAAGTCTGATGGCATACTTAGAAAAGTGGTCATATACTTGCAGTCGGGATGGCCATCGAAATGCGACAACCCGGATCTGCAACCATATTGGGTAAGGCGGCACGAGTTGTACCTAGAAGCGGGATGTGTGATGTGGGGGTACAGAATGGTAATACCTACAGTTTTAAAAAGCGAAGTACTGCGAGAGCTGCATACGGGCCATTTAGGAGTGGTTAAAATGAAGAGTTTAGCCAGAAGTTACGTGTGGTGGCCCGGCATTGATGCGGAAATTGAAAAAGAATGTCGCGAATGCTCAACGTGCTCGTTAGAAGCGCCAGCCCCGGCTAGATCTAAGCCCCAATCTTGGCCGTATCCTAGCGAGGTTTGGAGTAGGTTGCACATGGATTTTCTGGGACCCCTAAATGGTATGACCTTCCTGGTCGTCATCGACTCGTCATCCAAATGGTTAGAGGTAGAATATATGGCACGGACGACAGCAGAAGAGGTAATAATTGTTTTGAGGCGAATGTTTGCCCGTTTTGGATTACCCAAAGTGATGGTATCGGACAATGGGCCACCATTCGCGAGTAGTGCACTGGCTCAGTTTATGCAATATAATGGAATAGCACATACTTTTTCTCCCGTGTATCACCCGGCATCAAACGGAGCCGCAGAGTGTGCCGTGAAACTAGTCAAGAGAGCTATTATGAAAGCTTTACGAGATAAGCAAGACTTAGATGCTGCACTCCAATCGTATCTGTTGACATACAGGAACGCCGTCCACAGTACTACCGGCGAGACTCCTGCACGGTTACTGCAAAGAAGAGGACTGCGCTCGCGGTTGGACTTGTTGCGCGCCGATGCAGACGCCACGGCGCAAAAGAGCGCGCACGCGGCGCAGCGCCGGCAAGAGAGCTACGCGAGGGGCATCGTTCGGGCATGCGATGTGGGCGATCACGTATGGGCTAGGAATTTTAACAAAGGGGAAAAATGGGTTAGCGGGATAGTCAAGGAGCAACTGGGATCCCGTAACTATTTGGTACAAAGGGAAGACGGTCAAGTGATAAAAAGGCATATAGATCAATTACGCAATAAGTCGCGCTTGGCCATAGCGGCGTGCCCGGCGGGGGTTGACGTTACCGAAAGTCCGGCCCCTGTAGCGCCCGCGCCTGCTGCTAAACGTATTCCAATACCGGTAGAAAGATATGGTAATCCCATACTGTATTAGTTAAGGTTAAAAGTTAGGTGTAACCCTGGTAAGTTATATTGCTGGAAATTAATAAATTAGGAAATATTCGCTTAACAGCGATATTTCAAAGATAACTTATTAGGGCAAAATAACTGTTATTATTATGTATGATGATAAACATTCACGACTGAGTTCATTGGGTGTCATAGGTGCCTATTTAATAAGCTTATGCCTGATGCTTAGACTAGGAATAAATGTTGGCGTGAGTGTAACTGTCCATGGTCATACTTAAGTATTATGTGTATACTAGTAAATTGTATTTACATTCCACTTGTTCAGTTTACCGGTTCCATTGATGTACTCTTTGTTAAGTGGTAGGGTGTAATATATGTACTTAGTTACCTATAGCATATAGGAAATGAGTTGCCAGCTGATTTCGATCACTGAACTTGTGGGTAGATTATTGTGTATATTTTCATACGTTATTTTGGTGGTAGTTATAACTTTCCTTCTTCTTCAATACACTTTGCATACGTACGGACGTGCTGCGTATTATTTATAAATATCCTGCGATCCTGGAGTTTTGGAAGGACACATACTTATCACATATGAAATTATGGGAAACAACATTATGGCAGTTGAATAGTATGGCAAATGAAATTATGGCAAATGAAATTCTGGCAAGCAAGTGTATACCCGAAAGAACACGTTTATTGTATGGTAAAATAAATAAATCTATAAGTAAAGGGGGTCCCCCTTTACTTCTAGATTTTTTTTTACTATTTGTTATAATGGCAACAGAAATACACATTGTGTGAAAATTTCGAGTCTCTACCTATTACGATTCAAAAGCTAGAGCCCTGTGACTCACGGACAGACAGACGAACAGACAGCAGAGGTTTAGTAATAGGGTTCCGTTGGCACCCTTTTGGTACAGAACCCTAAAAAACTAAATGCGGGGAATCCACTTAATCAGTGTCAAATGTGGTTAATATGCGATTCATTGATACATTTTATCTTGCCTAAAAGACACGCGAAGCTCCAAAGTCAGTAATAGTACATTACTGCAGAGGCCGGGAAGTAAGGAATTGCCGGCCGAGTACATATAGCTGGCCGAGCGAAGCGAGGCCAGATAGTTACGAGGCCGGCAACCCCATTTCCCGCCGAGGTATGTATAGTGGTTTTCTCAAACATGCAATGAAATAAATAAACTTACTATAATAACCTTACTTAATATTTTATAACACAAACAAACTGGCTGTCAGAAAGTGACATTAGTGACATTTTATCCTTAGACAATGCAAATTCGGTCAAGCTGTTTCAGTTCACATTTTTACCGCGAATATTATAATTTGCAATTTTAAATGTGTATTTTTGTGGTTTAGTTTGCAATTTATAATAATTGGAAATTGTTTATAACGTGTTATTTGTTATGTTCATGTCAATTTTAAATAAATAAAACTGCAAAATATAGCAAAAATCGTTTTTGTTTTTTTAATGGCTGAATGCCGTGATGCTGGGGCCCTAATAAATGTGGAATGGATATTAAAAAAAAATACATTGCTGGCCTAGGCCGGCAATGTATTTTAAGTATGAAATTCCATTCCGTGCCAAGTGTCAAGCCGCATAGGAAACGAGGTACTTTGTGGCCTATTTTTAGGCACGTAATGTCAACATTTCATGCCATGTTTGAGAAAAAAGATTTAATACTTATCTTTTTACTTGGAAACCAAAAGTTCGAGTCGCATCGACCACTCAGCGTCAGTTAAAATTTGATTATACACATCATGAGCTGACTAACTGAAAGCTCTTAAAATATTCGCAATTAACTTAGAACGAGAAATCTAGATTTCCCATATTATTATCCCAACTCCGACCTACGTTAGGCATTGCCAGATAAAAAGGTCAAAGACATTCAAATCAAGTTAAACAATCCTTATCATATTTACCCAAGCAAGTCACCCGCTCTCTTAAAACAAAACTAATGGTAACAGAGCAACCCTTACACAGCTTAATGTGGTTAAGAAGTGTTTTAAGCAATAATCCTATGATAATAGAGGCGACGAAGCCGAGAGCCGCCGACCATATTGTAGGAGCTATAACGTAATCACGGCAAAGTTTGGATTGGGACACACTGGCGGGAAAGATGGTAAAACTCCTTTAGCATATTTTGGGAGACATTAGAGAACTCAAACAATAGTGTTAATAAAATGTTTGCCTCCTAGCTGGGCTAAGGTTAGCGACTCGACGACTGAAACTCCCACTAGCTCGATCACACACGCACACAATCAGGAAAGTGCATCGCTTATAACCAATCCTGCTGCCCGTATGCTCAGTTTCCTTTGACCCAAGGCCTCTGATCGCTAAGCTGCTTGCGGGATTGTAATCTACCCCCCCTTCCACTTGGTTTGGACTGCTATAGCGGATAGCCCTAGTACACAATAGCACAGAATAAGTAATAGTACTACTTTTTTTTTTTGAACTTACAAACTCGCAACCCATACACGGGCGTAGCGATTGTCGGACCGGGTGGTCGGCCGTGGCGTTCCCTGGGGTCGAACCAGATCGCTAACCGGACCACCCTGAGTTTGGTCGGACTGGGTGGGTGCCGGGGGTGCCTGGGGTCGAACCAGGTCACCTTGTCCCGGTCCACCTCGTAATAGTACTACGTACAGAAGTTTCTCTTTATAACAAAACTGACGTTCGGAACGGAACGGAAATTATTAATTCACGAGAGTTGAGTGTACATGAAGTACTCATTGCAAAAAAAGTGAATGAATGAAATGAATGAGTGAGTAAATAAACACAAGGCTATAGTTTAAACAAACTTTTTGGTCTATCTTTCAATTCACTGTTGAACCTGCTATCGGTTCGAAAAAAGCACAGTAAATTTCAAAATCCCGCTGTCATTACATGACATTGTTGTTGAGTGCGTGGCCTCAACTCTCGTGAAACTACCTATACACCGGCAACAAAATATGATGACACGTAAAAATCTTACACGATCTTATTGCTAAAGTGTCAGATATTTTTACACGCCACAAAATTCATCATATCAGTGACTGAAATTAAAAGATATAATTGCAGTTCTTAACCGTCAGTGAGTACCGACAATCTATTACTTAGTTTCCGTTAAACTATGTCCGCATTGTTCACCAGTGTGTTCCCTCTTCCTCCCGCCGGTATGTCCCATAAACCCGGGGGCTGGTCGTTAAATTTTATTTAAGTTTGAAACTCGTTCGGAAGATGTGTTAAACCTTCCATCTGTTCCGTAAAACTGTTATGTTTATTTGCACAGTTATTTTCTATTTTCCCTTATTAGTGCCTGTTTCGGCTTATGGGTTTTAGTGCTGCGATATAACCTTTATTACAAGAATAACCCTAATAACGATACTTTTCTGAAATTTTAGCCACGTTTCTCTTAAGTTTAGAGAAGCCTCTGACGGATAATATTTTATCGATTTGTGCTGAGCAGAATACGAAATCGGTACACTTATGTAATTGTAATTAGCACCTTTTGTACCAGGATTATGATTCCAAAAAAAAAACATTAACAGCGCAATATGTTGCTTTAATTTTTGAGCCATTTAGGGCTCACCTTACAATAGTCGTGTCATACATTGTGTATTACACGACCAAATTAGACTGAACCCTAAATGGCTTAACAATTAATGTCTGTGACCGTACATACATGAAGAAAATAATGGGCAGCGTTAATGGCGCCATCTCCTAGACAATTTGTATGTCTGAGTAAATTTTGTATTTTCTACACGGGACCCGACTGAAACGATTTTTACCATTTTTAGTTTTGAATGTCTATACTATACATACATTCACGGATGATAAATAGACATGCGCAAAATGTGTCACTAAAGTGAAAAGAGTGATATGAATCTTTAGCTCTCAAAGATATTCATCACTCTTTTAGGTCAGTAGCTCCGCGTTGTGTCAACGGCTCGCTGGCTCTTATAAGTAACTCCGTGATGTGTCAACAGCTCACTAGCTCTTACAGCTCAGTAGCTCCAAATCCAAATATTTCCGAACGAAAGAGACAGCAGTAATACGTATACTGTGACAAGACAGAGACGAAACATTCATGTTGATCGTGTCTTTTCTCGCAGCTCACGGCTCAATGGAGCTACGTTAGAGCGAGTGAACGAGTGAGTTGAAAGATATACTGAGTTGTTTGAATCGGAACTGAGCTAGTGAACCGGTGAGCTAGACCAACCGATATAGCTCTTTTGAATCACTCACGCGCGAGCTACACATGCCTAATGATAAGTGCATAGGATATTTATTTTTGCGATTACGGAGCAAAAAGGATCTACACGAAGTTGTGAATAACTTGTATCGACACTTGTTAGTGAAAACAACTACGTTTGTTGTAACTAAAAATAATGAAACACCAATCAGATCTTCGTTGTATTTGTTTATGAACACATTTTATCCTATCCTACTAATATTATAAATGTGAAAGTCTGTTAAGATATTTAGAGGTTTGGTAGCAAACATGCCGCGTTATTTAGTAACAAACATGTTACTAAATAACGCGGTAGCAACTGAATGGATTGAGATGAAATTTGATGCAGGTAGACCAAGTCCAAGTTGGAAACAAATTCACTTTACGCCACACCTCTGTCCATAAAGTGGCAATAACCGCCCGCTACGCGTGCGGAAAATCCCACTTCATGGCCTGGGGAAGACGTACCTAATAGTACATTACTTACCTAGAGAGGTAAAACAAAGAATGTCTCAGATCGCAGGTATTAGACGCCCGAGCCGAAGGCAAGGGCGATAAATATGCGATCTGAGGCTATCTTTATTACTTCCAGTGGTAAGTATAAAATTTTACGTCTCCTCCAGGCCAGGAAGTGAACAGACAGAAACTACAATTTATATGTACTATTTTATGACGGTGAAGAATTCCCTTGTGATAGTAACACTAATTACCTACATAAGCGAAGCCGCTGTTAAATGCTAGTAGTTATATACTCACGGACAATGAATTCGGACCATTTTCTATATAATTGTTCATAGAAAATGACCCGAATTCATCGTACGTAAGTGTATATTGAAGATAATCTTCAAAAAGTCGTTACTCAACCTGAAATAAAAAACCTCTAACTTGATTTCTATTGCAAAGACGCAACAAGTAAGGCTTTGCCCCTTTATGGCTGAATATTAAATTTACTTGTTCAAAAGAACTTGGCTCGCTTATTACAATAACATTTTCGTTAAGTTTTCTACAAAAAAAAATTAAAAGAAGCTGAAGAACAGTTTACAAACGGTTATTATGATTTTAACAGAAGTTCTTACACTTTCTACGTGATAAAAGGAGGATGTTTTTTCGCATAAATGATAAAGTTTTATAAGAGGCGTTTTAATCATCTATCTGTTCTGTCTATTTATATATAGTAGGATCGTAAAAATACTATTTAACTAACATACAATTAAATTGAAAGTACTGTACAGAAATAATACCTACGTAAGCCCTAAAATAAATCTATTCCTAAGAAATTAAAATGAACCTTTATTTTTTTTTCTCTAAATAAATCCATTTATTGATAAATGACAAATATAAGATTAAAAAAAACACATTATTTACAACTTAATAGCTATGGGACCTTTAATTAAACATTAACCCTTAATTTGACAATAATTGATCTACCATACATAATATACAGGGTGACTTCGAATTGCTAATACAAAATGAATGTTTTACATACATATCCCCTAAACTTAGCCCCTCAATTAAGTCTCATACTTTTAAAATAATCAGAAGTATGTTTTTTTTTAATTATTAATTTATCCCATTTTTGTTGGCTTAACATGGTTATCCTACCATAATAATAAACAAAGAGGTTTAAAGATTTTCAAATGAACACTTTCCTCTTTGGTTATCCGTCACATGCCGCAATATTTATGAAGAAAACGTGTTTTGTTTAGTACTTGTCAGTTGTCAAAGAAAATAAGGTGCTAAGGTATGAATGACACTTAGGTATTAAATGGAGTGTAACCACACTTTAGGACTTTAATTATTTGTTTTGTTAGAAAATTAGCAATAATTAAATACAGCAAATTTTAACATAGGGGTTAATGTGTTACACTACATGGCATTAACTGAGCCATAATCAAGTGTTTTGTATTACCAATTTGAAATCGCCCTGTATATCCCTTTACGATATTTTTTTATTTGATCAGAATTCTTGACACAGTTTATTTTCGCTAAAGCTTGAACTATAGCATTTTTCCAAATTTTAAATCATAAATTTTATTATTAAATCATTAGTTTTTCAAAAAAAACTGGGTCGCATCAAAGATAGGTAAGGTCAAAGGGTAATTGAGTCTATGAGGACAAATGCGTCTTTTGAAGATTCCATTAGGTACATCCGAACTCTTTAATACGGCCCTACCCAACCTGGCTGTAGTATAGGGATAGTTTTAAAGAGTTCGGACTTAATTTACGTAAGAATAAAATATCTATTTTGGCGACGAAACGGCGTGGCCCCGTTGCATCGTCGTCTCCGGTGTAGGATTCGGCAGGTTGCCCCGAAACCGTCAATAAAAAAAAAACAACACTCACTCGTTAATGAAATCTTTAAAAGTCTAATTGCCAAGCTGTATTAAAACAAGGTCAATAAGTTTCTGTAACGCGTCTTAAAGTAATTGCAAGAGTTTGAGTACCTATTTACTTAATTTAAAAACATAGAAAAAATCTCTTTTTCAGCTAACCTATGAGTAATATCATTGGTTTTATCATTATCATGGCTTTGTCATTATCAAACAAATTTTCCGGCCAATTATTATTTCCGAATATTACATTATATTAACACATTTAATCTAATTAAGATTGGCCTTTGTTGATTAATATGCAATTAGTGCCACAGGATTAATTACGATCGATCTCAGATTGTGCAGTGGAGCGGGTTGATATCGTTGTAAATAATAATAATAGCACAGCTGACGTGGCAGCTCTAGACTGGATGGACGGACAACTTCGTGAGAGTAGCGGGAAGTGGGTGGATGCGGTCTGCACAGGACCGCAGGACGCCTATGTCCAACAGTAGACTGCCGTGTCTGATAGATAGTTAATAATAATAACGATCTACTGGGAACACCATCATCATGGACTAGACTATGGTACCTAATAAGCCGGACATCGTGCTGATAGATCTGTCGCAGCCAACTGGTTTAATTAGCCATTTGGTTAACTGCCTCGCCTTTTTACTAAAATTCCAGAATTTCATATGCCGTATTGATTTTGTTTTTGAAGAATCTCCAAGGTTCACATTTTCATCTAAAAATTCATGCTTAGAAGGCTAAAAATAGCCCCATCAGTGGGCCCGTGAGACGTGACCTCTGCCCACCTCACTTGACCGACGTATAAGGTATAGACGGGAGCGATAATATATTTTGCGCTAAATAAAGTCCCACCTTCTTTTCGGCCGTTACCGTGCAGATGGTAGGGCCAGGAAACAGAGATTATAGTGCAATATATATATTTTTTTAATAACCAATTATAGAAGATGCATAAGTTACTGTAAAAAATATCCTAGCCGGTATTCGGTGTTTTATTCGTGACGGATAATGACGTTGTTTGAACTTGGCTACCTATGTCATAGGTACGGTTAGCCGAAGCTTGGGAAACGGGAGCTCAGATCACGGGTATGCAGTCAGCAGGTTTTACGCAGGGCTTGTAACACGCCGAAGAATTCTACGCCAGCTATCCCTGGCAGTTGCTTCTTTAGCGCAAGTTTTGAGATTTATCTGATCAGTCTAGCGCAAAAGACAACATCCTCTTGCCCTATTGAGCCTTCCCTGGACTACAAGTCTTTCTATGGAATGTTAGAATTGACGTGAAGAATACGAGATCTGACTGTGGATTAGAACCTCTCTTTGACTTATTTGTTTAAGCTTGTCCATAATAAACGCTGCGTTTGTAGCCGTGAGTCACGAAGCGGCTAGCGCTCGCCCTAGGGGCGCCTGCGACATCGTGCACTAATCGCCTGGATTTAGGGGCCTGCGAGATCACCGTGACATAGGCGTGCCGTGACATGGAGCGAGGTAAAATCGACCCGGGCAATGGGCATGCGGTACTCTGCAAACTGCATGTTTTTAACGGAGCTTGTAACCGGTCAATCTTATTTTTGGAAAATTTTACCTTGTCGTACTTTACTATGAGACCTATTAATTTTTTTGGGATTCGTGCTGAATGACACGGATCTATAAAATAAATTATTATCTCTCTTCCTAGGTAGCTAAATATTCCACATGGTGGTGGGGTCAGCTTTCCGAACTTGTCTCCTCCACTTCGCTGTGTCTCCGACATCGTTCTCGGATACCTGACACTCAATCATGTCTTCACTACATCTTTCTACCTTCTTTTTAAACCCAAAAACTATAAACGAGTAATCAAGATCACTAATGGTTAACTGTTACAAGCTTTGGGGCTCAACTACGAACGTCTTTCTTTCGAAGTTCATCTCTTTTCACCTCTCTCGTTCTCTGCTTATAGAACATTTGAGTGAGCGGGCGAGATATGAACTTCAGACGAAACGTTTTAGAGTATAGGCAGGACTGACTCACTCCGCAATTCCATTTCGCGGTAATTTTTATTAAATCTCGCCACTCTAAGGAGGAAACAAGAGCACGCGTTATGCGATAGAAAGAGACGGTCGGATGCGGGTCAGCTCTGTCCAGTCATCCGACGCAAACGGCAGGTTTTTTTAGGTAGAGAGGCTTCTGTACGTAGTACTAATTCTTATTCTGTGTATAGGGAATGTAATTACCGGTAATTTAGCGAACTTTAGTATGAAAAGGCGGTAAATTTACCGGTAATTTACCGGTAATTGCATTCCCTATGCGTAGGTATAGGTCCTGGATCTTAGTAAACGCTGCGTTCGTGGCCGCGGGTCGCGAAGTGGCTAGCGCGCTCCCTGGGGGCGCCTGCGACATCGTGCTCTAAGCGCCCGGATTTAGGGGCTGCGGGATCACCGTGACATATGGAGCGAGGGAAATATCGACTTAGGTCACGGTGCGGTCTCTGCAAACTGCAGGTTTTAAGGTGACTGACTATATTTGCAAACCAGTTTGTTTTCCAGATTTAGATTGTAACGGCCATTTTTGTCACGTTTCGTCGTTTCCTTAGAATTTCAGAGCGTAATATTGTATTAATATCACTTATTTATTGGAGTAACATAAATATTGCTTTTTGAAGATAAACATATACAGGGTGGGAGGGACTATACCGACATACTTTAGCCATGAATTCCTGGTGGTGTGACGAGTAAATAATTTTATATCAACATGGGTCGAATATTGACATTTTACATTAATAGTCTTATGGAACAAAATAAATCAGTTGTAGGGTTATATGTCCTTACAGTTTAAGTCCTTGATAGATTAAATTATAGGTTGCGTAAATGAGAAAACGTGTTAACAGGAAGATGGTTTATTCCAGACTAATTACTTACAGCTAAACTTATGCGGCGGTGCAACCGCCCCTATATCGCCGCGTTACATGTAATGTGTCCCTACATCAGTAAATTCAGTCCCTCGTTATAAACATGTCCTTACTGGAGGAAAATTTATCAAAAATTAAAAAAAAAAGCTAAAATGGAACCGAAAGGACAATTTTTTGGCCTCGTAGTCGCTTACCATCAAATACCGCGAAGGTTAATTGCTGTTTAGTTAAAGGATTAAAAAAAATTAGTAAAACTATCTTAGTCACATTTATTAGGGCTTGTTACACACTTGGGAGTTTTCATTTAAGAAATAATGAATATCTGTGAAAGTAAGCGTTTTTCGATCATACATCACATAACTTTTTTTACTCCTAATAGGTGTTAGAATCTATAGTTAAAGTTTGTCGGGTTACTCGCACCCACGGTGTATAGTGCCCAATCATTCATATATGCGGAGTAGGTAAATACCACAGAAATATATCGAGATATAAGGAAATAGTTCAGCCAAGCGTGTAACGTTTTTCGCTTGGCGTTTGACGCCAAAAGTGTAATTTAGTGATGGAAAACACAAATTTTCCATTTCATTTGAACAATTAATTATGCCTTGTTACTCCATAAAATAATAATTGTAATTTACATAATTATAACCACAAAACCTTCACGGGTAATATTTTATAATATTATCAATAAATGAGTATGAGTAAGAGTACCATTACGTATAATGTGTTTATTTAATAACTGAAATTACAAATAAAATATAACCACTTACTAATCTAAACTTAAGTACAAAATTAAACTAATCCTAAGGAAATAAACCTAAATTAAATAATAATATAGACGGGAACTGAAGTTAACGGCGTGCAACGTAGGTCGCCACCACTTTTTTTTAGCACGCGAGGTACATACACTTTTTCCTTCTACCTCTATTTCTGTGGCAAATACATTCTCGACTAGGAAAATTTCACGTTATGCAATAACCTAACCATGTAAATTTTTGGTACAAGGCGCCGAAAACCACTTTTATCAGATCAGACTTACCCTATTCTCTCAGTAGGATGACAAAGCTAGATTGTTTCCCGGAGACAAAGGCCTGACATACCGCGAACGTAACAATGCAATGCTACCCGACGGGATATTTGCCCGACTTGCCTGCTTCTACCCAAATACCCTAAATATACAGGGGTAAGATTCAAAATGGCGTGTTTGCCAGCCTATTACATATAAAGATATAAAATTACGTCAGACGCAGATGCGTAAGTCAGTTTTTACTGCATAGAAAGCTGGTGCCTGTCAAATGGAATATCCTTTCAAATACATATTTAGTTTCCAGATTACCTCTGTCTGTCAAACGGGGGCTTCTGGAAGTGAGATTTGTACAATCGAAAAGTTTTTGACTATCGCAAAACGGAGCATTGTTGTTGAAATGAAGTTTCAGTCACGGCATCGGTTTGCAGATAGAAATGCAATTTACTGGTGAATTCGAGATTTTTTTATACTTTGTATGTAGTGCGGTAACTGAATTGCTTTACTTGTTTCTGTGCAAAGGTTTTTGAACCGTTTCGTGCCTGTTCTCAGTCAGGAAACGCTTCGAAACCTTTGTATAATATTTTTAAATAAAAATAATCTACTAAAGGTACATTTGTAGTATAGTTTTAGCATATTATACTTGCATATCTTTATTAAAATGTGTCAACCTAACCTGGATATGAAGCTACATGTAATGAGTTTCTTAAGCCATGTATTCACTATAAACAATGTTTGTGATATACTGTTTCAGAAACACTACGTAGATGTTTACAAAAACAATAACAAGTGTTTACCGCAAGAGTTTGTAGTGTTTCAGACACACGTGGATTTTGTTTCTGAAACCGTGTTTATAACAGAATTTTTATAATGAATACGTGACTTTAAGGTGATTTGAGTCAATTAGTTCTCCAGAAAAATAAAAAGAGAGTTAAGTAATTATAATTTATTACCGTAAAACGAGGTGAGTAGGGACAAAACTGACATTCAAACCTCGATAAAATTTTATTTTTACATATGCAAACTGAATTGTATATAATTATAATAATTGTTCCGGCCGTTTGTATTTTAGTTTTATTTTATGATTTTGGGTAGTTCCAATTCATAACTTTGACAATAAACACAAAATCCCTCCTCACCACGTAGTGCCTCGTAGTTGAGGTGAGAAGGGAAGTCGTACTAAGGTGAGTTGGGCAAATTTTTGGATCGACACTTTTGGTTTATGAATATTACTACAGCTCTATTTGCAATAAAAATATATTATTTAGGTAGCAGTAGCCTTTAAAAACCACCTCACCCCTCTGCCATCCCTACTCTCCCCATTCGTAACCCAACTCTCCTGGCAATCCCTTCTCACCCCATTTTACGGTATCATAAAATTTTGATTGAAATGTATTTTAGTGTGTGCCTGTGCATTTTGTCTGCGCAAAACAACATGACATGTCTCAAAAAGCCAAAAAATATACAAGGTGAGTTTTAAATGGTGAATCGAAACCAGAAATCAGAAATATATTAGTAATAATTCAATTATTGATATTAAATAGTTGGCTGCATCTGAAATGTTCACTTGACAATGACATAAGTAACTGTGACACATTTGACAGTGACAGATATGTTGTAGTTTATTTGGTCTTGCTAGAATTACAATTCGGAATTTAGTAGCACAGAAAATATCCAAATTCTTTAATTCTTTTTTAAATTTTTAAATGTGTAATAAATGTAATTTCAATAAAGTATCTCTGTATAAACACTAATATACTCGTAATACTTGCATGAACATAACACATTATAAACAATCTCCAATAATTTGCGTGTTCTTTCTTTCACAAACTTGGACTTCCTACCAGAGTTTATTTTATTGCCATAGATAATGTTCATGACGAGTAACTTTGTAACGCCTTTGTTCAGTTCGGTTATCAAAATACCTACTTTACTGTGTACTGAACGTGGAAACCATTTAGTGGCGCACTAAACCTAGGTTCTGGGTTGAGGGCTAAGTCAAAAGTTATTAGAGATTTGGCTGTTTTTTGTGCTTGAACTTTGCTAGTTTTTTAAACTGTCACAACAGGCGGACTTCGTGGCAGTAGGTATGCCGCAACAATACTTAAGAGGAAAGAGTAAGGTGGAGAGAATTGAAAATTAGGTATTTGTAAAATGTGTCGCTGTCCCGCACTGCCCGCCTCTCCCGCGCAGAGCGCGATAGAGACACACAACTGCAGCTTGGACCGAAAATACCTTTTAAAATTTCATGAAAAAAACGTTTCGTAGTCCCCTGATTTCTTCCCCAAAACTTAACCTATTTAACAATTTGTTTCATTAAACATTAAAGAAAGGCTTTGGCCGTGTTCCTATGTTTTCCTTTTTTTTAATAATCTAGTCAAATTTGTTTTCTGGATGTGTGAACACAGCGGAAAATCTGGCATTTTTTTTTAGGTTTTTAGGAATATCTCTTTTGAGAATCAATTTATCGTAAAAAGGAAAACATAGGAACATATCGATAGTAGCCATAGATTTTTGGACAAAAAATGATTGCTCTACTGGCATTATCCAGGGAGGAAACAGGGGACTACGTTTGTATGGAAAAGCTGCCCTCCTGTTTTCTCTTAAGCATCACGGCAGATAGCTCACTCGTCGAATTCGCCGGGCGGCTACTAGTACTAAATGTTGTCCCTCCCGAGGGGCTTAGCCCAGAAAGAGCACGCGTTATGCGATAGAAACAGACGTGCGTTCCGTCCGGTGGTCGGACCCAAACGTCAGTTTTGTTAGAAAGAGAATCTTCTGTACGTAGGACTCTAACCACCTTAATAAAATAATCTATATAATGTTTGCACCATACAACAAACTGTTGGCGCATCACATAAAATGTAGTCGTTTTACTGTCTTTCCCGGTAAACTTGTAAATATAACGACGCCAAACGCCTTCGAGGCGAGTGAACGATTCACATTTATTATTGCAGATAACATTAACAAATAAATGTACTATAAGCTATGCTGCCTTATTTAGTCTGGTAGCGAAACATTACACGGAATATGTACAGCTATAAGTGTATAAAGGCGCGAACAAACCGCTTTTCATTTCATTCATTATTCATCGTTCCATTCATCGCTTGTTGCTTTTTTGTGTTTTGCTTTTCATTCATCGTTTCTCATTTCAAACCGCTTTTCATTCGTCTTCCAGCAAACGATACGATTGCTAGGTTTTCCCAAACTGTGCGTCGCGACGCCCCGAGGAGTCGCGACACAGGAGATTCAAGCCACCGTAAGTTAAACTTAGAACGACCCGCAGGCACCGACTAGAGAATATAACCAGATATTTCACTCTCGCGTGTTTCCATACAAAAATCTAGAATTCCCACGCTCGCAGTGAAACAATAGACCCGTTTGGCGCGCGCGCCGAGGCCCCGCCCACAGCCACAGCACGGTAAACTTCGCGTAGTACAGTACGTTTAGCTACTTCTCGTACTTTCTTTAATATTTATATTAATTTGTGAAGGCGTCGTGTTGAAGCATCCATGGTCTAATAATGAACCCTAATAATTTAGTACTAATTTTATTATTTCAAATTTGGCCCAATTTATTTATGTATATTTATTATGAGTATGGTCAGTAGGACGTCATAGAACGAAACATAACGAAAAAATTATATCCAAAACTTTTTTTTTCTAAAATTCCCGGATCTGCACGCCCTAGTTATAATTTTTGTTTCATTGACAAAAGAAAAATTACGTGTCTATTGTCATAGAAAAATTACGAAACGAACAATACTTTTACTTACATTTAGACCTATTGTTCCACATTGTCCGGCATTAAAATATTTTTCATCACACTTGCTCGAAAATGGTGTCATTACACGTAGGTTTTGCGGGCCGTAAATTACCTATTACGCCCTAGGGCGTAATGGTTTTCTTTTTAAATTTGAAACGCTGGTTCTGTTTTACTCTTATTTGTCATGATCAAAGGAAACGCCAACTTACTTAAATAGTGTATTTCAGTATTTTGCAAATATAAAATCAACCATTTTAAGTCTTTACCGCTATGGTTTCCGAACGTAACTTGTCGTCTTGATATATGTCACTAATGTCACTGTCAGTTTTACAATTTAATTTAGGTTAAGTAAGGTTATTTTAATCAGATTTCCTCACAAGTGTGATGAAAAACATTGTGTGTGCCACGGGCGGTAAAGTAATTACAAACTCGTGTTGTTAACGAGGAGGAACGAGGTTGTGATATTAGGAACTTTTTGAATTGGATGCCGGAGTAATCCGGAGGCAATAATACTGAAATAAAAATATGTATCAATTAATTGCACCAAATGGCACTTTTTTTAACTGTGCCCATTAAAAATAAAAAAAGCAAAAATGTACAGTGACATAAACTACTATTACAACATTCTTCACACTACTGGCGCCCACCCAATTCCATGAGAAAACATTCTACTGACAATACACGAATTTCGCCGCTATACTTGCTCAACCACGTATCTACTCCAATAGTTTCATAGGAAAATCGCACTTTTCTACTCGTAACACAGGTGCGTTTTCTATCAAACTATTTGAGTAGATACGTGGTTGAGTGAGTATAGCGACGATTTGTAGCCCCCATAAACGCTTAACTCCCAGTTTTAGTGCTACCAACTTCCTTTTGCCATTACTCAAAATGGCAACTAACAGTTTCCAATAATAATTTACTGAAAGTCTTTGGACTGAAGCGGCCTCCTCGACGGCAAAGTTAAGTTTGTACGACTATACGATCGAGTTGCAGTGAAGAGGCAGAGTTAGTTGTTTATGCTTTCAATACATTGTTTACTGAAACATCTGTTTGCTTAACTTGCAACGTTCATTACGGTCATACTAAAATCTGCAAATCATTTTTTAACCTCTTGCGGTAAAGATGAAATTTGGTAAGTCTATGTAAGTTTGGCGATAATGCAAGATTATATAGTACTATCTAGCTGATGTGATGATGGAGTCGAAAGAAGGCAATCCCGGTTTTTGATTGATTAGTCTTGACATGCTGTTTGCGACTCTACAAAAACTTACAGTCGGTAAAAAAACTAGTCTCAAAGATAAAAATCTTGAGAGAAAATTAGTTTACGGTCGGTTTTCCATACAAACCAAAAGAGGGTCATTGTTTGCTTCTATGGCCTCAATTATTGTTGAAATTTGTTTTACATTATAGCTTGATACATTTTATTTGCGCGAAATGCCGTGAAAATTGTGAAAAAGTAAAAAATATATATAATTTTAGTAAAAAACGTTTGGTTTCAAATGATGCTGATCCACGGGGAGTGTTCTGAGGAACTATTCGGGCTAGTGCCTCCGTCACACTTCTATCACCGTACTTACGCCTCAGGAATAAGGTTCATCCACACTTTTTAGATCCTTGGCATCCAAGAACAAGCTGGCATCACGCTCTTTTTTGCCAAGAACCGGCAAGATGAGGAATTAACTCCCACCTGAGGTGTTCCCAGCGCGCTATGACATGTGTACTTCAAGAAACGAGTAAACAAATAAATAAAAAACCGGCCAAGTGCGAGTCGGACTCGCATACGAAGGGTTCCGTACCACCGTACAAAAAAAACCGTCTTAATAAATAACTGGCAAAAGGTCTTAAATGCCGTGTAAATCAATGGCACTTAAGACTTTTTGGTTGAGAAGTTTTTCGGCAATAACTACAAAACGGTTTATTCGTTACTATTCAAAATAATTTTCGTTGAATGTATTTATTAAGCGTTACCTTCCTGATTTTTTTTATATTTTTTGGATTTACGGTTCAAAAGTTAAAGGGGGGGGACACAATTTATGCAACTTTCGGAGCGATTATTTCCGAAAGTATTCATTCAATCGAAAAAAAGTACATAAAAGCCTTATAATGTTTTTAAAAGAACTATCGAATTATGTAACTCACGTTGACGTTAGCTGAAAAAAAATTTTTTTAGCTTCTGTTACATGTATGGAGTGCCGCCCCTAGATTTTTTTATTTTCATTATTTAACTAGCAAACTTAGTAGCGGCATCTACAAGACATGTAAATTCCAAATTTCATCAGTATACGTCTTGTAGTTTTTGAGTAAAATGCCTGTGACATACGGACGGACGGACGGACGGACGGACATGACGAAACTATAAGGGTTCCTTTTTAGCCATTTTGGCTACGGAACCCTAAAAAGGGCACTCAAAGATCAGCAACGTATAGGTAACGTGTTGCAGATATCCATGGGCGACATTGACTGCTTTTCATCAGGCCGCTCGACTGCTCGTTTCCCCTAAAAAATACAATGACCCTCTTTATGTTTGTATGGAAAACCGACCGACTCGAATCACGTTGAATACACATTATAATATTTTAATGCCGGACAATGTGGAACAATAGGTCTAAATGTAAGTAAAAGTATTGTTCGTTTCGTAATTTTTCTATGACAATAGACACGTAATTTTTCTTTTGTCAATGAAACAAAAATTATAACTAGGGCGTGCAGATCCGGGAATTTTTGTATGAGAGAACCGGGAATTCCCGGTACTGCTATACTAAAATTTCCGGGTTCTGCACGCCCTAATGACAACTACCTTGAACGCGCCTTGCGTTCAAGTTCGGGAGTGGGGAGTGCGTCTGGGGACTTGTGAGTCCCTACGTGGTAAAAAGTGTAGCACGGCGTGACGTCAGTAGGCAGTAGGCAGTCCATGGACACGGGCGGGGTTCATCATTTTTTGTTTAGGTGACAAAATAAAAAATACGTGTCCAATATTTTTTGATAACCTAACTGACAGACTATTTAAAATTGTTCAAGATACTAACCCAGGGGTTTCCAAATTGTGCGCCGCGGCGCCCTGGTACGCCGAAAAAAGTGAAGAGAGAGAGAGAAAACCACAAATATTCGCGAGTACCTATTAAGCAACAATACCTATTTTGAGCGAACTAGGGTAGGGTGCCATGACGAAGTACTAAACTTGTAAGCGCCCCACGGGCTGAAAAAGATTGGGAACCCCTGCACTAACCTATTCAAACCATTGGTTATCCTACTATCTACTATTACAAAGTGAATGTTAGTGAAGATGTTTGGTATTAGAGGTTTGGATCACAAAACATAACACAGTAACAGAAAAACACAACAGCAAAATTAGTAAGTTCTTCATTAGTAAATTATTTTATGCCACACCTGGCTATAAATTTATGGCCAAGTGTAGGCATAAAAAATGATGTACACAATACGGGAGGTAATAAAGAAAGCTCTCGATCGCTTATTTACGACCCTCGCTTGCAGCTCGGGCCGCAAACTTCTGCGATCTCGGCCTTTCTTTGTATTACCACCCTAGTTGTATAATATACTATTTCAGTACAGAATTCCTGACGGAGCATTCAAAAGTCTTGATATGTCTTTTGGTGGCTCTCACCTTTATGGAGAACCGACTGCTCGTATTACTGAGACTTGGATGTTTGTTACTAAATACGCAGTAACAACTGAATGAAATGAGTTGAAAAGCATGCAAGTAAACCAAGTCCTGAATTGAAACATAGAATACTTTATATCCCGCTAAAGAGTTTCCTTGAGATACTGACGGGAATAAGGGAATAACGCAAGCGAAGCGAAGGGTAAATGCTAGTTTCCCATAAGCGCTGATTCAAAGGCAGCGCCAACAGCCTTCATGACGTCACTTTAGCTGCATTTTGAAAATAAGCTATATATAACGGGTGTTGCCTGTAGGTAACAGGAGCAAATAATTAAAACGTAGATTCTACTCATAAAACAAAAAACTTTCGTTCAACAACTTTTAAACATCATGTCATCTTTAGATTTTATCTTTTTCATACAAATTAAATGGTATTTTTAATCTACGTTAACATCAGTCTAATTGACATCGCTTGTCACGCTACGAATATAAAAAACAACGCAATACATGCGGTTTCAAATATACTCTAAAATATAATAAAAATTAAAACGTAAGTTGTTTTTAAATGTCGCTGAACAAATGTTGTTCAGTATGAGGAGTACAATCTACGTTTTAATTATTTGCTTCTAGTACAGGCAACACCCAGTATATCTATAAAACGACGTAATCGGTACGGTTAATGCCCTCGTATACCATCTCAAAGTGCAAAGTAGGTACTTAAAGTAACACAGTGTCCGTAAGGATTTGAAGCATGAAGTTTTGAATAAAATAGTGCCGTTTTATCCGCTGACTAGTGAAACACGTAATTTACATTACTTGAAACAACCCCTCAACAAGTCAAATGGACTACGTAAGTTATACATACATTAAACCCTTAACAAGGTTCTGTAGGATAATTCGCAGCTGCTCTGTCAATGTCGTCCGTAATATAATTTAACTCGTGTCACAGTAGTAATTTCCTACGAAAGGTACATCGCGCGGCATGTATGGGTGCGCGCTGTGAACAAACGCACTACAAGCAAAGTTTTTTGTACAGAACCACCGTTGCCAGAATTAGAAAAAACGGACAAGTAGTCCAACTTGAGGTACGGAACTTTAAAAACAGCCGCGGTCAAAATGCTCTGAAATCGACCCCGTTGCGCTCGTCGCTTCGACTTTGACGGGCCGCAGCGTAAATATTCGATTTTAGGAACTGTGTGCCTACCATGAGTTGACTTTTCGATCGGCGCTAGCGAGTATCGAGCGCTCGATGATAGTCTATCTCTATCGTACTATTGGCGCGTGCGAGAGAGGTGCACTGACTCTCGATACGTTAAACTCGCTAGCGCCGATCGTACGCTCAACTCATGGTAGGCACACTGATAATCACTGGTTTGAAACTGTAGGCTTGCTACGCTTTGTCGCGCGATAAAAAAAATTATAAAGCATCCGTCACGTTCTGACAAATGACAATGACAAGTGTGTGAGAGTGACGGACGCTTTATCATTTATTTCTGCCGCCTCTGCTGCTGCCGCCCTTATTGAGGTTCGGTGGAAATGTGATGGGGCCAGTGTGTCCACGCAGGTTGCATCCCACACTAGCACCCGTCCCATACTCCACGGAATCAATGACATCCCGTCCGGTCTCTTGCCGTCATTTCTTGAAATGCCCGTGGGCTCTAAAATTTGTTTTAAGTGTACCTCTTATAATAATTTGTGTTCTTCTGGTGCGCAATAAAGTATAGTTGTATAGTATTGGTGACGTCGAAACTTTGAATCACCGCCGTACGGGACGTGTCTAGTTTCAATTCAACAATTCCGTACATTGGATATTGGAAGTGACTTTTCCATCCGTTTTTAGTTCAGGTACTGGCTTGTGTACACAGATCAAGTAAGCAATAGAGTGACTGGGCACTGGCTGTGTTGCATTCTGGACATCATAATTTCTTGAATTTATAATTTTTATGACTGCTAATTTACGTTGTATGGATGTTATGATGTGTTAAAAGAGCATTGCATTGTCGTCCGGTTTATCAAACATTTAACTTAATCATAAATATAACAGACTAGCATTTACCCGCGGTTTCGTCCGTGTAGTTCCTGCTACTGTCCCAACTATTAATCGGGATATAAAGTATCCTATGTTTCAATACAGGACTTGGTCTACTTGCATGCCAAAATCAAAGAGATATTACTGTGATTACAGACAAACAGACACCGGGATAGGTGTATGTCTGTCTGTAATCAAATCTGTATTGCTCTCAGGCGACGTGTAGGCTGGTTGTGCTAGCCCGGCTGTGTTACAGGACAGGCAGATCGACCGGGTCTATACGGATTAATCGACTCGGATTCGAATTTGGCACATCTGCTTGCCAATTCGCTAATCTGGGAGGATTACCTCGGTAGGCTTTTTCCGACGGAGCGAGCTATCAACCTTTTTTGTTTCCGCTTATTGGAGTAGTGCTTTTGGATTTACACATTTTTAAAGTTGCGAATGTTATGGGTCGATTTCCGAGCGTTACGACCGCGGCGGTTTTTTCATTCGTGTTCCAGCAAATGTAGCAGGATGCGGTGGTGATCACAGTTAACTTTATTAATCAGAGGTCGGACAAAAAGTGCGGATGACGTCAAACTACTTATAGGATGATTTCAAATAGTATTTTCGATTTTCATACACAATTATCATTTATCAACCTCTTTATTAAACGATATCGCCACTTGAAATGAGTAAGTACGTTTTTGAATGGTACATTGTCAATCAGATGAACAATAAATTGACTTCGTTATTGTTTAGCTATTGTATCTTCACGATTACGTTTAGCTAATCTTACCTAGCTTTACTAATCTTACTTACTGTTCCCACCTTTGAGTATTAAACCTATTTATCTGAGGTTCCCACATTTGTCCTAATTAATTTTATATAATCGTACCTTATGGTAACAAGTTTCGTGAAATTTATTTTATTCACTACATGACCCTACCACCTGTATTATTAATTCCATGGATTTATTTACGATTATTTTGTTACTTCATTAATATTACTTCGTTACTACGTGTCACACGGAAGTTTAAACACAAACATCATTCTGTGTGCAAGATTAGGTACGTCATTTTTACGTCATCCGCACTTTTTGTCCGACCCTTGATTATAATTATAAACGATAGGCGGTATCGAAGCTACACCTACACATGATTTAGGACATTTCTCCAGAAATATGTCTGCGACTCATTCATCTGTCTCCATACATTTAGTATGAAAAAGGGCCAGATGAATGAGGTGACCGCAGACATATTTCTGGAGAAATGCCCTTTAATTCAAAAGTTGTCGTCACTCGATAGTCCTTCGCGGTAAAAATTGACGGACAAAAATGACACAAAAAAACACTGCAAATACGCCTGAAATCGACCCTAAACAGGACATGTAAGAGAGGCTATTGCAGCGATTGGTAATGCACTGTTAAATAGATCTCTTCGCATAGACTTAAAAAGTAAAAGGTACGCTGGAAAGTAAAAAAGCCCAAAATATTAGAAATTGCCCTCAATTTCGTTCGCGAACTGTCCGAGGGATGGCACCGCTCACTTGCCAAGGAAATCGTACTTAGCGCTATTAACATAATTTCTCTTGGACATATACCAAAGTAAAAAGATAAACAAGTAGTCCAACTTCGGCCGTTTAGGAGCGCGCGACACGTATTCACACAGACGCTCGATAGCACGTCTGTGTGAGTGCGACCCATAATGGAGCATTCTAACGCATTCTAAAAACTTTGCATGTTGTGCGTTCGTTCACGGCGCACACACATGCAAGCCGCTCGATGTACCTTTTGTAGGAAGAACAATTACTGCTTTATACTGTCAAATAACCCCAATTTGTAAAAAGTTGAATTCACAATTGTTTATGTTATAGAAAGACCTCTCAATAATAGAAATATTAGTGCAAAAACCACTTCAATATCATAAAAACTCACCGAGATACTACAATGTTACAATCACATTTTTAGACTTTCCCAAATACGTGCCGAAACGCTCCCTACTGAAGCCCGTTATACAGTGACGTCACTACTCATACGTCGTTTGGGGAATTCAATAACTTTGTTCTGCAACTATGTTAAAACTTGCGTTTATCGTAACGGTTTCATAACAAAAGTTACTATAAATTTTATAGGTTATTTAATGATATTAATAGTTTTTAATAATTTTATACTTTTAAAATGGACTTTCCCACCCAACTTTGGAGGCTCATAAAAAAAGTTACACGTTAGGTATCAAACTCAAAACTTGAACATATTTCCTTATTTTGCTTATTTTAACAGGGTCTTATATAATTTTTACAAATTTCAGTTACAGTCAAGTACCCAATTTTGTAATATCCATGTGCAATCAGGGGTTGTAAAATATTTCACATGTTGCCTACTTCTGTTCTGCTCGTAATAAAATATTCACGATGCGAATTTACTAATATTTCAAATGTTTGAAATATTTTTAGGGAAACATGTACCTAAAATATTATAGTTATCAATTTTGCAGTATTTGCTTATTCCCGGATTATACAGTATGTTATTGACAGAGAGATGTAATTGGTCCTATATTCCAATACTGATATTTATGACACTACAAATATATTTCGTGAATCAAAGGAGATTGACAAGGTTCGGACCAAAATGCTGCCCAGAGATGAAAATACCTCTAACGAGTTCCTTGCGTTACTTTCTATTAAAAAATACATATATTTTCAAAATCGGTCCAGGAGAAAAAAAATACATGAGTTTTTGTTTTTAAGGTTTTTTAGCGAGCGAGCGCTTTCGGTTTTACTTTGCACTTTCAGTTTTTTGTTTGGGAGCGATTATCAATAGTACATTACATTATTAGGGTGGTAAAACAAAGAAAGGCCGAGATCGCAGATGTTTGAGGCCCGAGCTGCAAGCGAGGGACGTAAATATGCGATCAAGGGCTGTCTTTATTACCTCCCGTGTTGTGTACAACATTTTATGTCTACACTTGGCCATAAAGCGACCGGAGAACAATTGGCTGTTGTGCGCATGTTATGTGCCTAGTTTGGTTCTTAGGGTGGGCGAGGCATCGAGACGTTGTTCGGCGCCCTGCTCAATTCCTCGATACAATTATTATCGATGACAATGACGACGATTAGACGACGAGATAACAGTAAAATCTGTTACTTTTAATGTAAGAAATAATTAATTTTTAGTGCCCATCAAAAAGTTTTTTTTTTCATGACTCTTGGGATAGTCTAGTGTTAGCCTAAGAAGCATAATGCACTGTGTGTTTAGTTTGGGCAGCACTTGGTCCGACTCCCATACAAAGTGGTCAATCTCCTTTAAAACACACACAGAGACACATAGAATCGACGCTTTTGACACGGTATAGTATTTGTGCAGACGTTGGTGCCTGGCGAATGAGGCAGGCAATCGACAGGGTGATCAGGGTGATCACAGTAGTGAGGTAGTACCTACATGTCGCTGACTAATATTGGAACAGACAACAAGACGAGAACGTGCTGGGTCTACTCCACATGCACACCGCCGTCTCCGCCGGCCGTCCGGCCACCGTGGTAGTCCAAGACTAAATCCTGTCGACATAAGCATTATAAGCAATTTAGATAGGACCACAACCAACAAGACGGAATTATTTTATCACATATTCGCTAAGTACACACTACACTCTCCACTTCGGTTCGAGTGCCCGTGCACGCCGTTGACCAACTCCCGTGGTGTAGAGGTATTGCCGAGGCATGCCTACCGCTACGAAGGCCGATACATGTGACAGCTGAATGAGCTAGCTGCTAGCTTATGTACAAGCACAAAAAATGGAGATCGCAGCAGTGATAGTGCATTGTGGCTACAAAAAACCGTTTTGAAGAATATTTAAGGCGCCATAATTTTACTTAGAACTAAGGCGGTTTAATAGCACTTAAACTGCCTTAGTCGGGTATTACTATTTTTTTAATGTACTTAATTTTTGTTAGGTAGTGATTAAATTACACAAAATGGCGTATATCAGACGTCGAGTTGAGTACAACCCACGTAAACCTAGTGATCAAATTAGCAGCCTGTATAGTGTTAGGAAAGTTGCCACTCCTATTTCAGACTGAAAACCTAATTGGACCCAGAATGAAGCAAGCCGAAAACTTCGGAAGGGTTAATGATTCAACTTTGCTGCAAACGAGTCCTGCATACACGTGAATAATGATTTTGCGTAGTTCCAGCAACATGTTTAACTGTCATATTGAGTTCCGATACGATAATTAGGGCCCTTATAGACGGACTACATTTGAACCAGGCAATGGCAAAAGCAAATGCTATACAATCGATACACTCTTTTATTTTAAGAGGCAATTCCTTCACCTCCTGGTACGACACGCCCATAAGCTTCTCTTTCATATGTTTATAGGAAGTGTTTTATTGAAAGCGAAAACTAAACAATTATATGCCTCAGGATGGACTCGAACTTGCATTTCCACTGGCTCTCCAGGCAATAACTCAACATTTTAATACTGAAATGCAGCAATTAAAATGACGTCTTATTATTTTATTTGTAGATCATTAGATAACTTAATGTGTGTTAGTGATTTGAAACCACCCTGTATAGTGTTAGAGTTTGATAATGATAAACATAGCTAGCATTATACAGGATAAACATACCTAAAACTATACAGCATGTTTTTAACCAAAGCTTTCGCTTCAATTTCAGACTGAAAACCTAATTGAGCCCAAAATGAAGCACGCCGAGAACTTCGGAAGGGTTAATGATCCAACTTTGCCGCAAACGAGTGTTCACACGTGAATAATTATTTCGCGTAATTCCTGCAACATGCTTAACCAACATATTTGGGTTCGTTACAAAATTGCAGACACCCTTTGGGCCATTACAGACGGACCGCATTTGAGCTACCAGTGGCCCGTTTCACAAGGCTACTATAGCTTGGCAACTTCGTTGGTGACACTCACTTGGCTGCCTCCGCCGGTCACCGTTCGTGTTGGCGGTAACTTGTGTAAGTAGTTACGGCTGCACAGAACAAAAAGCACACAGGTGAGTGTCACCAACGAAGTTGCCAAGCTATAGTTATAATTTTAAATACAAGCTAACTTGACCAAGGTTGCAAGATTAGACCTGTAAAATTATAACTTGTAGTTTCGTGAACTACCTACAGGCAACGCTAGATGCACGTTAACGATTCATTCCGTGGGAGCGAACGACCGCGGTGACGGTCCGATCCGACCCCGACTGGCACATTGCTACGCATTCCTAAAAGTTTTAGTACGTTCGTACAAGGCGCGCACACATACAAGCGGCTCGATGTACGTTCCGTACCTGAGAAGCATAACACTGTAAGTGCCCGTGTACCTGAGGAGCAAAACACTGTATGCGCTATGTTAAATACATGAACTTACAGTGTTGTGCTTCTCGGCTATGGAGGCACTCACAGTGTTATGCTTCTCAGGTACGGCGTTTTGTCGGAAGAAATACAGGATGGGCAAATAACAGGCATACACTTTGTTTTTGAATTTGTATTCTATGAAATATAAAAAATATTAAGTAGTTTTTGTAAATATAGTATTTAGGGCCGGCAATTAAATAATATGGAAAATAATGTCAGACAAATTTCCACCTCTAACAATACCTATGACAGATGTGAATCCTTTTCATCGCGTTTTTCATTACATTTTCACACATTTCCTGCGTTATATCAGTGACTGTGTCTCGGATATTTTGTTTATATCGTTGAAGGTTCATTGGCCTGTTAGCATAGACACGTCCCTTTAGAGAGCCCTACAGAAAAAAGTCAGGAGCTGTTAAATCAGGGGATCTCGGGGGCCAGTCAATGTCACCGTTTTTTGAAATTAATCGACCGGGAAACGTTCTTTTTAATGTCTCTATTGTGGTTCGTACCGTGTGACACGTGGCCCCGTCTTGTTGTTGTAAAAGGCTCCATAGCAAATTTGCTGTATCTACACAAAATCGTTTTCATGCAACAGCTGTCATATTTGTCGTCAAAACAAAATGGCAGCAAAAAAAGTTGTATACCTCCAAGTTGCCCACCCTGTATTACTGCTGTTATCCGCTTCAACAATCCCGATGGTCCATTCCATACGCCCTAGTGTATTTATAGGCCCGTAGAAATCTCTGTAGTCTCTTTAAATTTATTGAATAAAATACTGAGTTTCATTTAAATAAACATATATTTAGTCCTGTAATTCCGGCAAACAAGTATTCTCGTTTTTGTGAAAGGACCGAGATTTTCAGTGCAGCTGCGAAATGCTGCATTCCGAAAACAGAATAGTGAAATGATAAAATTTCTCCCTTTGTGGCTTTTACTTAATTTTTAGAACCCGCCTGAAATGTTGGCACAGTTACTGTTACGCGACAACAAACTGGTAGAAAAAGTTGCCTAAAATAAAAATGTAACTCATGCACGCCTGAACAACTTCGTTTGCATTGTTCTCTTGCATTTATCTAGAAGAAGAACTATGACTAGGTAACCGACCTATCTGCCAGAGTTAGCAAATTAAAGTGGCAATGGGCTGGGCACATAGCTCGAAAAACCGATGGCTGAATATTAGAAGACGTGGGTCGACCTCCCACAAGACTGTCCGATGACCTGATTATTAGGTATTTGGCAGACGATGGAGTAAATAAAAAAACCAACCAAATGCGAGTTGAATTTGCACACGAAGGGTTCCGTACTACAGTCAAGAAAAAGACGCCCAAAACACGTTTCTTGTATAGGGACCCCTTTTTATTTCTAACTTTATTTTGTTTTTTATATTTGTTGTTATAGCGGCAAATAAAATAAAAATTATGTGAAAATTTCAAGTTTCTACCTATTACGGTTCAAACGATAGAGCCCTGTGACCGACGGACAGACGGACAGCGGAGGCTTAGGGGTTCCGTTGCCAGCCTTTGGGTACGGAACCCTAAAAATGTATGTTGTGGAAGTTTATGGGGGACCCATGTTCAGCAGTGGACGTCTCAAAGTTGAAATGATGATGATTTCAGGCGGTTCCAGACCATTTTTTTATTATACTTTGTGTATTGCATTGTGTAAATAAATACCAATAAATTCGTTTGCCTACTTATTTAAAACACTGTCACTAACTCGAAAATATATCGCACATAAGTGCATTATAAAATTTAAAGGCACTTTTCAACTACGTTAATTCGCACAATGGAATGTCGCCCGTGGGACCTTTGGGGTGTTATTACGTTAAAACTCGGTAATGAGCCCCCCAGCGCCGGAGTTTCGTGATCGCCCCCCAGCGGCTGCGATTTTGGAAGTTCGACGATATTAAAAAGAATTTAAACAAACGAGGTCTCGATTATTAATGAGTTTGTTGTTACGCGTAAAAGTTAAACATGTGTGTAATTTGTGTACCTTATAAAATACCTACCTAAATGTACGAGTATATGCCTGTAGGTAGGTATATGGCAGGACTAAAACTTTAAGTTGTGCTATTGTATCAAATGGGGTATTAAACGAAAGGGCTTAATTTGTAAATTCCAAAACCATTTTCTTTTTCTTAATCATGTACTTTTTGATTTAGGAAGAAAAAAGTTCCAAAAAATACCATTCCCCCCTAATATCTCCGAAATTACTCAACAGAAAAAGCTCTAATAATTACCACTTATTAATATCATCCTAAATATTACAGGAAAAATATAACAGTTTTCCTAACTTGCACCGTTCTTTAGAAATTTGCGAAAATCATGACACATACTTATTTGCTCCTACTAAACTAATCACCTTACAGTTTTTCATTAACACGTTGAAGGACACGACTGCTGAGGACGTCGTTAGTTGAATACTGTGATACGGCGGGCGGCTGCACACGTCGTTTTTTAAGCATATTTTTGCTATTTTAATTCTTATGTTAGTACAAATAAGAGTCCCTATTCGTAAAAATTAAAGTTTGTGTCACATCGTAAGGCGTTATTTTCCTTCTAAATGTCATATCGTATCGACTTCCATCCCTTCAACGTGAGCGTGTCACACACAGACATTGACCTGCGTGAGAGCACACAACGGCTGTGAACGTCGTATTTGTTCGCGTCAGTCTGGCGTTGTCACCACACCGGTACCACACGTTTTCGCCTGCTGATTACCTACACACGTGAAAGTGAGGTTAGTATTTTTGTTTTTTTTTGTTATATACATATATGTATTTGTATGAACGTTATATAAATAGACTTCACGACTCATTTAGTATTACATGTATTGTAACTAGATGAAGTACTAGGCTACTAGCGTGATATTATCAACACAATGTACCTACTACCTACCTAATACTAATTATTATCATATTGTTTTAGATGGCTGACAAGGATACGTACAATAGGGAAAGAGATCGTATCCTGCGACTATTTGATGAAGTATCTACAGGGGATGAATCCTCAAAGGACCCGTTTAGCGACGATGGAGAACACGGATCTGATCCGAATTATGACTTTCAAAATGACGATGTCGCGTCGTCCGACTCCGATGTGCGAATTCAGACAAAACGTCGATGTGTTCGTCTACCTTCATCCGACCCGTCGAGTCAGTCTAGTGATTCATCATGTACTGAATTCGAAGATCCAGGCGAAATCGTAAGTGATCCCACTCAATATATACAACCGAGTACCCGGTCACCTAATCATCACGGTGAACAAGCTAGCGTTGCAATCAATGACTTGGCTGTTTTTTCTTGTAACAGAGAAGTTACGCCGGAACCGCTACCCTCCACAAGTCGGAGCCTCATGAATACTAGCTATCTACCATCGGAAAATGAGTGGGAAGACGATGTTGCAGATGTTCCTAATTTTGATTTTGACAGGTCCTCCGTAGGTATAAAAATTGATATAAGTAATAGAAGTTTACCTCTTGATATATTTCGTCATGTTTTCCCTCAACATATTATGGACATTATTGTTGAGTGTACAAACAAATATGGTGAAAATTATGCCAGCAGAAGCGACCGCACACAAGACACAGTCGAAACAAGACTTTCAAACCAACTACCCGAGAAGAAATTGAAAAGTTTTTAGGTATATGTCTGTTACAAGGTCAAATTAGTACACCAACAAAACGAAAACTATTCACCCAATCTGATGTTTTATACTATCACCCAATATTTCAATTTGTTATGTCAGGACGTCGTTTTGAGCAGATACTACGATGCATATGTGTTAGTGATACGGAAGCCAAGGGAAAAGATAAAGTTGTACACTTCATAGATATACTCACTGAACATTTTAGAAAAATATATTCTCCTGACAAAGACCTGTCCTTAGACGAGTCTCTCATGCTGTTTCGAGGCAGATTAGTATTTAGGCAATATATAAAAAGCAAGAAAGCTCGATACGGCATCAAATTTTACGAGTTGACAGCTGCTGATGGGTATGTATTGAACATTCACATGTATTGCGGAAAGGATGACACTATTGAACCAACGGAGAGAGATACAAGTAAGATTGAAAAAACCGTGTTTCGACTATTTAGACCCTTCTTGTACCGAGGGCATAATTTATATATGGACAACTATTATATGGCATAATTTATATATGGTGGGGTGAATAAAATGTGATAATAATGTAAGCATTTCTAAAATAATATACACTGAATATTGTTTGTTACTGATTTAGATACATTTTATTAAACATGAAGTTAATGTATATGTAATTTTATTTCATTCCTTAAAGTAAAATGCTAGATTAGACGATTTTTCCATGATCTAGAAGTGCATCGTAAGTGGACTGCAGTAGACGTCTTGCCGTAATACATGTACACGAATACATTGTGTTGTGACGAGACCTCCTCAACCGTCGGGCGGCTGTGAACGTCGTGTCACCACGTTTATATTTATGTACTGGTGTTGTGACGAGACGTCCTCAACCGTCTGACGGTTGAGGACGTCCTCTTTATCACAACCAACTAAACCATCTGTTAGGTGACAGGACGACCATCGCCGTCTAATTTTTTTGTATGGAAGTTTACTGTGTCATATCACTATTTACCTGAGTCCACCGAGTGTCCGTCAACGTGTTAACTATTCACGTATCTACTTACGAGTTTGTAGTACAAACTTCGTATGGACTCGCGCACTGAGGGTTCCGTACAAACTTTATACGGAACCCTCGGTGCGCGAGTCCGACTCTCATTTGTCCGGTTTTTTTTTTACTTTAGTTTCGTTTATAGATTTATTTTATTTATTATTTGTTTTCTGTATTTTCCGTTTCTTTCTAAATATATAAAAATCTGTATCCCTAAAAAATACAATATTGGGTTCTAATATCGCAATAACTCGAAACTTAAGAACACTCCTAAAAATTAAAATTCTGCCTTCAACCTTCTCGTAGTTCTGAGACTGTTTTAATAAACAAAGTTTTACTTCTATTTGCTCGTATTTGCTTTAATTGAACAATTTTCTTAGATTTTGTACTAAATAACTTAATGAAACATCTCCCCAGTGCTTTTTCCCATTTATTTACAGTGTCAGGAGGGGCTTACCCAACGACCAGAAAGAGCGCGCGTTATGCGATAGAAACAGACAGCCGGATGCGGTGCGTTCCGTCTGGTGGTCGGACCCCAACGTCAGTTTAGTTAGAAAGAGAAACTTCTGTACGTATTACTTATTCTGTGGCAGCGTATTCATGATGCCATTATTAGGCTTATTTACAACTTTCTCGACAAATTCGTCCTTATTGTATTATCATTATTAAGAATTGTCCTATGTCCACAACGTCCAACCTTCAAATAAAATACTTAATAAATCAGTTCTAAAAACTACAAATATTCCATGAATCTTCTAAAATCTTCACAATAACCTTTCGCAAAAAAAAAAATTAAACATTACATTATTTTATCATAATCATAAACCCTTTACGTGTATAATGTGTTCAAAAACCGCAAATTACAACCATCATAAATATAAACTATTTTGTTAGGACGAATTTCTTATGTGTGAAAATGTTATGATTGCTTCACAATAACATCGCATTCGATGTTATTATAACATTCAAATTTCCAACATCTCTGAAAAACAAAGTAATTTGATTTAACCTCAATTCTAATATCAGTCGAAATGAGGTTTCATTCTAAATTAAATGTCAGTTCCAAACAATTTTGACAAATCTCACACGTTACTTGATATCCAATGATATGATAGTTTCTTTACATAAAACTACTTTTGGGCGATTCCGGTAGAGACGAACCTTGACATCAATTTTCAAGTCCCAAAATGTAGGTATTACTTTTTTGATACCATCGTGTAGGGTGAGGTCTTAAATTAATTGTTATGGACTTAACTTCATATTCGGAATGTTAAAGCGCTTGAAAACCTTAGCATTCTAAGATTTAGGACCAACTGCGAATCATACGATGTTGCACCCGCGATCGTTTTAACAGTGAATAATTTATTGATAGTTTCAGTTTTTAATACTTTTTTTATGTTTCTATAGTTGATTGTTTATTGTCTTTCAATATAAATAGGCAAAACATCTTAAATATTTGACAATTAAAAGATAGTTCTGTTTTTATACTGTGATCCGGAGAGGTGGGCCGATTTGGTTGTTAAACATTTATTTTAAATTCTTATACACAAATCTGTAGAAAAGAGGTTAAAATGTAATCCTTAAAACAATATTTTTATAATAAATGTTTTTCGTTTTATTAGGAGGAGGCCTTGAATGAGTCAAAATGTTGCACCCGCGATAATGGAATCGCCCTTTTGTGTTATAAGGCCTCTTATTATGTATCAGTTGCATAAACTACTATTATTATTTAAAATGAAAGCAACGGACGTTGTTACCAACAATAGAAAAAAAATGTAAATGTGTGTAAAGCGGGATATACCAACTTGTATTTGACTTTGCCACTCGGAAAATGCAAATGGATTCGTAAAATATCCGGAGGCATAGTAAAACGCACGTGACGTCAGAAAGCAATATGGCCGAATTCGCGAGCGAAATATCAATGACACGGTTCATTGATACCACATGTAATTTAATAATTTATATTAAAATGCTTTTATTTAAGCTTTATTGCACAACATTGTGTAATAACTAAATTTTTACTCAAATAAACCCGACTGCGGTAAAAAATACGTAAAAAAAGTGCATTAATGCGCCAATTTGCTTTTTTTCACAATTTTTTTGTACTCAGGGACACTCGCGTCGTCAAGACGAATCTAATGAGGTATCATTTATCAAAATCGGGTGTGTCGTTGAGTAGATACGAGCGGACATAGGAACGGACGTACATACATACAATACAGATCAAACACATAACTCTCTTTGTGGGCTTCACCGCAGTTGGGTAAAATGACGAGCTTAATGTCGGGGTAGGAGTCGGCATACTATTTATATAAAGAACCAGATGATGGAAAAATTACAATTTTTCGGTAGGTACCTAGCTCAAAAAGCCGCATTTTTCTGGATTTTTACTGTAAATAATAGTTGAATAATAATAATTATGTTCAGTATGTTCAAATGAAAATTAATTTAATGGCATTTCTCACGAATGGTGTCATAATCTAAACTCTGTTTTGATATTTAATCTTACCCTTTTGTGAAAATGGCCGTCGTATCAACTCTCAGGTTAATAGTTTAGTAAAACAAAGTTTTCGTTTTTAAAATATATTGGAGTTTAAACCCTACCTACAGTCAAGGGCACCAATATGTATAATACACCACAAATTTTCAAAAATATGTATACCTACATGACCCTCCTAACGTAAAGTGATTCATTTTCTATACAATTTTTCGTAGAAAATTACCAGAATTCATTATCCGTGAGTTTATGTTCGAGCCACGAACATAATTGATACAATTTACGTAAAGAACTGGTCTTATTACTATGGCAGTAAGGTTTATGTATACCAGTGGCGTGGCGTCCATAGAACTCGATTACCACCGGCTTGCCTATTTTAAAGCATATGGCCGGAGTATCTACTACTCCTGAAGAAAAAGTAATCCAAATCTGCTCCGGCTTTATTAAGAACTAGCATTTTCCCGCGGCTTCGCCCGCGTTGTTCCCGTTATTGTCCCAAAGGAACTCTTTACCGGGATATAAAGTATCCTATGTTTCAATCCAGGACTTGGACTACTTACATGCCAAATTTCAGCTAGATCCATCCAGTTGTTATCCCGTTATTAGGTAACAAACATCCAAACATCCTTACAAACTTTCGCATTTATAATATTAGTGGGATATATTTGACGCCACACCTCTGATGTACCACTTTCGAACTTTGTGTCAGTATTTATCTTTGCCCTTGACTGCACTCGAACCCTTAACCACTGTAGATATATACAGTATCATAAATCATAACAAAGCTAGAGCTAGAGCTTTTTACCCAACTGCGGCGAAGCCCAAAGGAGGGTTATGTGTTTGACCTGTATGTATGTATGTATGTCCGTTCCTGTGTCCGCTCGTAACTACACAACGGCACATCCGATTTTGATAACTGATACATCATTAGATTCGTCTTGATGGTGCGAGTGTCACTGGATATGAAGTTCGTTAAAATAAACAAAATGGCGGATTTTATGCAGTTTCAAAGTGCACCGCGGTCGGGTTTTTTTTAGTAAAAATGTGGTAATGTAGTGAAAACTAATTCAGGTTTTCAAATGGAACGACAATCATACTTCCTACTCCTCTTACTAATATACACTCGCAAACGATGAATTCGGGTCGGTGTAATACCGCCATATTTTCTAAAATACTCCAGGGTTGTGAAATTATTGAATCCCGTTTTGATCATTAATCAATTTTAGATATTATCTGCAAAAATAACACTGAAAATAATAACAATTTCAGGTTTAGATCGAACTCGTAAAAAAATATGAAAAATAATGACGTTAACGGAGTGAGATATCGCAAAAATCACCATCTTTTGGATAATAATATTTTGATGATAGGTTAGCGGATATTGCTAATACAGCCAGGTATTGAAGAACAGTATATTATTTAAATGAAACAAGTGTCAAATATTGAAATACACCTATTTCTATTATTTAAATTACGGTGACCCGAATTCATTGACCGCGAGTGTGAATGTGAAAGTTTGTGAAGATATTCGCATGTTTAGTTTACAAACGGAGTAACAACTGGGTGTATTAAAGTGAAATATTGGCATGCAGGTATATCAAATCAAGTCCTGGGTTGGGACATAGGATACTTCTTATCCCGGTAAAGAATTCCCTTGGGATAGTATCTGGAATAAGGCAGGCGTAACGGGTAAATGCTAACAAATAAAAATCCAAATAATGGGCACATTTATTAAAGGCATCATACGGCAATATTCATAAGTTATTTTTCAATACATTCAATTATTCGTGTTCAAAAATACGCGCGTACGTGCGTATTTATTAAACATAAATTTAGAATGTAAATGTAACATTCATTTCATTCCTATTCTGAAACATTCAAACCATTGTCCCATTAAAATCAGCGTACAACGCTGACCGGGGTCCTATTATATACGATTTGAATAAAATTCTGTCTCCAGCGATAACATATCGCCTTTTTTGTCCGACGAGTGCAAATTATGCTCGGGGCGTGGTACTCGGGAACACACTTGTAATTCTAGTTGTGTTTCTGCTAGGTTTTTTAGACTCGTGTTTTTTGGTATATCATTTGTTTTTTTAGGGTTCCATACCAGAAAGGTGCCAACGCACCCTATTACTAAGCCGCTGTCTGTGTATCTGTCACAGGGCTCTATGTATTGAACAGTAATAGGTAGAGACTTGAAATTTTCACAGAATGTGTATTTCTGCCGCCGCTATAGCAACACATATTCAAAATAAAATGAAATAGAAAAGGGGGTTCCCACACAACACAAGTAACGTGTTTCTGTCGGTCTGTCAGAGGGCTCTTTCTTTTAAATTGTATCATAATATGAAATCCATACAAGAAATGTGTTTTTGGCGCCTTTTTACTTGTCGTTGGTACGGAACCCTTCGTGTGCGAATCTGCCTTGGACTTGGCCGGTTTCTAATTAAAAATAATGTTTCGTTATCTACGCACTCACACGTGTTAAAAAAACTGTTCTTTTTAGGGTTCCGTACCCAAAGGGTAAAAACGGGACCCTATTACTAAGACTTCGCTGTCCGTCCGTCTGTCACCAGACTGTATCTCGAGAACCGTAATAGCTAGACAGTTGAAATTTTCACAGATGATGTATTTCTGTTGCCGTTATAACAACAAATACTAAAAACAGAATAAAATACATGTTAAATAATATTTTTTCAATTTATTGTATTTACATCTAGCGCCTTTCGAAGATTTACGAGCAAAAGCCTCCTTTCTAGAATTAATAGCAATTTTATTATAGATAATGGTACCCTTCGTGCGCGAGTCCAACTCGCACTTGGCCGGTTTTTTAAGACTAACTTGAAATCCTTACTGAATGTAGCAAACATCGAACTAGGTGGGGGCCGTGGCGTACCCTGGGGTCGAACCAGGTCGCTGGCCGGACCACCTTCAGTGGATCGGAATAGTGATAAAAAACGTATCATCATATATTACATGTTAATGTTTGCGTTTATAATGGAACGAGTGACTTTATCCTATCATATTTTTAGTATAACTGTTTCAGTTGTGTCTTAATTTTAACAACTTTATTTATGATAAAAAAATTATTGATGTTTAGATTTTATTATTAATGGTCGTATATGTTCATGGGGTAGGTACTATCTCTTTCCAATAGTGCTCTCTTTCACTCCTTGAAGAAACGCCATATCTGAAATGTGCTTCAAAGGCTGATAAGGGGTCCTGAAAACGCCTCAAAACGGGTTTTCAGGTTATTGCGCCATCCTAAAACGGACTGAAAACATGTTTCAGGCGCCTGAAAACAACGGCAACTTGGGTGAATTTTGCGATCTTCTTGTATGTGAAAGAGTCACCTCTGAAACGGCCTGAAACCGCTTTTCAGCCTGCTAAAAACGTTTCTAAAGCGAAAAAAGGCGCCCCGTGTTCATCTTACCCCACCTGGTCTTACCTTTAGCCTTGAATTGCAAAACTCTTTATCAATAATATGAAATAAATAACTATTCAGTGCAAAAACAAAGCCTAAGTAAAGCCTATAATAAATCTATTCCTAAAAAAGTAGTATTCCTAAAATAAAAACAAATTTTAAAAAATGTACTGAATAGTTATTTAAGTATTTGTTAATCTTATTTCAATATTATTGAATAAAAAAATCAATAGTAAAACAACTGGCCAAGAGCATGTCGGACCATGCTCAGTGTAGGGTTCCATAGCCGTAACTATAAGGTAAGAAATACGATGTAAAAAAGTACAATAACAAAAGAGCGTATCTTCATAGCAATTACGTCCTTTTGTTGAGAAGCGCTGTTTATCGGCAATAACTCAAAAACGGTTAATTCGATCTTGTTGAAAATAATTTTCTTTGAAATTATTAGTTAAGCGTTACCTTTGTGATTATTTTCATATTTTTCGGACACGCGGTATAGAAGAAAGAGGGGGGAGGGGGGGGGGGGGACAATTTACACAACTTTCGGAGCGATTATTTCCAAATATTATATTCACTTAATCAAAAACATTAGTTTTAAACCTTATAGTGTTTTTAAACGGTTTTATTTAGCTTACCGTGTTTGTGTTAAGTTTGGTTGTAAGTTTGTTTGGGTCAAATTTTGCGGCAGCTTTTTTTAGTAAAGAGCTGTCGAACTATACCACACGTTAATATTTGCTGAAAAAAATTTTTTAGCTTCTGTAACATGTATGGAGTGCCCCCCACCCCCCTAAAAATATTTATTTTAGTTGTTTAACTACCAAACTAAGTAGCGGCTCATACAAGACACCTATAATCCAAATTTCATCAATATCCATCACAGACGGACAGACGGACGGACGGATATGACGAAGCTATAAGGGTTCCGTTTTTGCCATTTTGGCTACGGAACCCTAATAATTTATTTACACAAATTTAATATCAAATGGACCAATTCCGTAAATTCTCCATTGATCGATTGTCTGCCCCAAGCAAGTAGGATCCTATTCTAAGCATATGATAATTCAATTCGATATCCGCCCTCGGCATATTACCAGGAACCCCATAGATTTCAAGCATAACCTTCCAATTGGGACAAATTATGGGGGTCGAACAGTCCTCCCAAGTTAGCTGAATTCGGTTTATTTTATTGGACAAGGTTGTACTAGTTGAAGTTTTATGAAGTAGATAATTTAATCGTAAAATTTTAGCGGATTTTACTTCTGCGGGTTCACATTAATCTAATTATTTAATTAGAGTTTTTAACTTGCTTTCATGAAAGTAACTTCCAATTTTCTAGGAAATCACCGATCAAGTGACTATAAATGTATTATCGTGGAGCTTTTATCTACTTATAAGGCTTTGGGCTGTAATATGTCATTGAAAATACATTTTCTCCATTCACATTTAGACTTCTTTCCTGAAAATTTGGGCGCCGTCAGCGATGAACACGGTGAAAGATTCCATCAAGACATTTCTACCATAGAAAAACGATATCAGGGCAAGTGGAGCCCACGTATGTTAGCGGATTACTGTTGGACATTAAAACGAGATGTTCCTGAAGCAAAATACAGACGAAAATCATAAAAGTAAATTCATATTAATGTAGCAATAAATCGGAATAACTTCTTTTTGTTCATAAAAATTCAAAATTTCTGAAATGTTATAAAAGTTGTCACAACGAAGAATTGCCTATTCCGTTTCGATCGCTCATGCACGCGGAGCTGAATATACTTGGAACTGCTTGCTGCTTGAAAAACATGATCCCAAACACGATGGGGTTCCGACATTTTATTACGAAGTTCCTATGCCCACCTTCCGGCTCCATCATCAGACCCTGGATATCATCGGTTCAGAGTACTCGTCAAGACCAAACAAATAATAAATAATAAATAAATAAATATTAGGGGACAATCTTACACAAATCAAACTAGCCCCATAGTAAGCTCAATAAGGCTTGTGTTATGGATGCTAGGACGACGATATATTTAATAGATACAAATACTTAAATACATAGAAAACATCCATGACTCAGGAACAAATATTCGTGCTCATCACACAAATAAATGCCCTTACCGGGATTCGAACCCAGGACCTCCTGCTTCGTAGGCAGGGTCACTACCAACTAAGCTAAAGCGGTCGTCAAAAATGAGCCCAAACACGATGGGGTTCCGACGTTTTATTACGTAGTTCCCATGGCCACCTTCCGGCTCCATCATCAGACCCTGGATATCATTTCGGTTCAGAGTACTTGTCAAGACAAAACAAATGAGCCCAAACACGATGGGATTCCGACGTTTTATTACGGAGTTCCCATGGCCACCTTCCGGCTCCATCGTCAGACCCTGGATATCATTTCGGTTCAGAGTACTGGTCAAGACAAAACAAATGAGCCCAGACACGATGGGGTTCCGACGTTTTATTATGGAGTTGCCATAGCCACCTTCCGGCTCCATCATCAGACCCTGGATATTATTTCGGTTCAGAGTACTCATCATTTATCCAAATTAAATATAAGTATGTATTACAACAGTTTGAACCTTAATTAAAACAAAAATATCAATAACGCCGTAATAATTTAAGTAACGTCTGACTCAATCAATCAGTTTGATTGATCGTTATTTGTGTTATTTAATTTTGCATTCAGTTTGTTCTGTCAGGTAGACAGAATGCTTGTTTGTCACTCGGTAGTATAAAAATACCTGCAAATAATTAATCTAGTTAAAAAGTTACTATGTATCATCTTTAAAAACTTAATAGCACAAAACAAACAATATTATAAAGTGCGCGCGCGCTTCAACGCCCAGAATTTAAACTTTCCCGACAAAAATTGAAAATAAATGCATCGCGCTATGCGACGCGCTACAAAACACGGAATTTGACCTTGCTTGCAAATGCCGGCGCACATCGTCTCCACCCCTGCGAGCCCCTCGGCGAGCTCGGCTGGTCGAGAATACCGGTTTTTATTCTCATCAGGAACGTTATCATTTCGTTCTTCATCACTTAGCGATCACCGAAATATTCCGTTCCGTTCCATCAAAATACCGGTTGTAGCACGAACGGAGTAAAATAACGGTATTTCAACGAAATAAAACGGTAATTCGATACCGGTTCCGAGCCCTGGCTCATACCCAAAATACCACATTCCCAAAATATCAGATTTTTCAAAATACCGAATTCTCGATTTATCAGATTCCTGTCTTACCACATTCCCGTTAGGTACACTAGATTATAAAATCGTAGGTTACTCAAGAAACTAAATGATTATCACGGGGAGTGCGACAAATCGAGAATCTGGCATTTTGAAACATCTGATATTCTGTGAATGTGGTATTTTGGGCACGAGGGATTCAAAAAAACCGGCCAAGTGCGGGTCGGACTCGCGCACGAAGGGTTCCGTACCATTATCTATATTAAAATTTCTATTAATTCTCGAAAGGAGGCTTTTGCTCGTAAATATTTCGAAAGGCGCTAGATGTAAATACAATAAATTGAAAAAATATTATTAAACATGTATTTTATTCTGTTTTTAGTATTTGTTGTTATAGCGGCAACAGGTCGGTTCGTGAGATACCCGAGATACGAGGTTTTCAAGGTAAACGAGCAAAATATCACGTTTTTTGTATGGGAGCCCCCCTTAATTATTATTATTATTGTTTTTAGTATTTGTTGTTATAGCGGCAACAGAAATACACAATCTGTGAAAATTTCAACTGTCCAGCTATTACGGTTCTTGAGATGCAGCCTGGTGACAGACGGACGGACAGCGAAGTCTTAGTAATAGGGTCCCGTTTTTACCCTTTGGGTACGGTACCCTAAAAAAGACACGGGCAGACAGTCTCGGGTAGATATTTCATCAATACAAAATAATGTTCAGGGTATTTTTTGGTATTTTATTTTTAAAGTGAGATTAAATATCACAAATTAATGTTACGTAAAGACTGTTAGGCGTGAAACACCTGAAGTCATTAATTATAATGATGTGCTCGTTATATTAATGAAGAGACATTGAATTAAGTGGATCATCTCATTTATGATTTAAATAAATTATTCAGATCTTTCACTTTATTTTTTTTAATACGGCTACCTTTCTAGGGTTCCGTACCTCAAAAGGAAAAAACGGAACCCTTATAGGATCACTTTGTTCGGTCTCTCCGTCCGCCCGTCTGTCTGTCCGTCTGTCAAGACCCTTTATCTAGGGAACGCGTGGAGGTATGGAGTTGAAAATAAAACCATACACTCAGGTCTACTTCCCTTGAGGTCCCGGTTGTTAGTTAACATGAAAAAAAGATACGGCCGTTTATGCCGCAAAAAAACCGTAAATTTCGACACTCTCAAGGAAACTAAAATTCAAAGGGTACTTCCCGTCGACTTAGAACTATGAAATTTGGCAAGTAATATCGTCTTATACTACAAGTAGGTGTAGGGAAATATCCGAAACCTACACATTTTTTAATTAAATCATAAAAAAGACTTTACTAAGGGAATCAAAATTTATAGGGTAAGTGGGTACTTTAATATATACAAATTTGTACATTTGGGCGAGTCCGACCAACTTGGCAGATTTTTTTAATATTGGCGTCCAACTTAGCCGAAAAACAAGGCTGTCAATTAACTTTGTACGCCTATAAATTAGAATATTGGGCCTCTGCGTATCAGAGGGGGAGACCTCTAACGTTTGGTTCCTGTACAATCACCAAAAATATCTGCCAAAACCTATTTGATATAGGAATAAAGTCGTACCAGATATTATTGTGTGACCCGCTTAAATTGCTGTTGCTGTTTTATTTCTTAAAAACCCATTTACTTACTTACGGTAAGTCATGACAGCCGCCCGCAATGACACGTGCGTCACGACGTACACAACTGGAAAAACCCATAAGATTAAAAAAAATACATTCAGTATAAAACTTTCCCATGGCTCTTATTCAAAAAAACTTTTTGCCTCCTGAGTGAGGAAAAACGCCTATAATGTAAACGCCGCATAAAACTTACCAGTTTTTCTTTAAAAAACATGAAAATTCATAGTAACATAAATGCAACATGGAAATACACAGTTTTTAGTTCATTACCAAGAGGTGCATGCATATACCCTCTACATTAATTACATAAGTCATAACAATAAGAGGAAAGAGTAAGGTGGAGAGGATTGAAAATTAGGTATTTGTCAAATGTGTCGCTGTCCCGCACTGCCCGCCTCTCCCGCGCAGAGCGCGATAGAGACAACTGCAGCTTGGACCGAAAATACCTTTTAAAATTTCATGAAAACAACGTTTCGTAGTCCCCTGATTTCTTCCCCAAAACTTAACCTATTTAACTAATTTTTTCATTAAACATTAAAGAAAAGCTTTGGCCGCGTTCCTAAGTTTTCCTTTTTTTTAATAATCTAGTCAAATTTGTTTTCTGGATGTGTGAACACAGCGGAAAATCTGGCATTTTTTTTAGGTTTTTGAAGGTTAATATCTCTTTTGAGAATCAATTTATCGTAAAAAGGAAAACATAGGAACATATCAATAGTAGCCATAGATTTTTGGACAAAAAATTATTGCTCTACTGGCATTATCCAGGGAGGAAACAGGGGACTACGTTTGTATGAAAAACTGCCCTCCTGTTTCCTCATAAGCCTAAACTACGATTTTTAGAGATTTAAAATGTCATCGCTCTAAAAGCCTTATAACTCAGCTCGCTCAGCGAACTAGCCAATGATCCACGAAGTTGGCTGATAATATTTTCACACTACATTTGCGCTAACCACAACACTGGGAAGGTTTTTCATAATAAGGCCGGTGCGCCCGGCCGTGACATCCATCCGCAATGACACGTGATCCACAACACTGGAAGAACGCTTAAGCTTTTAAAACAAATAAAAGTATTTAACTTTCCCACGGCTCCTATTCAGAAAAATGCCTTTTCTGCCTTCTTTGGAGTGAGGAGAAACTCCTATAATATAAATTTCGTGGTGAGAAGAAACGCCGCATGAAACTTACCAATTTTTCTTTAAAAAACATGAAAATTCATATGAACATAAATGCAACATGCAAATAACTGGTCACAGTTTTTCTTTTATTACAAAGAGGTGCATATACCCTCCGGATTAATTACATAACACTAAAACTAAAGTACATTTTTTAGAGATGTAAAATGTCATCGCTCTAAAAGCCTTATATCTCAGCTCGCTCAGCGAACTAGACAACGATCCACGATGTTGGCTGATAATATTTCCACACTACATTTGCGCTAACCACAACACTGGGAAGGTTTTCCATAATAAGGCCGGTGCGCCCGGCCGTGACATCCGTCCGCAACGACACGTGACGCACAATACTGGAAGAACCCATAGCTTTTGTAACAAATAATTTTTCATCACACTTGCTCGAAAATGGTGTTGTTACACGTAGGTTCTGCGGACCGTAAATGACCTATTACGCCCTAGGGCGTAATGCTTTTTTTATTTGAATACATTGATTCTATTTTACTCTTATTTGTCATGTTCAAAGGAAACGCCAATTTACTTTTTTTAACTTTTATCATTGAAATATTTATTTAGAACTGTTATTGCAAATACATGTGAACACTATTTCGGTACATTAATTAAATGTTTAAATAGTGTATTTCAGTATTTTGCAAATATAAAATCAACTCAAACGGCCGTTTTAGGTCTTTACTGCTATGGTTTCCGAACTTGAGTTGACATTCACATTATCGATGCATATAATGTCACTTTCTGTTTTAAAATTTTATTCTCATACTGGGTGGATTGGATTAGTAAGGTTAGTGTGATGAAAAACATTGTGTGTGCCACGGACGGTAAACCGTTCCTTACCGCCCAGATACACAATGTACTATTTCACACATTTTATAAAAGTAATTTTTGGCAAAGTAACCGACTTCACACATTAAATCTATGACAGTAGCAAATTGATAAAATACCATATGGTCAGGCTATTTAATATTAGGGGAGCTCCCTTGGTTCCTTGTAGAACAAACGCCATCATCACAACTGGATTTTGAAAAAACCAGCCAAGTGGGAGTCGGATTCGCACACGAAGGGTTCTGTACCAACGTCGAGCAAAAAAAAACCAAATAAAACGTTTCTTGTATGGGAATCCCTTTTTATTTTTAACTTTATTTTGTTTTTATATTTTTTCGTTATGGCGGCAATAGAATAGTACATTACATAACTAGGGTGGTAATACAAAGAAAGGGCGAGATCGCAGAAGTTTGCGGCCCGAGCTGCAAGCGAGGGACGTAAATATGCGATCGAGGGCTTTCTTTAGTACCTCCCGTGTTGTTTACATTATTTTATGTCAACACTTGGCCAGAAAGCGGCTTTTTCCGTACGCGCAGCGTGAGGAAAAAGTCACTTTATGGCCAGGTGTGGCATAAATACATATTCTGTAAACATGTCAAGCATCTAACTACTTATTTTATTACCATTATTAAAATCGAGCAAAATACGTATAAGAAACTTCAGCCGCTTAAGAGCGCGCGATACGTATTCAAGGTCGAATCGCAGACATTGCGATCCGTACTGAAGCATTGTTTGATAAGCACTCGTAAAACTTTGCTTTTAGTGCGTTCGTTTACGGTGCGCACACATGCCAGCGCTCGATGTACCTTTTGCAGGAAGAAAAATTAATGCTATTATACTGTGATATTATAGGTGCACTTCTGATTATACCACCGAGACTGGCACCTAAGCCCAGGGCTTGGAGCCGGTATTTTGCAAAAACCCCGAAATAGCCTAATATTTTGAATAATTTTATACTTTTTTTTATGTTGGCTCAATATTATTGAGTCAATAATGTATTTAACTAAATGACTTCTTATTATTTGATTGCCCGATTAAAAAAATAAATAATAAACCAAAGAACGGAAAAAATACCGATATTTTTGTATGGAGAAAATACATAATCTCACAACTGTTGATAGTTGAGAATCAAAACACAAATATTTGATGATTCAATCCGGAATGGTTAACAACATTAGCGCATTTTTATTGTTCAGACACTTCCAGCGATCTTTCTCGCAGGAAGCGGAAGTAGGGAGCTCAAAAAGATCGCGTGACTCTCGGAGATGTTTCAAAAAGCTATTACCGACGATCGGTGGGACGTACGTAAGGAGGCTTTGATATTCTGAAAAATGGAGGCCGAATTGGAGATCTTATTGACCTGTTTCCTCTACGTTACGGTATATAAGATTCCAAGTCTTTTTTATTTACCTAAGTATTATACTACAGATACTATTATTACTCTTAGGAGGGTGAACCAATTAAAATTCTTGGGACACTTGCTCACGGATAATTTAAAGGACGACGCCGATATGGAGATTATTATTATTTTCAATACGTAAGAAATAAACGACACTCATACATCGGTTTCGTACCCAAAAGGTGCCAACGGAACCCTATTACTACGCCTCCGCTGTCCGCCTGTCCATCCGTCACAGGGCTCTACAGCTTTTGAACCGTAATAGGTAGAGACTTGAAATCTTCACAGAATATATATATTTCTGTTACCGCTATAACAACAAATAATAAAAACAAAAAAAAATCAAAAGAAAAGGAGGATACAAGTAACGTGTTTGTCTCGATCAGTCCCAGGACTGTATCTTTTGAACCGTAGTATATAGAGACTTGAAATTTTCACAAAACGTTTATTTTTAGTGTCGCTAAAAAATCAAATAATAAAATAAAACAATAATATTCTAGAAACGTGTTTTTTTGGCTTTTTTGCATGATTTTAATGATAGTATTAGCCTATTAGGGAAAATCTGAGGTAAGTTCATAAAATATTTATTTCTATTGCCGCTATAACAACAAGTAATATTAACAACTAGCATTTTCCCGCGGCTTCGCCCGCGTTGTTCCCGTTATTGTCCCAAAGGAACTCTTTACCGGGATATAATGTTTCAATCCAGGACTTGGTCTACTTGCATGCCAAATTTCAGCTTGATCCATCCAGTTGTTACCCCGTTATAAGGTAACAAACATCCAAACATCCAAACATCCAAATATCCAAACATCCAAACATCTTCACAAACTTTCGCATTTATAATATTAGTGGGATGGGATATAAAGCTAAAGAGTGGTCCCCATACAAAAACGTGTCTTTTGGCTACTTTTTGGTTGATTTTAATAATGGTTATAGCTAGCTAATCTTGTTATATTCACAAAAAGTGTATTTCTATTGCCGTTTTAACAAAAAATAATAAAGCTCCCATACAAGAAACGTGTTTTTTGTTGTTTTTTTCTTCGACGGTGGTACACAGGGCCGCGACCCGATTTGCCTAAGAATACGAATACCTAACATGAACTAACTTCACTCCGACCATGGTCGGGCTCAGCTAAGTTTTTAGCCGCCCTTGCCCTAGTCTTTCGACAAGGGCGGCTGAAGGTAAAGTTTAGTTAATTTATGCCACACCTGTCCATAAAGTGTAAACATAAAATTATGTACACGACACGGGAGGTAATAAAGAAAGCCCTCGATCGCATATTTACGTCCCTCGCTTGCAGTTCGGGCTGCAAACTTCTGCGATCTCGGCCTTTCTTTGTATTACCTTAGTCGTGTAATGTACTATAATGCAAATTTTCGAAAGCAGATTTAAAGGCTAGCGTGAAATCATTTATATTGACTAGCAAGTAGGTACCCTATGTTCTTTTGATGTGCAATAAACTATGATTATATTGTATACAACCAACATAATGTATTTGGTATTCCATAAGTATGGCGTTTTTTCAATTACAAAATCCATATATGTATACATACACGTAGAGCATAAGTAATTGTAAGCCCCGTTTCTATGCGCATGAGTTAGTATGTAATAACGTTTACGTTTGAAGTCGCTAAGCGGATCTTAGGGGTGTGACTGAAACGACTGAGTCTGAACGCGTTTCCAAGGTTTTTGCAATAGCACACGTATTATACTTCTACCTATTATATTTCTACCTTCGACCGTGTATACAAGCTTCGTAACCAGATGTGATCGAAGGCTTTTTCATCCTTGTACATAACCTTGTAAATAAGTTACGATTAAAAACTATTTCGGTCTTTTACGAAACAAGTTTTTTTTTATATAAGCTGACAAACTTGCAATGCAACCCTATTGGGCGTAGCGATTGTCGGACCGTGTGGTCGGCCGTGGCGTTCTCTGGGGTCGAACCAGGTCGCTAGCCGGACCACCCCGAATGCCGAAACAAGTTATGATTGAAGACTGATATTGTCTTGTAAAAAACGATGATCTGTGATACTAACTGAATTTGCCCAGTGACTGCAATACGGCCACATCTCAAAATAGTACATTACACAACTAGCGTGGTAATACAAAGAAAGGCCGAGATCGCAGAAGTTTGCGGCCCGAGCTGCAAGCGAGGGACGTAAATATTTATTTATTTATTTATAACAACACCCTCAGCGAGAAGCCGGTCTTCTGACGAACGTACTCCGCCACCTCATCAGCCGTGGCGGTGTAATGTAGGCGCGATACATATAGCGCCTTGCTCGGTGTGGCGACCCGCAGACCGGAACCAACCGGTTCTGCAGTACCACACTGACTCTTGCGCGGCTTGCGCTTCCTCGACACCATTGTGAAGCCTTCCTTATCCACATCGGTGCGTGGGGGCTTCTCCTTTGGAGGAACCCGAACTTCACGCGCTCTTGAGGGCGCGTCTCTCCGGTTGGTTGCGACAGACCGACCAGCTACGGCATCAGCATAGCGATGACGTGATTTAGAGGATGGGACGGGGGGAGGCCCGGCGCGGAGGGGGCACGCGGGCCGTGGAACGGCATGCGCAGTGTCAGCAACATGCAAACTGACCGAGTCGACACTTGACGCCCGGTCATTACTCTTGAAATTTGACGCCGCTGGTGACCGAGTTTCCGGGGCACTATTACGCAAACTGATAATTTCTTTGCGTAACTCGGCAATAGTAGCTTGCGAATCGTCAAACTTTCTCAAAATTTCAGCCATGAATGCTTTAAGAGCCACGATTTCCTTCAAATATGCAATCGAGGGCTTTTTTTATGACCTCTCGTGTTGTGTACATCATTTTATGTCTACACTTGGCCAGCAAGCGGCTTTTTCCGTACGCGCAGCGTGCGGAAAAAGCCACTTTATGGCCAGGTGTGGCATAAAAAAATCTTTTTTTTTTATTAGTGTCACGTACTCAGTACGTGACAGTAATCAACAATAATCTCAAATTTTTTTTTTTTTGAGATGTGGCCGTATTGCAGTCACTAGTCTCACTAGGCTAGGCGGTATATTTCAAGTTACATATAGGCGAACGAATTGATTTCCACTACTATAAATCATCCATCACGTAAAAACTACCGGGCCGATATTCATGACATTTAGTAGAAACGGGGTCATTCTTGGCAAATATTACTCCCCTGTGCAAATATATCGGTGAATATCCTGCCTCTTTAGAATGGCATTTTTGGTTATTATGTAGTTCCGGCTAAGCTCTGCAAATTTACCAATAATGCCATACTAATTACTTACTCAGAATCTTCTGAATACGGGAATGATGTCCTTCAAGAATTACCGTAGAATACGTCCCCGGTTAACACATAGGATAGATTTACCCGACTACGGCGAAGCAAAAAATACATATTTCACTTATTTCACCTCTGGGAACCAAGTTGCGGGCACCCTTTAACCTTTATCATATCAGTAAGAAGTATGTTGTATCGTGTAACATCGTATCGTGCCTCGCAGAAGTGAAAACAAGCCCGTTTTCCGCGCATCACTAATATGATGTGTAATTAAGTCATTTAAATCTGCAGCGCGAAGTTCCAGCGACGTGCGAGCGTCGCGCAAGTTAAGATTAAACGCTGCGAGCAATATTGGGTCAGGCAGCACGCGTAACTTCGTAATAGTACATTACATAGTAACTAGGGTGGTAATACAAAGAAAGGCCGAGATCGCAGAAGTTTGCGGCCCGAGCTGCAAGCGAGGGACGTAAATATGCGATCGAGGGCTTTCTTTATTACCTCCCGCGTTGTCCTCCCGTGGTTAGGTGTGGCATAAAAGGAAGAAGTGGCTCGCGCCGCGATTTCAAATTACTAGTAACAAATCTTGCCCCTGTGGAGGGGCTTAGCCAGCGACCAGAAAGAGCACGCGTTATGCGATAGAGAGACAATCGGATTTGGTTCGTTCCGTCCGGTCGGACCTGAACGTCAGTTTTGCTGAAAAGAGATACTTCTATACGTAATACTATTACTTATTCTGTGGCAAATGTCATAAGGACCGTAATAGTACATTGTGTATCAAGGGCGGTAAGTAAGGAATTACAAACGAATGTTTGTTACAAGGCCGAGGCGAAGCCGAGGGCTTTAATAATACGAGTTTGTAATTCCTTTACCGCCCGTGGCACACACAATGTTTTTCATCACACTTGTGAGGAAATCTAATTAAAATTAACCTTACTTAACCTAAATAAAATTGTAAAACTGACAGTGACATTAGTGACATATCCATAGACAATGCGCAACGTTCGGAAACCATAGCGGTACAGACCTAAAACGGTTGATTTTATAATTGCAAAATACTGAAATACACTATTGAAACATTTAATTAATGTTACAGAAATATGTGTTTACATGTATTTGCAATACCAGTTCTCTTTAAATAAATATTTCAGTGATAAAAGTTAAAAAAGTAAGTTGGCGTTTCCTTTGAACATGACAAATAAGAGTAAAACAGAACCAGCGTTACAAATTTAAAAAGAAAACCATTACGCCCTAGGGCGTAATAGCTCATTTACGGCCCGCAAAACCTACGTGTAATGCACCATTTTCGAGCAAGTGTGATGAAAAATTCTTTACTAGCTTGCGTCTGCGTATGACAAATGAACAGTAGGTATCTGTTCACTAAGGGCCTCTTCCTAACTCAAAAATTCCATAATTAAGAAAAAAAAACTGGCCAAGAGCATGTCGGACCATGCTCAGTGTAGGGTTCCATAGCCGTAACTATAAGGTAAAAAATACGATGTAAAAAAAGTACAACAACAAAAGAGCGTATCTTCATAGCAATTACGTCCTTTTGTTGAGTAGCGTAGTTTATCGGCAATAACTCAAAAACGGTTAATTCGATCTTGTTGAAAATAATTTTCGTTGAAAGTATTAATTAAGCGTTACTTTCGTGATTTTTTTCGTATTTTTCGGACACACGCTTTAGAAGATAGAGGGGGGGGACACAATTTTTACAATTCTCGGAGCTATTATTTCCAAACCTCACTTAATCAAAAACATTACTTAGGAACCTTATAGTGTTTTTAAAAGAGCTGTCGAACTAAATACTACATGTTGGTATTTGCAGAAAAAAAAATTTTAGCTTCTGTAAATTATATGGGGTGCCCCCTCTTAAAATACCTATTTATTTTAGTTATTTAACTGCCAAACTAAGTAGCGGCTCATACAAGACACCTATATTCCAAATTTCATCAATATCCATCATGTAGTTTTTGACTAAAATGCCTGTGACATACGGACAGACAGACAGACGGACGGACATGACGAAACTATAAGGGTTCCGTTTTTGCTACGGAACCCTAAAAATGATTTTTTAATCTACAAATTAAGCCCTTTCATTCGATACCCCACTTGATACAATAGCACAATTTTAAATATTCGATCTCCCATTTCAGCCCCCTTTAAAAATAACTAAAAATAAAAAGGTAAAAGATTTTTTCATATCTAGGCTTGGGTTAGCAACTTTTAAAACTATTCCAAATTTCAAATCGATAACAGCAGTAGTTCCTGAGATATCTGACTGTGACAGCCGGACAGACAGACAGACAGAGTCGCACCATAAGGGTTGCTTCTTTACCAATTTGGTACGGAACCTTAAAAATAAGGAAATATTTTACCCAGTTTTAATTACTTTTGGAATAGAGTAAAAAGATACTTAGCTGTGGGGCGTGTGTTGATTCGACATTTTGTCTACAATGGTTTATTACGAAACTTAAATTAAGCTAAAGCTCTTTCATACAGATCCCGTCACTAAGAACTAACTTTAAGCTCAAGCTATCTGATTCTCATAAAGGTCATGCGAAAGCTCTTTGTAGAGAATGAGCTCTACCTTTGTAAAATTGTATCCAACTATAGAAACACGAAGCTACTTATATGTTATACGCGATTATACTTAACTAGATGTCGTAATCTATATATATAAAAGGCAAAGTCCTGACTGACTCATCAACGCACAGCCGAAACTGCTGAAGCGAAGAACTTGAAACTTTCACGGTAGAATGGTCATATGACGTAGGTGAGAGATAAGAACGGATTTTTCGAAATTCATCCCCTAAGGGGTTCAAATAGGGGTTCAAAATTTGTATGGGGACCACACGATTTTTAAAGTAGGAGATCAGAAAATTCGAACATAGCCTCTTCAATATAAGTGAAAAAAAGTAATTTCACCGTTTTTTGAAACTCATCCCTAAAAGGGGTTAAACGGGGGTAGAAACTTTGTATAGGCACCAAACGATTTTTAAAGTTGGTGATCTGAGACTTCGCACATAGATCCTTCAATATAAGTACAGAAAAGTAATTTCACGGTTTTTCGAAATTCATCTCGGAAAGGGGTTAAAATGGGGGTTGAAACTTTGTATAGGGACCAAACGATTTTAAAAGTTAGAGGTGTGAGACTTTGTAAATAGACCCTTCAATATAAGTACAGGAAAGCCATTTCACGGTTTTTCGAAATTCATCCCTGAAAGGGGTTAAATGGGGGTTGAAGCTTTGTATAGGGTCCAAACGATTTTTGAAGTTGGAGATCTGAGACATCGTCTATAGACTCCTTAATAAGAGTAAATAAATTTTACCCCTTTTTGAATTTCATCCCTAAAAGGCGTCAAACGGAGGTTGAAATTTTGCATTGGGACCAAACGGTATTTGTAGTAGATGTTGAACTTTGTACAAAGACTCATCCATAAGAGTAAAGAAAAGTGATTGCTGTTTTTGGAACTCATCCCCAAAGGGGTTAAATTGGAGGTTGAAACTTTGTATAGGGTCGAAACGATTTTTGAAGTTGGAGATCTGAGACATCGTCTATAGACTCCTTAATAAGAACAAAGGTTTTACCGTATTTCGAAATTCATCCCTAAAAAGGAGTCAAACGGGGGGCTAAAACTTTGTATAGAGTCCAAACGATTTTTGAAGTAGGAGATCTGATACTTCGTACGTAGATCCTTCAATAAGGGTAAAGAAAGGAAGTTTAACAATGTTTTGAAATTCATCTCCAAAAGGGGTTAAATGGGGGTTTAGACTTTGTAAAGGGACCAAACGATTTTTAAAGTAGAAACTGATTGAACTGAAAGTACTTAAATGATTTCATCATTCATTAAAATTTATCTCCAAAACGGGTTGATTAGGTAGGGGTTGAAAGTTTGTTTAGGGACCGTACAATTTATTAAGTAAAAGGTTTGAAACTCCATGCCTTACATAAAGCAATTAGTAGATTGCAGTATTTGCAGTGGCGTGGCGTTGAAGAAATCCTTGGATAAGCCGGAGTAACTTTAGCTTCAATTTTCTTTAAGAGCACTAGAATTAAGTGCTGAACTGCCTAATATTAGGCAAGCCGATAAGAATCGAGTTCTATGGACGCCACGCCACGGCTAGATTGTTTTTTTTTTTTGTGTAAGTAACAGGTGGTTTATGAAGTGAATTTAAGATTTTGGTAATAATCCTTAAATGGACTAAAGAATTGATTTTCGCAGTAAATGTGCAGTTTTGGGACCTATATTTGAGGGTTTTGTTTAATTACAAGTATTACAACCAAGTTATTATGACCAATTATCAGAAACTATTTATAAAAAGTAATTGCCTAATTATAATTTACACCGCAGACGAAGTTGCGGGCATAAGCTAGTACTACATATGAAAGAAACATTATGTTTCTTTATTTGTTATTTAATGCGGGTAAATTACACCACATTTAATTTTTCTATGTACTTTGATTTCTTGTATCTATATACGTGGATGTCGTAATGTTTCGGCTACTGGCCGATAGATGGATTACACAATTTTACAACAGTGCCATCCCTTATTGAGAAGAAGTATCATAATAGGGGTGCGATTAAGTACGAATATAATGATTTATCGATATCGATATAAAGTCAGCTGTATAAAGATGAAATACAAGGTTTGTAAGCGAGTTTAGGAACATCTTCACTTCAAGTGTTTCGCGAACAATTTGAGAGTAGATATTTTTGAGCGCTTTTAATACATTATTTTTTCACTTGACTCAATCCAAATTTATTTTTCAAATATGTGGCTACAATCGAAAGACATTTTTAATTAGAAATGTTACTTTATTTTCTTGCGTGTTGTTAAAATTTACATTTGTACATAATGTTTCACACGCTATCAAAATAAGAGCTTTCCACGTTGAGTGAGACGGATGTCAGTTTCCAAAATATGGTCTGAGCATAATTATGGTGCCGAGGGGCTGCGGAAACCAGTTATCACGCCCAGTAATGGGTTATTCTTCAGAAATATGTCTGGGGTCACTTTGTTCCTCTGGCCCTTTTTCATACTAAATGTTCGGAGACAGGGGAATAAGTCGCAGACATATTTCTGAAGAATAATCTTAATATTTATTCACTCTTCTTAAAGGAGTAGATCTTCCGGAAATCTGCAAGGATAAATTTTGCATTTAAAGTGCAATAAGTTACCAATTATTTGTACCTAACCAATATCGATAAAAATAACGACCTCTCCTTAGCTACCTCTATAGTTGAGTAGCAACAAACTGATATCTCGAATAGCGATTATCGAGACGCTGGCATGAAGAAACAATAAAAGATAATGAACTTATTTTTATTCAGTAAATGGAAGGCAACTTGGAAATGTAAAATTATTTCGATATTAATAAAATAAAACTTACCAGTGATAAGATACACCTCCTCGAAAAATATTTACTAATTTGCTCGCATTGCGGCAGCATAATACTGCGCAATACGGCATCGCAACGATTAAATTTATTTTTCATCACACTTGCTCGAAAATGGTGTCATTACACGTAGGTTCTGCGGGCCGTAAATGGCCTATTACGCCCTAGGGCGTAATGGTTTTCTTTTTAAATTTGAAACGCTGGTTCTGTTTTACTCTTATTTGTCATGTTCAAAGGAAACGCCAACTTACTTTTTTAACTTTTATCACTGAAATATTTATTTAAAGATAACTGTAATTGCAAATACATATAAAACATATTTCGGTATCATTAATTAAATGTTTAAATAATGCATTTCTTTATTTTGCAAATATAAAATCTACTAAAATGGCCGTTACCGCTATGGTTTTCGAACGTGACTTGACGTTCGCATTGTCTATGGACATATGTGACTGTCTGTTTTAATATTTTCTTGTCATACTGGGTCGAAAAGTAAGGTTATTTTATTAAGATTTCCTCACCAGTGTGATGAAAAACATTGTGTGTGCCACGGGCGGTAAAGGAATTACAAACTCATGTTATTAAAGCCCTCGGTTTCACCTCGGGCTTATAACAAACACTCGTTTGTAATTCCTTATTTACCGCCCTAGATACACAATGTACTATTTTTCTCTTAAACACAAACGTCAGGTTGCCGTGGTCATGGAATACAAGACTGAGGCTTGGCTTGCACGTCCGTGCAAGACGGTTTCTACGCGGGAAGGCCCACTTGCCACTTCCATAGTCTCTTTCTTCCGGGTATAAGACGGTATTACTTGCCAAATTTAATAGTTCTAAGTCTAGGTCAACGGAAAGTACTCTATAAATGTTGGTTTTCTTGAGAGTGTCAAAATATTCGTTTTTTGGCGACATAAATGGCCATATCTTTTTTTACGTTAACTTAGAAGTTTGATTATTTCACAGCTTTAAAGGACTATAGACTTAAGTATACGGTGTTATTTTCAACTCGATACTTCCACGCGTTCCCGAGATAAAGGGTCTTCACAGACAGACAGACGGACAACAAAGTGATCTTATAAGGGTTCCGTTTTTTTTCCTTTTGAGGTACGGAACCCTAAATGTAAAATTCCTAAATTTACTTTAGTGCAAATATAGACTTGTTTCTGCACTATTTGTAGTTTTTAACAATCAACCTTTACACAGAACGCACGCTGTTTGGTGAATCCCTTCATCACGACTGAATTTCCAAAAACCGAGCTAGTGCAGTTTTCAAAATCATACGTCTTTCTTGGAAAACTCCAATATTTAGAAACAAATACCCGTGTGCATTCCCTCCCATTAGACTTAACGTGTCGTCTCGTCTGCCATTTGTCTGTGGGGAAAACTATACAATACACGTGTATACAAACTTACCTTTTTAAGCTAAGAAGTTAAAATGGTATGGATACGGATGGCTGCTATAGGTAATATATAGCAACAATCCATACCTACCATATATAGCCATTATAGCTACCTTCATAAAATAATGACCAAGGAGCTAAGGAGTTATCACTATCAGTAACAAAAGTTGGAGCTTTAGTGGTCACTTTCTTTTGGGTTAGCAAGGCTTGGCAACCCCTCGAGACCCTTTTAAGCACTAAGTCTTCGCTATCTGTCTGTCCGTCCGTTCGTCACTGGACCCACAGGGCTGTATCTTTTGAAACGTATCACTTGAAATTTTCACAGAATGTGTATTTTTATTGCCGTTACGAGAACCAATAAACGGTGGCACGGAACCCTTCGTATGCGAATCCCACTCGCACTTCACCAGTTTTTAGTCTATGTAAGTTCCAATTACTTCTTATTGTCGTAACTCCTTTATTTTTTTTTTGTACTTAAGAATACCGCATTTGACTTTAATTCAAAACAGCTGAGGCATCGTTGCAGTAAAGGGTGCATCTGGTTCTAGAAGCGTTTATTCAATGCACAATGCAATTAAGGGGTATTTTTCAAAAATACTTATTTTTACCATAACGGCTTTTGAAGAGTGAACCTTAAGGTTTAAGACTTAAGGCCTAAATCAGAAATTTCGATACGGAAACAATACATTTTTTCTAAAAATAACTTCACAATTCGTTCCGCAAGAATTGCGCTCTACGTTATTTTCTAAGCAATTTCTTAAGCGATCAAATAATCTTAATTTTAAAATAAATGTTACACTATGAGATCCTCTAAATATCATTTAGGGTTTAGGTAACATTTAGGGTGCCAACCTTGATAATATTTCTTTTTAGTCTGGTAGCCCCGAAGCATGTTTTTGACAAAGTTTAATAATAATAGAGGTAAATGGGTTTTTTACATTATGTATTGTAAAAAACCTACCTTGAGAAAATAAAGATATACACACAAATAAAATGGAGGTAATATTGAGTTTCAGAAATGTAAAATCTGACACAGCCTGTAACCTGAACAAACTAGCTTTTGTATAATATTTTGTATATGTTTTAATATATTAAGCTCAACTTTTGCAGTGACTACTGACGTATATCTACACATTGCCTTCGACAATATTTAGGAGACTAAACAAATACTGCTGTAGATGCGACTTGCAACGCCACAGATACAATTAACACACGTAAGTGAACGTAAGTCTACAATTCTACAAGATAAATCCACGAATGATTACGAGAGTGTGTGAGTGTACACCTGATAAAAAAAACTACAGTAAGCCAGCGCCTTTCCTTTTGCATAAGACAACCATCTGCTTTACAGTCCCTAAATGGGCTGTCTGTAACAAACACATATTCTGAAAGTAGTAGAATGATGGGAAAACTATAAAATTATCTGCCAATACGGCGGCTTTACTAAAACTACTGAAACCTGTTCTTAAATATGAATTCTTAGAAAAAAACCGGTCAAGTGTGAGTCGGACTCGGGCACCAAGGGTTCCATACAAACTCGTAGATACATGAATATTTCAAGAAATTTAACTGTATTAGTTTAGTAGGAGCAAATAAGTATGTTTGACGATTTTTGCAAATTTCTAATAAACGGCGCAAATTAGGAAAACCGTTATATTTTCCTGCAATATTTAGGATGATATTAGTAAATGGTAATTATTACAGATTTTTTTGTGCAGTTACTTCGAAGATAGTAGGGGGAATGGTATTTTTTTTAACGTATTTCGTCCAAAATTAAAAAGTGTACGTCTAGAAAAAAAAATGGTTTTGGAATCTACAAATTAAGCCCTTTCTTTTGATACCCCACTTGATATAATAGCGCAACTTAAAATTTTTGACCACCCACTTTAAAAAAAAGTTAAAAAATTATAAGATTATTTTTATAATAATAAATAAAATAACCGCCATTTCCACCGCCATAGCCCAGTAGAGTTAGATTCCATCAATCAACAATAGTCCTTGCATTTGGCGGGGGCTGTCTCTGCGTGCGTCCCATGACACGGGCAGGGACAGCATCCGCTGGGTGTACACTTTGCCTCTCATTAAATTGTCGAAAGGGCCTCTACGCGTTGGCTTCGGCTCCGCGCACGCCTCCCAAAGGGCCGAGACACCATTGTCTCGTGTACGGGAAAGACATACAAATAAAATAAAAATAAAAATTCTTTATTTCAGACCATAGATCCATAGTAGATTAGTAACAAAAACTTAATAATTATGTTAGTATAAAAAACTTTGGATAACAATAAATGACTATATCTAAACACAACATTATTGCGACCGGGCGAAGCAACTAGTTGCAGGGCCATCCAGAACTTTGACTCTACTTGACCCTGCCAATAGCCACTTCCACCCAGTATTTGGTTAAAGGGCAGTCGAAACGCCCATCCAACGCCCTTAGGAGGCTGTTGCCGCTGCTCCGCACTCTACGCAACATCGATGCTATTCTTTTTCGCCTAATGGCAAAAAAGTCGTCCGTTTGGGCCTCGGCAAACATGCCGGACGCGCTGCAGTGCTTAGGCAGCCTCAACAACATCCTCAAGGCATTGTTGTATTGGACTCGCAATATGTTGTATGCCCTTTGCGTAAATCCTACCCACAGACTGCAGGTGTAAAAAGTCTGACAATAAGCTTTAAACAGCGTCAGTTTGACTTGCTTATTACACCTTGCAAATCTGCGGGCAAGCATGTTAGCGCGCACAGCCATCGCCCTTCTCTCCCTCTCGAGGTCCAAGTCATCACTCAGGTTTTCCGTGAGTATATGACCCAAATACTTAAACCTACTAACCCTCTTCAAAGGCATGCCGCCCAGCACGATCTTAGGCTCAGTTGTTGGGTTATATTTACGCGCTTTGAAAATCATCACCTCACTTTTTGTAGCATTGTACCTAAGACCATGCCGCTCAGCATACCTTTCACATAGAGCGATAAGTTGCCGCACTGAGTCAATTGAGGGGCCCAGTACCGCCATGTCGTCTGCGTAATTTATGTTATTAAAGCACGTCCCAGTAACATGACAACCTACCCGCGTACCACTGAGCTCCTCAATCAGTCCGTTAATATAAAGGTTAAATAATATAGGGGACGTCAAACCACCCTGCCGCACACCGCACTGAAGTCTATACTCCTCCGACTCCTCCCCCGCCCATCTCACTCGATTGATCTGGCTGTTGTACCAGTACTTAAGCAATGCGACACATTCCCTTGGCAGGCCCTCCCTGGCTAATTTGTCCCATAGTATGTCATACACAACCAGATCGAACGCTTTTGACAGGTCCAGAAAGCACGCATATACAGGCGTGTTTCTGTCCCTGTAGTACCTGACGGCTTGCTTAAGGCACAAAATAGCGCTCTCTGTTGATAAACCCGGCCTGAAGCCGAATTGGGCGTCATGCAGCTTTATGTGCTTACAAAGATGTGCATTAAGCAAACCGTCAAGCACTTTAGCGAGTACCGTAGCGAGTGAGATGGGCCTATAGTTGCTAGGGTCAGACAAATCTCCAGTCTTGTTTTTTACAAGTGGCACTACCACTGTTCTTGTAAGCGCCTGTGGGAGATAAGCGTGTCTGAGGCACATAGTGTAGAACAATGCCAATACACGAGGCAGGTGCACTCCAGCATATTTAAGGTGCTCAATGCTGAGACCATCATGCCCTGGCGACTTACCCCTCTCCATATTTCTGATTATTGTGTTCACCTCCTTAGCTGTAAAACCCACAGTACATTCGCCCATAATGGTCTCAGCATTGCGCACCTCCTCAGTTGATACCGGTAGAAGTGGACTCACATTAAATGCACTTTTAAAATTGTTGGCTATTGTTTTACGATCACAGACCCCTCCCACACTCACAGGGACGCCAGTCTGCACGTTCAGTTTGTTCGTGTTTTTCCAGAAAGCTTTAAAGTCCTTAGCTGCCCGGTTCGTAGCAAGAATGTCGCATTTTATTTGTTCCTGTCTGTTTTGGCACCATTTCAGCTTGGACTTAAAAAGCTTTCTGGATTCACACATTTCAGTATATACTGAACCTTGATTAGGTCTCCTCGCCGATACCCACACAAGAAATTTAGCTCTGGCATCCCTGTGAGCATTCGCCACGTACTTATTCCAGCCCGTAATCTGACCGCGCCGTTTACGTCCTGCCCTGCTAGACTGCTTAGCCGCCTCCGTTAGCGTAGTAACTATGCGATCGTACATGTTATCCAACACTATTGCATGTTTATATCTAGTAGGCTCGTGTTAGCGACTTTTAAAACTATTCCAAATTTCAAATCGATAGCAGCAGTAGTTCCTGAGATATCTCACTGTGACAGACGGACAGACAGACAGCCGAGTCGCACCATAAGGGTTCCTTTTTTACCATTTTAAAAATATGTATCTCTAAATTCTTATTTTATTTTATTTTAAAAATATGTTGTTAAACTGTCAAAAAATATCTCGACAAATGATAAATAATTTTACAAAGTTAAGCTTCCAAACAAGCCGATTTCGTCAGTCTACTCATAGGGACGCAGCTACGAGTACCTACATAGTCAGGCCTATCGGTCAGCTGACAAAATTAGCTAGTCGCCTAGCTAACTCTTAAAAATATAAAGAAGCCATAGACAAAAGGGAATCCCATGTGTGCTCATTGCTGATTAGCAAGGAGAGATAAAATGGTTCGATATCGTTAGAAAGCGATTCTTATTGGCTTCCATACCATATCCTAATAGGTTATGGGCCCCAGTTTAAAGGACTTAAGTACATAATACAGACTAGAGTGAAAGTGATAATTATAAACTTCTAATGAGCTGTGTTAGAAGCTCGCGGTGCGTGGACTAATGAGTGGTTTAAATAATTAAGTGAATTAATAAGTTATTTAGTGACTCGTTAAAATGAGTAACTTAAAATTAAAAAGAAATATTGAACCATTGATGGCGTTGCATGCAATTCGTACGTAGTCGCTGAACCCGACCAGCAAGTCGGTGGCAGCCAAAGTGTTTCATGTCTTCGTCGGCCGACTGTATGTTTCTTACACTGTGCCTAATGTCGCCCTGAGTATAATGCTAGGAATCGTTTGTTTGTTCACTACAATCTGTATGCTCGGTGCTGATGCACTCTATGCGACAATTATGCAGTCCAACGGCCACGAACGTCGTATTTACGTATCGGGAGTAGAGTCCAACCAAACTTTCAGTTTCGGTTTCGGCCTAGTTTCGGCTAAACAACGGGTTTCGGTTTTGGCTGCCATCTAGCCGAAACTACGGCTGAAACCGAAACTGAATTTGAGGGGTTTCGCGCTGCGATCGGAGTCTTAATTCCAGAAAGCACTGATAATTTATTTGAAATAAGAATTAATAATATGGTATATTAATGATTCGGTACTTCAAATATGAGAGACTAAATGATTAAAATGTCATTTAAAAAAAACTGAGTGATCATGATTGACATTTTTTTTCCCACGACAACATGACCTTATATGGAAGTTTCGGTTTCGTTTTCGACCGAAACTAAGATGAAAGACGAAATTCGGTTTCGGTTTCGGCCGTGAAGACTACTTTCGGTCGCACACTAATCGGAAGCTGTATAGCTGGATCCTGGCATATTCTCTGAGGGTTTTAAAATAACAAGGGATGGTGAAATACCGAAAACCAAGAACCAATGTAGAGAGTAAACAGAGAGTCATTCCTTCGAGATCGAGATATTTTTATTTTATACGAATACAAAACGGCTGTTTCTTCCCCGAATATGATTCCTTAATATTTATTTATGGCTCCAAGTCTAGCGGCTTGGACCTTTGAAGTTTCCTTTAATTGTACAAGTAAATTTTAGATGAAGAAAAATATAATTTTCTGTATAATTATTTTCTTTCGAATAAAAATCCAATATCTTTGCAATTAAATAGTTACCTATATTTAAATTAACATACATCTAAGTCGAGCAAAACAAAGGCACGGCCGTACCATCCTTTTCTCAAAGCCATTCAGGCCATTTTCAGCCTCCCGTAATTTTGTACTGGCTAAAGCTAGAACCCTGAAATTTCAAGGATATATAGGGCACAATAAGACTTATATATGTTCTCAATATCATTCAATTTGCACGTGTAGTTTAAGAACTATTGCATGTCAAAGTTCCTTAGTTTTGTCACTGACTCACTGACTGACTGACTCACTCACTGATGATCATCATAATTCTAAGGTACTTCTAGCAGACCTACAAGCTCCAAATTTTAAATATAGTTAGTTTTTAGCCTATCAAGTCCTTAAAAACCTAAATAAGTTCTAATTTCAGTCACAACTGCACACATAATCCTATACAAATGGTAACCTATCGCAAACACTAAAAACCATTCACCGAATTTCATTTGGCCAAAAACTATTCGAATTATTATCGTTTGTCCGATGACAAGTTTCGTATTTTTCTGTTCACCATTTCACGTTTAGTAAAAGTTTCGTTTGTCCGAAAAACGTTTCCCATCTCATTCACTTGCCCTATGAATTGTTACGTATTTTGTTTCGTTGCCCATTTTTCATTTACCCAATGATACATTTCGCACTGGATACGTTTAGATATATTATGTGGTTTGTCGATGGGCTTCGCCTATCTTTCTCTCTGGTTTTGGTGCTATGGCCGAACAGATGTGCAAAATCCTAATTAAACTAAAAAGGTTAATTTCAATAAAGTTAGCTTCATTATTTCTTTCGCATTTTGATTTTAACGTAGAGAATTAGTTCGGAAAGGTCAGTAGTTCATAAAAAAGTGACCGTTTGGAGAAGTGACTTTAAGAGAAAACTATCATAGGCAGAAGGACAAAGGGGGGACGGGGGGGTGGAGCCTCCCACAAGGGGGGCTCGGGGGGCCAAGCCCCCCCCCCGCATGAAAGAAAAACTCAAACAAAGGTTCAATTAGGTAAAAAAGTAGGTTAGGTTTGAACTGCATCCCCCAACAAAAACGAACTGCTACCAGAAAAGTAGGTTAGGTTAGATTTGAACTGCGTCCCCTTTCTTAGTAATTTATCTTGTTTTGACGCCTAGAGACCCTTTATATCTCTAAAATTGTAGTTTTATGTTTATTGAAATGTTAAGTAGTTGTTTGTGATATGCAATGTAATATTGTCACAATTATTGTAATGTTTTTAAAAAAGAAACTGGTGAGTTTCTTCCGGCGCTTCTTCTCACCAGAATGTCATCTGCCGAAGCGCCAAAAGAATCAGACATGTGAAAGAGCCCTTGAGGCCTACTTGCAGAAATAAATTATTTCATTTCATTTCATTTCCCCAACAAAAAGGAACTGCTACGAAAAAAGTAGGTTAGGTGAGGTTTGAACTGCGTCCCCACCAATTAGAGAAAAGTTGAATAATTAAAAATCGAATCGTTACATCGGACAAATGAAATCAAAGTCAATCGAAAAATGTCGAATGGTTAATAAACCAAAACGTTACTTTGGATAATGGCTAGTTCACATTATTCCAGTAGCATTCCAGTCCAGCAATCCAATCCAGTGCTGGAATGCTACTGGATTAATGTGAACCGACACTGGAATGCACTGGAATGTACCCATTCCAGTGAGCATTCCAGTCCAGTGACTGGAGAGACCGTCAACTTTTCATTCCAGCTCACCCAATCCAGCGCCACTGGAATAGTGTAAACCGTCAATCCAGTGCTGGATTGAACGTGATATAGTGAATACGCGTGGTTGTTTTTGGTAACAGTCTTTAACAACTCTTAAAAGACTGGAATAATGTAAACTGGCCATAACTGATATTACGGTGAAATGAGATTTAGGGCAAACCATAATTTGTCGAATGATTAAAAAACCGAACCAATAAATGCCGAATCGTAATAATACTAAATGAATATTCGGACAAACGAAAAAAAATTGAAACGATATTTGTCAAATAGTTTTTGCCGAAACGAAATTCGGACTACCATTTTTAGTGTTTCAGATAGGTAACCTATACAAATACATGCGATTACAAGCTACAGTTTTGCAGTTCAAATTGAAAATAATGGATTGGAATGTAATAATTAAAGGAAGACCACTTACAAAAAGAAATGAGATCCCATCAAAAACATTACATGTAAAAAGATGCAAGTCTCGCAACGCAGTTCTCCTACAACAAAAAAGTTTTGAGATGTAAAGTTAAACCAAGTCAGTACCGGGGGGGGGGGGGGGGGGGTATCAACAGAACTCGATCTCCATCGACTTGCCTATTATTAGATCTATAAAATGTATTCCTCCACGGTTAAATAATAGGCAAGTCGGTGGAAATCGAGTTCTGTTGATACCCCCCCGGTACTGACTTGGTTGAACTTTACATCTCAAAACTTTTTTGTTGTAATAGAACTGCGTTGCGAGACTTGCATCTTTTTACATGTAAGGTTTTTGATGGAATTTTATTGACGCGTTTTATTTCTTAATAATAGGCTATTCCAAACTAAAATCCAATGCAAAGTTAAAAATCGCTTGCAAATTATTTTAAACCTGAAATAAAATGTATATAGATAAGAATTTTATTCACCGACCATTTAAAAATACGATTCCAATTAAACGTGTTCAAATTCAATAAAATATCATCGCATACGCAACCCGATACCGATACCGGTATTTGGTCGTTTCTCAATATTTATGGGCATATATCCCATAAACTTCGTACAAGTGCGCGGCTGCCCGAAATTCAATTTAGTATTTAATATTCGGCTATGGAGTGCGTAAATAAAAGCGGGGATGGCGTTACAGCAATAACTTCCTTAAACGACCTTAGTTGCGATAAACAGCCGACTTTAAGATTTAACGCGACGGACCTTAGTGCACTTAGGGGCAACTTAACTGACCAACAGTAACATATAAAACTTTATTTATTGGTAATAAAACAGACAAAAATAAATATACTGTCAACTAAAACACATTAAAACCAAATAAACTTAAACTCAAATAAATCTATACTAAAAACCAGAATTCCTAAAATTAAAACAATTTTTTTTGGCAGGCGCGGCGGCCGGAGCGGTCGAAAAGCTCAAATGTCATAAATACAGGGGCCTCGGCGCCGAGTACAATTTTGTGCCGTTCGGCGTCGAGACCATTGGCCCGTGGGGCCCCAGCGCCCACCAGCTGTTCAAAGAAATGGCCAATAAGCTGGTTGACGTCACAAGGGACCGAAGAGCTGACAGCTTCCTCGCTCAACGTATAAGTATAGCGATACAGCGAGGAAACGCTGCCAGTATCTTCGGAACTATGCCAAGGGGGCCGAATTTTGGGTTGGGTCCGGAACGCCTTACTTGCATTTAGCCTTAGAGAGCAGAGCACCTTAGTTGTATTTTTGTCCGGGGAGTAAAATGTCTTGGTCTGTAAAACGCCCTCACTGTTATAAGACATAGTAGACTGAATGACTTGACTGCAAAACGTCTTAACGTCATAATGTTTTAATAGGTATATGGTCTGAATAATCTTTACGTCCAATATTGTAGAATGTCTTTATAGTATAAAGACTATGTAGTTAAATCGTAAAGTATAAAAAAAAATCTTAAGTAGCAATTTGTCCAGGTTGTATAATGACATAACATTATTTTATTATCACCTTCATAGTACTTCAAATTCGATTACAGGCCACTTATATTGATAATTAAGCAGATATTAATGTTAATCTGCAGTTACTAATTTTACATAAATATAACGTAGTCATTTAGCAATAATGACGTTTCATCCACTTCCTCATTTTATAACTAAGACATTAAACAAACAAGATCTTTTGATTACGTAGTCCTTATCACAACGAAGACTTTATACAATTGAGACATTCTGCCTACTTGTGCATTTGCGCGTTTTGCTCCCTAAGTCTTTTTGAAACTTGGACCATTTTGTAATCATGGGATTAGATAAACAAGTCATTTTGCATACTTGGCCAGTGTACAACTGAGACGTTTGGAATACCAAGGCTAAATGCAAGTAAGGCGTTCCGGACCCAACCCGATTTTTTTAGATATATTTTAGTTTTAGGTAGGTATGTTTTAACTTTTACTTTAGGCTTTTATTTTAGGTGTATATTGTTTCTACTGTAGGGTTTTCGTTTAGTTTTTAATTTAATTTGTAAATTTGAAGTTTATTGTAAATTATATTTTGCGTTTGACGACAAGAGCGTAATTTAGTGATGAAGAAATTTAAAACCGCGCGGTACCGATTCAAAAGCATCGATTTCGCGGCAAACCAATTTTACTACCGATTATTTTTATTATAATCCGATACATAATAGAAATAAATAGAACTAAATTAACCATATCCCATTCCGACACTGAGAAAATAGTACAGAGCAACAAGACAAATCGGCGGATAGTTGCACAGAAACTATCTTTACTAAAATGTATCGAACAAATCTTCCTGTGTTTAGCAGGGAACCATTTGTAGTAATAAAACAACTTAAACGGATTAAATCGCGTATATTACTACATTTTAAGTCCCGACGTTTTATTACTATGAGTGATAATCGCGGAAACCGAAGACAATATTAGGGAACCATTTGTTTTCCTGTCACATTAATAATTTTTTTTGATCTTTTTGAAAACAAAAAACATAGGCTTTATCTTTAGCAAAAACTTAACTTACTATAATACAATGCAACACAGATTGTGCAGCGACATTGCATTATACATCGCAGTGCACAACACTTTTTACTAAAAAAAATACTGAATAGGTATGACAATAACCGCTGTGCCACGGTACTCGAATGCTTACGAACGTATCGTTTGATTCACTATCTATTGCGGGCTATGGGAAAGATGCCTTAAGTACTACATCGCCCAAAAGCCGCAATGGACAACTAGCATTGGACACACAAAATAAATTGTTTTATAAATAATTACGGATATTTTAGGACGTTGAATTGGAGGAAATACCTTGATTAACAGCTCCATTTTTTTCGGTGATATTTGAACAATTACGTATAGCACAACAAAGTATTTTTATTATTCAAATCTGACATCGCACGCGGAAAGCTGTCGGAACAGACTGAAGTTGACGGCGAGCAAAGAAGGTCCCCGGCCCTTCTTTTTGCCACGTGAGGTACATACACTCTTTCCTTCTATCTCGATATATTTCTGTGCCGCATTCATAACTTGGGTCGGGAACTTTTGGACTACCCTCGTACGTGGTTATGTGTAGTAAAATTGACAAATAGTACATTACACAACTAGGGTGGTAATACAAAGAAAGGCCGAGATCGCAGAAGTTTGCAGCCCGAGCTGCAAGCGAGGGACGTAAATATTGGATCGAGGGCTTTCTTTATTACGTCCCGTGTTGTGTAAATCATTTTATGTCTACATTTGACCAGAAAGCGGCTTTTTCCGTATGCGCAGCGTGCGGAAAAAGTCACTTTATGGCCAGGTGTGGCATAAAGTAACTAAGATAGTCACTCGATTCACAGTCAACATCTAATCCATTTTGTTACCAGTAACAAAGGAAGGATTGCAAAGGATTTGATGAACTTTACGTCAAACTCTCAAACACCCTCGTTTGATCCACATCGTGCCGCACCGAGCTGTCACTGTCAACCGCGGTTTTACATGCGGCTTTTGCTCTCACCCTAATACCAGCGAGGCTTGCTCTTTATACCGGTATAAGGAAAACGTGACGCGCGGGAATCAGATCAGATAAGGTGAAGGATGAAGAGGATACGAAACAATTTGAATTCGGAAGTGTGCGAAAGGTTATTTTTGTTTGAAATACGGAAACATTTGTTGTTCTCATGTTACTATTTTTAAAATTCATATAATGGTCACAAATGTTTTAATAGGTATACGTTAAAGGGTTTTCTAATGAGAGATGTTTATTGGGACATTATTTTTATACCATTTTAAGGAGTAATTTTTATGAGTTTTTACTGTCGTTTTCAATGACTTAAGTACACATACAAATATGCTAATATTTTAGAAGTTTCAAGCCTAAATGAGTATTTCTAAAAGAGTTCGTGTTTTGTTACCAATATTGTTGATGTTTTTTTATTGGCTGACGTTTTGTTGATTCATTTGATTATTAGAGAAAAATATTGGAAAGTAATTTTTTGGTCAGCCGTTATTAAAATTGATCCGCAAAAAAAAATAAGCAGTTAAATCATTTGGGCAGCATACAAAGATTTAGCTGGCAATAAATAAAAATCGGGCGGCAACTCTTGTTCAGCAAATAATTTAAAAATGATTAACATTTTAACCAATATTAATCTGCTTTATTTATCATTTGTCTGCCTAATAAATAGTCGAGCTGCAAAATAATTACTTGGCCGGCAAGATTTTACAATTGGTTAGCAGAGAAAACATGCGTGGATTGCGTTTAGTTTGAAAAATCAGCAGTACTGTGGGCAGAGCGAAACATACCACGTGACGCGAGCAGCCAATCGTGGGCGTGCTTGTTTTGTCATTCGGTGATTGTCAGCTGTCAGTGTCAATTAGTAGTAGTGTTTATCAATAAATTATCAGTGATTTTTACCGTATTGCTATTTTTGAAGATACTACTTACTATAAAATGTAAAAAGCCTGCGAAAGTCCGAATCTAGGGCTCTCGCTGGTTAGAACGCGTGCCGACACTGCGCGCCCTAGAGTGTTTTTATAGAGCCGGAGGCACGGAGGGAGAGCAGCCCTCGCCCACCATGACGAAGCGCGGGAACGAGTGAGGCGCCGAACGGAGTGACCGTGCGTCGTCATGCAAGGGCGGAAGGGCTGCTGTTCCCGCAGCGCCGGAGATACGGAAAGTCAACTTTTTCAACTTTGAAGTCGAATATCTCGGGGTTTTTTGATTTCGGAGAAAAGTTTATTCCATAAAACATGCTTATTTTAGCGAATTCTATACGATAAAACAATAATAAATACGTGTTATAATGACACCAACATCCATCGAAATTTATACAAGTCTTAAAAATTTGTCAACTTTGAAGTCGAATATATCGGACATTTTTTATTTTAGAAATAGAAGTTTTTCTAATAAAATATGCTTATTTTATTGTAAGCTCGAAAATTTTATTTAGATGTGCCCTTTTGCGTTATTGCGGCAGAATAGTTGCGCCCATTTTGTGCATGCCAATTAGGTTTTATTGCACCTTTCATTTTGATGAACAAAATAAAATATTTTGCTTACCTACTGATTGCTTACCAAAATTTGATTAACCATAGATCGCTTAATGCAGCTCAAATATTTAATTTGCTGACCTAAATAATTTAGAGCTGTTCAGTATATCATTAATTGCAGCCTGATTTATAAATGTTTGCTAACCATAAGTTGCTTACCAACTAGCAATTTTGGCTGACCTAATACCTACATATTTCTGCTGACCAAAATATGAATATTTTGATGATCGATTTAATTATACCCAAAAATATTCCCGATTGAATCTTAATTATGAAAAATTATCAATAATGTTATTATTAGTAATCATTAAAAAAATGGTGACAAAATAGGAAAGGTGAAGACTATTGAGACAATTGCAAAATTTTCTACAAACTTTTCTAGAAATTCTCAAAATATCCGTTACATTTGTTAAATTCATTAACAATTAAAAGCCTTTGGGTTTAATACTGTGGCCATTTCGCTTGTCCTGAATTGTACCATCATTTTTTGCGATTATGAGGGCGGAAAGAAGACGGAAGTCCAAATTCGTTACAATTACAGGAAGGTGTGAAAGAGACGGACGTTTTTAGAGGCAAGTGGCTATTATTTTAACTGAGTCTTACTGCTAACGGCCAATTATTTGTGCCATTATCTCTGTGAATTTCAAATTTAATTAAAATGGTTCAGAAACGAGTTATTTCGCGTAGTTAAAAGAATAAATAGGGCTATTAACTAACTAATCCATTCACTTTACTCAAATAAGAACCCACTAATATATTTTTGCGAAGAACCTACTTACTCAGTTCTATTGGAATATATTTTAAATGGATCGGTCATGATAATAAACGTAAATACACGTCGGTGTTCGATGCTAAAATCGACGAAAAGACGCTAATTGGTGTTTGTAAAGTCGACGGCACATATACGTTTCGACGTTTCGACCTTATTGCAATGGAATAAAGTCGAAAAGTGTAAACATATTTGTGGAGGCAACTGTACAATTTAAGCGCTTGACTCACTTGCACTTAATTAAAACAAAAGTATTGCTTTGCTAATTCGATGATTAGCAAAGCAATATTTTTGTTTTAATTAACATGGATTTCCGCAAAGTAACAAATGCCTGATTCAATCAATTACACTTGCACTTATTTAATCGATTTGCGGATTTTTGTGACATATGTTTACTAGCATTTACCCGCGGCTTCGCCCGCGTTATTACCGACAATATCCCAAGGGAGCTCTTTACCGGGATATAAAGTATCATATGTTTCAATCCAGGACTAGAGTGCGACTACGCTAAGTTTGCAGAGGTCCAAAAAAGGTTTTAATTAAAAAAATGCATATGGTAACATCACAAGAAAGAGGATTAAGTAGTCTTGATACTTGGAAAATATCTTTCCGTTTAATAAGTAATGTGTCTACATACCTACTGAAGTAAATATTCAGGACAGTCTTGCGCAGATCGATCTAGTCTCAACCAACCTAAGCAATGTTTTATATATGTACATATTTTAATATAATACTTAAACACATAGAAACTATCCAAGATCCTGGAACAAATCGTTTAGTTTGGTTGGAACTAGATCGATATGTGCAAGACTGACCCAGATATGTATATCAGTAGGTATATAGACACATTTTGTAATAAAGGGAAGAATTATTTATTGCCAAGTACCAAGACTATATAATCTTCTTGGTATAGTTTCTCCATGTTGCCATAAATATTTGTTTTAATAAAACCTTTTTTCGACCTCTGCAAACTTAGCGTAGTCCGACTATAGGTGTACTTGAATGCCAAATTTCATCTCGATCCATCCAGTTACCCCGGTATTTAGTAACAAACATCCGAACCACCAAATATCTAACTCTTTCACATTTATAATATTTGTAGGCTTAACCTCCGAAGTGATTCATCATCATAATCATCATCATTTCAACCTGGACACGTCCACTGTTAAACACAGGTAAAGACTTCTGCAACAAACGTACGTTTATTCGTACGCTAGCTTTTTGCTGCCATCGACTTACGGTGAACTCCTTAACCTTCGTCATTTTCTGACAATATGTGTGTGAGAGTGCCGGATGCTTTATCATTTATTTATCACGCGACAAAGCGTAGCATCAAAAGCCTACAGGTCGTTAGACCATTTGGGGGGGCGACCTACGATGCGTCTTCTGGGTTCCGTTTTTTCGAGTTATATTGCCCGGTGCATTCTGATTTCATCTTGCTAACTCCGACGGCTTCGGTTAGCTCGTTTAGTTCTATGTAATTGAGTTGGGATCCTGCCGTTTCGCCAAAATATTTTTGGTCAAATGTTTCATTTGCCAAATGTTTCATTTCCCAAACCTCCGAAACCAAAGAAAAATCTCAGTGTATTTTGTTATGGTTTTATAGAATACAGTAGGTTAGGTTAGGTTTGTTTTATGAAAGTTCTGAAAAAAATATGGTTTCGGAGAAAATTATTATTTGGGAAACGAAAAATTTGGCAAATGAAACATTTGACCAAAAATATTTTGGCGAAACGGCAGAGACCCAATTGAGTTAATAGTAATCTATCCCCCGATATGTTTTTAGTCTGTCTTTTCGCATACCACTTTAATTATTCACAGTTTTTTTATTCATACTGCAGTGATATGTTATATTATATGAGTGAATATATTTTTTTAACTTCGTGAATATGCTAAATTGAGATCCTAATAGTTGACTGTTATTTTAACAGTCAGAGTTGACTTAACCCCTCTGACGTGAATATTGTGTGGGCGAGCCAACTCGCTCCAACAACTATTTATGTATAACTCCGTGTAAGCAAACTTATTTGTACTGCCACAATAAACGGAGAAAAGTATGACTATCACTTGATAAAATGTTACTTTAATTACTATGAATTATTAGTATATCTGGGGACACGGCAGTTCCCCCGCCAAGTCGAGCAAATGAATGGATTGGAATGTTACAAATAAAAAAAGACCACTTACAAAATCCCATCAAAAACATTACATGTAAAAAGATGCAAGTCTCGTAACGCATTTCTTCTACAACAAAAAAGTTTTGTAGAAGAACTGCGTTGCGAGACTTGCATCTTTTTACATGTAATATAATTAAATAGATAGAAAACATCAAAGACTCAGGAACTCGTGCCCATCACACAAATATTTGCCCTTACCAGGATTTGAACCCTACCTCTCGGTTCATAGGCGGTGTCACTCCCATTAGGCTAAACGTGTCGTCAATAGCTCTACACAGCGTCAAAATAACTAAATATTTTTACTAAAAAAATACCCGACCGCGGTGCACTTTAAAAGTGCATAAAATCCGCCATTTTGTTTATTTTCACGAACTTCATACCCAGTGACACTCGCGCCATCAATACGAATCTAATGATGATAATGATTTATCAAAATTGGTTGTACCGTTGAGTAGTTACGAGCGGACATAGGAACGGACATACATACATATATACATACATTGGGCTTCGCCGCAGTCGGGTAAAAATGAAAATAAGCCTTCCTTTTATTACTGTACTAGCCCAAACAGCAACCTTTTCAAGCTAGTTAGTGTTTATTTAACTAGTTTCGCTGGCATGTGCCATGGTGGCCTCATTCGACATTGCCAAGATGAATGAATGAATGATAGTTTTATTATACGTCGAATGATAGTTTATGTTTAAAAACATCGTTTGGCTACCTTGTTTGTTACGGTGAAAACGCACTAGGCGTATATATGTGGCAGAGGCAATTTCAGAGGCAGGTCAATTTACAAAATCACAGATTACTAAATAACTTAATTGATCGAACGCACGGTCGAGGCTCAGACAGTACGATCCGTACTGGGATATTTACTTGTATTGCGTAATAATTACAAAACCTAAAATATTGCAATGTCAGTCACAACTGCACAATTAAATAATCCTATACAAATATAGGTATGCGATCACAAAGTGAAGTACTTTTGTAGTTCAAATTAAAAATATAACGTATTGGAATGTAATAAATGGGTATTTTTATTTTAAAATGTACGGTTAGGCGAAACATAACCTATGTTTAAATATTGTCTAACCTAACCTATGAGTTGGTGATGAAATATATGGAGTTTGACACTAATCGTCAGCTTTGTGACGACCTGTTAACAGCCAGTTAAAATGACGTTTTAAATAAAAAAGCCCAAATAAAGAAACAACATTTAAAAGAAATGAGATCCCATCAAAAACATTACATGTAAAAAGATGCAAGTCTCGCAACGTAGTTCTTCTACGACAAAAAAGTTTTGAGATGTAATGTAAACCAAGTCGGTTATTTTAGTCAGTACCGGGGGGTTCCACCGACTTGCCTATTATTTATTTTTTCATGGTAATGTTTCTGATGGGATCAATTTGTTATCACACATACCTTTATTTTTTACGCAGCTCAAGGGTCGAGACAGAAACACGGCCGGTCCATTGAGCAATTTGATTTAGATTCAGCGCACACGTCGCGCTGGCAATAAATCTACGCCGAGGTGTGCGGAACACTTGTTTTTCTTTCCAATGACTACGAGGATAAACTAGATAAACTGAAAGTTTTGTCAGTGGTACAATCGTTTATCTGGTCCGTTCGTATTGATATCTATCGTAAAACGGGGCTATTTAAGACCTAAGAGGCTATTCGGAATAAAACCGTTTAAAAATAGGGATCCCCTTGTTTCCCATAAAGTTATAAGTCATATTGTATTGTTAGTCATAATAGGGAATATGCATGATTTTTTTTAACACATTTCTTAACAAAATATGAAAATACCCTAAATAAGATGACATAAAGTCAAATTAAAATTAAAATCGACCGAGAAATACGGAAGATATAAACATTTTAATGCATTAATCAGACAGCGATTAGACAGAGAGATCCGATATGGACTATGACGTCATAGTACACGTTCGCCATACAATCTCCATACTATATTCTGTTTTGCTAGAAAGAGATAGAGATAAATCTTTGTTGTCTTATATCTTGGTTATTTTTATAGTTATTCGATAAATATTTTTTTCTTACTGCTTCTTATAGAAATGAGCTTGTATTAAAGTAAATAAAAAATATCATGCATATTCCCTATTATCGAAAATAATAAGTATTCGTTTTTCGTAAACGGTAATATTTTTAGGATAACAATAGGCTAGGTTAGATTAGGTTTGTTTTATTACAATTCAGAAAACTTAAGCTATCTCAACTCAAGTTATCTGCTTTGCCCTAAGGTTAACTGGCAGAGAATGCCTTATGGCATTAAGTTCGCCTTTTGTACGATAAGTTTTCTTTTGTGCAATAAAGTTTAAATAAATAAATAAAACTTAACGGTTTCAAAGGAAATACGTTGCATGACTTTCGATAATTGTGACTAACAATACAGTATGACTTTTAAAAATTATAGGAGACAATATAGACCCGGAAAATTACTTAAACTAATAGAAACGTTATAGTCTGTACTTTTAGGTATTTAAAAAAGGTAAACAAAAAACACGCTGCGCGTCCGGAAAAAGCCGCTTTCTGGCCAAGTGTAGACATAAAATGATGTACACAACATGGGAGGTAATAAAAAAACCCCTCGATCGCATATTTACGTCCCTCGCTTGCAGCTCGGGCCGCAAACATCTGTTATTTCGGCCTTTCTTTATATTACCACCCTAGTTGTGTAATGTACTATTCCGTTCCCTACTTTATGCTTGTACTTACGAGCCCCACGGTCACATCAACTAGTTTTTTCCCGTTGCAAGCAGCACACAGATACGCCGGCTTATTAAGGTGGACTTAGACCAAACGAATTCTAACACATTCTAAGTCTAACCCCACTCTACCAAATTCTTTGTGTACATACAAAGAATTTGGTAGAGTGGGGTTAGAATGTGTTAGAATTCGTTCGGTCTAAATCCACCTTTAAACATGCTTCAGTTCTTTGTAAGCGAGGCTCCGTCCGGCTATTTATTTTAAGGTCCTTGGTTCCATCTCATTATTCTTACTACTTCATTTATGGCTTTTTTCATTCATCGTATTGTGTTCAGACAAATTAATTACCTGCCTAAAGGCCTAAAAGCATTAGTAATTTACTTGAAATCGAACATAATGCACTTACTTAATTTATTTGCTAATACATTACCGTAACTCCATTCGCTAAGAAATCTGAATTAGGCTTAATCATGGCATCCATTCAGGGCCTTGGAATCAATCACCCGGGCCCATTTGGTTTGATGAGATTTCAGATCATCTCAGGCATTCAAGTAAGACGTATGCAAATCGAATTAAAGCGATAAGTCCCATGGTGGAAGATTTTGATATCGCAGAGGTAAATTAAGTATGGTAAGTAATTAGAAAACTAAAAAACCGGACAAGTGCGAGTCGGACTCGCCCATCGAGTGTTCCGTACAAATACTTTAAATACAGATTTAATTTTTAATGATTTAATTACAAATGGTACTTTTTAGATTTTCCCTATACTTGTAGTATAAAACGATATTACTTGCCAAACTTCATAGTTCTAGGTCATCGGAAAGTACCCCGTAAATTTTGAATACCTTGAGAGAGTCGAAATATACGTTTTTTGCGGCATATACGTTTTTTGCGGCTTTTGTAGAAATAATACCTAACCGCGTTATGCAGAACAACTGGACCACTAGTAAACTTAACCAACCGACATTCCTTTTCCCAAAGCATTTTACTGCACTTGAGAAAATCTGGAAAGTGGAAATTGAGGTGTAATTTGTTGAAAAGTCTTGTGTCGCCGAAATGTGGGCAAGGCAAACAGGCTGCGCTGCGCTCGAGTGAAAAATCTCATTTGCCGTGTGGGCGAGAGCGAGTGCAACCTCTTCTACAGGCCGCGTTTACACCGTGACATGCGCTTTCAACTTTTAAAAAGTACAATAACGATACAATGAAAATTGCCAACTGTACCTTTTTTGCGTAGTCGCAAACTGCATCTTACCAATCAAATGAACCCGTAGTAATATAATAATAATATCGCAGGGCTTTAAGCGTATGCGAATGTGACGGGAGAATACCCCTGGTATGCGTATACCAAACGAGATTCTCGGCGAGTGTTGAGACCGCCAAGCGACCATAACTGAGCGATGATAGCTCTTGTCGCTGCGACAAATGAGTGTAGCGAGAGTTGTTGTAGGCAGTGTCTTAAAAAAGTCTTGTGTCGCCGAAATGTGAGCAAGGCAAACAGTGGCTGCGCTCGAATAAAAAATCTCATTTCGCGGGCGATTTTCTTTCTGAGCAACTAGTTGCAAAGCAAGATTATGTCTTCTTTTTTTACAACTGGTTACGAAACTTGGTTGCCAAAGCGGCTGGAGGGCATTTGTACCGTTCGTGTCCATACTATGCACTTAAGAGGAAACAGGAGGGCAGTTTTTCCATACAAACGTAGTCCCCTGTTTCCTCCCTGGATAATGCCAGTAGAGCAATCATTTTATGTCCAAAAATCTATGGCTACTATTGATATGTTCCTATGTTTTCCTTTTTACGATAAATTGATTCTCAAAAGAGATATTAACCTTCAAAAACCTAAAAAAAATGCCAGATTTTCCGCTGTGTTCACACATCCAGAAAACAAATTTGACTAGATTATTAAATAACTGGCCAAGAGCATGTCGGACCATGCTCAGTGTAGGGTTCCATAGCCGTAACTATAAGGTAAAAAATACGATGTAAAAAAAGTACAACAATAAAAGAGCGTATCTTCATAGCAATTACGTCCTTTTGTTGAGAAGCGCAGTTTATCGGCAATAACTCAAAAACGGTACATTCGATCTTGTTAAAAATAATTTTCGTTGAAAGTATTAATTAAGCGTTACCTTCGTGATTTTTTTCATATTTTTCGGATGCACGGTTTAGAAAATAGAGCGGAGGGGACACAATTTACACAACTTTCGGAGCGATTATTTCCAAATACATTCACTTAATCAAAAACATTACTTAGGAACCTTATAGTGTTTTTTAAAGAGCTGTCGAACTATGTACCACACGTTGATATTTGCTGAAAAAAAAAACTGTCTTTAACATGTATGGAGTGCCCCCCGTAAAATTATTTATTTTAATTATTTATATACCAAACTAAGTAGCGGCTCATACAAGACACCTATATTCCAAATTTCATCAATATCAATCATGTAGTTTTTGAGTAAAATGCCTGTGACATACGGACAGACAGACAGACAGACAGACAGACAGACAGACGGACGGACATGACGAAACTATAAGGGTTCCGTTTTTGCCATTTTGGCTACGGAACCCTAAAAAAGGAAAACATAGGAACACGGCCAAAGCCTTTCTTTAATGTTTAATGATAAAAATTGTTAAATAGGTTAAGTTTTGGGGAAGAAATCAGGGGACTACGAAACGTTGTTTTCATGAAATTTTAAAAGGTATTTTCGGTCCAAGCTGCAGTTGTCTCTATCGCGCTCTGCGGGTGAAAGGCGGGCAGTGCGGGATAGCGACACATTTTACAAATACCTAATTTTTAATTCTCTCGACCTTACTGTTTCCTCTTAATCCGCCGTGTCTGCGAGTGCGGGGAGTATGCGGGTGTGCGGGGGTAGCCACTTGACAGGCAAAATAGACCGAGCGTCTATTCACTTTACTTCGCACTCGCACTTCGCACTCACACTTGTCACTTAACAGCGTGAACGTTTACATGTTGTTATTGCTAATCACTTTACACCTGCACTAGCGACTTAACAAAGTGTAAACAAGCCTTTAGCCCAACTCGATAAACTAAGACACCGGTGTCACGGCCGGCCATCTTGTCGCGAAGAGGCGCGTCGAGCTGAACACTTCAGCCGCAACTGGTGCCGTCTGTTGCCGTCATTCATCTAAGGGCAACACACACACGGTGTGCAGTACAGTATGAAAAGTGAAATGGTAACAGGATACTCACACTCACACATGCCCATGTAGTCAAACTCCGGCTGTTTAGGAACACGAGATACGTATTAAAGGCCGAGGCGCAGACAGTGCGATCGGTACTGGGGCATTTTTACGCATTCGTAAAACTTTTCTTGTAGTGCGTTAGTTCACGGCGCGCAAACATACAAGCCGCGCGCTGTAGCAAAAAAAATACTGCTATAGTACCAGATAAAAGAAAAGTGAACTAGATAGAATGTCCAGTGACATGTGAAAAGTCAAGCACCAAGATGAACTCCAGAATTAGGGGAATTGGACAGTTGAACATGCGCACAAGTTACCACGATCCCACCAGCAAAAAAACCTAGTTTACATAAAGGATAGAACAAAGTTATGTCGAAAAAATTTCATCATGATAATTTTTATTTAGCAACATTTTTATCCATTAAACAGGTTCGCCTTTTTCTGACGTAATATACTAAAAATATATATTTTTGTACCTATAAACACTGACAACGACTACCTTGGCGTCTCATCCCCTTAGTGTGTCAGACCCCTAACACGACATTTTTACAGCCAGAATTGTTGGAGTGAAATTGTTAAAGGTTAGGTTTAAAAATGGGGAAGCAGGTCTTTATTATAAAGTATAGAAAAAATCAACTGCCTTTTCGAAAGAAAAATGCTGGCAAGCTACTATCTATATCAATTCGTGAATTAAAAAGTATGGCGTGTGTATTTGCTGACGGATATAATTTAAGACAAGGATGATTGTCACTGCATCAACAAGCTACATCTGTGGCCTGGGTGGAATTTCGTCGCGGCCGAAAATCCACCCAAATAATAGCTTACCCAAGCGGTAAAAGAAGCAAGCGCCTGGCCTTTAGATATTTAATAAAAAAAAGTCTATTCCTAAAAAAGATGTCTCTACAGTTCGCTTGCGTTAACTATTCCTTTAAGATCCGAGGGTCCCCTCTAACCTATTCACAGACGCTATACTATTACTTATTCCGTGGTTGGCACTATCGTACGGTAGGCTTATTCTCAACTCATCCGCCAGTCTCGCCCCTAATGTAACTTAACCTATGAACAATAAAAGGCAAAGCACATAAAGAACAGCACCGCCTCACCTCATCGTTTCGCCATGAACCATACGCAAGCACGTAGCGGAAGCTTATCAACAAACCCAAGCCATCATCACGCTTACGGCTGGCCGGCAGCGCGCTTACCGCGAGGCGGCAACTTGCCTCGGTACAAGTAGTGATGGGTCGTTACCGGTAACTTCCTAAATGCGGGAATATTCCTACTAACATTACCAGCAATATTACCCACGATCGGTAAGATTGGGTAATATTGAAAAAAAAAAAGTATCTTACCTGGTAATAATACCGGTAGCATTGGAAAAATACCCAGTTGGTAACATTGAGAATGTTACTGGTAAGATTGGTAATTTATTAACTTAAAAAAGATTCGTAACTTTATCATTTGACGACGGGTTTTGCCTAGTTATTAGTGACTCTGCCTACGAAGGTGAAGGTCCTGGGTTCGAATCCCGGTAGGTAAGAGCAAATATTATTTGTCTGATGGTATTTGTTTCTGAGTCTTGGATGTTTTCTATGTAGGTATTTAAGTATTTGTATTTATTAAATATATCGTCGTCTAGTATCTATAACACAAGCCTTATTGAGCTTACTAGGACTAGTTCGATTTGTGTAAGATTGTCCCCTAATATTTATTTATTATTATTTATTTATTTATTATCATTAAAAATCACCCAATGTAAACCTTGTTAGTATTTAACATGAATAAAATATCTACTTTCTAATATTTTTTTCAATATTACCGATTGTGGGTAACTTACCGGTAAGTTACTAGTAATGTTCCAGTTGGAAATTTACTGGTAACGGGAATATTACCGCCGACCCATCACTAGGTTCAAGCCAGTAAACCGCAAGCGGCGCGCGGGCGACTCCCGGACCCGCGCCGGTGGCGAGCCGCACGCGTGACGTTGCCCTTCCAATGCCGATAAGTGTACCTACGTTACAGTGTGGAGTTTCTGACAAAGAATACTGAGCGGCTCGAGCTGAGCCGTTCCGGCGACGAGCTATGAGGTGGTGCTCAACAGTTCGTCTAAATATGCCGGTCCACCCGACAAACCACAACTTCAACTTTGACGAACCACAGCACACAGCAGTGACCTATGTTTACGAACTATTATTACCAGCTCACGGGTACTATTATAATAGGGACGATTTTGACGATGAAGTTGTGAATCAGCCTACTGAGGTGTACCAACCTCCTATTTGTGCATACGTAACTGGCTATGAAATTGGACTGCAAACTGGGATAAAGTCGCCGCAATCAAGTTTACCCGTATTCCAAATTGTAGTCATTTGAATTTGAACCTTAATAGATACGCCACAAAGTGGTTTTTAAAGGTATTTGATAACATTTTATAGTATTTGAAAAAGACAATCGAAACGATGAATTTTTTGAAAGAGAGGAATACGTAAGTATAGGTTGTTTGGGCTAAGAGAAGTAGCTTAATCTCGTTAAGCTTCGTACATTGCGAGTAAGCTTAGCTACATAATTATGTCGTGATAAAATAATAACGTTAAATTAGCCAAAAATATCTGATTGTTGCCTTGGATAAGGTCGCAGAGAGGGTGCTAGTTATTACTTACCATCTAGTACTAGATCCTTTTTGAGAGTGGTTATGATATGCAGGCCGTTGTAGATTAAAAAGAGGAAATACATAAAGTTAAAAGATGGAATGTCAGTCTTCTTTGGAAAATGTAAGGAATTGTGCTGGTCTCTGCGAATTTATCATGTTACGCTAGTATTCTACTATCAATGCGATATTTGGATTGTGTAAAGACACACATCATGTAATACACTAGTAATCAAACTGGTGCGGATATTGGATTATACCATAACCACTAAGGTGACCAAAGGTGTAATGTTTGTAGGCCTTCCTCGTCACATACTTAAACTTTAATATAATTGCAATAGTTATTGTATTATACAGGAGTTTTCTATACTATACTTTATATTAAGACTGTTGGTACATTTGATACATTAAAAGCACAGTATTACAAAAATACTTTTTATTTACATGATAATATTTTAATGGACAAGATTTTAAATTCGTTACTATCATATTCAATTGTCATAATTCTGAAATCGGTACAGATATTTTCACAAAAGACAAAGTCGCATGTTCACAACTTCCGTTGTCTGTATATTGGTCTAGGTTGTTTAAGGGTGTAACAGGCGCATGGCTTCTCTGTGGCCGGTCTCGCTAGCACCATGTACGGTACTGAAGTGGTTCAGGTTGGTGGCCTCGCCCGCGAACAGTACGCGAGAGGCGCCCGACGAGTCCGCCAGAGGGCTACCGAGCCACGCCCGCGCATCGGGGTACTTCGGGACGAGTACGTTGTCGAACGAATAGCTGCCGCGAGTGAACGGGTTCAAGTACCAGGTTGACCTGAAAAGAAACCAGAGCTTAAAACTGCCATCAATACAACTATGAAAAGAAAAAGAAAGTTAATGCCACCATAGCAACGCTATTGGAAAAGAGACAGTGAATTAGGTAATCTTCTACCGTATTATGCGTAGACGCAGGGAAGTGGCTCGTCATCGGCAGGCGGTTCATCCCCATTTCCTTGAATCATTACAATCAACAACGCGCCGGTTCTCTAGAACCTTTCTAGCGCGTACAATAAGGATCTGGAATGAACTTCCTGCCAAGATTTTCCCACTGCGCTACAATATGGGATTTTTTAAAAAGGGTGTCATCAAATTTCTTCGAGACCGGCAACGCATTGGCAATGCATCTAGTGTTGCAAATGTCTATAGGCGGCGGTGACCGCTTTTCATCAGGTGGGCCGTCTGCCTGTTTGCCAGTCTATAGCAATAAAAAAAAAAAAATGCAACCCGCATTTATACTATGATTCGCATAATGACCGCTTCGGAAAATTTTACAATCATAGATTATAGATAGTTACGGGGTGAGTCAGTCAGTAACTGGCTATTTCCCTTATAATTGAAACTGACCTGATAATACCATTCGGTTGCGGCACGGTGATATTCATGGCGTCGCCGACAAATCTCTGTAGAAGTTCTATGCTTTTCATCTTGATTACATCTTCAGGCAGAGTTTCAACCTAACAACAAAAAGAATCGATCAAGTGCGAGTTGGACTCACGCACCGAGGGTTCCGTACCAACTTAAACGTCAAAATATGCGGCGTAAACAGACTATTAAACGGCCGTATCTTTAGATTGCTTTAACTTGGAAGTTTGATTTATCACTGCCTGAGTATTTGATATTAATTTCAGCTTGATACCTCCACGCGTTTCTGAGAAAAAGGGTCTTGACAGACGCACAGACAGACGGACGACAAATTGATCCTATAAGGTCCGTTTTTTCTTTTGAGATACATAACCCTCAAAACACAGTTTTGTTAAATATACGTTCTCTTGACGACATCTAAGGTAGACAATCGAGTGCTTGACACTATCCAAATTGCCATCTTGTATGTTAAGTCATAAGCAATAGAGGTAATAAAACACGACAAACTCCCGTTTTATTGTAATATGAAGCTACATTCGACACAGACGGACTGCAACCCAGCTGCAACGTGTATAGAAACTGCGTAGGCGGCGTGCAGTCGGCGTGCAGTTCCCATACAAATCGCAGCTGCCAAACTGTATCGGCCCTAAGAGCCCTGATTCGATGCTGTAAATCTTACGTGCTTAGCGACATCACCACTGGTCCACAACGTTAATGTATTGCTGGACCCCATAGGTGTATGCGCCGCAAATATTCTCGTTGTCCAAAAGTCGGCAGTGGCTATTTTCCTCCTGTCTTCCCCCTTCCATATGAACGCGAATACCGTTACGTTCTCAGGCCACCACACTTCCTCGAAAGTTAAGATGATTTTATCGACTACGCCCATGCTTATTTTGTCTATAGCTGTCTGCTTATCTTTGGGCAAGGGCGGTGAGAAGAGAGATGAATGCCTGAAAAAACGTGTGATACATAGGTACAAAGCCACAGGAAACGTTGCTTATAATGTTATAAAAAAATCAAAACCAATTCCAAACTGGAGTCATAATTTGGTAAAAAAAATCACGGTAGCGTTAGTTTGTATGTATACGGTAGTGACCTCCTATCGGCATAGGTCAGCGAATTTATAAGACGGGGCTTTAAATGTCAAGTTCGATTATTTTCGCTAAACTGACATACTTTTGTTTTGCAATATCTTCAAATAACTTAAATTAAGATGTTAATTCATCTTCAAAATTCAATTCTGAAAGCAGTGAAATCTTACTTTTCGTTCTTTGTATGAAAACAATTGGTAAAATTAGGATTTGGCATGTTTTTAAAAAGTTGCAAAACGAAAGTAGCTCAGATTAAGGAGTAGAAACGACCCTTTCATTTAAAGCCTCGTTGTTAGAGGCACCCTGTATATGTTTTTATCCACATAACTGAAAATTGACCAAGCTGATCCAACCATTTTTACTGCACTGTATGGTACTGGAATATTCGGCTATAGTGCCCAAAATTGGGGGTCATGGGGCTAATTTCACTTTTCAGAACGAAGTTAGCATTACGTTCTGGTACCTCATTGAATAACCAAATTCAAAGCGTCAACACGTATGAAATAGAATTATCGTTATAGTGGTTATGATCTCGTAACTTTCATTACTTGTACCAATATTAGTAACAAGCTCTATACTTACTTGGCCTTAAGAACTCCAAGAGACACGGTCACTATGACCGTGTCGGCCTCATAGATGCTGCCATCTTTGCACTTCACGGTGACCCTCTCATTGGGGTGCTGCGGTGCCGAGATGAGAGTCACTTCGGTATTCAGTTTGATGACTAGGTTGGGTAATCCTGCCCCACCGTTGTATGTGTTCTAGAACAGAAGAACAATCTTATCTAATTTGTATTAGATGCCTCCAGAAACGGGAACCCTGATGTCAAAACCAGTATAGGCGTATAATGGTAGGCGTAAGATAAAGCACCGGTTCATTCTGACAAGTGTGTAATGTAAGTGTTATCTAGAGTACTTTATCGTTTATTTATCACTCAACAAAGCCTATCATCATAAACCTGCTTGGAGACTTATTTTACGTCCAAACAGCGACAAGCACAACCACTCTGAGTGCACGACTAAGAAGACCTTGATACTAACACATCGAAATTAGCATTACTGACTGATTTCTCAGAGAAAGAATTAATTAAAAAGCTCCAATAGAATAAGATAGTGTAAACATGACACACAACATTTTAGACATCAATTAAAGGTCTTCTTAAAAGTCAATATTAAAAGACAAGGAAATAAGTAAATCTACTTACTAGCATGATTTCAAAGAAAGTTTTGTATCCGTGCCGGTGCCAGCTTATCGTCTGTGGGCCACCCAATGGTTCGTAGTTGCCTCCTGTAAGGACATCGTTCCAGTCATTCGATCCTTCTAGATTGTTCGTTGCTAGATTCGCAAATTCAAGGTACTCGGCTATGAAGTCTTGATCCTTGAAATCTGGCTTGTTCTCTTCTATGTACTCTTTGAGTCTGAAAATAGGGGCAAAATTGGTTCACCTATTTATTCTGAAAAGTTTTTTGACATATTCTGATTAGACCCATAAATTTTGTATAGCAGGTTTGTTTAAAACAACTGTAGGATAGTGTGATAAATTGGTATCGCTCAATGTATTCAGCGATGGCCTATGATGAAAATGTGATACTTCACGTGGCATATGGGTGTCTTATTTATAGTTTACCAAAATTATCCTTTGCCCTTAAATTTTACCCAACCTACGAGTTTGATATCTCATAGATTCAAACTTGAGAAGCCCCTGTATCCTTTTCTCAGAATAAACATTACATTTTTTTTATATGCCACTGGCGCTGACTCTTGTCGTTTCATCCGAATGGTATCGGAACAGCTTTAAAACGGTTGCACTACGCCAATGACAGGATCAATGACAGGGCGCGTTAATTCGTTCAACTAAAATTCTGTGGTCTTACTCCTTAGTGAAGGTTCAATTTTTTTATGTAATATTTAAGTGGCAAACGAGCAGACGAGCGCGCTGATGGAAAACAGCCATCGTCGGTTATGAATATCTGCAACATCTATACGTTGCCGATACATCTTGTCCAGTTTCTTGTGCCTTTGTTTCATAAATCTTTGGTGGAGTTTTCAGGAAGTCTGACGCCAACGACAGTACCCGTCATATCCGATTAGCTAAAGTAGGTCTTCGTGAACTTACTTCTTAGTTGCGAATGTCCCATACGTCTCTTGTGGATTTGGTGGAGTTTTCAGGAAGTCTAGCTCAAAAAGTTCTTCGACCAGCGCAGATTCCTTTGTGGTTCCGTCCGAACGGTACGCTACCATAGATAAAGATTGAAATATAGTGTTGATGTTGTGTTGAGTCGCTAGTTCGAATGTGCGGCTGCTTTCGTTCCCGTGGATCCTGTAACAAGACGTGTATTTTAAAGCACTTAGGTATACTTCCAGCACTAGAGAGAGCGAGAAGAGAATAGCTAGTATCTAAATATCATCTAATTAAACAGTTCCGTTACACAGCACCTTGCTGGAGTGATTCTTTATTTTTAGTGTGCCTTACCAAAATGATTTAGTTACTAGTATACGCATCTAGTACGTCCTTCACGTGGACTCGAGACTCTGTCTCAATTCGTTCGTCTGTTAGTCCACCAATCTGACGCTATTAGCGCTACAAGCCTTTTTGAGGCGTATAAGATAATAAAGCCACTGGTCGAAAAATGTTATGACTAGGGGCTTTGATGGCAAAATTGGTAGTGCTAATGCCGATCCGAGGAGCCATTTTAAATGCACATAAGTTTTCAATGTTCACTTTCAATTATACGTTAAGACTCACCATTCAGCGCCCACTTCGACGAATCCGTCCCCAAAAGGCGCGGTATACACTCTCCCACCGACTCGGGACTGCGCTTCGAGCGCCAGCACTCGCCGGCCAGCGCGCGCCAGCTCCGTGGCCGCGGTTGTCCCCGCGGGGCCCAGACCGATCACTATGGTATCGTAGTGGACATCTGAGCTGAAGACAGAATTAAGGGCATCACATACGGATCTATACTATAGGGAACGTGCACTACGAATGAGCTGCCAACTGGTGCCGCCAATCTAAGTCTTGTGCCCTCTTATGCTGGGGCCACAATGACGGGAACGCCGTTAATTTATCGCGATGATGGACGATTAACGTCAGGGCTTCTATGACTTATTATATTTGACATTGACACTTTAAGAGATAATTTGAATTGACAGCTTGATTTGAGAGACATGATAGTTCCCTTTATTGTCCGCCCGTGTCGTTTAGTGCTGCCACCTGTATAGTTCATGCACGTTCCCTATATTCAATCATGTAGCACGATATAATGCTTGCTCGCCACCAACAAGATGGAGGGCATCTCACCTGGCGTCCACTTGGTTGCGCAACGGATTTGGCGGCGCGACCAGCATTGACGCGTGCATGAACATGTACTGGCAGCGCCGCCACGTTGATTGCGCCACCACTAATTAGTATAGCGCTGTATGCTATCTCACTCACTCGGCTGCCAGTCGCACCAACAGTTTCTTATTCTTCGTGCGTACCATCAGCATAACTATCTCATCGGCTTCCATTTTGAAACTGCGACGAATCTGGTGTCTCAATTGGTGGCTCGGTTTGGAAGCTTAGTTTACCAGCTAGACACCACGGCTGGGCATTTCTCCAGAAATATGTCTGCGACTCATTCATCTGTCTCCATACATTTAGTATGAAAAAGGGCCAGGTGAATGAGGTGACCGCAGACATATTTCTGGAGAAATGCCCGGCTGCGCGACTGGTCGCGCCGCCATGGTGTCCCGGTGAGATATAGCCCATAGGCTGCATCCAAAGCGCCGTATATATCGTAACTAACACGTCTTATATTTTAAGGCATATTAATAGATATTCTTCGGTATGTAAAGAGCTTATTACAGTAATTTTTCTTCCTACAAAATGTATATCGCGTGCGTGTATGTGTGCGCGCCGTGAACGAACGCAATTTAAGGCGCGGTAGGACCTGGCTCGCATTTCACATACAACTAGGGTCGGGCGGAATGCAGATTATTGCAGATTATTTTCGATTTCTAACATAAAAGTATACGTTATCAACCCAAACATGAGAGGATACCCTGCATGACTGTGAAATCATGATTGTCAGGTATTAATTTTGTCAGAAAAGGTAACTGGTAATGAACAAAATGAAAAAAATGAAAAAAATACTTTATTTTATAGCGTTTTCGCGCTACTTTTCTATCGAGCGAAGTGTTCGCTATCGTGTTCTAATTCTAAGTGAGAGGAAGCCCTAGATACAGTTCTGAATATTATTATACATGTTTTACAGTGACCTACGAGTCAAATAAGTGCTCTAAAAATGATTTGGAAACTAGGCTTCCGCGCCCGATTCTCGTCTTACCTCGCCTTAAGCAAAGAATTAAGAATGCGTAAGAAATCTCCAGTATGGATTGCACTCACACTCACTCTGTGTGAATGAATACGTGTTGCGCGCTCCTAAATGGCCGAAGTTGGACTACCACACTTAAAAAGTTATCAAATGTGGTTTTACTCATTTATTAAAAACTACCATTACTGGGGTTACTTAACGTGACTTATCGCGTATAAACAAACATACCTAAATTATTTATTTCGAGTATTCCGACGTATCGCAACGTCCATGATCGCGAGGGGACTACATCAAAATTATAAAGACGGACAAGTAGTCAAACTTCGGCCGTTTAGGAGCGCACGATACGTATTCAAGGTCGAGGCGCAGACAGTGCGATCCGTACTGGAGCATTCTTACGGATCCTTAAAACTACACACTACGGCGGATCTCACACTGCAGCGAAAATCGCGGCGACACGCGACTCAGCGATTTTCAACTCTGTATGTAGAATCATCGATTTGTATAGAAAAATCGCGGGGTGGCGCACACTGGCGCGTAAATCGCGGCGACTCGCAACTACTATGCGCAGCTACACGGAAAAAATCGCGGCGACGGGCGATTTCAGTGTGTTCTTCGCCTCCAAGCAGTGCAGCGTTTGTTCACGATGCGCACGCATACAAGCGCGCGATGTACTTTTTGTAGGAAGCAAAACCGAGGACCGGACGTAGCATCGCTAACAAAGAAGCACCTCTAGTCTGCCGGTTGCTTAACTCTGGTTGGTCAGGTCAATGTGTGCGTGCTACGGGTAGTAGTAAAAAGCTTGCTGATGTGTGCGTGCGGCTCGTAAGTACAAAGCAACCGGCGCACTAGAAATAATTTAATCATCTGTTGGCGACGCTCCATCCGGCTATTTACTTTAAGGTCCTTGATAAAACCTATCATAATTTGTTATATAAGTAATAAGAGCTAAAAATATACAAGAAGTTTTTAGATAACTAGGTGAGTATATGGATTATGTTATCAGAAATTAAGTGACCTCAAACCCCATTTGCTAAATTATGTAACACTTAGTGTTTCATGACAGCACCTCAAGATAAAATTAACTGACTTTTATCCACACACATATCATTTACCCTCAATAATGCGTCCAAAAACCGCAAATTACAACCAGCATAACGATAAACGGTTTTATTACAGTACAAATTTCTGATCTGTGAAAATGTTATTATTGCTTCATAATAACATCGAATTCGATGGTATCCGTAGTAATTCTCCGATTTCTCCTGACCTGTACGTCTAGCATAACTAGCCGCGACTTAGTTTCTCGCGCGTCAGAGCATCACCTGTCACTGTCACACTATATTGAGTGGATCGAGATAGGTAGCATTTGTCGCGCGACAAAGAGTCGCGTGTCACAGTTGTGCTAGAGGTACTGGAATTGAAATTTTCTCTCCGCGCTAGATAAATGCCACTTACCTACTGCCTCGATGTTATAATAGTACCTACATTACACAACTAGGGTGGTAAAACAAAGAAAGGCCGAGATCGCAGGTGTTTGCGGCCCGAGCTGCAAGCGAGGGACGTAAATATGCGATCGAGCGAAATTAATCTAACCTGTCCGACGGTGCGCCGGCAACGACACCAATCACACACAAGAGTAGTCGGAGCTCCATGTTGGTAACTAAATTGACTCAACGACAGATAACCCTTATATGTGACCGTTATCTACTGGATGACTTTATGTAATCATGTCAATAACTAATGTTGCAAATACATTTGATTCATTTAAATAAACGTCATGCATGGCTTCAATTGTAAGGTAAGGCCGCGGAGTGTGTCTACCGCCCTTTGCAATTTCATGTTAAGTACGAAATATTCATTTATATACGATACGATTACAGATGCTTTAAGTGTAAATAAGAATAAGACGATCCAGTAATATTATATCTACATTCCTCAAAAGTTTATGCATATTTCAGCGTATAAATGAATGGTACGTAAAGGAAAGGGCGGTTAACACGCTCCGCGACCCTACCCTCAGAGTACTTAGAAAAATCGTTCTATACAACTACCTATAGAATAGTGGCTCTGTAAGCTGTAGACCTCGCGAGTCTATCAAGTCCCATGGCTCCGCTATTTTGATTTTTTTTTCTAAAACTAATTCGACAAAAAGTCTATATTGGACAAGGACCTTAAAATAAACAGCCGGTCGGAGGCTCGCCAACCGAGAACTGAAGCCATTTCTAATAAGCCGGCTGCTTGTACTTGCGAGCCGCACGCACACATAGGTAGCCGGCGGATTAGACATGCTTCACTTCTTTGTTGGCGATGCTCCGTCCGGCTATTTATTTTAAGGTCCTTGATAATTACCGAACCAGCTCAGAAATTTCACAAAAATGTGTTGAAAAATGCAACCTGCAGAGGAGAACAGCCGGACATTCGGACAGACAGACAAAAAAAGCATTTTTGCTCAAGCTGAATCCACAGTTTAAAATTGTTCTTCCAACAAAAGGTATAGAAATTATCCGTTCAAGAGAGCTAATGCTGTTAAAGAATACAATGCCATTGAGCGAACAATGCCATTGATAGAATACAATACCACCAAAAAAAATAACAATGCGTAACACGAGTAAACCCGGGCGGTCTACCTGGCTCCCCGTTAAATCTGTAAAAGCAAAATGCATTATTATTTTTTGTTTGAAAGTATTTGCCGCCTTATCATTACGGTCATAGAACCGATAATCCGTTGAAAGCTCATAGTATCTCTAAGTCTTTTCTCTACGGAATACGCACTTGCAGACCGTCGGGCGACTGTGAAATGCAAAACAAATTAAGATCGCAGTTATCTATAACTGCATTTACACTTTACTGTCTAGTAAATAGAATCTAAAATCTAATGATCTTTCAAGGCAGTTATACTTTTTTGACACTATATTCTCGTTATCCTAATTTGTGGTTTACCTCTCAATGGCATTGTATTCGTTAAAAACATTAGCCCAGTTGATCGGATAATTACTATACATCGCGCGAACTTGTATGTATGCGCGCCGCTAACGAACGCGCTACAAGTAAACTTTTAACAATTGTTTGAGATTGATTGTTTGCTGAGATAATCGAAAATTAATGATTAAGGGCGAAATTTTACTGGATAATAAGCAATTATATTTTGATGTTCTGTGTATAATAAGTTCATAAAAATGGACGGAGGAATTTTTCCCAGGAGTTATTGCCGAAAATCTGTAAAGGAGTGATCGATAAGGAAAATTTCCTAGATAATTGTGAAAAGCTATATATTTTAAGGATTTAGGGCATAGAAAAAAATAAAAATTGACGGAGCAATTTTTCCCCATGAGTTATTGCCGAAAATCTGTAAGGGTGTGATCGATTAGGAAAATTTCCTAGATAATTGTGAAAATTGATATATTTAAAGGATTTAGGGCATATAAAAAAATAAATATTGACGGAGCAATTTTCCTGAAGAAGTTATGATGCAAAATAGGTATTTTAAAATTTCTACCTATTCGAAATCGAAATTTTCCTAGATAATGATAATATATACTTTTATTAATATATAATATCATATACTGATGGAAGTTCGGACGGAGGAATTTTTCACAAGCAGTTATAAGCGATTTTCATGTTTTGGCAGAAATACCTAACTTCGAAATATCAAAAATCCTAGATAATTTGTCAAACGTATGCTTTATACCCTACTTTATCACACTGCAAAGTTTCAGCGACAGAGGAATTATTCCGAGCCGAAATGCTTCATTAATCGGACTATTCATACTTTGCTGAGATGCTCGCTAGGGCAATAAAATACAAATTAACATTCTATTTTAGTTTTAACTTATTTAATTTTAATTTAGTTTTTGTTTTTAGTATATTTAATTTTAAATGTGTATTCTTGTAGTTTAGTTTGCAATTTATAATAACTTTTAAGTAATGTATATTTCCTTGAATTAACATTCTAATTATAATGAAATCAGTTTTATTTTATTTTAAACGTTAATATTTGCGTCGAGAGGTGAGGGTTCAGTTGAACTTCAAGGTTTATAAACGAGTGAGATTACTTGTTATAACTTAGAAGGTCAATGATAATATTGATAATATTATATGGACGAGGTTCGACAAAAGAGGTCCACATCCACAATACAAAATGCCAATGCTACGGCCACAGACATTGCGATAACGCGATAATTCGTGTTGGCGTCTCTTTCTCTGTAATAAATAAGTATTTAAATATTATACTAATTAAAGTTCCCTTATGGCGTCTATTTCCGGAAACTTTTGACTTGGTTGTTTTTAAGGCAGGAGTGAATTAGGCGTCTTCTGGGTAAGCGTGTTCCATCATAGACCTTGTCTCCACATTCCATCAATTGAGATCAAGATCAAACGCAAATCCGTTAACATTAACCTGTGACACCACGAACAGCGTTAGCACATCGCAGTAAAATGTGACCTAGTTGTTAAGTTATCTTATCTTATCTTGGTAATAAGGGTCCTTACGGATACACTTCGACCTGTGGTGTAGTCCCAGCTGATACATACAGCTGAAGATTGGAATGCATTACAATGTATCACTATGTAATAATTAATTTCATATTAGAGGCAGCGCTCCTTGACATTGATGTAAATCCTTTGTCTTTCTTATTTAATTATTGTGTAATAGATCATATGTAAGCCAGTATAAAAAGGCATGTAATACTATAATAAAATGCTCATTATTCCTACGAATCTCGTGTTGTTATTACCTACTAACACCAAACACTTCAGACCCAATGGGATCTTTTGTGAAATTACCCCTTACCGCATCTACGCCATGGCCTGTTTCACCATCTCCATAAATCGGATGATTATTTTTTATGTATGTTAGATTGTAAGGTATTTATCTAAGGGCCTTTGTTTCCTGAAATAAATGATGATGATGATTATTAATAAAAAATAAGAAAATAATAATAAAAACTTTTTAACACTGAAAATGCTTTCAGACCTATTGAGACTCGTAGCGACCCATTTTGACATGAAACGTTTTTTGTGGAATAAGGCACCGGAAACGTGGCTTTGATAAAGTGAAGTACACTGACGCTAACACATGTAGGTGAAATAAATAATATTTCCGGTTAAATGCGAATACTGCGAATGAAGTGAACGAAGGAAATGCCGGGAGCGGGAACAATAAGACAAAGACGGTACCGTACGTGTGTTACAGTAGAAATTCTTTTTCTAGAGCGAATTCACTTAGCTGTGTACCTGACGAACAATACTCATTGTCTGCATTGTTAACTGTGGCCACCACTACCACTTCGAAATGTAAGGCATTATAAGTGCAAATAGCTTTTACACTAAATTAGTCTTTAAGTCAAACGAATTAAGGTTTACACTTAAACAAAGAGAATACATCGTTCGTCTTTCTAAGCATCGATACGTACTTCGCTGCTCTTTCACTTACGAAGTGACCAACATCTGTGTTCTCTTTGTTTAAGAGTAAACCTTATTTTGCTCGACTTAAAGACTAATTTAGTGTAAAAATTATGTGCACTATAATGCCTTACATCTCGAAGTCGAAGTTGTGGCCACAGTTAACAATGCAGATAATGAGTATTGTTCGTCAGGTACAAAGCTAAGTGAATTCGCTCTAGAAAAAGAATTTCTACTATACCGGCCGTGTGGGAAACGAGCGGTACCGAGAACATTACCGGGCTGTCTGAAGTAACCGTTTTTTTGAAGCCTGACCAAAGTATAAAGACAACCAAGTAGTACGACTTCGGCCGTTTAGGAGCGCGCGACACGTATTTACACAGACCGCCCGCCCGTCTGGGTGAGTGCATTCCATACTGTGGCATGGGCGCGCATGGGCAAATGCTTGACTGTGGTGTGTCCGTCCGTACACGGCGCGCACACATGCGCGCTACCGATGTACCTTTTGTCGGAAGAAAACTACTGTTTATACTGTGGCTCGACTAACTTGCAATCCTTACTGGATGTAGCAAAAATCGGACCAGGTGGGGGCCGTGGCGCTCCCTGAGGTCGAACCAGGTCACTAGTCGGACCACCTTGAGTGAATCGGAATAGGTGGTGGCCGGGGGCGCCTGGGGTCGAACCAGGTCGCTAGTCCCGGTCCAGCTTGACAGGGTCGAACTAAGTAATAAGCGCCATAATTAGGCGAACTAGTTTGACAGTCCCACAAGCGCAAATGTTGCCAGAGTTAGAATCTGTGCGGAAAGAGAATAGGATTAATTTTGGGGGGCGCTGTAATGCTTTTGTACCGTATGTGCCGTATTTTCGGTTCTGTGGCCATACTGGTTAGGTTAGTTCCGTTTTTCGCCACGCCTATTCTCTTTCCGCACAGACTCTAGGCCAATGATGTGTTATCGATATAATAAAAATTAACAAACGCGTTAGATTTCGCTGACCTGTGACTATGACTTAATTTATAACCTAATAAATAAAGTGAGGTGACACAATAAATTCGTGAAGAGATTTAAGGATTACACGTTTCATGAATTTATTTTGTCTTTTTAGACCTATCCTGATGCGTGCATGCAAATGATTGTCGGTAACGTTTTATCGATATTTACCTATGACTGAAATGAAATGAAATAATTTATGAAATGAAATGAAATGAAATGAAATGAAATGAAATAATTTATTTCTGCAAGTAGGCCTCAAGGGCTCTTTCACATGTCTGATTCTTTTGGCGCTTCGGCAGATGACATTCTGGTGAGAAGAAGCGCCGGAAGAAACTCACCAGTTTCTCTTTTAAACACATTACAATAATTGTGACAATATTACATTGCATATCACAAACAACTACTTAACTAAATACATTTCAATAAACATAAAACTACAATTTTAGAGATGTAAAGGGTCTCTAGGCGTCAAAACAAGATAAATTACTAAGAAAAATAGAAAAAAAAGGCATATACTAAAATTAATGGAGATGTAAGGGGCCTCCGTTGTCAAAACATGTTTTGGAGGTGTAAAGGATCTCCAAACGTCAAAATACAAAATGGGAAACGAGAAATAGACGAGAAAAAAAAAATATCTGTGACTCACAAAACTTAAAAACTAAAATTAAAACAATTTTTCTTAGAGATGTATGTCGTCTCTAAGCGTCAAGACATTTACAAGTACAAAACAGATTTTTTAATATAATATAATCTACATTCCTCAGAGATGTATATGGTCTCTAAGGTTTAATGTGAATTATTTACAAAAACGGACTCTATGCGTTCAAGCTATAAGATAAAACGTTAACTTCAATTGAGAACAAGATGTAGTCTCTCACGTCAGTTCTATTAAACACTAGTATATAATTATCTAACACATTCAACATAGCCCATGCAAGCGTGAACAGACCGGACCCCACAAACGGCACCCGTTCACGAGCATGACGCGTATCTCAGCCATCGCCTCCCTCAACCATATTTTAGGGAAGGTTGCGACCCGATCAACGACGCCGCCGTAAGCAAAGCCCCTTAAGCGAGCATGACATGCTCAAGCTGCCGGACATTGAAACTAAAATAATTTGTCCGGTGAGAAACGACAAAATGTGCTCTCATGTTACATGGAGGATGGGGCTATTAAGATTTAGCAGTGTGAAAATGAATATTTGCTACAAAATTTAACTACCTACTCACTTAAAGGCGTTCTTGTCATCTAGAAAGTCACTGACGGTGTAATACGCCTTGCTCAGCAAGTGCCGCTTAACATGCGATTTAAATTTGCTGGGCGGTAAATCCACTACACCGGAGGGTATTTTATTATAAAAGCGTATACAGTTCCCCACGAACGACGTACTAACTTTACGGAGACGATGGGCTTGCACAGCCAGTTTATTTTTACTTCTTGTGTTGAAGTTGTGAACGTCACTATTGAGCTTGAATTCATGGAGATTTTTTCTTACATACATAATGTTCTCGAGGATGTATTGAGATGCTACGGTAAGAATATTTATCTCCTTGAATTTTTCTCTCAGTGATACACGAGCTCCTATTTCATAAATAGATCGTACGGCTCTTTTTTGCAACACAAAGATGGTTTGTATGTCTGCCGCTCTTCCCCACAATAGAATACCATAGGACATAACACTATGGAAATAGCTGTAGTACACAAGCCTGGCCGTCTCGACGTTGGTTAACTGTCTTATTCGCCTTACTGCATAGGCAGCGGAGCTAAGTTTACCCGCAAGAGTGCTTATATGAGCGTTCCATTGCAGTTTTGAGTCTAAAGTGACACCTAGAAATACTGTTCTGTCTTCAAATTCTAGTTCCTCGCCCTTTAGTCTTACTTTAGCACTGTTGTTCTGTTTCACGTTGGGTAATGTGAATCGGATACACTTGGTTTTCTTGGCATTGAGGAGCAGGTTATTTGCAGTAAACCAATCCACAATAGTGGACAGAGCATCGCTAATGACATCGTAGTTATCCTGTTTTCTGTCCACCTTGAAGAGAAGAGAAGTATCGTCTGCAAATAACACTATATCATGTTGACCTTGCACAAGAGTAGGTAAATCATTAATGTATACCAGAAACAGGAATGGGCCCAGAATTGAACCTTGAGGTACTCCAACAGAAACTGTTGAGCCGGCCGATTCAGTCCCGTTAATGACGACTCGCTGCGTTCTGCCCGAAAGATAAGATGAGACAAGGCTAAGGGCTCCGTTCTTTATTCCATAGTGACTAAGCTTTCCTCTTAAATTCTCATGACTAACGCAATCAAATGCCTTCGATAGGTCGCAAAAAACTCCAATAGCATCTTGAGTCTTTTCCCAAGCATCATAAATATGTTTAATTAGTACCGCACCGGCATCAGTAGTGGAGCGACCTTTGGTGAAACCAAATTGATTGCTGTGAAGTAGCTTGTTCCGATTGAAATGGGACATAAGCTGATTGAGAATAAGTTTTTCAAACACTTTGCTTAATGCTGGTAGTATTGAAATCGGTCTGAAATTTGTGGGGTCTGGTTTCGTTCCTGATTTAAACAAGGGAATGACTTTGCTATGCTTCATCAAATCAGGAAATACTCCAGCATCAACACATTTGTTAAAAATATCAGCTAAATACGGTGCCACGGGCTCTATAATTGAATGCAACACTTTGACAGAAAGGCCCCAAAGATCTTCAGTCTTTTTCATATTCAGAGATTTGAATGCTTTCATTATCCTATTAGGAGTAGCGTGAGTAAATTCGAAGCCTTCCTTGCATTCTGCTACGTTCATTTTTAATAATGCTTCAGCGACATCTGGTGACGAATTTAGAGACTTGGTTATCTCTAGAGGAATGTTGGAGAAAAATCGCACAAAATGATCCGCCACTTCGACATCTGAATTCACCAAAGCATCATTAATTCGTAGACTGTATTGATGATCTTTGACCCGGGTTTTCCCAGTTTCATCGCTGATTATCTTCCACACAGTTTTAATCTTATCATTAGAATTCTTGATCTTTTTCGACAAGTAATCAGCTTTAGCGCTGGCACACATTTGCTTAAAAGACTTGGAAAAATTCTTTACATACTCAAGAAATTCCGGTCTTTTATCAACTGTCCTCAAATCATACAGGTCGTAGAGCTGACGTCTCTTCTCGTGAATATCTGGTGTAGCCCAGTCACTGAATTTAGGTTTAACCTTGCCTTGAATTTTCTTCATACTGAAACAGGCGTCGAATTCTTTCTTTATGCAGTTAAACAGCGCGGAACACATACAGTCAGCATCATCGTGAGTAACTGAAAGATAACATAGTTGTTTCCATATATTTTGATTAAATAAATCTAAGCGTTTTTCCGATATAGGTCTGCACAGAGCGTCTTGTGGACTCTCAACCGTTTTCCCACTGAAGGAGGCTTGTTGTCCACAGTGGTCAGAGCTCAAGTTGTTAATAATAGATTTCTTATCTACTATTTATACTCGTATTACTATTTAATTTTCTGTGAGCCAGGCAACATTTTTATCCGTCAAACTAGTTCGCCTAATTATGCCGTTTACTTTAGCATAACTGGCCGCGACTTCGTATCTCGCGCGACAGAGCATCACCTGCACTGTCACTGTCACACTGTATTGCGTGGAAAGAGATGGATAGAATTTGTCGCGCGACAGAGTCGAGTGTCACAGTTGTGACACCTCTAGCAAAACTGTGAAACGCGATTCTTTGTCGCGCGACAAGCTAATTGCAGTTAGGTTCAAAAAAATCAAAAATGTTAATTAGACAGTATTGATTCTTAAGCGTCGAAATGCTACCTATCTCTTTCCACTCAATATAGTGTGACAGTGACAGCTGATGCTCTGTCGCGAGAGAAATGAAGTCACGGCCAGTTGTGCGAGACCGCCAGTAGGCTTATGATGCTACGCTTTGTCACGGGATAAATAAATGATAAAGCGTCCGACTCTCGCACACTATTTGTCAGAACGTGACGGATGCTTCATCATTTATTTATCACATGACAAAGCGTAGCATCATAAGCCTACAGGAGTGGCTCTTCCTCGATGTCGCCATGCGTCCTTGAGGCCTTCGCGAAGGGGCCTTAGCCAGCGACCAGAAAGAGCACGCGTTATGCGATAGAGAGACGGTCGGAGCCAGTGCGCTCCGTCCGGTGATTTGACCCTACCGACAGTTTTGTTAGAGAGAGACTTCTGTGTAGTACCTACTATTACTTATTATGTGCCAGTGCTCCGAAACGCTTCGTTTTGAAGTTCATATCCCGCCATCTCGCTCACTCAAATGGTCCATAAAAAGAGAGCGAGAGAGACAGCACGAGACGAACGTTGAACAAACATGTTCCTAGTTCTGCTGTGGCTTAATTTAATACAAACATCGTCGGTTGAATTTTACAACATACTATAGTTATATGGATAGGGAAACACAAATGAAATAAAAATAAAAATCATCTCATTTTAAAAATAACTTCAAAGTTAAAAAAAAGGTATTTGATTTTTCAAATGTTAAAATAATCTGTCATTTCAATGCAAAATTCATTATATGATAACCTTATACCTAAACGAACTTTCATGGTCAAAATAACAAATTAACTTTTTCCTTGTGCCTGTACAAACGGTATAAATTGTTTTTGGTAGAATAATATTTCCGCTGCAGTTGATAAATGGAAGTTCCTATTGCACGCTAAACGCGGATACTGCGAATGAAGTGAAAGACCGGTGCTGTCGAGGAAATACCGAGAGCGGGAACAATAGAACAAAGACCGTACGTGTTACCGGCTGTGTGGGAGTGGGAAACGAGCGATACCGAGCATTACAGAACCTATTCGAGAACATTAGGTACTACGAGACGCTTTGTTCTAAGTTCGTATTCTACCATCGCTCATTCAAATCTAGACTAACATTATAATGCGAAAGTAACTTTTGATTATCTGGAAGATATCGCTCTTTAAGGTGATATCAGACGGTTCACTCGAATGAATGGATGAAACCGAGGACCTTAAAATAAACAGCCGGACGGAGGCCCGCCAACAGAGAACTGAAGCCATTTCTAATACGCCGGCTGCTTGTACTTACAAGCCGCACGCACACATCAACTAGTTCTTTCCTATTGCGAGCAGCATGCACACATAGGTAGCCGGCGGATTAGACATGCTTCACTTCTTCGTTAGCGAGGCTCCGTCCGGCTATTTATTTTAAGGTCCTTAGATGAAACGATTTAGTATAAAGAAACAAAGGTGGGGAGGCATGAAAAAAAGCCTTCAAAAGCACTTAGGTTTAACTTAGGTAAGTTCATTAGGTCGCTTGCGTCCCTCCGAGCGAAATAGAAGCCCCGCGCAGCTTATACATCCAGAAAAAGCTGATTTCAACGATTAACTCCTTTCTGCCCAAAATGTCGCATAAAGGCTCCTTTCCACCTTCGATCTTCTTTTCAGTCGGTATTATTTTACAGATTGGTCGTGGTTATGGGTTGTTCGGTCCGGGTATACCAGTACTGTGTTAGCGGCATTCCGGGAACATCCTGCCATGCTGCGTGTCACGCAATCGTGACAGATTTCACAAGGTCTACTTAGTCATCATTATCTTAAAAGGTGAAAAGGGGGAATGGAAGCTTGTATAAGATAAGTTCGACTTTGTACCTACACTCGTGGACTATACTTAATTGTTGAGCCATTTAGGGTCCACCTTACAGTAGTTGATTAGTGGTTATTTACCGTTTAAGGGCATGTTCAGTATCGTGTTCTGATTAGGAAAAAAAGAAAAAAAAATCTGACGTAAAAAAATTGTCTTTTGCATGGAGGGTCGGCTAATTTGAACGACCTGCTCCATAGATTTTTTTTTTTCGCGTTAAAAAAAATGTCTTCCACTTTTTCCTAATCAGAACACGATACTGAACATGCCCTTAAACGCAAAACAAGCACTTAAATTTCACCTTGTATAGATTGTGTATTACACGACATAATTGGACTGAACCCTAAATGGCTTAGCAATTAAAGTCCGTGACCGTGCATATACTATACTATCATTCCGCAACCTTTTATTATTTTGTGCTGATGCCGTATATAAAATTGATTAAAAAAATCGTTAAAACTAGCCAGTGTTCACTTTACCCAACAACGCGTTATACCAGCAACATGCACACAATACCTACTCACTAATTAACTGTATCGGACGTCTCAAAAACGGGAATCATAAAGGACAGGACAATTAACGGAATTCCTTTCATCCGGAAAATATCTATTATATTTGCTAGCAAAGATACGAGAGTATTGAGTGAGAGATCGAGGGGCGAGTGTGGTTATTTTTAGGACGCCAAAATGGGTGAATGGATGTCTCGAAAATACGTGTTTATCACACTGTATGGGTGACAGGACTTTTCCGGTTTGACGATCTGTGCTTGAAGGCTAGGTTTATTCAATTCTGGAAGGTCAAAGCCAAATATCTAATAAAATCTTTACAAATATGCACTAGGATTTTGGACATCTTTCAGTCATAAAGTAATTTTCTGTCAAAAGTACCTAAGTGTGCTGTTTTTGAGGAGGGGGTTTGCGTGACGTACGTATACTTACTCAATACATAAAAAATCGTCTGTCACTACGATTCTAACAAACACATAACGAATGAAACAACACACTGGCGACCACAAAATATGCTTCTTAGGCACTGGTCTCACGGGGCGGTGGGATCAGTGCCTTAACGGGCAATATTTTTCCGTAATTTGCAACTATATACATCTTGCTTTAGCATACAAAGTAAGAGAAAGATAGCAAAACTTGCCGACTGTTTAGAAGGCTGTTGGTCAGGTTTTTTGGCGGTGGCTTGGCTGGCAGACGATAATGTTTGGGTAAGGCCCGAAGCGATTTCGCCGATTTCGCCGCGCAGTTACTAGGGGGTCATCCACAAAGTACGACCGTTTTCAGACTTTTAGACCCCCTATTTGATCTTGTTAGTATAGGCTGTCACATTTGGATAGACCCCACCCCCCCCTCCATAGGTGTGAAGTCCTATATGGATGAGCCCTAGTACCAAATTTTAGCCCTGCCAGGAGAGGCTCACTCGTCGATTTCGCCGCACGGACCGCGAAGGGGCCTCAACCAGCGACCAGGGTCCCGTTTCACAAAGCTTCAAGTTACAATTTTACAAGTCTAACTAGCAACATTGGCCAAATCAACCAATGGCGTTGCTATATTTAACCAATGCTGCAAGTGTAGACTTGTAATATTGTTACTTGCAGCTTCGTGAAACGAGGCCTAGGAAGAGCACGCGGTACGCGTTATGCAATAGAGAGTGACGGTCGGATTCGGTGCGTTCCGTCCGCTGGTCGGAGCCGAACGTCAGTTTTGTTAGAAAGAGAGACTTCTTTACGTATTACTATTAGAGTAGTATGTAAAGGCGCATCAAAAAAAATAACCATAACCTAACTGAAAGACTTGCACGTCAAAAATACCGAAACAAACATCAAAACATAGCTTTGATGTACATATGGATTTTTTTGATATTAAGATAGTAAGTATTTTTTTGCGGGGCGATTTATTATTTCTCTTACTATTACTTACTATGGGTGTTTTCTATGTATTTAAGTATTTGTATCTATTAAATATATCGTCGTCTAGTATCCATAACACAAGCCTTATTGAGCTTACTATGGAGCTAGTTCGATTTGTGTAAGATGTCCCCTAATATTTATTTATTTATTACTTATTCCATACTAAGGCTTCTCTCTGCGAAGCCCGCGTTTCTCGAGGCATCGAGCAATACCCATCTAAACTAAATTTCTGTTACATTTTTATATTCGACAAGCTTAATCCCATTAGAATTGTAGAGAAATTGTAACACAATATTCTAACACACATTACGGATTCCATTACACGTTAATCCCACGTGTTATTTATTATGCATAACGGAATAGTGTTTGGTTTGCAATATAATATGTGCCAGTAGGTACACATTATGTACAGTGGGCCAATCAAAATGTTGAGCTCTTAATGCTTTTGTCATAACTAACTTCAAATATGTATATCAATGACGAAAAGCGGAAACGTAGTAACCGCCATTGTTTCCTTTGGCGGTTACTACGTTTCCGCTTTTCGCAGCCAACTAGATAAAATAGCGGTTTTATAACACGGCTAGCCCTTTCATTGAACAACAGTATGCTTACGATGCTACGCTTTGACACGCGATAAATAAATGATAAAGCATCCGTCACTCTCACACACTATTTGTCAAAACGAGACGGATGCTTTATCATTTCTTTATCGCGTGACAAAGTTTAGCGTCATAAGTCTACAAGACTACTGCCCCAGCGGTTATCTATTCTCCGGGATATACCTAGCTACTGCAACTAATATACCAGGGCTCGAACCCGGTATTTTGCAAAAACCCCGAACGAGCCCAATATTTTTAATAAAATAAAAATAAAATAATTTATTTCTGTAAGTAGGCCCTCAAGGGCTCTTTTAAATGTCTTTCTTACATTCTTTTATCTTCTTTTTTTCCTTTTCTTTTCTTTTGGCGCTTCGGGTAATGACTAGGGAATGCAATCTCGTTGTCGCGAGATCTCGTTTTTGCGAGATCTCGGCCTTTTTTAGCGAGACTGATCTCGATCGAAAAATTGGCGAGATCTCGCGAGTTTATCGAGATTGCGCTCGAGCATAAAAACGTTTACTAATAACAGTTGTTGTCAAGTCAACGTGAAAACGTGATTGCGTTCGAATGTTTTTAAGAGTTTTCTATGTGATTTAAGAGTGTAATAACGAACGATGTCGGAGAATACAGTTTATAACGACTATGTGAGATTTGCGTGTGACGCAAACTGATTACTGAACAAGCTTTTTATTTTATTAGTATATCTGTTAATTAATATTTAATTTCTAATAGATCTCTGAGTAGGTATAGTCTTCTTTAATTTTTAATAATATTTCAATTTTGGTCAACTCAACCACAGAATATTTAATACTCAACTTAGTTACTGAGATTCATTTTTCATTTTAGTTTTTGACTTGTTGTTGTTATTTTATTATTAAAAGACTTTTGTTTTATGTTAGAAGAGAAGACTGATTGTTTATTTTATTTCTTATTTGATTAGATACGTGATAGACCAAAGTTTACTACTTGAAAGTTTATTGAAAAATGATAGATTATTATTAGCTACGTCATTACGTAAAAGTTTATAAAAATAATACGTTAAAATAAATGTTTATTTCATAACATCTCTAATCCTTTTTTTTCTCCTAATGTATTTAAGTATTGTGATCACAATTTGTGATTATTGCAAGAACAAACATACAAAACCGCCAATCTCGCGAGATCTCGAAATTGGCGAGATCTCCTGGTATTCATATTCACAATCTCGCGAGATCTCGCCTGAACCCCAATCTCGCGAGATTGCATTCTCTAGTAATGACCTTCTGGTGAGAAGAAGCGCCGGAAGAAACTCATTTTTTTATGATTTGTATGTAGGGCTCAATAATGTATTTATGCCACACCGGGCCATAAAGTGACTTTTTCCGCAAGCTGCGCGTACGGAAAAATCCGCTTTCTGGCCAAGTGTCGACATAAAATGATGTACACAACACGGGAGGTAATAAAGAAAGCCTTTCTTTGTATAACCACCCTAGTTGTGTAATGTACTTTACTTAAAGTACTAAGTCATTACTTAATGACTTCGTATTATTAGATTGTCCGATTAAAAAATTAAATAATAAACCGAAGAACGAAAAGAACGGCAAAAATAACGGTATTTTTAACCGACTTCCAAAAGAAGGACACATATGCGATTTTGGTATTTTTCTTACTTTCTCGTGCATTTGTTATTAGAAATAAGTTCCCAGTCTTAACCGACTTCAAAACAAAGAGCAATTTTTATGTAGGCTTGTTCCTCGGTTACTTGAAAACGTCTAGACCCATTTGGAATTTTTTTCTTTTAACTAAATAGACTTAAGTCTATTTGGTTAAAATAATATTTTTCCAGCGCCACTAAAATTTTAAAAATAAAGTAAATTTTTAAAACAAAAAATAAAAACCGACTTCCAAAAACTTAAACTAAAAACCAAAAAATAATATGTTAATTACCCTAAAGAAATGGATAATCAACGATTCATATATACACGGTGCCACCTAAGGAGCTCAACACAGCCAGCTTTACGTGGCAGGCACCAACTTCAAAAATAACAGGTTAAAAAGTATAAATATCTGTATATGTATATATGAATCGTTGATTATCCATTTCTTTGGGGTAATTAACATATTATTTTTTGGTTTTTAGTTTAAGTTTTTGTATGGAACAAATACCGGTATGCAACCCCTGACTACTATAATCGAGGTAAATCATACATATTACGCTGTGTTTCATTGAGTATAAGTAATTATCCGTTCAACAGAGCTAATGCTGTTAAAGAATACAATACTATTGAGAGGTAAACCACAAATTAGGATAACAAGAATATAGTGTCAATAAAGTATAACTGCCTTGAAAGATCATTACATTATAGATTCTATTTACTAGACAGTAAAGTGTAAATGCAGTTATAGATAACTGCGATCTTAATTTGTTTTGCATTTCACATTCGCCCGACGGTCTGCAAGTGCGTATTCCGTAGAGAAAAGACTTAGAGATACTATGAGCTTTCAACGGATTATCGGTTCTATGACCGTAATGATAAGGCGGCAAATGCTTTCAAACAAAAAAATAATAATGCGTTTTGCTTTTACAGATTCAACGGGGAGCCAGGTAGACCGCCCGGGTTTACTCGTGTTACGCATTGTTATTTTTTTTTGTGGTATTGTATTACCTCAATGGCATTGTTCGCTCAATGACATTGTATACTTTAACAGCATTAGCTCTCTTGAACGGATAATTTCTATAGATCCATCCATTTAATTTGCAATACAATTAGAACGTGTCAAGTTAAATTAATGGGTGTAACCGCAGTGTGGTTGTGGCTATTCTATTAGTGATATATTTTTACCCTCCAATCACATATCGATTCGACTCAAAGGGCGTAAACGCCGCAGGTTCTAACGGCGTTTACGCCCTTTGAGACTAAAGGTATCGATATTATTATTTAGAATGAAACATTTGATTTCAAATCATTATTGTCATCTATTAATATATCTGTATATGAGTGCCGATAATAGAATCCTACTATCCTACCTAATATTATAAATATGAAAGTTTCTGAAGATGTCCCAATGTCTGGAGGTTAGGATGTTTGTTACTATAGTATTTTGTGCAACAGTTGTTGTATAAATAGGGTCAAAATACGCGAATGGCGTGAGTTACGATACGAGCCACCGCAGCGGCGAGTATCGCAAATAGAGATGCCATGAGCGTTTTTTGACTGAATTATAAACGTTGCATACAATACATTTTCTACGACTAGGTTTTAAAATATAAAATACAAAATTAAACATGGCGCGCAAACAAGGCAAATATGCCATATAACTGACAATATAATAAGTGTCTATGGTAAACTTTATTTTTAATTTGACGTATACGGCTATAGTCACTGCGTAGTGACGAAATGAATACTTTTTTTATGTTGGCGTCAAAGAATTTTTTATTTCGGAAAGTTTTGTTTTACATAACAATTCCGCAATTAGCCAATAATGACCAAAAAGCAAAACGTTTTATTACAATTAATCTATTTTCAGCGTGACATACGTAGTTAACATTATACGTTTTGGACGCTTTGATTTTTAGGTGTTCAGCTTTGTGGTCGACATTAGGTAATTTGCGTTTTGGACATTTTAAATATTTGACATTAACGTACTTAGACGAGTTGTTATCTAGCCGTGTCGCTTTATGGACTATATGCTAATTGTTTATTTTACATAATCGACTTTTCGCTTTGTGGTCAATTTGCGTCACTGGACATTTTGCTATGAAAACGATTCGGTACTAAAGGGCTTTATCAAGCTCGATTTGTCTAAGATTGTCCCCCGATATCTATTTATTTACATAGCTGGTTTATGATTGCAAACAACAGCACAAAACACTAATATAATAATCAAACGTTTATGGCTTAACATGAAACGGGTATCCTCATTATTTATTAACATGAAACACAATTCAGGAAACCATCAAGGGGATTACTTTTCATTCAAATCCGGTACGAACTGGTTACAACAGTCTCAAACCGGTATTATCCCGGTATCGCGCTGTCAATCCTTTTAATTAATTCAACTGTTAGTTAGTGGGTAATATTAACGAGAATATTACCATGTCATTAGTGGGACGTGATTGGTAACTTGATATGTGACAGTGAAAGCGTTAAATTTTGATTTTAATACTGGGGTAATTGGACCCAGAAGCGAAAATAGTTCGTATGGCTTTGTCATATGAACTTAAATATTGTTGACTGTAATGTGCGCTTTATTCGAGCTCTCTGAGGTGTTTGTTCTATTTGTGAAAACGTATGATCTATTGTGTGCATATTTATGTTTATTTAATTAGATATTTTACGTCACACCTGGCCATAAAGTGGCAATTACAGCCCGCTACGCATGCGGAAAATCCTACTTCTTTCCTTCCGGCCGGGGGAGGCGAAATATTTTGTACTTAATCACAACGGGCAGTAATAAAGAAAGCCTCATATCGCATATTTATCGCCCTTGCCTTCGGCGTCAAATACCTACGATCTGAGACATTCTTTGTTTTACCGCCCTAGGTAAGTAATGTGCTATTATCTAGGCACACAGGCGTAGTTACATTATAAAAAAAATACTAGTCTATTTTTTGAACTATAACGACGATTGAGCGATTAAAAAACCAATGAATGTTTCTTTCATATAAAGTATTAATAGTAACGCCATCTCTCGCTCAAACGTCGCAACCTGTAAAGGCTCGCATTGGGGTGAGACACCCGTGTAATATGGGTTCTCATAGATGGCGTTTAGGTTAATTCCTTTCAAAAACAGAATGATACGGAAGTCAAAGTAGATGGCAAGGTTAGGTTAGGTTAGGTTAGGTTAGCGGGTGGCTCGGTGGACGAGTGATTGAGTCGCTGGGCCGGAAATCCAGAGGTACCGGGTTCGATTCCCGGTCTGTACACAGTTGAGTGCCATTACATTTTTCTGTATATGTAACATAGAAATGTTGTGTAATTTACCCGCATTAAAAAACCAATGAAGAGACAGAAATGTTTCTTTCATATAAAGTATATAAGATTCTGTTAAAATAAGCAAAATAAGGAAATATGTTTAAGTTATGAATTTGATACCGAGAGCAAGGACTATTAAAACAAGAGGACTGTCATTCTCCATACTTTGGATCGTACCCCGACCGCAAGGGGATTTCCAGGCAATAACTAGATGGCGCTAAAAAACTAAACATTTAACGATGTTATAATTGAACAAAGAAACATAGTACAATAACAATTAGTTCGTAAACATCTAATAATTAATAAATTCTAACATTTAAATACTGTGTCACGCTTGCAAAGTTGAATAATTGTAAATAATGTCATTCTTATACCTAGCTTATACATAGATGGCGTTGTAAATATCAGGGAACAGCTTTTTGTATGGAGAATGGCAGTCCTCTTGTTTTAATGGTCCTTGCCTAGAGCAACTTTTTTTATGAGTGCAGTTTGGTGGGAAAGTCCATTTTAAAATATAAAATCATAAAAAAAAGTATCAAGACCATTAAATAACCCATAAAATTTAAGGCAACTTTTGTTATGAAACCGTTACGATAAACGCAAGTTTAAGCGTTTCGGCACGTATTTGGGAACGTCTAAAGATGTGATTTTAACATTGTAGTATCTCGGTGAGTTTTTCTGAGATTGAAGTGGTTTTTTCACTAGTATTTCTATTATTGAGAGGTGTTTCTATAACATAAGAAAAAAGTTGTCAAAATAGCCAATTATATAGACTGATGATAGTAAACCCCAATGGATATTCAGTCTAAATACGCAGTACGCAGCCGTCACTTCCTGCGTAAACCGGCACACGTGCCTTTGTTAATTACGCCGGCATTGACGGAAGTGACGGGTTACGTTAGGAGCGCTCACTAAATAATTACGAGGATAAATTAAAGTGGCACAACACATGGGATTTGAAATTACATTACAATATTATTATGACTCTAGTTAATTATATAAGCTGTGATTTCCACATTTGTAGTTTTAAGTTTTCATTTTCTGTGCGTCACGGGTTGTTACATAATAAGGTGTAATTTTAATTGTCTACATTTTGCATTGTCCTTATTATTTACTCTGGTTTTCTTATTATTTAAGACTTGATTTCTAATGATATGTTTAATAGAACAGTTAATTTTCAACACCATCCGATCCGGAGTACATGGTCGTGATGCAGACCAAACTCGGCATTCACAAAGTAAATTACCATTTTGGTACGGAACCCTAAAAAACCTTACATCCTCAAGGAAACGAAAATTCAAAGGGTTGACTTAGAGCTATGAAATTTGGCTAGTAATAACATCTTAAACTATAAGTAGAGGGAAAAATAAAAAAAAATACATTTTTAATTAAATCATAAAAAAATCACTTTACTTAGGGAATCAAGATTTATTGGGTACTTTGATATCTACCTACTTTTATACCTACAAATTTGTACGGAACTCTCGGTGGGCGAGTCCGACTCACACTTGACCGGTTTTTTATGAGCCTTTTGTGGCCCACTGATGTGTCTTTGTCTGACTTCAAGTAATCTCGCCAACAACAATGAGTTGTTGTTACTTACCATTAAGGGCCGACACAGACGGACTGCAACCCAAATGCAACTTGTATAGAAACTGTGCAGTCGGCGTGCAGTCAGTGTGCAGCTGGAATGCAGTTCCCATACAAATCGCGGATGGTATGCAGTCCGTCTGTATCGGCCCTAAGATTTTCATTATCACTAAGAAATTCAGTATTCGCAGTATAATAGCAGTTATTTTTCTTAGTACAAAAGGTACATCGCGCGCTTGAATGTGTGCGCGCCGTGTACGAACGCACTACAAGTAAAGTTTTAAGAATGCGTAAAAATGCTCCATATATAAATGCTCCATATATGTATGCAGCAGTATGTAAGAAGCCGTATTTATGTATTTGGTTCGTCTTTATACTTTGGTAATGAGTACTGTAGCCAGAGCTTAGTTCAATGCAACGCAGGTTTTCGTGCTCCCCGTACTTACGTGGCTCCCTAGTTTTTTGCGTGTCTTTTACATCTAATAAATTGTTATATATACAGGGTGCTTTTTATTCACAAGCAAAAATTTATCGGCTCAGTTGGCTCAGTGTCCTAGAGGATATTGGTTTCTGACACAAAACGCCGTTCTGGTACCCTTAATTGCGTCAAATGATGACAGTTTAGTGTTTTGAGGCCTGATAATAAGTCTTTGAGCCCCAGCGATATCTGGAACGACCAACCGGACGTTTTCCACTCGGTCGCCCCAAATTAGACTAATTATAATGATCCTCAGATAAAATAAAGAGGTATTTTTTGTGTCCAAAATGCGGATACAATGGCAAATGTAAACAAATGAAAATTATGGTGCCACCAATATACCTAAAAAGTATAAAACGGTTTTTTTTTGTTGTCAACGCTTTATTGACCTCCAGGCTTATGAATTTATGCATCCATCTCGTTCTGACAAGTATGCAAGTGTGAGAGTGACGGATGATTTATCATTTATTTATCGATTGACAAAGCTCATCATAAGCCTACTGAACTGCTCCGATTGCTCTGATCTCGTCGCGTCGTGGATTGCCTGCCCTTACAATCATAGTTAACGACCCCGGCTTTTAATAGAAAGGACTACTAACCAATTTTTGCATACAATACTTTTTCTACGACGAGGTTTTAAATTATAAAATACAAAATTAATCATAACCTGGAAACAAGGCAAATATGACGTTTGACTGACAGTATGGTGTCTATGGTAAACTTTTTTTTTAATTTAAAATATACTTAAATTAAAAATACTTTTTTTATGTTGGCATCAATGAATTAAGTTCGGAAAGTTTTGTTTTTCTTAAAAACCGTAGGAATTTAATTGTTTGTTAAGTTGGTAGTTGTGCATTTTTACCGTAAAGTTAAAATTGAGCGCTTAATCCTTGACCTAAGTTTAACCTAGATTTAGAAGTCTGTGGCTGCTAGCAATAACGTAAAGTGACGATAACGACACTAGTGCTGTTATGGGGAATAGAGTATAGACTTCTCTGAACTCATATTATGTATGTTCTTATATTAGTGTTCGTGACCAAGTAAAAGACAGATAACAGTACAGGAGTAGAAAAACAACATTTTCTTTTTTCAACAATAGGTCTGTAACTATTACCTATAGTTAAAACTTACAAATATTGCATGTGATAAAACAATCAGCCTGTAAGTATGTATATGATATTGTTATGTTTATGTTTCATGCCAAAGTAAATCACAAATAGATTAATAAACAATATATTTTATGCCACACCTGGCCATAAAGTGGCTTTTACCTCACTCCTCATATATGCGTCTCTCGCTTGCAGCTCGGGCCGCACGCAAACTTCTGCGATCTCGGCCTTTCTTTGTGTTACTACCCTGGTTGTGTAATGTACTATTACGTCACACCTGGCCACAAAGTGACAATAACCGCCCGCTACGCGTGCGGAAAATCCCACTTCATGACCTGGGGGAGGCGTAAATATTTTTTCATCACACTACACGCTCGAAAATGTTGTTGTTATACGTAGATTCTGCGGGCCGTAAATGACATATTAAGCCCTAGGGCGTAAAGTTCTTTTTTTAAATTTGAATACGCTGGTTCTGTTTTACTCTTATTTGTCATGTTCAAAGGAAACGCCAAACTTACTTTTTTTAACTTTTATCACTGAAATATTTATTTAAAGAGAACTGTTATTGCAAATACACGTAAACACATATTTCAGTAACATTAATTAAATTTTTAAATATTGTATTTCAGTATTTTGCAAATATATAATCAACTAAAATGTCCGTTTTAGGTCTTTCTTTACCGCTATGGTTTCCGAACGTGACTTGACATTCGCATTATCTATGGATATATGTCACTTTCTGTTTTAAAAATTTCTTATCATACTGGGTGGATTAGTAAGATTATTTATTTAGATTTCCTCAGAAGTGGGATGAAAAATATTGTGTGTGCCATTGGCGGTAAAAGAATTATACACAATGTACTAATACGCCCTAGGTAAGTAATACTATATATAATTCAATTATTAGCATCACACTAGCTAGATGCAGTTACCTATTAATATAATTTGATTGATGAATTGTATTAAAATCCAGCCAGATTTAGCTATTTTTCTTAAAATGTATTTATTCCAACGATCCATAACTTGATTCTCAGAAATAATTATAATTCTTTATCGCTGACAACTATTAACAACACAATAAATATATTCCTTAACAATATTGCATATGACTGAAGAACGTGCCGAAATAAGGTCCTAAAATGTGAGTAAAATGCGGGTATAAAATGTAGGGCGCGTAATCGGGTGTGTAATGATCGATATAAAAATATTTAATATATTTTCTATCGATATATCAACATTTGATATAATTTCAAAGGGTATAATCACTCATTGTGTATAATAAACGTTTGGTATAATTTTAAAATATATACATTTATTTCGTATATTTAACGTTCGGTATAACGCTTATTTCTTATAACGATTATATGGTATAACGCTCATTTTATATACAAATCATAATATATAACAATCAAGAGGTATAATAGGTATATAAATCTTTATTACCATTTATATATTTGAAATTGTAACGCCTGTGACCTAAACCTAACCTAACCTACTTTTTGATAGCAGTGCGTTTTTGTTGGGGGACGCAGTTCGAACCCTAACCTAACCTAACCTAACCTAATTGAACTTATGGTTTGAGTTTTTTTTAATGCGGGGGGCTTCGCCCCCCGAGCCCCCCTTTTTCTTCTGTGCCCTTATAATTTACTAACCTAACCTACTTTTTGATAGCAGTTCGTTTTTGTTGGGGGACGCAGTTCAAACCTAACCTAACCTACTTTTTGATAGCCATTCGGTTTGGTAGGGGGACGCAGTTCTAACCTAACCTACTTTATGATAGCAGTTCGTTTTGGTAGGGGGACGAAGTTCAAACCTAACCTAACCTACTTTTTGATAGCCATTTGTTTTGGTAGGGGGACGCAGTTCAAACCTAACCTAACCTACTTTTTGATAGCAGTTCGTTTTTGTTGGGGGACGCAGTTCGAACCCTAACCTAACCTAACCTAACCTAATTGAACTTATGGTTTGAGTTTTTTTTAATGCGGGGGGCTTCGCCCCCCGAGCCCCCCTTGTGGGGGGCTTCGCCCCCCCGTCCCCCCTTTTTCTTCTGTGCCCTTATAATTTACTAACCTAACCTACTTTTTGATAGCAGTTCGTTTTTGTTGGGGGACGCAGTTCAAACCTAACCTAACCTACTTTTTGATAGCCATTCGTTTTGGTAGGGGGACGCAGTTCTAACCTAACCTACTTTTTGATAGCAGTTCGTTTTTGTTGGGAGACGCAGTTCAAACCTAACCTAACCTACTTTTTTGATACATTATATCAATAATGGTTATGCCAATTGTATTTTATATGAAAATAACGTTATACCATAAGTTCATTATAGGAAATAAGCATTATACTTAAAGAATGCTATATTAAATGTTATTCTATCAAATGATCATTATAAGAAATAATAATTATGTCATATGTAAATATATTAAGTGTTGTTATATGATTTAATAATTATATCAAATGAGCGTTATTGCGACTAATATTATACCAAAAATTTTTATAGCCATCGTTACGCACCCCGCGTAATCATTGGCCATTAGAGCGTGCGTTACGCTGGATTGCCCTAATGTAGGCAACTCTTTGATGTGTATAGGGGCCTACTAGAGAAACGCACATCAACTCACTTTTATTTCGACTTCTTGACGACCCATGTAGCGAAATGACCGAGTGATCGAAGCGAACGAAGATCTCAGTTTCAACTTGGGCACGCTTTCGTCAAAGTATAAAGACAACCAAGTAGTTCGTCTTCGCCGTTTAGGAGCGCACGATACCTACGGTTGCCTAAGGCACAGGGCTGCCGCTCGTCGGTTCTGTAAAATACCTAATTACTACGACGTAACTTTCATTAGGTTGACCTCGATCGAACGAACAATCGTTCGAGGTCAACCTAATAAAAGTTACTTATTTCTGTTATTAAGAATAATTTGTGACGCCGCGATGACGTCACCGCAGGCGCACACAAGCGCACCGCGGCACCGCGCAGCGCGCGCGCATAGAGCTGCCGCGTCGCGCAACGGCCGGCCACCGACTGCGAGCCGGCAACCCCCACTACCGACATTTACAACGGAAAGCTTAAAAGCAAGCCCCGCGCCATACAACGGGCATGGCGCGGGGCTTGCTTTTAAGCCATACAACGGGCTCGGCCGTGTGTAAGGCACACGGTCGGACGCCCTTGGGTGGTCTGGCCAAGCGAACTGGTTCGAGCCCAGTGACCGCAACGGCCAACCACCCGGCCCGACAATCACAATGCCCGAAAGTGGGTTGTGAGTTTGTCAGGTTTAAAAAAAAAAAAAAAAAAAAAAAAAAAAAAAAAAAAAAAAAAAAAAAAAAAAAATACAACGGGCAGAACGTTCTCCGCTGCCCTCGGTAACGGACGGCTGGGAGCGTTCGCCTCTGGTCAAACGCGGCGTGCTCGTATCCGCGATTCGCGTTTCCAGAGTCTTCCCCCCTTCTGGGAAGAAGCTTCCCGCAGCGCGCTCGTATCCGCGACTTGCGAGGTCCCAGCTTCCCAGCGGTGGGCAACCGATCCCTAGGCGGGAGGTACCGACGCAGCGTGCTCGTATCCGCGACTTGCACTGGTACCATAACGCTTCAGGAAATTGGTCCCTAGGGACTCTTCCAGACTCCCGGAGTCTCGTTCCCGACTCCTAGACGGGACGGCTGGCGCAGCGTGCTCGTATCCGCGACTTGCATCGGCCCAACGCCTAGGACTCCGTCCGCCAAATAATTAGGGCACAGCTCAATTGTCAGGAGCACCTAGAGCCGCTAGAATAAGGTTTCATTATTAATAAAGGGCATAAAAGACCCGCAATTATATAGTCAATCCACTGTTTGTATTCCGCTCCTTAGTTAAGTCCCTCCTATCCCTGAGCTAGTCTGGAAACCCTCGAGAGTCCCGTCTGGACTGAGGGATATGTATGGAGAGGTAGCCTAGGCGACCTAACCCACTCCATCACAAATTGTTTAAATAAATAAGTATTGGTATGTGTACGTGTAAGTAACGCAACGATATTTCGGCTCGTTTCATAAAACCACTCTCGTGCTTACTAAGGCATTTTATGTATCAATAGAATCAACTACTATTTAATTAGTACATATTTAAAAAATCTGTTAATTTTACTCATCATTGTCAAACAAAATAATTATCTACTCTATTTAATTGGTATAGTTTGATCACAAAACATCAAACATTCTATAAACGACTTAAAATATAACATTTATATAGGTACTAATAAAATACACACTTTTCGGGATCCTTAGGAATATTGAAATATGATAATTCTGGATTTTGCGCACTATTCCTCAAACATCCGAACACACTGCAGTATATACGTCTTCTATACTTTGCTTCGTGCGCAGACATTTTGTACGTTCGACCGCTCGCATCGACAGCTCAACAACCCTGACTAAAGCACCCGGCAATGCTCGCCTGTGGTGCGTCCGTACACGGCGCGCACACATGCGCGCTCCCGATGTACCTTTTGTCGGAACACAAACTACCTACCGTATACCGTGCTTTCGTATTTCCGGCGGGTGTCTGTCTATTCTCCTCTACAAATCGCATTTCTCAACCGATCATCGTAACATTTTGTGAGCAGATTCGGTGATTATATATATATATTTTTTTGTCGACTGAGTTTTTTTTAAATGGCAGAGTTAATAGTCGGTGACCAAGGACCTTAAAATAATTAGCCGGACGTAGCCTTGCTAACAAATACCTAACTGAACCTCTAGTCCGCTGGTTTCTTAACGCTGGTTGGTCTGGTCAATGTGTGCGTGCTGCGGGTAGAGGGAATAAACTTGTCGATGTGTGCGTGCGGCTCGTAAGTACATACAAAGCAACCGTTACAAATGCTTTAGTTATCTGTTGATGGCTCCGTTCGGCTATTTATTTTAAGGTCCTTATGGGTGACATTCTCTACGAAGGTCCCGAACTGTATTAAAAAAAGTGGTACGTCGATGTCACGGAGTTTCTTACGCCGGTATTTCTCGAGGCAGAGGTTCATTTTTCCAAACTAAACTTTGGCACTTGTATTAGTAAATTGTAGAAGACATATTTTAACATACTAACACAATGGACATGGTCTGAAAAATAAAATTTGAATTTTAATTATAGATACATTAAGCAAGCACATTGAAAAATCGAATGCGACCCACTGCCCTCATGCAAAGTTAAAATCAGCTAGTCTCATCAGTTATCAGCTAGTACCCAATGTACACTAACTGATATCAAATAATCTCGCACTGTACGTTCTGTGAGGTGAATTTGTTCGCGTACTGGTTTACAATCCGGCTTTAGCTGCAGTGAATCGCATTCGGTTTTTCAATGTGCTTGCTCAATGTACCTATCTATAATTATACTTAATAAAATTGTGGTGTTTCATTAAGATATAAGGAATCAAAATATTTTCAGTAAATATGATGAGTCTAATTTTCATTAGCACGATGGACCGACCAGCGTAAATGCGAGGAACTATCTCAAAAATTCTATGATGTAGGTAGTGAGGAGCGCGAATGGACTGAAGTCGATAGTGGGACTGTATTCATGCCAGAACGATGACGACCGACCACGATCATCAGTCAAGATGGATAGGACTAAAAAGAAGCTGTCAAAATTATGCGTTTAGAAGATTCGCTTGAGAACGCCTAGTGTTAATGCAGTAGGTGCGGGGTTGCTTGATCGGGAGTAAAACCAAAACTTGTCCAGAAACTAATTTAATATTGAAAACACAAACACAACACATTTAACACTATAACTCAACAGAAACCGATACTTTTCGCAAACATAAATTCGGAACAATTATGGCGGCGCGGTAGCTGTGCGCAGACTGACGCTATGACCGCCCGCGCGCTCCCCGCCAGCGATCCCCCCTCACACTACCCCGCGGTCGCCATAAGCTGCCGCCTGGTAACAGCGCGGGCGAGAGGCGAGCGTATAAAACTTTAACAAATGACTATCTACTTCGGAATCTTCGGATAGTCGTGCCACTTTTTAACATTACCACCCCCCAGTTGGAGGCTTCCATCGACAAATGACTGTCTGAAGGTAGCACGACTATCCGAGCAACGGGACGACGCAGCGGCCCAGTGGTTGTTTACATACTAAATCTATAACAACATGATCATCATTACCCGGGAACACTATGTACTCTATGCCACGGGACCACATATTGTGCGGTTGTCACGCCACTTATCGCTACCACATCACCTTAACACTTTAACCGAGTTCGTTGGGGTTGTCTACAAACGTCTCAGACAGCCTGTCTACCATCTTCCATTGGCTGCGAGCGTCGACGTCGCTGGTATTGTAGGTAGTAATGTGCTTATTATCAGTAGTTACATACCCCAGCGGACGCCTACTCACAATCAGCTCTGCTTCTAATAAAACTGTGGGCAGAGTATCTACGGTCGGCGGTCGGTGTCGTTCGGTCAGCGCAGCATGCGAGCATCCATCGCGCAGCGGATGAGCGTCTCGGGCGGGATGCAGCGGCGCTCGATGCCCTTAGTCAAGGCATCACCCTGAAGACGTTCGGCGGTCAATCCTCGCAGCGCAGTATATAGCTCCATGTGCGCGGCGGCGACGTTTGCGTTGCAGCAGTCAATCCAGCTTGGCGCAGATTGCCCGCGACGTGCTATCAAGCGGCGTAAGGCGAGGAAGACAGCGTCGCTGCTGTGTGATGGCGCTGCCAGCTCGAAGCAAACGGCGCGTGTGGCGAGGCATGTCAACAACACGCCCCACCGACTCTCCCGGCGCCATCCTTTAGTGAGCTGCATGGAGTCCATGATCTTGGTGAGCGGGCGTCCGGCTCGTTGCGCCTCGAGAACGCGCGCAGTGACACGCATGGCTTGTGTCGGCTTGAAGCGGCGCGTCACGTCGATGAGCGGTAGGCTGTGCTCAGCCACCACTCGCGGCCTCTCCGAGCCCCCCGGGTCGTCGACAGTGGGCTTCTCGCGGCTCCAGCTCGGCCACGGTACCTGCGGATTACAGAGAAAAGAGGGACCCGAAACCCATATGTCCTTGTCATTAGGCCAGCCCATCCTGGTTGCCTCCTCGGCAGGGTTGGACTCTGAAGGCACCCAGTGCCAGTTACTTCTCTTACTCAAGTTACCAATCTCTTCCGACCTATAAGAGACATATTTTTGGTAATCGCGCGTGTCAGAATTTCCCCCTGTTTTCGAGTCAGGCCACAAGTCTACATAATCATACGATAATCTGCATGCCCACGCCGCTGGCTGTAACCCAAGGCGCGGAGTTAACATGAGCTTAAGGAACTCGCGCTCGATAGGTTTGATCTCGGCTATGACTATCTCAGTCGGCAACAGCTTAAACGACGGTTCTAATTTCATACAATCACTAGAAGGGAACCAGATCACACCTAGCGTGCGCTCGTTCTCTGAAGTGTCTAGTTTGACACGACCCGGCACAACAGACGGCAGCTTTTCAATAAAATCGACTGAATTTGTCACCCACCCCCTGATATTTAAACCAACTGCTTGGTGAATATGGGTGACGTCAGCGATCAGCTGTTGCGCCGTGTCCATCAAATTAACACTATCCTTACAGCAATTGTCGGATTGAGCCCTCACAAACGTAGCTACATCAAAAAGCGGCGCGGACATGCAGTTGGCAGATTCGTGTTCACTACCACCAACCCCCTCACCCAACGGGCCATGGACTACCCACCCCAAGGAAGTAAGAGAAGCAACCGGACGACCGGGTTTACCTTGTCGAATCTCCCCGCCGACGATGAGCCTCCAGTTGTCCTGCCCCAACAACAGCATCGGTTTCGCTTCCCTCATTTCAGAGCAATCCAGGTCCCGCAGGTGTGCGTTGTCCTCGAGCACGCGCGCCGGTAACGTTTGCGACGGCAAATTAATATTACGCAAAGTACGCACGGCAATGTCATGGCACACTCCGTTCGGTCCGCGCACTATGACTTTAACACTCCGCGAGCTATTGTCTATCATACATTGTCCGCTCGCCGTCAACAACATCGACATCACTCGCGAGTTTATCGTCCAAAAGCGACACGGACGCGCCGTCGTCTAAAAGTGCATACAAAGAGTGTTCCAAACCGTTATTAGCCACTATTGTCACTGGTAACACTTTTAGCAAAGCACCCCCGCGGCACTCCCCAACATTCGTTAACATTTCATATTTCGCGGGCGGTGCGGGCGCGAGCGTACGCGACGATGTTACCGGTGACGGCGGGATAGGCGGTGGTCCCACCGCGGGCGACGTAGCGTTGATCGGCTCTTTATGTAGTAACTCGTGGTGTGACCAATTACATTTCCTACAACGCTTCGCACGACAGTACCTGCTCGAGTGAGTTTTCGAAATGCACTTGAAACATAGTCTATTTTGTTTAATAAAATCCCAACGTTCATCTATGTCAAGGCTTTTAAACTGATCGCACTCACTCAGTTTATGGTCCGTTTTATTACACTTAACACATGCGATGTTAACATTGTTCTCAGTGTTTGTAACGGCGGCGATCGTTTCCACTTGCGTATGCACTCGGTGATACGGCCCGCTCGCGCGCACCGGGGCCACAGCCTTATCGCGTCGACCGGCGGGCGGCGGCGCGCGCTCCGCGTTCGGCGCGCCGATCACGCCTATGTTTATCGGCGCGTAATACGACGATGCGCGCGACAGTTGACTGAGAAAGTCCACTAGTATGTTAAGATTCGGTGACACTCTTAAATCAACACCACTGTCCTTGTCCAAACGCATTGCAAATTCGCCATATTGCGCGCGTTGATACGGCGTTAATTTATTTAAAAGTTCACTTACCAATTGCGGGTTATTTAAATATCCGTCGGCACGAATAGTCTTTAAAACTGACGCACAATTACGTACCGTAGTCGTGAATTTACGGATCTCGTTACCGTCCTCGTTGATGTTAGGTAAATCACGAACTTTCCTTATGGCGCACTCCAAGAGGCGACTCGGGTGGCCGAACTCATCTTCGAGCGCCGTGAGGACTTCTTCCGGGTCGGATGAGGTTCGCAGCAAGTCCCCGACGGCGGCCTTCGCTTCGCCGACGAGCGCCACCCGGAGGCGCGCCATGTTCTCGAACGGCGTAAAGTCGTGCATCTCCGTCGTACTGCGATACGCTTTCTCGAAACCGAGCCAGTCGGCCGCGTTGCCGTCGAAACTCGGAATCTCGTGCACCTGCCGCGGCACTCTCCGCGGGTGTCCCAGCTTCCCAATGGCTTCCGCCAACCGGTAAATGTCTGTTTGGGTCTGGTCCCGCGGCGGTAATGCGTAGGGCGCGCACGGTGTCGACGCGCTCGGCCCGAGCTCGGGCACGCGCGGCGGGGCGGCGGCGGCGGCGGTGGCGACGGGCGCGAGCAGGCGGCGCGCGGCGGGCGCGTCGTTGAGCCAGCGCGGCACGCGCGTCGAGCTCGCGCTCGCGATGCTCCCCGCCGGGTAGTCCAGCTCCTCCTCCTCCACGGCCAGCTCGGCCATGTCGAGTGCAAGCTTCTTCCTTATCAAGTTCTCCTTGATTTTAGCCACCTCGAGCTCCGCTTCGTACTCGACGCGTATTCGTTGCGCTTCGCGTGCGGTCCGGCTCAGGCCCGACGAGTGGCTGGCGCTCCCTCGCGGGCGTACAGTGCGCTCCGTAGTCGGCTTGCTATTCTCCGACGGCGGTACAGATTCTTCACCGTGGTCGCTGTGACCACCCGCCGTGGAGCCAAGCGCGGGCTGTGGAGCCTCGTCACCTGCACGCTGCAGTCCTGAGCCCGAGGGAGTATTTATGCCCGAGTCTGCACAGGGCTCAACAATCTTTGATTTCGCCACACTGCGAGTAAACGGTTTCCGATTCTGGTCGGCCATTTTATTTTATTCCCTCCGCATCCGAGCTCGTAAGGACCAATGTTAATGCAGTAGGTGCGGGGTTGCTTGATCGGGAGTAAAACCAAAACTTGTCCAGAAACTAATTTAATATTGAAAACACAACACATTTAACACTAAATACAAACAGAAACCGATACTTTTTCGCGAACATAAAAACAGCAATAATGGCGGCGCGGTAGCTGTGCGCAGACTGACGCTATGACCGCCCGCGCGCTCCCCGCCAGCGATCCCCCCTCACACTACCCCGCGGTCGCCATAAGCTGCCGCCTGGTAACAGCGCGGGCGAGAGGCGAGCGTATAAAACTTTAACAAATGACTATCTACTTCGGAATCTTCGGATAGTCGTGCCACTTTTTAACACCTAGTATCCCTTTTAAATCTAACGCTTCAAAATCACTCTTGCTTTTTACAGCTTTCTTTCTTTTCTTCAACACTTACAAATATTATCTGCACACATACAGCGATTAAGGTATTTTTAACTAAGCAACATTATATTTTATTTGGACAACCCTAACTAACACTTCATGAGGCCTTTACCCAAAGAGCCCAAAAAGCATGTAACCGTTTCACGTCTTTAGGGGAGACCTATGTTGAGTAGTGGACGTTTTCGGGTTTAAATGATGACGATGATGAATGCCTTAACAGAGAGCTTCCATGATCTGTGAACATGTCTTATTTGGGGGTCTATATTGTCTCCCATAATTTTTAGAAGTCATACTGTATAATTAGTCATAATTATCGATTTTTCAAAATTATTTTAAAACAAATCTAACCTAAACTATTGTTTTCCATACGCTAGCGTTTTAAAATATACTGAAAATATTAGCTTTTTAGAGAGACGAATACTGTATGACTTTCGATAATTATGACTAACAATACAGTATAACTTATAACTTTATGGGAAACAAGGGCATCCCCTTATTTTTAGCAAACTCACAAATAACTCGCTCCACGTTCCATTTTACATTTCAACTATGGTAGCGCGTCGATTCGCTATCAAGTTAGCTGTAAGCCGACTTGCTAGTCTATCTCCCAAAGATCCTATCGCGCTTCTACTTTTATTGGAATTTAGACTTTAAACAGAAGCCATAGAGTACTTTTTGTTACTATGAGTTTGAGTGAGATACAAGGTTGCAGGTAAGCATCAATCAAAATCGACCCATGTACGATTGGCGATGAAACTCTTTGTACCATGAAAGGGACAAAATTAATTGGTTTTTATTAAAAATTCTCGCGTCTACGAGGGCCATGGAGCGTATGCGTGCAAGTTAGGCGATTATCGACTTTGTTACAGCAGCGTAAGGGTTTTAAATAAAAAGGGAAGGGGGAATAAGGTTTTATTTTGTGGTTATACAGATGAAACGATGCATATTGACGTTTTGTACCCTTTTTGCGGTTCGGGCTTTTGTGCCGTGATCCGTATGTTTTTGGGATTTTTACGCTATTGACATTGTTTCTCCCAAGTGTGAAACAAAGGAGGTTAATGTGTTTATAAACGATTACCTCAGCTTGTCAAATAACAATAGCGAGTATTTACGATAGCCATAATCCGACTTCCAAAGAAACTAGTCTATTAAAATATCTTGAAATATTAATTTAATCATTCACGGTTTCCCATCGGCTTCCACTCATTATTACAAGAACACGGGACTTAATTTCCGAAGTGATAATCCAAGTGCGGGTAGTTCGTAATACTCGCGCGCACTATGGTTCAGCCCATACCATAGAACATAAGTCTAGAAATCGACAGTAGCCAATCTGTAATTTGTACTTGTACCTACTAATAACCACCCTACAGAAAACTATAAATAGATTGGAAATAATCTGATACAATCACCGGTCCGACAATCGCTACGCCCGTGTATGGGTTGCGAGTTTGTCAGTTTCCTTTTTGAGCTTCCGAAGTGAACACATCTATCTGCACTGCACCACGTAATTAGCCTTATTAGCAACTCATTAAAGTGAAAGTTGTTCGTCGACGAATTTCTCAAAATTAGTTTTTAACAATAAGTGACTTCCTAATCAGGCATCAGAAATTCAGATGCTTTTATACCTAAAGTTGGCAAAATCTCGGAAAAAGTTAAGCAAATCTGCCGTCCTATGCCTTGCCGCGGGAAGCCGCTGGATAATAGCAGCACAAAGCCGACAATCGTGGAGATCCTTGGGGAAGGCCTATGTCCAGCTGTGGATGTCTTTTGGCTGAAATAATGATGCCTTAAACTAGACTAACCTATATGGAGTTGTATAGAGGTTAGTCTAGTTTTAGATATCGGACGGCAGAAATATGGAATCGGCTTCTTAAAAATTTGATTTTAATAATGTAGATTCCGGGATTCCGCGATTGTACAAAAGGTCAAAAAAAGGTAGTACCTCGCAAATAGGTTTAGGTATTGGCTATTTTAACCCGACTTCAAAAAACGAGTACATGGAAAATAACTTCAAATAAGTAGTTCATTTAAATACTCAAATAGGTAGTATGCGTTTATTACGATTTAATAATAACAAGTAAATTTAGAAATTCCGGGAAATTTTATAATAAAATTAAATTGTGTCCGCCTCCACAACCTAATCAAAACCGACACTGACGCCAAAGTTTAGGTATATAAGCATCCGAATTTCCGATTCCTGCTCATAATGGAAATTAGCGACAAAGGTATGTGCTTTACTAATCACTACCATTATTGTTATTTTTACTAATGACCTTGTATTTATTGGGGTGCTACGAGATACCTAATTTTATAATTGTTTTCAACTTGTACTATGTATCTTCACATTGAGTTTCAAAGGTTACCCCAAGCTTAGTTAATAATAATTTTATTACAGCGAGATACTTACAATAGTCTAGTTATCAGGGCATTTGTGACCCTCTGCCTAAATGTGCAACAAGTTTTCGTAATCTGCCCTCTACGCTTTTCGTAGCACGTAGACTTTACCTCAAATATTAGACGACTATAGCTTGGCAACTTCGTTGGTGACACTCACCTGTGTGCTTTTTGCTATGTGCAGCCGTAACTACTTACACAAGTTACCGCCAACACGAACGGCGACCGACGGAGGCAGCCTCCGCAGGCATATAATTAAATATTTTCAATGAGATTGACATGATATGTGAGTTGGAAAAAGAATTGATACAACTACGTGAACAAAAGAAATTAGGTCAATTAAAGTCAATTCGAATAAAGGCAACCTTGTGGAAAGTAAAACAAAAAAAAATGTGTGTAACCGCTACCCACGGCTAATCGGCACTCTAATCTAAATAGGCTTGAATTTCGAAAAACCCCAATATAGGTAACCTACCTCTACGCCCCCTTAAACATGTATTTCAAATTCCATCCCGTTATCTGCAGTGGTTTAAGCCATATGTCTGTCAGTACCGTAGCACAGATTGGAAAATATAAACAGATATTTTACTGTCGCGCGTTTGCATACAAAAAACAAGAATTCCCACGCTCGCGTCCAAACAATAGACCCCCCACCACCGCAGCCACAGCACGGTGAACTTCGCACAGTACAGTACGTTCTCGTACAGTTGTCGGTGGCGGGCGTCGGCCGGCATCAACGGCGTTTGCGTACTGTCAGGATAATTATATAGTGCCACTGTGACGTTTCAGTTGCCGGCGACCGGATCGGCTACGCCCACCGCGCGGGAGGCCAAAATCGAGTGAAGTGCACCTGACCGTAGTCTCGATATGCATCGATGATAAACGAGGCGCCGCACCGAAACTTATCCACGGAAATTCCCGACTATTTTGTACGAACTTTCATCCCCGATTTCAACCGTTTACGGCGTCTTTGACCTTTTGGGCCAAAAACACAACGGGCCGCATCATAGGTATTTAAGTATAACGGTTTTTATATTAATTAGGTAGCTATCGGCACGCATTCTAACCTTATACAAAAAATCTGGTAGTCAATTAATTAGGTATAGGTAATATTATTCTTTTATAAATATTGACTATTTAATTTCGATTGTAGAAACACAATTGTACTATTAAATAATGATGAAAAAAAACTAGCTAAACCTCCGCTTGTTGAAGACTCCTGGCTTAAGGTTTGAATTTCGAAGAATCCTACCCTATTGTAGGTACTTATGTACCTCTAAAAGAACATAATTATGTTTAAAATTACATCCAGTTATCTGTGTGGCGGTTTAGGCTGAATTTCGTATGTCAGTACGTCAGTTACGAAACTGTTTTGTATGCACAGATTGATGACGTAAACGGTTTCTCAGATTTTGGTGAAATTGGGTTTTTATATAGTTTTACTTAGTTATTCTAGTTAGATGTCACTTAAAGAAGAGTAAGTCGGTAAACAAGGCGTGAGACAATTCGATTCGCGTAAATGTCACACCAAAAACACTTCATTGAACCAAGACCTGACCGGCGTAAACATTAAAATGATTTATCGTTTTTCATTCCATTAGAGAAATTCTATTATTCCTCCCTTCCAGTCCAGTGGCGGCGGTAATAAAGGGATGAACTATGGCCCTGTTAAACAGCATTTTGCTTTATTATGATTATTATTTGGATGTTTGCGAACATTGAATCCAGCATGCCTCCAGGCGGGATAACGACTCCACACGGCTGGTCGTGCAAGGAAAAATGAAAGAAAAAGAAAGAAAGAAAGAAATTTTATTTGCCATATAGTAGGTACATTTCTATGATAAGCGGGTTACAAGACATTAACATACATTTTTAGAGCATAAGATATAACGGTGGTTCACACACTAGGCTGGGCCTGTGTCGTGAGAACCAATAGTCCTTAAATTAAACATTAGAGTATATCGGAGCTCGGTGAGTGGGAGAATCTTAGAATAAGTCATAGAGTGCAGTAATCGGCTGTAGTAAAACTAAGCTGTTTCAGACTAAGAGTCTACCACTCAATCACTCAAATGGAGGGAAGCATATCGCGCGGCAGGCCACCTATGCACTGAACTGACAACCGTTGTAGGAAACCGCGTGTCTCACTGTGCCAGACAGTCTGCCAACAGAGATAGATGGCAGGAGATCGTGCAGAGAACCGTATCCGCCTATACCATCAACGTGGACGCCAAAATGTGACCACGACCGCTCTGCCAAGAGCGAAAAACATTGCATGAGTAAGAAGTGGACTCGGAACCGCCGGGTAAAAAGTTACAGAACCCCAACTAGGGTTGCCAATTGCCTTTTTTATATCCCACTTCCCATCCCACTAATATTATAAATGCGAAAGTTTGTGAGGATGTTTGGATGTTTGGATGTTTGTTACCTAATAACGGGATAACAACTGGATGGATCAAGCTGAAATTTGGCATGTAAGTAGACCAAGTCCTGGATTGAAACATAGGATACTTTATATCCCGGTAAAGAGTTCCTTTCGGACAATAACGGGAACAACGCGGGCGAAGCCGCGGGAAAATGCTAGTAGAATAATAAATTAAGGTCGTCGTTAGGCGGTCTTTTCTATTATTTCATTTTATCAGCATTGGCAAATTTAGACAATGCCTCAATACACCCAAAATTAACCTAGGATGTTTATGTTTTCATTGTTAATTGCGGGCTGAAAAGGGAGGCTCGGAGAACGTAAAGGAAGTAATTTTAGACGCCGCGTATAATTTCGTTATTAATTGGTTGGCTTTGTTTGCGTCTAAATGCCGTTAGTGTTGTAATTACGCGCTAGTTGATTATGCTGTAATATGTTAATTGCTGGCAAGAAGTCTGCAGTATATTCTGCGTTACCCTAGGCCGTGAGGGGCATTTTCGGTCTTTCTGGTCAAGGGCAGCCATCAAATTATGTACACACAAGTGGTAACGCAAAAGGGCCACATCGCATATTTACGGCTCCCGTTTGGGGCTCTGACCACGAGCACCTGGGATCTGGATCATTATTAATATAACGTTTCTTTATAGTTAAACAAGTTTTTACACTCTAGATGGTCCTTTGGGCTATATTTTATTTTGTTGTCGATTCTTTTATTTCTTCCGATTTTAGTGAAAATTGGTAATTAGGTACATAGTGTTCAGCCTTCTGTGTAAGAAAAAGATACTTTCCCGATATGTCCTACAAACTTTGTAATGAAAACTTCCAATGAGTTACGAAAATCCCATATCTTTTTTGTAACTCAGTGCAAGATTTTATACAAACTTTTTGGGACACATTGGGAAATTGTATTTTTCTTGTTCAGTAGGATGAATACTATATACTAGTGGCGTGGCGTGCAGTTTTGGCGTACATTTTCCTTAAGGATGTAGAGTAAGGTGCTCAAATGCCTGATATTAGGTAAGCCGGTAGGAATCGAGTTCTTTGGACGCCACGCTACTGCTATGTACTAACCAATTTTTACTAAAATCGGAGGAAATAAAAAAAAACAACAACAACAAAATAAATAACTGGCCAAGAGCATGTCGGACCATGCTCAGTGTAGGGTTCCATAGCCGTAACTATAAGGTAAAAAATACGATGTAAAAAAAGTACAACAACAAAAGAGCGTTCTTGTTGAAAATAATTTTCGTTGAAAGTATTAATTAAGCGTTACCTTCGTGATTTTTTTCATATTTTTCAGACGCACGGTTTAGAAAATAGAGGGGGGGGGGGACACAATTTACACAACTTTCGGAGCGATTATTTCCAAATACATTCACTTAATCAAAAACATTACTTAGAAACCTTAAAGTGTTTTTTAAAGAGCTGTCGAACTATGTACCACACGTTGATATTTGCTGAAAAAAAAAATTTTACTGTCTTTAACATGTATGGAGTGCCCCCCCTAAAAATATTTATTTTAATTATTTATATACCAAACTAAGTAGCGGCTCATAAAACACACCTATATTCCAAATTTCATCAATATCCATCATGTACAGACAGACAGACGGACGGACATGACGAAACTATAAGGGTTCCGTTTTTGCCATTTTGGCTACGGAACCCTGAAAATGGCCCCTTTATTGCCGAAAACGTGTTTCATCCTATCCCCAGGCAGAAGTGGCTCACTCACTCTGCGATTTCACGGCGCAGCCTTGAGACCACTGCGAGGGACCTTAGCCAGCGACCAGAAAGAGCACACGTTAGCACAATTTATGCGATAGAGAGAGACGGTCGGATCCGGTGCGTTCCGTCCGGTGGTCGAACCCGAATGACAGTTTTGTTAGAGACAGAGACTTCTATACGTTAGTACTATCTGTGCCCTAGGCCAAAACGTGGAATAGTGTTGTTTAAAAAAAATCATTTATGAGGAAATAGTCGTTTTCGGTGTACATTTTGAAACTTAATACACACACACACACACACTTGTTTACTAGCCATGATAGCGGAGGAGTTTCGAGCTATGGTATGTAAGGCATGCAAGGACATCAGTTAAGGCACAATTTCTCTGCTAAATCATCTGAGATAAACGCATAGAACCCTCGCCCGAGGGTTGCCCCGAAAAGGGTTCGTATCTCATACTAGTGATTTGTTGCGTTTGACAGTCACATTTGGTTGGTACCTCCGTCAAAAAGGATTATTTTCCAAGAAAACTCAGATGTTTTCACCGGAACCATAATAAAAGGTAGCGGTCAGCGAGGAAAAGATACACCAATCAACGTGTCTAGCAGCCCCAAGTCGCTTAAGCAGCCCGAAATTCGTGCATTTTTTCTAAGTCGCTACCTCGCACAACTCAGATAGATTTTATAGATAGTTCAGTCCACAACGACGTGCTGTGCATCAGTACAATCCCTTGCAGCCTCTAAAAGTCTGATTGGCAAAAGAAGGTGGGATTCTTTCAAGCTCCTGAGCAAACTCTCATAAAACATTGTTTTTTTTTGTTAACGGTGGTGTGGAAATGCATTAAGCATTCCCCCCAAGCAGTACCAGGCCCGGAGGGTTAACCCTCTTGGGGGTGTGACTCACCCCTCAGAAGAAGACTTACCCACTAAAACCACACCGGTGATAGAGCCTCTGGCGGGGCGTGCGTCCGCGCCCCGTTACTGCACGTCGGATGTGACTGGAGCTCCTTAGAACAAAGTTTCTTAATATTTTTTTAGTCACGGACCCCTAAATTATTTCGAAGACCTTACAGACCCTTTCCTAATATAATCAGAGAAAAAGAAAATCAAGGGCCCATGAAAGTATATGTTGTATGCATAGCCACGGACCCCCGGCTCTCGTCTCACGGACTTAAGGGGTGCATGGACCACAGTTTAAGAAACCCTGCCTTAGGAGTAATGCCGGCCGGGTAATAGGTCTTGTTTTGGTGCTTGAAACTCTGTAGTTTGTTCCTTTTAGGGTCATAGTCAAAGTAAGTATACGTATGTTCCTCAAAAAACTGGAAAAAGCGGGGTGATGATTGCGTGGATAACTTTGCGTCGGTGCTCGAAACTCCGGTGTCAGTTTCCAACGAGTTATTGCGAAAATAATCAATGAATCGACGCTTTAGTCGACTGAGCTAATATTGGACTTGGTAGACGATGTTGAATACTGTTTACATTATCTTTGCTATGACGATACTATTATACTACATCAGTAACTCGATAGCCTCATGTAGCTGCTATCTAAACGCCTAATCTGACTTCAATTCAACATAGTTATTAAACCTAACATTAGAACTAATGGGTCATTTTCAAAATATGAAAGTTAACCATCCAAATTGATATGTAAGTATCGTTACACAAAGGATCATTTTTTTTTTAATTAAGCCCTACTACGATATCTTTTTCTGAAAACGACCCTAATAGCCAACGGAGGCTTAGAAGAGGCGAACAGCCTTGAAATCTTAAGAGGCCTGAGGCCTGAGGCATTAGAAGCGTTCGTCGATTGAGGCTAGTTTTCTTTATAATTTAAGGCGAGTAGCCAAAATTCAAGTGGAAATCGCGTTTTCGCTCTGTTATCCCGCATAAGCAATAAAACTATCAAAATATTAGCCCCATTTAAAACACACACAAATAACATTATCACACTTAGTTCAATCAGTTGGCTGATATTATACATTTGTTCATTTCAAATTTCATTGTGTAACATTTCAAATTTTCTAAATCCTCTTAAGGCTCCTACGGTGTGAAACTTAAATCTTGAATGACAAATATTTATAAGTATTTATTCTAAATCATTAGAGCACCAGCAAGAAGGTCTGACGGCATAAGACACTGGTCCCACCACCGGTGAGTAAGCGAGTAAAGTTGGGCGAGTAACAGTTAATTTCGGGCTGACCAGGCACAGTGTGATCAATCGACCTTTCCAGATCCGCAATAATGCTACTCGCCCGACTGTACTCGCTTAATCGCCCGCGGCGGTGGGAACAGTGCCTAAAAAGTTGATTGGCATGCAGAATACGGCCTATGGCCGCACTCTTTGGAAACTAACAATATGCGGTCGGTAATGAGGGAAAGATGAAAAAGAAGAAGTTTCTAAACTATTACTATAGCTTGGCAACTTCGTTGGTGACACTCACGTGTGTGCTTTTTGTTATGTGCAGCCGTACAGTAAACGGCCATAAAGAATGCACATCGGCAATCATCGCAGTTCCGAATACAAACGAATGCTAATTTCCATGTACATCAATTATTAGATTAATCGTTCATCAGAATTTGAATTTAGAACTAAGTACTTTATTGTTGTTTTGTTTTGATTTCACGTGGAATATATAGAGCTGTAAAACAGATAATTTAGCTTTTAATGATTTTACTGTCGGCAGTTGTTTGTAACGCAGAAGAAAATCGTACACCGTTCTTCGAACAACATCATAATCAAGATCGTCCATATCTAAAATTGTTTTTTTGTTCACCCATTTTTCGGAGAGCTGAACTTTGTTCCACTAGAATGTGTATCAGTGCCAGTGCCGACTTCGTTTAATAAATTGTTTAAAGTTCTTCTTGAAATTCCAGTGGCATCTGCAACTCTCCGTTGAACCTTCTTAAAATAATTACTTACATTAACATCCTCATGTTTTTTAAATTGGTCGGCTTCAGTTACAAAATACATATTTATAAATATTGTAGATAATTTCGCGTGACTGGCAAAGTAACAGCTTACCTTCTTTTCCTATAGATACCATAGTACAAATTTAATTTTGTAAAAGTTTTAGCAACTCTATATTATACAGGGTGGGAGGGACTATACCGACAAACTTTAACTATAGATTCTAACAACTATTAGGAGTAAAAAAAGTTATGTGATGTATAGTCGAAAAACGCTTAATTTCAGAGATATTCATTATTTTTTAAATGAAAACTCCCAAGTGTGTAACAAGCCCTAATAAATGTGACTAAGATAGTTTTACTATTTTTTTTAAATCCTTTCACTAAACAGCAATTAACCTTCGCAGTATTTGATGGTAAGCGACTACGAGGCCAAAAAATTGACCTTTCGTTTCCATTTTAGCTTTTTTTTTCTTTTTGATAACTATTCCTCCAGTAAGGGCATGTTTATAACGAGGGGCTGAATTTACTGATTTATTTTGTTCCATAAGACTATTCATGTAAAATGACAATATTAGACCCATGTTGATATAACATTATTTACTCGTCACACCACCAGGAATTCATGGCTAAAGTATGTCGGTATAGTCCCTCCCACCCTGTATATTGACTTGGATATGCGACTGCACTCTCTCGCATTTGAACTACGACTGACAAAACAAACGTCATGGTGCGTGCGACACAGATATCGCTATACGAAGTCGAAATTAGCCGATTGCCTCTTTCCAAAGATCGATGTGCATTCTTTATGTCCGTTTACTGTAACTACTTACACAAGTTACCGCCAACAAGAACGGCGACCTCCGTAGGCAGCCGGATGCTGGCGGTAACTTGTGTAAGTAGTTACGGCTGCACATAACAAAAAGCACACATGTGAGTGTCACCATCGAAGTTGCCAAGCTATAATATTTATTTACGTCGTTGAATACTGGCGTCGAGTTTCTTTTTGTCTTACAAGGATCTCCCTAGATTGTTAGACCCTATTGTCTACAAGCAATCTGTCAATCCGCTAAGTCGATCTTTCTTTTACCTGTACGAAATGGCGTTAGAAAGAAACATTTCGATTTACGATTACGATTTCATCCTGTATAATCTTCTTAATTACTTACTCCGTTAGCGCGGCTAGCTACCCGAATTGTATCATGGCCTTACGAGAATTAAATAACCACAACATTAAAAAATTTAAAACAACCGGCTTTCAATAAACTAATTTCGATAATAAAATGCCGAGACTATGTAAAAAAATATTTTTTCTAAAAAAAACCCGACCGCCGTGCACTTTAAAAGAGCATAAAATCCACCATTTTGTTTATTTTAACGAACTTCATAGCCAGTGATCAATAAACTCGCGCCATCAAGACGAATCTAATGATGTATCATTTATCAAAATCCGTTGTGCCGTTAAGTAGTTACGAGCAGATATAGGAACGGACATACATACTCCTTGGGCTTCGCCGCAGTCGGGTAATAAGCAATTCGCCGTATGTGTGCCTATAATATTTCAAAAGTTCCCTCAATAACTGTAAGATCCCATCATCAAATCATGATTTGGTTGCAATGGGACAAGCTCAGGTGTACCCTTCCAAACAAAAAGTCATTTTCAACTATCTTCGAGTGATCGCGTAACAAACGTATAAATTTAAAACCGTTTTTACTTAGCGGAAGTCGGTTAGGTTAACACGTCGGTGACGTCAAATGAAGCTATTCGATAAGGTAATGTATGAGACCCTATAAAAAATACGCAAACCGCCATATGTGTGCCTATAATATTTGAAGATTTCCCTCGATTTCTCCAATATCCCATCATCAGATCCTGATTTGGTTGCAATAGGACCACCTCTGAAATATACCCTTTCAAACAAAAAAAGAATTTTCAAAATCGGTTCAGCCGTCTTCGAGTAATCTGTGAACAAACACACACAAAAAAAATATTCATACTAATAGAGAACCGTCCTTCTTTTGAAAGCCGGTTAAAAAAAGAGCGCATTAGCGCCATCTCGTATCGGAGGCCAAGACCTCTGGTATAAGCACTACATGAACTCGGAACAAGTCAGATAGATCCTAGATATCTTAAGGGATGATATACGTTAGATATTGTCTATGTAATGTGTCGTACGGTACTCTTTTTACCCGACTGCGGCGAAGCCCAAAGGAATGAATAGACCCTCCAACCGACATAAACCCAGAATTTACTATCTGACGAGGGTAAATGACAACTAACTTACAATGTCATATATATATAGGAATTCATTTAATAAGCACAATATAATAAATCCGTTGTCCGCAAGCAAAAACCTAATAACAACAACTATAACTCGCGGTAACAGTCTTGCCACCGACGTATGTAGAAACGGTCCAAGTCACTAGAGAACAGCCAAGGAACAAGGATTTAATGATAAATATCTATCAGAGCCGCGTGAGGTAGCGGAATGGTGTGTGACGCAAAAATGCATTAATGCCAGGTGATACTCAGCCTGGGCAAGGATGTTGGTTGGAGGATTTTTTCCACACGTCCCGTTTCGTTTCATATCTCAGTACAGTGGCTCGCATGATATCTCAGCCTAGATCTTTTATTAAACTAAGCGTGACGGCCCGTTACGAACTTGGAATTTGGCCCTTCTGTGAACTCTTTCCCAATGATACCTGACGTCAAAATATACTATTTTCATTAAAGTAATTTCTGCATCGTGTATCATCAGATTACACATGAAATCGCTCCCGCTGTCAGCTGTGACTTATCACGTCTATATCCTCGCAGGCTTAGCATTGCGACATCGCACTTAAATTCTGGCCCGCTGATTACAATGACTCGCGCCGGTAAGCTAAGCCAGGTAAGGTAAGCCATCTTACTTTCCCGTGATTTATGAGTGCTGCATAATTTAGAGATGCCACGCTTATTTCCTCGCGGGCTTAGCAGTGCGTTATCATATTTGAAATCTGGTCCGCCGTCGCCTGTGTCTCGCGCCGGTGCGTAAGCTGTCTTACTTTCCCGTGGTTTACGACTGCTGCATAATTTAGAGATGCCACGCTTATTTCCTCGCGGGCTTAGCAGTGCGTTATCATATTTGAAATCTGGTCAGCCGTCGCCTGTGTCTCGCGCCGGTGCGTAAGCTGTCTTACTTTCCCGTGGTTTACGACTGCTGCATAATTTAGAGATGCCACGCTTATTTCCTCGCGGGCTTAGCAGTGCGTTATCATATTTGAAATCTGGTCCGCCGTCGCCTGTGTCTCGCGCCGGTGCGTAAGCTGTCTTACTTTCCCGTGGTTTACGACTGCTGCATAATTTAGAGATGCCACGCTTATTTCCTCGCGGGCTAAGCCGCTTATAAAAAGCGATTATGAGGAGGAAACCGGTCTGGGGCGTTTGTGTCATGTTGATGGGGACTTATGGTTTAATTCTGTTGAAAAAAGACGGGATGAATAAAGTATAAGCATGGGTTCAGCGGTTCTTTAGATTAAAATTTACAGCATTTGTCCTGCAGAGTCGACAAAAAATTGGTGCATATTCGCAGTCTAACAAAGCATTTTGAATAAAGAATTTAACAGGTGATTTTTACATCAATTAATAAAAAGAAAATTAAATCAAAACTTAAAAGGGGCCGCCATACAAAAAACGTGTTTTTTCGGCGTGTTTTTGCTTGATTGTAATAATGGTAATAGTTAAATGCTTGATATATTCACAGACATGTTTTTCTATCGCCGCTGCAACAACAAATAATAAAAATAAAATAAAGTTAATAAATAATAATATAAATAAATATAAGGGGACAATCTTACACAAATCGAACTAGTCCCATAGACGACGCTATAATAAATAGGGCTAGGGACGCTATAATAATAATAATGTGGGTTCCATTTTTGTTACCATTGTGCCATTAATTTTAAGAATAGATTAAGATTGCATCCTAGTTTATATGTAATACTTAACGGTGTTTTTGGTTACAAAATAAATGTTTCTTCTTCTTAAATACAAATACTTAAATACATAGAAAACATCCAGACTCAGAAACGAATATCATCACACAAATGATATTTGCTCTTACTAGGATTCAAACCCAGGACCGTCTAACCTAACCAACCACTAGGCTAAGCCGGTCGTCGAAAGTCAAAAATAAAGAGGGGTCCCTATACAATAAACGTGTTTTTGGCGTATTTTCGACAGTGGTACGGAACCCTGCGTGTGCGAATCCGACTCGCATGTGCCCCGCCGATTTTTCCCTTAAACTTTGAATCCGATCATACCAAAAATCATGTCATGAAATGTTGTACAAGGTAAACAACCGGTGGTAGTCTTACCATTAAAGAGCGATCTCCCCCAAAAAACCGGACAAGTGCGAGTCAGACTCGCGTGCAGAGGGTTCCGTACGTATAAAATAGGTGTAGGACTATATCCATATGTTTTTCAAAATTCTACGTCCAATAGTTTCGAACATAAGGATATTGTATACTTTCTGGCGTTAGGCCCATTCTCAGTAGGTCGCTCTGGATATCTACTATGTAGATATAACATCAACCTGTAAATACACTCTAAACGCTTCTAGAGGTAAACTACCTCCTTGCAAAGCCAAATTCCCCCTTATTTGCCTAACCACAAGTTTAAAGATGTTATTACAGTCGCAAGTTCGACTCTTGCTTTGTGCGACCGCGACACGTGGCGTTGTCAAGTAGATTACCAACTATTCGGAACCGCTCGGCGCACTGATACTTCTTGCGACGAACCGTGTTAATGGGCCCACAGTTCATACACCGACAGATAATTAATACAATATTACTGCCACCATACGGAGAAAGGGCGCATCTGACATTTCTTTTCACAATAGAGTTACCTACATATATATTTAGATTTGTCTCTTTTCACTGATTCTTTCACTGACCTATATGTAACTCAATTTCGACAAAAAAAGTCAGATGCGCCCTTTCACCGTATGACGGCAGATTAGATCAGATTGGATTAGATTCGATTAAATTAGATGAGATTATTTTTATTTATGTCATAATGCAAACCACATTAAATTATACACATGACAATATTGTGCGGCAATATGATACTTCTTGCGAGGAACCGTGTTGAGGCCACAGCTCATACACTGACATATGCAATCTCCGGCTGTTTGTTTATGAGCGCGCGATACCCGACGATCCGTATTGACGCATTCTTACGCATTCGTAAAACTTTGCTTATAGTGCGTTCGTTCAAGCGCGCACACATACAAGCCGCGTGATGTACTTTTTGTAGGAAGAAATATTGCTGCTACTGTGGCAAAGGCCTCGCCCAAGACTTCCACGCATCCCGATGCAATACGACCTCTGGCCAATCATTAAGATATCATGAAGGTCATCCGGCCATTCCTTTCTGGGCCAACTGCGCCATCGTCATTTGTCTTGTAGAATCCACCCAGTGGTTGCCTTGGCCTACCTCCGATGGAGGTATCGCGCGCTCATAAACAAACAGCCGGAGAGTGACTACTTACGCCTTTGCCCAGCATCATTGCCTGTTCTATGATTTGCCTGTCGAGACATAACTGGCTACTTAACAACTTGTTTCTGTGATATGTTATAGAAAAACCTCTCAATAATAAAAATATTAGTGAAAAAACCACTTCAATCTCGGTGAGTTTTTAAACTCACCGAGATACTACAATGTTAAAATCACATTTTTAGACTTTCCCACAAACTTGCCGAAACGCTTCATACCGAAGCCCAATGACGTGTGTGTGACGTCACGACACATATGTTGATTGGGGAAATCAAGAACTTTGTTCTGCAACTATGTCAAAACTTGCGTTTATCGTAACGGTTTCATAACAAAAGTCGTCATACATTTTATGGATTATTTAATGGTATTAATCGTTTTTAAAATGTATACTTCTAAAATGGACTTTCCCACCCAACTTTGCCATTTTGGCTACGGAACCCTAAAAAGTAACACGTTAGGTATCAAACTCAAAACTAAGATATTTCCTTATTTTGCTTATTTAACAGGATATAATATATTTTTTACAAATTTCAATTACAGTCATGTATTCAATTGGTTAAAGTGATTAATAGATTAAACAGTTGTGGATACCAAATAATCTGAAAATCACATGTAGAGTGGAGTGAACCATGTTTTTTTCGCTGTAGCCACTTCATCTTGTTTGGGTTAGTCTCCTAACTTCACTAATCTATTATAGTCTAATAATACATACGAGCTAAGCGCTTTTATATAGTTTAAAGTTACAAACAGAATTAGTTTGGTGTCTGGGTGCTGTGTGATGATTTAATCAGTTTATATTACTAGGGTTGCCATCCGCCCGAATTTCCTCGGATTTGTCCTAGTTTGATAGCTGCCCGGAAAAGTTTTTAAAAGTGTCCCGGACACTTTTTCTGACAGGGAAACTTTATTAAAGCAAGCTACTTACCGACGGCGAATGAAAAGCAAAATGATTATTTTTCATTAAATATTTTTCTAACATGTCCAGGGAAAGTGGCAATTTACCTTAAATGTCCGGGTTCTTCAAGTTTTTGTCCCAGGCTTCACACGTATAGTCGACAACATATACGTTTTAAATGTCCAAAAATACTTATCGAACGTCCTGTGTAAGTGTATCATCAAAGTGGGCAAGCCACAGACAACCTGTAGGGCAAGCGAAAATATCTGCCACAGCAGTGAAAGATACAATACAATACTTATAGTAATAAAACAACTTAAACGAATTACGGATTTAATCCGTTTAAGTTGTTTTATTACTATGAGTGATAATCGCGGAAACCGAAGACAATATTAAATACAATACTTTACTCTTTATTGCACACCAAAAAAATACAGAGATCCATAAATAAACAAGATACTAAAAACTAATGGTAGACAACAAGGCGGTTTTATCGCTAGGAAAAATGTGACCTATGTGTACATATTTAAGTAATTTTATGGGCATCTAGGTTTATTTGTACAACAAGAAACTTGTTAAACATTTATTGTTACCCTGCAGCATGTCCCACAACGGGGCCAAGCCCTTTTCCTTAAATTTTAACTCTTCTCTGCCTCTAGCTGACTCTGTCCGTCAATCATGATCGTGTCTAGGGCCTCGTTTCACGAAGCTACAATTTACAAGTTTATATACAAGTCTACACTTGCAACATTGGTACAATACAGCAATGCAATTGGTTGATTTGGCCAATGTTGCTAGTTTAGACTTGTAAAATTGTAACTTGTCGCTTCGTGAAACGGGGCCTAGGTCGTCCCGCCATCTCTGCCTGGGCTTGCCTCGCCGTCAGCAAAGTATTAAAACGGACAAGTACTCCAACTTCGGCCGTCTTGTGCCACAGGGGCACAACTCCATGATTGCCCAAAGTGGTCATTAACTGACCAGGCGGGACACAGACCAACCAAAAAAAAAAAAAAAACTTCGGCCGTTTAGGAGCGCGCAACACGTATTCACACAGACGCACAATAGCTCGTCCGTGTGAGTGCAATCCGTACTGGAGCATTCTTACGCCTTCTTAAATCTTTGCTTGTAGGGCGTTCGTACACGGCGCGCACACAAACACGCCCGCGATGTACTTTTTGTAGACAGAAAAATTACTGCTACTATACCTACTGTGCCGTCGGTGTCGGTGTCCGATGTAGCACCCATCTTTTTTTTAATTTTTTCTTTAAGTTTTAGAGGTTGAATAAAAAACAAATCTCATACATTTATAGAATTTTAAATTTATTTTTTTATGCTTGAAAACCATTTTATTCTTTAAACGAAACCTTTTTGTTACATGAATGCTTAATTATTATTAATTTTGACCGTTAGATCACTTTTAACCATGACTCACTTTAGTCCGAAAAACCGTTTTGAAAATATCGGCATGTGAAGTATTTTAGAAGGTATTTTACTCAAAAACCTGTTAACGACGAGAGGCCTTTTAAACACGAATGAAGTTTAGGGTTCAATTACAGTTGAATACATTATTTTATCTACACACATATTATAAATCCTCAATTCGGTGATCGGAATCCGGGAAAAATGACCGCCATTGTACAAACGAAGACACACTTAAGTGACCATCAGTAGACCTTAATACATTGTAATAAGGGTGACAAGTGGTCAGTTAGCAGTGTCTTCTATTGTACCGCTATTGGCCGACTAAATTGCAAATCATAACAAACTATATTCGCATAATAGCATCGATTTCGATATTATTATGATTGTTCATACATTATGGCGGATCTCACACTGCAGCGCGAATCGCGGCGACACGCGACTCAGCGATTTTCAACTTTGTATGTAGAATCATCGATTTGTATAGAAAAATCTTCAGTGTGTTCTTCGCCTATAACACCAACATTGTTTGTCTTCTATCACTGCCGAAAAAATTATATTTGAATAATGCCTCAAACCTAAAATATTTCTTACAATAAATTGGTGGCCGTAATCCATGTCGAGATCTTTTACTAATACCATTTACTTAGAGCAATGTGTATACGGGTACTTGTAGTGACAAGTTTCGCTCTTCAGGTAAGTCTCTAATCATTAACACTAATGACAAGTACTAATCTCGTATAAACCTAGCATAATGGTGGTCATTATGTACGGTTCTCGAACGCATAATAGTGGTATGGGGGTGTTAATAAATGATGTTATAATCTTAAGTAAGATGTACCGTTCTTCTTGTGTGTCCCATTGCTAGGAAAAGACGTCTCCTCTCTTCTTCTACTCCTTCTTTTGAGCAAAATCCCGCCAATCCCTTGAAAATGTGTCAAAATCGTCCCACAATGTTTTTCTCCTTCGCTAAGATGATTATGAATGCCGGCCCGGGACAACTTTGACGGAAGATACTTTATTAAAAGAAGCTTCACGCTTTTATTAAAAAAAAACTCCGCATTGTACAGATTTAATCTGCAAATAGCTGTAACTCGTAAATGTTTATTTGTTCTCCAGTAGCATTAATAACGCATTCTTACTTTATTAAAAGCACTCCGCATCGCGGAGCTCCTAACTCCAAAACTATATAAACCCTCGCAATATTCAATACACTTACGTCATTCTGTTCTTGACACTTGTAGCATAACTCGTAAGCAAATGGTTGTAAGTGCTTTATATTTTTCATATACTAACAACATTTTGGTGAGACCTGAAGTAACACATCTTCGGAACCTTATGTGGAGCCATAAAACATCGTTACATTTACATTTCGCAGTCGTTACACGGACAATTTAATCGTCGGTATAATAAAATTAATGGAAAATAACGAAACCCTCACAATTACTACAGGGTTTGTGGCATATGGTTGTAAATCATACGTTGTATAAGAAAAAATGGCTGCATTAAAACGACGTTAGGGACGCCTCATATGTTGTCTGCTATGGGACGTAAACAGCAAATGTTCCTAATGACGTACATGACAAACACAGCGTTATAATGTGTTGACTTTTTAGTACTTACAATGTACAGGTCGATTCATAAGAGCTGGCACGAATGGAATGAACGAAAATAATGTCACTTGTCATCGTTGAGTGACGTTCTTATACGGGAGGCTCCAAATATTTTGTAAACAAGTACATAACACTTCTTCATTATTCAAGAAAAAAATAAAAAAATACATATGATCTGCACATTATTAAGACAAAGCAGGTAAAAGATATGGCAGAAAGGTGAATTTGACGGTTCGTTACAAATAGTTTACTGTCATGGAGTTTTTATGTAATTTATATATACCCTGTTTTCATACTGACGCCGCAATCTTCGAAATAATGGCGAATATATGCGAAAATCGTATAAAATTTAGATATTTTACTGCCATTTCCGCGCTTCACAGCGTCATTGTGCAAACAAGGTTGCGATTGTATAGGTAGGGATTTTTTTGTTTATAAAATGGACAATGCAGACTGAGTTACGAAGTTATGAGACGAGATTTTCTAAAAACACGATTATTGCTTATTGAATCAACCTGTATTTAATCATTTTGTCACGCACACAAACATTATCATTCACTCGTTCAATACATTCGTGCCAGCTCTTGTGAATCGACCTGTACAGAGTGGAACGGAACGAGAGACTTTCTTGCAAATGTGGTATTGTTTAGCCTTAGTATATTATTTCCTCCAAATATACTAAGTCAATATCTATCACCGTTTTCAAATTACTGTTTGTTAAACTTTCATGCAAAAAACTGCGTGTTTCAACCCTACTTAGAGGCCATACGTGGACATTGGACACGGGCGACAGCGTGTAGCGGTAGCGGCGGCAAAGTACCTAGGGTTGTACAAAGTACAAACATTCAACAGTATTATTTTGATAGTTTTGTTTTCCTTTATTATACAAGCATTTAATTATAGCAAATCGATTCTACATCAAATATATTACACTATATTTTCAGGAAAATCCCTCGTTACATTCCACCCGGTGTAGTACAAAACAAACAATCCTCATCATCATCATCATTTAAAATTTTTACCTCCATCGACTTCTGACGACCTTCACCAGGTTTTCAGACCATCTCGGAGGGGGTGGATTTCAGAGCATTTCAACCGCCGTCATCACCAATCCCTAAATCTCGACGATCTATTTTAAGAATGTATCGCATTATTTTGATAAAATCTGAAAATAGTAACTACTTTCTTTATATCGACACTGGAAATTTCAAATGTCGTAAGGGACATTTCGTCGTAAGTACACTTAATATACCATTGGAATCAGTATTTTTTTTCTATCGATCTGTTCTATTAAAATTTTGATAACCCTTCAAATAAAAAAGTTATGAGGTGATTGAAATTTGTCGTAACTTCCTAAAATTTACATTTGGCCCATACAACACAGTGCCCATACGATCACTATGTTGTATGGGTAAATTTAGTATACAAATTTATATTTTCATATATTTTATGGTTACTTACTTCATTAACCTGGAAGTCATATATATGACTTACAACAAAATTGGCAATGTACAAATACACTTTTGCTAGACAATATGAAAATATTTTTAATTGACTTTACTACACAACAATTCGCAATGTGCAATAATATGTCGGTAGTTACGACAACATGTTAATTTTTTTTCAAGAGCGTAAAGGATTTTTCCAAAAAAAAATAGTTTTTTCAGAGTCGTAACGGACATTTTCTTCTTAAATTTACTGCGTAAGAGACACCATTTCCTAAACTATTGAGTTAATAGATTTCCAATAATTAGCTTGGTGTAGGTAGATGAAGTTATTTGAAAAGTATAAATCTGGGAATCATTCTAATCCGTTAAGAATCTAAAGAGATATGATTTTTTTTTAAACTGAGTTTGGTTTTTTGGCTCTCCTGACAAGTAGACCTTTGTCCCTTACGACATTTGAAATTTCCAGTGTCGATATTTTAATCAAATATTGAGTAATTTTTAAAATGATGTCATCATTATATCGGGATTGGTGATGGCGGCAGTTGAAACACTCTGAAATCCACCCGGGGGGCCAACCCACGCTGCCGTTTTCATTAGACAACTTCGACATTTGACAACGCCCCACCTATGTCAAACTCATATGTATATTCATTGGCCGCAATCATATGTACTTACCATTGGCGTGGCATCCATAGAGCTCAATTCCCGTCGGCTTGCCTAATATTAGGCAGTTCAGCACTTAATTCTAGTGCTCTTAAAGAAAATTGAAGCCAAAGCTGCTCCGGCTTGGCCAAGGATTTCTTCAACGCCACGCCACTGGTACTTAACTATTACAAATTGAATTACAATATGAAAATTACATTATATTTACTTTGCTAGTTCAATATTTTGTCTTTTAAAGCATATAATAGTGCTTTAAAAAGACAAAATATAGGACGAGTAAAGTGCCAATCGAACTTGCTAATTGTTTTCGAGTCTAGAATAGTAATTAGTTATAGCCTTAGAATATTCGATGAATTAATTTGACTTTGCATCTCACTAAACCAATTATACAGGCTTGCCCACGCTCTTTAAAAGTTCAAGTAACGAAGAAAAGTTATACAAATAACTGATTTTCCGAAACTCTTATTCGACTTCAATTTGCTATTATATAAGATACCTTATATCTAACGGATTAGAGTTGAGTTTTCCAGATATCATGCAGCCATATGAGCTTGAAAGTCGACTATGAAGGTCGAAAGATTTCATATGTCAAAGGACTTGCTTGTAATTTGATCAGGGCACTTGCGTTTTGGAGATTCTTTTGATGCCCTGTAAAGAATTGTACTTTTATGAGATTAATTGAGCATATTATTAAAAAGCCAATAATAGATTTGAAGATTAATAGTACCTAGGTATAGTCAAGAGCAAAGATAAATATCTACACAAAGTTCCAAAATATGCATACATAAACCTTACTGCCATAATAATCAGAACTGTATACATATTTTTGAAACTTTGTGGTGTATACATATTGGTGCCCTTGACTGTACCTGCTTTTAATTTAGCTATAAGTAATAAGTTTGCTACTTAAACGCTTGTGGTATGGATACCACACACACAACCAGATAGCAATTTTTGTAAAAAAAATAACCGGACAAGTGCGAATCGGACTCGCCCACCGAGGGTTCTGTACAAATTTGTAGGTACATATATTAAGTAGTAAAGTTGATTTTTTTATGATTTAATTAAAAATGTACACTTTTCAGATTTTTCCCTATACTTGTAGGACGGTATTACTTGCCAAATTTCATAATTCTAGGTCAACGAAAAGTGGCCCATACATTTTGGTTTCCTTAAGACAGTCGAAATGTACGTTTTTTGCGGCATAAATGGCCAATGGCGGTAAACGACCAATGGCCGTTTATGGCCGTCGGCCATATGCTTTTTTTACGTTAACTTTAAAGTTTGATTTTTTTACATCTTCAAGGGACCACAGAACTGAGTATATGGTTTTAATTTCAACTCGACACCTACACGCGTTTCCTAAATAACGGGTCTTGACAGACGGAGAGACGGACAACAAAGTGATCTTATAAGGGTTCCGTTTTTTCCTTATGAGGTACGGAACCCTAAAAACAATGAAGATTGTTATCTATCAACAAGACTTGAGTAACACAATATTGTTCTCTTCGTGACTTTTGTAAACCCGAAAATTACAAGGAAGCAAACCCCCTCGAAATTGTAAAATCTCTGAACAGACGAGAGACAAGAGACAAACGGGAACTCGACGAAGATCCTCAGTGTTCAAAACCGCTAATAACCCCACACCGTCATTCGACTTCAAAATCATTCTTTAGATAATACGGTTGATTTGCTTCAGTACAACGAATGGACTTGTTACTTTTCATTAGTGAAAGTGCGCATTGTTCTTTGGCAATAAACGTCTTCATTTTGTTGCCAGTGTTATTAATGGCGGTACATTATAAAGAAGCTTGAGGTTGAAGATAGCAGTTACGGATGTTACGTCCGAGCATGAATCGGAACGCATTTTTGATGTGACAACACTATTGAGTTGTCAAATTTGACAGGAGGAGTCGGACCTAACCTTCTAACGGCATAGCACATGCCAGATTTGCAATAGAGAGAATTGTTTTGTTTTAAATCGGAGATTCGCTTTGTTAGCCGTAATATTGGGCTCGAATCATCGGTTTGGGGTATATCAAAAGGGGCCCGATTTTAGGACTTAAGTACTTTACGAAATTTCCATGTTTTTCAAGCTTTTACTAGGTGTGTTCATGGTAATTCGATCGGTTTTAAAAGTTATGTTTTTGAGGTTATGTTTATGTTGTGAATAATTTTTTTTCGTGAACCAACTTGATACTTGCGATTTGCGATAATATATTTTTTACATGGTAAATTTAAAAAAAAAAAATTAACAAGAACAAGTTCTAGAAAAAAGTGGAATGGGTAAATGGGGTTGGGCAGGAAATCCAAATTTTGCATTTCCTGTACCCGAGATTGGAGTCCATTTTTAGGGTTCCGTACCAAAATGGTAAACAAGGAACCCTTATTGGTGCGACTCTGTCTGTCTGTCCGTCTGTCAGTCTGTCTGTCCGTCTGTCACAGCCAGATATCTCAAAAACTACTGCTGCTATCGATTGGAAATTTGGAATAGTATTAAAAGTAGCAAAGTGGTCCGTGGGACTTTGAACATTGAAAGTAGCTATTATATCGAATGTGGTATCAAATGAAAGGGCTTGATTTGTAGATACAACACTGATTTTGTTTTTTTTTTTAAATAAGTAGTTTTTGATTTATGATGAAAAAGGTTAAAAAAATACCATTCCCCCTATTAACTTTGAAGTTACTGAACAGAAAAATCTGTAATAATTATCAATTATTAATGTCATCCTAAATATTACAGGAAAAATATAACGGTTTTCCCAACTTGCACCGTTTTTGAGAAATTTGCAAAAATCGTAGCATATACTTATTTGCTCCTACTAAACTAATCGCCATACAGTTTTTCTTGAACTATTCATGTATCTACTTATGAGTTTCTACGGAACCCTCGGTGCGCGAGTCCGACTCGCACATGACCAGTTTTTTATTTTTATTGGTTTGAATTACATTAACGAAACTGGGTCCCGACGTTGTCACATTTTGGGTGTGTGTATTGTGGGCATTTGAATAACTAATACTCTTAATTTTGAGAACAGAAAATACAAACGAGAAAATTAAATCCGTGCATGACCGAAGTATCAATATCTTTAGGTCGTGCTATCCGTGTTGCCATATTGGTGATAGTGGCGCCCCAATTAATTTCTACTCTTTTTGGGCATTTCTCCAGAAATATGTCTGCGGTCACCTCATTCATCTGGCCCTTTTTCATACTAAATGTATGGAGACAGATGAATGAGTCGCAGACATATTTCTGGAGAAATGCCCTTTTGCTAGGCTATAAGTAATCCACCGTCTAAACATTTTTTTACACTTAATTTCTGGCACTTAGGACAAGATCGCGTTTCTTGTTGCTAAGTACTTAAGTAGGCTCTGTAAATTATGCTTAAAAGCTCCATTATGTAAAATAAGTGCGTGACCGCCATAATATCCTGTTAAGCTTAGATATTGAGTTGCATGTTGTTGGTAAAAAAATCAGCTATTTTCATATTTGTGTACACAGTCCATTCCCTGGACTTAATTAAGGTTATTTGAGTCAAGTCGGTTCTTCATACAAACAAAAATGGGGTCATCATTCGAGAGAGAGTCGAAACAGTATTCTGATGGTGTTAGCGGATAGGTACAACTGTCCCATCCTTTGTCACTGGGTGACACAGATCAGGACATTAGTCAGATATTAAATAATCCTAATTTGTGTCATACCATTTGATTTGTTTTATTGTTTAAAGTGTATAGATAAATCATTATGTATTTAAATTAGTGGAAATACTAACGTAAATATAAGTTTTTCACTGCTACTAACCCGATGTGGATGTTTAATACGAAATAATGTATTTTGAATTTGAATATTTTAAAGTAGTTTTTATTATCATTCACTCAAAAAAACGTCAATAATGGACTAAAATAACCGGTTTTTGCGGAATCACATCGGCTAATAACCGGTTTTTGCGGAATCATCGATTAATAACCGGTTTTTGCGGAATCACATCGGTTAATAACCGGTTTTAAAATTTGACCGATTATTGCATTCCCTAGTCATCACATACCAAATTTTACGTGAACATTCGGCACATTGACATCGCATTCCTATTTTTCTTTATTATTAAAGGTCTCTGCCCATTACGCCGTATCATACCATGACCGTACTAGGAACGTTTCAGGCAAAATACATTTTCTTTGTTATCAAAAGTATGAGACTATGCCCACTAGCCCTTGGAAACTTTTTGTGGCAGCGAGGTTTTTATTTTTTTTCTGTTTTCCTTTTGTTTTCTTATGTTTTGTAACCTTTTGCTGTCATAAATACATGTATTTTCTTTCTTTCACTAGCACGTTCCGTCACCGACCTTCATTTGTCATACCGTGTCTGATACGTTCATAGTACGTTCATGGTATGATACGGTGTAGTGGCAGACCTTAAAAAAAGCAAATAATTATTCCCAACCTTCGCAGTTCGTTGCCACTGCAACATTCATCGTAAAGTAAGCATAAATAAATAAATAAAGTAAGCATAAGTTTTTCTAACTAGCAAAATGAACTCAAATTAAAATAAGCAGAACATTTTCAAAGCAAATCTCAGAAGAACGGACAGAAGTCCAAATTGGGAGTTGCTGAATCTTTGAGCTTTACTCAATCTGTGAGTGATGTTTGTGTTTGTGGATATTGCAGGGGTCACTAACTTTGTATTGAATGTATTTCAATTACAGAATAGTCATGTAAAAAAAAAAGTTTCATTTATACCAGAAAGTAATTCACTTAATATAATTTGAGTCGTAAACTAGTAATAAAGCCCTTATCACAATGGCGATTTTCGAGCGAGTTGCGAGAGTGTTTTCATATAGGTTTCAATCGCAGCGAACTCGCCGCGACAAGTTTTTTATGAAAACACGCTCGCAATTTGCCAGTGTGATAAGGGTCTCTAGCAGTTCTTAATCGTAGCGTAGGCCGCGCTCCCAAAGTATAAATACGGCTACACATTTCGCGATAACGCGAAGATTCATGTTGATATCTCGTTCTTTTTGCATGTCAGAGAAAGAGACTCCAACTCGATTTTTCGCGTTATCGCGATGAGTGTAGGTAGCTGTAGCATCAAAAGCATTTTTTCTAATACGAAATATTAAATAGAAAGTAGTCTATAATAGAGTTTCCCTCGATTGGTGGATTGGATGGCTGGGAAACATTTTTTTTTGTTTTAACCTTCAATGCAAAAAGTGGGGTGTTATAAGTTTGACCGCTATGTGAGTGTGTCTTTCTGTGGCACCGTAGCTCTTAAATGGGTGAACCTATTTGGATGCGTTTTTATTTGAAAGCAAGTTTTCTAGCTATGGTTTTTAGACAAATTCATCAAAATCGGTTCTGCCGTTCATAAGACATTATAATTTAAAATGAAATGGTCAGATGTTATTTTTGAGGGTTTTTTAAATGTTATATATTATAAAATAAAGTTACAAAATGACAACTAGAACAAAACTGTTTTGAATCAGCCGTTTTCTGGTTCGCGCCGCCGACGAGTAAGCGACTAAAGTTGGGCGACTAGCATTACATTGCGGATCTGGAGAGGTTGATTGATCACACTGTGCCTGGTCAGCCCGCAATGAACTGTTACTCGCCCAACCTTACTCACTTACTCGCCGGCGGTGGAACCAGTGCGAAAGACTTTGGAATACTTATACGAAGAGTTAAACTCAATAATACAATTGTTTTTTAGTACTAACAGCAAATAACAACAAAACAACATCAACAGACAGTATTGCTTGTCGTTTGGTAAATTCACGCAAGCCAGTTGAAAATGATATGATACGAGTATTAGTACAAAACCATTGTGATACGTTAATGCCTTCAACTCTCCTTAAATTCCACGAACTACATAGTAGTTCATCATTAGCACCAAGATGTGGAACTCAAAACACTAAACAGTAGATAAGAAAGCACGTCAATGAAACCTATATATGTGTGTGTGTTTAAGATAACTACAATAAACCCACACATACACACAAACTTACACTTAATGAACTAAAGACGTTTAGGCGTAATAAATATTTTTAAATCAGTTTATCATGTGCGTTCGGAGAACAGAGACAAATGTTAATTTTATAATAAAAGTGTATTGATATAAGAAATACTGTAAATTTGAGCCCAATATAACTATTTTGCAAGATAAAACAAGATAAAGTGTCAGTCATATTCACTGATTTAGTAACAAAACAGGTATGTATTGGCTGGCAGGCTGCTGTCTCGGCGAACTACCTTAGAATTTATATTTTTTTTAGATGTTTTAATAGTTATTCTGTTATTCGGGGCAGAGACAAACCCAAAAAATCAAAGTTCATAAGAATCGGACCACCCGTTCTCGAGTTATAAATGGTGTAACTATAACCCGACTCTGTTTTAGGTATTTCGCTTCAAAAAATATATAATTATATTATTATTTACCTATATAATTTTTTTAATAGTTATTGTGTTATTAGGGGCAAAGACAAACCCGAAAAATCATAAAAATCAGTCCACCCGCTCTCGAGTTATAAATGGTGTAACTAACACGACTTTGTTTTATGTACATAGAAGATGTATATGTATACAGATAATTCAAAAAATGTAAATTCGCATAATGTACCTACAAAATAAACAACGTTCGTTGTGGAAGTCATCCGGAAAAGCTATGTTAAAAAGTAAATCTTCAAAAGTATTATTTCCTTGTTCACACATCTTGGTGAATATCAGGTATCCCGTCTCATTCCAATGGCGTGTTTGGTTAACTTGTAATATGGCGGGGTGTACCAGCGCGTTGCTTAGCGTTGCTTGTTGTTGTTGCATTTAATTAGAATTAGAGGTCATCAAAATAACATTCCTGTATTTTATTCCAAGTTTTAAAGGTCGCTACCGTCACCACATGTTTTTAAATGTATCCATCAATGTTCCAGGCATGAAGACACAAAGTATGATCATCGTGTCCGCGTTCCTGGCGCTGGGAAGTGGAATGCGCGTACGCCGCGCGGACGACGATAGTGATTTGGATCTGACCCCCATCAACCGCAGGGTAGAAGTGCCCGATGCCAGAGAGAATATCAATCTCGACCCTCAAGGTAGCTTTTACACTTAGAGCAACTTGGATTGGTGTCGCCATAACACTTTAATAGGGATCCGTACCTCAAAAGGAAAAAACTGAACCTTTATAGGATCACTTTGTTGCCCGTCTGTCTGTCCGTCCGTCCGTCTGTCTGTATAAATAATTTCGCGGGCTGGTAATTGATTTCATAATTGATTATGGGCGGTACAATTTCTTACATTATACAAATTCTTAACCAACGGCAACATTAATGGCCTTATCACACTGGTGATTTGCGAGCGAGTTGCGAGCGTGTTTTCATACAAAACTTGTCGAGGATCGAAATCGAAATGGAGCATATTACTCGTATAAGTATCTGATTTCCGAAAGAATACACCTGGTTCTCTTGTACCACGGCTTTAGCCATATTATTGATATTTTTATACAGGGGGTCTAGCAACGATGTCGGAACTTTTAAGGGCGTATAGTACTATCGATCTTATCGATAAATCTCCAAGCGGATTTATTTCTGAGTAGATGGTAATTAAATGGCGGCAATTTAAACATTTCAAGTAACTGAGCACGGGCGCACGTGGTAATTTTGCCGTTATGTGTCCATTATCCGTCCTACAAATGCAAAAAGAGTGTTATTGGATAGCTAAATGTGTAAGCCATCAATTTAAACTAATAATTTTATTCTGGCATTTCTCCAGAAATATGTCTGCGACTCATTCATCTGTCTCCATACATTTAGTATGAAAAAGGGCCAGATGAATGAGGTGACCGCAGACATATTTCTGGAGAAATGCCCTCAAATATTCCAATAACAGGGCAAAAAAATGAATGAAAGTAAATAATCATGACAAAAACGCATTATTACTTTTACAGTTTTTATTTTTTTTTACCATCCACTAAAAAAAAACCACGTGGTGATCTATCGATAAAATCGATTGTACTATACGCCCTTAAAAGCTCCGAGATCGTTGTCCAGACAACCTGTATAGTAAGAATTATCTAAGGTGTCCGAATGTTCCTAAAGGGAATGAACAAACATTCGGACACCTTAGATAATTCTTGCAATACCTCATGTTTTTAGGGTTCCGCACCAAAATGCTAAACAAGGAAACCTTATGGTGCGACTCTGTCTGTCCATCTGTCTGTCCGTCTGTCTGTCCATCTGTCACAGTCAGATATTTCGGGAACTACGGCTGCTATCGATTTGAAATTTGGAATAGTTTTAAAAGTCACTAACCCGAGCGTACTAAATATAAAAAAAAAATTTATACCTCTTTTACTTTTTGTTTAAAGGAGCGGAAATGGGAGGTCGAAAATTTTAAGTTGTGCTATTGTATCAAGTGGGGTATAAAACGAAAGGGCTTAATTTTTTTTTTATTTTATTCTTTTCTTTTTATTTGTAGATTCCAATATATTTTTTTTTCTTAATGTACTTACTTTTTGATTTAGGACGAAAAAAGTTCAAAAAAATACCATTCATCTCCTATTAGGTATCTCCGAATTTACTGAACAGAAAAATCTGTAATAATTACCAATTATTAATATCTTCTTAAATATTACAGGAAAATTATAACGGTTTTCCTAACATGCACCGTTTTTTAGAAATTTGCAAAAATCATAACACATACTAAGCTAATCGCCATACAGTTTTTCTTGAACTATTCACGTATCCACTCACTAGTTTGTACGGAACCCTCGGAGCGCGAGTCCAACTCACACTTGACCGGTTTTTTTTTACAGTTGAGCCGCTGTCTTGCAAGCTGCCGGACGGGCGGGACGGCAAGTGCTTCGACGAGAGCGCGTGCACAGAGGATCACATCTTCCAACCGGGTGGCGTGATCGACAGTATTGAGCGCAGGTTCGTCTCCTCCTTACCACACTACAATAGCAGTCATTTTTCTTTCGACAAAAGGGACATTGCGCCGCTTGCATGTATGCACGCCGTGTACGAACGCACTACAAGCAAAGTATAAATCCATTTGAATTTGTAGTTTAAGATTAATTGCACGTCAGAGTTCTTTAGTTTTGTAACTGACTCACTCACTCACTCACTGATCATCATAATCTAAGGTACTTCTACCAGACCCACAAGCTCCAAATTTTAAACAGAACTAGTTTTTATAATAACTACTATTCACAACGGGATATTTACCTACCATGTATGTTTGTTTTAATGAGTTTCCGATATTTCGCACTAAATATCTCGTATAAGGTAAATATCCCGTTGTTAATAGTAAGTAGTTATTATGTGAATGACCATTTGTGAGCATAAAATCGTATAACTAGTTTTTAGCCTATCAAGTCATACAAAACCTAAAAATATTACAATTTCAGTCAGAACTGCACAAGTGAGTTTGTAATCCTATACAAATACATGCGATTACAAAGTTATTTTTATGGTTCACAGGGGAAATATAATTTTCTCAAACATGGCATGAAATGTTGACATTACGTGCCTAAAAATAGGCCACAAAGTACCTCGTTTCCTATGCGGCTTGACACTTGGCACGGAATGGAATTTCATACTTACATTGCCGGCCTAGGCCGGCAGTGTATTTTTTTTTTTAATTTCCATTCCACATTTATTAGGGCCCCAGCATCACGGCATTCAGCCATTAAAAAAACAAAAAACGATTTTTGCTATATTTTGCAGTTTTATTTATTTAAAATTGAAATAAACATAACAAATAACACATTATAAACAATTTCCAATTATTATAAATTGCAAACTAAACCACAAAAATACACATTTAAAATATTTCATCTAAATATTCGCGGTAAAAATGTGAACTGAAACAGCTTGACCGAATTTGCATTGTCTATGGATATAATGTCACTAATGTCACTTTCTGACAGCCAGTTTGTTTGTGTTATAAAATATTAAGTAAGTTTATTTATTTCATTGCATGTTTGAGAAAAGCACTATACATACCTCGGCGGGAAATGGGGTTGCCGGCCTCGTAACTATCTGGCCTCGCTTCGCTCGGCCGGCAATTCCTTACTTCCTGGCCTCTGCAGTAATGTACTATTTCTCAAACATGGCATGAAATGTTGACATTACGTGCCTAAAAATAGGCCGCAAAGTACCTCGTTTCCGGTGCGGCTTGACACTTGGCACGTAATGGAATTTCATACTTACATTGCCGGCCTAGGCCGGCAATGTATTTTTTTTTTTTAATTTCCATTCCACATTTATTTGGGCCACAGCATCAAGGCATTCAGCCATTAAAAAAACAAAAAAACGATGTTTGCTATATTTTGCAGTTTTATTTATTTCAAATTGACATGAAAATAACAAATAACACATTATAAACAATTTTAAATTGCAATTTTAACTACACACTAACTACTATTAGCGGTAAAAATGTGAACTGAACTGAAACAGCTTTTGCATTGTCTATGGATACAATATGTCACTTTCTGACAGTAAGTTTGTGTTATAAAATATTAAGTAAGGTCACACAGATAATATTATAGTAAGTTTATTTATTTCATTGCATATTTGAGAAAAGCACTATACATACCTCGGCGGGAAATGGGGTTGCCAGCCTCGTAACTAGCTATATGTACTCGGCCGGCAACCCCTCACTTCCCGGCCTCTGCAGTAATGTACTATTATTGGAATGTAATACATAAAGGAAGAACACTTACAAAAAAAAATCACATTACATTTAAAAAGATGCAAGTCTCGCAACGCAGTTCTTCTACAACAAAAAAGTTTTGAGATGGAATGTTTAACCAAGTCAGTCTTACCATTTTCAGTCAGTCAGTACCGAGGGCACCGTCTTGCCTGTTATTTAACTGTGGAAGAACACATTTTATAATTCTTAAATATAGAGTCATCCACGGTTATATAATGCAACTTTAATTTACATGTAATGTTTTTGATGCGATGTAATTTTCGTCATCACAGGCCGCAAGTGGCATTTGCCACCTGCGCAAAAGAAAGTCCCACACAGGCGTGATATTGTGTACACTACACTGACGGTATTAAAGAAAGCATAATTAAATAAATAAATATTATCTTACACAAATCAAACTAGTCCCAGTAAGCTCAAAGGCTTGTATTATGGATACTAGACGACGATATACAGCGTGGGAGGGACTATACCGACAAACTTCAACTATAGATTCTAACAACTATTAGGAGTAAAAAATGTTATGTGATGTACAGTAGACGTAAAAATAACTTTTAAAACGCTTACTTTCCGAGATATTCATTATTTTGTAAATGAAAACTCCCAAGTGTGTAACAAGCCCTAATAAATGTGACTAAGATACCTTTACTTTACTATTTTTTTTAAATCCTTTAACTAAACAGGAATTAACCCTCGCAGTATTTGATGGTAAGCGACTACGAGGCCAAAAAATTGACCTTTCGTTTCCATTTTAGCGTTTTTTTTTCTTTTTGATAGCTTTTCAGCCAGTAAGGACATGTTTATAACGAGGGGCTTAATTTACTGATTTATTTTGTTCCATAAGACTATTAATGTAAAATGACAATATTCGACCCATGTTGATGTAACATTTTTTACTCGTCACACCACCAGGAATTCATGGCTAAAGTATGTCGGTATAGTCCCTCCCACCCTGTATTTAATGAATAGAAATACTTAAATATATAGAAAACATCCAAGACTCAGAAACAAATATTCACACAGATAATATTTGCTCTTACCGGGATTTGAACCCAGGACCGTCAGCTTCGTAGGCAGAGTCACTAACCACTAGGCTAACCGGGTCGTCAAATTATAGCCGTTACGTTAACTTTCTTTATTTTACCGCCCTAGCTGTGTAATTTACCATCACGTCAAAATAGCGTCTATAGCATCCAAAATGCCATGTATAACGTAACTTGTCGTTGTGCTTATTGAAATAAATACATGTTACGATATGTATACGATACTATACGATATAAGGTAGGTTAGGTAGCTTCACGAAAGTTGAGGTGAGTGATTACACACACAGCTATATGAAGTACTCATTGCAAAAAAAGTGAATGAATGAAATGAATGAGTAAATAAACACAAGGCTATAGTTTAAACAAACTTTTTGGTCTATCTTGCTATTCACTATTGAACCTACTATCGGTACCATTGACGTATAATAACAATAGACACACAGTTTCAAAGAAAAATGTCTATGAATCTGGCGCAAAATGACATTTGTAGTTACACTCAAATATACGCTAATAACGTTAATTTATAAGCTGTATCTATATGAAACTGTCATTCAAAAGATAACTTAGTTCCATGACACCTATGTGTCAAATTTGCAAACGAACATTTGAAAAATTTTGTTTATTGGCACCTATCAAAAAGTGACTACGTTGTTTACGTCAAAAGTGAGCAGCAAATAAATGGAGTCGCTTTTTGTTAAAAGATTTTAATATTTTTTTTGTTAAACAGAAAGACCAAAATTATATTTTCTTACAAAATTTCAGCGCCCGTTTCTATCCTTAATTTGACTCATATAGTAAAGTTAGCTACTCAATTATTTTGCAAAAAACATCTAGGTTTTTTCGGTTATCTCAAATTGAGACTCAAACATGTTGAATAACTCACGGATTCATCAAAACGGATTACTCACGGTGTAAAAAGACGAGACTCTACATATTTTGGGAGCACCAGTCTCTCCTATAGCGAACGTACACGAACTATAGGTGGCAGCACTAAACGACAAAAGAGACACGGGCGGACAATATGTAAAGGAAACTATCGCCCCTGTCAAATCAAGCTGTCAATGTCAATGATAATATGTAATGAAATGAAATGAAATGAAATGAAATGAAATGAAATGAAATGAAATGAAATTATATTTATTTGCATTAAGTGTGGTTAACATTTCGTTGACATATATAAGAGAAAAAATCGCTCGCACACTCAGCTTATTACAGCATGCAAAAAATCATGTTTATATAATTATTACTAAATAGTTACATGAAACTATAAAAACACTATTACATTATTATTATACATTACATTGCATTATTACATTCTAAAAATTCATCTACTGTATAAAAGCATTTTTCTGTCAACCATTTAAATAGTGCTCGTCTAAATTTGACAATTGTTGGCAATTGTCTGATGGCTAGAGGTATGCGATTGAAGATTTTTATAGTCATTGCATGACAGTTTTTTCTCTGCATCGCACTTTTATATTGCGGAATCATCAATTTCGCAGGATCCCTTGGTCGAAGTTTAGTATTTACGGGTAATACGGTGTATAAGTTTGGGTTTGTCCATACAAATACCCCGACTTCAAAAATATATATTCCTGTAAGAGTTAAGAGGCTTAATTTTTTGAATAAGGGTCGGCATGATTCTAGTGGCCCTACTCCACTAATGGCTCTTAGACACTTCTTTTGACAAATAAATACACATTTTGCATTACTCGAATTACCCCAAATAATGATTCCGTAACGTAGGTAAGTGTCAATGTCAAATATAGTAAGTCGTAGCTACACTGACGTCAATCGTCCTTCAACGCAATAAATTAACGTTATTAACGGCGTTTTCGTCAATGTGACCCCAGCATGAAAGGGTATATGATTTAGATTGGCGGCACCAGTTGGCAGCACCTTCGTCGTGCACGTTCCCTATAGAGGGTGGAAAAAAATCTATGGGCCCTGGAGGGGAACTATACCTTAAATCCTTTAGTTAGCTAATTCTACTGAAAGGAAACATTCCTTTATTTCTAAAAAGGAATAAAACTGCATTAAAAGATTTAATAGCGGCCAATTGTGCTCGTCGCTACGGATTTTGTGGGAATCTTAAATTGGAACAATTTAAAAATTACTTATGTTATGATTCTATAAAAAAAAGAAAATAATCGAATGCTGACTCCTTAGATTTTTGTTCTGTGACATCCATACATTTGTATAATATTAAAAAACTATGAAATCACGATGAGATCACTTGTAATTCTGCTCAATATTAATTGGCCCTTAATTAAAGAAGTATATCCCATCTTTCTTTCTTGTTTTTTTGCTGCTATTAACGCATTTTTTTACGCAACATTTCGTCATTGTTGACAACTGTCGCCGTCTATGGTTGAAACCAGACTAAGTCAAAATGAGCTAGCCAAGCCGATCGGCTAGCTATTTTGTGGGGCCATTTTTTCCGGCTGATTGTGCATCTAGGTATATCGTACATCTATGATCGGTACGAAAAAGAACAGTAATTTCAAAATTCCGCTGTCATTACATGACAGTGTTGTTGTGTGCGTGGCCTCAAGTCTCGTGGAACACTTAATATGTATTCATAATGTCTGTTTTGATTCCGGTACAATCAATGGATAGAAGCCCCGCGAAGCCGCAAGTTGCGATATCTTCAACACCGAAAGCAGGTAAATGATCTAGTATCAGTGAATATTCAATACCTATCTCAAAAACTATTTTAGTCAGGTGCTATATAATTATATCTTTGTAATAAAACAATGCATAGATTTCAATTTAACCATTTTTTTTTAGAAGTATCTACTGAAAACTCTAAGGCGGAACAAAGGTAATGTATTGCTCACCACTTCTTATTTGATTTTTTTTAAATAACATGTACACCTACACTTTAAGAATGATACAAAAAAGTTAAAAAATGTATCAAATCCCTACCATTTCAAAACCGTCACAAACAGTTAGTTATGTTAGAACTAGGGCTTCCAATCCCGAGATTATTCGTATGATCGGGATCCCGGGATTGGCCATACAAATAATCCCGGGATAGGAAGCCCTAGTTAGAACCCAACCCACATTTCGGGTTATGATCATTTCGTCTAAATCGCAACTGGTACTAGCGGTAACAGGTCTAAAACGCTGCTAGTCTAAAACGCATCTCGTCTAAACTGCAACTGGTCTAAATAGCTACCAGTCTACGTCGCTACTGGTCTAAGTAGCATCTAGCCTAGCAGACAATTCGCAACTGGTCTATAACGCATTTCGCCTAAAGCACAACTAGTTTAATCTGCACCTAATCTAAAACGCAACTGGTCTAATAAGACATCTAGCCTAAGACGCACCTCGTTTAACGCTGATTTGGTCTAAAACGCTCTTAGTCTAAACTAGATGGTAAGGGCGCATAAGGTCCCACTCGGAAAATGTCCCTTGGTCCCTTTTATAAATGTTCCGTTCCTAAAACGGCCCTTCCGTATAATATTCCGTTCTCAAAATGTCCCTTAACATAAAATACGTCCCCTGCGCAGAACGTCCCTTTCGCAAAACGTACCTTTTGCAAAAATTGCTGTTAATCGCTTAGTTTTTAACCGACTTCAATAAAAGAGATCAGTTCGACCCGTATGTAAGTATTACTAACATTTACCCGCGGCTTTGCACGCGTTGTTACCGTTACTGTCCCAAGAGAACTATTTATCGAGATGTAAAGTATCCTATGTTGCATGCAAAATTTATCTCAATCCATTCGGTTGTTACCCTGTGTTATTTGTATTTAGTAACAAACATATTGCCCATCTCCCTCTCTCTCACTTGAATACGCAAGAAGACACTCTATTTATACAAGCATTTTGCAGGCGGGACATTTTGCAAATGCGATATTTGGCAGACGAGACGTTTTGCGAAAGACGCATTTCACAAACGGGACGTTTTGCGAAAGGGGCGTTTACAGAAGGGACATTTGACATGACTACTTCCTGCTGTAGAAAACAGCAAATGTTTAGTCAAATGACTACTTAGACCAACTGCATTTTAGACGAGACACTACTTTGGTCAGTTGTGACTTAGACCTCTTACTACTTAGACCAGCTAAGACTTAGACCACGTGCTCTTAGGCCAGCTGTGTTTTAGACCACTACTGCTTAGACCAATAGCGACGTAGACTGGTAGCTACTTAGACCAGTTGCAGTTTAGACGAGATGCGTTTTAGACTAGCAGCGTTTTAGACCTGTTGCCGCTAGTACCAGTTGCGATTTAGACGAAATGATCATAACCCAAATTGAGGGTACCATCCACTAAAGCGAAATCTTTTGATCTTATCCTTTCAGTTCACTGTTAATCCTGACTAGGCAAAGCCCCCGTTGTTATAAAATCCCAGTCGAATGATCTGAGTCGATTCTCGATACAAACGAAATAACACGAAAACGTGCAAGCATTGCATTACGTCAGCGTCATCTATTAGCATAATTCGATATTAAACTTTTAATTCCTCAAAATATGTATTTTTTGGCTTTTCGGGATTTTCCGTGCTGTTTTGCGCAAACAAAATGTATCAAGTTATGAAATAAAACAAATTTTAACAAAATCTGATACTAGTAGATACATAAGTGGAATATTAGGGTTGGGTCCTGATCCCCTTACTTGCATTTAGCCGTTTTGCAGTCAAGTCATTCAGTCTACTATGTCTTATAACAGTGAGGGCGTTTTACAGACCAAGACATTTTACTCCCCGGACAAAAATACAACTAAGGTGCTCTGCTCTCTAAGGCTAAATGCAAGTAAGGCGTTCGCGACCCAACCCGAATATTAACTCACTCGAATCACCATGGCCGGTTTTCCATACAAATAAAAAGAGGGTCATCGTTCGCTTTCACGGCATCGGTTATGATACATTCTGTCAGCCCGAAATGACATGAGAAGTCTCAAAAAATCTTGAGAAATAATTAACTTGTTATTTCAGCTCCATCTATTAGCGTCAACTAAGTGTTGTGTTGTGTGTGATCCGACAGAGAACTAAAGTCGTCGACATAGCGCAACGGATTAGCAAGCTAAAGAGGCAGTGGCCTGGCCATATCTGCCGCAGAACCGACAGTCGCTGGAGCAAGCGTGTTCACGAGTGGAGACCACGGATCGGCAAACGTAGTGTGGGGCGCCCTCAGACAAGGTGGAGTGACGATCTTCGCAAGGTGGCTGGCAGAGGCTGGATGCGAGTGGCCGCGGATCGTGCTCGATGGCGTGACATGGGAGAGGCCTATGTCCAGCAGTGGACTAATACGGGCTGATGATGATGATGATGATGATGAAATGTTTAAGGCTAAAAGAAGACATTTTTTTCGCTTTTTAAGAAATCTACGAGTATTAAGCTATAAAATACAACACATTTCAACAATGATAATGTCATGGAAGCGAATGATGATCCTCTTTGTATTTATATGGAGAACCAACCAATTTGAATCACCTTAAGACCTTTCTTTCACCTTAACAAACCTTGTTTCGCAGGAACAACAGCTGTCCGGGCTTATTCGACTGGTGCTGCGTGGTTCTTTAGAACTGCACTGACTTTAGTCCTGTTTCACCGAAACTTCTTAACAACAACACAAACAACCAACCAACCAACCAACCAACTTCTTAACAAACGCACTAAATATATATATTTTTAATATAATTTATGCAGTTTTTCTTGTCACTAAAATCAATGCCATGGTTCCTAAGAAAGAAGAAACACATCTTCGTATACCTTACAGTTTCAGACCTGCCCATACTGACCAATCTAAATGGTCAACTGCAAAGTAGGTGGGTACGAGCCGCGTAACAGGATATAATACTATACTTACACTGCCGCCATAACGCAAAAGGGCACAACTAACATTTTTTTTTCGACACTGAGTTGTATACATATTCAGAATCAGTGAAATTTACTGATTCCGAATATGTATAGAACTCAGTGTCGAAAAAAATGTTAGATGTGCTCTTTTGCGTGATGGCGGCAGTAACTATACTATACTATACTATAATATTATAAATATGAAATTTTGTGAAGATTTATGGATATTTGGATGTTTGTTACTACATAACAAGATAACAACTGGATGCATTGAGCTGAAATTTGGCATGCAAGTAGACCGAGTCGTGGATTGAAACATAGGATACTTCATATCTCGGTAAATAGTTCTCTTGTAATAGTAACGGGAACAACGCGAGAAAAAACGGCAGGTGAATGCTAGTAAGGAAGTATGTTGAAGTTTTGAGTTCGATATAGGTAGTTCCAGCAGAGTTGAGGTCACGCACACAACAACATGTCATGTAATGAATGACAGCGGGATTTTGAAATTAAGTACTGTTCTTTTTTCGTACCGATAGTAAGTTCAACAGTCATTTGCAAGATAGACCAAAAAGTTTCTTTAAACTATTGCCTTGTGTTTATTTACTCACTCATTCATTCACTTTTTTTGCAGTGAGTAGGTACTTCATGTAGCTGTGTGTGTAATCGTTCACCTCAACTCTCCTGGAACTACCTATACCTGTTTTATGAGCCTTCAAAGTTGAGTGGGAAAGTTCATTTTAAAAGTATGAAAATATTAGAAACTATTAATACCATTGAATAGCTCATAAAATTCATGATAACTCTGTTATGTAACCGTTAGGATAAACGTAAGTTTTAACATAGTTGCACAAAAAATTCTTCAGTTCCCCATACAAAGTGTAACCACTTTAGTATAGTATGTAACGCTAGTATGCTTTAGTATGAAGCGTTTTTGGGAAAGTCTAAAAATGGGATTTTAACATTGTTGTACCTATTTCGGTGAGTTTTTGTGATACTAAACTAGTTTTTTCACTGATTTCTATTATTGAGAGGTCTTTCTATAATATACCAGAGAAAAACCTTGTAAAAAATAGCATATTCAAAGATTTTAAATGTCTTATTGTATTTCATTTCATTTATTCAATATTAAACACGGATTACAATTAAAACTATAACACTGTGGAAATCGGATATGTTGATACAAAAATTACAAACAAGGCGAAAAAACATATTACAATAATCCAATCTTACAGCTACACAAATTAACATATATGGTCGATTGACGGGGTATATATTAAAACGCATACAGTAAAACTTCCTATTTTGACAATGCATACCGTTGTTACGCATAATTGTATATTCGTATAATATTAAAATGTATATTTTAAAACGCATATTTTAATTCGCATACTATTAAAACGTATAACAAGTATTTGGTATAACATTAGTGTTCATAAATACTAAAAAGTATAATTTTAATAGGTCTAATCAGACATTTTAATTTTAGATGCGCAATCGAATAATTGGTATCGCAGAGTTTGTACAAGTATGTTTAAAGTGACATATCCATACTTGTTTTGAAAACTAACTGTCGCTTCCAGTTTAATTACGTAAAAGTACTTTCTCTCGAATGTATTTATTAAAATACCTACACTGTTATAGTATATGTTGATAAGCCAATTTTATTTATGTAAGAAAACGCCCAGTACGCCCAGTTAGTGGCCCTGTGGCTCAACTACAGTGAAGATAAAAAACTAGATGGTTTATAAAACCTACGTAGGCATTATTATAATTTATAATACACACCTAAGGTGGTAAGTTAAATAAAAAAATGTCTCAGATCGCAGCTATTTGTGCATAAATATGCGAAAATAATTAAAATAAAAAGGTAGGCCAGGCGGTCGTATCGCTAAAAAGCGATATCTCCCAGGTATATCTTCCAGACAACATTTGAGTAGCGGAATTGATACAAAAATAAACCAGAAAAGTAGGTGGTGCGAAGGGTAACAAAAGGGAGAGCTAATTACCAAAAATAAATAATCGCAGGGGCAAAATTTATTTATTTAATTGGCAATACAAAGAATAACAAGATCATAGAAAACGTAAAATAACTTAAAATTTATCTTAAACTAAAATAAAATAATTAAACTACGTAGGGGCAAATATAAACTACAGAGTACCTTTATACATACATATAAACCTACATATACATGCATAAAAACAAATTAATAAATAGGGGGAATATATTGTAAAAATGGGAACATATTTTATTGTATTATAGAAACAATAGTACTAGTAGATAAATCCCAAAAAGTAGGGATTCTGTAAACAACAAGGACCAATTATGTTGTTTTTTCCAAGTAACGCCCCACGTATACCGAACGCATAAATGTATGCGTTCGTTATACTTAATAACATTATGCGGATTTCAGGTATGCCAATTCAATCGGTATGTAAATTAACTAGTATGCGTTTTTATAATTATGCCATCTAATCGGTATGCTTAATCATCGTATGCCTAAACTGTTATGCATTTTAATATTAGGTTTATTAAGTTATGCCTAATAAGGGGCACCCCGATTGACGCGTATCCATCGCCTCACAGAACCTCATTCACTCCATTCGTTTTTAGGGTTCCGTACCAAAATGGTAAAAAAGGAACCCTTATGGTGCGACTCTGTCTGTCTGTCTGTCTGTCTGTCTGTCTGTCTGTCTGTCTGTCTGTCCGTCTGTCACAGCAAGTTATCTCAGGATCTACTGATGCTATTATTACATAAAAACTTGACAAGTTCATTGAATAATACAAAAAATATTATTTCTAACCCCGTAAATACAAACTCAACAAAGCAAAAAGTAAAATCCAGATAAGATCAAAGAGCGATGGAGAGAAGCTGCTTGAACATCAAACTCAGAGATAGAGTCAGAAACACAGAGATACGACAGAAAACTAAGATAACTGATGCCTTACTCTTCTCACAAAGCAAGAAGTGGAAATGGGCTGGACATCTGGCTAGATACACTGATGACAGATGGATACAGAAAACGACACTGTGGAAAGGGCCACACGGCTCTAGATGCAAACGGCGCCCACGTTCTAGGTGGGAAGATGGAACAAAGACTGCAGGCAAAAACTGGCCAAATATCGCACAAGACAAAGAAAAGTGGAAATCTATGGAGGAGGCTTTTACCCGTTGGGGATCCATACTCGAATAACATAAATAAACACATATAGATCTGTATAACTAAAAGTAATGAAATCATTTAATTGTGACATGTAATTTATTAAGCAATAATATTGACAATATGATTGTAATTATCAAAATGTAGTAAGCGTGCTAAACAAATTTTCTAACTAAGTATTTTGTATGGAATGAATGAAGCTATTATTATTATAAATACTTACAGGCTTGCGGGATAGCGATTTAGATGCGGGGTTGGATTCCCTAGTTTCAAGAAGTAGCAAAGAAATAATAACTACTTTAAACTGCTTTCGAGGCTACGGGTTAATTCCGAATAGCCTTCGCGTGTGCGGTTGAAAGAAATTACAAGTTCAGCCCCATACTGGGCTAACGAGCCTCGGTCAAGTTCAGACATGTTTCCTGGTGTAATCAATGGTGTGTGTGTAATGGTGAACTAATAACTACAGTACCGATTAATTGGGGGGAAACACGAGGTATCACACTTTTAAGTTTTAGGTGTTAGCGTGCACAAGTATACAGCGCGTAAGTCTAATACGGGCGATAAATTAAATCGGACATAGTATTCATTAGTGTAATCATGGAGTAAGAGGCTTTTTTAAGTTGCAGTTCATTACGACCCCATAATTAATTTTTTTTAAATTTCTCAGTAGCAATGTACTGTAAACATGGCTGCGAAATGGCTGCATGGTACCGAAATGTCAACGTAACTGTCAACGAGCATTTAACGTGAGTGTGTTTGCATTACATTGCGGGCTGAATTATTTTGTATGGACAAAATTATTGTTGCAACTTTAAGTAAATGTTATCTAATTACCTTCACTTTGTCCTATACTAACCACCGTTAAGAGATTCGCCCGTATTAGACTTACACACTGTATAGGTTTACCGTTTAGGTAGGTTCATAAGAACTATAGCGCGGATTTAATCCAACTAATAATATGGACTAGCTGTCCACGCGAACTTCTTTCCGCCTCTGAATTTTTTAGATAGATAGAAGACTGTCCAGGTTGTATCTTCTTATTAATGAAAATTCATGTAATATTAACTATTCATAGTAATAAAACAACTTAAACGGATTAAATTGTGTATATTACTACATTTTAAGTCCCGACGTTTCGTACCCTTTTCAGCGTTCGTGGTCGTGAAACGTCGGGACTTAAAATGTAGTAATATACGCGATTTAATCCGTTTAAGTTGTTTTATTACTATGAGTGATAATCGCGGAAACCGAAGACAATATAATATTAACCATTGTAATGATTTATATTTTTGAAGAGAGAAACTGGTGAGTTTCTTCCGGCACTTCTTTTCACCAGAAGGTCATTTGCCGTAGCGCCAAAAGAATCAAACATGTAAAAGAGCCCTTATTGCCTACTTGCAGAAATAAAGAATTTGAATATATTTAATCAAATATTGGAAGTAAAATTAAATTCACACTGACACCAACTTGTTTTACAACAATAAGCTTAGTACTTAGGACTATTCAAGACACGAGTAAATAGGCATCTACTGAACCAGCGAGCTTCATCTTCGGCGTCGTAGTCGCTTACCACCTACTGAGGTCAATCGCAGGACAGTTTTTATAAAAAAAGAGCTTTAAAAAATACTTATTGTTAGACATAAATAATGAAACACAGTTAAAAATACCAGGCAATTTAAAATAATTATTTATGAATTATGTAAAAGTAACTCAAACCGAAAACAAGCACACAAGGAAAATCCATTCCGCAGTTATATTTAAAGCGGCACTCGCTTTATAATTATTTTACCTGCTTCCATCGCACTTAAATTTAGCAGGAGAGTCTCCCAAATGAGTTTCTGGGGTTCCGTGAGAAAATAAAATCCCATCAAAAACATTACATGTAAAAAGATGCAAGTTTCGCAACGCAGTTCTCCTACAACAAAAAAGTTTTGAGATGTAAAGTTAAACCAAGTCAGAACGGGGGGGGGGGGGGGTGGGGCGGGGGTTATCAACAGAACTCGATGTCCACCGACTTGCCTATTATTAGATATGTATGTACTGACTTGGTTTAACTTTACATCTCAAAACTTTTTTGTTGTAGGAGAACTGCGTTGCGAGACTTGCATCTTTTTACATGTAATGTTTTGATGGGATCTCATTTCTTTTTGTAAGTGGTCTTCCTTTAATTATTACATTCAGATCCATTCTTTTCCATTTGAACTGCAAACTAACTTTGTAATCGCATGTATTTGTATAGGATTACAAACTTATATGTGCAGTTGTGACTGAAATTACAACATATTTAGGTTTTTAAGGACTTAAAAGGCTAAAAGCTAACTATGTTTAAAATTTTGAGCTTGTAGGTCTGCTAGAAGTACCTTAGACTTATGATGATCAGTGAGTCAGTGAATCAGTGAGTCAGTCACTGTCAGTGACAAAACTAAGGAACTTTGACATGCAATAGTTCTTAAACTACACGTTCAAATTGAATTATATTGAGAATATATATGTCTTATTGTGCCCTATATATCCCTGAAATTTCAGCTTTAGCCAGTACAAAACTACGGGAGGCTGAAAATGGCCTGAATGGTTTCGAGAAAAGGATGGTACGGCCGTGCCTTTGTTTTGCTCGACTTGGCGAGATAATCCCAGTCGCGAGCTCCTGAGGAGCTCCGGGCACTTCCGACGTGCAGCACGGGCCGCGGATGCAGGCCCCGCTACAGAGGCACCATCACCGGTGTGGTTTTAGTGGGTATGCTTCCTCCTTCTGAGGGGTGAGCCCCGCATAACCTTCCCGAAGGGTCCTTTTAAGGGCCTGGGAAAGGGCCTGGTAATGCCTGGGGGGTATGCGTAATGCATTTCCACACCGTCATATAAAAAAACACTGTGAGAAAATATGAAAACAGCACTTCTATATGCAATTTACTACTTATTTCGTCGGAGTAAGGCGGCGAATATTGCTGCACGGCAGACATGTGGCAACTAAAGTAAATAATAATAATAATAAAATCATTTATTCATAATCATAGTAACATTACATAACCAAGAGGGTCTAAAATTAGTAGGTACTTAAATTATTACATCATGAGCCTGAACTAGGAAAAACCTGTGTCTCAGGCAATAAAAAAGTGAGTACATAAGGAAAAACAACTAGATTACCTAAATATGAAATAAATTCGTGTTTAAGGTTTAAATCAAATTATAGCTAAAAAAAAAAATAGTTAACAATACATCTATGTCTTTAAGCTTGACTTTGTAAATTTTATCTACGTATCTGTATAATTTTATCTACATTAAATAAAAAGAACGAACATAATACAATGCTTATTTTAGAACAGTCAGTAATTTCTCTGTATCTTCATAGGTCAAGTTTTTCAGGGCTTCTTGTACGAGTTTCTTACATTCAGCAAGACTGAGTTTATAAATACTACATTCAGCATTTAGCTTATTATACAGTCGTGGCCCCAAAACCCAAAAAAATCTTGATGTAAAAGCATGTTTAGTTGTGGGTTGGGTGCAAACGAGATCTTTCCGTCTCTTGTTAGTTTGGTCTGTGCTATAAGTAAGCATTTTGTGCTGTTTTAGTACAGTGCTCATAATAAAAAGCTGTCTAACTGTTAGTACTTTGCAAGACTTGTATAACAGGTCAGTGGGGTAACGGAAAGAGCGGAAAGTTGAGACCTTCAAGATTGCTCGCTGTGCTCTCTCGATTGACAACAAGATAGTTTTAGCCGCTCCACCCCACGACGAGATGCAATACGTTAGTAAAGACTGGCAAAGTGCAAAGTAAACTGTCATTATTAACCCTGAGTCTGCAAAATTGCGCAATGTTTTAAACACAAATATTAGCTTACGGATACGGCTGCTTAACGCTACGATATGGGGTCTAAACGATAAAGTATCGTTTATTATGACACCAAGGTACTTTATATTACTTATAGGTAAGACTGCAGGACAGGGACAGTTGTTACCATCAGGACAACTGCAGTGGTGAGCGTAGAGTGGTGGATTTGATGTTGTGGTTAGATTTTTTCGCATGGAGAACTTAATATAGTTTGTCTTCTCAGCATTAAGGGTTAGTAAGTGGTGCTGTAACCAATTATTTACAATATTGAAACCTCGTTGAGCATGTTTGTAGACTTCACAGACTGTGCTGGCTGAGAAAATTAGAGCGGTATCGTCTGCATAGGCAATTATTTTACCACATTCGAGTTGAAGGTTGCAAAGGTCATTAATATATATTAAAAATAAGGTTGGGCCTAAAATACTTCCTTGTGGCACCCCAAAATTAGTATTATTTTGGTCAGAACCTACAAATTGGCCCAATTTCACACACTGACACCTATCTGATAAATAACTTTCGAAGAGTCTAAGCTGCGTGCCTCTTATACCCAGGGTTTCTAGTTTGTGCAATAGTACTGAAATGGAAACTGTGTCAAAAGCCTTGGCAAGGTCAAGGAAGATTCCGATCACCTGATTTCCTTTATCAAGTTCTCGTGTGACATAGTCAGTAAGATGATGAACAGCATCTGCAGTAGATAATCTAGGCCTAAATCCGAATTGCGTGCCAGACAGAAATGAGTTTTTCTCTAAGTAGTTTATCAGCCTGTTGTTAATAATTTTTTCTAGCACTTTGGATATCGCAGGAAGCAGTGATATTGGTCTATAATTCGTAATTTGAACTTTACTACCGGACTTATGAATAGGAACTACGAGGGCTTTTTTCAGACACTTAGGAAAAACACCGTCGGATAGACATTTCTGCAATACATTGGTTAAGGGTGGGACTAGGATGTGTTTGAATTGCTTCAGGATTTTGTTAGAAATATTATCCCAGCCAACTGCACAGTCGTCTCTTAGCCCTGTAATAATCCTGTTAACTTCGGCAGCGTCCGTTTCTAACAAGGCAAATGATTTAAAGGACTTATTTAAAGTAGAAGTGCTGTATAGATGCGGAATAGGCGGGTGATTGTGTATTTTATTTGCTAGATTTTTGCCTACATTGACAAAGAAATCGTTAGCGCGGTTAATGGCTACAAGAGGTGACTCATTCGATGTTAATAGATCTGTAGATGAGTCATGTTGTTTTGTGGTGAAAGTTAGGTTTTTTATTTGTTTCCACATTTTTTTGCTGTCTTTTCCAGCCTTTTCAAGCTGACTCTTTTCGTAACTGGACTTGACTTTTCTTAGGATATCATTACAAAAATTCCTATATCTTTTATAAGTGCATTGCAATATGGGATTTTCCGGTTTAGACTTAGCCTTCATGTGCAATCTATCTCTATTACGCATGCAACGAATCAGCCCTGGAGTGATCCAGGGTTTAATATTGTAGTCTTTTTTACTTACGTTTACGTACTTAGTATTGCGTGTCAATGCATTCTGAATATTCTTTATTAGATACGACATTGCAGTGTCAGCGTCAGCGCAATTGTAAACTGGGTCAAAGTCAATACGGCATAAATCCTCTTCGAGTTTATTATAATTTATTTTAGTGACTAATTGCTTGTGTTGCGTCCTCATAACCTTTAGACTAAGAGTAACTAGGGCGGCGCAGTGGTCAGTAATTGATGAGTTGGTTACCAAAGCAAGTGTTGGTAGGTTAGTTTTTAGCATAACATGATCTAAGCAGGAACCACTTTGGTGGGTGGGAAAGGAATGAGCAGAGAGTAAACCATGAAATGAACAGAAATTGAGGTAGTCCTGGGCCACTGAATCCTGACCTTCGGGAAGAATGTTTATATTTAAATCACCAATTAGCACAACATTTTTGAAGGAGGACAAGCTTTCAAGTAAGGGACTGAGTGAGTCAAGAAAACTATCAATTTTCTTGAAACTGGGCGATCTGTACAATCCTAGTATTGCTACATCTTGGCCGATTTTTATAAGTAAACGGTTGCAGTCCTGTAGGACTGGTTCTTCGACTTTTACATCCAAGCCGGTTTTGGCGTAAATGACCACCCCGTCATTTTGATTATACATCATTTTACTGCTATACGAGCAGTAGCCTGCAAGCGAAGGGAGGTTGCGAGCATAGTTAGTTAACCAACATTCCGTTAGTACAATTACGTCACAGTCAGAATTTAGCCTTTGTAGAAAAACACTAAAATTATCTATGTTCTTAAATATACTACGAATATTTTGAGTTAGTATAGTGATTCCGTTCGAGTAACGAGAAAGATGTTGCTTGCATTGCTCAACGTCACAGATCTTTGATTCAGATACAGAAAAATTATCTAATTCGCTAATTAAATTACTAGCCATTAATTAATATAATAAAAACTAGAAAACTTACAGAAGAGCGAAAACAATCAGTTATGAGCGGCGCTCTTAGGCGCCTTCATAATCGATTGAATTGATGTATCGCTGCTCGGCTATTTTTTTGGCGGGGCATTCTGCGTCACCTGTTGGATGGTTGTGGGGCTTTTTGTAAAGTCTGCACGTCGCACACTTTGGTGGCTCCGCTTTCTTTCCACACTCTTTGATCGAGTGTCCAACCTCGCTGCAATGACTACACGTGTGCTCTGGCTGCTTGCACGTCTTAGCGGCGTGACCAAACTGCTGGCATTTGAAGCATCTGGTAACGATCGTGAAGTCTCTTACCGGACATGAAGACCAATTAACATAGACTCGGTTTTGAAGTATGAGGGCTTTGCGTATATTGGCTGGTACTTCCAGGACGTAGTTGCAGGACTCAGCATCTTTTTTTCCCGATTTGTGGCTAAGTTTTATCGAGGTCAAAAATTGATCACGTGTTAAGTCCTGGAGCTTATCAGCTAGATTTTGTTCGTAAATGCATTTATAGACCTCTTGTTCTTGCATAGCTGACGGTACTCCAACTATGACAATTCTGGGCCGCCGTTTGTGAGGCTCGTCAACGGTAAGGTCTGAGGAGGAAGTTTGAAACGTTTGTTTCATTTTCTCTATGTCGTCCTTGCATTCCGAGCTGATGATGACGCCGCCATTCTTCACCTTGCGCAGAGCTCTTACGCGCAGCTTCATTTGCTCCGGGTTTATAATTTTTTGGACTAAATTCTTGGTGTCCTCGCTGGTCTTTAATTTATCCGTAGGATAAATAGCTACGGAACTCAGATTACTAGGGCGGATCATGTTGTTTCGACTACCTTTTACCATATCGGCAAAGGAAAGGGCATTTGATGCTGGTTTGTCGGAGCTGGTGTCGATAGATTCTTTTAGGGCTCTGAGGCGATCTGACAGATCCTGTTTCTCCTTAAGAGCTTGGTTGGCTGCCTGCGCGAGAAGCGCCGTCTGCTTCAGGGCTTGGTAGTGAATTCCCATGTTAGAGGCTCCATTTGCAACCTTGCGGCACAGATTTTGGATTTTCAGCTTTTGGTCCGTGTTAAGTTTCCCTTCAGCCGAGATGTTACAAATCTCGCCAAGGTAGTTCTCGATGGAATTAATCCACAGCTGAATGTCTGATGTTGAGGCGGCATCTACGGCATATCGCGTATCCTTAGCGCTTACTTCATTGGTATCTTCCTGCAAGTCCTGCGGTTGGGGTGTTGATGGAGGGCTCCGCTGAGTTTTGTCACTTCTACTAAAAGGACTGTGACTCATTTTGTAGCAGTTACCGCGTAGCACAATATAACATAATTTAGTTCCGCGTTGAAGATTACTGACACAGATTTACAGTTTATGCACTGCACACAGTTAATCGAGGTCAGAATTTTCGCGCACGAATTTATTTTATTACTAATAATCACACGTCCGCTCGAGTTGACGAGCCGAATAAAAAAAAAAAAAAAAAAAAAAAAAAAAAAAAAAAAAAAAAAAAAAAAAGCAATCAATTTCAAGCAGCCATAAAGATTTTCAAAATTTTAAGGACTTTATCATAATTTATTAAACTTAAATTTGATCTGTGTAGCCAATTAAAAAAAGCTTGTAAAAAAGATTAAATTTTTTCTATCCTGCTAACTCATCACCATCAGCTAAAAGACGCCCATCGGTAGGCAAAGGCCTTCCCCAAAGAACGCCACCAAGACCAGTCCTGCGACGCGCTTTTGACTAAGTATATGGTTTAGTTGTATCTTAATAAGTTCGCCGGCGGTACCCAAATTATAGAATGTACTAGAATGACGGTAAAATGCCTCAATACAATATAGGTAGTTTCACGAGAGTTGAGGTGAATGATTACACACACAGCTACATGAAGTACTCATTGCAAAAAAAAGTGAATGAATGAAATGAATGAGTGCGTAAATAAACACAAGGCTATAGTTTAAACAAACTTTTTGGTCTATCTTGCAATTCACTGGTGAACTTGCTATCGGTACGAAAAAAGAACAGTAATATCAGACGCTAACTTAAGTGGCGCGATCTGTAGGTACATGTTTAAGCAAAGTACCGACGAAAGTCGTCGTAGCAAGATTTATAAAGAAAAAGGTAGTATAAAACCTTAACCGCTGTAACACGACTCACGCTTAGCTGGTTCTTTAATTTCAATCCCGGCCTCTATTACGTGCGGGGTATTCGGACAATTTTTCACTCGCCAGCGCTTCCGGTCTCTGGAGGAAAGCGTACTATGCCGAGGAACGATATAAAAATGTACTTAAAGGTGCAGTAACGTCCAACCTAGTCCGACCCTATCGAGGTGGACCGGGACAAGGTGACCTGGTTCGACCCCAGGCGCCCCCCGGCACCCACCCAGTCCGATTCACTCGGGGTGGTCCGGCTCGCTAGCCCAGGGCTCGCTGCGGTCGCTACCCCAGGGAACGCCACGGCTGACCACCCGGTCATATAGTTGCTACGCCCACTAGGGTTGCAAGTTAGTCAGGCTTTATAAAAAAAAAGGGAAGGAGGGATTGTCGATCGATAAATAAATGATAAAGCTTCCGTCACTCTCACACTTACATACTTGTCAGAACGTGATAGATGTTTTATCATTAGGGTTCCGTACCAAATGGTAAATACCACCCTTATGGTGCGACTCTGTCTGTCACAGCAAGATATCTCAGGATTTACTGATACTATCGACTTGAAATTTGGATAGTGTTAAAAATCACTAACCCGAGTCTATTATTGTACAGAAAAAAAATCTTATACCTTTTATACTTTTTTTAAAGGGGATTGAAATGGAATGTCGAAAATCAAAAGTAGAGCTATAATATTGAGTGGGATATCAAATGAAAGGGCTTAATGTGTAGATTCCAAAACTGTTTTTATTTTTTTCTTACACATGAAATGTTTGATTAAAGACAAAAAACGTTAAAAAAAATACCATTCCTCCCTATTATCTCCGAAGGTACTGAAAATCTGTAATAATGACTGATTATTAATACCATCCTAAACAATACAGGGAAAATAAAACTATTTCCCTAACTTGCAGCGTTTTTTTAGAAATTGGCAAAAATTGTAAGTCAAACTTATTTGCTCCTAGTAAACTAACCTTTTTCAAGAGCAAAGTCAAGTTTGTATGGTGGGCCATACAATTTATCTTGGATTATCCACGTATCTACTGACGAGTTTGTACGGGAACGGTAATTACGACACCTTTGGCCTAGTGACACTGCGTATGAAGCTAGACTTGATGGTCCTAGATTCAAATCCTGGTTACTGCACATTAAATTTTTGTGACAAGCCCGAGTATTTGTTGCCGGTTATATTTATTTAAGGTTGTATCAATATATATAAATACATAAATGTATATCGAAGTCTAGTACCCATCCAAGTAAGATTAAGATGATACAACTTTTATATCTCGTAAACTGGAGCTACGATAGCTTTATAGCATCTCATACAACATCTTCTGTGCTACTTGGGCATCCCATATACTTCGTTTTTTTCTTAAGTAGAAATAATATAAACAAGGAAGCAGGGGTCGTCAACATTTTTATTTATCAGTGAAAAAATTGAAATGTTTCGACCACTGCGGTTTTTTTTTCATTCGTGTTCGAGAAAATATAGCAGCAAGTGGTGGTGATCACTGTTAATTTTTATTATTAACGATAAACGACGAGAGACACTGATGAAATAAAAAAAACGCTAGTAAAACGCCTGAAATCGACCCAAAAGTGCTAAATTCATTTCATACCCTCTTGCAACACTAGCGCTGTTCTGGGGAGATTTTGAACTAGTTCTTTTAGCTCGACACTTTTTCAACTGATTCCTCATATGAGATTCTTCTCCTACCTCAACCCTGCATACATTTTTGATTTTCTTAAATATCGTTTCTCAAAATACTCCCTAAACTTAAATAACGACTTGGCAGGCCACGACGGATTCTACCGCCATAATTTATCTCCCAGATTTGAACTAGTCTGCATATTCATGACTTGAATAAGTTGGAACTTAACTAATTAAATTTACATTTGTCAAACGCTTCTTGGTATCGGCTCTCAGACTGGAAGAGATCCAAAATCTTTCGCTCCAGTTAACTCTTAAAGATTTTTGTGTTTAAAAATGAGATGCAATTTCCTGCTTAGTGTAAAATCCATAGAGTTCATATTTGTATGATGATATTATGAATCCAAAGATACTGTCATATTTTTTATATCTTCCAATTCAAATTCATCTGCAGGATAATTTAGATATTCGGCTTTAATCTCGTCACTTATATAAGTTTAGCCGTGAACTAGTAAGAACAAGCATGCCTTACCATGCAATACCGAAATTCAGGAATCTCGAAAAACCGGAATTCCGTCTTATTTTCTCGGTATAACAATACCGGTATTGAAAAGGACCGATATCGAATTATAATAATGTAAGTAAACTTGTATTTTCTATTATGATGGACAAAATTATATATGTTATATATTATGACTTACGGTCGCGCTAACCGTCCTAATTTTAGTATGCTTTGTATCGGATCGGAATTGGCGATCGGCTAGCATTGATGAGGCGCAGGCGGCAGGCGGCAACGACGCGACGGCTGCGAGGGTCGGTTAGAGTCGGGTCTGACCGATACCCGATCTAACACGAGTAGAACCGAATATCGATATTATCGCATACATAATACCAAAAGTTTATTACTGTTAATTTTCTGATATAAGGGGAAAGGATAAATAAAATAGTTATTTTTTTTTAAATTCCTAATATTGAAACCCAAACCGGAATTCCGGTAACCGGTATTGAGAATAATCCGGTATTGCATGCCCTAATAACGAGACCTATTTGGATCATCCTGCAATCCGCAAACTCGAAGTAACGAGCGAACATAACCCCCTATTACAATTTTTTGGGTTCCGTACCAAAATGGTAAAAAAGGATCCCCTATGGTGCAACTCTGTCTGTCTGTCCGTCTGTCACAGTATCTCAGGTACTACTGCTGCTATCGGTTTGAAATTGTGTTGAATATCGCTAACCCGAGCGAGAATTGGGTATAAAAAAATAAAGACAAAAATCGTTAAAAAAAATACCATTCCCCCTTTTATCTCCGAACTTACTGGACAGAAATATGTGTAATAATTACCAATTATCAATATCATCCTGAATATTACAGGAATAATATAATGGGTATCCTAACTTGCATCGTTTTTTAGAAATTCACAAACATCGTAATACAAACCTATTTTTTCAGTTGCTAAACTAACCGCGACCTATGTCGATGTATAGGGACAACAGTTTTCCAATAGCAAAGTTAAGTTTGTCTCTGAATGCAGTCTATCTTTAACTATACATACATATACATTTTACTTATTTTTTATTTTTATAAGGCCAGGTAACAAAATGTAAACTAATAATTACAAAGGTATGAAATGTGTGCTAAGTACATACTACAAGTTTGTACCCCGGAACCCTCGGTGGGCGAGGCCGACTCGCACTTGTCCGGTTTTTTTATTACAGATCGTTTCGCCGTGGATTTTGTGTGCAACGCAATCCTACTCGTATTACTTTGTGATCTTCATGCCATACGAATAAATAAATAAATCCCATATTAAATACGAGCCAGCTCTTATGAATCGACATATTAGTATTTTATGCAACAGTTGTATAAGTGGGTTCAAAAAATGCGAATTGCGTGAGTTGCGATACGAGCCGCGAATGCGGCGAGTATCGCAAATAGAGACGCAATGAGCGTTTTTTGACTTAATTATACAACGTTGCATACAATACTTTTTCTATGACGAGGTTTTAAATTATAAAATACAAAATTAATCATAACCTGGAAACAAGGCAAATATGACGTTTGACTGACAGTATGTGTCTATGGTAAACTTTTTTTTTAATTTAAAATATACTTAAATTAAAAATACTTTTTTTATGTTGGCATCAATGAATTTAGTTCGGAAAGTTTGGTTTTTTCTTAAAAACCGTAGGAATTTAATTGTTTGTTAAGTTGGTAGTTGTGCATTTTTACCGTAAAGTTAAAATTGAGCGCTTAATCCTTGACCTAAGTTTAACCTAGATTTAGAAGTCTGTGGCTGCTAGCAATAACGTAAAGTGACTATAACGACACTAGTGCTGTTATGGGGAATAGAGTATAGACTTCTCTGAACTCATATTATGTATGTTCTTATATTAGTGTTCGAGACCAAGTAAAAGACAGATAACAGTACAGGAGTAGAAAAACTATTTTACGGGTATTTGGTGACAACATAAAGTCTTAGATGTTCAGTCATCGACAATACGCACCCTTAGTAATAAACTGACCTATCTCAAAATGACAATTTACTTTCAATCTTAAAACGAATTCAAATGGTTTTAACTCAATTGTAGAATCATTTTGAGTTAGGCCGGTTTATTACTAACGGAGCGATTTTTTTTATAATAAGTGATGACACAAGGCGTGTAAAAATATCAGACACCACTCTATTCCTATTCCCATATCAGTGACTGTACGACGAGTGACCTTCAGTGATCGCTATTATTTTTATAAAGCTTTATGTAAAATCATGGTCAACCTGGGTAATTGCGTATATGGAGGCAAATGGGCAATTCCATGAAAATGTAACGGAAGTTACCTACCATTCCGTGTTTATTTGTTTATGGCGTAAATTTATGTATTAATTTTAATCTAGACTAGATAAGCGTTAATCCCTAGATATATTGACACCTGAATTTGCACCATCAATGAAGAAAGACGCGAGAAATTGGTAACTTACGTTATTCTCTGTCGTGGAATTACCTTACGCGTCTATTGAAGATTCCATTAAATCCAAACTCTTAAAACTACTCCTACTCTACCTGCCTGTTAAGTACAGCGTTAATGAAATCTTTAAAAGTCGCGTTTACCCCATAGATGTAATTACCCCAGTTGACCTTACTATAAACAACCCTTATAATCTGTCTTATAGAAACAAAACTACTTTTATCTTGTTCGATTCCCTTTCAAGGTCTAATAATCCAGATTTGACTATTTCCAATATTTACGGTCTGAGAGCGTAACGTAAGTTACCAATTTCTCGCGTGTTTTTTCATTGATGGTGCAAATTCACGTGTATACATATAAAGTGTCCTTTATATCCGTCAATGGTAACTACATAAGTTAGTGGCTAACGAGCGCGCAGATGGTTCCAACGCGTTTTAAAAACAGTTTTAGGACCAACGATGCAGTGGGACGCTAAGCGCATAGCGCAGCCGGACGTTATAAAAATGCCTAATTGCGTGGTAAACAATCTCCATTTACTGTTACGGGGAATATAGACCCGGGTGGATTTTCGTCCGCGACATTTGTATGCCATACATTTAGCTTGGCATACAAATGTCGCGGCCGAAAGTCGACCCACCCGAACTGTACGGATCGCCCTATCCTTACTTTTGAAATCATTGGTAGATACTATTTGGAGGTATTAAATAACACATTATCAAGTAACCTTATTTATTAATGTCAAAAAACAATAATCAGAGAAACAATTTCCAAATAAAAAACCTACAATGTAGTAAATTAAAACATCAGGGCGTCAAAATAAAGAACGAGCCAGGCCGGAGGTCTCCGCCCCGACCCGCAGGTAATAGTAGATTGTGTCACAACGGAGCAAAATGATGTATTTACGGCGAGGACGTTCATTGAATCCTGAACTAAGCGAAGGATTCTAAAGTAGAATCCGGAGCGTAGTGAGGGATTCAAGTGTTAACGCCCGTGATGAAAATAATTTTGCTACCTTGTGACACATACTGCTTTTCACACCGACTATGAGGACTATGCTGACTAAGCTGACATTTCCTACATTGATCTTTCTGAGGAGCAACTTAATAAGCTTGAGCGCATTCAAAATATCTGCATTAGATTCATATTTGGGTTACGCAAGTATGATCATGTCTCTAGTTTTCGATCCCAACTCAAGTGGCTCCCTATCCGTTTTCGACGTAACTCTCACATTCTTTCTCTACTTTATAGCATACTTTTCAACCCCGCAACTCCCCGCTATCTTAAAGAGCGTTTCAGTTACCTGTCGTCGGTAAGATGCGCTAAAAATTTGCTCTTAAATGTTCCTTCCTCTCAATCTAAATTCTATACGAAATCCTTTACCTTCCAGGCCATACGTTTATGGAACTCCTTACCTCTCGAGTTAAGATGTGCTGAATCTCTTCCTATTTTTAAAACCAAAATTAAAGAGCATTACCTATCCGTCCCGTAATATTTTTAAATTGTGTACTTTTTGGAAACTGTTTCTTTGTAAAGCCTGCTGGCTGACTGTTTTGCGGTTAATTTTTTCCCCTATTTATTTATTTGTATTTATGTATGTATATGTAGGTTTATATATCTATTTATTTATGTATGTTTATGCCCCTGCGGTTATTTATTTTTGGTACCAAATTAGCCCTCGCTCTTGTTACCCTTCGCACCACCTACTGTTTTTTTTTGGTTTATTTTTGTGTCAATTCCGCTACCCAAAGGTTGTCTGGAAGAGATCGCTCTTAAGCGATAAGACCGCCTGTTGTCTACCTATTTAAATTGTTCTAATTATGTAAGTACCTCTTGTAATGTGTTTTTCTGGTGTGCAATAAAGTATACTTGTATTGTATTGTATTGTATGAGGAAAATTCAAATACAAACGCTACCTACCAAAATAACGAAATATATAGTTAATCAAAATTCATCACACATTATTATTAAAAATGAAATGTTAAAATTGTATTACTATTTTATAAAACGATTATTTATCGTTTACGTCACGTATGGCATATTATAAATGGGTTCCAATAAAAAATTAACTGTAAAATATTTTTATCCAATGACTAAACAAACATAACAACAATAAATGATTTTTAAACTGTTTCGATAGCTCCGTGAATGAGCCTGACCCCGTGGGGTCCATGAGCTGTCCAGCTCGTCGTCGGCGACACCCCGCGCCCGGTGTCGACGCAAATTAAACAGTAGTCCTTGAACAGAAAAGTACCACTTTGATCCCTCTTATGAGGGAGCAAAGTTCTTTTTTCTGAATAGGAGGTGTGAAAACGTAATAAAAGTGCGATCTATAAAGGCTTTCGGTAGGCGTTGTAGATGTTGCCGACCAAGGCGGCGACGGCGCCGGCGGAGGCGGCGGCGCCGACGGGGCCGGTCGCCACCGTGGCCACGCTCAGCAGCCCGATCTGCGCCGCCGCGCCCGCTATGTCCGTCTTCGTCATTTTCTCAATGTTTTTCTTGTGGTAGAAATCGTGCATATCGCGCATACTCTGCAAAGACAATACGAACATCGATCGGGAGAGGCTTAAAATGATGCTTTGTTATTGATGCTTTGTTGTCCTGAATCGTTAACTTGAAATTTTAACCAAAATAGGATTGGATTGGATCGATTTGAATTTTACTAAATAACATTCTTGGATTAGGAAATTATGAATAGTTGCCCTTTTAATTTTGAGTAAAATGATGAAATCCAAATTTTCGCACCTTCACCAGTCGATCGTAGAAGATGTCGTCGACGCCGAAATCACTCGAAGACACCCTTCTTTCCCTGAGTGAATCTATCGCGGGCTTCTCGGCCGCTGCCAGCTGCGCGTCGAGGGCCGCGGCGGACAGCTGCAGCGTGCTGTCGCCCTCCTTCATAGCATCGCTGAACGCCCAGTAAGCTTTGTCCGCCGCACCACAGTTGTTCCTCTCATTCATTTCGATGACTTCGTCGTAACGTTCTTGAATCCACTAAAAATAGTAAATATACATAATTTAACTAAGAACCACGTTTAAAAAGCGACCTGTGATGTATTTGGGCGTTTTCCAAAATAAATCCCGGGGTAGCTACTTTCTCAGAATATGAACTTTTGAGGTTTTTCTGGCTCAGAATAGTTAGTATTTTCGAACCTTATACGTAAAAAAAAGTGTCCCAAACTTTGTATGAGATTTTTTCCCCACTACATCACGTTCTTACAAATATAATGCAAAATGGTGACGTAATGGGAAAATAAATTTGGGACACTTTTTTTACGTATAAGGTTCGAAAGTACTAACGATTCTGAGCCAGAAAAACTTCAATAGTCTATATTTTGAGAAAGTAGCTACCCGGTATTTATTTTGGAAAACGCCCATTTTCACTTTTCATACGTGATAAAACCGAGATACCTAAAGGCAAATATGTATGCTCGAGGGGTTATACGAGTTATGTACGAGTATATGATTGCAGTGCAGTCGTGAAAGACGTTTTCAAATGTTTTTAATACATACTAAAGTCACAATGTTTATAGTAGATTACACAACTGGTAATACAAAGAAAGGCCGAGATCACAGATTATGGCCAAGTGTGGCATAAAATAAAAATAAAAATGCATATTTAAACTGAACGATCGCGGCGGTTCCGGTACGTGCATTCAATGGCCGACCGCTACGATACGTGTTCTCGTGACCTGCAGCAGTTCGGCGCGGTGCGGGTCGTCGTGGCCGGCGGCGACGGGCACGAGGCGCTCGTAGTGCGCGCGCGCGGCGTCGCGCGCCTGCGCCGCAGCCCGCTCGTGGCGGCGCGCGTGGCGGCACAGCGCGCCCGCCACGCGCGGCGCCACGCGCTCCCACTCCAGCTGCGCGCCCGCCACGGCCGCCTCCAGCCGCTGCTCGTTTATTTCCGTGTAGCGGGTGAGTTGAGAGTCGATTTCCTGCGAACGAACGACAGAGAGTCGGATAGGGTACACCGAATAAGATAGACGAGTCTATTTCCACGGTAGGTATTATTCGGTACCAAATCTGCGAGTCGCAAATTTAAAAACCATTATACTCGCTGATATTAGAATGTTACTTTCTTAATTCGATAAATCAACTCTTCACATTCGTTTCCAATCGTACCCTCGTGAGGTTCGCGAGGCCCTCCGGGTCCTCGGCGCGGGTGGCGAGCGGCTCCAGCGGCGCGAGCGCGGCGTTCCTCGCGGCGGCCAGGCGCGCGCGCATAGCTCCGCGGCACAGCGTGGCGCGCGGCAGCGCTGCCGCCACGGCCGCGCGCGCCTCGCCCGCCGCCGCCAGCCACGCGGCCGTCGCCGTCGCCTGCCGGGAAACCGACCGAGATTAGAGCCACAGCGCGCGGGCGACTGAGGCGAGGCGATCGCGGCCGTCGTCACCCGTCCGGCCCGGATACGGCAAGACGTACGCTATGCGACGGGTGGCGACGGCCGCGGTCGTCTGGTATCGTCGCCCGAATTTATATTCCCATTAGATCATGTCGATTACAACGCGCGAAGCTCACGGCGAGGATGTCTTGCGGCTCGGGCACGCGGCCGCGGAAGGCGTCGAGGTAGACGCGCAGCAGCGGCGGCAGGTCGCGCGCGAGCAGCGGCCGGCCCTCCACCGTCTTCACGCGCAGATTCTCGGGCGCCAGCAGCCGCGGCACCAGCTCCAGCAGGGCCAGCTTGAACTCCTCCGTCAGATCTGCACGACGTCACACAGTTAGCAAAGGCCCGACGTGGCATCATCTCGGCACGAGCCGTCACTATTCGGAGCGATGACGCGTAGTTGCAGTGTCCGAGAGGCAACCGGATGGCTCTCGGTATTTGAGCTCCCGAAGTGTTGTGGAATCGTCCTGTGAAACCCGAACTGCGTCAACTTGAGCTTGACGGAAAAGAGGGGGGGGGGGGAGTTTCAACTCAAGTTTTTTCCGGCTTTTAACTCTAGGGATCGAACACCATCGACTGCATGACAATTTTTTTTCACCCTCCTCCCTCTTCCCCTCCCCGGTCAACCCTAGTCCCAAGGTTAAGTTGGCGCAGTTCGAGTTTCACAGGGCGGTTCCACAACACTTCGGGTGCTCAAATACCATGAGCCATCCGGTTGCCTATTGGACACTGCAACTACGCGTTGTCGGTTTAACTATCTTGTCCTGCATTACCGGCGACGCAGCCGGTGAAGGCGGGGTCGGCGTCGGCGCGCAGGCCGGGATGCGGCAACAGGAAGCAGGCCAGGTGCGCGAAGCTCGCCGCCAGTCGCCGCCGCACCGAACGTAGCTCGCGCGGCTGCTCCTCCCGCTCCTGCACAGTTTTGCGACCGTTACCTCCTCTGGACTCTGCAGGTAACTAGGTTGTGGCTAGAGCCTTTCGGACGAACGGTTGCATTGTATGATTAAAGAATTTACCGTCCACATCGTTACAATGTACGAAGGGATTCACCAGTGGGCTCCCCGAGATAATAAAAATAGACAAATTGGTCCAATACACTTTTTAATTAGAATAAACAATAATAAAGGTCCATTGTCCTGAATAGATTTCTAAAACTATGTACTTAGTTAAATTGACACAATAATAACGCGCCACCGCATAGATGCGTCCGCGCACGGTCAAGGTTCGCCCAATCTGCCCGTCGTTCCTTGCACCCCGCACGTCGCACCATAAACCTTAGCGCCGCATCAGCGGATTCCCGACTTGTTACACACTTTGTAACAAATTTTCTTAACCTGGACGTCTTACGCGCGTGTAGCGCCCACTTCGACCTTGCTCGGGCTCAGCTAAGTTTCTTGCCGGAGTCTTCTTAGCTGGGCTAGGTTTTAGCGAACCGGCAACTAAAACTCCCATTAGTTCGATACACACGCTCACATAAGGACAGGTTGATCCGCTTCATCCTTCCCGCTGGTCCGCTGCTCACTCTGAGCAATCAGCGAACAGTCAAGGTGGCCCTGGCCAACGACCTGGTTCGACCCCAGGCGTTCAGGCCCCCACCTAGCCCGATACTGTCGAGGTAGGCCGGTCAAGGTGACCTGGTTCGACTCCAGGCACCCCCGGTACTCACCCAGCCCGACCTGTGTGTCGACTGTGTGTGTGACATGACAATCGCTATGCCCGGAAATGGGTTGCGAGTTTGTCAGATTAAAAAAAAAAAAAATGCGCGTGAAGTGTGCATTTGGCGCGCACGCTACGAGTAGTATAAGTGGCGTGATTTGTCGGTTTTCGGATGAACACAAAGGGGCGCGCCGTGTGCGCGGGGCACAGGCGTGAAGGGAATTTTCCGCAGTATACTGGTGGAAACAGGCGCACGCGGGAGGGTTGTAGTGAATGCTCGAGTCTCGTGATCTTGCTTGCAGCGAACGAGCAATGAAAGGCGCTGATGATACATTGCATGTTACGTTTCACCAGTCTGCATTAAATGGCTCTAACATAGCTAATATGACGGTAACGCCGTCCACAGGATACGGCCGTTTCGCAGACTATAAGGCAAATATAATCCTAACAAAAACATTAAATACATGTAAAAAGATGCAAGTCTCACAACGCAGTTCTTCTACAACAGTCCACATAACTCGATTTTCACCGACTGGCCTATATTTTACCCGTGGAAGATGCTTTATTTGAGAAGTATAAAATGTGTTCGTCGATAAATACGATAATTTTCAATGTAATACCGAACCACAGTATTTGCATGCATCTTTCTTGTTTGTCCATACACATAGGTACTTATAGGTATACCTACTTAAGTATTTGTGTTGATAGTACTTCGTTATCGTATTATACGACTCATTGCATTCCTCAAAGTTAATCTAACTCTTGAAACTTCTAAGTGTGAACACCTATCTATAGTTGTGCAGTGTAATTATAGTTTTATTGCTCTGCAATGTTATTTGATATATTTACGTCCGTGTAATACAATGTAATACAATATTTGTATTTGAAAAGTTTAGTTCTATGTTCGTATGTATACGGTATACGGTGTATACATACATATATATAATTTGTACGAGTGTAGTTTTTAGGGTTCCGTATCCAAAGGAAGCCAACGGGACCCACCCCGGGACCTTTTTTGACGACTCGTACTTGGTGGCTGGGTTTAGAAATACATATCGTCGACCGTAGGCTGAATTACGGTAAGGGACAGGCAAAACAATGTCCCTTACCGTAATTCAGCATACGGTCGACGATATTATATAGATCGGTATAACTACTTGCTGGGTAATGAAATAATAATTTCTCGAATAAATCTAGTATTTCCTTTCACTTTAATAGTATTTTATGCAACAATTGTATAAGTAGGCTCTAAAAATGCGAATTGCGTGAGTTGCGATACGAGCCGCGAAGGCGGCGAGTATCGCAAATAGAGACGCAATGAGCGTTTTTTGACTTAATTATACAACGTTGCATACAATACTTTTTCTACGACTATGTTTTAAAATATAAAATACAAACAGGGCATAACCTGCAAAGAAGGCAAATATGACGTATGACTGACAGTATTTGTCTATGGTAAACTTTTTTTTTAAATGAAATTGAAATATATTAAAAATACTTTTGTTTTTATGTTGGCATCAATGAATTTAGTTCAGAAAGTTTTGTTTTTCTTAAAAACCGTAGGAATTTAATTGTTTGTTAAGTTGGTAGTTGTGCATTTTTATCGTAAAGTTAGAATTGAGCGCTTAATCATTGACCTAAGTTTAACCTAGATTTAGAAGTCTGTGGCTGCTAGCAGTATCGTAATGTGACTATAACGACACTAGTGCTGTTATGGGGAATAGAGTATAGACTTCTCTGAACTCATATTAGTGTTCGTGACCACGTAAAATATAGATAAAAGTACAGGATTAGAAAAAAGTTTGTAACGTGAAGTTACTATGCGGTTAGACACCGTTTGCGAGGACCTCTGATGGCGCATGAAGATGGTTTCATAACTTTTTTTTTATTATGGTTTGCTGCGATTCTGCGTTTTTTGAGGCGTGAGGCCCCTTGGACCGCGAAGCCGGATAGTGGCCCACGTCACCCCCGGCGCGGACGTGAGGGTACCTGCAGCTTGTGGCGCACGTAGGCGTCCCCGCCGGCGGCGCCGTACGGGAACTCGGCCGGCGACCTCCAGTCGCGCACCAGCAGCTGCAGCGCCGGCAGCGCGCCCTGCCCCCCACCCGCCGCCGAGTACTCCGTGAACACCTGACACACACACACACACGTCTTACACTTTTAGGGTTCCGTACTTTAAAAGGAAAAAAAAAACGGTATCCTTGTAAGATCACTTTGTTGTTCGTCTGTCTGTCTGTCCGTCCATCTGTCTGTAAAGACTATTATGCTCGGGTCTACGGCCCATAGAATCTGTGATAAAATCATGTTCTAGTTAACGTAAAAACAAGATATTATGGCCTTGGATATCGACACTCCCAAGGAAACTAATAGTACATTACATAACTAGGGTGGTAATACAAAGAAAGGCCGAGATCGCATATGTTTGCGGCCCGAGCTGCAAGCGAGGGATGTCAATATGCGATCGAGGGCTTTCTTTATTACCTCCCGTGTTGTGTACACCATTTTATGTCTACACTTGGCCAGAAAGTCACTTTATGGCCAGGTGTGGCATAAAATTTATAGGTTACTTTCCGTTAATCTAGAACTATGAAGTTTGGCAAGTAATACCGTCTTATACTACAAAAATATAGGAAAAAATCTGAAAACTACACATTTGTAATTAAATCATTAAATATAGCCTTCTCGCACTTGTCCGTTTTTTACACCAGGGTAGCGCTTCCGCCCGCTAGCAATGGCATGCTCCAAGAGTAAATTCTCTAGTCGATATTTCTCTATTTTGGAGTATCAGTTTATCGACGGCCCGATATTTCGGTATGTAAAGCGAACAAAATTAGAAAGCACGCAAATGCTGAATCCGATAAGTACCTAATACTAGGGCGGTGTGCTCACCGTTAATGAGGAAGCACTCGTCGGTGCGGTGCGGGAGACTCGCGGTGCCCGGCTTCTATCTAATGAACAAACCTGCAGGTGCTGCAAGTCGGTCTCGTTGATGTTCCGCGTCAGGTTGTAGACCTGCACGGAGGCCAGCAGTGTGGACAGCGCGAACACCTGCGAGCTGTCGCGCAGCGAACTATGCTCGTCGAACGAGCCCTGCGTGTCCATCAGCAGCACCGCCACCTGCCGAGAACGGACGTCAGTGCGCCCGGCCGGCCGACTCGACCACACGCGACCAGCGGCCGAGGCCGAGACACGCGAGAGACGGGACTCGACGCCCGGTACCGTCCGTTCGAGAGCCGCATTTACATTCAGCCGAAGTGAGCAGAAAAGTAGGCAGAGAAGTGAGCAGAATGAATGTGTAAACTCGATGCTTCTCATGCCACTGCCTTTGCTACTCGCGCTGCCCGGCGCTCCCCAAAAGAGCGGTTTTTTGTGCGGAAGACCGGCAGCGCGAGCGACAGTGCGTGTTTACATTCTACTTACAAAGTTCTATTATGATGGATAGATATCATTCGCCGTCTTCTACAACGATTTTTTTGTATTTGATGCTTTTTTAAATATCGAACATATTATGTTTCGCAAAAGGACACAGCGCAGACGCTGCAATTATTTCGACGTCTGCCATTGTCAAAACTCGAAAGCGAAGTGAGTGGTAGGGCAGTATGTAAACACACAATCCTGTCTTAGCAGTATTTAGGGAATTGTTGTCGGCAGCGCGAAGGACAACGGCAGGGGCTGAATGTAAATGTAGTATTAAACGTGGGCCTCGGCCGGTGGGCAGTGAAGGGTTGGACAGGGCGGCGCGACCTCCTCGCCGGAGGGCAGCGTGACGAGGAAGGGCTGCGACCACAGCAGCAGGCCGGTGGTGTCGCGCGCGCTGCCGCCGCGCCAGCTGAACCCGCGCAGCGGCGCGTCCGCTTCGCCCAGCCACGAGCCGTCGGCGCGCGCGCCCGCCTGCAACAAACGACCAGCCACACTCAATGCGAATACACTATGTAAGCGCTTGACATCGGTCACTAATTTTCAACGGTATTGATGATGATGAAGCACAGAAGCCCGAGTGATGACAGATTTTTTTCGAGATGATACGGCTAACTATACAATTTGCGAACATACCCCAATCCTCTTATTTAAACAATCTTCTCTCTCGTCGACGCAAAATAAATTGCAGTTGAATGCTGTTACAAGACGAGTATCGCATGGTGTACTGTAGGTACGGTGTCTCACCTCAGCGTACATGTAGCGTAGGCAGTAGTTGAGCAGGAAGGACTTGCCGCCGCGGAAGGCGCCGGCGACGCTGAGCAGCGCGACGGGGCGGTCGGCGACGGGCGCCAGCAGCGCCAAGAGCTCGTCCTCTTGAAGCTGGAAGAGCTCGCCGCGGTCGTCGCGGCCGCCGCCCGCCACCACGCGCACGCCGCGCCCCGCCGCGATCCCCCCTGCAACACACGTACAATTGACTATTTGACAACTTTTTTTCTGTGATATGTTATCCTCCACCTAGTCCGATCCATTCAGGGTGGTCCAGCCAGCGACCTGGTTCGGCCCCAGGGAACGCCTCGGCCCCCACCGGGTCCGATTTTTGCTACATCCAGTAAGGATCGCAAGTACCTACCTAAGTCAGGCTTCAAAAAAAATTGTGATATGTTATAGAAACACCTCTCAGTAATAGAAATATTAGATACTACAATGGTAAAATCACATTTTTAGACTTTCCCAAATACGTAGGTAACGAAACGCTTACTGAAGCCCATTAAAACGTGACGCCACGACTCATAGGTACGTTTGTTTGGGGAAATCAAGAACTAGAATAGAACCATAAATATTTTTACTAAAAAAGAAACCCGACCGCGGTGCACTTTAAAAGTGCATAAAATCCGCCACTTTGTTTATTTTAACGAACTTCATATCAGTGACACTCGCACCATCAAGACGTATCATTTATCAAAATCGGTTGTGCCGTTAAGTAGTTACGAGCGGACATAGGAACGGACATACATACATACATACAGGTCAAACACTTGCTTTGCGTAATATTTTGATAACCTGGTACCGAGGAACGTGTCCTGACTGCGTTTCGTAGTACGGGGTTGTTCATTATTGCTCGGGATACTTTGCGCACGTGATAGGCGCGAGCGCAGCGCAGTTTGTCGTCGGGTGTGGCCGTTGATGATTACCAATGATTACACACATTTAGGCGATTTAATGTCTGCACGAGTTTAATCTCAAAGAATATATTAGCATCAAAATTTTACGAAGAGCAGGTAAACGGCACCTACTCGAGCTGATATGAAATGAAATGATATGAAATGAAATGATATTTTATTGCCAGACTACAGGTGACATAGATAAGATGTTACAGTCATTCTTGGTACCTTTTCCGTAGCCTACCACATTTATGGTGTACAATATTATTTTTATTTTCATATGAGTATGCTAATCGTATTATACAAATTAAATTTTACCTTTATTATTAAAAAAGTCAGTTACACAATAGAACATATTTTTCAATAGCCATTTGTTAAGCACATTTTTGAATTTATAGTCATCGAGGGTCTTAAAGCTATCCGGAATGTTATTAAATATTTTAACTGCCATAGTATAGATACTTTTTCTGTAAAAAGCTGATTGTGATCGGTGTGTATTTATAAGTTTCTTGCTATTTCTTAAATTATGTTTATTTGCTTCATTCGTCTGAAAAAGATCGGGGTTCTTTTTCACAAACATTGCAACTTCTTTAATGTACAAGCAAGGCAGTGTTAATATTTCATATTTAGCAAACAGAGGTCTACACGAATCCCTTTGCGTTGCGCCACATAGTGCTCGCACACAGCGTTTTTGCATTTTGAATGCTTTTAGCCAGTCGGTGGAATTTCCCCAGAACATTAAACCATAAGTTAAGCTCGACTGGACGTAACCAAAGTAAGTCATGATTCCTGCCTTTAGTGATGAGTTTTGTACCAATCTGCGTATTGGATATATAAATTTAGATAGCTTTGAGCATAATTCATCTATATGTTGTTTCCAATTGCAGTTCTTATCAAGTACTAGACCTAAAAACTTCGTAGTTTCGCTTTCTGTAATTATGTCAGATTTATGTGAAATATTTATAGGCAGGGCTGGCCTACGGCTAGTGTGGAATTGTATAAAGTGCGTTTTCGAAAGGTTTATATTTAGATCGTTGTTAGTCATCCAATCAATTATATCGTTGAGAGTGTTATTAATATCGCGTTCGTATTCTTCTGTAGTGTTCAGACATTTTATCAACGCACTGCTATCGTCAGCGAAGAGTACTACTTGATTTTTAGTTTGCCTAGGCAGATCGTTTATGTAGAACAGAAACAACAGAGGGCCTAATATACTTCCTTGAGGTACGCCTCTTCCATTTACTCTATAATTGGATCTTCGAGTTTTAATAGTGTTGCTTTTTGAGCAAAAGTAATTTATTTCAGTGCATTGTAGTCTGTTGGAGAGATAACTTTTGATCCAGTCAAGTGGTTGCCCACGTACCCCGTAACGATCCAACTTGTCGAGAATAAACATACAATTACCGTTCTAAAATAGAAAAGATTAACCCACCGTGATTGGGCTCATTTGTGTGCGACTTGAGTAAGATTGGTAGTGTTTCATACAGTAAAAAAATATTTTTACTAAAAAAAACCGACCGTGGTGCACTTTAAAAGTGCATAAAATCCGCCAATTTGTTTAATTTAACGAATTCCATCTCTCCAGTGACACTCGCGCCATCAAGACGAATCTAATGATGTATCATTTATCAAAATCGGTTGTGCCGTTGAGTAGTTACGAGCGGACATAGGAACGGACATAGGTACATACACACATACATACATACATACAGGTCATACACATAACCCTCCCTTTGGGCTTCGCCGCAGTCGGGTAAAAAGTGAGTTAATAAAATGCTGATTTTATTATTTACAAGTCCTGGCAACCCTAGACAAGTAAACATGGGTATTTACAGCTCTTCGATGTACGATTTGTGAGTCACGTCGCAACCAATTTAGACAAAGAATATCACTACATCATTTGATAACAATGAATATTTAACTGCATCTTACCTTGACTTGACATAGTAAAAACAGGAACTTTTGAAGCAATATCACAGTACACTTTGTATCATTGGGGTATTATAGGAACACAACGAAGAGTTACTGTTAATTCAACACATTACAGCATTAGGCTCAGACTAACAAACGGTATTGCACTACCGCTTAACCTATATTGGGACCGAGCGCGACGACAGCGCCACGTGATAGGCGGCCATTATGGACAATATTGTCACCGCTGTCAAACAAGAAGTAAGTAAATATTGTGAAAAATATTAATGAAATCTTGTATTATTTTACTATATTACACAATTTTGGACAATTGTAGTCAGTAACATTATTGCCAATAATATTAAAATTGTTGTTTTCAGTGAGAAAAGTCAGCGACAAAAATGTCAATTTTAGCCGTAGCGAGCGTTGTGGTCGTTTAGGCTACCCCCTCCACCCGCTTTGCACTCTGCCAATATACTGATAATACAATGGATGAATGACGTAGAAAGAATAATGAATAAATCTAGGTACGCTGTGAAGCGTGTTGCCAGTGATAACCACATTAACTGTGTACTACAGCGCCATCTTTTGCATCATGAGCAAATTGTAAGGAATTGTCGATAAGAATAGACTAGTGCGATTAACATAATACATATGGCTCAATTAAAACACACACATGTTAAAAATAACGTATTCCCTGAAAAACCGCTAGATGACGTTACTGTCCGTACTGCTGCACGCAGGACTGATTGTCCAGGCTAAATAAAATATCGCGAATAGAGATATAGGTACCGTTCCCGGGCATATTCCCCACTTGTATGGGGAATTGCTAAAAATAATGGCCGGGGACCCTTCTTTGTTCGCGGTCAATATTATATTAGCTATCAGATTTTTCAAATCAGAATATACAGGGTGTCCCTAAAACCAATGTCGATACGAAAAGGGCTGATAGACCAGCTCATAAGACACCAGATTAAGTAAATTTGACCTCAGTAAAAATCTCTTAATTTTCGAGATTTCGAGAGACTCGGTGATTTGAGTGTCATGACTAAAATATCAAATATTTTTCAAATCTGTTTTTTGATATGGGTAGCCAAATAACAATGCTATTGATCGTAATTCCTATTTCTGTTAATTTCTTCATGCTGTGGCCACAGTAGAACATCAACAGATATTTTTCTGATTTTTCCAAATTTCACCACTGATTTCGAAAGAGAGTAGTGAAAAAAAATGTACCAACACAACCTAGCGTCTGACTTAAAAAAATAGTGCATTTATTGTAATTTCTAAATTGGTATAACATTTACTAAATACTGTAATAGTTTTTGGATAATGATATTTTTTACAAAAATAACCTATACAGAAGTTACTATACCATTGGCTTGGCGCTCAACCAGTCGACCAAAAATTTACCTAAATGTTTGACTATTTCATTCCAAATAAAATTCCCTTTAATCGTCTTCTCGTTGGTAACCTATTTCAATACAGTTTATTCATTAATGGATATTTTTGGTGCTAACGTACCTACTTTGACGGATGCTTACGTTAAGTTTGCACCTAATTTGTAAGTATGTCCAGGATGCCAGGTGCAAACTTATGTTAGTTCAACCGTAACCGTATCGTATGAAAAATGTAAGATGAAGTCGGCACAGGTTCCCGTTCACAGAATGAACGAATGTTTAGTTTGGGGGCATTTTAGCACTTAAAAAACAGAAGGTATGCGTTGCACTGTTTATTCAGCAGCCGAATTAATGGAACAGTAACTACAGTAGAAGTTATTTTTGTAACAAAATATCATTATCTAAAAAAATATTACAGTATTAAGTAAATGTTACACCAATTTAGAAACTACAATAAATGCGCTATTTTTTTACGTCAGACGCCAGGTTGTGTTGGTACATTTTTTTTCACTACTCTCGTTCGAATCAGAGGTGAAATTTGGAAAAATCTGAAAATTATTTTTTGATATTGTGCTGTGGCTACAGCATGAATAAATTAACAGAAATAGGAATTACGTCCAATAGCATAATTATTTGGCTACCCACATCAAAAAACAGTTTTGAAAAATAGTTGATATTTTTTCATGACACTCAAATCACCGAGTCAGGGTATCACTTAGCACAGAATACCTCGAAAACTAAGAGATTTTTACTGAAGTCAAATTTACTTAATGTAGTGTTTTATAAGCTGGTCTATTAGCCCTTTTCGTATCAACTTTGGTTTTAGGGACACCCTGTATATCTAGGGATTAACACTTATGTTGTCGTTCATGTGGTATATATTTTTTCCACCCTGTATACTGTACACACACACACAAACACACACACACACACACGCACGCACGCACGCACGCACGCACGCACGCACGCACAAAATTTTAATTTTGTCCCTTTGATATTTTATTCTCTCTAGCGATTCACTATTTCTTATAGGCTAACAAATCTCATGAATAAAGCAAGTAAGATTGTAACTTAACATAATAAAATTATACACTTTTACAGACTTACATTCAAACATTTCTCCCATTATAGTTGAAAATCGCTTAGAATATCAATTAAACATTACTTGGAGCAAATTTAATCAACTTATACGCCCTAGGGTCATAAAATAAATTGGCGGCGACACATGGGCCGCACAAATCTTCGTTACGTGTATTTACGATGACCCACATAGTATAAAGCATCGCTAACGGGAGGAAAATAAGTTTTTATATACTCCAGCCTTGGAACTATGCCGCTTATAAATTGTGGCGGATTCCGGATTGGGTGGCCTCTTAAACAATGATTACCGTAAATAATGATAGCTACTATATGAAAAGAAGGTAGTAAAGTCAATTAATTTTAAAGATAAGAAATATAGGTAGTTTCATTTACGAGAGTTGAGGTGAATGATTACACAAACAACTACATGAAGTACTCATTGCAAAAAAGTGAATGAATGAAATGAAAGAGTGAGTAAATAAACTCAAGTCTACAGTTTAAACAAACTTTTTGGTCTATCTTGCAATTCACTGTTGAACCTGCTATCGGTACGAGAAAAGAACAGTAATTTCAAAATCCCGCTGTCATTACATGACAGTGTTGTTGTGTGCGTGGCCTCAACTCTCGTGAAACTACCTACCTATACGCACAATTAAAGTGTAATACATAAGAATGAAATGCAATGGCAAATAATGTCGTCCTCAGGCAAAACGTAATACTTTTGGTCGTTAATTAAACCAGATTAGTGTGAACGATATGTTTATTTCTTTTATACCATAAAACAACAACTAGGGTTTCTGGTTTCTCGCCTCATTTTTTTTCTCGAGTTTCGAGAAATCTCGACTCCAATTTCTCGAGTTGTCTCGACTCTCGAGTCTTTAGTAAGAAATTGTAAATTATTGTTGAAAATAAAATAAAAAACAAATAAAAAGGGTATCATTTAATCGATCACCAAAATATTCATATGAGTGTGAGCAGAAATATGTATTTGGTCAGCCAAAATAGCTAGTTGGTAAGCAACTTATGGTTAGCAAACATTTATAAATCTGTCTGCAATTAATGATATACTGAACTGCTCTAAATTATTTTGGTCAGCAAATTGAGTATTTGAGCTGCATTAAGCGACCTACAATTAATCAAATTTTGGTAAGCAATCAGTAGGTAAGCAAAATATTTCATTTTATCAATCAAAAAAAAGGGGTAACTGGTCATTCACAAAATGGGCGCAACTATTCTGCCGCCAATCGTGTGCGTATTTTGTCATTCGGTAATTGTTAGCTGTCAAGTAGCAGGTGTCACTGTGATTATATACTGGGTGTCACTGTGATATATACACGGTGTCACTGTGTTATATACAGGGTGTAACGTTTCAAATGTTTATCATTGTTAAAAGCCAAAAAATGGCGAGCCTGACTTTAGCCCTTATTTCGTTTTTGCCGGAACTCGAGAGTCTCGAGAGTCAGCTATTTATTTCTCGTCTCGAATGGAGGTGAAACTCTCGAGTTGTCTCGAGTTCGAGAAGTCTCGAGCAGAAACCCTAACAACAACTGACTTTTCATACGCTTGACAATGACAGACATGTTTAGTTAAGGGTAAAACCTAGGAACCCTTGGGTCCGTGGTCTACTATAATAACAGTATAAGGAACATTAGAAATAGTAAAATAGCAAATTGGTACCTGAAAATGTCACAAATATTTTGTAAGGGGTCAAACAAATCCAGAAACAGTTTTGCTCCGCAGGATTTAGCACAACAACAACAAGCCATATTCTATTTATAGGTACTTATTAGTTGAGGTTTTTTTTATGTCACAAGGAGCAAACGAGCTGATGGATCGCCTGATGGTAAGCGATTACCGCCGCCAGGTATCTATAAGTTTACCTGCAACACCAGAGGAGTCGCAAATGCGTTGCCGGCCTTTCAGTTGGGAGTACGCTCTTTTCTTGAAGGTTTGAAGGTCGTATCGGTCCGGAAATACCGTAAGCGACAATTCATTCCACAGTTCAGTAGTGCGAGGCAGAAAGTTTCAATTAAAACGCACAGTTGTGGACTTCCAACTATCTAAGTGGCGATGATGGAAATGTTGTCAAGAATATTTAGTCAATTGTGTGTTCATACGGAAATATTCGAGACGAGACCGATTATAGGTAACTCGGAAGCAATTTGAAATTTAATAGGGCGCGTTATAATAACTTCTCAATAACTCTCAAAATAGTCGAACGGCTGTTATAAATGAGTTAGGGATGCAATCGCCGATAGCAGACTTTCGGCCTTGGCGGATATTATCGGTAAGTATCGTTTGATTTGCGTTAATGCCAGTAGAATCATCGAAATATAATAAGTATGGAAGGTAGAGTTCTCTGCGATATTTTACCGTTTCGCTTGCTTCATTACCATCGCCAGTATTATTGGCCGTTTTATAAAAGAAATCAGGATCATTATGATAAAAATAGCATAAGCACGCGCGACTTCTACAAGATAACCGAAAACGACTCCATAGTTTATAGGGAGCTCATCCATAATGTGGCGATGGTAATGATGCGATTGGTATGACTGTTTAGTCGCAGAGAACTACCCTAAAATCGGCCCCACGGACTATGCGCTAACGGGGGCGGAGTTAGTACTTAGTGCTGAAGAAAAAACTATAGCTTCAATAGAATTCCTCACGTCAGTAGATTTATAACCAATCATCTGGAAATGTCGTCTACTCAAACTTTATATGAATAAAATCCACCCGGGTCTATATTCCCCGAAACAGTGAGCCTTTTACCACGCAATTAGGCATTTTTATAACGTCCGGCAACGCGTTGGAACTGTCTGCGCGCTCGTTAGCCCTGTCCTTTATTTGCGTCAATGCTCATCGCGCAATGTCGTGGCCACGCGGTAAAAGTCGGTCGAACGTCGAATTTGTCGGATTCGGCGTTCGTCCCCGCCGATCGGCACGCTCCTACAAATTATTAACTCCTTCGAAAAGTTCTCACAAAGCCAGGAATATTCATAGAGCCATTTATTTAATAATCCCCTCTTATTAATTCAAATGAAGTTTGGCGAAAATTTATTTCAGCGCGATGAAATTATACAGTTGGTGTTAATTGGCCTCTTGTTTTATTTTTAGGGGCCTAAGGCTTAGTGGAGGCATATCGGTATTAGACGAACTAACCTGCAAGTTCAGGTTGGGTAAGTGAAACGCTTTTATATATTTTATACCACACCTGGCCATAAAGTGGCTTTCTCCGCACGCTGCGCGAACGGAAAAAGCAGCTTTCTGGCCACGTGTAGAAATAAAATGATGTACACAACACGGGAGGTAATAAAGAAAGCTCTCGATCGCATATTTAAGCAAACTTTTGCGATCTCGGCCTTTATTTTGTATTACCACCCTAGTTGTGTAATGTACTATTATACGAGTCTGTAAAGGAGCATCCACGGAAACCGACACTACCTTTTTTAATACTTTTGACAGGTAAACTTAGGAAGATTGGGAGTTTTCTAAATAGCTAATAAGTTTTATTAGGGTAGCTTTGTTACGTAAGCGATAAAAAGTAAATGTTTTCATGGAATGCTCCAAAACAGATTTTGTCAAATTTGTTCCGGGTAAAAACATTCCTTATTTTAACAGGATCTTGGGGAAAGTGGAGGGAACCAGATCGCGCGGCAGGTCACCTATGCGCTAGACTGATCAAGTGAAATTGGGGAAAGTGGAGGGAACCAGATCGCGCGGCAGGTCACCTATGCGCTAGACTGATCAAGTGAAATTGGGGAAAGTGGAGGGAACCAGATCGCGCGGCAGGTCACCTATGCGCTAGACTGATCAAGTGAAATTGGGGAAAGTGGAGGGAACCAGATCGCGCGGCAGGTCACCTATGCGCTAGACTGATCAAGTGAAATTGGGGAAAGTGGAGGGAACCAGATCGCGCGGCAGGTCACCTATGCGCTAGACTGATCAAGTGAAATTGGGGAAAGTGGAGGGAACCAGATCGCGCGGCAGGTCACCTATGCGCTAGACTGATCAAGTGAAATTGGGGAAAGTGGAGGGAACCAGATCGCGCGGCAGGTCACCTATGAGCTGGAGTGATCAAGTGAAATTGGGGAAAGTGGAGGGAACCAGATCGCGCGGCAGGTCACCTATGCGCTAGACTGATCAAGTGAAATTGGGGAAAGTGGAGGGAACCAGATCGCGCGGCAGGTCACCTATGAGCTGGAGTGATCAAGTGAAATTGGGGAAAGTGGAGGGAACCAGATCGCGCGGCAGGTCACCTATGCGCTAGACTGATCAAGTGAAATTGGGGAAAGTGGAGGGAACCAGATCGCGCGGCAGGTCACCTATGCGCTAGACTGATCAAGTGAAATTGGGGAAAGTGGAGGGAACCAGATCGCGCGGCAGGTCACCTATGCGCTAGACTGATCAAGTGAAATTGGGGAAAGTGGAGGGAACCAGATCGCGCGGCAGGTCACCTATGCGCTAGACTGATCAAGTGAAATTGGGGAAAGTGGAGGGAACCAGATCGCGCGGCAGGTCACCTATGCGCTAGACTGATCAAGTGAAATTGGGGAAAGTGGAGGGAACCAGATCGCGCGGCAGGTCACCTATGCGCTAGACTGATCAAGTGAAATTGGGGAAAGTGGAGGGAACCAGATCGCGCGGCAGGTCACCTATGCGCTGGACTGATCAAGTGAAAGCCGCTGTAGGAAGCCGCGTATCTGACTGTGCCAGATAGTCTGCCAACAGGAAGAGATGGCGGGAGATCGTGCGGAAAGCTATGTCCGCTTCTACCACCGATGTGGACGCCTCAGTGTGACCACGACCGCTCTGCCAAGCGCGAAACGACAGAGAAGAACAGGATCTTATATAATTTTAATAAATTTCAGGTTCAGCGAAATAGCCTATTTGCGATTTTACAAGATACACAGATGGACAGACGAACAGACAGCGGAGGCTTAGTAATACGGTTCCGTTGGAACCCTTTGAGTGCGGAACCCTAAACAAGATATAATGTGCGTATTTACATTTTTTTGACAGAAACTATTTGTGTATGTTTTTTCCACTAAACCGGACTTCGTACTTTTGTTTTCCATGTTCAGAGCAAACATTGTCATATTTGATTAAAACTAAACTAATAAAAACTCTGGTTAATATTACAAACAAAAAATTAACGGTCTCGTAAAAGAGAACAAACAAGACTTAATCAGGGAACGGCTAATTGAAAACATAAAAGTATTTTATGTATGTGTGCGTCCGGAGAATTACACTTGTTTTTCTGGCCGGGTCTTATAAATAAAGATGTCTTTCTGTTACACCGGCTGCCATACAAATACTTTGGACAGTAAATACTTTTGAACCGGCTGACAAAATCAAGCATGTGTTATAAAATAATGAAAATAGGTTAGCGGAATTCGAAATACCTACTCACAAAGCCTACAGGCCTATCCCCCTTATTCCAAGAGTAATTCCACAATAATTCATAATAATTCGTATACCTATTCCACAGTATAATATCTCTAATTTTGCTTCTTACAAAAGGTACATCGCGCGCTTGTATGTGTGCGCGCCGTGAACGAACGTACTACCACTAAAGTTTTAAGAATGCCCCATTACAGATCGCGCTATTTACGCCTTGACTCAGCGGCCGACGTTTGACTTCTTGTCTGACTTTATACATATAGCCTCGCTAACACTCGGTTGTGAAAACTATTTTTGTCGGTCTATTTGTGTCGTTCTCTGGCAAAAGGTACCAATATGAAATTTGTGTGCGTTTTTATAGCAGCAACCAGATAATGTGTCGAGAAGGTGTTTCGAGTCGGCCTGTTTTCCATACAAACCAAAAGAAGGTCGGTATTTGCTTCTAAGGCATGAATTATGTTTAAAATGTGTTTATTTTATAATTTGTAGCATTTTATTTGCGCGAAATGAAAAGAAAACTCTCAAAAAGCCAAAAATCATAATTTCAGCAAAAAACCATTAGTTTCAAATGATGCTGATAGATGGCGCTGACCTTGAAAGAACAATTCCGTGGCTATACATAATTTCCTATAACATTTTCATTTGTACGGCAGCCTGAGCCGCATATCCAATATGTTAATGTAGGCATTCCTTTAAGTGATTCAGGAACGAAGTGTTTGCGGGTATCGGGTTTTGACTTACAGTTTCGAAAGAATAATTCACCAAATGCTTATTCCATCAAAAATATTACGATTGTTATACAAGTCAACAATAACAATATTTGAATTATAGTAATACTAAAGCAAGGATCTTAACAGGGGGGCGGTAGGGCCTTTGGAAGAAATTGGGGGCCGTTGATGCTATCTAGGGGGGCGCTATCGCTTTTCAAAATAAAAAAACTTAAATCACAATATCAACTACAGTACAAATTAAACTATTCCTGGCGATTGTGTACTATGCCCAAATCACGCGTCGTTTAACGCCGGCAGGTGCTTCTCCAGACTGTGTTAACTGTGCAACCCCCCCCCCCCCCCCCCGTCTTTGTTTAATCTGAGATTTTAATTTCTTTTTTTAATCTGAGAAATTTTACATCACTTCTAAAAAAATGTTTCCCTATCAGTTATTCAGGGGTTCCCAAAGTGTGCGCCGTAGAAAGTAAAGAGGGGCGCCGTGAGTCGATCCTCTGTCATAATCTAAAACCACGAATATTCGCGGGTAGGTACCTATAAAATAACGCAACAATACCGTGCATAAATAAAGGGCTGAAAAGATTGGGAACCCTTGAGTTATGTTGTTTTTGTAAACATCCCATCCAAGGTAAAAAAAAAACACAAATTGTCCTAATATTTTATATTTCGATTCCGTTATTTTTCCATAAACACACTTGTACAGCGGTAACGGAACGGAAGAACAATGTTTGTATGAAAAATTTGTGACACTTTTTTTCATATATCTGAGGCGACATTCTGCGCAACTCTGAGTAGAAATGATGTAACTAACCTCAGATCTAAAAAAAGTAATTTATACAACTTTCTACAAAATGACCCGATTATTTATAACCCCCGTTTACGAATTGCAGGCCTATATCGCTAGCTCAGCTCAATATACAGGGTTCTGTTTAATTTTCAGGGTAGTTAAAATTAGACTTAGCGTCACTTTGACAATGTCCAAATTTCAATTCGTGGAAAGTGAAACATAGAGCCCTGCAATATTGCGCGAGCGATATGATGCTGGGTCAAGCGATAAAATAAATGATAAAGCATTCGTCACAATTAGGCACAAAGCTTTGTCTAACCCCTGGGGGGAACCATCACTGGCGAGTAAGCGAGTAAAGTTGGGCGAGTTTACATTGCGGTTCTCGAAAGGTCGATTGATCACATTGTGCCTGGTCAGCCCGCAATGAACTCTTACGCGCCGAACTTAACTCGCTTACTAGCCGGCGATGGGACCAGTGCCTTACATACTTGTCAAAACGTGACGCTGCTTGCTTTATCATTTATTTATCGCGTGACAAAGCCTACCATCATAGGCCTCCTGTTATCATTATTTCGCGGGTCTTATTATACAAATAGGAACGGCACAGAATACGATCTTATCTGCACAGAACAATTCTGCAACTTCACATGACAAATGCCCCGACCCTATCATAAAATAACATACTTTGATAAGAAAAGTACCGCACTTACGTCGTTTTGTCGGCTACTTGTACGCTAATTCATAATTTCACCGCCAACCTCGTGCCTAATATAACCTGACCCATGAATTAGGAATAACACCGAAGTGTTGAGCGTTGAGCCAAAGTATAAAGACAACCAAGTAGTACGACTTCGACAGTTTAGGAGCGCGCGACACGTATTTACACAGACGCACGATCATGCGTCCGAGTGAGTGCACTCGATACTGTGGCATGGGCGCGCATGGCCAAATACTTGCCTGTGGTGCGTCCGTCCGTACACGGCGCGCACACACGCGCTCCCGATGTACCTTTTATCGGAAGAAAAACTACTGCTTATACTCTGGTTGAGCGAACCAACTTATTTTGAACCTCTCTATATAGTACGTCACACCCATGGTAGGGGGGGGGGGTCTAGCCAAATGTGACAGCCTGTAGACGTGTGCTACGCTTCAACTTTGACAGACCATAGCAGCCATATTAAGAAGTGACATCTTATATGGGGGATCAGTAAAACAAGTGTCCATCCGAATGGAATAAATAAGAGTTCGAAATTCAAAATACATAGTTCAAAATCTCCCCACAGTAGCGCTGCCGTAATGCTAAGCCGCGTAGCATCCGATTATGAAGTGCTACGACACGGCATCGTTTCACAATGCAACGTCGTGTTGTGGAAAACATTCAATGGAAAAACAAATTTATGTCAGTGTAGAAAGATTAAAAATTAAGATATAATTTTCCACCACACGATGTCGCATCGTGAAACGATGCCACGACGCGATATCGTAACGTGTTTACGTATACGAGCCCTCAGCGCCATCTATTATGATCATTTGAAATCAAACGTTTTTGCAAGATCTCGTGTCGTTTCGCGGAGACAAATTGAATCGAGCTCTCTTTATGTTTGCATGGAGAACCGACCGATTCGAATCACCTTAAGAAAATGTCTTTCAGTTACCGGTCATCAAATTTACGTGCTGATACTGAACTAGTAGTCTTACCATGCTCCAGGCGAAAATTCCCGATCTAGAGATTAATTTCAGCTACACAAATATTACATAATCAGCAGTGGCGTGGCGTAAAAAGTATTCTTGGGCAAGCCGGTGCAGATTTGGCCTGCATTTTCCTTGAGAGCTGTAGAATAAGGTGCTCAAATTACTGATATTAGGCAAGCCGGTAGGATTCGAGTTCTTTGGACGCCACGCCACTGATAATCAGTATCCTATGTCCCCTGGATGGGTCAGAGGACGTCCACAATGGTCCTTCCTCCATCGCGTTCGGTCTTGAGCTTCACTTTTTTATCTCACTCCACGTCTTCCCTATATTCTTCACCTCGTCTGCAACTGTGCGTTCGCCAGGTTTGTTTGGGCCGGCTACGCTTGTGTTTTTCTTGCACAAATATTACAATACAACTTTATTGGCCGAGCGGGCGCGAAGCGTTTCGGTTTCAGCTTACGTATGTCTATCTGTTTGCCCGGCCGTTTTCCTCTACAGGTCGCATTTCTCAACCGATTCTCGAGGATTTTAGTGAGCTAGTTGGATAATTAAGTCTAAACGTTAGCCATAATAATGAGCAAGTTGTTGAAGATGAAACGACAAAAAATCTTAGAATCTACATCGATAATTTTTGCAGCTGGAAACCACACATTTCGGAGACCTGTGGTAAACTCCACTTTGTTTTTGCCTTACGTAGTTTAAGTACTACATTCTCTCGCGATGTTGCACTCACTGCCTACCATGGCTATATTTCCGCTACTCTAAACTACGGATTGCTGCTGTGGGGCAATTCCGTGGACATAATAAAAGTTTTTTTAGTGCAAAAGAAATGTATAAGAACTGTATGCAATGCTATTTTTTGGATTCATAAAATCCTAAGTTAGGTAATACCTCTGGTGTTGCAGATATTCATGGGACTGCTTTTCATCAGGCAACTCATCTGCTCGTTTGCCACTTATGACATAAAAAAGCCCCTATTTCAATCAACATCGGTATTACCACTCCCGTGCATGTATATAAAGCAGATGGCCATATTTGTTATGGAACATCCAAATATGTATGCTACTCATGCCGAGGTAATCCCGAGAGAGATTACCACTTGCAAAGTCTAAACTTCACAGGAGAAATCCATTTTGCATTGCAGTGCAAATCCTATCCTATCCTATCATACTTTGTGAAGATGTTTGTTACTAAATAACGCGGTAACAACTTAATGGATTCAGCTGAAATTTAGCATGCAGGTAGACCAAGTCCTGGAATCAAACATAGGTTTTTATATCCCGGTAAAGAGTTCCCTTGGGACAGTAACGGGAACAACGCGGGCGAAGCCGCGGGTTCATGCTAATTTACACTAATTTACCAGCGACTATTATAGATTGCCTCGGTAAACAATTCGAAAAAGCAATAGGGAATATGCATGATTTTTTTTTAACACATTGCTTAATAAAATATGAAAATACCGTAAAAAAGATGACATAAAGTCAAAATAAAATTAAAATCAAACGAGAAATACGGAAGATATAAACATTTTAAAGCACTAATCAGACAGCGATTAGACAGAGAGATCGGATATGGACTATGACGTCATGGTACACGGCCGCCTACAATCTCCATACTATATTCTGTTTTGTTAGAAAGAGATAGAGATAAATCTTTGTTGTCTTATATCTTGATTATTTTTATAGTTATTCGAAAAATATTTTTTTCCTACTGTTTCTTGTATGAATGAGCTTTTATTAAAGTAAATAAAAAAAATCATGCATATTCCCTATTACACACTGGCTGCTGTAACAATGTTTTTATTCCGTGAATTACTTTGAAATAAATGATTAATTCAGTGTACTTATGAAACGTATTGCAATGAAATTGAATGTTAATGATGTAGTAATTGTGTAATTTATTGTTTAATTATTCTTCTTTCATTAGAAATATTTTTGCATGCCACTATACTGGCAAATTGTGTTGTCCCATTATTTATATTGACATCAATTTATTGACCGCAATTTATGGAAATAAACACTTTAAGTTTGACTTAGGAGTATAGATTATTTTTGCCGATTTAGTTAGACATTTTTCAAAATAAGAGTTTACAATAGGGGCTAGTTACCTACTGACGGGCCACTCCTAATAGTCCACGGGACCTATTATATTAGGGAGTATATTGACAGCTAATTTGTGAAATACTTTACTGGACGGTTGAGTCCGACCACATTTCGGTTCTGGCCTAGTTTCGGCTAAATAACGGATTGAGACTTAGTTTCGGTTTCGGCTGCCATCGAGCCGAAACTACGGCCGTAACCGAAACTGAATACGAGAGGATTCGCGCTACGATCGGCAAGTTTTTATTTCAAAAAGCACAAATAATTTATTTGAAATAGGAAGTAATCATATGTTAAATCCATTAACGTAACTTATTACTTCAAATATCAGAGACCGAATGATTAGTGTGTTCTTTAAAAATAAAGACTGACTGTTATGATTTTGTTTCTTCCCACAAAAACACTACCTCATATGGAAGTTTCGGTTTCGGCCGAACTAAGACCGAAACTGAAATTCGGTTTCGGTTTCGATCGTAAGAACTAGTTTAGGTTGGACACTACTGTACGTCTAGCATAACTGGCCGCGACTTCGTTTCTCGCGCGACAGAGCATCACCTGTCACTGTCACACTATATTGATTGGAAAGAGATGGGTAGCATATCTCGCGCGAGAAAGAGTCGCGTGTCACAGTTGTGCTAGAGGTACTGGACGGGCTTTGCTCGACCGATCTCGAACTCAAACAATGGTATACGCTGTCGCGGATTTTTCATTTGTATCTGTAGGAAGAATCTCGTGAAATAACACAACGCAGTCACGTATCGTCACAGATGTAACGGGAAGGGTAAAGTGAAAGAAAGATTTTTGTTAACCCCTGAGGACTTGACCAGGGCGCACGCGATGCATATTACTGTTTTATTTCTTTTTGGTATTTTTCGTACTTGGTTTGAGCATTTTTATTTTTGTTTTGACGCCTAGTTTACGTCAAAAAAATATAGTCTTAAGTTTTTTGTTATGTAATAGATCCGCAGACTACACTCCATCTCTCGGTAAAAAAAAACTGTTCCCAGTTATTTGCTTGTTGCATTTTAATGAAATTTCATGTAATCATGTCACAATTATTGTAATGATTAATGTTTTTGAAAAGACAAACTGGTGAATTGCTTGCGGCGCTTCTTCTCACCAGAATTTCATTTTCCGAAGCACCAATATAATCACACACCAGTAATAGAGTTAATGATTTGATTCGATTTAACGCGTATGCGGTTAAGCCAAACTTATTTGAGTCATTTAAAAAAAAAAGGCTGTAATTAGGGATTTATTAAACAAAGTGTTCATCTTTTTCCTTTGTGTAACGAAAGTTAACATGCAATTTATATGGTTTATCGTTACACAAAGGAAAAAGTTAACACATTGTTTAATAAAGCCCTAACTACGGACATCTTTTTTTGATAATGACTCATTTTACGTCGTGATCAGTGCCGAGGTCCCGATTATGAGGGTTAATTTTGTATGGAAAATTAGGACGTTGGCACTGGAAGTGTTAAATGGGCCAAAATTATTTTTGATGCCTAAAAAAACGTCTCTTGTACATTTTAACGCATAATTTCGTACTCGTTAGTATAATCTCCGAGGGAATATTATTTTGTAATTCAGAATAGCATACACTCACCCGAATGATAACTTTTATCAAAATAAGTGGGCTATGAATATAACAAAACTATTTAAAGCCGCTTTCTGGCCAAGTGTAGACATAAAATGATGTACACAACACGGGAGGTAATAAAGAAAGCCCTCGATCACATATTTACGTCCCTCGCTTGCAGCTCGGGCCACTAACTTCTGCGATCTCGGCCTTTCTTTGTATTACCATACTAGTTATGTAATGTACTATTTTGGTAACGCAGTGGACACTAAATTTTATTCGACATGGGGTCTGGGACCTCCGACACCTCCGTGTTTCTCTCAGAAATGAGTAATCGTTTATTGAAAATAATTAGCAAATAATTTCTCCTCGCATACAAGACGATCAGTTCACACAAATTGGTATTCATCATCGCGCCAATCAATTTCGTAAGTTAGCAAAGTTCATCATTGCATAGTTTCAGGATTGGCATGCACGTGCCAGCCATTCCAGAGTCAGTTGGAAAGTTTAGATTGTCAGTAAGTTTGTTAGCGTCACGGAGCCAAAGTAAGCTTGTTACAGGTAAAAAAACTTAACTAAAGCACCTGTTGCATGTAGTAGTAACTTATCTGTATAGTTAGAGTCTATGCATTTATATGGATTTAATTTATCCTTTTTAAAAAATGGAACGTCCAACTGTTTATACTATAGACAATTTGACCTTCCATTTTGGAAAAAGGACATAAGTACCACAGAAGATAGATAAACAAACAAACTTACTACTACTACTTATTCTGTGGTACAGATTAGATTATGATGAGATTTACACATTGGATTTTAGTCGACTACGGTGAGGTAAAAAGAGAAATTTTACTTATGTGTGTCACATCCAGGAATGATTTCGGGCGGGGCGGATACTCGAGTTATTAAATAAAGTATAATTGACTTAGTAGGACATTTACATTAGTTAGCCATATAGAATAGCCAAAGTCTAGCACAAAGGCTGACTACACCCCAAATGACCTTCGGCTGATTTTCAGCTAACCACTTATTAGTTATACGCAACTTAGAGCAAATAGTTCACTTTGCATAAACTGCCAAAAGTCGCATGAAGCGGTACACTTCTACATTTGCAGTAATTTTTCTTCCTACAAAATGTAGGTACCTACATCGCGCGCTGTATGTGTGCGCGCCGTGAACGCACTACAAGCAAAGTTTTAAGAATGCGTAAAGCGTGTCACACACTACGCAGATACGATAATATTTTATCTGCGTATAATAACTTAATGATCTGAAACTATCACACACCACGCAGATACTATAATATACGAGACGATACATTCAGTCTAGATCCTTCAAACTGAGTAGACTTGTTTTTTGGTCAATTTATATACGCAGATAATATCTTTGCCATCTTTCGATATATGTCGGTGCGCACAGATACAATACAATACAATATTCTTTATTGTGCACCAAAACGCTGAGATGACGGGTGACAGAGAGGTATGGAAGAAGAGGACATGCTGCGCCGACCCCAAATGAATGGGAAAAGGGCAAGCGAATGATGATGTGCACCAAAACAAAAGATTACAAAAACTATAAAATATAAGTTATCTGCTACTGCTGCATGATACATCACGATAAAATATAAGTTATCTGCGCTGGCTCATTGAATTGTATAGGGAGCGATATTGACAGATATGCGTTCAGATACAGATATCTTATCGTATCGGCTTAGTGTGTGACACGCTTCACAATACTCCAGTATGGATCGCACTCACACAGACGTGCTATTGCGCATCTATGTGAATACGTGTCACGCCTCCTAAATGGCCGAAGTTGGACTACTTGTACATCCTTATACTTTGTCTCAGTTGTTTTAAAAAATGCACATAGTTATTAGTAAGAGCTTAATTTAACACGTTCGCTGACAGTAAACACTAGCCCTGACACCATGATACGGCACTAAAATTTTCCATACTAAATGACAGCCCGTTGACTGACGTAGTGACAGATTCAATATTAGTATTTTATATTAATCCGACACTACGTCTACAGGCGCTAACGTCTTTCGACGTAGTGTCGAATTGGACAAACATTCACCAGCCTATTTGCAAAACTACGTCGACAGACGTGGAATTTTCTCGACGTAGTGCCAATTTTAACATATGTTTGAATGCTGAAATGAGACACTACGTCGAGAGACGAATGTTAATCCCTCGACGTAGTGCTGATTTGGACGTTTGTTTGTGTGCCTAAACGAGTCACTACGTCGAGAGACGAATGTTAATCATTGGTTAATCTTGTTAAAAATCACCTGAATTACATGAATTTTTCGTGTGACGTTGTGCAAATTGCAACATCGTTAAAATAGTGGGATGAAATGGAACTGTCTAAGGGTGCGCTTCCACTGATACGAAGTTGGGCGCAGTGAATTGACCAATTACACTCTTTCCGCGGATGGAAAGGAAATTTCTAGCACTCTGATTGGTCACTGCGGCGTGCGGAGTGGAGATTTCCAGCATTTCTTCCCGCGTCAGTGGAAACACACCCTTAGACAGTTCCGTCTTAATATTTTAACGATTTTGCTATAGACTATATATAGCTAGACTGGCTAGTAACTTTTTATAGGCAAGCATTTTTAAAACTAGCCTATTATATGTAGGTAACATAGATATGTACGGTTTGATCTTGGACCTACATTATTTTTATAGGTACAGTAGCAGCTTCTTGGCAATGTTCCCGATTTAAAGCCTAGGATATTGCGGGAACTTTATAACTACAGTTATATTCAGGCCCGTAATAAATGACAGCAGTAATATTGAAGCTTTTTACAGTTTAATTTTAATATTTTTTCAACGATGTGCATTTGGGACTTTTTAGGTATTCATTGGTAACTTATTATAGATTCGGATGGACATAGAATAAGGGTCATTGCTAATATTGCTATGCAGAACTAATTTTTATTGCGTTTGCAGAACTAATTTTTATTATTTTTTCTCAAACATGCAATGAAATGTTGACATTACGTGCCTAATAATAGGCCGCAAAGTACCTTGTTTCCGGTGAGCTTGACGCTTGGCATGTAGGTAATGGAATTTCATACAACATTGCCGGCCTAGGCCGCAAAGTATTTTTTTTTTTTTTAATTTCCATTCCACATTTATTTGAGCTACATGATCACGGCATTCAGCCATTAAAAAAAAACAATAAACGATGTTTGGTATATTTTGCACTATTATTTATTTAAAATTCACATGAACATAACATTATAAACAATTTTTGCAATTTTAACTACACGAATACACATTTAAAATATTTCATATAAATATTCGCGGTAAAAATTTGAACTGAAACAGCTTTTGGAAAGGAAATTTAATTGTAATAGTCACAATCGACAAGAATAGATATCAATCCTAACGTTTCGTTCATAAACGTGCATTTAGTTTCTCTTAAATTTAAGTTTGATTTCTTGGCGTTTTTTTTTTTTTATTTATTTGGTTGCATATTTGAGAAAAGCCCTATACATATGTCGGCAGGAAATGGGGTTGCTAGCCTCGTAACCATCTGGCCTCGCTTCGCTCGGCCAGCTATATGTACTCGGCCGACAACCCCTTACTTCCCGGCCTCTGCAGTAATGTACTATTTATAACGTGATTCGAACCGACGGTGCACATCTCCGAGTCTGGAAATGATGGTCGTGGCGCTGGCACCGGCGGCCCAAACGCGTGGGCGGTAATCGAACATGTCGGAGATATTAATAATAATAATAATATATCCGCTGGGTGTACACTTTGCCTCTCATTAAATTGTCGAAAGGGCCTCTACGCGTTGGCTTCGGCTCCGCGCACGCCTCCCAAAGGGCCGAGACACCATTGTCTCGTGTACGGGAAAGACATACAAATAATAATATAACGTTTATTTCCAGATGTCACAGATCCATAGTTTGTTAGTACACACTTAAAAATTATGTTAGTACCATTAAATTCAATTGTGCTATACTTATTACGAGAGTCAAACGATTTGTACCACGATAGTCGATGGAAAATTAAGTAGGCGGTAGCGTAATGCCATAATTCTCCGGTGTGATACTAACATGATACTAAGATTGTACACGCACAAAATAATCGCGTCATTTTGTTCAAATGAACTCGCTGTCCCCTCAAACGTCTGCGCGTGCGGTTATCATCTAACTTGGCCCCTTTGATCACCGACACGTCAGGCCCACCATGACGATGCCTCGAACTTCGCTAATAGGGTGACGGAAATCTTATTAGTAAAGTGTTTGTACGCCGCCATTACGGAGTTTGAAGTTTGGACTTAGTTGGGTTAGAGTTTTTTGATAAGAGTAGGTTGATCGAAAACGGCGGGTGAGCGAGCCATTAAGTGCAGTGACGGGTGATTTAAATCAAATTTATGCTTCTGTTGTTTACCTACCTCGTTTTGTTTTACAGACTACTAAATACTTTCTGACCTCAAAATACACCTTACTTTGTCAACTGGAAACTGGACTGTGCCTGGAAAACAATGTCATATGAGGGATCAGTTAAAAAAGTGTCCAGCTAAAAGCACGAAATAATACTTCAAAATCTTCCCAGAATGGCGCTTTTGCAGGAGAGTATGAAATGAATTTAGCAGTCGTAGCTGAAGTGAAGTGCGCTGATATGGATGGTAGAGTTAAGGTTTAATATTTTTGGTGACTAAAGTAGGTATTTAATAGGGATGTAACGATACCGATATATCGGCCGATATATCGGTATCGCCGATATTATACAACCGATATTTGAAGAGCGCGAAGAGAATTTGCTGTGTGAAAAAAAATCTGCAAAAAGTAATTTCAATTTCTGACTTAATTTATGTATTGGTCTATTACCTTGTGCAATGATAATTACTATGTTAATTAAATCTTTATTCATTAAACAAAAAAAAATGAATTTTGAGTTAACAATTTATATATTTTTTATTTTACACTTTCAAGATTGACTCTCTGGTAAATATAGCCAGTAGTCATTGCCATTAGTTATAATAAGAACATACAAATATCTGAAGTTTATAATTCATTATTTAGCTAAGATATCGGTATCGCCGATATTAACTACTATATAAGGTCCTAATTTATTAGTTGCAGATATTTTTACAGCTGATAGTACTCGGTCTCTGGAGTATATTAAAGGATGAAACATTATAGCTTTTACGATGTTTTTTTGGAGAAAAAGGAAAAACAAATTTGCTACGTAATAACACCCTGTTAATGAGATTACTTAATGAAAACTCATTGAACAGATTCTAGTAGCTCTTTTACGTACCACTTAACTGTAACTGGCCACTTCACAATGACATTTGCAGTTTTCCCGCCGAACCGTTACGACATTTACGACAAACAATTGTTGACATGACAGATAGTGTTATTGTGACATGTGATAATGCACATGGTGACTTTTTATAGACGAAATTATAATTAATTTTTTTGTTAGGTAAATGAAATCAAAAAAGTTATATGAAAATATTTCTTAATTTCTATTTAAAGTTAATTATTTTAATGTAAAGTATAATGTGTTAAAATCTGCAACTAATAAATTAGGACCTTATATATCGGTATCGGTATCGTATCGGCAAAACTGTGTATCGTTACATCCCTAGTATTTAATAAAGCAGTATTATACCAAATACCCATCTGCAATAGTAGCGCCACTACTATTTAGCACATCTCGATACAATAAAGACGAGTCGTCTTACTTACCTCTACCCTCCATGTTGTGGGGCATTTCTCCATAAATATGTCTGCGGTCACCTCATTCATCTGGCCCTTTTTCATACTAAATGTATGGAGACAGAGAATGAATGAGTCGCAGACATATTTCTGGAGAAATGCCCTGTGGTTGTTTCCAACACACTGCAATTTATCGAGATATAAGGATATAGTTCATCGATTTGTATGTGAATCAAGCGTGTAACATTTTTCGCTTGGCGTTTGACACCAAAAGCATAATTTAGTGATGGAAAACATCGATTTTCCATTTCATTTGTTGGTATTTGAACAATAGGGAATATGCATGATATTTTTTATTTACTTTAATAAAAGCTCATTCATACAAGAAACAGTAGGAAAATAGTACATTACACAACTAGGGTGGTAATACAAAGAAAGCGAGGGACGCAAATATGCCATCGAGGGCTTTCTTTATTACATCCCGTGTTGTGTACATCATTTTATGTCTACACTTGGCCAGAAAGCGGTTTTTTCCGTACGCGCAGCGGCCGGAAAAAGCCACTTTATGGCCAGGTGTGGCATAAAAATATTTTTCAAATAACTATAAAAATAATCAAGATATAAGACAACAAAGATTTATCTCTATTTCTTTCTAACAAAACAGAATATAGTATGGAGATTGTATGGCGGCCGTGTACTATGACGTCATAGTCCATATCGGATCTCTCTGTCTGATCGCTGTCTGATTAGTGCTTTAAAATATTTATATCTTCCGTATTTCTCGTTCGATTTTAATTTTATTTTGACTTTATGTCATATTTTTTTTTAAACGGTTTTATTTAGCTTACCGTGTTTGTGTCAAGTTTGTAAGTTTGTTTGGGTCAAATCTTGCGGCAGCTTTTTCAACTACTTCTACTAAACCGATTTTTATGAAACTTTGCACACAGATTCTGTTTCCGTGACAATCACAGACTACCTCCACTAGACGGAGCATGTTGGGCGGCGCGCGCTCACATCAGATATGGTCAATCGTATAGCATTACGACATTACGCGACCGGCCGCTCGTTCAGTTGCGACCATTTTTCTGACTTGTGTGTGCACCAAACGTGAAATAAATATTTCTGTTCAATCCGACGACAATCTCAAAACATAAAATGATAAAAAAGATGTGAAACACGCGTTGTACTATTAATATCTACCGATATTTAATCGCACATATGCGTGGTGAGCTCGTGTCGTATGGCATGCTCCGTCTAGTGGAGGTGGTCTGTGGTGACAATACAACATTATGATAAATTCAAGGTGGTCTGATGATGGAGTCAGGAGCTGGAGAGTGGAACTCTTCAACCGTTACTACTAACTCCATCGAGCGTGGGCTCATTCGCTTGTTATTGACGAGCCCGATTCGTTAAACCTGGTGACGAGGGTCTGATGATGGAGTCAGGAGGTAGAGAGTGGAACTCTTCAACCGATACTACTAACTCCATCGACTTTGGTCTTATTTGGTTGGTATTGACGAGCGCGTTACGTTAAACTTGATAGCGAGGATCTCATGATGGAGTCGGGAGGTAGAGAGTGGAACTCTTCAACTGTTACTACTAACTCCATCGAGCGTGGGCTCATTCGCTTAGTATTGACGAGCCCGATTCGTTAAACCTGTTGACGAGGGTCTGATGATGGAGTAAGGAGGTAGAGAGTGGAACTCTTCAACCGTTACTACTAACCCCATCGAGGGTGGGCTCATTCACTTGGTATTGACCAGCCCGATTCGTTAAGCCTGCTGACGAGGGTCTGATGATGGAGTCAGGATGTACAGAGTGGAACTTTTTAACCGTTACCAGTAACCCCTTCGACTTTGGTCTTATTTGGTTGGTATTGACGAGCGCGTTATGTTAAACTTGATGGCGAGGATCTCATGATGGAGTCAGGAGGCAGAGAGTGGAACTCTTCAACCATTACTGGTAATTCCTTTGAGTGTGGGCTCATTCACTTGGTACTTTTGAGCTCAATACGTTCTACTTAATGACGACGATCTGATGATGGAGCCAGGAGCTGGAGAATGCAACTCTTCCACCGTTATAAGTAACTCCTTCGAGTGTGGATTAATTTTTTTCGTATTGACAAGCCCGTTACATTAAACTTGATGGCGAGGGTCTGATGATGGAGTCAGGAGGTAGAGAGTGGAACTCTTCAACCGTTACTAGTTACTCCTCCAAGTGTGGGCTCATTCGCTTGGTACTGTTGAGCTCAATGCGTTATATTTGATGGCGACGGTCTGATGCTGGAGTCAGGAGGTAGAGAGTGGAACTCTTTAACCGTTGCTAACAAGCCCTTAAAGTTTGGTCTCATTTAATTAGTATTCACGAGCCCTATACGTTAAAGTTGGTGCCGAGGGTCTGAAGATGGAGTCAGGATATGAAGAGCAGATAATCTTCAACCGTTTATAGTACCTAACCTCTTGAACCAAACGGTTGGTCGTTTGGTATTGACGGGCTCAATACGTAATAAATCGTGACGAGGGTCTGATGATAGAGTCAGGAGCTAGAGAGTTTAACTCGTCAACCATTTTTAGTAACACCTTCGAATTCAGGTTCATGTGGCTGGCATTGATGAGGCCAAATTACGCTTGCTAACGAAGGGAATGATGATGAGTCACGAGGTGGAAAGTCGAAATCCTCAACCACTACTATTAACCCTTTCGAGTTTAGGTTTTTTGGTTGATATTGATGGTCTGCTGATGGAATCAGGAGGTAAAATGTGGAAATCTTCAACTGTTACGAACAACGCATTCGAGTTTGAGCTCTTTGTTTGGTACTGACGAGCCCAACACGTTATGCTTACTAACAACGGCTTGATGATTGTGGCTCTTCCCTAGATATAGGTAGCCAGATAGGGTGTAGAGTCTGTGCGGAAAGAGAATAGGCGTGGCGAAAAACGGAACTAACCAAGGACCTTAAAAATAAATGGACGTAGCGTCGCGAACAGATAAGTGAAGCACTCATGATGTGCCGGCGCTTTGTACGCACGCACGCACACATCAACCAGCATAATGGGCCGGTCGGCTGCCATTGGGCCGTCAACGCACACATGCTCACTTCGGCGGCCATTGCTTGGCTTCACCCGCGTCTTAGACCGCGCGGTATCCTTCTATTTTATACATCCATGGAACTAACCTACCCAGTATGGCAAATACGGCAAATATTTTTTCTTCGGTAGAAAAACATTACAGCGCCCCCCAATTTTAATCCTATTCTCTTTCCGCACAGACTCTAGCAATGTTCATGTATTTGTAATCGTTACCTCCTCCCTCGTGTTAGGGCTCATTTGATTGGTATTGATGATTCCTTTACATTGAACGGCGAGGCGGCGGTTTGGCGATGAAGGTTTGATGAGGGAGTTTGCAGGTAGAAAATGGAAGTATTTTGACGTTACTTAATCCCAACGAGTTTTATGTAATTCGGTTTGTATTGATAAGTTTGGTCGTTATACTTAGCGCCAAGGGCCTGATGACGGTGTGAGAAAACGGAAAATAAAAATATTGAACTGTTACTAGTAACCCCAAACCGTAGGCGTATATTGTCACAGTGTGGCAAGGCGAGCCCATTCAGGTATTTACAAACACCCAAATGTCTTTAACTCGGTCCTTATGCTTGCGTAAGTGCGAGCTACCTTGGGATAATATGCGTAGTTGGTGATACGAAGAAAGTTACTCTTCAGCTCCGCAGTATTGAACGTGCAATCATCGGTTTTGCACCCTGAAACTCGTAATTGGCACTCGCAAAAATGAGATGACACTTTACCTTTAAAATTGATTAGTAGCTTTCGCTTTCTAATTCAATCATCAGTTCCTCGATCCCAAGTATAACGTATTGGACTCATCAATGCCAACCAAAAATGACTCCAACCAAACTAGAGAGGGTTACTAGTACCTAATGTTTGAAAAATTCTACTGTTCAGCTCCTGACTTTCTTCGGGCTCACAAAAATGAAATGAGGATAGTTCAAAATAAGGAACAGTTTGTGCAATGGTCTTTAGTCAAAAGTTGAATATTAAACTAAAAACTAGAAAATAAAAATAGGTAAAAAAACTTTTTAAGTCAAACGGTTTTATCTTATGTTAAGAAATGTACCAAAAAGTAGAAAATAAATTTAGGACACAAAACTGGATCTTTTCGAGATTTTGACATCTGTTAGGTGGAAAATCGTCCAATAAGCGGAATAACTAATAATCTGGGACTTAACATACTAAATAAAAACGTGGGGCGCATTGTATTTGCATCTATCTATATCTCTACATAGTATGCAACAATATATCCGCCCGCATCTGTTTGTCTGTCCGTATAAACATGAAAACTGCTGGACTACGTTGATGCGGTTTGCACGAACTGCTTGATACTTTGAGATGGTTTTAGAACATAGGTACCTACTTTGCTTAATGTGTCTAACCTAATCCAGGCAAGACATGATGCGGGTGTTATTAATTATGTAACACAGTGTTTTAAGATCGCTTGGGACCAGACATTTGTAACGAATATCGAATATCAATGTAGTAAGTTGTAATAACACAAATTCCAAAAGAAACCCCATGTCAATTACTGTGCGTTTTGGAGAAAAACAATGTCAAAGTTGCTATTTCAGACACTGTTTGAAATCGGAAAAATACGTTTTTTTCTTTGTAAACCAAAATTAAAGGCAACAAGTTGTAACCACATTTTGACACGTACAATGATGTATTGTTTAAGGTTTACGACAGATGTGAATTATGAGTAGGAACACAAATCTTCGCGAAAAATTTAATTTCAATTTTTATTTTTATTTTTTTTATTTTCGTAGTTCCCGCGATCAATTTTTTTCATAAGTGGTAGCTGACCTTATAATCTATCTGTAATAAAAAAATCGGCCATGTAGTGAATGGATCCGCGAAATTATTTATGATTGAAAAAAATATTCTGAGCGCCTACACAATTACAATGGCAAAAGTACCAACTATTAAATTTATTTATTAAATATTACTATTTTATTATTATTATTTATTTATTTATTTATTTATTTGCTTTTAAAGTTTTGTGTGAATTATTGATTGGATGGATGCAATTATTAAAGAAAAAAACCCGATCAAGTGCGAGTCGAACTCCTGCACCGAGGGATCCGCAGAAATTTTTAGGTGGGTCATTATTTGAGCGTTTCAACCGCCTCACTTTTGTGGGCACATTATTGTCGAAGTTCCCTAAGATTTAAGTCTCATATCGAGCTATTTGGTACATATCCGGGATTACTAACAAATACCTTAAAATTACATTAAAATCTGCCGGAATCTCGACACTTGTGGAAAAAAATTATCGCGGGAACTACGAAAATAAAAAAAATAAAAATAAAAACTGAAATTAAATTTTTCGCGAAGATTTGTGTTCCTACTCATAATTCACATCTGTCGTAAACCGTAAACAATTCATCATTGTACGTGTCAAATTGTGGTTACAACTTGTTGCCTTTAATTTTGGTTTACAAAGAAAAAAACGTATTTTTTCGATTTCAAACAGTGTCCGAAGTAGCAACTTTGACATTGTTTTTCTCCAAAACGCACAGTAATTGACATGGGGTTTCTTTTGGAATTTGTGTTATTACAACTTACTACATTGATATTCGATATTCGTTACAAATGTCTGGTTCCAAGCGATCTTAAAACACTGTGTGTAAGTAGGAAAACTCATGTATTTGAAAGCTCGTCCAAAGGAATATTATTTAAAATTTGCGCCCCACGTTTTTATTTAGTATGGTTAAGTCCCAGATTATTAGTTATTCCACTTATTGGACGATTTTCCACCTAACAGATGTCAAAATCTCGAAAAGATCCAGTTTTGTGTCCTAAATTTATTTTCTACTTTTTGGTACATTTCTTAACATAAGATAAAACCGTTTAACTTAAAAAGTTTTTTTACCTATTTTTATTTACGGTATTTTCATATTTTGTTAAGCAATGTGTTAAAAAAAATTCATGCATATTCCCTATTAATTATACCATTAATTATCACATTTTCAGGTCTGATCATAATATCGACGGAAACTGAAGTTGACGGCTTACAAAGTAGGTCATCGCCACTTCTTTTTAGCACGCGCGGTACATACACGTCTTCCTGCTACCTACCTCGATATCTTTCTGTGGTCAAAAATCACTTAAAATTGCCAAACTTCAAGCAGAAATCAGGCGCTAACGCGCACCTATTTACAATCTAAATACAATGGCATGTAGATTACTAATCCGATGACTATGTGTGATGATGACTATGTATGTATAGCTATCATTGGGGTAGCGAAATAGGACCCCTCCTATGGTCTTTTGTATGCGGCTTATTTTTTACATATCACTTCCCGAAGTCATGATCCTCCAATAAGTATATTAATACGCCCTTCCATCAATCACAAGGAGCAACAAATAACTTTCAATCCAGGGTTGTCAAGTCATCGCTTTAGGCTGTGCTACCAGAGCTGTGCGAGGTAGGTGAATAATTATTATGGCGCTTGAATTTTCTGGCAAATTATTTTAGGGCTCCTGAAAATACGGAAAAGGAAATGAATGGCATTTTGCGTCATTGCTCAACAGAACTCGATTTCCACCTTTTGATTTGTAGGAGAACTGCGTTGCGAGACTTGCATATTTTTACATGTAATGTTTTTAATGGGATCTCATTTCTGTTTGTAAGTGGTCTTTCTTTATTATTTATTACTTAAGGTTGAACGTTTTAGAGAATTTTCATACAAATTTCAGTCCCGTTTTTCTCCAGCCGTGATCATTTTCTGTATTTGAAACATTATTAGTTCGATAGTACTTTTCCTTCTGATTCCGCCAATAAGAAAAAAATACCGAAAAAATGAGAAATATTCTAAATAAATCCATTTGAAAACTAATAAATTTTTTATCAAACCGTTGTTTGTGTGAGTGTAGAGTATCATGTCGGTGTAAACAAAAGGGCGGCATTTATCAACAACAGCTGATTCTGGGTGTCAAAAGAATGCCTAGATTGTTTAAAACCTACTCCTAAAACTTCTGGCTGCTAAGCTAATAAAAATTAAAAAATAAAGTGCTGTCAGCCGGTGTCGAAGTTTATCTCCATCAACAAATTTCATTTCCTAAACTGATTTCAAGAAGGAGGTGGTATTGCATTGTAACCGTTTTTATCATAAAGATAAAAATTGTACAAATACTTGAGTTATTTTTTCTATTGATATAAATACGAGCTCTTATTCTTAGTAAAAAATATTGGATTTTTCGATGCAGTCCATTAGTTTTAAAAGCTAAAAGAGTTTGCTATCATTGACCATAAATGTATCATTTGAATAAAACCTTTTTCGTTACTGCACTCCCATGCTCGATTAAAAAAATATGTTGCCTACAACAGTCACATTTATATTTGAAGTTGTCAAAATTTTTCATACAATAGCAAAGATATTCCTTGTTATTAATTTTATTATTTGAATAGAAAACAGTTAGTTAAATATTTCCTTGATCAACATTTTGCATACTACTTGGGTGGTAAGCCTCCCTGATGTGAAGTAGTCACCGGAGCGTACTGCCATTTTACTCAAAATAATGAAAACAAACGTACGCACACTCGTGACCAGATGGATTACCCATGTAAATCCTAATTTGCGTCATCATCAGAAGTTCGTTGCCGTCACCCCTGCTATGAAAAGCTATAGCTCTGCATGGAGATGTTCGGCTGGAATCAGCCAGACTGGAGATCGCCTACTTAGCGCGTTCAAGAATTAAGAAGCGATATGAGGCAGCTGAAAGGCTTGGCTTTGTATTCTACCGAAGTCTATGAATAATATTCTATCGAACCCGTGAATCAAACTTTTTTTACAGCGCAATAATAACAGATCCTAAATGTATGACAGAGTAGCAAGATATTCACAAAAGTTGCTTGTAGTGGAATTTTAGCATTTTGGAGTAAGTAAGTTTGACGCGACAATTCTCAATGAAAATAAATAAATAATATACGATATAAAATATGTTTTTTTCTTGGCTTGGCTAATAAGTAAGTATACTATAAAAGTATACCAACTTAGGTCAGTAAGTATACTAGTTACATGTAAGTTACATGCACAACTAACTATTCATATGTGAGAGGTCAATTTGCAAAGAAAGAAGTAACAAACATGTGCAGATAGGTAATCAAAAAATCAGAAATATAAAAATATATTGGATACCTAACAATATAAGTAGTATGAAACTAAAACTTCATATTTCAACATCACCTGAACGTCTAAATCTTTATCAAATAGATTAAAATGGCGCCAAAATATGTAAACAAACATTGTAACACTTGGCAGTGTACAGAAGGGTTAATTTCATACAAAATAGTTCAGATTCCTTTCATCATTGACTACATATTGACTGCATTTGTTTTTGGTAAAATTCACTTCCTTTTTGAAGTCTAAAGGTCAAAATACTTAGCTTTGATATTGAACTTCATGATAAATACGGTTGTAACCGTCGAAATCAAAGATTTTCTAATTAATTCTTATAAAATATAAAGACAGGAGATCGTACCTGTATTCAATCCATTTGTAGCTGTTATGAGCGTCCAACCATAAAGACAGTAGTGTCACACTTAATTCCCACTTTAACCTTCATTCTCCTTTCAGAATCGGTGGCATTCATTCACTAAATAACTTAATAAATACTTATTACATTAAAATGATTTAGTAAACAATGCAATATTGACTGTTTGACAGATCAATGGATAAACTTTTTAATTTCAATGTTACGTTCCATTTCCCATATTAAGCGTTTCAGATAAACGTATCGTAATACCTTTCATTTCGTATCTGACGTACTCAATAAAGATTAAAAAAAAAATAACTGAAGCGTAATTCTGTTTTATCTCAATTTTCAATATAATTAACCGTAATTAAATAAATACTTCTGTGGAAATTCTGTTGGTTTGTAGTGATGGATATATTCCAAATTTCGTAGATTGGAACGTCATGTTTTGCGCATGCGCTGTAGAGGGTCACGTTCTGAGGTTGTGTTATTCTCATTTTTTTTGTTGGTAATGAAGATCAATAATTTTAATTAAAGTTATTTTCAAAGTACTTCTCGTAATATGGTGAGGCGAGGTTTGTTACATCATTAGATGTCCGCTGAATCATTGTCAGGGTCTGCTTCGAAAATATTTAAATAGTTTTAATTCCAATTTCTTAGTTGAGTCTCCTCTTCGGGTATAATACTGCTTTCGGAACGTCTTTTTCTTACTGTGTAGATGATCGGGAGCCATTTCCGTTCCTCTTTGCAAATACGCGTGCTTGCAGACATTCCGTGGTGAATTAGTTTTGCAATTTTGGATACCAAAATGGGTAAGAATCTTTCTTCAGTACCACAACTCATTGTGTAGTTATGTGATACTCATAAATATTGTTTTTCTTTTAGTATCGGCAGATATAATGCCATCTTGAGAACAGTGATGACGCCACGCCAATGATACAATTTCCAAAGGTATGCATTTCTCTTGTTGAATTCTAACCACATCCCTATTGTGGATTTGTTGTTTTGATGTTAATTCGTGGTACCTTTTCGTTTTCAGCCTCTAAGAATAATCTATGTCGAGCATGTGCTGCGTGCCATGATCTCGCCATGTTTAACACTTTAAAGCCGTAAGGGCACTATTTATGAAAAACCCGTAAAAGGGTTTTTTTTTTTTTTTTCACCTTTAATTCTCTCTGAAGAATTCTCTCCTGACACGGAGGTACTCCAGACCATCCGGCGGCCGCGGACAGGAGTTACTTACCATCTACTTCTGTCTCCGACTTCTCGTGAGCACATGGTGACGTTACAAGTCTGCGGAACTCGGATATAAGGTCGTACCTTTCGCTTATTAATTTTAAAACGGATTGAATAAGAATAACCAACTATAGTATAAGTAAATTCATAGTACTAGAATACATATAGTAAGTGTATGTGTAAAACCTTATCTCAACATTAAACTTTGCCACCAGTAAATCTAGTTTTTTATTTGAGTATGCTATAGGCTTGACGAAGGGATCTTCTTGGCGCTCAATACTTATAAATACTTAGAAGGTCACTTCGCTCTGGCTAAAACAAACTTCACGACCCAAGCTTTTGCTCTACCGTATCTCTTAGCCGAGGTGCTTAATTTATTTTCTATATTGGAGGTAGTCCCCTAGTATTACAACATGACCTGTCATACTGTCATAATAATAATTATTGACAGTCACTGACACTAATTCAAATTCAAATTCAAATTCAAAAACATTTATTACCAATAACATAATATTAAGTACTTAACAGAACGGTAGAAACTTATTAAAATAATTTAACATTTAATAGGTATCCGTATACAAAAAAAAAAATCTTGAAAACTAAGTATGTTTGGTAATGGGTACCAGTCTCAGCATGTGCTAGGCTGAAGCCCAACGCTGGTTTTCAGACTAGCCCCTTCTCTGGGGTTGGTCGTAACACTACGTACTTACAAATAACAATTTAATTAAAGCAAAAACAGCAAGATAAGAAATAAAGATAGAGAAAACAAAAGAAGAAGGAAGAAGACAAAGAACAAGAATAATCAAATAATAAGTAGTAAGTATAATAGAGTGTGTATGTTATTTTAACTACATATGTATACATAGGGGTGAATTTCGCACGCGTAAGTTTATAATAAATAAATAAATAAATAAGTATGTATGAGTGTGTGTGTATGTTTGGGCGGTTTTATTTTTGCCTTTGCATTTCAAGAAGGTGCATTCGCATCAGCTTTTTAAATTTTAGAAAATGCATAGGCTGTCTAAATGGTGGCGGTAGGTCGTTCCATATTTTTGCAGCGGCAAATTTAAAACCTCCTCTAAATGAGACCATCTTATGTTGAGGAATTACCTAATGACTGTCAACGGGTACGCGTGTGTGCGAGAATGTGGAAAATTGCGAATATTTAAAAAAAATCTGTTTTATTGTCCACAAGAAGACTCTAGAGCTGATATTGGTTGCGATTTAAGCTCATCATTTTTTACTGATCCCGCCAAGACATAGAAATAGTAAATATTTGGTTGGGTTTAGCTAAAAATAATAAAAACACTACGCAAACGACGTACAACGCCATCTGAGCGGCTAAAATTGGTAACTTTCTGTAACGTTCATCCTTAACCCATTCAAGGCCAAGCCTCCCCGAGCGAACGCTACACGCCCGGCCCCCATACAAATTATTTTTCGCTAAAACTCTTGACGCGGCTCGTGCGTCATGGGCCTGGCACTTCCTGTAAAGTTCGCGCCGCTTGTGAAATCGGCTAGCGAGGTATGTTTATGCAACATTTTTACTGACCAACATTTATTCTCTGCATTCAATTAAATTTTATTTTGTGATTCAATATTAAATCAATTAAAACTACATTCGATCTTGAGATTTTAAATATTATTAAGTGTTAGGTATATTTAATTTTTATTCAAAAATAGTAGGTATTTATTCGGGTGCATATTCCATTCATAGAAAAAAAAGTGATATTCTGAATGTGGAACCAACCAAGTAATGAAAAGCTAAAGCATTTATTTTGGTACGAAATTGTTCTGGATTAATGAAACAGATTGGTTGAAAATAATAAATGTTTTATTATTATTAACAGTATGTATACATATGTATCTTATACTACCTTACTAGAGTTTATTCATCCTTATCTGTCTTATTTGGTGAAATATTCCTTAAAGCCGCACCGCCGCCGCGCAAATTGAATCAGTGTTAATAATTGTTTATTGTCAGTAGCCGCATCTGGTGTGCATGATAAGACTACTCGTTTATTATCACTATCCATTGCCCATTGTCTTTTATTAGAGTCCGTAACGGCTAAGGAATTATACAAACATGGCAATAAACGAGTAGGTAAGTAATGGTTTCATTCGTAGGTTGGTAAAAAAACACATTCCTTTCTAAAACTTAGAATATTATTATACTGCTTGGTTTGTGGACAAAAAGTGTAACACCATCCAAACTTGTACCACTCGTAAAATGAGACATGTCCGAACGACATTCATAGCAAAATAAGCTTTAAATTAACGCAGTAAAGTTTATTTTAGTCTGACACCAAAAGAGTCATAATTTTTACAGGAAGTGCCAGGCCACCGTGCCGCATACCCCGCGTCATGCCAATAACTCCTAAAATATACGATTTTTGAAAATAGTTTGAAAGTAAACCCACCATATTTAAATGTAAAGAACATGTGTACCAAATTTCAACACAGAGTTATTTAATTTACTTATAGTAAACCTAACTTTGTGTTTCCATACCCTGTACAAGTCCAAATACTATGATAATATTTTTTTGTTACAATACACCTATTAATTGTGTTTGTTAGCTTTAGGGTCACTATTAGTATTTTTTCGTATTACTTTTAGTTTATTTTTAAATCGGGAATTATTCATGACGCGCATACCAGTCACGGGCCGGGCGGCAGACTTCAGCTATGACGCGCATACGCGTCATGGGCCTTGAATGGGTATGCAGTATTTTAAGGAATCATCATATTTACTAGAAATATTTTGAATCCTCATAGCTTAATCTGGAAACACCACAATTGGCCAAAATGCCAAAATGGTACAGAGGGCGCTAGTATCTCGATCGATACGAATGCATTCAAAACTTACGTGCGGTGACGTCATAAGCTAATTGACAACATTTCATTTTAAGAACACTTTAAAATGAATATACGATTCGAAAGCATTTGTGACGTCCTACGTGAAAAGGTACCTTATGAGGGTTTCTAGTAACGGAGATATGAACGGTTTTGTGAAATCCTTCAAAATCATCATTTTTTTCTTTTATGCAAAATTGAAAAATATAGGAATAGACGTGTATTTGTAGCTTGGTTTCACTGCTGTACGTTAATTTTTTCTATATAAAAATTGGGTTCAAAGTTTAGTAGAAAAGGTACCTTATGGCGGATCACATACAAAAATGATAAAGCTGTTGATAAAATTAATTAATAAAATTTACTAGCAACTTTTGCTTATTTCTTTTTTATACCACGACGGTGGCAAACAAGCATGCGGCCTGCATAATGGTAAGCAAAAATTTTCGAAATGATCCTAGAAAGCTGAAAATTTGGAAGGAAACTGGCACTGGGTGCCACAGATTCGGAATTGAAAAAAAAAAAAAATAAATAAATACATTTATGTCGTTTTTTTTAAATTTTTAATTATGAAACATTTTTTTAAAACAGATAAAAAAGTGTTTTTGACGAATCGTATAACTTTTTGACCATTTTTAGAAAGACCTTGTTTTTTTTTAAAAAATTGACAAAAATAAAAAAAAAACACTGGCGATTGCCCATCATTTTTGACCATTTTAGAAAAAGTTTTTTAATTTTTTTTTTTCAAAAAAACTTACAAAAATAGACTTTTTTTGCGGTTTCTATAATTTTTTACCACTTTGTCATGTTTCCCTTTCAACCTTTTTAGAAAAAGTCTTAAAAACATTTGTTTTTAAACATAAAAACGTGTTTTTGGCGAATCGTGAAACTTTTTGACCATTATAGAAAAACCTTGTTTTTTTCTGAAAAAAATTACAAAAATAAAAAAAACACTTTTTGGCGAATGCCTATCATTTTTGACCATTTTAGAAAAAGGTTTTTATTCATTTTTTTATTTTACGAAAAAAGACATTTTTTGGCGGTTTCTATAATTTTTGACCACTTAAGGAAAATAATCTTTTTAATTTAAAACACGCTAAAATCCACGACGAACACTTCTCACAACTATTCGAACGAAAAGGTAAGCAAATACTGCTCATGCCGGCCGGCTGAGACTCCGAGCGGCCAGAAAGACCGAGAGAGAACGATACGTAAAGTGTTGGTGAGAGTAGGACAGATGCGTGGCGGTACTGGCGGTGTAGCCAAAATAATACCACGGCACGGCGGTATGAAGGACAAAAACTGAGCAAGTTACGACAAGTATTTCTAACATTTTTAAATTACACCGCCATGAAGTACCTTTTGTACTAAACTGTAGAAGCATATTATTCAGCCTTTAATTCGCCTATAACAAAAATAAAGATAGGCAAAGACGTGTCGTAACATATAATTTACTAAATGGAAATACATAATAAAAAAAACACAATTTTTACACAACATTGAATATCTCCGTTACTAGAAACCCTCATAAGGTACCTTTTCACGTAATACGTCACATTTGAGAATTACTCTTAATTGGTCAAGATTTGAAGTAAATTTCTAATAACCTTTTTTCTTCAGTTTTCTGTCTTAATACAAGATTTGTCAATAAATAATGTAAATATCGTGCCATACTGTAATTATCAATATTTTTTGCTTATGGCCCGCCATAAGGTACCTTTTCTCAAATGTATGGGAATAATTTGTGATTTTTACGTAACTTCAATCGTTTATAAATAAAAAAATACGACTTGTAGAATAATAATGACACTTTTGAGATACTTGTGTAGACTGATTAAATATAATTTAGAACTCATTATACGAAAATTGTGAATATTATAGGAATGATGAAACATATAATAAAAATGACATTTTAATTAAAATAAAAATATTTCGTTAACAATGTGATTTTATTTCTATCCCAAAATGTGCAGTCTAATATCTCTAACTATATACAATGGTTCAGATTACAATATGTTAAAGAACAGGCCGAATTTTTTTTTTTTTTAATTTCTTTCTCAGAAGCGACTTGCTCTAATCAAAGGCTGATTTTTCACGACCTGGAAGTCACATTAAAAAAACCATTACTGATTTCCAAAGAAAAATACCTTGAGATACATAATCAATCATCATCTCCATAACTTCCAACGGGAACATACTTAAAATTAGTTTCAAACTTCTTTTGACGATTTCTCAAAAGTGCAATTTTAGCATGTGCAGGTTTGATGTTTTTTTTAAAAAAAAGTATGGGACTTAGGGTCGTGATTCTTTTTGTATTAGATAGCTTATTTAACACAGATTTAGGATCTGTGCTTAACTCAATACCAACCATAAGGTACCTTTTCCCGTGGAACGTCACATTTTGTCTCCTGAACACTACACTATTTTTATATTTTTTTTATATCGCTTAACCCTTCAAGTGGCGGTCGACCGTTTCCCGCCAATTGTCATTTACCGTCAAGTGGCGCGGCCATTTTCCGCGAATTTCCCTCAAGTGGCAGGGGCCTCCATGGGTGGTCACCGCGAATTCGATTAATGTTAAAAAAATTACCATTATTCAAAAAAACATTATGAAAGGCTATATTATTATCTTGTATCGCTGGATTAAGCATAAAATTGCCTATCTAATTATATAATAATGAAAGCCGTACCTAACATGTGAAATTTGCTACTTGTGATCAAATCTCGGAAAGTTACATTTTTTCCTTTTTTTTCTATATAAATAATTATAAGTACGAATTAAACAATTAAATGTAGAAAATACCATTTATTTACAAAAAAATACATTTACTATCCCTCTCCATAGAATATTTTTATATTTTTAGACTACAAGGTCTTCAAAAACGAGTTTAAAATCGGTCACACGCGCGGTCGAAGAAAATTGGGTTTGCAAATTTGAATTTTTAGACAAACTTATTAGGAAGTGTTGTCGCGTCTGTTATTGTATGCTATCCTTATCTATTCACGAATCCATCTTGCAAGAAAGAGCAAGACAGGTGTAGATTAAACAGCTCATTTCATAGGTAAATAGTAAACTATACCAATCGACGGGTGGCCGCCCCGTGCCACTCAACGGTTTTTGACAATCGACGGGTACCCGTCGCCTGCCACGCAACGAAAATAAGCAATATGACAGCTGCCACTTGAAAGGTTAATATAAAAAATACAAATGAATAAAAAATATGTTCTCATTTTACCAGTTCTACGGCACAATAGATGAAATGCCAGTGCCTTTTGCCACAGAAAAAATAAGCTGTCATAATTTTGAATTTGAGATTTTTTTTTTTTTTTTTTTTTTTTATGGCATCGCGCTCTTGGCGCATTCAGCCAGACAAGTAAAACGAGGAAACGGAATTGTTTAAGATAGGAAAACGGAATATACGGAATTTGGAAAAGGCGAGGAAAAGATCAGGATGGGGTACGGAACATAAATAAATTACAGTTTAATATTATTAAATGATAAATATGAAGAAAGTGCTTTAAATACACATATCGCTGAGCTATTGTTTATATGTAGGAGGGATGCGATAGAGGTAGGGAACGGAATGGCAAGATCTGTCAGTTGTGACATCAAGGAAGAGCGATCGTAAAGCCGGCAGGCGAAAAACAAATGGTTAAGATCACAAGGATCCGTTCCACATTCACATGCAGGACTGGGCACGATTCCCAGCCTTGCTAAGTGCTCTGGCGTACAAACGTGTCCCAATCTCATACGGATAATTATAGTCACAGCCGGTTTTGGAATGTACATTTGTGAGAACCATGGTTTGACAGGAATCATGGGTTGAATATCACGATAACGCAAGCCAGTCCTGACATCAGGGGATGCCCAGAGTTGATTCCAAGCATCCCTTAGGTACGTCTTTGGTAGCGCCAAGAGATCTTCAGGAATATTTTTATATGGAAAGAGGTCCCCACAGTTAGGGAATGCAACCGAATAGTGAAAAAACCGAGTATCGGTTTTAACCGTCCGGTTTTAACCGATTTGAAACTCGAATATTACTCGGTTAATAACCGAGTATTTTTTACAGTAAGCAAAGTATTGAATAATGATAGGTTAACGTGGTTTTTATGATTTTTCATCACACTTGCTCGAAAATGGTGAAATGACCTATGGCGCCCTAGGGCGTAATGGTTTTTTTCTTTAAATTTGAAACGCTGGTTCTGTTTTACTCTTATTTGTCATGTTCAAAGGAAACGCCAACTTACTTTTTTAACTTTTATCACTGAAATATTTATTTTAAGATAGCTGTTATTGCAAATACATGTAAACACATATTTCGGTAATATTAATTAAATGTTTAAATAGTGTATTTCAGTATTTTGCAAATATAAAATCGTTTTAGGTCTTTACCGCTATGGTTTCCGAACGTGACTTGACATTCGCATTGTCTATGGACTTATGTCACTAATGTCAATTTCTCTTTTAATATTTTCTGGTCATACTGTGTCGATTAGTAAGGTTGTTTAATTAAGATTTCCTCACAAGTGTGATGTAATAGTACATTGTGTATCTAGGGCGGTAAGTAAGGAATTACAAACGAGTGTTTGTTATAAGCCCGAGGTGAAACCGAGTGCTTTAATAACACGAGTTTGTAATTCCCTTACCGCCCGTGGCACACACAATGTTTTTCATCACACTTGTGAGGAAATCTGATTAATATAACCTTACTAATCGTCCCAGTATGACAAGAAAATATTAAAATAGAAAGTGACATTAGTGATATATGTCCATAGACAATGCGAAATGTCAATTCTCGTTCGGAAACCATAGCAGTAAAGACCTAAAACGGCCATTTTAGTTGATTTTATATTTGCAAAATACTGAAATACACTATTTAAACATTTAATTAATGTTACCGAAATATGTGTTTACATGTATTTGCAATAACAGCTATCTTAAAATAAATATTTCAGTGATAAAAGTTAAAAAAGTACGTTGGCGTTTCCTTTGAACATGACAAATAAGAGTAAAACAGAACCAGCGTTTCAAATTTAAAAAAAAAAACCATTACGCCCTAGGGCGCCATAGGTCATTTATGGCCCGCAGAACCTACGTGTAATGACACCATTTTCGAGCAAGTGTGATGAAAAACATTGTGTGTGCCACGGGCGGTAAAGGAATTAAAAATTCGTGTTATTAAAGCCTTCGGCTTCACCTCGGGCTTATAACAAACACTCGTTTGTAATTCCGTACTTAACGCCCTAGAAACACAATGTACTATTAATGTTAATACTAAATAAGTAATTTAATGAGTATGTCCTTATCTAGAAAAGGTCACAAAACCAAAAGAGACCGCGAGATAACTCTTATCTTGCCAATACAGCTCATCCCTTTACCTACCCTAATCCAGGTACGTCAGGTACTCAGGTAACTCGATGTTATTTTTCATCGCACTTGCTCGAAAATGGTGTTATTACACGCAAGCTCTGCGGGCCGTAAATGACCTATTACGCCCGAGGGTGTAATTTTTTTTAATTTCAATACGCTGGTTCTGTTTTACTCTTATTTGTCATGTTCAAAGGAAACGCCAACTTACTTTTTTAACTTTAATCTCTGTAATGTTTATTTAAAGAGAACTGTTAATGCAAATAAGTCCATGTAAACACATATTTCTGTAACATTAAATAAATGTTTAAATAGTGTATTTGAGTGTCATTTTCAAAATACTGAAACTTATTCAAATTAAAAAAAAAACATTACGCCCTAGGGCGTAATAGGTCATATACGGCCAGCAAAACCTACGTGTAACAACACCATTTTCGAGCAAGTGTGATGAAAAATCATAAAAACCACGTTAACCTATCATTATTCAATACTTTGCTTACTGTAAAAAATACTCGGTTATTATTCGAGTATTCGATTCGAATTCGAGTTTAACCGTGGAAAAACCGATACTCGGTTTTCGGTTATGGCTGCATTCCCTACCCACAGTCAATGGCCTCGCGTGCTATTTGGTCAACCCTTTCATTACCTTTAATACCCCTATGCCCGGGGATCCAGGCTAAAGAAACAATATATCCATTCAGTGAACATTTGAACAAGAGACTTCGAATTTTGTAAATTATTGGATTGTTAGATTTCGATCTGAATGGAAATTTGGCAATTGACTGTAATGAACTCAAGGAATCTGAAAATATGATTGTTTTGTTAAGTTTCACTAATAAAATGTACTCTATTGCTTTCAGAATTCCAAAACATTCACCAGTGAAAACTGATGACTCAGGAGGCATTTTAACTTTTTGTACAATATTAAATTGTGAATGCAATACTCCAACGCCAACGCATCCATTAGCCGACGTCTTAGAGGCATCTGTGTAAATATGATGGGTGTCCTGAGCATCATTGCCAAGGAAGCCCAAAAATTGACGGTTGTGTTCCACATCATGCTTTGCAATTCCAATATTCAAGAATACTGAAGGTTTAAGAATTAAAGATTGATATTCAAATTGAAAGATGGGGAGTGTTGGAGAATTAATGGTTTGAGCTGAAATGGAATTAAAATGAGCATAGCTCTTAAGAAGGCAGGGCGGGTTTTTGTGTCTCCAGTAGTTTGAAAGGGTTATTTGTAATGACAGTTCACTTAAAATAGGCCAGAGTTGATGGTTTGAAAATTGAGAGCAGCGGAAAATATACCTGTCAGAAAGAAATTGTCTTCGCAAATGGAGTGGAGGCTCAACACACTCCACCTGCATTGCATTAATGGGACTTGATTTCATGGCGCCACAGACAATTCGAAGTGCTTTAGACTGAATGCCACGCAATTTCTTGAAACCTGCAGCACTTCCTGGCTCTAATAGGAAAGTTCCGTAATCCAAAACACTTCTAATTAAGGCATTGTACAACAGCTTTAAGCAAAAAGGGTGTGCACCCCACCACACTCCAGATACACATCTAAGAATATGCATATTCTTCTCACACTTGGAAACCACGTAATCACAATGTGGAAGGCCAGATAATTTACTATCCAAAATGACACCCAGGATTTTACACTGGCTTTTTACTGCTATGTGAAAATCTCCAAATTTAACAATGATCGGAGGAGGAAATTGTTTTCGTGTAAATAAAACTACAGTACTTTTGGCAACTGACAGGTCTAAACCATTGCTGTCTAACCAGAACTTTAAAGACCTTAATGAAGAGGTAAGGGTTTTACTAGCATGTTGGACGGAGACATTTGACGAGTATAACAATAAATCATCTGCATACTGTAAAACTCTAACAGAATTATTTAGTGAAGATTCTAAATCAAATGTATATATATTATACAATAAAGGGCTGAGAACAGACCCTTGTGGGAGTCCTCTCCACACAACACGGGTGATTTTATTATTATCATCAATAAGGAGACTAATGAATCTTTCTGATAGAAAATTAACTATGAAGTTTGTTAGCATTGTCGGTATGCCTAACCTATCAAGTTTGTCCCTAAGTATTGAAACTAAAACATTGTCATAAGCAGAGCTGATATCAAGAAAGGCTGCAACTACTGATTCATTATGTGAAAAAGCTAAACGAATATGAGATGTGAATATGGCCAAGCTATCATAAGTGGATTTCCCCTTGCGAAAGCCAAATTGGCTTTCAGCCAGTAACATATTGCTTTCAACAAAGAATTCTAATCTGTTTTTAATTAAATGCTCTGTAACTTTAGCAAATATTGACGAAAGAGCAATGGGACGATATGAAGAGACCTCCGAAGCTGGTTTATGGGGCTTTAGAATAGGAATAACTATTTGTGATCTCCATGAGTCTGGGACGACTCCAGACTGTATAATGGAGTTTATAATTTGAAGATAGTAACAAAGAGTGCTATCACTGACATTGGCCAGGAAAGAATAAGGAATTCCATCTTCACCAGGTGCAGTATCTTTCAAATTAGTTAACACGCCTTTTAACTCTTCTATTTGGAATGGACAGTTCAAATTAAATATAGTGGAAGGATTTTCCAGCAGTGCAGAGGTCTTATAAACATATTGTTCTGGAACCGATGCTGGTGCCAATTGATCCATAAATTGTTCAGCAAGGCTGGGTGGAAGTATTGACCTTGATGTTTCGTTAAAAGCGTGTCTGAACCTTTTAATATTATTCCACACTATTGATGGTTTTACATTGGGACTGAGAGAGGCACAGAAACGCCTCCATCCATCATATTTTTTCTTACGCAGTAGTTTTTTAGTTTCACGTGCAATTTGTATATATGACTCAAAGTTTTCGTTTGTCATTGAATGACTGTAACGCTTTTCAGCCTCTTTGCGATTTTTAATTGCCTGTGTACATTCGAAATCCCACCATGGTGGAGACGGAATTTTACCAGATGCACTATTTTTAACAGGGAAAATTTCATCAGCCGCATCTGTCATCACTCTAGCCAGGGCAGCTGAGCAACTTGCGACGTCATTTTCGTCTGTGCTGGGCAGTTGCAGTAGCTTCTCTTCAACACAACATTTAAACTTTTCCCAATCTACATTACTTAAAATGTACTTTAGTCTTGGACTAGGCTTTGGAATTGATGGAATAGAGGACGGGAAGGAAATTATAATTGGAAAATGATCACTTCCATATGTTGATTCTAAAGTGTGCCAAGATAACAGGCAGTGGAGTTGCGCAGAACAAATTGAAAGATCTATGGCACTAACTGATTCTAAAGGCCCCGTTCGACGAGTACGAGAACCGGTATTTAAAACACATAGATTGTGATTATCAACCATTTTTAAAAGTTGTTCTCCATGATAGCTTGAAATTGAGCTACCCCAAGAACAGTGTTGTGAATTAAAATCACCTAATATTAACAATTCATTCTCAATAGAAGCTATTATTTGTTCTAACTCTTGAAATATAATTAAAGATGGACGTGGGATATATACAGATATGATACAAATGTTATTTACAATGGCAGCAACGATAGAAAAATCGTCACTGTGTGGAGGAAGAGGAAGTGGGGTGAATGAAATTGTATTCCTAATGAGTAAGGCCACTCCGCCATACCCATCAGGTCGATCCTCTCTGAGACATGCGTAGCCAGTAACTCTAAGAAGAGCTCTAGGCTTCAGCCATGTCTCAGACAGGGCGAAAACGAAAGGTTCGTATTTATTCAAAAGGTAAATTAAATCATGTTTTTTATTCACTACACTTCTGCAATTCCATTGAACTATTTTGTCCATTATGTTTTAGTGAAGTTGCAAGTAATTCAAGCAGTGGGGCAACGTGGGACGGTAGAGTAAGGTTTGGAGATGACAGCAAACTAATCAAGGCTTTAATAGCCTCAGCCACAGATTGTGTTTCAGATTGGTTACTAGTAGGTTCCTGCAGTGCACAACCATTTGGGGAAGATGGCATAGAGAATTCCCGTATTAGAGCATTATGAGAGGCTTGGTCATAGCCTTTATTAGTTTTCCTAGGTGTTACTCTGGGTTTTAGGAAAATTGTTTTCCTATAGCTTTGACTTGGTGAAGGCTGGCTAGTAGTTGTGCTTGTGTTATGGGTATACTGGATTGTATTTGTGTTGTGACGCTGGGGCTGGGAAACTAGCACATCTGCATACGATTTTATAGCTGCTGGATGAAGTTTCACCGCTTCTCCATATGAGATGCACTGATTTGCCATTGTTACTTTAATCTCTTTTTGTCTTTTATGTTCTGGGCATGACCTATTTGTTGCATAGTGGAAACCATTGCATAAGAAGCAAGTTGCAGAATCTTCTTCAACCGTACAAGTGTCACCAGTATGCATTTGCCCACATTTATAACACTTGGGTTTTGATCTGCAGTTTGTTTTTGTATGACCAAATTTACAGCAATTAAAGCATTGAATGGTTGGGTATACATAAAGCTCTACTGATAGGGAGTTATAGCAGGAGTAAATCCGTTTAGGTAATACTTGACCGTCAAACGTTAGTACAATGGTTTCTGACGGTTGCCAGGTGACAGAGCCATTAACCATGACTTTGTGGTTTAAGCGCCTTACTTTTAGAACCTTGCCACACCCAAATGGTACTGAAATGTTCGAGGTAATTTCCTCCTCCGACCATTGTGCTGGGATCCCCCGCACTAATCCCATGCGTGTAACGGAGAAAGAAGGGATGTAGGCATTTAAATTCTCTGCCTCAAGGCGACCATCGGTGATAAATGCGTTGGCGTCGATCATGGTCGAGAAGGCCATCGAGATACGGGTCCTTCCAATCCGCTTCACACTACCGTTTACGACGTTTCGAAAGTTATTTTTCATCAGAAACCTCCCAAAAGCAACTGGATGTAAGGAGGAGCTTGTATTATCTTTAGAGAGTTGAACATGTATAGTATAGGGGGCGACATCTGTATTAGTAAATAAAGTTCTACAAACTTGCGTACTTGTTTTATTGTTAGTTGGAGTAACCGGGTCAGGTACAGTATTTGCAGTATTATTAAGTGAATGTTCATGAACAACTTCAGCACCTAAGCAATCGCACGAATATTCCCCGCCAGAGCTCTGATCCCTCTTCCTTTTTTTATTGCAGTGTTTGCACCGCTTATGAGATTTATGACGTTTCAATTCATTTTTACCCGATGCATCGGTGTCCATGCCGGATTCTGAGTCAATTGTAACATTATAGCCGACCTGGAGATTAGCACCTCCAGGGTCGGGAGGTTTTTTCTCCTCCGGTCTCATGAAAAATATTTACAAAAAAACTTACCTAGTTTGATGTATTTATGTAAACTATATACAAAAAAAGATATTTACAGATATAATAAACCAAATATATACAAATCTACTACCAATCTGATCTTATTTTACATAAATTTTAAAATAAAAGTTAAGAAAACGAAAAACCAGAACCGCCGCGTTTCACGTTTCCCGCGCTTTTTTCGAATTTGAGATTGTCAATGCATACTGTCAGATCGCTTACTTTTTTTCGATCGCGATAAGACTAAAGTAATGGTTTATTCTACCGTAAAACTGTAGTTACGCCCTTTTAGAATAATTTAATATTAATATATTAATTATATGTCGGAGGGTAAAGCGGGGTAGGTGGAGATTCATCACTTTTAGCTCTCTCGTCCATGATGTTATCGAAATAAAACTTGGTTTACACTCTTTACGTTTATTACGATTGATTTAAATTATAATCGACTCAAAATAATATCACACAGCTCGGATGAAAACGGATTACAAAAATCTAGCAACACGGAACGCGGTGAAGTCGGAACAAGGTTAGGAGCACAACCACACCATTTAACGTCTCGATCAAAAGTGAGCTCCGTCAGCTCCGTGCCCGCTAACGTCAACTGTCATCAACCGTTTCCCGCGCCCGCGCCATGTTGGTTTCCCGCTAAAACTCAGTGCTGCCAACCTCATTCCGAATACACCCAAGTCTGTTTGGACTTGACGTTCCGACTACTTAAACCTGTCAGTTAGTTTATAGGGACAGTAAGCGTAATGCGTTCACTAAGTTATCAGAATAGTTCGCGAGTCTTCCACTGGTGGCGCTAGTGACGCGGCACGACGATACGGCCATCCCACGGCCCAGTCGGCTCATTCTCCGACATATAAATTAATTACAAATCCTGGTGAAACAAATAAACTATCAGCGTATTCGTCTTTTCAAACCAAATACAGAGAACCAATAAAATTAAAGGCTCAAAAAAATGAAAGGTTGTCAATTGGAGAAATTGGATAACTCGCTGTCCCGGAATGACAGAGGTGCGGGTTCAAATCCGGCATTAGCTGTAGTCGATCGTATTTGATTTTTCAATGCATTTGCTCGATGTATCTATAATTATTTATTACTTTCCAATCCATTCTATTTCCAATTTGAACTACAAAACTAACTTTGTAATTGCATGTATTTGTATAGGATTACAAACTTACTGATGCATTTTGTATTGAAATTGCAATATTTTTAGGTTTTGCATAACATGATAGACTACCAGCTAATTATGTTTAGAATCTGGAGCTTGTGGGTCTGCTAGAAGTACCTTAGAATTATGATGATCATCAGTTAGTCAGTCAGTGACAAAATTAAGGAACTTTGACCTGCAATCGTTTTTAAACAACACGTTCAAATTGAATGTTATTGAGAATATATTTAATTCTTATAATCCCTGAAAATTCAGGGTTCTAGCTTTAGCCAGCACACAATTAAGGGAGGCTGAAAATGACCTGAATGGCTTCGAGAAAAGAATGGTACGGCCGTGCCTTTGTTTTGCTCGACTTGGCGGGGGCACGGTGCCCCCAGATACACCGCACTCTAGGGGGCATTTTGCGTGTACGTAACGGTTACCTACTTACGTACGTACGGGCAACGGTTACGAATACTAAGTATAAATACTCAGTACAAATACCTTATAAGTACTGACAACTCGAAAATTTATTGATTTACTTGTAAACCTTACCATCTGGCGTAAAAATAACTATTATATAAATTATATGTTGTATAAGATTTAGGCCATCCCAGGTAATGCGAAATCAAAACTGTCAATCTAGTATATTGTTAATGAATGCAATTTTTATCATGTGTTCAATATCGTACCCATGACTGTTGTGTCCACAGAACAGAAAAAAATGTCTTTTTCTCAAACATGGCATGAAATGTTGACATTACGTGCCTAAAAATAGGCCGCAAAGTACCTCGTTTCCGGTGCGGCTTGACACTTGGCACGTAATGGAATTTCATACTTACATTGCCGGCCTAGAGGCCGGCAATGTATTTTTTTTTAATTTCCATTCCACATTTATTTGCGCCACAGCATCACGGCATTCAGCCATTAAAAAAACAAAAAACGATGTTTGCTATATTTTGCAGTTTATTATTTGTTATGTTCATGTTAATTTATTTAAAATTGACATGAACATAACAAATAACACATTATAAACAATTTCCAATTATTATAAATTGCAAACTAAACCACAAGAATACACATTTAAAATATTTCATCTAAATATTCGCGGTAAAAATGTAAACTGAAACAGCTTTTGGTTGTATATGGTTTCCGAACGTGACTTGACATTTGCATTGTCTATGGATATAATATGTCACTAACGTCACTTTCTGATAGAAAGTTTCTGTTATAAAATAATATTTAGGGTAAGTAAGGATATTAGTAATTTTATTTATTTCATTGCATATTTGAGAAAAGCACCATACATACCTCGGCGGGAAATGGGGTTGCCGGCCTCGTAACTATCTGGCCTCGCTTCGCTCAGCCAGCCATATGTACTCGGCCGGCAACCCCTTACTTCCCGGCCTCTGCAGTAATGTACTATTTTATTCCGTGGTTGTGTCGTTATTGTAAGCCCTATACAATGTAGGGTATTGTAAGAACCAACATATAACAAATACTTGCTCGGAAATGATGGATGCGTCGTGCCCATGACACGGCAAAATAATTAATTAGTTCAGCACAATGATACCCGTCACCCGTAGAGTAATTCATAATTGCACTGTCAATGTCGTCACAAACCATGTACATCTCTCGCAAACTTAGACTAAGTAATTATGTGTTTAGATTTTTTCATGTGAAAACTCCACAATCTTTATTAGAATTATAGATAAGTATGAAGACCAAATACATGGAACAATTGACAATATTTCAAATTTTCTACTCCTTCATTTTATGAGCTGGATAGAAAATAGGTGGAATTTTAAGCTACCCGTATTTTTTCTTTTTCGTTTTAACTCAATTTTTCAATTAAAAATAGCAGTTTGAAAAGTAGCTCATTCTAAAAGGGCGTATGTAGAAAATGACGTCACTTTCCCAACTAGAATCCAGAGCGACAATTACGATTTAAAAAAACTAGAATCCAGTGCGACAATTACGATTAAAAAAATAACTGTCAGGCGTTACAGCGTTGTCAACATAGGAAGTTCGGGAAGACGATGCTTTTTTTGCTCCTCTTATTTGGGCTGGATTATATTTATCACTTGCCGATGTGTACTCCATCATCATCATAATTTCAACACGCGGCAGATTGGTGCTATCAGCCTGAGAAAAACCTTCTGATGTCTTCATTATATGAAAAAAATCGGTGTCTGGTAAAAGAATGCCAAGTTAATAATGTTTGAATGCGTTATCGGAGTTCAGTGGGAAAGTGCCAAGTCTTTTAAGGTCTTCGAAAACGTGCAAATGAACCAACGGTAAGAAAATTAAACTTCTAAAGCCGCTAAGCAGCTGTAACAATTTTCAAAACAAATAAACGTCAGACGACTCAGACGGCAAGTATGTCAGAAAATGACAACCGGATACCATACACTTTTTAATCGTTTCAGCACTAAGGTCTCTCTCGATAATGCAGGGAAAATGACGTCACACTTCCGGTTCACACTAATTGACGATTTTTTCCAAAATGAATGGAAAAAAAAATCCAAAAATATTTTTTTTGAGCATAAAATACAGTTTTACCCAAATGGTTTTCGAATTAAGATCTTTTGAAAATATGAAATGTTGTCAATTAAAGGTAACCCATTACTGTACACTGCACACTATACTGATGTTATCTGGTCTTGGCTTGGCTACAGTGACGTTTAATATTTCTATATATTTGGTCTTTGTATCTAAAATCGTAAGTAATTATGTTTTTTTCCTTGCCATTTGCTTTGACACTTAATGCCTATACATCCCTAAGAAAAAATGTTAATTTTAACTTCAGAATCTAAGCTTTATGTGCTTAATGCGGATTGCAGAATTTTTACACTTCTGCGAGTTATCTTATTGTTAGATCGTAAATTAAATATCCAAATAAGTATATGAATTGTAATTACATTGTATGTAATTGTTACGAACTGTTTTTATTATTTACTTACCTAGTTTACGGGTCAAATTCTATTGAGGATGAGGTTTAAGACGAATTAGTGAATTAGACAAAAAACAATGAAGGAACCCGAAACGTTACTGTTACACAAGGCGCCCTTATAGATGACTATGTTTATCTATGTGTGTGTACGCACCTCGCGTGCTAAAAAGAAGTGGTGGCGACCTACTTACACGCCGTTAACTTCAGTTGCCGTATACCTATTATTATAAGATTCGAAAATATGATAATATTGGTATAATTAATTGTTCAAATACCACTACATAAATGAAATGAAAAATTGATGTTTTCCGTCACTAAATTACACTTTTGGCGTCAAACACCAAGCGAAAAACGTAACACGCTTAGTTGCCATACTAATCGATGAACTATTTCCTTTCATCTCGATATATTTCTGTGGTAGCACCCAAAGCGCCATATATATTGTAACACGCCTTTATTACTATAGACACAAAAACGTGTTATTATATATACTAGGTTTATAAGGCGAAGAACACACCGCAGCGAAAATCGCGGCGACGCGCGACTCAGCGATTTTCAACTTTGTATGTAGAATCATCGATTTGTATAGAAAAATCGCGGGGTGGCGCACACCGAAATCGCCCGTCGCGGCGATTTTTTTCGAGTAGCTGCGCATACACGGAAAAAATCGCGGCGACGGGCGATTTCGGTGTGTTCTTCGCCTTAGGAGCAATAAATTAAAACGTAGATTGTACTCCTCAAACTGAACAACATTAGTTCAGCGATATTTAAAAATGACTTACCTTTGTATTAATTTTTGGAACACTTTAAAGTTTATTTGAAGCCGCAGTGTATTGCGATGTTTTTTATGTTTGTAGCGTGACAAGCGACGTCAATTAGACCGATGTTAACGTTCATTGAAAATACTATTTAATTTGTATGAAAAATATAAAATCTGAAGACTCCATCATTTTTAAAAGTTGTTGGACGAAAGTTTTATTGTTTGATGAGTAGAACCTACGTTTTAAATATTTGCTCCTGTTACAGCAGTGTTTCTTAAACTTTTTTTGGTCACGGACCCCCTACATTATTTCGAAAACCTTACGGACCCTTTCCGAATAGAATCTAAAAATGTCGTACTTTAATAAGTAAAAGAACAAAATACAGTGCAATATGCAGTGTATATTTACCTGAAATGTCTTAAATATTGCGTTATTCAACACAACATTCCGCTATAACGTGTGAGAGAGCGGCTTATTACAGAGCGCTCGGCGCACGGCGTATTATATCCATCCGTACAGCCGTTGTGCCAGACAATGGCGCGCCCGGATAACGCGACCTGCACAACACGACGGTGGAACTGAGCTCTTACAAACCTATCAGGGCTTCTCTAAGCTTGTTTTATATCACAGTATAGCGATATTTCTTAACACGTTCACTGTCCCCGTACAAAACTATCGGACAATGTCACAAGTCCCAACTGTGCAATCAGTATGGGGAAGTGACACCATAGTGGAAGCACGGACTCCTGAAAAAACCTTCATGACTCCACCTTTGGGGCATCGGGACAGGTTAACGGTCGATACCGAAGGGTGTTATAATTAGAAATCGAACGTATTTCCGGGACTATACGGAGAAAGGGCGCTTTAAAATTGAGTTACGGTCTCTTTTTACCGGTTCTAAATGTATATGTAACTCAATTTTGAAAAAAAAGTCAGATGCGCGCTTTCTCCGTATGACGGCAGAGATTCTACAATGAAAACCAAGAATCGGAAAACGCAGAGCAAGCGGGTAATTCTTGAAGGATCATCATTCCCCTGGTCACTAATATTCAGAAGATTCCGCCTCATCAGATTGGCATATTTGACATTAACTTGTAAAGCTTGGCAGTAATTACAATAATTGCCATTCTAAAGAGGCAGTATCTTCTGATTCGCCAGTAGGTATGGTGTGTACAAAGAAATTATGATGAATAATTTTTCAAGAATGGCCCATTGCCACCTCTCACAAGACGAAGTCAATCAAGTGGAAGTCACTACAAATACTCCCATCTCGAGTACAATTTGCTTGGGCACGTCACATATCGACAGGTGAAAGCGCTTTAAGTGACAATGGGTCCCATATGTGCTTTTAACCATATAGCCTTTCGCGCGTCCATATGTATACCTTTTAAGACTTACTAGTAGTTACTCAATAGATCAATCGGATACCTCACACAAGTACTTAGTTACTTAAAATCCACTGCACTATAAGGCCCGATTTAGACAGGGCGAGAACTCGTATGCGAGTTTCATTACATTGCGGGAACAATTAATTCATTAGATCGATTAAACTCCGCAATGAAACTCGCATACGAGTTCTCGCCTCCTCTAAATGGGGCCTAAGTCTCGATGGAATTGACTCCCACAATTTTCGTGGCATTCTTAAGAGAACTACACTAGAATAAAAATTACTACCAAATCTACGTTCAGAAAGCGGAAAATGAATACGTATACTCTAAATATTCATCACATTCGTTTTAGCTGCCCGGGCAAAAAAGGCAAATGGTTTGCTGACTCTTGCTATCTCAAACACTATTGGGGGAGCGTGTTTACAAAGTTACCAGCGGCAAATCACATTTGTCCGCATTTGATCCTGGATATTGGCGAGCGTTTACGAAGCCAGCGTTCAATTTATTTACAGAAATGCTTGCTTGTCGCGCTATGGCGTTCATATGCATGCTGGCAATATAGAATATTTCGAGTTAGTTTCAACGGAACCAGAAAGTACCGCCGTCCTTAGCAGTATGTTAGTTCTATAAATCCACGCCCACCGCTAGGGTTGTCGACAAAAATAAAATTCTTATTACAGCTTGCAGTAACATCATTTTCTTCGTATTTTCTATGAAGCGGCATACTATCTAAGCATTTTAACATTTCATAAAAAGAAACTGATTTTATCTGTTACGAAACTAGCCCAGGGGTTCCCAAACTGTGAGCCGCGGCGCCCTGGTGCGCCGTAGAAAGTATAGAGGGGCGCCGAGAGTCGATCCTCTATCATTATATAAAACCACAAATATTCGCGGGTAGTAAATACAATATATAAAGCAACAATACCTATTTTGAGCGAACTAGGGTAGGGCGCCGAGACGAAATACTGCCACGGGCTGAAAAAGATTGGGAACCCCTGAACTAGCCTATTTTGTGGCGATTACAAAACCAATGATAGTACAGATGATTAAATTTCCTTTTAAACTTGTTATTAAAAATTCATTTGTAACGACTAGGTAGCCTTATTTTAAACAGGCTTAAAGGAGTGAAGGCATAAAAGACTAGAATAAAATAGAATTATTATTTCACGAATTCATGTTACACAATTATAATTACAAACAACATAACCAGCAACCGAATGACATGTGAAGTATGTACTTATAATAGTTTTAAAATGCATATGCAAGCATATTAAATTTAGTCATACAAAAACACTAAACAAATCATATAGTTTTAAAGTGTTAATAAACTTAAACGAATAATCGACACTCAGATCGTGAAACACGTGTCTTCTTTTATTGAAATGGTAAACCCACCTATGTAATTGTTTGTCACATACATTTTTAAGCTAAACCTGATATAACTGGTACATTCAAAAGGTTACCTCTCAGCATGAGCCAAACGACTGGCACTGATTTTCAGGGCAACCAGTAGAGGCGGGCTCTTTTAAATTCATCAGATCAATTCACTCCGGACTCGCTGATTTTGATTGACTAATAATAATGTGCGAGTTCGCGGTGTAGTTCACTCGGCTTTAACTTTATTGTTTAGTGTCAAATGTCAAAGTGAAAAATGGCGGCTGTGAGATGGGTACTGAAGCTGATTGAGAGAGCACGATAAACACGAGATTTTCCGATAAAGTACGATGGAAAATCATTTTGCACTACATCTGTACTGCGCAGATCCACTGCACATTTTGTTCACCGTTAGATTTAGTTGCCACGACCTTAAAATGTCGAGTTTTTGCGTCCACATTACGACAAACCTCTGAGGGATTTTACCGGTTCGTTAGAACCAATTTTCATAATACCTTATTGCCAATACATTGTTTTAAAAATGAGATACTTCGAAATTTGGTGTTATACGGCTAAGTGAATTTGGAATTTAGTCCAAATAATTAATAAGTCATTATGAAATTAAGCTGTAACGAACCAGTAACTGAGCGAACCGGAGATGAAATGTATAGAAATCTCATCGAACATACGCAAAAGATGAATTTCAAAAGGAAATCCGAACTGTCATCTAGTGTTAAAATCGTGAGTCGTTAAATGACTCTAAATACTTCATTCCTTCACGACATCCGAATAATGGCCGGTTTTACTGAACCAATAAAAGTAAAAGCACATAAAACACTTTATTTCCCCGCGACCAACTCGGTCTGTTCACGATTTAGTTCTTACTCGAATGTTGTTCGAGCGACCATGATACGAGTTTTAATTATTTTACTAGCTATAACAATGGCTGCTGGAGAACCTTTAAGTAAGTGTTGCTCATGAAAAACAAAGGCTTTAAGTATACCTGAGTAAAATTATCATTTAGATCCGGATTTTTAATTAGACGATTTAATTTAACAGTTCTCATTTAAAATATCGCGTTACATAGATTTTATTTAATGAAATTATAAATAACAAAATATGACAGTGAAAATATGGTAAGATTTATTCATAAAAACTACTCTATTTACATCAGCGCGGCCCGCGAGCCTCCCTGGTTATTTTGTATGTAAAGGTCGCTGTATTCAGAATTGTACAAAATCACAAATTATTAACAAATTGCGGCCCGTGTCAATTTCGTTGGCTACTATGTGGCCCTTGGCTGCTAAAAGGTTGCCGACCGCTGATTAACATCATAGTGTAGTAATCATAGGAAGAATGCCCGTAGGTAAACGTCAGTTTACTTCATCTAATTAAAAATCAGACTTTAATATGTGCCCCGTTAAGTTACTGTTTACCTATTTATGTATAGTTAGTTGAGCATTTCTCAAAAAGTTTGTACATAATTTTGTATGAACGCGTTAACTGTCACAAAACTCGTTAACTTTCCTATTTCGTTAACAATTTATTTTAATGATAAACAAACATGTTTATGATTATTTTTCATAATTAAGATTCAATTGTGAATATTTTACGCTAATTATCCAAATAAATTAACAAAACATGAACCAATCATTATATTCAACAAACATATTGGTAACAAAATAGGAATCAATTAAGGATCTGTTAATTGATGTACAAACTTTTTGAGAAACGCACAGTTCCTTGTTTTGAAAGTAACCGTATCTGGTATGGAAGACAAAAGCCTTGTACCTGAACGGAATTGTAATTTGGATTAGATTTTTTCAATATGCTACGTGACAACGTGAGCTCTATTACCTGTTATAATTTTGTAATTTTGCAGACTGCGGCCAGAACATGTTTCAGTGCGTCCTCCGAGGTAAAATCCAATTATATTTATAAGAAAACATTTTGATGGCATGTTCTAATTTCAAAATTAATGTATAAAATCGTAAAAGCACAAAAGGTACGCTCCCTGCTTATTCATTAAGCAGGGAGCGTACTTTTTGTGCCGATGACGTAAGAATGACATCAAGCTACATAGAGCATGATCTAGATACGCGGCAGCGTGTCAAGCCAAGTTCAAGCAAAACTGGCTAGCCAGCGCCAAGTGTAATATTGCACGAACCACTTGGTGCCACTTTTGACCCTTCTATAACTCAAAACCTCTTTAACGTAAACACATAAAACTAAGTGTGTTTAATTATATCAATAAGGACATCTAGAAGCCCAAATTTCATGAAGCTAGCTCAAACGGTTATAAACATATGAAGGTAAAAAAGTCGTACATTTTAGCACTGACTGACTGACTGACATATAGTAGCTAAACCTAACCTACTTCCAGATGACCTAGAAGGATGAAATTTGGAATCCAGCTCGGTAATTGTGTGTAAGCGTACTAAAAAAATCTAAAAATAAAAAAAAGTTAAAAAATAAGGGGGTCCCGATACAAAATTTTGTTTTTTTAATTGTATCGTTGAGTACCTAAACCTAACCTACTTCCAGATGACCTAGAAGGATGAAATTTGGAATCCAGCTCGATAATTGTGTGTAAGCGTACTAAAAAATCTAAAAATAAAAAAAAGTTAAAAAATTGGGGGGTCCCCATACAAAATTTTGTTTTTTTAATTGTGTCGTTGAGTACTTAAAACCTAATCTACTTCCAGATGACCTAGAAGGATGAAATTTGGAATCCAGCTCGGTAATTATGTGTAAGCGTAGGAAAAAATCTAAAAATAAAAAAGTTAAGAAATAGGGGGGGTCCCCATACATTTTTTTTTAATTGTATCGTTGGAATCGTTAATGAAATTTGGAATCCAGCTCGGTAATTGTGTGTAAGCGTAGAAAAAAAATTAAAAATAAAAAAAAGTTAAAAAATATGGGGGTTCCCATACAATTTTTTTTAATTGTATCGTTGGAACCGTTACAATTATTAAATCTTAATACCTGCCTAGTTTTCTTTACAAAAAGTAATGATATCCCACCGAAAACATAAATGTAAAAAAGGAGAGCCAAGTTCAATACAAAAATTATGCTAACCTGTGGGCTTCGCCGCAAAAAGAATGGAGATCTAAATGAGTGCCAAGTCCTATGCAAAATCCAAATATGTATTTATAGGAACAAAATAACATTATGAACAAATATTAAACTCTATTTCTTTGCTGTATTGGATACCTATAACAATTGCTGTTATTTAAAAATGTGAGATCTTAAAGTAGGTTAGATTTGACTTGGCCAGTTTTTATCAGAAACTTTATAAAATGACTGATGTAATGAAAACTGGCCAAGTCAAATCTGACGTATTTTGAGATCTCACATTTTTAAATAACAGCAATTGTTATATGTATCCAATAAAGCAAAGAAATAGAGTTTAATACTTGTTCATAATTATATTTTGTTCCTATAAGTACATATTTGGATTTTGCATAGGACTTGGCACTCATTTAGATCTCCATTCTTTTTGTGGCGAAGCCCACTGTCTAGCATAATTTTTGTATTGAACTTGGCTCTCCTTTTTTACATTTATGTTTTTGGTGGGATTCACTTTAGGTTTTATGTTGATTGATTGTTATCGGCAATTGCCGGTATTGTAACTTTCAATAGTATATTAATTAATTATAAATCAAGGTGTGTGTCGCCTGCGTTACCTGATTTATTTAAACAGGAAATGGGAAAAAAATGATCGGATATGCATTTTAATACAGAAAGGGACGACAAAAAATACTTATATAAATTTATATTACATGTTATATCAACAAACAAGATAAACTAGACAATAAACTATAACTTACAATAAAACTGAACCTTAAAATAAAATTATGTACAATTGAATACATAACAAAGTAAAGATAAAAATAAAATACAACTAGTCAAATAACCCACCCTGCGTCATTCCAGGCGCAAAGGTGCCCATCAAATTGTATATCCTATTAATATTTCCAATTTTAATAATTAAGGAATCACAACCGGGCACATTTTTGATATAAATATCTCTTCTGCCATTAACGTCAATCCATAATAGTATTATTATGATACGAGTGGGCTATGTTGGTCATTACAGTCGAGGCTGTGTTGCACAGCCCGAGCCGAAAGGCGAGGGCTGTATTGCCGAGACTGTAATGACCCAAGCCCACGAGTATCATACGACGTTTTTCAATACATTTGCGAGGAAAAAAAATAGAACACATTAAATTATTAGAACAATTATTGAAAAAAGAATTTTGGTCTGAAACTTTACATTTAGGTACCATGGAATAAATGTATCACAGCGAGCGAGCTCGGCCTCTATTTATTGGCCAACTCAGTAACTCATTATAGGCGCTAAAAATAAGTTTTATAAGAACGGCTGGGTTTTGTTGATACTATTGCAAAAAAAAAACATAAGCATACTTACGCATTTTTCTTTTGATTTCGATGTCAACAAACTATCACTAGCATTTTATACTTCACTAGTTAGGGCGATATTAGCGACGTCAAATTTAATTGTTCTTAGTCACTTGAAGTCGTAATTTATTGCAACAATCACAAACTAACCTTATGGTAAACAAACAAATATTAATACAAAATGGCGCAACATTTATTTTTTCCCGCGCCGATCTGTGGTTGAATTACGTATGCGCGCGCAGAGGCAACGCCTCACTCAACCCTCAAACAGCCAGAAATATGCACAATATAATAAACAGAGTAATTATGTATTTGTATTGATTTCTATAGAGAATTCTAAATTTGGGGGCAAGGCAGTGCCCCCGCCAAGTCGAGCGCGAAGCAAACACTGCCGTACCATCCTTTACTGGAACCATTTTGCCGCATTTTCAGGCCCCTATTTGAGAACCTCTGGATAAGGCCAGAACGCAAAAATTTTCGTCATCCAGTAAGCTATAATCACATACTTAAAATCCAAAATGTCAAGTCATTTAGTTCCGAAGTTAAGCGAAAGCAAAGTTTCGCATTTATGACACTCACTCACTCACTCATGATCATCAAAATAGAACTAGTACTTCCCATAAACTCAGAGAGCTGAAATTTGGTACAGAGTTAGGGTTTAATGGCCACATAAAGGGAAAACTATAAAAACTAGGATAATCGAAGATCTGGAGTACCTGGTGACCCTGATTAGAAAACACAAGAGCCTAACCAAAAATAAAAAGAAAAAAACTGTGTCAAATAAGAAAATCTAATAAAATAAATCAATATGCCCACGTTTCTACAAAAAGAAGTGAAATCCCACCAAAAACATTCTGTAAAAAACTAGCCAAGTCTCGATGGAGCTGCTTGTTTATCTCTAAAAAGTAATGAAATCTAGACAAAGTCGTGCCAAGTCTAAGGTTCCTTACTGCGATTTCTTTATTATTTAGTTAATGTTGTATGACTTGGCCGTTGAACATTCTTTATACGTTAGTGGGTACAAGTCCCGAGCTAAAGTGACTTTTTCCGCACGCTGCACGTACGGAAAAAGCCGCTTTACGGCCAAGTGTAGACATAAAATGATGTACACAACACGGGAGGTAATAAAGAAAGCTCTCGATCGCATATTTACGTCCCTCGCTTGCAGCTCGGGCCGCAAACTTCTGCGATCTCGGCCTTTCTTTGTATTACCACCCTAGTTGTGTAATATACTATTACAGTACCTAACGTATATCAAAGTAATACCTAAACTAAATCAGCCTGTATGTAGGTTGACGTCATTTGCCTGTCATATGCACCAAAAGTAGAGTGCGACTATGCTAAGTTCGAGACGAGCAAGACTGATCTAGATATTTATTTCAGTAGGTATGTAGACACATTTTGTATTAAAGAAAAGAATTATTGCCAAGTACCAAGATTAAGAATTCCTGTTGCTGTAGGTTCCCCATGTTGCCGTATAATTATATATTTTTAAATAAAACCTTCTGTCGACCTCTGCGAACTTAGCGTAGTCCGACTATACGCTCACTAATAATATGTGAGATTCCGCGGGTAAAGGTACCTTATGGATATTGTTGCTTGCGTCCTTCTATCTTGATGTCCTATAGTAACAGAGTCGGATACAATCCCTCTCTCTCTCTCTAGTCGTTGACTTCATTGCTGAAGGTCGTGTCTTAAAATTTCTGATAACCTCTGTCACCAGTCGCTTCCATCCCATCCTGTCCTCGGCCTTCTTGATGGCGGTCGTCGCTGTCGGGTACGATGAAAGCGACAGTATCCATAAGGTACCTTTACCCGCGGAACGTCACATATTAAGCTTTTTTACACTGAACCTCCAACGATTCTTTAAGTTAACGCGGGCTAGTTTGCCGCAACCCGACGACAGATATGCCCCTATTTTATTTACAACTAAGTATTTATTCTAAAAAAATGCGATTTTCTTATTGCGTGACTTTCTGCCAATTTAACGTTATTTCTACTTAGAATTACAATCTCAAGTGGACAAAAAATTGTCCAAACATTTTTTTCCTACTGTTCTACATAATTTGTAACATAAGGGGAGCACAAAGAAAAGTTTCATGAAAGGCACACTTTTTTCTTATTGGGATGGAAAGTGCTCGTAAGTAGAAATAACATAAAATTGTCGAAAAACTTCACAATGAAGAAAATGGCATTTTGTTTAGAAATGCTCTCATTATCATAAATATTAAAGATACGTAGCAAAAAAAAGCAATTAATCAAAGGTTGTAATTTTTGTTAGACTCTAAAAGACAAATTCTCGTATTAAAAAAATAAAACAACAACTAATTACCGGTACTAAAGTAACATTCCGATCGCTAATGATGTATTACAGCTCCTGCCGCTTTTGTCAGCCGCACCGTCTTCCCTGCCTTCCCTACCACAGGGGGATTCGCAGGTGCAGGGGCTTTTGCAGGCAGTGGTGTCCAAGGGTCGGGTGGCCCTGGAACTAACGTCGCTGGTACAACCGTCACAGGTTCCCGCGCTGGAGCCCCTCGCATAGCGTCCGCTGGAAACACCGCAGGCTCCCGCCAATTCCTTGGGAACACTGCTTCAATGGTATCTTCTTCTAGGAACGGGAACCAACAGTTAGCTGCAGCTGTAAGCGGCGCCCGCGCCGCGAACGTACTCGGCAGTCGCGGACGCGGAGTCGGACTCGCTAGCGACGGAACTATGACTCTTGCAACGGTTACTGGCGATACTAGGGGATCTACTGCTCTTGTTGAAAATACTGCAGTCAATGCTGGAAAGAAGAGAATGGGCACCACAATAGGCCTAGTTACTACCTCGACTTCTGGAAATCCCTCGGATAACCCTACTGTAAAGTTTTATAAATTTCAGACTTAATTGTTTGTTGATTTTCTTCACTGTCATATTTTTTGGTAATTCTGAAGTTATAAGTAGTAATATCATGAGTTATGTAATAAAATAACCGCTTGAATGACCGCTTTAGCTTAGTTGGTAGTGACCCTGCCTACGAAGCAGGAGGTCCTGGGTTCGAATCCCGGTAAGGGCATTTATTTGTGTGATGAGCACGAATATTTGTTCCTGAGTCATGGATGTTTTCTATGTATTTAAGTATTTGTATCTATTAAATATATCGTCGTCTAGTATCCATAACACAAGCCTTATTGAGCTTACTATGGGACTAGTTCGATTTGTGTAAGATTGTCCCCTAATATTTATTTATTTATTTATTTATTTATTTATTTAAAATATCAGATTTATTTAGTTCTACAGCAAGTTTCGTTTATAAACCTAGCGATAAAACTCAACTTGTCTTAAAGTTCAGTGGTTTGTTAATTAAAAGGGATAATACTTTGTTAAGTCCAATAAACAATAATGGTTTGGTGTTTTGTTTTTTAAATATCATGAACCCTCTGTAATGCTTTCAAAAACCACAAATTACAACTAGCATAAAGATAAATTGTTTAGTTAGGACAAACTTCTTATCAGTAAAACTTTATTTTGATACATTTTAATTTGCGTTTTCGGAATCTATCCTAGAAAGCTTATAATGTGTGTGTAGATAAGGCAGTGTATGCAACTGTTCATAGTTAAGCCTTAAAACACTTTTATTTTAAGGTCTCTCATTATAATGTATCCGTTGCATAAACTAGGTACTATTCTATTTGACTATAGGAAAGACGAGAACTAGTTTTATCTAAATGTCTAAATACTTATTTCTTACGGGTTATCATAATCATTACAAAAATAAACTAAACTGACAAATACTGGAGCTCCAGGCACAATGATAAAACTAACTATTGAGCAAAGTCAACTTCGGTTTCAAACAATTAGTAAATGTAGCTACAAGGATAACCGATGTATCAAAGACATGTATCGATCACGCTTATTCGAATATAGTTAAAGATAATATCAAAACTGTTTCTTGCTATGACATGAATCTATCCGACCATCTATGTGTAAATATATCGATCGTAAATAACCAATGTAAACCGATCTTAAATACAAATCATGTATTGAAGCGAGCATTTACTGTACAACAAAAATGTAACTTTACCCAATGCCTAGCTGAATATCAATGGGAAGGAATATTTAGTAAATCAACCTGTCCCAGTAAATTAACGGAAATTGTAATAAACGTTATTAAACATTACTTTGAAATATACTTTCCTATCAAGAAATATCCGATTAAAAACTCTGTAAGCTCGTGGGTTAACGAATACCTTAAGAAACTACGTAAAAACATTATTAACATCAAAAATAAGTTAGTAACATCACCGCTTGACAACGCTGAGTTACGCGCCGACCTGAAACGTCTGGAGGCGGAATACTGGGTTAAGTTAAGATAGGTACGGGGAAATTTTATTAACAGCCTGATATCGAACAATAGTGGTGAGGATATGTGTAGAAGCGTATGGCGTGTAATTTCAGCGGAAACTTGCAAAACAAACAAATGCAAGAGCAGCGCGATGGATGTACTTGTGAGCAAGTCGGCGGGCGAATGCGCCGCGGCGCGCGCCGCCGCCGCCGCCGCGCAGCTAAACCGGTATTACATCGACACTGGAGTAAACAACGTAACACCCTGCGCGCCCACGGCGCTTGAGTTTCTCACACGATACCTACCGGGCGCATCCTCGCCATACATTTTTGATCCATTTTCCCTAGATGAAATGATAACAGTACGCACTAAAATTAAACGAAAAAAGTCCAAAGACATAAATGATATGTCAACGTATATCATAGATTGCTTGCCACCAGTTGTCATCTCGCTCTTCCTTTTATTATTTAATAAATGCGTATATGCAGGTGTCTATCCTGACATTCTAAAATTAATTAAAGTCCAACCTATATACAAAGGGAAAGGCGAAATGCACCTACCCAAGAGTTATCGTCCGATATCACTCATACCGGTAATTTCTAAAATATTCGAACGTTTAATAAGTAATAGAATAATGAAACATATAACATCTAATAACTTACTAAACTGTCAACAATATGCTTACCAGTCCGGGCGGTCTACCACGGACGCGGTGCGTGACGTAGTGGCGCGCGTGACGTCACACCTGGAGGGCGGGCGACAGGTTGCCGCGGTTTTTTGCGACCTGTCGCGCGCCTTCGAGATGATCGACCACAATCTCCTTCTCGCCAAACTGTCCCGCTACGGGTTCACAGGTGATTTTCATCGCACCATTGCCTCGTTTTTAAGCAACCGCAGACAGGCAACTTACGTCCTAGATACAAAATCCGAACTCGAACCTATAGGCAGCTGCGCGGTTCCGCAGGGGTCCGTTATGGGAAACAACCTGTTTCTCATCTTAGTGAATGACATTACAATCGCCTGTAACGAGCCCGAGTACGTAATGTTCGCCGACGACACATGTATCATAGTCAATGCCGATAACGTAGAAAACTTAAAGTCAAAACTATGCCTAATAATGAGTCATATATCAAAGTGGTTCTCTGCAAACGGGATGCTACTAAATGTGGAGAAGACAAATATCGTTCATTTTAAATTAAAAAAAAAACATGACCCATTAAACATAACATCAAATAATATACCTGTTCCTCAGGTCGATGCAACTAAGTACCTCGGCTTCATAATTGACCGCGGACTGACTTGGTCCCCACACATTGACTATGTATGCGACAAACTGTCTTCGGCGTGTTACGCGCTATCCAGGCTCGCCCCGACGTTATCAACTAGCAATTTAAGGAAAGCCTACTTCGGTTATTTTCATTCAATCCTCATACAAGGGGTAGATTTGTGGGCGACATCCGCCAGCCGAGACAAGTTGTTCAGGATGCAAAAACGGGCCTTAAGAATCCTAGATCGGAAACCGATGGATCACCCGGCTCGTGACATATTTAAAAAACAGAATATATTAACGCTCCCGTGTATATATATCCAAACAGCTTGTGAATATGTCAGAGTTAATCTCCATAAGTACCAAACTTACGGCCAACTGAACCCGAGAACGTCGCGCCGGCCGCACCTGCTAGTACCGCCGCGACGGCGGCTGGTAAAAGCGCGCGCGGAACTCAGCGTTGTCGGCCCTAACATTTATAACTGTGTCCCTTCAGACATTAAAAATGCAAAAAGTAACGCCATATTCTCAAAGAAACTTACAGCACTGCTATTAAGTCTTGCTTGCTACGACGTTAATGAGTTTCTACAAAGGTATCGTTGACCCAATCATTATGTGAACTTGTGTAACATTGTACTATTGTTGTTATAATATCGAATAATGTAATAATGAATGTCATGTAACGTAATATAATGTAATGTAATATAATATAATGTAATCCCAATAATACCTAATTATTTGACATGTAATTGATGTGTACAATTATAAATAAAGAATCTGAATCTGAATCTGAATCTGAGTGTGCAATTGACTCGACTTGTCAGTTATCGACTAGTGACCTCCGCAATAGGTTAACTATTATCAACAAGCCGCACCTCAGTCACTTCCAGTCCACGCAACAACAAAGCTGTTTAAAATGTATCGAGCGCTACTAATTCTCGCTATTTTAAACTTCGTCGAACCTCACCATTGGTGCCAGAATCATCCAACCATCTGCCAAAGACACCATCATGACTACAAGCGACGTTACCATGGGGGCCATGGTGACGAAAGATTCTTCGACCGTCTCGCCAACGATATAATAGAAGCGGACAACAAAGTAAAAATCTTCTGCGCTCAAAACCAAGGAATCACTACTAAGGAGATTTACGACCAAGACAATTACAAACTGATTATTAGCCTCCCGAATTACAATGAGAGCACTATTGAATTGAAGATCAAACATCGAGTGCTATACATCAAAGCTGAAAGAACAAACGAGTCCAAGAAATATGTGAACGTGAAGATTTTACCAGAGCTGCTGAGCACTACTGCTGCTAAATGGCATTACGCTAACCAAGAGCTGACGATTGCTGTGCCTTACAAAATGGCTGTAAACACCGAAGCGGACACGGGCTGTGGAGATGACATTAACAACGTTGTTTTCGATGTTCCCAAGGCTAACTACGATCTTAATGAAGCACCCCAAATTGATGTTAGGTTGACGGCTGATACTGGAAACGGAAATATTACGGAAAATGTTGTGTAAATTGTAAAAGGAAACTTGAAAGAGTGCAACAATGTAGTCTCAAAAGTTGTCGTATTTGTTTAACTTGCTTTATTTGTAACAATAATTTGATTACATTCATTAACTCATATGCTGTTTTTGTTTGGGATAATTCTGTCAGTTCTGTTCGCTCAAGCAAATATCATTGCAATAATAATAATAGTAATAGTGGAAGTGTTAAAGAGTATAGAGCGTGACTACGATAACTTTGCAGAGCGGAGCATGGCAACACCTCCATTTAAATGTCACATTTTCATAGAAATTTGACTTTTAAACGGAGGTGTTGCCCCTAGGCCATTTTATAATGTCGCTATTCAATAGGGGCCCATCTAGAGACACTTTTTCCTTACAGACGCGGTCATGTCTCAATCAATAGCCCAGTTTCCAGTCCATATTTCCACCACCAACAGTCCAGTACATTTAGATCCCATCAATTCACAACACAATAGTCCTTGCATCTAGCGGGGGCTGTCTCTGTGTGCGTCCCATGACACCGACAGAGATAGCATCCGCTGGGTGTACACTTTACGTGTTGGTTTCGGCTCCACGCACGCCTGACAAAGGTCCGGGACACCTTTGTCCCGTGAACGGGTAAGACATACAATAGTATATTACACAACTAGGGTGGTAATACAAAGAAATTCCGAGATCGCAGATGTTTGCGGCCCGAGCCGTAGGTGAGGGACGTAAATATGCGATTGAGGGCTTTCTTTATTATCTCCCGTATTGTGTGTACACAAGTGTAGATATAAAATGCTGTAGCATTTTATATCTACACTTGGCCAGAAAGCGGCTTTTTCCGTACATGCACATTGTAAAATGAGTTTACAGGAAATAGAAAGGCTTTATTATTATGTTTATGCCACACCTGGCCATAAAGTGGCTTTTTCCGCACGCTATGCGTACGGAAATGGCCGCTTTCAAGCCAAGTGAAGACATAAAATGACGTACACAACACGGGAGGTAATAAAGAAAGCCCTCGATCGCATATTTACGTATTTGCGCACGTAACATCTGTGATCTTGGCCTTTCTTTGTTTTACCACCCTAGTTGTGTAATGTACTATAAATGCGTGATGTAAAGCATCTGTTTGTTTTTTTTTATTTCTTGACTTCTTACTTTATCAATATTGTTCATGCTCAAGATGCTTCTTTCCATTGCCCCTTGGCAAGTTGTTATTTTATGTTTTATTTTTTTTGTAACGGTCAAGTCTGGGAGCCGTACTGCCCTTCTAACGTAAAGTGCATAATAACTATGTTCAATGCTTGAATATAGTTATTACATTTTACGTTAGGAGGGCTGCGTACGTCAAGCACGGTAGAAAGAATTCATGTATCCATAACAATCTTTTTCAGATTCTGCTCGTATTTGCCTGTTCCATCAGTATGTGATTCTTCGGTTGACCTCGTCTTCATTATTAGTTTTGCAAATGGATACTTGCTATACTACTCTACATATTCTACTTCCTCGCCGTCTAGCGTGATTTTTCCTTTTATGCCATTAGCCATTACTTTTGTTTTTCTAAATTTCATATGTGAGCCAACCTGTTTACTTTCCATTTTGTGTCATTTTTTTCTAACTTCAGGTTGCTAAATATGGACTTCAGGACCGCTACAAATAATTTCGAAGATAGTGGGATTAAATAGATATGTTTTCATTAAAGAAATACCGCATTGCCCGTATATCTATTCTAGCTATACCAGTTATCGAAAACTTCCGAAAGGTACTCGGCTCGGCTCTCAGTGGATCATTATCAAGCGCAAAGTATTGTTTCTTTGTGTTGTGCGTTATCTGTGTTGTATTGTTCTACTTAGCAGTAGTTAGTTACAACTAAATCAACAAAGTTCGTGTCCGGGCAATGGAATGATTGTCAGTTATCAGCTAAATAGGTTATCGGCTACCGGCAAGTTCCTCAGCTCAGTCACATCCAGTCTTCGTTAAGAAAAAGCTGTCCAAAATGTATCGAGCGTTATTAATTCTCGCTATTTTAAATGTTGTGGAACCTCACCATAACTGGCGCGGACGCCATCACAACCATGGCGATGAAAGATTTTTCGAGCATCTCGCTAATGATATAATCGAGGCTGATAATAAAGCAAAAACTTTCTGCGTTCAAAATCAGGAGACTCTAAAGGAAATTTACGGTCAAGATAAATACAAACTTATTATTAATCTGCCTAATTTCAACGAGAGTGCTATTGAAGTGAAAACCAAACATCGCGTGCTGTACATCAAAGCTCAAAAAGAAGTTGAAGACAAGAAATATACCATCGTGAAAGTTTTACCAGACTTGCTGAACATTAGCGGTGCTAAATGGTGTTATGATAACAAAGACCTAACTATTGCTGCGCCATATAAAGTAGCCAAAATAACTGATGTTCTTACGGGTTGCGGAGAAGAAATTAACAGTAATATTATCAATGTTCCTAAATCTGACCGCGATCTTAATGAAACACCCGATATTGATGCGAGGTTTGCGAATCCAGCTGGAAATGAAACAACTTCTGAAAATTCTGTGAACGAATAGAAATTTCAAGAAATGCGTTAAATCTGCATACCTACTAGACTTGAATATTCTTCAAAATATATAATCTGTGTAGTATCCATGATTTTACATATTGTTTTCATGAATAAATGAATTTGGAAATTGTCGTGTTTATCTATCGAAATACTTACTTTTCATGATTTCCATCAGGCAGCCTGCAGTGGCCCTACATGTCTGTAATAAATAATTACGGTTTAAAAGTTACAGCCGTGTGACAGACGGATAGACGGACATAGGAGGCATAGTAATAAGGTACGGAACCCTAAAAATGTTCGATATTTTTTTTCTTTTTCAAATAAATTTGTAGTGATAGTGTAGTCTACTCATTAGAATACGAACAAATTGAAATAGCAAGCATTAAAGGGTAGTTCTCTGCGACTAAACAGTCGCACCAATCACATCATTACCATCGCCACATTATGGATGAGCTCCCTATAAACTATGGAGTCGTTTTCGGTTATCTTGTAGAAGTCGTGTGCCTCTGCTATTTTTATCATAATGATCCTGATTGCTTTTATAAAACGGCCAATAATAGTGGCGATGGTAATGAAACAATCAAAACTGTATAAAATCGCAGAGAACTACCCTAAACAAGAATGTGCTTGAGTTGTTATTGTTACTAATAATTACACCGCGTGTAAGTCTAATACGGGCGATAAATTAAATCGGACATAGTATTCATTAGTGTAATCATGAAGTAAAAGGATTTTTTAAGTTGCAGTTCATTACGACCCCATAATTAATTTTTTTTTAATTTCTCAGCAGCAATGTACTGTAAACATGGTTGCTGTACGGCGGCGGTACCGTAAATGTCAACGTAACTGTCAACGAGCGTTTAACGTGAGTGTATTTGCATTACTTGCGGGCTGAATTATTTTGTATGGACAAAATTACTGTTGCAACTTTAAGTAAATGTTATCTAATTACCTTCACTTTGTCCTATACTAACCACCGTTAAGAGATTCGTCCGTATTATACTTACACACTGTATATGCTGAGTAGCGTTATTGTTTATAGGCTAATGTGCTGACACAACATAACGCATCGACGGCCGCTAATCTGTCCACTCCGTCATTACCAGCGCAGTTAATTACTAACTAACACCTCGATGTGGAGCTCCTACCACTGGTTAAATAGTGACAAATTATTTCAATTTGATTAAAAAACATTCATCTTTATTTATACATAAAATTAAATCGTAGCAACACTTAAGGCCCATTTAGACGGAGCGAGAACTCGTATGCAAGTTTCAGTTCATTGCGGCGTTTGATCAACCGTTTGAACTCGTCGTATCTAGCTAGCCCGCAATGTAATGAAACTTGCATAAGAATTTTCGCCTCGTCTAAATAGCCTTATGATACAAGAAAACCAGGAATATTCCGCCCGAGATCATACACCGTCACAATAAGGTTGGCATCGATTAAAAACGTATTTGTTTTTCCGTGAAATAGGGTTAAAAATTAACTTTTGCACAATATATTATGTAGAAGTCTCTTCGAACCGTGGCGCCATCTTCAATCTGCTTCGCGGTTGTACCTACAGGTCGATTATGGCCCCAATTGAAATATAGGGTACGTCTTAACCGACTATAATAATAAATAAAAATAAAATAAAAAAGCCTTTTATTTCTAGTCCAGTTGCATTACATGCCGCTTACACTATATTCGTTATATTTATATTATTAATTGTCATCACAGTGTCACTTTTAAGTATTTTTAAATCTAATATTAGTTAATTTATTGTGATAATCAGCAGGCCGCAGGATAACATAATATATACATTACATGTTATGGACAAGAACCCCTCGTCAGGTGAAGGCCTCCTCCAAGGACTTCCACTTTTTTCTGTCTTTTGCCGTTGTAACCCAGCTTGGGCCAGCTACTCTTTTAATATCGTCAGACCAACGACTTTTTGGTCTTTCTCTTCTTCGTTTCCCTCCAGTGGGGCCGGGCCACGTCGTTGCTCGCGCGGCCAGCGTGTGTCTGACATTCTGGCGACATGTCCGGCCCATCTCCATTTGAGAAGCTTTGCGAACTTTAAAGCGTCGATTATCTTTGTTATCGTTCTTATATGTATGTGAGGTATTTTTTTACATTTTTCTTATATTTGTCAGGCTTCTTTCCATGGCTCGCTTAACCGACTAAGGTGAAGCTAAATAGCTGATTTTAAATTATAATACTTATTTACTTCACTAAAGAAAGCCCCAGATCACAGGCATTACGAGTATAAGGCATTATTAGGCCTGCGATCTATGATATTTTTTATTTCACCGTCTTTCCTTGGTGCGTAATAATATTAAATTACGAAATTTACGAATTAATGAATGAATGAATTCGTTTGAGTGAGACCGTGGTAATGCATTTCAGTGCGAATTTCGTAATAAAAAATAAAAACCGGTCAAGTGCGAGTCAGACTCGCGCACCGAGGGTTCCGTACAAACTCGTAAGTAGGTATGTACGTGAATAGTTCAAGAAAATCTGTATGGCGGTTAGCTTAGTAGGAGCGAATAAGTATGTTTACGATTTTTAAAAATTTCTAAAAAACGATGCAATTTAGGAAAACCGTTTTATTTTTCCTGTAATATTTAGGATGATATTAATAATTGGTAATTATTACAGATTTTTCTGTTCAGTAACTTCGAAGATAATAGGGGGAATGGTATTTTTTTGAACGTTTTTGGTCATAAATCAAAAATTACAAAATTAAGAAAAAAATTAAAAATGTTTTTGGAATCTACAAATTAAGCCCTTTCATTTGATATCCCACTCGATATAATAGCTCTATTTTTGTTTTTCCACATCCCATTTCGGACCCGTTTAAAAAAAAGTAAAAAAGGTATAAGATTTTTTTTCTATCCAAAAGGCTCAAGTATTTTATCACTATTCCAAATTTCAAGTCGATAGCATCAGTAGAACCTGAGATATCTTGCTGTGACAGACGGACACACAGACAGACAGACAGAGTCGCACCATAAGGTTTTCTTTTTTACCATTTTGGTACGGAACCCTAAAAATAAGTCTCCTTATACCCGTGGGTACGAGTAACCCGACAAACTTTAACTACCTATAGAAAATGAAAACTCCCAAATGTGTAACAAGCTCTAATGAATGTAAGATAGTTTTACAATTTTTTTTAAATCCTTTAACTAAACAGCAATTATCCTAACAGTATTTATTTGATGGTAAGCGACTACGAGGCCAAAAAATGGACCTTTCGTTTCCATGTTAGCTTTTTTTTCTTTTTGATAACTTTTCCTCCGGTAAGGTCATGTTTATAACGAGAGGCTGAATTTACTGATTTATTTTGTTCCATAAGACTATTCATGTAAAATTACAAAATTCGACCTATGTTTATATAGCGTTATTTACTTGTAATACTCGTACCATCAGGAATACGTGGTTAAAGTTTGTCGGGTAACGGTGATTGTAACATAAGGACGATTAAATTTAATTAAAAGAAATTATACGATCGTACCTGGTTATTTCTGACATTCCCAAGTTATTTCTTTAGAAAATATACTGACATAGTCGTCATACGATTTTCTTACATGTATAGCTAAATAGATACATTGTGTGAGACCATGGTAATGCACTTCAGTGCGAAATTATCAGTCGGCAGCGGGCACGCGTAAACACAAACAGCGCCATGTTGGCTTTATCGCCGGCTGTCTCGCTCGCCGCGATTGCCACTAATCACCGCGTAGACAGGATACATAAACGGAATAATGCCATTTTTCCTCGCTAGATGGCGTTGTCCTTAACCGGCTCCAATACATGGGTAGAATTTTACTTAGTGTAGCTAGTGCTTGGTTAGACTTCAAAGTAAATTCGCCAAAAAAACTGCGACCATTGATCACTTGCAGTGATAGTTTATTTATAACAATTAACATAATAATGTTACTTTTATGCCACACCTGGCCATAAAGTGGCTTTTTCCGCACGCTGCGCGTACGGAAAAAGCCGCTTTCTGCCCAAGTGTAGACATAAAATGATGTATGCAACACGGGAGGTAATAAAGAAAGCCCTCAATCGCATATTTAGGTACGTCCCTCGCTTGCAGCTCGGGCCGCAAACTTCTGCGATCTCAGCCTTTCTTTGTATTACCACCCTAGTTGTGTAATGTAGGTACTATAAGAGCCTTATCACATTGGCGATTTGAGTTGCGAGCGTGTTTTTATCGTGATCTCGCCGCGGCAAGTTTTATATGAAAACACGCTCGCAAATCGCCAGTGTGATTATAAACTACATAATAACTGGCCAAGAGTAGAGATGTGCCGTTCCCGGGAATATTCCCCACTTGTATGGGGAATATTCCCGCGGTGGGAATATGCCCCATACAAACGGGGAATATTCCCGGGAACGGCACATCTCTAGGCCAAGAGCATGTCGGACCATGCTCAGTGTAGGGTTCCATAGCCGTAACTATAAGGTAAAAAATACGATGTAAAAAAAGTACAACAACAAAAGAGCATATCTTCATAGCAATTACGTCCTTTTGTTGAGAAGCGCAGTTTATCGGCAATAACTCAAAAACGGTTAATCCGATCTTGTTGAAAATAATTTTTTTTGAAAGTTTTAATTGAGCGTTATCTTTGTAAATTTTTTTATATTTTTCGGACTCACGGTTTAGAAGATAGAGGGGGAAGGACACAATTTTCACAACTTTCGGAGCGATTATTTCCAAAGGTATTCACTTAATCAAAAACATTTCTTAAGACCCTTAAAATGTTTTCAAAAGAGCTGTCGAACTATGTACCACACGTTGACATTTTGTGAAAAAAATTTTTTTTAGCTTCTGTTACATGTAAGGAGTACCCCCCTAGATTTTTTTATTTTTATTATTTAACTACTAAACTTAGTTGCGGCATCTACAAGACATCTATATTTCAAATTTCATCAGTATAGGTCTTGTAGTTTTTGAGTAAAATGCCTGTGACATACGGACGGACGGACATGACGAAGCTATAAGGGTTCCTTTTTAGCCATTTTGGCTACGGAACCCTAAAAACAAAGTTCATCAAAAGAATACGCCTTCTAGCAGTTCCGCCTACATCATGGTGCCAATACGCTAGTAGCATTACCTCTCTGAATGCATAGGATAAAAATATTGTAAATCTGCTGTCACTCCGAAGTTAGATTGGTTTGTATGGGCAATCCCGGGATCCCGGTATTGGCCACACAAAAAATCCCGGGATTGAAAGCCCTACTCCGAAGACAATATACAAAGACTCACTATGAAGACAAAAGACGTCACAAAGGAGGAGACTGGTTCAAAAAATGGATGACTTGGTGACTTGAGCAACGTTTCGATGGCGTGGTTGGTAGCGCGCCTGTGTTGGCCCGGATAACCGTAAGAGATGCAGGTTCGAATCCTGCCTTTAAATTTAAATAATATTTAATTTTTTCTCTTCTAATAAAATATACTTTACTAGCATTTAACCGTGGTTTCGCGTTATTCTCGACAAATCCCTAAAAAACAACCTTATAGGTTATCGAGGGCTCATTGTCCGCAACTCGACGACAGATTTGCGTGAAACGAACACCTTATTAAGATAAAAAAAACTATATTATGTTTAACTAGCATTTTCCCGCGGCTTCGCCCGCGTTGTTCCCGTTATCGTCCCAAAGGAACTCTTTACCGGGACATAATGTATCCTATGTTTCAATCCAGGCCTTGGTCTACTTGCATGCCAAATTTCAGCTTGATCCATCCAGTTGTTACCCCGTTATAAGGTAACAAACATCCAAACATCTTCACAAACTTTCGCATTTATAATATTAGTGGGATTCCAGGAATTGGTCTACTAGTACGCCAAATTTCATTTCAATCCGTTCAATCGTTGCCTCGTTTTTAGTACCTTACAAACATCCAAACATCTTCACATGATATAACAAACACAATATAATAGCAGTAATTTTTCTTCCTACAAAACGTACATTCGCGCGCTTGAATGTGTGCGCGCCGTGTACGAACCCACTACAAGCAAAGTTTTAAGATTTTTTTTTTTTTTTGTGAAATAGGGGGCAAACGAGCAGACGGGTCGCCTGATGGTAAGCAATCACCGTCGCCCATAGACACCTGCAACACCAAAAGAGTCACAGGTGCGTTGCCGGCCTTTCAGGTGGGAGTACGCTCTTTTCTTGAAGGTTTGAAGGTCGAATCGGTCCGGAAACACTGCAGGCGACAATTTATTCCACAGTTCAGTCGTGAGATTCCATAAGAATGCTCCAAGTATGGATCGCACTCACATAGACGTGCTTTCGCACATTCATGTGAATACGTGTCGGGCGCTCCTAAACGGCCGAAGTTTGACTACTTCGTCTTTATACTTTGACATAACCAACGACAAGTCTTCTTGTTTTAGAAATATGACTGAACTGTGTATAAAACCTTCAGGCGGGCTTATCTAAATCAATTTGGAATGAGAAAAAGGAAACAAATCATTTTCCTAAAGGAAACGAGATGTCTCCACATTAATCCTTAATCTTCCACCGGCAAATAATCAATTTCCTGATTAAATAACCGTTGAAACAAAAATCTGGTTTACGGTGAACGCAAAAATAAGATTTTTTCGATAGAATCGCAATATGGAACTACAGTTATAAGAAATTTTAACGTAAGCATGATTTTGTGTTTACTTTATGTGCTAGTATAATTCTAGAAGGTACCTACATAAGAAAATTGAAATATTTTTAGAAGAGATCAGAATAAATAATAAAAAATTTAATAAATATTGTGGCGACAATTTTACACACAAATCGACCTCGTACGAAAGTAAGCAATACTTGATTGTATTATGGATACAAGACGATGATATACCAAAGTATTAAAAAAATTAATGTCGCTTACGTAACGTTTTCGTGGAAACGTTACTTAAGCGACACTCACTAAAATAACTCTAAATATTGCTCTAAAATAATTGCAAATGAGGAAAACACGAAACTAGATTCCAAACAAACAACAGTATTTATTTATCGAGTAAATTTTAAGCGAACAAGCAAACGATAATAATGTTTACTGCCCAGAATGAGCCCCTATTCTGCGAAACGCGATACGCTATCAGGACTATGAGACGCAACGACCTGCCGACCAAATTAAGAAGATAGTAAGTTATGTGTAACTTTTCTAAGTACTTATGTCTTTCTAAATTTGAAGACTGATTTCTTGGCAATGCCCGGTTCAGAGGTTATCTAATGATGCGACGACTCGAACGTACATACTTGGAAGAGTATGGTTGGTTCGGCCAGAGTCGCTAGCGAGCGCTAAAAGGATGACACTTGTCTTAACACGTTCACTGTCTCTATTCAAAACTATCGGACAATGTCACAAGTCACTGTGCAATCAGTATGGGGAAGTGACCCCATAGTATAGTAATTGTCCGTTCAACTGGGCTAATGCTGTTAACGAATACAATGCCATTGAGAGGTAAACCACAAATTAGGATAACGAGAATATAGTGTCAAAAAAGTATAACTGCCTTGAAAGATCATTAGATTTTAGATTCTATTTACTAGACAGTAAAGTGTAAATGCAGTTATAGATAAGTGCGATCTTAATTTGTTTTGCATTTCACATTCGCCCGACGGTCTGCAAGTGCGTATTCCGTAGAGAAAAGACTTAGAGATACTATGAGCTTTCAACGGATTATCGGTTCTATGACCGTAATGATAAGGCGGCAAATGCTTTCAAACAAAAAAATAATAATGCGTTTTGCTTTTACAGATTCAACGGGGAGCCAGGTAGACCGCCCGGGTTTACTCGTGTTACGCATTGTTATTTTTTTTTGTGGTATTGTATTCTCTCAATGGCATTGTTCGCTCAATGGCATTGTATTCGTTAACAGCATTAGCCCAGTTGAACGGACAATTACTATAGAAGCAAGTACTCTTGAAAAAAACCTTCATGACCCCACATTGGGGGCACCGGGGCCGGGAACGTGTTAATTCAAGGTACAATTCGTGGCCGACGGCAGATAGCAGCCGGCAGACGACGTGCCCCTGTGACACTACTGGTCTCTACAGGGTGTCCCATAAGTCACACGTCACAGTGACACCGGGGCTAGGTCAGCTCAAGAGGCACCAAACCAGCCTAATATGACCTTAGTAAAATTTACATGGTTTTCGAGATAATGGCAAATTAAAGCTTTTTAGAAATTTTCACGTTTTTAGGGTTCCGTACCAAAATGGTAAAAAAGGAACCCTTATGGTGTGACTCTGTCTGTCTGTCTGTCCGTCTGTCACAGCAAGATATCTTAGGATCTACTGATGCTATAGACTTGAAATTTGGAATAATGTTAAAAACCGCTAATCTATTGGACAGAAAATAAATCTTATACCTTTTTTACTTTTTTTTGGCAGATGTCGAAAATCAAAAGTTGAGCTAATATATAGAGTGGAATATCAAATGAAAGGGCTTAATATGTAGATTCTAAAACCGTTTAATTTTTTTTCTTAGACATGTAGTTTTTGATTTAAGACAAAAAACTCGCAAAATCCGCAAAAATCGTAAGACAACCTTATTTGCTCCTACTAAAGTAACCGCGGCATATGTCGATGTATGGGGACAACAGTTTTACAAGAGCAAAGTTAAGTTTTTTTTCTTCAATTATTCACGTATCTACTGGCGAGTTTGTACGGAAATCGTCGGTGCGCGAGTTCGACTCGCACTTGATCGGTTTTTTTAACATATGTAGTACCAGCCTGTGCTCCAGTAGCTCTTAAATCATTTTATATTTATGTGTACGCTGTATGAATAGTAAATTGAGATGACAAAAGTGTTATTTGGTCGATAACTAGTGTAATGTGCGAAAAAATACTGCATTTATCTTGAAACGTGGAAATTTCTAAAAAGCTTTAATTTGCCATTATCTCGAAAACCGTGCAACTTTTACAAAGGTCATATTAGGCTGGTTTGGTGCCTCTTAAGCTGACCTAGCCCCGGTGTCACTGTGACGGGTGACTTATGGGACATCCTGGATGTAGGTAGGCAGGTATTTCTATGGGCTATGTTTAGCAGCGGACGACCGTGGCTGATAGGGCATGCAATGCCGGAATTCCGGAGTCTCGAATAATGGGAATTCTGCCTTATTTTTACGGTATTACAATACCGGTACGGTATTGAAAAGGACCAATACCGGAATTTAAGTTTTACTTTTCGTTATCCTGATTATGTACAGTCGAGTTCATCATTATCTGAGCAAAGATTGGATCAAAAATATCTGAACAAGACCCTATTGTCAGAAGCATAAGAACTAGATCAGATATTTTTGATCCGTTCTTTGCTCAGATAATGATGAACTCGACCGTAAGTAAAATTGTATTTTCTCCATTAAATGAGACAAAATGAACAATAATTGCAATTGCTAGTATTTAGTTAAACATCTTTATACATGTCATTAGTACATTGTGTATCTAGGGCGGTAACTAAGGAATTACATTGTAATTCCTTTACCGCCCGTGGCACACACAATGTTTTTCATCACACTTGTGAAGAAATATTAATTAAAATAACCTTACTTAACCTAAATGAAATTGTGAAACAGACAGCTGACAGTGACATTAGTGACATATTATATCCATAGACAATGCGAATGTCAAGTCACGTTCGGAAACCGTAGCGGTTAAGACCTAAGACGGTTGATTTTATATTTACAAAATACTGAAATACACTATTTAAACATTTAATTAATGTTACAGAAATATGTGTTTACATGTATTTGCAATAACAGTTCTCTTTAAATAAATATTTCAGTGAAACAAGTTAAACAAGTAAGTTTTCGATTCCTTTGAAGATGTCAAATAAGAGTAAAACAGAACCAGCGTTTCAAAATGACGCATTGGTTTTTTTACTGTAATGTCATGTTAACATGTATTAATAAATGAATAAATTTATGTTTGCACACGAATGATATGTTTTAACATTTCTGAGAAACGGAGATGTTGTTATAAATAATTCGTGACTCGTGGTCACGGTTTGCCCTGTCATTTCGCATCAAGTTAGCGTAAGCAGTAAAGTAAGAAATGTCTGAGATCACATGCAATTTAAAACGACAAACATGTGATCTGAGGCTTTCTTATCTACTGGCCAAGGTTTGTATACTATTCTTCTGTTCGACGGAGCCAGAAAGCGGCATCTTCGTTTAGCGCAGCTGCCGGCGAGGTGACGCTTTCCGGCTGGGGAGCAGAAAACAGAAAAATATAATATGTATACGTCGCAGCCAACTCGTTTAGTTAGCCATTTGGTTAACTGCCTAGCATTTTCACTAAACTATGACCCGCCAGCAGGTCGACGAAGCCCCGCTGCGCGGGGCTTCTATTTCTGCTCTGAGGGACACAAGCTGACTAACAAGCCTAACCCTAAATAAGGAGAGTGTTTAATGAAAAGGCTAGGCAGTTAACCAAATGGCTACCTAAACCAGTTGGCGGCGACATATACATAATAACTAGCTTTTGCCAGGAGTGGTAAACTCCGCGATTTGTGCCATTCTCGGGAATTCTCGGAAACGTTCTCAGTTTTGTATGGGAAATATTCTCGAGAACGTTCTCGCTCCATACAAAACGGAGAACGTTTCCGAGAATGGCACATCTCTATCCGCGATTTCACCGCCATGTCACTAGTACCAATTTTTTAGGGCTTAGACAGCCAGACAAGAGTTTAGAAGTTTGGATTGGATTTGTCTAGATCGGATCTTAAAACGGAGTATCTCACGGAAACGTTACGTAAACGACAATACATCCCACTATAGTATATTACACAACTAGGGTGGTAAAACAAAGAAAGGCCGAGATCGCGGAAGTTTGCAGCTCGAGCTGCAAGCGAGGGACGTAAACATGCGATCGAGGGCTTTCTTTATTACCTCTCGTGTTGTGTACATCATTTTATATCTACACTTGGCCAGAAAGCGGCTTTTTCCGTACGCGCAGCGTGCGGAAAAAGTCACGTTATGGCCAGGTGTGGCATAAATATTATAAATGCGAAAGTTTGTGATGATGTTTCGATATTTTGATGTTTGAATCTTTGAATATTTAGATGTTTGTTACTAAATAACGGGGTAACGACAGGATGAATTGAGATGAGGCATGCAAGAAGATCAAGTCCTGGTTACCGGTGGTTACTGGTGGGCCACATAGGATATTTTATATCCCGTTAAATAGTTCCCTTGGGACAGTAACAGGAACAACGTGGCCGAAGCCGCGGGTAAATGCTAGTTTTTAATACTTTTGACCTGTAAAATTAGGAAACTGAATATATATAAGATTGGTAGTGTTCCTTAGCAGCTAACAAGTTTGATTAGAGTAGCTACCCTAGCAGGCAAGCGAGAAAAATTTGATGCTTTCATGGGAATGCTCCACAATTATTCAACAAAAAATTAAAAAGTTTAAATTTATTGCTGACTGGACTTTTTTTTGTATAATATGTGAATTTATCTTATGTAATTTAGATGATCCTATGGCTACCATCCGGCTCCATCATCACATCAGCTCCATGTCATATTAATATTGCATTGTCATCTGATTTACATGTTCTTGCAAAATTTCAGCTCAATCGGTTGAAGATATCTGCTTCAAAATAGTGTTGCAATATTCCACCCGAACAAACATAGTCACATACATACTTAATTATGTTGCAAGTTAAATAAAAGCTTGTACAAACGAACCTGCTAACGATTTGTTACAAAATATAAACCAAACCAATAAAGCCACGGGCAAAAAGACAATTCGCTGGGTGCGCGATGACAGCGCCAACTTGCGGTTACAAATACGGCGGACTTTTTTTTCGTGTTTTGTGGCTTTTGCTGCAAGGTACTTTACCAACTAAAAACGTAAATTTCACTACTAAAAAGTGACAGCTGGGGCCCGTTTCACGAAGCTACAAGTTACAAATTACAAGCGGAAGTCTCTTTTCAATACCTTTTGATAGAAAGAGACTTCCGCTTGTAATTTGTAACTTGTAGCTTCGTGAAACGGGCCCTTGGTCTGCCGAAAGTTCTTTTTTTGGCCGTGACGCGCGCTGCGATCGTTTCGTGGTTCCCCCACCTTATACTTCGCACCCAGCAAATAGCTTAAATTACTTATTTTATTATAGGTACTACCTACTCCGATATTCTTTACACTTCCTTCATATGCAATCCGTAGACATCAGGTGCAATATTACCATAGCCCGATCCCCTTTTCTTTTCGTGCGTCGGGGTACTCGGGGTGGGTTACAAAATACACTCGCGGTCAAAGACCGTAATTTAAATAATAGAAATAGGTGTTTTTCAATATTTTACACTTGTTTCATTTAAATAATATACTATTCTTCAATACCTGGCTGTATTAGCAATATCCGCTAACCCATCATGAAAATATTATTATCCAAAAATTGTGATTTTTGCGATATTTCGCTCCGTTAAAGACATTATTTTTTATAGGTTTTTTTTACGATTCGACCTAAAATTGCTATTATTTTTAGTTTTATTTTTACAGATTATATCTAAAATTAATTAAAGATCAAAACGGGATTCAATAATTTCACAACCCTGGAATATTTTAGGAAATATGGCGGTATTTCACCGACCCGAATTCATTGCTCGTGAGTGTAAAAATACCACAGGAAAAGATATTACGCAATTTTCTTTCTGCCGTAACTAGTCACAGCATACAAATTACAAAGGCTAAATTTCAGTTGATTTTTTAAACACAAAGGGGATATTTAAAAGACTCATTTTGTGTATTATGATTTATTAAACTCCAAAAATTTAGACACATAGTAGACTGAGCTCACCATAGTATAATTTCTTTCCTGGCTTCACTCGCTCCACTTTACAGTTTTTTACCTAAATTTGAAGTCAAAGATCAAAAATGATCAGGAAGCTTATGGTGCTACGCTTTGTCGCGCGATAAATAAGTGACACCTAAAGCATCCGTCACGTTCTGACGAATAGTGTGTGAGAGTGACGGATGCTTTATCATTTATTTATCGGGCGACAAAGTGAAGCATCATAAGATTTATAAGCTTACAGGACACAGTAAACTGCAAAATATTCGCCAGATCTTGCAGAAAAAGTGAACTATGTAAAACATTGTGTTTTGATAGAGTGAATGAATGAATAATACAATCTAAGCCACTGTTAACTGACCACCCATAGACTTTAACACGTTGCAATAAAGTTGACACTCGTTTACAAGAATGAACAGTTAACAGTGTGTTCGATTGTACCTACTGTAAGTTTCAATTTAAAAGGAATAGAATGAAAAAAACGTACTTTATTCGTAAACACTACTTATTTCATAGTTTATTGCGCAACTTGCCTCATTTGCACAGGCACGAATTCTACTTCATTGTTGAAGTCCACAGCGTACGTCGTAGATTCCACGGCTTCTGGGGATTTCTCTCGCGGGATGTCATTGGTACGAACATCCAGATCTTCATTATCACCCCTGGTACCAATATCAGCATCCTGACTTGTGTTATCATTCTCGTGGCTCTCCATTTCCTCGCGATCAGGTGCCTGGGTCGACTCGCCTTCAGCCGACTCAGTGGTTATGGTAGCCTCAGTAGTAATGCTGTTCTCTTTAAGCTGGAACACGATCTTCAAGAGCGTATCCTGATACGTCCAGCTGCCGCTGTCAGCTTTCACGAAAGAAGGCAACGTTCTCATGTCCAAGTAGTTTCTCTCGCCGCCGCCTTCGGTTTTGTGAACAGCTTGCACCATAATCAAGCCGTCCCTGGCTTTGACGGTGATTTCCTTCTCTTCGAAGCCGTCGAGGTCAATGTTGATTTTGTACTGGTTGCCCTGGACGCCGGAAGTCGATTCGCTTTTCGGGAAATGTTTCATGAAGTCGTCCATCATCTGTTCGAACTGGCTCATTTCCTTGCTGAAGTCGGCCCAGAACTTTTTAGTGTCGAAGACTCCTTCCCCCATGAATTCGTCGAGGCTGGAGTCATGGTGATGGTGGCGAGGCGGCGGAGGCGGGGGCGGGTGCCGGTAGTACTGGGGAGCCGCGAAGGCACAAACCAGGACACTTAGGAACACAAGTGCGTACATTATGACTGAACGCTTCTGCAGTCAACGTTACACAGTCGCTCATCAGTGTCCCGACTATTTTATAGCTTGTCTCGTCAGGTTAAAGTTCAATTCTTATCGCTCCAGGCGGAGCGGACTTCGTGAATTTTCTTTAATGCTCCATCATCCAAATATATACCCTATGCCTTTCATGTTAGAGTTAGTTTTGGATGAATAAGTCTCGTTCTCGAATATGTATGATCGATTTGTTTATTTGTAAAGCTTAATACACATGAGAGGGTTCGGAATCCGGAATAGACTTTTCTCGGCGCATATTGATATCGTGTTTGATTTCGGCTTACGCTCGCGCGCTCCTTGATTTTAAATTATGTGGTTGTAGGTATCCCTGAACGTGGGCGAAACGACGGCTGCTTTGACATTTTTTAATATGTAGATTTGATGAACAGTGTGATTGAATCTCGAGGAATATATTTTCTTTTGTTTAGTTAGTATAGAATATAGGCTACCAAATTTTTATCAGTCCTCAGAATATGAAAATTATTCTGGGCGCCATTTGAGCCCGATAAATGTCGCCTTGTTAACATCACATTACAGACAAAGAATAATATATATAGTCGTGTACCCAGGTCGTGTACAACATGCCTTAAATTTGCAATACGCATTAGTAATCCATGAATTAATGAATAATATTTGTTTAACTTGATTGCGCACTAATAAATGATAATTCTCAGAAAATATGACACTGTTTTGACTCATAAACAAAAATACATTATTTACTCGCGACTTTATTTTAGTCTCTGTGTTGATTATCATAATTCAATCAACAGAAACTAATTTCGGACCTACATAAATACTTACTACGCTGGCTCAGCGACCCGAAGTGGATTTTGGCCTCCGACACCAAGACGCCACCGTTCTCTATCCTAGGCAGCTTGTCTTCAACCGTAGTTGGTTGTTTGAAGCTGGCGTAGGTCTTTTTGAACTCGATCCTCTCCCATTCTCTCTACGTGGCCGAGCCAGCGCAGTCGAGCAGACTTGCTCTCTTCAATGATATTGGACTCGGCAACCAGAACCTACATAAGTGCCACTAATGGTATACTGACTATTACCGTTTTTACCAGTGGAGGGCATACGTTTTACATGGGAGGCTAAAAAAAAATAATAAATTCAGAGGAAGGCCAGCGAAGCTTAATTTAGTTTTAAAATCTCTATACTACTGGACCGTCAAAATATATTATCACGGGCCATAATTACTTATTTTGAAGGAAAGGGAAGTTGCGGGGCCGGATTAAAACCTGCCGCGGGCTGTAGGTACTTTGCCATAAGGGTGACCGTCAAGATAGCGTACACCGTAAAGATATCCAGAATCTGATGCTGCCAATAAATAGTACCCAAATAGTACGCCTGTAGGTTGTAGAAACACCTGGGTGAAAAAAATAGTACCCTTAAACTTTTCGAAATATAAGGCCTGTTCACCGTGTACGCTCCCGGGCGTCAAGCTGGCATACGCTTGTATCTCTGGAACGGCTTTGTTTTCGGAAACGTTATCTCAAAAAATAGTACCCAAATAGTACTCTAGGGCCCTAAAACTTCATTTCTCTAGCTATTATAGAAGCCGAGATATAGTGAACAGCGTGATTTCGGAATTCGAAGTCTTCCTATGTGAAATTCCCCGGTACGCCATTAATATAGTAAACAATGAGTATGACATATGAAATTGTGAGAAACAACATTCTGGCAGTTGACTAATATGGCAGATGAAATTATGGCAAATGAAATTCTGGCAAGCAAGTGTATCGCTTCAAAATCAGTCCAAAATAACATACTTTATTATTACGGTGACTAGTTACCTTTTTCCCACGTTTTCGTCTGCGGAGAATAAAAAAAAAGGTTTAGGTAGGTACCTACCTATATCCCTAATTTGAAAAAATAACAAAATAAACCGGACAATACAATACAATACAAATATTCTTTATTGCACACCAGAAAAACATATATTATAAGGGTACACTACATAATTAACATAACTTAAAGGTAGACAACAGGCGGTCTTATCGCTAAAAAGCGATCTCTTCCAGACAACCTTTGGGTGGCGGAATTGACGCAAAATTAAACCAGAAAGTAGGTGGTGCGAAGGGTAACGAAGCGAGAGCTAATTTAGTATCAAAAATAAATACCCGTGAGGGCAAACATAAACATACATAAATAAATAGATAGATAAACCTACATATACATACATAAATACAAATAAATAAATAGAGGGTAATATTAACCGCAAAACAGACAGCAGACATTTTAAAGAAACAGTTTGGAGAAGTACACAATTTAAATTATGGGAGGGATAGGTAATGCTCTTTAATTTTGGTTTTAAAAATGGGAAGGGATTCAGCACATCTTAACTTAAGAGGTAACGAGTTCCATAATCTTACGGCCTGGAATGTAAAAGAATTCGAATAGAATTTTGATTGAGAAGAAGGAAAATTTAAGAGAAGGTTTTTAGCGGATCTTGCTGACGAAAGATAACTGAAGCGCTCTTTAAGATAGCGGGGAGTTGCGGGAGTGAAAAGAATGCTATAAAGGAGAGAAAGAGTGTGAGAGTTACGTCGAAAACGGATAGGGAGCCACTTGAGTTGGGATCGAAAACTGGAGACATGATCATATTTGCGTAACCCAAATATGAATCTGATGCAGATATTTTGAATGCGCTCAAGCTTATATTAAGTTGCTCCTCAGAAAGATCGATGTAGGAAATGTCAGCATAGTCAAGAATAGGGAGAAGTAGTGATTGAGCAAGCGCAATCTTAGTAGCGATGGGAAGGAAATTGCGAAGCCTTCTTAGAGAGCCGACAGCGGCAAACATCTTCCTGCTCACTTCATTCACTTGGGGCCCCCAAGAAAGAGTGCGATCCAAGATAACGCCCAAGTTCTTTACTTGGTGAGAGAAAGGAATCGAGACGCCGTTGAAAGAGATACGAGGAAGGGTTACAAGGTCGACTCTTGGGACTAACTTTGCACTGCCAATGATGATAGCTTGTGTTTTGGCTGGGTTCACGGTTAGGCCATAATGATTGCTCCACTCTGAGATACGCTCCAAATCTGAGTTTGTAGAGGAAATTACAGATGGGAGATCTTCGAGTGAACCTTGAGAATAGATTTGAAGATCGTCGGCATAAAGGTGATAATGTGAAGATAAGCTATGTGTAATGGAATTAATAAAAATAGAGAATAACAGAGGAGATAGCACACCGCCCTGCGGAACGCCGGCTAGCGTGTTACACCACGAAGAACGAGAAGCATCCACCTTTATACGCTGCCGACGACCGGTCAGATAACTACGAAACCAGTCAATAACCGCAGGAGATATGTTAAGAGAACGTAGTATCGCCAGCATGATATCGAAATCCACTGTATTAAACGCATTGCTAAAATCTAGCAATGTCAAAACAGTCAACTTGCGATCGTTCATGCCCGCCCGAATGTCGTCTGTAATTTTCACGAGTGCCGTAGTCGTGCTGTGGCCAGCACGGAAACCAGACTGATAAGGATTAAGGAGATCATTTCTGTTTAAAAAAGATAGGAGTTGCTGGGAAACTAGGCGCTCTAAGACTTTGGATAGAAAGGGAAGAATTGAAATAGGACGATAATCCGAGAAGGAGGATGGGTTGGCTTTCTTAGGTAATGGGATAATATCAGCATCCTTCCAAATTGAAGGAAAAACACCAAATGAAATTGAGGAATTAAGGATGCTGGTAATTATAGGAGCAAGAAGATCAAGGAGAGGAAGGATCATGCTACGACTCACGCTGTCAACACCGACGGCATTAGAGGAAATGGATACTACGTTATTTTTAACATCACTGACAGAAAATTGAGCAAGAGAGAAGGGATCAGAGTCTGGAGTTGGGAGAGATGAAAGATATTCAAGCGTCCCGCTTTTAGTGGGGCCACTAAACGTAGCAGAAGACGAGAAATGCAGATTTAACTGTTCAAGATTGACATCTTTGGAACAGGAGTTCTGTTGAGATTTCCCAACTCCAAGCGACTTTAAAAATTTCCAAACTTTAGCCGGATCACCGTTTTCGACAGACTTGTGGATATGGCGTCTTTGAGCATCTCGACAAACAGTGCTGCACCGATTCCAAGACAAGTGCGAATCGCTAAATTATAACTAGATTCCTTTTAATTTTATTTGTAGAGTTTTTAAGGGAATAAAGACATAATTATTATATCCCCTTATTTGAGAAATGATTGACTCCCCATACTAACTTCCATCCCCTTTTTCACCTCCATAAGGGATGATTTCCGAGGTAAAAGGTATCCTACATCTGTCCTAGGGTTTCTAACTATCTCCTTACCAAATTACCTTCCATACACCTAAATCGATTCAGTGGTTTAAACAAGAGAAGATAACAGACGGTTCCTTTCCTTTCGTATTTATAATATTAAATATAAAAACATGATATTACCTCGACGTTTCGGAGGTGACGTCCATGGTCGCGAACTCGCGAAGGAGCAAGGAAAGGACAAAGGGACAAGCGAAAGGTCGAGAAAATATATTTTTGCTTGATTAAGCTCCATTTTATTATAATACCTACTTAACGAGTGAAAATCGTGAATATTTTTTTATTAGGTAAAGGTAATAAAGATAACTTGTTATCAATGGTGGACTTGTTATTGCGACTGGGGAAGAACATTTTGTATCTTCTTGTTTACTTAGTCACGGATTTTCATGTGTAGATTGCGTGGGTTAACTGTACCTACCTACTTACTAGTGGCTGCATCCGGGTTCCGGACAAAGATCTTTACTGTTACGCGCGTTCCTAAACGGCCAAAGTTTGTGTCCGTCAATCCGATATTCAGAATCTGATGCAGCCAATAAATAGTACCCAAATAGTACCGATGAAATACCTAGGTGAAAACAATAGTACCCTTAAACTTTTCGAAATATAAGGCCTGTTCACGGTGTACGCTACCGGGCGTCAAGCTGGCGTACACCGTTTGTATCTCTGGAACGGCTTTGTTTTTGGAAACGCTTTATATCTCAAAAAATAGTACCCTATCGTATCATTTCTCTAGCTATCGTAGAAGCCGAGATATTCCATGATTTAACGGTGTACAAAATTTCACACCGTCAAGCTGGCGTACCCGGGAATTTCTTATAGAAAGAGCTCACTTTATCTCGGCTTCTGACCTGATAAGCATAACACCACTGTAAGTGCCCGTGTACCTGAGGAGCAAAACACTGTATGTGCTATGTTAACTACATGAACTTACAGTGTTGTGCTTCTCGGCTATGGAGCCACTTGCAGTTTTTTTTTTTTTTTTTTTAGAAACTGACAAACTCGCAGCCCCTCCTGGGCGTAGCGATTGTCGGACCGGGTGGTTGGCCGTGGCGTTCCCTGGGGTCGAACCAGGTCGCTAGCCAGACCACCCTGAGTTGGTCGGACTGGGTGGGAGCCGGGAGTGCCTGGGGTCGAACCAGGTCACTTAGTCCGGTCCACCTCGATATGATCGGGCTAGGTGGGGGCTTCACGCCTGGAGTCGAACCAGGTCGTTTGGCCAGGGCCACCTTGACTTTATAATTTGCCACTTGCAGTGTTATGCTTCTCAGGTACGGAAATACGGTATATAATACGGCTATTCCTCGCTAGTTCAGTAATTGCCTATTCCCGCTATCATCATTACATTGATAACCACGACATCTAGCGCGCAACTAAAGAACTTCTACAATCATGACACGCTTTTCAGTTTCTCGTCAAGATTCGCAAACGTTTGCGGTATTTCATTCCTAGATGTCACTAATCGAAAGTAAGTGCTGCTGCTACCAATAATGCAATGGCCTATAATTAGATTTTTTCAGTTGAACAACTTCAACTTGGAAAGTTCATAAAAATTTCGTCCATTCAGATCTGAATTATTGTGTCACCGTCGGGCAAAAAGCACCACTTTGCCTGATGAATATCACAATATTTTATGTCAATAAAGATCCTCACATAAACTACTGCTATGAAGTAGAGATTAGTTCCTTATTATTACCAAGCATCAATATCTTTAAATATTTGCTGCCTTAGAATATTATATTTATACATATGTATTTAATAATAAAAAAATTGCCCATTTAGGCCCGCCACAGACGGACTGCAACCCAACTGCAACTTGTATGGGAACTGCGTCACAACTGCGCAGTCGTGATGATGCAGTTCCCATACAAATCGTAGCTGGTATGCAGTCTGTCTGTATCGGCCCTTAGAAGCAGCTTAAAAATACCCACCTACAAATATTAGAGAGAGCAAGCTAATTGAGAGGGTGAGCATGATGATTATTTTGCTGTCCAATATCTAAAACTAGACTAACCTCTGTTCCAACTCCAAAGAGGTTAGTCTAGTTTTAGTCATAGGACAGCAGTATTCGTGAGGTGCATGGGTTACATCTTGGACCAGACCACTCATCTAGTCACTTGTCGCTCTCACTGCACCTCATGCACACTGCACACCCCACCTCTCATTTAAGTTATAGGTCTTTCAAAAAGGGCTGATGTACGAGTAAAATAACTTAGTACAGGTACAGCATAAATAAACACATTTATTTAACATAACACAAGCGCACTGGTAAAATTGGAATGTCTAATAAATTAGAATACGCGACTAGGTAATTGAATTACATTTAACCCTGCTCCTCGCTTCCTTCCACTTGCTTCTTCACAGGCCCCGTCTGGACAATAGGAACGGTTCTTTCATTGGAAACTTTGGGTGGTGCTTTCAGAGGCGCTGTAACAGTTAATACTCCGTCTGATGACAGTTTTGAGATCACAGAATCAGCCTCAATGCCTTCCGGAAGAGGATATCTCCTCAAGAAACTCCTCGAAATGAACCCGTGCTCGTCCTCTCTTTCTTCGTGTTTAGCTTCCACTACTAGGTAACCGTCAACAGTTTTCACTGAGATCTCTTCTGGTGCGAAGTGCTGAACGTCCAAATTGACTTGAAACTTATCTTTTTCCTCTTTAATGGTTGATCCGGTGTCGCGGGATGCAGCTTGAAGATTTCTCCACGGTCTGTAGTATCCTTTATTTTGCGGCAAAGCGATGATTGTCAGGAAATCTTCAGGAGTCAAGCCGAGCCCGAAATGTTGGTCTACCAGCTGACGAGGACGCCGAGGGCGCGGGCATTCCACGTAGAACGGATAGTAAGACATTTTTCACTAACTCTTCAAGTATTACAACACAATTTCACGTAAAAGCAGAATTATTTGCTTTGCAAAAACACCGGTAAGTTTACTACGATCAGCTTCGTACAACTTTGTTTTTCGAATGACGTCTGTCAACAGACAGGCTCGCGTATTTATACATTGGCTAAAGCGCCATCTGGTAATGACTGAATGTTTCTGGAATTGCTCGTTGCGCGCCATATTCTAGAAAGCGCTGCAGTCAATAAAATGAGTAGCAGTCAGAGATTATAAACCTTTTTAAGTTTATATAAACATTTCTCAAATTTGTTTTTGACGTGACAACGTCTTATAAATTGGTTTGCCGGGTGACACTTCAAGAAACTGCGTTACGCTCCGCTCACGTTATGCGCTCACAATGAGAGCGAGTGAGAGGCACGCGTCCCTTCCACTCGGGCATGGTTAGTCGTTGTCACGTAAAACTTTCGCCCGTATACCGACTTTACAGGCAACCAATTTTTTTTTGTAACGTTTGTAGTGTTAAAAATAATATAATAACATTCATATACGATTTACTTGTTGCACATTAGTTAGTGATTATAATTTATAAAATGTTTATGTTTATGTTAAAGATAGACAAGTTAAAATAAATGCGTGATTACTAAGTACTTCTGTTTAGTAGGTAATGTACCTATTTGCAAAATTGTTAATACTTTACATACACGCAAGGAGTAAATTAAAATTCAGACTGTTACTACAAATCTGGTGTGTTTTTAATGGAAATATTGATTGATACTTAAAAGAATTTGTTAAAACAGCTTAAACACAACCTAAGCTGCTTTTAATTTGCAAGATGGGAAGACGAGATCAGAAAAATAGCTGGTGTCAAACAGCCCAATCAAGAGAGGATTGGCTATCTTTGGAGGAGGCCTTCACCTGTAGAGGGGTTCTTATAGATATATAATTTTCAGTTTAATTACATTATTCTTAAACAATTAAATATTTTAAAACTAACACACCTATAAAAACAATGCAATAACAATGCTTTTAACAAAACTTACTTTACTTACCAAACTATAACTATTAGTAAATAAATAAGTTAAAAACTGTTATATATTTCTTTCATACTGTTCTATCTTTGTAAGAAATAAAAGGCATTTTATTATCTTATTTATAAGTTGTGTAAGGATGTGAGCTACATCGGTTTATGTCCCAGAATGAGTTTAAATTCCTTGAATTCAGAACGATCGTGTGCATGTAAAATTAGAATTAACAACAAACTAAAGATGTCATTGTATAGATTTAAAGTATAGTAAATCTGTAATAGATTGCCGATGATTTGTAAATTCATGTTTTTAAATTCGTTAGGTACAAACTAATAATAATTAATTTGTAATCAGTTAGGAAAACAATGACGAAAAGAAGACGAATTCCCAAACAATGACGTTCTTTAAACAGAGCAAAAATGTTATTGGGAACAACACAGACTTTTTTATAAAAGGTTGACAAGACCTGCAACGCATCTGTTTTACGAGCTTCCGCTACTCGCCACTAGGTGGCGCAGAAAGAAGTAAATTTCGAGAAAGTTCATTATCAGTCTATTTTAAGATATTCTAGAAACATTTGCAATATTAACCAATACAATACTATTGTCTGGAGCACAATTGTATTAATTAAAATAAACAAGTTAATAACTTAAAGCTAAACGGTTATATTAAAAAAAAATTAAATCATACATTTTATTGTTTCAATGGCCAATTTCATCGTCAGACTCTCGTTATCGTTACCAAGTTCAAATGATGATTTACTATTGGATGATTGAAAAAAACCGCTAATGTAGTTCACAACACGGGAGGTAATAAAGAAAGCCCTCGATCGCATATTTACGTCCCTCTCTTGCAACTCGGGCCGCAAACTTCTGCGATCTTGGCCTTTCTTTGTATTACCACCCTAGTTGTGTAATGTACTATTAAATCCGTTTCTTTAGGGTGTAATTAGGGCATGCAATACCGTTATTTTTTTTATGGCTCATACCTAGATGCCGGTATTGTACCCATACGAATACTGGTATTGCATGCCCTTTCCACGCGGGCGAAGTTGCAGGCAGAGTAGGTACCGTAAACTGGTCCTACTTTGCTCCTACAGGGATAACCCGGTATCCGGGTAACCGACTTTATTTAGGGTCGGGTAAAACCCGGGTATTTTGACTCAGAACCCGGGATCAAAAACCTAATCATTAATAATAATTATGCATGTAACGTTTTATTTTAAAGGTACCTAACAATTAAAATCTAACGTCGGCCGCCTTAAAGCAAACGCGAAAAAACATCACATGCTTGTTTATCTTACTTAACACGGCCGGCAATACCGGCAAGTTTATTGTAGGCAATGCAAACCGGGTACCCGAAACCCGAAAACCCGGGTAATTGACTTTAATTAGAGTCGGGTAATAACCGGGTTTCATATTGGACTGGATATTGCATTCCCTGATAACTATGCTCCAATTCCGAAAATTTATTTAACGGGTTGTTCTTGGGTTGTTCCTTGATATCTATGAATGTAGGTACCTATAAAATTAATAATAATAACGCATCCGAAACGAAAACAACGTCAACGACACCACTTTTTTCTAGCTCTGTTATTTGCTTCTATTACGGATCCCATTTGATGAGAAAATTTGGTGTAACTTTGCTCCTGAAGACTAAAATTTAGGTTCAAAGTTTGGCTGCGTCAATGGGTAACTTTCATTGAGGAATAAAGTACTAACGTACTAGAGACGACACCACGAACGTAAACTGTGTGCCGGCCGGCCGCGCGGCGCGCATGCGGGTGGGGATAACTTGCCATAGAATATGACTTTGACTAACAGACACGCAACACCATACTTTAAGTAGTGAAATGAAAATAAATTGTTAAAATTTTGTCATATACTTTAATTACCTTTAAATAAAATTAGTTTAGTAAGTTTCTGACGCCGAGAATAAAATATTTCTGTTTTATACTAATAACAGAAAACATTTGAAAGTACAACTTAAAATGACACCATTCACGACTTCAAAATCACCATGTATAATTAGTAAATATGAATAATTAATAATTAGTAAGTACTTGAAATACATTTTTCTTTTTTACATATTAAAAACTGAAAACGTTCACAATTATAAGTACCATGAATTATAAGTACCTAAAGTCACGTCTGCGCGGTTCATCTATGATTTCGGTTGACAAAATGGCGGCCATTGCTTCGCGTTGACAAGAGCGTGCCCATAATTAAAATGTGACGTTCCACGGGAAAAGGTACCTTATGGTTGGTATTGAGGTAAGCACAGATCCTAAATCTGTGTTAAATAAGCTATCTAATACAAAAAGAATCACGACCCTAAGTCCCATACTTTTTTTTAAAAAAAACATCTAACCTGCACATGCTAAAATTGCACTTTTGAGAAATCGTCAAAAGAAGTTTGAAACTAATTTTAAGTATGTTCCCGTTGGAAGTTATGGAGATGATGATTGATTATGTATCTCAAGGTATTTTTCTTTGGAAATCAGTAATGGTTTTTTTAATGTGACTTCCAGGTCGTGAAAAATCAGCCTTTGATTAGAGCAAGTCGCTTCTGAGAACGAAATAAAAAAAAAAAAAAAAATCGGCCTGTTCTTTAACATATTGTAATCTGAACCATTGTATATAGTTAGAGATATTAGACTGCACATTTTGGGATAGAAATAAAATCACATTGTTAACGAAATATTTTTATTTTAATTAAAATGTCATTTTTATTATATGTTTCATCATTCCTATAATATTCACAATTTTCGTATAATGAGTTCTAAATTATATTTAATCAGTCTACACAAGTATCTCAAAAGTGTCATTATTATTCTACAAGTCGTATTTTTTTATTTATAAACGATTGAAGTTACGTAAAAATCACAAATTATTCCCATACATTTGAGAAAAGGTACCTTATGGCGGGCCATAAGCAAAAAATATTGATAATTACAGTATGGCACGATATTTACATTGTTTATTGACAAATCTTGTATTAAGACTGAAAACTGAAGAAAAAAGGTTATTAGAAATTTACTTCAAATCTTGACCAATTAAGAGTAATTCTCAAATGTGACGTCTTACGTGAAAAGGTACCTTATGAGGGTTTCTAGTAACGGAGATATTCAATGTTGTGTAAAAATTGTGTTTTTTTTATTATGTATTTCCATTTAGTAAATTATATGTTACGACACGTCTTTGCCTATCTTTATTTTTGTTATAGGCGAATTAAAGGCTGAATAATATGCTTCTACAGTTTAGTACAAAAGGTACTTCATGGCGGTGTAATTTAAAAATGTTAGAAATACTTGTCGTAACTTGCTCAGTTTTTGTCCTTCATACCGCCGTGCCGTGGTATTATTTTGGCTACACCGCCAGTACCGCCACGCATCTGTCCTACTCTCACCAACACTTTACGTATCGTTCTCTCTCGGTCTTTCTGGCCGCTCGGAGTCTCAGCCGGCCGGCATGAGCAGTATTTGCTTACCTTTTCGTTCGAATAGTTGTGAGAAGTGTTCGTCGTGGATTTTAGCGTGTTTTAAATTAAAAAGATTATTTTTCTTAAGTGGTCAAAAATTATAGAAACCGCCAAAAAAATGTCTTTTTTCGTAAAATAAAAAAATGAATAAAAACCTTTTTCTAAAATGGTCAAAAATGATAGCCATTCGCCAAAAAGTGTTTTTTTTATTTTTGTAATTTTTTTGAGAAAAAAACAAGGTTTTTCTATAATGGTTAAAAAGTTTCACGATTCGCCAAAAACACGTTTTTATGTTTAAAAACAAATGTTTTTAAGACTTTTTCTAAAAATGTTGAAAGGGAAACATGACAAAGTGGTAAAAAATTATAGAAACCGCAAAAAAAGTCTATTTTTGCAAGTTTTTTAAAAAAAAAAAATTAAAAAACTTTTTCTAAAATGGTCAAAAATGATGGGCAATCGCCAGTCTTTTTTTTATTTTTGTAAATTTTTTTAAAAAAAACAAGGTCTTTCTAAAAATGGTCAAAAAGTTATACGATTCGTCAAAAACACTTTTTTATCTGTTTTAAAAAAATGTTTCATAATTAAAAATTTAAAAAAACGACATATAAATGTATTTATTTTTATTTTTATTTTTTTTTCAATTCCGAATCTGTGGCACCCAGTGCCAGTTTCCTTCCAAATTTTCAGCTTTCTAGGATCTTTTTAATTTTTGCTTACCATTATGCAGGCCGCATGCTTGTTTGCCACCGTCGTGGTATAAAAAAGAAATAAGCAAAAGTTGCTAGTAAATTTTATTAATTAATTTTATCAACAGCTTTATCATTTTTGTATGTGATCCGCCATAAGGTACCTTTTCTACTAAACTTTGAACCCAATTTTTATATAGAAAAAATTAACGTACAGCAGTGAAACCAAGCTACAAATACACGTCTATTCCTATATTTTTCAATTTTGCATAAAAGAAAAAAATGATGATTTTGAAGGATTTCACAAAACCGTTCATATCTCCGTTACTAGAAACCCTCATAAGGTACCTTTTCACGTAGGACGTCACAAATATTTTCTAAAATAATGTTAAAACAAAATAATTTGTTTATTTACCGATGAAAGGTAACACCTTGATTTTTTTTCGACTTCCTCGAATGATTGGAGCAATCCCTTAAGGCGCAGGAAGGCATTTTTAAGATGTATTTATTTACGCGTAGGGACAACCTCCTCACACCAAGCGCAGCGGCTGACTGAGACGTTGTGGTCCAGTGGACCTCAACGCATGGCGCAAATTCTTCGTTCGCGATGTCGTCTCTAGTACGTTAGTACTTTATACCTCAATGGTAACTTTGCTCCAAATTTTTTTCTATATACCGTCAAACCCTCCAACTTTGCCCACCGTCCAATCATTGCCCAGGAAGAAAATATACCTACTATTTTCTTCCTGGGCAAAGATTGGGCGGTGGGCAAAGTTGGAGGGTTTGACTGTATTTGACGAAATACCTAGATAGTGGCTTGGATAGTGGCGTATTTCTTAATTTATAAAACGTAATGAAATGTATTTTTCTTGTTATATAATTAAAACCGTTATGTCTTAAGAGTAAAAATTGACAGAATTATTTCGAATTTTCTCGTTTTGGAGCACAGCAGGACCACTTTAACTTTACATATGCTATTTTATATTTTTAAATCTATCTCTTTAGGGTGTAATGTAATGTAGTTAAGGGGAAAAGTAATGACATATGAAAATTCCACGCGGGCTTAGTTGCATTGCAGGCAGAGTAAAAAAACGACGTCAAACTCAAGGTCGTAACATCGTGTACTCGGGCAAAACTGCCTTCAACACCTATATCGATCGACCAAATAACCACCAACTACGACACAAGCACATTCAGATTCAGAGGAATCAGAGGGTTTACGTAATATATGAACCATGGATATATGAATAGTTATTTATGTGACTGGTGCATAATGAGAGCCACACACAATTAATACACGAGTGAGGTTTTATGATGGTTTTATGAAATAAGCCGAAGGCGAGTTTTGTAATAAGATCACACAAGCGTTGAATGCCTTATTAGGTAAAATATTTAATACAGTATAAATTGTATGTCTTACACTAATCTGTGCTAGCATTAATCATATTCCACAACATTGGTTAAACCAACCAATGGTATTGATGATGATTTTGACCGCCGTTGCGTTGCTAATTTAGAGTCTAAATCTTAGACTAATAAAATTGTAATTAGTAGCTTCGTGAAACGCGCTACAGGCCTACAGGTGGCTTGTTTGCTCGTTGGCCCTGTATAAATTATATTAGTTTACTTACATCCTTATTGAATAAGGGAGGAGACGTGAGAGTATGTGCGTGTTACTCTGCACACTACAATGTCTAGTGTCTACAATGCAGGTAATTTCCGTATTGTTGATAGGCAGCTATTGTGTACCTTGGTCACAATGCAACAGCTGATGGAGCAGTCACCTGTACTCAAGAGAATTTAGTTCATATATTGTCTGAATTTGATTTTACGATTCATGAAACTCGATGCAATCTCAGAAAGTACCGTACAAGTTAGTCGTCAATATTCCTCATCCGTGTTGAAATCGAAATTGCATTCATGTACATCATTTCTCACTATCACGAATCAAAAATTCGTCTATCACTCCCAAGCTACTAAGTAGATGTACCGCCAGCCAGTAAGCCAGTAAAGAGGCGAGTAGCAACATTGTGGACCTGGAAAGGTCCATTGATCACACTGTTACTCGCCCCTCGCTTACTCGCCCCTACTTTAGTCGCGAAATTGTTTTATACTGCGAAAGTTTTGCATCAATGTTTGAAAATACTTGCTAAATTTTTAAATCAAATATCGATATTAAATTATAATTATTACTCTTTTTTACCTTGCTTTGATTGATAAGTGTATTCGGTGCAGAGATCTAAATGTAATGGCTTGATTGATACTCTTAAGAGCTGGTGCATTGCCAAAACGAAAATAGATTGCACTCATCGAGATATACCGGCCAAGAGATCTTGAGGGTTATTCTTCAGAAATATGTCTGCGGTCACCTTATTCCTCTGGTCCTTTTTCATACTAAATGTATGGAGACAGAGGAATAAGTCGCAGACATATTTCTGAAGAATAACCCTTGATTGGTCCGCGTAATATGTTTTTATTGGGATAAGACTAATTTTATCAGTTTCAAATGCGATTTTATTTCAATCCACCTCGAGATATTTATGTTTTGTGTAAAAGTACGTGGGTTTGATCCAGAATAAACTAGAAACGTTATGTAAGGTATTTATTTAGGTAGGTACTTGTTGTTTGTTTACGGTGTGACTCATTGTAATGTTATTGATGCAGTGTAGGTGCTCATTTGTAATTACAAATAAACTTAAAGATGTGTATGTACATCTACATATGACTTATCTTATACACATAGCATCAATGTAGTATAGTATATGACACAATACAATAATTATGTGTTCTTCTATTGCACTTCACACCAAAATTACAGGATATCATTATGTAAATCAAAAACGGATAATAGAGATGAGGCACCAGAAGTGTGGTGACAAACTGATCCTGTGGTCTAGGTCTAACCGTAATAACTTTGGCATATTTTTTCTTAGAGAGCAGTATTGAAAAAGGGTTTGCATATCTTAATCTTAAGGTGTACCTTAAGATAGTTCGTAGTCACAGAAATATATCGAGGTACAAGGAAAAAATGTATGTAACTCCCGTGCTAAAAGTGACGATGACCTACTTTGGACGCCGTCAGCTTCAGTTTTCGTCAATATTATTATGATAATTGAACATCTGATCATAATGGTATAATTAATTGATCAAAAACCAACAAATAAAAGTTCTCCAAATTTATTTTATTTAGCCTTGATATAATTTTCTTTTTACAAAACTTTATTGCACACCAGAAAAATGCATTACAAGAGGTACATTACATAATCAAAACATAAAAAATACAATATACAAAAAAAAAACAATCACAATTAAAAAAAAACCTTAAACTAAACTAACCTACACCGGACCTGAAACCCCGTCCCCAGCCCTTCCCGACGCAAAGGTATACCTTACCCAGTTTGAAGAGAGCTCATCCACTTACCTGTACTTACAATAGCATTGTATCTATACAATGCTATTATCTACTTTTGTTCTCGAATCGCCAACCAAATACTTACAAAAAAAAAAGGTTAGAAGTACACTATATGTATATCGAATTTTCAACCTTATTTCTTGTCGAGTAGGTTTGAAATGGAAATGAAATGCAACAAATGTTATGATCGCCATTATTCTGTTAGTGTATTTTGTAGTTTATTGTCCAAAAAAATAAAGTAGAAAAATTATATTAACCTTCCAAGGCGTTTATTATCTCTCTTTTACTACAAGCTCATTATCATAATTTGTGGTTAACCACTCAATGGTATTGTTGTCTCAAGTAGAAGAGCTCGCTTCAAACTGGGTAAGGTATACCCATAACCAAGGACCTTAAAAATAAATGGACGTAGCGTCGCGAACAGATAAGTGAAGCACTCATGATGCGCTGGCAATGCGCCGGCGCTTTGTACGCACGCACGCACACATCAACCAGCATAATGGGCCGGTCGGCTGCCATTGGGCCGTCAATGCACACATGCTCACTTCGGCGGCCATTGCTTGGCTTCACCCGCGTCTTAGACCGCGCGGTATCCTTCTATTTTATACATCCATGCCCATAACTCTCGCCGCGTTGCCACGTTGAATCGCAATGGACAACCTTTGCATCAGGAACGACCCGGAGCGAGGATCGCGAGACCAGCCTCCCGTAAACGCGGCCCAAGTTCCGACAAAAACGATTTAGCCTCCGAGACTCCGACAAATAAAATGGTAAATTTATGTTTTTGATCACTAAATTACACTTTTGGCGTCAAATGCCAAGCGAAAAACGTTACACGCTTGGTTCTCATACAAATCGACGAACTGTTTCCTTCTATCTTAATATATTTCTGTGTGTTCGTAGTCTAGCCAACTGTAGACAGCAGCAGTTGATGACGGGTCGATGTAATTAACGATTTCTGTCTTATCACTAAAAAGCGATCTCTTCCAGGCAACTTCGAGAAGCGAGGCTACGTTGAGCGGTAAACGCGACCCACTTGCAAAGTATAAAAACAGACAAGTAGTCACTCTTCGGCCGTTTAGGAGCGCACGATATCTATTTTAGATCGAGGCGCAGACAGTGCGATCCGTACTGGAGCATTCTTACGCATTCGTAAAACTTTGCTTGTAGTGCGTTCTTTCACGGCGCGCACACATACAAGCCGAGCGATGTACCTTATTTAGGAAGAAAAATTACTGCTATACTTTGCCACTAGCCTAGGCGTGAAATACACACAAGCGGCGTAAGGCACAGGCGCAGCGCAGGCACGATGCCGCTTCAAAACGTTTGTATACAAAATGTACTAAGGAGACGTATTTTGAATTACACTCAAGCGGCGCGGCGCAGGCACGCTAGCGACGCGCCGCTAGCAGGCACAACTGAAGCGACGTGCAGGCGGCACGTCGCTTGCTATATAGGATGAGTATTATTTATCAGCAACAAAGATGCGTGATGATATAAAATTTAATATACAGTTCTGCGAAATTGTCGAACAATATCCGGCTCTTTACGACTTTAGCATGCCGGAGTATAGTAATAGAAATGTACAAGATAAACTATGGAGTGAAATAGGATTAAAAGTCGGCGCAACAGGTAAGCAAGTTGAGTTTTATTCATACATTATGTCTGTTCTGATAAGGAATTGGACATCGAGTTGTAAAGTATGTTGTATGCTATCGCAACGAAATCAGCCTGTACCTATAATGACGCATGGTGCCGTCTCTTCACCTCTTCTGTATAATTTAAATCGCGTCCGCGCCGTATCCGTTCCACGCCTTATACCTTATGCCTTACGCCTTATGCCTTACGCCGCTTGTGTGTATTTCACGCCTTACTTGAATTTTACAAAGGCAAAGCGTCATTATTTCTGTTTTTAGCTTTACAAATACCCACATTTTACTTAAAAAACCCCGATAGCGGTGCAAAAATACCACGTATTAACAAAAAGTTAATCTTGTTCCTTTGTGTAACGAAAGTTACCATACAATTTGTATGGATAATTTTCGTTACACAAAGAAACAAGATTAATATTTTTTTTAATTAACCATTTATAACTGCGGACTTCTTTTTTTGAAAACGACCTATCCAGGAGACTAGTGATAGAGGATTTGGTAACCTTAGCCTAAGGGAGTAATATTGTCCAGGTTAAAGAGTTTTAAGTTTTCATTTCAATGCTGAATCAAATGTCACGTAATAATCATTTCTTTGGGCGGTCGTAAAAAACAAACTAATCGCAAAAAATAAGAGTTGGGCCATGTTACGCCTAAGACTAGAGTAACCCGTACTCTAATAATATTACGTATTATTTTTTACCGTCAATTAGTCAAATAATTTAAACACATTAGTAGAATTAGTACATATTTATTATACAGCATAAAATAAAGGCGGTTTAAATTTACACAAATTGAAACAATTCAGTCTTTGAAATAAATCACAATTTAAACACTAACACTTATTCCGGATATTCGATTTGCTTCTGAACGGGTCCCGTGTGAGCGATCGGCACGATCCTTTCGCCGGTAGATGGCAGCGCGAGGACTTTTGGAGCGGTGACCGTTAGAACCCCATCGGAAGACAAGTTGGACTGAACGGTGTCAGGCAAACAACCTTCAGGCAAGGCATATCTCCTAACAAACTGCCTGGAAACGTAGCCGTGCTGATCCTGTTTCTCCTCATGTTTACCCTCCACAATAACATGTTTATTGATCACTTTAACTCTTATTTCCTCGGGTTTAAAATGCTGCACGTCCACATTGATTTGGAATTTCTCGTCGTCCGAAGTAATCGATCCTTCGCTCAATGCCAATTGGTTCATAGCTGATGATAACTCCTCGAAGGGCTTCATTAGTTGTTCAAATGGCCGCATCATGTTGTCCCAGGGTCTGAAGAAGTACTCCGGATTGAAGAAACTCCGTGGCACCATTTGCCCGTACGGGAAGTCGATGTAAGGGTCCGATCTGAAGAAATCTCTCTCCATCATGCGAAGAGGCCTTTCCCAATCGTAAAGACGCGGAACGATCGACATTTTGGCTAAACACTTTTATATTATTTCGATCTACTCTCAAGTTCAAGCTTGCACTTTGCTTTGCTCAGATTGCAACTGTGTTGGTCGGCCGGTGTTGCGTCGTATTTATACGCGACTGGTTACAGCGCCACCTAGTATGTACATCTGGACAGTGCGCGAAGGTTCAAGAACAAGGTTTTATTATCCGACCGCGTCTAGAACGATCGCGACTGCTATAGTACGCTTATACGTCGCACCTTCTCGAATTTACCGTAGTACTAGTTATTTGAATTTAGCGCCATCTTGTGTCGAATAGCGGAACTACGATAAAAGATACTTGAGAATTCTAGATATTTCGCGTTTTTGCTAGTTGCTTGTGTCAAAGGCATGGACGATTAGTATCGAAAATACTCGTAGTTTATTAAGTGGCGCTTTATCACAGAATGTTATCGACAGTGGAAATTCCAAATGTCGTGGGACAAAGGCCCTCTTTTCAGTAGAACCAAGAAACAAAATTTAATTTAAATAAACGGTTACGATGATTCTTAGATTTATACCTACTTACTTTTCAAATAACTTTATTAACCGAATTAAGTAATGATTCGATGTCTATTCATATTAGATGTAGTAGGTAGTTTAGGAAATAGTGTCCCTTACGCAGCAAATTTAAAAATAAAATGTGAGTTACGTTTACGTCACGACTCTGAAAAAAATATTTTATTTGTGGTAATCTCTTGCGCCATAGAGCTAGAAACATATCATTTATTGTCGTAACTATCAAAATGGTATCGTAGGTAGGTACACTGCGTATTTCTGCGTTGTAAAGCCATAAACCAGATACAAAGTAACTACATAGTTATTTATCTGTGGACCAGATCGATAGAATAAAAATACTGATTTCAATCGTATATATTTAGTGTACTACTGACGACAAAATGTCTCTTACGATTATGACTTTGAAATTTCCACTTTTGTTATACAGGGTGTTAGGTAGGTAATGAATGGATAACCCGTGATAGAGGGCTCTTACATCTTTGAAATAAATAAAGCTAATTATAGATTTAGTAAAAGTGTCACTATTTTTGAAATATTTTGGTTTTTTTTATTTTTCCTCAAACGTGATAATCTGCCTACGTTTTTCGCCGTAGCGCTGGTTTTCTTTATTTTTTATCTTAAACAAAAATAATCTTAAAAGATGAGACAATCGCATTTGAGTGTAGCTTATTGTAATTTAATTACTATAATAGTTTTGTGAAAATTGCAAGTCTCTACCTATTACAGTTCAAAAGATACAGCTCTGTGACAGACGAACACACAAACAAACAGCAGAGTCTTAGTAATAGGGTCCCACTAGCACCCTTTTCGTTGAGATGGGAACCCTAAAAACATCATGCTTTAACACGGAATTAAAATACAGTCTCAATTGTTATTTGTTAAATGATCATTTGTGAAACGATCTTTGTGTAATGACGGTAAACTCCTTACTGCTTGTCAATAAGGACGACAAGCAGCAGTAAGGAGTTTACCGTCATTACACAAAAAACGTTTCACAAATGATCATTTAACAAATAACAATTCACAAACTGTTCATTTCATAACCATACCATTTCTCAAAATCCTCATTATATAAATGATTATTTGACAAATGTACATTCAGCAAATGTATCACTTTGCAAATATGTAACTATATTGAATGTTAAATTATCATTAAACAATCTTTCTTCAAACAAGTTACTTCGCAAAATTCCGATTGATAAATTATTGTTTGATAAATACTGTATGTCTGCAATTTTTATTATCAGCAAATATTATACATGCATCGGCGCAGAAAAATATACTTACAACAATAATAGTGTTGAGGTCGTCCCACTTTAATGCTAGAAATAAACACTTGCACTTGTGGTCGCAAGACACCTAACACTTCTCGCTTCGCTCGTCGTCGTGCCTAATGATGATTCTGGAAATATTTTTCTTTATTGGTAGTAAGTCGGAAGGGTTGCAGTACTCGCAGTCAATATTATAGATTTGTATTGAGACTAGAGGTGTGCGCCGCGCCGGCGCGCCGCCGCCGCCGGCTTTTTTGGCCACGCCGCCGCCGCCGATTTCTGATCGGCGTGAAATCGGCGTGAATAAAAAACTTATTGCAAAAGCAGATTTTCGTACCATATATTAAAACTAACCTTACTTAACACTTTGTTCTAGCAGTTCATAGCATATACTCTGTTGAAATCAAGGTTCATCCCATTTTTGGATAACGTTTTTTCTTATTATCCTCTCGTAGGATTTCAAAAGACGGCAGAGGCTAGTTAAAATGGTCTAGATCATCATTATCATCTCAATCCGGAGACATTCATTGATGAACATAGGTCTGCCCTAAACAATTCCGAACGAACAGTCGCAATGCACACGTTTTCTCTTAATCGAATGCCGACGAACTTAAACATGTCCTCAGATCATTTTGTGGAGGCCAACCCACGCTCCATCTTCCTTCAGATTCGTGGTCTTCATTTGGGAACCTTTCTATCCCATCGGTCTTTGTTGCTCGAGCTATATGCCCAGCCCATTACCACCTCATCTTGCTAGAGTTATGTCACCTAAGTAGGTTCTTTGGAAACGGAACGAAACGGATTTACTAATTACTAATTTGGTCTAGCTCTCTCTATGGAACGTTGAGCGACTCGACCCTATTTATGAAGGTGAAAGACTATACGTCTACTGGATATCTCGTCACTAGTCAAAAACTATTCTTGAGACATTGAGACACGGTGACAGAGAAGAACTGGAGTGTATGTTTCAGCTACATATGTGTATTCGTAGTTCTCGTCCTAGACAACTTCAAGGTTAACTGCCCCAAGAGCGACTGGGGTATCAGGGAGTTCGACATAACTTTCGTCTTATAAACACAGCGGTCGTTGAGCATATTTTTCGCGCCCTGTAGGGACTATACCATCACGACGATGTCATTAGCTAATCGAAGGTAGTCGTTAGCGACGTTGATTCTAAATCAGTTCTAGTTCAAAAGCTTCAAGACATCCTCCAAAGCTGTGCTCCTGTAACCCTCTCCTTCCTTCGGAGAGGGGCACAACTCCAGATCAACCAAAAGTGGTCAATATTGACCATACGGGACACAAACCAACCAAAAAAAAAACCAAAGCTGTGGTAATCAGTTTCTAAGAAAAGACGTCTTACAGGTTCTTGGAGTAGAATTTATCTCATACTTTGGTTCATGTTCTTTCTCTGTAAACTCATAATCTTTTAAATTAGAGAATACAGATGATGATGAGATGAATACAGATTGCGGTATCTCAATTAAACTCCTATAATTAATTAATTAGGATTTATTTGAACCAGAGCTGAACACATGTGACAATGGCTAATATAAAAGAGAGAGATCATCAAGGCGGGAAAGAGAGAGGTGAACGCCTAAGCTGCGTTCAATATACCACAGCTGTGTAGGTTTCATGAGCATTTAACCCCTGAGCATTGACTCTGGCTCCACCATATCAAGAAACGAAGTTTTGATATTGAAATCTTCAACACAATATATGACAATGAATGCACATTGTTTTTTGATAAAGATGTATCTGTGGTTTCATTTAATATCATAGAAACGTAGTTTTTTTCTTTTTTAGGGTTCCGTAGCCAAAATAGCAAAAACGGAACCCTTATAGTTTTTAATAAATCTATCAGTTCTGCCAAACATTCTGGACCAAATACTTGAGTTATAACAGCAGTAGCCTTAGTTCGGCCCATTTCTAAGCCTTTGGGAATATTTGAGTCCAGGAAGATATTGGGCATCAGAGGAACTAAAGTGTCCATCAAAGTGAATGGCAAGTTATTTGTAGCTGGTAAGTAGTCCAGCCAGTTTGAACTCTGCCCTTTTTAATCATTTTGTTCGCTGGTTTATTAACCAGGTTTACTATACTTTTGTGACAGCGGTGGTTTGCTTATGTCTGCTGCTACCTATATATGTTTTTCCAGTACAGAACCGTATTAGAGATTCGGCCTTGAGGTACCTTGACCACGCGCTCTTATGGAATTACATGGAAGCTTCCGAAAGATGACAGTTAAGTCCCAGAGATCGAAAAAACAAGCCTTTTTGTGGTACCTAATCTAATTTTGGTCTATTGCGTAGTCTAACACGTTTGGGTAACGTTGGAAAAACTTAAGTTCATCCTCGCGACGCTTTAGATCCTGCAACTATAGGCGTTTGGCCAGTGAACTTCTCTCATACAGGCAGTGATGACCTGTGTGAACCTAAGTATCTCCATAGAAATGAGGAAATCCGTAGAAGCACTATTTAATTGATGTAGCTCCGAATAACCAAGTGGCCATACCATATAGCTCGAATAAATAATGTCTGATAAGGCCTAAAACCTCTCGAATAGACCGAAGATGTACCATGTAGAACCAAGATGTAGCATGGGTCACCTTCCCTCAGTGGATGGCTTTGGCATCGTAACGTTATGATCGCTAGTGCCAAAAAGGCAAAAAACGCAAATTTTAACCATTTTATTTCGATTTTTTTGTAAAAATATATGTTTATGGCATTAAATCAGAGTTTAAGGTGATGTACGGCGATATTTTAAATAACTGTGTCCTTGAATTACGGTTTTTTGATGTGTGAAATCATGTTTCAATCACGCCGATTTCACGCCGAAAATACGCCGCCGCCGCCGATTTTTTGTCAAACGCCGCCGCCGACAATTTTTTGATCGGCGCACATGTCTAATTGAGACTAACTTTGTTTATTAACGTAAATAATACAAAACACATTTACATATTCCCATCGTGTCATATCTTGGTTGAACCAAACTATGCATTTTATTAAACGTTAATTTACAAGGACCTTCAAATAAATAGCCGGACAGAGCATCACTAACAAATAACTGAAGCATGTCTAATCGGCCGGCTACCTATCTGTGTGTGCTGCTCGCAATAGGAAAAACTAGTTTATGTGTGCGTGAGGCTCGTATGTACAAGCAGCCGGCGCATTCGAAATGGCTTCAGTTCTTTGTTGGCGAGCCTCCGTCCGGCTATTTATTTGAAGGTCCTTGTTAATTTACCAAACGTTATTTTGCTAGTCGTGAATAATAAGTAAATGAATATTTTGTCAAATAATGATTTGTAATATGAGTTTCTTTTTCCAAGTAGGTAAAACTTTGTGTAGTGAATAATTTGAAAAACGTACTTTCACGAATCGACTAATTAGTTAATTTGCCCAACGTTGTTTTTAAAATGAATATTTGTGAAATGTTTTTGTGAAAATGATTAGATACCACAGTAAGATTACCTTTTGCTTGAAAACGTCATACACAATGTTTGGCAAGGCAGACGAATAAGTGTACATCACTAGAATTAATAGTTTTGTACTATAACGATGTTATTGTTATGCGATGTCAGAAGTTATCAGCCCACCGGGCATAACACAATCGGTCGTTGTGACAAATTGACGATCTTCCGATAAAGTGCCTTACTTTAGTTGATGCGATCACCATGCTAAAAAAATTACAAGTCAATAACAGTTTTATAGAAACTTTCTTCTCCCTTTAAAAAAAAACGTTTTGTAAATGCTACGTTTGTATCGTAATGCCTGAAAACGCCATGTTCGGTAAGTCAGGCGAAGAAGCGTGCACCGCTAGTGTTGTACTATAACGTTGTTGTTGTTTTACGATGTCAGAAGTTATCAGCCCGCCGGGCATTACACGGTCGCCCGCGGAGGCACACGGACCATGTTCCGATACAGTGGCTTATTGATTGTTTTAGCGGTCATTTGGATCGGGTGAGATTTCGCTTGTATACTTTGTTTGTGTTAAATTAAGTAGTTGTAGTATATAATAGTTGTGTACATGAGTTTTAGACGATGTGGGGCTAATATTTGGTTTTATCACGTGTGTGAATCATAGAGCAAAAAATGTGATTTTTTCCTTGAATGTTTGCAATTTAGAGTGAGGTTAGACGTACAATTTATTAATGAATAATAAGTTATATACATTGCTACTAGATGACTGAAACTTATATTAAACCACAACACAATACTTAGTCCTGAACTCAACGGTCAACGGACGGTGACGGAAAAGATGAGGGACAGTACCTAGGTTAGCGTGGTATGGACATGTAATGAGGAGGGGTGAAAGTCATATAGATAAAATAATGTTAGGGTTGAATGTCGAGGGATGGCGAACAGTTGGCAGGCCAAAGAAGCGATAGATGGATTGTGTGAAGGAGGATAAGAAAGGAGTGACTGTGAGACGACGAATGATAGAGGAGAATGGAAGAAAGAAACATTGTGCCGACCCTACATAAAGTGGGGCAGGGGCAGGGAGATTGACGAAACGAAGGGACGAAAAAGCACAGACAAAAAATCGCGCCCCTATTTTACGAGTAATAGTGCAAAGGTTGATTTCGCGTGTTCGTAGGTCGTATTTTAGTAGGTCTAGTAAATTATTTTCACCCTGTATTCGCACATGGTTGACCAAGTGAGAGAAGCGAGAGAAGCTTCTCCGTTTCAGCTTAGACAAAAATGCTTTTGAAGTCCGGCGGACTATCTGATCTCCTCTACAGGCCGCCTTTCTTAACCGATGTAATCTTGCGAGCAGGTTTGATATTTATAATAATATAGATTTTTTGTCGACTTAGCTTTTTGTTTTATTTTTTATAAACGGCGGAGCCATGGTGGTTGATAGACTCGCCAGGCCTACAGCTCACAAAGCCACAAATTTTTGCTTAGTTTTATGAATCAATAATGCTAAATGTGGCCTTAGAATGAAATATTGTTGCATGATAGTTTAAGAATATAAAACATGTGTATTGTACGTCATCCCCCATGGCAAAACATAGTGACCAGCAAATCCAGCAATGCCATTTATTATTTTTAAGACCTATAAACGTACCTATGTTTCAGTGGCGTGGCGTCCATAGAACTCGATTCCCATGATCCCATCGGCTTGCCTAATATTAGGCAATTCAGCACTTAATTCTAGAAAATTTAAGAGGAAACAGGAGGGCAGTTTTTCCATACAAACGTAGTCCCCTGTTTCCTCCCTGGACAATGCCAGTAGAGCAACCATTTTTTGTCCAAAAATCTATGGCTACTATTGATATGTTCCTATGTTTTCATTTTTACGATAAATTGATTCTCAAAAGAGATATTAACCTTCAAAAACCTAAAAAAAATGCCAGATTTTCCGCTGTGTTCACACATCCAGAAAACAAATTTGACTAGATTATTAAAAAAAAGGAAAACATAGGAACACGGCCAAAGCCTTTCCTTAATGTTTAATGAAAAAATTAGTTAAATAGGTTAAGTTTTGGGGAAGAAATCAGGGGACTACGAAACGTTGTTTTCATGAAATTTTAAAAGGTATTTGCGGTCCAAGCTGCAGTTGCCTCTATCGCGCTCTGCGGGGGAGAGGCGGGCAGTGCGGGATAGCGACACATTTTACAAATACCTAATTTTCAATTCTCTCGACCTTACTGTTTTAAAGCAAAGCTGCTCCGGCTTGTCCAAAGACTTCTTCAACGCCACGCCACTGCTATGTTTGACAAATACCTGATCTCTCTGTCTCTCTCTCACTATAGTAAAGGTCCTATGACGATTGACGATTATTTTGCGGCGTTGTGTAATCGCAGTTTATCATATAGATAACGGATGTAGTGTATTAACAGTCAGAGGTTAAGGTCAATGCCCTGTCGTACCAATGACCGGTACCACGTATGGTAACTGGGTCGTCGGACGGGTCTCCCTTACATTTTATAATAACAATCCACATTTCACTTCAATACGGTTACTTATTGACCCACCGACCGAATCTCCGTTTCTCCTTGGGCAAAAATGCTTCCGATGCTTGTGAGTGGGCCAGATTTTTTGTCGACTAAAGGTAGCATTCGGCAAGACGCTGCCGCCGCCCGGCAGCCGCGACCGACCACCGCCGCCGAACGTGACTGCTGGGCAGCGCCGCCGTAAGCATTCCGCAAGGCGCGACCGGGCGGCGACTGCCGACTGCCACGTCCAGTACTCACACAGGAGTCAGTGCTAGCGGTTGTGCGATTCGGTTGGGTATATTAAAAATAACGATGTCTGACAATTTAAATACAGAAAGCGAAAACTTGTGGAGCAACTGCTTCAAGACGAAGAAGAAGATGATGAAATGATGATGATGATTTTACTTTCATCAAAGAGGAGTAGAATCGATTCATTATATACGTCCAGAGTTGATGAAGGCAGTTATCAGATCCTATCAGCTCTACTAAATACTCGTCGTTTGCTTCATGTGACGCCATTTTTGCGACTGCCATTTGCGCGAACGGGCAGCGCCGCCATACTGCTACAGGAGCGGCTCGGCGGCGCCGCCGAAGTCGCGCGCATGCCACGCCCCCCGGCCGCGCCGCTCAGCTGCCTGCTGCGGACGGTGTGTCATACAAATCCCTACAAAGCAGTGCGGCGACTGCCGGGCAGCGACTGCCGGGCAGCGACTGCCGGGTCGCGGCAGCCTCTTGTCGACGCATACCTTAAGTTTTTGGATTTTTTTTATATGTCGAAACCTTGGACCCGCTGTGTCTACACCTCACACAGCCACTAATAGTCCTAAATATTGTTAGACATGATTATATTGTATGATTGTGTGTGTCTCTGGACCAAATATAGACCTATGTTTATTTGGGCCTATAAATTTTTTCTTGTTTGTTTCTTTTGTCCCTTTGTCCAAGAGACAACAGTGAAAGAGTTTCTTAAAAAAACTGTTATATATATGCTTCTAATGTGCATAGGAGGTGGTCCATGGAATTATGGGCTTATAACTACGCCAAAAAATTAAATTTGATGAATTTTAATTTAACATAGAAAACACATAGAGAATAACGGTTATAAAAAGTTGTCCAGGGGACGTAACCATGGCAACGAGGTGCAAGAAAAAATTGGTGGACCCATTTATCGTAAGATATACTTAATTAGGTATCCTATTCTACAGAAATCCAGGAGACTTCGTTAAATTGCAGAAGAGCCAAAATGTCGTAAGCTATAAGTAAGTTTATTTTATTTAACTATTTAAGAAGACCGCATGTTGTCTACTATTCGTTTTTAATATGTATCTTGTTTATTTTATGTGCTACGAGTATAAGGATTATTGTAATTGTACAACAAACACAAATATTGCTTCTTTGTTAATTCTTTAAAGTTTTAGACATTTTCAATCTCAAATTGATCATCCTGTATATTTTATCTTTTTTTTATTATTTTACAGCCCTACACAGTTATGTTTTTTCAACCGAAGTTTCGCATTTGGAGTCGCCACGGCAGCCTTCCAGATCGAGGGTGGATGGAACGCCTCAGGTAGTTCCTGAACTTACCTTGTGTTACATCTTCATGAAAAAGTTCAGGCAGATCACAAGTCATTTTAATTGCATTGCCTTGGAAGAAATAATAAAAAAAATTGAATTAAAAATTAAAGGGGACATACAAGAATCGTGTTTTCTTTGTCGTGTCGTACAAACTCCAGTCACTCCAGTGCGAATTCAACTCGCACTTTTCGTTTAAAATAAAATAAAAATAAAATCGTTTATTTCCGCAAGTAGGGGCCTCAAGGGCTCTTTTACAAGTCTGATTCTATGTATTATTCCTTCTGGCGCTTCGGGTAGTGACCTTCTGGTGAGAAGAAGCGTCGGAAGCAACTAATCAGTTTCTGTTTAATTAAATGACATTATTACATTTAAACTAAAAACTACATTTTCAGAGAGTTTGTTTGCCTATGTCATTGATTGACCTGTGTGATCGCTCCACAGGCAAGGGTGAGAGCATCTGGGACCGCTACACCCACGAGCACCCGGAGCGGGTGTATGATCACAAGAACGCGGACATAGCAGCTGACTCCTACCATAACTTCAAGGAGGACGTACTGTTGATGAAGGAGTTGGGGGTATCCTTCTATAGGTTCTCTATGTCGTGGCCCAGGATACTGCCGAACGGATTCGACAAGTATGTTTTTGTAATCGTTTAATTGATTACCTACATTACGTTGTAAAGTTTCGAAAAAAGACTATTATATTTACTTGATTTACGGGTACATAATCAAGGGTAAAAACATATGAATGCAGATTCCAGTGAATTCAAATACAATCTTGAGAGCAATAGAAAGCGGGTGCACAAATGCCTTAAAACAGGCAAGCTGCAATGAATCGGGAGCTATGGAGTTAGGTGCCCCGACACTTCAAGTCTGAAACGTTTCGCATTTTTGACATGAAAGCGTGCTTTAGGATAGAAACCTCTAAGGGTGCGTATCCATTTACGTGCAGCTGGGCGGAGCAGAGAATCACAGTTCTCGAAATCTCCATTCCGCTGAGCTCTACTCTGATTGGTCAACTCACGTCCATTCCAGTTCACGATTGATTTTAGTCGATCAATTTTGAAGTGCCTATTCACATAATGCCATTTAAGAAATGGTCAACTTAAGTTGGTTATGTCTCGTACAGTATCTTGTTCAAAGTCTTAACATTATTTCACAGTAAAATCAACGAAGATGGCGTCCGTTACTATAACGAGCTCCTGGACGAGTTGGAAAGGAACAAGATCGGTGCGCTGGTGACCATGTACCACTGGGATCTTCCACAGCCGCTGCAAGACCTCGGAGGCTGGACCAACCCGCTCATGGCCGATTACTTCGTCGACTACGCTCGGGTTCGTTCCTAAAACCAATCGTAATCGTAACACTACTTACATCGAACAAAATTAGTTTATTTTTCATTTCTTACGTAGATAATGGTTTCCAGGTCCTTTTCCAAACCTTCGGCGACCGTGTCAAGATGTGGCTCACGTTCAACGAGCCCCTGACCTTCTGCCACGATGGCTACGGGGGGCTGGATGCTCCAGGCAGAGCCGCCAGCGGGCTTGAGGACTATATGTGTGGGCACACGATGCTACGGGCCCATGGGATGGTATATAGAATGTATAAAGAAGAGTTTGATAAGGATAACCAAGGTGAGGTTTTCAGCGAGGAAGAATCGTCTTGTCAGCAGAAGAATTTCATCTACCTATCAGTTTACGTGGTCTGGTGAAGGTCTAAGGGCGGGCGTTCTTTGGGCAGGTCTATGTACAGTAGTTGACGCCGACGTCTTTCGGTTGATGAGGGTGATTTCGGAAGCCGCGATATTTGTTAGAAGGAGAGAAAAACAAACAGAATTCATTTGACAAAAGAAAATCTCTTTCTTTTGTCAAGTCTTTTCTCTTGCCAAGTCTGTGGTCATAGCTCTTGCTGGACAAAGACACTACTAGTCTTTCCTAAGAGTGTCAAAACCTTCAAACCTACACCAGTCTAACTCGATGTACAAACGAAGGCACTTTTAACTGACCACCTATAGACTTTAACACGTTGCAATAAAGTTTACATCCGTTTACAAATGTACAATTAATAGTAACTCCGTGGTACACAAATGAAAGTAGACAATTTTTATAAACAGTCGTGGATTTTCTCCACAGAATTGAATAATAAATATTTTACTATCAGATTTGATACAATGAAATGTGAAATGAGCGTCAAGCCACGAATTTCCGGGACACTATTGTAGGGAGTTCTTCAAGAGGGGATTGAATAAGTTTTAAATGGTCGGCAATACGCACGAAATGCTCCTGTCACTGCTAGCGTCCATAAGCTACGACGCCTGCTTAACATCAGACAGGCCTTAGGTGGTAAACACACCACCCAAGTGGTTTAAAATGAGGAGTTTGTTTCAGGCCACGTGGGAATCGCTCTGGATATGCCGTGGATAGAGCCAGCATCTTCTTCTACGGCAGACAAGGCGGCCGCTGAAACTGCGAGGCAATTCCTTGTCAGTAACGTTCTTAAATAATTTCTCGTAACTTTTCGCTATTGGCGTACAATTTCATTTAGAGCCGAGGCAGCGTGGTGCGGGCAGAAGTCAACAGCACTGGCTATTCGTGCTTCATCGTATTTACCTCAGCCCCGCACTTCACGTAGACCTCGGCCCTCATGTAACGTTCCATAATCCTGAACTTTAACTCCAAAGTTCGTACTCGTATCGTACCATCACGCTTATACGAACTGTGGGTCGTATTGTGATAGGCAGGGGCGTATTTCGAAATTTGGCGCCCGGGCCAATAAGTTTCACCGCCCCAGAAGAAGTAAAAGTTGATTGAATGGCGCCAAACCCAAAACAAATCCAACCGGCCAGGGGCGGTTACGTCGCCCTTGACGGAATGGCGCCCCGGGCCATGGCTCGGATGGCCCTAGGGTAAATACTAGAGATGCAACGAATATTCGGCCACTATTCGGTATTCGGCCTATTCGGCCACATTTTGACTATTCGGCCGAATACTGAATAGTAAATTAACACAAAGTCGAAGGAAAAAGAAGGATTAATAAATATTTAATAACAAATTATAAACAGTAATCTATATTAAATATTAGTTTAACCATCTTTAACATTAATTTCAAACATATAGAACAGACAGTAGCATAAACAACGAATTAGAAATGGGCGCATTTTTCTAGCATAGGCTGCCTACGACGAGTAACAAGTTGCAATTGCAACCTGTACTGGCCTGTACAGAGATTCACGACGCCGCTCACCCGGACGTTCGAATTTACTTCATTTTAGGCAAAACCGTTGGCCTTCGGCCAAATCACTATTCGCTGCATCTCTAGTAAATACGCCCCTGGTGATAGGTACGAACTTCGAATGAGACTCCCTGGTAAACATATCAACAGCATTATGTATGGTCTGATGAGTGATGACTCTGATAGCCTGCTAAAATTCTTTCCGCAAAATTAACGAACTCCATCCATAGTTCCATTCCTTTTAACTGTCAATATTTAACATCCGATTTTCCTTTACAGTTCGGCTGGTTTGCTCATCCGATATTCTCCAAGCAAGGCGACTACCCCCCAATAATGCGGTCTCGTATCGACCACATCTCCAAACTCCAGAATTTCTCCCGGTCTAGACTTCCGTCCTTCACGGAGGCCGAAATCCGCAACATTCGAGGAGCTTACGATTTCTTAGGCCTCAACCATTATACTACGAACCTGGCGAAGCCTGGGTCGGGGAAGATCAGTTCCAAGCCGGACTACTATAATGATATGGGGGTGAAGTTGATTGTGAATCCTAAGTGGCCGAAAAGCAATTCTACGTGGTTAAGAGTAAGTTTAGACATAGTATAATAGCAGTAATATATTAGATAATCTGTGGTAATATTTATCCCGATACATCCCGGGACATCGCACCGCTTGCATGTGTGCATGTGCATTGCAACAGGAATGCGTAGCAATGCTCCAGTCGGGATCGCACAGTCGCCGCGTTCACTCACTCCCGTGAAATATATCGTAAAGGTGTATAATGCAGTGTGTTCGGATGCGAACAAACGAATGACAGCCGTGCGTCTCGACCTTAATTAGGTATCGCGCGCTCCTAAAAGGCCAGAGTTTGAGAGTTTGACTACCTTTATTTCCTTATACTTGTTTAGATGCTAGTAAGACTAATTATAATTTAATAATCTGAATTCGGATCGTTTGCGGGCATGATACTGGGGCACATTGTCGATGCGAATTCACAAATCGTTATGTTGTTTACCCTACAAAACATACGTAGCGATTTGTTAACTCGCTCAAACAACATACGACCTGAGTATTTCAGACTTTTAGGTGGGGTCAGTCTCAGAGAAAAGATGCGATCTTGTCATAAAAACGTGTACCGCGGATCGGCACAATTTTTGGCTCATAACTTAACTCTTACAGGTTGTGCCGTGGGGTTTCCGGAAGACTCTAAACTGGATAAAAAAAACCTACAACAACCCCCGAGTGTTCGTCACGGAAAACGGCATATCTCTTGAGAAGGGTCTGGAGGATACGAGACGGGTCAACTACCTCGACAGTTACCTTAGATCCTTGCATGCAGCCATTTATAATGACGGGTGTGACGTCATGGGATACACGCATTGGTCGCTGTTAGATAATTATGAGTGGATGAGAGGATTTTCGTAAGTAACCCTAGACAAGATATTTTCCATATTTTTTATGAAATCGAGAGGAAAACGACCCATACAAAAAGTAGACTAGATATTTTCCATATAAAAATATTTTATAAAAAGTTAAAGTTGCTACATAGAAAAAAATGGTTTACCCTTGAATTACCGACAGTCATTTAATCGAATGTTATTTCAAAGACAACATTTCAAGTATTTTCATTTCATCGACAAGTCATTGCGACGAAGAATCGATACTAGTTAATTTAAATCAGGGACTTTTAATTGGTACTTGTGTTATTTTGTACATAGTTTATATCATGGTTTTTCTTTACGGGTTTTTTCATTTCATTATGGTTTGCATTTAATAAAATTTATTCCCCATAAAATTATTTCAATTTGTAATATTTCGTTATCGAAACTCAGTTCTAACCTAACCGTACTCGGAAAGCCGTTCGTTTCTATGTGTGGTCGCAGTTTGAACCTAATCTAAACCTACTTTGAAAGCCGTTCGTTTCTGTGTGGGGTCGCAGTTCTAACCTAACGTAAACCTACTTTGATAGCCGTTCGTTTCTGTGTGGGGTCGCAGTTCTAACCTAAACCTACTTTGAAAGCCGTTCGTTTCTGTGTGGGGTCGCAGTTCTAACCTAACCTAAACCTACTTTGAATGCCGCCCGTGTCTGTGAGGGGTTGCAGTTCTAACCTAACCTAAACCTACTTTGAAAGCCGTTCGTTTCTGTGTGGGGTCGCAGTTCTAACCTAACGTAAACCTACTTTGATAGCCGTTCGTTTCTGTGTGGGGTCGCAGTTCTAACCTAAACCTACTTTGAAAGCCGTTCGTTTCTGTGAGGGGTTGCAGTTCTAACCTAACCTAAACCTACTTTGAAAGCCGTTCGTTTCTGTGTGGGGTCGCAGTTCTAACCTAACCTAAACCTACTTTGATAGACGTTCATTTTTGTGTGGGGTCGCAGTTCTAACCTTACCTAAACCTACTATGAAAGCCGTATGTTTCTGTGTGGGGTCGCCGTTCTAACCTAACCTAAACCTACTTTGAAAGCCGCTCGAAAATTCTAGCAACAGAAAAGTGCATACGACATATAAAAATGTATTAAAGTAATACGTCGAATAAATTAATTGCAATGTTTAGTAGTTGTGCCAAATAAAATAATTTGAAAAGTACCAGCAATCAAGTAATATTCGTTGAATAGTATTTCTACGTAGTAAGAAAAATTTAATTAAATAGTAGATGAAACAAAATAACGCCAATCAATATTACTAGTACTAAAGTTTCGATGAATCGTTGTCGATTAAATAATATTCGATGAAAAGTTTGTCGGCAAAACAAGGGTTCACCAAAAAAAATACTGTGAATGATTATATCTTATTTTCATCTCAGCCGAAAAGTATAGCCAGGCAAAACAAGAAAGAGATAAGGTCTGACATTTTTTGCGAGGCGGATATGCACAAAGTGCGCAACATAGGGTACACTTACTTTAACAAAACACCCGTTTTTCTCAGACATTTGTCAGACGTTTCAAAATCATGATTCTGCCTGTTTCCCGATGGTACAGCACGATATCTTTATTTTGATAAAAAAATACATTAATTTTATTTTAATGATAAAAATTGTCAAGACATTGATAACGTAGGTAGGTACATTCGCATTTTTTTGCAGTCCCGTTCTTCACCTTTAACTCTAATTGCGCAAGTCCTTGCAATGATAACCGAATTGTAAACAATAATTAATTAATATTTGATAAATATGTCTGGTGTGTTCTAGAAACACAAAATTACATAAGTATGATTATATTTGTACGACTCTTTGTAACGTAACTATGCAATTAACTGTCAAGTGTACGTAACATATCAACATTCTGAAGGTTACGGGCTGAGAGTGCAACGTTAATTCTATATTTTGAGACTTCTCATGTCATTTCGCGCAAGCAAAATGTATCAAGCTATAAGATAAAACTTATTTTAAACATAATTGATGCCGTGGAAGCAAATAATGACCCTCATTATCTTTGTATGGAAAACCGCCCGACTCGAATCATCTTAAGGGGAATTCCACGAAAACGTCTACTTTGTCAGGCATCTGACGGCTATGGCAGCTACCTTAAAAACAAATAAAAAGTCCTAAATGACATTATCAATTCAGAAACCACGTTATAAAATATTGACATACGAAAAATGTACTTCCTAACTCTGTTACAAGTATGAAAAAATGGCGTCACGTGCCCGACATTCTGGTGGAATGCCCTTTAATCGTTTTAATTTCCAATTCCAGGGAGCGCTTCGGTCTATTCGAAGTGGACTACTCAGACCCCCGCCGCACGCGCAGCGCACGCCGCTCCGCGCGGTACTACGCCGACGTCGCCAAGAGTGGCTGTCTGCCCGACAAACACCAACTATGACTGATGTTTCTTTAACCTTTGGTACTTTAGAAGCAGTGTGTGATACGATATGAGTTTCAATCTTGTATAAAATAAAGAGATAAAATGTTTTTTTTTTACGGTTAGTGGGATTGGGACCATGGGCATGGGTTATACTGATTGATTACTTAGTGCGTCAATATCATTGGATGCGGTGACTCGCGTCAGCAAATGTGCGTAGGGTTACCTTGATGCCTACGCTACGGTTATATTTTTGTAGAGGTAGGTACCTTTATGTGCAGGGTTTCATTATTGCGTAAGTACCTAATGTTTAGGGATACCTTGATGAATAGGGTTGCATTGGTGAGTAGGATTACCATAATCCATGAGGTTTACCTTGGTATTTTAGGCACTACAAAGCGTAGGGAGATTATACTCGAAACAAAAGCGAAGTACCAACTATTCATAAGTCATACCTACCTATATAGGTCAGTTTGTAGGCAAGGTACAGCAGCGTCATAGCGTGGCGTCCAAAGAACTCGATTCCTACCGGCTTGCCTAATATCAGGTATTTGAGCACCTTATTCTATATAGCTCTTAAGTAAAATGTACGCCAAATCTGCACCGGCTTGCCTTAAGGATATCTTTTACGCCACGCCACTGAAGGGAAGGTATGTCCATTTTGTTTAATATCAGCCAGTTTATCGGTCGTTTGGTATTACAGTATAACCCCTTCGCGCTCTTCTGAACGTTTCCCAAAGTTGGTGGCCAGAATAATGTGCCGACCTAGCCCTAGTTCTCCCTGAGCCTGAGCCAGTCGAGTTGGTAAGGGAGTCGACAACTCCCCCACGTTTCGTTTACATGCTTATATTAGGTGGAGGGGGGAGGGTCATCAATAATTGCTTGGGTTATGGGGTCAATAACAAATTGCTCATTTATACCAACATTTATTAAATTAAAAATAAAAAAGTTTTGTATGGTTCAAGTTTTATTTTGCACTCCCTTGCTGTTGGAAGGCTTAAACATGAAACTTCATATCACTCAGTGGTACTTTAACACTCAGTGGTACTTTACCACTGAGTGAGATGAGTTTCAAGTTGTACCTTTTACTTTTGTAAAAGGTTTAAAAAACATCAGTCATAATTGGTTTGTCGGGCAGACAGCCAGTCTTGACGACTTCGGCGTAGTAGCGCGCGGATTGGCGCTCGGTGCGCGTGCGGTTGGGGCTCGAATACTCCACCTCGAACAGACCGAAACGGATCCTGAAAATAGAAACGAAATTAATAAATTAACGCTAACCATCAAATTACGTTTTTAAAACTGTTCTACTCTTAAGACACATATTACGAAAGGCTGCCTCATAGCTCCAACCCATTAATTAAATCCTAGACAACTACGACATAAAAGCACCGCCCCTAAGCAGTACGAAGGCAGAAACATGTGCTTAGAAGACCCCGACGCCGACAATAGGAAAAAGAGAGGGCTCAGAGGTGCTTTGCAGACAGGGTCTGCCTTCCCTACCTAGCAAAGTATAAAGACACGTATTCCATGCTGCAGCATTCTTACGCATTCTCAAATCTTTGCTTGTAGTGCGTTCGTTCACGGCGCACAAACATACAAGCGCGCGATGTACCTTTGGCCGGCTTTACACCTGTAAGTTTTACTAACGTAAGTAAGGACGCAGCTATACGTTAGACTGAGATAGCTGACTGACTATCTCAGTCTAACGTATAGCTGCGTCCTTACTTACGTAAGTAAAACTTACAGGTGTAAAGCCGGCCTTTTGTAGGACGAAAAATTACTACTATTATAATTGCTGCTGTGCCCCGGGGGTGGCTCTGGGAGTCTCTCCCTTGCGGGGTACAACTTTGCTCTCGATCAGATATGGTCCCACAGTGTCAGGACCTCATTTACTTATTCCTACCCAGCGCTTACCCAGGTTAGTAGTTAACGGGCAACTAGCTCATTTCATCTTCGGTTGAAGTGGTGCCCAGGAGGCCGGCAGCGTTGCCCCTTTGAATGGCGAGCCAGTTTTCTAGTCACCCGACGTCTCGATGTGACGATTTGAGATCTCTTAGTTGAGATCTCTGGCGCTCAATAACAGAATTACTAACTTACTTACTACTCTTATTTACGTCCACTCAAAGTTGATACTTACGAAAATCCTTCCATCCACTCAAAGTTGTCAATGAGCGACCAATATGTGTAGCCCATGACGTCACACCCGTCCTTATAGATGGCATCATGCAAGGACCTGAGGTAGCTATCGATGTAGTGGATCCGTGGCTTATCATCCAGCCCCTTCTCAACGGATACGCCGTTTTCTGTGATGAACACTGGAGGATTGTTGTAGGTTTTCTTGATCCAGTTTAGAGTCTTTTGGAAGCCCTCGGGTACGACCTGTAAAAGTCAAGTTATGAGTCGGAAATTGTGTCAATCTAAATCTAAATGTTTTAATGGCAAGGTGGCACATTTTCGCTGAGGCTGACCCTACCTAAAACAGCAATCCGAAATGTTCGGATCACATATCGTTGGTGTGCATGCCCCACCGATGATGTGTGCTAATCATGCCAATGCCATGCTTCCCTGATTAAGGATGCCTGTCCACTGGAGTGGAGATGACGAAAATTTTCCCAAAAGAATGTAAATTGTTGACTGTTGCCACTGTTGGGTTTATGACAATTCTATTGGTTATTAAAAGCCCTCTTCGCTCCTCTCTGCTCCAGTGGACAGGCAGCCAAAAAGCCTCTCTGAAGTTATATATTTGAATTAAAGCACCCGTCACACATCACAATCCATACTTATTCGATCTCTCTGTCTAATTAGTAGTTTAAAATGCTTCTATCTTCCGTATTTCACGGTCGATTTTAATTTCACTCTATATCATCTTTTTTACGGTATTTTCATTTATTGTTATGAAATGCGATGCGATTGAAAAATCGTGGATATTCCCTTTTATCGGAATTCAAATGCTTCATTTCAGTATTTACATGCCTTACTGGCATCTAAACTCACCTTTAACCACCAAGAGCTACTGTTTAACCCCTTAGGATCGACGTCACAATCCACCCCCATATCATCATAAAAGTCTGGGTTGGGTTTGATATCTCCTGACCGAGGAGTTGCCACGTTCGTAGTATAATGATTCAGGCCTAAGAAATCGTAGGCTCCCCGAATGTTTCCGATTTCGACTTCTGTGAAGGAGGGTAGCCTAGACCGGGAGAAATTCTGGAGTCTGGAGATGTGGTCGATACGAGACCGCATTATTGGGGGGTAGTCGCCTTGCTTAGAGAAAATTGGATGAGCAAACCAGCCGAACTGTAAAGGTAAATCGGGTTATAAATATCCAAATTTATAATGTTCGTTAATTTTGCAAAAATAGTTTCAGCACGCCATCAGACCGTAGCGCCATCTGATGGCGCTACGGTCTGATGGCCCGTAGCGCTCTCAGAATGTTAACCAGGGCACCAGGGCACGGTATACGGTAGTTTTTCTTCCTACAAAAGGTACATCGGGAGTGCGCGCCGTGTACGGACGCTCCACAGGCAAGGATTTGAGCATGCGCGAGCATGCCACAGTATGGCGTTCACTCACACAGACGCGCCCCAACCAACATTTGGGTGTCAGTTAAGGATTTTATTACAGCTTTAACCTGTTTAACTGAGTCATAATTATCTCAGTTGTAACTAATAGTGATAGAGTAACATAGTCACCAAAGTGACTAAGCTCTTTAAATAAAGAAAAAAAAAAAAAAAACTAATAGTGATATAAAGGAAATAAGAAAAAATAATAGCTCCTAAAGTGGTATTAGAACTTTAATGAACGATGTTAAAAAGTCTTTACAGTTAGAATAGTGTTAATCAAAGCAAGTATAGTTAAGAGTTATAGCTTTAACCTGTTTGTAGCTCTTAAACCCTTACAAGAGTGCTCGCTGACACTCGTTAACTCTTATTGTTGTTTAGTGGTTGACGTAGAGTGTCTTATAAATCTTTAGGTATTATAGTGACTTTAAGGTGCAGGCAGGGGTTGTAAAACAGAGTTTTCCAAGAGTGTAGTAAGTATATTTTTTAAGTCTATTATTACACCGTTACCTGTAGTAAAGACTGCACAATATTCTTAACTAAAGGTGTTATAATTCCAAAAGCTTAATAGATGACTTAACCTATAAAATTATTGCATTATTCAATATTTGACATCAAAATACTTCATTATTTATGTTACTTTTATCATTCTATGGATGCCACCTAATTCTACATTCCACTGGCCAAGAAGCAATAATAAAAAATGATAAAAACTTGAAGTGTTTATTTTATGCTTCATTAGTTTTATATGAAATCTTTAATAAATCGCGGGCGCGTTAAAATTGAGATGGAAAACATGGTATACATTAACCGTAAAATCACAACCGCAGATGGTTTTCACAAACATTAAACAATTATCACTCGAGTAACTAATAACTTGCTTTAACCCTTTCTGTCAAAAGTCTTCGCCATTAGGTGAGCTTTATTGTGGTTGTGTTGTGATACGTAACGTAAAAGTTTATTGTAACCGTATAGCATTTTGAAACAAATCGTACGCATAAAATACTCAGGAAGAGGTAAGTTTCTCACTTGAGACTTTTTAATAGGTCTAATATAGTTTTAAGTGATAAATCACTCACAGCCGACGTTTTTGTAAGAGCCATAGCGTCGATCAACTCACTTATTACACAGTAATACCGGTTAAAGTATTAGCTGAGGGTGAATTAACTCTCTTGTACAGGTCCCTTAACACCTTTATACCACTACTCTGCAGGCTTTGTATAACTTTAACCTGTAAAACCGTGGGCCTCTTTCTTGGTTATATGTGAGTTAGAGCATGCTATAACTCCAGGCTAGTCTTAACACTTTAACACGTTCGCTGCGATATAAGGCCTAAATACCCGATGCATGTACTCCCGCTCTGTGCGGAGGCGAGAAACGGTGAACTTACCCTGGTGCGGTGGCTGTATAATGAGTATTTCTGTATGTACAAAAGAGACAAGTATAGGTTTGAGTTTAGGACCTTAAGGGCTATTAGATAAAGCATTAAAATTGTGCTAAGGTTTTCCGGCCCGATAACGCACTGACTGATTTTTTTTTCGATTCCTTGCGGGTAATGGGCGGAAAGGCCCGTCATAGATTACAAGGTCATTCCACCCTACCCGCACTGAATAGATGATTGCATTGGTTTACTTCCGACTAGTGTTGTGACGTAATTAGCGGGAACCGACGTAGATACGATAGTGCATTGGTCTAGTGTTTGTTTACGTTTTTAGATTGTGGCGACTGTCTTCCAGTAATATTTAATCATAAATATTACAATAATAAGCAGATTAAAATTACAATATTATTTTAGATTGTCAAAATAATGTTGTCCTGAAGAAAAAACACACCTTCGAAAAAAAGGCGACAAAAGGAGAATTTGTGCTGGGTGTTACCAAAAGCTACGTGGTACACTCAACAGCCGAGAAGCAAATAAAAAAGTAAAGAAAATTAAATCTTTCTGCGTAGAATGGATACTGTCTATCATGTTTCTATAAAAATCACATGTAATTCATAAGAAATTGCAGTAAAATAATATTTTCCGTGTAGAATGTGAGAAATAATACTTACTGTCTGTCATGTTCCTATTATAAAAATTGTCTCTTTGTTTCTTTAATAAACTAAATTCAAAATAATATGTCGATAACTTATTTCCCATCACTAATACTTCCTCAATTAAACCTATTATTCAGTGCGGTTTCGGGTCACAAGACCTTACATATATTTTTGCATATATCTCTCAAGTAAATAATAGGAACCCAAGGCGAAGCAAATACTATCACCACCAACTCGTCTACTATCGATATTGATAGGTAGGTATCCAATTTTTTACGTTTTCGCATAGTTATAGTCATTTATATCTGTCGATACTTTACCGGGCCAATAAGCCCCATATCGCCGCGGCGGAAAGTTTAAGTACCAGGCCGATCGGCCAGTTAACGCACCGTATAAAAAAATGCCAGTTTTGATCCCGCAGCGAACGTGTTAATACTTGAATGGAACCGATATACCAGCAATATACAGCTTATCTTAACGCTAACATGCTAGTTGGGGCGTCATGCGTCTGTGTAAATACGTGTCGCGCGTTTCTAAACGGCCGAAGTCGTACTACTTGGTTGTCTTTATACTTTGACCAGGGGCTATACTACGAAGCGTTTCATTTGAAGTTCGTATTGGTTCGTATAAGCAGACAGTACGATACGAGTACGAAATTCGAACGAAGAGCTTCGGAGTTTAAGTTCAGGTTAGTAGACCGTTACATGAGAGTTGACGTTTACGTTTGGTGTGTGTGATACACAACTAATGCACAGAATTGCAGGTAGGTGCAGGTAGAGGCACCTCACGCATACTCCGTCTCTAAAAAGGTAAGCATATAATATAAGAAAAAAAAAGCTTAAGCGCGAGTCGGACACGCGCACCGTTCAAACTTGTAGGTAGATAGATATGTAAAGAGATTGAGGGACAAACTTAACTTCGCCGTTGGAAAACTGTTGTGCCCATACATCGATGTAGGTCGCGATTAGTTTAGTAACTGACTCAAACTCAAACTCATTTATTTCTGTAAGTAGGCCTCAAGGGCTCTTTTACATGTCTGATTCTTTTCTTTTGACTAACTGCAAACAAGTGTGTGTAATATTCAGGATGATATTACTTAATAATCAGCAATTATTACAGAAGAGGGAGGAGGGGGGTATTTTTGGAAAGTTATTGAACGGTTTTTGACTTAAATCAAAGACTAGTTTATTAAGCAAAAAATAAAAACGGTTTTGGAATATACAAATTAAGTCCTTTGATTTGATATCTCATTTGATACAGTAGCCCTACTTTGGACCCCTGTAAAAAAAAGTTTTAATGATCAGTTGGCTTGAGTTTAACACTATTCCAAATTTCATATCGATAGTAACAGTAGCCCCTGAGATATCTGGCTGTGACAGACGGACAGTCAGAGTCGAACCATGCTTAAGGAACCATGGTTTTTCAATTTTAGTAGGGAACCCTAAAAATGAAGATTACTAACTTGGAATTGTCTCGCAGTTTCAGCAGCTACCTTGTCTGCAGTGGAATTAGATGCTGGCCTTATCCACGTCATATGCAGGTGATTCCCAGGCGGCCTAAAACAGACTCCTCATTTTGGACCACTTTACAAATATAAATTTCTTAAAATTTAATCACCTTTCGAAGTTGGCGCTATCTATGTTATAGGTACTACTTACTATCTGTAGGTTGTAAATCTACTTCGAAAGGTGATAAAATTCAAGAGTTTGTATATTAAATTTGTAAGGTTAGGATCGGTTTAAAGAGTTCCCTCTATTTCTCTAAGACCCCATCAACAGATCCTCACTTGGTTACAATGGGATCGGACCAACTGGAAGTTGTATTTTTTCAAACAAAAACTAAGTTATCATATCCACCCACCCATCTGTGAGTAATCGCTGAATATAAAAAAGAGATTCCCATGAACTGAGAACTTCCTACTTTTTTTTTACATCGGTTAAAAAGACGATTCTTGCTCACTGAAAACCTCACCCTGGTTTTCTTTATCAAATTCTTCTTTGTACATCCTATACACCATCCCATGGGCCCGTAGTACCGTGTGCGCACACATATAATCTTCAATCCCACTGTTGTTTCTACCTGGAGCAAGTATCCCCCGGTACCCTAGGCGGCAAAAGGGCAGGGGCTCGTTGAATGTCAACCACATCTTGACACGGTCGGCGAATGTTTTGAAAAGGACCTGGAAACAGTGTTGGCATTAATCAATTACGAATATGAATAGATTGATCAATTTAATTACTTTGTAATCAATTACATGAATTGGCATTTCCCGCCAATCCCAATTACTTTAATCAGATTAACTGTCAATTCAGATTAATGTAATTGTCAAACTTAATTAACCATCGTTTCGATTACTTTGATGTTACGGTGGTACGGATATATCGAGGATGTTTTTCAATACTTTATTTTTGTCATATTTTCTATCTTCCTGCCCGAGCATCAGACCAGAGTATTCGTCAAGACGAAACATACGAGCCCAAACATAATGGCATTGGGTTGTCGTATTACAGAGTTACCATGCATGGCCACCATCTCTGAACATATATTCATATATCTAAGTAGACATGAGCTTTGCTGCTCCTTATTTTTCAAAAAAAATGTTGACCTACTTATATACAGGTACCTAAATTAATCAAGAATACGTTATTCTTGACTGATGTTTTTCGATTTACGATTACGTAATCGTTATTCTAGTTTAATAATTACTTTCGTTAATCGTTAATCTTCGAGATTAACAGGTTTATCGATAGTTGGTGTACGTTTTGCTAACACGGCTTGGAAATCATAATCTATTTGAGAAATGAAGACTGTGTATGAAGAGGAAATCAGGTAAAAATTCAGCCAAGTGCGAGTCGGATTCACACACGAAGGATTCCGTACCACCGTCGAGCAAAAAGACGCCAAAAAGCACGGTTATTGTATTATGGGGACGCCTTTTTATTTTTAACTTTATTTTGTTTTTATTATTTCTTGTTATAATGGCAATAGATACACATTTTGTGAACATATCAATATTAAAATCAAGCAAAAAGACGCCGAAAAAACACATTTTTTTTAGTATTTGATCTTCTAGCGACAATTACAGTACAAATTCTGTGAAAATTTCAATCTATCTGGGTTATTCTTCAGAAATATGTCTGCGACTTATTCCTCTGTTTCCATACATTTACTATGAAAAAGGGCCATAGGAACAATGTGACCACAGACATATTTCTGAAGAATAACCCATCTACTACCCGAGCGTAGTCGACGAAGTAATCAGCCATGAGCGGGTTGGTCCAGCCTCCGAGTTCCTGCAGCGGCTGCGGAAGATCCCAGTGATACATCGTCACCATCGCACTGATCTTGTTCTTTTCCAACTCGTCGAGGAGCTCGGTGTAGTAACGTACGCCATCTTCGTTGATTTTACTGGGGAATAATTATAATGAGTTCTTACCAAGTTCTTACTCATTACTTCAATAACGAATGACTAAGGACGGCCGTTTTCGAAGTGGCGGCATCGGATAAACCGAACGCTTCGAGTATGGCCGACTAAAGGCGATCGTGTGCATAGTTTCTAAGAGGATCCATAGATAACCTACTTGGGTGGATTTCACAGCGTTTCAAACGCCGTCATCACCAGTCCCGAAATTTCGACGGTTCACTTTAGAATGTATCCCATTATTTTGATAAAATCCGAAAATAGCACCTACTATTTTCATGTTTTGATCAAAAAATATGTAATTTTTAAAAAGATGTCATCATAATATCGGGATTGGTGATGACGGCGGTTGAAACGCTCTGAAATCCACCCACTTCCAATTTCAATAATGACAAAAAAATCGAGGGGACGATTGGACATTCGCACCGGTTCGCCTATTTACGACAATGTGTCCATTTCTACCACCTAATCTTAAAGAAGTTATGATATATGATTAGGTACCTTTACACAGTATAATAGCAGTAGTTTTTCTTCCGACTAAAGGTACATAGGGCGCGCGCATGTGTGCGCGCCGTGTACGGACGCACCACAAGCAAATATTTACCAATGCGCACCAACACTCCAGTGCACTCACACAGACGCGCGTTCATGAGTCTGTGAGTTAGAGCGAGAAGGTAGGATTCGGCGCATTTTTGTGACTCGAACGTGGGGTTTGTTAGACAGTGCGAGTTCTGTACAAAGTAGGTAGGTACTAATACTTATTCTGTGCCTAAACGGCCGAAGTCGGCCTAGGTACTTGTTTGTCTTTATACTGTGCCTTTAAATCCGTACAACTAAAACTCTATGATTTCAGGACATGACAACGTAATGTTTGTATTCAATTAAACAATTAACTAAATCTTACTTGTCTCGTCCGTATGGCAGCATCCTGGGCCAGGATATAGAGAACCTGTAGACGGATACCCCCAACTTTCTCATCAGTCGCACGTCCTCCCTGAACTTATGGTAGGAGTCCGCTGCCACGTCGGCGTTCTGGTGGTCAGTCACACTGTCTGGGTGCTCGTGGATGAAGCGGTCCCAGATGCTCTCACCCTTGCCTATGGAGCGACACAGGTCAATAAAAAAAACCCGCCAAGGGCGAGTCGGATTCACACGATGAAGATATACACAATTAATTAGCAAAACAAGCTCATTAGTTTGTCATTAGCTCACTATTTGTATCTAGTAGTCGTTCTGACACCTTTCTTTGTCCAATTTACTACGAGTAAGCAGGTACTCATAGTCTCATAGGTATAGGTAGGCAGGTACCTGATGCGTTCCATCCACCCTCGATCTGGAAGGCTGACGTGGCGACTCCAAATGCGAAACTTCGGTTGAAACAATATGACTGTGAAGGGCTGTAAAGAAAAAAAAACCGGTCAAGTGCGAGTCGGACTCGCGCACCGAGGGTTCCGTACAAACTAATAATAAGTAGATACATGAATAGTTCAAGAAAAAACTGTATGGCGATTAATTTAGTAGGAGCAAATAAGTATGTGTTACGATTTTTGCAAATTTCTCAAAAACGGTGCAGGTTATCAAAACCGTTATATTTTTCCTGTAATATTTAGTATGACATTAATAATTGGTAATTATTACAGATTTTTCTTTTTTTTTTTTTTTTTTTTTCTCGTTAATGTATTTTATTGTTTTTATTACGTTAAATAATACAAATTAATAAGCAGAGTATGGTAAAATATAGTAAAAAGAGGAGAAATCTAGTGCTCCAGGATGGGTATTCCGCAGCCATCTTCGCATCCAAATCTTCCTATCTTTCTTCTCGTTCCCCTGATTCTAATAGAGACCGCTCTGATGATTGATATTTGAATTTTGACTTTGATCCAGTTTATTATTTGCGAGTGTGGCTTGGACCATTTTTCACATAGCTTAAGACATGTTTTTTTTATGAAGGATTCATATTCAGTTCCGACAACGCCATCACAAGAGACCACAAGGGGAGTAAATGAAGCTCTAAGATCTTCTGCAGCCAGATCGTATTTGCGATGTTTTTCACGAGCGTGTATTTGGGCAATTGTGGGCCATGTGAGTAGACCATACGATGCGGCGTCGGCATTTACAATGCGAATGTCAAAGAACGCCTTCCTCGCTGGCTCCCACACGCTTTCCAATAGTAAGTCGCTTATTAGCCCTGGTTGATCTAAGGTTGCGGCTCGCATTATTGGCTCAGTAGTAGCCGAACCCCATGCTGGTTCCGCCCAGTTTTTGATATCGTCTCTGTGTTGGTCGTGGCCTCTTTTTACGAGACCTCCTTTCTTGCAATTAAGTGCATGGTTGAGGTTGAAATTATTTTCGCCGCAACCATCGCAGTTTAGTGGCAGGCCAGAAGGTTCATGTCCGTATCTGATCGCAAGGCCGTCGCGAAACTGCGTAGCTGTTAGGTCGGTATCATCAGCTTTGGTCGGTAGTATTGTTAGCCACTGTGATGATTTTTTGTTAATCGCCCTTTGGATGCATTTTTTTGTTTTTATTGTCAGTTTATCGATGATTGATTCTAGTTCATGTTGTTCATTATTTTCTCGTTTTTTTCTTTCTTCCTTTAGAGTTTCATATACATGATTTTGATGGTCTTCTATGTTGATTTCTTCGCCGGATCGAATCGCATCTATTAGTATTTTGTTTGCATTTAATGATATTGCATGTGAGGTTTTAGCTTGCTTTGTGGGATCATTAATTGCGAGGCCACCCAGCCTCACTGGAAGTGCAAAGAGTTCGTGTTCTATGGATGTTACTTCTCTGCCCAGTATAGAGGGCGTTAAATGAGTCTTGATTGCGTTCTTTAGGTCGTTGTAGTTTTCATCTGTTCCGGTGGTCACTCTTTGTAGGTATTGCCACTCGCATTGTAGTGATTTAGTGAATGCGGTATGTACAGCTTGAGGATATTTTTCCGAGGCTTTTGTGATCTTAAGGATGCATTCAGTCCAATTTTTTGTTTTTTGTCGTATATAGTCGATTTTGTCGTTTGTGTCACCAATAAAACTTCCCAAAAATCGTTGTGATTTTACAATTTTTATTCCTAATTTGTCGAATTTTTGTTTGGCAATTTCTGCGAGGCCTTCTTTGACTATTAGATAGCTCTTTGTTGGCTCAGGGTAATAGCCGTATCTGGGCCCTTCTTTCATTAGCAGGTTGAACCATTCTAGTATTTCATCGAATTTGCCTAAGCATGCAGAGTCATCTGCATACCAGTTCTGAATGTATTTATTCTTGTTTTTACAGGTTTTTATTAGTGGTAATATTCCAATCGCGTACATTTGCATTGCCAGTGGGTCTCCTTGTGTCGTTCCTTCTTTACTTAATATGTACTTACTGGTGTCTCTAAATGATACGACTGCGTGTCCTCTATAGGTGTTAAATAGGAATCTCGAGCATCTGGGCCATAAAAGTCTGGCATTCCATAGTGCCAACGGACGGTTGAGGGCATTAAAGGCATTGGTGGCGTCGACGAGGAGTATACCTTCGGTGTTGTCTTCGTGGAAGCTTTCTGACATTGCGTGTGCTGCACCTTCTATACCGGCTTTTATTCCGTTACAAAGTTGATTTGCTCCACATGCTTCTTGTACATCAGTGCCTGTCGTCAAAGCCATGGCTTTTGCTATGATACGTTGAAGTACTTCCCCTATACCAATCGGGCGGACACCAGGACATTTGTCAAGGGCGATGCCTCTTCTAGCTAGCAGTGCTCTTATTGCGTCCCATTCTACTATTTCGTTTGCTAGTTTTCTTGTTAAGGCTGCTATTGATTCTCTTAATTTGAAGCTGTGTGGGCCAAATCGTAAAAGCATCGTTTTCCATTGATCAGCATCGGTGCCGCTTGGGCCTGCACCCCCAGAGATGCTTCTTGCTACTTTTTCAATATGACTGGATGTTATGTCAACATCGACAAGGTTTGGAAGTTGTGTTGTTTGGTCGAAATCTGCTATAATTGGTGTTGCTTGGTTTGGGTGTTTTTCTTCCAGGATCTGAAATACAGTTTTGTCTCCTATTTTGTCATCAGGCTTTAATATTCCGCCACCGTTTCGTTCTGTGATAAATCTGTTGGCTTGTCTTATTTTTCCTTGTAGCATCAGTCTGTTAAACACGCGTGCCATATGATCACAATCTTGTTGATTTTTATAGCGGCTAACCTTTTTGTTGCATCTCTCTGCTTCCTGTATTAATTCGTCGAATTGACTTTTTTGCCACATTTCCAGTCTTCTGTTTATTAGACGTCTGATGTCTGGGCCTTTAGTTATTAAGCTATCCCTTTGGAGAATTGTGCTGCAGTAGAAGAATATTCGTTCAGAGAATCCATTCGTCGGTAGTTCATTAACTAGTTTATTGATTTCGTCTGCCAGGAGGTCAATAAAATGACGACCAACGTTTCCTTGTGGAAGGTTGTATTGTTTTCCCGTCAATTTTATGCTTTTCTTCCAGCGGAGTCTCCATGAAGAGTCTTGGCCGCCTTCGTTGTTTATCATTTTTGCTCCAAAACCATCATTAAATAGGTTATCTAGTGGGTTGTTGCTGTTTTGGTTTGATGAAGTACTAGTAGCGTTTTCATTCTCTTGATTGCTCACATAGGTCTGTGGGTGTGACTTACCTATATGTATGTTTAGGCCGCGTCTCTTGAATAGCTTCGAGCATATAGGGCAGGGCAGCAGTGTATTATCTTGGCTATTTTCAATGGTGCCCGAGGAAACGTTGTTCATTCTTTCTGGTAATTTTGTTAGTATCACTGTTTCTGGTTTTGTATTCAAGGTTAATTTGTTTTAGGGTATGAATTTGTATTATTTAACGTAAAAAACATAAAAAATGAGTTAAAACGTCTCGAAAACAATAATTCTATAAATATTTTTCTGAGTGACACTTGACACATGACAACCTTTCGAATTTTTCTGTTCAGTAACTTCGAAGATAATAGGGGGGAATGGTATTTATTTAAACGTTTTTTGTCATAAATCAAAAACTACTTACTTAAAAAAAACAAAAACAGTGTTTTAATCTACAAATCAAGCCCTTTCATTTGATACCCCACTCGATATAATAGCTTAGCTCTACTTTTGATTTTCAACATCCCATTTCGGTCCCCTTTAAAAAAAAAGTAAAAATGGTATAAGATTTTTTTTCTGTCCAATAGGCTGGAGTTAGCGGTTTTTAACACTATATTCCAAATTTCAAGTCGATAGCATCAGTAAGTAGATCCTGAGATATCTTGCTGTGACAGACGGACAGACAGACAGACAGACAGAGTCGCACCATAAGGATTCCTTTTTTACCATTTTGGTACGGAACCCTAAAAAAGATGAAATATGCAGGTGACTGTTTCTGATTCCGAATGGATTGATACAAAGAATTGAAAAATGTTATATTCCAGGCCTTAAAAAGCATTTAAAAAGTTAAAAAAACTTACTTATCACTTATATGTATAGCAGTCTGGCTTTTCTGCAATTTAATGAAGTCTCCTGGATTCCTGTAGAATAGGATACCTCATTCAGTATATCATATGTTAAGCTTACATAGCCTACACTTACCTAAGCCAAAATTATACAGGGTGGTTTTCTATAATCTGTACATATTAAAAGGGGTGAAATTCCAACTAATTTTATCGGTAAAAATGACTTTAATTTTTGTTTCTGGGCAAAAAAATTTTTTTACGGATTTTTACTGTTTTCTATGAAATTTCGGGCAGTACATCTGTTTGACGCGGTATAACTTTTGATCTTATTGTTCAAAGCTGTGGGTGGATTTCAGAGCGTTTCAACCGCCGTCATCACCAATCCCGATATTATGATGACATCTTTTTAAAAATTATATAATTTTTGATCAAAACATGAAAATAGTAGGTACTATTTTCGGCTTTTATCAAAATAATGGGATACATTCTAAAGTGAACCGTCGAAATTTCGGGACTGGTGATGACGGCGTTTGAAACGCTGTGAAATCCATCCTAGCAATGCGGCCAGCCTTCTGGGCACTCTACCGCCCGGGAGAGACATCGGGGATCTGTGTCATCTTTAGGATATTGTTCATCAAATTATTCATTATTAAAGTATTATGATGACATATTTAGGAGCAGGCTGTCTAACATAACTGGCCGCGATTTCGTTTCTCGCGCGATAGAGCATCACCTGTCACTAAAAAACATTTCAATCTTCCTTAGGCTCTTAAGAATACCTGAAAACACATGAACATAGTACAAGCGAAGTCTCACCCGATCCAAATGGCCGCTAGAACAATAAATAAGCCACTGTGTCGGAACATAGTCCGTCCGTCACCGCGAGCGGTCGTGTAATGCCCGAAGGACTGGTGCTGGTAGGTAACTTCTAACATCGCATAACAACAGAATGAATTTTAAATTGTGAATCGAAATATTTTTTTCGAAGTCCATACATACACAACTAACGACTGTTCGTTAAATTACCTAGGTACCTACTTACTTATTTTATATTTTTTCTTTTTTTTGATATAATAGTAAAATTTATTCAATTACAGCGATAAATTACAATTAATTAAAATGTGTCCTAAGCCAAAATAATACGACTAACTCTAAGACTAAACTTTTTTTCTTTAAACTATTTGTGTTTTTTTCCGATTAAGAAGTTTTAAAATGCCTTCTGCGTACATTACCATATTGACATGTTAGGTACATGCCTAGGTTATTAGATATTAACTATACGTAAGTGGTGTAACAGTAATTATTAATTAAAATGAATATTAAAAAATGCAAACCTACCCATTTGTATTTTGGTGCGACTCTGTCTGTCTGTCCGTCTGTCATAGCAAGATATCTCAGGATCTACTGATGCTATCAACTTGAAATTTGGAATAGTTAAAAAACCGCTAACCCGAGCCTATTGGACAGAAAAAAAAAATTTCTTAGACATGTAGTTTTTGTTTTAATTATGTTTATATTTGCTTAATACTTTGTGATAGTTCATTTTTATTGGAACATTCAACACAATGAAATTTAACAACTCACGAGTTTGTGTTTATGTATTGACGGAAATGCATGATGCAAAAATAATTACTGATAAAGTAAGTGCGCAAACGGGTGCATAAATAAATTATAAAAGTATTTAGAATTATAAAATCCACGTACCTGCCGCCACCAATATCTAGGTCTCAACTCGTTATCAACACCTTGGCTTCCAACCACGTATTAAAAATATTGGCCGTAGCAGTACCTCTAGCACAACTGTGACACGCGACTCTTTGTCGCGCGATAAATGCTACCTATCTCTTTCCACTCAATATCGTGTGACAGTGACAGGCGATGATCTGTCGCGCGAGAAACGAAGACGCGGCCAGTTATGCTAGACGTACAGGCGCTAGTGCTTAACAAATTAACGAAATACCTAGAATCCTTCAAAAACCTTAAAATAAATAGCCAGACGGACCCTCGCTAACAAAGAACTGAAGCATGTCTAATAAGCCGGCGTAATAGGTCATTTACGGCCCGCAAAACCTACGTGTAATGACACCATTTTCGAGCACGTGTGATGAAAAATATTTGAAGAGTTCCCTCGATTTCTCCAAGATCCACCATCAGATCCTGATTTGGTAGCAATGAGACCACCTCTGAAATAGAAAAAAGGATTTTCCAAATCGGTTCAGCCGTCTTCGAGTAATCGGTGAACACATCGGTGAAAAAAACAGACGAATTGAGAACCGTCCTTCCTTTGAAAGTCGGTTAAAAATACACCTTTCCGCATCGTTGACTTTATATAAGCTGAAGATTGAGTGTATATGTCGCAGCCAACTGGTTTAGTCAGCCATTTGGTTAAATGCCTAGCATTTTCACTAAATTATGACCCGCCAGCAGGTCGACGAAGCCCCGCTACGCGGGGCTTCTATTTCTACTCTGAGTGACACAAGCTAACTAACCTAACCTAAAATTTAAATGAAAAGGCTAGGCAGTTAACTAAATGGCTAATTAAGCTAGTTGGCGGCGACATATACATATACATCATCATAAATGTCATTGGACGCGTTGACTCGCGTTATGTTTACCTAGGCGCGTAGGGTTATCTTGCTGGGTAGGGTCACCTTGGTGGGTAGGCTTATCTTGGCGTATAGGGTTACCTTGGTGAATAAGGTTACCTTGGTGCGTAGGGATACCTCGGTGAGTAGGGTTACCTTAGTGAGTACGGTTACCTTGGCGAGTAGGGTTACTTGAGCGTTTTCATATGGATCTTCACGCCCCTGGGTTAGAACTTACGAAGAATTTCATAAATATCTCGAAGCGTTTAGAGTGAAACACAAAATATAAATATTTCAGAAAATATATTTTCCTTTGAAATTACATTCAATGGAGTTTACTTAAAAGTAGGTATTTGGAAGACTCAGTTCCTTTTCTAAGGGTACTTACCTAACAATTTGTATAAATTACATTTTCTACTGCTTAATACATTCCAAAAGAGGCTTAGAATTACGTAAGAACTCGTTTGTTCTATTCATGTTTTCAGCTTGTAGTGGGGAAAGGAAATCATTTCGAATGTTTTTACATATTATACAATATTATGAATTAGCAAAGAGAACTTTTAAAATCTAGTATGATTACACAAAGTTTGGTAGGACGGACGATTTAAAGTTCTTTCTTTTAGGTACTTACCTAAACTAAGCAAACAAGCCTTTTTCGTTAGGGAAAAATTCCAATGTATATTATCTTGATTATTTAGCCAATATAACCCTACTTTTCATATCAACTATTTATATTTCAAGTAACAATGTTATAATTATAACAATTACATACATACAACATTTTACAACCGTAAGTTTGCAAACCGCAGGTAAACCAAGGAATGCGCTAGTGCTTAGACGTAATCGTCTAAGCACTAGCGCATTAATGCGTCGTTAATGCGGGCGTGCGAGAGGCCTGCGGTTGGCAAGCGACCCTCAGATCCACAGAAATATATAGAGATAGAAGAAAAACACAGCGTGTAATGTTTTTCGCATGGCGTTTGTGTAATTTAGTTATGGTTTATTTACAAAAAATATAAATTTTCCATTTCATTTGGTGGTTTTTGAACAATTCATTATACCATTATTATCAGATTTTCAAAGTCTGATAATAATATTGACGGCCACTCAAGTTAACGGCGTGCATTAGGTCGTTGCGACTTCTTTTTGGCACGCGAGGCACATGCACTGTTTCCTTCGATATATTTCTATGCTCAGACCTAACTATATTCTCGCGCATAGGTTATCTATAACCAGCCAAAGATTCAATCCTTAGGTGCATATGATATCAAAAAATATACTACTGAAATGACACAGCTAGAAATCAACTTAACGTCAATGTCAAACTGGTCACGAAATCTTTGACGCGAGACATTTCAGAAATAAAATGCACGATACAGTATGCATCTAAGGGGTAACAGCTGACTACATCGTATTTCACTGGGCACATTCATTTGTGATGATAATTTAACTATGATTATTCTGGCATTTTTTTTTCAAACTGCTCCCAAACACTTAATATTCTAAATTTTATAAATTTTATGTAATTCCTACTCAGAATCGCGACTACTATTAACTCTGTAGGAGAAAAAAATGTGTCCAAAATTGTTTTATTCCTATTTCGTTACTTTTCCATATATGTATACTTGTATGGCGGTAACGAAATGGAAAAACAAAATTTGTATAAAAAAATTATTCTTCTATCAGAATCGATAGTACTTACTCGTGATTGTGATTAGGAATCACATAAAATTTATCAAATTTACAACATTAAGTGTTTGGTAGCACTTTTATAAAAAATACCCATTCATTATGTCGCTGAATGTGGCCAATCAATAGGAAGGAACATTCATTGATGAACAAATGTATCAGTATCAAAGCAAAAGGAATCACATATTATATGAAGGTGCAATAAAGAATCGGCCAGCGACAAAATGATACCTTTTGCTTAGAAACGTGACAAATACTTATTTCTAGTAACAAAGGCGTTTTTATAAGACTAAAGTCTCTTAATTTTTAAGAAAATATTTACATTTCGTTTACAAGAACTTTGATAGGAACCAGTATATACGATAATTGCTTTTAAATCACCCCAGACCGTAAGTAGCCTTTTTCTGCTTGCTAGGCGGAGAGAAATTCTCACTTTGTGGCCAGAGCATGACGTAAAATGATGGACATACCACGTGTGGTAATAAAGAAAGCCCCATAACTACAAACACCAGCTGTCTGGGACATTCTCTATTATATCGCGCTAGGTGTGTATATTCTTTTTTTTTTCAATATTATTTTACATAATAATTCTACTAATCTACATATTAAAATGTTTATTGCCCTTCATTTTAGCTATTCATGAACATTATAATATTAAAGGCGCTATGATATATGTAAAATCATATATGAATAAGTGTATATTATTTGCAATAAGCACAATAATAGATTTATCAAAAATGGACCCTAATTCCTCAAAGACATTTATCCTGTTCAGCATATTTTTGCTCTGTTTTATGGCTGTTACTAACATGGATTTAAATTTAATAATCTATTACCTACCTTTATTGAAATTAGTTCGTCGTAACTATTATCGGTTGTTTTATAGTCAGCTAGTGGTTACCTATCTGAAACACTAAAAATGTTAGTCCGAATTTTGTTTCGACAAATATAGTTTCCATTTTTTTTCGTTCGTCCGAAAATTAATTTCGAATTCTTACGATTAATTATATTTTGCCCTAAATCCCATTTCACCGTAATATCAGTTATCCGATGTAACGTGTCGGGTTATTATTAATCATTCGACTTTTTTGATTCACTTTGATTTCAATTGTCCGATGTAACGATTCGAAGGACAATATTTTTGGACTTTTGATGAACTGAAATTTTGATGGATACGGTGTCAGAATCAGAATCCAATTTTTAAAAAAAAATCCGAAACCTGCCATCGGACAAACGATAATAATTCGCATAGTTTTTGGACAAATGCATGATAGGTTTTTAGTGTTTGTGATAGGTTACCTCAGCTAGTGTAGTCGATGTAAAAAATGAGCGAAAATCAACAATATTTAAAGGTCGCTCACATTCGCATATACTTGTATAGAAATAATTTGGGTAGTCGCCACTGACGTGGCGTAAAAGACCTCCTTGGGCAAGCCGGTGCAGGTTTGGCGTACATGTTCCTTAGAATAAGGTGCTCAAATGCCTGATATTAGGCAAGCCGGTAGAAATCGAGTTCTTTGGACGGCACGCTACTGGCAGTCACTCAATGCCTCCTTCCAATGGTCAAAATTCAAAATTATGGCTAGCAAAATCCAGCCTCTTACTTTGCCTAACATTTGTTGTAATTATTTGCGTATTGGCTAGGAACATATATATATTTTTTTTAATTTTTACTCAAAAATCTTAAAATTTGAGCGACCCCTAAATATTGAGATTTCGTTCAAACTTCAAATGAAGGAAGCCTTGTGGGGAAAGAATTATATTTTTTGGGACCACCCTGATACTTATATAATAAGACTATGTTTGTGCGCGCATCACGTAAAAACTACTGGACCGATTTCTATGAAATTTGTTACATAGGTATATGACCTCGGTTAACACATATTATACTTTTTACCCGACTAATTGGCTACTTGATGTTCAAATCAGCTTCTTTTTATGAAGTGTTAAAACGCTCCGAAAGTATGCAGTTTAGTATGAAATACTATCTTCAGTGGCGTAACTATATCATCTGGGGCCCGGGGCAAATTCCTTTAATGGGGGTCCTATCATTAAGCTTTATTATTTTAACGCTATACTTACGCCGGGGCCCTCTTGGGTCGGGGGCCCGTGGCATTTTGCCAGCCCTGCCACCCTGTAGTTACGCCACTGACTATCTTGTGACGTCATGCTCAACATGGTGCCTTATTTTTAGTTTTCGTCACGAAACTGGCACGAAAATAAGTTTGATTGATTTTATCCGGGCTGTTTTGGAAGCGTAATTTTGCTGGTTAGAGTTAATGAATTTATTTTGATTGTTGTCAAATACCCTATTGTAAGCCGAAGCAAAAAAGAGACATTTACCTCCATCATCATCTCGGCAAATATTGTTGAACTAGGTAATGGTCAAGGTATTTTTTTTATGAAACCGAAAGGCAGTTCCGAGACCGAGTCTAGTTTGATCAAAATTATGGCGGCTTACTCTTCTATTGTGGTAATAATGACGTTTACCCGCGCGGTTAAAACGCTCAAATATTCACCCTCAGTCCTAGGGTACATATCTCAAAACAATCTGCAAGGGATGTAGTTCCACGGAAATCTTCGCACATTCTCACCATTCTGTGTTCCAACTACTCGAGGTTGGGACACTCTGCTGTCTCTATCTTCTATTATCAATGGCTTCTGTATTTCTATCGGTGGTTTAGGTAATCCAAACTGGTTGCCTTGCAAGTAAACATAAATGTACAGTCGATGTTAGAGAGACATTACTTTTCCATCTTATCCCGATGAAACACGATATGTAAACAAAACAATATGTATGTATATTCGTACATATGTATACTACCGAGTTACCGACTATATTGTTGAAAACTAATCGCACACCGTAAGAAAAATATCTGACTATAATTCCTAGGGCTGTAAGTGTGTCAGCTTTTAAACGCATATTGGTCTGTCAGATATCATTGCAGGGGACTGTAATTGCTATTGAAGTTGATAATGCCATGTTAGCCTTCATTCAAAACCTCAGCAAAACAGGGGCCGAATAAAAATATATTCGTAAAACAATCGTATACAATTGGATATCTGTTAGAATTTTGCACACAGCCATTTTGAGCTAAGTTCATCAGTAGGCTTATGATGCTACGCTTTGTCACGCGATACATAAATGATAAAGCATCCGTTGCGTTCTGACAATAGTGTGTGAGAGTGACGGATGATTTATTTATCGCGCGACAAAGCGTAGCATCATAAGCCTACAGATTGTAATCTTTTGTATACATTTCATAAAATCTACCGCACAAGTTAGCTATACCAAAAAATACGCTTAATCAAAATATGTCTTTACACTGAACAGTTCTTGTGAGCAAAGGGTACCTACATTTATAAGTTTCTAATATACAAACAATTGCAATATCTAATAAATACTGAATTTACACTAAATACTTTCATAAATTCGGATTAAATTTATAAATGGTCCTTTGTAGCCTTCAAGGCTTCAAAATTATAAAGATTTTCTAAATACAACCATTTTAATACAATACTAATTTACTTTTTGGTAAATTACGTAGATACATATTAATTGTGAGTACTCTAATTTAATTTATCTAACAGTTTCAAGGCGCATGAGCTGCTAAAAATAGGTAAACGGGAAAAAAGCATTGTCAGAAAATAAAAACTATTTTTACAGCGCAATATCGGGTGAGCTGTTGATGCCTTTCGCCACTACTTTAAAGAAAACTTGATCTAAATAACGCCATGAATTTCATAAATTCGCCCGATACACCTTCAACAAATTTGTACCCTCTCAATGGTTTAACCAAGGACCATTAAAACAAGAGGACTGTCATTCTCCATACTTTGGATCGTACCCCGACCACAAGGGGATATCCAGGCAAAAACTAGATGGCGCTATAAAAAACAAACAAACATTTAACGATGTTATAATTGAACAGAGAAACATAGTACAGTAACAATTAGTTCGTAAACAGCTAATAATAAATAAATTCTAACATTTAAATACTATGTGTGCAAAGTTGAATAATTGTAAATAATATAATTCTTATACCCAGCTTATACATAGATGGCGTTGTAAATATCGGGGAACAGCTTTTTGTATGGAGAATGACAGTCCTCATGTTTTAATGGTAAGGACCATTGTTTAACATATTTTTTTTCCGAAAGCTAGCCTTTTCTCTTGAATAAAATAACCCTAAGCCAACAATTTGTAAAGTGGTGTTTAAACTGTTGTATTGAGTATGAAAAAACCGTTTGACATTTTAAACAAAAAAGTGCGTTTTGACCGTAGACAATTATTTACTGTGTACTTAAGATAGCTAAGTCTACCGTGCAGAGCCTAAAGTACGGTATGTTTAAGAGGAAACAGTAAGGTGGAGAGAATTGAAAATTAGGTATTTGTAAAATGTGTCGCTGTCCCGCACTGCCCGCCTCTCCCGCGCAGAGCGCGATAGAGACAACTGCAGCTTGGACCGAAAATACCTTTTAAAATTTCATGAAAACAACGTTTCGTAGTCCCCTGATTTCTTCCCCAAAACTTAACCTATTTAACTATTTTTTTTCATTAAACATTAAAGAAAGGCTTTGGCCGTGTTCCTATGTTTTCCTTTTTTTTAATAATCTAGTCAAATTTGTTTTCTGGATGTGTGGACACAGCGGAAAATCTGGCGTTTTTTTTAGGTTTTTGAAGGTTAATATCTCTGTTGAGAATCAATTTATCGTAAAAAAGAAAACATAGGAACATATCAATAGTAGCCATAGATTTTTGGACAAAAAATTATTGCTCTACTGGCATTATCCAGGGAGGAAACAGGGGAATACGTTTGTATGGAAAAACTGCCGTCCTGTTTCCTCTTAATGGAAAACGTACCTTACACACTGAACTTTAAATTCTGCTCGGCAAAGGAAGAGCGAACTTGTATAACACTATGCTTTACCTTGGGTCGGTCAAAACCCTTTAGTATAACTGGATCGCGCGTTTTTTGTCGCGAGACAAATACCACTCATCTTTTTCCATTCATTATATTATAGTGCGACAGGGACAGGTTATGGTCAAATCACGGTCATGATCAAGCCTGGCAGGATCGAGTTTATTCTAAAGTAGTGACGATTATCAACAGTAACTTGACTACCTACTAGGGTTGCCAACTTTTTCTTGGACAAATATAGTAATTTTCAGCCCAAGGTTTAAAAAAATATAGTACGTACACTGAGAGAAAATAAAGTATACTTTGAAAAAAAGGCCCTTTAAAGAGTGTAAAATTATAGATTACCTACTAACATTCCACGTATATTTTCAATTGGGTGGGGCAACTATATGAGCTGAAAAGCCTATTTCTAACCAAATGCGTATAGACTTTGACATTTAGTGGAAATAAAAACTTAGTATAGTGAAATCGGCCAACCCAAACCACATTTGTAAGAACTGGTCGAAATATCGTTTTTTTTATTATATATTTCTTCAACAGTTTATAGTACACAATAGTACTTTTTGATATAAATGCGGAAAGTATGCCATTTTTCACGAGTCCCGAGGTGCATTGGCCCGAGCCGCCAGGCGACGACGACGTTTTTAATACATTTGCGGAAAAATCTAGATGAAACCAAAACATAGCACCGGTTGTCACCATTCAGCCTAATCAAAAGAAATTATTTTGAAAAGAAACACAGAATTTAATGAAATTTAAACATGAAAAAGCAAGAAATCTATTTATTATTACTTTGTACTTTACTTATTTGCAAATAAATGTGTTATTTAGTGTTCAAAAATTAGCTGGAAAGTAAAAAGCACTAGTGCGCAAAATACAACTTTGCGTACGATTTACAGCTACGAAAAGTACCATTTTTTGAGCAAGTGTATTAAAAAGTATTTTTTTTTTTCAAAAGGACAATACTATATTTTCTAGGACGATTGGCAACCCTACTACCAACTAACTCACGTCTGGGGCATCTTACATTGGCTGCAGGCCTCCATGCCGTCACTGAACTCCTCAATTTGGAGCGTCATCTCGAAGAAGTTGTACTTGTCGTGGACCAGCCGCGTCGCTTGCTCGAGAACCTTCTGCGGGCTCACTCCGGTTCCTGAAATATCATTTTAAAAGTTGAGCCTCGTCCAGAAATCATGTGATCCTTGGGGGGGGGGGGGGGGGGGGGGGGGTCAGAAAAATATCACGAATGATACAATTACCGTCACAATTACTATCACCAAGGGGCCTCCAATCCCACCAGGGAAACCTGGTGGAAAAGGAAACCAGGGAATCCTCAAATTTCAAATTCAAATTTGATCACATTATTTCTGGACGAGCTCTTGGACGTAGCTAAGGGAAAATAATAGGCTACTTGATGACAGTTCAAATCAGCTTATTTTTGTGAAGTGTCAAAACGCTCCGAAAGTATGCAGTTTAGTATGAAATACTATCTTGTGACGTCATGCTCAACATAGTGCCTTATTTTTAGTTTTCGTCATTGTAAAATCGTTGATGGCACGAAAATAAGTTTGATTTTATCCGGGCTGTTTTGGAAGCGTAATTTGCTCGTTAGAGCTAATGAATTTATTTTGATTGTTGTCAAATACCCTATTTAACGCACAAAAGGTCAATGTATCGACCGCCTGTTTTAGAAAGGAGTTCTATAATTGAGAATTGAAGAGAACGAAGGTGCGGAGATCATCTAATAATAAAAGACAACAACTTATGGGTCGATTGCAGAAAAAGTGTACATTGTGTAACGATGAAACGTCTTCTAACATAAAAAAGTTATATAATAAATCGAGCTCTAGTGGACGACTCAAGGTTGCAATGATGATGATGATCTTGATGATGACGAGTAGAGACCGACTGAAATTTTGGTTTCGGTTTTGGTTTCGGTCTAGTCGGTAGTTCGGTCGGCTAAAAAACGGGTTTCGGTTTCGGTTGCCATCGAGCCGAAACTGCGGCCGTAACCGAATTCGTGAAGTTTCGCTCTGCGATCGGACAGCCTTTATTTCAAAAATCACAAATGAATTATATGAAATAAGAAGTGATCACATGTTAAAAATCCATTAATATAAACTTATTACTTCAAATATCAGATACTGAATGATTAGTATGTTTTTAAAAATAAAGACTGACTGTTTGAATAGGCTACTTTCCTGACAGATCAAATCAGTTACTTTTTATGAAGTGTCAAAACGCTCAAATAGTATGAAGTTTGTATGGAGTAAAAGTGAAATGACGTAATTTTACTCAAACATCAAATCCTCTTCTTATTTATAGGTTTTGATCTTTTAAAAATCGTTTAAAACGCTGATTAGGTGATATTTAGTTCATTTCGAAAGCTGATTTAATGACTAGCGTGTAGTAATTTATATTGACTACAGGTAAATACCCTATTATTGGTCGGTTGGCACCATTGGTCGGAGCTGTAATGGTCGCGTTCACTATAAGTGGACCTAGCCGACCAAGTCAGAAGAACTGTCTGTCCTGGACCGGTCATACGAGTTTCTCGGTATGACGTCGCCCCTACCTGGTTCCACCGGAAGACCAGCGCTGGCTCTCAGGTCAGCATTTTGCTGAGGTGGGACCGTTTTGTGGCAGCGTATCTATTTTTAATTTAATGTGTATACTCTTTTGTTTTTTATCTTGTGCTGTCATGAATAAATGTATTTTCTTTCTTTCTTTCTTTCCTATTATAATTCTTTCCACGAAAACATTACCTTATATGGAATTTCGGTTTCGGCCGAAAGTAGGACCGAGACCGAAATTCGGTTTCGCTTTCGGCCGTAAAAACTAGTTTCGTTTTTACTAATGACGGGATGGGACATAAACAGGCATCGGATATTCCTAAGCAAGTATGGAGTCGGCTTCTTAAAAATATATTTTTAAATAATATAAGTTCCGGGATTCCGGGATTGCATAAAACGTTACGAGAATGTAATATATCGCAAAAATGTTTAGGTTTTACTTTTTTTAGGTTAGTTTTGTAAGTACTCAAGTTGATGTATGCACTTGCCACATGAAGTAGCTGTAGCAGTATCAATGAATTCAGTAATTTATTCGGTTTACTAAATTCATTTAACTCTAAGGACAAGTTTGAGATATTTGTAAATAATTTCCGAAATCCCGGTAAATTTACCAACAAAAGTAAAAAAATAAATTGAGTCCGCCTCCATACCATTCAAATACCTACGCCGACGCCGAAGTTTAGGTAAATAGGCGCAGGAATATCCGATGCCTGGACATAAAAATAGGCTGACTAAAACAAGAACTCACGGATGGCGAGGTGAGCGGACAAAGCTGTTTTGTCGAGCGAGAGCGCCCACATGCGTAGGTTGTGGACTCGGACGACGCCAGGTAGCGCTAGGAACGTGTTCGCGACCTCCTGTCAAATAATACCATCATATTAATACCCCTCGTCTTCTAGAAGTATAGTAGAAACTGATATATAAATAAATAAACAAAGTATAAAGACAACCAAGTAGTACGACTTCGGCCGTTTAGGAGCGCGCGACACGTATTTACACAGACGCACGACGCGCGTCTGTGTGAGTGAACGCCATACTGTGGCAGGCCCGCGCAGGCCCAAATGCTTGCATGTGGTGCGTCCGTACACGGCGCGCACACATGCGCGCTCCCAATGTACCTTTTGTAGGAAGAAAAACTACCGTATACCGTGAATTGAGCCTTATCACACTTGCGATTTGCGAGCGACCTGCGGGCGAGTTAGAAGCGAAGTTCCATACAAATGTTTTTGTATGGAAATGGCTCTTTTACATGTCTGATTGTATTATTTTATCTTCTTTTGGCGCTTCGGGTAATGACCTTCTGGTGAGAAGAAGCGCCGGAAGAAACTCACCAGTTTTCTTTTCAAACATCTTAAGTGTTACAACAATATGACGTTAATACATGAGATTTCGTTAATACATTACATTAAACTTAAAACTACATTTATACAGATGTAAAGGATCCTTAGGCGTCAAAACAAGACAAATAAAATAATAGAAAATAAATTGATAGTAAAATTAAGGAGATGTATAGAGTCTGTTGTAATTTAGTATAGTGTATTATTTCGTTGTCTATATTAGCTATCTCTGTGAAAGCGTTTTAGGAAGTAGATAAAAAACGTTGCTGTTATCAAGGACCATTAAAACAAGAGGACTGTCATTCTCCATACTTTGGATTGTAACCCGACCGCTAGGGAATTTCCGGGCGAAAACTAGATGGCGCTAAAAAGCTAAACATTTAACGATGTTATAATTGAACAAAGAAACATAGTATAGTAACAATTAGTTCGTAAACAGCTAATAATAAATAAATTCTAACACTTAAATACTGTGCCACGTTTGCAAAGTTGAATAATTGTAAATAATATAATGCTTTTACCAAGCTTATACATAGATGGCGTTGTAAATTCGGGGAACAGCTTTTTGTATGGAGAATGACAGTCCTCTTGTTTTAATGGTCCTTGCTGTTATCCAAAGAATGTAATCGAAAATCCTTTTCGTGCGAACCTAGAATTTTTGAGGCGCACTAGAAGTCGTTCGTACCTGGAAGTCTAGTCCTCTAGGCGAGCCTTCCATCAGCACGAGCAGCGTCTCCTTGATGATGTTGAAGGTGGTGATCAGCACCAGGATCGAGAACAGGAACGTGCAGATCGGATCTACCAGGTCCCATGACGGCTGAGGAATAAAACACCTTAATATTAGGGATGTAACGATACATAATTTTGGCAATACGATACCGATTATTGTAGTAAATAATCGGCGATGCCGTTACCGGTACCGATATCTTAGTTAAATAATGAAGTATGAACTTCAGATATTTGTATGTCTTTATTATACACCTAAAACTTGGTTATTTAACAGAGAGTCAACTTTGAAAGTGTAAAGTAAAAATAAATAAATCGTCAACTCAAAATTTAAAAAAAACTATGAGCCAAAGATATCATTAACATAGTAATTATCATTGCACAAGGTAATAGACCAATACATAAATTAAGTCAGTAATTGAAATTACTTTTTGCAGATTTTTTTCATACAGAAAATTCTTTGCGCACTCTTCAAGTATCGGTTGTATATAATCCGCGATAAAGATATATCGGTATCGGTATCGTTACATCCCTACTTAATATCAACAGTTAAATTCAGGGGCGTATTTTGAAATTTGGCGTCCCGAGCCAATAAGTTTCGCCGCCCCAGAAAAAGTAAAAGTTGGTTGAAAGGCGGGCATTTCTCTAGAAATATGTCTGCGGTCACCTCATTAATCTGGCCCTTTTTCATACTAAATGTATGGAGACAGATGAGTCGCAGACATATTTCTGGAGAAATGCCCAGGCGCCAAAACCAAAACAAAATGCAACTGGCCAAAGGCGGTTACGCCGCCTTTGGCGGATTGGCGCCTCGGGCCATGGCCCGGATGGCCCTAAGATAAATAGGCACCTGGTTAAGTTACACAACATGGGAATTATGTGGACAACTAGTCTTTTTACACCACCAAAAAAACAAGGCGAAGATATAGCTCGCCGACTCAGCAAAAACCTATGCAGTCTTGTCAAGAGTCTTAAGTTATATTTGTCAGGAAATATAGACGCCGGGAGCGAGTTCCATTCCTTGGCGATCAGCATTAAAAACGATGAAACGAATTGCTTCGTGCAACCGCGAATGACGAGCATTCCATGGAAACGTTATGTAAGCAATACAATACCTTTATAATATTTTTGACATGTAAAATTAGGAAGCTGAATATCTGTATGGTAATATCAAAACTTGGTTTCTAGGTTAGTAGTGTTTCTTAGCAGCTATTAAGTTTTATTAGGGTAGCGAACCATAGCGTTACGTAAGCACCATGGTATAGTCCGTACACTTAAGACCAAATGCTGTCAAACGAACGCAGGTCAAAAACTACGTTATGCTCTGATTATAAGGTAGTTTTTGGCTTGCGTTCGTTTGACAGCATTTGGTTTTAGCCAAGGACCTTAAAATAAATAACCAGACGGAGGCCCGCCAACAGAGAACTGAAGCCATTTCGAATGCGCCGACTGCTTGTATAGTTTTTATCCGGTCAACTGGGCTAATGCTGTTAAAGAATACAATAGCATTGAGAGGTAAACCACAAATTAGGATAACGAGAATATACTGTCAAAAAAGTGTAACTGCCTTGAAAGATCATTAGATTATAGATTCTATTTACTAGACAGTAAAGTGTAAAAGCAGTTATAGATAACTGCGATCTTAATTTGTTTTGCATTTCACATTCGCCGTACGCATTATACGTACGAGCCGCACCCACACATCAACTAGTTTTTTTCTACTGCGAGCAGCACACACAGATAGGTAGCCGGCCGATTAGACGTGCTTCAGTTCTTTGTTAGTGATGCTCTGTCCGGCTTATTTGAAGGTCCTTGGTTTTAGCGACTAAAAGTTGATGTTTTCATGGACTGCTCCTTCCACGCCTGGATGTCCGTTAATGAAACGGGAATGGTGCAATCAAGTCGTATAAATATTAAATCACTAGTGATACTAACCTTGAAGTAGATGACGATAGCTGCCACCAATACGCCGAAACTTTGCAGAAAGTCGCCCAGCACATGGATGAAGGCAGCTCGCACGTTGATGTTCTCCCTGTGGTCGTGGTGATGGGAAGACGAGCTCTCTACGTCGGAGTCACTAGTTCGATCCTGGGGGAAAAGCGATAAGTGTTAAGAAATAAATACAATATTTTTATCGTACCGCAAAATTTCAAGGGATCCTTAAATAGGCTCGTGTCCTAAATTTTGTTTCTGATGTAAATAGATTCTACTATTTATGAGGATCAAATTTATACCTATAACTACTACACTTGGATTACTATAACAACCACAAATTGCAATCAAAAGTAGCCCACCGCACTGAGCGTTGAAAACGGGCCATACAAAACGGACGCACCCTGTGACGTCATCTCTTGTCCTCGCTGTAGGTACTAAGTCTGTATGAAAAGAATTGCATTTTGCCATTTTGAGCACGAAAAAGTGCGTTTAAGCAAGCGTTATTGAAGCATTCCGTAAGCGTTATTCAAGCATTCCGAAATTGACTTTAATTTTTCTTTAAGACGATAAAAAAAAATATCGATTTTTTTTAAACTTTGTGGTCTCATAACTTTATATTTTTTATACATTTTTTGTTTATTTCTTCTGTGTTATGTAGGGAATGCAAACCGGTTAATAAAAAAACCGGTAAACCGCCTATAAATAAGTTTTATTATTATTTACCTATAGGTATTACAACCCAGTGCTTTCTACATTGTAAAATCATTGTATTGCATTGTATAAGTCCTATGACTTAAAAGGAAAAAAGATCGCGAAAATTGAATGATTGTAAAATTAACAAAATCTCTAGAATCTAAAAATATTCATAAATTAACGTAAATGAACCAGATTTACCAATTATTTATTTATTTAAACTTTATTGCACAATACAAAAAAGTACAAATGGCGGACTTAATGCCTTAAGGCATTCTGTACCAGTCAACCAATTCTTCGCATCCTCCAGTAATTAAAAAAAACTGGACGGAATTAGTCTTATTTGTATAACAAAGTATAAACGGCGCAGCCCTGGGCTTGCCTAATGCATTAGGCAAGGAATAAATAACAATTACCGCGAAACAAAATCGCGGAGTGACATACGCCTGCCAATACAATAGTACATTACACAACTAGGGTGGTAATACAAAGAAAGGCCGAGATCGCAGATGTTTGCGGCCGGAGCTGCAAGCGAGGGACGTAAATATGCGATCGAGTGTTGTGTACATCATTTTATGTCTATACTTGGGCAAGCAAAGCGGCTTTTTCCGTACGCGCAGCGTGCGGAAAAAGTCACTTTATGGCCAGGTGTGGCATAATAATCATTTATCACACAAATATTCGCGTACCTTGTTGTTAAGAACAGGATTGCTGCCTCCGTGAGAATGTCCGTGCCCGCCGCCGCCGTGGCTGTGCCCGTGCTGGTGCAACGTTAGGCCCATGCTGCAACAATATACCTTAATGTAAGGAAACATGGTCGAAAATCGAATTAGCAGTGGGTAACCGAGCTGGTAGCTGCTACGGAAAATTGGACCTTAAGGTGCTTCCAGTCGGCCGGTTTTCTATACAAACCAAAATAGGGTCATTGTTTGCTACTACGGCATCAATTATGTTTGAAATGTGTTTTATTTTATAGCTTAATACATTTTTTCTACTCCTATACTTTTATCTGTCTTTTACTTGGTCACGAACACTAATATAAGAACTTACGTAATATGAGTTCAGAGAAGTCTATACTCTATTCCCCATAACAGCACTAGTGTCGTTATTGTCGCAAAACGATACTGCTAGCAACCACAGACTCCTAAATCTAGGTTAAACTTAGGTCAAGGATTAAGCGCTCAATTCTAACTTTACGATAAAAATGCACAACTACCAACTTAACAAACAATTAAATTGCTACGGTTTTTAAGAAAAACAAAACTTTCCGAAATAAATTCATGCCAACATAAAAAAAGTATTTTTAATATCGTCACTGCGTGTCACTAGTGAGTACCTATACGTCAGTCATATGTCATATTTGCCTATTTTATATTTTAAAACCTAGTCGTAGAAAAAGTATTGTATGCAACGTTGTATAATTAAGTCAAAAAACGCTAATGGCGTCTCTATTTGCGATACTCGCCGCGGCGGCGGCTCGTATTGCAACTCGCGCCATTCGCATTTTTTGAGCCTACTTATACAACTGTTGCATAAAATACTATTATTTGCGCGAAACGACATGAGAACTCTCGAAAAGCCAAAAAAGTATATAATTTTAGCCAAAAACGTTTAGTTTCAAATGATAGACGGCGCTGTCGTTAAAGACCCAATCGCACGTTAATTCTAGTTTTTTGAGACTTCTTATATCATTTAGCGAAGAAAAAATTAATCAAACTATAAAATATAACTTATTTTAAACATAATCGATGTCGTGGAAGCAAACAATGACTCACTTTATGTTTGTATGGAAAACTGACCCGAATCATCTTAATAACATATGGATAATATTCAAACGCTTAACAAACATACAGTAAAGTAGCCAAAAAGATAATATTCACCACACGATTGCCACTCATCAACCTATTACTGTTATACATACATTCCGTGTTCTGAAAACTATAGTTTAGCCTAGGACACAATGTCGACTCCGAATGTTTCGTTACAGAAAATTGAACTTTAACTATAGACGCATTAAGTTGAAACTCGCCCTTTAACGCCGAAAGTTTAACCACGACGCCCACAGCGGAGGTGATCAGCATCAACGTAGGGTCGATCTCGAACTGTCGGTATACTACTTTCATAAAAACTTGTAGGTATCTAAAAACGTCGTAGAGAAAAACGTCAAAAGTTACATTCGAACGTCATATACACTTACTGCGTTTTTACCTGGAGTCAGTATAAGATACGTGTTTTTTTTTAATATAGACGATATATCTCTCTGCACCACAATGTATACTAGCCACTATACAATTGCCATTCAAAAATCAACCCTTCACTCGTATACATACGTTTTAAGTTCCAAAGATACCCTTTCAGTTTACTTACACTCATTCATTCGATCAAAAATGAACTTTAAGTACAACAATATAAGGTAGAAACTCACATGAGGTTAACCACGACGCCCACAGCGGAGGTGATCAGCATGACTGTAGCGTTGATCTCGAACTCTCGGTATATGACTCGCTGCACCGCCATGTATACTAGCACGCCAGTAACTACCCAGATGAGTAGCACAGACGTGAGGGCGCCTATTACCTCCGCTCTGTACCAGCCGAAGGGCATTCTGGAAAATTGATACAGGCCTTAATATAAGTTTTGCTAAAAAAAAAAAAAATGTAAGGCTTATTCAAACTTTTTGTTGTCACTTTATACAGTAGACATATAAATGGATATCATTAAATCATCCCTACCTGATGACTCATTGCTTGCCTAAGTAACAATAGTATATTACACACCAAGGCATATATAACCATAACCTCCCAGATTGCACGTGATTGTGGCCCGAATCCTAAGTGAGTACGATAAATATGAGATATAGGGCTTTCTTTATTACAGTCCGTGATGTGTATATAATTTCAGGTCTTCCCCTGGCCAGGAAGTGGATTTTTTCTCCACGTAACGTTCAAACAAAGGGCAGCCACGGCTTGGGGCAACGCAAAATATTTTGATATAGCGTACAAGCAAGCGTTGCGTAGCGTAGCGCAACCATTCACTTTAGAACCACCATCGTTTCCAACGGTGTCGGCACATTCACGCTTAGGAGATTGCGTCTTTATCTAAAGTTGTAAAAGCAGAAATGAAGAGTTACCAGAAGGTAGCGGGTGTGCTCGCGACCCATATCGAGAACAGCGAGATCATGAAACTGGCGAAGTCCGTGAGCAGGTGCGCTGCGTCTATGGCGTTCGCTAGACTGTTCTATAAGTAGCCAATGAAGTTAGAGCGAGATAGAGTTACCTACTAGTAGCGGGTCTGCTCGCTACCCATATCGAGAACAGCGAGATCACGAAACTGGCGAAGTCCGTGAGCAGGTGCGCTGCGTCTAACGCGATCGCTAGATTGTTCGATAAGTAGCCAATGAAGGCAGAGTGAGATAGTTACTTTCTAGTAGCGGGTCTGCTCGCGACCCATATCGAGAACAGCGAGATCATGAAACTGGCAAAGTCCGTGAGCAGGTGCGCTGCGTCTGCGGCGATCACCAGACTGTTCTATAAGTAGCCAATGAAGGCAGAGCGAGATAGTTACTTTCTAGTAGCTGGTCTGCTCGCGACCCATATCGAGAACAGCCAGATCATAAAACTGGCGAAGTCCGTGAGCAGGTGCGCTGCGTCTGCGGCGATCACCAGACTGTTCTATAAGTAGCCAATGAAGGCAGAGCGAGATAGTTACTTTCTAGTAGCGGGTCTGCTGGCGACCCATATCGAGAACAGCGAGATCATGAAACTGGCGAAGTCCGTGAGCAGGTGCGCTGCGTCCGTGGCGATCGCCAGACTGTTCGATAAGTAGCCACCTGGAATGTTATTTAGATTATATAGATTTATCTGCCTTCGAAACACCAAACTGATAGATTATTTATTTTATGGGAAAAATAACAGTATATGCTGTACAAAAAACGTTATAAGTATTAACGTCATGATTATCAAAACACTACTCGTAAATGAGGATAAACGTAGTAAATGTCAGAATATCAAAAGATAAAAAAACAGAATCAGCAAATAATAACCACACCATGTCTCCCAATAAGAATTTTAGAGAATAGGGTGGAACGATGTTCTCCTACATCAGAGGCCAAGAGTCAGAGGACTTTGGCCAGTGACCCAAATAGTAATTGTCAGTTAGTTTTATGGCTGCAGTTTCTGCTTTCCATCAGGTAGCCTGCAAGCGTATTTGTACGTGTTAAGAGTTTGGAGCGACTGCCGCCTGACGACAGTAACTTCTGTGACCTAACCGGACTGACGGTATCATCGTTATACATTAAGATGCTTCAATATGCAAGTTTCCTCAGGATGCTTTCCGTTACCAAAGCACCCAAAGCACCGTTAGTTACCTTACCACACCAGTACTCAAGTAATAAGTATACATATAATCACAGAAATATATCGAGGTAGGAGGAAAAGTATGTGTATGTAGGTACCCCGCGTGCTAAAAAGAAGTGGCGGCGACCTACTTTGAATGCCGTTAACTTCAGTTTCCGTCAATATTATTAGCAGATTTGAAGATCTGATAATAATGGTATAATTAATTGTTCAAATACCACCAAATGAAATGGAAAATGTATGTTTTCCATCACTAAATAGCACTTTCGGGGTCAAGCGCCAAGCTAAAAACGTTACACGCTTACTTGCCATACAAATCGACGAACTATTTCCTTATATCTCGATATATTTCTGTGCATATAATAGTAAAACTCAATGGTACATAACCGCTGGGGTTCGAACCCGGGATCTTACGACTTCGAGTCCACCCCCTAGACCGCCAACGCTCTGAATTGTCACTTAGTGATATCGGCGACCGTAGATTCAATTGGCGGAAAGGACATTTATTTGCCTGTCCTTTACCCCAATTGAACCAACGGTCGGCCATGTCATCGACATAATGGCTCTTACGCTCTTATTATACAGGGTGACTGGAAATTCGCCGTATTCCTTGATAGGGGTTTTTCTACAGCTCATTTGCAATGATTTAGGCCCAGTCAACTAGGGGTCAAAACTCCTTGGTTATCGAGATATTCAAGTTTTTTGGTTTTTTTTTAAATACCCGCCTCTTGATATAAAACTGGTGATTGTGTAGAAACGACGCAATTTTGAAATTTAAAAAAAACCATGTTTTGAATAGCTAATAAACTACTGATTACATTACAATAGTAAAAAGTGCCAAAACATTACAACAATTGACAAATAAAAGCATTCAAAGTCAGAAATTCCAGATTTATTCCCATTTTTTTTTCATCTCAAATAAGGAATACGGCGAATTTTACAGTCACCTTGTATAGAAGCATTTGCTTTTAAAATGTCCCCTTAACAAGCAGATCGTCACAAAACTGACAATTATTGTCCAACTCCATATCACCAATTAAGTCACCAACTGACAGGTTACATGCTACAGGTTATATGTTACGTGTATATATACATATATACATATAATGATGTGCTCAAAGTACTTACCGACTATTTCTCCTAACATAAATATTACACATAGTATGCTGGCTATGATGAGTTTTCTTCTTGCCCGCTTGTCTATTTCTTCGTTTCTCGTTCTGTGACAGTGTAAACGCCCTGAAATAATTAAATACGCCGCATTAATTTAAATAACTTTTATTCCACTATTATTCCAAAACATAATTGTTTAGAATAGATAATTCGAGAAAAGGATGGTACGGCCGTGCCTTTGTTTTGTTCGACTTGACGGGGGCACTGCCGTGCTCAATTTACAGCACTATGAATCAAATAGTTTTCACTAATACTTATTTAGTAACCGTTTCCTAGTCTTCCGTATGTAGTAGTAAATTAACTTAATCTAAGATAAGGCCCAACATCGACCTTCCCTTATCCTTTTTCCTAATTAAACTATACGTATTAAACTATATGTACCTATACGTATAATATAAGGGTAAAGTAAACATAACCCCACTAGTGTTGCCATCCCGTATTCTGGCAAGGCTATAATTTAATTGCCAATTATTTACTTCAAAAGTTCATTTGACAGTAAACGTAATCGTTTAATTAGAAAAAAATAATTCAAGTCGATTGTACAATCGAAGACACTGCTAACTGACCACTTGTCACCCTTATTAAAATGTATTAAGGTCTGACTGATGGCCACTTAACTGTGTCTTCGTTTGTACCTAAAAGTGTGGTTGCCAACTTTATTCCCGGTCGCAATACCGTAGTATCAAGTTTACAATGTTAACATAAAAATCGCGGCAACCCTAGCATCCCTTCTACCTTTGGCATAGGCATAGGCCTATACCATTGTGGGCAGTATAAAATTACCTACTTTTCTATATACACTCACAAACACTCTAAAAAAGAATGTAAAAATTACATTTAGTATGGGCAAATTCACCCACCCTTGCCAGGATGTGGGGAGGCAACCCTAGTGCATTGTGTGTATTTTTTTCAAGAAAAAGTTGAGGGAATGTCGTTAGGTGGTCTATTCTACTAATAATACTTCAGTGAACTGAAAGTCATCGTTTCCAAACAAAGTGAACGATATCCAAGTTTATAATCACGAATGTTTTCATTACATAGACCCATAATAACCACAATACATGTGCCGTCTCAATTGACATCGTCCGAAATTTGATCACCGTGTGAACGCGTTGGTCACGTGTAAACGCATTGTTTGCACCAAGGGTAATTATGTGATGGAAGGATGATTATTGCTACTGTAGCTCTGCAAAACACGACTAAAAACGTAAATAAAATGTATAAATAAGGTCCACTTTCAATTTTAATGGATGCGGAGACTATATACGTCGTTGTGATAAAAAGAGCGATTGACCATATCCCTCAGAGAGATGATCAACTCCCGGGAGATGTTAAAATAATGACGCATTGGGTTATGTCCCTAACGAAATTTAGCGATTTGATCAAATCTCCAAGCTGTTTTAGGGAAATGAAAAAAGGGCTACCGGACTTTTTCATTTGCCTTAGAGATTTCTTCAAATAAGATATTTTAGTGAAAAGATAAAACGAGTAATTTAAGGCAACTCGATTTTAACAATTCACTAAACAAGTCTAGTAATTTCATCATATCCCTAAACAGTTTGTAAAATTCTCATAAGCTGTAGATATCAAATGGCCGTCAGCCACTATTAGATATAGTAAGACATGCAAGAGATAAATAAAATAGTCTTGATCTGACCGCGTAGTTTCATTGACGCATCTTGACATTAACACGGTGCAGCTGGTAGGATCAAGACTAAATCATTTTACTGTTTTTCCTTCATGTACATCTTACAATTTTGGTGTTTTTAGAGACTCCACGATTTTGCCAGATTTTCTTGAGCCGTGTCATAGCATCCTTAGCCATTCCTATGCGTCTCTTGATCTCGGGCACACAGCTACCATCCTTGCATATTTTAGACCCCAGATACACAAAGTCATCCATCGGTCAGTCATACCGGTTAGGTTAGTTCCGTTTTTCGCCACGCCTATTCTCTTTCCGCACAGACTATGTGTATTGTTTAAGGGGTCATCCATATATTACGTCACACGCAAAGGGGGGAGGGTGAGTCTAGCCAAATATGACAGCCTATGTTAAAAAGATGGAATATGTTAGGAAAAATCGTGTGACGTAATTCGTGAATGACCTAATCTACCCAGCCTTTCCCGATTCCCACTCACTCTCAACTTCCGCGAGGCTGCCATTGCGTCGCTCCGACTCATCCCCATCCCCGCTCTCTATGACCGCGCAGCATCCCGTGGACGGGTTCCCGTGCACGCAGAAGATGACTCTCCGCCCCCGCGCCGGGCTGTCTGTGCCGTATGATGCTTTACCATCTTTGAACCTGGAAAGAGACATAACGATCATGGACTGGATGACTAGGCGACACAGATTAATATCATCAAAGAGCTTTTCCTCACTATTACCGGTACTAACATGTCGCCGCCGTCATCTGTTCCTTTCACTCTACTGTGGAGGAAAGAATGAGACAGGGGATGTCGTGAACATACGAGTAACAGTACGGGTATTAGTAGGTGGCGAAAAAAACTTATTATAATTATAATGCATGAGGCACTTTACAATGCGTAAAGCAGGTTTCTAAAAAAAAGGTTATATTACAAACGGACGGATATTTGAACATGGCGAAATTATAAGTATTCCTGGTTTGTATGCATTTATGTTTGTAAACACTTTATTGCACATAAAGTCATACAGAAACAGTACAAAGAACAATGGTTATGTACAAAGGCGAACTTATCCCTGTAAGGGACCTCTTCCAGCTAACCTTTGAGCAAATGAGAAAGAATAACTAACATCAAAGATAGACAAACTGACAAAATTAATTCATTTACATACACGAAGAAAATAGGGCAACTTCTGAATACACATAAAACCCAAATATAAATATATTACCAATTATACATATTGAATATAATCCAACTACATATATACATTTCGTAATAAAATGCCCTGCCCATAGACAATGCGAATGGCAAGTCACGTTCGGAAACCATAGCGGTAAAGACCATTTTAGTTGATTTTATATTTGCAAAATAATGAAATACACTACTTAAACATTTAATTAATGTTACCGAAATATGTGTTTACATGTATTTGCAATAACATTTATCTTTAAATAAATATTTCAGTGATAAAAGTTAAAAAAGTATGTTGGCGTTTCCTTTGGACATGACAAATATGAGTAAAACAGAACCAGCGTTTCAAATTTAAAAAGAAAACCATTACGCCCTAGGGCGTAATAGGTCATTTACGGCCCGCAGAACCAACGTGTAATGATACCATTTTCGAGCAAGTGTGATGAAAAATATAATCAGTACTCAACCATATCAAGAAACAAATAATTAAAAAAAATAAATGAAATCTTTCCAATCTGGAGTCTGAGAGCCATAGCTTTTTTAACTGGCTGGAAAATCCAAAAATGGCAATGATATAGGTATTATACAGTTGAACACTACGAAACTGGGGTTCCTAATTTTATAACAGAAACCTAAAAGCATCGTGTGACAAAATCAAAACTGTAACTCAAACATGGCCAAATATAATTGGATAAACACTAGATTTTTTTTTTTTCAATTAATAGCAGAACAGCGTCTCTTTAACGAACATTTTTTGAAAAGTGCTAATCGCTGTTATTAAATATTTGCCATTTGGACTAAAACTGGTCTAACATTTACTTGCATAGGCTTAAAGCTTCAAGTAGAAGGTAAAATGTATTGAGTAAGACAAACCGAAATAACTCTCGGCACCTCTGCAAGTAGGATCTTCGACCTTTAGCGGGTGTGCAATATCCGAGCACTTCTTGTATAAATGTACCGATATATAAATATGTATGTGGGATAGGCATGGATATACATATAGTACAGACGCGTAGTAATCTCTCTAAGAGCCCCCACAGACTAGACTTTATATCGGCCGATAGTTTAATCGGGCTGTTAATTAGTATGAACACCCAATCGGTGTAATATCGACGGTGGTACAGAAGCCTTCGTGTGCGAATTCAATTCGCACTTGGCCGTTTTTTTTAGGATTGATATAAAAAAACCTAACCTAATGAGTACTATATCGTCGTGATTACTTAAAAACTAAATATTTTTACTAAAAAAAACCCCGACCACGGTGTACTTTAAAAGTGCATAAAATCCGCTATTTTGTTTATTTTAACGAACTTCATACCTAGTGACACTCGCGCCATCAAGACGAATCTAATGATGTATCATTTATCAAAATCGGTTGTGCCGTTGAGTAGTTACGAGCGGACATAGGAACGGACATACATACATACATACAGGTCAAACACATAACCTCCTTTGGGCTTCGCCGCAGTCAGGTAAAAAAAAACAAGTATCTGATAATGAAGTTTGTAACTTTTTACGTTTTTCTCTTCGACGTTTTTAGATACGAGGTTTTTTCACAGTAGTGACGATATGACGTGTGATGGCGAGTTTAAAATTGTCAGCTTTCATTAGGAACGATTTGTCTATATCCCTAAACTCAAAAGTCAGATCACGTAATGTCTCCATACTTGGAGAAGCGAGCCTTGCGATGCTTAACCTATGGCGCGGAAAGGTCTCAAGAAAGGTCGCAGTTTGTATACTTATACAGGGTGTCCCTAAAACCAACTTTTATACGATCAGGGCTGATAGACCAGCTCATAAGAACCTAGATTAAGCAAATTTGACCTCAGTAAAAATCTCTTAGTTTTCGAGATATTGACGTTTTTGTAAAACTCGTGCTAAGTGATACCCTGACTCGGTGTTTTGAGTGTCATTGCTAAAATATCAAGTATTTTACAAATCTGTTTTTTGCTATGTGTGGCCAAATAACTATGCTATTGAACGTATTTTCTATTTTTGCTAATTTATTCATGCTGTGGACACAGTACAATAACAAAAAAAAATTATTCGATTTTTTTCAAATTTCACCTCTGACTTCGAACTAGCGTGGTGAAAAAAAAATGTACCAACATAACCAGGCACTCAACGTAAAAAAATTGCGCATTTATTGTAGTTTCTAAAATGGTATAAAATTTACTAAACCCTGTAATAATTTTTGAAATAATGATATTTTGTTACAAAATTAACTGTCTGCCGCCTTCATCTCATACGATCCGGTTGAACTAAGTTTGCACCTGGCGTGCTTGACATCACATACAAATTAGGTGCAAACTTCACGTAATCGTCAATATCTCGAAAACTAAGACATTTTTATGAGGTCAATTTTACTCAGTCTCGTTTTTTATGAGCTGGTTTATCAGCCCTGTTCGCCATTTTGTAAAAGTCGCGAATTTTGATAGCCTGGATCAGTCTTTCGAAAGTCATGACTTCAAATTTCAGTATTTTCTTAATCTGCTTTTTGTTTTAAACATTACTTAATAATTATGCTATCATACCTTATCAAAATAAATTAGATTTTACGTGATTCAAAATATGACCTCGGATTTGAATCGCGTAATACTTAAAACAAATTTACCATGCTAAAATAAAAAAAAATAATGTAGTTTAAAATAGTAAGATTTTACACACTAGACACCGTAGTTTTTAAGATAATAGCATTTTAATTCAAAAGGAGGTTATACTACAATATTCCATTGGTTAAATTTCGTACCAGAATTTGAATTTCGAACAGAAAAGGTATGATAGCATAGTTATTAAGTAATGTTAAACAAAAAGCAGATTAAGAAAATACTGAAATTTGAAGTCATGACATTCGAAAGACTGATCCAGGCTATCAAAATTCGCGACTTTTACAAAATGGCGAACAGGGCTGATAAACCAGCTCTTAAAAAACGAGACTGACTAAAATCGACCTCCTAAAAATTTCTTAGTTTTCGAGATATTGACGATTACGTGAAGTTTGCACCTAATTTGTATGTGATGTCAAGCACGCCAGGTGCAAACTTAGTTCAACCGGATCGTATGAGATGAAGGCGGCAGACAGTTAATTTTGTAACAAAATATCATTATTTCAAAAATTATTACAGTGTTTAGTAAATTTTATACCATTTTAGAAACTACAATAAATGCGCAATTTTTTTACGTTGAGTGCCTGGTTATGTTGGTACATTTTTTTTTCACCACGCTAGTTCGAAGTCAGAGGTTAAATTTGAAAAAAATCGAATAATTTTTTTTTGTTATTGTACTGTGTCCACAGCATGAATAAATTAGCAAAAATAGAAAATACGTTCAATAGCATAGTTATTTGGCCACACATAGCAAAAAACAGATTTGTAAAATACTTGATATTTTAGCAATGACACTCAAAACACCGAGTCAGGGTATCACTTAGCACGAGTTTTACAAAAACGTCAATATCTCGAAAACTAAGAGATTTTTACTGAGGTCAAATTTGCTTAATCTAGGTTCTTATGAGCTGGTCTATCAGCCCTGATCGTATAAAAGTTGGTTTTAGGGACACCCTGTATATTCATTCATTCTGTTTCGTAACGAGGAAACTTCAAGTGTTGACGAGTCTCTAGGGTAGTTGTAATACTTGCAACGTTTGGCCTACTTCATATGGCCACATAACCCAGATTTGGCTGTTTGGTTCATAGTAAACGTAATTTTAAAGGTTTTTTAGTATATTATAAATGCGTAACTTGTGCATACGTGTGCCCCTTATTAGTTATTTCACAAAGTAACAGTATAAAGTAAGGTACAGGCCAACTGAGAATCGGGTTCTGTGAACGCCATGCCACTGCCTAAGGCTGCGGCTCCATTGAGGCGGAGACGAGCAGAACGCAGAGATGTGTAGGGATCGACCAATCACTTTAGTGTTCGCTGTTTCCATTGACATTAACGAGATCCTACACATTCCTACACATTTCGCCGCCTCAGTAAAGCCGCAGCCTAACAGCAGTGTTTACGGGATCTTCCGCTTTATAATTCCTATCAAAATTGACAAGCGATTACCCACACTCGCACGTGGCCATTAGCGCAGGTTACCGTAAGTGCATAATGCGCTCGTTGCCGTGATTGCCCCGATTGCCGTGTTTACAACCTTGTGCGCGCGCCCCATAATGCGCGCGCTCGAGCGGATGACTTTTTCTATGCGTTTTTAGAGATCTGTGACGAAAAACTCGCTTCTGGATGCGAATCGATTCAGCCTAGAACAACTGAAGCCAGTGCCGTAAATAGGGCGGTGCCACCGGTGCCCAGGCACAGGGCGTAGACTCTGGGGGCGCAAGAATGGCCAGACCAGGCAGGACCCTAGGTAAAAAACAACGGCGCAGTTATAGAAGCTCGCACAGGGCGCAGAAAAGGCTATTTACGGCACTGCCCATCGCCGGCGAGTAAACGAGTAAAGTTGGGCGAGTAGCATTACATTGCATCTGAAAAGGTCGATTGATCACACTGTGCCTGGTCAGCCCGCAATTAACGGTTAGTGCCTCTTCACACTTGCGATTTGCGACGACTTAGAAGTGAAGTTCCATACAAATACCGTTCGAGTTCGCCGCGACTGGTTTTGTATGGAAGCTCGCCAGTAAATCGCAAGTGTGATAGGGCATTTCTCCAGAAATATGTCTGCGACTTATTCATCTGTCTCCATACATTTAGTATGAAAAAGAGCCAGATGAATGAGGTGACCGCAGACATATTTCTGGAGAAATGCCCGATAAGACCTTTACTCACCTAACTCTTACTCGCCGGCGGTGGGACCAGTGCCTAACTCACAATTTGGCGCTCAATGTCGTCGCTTTAATTAACAACTGTTCGCTCTTAAAGAAAGAAAGAAAATGCATTTATTTACTTAGGCATTTACGAATAGCAGAATTAGGCGTAAAAGCAAAATAACCCCCATTTGGGCATAACGCATCCTTCGTTTTATACATGCGTATGCTAATACTCTAACTTTTTAGCCGACTGCTGAATATAGGTCTTCCTTAACTGAACCTGTATGTGCCACATCAACCGTTGCTATAGCTAGACTAGGCATATAATATTCTAGGGCATATACACAAGGGTATAACCAAGCGTAATACTACTTCATCCACAGAGTAAGTAGCAGTGGCGTGGCGTAAAAGATATCCTTGGGCAAGCCGGTGCAGATTTGGAGTACATTTTCCTTAAGAGCTGTAGAATAAGGTGGTTAAGTGCCTGATATTAGGCAAGCCGATAGGAATCGAGTTCTTTGGACGCCACGCCACTGGTAAGTAGGTAGTAATAGTACTACATACAGAAGGTTCTCTTTCTAACAAAACTGACGTGCTGGTCCGATCACCGGATGGAACGCACTGGATCCGACCGTCTCTCTCTATCGCATAACGCGTGCTCGTTCTGGTCGCTGGCTAAGCCCCTCCGGAGGGGCAACATTTGGTACTACTAGCCAATCGGCGAAATCGCAGAGTGAGCCACTCCTCCTTTAACTTGCTCACTCTATGAGTTATTTCAGTACCCTTGTAAAACGCTATCTTAATACGTAACATTTTACCTACGTTTTAATGTCAAAAGCTCTATTCGACGTGATTTTGCAACACGGAACCCTTAGCACGTGAACACGCTTTCGGCCTTAGTTTTGCTTAATTAGTGCAGTGGGACGCACGATATGCAGATACAATGTAACGCAACGCAATACTGTAACGACATCCTCACACGTGATGTGAAGCCAGATAACAGCGACCTTACCTACTTAGGCGCTTACGACCTAATTGAAGTTGTTCCAACACATATTCGATACTACGCGAGTGGCAAAGTCTTAAGCGCCAACGGCACTAATATCGCTTTTAGTGAACAAAACGCTGAAACACTAAGTTGGTGATCACCGATCACGGAACATTGCTAAATGCTTTATAAGTGCAATTAACAATAATTCATTTAATAGACCGCAAAGGCGGAGTAAAAGTACTTGAATTTAAAATATAGTGATAGCACAGAAAATTATGTTAATCAACGGAAATCTAATTATAATATTTGTTAACAATTTCCAGCCGATCAGACTCAACTTAGTTTGGCGCTATCATTAAGACATAAAGTTTATTTGGTTCACAATCGATTAATTCATGTATAAAAGATACCTATAAAATTAAATGATTTTTAATTTAACTGGGAACTTTTAAAGTCTGTTCCAAAATGACGTAAATTTTACGCGCCATTTCTCTCATATCAGTACTGGTCACACTGCATTCTTCGATTTATGATCTAGTTTACACATGCCCTATTTTAATTGCTAATATTTGTATTTGTACGTAGTTAATGCTTCGTGCCATATTTAATAGCTGGTCGTGCATTGTGTGCATAGACCATAGTGAATACCTACATTGATTCTAAGTGCGTTATTTGAACCGCGTTTCACCCGTGTCATTCGTGGACACGTTTTTGTCGAAGTTCCATGCGATTTTAGTCTTTTTTGACGCTGAAAGTACTAACGAGCCTTACTGGCTGTTGTAAAAATCGAACAAGGTGGGGGCCGTGGCGTTCCCTGGGATCGAACCAGGTCGCTTGGCTCGGACCACCGGGAAGTTTCGCTGATTGCTCAAAGTGAGCAACGGAACAGCGGGAGAGGTTGAAACAGATCAAACTCTGTAGAGTGTGTACATCGAACTAAAGGGATTTTAGTCTTATATCGAGCTGTTTGGTACATATCCGGGACTTCTAAAAATATTTTGGAATTTCATTAAAATCGACAGGAACTTCGACAAAAACGAAATTGACCTGCGTGAAACGCTCAAATAATGACCCGTAAATGGGTACAAACGGATCCACTGTTAAATGACCACTCATAAGACTTAGGAATGAGACCTCGCTTTTTAGGTAATTCTTATACTTTTTTGTGCAGAGTAAAAAGGTAGCGTTAGGCGCAATGAGCTATGCACAGTTCTTGGTTTTTATCACGTCACATTTTTTGTTATTTCATTGCATAATTACGTTACGATTCATTAGATTATGAAATATTTTATTTCAGTTTTTGGGAGTTGTTGAGATACATAAATGATTAGATTTTGTTAATAATGCTGCATAGGTATGCATAAAGTAAGTTAAATACCTACCATTAACCAAGTAATATACAGCCTTCAATCCAATAATAAAAAAAAAACTATATGGATGCATCCGTTTCAGAGCTATATGTATTTAAGTAGTTTATAGTTGTAGAGCTATAAACTAAATAAACTCGAGCGACATTTGTATGGAATGAAATGAAATGAAATAATTTATTTCTGCAAGTAGGCCTCAAGGGCTCTTTCACATGTCTGATTCTTTTGGCGCTTCGGCAAATGACATTCTGGTGAGACGAAGCGCCGGAAGAAACTCACCAGTTTCTCTTTAAAAAAAAAATTGCATTACAATAAAAGTGAAAATATTACATGCAATTTCATTAAACAATGCATCAAACAAATACTGAACTACATTACATAATATATGACAATAAACATAAAACTAATTTTTTTAGAGATGTATGTTTTTTTTTGTAGATGAGAATAAGAGTCTCTCAAAAACGCCCGCAAATCGCAAGTGTGATAAGGCACTAAAAGGTTTCAGAGGTTTTACTTTAACACCCGTCCCTTTGCTCGGGGGCTAAAAAATCGGATGTTTGTCTGTCCACAGTAGCATCGCTTTCGCCGTCACCCGCCAGTTATTAACTTAAAATACACTCAAGAGCAAAAGATTCGGGTCACCGTAATTTAAATAATAGAAATAGAAGCCGTTCCAGAGATACAAACGGTGTACGCCAGCTTGACGCCCGGTAGCGTACACCGTGAACAGGCCTTATATTTCGAAAAGTTTAAGGGTACTATTTTTTTCACCCAGGTATTTCGTCAGTACTATTTATTGGCTGCATCAGATTCTGAATATCTTTACGGTGTACGCTATCTTGACGGACACCTTGGACTTAGTTAGACGATAAGCAATGGCGTTCCCATACCTTAGGTACTTATCTTTTATTTGTTTATCGATATCGGCACCTTCAAGTTTAGAAGCGGATCGTAGATAAGGTGTCCTTAATAAGGTCGATAAAGTCAATGAACGCAAGCTTTTTCGATCACATTTGGATGGAGCACGAGACATGACATAGGTCTATCTCGTTATGATGATAGTGATGAGATGAGATAATTGTGAGAGAGTCTTCTAGTGCTGTAACATCTATGTTGTTCTGTATTCGTGGCAAATAAATAACTATGAATATGAATTTTGTTATGGCACCCTAATTTTGTTAAAGATTTGTAACTGAGGCGTTTTCCTACTATTATTACATACATAACATCATGCCATTTTGTTCAAGGATTTCTATTAAAATCGGTTTAAACGGGACCAAACAACAGTCTTTTTTAAACAAAAGGGAATGACTGTTGACCATTCAAGTTACACCGTTACTCATCAGTCAAGTTCCAAAAACACAGTCGCGTAACACAATCAACGGCCTTCGCTCGTTACCGTACTGGTACCTAGTGTTTTCTGTAGTACAACATGTACATGCTGTAGCACAAAAAATCTATTCACTATAGACTAATCTATTTACAATATAGACAAATTAGATCTCATTTAACGCTTACACTAAACTGCCAGTTTTTTGTGTCCATGAATAACAATAATACACAAAAGATAAATGAGCGATGAGTAAAACAATATCGATATAACGGAAGTCGATATTTCAGAATCGCATCACTAAAACTCTTGCATAGTACCTAGTAGGAGTTGGGGTCCATAAACAGTACTCCTATTAAATACAAAATAACAAAATGGAAAGGCCGGGAAAAGCGGGCAATGTTGGCAATTTTGTATCAGGATTTTCCGACAACAAAATCTAAAAACAAAACAACAAGTCAAAGGTATCACTCCTTTTTATACTAGACCCAGGTTACGTCATAATTTTACACCATTTTACAACCGTTAACCGTCTTCAAAAAAGGGTGGACGTTCTCAGTTTATCGGAGTCCTTTTTATCGACTATGAGTTATGAATTTTCGATAGAAGTCATGTTTCCGATTTGGAGACAAGCAATCTAGATATCTATAAGCAAAAACAATCATAAACTAGACAATTACTTACACGATGTTCTTATCAATGGATTATTGCACGCGTCTAGGTGGAGATAACAATAAGTAATTAGATATAGTACTTTTTGATATAAGTGCGGAAAGTATGTAATTAATTTCTCACGAGTCCCGTGTTGTCTTGGCCCGAGCCAATAGGCGAGGATCAAGACTCGGGACGAGTGGAAATGACACTTCAGCACGTGTAACGAATAGGGTTTGCAATATTCGTTGAATTTTAGTATTCGAATAATACGAATACTTAGATTTCCATTATTCGAATATTCGAATAATTCGAATATTTTCGAATATTTACCAAAAAACTTAATGCGAGCGTTTGAAATCACGTAAATAGTATCACAATAAACTAGCAAGTTATCTACGATGAATAAACAGAGTTCAAAGAGAGAGAATAGCTGTTTCCATTACATTTTTCATCACACTTGCTCGAAAATGGTGTAATTACACGTAGGTTTTGCGGGCCGTAAATGAACTATTACGCCCTAGGGCGTAATGGTTTTCTTTTTAAATTTGAAACGCTAGTTCTGTTTTACTCTTATTTGTCATTTTCAAAGGAAACGCCAACTTACTTTTTAACTTTTATTACTGAAATATTTATTTAAAGAGAACTGTTATTGCAAATACATGTAAAAACATATTTCTGTAACATTAATTAAATGTCTAAATATAGTATTTCAGTATTTTGCAAATATAAAATAAACCATTTTTAGTCTTTACCGCTATGGTTTCCGAATGTGACTTGACGTTTGCATTGTCTATGGAATATGTCACTAATGTCACTGTCAGTTTTACAATTTTATTTAGGTTAAGTAAGGTTATTTTAATCAGATTTCCTCACAAGTGTGATGAAAAACATTGTGTGTGCCACGGGCGGTAAAGGAATTACAAACTCGTGTTATTAAAGCCCTCGGCTTCGCCTCGGCCTTGTAACAAACACTCGTTTGTAATTCTTTACTTACCGCCCTTGATACACAATGTACTATTACATTCCATTCATAAGGCCCATAGCAAAAAACCACTCTTCTACTCGGTATACTTACTTACTGGTCAAACAAACACATTGGTCTCGCTCGAGATATTCCGGAATTTCAGATGACGCCGTGAAAATGAGACGCTGCATGTTTCGAAAACTGGAAATGATCTTTGCGTCGTGACAGATCTTTGTTGAGTGTATGTAGCAGTGGCGTGGCGGCCATAGAATCCGATTTCCACCGGCTTGCCCATTTTGAAGCATATGTCCGGAGTATGAGGAGCAGATTTGGATTACTCTTTCTTCAGGAGTAGTAGTACTCCTGAAGAAAAAGTAGTCCAATTCTGCTCCGGCTTTACTAAGTATATATTTAACGCCACGCTACTGGTTTGTAGCCAGTGACGATATACGAAGTAGAAGCGTAGTCTCTCACTATGAGCATAATGAAACGAGGACCACATGGCGCTCACAAACACTGACCAAACTGTGTTTGAAAACTCAGCTCAGTGTTTGAAAACAACACCCTATGCATGCCCACTGATGATATGAATGTTGTATGTAACTTCACAAAAATATACTCGGTGGAAATACCCTCTAGGGACGAATGGGCAAATGAACAAATGTTCTTCGAAGAGCGCAGCCTAATCTGGTTCACGGATGGCTCAAAAAAAGGTGATGACGTAGGATGTGGAGTCTGTGGACAAAGGCCAAAACTCAGGGTAACCGTCAGCATGGGTAAAGAGGCCTCAATCTTTCAAGCGGAGGTTTTCGCCATCAACAAATGTGCGGGACTCATCCTTGAAAAGAACCCTAGACACCGTTGCTTGGCTGTCCGAGTTGATGTAGATACATCAACTCGGACAGCCAAGCTGCTCTGATGGCTCTAGATTCACTTGAGTCACATTCTAAACTTGTCCAAAACTGTAAGGTCAACCTGAACACCCTGGCCATATGCAACAAAGTTACACTTAGATGGGTACCAGGATACTCCGATATACACGGAAACGAACAAGCAGACGTACTTCCAAGGAAAGGAGCCGACAAACTCCACGTCGGCCCGGAACCGTTTTATGGTACCACCAAGCAAAAAGCCTACCTACTACAGCACTGGAAGTCCGTAAAAGGACAATAGCACTCGAAAACCTTTATTGAAGGGTTCAACAGCAAAAAAAATACAGAGTTATTATCACACAAAAGATTTAAAATTTGCTCAGTGACCAGAATCCTAACTGGCCACTGCAAACTGAACAAACATCTGTTTCAAATGGGTATGAAACAAGAGAGCGTGCAGGTTCTGCCAAGAGTCAGAGGAGACAGCCATGCACATCCTTTGCTCATGCGGACCACTCATGAGCAAACGCAGTATCCATCTAGGGCGACACATTTTGTTTCCGGATGCGATACAACTACTCACTGCCCAAAGAATCTGGAATTTCCTAGACTCAACGGGCCTCAGCAGTGAAATATAACAAAAGGGCTGCCACAATAGATCAGCAATGGTCCAAGCGGCATATAAAAGGCCCAAAACCTTCAACAATAACAATAATGAACTGTCTCAGAGTCGCTCAACGTGCTATGGAAAGACTATAATCTTGATCGGAGTTCTTTTAAGTAGTCAAATCAGAAATCTGTAGAAGAACTAAGGTGAGCGATAAAGCGGTCAGAGTTAAAAAGTTGAAGTGACAATGGGCTAAGCATAAGCCACCGGTTTTTCGAGCTAGATTACTCGATAAACCGATGCGCGATGGGACCTAAAGGTTCTCGAATGAAGATCATGAACCGGAAAACGCAGCGTGCTCACAAGATGACGTCCAGTTTAGGATCACTAGCAGTTGATCGCGGCAATAAACGTCGTCCATTTGAATGTTTATGTCTTTAGGCGATGTTTATACTCAGCAGTGGACACCTCCGTGTTAAAATTAATGACAAAACTACGAAACCCAGCAAATAGTAATTAAAATAGGCACAAAAATGCAATTTTAATAATAGCTTGAGCTAAGACTGCACTATTTGCGCCTTTGTATGTTCCTAGTGCTGGGCCGCGGGCCTGCTCTATGGATACCATGGGCAACTGCGTTTGTCATACCGGCACAGAACCCTAGTTTGTTTAGTAGCTTTTAAATTACGGATTAGACAAAGTCAAGGTTTTCCCTGAGGCCTCTTTCGAATTCTACGCCACGAACTGCTAACGGTTCGAGATTGATCTTAAAACTTCACGAAAATATTGTTTTATTGTCTAACTAATCAGGTGGGCTTAATCTTTACGTAAAGAATAATGAACCCTGGCGATTTTCAAAGAAAAATTAATGAATTCTTCCATCTTTTTTAGTATTCGAAATATTCGTTTTATTCGAATAATTAATACTTTAATATTCGAATATTATTTCCGGCGAATATTCGAATATTTCGAATATTCGAATATTCGAATTGCAAACCCTAGTAACGAACAACGTTTTTTAATTGATTTGCGAAAAAAATTCGATGAAAGGAAAACATGGCACCGATTGCCACCATTCAGCTAAATCAAAAACAAAACTATTTTGGAAAGAAACATACAGAATTTAATTGCATTTAAACATGAAAAAGCAAGAAATATATTTTATGCCACACCTGGCCATAAAGTGGCTTTTTCCGCATGCTGCGCGTACGGAAAAAGCCGCTTTCTGGCCAAGTGTAGACATAAAATTATGTACACAACACGGGAGGTAATAAAGAAAGCCCTCGGTCGCATATTTACGTCCCTCGCTTGCAGCTCGGGCCGCAAACTTCTGCGATCTCGGCCTTTCTTTGTATTACCACCCTAGTTGTGTAATGTACTATATTATTACTTTGTAGTTTACTTATTTGCAAATAAATGTGTTCTTTAGTGTTCGAAAGTTAACTGAAAAGTAAAAAGCACTAGTGCGCAAAATAAAACTTTCCGCACGATGTATCTACGAAAAGTACCGCCTTTTGAGCAAGTGTATTAAAAAAGTACATTACACAACTAGGGTGGTAAAACAAAGAAAGGCCGAGCCACTGCAGATAGCGAGAAATAAACACATGTTATACTGAAATAGTGGAGCACTAAGAAAAGGTTTTTCGAAGTTCAACCTCCATGAGAATGAAACGGGAATGAAATTTTGTATGAAAAAAAGATTCCAGTCAGACGAAGTCGCTAGGCAAAATTTTGTACCTCATCATCATCATAAGCATGCGGCAATCCACTGCTGGACGTAGGCCTCTCCCAAGACACGCCACTTTGCTCGATCATCAATCTCAATCTTGTACCTACTGTTTATGTACGTACAAATCTATTCTCAAATAGAGTACTTATATTCTTAACTTTTGAAATTTTAGACATAGTGGTGGCTATTAGGGCTTCCAATCCCGGGATTTTTGAATAGCTAACTACCGCAATCCCCGTACTAGCCATGGTATATGAATGGAACAATATCGATTCGATATCACGGAAGACGATACGTTTCAGAATCCCATCACTAAAGTTCTTGGACGGTAGTAGGAGTTGGGGATACCTAGACTACGTAGTACCCCTATTAAATATACCGCGATTCCGGTACTGGCCAAACAAAATATCCCGGGATGCTCTTGTGGCTCGACTTGAGATAAGGTGAGATACGAAAGTCGTTATGTCCTTGTATCTTTTTGACGAGATTCCACGATAAGTCGATAAGTTATCCAAATCACGGAACAAAAGCTAGTCGATTATAAAACACTTGGTAACAAAACGCGATTTAAGGATAAAGTATAAATTATCGCACCGACATTTTTGACTGAAACTTCCGAGAAATTCGTTAGGGATCGCAAAAAGAAGTGTACGAGAGTAGCCTACCTCACGGGCGTGTATTCTGATTTATGCAGGATGCCAGACATAAAATGTGTGTTTTTATTTTAGATACATACAGAAGTGAATTTTTATTTACTCACTTCAAAAGCCGGAGGTATCACTATTGATTGATCGGAGTTATTTTACGTTTATCACCTCAACATTTTGTCATTTATCATTATCAACCGACTTGAGAAATTGAGCAGAAATTATGATGCATTTAAGGCGAGGGAGTACATAGCACAGAGCGAAATACTGGATTCTATAATAAAATCCTGAACGTAGCGAGGGATCCAAAGCAAAATCCTGAGAGTAGCGAGAGATTCAAGTGTGCTCTGCAAGATAAAAATAATTTTGCAACATACTGCTTTTCATACCAACTATGAGAAACATGCATCGAGTAAATAGATATCGTATAAGGTAATTATAATGTGTGTGACAGCCTGCAAAATTAGCCTGAACGCTACCAAGTTAGAAATACATGTGTAATAGGCTAGTTTCCTGTAGTAAAAAATATATATTTTACACTTATTATCTTATTCAGCTTCCAAAACTGATCCCAAATAAATCCAGATTCTCTTATTTTCTTGCTTTTAACGATTTTTAAAAGATAAGATATTAAAATGAGGAGACAATTTGATCATAGCACCCTGTGACGTCATTTATTCAAATTATCTATGAAGCTCCATACTATCGTAGCGTTTTGACACTTCATAAAAAGAAGCTGAGTTGACCTGTTAGGAAACTAGCCTATTGTGTATGCCCCTAGAAGAAACACTTTGATCCCTCTTAACAGCAAAGAAAGGGCTTCTTTTTGAGTCCGGGTGTATCCTTTAACACACCCGGTAATTTATAACTATTACGTCACACCTGGCCATAAAGTGGCAATTACCGCTCGCTACGCGTGCGGAAAATCCCACTTCCTGGCCTGGGGGCGACGTAAAATTGCGCACTTACCACGGGCGGTAATAAAGAAAGCCTCAGATCACATATTTATCGCCCTTGCCTTCGGCTCGGGCGTCAAATACCTGCGATCTGAGACATTGTTTTACCGCCCTAGGTAAGTAATGTACTACATATTTATACGTTTTTTGCGATGCATAGCTGAATCCTAAAGTAGGTAGGCAACTAAAATTTTAGTGCAAACATAACGATATAGGACACCTTCAGTTACCTTGTTATCTAAGACCAAATAACACTCCATTTTTAACAGTCGTGTAAAAATCGTGTACTCAACTGACTAACAACCAAACAAGGCACCTTCACATACGAGTACAATCATAGTTTCATATGAAAATGCCTCCGACGGACGAGTCACAACGAATTGCGCATAAAAGAAACATATGTGTAGCGAATCGTCGCATTAAAATTCACCTGAGCCTGTAGAAGACACTTGGGTGTCGGTTATGACTAGTAATGACAATTTTACAGAATAGCTAACATTTACATAGTAAATGAAAGCATTAAGGGGCCTTAGACGTTTAATGTTTTATTGGGGGAACTTGGGACACGCGAGGTCACCATAGACAACTGATTTATAAAGAACTAATGTAGGTAGTCCAATATCATAGAATAAGTAATAGTACTACGCACAGAAGTCTCTCTCTAACAAAATTGACGTTCGGGTCCGACCACCAGACGGAACGCAGCGGATCCGACCGTCTCTCTCTATCGCATAACGCGTGCCCTTTCTGGTAGCTGGTTAAGCCCCTCCGCGTCGCAAAATTTGTATCAAACTTCACTCTAAATAGCCGAAATAAAATCTAAAATCGCGTTTTTTGTGCCCTGATATTCCATTACACGCAATTAAACCAAATATTAATTTTCTCCCCGTTTAAAACTCATACGTAACTATCATATCATATACTTCAATGAGTTGGTTGATATTATCAACGTCAAATAATTTATTTCAGAATTAAAAATTCCATATAAATGATTAGTAACAAAGAATCCTACCCTATGTTAGTATTACAATGCGATACAACACAAAAACATTCAGTTGGACGTCCGGTGCGACCTGTCCCAGTATAACAGAAAGGGGCCGCCCAGGACCGGTGTGAAGTTAGCAGCCTAAACCTGGCAGCCTAAAGTAACCCGACCAAATTAAAAAGTCCGACAAAATAAAAGGCTGCTGGTGTGAAGTTAGCAGCCTTTTATTTTTTAGGCTGCTGAGCTGCCTTTTATTTTGGGCTGCTGAGCTGCCTTTTATTTTTATAGGTTGCTGAACTGTGTTTTATTATTAAGACTGCTGAGCTGCATTTCATTTTAAGCCGCTGAATTACCTGCGTCCACGCCTGTGTGATCAGATGTTTTATGAATAAAAATACAGTAATTTGAAGGCAATAACACAATTTTTTGATGAAATATTTTTTTTGTAATATCGAAATGTTTATTTCGAATGAAACCATTACCGAAGTGGCTCTCGTAATTTTGGACATATAGGTGAGAAAGACTATGGCATTAACCATCATCACACACAAGTTCACCATCAGTGATATCATGGAATCTATAGACTGTGCATGCTTTGAAACAACATAACCTACTTTTTCACAAGTTCCGCAATCAGGATCAAATTAAGCCATTACCGAAGTGGCTCTCGTACTTTTGATCATATAGGTGAGAAAGACCATGGCATGGACCATCACACACAAGTTCACCATCAGTGATACCATGGGATGCCTAGACTATGCATGCTTTGAAACAACATAACCTACTTTTTCACAAGTTCCGCAATCAGGATCAAATTAAGCCATTACCGAAGTGGCTCTCGTACTTTTGATCATATAGGTGAGAAAGACCATGGCATGGACCATCACACACAAGTTCACCATCAGTGATACCATGGGATGCCTAGACTATGCATGCTTTGAAACAACATAACCTACTTTTTCACAAGTTCCGCAATCAGGATCAAATTAAGCCATTACCGAAGTGGCTCTCGTACTTTTGATCATATAGGTGAGAAAGACCATAGCATGGACCATCACACACAAGTTCACCATCAGTGATACCATGGGATCCCTAGACTGTGCATGCTTTTAAACAACATAACCTACTTTTCACAAGCTCGGGAATCACGGTCAAATTAAGCCATTACCGAAGTGGCTCTCGTACTTTTGATCATATAGGTGTGAAAGACCATGGCATTGACCATCACACACAAGTTCACCATCAGTGATACCATGGGATGCCTAGACTGTGCATGCTTTTAAACAACAAAACCTACTTTTTCACAAGTTTGGTAATCAGAGTCAAATTAAGCCATTACCGAAGTGGCTCTCGTACTTTTGAACATATAGGTGTGAAAGACCATGGCATTGACCATCACACACAAGTTCACCATCAGTGATACCATGGGATGCCTAGACTGTGCATGCTTTTAAACAACAAAACCTACTTTTTCACAAGTTTGGCAATCAGAGTCAAATTAAGCCATTACCGAAGTGGCTCTCGTACTTTTGATCATATAGGTGAGTAAGACCATGGCATGGACCATCACACACAAGTTCACCATCAGTGATACCATGGGATCCCTAGACTGTGCATGCTTTTAAACAACATAACCTACTTTTTCACAAGCTCGGGAATCACGGTCAAATTAAGCCATTACCGAAGTGGCTCTCGTACTTTTGAACATATAGGTGTGAAAGACCATGGCATTGACCATCACACACAAGTTCACCATCAGTGATACCATGGGATGCCTAGACTGTGCATGCTTTTAAACAACAAAACCTACTTTTTCACAAGTTTGGCAATCAGAGTCAAATTAAGCCATTACCGAAGTGGCTCTCGTACTTTTGATCATATAGGTGAGTAAGACCATGGCATGGACCATCACACACAAGTTCACCATCAGTGATACCATGGGATCCCTAGACTGTGCATGGTTTTAAACAACATAACCTACTTTTTCACAAGTTCCGCAATCAGGATCAAATTAAGCCATTACCGAAGTGGCTCTCGTACTTTTGATCATATAGGTGAGAAAGACCATGGCATGGACCATCACACACAAGTTCACCATCAGTGATACCATGGGATGCCTAGACTATGCATGCTTTGAAACAACATAACCTACTTTTTCACAAGTTCCGCAATCAGGATCAAATTAAGCCATTACCGAAGTGGCTCTCGTACTTTTGATCATATAGGTGAGAAAGACCATGGCATGGACCATCACACACAAGTTCACCATCAGTGATACCATGGGATGCCTAGACTGTGCATGCTTTGAAACAACATAACCTACTTTTTCACAAGTTCCGCAATCAGGATCAAATTAAGCCATTACCGAAGTGGCTCTCGTACTTTTGATCATATAGGTGAGAAAGACCATGGCATGGACCATCACACACAAGTTCACCATCAGTGATACCATGGGATGCCTAGACTATGCATGCTTTGAAACAACATAACCTACTTTTTCACAAGTTCCGCAATCAGGATCAAATTAAGCCATTACCGAAGTGGCTCTCGTACTTTTGATCATATAGGTAAGAAAGACCATGGCATGGACCATCACACACAAGTTCACCATCAGTGATACCATGGGATGCCTAGACTGTGCATGCTTTTAAACAACAAAACCTACTTTTTCACAAGTTTGGCAATCAGAGTCAAATTAAGCCATTACCGAAGTGGCTCTCGTACTTTTGATCATATAGGTGAGAAAGACCATGGCATGGACCATCACACACAAGTTCACCATCAGTGATACCATGGGATGCCTAGACTATGCATGCTTTGAAACAACATAACCTACTTTTTCACAAGTTCCGCAATCAGGATCAAATTAAGCCATTACCGAAGTGGCTCTCGTACTTTTGATCATATAGGTGAGAAAGACCATAGCATGGACCATCACACACAAGTTCACCATCAGTGATACCATGGGATCCCTAGACTGTGCATGCTTTTAAACAACATAACCTACTTTTTCACAAGTTCCGCAATCAGGATCAAATTAAGCCATTACCGAAGTGGCTCTCGTACTTTTGATCATATAGGTGAGAAAGACCATGGCATGGACCATCACACACAAGTTCACCATCAGTGATACCATGGGATGCCTAGACTGTGCATGCTTTTAAACTACAAAACCTACTTTTTCACAAGTTTGGCAATCAGAGTCAAATTAAGCCATTACCGAAGTGGCTCTCGTACTTTTGATCATATAGGTGAGAAAGACCATGGCATGGACCATCACACACAAGTTCACCATCAGTGATACCATGGGATGCCTAGACTATGCATGCTTTGAAACAACATAACCTACTTTTTCACAAGTTCCGCAATCAGGATCAAATTAAGCCATTACCGAAGTGGCTCTCGTACTTTTGATCATATAGGTGAGAAAGACCATGGCATGGACCATCACACACAAGTTCACCATCAGTGATACCATGGGATGCCTAGACTATGCATGCTTTGAAACAACATAACCTACTTTTTCACAAGTTCCGAAATCAGGATCAAATTAAGCCATTACCGAAGTGGCTCTCGTACTTTTGATCATATAGGTGAGAAAGACCATGGCATGGACCATCACACACAAGTTCACCATCAGTGATACCATGGGATGCCTAGACTGTGCATGCTTTTAAACAACAAAACCTACTTTTTCACAAGTTTGGCAATCAGAGTCAAATTAAGCCATTACCGAAGTGGCTCTCGTACTTTTGATCATATAGGTGAGAAAGACCATGGCATGGACCATCACACACAAGTTCACCATCAGTGATACCATGGGATGCCTAGACTATGCATGCTTTGAAACAACATAACCTACTTTTTCACAAGTTCCGCAATCAGGATCAAATTAAGCCATTACCGAAGTGGCTCTCGTACTTTTGATCATATAGGTGAGAAAGACCATAGCATGGACCATCACACACAAGTTCACCATCAGTGATACCATGGGATCCCTAGACTGTGCATGCTTTTAAACAACATAACCTACTTTTTCACAAGCTCGGGAATCACGGTCAAATTAAGCCATTACCGAAGTGGCTCTCGTACTTTTGATCATATAGGTGAGAAAGACCATGGCATTGACCATCACACACAAGTTTACCATCAGTGATACCATGGGATGCCTAGACTGTGCATGCTTTTAAACAACAAAACCTACTTTTTCACAAGTTTGGCAATCAGAGTCAAATTAAGCCATTACCGAAGTGGCTCTCGTACTTTTGATCATATAGGTGAGAAAGACCATGGCATGGACCATCACACACAAGTTCACCATCAGTGATACCATGGGATGCCTAGACTATGCATGCTTTGAAACAACATAACCTACTTTTTCACAAGTTCCGCAATCAGGATCAAATTAAGCCATTACCGAAGTGGCTCTCGTACTTTTGATCATATAGGTGAGAAAGACCATGGCATGGACCATCACACACAAGTTCACCATCAGTGATACCATGGGATGCCTAGACTATGCATGCTTTGAAACAACATAACCTACTTTTTCACAAGTTCCGCAATCAGGATCAAATTAAGCCATTACCGAAGTGGCTCTCGTACTTTTGATCATATAGGTAAGAAAGACCATGGCATGGACCATCACACACAAGTTCACCATCAGTGATACCATGGGATGCCTAGACTGTGCATGCTTTTAAACAACAAAACCTACTTTTTCACAAGTTTGGCAATCAGAGTCAAATTAAGCCATTACCGAAGTGGCTCTCGTACTTTTGATCATATAGGTGAGAAAGACCATGGCATGGACCATCACACACAAGTTCACCATCAGTGATACCATGGGATGCCTAGACTATGCATGCTTTGAAACAACATAACCTACTTTTTCACAAGTTCCGCAATCAGGATCAAATTAAGCCATTACCGAAGTGGCTCTCGTACTTTTGATCATATAGGTGAGAAAGACCATAGCATGGACCATCACACACAAGTTCACCATCAGTGATACCATGGGATCCCTAGACTGTGCATGCTTTTAAACAACATAACCTACTTTTTCACAAGCTCGGGAATCACGGTCAAATTAAGCCATTACCGAAGTGGCTCTCGTACTTTTGATCATATAGGTGAGAAAGACCATGGCATTGACCATCACACACAAGTTTACCATCAGTGATACCATGGGATGCCTAGACTGTGCATGCTTTTAAACAACAAAACCTACTTTTTCACAAGTTTGGTAATCAGAGTCAAATTAAGCCATTACCGAAGTGGCTCTCGTACTTTTGAACATATAGGTGTGAAAGACCATGGCATTGACCATCACACACAAGTTCACCATCAGTGATACCATGGGATGCCTAGACTGTGCATGCTTTTAAACAACAAAACCTACTTTTTCACAAGTTTGGCAATCAGAGTCAAATTAAGCCATTACCGAAGTGGCTCTCGTACTTTTGATCATATAGGTGAGAAAGAACATGGCATGGACCATCACACACAAGTTCACCATCAGTGATACCATGGGATGCCTAGACTATGCATGCTTTGAAACAACATAACCTACTTTTTCACAAGTTCCGCAATCAGGATCAAATTAAGCCATTACCGAAGTGGCTCTCGTACTTTTGATCATATAGGTGAGAAAGACCATGGCATGGACCATCACACACAAGTTCACCATCAGTGATACCATGGGATGCCTAGACTATGCATGCTTTGAAACAACATAACCTACTTTTTCACAAGTTCCGCAATCAGGATCAAATTAAGCCATTACCGAAGTGGCTCTCGTACTTTTGATCATATAGGTGAGAAAGACCATGGCATGGACCATCACACACAAGTTCACCATCAGTGATACCATGGGATGCCTAGACCGTGCATGCTTTTAAACAACAAAACCTACTTTTTCACAAGTTTGGCAATCAGAGTCAAATTAAGCCATTACCGAAGTGGCTCTCGTACTTTTGATCATATAGGTGAGAAAGACCATGGCATGGACCATCACACACAAGTTCACCATCAGTGATACCATGGGATGCCTAGACTATGCATGCTTTGAAACAACATAACCTACTTTTTCACAAGTTCCGCAATTAGGATCAAATTAAGCCATTACCGAAGTGGCTCTCGTACTTTTGATCATATAGGTGAGAAAGACCATGGCATGGACCATCACACACAAGTTCACCATCAGTGATACCATGGGATGCCTAGACTGTGCATGCTTTTAAACTACAAAACCTACTTTTTCACAAGTTTGGCAATCATGGTCAAATTAAGCCATTACCGAAGTGGCTCTCGTACTTTTGAACATATAGGTGTGAAAGACCATGACATTGACCATCACACACAAGTTCACCATCAGTGATACCATGGGATGCCTAGACTGTGCATGCTTTTAAACAACAAAACCTACTTTTTCACAAGTTTGGCAATCAGAGTCAAATTAAGCCATTACCGAAGTGGCTCTCGTACTTTTGATCATATAGGTGAGAAAGACCATGGCATGGACCATCACACACAAGTTCACCATCAGTGATACCATGGGATGCCTAGACTATGCATGCTTTGAAACAACATAACCTACTTTTTCACAAGTTCCGCAATCAGGATCAAATTAAGCCATTACCGAAGTGGCTCTCGTACTTTTGATCATATAGGTGAGAAAGACCATGGCATGGACCATCACACACAAGTTCACCATCAGTGATACCATGGGATGCCTAGACTATGCATGCTTTGAAACAACATAACCTACTTTTTCACAAGTTCCGCAATCAGGATCAAATTAAGCCATTACCGAAGTGGCTCTCGTACTTTTGATCATATAGGTGAGAAAGACCATGGCATGGACCATCACACACAAGTTCACCATCAGTGATACCATGGGATGCCTAGACTGTGCATGCTTTTAAACAACAAAACCTACTTTTTCACAAGTTTGGCAATCAGAGTCAAATTAAGCCATTACCGAAGTGGCTCTCGTACTTTTGATCATATAGGTGAGAAAGACCATGGCATGGACCATCACACACAAGTTCATCATCAGTGATACCATGGGATGCCTAGACTATGCATGCTTTGAAACAACATAACCTACTTTTTCACAAGTTCCGCAATCAGGATCAAATTAAGCCATTACCGAAGTGGCTCTCGTACTTTTGATCATATAGGTGAGAAAGACCATAGCATGGACCATCACACACAAGTTCACCATCAGTGATACCATGGGATCCCTAGACTGTGCATGCTTTTAAACAACATAACCTACTTTTTCACAAGCTCGGGAATCACGGTCAAATTAAGCCATTACCGAAGTGGCTCTCGTACTTTTGATCATATAGGTGAGAAAGACCATGGCATGGACCATCACACACAAGTTCACCATCAGTGATACCATGGGATGCCTAGACTATGCATGCTTTGAAACAACATAACCTACTTTTTCACAAGTTCCGCAATCAGGATCAAATTAAGCCATTACCGAAGTGGCTCTCGTACTTTTGATCATATAGGTGAGAAAGACCATGGCATGGACCATCACACACAAGTTCACCATCAGTGATACCATGGGATGCCTAGACTGTGCATGCTTTTAAACAACAAAACCTACTTTTTCACAAGTTTGGCAATCAGAGTCAAATTAAGCCATTACCGAAGTGGCTCTCGTACTTTTGATCATATAGGTGAGAAAGACCATGGCATGGACCATCACACACAAGTTCATCATCAGTGATACCATGGGATGCCTAGACTATGCATGCTTTGAAACAACATAACCTACTTTTTCACAAGTTCCGCAATCAGGATCAAATTAAGCCATTACCGAAGTGGCTCTCGTACTTTTGATCATATAGGTGAGAAAGACCATAGCATGGACCATCACACACAAGTTCACCATCAGTGATACCATGGGATCCCTAGACTGTGCATGCTTTTAAACAACATAACCTACTTTTTCACAAGCTCGGGAATCACGGTCAAATTAAGCCATTACCGAAGTGGCTCTCGTACTTTTGATCATATAGGTGAGAAAGACCATGGCATGGACCATCACATACAAGTTCACCATCAGTGATACCATGGGATGCCTAGACTATGCATGCTTTGAAACAACATAACCTACTTTTTCACAAGTTCCGCAATCAGGATCAAATTAAGCCATTACCGAAGTGGCTCTCGTACTTTTGATCATTTAAGTGAGAAAGACCATGGCATGGACCATCACACACAAGTTCACCATCAGTGATACCATGGGATGCCTAGACTATGCATGCTTTGAAACAACATAACCTACTTTTTCACAAGTTCCGCAATCAGGATCAAATTAAGCCATTACCGAAGTGGCTCTCGTACTTTTGATCATATAGGTGAGAAAGACCATGGCATGGACCATCACACACAAGTTCACCATCAGTGATACCATGGGATGCCTAGACTGTGCATGCTTTTAAACTACAAAACCTACTTTTTCACAAGTTTGGCAATCATGGTCAAATTAAGCCATTACCGAAGTGGCTCTCGTACTTTTGAACATATAGGTGTGAAAGACCATGACATTGACCATCACACACAAGTTCACCATCAGTGATACCATGGGATGCCTAGACTGTGCATGCTTTTAAACAACAAAACCTACTTTTTCACAAGTTTGGCAATCAGAGTCAAATTAAGCCATTACCGAAGTGGCTCTCGTACTTTTGATCATATAGGTAAGAAAGACCATGGCATGGACCATCACACACAAGTTCACCATCAGTGATACCATGGGATGCCTAGACTATGCATGCTTTGAAACAACATAACCTACTTTTTCACAAGTTCCGCAATCAGGATCAAATTAAGCCATTACCGAAGTGGCTCTCGTACTTTTGATCATATAGGTGAGTAAGACCATGGCATGGACCATCACACACAAGTTCACCATCAGTGATACCATGGGATGCCTAGACTATGCATGCTTTGAAACAACATAACCTACTTTTTCACAAGTTCCGCAATCAGGATCAAATTAAGCCATTACCGAAGTGGCTCTCGTACTTTTGATCATATAGGTGAGAAAGACCATGGCATGGACCATCACACACAAGTTCACCATCAGTGATACCATGGGATGCCTAGACTATGCATGCTTTGAAACAACATAACCTACTTTTTCACAAGTTCCGCAATCAGGATCAAATTAAGCCATTACCGAAGTGGCTCTCGTACTTTTGATCATATAGGTGAGAAAGACCATGGCATGGACCATCACACACAAGTTCACCATCAGTGATACCATGGGATGCCTAGACTATGCATGCTTTGAAACAACATAACCTACTTTTTCACAAGTTCTGCAATCAGGATCAAATTAAGCCATTACCGAAGTGGCTCTCGTACTTTTGATCATATAAGTGAGAAAGACCATGGCATGGACCATCACACACAAGTTCACCATCAGTGATACCATGGGATGCCTAGACTATGCATGCTTTGAAACAACATAACCTACTTTTTCACAAGTTCCGCAATCAGGATCAAATTAAGCCATTACCGAAGTGGCTCTCGTACTTTTGATCATATAGGTGAGAAAGACCATGGCATGGACCATCACACACAAGTTCACCATCAGTGATACCATGGGATGCCTAGACTATGCATGCTTTGAAACAACATAACCTACTTTTTCACAAGTTCCGCAATCAGGATCAAATTAAGCCATTACCGAAGTGGCTCTCGTACTTTTGATCATATAGGTGTGAAAGACCATGACATTGACCATCACACACAAGTTCACCATCAGTGATACCATGGGATGCCTAGACTGTGCATGCTTTGAAACAACATAACCTACTTTTTCACAAGTTCCGCAATCAGGATCAAATTAAGCCATTACCGAAGTGGCTCTCGTACTTTTGATCATATAGGTGAGAAAGACCATGGCATGGACCATCACACACAAGTTCACCATCAGTGATACCATGGGATGCCTAGACTATGCATGCTTTGAAACAACATAATCTACTTTTTCACAAGTTCCGCAATCAGGATCAAATTAAGCCATTACCGAAGTGGCTCTCGTACTTTTGATCATATAGGTGAGAAAGACCATGGCATGGACCATCACACACAAGTTCACCATCAGTGATACCATGGGATGCCTAGACTATGCATGCTTTGAAACAACATAACCTACTTTTTCACAAGTTCCGCAATCAGGATCAAATTAAGCCATTACCGAAGTGGCTCTCGTACTTTTGATCATATAGGTGAGAAAGACCATGGCATGGGCCATCACACACAAGTTCACCATCAGTGATACCATGGGATGCCTAGACTATGCATGCTTTGAAACAACATAACCTACTTTTTCACAAGTTCCGCAATTAGGATCAAATTAAGCCATTACCGAAGTGGCTCTCGTACTTTTGATCATAAAGGTGAGAAAGACCATGGCATGGACCATCACACACAAGTTCACCATCAGTGATACCATGGGATGCCTAGACTGTGCATGCTTTTAAACAACATAACCTACTTTTTCACAAGTTCCGCAATCAGGATCAAATTAAGCCATTACCGAAGTGGCGCAGGTACTTCAGGCCATATAGGCAAGAAAGACGATGGCATTGACCATCACCTACAACTTCACCATCAGTGATACCATGGGACGAACAGACTGTTTATGGTATGAGACTTCTTAACCTAATTTTTAACAAGTTCGTGAATCATGGTCAAATTAAGCCATTACCGAAGTGGCGCAGGTACTTCTGGCCATATAGGCAAGAAAAATGATGGTATTGACCATCACCTACATTTTCACCATCAGTGATACCATGGGACGAACAGACTGTTTATGGTATGAGACTTCTTAACCTACTTTTTAACAAGTTCGTGAATCATGGTCAAATTAAGTTATTACCGAAGTGGCGCAGGTACTTCTGGCCATATAGGCAAGAAAGATGATGGCATTGACCATCACATACAACTTCACCATCAGTGATACCATGGGACGAACAGACTGTGTATGGTATGGACCTTCTTAACCTTCTTTTTAACAAGTTCGTAATATTTGAGAAAACCACTACTACTAGACGCCATGAGCGTTTTTCGACTTAATTATACAACGTTGCATACAATACCTTTTTTAAGGGTACTGAAATTTTATTAGCACTAACTTAAAACTATTAATAAAATAAAAATTAAATTAAATAATTTATTTCTGCAAGTAGGCCCTCGAGGGCTCTTTTACATGTCTCATGTCTTCTTTTCTTTTGACACTTCGGGTAATGACATTCTGGTGAAAAGAAGCGCCGGAAGAAACTCGCCAGTTTCTCTTTTCGACCATTGTACAAGAATTACAATAATATGGCGTTAATATAAGATTTCATAAATACATTACATTAAACTTAAAACTACATTTATAGAGATGTAAAGGGTCTCTCTATGCGTCCAAACAAGACAAATAAAATTATAGAAAATATTATGTTTTGGAGGTGTAAAGGATCTCCAAACGTCAAAATACAAACTGAGAATATTTACTAAATATCTTACAGAAATATAAAAAAAAATCTGTTACTCACGATATAACTTAAAAACTAAATTAAAATGAAAACATTTTCCTTAGAGATGTAAATGGTCTCCAAGTGTCAGAACAATTGGCAAGTACAAAAACAGAAAAAAATCACTATATATATAATTAGACATTGTTTTAAAATATACCTATCCATTACCAGTCGCAGTTAATCCCACGGTGTTTCATCATTCATGTAGTCTTGTGTGCTGTAATAAGCTTTAGAAATGAGTTTACGCTTTACACAATTCTTGAATTTGTTAATAGATAATACAGTTATATTCCTTGGCAGTTTATTATAAAATCTTACACAATTACCCATGAATGATGTTTTTATTTTATGGAGCCGAGTGCTGGGCACTGCGAGCTTATGTTTATTTCTGGTATTAATATTATGTATGTCACAATTCTTTTTAAAATTCATGATGTTTTTATGTACATACATAATATTGTCATATATGTATTGACAATGCAATGTCATGTCATTACATTAATGTCCTTAAACTTATCTCTAAGTGAGTCTCGATAATTCATCTTATATATCGCTAGAATAGTCCTCTTCTGCAGAACAAATATAGTATTAAGCTCCGAAGCACTAGCACTGCCCTGAACCTGCACTGAATGAGATCTTTAACAAGACTAAAGTGCAGCTACATATATTTTTTCTCGTAATTAATACAAGTGTGTACTAGGCCTGCGAAATATTAATTTCGTTATGTAGGTATACATTATATTAATACCTATAGGTAACTAGTTTCAGGAGAGTTGAGGTGAATAATTACAAATAAACACAAGGCTATAGTTTAAAGAAACTTTTTGGTCTATCTTGCAATTCACAGTTGTACTTGCTATCGGTACGAAAAAAGAACAGTAATTTATGCCACATCGCGTAGTGCCACACAGTGTAGACATAAAATGATGTACACAACGCGGGAGGTAATAAAGCCCTCGATCGCATATTTACGTCCCTCGCTTGCAGCTCGGGCCGCAAACATCTGCGATCTCGGCCTTTCTTTGGTTCACCACCCTAGTTGTGTAATGTACTAATTCAAAATCCAGCTGTCATTACATGACATGTTGTTGTGTGCGTGACCTCAACTCTGCTGGAACTATCTATACCTACGGGTTAGGTACCCACAACGTGATATAGTTTTCTCAAAATTTACTTTATTGAGTTGAAACGCAAAAATTTAAGTTACTAAACGTTCATTTTATTTGCGCGAAATGACATGAGAACTGTCGAAAAGCCAAAAAATATATAATTTTAGTAAAAACCGTAAGATGGCGTTAACCTTATTTCACGTTGATTCTGGTTTTTCGAGACTTTTCATGTCGTTTTGGGTAGATAAAACGTAACTATCTAGCTATAATTTTATATCTAGAAGGTACCTAAAACAAATTTTAAACATAATTTATAAAGTGGAAGCAAACGATGACCCTCTTTAAGTTTCTATGGAAAACCGACCTTATTGCTTTAGAAATAGAGTGTTGTCACATATTTTTGCCAGTTTGCATTAATGCCAGTGACTGTACCATTACCTAGTTCCTTCCTTTAATGATACAGATAGTCTAATAGCAAACGAATGGCTCGTTTGCGGTTTGATTATGTCGGATATTTTTGTGTGCTCCGTTCCATCATAATCTATTATAATTTCTAGTGATTTGATGGCACAACTTGAATGACACACTCCACATTCAGCATAGTAACTGGATATACTTATCAGACGATTATAAGCTTTATGTCATTGACAATAGGGTGTAATTTTGAACGACAAATCGAAAAATGTCCACGAAAACCGAGATGTCAAATATTTCCAAAAGGACGTAGATATTAAGGAAATCTGAAGTAGCTTGAATTTCTGATAGAAACATGATTTCCGAATACTTTTAAATAGTCGGCGCAGGAAAAAAACATTACATTTCATTTCGCTAACTGCTGGGTTACGTTAGTCTGTCTTCGTAATAATTAAGTTCGAAGATTATCGTTTAATTTGTAGTGCTTTTAAGTATTTGTGGCTTTCCATGGCTAAAGGGACCTTATAGCAGGTATTGAGTTAAGCACAGATCCTAAATCTGCGTTAAATAAGCTATCTAATACAAAAAAAACCATGACCCTAAGTCCCATACTTTTTTTTTTCAAAAACATCAAACCCGCACATGCTAAAATTGCACTTTTGAGAAATCGTCAAAAGAAGTTTGAAACTAATTTTATGTATGTTCCCGTTGGAAGTTATGGAGATGATGATTGATTATGTATCTCAAGGTGTTTTTCTTTGGAAATCAGTAATGGTTTTTTTAATGTGACTTCCAGGTCGTGAAAAATCAGCCTTTGATTAGAGCAAGTCGCTTATGAGAAAAAAATTAAAAAAAAAAAAATCGGCCTGTTTTTTAATATATTGTAATCTAAACCATTGTATATAGTTAGAGATATTTGACTGTACATTTTGGGATAGAAATAAAATCACATTGTCAACGAAATATTTTTATTTTAATTAAAATGTCATTTTTATTATACTTTTCATCATTCCTATAATATTTACAATTTTCGTATAATGAGTTCTAAATTATATTTAATCAGTCTACACAGGTATCTCAAAAGTGTCATTATTATTCTACAAGTCGTATTTTTTGATTTATAAACGATTGAAGTTACGTAAAAATCACAAATTTATTCCCATACATTTGAGAAAAGGGACCTTATGACCAGCCATAAGCAAAAATTATTGATAATTACAGTATGGCACGATATTTACATTATTTTTTGACTAATCTTGTATTAAAACAGAAAACTGAAGAAAAAAGGTTATTAGACATTTACTTCTGGAGAGGGAGCGGAGGTCGCTGGCTGTCCGATGCAACATGCTGGCCCGCAGGTTTGCGCGCTGTACAGTACCAGTTAAAATTACACTCTTTAAAGCGTACTGCCAATCTTTCTACACGTGCAGCCTGTGGACCGGCTTCACGCAAAGGGCATACAACGGCCTTCGTGTTCAATACAACAACGCGTTCCGGGTATTGATGGGGTTACCGCGATTTTGCAGTGCCTCCGGTATGTTCGCGGAGGCGCATGTTGACAGCTTTGCGGCGATAATGCGCAAAAGATGCGCTTCACTTATGCGACGCCTGCGCGGTAGCCCTAACGGTATCCTGAATGTGTTTGCTGAGCGCGATGACTCGCCTATGTTCACCCGCTGGATGCAACTGCATGCAGCGGCTATCTAATATGAGTGGTTCCGTCAGAGTTGAGGACACGCACACAACAACATGTCATGTAATGGCAGCGGGATTTTTAAACTGTACGCACAGCTGTGTGTGTAATCATTCACCTCGGCCCTCCTCGGCACTACCTATACCTACTGTTTTCGTTTGTTTGTATTTCTCTTACTAACACTAGTCATAAGATTACTTGTATACCTTACCCAGTTTGAAGCGAGCTCTTATACTTGAGACTACAATACCATTGAGTGGTTAACCACAAATTATAACAATGAGCTTGTAGTAAAAGAAGATAAACGCCTTGGAAGGTTAATATAATTTTTCTACTCTATTTTTTTAGACAATAAACTACAAAATACACTAACAGAATAATGGCGATCATAACATTTGTTGCATTTCATTTCCATTTCAAACCTACTCGACAAGAAATAAGATTGAAAATTCGATATACATACAGTGTACTTCTAACCTTTTTTTTTGTAAGTATTTGGTTGGCGGTTCGAGAACAAAAGTAGATAATAGCATAGTATAGATACAATGCAATTGTAAGTACAGGTAAGTGGATGAGCTCTCTTCAAACTGGGTAAGGTATAACACTAACCATGTATGGACAATTGTCTGAAATAAACGTTCATTCATTCATTCATTTACTTCAAATCTTGATCAATTAAGAGTAATTCTCAAATAATGTTGCGTTGAATTTAAGTGTTTAGTCATAAGGTCCCTTTTCCCAAATGTATGGGATATTATGGCCTTATGACCAATGACAGGTAAAACTTGTTGATAATTACAGTATGGCACGATATTAACGTTATTTATTTACTAAACTTGTATTAAAACAGAATACCGAAGAAAAAAGTTTTTAGAAATTTACTTCAAATCTTGATCAATTAAGAGTTATTCTCATAATTATAACGTTAATGGTGAATAATTCACTCCATGGTGTTATGATGATGTGTTTTGTATAGACTACTTTTCTATAAAACCAAAAATTACCGAGTTTTATAAAAAAAAATCATAATGGTAGGATAAAAAAAACTTTTTTGTTTTTGTCGATCTTTATTCTTAAGTGGTCAAAAATGATAGAGACCGCCAAAGAATGACTTTTTTCGTAAGTTTAAAAAAAAAAATTAAATAAACTTTTTCTAAATTGCTCAAAAAGTTTTGCGATTCGCCTAAAACACGTTTTCACGTTTTAAAAAAAAAATGTTTTTTTTCTAAAAAGGTTTAAAGAGAAACATGACAAAATGGTAAAAAATTATAGACACCGCCAAAAAAATGTATTTTATGCCACACCTGCCCATAAAGTGACTTTTTCCGCACGCTGGGCGTACAGAAAAAGCCGCTTTCTGGCCAAGTGTAGACATAAAATGATGTACACAACACGGGAGGTAATAAAGAAAGCCCTCGATCGCATATTTACGTCCCTCGCTTGCAGCTCGGGCCGCAAAAATCTGCGATCTCGGCCTTTCTTTGTATTACCACCCTAGTTGTGTAATGTACTATTTTCGTAAGTTTTTGAAGAAAAAAAATTAAAAAACTTTTTCTTAAATGGTCAAAAATGACAGGCATTCGCCATTTTTTTTATTTTTTTCAAATTTTTGAAAAAACAAGGTTTTTCTAAAAATGGTCAAAAAGCACTAAAAGCACGCCAAAAACACTTTTTTTATCAGTTTTAAAAAAATGTTTTAAAATTTTTTTCTAAAAAATAATGTCACCTTATACGTGCATTTACACTTATTTAAATATAAAATAACTCTTTAACGATCTACTTACCTAATTAAAAATACTATTTACAGCCTACAACTACAATTACTATTAAAAATGTAAACTACGCTAAATCTAGTAATATAAACTCATCAACACGATAAGTCGTTTAAAACCTACCGCGGTATTATTTAACGCCGTCTGATCACTCACTCGCGAGCGAATGAATGCATGAATGACGTAAGTGATCCGAAGCGCCCGCGTCTCGCCGCCGGCCGCGTTGACAAGCCAGACCTTCTCGAAGTGAACGCACGTCGCTTGAGTTCGATCTCTCATACGTTTTACATTTTTATATTGTAAAATCGTAATCGTTCATCTTGTCGTCGTCTCTAAGTGTTCCTCGACAATTTAATATCACTGTGGTGTTGTATAAGTGAGATAAATAAACCCCAACTGGGGTTCAAAGTCCAGAGTGACTATTTTACGGCTGCCTGCTTGTCGCTTGCTTCTGGCTTTTCGTACACCGCGAGCTCCCGTCAGCCTGAGCGCCGACGTCCACCAACGGCGCGTACATCAGGGGAGTACTTGTACTGCAGGGGATAAGTGGAATCCGACGTGTTGCGTATTAGCCCAATCCCACGGCCATTTTATATACCATTTTACCGAGCTAGCCCGTGGGCCATTAATTAAATATTTTTTTTTTGACTGAACCTCCGTCTTTTTATTATTCCACCTAGGGATCTCTTACTATCAGGTCGAAAGACCCTATAAGAGGTGCCGGTAAAAAAAACGACACAAAACAAATGTATTTTTTATTTTTATTTTTTTTTTCAATTCCGAATCTGTTGCCCCCAATCCCTTTTCTTCCAAATTTTCAGCTTTCTAGGATCATTTTGAAAATTTTTGCTTACCATTATGCAGGCCGCATGCTTGTTTGCTGTGTTGGCAAAAATGTAATCCCAATTAACGATTGATCTGTTAATTGCAATTAACAATTAATGAAAAGTAATTGTTAATTGCAATTAACGATTACGTAATTGTTAATCGTTAATTGAGATTAACAATTGATTTAGCTACGCATCATAAGTAGGCAAGACATCTTTTCGAAAAATAGGAACAGCAGAGCTCACATCCACTTCTATGTGTCTTAAGGTGGATTTAGACCAAACGAGCGAATGCATTAGATGATGATCAGGGTCTGATGATGGAGCCGAAAGGTATCTATGGGAACTACGTAAAAAAACGACGCAACCCCATCGTGTTTGGGCTCATTTGTTTCGACTTGACGAGTACTCTGAACCGAGATGATATCCAGGGTCTGATGATGAAGCCGAAAGGTATCTATGGGAACTACGTAAAAAAACGACGCAACCCCATCGTGTTTGGGCTCAATTGTTTCGTCTTGACAAGTACTCTGAGCGGAAATGATGTCCAGGGTCTGATGATGGAGTCAAAAGGTATCTATGGGAACTACGTAAAAAAACGACGCAACGCCATCGTGTTTGGGCTCAGTTGTTTCATCTTGACAAGTACTCTGAACCGAAATGATATCCAGGGTCTGATGATGGAGCCGGAATGTGGCCATGGGAACTTCGTAATAAAATGTCGTGTTTGGGCTTATTTGTTTTGTCTTGCCGAGTATTCTGAGACTAAACACGATAGGGTTCCGACATTTTATTACGAAGTTCCTATGGACACCTTCTGGCTTCATCATCAGACTGGATATCATCTCGGTTCAGAGTACTCGTCAAGTCGAAACAAATGAGCCCAAACACGATGGGGTTACGTCGTTTTTTTACGTAGTTCCCATAGATACCTTTCGGCTTCATCATCAGACCCTGGATAGCATCTTGGTTCAGAGTACTCGTCAAGGTGAAACAAATGAGCCGAAACACGATGGGGTTGCGTCGTTTTTTTACGTAGTTCCAATAGATACCTTTTGACTCCATCATCAGAACCTGGACATCATTTCCGCTCAGAGTACTTGTCAAGACGAAACAACTGAGCCCAAACACGATGGGGTTGCGTCGTTTTTTTACGTAGTTCCCATAGATACCTTTCGGCTTCATCATCAGACCCTGGATATCATCTCGGTTCAGAGTACTCGTCAAGGCGAAACGAATGAGCCCAAACACGATGGGGTTGCGTCGTTTTTTTACGTAGTTCCCATAGATACCTTTCGGCTCCATCATCAGACCCTGGACATCATTTCCGCTCAGAGTACTCGTCAAGACGAAACAATTGAGCCCAAACACGATGGCGTTCCGACGTTTTATTACGAAGTTCCTATGGCCACCTTCCGGCTTAATCATCAGACCCTGGATATCATCTCAGTTCAAAGTACTCGACAAGACGAAACAAATGAGCCCAAACACCACCGTCGTGTCGTGGTATAAAAAAGAAATAAGTTTTATCAACAGCTTTATTATTTTTGTATGTGATCTGCCATAAGGTCCCTTTTCTACTAAACTTTGAACCCAATTTTTATATAGAAAAAATTAACGTACAGCAGTGAAACCAAGCTACAAATACACGTCTATTCCTATATTTTACAATTTTGCATAAAAGAAAAAAATGATTATTTTGAAGCATTTCACTAAAACGTCCATATCTCCGTAACTAGAAACCGTCATAAGGTCCCTTTTCTTATGGAAAGCCACATTTTGTCTACGTTGTAATCAGTCGTCCTCTATTTATCTTTGTTGTTGTCGTGATTTTTGGGTTTAATTTTGATTGAATACTTTGAAAAATTGTACATTTGGGGAACTACGACGTTGTGCCTATTTAATCGTCGTTGTCTATATTTTCATTGTGGTCATGTTAGGTACATTGTTGATTATTTCGAATGAATACTTAAATAAATTTGGAGCACTATTATAACTGTCAATAAATCATCACTAATATCTTCGTAATCGTCATTTGTCGTAGTCAAGAATTATGGTTTTGGGTCTGGCTTTGTAGGTATTTAGAAACAATTGTAATCGATATCTTCATTGTCGTATTTCTGATTATGTTGTTGTTTTAAAAAATGGGAAATCGAAGAAATATATTGCACGATACGATTGCCAAGTATGGGGAATTAAATGATTGTAATTTAAAAAAAATCCTGGTTTCGATAAAAAATTATAACAAACGTAAAGACTACGCCTCTAAAAGCAAGATAAAAAAAATTCTACAATCAAATAAATATGCGAAATATCAGCCCGAAAAAGGTGAATTATCAAAACTTGAAAAGATCTTAGAAGAAGGGAAGTTCCCCAAAAAGCCAATCTCATACAGACGACCTAGAGGTGATTATTATGAAGTCCTTTGACAAAATTGAAAAAAATAAATAATGTTCGAAATCGTTTGAGTATTTACAAACTATGGTTACGCATATATAAAACAAATTATTCGGATGCTGATATTGATACTAAGTATTCATTTCAAATGCGTTCGTTCACACCAGTACAGTCTCGTGAGAATTGTATGGATCAGAGCCTATCAGACAGCTCCTCATCTGGAAATCGAGAATCTGATCTTGGTGATGGTCCTATACAACCGCTGTGTTCTGAAACTGACATGCCCATGCCTATGACACAAAAATACTACAAATCCATAAGTGATTCGCAGTTACAGCTTGAGAACACAGAGGTTGCATGGGATCCTCACCGAGACCACACTCGCGATGTCCAGGTGACATGGAACCCGTCAGTGGTACATATACAGACGATTTCAAAGATTGGGGAGACGATTGATTGGAATCATCTTGATGGTCGTAAACCGGACTTTCCGAAGGAAGGAAACCGCGGGAATAGTCTCCCTGGTTCTCTTTTACAGACGGTGAACGCCTGTGATTCTCCGGCTCCAGAACTCCAATACGAGAATGGTCTTGTGAAACACTTATTGATTTGTAATATTTTTGTGTCACATGCACAGGTATAGTTACAGCTTGAGAACACAGAGGTTGCATGGGATCCTCACCGAGACCACACTCGCGATGTCCAGGTGACATGGAACCCGTCAGTGGTACATATACAGACGATTTCAAAGAATGGGGAGACGATTGATTGGAATCATCTTGATGGTCGTAAACCGGACTTTCCGAAGGAAGGAAACCGCGGGAATAGTCTCCCTGGTTCTCTTTTACAGACGGTGAACGCCTGTGATTCTCCGGCTCCAGAACTCCAATACGAGAATGGTCTTGTGAAACACCGGTAATGGCTTAATTTGACCGTGATCCCCAAACTTGTGTCACTGATGGTGAACTTGTGTGTGATGGTCCATGCCATGGTCTTTCTCACCTATATGATCAAAAGTACGAGAGCCACTTCGGTAATGGCTTAATTTGATCCTGATTGCGGAACTTGTGAAAAAGTAGGTTATGTTGTTTCAAAGCATGCATAGTCTAGGCATCCCATGGTATCACTGATGGTGAACTTGTGTGTGATGGTCCATGCCATGGTCTTTCTCACCTATATGATCAAAAGTACGAGAGCCACTTCGGTAATGGCTTAATTTGATCCTGATTGCGGAACTTGTGAAAAAGTAGGTTATGTTGTTTCAAAGCATGCATAGTCTAGGCATCCCATGGTATCACTGATGGTGAACTTGTGTGTGATGGTCCATGCCAAGGTCTTTCTCACCTATATGATCAAAAGTACGAGAGCCACTTCGGTAATGGCTTAATTTGATCCTGATTGCGGAACTTGTGAAAAAGTAGGTTATGTTGTTTAAAAGCATGCACAGTCTAGGGATCCCATGGTATCACTGATGGTGAACTTGTGTGTGATGGTCCATGCCATGGTCTTTCTCACCTATATGATCAAAAGTACGAGAGCCACTTCGGTAATGGCTTAATTTGATCCTGATTGCGGAACTTGTGAAAAAGTAGGTTATGTTGTTTAAAAGCATGCACAGTCTAGGGATCCCATGGTATCACTGATGGTGAACTTGTGTGTGATGGTCCATGCCATGGTCTTTCTCACCTATATGATCAAAAGTACGAGAGCCACTTCGGTAATGGCTTAATTTGATCCTGATTGCGGAACTTGTGAAAAAGTAGGTTATGTTGTTTCAAAGCATGCATAGTCTAGGCATCCCATGGTATCACTGATGGTGAACTTGTGTGTGATGGTCCATGCCATGGTCTTTCTCACTTATATGATCAAAAGTACGAGAGCCACTTCGGTAATGGCTTAATTTGATCCTGATTGCGGAACTTGTGAAAAAGTAGGTTATGTTGTTTCAAAGCATGCATAGTCTAGGCATCCCATGGTATCACTGATGGTGAACTTGTGTGTGATGGTCCATGCCATGGTCTTTCTCACCTATATGATCAAAAGTACGAGAGCCACTTCGGTAATGGCTTAATTTGATCCTGATTGCGGAACTTGTGAAAAAGTAGGTTATGTTGTTTAAAACCATGCACAGTCTAGGGATCCCATGGTATCACTGATGGTGAACTTGTGTGTGATGGTCCATGCCATGGTCTTACTCACCTATATGATCAAAAGTACGAGAGCCACTTCGGTAATGGCTTAATTTGACTCTGATTGCCAAACTTGTGAAAAAGTAGGTTTTGTTGTTTAAAAGCATGCACAGTCTAGGCATCCCATGGTATCACTGATGGTGAACTTGTGTGTGATGGTCAATGCCATGGTCTTTCACACCTATATGTTCAAAAGTACGAGAGCCACTTCGGTAATGGCTTAATTTGACCGTGATTCCCGAGCTTGTGAAAAAGTAGGTTATGTTGTTTAAAAGCATGCACAGTCTAGGGATCCCATGGTATCACTGATGGTGAACTTGTGTGTGATGGTCCATGCCATGTTCTTTCTCACCTATATGATCAAAAGTACGAGAGCCACTTCGGTAATGGCTTAATTTGATCCTGATTGCGGAACTTGTGAAAAAGTAGGTTATGTTGTTTCAAAGCATGCATAGTCTAGGCATCCCATGGTATCACTGATGGTGAACTTGTGTGTGATGGTCCATGCCATGGTCTTTCTCACCTATATGATCAAAAGTACGAGAGCCACTTCGGTAATGGCTTAATTTGATCCTGATTGCGGAACTTGTGAAAAAGTAGGTTATGTTGTTTCAAAGCATGCATAGTCTAGGCATCCCATGGTATCACTGATGGTGAACTTGTGTGTGATGGTCAATGCCATGGTCTTTCACACCTATATGTTTAAAAGTACGAGAGCCACTTCGGTAATGGCTTAATTTGACCGTGATTCCCGAGCTTGTGAAAAAGTAGGTTATGTTGTTTAAAAGCATGCACAGTCTAGGGATCCCATGGTATCACTGATGGTGAACTTGTGTGTGATGGTCCATGCTATGGTCTTTCTCACCTATATGATCAAAAGTACGAGAGCCACTTCGGTAATGGCTTAATTTGATCCTGATTGCGGAACTTGTGAAAAAGTAGGTTATGTTGTTTAAAAGCATGCAGAGTCTAGGGATCCCATGGTATCACTGATGGTGAACTTGTGTGTGATGGTCCATGCCATGGTCTTTCTCACCTATATGATCAAAAGTACGAGAGCCACTTCGGTAATGGCTTAATTTGATCCTGATTGCGGAACTTGTGAAAAAGTAGGTTATGTTGTTTCAAAGCATGCATAGTCTAGGCATCCCATGGTATCACTGATGGTGAACTTGTGTGTGATGGTCCATGCCATGGTCTTTCTCACCTATATGATCAAAAGTACGAGAGCCACTTCGGTAATGGCTTAATTTGATCCTGATTGCGGAACTTGTGAAAAAGTAGGTTATGTTGTTTAAAAGCATGCACAGTCTAGGGATCCCATGGTATCACTGATGGTGAACTTGTGTGTGATGGTCCATGCCATGGTCTTTCTCACCTATATGATCAAAAGTACGAGAGCCACTTCGGTAATGGCTTAATTTGATCCTGATTGCGGAACTTGTGAAAAAGTAGGTTATGTTGTTTAAAAGCATGCACAGTCTAGGGATCCCATGGTATCACTGATGGTGAACTTGTGTGTGATGGTCCATGCCATGGTCTTACTCACCTATATGATCAAAAGTACGAGAGCCACTTCGGTAATGGCTTAATTTGATCCTGATTGCGGAACTTGTGAAAAAGTAGGTTATGTTGTTTAAAAGCATGCACAGTCTAGGGATCCCATGGTATCACTGATGGTGAACTTGTGTGTGATGGTCCATGCCATGGTCTTTCTCACCTATATGATCAAAAGTACGAGAGCCACTTCGGTAATGGCTTAATTTGATCCTGATTGCGGAACTTGTGAAAAAGTAGGTTATGTTGTTTAAAACCATGCACAGTCTAGGGATCCCATGGTATCACTGATGGTGAACTTGTGTGTGATGGTCCATGCCATGGTCTTACTCACCTATATGATCAAAAGTACGAGAGCCACTTCGGTAATGGCTTAATTTGACTCTGATTGCCAAACTTGTGAAAAAGTAGGTTTTGTTGTTTAAAAGCATGCACAGTCTAGGCATCCCATGGTATCACTGATGGTGAACTTGTGTGTGATGGTCAATGCCATGGTCTTTCACACCTATATGTTCAAAAGTACGAGAGCCACTTCGGTAATGGCTTAATTTGACCGTGATTCCCGAGCTTGTGAAAAAGTAGGTTATGTTGTTTAAAAGCATGCACAGTCTAGGGATCCCATGGTATCACTGATGGTGAACTTGTGTGTGATGGTCCATGCCATGTTCTTTCTCACCTATATGATCAAAAGTACGAGAGCCACTTCGGTAATAGCTTAATTTGATCCTGATTGCGGAACTTGTGAAAAAGTAGGTTATGTTGTTTCAAAGCATGCATAGTCTAGGCATCCCATGGTATCACTGATGGTGAACTTGTGTGTGATGGTCCATGCCATGGTCTTTCTCACCTATATGATCAAAAGTACGAGAGCCACTTCGGTAATGGCTTAATTTGATCCTGATTGCGGAACTTGTGAAAAAGTAGGTTATGTTGTTTCAAAGCATGCATAGTCTAGGCATCCCATGGTATCACTGATGGTGAACTTGTGTGTGATGGTCCATGCCATGGTCTTTCTCACTTATATGATCAAAAGTACGAGAGCCACTTCGGTAATGGCTTAATTTGATCCTGATTGCGGAACTTGTGAAAAAGTAGGTTATGTTGTTTCAAAGCATGCATAGTCTAGGCATCCCATGGTATCACTGATGGTGAACTTGTGTGTGATGGTCCATGCCATGGTCTTTCTCACCTATATGATCAAAAGTACGAGAGCCACTTCGGTAATGGCTTAATTTGATCCTGATTGCGGAACTTGTGAAAAAGTAGGTTATGTTGTTTCAAAGCATGCATAGTCTAGGCATCCCATGGTATCACTGATGGTGAACTTGTGTGTGATGGTCCATGCCATGGTCTTTCTCACCTATATGATCAAAAGTACGAGAGCCACTTCGGTAATGGCTTAATTTGATCCTGATTGCGGAACTTGTGAAAAAGTAGGTTATGTTGTTTCAAAGCATGCATAGTCTAGGCATCCCATGGTATCACTGATGGTGAACTTGTGTGTGATGGTCCATGCCATGGTCTTACTCACCTATATGATCAAAAGTACGAGAGTCACTTCGGTAATGGCTTAATTTGATCCTGATTGCGGAACTTGTGAAAAAGTAGGTTATGTTGTTTCAAAGCATGCATAGTCTAGGCATCCCATGGTATCACTGATGGTGAACTTGTGTGTGATGGTCCATGCCATGGTCTTTCTCACCTATATGATCAAAAGTACGAGAGCCACTTCGGTAATGGCTTAATTTGATCCTGATTGCGGAACTTGTGAAAAAGTAGGTTATGTTGTTTCAAAGCATGCACAGTCTATAGATTCCATGATATCACTGATGGTGAACTTGTGTGTGATGATGGTTAATGCCATAGTCTTTCTCACCTATATGTCCAAAATTACGAGAGCCACTTCGGTAATGGTTTCATTCGAAATAAACATTTCGATATTACAAAAAAAATATTTCATCAAAAAATTGTGTTATTGCCTTCAAATTACTGTATTTTTATTCATAAAACATCTGATCACACAGGCGTGGACGCAGGTAATTCAGCGGCTTAAAATGAAATGCAGCTCAGCAGTCTTAATAATAAAACACAGTTCAGCAACCTATAAAAATAAAAGGCAGCTCAGCAGCCCAAAATAAAAGGCAGCTCAGCAGCCTAAAAAATAAAAGGCTGCTAACTTCACACCAGCAGCCTTTTATTTTGTCGGACTTTTTAATTTGGTCGGGTTACTTTAGGCTGCCAGGTTTAGGCTGCTAACTTCACGCCGGTCCGCCCAGGCACGCCGCCACCGTCTGCAGGAGGCTGTTGGGGCTGCCGCAGAGGCGCCCCATCAGAGACGTAACGCGTTTGCGCATAATGGCATAACATTTGACACATTCTCGAGTTAAAACATTTCGAATTTTCTAAGGACTCTTAAAGGTAACAAGTTTATTGCGTCAGACCCGTTTGTATAATAGTTTTATTGTGTTCAAACCGCGAGTATGGAGTGTTTATTGACATTATGTTTTCTAGAAAACACGTCGCTATTTACTCATACGAATTGCATATCGGAATTACTGAATAACATATGCGCGCCGCTTATAATGCTGCACTGAATTGCACTAATGCAATTTACATGGATAACAATCATAGTATTAATGTAATAAAACAGTCTGACTGGGGCATTAAATTGAGAAAAAGTACAATAACTGGCCAAGAGCATGTCGGACCATGCTCAGTGTAGGGTTCCATAGCCGTAACTATAAGGTAAAAAATACGATGTAAACAAAGTACAACAACAAAAGAGCGTATCTTCATAGCAATTACGTCCTTTTGTTGAGAAGCGCAGTTTATCGGCAATAACTCAAAAACGGTACATTCGAAATTTCTTGTTGAAAATAATTTTCGTTGAAAGTATTAATTGAGCGTTATCTTTGTAATTTTTTTTATATTTTTCGGACACACGGTTTAGAAGATAGAGGGGGGGGACACGATTTTAACAACTTTCGGACCGATTATTTCCAAAGGTATTCACTTAATCAAAAACATTATTTAAGAACCTTAAAATGTTTTCAAAAGAGCTGTCGAACTATGTACCACACGTTGACATTTTGTGAAAAAAATTTTTTTTAGCTTCTGTTACATGTATGGAGTGCCCCCCCTAGATTTTTTTATTTTTATTATTTAACTACCGAACTTAGTTGCGGCATCTACAAGACATCTATATTCCAAATTTCATCAGTATAGGTCTTGTAGTTTTTGAGTAAAATGCCTGTGACATACGGACGGACGGACGGACGGACGGACGGACGGACATGACGAAACTATAAGGGTTCCTTTTTAGCCATTTTGGCTACGGAACCCTAATAAAAACGATGTTATTAGACGAGTATTTTATCTAATGTAGGTACCAGTGGCGTGGCGTAAAAGATATCCTCGGGCAAGCCGGTGTAGATTTGGCGGACATTTTTCATAAGAGCTGTAGAGTAAGGTGCTTTTTTTATCAAGATCAAGAAGAACCTCCGTGTAAAATTTTTGTTTTCTTGTTTCAATGGAAAGGGAATGCTATGTTACATTTCGCCGATTATAAGATCACCTTTATGGCTCCAATGCGTGTCTAGTACACACTAGTAATATACAAATTGTATGCTATGCGCTATAGATAACAATGCACTAATAATACACTATATACGGGCACATCCATAGAAATCTAAAGACAATGGCAACTTCGTGCCATAAAATCTACCACAACCAACCAAGCGTTCTAGTAGGGGAGCCCACGATGCTAAATGTGGATTTACTCGAGCGTCATAGAGACCTGAAGCTTAGATGATAAAAAGAAAAAAATGTTATATAATGTATACCTTTTCATCGGTGGGGTGAACGTCTATAGATTTTCAAAAATGTAAAAAAAAACTGTTGATTGGACATACTCGAGCGCGTCAGATATTGATAGCATCCATGTCCCACGTATAATGTACGTATGTTAATCTGACGGTTTGCATGGTGGGTGTAGTCGTACGTAAGGGTTGAAAATGAGAAAAAAAATAATTTAATCGAGCGAGTCAGATTTTCTAAGGGGATGTTAAGTGAACCTAAAAGAAGCTCTCATTCAATAATTTGACGATTTGGACGTGACGCAAGCTCACGGCCATTATTTGAATATGCAAAAAAATTGATCATCAGACATTCTCGAGCGCGTCAGATTAAGATATATATGGTTCATCTTGATGTCCTAGACGTGCTGTCGGCTAATCTGACAATTATCTGGAGGGATTCGCCTAATCTGACGATAAAAAATGTAGCTGGTTCGATTCCCGGGCGAGACAAGCGAATTTTAGAAAATCTTTTATGATAGTTCCCCTTCAAGGCCCATAGATATTCCTAACCGGTTGAGATAAGTTTGCACCTCGTTCCCTGCGCACCACATACCAACCAGGTGCAAACTTGACGCAACCGGGATTGTATGCCGCAACTATTGTGACCTTTTCTATACAATTAATACGCATTTTATTATTTTGTACTAAAGGTGGTGATTAACTATGAGCTAGAAAATATGTTTTGTTGATAGATTATGTAAAATATCGCATTGCAGCTACAAAATTCAGCAATTTTATTTCTTCATATTTGTGAAGTTACTGGAAATAAAAAGCTTGAAATTCACATGTATTTGCACACTCTGATTCTGTTTGACCACTATCTTGCAGAAATTTGACTCAATTAAACAAAAACAGACAAAGCAGAAACTCAATCCGTGAATCTTGGTTGCTTTAGGTTTGCACCTAATTTGTATGTGATGCAAAGGAAACCAGGTGCAAACTTAGCTCAACCGGTTAGGTTAGGATAAAATCGGCACGGGTTCTTGTTACTTTGGCTTGTGGAAATCGTCAGATTATATATTTTCCGTTATCCTTGAATTATTTCCCTCAAAATTAAAAAAAATTATCTACGCTCGAGAATGTCCAGATGACGTTTTTTTTACAACTTTGTAACCGTCCCACTCCTTTTCGTCACTCACGAATCGTCAGATTAGTGGAATATACACTTTTTAGCATGTAATTAACTCACGCTACCTTAATCTGACGCGCTCGAGAATGTCCGATGGTCAACTTTTTTTTACTAATCTGATCCTTTATCCTTGACGGGCGGTTATGTTATGGGGCTCATATTTGGTAGAGGTACTTAACCGGGTACAAGATACCCCCTGTATGTTAATCTGACGCGCTGGAGTAAATCCCGAAATCCCCTCTTGGGCTCCCTAACTATTCGTTTGACTTGACTGACTGGATCATGATCGTTGTCATTATGCTATCCTGTCCTAGTATATTATAAATGTGAAAGTTTGTCAAGATGTTTGTATGTTTGTTACTAATTAGATCGCTAACAATGTAATGGATTGAGATGAAATTTGGCATACACGTTGAACAAATCCTAGATTGAAACATAGGATATTTTATATCCCAGTAAAGAGTTTTTTTGGGATTACAATATTAACAAAGTGAAAAAAACCGCCTTAGTAAATGCTAGTCATAATCAATTCTCCTGTTGTTGAGTACCAGAGGCGCGACGTTCATAAGTCCCCATTTAGTCGGGGCGAGAACTCATACGCGAGTTTGATTACATTGCGGGCTACTCAGGTACGATGAGTATAGTTGATCGATTAATCGCCGCAATGAAGTGAAAACAGCATACGAGTTCTCGCCCTGTCTAAATGGGGCTGCCGGCTTGCGTATTTTAAGGCATGTGAGTACTTTGGATACTGTTCTTGAAGAAAAAGTGGACCAACTACGCTCCAGCTTGCCCACCCCAGAAGCAACGCGTAAACTGATAGCACTACGTTCTGGTACAATCCTCACAGGATAAAAGGTTTTGGTCCATAAAACAAAACCTCCTTAATCTGTTTTACGGCCCATAGCCTAACTTTTCCAGGAACACATACAATTTACGTATAACTCTGTCTAAATGTCGAATAGACTATAATGGAAACACAATTATCTTGCATCAAACACGTGTCAAACAAGTAAACTCACAGAATTAACGGCTTGCTATCTTCCGAGTCTTGAGACATTCTTGGATCCAATCACACGAAACTATTCAAGAACACTACTTAGCCTTGATCTTCGGGTCCTAATTCAAACTATTTAACTGATTAATATAGAAAAACTCACAGACCACAGAAGCAGTAATACAAATGACTAATTTTACTACAGTTACACTAAAGTTGTCTAGCGTCTAAGCTAGCGCCACATCACTCGATTGGGACTAATTTAAACCATTACTGGCGCGCTATCTAAAACACATTGAGTGGTTATCACCTACCGGGCACTCCTTCACATTTGAGATAACATTACGATGTGCAAATAGGAGCCGATAATACTGTAAACATACTGTATTAGGGTCCCGTGTGTTTGATGAGACGTCTATCGACGAGATATAGACGCACACAAATAAAGGTTTTTAGAAATCATAATTCTGTTTGTCGGTAGCAGTGTAGCGAGAGGTCTTTGTGACAGCAAATGCTTGTGTTTTGAAAGGTGGTTTTAGTGGTTTTAGTTTCCCTTCGACATCAGCGGGCTTAACTAAGTTTCTTGCCGGAATCTTCTAAGCTGGGCTAGGTTTAGCGAACCGGCAACTAAAATTCCCATTAGTTCGATTTACACACTCTACATAAGGACAAGTTGATCCGATTCAACCTCTCCCGCTAGTCAGTTGTTCACTTTGAGCAATCAGCAAAACTTCCGTGGTGGTCCGCGGCTAAGCGACCTGGTTCGATCCCAGGGAACGCCACAAGCCCCCATTCTGTTAATTTTTTACAACAGCCACTAAGACTCGTAAGTAGGTACTCTCAGAGTAAAAAAAACACTCCTTCTGTCACAAAGACCCCTCACCACACTGCTGCCAACTGGTGGAATTACGATTGCTAAAAACCCTCATTGAGAGCGGGGTATGCTAACACAGAAGAAATAACGGAGCCGAATAGACGACTGTTGCAGTTTTCTAATAATGGAGTTTAATAAGGCAGAAGGCTGTACGAAGTCCATTGATTGATGAGTAGAGTAGGTATCATTCGAGGTTAAAGAAAATGCCTTCTAAGTAGTAGATATTAACTATCAGGTCTAGTAATACTGATACAGAATTCAAAGTCTAATGTATAAATATGAACTAGACGAATGACTCACAGCAACCTATCATTTGATGTAAGAAAACAACGTTAGTAACATACACAAAAAAGCTTATTTTTTAGCATTTTGGACGTTTGCAGGTTTGGACACAGAATAAACTAATAGTGCTACGTACAGAAGTTTCTCTTTCTAACAAACCTGGGTGATAAAACTGACCACCGGACGGAACGTACCGGATCCGACCGTCTCTCTCAGTCGCATAACGCGTGCTCTTTCTGGTCACTGGCTAAGCTGCTCCGGAAGGGCAAAATTTGGGACTAATAGCCGCGCGGCGAAATCGCAGTGAGCCACTACTGCACCTCTAGCACAACTGGGACACGCGACTCTTTGTCGCGCGACAAATGCTACCTAACTCTTTCCACTCAATATAGTGTGACAGTGACAGGTGATGCTCTGTCGCGCGAGATACGTACGTATAGTCGCGGCCAGTTATGCTAGACAGCCAGGTTTTGATGCTTGTTACGAAATAACACAACAGCGCGTGCGAAGCCGCGGGTAAATACTGGTATTTAAAAAAATAGACACTAGCAGAGTAAAAAAGTTACCTTATCTCCTACCTATAAGGTGAGTCGGTGGAACTAATTGCTTACAACTTACAATGTCATTATAATTTAAAACAAAAATGTAGAACCCTTAACAAAGAAGAAATGCCATTTAGTGCATTCTGCATTATATCTGTCTGTTTGTTTACAGAGACATTCTCAGAAATAGTCGTTTGGCTTCGAGGAATATCTCGTCAGTCGTCTTTCAGTCTACTTCAAGTCACTAATCTCACCGTCTAGCACCTCGGAGTGGTTGCGTTTGCCCAGGGGAGGACCGTAAACTCACAAAAATCCTGTAAAAATATCTGATCGTCATAAGGGTAGTTTTGGGTTTAATCTATACTTTTTTATATTAGTATTCTCGAGGTTACATTGCCAGAACAGTAAGGCGTTGCTAAATACCTGCCAGAAGGGCGTGTGAAGTCGCCAAATATGCCCTATAGGGCATATTTGGACGTTGCGTTCATGCCAGGCGAGGTCAAAATTTGAGGTTTCAATTACTAAGTATAAAATATGAAATGGTTGGTTCAGACGTGTTATCTGTAATTGCTCTAGTTCTCCATTATTAACGTCTACTTCCGATCAAAAATCTCAACGTCTGGCACCTCGGAGTGGTTGCGTTTGCCCAGGAGAGGACCCTTGAAAAAAATAAAAAAAAGTTCCTCGCCTGTGCAAAACTGCAAACGTAAATAATGGAGAAATAGAGCAATTTTAAAAATTAGACCTATATTAAAAAAAGGCGGAAAACAGCACGACCGTACCAATTATCGGCCTATTGCGCTATTACCGGCATAAATGGATTTGGTTTCCACCAGAAACGATCTACCACCTTACTTAGCTGTCTACACAATTGTCCAAAGAATACTAGAATGCCTAAAGAATAAAAATCACGCAGTGGACTTACTATTAGACCTGTCTAAAGCATACGATATGGTATCACATAGTATTCTTCTGCGCAAACTTCACGAAATAGGTATCAGCGGCAGAGTTCACAGCTGGCTGAAGTCACATTTCCAAGATAGACAACACTTAGTGGAAATTGATCATCATTGTAAACGCACAGGTCAGTTAACAAAACTGACCTTAAAACACTCGTGTGATCTTATTATAAAACCACACTCGTGTTTTAAGGCCTGCATTATTTATGAGTTGCATAAACTACTATTATTTAGCCGTGCTACCAGCTGCACACCATTATTCGTGCACGCCTGTGACTGAGAAGTCCACGAATAATGGTATTTCGAATCTTTACCTACTCAGAGTAGCTCCGCGGGTTATTTGCATTGCGTAATCTGATTTTTTTATAAGAAAGTTCCGATACGGGTGTAGTCTCAGATCAGATTTAATTTCTTTACGAATTACCCGATTCATATGATATCGCGCTCAAACCGTACAGTTTCTGAGAAAATGCACCTTAGCCTACGGACATTATATTACATTTACATATAATGATTCAGTTTTTCTAAACAACCGGAACTCTAGAAATAAAACACTAAAGTAACATGATACGAGTAGGATATACGATTAAGTTGTAACTACGGATTCAGCTAATCATATATCGAACCAGGTAGTTACTTATTACATTAGTACAAGTTCGACTGCCGATAAATATAGGATTAGTAGATTATTCTTTAGATATGTGCGTTTTACTACAGACGTGTTTGATTTTACAACTGATTCTATAGATAGGTAGGTACTTTTATTTCTTTCGACTCTTTAAAGTCTGTTTAAAAGTGATCAGTGGAAAGAGAATATATACATATTGCCAACACGGGTTTGCGTAGCTACTGCTATCACTACTGACACAACATGATGCACAATTTTCAATCATCTGGCCATTGGGGCCTGCCTAATAATAACATTTGTAATCTTGGGCACCACTGCCTTTGGTTATCTGTATATTTTAACACCTTTACATCTAAATGGTGTTTTCAGTTTATTGTAATGTAATGAATCCGGAGACTATGTACATCTCTCGGTAAAAAAAACCGTGCCCAGTATTATTTGCTTGTTGGATTTTATTAATGAAATTTCATTATAATCATGTCACAATTGTTGTAATGCTTAATCTTTTTGAAAAGAGAAATTGGCGAGTTTCTTCCGACGCTTCTTCTCACCAAAAGGTAATTTCCCGAAGAACCAACATAATCAGACCAGTTTATTCAGTAATTCTATGTAATCAATGTATGGGAAAGACAAACAAATTAATAAAGTTTTCAAACTTGTGTGGCATGATACCTTTGGGTGTGGTGTTCAAAACTCACAACTCTCCCCTCCCCTCCACCTGACGCAACACCCCCCCTCGCAGTGAAATGTGTCCCTTTTATCGGTTTTATCACATTTTCTCGAAAACTATAATGGATACAAAAAAAGTGTCAAAAGTAAAAATGATCCTCATTAAATTGTAAACAAAATTTGTCCTATATCTTATTTTGATAGGCTGGACGGTTTTCAAGCTGTAGGTAGTTAAAAAACTAAAATGAAATTTTTCATCAGATTAACGACAATATAGTCATTATTTATTGGAATGAAGTAAATAAAAAGCTGTAGGTGGAATCATTTGGGGTGCACTAAGAAAGGATTTTTCAAAATTTACCCCCTAAGGGGTCAAATAGGGGTTCAAAGTTTGTATGGAGAGTCTACGATTTTAGAAGTAAGAGATTTTAAACTTCATGTTTAGACTCTTTATTAGATTACAAGAAAAGTAATTTCACCGTTTTTCGAAATTAATCCCCTAAGGGGTTTAAATGGGGGTTGAAAGTTTGTTTATCAACGCACAGCCCAAAGCGCTGGTCCTAGGAATTCCAAATTTAGCACGTAGGTTCCTTATAAGGTCTAGGAGTGCACTAAGAAAGGATTTTTCAAAATTCATCCCCTAAGGGGTTTAAATGGGGGTTGAAAGTTTGTATATCAACGTACCGCCCAAACCGCTGGTCCTAGGAATTCCAAATTTAGCACGTAGGTTCCTTATAAGGTCTAGGGGTGCACTAAGAAAGGATTGTCCCAAAGAAACTCTACAAACTACATATACAAATTTTCAACCCCCATTTAAACCCCTTAGGGGATGAATTTTGAAAAATCCTTTCTTAGTGCACCCCTAGACCTTATAAGGAACCTACGTGCTAAATTTGGAATTCCTAGGACCAGCGGTTTGGGTGGTGCGTTGATATCTAAACTTTCAACCCACATTTAAACCCTTTAGAGGATGAATTTCGAAAAACGGTGAAATTACTTTTCTTGTAATCTAATAAAAAGTCTAAACATGAGGTTTCAAACCTCTTTACTTCTAAAATCGTAGACTCTCCATACAAACTTTGAACCCCTATTTGAACCCCTTAGGGGGTAAATTTTGAAAAATCCTTTCTTAGTGCACCCCTAATGATTCCACCTACAGCTTTTTATTTACTTCATTCCAATAAATAATGACTATATTGTCGTTAATCTGATGAAAAATTTCATTTTAGTTTTTTAACTACCTACAGCTTGAAAACCGTCCAGCCTATCAAAATAAGATATAGGACAAATTTTGTTTACAATTTAATGAGGATCATTTTTACTTTTGACACTTTTTTTGTATCCATTATAGTTTTCGAGAAAATGTGATAAAACCGATAAAAGGGACACATTTCACTGCGAGGGGGGGTGTTGCGTCAGGTGGAGGGGAGGGGAGAGTTGTGAGTTTTGAACACCACACCCAAAGGTATCATGCCACACAAGTTTGAAAACTTTATTAATTTGTTTGTCTGAAAAACACATAATTACCACACTAAGTATAAAATAGTCCTTGAGGCCTACTAGCAAAAAACAAATGATCTGATTTGATAAACCCATAGAATTTAAGAAGTGTGCGTTTTGCGTAGCGGTGCGTAAATTCTATTAGTTACCTACTTTCCTAGTAATATTGGTCTACTTTCGGTCCACTTCAGTGAACGGATAACATAAGTTAGCAATTGTTTAGAACAGGCGCAGAACGGAGAAAAGAATTGGCATTGTTTAGTAAAACACAATAGTATTTTATTATTCACGCCAGTAATATAAATACCTAGTTACTATAAAAGTTCAAGTATCCGGTGGGGGTTTTATGGTATTGACAAAACATACGACAAAGGACACATTGTTGTCGCAATGCATGTAAACAAGATGAATTCTTATACAGATTCAGTGTCAAATATTATCTTGAACAATTAAGATAGTGATATTTGTGTATCATTTACGCGTAACTTAGTAAAATACGACGAAGGTTTTTCTATACAATAAGGTCACGAGAACTAAATCATTAGGTTTAGATCTAATAACCTTAATTATGTAACGAAATAAAATACGCGTAATCTATAACCGGGCAATTAAGCCTTACTATGTCATTCATTATGAAGCGTTTACCTAATATGCTACAGCTGCTATATAGTTTTTAGAGTTCCGTACCTAATGGGTGCCAATGGGACTCTATTACTAAGACTCTGTTGTTCGTCTGTTTTGTCTGACTGTCCTGTCTATGAATTACATATCGCTAATTGTTTCCCTAGGCAAGAAATAATAAAAATTACCGCGCAACAGAATCGCGTAGTGACGTAACTTAGTAAAATACGACGAAGGTTTTTCTATACAATAAGGTCACGAGAACTAAATCATTAGGTTTAGATCTAATAACCTTAATTATGTAACGAAATAAAATACGCGTAATCTATAACCGGGCAATTAAGCCTTACTATGTCATTCATTATGAAGCGTTTACCTAATATGCTACAGCTGCTATATAGTTTTTAGAGTTCCGTACCTAATGGGTGCCAATGGGACTCTATTACTAAGACTCTGTTGTTCGTCTGTTTTGTCTGACTGTCCTGTCTATGAATTACATATCGCTAATTGTTTCCCTAGGCAAGAAATAATAAAAATTACCGCGCAACAGAATCGCGTAGTGACATACGCCTGTTCCTGGTACAATTTGATCCGTGAACTACTAATAACTAAATAATATATGTAGTCTAAGATCCGAGTATAGAACGACCTTCACCGAACTGGTTAATGGATGAAAAGTATTTGGCCTGATGGTAAGCAGTCACCGCAGCCTATGGACGCTTGCAACACCAGTGGCATTACTAGGGTACTAGGGTTGCCAGATGGTCGGGAATTGGCGGGATTCTCCCGATTATTTGTATGTCCTCCCGACTCCCGACAAAGAAGACAATCTCCCGACAAATGGACTTCATTTTAAAACTTAGTCCGATCCACTCAAGGTGGTCCGGCCAGCGAAAATTTCTGCTCTTTCAGCCTAAAAAAAAAGCGTCGAGCGCGCGGGGCATCTCCCGACCAATGTCTCAAAATCCCGACATATTGTATTGTATCCTGCTCCCGATAATAGGGTAATTCAATTTGGCAACCCTAGGCATTACGTGCGCGTTGCCGTCCCTTTAAGAACCTATTCACTCCCCTCTTAAAGAACTCAATACTGTAGCCTTCCGGGAAAACCGCGGCAGGGAGCTCATTCCACATTCAGATTGTGCGCGGTCATTACTAGTACCACAGTATAATACAGTAATTTTTACCCGACTGCGGCGAAGCCCAAAGGAGGGTTATGTGTTTGACCTGTATGTATGTATGTCCGTTCCTGTGTCCGCTCGTAACTACTCAACGGCACATCCGATTTTGATAAATGATACATCATTAGATTCGTCTTGATGGTGCGAGTGTCACTGGGTATGAAGTTCGTTAAAATAAACAAAATGGCGGATTTTATGCAGTTTCAAAGTGCACTGCGGTCGGGTTTTTTTTAACAAAATCATCAAAACGTACATCGCGCGCTTGAATGTGCGCGCACTGCGCACCGTGTACGAACATACTGCAAGCAAAGATTTAAGAATGCTCCAGTATGGAACGCATTCACACAGACGCGCGATCGTGCGTCTGTGTAGCCACGTGTCGCGCACTCCTAATCGGCCGAAGTTGGACTACTTGTTTGTCTTTATACTTTCCTAGTACACTGGCCAAATTTTATTACGGCCAGCTTCACGGCAAATTTGTGATTTACCCTGCAGTTCTATGAAATGATTACTACATACACGAAGTCAAAACAACAAACAGTATGCGTGTTTCATATTGTATTTGTAAACAATTATGAACGTTTCTGACGTGCGTAAAGACATGGAGCGAACTCATTAAAATGCGGTTTAAAAGCGATTCTGTAAGACAATAGCACATATAGCCCGTGTATCAGGGTACATCATCGATATGTTTAGGGCGTTTGAGTGTGCGTATATCGGCGACGTGTGTCCGTAGAACCACAGTATAATAGCAGTCATTTTCTTAGGACAATGCAAAGTAACTACCTTATAAATTTTGATCTAGTTGTTGAGTGTCGAAATAAACGTTTTTTGCGGCATAAACGGCTGTATCTTTTTTTTACGTTAACTTTGAAGCTAGATTTTTTCACAGCTTCACTAGACCATAGACCTGAATACCTACATGTACTACATTTAAATTTCATCTCGATACCACGCGTTCCCGAGATAAAGGGTCTTGACAGACAGACGGACAGACAGACAAGCAGGCGGACCACAAAGTGATCTCATAAGGGTTTTTTCCTTTTGAGGTACGAAACCTTAAAAAGTGACTTTATCTCATTATGGTGGCACTTCACTTGGCCGTATTTGCCGAATATTCTTGTTACATCACTTTCTTTGCCGAATATTCTTGTTACATTACTTTCTTTGGCAATATTCTTGTTTCATTACTTACTTTGCTGAATATTCTTGTTACATTACTTTCTTTGCCAATATTCTTGTTTCATCACTTACTTTGCCGAATATTCTTGTTACATCACTTTCTTTCCTGGGTGGATTTCATCGACTTAAATTTCACCATACAAAAAATTGGTTTCTAAAAAAACTCATGGAAATGCATATTTTTCTATCATAAATGGTTAAGGAGACTTTGATTATTAATGTCTGTATAATTAGCCAATCATTTGATGCATAGTTTCGGAGTTATGAGCTCCTAAAAATTAAACCTTGTTATGGCGATGACGACTAAGCTATGGTAATGATTTTATGAGGTATGGTGATGATGTTATGTTTAGGGTAATGACGATTTATAGGTAATAGGATAAAAAAAAACAGCCGGTAAGCAAATAAACAAACATTTATGGATTTCAACAATACTTAAATTCAATTAAAATACACGGTCAAAATTTACACAAAGTCTAAGTACAATAATATCTGACTAGTCAAGTAAGCCGCCCGCGTCATTCCTGGCGCAAAGGTGCCCAACACACTTACCGCATTACCGCGTTGAATCGCGATGGACAATCTTTGCACCAAGAATGACCCGGAACGAGGGTCAAGACCCTTCTCACGCAAACGCCGCCCAATCTTTGCGACAAAGGCCTTAGCGTCAGACCCCCAACACCCGGTCATCTCTACCGCGAAGGGGACAAACATAACCCGTAAGTACCGAATACTTATCGCGCTTTCTACAAGCCACCACCTCAACGGCTGCTCCCGCAGACCTGGTGCTGGTGGTACGAGCAAGATGCGAGGCAGCAAAAGTGCTGACGCATGTAACGTCCCACAGTAGACACTTACCTCTCTACCAGGGTACCAAGGTCATTCCATCAGGTCTCTTGCCATCTGTCCGGCTAACACCGGGAGGCTCCAACAAACACGGAACATTTGCCGATACCAACGCCCTCCGGTTGATATCGTTGAGGGTATGGTGGCGAGGAAATCTCCCAGCACAACGACAACAACTCAAGGCATGGTGACCGTTACCCTCAACCATGGTGCCGTAGATGCATAAATGAGGTTCACAAACATCGCAGCCCAGGCGGAGAGCCACAGCCACCCTTAACGAGTCGTTTTCAAGGAGGGTACCCATACCCAGGTGTGGAGAGGGAAGCGCTTGCAGTCATGCATTGGACTCGGGCCTCGTTACAGCGTTCAGTCTCACTCTCTCCACATCGAAAGCACCCTCTAACAGGCCGTCCATAACCCGCTTCACCCCTTACGTCATCCCATGCCCGCTGACGTTCCAGTTTTTTCCGGTAGGACCGAACCTGGGTTGAGAGCCGTCCAAGCTGCCTGGGCTTCAGACGCGTACGGAATGGCTGCCTTGCCAACACTCAGCGCGAAAATTTCGGAAACGAGATTTACGACTCTGCCAGCCGATGCTAAAAAAGCCGACAGACTCACATCCCGTGCGCGCCGTACGCCCAGCCCACCGTTCCGGATAGGGAGAGAAGTTTGGTCCCACTGGCCCGCACCGAGAGACACATTGAGCAGACACTCCACTGATTCCTTCAAAACAGATCGAAGGGGTCAATATGCTCGGGGCACAGCCAAGTGGGCACAGTGCGCAAGGCTAACGGAGCACATACGAAGTATGAAAAAACTGGAGAGCATTCTTCAGTGGCGGAACATTCGCTAAATTCGGATACGACGCACTATATCAGTTTTGATAAGGTTTCCGTGTTAGCGAGAGAAAAGTTGTTTATCCCTCGCAAAGTTCGTGAGGCCATCGAGATTAGTCGTCGCCCGAATTTCAATCGGGATAGTGGATGGTCAGTTCCCCATAGTTGGAAGACAGTTTTACGTAGTGCGCCCGTGGTTAATGGTGACGCGCCCTTAGAATTTGATGTGGTCAGTGTTGTTTGCAACCGTACGGTTGATATTGACAATGTGAGTAGTTCTTAGCCTATTCCCCCTGCGCCCGCGCGGGCGCGAAGACTACGGGTGGGTTACCATTACCAGAGCGGCGGCCCGTAGTCTTCGCCGCACCGCCGTCGCAATTTCTCCTGTAGAAGGGCGTCGAGATCACCCGAAACATGTCGAGTGAATTTCGACAATTGATGACGTGAGTGATCCGTTATTTTTTCAATAATATGTACCTTATCAAGGTATTAATTAAACAAATGCTTAATTTATATTGAAACCATGACAGGAAAATGTATAGCCAGGCGAAGTCGTATATAAAGTCTAATTTTATGCCGTCCTTTGACAGGGAACTACGCGATATCCGTTAGGTACATTGTTTGGAGAACATTTACTTATATGACAGTGTTAACAACATTGATATAACTTAATAAATAAACAGAATCGTCATCACCATACATACGGGATCATCACCATACATGGTGTGAGCACCGGAGATGACGGCTAAGGTGATGACGATATGCGTTCTTATTGTAGATTATTCTAGAACGCCTAATATTATTTGAATGGACGGTGCTAGATCGGTATCTCCATTTCATGCCACATATTTGTAGATAAATAATTTTAAAATTATACAAGTACTTACTTGAAATAACTTGCAATATGGCGTTGACGCGAAGCCGTGACAATTAACTTCCTCGGATACACTTTTGTCGTTAATTTTGCTCAGTGCGCGCATGCAGCAACATGCACTCTCTGTCGTGATTGGAACTGAACTAAGGAAGCAGGAGAGGGTATACGCACTGTATTTCACCGTTCTTAGACAAAACTGTGTTGACTTTGACACTACATTTAGGGCGATGACGAAAATTCGTACTAAAAGTTTAAATATTTTTATTTATACTTAGTTGTTGAAAGAATAATTCTATATTTTTGTATACATAAGAATACAGTATGGAGAGATTATAAATAAATAAAAATTCGGATTCGTACGTTGCGTATTTGAAATTTTTCACAAGAAACATGAAGGTTTGAATTTTTTTGCTACATGGTAATGATTTTTGACATATGTTTTGTTGTATTATAAAAAAACTATTAAACTGTCGGTGAATTTTATTGAAGCGCCATTTAGATAAAAGTACTAGTCAACAAATGTAAAAGTTTCGATACTCTACCCTTAGTACTTTTTTTTATAAAGACCGACAGGTACCGCTACGCTGATATTTGAAATCCACCCTCCTATGACTAGATGAACTTCGTCTGGAACTTGTCCAAGAGATTGTGTTATTCACTTGCCTAAGGAATAAATTTATTGAAGTTCATATTTAAGGTACTTGGCGCTGTTAAGGTTTTTCTTGAAATCATGATAATGAATTTTGAGTCTTACAATCTTATAATAGTAAAGTTGACTAGAGGGTGTCAAACAAGCGCTATTATTTTAGTGATAGATGATTGAACTTTCCTTCAGGAACTATGCATGTATCCTACTAATTACTAATGTAACTGTGGCTCTAGTGAAAAGGGGTACAAGTCGCATTTAACCTAGGAGCAAAAGGGCTTAAGTCATACAATAGAGTTGTGACCTTTTAGTCCTGTCCTGGTATAAATGTGACTTGTAGGGCATTTCTCCAGAAATATGTCTGCGACTCATTCATCTGTCTCCATACATTTAGTATGAAAAAGGGCCAGATGAATGAGGTGACCGCAGACATATTTCTGGAGAAATGCCCTGTACCCCTTTTCACTAGACCCACAGTATTATAAACTAACTGTCCCGGCGAACTTCGTTCCACCTCAGAATTGTTAATTTTTGAGATGTTTTATAGTTATTCAGTTATGCGGAGCATAAACCCAAAAAATCAAAGATCATAAAAATCGGTGCACCCGTTCTCGAGTTAAATGGTGTAACTAACCCGACTTTTTTTATGTAAATGATATGTGAGTCATTTTCAAAAAAATTGTACACAATTAAAACCAAACTTAATTTATTCCCCTGTGTTACGAAAGTTACCCATATAGTTTGTATGCCTAACTTTCGTAGCACAGAGGAAGCGATCGTGATTTTGTTTTTATTAGGCCCTTAACTATGTACACTTTTTTTGACTCATGTCTATATCAATAGGTGGGAAAATTTGTGAAGATGTTTGGAAGTTTAGAGGTTGTGTTTACTAAATAAAGGGGTACAACTGGATGGATTGAGATGAAATTTGGCATGCAACTAGACCTGGTCTTGGATTGAAACATGGGATACTTCATACCAGGTAAAGAGTTCCCTTGGGGCATAAACGGGAATAACGCGAAGCTGCAGGTAAATGTTAATCTAAAATATAGAGTAGACCATTCTAAGATATAAAGATTGCAAATTTCCATGGGCCTCAGAAGTCACTTACCATCAGGGCCCCGTTTGGCCGTTTCACGAAGCTACAAGTTACAATTTTACAAGTCTAAACTAGCAACATTGGCCAAATCAACCAATGGCGTTGCTGTATTTGACCAATGTTACAAGTGTAAACTTGTAGAATTGTAACTTGTAGCTTCGTGAAACGCGGCCCAGGTGAGCTGTATGATCGTTCGCCTTACCCATGACATAAAAAAAAATCTTCGGCCCTATTCTAGTGTCACGTCGATCTACTGTTGTATATTCGAGTAAGTAAAAGAAGAACAAAACAACACATTTTCGCATTTAAAATACAATTGCTGACTCCTCGGGATGACATGCAACAATCAGATCTCAATGCAAATTACGAATAATTGCAAGCTCATGCATTATAGCAATACAACGATGCATATGTCATACCCACATCAACCGCATACCGATAAATGAATGCCTAACTGCCAGCAACTCCATGAGGGTTAAATTTATATGCAGATCGTGCATTGGAGTGGAGTACCTTTCAATATTTTAATGTTTATGCACACCTGACCATAAAGTGGCTTTTAGCGCACGCTACGCGTACGGAAAAAGCCGCTTTCTGGCCAAGTGTAGACATAAAATGATCGTTTTCAGTTTCAAATTATGCTAATAGATGGTACTAACCTTTAAGGCCCAATTGCACGTTAACTCTGATTTTTGAGACTTCTCATGTAATTTCGCACAGATACAATTTTTACAATTGCCGCTTTTATTAGATTAGGTTTGTGTTGTAACAATAAAAAAGAAGAAAGTTTACTGTTACGGCGTGAGAAATTGAGCTCGGAATAGGTAGTGCCTATTTACCTAAACTTCGCGGGAGGACGTAACTAAGAGTGGTTACAACCACCAAAAATAATTAATTCTTTTTATTGAACCCGGGATTTCCCTGGTTTAATAATAATACATTATCCATATAAATTCACGCTTAGGGTTAGATTATTAATGAAATACAATTGTCTAATGCAGAAATTTTGTATGTGGTCGATTTTTGAGTTCTCAAAAGAAATTACGATATCAAACGATAATTCGACCAAACTTTACAATATGTAAAATCTGTTATTAATCAATTTGTTAGTGTGTATCTGCTTTGATAATAGCTATTTTTTCTCTTTTACTCAAGAGTTAGCTGGAAGAGATCCCTTACAGGGATAACTTCGCGTTTGTACATAACCATTAATTTTAGTATTGTTTTGAAATGGTTTTATCAATTTTATGTGCAATAAAGTGTTTACGTACATGCACATTGTACCAGCGGATGGAAAGGGTCCATCCTTTTCCAGACAAGCGCCATTGTTGCAAAATAAACACGTGTACCTACTATGAAACTACTCATGATTAAAAGTTGTGGAGGCATTCGAAACATATCAAGAAAATGTCTGCTATTTACAACAGGATGATTCATTTTCCAATAGTGTGAAACTACAATGAGAATGCGCGTACGTAGAACCTTTAAAGATATCAAATTCAAATTAAAAATTCAAATTCAAATAGTTTATTTCAGGATATCACATGGAGAGTCATGTTTGCGAGTTCTTCAGCGGCAGTTAGACGGCAGGTAATTTCCGCTTAGTGTTGCGTATTCTTTTAACAGCATTGTATATCGCATATAATTTATTTTTACTGCAGGAAACTATCTTAGCCTACCCTTGTTGCAGTGAATCACTTCTCTGTTACTATTTGCATTATTTGAGGATTGTATTGGACTCACTCATTATTATCACAAGTTTTGATTGAACACACATTTAAAAAATACTTTAAATAAATCTTGACATGCTAATTAAATTTTAGTCTAAAATATAATGTGTTAATAATGAATTACTTATAATGAAACAAGAAAAAGCTACGAATAGCTCAAACATTATTGGGGCCTAACTGAACATGCCTATGTAAAAGAGATGAAAAAGTTTAGAAAGTGTCATGCAGAAATATTATTGAATAGTTGACCCCGAAGTTAACAGAGCCAAAAAGCATGCAAATTCTGGAAATATCTAGAAGTGACCTATGTTCAGCACTAAAAATCTCCAGGTTGAAATAGTGATTTGAATAGTTTACATGCTCGAGAGGATTTATATCTTGATAACTTAATATAGTCTTATCAGTAAGTTTGTGTATAGACTCTATCGTCAAATAAGACCGCATCGTGGGAGCCATCACAATGGAACCCATAATATGAAGTAATAGTAATAATATATGAAACTGGTTCGTAAAATTATAATTCCAGTTAGATACTAATCCTCACATTTCTGTTTTATGGGAACATGTTATTTTTACTAATACACCACTTTTTTTTATTTATTATAGTTCTTGTGATTGAAATACCCTAAATAAAAAAAACATAATTTTTATAAGCCACATAGTTTATCTTAGAATTGTTTTACTGGAAGTATATTTTGCATCTACCTAAGATGATACTTGAATCAATTAAAAACCATAAATTTTAATTTAATTGATTATAACTTGAGGTGGAAAAAATACTTTTATTAGTGCTTATTTCTCGGCACATAATAATAATGCAAAAATAAAGATATACGGTACAGATGCAAAAATAACAATTATAACTGAATAGGCTTAGCCTAAGCCTCTAAAATAGGGTAGAAAATTAATGAGCATCACGCCCACTACTTGGTCATGAAAATTTTTATAAGTCCGATCGCACTTTAATTTTTTAACTGTCAAGAGGTCCAAGGTGACACCAAGCAGTCTGCCACCGAACAGAAATAGAGGGCAGAAAACTCACCCGTTGTGGGCTGTTTGTGAATCCTGCTCCATCAGTTTATTTTGCACTAAACACCCAGGAGTTTCTGACTTCTCAGCGACGTGGTGTGCTTCCGCATCGTCCAGAATAGCCGCTCGGTCCGCGTTCGTCTCGTTCAACTTATCACTCGATAAACTTTTAGCTCTATACCGCCCATTCAGAGGCGTCAGACCTTTATCACCAAAAGAAGCACTCAAACCGTTCAGTTTCGTATCTATCTGTAATTTTTCGCTAATTATATTAGATGACATTTCGCAGTTCGCAAACAATTCACTACGTCAGTTCTGTCAAGTGTCAATCTCAGCTGGCGCGGGCGAACTGGCGTGCTGCGTGTGAAACCAAACGTTTTGCTAGACGTCGCGCGGCAGAACAAAACAATAGCACTCGACCTAGTTCACAATGACATTGCCCTCCACAGCTATTTGTGGGGGCGACGGACATTCGCATCTGGCAGTGTAAACGGCGCGTGACAACAATCGTTTGAAAAAGTTGGACAGTTAGTTTCAATGTCAAAATCTAGGGTGAAGGCGAGTCGAGGTGTATTGTGTAATGCGTACCATCTTTGGTAAACAATCATTTCTGTGAGGAAGTAGTTTTTCTCTACTTAAATTAAAAAACGGGAAGAGTATTTTTCATTCACCGCTTATCTATAAGATAATAGAGATGATATCTACCGTGATAAAAACAAAGCGCACATTTCCGTTTTGAGATGGAACAAAACGCCTTTTAAGAATATTTGGCGCCGAAAGATTGGCGCGTTTTTTAAATAGATAAGAAACCTAAGTACATACTTTAAATTTTTACCCGACTACGGCGAAGCAAAAAGGAGGGTTATGATTTTAGCACCGTATGTATATATGTATGTATGTTTGTATGTTTGTATGTTTTCTTTATTCGTATTAACAATGGGCATATTTAGCCATCAGATCTTACTGAGGTTCTCAGCCTTATCATTACTAATTTGACTGTTGCGAAGACTGAAAGGACACAGAACAATCAAGGAGCTTACCCTGTGACACATATTTACCACATTTTTCGTTTTTTTATTGTTAGGTATGGCCTTTCACCAGGTGTTTGATCCCTTCAATGGCAAAGAACCAATAAGTATAGACAAATAACTCAAGAGTGATGAGTCTATGGTTATCAGGGGACGCCATGGTCGTTCACGAGGACACTTGACCTCCGGCGCGCGTGGCTCGAGTACTAACCCACTTGGAAATGACAGTGGACACTCACGTAATATCTAATCATTATTCAATTGATTAAATAACCTTTAATGAGCACATTTGTAGTTACTAAGTACAATACTTATAAGCAAGTTTTGTAAGTATGTATATAGTATAGGCGTACCATAGACCTCATAACTTATAGGTCATGAGTTCAATGAGATGCATTTAATATGAAGAAAATGTATCACACCAAATTAGTCATCGTCAATAGAGTCTGTGCGGAAAGAGAATAGGCGTGGCGAAAAACGGAACTAACCTGACCAGTATGGCCCCAGAACAGAAAATACGGCGCATACGGTAGAAAAGCATTACAGCGCCCCCCAATCTAAATCCTATTCTCTTTCCGCACAGACTCTAATAGCTACATGATGAAATATGGATGAAACATGCACACTTAAATGTTTCACCCGACCTAATGTCTATAGGAATTGGTGTCAGATATATCCATCATTTTATCATATCATCATTTCAACTCGACTAACGAGACGTCCACTGCTGAATATAGGTCCCCCAAAAACTTCCACAACAAACGGTCACACACCCTTAGCCTCTATCGACCTCCGGAGATTTTAATCCGGTCGTTAGACCATCCTGTGGGGGATCAACCTACTTTGCGTCTTCCGGTTCCTGGTCTCCATTCGAAAACCTATATATCCCATCGGTCAACGGTTGTTCGAGCTATATTCCCGTTTGCTCAGTCCATTGCTACTTTAATTTGCTGACCTAGAGATGGGCGGTGGGTAAATACCCAAGGTATTTACCGGGTAAATACCCGGGTATTTACCCAATCTACCCGGTAAATTGGGTAAATACCCAAATTGGTGGGTATAAACTATTTGTTAAGTATTCTTTACAAATTTCATTAAAAACGTTGTTGATATATAGACGTATAGTAAGAATAAATGCTATGGATAGCGAAATAGGCATCTTAGGTTACATCAACAAAAGTAATGATGCACTTTTTATTTACGGTGTCCCAGATTTTACGAAAATCCAAACTGAGTAACGCATACCTTCTAATTATGTTTGTTATGTGCTAAAATGCCCCTAAACCAAAAATCAGCTAATTTGTGTATGGGAACCCGTGGCGACTTCCGGTTGAGCTAAGTTTGCACCTGGTTTCTTTGGAATCACAGACCAACCAGGTGCAAACTTAACGCAACCGGGATTGAAGGGCGCAACTATTGTTGCTCTTTTTTTATAATTAAATCGCATTTTATTATTTTGTACCAAAGGTGGCGACTAATTAAGAGCTAGAAAATATGTTTTGTTCATAGATTATGTAAAATACCGCATTGCATTTTCAAAATTCAGCGATTTTATATCTTCATATTTGTGAAGTTACTGGAAATGAAAAGCTTGAAATACTCATGTAGTTGGACACTCTGATTCTGTCTGACCAACTATCTTATAGAAATTCGTCACAATTAAACAAAAAAAGTAGTGGTTAGTATGTGGTGCGAAGGAAACCAGGTGCAAACTTAGCTCAACCGGTTAATATGAAAAATTTAGGATGAAGTCGGCACGGGTTCCCATACACAGAATGAGCTGATTTTTGGTTTAGGGGCACTTTAGCACGTAACAAACATAATTAGTATGCGTTACTCAGTTTGGATTTTCGCAAAATCTGGGATTCCCTGCTTTTTATTCATCTTTAATTTTTGATTTGTGTCTTGGTCGAGACGCTGAGAATTATAAGTTTAATTGAAGGTTACAATCTAAATATAATCATAAAACCTTAAAAACCTTCTAGAAACTTAACAAAACCACCTAGAAAAATCACAAAAAAGTCTAGAATATGTATTATACTTTCACAAAACTCTTTTAGAAGGTTTTATGAACTTCAAATTTTTTTTTAATAATTCTTCTAAAAATCTCACAGAATCTTCTAGGAATCTCATCGAAATCTCTAGAACCATCATAGATACCCAGATAGCTTCTTGTAACATATTATTAACTCCTAGATATCTTACATGGTAACATGGCCTTTGTGAAGCCTACTTTAACATCTAGAACCTCATAAACACTATAATGTATCACAGAAGATTCTGGCTCCTTAGTAAAACCACCTAGAAACTTCTAGATATGTCGAAAAACAGACGGGAAACTTGATAATTTTGTATATTGCTTATTTTGTAGACCGTGTAAATTTCATAAAATCTTCTCAAAACTTGACGGAAGCTTCAAAAAACCTTACAAGGACATTGAGGCGTATTATTGTTACATCTGGAACACATAAGCGTGGCTATAAATACAAAAGAAGATTCTGGATTCCTTGTAAAAACCACTTAAAGACTCCAGATGTCTTATGTCATTTGAGAAACTTGATAATCTTATTAACATCTCATATATATATTTTTTTTTAGACTTCTGGAAACTTCATAAAATCATGTCAAAACTTTAAAGAAGCTTCAAGAAACCTCAAGTCTTCTGTTGGTCACCTATAGTAGGTAACATCTAGAATTCATAAAAATGACAAGAGATACCACAGAAGATTTTGAATTCTTTGCTGGAAACTTCAAAAGACCATGTCAAAACTTTACGGAAGCCTCGAGAAACCTTACGAGGCCTTTTAGTTCCCTACTGTATATCTAGGATATTCATAAACATGACGAGAGATACCATTTAATAATATTATTTCATTTGTAGGCTTCTAAAGACTTTATAAACGAAACTTAGAAACTTCTAGAAATATCTTAGATCTCTTTAAAACCTTGTAGTACCATCTATGAAGTTCGTAGGATCTTGTATAAACCCTATAGAACCATCCAGAAGATTACGTTTCTCTCTTCAAGACTACGTTTAGGGACATCAAAGAATCTTTTAGAAATATGGTTAAACCTTCTATGAAATTCATAAAACATGAAGAAACTTTAATGTAACTTCTAGACGTTTCTAGACCTCTTCTAGAAGCTTCTAGGAATCTGAAAACTTTAAAATACCGTGTAAACACTACTAGAGTACTCGTAGGATATTAAGTCCTCAAAAAATTTCTAAAAGTTAACGATAAATTATTTAGACACTTCGTAGAAATAATTTTTCACCAAACTATAAAAACCCTTTAATAAAGTCTTAATAATTATACAACTTCACTTCTTTACTGAAATTGAAATAAAATTATTGGACAACCTTTTGAATCTCATAGAACCAGCATGAGATGAGAGGACTAGTACTAGTCTTTACGGGAAGCTTATATATATATTTTTTTTCATATAAAAAATAAATTTAAAATATGACTTCGAAAGTTTACAGAAAAACTCAATATCATTCCTTTAATAAAACAAACATATTTTATTAGGTACGATCGAATCAAATCAGATGTAAACGCTAAGCCTGCAGAAAATATTCGGTAACAGTGCATTATCTAACAATCCAAGTTATATTATATCATTCCGATGACGACAAAATGTATTTTTCTTAATATTTTATCCCTTGCACACATTAATTTATTCAATTGTTAATTATCTTGACCCTCAGTAGTTTCTACCCACCAAAATGGGTAGAAACGGGTAAATACCGGGTGGATTGGGTATTTACCCGGTATTTACCGGGTAAATACCCACGAGCGCCCATCTCTAGCTGACTCTGGCAGAAACAACTATGTTTTGTTCTACGGCTAACTAAGCTTATAAGAACTATGTATGATTTGTAATGAAATTGCACAAGGCAATTTTTTGGTGGTAATAGAATTACATCCTATCCATTACCACGGTAATAGAAGATCCTCCTTTTGTGGTTTCTATAATTATTTTGTCAAACATAATAAAATAAAATAAGTTCAAAAAGTAGCGATTGTGAAAGTTTAATAGACACTCTAAAATAAAAATAAAATATTTCGGGCGTTACGGAGCTCTCGTACCCATCATTTATTAGAATCATTTGAAAATTACCTAAATACCACGGTAATAGGCGCCGTTACCTTAGTTCGCACACGAAAACCGAGGTAATGTGGCCCCACTTGCCTTGCTTTCCAGCCTCCGAGCCGAGTGCCTATGTAGCCATGCTTATTCTTATACCTATTTAACACATAGTTATTGCATTGCCAGGTTCAAAACGCACAGACGTGTGAAAAACAAACTCAAAAAATGCCCCAATTATTTATTCAAACAGGTTCTTTCAATTCAAATTCAACGGCAGGCCGTACCATAGGCTCTCCCGCGGGCCGGATTGGAATGGTTCGCGGGCCGGTCCATAGGCCTTCCCGCTTTCTTCTCGCGGGCGGGATTGGAACGGCTCGTAATCTGGAGACCCCTGATATAGAAGACATGGACCATGGACCTCAAGTCGAGTTAGCATAGACTCCATATATACAGACCCCGCAAATTTGAGTCTATAGGTGTCACATTTTGTGTAATATTATTAGAATTGATAACCTACGAGTTTATCATTCCGCCCCACACCACAAACATGGTCAAGGGAGCGTGGGAATGGCAAACATCGATAATATTTTGATAACACTAGGTGTTGGTTGGTATAAGATACAGCTGGGGCGAAGTATAAAGACGAACAAGTAGAACAAGTATTCACACAGACGCGAGATAGCACGTCTGTGAGAGTGCCATCCATACTTACTGGAGCATTCTTATTTCTTTGCTTGTACTGCGTTCGTACACGGCGCGCACACATGCAAGCGCGCGACGTATCTTTGTAGGAAGAAGAAATACTGTGTCTGGGATATGTGGACCTCCTTTGCTCGCCGTCAACGTCAGTCCGTTCCGGAATATACTTAGGTAATAGAAATAATCGGCTTGCCACGTGCTAATCGACGCTTTGAATCGGTGTCGCTCGGTTTTATGTTTGCCATCACTAAACTACACCCTTGCTTGACGTCAAATATCAAACGCAAAATCTTACACGTTGGTTCCCATATAAATCGACGAACTATTTCCTTCATCTCAATATATTTCTCTGGCTCTGACTCTCCCAGGCCCCAGTTCAATCAAACATTAAGGTGGATTTAGACCAAACGAATTCTAACACATTCTAACCCCACTCTACTAAATTCTTTGTGTGTGTTCTTTGTGTGTATTCGTTTGGTCTAAATCCCCCTTTAGAGGAGAACGTTTTCTCTGGAGACTGCTCAATTGTCCAACTATGACATTCAATCATGCAAAATAGATACGAGTACACCTATGCCAGACGCATCGCTGCCTTGAGGTGCATCCGTGAGGTCACGGCGGCTACTCGCTCAATTGCACTCAATCGAGATTACATTCAATTAGAATAGGTCAAGCTGGGTTCGTTGGGATTCCTTGGTGCGCTATGGTTTTCCCTCAATTAATTAGGTGGCCTACTCACCTACAACATTATTGTGAAATATCGTCTGCCCATCACATTCTTTGCATGTGGTCAAAATGTGATCGGTAGACAATACTCGTATTGATAATAATATTGTACTTACCTAACAAGGCCCCAAAATAATTCTACAAAATCGTTTAGATGCTTGAGTAACCTACGATTTTATAATCTAGTGTCACGGGAATGCGATAAGAGAAGAATCTGATAAATCGAGAAACTGGTATTTTAAAAAATGTGGTATTCTTGGAATGCGGTGTTTTGGGCATGAGCAGATCTGTGTACGATTCTCGCCCTTCAAAACTTTTTTAAAGGCTGCTTAGTAGCTTGGTCCGCGCATCGCGGTCAATTACTAGTACTAGGTACGCGTCGAAATCTCTGCTCTTCGTTCTTCCACAATGGGCTTGACGACAAAAAAAACTGTTTAGTCCGTCACTTAGATTATTAAAAAATATTGTACACGTATTTTTTCTTTTGTTTGACAAACAAAAAATGACGAAGATAGAGTGCTTAGAAGTTTCGAGTGACGTCACTCCTTCCTAGGTACAATTTTCACCTAGGAGTGACGTCACAAGCCCCCACTCCCCAAAAGTTTGATGATCTATAACTTTGTTGATTTTTAATATTTTGATAAACCAAAAAATACGTGTCCTATATTTTTCCATAATCTAACTGACGGACTAAATAGAATTATATATTTTTAACCCAGTCGTCATCCCCATTGGCCACGGCCCAGGAGGACTGCCAAATCAGCGAAGAAGCCTTTGCTCAGCAGGTCATACTGACGAAAAAATACGAATGATAGTAGATGCAATTTAGGTGGATCCACCTAAATTGCATTAATTAGTCCACATCGACAAGGACATAAACTTATTTTTAGCTAAATTAAAGCAAATTTTACAATTCTTTCGTTTAATACAATAGGAAATAAGTCAAAAACTGCATCGATGTCGAGCGACAAAGTCGTTTCTAGGCCAATTGAATCAGAATCAGAATTATTTATTTGTTAAACTTAGGTATGTTGTGAATTGTGATAACCCTTGAAACATTGCTCATTCTTGTTCCCATTCAAAACTCGGTCAAATATATTGAAAGTGTGTTACGTAATTATACGCAGTGCCACAGATTAAATAATAATCAACAACATACTATTGTTATGGCTATATTGTTATGGGGCTTTCACACGAAACAGCCTGAGCGCAGTCTGTGACGTCAATCGTATGTAACGAAATCCTTATTAAGTACATACATACATCAAGCAATTTATTTCATTGTTATTTTAAATGAAATATGTAATGTAAAGAAAATGAAATCTTTTACCAAAGCATTTACCATGCCCATGATTGGTTTAAGGTCATTGGAAGCTTCCGGTTCTTCATACACACTAAAAAGGACTGAAGGAGTGTTTAGGACTATAACGACATCAAATTTGAAAACTGAGTCTATAAGAAATCTATATAATAGGGAATATGCATCATATTTTTTATTTACTTTAATACAACCTCATTCATATACACTATAAAAAAACAGTAGAAAAAAAATAATTTTCGAATAACTATAAATATAACCAAGATATAACACAACAAAGATTTATCTCTATCTCTTTCTCGCAAAACAGAATATAGTATGGAGATTGTATGGCGGCCGTGTACTATGACGTCATAGTCCATATCGGATCTCTCTTTAATCACCGTCTGATTAGTACTTTAAAATGTTTATAGCTTCCGTATTTCTCGGTCGATTTCAATTTTATTTTGACTGTACGTCATCTTTTTTACGGTATTTTCAAATTTTATTTTAAAAAAAATTCATGCATATTCCCTATTATCGAAATAACTGCTCAAAACATTTCGCTAGAATCATTGACGTATACATGCATACTTTTAAAATCATTGGCTAGAATCGGTTGAGAAATGCGATCTGTAAAAGAGAACAACTGGACATCTGGACAGATGTTATACGAAAGCATTTTTCCCCAAGCCGAAAAGGAGACGCTTCGCTTGCTCAGTCAATTATCTAGTTAAAGGTCTCTGCCCACTACACCGTATCATACCATGACCGTACTGTGAACGTATCAGACACGGTATGACAAATGCTGGTCGGTGACGGAACGTGCTAGTGGGCATAGTCTCATACTTTTCAATACAAAGAATATTTATTTTTCATCACACTTGCTCGAAAATGGTGTCATTACACGTAGGTTTTGCGGGCCGTAAATGACCTATTACGCCCTAGGGCGTAATGGTTTTCTTTTTAAATTTGAAACGCTGGTTCTGTTTTACTCTTATTTTTCATGTTCAAAGGAAACACCAACGTACTTTTTTAACTTTTGTTACTGAAATATTTATTTAAAGAGAACTGTTATTGCAAATACATGTAAACACATATTTCTGTAACATTAATTAAATGTTTAAATAGTGCATTTCAGTATTTTGCAAAAATAAAATCAACCATTTTAAGTCTTTGGTTTCCGAACGTGACGTGAATTCGCATTGTCTATGAATAATGTCACTAATGTCACTGTCAGTTTTACAATTTTATTTAGGTTAAGTAAGGTTATTTTAATCAGATTTCCTCACAAGTGTGATGACAAACATTGTGTGTGCCACGGGCGGTAGAGGAATTACAAATTCGTGTTATTAAAGCCCTCGGCTTCGCCTCGGCCTTGTAACAAACACTCGTTTGTAATTCCTTACTTACCGCCCTTGATACACAATGTACTATTACCTAACACGTTCATAGTACGGTCACGGTATGATACGGTGTAGGAGGCAGACCTTTAACCTCCCCATTTTATTGGCCAACTACCCTCCTACCAAATCCCAGGAGGATCGAGTTACGTCGGACAAACAAACACAGATACAAACAGAACATGATGATGGTAATTGGAATAGAATGTCGATGCGCGCTTGTCAACACATAGGGAGACTTTTCTCGCTTCGCTCGCTCGGTTAATTATAACGGAATCTTATAAACAATCTGTTAAATCCTGCCTCGTGTGAAGTCATACTCTTATTATCATGCACGACAACACGTAGCACCTTAGGAACTAAATCGCACAACATCAACGTCAGTTAGCACTAAAATTCAACCTTATCATAAACTATTAAAGTCTAGGACTCATTAATTTTATTATTATACTTGTTTCTCTTTGGTTTTAGATAGATGGCGTTGCGGCTTGCGCGTACGCAGCTGAAATTCGTTCAGCCAGCGAATGTCAGCTCGTGACGGGAATTCCGTGTGGCCGAGAATTCGTGACAGGTGTACCGAAACAGCGCCATTCTTTGATTTGTTCCATCAAATATTAGGAAGTGATGTTCAGGCATTTCTTTATAAACACTGTCAGAGATGCCGCCGGAAGTGATGAATTGCTTATTTAGCGCTATTGACAAATGTAAAGACGAACAAGTACCTAGTCCAAATTCGGCCGTTTACACTGTTAAAAATTTCCGGAATTTTACATAAAAAAATTTACAGAAATCTGTGAAATTCCCTAAAAACTGGGAAAAGTACGAAAATTTTGGTAATTTTCCTTAATTTTTGGTAATTTTCCATAATTTTTGGTAATTTTAAATATCTTCTGTAGATTCACTGATTTTTATGTCTTATTACATAAAAAATATGTAATAATCAATAAAATGTGTACGATTACATAAAATCTGTAAAATTACATATAGCGTCTGGGACAAATACATTTCAATATGTATTTATAAGGCTTCAAACTGTAATATTACAGACAAAATTCTTAATTTTACATATCTTGTAAAAAAACAAATTTTTATGTAAGTTTACTTAAGTCTTTTGTAATATTCATAACAATATCAGTAAAATTACGTACAATATTATGTAAATTTACAGTTTTTATTTATGTTTCAAGAAATCATGTAATTTTCAAGTATATTCTGCGATTTTACATAAAAAATGAGTAATAATCGTAAAAAAATGTATATTTACATCAATTCTGTATAATTACATGGAATGTCTGGGAAAAGTACATTAAGACATGTATTTATAACGATTGAAACGGTAAATATACATAACAAATCTCGTTAATTTACATAACTTTCTGAAAAACGCATTTTTATGTAAATTTACTTGAGGCTTTTGTAATTTTCACAAAAGTATCAGTTAGATCACATACAATATTACGTAATTATACTGTTTTTTTTTTATTTTTCAATATATAGTGTAATTTTTAATAATAGCGTGTGTTTTTAAATAAAAGGTATGTAAAAATCACTAAAAACTTGGACGATTACATAAAATCTGTAAAATTACATGTAGCGTCTGAGACAAATACATATCAATATGTATTTATAATGCTTCAAACGGTAATATTACAGACAAAACTCTTGATTTTACATATCTTGTGAAAAAACATATTTTTTATGTAAGTTTACTTAAGTCTTTTGTAATATTCATTAAAATATCAGTAAGATTACGTTTAATATTATGTAAATTTACAGTTTTTATTTATGTTTCAAAAAATCGTGTAATTTTCAAGTATATTCTGCGATTTTACATAAATAATCAGTAATAATCGTAAAAATTAGGTCAACTAGATGGCGCTAGTAGTTATGTTAGAAGTAAGCAAATTTCACCTTTCTCGTTGTTTTGAAAGTACGAAACCTCGTGTTTTATGTTGCTTAGATTTTTAGAAAACCATAACGTATTTGTAAATTCAGATTAGTGAATTACCAGTTAAACCAAATGTTTAGTTCATCCGTATGCACATAGATGGCATTAGTAGTCTCTGTAAAACTATCTTTCTGAAGCCTGTAAAGTTTCAGTACATATGGTAGCCAACTACTAAAAATATATGGAATGTAACCTAATCGTTAAACATGTATAAAACGACTATGTTAGTGCAATAACGAGTTTACAAAATACTCAAGAGATGGCGCTGTACCGAGCAGCTTGTAATTGTAGATCGCGATGTTAAGATTTTTCCTGATTTAATGACCCTATGTAAGGAGTATCGATTTGTTGAGTTTCCGCTGATCCGCTGCTCACTTAGAGCAATCGACGAAAAGTCAAGGTGGACCTGGTCTAGTCCGACCAATTGAGGTGGACCGGGACAAGCGCCCTGGTTCGACCCCAGGCGCCCCCGGCACCCACCCAGTCCGATTCACTCGGGTAGGTCTGGCTAGCGACCTGGTTCGACCCCAGGGAACGCCACGGCCGACCACCCGGTCAGATAATCGCTATGCCCAGTAGGGTTGCGAGTTAGTCAGGCTTCAAAAAGTAGGAGTTATATGCGCACACTCAGTGAACCGTACAGGACCTTAATGGACCAATATTACTGAATATATGTGAAAATACAAAACATATCAGTAAATAAACACATAGTATTTCAGTAATATTACTGAATATATGTGAAAATACAAAAAAATATCTGTAAAAAACACATAGTACTTCAGATTTATTACAAAAAAAAATTTAAAAATAATTAACATCTATCGTAGAATTACACGAAAAGGTATGTAAAATTACAGAAAATATTATTTTACATAATCTGACATGTGTCAGATATGTAAAATGACATAACATGTAATTTTACATATCTGAGAAATATGTAAAATTTGCTTTATGTAATTTTACATATTTGATAAATCGTTGATTATGTAAAATTACATAGCCCTGTAAAATTACATAATTATGTAAAAACACAAAAAAGTTATGGCAACGAAAGTTGCCATAAATTTATGTAAAATTCCAGGAGAATTTTTAACAGTGTAGGGGCATTTCTCCAGAAATATGTCTGCGACTCATTCATCTGTCTCCATACATTTAGTATGAAAAAGGGCCAGATGAATGAGGTGACTGCAGACATATTTCTGGAGAAATGCCCTTAGGAGCGCGCGACACGTATTAGACGCGCTATAGCACGTCTGTGTGAGTGCGATCCATACTGGAGCATTCTGACGCATTCTTATAACTTTGCTCGTAGTGCACACATTCAAGCGCGCGATGTACCTTTTGTTAGGAAGAAAGATTATTGCTGTTATACTGCGCTGCGCTATTGGCCTGCTGTAATCGTTACGTTTCTATCGTTGCTATTAACTTCCGCTAAAGGAATTAAGCTATTTCTCAGTTTTTGTTACTTGGCACCCAAAAAGCAAAGGGCTCAAAAGAACATTGCGCTTTTTTGTGTCACGAACATGAAAATTACAAGTAGTACGGACTATGAATAGAATCAGTCTCTGCCTCGATACCGCTTTCGTTCCTTTGAAAACTCAACTCTTATCTTAGGCACAGTTTAATACAGTATTTTTTCTTCCCACAAAAGGTATATCGCGCGCTTGAATGTGTGCGCGCCGTGTACGAACACACTACAAGCAAATATTTAAAGGTGGGTTTAGACCAAACGAATTCTAACACATTCTAACCCCACTCTACCAAACGAATTCTAACACATTCTAACCCCACTCTACCAAATTCTTTGTGTGTACACACACCCCACCCCACTCTACCAAATTCTTTGTGTGTGTGTACACACATAGAATTTGGTAGAGTGGGTTTAGAATGTGTTAGAATTCGTTTGGTCTAAATCCACCTTAAGAATGCGCAAGAATGCTCCAGCTCCAGTATAGATCGCACTCACACATACGCGCGATACGTGACGCGTTCCTAAACGGCCAAAGATGGACTTCTTGTTTGTCTTTATACTTTGTCGAATATAGATAAAATATTAGCGGATCTTCTTGTATCATTTAAATTTAATGCATTTTCTTATCGATTATTTGAATATTTAGTAGCACAACGGAAATGACGGTTGAATGGCTTCTGGACCTAACTAACCCAACCATTCCTTAAGCCGGGTCGAGACGAGTGTAACGTGTAATGTAAGATTACGTGTAATTTCCCACATACGTGGGGAATATTGCCGTCCACACGCAGAGTTCGCGTTACATTACACGTTAAATACACACATACAATATTACAATATACGTTGTTACACTCGTCTGGACCCGGCTTTACAAAGTTATTATATATTGTTAGAACGGTAATGACTAATGACAATAAATGACTCATTAGTACCTGAAAATTTACTTGTTAATGAATTTCTGTAAGTAAATGTTTACGGCCGCTTTACAACGGTTGCCGACCCATTGGACTGGAAAGATCTTCCTGTTCCGCTCAATTATTGTATTGTCAATCTGTTTTTGTGCACTTCCGCCTAGCTAATAAGAGAGCGAATTAGTTGACGTTATAGTTGTAAGTACCTACAAGGTAAATGATCGTTTTCATAGTACCTATTAGTAAGAAGACACATACTAAAGACAATGCACCGTCTAATAGCAACTGTGTAGCAACTGAGACCCATAAGTAAGGCAACGAATACACGAGCTTCAGACAAAAGCGTTTTCTTCCTTCGATGGAGGCATCAGAGTGGTACTATTCTTTATTGTAACAAAACGGGACTTAATCGCGTAAAAACATGACATTACCTCGACGTTTCGAACGCGCCGTGACGTCCATGGCCGCGAAGGGACTGGCGAGGCGGGTGTAAGTTCCGCTTTGTTATAATAATGTGTGAAAATCGTGAAGGTTTAAATCAATATTTGGTATTATTCTGTTCAAGATCATTCCAAAACATAAGTAGGTATACTTATGCTCACAATCTTAAACTTCGATAGTGTTTCACTATTTCCACTTATAAAGGGCTTAAAGCGGGCGGCTTACACCAGGGTTTTCGAGTCGGGTAGTTTTACCTCCAAGTTAACAGTTGCACTAGCTGCTATGTACCTATCTGCAATTAAGTCGTGTAGAAATCGATTTCATATTATTCGTGATAGGACCATTGATATCACCTGTTGGTAAATGACGATGAGGTCGATGACGGAGCACGCTTACCTAGATTGTGCCCATTCACGCTTGACATGAAGAGAGCCAGGTCATATTTACCTCTGGGAAACAGTTTGCTGGAAGAGAATTCACTCCTAAGCTGTCCTAATAAGGAAAGTAGGATCAAAGTTATTTGTACGAGTCGTTAGTATATCGACAAAGTACTTACCTAAGGACGAAACCTAAGTCCACGCCTAATAGTCCCATAATGACGAAATGGGATGGCGGATTCAATTCATGTAATCCCAACGCACATTCGCCGTAAAGCTGTAAAAAACCAATAAGCATGTGACTTCTCTGCGGCGCTCGTATTGATAAATAAAGTACTCGTACTTTCGTAAATGAAATCACCTTTTTAACTATCCCAAATTGGTAAATGGGCTTTTCCGATTTCCTCATTCACCTCATACCTATAATAAAATAAATATTTTTACTAAAAAAAACCCGACCGCGGTGCACTTTAGAAGTGCATAAAATGCGCCATTTTGTTTATTTTCACGAACTTTATATACTCAGTGACACTCGCGCCATCAATACGAATCTAATGATGTATCATTTATCAAAATCGGTTGTACCGTTGAGTAGTTATGAGCGGACATAGGAACGGACATACATACATACCTACATACAGGTCAAACACATAACCCTCCTTTGGGCTTCGCCACAGTCGGGTAAAAAGTGCTAATTCACACGCAACGATACGGAAATTTAAAACGCCTGCAAATAAATTACGGCAATTATTTTGATATGCCAATTGTTCATTATAAAATTGTAGGCTCTACCGCAGATCAATAGGCGTCTCTAAAAGTGAGTGTTTGTACATATAGTAATTCCACTAAACGGCAGCACGTTGGCAAAAGGTCTATTTGACAGTAGATATCAGAGTCTTGTGACGTGATTCATGGAATTACTATTTCTAGAAACCCTCATTAGCTTCTACTTTTCCTCAAGCTTATCTAATTATCTGGGGTTAGCTCCCTTTGCCTGATGTTTCCACTAATAATCAGCGTCACAAAGAAAGCTAATGGATGAGTGACGACCTTTTTAGCATTATCCTGTAATTTCACAACGATCTGTAAGTTTTGTTCTATATAAACCGCACCGTTAGTAGTAAAGCGGTCTAATTCAACATTTTTAACAATGGGTTAAAACCGTTTTGTAAGTTGTTTTAAGATTGAAACGAATTTATCAATTTTTTTGGATCAGGCGGATTTTTAGGGTTCCATACCAAAATGGTAAAAAAGAACCGGCTTATTCTCACCTGTTACCACCAAATTGATTTAGTGGTAACAGCTGGAATTTTTTTTCCCACTTGTTACCACTAAATGTATGGTTTTACTGTATGTCTGTTCGTCTGTCTGTTTGTCCGTCTGTCTGTCCGTCTGTCACGGTCAGAAATCTCAGAAACTACTGCTGCAATCGATTTGAAATTTGGAATAGTTTAAAAAGTCCCTATATATAAAATAGTACATTACACAACTAGGGTGGTAAAACAAAGAAGGGCCGAGATCGCAGATGTTTGCGACCCGAGCTGCAAGCGAGGGACGTAAATATGCGACCCATGTTGTGTGCATTATTTTGTGCGGAAAGCGGATTTTCCGTGCGCGTAGCGTGCGGAAAAAGGCACTTTATGGCGAAGTGTGGCATAAAAACATATAGTAATTTGGTTATAGTTTTGAGGGTCGTTTTTGTTTGTAGTTTTAAATTTTTTTGTCGATCAAAAGGCCTTCAACAAATTCGCACTACATAGAGATGACACAGTGACTCACATATGGCTTCACAGTCACAGTGACATTGCGGTCGAAGGCCAGTATGCCTCTTCGACCGTCTTCGCGACACACTTTGCATTCTATTGGTGAAGGTCAGGGTACTCGGTCAGCATGTCCATTCAGGTTAATGTAGTTTATTTTGGGCGTTCTAGTAGAGGGGCCTATAAGCCGACTATAACAACAGACGATAAGTAATTTGGTTCTTTTAAAACGATGCGCTCGCTATATTTATGTGAAACTTTGCGCATACCGTGGGATAAAGTGTTGAAATTAGGGAAATTTTATTGCATAAAGGCGTCAATACAAATTATATTACGTCAATAAAGTTGAATAAAAACAATAGTACTTATGCTTTGCTAATGCTAAATCATATTGTTTTAACTATCATGGATTTCTGCGTAGTAACGCCTGATTCAAACAATTAATAAAGTTGAAACATAAGACGAAGTAGATTTAGGTTTCACTTTGGTTTTATTTAAACTGCGAGAGAAAATTAAAGGTAGGTGATATAATTATTATAAAGTGATAAACAATGTAATAGAAATAAGCAATAGCAAAATATATAAAATCAGCGATAATAAACTGACATCTTCACAAGACGGTACAGATACTTTCGTACTGTCTCATAGGGCATTTCTCCAGAAATATGTCTGCGACTCATTCATCTGTCTGAATACATTTAGTATGAAAAAGGGCCAGATGAATGAGGTGACCGCAGACATATTTCTGGAGAAATGCCCCATAGAGGCACTAAATTCAATAAGAAACCTTCAACTCGCAGAAACAGAAAATATTCGGCTCACCTTTCTCATTTCTGCATGTATGTTCGGAATAGTTTAGTTCCTATGATTAAAACAGCTGCGCATACTACTAATTTCGCAGAAGCCTTGTAGTTGATTACCGGCAGCCAGCGGGCTAGAGGTCTGTCGTCAAGAATTGTCGGTGCAATATTCAGTTCTAAGTCTTCGAATGTTATCGCTTGAGGCCGCAAACTTGTCAGAAGATGGAGGTAGGCGTTATGTCCGGCCTCTAAAGCGGCGGCCACGTCACCATCATTGAATACATCCATCGCACTCCACTCCACACTGTAAGGCTTTATCGTGGATGTCAGGTTACGTACTGCCACATAGTCCCCACATAACGGCACGAAGACATCAGAAATGTCTTTCTCTTTATAAGCAACGGGCGTCGCAGCTTCCTCGCCAAACAACTTAGTCAGCTGCTCCAGTACAGCGTCCTTAGAGTTACAATCGCCTTCCTTAAGTATTAAATACCCAATCAGACCAGCAAACTTCTCTGTCCCTCCCGCGGATGACAAAAGTGGACGCTCCGTAGCCCAAACGATGGGACCCCGAATACTTAGTATATCGCCACTATATCCCTGTTTCTTCCAGAAATTTTGTTCATACTGGATTCTGAATTTGATCACCTTTCCTGGTCGCATCGCAACAAGTGCCGAGGCTTCTTTGTTAGAGAGAAACTGTTCCTCAACCGCGATCTCCAGTAACTCATCGGGCTTTAAAGCCATTGCTAGTAAATTACAAATATAATTGGTTTCTCCTTTGATGGTTTCCAAAATGACTTGCTCGTTGGCATAAGACCGTATCTTCTGAATAGGTTTTGCCGCCACAGTAATATCTGCTACACTTTTTTGCAAATTGTTAGAAAAATGTCTTCTACAATAACCTAATAGCTTTTCACGGAACCTCGTGTTGTTTCCATCTAAATGGTTCCTCACACTCGAAGTCCGATAACATTGGTGTAGGTAGAAAAGAACAGACACCAAATGCGAGGGCGCCCCGCAGACTAGCCTGACCGTCATTCTCATGACTTCTCTTGACGTTGAAAAGAATAGAAAACTGCAGATATGTTGTTCCATCGTTGTTTTATCGAAATACAAAAGATTTGTCTCAGCGGTCTCCCCGCTTACTCGTCTAGGTTGAAAGAGGTCTTTAGCGTTTTGGTCGAGCAGGTTTTGATACTGGTTCAGCTCAAATTTTTCCATTATATTCAAGTAATCGAACTCATGGTAGTTAGTAGTACACTGAACCGTACTTCCGTCGGGGTATTGGAAGAGTTTATTTAATCGGGATCTCACGAGTACTGGGTGGGCTATGACATCTGGTAGGGGTAAGCGAAATTCCTTCGCGAAGGTGAGTAGGTAGTCTCTTGCGGTAGTGTCGACCACACTTATAAGTGAGGGTTCTCTCGAACTCTCATCATCACTGGTCTCTGACTCGTCAAGGTCGTCTGCTTGGAAGGCTACATTCCCTTTTGAAATAGCCTTTTGTGTCGACAAGTCCAAGACCACGATGTCCATCGATTTCCCAAATCTCTTCTTCAGCTTGTGGGCGGTCACAATTCCTGGCAGACTGCATCCTAATATAATCACTTCGGCCTTTATATTAGTCTTCTTTTTCACCATAAGTGAAGTTTAAATTAGTTTAGTAAATTTAAAAGCAAATAATATTAAATAACTATCAATGTTTTGGTATTGATGGTACACAGGAATGTTGACATGTATTAAATTTGACAATGGAGATTTATAAAATCTATTGCCCCGTGTACTTACTCCATGGTCTATGGCGCATTGGAGCCCAATTTTAGTGTCGCTCGATATTCGTCTCAATCGTGAAATTGTATGGAATGGCAGTTTAAAATTTCCAATAGAATGCACCTCGGTCGCAACGTGAATTGCCCCCCTGAATTGGCGCGTAATATCGCGCCTGACAGTTCAGTGTCATCTGAAAATCCCATAAGATTTTGCGCCGTGTTCTGAAAATATAGTGAATACTATTTCATTTATTAATACCTATCTTTTGAAACAATAATACAAACGGGAGATAACATGAGTTCGTACATCGAGAAAGCTACTGTCTCGGAGCTACAAAGTGTCCACCAACATCTCAGTGAGTTATTCTATCTTGTATTATGTAAAGCGTAGGCATCCGTTGCCGTCCGATATCCGATCGTCCGACTCACCACTTTACATCACAATTTCAATTTTAGAATAGTGGTATTTTCTGTCGTATATCCATCGCTGCGGCGCCGAAGATAGGGATACATATGGCCGCATCCTCGCAACGCCTGCACGCGTTCGCCCTCTGCGCCTCGCATCGCACACAGCGCGACACGAACTCCTCTATAGCCGCAAGACGTGCTCCACACGCATACTGCGCGCTGAGATTTCTTCACTCTACATAGCCACTCGCTCGCGGTACGGAATCTCTTTCCTTCTTCCCGAAGAAAACCCGAACTCCACCATGTCAGAGGATATCCACTAATGATATTTATTGGTCCACATACTGTCCACGCACGGTGGAAACGGATAGCTTTCACATCCTCGCCGCATAGCTGCATAGCACATGTTTACTGGAAAAGCACCCTAACACCCATAACAAAGACGTAAATAATATACTGCGCTGCGAGCAAGGACCTAAAATAAATAGCCGGACGGAGCTCGCTCACAAAGAACTGAAGCATGTCTAGTGCGCCGGCATCCTATGTGTGCGTATGCTGCTCGCAGTAGGAAAAAACTAGTTGATGTATGCGTGCGGCTTGAAAGTACAAGCATCCAGCGGACTAGAAATGGCTTCAGTTCTCTGTTGACGAGGCTCCGTCCGGCTATTTATTTTAAGGAACTTAACTGCGAGTCTATTTACCCGCCGGTTCATTATTCTTCTTTGTTCTACACCAGATCGTATTAAGCTCCGACTGCAATTTTAAATACTTTCGAACTTGTTTGAGTCACGAAAACCGGTAATTTAAAAATATCTTGTTGCTACGCCTACGCTGCATAATCGCATTGGCGTGCGAACGTTTGGTAACCTTACCAGATTTCAAAATATTAAGATCATACTTGTACCACGTGAAAGAGGAAAAAGAGTTATACTTATATTATATGTATTAAAAATTAAAAGTGCTTTTGCCTTGATCGCATCTGTAGGGCCCTAAAATATCATTGGCTGGAGTTAGCTAGAACTAGGGCTGCCCTCCGTCCGGGTTTCCCCGGATTTGTCCTAGTTTAGAGAGCGTCCGGGGAACGTACGAGCGGGGTTTCATTTGTAGTCCGGGTTTGTTACTCGCGGCTCGCGAGGTTTTGAGGTTCAAAATCCGGGGATTTACGCTTTTTGTCCTAGGTTTCAAATTTTGGAGATAACAGCCCTAGCTAGAAGGCTTTCGTAATACATAATTATGGAGGTTGGGTATAAACAACAGTTTATAAACTGTTGAAACTATTTTAGTTATAAACACTACCTGTTGGTAGTATAATAAATAAACGGTTGAAACTAAAATAGTTTCAACTGTTTATTTAAAAAGCTTGTGTATTTTTTCATCTTGTTATAATTAACCAAAACTTGGTTATCCAAGAGCAAGGCTATCCAAGAGCCCGTAGGGCTTATAGTTCAAGACAGGTTCTAAAAAAACAATATCCTTGCTGGACTAGTGCAAAGGGCTGTCACTGGCACAAGAGATAGGTACGTACTAAGTAGTATTTGTTTTTCATACACAACCCTAAAGAGCTATATACTGCACAGACGCGTGTGTCACGTCAGATTTCAGAAAATACGGAACAGTGATCTAACGCTCAGTGAACCGATATGCGTGACCTCGAACGCCACGCGGGCCAGGGGCACGGCCGTGACGCGGCATCGGCGAGGCGTCTACGTCACGTGACGATCACATGCTAATTATCTAATAATTCAACGAGCGGTCGCGCGAAACGCATGTTAGCTAGTAGTGATGCATCGAATGTCGGTAGTAGAACCCGACTTCGACTTTTCAAACGCCCATCGATTCAGACTATTGTTAACCGACTTCCAAAATAAATAAATGAAATAAATATCAGGCGACAATCTTACACAAATCGAGCTGGTCCCAAACTAAGCAATGCTTGTACTATAGATACTAGACGACGATAATATACATACTTATATAGATAAATACATACTTAAATAGATAGAAAACATCCATGACTCAGGAACAAATACTCCTGCTCATTACAGAAATATTTGCCCTTACCAGGATTTGAACCCGGGACCTCTAGCTTCGTAGGCGGTGGCACTCTCACCGAGCTAAACGTGTCATGTCGTTTTGTAAAGAAGGGCGGTTCTCAATTCGTCTGGTTGTTTTTTTTTATGTATTGTTTGTTACGCGATTACTTGAAGACGACTGGACCGATTTGCTCAATTATTTACATTTCAAATATAATAAAATCCCATCAAAAACATTACATGTAAAAAGATGCAAGTCTCGCAACGCAGTTCTCTTACAACAAAAAAGTTTTGAGATGTAAAGTTAAACCAAGTCAGTACCCGGGGGGCTGTCTACAGAAATCGATTCCCACCGACTTGCCTATTATTTAATCCTGGAGGAACATGTAATACTTCTCCAATAAGAATCCTCCGTTATTTGAGAAGCATTAAATGTTCCTCCACGTTTAAATTAATAGGCAAGTCGGTGGGAATCGATTTCTGTTGACCCCCCCCCCCGGTACTGACTTGGTTTTACATTACATCTCAAAACTTTTTTGTTGTAACATAATTGCGTTGCGAGATTGACTCTTTTTACCTGTAATGTTTTTGATGGAATCTCATTTCTTTTTGTAAGTGGTCTTCTTCCTTTATTTATTACATTCCAATCCATTCTTTTCAATTTGAACTGCAAAACTAACTCTTATAATCGCATGAATTTGTATAGGATTACAAACTTATGTGTGCAGTTGTGACTGAAATTGCTATATTTGTCGGTTTTTGGGACTTGATAGGCTAACAACTAACTATGTTTAGAATTTGGAGGTTGTGGGTCTGCTAAAGTACCTTAGAATTATGATGATCAGTCAGTGAATCAGTGAGTCCGTCAGTCAGCCAGTGACAAAACTAAGGAACTTTGACGTGCAATAGTTCTTAAACTACACGTTCAAATTGAATGTTATTGAGAATATGTATACTTAAGTCTTGTGCCCTATATATCCCTGAAAATTCAGGGTTCTAGCTTTACCCAGCACAAAATTACAGGAGGTTGGAAATGGCCTGAATGGCTTCGAGAAAAGGATCGTATATGGCCGTACCTTTGTTTTGCTCGACTTGGCGGGGGCACTGCCGTGCCCCCAGATTCATGATATGCGAGTAATGACCCTCTTGTTTATGTGTGGAAAAATTCGATTAATTCGAATTAGCTTAAGCGGGTAATAGATAGACTGATTATAGGTGTCTGTGTAATCCTGTACAAGATTAGCGGCCTACGGAATATTTTTTTATGACAACCCTTAAAAACAAATGATAATAAAATGAATTAATCCGTTCATGTAAGTACGAGCACGAGGCAACACGAGTGTCATGTTAATACCCGCTTTCACGCATGACTTGACGACTTTGGTTTTGATTACCTTAATCTACTTAATAATTTATCATGAAATCATCCAAAAGGTTATGCAGGTATCTAAATTGACGACATATCAGTTTCGTTTATTTACAAAGCAATCATAATAAAAGAGCTGTGGCCATTGACGTATATAAAGGACAGGGCCAACGAGCGCGCAGAAACGCGGCAATGGGACGCGCAGCGCACGCGCAGCCGGACGTTATAAAATTGCCTAATTGCGTGGTAAGAAGCTCCATTTACTGTTGCGGGGGATATAGACCCGGGTGGATTTATTTAGTTTGGCATACAAATGTCGCGGCCGAAAATCGACCCACCCGAACTGTACGGATCGCCCTATCCTTACTTTTGAAATCATTGGCTGTGGCGCCCACTGCAATCAGCTCCGCGGTTTTAACCTCATTGCTACCACAGAATAAGTAATAGTAAATACGTACAGAAGCCTCTCTCCCTAACAAAACTGTCGTTCGCGTCCGACGACCGGATGGAGCTGACCCGCATCCGACCGTATCTCTATACGGAACGTGCACGAACTATAAGGTGGCAGCACTAAACGACAAAAGAGACACGGGCGGACAATAAAGGAAACTATCACCCCTGTCAAATCAAGCTATCAATGTCAATATCTAAGTGTCTATGTTAAATATAAGTCGTAGCTACACTGACGTTAATCGTCCTTCATTGTGAAAATTAACGGCGTTTTCGTCAATGTGGCCACAGCTTTTTTTTATGCTTGTACACTGCTAGCCTTTAAGGCTGTAACAATAGTCGGACTGCATGGAGGTAGGTGGCCGCAGCTGAACCTCAGCTCCGTGGGAATAAAACGTTGGCGTGCTAGGGCACTCGAACCAAGGTCAGCGTACCTAGCTGAATACGGTTTGTATATAGGTTGAGTTGTAGTCCTGTCTAAAATGCATGTATTGAAAGGGTGCATGATTAAGATTGGCGGCACCAGTTGGCAGCACCTTCGTGCACGTTCCCTATCGCATAAAGCTTACTAACGCGTGATCTTTCTGATCGCTGGCTATTATCTCCCATGGGTGGCTATATTTAATAATAATAACCGCGCAACGGAATCGCGGAGTGCGTCAGTCATGTTGCTACGCACATCGAATATTGATCTAAATGCAGATCTGTAACGGGCCTTATTTCTATTCTAGACGCTATTTATTATAAGCTTCACCATATTTGGAATGGTATAACCTGTAGCTAGCCTAGCCATGAACTAGGTATATAGTATTATGCTGAATAGGAATTTATGATGAATGTCGAACTTAAACATGTTAACTATGACCAATTATATATTTGTGCCATAAATTTTGTCCAGTAGGCTTATGATGCTAGGCTTTGTCACGTTCTGATAAATAGTGTGTGAGAGTGACGGACGCTTTATCATTTATTTATCGCACGACAATGCCTAGCATCATAAGCCTACAGGCCGCAAATGTTCCTGTTATTTTAAGGATTTTATACTATGTCAATTGCTATACTCTGCTAGGATCCATGTGCAACATAATTTGTTTAAAAATTGTTACTAGAACCTATGAACAGAATCTTGCTTAATCAATAAATTCAACTCGCACCTAATATATTCAAAGGTTTATAAATCTTAGATCAAATCAAAGTCTCTCATAAAACTATAATACGTCACTTGCGTCAACTCGTAATTCCGCTGAACCGGTTGCGTTTAGGATCTTTTTCAAATAAGCACACAAAGAGTGTCTCCTTAGCAACTAAGCTAAGACTTGATGTTAACTCAGAAGTAAAACGTTTTAAGCGACACAAGGATGTTATGCAAATGTTAAATAAGAAAGTAAGAGACGCTTTCCCCACTATTCCGCAATTTCAATGTGTAGATGACGTAAATGAACTGTTGGTTTTAAAGTGTTATCATTTAAATTTCGCAATATTTTTTTATTTAATAAAAAAACACGGTCAAGCTCGTATCGGCTTGGATTTGTTTATTACCTCTAGCTGATGTTTATCGACATGCAATGTAGCGAGTAATGCTCTGAATCCCCTGAATCGACCTACGCTGCTTTTCCGGTTAGTAGTACCTATCAAGGACCATTAAAACAAGAGGACTGTCATTCTCCATACAAAAAGCTGTTCCACGAATTTATAACGCCATCTATGTATCAGCTAAGTATAAGTATTATATTATTTGCAATTATTCATCTTTGCAAGCGTGACAGAGTATTTAAATGTTAGAATTTATTTATTATTACCTGTTAACGAACTAATTGTTTCTGTACTATGTTTCTTTGTTCAATTACAACATCGTTAAATGTTTAGTCTTTTAGCGCCATCTAGTTTTTGCCTGGAAATCCCCTTGCGGTCGGGGTACAATCTAATTTAAAGTATGGAGAATGACAGTCCTCTTGTTTTAATGGTCCTTGGTAGTAGTCTCCATTTGTGAACCTTTACGCCCCATCGGCTACCGCTTCTTGGAGCTATATGCCCAACCCAGTGCCTTCCCGCTTCAACTTGCTAACTCAGGCAGCAATGGCGGATATCTACGGATTCCAGAGATTTTCTCATTTCTGCTGCGAATTAATATACTCCGCAACTGATGAAACGGCCAATTTTTTATATTATCAATCATTTCATGCCTTTTCTTCCTTATTCTTACAAACCACAGTAAAATATTGTGTCTATCGTTTGTCTATAGGTATACGTATGCATCAGTGGCGTGGCGTCAAATATATTCTTAGTAAAGCCGGAGCAGATTTAGATTACTTTTTCCTTAGGAGTGGGAGATACTCCGGTCATATTTATGCTTTAAAATAGGCAAGCCGGTGGGAATCGGGTTCTATGGACGCCACGCCACTTGTATGTATACAGGCTCCCATGTCACTCCTCTAATTCTTTTCAAGTCCTTTTTTCCCTACTCGCACCTTTTTTGAAATCTCTGTGTCTCGTTTGGTCAAAAATTGCCCATTTTGGGCAATCGAGAGTCCTGCGGAGGCACAGTAAACACAGCTAACACAGCAACTTAATGCAATATGACGCAGCCAACTGGTTTAATTAGCCGCTTGGTTAACTGCCTAGTCTTTTTACTAAACGGCACCATTTAGTTAAATGCCTAAATGAAATTTAGCTAAAGCGTCAATGTATCAATTAACGATACTGCTGGCCAATGCTTAGGCCGTTCGTTTAGTAGGGCAACTATGAGGAGATTAGGTTTTCTTTCTAAACAACTATGACCCGCCAGCAGGCTGGCGAAACCCCGCTGAGCGGGGCTTCTATTTCTGCTCTGAGGGACGCAAGCTGACTAACAAACTTAACCTAAAAAAGGAGTGTGTTTTGTTGACTTTTTCCATGCAATGGGGGGCTTCTTGTCCCTAAAATCGATGACATGGTTCCTAAGAACAGATCTTCGTATGACTTATAGTTTCAGACTTTCCCATACTGACCGATTGAAATGGGCCACCCTGTGTACATGTGCTTATGTGTGCTGAAACAGGCTCCTTGGCCTGCTCATCATTCCCTTAAGTCCTTTCTCCCCTGCCGCGTTGGCGCCCGCGCACGCGAGCCGGCGCACGTACGCCAACGGCGGCGCGTGCCCACCCGCCGTGACGTCACGGCGGCGTCACTTGTTTTAATTGATAATTCGCGACGGCATATGGGTCAATGTTAGATCTGTTTAGATTTCGTCAGATGTTTGCTGTGCGAACTGAGTTCTGACGCATGGGATTGATTAATCTTATCTACAAACAGACGTAGGTCCCTATCTATCTACGCGCTATAAAACTATGATTATTATGGAGGTGGTATGGCACCCGCAAACACTAGTTCCTGTAGGCTTGTGTATCCTAATATTACAAAGCTTTCTCCTCCCACGGTTAACACGATGTTACCACCACACTGTCAGCTTTTATCATCGCTCTCCCGCTAATGAAAAAAAACCTCAGTCGCTACTTTCAGGCTATCACGGAATAATTTCGGGATACTAAACAATCCTTTTCTTTATAAATTCTTACTACTTTCTCTACGAACTGAGAGGTGGTTGAATGAGCGCTCTCTGAAGTTTTCGTTGCGTTATGGCATGGGGATTCCCCAATCCCCAATTCTTGAAGCAGCGGAAAAACAGAAGGCGCTTTGATTTGCAACGTTGAGACGCCTTTTGGTTAGCGACGCCTAAAACAGCTCCGTCCTATGGTGGAATCGTTAAAACCGACGACGGTTACTGTTGCCAACGAGTTCTTAAGTATCAGGGTAGGTATCGGTCACGCATAGGGTTGCAAATAGAAAAAAAACCAAATGTTTTTTTTTAATACACTTGCTCAAAAAGTGGTACTTTTTGTAGCTGTATATCGTGCGCAAAGTTCGATTTTGCGAACTAGTGCTTTTTATTTCCCATTTTTTTTAATTTACTGTTGTTCAAATACATACATCCAACTAATGGTCAAATACGTTCTTTGTTTTTATTACGTCAGTGGACATTGAATGAAAGTATACATTTGATACGTTTAAAATATTAAATCCACATATATAACGTTTGATTGTTTTTATTATAAACAATTAAACTGTTATCTAATATTAAAATAGTTATGCGAGACCCAAAAAATAAAAATTGTCACAGATAAGATAATATGGTGCAGGCTGTTCGAGTTTTATAAATGACAACTAGCTTTCCGGCACTAAAGATTACATTTTACTTGGAAATTAATGAGCTATTAAGTATTTAAATATTTATTGCTTTTTTCCATTTTTAAATGCAGTTAAATTATCTTAGAACGTTTGTCTGTTCCCAAAATAGTTTATTTTTATTTGGCTGAATGGTGACAAACGCTGCCACGTTGGAAAAAGTTCGCAATTAAAAGTAACACATTTTGTTTTATTCCCGCCATTTTCATTCATGATTGTAATTTTGTAATTATTAATTATCACGCATTAGTTTGATAACACTTTTGTGAAAAATGAGCGATTCAGACGATTTTGAAATAAATTCAACACCACGAGATATACTAGCAAAGGTGTCAACGGCAACTACTATTCATTATTTTACCAGAGAAGTCGAAGGAGGAATATCTGGCCGTCTATGAGCAATTCATTGACTGGAAACGAGAAAATCGAACGGCGTCATTCTCAGAAAATGTACTTATGGCCTACTTTCTTGAATTATCTAAGAAATATCAGGCATCTACAATGTGGTCAGGATACTCAACGTGACTCTTAATAAGTGTTCCAATTGAGTGCTCCATTTTTATGAGGCCAACAAATAAACAAATTTGTCTCTTAATCATTCAATCATTTCATTTTCGTTGTAATTTTTCGCAAATGTATTAAAAAACGTCTTTTGATACACGTGCGGAAGTGTCATTTCCACTCGTCCCGAGTCTTGTCCCTCGCCTTACGGCTCGGGCCAAGACACCTCGGGACTCGTGAAAAATGACATACTTTCCGCACTTGTATCAAAAAGTACTATTTCAAATTTATGAAAAAAAACATGAAAAAAAACCTGGCACCATGGTTTTTTTTCTAAATTAGGTTTTTTTTCAGATGAACAAAAATATGCCACAATAACGGTTTTTCGTGATTTATTTAACTAAACAACAACGTGCGAACATTTTAATTCGATAAACTTTCAGTATACAAACAATTTTTGGGGAATCCCTGAATTCCCCGATGCGGCGACGAGAGGCGTTGGTGTTGTCAACAGTATGGTTAACATATAGTCTAAAACAAGTAAAACAACCGTATAAAAGTATTAACTGCCTTACAAATTTTGAGTTTTCATACTTTTGAAAAAAAACGTACTCCAGAAAAAAAACGGTTTTTTTTCACGGTTTTTTTTCATGTTTTTTTTCAAGTCAGAAAAAAAACCGTTTTTTTACAACCCTAGTCACGCACCCCTCACGGTGGACTAAAGATCTGGTCTAAAGAAAGGACCGGTCAGGGTAGCATCCTTTGAGGGATGCCTACACCTAGTATTCGTCTTTCATCTGATGATGTGATTATGATAAAATGTAAACTCATTTACCTGCCTAAAACTTAACTTATTCCTAATTAATATTGTCTTCGGTTTCCGCGATTATCACTCATAGTAATAAAACAACTTAACCCACCTGCCTGGAATCCTGTATTACATCTCATCAAGGGACGGGCGAGACACAGCACTGTAAAACCTTAACACTGAACGGTGTTTGTTTCTTCTAAAAATAGCATATCTAGAGTCTTTTTGTTTAAAATATGTTCTTTTTGCATAAGGCAAGGCTGATAAGTTTTCTTGGCGTCTTCTTTCTTATCCAGGATGCCTTTTGGAAGCGCCGCTAGTTTCTAAGGTTAGGATAGTAAGCCCTTCTGGCATGTGTGTGAACGTCTTTACACATTAGGCCCGTCTGGCAACACTAAACTTTTTTCTGATTTGTTTTACCAAAAATAGCATGCCTAGAGTCTTTTACTTAAATTATTTTCTTTTTTGCATAAGGCGTGGCTGATAAGTTTCCTTGGCCTTCTTTCTTATCAAGTATGCCTTTTGGAAGCGCCGCTAGTTTTTCTAAAGTTAGGTTTTTAAGCCCTTCTGGCATGTGTGTGAACATCTTTACACATTAGGCCCATCTGGCAACACTAATATTGAATTTGTATTTTTTAAAGTGGGTAGGTTTGCACAACAGAAATTTTGACAGAGGAAATTTATGATTTTCTCAGTCTACCCGCGACCACGAACGCTGAAAAGGGTTACGAAACGTCGGGACTTAAAATGTAGTAATATACGCGATTTAATCCGTTTAAGTTGTGATAAAAAATGATAATATATTTACTGGAATTGTATTGTCAGCGTGACTTACCACTATCATCAAAAGATAAATATAGAGATTATACTGCTAGAGAGTATATCTGTATGATTCGAGATAGATAAGATGCGAGAGTCAACTTTGAAGTCTTTTAGTCTCTATTTAGTTGCACCTGAAAGCATAATAAAAATGCCAGGTTGCATGGGCAGTATGGACTGTACATAGGTAACTGTGGGTGTGTAAGATACTGTTACGACTAATAGGTTTGATTCCGCCTACGAAGTTAAGAGGAAACAGTAAGGTCGAGAGAATTGAAAATTAGGTATTTCCCGCACTGCCCGCCTCTCACCCGCAGAGCGCGATAGAGACAACTGCAGCTTGGACCGAAAATACCTTTTAAAATTTCATGAAAACAACGTTTCGTAGTCCCCTGATTTCTTCCCCAAAACTTAACCTATTTAACTAATTTATTCATTAAACATTAAAGAAAGGCTTTGGCCGTGTTCCTATGTTTTCCTTTTTTTTAATAATCTAGTCAAATTTGTTTTCTGAATGTGTGAACACAGCCGAAAATCTGGCATTTTTTTTAGGTTTTTGAAGGTTAATATCTCTTTTGAGAATCAATTTATCGTAAAAAGGAAAACATAGGAACATATCAATAGTAGCCATAGATTTTTGGACAAACGATGATTGCTCTACTGGCATTATCCAGGGAGGAAACAGGTGACTACGTTTGTATGGAAAAACTGCCCTCCTGTTTCCTCTTAAACCTTTAGCTAACCACGATTAAACCCTGGTAAGGGCAAATTATTATGCGATAGCAAATATTTGCTCTCAACAGAAACCAAAACTTGATTTTGAGTACAGATAAATTGAGACAGATAACGTACAGTCTAAACTACTGCAGATAGCGGAATAAAATGTATGGGAACTGATTTCGGGGTGCTTTGTTATTTGGGGGATGTAGAACTGCAATAAATAAAGAAAATTTCAAAATCAGTCCATACAAGTTTGAAACGGGGCGTAGCATTTAGTAGTGTCGTACGATGCGCGATACTTATATACGTACTTGCTTACCATTTAATCGACAACTTCAAACATTATTTTTAATGTTATAAGTGGCAAACGAGCAAACGAGCCGCCTGATAGAAAGTAGTCACCGCCGCCTCTAAATAGTTTTTATGCGCAACCAATTTATGACCATTATAACGTATGGACTTAATCGTTATGGTTAAAAACATTATGTGAACAAATTTATGACTATTAACAGTTATGCGTAGCGATGATTATGATGAAACTAGTTATGCCTATAAAAAATATGACTAAAAATTTTATGCAACCCAATACTCGCTTTTTGAAGAACCCCCTTGTAATAGCGCAAACGGGACTCAGGAGGGGGCTCGTTCTACAGCCTACTCGGTAGAAACGACTGTGACGCCCGTGTGTTCACCTTGTTTAGGCATAATTTTATTTGCCCGAATACTATTTAGGTATAATATTATTTTACAGATAATATTGACTTTTCAGAATAATTATAAAAGAAACCTAACCTAACTTAATATGTTCTAAGTGGCTGATGTAAAAGATTTTCCAAAATATTTTCCGTTAAAGCTAGAGAAAAATTATGCGAAATAAAATTCAGGCTAAACAATACATTCGGACAAATAAAACGTATGCCAAATTAATAAAGGGAACCCACGCCCATGATCTGGCTGCCAATTTGGCTGTTGTTTTTTTTTAGTCGACTCCGGAGTAGAATGGAGACGCGTAACGATCTCATGTAGACGGAATGGTCTGTTCCCATTTAAGCCGTCCCTCCGCCCCGTTACGAGAGTGATTAGACACGATTATTTCCATTATACCGAGCTAGCAGACCTGGTCATGTTGCTAAGCTGATTTTACGAGCTTTTTATTTAGCTTGCAATGTTCGTACAGATGTAGTGAAATATTTCGCCATTGTGTTTTTAACCGAGTTTAACATTTCTGACATTATTACATACATACAGGTCGAATGATACCTGTATGTATGTAATAATGTCAGAAATGCACAGTTTTTATATATGTTACTCTATATCAGCTATTGAACGTGTGTGCCAAATTTCGTAAGTGTATGTATGTTTGTCCGCGTATATCTCAAAACCTATATACAAAAAACATTTTTTTTACGTCAGATTTTTTTTTCTTCTTTTCCTAATCAGAACACGATACTGAACATGCCCTTAAACGGAAAACAACCACTAAAATTTCACCGTGTATAGTCTCCGTATATAGTCTCCGGTTTCCAATCCCTACAAACAAAGTACAAAAAAAGCGAATTGGATTTGGATTGGATTGGAAGCCGTACTCCGAATCCATTACATTACAATAAACTTAAAATTAATAATGAAATAATCATAAATCACGCTTAATCACAACGCCAGAACTGAACGTGATACGCCGATACTAATATCCGCGTCAATGTTTCGTATGCAATCACATAACGACACTGATATAGATTGCCCTCGCAAAAACTCAACGGCGCTAAGATAACAAAAAGAACCAATGGAAAAAAATCATAAACAGATTTCATCATTGTTCGTACAGTCAGTATCAAGTCTGTAACATTCAATCAAAGGCACACATTGTCACTATCACTACATAGTATAAAACAAAGTCGCTTCCCGCTGTCTGTCTCTACTCTATGTATGCTTAGATCTTTAAAACTACGCAACGGATTTTGATGCGTTTTTTTAATAGATAGAGTGATCAAAAGAGGAAGGTTTATATGTATAATACATGCATAATCACTACATAGTATAAAACAAAGTCGCTTCCCGCTGTCTGTCCCTATGTATGCTTAGATCTTTAAAACTACGCAACGGATTTTGATGCGGTTTTTTTAATAGATAGAGTGATTCAAGAGGAAGGTTTATATGTATAATACATGCATAATATAGTAGAGAAACACCGTGCGAAGCAGGGGCGGGTCGCTAGCTATTACTAAAGTACAGTATAACAGCAGTAATTTTGCGCGCCGTGAACGTACAAGCAAAGTTTTAAAAATGTGTAAGAATGCCCCAGTACGGATCGCACTGTCTGCGTGTCGACTTTGAATACGTATCGCGCGCAAAGTTTGATTACTTGTTTGTCTTTCGGCCATTCTCCAGAAATATGTCTGCGGTCACCTAATTACCACGTCGCTGTTTTCATACTAAATGTATGGAGACGCGTTAATTAGACGCAGACATATTTCTGGAGAATGGCCGCTTTATATTTTGACTATAGGCAATAGGCACAAAGATTTAGGCGCTTTGGATGTTACTGATTATTAGATGATGACTGTATACTTTACAATCCAGAGCCGGAGAGGAAAGATGATTGGACATCTGATGCGAAATGACGCTTTCCTTGTGAACATTCTAGAGGGGAAAATTGAGGGCAGGAGAGGCAGAGGTAGACTAAGATTCATATATTTCAATTAGGGTTTGCAGTACCGGGAAATTTTAGTATGGCAGCACCGGGAATTCCCGGTTCTCTCATACAAAAAATTCCCGGTACTGCAAAACCTAATTTCAATCAATCACGAGTATAATCCCGTTTCAATTTTTACTCGTAATCAGTTGTTCAATCTGATTGACACTAGAAGAATTAGATAATGACGGAAGAAACTCGCCATATTCAGCTGCGTGACGTCACAACTCTGTTCTTAAAAACTGCATATCCGAGCGAGTTGACAGTTCATGGAATGAAGCTAATTTGATCTGTCTTCTGATCTATAATACCCAATTATACATTAATACGAATACTGGATTCCTATAGATAAAATAAATTACGTTATAAATAGTTACATAATAATAGGTATCTAGATTTCGTTATCTACCGCCTTTAGGTCTTGCCATATTTTTTTTTAGATTGATGTCGATGTATTTGCCTCCAATAGATAATAAATATGTACTAGATAAGCTACTCAAGAGACTGTCGGTTCTTTTCCTTCAAAAACAAGTTTGTCAAAACATCGTTCAGCTGAATACTTAAGGCGAGGTAAGACGAGAATCGGGCGCGGAAGCCTAGTTTCCAAATCATTTTTAGAGCACTTATTTGACTCGTAGGTCACTGTAAAACATATATAATAATATTCAGAACTGTATCTAGGGCTTCCTTTCACTTAGAACACGATAGCGAACACTTCGCTTGTTAGAAAAGTAGCGCGAAAACACTATAAAATAAAGTATTTTTTTATTTTTTTTCATTTTGTTCATTACCAGTTACCTTTTCTGACAAAATTAATACCTGACAATCATGATTTCACAGTCATGCAGGGCATCCTCTTATGTTTGGGTTGATAACGTATACTTTTATGTTAGAAATCGAAGATAATCTGCAATAATCTGCATTCCGCCCGACCCTAGTTGTATGTAAAATGCGAGCCAGGTCCTACCGGGCCTTAAAGAAGAATTTGATTGACTTTGATAAGGTACTTGACAACAATGAAAATAAATTATTTACGCTCGGACAAAATCAAATACACTAATTTTCGTGCCACCAACGATTTTAAAATGACAAAAACTTAAAATAAGGCATCATGTCGAGTATGTCGTCTCAAGTCAGTACTTACATACTTAGCTGTATACTTTCTGAGCGTTTTGACACTCCATAAAAAGAAGCTGATTTGATCTGTCATCATATAGCCTATAGCTTAGAGCAATGCAGACTTTGTAGGGAGTGGCCTTATTTAGTACTCAGTCAAAAAGGCCGTACTACGACCCCCATGACCCCGACTAGGCTTGGCAGAGTTGCCTAGATTATACGACTGAGAAGAAGAGAGATTCACCCGCGGCTTCGCCCGCGTTGTTCCCGTTACTGTCCCAAGGGAACTATTTATCGGTATATAACGTATCCTATGTTTCAACCTAGGACTTGGTCTACTTGCATGCCAAATTGCAGCTCAATCCATCCAGTCGTTACCCCGTTATTTAGTAACAAATATCCAAACGTCCAAATATCCAAGCATCTAAACATCCAAACATCTTCACAAACTTTCGCATTTATAATATTAGTGGGATGGGATTTACCCTCTGCCAAATAACGCAAAATTAACGCAATTTGAGCCAGTGATCGTAGACATTCTATAAAACTAGTTGCGATTGGATTGGTCGTCAGACTACATCTAGTAACTCACATACACAACACATGCTGAGTGGGTTCCATTTTTGTTACCATTGTGCCATTAATTTTAAGAATAGATTAAGTTTGTATCCTAGTTTATATGTAATACTTAATGGTGTTTTTGGTTACAAAATAAATGTTTCTTCTTCTTCTTCTTCTTCTTCTTCTTCTACATATAACAGAAGTTTCGTTCAGCTTGCTACCACCAAGCTTTGCAATCTCGTTCAACTACATATCAGTGGCGTGGCGTCCAAAGAACTCGATTCCTACCGGCTTGCCTAATATCAGGCATTTGAGCACCTTATTCTACAGCTCTTAAGGAAAATGTACACCAAATTTACACCGGCTTGCCTAAGGATATCTTTTACGCCACGCCGCTGCTACATATCATAAGGCTTGTTGCAGAGGTCTTCATCCACAGATCACGTAAGATATGTTTACACCTTCCTATTTAGGATGCAATGTACGATTTGATCAAATCGCGGGGGCCGAAGCGGGAAGGCACCCATTACCTTTGCGAAATCACACTAACACAACGGGATTAAACCAAATCAGCGCACAAACTAGTTTCGATCGTGCTACAGTAGTAACAAGATTTAATTTAGATTGAAGGATTTGTTATAGTTGTGGTTAGCCAATTTAAGAGCTAGATTTGCAATGGGTGCAGTAACCCTGCAAGCCCCAAGTCACGTAGGCCCTCGTCTGAAATAATCCTACTAATAATGAAAGTTTGTGAAGACGTTTAAATGTTTGTTTTTGTTACTAAAATTACATATATTGATATTAAATTAGGTATAAGTACAAGTGGACCAAATCCTTGATTAAAATATAGGATTATATTCCGGTAAAGAGCTCCCTTTCGATAATTACGGGAATAACACAGTCACAGCCAAGGACCGAAATAGCCGAACGGAGCCTCACTAACAAAGAACGTGTGCGTGCAGCTCGTAATTACAAGCAGCCGGCTTACTAGAAATGGCTTCAGTTCTCTGTTGGAGATGCTCCGTCCGGCTTTTTATTTTAGGATCCTTGGTCACAGCCATCCATATTTGCAATAATTAGCGCAAAATTCGGTTAATTGCAGTAGATCACAAGATTGTAATGTTTGTTTGGAAAAGTGAAGACATTTCACCTGCTAAGAAGATGACGTTAAAAATTGTTTTACTCTAAAAAGGGAACCCAAATAGGATGTGTTTTTTATTAGAGATCCAAAGCTGCTTCTTCAGCTATTTTGATAAACAGCTTGTCGATTTGAAATCCGTATTTTTTATTTAAAAAATATGTACCTATATTATTAATTACTAATGTTCAGAAAGGAAATATATAGGTACCACATACTTAATCGTAAGTTTTAAAATGTATTCAACTCCAATTTGCTTTTTCTTCCTGTGCCATTTCCGATACTGCCGGAACCTAAAAGAATTCACAACTTTTACGTTAATCTCGTCCGTAAAATGAACACCAGAAATAGTAATAACAGTTCGTAATCGGAGGTCCAAATATGCTACTATGCTCGTCACTTCGACTTGGAGGAACACAGCAGGATGACTTTCGATTTCCAATTGTTAGAGCCTTATCACACTGCGATTTGCGAGGGAGCTGCGGCGGGCGAGTTGGAAGCAAAGTTCCACACAAATGTCGCTCGCGGCGAACTTATAGATCAGCAATTAAGTCTCCCAAAAGGTCCTAGTGCCGTTACTTCTCCTATTTTACTATGCCTGTATCGCGGGGAACCAGTTACAATTTAAATATCAGATCTATTCAGGTAGTTACAACTTCAAGTCCAACATAGTCCAAGTTTAACATCCCCAGTAACTTTTTGGAAAAATCACCACGTACAAATACAGTCTTTCTACGATTCTAATATGTGTATAGATGATATTGGCGATGAAGTTATTAATAACCCTGCTGTAACAAATCGCAAGTCCTTTTAAGCTGTCGGTCGGTTCGAGTTACAAGTATAACTGCGAAGGTTACAATTAGGGTTAAGTACCTCAACCAAAATAAACTGACGAAACAACTTAAACGATATTGGTTCCGTATAGGCAACAGCAGATAATTCACTTTTATGTATTTCTTGCATTGCAACCTCAATACTAAAATGTAGTGGCAAGTTATCTAGACACGCGGCAGCGTGTCAAGCCAAGTTCAAGCAAAACTGGCTAGCCAGCGCCAAGTGTAATATTACACGAACCAATTGGTGCCACTTTTCACCCTTCTATAACTCAAAACCTCTTTAACGTAAACACATAAAATTACGTGTGTTTAATTATATCCATAAGGACATCTAGGAGCCCAAATTTCATGAAGAAATTTTTATCAGAATTAAAAATATATATATATATATGTTGAATAACTTTATAAAATGACTGATGTAATGAAAACTGGCCAAGTCAAATCTGACCTACTTTAAGATCTCACATTTTTAAATAACAGCAATTGTTATAGGTATCCAATAAAGCAAAGAAATAGAGTTTAATACTTGTTCATAATGATATTTTCTTCCTATAAATACATATTTGGATTTTGCATAGGACTTGGCACTCATTTAGATCTCCATTCTTTTTGCGGCGAAGTCCACAGCCTAGCATAATTTTTGTATTGAACTTGGCTCTCCTTTTTTACATTTATGTTTTTGGTGGGATAATTATTTATTTTAGTAAAGTTAAACGTTCTAGCGCTCGACACGTTAATGCCCAATGATCAACAGTCTGCTGTCACCTTTATTCGTTTTATTACTAATGACTTAACATTCCAGATGGAGACTACTGGGACAGTGTCGAGCACTCGGACGTCTACCTTGATTATAATTCAATTATTTATTTATTTAGACTTTATTGCACAATACAGGAAAGTACAAACGGCGAACTTAATGCCATAAGGCAATTAATAAGTTCTGTCATTCACAATATCAAGACAATATCCCTCTACGTGTCATAGACTGGGTAACCATTTATACCCGACTGCGGCGAAGCCCAAAGGAGGGTTATGTGTTTGACCTGTATGTATGTATGTATGTCCGTTCCTGTGTCCGCTCGTAACTACACAACGGCACAACCGATTTTGATAAATGATACATCATTGGATTCGTCTTGATGGCGCGAGTGTCACTGGGTATGAAGTTCGTTAAAATAAACAAAATGGCGGATTTTATGCACTTTTAAAGTGCACCGCGGTCGGGTTTTTTTTAGTAAAAATATTTAGTTATGGTATTTAAACAAATATACGGGTAGGGGAATGTTGCTTATTTGAAATTTGACGTTTAAACGGAGGTGTTGCCATGTTGCGCTCTGCAAAGTTGTCGTAGTCGAGTCGCACTCCAGCCGATTGTATTTATTTTGACGTCTTACCAAAGTATAAAGACAACAAGTAGTCCCTCTTTGGCCGTTAAGGAGCGCGCGATACCTACTGAGGGGCAGACGGTGCGATCCGTACTCGCGCATTCTTACGCGTTCGTAAAACTTTGCTTGTAGTGCGTTCGTTCATGGCGCACAAACATACGAGCGCGATGTACCTTTTGTACGAACAAAAATTACTGCTATCATACTGGTCTTGGGTCATTGTTTGAGCGTTTCACCCGCCTCACTTTCGTGGACACATTATTGTTGAGATTCCGGCAGATTTTAATGTAATTTTAAGGTATCTGTTAGTAGTACCGGCTATATATGTACCAAATAGCTCGATATAAGACTAAAATCTGAGGGAACTTCGACAATAATCTGTCCACGAAAGTGAGGCGGGTGAAACGCTCAAATAATGACCCTCTTACCTACTGCATAAAAATGTTGTTTCATCAAAAAAGGATCCGGGAGCGTCGTAGGCAGTCTCTTCTACTATACAGTTAATTTCTGTCAGTCAATTTCTCATGCTGACACCTGACTGACTTAGACACTTGTCCCACCGCCGGCGAGTAAACTTGAGCGAGTAGGTATCATTACATTGCGGATCTGGAAAGGTCGATTGATCACATTGTGCCTGGTCAGCCCGCAATGAATTGTTGCTCGCCCAACTTTACTCGCTTACTCGCCGGCTAACGACTAACTAGTCCGGTGCCAAAATTGAAATTCTTAGTCTAGGAATAGTTTTGGTAGGCATGTTGCAGGAGAGTTCTAGATCTAAAGATTTACTTTATTTTCGCAATGTATATGTTTATTTATTTAAACTTTATTGTACAACAATAAAAAAAGTACAATTAGAGGACTTAATGTCTCAAGGCATTCTCTGCCAGTCAACCATAAAACAGAACAGATTGGGTGTTATTTGGGTGTTTCTATATGTATTTTTTTTACAAAGATACCCTGAACTGTAATATTGTAACTCAGTTATTGACGATTTAACTATACCGGCCATTCTCACGAAGTATGACTGCGTCTAATTACCGCGTCTGCATACTTTTAGTATGAAAACAGCGTCGCGGTAATTAGGAGACCGCAGACATACTTCATGAGAATGGCCGATACACATTCGAAGTTATTCGTGGCATACAGAAATGTGGTTCCGGTAAATAAAAGAACCCTAAAAACTGGTCCAACATCAGCAGGACTTTTGCTAAAACCGGTCCCCCGGCCATTGACATCCACTAAACTCCGGCAGTTCTCATCGTTTGGCTTGTATTGCGCAATATTAAGGAACCTATTGAAATCCAGAAATATACTAATAATCAAGGACCTTAAAATAAATGGCCGGACAGAGTCTCGCTAACAAAGAACTGAAGCATGTCTAATAAGCCGGCTACCATGTGTGCGTGCTGCTCGCAATAGGAAAAAACTAGTTAATGTGTGCGTGCGGCTCGTAAGTACAAGCAGCCGGCTTACTTATTAATAATGGCTTCAGTTCTCTGTTGGCGAGGCTCCACCCGGCTATTTATTTTAAGGTCCCTGGTAATACTCATCATTATCATCAGCCGATATAATACAGCGTGGGAGGGACTATACCGACAAACTTTAACTATAGATTCTAACAACTATTAGGAGTAAAAAATGTTATGTGATGTATAGTCGAAAAACGCTTACCTACTTTCCGAGATATTCATTATTTTGTAAATGAAAAATCCCAAGTGTGTAACAAGCCCTAATAAATGTGACTAAGATACCTTTACTATTTTTTTAAAATCCTTTAACTAAACAGAAATTAACCTTCGCAGTATTTGATGATGGTAAGCGACTACGAGGCCAAAAAATTGACCTTTCGTTTCCATTTTAGCTTTTTTTTTTCTTTTTAATAACTTTTCAGCCAGTAAGGACATGTTTATAACGAGGGGCTTAATTTACTGATTTATTTTGTTCCATAAGACTATATTAATGTAAAATGACAATATTCGACCCATGTTGATATAACATTTTTTACTCGTCACACCACCAGGAATTCATGGCTAAACAGGCTAAAGTATGTCGGTATAGTCCCTCCCACCCTATACGAGGGCGACACTGAAAGTTTTTAGAACTGGCCACTAACAATATAATGAAAAAATAAGTTTTAAATTTTATAAATGGAACTCTTTGTTAATATTATTGTGTATGTATTCCATTGATGTGTCATTTGTTTCGCGATTTGGCGGCAAATTGAAAATTGTCTGTGTTACGTCAGGATGAATTTAACGCGAGAAAATTTCCATGCAATGATTTTTTACGACTTTCAATGTCATTTAAGTCAACAAGAAAGTTATGATAGACTTCGATTGGCCTTTCACGATGAAGCCCCATCTCGTGCCACTGTTTACAACTGGTTTAATGAATTTAAACGTGGTCGCACTAATCTCACCGATGATCTGCGTGAGGGACGGCCTTCTACGGCGACGACTGAAGATAACATCAGTGTTGTGCGGCGTATGATAGAGACTGACAAAAGAGTGACCTATCAGCAGATTCGCACAAGCTTAGGCATCGGTATGGTATGAGTCAAGTCCACAAAATCCTTCATGAACATTTCGCGCTTAGGAAGATTTTTACTCGGTGGATACCTCATAATTTGACCGAAGCTCAAAAAGTCCATAGAAAAGACCCCTAAGGACGAGTGCGCAAAGTGCTTTTCTCAGTGGTTCCATCGCATGCAGCGATGTATGATGTGCACGGAGACTATTTTGAAAAGATGTAATAAAACTAATAACTTGATAGTTTGATAGTTTGTTCAGTTTTTGATTTTCTAAGAACTTTCAGTTTGACCTTCGAACATACAGTCACTACACGGGAATGTTAACACGTTCCCTGTCCCGGTGCCCCCAATGTGGATTCATGAAGGTTTTTTTCAGGAGTTGTGCTTCCACCATGATTGCACAGTTGGGACTTGTGACATTGATGGGGTAAGTGAATGTGTTAAGCCACTTGCCACTGCTCCTAATTTAGCCGTGTAACGCAAATCGGATGTACTTCGGGCACACGCCCAATTATGATTACACGACAGTAGCGTGGCGTCCAAAGAACTCGATCCCTACCGGCTTGCCTATTATCAGGCATTTGAGCACCTTATTCTACAGCTCTTAAGGCAAATGTACGCCAAATCTGACTATCATCCATCAGTCCATCACACTGCTGAGCATAGACCTAGACCTAGACGAGAGTAAGTAAATGAGCTGGTCCAATGCGTAGCTCATTAATTGTGATTACTGCTATGCGTTGTGTTAATCTTAAGCAACTTTATCGGAAAACGTGGTTTCGATTCACCATTTAAAATTCGCCTTGTATGCAGGTTTCATCACGATGTTTTTCCTTCATCAAAAATCTCAATTGATATATCGTACAGGTCGATTCACAAGACCTGGCACGAATGGATTGAACGAAAGTAATGTCACTTGTCACTGTTGAGTGACGTTCTTATACGGAAGGATCCAAATATTTTGTAAACAAGTACAAAACACTTCTTCATTATTCAAGAAAAAAAAATACATAGGGTGACTGGAAATTCGCCGTATTCCTTGATAGGCGTTTTTCTACAGCTCATTTGCAATGATTTAGGCCCAGTCACCTAGGGGTCAAAACTCCTTGGTTTTCGAGATATTCAAGTTTTTTGGTTTTCTTTTTAAATACCCGCCTCTTGACATAAAACTGGTGATTGTGTAGAAACTACGCCATTTTGAAATAAAATAAAAAAAACATGTTTTGAATAGCTAATAAACTACTGATTACATTACAATAGTAAAAAGTGCCTAAACATTACAACAATTGACAAATAAAAGCATTCAAAGTCAGAAATTCCAGATTTTTTTCCCATTTCTTTTTACATTTCAAACATACAGCTTAAGCACAAGCTACCTTCTTTTAGATTTGTGTCCCTAGATGGCGCTAGTGGTATTTTATTTTTATGGTATTTACTAGTGTCAAATATCCTAACATACTCCTATTATAGAGTTTTTAATAATTATTGTTACTTCATGTTTTTTTCCCGATTCCTGATGAGTGATCATTGTATTTAAGACGCTGTCAACAGCAAAATGCCCTTGAGGATTCAGGATTTTGGCCCATCCCCTAGCCCCGCCTAATTGCTCCCAGCGCTATTCACAAGTGAGCGGCGAGAAGCGTAACTGTTTGCATTCGGCTTGCGATCGCGATCGAAATAAACACGCCTGCCGGTAGATGGCGTTAAACTCCTGTAGGTTTCCCATAGAGCGCAGAATAAAATAGACAGGGCGTCGTTAAAATAATATAGTTGGTTTTTAATTTATTTTCATAATTAAAGCGTGAACAGATAGAATGAAATTTGGATATGTAATACGTAAATAAGTAATGAAAACTTTCAAACACATTTAATGAATTTTGGATATGTAATATAAGTAGTTAAGATTTATTAGAAAAAAATACAGTATTTTTGTAAGTAGTAATACGATTAGGGTATCATTTAATCGATCAGCAAAATATTCATATTTTGGTCAGCAGAAATATGTATTTGGTCAGCCAAAATAGCTAGTTGGTAAGCAACTTATGGTTAGCAAACATTTATAAATCAGGCTGCAATTAATGATATACTGATCTGCTCTAAATTATTTTGGTCAGCAAATTAAATATTTGAGCTGCATTAAGCGATCTACGGTTAATCAAATTTTGGTAAGCAATCAGTAGGTAAGCAAAATATTTCATTTTGTTCATCAAAAAAAAGGGGGCAATAAAACCTAACTGGGCGCAACTATTCTGCCGCCAATCGTGTGCGCATTTTGTCATTCGGTAATTGTCAGCTGTCAAGTAGCAGGTGTCACTGTGATATATACAGGGTGTCACTGTGATATATACAGGGTGTCACTGTGTTATATACAGGGTGTAACTGTGATAGATACGGGATGTAATTGTGATATATACAGGGTGTCACTGTGATAGATACAGAGTGATACTGTGATATATACAGGGTGTCACTGTGATAGATACAGGATGTCACTGTGATATATACAGGGTGTCACTGTGTTATATACAGGGTGTCACTGTAATGTATACAGGGTGTCACTGTGATGGTCTCATATAAAATAGGTATTTCGATTTTATATACATCTCATAATGTTTAGAAGTTATATTATTTATTCACAACAAGTATCGTTTCGTTTTTAGGGTCAGCAAAAAAAATAACCCTAACCTACCTATTTTTGAGAGCCGTTTCGTTTTTAGGGTCATCAAAAAAAAAATAACCCTAACCTACCTATTATTGGGAGCCGTTTCGTTTTTAGGGTCATCAAAAAAAATAACCCTAACCTACCTATTTTTGGGAACCGTTTTGTTTTTAGGGTCATCAAAAAAAATAACCCTAACCTACCTATTTTTGGGAGCCGTTTCGTTTTTAAGGCCATTAAAAAAATAACCCTAACCTACCTATTTTTGCGAGCCGTTTCGTTTTTAAGGCCATTAAAAAAATAACCCTAACCTACCTATTTTTGGGAGCCGTTTCGTTTTTAGGGTCATCAAAAAAAATAACCCTAACCTACCTATTTTTGGGAGCCGTTACGTTTTTAGGGCCATTAAAAAAAATAACCCTAACCTACCTATTTTTGGGAGCTGTTTCGTTTTTAGGGTCATCAAAAAAAAATAACCCTAACCTACCTATTTTGGGAGCCGTTTCGTTTTTAGGGTCATCAAAAAAAATAACCCTAACCTACCTATTTTTGGGAGCCGTTTCGTTTTAGGGTCATCAAAAAAAAATAATCCTAACCTACCTATTTTTGGGAGCTGTTTCGTTTTTAGAGTGACACCCTGTATACATTACAGTGACACCCTGTATATAACACAGTGACACCCTGTATATATCACAGTGACATCCTGTATCTATCACAGTGACACTCTGTATATAACACAATGACACCCTGTATATATCACAGTGACACCCAGTATATATACAGTGACACCCTGTATATCTCAATTAAACTGCTTACAGACATGTTTTCTCTGCTGACAGTGACATCCTGTATCTATCACAGTGACACCCTGTATATAACACAATAGTACCCTGTATATATCACAATGACATTCTGTATATATCACAGTAACATCCTGTATACATTACAGTGACACCCTGTTGTATATAACACAGTGGCACCCTGTATATATCACAGTGACATCCTGTATCTATCACAGTGACACCCTGTATACATTACAGTGACACCCAGTATATATCACAGTGACACCCTGTATATCTCAATTAAACTCTCTGCTGACCAATTGTAAAATCTTGCTACCCAAGTAATTATTTTGCAGCTCGACTGTTTATTAGGCAGCCAAATGATAAAAAAAGCAGATTAATATTGGTTAAAATGTTAACCGTTTTTAAACTGTTTGCTGAACAAGAGTTGCCGCCCGATTTTATTTATTGCCAGCCAAATCTTTGTATGCTGCCCAAATGATTTAACTGCTTATTTTTTTTTGCGGATCAATTTTAATAACGGCTGACCAAAAATTTACTTTCCATACGATTATATTGAATTAAAATATACAGCACTTCCTTTATGTTTTTCTTGATGACCTGCAATGTAAGGTCATCGAGAAAAACGTAAAGGTAAGGTAAGGTTTACAAATAAATCAATCGATTTTCGATTTGACAGTATAAGGTATTTATACTTAGTATCCGTAACCTGGTATCCCATCAAAAACATTCTGTAAAAAACTAGCCAAGTCTCGATGGAGCTGCTTGTTTATCTCTAAAAAGTAATGAAATCTAGACAAAATCGTGCCAAGTTTAAGGTTCCTTACTGCGATTTCTTTATTATTATACTTAATGTTGTGTGACTTGGCCGTTGAACATTCTTTATTCGTTATAGTAGGTACAAGTCAACAAAGAAACTTTGTAATCGCATGTATTTGTATAGGATTACAAACTTATGTGTGCAGTTGTGACTGAAATTGCAATATTTGGAGGTTTTTTAGGACTTGATAGGCTAAAAACTAACTATGTTTAAAATTTCAGCTCTCTGAGTTTATGGGAAGTACTAGTTCTATTCTGATGATCATGAGTCAGTGAGTGTCTGTCGTAAATGCGAAACTTTGCTTTCGCTTAACTTCGGAACTAAATGACCTACAGACTTTAAATTTTGGATTTTAAGTATGTGATTATAGCTTACTGGATGACGAAAATTTCTGCGTTCTGGTCTTATCCAGAGGTTCTCAAATAGGGGCCTGAAAATGCGGCGAAATGGTTCCAGTAAAGGATGGTACGGCAGTGTTTGCTTCGCGCTCGACTTGGGCCACTGCCGTGCCCCCAGATATGTACCATGCAACTCCGAGTACCTTTAGTAGCTAATGATAATGTATGTTACGTAGGTAATTAAATTAAATGAGATTGAATATAATATACAATATAATAAATACTTAGTACAAATACCTTATACTGTCAAATCGAAAATTGATTGGTTTATTTGTAAACCTTACTAACTGACGTGCCCGAAAAATTACCCTGGAGTGCGGTGTATGAACATACATACATACATACATACATACATACATACATACATACATACATACATACATACATACATAGGCACATACATACACCTTAGGCCTTCATACACAGGGTTTCGCACACAGGCGCTGCCGGGTGTGGGCGCAGCCCTGAGCTTGCCTAATGCATTAGGTAAGGAAGAATAATAATTACGTCAAAATAAAATCGCGGAGTGAGACATGCCTGCTTCGGCTCGTTTCCTAAAACCACACTCGTGTATTGATGCCTCCCATAATACATAACTATTACCGTCGACTCGAAAACTTTATAGATCTATGCAAACAAAACGTTTCTCGATGGGCGTAGCCAAAACCGCATCTGAAGAAGCGTTGAAATGTGGACCTTATATCCAGTGACATAAGGTCCACATTTCAACGCTATGAAGGTGTAAAACTGAATGAGTATTCATTTGGACAGGCCAGTGGCTATTGCGGTGATCATACATTTAACACACTTAACTAAATATTTACACTTCTTATACTCGTATTATAACTTTGATTTATATAAGTACGTATACAGTATTTTAGATTTTTAACACAAGGTTAAACAAATTTTTGCGATGTTTTCGATGCGCAAACGAGAAGCATAGGTCCGTCTAGCACGGCGCGTCAGCGCACACTGTCTATTTGTATCGGAGTAAACGAGAGCCTACTGTCACTGTTTCTGGGCAGCCGGGTCTTAGAAGATAATAATAAATAAAAATTGAAATAAAAAAAAGCGTGGACTATTTGTGAAATGTGACTCGTTAGCGGTTTAGGTATGAATATGTTGACTTCATGTTTTTATTTGCAGACCCATACGTTAAAAAAATAAAGACATAGAACCGTTTAATGATGATTTTAAGACCAATCTTTGCAATTTTTTTCTATCGAGCCGATTTCGTGAAATTATGTATCGAGTCCGTCCACGGTCTTCGAAATATGATGAATATTAACATATATTTTTTTTGATGTGCTAGAACAAATAGTTTTTCTTAAAAAACTGCTTAAATAACATCAATTTCAACAAAAGTAGGTCTTGTCAGCCTCTTAATTGCTGTTTAGGTAAAGGATATTTGGTCAATTTCTCACTAAACTTAAACTTGGACGTTACCTTCAGTAAGTGCCAGAAATTTCCTAAGAACCATTCTAACTTTTGTCGACTGCAAGCTAACGTGAATCCAATCTGTCGGTTCTCCATACATCACTACATAGTATAAAACAAAGTCGCTTCCCGCTGTCTGTCTGTCCCTATGTATGCTTAGATCTTTAAAACTATGAAACGGATTTTGATGCGGTTTTTTTTAATAGAGTGATTCGAGAGGAAGGTTTATATGTATAATACATGCATTTAGTATAGCATTGCAACCGTGCGAAGCCGGGGCGGGTTGCTAGTACAGTCGAATTCATAAATATGTGTACACTTGTTTACCTACACGAATGCGGTCGCTAACAATTAGTATGCAAACGCATTCGACTAGGTAAAAAAGTGTACACATATTTATGAACTCGACTGTACATAAATAAGGTTAAGATGAGTTGGTTGAATTGAGATGACTAAAAATGTGTTTTAATTTATAGTTTGATACCTACATTTTGTCTGCACGAAATAACATGAGAAGTCTCATAAAAATAGAAAAGTAATTTTTTGGTCAGCCGTTATTAAAATTGATCCGCAAAAAAAAATAAGCAGTTAAATCATTTGGGCAGCATACAAAGATTTGGCTGGCAATAAATAAAAATCGGGCGGCAACTCTTGTTCAGCAAACAATTTAAAAACGGTTAACATTTTAACCAATATTAATCTGCTTTTTTTATCATTTGGCTGCCTAATAACCAGTCGAGCTGCAAAATAATAACTTGGGCAGCAAGATTTTACAATTGGTCAGCAGAGATAGTCCAGGAAACGAGGAGATTCTTTGTATGGAGACCTCGGAATAATTCCTCTGTCGCTGAAACTTTGCAGTGTGATAAAGTAGGGTATAAAGCATACGTTTGACAAATTATCTAGGATTTTTGATATTTCGAAGTTAGGTATTTCTGCCAAAATATGAAAATCGCTTATAACTGCTTGTGGAAAATTCCTCCGTCCGAAATTCCATCGGTATATGATATTATATATTAATAAGAGTATATATTATCATTATCTAGGAAAATTTCGATTTCGAATAGGTAGAAATTTTAAAATACCTATTTTGCATCATAACTTCTTCAGGAAAATTGCTCCGTCAATATTTATTTTTTTATATGCCCTAAATCCTTTAAATATATCCATTTTCACAATTATCTAGGAAATTTTCCTCATCGATCACACCTTTACAGATTTTCGGCAATAACTCATGGGGAAAAATTGCTCCGTCAATTTTTATTTTTTTATATGCCCTAAATCCTTTAAATATATCGCTTTTCACAATTATTTAGGAAATTCTCCTTATCGATCACACCTTACAGATTTTCCGCAATAACTCACTGGGAAAAACTCCTCCGTCCATTTGTATGAAATTAACTTATTAGACACAGAACATAAAAATATAATATAATTGTGTATTATCCAGTAAATTTTCGCCCTTAAACATTAACTTTCGAATATCGCAATATAATGAACAATATTTAAAAAGCGCGCTTTCAAACAACACCGAGCGCGTAGTGCGGGAGTGGGGTAACCCCGCCCGCACCGTCAAGTTTTCCGTGCCCATTGAGTTATTATGTATACTAGAGTGGGCACCTCAACTTGATTTCTTGTAAAACCTGTTTGAGCCGATCGGCACAAACACGCTTAGTCTGTGCCGGACGGCTGCGGTAGCTGGACGCATTGGAGTGAAAAATAATTACGTCTAAATATGCCGTCATGTGTAGTGAGGTACTGTACAAACTGCTCAGGAAAATCAAATAAAAGTCAAGGAGTGACTTTTCACACGTAAGTTTAATGCATTTTCGTTTAATCACGCTTAATTTAATAATTTTTGAATCAATTTAAACTCGGTAGTCGCGCCATGTGGTGGCGGCCATGTTTTGTTGAAATCAAAGAGTAAAAAAAAAGGTTTACACAGACGTGACAATATCGAGGTGTTATGTTAATATAGATAATGAAATTATTTTGAAGTTCCCTATCGGATATTAAATTTTACATTATTCGTTTTTTTTTTTATATTATATTATGGGACAATCTTACACAAATCGACCTAGTCTCACAGTAAGCTCAATAAGGCTTCTGTTGTTGGTCCTAGGCGACGACATATACAGGGTGTCCCTAAACTATGAAGGGAAAGTACCTCAAATATTGGAGATAGGATATTTTACTGAAAGGACACTTTATTTTATTTTTAAAAGTAAGTAATACTGCATTCAAAGATTTTTTTAAAAATTACTTGTTTTGTATGGGAAATAATTTTCTTAACCCTTAAATGGACACATGTGTTTCCCCTGCTGTTTTTTTTTTGAAATCCTGATTATAGTTTTGTATTTGGGGAGGAAAAGAATTTTTTTTTCGTAATTGTCAATAATTTATAATTTTTTTATGATTTTCAGCATGTCACTTAAAAAGGACATTGCCCGTTTATGTGTTAACTATGCGTACTCGAGATCTGTCACACAGGACGGACATTGCCCATTTAACCTAATGAAATATTCTTAGGACACAAACAATGAAATTAATAAAAATTATATGTAATCACAGCTTTTGAGATCACGACTCATGTCTATTATATAGGAAACATTTACCTTCCACATATACATACGTTCTTATTATTAAACTTGCAAAACAATGAAATCATTATAATGCTTCTCAAAAAAAATCTAAACATAAACTAGTCTTTTCCCTTTCGGAATATAAGAAAACAAATAAATATAAAATAAGCTTATATTACCGCCTGTACTTTTTTGTACAATCGCAAACTGTATGTGTACGTCAGAACTAATGAAATGAACCCAAACACGGTGAATTTATCTTATGTGAATTTAGATTATCATACCGTCTGGTTCCACCATATTCATGCAAAATTTCAGTTCCATCGGTTGAAGATATCTGCTACAAAATTGAGTTGCAAGATTCGATCTGAACAAACATAGTTACATACATACATACATACTTACATGCTTACATACATAGATTGCGCCAGTGGCATGGCAGATGCGATCGGCTCAAATCTGAGGTCGTTGCTCTAGTGATGTTCAATAGCCAGCTTCCTTACAATACCCATGAGCATCTCTATCATCATTATTTCAGGCATAGGACGTCCACTGCTGGACACAGGCTTCCTCAATAGATTTCCAGATGGACCGGATATTATATGGGCATATATGATGGGCATCCAGCGAGTCCCTGCAATCCTAACCAGGTCATCCGAGCACCTGGCAGGTGGCCGTCCCACGCTGCGCTTACCAGTACGTGGTCTTCACTCGAGAACCTTTCTGCCCCAACGGCCATCGGTTCTTCGATCTATGTGCCCTGTCCATATCCATTTCAGTATGCTTACCCGGTTTGCTATATCGGTGACCTTAGTTCGTCTACAAATCTCCTCATTTCTGATTGGGTCACGCAGAGATCCCGAGCACAGCCCTTTCCATCGCTCGCTGAGTAACTCTGAGCTTCCTTAAGTGGCCCATAGTTATAGACCACGTCTCGGCTCTGTAGGTCATCACCGGTAATACGCACAGGTTGAAGACTTTCATCTTCAAGCACTGAGGTATCTCGGACGAGAAGATACTTTGCCGTTTCCCAAACGCTGCCCATCCGAGTTCGATCCGTCGATCCGTCGGTATGTGATCTCTTTCTCGCAGTTGGACCTACCTAGCTTGATTGTTTGTCCTAGATAGACGTATTCGTCGACAACTTCGAGGACCGAGATACAATGCAATACTGTGGTGGGCGCTACATGGACATTCGACACGATCTTCATCTTGTCCATGTTCATCTTAAGGCCCACCTGTTAGAATACTCTGTTGAGATCTTCGAGCATTGTATTGTGTCTCTGCCACGATATCGTCGGTAAACTGAAGGTGCGTGATGTAATCGCCATTAATTCTGGTGCCAAGTCCTTGCAATTCCAAGAGCTTGAAGGCGTCTTCCATTGCTTTGGTGAAGAGCTTTGGAGATATCATATCTCCTTGTCTCACACCCCTCTGCAACAGAATCGCCTCCATACACTGGTATAGTACTTGGACCGACATAATGGCGTTGTTGTGCACATCTCTCAGTTAATTCGGTATTGCTGGAGCGACTATAGTACTGCCCATGTCTCGACAGAATAGTAAGTAAGCAGTGGACTTTGTCCGTTATAAGTGACAAATAACTTTTAAGGGATCACAGGCAAAGTCCGTTATAAATGACATATGTTCAAATCACTACTTTTAGGGAACGTGGGCAATGTCCGTTATAAAGGACAAACATTAAAATCACAACTTTAAGGTATTACGGGCAATGTCCGTTTTAAGTGACACTCTGATTATTTCAAGCATCATGAAGAAATTACAGATCATTTTAGCAAAATAACTACTTTATACTGTTATTACAACTTATTTACACAATAAAATAACATAAATCCTAGTAATACTTACGAAAAAAATGTTTTGACGATGAGCCTACACCGTTTCGGTCGTTATACTTTTAGGAATGCTTGCTCCTTGTCACGCGTCGCGTGCGCACGGCTTCTCGATACGCAAGGAGGAAAGGGGATAGCCTAACGAACGTCACGTGACACTTGAACCGCGCGGAAGTTCGTTCAAATTTGAATTGTGTGCGTTTTATTGGTATGTCCTTTAAAACGGACAAAATACATTTAAGGGTTAACATTTAAATCAAATATTTTACGCTATTCCTCTCTTTTGGGATACTGTGTTACTTAAGAGGAATTATTTGTTTTTAACCACTCTTTTGAGTGTCATCTTAAAAATATGGGGTGTTGTTTTTTCACATTTGAGTCGGTTCGATTCTCCGACGAAGCAAGTAATTTTTAGAAAATCTTTGAATGCAGTATGTCTTACTTTGAAAAATAAAATAATGTTCCCTTTCAGCAAAACATCCTATCTACAATATTTGAGATACTTTTCCTTGATGTGCCATAATCTTGGACACCCAGTATAATAAATAGATATATATAAATGCTTAAATACATAGAAAACATCCATAACTCAGGTACAAATATCTGTGATAAGCACACAAATAAATGGCCTGACCAGGATTTGAACCCGGGACCTCCTGCTTCGTAGGCTGGGTCACTACCGACTGGGCTAGAAAGCCGTTATTAAATGAAATATTTATTTTTGCCCGACTACGGAAAAAAGGTTATTTTTATTAACACAACATTTATTCAAGGTTTCCTCGGCCGGACCATGAAAAAAAGAGAGGCATGGATTAATATTTATTTTGTTATATTATATCTACACCCATGTCCCTTCTATTCTACGGCTTCTATTTTAATCTATAAAGGGATCAACATCGCGACAAAAACGTCATAAGCGCCGTGTAAATCATCTATCCGTCCGTCCGTCGGTTACACGCAGATATCTCCAGATGTACTGAATAATATAGAAAAAAGTTTAAAAAAAGCTTTTATTTATCAAATTGCCTACAAATTACAATTCAAATGACTTTGTTAATCATAATTTCATAAAAGTTTAGTTGTATTATATGTACAGGTATATTTTTTTCTAAATGAACTAAGAAGAAGAGAATAAACTTTAAATTAAATCAAATCACAAGATTTACATGATATAAAAAGCTTGTCGCGAGATTCCTTAGAATTACTCATATCGATAGGTACATATTGTATTCATGCATAAAGCTTCTATATCATATAAATCATGTGATTTGATTTAATTTAAAGTTTATTTTCTTCTATTTAGGTCATTTAAATAAAAAAAATCAAGGGGGGCGGGAGGGTCGTGTCGTCGTCGTCGGTACGAAGAACGATGATGAGCTGCGAGCGGGTATGCGGGCGGGGCGACGCGGCGTCGGCGGTGCGGCGGCTGTGGGCTTGTAGGCTTGTAGTTCTTCTCCACTCCCCGCAGTCCTCCCGCACCCCGCGCTCGGTGCTGTTCGAAAGCGCGCTTTTTAAAAATAGTTTATTATATCTGTACTGATAATACACAATTATTTTGATGTTCTGTGTCTAATAAGTTAATAAAAATGGACGGAGGAATTTTTCCCAGTAAGTTATTGCCGAAAATCTGTAAGGTGTGATCGATAAGGAGAATTTCCTAGATAATTGTGAAAAGCGATATCTTTAAATAATTTAGGGCATATAAAAAATTAAAAATTGACGGAGCAATTTTTCCCAGTGAGTTATTGCGGAAAATCTGTAAGGTGTGATCGATAAGGAGAATTTCCTAGATAATTGTGAAAAGCGATATATTTAAAGGATTTAGGGCATATAAAAAAATAAAAATTGACGGAGCAATTTTTCCCCATGAGTTATTGCCGAAAATCTGTAAAGGTGTGATCGATGAGGAAAATTTCCTAGATAATTGTGAAAATGGATATATTTAAAGGATTTAGGGCATATAAAAAAATAAATATTGACGGAGCAATTTTCCTGAAGAAGTTATGATGCAAAATAGGTATTTTAAAATTTCTACCTATTCGAAATCGAAATTTTCCTAGATAATGATAATATATACTCTTATTAATATATAATATCATATACCGATGGAATTTCGGACGGAGGAATTTTCCACAAGCAGTTATAAGCGATTTTCATGTTTTGGCAGAAATACCTAACTTCGAAATATCAAAAATCCTAGATAATTTGTCAAACGTATGCTTTATACCCTACTTTATCACACTGCAAAGTTTCAGCGACAGAGGAATTATTCCGAGGTGAAATGCTTCATTAATCGGACTAAGAGTTTAATTGAGATATACAGGGTGTCACTGTGATATATACTAGGTGTCACTGTTATAAATACAGGGTGTCACTGTGTTATTTATATACAGGGTGTCACTGTAATGTATACAGGATGTCACTGTGATATATACAGAATGTCATTGTGATATATAAAGGGTGCCATTGTGTTATATACAGGGTGTCACTGTGATAGATACAAGATGTCACTGTCAGCAGAGAAAACATATCTGTAAGCAATTTAATTGAGATATACAGGGTGTCACTGTGATATATACTGGGTGTCACTATGATATCACTATACAGGGTGTCACTCTGTTATATACAGGGTGTCACTGTGATAGATTCAAGATGTCACTGTGATATATACAGAGTGTCACTGTGTTATACAGGGTGTCCAGTAATTAATAGCCAATCTTCTAACCACTGAGAGGGCACCTTAGGCTGGTTCAGAAAATCGACTTTTAGGTTTAGTAAAAGTCCCTTGGTTTTCGAGATGTTCACACTTTTCTTAAATTTTAGTTTTTGGTCTCGTGTTTCACTGTAATGATCGTCTAGGTCACAAATGAAAATATTTTTACTGGCTATTAATTACTGGACACCCTGTATACAGGATGTCACTGTAATGTATACAGGATATCACTGTGTCACTCCCAAAAATAGGTAGGTTAGGGTTATTTTTTTAATGGCCCTAAAAACGAAACGGCTCCTAAAAATAGGTAGGTTAGGGTTATTTTTTTTTGATGACCCTAAAAACGAAACGGCACCCAAAAATAGGTAGGTTAGGGTTATTTTTTTTTGATGACCCTAAAAACGAAACGGTTCCCAAAAATAGGTAGGTTAGGTTTATTTTTTTTGATGACCCTAAAAACGAAACGGCTCCCAAAAATGGGTAGGTTAGGGTTATTTTTTTGATGACCCTAAAAACGAAACGGCCCCTAAAAATAGGTAGGTTAGGGTTATATTTTTTGATTATATATCACAGTGACACCCTGTATATATCACAGTGACATCCTATATCTATCACAGTGACACCCTGTATATAACACAGTGACACCCTGTATCTATCACAGTGACACCCTGTATATATCACAGTGACATCCTGTATCTATCACAGTTACAACCTGTATATAACACAGTGACACCCTGTATATATCACAGTGACACCCTGTATATATTACAGTGTCACCCTGTATATATCACAGTGACATCCTGTATCTATCACAGTGACACCCTGTATATATCACAGTGACATCCTGTATCTATCACAGTTACACCCTGTATATAACCCAGTGACACCCTGTATATATCACAGTGACACCCAGTATATATCACAGTGACACCCAGTATATATCACAGTGACACCCTGTATATATTACAGTGACACCCTGTATATAACACAGTGACACCCTGTATATATCACAGTGACACCCAGTATATATCACAGTGACATCCAGTATATATCACAGTGACACCCTGTATATATTACAGTGACACCTGCTACTTGACAGCTGACAATTACCGTATGACAAAATACGCACACGATGGGCGACAGAATAGTTGCGCCCATTTTGTGAATGACCAGTTAGGTTTTATTGCCCCCTTTTTTTGATGAACAAAATGAAATATTTTGCTTACCTACTGATTGCTTACCAAAATTTGATTAACCGTAGATCGCTTAATGCAGCTCAAATATTTAATTTGCTGACCAAAATAATTTAGAGCAGTTCAGTATATCATTAATTGCAGCCTGATTTATAAATGTTTGCTAACCATAAGTTGCTTACCAACTAGCTATTTTGGCTGACCAAATACAATTTTCTGCTGACCAAAATATGAATATTTTGCTGATCGATTAAATGATACCCATAAAAATAGATGTATATGTATATATTTAGTAATTATAACTTTAGCATGATGCTAAGACATGGCGCTGGCCACACAATAAACGGCCGGTTGTATGTCTTTTTTGACTTTAGGAACTTCTCATGTTTTTCCGCGCAGATAAATAAAATGTATCCATATATAAAAAAACCGGTCAAGTGCAAGTCGGACTCGCGCACCGAGGGTTCCGTACAAACTTGTAAGTAGATACCTGAATAGTTCAAGAAAAACTGTATGGCGATTAGTTTAGTAGGAGCAAATATGTAGGTATTGTGTCATGATTTTTGCAAATTTCTAAAAAGCGGAGCAAGTTAGAAAAAACCGTTATATTTCTTCTGTAATATTTAGGATACTATTAATAATTGGTAATTGTTACAGATTTTTCTGTACAGCAACTTCGAAGATAATAGGGGGAATGGTATTTTTTTTAACGGTTTTCGTCTTAATTAAAAAAGTCTATGATTAAGACAAAAACTAAAAATACGTTTGAAATCTACAAATGAAGCCCTTTCATTTGATACCCCACTTGATAAAATAGTCCAACTAAAAAATGTTGACCTCTATTTATTATTACCGTTTTAACTTTTTTTTAAAGGGGGTCGCCCCTTTAAAAAAGTTAAAACGGTATAAGTTTGTTTTTACGTCCAGTAGGCTCGGGTTAGCAACTTTTATTAGTATTCCAAATTTCAAATCGATAGCAGCAGTAGTTCCAGATATATCTGGCTGTGACAGACGGACGGACGGACGGACGGACAGACAGACAGAGTGGCACCATAAGGGTTTTTTACCATTTTGGTACGGAACCCTAAAAACGCACTTCAACCAAAATTAATGTCGTTAACATGGAATCTTAACACTCTTTATGTTTGTATGAATGTAATATGATTTACTTTTACTTTTACTTTACTATTTGGAGACAATTTTCCAAACTTCCGAGTTAAGACGCTGTCAACAGCAAAATGCCCTTGAGGATTCAGGATTTTGGCCCATCCCCTAGCCCCGCCTAATTGCTCCCAGCGCTATTCATAAGTGAGCGGCGAGAAGCGTAACTGTTTGCATTCGGCTTGCGATCGCGATTGAAATAAACACGCCTGCCGGTAGATGGCGTTAAACTCCTGTAGGTTTCCCATAGAGCGCAGAATAAAATAGACAGGGCGTCGTTAAAATAATATAGTTGGTTTTTAATTTATTTTCATAATTAAAGCGTGAACAGATGGAATGAAATTTGGATATGTAATACGTAAATAAGGAATGAAAACTTTCAAACACATTTAATGAATTTTGGATATGTAATATAAGTAGTTAAGATTTATTAGAAAAAAATACAGTATTTTTGTAAGTAGTAATACGATTATATTGAATTAAAATACACAGCACTTCCTTTATGTTTTTCTTGATGACCTGCAATGTAAGGTCATCGAGAAAAACATAAAGGTAAGGTAAGGTTTACAAATAAATCAATCGATTTTCGATTTGACAGTATAAGGTATTTATACTTAGTATCCGTAACCTGGTATCCCATCAAAAACATTCTGTAAAAAACTAGCCAAGTCTCGATGGAGCTGCTTGTTTATCTCTAAAAAGTAATGAAATCTAGAGAAAATCGTGTCAAGTTTAAGGTACCTTACTGCGATTTCTTTATTATTATACTTAATGTTGTGTGACTTGGCCGTTGAACATTCTTTATTCGTTATAGTAGGTACAAGTCAACAAAGAAACTTTGTAATCGCATGTATTTGTATAGGATTACAAACTTATGTGTGTAGTTGCAATATTTGGAGGTTTTTTAGGACTTGATAGGCTAAAAACTAACTATGTTTAAAATTTCAGCTCTCTGAGTTTATGGGAAGTACTAGTTCTATTCTGATGATCATGAGTCAGTGAGTGTCTGTCGTAAATGCGAAACTTTGCTTTCGCTTAACTTCGGAACTAAATGACCTACAGACTTGAAATTTTGGATTTTAAGTATGTGATTATAGCTTACTGGATGACGAAAATTTCTGCGTTCTGGTCTTATCTAGAGGTTCTCAAATAGGGGCCTGAAAATGCGGCGTAATGGTTCCAGTAAAGGATGGTACGGCAGTGTTTGCTTCGCGCTCGACTTGGCGGGGCCACTGCCGTGCCCCCAGATATGTACCATGCAACTCCGAGTACCTTTAGTAGCTAATGATAATGTATGTTACGGAGGTAATTAAATTAAATGAGATTGAATATGATATACAATATAATAAATACTTAGTACAAATACCTTATACTGTCAAATCGAAAATTGATTGGTTTATTTGTAAACCTTACTAACTGACGTGCCCGAAAAATTACCCTGGAGTGCGGTGTATGATAATACATACATACATATATCCATACATACATACATCCATCCATCCATCCATCCATCCATCCATCCATCCATCCATCCATCCATCCATCCATCCATCCATCCATCCATCCATCCATCCATCCATCCATCCATCCATCCATCCATCCATACATACATACATACATACATACATACATACATACATACATACATACATACATACATACATACATACGTACATACGTACATACATACATACATACATACATACATACGTACATACGTACATACATACATAGGTACATACATACATACATACACCTTAGGCCTTCATACACAGGGTTTCGCACACAGGCGCTGCCGGGTGTGGGCGCAGCCCTGAGCTTGCCTAATGCATTAGGCAAGGAAGAATAATAATTACGTCAAAATAAAATCGCGGAGTGAGACATGCCTGCTTCGGCTCGTTTCCTAAAACCACACTCGTGTATTGATGCCTCCCATAATACATAACTATTACCGTCGACTCCAAAACTTTATAGATCTATGCAAACAAAACGTTTCTCGATGGGCGTAGCCAAAACCGCATCTGAAGAAGCGTTGAAATGTGGACCTTATATCCAGTGACATAAGGTCCACATTTCAACGCTATGAAGGTGTAAAACTGAATGAGTATTCATTTGGACAGGCCAGTGGCTATTGCGGTGATCATACATTTAACACACTTAACTAAATATTTACACTTCTTATATTATAACTTTGATTTATATAAGTACGTATACAGTATTTTAGATTTTTAACACAAGGTTAAACAAGTTTTTGCGATGTTTTCGATGCGCAAACGAGAAGCATAGGTCCGTCTAGCACGGCGCGTCAGCGCACACTTTCTATTTGTATCGGAGTAAACGAGAGCCTACTGTCACTGTTTCTGGGCAGCCGGGTCTTAGAAGATAATAATAAATAAAAATTGAAATAAAAAAAAGTGTGGACTATTTGTGAAATGTGACTCGTTAGCGGTTTAGGTATGAATATGTTGACTTCATGTTTTTATTTGCAGACCCATACGTTAAAAAAATAAAGACATAGAACCGTTTAATGATGATTTTAAGACCAATCTTTGCAATTTTTTTCTATCGAGCCGATTTCGTGAAATTATGTATCGCGTCCGTCCACGGTCTTCGAAATATGATGAATATTAACATATATTTTTTTTGATGTGCTAGAACAAATGGTTTTTCTTAAAAAACTGCTTAAATAACATCAATTTCAACAAAAGTAGGTCTTGTCAGCCTCTTAATAGACATTTTTTATGTAATCTGAAATAAACCATCGCTTAGTTTTGCTACTCTCCGCTAGATGGCTCTCGTAGGGAGGGTAGAAGTAATAAAATATTTTAAGATTTTTGTAAATTTTTAAAAAAATATTCAAGTTAAGAAGAGAAAATATAACGGTCTTCCTAATATAAATAATAATAATTTATATATATATTGTAAAAACCCTAACCTAAGCGAATAAAGATATACAGAATAATAATCCTAATAAGTAGATACATGAAATAGTTCAAGAAAAACTGTATGGCGATTAGTTTAGTAGCAGCAAATAAGTATGTGTTATGCTTTTTGAAAATTTCGCAAAAACGGTGCAAGTGAGGAAAGCCGTTATATTTTTCCTGTAATATTTAGGACTACATTAATAATTGGTAATTATGACACATTTTTCTTATCAGTAACTTCGGGGGAATAGGGGGGGAATGGTATTTTTTTAAACTTTTTTCGCCATAAATCAAAAACTATTTATTTAAGAAAAAAAATAAAAACGGTATTTTAATCTACAAATTAAGCTCTTTCATTTGATACCCCACTCGATATATTAGCCCTACTTTCAATTTTCAAAATCCCATTACGGAGTCCTTTAAAAAAAAATAAAAAAGGTACAAGATTTTTTTTATGTCCAATAAGCTCGGGTTAGCTACTTTTAACACTATTCCAAATTTCAAACCGATAGCAGCAGAAGTTCCTGAGATATCTGGCTGTGACAGACGGACAGACAGACAGACAGACAGAGTCGCACCATAAGACGACTCGTGAGGCGTAAGGAAGGCTCAGAGGAAAAATCCCTTTCCGAAATTATGAAAATCATAAAAGAAACGGAACCAGCAAGCATACCTGTTTTTGTGGCCAGAAAACTGAACAAATTACCACCCGTCACTTTTGATCATGTGGATGTGACGGCGTTTCTAAAAGAAATGGCTGTGCTGAGAAACGAAGTGGCCCAGTTAAAATCCAACAAAAACATGAGCGCCAATAGCTGTATTACGGATATTGACACCTTAAAAGCGGATGTGGAAGAAGTCAAACAAATCCTGAAGAAAGCGTGTTCGAGTGAGAAGTCGGAGCAATGTCTAAGTAGCTACAACAATACGGTAACGCAGAGTCCGATTGCTAACAATAATACACAGCACAGTAAACAGCGCCGAGATGATCCTCCCGCAACTGATAAGAGTCGGCCGGCGAAGCGAGGGAGCTCCCCGACCCCTCGCACCGCCGCCGCCGCCCGGCCGGCCGCCTCGCCGAATGCTCCGGCGTCACCGAAAGCGCATGAGAGTACCCACAGCCGTAGCCGCTCGGAATCCGACAGCGAAGTGAGTCATACGCCGACCTATCGAGAAATGGCCATTAGGCAGCGCAACACGCATATCAACCTTAAGCCCGTAACAATAAGGCTTAAATCAGGTCAGGATGAAGATGGGTACACTTTAGTTAAACCTAAGAAGCGAATTTTGCGCAAAAATAACATGTGTGGATCCGCACCGTCATCGAGTAAATTACTAGTGGCCGAGCTGCCTGCGGCTATATATGTGTCGCGGCTTGAGAAGACGATGGATGTTCAGCAGCTTAAAGAATACATACAGGAGCAGAATGAGGAATGTTTAGATATACAATTACTAGGACAAAAACATGAAACAGACTTCAGATCATTTAAAGTCATTATTTCTAAAAGTAAATTAGCCAACTTTCTAAGCAGTACGTTCTGGCCTAAAGGGATTAAGTATCGGATCTTCCGCGACCGCTTTGACAAGTCCAAGTCACAAGCAAAGAAACCTGCTAATAATAACTATGGTTAGTACACCCATAACAAATAAGTATGCCGAGATGACTATGGTTTCTTACAACTGTAAGTCAATCAAAAGATCTGTATCCTATGTACGAGAGTTATGCAAGGAAGCTGACATTATTCTGTTGGAGGAGACTTGGCTTTTGCCGCATGACCTTGACTTCGTGCATAGTATTGACACCGATTTTGCGTGCACGGCGTCATCGTCAGTTGACACATCGGCCGGCGTGTTGCGCGGGAGGCCATATGGAGGCTTGGCAATAATGTGGAGGAGGTCCAGGTTCCCAAACGTAGCTGTTATCAAGTGCACTAGTGATCGAATAAACGCAATTCGTATCGCGCAGGACGGCCGCACGATACTTGTTATAAACGTGTACATGCCGACGGATCATCCCGACAACCTGGCGGAATTTACCAGCTGCTTGGCGGCCGTCAGCGCAATAATTGAAGAGAGTGATGCTCAAGTAGCTTTCGTACTCGGTGACTTCAACGCGCACCCTAGTGCAAGCTTCGGTCGGGAGCTATTCAGTTTCTGTGCGGAGGAAGAGTGGTTATGTGCCGATATAGAGAAGCTCGGTCTAGACTCGGGCTCATTTACATTTATTAGTGACGCTAATAATGCGCAGAGATGGCTGGACCACTGCATCACCACGAAAGCCGCGTGGGACACGATAGTGTCGGTAAATGTGATAAAAGATGTATCGTGGTCTGACCATCTTCCCTTGCGCGTTGTTTGCAATATGGACCGGGCAACAAAACAATACACCGCGAACGGCGACGCCGAAAGGGCGGGAGTGCGCTGGGGTGTACGCGATAACAATCAAATATGCGAGTACCTGAAGTTTTGTGATAACTCATTATCAAATGTTAATGATACCTTTAGTTGTAAATTATGTAATGACGCTTTAGACTGTGATACCCTAATTAGTTGTAATTTTTTAAATGACCATTATAATTTCATAAATAATTTGTATACTAATATTGTAACAATTTTAGCGACAGGTGCTAAGAAAACGAAACGTTCTCGTCCTGGAAAGCAAGCATCAAAAAGAACTGTGCCGGGGTGGAATTTTCATGTCAAGGAATGTCACAGCATTTTTAGGATGTACTTTCACTGCTGGGTAGTTGCTGGTAAACCGTCCACGGGTCCCGAGCTCGAAAACATGCGTGCGAGTAGAAAAGTCTTTAAAAATAAACTGCTTTGGTGTCAAAGAAATGAAGAAAAAATTAAACTAGATATTTTGGCGAATTCGAGACAAGATAAAAATTTTGTAAAATTTTGGAAAGAAATTAAAAAGCTAAATTTTAAACAGCCGTTACCTGTGAGCGTGGACGGTTTTCAGCAACCGGACCAGATAGCCCGTATCTTTAGTGATAAGTTTAAAATCTCTCCGCAACCTGTTCCGGAGTGTGTGGTCAGAGACCTCAGGCACAAATGCAGTCTGCAAAAGCAACCACAAAACTCTATTCGTTTCTCTTCCAAAGAAGTCGCGAAAGTGGTTACGAGAATGAAGCGAGGCAAATCGCCTGGACACGATGATCTGAGCCTCGAGCACATACTCTGTGCAGGTGAAATAATATATGATAAACTGAGTGTGCTATTCAACCTATGTATCAGGTACGCGTATCTCCCTCCAGATATGATAAGAACCGTTGTCGTCCCGATTGTCAAAAACAGGACCGGAGACCTGTCTTCATCTGCGAATTATAGACCTATTTCTTTAGGCACGGTTATTGGTAAGGTATTTGAACGGTTGTTACAGCCCGAGCTGTTTAAGTCTATTAAAATTGACGACGCTCAGTTTGGTTTCCGTCCAGGGCTCTCGACGGACTCGGCTATCATAAGCCTAAAACACGCCGTTAAGCACTATGTGAGTAGCGGCACCACGGTTTACGCGTGCTTTCTCGACTTGAGCCGTGCATTTGACCTCGTGAATTATGATATTCTTTGGGGTAAAATGCGCGGCTCCGGTGTATCCGAGCAGCTAGTACAGGTCTTCGAATACTGGTACGGAAACCAAACTAATTGTGTGAAATGGGGTGACACGACGTCTAATAGTTATAGATTAGAATGCGGGGTTCGCCAGGGAGGGCTCACTTCTCCGGACCTCTTCAACCTCTATGTCAATGACTTGATGGAGAGGCTTAGGAGCACCAAAGTTGGTTGTCACGTAGGCAATGTTTGTATGAACAGTCTAAGCTATGCTGATGACATGGTGCTTCTGAGCCCCTCCATCAAGGGGCTACGAAAGCTAGTATCAGTCTGTGAGGATTATGTCAATTCTCATGGATTGATATATAATGTCGCTAAAACGGAGTTATTGGTTTTTAAGGCCGGAAGAGGTCCGGATAACGTGCCTGAGGTTAGGCTTAATGGTGAGCCAGTTCGGGTTGTGCAGCAGTTCAAATACCTAGGCCACATACTCTGTGAAGATATGAGGGACGACAAAGACATAGAACGCGAGAGAAGGGCCCTGGCAATACGGGGAAACATGATAGCCCGCAGATTTGCCAGGTGTAGCAAGGAAGTTAAGTGTACGTTGTTCAACGCTTACTGTCTGTCTTTCTACACCTGTCAACTGTGGGTGAGGCACAGCAGGAAATCGTATAGCGCCATCAGGGTGCAGTATAATAACATATTCCGGGCCCTGATGGGGCTGCCGAGGTACTGCAGTGCCTCAACCATGTTCGCGGAAGCCAGAGTTCCTGACTTCTTTGCAGTTATGCGAGCTCGTATCGCATCATTCTGGGAGGGGATGCGCCACACTCGGAATAGCATCCTGAAGACTGTTTACAGTGACATGGACAGTCCTATTGTGAGGTACTGGCTTTCTGCGCACCAGGACGAGAACATGAAGTAATATTTTTTATTACTAACATTGTTTTTATAATTATTATTTAATCTTTATTTTAACTTTTTACCTTTTACTTTTTACACTTTTTTACATTTTAATTTTTAATTTAATTTTAATTTTACACAGTAATTGTATATGGGTGTACCACATGACCTGAAATAAAAACATTATTATTATTATTATTATTCAGGTATATCTTTATTTTCTTAGATTAGGCTTTTTACAATATATATATAAAAAGTAAAATACAAAGTGAAATTACAAAATATAAACACATTATAAAAAACCTAACCTAGGGTGCCGCCGGCGGCGGGGCGGGGCCCAGGCTACCGGTGGTTAGGGCCGCAGAGAGAGGAACCTCCTGACGATGCGCGCCGTGTCCAGAAGAACCGCTTTCTGTATCTGACCCTTGATCCAGCCATCTAGCGAGAGTCTCTTGAGATGGTGATCGAGACTCTTCGCTATAAGTCCGTTCGCCGAAACGACTATCGGAACAATAATCGTCGAATCAACATCCCACATGGCGGTAATCTCGTGAGCCAAGTCAAGGTACTTGCTGAGCTTGTCCTTCTCGGCCTTCACGAGGTTCTCGTCATGGGGGATGGTGATGTCGACGAGCACTGCACGGCGCTTGGATCGATCTATCAGCACGATATCAGGCTTATTGGCTACAATAGTCCTGTCCGTGATGATAGATCGATCCCAATAGAGCGTGGCGCGACCATTTTCGAGAACCGGCGTTGGTGCGTACTTATAGTACGGCACCTCAGACCCCACAAGACCATATCGAACAGCAAGTTGCTGGTGAATGATCCTGGCTACTTGATTATGTCTGTGCAAGTACTCGCCGTTATTATTATTATTATTATAAGGGTTCCTTTTTTACCATTTTGGTACGGAACCCTAAAAACGACTATCGCTTATTGAATCAATCTGTATTTAATCATTTTTTGATGCACACATTCAATCCTTTCAACATAATCTTCAGATAATATCACAAGATATCGTAAAAAAAAAATTATAGTAGGTACTCATAAGCATGACTCTTGGTTGACCAAAACTTGGAACTTTTTTGTAAAACCGGGTTTTTTATCGGGATTTCTAATTTTTTCACCTGGTATCCATTGTAGATGCCCTGTAAAAGTCGAATCTATTAGGCTTAGAAATGTGCACGAGATGAAATCTTAATTGGACCCAATTGAAAACAAGCAACTAACCACAGTTTAACCTCATTAGCTTCAATTCTCAGTTGGCTACTAAACCATAAATTAATTTAACCATTTGTTTCACAAACCATGTTCAAAATGTTTAGTAATGATATTGTTGTTTGTAAGAAGAAGGTGCTAAGTTCGGTGGTTTTTTTAAATGTATTGTTTCCTAAGTTACTCAGAATTTCTTTTTGTTTTTGTTTGAAGCGGTATACCTACCTAACGTAACGGTGTACCTACTTCTGCTGCAGTTTCTTGCGTCATCTCCGCTGCCTAAAGGTTGTTTGTGTGGAAAAGATCGCTTCCTAGCGACAAGACCGCCTGTTAGCTAAGTTTTAATATTTTGTTTATTTTATGATCTCTTTAATTTTTTGATGTACAATAAAGAGTATTGTATTGTATACATCCAAGGTGACCCCATTGTCAGGATGGAATCGATCGATCGGACGAGGCAGACTTATCTGCGCAGAACATCATACAAATTTGGCTTCAAACGACGCTAATAGAAACCACGCGCGTCATTGGCCGATTGCTTATTTTTGTTTTATGTTATAATTATCAAGCTGCTTTGAGCAAACATAATGTATCAAGGCTATACGAGAAGATATGTAGCGGTGAGGTGAGCGTGTTGCTTTCAGCTGCTGCAAACTGTTGCTTTCAGCTGCTGAAAACTGAAATACCTACGCCTGAACGATCCTCCGAGCGCTTTGGTCAAAGTGCCCGGTCAGGCAGTCCGAAAATCATTGTTGTCCAAAGTCCAACGATCATTTTTTTAAAACAGAAGGATAAATGGTGACAATTTTGGTTAAACTAAACTTTGCCTCAGGTTTTTCTTTTGCTTTCATAAAGAGTTAAGTCTAGACATCATATTTTTTAACCGACTTCTTTTAAAGTCTCGTACCGTTATTGCATATAGGTAGAGGTAGGTATTAAGGGTGGCACCGACCTCAAAAAATAGTTGGCTTATTTACTTTAGATTTTATAAAAGACTAGCATTTTCCCGCGGCTTCACCCGCGTTGTTCCCATTATTGTCCCAAAGGAACTCTTTACCGGGATATAATGTATCCTATGTTTCAATCCAGGACTTGGTCTACTTGCATGCCAAATTTCAGCTTGATCCATCCAGTTGTTACTTCGTTATAAGGTAACAAACATCCAAATATCCAAACATCCAAACATCTTCACAAACTTTCGCATTTATAATATTAGTGGGATAACAGTTTTGTGAAGTCGGTTTATTTTTTTTATTTACTTTTTTATTTAACGATATTTACTGACAAGACAATGACGAAAATGAAAACGTTGTAAAACCGCTGAATATCAGCTCGCCTGCGGTAGGCGTAACAACACCTTGTCAGGTAATTTAGCTACATTATTGGAGGAGCAATAATCCACTTAGTCTCCAAAACACAGCAATTCAAAAACTTAAACACATCTGGAGTTTAAACGTTGAGCTAAACGTTTAGCCGCCATTAACCGCACGCGATGTTCTTGGGGTGATTACTCAATGTAAAACACGATGAACTCTGTTCGGACATACGACACCGCTCCTCTTCTATATCACTCGCTTAGGTCAGGGGGTCCCAACTACGGTCCGCAGCAGGGCCGCGCCGCCCCTGTGTGCGAAGTGTGCAACACACACAAGCGCCAAGGCAATAGGGGCGCCGGAATTCGAAACACGACGACAATAAAGAGGTTGCTTCATAGGTTTGCACACAGGCTCTGCCGGGGGTCGGCGCGGGCCTGGTCCGCAGACCAATTTGGAACGGGCAATTTCTTCTCATACTGCCCACAGGAAATTTGACCAATCCAGAAGCGACAGAGTGTGTAAATCGAACTAATGGGATCTTTAGTTGCCGGTTTACTAAACCTAGCCTAGCTAAGAAGACTCCGGCAATAAACTTAGCTGAGAAGTTAATCTAGGATATTCGAGTCCTGGGGCAGGTCAGGACGCGGCCCTTGTTGCTGTTGTCGCGAGGAGGTCGCCCCGCCGGCGAGGACGATGCTGTGTGCGTCGGGCTCCGTCCGACAAAATCGCAGCGATGATTCTTTCGAATTCTGCTGAGATGTCATCGTCCGGGTCAGTGAGGAAACTCTTAAGGCGCCGGGTGAAGTGGCCTCTGGTGAGGCTGGACCGGCTGAGCTCGTCATCGGGACCTGGAATAGAGGGAACATAGTCAGCCGCTTTCCTAACAAGTTTAAACTGACGCGGGCGACAACGGAGAAGCACCGAGAAGTGAGTTTTGTCCACCAAAACTTGCAGGGCTTTTCCAGCAAAGAATTAGAGGTGGGTCTTTTCTTGGACTCTCAGGGTATTGATATTTTCTGTGCAACGGAGCACTGGCTCAAGGAACATGAACTGGCCTTACTTAATTTTTTTAACTTTAATGTAGTTAGTTCGTTCAGTAGAAAGAAGGCCATTCGCGGGGGCTCACTGATTATAGTAAAAAACAAACATAAATGTAAGGAAATGAAAGACATAGTGAAACTTTCTATTGAGCGAACTATTGAAATATCTTGTGTAGAAATTGAAAGTCACATTATAATTTGCTTATACAGGCCACCGTCATCTGACTTTAGCCAGTTTGAGGCCGTAATGGACGATGCTTTGAAGCAAGTCTTTGTTAGTAGTAAATTAATAATAGTATGTGGGGATTTTAATGTCAACATGCTAGACCTTGCACACCCCCATACGGTTAGGATATTAAGCCTATTTAAATCGTTTGGCTTGTATCCTTTATACAATGAACCCACTAGGGTTACGGCCAGCACGGCGACATGTCTAGATAACATATTTTGTAATTGTGAAGCTACTAATAAAACGATTCTTAATTGCTTTAACTCTGATCACCGCGGACAGAAAGCCTTTTTCAAAGTAAATGTTCATACCGAACAGCAAATTATTACATATAGGCCCATCACGGAGAGTCGCATGGAACGATTTAAAGATAACATACTTTGTCGAGTTTCTGCGCTCCCGACTAACAGTAGTGATCCTAACGTACTCTTTAAAGAGTTATCAGAGGTGATTCATGACGTGCACAAAGACATATTCAAATGTAAAACTTTCAAGCGAGGCACAAAAACAAGGTTTAGTGACTGGGCCACATCAGGTATACATAAGAGTAGGAACAGATTGTATGAATTGTACGAAATGAAGAGCTACATACAAGATGATAATTTCACAGAATATGTTAGAAATTATTCGAAGATGTTTAAGAAAGTTTGTGCCGCCGCCAAGTCTTTATACTTAGGAAATAAAGTTAAGTCAGCGGAAAATAAAGTAAAGGCAGTCTGGAACATAATAAACACAGAGACTGGCAAAACAAAACCCCGTGAAGGCCATTACCGACTTAAAGTCGAGGAACAAATCCTGACCGCAGACTTGGACGTAGCTGGCGCCTTTCAAAACTTCTTCACAAACATTGCTGTGAATACTACGGTAAACCTGAATTCTTCTGTAGCGAAGGCTAGCTCTTTTCTAGATCCTATTAGTACCAGATATGATAGGGAATTTCACTTCCAACATACAGATCCCTATGAAATAATAAAAACGTTTAAATCCCTGAAGCTGAAAAACACCGAGGACCTTTGGGGTATTTCTGTCAGAGTCATGCAATCTGTCATCGATATTGTGGCGCCATCTCTAGCCATTGTGTTTAATGCTTGTGTAGATAAGTGTATTTTCCCCGATCTGATGAAATATAGTAAAGTCATTCCTTTGTTCAAATCGGGCAGCAGGGATGATCTTGGGAATTTTAGACCGATTTCTATATTACCAGTTCTTAGTAAAGTCTTTGAAAAAGTCATACTAAACCAATTGCTTCGTCATTTTAACAAGTATGAACTACTGCACGACCAGCAATTTGGTTTTACAAAAGGCCGCTCGACGACGGACGCCGCGACGGTGCTTATTAAACACATCTATGATGCGTGGGAAGTGTCACAAGATGCGATAGGAATCTTTTGCGATCTTTCCAAGGCGTTCGACTGTGTGGAACATGAGACACTGGTTCACAAACTAAAGCATTACGGCCTGTCGACCGAGGCCTTAAACCTTGTCATGTCTTACCTTAGCCAAAGAATTCAGAAAGTGGTTGTTAACCGAATTGAGTCTAGTGGTTCGACTGTAAAGCTCGGAGTACCGCAGGGCTCGATTTTAGGTCCGTTTCTCTTTCTTGTGTATATAAATGACCTTCCTTACCACATAGAACAAAATTGTAAAATAGTTTTATTTGCTGATGACACCTCATTGATTTTCAAAGTTGATAGACAACTAGATGACTATAGTCACATCAATGAGACCTTAAAATTAGTGCTACAGTGGTTCACAGCAAATAACCTAGTTCTGAATGCAAAGAAGACAAAGTGCGTGAAATTCTCTTTGCCAAATGTAAGAGAGGTTGACACATCTATATCTTTAAACGGTGAGAAACTTGATCTTGTTAACAATACACTCTTTCTTGGGCTTACCCTGGATCACAACTTGCAATGGGCGCCTCATATATCTACTTTGGCTAACCGGCTGAGCTCTGCCGCTTTTGCTATAAGACGAATAAGGCAATTCACTAACGTGGAAACCGCTCGCCTTGTTTATTTCAGTTACTTCCATAGTATTATGTCTTATGGCATACTGATCTGGGGTAAAGCAGCAGACATAGATACCATCTTTGTTCTACAAAAAAGAGCGATTCGATCCATATATAACTTAGGATCTAGAGATTCGCTGAAAGAACGTTTTAAGGAAATAGAAATCCTCACAGTGGCTTCACAGTACATATTAGACGTGATAATGTATACGCACAAGAATATCAGCTCCTTCAAAAAGCAGTCTGATGTCCACAGTTTAAATACGCGGAACAAACATAAGCTGTTTGTCCCAAAAATCCGTCTACAGAAAGTAAGAAAATCTTTCGTGGGCAACTGTGTTAGATTCTACAATAAGGTACCCCTAGATGCATGGGAACTGCCTTATAGTTCGTTTAAAAATTACATTAAATCTGCGCTTTTGAAGAGAGCTTATTATAAAGTCCAAGATTACTTGGATGACAAAGAACCATGGCCAAAGCATCAGTCGCAGCAGTCGTCGAAATAGGGCAGTGTCCCGGAGAGGTTTAGGTACATGATGCCTACAGATGGCGTCGCTGCTACGGGCTGTATCGTTCCATTGTTACATTTATTTTTATTTTTATTGTAATTTTATTTCATTATTTGCATTTTGACATACTGAATACATACCTGTTATGTATACTGTAGCTAGTTGTAATGACTGTTAGCTTAATAGTCTATTTCTCGACGTGAAACATACGTTTCCCATTTTGTATTTCGACGTTTGGAGTTCCTTTACACCTCCAAAACATAATGTTTTGACAACGGAGACTCCTTACATCTCCATAAATTTTAGTCTATGTTTGCCTATTTTCTATATTTTTTATCGTGTTTTGACGCCTAGAGACCCTTTACATCTCTAAAAATGTAGTTTTAAGTTTTGTAATGTAATGGATCCGGAGATTATATACGTCTCTCGGTAAAGTGTAAAAAAAACTGTGCCCAGTTATTTGCTTGTTGCATTTTTTTAAATATTGTCATCTTATGTAATAATGTCACAATTGTTGTAATGCTGTTTTTAAAAGAGAAACTGGTGAGTTTCTTCAGGCGCTTCTTCTCACCAGAAGGTCATCTACCGAAGCGCCAAAAGAAAAGAATCAGACATGTAAAAGAGCCCTTGAGGCCTACTTACAGAAATAAATGAGTTTGAGTTTGAGTTTGAGTGGATTCCTATGTTGAATGTGACTCTGGAGGAAAGAAGTTTATGGGCATTTCTCGGAGTGTTTCAAACGCCGTGACTTTGGTGGGAGCGATATTGTCGAAGTTCCCTGGGATTCGTGCAACATTTTCAGCTATGTTGTAGACGTCGGGGTTTTCTACGACATATCTGAATATGCTGCTCGGATCTCGCAGAACGAACTTTTCGCTGACCGTGAATTTTCGCTGATCGCTCAAAGTGAGCAACGGGCCAACGGGATTTTTTGAAACGCTTAAACCTTTCCTTATGGGTCTAAAATCGAGCGTTTAACCCATTGATCCCGGACTTCTAATAAATGTTCTGATATCCCATTAAAATCACCAGGGATTTCGACCAAAATGTGTCGAAAGAAGTGAGGCGGTTTAAACGCTCGATTTATGACCTTTATGTAGAAAGTGTGCTCGAGCTAATGGGGGTTTTAGCTGTCGGTTTGCTACCCCTAGCCCAGTTAAGAAGACTCCGACAAGAAACATAGCTGAGCCCGTCCATGGTCGGAGTGAATTTAGGCCAGGATATTCGGATATTTTTTCGGATCCTGAGGTAAATCGGGTTGCGGCCCTTGTGTGATTGTGTCGCAAGGAGGTCGCTGTGTGCTTCAGACTCGGGTCGCCGACATCTCAGCAATGATTCTTTCGAATTCCGGTGAGATGTCGTCATTTGGATCTAAGAGCCTTATCACACTTGCGATTTGCGAGCGAGTTGCGAGCGAGTTAGAAGCGAAGTTCCACACAAATGATTTTGTATGGAAACTCGCCCGCAGCTCGCCCGCAAATCGCAGGTATAATAAGGCCCAAAGAGGAAGTGACTAGGACGCCGGGTAAACCCGCTCCTGGTGAGGCTGGATCTGCTAACTGGCTCGTCGTCTGGACCTGGGATCATAACGGGAATAATGCAGGCAAAGATGTGTAAAAATGCTAGTTCTTTATATTTTATTTAAAATTCGATACAGCAAATTAAAATTATGAGGATGGCGCCAACGCTAAGTAGGTACCTAAGTATCAGTAGCGTGGCGTCCAAAGAACTCGATTCCTACCGGCTTGCCTAATATCAGGCCTTATTGTACAGCTCTTAAAGAAAATGTACGCCAAATCTGCACCGGCTTACCCATTTGGGTAGTTCTCTGCGACTGTTTAGTCGCACCAATCACATCATCGCCAATCGCCACATTATGGATGAGCTCCCTATAAACTATGGAGTGGTTTTCGGTTATCTTGTACAAATCGCGTGCCTCTGCTATTTTTATCATAATGATCCTGATTGCTTTTATAAAACGGCCAATAATAGTGGCGATGGTAATGAAGCAAGCAAAACGGTATAAAATCGCAGAGAACTACCCATTTATATATTTTACGTTACGCCACTGATACCTATATCATGAATTTGCTCCGATTATTTTACCAACCTATTCTTTACGTGACTTCGTGGAAATCTAACGATGCCGGATGAATACTAACCATCGGAAATCCACGGAAGCATTAATAAATAGGTATAATATATTGCGGTTAGGATGGTTTCCTGATAGCGTAACAAGTAGGATGTCACCTTTACGTTATTTCCATGACAACAATTTATATTACTATAGGCTATAGATATTTATATAGGGGGATTTCACTCGTTTTGGCCGCCCGCGCGGTGGGCCTAGCTGACCGGACCTCCGGAGCTCTAAACGTCACAGTCGCGCAATATAATTATCCAACAGTTTGCAAACGCCATTGATGCCGCCCAACGCCGCCGCCGAGAACTGTGCGATCTTACTGTGCGGTACTTTTCTTTGACTTGGTCACAGATTAGAGAATATAACCAGACATGGTCTGTAAAGATAACGATTGATTTGCAACACTCATTTTCGGAGCAGATCACTTCCCTAAATCTCTCAAAGATACCTAGTTGTAAAACAGACCAAACGGGATAAGATAAAATTAAGCAACGGAACTCTAAAAACGTACATCTTGTTACCGCGTTAATTAATAACAAACATCCTAACATCGTCACAAACTTTCACATTAAATGTTTGGATGTTTGTTACTACTAATTGCTATAACGCGGTAACAATTGAATGAATTGAGATGAAACTTGGCACACAAATGGACCAAGTCCTGGATTGAAACATGGGATACTTTATATCCCGGTAAAGATTCCCTTTCGGATAATAGAGGAAAACGCAGGCGAAATCACGACTATGACAAAAGAAATTGATAATATCAACAACTGATTAAAGCATATGATACCTAGCTGTGTTGTGTATGAACTTTAAACGGTGAGGGGGCTAAGGATACATTGATTCCTGAAATAACTGACCTAATATTGACTCACCTAGCCATTTTTAATCACAAAGTCATGTAGTCACCTGACGTATCCGCCATACAGAACTGTTATGATACAGCGTAGGCGTGCATCATGTGACAACGGTCACAAGGCGTCGTGGGAATGTCAGGTTCCGAGTCACATGTTCAGCGGTGAACGCGGTGATCCCCTGTGTAAATATTGGAGTGAGAGTATTGTTAGAGATAGCGCTATACACTAATATTATTATCGGCATCAGCATTTCAACCCAGAGACGTCTACTGAACATTGGTCCGCCTAAATACTTCCCAACGAACGGTCGTACGGTTTTAGCCTCCATCGACTTAACCCGGTGGTCAGGTCAGACAGTTATGCCCGGGCTACACGAGGCTAGTTTTTCAAGCTAGGATAGCAAGCTAGTGTTAGTAAGCTAGTACTTCTGGCTTCGTGTAGACAAAACTGTCTTCATTTCTAAGCTAGTAAGCTAGTTTACAAGCCAGGACAGTGTTTAATAGGATGGAGTTCTATTTTTAGGCTAGTAGCGTCCCCCCACCACTGATTTTACTATCCTGGCTTGTTTACTAGCTTCATGTGGCCGGCGAAGCTAGTTTGCAGTTGGCCAGTAAGCAGGTTTTATCGCATGCAGTTCTTGGACGTGCTTAAAATAATAGAGCCTCATGTAAACAGAACTAGCATGCTCCAAGCTAGGTCAGCAAGCCAGGACAGTTTAGTAGAGAACTAGCTTGCTATCCTAGCTTGAAAAACTAGCCTCATGTAGCCCGGGCATTATTATAGGAATAATGGGACTTTCGAGAACTAGGGGCCATTGTTTTTAATAGTGCTGCCGTTTTGGGAGGTTTTATCATAATCATCTTGCTTGACAGGTGGATTGGCGATCGCAGTGAGGGTTTTCGTTATACCCCGTGATTGCCTTAGTCGCCTTTTCGACATCCACCGATAGAAAAGTAATGGCGCTATTCTTTGCCAAACAATCAATATAGTAATATTGTACAGTCAACAAATTTGATTTTTACTAGGGCTCACTATCCCGGGAGCTCGGGATTGGCTATACAAAATATCCCAGTATTGAAAGACCTAATTTCTACGCCACAAAACGTATTCGTAGTAAAATTAATTTTGACGTAATGATCACTTCCGTGATGTTAGTTGTATGTTGTATGCTAGAAATCTAGAATGGATTGCCATGGTCAATGCAAATTAAGTACTTGATCGCAAGAAAGACGCGTTACGTCAAATTTCCCGTAACTCTGATGTAAGGCCCTACGCTAGCTGACGCGGGTGCACGGAGCGGACGCACGCGGCGGGCGGGCAAAAATATGGACCCGCGCCCGCTTCACTTAGCGCTGTTCATTCAATTTCTTATTAGACGGGCGTCCGTTCCGGGTAATCCGCGTCAGCTAGCGTAGGCCCTTACATCAGAGTTACGGGAAATTTGACCGAACGCGTCTTTCTTGCGATCAAGTACTAAATTTGCATCTACCATGGCAATCCATTCTAGATTGAAGGCCCTAACTCCTCTTGATACCAAATTACTTCAGGCCTGAAGTGTCTGTTTTGTCGATTTACGACTGCGATCTATAGTTACTGCACATTACCTATGGCGTCACCCCCTTTTTCCATTCGTCCCCGTTTTTAGCTGCATCTGGCCAGTCGCGCAGAAAGGAGTCCATATCCATCACCGACGAGGTCTACCACATCTCTGGGCTTAAGTTTTGTACTAAGGAACTGATTAAATTAAATAGTTTAACAACAAGAACATAACAAATAACACGTTATAAACAATTTCCAATAATATTATGAGCAAGGATATAACTAACCTAAAAGTAAAAATAAAACTAAAACCTTAAAGTAAAAAACAATCAAAACTAGCTACTGCAGTGGTTCCTAACCTTTATTGCCATATCACCCACAAGCCCCCTCTAGATTTGTATCATTACCCTGAAACATCCCCCCCCATTTTTAAAGTACTAAACCTAAGACTACTAAGCTACTAAAAGGTCCCTACGCCAACAGATTGTAATTTGCTTTAGTTTTGGCCAAAATGTGATCGTCTAGGTAGAACTACTACGCAGTGAAGAGTCAGTAATCCATAGTCTTTTCGGTCTAGTGTGATTTGAAGAGCCTTGGAAAACCCTGTGGTCTAATTAAGTCTATACTACAATACAATTTAGCCGAAACTATAGTTAATTCTACAGCGAGCTACAAAAACTAGATGAAAAATTGTTCTAACTTTAAAACACAAATTGTTTTAAAGTAGAACGTCCCCGACCGTTTGCTGGGTACAATACGGGCCGGTTAGTGCTTATTTTATGACTAGACGTTTGTTTCTGTTTTTCTACAATCAAGGAGGCATTTATTCAGCCGATTCTCGTACCTAAGACCCTGATTATCTAACTTTTGCAATATCTAGCCCGTATTTATTTGGATGGGGAATAGCCTTTAATGAAACATAAGCCAAGTAATTCGAGCTATGATGGACCTACCATGGTCTCTTTTATCCGAGAAATAATTATGTCTGAATCGCCAAATATTCATTGACAAAAAGCCAAATAACTAGCTTGGCTTTAACAACACTAACCTAAATAGCCTCACGTATTTCCACAGCGAATACACAATTCCTTGGCTTTTACAAAGTGTTAGATGAGATTGGATGAGCTACTGTTACAGTGTCTACCCTATCCATGAACTAAGAAAATAGAGAGACTTTTATCCTCTCCGCACCCAGGCACCCGAGATTATTGCTCATTTCGGCAACCATAACTTTCTGCAAAAAAGGTTCTTGACCAACACAAAGGAGGGGCTCTCCTCTGCTTCAGACGTGTTAATAATTAGATGGCCTGTGAACCTCTTGAGTTCAGCTCGTTGCTCAGTGTGAAAGATCCCTGGATTTGCTCTGACGTGTCAAGAGGGGCCGGCCGTTATTGTTACCGGATTCCCTGCCTCGACTTATTTTGCGAGTACACAAAAGTCAGACTACCAACAATCCTTCTCTCCAAAATCAGAGCTTCAATTTTTGTTACTCTGTCTGTAAGTACCGAAATGGTCAACACTCTCTGATGTCCGTGTGGTACAAAAGAGAATTCCCTAAATTCTATTACAATTCGGCGGTGATCCTAACAATAGGTACAATTACCTTGATTTTGTTTGATTCCAAAATCAATCTAAATATTTAATACTTCAGTCTCTGATAGTTACATTAGAATTCAATGAAATGTCAAATAACCTAGCACCTACGGTTCCAAGTATTATGAGACACTGACAGTGTTGCCAGATCTTGATCTCTAATATGCTAAAAGGGTAGACACCAGATTATTATTAATCTACTCTTAATGACAAACTAGCAACTACTGATAATAACTAAGTCCAAGTTTGACCTGTAGTTTAGAATCCAACTTCTCAATCGCCTGTCACCGTGTGCGTCGTTCACCTGCCCTAGTAACCTGTTTCGCTAAACTAAGCTAATTCGATTAACCAGGTTTGTATGTACTGGATGCTCAGGCATCAAAAACCTCCCAGCCCATACAAAAACAAGACATTCCTTAAAATCACAGCACATACCTTAATCCACCGATTATTTCTTACAGGAAGAAAGATGATTATCACGTGAGTTATGCCTAGTCGTTGGACCAGGCGATCCAGGTCCCTCTGCTTCCTCTGAATAAGCCGCATTGGACGTGGCTTCCTGACGAATCCCCCTAGATAAAGTCAAGTAACTTACCAGTTTGTATCCTTTGATACTTTACTGTTTTGTTCTGGATCCGGTTTGGTATCCGCAACTGAGGCTCGGAGATCGCAGCCTTGTGGAGCTCGCCAACCGCAGCCGTAGCTCGTAGCCCGCGAAGCACGCTGACTGAGACCCGTAGCGCGTACGCTGATTGAAGCCCGTTGCTCGTAACTTCTTGATGCACGCTGATTGTAGTCCGTCGTTCGTAACTTCGTGGTGTACGCTGATTGAAGCCCGTCGCTCGTATCTTCGCACTGCGTGACGGCCCGGACGCCAACTCTGTTGCTAGTTTAGGCCTCCTCTGAAGGCCCGCGGCCTTTCTGTTCCGTAGCCTGTGTCTTCGGAATGTTGCGCCCCGTCGGTTAGAGTTTAAGTCCCCGAACGATTGAACAGCGTTACGCCGTACCACTGACTAAATATTACGCCTACGAGGATTAGAAATTAATTCTTCTAACAATTTGCCCAGCGTTACCCCGTATACTGTTTTATAGAGATGTTGTCTCGTCGGCGATTCGAGATCAAGTCCCGTACCTTGCCGCGAGTCGGCTTTATATACCTTCCCCTTGAGAAACAAATGACGATCAATAAATTCTTTTGTTTAAGCCAAAGAAAAATGTGACCCACTTTTAACTCGCGAAATCTGTATAGAATTCACAATACCCGATTTCCTGCTATTTATGAAACTAACTGCTTCCAAGTCCATTTACAATAATCACTCTGCTGATAAAAATTCCACAAAGTCAATGGAAGCCTGACTTTCCTGCCAGATCAACGAATTACCTCAGTTTGGACCAAAGCCCCTCTAAAATTATCCCAAATTTGAAGGCTGTCACATTTAAGTAGCAACATTCTGACATTTCTTCCGATTTCTTCATGTAAATAAAAATATGTTAATAACTTCTCAAATACTAGAGTTTTTCACCTTGTTTTTGAGTTTCCTGAATCCTGGGACCCTAAGGAATGATTTCATGAGAAAATCTCACCTAGACACGCGTTTCCCAGCTGTTATGAGACCCATGTTTTTTACGGTAAATCGCAAAACTTTGAATGCTTATAATTCCTAAAATACCTCATATCTTTACATTGTTTTTGATTTTCTTACTTCGCTAGACCGTATTTACGTTACTTTAACAAGAATTATCCCTAGAAATCCGCCCGTCATTGATTTTTCAAGACAACTTTTACGGTAGTAAAAATGTCAAAATGCAAAAGCCTAGTTCTTCTCAAATATCTTAGATTCTTTCTTTGTTTTTGATTTATCCATGTCTTCAGAACTCAGGGTTAACAAAATAATGGAAATCCACCACTGAAACATAGTTTCCATTGGACCAAAGGAGCACTTCAAATTATGGAAAATTAAGTAGTCAATTCTTTCTATTGACATGAATTCCAATGCTGAGATAGCATTAAATGGGTCCAAATAATTATGTTTTACATATCCTCGGATGAATAGTCTCAAGATTTGCCTTTGAAATACCTTTTCTTTTGAAATAAAATTTTAACCTCTAACAAAAATAGTTACACTAAATACTACTATTTCCACATGAATTATTATTGAAATTCACAGCCCCGCCTTTCCTCCTGAATGAATCCTAAACTTTAGACCCAATTTTAACCCCTGTAACCATTTCTTTTATCTCTTATTTTCAACAGATGTCTCAGCCGACCATCGATGAAATCAGTACTTTTGTTTGAACAAGTTCCTTTCTGCAAGCCCTGAAAAATAACTAACACACAGTATTAATATAAAAGCAGTAATGGACCTAGAAGCCAATTTTGACCAGCTGGCCTTGACAAGTCTTACAAATAAAGGATTTTGTTCCCCGCTAAGCTCAAGTAAGCATTTTATTCTTACTCTCGTTTTATCATCCAACCATACCTAGTATGGGCTGAGAAGTGTAATAAAAGGTATCCTTTTACCCCAATCAAAGAGAACTAGCAATTGCCCCCACCCTTCTCAGTAATTACAAGCCAGAGTGGTGCACAAGTTATGGTTCTATAAAGCAAGTCTCTATGTGCGTTTTGATTCCAACAAGAAAGCTCATGGCTTCGGTTCGTTACAACCCTTCTAAAAAATAGGTAATACAGACAAGTAGGTATATGAAAGTACTCAAAGAAAAACGACTTAATAGGAGTACTAGGTAGGTACCCCTGAGAAAACTTAATTTTACCCCTAAAGGGGTAATTACCCCCAGGTTTGGAACCACTGAGCTACTGCTAAAAACCTATTTCTAAAATGGGCCCCTGAGGCATTGTGCCGAGATAAAATAATTAATTCAATTTTTTTAGATCCTGACCTGGTAACAATGCGACCACCTGGGAGGTATTCCCCTTATCCTTACCACCCTTACCGTTTCAACCAAAAAAATAATCAAATTTGTCCAGCCCTTTAGAAGTAGGTAAAGGGGGAACAAAGGTACATTAAAAGAAAACTGACAACCTACCGCTATTTGAAGTCGGTTAATGAATAAGAAAATCGTGCTTCCTTTTTATCATAGCTACAATGTATTTCATAGTTTCCTTAATAAACTAAAGACATGTAAACAACCTCTATGATGAATGAAATCACAGGAAATTGGCAATAAAGAAGCAATTATGCATAAACATTTAATAGCAATTATTTTCCATGAAATAAAGTGTATCAAGTTTCCTCTTTCTCGGGGCAGACCCCAGATAGTCCAAATAAACTGATAATTTGGCCCGCATCGAGAATACATTGACTAGGGGTTTCATTGCCCTGTAGTCCCGGTCAAGAACAGGTCTGCGCTTTTCCTTATCGTAAAAGGGGTAATCGGGGTTGCGAGATCACAGCATAGCTAGCACAAGATTGAAAAATGCATAAAATTTAGAGGAATTATATAGATAGATAGAGCGGCCGGAAGGCACCGGATCCAACCGTCTCTCTCTCTCTCCCTCTATCGCATAACGCGAGGCCAACCAAGCACCCAGAGAGAGCACGCGTCACGAGGTAAGGGCTTTATCACACTGGCGATTTGCGAGCGAGTTTTCGTACAGAATTCGATCGCGGCGAACTCGCCGCGACAAGTTTTGTATGAAAACAGCATGCAATACAGTGTGGCCCTTTACTAAAAAAAGTTTGGAGACCCTTGCTTGAGAAATAAGGACGTGTAAGGATATAAGTAATATTATGGTTCTTTGGACGCTAAAGACCATTTGACCATGACTGTACTTCGAAAATTTGAAATGTTTTCAATCGAGACTATCGTACAAAAGTATTGATAATAGTATATATATGTACCTATAATGGTTTTATTTCGTGTATCTAGTGGAGTGGAATACAAGATGATTTCAGCGGCCATTCTCCAGAAATATCATGTCTGCGGTCACTTAATTACCGCGTCGCTGTTCTCATACTAAATGTATGGAGACGCGTGAATTAGACGCAGACTTTCTGGAGAATGGCCGTCAGCTTGAATTTCGGCTTTAGAGTGATATTCGACACAACGTTTCTTAATAAAAATATACTTATCAATTGGATTCTAAATAACAGCGCTGAGCACAACAGTAACGTCGAAAAAACAGCCTCAGGAGAGACGTTGGCTCTCTCTGTTTGTTCTACCGTATGTACAACGGGGAGTGTTCTGAGGAACTTTTCGCGCTCGTGCCTCCGTCGCACTTTTACCACCGTACCTCCCGCCTCCGGAATAAGGTTCATCCACACTATTTAGATGCTTGGCATCCCAAGAACAAGCGGGCATCACGCTCTTTTCTGCCAAGAACTGGCAGGATGTGGAATGAACTCCCACCTGAGGTGTTCCCAGCGCGCTATGACATGGGGTACTTCAAGAAACGAGTAAACAGGGCTCTCAAAGATCGGCAACGTATAGGTAACACCTCTGGTGTTGCAGATATCTATGGGCGACGTTGACTGCTTTCCATCAGGCAGCTCGTCTGCTCGTTTGCCACTTATAACATAAAAAAAAAACAACAATACTAAAGTATAAAGACGAACAAGTAGTCAAACTTCGGCCATTTAGGAGCGCGCGTCACGCATTCACTCACACAGACGCGCGATAGCACGTCTGTGTGCTTGTAGTGCGTTCGTACACGGCGCGCACACATTCAAACGCGCGATGTACCTTTTGTAGGAAAAAAAATTACTGCTATTATACTATGTCAATAGTTTACTAGAATCATACAGAAAAAACTCTAAAAAATAATATGTACCTACCCACCTATCTATTGCCTCTTTATGTTTTGAAGATAAGTTGAAAGTAATATCTTTTTACTTTCGGGGGACTTTTTGTATTAGTATTGCATGTAATAGGTCCCCCCACAGACTTTCAAACAAAAAAACGAAATCAAAATATTTTTTTCATCACACTTGCTCGAAAATGGTGCATTACACGTAGGTTTTGCGGGCCGTAAATGAGCTATTACGCCCTAGGGCGTAATGGTTTTCTTTTTAAATTTGAAACGCTGGTTCTGTTTTACTCTTATTTGTCATGTTCAAAGGAAACTACCAACTTACTTTTTTAACTTTTATCACTGAAATATTTAATTAAAGAGAACTGTTATTGCAAATACATGTAAACACATATTTCTGTAACATTAATTAAATGTTTCAATAGTGTATTTCAGTATTTTGCAATTATAAAATCAACCGTTTTAGGTCTGTACCGCTATGGTTTCCGAACGTTTCGCATTGTCTATGGATATGTCACTAATGTCACTGTCAGTTTTACAATTTTATTTAGGTTAAGTAAGGTTAATTTTAATTAGATTTCCTCACAAGTGTGATGAAAAACATTGTGTGTGCCACGGGCGGTAAAGGAATTACAAACTTGTGTTATTAAAGCCCTCGGCTTCGCCTCGGCCTTGTAACAAACACTCGTTTGTAATTCCTTACCTACCGCCCTTGATACACAATGTACTATTTCCTTTGGGGATTATGGCCGTTATGTGTGCATAGGTACCTACATGATCAATTGATCAATATGTTAGTGTTGGCCTCTAACAAATATACTCTGCGTGGGTTATGATAGAATGTGTATTGTGCCGTACAATTTATTATCCGATAAACATTTCAATTTCGATTTCTTAGGCTGTTCAAGCACTACATCACGATGTTTAATAACTCATGGTTTCATAGAACCAATTGTTATTGCTTCATAACATCTACACTGTATACTAAAGTTCGAATATATGTCTTAACGTTGAAAACAGTTCCGTCAATATTAGTACATTGTGTATCTAGGGCGGTAAGTAAGGAATTACAAACGAGTGTTTCTTATAAGCCCGAGGTGAAACCGAGGGCTTTAATAACACGAGTTTGTAATTCCTTTACCGCCCGTGGCACACACAATGTTTTTCATCACACTTGTGAGGAAATCTTAATAAAATAACCTTACTTTTCGACCCAGTATGACAAGAAAATACTAAAACAGACTGTGACATTTGTCACATATGTCCACAGATAATGCGAACGTCAAGTCACGTTCGGAAACCATAGCGGTAACGGCCATTTTAGTTGATTTTATATTTGCAAAATAAAGAAATACATTATTTAAACATTTAATTAATGTTAGCGAAATAAGTGTTTATATGTATTTGCAATTACAGTTATCTTTAAATAAATATTTCAGTGATAAAAGTTAAAAAAGTAAGTTGGTGTTTCCTTTGAACATGACAAATAAGAGTAAAACAGAACCAGCGTTTCAAAAAAACATTTTCATCACACTTGCTCGAAAATGGTGTCATAACACGTAGGTTCTGCGGGCCGTAAATGGCCTATTACGCCCTAGGGCGTAATGGTTTTCTTTTTAAATTTGAAACGCTGGTTCTGTTTTACTCTTATTTGTCATGTTCAAAGGAGACGCCAACTTACTTTTTTAACTTTTATTACTGAAATATTTATTTAAAGAGAACTGTTATTTCAAATACATATAGGTAAACACATATTTCTCTAACATTAATTAAATGTTTAAATAGTGCATTTCAGTATTTTGCAAATATAAAATCAACTAAAATGGCCCTTACCGCTATGGTTTCCGAACGTGACTTGACGTTCGCATTGTCTATGGACGTATGTGACAAATGTCACTGTCTGTTTTAATATTTTCTTGTCATACTGGGTCGAAAAGTAAGGTTATTTTATTAATATTTCCTCACAAGTGTGATGAAAAACATTGTGTGTGCCACGGGCGGTAAAGGAATTAAAAACTCGTGTTATTAAAGCCCTCGGTTTCACCTCGGGCTTATAACAAACACTCGTTTGTAATTCCTTACTTACCGCCCTAGATACACAATGTACTATTACTTAACTTTTAATAAAAATTGTATATCATAATTTGCTATTCAGATCCATACGAGACTTGGAGCAACGCGGACTATTTCCCCTCTGCCAAGCAATCTGTGCCAGTGATCATATTCGTTCTATAAAACTAATTGCAATTGGATTAGTCGTCAGACTAAATCTAGTAACTCACCTGAAGAGATCTCCGTGAATATGCCGAATAGTTCCGTATTTCGCTGCAAAAAGACTAACACGTCAAACGTACAAAGAGATGATGTTTCCACTCACATCTAAGGTATTTTAGAATCACATTAAGTATCATTATTTACTTCCTTTAAACCATAAAAAATATAAAAATCTGATTTGACATTATTTGAAGTTCGTTTACTAGTTGACAAGCAAGCAACCTCGCGTTGCCATGGTGTTCTGCTAAACTTATCAATGTTGTGCGTCACGTCATTACACTATTTCAACGCAAAATGTATCTTTGTGAATGTGAATTGGTCAATGTGTTGTTCTATTTGTTAAGTGTCAGTTTCGTAGTGATAGACGATTTTTCATGTACGCGTGTGTAAGTAAGTGTGCGTTTTACCTCGTTCCCCTCGCCAAATATGACAGAAATTTGTGTACCGGACAAGCGCGTCATATCGCCTCCTTTCCGTGTTGTTCTAAGATACGAGACGCATCATAAACAGTATACAGCCTGTAAATCTAATAAGGGCGAATATTGAAACGGTGGTCAGCATAGGACCTAAGAAGCATATTTAGATAACTATTGCTTAAAACCACAATGAAAATATTTACCATACAAAATAATTCGGGCCGCAATGTAACGCAACACATTCAAGTTGACAAACACGCTAGTTGACAGTTACTTTAAAAAAGCTCGTATCTCGCAATGTCATAACAAGCATGTATGCGGTACATTGCTGCTCGGTAAATTTTCAATAATTAATTACGAGGTCACTATTAAGTGTAATTTAAAAAATCATATTAATTAATGATAACACTACTAAACGCTATATCTGGTTTAATTGTTCGCCCGTATTAGACTTACACGCTGTATTAAACACGACCACAGTACGAGTGCAGTCTTCTCCAAAACACTTAGCTATTATTATTAGTTTGAAGTGTTAATATAAACTATTGATTATTTTTCCGCTTTATTACGATAATTTGCCATTTACTAACCCGTCTCGTTTCCGTCGCATAGTTGAAATGCAGAACATTCATACACATGGAAACAATTATATTTTAAAATAATGTTAATTAGTGGTATCTTTTTTTTTGTTTTTGTACTTGTCTGTTCTTTTGACACTTAGAGACCATTTACATTTCTAAGCAAAAATTAATTTCATTTTAATTTATTTTTTAAGTTATATCATGTAAATCACAGTACAGCTTTACATTTCTGAAAGATATTTACTAAACATTCTCATTTTATATTTTGACGTTTGGAGATCCTTTACACCTCCAAAGATAATAATTTTGACAACGGAGACTCTTTACATCTCCATTAATTTTACTATCAATTTATTTTTATTATTTGATTTGTCTTGTTTGGACGCCTAGAGAGATCCTTTACATCTCTATAAATGTAGTTTTAAGTTTAATGTAATGTATTCATGAAATCTCATGTAATACTTGTAATATGATTGAAAAGAGAAACTGGTGACTTTCTTCCGGCGCTTTTTTTCATCAGAAGGTCATTGCCCATAGCGCCAATAGAAAAGAATAAAATCAGACATGTAAAAAAGCCCTTTACTCATTTGTAAGTTAACTTGAGTGTGACTGAGGCAAAAATATTTCAGAATGAAGGCGCCAGGTGAAGTCCCCAGACCCCTATACGGTCATTATTTTCTGATACTTTCATACAGTTATTTTGGGATTCCCAATACATTTCTGCCAAACAAGTAAAATCCGATATGTTCTAAAATCACCACACAAGGAAAACAAAATCACTGACGATAAATATGCGGTCTGGGGCTTCCTTTATTACCCCCCATGATGAGTAGAGCGTCTGACGGGTAGAGCTAGTACAACTAGCGGCGATTTCGCTTATCGGGTTATTCTTCAGAAATATGACTGCGGTCACCTTATTCCTCTGGCCCGTTTTCATACTAAATGTATGGAGGCAGAGGAATAAGTCGCAGACATGTTTCTGAAGAATAACCCTATCGTACGACAGAGCATGACCTGTCACTGTCACACTATATTGAATGGAAAGAGATTGGTAGTATTTGTCGCGCGACAAAGAGTCGCGTTTCAGACTTATGCTAGAGGTACAGAAAGCGGGATTTTCTCTTCGTGTAGTGGGCAGAAAAATCCTCTAGGGCGTATTTTTAATGTTTCGTACCTCAAAAGGAAAAAAGGGACCCTTATAAGATCACTTTGTTGTCCGTCTGTCTGTCCGTCTATCAAGACCCTTTATCTCGGGAACGCGTGGAGGTATCGAAATGAAATTTAAACTATATACTCAGATCTACGGTCCCTTGAAGCAGTGAAAACATCAATTTTCTAGGTTAACATAAAAAATAGATATGGCCGTTTATACCGCAAAAATAGTACATTACATACCGAGGCCAGTAAAGTAAGAAATGTCTCAGATCACATTTAATTGTCGGCCGAGGCAAAGCAGAGGACAACAAACATGTGATCTGAGGCTTTCTTATTTATTGGCTAAGGTTTGTACATATACAATTTTTCTGTTCGACAGAGCCAGAAAGCGGCATCTTCGTGTAGCGCAGCGGCCGGCAAGGTGACGCTTTCCGGCCGGAGGGCAGAAAACGTATATCTCGACATTCTCAAGGAAACCAACATTTATAGGGTACCTACTTTCCGTTGACCTAGAACTCTGAAATTTGGTAAGTAATATCGTCTTATACTAACTACAACTACGGCAAGTAAAGGGAAACATCTGAAAACTATACATTTTTAATTAAATCCTAAAAAATATAGTCTTTATTTAAAATATTTTTACGGAACCCTCGGTCGGCGAGTCCGACTCGCACTTGTCCGGTTTTTTTTTTGCGAGCAGCGCAATTACACACAAAATAGCCTTGTTCAGAAGTATCTTCCCGGACTCCTGGAGTGAAGAGCAGCTACTAGGATAGAGTGGTCTAAGGGCAGGTACCCTGCCAAAAGGAGTTTCTTATTTTTACATAATTGAAAGAAACAGTGTGAATTTGTGCGTACGTGATTATTCCAATGGTAGTTTTAATTTCGAATCATAATTTGTTTCTTACATCTTAGAATATTGTAATATAAAGTAATTGCTTAGAAAACATTAGCAACACAATGGGAATCGATTACAAATTACAATGTATGAACTTTGCCTTCAGATTAATACCAATAGTATTTCATCGATAATACTCATTCAGATGATATTTGCGAAGAAAAGTAATCCTAATGAGAAGCATTATAAGGTTCATTTTGAAATTAATGATAATATTCTTAAGCTGTTGCTGAATCAACAGATCCTGTAAAGTAATCACACTTTCTAATGATAGTGCAACCCTCTACTTAATTGATCTTTGTCTTACCTATCAGTGGCGTGGCGTAAAAGATATCCTTGGGCAAGCCGGTGCAGATTTGGTGTACATTTTCCTTTAAGAGCTGTAGAATAAGGTGCTCAAATGCCTGATATTAGGCAAGCCGGTAGGAATCGAGTTCTTCGGACGCCACGCTACTGTTACCAATAGAACTTACATAGCAAATACTCTCTTCCACTTCGCCAAAGTACCTACCTATAAAGACATACAAGTAGTCAAACTTCCATCGTTTAGGAGCACGAGGTATCACTGTCTGCGCCACTGGGGCATTCTTAGGCGAAGAACACACTGAAATTGCCCGTCGCCGCGATTTTTTCCGTGTAGCTGCGCATAGTAGTTGCGAGTCGCCGCGATTTACGCGCCAGTGTGCGCCACCCCGCGATTTTTCTATACAAATCGATGATTCTACATACAATGTTGAAAATCGCTGAGTCGCGTGTCGCCGCGATTCGCGCTGCAGTTTGAGATCCGCCTTACGCATTCCTAAAACTTTGCTTGTAATGCGTTCGGCCACGGCGCGCACACATACAAGGGTTATTCTTCAGAAATATGTCTGCGACTTATTCCTCTACTTTACATAAGTACATTGAGTATGAAAAAGGGCCAGAGGAATAAGGTGACCGCATACATATTTCTGAAGAATAACCCACAAGCCGTAAGATGTACCTTTTGTTGGAAGAATAATTACTGCTAATATTGTGACTTCGCTCTGTACACGTTATCGTCTTCAGATACCTGATACTCAATCGTCCTTTAAAAAAGTCTGATCAACCGTATTTGGCAGAACATTGAAAATTCAAAGTATCTTCCAATGAGAAATGTATCGACTGCATAAAAAATGTAACACTGATTTCTACTCCAGTTCTGTTATGTTATTTGCATTCGATCGTCCGATCCCTCCCTACTAGTGTCCGACCGAAACTTGTTGTTACGGCTGAGCACGAAACCCCTCAAATTCAGTTTCGGTTTCGGCCGTAGTTTCGACCAGATGGCAGCCAAAACCGAAACTCCAGTGCTGCAAACTCCTACCTCTAAGAAAAAAGGAGATTGCTAAGTAAAAAATCAGGACACTGCAAAAAAAATCAGGAGATAGCCGATTTGCCTTTTTTGTACAAGAAATAGAAGTATGCGTGTATGTACCTATGTTAGTAAAGCTGTACAAATGCGCGTCTTATTTATTCAACAGTGATACCAGTAATTTTTTTACGATTATTCCACCCGCCAAATCTGCACAATTTTCGAAAACTCGAGATCAGGATACAAACAGTATAGAAAATAAACAAAAACAAATTTAATATTTCATCGTGTCTATCTAAGAAACATTATTTTTCTAGGTTGCACTATCCCAAACTTATTAGTGATATTTTGAACCCAATTTTATTTATTATACATGGATGTTCAGGATACGATGAGGACATAATGATTCTCCCAATTGTACAATTTTTGTAGCCAATTACATACTGGCAGCTTTGTATTTCAAGTCTATAACTTCCACAGACTATACAAAAAATACCTACTCAATACAAACTTTGAAAAACACACCTTGGGTTCTGTACGACAAATAAAAAAATCCTAAAAACCAGCAGATTTTCTCTATTTATGAATAAAAACCAGTAGACCAGGAGAATGAGCCTAAAATCATGTAATCTCCTGATAAATCAGGAGACTTTGCAGTTACTAAACTGAAACCCGTTTTTTACCGAAACTAGGCCGAAACCGAAACCAAAATTTCGATCGGATTCTACTCCCTACTCATAATCAAAACTGATAAATGCACACATTCATCAAATTCATCCAATTTATGCCACACCTGGCCATAAAATGATGTACACAACACGGGAGGTAATAAAGAAAGCCCTGCTTTGTATTACCACCCTAGTTACGTAATGTACTATTATTGCAGCACGGAGTATTCAGTTTGCGCTCGACGATAAAAACAAGGTTCAAAAATTGAAGCGCTCTTAATCGATACAAAAATAATCTGTTGACGTACGAAAAATCCCCGCGCGTAGATCAAAGAATATATGATTTATGATATAGTATATTAATCTTCTATCAGGATTTGGCTTTTAGATTAGTTGGATTAACATTATAACGTCGAGGTAAATCCCTGGAGACGGATATATATTTCCATTAAACGTGATTCATCTATACATTTTTTAAATTACAATTTTAACAGTAATTTTCATCCACTTTTCTTCATTCCCTAGGATATTTACACTTCCGTCCTAATTCAAAAGAACGCATCTAAAAAAAATCAAAATTTAGTTTGTAACATTTTTGCATACCGTAAGGTCGGGGTACTTTGGCCAAATATAGGGTAACTTTGCCCACCTTACAACTTACATAATCTCAGATCTATAACGTCTGATAATAAACATAAAAACATGAACGTTCAGCTAAAACCAACCACATGGCAATGTGCCGTAATTTAAATGCAATAATAAAACCTGAATTGAGTTAATCCCTATTGGTCAAAGTTACCCCTCAGGGCGAAAGTACCCCGACCTTACGGTACCAATTTAAAAAAAAAAAACATTTTTGCATAGCAAATATATCAGTGGATCATATGACATTTCTGAAAAGAAATCTTAATTTATTAAATTTTCCTAAAAGTCATTAAGACAATTTAGCTCATCCCCAAATTCATGCCATTTCCAATACCTACTAAAATTATTTTTTTCTCAAAACCTATGAAACTGCGATGCGTCATTTTGAATTAGGACGGTAGTACAGTACAGGGCACTAGATAGTACTCGTATATTGTACAGTCACCACAGCAAATATCTAACCTTATTTCGTACAACTCGTACGTTTCAAAAAACTCATTGGTACGAGCCAGAGTTCGAATTTGAACTAAAAACATACATAATACTAAAGACTAATTAATGGTTACATAACTAATGACCATAGATAACACTGGCCGCATCTATTAGCATATCTGTTGGTGATTTAGTGGCGCCTAACTAAGGGCAATGTTATTTCGGGACTACGTGCCAACTTGAATGTAATCGTGTACAAGGGTAGTCCGGTAGCCATCAAGCTCGTCTCTTCTTACAACGTGAGTGCAGTGATATGTATGTATAAAGAGTAAACATACATTGTGATTTGCCAATTCGCAGCGGCCTTTGGTTCTTATTTTAAGCTATACGCTATACACGATGGCATCTAATCGATAATCAGGTACCAGTTTTTCTAACTCAGTAATTGATAGCGGTCACGTTGATGTCGTAATTAGTTACATCTAAACAATTTTTTTTTCTGTGATAATTTTTATTTCGAAATCATTTTTATCCTAAATTCCTTGTCACCCTACTAATCTGTATCTGTGAGATTACAACCTCTTTAAAAAATTAATGACAATGATAATTTATGAGTAATAACTTGTCACTGTCATGTATGTAAACAAAGTCATAGAAGTCGCAAATATTGAATGAGAAAAGTAAATTAGTAATTAAAAAAACATGCCTCGACCATATTTGTGCTCAAAATATCGAGCGTTACAATATTGTAGGTACGTTTATCAATACAAACCAAACAGCTGAAGATGAACTCAAGAATTATTCCACGAAATTCATCCAAACGTACCAATTCTAACGCACAGTTTGATAAACCGCATGAACTAAAACCTCCGTGACTTCGGACAGTTCACAGTGCCAAACCACGCTCAAGCACCCGGCCGGCCTCGACGTCGTCCTGACGACCTGGATCGACGCATTTTAAGATACTTTGCTCGGGATCCTCGTAGGAGCAATAGGCAAGCAGCGAGAAGGTTTCATGTGAATCAGTCCTTCGTGTGGCGGCTGCTTAAATCGTCGGAATTGCATTCTTTTCATTTTCGGCCATTTTATCAATTTTAATTCGTTATCTATCACGTCCTAACTACTCATACTCGTAGATAAGTTTATTTACTAAAGATCTGTCAAATTTTCCGCGAAAGCGATGGCACTTGACGTATCGTGATCACGTGATTTTACTTCAATAATTAATGTAGGTGACCATGTATCCAGTTGTTATTAGTTTAAATTATGTTTTAACCTTTAATTAATTAAACAGTGAGGTATTTGTGTGAGACCTCGCCTATTAAGTTTGATTTTAGCTAGATATTAATATTTGTCTACTCCTGATTACCGATTAGAATCCACCCTGTATTAATATTATGGAATGAAACGTAAGGCATTCCTTGCTGTACTTGAAAATAATATGAATAAATTGTATTCATTAGTTTTTTAGGTTCATTTTATAAAAAATATTTTCACATTTCATTTTCATTTACAATAAGTTCCACACCTATATTTAAAGATAATTTGGACTCCATCAAAATATTTAGAGATTTATTCAGAGTTTAGGTATAAACGTTCAGATTATCTAGAGTTTAGGTGTCTATAGAACCCGGTTCCTTAAGCTCAAAGTAGGTTCAAAGAAGCCAAATTCCCTTCAGATTATCTAAGACAAATTTGACGCGGCGACACTCCTGTATATACGTGGGTAAACTCAGGAAGTGGTAAAGGCTGAGTCACCAGCTACGAAAACCTAAAAACCAGCATGAGTTCAAAATGCAAAATTCTTGATATTAAAGCGATCCTTATATGAGCGTTGTTAGCCATGTACGGCGCGGCATATCCTGAAGGGCTAGCACGATTCGTCTTTTATTTTTATTCTAACCTGTCTAACCTCATCATGAATCAGATATAGGTCGCGCAAGACTGGCCATAGTGACGTCCTTTGGCCTGTCTTTCGGACCTCTTTCAAGTGATGGTGGGCTCGGTATCAGCCGTTTTTTCAGAGCTTTTTTTTATTTCATTAGTGTCTCTCAATTTTTACCGCGAAGGACTATCGAGTGACCGCGAAACGACGCGCGAACCAGGGCTCGGAACCGGTATTTTGCAAAAACCCCGAAATAGCCCAATATATTTAATTATTTTATGCTTTTTATGTAGAGCTCAATTATGTATTGAAGTCATGATTTCGTATTATTAGATTGTCCGGTTAAAAAACGAAATAATAAACCAAAGAACGAAAAGAACGGAAAGAATACCGGTATTTTTGTATGGAGCAAATACCGGTTTCCGAGCCCTGGCTCGAAGCGAACAACTCTTGATTAAATCATGTATAGCCTCGATATCGTTTATAATAAAAATTAACTGTGATCATCACCGCTTGCTGCTATATTGGCTGCAACATGAATGAAAAAACCGCCGTGGTCGAAACGCTCTGAAATCGACCCGGTGACGAGTTGACGGAATTTCTTCATAAACTTCTCCTCCTCCTCCTCTATTTAACCCTTTGATTTGTTTTGATAAATGGGTGCATTATCTTCCGCGACATTTGTATGCCATACATTTAGTTTGGCATACAAATGTCGCGGCCGAAAATCGACCCAAATGTTGTATTTGATATGCATTAGGTATTCCTGCGCTAAATGTAGGTATGCGCTATCTGTTCGCAGTATGAGTAAGTTATGAATGGGTCATAAATCGAGCGTTTAAACCGCCTCACTTCTGTGGACACATTTTTGTCGAACTCCCTGCTGATTTTAATGGGATAAGACTACTGAGATCACTACCTAATCGATTAAAACGACACAAAAAAAATCAGGGATTTCGTTTCGACAAAAATGTGTCCACAGAAGTGAGGCGGTTTAAACGCTCGATTTATGACCCAAGTTACTTAAAAATTATGTAATTAACATGATTGCGGCGAATTTGACTCGCTTAGTGTTCTTTAGTTATTGGTAAGTACCTAGTAAAGTAAGCTCCTCTAGTAGGGCCTGAAAAAAAATCTGAATTTATTGAAATCCCAGGTTCATAAGGAAACTATACAATGTTTCTACAGTAAACTCCAGAAATAAGTGAACTTGTTTAACAGATAAAATGAAAACGTAGGGACCTTAGTAGTCCACAAATCCCCTCCACATTTAGTTCACCGCTAGTGTTGTTTTTTTGATATTAGTAATATTGATAAAAACAACACTGCCTGAATTCTGGAAACATTTGAACCGTCAGTCTAAATATTTCGCCTAATTTCAGTGATCACTGAGTTAAGCGGGGCAATAAATAAGGCAGGCTAGATATTAAGCGGATCATATTAGTCCTAAATAAAAGCTGAGATACGGCACGTAGGATTTTCTAAGTGGGCCAGGTCAAGAGATTCGGTTGCAACACGTTTATCTTGAGTTTTAATTACCAGCTGCTACGAGGCGGGTGGCATGCTCAAGCGAATACATTTTCAAGCTAAGTAACTCTAAGTTGACCACTTTACTGACAAGATAAGTACTAAGTTTAGAATGGATTGACTCACAAACACTTAAAATAGCCGTATGCAAAAGGAAAGCTAAGAAATCTAGAATTTTATTAAAATAAATGTAATCTAAATATACATATAACCTGAACCTGATCTCGCGTCAGTCTGGATACTTTGTCGCAGGATTACAAAGGAAAGTTAAATGGCCCCTAAGGTAATAAAATCTGAACTGTTTCAAAAAACGCAAACTCAAAAATCTGGGATCGTGCTTTATAGCGTTCTTCTAAGAATTGAGTATGGCACGATGGGTTACGTACTCGACGTCAGAAATATGTGTAAACATATTTCTGACATCGACTATACTAAAAAGGATCTCCAGGTAAAATGATAATTGTATTTTTGTACAAGATTTTGCCACACTGAATCCTAAGGACTATTACGATTGTTATGGTCTAGCTAGAATCATATAGAATAAGGGTTAGATGGGCTTTTTTATTTAAAATGTGCTCTTAACTAGCAGTCAACAGGTCGTCACAAAACTGACGAATAGTCTATAAATGTGACGAATAGTGTCAAACTCCATATATTTCGTCACCAACTGACAGGTCAGAGTCTAACCGTTAGACAGCATTTAAAAATAGCTTAAGTTTCGCCTAGCCGTACATTTTAAAATAAAAATGCCCAGATTAAATATGCAAAAAATTATCTCAAACGGTAAGATTTCTATTGTTCTGTGTGTACATAATATTGATATTAAAAAAATAATCGCACCAATGAGTCATATTAATAATTTCCTCATCTTAATAGTCTGTTGTTTACGTACATTACATAATTTTATATCTAAAACACCGGTCTGTTTCCTCAACGCTTATCAATGTTGTGTGATGACAATTTTACACAAAATTGATAAAAAAGATTTTGCTGAGAAGTTTTCCTGTAAATATACTCTTTGTAATCGATCGCCCATAACACACCTACTTATCAATATACGATTATTAGTGTGATGATACACTAAGCTAAAAACTCGCCGCTTTAGTGCGGTGGTTGATTTGACGGCGTTAAGATATTAAGAGTGTGGCTAGCATTGGCTACCTAGGCAAATGGTAGTAGTTGTACATTACGAAATGGGTTGTGGTATCAAGCTCTAAACTTCTATTAATGAGATTTCTTCTCATCAGTAATTTTAATCTTGACCACAGAATAAGTAAAACGGCCTGAAGGCCACGCAAAATCGCGGAGTGAATTACTCCTGTCTTGAATGAAGATTTTTATCTCTTTCTTTGAAAAATATCTCTCTCTCTCTCTGTGGTCGGTCCCTCATGTCATGTTTGAGGACCGTGTTCAGCATCAAGGTTGCATCTGGAGTGCATGATCTGCCTCCACCGGCTTCAGCGCGTCTCTTACAACCGTATAGAATTTGGAGGACGACGAGTCTTTTACTAGATCGGTCCATCTCGTTGATGGGATGACAGGCTAGACGGTATTTAAATATAGCTTAAGTTTCTGCTTACCGTACATTTTAAAATAAAAATGCCCTGATGAACGAGGTCTTTGGAAAATAGGCCCTCGTTATTACAGCCCTAATTCGACTACCATTAGGAAGTTTCAGCTCGTACATTGCTGCTCCATCATCATTTGGAATGTGCCATAATGTCGCATAGTCACCGAACTTACATGAGTAGTCAAATTTCAGTTGTGGTAGAAAAATGGTTTACAAATTTTGAAATAGGCAACTTATAACGACATTGCAGTTAAATCATCATCATCGTCGTCATCATCATCGACAAAATATAAGTCTCACTGCTGGGCACAGACCCACTCTCATAGCTAAGAGTGAATGGGCTGTAGTCCCGACGCTGGCCAAATGCGGATTGGGGATTTAACATACAGATTTGAATTTCTTCGCGGATGTTGCAGTGCAGTCTAATGTTAAGCTAAATAAAATTGTGTAATAAAAGTTTTAAAAAACATATTAAACGTGTGTATGCGCGCTAAACTTGAGTGGTGTAATTTTGGCGTTTATAATCACCGCATTAATAAAAAAATACCCGACCTAATCCCAGCTAAGCCACTTAAATTTATAACTACTCATAATTTCTATACGGAGTGATTTTTAAATAGTGTTTTTATTTTCTATGTTGCTTACCTGCCAAACTATTACTAATGGGTGCGTTACCGATTGCTTATTGGGTAGTTAATAGGTATATATTTCAATTTATATTGGTAATGTGTTACAGGCATTAATATTTTTAAATAAGGGCATTTTAATTTAAAATGTACGGTTAGACGAAACTTAAGCTATGTTTAAAATACCGTCTAACCTGTCAGTTGGTGACGAAATATATGGAGTTTGACACTAATCGTCAGTTTTGTGACGAGCTGTTAAATGCTAGTTAAGAGGACATTTTAAATAAGTAAAAAAGCCCATAAATGTATATATTTGATAGTCGTAATGTAATGTTTATCCAAATTATCAAGTATTGTATATTTTTTCTCCGTTCAGAAATTATGTAATTTTCGCGGGTGGTAAACATTTTTTTTTATTAAAGTATCATTGTATTGTATAGGTCTGCGAAAATAACGCCTACATTAACGCAATATCTCAAGGGTTGGTGCATTAATAAACATCAGCTTTAAGTTAAAACCTAACTCGCCTAACACTAATACCTATCTTGACGTGAATTTATGATCGTGACTCTAAATTACTTAGATATATTAGGTTCTTGTCCGGCTACACCTCGGGTTTAATATACAGACGTCGATAACAACACTGAATACATTATTTAGTACAGGATATGTTGACATTAATGAAAGATTCTAATAATCAATTTAATAAGTTTTAATGGTGGGGTCATCTATACACGGTGGATTCTAATCGGTAATCAGGAGTAGACAAATATTAATATCTAGCTAAAATCAAACTTAATAGGCGAGGTCTCACACAAATACCTCACTGTTTAATTAATGAAAGGTTAAAACATAATTTAAACTAATAACCACTGGATACATGGTCACCTACATTAATTATTGAAGTAAAATCACATGATCACGATACGTCAAGTGCCATCGCTTTCGCGGAAAATTTGACAGATCTTAAGTAAATAAACTTTTCTACGAGTATAAGTAGTTAGGGCATGATAGATAACGAATTCAAATTGATAAAATGGCCGAAAATGAAAAGAATGCAATTCCGACGATTTAAGTAGCCGCCACACGAAGGACTGACTCACATGAAACCTTCTAGCTGCTTGCCTATTGCTCCTACGAGGATCCCGAGCAAAGTATCTTAAAATGCGTCGATCCAGATCGTCAGGACGACGTCGAGGCCGGCCGGGTGCTTGAGCGTGGTTTGGCACTGTGAACTGTCCGAAGTCACAGAGGTTTTAGTTCATGCGGTTTATCAAACTGTGCGTGAGAATTGGTACGTTTGGATGAATTTCGTGGAATAATTCTTGAGTTCATCTTCAGCTGTTTGGTTTGTATTGATAAACGTACCTACAATATTGTAACGCTCGATATTTTGAGCACAAATATGGTCGAGGCATGTTTTTTTAATTACTAATTTACTTTTCTCATTCAATATTTGCGACTTCTATGACTTTGTTTACATACATGACAGTGACAAGTTATTACTCATAAATTATCATTGTCACTAATTTTTTAAAGAGGTTGTAATCTCACAGATACATATTAGTAGGGTGACAAGGAATTTAGGATAAAAATGATTTCGAAATAAAAATTATCACACAAAATAAAATTGTTTAGATGTAACTAATTACGATATCAACGTGACCGCTATCAATTACTGAGTTAGAAAAACTGCTACCTGATTACCGATTAGATGCCATCTTGTATAGTACGTCAAACTCATGGGGGGAGGGGAGGGGGTCAAGCCAAATGTGACAGCCTATACTGAAAAGATGAAGTATGTTAGGAAAAAGTGTGACATGGGGGAGGGGCGGGTCTGAAAGTCTGAAAAATTGTGTGACGTACTTTGTGGATGACGCCTACTGCTTTCAATCAGGCAGTTCGTCTGCTCGTTTGCCACTTATTACCTACATCAAAAAGGGTATTTTTATTTTAAAATGTGCGGTTAAGCGAAACTTATGTTTAAATACCGTCAAGCCAACCTGTCAGTTGGTGACAATATACAGGGTGGGAAAAATCTATGGGCCCTGGAGGATACCGTGCTGGAGGGGAACTACCTTAAATCCTTTAGTTAGCTAATTCTACTGAAAGGAAACACATTAGACACATTTTGTAATAAAGGGAAAAATATTACCAAGAAATGTTATAATTTCTCTGAATTCAATATATGTATATCAAACAAATACGTAGTTCCAATTGTTACCTAACGCAAACACCCTATTTCCGACATTAGCGGCATGCACAATTTCCGATCGCCCAAAATAGCCACTTCGGTGACCAAACAGGGCACAAACAAAAAAAAAGCACCCTATCCACAAGCAAACTGTAACAGCCCGTATAAAAGGCCAGCGTTAATTAAGAGAGCGTTATCCACCGCGATAGCGGCCGTGTTGAGGAGTTTACGACGCGCACCGCGCCGGCGCCTCCGCATATACCGCAGGAATCCTGCGCAGACTATTAAAGTATAAATAGAAATTGTCAGTTGAGTGCATAGATGTACAAGATGGTTGCTGTTTGGAACGCACATATCAGGTAATAAACCAAGTGGAGTAAAGGAATACAATCTCCAATGGGGCGCCATACGGCTATACTTTGTTTTTTTGCAATAGAATTTTAACGGTAATTTGGCCCACGCTGCCGTATTAGCGATATCGGCAGTAACTCCTGTCTAGGAGTCTAGTAAATGTTGTTCTTACTGCAATGATATAAGGATGACATTTCGTACACTAGTAGACAGGAGTTACTGCCGATATCGCTAGCTCGGTAGCACACATTCGTTTCTCTAAAACAGGGTTCACCAAATGACGGACCGCGGTCTGGATCCGGACCGCCGACCTATTTTGTGAGGACCTTAAGTAATACTTTACTAAGAAACAGACCGCGATGGTCATTTTATTTTTAAAACCGAACCCCTGAAGAAACTACTTGGTGACCCCTGCCCTAGCATAGAACAGGATAATATTATCCTAATATCACTTATTTCAGCAATTTATTACGTTTTAAATATAGGACGACGCACATTTACCCGTTTCAAGATTATTTTCAAGTTTCAAGATACGCACGATTTCTCTAATCTGGAAAAACAAAGTAGGTATAGTAGTTTTCTTGGCTCGGGAATGACAACAGAATAGTTCTAAATGTGCCTAGGTACTTCTAGGAAGCACTATACCTAGGTGGGAAATGAAGTGCTGATAACAATTTTCCCTCAGATTTTCCCATTGCACTGCTTGCAGCTATGAATCATGTTATTTTCCTTACTCTTACTTTTTACTAATTCAATTAAGTTTTTATCGGCTAAGTGTTATAGACTTAGACCTACTTTAGTACTTATTGACCGAACGAACGAAGCGAGTGAGGTCTACGAGTCGACAAGGAAAGCGCATCGGTTTACGTATAGAAACAATAAGTTTCTGTCAAAAAATTATCCTTAAGGCAAACTTTTTAATACCGTCTATACCTTTTTGTATAATCGAAACCAATCAATACCAAGTTTTGATCCAAGCCATATACATATAAACATTAGAAGTTAATAGAAAGCTTTTAAAAAATCGACTCGCGCTCTTGAAGACTCATGACTAAATAGGGGCGGCCCTAGCTTACTTCTATTTGTTAGGTGACTACCCTTTACTTATTCATCGTTCGTTGACACGCGGTCTAGTCATCTCAACCTCATTAATTCTCTCCGAATGCAAAATTCAACACATTAGGTACATACCCTTACAGGTATCCTATTTACTACTAGACATACGACTTTACCTCAAAATTGGCTTGTCTTTTCATGACTAGTCTTTTACTAAACATTTACCTACTTATATACACAACACCAATCTAAAGGGCCTTAACTGTTTACCTTCTGCAATTTAGATAATCTTATGATCATGTGAAAGTGGTCTAATTCACATTTTTTTGGTGCTAACTAGTACCTTTTTAAGGCAAAGAAAAAGAAATTCAATTTCTATTAACCATTAAGTTACATTGGTTTTATATTAATCCCAAGAAAAAGAACTGTTTCAGAGAAAAATACTATCAATGAAATTAATTATCGGCGATTCAAGGTATGACATAGCCATGGTAAAATCAATGAAACTCAATGAATGAGTCATAAGATATTTACATCGTATCATCGTATCACTAATTGATCTTAATGTGTTCCACTCATAAATCTACTTTACACAAATAGACTAGAGTACCGATAATATAGTTTTCCCTTAAAATTTCCCGACAGGCAATTCAATCCTTTAATGAGGACTTTCCTATTTAGTACCTACCTATGTTAAAAAATTAAATAATTAGCATTTTCCTATAACTTCGCCTGCGTTATCACAAGGGAATTCACCTCACCGGGGTACAAAGCAACTTAGGGTGATCCTAGTCCCTCGGTTCTCGTGTCTCCATAGACAAGACATTTTTAGGGTTCCGTACCCCCACCTAGCCCGATTCTATCGAGGTGGACCGGGACAAGTTGACCTGGTTCGACCCCAGGCACCCCCGGCACCCCACCCAGTCCGACCAAACTCAGGGTGGTCCGGCTAGCGACCTGGTTCGACCCCAGGGAACGCCACGGCCGACCACCCGGTCCGACAATCGCTACGCCCATGTATGGGTTGCGAGTTTGTCAGTTTCAAAAAAAAAAAGGGTTCCGTAGCCAAAATGGCAAAAACGGAACCCTTATAGTTTCGTCATGTCCGTCCGTCCGTATGTCACAGGCATTTTACTCAAAAACTACACGATGGATATTGATGAAATTTGGAATATAAGTGTCTTGTATGAGCCGCTACTTAGTTTGGTAGTTAAAGAACTAAAATAAATATTTTTAGGGGGGGCACTCCATACATGTTACAGAAACTAAAAAAAATTTCAATTCAATCCTCGTATCGTCTCGTCTCGTCTCGTCTCGCCCTGCCGGTGGAAAACCACCTTTATTCTACCTGCAAAGTAGGGATGTAATGTAACGATACATAGTTTTGCCGATTCAATACCGATATATTGAAGTAAATTATCGGCGATACCTATACCGTTACCGATATTTTAGCTAAATAATAAAGTATCAACTTCAGATATTTGTATGTCCTTATTATACCTAAAACTTGGCTGTACTAATTTAACAGAGAGTCAACCTTGAAAGTGTAAAGTAAAAATAAATAAATTGTCAACTCAAAATTCAATTTTTTTTTTAATTAAGAACCAACGATTTAATTAACATAGTACAGTAAACGGCGATAAAGAATGCACATCGATCTTTGGAAAGAGGCGTATAGCGATATCTGTGTCGCACACACCATGACGTTTGTTTTGTCAGTCGTGGTTCAAATGCGAGAGAGTGCAGTCGCATATCCAAGTCAATATGTATATAGAGTTGCTAAATTAAATTTGTACTATGGCATCTATAGGCAAAAAAGGTACTTAGCCGTTACTTTGCTAGTCACGCGAAATTATCTACAATGTTTATAAATATTTTGTAACTGAAGCCGACCAATTTAAAAAACATGAGGATGTTAATTTAAGTAATTATTTTAAGAAGGTTCAACAGAGAGTTGCAGATGCCACTGGAATTTCAAGAAGAACTTTGAACAATTTATTAAACGAAGTCGGCACTGGCACTGATATACATTCTAGTGGAACAAAGTTCAGCTCTCCGAAAAATGGGAGACCAAAAAAACAATTTCGTTTAGATATGGACGATTTTGATTATGATGTTGTTCGAAGAATGGTGTACGATTTTCATCAGCGTTACAAAGAACTGCCGACACGGCCATTCTCACGAAGTATGTCTGCGGTCACCTAATTACCGCGACGCTGTTTTCATACTAAATGTATGGAGACGCGGTAATTAGACGCAGTCATACTTCGTGAGAATGGCCGGACAGTAAAATCATTAAAAGCGAAATTATCTGTTTTACAGCTCTATATATTCCACGTAAAATCAAAACAAAATAAAAATAAAGTATTTAGTTCTAAATTCAAATTCTGATGAACGATTAATCTAATAATTGATGTACATGGAAATTAGCATTCGTTTTTCGGAAATGCGATGATTGCCGATGTGCATTCTTTATGGACCAATAGATAAATTAAATCAGAAATTGAAATTACTTTTTGCAGATTTTTTTCATAGAGCAAATTCATTTCGCGCTCTTCAAATATCGGTTTTTATATAATCGGCGATACCGTTATATCGGTATCGGTATCGTTACATCCCTACTGCAAAGTATAAAGACAAACAAGTAGTCCAACTTCGACTGTTTAGGAGCGCGCGACACGTATTCACAGAGACGCGCGATCCTGCGTCTGTGTGAGTGCGATTCATACTGGAGCATTCTTACGCAGTGCTAAATGTTTGCTTGTGGTGCGTTCGCCTTCGTACACGGCACGCACACATACTAGCGCGCGATGTACCTTTTGTCGGAAGAAAAATTACTGCTTTTATAGGTACTGTGCTACCTGTATGTCAAATTTCGTTTCAATGGATGGATCGAATCTGTAACAAGCATTCAAACGTCTTCACAAACTTTCACATTTGTTTGTTATATAAAGTAAGATAAGATATCAACAAATAGATCGGAATGATATGATCATATCTTTCTGATTTATGATATGTATCAGTAAACATCTGACAGAATTCTGCCGCCATAACGCAAAAGGACACATCTAACATTTTTTTCGACACTGAGTTCTATACGCATTCGGAATCAGTAAATTTCACTGATTCTGAATATGTATACAACTCTGTGTCAAAAAAAATGTTAGTTGTGCCCTTTTGCGTTATGGCGGCAGAATTAAGTGTCATAATTTTCTACGGCGGCCTTAGAAGTTTGAAACGGTCGTCAATTTAGACTATTTTCTCTATGCTTCATCGAGTCTTGATGTTATTTTAGAGTTCCGTACCCAAAGGGTGCCAACAGAACCCTATTACTAAGACTCCACCGTCTGTCTGTCCGTCTGCCGGTCTGTCACAGGGCTGTATCTTTTGAACCGTAATAGATAAAAACTTAAAATTTTCACATAATGTGTATTGCTAAATAGCCGCTAGAGTCTCTATCCATTACAGTTCAAAAAATAGAGCCCTATGACGGACCGACAGCTTCTAGCGGCTAGAACAACAAGTAGGTAATAAAAGCACAAAATAAAATGAAAAAGAAATGAGAGTCCCCATACGAGAAACGTGTTTCTGTCGGTCCGTTATAGGGCTCTATCTTTTGAACTGTAATGGATAGAGACTTGAAATTTTCACAGGGTATGTATTTCTATTCCCACTATACCTAATATCAAATAATGAAAACGAAATAAATTTAAGAATGAAAGGGTACCCATATAAAAAAACGTGTTTGACACCAGATGTCGTTTTAGTTGATGAGGTTGAGTATATATTCTATGAAATGTCAAAGCACCTTTTTTTGGCTTTTTACAAATTCTAATAGCACCGCCTGTGTCAGATAAGTTTTGGTAGCCCATATGTCGTGGTTCATAATCATGGATCATCCATTTTAGAGCTATGACAACGCAAACGAGAAATCCTGCAATATAATTCCAAAAAAGAACAGATTTTGAATATGCTACTCGGGTACTTTTACGATGCAAATATATTATATTGACTACTTTTCATAGGGTTTTAAAAATTAATGTCAATGGAAGTAACAGCCGATCCACAATAACCTCTGTTTATTTGCTCAAGTCTCAAGCCTTCAATATGATCATGTCGTAGCTGAGGCTAGTGCTACGCGCATAAATGTCCAAACCCCTTATCGAAGAAAGGCGGGCCGTTGAGCACGTCACAGCGCAGTGGTGGGGCTGAGAAATGCTATACTTATATTCGTGAACGCGCGCGCCTCGGCCACACGTTATTCGCTTCGCGCGCGAAACACATCACAAAAAAAAAACAAAATGTGTAATATGTGCACTCGTGATGTCACCGTGGAGAGTATCCCCGTGCCTCCTCCGCAGCCTAAGAGAAGTACGTTGGAGCGTATGAAGAAGAAGCATGGAATAGTGACGGACCCTGAAGCTGAAGACAAGCAGAGGGAGGTGGCGTACCAGCCTGACCTGCTGGCGGTGTCGACGCAGCACTTCAAAGTCGCGTATGACATCTTCAAGACTGCCCTCGTCCATGTGCAGCAGACCAAGGCTTATGTGTAAGTTGATGTCTTGTTATTTCAGCATTGTACACTGGAATGCAGAGCACTAACGGGAGCACCGTCTTCAGTTTTAAATGTTTTTTGTGTAGGTGGTCAAATTTATTTTGTGAGTGAAACTTTATAGATTGAACATGGTATGGTAGCAAACGAGAGATCACAACAGTTATTTATTCATCATTACATTAATTCATCATCACTCACTCACTTCACGATTACAATATAAATTTATGTAAACTATAATATCTGATAATCAAATCTTACAAATAAAATAGATAGCTTATCATTTATTCATTTATTATTCTAGTTATCTTAAATTATACTAGGTTGTAGTTAATGACCATTTAGTTTCTATGAAAATATGCAAAATTTGCTGTGCTCCAAATTCATATGTTTATTTTGCCTTACATGGTAGTACCATCAACTAGGTCCTGTTCTCGCTGCACTACTGAAAATAGCAGAGCATCTGTTAATTAGAAAATCAAAAAACGTGTACCTATTATTATCTCTCTCTCTATATTAGAAAAAAAATCTGAGACGACTAGATCTAGACGTCTAAAATAGCAAAAAAAATTGACAATAGGACTATGTTATTTGCAAATTGGATATTTAATACAAATAATATTCTATTCTATACAATATAAAATTGAAGAAAAGCAAGTTCAAAGTTCCTTTAGTAGTTTTTAATGCGGGTAAATTACACCACATTTTTATGTTACATATATAGTATAGATACAAGAAATCAGAGTACATAGAAAAATTAAATGGCACTCACCGGGAATCGAACCCGGTACCTCTGGATTTCCGGCCCAGCGACTCAACCACTCGTCCACTCGTTTAGGTTAAATCCTATTAAACCAGAATGATACAGAAGTCAAAGTAGATGTAAGATTGAGGGCGCTAGCTGGGTGCTCCGGTAGACGAGTCGTTGAGTCGCTGGGCCGGAAATCCAGAGGTACCGGGTTCTATTCCCGGTCTGGACACAGGTGAGTGCCATTTAATTTTTCTATCTACTTTGATTTCTTGTAACTATATATGTAACAAAAAAATATGTCACTAAAATTATCAGTCATTGATTTATTTTCTTCCGCAATTAAATGACGCGCAAGAATTACGTAGGAAAGGTGAAGCGATACTTGAGACAAAAGCGAATAAATTAATATCACCATACTTTCTTTCCTACAATGATCCACGCGTTTAGAGCCTTACCACACTTGCGATTTGCGAGCGAGCTGCGGGCGAGTTAGAACCGAAGTTCCATACAAAAGTCGCTGCTTTTGACCCTTACAATATATTGCATAAATAATGCTAAAAATTCCACTAATAAGCAGCTACTTACTTACAATTCGGGGTTGCGATCTTTCGTTGCTTCAACCACGCGGATTTCGTTGAACGTGACTTTGTAATTCTTTTTTTTTCAATATTTTCTTGTTATAACCTTATATTACGGCCTATTATCTCTTAATTAGGTTCGGAATCAAACAAGGTTGTATAAACGGTGAATAGCTTTGAATATTAGCACCTGCTTGTGAATAATTAAGTTTATGGCGCATCACTTAGCAACGGCTTATCGGACGTATACTTACCGTAATATCGAATCTGTAACATATAGGCGCAGCGCAACCGGCTCGCTGCACGTGTAAGACAATCAGTTCGTCAAATATACGATGAACGATGACATTTAATAGCCGAGCAAAATTAAAACATATGTTTATTTGTACTCGATTTTAAAGTCCCTTCATCCATACTTGGGTAGTTCTCTGCGACTAAACAGTCGCAACAATCACATCATTACCATCGCCACATTATGGATGAACTCCCTATAAACTATGGAGTCGTTTTCGGTTATCTTGTAGAAGTCGCCTGCCTCTGCTATTTTTATCATAATGATCCTGATTGCTTTTATAAAACGGCCAATAATAGTGGCGATGGTAACGAAGCAAGCAAAACGGTATAAAATCGCAGAGAACTACCCAACTAGCCAACTACACCATTCCCTTTTCACACACACATGTGCAAATTCATTGTCTCGTAACCACAGAGTTGAAGGCAAGTTCAAACTGATGACACAGAAGAAAAACGCATTATGCGTGTATGAGTGTGATACATATACCACCTATTAGGAAGTAGGTAACTGGAATTCACATGTGTACCGTCTAGCTAGGTTAAATATGGTGGGCTCGCCACCTGTCGTGTCTCATCTAACGACGATTTGTTCCAATGTAATCTCAAAAGTACCTAACAGATAATTCCGCTCTTGATAACGTAATCACAGCAATATCTAACCTTGGAGCCGAGTTCTCGAACTACACTAATATAATATTATTACTGAGAACGGATCTGAACTTTCGCCATTATTTTAAGACTAATGCACCACGAGGCCACCACTAATGGCCTTAACTTACTAACATGTTCCGGAAATATTGACATCTCAGCTTCTCAGACCTCGAAGCGACGGTTAGTTAGTAAAATGTTTAGTTAACCTACATTTATATGTCTCAACTCTCATTGCACATTCGAAACTAATTATGAAAACAGTGTGTCATACGGTCACACCCCCATGAATTATCGTCTATTTTTATCAGAGATTACGTCGATTTCACTGTTACTTACGTAATTGTAAAGTACGAAAATAACATCTGTCGCGTAGCACGTGACGATAAGACATGTCATCTATTGTAATTCTTTGGCTGTGCGAAACGTGTGGGGTTCGAATCGAATTGACCAAGAAAAATATTTTCGTTATTTTCATTACCGCAATTTAGAACTTTGTTGTTTGTCGCGCGCCAACGATAATATTTACTTCCTAAACGCTTGGGCTGCTTGAAAATAAAACCCGACTTTCCTACCATTACGGAAATGACTATTAATATAGTTTTAAATTTGGGTATCACCCAACTAGTTCTAGTCACATGTTCAGGTGGGAGGTGGGCACCTGACTGGAGGCACGTATATGAGAACAAATGCTGTTTATAGTCCCCTGGTTGGTTTCTGTAAACTAAAAACTGCTGCGTTCGTTAACTGCAATGAAAAATGCACTTTGAGGCAGGACGCTAATGTCCATAATTGGATGATGTGGCTCGTGCGACGAGCGCGGGGCTACAGAGTTCATATGTGAAATTACCAGGGAAAAAGTATCACTGGACCGCTTGTCAGTGGGGCGTATTTAATTGCATCTCTAAAGCTATTAGCCTATTGCTACAATTACCCTAGCTATACTAGCCTACGTATTATTTATTTAAGCGTTTGTTGCTAAGTAGCGATAACAAAATAAGGTCAACACAACAATACATGCTATACATGATTAACTATCTCAAGGCCGTATGAATTAAACTACTTCTTCTTGTATTTAATTTAATAGACAACCTATCGAGATTTCTTCCACTCCAACTCCAAACCGCTACCTATATAGTTCTTTCTTTATTTGTGTCACTTGCCAGGCTTTCATTCGGCCAATATAAAATGTTGACACTTGAGTCTTGAATTCGTTATAGAGCACTGAGCGGTCCAAAATTCCAAATCTTGCATGCAGGCTGGTGCAGCTAAATAGCAAAAAAATCAAAAGTAACTGTGAGTCCTAATTCGCCACCGGACTTCAGACTGGCTTAGTCCGCCACTGAATATATCCAGAATACTCCCAAATTCGCAGTTACAAATGACGCAGGCGCTTAGTTTCCTTAAAAATCTTAACCTGATCTAATCTGCATATCGAATCGATGACAGGTACAAATCGACCTGTCACGCAACAACTGCCAATATAGCGAAAAAACTGCAAGCAAATGGCACTTAAACCACAAAGTGATTTGTTGTGTAATCTAATAGAAGTAAATCACAAGTTGTATCTATGGAAATGGAAACTATATTTATTTCAAACAAAAAATATACAAGATAGAAACAAAATCACAGCATAATTTATGTTTGAGGTATTGAAGTTCTTTAGCTAGCTAATAAGGATTTTGTATGCAGCCAGTGCTTATTTCAAATTAAATCGCGGCAGCTCTAGATTATGACTTGACCTGTATATTTTGTTTCCCAACGGCCTCGTATTCATAGCCTCGTAGGTTATAAAGTCTAACAACATAAAGCCCTAAAATAAGTCTCGTAATCGTAACTCAAACAAAATAAGCCGTTACTGCAAAATTGTTTGATTTGTGACGACCAACGAGTGACGTATGGCGTGTTGTAGTGTGGAAAACTCACGTTATCACTGCTGTGATAATGCATTTCACGATTTGCAATTATATATTGCAGTCACGTATAGGAAAATCGTATTAGCAATAGTAATGTATAGTAATACATATTTAACGGGTGTCGGAGATATGGTAATGAGCAGAGCTCGGACAAATCATCGCTGAAAAAAATATGTCAATACAAGAAGATGCAAGAGTTGTTATATTTATTTATTTAGACTTTATTGCACAATACAGGAAAGTACAAACGCGAACTTAATGCCATAAGGCATTCTCTACCAGTTCTATATACGTGCATGATTATTATTACCTGTTAAAATAGGTCAAATGCTAATTGTGAAAATATAATAATCTTGCACATATGACAAGAGTTACTTTTTGTTCTATTACCATATTTTGTTTTGCAATGATTTGTCTGAGCTCTGTAATGAGGCTATCGTAATGGAAATGGGTCTTAGATCTAATTGTAACGAGTTCAAGTAATACAATGATAACAAGGGTTATCGAATTTTGTCTATCGTAATGTAAATAATTAAATGATATCATCTTTTAATCGTTTCTTGTAATTATTGCGAAAATGCCATGTCTTCTGAGCAATTTTTCAGGCATGTTCGATCCAGGAGGCAATAAATATCATTTTAGATTTCTATGCTTTTTTTAGCGACCACTTCTGTACCTCTAGCACAACTGGGACACGCGACTCTTTGTCGCGCGACAAATGCTACCTATCTCGTTCCACTCAATATAGTGTGACAGTGACAGGTGATGCTCTGTCGCGCGAGAAACGAAGTCGCGGCTAGTTATGCTAGACAGCCTGGGCTCAGCCTGAAAATTGAAAATGTATTTTTAAATAGGCTTTAGTTATATTTTCTACACTTGTATTATATTGGGTATTCTATTCTTGTTATAATACCGATGGAATTATATTGTAGTTTGTTATGATAATAGGTTTCAAATAAATTGATTTTACTTATTTCAATTAGTAATAATCGCAGAACCAAAGAAAATATTTTGATTTTGTCCAGTTGTCACCTAAAAACGAAAAGGAAACCTATATTGTTTACATGGTGTCTTGCTAGTAAACAAGCAGATTTAAAATCGCAGTACCTAATAATATAAAACCTTGTGTTATTAACCTAAATCAAACGTAATAAAATTTTGTCACGTCTGTTACTTATGTTGCTCTCTCAAACGAAAATAATTACTTTGGACTACATTTACGATGACATTTATTCATGTGACACATTAATCAATACATGAACAATCTTATAAACTAAATTACAATTTTTATTCAGTACCTAATTAAAATGAGTTACAAATAAAATATAACTACTATTAATCTAAACTTAACTAAAAAATTAAACTAATCTTACGAAAATAAACCTAAATTAAAACTAAAAATTATCTAAAAACTTGGGCCCCCTTGGCATGGCGCCGAACATGCTTGCAGCGTTTCCTCGCTGCATGGCGATACCTTATTCGCTGCGCGCGCGGAGGCTGCCTTTCGGTCACCAGTGCAGTCGTCCAGACTTTTGGACAATGATACATGAAGAATGTTTTCGAGAAGCATGGAATCATTTCTATCAATACTGAGTTTTATAGAGATTTGCTACTGACATTATCTTTTATTTTTTGTCTCCTTTGTCTTATCATGATACAGTACTTTGACAGATGCCAAGATAATCCATTTCCGTTGCTGTTTCTTTTGTATTCGAATCGTGTAATTTTAATGGAATTCTAACGAACATGTCATTATGATCCTGCACATATTTATCTCATGTCGTTATCAAAACATCATTATACCAATCATCGGTCATTATCAGATGGACGAGGAACAGTAATGATATGTCATCTCCACTCGACTTGGAAGGGCAATGACTTTATTGCGACTTACACCTATGCATGTTAGAGTTGAGGAAACCTTCAACTAAAGTAAAAATAGTCACTAGAATTCTAGTCAAGTGTCGTTTTTTGTGGTTTACGAAAAGCTTAGCTTTCTTGACTTCCTTCCTCTTTTCTTTTCTTCAGGGCCTTTCTATAATATACATTTATTAACTGCTTAACACGGTTAACACCCCTTAAGGCAAGAATAATATACATAGGTATTTACCAGCTAACACATTACAAAAAAGAAAGACGCTAGATATGTAACCGGAATAGTCTCCACATAATATTCACCTACTCATTGAAGTACCTACTAAAAATGTCATAATCCGATATAACTGAAATTAATCCATTAATCTTTTCATTCATTCATTTCTATAAAAACAAACAAATGTAATCGTGAAATACCTAGTATGAAATCAAAGGGAACATGGAATATCCCGTGAGCTTATCTTCTAATGTATTATCACCGAGTTACGTCCAATCTACATTATCAAACTTATATCTTTGATCTAAGGAAAAATACTAGAGGATACTGGTGTGAACAGGTTCGTTTCGTTGCATGTGCCTCTTGGATGATTGGCCTGGAGCAATTCAGATTCTATCACAACTTTTACCTAGTTCTTTAATTAATCACATCACAAGTTATAAATATGAAAGTTTGTGAAGATGTTTAGATGTTTGGATGTTTGTTTCTAAATAACGGGGTAACAACTGGATAAATTGAGCTGAAATTTGGCTTGCAAGTACTTAGAGCAAATCCTGCATTGAAACAGGACGATAGGGATTTATATCCCATATATATTGGTATAGTAACGGGAACAACGCGGGCAAATCCGCGGGTATATGCTAGTAATTTATAAAATCTGTAAGCTTTAAAACAAATACGCGGGACCAAGCTAAATAAAACTATTAAAAAAACCCTAAAAATCTCAACAATATCATAATTCGAGAGTTCATTGTTCGGAATTTTTATCATTAAAATACATACAACCTTGCCGTTCCTCAACTCTGTACAAGTGTAATGCAATCACCGAACGTCACAATGCGCTATCGGATAAATCAATCACAGATATGAATATTTGTAGAACACCACTAAATTTATCACTGAGCGAAGGTAAAATTAGTCATGGGACTTGTCAATGTTAATTAAAGTGTGAATGTCCGATATACAGACTGCAATGTGTTTCCCTTTATCATCGGCTTCAGGAGTCAATCCGGCACTCTGTGAACTTTCGCCGTTTTAGTACCACGGCCATTCTCACGAAGTATGACTGCGTCTAATTACCGCGTCTCCATACATTTAGTATGAAAACAGCGTCGCGGTAATTAGGTGACCGCAGACATACTTCGTGAGAATAGCCGAACAAATTTTGCCTAGCTAGCGACCAGAAAGAGTACACGGTATGCGATAGAGAGACCCGTCGGACCCGAACCTATTATAGGCCTTCGATCGATTTGTGACGCTAACCAAGTAACGAAGTAACGCTTCCATTTTTAATTAAATAGATTAGTTAGAAGTCGGTTATTTAAAAAAACTCTTTTTTTGAAGTCCGTTTAAAAAAAATGTATTAATTATTAACTGGAATATTGACTACTGTGATATCGTCTCATTGGCATTTAATTAACTGCCTTTCATTACCAGTTCAAACTCCTCGCTTCGTTCAAAACTTCGCGGAAAATTACGTTCCTAATAAAAGGTTCGTTTTCGGAGCATTCATGCTATGGTCTGAGAAAGTCGAAGCGACGAGCGTACCAACAAATATTTCGTCCCCCACTACGACCTTGTTGTAACTAGTCCAAAATATATTAGGGACGAGGTTCACGACCACCTTCTGAATTGCCCAGCTGGATTGATAAACGATTAAACGATAATAGATAGCGTGATTCCCCAGTAACAGCAATCAGATGTTATGAATTATTAAAATCACAAAGTCTTTATCAATGACATTATTCAACTGTAATAACTACTAAATGATTGACACTGATAACTATGTAAATGATTCATTAACACTAAACTGTTTAATAAGTAAATAGGCGAGAAGTTATGCAAATTGGTAGTTATTATGCTTAGGTATTTATAAAGTAGGTAATCATTCAGATTATTCAATTAGCAGCTGTTTTAACTGTTCGCCATTAGGTGGGTGATTCTCCTAGCCGAGCGTATTGACCGAGCGATTCAACGTCAATGTTATTATTTCACGATTATTATCACAATTAACGCCATAATTTTGATCAAACTAGAATGAGACTCGGGACTGCCTTTCTGTTTTATAAAAAAATACTTTGACCATAACCTATTTCAACAGTATTTGCCGACATGATAATGACGAAAAAACGCTGTTAAACGCCGAATATTCACCCATATGATGGTTTGCTTTACGGAGTTTTATTCTCACGGTTTCGTAACCGTGCACAACGAAGGAGCTGTCAACTGCATGGTACTTCCAATCTGAATTTTGTACTCTATTATGCTGGGGCCACAATGCCCCCACCTCCTTACACATATACATCCATGCTGTAAACCTAATATTCGAGATTGTTTTTTTTTAATTAGAATTTTGACCCCCATTCCCGCATGCCGTAGGCCACATTTACCATCAATATCCCGCATAATTTATACATTTTCAGTTATTATTGAAATGGCACGGTCTCTATACACAAATAGTCATATTTACGACAGCTAAATGCTTTAAATTTTAATGAGAATAAATAGATCCCTTAATATTTTATCTATATTCCTAAAGACTTGCATTTTTCATCGTACATATATAAGAATATTTGGCAACACATGGGACAGGGCGATTGAGACGCCCTGTGGCCTTATCCAGAATCGCCCATTTATAGTAAGAATTATCTAAGGCAGTGGTTCCGAACCTTTATTGCCACATTAGTCACATTACCCACAGGCTCCCTCTAGATTTGTATCATTACCCTCCAAAAAATAGGTAATATACAGACAAGTATATGAAAGTACTCAAAGAAAAACGACTTAATATGAGTATTACCCCTGAGAAAACTTAATTTTACCCCTAAAGGGGTAATTACCCCCAGGTTCGGAACCACTGATCTAAGGTGTCCGAATGTTTGTTCATTCTCTTTACGAACATTCGGACACCTTAGATAATTCTTACTATACTAAAGACTAACAGCAAAAAGAATATAAAGTACACATGATCTTGCATTTTCCGCACTATACAATGGGTTTCGTTTCGTTTAATTGCAACATTTACTTATCGTAAATTTGAGGAAACACCTCGTAAAGTCAGTTGATAGCAGGCGTAACGGTTCTGTGTTATTTAGCACTGTTGAGGCACTTTAGTATTTACTTTATTACTGAGATAAACCACCAAATACATAAGTCTTAGACATTATGTCTAGTCCTTACGGTGATTTGAGACGCTTGGCTCTCCATACAATACAAACAAACGTAGAGAGGGTTGAGAATCGACATAACAACACCAAATTTGGTCGGATTGTGCTTTATTGCACAGCCTGTCATTTTATCTGGATGAAACAACACGAGAGAAACATGCAAACGGCTGTTTATGATCGACGCTATCTGTCATCATTCAAAACTGAAGCTTTACTTTATTACCTACTTTCTGTAAGGCTTATTTTTCTTTCTCTGTTACAGCATAAAAAAGAATAAGTAAACACACTTTCTCTTGTTTTAACAATACTCAATAAGGTTTGTGTAATAAAGATGTAAAATTCACTTTGCGATCACCACCGAGTTTAAAGCCGACGCCATTACTTTTATAGGTGCAAAAACAATAACGTTATCAAGTGTTTTTCATTTCGAAGCTCCACCATACTGAAGTGGTACCGTTCGAGATAAACTGCAATGCTTTTAATCTCATGTACGTTATGTACTTACTTATATTTAAGTAAATTTTGTCCAAATTTTGTTTTAGATTGATATGAAAGAGTTACGTAGATAAACGTCTTCGTATTTGACACGATAATACCCAATAGCTAGAGGCGTAGCGAGGGTGGTGCAGACAGGGCACGTGCCCTGGGCGCCGTTTTACATCGCTAAGCCACTGCCAATAGTTGACATCCTGCTATCACCTCCATTGCTATTGAGTTGAAATTCAAGATGACAGCATACTGGGATACTGTCAAGCACCCGGACATGTACCTACAATACTTATCATCATTTCTAGGAAAATGATTTCCATAGAAATTCTCCAACAATTACATTTTATAGCCAGCATTACGACTACCTGACGTAAACTGCACACCGGAGATTCGAAGTAAAACTAAATGACTACTATAAATCCATACAATTTAGGTACACTGTACATATAAATTGCTGATATAAAATAACGTCCAGTTAATTGCGAGTCACATTAAACTTAAAAAGTTAAATCATTTAAAAGCATTCCATTAATTGCGCACGCAAGTCGATAAATCATCGCAGTTATTTTAAGTAAAGTTACACCGAAATTCTCATTTACCGAAGGACATAAAGTTGCCGACGATGGCTAAGATTAATTCACAGTTATCATTATCAGGAACTTTTCTCTGGCCTTATAGAGATATGGAATCTCCAGGCCAACTCGAAGAGGCCTTGACTGGATGGAGTTTTCATCATGATTTATTAAAAAACTAGATGACGCCTCGCAACTTCGTTCGTGTAAAGTTCCGACTTTTTAATACAAATTTTCATCTCCCGTTCCAAACCTTTAGAGATTGAATTAAAAAAAAGAACTTAGTGCAACCTTTATATCCCCTAAGGAGCATTTGTCTGAAATTCCGTTCCGCTTTTTGCTGTAGTTTAGGCTGTACATTGTTGCACTTTAGTCACAAAGCTGTTTTCTATGTATAAGTATAGGTACATAGATTTGTGAAGAATATTATCTGTAGAACTGGAGCTGATGTTTGTTTGTATTGCAAACCGCGTCATATTCCGACTAACTCTTAGTAGCAAATCAAAAACAAGTTCCGTCAATATTTTGCACCCATGGAGCCTCTTTTATGATCTATAAGTAATCGTTATAAACCGTTTTAATAATTTACCTTCTTATCAAATCTGGTCAAATCGGGATCAAAAAGTTCCTAGCATCATTTCAACAAATACAAGAGCATTACAGGACTATTGTACTCCCTGCAACTTCTCAATAAGCTATGTAACAGATTTTATTATTGATGAGTAATAGTAGCAATAGAAGGATTATGTTCTATTACATACGATGCTTACCGGTTACAATAAACAAAGGTTACAATAAATTTATGTTCGTTTTCATAAATAGTCCATAGACACCGCTTACTCAATGATACAGCCTAGTAACAAGATGCACTTTTTGATCTCTGAGGGAGCAATATTATACGTACTATACGATACGTATACCTAAGTGTACAACCAGCTGCGTAAACTAACGGGCCAAGTTTGCACACGACACACGTCATTTGTATCGAGCGCGTCATATTACGTTACGTGTTGTTGATCCTTTCCTTTAATGATTAAAATAATTGCATCAGTGCATACGACACCCGTCTGTCCATATTTTTCGGCACCAGGGCTTCTTATTTTAGTGCATGTTGGGTACCTACTTAAGTAGGCACTATTAAATAAAAACCTTCTTTTAAGTACATCAGCCACACTGTCACTTCATAATATTCTTGTTTCTTTTTCTAAAGCGGCCTAGGCACGACAGGACGCACATTGGGCGTTGTTCCATTAGCCGGCACGGCAACGGCAACGACGCCGGCGCCGTGCCGCTGTCGGGAAAGCAAAATGTATGAAAATGTATGGCTCGCTTTTCCACTTACCGGCGACGACTCCGGCCCGGCGATGAGTCCCGACGGCGCCGTCGCCGTCGCCGGGGACAAACGCCCAACGCGCGTCTCAAAAAGATAAACCGGCGACCTAAGGCTAGTACTTATTTGAAGTCAAATAAAAAAACCTACACTCGAAACCGATGCTAGCAATTTCGATTTTTCAAATACATATAGGACATCCAATAATTACGACGGAAAAAAATGAAAACATCTAAGATAGGTAGTTTTATAAAAATCACAGTAATGGCTGGCAATAAAAAGTACCTAGTCCATTCCGTACGGTACATAATGAATCATGCCATTCATACTACAGATTAAATAGACGCTAAAGTGTCAGCTACCAACTGGCTAGACGTTCATTCTTAAGTTTATTGACTGCCATTGACACATAATTGCGCTATGCCTCTGGATATGTGTATTCGTAAACGAGGCATTCGATTTAATACAATACATATAATGGCTTGTGAACCAGCTTCACATATCACTTGATGCTCTTGTTGTTTCTGCGCGGATTTAAAAAGAGAATGACATTAGTGTATATTGAAAAATAGCTTACTTATTTACAGTCAGTAAGCGGGTCATTGCTTTGATGACGTTGAAATAATAATTGGATTATATTTATAACAATTAGGTATAGCATAGTGTTGATGTATGTTGCAATTAGCAAATCATATTGCCTGTGAAAAACCCTTTTATCCCACCTTAGCATCGTCTAAACCAAGCCAGATTTAAATCAAACTATTTTTAAAACTGCAATTCTATTTTCAAAAAGTACGAGATTTCAACGCACCGTTGTACCGCGCCAAGTAGCGAAGGCTGGTTTTAAAATAACAAATGACAGCCCACGTTGCAAATGTAACGTAACGCACACTGTGACATTCTATATGTTTAACCTGAAAGATGCTGTTAATGCACAACATCTGCTTGTCAGGCTCAGGGAATTCTATCCTAAGATGTTAACGTGTTGAATGAGCTCTAACAATTTTTAGCTGATCAGATGTTGTACTAATCGATGAGACTGATTTTGTCTACAATATTATCCCCGAAAAATTGTGTATATCAGATCAGAAATGACAAAGTTTTTTTTTTAATTTGATATGATAAGACCCAATGGCATCAAAGAGAAATCTGGTGGCCCTCATTTTAGAGTAGGTATAACAATTCTACTCTAATACTCTAATTCTATTCTCTTCACCTACGCATGTTGATATTTTCTTGTTGTTTTTGTCTATGGTTTGACTATTGGTTTGATGGTATATCCTGATCCTCAGGTCAGGTTTAACACAAATGGACCGCGCTACTCTGTGCCACATGATAAATCCTACCTATTAAAATTGACAAATCATCAGCCAGTTGTGCTAGCCTTAGTTTGTAGACCATACATTTCTCATGTATGCACTGCCTAGTAACTACTTACTGACAATTTCTATTTATAATTTAATAGGCTTACGGGCAAGGATTCCTGCGGTTTAAAGGCGCCGGAGCAGCAATTGCTACTCGTAAACTAATCGACAGCTCTCCCGGTGGTCTGGGCCTTTACTCCCATGTTCATGTTCCCATGTTCGTTCGGACTTGGAAGATTATCCCTCTCAATTTACATATTTGATTAAATAATCCACTGTAGGATTTAGAACATAAAGCTCATATTTGAATGCTCTTGAATCGTACCTTGGTGAGTTGTTGTAATGTGCGGCAGCTTCATATGTTGTTTTAAAGCCAGAGTAATCAAATAATCATAGCTCAAGCTCAAGTAGGTGTATATAATTTTGAAGCGCCATGTTTTATAGTGTTGATAATATTATCTGGATGGTGAATTTTAGCTTTATTATTCGTTTTTTTTTAAACGCCACAAAAGAGAAGATAATTCTGACAGTAACACGTAACTGGCAAATAACAAATATACTTTAACTAGAGATGGGCAGACTAGTCGGGAACGCCGACTATTCGGAATCATTTGTAGTCGGCCGATTAGTCGGCGACTAGTCGGCAAAAAATGCCGAAAATTCGGCACTATTGCCTAGCGAAGAATATAGGACACAGAAAAAAACTAAACCATATTCCCTTAATTATTTTATATTTTTACTTACTTTACTCAAATACAAAAAAAAATAATCAACTTAATTATAAACTGATCAAAACACGAACGCGTGAGAACAAATGGCGGGGAGACGAAGCGAACCAAGCGTTTCCGATTGCACCCGAACATAGCTAATAACTATGATCGGCAATGCCGACTAGTCGGCCGATTAATCGGCAAATTGAGAACCGATTAGTCGGCCGACGAGCTAGTCGGCAAAATCCGTAGTCGGCCAATCTCTAACTTTAACCTAACAATTAAAATCCGTCCTTGCTATTGGAATAGTAGGTCATCATCATCAACAAACAGCATTCGCGAGAGGAAATGGAATGAAGCTAGTAACGACATCCATTCCAAGTAAACGCGAGCTACCGGTATGGCCTCCTTGGTTCCTAGCGTTTCTAATTATAAGCTAACCGCCATGTTCGCTAGTTGTTGAGGTAGTTATATAAATGTAGCAACGTTAGGTCAGTACGTCTAGCATAACTGGCCGCGACTTCGTTTCTCGCGCGACAGTGCATCACCTGTCACTGTCACACGATATTGAGTGGAAAGAGATAGGTAGCATTTGTCGTGCGACAAAGAGTCGCTTGTCACAGTTGTGCTAGAGGTACAGGTCATACGAATTTCTAGTTTGTGGTAAACCGAGTTGAGACGTTATCAATGTCAACACAGCAGATGTAGAACTAAGGAATAACCCCTGAATGTTAGGATGGCCCTATCCTGTTCATGTCCTTGAACAAAATGAAGGGTTCCCTATAAAGTAAGAAAGTCGACAAAATAAGGATGAAACTACTCTATATTGTATAAATGAAGTAAACTAACCTACGAGTGGTGTGGCATCCATAGAACCAAATTCCGACGGGTTTGTCTATAATCAGTCATTTGAGCATTTCATCTTACAGTTTTTGAAGAAAAAGCAAGCGAAAATTGCTATCTATATGTATAGATATAAATGGCTCATACAAACACTATGCCTGAGGCCTGAGTCACTAATCGGCCACTACAAAGATCAGCTATCACGTCGCGCACCAAGGTTAGTAATCCCGGTTATCAGGCTATGAACTAATCTACGAGTTACCTACTCACAGCACAGGTTCGAGAAGCATGCTCTAGATAGACTTTGGCAAATGCTTGAAATTCAGTCTAGTTCCTAAAGGCAACAACTGTCAATGAATGTCGTTCAAACGTCAACACTGAAGATTTTGTAACAGGGTTTGTTCTTGCTTCGAGTATATATGCCTTTTCAGATTCAGATTCAGATTCAGATTTTTATTTATAAAATAGGTAGGTACAATATTTTACACGTCATTTTAATTAAATATATATAATTAATGCTAGCAGTAATTAGTTAAGACAATTTATATTCTATTAAATATTTCAATTAGGTCAACGATCCCTATTTATAAATTCTTCAACACTATAGCACGCTAGGTTGGTTAGGAAGTGTTTCAGTTTGTTTGCAAACAATTTGTCATTTGATAGTTCGACTATTTCCGACGGTAGAAGGTTATATAATTTTTGAGAATGAGACTTATTTTAATTTTAATGGATAGGTCGATAGTCCCCATAGTCATCGGCAGTGACTAAAAATAATCCGAATTTTTAATGAGCCGCCTATAGTGTTCCAAGATTTCTTGGTAAAAGGTATAAAATAAATATAAACTCATAAAAAAACTTGCCACACACGTTTACGTCCCTTTTGAAGTTCAAGATCGATTGAATCGCAAATCGGTTCCTCGGTAAAATAAAATAAATCGATGACTTGTAAAAGTCACAACAAAGCTGTTGAATTATTCAAACTTAGTACAAATATCTTATCGGAACTGACTAGTCTTGAGTGGAAAAAAGAACGAATTCGCTAAAAAGACATTTCCAGAATCCAGAATCGGATCTCTGGTAAGATTAGTTCAATCATTTAAACCGGTAAGAAATTAAACTGTATGTTGAACCGATACCCTCAAAAGATAATAAAGCACTACAAATTGCACGAATTAATATTTTACAACTTCGTTACACCTTCAACTTTTATTCTTATTAAGAACTCTAATGAATTGAAATAAAGCTGATATTCGTTTTTTAACTGAGATGCGTCGTGCACTTGTTCCGTATTATTGATAAGGTATTAATGAGTTGATAGACTTTGATTGAGGTCGTTGGCTTTTGACTGTCATGCGTCCGCCATGTTGTAGTTAGACATCAGTCAAACGATTGGCTGAATGCCAGTGCCAAAGTCAACGACTACTTTCTTTTGAATAAAAAAGAAAGTTTATGTCTGACCTTTTTCATACTGAAATAATTTTACTTATCATTGCCGAAATCTAAAGACATGAAATCTTGTAATCTTAAAAATACATTTGGTAGATTTTGTTAATTGACTTAATCAATATTGATGAGGACGGCTGCATGATCTAATAGTTCTAATGTCACTATTCTCCCCGAAAAAAAAACATAATTGACAATTAAAATCTATGCATTTCGCGATAATCGTTTAGGCGTCTTTACTTTATCGGCCAGTTCGACGGGCCACGTGCGTATCGGCACGTCGTCGCCCAGAGGCTGTTTGATAACAACTTTCGTCAATCGTTGAAAAGGTGTGTTGAATGGAATGGTTCATAGAATTGGCGCCAATCACCATTAGGTATTTGATTTCTTCACATTGCGCGCGGTTTGTGAATTTGTTCTATGAATACATGAGAATTGTAAAATAATTACAAGCCTAGTAGCTTTTATTATAAAAATCTCACGTTTAGTTGCCCCTAACATATGGCCGCCCTAGGCACGGGCCTAATCGGCCTTAGGGAAAATGCACAGCCAAATCCAACTGGTCTAGATGTAGACATACAACTTTGTACAAAAAACAAGATAAAATAATTCTATGAACCATTCAACACACTTTGTAAAAAAGTTTTTCATATAACGTAAGCTAGTACGAGTATTAACCGCACTAATGATAAAATTTAAGGAGGTAAAGTAGTAATTTTAGTTTTTTTGTATAGAGAGCGCATCGTTGGAACTTAACACTCTGAATATTTATCTTGTATTTCCTTCCGGACTTTACGAGTATCTAAATTGCTTTAATACCATTTAATACCTACCTAATCTGCCTACAGTCTATTTTTAACGCGATATAAAAGTGCATAAAAAAGATAAAGCACACGATTCGGCCAACGTGACTCCACAGAGTTGCTTATCAAACTATCACGTTGTCGTTGGGAAGCAATAATGTCGTAACTTACTATGAAAGTCCTTGCGGGTTACAGCAATATTGCTTTCCAACTACGACCAAGCACTAGCACCCATCGTGCTTTGATAACAATAACTTACAACACTTTCGGAAATAAGTCGAATCAATATATAAGGTCCTAATTTATTAGTTGCAGATATTTTAACACATTATACTTTACATTAAAATAATTAACTTTAAATAGAAATTAAAAAATCTTTTCATATAACTTTTTTTATTTCATTTACCTAACAAAAAAATTATTTTATAATTTCGTCTAAAAAAATCACCATGTGCATTATCACATGTCACAATAACACTATCTGTCATGTCAACAATACGGTAGAAAAGCATTACAGCGCCCCCCAAAATTAGTCCTATTCTCTTTCCGCACAAACTCTAACATAGATACCCAAATAGGCAAGATTAAATCCACGGAATTATTTTATCTCTACATTTCATTTAATTAATACAAATTAATACTGGCAGTAGCCTTACGACTCATGAGAACTTTCTTACTAAGATATCCTTTTTTCGCTCGTTGTTCTCGCTTCCTGTACTTATGTTCGAGTGCTTGACACTGTCCCAGTAGTTACCATCTAAAATGATAAGTCAAGTAATAGAGGTGACAGCATGGTGTCAACCATTGGGCATTACCTTGTCTGTATCGTATTGTAATGCCGGTTTACGGAGCTGTAGAAAATAAAATTGTTTACTAATAAATAAAACCGTTGAAAAACATGTGTCTTTTGACGCGCATTATTGACAGAACCAATCTTAACGACGCGGCAAACATAATATTAGCATTCCAAGCGCTACTCGCAAAACCAATACTCGTAAAATACAATACAATACAGAACGTGCCCACGAAGGTTTCAAATAATTAATGCATTTATTTATCACTTATGCTGTTTGCTTTACACGTGGACGTGGCTCTGCAGCTCTAGTAACTGAAATTCACGACTACCAAAAACCAAGAGGGTACTTACGTCACATTTCGCACCTTTTATGCGATATAAATATAAAAAAAACCGGAAAATGCGAGTCGGATTCGCACACTAAGGGTTCTGTACCACCGTAGAACCCCTTTTATTTTTCATTTTATTTTGTTTTTATTATTTGTTGTTATAGTGGCAATAGAAATACTCATTCTGTGAAAATATCAAGTCTATACCTATTACGGTTCAAAAGCTAGTGCCCGTGACACACGGACAGACGGACAGCGGGAGGCTTAGTAAGGTTAGGTTCCGTTGGCACCCTTTGGTCACGGAACCCTAAAAACGAGTTCTCAGGCAACGCATTTAGAATATTCAGATTCGAAATTATAGTGTCTAAGTCCACTTATCTAATGATATGACTCCGTGTTTGCGTACTAGTTATTCATAATCAGAGAATTTTAAGAGTTACATCACGAAATCCTCTTCATATTTTTTTCTTTCACTCGATCAATCCTACCTAGTTGCGAAAACGACATCCTTTGTCTTTCCTTCCCTGTACATTCCTCTCCAAAATAGTTATAAAAAAGTTGTCGTTTCTTATCAAATCATGTGCAATCAACATGATTACATGCAACAGCATAGTAACAAAAAATGTTTTGAATCATATTAACGTTGATCGATATCACTGAATCGAATCGATCGCCGATAGACTGTTAATTTTCCTACCTATAAGATTCCTATATTTCAGGGCTACTGACATATTTTTATTCGAAAATTGAAAACAAAGATGCACTTGATCGTACATGTTTATGGTTTTTTCTACTCCTGTACTGTTATCTGTCTTTTACTTGGTCACGAACACTAATATAAGAACATACATAATATGAGTTCAGAGAAGTCTATACTCTATTCCCCATAACAGCACTAGTGTCGTTATAGCCACTTTACGTTATTGCTAGCAACCACAGACTTCTAAATCTAGGTTAAACTTAGGTCAAGGATTAAGCGCTCAATTTTAACTTTACGGTAAAAATGCACAACTACCAACTTAACAAACAATTAAAATCCTACGGCTTTTAAGAAAAACGAAACTTTCTGAACTAAATTCATTGATGCCAACATAAAAACAAAAGTATTTTTAATATATTCACTGCGTTTCAACTTCATTTAAAAAATAAAAAGTTTACCATAGACACATACTGACAGTCATACGTCATATTTGCCTTCTTTGCAGGTTATGCCTTGTTTGTATTTTATATTTTAAAACCTGTCGTAGAAAAAGTATTGTATGCAACGTTGTATAATTCCCTTCGGCCGCCATCGCAACCATGTTTCACAACCAGTTGCAAAGGAAGAATTTTCCTCCTTTGTTGGCAACTAGTTGCGTTAGCCGAATATTTTGTCTTAATACGCAACCAGTTGCGAAGATGTTATACATTTTCCATCATGGCAACTAAGTTTCGCAACCAGTTGCTAAACATATTTTTCTTTTCTGGCTACGCAACGAAGAAGTTATATGATATATAAAGTAGATGAGGTATAAAAACTTTTTCAACCTTGGGAAATCCATGTTTTATTTTAGAAAGCTTATCGGAACTACTTTGACATATTACTTTTTATTGTGACACTATTAGGACAAACCAAATCGTTGTATCGTAACGTTCAAAAAGGTTACCTAAGTTTCTGACAATGTTCTTATGTGCAAGAGATACCTATGTTCCTTGCATTATTTATTACCGCTCAAATATTTTATTCAGTCTGGTTGCGTATTAAGAAAGAAAAACATTTTGTCGCAACTATATTGTTAAAAATATTCTTAGTTGGCAACTGGTTGTGTATTAATGTAAAATGTTCTTCATTCACAACTAGTTGCCAACAAAGGAGGAAAATTCTTCCTTTGCAACTGGTTGCGAAACATGGTTGCGATGGCGGCCGAAGGGGTATAATTAAGTCAAAAAACGCTCATTGCGTCTCTATTTGCGATACTCGCCGCATTCGCGGCTCGTATCGCAACTCACGCAATTCGCATTTTTTGAACCTTCTTATACAACTGTTGCATAAAATACTATTATTAACAATGAGTAAAATTTTCCAGGAACTTTCACTAAACGTTAGTAAATTTCCGGATACTGAAATTTCTTAAAATTTTGCGAATTATTCAATACCTACGTAGATAGTGTGTGTTTAGTGTTATAACAATTTTCACACTTTACTGACTCATTGCCTAGCACCTATCGAACCGACACTTAAATGCAAGTTTTGGGTTGAATTGTAAGTAAATAGTGATTGATGTTATCAGTCCATAGCTCTATTGTTGCACGCTTGTGATACACGTGTATCGACTTACCTGCACTAAGGTGGTGCACTAAGTAATATGCTTTAATCGCTACGGACTTACTTCGGTGCGAATAATCAAGTAAAATTGATATATTAGTATCGTGCAATATTTTAAATATTTATTTATGCTGGGATATCATTACAATCTTTAACAGCTTAGATTATGTAACATGGACAGTTTTTGGAACACTCACCCACACTTCTACCTAAATTTTAGTATTAAACCTCAATGCAGTACGGATGTGCAGTATATTTTTGCAAGGGTTAAAATACTATTAAGATACTGTAACTTATATTTTTGCCCAAGCGAAAACCTTATACCTCCTGATACCTGTTATAGCTGCATTTCTGGCAAAATATATCGTAAGATTCGTATCGTTGCTATGACATTATATAGCTCCGTTGAAGCGCTTCAGGCTACCCGTCCGGTAAAACGGAGGGGAGCTGGGCCAAAATTAACCAATAAAATTGTATTGTAAGAATCCATCTCCATTGAAGAGGAGTTTAAATCTTATTGGATAATATTGGCCTAGCTACGCTTCTCTCCGCTCGTAGACGGGCAGCCTACTGCATACCGAAAAGTCTATTATAAATGTCGTCAACTCAAGTAATTAACTAGCTTCTTTATTTGCAGAGTCCTGACGCGCACGTCGCAGCCGCTGCACGTGGCGCTGGCGGTGCTGGTGACGCTGGCGTGGCTAGCGCGCCCCGGCGGCGCGAGCAGCCTGCGCGGCTGGCGCGCGCTCTACGTCGGCGCGGCGGCCACGCATCTCGGCTCGCAAGTCTGGATGACGCTCGTCTCTGGTACGTCCCTAACAACACCTCTTGCCCCGTAGTCCTGACTTGCACGTCGCCGCCGCTCCACGAGAAACTGACGTGATTGGAGAGCCCCAGGAGCATCATCAACGTGCGCGGCTGGCGCAACACTCGTCTTGCAAGACTGGATGACGCTCGCCCCTACGTCCCAGTTACAGCACCTCTCAGCCGGATCCTGAGGCGCACGTCGTAGCCGCTATAGCCGTGCTTTCAATACTTATATTACTAGTTACCGGGATGCCGATATAGTTAGGTCATAGACATACTAAAAATACCAGTACTGAAAGCTCTAGTGGCCACGCACCTCGGCTCGCAAGTCTAGACTCTGGTACATCCCAGCTCGATCTATCGGTCCCCTGCCTTTTTTAAACCAGTCAGAATCTCCAATAGGGACATTGGCGATCAATATTCTTCCATTTAACCCAAGTTTGTGCGAAATTATTATACCTTAGCATGGTAGGGAATAGGACTGGATTTTTTTCCATAAAACGCTAATATTTAAGGGTTTTCGGTAAATTATATTATTAATTAAGTTTTTCTCAATTTCTGATAAATACCGCTAAAACATCCGATGCGCAATGACGTAATAGGAAAATCAATGATGTGCGCAAATATGGCTATTAATTTTTTCTACCAAATTTTAAATGTTTTGTTGAACCGAACAAAAAAACTGATAAAAATATGTCTTTAATCTCATTCGGTATTTGTAATTGGGAACTAAACATTTATAGATCAATTAAAATAATGAGCTCGAACGTGTCAAATGCTTCGTTCAACTCATTATAATTTATGCAAAGTCTTTTAAAAGGCATTAAAAATAATACGGAAACGTTGAATGTTATATCATTTAAATTTAAAGTAAGAACTTATCATTTTAATATCTCATTTCTTTTTTTTTTTCTAAATTGAATTCAAAGGGCACAGGGTTCAAGTTTCAGTTTTAAAGATATAAATTTAATATGGTTCTATTTTTATTTATAGGTAAGCACAATCTTGACTAATAATCATATTTTTATTCAAACTAAGAAAATGTATTATTTGGCCCACTAGTGTCTGTACTGTACCTAGGAATCTATTGCGGTAAAACAATTATTATATTGTTTTTTTATGTGTATAGTATAAAATCCTAAGATTTTCCGGTAAAACCTAAAATAAAATATACCAACTTCGTTATCGTTATTAAATAAGTCCAACAATCATCGTTATCCTCGAACTTTTACCACCGTTCATTCAGAAAAAAGTTTTGCCACAGAGACCCGATAAATGTCGAAATTTATCTTCTATCGACATGACATTCTTCTCGTATTGTCATTAGTTTTATTCCTGGGTGCTCGATCAACAGGATTCGCAAATTGGCCACGTCATGCGCTTACTCGCGGCTGAGGGGGGATCCTCTCTTCCGGGTCCTATGTCCTATTGATTCGACCTTTACGCGTCTTATGACCACCAAATACTTTGTTATTGAACTTGTTACCGGCTACTTAAGGTGATTCGAATCGCTCATTCCTCCATACAAACGAAAAGATGGATGAGAATCGACTTCAACAACATCAAAAGTTGAAATATGTTTCATCATAACCTGATACATTTTGCTTGCGCGAAACATGAAGCCCCAAAAGTTAGAAATAACATACAGTCGGCCATTTATGGTCAGCGCCACCTATTAGCGTTATACGAAACTGAAGCAGTAATTACTAAAAATATATAACAGTTGCTCGACAGCTGATTATCTATATTAATAATTTAGCCGGGCCCTACGGTAGACCTGAACGAAAAGCATCTCAAAAATTAAAGCGTAAAAAAATAACACTTTCGAATCGACAACTTATATTCGCAAAATTCGTATAACGCAGAAATAAGCGTATAAAGATGTAAAATAATGCGAATAATACCAAAAACAGTCGGCCATGTTTGCTTGCGTCAATTCGAGTTCGTTCGGAAATTGTCACAGTTTAGTGCGATGCGGGGTACGTAGCATGCGACTATAATATAACTGCGGGCGCGGCTGTACATACTTGGCATGGGTAAGAAACCCGTTTTTTATTTTAATTAGAATAATCATACGTTTCCATAATTTTATTTCAAAGAAAACAATCTTTAAACGGGAAAATATTAATAAGTTACTGACATAACTGAAAAATAATATAATAATATTGTACAATATTATTGACACATAACCCAAAAAAAGTAACAAACGTTGGCAAAGGTGTCAGATAAATTTCTAAACGAAAAAAAAGGAATAGGCACATTTGTTTTTAATCCCTCTGATGGTGAAGTGGTAAGTTAGGGCGAAACTCTGTAGGGGCTTTTTAAGTTTTCTTAAATTTATTCTGACATCAAAAACAAATTAAATTATACCCGTTTTTGGTACAAAGATAGAAATTTGAAAATCAATGTTTATCATTTAGGTGAAAACAAAAAAATTACCAGGCGTTTGAAATATTCGACCATAATAAAGATAATGCAGGTCTGAATGTTTTTACGGTTATGGTGTGACTCTGTTTGTCTGTCCGTCTCTCATAGGTCAGTCAGATATCTCAAACGATTGCTGCGATCGATTTGAAATTTGGAATAGTTTTAAAAGTCGCTAACCTGAGCTACCTACTGGACATAAAAAAAATCTCTTATACCTTTTTTTACTTTTTTTAGGGGGCCGAAATGGGAGGTCGAAAATTTCAAGTTGTGCTATTGTTTTAAGTGGGGTATCAAAAGGATGGAGTTTATTTGTAGATTCCAATACCATTTTAAGTTTTTTTCTTAAGCATTTACTTTTAGATTTAGGACGAAAAAAGTTCAAAAAAATACCATTCCCCTCCTTCCATTATTAATACATATCTTCGAAGTTACTGAACAGAAGAATCTGTAATAATTGTCAATAATTAATATCAACCTAAATATTATTTAAAAAAATAACGGTTTTCCTAACTTACACAGTTTTTTAGAAATTTGGAAAAATCGTAACACTTACTTATTTGCTCCTACTAAACTAAGCGCCATACAGTTTTTCTTAAAATATTCACGCATCTATTTACGAGTTTTTCATGTTTGAGGTAGGAATAAGAACGTTCAAATATGATTTCAAAAATTTATTTTCTACCTACGGGGAGCAACAATGCCGGTTAATTTTACCTCCATAAGATGATTCCGTAGTTTTTGAAGAACATGGTAAAATTAATAAGACAAAATTTAAGGTTTGTCAAATCACGCACGCAGCAATCAAACCCAATCAGGAACGTAGTAAGCGTAAAAAACTGACAGAGCGGGAGGGCCTATACAGGGTGATTGGAAATTCGACCTATCCCTTGAAAGGGGTTATTCTAGAGCTTATTTGCAATGATTTAAGTCCAATCAACCGGGGGTCAAAACTCAATGGTTATCAAGTTATTTGACTTTTAACTTATTTTTTTTAAAACCCGCCTCTCGATCTAAAACTGCTTATTGTGAAAAAACTACTTAAATTAGTAATGAAAAAGAGCCATCATCTAATAGCCAATAAATGGTTGATTACGAAAAATCCAAAAAACATGCCAAAACCTTTGAAAATGTTACCAATAAAAGAATTTAAAGTCAAAAGTTTTTGGATTTTGTTCAAAATTTTGTAATTCTTTGTGGCATTACTTAAAAAAAAATTGCGACACTTCGCGTAAAAATTACTAAAATTAGTTCCTCAATTCATAAGCTTTCTAAAAAGGCAGAATTGTTGACATTTTTTGCATAACTTTTTAAAATAACATTAATAATAAGAGAGGTGGTAGAGAATTTCGCCTAGCGTACCGGACCCTTAATCAGTTTGTTTGTGTCACTTTAGTTTCTCCGTGGGCTTTGTTTGTCTTCGGTTTCTTATTTTATCTCATCTTCTTAGGTTAGAAGTCACTAAAAGTAACCTTCCGTGATATTTCGGTTAGTAATTTATCTGTAAATTCCCGGTTGCCTTAAGTTTGCACCTGGTTTCCTTGGTGTAACTTACAAATTAGGTGCAAACTTAACGCAACCGGGAACTGATTGATAAATTACTTATTGAAATATCACCGAAGGCAACTTTTAGTGATTCCAATCCTAAGAAGATGAAATATAATAAAAAACCGAAGACAAACAAAACCCACGGATAAACTAAAGTGACACAAACAAACTGATTAAGGGTCCGGTACGCTAGGTGATATTCCCTACCCCCTCTCTTATTATTAATGTTATTTTAAAAAGTTATGCAAAAAATGTCAACAATTCTACCTTTTTAGAAAGCTTATGAACTGAGGAACTAATTTTAGTAATTTTTACGCGAAAAGTCGTATTTTTTTTTTAAGTAATGCCTCAAAGAATTACAAAATTTTGAACAAAAACCCAAAAACTTTTGACTTTAAATTCTTTTATTGGTAACATTTTCAAAGGTTTTGGCATGTTTTTTGGATTTTTCGTAATCAACCATTTATTGGCTATTAGATGATGGCTCTTTTTCATTACTAATTTAAGTAGTTTTTTCACAATAAGCAGTTTTAGATCGAGAGGCGGGTTTTAAAAAAAATAAGTTAAAAGTCAAATAACTTGATAACCATTGAGTTTTGACCCCCAGTTGATTGGACTTAAATCATTGCAAATAAGCTCTAGAATAACCCCTTTCAAGGAATAGGTCGAATTTCCAATCACCCTGTATAATCCGGCACACGAGGCATTCTAATCCGGCCCGCGTATAGAAGCCTCCCCTGCCTGCACAGTAAAGTACCTACAGATGTGAGACACACAGCACCCCCAGGACGAAAAAGATTATACGTAACTTCAAGTCGACCATGTCATGTAGCCCGCGCGACATTTTCAAAGGTGCTGTACGGCCCTCTGGGAAAAAAGTTTGGAAACCCCTGATGTGAACCCCTTAGGTTGAAGTAAGACTACGCCGGCCACGTCTGTAGTAAGTATCCACATAGGCGGGCTAAACTGGCTTCGAACTGGGTGTGACATGTTGAATGGACAGGACCGGACTGGGCTCCGACTCCCCACGAGTCCGGGGCCCAATAACAACAACCACAAGCCGGGGGCCCGGCCCGTGCGGGCCCCGCGGCGGCTAGGAAAACTGGAAAACACCACCTTAACTATATGGCCAGTCCGACGACGCTAGAACAGGCCGCGGCGAAGATAGTGGGACGACCTGAATGTATTTCTTAACGGCTGTCCAAAGTTAGCTCGGGACCGGGACGGCTGTCATATTTTGGACGAGGGCTTAAATTAAATATTTAGACCATGTTGGGGTGGGGTGAGCCTGAGGTACAGGCTGGGTGGCGAGGACGTAGCATGCCACGGTGAAAATAGCAGGACAACCTAGACGTATTTTTAACGGCTGGTCAGGGTGGTCCTTTGGACCAGAACCATTGCAAGCGGGATAGATTTGCCCTTCAGCTTCAGTGGGACATTAATAATTAGACTTAAAAAATAGGATTTGGCTCTAGAAGGGGTAAAATTATGAATAGGAATCTGTTATTTCAGATATTTGAAAGTAAAACTTGGTATATAAATTACATACCTAATACATTAAATATTCGTGATGTTCCCTCAATTTCAACAAAACATAACTACATAGAGAACCCACTTTCTTAGATGTCGGTTAAAAATAAAAGGCTTCGAAAGATAAATAACAAAATGTACCTAATTGAAAAGATTCTTGGTAATGCTATTTCTAAGGAGGTGAAAGGGTTAAATGGGGTTTGTAATTTTTTACATTTTACCCGGGCGAAGCCGGGTTTTCAGCTAGTCATGAAAATAAAGTATTGTGACACTTATCAAAATGTCGATAATTTAGGTAACGTCCAAAGGTAAAGAACTCCAAAGTTTCAGATAAAAGATAGACCAAATGTACACCAATCATATCTTATGAAGAAATACGTACTATTTTCATTTAAGTACCTTCAGCTACAGAGATAAGTAACCCCATTGCCATATAATATGTCTTGTATGGCAAGGTGCATACCATAAACTCCAGTTTTTATGCGGTCAAATTCACATAACTATGACTCAAACTATGATGCGCTCTCATGTAGACAGTTACACACTATTTTTATTAACTATATGTATCTACACAAGGGGAATCTCTACACTTCGGATTTGACCATAGTTGTAGAGTTTATAATACCTGTCTTTTTGTCTGACTGCACCTACCGTGCTTGAATTATTTTTCCTTAGTGATAAGGCTTGATTGTTTTTATTTTGTTGTGTAGAAACATTGGTTATCAAGTCTTGGAAATAACGTGTTGTTTTCCAGATTAGGAAGTAAACATGTTTTCCGTTTCAAATGGTTTCCATTACGCAGATGTAATTGTTTTAGCACTTCAGTTCAACATTTGTAAGCTACACACATTGCAACTTATCAGCCGACATATTGTTTGCAGTCACGGTTGAAGGTACCCACGGGGAAAACAACCGTAGCTCGCCTTCACACCTTGCCAATCAGTCGGTTTGCGATCGACCTAACGACACGTTGGTGGTAAAATTGCAAGGTGTGTAGAGGGCATTATAGGGTCTGCACTATAATGCCCTATATACCTATATAACATAGATCAACCTTACTAGTAATTATTAATCATGATATGCTTCTACGCGTGTCATAATTAGATCGATGATAATCACTGTATGATGTAAATCACTTATATCAGTGCATGGCTTGTTCATTTCGCACTCGTTTTCGTACGTGCCGTACAGTCGTTATTCATGGCAATGTCGATGTCGTTGGACAAGCCCGTGGGAACAGCAAGCAACATTACTCGGAACAAATTCGTAATCGAATACCATTGCCAAATTCGGCTGAAACTTTATCAACTTACATAATCGGTTTCGAGTGAATGACACTTGTTGTTCAATTTTCCGCCTTTATCATTTCTGGATACCTACACCCAAAAATAAGGGCGTAGGTATTTAGAAATGTTATTCAAACTCGCCTTTTTTCGGATAACAAAAACAGATTGTCAATACTTGGTCAATACCGTAAGGTCGGGTTACTTTGGCCAAATGTAGGGTAACTTTGCCCACTTTGTAAATCACATATCTCAAATCTATAAGGTCTGATAATAAACATAACCACATGGCAATGCGCCTTAATTTAAATGCAATAATGAAACCTGAATCGAGATAATCCCTATAGCCAAAGTTACCTCCCAGGGCGAAAGTACCTTACGGTACCCAAAATCATGAGTCATGCATAAGTACAATGTCCACTATCGATTCTATTTCTAATCTAATAGCAGAAGAATAGTGCTTTTAAATTATTATTTTTTGCTATCGCCCTTTTACATTTTAATTCCCATAAATGCTGGCTGCGAACAGCCATAACCGCTGTGACTCGATTAAAAATTATTAATCCATCTCTTTCTTCCACAGGTATCGTGCTATACTTCAATCTCCCTCGGCACGAGTTCGGGCGCGTTCAGACGGTCCTGTTTCCTGTCTACTACGCTTTCAACGCCACGGTCAGCCTGGTAGCGTTCCTGGCTTATTTCCGAACGCAGACGTTGACGCGTTTCGAGCACACTAGCTGGATACAGGTATTTTTTTTTTACTTAGATCATGGAGTTCAGTTATTCCGAGCCTTAGAGGTTCTTATTGGCATATTCGCTCTTATAATATAAAACAACTAGATATGGTTCGCAGATGAAACTACTTTTCGTTTTCGACATAAATTTTAAAAACCATCATGTTGTCATTATACAGGTACCTAGATAGTTATAGTATATTCATTTATTTCTCCTTTGTCACGAAGGAAACGACCGGAATCAAAAACTAATCACCTCACTTACCTACATCACACAAAATTCATAATACACTGCATAAGTAATTTAATTTGTTTTAACCTGCCAAATACAAGGCTAATTTAAAAACAGAGATAAGGCGACAATTAAAGCAGGTCCTTTCACCTCGCCGCCATTGGCCTTAATTTGCTGACCGATAAAACGATTCAGCTGAATTGAGAACTTTCAATTCCGTTTAAGATAATCATTTAACAATACTTATCCGTAGCCGTAGCGGAAAATGACCTACATTTGAATATCATATCATATAATATAATTCAAACCATACAGAATGATGATTAGCAACATTAATAATGAGGGTTCCAAAGGTCGTCTGAAAGAGATGGCTTTTTAGCTTTAGCGACAAGACCACCTGTTGTGTAGCTTTTTAAATTGTTGTAATTGGGTGTATTTTCGCTCTGGCGTAATTTCTCTGGCCACCAATATTTAAAAGATTCCTCCTCACTGGACTGGCATTCGTTGGTTACTTGTTAGAACTTGACTGATTCTACATTGTAACCAAAAGTCCAATAAGGCAGAATCTTCTCAGTATTCGCCAATATGTCACGACAGCGAAATTACGTTTTTGAAAATACACCCAATTATGTTATGTACCGTACCTTTTGTAATGTGTTTTTCTGGTGTGCAATAAAGCATATTTGTATTTGTTTCTAGAAATAGTATGCAATTCCATCAGCTGTCAGCACGGTGACGAAAGGTCTTATTGACAGCAGGTGCCGGAATCCACCAATCATATCACACCGCAATATTTTGTCTACTGTCAAATAGACCTTTCACCACTAGCTGGTGGAATACTATTTCTATTTTTGCTGCCTCCGTCGGTCACCGTTCGTGTTGGCGGTAACTTGTGTAAGTAGTTAGGGCTCGTCCAGAAATCATGTGATCGTCTACGGGGCGGTGGGGGTCAGAAAAATATCACGAATGATCACGATGGGTGAGGGGGGGTCCGAGAAGACATCACGTAATTTTTTTACACAACGGGAAAGCCAAAAAAACGAAATTACTAAACAATATTTTCTAAACGTATTGACCGAAATATCATTTATCAACTTTAAAACATCAGTAATAAACTTCAAAAAATTACACGTGATCTTGGATGGAGGGGGGGTAGCGTTACAATCGCCAAATATCACCAAGGGGGAGGGGGGGTCAAAAATAGGCCATATTTGATCACATGATTTCTGGACGAGCCCTTACGGCTGCACATAACAAAAAGCAAACATCACATCCTAGGTGTGTCACCATTAACGAAGTTGCCATTGCCAAGCTATAGAAACCCTCATTAGTTTTTGATCTCTGTGATATCTTATTTTTTCTCATATTAATCTAACCCTCATTATTCCACTTTGTAGTCTCTGCTATTAAAAGTTCATGATAAAATTACAAGAATTGCTCATTTAAAGTATTCATTTAATGTAAATAACAGTAGCCTGGCGTCCAACGAACTACGGACTCCTTAGGGGTCCGTGATACGAGAGCCGGAGGTCCGGGGCTATGCATACAACACAAACTGGCATGTAACCTTGATTTTCTTTTTCTCTGATTATATTCGGAAAGGATCTGTAAGGTTTTCGAAATAATGTAGGGAGTCCGTGACTAAAACAATATTAAGAAACTCTAGTCTAGTAGAATACAAGCACTGCTTAGTAGTTTGGGCTTAGTTCGGTGTGTAAGATTGTCCCTTAATATATATATATATATATATTATATTTTTGAGTAATATAATTTGCGGCATTTTCACGTGATTTGTCGTTTGGCCACAGCATTGCGCGTTTCTGCCAGCATTCGCAGCAACGCTGAATCTGAGAGAGTGAAAAAAACTTGGCCGTATACAACAGCTTTTTAATGAGTGTATTCGCCCTAATCGCGTCAATGTAAATATTTTTAATATGCGCTTGTTTTACTGACGTGACGTTTATATATAGATATAGGTACTCCGATCGGGCAACAATGGGTTCATACCTGAATAAATAATAATTTTATTTATTTATAAAGAAAACAATACTTCACTTGAAACTAATTTTCTTTACATTTGGTCCGTGCGAAGATGCAGTAGTGTGTGAATTTCTTAACTTCATGATTTCAACCCGAAAACAAAGGTCTTTTTCAAAAACTTTCACAACGAACTATCACATTATTTTTGCCTCCATTGGGGCATTGGCTTCCATCGACCTTAACCAGGACGCCAGTCCATCTTATTTCTAATCTTATGAAAGTGAAGTTGGTTTGAAAAAACAAAAGAACACGTACTGTTCACGTGCCCGTTGCGATGCAACTCAAGACACCGATAACGCCGTCTGGCGATTATATCATGAAGATTATTGCTTTCACGACACCAATGCACAAATCCATTTCAAAATGACGCGCGAATCGTGAAGACGTGACTTAACGATAACAAGTAGGTACCTACAGTAACTATTACCAAGTTACTAAAATATCGTCGACCGTAGGTCCAATTGGGGTTAGTAACAGAATAATCAATGTCCTTTACGCGAATTGAACCTACGAAATGCTGAAATATAGGTACATTCGCCACGACTCTTAGGTGAAACCTAAAGGTGGATTTAGACCAAACGAATTCTAACACATTCTAGTGGGGTTAGAATGTGTTAGAATTCGTTTGGTCTAAACCCACCTTAAGATTTCAAAGATTTGCCGAGTGAATGGTGGTATAAAGTTCAAAAATTTCAAAATGCAGGTGACGACCACACACACATTTCGGGCTTCTACCATTAAGAGCTGATACGTCTTAGAGTTTACTATATCTCGTTTTATTATAAATGAGATCGCATAGGAGAAGCATCTTGAAACCGAAAATATGAGTCTTGTAAAATCTTTAAAACGAGATAAGACGCAGAATAACTCTTTTTAACAAAACTGACTTTCGGATCCGACCACCGGAGGAAACTCACCGGATCCGACCGTCTCTGTCTATCGCATAACGCGTGCTGTTGTGGCCCCTGCAAAGTCTGGTAAGCAGCAGCACGGCGAAATCACAGAGTGAGCTACTCCTAGATAAGATACCTACTAGAATAAAGGATTTGGCACACTGATGACGGTCAGCGGGCACGCGGTCTATACAAAATACCAACGTTGTTCATACATGGACCTGCTCGTGACTGGCACGTCATCAGTGTGCCAAATCCTTATGTGAACTAAGTGCAATCTTACCCTCAGTCGCCTAGTGACTGCAATACGGCCACATCATTGAGATTATTGTTGATTACTGTCACGTGCTAAGTACGTGACAGTAATCAACAATAATCTCAAAAACAATTTTTTTTGAGATGTGGCCGTATTGCAGTCACTAGGCGTTATATCTTAGGAAAACGAAGAAACATGAGCAAAACTGACCGTTACGATTCGAATCTATAATGAAACAAGGTATACAAAATCTTAGGATAATTGCCGTAGTTTGAACTTTTCATATTCACAGGAATATGAAGTTACAGAACCCGCAAGGACTTTTATAGTAAGTTACGACATGATTGTTTTCCATACGACGTTTTACAGTAGCATATGCATATACCTATAATGTTTCGGTTGCTTTCGCAACATTAGTTATAAAGTATCTTGAAATGATTCACAACTTAAGCCAGTGACCTTTTATTTAGACTGGCCTACCACTTAGCAAATTCACACGTTTACAAGGTTTACCTTGTCATGTATAGGTACTACTTAAGTATAATCATTACATCTCAATACATTTATGATGTAATGATGATTCGTTCGTTAGCATTCGCGATGATTGATGCTTATCTTTATTGTGCATAGCAATGATTTCAAATCAATGTACTCGTATAACCTTGACTTCGTAATAACTTTATTTGTGAAATATGGTTAGGTATATAATTAATTAATCATTTGAAAAATATGATTTAAATAAGCTCTATAATATAAAGCTTATCAGCTTTAAGATATAAATTTGTTAAACTTACTTCCCAGAAAGATCAAATAGATTATTAAATACCTTATTATAAAATATAATATCGTATACCTATCTATTTTTTATTAATACCTACTCTCCGTTGGTGGTAGTGCAGGTACGAGTAAATAATCACGAAAAAATATTAGGTAGGTACTTAAAGATAACAGTAACCATAACATGTATATCAGTAGATCTAATATTATTAATTGCGTACATTTAATAAGATATTTAGGTATCAACTTTTACGATTATATAGGTATATATCTATATTACCGCGTAATTAATAATTATGCGCACATAAGCTAATCATAAATCTACACCAAGATAGTTCTCTTGACAATTTCTAAAAATGTTTGCCATATTATCTTATTCATCTTATTGTGCAATTTTCTGCCAATTTTTATGTTAACACAAAACTGTCCCAACATTGTTTTCCTATGTGCTACAATTTTCCCCTATCATTTTGTATAACGGTAAGACAAAGGGGAGTTTCATTGATGTATGAACATTTTGGGACACTTTCTTCTTCTTTTGGGATGGAAGGACTCGTAATTTAAATAGAAATCACATAACATTGGCCGAAAACTTCACAATGAAAATTCATCCACAAAGGTCGCAAGATCCCCCTAGTTTGGCTTTGGCTAGACCTCCCTTTGCCCCTTTGTGTGTGAGTGTGACATAGGTAATATATGAATAGTCTCTCATGTTTAAACATTTGCTTTCACCATATTTTACATCTGCATGTGTTTGTTTGTTTAAGTACTTCGACCTCGTATAAAATTTATTACAGCTATATTTATTACAGCGTTTGCTACTTCAGGTTTCCGCTAACCACATTCTCCATTTGTTACAGTTTGCGTTACTACTAGCAGTGTTCGCCATCGAGGCGTACGTGCGCCTGCGCCTCGTGCAGCCGATGCTGCGCGCCAAGCACACTAAGACGCAGATGGAAGAGGCTGCCGGTGGCGGGCAAGAGGTCAGTATCCTCAGACTAGAGCCTCTGTAAATAATTTGGTCTAGTAAGATTAATGTATTTCTTATTTACTCCTCTGACGCAACGGCCCAAGGTGTGTTTTAGCACAGAATAATAATAAATAGTAGGTAGGTACTCCTAGGTACTAGGTACAGAAGTTTCACTTTTTAACAAAACTGATGTTCGGGTCCGACCGCCGAATTAAATGCACGGCATCCGATCGTCTCTTTAATAATAATAAATAAAATAAATATTAGGGGACAATCTTACACAAATCGAACTAGCCCCATAGTAAGCTCAATAAGGCTTGTGTTATGGATACTAGACGACGATATATTTAATAGATACAAATACTTAAATACATAGAAAACATCCATGACTCAGGAACAAATATTCGTGCTCATCACACAAATACATGCCCTTACCGGGATTCGAACCCAGGACCTCCAGCTTCGTAGGCAGGGTCACTACCAACTAAGCTAAAGCGTCGTCTTTCTATCGCATAACGCGTGTTCTTTCTGGTCGCTGGCTAAGCCCCTCCGGAGGGGTACAATTTGGTACTAGTAGCCGTGCGGCGAAATCGCGGAGTGAGCCACTCCTGCCCAAAGTGTGCTTTAGCCTCCAATATGGCGGGCATAAGCCAAAATAGTTCTTGTTTAGCCAGGGTAGAATACTAGTGTTGCCCACAGATGCCACTGGTCCCCGTATTTTCCTGTTTATCGCCAATCACCAGGTAAAAGTTCGCGTGGTTAAGAAAGCCTATCAGGGTTAGCCCACACGCGACGATGTCCAATTAGTCGCCACGCCAGAAATGACTGGTATGGTTCATGGATGCTAATGTATGCCGTAAAATTGGATAACTGATTTTTTTTTTGGCATTAACAGAGGCAGACTAGGGGTGGGCAACCGCGTACATTACCGGTGGTTAGTGGCACATTTGCATTATGTTACTTTACAGTTTACATGTATACTCGTGCGAACATGGAGTTAAGAAAGGAGAAGAAGCAACTGATATCGGCGTAAGATGACCAAGACGGCTAAATACTAAGTAGTATGCCTCTGATTAAGATTTTAAATTTTATTTGTTATGAGAAAATTGATACAAAATTACACTAAAGTGCCTCTAAAGTTGGGGATATTACCGTTTTTACCGATGTCATAATTAACACGTGTTAGTGAAATGGCGATTCAGTCCACGACAGGCGACAGGTGTATTTATTGTGCAAGCGAATGAATAGGTATTGTGAAAATCTGATGAGCTATACTGAGCTCGGATTGCACTCATATGATGATCAACATTAATTGGGCGTCTTATTCAGGCCACCCAAGAGTGATGTAATCATTGACATAGCGTTGAAAAAATACGAAAGACGACGGGAAAAGTTCGTAGAATGCCATTTCTTATAGATTTTCTTCAAATTATTTCGACACTAGCTCTTTATTACGTTTATGGCTGATATAAACTAAGGATTACGTAACACACTGGCGATAGACAACACGATATCGTGCTGAAAGAGGAATTTAGTTAAAAGTGCACTAAGGAAGTCAAACAATCCGTTTATTTGCACCCAAAATTCCAAGAGTTGTTCCCTATACCCTATATCCCTACTTTGATTGGTTGGTATATTTATTGGTTGGGTTGGTAATTAGGTAAATAAAACTGCTAATTTATCAATAATTGTTTTAATCTAAGATCTTGCCAATTTTAGCGGCCATCGCTATGGGTAGTTTAATGGGCAGGGGCACATTGCCTAGACTCTAGAGAGATTAGATTCCTGGTCAAGTTATACATGACTGAGACTTGCGTCATTGATATTTATTTACTAGCCCATTACTTATGTTCGTTTACTTGTTCCAGGTCGGTCGCCTAGTCCTAGGCGAGCTCGCCCACTGCCCCCGCTACCTGCGCGTACTGAAGACCTTCCGCGCGTACCACTCCACCATAGCCATGGGCACCATGATCACGCTCGGCTGCTCTCTCTACTCCACCATGATCATCGTGGACTCCATGTGCCGCTAGACCCTGGACTCTATGACAATCACTGTCATAGATGACCCCATGGGTTGAGGCTGCAGTCACAGTTTAAATAAATACGTTAGCCAAACGACCATATAGTAGTATGACGAAGTGCGGTGTTTGGTTTGTGGTTACGCATCCTCTGAAAGTATGTTCCAAGTTACTAAGCACGGTGATGCAATCCGCGCTCGGTCCCCGCACTATTTATGTGTCTCTGTCTAATATGGGATCTTACAAAAAAACTACGATACGACGTCGCATCGTAAAAAAAATAGTTTTCTGCGTTGTGAGTTCATATCGTGCCGTGTGTATCGCAGATTTGTGTACAAGCCCTAAGAGTCTCCCTCGACCGACTGTATGTTCCTTAGACTGTGCCACAATTTACACAAAATAGTATGCCATTCATCCATCTTCTTTATCAAAGTTGATCAAAGAATCTGAATGTCAAAAAAATTTTTTCAAATCTTTTTAACAGATTTGATAAAATACCAATTTGATCGATGACATACCACAAGTTTTGATTGATTTGAAATTCAAATCTACCTCAGAAGCCACAACAGTTTTATAGTCAAGTTAGTAGCAGATTTTCAATGATTTATTCGATTTGTAAAGTGTAGTGTTTACAAAAATATCAGTATTCCTAGTGGTGGTAGTGTTTATATTAAACCAAGCTATATGTAAAGCTTAAGTCGTTTAAAAATAAAATCATGTTACTGCCAAGCGACGCTTGCGCTTTTGCCAATAATTATTTTTGGTAAGTAGGTATTTAATTTACAATTGTATTATTTAAGAGTTATTTGTGTAACTAATGTAACGTAGGTAGTGGGCTCCGGCTGTGAAGTCTGTATTTCTTGTATAGATAAGCAATTAACGAATTTGTGTGATGTAGATGATACTTGGAAGCGCTGGTCGCTCGATAAGTTTCAAAAAACTGTAAGGGTTTAGTTTCAAATTGTACAGACTGGTTGTGATTTTGAACAACGTTTTCGTAGCACGTTTAGCAGTAAATATAAGTATATTTCTGAACGTACTGCAAAAACGTAGTCATAAATAAAGCGAGATTTCTATTTCACGGATCTTGCCGTTTCGAGATAGGTCTAAACGACCTGTTGTATTGTAAACTTGCAGCCAGAGCCATCGAAGCTGCTTGATGTGAAAACTCTAGTTGTTCGCTCTCTAATTTCCTGCAGAGGTACTGCCATGAATAGTGCTAAGTGTAGTATAAGTTGTTATTAGTGTGCGCCATGGTATGGTACAATAAGTCAATATGTTCTTCCCGAGATACGTCACGATAATGTTGCCATTGTATAAGAGCTTCAATTATGACGTAGTGTTGTTCCAACAACGTCATCGTGGCTTGTTTTAAGAAGCTACCAGTTACAATTTTATATGTTAAAATTGCGATATTGGTGAAACCAACCAATGGTGTTGTTGTTGTCACCAGCGTTGCTAGTATAGCATAGCTGTAGTATTTTAACTTGTAGCTTAGTGAAAAGGGCCACAGCTGCCACGGGAAGAACATATTATGGACTTTTTATCATTGAACCTGACTGCCGTCGGTGTTGCCATGCTCTTTTCGCAGGAAGTTAGGGCCGCAACGCCGCGCGATGTCGCCAAAATGTAGTCGCTATTTCGGTGTATTTTTGCACTGTCTCAGTAATGCTGTTCATGATTTTTTTTGTGAATTTACGAGGTGTATATAAGCGCGATGTGATACAGGAGCAAGATACGGCCCATCATGGCGTTGACTGCGTGCGTTTGGCGCTTTGTGCGATTTTGTTTTGTATGCGACTGAAAGGTCTAGTCGAGTTAATCGGGTCACATGTGACACAAAGGGGTCAGTTGTGACACGCTGAGCGTTTGGATGAACGTAATTAAAAGGCCTTCCCGTAGCTATCAAGCAGCTTAAAGGATTTAAGGAGGTTATTTAATTACTGACTTATTTTTAAAAATAGAGCTTGCCACATTCGTGAATAGCCAAATTAAGTCTACGTTTACAAATAAGTATTTAGATTGTATGACTGTTGTAGTATAAGTAGCTGGGGTCTTGGACAGAAATATATTGAACTATTCTAACGTTGTCTTTTTGTTCCTAATAGTTTAAGACTAGATATAGGCATAAGTATTAACTTCAAAGTCAGCATAAGCCGTTTCTTAATAACTTTTAAGAACAGAAAGGCCGTCATAAAAAAAACGTGTTTGTCAATCTCATATATGATCCTTTAGCCAAAATGTAATAATAAAGATAAATGCGCATTAGAGAACATGTTCAATCATTAGTATTTTATTATTAATCAATGATCTGAATGTTAGCGTGTAAATTTTGTTATTTATTTGAGAGAATGAAAAATTATTCAAATACAAAAATTATAAATAATTGCTGTGTATTATTGATTAACTACCTATTGATTATTTAAAAAACGAATCTAACAAGCAAACATGATATTATGAGATCAAGAACACCTACCTACTTGTCCTGTCCATCAAACAAAAAACGGCATTAATTAACCGATAAAAGTTTGTAGATATTTCAAATCATGACTTACTAGATTTTCATATTAGTATCGATTTCGATGTTGATTAAGTATGATTTTTCATACGTTATAATAACACTGTCACAGATAACACACTGATTTTATATTACTGGTTGCAATAATGGTGCTCATTATACAGGGTGTAATCGTTAAGTGTAGCCAGGCAATTATTCCGTAAATATAACAGATATTGGAAAACTTTAAACTGATATCAAAAGTACGTTACCCAATGCGTAAAATCACATTAATAACTTTTTTAAATAAAAGTAGTAATTTTAAAAATATTAAGTTTAAACGCGCCCATACATTTAGTACGACGTTCTTTGAGGCTGTAAGTAGGGGCTGGATATTCCTTTATGTAGGCGATGATTAGCGATGTTCCAAGTTGATTATATTCCAACTCGGATAACTCGAGTTGACTCGTCCGTCAACTCGAATCGAGACTCCAGTTGACTCGACTCGCATCAAACGGATGGGATCCACTTCGTGGCAGCAGCCAAACGGATCGGCGAGTCGAGTCGAGTTCAGCTTATTCGTAACAAAATGAACATTCGTCGAGTTGGCGAATCGCTGACTCGCGTGCACTCGCATAACTCGCATTCGTTATCCGGTCCGTGTCAATTCTAGCTAGAGTTAGGTATGCGAGTTGATTCGAGTTGCGAATGAACTCGATTCGAATCAACTCGCTTAGAGTCTGATTCGAGTTATTCGAATCAGACAACTCGACTCGCACATCGCTAGCGATGATAGCCGCTCTGCTGTTACATTCACATTTATAATAAAGTTTTATCATACACCTTTTGTCAATGTGGATAATGCGGATATGGATAACATAAAACAATTCATGAATCATTTTATAATGGTGAAATTACTAGGCCTTATAAACTAATCTTTCAACGAACGTCGTACTAAATGTATGGGAGCGATTAAACTTAATATTTTTAAATTTACTCCTTTATTTAAAAAAAAGTTATTAATGTCATTTTACGCATTGGGTAACGTACTTTTGATATCAGTTTAAAGTTTTCCAATATCCAATACCTATCTGTTATATTTACAGAATAATCGCCTGGCTACACTTAACGATTACACCCTGTATACGGGTTTTGACCACATAATAGAAGATTTATGAAATGGGTGTAGATTAAATATGTAAAATAGCTTTTGTAAAGATATTCAAACCGCAAAGTAACTTAAATTTTACCGCCATTGGCAGTGTTGCTACTCTACAATAATTGTTGCCATGCAAACGTGATAAAAAATCGATTTAAAAGGACATGAGGTGGGTTTAGACCAAACGATACACAAAGAATTGAATTGTGTGTACACAAATAATTTGGTAGAGTGGGGTTAGAATGTGCATTCTATCGTTTGGTCTAAACCCACCTTCAGAGACCCGTTTCACGAAGCTAGAGTCTGGCTAATGAAAGATGAGACTGAGATTTATTCAAAACTTTTTAAATGGCGACATTATACAAACGTCAAATGTGTCAAACGTCATTAGATTTCTGAGGATAGTATGCCGTGGTGATTGTAACAGTTTCCGAAAACATTACTGAATTGTTTTAGCTTTTCTTTCCGCGGCTAATGTGGGGAGTGAATATATCATAAATAAACACTAACACTTTAATAAACACCACGTACTTACCAATTTTCACTAAAATCGGAAGAATTAAAACGGTGATAGAGTCTGGCTAATGAAAGATGAGACTAAAAAATAGCGGCAAATTTAAAAAAACAACGGGTTGCAACCAGGGATCGGAACCGGTATCGAATTACCGTTTTATTTCGTTGAAATACCGTTATTTTACTCCGTTCGTGCTACAACCGGTATTTTGATGGAACGGAACGGAATATTTCGGTGATCGCTAAGTGATGAAGAACAAAATGATAACGTTCCTGATGAGAATAAAAACCGGTATTCTCGACGAGCCGAGCTCGCCGAGGGGCTCGCAGGGGTGGTGACGATGTGCGCCGGCATTTACAAGGTCAAATTCCGTGTTTTGTAGCGCGTCGCATAGCGCGATGTATTTATTTTCAATTTTTGTCGGGAAAGTTTAAATTCTGAGTGTTGAAGCGCGCACGCTCTTTATTATAATATTGTTTGTTTTGTGATATTAAGTTTTTAAAGATGATACATAGTAATTTTTTAACTAGATTAATTATTTGCAGGTATTACTATACTACCGAGTGACAAACAAGCATTCTGTCTACCTGACAGAACAAACTGAATGCAAAATTAAATAATACAAATAACGTTCTTCTTTTTGCAATATTTTTATTGTATTTTAGGTATTTTAATTTAGTTTTTAGGTTTATTTAGTTTTAGGAAATTTAAATTTTATCTTCTATGTATTTGTTAGTTTACTGTACTTTCTTTCAATAAAGAAGTCACTGTCAAAAAAAAAAAACGTTCAATCAAACTGATTGATTGAGTCAGGCGTTACTTATATTATTATCGCGTTATTGATATTTTTGTTTAATTAACGTTCAAACTCTTCAAAGCAAAAGTCAGTCTAGGGACAAAGATGTAGTGTCTGATGCACTGGTATACCTACCTAATACATACTTATATTTAATTTGGATAAATTTAATGATTAGAGGCAAGTACATTTATTTCGTCTTGACGAGTACTCTGAACCGAAATAATATCCAGGTTCTGATGATGGAGCCGGAATGTGGCCATGGGAACTCCGTAATAAAACGTCGGAACCCCATCGTGTTTGGGCTCATTTGTTTTGTCTTGACGAGTACTCTGAATCGAAATGATATCTAGGGTCTGATGATGGAGCCGGAATGTGGCCATGGGAACTCCGTAATAAAACGACGGAACCCCATCGTGTTTGAGCTCATTTATTTTGTCTTGACGAGTACTCGGAACCAGAATGATATCCAGGGTCTGATGATGGAGCCGGAAGGTGGGCATGGGAACTCCGTAATAAAACGTCGGAACCCCATCGTGTTTGGGCTCATTTGTTTTGTCTTGACGAGTACTCTGAACCGTAATGATATCCAGGGTCTGATGATGGAGCCGGAAGGTGGGCATGGGAACTCCGTAATAAAGCGTCGGAACCCCATCGTGTTTGGGCTCATTTGTTTTGTCTTGACGAGTACTCTGAACCGAAATGATATCCAGGGTCTGATGATGGAGCCGGAAGGTGGGCATGGGAACTCCGTAATAAAACGTCGGAACCCCATCGTGTTTGGGCTCATTTGTTTTGTCTTGACGAGTACTCTGAACCGTAATGATATCCAGGGTCTGATGATGGAGCCGGAAGGTGGGCATGGGAACTCCGTAATAAAGCGTCGGAACCCCATCGTGTTTGCGCTCATTTGTTTTGTCTTGACGAATACTCTGAACCGAAATGATATCCAGGGTCTGATGATGGAGCCGGAAGGTGGGCATGGGAACTCCGTAATAAAGCGTCGGAACCCCATCGTGTTTGGGCTCATTTGTTTTGTCTTGACGAATACTTTGAACCGAAATGATATCCAGGGTCTGATGATGGAGCCGGAAGGTGGGCATGGGAACTCCGTAATAAAGCGTCGGAACCCCATCGTGTTTGGGCTCATTTGTTTTGTCTTGACGAGTACTCTAAAGTGAAATGATATCCAGGGTCTGATGATGGAGCCGGAAGGTGGCCATGGGAACTCCGTAATAAAATGTCGGAACCCCTTCGTGTTTGGGCTCATTTGTTTTGTCTTGACGAATACTTTGAACCGAAATGATATCCAGGGTCTGATGATGGAGCCGGAAGGTGGGCATGGGAACTCCGTAATAAAATGTCGGAACCCCTTCGTGTTTGGGCTCATTTGTTTTGTCTTGACGAGTACTCTAAAGTGAGATGATATCCAGGGTCTGATGATGGAGCCCAAACACGATGGGGTTCCAACATTTTATTACGGAGTTCCCATGCCCACCTTCCGGCTCCATCATCAGACCCTGGATATCATTTCGGTTTAGAGTACTCGTCAAGACAAAACAAATGAGCCCAAACACGATGGGGTTCTGACGTTTTATTACGGAGTTCCCATGCCCACCTTCCGGCTCCATCATCAGACCCTGGATATCATTTCGGTTCAGAGTATTCGTCAAGACAAAACAAATGAGCCCAAACACGATGGGGTTCCGACGTTTTCATATTCATATTCATATTCATATCATTTATTGCATACATGTGTTTATAAAGGTCTTACTTAAGTGTATAGTTGACAAAACAAATGAGCCCAAACACGATGGGGTTCTGACGTTTTATTACGGAGTTCCCATGCCCACCTTCCGGCTCCATCATCAGACCCTGGATGTCATTTCGGTTTAGAGTACTCGTCAAGACAAAACAAATGAGCCCAAACACGATGGGGTTCTGACGTTTTATTACGGAGTTCCCATGCCCACCTTCCGGCTCCATCATCAGACCCTGGATATCATTTCGGTTCAGAGTACTCGTCAAGACAAAACAAATGAGCCCAAACACGACGGGGTTCTGACGTTTTATTACGGAGTTCCCTTGCCCACCTTCCGGCTCCATCATCAGACCCTGGATATCATTTCGGTTCAGAGTACTCGTCAAGACAAAACAAATGAGCCCAAACACGATGGGGTTCTGACGTTTTATTACGGAGTTCCCATGCCCACCTTCCGGCTCCATCATCAGACCCTGGATATCATTTCGGTTTAGAGTACTCGTCAAGACAAAACAAATGAGCCCAAACACGATGGGGTTCTGACGTTTTATTACGGAGTTCCCATGCCCACCTTCCGGCTCCATCATCAGACCCTGGATATCATTTCGGTTCAGAGTACTCGTCAAGACAAAACAAATGAGCCCAAACACGACGGGGTTCTGACGTTTTATTACGGAGTTCCCATGCCCACCTTCCGGCTCCATCATCAGACCCTGGATATCATTTCGGTTTAGAGTACTCGTCAAGACAAAACAAATGAGCCCAGACACGATGGGGTTCCGACGTTTTATTACGGAATTCCCATGCCGACCTTCCGGCTCCATCATCAGACCCTGGATATTATTTCGGTACAGAGTACTCGTCAAGACGAAACAAATGTACCTGCCTCTAATCATTAAATTTATCCAAATTAAATATAAGTATGTATTAGGTATAACAGTGCATCAGACACTACATCTTAGTCCCCAGACTGACCACCCATGTGTAATCTTTTGCTTTGAACAGTTTGAACGTTAATTTGTTCTATCAGGTCGACAGAATGCTTGTTTTTCACTCGGTAATATAAATTAAAATTATACCTACAAATAATTAAATACACTCACGAACAATGAATTCTGGTCATTTCCTATTATAATTGTCCTTAGAAAATGACCCGAATTAATTGACCGTGAGTGTAATTAATCTCGTTATATGTATACCATATACCAAATACATCGCGCTAGACACTTGCTAACTAAATTATCTACGAAAAATGGTTAATTGTCCGAAACTACTTTTATAATCCGAATGAATCCGTAACAAAACAACACAACAACCTAAGCAACGCACAAAAGCAAAAAATACAAAATCATTGTGCGCAGCATACCGAAAAACAAAATATCCCGCAGGCAAACTCAAGGTAAAATTAGAAATAGCAACTCGTTCTATCTTGTTACGCAACGAGAAAAACGTTTAATTTCGTTCCACAGAAACGGAACTTAGTAAAAAACGGTATCGCAAAAGAACGGTTCTTTAACCGGTGATCACAAACAAAAACCAGAACCTTTCCGTTCTCGTGTCAATGAACAAAACCGGTATTCTACTCGGAACGGTTTCCGATCCCTGGTTGCAACACTGTTTATAGGGTGACAAAAACGGTAATGATACTTGAGCCGATTTTTGAGTTGTTGTCACCTTTTTAATTCTTCCGATTTTAGTGAAAATTGGTAAGTACATAGCTTTTATTAGAGTGTTAGTGTTTATTTATGATATATATTTACTCCCCACATTAGCCACGGAAAGAAAAGCAAAACAATTCAGTAAGTATTTTCGGAAACTGTTACTTTCTTATGTTGCATATTGAGTATCAAAATCACCACAGCATACTATCCTCAGAAATCTAATGACGTTTGACACATTTGACGTTTGTATAATGTCGCCATTTAAAAAGTTTGGAATAAATGTCAGTCTCATCTTTCATTAGCCAGACTCTAACAAAACAAAAATCGGCCCAAGTATCATTACCGTTTTTGTCACCCTATAAACAGTGTTGCAACCCGTTGTTTTTTTAAATTTGCCGCTATTTACTAGTCTCATCTTTCATTAGCCAAACCAAAGAGTAGTATAATATAACGAGCCAAACTCTACAAGTTACAATTTTACAATCTTAAACTTTGCTTAAACAAACTAGCAACATTGGTCAAACCAACCATTTGGTATTTGGCCACTGTTGCGGTATTCGTTGTGGTATTTGGCCAATGTTGCTAGGTTAGACTAGTAAAAAAATTGTAATTTGTAGCTTCGTGAAACGGGCCACTTGTAGCATCTTTTTCTTATAAGCGTTTTTATGGACGACTTGAACATTTGCATAGCTAACAGCTGTCATCTGTTAAAAACGTCAAAATAACTCGTTGTCAACAGTGTCAACTGTCATCAAACCATGGAATTACGTGGTTTCACATTATTAGCGCTCTCTAACAATTTCAGCAATACACGATGCAATCTAAATTATTTCCAGTGATTGACTCACAGATTTTATCAATCTGCTGTAGATACTTCATTCAGTACCATGTTGTTCATAGGTAGGGCTACGAAGTCCGAAGAAATGAAGTGCAGTGATACAAAATATTTACATCCAAAAATGATTTTAGAAAGGTTTAGGACGGTGTTGATATGGTCTAGTGTAGTGTGTACGTTGGCTGCGGTCGTTTCTTTGCACAAGTTACTTACTTACGAAGCGAAATTCTCCAAACCGTTCTTCCCTATACCGATTGGTTTGTATGGTAACTACCTGGAGACGGTTTCTGAGGAGTTGCCGCTGCCGTCGGTCAAGCCTAAGGACACTGTACGCGATTCAGAAGCCGTGGTATCACTAAATGCCGCTCTAGAGATGAAGAAACACGGTAAAGCGGACAAAGCATTAAAACTCTTCCAGCATGCATTTGCCCTTTCCCCTAAGCATGCAGACGTATTAAATCACTATGGAGAGTTCCTAGAAGACACGAAACAAGATGTAGTTAGAGCCGACCAACTCTACACTTTAGCACTAAGTAATTATCCAGACCATACGGGTGCTTTAATGAACCGGCAACGCACTGCCAGCATAGTCGAAAATTTAGACCGAGAAATGTTAAGGAAAATAGATGAAAAGCGTGACGCACTATCATCCATACCGGAGAACAACTCAGCTTTACGGAGAGCTAAGAAAGAGGCTTACTTCCAACACATTTACCACACGGTTGGTATTGAAGGTAACACAATGACATTGCAGCAAACTAGGAGTATATTAGAAACAAGAATTGCTGTTTCTGGGAAAAGTATAGATGAACACAATGAGATTTTGGGCTTGGATGCAGCTATGAAGTATATCAATTCAACATTGCTCTACCGCCTCCGAGATATTAATATGGGGGACATATTGGAGATACATAAGAGGGTGTTGGGGCATGTGGACCCAGTAGAAGGGGGACAGTTTAGACGGACTCAGGTGTATGTTGGGGGTCATATCCCGCCCGGGCCAACAGAGATTCAACGGCTAATGCAGCAGTTTTTAGAGTGGCTTAACTCTGAAGACGCATTAGACTTGCATCCTGTAAGGTGAGTGGTAGAATTTAGGTACATCTTGTGGTTTCCAAAGTTATTTTGACCACAAATGGACCTAGTTAACTCATTCAGTGCCAAGCTCCCAATTTCTCATACAAAATAAACCTGATAGTCGGGTTCTTAGCACTGACTGTGTTAAGCAAAAAGAATACAATCCATACACAATTAATTTATTATATCAAATATCAACGTTCTGCATCAGAATTTGGTTGGTCGTTTTTGTGGGTTGAATACTTTTCCCTTAATTGTATCCAACTTACTTGAAATGCCTAAACCCTTCATATTTTAAAAGAACTTCCTAATATTTCCACATCTTTGTATATCAATGGCTAAAAGCGGAAACATAGTCACCGCCATTGTTTCCTTTGACGGTTACTAGTTTCCACATTTTGCCATCAATATCATTTCTGTCTAATCTAAGCTGTCCAGCACTATTGCAGCTCAAGATTTTGCATAACAGTCAATGACTCACTTTTAAAATTAACATACAAATTCAGTAGACTGAATGATTAATTTGTGTATAGTGTAAAAAAAGTGCCTGCTTTCATTGAATTACATCAGCCTATTTGAACATAGACAGTAATCAAGACATCAAAGCTATGGTTCAGTGCTTTGATTACAACGTTATTTGCTAATTTCATAGAAAGGAGGAGAAACTTGTTAAAAGTTTCTTTTGATCTGTAATCAACTAATCACATTACTTCTCAAATTTAGTTAATGCTAAAATGCTAGGGATTTTCCCTTCCACAGCTGTCTAAATAATATTTTTATCAGATCAAATGACCTTGATTTTGTAAAGTGTTGATAATGACTTGTTTACCCTTTTTATAGGTATTTATTGGAAATCCATCATGATTAGAAATTCAATAAAATATCGCCATAGAGAGTAATCTAGATGACACAGTAAATTAACTATCATAAACAACTTAATTTTCTGTTAACAAAAGTGTTGATATTTTTTTTTAAATTGCCAATATACAAAATATTCAAAAATTACTTTTTTTTTCGAATTTAGATTGCTCTTTAGCTATATTTACTCATAATCTCCTGGGTAGTCATCGTTTTTATGTTCAGCATTTTCAGCTGAACACTAAAGGGTAATTTTATTGTACATGCTACACTGAGATAAACATAAAATAAAAGTGCAACCAAACTGCATTGCGCTTTTGTAAATTATTTTGTTTTGAAAAAAATGATACCTTGCTGAGCTTATACTGGTTCTTCTTAGGGCAGAGGTTTATTTTTTACATTGACATTCATTATTGTACTATGCGTAAATTGAAGAATAATGAATTCTGACTAAGAAGTGGTCTAGTCTAAAGTTTAAATCATTGTTTCCAGATACGCAGCCCTAGCCCACTACAAGTTGGTGCACATCCACCCGTTCATCGACGGCAACGGGCGCACCTCGCGGCTCCTCATGAACCTGCTGCTCATGCAGGCGGGGTTCCCGCCGGTCATCGTGCCCAAGCAGCACCGCCACCTCTACTACCAGCACCTGCAGACCGCCAACGAGGGCGACGTCAGACCCTTCGTCAGGTTAGACCCATTCATTATCAGTGGCGTGCACCCCATAAAGACAAAAATACACTGCCAACTAGGGGCGTATTTACCCTAGGGCCATCCGGGCCATCCACAAATTACGTCACATGATTTTTTTAGACTTTTTTGACTTGCCGCCCACTTAGGCATGATAAAAAAACTTTGAGCGCCTCCCACGGCAAAAAAACGACCAAATTGTTGTGACATTTTTTCGACGGGGGGGGGGGGGGGGGGGGGGGCTGCAATCAGGCTGATGCAGCTTGTAGTGGCTCCTTCTGGCGTACGCAAAAACTAGTTCATAATATAACCTAGTTACCTTTAATCATGTAGAAATCTATTTGTACTTTAGTTGATATTGTGATTTACGTTTTTATTTTCAAATGCGATAGCGCCCCCCTGGATAGCATTAACGCCCCCCGATTTCTTCCGAGGTCCTACCGCCCCCCTGAGAATCCTCAGCGCCTGCTGGCGGGCGGTAGGGGCCACTTTGGGAACCTATGTGCTAGACGGTCATGTTTCGCGCCGCGACTTAAACAAATATTCCCGTATCCCAGGTTCATAGCGCAGTGCACGGAGCGAACCCTGAACCTGTACCTGTGGGCGACGAGCGAGTTCTCGCACATGGTGCCCGCCATCGGCGACCCGCGCATCCTCGCCGGCGAGCTCGACACGGACGACCCGCTGTGAACCGGTGCCGTAGCGTGGGGGAGCATGGCCCCGGCCGGTAAAAAAAAGGGCGACAAGCGCGGATTTTTTTAAATACACTCACGGACAATGAATTCGGGTCATTTTCTATAAACAATTATATAGAAAATGACCCGAATTCATTGTTCGTGAGTCAATCAATTTAGAATTTTTTCGAATCGAATAGCGACGCAAATAAAATTAAATTAAAAATACCGATAAAAATCAATCAGGCGAAGGCATGACGTAATGATTACGCACCCGGGCAGGCATAATAACGAATGTCCTGATCGCATATTTATGGCCTTAGCCTGCGGCGCGGCCACGAACACCTGCATTCTAGGTTAGGTTAGGTCATTGTTTATTTAAAAACTGACCTGGGTGTGCGATTAGGAATGAATTACGTCACTCCATGCCGTAAGTGGTGTTTCTTCTATCCGCAACACGGTTTATTTTGTTGTAACTACAGTCTCATTCTCCAGAGCTATCTTAAGTAGGTATAGTGGAAACAAGTTTGTAACATTAACAAGCACCTTTCTGTTTAAATCGGCATTTTTCTACTTTTTAAAGAACACGACAATTTTAAAATGACTTTACTCATTTTTGACTTAAAACCACTAATAAAACATTAAAAAAATACCAGTTTTCGGCAAAAAACGGTGCATCTTGAGGTTAGTAACTTGCTTACTGTACTTAAGACAATTCTGGAGAATTAGTCTATGTACCTATACTTATTTATTGACCCTGGTTTATGAAATAATTGACCCAGTGGCTAGTGATGTGAAGGGTATATACTATGATCAGGACATAACGTATACATATCGTCAACACTTTAAAAAAACTCGTATCTGATACTGACTTCAGGTAAAAACGCAGTAAGTGTATATGAAGTTTGTATGTAACTTTGACGTTTTTCTCTACGACGTTTTTAGATACGAGTTTTTTTTAAAGTAGTGACGATATGTATGTACATACATCGGTCTTGGGGCGTCATACTCGCCTGGTAAATAATTAAGAGTGTTAGACCTCAGGTTTTAAGAGTTGATGCTTATTTTGAGTTATATTTGCGAGGCCCATGAGATTTGTGTATTTTCTAATTATCTGCAGATATTACGCAGCGCGTATTCTGCAGTTATTATTAGAATCAAAATATAAAAAAACACAACTGCCTTGTCACGATAGTAAACGATTGATAGTTCTATGTACTCTCTGTCCGTGTACATACAATATATATATATATATATATATATATATATATATATATCCTGCTTTAGACTGTATGTAGATGGTGTTTATAATGTGAAGCTTTATTTAAATGGTTACTTTTTATATGAATGCTATTTTACAACTGGACGTAGTTAAGCGAAAAGGATCCAATCCACAACACAGTTTTGTATGCAATTCCATATAAATCTGTCTTGTGTATTGGATCCTTTTCGCTTAACTACGTCCAACTAAGCCTGGTCAGAGAGTAGAGTTGGACTAAAATGTTACCGTGAATGAAACAAAGGAGACTCCTGAAGTAAATGGCATTCAATTCTATTGTGAGGTTTTTCAGGCAGCGTCATTTCATAAGGCCAGTGTTTTTCAAAGTGTCGATCGCGACCCACTGGGGGGGGGGGGGGGGGGGGTCGCAGAGCCTAGAAGGTCGCGACGGTCGAGAAACCTCAGGCAAAAAAGAAAAAAAAAAACAAAAAAGCTCAAAAGTGTAACGGAATAAAATTCAGGTTAGAAATCGTGGAGAAAAGGGGGGCACCAAATATTTTCACATATAAAGGGGGTCGTGCCATGAAATAGTTTGAAAAACACTGCATTAGGCAAAACAGCGGAGAATCTTTAGATAACTTGACCTACAGCTGCACACCTATTTTCTTCGTTAGAAGCTCCTTTCCTCGCTTGCTCGTTTGCTCGTGCCGCTTACTCAAATAACTAGACCGCGAGAGCGACGTTACGTCACGAACTGAAGATACTCGGAGTGTTTTGCGGCTCTCTCAAGGCATATAAACATGCGGTCCAGTAGAGACGCTGTGTTTTTCTATAAGGCACAAAGTATACACTAATACATCTCTCCACTCTCTGACTTAGTGAAACACGGTTTGACGCTTCCAAAAGCCTGCTGGCGGGCTCTACTATTGTATTACAAAATGTCTATATCCATAGATATGAATTAAATGTAAATATTTGTTAAATTAAATGCGAAATTGTGCATGGCAGCATTTTATGTGAAGTGAAAAAGTTGTTATTTGGTTATTAAAATTTATTGTATTTTAGTGATTAACGCACAGTATTTTGAGGTTGCTCATGGTGTGACTAAAAAAACGAACTTTTAATTCTTCTATTTATGGTGTAAGGTAGGTGACCTAGAAATCTTCCTTGGCAAGTAAGAATCATCATTTTTGCATGTTATTTAAAGTCTTGCCATTTATATCGTTGTTATCATTCAACGTTGATATTTTCCCGAAATAAAAAAAAAATTACAAACCTTTCATACAGTGATTTGGTCAGCGCGTTGGATGGTGCGCCATCACGCAAGGGACGCGTCCCACCGCCGGCGAGTAAGCGAGTAAAAGCGGGCGAGTAGCATTACATTGTGGATCTAGAAAGGTCGATCGATCACACTATATACTATCAGCCCGCAATTAACTGTTACTCGCCCAATATTACTCGTCGGCTATGGAGCAAGTGTATTAGATGATTTATGTTATGCCACACCTGGCCACAAAGTGGCTTTTTCCGCACGCTACGCGTACGGAAAAAGCTGCTTTCTGGCCAGGTTTAGACATAAAATTATGTACACAACACGGGAGGTAATAAAGAAAGCCCTCAATCGCATATTTACGTCCCTCGCTTGCAACTCGGGCCGCAAACATCTGCGATCTCGGCCTTTCTTTGTTTTACCACCCTAGTTGTGTCATGTACTATATCGTTAATTTAGTTACATTTGCCACTTATTTATGTACACATTTATTTATGTAAGTTTCTCTCATTTGACCAAAGAATTTTGATATTACTTTATGCCACATCACGTCTGTTGTAACGCGACCTTTTTGTCTGTGATACTGTTAATGTATTGGATTCTTTATTTATTATTTGTGTGGAATATTTAGACCGTTAGGTATGTTAGGCCTTATTATATTCGCTTAAAAAATTAAAGCTACTAAATTAAGCGACTATTTATCGTAAATTCAGTTCGCTCGTTAATTTTGTATGAAACCGTACTTAGTGTACTTCATCAAATACTACTTTTTCAAAGTATTAGATTGTCATTATTATCAACAATGAAACATTTTAAATATTAGACTATAAAATCCATAATTGCTCAAAAAACTTTACGTATTACCAAGGATAGGAGATATTAAATCTCCTTCGACAATCTACTTTATTGAGAAAGCGGTATTTGAACATGCTCGTATTTCAATAGTCAATCCTGGCAACTTTTAACATTTGGATAACATTTAATGGCCTCAATAATTCTAAATGTTTTACCAAAATGTGTGTTTATTAACTTCCTAGCTCATAATCTCTGTCCTTTTAACATTTCCATCAATAACAGTTAAGTCATTTCATTAGTTAGTTTTTTAAAAGGCCATTCAATGTTATTCGAAAATTTAAAATATTTCTATATTGGAGCATTCCACGAAATCGTCTACTTTGTCCCGCACGAGACTACTGTGGCAGCTACCTTAAAAAAGAAAGTTCTAAATTATATTATCAATTTAGAAACCAAGTTATAAACTATTGACATGCCAAAAATTTACTTCCTAACTTTGTTAGAAGTATGAAAAAAATGGCGTCTTGTGTTAATTGGTGGAATGCTCCATTTTGGAAAAGCGCATTTCTACTCCAGCTCCAAATATTGTTCGTTTTTGTATGGTCTTCCGATTTATTTGGTTATTCGTCTTCACTTTATTTAAAGCATTTTCATGATACCAGTACAAATCACTAGGTACGTTTCTAAATTAATTATGTATATAATAAATTTTGTAAATACCAAGGTTATGGGCAATTTTATTGAATCGAAATTTAATCCTTAAGTCCATTAGGCAACATCCTATAATAAAGTCATCGTATTTTTTTAACCGACTTCCAAAAGAAGGACGATTCTCTATTCGTCTGTAGGTTCTTTTTTATTTTTTTTTTGTATGTTTGTTACGCGATTACTCGAAGACGGCTGGACCGTCTTGGAAAATTCTTTTTTTGTTTGAAAGGGTATACTGCCGAAGTGGTCCCATTGCAACCAAATCAGGATCTGATGATGGGATCTTGGAGAAACCGAGGGAACTCTTCAAATATTACAGGCACACATATAGCGATTTCGGTATTTTTCGTAGTTTCTCGTCCATTTCTTACTAGCAAAATTTTTTTAGTGTTAACCGACTTCAAAAAAGGAACACATGTTTATGTAGGTTTCTTCCCCGATTACTTAAAAACGGCTGGACCGATTTGGAAAATTATTTTTTTGTTTGAAAGGGTATACTTCCGAGGTGATTCCATTGCAACGAAATCAGGATATGATGATAGGATCTTGGAGAAATTGAGGGAACTGTTCAAATATTAGAGGCACACATATAGCGATTTTGGTATTTTTCTTAGTTTCTCGTGCATTTCTTGTTAGAAATAAGTTTCCAGTCTTAACCGACTTCGAAACGAAGTTCAATTTTTATGTAGATTTGTTCCCCGATTACTTGAAAACGGCTAGACCGATTAGGATTTTTTTTCTTTTAACTAAATAGAGAGAAAGAATCGTGAGGGCCTATGAGTAATCAAGGCACACGTGTCTACTCTATATCGTAGCACAATTGGTGGATTTAATGCCTTACGGTATTCTCCACCAGTCAACCATTGGGATAGAATTTAGTCGGTGCACGATAGGGCTTCCAATACCTATTATGGTATGTATTGGAATAGAGATAACAAACAAAATATATTAATTGACGTAACTCATAATAAGGCACCAAGTTGAGCATGACGTCACAAGCCATACTAAACTGCATATTAGTTTCTGAGCGTTTTGACACTTCATAAAAAGAAACTGTTTTTATACCACACCTGGCCAAAAAGTGGCTTTAACCGCACGCTACGCGTACGGAAAAACCCGTTTTCTAGCCAAGTGTAGACATAAAATTATGTACACAACACGGGAGGTTTTAAACTTTGTTTTACCACCCTAGTTGTGTAATGTCTATAATAATCAAATAGCCTAATTGGAAGCCCTAGTGCACGCTTGCTTTTTTTAGTTTAGTAAGGTAAGAAATAAAACCGACGCTCAATTTCGATTAATTTATTATGTTATGTGCGATGTTAAAATATGTTTATTACAATAAAGCATTGCTCAGGCGGCCGCCCCCGTCGGTGCCCGCCGCCGGCGAACAGTCAACGCAAATATTACAATTAATAATAATTAAAACATGTATAATAAAGAGAGATTTCGTTCAGTACAATCAAATCGCCGCAACGCAGTGACTCTGATACAGAGTACTGATTTAGTTTTTTTATTTATTAATAAGCACTATCTAATAAGTCGATAAGCTATAGGATCCTCCGAGGACTAGCAAGCAAACTTGCCGAGAGTTGTTCTGGTATAATCCGATAACACACATAGCTATACATATGGCTAATAGAAGCAGGGCTTGTAACGGCTTTAACTTATTTTAGAAAACGACAGAACCTATACTCAAAAAGGCTTCGTTTCAAGTTCGCATCCCGTCCTCTCTCTCACTCAAATGTTCTATAAAGAGTGAGCGAGAGAGATAGCACTACACGAACTCCGAACGAAGACGTTCGTAATTGAGCCCCAGACGTTTTCTCGTTTCTTTTTGTAGTCCGTGTTTATATGAAATAAATTAATCACATCACAAAATAGTTAAGGTACCGAAATCACTAAACGGTTAGTATGCATAACGGTTACAAGCCCTGAACAGAAGTCAACAGCCGTCGGGACATCCCGAAGCAAAGTAGCACCTGCGGTAGGAAACCAAAAACATCGTGTTTTGAACATTTATTCGCAATACAAACAGTTGTAAACAATTTTGAGATATTCGCTCACAAACAAACAAGCCGAAATACATGAATACTTATACATTCGAGTTCAGTTTTACTCTTTTTCTAATAAAAAAAAAACATTTTACACTTTTTATAATTATAATAGGGACATATCTATTTTTAATGAGAATGTAAAAATAAATTACAATTAAATACAAAATGATGTCTGTGTGTAGATATTTATTACATCGGCTCATGTCAGTCCTATTCCTATCGTGGGCCCGGTTGAAAACTAGCTCCTAACGGCTGTTAGGGTCAGTTTGCGTCCGGGGCGCTAGGATCGTCACTAGTAAGGCCAACCTCAAATATACCACGTCATTCTCGCACACTGTCACTGTCATTCGGCCCCAGTCTTTATCAACTTGTTTTATATAGTAAATACACTTCTAAAAACTACCGTCTTCTCGTAAATGGGAAGTTTTCAACACCACTCTGCAAATTGTCAATCAAGGATTCGAGAAAATTGCTATTAAAGAAAGAAAAAGTACCTAAGCGAAAAAAAATTGAGTTCAGAAATGTGTTTACTAAATAAATTCGATTTGGACAGAATTTGTTACTACTATGACAAAGTACGTCTAGCTATAATAGTATGTCTGGTTTCTGAGGTTGGCTACCATATTACGGTCCGTCGCTAGTTTGCGTATACAACTTGCAGAACCCACGGTACCCGCTATTCCCAACTTGAAAACAGTGTCGGTACGTAACAATCGATGTTATAACTTTTAATTGAAATCATACAACAGGATAAAGCCCTTGAATCCATAAAACAAGAAACTATATGAGCCAGAAGCGAAGCGCCCATCAAAAGCGATTAACTTTCCATAAAATAAGCAAACCACTCAGTAAGGCAAGTAAGCTCAATTTTATTTCAGAAGATCGTAAACTGTTTATTTTCAAAATTTTGGAAATATGTAAATGCAAACTAAACTAATTTTACATTTGCTGCCTTAAACTCATAATTTTAGGGTGCAATATCCGATGGCAAATAATATTACTACTACTTCAAGAGCTTTTATCATAATTCCAAAACTTTTCCTCTCGGTTCTCACACATAAAGAGTACGGCAACTCTCATACAAGCAGCCTTCCATCCATATCGAGACGGAAAGCCAAATAAGACAGCGAAATGAATCTAACATTACTAAATTCTGTACACAACCTCTTAAACGATCCCACATTGTATATGGTTTAGTTCATTTGCTAGGCACAATATAGTATATAGCACAAAATAACCACAAAAGGCTTTAATAAATGTTAACCCTTTTTTTGGACGACATTAATATTTACCATCATAAATAAAAGAAACCGCATCTATACAGAATGAAAGTTCAGAATTGTTATAGTTTTCAATGTAATATTAAAGGGTTAATCAAATTGACATCAAGTATTATTGCTTGGTTTATGTGCCCTTTTTCGTAGATCTTCAATAGCGGACTGTCTTTATTTGGTTCGGGGGACTAAACTGAAAACTAGATTTTCTAAAATATTACCACAAAAATAACATAAATTTAACTTCATTTGTCGAAAACACACTATACTATTCAATTTGACATGATATCTCTCGAACGCAGCACCGCTGGCGTGCTTCTTGTGGTATCGTAAACACAATGATATGAATATATTACAATTTAAACAACGATTAATAACAAGCATTAAGGCAACACATCCAACGTATACCATATTAAGTAGTCACGGCTCCAACGAAAACACTAATTTTGAGCTGGCTTTCATAATCATTAATACTATTTCACACTCATAACTAGTCGATATTCCAAAATATTTTTTCAGTATTACAATTTACACACATTAAGAACTTGATCTGAAAAAAAGTAAAATGATTCCATAGTGATATCGATAAATAAAATAATCGTAATAGATACGACTAAGCACCGGTCTAGGAATGCACCACATAATTCAGTTTCATATACCACTGTGTTTCATATCAAGCTCCAGAACTAAATATGCCTATAATTTTTGTCATGCATAAAATGGATACGCCGAGGCCTCATCTTTGTACTCACCCGATCTCCCGTTTTTAATACGAATATCTACAATTTTAACGTCTTCTAAAGAATCCTTTTAAACACATTTAAAACCTTTACTACTGTTTTGTCAATTTCGCAAGAAGAGAACCGCTTTAAAAGCTGGTTCTCAGCTCGCATACAAAAGAAGTTTCAGATAAAAACTCCACTGCAGTCTTTTAAATAATCGTCTAATCTAAATGTTTAAAAGAATTCCCAAAAAAGACACTAAGAGATAGGCCATTAGATGAGTTAAATGCAATGAGTAAGTCACTTATGTTAGAGGAAATAATTCCCATGAACGCATCAGGGTATCTACTCCAAAATTCCAACATCGTCCTCTCTTCTGATAGCTAGAGCTTAGAAGAATGGAATCATGTTAAGGATTTCAGAATAAACCCCACGACCGTAACACAGTGCATTAAGATCTACAGTAACCGCTTACTATATGCGTGATATCCTAAGACTTATATCACCGCGTTTCCAAGCAATTATTGTAAAGAATTATATACACTAGTCCTTAGGTCTTCAATCAATTTTATATATACACAGCGCGCTCCCTTTCGCCGGTTTGTGCTTCAAACACTTACAGTTAACAGTCTATCGTTTCATCAACAACGCGACGGCATCCGTTACAATGTACTACATATAACTTTATATACTCCACTGCTTACTCTCCGAATCTCGGATCTATAGTCTATACTTTTAGGAATTTAAAAAAGGTAAATAAAAAAAAACTACGTGACTCGGATCGTTCAGCCAATGGTATGATGTTACACATATAAAACGTCAGTTTGATTGGTTGTACGCTCCGAGTCACGTGGATTTTTTGTTTTTGTTTACCTTTTTTAAGTACCTAAAAGTACAGACTATAGACGAACTGCAAAGGCAACCTTACTACGCATGAAATAAAGTTCACATTTCAAAAGTTCGGAAAGTAAGCAAACGATGTGATAATGCCAAACTAGTCTTCGCAAGCTATCGTTGTACTACTCACACTAAGTGTGAGCGCGAAGGATGAATATAAACTTGCGCGAACTTCGTTTTAGGAAGATAACTGTCACCCGACATTCGAAAAATAATGGAAGAGGATAGTATTATAGGCCAGCTACTTACAATTATGTTAAGATCAGAATTAACGGTAACAGAGCCGAAGAATCAGTTTGGCGACAGAAATTTTTAAAACTTCTTAAGCTAAAAATTCGGAAAATTTAAACGCAAAAAGGCGCTTATTTGTTAAAAAATAAAGTACGAATAGGTATAACAGAATACATTAATCAGTGCGCAGATAAAACAAAGAAAGACATTCGACAGCTGCCAAACTGACAACCTTTCAACCTAATACCGTTTAACGAATACAGATTAAATTATACACAGTTTGAAACAGACGACCGCGGCGGCAACACCGGCCGAGGGGCCACTAAGGCCTTTCGAAAATTTTAATTGCTTTACCTTTAGCACCCTATATTTATCTTGGTGAATTAAGTGACAGTAAATACCCTTTTCATGTTTCGAATTGGTGTTTCCCAAATGTATCAAGAGGCATTTTATCTGAACCCGTTAAATTTCCAGTTCAGGATTATCATAAAACCATCCCAACCTAAGTTAGAAGCTTATAAGAGGTGAGATTTAAAAAAAAAACGTGAAAATTAACGGTTTCAGCACCCCTTGTGGCATTGGAAGCTGGATTTCAAAACATTTTCGGCACAGATCTCAAACGTCTATGCGTATCTCAGACAAGAAGTACCACTTACCTAGTTGTCAATAAGATCGTAGCAATTAGCTGCTATGAAGATGCAATTACAAATCGTTCTTATTGATTATGCAATGTGGTACCTTTTTTATCTTATAAAAAACGGATCATTATCGTTGTTAACAGCAAAAAAATTCTCGACGTACGAACACACAACTCCCCACTTTAAACTCGAATGCTCAACGAGCTACGGTCGCAGATACTCGGTGAGAGTGGACTCGAAACATGGCGAGGAAATGTCGGCTATTGACAACGTCAGTAATCCGTTTTTAAATATTATAGCTTGGCAACTTCGTTGATGACACTCACGTGTGTGCTTTTTTTTATGTGCAGCCGTAACTACTTACACAAGTTACCGCCAACACGAACGGTGACCGACGGGGGCAGCCTCCGCAGACAGCCGTTCGTGTTGGCGGTAACTTGTGTAAGTAGTTACGGCTGCACATAACAGAAAGCACACATGTGAGTGACACCAACGAAGTTGCCAAGCTATAATACAACATGATTGAGCCTCACGGTAGTTTACCAGACAAAACCTTTTGCATAAAACCGTCACATCGGTCGATGCCGCCATAATGAGATATTAACGTTAGGGACTGGCTGTAGATATGTCCCAGCCAACTAGTTTAATTAGCGATTTGGTTAACTGCCTAGCATTTTCACTAAACTATGATCCGCCGGCAGGTCGACGGAGCCCTGCTGCGCGGGGCTTCTATTCCTGCTCTGAGGGACACAAGCTGACTAACAAACATAAACTAAAATAATGAGTGTGTTTAATGAAAAGGCTAGGCAGGCAGCTAACCGAACAGCTTATTAAGCTAATTGGCGGCGACGGATAGATAAATAGGTGACTAGTGTCCGACCGAAACTAGTTTTCACGGCCGAAACCGAAACCGAATTTCGGCTTTGATCTCAATTTCGGCCGAAACCAGAACCGAAACCGAAACTTCCATATAAGGTCATGTATTCGTGAGAAGAAAAAAAAACAATCAATATCAGTCAGTCTTCTTTTTTAAATAACATATTATAATTTAGTCTCTAATATTTAGAGTAATCATTGATTATAACATATTATAACTTGTTATTTCAAATGAATTATCTGTGCTTTTTTGAAATAAAGACTGTCCGATCGCATCACGAAACCCCTCCAAATTCAGTTTCGGTTTCGGCTGCAGTTTCGGCCGGATGGCAGCCGAAACCGAAACTAAGCCGAAAACCGTTTTTTTGCCGAAACCGCAATTTCGGTCGGACTCTATATGTGACCCTAACCCGGCCGGGTGGCTCGCGTCGCTGGCTAGTGGTGGGGAGGCTGCATGCGACGCGAGATGTGCTCTTCCTGTTGCATTTTGGCGCGGAACTCTGCGACCAAGTCGCGCGACTGCGCGAGCACGGCCAACTGCTCGTTCAGAAGCTCCTCCCATTGCGTCGCGTACGCTGTGCAACATAAAATGACAAAATATTATACAGGCCGTCCCAAGACTATGGGACATCGAGGGAAAGTACCTTAAATATCGTAGATATGATTTTTTGCTGAAAGAAGACTATGTTATTTTTAAAAGTTAGTAATCCTGCATTACTTGCTTCGTCTGGGAATGGTACCGGCTCAAATGTGAAAAAACAACACCCCGTATTTTATGATGACAATCGAAAGAGTGGACAAAAGCAAATAATTTCTCTTAAGTAACATAGTATCTCAAACGAAAGGAATACCGTAAAATATTTGATTTCAATGTTGAGAAAATTATTTCCCATACAAAAAAAGTAATTAAAAAAAAAATCTTCGAATGCAGTATTACTTACTTTTAAAAATAAAATGAAGTCTCCTTTTAGCAAAATATCCTATCTCCAATATTTGAGATACTTTCCCTCAATGTCGCATAGTTTTAGACACCCGGTATAGGGGGACAATCGTGATTATTATTAATTATTAACCTTTTATCGATGACACCACGCCCAATTTGGTTTTCCTATTAATGTTTAGTTATCTTAACATTTTCGGTTATGAAAATAATCCCTAAAACAGTGAACGACATATTAGATCCGCGCCGCTACTCTTAGGGCCTCCGCTAGCTGGCGCGGACGCCCGCCGCGGACGCACGCGGCGGGCGGGCAAAAGTATGGACCCGCGCCCACTTCACTTAGCGCTGTTCATACAATTTCTTATTAGACGGGCGTCCGTTCCGGGTAATCCGCGTCAGCTAGCGGAGGCCCTTAAAATTAGACCCGAATATTAAAATTTGCCATAACCTTGAAACCCAAAAATAATAATTTATTAGTAAAAATGACAACAGGAACGAACAAATAACAGTGAAATTTCCAATACAAAGTTTATAAACCTTGAACTAGTTAGATGTTATTTCTGTCTGCATGTATAACCGTTATATGCAAATGCGCACAACATTCAAGGCAACAATAGCCCTCAATGACCTTGACCTTTTTACAGCACTTTCTTTGATATCTTGCCAACGGACATCATAATTTAGTTTGCAAGATATCAAACGATATCTCGTATATAATCGACCTTCAAGGTCATTGCTAGCTATTATAGCCATGCATTTTAGCCACATTGCTAAAGTTAAAAGTGGACGTGGTTAAAGCAAAAGGATCCAACACACAAAAATGTCTTCAACGAAATCTCAACCTTAAGGTTTGGACTGAAGGTTGGAATTTCGTTGAAATTAGTCTTGTTACTTAAACTTAACTAGTTAAGCTGGTTAACCATAGATGTATGATATACCTAGATACACAATCAGCCGGAAAAATGGCCCCACAAAAGTGCTAGCTGGCTAGCTTGGCTAGCTCATTTTGACTTAGTCTGGTTTCAACCATAGACGGCGACAGTTGTCAACAATGGCGACATGTTGCGTCAAAAAAATGCGTTAATAGCAGCAAAAAACAAGAAAGAAAGATGGAATATACTTCTTTAATTAAGGGCCAATTAATATTGAGCAGAATTACAAGTGAACTCATCGTAATTTCATAGTTTTTTAATTATCTTCGCGAATCTTTTACCAAAAAGCGTCCATTTATTTGCTGCTCACTTTTGACGTAAACAACGAAGTCACTTTTTGATATGTGCCAATAAACCAAAGTTTTCAAATGTTCGTTTTTCAAATTTGACACATAGGTGTCATGGAACTAAGTTATCTTTTGAATGACAGTTTCATAAAGATACAGCTTATAAATTAACGTTATTAGCGTATATTTGAGTGTAACTACAAATGTCATTTTGCGCCAGATTCATAGACATTTTTCTTTGAAACTGTGTGTCTATGTTATTATACGTCAATGTGGTTAACACATACTGTCATTAAAAATATTCCTCTTTAAGTGTCAACCAGTCTAGTCAGTTATGTTGTTTTTGTAAACATCCTTCAATTGCAGCGCAGTGGATTAAAACGAAATATCGCCTAATAAGCGATTTCTGCAGGCCTATGATGATCACGAATGTAGCAAAATCGATAAAATGATAAGACATCCTTCACTCTCGCACTTACATATTCGCCACAACGTTATTGGCCATTTATCATTTGTTTATTGTGTTATATACACGACCATCATAGGCCTCCTAAATTTAAATGTCAGATGAGCGTCAGCTTTGGCGTTATTTCTTCAAGCGATGACCGCGCGAATGAATTTTGTTACAAATGAACTAACTGACTGACATCGGTTTGCGGACCAACAAGTCTTCACGTTTTCCGTAAGTAATGATCTAATTATTAAAGTCATTGCAGCCACATAATATGTGTATTAAGGATTCATTTAGAGTTTGTTATTAGTCAATTTAACTTCTTACTAGAACCATAGGTTAAAAGTTATAACTAGGACAGAAATAAGTTTGAAAGTGCCCGAAATTATCGAATATTTAAACAAAACCTGTCTCTGAAATTATAAAAATATGTAGTCTTTTATCAAATCAGAACTAGACCGAAAATAAGAAGGCGGGACAACTTGGACACATTTTTTGGTGTTCGGATGCACTCAATAGAGAGATGGCAGAGAATTTAGACATGCTATTGAGGAAAAAGAATACAAAGTGATCTTCTAATTTTAATCAACTTTCCGGTTTAATTGCAGTGTTAGTGCTTTTACAGCAGCGTTGCCAGATTTTTTTTTGCCAAATCGGGATTATGAAACTTGTTGAGTAAAAAAACCGGGCTTCCTTCGTCGAAAGCGGGACATAGTAAAAAAGCGTATATATTCCGAAGTTTTTGAATATTTATCTTTTTATTTCAGTTTGAATTACTTGTCCGTGCCATCCGCCCGCACTTCCTCAGCGCGCTGCACGCACGGTCGAGTTATCCCCGAAAAGCGGGACTTAGCCTGTCCCGCGCGGGACGTTTAATTTTGATTTAAAAATCGGGACGTCTGGCAACGCTGTTTTACAGCGAAAGGCGATAGGTCCGCAAACGTCTGTCGTATAAATGAATCCCTAATTCCAGACCTAGCTTCCTGCGGTCTCGCGCGCCAAGGCCTCGGCTCGTGGGCCGCAGCCGCTTGCGGGCCAAATACGACCGCTCTGCGAACGCCGAGACATGCAAACAAACATGCAACACTCCACTACAAGGGCACAAACAAGGTGGCAGTGACCGGCACGAAACTAGACCCAAAATGGTTACGAGGATCGAATTTACGGTTCGAAATTTATCCTAGAACAGGGGTCTCTAAAGTACGGCCCGCGGGCCAAATCCGGCCCGCAAGCCGGTCCAATCCGGCCTGCGTAAGAGCTCATGGTCCGGCCTGAGAGCTCGCGCTCCAGGGACGCCAGGGGCCGAGAATAGAACATTACACAACTAGGGTGGTAATACAAAGAAAGGCCGAGATCGCAGATGTTTTGCGGCCCGAGTTGCAAGCGAGGGACGTAAATATGCGATCGAGGGCTTTCTTTATTACCTCCCGTGTTGTGTACATAATTTTATGTCTAAACCTGGCCAGGAAACAGCCTTTTCCGTACGCGTAGCGTGCGGAAAAAGCCACTTTGTGGCCAGGTGTGGCATGAAAAAGATTACTTAACTCTGTGGTCGACCATGTCTATGGCCCGCGCGAGATTTTCAAAGGTACAGTGTGGCCCTTTGTTAAAAAAGTTTGGAGACCCCTGTCCTAGAGAATCAGACATACACACATCGAAGACATTTACATATACCGCATACGTATACATATTTCTATTCCTATACATAGATCGCACTACCAGCGACAGCGACACCTCTTTTAGTGTCATAGTTTAGGTCTACTTTCGTACCGGGCACTGGTAGCAGTGGCATTTCGTTTATTTTATAGAACCCGATTCATATCGGCTCGCCTGTTTTATAATTTTAAGCATTCTTTTCTACTGCTCTGCTCTGCCAAATCTGTTTAAGTTTTACTCAAGGGTATGCTTAACGGTACGCCACTGCTAGGTAGACACATATAAGCACAATATAATATTTACTACAATTTCCACTTAACAGCTTTACTAGCGGCGATGCGAGTGTCGTAACCGATTCAGACTGGCTTGCCTATTGACTCTGTGCAAAGTGCTTAGTGGGGATACAGTAAAATTGGGAGGACTGGGCCTATACTCCGCAATGCTCCGTTCGAAGTCGGTATCCTGTCGTCTTTCTCACTCAAATGTGTTAAACGTTTGTAGTTGAGCCGCAACGCTGTAGCGCGTGTTGCATGTAGTAGGATACAGCCTTAAGATTGTCCAACATTTCATTTCATGCTACAGCTTTAAAGGGTCCTCATTTTTTGACTCAACCTATTATAACACATACTGCCGTACTAGTGTACAGTCCACTCACCGTCCTGGTCGAAGTTCGTCTCGTGAGCTTAAACTGCAGGCACTGCTGTTCCGCGCGGTGCATGTAGTCAGATATAGCCTTGTGGTTGTCCAGCACTTCTACATCTTTGACATTGGTAAGCGTTCCCAAAGTCCCAATTTTTTGGCAGCAGGGACATTTGTTGCCTTCTAAGACCCAGCCTAGAAACTACAATCAATCATCAATTTACAGCAAACTCACCGTCCTGGTCGTAGTCCACGTCTCTCGTGAGCTTAAACTGCCGACACTGCTGTTCCGCGCGTTGCATGTAGCCTTGCACTTAGTTGTCCAAAACTTCTACAGCTTTGATGTTGTTAAGGAGTGTTTCCAAAGTCCCAATTTTTTGGGAGCAGCCTAGAAACTGCACACCGTCAATTTACAGCAAACTCACCGTCCTGGTCGTAGTCCACGTCCCTGGTGAGCTGCAGCAGCGTCACGCAGCGCTGCTGCGCGTGCTGCATGTAGTCAGATATAGCCTTGTGGTTGTCCAGCACTTCGTCCTCGGCCCGCTGCAGCTCCGAGATGGCCTCGTGGAAGTTGTACATCTCCGCAGACATGTCGCCCTCCTGGATAACGAGGATCTTATGTTAGATGTAGATTATTGATGCATTGTGTTAAGGGAGCGCGCCTGTTTAAAATATTATGAAAAATAGAGAAGCGGTTCAACGCGTGTAACCATAAAGTGGAATATTTGAATGGTATCTGTAAAATAACAAATATGTGCAAGGAATATTCGGACAAATAGAGTAAATATGGAGCTATCCACGAAATCATCTACTTAGTGCCGCACGAGACAACTATGGTAGCTACCTTAAAAATATAGAGAAAGTCCTAAATTACATTATCAATTTAGAAATCAAGCTATAATATATTGACATGCCAAAAATTTACTTCCTAACATTGTTAGAAGTATGAAAAAAATGGCGTCTTGGATAAATAAAATGATGGCCAAACGAGGGGAACCCTGTGCTAACCCTATGGGTACCAGTGGTGTGGCGTAAAAGATATCCTTAGGCAAGCCGATGCAGATTTAGTGTACATGGGTGAATCAACTTTTCTTTATCAACAAAATTTCACCTTCCCCGACTAAAATTGAAACGAAATCTTTATTCGGATATTTTTTGAATGTGTATGCTCATTTAAAAGACAGATAATAAAGCTACGTAATGCAAATATTTTTTATTATAATTTGTTTATTATAACTTGTTTATAAGACCCAGCGGACATAGCTGTCCCCCACTTTTGTATGAAAATAAGGGTTCGCCCGCTGGATCACCCTATTTATTTATTAAAAACTACTTTTATTTTTACCTAATCTATCTCTAGATGTAAGATCTTGTTCCATTTAAATCATGTTAAAACATGCAAAATGTGAACAAATAAGGAGAAAGGGAAATCTTTGCATAAAGCGAAAAAAAGTTGATTCACCCACATTTTCCTTAAGAGATGTAGAATAAGGTACTCAAATGGCTGATATTAGGCAAGCGAGGAATCGAGTTGTTTGGACGCCACGCCACGCGTGGGTACATACGTTGAGCGAGCGCAACTGCGCCAAATCGTCGTGCTCGGGCTCCATCTCCACGTCGGCGGCCGGCGACTCGGCGCGCTGCCGGGACGCGTCCGACGTGCCCAGCTCTTTCACCCTGCAACACCAACACCAGTTATTTTATTTCGACCCTGTTATGCAATAACGTGTCAAATACATAGGATTTCCATAGCACATAACACTTTATTGCGTAGCGTTAGGCCGTATCTTAAGACCCTTAGTAGGATACAAATTTGAGGTTAGGCAGTATATTTTTGTCCTCATTGAGTGCACGACGCTGCAATTGAGTTGGCAAGACCCATCACGCAAATGTAGCGAACAGCTCTGGATTGAAAATGTGATGATAATAGGCTAGACGACTAAAAAAACTGTTTAGTCCATCAGTTACATTATTAAAAAATATTGCACACGTATTTTTTCTTTTGTTTCACAAACAAAAAATGACGAGGATACAGTGCTTAGAAGTTTCGAGTGACGTCACTCTATGGTACAATTTTTACCTAGGAGTGACGTCACAAGCCCCCACTCCGGAAGTTTCATGATCATATACCTTTGTCAATTTTTAATAATTTGATAAGCCAAAAAATACAATCCAATTTTTTCCCATAATCTAACTGACGGACTAAATAGAATGATATATTTTTAACCCAGTCGTCGTCCCTATTCTCCCCGTGTCTTGTCTGTTTCCCTGTTCTATGTTCCTGTATTTGACCCGACCGTACCTGGGTGGATTTCAGAGCGTTTCAACCGCCGTCATCATCAATCCCGATATTGTGATGACATCTTTTTAAACATTACATAATTTTTGATCAGAACATGAAAATAGTAGGTACTATTTTCGGATTTTATCAAAATAATGGGATACATTCTTAAAGTAAATCGTCTAAATTTCGGGATTGGTGATGACGGCGTTTGAAACGCTGTGAAATCCACCCACCTGTCCGCGTATCGCAGCGTGTTGAGCGAGTGCTCGCAGGAGTTGAGCGCGGGCGAGACCATGGCGATCATGCACGTGCGAGACTTGTCGCCGATGAAGCTGTCCCGCAGCACTTGCGTCAGCTTCGATGCTCGGAACGGCAAGTGGTTGCCCTTCATGCCGAGGGCTCGAATGCACTCTTTGAGGGCGAGGAGGGATTTGTTGATTTCGGCGCCCTCCATTCCTGTAAACAAAACGAAAGCGGTACAGTATGTCATAAATGGAAATTAGAATAGCGCACCTAACCGTACCTTCGCCTTGACGTTGCCTATTGCTATGGCTTTTTGGAAATCAACAGGTTTTTCCTTATCTATTAGCCACTCACGTGATTGATATTTTGCGTTCGACTCTATGCTATCTTGACATAAGGGTGCTGACATACAGCTACAGCTGCACAAAGCACGTGAGTGGTTATAATCCTAAGTATATAAGCTAGCAGTGGCGGTGTAACATTTATAACACCAAGCGCGCCAGCGGCCGAGAAACAAGATTACTTAACTCCTTGGTCGGCCATGTCACAGTATAAGCAGTAGTTTTTCTTCCGACAAAAAGGTACATCGGGAGCGCGCATGTGTGCGCGCCGTGTACGGACTCACCACAAGCAAACATTTCCCCATGCACACCCATGCCACAGTACGGAGTGCACTCACACAGACGCGCGATCGTACGTCTGTGTAAATACGTGTCGCGCGCTCCTAAACGCCGAAAACGAACTACTTGGTTGTCTTTATACTTTGGCAATGTCGTGTGGCCCGCGCGCGATTTTGAAAGGTGCAGTGTGGCCTCGGTATGTATAATGTGCTATAATCATTGACTTATACAAAGGACAGACGGTTCCAACGCTTTGGCGGTAAAAATACCGCCAAATCAGTGCCAGTCAGTAGTGCGACACACGGCGCGTGCACTGCGCAGCTGGTCTTTATAGCTGCATTTTTTGTTACGGGGAAAATAGTTCCGAACTGTTCGGATAGGCCTATCCTTACTTTTGAAATCATTGGTTATTTATGTATACGTACGGGTCTGCCTGTTGGCGGAGGAGGTGTCGGCGCCTCGCTCGTTGCCGGCGAGGTCGATGAGCGAGAACTTGCCGTGCACGCGGTGCATGCCGGGCGACCGCACCACTATTTGGAATACTGCGTGTGATCGCGACGAGTTCGAGTTCGCTGAAGTCTGCCAACGAACAAAAAGCATATATGTACATGCAGCATGATAAGGGATCATCCATATAGTACGTCACACCCATGGGGGGGGGGGGGGGGGGGTCCAGCCAAATGTGACAGCCTATACTAACAAGGTCAAATGTGTTAGGAAAGTGTGACATGGGGGGGGTCTAAAAGTCTGAAAAATCGTGTGACGTACTTCGTGGATGACCCCTAATACATTGTAGTTTTATTTGCAGTTTTATTTGGTAACAAACATTCATATATAAACATCTACACAAACTTTCACATTTACAATATTAGTAGGATTGACCTCAAGTGTCACCGGATGGTAAACGACTAATAGAACCGATAACAATCGTTGTTATTGTACTTATGATCTACCTCGGTACAATAGAGAATGTGCACGGCGAAGGTGCTGCCAACTGGTGCCGCCAATCTAAATCAATTACCCACTCATGCTGGGCTGGGGCCACATTGACGGAAACGCCGTTAATTTATTGCGATGAAGGACGATTAACGTCAGTGTAGCTACGGCTTACTATATTTGACACTGACACACACACACACCAACACACACACACACACTCAGCCAGCCGCACAGTGACAGCTTGATTTGACAGAGGTGATAGTTTCCTTTATTGTCCATCCGTGTCTCTTTTGTCGTTCCCACCTATAACCTATAGTTCGTGCACGTTCCCTATAACAACCTGCATAAACATACAACATAAATGCCCGATCCAATCTACCGGACAATAGATCATCACATCGATGATGACTTTCAAGACGTCATTTTTTTATATACGTCATGGGTGTCATTTTCTTTATTTTCGATTGTACCTGTCCAGAGGTCCTGGCGGCGTTGCCATGTTGGATGAGCTTGAGGACCTCGTCAACATTGTCGACGACCTTCTCCGTGAGCCCCACAATTTGCACTTGTTGCTTGCCGTCTTCTAGCACTCTGAGCTTCGCCTTGTCCGCTAGTAGGTCGAACACCTGTAATGTTCAAAGGGATGCCTTTTATAAAGTTATTACGCAAATGGTGACTGAAGTAAACATTTATAGTACACTAGCGAGTAGCGACCCGCCCCAGCTACGCACGGGTGCAATGCTGAAACTAAATGCATGTGTTATACATATAAACCTTGATATTAAAAAAAAACGCATCAATATCCGTTGCGTAGTTTTAAAGATCTAAGCATACATAGGGACAGACAGCGGGAAGCAACTTTGTTTTATATAACAATAACAAGAAAATTAAATCAGGAACTAAAGGGGGTCCCAATACAAGAAACGTGTTTTCTTTAGCGTTATTCACTCAATTTTAATAAAGATATTTGGTAGATGTTTGATATATTTACATAATATGTTTTTTTATTACCGCTATAAAAACCAATAATAAAATCAAAGTAAACCTAAAAATAAAGAGAGGTCCCAATCCAAAAAACGTGTTTTTTGGCGACTTTTTGCTTGATTTTAATAATGGTAATAGGTAGACGCGGTTTTCAATCAAATCTTAAGAGGAAACAGGAGGGCAGTTTTTCCATACAAACGTAGTCCCCTGTTTCCTCCCTGGATAATGCCAGTAGAGCAATAATTTTTTGTCCAAAAATCTATGGCTACTATTGATATGTTCCTATGTTTTCCTTTTTACGATAAGTTGATTCTCAAAAGAGATATTAACCTTCAAAAACCTAAAAAAAATGCCAGATTTTCCGCTGTGTTCACACATCCAGAAAACAAATTTGACTAGATTATTAAAAAAAAAGAAAACATAGGAACACGGCCAAAACCTTTCTTTAATGTTTAATGAAAAAATTTGTTAAATAGGTTAAGTTTTGGGGAAGTAATCAGGGGACTACGAAACGTTGTTTTCATGAAATTTTAAAAGGTATTTTCGGTCCAAGCTGCAGGTTGTCTCTATCGCGCTCTGCGCGGGAGAGGCGGGCAGTGCGGGACAGCGACACATTTTACAAATACCTAATTTTCAATTCTCTCCACCTTACTGTTTCCTCTTAACTTTTCTCTCAAAGAGTCATTTTAGAAACACCGTTATGGGAAAAACCCAGTCCTTTGGAGAAAAAGATATTACATACAATAGATAGGCTGGTTTTAGTGTCGCGCTGACCGTCGGCGCGGATTGCTCCGCACCGACCAATACATATGTATTAACTTCAGGGCGCGCTTTAGAGTGAAGCTGACGGGTGCGGGTGTGCGGACGACCGCCCGCGCGGATAGCTCCGCAGCCGTCCGCATGGCGCGTCAGTGCCGCGGAGCTATCCGCGCGGACCGCTGCTCGCCGAGGCCTACAGTGAGCGTTCGGAGCGCCAGCGTCGGCAAAGTACGCTGCCGCCATAACGCAAAAAGGCACATCTAACATTTTTTTTTCGACACCGAGTTCTATAGGGAACGTGCACGACAAAGGTGCTGGTGCCGCCAATCTAAATCATATACCCTCTTATCCTGGGGCCACATTGACGGTAACGCCGTTAATAACGTTAATTTATCGCGTTGAAGGACGATTAACGTCAGTGTAGCTACGACTTACTATATTTGACATTGACACTTACATATTATCATTGACATTGACAGCTTGATTTGACAGGGGCGATAGTTTCCTTTATTGTCCGCCCGTGTCTCTTTTGTCGTTTAGTGCGGTCACCTATAGTTCGTGCACGTTCCCTATACATATTCGGAATCAGTAAATTTCACTGATTCCGAATATGTATACAACTCAGCGTCGAAAAAAATGTTAGTTGTGCCCTTTTGCGTTATGGCGGCAGTACAACCATGGCGAGTAGCGGTCGGTGCGGAGCAATCCAGTCAATCGGTCAGCGCGACACTAAAACCAGCCATAAAGTTTACCTTCCCGGAGTAGATCTCGAAGAAGGAGGCGGAGACGATGAGGTTGAGCGGCTTGTACTTGGGCGACTTGAGGTACGCGAATACGTCGCGCGCCGCCATCGCGTAGATGCCCTTCTTGCAGTCCTGTGTCTTGCCCTGCACGACAAAAACTCACCATCAACACAGTATAATAGTCGTAAGAGATGCAGGTTCGAATCCTGCCTGAGACGTAATTTTTCTCTTCTAATAACATAGGGCTCGTCCAGAAATCATGTGATCAAATTTGGCCTTTTTTTGACCCCGTCCCCCTTGGTGATATTTGGTGATTGCAACGCTAACCCCCCCATCCAAAGTCACCTAGTATTATGAGCTTGATATAAATAGGCTTAGAAAATATTTTTGAGTAATTTCGTTGTTTTTGGCTTTCCCGTTGTGTAAAAAATTACACGTGATGTCTTCTAGGAACTTCTAGGACCGGACGTCGGAAGGGCTCCCCACAAGCCCGGGGTCAAAGTACAACCACCACAAACTTTCCAACCATTTAGGGGTTGAATTTCGAAATCCCTTCTCAGTGCACTTCTACCACGAAGCCATAAAGAACACGTTTTTCAAATTTTTCCTCGCTGTCTGCAGTAGTTTTGGCTGTGCATTATGCTTTGTCACTGTTTATATGTACCTATAGATTTAAAGCGTTGTTTCTTTTTTTTGTAGCCTGACTAACTTGCAATCCTTATTGGACGTTGCAAAAATCGAACTAGGTGGGGACCGTGGCGCACTCTGGGGTCGAACCAGGTCGCTGGCCGGACCGCCTTGGAGGGGCCGGGGGGCGCCCGAGGCCGAACCAAGTCGCTAGTCTCGGTCCCCATAAGAAGGGTCGGACTAGGTGGGGGCCAACGCGCCTGGGGTCGAACCAGATCGCTAGGCCAGGGCCACCTTGAAGTTACGCTGATTGCTCAAAGTGATCAACGGACCAGCGGGAGCATTGAGAGCAAAATTGACAGTAGGTGAGATTGGTCTACCTGGAAATCTCCACCCATGGTGTGCGTCTTCCCTGAGCCAGTCTGTCCGTAAGCAAAACACGTCGCCATTCCGCCCTCGAATATCGTCTGCACGAGCGGCTTCGCCGTATACCTGGTAACAGGAAGTAATTTTGTTTATTTTCTTTTAAACGCTGAGAAACAGATTGCGGAATAATAGCACCGAATACAAATGTAGATAAGTAATGCGCATACGATAATTTCAGCTAGTTAGTAATGCGCATACGATAACAGCGAAACCGATTTCACGCGTTCAGTTAGTTTGGGATTTGATGAAAATGCTGAATAAGGGTCTACCCACATCGATAGACCCTAAATGCGTCACTCTCAAAAGGATCTACCAAGAGTCTGCTGCTATTAAGATGCTATTAGACATAGTTTTTATTGGCAAACGCAAAGCGGCGTTTACTCTAAAATTTTACGAATAAGAACTTTATCCTTTGCAAAATCTTTATGAAATTATATTTTTACTGACTCTAGAAAGTTTATACGTTTAAAGCGTTAATTGCACGAGACGGTTCCAGGACTTTGAAGTAGTCAATATCACAGTATTCGGTAATGATTTTTTAATCGGGATTTTATTTTGATTCTCCACTATTCTGGGTTTGATACTAACTTGTAGACGATCTCGTTGGTGCAGTTGTCGTCGAACGCATAGTCGGATCGGAACTTCTGGTTCTCGAGGTACTTGGTGAGATCGACCTCGTTCTTGGGCTCGTGCACGATCATGTTACCGTATACCTAAATGGTCTCTCTTTCGTTCGGAAATATTCGGATTTGGAGCTACTGATCTATAAGAGCTAGTGACCGGTTGACCACGGAGCTACTGAGCTAAAAGAGTGATACATATTGAGAGCTAAAGATTCATATCACTCTTTTCACTTTAGTGACACATTTTGCGCATGTCTAGATCATACAGATAGATACATGACAGAGAGAATAATGTAACACTATTCCGGGTTTGATACTAACTTGTAAACGATCTCGTTGGTGCAGTTGTCGTCGAACGCGTAGTCGAAGCGGAACTTCTGGTTCTCGAGGTACTTGGTGAGGTCGACCTTGTTCTTGGGCTCGTGCACGATCATCTGGTCGCGCGTCGGCACGCTGATCACGTCCACCTGGAACAGTACGATAATCATCATATATCTTCTTAATTTTTTTTTTATCGTCTTCGTGATCGTCTTTCCATCCTTTTCACCTCCATCATCACAGTGCTTTTCCCCCGTTTCGTCTGAAGTACATACGCTTTAAAACACTATCATAGATTCAACAGATTAGGTTACGTTAGAGTAAGAAATAAAACACACTCTCATACGCGAAGCTTTGTACTCTATTGGTGACCCTAAAATCCAATGACTTTATATCCTTGTAGATCAGGGTGCCTTGAGCAAAACTGACTACTGCTGGTACTCGCGGATCATCTCCAGTAGAACAACACTGACCTCTTTCTTGTTGAGCTCCTTCTTGTTGAGCGGCCTCTTACGCACGCAGACGGTGATCTGGTGGTCCTCGACGGGCTCGTTGCCCGTCAGCGGCCTGAACTCGATGCTCTGTTGGTACTCGCGGATCATGGCCAGGAACTCCCAGTTTGGATTGCCGGGGTCCATGTTCATAAGGGCTTCCTGGAATCGTTACAAACGTAGACATCAATGTTGATTATTACAGCAACATAAAACGTATGTTTCTGTCTAGAGAGTATACACACGAGAGGGACGCTAGCTTCAAGTCAGCAGCAGGAGCATTCCATGAAAATATTTCCACCCGAATTCAGGAAGCTAATTATCAGCATTGTAATATCATAACTCGGCTTTAAGATTCGTAGTGTTTCTTAGCAGCTAATACGTTTTATTAGGGTAGCTGCCATAGCGTTTCGTAAGGGACAAAAAGTTTTCATGGAATGCTCCAGCATCGTACATGGATGTTAATTACCAGCAGCGCGGAAAAAAAAGTTAAACAACTGACAGTGAGCTTGTATGTACATGTAAGCTAGGACCTGATCTGAATGCAATCAGGTTGTATTTTATTTGTAATGTATTTGTATGAAAATACAATTTCACGATACAGATGCATCTTGATCGGGTTTGAGTATTTGCATCCAGTTCGCACCGGGACAACACTGCGGTGCGATATCGCATCGCAAAAGATTATACGAGTTAATTTCTACAGTGCGACATCGCACGACCGTATTGTGGCCTGAGCCTCTTCGAAACGCTTCGGTGGAGGTTCTTGTCTTGCCGATTCGCTCATTCAAATATTCTTTGAGAAGAGAGCGAGATAGTCGCACGAGGTGAACTTCGAACGAAGGCGTACATAGCCCCTGGGCCATAGCCTATGAGCCCCTGGCTCTTAAGCCGGGTTTCCACTCCGTGCAGAGCGGACTCCATAATGACTCCGTTTCACTTTCATCGCTGGCGAAGTGCTCGTATGCAGTTTACTGTTGCGAGTACCACCAGCGATGAAAGTTAAACGGAGTCATCATGAGTCCGCTCCGCTCGCGGTGGGAACCCGGCTTTAAGCTTGGACTGTGATTACCTTTTCCTCCTTGAGCTCGGCCTGCCGCTGCCGCCGCTTCTCGCGATTCTCCTTGAGCCGCTCGACCTCCTTGACAACGTTGGAGCGCCGCACGGCGCCGCTGGCGACGGCGTGCGGCACCGACACGGTACTCGAGGCCGCCGCGGCCGCGGCGCCGCGGGTTATACCGCTCGTCATGTTCGGCGGGTTGAACTGGAACAGGGTAATGTTTGCTTGATACGATCTTAGCTTGTGAAGTAATGTTTTCCCAGGATTCTCGGCTTCTGAATTATCAGGAATAAATGCTACAGGCCCCGCACCCACTCAAAATATCCCCCACGGTCACTGTTAGACGTCAGACCAAACTAAGGTCCTCTTGAAAGAATTTACCCGTACTGGTTTAATCCGTCTCTAAAAATTCCATCTAATCATAGGTGAGTAAAAGAGTGAGACAGGTAATTTCTGATACCGAAATAAATGCAAGTGTTTATGATTGAATCATTACTTGATGGAAACAATGCTTCTTGATTACGAACCATCAAACAGTTTAACGGCTGGACGAAAGGGTTGGGTCCTGATCGCCTTACTTGCATTTAGCCTTGGTATTCCAAACGTCTCAGTTGTACACTGGCCAAGTATGCAAAATGACTTGTTTATCTAATCCCATGATTACAAAATGGTCCAAGTTTCAAGAAGACTTAGGGAAAAAACGCCTAGGTCGTGAAATGCACAAGTAGGCAGAATGTCTCAATTGTATAAAGTCTTGGTTGTGATAAGGACTACTTTACGATTTAGCTATATAGTCTTTATACTATAAATACATTCTACAATATTGGACGTAAAGATTATTCAGACCATATACCTATTAAAACATTATGACGTAAAGCCGTTTTGCAGTCAAGTCATTCAGTCTACTATGTCTTATAACAGTGAGGGCATTTTACAGACCAAGACATTTTTCATCACACTTGCTCGAAAATGGTGTCATTACATGTAGGTTTTGCGGGCCGTAAATGACCTATTACGCCCTAGGGCGTAATGGTTTTCTTTTTAAATTTGAAACGCTGGTTCTGTTTTACTCTTATTTGTCATGATCAAAGGAAACGCCAACTTACTTTTTTAACTTTTATTACTGAAATATTTATTTAAAGAGAACTGTTATTGCAAATACATGTAAACACATATTTCTGTAACATTAATTAAATGTTTAAATAGTGTATTTCAGTATTTTGCAAATATAAAATCAACCATTTTAAGTCTTTACCGCTATGGTTTCTGAACGTGACTTGTCGTCTTGATATATGTCACTAATGTCACTGTCAGTTTTACAATTTATTTAGGTTAAGTAAGGTTATTTTAATCAGATTTCCTCACAAGTGTGATGAAAAACATTGTGTGTGCCACGGGCGGTAAAGGAATTACAAACTAGTGTTATTAAAGCCCTCGGCTTCGCCTCGGCCTTGTAACAAACACTCGTTTGTAATTCCTTACTTACCGCCCTTGATACACAATGTACTATTACTCCCCGGACAAAAATACAACTAAGGTGCTCTGCTCTCTAAGGCTAAATGCAAGTAAGGCGTTCAGGACCCAACCCGGACGAAATGGTCGGTAAAAAGATTTTTAAGTAAAATCAACCGTATATGAAATCTAAGTATGTACATAGTACTCGACAAATAAAATCACTAAATAAGAGTCATACTTAAGGTAACATGAATATATTAAATGTATGAGTGATAAAACTATGTACTGTAGAATATTTCGACCAAATAAAGGCATGAAATATCAACTCAACAACTAAGGAACCGGTTAAATAATGAGGATGATCTGAAACAACCCAACGTTCGTTTACGACGAGTTACAGTAAGACGGAACCTCTTTGTTATTCTTGCGAGGGATGTAAGCGGGTAGGGCTGGCACCACCGACGCGCAGCTAGGCACGCTGCCGGTGCGCGAGCGCCCGCTGGACATCGGCGCTTGCTACATGTAGGACAAGGTTTAGGAAGGGAATAATGAAGGATGTGTGTAATTGACTTATAACAAGTGGCGAGTTTAAAGAGATTCTGAACATATAACGGTTTTCATAAAAAGTCCACACCATGTACACTGACGGACGCCAAATATAAGAGAAATCCTAGAAAGTTAAGGCTAGACAGTAAATTCGTTTAACTTTCCAGTTGTTCGGCACTTTCAGCTAATGCGCTACCCTAGCAGGACATAGATGAAATGTCCAATACGTTCTGGATAATCAGACATGCCTTTCTATACACTTTCATAAAATATGTAAGGGAGCAATATGTCTTAACAGTCAGTCAAGGCAATATGCTCGCAAAATATAGCCTTATTGAAGCATGTAGCTTGCTGAAGCTTGAGGGTATTTACATTAACAATATGCGCGGACGTAGTATGCTACATCCGCGTATTCTACGTAGGAGGGATCTGTCCTGACCTGATAGTGCCGTTTATAAGGTGATATACGCCCCTGGTCGTTCACCTTTGAACTGGCTAATGGAATCAATTTGCACTCAATCTTGTTTATGTAGTTTATGCAAAGCTTATGTTATTTCGCGCAATACTGTAGACGTAGAATGTAGACTGTACGGATCTCTTTATAACACAGTGCTTTTGTTTAGGCTACATCTGCCGACATAGTCTAAAACGCGACTTTTTACTATGGAAACTCATAGTAAAAAGTCGCGTTTTAGACTATGACGCAGTCATGGTCAGTCATTTAAAAATGGATATTGTCGATGAGCGCATTTTTATTGAATAGCCGGGTTCAACTCTGGGACGAAGGCGAGATACAAATTCACCTATTAAAGGTTGTGAAAGAATGCTGCTGTAGATTTGGGTTCTCACTGGAGTATAACGCTCAACGTAATCTCAACTCTAAGCGCTTTCTTATTTTTTAACACAACAGGGAATTTGACAACAATCAAAATAAATAAATTAACCTAACCTAACCATCAAATTACATTTCCAATACTGGCAAATGGCAGAATGAGTTTAATTGATTTTACCCGAAAATCAATTAAACTCATTCTCGTGCCAATGCCAACATGTTGAGTATGACGTCACAAGTGAGTATTTCATACTAAACTGCATACTTTCTGAGCATTCTGACAATTCATAAAAAGAAGCTAACATCAAATAGTCTATTAGATATACACAACATTGCCGCGCGACTATTTATCCCTATACTACTTATCTCTTTCCATTGAGTATACTGCGAACGAGTCAGGTCATTCTCTGTTATGCGAGAAGCGAAGTCGTAGCAATTTGTGCTAGCTCGGATGTTACTTGACTCAAGCTAAATACAGTTCACTCTTCGCCGTATCACGCTCGGTATACCTTAAACAGACTCTACGTAATCTCAACCGTGCTCGTTTACAATAAGGTGCAAACTCACCTGCTGCGTGACCCTAGTGGTGTTAGTCACGGCCGCGGACGGCTGCGCGGGGGGCGGCACGTTCTCCGCCCCCCGCCGCCCCGTCGTGTCCCCCCCGTGCCCGTTCGTGTAGTTCGGCGCGTTGGACATGCGCATCTGGTTGTTGCGTGTCGCCCGCGTCGACGCTGGAAAATGGAACTTATTAGTTTGGAGTTAAAGGTCAAAGAAAGAGAAGGGATGAGTTATGAACGGAACAGGATATAAGACCAACCATCATGCGATAGCTAATCTACACCAATACTAGCGTACGCGTCCTCGCACAGGCTAGCAGCTGTTCCGTTTCTTTCCTCACGTGACGTAGCTCTAAAGAGCAACCTGTCTCCATAGCACAGCAATAGCCGCCTTTGATACGTTTGTGCTATAAAGGTAGTTCGCACCTTTAGTTGCCTAAATTTAAAATGGTAAGTTTGACAGTAATTTTAAATCTTTGAGATCAATATCAGAACCACTAGCTGATCAAATCTTTAAAAGGGACATAGAAAAATAAAAACACAATTATAAATTCACGCTTCTACATTAAATTGTCCATGAATCATAATATCAATATGTACTAGGCTGAAAAATAATCGAGAACGCGCAAACCGAACAGTGCAATAAGCCAACGGCGACCTACGGAACCGTGTTACAAGCTGTGTCCCTTACGTGGTTGCTGGTCGCGTTGCGGGCTGTGTTGCTCCGTTGCGGGCTCTGTGGGCAAGTGTTTGGGTGACTCGACGAAGGCCTCCATCGGAGCGTCGCTCGCGGCCGAAACGGACGCAACGCGTCGACGGCATCTCAGCCACGAACAGCACATTGTTTACTTCTTTATTGATACTTATTTTGGCATATTTTAACTAAGGTATATAGATTTATTGTATCTCTTAAACCGCATAAGACATTTCGTTATCTACAAGCACAATAAATCCGCGCGAGACTTCAACAAAAAGAAAATAATTAGCGAAATCATACAGATGGTTCGCGTTGTTTATTTTACTAGCATCATAATCACGTTAGAGCCCTTCCTCTCTAGATCATTTAAATTAGCAGCTATTTAAACAGTTCCGTATAACAACCGTTATAACAGTTTAGGGAATAAACCACTTCATAAACAGAGCCTAAAACCGACCAATCTACAATCTCCAAGTGACATGTGAACCGAGAGACGGATCGTTTGAGACAGCACTGCGTTGGCGCAAACCGCTCCTGCGCTCGCCATATTAGGATCCGTTTCCGTACTCAAGGCAATGAACCATGACGCATGCGAAGGTGAAGTTGCACGAGCTCCGCACGCGATTCAACGCGATATCTAGATCGAGGAGAAAAAACATCCGATTTATGGACAAGAAAATTATAAGCGAACCGTGATCAATGGACCATTTTCACACGAGAGCTAGGAAACCAGCGATTTGCATATAATTAAACGGCTATAAAGAGATGCCGAAGTGTTGATATTGACACCTGACGTTAAAAACAGTATCTAATAGAACTCTAATGCACATCCTTAACCGGTGGACAAAGGTCCTCTTTTCCCGCCCGTAGGTTCCGAATTAAGTAGCGTAACGGGTTAAAGAGAGTATTAAAGGTTTGGAAATCCCAGTACACGGCTATGCTAATCATTAAATTGACTTTTTAAAAAGAAACAATTAATAATGTATGATAATGAAACGAACAAGTACAGATTTTTTGCGGGTAAACACATGTAAACAATGAGTGGATTAGTGTTTTAGATGGAGTCAGGTAGCGCACTATTTTCACTTTTTTTTCTATTCCCTTTTTACTTTATCTATTCCCTTTACACTTTATCTATTCAGTGACTCCTAATAAGTTTAAGACTACTTATACTTCGGACGCCTATAAAAAGGCGACCGTCTTCCAGAGCAATAAGTTATAAAGCCGTGAATGCTCAGGTGATCATAATGGCGCAGAAACGCGATAACAGCATTGATCGAAAAAGTTGAAAACGAAACTTGCGAAGCTAATGGATACTACTCGGAACACTAGGGTGCTGACAGAGTTCACTAGCCTCCAAATAATAGCAAGTTGTGAATAACTTTGGCGAAGTCAATAAAAACTTTTTTGGCTACGAGAAAGTTGCCTTTTAACCAAAAAGGAAGTCTAACATATTTTATAACTTTCGTTGGCTGTAAACAGGTATTCGTATTCTGCTTCTTGTAAGCCAAGTAACCTAAAACATCATAAAAATCTTTACAATTCTAGAAGACCTTTCTTTCTAAATGACGAAATTTCTAACAGCGATTGCTTGGATCACACACACGAAAAAGTAGCAACTTTGAAAACAACTGACACCGACGGCGCAACACAGACTGGCACTCGGATCAATTACAACTACAGTTCCCTCGGTTAGCAAAATTGGAAAATAATTGTCCCCCATTTGGCTCCGTCTTTTGTCCCAATGAAAAATGGACGGAGTGACGTCACACGGTTCAAATAGACGGATCGATAGTGATTGATTACACTGAACTTGGTCTAGAGCCTGAATTTGTTATGTTAGCCTGCGGATTAAGGCTTAATCGCTATCGCAATATCGTCTTTATTTATGACTGCGAAATGTTGTGTGGAAATAGCATGTAGTCTAGTTCTGCCAATTGAGCCAAAAAGGCCTATCTTAGTAAGAGTCTCACAGATATATACGATTTTTTGGCTTATCATGGCAGAGTTTTAAACGAACTTTTCTCTAGTAGGTATGTGAGGTGCTCAATGTTTACTGGTAGTGAGTAGTGTACTTTTACAGAGTTTCAATCGTTTACCTAACTTTTAGTTCAGTAGAAATCTAATGTTCTCAGTTCAGAAGATAAAAGTGGCTGACGAACGGAATGAAGCTTTACAAATCCACATCTATCCAAACATGCATCCATACACTTTAGAATCTAAAGTGTATGGATGCATGTCTGTATAACACGTTAAGCGGTATATTTTATCCGTGCCGTGCCTGACAACCTTTAAATAATCACGCAAAATATCATCCATAAAAATATGGTCCATTTGCCATAATATAAGAAAATTGTGACTTCAAGGAATTGAGTCCCACGTACAAAACCCGAAGTGGACGCAATCATAATAAATCACGGTTACCGCTCCACGGAACACGATAAATCTGAACAATGTAACGAAAATTGAATATCGCTATTAAATTGCACTTAACATTGTTACTGCTGTAATTTGGCCAAATTTACTACTAAACGACTAAAATTTAGCGGAATGAATATCTTCGCTAAATCTCTTTAAGGACTTCTGTTTAGATATATTACCATTTCTGTTACTCTAACTTGGAGGGTTTTTGTATCAGTCCGTCCGTATGAAGCACAGATCCACGGAAGTTTTAATATAGTTATCATAAGTTAAAGATTAACGCATCCTAATTTTCCGCAACTCGATGACAGATATGCGCCTATTTTGCGTGTAGTTATTAATTATTTTAAGTAAAAAAAAACCCATAACCTAACATAAACGCACCACCAAAACTCACTGACAACGATATAAAGAAACCTATTTTCGATCACATGCCGCATAGTAACTTCGCAAAAATACGTCATCAATCGGAACACGTCCACTGCTGGACATCAGATTCGATTCGGTCGCAGAAGATAAGCAAAACAAATTGCTACCACTACTAAGCTACGAATAACCCACGGGTAACGGAGAAACTATCATGAAAGCCATAGAGACACGACCATGACAACGGTTACCATGACAACCCAATATAACACGGCTTTTATATGGACAGGTCACATCACATCACCATACGCATGTAACCTCCAATCTAGATAACGACCTTTACAACGCCTTGTATCGACGAATACACATACGGTTATTTATGCAGCTTTAACATGGAGCGAGCTGTTTCTACAAATTATACTTTATTTTATTTTTTTACACCAGGGGCCCGTTTCACGAAGCTACAAGTTACAAATTACAAGCGGAAGTCTCTTTCTATCAAAAGGCATTGAAAAGAGACTTCCGCTTGTAATTTGTAACTTGTAGCTTCGTGAAACGGGCCCCAGGGAAGAAATAGTAAAACAAATAATTACATAAGTATGGTAGGCCTACCCAAGCTGTAACTAAATGTATACTTCTATAACTAACTGCGACAGCGATACAGGGCAATAGCCAATAAGTTTGAAGACATATCGTATTAAGAGAAATCCATTATACACCGTGGGTACGAGTAACCCGACAAACTTTCACCACGTATTCCTGATGGTATTACAAGTAAATAACGTTATATCAACATAGGTCGAATATTGACATTTTACATTAATAGTGTTATGGATCAAAATAAATCAGTAAATTCAGCCCCTCGTTATAAACATGTCCTTACTGGAGGAAAAGTTATCAAAAAGAAAGAAAAAGCTAAAATGGAAACGAAAGGTCAATTTTTTGGCCTCGTAGTCGCTTACCATCAAATACTGCGAAGGTTAATTGCTGTTTAGTTAAGGGATCTTAAAAAATTAGTAAAACTATCTTAGTCACATTTATTAGGGCTTGTTACACACTTGGGAGTTTTCATTTAAAAAATAATGATAATCTCTGAAAGTAAGCGTTTTCCGATAATATTTTATAACATTATTTCGATAACTTTTTTTACTCATAGTTGTTAGAATCTATAGTTAAAGTTTGTCGGGGTACTCATACCCACGGTGTATTATCCAAAATTATATTATCCAAGCCAAAAGAAAGAATAGAATCAGACTTGTAAAAGAGCCCTTGAGCGTACATGCAGAAATAAACTATTTTATTTATTTTATCCAGAGCAGATACAAAGAAACGAATCTTCCAAGACTTTTTTCCAGCATCACTTAAGATCACAGTTTTAATTTATTATCTTAATGTAGTATGTCCCCATCTGTACGGTTTATACCGCAATACATTTATGGACCATAACTTTTCAAGAGAATATTTGACTAAGTAAATAATTCTTTTGTTAGCAAGTGGCATACTGTCTGAACGATACAATAAAAAGATTACAAACGATACAAGAAAAAACTCAATTTTACGCTTAAAAGTGCTATCAGGACATCTATTCAAACTCCATCTAGGCAATACGTGCTCACTAAACTTCAGGGAGGTTCCCGTTAGGTTTGAAGAAATTTACTGCTTGACCTGGATGTCTTGAACGGTATTTATTGCACTATCCTTGTATACGGCGCTCGGAGCACTTCCTTTAGCGCTTTAGTACCGAGGGATCTTGATATGACGTTTATTATAGAGAATTGTTGTATTTCGAACGGTAGTGATATAGTGCAGATATTACCTATATGTGTTTATATATGTATATACCAGTGAAACAATAGTGATACGGTGCCGGTGCATGTAACTCCAAGTAGTAGAGGTGTCTGATCATGAAGGTTTTTTCTTTTGAACATGTCTAATCGCGTAATTATAATGATTACTCATCAGTCGGGGTTAATATTGAAGAATAAGTACCTCAAAGCTAATCCGTGACGCTTACTGTCTCGCATTATAGACAACAATAACAGATCCTTTTTGCAGTACAGCCGCCAATTTTATGATTGCAAGTTTCAATCAAGTACAATTTCTACCCACGCCCAATCCAAGGCTGTCTGACAATTCGCATCGAATTCGTCACACATTGCTGTTATCCAAAATATTGACCATGCAAAATCGCATTCAACGGGTGTCCTGTCTTACCTCATCGTCTCATCATTTTATCAACGGATCTTTCATTCTTAGTATGACCACTCACATAAAGACTGTAAATTTTTGTGGCAAAAGTGTCAGATCTTTAACAAACGGAAGAACGTTAATGATTGCATCTGCAACTAGACTGATTGTTACGTGTTATCGTATTGATACTTCATAGTGTAGGTTTTTCTAGATTATTTTTCTCCCGATCTAGGAAGAACTGTTTGCGCGCGGGTCGACAGTCAGCGCCCACGCAACTGAATCACTGCGGCCGGTGCGTTATCCTCTATCACAATATTATAAACAAAAAGTGGCACGGTTCCACGTGGGACGCTTAACGACACGTTAATAATAAAAATTAAATTTAAAAATATCATTTTTATTAACTCCACAAAATGATGCCTCGTCATCTGATCTATAAAACAACAAAACAGGAATTATTCAAGAAGCTACAATAGTTAAGTAAAAAGCTTGTAAAAGGAGGACACGGCTTTCTTTTTTCACATAGCCATACGCATTTCGTTTTTCGATCAAAAGAAAATAACAGGACATGAGTCAGCGATACAAAATGTTAAATAACAAGATAATGTTGAAGTTCATTATGGCGAAGGTTGACAAGGTCGTCCGGCGACATTCGTCGCGAAAGGGCATGCAACTTCATTTCAAAACCACTACTGAAAAGAAAACTTTTCCGACCGCCATCAATATGAGACGCGCGTATCGGGAAAACCGATTCCCGGGACACTCGAGAGACTTTACACCATCCACATAAGGTTGACAATAGCTTGGACACAGTGGCAGACAGACAAGAACTTACGGCCAACGCTTTTAGTCGACCGCCGCTGCAAATGCGGTTGGGCGCATCTCTCGTACAACACTGGCATAATGGAATCGATTCAACGATAAAAACACGAAGGTCAGGTTCAGTGCACTGATGTGTGATCCATTAGTTCGGTTGGGTAGGAACGGTGGTGCCAGCCGGTGTTGAACACGGCCGCTCGCGCACTGCCCGTGCGCTAACCGCCGCCCTATACTTATAGCCACTGAGCACTGACCGCCCCATGTAAAATTCAACCAACCCCAAAACTTCACACGCCATATTTAATGATAAACATGAAAAATATAACAAAGGTGTACAAAGGAAGGGTCGATTATCAGTTTTCCTGTTTCGGTGAATTATACGTTGTGATAAGAAAGGTTAAGTTTTAAATAGATATGCAAAGGAGCGCGTGAAAGGTCGGTATGGTGACGACCTCAACATGAGTGAGCTATCTAGATTCTCTTGAGATTTTTTGTAGCAGTAGGTTTATTTATAAAGTAGTGTGAAGTGCCATTGTAACGCCAGAAGCCAGATAAGCTTTGCATATATGTTTTTGTAAGACATCTGTGAATAGTATATAAATGTAGTGCCTTACTTTATGTAGACATGATTTTTATTTTCTACATTAGGAGTAAAGAAAAAATATGAACTACATATAGGCACAGTATAATACAGTAGCTTTTCTTCCGAAAAAATATACATCGGGCGCGCGCATGTGTGCGCGCCGTGTACGGACGCACCACATGCAAACATTTACCAATGCGCACCAATGCCACAGTGTGGAGTGCACTCACACAGACGCGAGATCGTGCGTCTGTGTAAATAAGTGTCACGCGCTCCTAAACGGCCGAAGTCGTACTACTTGTTTATCTTTATACTTTGATGTAGGTATACTTGGTAGACTTTAGATAGATGCCGCAGGTTGACTTGCCCGTGGGAACGCGAACACATTAAACACGTGCTACGGGTGCAATGCAGAGAGTCCAAGTATCATATATCAATTTCATACATCAGACGAATACTAAGTCCCTAACTAAGTCTAACGAGCCTACGATGGTAGTGTATATCGCGCGATAAATAAATGATAAAGCATCCGTCACCATAAACCTATTTAAGAGTTTTATTATGTATTTATCGCATAATTTACTGGATCACCACAGGCCCTCTACTATATATCATTGGACAAAAATTAATATGGATTATTTCAAGAAACTGCCAAGAATTCGTTTGATCGTAATACTGCTATTACGAATTAACACAAGCTAATAAAAGGTCAAACAGTATAAATTAACATGCAATTACTTATAGGCAAAGTTCGTGATCCATCTGGCAATGGCCACGGTCGGGTCAAGTTCAGGCGACCGAAATACGCAGGTTATTATTAGGTGGAGAAACGGGCCCTTTGCGACACCAGACAGGGATGAATTTACTGCTCATGTGCGCAAATATGACCATTGCGGACCCGGCTCGAGGACGACCGAGTAGATACTACAATAAACCAATTATGAACATATACCAAATCGATAGCGATGCAGGACCCGAGTGAAACCACACACAAACGTTTAAGTAGACTAGAAAATATAATACAACGAGTCTACTGACAAAGAGGAAGCTCCATATTGTAAGTGGACGGCTTAATTTCCTGTAGAATTATGGCCATATAAATACATGGAGGAGGCAAATGTCTGGGATTTTTCGACGTGAATCACCCCAAAGGTACGTGAAGTTAAATATACATATCGTCGGGGATAGTGCAATACCGCGTAAGTAGCATATGTAGATAATTTTAAGCGAATTGGTTAAAGATTGAAAAATCTTTAACCAATTCGCTTAAAACTGAACCTTATTTACATGACACATTTACGCGGTGTTGCACCATCCCCGACGTTATATAGAATTTATACAAGGTTAAAAACGGTAATTTACGTTTATCGCCATACACAAAATTCTATACAAAATATAAAACAGATTTATCTTCCGCGTTCGCAAAAGCTAATAATAGTGGTGGCAGAATTTCATTAAAATATTATACAATATTTACACAGAGTAGAAAGTAAAAAGTACTTTATAATAAATGCAAATGCAATGCATGTCATACGAATGTAGAGGAAAAAAATGGCACTGCATTGTGTTACGTCAGAAGTCAGAACGAAATTAACTTGCACCGCCCAATGTAGATTGAGAAATAAACACGACATCACATCAACAAGGCAAAGGCAATATATGTAATGAGAATTTGCTGCAACATAAAGGTGTAAAAAAACTATAACGCGCCTTTATATGTTATAAAAACTTTTAGGGTAGATAATATCATTAGCGACCGAATGAGACTTTCACCAGAATGTCCCGCACAAGACGCCATTTTTTTCATACTTCTAACAAAGCTAGGAAGTAAATTTTTGGCCTGTCAATATTTTATAACTTGATTTCTAATTAGATGATGTAATTTAGGACTTTCTACATATTTTTAAGGTAGCAGCCATAGTCATCGCATGCGGGACAAAGTAGACGATTTCGTGGAATACTCCTTAAATGTAATCCTACTGAAGGGGTCTGGCCTAGTTTACTCGATTCAAAAAGCGGGCAAAAACAATTAGGGTAGGCGATCAAATCAAAACCAATACCCAATGAAACGCCCATTCGTGGATGGAAGATTAGGTACAACCTGCATTTGGAACCTGTGACCTAAACTAAAGCCGGCGTTTTACATGTCGTAAACTAATTAGTGGTCCTAATTGCACTCACGTAAGCAACAAGTCAGTGTGGCACAGCGAGGGCGCAAACTAATCGTTGCCAAACTGAAGTTACATAACTTGCGGCGTCTAACGCGAGTTGGCACGCGACTGGGGTGTCCACGGCCTAACATTATGCAGTCCTAGTTTTAGGCTTTATCTACTTTGAGGTAAAAAAAAAACACAAGATCATCATCATCATCATCTCCCTGCCGTCCCGAAAAAAAACACAAGATGTGTTAAATATTTTCTAGTAGTTTTTTACTTTTAGACTCGTTCATCGCCTTAAAATATGTTTTGCTACAAGATTCCCGTAGGCGTAGTATTAATTGACAATATTTCAAATTTTCTACTCCTTCATTTTATGAGCTGGATAGAAAATAGGTGGAATTTTAAGCTACCCGTATTTTTTCTTTTTCGTTTTAACTCAATTTTTCAATTAAAAATAGCAGTTTGAAAAGTAGCTCATTCTAAAAGGGCGTATGTAGAAAATGACGTCACTTTCCCAACTAGAATCCAGAGCGACAATTACGATTTAAAAAAACTAGAATCCAGAGCGACAATTACGATTAAAAAAATAACTGTCAGGCGTTACAGCGTTGTCAACATAGGAAGTTCGGGAAGACAACGATGCTTTTGCTCCTCTTATTTGGGCTGGATTATATTTATCACTTGCCGATGTGTACTCCATCATCATAATTTCAACACGCGGCAGATTCGTGCTATCAGCCTGAGAAAAACCTTCTGATGTCTTCATTATATGAAAAAAATCGGTGTCCGGTAAAATAATGCCAAGTTAATAATGTTTGAATAATGCGTTATCGGAGTCCAGTGGGAAAGTGTCAAGTCTTTTAAGGTCTTCGAAAACGTGCAAATGAACCAACGGTAAGAAAATTAAACTTCTAAAGCCGCTAAGCAGTTGTAACAATTTTCAAAACAAATAAACGTCAGACGGCAAGTATGTCAGAAAATGACAACCGGATACCATACACTTTTTAATCGTTTCAGCACTAAGGTCTCTCTCGATAATGCAGGGAAAATGACGTCACACTTCCGGTTCACACTAATTGACGATTTTTTCCAAAATGAATGGGGAAAAAAATCCAAAAATATTTTTTTTGAGCATAAAATACAGTTTTACCCAAATGGTTTTCGAATTAAGATCTTTTGAAAATATGAAATGTTGTCAATTGTATCGTACTCCCACAGAAACGCCCATTTCACACACTTCCAGGTTAAAAAGTATACCATTCTTTAAATGAGTGAGACTTCATTATTTTTAGTGCGTAATAATGCATTGTTCTGTAAATAATTATAGTGCTATTATACACATAAGTATTGGGAAATACATAAATACATACGAAAAGCATATACACGAAAACGAATGAATAAATTAACACCAACATTTCTATAAATATTTGCTCCATGGTCGAAAAAAATTGGTAAAGCACCAGTGGCGTGGCGTCCAAAGAACTCGATTCCTACCGGCTTGCCTAATATCAGGCATTTGACCAACTTATTCTACAGCTCTTATGGAAAATGTATGCCATATCTGCACCCAGTGGCGTAACTACAGGGTGGCAGGGCTGGCAAAATGCCACGGGCCCCCGACCCAAGAGGGCCCCGGCTTAAGTATAGCGTTAAAATAATAAAGCTTAAAGATAGGGCCCCCATTAAAGGAATTTGCCACGGGCCCCAGATGATATAGTTACGCAACTGTCTGCACCGGCTTGCCCAAGGATATATCTTTACGCCACGCCACTGTACACTAAGACTGGATTCTGGCAATTTCCTTTCCTTGGTTTAAAGTTTACTCCGTAGATAAAATGATGAATATGCTAATTAAATAATAACTGGCCAAGAGCATGTCGGACCATGCTCAGTGTAGGGTTCCATAGCCGTAACTATAAGGTAAAAAATACGATGTAAAAAAAGTACAACAACAAAAGAGCGTATCTTCATAGCAATTACGTCCTTTTGTTGAGAAGCGCAGTTTATCGGCAATAACTCAAAAACGGTTAATTCAATCTTGTTGAAAATAATTTTCGTTGAAAGTATTAATTAAGCGTTACCTTCGTGATTTTTTTCATATTTTTCGGACGCACGGTTTAGAAAATAGAGGGGGGGGGACACAATTTACACAACTTTCGGAGCGATTATTTCCAAATACATTCACTTAATCAAAAACATTACTTAAGAACCTTATAGTGTTTTTTAACTAGCTGTCGAACTATGTACCACACGTTGATATTTGCTGAAAAAAAAATTTTTTACTGTCTTTAACATGTATGGAGTGCCCCCCCTAAAAGTATTTATTTTAATTATTTATATACCAAACTAAGTAGCGGCTCATAAAACACACCTATATTCCAAATTTCATCAATATCCATCATGTAGTTTCTGAGTAAAATGCCTGTGACATACGGACAGACAGACAGACAGACAGACGGACGGACATGACGAAACTATAAGGGTTCCGTTTTTGCCATTTTGGCTACGGAACCCTAAAAACGCTGTCAATGTTTATATTGTCATTGTCAGTATTGTCACCCTAGTTAAGCAGTAGTATCCAAAAATAGCAAAAATAATTCCGAGTCAGGCTTACAACGGACTAGAGTAGAACAAATCGCGTTACGTGTAAGTGCAGTTAATAAACACACCAATTTCCGGTAACTGGGGCGGGCCGAAACTTTAATTGCTTTGCTAGGTTAGGCTGCACTCATTCTCAGAAGGACGGTATTCAGCAAACAGGATTGAACTACATTGTGAAACCTTTAAATAATCCTGATATATTTTATTAGCTTAACTTTAAATCGGACACGTTGGTTGGCTACTTCTGAGTTTCATACGTCATAAAAGTGTCCCATACAAATATTCTTTATTGTACATCTCGCAACAAAAAAAAAAAACAAAAAATATTTCAGTCACATATCGCTAAAGAACGATCACTTCCAGAAAACCGTTGTGTGGCCTGTTTTGTAGAATAAGAACTTAAGCAGAATCAGCGTTTTTGAACGCAGTAATAAATCTTTAAATAAGTAGTATATGCTTGCGTTATTTCTTTTGTTAAAAATTGGACATGGCAACGTATGGAATATCGAGGGTACACACAAAACAACTGCAGTGTGCCTGGTTTTACCTATGCTTTTTTGGCAATCTTTTCCAACTGCAGTCCACTGGGACTGCAAATCTCTACAACACTTAAGAAGCATGATGCACAAAAACGGTATTAGGGCATTCCATGACATCATTGAAATGTATGTCTCAGAACGCCGAATAAAGAGGCGCCTGTATGTGCATTTGGCGAGCTAAGCTAAGTGTAATTGCCTCCCGATTAGGAACTACAGGATCAGTGTTTGTGTCAATTGCCTGACTCAGTTGACCTAGAAACTCGGTACTTTGGAAGTTCCAAATTTCCCAAATACCGAGTTGTAATGCTGCATTGCACTATGTATTTTGGTAGTAATGCTGATAAAATTTCAGCGGATCTGTATATCCAATCCAGATATTCCAAAACTTTAAACTGTTATTGAATGGATAAACAAGTGATTGGATCTACCAAATGATTGGTCACATACCCAGAAACCCGCTGGATCTAATATAAAAATAGGATCTGACTCATCACATATCGTAATTACTTTAAAAAACACACGTATCAGACACCGACTCCAGGTAAAAAAGCAGTAAGTGTATATCAGTGGCGTGGCGTTGAAGAAATCCTTGGGCAAGCCGGAGCAGCTTTGGCTTCAGTTTTCTATAAGAGCACTAGAATTAAGTGCTGAACTGCCTAATTATTAGGCAAGCCGACGGGAGTCGAGTCCTATGGACGCCACGCCACTGGTCTATATCATATGTAACTTTTGACATTTTTAGATACGAGTTTTTTTTTCAAAGTCGTGACGATAATTAGGACTCATGCTCTTTGGCATCATAAAAGCTACGACAATTTTATAGACACGTCAGTTTCATGACATCACAAGAACGTGAAGGCGAAAGTAACTACCAAATGGATAGCCCCATAATAGAACCCCACGATAGCCCACGTAAAAATCTATGCTCAACAACAACTTTTAGCCCGAACTGACTCCTTGAGGTGGCACTGATCGAATCATACGGAATACGGGCACACCGTTGCTTTAGGTCCTAAATCTAGACCGGAAAGGAAACGTATGCTAACATTTAATCCGGCTTAACCTCGGTAACGTTAGGCAGATAGGGGGTCAAAGTGATCCTATAGTTTTTGATTCCCTCAAGTAATACATATAATATTGTCACAAATCCCTTTTTTCCTCCAGTTGAGGAAGAAGGAATTCAACAAGAAAAAGCATGTTCCAAATAACTCCAAGCTATAGTTGCACTCGCTTTTGTTAGAATTTTATATCCCTTATGAAATTTTTCATCACACTTGCTCGAAAATGGTGTCATTACACGTAGGTTCTGCGGGCCGTAAATGGCCTATTACGCCCTAGGGCGTAATGGTTTTCTTTTTAAATTTGAAGCGCTGGTTCTGTTTCACTCTTATTTGTCATGTTCAAAGGAACCGCCAACTTACTTTTTTAACTTTTATCACTGAAATATTTATTTAAAGATAATTGTTATTGCAAATACATGTAAACACATATTTCGGTAACATTAATTAAATGTTTAAATAATGTATTTCTTTATTTTGCAAATATAAAATGCCGCTTACCGCTATGGTTTCCGAACGTGACTTGACTTCGCATTGTCTATGGACTTAAATGTCACTAATGTCACTGTCTGTTTTAATATTTTCTTGTCATACTGGGGCGATTAGTAAGGTTATATTATTAAGATTTCCTCACAAGTGTGATGAAAAACATTGTGTGTGCCACGGGCGGTAAAGGAATTACAAACTCGTGTTATTAAAGCCCTCGGTTTCACCTCGGGCTTATAACAAACACTCGTTTGCAATTCCTTACTTACCGCCCTAGATACACAATGTACTAATCGATACCCATAAAAAGTTCCACCTCAAAGAATGATTTCCGTAATGTAAACTATTCTATATCCTTCCCAAGCTATCATGCTATCTCCATATCAGATTTATCTAAGTCAGCTCAACGGTTAAAGTGTTAAAAGGTAACATACAGACAGAGTTGCTTTCGCATTTATAGGCTTAAGTTTGGGTTTGGATTGACCCAGGTGATGATAGAGTGCGACGACCTAGGATGTGGGTCATTCATACGTCTGTTTAATCAATAGGTACAGATCAATGTTTCCGATAAAGCCAGGCCTTAATGATATCAATTTTACGGTCACGATTGAGTCGTGTGATATTATTTGACTGTTGTGTTCTGAAGTAGGTATAAATTGCGATCCAGATTATTGATGCCATAACATACTGACATGATTTTGTGAATGGAGTAAAATGGTAAATATGACAATTATATATAAATAATTACCTAAAAACGAGGGTTGGACACTTTGAACAGGTTTATTTAATATCATGCATGGTAGTGCCCCGCCAAGACGAGCGAAGCACAACATATTTTGACTAAGGTGTAGAGTTTGTGAAGTTAGGGCGTGTAGAGTTTTAGTTAGTAGAGAAGCTTGGCTCTACATGTCTCGTCTTGGCAACATTTTACATGAAAATGTTTTTGGCGGGATTCTAATTTCGAAAATAAAAATAGTTATAAAACATACCATACCATAATATTGTTGTTCTCTAAGTTGAATATTAGTATTGTATTACTTAACTGCCGTGCCACATGCGCTTTATCTGATATATCAAAATTATATGCATTGGTTTGCCATCGCACGCCAACACCACGTAAGGCTAAGAGAAAATCGGCAAACAGTAACCACGGCTAGTCCAAACGTTTCGTTTTATTTGTATTAAAGCAAACATGAGTTGCAGGGTGACTGAACTAGGTTTATTACTAAGTAATTCAGTGACACAACAGCCATAAACCCACTCGCGATATTGTCTAAGATCAATGTTTACCAACCAGCTGACCCGTGCAACGACCTCGAAGTTCGTGCAACGTCCGCTTGGACATCTTCTACCCACTAAACCGAAAATTCGTCACTAGTCTTTTATAAAGAAAGAAAGGGATGAATACTTTGAAATTTAATTCAAGTCGAGCTTGGATGAGGACGGGATCAGGCTGCAATCAACCCTGTTGCTATAGCAAAAGCTGTTAAACTTGTTATTAAAATATATCGACTACGGATTATCTCTATCACCCAAAGCAGAGTTAATTTACGCGACATTCTAGACACATCCGCCCATAAATTTTATCTCCTGAGTAAGTAGGTAGATCATATACAGAATAATGCCATACTATGCATGCCAATACTGTCAATTAATTAAGAACTCATACACAGTAAACAGCAACCTAATGAAGTAATTGATGGACTCATAAGGATGGTATAGCAGGATAAGCACAAAAACAAAAAGAATGATGACCAATAAATGAATGTTGAGTCAAATTCTTCTTAATCTCTGCACATTTACATACAAAACTCGTGTGTCATTTAAGCAGACAATAAAGTGAGTTTAATTTCACGTAAGATCGCAAACCGTTACGAACTCTCCTCATTAGGACAGTCTTTGTGCTATATATAGCGCATATTCTGCAGCATAGGAGACAAGTATGATTCATGGACAACACAACAGATTTCTTGCAATTGCTAAAAATAGTACGACGGAGACACATCTAAGATTTACACAATTGGGCTTAGCAGAACGACGAAATTTGACTTTTTGGATTCTTATGGACTTTGTTATTTAAACATGCGCCTTCATGACTCCTGTGTGTTAGATCAAAAGCTAGCTGAGACTACACATACTCATTTAAACCGAGCAAAGATATTTTTACTCACAATTGCACAGTTAAAATAACACTATTAGCGAAATTTCTGCATCTCGTCGTTCTGCCAAAACTCTTGTCACTAACTAAATAGCAATTTAAAAAGTTTTGACTTATGAAATGCATTTGTTTTATAAATATTAAAATAAACTTACCTTTGGTGGGCACTGGGATGGATTGGTGGATGGATTGTCGAGTCATGTCCTAAAACAGAAAGGTCACTTCAATAAACCACTCACAAACACTTTATCAATACACAAAAAGCGGCAAATGTAAAACAGAACACAGCAAAAACTATCTATAGATACACGAATTACGAATAAAATATATTCGAAGTACGATAGAAAAAAAAATATTTACAAATTAAATTTAAAATATCGAAGAACTATTAGAAAAGATGTACTAAAACACTTTCAGACAGATCGTGGCCAATTTCAAACTGAATCGTAGCGTCTGAAATTAGCCACGAGATTAAATCTAAAAACACAATTCACATCGCTACCAACGTTTTTGAAGCAGTTTATAAAGAAGCTGGGTATCATCGGGAAGAGAAAAAGGTATAAATTAGCTTAGAATTAAAACAAGGTCCCTCATTTGGAAACTAATTGTACTTTCGAAAATGTTCACACCGCCGCGCGCGGACGTATGCAGGCATGCTACTGAAATAAGCAATTTTGTACTAAATGTTACGTAAGGTAAAATAATATGTAACAGTATAGAAGTAGCTGAAACCGTACATTAAATGTCTGGGCTGTCAGTGCTTGAAGGCAAAATAACAGGTCTATTGTTAGTCTAAACGAATGCTGCCTAGTCTAACGGCGAACTTAGAACTAGAACAGGTCTAACTGAGCTGTGATACATATTTTCTATAAAACCTTCATACTCAAAAAACCACATTCCAATAATTCCAAGTTGCTAATAAAAATAGGAAAGATACCCGAAAATCGAAATAATATAGAATTATCTAGATATAGTTGAGAAATCCGGATGAATAAAATATAGCTAATATTTTGCTGAAATCGTATCATACTAAACTCTTTAACTGCTCACACTGGACAGCCAAATTCCAAAACAAGGATATCATCATCTCCTACACTTGTATTCATTTTTTCTCACTACAACAGAAACTATGTATTTAAAGAACAAAGGCACTTTTGCAACTGCATTTAAAGAAACGCATGCATGTCAGCTGCCGATAATGCACTGTTTTAAGCAGAAGTGTGGTAGACTATCATGACATAACTCGGCCTATTTATTATATATAAATACTACAGGCTTAATATAAACAAAAATTAATAAGAATTCTAGAAACATGAATCTAAGAAAATTTTCGGGTTAATGTATGTGAAAAGAGTATCAACTCCGAACAATTTGAGTATGCCCAACTACAGTTCCAAATTATGATTTCAAATCGCAACCACATGCGAATATAGGCATTGTCGGCGGAGAACACCGTACTGAAACTGAAACGTGTTTCACTTTAAGACTGTTTACTCTTGAAGAAGTGAGCCTTTCCTCTCTCGGAATGTACTAAGTGTCTAAGTACGTAGTTACATCGGTGAGAGTCTGGTTCTATGATAATTGCAGCACTTGCATTTACCCTAGTGAACTCACTTTGCACGGGCAGTACACGTAATTAGATACGTCGGTTTTCTTAATCACAATTCCGTTCCGAATTAGATTATAATCGGTAGTCACCAGGCACCGACCCAGTTGGCAATCGGTCGGTCCGAATTAACATTGACCACGCTAATTCCGAACCAGATGCGTTATTAGGGTTAATTTAGTGTTTTTAATTGTGCAACCTGTTTTAATTTTACGCTTGTTAAGTATGTTTGAATTTTACAACAATAAGCCAGTTTCTTCTGAACATTATTATTATTTTGATTGATGATTTGATATTGATTAACCAATTGAAATTTAGGGCGAGAAATTGATTGGAAGGATGAACGATTCCACTGCACTACCAAAAAATCGGTAGACCAAAACAAACTCGGGGTATTTTTTATCGATATAATATCAATAAAAAAACTCTATTGAATAGGGACCGGACAACAGGATGCAAATTACATAAGGAAAAGGAGTAACCGAGTAATGGAGTAGACATCAGTGTTAATTTTTTTATGAAATCGATAAATTTATCGATGTTGTCGTAGATAAAAAATCTACATAATTATTTTATCGTTATGGTCAGAATGATCATAAATTTCGTCTATATTAAGTGCATATAAAAATGCTATATACGATTACACCTATAAATTAATCGACTGCATAAAAAAATTAATGTCTACTCCATTACTCGGTTACTCCTGTTCCTTATTTCATTTGCATCGTGTTGTCCGGTCCCTAAATATCAATATGTACGAGTATGTTTTTAGTATCCTAGTTCTGTGCCTAATCATATTTTTGCACGACCTACTACTAAGTAAGTATTTTCTGTTTCATCATTTGGTCGGTAAAGAAATGGCCAATAACCACATTTTTATAAAAAAAAACCCGACAGCGGTGCACTTAGAAAGTGCATAAAATCCGCCATTTTGAATATTTTAACAAACTTCATACCCAGTGACACTCGCATCATCAAGACGAATCTAATGATGTATCATTTATCAAAATTGGATGTGCCGTTGAGTAGTTACGAGCGGACATACATACATACACGCATACATACATACATACAGGTCAAACACATAACCCTCCTTTGGGCTTCGCCGCAGTCGGGTAAAAATACAAAGCTGACATCAATGGGAAAAGAGAGGGAGGCTTTTGTCCAGCAGAGAGACAAAACAGGCTCAGAATAGTAAATAATAATTAGCATTATTATTTCGTTATATATACTTATTTTCCCTAAAACTTGCTTTAATAAATATGTAGGTAAAATGTGTATCGAATACGGAAAATAAATCAATTCATTCATTTCAGGTACTAACATGTCTCACAGTTTTTTTTTATTCTTATCTCTATGTTAGTATTTATATAATAACTATATGCTGCAGGAAAAATGCATCTCACAGCAGTGCCTCAAGTAAGGACAGTCGAAAAAACTTATTATAACTTTATTTTCGTGTAGAACAGCCGAAACCATGTATTTATAAGGCCGACATGTTTTAAACAGAAAGGAATTTCCTATTTAAACCCCATAGCTAGAAGCTTTGCGAACCGTAATACAAATGCAACTAGGCCAACTGCAGGATGCGTTTGTAATTTCCTCTACTACTCCATCACCTGGGTGAAATGAGACTTGCATTTCCACCTTGTTTGGTAAAAACTGATGTTCTGATTTGAATAAGTAATTAGTCAATTAGCATAGCCGTTAATATTAACTGTCATAAGATACTTGAAATTGGACAAAAGGCACAGTCTTATAATGTTCTTAACTTTTGGGAATAATACGTGTGGCATGGCTGTGCCGCGCGACTGTATGCCGAGCGACAAATACTACTTATCTCTTTTTATACAGTGTAAAAGTGATAGGTCATGCTCTATCGCGCAATAAACGATGTTAACCTGTGATGTTAACGGCCACTTGTGCTAGCCTCGTAGATGCGTTAGTCCCGCAGCAGCATTTTTTTTTACTTTTATGTACGAACATTTGTACGTTCATCTTATTATATTACGGCAAATTACACGAACGACTCAGACATGTAATTGTCGAGAGAATTGCAATCCCATTTCGAACAATTTACTTCCCGCCAGGAAACCTAATAAGCTCCAGCCCCCAAGGCACTGAGGGAACGTTTTTATACCGAAATAGTCAGTAGGATCAATTTAGGGACGTTACAGTAAATTCCATTCGAGTATACCTACCTATCGTACCGTTAAGTCTGAATTTGAAAATAGAGAAAAAGCTCCGTCTTACAAAACTTGATCTATTAGCAAAATTACTATTTTATCGAATTATAACAATGTGATATATCTTTTCGGATTAATTTAAATATCATCGCGAAGTTGTTAGTCAAGTTCTACTGTTTTTGCAAATTGCTTACAGTGTTTATTTGCTAGATGGGAAAATAGATGGCGCTAGTAGTAACCTCGAAGAACACAATCGTATTATATTATGAACATTTTTGTGCAATATTCTAAACCTTAGTGTGAGCAGAACATATATTCATTAGATACACATTAGATAGAAAACGCATATCGGTTTAAGGGATCTTTTCAGTGGAATTATTTGCCAGAGCCAGCATTTTTTTTACGCTCATTCGCAAACTGCTCATCAAAACTAATCAAGGGAGCCCAAAGACAGTGGACTTATCTTATATATGTATTTAGATGTTGCTATGGCTACCTTCCGCACCATGTAATTATAAATAATAATCTATTTACATAACCCTGAAAATTTTCAGCTTAATCGGAAACCGAGTAAAATTTAACTTGCAAGATTTGATTACAGACAGATAGACATCAGGAGAGGTGAGAGTGAATTAAAGCTTGTTAAAATAGGAAAAGCTTTCATAACCTAAATAGGTACCTACGTCATAAATCCCGGAATGAAATTTCAATTATAATTCTATTAGGGATGTTCACGAAGAACATCCAATTTTCTGATGGTGTCGACAGTCATAAATCCGGGACGTTTTGAGTCTCTGCCAAATACAACGTAACTACTCAATCTAAATAAGGAATATTTTGTACGTTGCTACATTGTATTGTTCGGGTATATTGCTACCAATTCCGAGGAAAATGACAGTGCTGCTGTTATTCTGTAATAAAATGGGAAAGCAAAGAGCGTATAGGTACAATAGACACGTGAGTGCGTACATTAAGATAAACTAGTGCGTTGGCGTGTCACTTGGCCACATTCACCAAACATTTCTGTTGAGTCTAAATGTGTCGTTCAAAAACAATACATTTAATGCAACCGAATAGTGCTATTCTGATTTATACTTGACGAATAAAAAGGTTTAATGAAATACCGCTATTAACGTGCATGTAAATGTATGTACTTATCTTAATATTTGTTTTAGTCATTAACCGAACTTTTTATCTATTCATAAAATAACTACCTACATTAAAAATTTCGTTTCGACATTCCAGCCATTTATACCAGCAGTATCGATAGAGTAAAAAATGGCTAATGTAAATTAATGAATGTGTAATGAAGAAATCCAATCACTTTGAGCTGAAATACTGGCTCCATTTCATAGTCTATTATCTTATGAATCGCATTAGGCGATTAACGCGGCAACATATAACGTACACTTAATTACTGTTGGGTAATTCACAACTACGTCTACAGCCTCGTCCCTAATATAATTTGACTCGTGCTTTGGAGGATTGGAGGTCATATTGCTTTGGTCTGTCAAAATCGAAGCGACGAGCGAACCAATATATTTTGACCCCGAGGGCGAACTGTTATTAGGAGTTTCCGTGTCAAAATATATTAGGAACGATAAGTTGTGAATTACACTACTGAACACTCCCCTAACCGTCTGGAACGGGGTTTAGAACTAAGATAAATATTACAGACAATATAAATTAACACAGTATTATATGTACTTTGTACGGAACTGAGATGTGGACATTAACACCAAAGGAATAAAGAAATATGGTATTGGAGGAGGAGGGAAAGGACTAGGTGGATAGGAAACCAAGGATGCGGTTTTGAGCATGGTAAATGAGAGAAGTTCCCTGACAACAATTCAAAGCCGGAGGCCAGTAAAGTAAGAAATGTCTCAGATCACATGTTTTCGGCCGCGGCGAAGCCGAAGCTTTCTTATTTACTGGCCAAGGTTTGTATACTATTTTTCTGTTCGACGGAGCCAGAAAGCGGCATCTTCGTTTAGCGCAGCGGTCGGCAAGGTGACGTTTTCCGGCCGGAGGGGCCAAGGGACAAGAGGTTGACCAAAAGTTACCTATTTCAATCGAGTGAAGGAAAATATCAGCGCTGCGTCATATCAGGAGACCAAAAAGCTAACGGAGAAGAGTTGTGATAACTCTACCGTCAAGAACGTAGCTCTGAACATTGATGATGATGAAGTACTTTATAAAGAAAATTATTAGACTAGCCTAGAAATATTAATGTCATAAAGCATTCAGGTCTGGAGAAGCCGGCAGTCATTTCAAAATGACAGCAAATACTCACATAAATATTTGCCCCTTTGAAGGAGATGTAAAAAGCCCATATAACCCACCGAATTACTCCTACTCTTAATAGCGATCGAGATCATTATCATATACAATACAACATTGTTGTCATTATGAGTGATTTTTATCGACGCTATTCAATATTGGATTTGTTCATTTTGACACTCCACTAGTTGTCAATTAAATATAAAAATACATTTTTTGGAGCAATCATAAATTGGAAACGTTCTGCAAATATTTTCGTAAAGAAAATATGCTAAAACCACTTACTAATGCAGTAGGTATTATGCCAATATCTTCTAAACAAATGAGGTCACCTTTGGTAAACTCTGATCTCCCCTGTGGTATTTATCGTCGATTACCAATACGTGTAATCGATTACGAATACGGCTAAGCAGAAGAGTAAATTCGTAAAAGACGTCCAGATCTGAATGGTCTACATGGAGCTGATACAGTAGTTGCAGAAAACTCGAGTACTATCGATTAACTTCGTCAACCAGTTTGTTTTTACTTTATGGGCCAGCGAACATTTACGTCGGTACGACACTAGGTCCTCTGAAGCTTGACGTACATACATACAGTAATCTAAAGTGTAATGTAATAGCTGGTATTAAGAACTGTAAACATTGTGTAGACCCATGGTTTACAAATTTAACCTCGCTTTCACGCTGAAAAAAATATAGATTAAGTATATTTTCCAGTGGTTGACTTTTCCCTGTACCTTATAACATCTTGCATGCACCATCCACCATATTAATATTACATGGATATTGGATTCTTTATTAAGTAAGATTTGCTTAGTGAAGGAAAATTAAGTATATAAATGAGTATTTACATGGCCGTTGATATTCCGTCTGACTGTGCCCTCAATCCACTTAAGTTTTCTACAAAAGTAAAGTACTGCCACTGATAGTACGGTTTTTGAAGAAACACTCCATTTATAGAATTGGCGTGGGAAGATGAATCAGCGCCGACATGATGTCATGCCATTAAACAAGTGCAATTGTAAACAAAATTACAAGGTAACATTTAGCTATTGAATTACAGTGATACGAAAGTGTAATATTATTAATTGCCTCAAATATTCACAATACAACTACGGAACAATCGATCGGATTGAGTTTTTGTCACGGCGTGGCAGAACGAATTGTATTGTCGCATGTGTATAGCCGACAGTCAGCGTGACAATAACACAATCGACCAGAAACCAAAACAAGCTATACTTCGTGTGCAAATCATAGACCGTGGAGCAACGTAAAGAAAAAAAGTGTGTAGAAACAATTTTCGGTTCGAGTGAGAGAAACCTTGATGATGTCGTGAATTTTCATATCCCCGATATTATCTTTGAGTCTTAGCCCCTAGTATGCTCAGACACGGATCCGTGCCAAGTTATGTTTTAAGCTTAAGTTCAATTTTTCAATAACAAATTTAACTGACATGAACTGAGAATTTCGTTTTGATGTTCAATCAACTAAAATCAATTAAATTCATTATTCTCAATGGTGCGACCTCGTCGTGAGATCCATCTTGAATGTTTTTAATATCAAACTTTGATAGCGAAAAGATGCGAAATGGACCCCGAAAGAGCACAATTGCGAGACAACATGTCATACGTCAATAGTTTGAGGTGACACAAAAATTCACAACATGCGAGGTTCTCATCCGGAGCCCGTGCGAATGTGGCCGTACCGATCGGGAGTTGCGCACGGGCATCGTGTGGCCGGAGTCGCCGGCGCCCTCGCCCTCTGCGCCCGCCAGGAAGCCGCCGTCGTCCGAGGAGGAGCCCGATGGGTCCTTCACAAGCATGCCCAGTCAATGGAGAGATTGGAGTTCGGACGATCGTTTTAACTAACCCAGAGTCGAATATTTCGTAACCAGCGCGGGACACTGCGGGAGACGGCTAGATGGAAAGTACTCACCGCAGCCTAAGAGACATAAACAAAACCGAACAGCGAAAGTGATCTGTCAATCGTGCGTAATGCTTTCGCGATATCTTTTCAGCCCGAGCCTAATCTAATCTAGGCTTTCTAGAGACCAGCCGAACTCCAATCGAGAGTAAAACTTACAGGTTTATCCGTGGCGTCGTCTGACATGGTCATCGTATCGAATCCGCGGAACACTAGCGTCCCTAACTTCTTCCAGTCTGAGTGGAAAGTGAAACTGTTGTGCTAATAGGGCGGTGGAAAATCGATGCGGGCCGTGCGTCAGACAGCCGTACAAGTCGGAAGGTCGCTGGACATCAATCATCTGATCGGCAGCGGGCACGCGACTAATGCATTGTTGTGGTAAACATCGATAGCCGCTACTTGAAAGTGTTTCGATGTACGATTTATCAACAACACGTTATGAATATTTAAATGAACTCCCTAACTTACACACAGGGTGCTATTGATATGACAATTCAATTTAAAACAGAAATGAACACATCAGTGTAAAATCTACATGGCACTACCTGTTGTGATTTGTGAATTGAGAGGCGTGCGCGTTGTCTTAGCAACTGTGTTAACTTTTAAAAACTACGCTACAATTGCGCGAACTTTTTGCAATTTTACGATCAAGAACAGAATCTCACATGCATTAGTAATAACAAAATACGCAAAAAGTTATCGGATCACAAGTAAAATGATCACCTGCCAGCTGATGATGTATGGGAACATTTCTACATTGTTCTGGAGTCGTGACACTAGGTTCCGGCCATTGATGAGCTAATTTCACTAATAATCGGCCAAATATCTTGATTTTCTCTGCCGATTTGTGTAATAACTAACTCGGTGGCATAAACGACACACACATTAGGCTTTCCCGGCTTGAGACGTTGGACTGTGCGTCGAATAGCAACGTGCTTGTGGGCAAACAATGCGAGTGATCGCGGCTTGGTACGCGCTGAAGCGGCCAGCTAATCGATATCTATGGTGGCTTCACCCGCTAATGTCGGTTGCAATCGATTAGCCCAAAAGTGTAGCGACGGCATGTGAAATTGCCACTTATCTGATATTGTATTAAGCAGATATAATTTAATCACACTACTCTCTACTCTACATATATTGGCAGCTAAATACTTGAGTGGCAACCCTGATAGATTTGAGTAATTCGTAGTCGCGGTTAACACATATTGAATTGAAATTATGTACTCGCAACTCTACTTATAATTCGAACTAGGCTGAAGCAATTAGGCTAACAAGAACTTGAAGCATTAAAAAAAGCAAGGTTGCTTACGCCATCTTTGCAACATCTGTGTAACCCTACGTGAATGTATCAAAATGTAATCACTTCTAAAACACTAGATGACGTAACGTCTACAATTAATATAGGATGTCGAGTGTTTGGTTATGATTAGTAGCTGATGAAATCACTCGAGTTGTAAGTTCGGATCGCAAGCGTTAGTTGACACAGTCCTAGTAATAGGGGAGTAGTTCAGAGACAAGCAAGCGAGCGTGGTCATTGACTGAGCTACGACACGGTTGAGTGGTACAAAGACCTGCCTCAATTTTATGGATCAGGGTCTTTCCGGCATCCCTGCACGTGTGTAAGTGTATGCAAATATGTACTTTGATTACAAACAGGGGCCTGCTGTTTCAAAATTTAAAATATGTTTATAACCAAATTTTCAACATTCTTTTTAGTAAAATAAGTTGCATGAAAAGGCCATTGACCATAACTGGTTCTCAGATGCAAATAGTAATTTAACGTTTTCCTTTTATATGGAGACGATTAATCACTATCCAATCACAATAATAGATTTCCTGCAATTATAACACTCCATACAATAGAAGCTTATGGGAGAATCACTCTTTCTTCCATGATTACTTAGAGAAACTGTTAACATTATTAAAAAGTACCAGGCGTTCATAACTTCCAAGGAACTTACCCGTGTGATTTTGTTAGGCATGGGCTGGAGGTGTGGCGTGTGGCGCGAACCCGCTAGCTCCGGGTTGAGGGCGAGGATGGCATCGATCTCCACCTCCTTGCCTTTGGTCTCGCCGCGCTCGTACCACTCCACGGTGACCGACCGGGTCTCCAGGTTGACCCCGGACACGATCGCCGAGTGAATGCGGCCTGGAATTGAGAATGAGAAATATTTTAGGGAAATCGAGATAAAATAAAAATAGGCTTTAATCTGTCCCAAGAAGGAAGCTAACAGTTTGGATGTCATGTCTTCTTCGAAATTCCAGCGAATATTTATATGGAAAGAAGCTAAAATATGGTAGGTATATTAAATAGAATAAGAAAGAAAGAAAGAAATTTTATTTGCCATATAGTAGATACAGTTCTATGGTAAGCGGGTTACAAGACATTAACATACATTTTTAGAGCATAAGATATAACGGTGGTTCTCACACTAGGCTGGGCCTGTGTCGTGAGAACCAATAGTCCTTAAATTAAACATTAGGGCATATCGGAGTTCGGTGAGTGGGAGAATCTTAGAATAAGTCATAGAGAGCAGTAATCGGCTGTAGCAAAAGTAAGCCATTACAGACTAAGAGTCTACCACTCATCTTTCAAACTATGCACAAAATTCAATAAAACAAAGAAAAAACAATAAATATCTACATATTTATTTCTGTAGCATCGCAGAGTTCGCGGAACATCAATAAAATTGAATAAACGGTTTCTAAGAAACTACATTTGCACAGCTGTTTCAGCGAGCTCAATACATTTTACAAGAACAACACCTATGTATGTAGACTCGGTTCAAATACCAACAATGGAATATCCCACTTGAAATTCGCAAGTTAATGTAAATAGGACACTACACTGCCAAAAAGTTTACTAATGAAAATACTTTTTATTTTAACACTAGCTGCAGTTTCCATATAGTTCCCAATTTAATCTATGTCACTTCATAAGCGGCAAAGCCGAGCTTTTGTGCCAACCTATTCAAATGAGTTCTGAAGGCAACAAGAGATTAGATGGCTTGTGGCCGGACAAAAACAAAGGCGCAGATTACAGATACCGCTTATGTCTCTATGGCGCATAAAGTAGAGGGAGTCTGGTATGAGGTTGGCTAGACGAATTAAGTATGCCGTAATGAATGTGTTTAGTGCAGACAAGGTTGGAGTTCCTGCTCGAATGCGAGGGAAAAGTTAACGTAAACACGTAAAACAATGGAGCCAGACTGGTTTAATTGCATCGCAAAGGACTGTTTCATAAAGTCAATATTCTGACCAGATTAAACTTTGATTAAAGATACAGCAAAGTAGGTAGGTACTAAACTAACCTATAAAATGAAATACCCTGGCTAAAGCCTTCAAAGCCAACGAAATAACGTGACCTACGTCAGCCTAGTTAATAGAATTTCATCAAGAATCTAACAAGTCACATTTGCGATATCATTAACAGTAAGTTGAAAGCAGACGTTCTTTATGATGAGATGACGCACAATAGAATGAATATAAAGGAAAGGACTAAGGAGCATTAGGAGTTATTAATCATAAAACATCACGCAAATCGGTTGTAAAACTCAAGAGGATTTTATTACCCCTATTTCATCATACATTGGCAGCCAACTCGAAAGCAAATTCAGTATAACCCGCATTAAATGTGTTGCGCAGGGCTCAATTGATTCTCGAAAGTACTTGATGGTGTGCAGTGATTTATGAGCCATCCTGAAGGCTGCCAGAACACATACATCTTACTAATATCGTAAATATGAAAATGTGGGACATGTTCGTATTTTTTTTCAAACTACAAAGCAATAAACGATGAATACGATGATATCTAACATACTATCTGAGATATCTAATTTATTTATTTATTTTTTAGAAAAAGAACCTTATTTCAATTTTGCGCGGCTCTTTGCACACATTAACTGAAGGCAACTGCGAGGAAAACAAACAAAGCCTGAAACAAAAAGGTGAATACAACTGGAAATAACCTAACGAAAATACTACGGGGAAGCAAAAATGAGAGTTATGGGTTTCACCCTTACAGACAAGTTGCCGCCGACAACTTGTCTGTAAAAGTGGTTTTCCACCGGCAGGGCGAGACGAGACGATACGAGGATTGAATTGATACAAAATTCAATTCAATCCTCCTCTCGTCTCGTCTCGCCCTGTCGGTAGAAAACCACCTTAAGACCGGTAGGCCTTGCCGGTATAGCGTTTGGGTTCACTACGTCCAGATTCCCATTTCGCCCACTTCCTATTTCGTCCAAATTCCCATTTCGTCCACGTACCTGATATTCTAATACGTAATAATATTATAATATTCGGGCATCGTGAAAGCGAGAACGATTGCGATGACATGGTGCTTTCTCGCGTATTGTTGTCGGGATAATGCGATCGTTGAGGCGTGCGAACTTATCACAATAGGGGCCTGCGCACATACGCAAAGCCGGGGCTCTATTCGGTATGCTTCCAAATCATATCGAAATTGCTTCTCGCACTTGTAAGTAACATCATAAGTAGGAAAGACGATGGCAGCATTACCGCCCTAACATAATCATGTTTTGGCGCTTGTTGAATTGAAGCAAATTTTTATTAAGAGTTTTCCAGTTTTGAGAAGCCTTCCGGAGGTTTTTTCAATGTTAATTAGATTCGGAATATTTCTTCAAATAAAATCATAAAGCTTAACCAGGTGTGTTAAAATAACTATGGCTTTCTGTTTGAGAGTTTTGATTAGAGTCATTAGAGCCGACAATGACATTCTCATATAAATCATTCCAAATATACATTTCCCTTTATGACTCCATAACTCTGTCGTTCCTAAACGCTAAAGTCACGTTTGACTGAGATTAATCGCGTTACTGTACCGCTACCGTATGAATATGAAAGGTTCCCATCATTGTGGAGCGTCAAAAGGCATTCATATCAAACGCGGCTCGCTTTCAGTGACTCACGGCAATATCACCTTTGCCTTTTATGTCAACGCTTTGAATTCACCTTAAAATGTATCACTTTGCCTCTCTTTCCACATATGAGACAGTAAAATCTAATAGCGACGACAGGAAGACTTGAGCATGAGCATGTCATACATAGTACACGAACCAAAAAATATGAATTCTATCTAATTTAGCGCTATATTATTGAGTATACTGTTGTCTATAATTTCCATTGATAAGTAAAACCTACATGCAGTTACCTATCCTCCGTGAAACAATTTCGACTAGATACGCGAACTAACGTCGCCGCTATTCTTAAGTACGTCATAATGTCACGATTCCTTCGATCACATGTAGGTTGGACAAGGCGCGTAAATGTCAACCTTTCCCCACGTGTCGTGTCCCTTCCATAAACCCCACTTACTGTCTCGGGAGAAGAGATATACGCACGCTAATAAACCAACCGGCGTGGGGAAGGTCGGTGACCTTGCCCTCGCTTGTTATAATTAGGAGCACTTCCACAGGGTGCCGTTCTTTCACTGCCATTGTTGGGATTTTTAATTATTCGTGGCTTCTACCCTCATTATGCAGATAAGGGTAGACTCGTTAAAACTGTATAAGTATTTTATACCGCAAGCGAGACTCAAATATTAATGCAGCGGATGACCGAAAGAATCTATCACAAATTACAACGGATGTATACAATTAGCACGGCTTCAAAAGCAAATATCTCATCTGCGTTCGTCTAATTTAAGCGTACGTTACACTTTCAACGTTCACAACATTGTATGCTGGCTTGTATTGGCGTGTCATCAGGTTTTTTCGACTGTTAGGTGAAGGAAAGTTGGCTTAGACTTTTTTTTGATACTAGCAGGATAAGGTAGTCGAATGGAATCAATTTAAAATAGAATAGGGAATCTGGTTAAAGGTCACGCCACTCAGGCAGGCCTGAGATATACATACATACGACATGTATACGTCCATATAGTACCCACTGCTCTGCAGCTATTGAATACAGTCACCATGGTTACGCTCCGCGACCGAACCAACGAAAGTGTATCGAACTGGCGAAAACGAGCAAAAAGCTACCTACGTGTAAAAAAGCCGAAATCGCTTAACGGTACAAAAGGTATACAGAAATGGAACCGGCGTAGGCACAGTTAACAAAAATATTGAAGAATTTGTTAATGAAGTTCAATAACCAACAACAGTTGTTACTATAAAAGTGGTTCAACGGTTGTCAGGTGCCCAACTGAACTAAAAAACGAAACTCGCCGGCATGAATTCAGATAACAACTTTCAAATTAGAATAAGTAACCAATACGCCTAAAATAAAGCCCCGTGAAACTTTTGTTATTTCGACATGAATCCTGAATTATTAAATTTTCAAGTACTTCAAGATAAAAACAGATAGGTACGTCGTTTACGTTAATGCAGTTGCGTAAATATCGACGCATAAAACGCATCCAACGGTTAATCCGAGTAATAAGCTTCTTCTATCGGTGACAACCAATACATGGCCGACTGCCAATATGTAACCACGTATACCAATCAAACTTGACCTCTCACAGCTTGACAACCTTCAATATCCGAAGATCACGATATATTGGCATATTGTTAAGACTGTTACAGTTTCATTTGGTCGCGTGCTGTGCGTGTCATTGACCTGTTAACGCATCGCTGTGAGCTAATTATAATTTGGCTGCGTTTCCTCGTAAGTTCATAGGCTCATTCAACTTGCTGGGATAGCGAGGTGTTACTAACTACGTTTGCATTTCCATAAACTCTCTCTTCGCTCACCTACATTAAAGGTGCAATTTGTTAGGTATGCGTTTTATTTCTTGTAACTCATTACCATTAGTTCGAAATGTAGGCCCTCGAGGTGAAGTTAACAGTTCACTACGATTATAGAGCCATAGAGCGCCCTCTGTCCGCGACAATTTGTAGATATGACATGTATATGTAGGTATTTAGATTAAGTTAGATATTAAAGTTGTTTTTTACCGTAGCGAAGTGGTAGTGGAGCTGGAGCCTGTAGGTAGGCTCTAGGGCGCACAGAGCCGGGATTTTAGTATGGCAGTACCGGAAATTCCCGGTTCTCTCATACTAAAATTTCCCTATTTCCGCACGCCCTAGTAGGCTCCGAAACAGTCGACTTCGTAATGCAAATAATGGTCGTAATGCGAATGAATAAACACCTAATCTATTTATAATAATGGTGACCCAATTTGCGCTCAGTTACGGTGTTAGTCACATGTCGATGCTAATAGCAACGCAGGCGGCTCATTGAAAGCAGATAACTATGTTGATAATGTTATTATGGAAGAGTAAGAAATGTGGAAGACACCTCATGATTAGTCGACGAATAAAAGAAAAGAAAACTAGCTCGCACCACGATTCCCACGGCCAAGTTCGCAAGGGAGAGAAGCGCAATTACCAGCAATGCATCAACTTAACTATACCTTTGCGTTTAGTCCCGTGGAGTCGAGTTACGGTATAAGTTTCATCGCACACCTATCAAATACCTCTGATTAATAATTTCCTAGATAGTAATCACACTGTTAAAAATTCTCCTGGAATTTTACATAAATTTATGGCAACTTTCGTTGCCATAACTTTTTTGTGTTTTTACATAATTATGTAATTTTACAGGGCTATGTAATTTTACATAATCAACGATTTATCAAATATGTAAAATTACATAAAGCAAATTTTACATATTTCTCAGATATGTAAAATTACATGTTATGTCATTTTACATATCTGACACATGTCAGATTATGTAAAATAATATTTTGTGTAATTTTACATACCTTTTCGTGTAATTCTACGATAGATGTTAATTATTTTTAAATTTTTTTTTGTAATATCTCTGAAGTACTATGTGTTTTTTACAGATATTTTTTTGTATTTTCACATATATTCAGTAATATTACTGAAATACTATGTGTTTATTTACTGATATGTTTTGTATTTTCACATACATTCAGTAATATTGGTCCATTAAGGTCCTGTACGGTTCACTGAGTGTGCGCATATAACTCCTACTTTTTGAAGCCTGACTAACTCGCAACCCTACTGGGCATAGCGATTATCTGACCGGGTGGTCGGCCGTGGCGTTCCCTGGGGTCGAACCAGGTCGCTAGCCAGACCTACCCGAGTGAATCGGACTGGGTGGGTGCCGGGGGCGCCTGGGGTCGAACCAGGGCGCTTGTCCCGGTCCACCTCAATTGGTCGGACTAGACCAGGTCCACCTTGACTTTTCGTCGATTGCTCTAAGTGAGCAGCGGATCAGCGGAAACTCAACAAATCGATATTCCTTACATAGGGTCATTAAATCAGGAAAAATCTTAACATCGCGATCTACAATTACAAGCTGCTCGGTACAGCGCCATCTCTTGAGTATTTTGTAAACTCGTTATTGCACTAACATAGTCGTTTTATACATGTTTAACGATTAGGTTACATTCTATATATTTTTAGTAGTTGGCTACCATATGTACTGAAACTTTACAGGCATCAGAAAGATAGTTTTACAGAGACTACTAATGCCATCTATGTGCATACGGATGAACTAAACATTTGGTTTAACTGGTAATTCACTAATCTGAATTTACAAATACGTTATGGTTTTCTAAAAATCTAAGCAACATAAAACACGAGGTTTCGTACTTTCAAAACAACGAGAAAGGTGAAATTTGCTTACTTCTAACATAACTACTAGCGCCATCTAGTTGACCTAATTTTTACGATTATTACTGATTATTTATGTAAAATCGCAGAATATACTTGAAAATTACACGATTTTTTGAAACATAAATAAAAACTGTAAATTTACATAATATTAAACGTAATCTTACTGATATTTTAATGAATATTACAAAAGACTTAAGTAAACTTACATAAAAAATATGTTTTTTCACAAGATATGTAAAATCAAGAGTTTTGTCTGTAATATTACCGTTTGAAGCATTATAAATACATATTGATATGTATTTGTCTCAGACGCTACATGTAATTTTACAGATTTTATGTAAACGTCCAAGTTTTTAGTGATTTTTACATACCTTTTATTTAAAAACACACGCTATTATTAAAAATTACACTATATATTGAAAAATAAAAAAAAACAGTATAATTACGTAATATTGTATGTGATCTAACTGATACTTTTGTGAAAATTACAAAAGCCTCAAGTAAATTTACATAAAAATGCGTTTTTCAGAAAGTTATGTAAATTAACGAGATTTGTTATGTATATTTACCGTTTCAATCGTTATAAATACATGTCTTAATGTACTTTTCCCAGACATTCCATGTAATTATACAGAATTGATGTAAATATACATTTTTTTTACGATTATTACTCATTTTTTATGTAAAATCGCAGAATATACTTGAAAATTACATGATTTCTTGAAACATAAATAAAAACTGTAAATTTACATAATATTGTACGTAATTTTACTGATATTGTTATGAATATTACAAAAGACTTAAGTAAACTTACATAAAAATTTGTTTTTTTACAAGATATGTAAAATTAAGAACTTTGTCTGTAATATTACAGTTTGAAGCCTTATAAATACATATTGAAATGTATTTGTCCCAGACGCTATATGTAATTTTACAGATTTTATGTAATCGTACACATTTTATTGATTATTACATATTTTTTATGTAATAAGACATAAAAATCAGTGAATCTACAGAAGATATTTCAAATTACCAAAAATTATGGAAAATTACCAAAAATTAAGGAAAATTACCAAAATTTTCGTACTTTTCCCAGTTTTTAGGGAATTTCACAGGTTTCTGTAAATTTTTTTTATGTAAAATTCCGGAAATTTTTAACAGTGCATTTCACAATTATCATTTGAAGTCGGATGCAAAAGGACTTGATGAGAGATACATTGAAGCATTTTTTAAAACAAAAATAAAACTGTAGACAGATTTATTCTCACGAGCTTTCCATTGGTATCAAAGTTAAATCCATAGAATTTACCCTAGGGCGATACAGGGTCAGAAATGTCACCGTGATATGAAGCTAATGCGGAGGTCAAACTCGTGAAATGCCGGCTAAGGTCAATGCGGCTTTCTATACACAGCAGAGCCCTTATATGGTTTAACGAGACATTTGTAAGGGCTACCTTTGCGAGGATATATTGGATATCCGCGAAGGTATGAGTATTCATCTTAGGTCGGATACTCAAACAGGAGCGAAGTATTTGGAGAGATAGAGCGATGTTTGGGACTCGAGGGTACGATAGATTACTCTGTGGTGTGGTCTGTAGTTTCAAATATCTTGACTAAATTGTCGAACGCTGGATGTTTCGCTCCGCGTCTGAGGCGAGGTTCGCTAGGAGAGTGTAAAGTAAAAGTAGGTAGGTGCAGGCCGTAATGAGCCGGCTGCTCGCATAGTGATTTCGCAAAACGCCGCGACCGTGGCCCACATAAAAAACAATTGCTCGAGCGCTTTAATACATTATTATTTTGAGAATCGTGGTTCCGGTTGGCAGTTCTTATGGACAGTCTCATATGTTCTTCCAATACTATTGGAAATCGGGCTGAATGTGGAATGACCTGACATTTGGTATTTAACTTCCTCCAATAATACTCAGCTAATCGCTTAATTTGATGCACCATTTTGTTTTAAACTTTAATTTTCGCTTATCATCATTTTCATTTAGCTTAACTGTTTATGCATATGGAATCACATAAAAGGTCAATATTAACAACTTGAAACGAGCTCAACGACAAACTAAAGTCAAGGGCGACTAGTCAATCAAAATTAATGCACACAGATACTGAACAAATTAATGCATGTACATATTATGTTATGTCACGTAATGAGTTTGACATTTCATCGTTCGAGGCTAATGACCTTATATGACAACCCGTTATTCTATTGAAAGGGCTTGAAATTTCAATCGAGTAACGAGATACATTTTAGATGAAAACAGACGACCAACAGCTGGGTTTAAACAAACACACTTAACAGCTGAAGAGCGCTACAAATAGCATCAAAGGGAACAAGCAATAAGGAAGCATTTTGTTGAAAAAAAACTAGATACGCGATTGTTAATAAATCTGCACATATCGAAGAGAATTATATGCCATTCATACAATTTTTACAATTAAATTTAAAACTAGGCTTCGACGTCAGTGCTACCGAGCGATTGGAAAAAGTCTAATATTGATCAAAGTTCTGTGCACGTTGGCTTTTTTAGTCCACGACAACACAGTGGTTACGGGTGAGTCAGCGATCCGGTCGCAACCGGCTAGACGAGAGGCGCCCGCGCACCGAGCATTGCGCACCGCATGCGGCGGCGCGCGTTACAAGAGAACGGGTGCTGATGTTATCCGATTCGGATGTGTTCTCTATGCTTTTGTGAGACAGATATGGCAATTAAATTTTAGTGTAGCTATCAATGGCGTGGCGGTAAATATATCTTTGGCCAGGTCGGAGCGGGTAGGTATTTGGCTTAGATTTTCCCCTAAATTGGTAAAATAATGGGCCCAAATGCATAATGCTAAGCAAGCCGACAAGAAAATTTTAACATTGATCAACGATTCGTCAGTCAATTGTCAATGTTAAAATAATGATTGAGGAATTACCTGATGGCAAGTGGATATGGAGCCAAAGACGTAGAGCTAATAAACTGGCTTAGTCAATAACAGCCTAACTTAATTTACAACGGAAACAAATAGGCTAGACACAAATGGAAAAGTCGACATCGACTTACATTTTTCCAACCAACACAAACACCGTCCCGCTCACAGTTTGCCTATTGGACTGACGGTTAGCCGCCTTATTTGGCCGGCATGAATTAATTAAAATGCAAAAAGTATGTTTAATCGAACTTGACGCGCAGTATCCAGGTCATTGTCCACTTTTAGAGCCGAAGAGATAGCATTTTGCTATCTACTCGTAGAATCAATAAGATAATGACGTAGGGTGACGGCACCAATCATGGACATGTTAAGCGCACTAAGTTAGAATTTCGGTTAAAAATGGGATGTTTTTTGACGATACAAAAATGGTGATTTTTTTTTCGGCACTCAGATACATGAGGAACATTTAAACAATACCAAAAATCCTGTATGCTTAATATATAACTAATAAAAAATATATAAATTAAAATTTACGAAATCACCATTGATGGACATCAAAAATTCAGTAATGGACACCCAGTCATGGACATGGACCCAATTATGGACACCCATTAATGGACACTTTTGTTTTGAACACATAAATGAATTAAATGATGTCACAAATCAACTTTTATTAGCGCTATTTGAACTTTCAACATGATCAGTCTTAGATTTCCAAGTTATACCATCAGACTTTCAATCAACCATCTGGTTTTCAGTCATTTCTTCTTCTTAGTCGGTCCCTCATGGCTGAGGATCGTGACTCAATGCAACTGCCCTCCATGCAGTCCGGTTCTTAGTTTTATGGACCGCCTGATAGAGGCTGCACTTAGCAGCCCTCTTGATCGCATCGCAACAACGTGCTGGAACTCTTCCTCTGGTGCGTTTGCCCTCCACAGATCCAAGAATAATCTGTTTCTCTAGCGCATGTCTTGGTGAGCGCATGTTGTGCCCAAAGAAACAGAGAGTCCTCTGTCGGAGATATCTGAGAGTCGTTCTGTGATGCCAAGTTCCTCTAAAATGGAGTCATTGGTCCTCATGGCCGTGCACGGAATCCTCAATAGTCTCCTCCAGCACCATATCTCAAAGGCGTTGATTCTGCTGTGTTCGCGGTTCTTTATGCACCAGGTTTCAGCCCCATACAGAAAAATGGAAAACACTAGTGCTCGGACCAACCGAGACAGGATACATCCTTGACGCACGCCTGAGACAGGCGAGAGAGGGTGTGTGAAACGATTCGGATTGTGCATCTTCTAGTCTCACAAAGCTTGCACCATCAAGGTATAAGTTCTGTATCAAGAACGTGAGGTGTGTAGGTACAGTCGCCATCAGATATATCTGAGCTGTCAGTGTACTCATAAATATCTGAACACGGCTCTATTTTCATAGCATTAGAGCCGTGTTCAGATATTTATGAGTACACTGACAGCTCAGATATATCTGATGGCGACTGTACGCCCATTAAATTTAGAATCTCAAACATTGTGCTCCAATCCACGCAATCGAAGGCTTTGGCGTAATCAATGAAGCACAAGATAAGTGGCTTATTAAATTCTCTACACTTTTCGACTAGTAATCGCACCGCACGTTCAGAACTTGTTCCCGAGTCCCCTTGCCAGGAACAAATCCGGCCTGTTCATTCGTTATCTGACTGTCGATAAAGTGGCCAAGCCTGTTGTTAAGTATTCGTAGCAGGATATAGCTGGCTAATGTGTTTCCTTTACTGTCTTCGATGATCCATGTTTTGGGCTTGAACGATTTGGTGATTTCTTTCACTTTCTTAAACAGGTCTTTTGTTTGGGTTCTATTAGCGTGTTGCTCAATTTCTTCGCATATATTGTTCAAATGGGCGTCCTTGTCCTTTCTTGTGCATCTCTGCACTTCTCCGTGAAGTTGATTATACTTGTTTACGTCCTCTTCCATTGATAGACCACTACCTTTCAATGCTCTCCTCTTCAGTCATTTATTAAACATTAATTGAGGCTTTGCCTCTTTGCCAGCAGCTGCAGCTTAGAATTGGGAGCATAATAATCATTGCCTGTCACCTTGTTGTGCAAGGTTATTCGAGGAACCCCAAACCGGAGGGCAGCTGTGCTTATCTTTTCTCTCATCATTACAGCATCCAATGCTCTCGCCATTTGTTCGGGGGTGTAATTTTTCTTTGATGCCATCTAAGACAAAACAAAGAACCCAATTATGGACAACTAAAAATATCCAGTTATGGACATCGTCCATTATTGGAAAATAAAGAGCAATCACAAAATCAACTCAACCCAAATGTTTAGTGTAACAAATTAAATAATTTAATACAATAAACTAAAAAAGTAATAAAAAACTTAAGCATGGACACTTGTCCATTACTGAATTTCATAAAATATCGAATCCAGTAATGAACAAACCCCACAAAAACCTTATTGCTGTGATTGGACATATTCAACCTAGCTCAATTTACTTGCAATATAGTATTATTCCATAAAAATAACATCAAATCTCATTACAACACAACACAAGATAACACCATGCACAAATATGTACTCACCTCCTTAACGATTTCAACAAGAAAAACGGATTTTTATGACCACCGCGCGCAACGAGATTTCACTTCGCAGCCATCTTAGAACGAAATGGCCGATTTTGGTGACGTGTGTCAAAATGACAGCTCAAACGTCTATTGGTTATGCTTTAGTGTTGCCAGTTGAAAAATGTTGGGACAGTTGCTTAATAAATTCGATCAACGACAAAAATGTCCATAATTGGTGCCGTGTCCATTACTGGTGCCGTCACCCTAGGTTGTTCTCTTTGTAGTCTTTCAGGATGTATGTACTTCATGTAATCTTTTGATAAATGGAAGGATTAATTTGGTTACTGAAAGTATCCTAACTAGACTTTTCAGTTTCACGCACGTCTAGACATCGAAGACAAACAATTTGGAACAAGTTTAGTCAATTTAGACTCGATCTCGACGATCGATTATAATCGAAAGAAATTAACTTCGTACAATATAGAACAAGCTTTACTTGAGACTCGTTTGGACACATAGTATAGTACATTACACAACTAGGGTGAAAAAAAAAAGACCGAGATCTCAGATGTTTGCGGCCCGAGCTGCAAGCGAGGGACGTAAATATGCGATCGCGGGCTTTCTTTATTACCTCCTGTGTTGTGTACATAATTTTATGTTTACACTTGGCCAGAAAGCGGCTTTATTGCAAACTGTGGCATAAAAAATATTAAGTACAATGACAACAAAGTCGAGAAAAGATCATCGATTTTAATCAGTGACGCGAAAAAAGTATGGTATCTTCTTTCTCGAGTACTAGTTTATCTGTCCAATTGATTTATGAACGCTTTCTGAACATTTCTTTGCCGAGAAGATGCCGAAGCGATACGCCTTCATAATACGCATAACCCGGCGAATGCATTCGATTGATTAACTGCACCCACGACACGACTGAGAAATTCCTTAGATCATAAATCATAATGTACGATTTGAACGAGCGTAGGTACACGTTTTTGTTTATTTATCTTGAAGATTTACTTACTAGCAGCTAGCAGATACGTTAGTGTTACAATACAATCAAGGAATTATTCAGTTTGTCATACGGAACATACTACATTGGCACATTTAAGCACATTAACTTAATATACTAATTAGTTTATATAGAGACTCATGATCCCACAGACAAACCTTATTAAAGGTTTTGTGGGACACTGTTCATAACTGTATGTTAAACTAGGTTTTAATAAATAAATAAATATCTTATATAGGTACATAAAACAAAGACTGGTTAATTAGGTACCTACCTACACCATTTATAACTCAAGAACGGGTGGACCGATTTTTATGATTTTTCATTTTTTGGGTTTGTCTCTGCCCCGAATAACAGAATAACTATTAAAACATCTAAAAATAAAAAAATCTTAGATGTTTTAATAGTTATTTCCGCGAGACAGCTAGTTTTTATTAAAAGTCCAAAAATCAGAATCGAAACTGTCCTCTGTGCATCGATATTTTTTCTTTTCACCAACTCTTTTGAGAGAGAAAATCCAGGGTCACAAATCAAATCATCAGAATATCAGCTGCACGCTAAAGCTAAAAATGCTGAAAGAAAAAACGCAAATTTCTTTATCTAGGCTTTGTCAGTCCAGCCGGAGGCCGTAGAGCGGATGACATCACTACCGGCTAGCAAAAGAAAAATGGTATATTAGTGTTCAACACTCGAAAACACATATGACTTTTTAACTATACATATCAAAGTAGACGGAACCACGCGGCCGCCCACAGGCCGCCCACGACGCGAGCCTTGTTAAACCCTGCACACATAGTGTAACAGAAAAGAGCGAAAAGGACCTATCTGTTGTCGAAACTCGAAGGCTGGTACGACCATTTCAACTAGCATTGCACTCCATAAAGCACTGAGTGTTTTGTGCGACATCACGTTGTGAGTGGTTTATTATTTACACTGCAACTTAAATATTGCACTATGCACAGCCAGGATAAATAGAAACGCGGATGGAAAACTCAAAAGGATACATATACAACACGCGAGTGCATTTTCATTATTTCTCCTTCCGTGTAGGATTGTAGAGGTATCGAAATCGGCAGTCAACTTTACATTAATTTAGATGCAAGGGTTTTTCCATAAGTCGGGATTAGGGCATGCTCCCGGGAATTTCCCAGCAACCTGGTCCCGGTTCTGGCGGGAAGAAATCCCGGTTCTTCGGTTCCTTCGGTACTGAGTTTGTGCTACTTCAGAAATGCAGAATTTAATAGAAAATATAGTACGAAGATCTATAAAAGACCATGACACTACTGAAGCCGATTTCATGAGCACTTCAGCTCCTTCTACTGACCATTCAGTAATAAACAACGAGCCATCTACATTTTTAATCAGTCGTGTCAAGGTAGTCGTTCCACTACCAATAGAATAGGTACACGATCTGTCTCAGTCCATTCAAGTAGAGAAGGTAGTATTAGAAAATGGAGGTGTTCGTGGACGACTTCATTGAGTAACAGATGCAATCAGCTTTTAGAGGAACTTATTACCGGGACAGAATCGATTTAGATTTGCCTCATCTCTTAATACGCCATTGACGACGTGGCAACAAAACAAATCTTACGTATTATCGCACACTATTTGTGTTGTCTTTCAATTGGGCAATTTGGTCATTTGTTCATTAATTTTGCTTTTTGTTAATTATTCAAGATTATATTATTAATAATTATCACTTAACGGGTGTATTATTTAACAAATTAACTACTAAACAGAAAAAATACAAATAATTTACTCAGTACCGAAATCCCGGGAATTCCCGGTTCTGACTCAGTACCGGAAATCTCAGTCCCGGTTCTGGAAATGGTACCGGTACCGCATGCCCTAGTCGGGATAGTACGTTTCCAAAGGTTAAAATATAAATGAATAAACAAGAATAAACGTATTGTAAAACCTCATTATTTAATTTTGTCTGCCAATATATTGCATAAACGAGGAAGTCTTTGTCGCAATCTGCATTTAAATTTTCAGTAACTAACCAAATCTTACAATTAAGACGCTGTCAACAGCAAAATGCCCTTGAGGATTCAGGATTTTGGCCCATCCCCTAGCCCCGCCTAATTGCTCCCAGCGCTATTCACAAGTGAGCGGCGAGAAGCGTAACTGTTTGCATTCGGCTTGCGATCGCGATCGAAATAAACGCGCCTGCCGGTAGATGGCGTTAAACTCCTGTAGGTTTCCCAATTTTCCCATAGAGCGCAGAATAAAATAGACAGGGCGTCGTTAAAATAATATAGTTGGTTTTTAATTTATTTTCATAATTAAAGCGTGAACAGATAGAATGAAATTTGGATATGTAATACGTAAATAAGTAATGTAAACTTTCAAACACATTTAATGAATTTTGGATATGTAATCTAAGTAGTTAAGATTTATTAGAAAAAAATACAGTATTTTTGTAAGTAGTAATACGATTATATTGAATTAAAATATACAACACTTCCTTTATGTTTTTCTTGATGACCTGCAATGTAAGGTCATCGAGAAAAACATAAAGGTAAGGTAAGGTTTACAAATAAATCAATCGATTTGACAGTATAAGGTATTTATACTTAGTATCCGTAACCTGGTATCCCATCAAAAAAATTCTGTAAAAAACTAGCCAAGTCTCGATGGAGCTGCTTGTTTATCTCTAAAAAGTAATGAAATCTAGACAAAATCGTGTCAAGTTTAAGGTACCTTACTGCGATTTCTTTATTATTATACTTAATGTTGTGAGACTTGGCCGTTGAACATTCTTTATTCGTTATAGTAGGTACAAGTCAACAAAGAAACTTTGTAATCGCATGTATTTGTTTTGTATAGGATTACAAACTTATGTGTGCAGTTGCAATATTTGGAGGTTCTTTAGGACTTGATAGGCTAAAAACTAACTATGTTTAAAATTTCAGCTCTCTGAGTTTATGGGAAGTACTAGTTCTATTCTGATGATCATGTCATGAGTCAGTGAGTGTCTGTCGTAAATGCGAAACTTTGCTTTCGCTTAACTTCGGAACTAAATGACCTACAGACTTGAAATTTTGGATTTTAAGTATGTGATTATAACTTACTGGATGACGAAAATTTCTGCGTTCTGGTCTTATCTAGAGGTTCTCAAATAGGGGCCTGAAAATGCGGCGAAATGGTTCCAGTAAAGGATGGTACGGCAGTGTTTGCTTCGCGCTCGACTTGGCGGGGCCACTGCCGTGCCCCCAGATATGTACCATGCAACTCCGAGTACCTTTAGTAGCTAATGATAATGTATGTTACGTAGGTAATTAAATTAAATGAGATTGAATATAATATACAATGGAAAGTAAATTTTTGGTCAGCCGTTATTAAAATTGATCCGCAAAAAAAAATAAGCAGTTAAATCATTTGGGCAGCATACAAAGATTTGGCTGGCAATAAATAAAATCGGGCGGCAACTCTTGTTCAGCCAACAGTTTAAAAACGGTTAACATTTTAACCAATATTAATCTGCTTTTTTTATCATTTGGCTGCCTAATAACCAGTCGAGCTGCAAAATAATTACTTGGGTAGCAAGATTTTACAATTGGTCAGCAGAGAGTATAATTGAGATATACAGGGTGTCACTGTGATATATACTGGGTGTCACTGTGATATATACAGGATGTCACTGTGTTATATACAGGGTGTCACTGTGATAGATACAGGATGTCACTGTGATATATACAAGGTGTCACTGTGTTATATACAGGGTGTCACTGTAATGTATACAGGGTGTCACTGTGATAGATACAGGATGTCGCTGTGATATATACAGGGTGTCACTGTGTTATATGTATACAGGGTGTCACTGTAATGTATACAGGATGTTACTGTGATATATACAGAATGACATTGTGATATATACAGGGTGCCATTGTGTTATATACAGGGTGTCACTGTGATAGATACAGGATGTCACTGTCAGCAGAGAAAACATGTCTGTAAGCAGTTTAATTGAAATATACAGGGTGTCACTGTGATATATACTGGGTGTCACTGTGATATATACAGGGTGTCACTATGTTATATACAGGGTGTCACTGTGATAGATACAGGATGTCACTGTGATATATACAGGGTGTCACTGTGTTATATACAGGGTGTCACTGTAATGTATACAGGGTGTCACTCTAAAAACGAAACAGCTCCCAAAAATAGGTAGGTTAGGGTTATTTTTTTTTTGATGACCCTAAAACGAAACGGCTCCCAAAAATAAGTAGGCTAGGGTTATTTTTTTTGATGACCCTAAAAACGAAACGGCTCCCAAAAATAGGTAGGTTAGGGTTATTTTCTTTTTGATGACCCTAAAAACGAAACGGCTCTCAAAAATAGGTAGGTTAGGGTTATTTTTTTTGCTGACCCTAAAAACGAAACGATACACGTTGTGAATAAATAATATAACTTCTAAACATTATGAGATGTATAAAAAATCGAAATACCAATTTTATATGAGCCCATCACAGTGACACCCTGTATACATTACAGTGACACCCTGTATATAACACAGTGACACTATGTATATATCACAGTGACACCCTGTATATATCACAGTGACATCCTGTCCTGTATCTATCACAGTGACACCCTGTATATATCACAGTATCACTCTGTATCTATCACAGTGACACCCTGTATATATCACAGTTACATCCTGTATCTATCACAGTTACACCCTGTATATAACACAGTGACACCCTGTATATATCACAGTGACACCCTGTATATATCACAGTGACACTTGCTACTTGACAGCTGACAATTACCGAATGACAAAATGCGCACACGATTGGCGGCAGAATAGTTGCGCCCGGTTAGGTTTTATTGCCCCCTTTTTTTTGATGAACAAAATGAAATATTTTGCTTACCTACTGATTGCTTACCAAAATTTGATTTACCGTAGATCGCTTAATGCAGCTCAAATATTTAATTTGCTGACCAAAATAATTTAGAGCAGATCAGTATATCATTAATTGCAGCCTGATTTATAAATGTTTGCTTACCATAAGTTGCTTACCAACTAGCTATTTTGGCTGACCAAGTACATATTTCTGCTGACCAAAATATGAATATTTTGCTGATCGATTAAATGATACCCATATACAATATAATAAATACTTAGTACAAATACCTTATACTGTCAAATCGAAAATTGATTGGTTTATTTGTAAACCTTACTAACTGACGTGCCCGAAAAATTACCCTGGAGTGCGGTGTATGATAATACATACATACATATATCCATACATACATACATACATACATACATACATACATACATACATACATACATCCATCCATCCATCCATCCATCCATCCATCCATCCATACAGACATACATACATACATACATACATACATACATACTTACATACATAATAACATACATACATACATACATACATACATACATACATACATACATACATACATACATACATACGTACATACATACATACATACATTCATACGTACATACGTACATACATACATACATACATACATACATACACCTTAGGCCTTCATACACAGGGTTTCGCACACAGGCGCTGCCGGGTGTGGGCGCAGCCCTGAGCTTGCCTAATGCATTAGGCAAGGAAGAATAATAATTACGTCAAAATAAAATCGCGGAGTGAGACATGCCTGCTTCGGCTCGTTTCCTAAAACCACACTCGTGTATTGATGCCTCCCATAATACATAACTATTACCGTCGACTCCAAAACTTTATAGATCTATGCAAACAAAACGTTTCTCGATGGGCGTAGCCAAGACCGCATCTGAAGAAGCGTTGAAATGTGGACCTTATATCCAGTGACATAAGGTCCACATTTCAACGCTACGAAGGTGTAAAACTGAATGAGTATTCATTTGGACAGGCCAGTGGCTATTGCGGTGATCATACATTTAACACACTTAACTAAATATTTACACTTCTTATATTATAACTTTGATTTATATAAGTACGTATACAGTATTTTAGATTTTTAACACAAGGTTAAACAAATTTTTGCGATGTTTTCGATGCGCAAACTAGAAGCATAGATCCGTCTAGCACGGCGCGTCAGCGCACACTGTCTATTTGTATCGGAGTAAACGAGAGCCTACTGTCACTGTTTCTGGGCAGCCGGGTATTAGAAGATAATAATAAATAAAAATTGAAATAAAAAAAAGTGTGGACTATTTGTGAAATGTGACTCGTTAGCGGTTTAGGTATGAATATGTTGACTTCATGTTTTTATTTGCAGACCCATACGTTAAAAAAATAAAGACATAGAACCGTTTAATGATGATTTTAAGACCAATCTTTGCAATTTTTTTCTATCGAGCCGATTTCGTGAAATTATGTATCGCGTCCGTCCACGGTCTTCGAAATATGATGAATATTAACATATATTTTTTTTGATGTGCTAGAACAAATGGTTTTTCTTAAAAAACTGCTTAAATAACATCAATTTCAACAAAAGTAGGTCTTGTCAGCCTCTTAACACAGGTAAGGTAAGGTAAGGTAACGTAAAACAAAACAGATGCTTCTAATATTTCACTAGATACCTACAACAGACAAACTAAATTATAACCTTGGCATAGGAAATCTATAACAGTAACGTAGGCGTAGCATAAATCATGTACCTATCAGATAAATCTATTTCATACACTTTTAATATACAGACTTAATACTTAACAACGCGTTGTATTCTATGAACTGAAAACTTAAAGTATATTTTAGTTTCTTTTTATGTCATTTCTCCTCATTTGCCACTTATAAGTGGCAAATGAGGACACGAACCACCTGATGATTTCCATAAAAAGGTATAGTTACTAACACAACTCGAAATTTGGAAACACTTGACGACATTGATCACCAAACGTAGATTTCTAGTAGGTATATTTCAAGACAAATGCAAGACGCTTGGGAAAACCGGTAATAAAATCGTTCTAACTGGATGAGATGTGATTCAACGTCGCTAAATAGAACGACAAAGTTGAACAATTCGATAATTGGTCGCGCAAACGGCTTCAGTCAATTGAGGATAACGACTTGTGTCGACGAACTGCAATACGTGGCGAGGATTACGGAGTTATGCTTGGATCTAGCTAGAATAGCGAGTCCAGAAAGTTATAGATGATCAAACGAACTTCTAAAGCGAAGTTCGATCATTATTATATGAGTAGTTTCATTCGAAGATATAATACATTACTAGGTAGTCCTTGTAAACCTACAGGCGACTTTGCATGATGTTAAGAGACAATCAATTGACTATTAAACGAATTTTTGAATCATTCATTCATTCAACCCATTCGTCCTATCAATCCCGCCCTCGTATTCCTTCATTATTTTCAGAGAAATAACAAAACTTTACAATATAGGGATGTAAAAGGGCGGGCGGGTTATTATATCTTCGAATGAAACTACTCATATAATAATGATCGAACTTCGCTTTAGAAGTTCGTTTGATCATCTATTATATTTCGTAGTTTCATTCTTCAGATATAATCAATGATATTTTATAAGTAGATAGGTTACAAGCACTCCAAAAGTGAAGCACTGAAACCACGATAATTGTATTGGTGCCCTTTTTGTAGTGGGTAGTCACTCGCGGGTCGGTCAACGAAACGCACGACGATGTCAAGGGTGAATATTTACAAGATTCACAAAAAAAATGCCGTCGTGTGTGATCAGAAAGTGCACCAATCATAGCAAAAAGTGCAACAAAGCGCAAGGGATCACATATCACCTGTAAGTACGCTGAAATAATTTAATTTTATCATTTTTATTATTTTATTTTTCAAATACGACGCCATCTTACTACCATAGAGGTCATTTGAATGAAAGAGACAAACTTACGTCTTTGACAATGAGAGTGACAAGGATAACCAACCTTCTGCGTGCTTAATCTGCGAGCGCCGAGCAGGTTCCGAGTCAATCCGAATCTAGCCGATGGGTTCACTCGGTTACGTTTAAAAATTAATCGCGCAAGTAACAAAAAGCTAGCTGTCTCTTTTTTTTGCATTATTGTAACTACGCCATCTCTTTTATGCAATCTGTTAATATGTGTGAGTATGTACACCGTACAGTGAGGTACCAATGTGTGCTGCTGCTTTCTTGGAAGCATATTTCTCAGCTGGCGAGTATGCGTATAACGTATCTTCTTATAAAATATCATTGGATATAATACATTACTAGGTAGATGTTCAGAGTTTTAAAGTTTTGTTTTACGTAAGTAGGTACTTAGATTGAAACACGAGTGTGATCAGAAACATATATTTATATATTCTTTCTTTGATACAAAATGATTAAAGTTGCCATTTATTTAACCTATTTAAGAATCATTTGTTGGTAAGCAAACGGATCTTGCGAAAAGGCCTTCATCCGAAATCGGTCTCTTATAGAAGCGAGCAAACGTATTGGACGCATTGGTCCAACCGGCCGTGCGCCGGATGGTGTCGACGCTGACTCCAGCGCGGCTCGCGGCAGAAGTCGCGGAATGGCGCGCGCTGTGTGCGCTATACACCGCGATGTCTATACCACTTTCCGACAGGATTTGTTTGATCCATCTGCTGATGGTCTGTGACGTAGCAGCTCGGTGAGGTGGCTTATACGTTAGTAAGAGATTTCCTGTACTAGCAGCTCTCTTATTTTTGGTCACAAAAATATAGTCTCTGAGAGCTGTAGCAGGACAGATAGCCACGTTTTCTCTAAAGAAAGGTAAGAAGAGAACCGGTTGCTCTCGACCTACAGCCGATGTCTTAATAGCATCTATAATACCGATTTTTACACCATTCGTTGTAAAAATAATATTTTCAATTTTAATCAGCGATAATGTCTGGACTCTGTGTGCTGTGCATATAGCTAACAGAGTCACTAATTTTTTTGTGATTTTTTCCAAATCTAAGCTTGTATTAGGATACCAATGAGAAATGTGGTTTAAAACAATTTGCGGGTCCCATATATGATTATATTTAGGAGCATTTGGTCTCTGTTTATATGCTCCTTTGAGGAGGCGTTTTACGCAATCGTCAGAGCCTAAGTTGTTTCCCAGTAATGAGGATAGAGCTGAACGGTGATTATTAAGTGTACCATATGCACAACGCTGGTTAAATTGTTTGGCTAAAAATGATAAAACTGTTGATTTAGATGGTTTAAAAACGTCATGGTTATTTAAATCGCAAAATTGCCACCAGAGCTTATACGTTACATCGTATTGTTTGACCGTGCTATCGGAAAGTGATGCTAGCATCAGGTTCATCGCTTCTTGTGGGGTACCTCTTCGACTGAAGGACAGCCCCAGAGCCTCGCGACACCCAGGGTAAGCCTCGCTTGTAGAGGATGGGAGTCTCTGTAATGCGAATGAAGTTTTTTTTTTTTTTTTCGGATTGAGAAACATTTTCTCTGAATTTAGCAAGCTCTGCAACAACGGGAACCACAGTTGTGAAGGCCAAAAAGGAAAAATTAAGATTCCGTTTGCTTGATCATCTATGATCTTTCTGATGCACCTTAATATTAACGCAAAAGGAGGAAAGGCATAAAAATATTTACAGTGCCAGTTTATTGTAAATGCGTCCACTGCTACTGCATCAGGATCGGGCCTCCAAGATACAAAATTTTTGCATTTGGCGTTAGAACGAGAAGCGAATGGCGTTAAAACGTTGTACGATACTTTCAAAAGCTTTGTCTGATAATTCCCATTCTGTGTTTGGGTTAATTATCTTCTGCTGGATTCTGCGTCAGCAATATTTTCTTTGGTATTGAACTATTGACGTACGATGCGTAAACCCATATATTTCGCTCCTCGCACCACTGCCAAATTAAACGAGACAACTTATTTAAATGCGGAAACTGAATGCCCCCCATACGGTTTACGTAACTTATAGCGGTGGTATTATCAACACGCCACAAAATTGCCCAGTTAGTCATATCTCGGGCGAAACTTTTTTAAACCAAGGTGTACAGCCAGTAATTCTAAATAATTTATATGATATTCCCGTTTAGACATGTGTAAGTAATGCGCGTAATATCACAAATGAGATATCACTCGAACGCGTGATGTTGCATTACGCATTACTCCGAGAAATCAAGCATCACTCCAAACATCACTCTAAATAACATTGCCCGAGCGCGAGTGAGAGCGAGGACCGAGTGAAGCGCGCGTAATAGTTTCAAAAGACGCCCTAGACTCCAGAGAACACGCGCTGCGTGATGTAGGTGATAGCTGTGATGTTGGTATCTCACCAGCGCCCGCGCTACTGCGTATCGTCATCGACTATGTACGGGTGATGTTTGGAGTGATGTGATATCTCAGTGTGATATTACGTTTTCGGAAAAGTGATGTGATATAGCATTACTTTTTGAGGCGCTGTTTCGCGCATGTCTATTCCCGTTCTGAAGACTTCCATGTAGCTACCGTTAACCTTATTTTCACCACAAACAGCGCCCCAGCCTGATTTGAACGCGTCCGTGTAAATTTCAAGTTGATAAACTGGGAATCTCATACAATTCGGATGTTGAATAATGTTGAATTTTACAACATTATATAGTCACATCACATGGATTGGAAAATACTAAATTATAATAACACAAAAGAAATAAACAAAAAATGTATGAAAAATATAAAGTTATGAGACCACAAAGGTTAAAAATAAATAAATGTATGATAACTATGTGCTTAAATGCACTTTTTCGTGCTCAAAATGGCAAAATGCTATTTTTTCATACAGACTTACTACAGCGATGGAGCAGATGACGTCATAAGTTCCTGCCGTTGTATAGAGCGTTTTCAATGCTCAGTGAGATCTGCTACTTTTGATTTCAATTTGTGGCTGTTATACTTATACAAATGTATTAGGTGTCATATAGATATTTGTTCCTCACAAATAGTAGAATCGATTTACGACAGAAAAAAAAAATCGAGTCAACAGGCGAATTATCCACCGTGTATATATTTTTAATCCACCAATTAAGATCTTCAAGTATTGCACTTGAAGGTTTTATTTTGGCTTCATAGTTGTCGTTTTTTAATAGTTCCAGGTATTTCTGTCTTTCTAAGGTTTTGGTATAAACCCAACCATATATTACAGCAGGACAAGCCGACACTAAAACTTCCGATAAGTTGAGCAAATTCTCGAATAGTACACGTAGGGGGGCTTAGAAATTTACGGACCAACTGTGCTATTTTGTTTCGTTTATCGTCCGGAAGGGACAGTGTCAAGTTTTGAGTGTCAAAAATAAAACCTAAGAATTTAAAAGTCCGTGTTGGGATTAATGAGCTTTTGTATTACTAATTTCATGTCAGCCGCTTCGTTTTGCGAGAAGGTGTTTAATGGTACAGATGTTTGTTTTACTTCTGTGCTGAATTGGATCGAGTAACCATAACTAACCCAATCTAAGACCAATTAGTTGAAGTTATCTTAGCCCAACAATCGTGAAAATGACCAACTCGGCCAGCATGTACCTGAACTACTGTGCCTAAGCACGTGTCTTGTTCGTGTTGGACGTCTTGGCAGGTTGTGAAGCTGGAAATGTCCGGCGTGTCTGCACCGTCGTCGTCGGCTTGCGAGCTCCGTCCCGGCCCCCCCTGTTCGATGTGTAACGAGGGGGCGCTGACCAGTTTCCCGAGTGGGACGCTCGAGTGCTCGTCGGTTGTACAGAGGCCTGGCTCTTCGTCGCTGGCTTCTCAATTTGAAGCCCCTGTCTTTCGATGGTTTTGGCGGCTTTAATCTTTTTAGAAAGTTTATTCCCAAATATAGTTTCATCGCGTTCCACGTCCTGAATGACCTGCAGAAAAGTCTTCTCGAGGCTAGGCGTGATAAGTTTTATGCGATTCTGAGTAGAATTCGCTTGGAGGTCGCATAAAATACGGCAGCTATTGCTAAGGTGTTTTATAGTTAGAATCTTGTAGACCTCGCCATTTTTTAACAGAATATCCATGGACCTGTTAATAGCGGAGATCCCCGAGCCGAGTTGTTGTTGCATAGCTGCCAGATTCTTGTCTCGATTTCGAACCATATCTGGGACGGCTGCCGATATCTCGACGTTTAGTTTCGGTGCTTGTAACAAACAGCAATTATCAGGAACAAGATACTCCTTTAAGATTTTATCTTTGTTTTCCTTGACCATTCCTTTTTTAAGCAATGGTAACCACTGAAAGGTTTTCATGAATTTTATCGCCATACTCCGGAGTGTCATCCGTTGATTCTCCGAGTGCTGACAGTAAGTCCTGATCGAGTTCTGGCTGGGACGGCGCCGCGGGCGCGGCCGCCGGGGTGTCCGAGGCTGGGAGTTCGTTATTTAACTCCGACATAGGTATCTCGGTCGGGTGAACTGATGCGGAAATTTCGCTATTTATTTGCGGTTCCGATAGAGCAGAATCATGAGCCAGTGTAGAATCCTCTACATTTTGTTCGATTGTTTCATCTAGAACAATAAAGAAGTGATTATTTCATTTTATACGAAATATTTTTCTCGCGAGGGTAGTTTGAGAAAATATTTTAGTCGCAGAGGAACGTGTATTTCTACTGAAGAATGCACGTATGTTCTGCATTATAACATCGTTATAGACTCGCAGTCTATCCCAATGTGTATTTGAACATAGTCAGAGACTCGCAGTCAATTCCTATGTAGGCTCATAATAATCACTTCTAATCACACTAATATTTAAAAAAAGTAACTTACCTTCATCTTCCGATGACGACGATGAATAAATTATTCTCGACCATCGTTTACGATCATCTTGAAGTTTTTTAATCTTTTCGTTGTAATAACGAATCTTCTCTTCGGTTTTCCGTTTCACGCAGCGGAAAGGCGAAGAGGCGCGTGCGTTAGTCGCCGTGCATGAGAAAAGAATGAAGGAATACGAGGGCGGGATTGATAGGACGAATGGGTTGAATGAATGAATGATTCAAAAATTCGTTTAATAGTCAATTGATTGTCTCTTAACATCATGCAAAGTCGCCTGTAGGTTTAAAGGACTACCTAGTAATGTATTATATCTGAAGAATGAAACTACGAAATATAATTGTACACTCAAAGAAATTCAATGTTTAGCAGTTCAATCGCCTTCTTTATTTGTTCGTTTCGTTAGTGGTTTGCAGTCAGTCGCGTCGAGCCGGAAAATAGAGTAGGGATGACAGAGGGGTGAGGCTACCTAAATAATATATTCTTATTGCAAATGGAGCTGTAGTAATATTCATAATCCAAAAGTGTCGATCCAAGAATTTGCCCAAGTCACCGTAGTATGAAATTCCTTCTCACCCCAACTACGAGGGACTACGGGGTGAGGAGGGATTTTGTGTTTATTGTCAAAGTTATGAATTGGAACTGCCCAAAATCATAAAAAGACTAAAATACAAACGGCTGGAACATTTATTATAAATACAATTCAGTTTGCATATGTAAAAATAAAATTTTATCAAGGTTTGAATGTTAGTTTTGTCCCTACTCAGCTCGTTTTACGGTACGTAACGATTCCGTGGAATGCTCCTATAGATGAAAATAATGAGACAAGACAGGTCATCACATTCCCATTCACATTCCAGGTACTAAAAACTTTTAAAAACAATTCGTGCAATAACTAAGTTTCAAACTAGCGCAGACGTAGTCTATTCGAAAACCTAAATTATCACAGAAAGATAATTAAATTTCTGTTAGTAAAAAGGGCAGGTAATTGCGAGTACCTACTTCAAAGAGACGCCCGCTTCGAAACTAATAAATATTATAGGTGTTTTAGCTTTGAGGACTTGAGAAGTTATTTCTTCCCTTAGTAACAGAATGTACCTTTATTCTACTTGTATTCTTACCAAAAATGCTCTGCCATAACGCTAGTAATGCACTTAAATTCGTTACAAATAGAGTTTTAAAGTAAATACATGTGTCTTTAAACATGGTAGGTCTGTAACGATGTGCTGATGTGAACTTGGAGTAACCGAATCGTTAGCTGCAAGCGTGGGTGTTAAAGGCTCTTCGGGAGATTTATTTGCTACATTATGTAACTATTGTAACTAACCTATTTGCCTGTAGAAATTCCAAGCAAAACAAAACTTTGTGAATGAAATAATTTAGAAAAAAAGCTTCCTTATTAATAATAATTCAGAATAACGTCAAAGTACTTTAGCCATATTAAAATGCACCATGTCAAGATTTACCACAAATTAAGACTTTTACTTTATTGAAAGAAATATTACGAACAATGGAGGAGCAATTAAAACAACGTCTAGAAATCAAAGAACAGAAATACTGTATTTCAATATTGTAGTAAAAACTCTGTCGAGGATTAAACTAAACCACAAGATAGATATCGTCATCATGGAGAAATCAAAAATTTTGTGGTAACAAAATCTAACATTTCACATTGTATTGTCGCGATGCTTTAACTTTTTACTCCTCTTATTAGGCTCACATCGATAATAGAATAACCAAAATAATATACTGTCGCTATGACATAGATAAAGCCTAAAAGGAAAGCGGAACAAACACTGGAACATTGTGGACTAGTTTCCAGTATTCAAAGATAAGTAAGTCTTCCGGTATCATTAGCCCAAATTGAAGGGACAACGTATGGTGAATGGCCTGAATTCGATTTGTTCATCGATTATAAAATCGATAGCATTACCACTATTACCACTGCTCTACATTTACAGGTCAAAGGATCCGATAATATTTACGAAAGCATTCGTTAAGCATCGACCGAGTGACATAAATAGTACCTTTAACAGAAGGCCCAATAATCGGCTTTCATTCGTTAATATCTTTAACATACTGAACTGAATCGTAAAGGCACATTCAGGATCATGTTAGTTTAGTATATACAACATCGACTAAAATAGTCAATACTCGACAATTTCAAATGCAAAAGCACATTTATATTCATTGTTCAACTCATACAAGGAATAAACTTCATTAAGAGAAGTTATGTCAATGACGAAATCGATAAACGTACGTACGTAACTACGCACTAGATGGAATCTGGATTACAAAACGTTTAGCTCGGATAGGAATATTGACATTTTATAGATCATTAAGGCAATTCGCAGCCTTACAATGGCGACTCCCACTCAGTTACTTCATGACATCACAGCAGAAATCGAAAGTCTACTCTTGAAACCGCAGGTTGGGGAAAATTGTTGGAAGATTCATCCACACTTGGAACTTACTGCATGAAAAAATAAGAATATTAAACAGTTTAGCACACGTTTACGTCGTTAACCGTAGTTTTGAAAGACAAAATAAATTAAATTTACGATTTCTATTCGCGTAAACAACCATATTCACATCATAGATCACAAGATCTGAAACAGGTATTGCAATATGAAGACGTCCTTAAAATTATTCCATTTCCATATTTGGGAAAATTTTGCAATCAGGACACGGTACGAAATGTTAAAAGTGCGTGTGTTGGGCTACTAAATCCGAGCAATGTTTGGCCTCAGGGCGCCGCCCACGTGGTGTCGCGAAGGTTACTAGCAAAACCAGTTCCATAGTGCTTGTCAATTGACACTTTAGGATCGAGACTAGCGCTTAACGATTGGCAAACATTTTGAAACTGTAAAACCATCCTACGCGTTTTGAGAGTTTGTGAGTAACATTATAGGTTTGAATTTTCTATTATTTTAATTAATAGGAGTGAAAGGAGCAAAATAATTGACCTATACTATCGGTATCATGTAAATATAGCCCACTACCCAAGTGAAACGAAATACACAGTAATTGTAATGTAATGACTGTGTTATGATTACTTATGAAATTACACTGACGTGCTCAGCCAAAAGATCGGACGAATAGTAATGAAAAATTGTCAATAAACCTGTTGTTTTGAAATATCAGTACAGTTAAGAGTAATAAATAGTAATAACAAATAAATGAAGTTCTGTAGATTAGATACTCTAAAAACAAAGACGGAATGTTTATATTTAAATGAAGGACAAATTGAAGTCATCGCATCCACAATCGCATCACTCAATCAAGTGATGATTTGACGTGCGCCTAAACGGTCAATCGGTTTAACGACCACTGTACCGCAAAGCCAACATTAGGCCGCACACGATATTGTCAACAACTACTTTTGCCAGCAACTAGCGTGTACGGTTATTCTGATAGTCGAAATCGCTTGTATGTCGGTCAGCGCTCGATCGTGACGTCACGCGCCGCCAGGGAAGCCGCTCGCAGTGACTCAACTGCCACGCGGCCTTCGTATTGAAAAGCTTCATCCGCCAACTTGTTTTGTTGGGGAAACAAACGAACCCGTCGATGCAGATTTATCGCTATCCTTTATTCAAACTCCCCCTTGCCATTTTCAACTGACACAACATTGTAAATAAAAATATTTCTACAGATAAATTTTCTCCTTAAAATCCAGATAGCTCACGCCTAATATGCTAATCTCAGCAATGAATTTATCTAAATAAGGACTTGACATTTGTAACAAAATAAGCGTCCAAAACGCGCTCAACCTATCTACGGCAAGTTAAAACCATCGGTAGTCTAAAGCCAGAGGCCCTCGGATCGATGACGCAACCTTGGCCAGCAAGTGGGTGGCGATACCACGCCAAAGCAGTTTCAATCAGGAAGTGAACGCGTTAGAGTCTAACTAATAGCCCTGCATGCACAGTTGAATATAATAATAAAGGTTCAGGTAAACAAGACAATACCTATTCGAATTTCTGAGAATGCCTTTTGACTAATTAACGAAAACCAGGAATGGCAAGACAATCCTTTTGCAGTCTCACGGATCACAACAATTGCTACCACCAATCTAAATTTGGTGGAAGAGCCACTATGGACGCCTAAACCAGCTTCAAATTGAGGTGGCTATCAACTTTATAATCAGCCTAATTTTTTCGAAAGAACAGCGAAACACGCGATCCAGAAATGTAACAAAATGTGAAATATTGTCAGGTCTCCCTCAATACAACAAGATCCTAATTGATTGGACAATTAATGGAGCTACCGGTTTGATGGGACGTCAAGGCGGAGCTAGGACGGTCGAACTCGTAAATACTTGTATTACTCAATTTGGCGACCACCAAGGTTAATGGGAAGTCTCGAATTATAATAAAAAAGTCTTATAGCCATTGTCAGCAAATAAGGTACCGTAGAAACTCCGTTCGACTAGTGGATGAAGATAGATAGAGGATCTTCACCTCAGTCTAGCGTTTTGTTTCACTCCTTAAACCGAAAGCCAGGCATAAACGTTTGAGGAGATATTACCACAAACTCGATTTCTATAAGTGAAGTTTACAAACTCTTTGTCAAGTCCAGAAAACATAAGATAGAATTTCCTAATAATTAAGCACTTATTTCATTTTGCAATTTTAGTGCCGTAATCGAGTGCATGTACCTACCTATTTATGCAACAGTAAGCACTTTTGAGAGCGAAGATTTTATACTTATTTAGTGCTAAGACCTCCCAAACTTTTCCTTATGAGCCGCGCCTGTGGGAGCCTCACACAAAATTTAATTTCGTCTGTATTTTTTCACTGGTAAATGAAAGAGTAAGAGAAAGGAGGAGGAGAGGTCTTGCAAAAGTTGCAAAACTGATGCCACCGACGTTCAAGATTCTGTAGTTCAAACTTCGACCAACAACTGGTAAGTGTTTGAATAAGAGACAAGCTTAGGTAAGGGTACATATAGCCAAATAGGATAGGTACCTATCTCTCGCACGTTTCCCCTGAACTAGCTTGCGCATCACGACCTTGCATGCTATTGCCGTTTGCACCGGCTCCAATGGCTCCATTAGCGGTTTCCTGCACATGTCAGTCTCCGCCCTTTGTATAAATCAGACGATCCGATGAACTGCATCGGTACAGTTAAAGTACAGTAATTGTTCGCGTTTCAATTGGATGTCCATGTCGATGATGAGTTCTAAAAGGCCAGCGGTATACCAGTGAGCCTCGTTTGTACCTTAATCGTCGTAATATTCGTGTTACATATCTTGTATAGTAAGTAGCAGTATACTCCGCATGTCTCTTTCGCGGGTGTTGTTGTTGAATAATTTGGTATGATAACTACAGGTTTAAATAACGAATTAAAAATGCTCTCGTATCACGGTAGACAGCAGCGACGAGCAAAGGTATCCTTAGGTGAGCTAAAGCAACCAACCCACTCAGCTGCTCAGCAGCGAAGAGCAAAGGTATCCGTGGGTAAGGCAAAGCAGTTTGCCAACCTACTTTTAATTGGGACGTACTAGTGAGTAGTCCAAAATTGACACGCCCGTTTTTCATAAATTTTATTAAGCTTTGCGACAACTACGAGTGCGAGTAAGATACGCTCTGTAACAGCGTGATCGCAAAATATAAAGACGAACAAGTAGTCCAATTTCGGCGATTTAGGAGCGCGCGACACGTAAAAGCGGTAGGGAATAAGTGACGTATGATCTGTCACACCGTGTGCCTGTCCGCGCCGTCGCCCTAGAGAATTAAACGCTGTACAAAGGCGGCGCAATCCGCAGGCGCGCCGTATATGGCCGCAGCGCGCAAGGCCCCGTCCTCGCACCGGGCTTATTTATAACCGGCGAGGTGCCTCGGAATACGGACATTCGACATGCTAAATATCCCTTTTGGGACCATGGGATGGGAGAGATTTGTCACAAATAGAGATATAAGAGTTTGTTATGCCCAAAAATATTACCCATTTGAGTTATACCTACAGATTTTTTAGTACGGGTAAGAAGTATGTTTCCTGCGGACGTCACAAAGTTATGGGCTTTAAAGTAAAGACAAATTTTCTTGCTGGACTCTTATAGGCAAGCGGCCGGCAAGGTGACGCTTTCCGGCCGGAGGGCAGAAAATTTTATTGTCCAAAAGATATAAAAAAGGGGATTTCGAAAGACAAGCACTTTCGAAATCCCCTTTTTTATAAATATTTTATTAGAAGAGAAAAGTTGAAAAATTATATGTCTCGGGCAGGATTCGAACCTGCATCTCCTCGGCTATCCGGGCCAAACACAGGCGCCTTACCAACTAGGCTACCGAAACTCTGCCCAAGTCATCGAATTCCTCAACCAGTCCCTTCATTTGTGACGTCATTCTGGGTGACGTATGTAGCACCATCTACCATTGAGTCCTTAGAACCCATATGTCCCCATATGTTCGAATCCTGCCCGAGACATATAATTTTTCAACTTTTCTCTTCTAATAAAATATTTAGAATTCGTTGGCAGTCGTTAATGCTTTAATAAAAAATCCCCTTTTTTATATTTATTTTCCTCGGAAATATTAATTTCCTATACTATTTGGGAATAAGTTCGGCCGGTACAGTAAAACATTCTTGTTCCATGACACACACACATAACAAATGATAAATTACCTATGTATTGTTTGTTGTTTATCATAAGTTTAATGAGTAGGTATCACATAGGAAGCCTTTATTATCCTACAGATTAACTTTATTGAAGAACATATGGGTAGCAGGACCCAGAAAACAAAAAAAAAAACAATATGATAGAATGACAAAGCAATGTTATGGAACCAGGAACCAAGCATGATTCAGAAAGAATCACCTTTGACCGCCAGTTCTCGAAAGCTTGCCAGATAATGTTCCCATTATTAAACCTGATTAGATAAAAAGGCTCCAATAAGGACTAACTGTCTCATGTTATCTCAGGTCAGTCACCATTGTATAGGTTTTATAGGCAAAATAAACCTTGTATAGTTATTAAGCCTGGACTCATACTGCCGTCGTAATTCAAAAGGATGCATCTCAGTTTCATAAGTTTTGAGAAACAAGCAATTTTGGTTTTGGAAATGGCATGTGTGATGTGCTAAATTTTCTTACTGAGTTTTAGGAAATTTTTATAAACTAAGATTTTTTTTGGAAAATGTCATATGATCCATTGATATATTTTCTATGCAAAAATGTTAAAGAGTGAAATTTACTTTTTTTTTTGATGAGTCCTTTTGAATTAGGAGGATGGCAGTATAGTTGTTGCAGTATGTAAAAAAATGTACTCTGCCCACTATTAATACAACTCAGGTGTATCAAACTATTATGGAAAAAATCTATTTATGAAATATGTATTTATTTCATGGAGCATTATTTTAAGAGTTAATTTAATCATGTTAAGAAACAATTGTGACAAAAGTAAATTCATATATTTATGATATAACAAGGTGGATTTGGGAAAGAAAAAAATCTATGTTTCTACGCTCAATAGGGTACTTGCCTGTAGTCAATATAAATTACTTCACGCTAGCCTTGAAATCTGCTTTCAAAAATTTGCATAAATCAACTAAAATTCACCTATTTAACGTTTTAAACGATTTTTAAAAGACCAAAAGCTATAAATGAGGACATGATTTGATGTTTGAGCACAATGACGTCATTATGCTTTTTCTCATAGAAACTTCATACTATCCGAGCGTTTTGACAATTCATAAAAAGTAACTGATTTGATCTGTCAGGAAAGTACCCTATTCATAAAAAACATAATAATGGATTTCCTCAGGCATTTATCATATTAAGAACACTTTCTGACTGACTCATACTTTCTTAACACTTCTGGTGACAGTACATCCACCGGCGTACCCATATGTAGGCTTAACAATGCTTAATTGATATCACTGTCAGCGAAAGTGTTAATAAACAAATAGTCATGCGTGATGTGCAAGGAACAAACAGAATCTGATAATGAACAATTTGGTTTTTTCTTGCAATTAAACTATAGCCGATTCTAATTATTAGAATTGGTTTAAGTTTTGTGGCATTTTAAACAGCAAAGAAAATAGCAATATAACTTGATTGTCACTTCTAATGTATGGGTAAGATAGTAGATTCAATCGGAAAGCATGAAACGCTGTGTGCTCCAAAGATGCCTTAAAAAAATTGAAATGTTTGTGATTGCGACTATGACAAAAGTATTTAGTATACAATAGGTTTGTATGAGTTTTAATAGGTGGAGGGGCTAATATTTTGTTTTGTAATGGATAAAAAAATTGCCAATTAGTAATGTTTGGCACAACATCCCAAATGAAAAATACATGTCAAATGGGTGCGTCTCACTCTGTAGAACAACATTTAATATATTTTTAACCCATATAACGATCAAATTATATACTACTCATATCATATAACAATTTTTCATAGACACGACATTTGAGGTATTATTTATTTGAAATACCTTTAGTAGAATATAATTTACTATAACGGGTATTTGATATAATAGACTATAGAATACTATTTTCTTAGAATAATCAAATTATATAAGAATAAAATGTAAAATTCTAAAATTCATACAATTAGAAATAATACTAGGTGGATATAGCCTTTGGACATAATGTTAATGAAGTATAACGATAAACTAATAATGTTTAGAAGTAATGACTTGCTGCAAATCGAAAAAGGGGGGACAAGGGGGCTCGTGGGACTAAGCCTTCCGAAATGAAAAACCCCCAAACCACCACTACTTCAATATGGATAGGTTTATTAGTCACCTTGCGTTCCTCAGAGCGGAAATAGAAGTCGCGCATAGTGGGGCTTCGTCGACTTGCTTACAGGCCTCTGCACAAGGTATTTCTATTTTTTCTTATAAAAGGTTGAGGTTGATTTTTATGGTGATTTAAAGAAAAAAAAATTTCAAACAAATTATTGTTCTAGCAAATGATGTGTATACCAAATATGCATCATATTAACAGATGTATATAATAAATAATCATTATATGAATCATGGTTCTAATAAAGGAAAATATATTAATTGTTATTCTATCAAAAGTTTATTATATGTCTTGATCAATTCTACACATTGAAATTATGTGATTTGTTGTTCTATACTGTGAATGTTATACAAATTGTTATTTGATTGATCATTACACACCCTGTCAACTGCCTGCTACTAGTGCTACTAAACCACAACACTCCTGAACTCAATGGTATTGCTAAAAAAATAGGAACACTCGCCTTGAATCATAGAGAAAACAACCTAAATCAATGAGTGTTTTGGACATCATGTTTCAGGATAAAACCCATCCTGAGCCAGGTCAAGCCCCCTTAAACCAAATCCCGACTCCTGCTGTATAGTATGTAAAATCCTGAATCATATTGTACTGTACTGCTGTATATACGAATAGGTATTATAACCAGATACGTGTACCTGATGCAGAGACAGCAAATAAGCTGGGACTGCTACATGACAGCAAGATTGCTTGTTTTGCAGGAAAACACTATTTCACTACAGGTACTCAACAATTGATGCAGTGAGATCCTAATAGATAAGCATTTCCGGGATACACTTATCCGATATTTACCAATTCACTGGCCTTTCCGAGGAGTTACGTTGAATCATAGTCCATTGCCGATTTAACAATATGATTCATATGAGACAGATGCCGCATCGTTACAACCGGCGCGGAAACCAATACGAAATAATACCATTGCCACGAGATTCAAGACACAAGCCCAAGAGAGATTTTAAGCTCCTTAGCACTCACCATCTGTTCTTTTTATGTTGATGTTAATCCCAGACTGGATCTTCACAGTTCCGTCATCCATTTTAACACTGATTTAGGCACCACGTACACCATACAACATTATTTTGCAACGAACCGTCATTCAAATATAGTCTAACACATTAGGGAATTACGGATGAGAACCGGTGAAAATTACAAATAAATTTCTACACCCAGATTGACAGTTATATCGAGCAGTTAGCACCACACTTCAGACTGGAACGTTTCAAATTTGTTTCACTACAACAGTCAAATCAATCACTTTACTTATATTTGTTAGCTACATAAGTTCATTGATTTGAAAATTGTACAAAACAATTAGAATACGAAAAAATATTACAATTATTTAAATTATGTCGGTTATATCAAATACATATAACAGAAAAAGAGAATTCCAAAATTATCTCACTGAACACCAATGCGTCGAAAATTGTTTAATTATTGCCAGCATTCAAAGTTTGCCATACTTAAATATATATTTTATTTAATATAGATTGTAGCGAGCAGAATATTATATTTTCTAACGTTTATTATTTCAGAATTAAATTTAACAGATTTGTCATCCAATGCAACAAACAAAAGATTAAAGTTTATTCATTTTCACCTTTTATTGGGTCCGTTTTATTTAAATCGATCGATTAAATTTTTATAGTCTTTCCATGACTGCTCCTCACTGGTTCCATAGACAAGGAACTAAACTCCTAGAGTATCGATTACATTTGGTTTCGATTGTGAGATGTCCCAGTTACATGGCTTTTTAGATTATTGTACATTTTCTGTATTACTATTGTAATTTTTACTTTTATACAATTGAATTAAAATATTTGTTCACCCTTGGACCACGTATGTCGGATAATACCACTGAATTCTTACGTATAATCTACATTGCTCGATTATTTTAGGCATCGAGCGCAAAATATACAACCAAATGCTAATCGAAATAATCGAATCGCAAGTTTAGTGAGTTGAGCTGGTAGGGGAGGGGGCGGCGGTGGCAGTGGCAGTGGTGAGGTAGCAAACTTGTCATGTCAATGTAGGTAATAATTTAGCGCAAGACTTTTCCGGCAATTTTATTCCTGGAAACATATTGCTGAAATGGAAAACGAGCATAAACTGTCGCATAAAGCTAAGAAACGCATCAAAGAAGTAAAAAGAAAAGCTCGTCCAGGTGAGTTACAAAAAACCTTAATTGTTCACACATTCTTCAGTTAGTTTTCTGGGATTCGCGTTAAGAAATAGTATTTACCGATTTACTACTTTGTAAAATAGACCATGCTTTTGAATGAATCATTAAAACATGCACAATTTCGTTCTATTTTCTATATATCGCATAATGTAGGTGTTCCAGAAAGATCTGCATCAAAGCGTGGCTTAGTCTTAGTTCCCTCAGTTTTCAATAAATGCAATAGTGTCGACCTTGATCCAAATGGAATTTGTAATTCCTTCACTTGTATACTGTATACTACTGAACGCATCACTTGTATATAGTATACTTGTAGTATACAACTGAAAACCACTTGTCAGATTTGCAAGTATCAGAAGTTCATTGCCTTCTTAGAAGAAGGCTCTTAATTTGATTTATGTAGCTTAATAATGATAGTGTCACCTTAATATTTCAGGTGGTATTAACCATGCTTAATTTGCCCACAGAATTAGCAGACAAGTACCAATGGACAGCTTGCAAGTACGCTGAGAACTTTGAGGAATTCCTTAAATGTAATGACAATGTAGACAGAATAAATGAGAACCAGGTCTCACCACAAGAATTTATAGAAAAGTATGAGAAAGTTTATAAACCTGTAGTGATAACCAATGTCCAGACCAACTGGAAAGCTAACCACAAATGGACTTTAGATAGACTAGCCAAAAAGTATCGGAACCAAAAATTTAAATGCGGGGAAGACAATGAGGGTTATAGTGTTAAGATGAAGATGAAGTATTATGTAGAGTATGCAAGGACAACGACTGATGATAGTCCGCTTTATATTTTTGATAGTAGTTTTGGAGAGCACCCAAGGAGGAAGAAAGTCCTTGAAGACTATGAGGTCCCTACATATTTTAGGGATGATTTATTTAAGTATTGTGGGGAAGAAAGAAGGCCTCCATATCGCTGGTTTGTGATGGGACCTCAGAGGTCAGGGACTGGTATCCATATTGACCCACTGGGAACTAGCGCCTGGAATGCTTTGGTGTTCGGTCACAAGCGGTGGTGTCTGTTCCCCACACAGACTCCAAGGGAGCTGATTAAGGTGACTGGAGCCATGGGAGGCAAACAGCGGGATGAAGCAATTACATGGTTCAAAATGATTTATCCAAAGACTCAACTACCTACCTGGCCAAAAGAATACAAACCTGTAAGATATAAGGATTGTATTTTTATGAGAATGTATTTTCAAAAGATGATGTAGAAGATTTGCCAGCGAGGCAAACATTATAAATTCACAATAATGTACCACATCTTATCTCATCAATTCAGAGATAATCATATCTATAAACAATACAAATTCTAGAATGATAATATGATTCTAATAAATTTTTAATTTCAGGTTGAAATTCTCCAGAAGCCAGGGGAAACAGTGTTTGTGCCAGGAGGCTGGTGGCATGTTGTCTTGAACCTGGACGACACAGTGGCAGTGACTCAGAACTTCTGTAGTCGAACCAACTTTCCTGTGGTCTGGCACAAGACTGTTCGTGGACGTCCCAAGCTGTCCAAAAAGTGGGTCAAAGTGCTAGAAACTAAAGACTCAGATTTATTCAAGATAGCTAGTAGCATGGATCTGAGCCAAGGGACCGGAGTTGCTTCAGATAGTTCTTCTAACAGCAGTTCCTCAAGCAGTGACAGTGATAGCAGCTCCTCGGGTAGCTCGAGCGAGGATGACAGCGGCCAAGAAAGCATCTCTGCACACAAAAAGAAGAAACGAAGGAAAATGTGAACACCAAAAAGCCTTATTACTGTTAACCTTATAGAGAATCATGCGCATCAAGAGAGCCAGACGTATCCAATATTTAGTAAATGTTAGTTGTATTGTAAGCCTGCCTTTGTTTTGTATTACTAGATGTAATTGACTAATTATTAATTGTTGTTTTCATAATAATGAACAATATATCTTTTTGTTAACAGAAGACATCATATTCTTTACAAATAAAGTATTAATGCAGTGTATTCAAATTATTTTTATAATGATTTTTAACTGTGCAGCAAAGTGAATATTCCGATCGTATATGTTCATGATTAAGGCCGATACAGACGGAGTGCATCTCGGCTGCAACTTGTATAGAAAAATTGAAACTGCAGTCAGCATTCGGCAGAAATGCAGTTCCCACTTCCCATACAAATCCAGTCCGTCTGTATCGGCCCTTAGTCGGACTGTCAACCGGTGTTAAGGAGATGGCCCCGGGAAACGTAAGTAGGTAGTTTTAAAAAAAAACTATATACTTTGGCAGGTAGTACTTAAGAAATTATCAGTTAAATGTATTTCCCGGAGCCATCCCTAATAACCCCGGTTGAACGTTAAATGGTCTATCAATTTATTTGTAAAAAATGTGCCCACTGACACCGTAAAACTGCGGCCTATATTTGGCAGTTGGTAAGACAAGATCGTAGCGTGTGCTGATGCTCACTCGAACAGTTTAACGAGAGAGCAAAGTGAGAGAACCGAACGTGAAGGTGGTTGAAATAAGCAAACACCTAGGACGGGGAAAACTGTGCTATAGCTTCGAAAACATCGGAGGTATTAAGTTTATATACTCCTCTTTATGACTTCGTTCATATTCTTCTAATTCATACATAAAAATGGCGTCCTTTAATTGCAAATCCAATCCAAATCCATATACAGTCTACTGTTATAATTATTAAATGAACCATTTTCTAGTATAAAATAGAACATGTGGAAAAATGCAACTTGATGAAGATTTTTTAACAATAGATTCTGTTTTGAATCATAATCGACCACGTTGATTAAATGTAGATGTCCCAACCGTATTAAACGTCACACGAGACGAGAAACTGGCAGCTCAGTTTTGTCTATGATTTTCGGCAGCCATTTGTTATCCTTGCTAAAGTTCCTGTAAAACCTAAAAATGTTGAGATCAGTAACAGGGAATCTGGCCAATGTGCTGAAAAGGTCCCTGGCTCCTAGCGTCAGGGTCAGTGGTGCCGTGCAAGTGCGGAAATCCCATGGCGGCCCCGTCGAGTCCGATGAAGAGTTTGATAGCAGGTTAGTTTTTCATTGACGTAAATTTTGGATTATGTAACTGAAAAGTGAGGAAAACTTGAATTTGTATGTATATTTTTCCGGATTTTATTTTACGAACATTTACTTTACCAACCAGCATTTATTGATTGCTTCATTTCGTGATATTGGCATGTGGATTCAAGGTTGCACGGTCCCTATAGATAAGAATCCAGTAGGCACAGAATGTTATGTCAGTTATATTATAGCCACTTAATGTCAGTAAATTTTCCTTATTCGTTTAATTTATGCTGCGGAAAACGGTGTCATAATATTAATAATATGAGCAGCATTCAATACATATCAGTATTGATTTTGTTTAAGTAACTTCTTGTTTCTTCTGTACGCACTATCTTGATTAACGATTTGTGTGATTAAGGAGTGTTGATAAGAAGTAAGTGAAATTATTTAAATAAAATTGGAGGGGTTATGATCATTTCGTCTAAATCGCAACTGGTACTAGCGATAACAGGTCTAAAACGCAGCTAGTCTAAAACGCATCTCGTCTAAAGTGCAACTGGTCTAAGTAGCTAGCAGTCTACAGCTAGCCTAAGAGCACGTTGTCTAAGTCTTAAGGTGGATTTAGACCAAACGAATTCTAACACATTCTAACCCCACTCTACCAAATTCTTTGTGTGTACACAAAGAATTTGGTAGAGTGGGGTTAGAATGTGTTAGAATTTGTTTGGTCTAAATCCACCTTTAGCTGTTCTAAGTAGTAAGAGGTCTAAGTCACAACTGACCTAAGTAGTGTCTCGTCTAAAACGCAGTTGGTCTAAGTTGTCATTTGACTACACATTTGCTGTTTTCTAAAGCAGGAAGTAGTCGTGAACTCGACTAACCTAAGTAGTAACTTATATTCGCCTAGTGACTGCAATACGGCCATATATCAAAAAAAAATTTTTTTTGAGATTATTGTTAAATAATTCAATTTTTGTTTTTAATTTAAAAAAAAATTAAAAACAAAAATTGAATTATTTTTTTTTTGAGATGTGGCCGTATTGCAATCATTAGGCGATGTGTCACGTTATCATGGCCCCCACCTAGTTTGACTTCTGCTACGTCCAATAAGGATTGCAAGTTAGTCAGGCTTTAAAAGAAAAACCCGGCCTCTGCAGTAATGTACTATTAACGGTCGGATAGCTCACGTTAAGCGCCGTCGGACACAGACTTGGAACTCATGTTCTTAGTCTGTGTCCGTTGGCATTCAATGTGTTAAAAAAAACCCGGTCTACACCATCGACGTTTGGGTTACAAAATGCACCAGATCCGACTGCTAATAGCAATGAAATCCCTCGAATGTCATGCCCTCGCCATAACTAGAATGAAGGAATTTGGCTCTGGCTACCCAGAGCCAGATGAATTCCAGGCACTACCAATGGGGTCCATCATCCGATTTGTGGAGATGGTGGAACAGGCCATGGCGTAGATGCGGTAACTGCTGCGCTCTTTACGCATTCAGCGCCAAGCATCACTACGTGGGCTACGTTTTGGTCTGTAGCACGCTAATTGCCGTATGTAGCGAAAATGCTGCTGAACCCGACTATTGAGTCAGTGGCACTCAGTGTTAGAAGTGGTCATTTCTGGAAGTGGTCTTGTGTAGAGCAGTCATTTATAGATGTGGTCATTTGTAGCTGTGGTCATTTCTGATTGTGGTCCTAAACCGACGAAAGGGTTTAGACTAAGAGCGTTTTAGACCAAATCAGCTTTAAACGAGGTGCGTCTTAGGCTAGATGTCTTATTAGACCAGTTGCATTTTAGATTAGGTGCGTATTAGACCAGTTGTGTTTTAGGCGAAATGCGTTATAGACCAGTTGCGAATTGTCTGCTAGGCTAGATGCTACTTAGACCAGTAGCGACGTAGACTGCTAGCTACTTAGACCAGTTGCAGTCTAGACGAGGTACGTTTTAGACTAGCTGCGTTTTAGATCTGTTACCGCTAGTACCAGTTGCGATTTAGACGAAATGATCATAACCCAATTGGAGCACTCAGTTATACAATGGAGTTGTACCTTCTACCTTCTTTCTTCATTTTACCACTGGGCTTAAAACCACTAAATTTCATAATACCTTTTTCACTAATACCCCTAATTTTCAAATTACCATGGGCTCATAATAACTAAATTCATTCATTCATTATGACTCTCTAAAGGGTAGTATTTAAAGGCACATAAAAATAAAAATAACCATAGAGTCTGTGCGGAAAGAGAATAGGATTAATTTTGGGGGGCACTGTAATGCTTTTCTACCGTATGTGCCGTATTTTCTGTTCTGTGGCCATACTGGTTAGGTTAGTTCCGTTTTTCGCCACGCCTATTCTCTTTCCGCATAGAGTCTACCCTAACTGAAATACTGACTTGCACATCAAAAATACCAAAACAAACATCAAAACATAGCTTTGATGTACATGTGCATTTTTTGATGTGCAAGTCAGTATTTTTTAGCGGGGCGATTTGTTATTTCTCTTCTCCAAATGCCTAAATATTGAAATGCACAATTCCTTCAAATACCGAATGGCAGAAATGACAAAATATTAAAATAACTCAAACCAAAAACACCTAAATGGCAAAATGCCACAATTTTTGTCAAGAGTGCTTACGTAAGCGTAATAAATAGAGGACTTAGTGTTATGCTTCCAAGGCATGGAATTATAGTCTTTAGCATCTATATAAAATTTTATTCATGTGCTTTTCCTTTTTTTTACAGATACGAGCAATTCTTCAACAGAACCGACATCGATGGTTGGGAAATCCGCAAGGGGATGAATGACCTGTGTGGCATGGACCTGGTGCCGGACCCAAGGATCATCAAGGCCGCCCTGCACGCCTGCAGGCGCGTCAACGACTACTCCCTCGCCGTCAGGTTCATCGAGGCCTGCAAGGACAAGTGCGGCGCGAAACAAAGTGAAATCTATCCCTACATCATCCAGGAAATCAGACCCACCCTCACAGAACTTGGCATCGAGACTCCCGAGGAGCTAGGCTATGACAAGCCCGAGTTAGCTTTAGAAAGTGTATATGAAATGTAAGACCATGTAACATTATCAAATTAAGTTGTAGAGGAATTTGTATAATAGTTTCTTGTCGATTATTATTTAAAAATTGTGGCAGACGCTTTCACCGTTGATACAGTATGTGCTAATCGACACGCTTATTACCTAATGTATAAAGCATTAGTGGAATATGGCTGTTGTTTCATTTTTATAACATTGTTTTTTATATTCCCTTGGTTTTACAGTTTACAGCCCATTGTCAGTTCGAATTGATATACCTATTAAAATAATATTTGCATTCCTTTGTTCGTTTGAAATTCAGTAGATAGAAAGTACTGCAAAATTAGAAGTAAGTTGATTAGCTAAGCTAGGTAACACCCGAACAAACGTAGTTACCTACATACATACATGGCAAGTTAAATAAAAGCTTCTATTTATGGTATTATCATGGCTTTTTAAAAGGTTTCGGTTTGGCATAATAAATAAACAATATTTTGTACGTAAATACTTTAATGATTGTAATATTCACACAGTCATACCTTTATTTACAATCACAAATTGTACTTAATAACAAAATTGTGCTTCCAACGTTATCCGTACAGAACAAAACACAATGTAACCACGCTCTTTGGTATAAATTAATAAACAAAAAATTAAATAAACAACTCTTAATATTCAAGGATAAAACCGATCAAATATTAATATTATTCGTTTCCTGTCTTTTCGCAGAATTATTTAAATAAAGTATAGGTATATAGAGCTCTCACTTTGTACTCTTCTATGAACCTACCTTACGCTATCCAGAATACGTTTACTAACTAACGTTTAACGCGGATTTGGAAACTATTACTAATATATAAAAACCCTATGTTTAAGTCGAAACATCAGATTGAACCAAAAGCTTCAGATATCTTTTGTACAAATTACACCTAATTTTGTATACACAAATTTTAAACACGTCTAACACGTTATTTCGTTCAAAAAGTTGGTGTCCCCGCGCAGTTTCTCATCTCCTGTATCTCGTACAGCGTACTAGTAGGATATTTTATTTATTCTAGTAATTCAGCTAAGTATATTACAAAACTTTTTACATGGAAAGTTTCTTTAAATATATTTTACACGGGCATCTGACTTACAATAATTTGATACTCGTAGGACTAGAACAGTTCTCTTTGACTCGCTGCAGACTAGAATAGAATCAAATAAATAGATCGTAACAAATAAATAAGAAATAAAACAAACAACAATGTTAGTAACAATCTAGCTTAAAATAAATAAGTATGTAAAAGGAATGTGTTTTCTTATAAATCTTATAATATATGCGCGGCGTACCGCGCGACTTTTACTAAATAAAATAAAAGCAAATTGTAAAAATTGTTATTGCACAAATCTCTTCCCAGTGGATTTGTAAGTAAATAATTTAAGTCTCATTATAAATAAATTAGTGTTAGTGTATTCATTCTAGATTTTTTAGCGGCAAAATTTATAACTTTAATTTATTGCTGCTATGTGATACCTATATACGAGTATATTAAAATACACGACTCTCCCGCCCCCCCCGCAATCTGCTGCACCCCTCCCCCCCTTGAAAAGTGTCCCATTTTACAGATTTTCTCAATTTTCAGGAAAACTATACAAGCTAGGACAAAATGGTCAAAGACGGAATTATTTGTCAATAAATTTCCTACAAGTATGTACTTACATTCATTTCGATACCATTTATAGTTTCCAAGCTATGGTGCATCAAAGATTACTAAAAATGTGCGCTTAGCGGAAATAAAACATTTAATACACAAAAAACAACAATATTTATTATTTTTTACAAGAAATGCGTTTAACTAAACAAAATAAACAATTGTTATTTATTTTTTATATAGTAAGTAGGTACTTAATATTTAACAAAAATCAGTATCGTCATCATTATCTTCTAAACACTTGTTGAAGCAACTAAGGCCCTGGCAATTTTTGCACATGGTGGAACAACGCAATCCAGCTTTGACACATCCACATCTTTTTCGGCAGCCTTTTTTGCAGCTGCACGATACTATTTTGAGTATCGACTGTGGAGCTGGTGATTCTGTGGTATATATGGGTGATACAGAGTTATTATTATTTTTCCAGCCCCAGTTTTCTGGGTTCAATGCGTTTCCTCGCCATAATTGTACTTGATGAAAAGTACGCATTGAATGCTGAAAAGCTGCTCCTGATGAAGGTGGTAACTTTGATAATATCACCGTACTGTTCGTCAGACCAACATATTTGTTGAAATGGACGTATCGCAACTCGTTTAAACTTTTCTCGGTTTGCTTAGCCCCATACAAGGCGAGAATATATCTTTCTCCCGCTTCTTTTACCTGCTCGTGTGAGGCATTCGGGTTATTGAAAACGTTTATCGTATCTTGCAAGTCGATCTTTTTACCGAGCAGAATAGACTGAACTTTTCCTTTGCCGTAGAATGCTGAAGTAGTATCGCAACCACTTATGGCATGCAGAAAGAGGATCGATTCCCTGCAATTTTCGACCACATTTCCTTCTATTAAGCTTCGGGTGCTAAAAAGTCTCTTGTTTACACTCCCTTGGCCCTCTTTCAGCAAGAATATATTCTTGTGTAGTGGAGTCAGACCCAGTAAAAGAACCAACAGATCTATGTCTTGCCCAACCACTACGACATTCTCGTTTCTTTCGGCTTCTTCTATTGCCCAGTGTCCAGAAATAGAGTTTAATGAGCAGAGTCGTATAACTGAAACAAAAGCAAGTTTCTTGAGCAATCTGTTGAACAAGGAAAGATTTATTTTGCAGCTTAGCAAGCGACTGAACAACGAGGGGATAAGCTCGTTAACAGCGAATGATGACGCAGATATGCTCATTGTTCATACGGCAATAGAAGAAGCCGAAAGAAACGAGAATGTCGTAGTGGTTGGGCAAGACATAGATCTGTTGGTTCTTTTACTGGGTCTGACTCCACTACACAAGAATATATTCTTGCTGAAAGAGGGCCAAGGGAGTGTAAACAAGAGACTTTTTAGCACCCGAAGCTTAATAGAAGGAAATGTGGTCGAAAATTGCAGGGAATCGATCCTCTTTCTGCATGCCATAAGTGGTTGCGATACTACTTCAGCATTCTACGGCAAAGGAAAAGTTCAGTCTATTCTGCTCGGTAAAAAGATCGACTTGCAAGATACGATAAACGTTTTCAATAACCCGAATGCCTCACACGAGCAGGTAAAAGAAGCGGGAGAAAGATATATTCTCGCCTTGTATGGGGCTAAGCAAACCGAGAAAAGTTTAAACGAGTTGCGATACGTCCATTTCAACAAATATGTTGGTCTGACGAACAGTACGGTGATATTATCAAAGTTACCACCTTCATCAGGAGCAGCTTTTCAGCGTTCAATGCGTACTTTTCATCAAGTACAATTATGGCGAGGAAACGCATTGAACCCAGAAAACTGGGGCTGGAAAAATAATAATAACTCTGTATCACCCATATATACCACAGAATCACCAGCTCCACAGTCGATACTCAAAATAGTATCGTGCAGCTGCAAAAAAGGCTGCCGAAAAAGATGTGGATGTGTCAAAGCTGGATTGCGTTGTTCCACCATGTGCAAAAATTGCCAGGGCCTTAGTTGCTTCAACAAGTGTTTAGAAGATAATGATGACGATACTGATTTTTGTTAAATATTAAGTACCTACTTACTATATAAAAAATAAATAACAATTGTTTATTTTGTTTAGTTAAACGCATTTCTTGTAAAAAATAATAAATATTGTTGTTTTTTGTGTATTAAATGTTTTATTTCCGCTAAGCGCACATTTTTAGTAATCTTTGATGCACCATAGCTTGGAAACTATAAATGGTATCGAAATGAATGTAAGTACATACTTGTAGGAAATTTATTGACAAATAATTCCGTCTTTGACCATTTTGTCCTAGCTTGTATAGTTTTCCTGAAAATTGAGAAAATCTGTAAAATGGGACACTTTTCAAGGGGGGGAGGGGTGCAGCAGATTGCGGGGGGGGCGGGAGAGTCGTGTATTTTAATATACTCGTATATAGGTATCACATAGCAGCAATAAATTAAAGTTATAAATTTTGCCGTTTTGCCCATACATTAAAATCTAGAATGAATACACTATGTAACTAAATAAATAAATTATGAATGCCCTCGGCATCACAATTTGCTATACGAATAAATTATATACACAATTCACCATAAGTCACTGGTAACTTCGAAAAGCCATGTTGAATGGCATTCAAAATACTGGAAGGCCGATTCTGAACCCTATAGACTAGACTAGGCGATTGAAACGCGGCGGCATACGCCACGTTAGTCAGATTCATGTAAATAAAAGAAATAATTAAAGATTCGTAAATAAATTAATTAATGTAACGAAACCAATAAATTGTACAATGTTATTGCTCTCGACATTATTACTTGAATAACTTTTATACAATTAATTTTAGGGTCAATACGAATCACTGGTAACTCACTTTTCGGCCAAGTTGAAATCGACAATAAAATACTGGAAGGTCAAATGCCAGGAAAGCTTGTACAGGACGCTAGCACTTGAAACTGCCGCCATATTAAAATCTTACATCTTTGCAATGTCGACATTTTCCAACGCTTCGCCCGCGTTGTTCCCGTTATTGTCCCAAAGGAACTCTTTACCGGGATATAATGTATCCTATGTTTCAATCCAGGACTTGGTCTACTTGCAAATTTCAGCTTGATCCATCCAGTTGTTACCCATTATAAGGTAACAAACATAAAAAAAAATTGACAATTTATTTTGAATCTTAAAACGAATTCAAACTGTTTTAACTCGATTGTATAATAATTTTTGTATTATGTAGTAAATTCCGTTTTTGCCCCCCCCCCCTCTTTGTTGGCGCCCAGAGCATCGCTACACCTTTCGCCTGCACCACGCTCGTTAAGATCATTATAATTGGGACTTATTCACTGTTGGCAAAAAAGAAGAACGATCCAGGAGTCGCCAGTTTGAAATCTGAATATCTATACATACCTATCTAGGCAGTATCAATGTCGGCATTTCCCGACGCCTTCACCGCGTCGATAGATTGGTTCGACTAGAACCGGTCGGCTATGCGCATGGAGCCGACGCCATTTTAAAATCTGTATAGGCAGTACCAATGTCGGCAGTTCCCGACGCTTTCACTGCGTTGTCATGGGTTAGACTAGAGTCCTGTGTCTCTCGCTAAATCTATCCTAAGCAGTAACAATGTCGGCAGTTCCCGACGCTGTCACCGCCTTATCGGGTCGGTTAGACCAGTCTGTTTGCTAACTAGCCTAAGCAGTAACGATGTCGGCAGCAGACGTCACGTTGTCGGGTGGGTACGACCAGAGTCTGGTGTCGGCAGTTGCCGACTGCGGGTGGGTTAAACTAGTCGGTGGCTGTCGGCTACGCTCGTTCCTCGAGTAACTCGGAGTCTGAGTCGGTGGACTGTGCCACCAGGGTCAGCAGCTAGGAATCCGCTACAACCGCGTCGCGCTCCGCTTTAACCTGTTGCTGGAAAATAAACACGTAACTTCAGAATAGGACACCCGTATCTGGACATTTTTTTTTAAATGTACGGCTAGGCGAAACTTAAGTTTTGTTTAAATACCGTCTAACCCGCTCATACCAAAATACCAGACTCGATTTATCAGATACCTGTCTTACCACATTCCTGATAAACTAGATTATAACATCGTAGGTTTCTCAAGAAACTGAATGATTATTTTGGAAATCTGGTATACGGAGAATCTGATAAATAGAGAATCTGGTATTTTGAAAAAACTGGTACTTATTTTGGGAATGCGGAATTTTGTGCGCAAATATATAGCCACTACTTAAAAAAAACTCGTATCTGAAAACGTCGTAGAGAAAAACGTCAAGTTACATTTGAACTCATATACCTAGGTACACTTACTGCCTTTTTACCTGGAGTCAGTATCAGATACGTGTTTTTTTTTGAAGTAATGACGATATGCCGTTTGACACTAATCGTCGGTTTTGTGAAGGAAGACCGCTTAAATGATAGTTTACAGGACATTTTAATGAAAATGCCCATCTGACGCTAGACGCCAACACAGGGAGAGATGGCGGGAGATCGTGCAGAGAGCTGTGTCCGTCTCCACCGACGACGTGTGACCACAACCGCTCTGCTTAAAGCGAAACGACAGAGAAGAACTTCAGACTGGGCTATTTGATGATAGAACAAATCAGCTTCTTTTTATGTAGTGACAAAACGCTCAAATAGTGGGTATTTATTAAGAAACACTGATTTGTGACGTCACTACTCAACATGGTCCAATTGGTGCCTTATTTTCAGTTTGAAATATTTGATGGAAGGAAAATGAGTAACTTTTTCCCAGCCGGTGGATTTTCTTACGATCCGCGTGCCACGTGTTTTAGCAGCTTCTAAACTGTTATTTCTCGTGCTTGAATGTAATAGCTCCACCTAACGGACGACACGTAAACTAAGAGCTCCCGCACGGGCCACTACTAGTGCTAACCACAAGTAGCGAGCGCGCGCCACTCCCGCACCTTGTGGCCCGAATGCGGCTACTGGACCGCCCAGTGTGCGCTGGTGCTATACAAAATATATGAGGGCCAATCAACTTTTTTTTGTTTGTTTCCGTTGTCCAAGAGACAACAGTGTCAGTTTCTTAAAAAAACTGTTATGGTTATAGTATAAGGTACTAATGTGTATAGGAGATAGTCCATAAAATAATGGGCTTATAACTACGACAAAAGTGTACGTTTGATGAATTTTAACTGTAGAAAACTTATAGAAAATCATGTTTTTAAAGAGTTGTCCAGGGAATGTAACCATGGCAACAAGGTACAAGAAAAAGTAGATCGACGCATGAACAAGCTCGCCCGTAGCTTGTGGTGGCCGGGCTGTGGTCGCCACTAGTGGTCTAAATCAGCGGTCGGCAACCTGCGGCCCGCGAAGCACTCACATGTGGCCCGCGAGCCTCCCTGGCTACTTTGTATGTAACGTTATATTCAGAATCGTAAAAAGTCACAAATTATTAACAAAGTGCGGTCCGCGTCAATTTCGTTAGCTACTATGTGGCCCTTGGCTGCTAAAAGGTTGCCGACCGCTGCTCTAAATGTCTAGGAAAAGCCACGAACCATGGCCTTGGTGAGTACGGTGGCGTCCTTGAGGCTGAGCACCTGCAACACTTGCGCGTCGCCGCCCTGCAGCATCACTTGCGCTACGCCGCCGCCCATACCCAGCGCCTCTAGACCCTCGCCGTTCTGCTCGACCTGTCAAACGACACGCTTATCACGAACTAGCATTTTACCGGCCGTCGAGTACGTATGTAGACAGACACGTAGGTATTATAATAAAAGGAAGAATGATTGCAAGTATAAAGATTAAATATCCTCTTGCTGTGGTTTCCCCATATATTTAAAAAAAAGACATTTTTTCGACCTCTGCAGACTTGACTTAGACGGACCATATTCACGTTGCTATCCTAAGGGAACTCCCGGGATATAAAGTATCCTACGCTTCAATCCAAAACTTGGCCTAAAACCCTTACTTTGAAATTATAAAACATACTTTAGCAGTATCAATAACCGCCGTAGACATCAGGATGATCAGGATGGAAAAATAACGCAACTGGGTTGCCTTTATGCTGTGATAACGGTGCGGAACCTTTGATCGGACTCGCACTTAGCCGGTTTTTTAAGTTTCTATACCCGAACGGCAGCGCCAACGGGCCCCTATTGCCTCCGCAGTCAGTCTGTCACAGGAACGTATCTTTTGAACCGTAACTTGAAATGTTCATAGCACGTGTACTTTTATTGTAGCTATAACAAAATAAAATTACAAAGGGCTCATGAGGGATAAGAAACGTATATCTTGACGTTTTTTGCTCAACGGTGGTAGGGAACTCTTCGTGTGCGAATGCGGCCAACTCGCACTTGGCCGGTTTTTTGTTGTCTACTTGCCATTTGGTCCGTCTTGACGACTTTTGCGAGAATCGAAAGTGCTGCCTTGGTCCGAAAAAATTAAAAAGAAAAGGTACAGCTACGTGACTAGTTTAAATATTATGTAATTGACAATAGTACTCCTGAAAACTAGAAACTTTAAAAAAAGTCGTAAAGATATAAGTCTATTTACGTGTAAGCAAAAAATTGTGAGAGTCAAAACCAACTAAATACAGAATAAAGAAACGTATACACACCTCATGCGGGCCAGACAGTGCGGAAGCGACGCGCTACAAACAATCAGACAAAGAGAGGGTGTGCCGTACTATACATATATCAACATGTATAGTATGGTGGCAGTCTCTGTAGCTGACTGTACAATACAATAAAACACACACAGTACAGCGGTAGCATTTATTAAAAACAATAGCAACACTGGGTGGCGCTGTCAATGCAATATCAATTTATTACTCGCATATAATTATCTAATAACTGGTTTATTTTTGCATGTTTATTTTTTTCCAAAACTTTAGGAATTCACGTTCTAATTTAATTAAGGGTAATTGCTCGAAGACAAAATATTAAATAATTTATTTTAAGCCATTATGATTTTTTTTTATATGTGTAGGCGGTAATTTGTGAAAATTATTCTCTCTTCGCCTACTAACATTGAAATACTGTAATTTAATGAAATAACCAACGTATTTCTCTCAAGAATAAGACTTCGAATAACAAACGAAACATAATTTAATCGTATGGTTCGGAAATCATAACGACTTTAATTATTTTGTATTTCAAATATTCGAGTCTTAAAAACCCAGGAACATGCAGAGATTATAGCAAACTTTACTTGCTTATAAATATTGGGCTAGTTTATTTCGGTGTATTTACTACATAATTCGATATTGCATTAAAAGCGCCCCAGCTACAAACACAATAGACTCTACAATACTTGAACAAAATAAAGTAACGAATACTTCAACAGGCCTAAGCTACAACGCATTTACAACAGGTGGCACCACATCGCTAGAATAGTTGCCCCATCTTTGGTCAATATGGCAGTACTTTTCAAAACCCTCAGACGAGGTGAACAATGTAAACTATTTGGCATGTAAATGCTGACCAAAAACATATGAGGTTCGGCCATATTGCGCAAATTCGTTAGAAATAATTTCTTACACTGGCAATAATTCTATTAATGTCAATGTTGCTCAGTGATTCCGACTTAGTAGTAGCTAGTGCTAAACTAAACGGATTTTCGGTCAACGATTAATAACATAATGAATCCGACTGTTCAGCAAATTACTTACAAAAATAATTCTTCATTATTGCTTAATAAATGTAGCATTAATTAACACTTATAGCACCGCGAACCGCTGCGCGGGCGCAAGGCTTGTAGCGTCTACGGGCTAGATACGGAGTTTGCCTTATTATATGCTAGGTAGTTGCTAAAGTGTTAAATTTAGAATTTATATCGCTATTTATTAACTTTAGCACTTTTTGTTGCACAATTTTGGCCCTAAATGAAATCTTGGGTTGGTAACATTCATGTTGCCACATTAATCTTGACGCTCTTTTGACATACCTCATATATTTTTGATCAAGCTTTACCTCTAGCACAACCGACGTGCGACCCTTTATCGCGCAATAAATACTATTTGTACCTCTCTGAGTGAGAGTGTGAAAGTGACAGGTATTTCGCGCGACAAGCGAAGTCGCGGCGAGTTGTGCTAGCGGCTGTACCAAGGTGCATTACGACAAGCAGTATACATCGCTGTTCTGTTTCTCGTACGAAACAACGACAGTTTAGCTGTCACGACGTGTTTCATAGTACGAGGGAGCACATAAATAAAAAAAAACAGAAAAAAAAGTGAATTAATGGAAACCTTGTCTATCAAAGTCCTTGAAACGTAAATAAAACAAACAAACAAGGTTTCTTTGAAACGTAAATAATTACGTTTCAAAGACTTTGATATTAGTAAACACGTCATGCCAGCATATACGTACACCTAAAAACAAAATATAAACCACATTCGGTCCTTTTATCAACATTTGGGTTTCAACGCCAAATTCTTTGGTAAAAAAAGAGCGGAGTGGACCGGTGCGTCAAATTAATGGATAAAAATAATAGATAAAAACTAAAGGTCACCATACGAAACTGATCAAACCGGGTGGGGATTTTACATACGTTTTGATTCAGTTTCACTAGTGTCGTGTCATCTCCGCTCCCTTCTATGCTCCACGTCTGCCAACATAAGAATCAACACATGAACACACACACTGGCTAATATAATATGCTAATCTAACCCTGGCTGTACACACACGGTGAGATCGGACGAGACAAGCACGCTACTTGTGTATGAAATGTGCGTCATGCGTATCTCGTTCGCTCTCAGTTACTACAAGTAGGGTAATTATTATGTATAAACTTTGGTAACCATGGTTACTAAAATATTATTAAAACTATAAGTCAAACATACATTAAATTTAATGCAGACTTCAGTCGCGTGCCGTCACTATAACTCGGACAGTCAGAAAGTTCCAGCAAATTAGCACTAATGCAGGTTTTACACAAACGAAATGACATGCACAGTAACTCAACAATGGTCAAACACATGTTATAAAACCAATCCTGTAACTGTTCGTTGTGGAAAAACGATTGAAACTATAGTGATAACGAGAAATCAATTCCAGTAAGACTCATTGTGCTATCTTACTCGCTCATTATAACAGAGAGTGAGACAGCGACAGATATATGGCGTCCTCAAGCAAATGATACTAATCGCCGTTAGGTAATAAAGATTACTTTCGATTGCATTTTCATACCAGCAACATGTCTTTGTTGGGTCAATCAACTTTTTCTTGTTTGATATTTCGTCCCGTCCGTGGTCCAAGTCCGTGTCTAAGTTTCTTAAAACAACTGTTATAATATATGCTACTAATGTGCATAGGAGATGGCCCATAAAATAATGGGCTTATAACTAATGACAAAAATGTACGTTTGATGAATTTTAACAGTAGAAAACTTATAGAAAATCATGTTTTTAAAAGAGTTGTCCAGGGGACAACCATGGCAACGTGGTACAAGAAAAATTTGATCGACCCATTGACAAGCATTTTCAACAAACCTAATGAACTGGTCCATATTAACAAGTTGCATATCTTATGCCTGAGAACGACACATATAACGTTTTTTGATGAAAAATTTGCCTTGTATGTATTTTCATTACATAGAGCTGTCCTACAAACAAGTATCTAATAACAAGGTGCACATATTTTGCTAAAAACCGTTGGAACATTACCAATTTTAGACCGCTGGTTCCTTAATTAACGAGACAACACCAGTTTTCGTCGAAAAAAATGCATCTTGAGGATAGAAACTTGTTTATTGTTTAACACTGCTCTGATGAATCGGACTGTAGCTTTGAAGATTACATTTGACCATAGTTATGCAGAAAGCGACCAGAGGCAAGTTTCATATACTTGGGTTATATACTTTCTGTTTAACTGCGTAAAGTATATAACCCAAGTATGCGAAGCTTGCCTTCGATCGTGTAATCGAGTCTGCGGAACTATGAATGACCGCACGAAGATCTAACCTAACTTTCCAAACAGTGTCTTATTAATTCATTTTTGCATTCCTATGCCTTTAATTTGAAAGTCAAAGGATTGGAAATAACAACAAATCAACACACAATAAAATTTACACTAAACTAAACAACACAAATACAACTGAGTAAATAAAAAATCAAGCACTATGTGCACTTAAAATAAAGATATTGTACTTTAATATAATACTTTTGACATGCAGTTTGTTGTATATGAGATAAAATAACAAATAAATAGCCTCTGTATCTAATAAACGGGTCTTAATTAATACATAAGTCGATCCTCGGAACAAGGATAGTAGGAAAACGACCAATCGTCAACATAAAATCTTTCTATTTTAAATATGTATATTTTATGCATGACTGTTTTTATGTTCGGCTATAATTTTCACTAAAATGTATCTATTAACGTATGAACAAGAATTTAAAACTTTTACTATCACAATCATTTAAAACTTTTACTATCACAATCATCCGCGTGAAGATTTTGTTTAATAATAGAAAAGGTTTCATTGAAAATTGTGTAAAGTCAATGAATCGAAAAATCTGTCTTAGTTTATACTAAATTAATTCCCCTGAATTTTTACTAGACGCAATCAACTCAACACAATAAATACAAATAACGCAACTAAAAATAAGTAATAAATGTTTTGTATCGTGTATGTATATCAATCATATGGAAAAAAAAACGATGAATTAAAACGAGTGACCATTTTACCACCTATCTACCGAAGTTTCCCGACCTCCTTGTTTCACGAAACTACAAGTTGCAATTTTACAAGTCTATACTTGCAACATTGGTCAAATACAGCAACGCCATTGGTTGATTTGGCCAATGTTGCTAGTTTAGACTTGTAAAATTGTAACTTGTAACTTCGTGAAACGGGGCCCAGGCAAAAGAATTAACAATACCCCAGAAAACGACAGACCCCGCTAGGTGGGTTTGTGAGGCCAATTATGTGCAATACAAAACCTTCCGGCATCAGAGCAAAAATTAGGATTATTATTATTTGGTGGTCGTGAAAATCTTTTTATTTTGTACTAAAATGAACTTAGATAATTTTTATCAAAGACAGTTTTGGTTCCTCCAACAGGGGTTCAATATACTCAAAGCGAACGCCAGTTTGGCACAATAAATAACTAAATTCAACGTCTATCTAATAGTACTCTTTGACTTGACTAGCGTTGAACACTAAAATATAGACTTAATACTTTCCTTGAATCATAGACTTAAACGTACAAATTTGTAAATATTTTAACTTGTGAAGTCAAAACCATTTAAAGATATATTGCGAATTTGACCCATGAACTACTCCGGCCTTTAGACATAAAAAACGTTAACCTTACGTAAACGTTAACGTAAACCTTATCTATAAAAATATATTAATAACGACTTTACCTATGACGGTCGCGTTTATCATTTGATAAAGACAAGATGTGGATCCCCTCTGCTACCAGAGACCGACACTCTTTTTTGCCCTCAGTAGAAATTTTTGGTCACGCATAGGCGTTTATTTAGTGCAACAATGGAACTCTATTTTTTTCTACTAACCGTTACAAGTCAGGCTTAAACTCTAGAATTCACCAACGTGAGATCCCGTATATGTAGTATCACAACTCTTAAAACATCTAGCTACTATGTGCGCGAGTTGGTTGCCATCCAATAGGGTAGTTCAGTGTTTTTCAAAATATGGTTCGCGACCCCCTGGGGGGTCGCAGAGGCTATATTTATACGTATGTAAAAATTCAAATAGATAATAGACGGTGGGAGGTCAAGAATTTTTTTTCCCATAAAGGGGGTCGCACCATGAAAAAATTGAACACTGTATAGTTAATGATGATGTTCCTTCCTGCGAAACGCGTTATTTCAAGAGATAGAATAAAATGAGTCATCCTTGTCTGCTCGTTACGTTGTGTGCATTGAACAATCAACTCGCGCATACTATAGCCCCATCTTTGGTTTTCGACAGACTTGAAAAAAAAATAATTGGTGCGTGATGTCCTATTTGGAGCAATGATATCCTTTTGAGTTTTACAAATTTTCAAGATAGGTTACCAAAATATAAGAGATTATGTTAAAACCCATTAAAAATTCATACTAAATATTACATTGTCACCGATTTTTTTTTCAAAGCTGAAGAAAAACAAAACTGAAGAAACAAAAAATATATGTACGTTCTAGTTACGCTAGTGTAAGTAAAATGGCACGGTTCGATACTCTAATATTGTTTCATTGTACTGGTTTCTTTGGTATCGTTATTGGATTTCTTTTTTCACGCGCACTACTTGAACCGTAGCTACCTGCAAATTATAGCTATTTAGAAACGCATTCATATTATCAGCCGATCCAGCACTACTATATCTCAAAAAAAAAAAAACTGGCGCGCGATAAATACTACCTAACCTTCAATATAGAAAGTGACAGTCACGGTCTGTCGTCTGACAAAATCGTAGCCAATACTTTTAAGGTGCTCGCGACATTTATCGCGCGTGAGAGGCAATAAGAACGCGCGTGCCTGGGCGTTTCTATTGGCTATCACCAGACCTCGGAATTTAGGGGGCAAACGCCTGACAGGTAGGTACTAGAGATATACAATTTTTTTTCGACATTTATGGATATCGATATTTTTGTTTTCGATGTTTTCTTCCCATATGTTCTACAATTAAATGTTCCTTGCAAGACACTGAGATGATTCCCATAAAAAAACAATCTTTATTTTTATGGAATTGTATATGTATTATTGTTTATTTGTTAAAAAAAAAGTCTGTGACAAATAAGGAAATCCTTTAAAACGAAAACTAATCAGTTAATCATTACCATACTTAAAATAAAACACAAAGCTGGGTTTGACTACTAGTTTGGGCGGAAAGCATCGTAGGTAATACGATGTATCGACGAATATCGATATGAGAACTCTCTATTTGCCTTTCCATTTTGCACCAAAAACTGAAATATCTTAATGTCAAAAATATAGATATTCATAAATGTCGATTAAAAAAATCGTCTATCTCTAGTACCCGTCAGGCGTTTCCCCTTAAATTCAGAGGTCTGGCTATCACTATGGGGAGTCGCGTGCGAGTCACGCTTGACTTGTGCTAATCGTACAGTTGTGCTAGCCCCGCTGACTACGACTTCACGTGCCGCGCGACACATCATCTCGCACTGTACTAAATGGATAGAGAAAGGTAATATTTGTCGCGCGCCAGTCATGTCATGGTCTCTTAACCCTTTATAAGGCATAAGTGTATAAAAAAATTAGTCGATTATATGGGCAATTCTCCGAGCGTTTTGACCGCGCGGTTTGACAATCATTATTGTCCGACGATTATTTACTATAACTAAAGGACAAATCGCGACAATTTAGATAATACTAGACTTAAACTCGGGATTGTTTTTCGGGTTCATAAAAAGTTAACTCTAGGCATCGTTTATTTGAACAATATTTACTGAGACAAGAATGACGAAAATAAAACGCCGTAAAAACGCTGAATATTGGCCCATATACCATATCGCAAAAATGTAAAGTTTAAAATATGGTGGGAAATGATTTCCTTGTGCCTTATAAAGGCTTAACTGATTTTGTGATGAACACATTATTAATGCAACAAACGAATATAAAAATCTGACATAAAAAGCAAACTTGTTTAAATAAAAAAACATGCAAAAAGCAGATCTATTTCTTTTACTTTAAAACTCAAAATTGTGCAGCTGCATGTTGCAGTTAGTCCAACGATATATACAAACAAAGCCACTGTTAACTGACCCATAGACTAACACGTTGCAATAAAGTTGACATTCGTTTACAAATGTACAGTTAACAGTGTGTTCGAAAGTACATATGGACCACTTTTCGTACACTTAAGGCAATGAGGTCGATAGATCTGACTGTGCCTTTATTTAATGATTTCGCAAATAATTAAACAGAACTGTCCTATTTAGTACACATTCTACTCTCAATATGCACTTTTTTAACCTGAAGGTGCGTTTCCATCAGAGCTATGGGAGGTAGGGGAGCGGTGTGCGAGAAAAAAGTTCACCAATCAACGTGCCTACCCTCGCTCAGCGCGATTCGGCATTGGTGGATTTATTCTCGCCCATCGCTCCGCTACCTTGTGCTGGAAGCGCAGCTTAAAACTGTTATTTCTGAAACTGTTAGCGAGGCTCCGTGCGGCTATTTATGTGAAGGTCCTCGGTTAGTTCAGTTTGATCGGGGAGTAAGTGGACCACTTTTAGATAAATTTTAAAAAGAGCTTAAAAACATTTTTACGTTTATGTTTTTACGCCCTTTTTAAAATTAGATCTGGAGCACTTACTAGGTTTTGAAATGGGGCAGCCGTGGTCTACAACAGCGGTCGGCAGCCTGCGGCCCGCGGGCCGCATACGGTCAGTAAACCGCTCACTTGCGACCCTATATTACGATCTGTATTGCGGTCGCTGTATTCCGAATTGTATAAAATCACAAATTATTAACAAAGTGCGGCCTGCGACCATTTCTTTAAGCCAGGTTTATATTTGTCTGACGTGACGTGTTGTGATGTGACGCATCATTTGTACTAGTGTGAACGTTACCACACTAAATGAATGAAACCGATTCCGATCTGATGCGTCACAACACAACACGACATGCGGCTTTAGTGTGTGGCCCTAGGCTGCTAAACGGTTGCCGACCGCTGGTGTACAAGGTGAGTGATCTCCCGGCGTACCAACTGTATAAACCACAACAGTTCTGCAAATAAATAATCGTTTTATCTTTTACCTGCACGAGCGGCGCGACGCAGACGCCGTCCTGCGCCTGCATGGACGCCACCATGGACTGGTACACGGACGCCGACACCGGCACCGTGATCACGCCAGACACGGACACCGGGTAACCTGCCCACGAAACATCCAACGGTCATTCGAGAGAAATATGTCTGCGTCTAAGGGCTCGTCCAGAAATCATGTGATCGTGTATAAGGGGGGTGGGGGTCAGAAAAATATCACGAATTATCACCAAAGGGGGGGGGGGGGGGTATATAAGTATTTTATTTTACCAATCATCCGCCATTGCTATCAATTGCGGATGAATATTGAAATAGGTATTTCAGCGAATAGCTGATTTACGATATTGAACACATACGCAATACAGTAAAGAAAGATTATATCGATACCTTTAGACTCAAAGGGCGTAAACGCCGTGGGTTCTAATGACGTCTACGCCCTTTGAGTCTAAAGGTATCTTGCTCACCATCTAATGGTAGCTCATAATACTTACAACAAAAAATTATACATGATCTTGGATGGGGGGTTGGAGGAGGGGGGTTGTAGCGTTACAATCATCAAATATCACTCAGAGGGACAAGGGGGGGGGGGGTGGGGGTGTCAAAAAATAGGCCAAATTTGATCACACGATTTCTGGACGAGCCCTAATTCACGCGTCTCCATACATTTGTATGAAAACAGCGACGCGTTAATTAGGTGACCTGACATTTCTAGAGAATCACAGCCAACAGATCACAAAATTTGGGGCCCGAAAATGTGACATCAGGCATCGGAAATTCAGATGCTTTTATACCTAAAGTTGGCAAAATCTCGGAAAAAATTAAGCAAATATGGAATCGGCTTCTTAAAATTTTGATTTTAATAAGGTAGATTCCGCGATTGTACAAAACCTCACTATAATGTAGTACCTCGCAAATATATTTAGATTTTGGCTATATTAACCAGACTTCAAAAAACGAGCACATGGAAAATAACTTCAAATAAGTAGTTCATTTAAATACTCAAATAGGTAGTATGCGTTTAGTACCGTTTAATGATAATAAGTTAAATTAGAAATTCCGGAAAATAATAATATAAAATTGAGTCCCTTCACATGAATCAACACAGACAAAGTTTATGTATATAAGCATCCGAATTTCCGATGCCTGGACATCATACAGTTTATTGCAAAATCTGCTAGAAATAATCATTTCTAACCCGACACTAGACCTCCCAGTTGTCAAATATGTATAATTTGTTTTCTACATGAATTTCCAAAACTCTAATCGTAGTAGTGGTTAGAATAATTGATTTTTCATTTATTATTCTTATACGGCATGATCAATATTCAAACAATTAGCATTATGTACAGTCAAGGAATTTAATTTCCAGCCCACCTAAGGTCCAATATCGTATAGCATACTGTCATCATAAGAGCTAGCTAGACTACGACGTTACTTTGACATATCACACGCATTGTTTTGTGTCAGTAACTAGGTAACAGATTAACAACGTTGACATGGTGAACTGAAATTTGGAACGTCAAGGCACTATCAAAAAAGGTCGACAACCGCGGAATCGAAATTCGAAGAAAGTCCATCTTTCTCGCTCTTGCAATATTCGAATGAAAGGAACGCAGATAACGAAATTTAGATTATCGACGTTTGTGGTAGACTTTCCGGAGTCTGGATTCGGAATTATTTTAAAATGTTCTCGATTGACACTGACACCAACTGACTGACACGTATTCGTAATTAGATGAGCAAATGACTTCGCAAAGAGGTTATCTTTAATATGCAGTGACAAATAATACGTATTGACATTTAAATACTATTACTGAAATAGAAATTTCGACCTTAATGCATTGTGAATGCTTAACAACATTTCAATGAAAAGGGTAGGAAATTAAATTCCTTGACTGTACAATTATAGACTGTTCTCGATTCTTATCGTTTTTAGGGTTCCGTACCAAAATGGTAAAAAAGGAACCCTTATGGTGCGACTCTGTCTGTCTGTCCGTCTGTCACAGCAAGATATCTCAGGATCTACTGATGCTATCGACTTGAAATTTGGAATAGTGTTAAAAACCGCTAATTCGAGCCTATGGAAATGAAAAAAAATCCTAAACCTTTTTTACTTTTTTTTTAAAGGGGGCCGAAATGGGATGTCGAAAATCAAAACTTGAGCTAATATATCGAGTGGGATATCAAATGAAAGGGCTTAATATGAAGATTTCAAAACCGTTTTTATTTTTTTTCTTAGACGTGTAGTTTTTGATTAAAGACCAAAAACGTTTAAAAAAATACCATTCCCCCCCTATTATCTCCGAAGTTACTGAACAGAAAAATCTGTAATAGTTACGAATTATTAATATTACCCTAAATATTACAGGAAAAATAAAACGGTTTTCCTAACTTGCAGCGTTTTTTAAAAATTCGCAAAAATCGTAAGACAACCTTATTTGCTCCTACTAAACTAACCGCGGCATATGTCGATGTATGGGGACAACAGTTTTACAAGAGCAAAGTTAAGTTTGTCCCGCCATACAATTTTTCTTGAATTATTCACATATCTACTGACAATTTTGTACGGAACCCTCGGTGCGCGAGTCCAACTCGCACTTGACCGGTTTTTTAGGAGAAATTTAAATTTGATTCTCCTGTAATCATTGTTTACTCTGAATTTTACAAGTCTCGGGATAATTATAAATCGGAAAGTGTAGGTCTAATCAAGTTTTACACGCGTTTTTTTCGTTTCCCTAAAGAGCGAAAGACGCGAGATTTATAAATAGATTTCCTTTTTGAAGGAATTTGCCATTGCTAGAGTTGTCACTTCGAGTGTTAAAATGTGTGTGTTAAATTGTTATTATACGTTGTTAAGTTCTCTGCACTGATTCTTTTAACTAGTATCTATTAGAAGTATAAAATAAAACAAACCAAAAATGATTGATTAACGTTTTTTATTTTCGCACTGGAACCAAATTAAGTATTCTCTAATGTCGTTAATAGTTTGATGTGCTCCTAATTATTAAAAAAAAACACAAAAATTTATAAATGTTAAATTTCAAAACAAAGTTTGCTGAAATTATCCTACTTCCTATCTTATCCCATCATAGTAAGTAGTTTATGCAACTCATACAAATTTTTCATACTCTCTTTCAACTGATACAAAAGATTCATAAAACCACACTTAAGGCCTCTCTTAAAACATGAGTGTGGTTTTATGTATGTTTTATGGAGCCGAAGGCGAGTCGACTAGATTCAAATAATGACCAATTAGATTATCATAATAGCATCGATTTCGATGTTATTATGATTATCATTCATTATAATAACACTATCACAGATAACACCTGATGTTACATTATAGCTATATAGAAGCAAATTCGTTCGTGACACTCCCATGGCCCACGCGAGGGGGCGGGGGACGTTGATAGTCGATGACGTATTTAGCACCGCTACACACGATACGAATTACGATACGGATATATCTGCCGATATCCCTGATATAGAAACCGAGAAACTTCTTGGCATATACTACGGGTGCTTACCGAACGGGGCGAGGGGGCCCAAAAATAAAAAATAAATGGGCAACGTAATATGGGTACATGTTCCCTAAAAAAGACAAAGATTAAAAAGTAATGGAAGACAACGGGCAGTCTTATCGCTGAAGACCTTGAGCTACTTGAGTTAAAATTTCGCCAAGTCGAGCAATTAAGACTTAATTTGATCTGCGTCTCTGAGGTGAGGCGGTGTTTCCGTGAACAGCTCCTCGCTCCGTACACAGTTTTGGGAAGGCAACGAGGATAGGGGTACCGTGTCCGTCCTCGCCGGTGAGGATGATCTGGCCGTCGTGGTTGAGCGTGGCCTCGGCGACGGCGTTCAGGTCGACGGCCACGGACTCGCCGTCCAGCGTCTGCACGACGCTGCTGCCGCCGCCCTCGCCGCTGTGGATCTGGAATCACAATGACCTCATAAAAAAATGGAGATAGCGTTAGTAGGGATTGCAAACCGGTTAACCGCCGATTTTTGGCAACGGTTAAAAACCGGTATTTGAGTCCAGGAACCGGTTTTTAACAGACTTGTAAAAACGATAGTAAATGGACTGTGGATCAGTCAATCCATACATGATTTTTATTTGATACCTTTATGACTATTTATTTGTTCTTCTTTGCAAGTCGATATACCTTTAAAAATCTATCATATTTGTATTTCGTTCTCATGCAGGCAGGTATGTTTTATTTTCCGACTGGTCAAATTGTGCCGATTTACCGCCTTATATTCCGATTATTGTTATTTTTTTTCTTCATTTACTTTGATTTTGTTTATAAATCAGCTAAACGATGTTTTAAAGTAGGTTTTATTTAAAATACACTCACGAAAACTCCAAAAAATTATAAATAAAACCGGTTTTAACTGTTTTTTTGGTATTACTTCGGTTAAAAACCGGTTTTAAAATTATTTCATTCCCTAATCAGTTAGTGGGAGAAATGGTTATTCTTGGAGTTTATTTTTCCGACTCACATATTCATTTGCATTGCATTACGCCTAAATCAAATAATAAAGAATTTTGACATCCCAAAGATCAAATTGTCAGCATGCTGCTAGTTTACCATTAGACCTCATTCACATCCCCGGTGAAAGCTCGTTACTCTGACCCCCACATTTGGGAAGTCTCCATGATCCCTATTTTTAATTACCTTAAAAATAGCTGTTACATTTAGATAAGGTTTTGTTTGTATTCTCCTTGACACTCACCACTTGCGCCGTAGTGCCGTCCGGCAGTGTGATGATGGGATGCGACGGGTCCAGTTGCACGAGCGACACGGTTCCATCTGGATTCGTAATTGTCTGTAGCACTGCTGGCGCGTACTGTGACATCTGTCGACATGTGAATAAAACTCTTAAACTTTATTTCTCGAAAATAACTGGTTATTTTCCACAACCCTTAGTTTATAAGGATTCATCCGAGTAAGCGCTTTATGGTTAGTGCTTTTCGTGTTTTTGGATTAAAATTAAACCCGATTTATTTATAGTACAAATTGTTAGAACGTTTCGGCCCCCGGGCCAACGTCAGTGAGCATCCTATAAAGTTCATAATTTGATAGACTATTTATTTGATCGAGGAAATGTTTGGCGAGAGCGGCAAGAAGGCAATAAAAGGATACTTGATCATATTATGAGATTTTTGTAGTCTATACAAGTTTTGGTATAGTTTCGGTCCCTTGGGGAACGTAAGTACATCGACGTCGGTGAGCGTCATCTGATCGATGCAGATCCGAAATTTGTTAAAATTATACAAGATCTTGTTAAGGGCCTGTCTTGGCCCTTTTACACCCTAATAATAAACAGATGCAGCGCTACGAAACGCGCGTCGACGGCGCGTTTAAAAGACGCTGTGTGCACAGGCCCTAAAATAGGCAAAATAAGGAAATATGTTAACTTTTGAGTTCGTTACCTAAAGTGTAATTTAACACAAAAAAGTCGTAAAAATAGCCTATTATAGTAATGCCAAATACAAGGAACCCTCTACTGGAACATACATCGACGTCAGTGAGAGTCATCTGATCGATGCAGACTTGCTGCGAGGCGAGCACGGCGGGCGCGCGGCCGGGCGACCCGCGAGACGAGTTGGACGACGCCGACGGCATGCACGCCGATATCTGTACCGCACCCGTAACCAGGGACGTAAGGGTGATATTCCGGGGAACGGAGTTTGGTTTACCGAGTCCAGGGCAGCGATCCAAATGTAGCGTAAAAGGAGACATAGCTTGTTAGATGTGAAGTGTTAACGGTAGCAGTTGATCAACACACCTGCAGGCTTGATAGTCGGTTTTGTTGCGATAAGTAATAGTATATTACACAACTAGGGTGGTAATACAAAGAAAGGCCGAGATCGCAGAAGTTTGCGGCCCGAGCTGCAAGCGAGGGACGTAAATATGCGATCGAGGGCTTTCTTTATTACCTCCCGTGTTGTGTACATAACTTTATGTCTACGCTGCGCGTACGGAAAAAGCCGCTTTATGGCCAGGTGTGGAATAAACAATAAACCATCCCTTACTTCTGGATTTATTTACTTTTCGGAACATAAGTAGTGCTTTATCGTGCGACGCGACCGACTATGATTAACTTGGCGACACATTCCCAAGCATCTCTTTCGTACTGATGAAATGGAAATGCGATAAAAAGCCAGCAGTGCGGTTAAGCTAAATTCCAGTGACAATTTGTTTCACCATAAAAATGGCTTGGTTGTTCAAACATCAATTAAATCAGTGGTTCTTAACCGGTGGTCCCTGGAAGCACTCGAAGTGGTTCACTAAGTCACCGGAAAAAATATTGTATTACCTCCAAACGTATTTACTTTATATTACCTCCAAACAGTTAATGGTCCATGTCAAGACACATATTTTGTCAAATCCCTCATCACTAAAAGGTTAAGAACGACTGAATTAATAGTTTTTTTGTCGCATGGACTCACTTTTATACTTAACGAATCAGAAAGTGCCAGCACGAGACTGGGTGAATATAAACTGATGATGAATTAATTCAACAGTTTATGCAACCGAGCATAAATTAGTCAGTGTTATCACAATGATGAGATGTTATAAGTGGCAAACGAGCAGACGAGCGGCCTGATGGAAAGCGGTCAACGTCGCCCATGGATATCTGCAACACCAGGGGTGTAACCTATTCGCTGGGTGCGCGATGACAGCGCCAACTAGCGGTTACAAATATGGCGGACTTTTTTTTTGTTTTGTGGCTTTTGCTGCAAGGCACTTTGCCAACTAAAAACGTAAATTTCGCTAGTAAAAAGTGACAGCTGGTCTCCCGAAAGTTCCTTTTCTGGCCATGACGCGCGCTGCGATCGTTTCGTGGTTCCCCCACCTAATACTTCGCACCCAGCGAATACGTTGTATGTAAACTTGATGAGAGTTTTCAGAAAGCTTACTTCCACCAGCTGGCAGCACTTGGGCAAGAGGCGTTTTTGACAGCAGATGCCAACTTTATTGATACGATTGGTGGTTGACACCTACTGCCAAGAAGACCTCTCGTCTCTGTGATGCCAGTTGGTGGAATTATCTGAAATCCCTGATTCTTGAGTTCGACTTACGGGTTGCGTGGGCTTGGCGTCGTCGTCCTCCGTGAAGGCGGGCAGGAGATCCTCGCGACCATGGTACTTGTAGCAGTTGATCACGATCTGCCGTAGCGCGTGCGTCCACGACATCTGCAGCGAAGGAGCCAGCTCAGAAAATGAACATGTACATTGTACGAGTAAGCGGCATCATGATAAAATACAATAAGATATGTTCTACCCGTGACAGCTGATGACATCATGGGAACTTAAATATGTGAGAATTTTACTTGCAATGTATGTATGTATGTATGTATGTATGTACGTAAGTATGTTTTTTCGGGTGAAATCATGCAACTCAACATTGAAACAGATATCTTCAACCGATTGAGCTGGAATTTTGTAAGAATATGTAAATCAGACGACAATGCAATAATATTATTATGACATGAATGAAGCTGATCTGATGATCGAGCCGGATGGTAGTCATAGGACCATATAAATGACATAAGACTAATGCACCATGTTCCATTTGATTAGGTGTGACGTGCAGTTTGCGATTATACAAAAAAATTACAGTCGGCAATAAAAACTTGTTTAAAAAATACATTTTTTGACAGAACTTATTAATAGTTATATTCTCTTATAAAATATTTTTTTAAATAAATTACTCGAGCAAAATGCGTTACTTCAGTTCAGTGCTTCTAAAAATGTATTGGCCTTTAGAGTTCTTTTTTCCGGTAAATGAATAATATGCGATACCAATAGGGTATTTGCCTGTAGTCAATACAAATTACTACACGCTAGCCATTAAATCAGCTTTCGAAAATTTGCAAAAATGAACTAAACATCACCTATTTAGCGTTTTAAACGATTTTTAAAAGATCAAAACCTATAAATAAGAAGATGATTTGATGTTTGAGTAAAATGACGTCATTTCACTTTTATTCCATACAAACTTCATACTATCTGGGCGTTTTGACACTTCATAAAAAGTAACTGATTTGATGTGTCAGGAAAGTAGCCTATTATGCTAGCCAGCAAATAACTCCAAATTTTGTACTAGTGAAGTTATTGATCAACAGCAACATTATCGTGACATTGGCATCCTCAATGTCGGAAAGAAGTAACATGGCTTGTTTTACTGTACCATGGGTATAGCACGGCTAAAGTGTGTGTGTGTGTGTGTATGTGTTCGTGTGTGTACCTTTTGTTTCTCGTCCTCTGACCGCGCGTCCATGCGCACATTGGCCCACGGCAGGTCCTTCGGCCACCACGGCGGCCGCGTCGACTCGCGGCCCCAGCCCGGCTTGCCGCGCACTGCAACACGAATATATCCATCAATTTCATCGTTTGTAATGTCCGTTTGTCGTATTTTTATAAACCATCTATAACTTTAAGACTAACTTGCTCGCGACCCTTATTGGGCATAGCATAGAGATTGTTTGACCGGGTGGTCGGCCGTTCGTTCGGGTGGCGTTCCCTGGGGTCGAACCAGGTCGCTAGCCGGCCCACCCTGAGTGGAGCTATAACTTTATGGAAAATATTGCAGTTATACTCGATCGTATAGAGTAGACATTTTTTTTTTTTCACTGGAGTTCAGTCATCGATTTGGATATGGATTTTTATCCATTGACGCGACACAGTATGCGAGAGTGAAAAAAGTCGTAACTCTCTTTAGTCGGCACCATAGTAATTGGCATATAAATACCATCTCGCGTGTCGGAGGTCTCCGGACTGGGTAATAGTTAAAGTCAGTTTAAAAGATTTTCCGGAATATTTTACGTGATTGCCTAAAAGACTGTACCACATTTTTTCCTTGGTCATCTTCTCGACGCGCGTGAGGATGCCAACGATGAGCGGCGGTCGTCCTGCGGGGGGGGTCAACACTCACCCATAGAGTACTTGAGCATGAGCGGGATGAAGGCCCGCAGCTGGGCCTGGGTCATCTTCTCAACGGGCGTGGGGATGCCGTCGATGACGGCCGACGGTCATCCTGCGGCGGGGGTCGACGCTCACCCATAGAGTACTTGAGAATGAGCGGGATGAAGGCCCGCAGCTGGGCCTGGGTCATCTCGACGGGTGTAGGGATGCCGTCAATGATGAGCGACGGTTGTCCTGCGGCGGGGGTCGACGCTCACCCATAGAGTACTTGAGAATGAGCGGGATGAAGGCCCGCAGCTGGGCCTGGGTCATCTCGACGGGTGTAGGGATGCCGTCAATGATGAGCGACGGTAGTCCTGCGGCGGGGGTCGACACTCACCCATAGAGTACTTGAGCATGAGCGGGATGAAGGCCCGCAGCTGGGCCTGGGTCATCTTCTCGACGGGCGTGGGGATGCCGTCGATGATGAGCGGCGGCAGCTCGAAGAGCGACGGGTCGTCCTGCGGCGGCGGCGGCGCCTGCCCCGCGCCCACCCCGAACTGCGGCTCGTTATTATGTTTATCGCACTCGTTGACACGCGACCGAGCTTAGGTCGCGGTCAGCCTCGGAAGAAGCTGTATTTAGTACCTTGTCGCAATAAAACTTTGCACATGTTTTTTTAATGCGTGATGTACGAACGCGTGACGAACGGAACAAATGTAATATGCGACACGCCAAACCACCATCTGTTGTTAAACTTAATTACTTTAGCGTAAAGTGAAATACTCAGTTATTTGAAGGTTCTACTGTAACTGTACTGCGCTAGTTTTTATCTAATGATTTTGTTAATGATTGACAAAGTACTAAAATATCCAGCTACTTTCGAGGCTGACTGTACATACCAAAAAAATACCTTTTGCTGGTCCTTTTTGAGATACGATCCAGAATTTGACCAGATTTTTTTCATTAAATTGCAGTAGGAAATAATTGGTTCGAAAAGAACCAGCGAACAGTATATTATACCGTCCGCTAACAAGCAAAAGTTACTAAGTAACAAATACCTACTAAAAGCAAAGCTCGTATCTCAGTATTAATTTACTAATAAGATACGACCTTTTGAAGAGCAGTGGCAGAAGTTTTAGTGACTTTTGCTTATCAGCAGACTCTTTTGATCCCGAAACTTGAGCATTTATAAGTGAAGTTTACTAATATGTTTTGTTTATAACTGAGTTATCGTCTGACCACGAAACGACGTTCTCTAGTACAAACTCTTAAGACCAAGTGCTGTCGAACAAACGCAAGCCAAAAACGACCTTATAATCAGAGCATAACGTAGTTTTTGGCTAGCGTTCGTTTGACAGCATTTGGTCTTAAGAGTTTGTACGGACTATTTACGCTTAGCTGCTACCTACAGTATACAGGAGCTACTGACAGCATTTGAATGAAAATTTCGGGAGCAGAAAGAAAGCGCCGTATTCTTCTGTTGCGTTAACGGCCATTCCATTAAAGTCGTCTCGAATCGCGTGTTAGTAAATTACAACAAAGCGGTTTTGAAATTCTAATTAACGTTCGTGCATCTAAATATAAATTTACTGAGGTGTGAAATAAATTCAGTGACACGTTACATGATCAATCACTTTATGGGGATAAATCTAGAACCAATAATAGCTCTCAAATCGTCATTTAGCACTGTCATAATGTCCATTAATTACACACGTGTAGTTATGGCAACACTGATGCAAACGTTGACTTTACAAGATTCGTTTTTTTTAATGGGGTATGATCGACCATAATGACTTGCAAGTGTGAACTATGCCGTACCACCACTTCCAACATTTGTTTGTTGAGACTGTGGGGTACACTTTTACTTTAAGAAGCAATTTAAATATTTTTACTAAAATAAACCCGACAGTGGTACACTTTAAAAGTGCATAAAATCCGCCATTTTGTTTATTTTAACGGACTTCATACCCAGTGTCACTCGCGCCATGAAGACGAATCCATTGATGTATCATTTATCAAAATCGGTTGTGCCGTTGAGTAGTTACGAGCGGATATAGGAACGGACATACATACATACATACAAGTCAAACACATTGCCCTCCTTTGGGCTTCGCCGCAGTCGGGTAAAAAAGAACGGGTGTGTCGGAACACACCGTAACGTTGTAACGTAAAACGTCTATGTCAGGGAGTCATCGGTACCGTTTTCGTTTTAGCTTTAGTTTACTCGGCGCCGGACATTAAAGTACCCACGTATGGTCTATAACCTTCTCTTTACGATGATACCCATGACTTATATTTCTTGCTGCCTTTTGCAAGAGCAGTACGTCTAGCATAACTGGCCGCGACTTCGTTTCTCGCGCGACTGAGCATCACCTGTCACTGTCACACTATATTGAGTGGAAAGAGATAGGTAGCATTTGTCGCGCGACAAAGAGTCGCGTGTCACAGTTGTGCTAGAGGTACTGAGGCCGATATATAGTATAGATATAGTAGTTATTAAGGAACTACATATACCTTTTCACCATAGTTCACTTTTCTGACCTGGTACCCACCCCACTGTGATTTTAAAGACGTTTCACGTCAAGTGTATTATCGTTGCATCCTCTTAGTACTTCTTTTTATTTATGGGAAAAAATTACAAGTATTAAAAATTATATGTATTTTCGAACGCCTAGCAGGGTCAACACAGGTAACCTAGAATTGAGACTTAGGGAGACCGTTGGACTAGACTAGGTATGATTTTTTACGCCAAATTAATGTCACACCATTCAGTAATTTACTTTGCTAACACGCACATTTCAGTAACCGTGTCCAATTATAATCACTGTCCACAGTACATGTCAGGTACGGGTCATCAATGCAGTTCAATAATGCCCGGAATTCAAAAACCAGCACACGTAAGCAACGCCACTCTGATTTAAGATACCACAAGCCAAATAACTATCGGGATTTGCAAATTTCCTTTATTTTGAAACCAGCAATGAACGTATTTGGCCGAGTAAGACAACGAAATCGTAAGCGTATGTGTCTGATGTGCACTCTTCATTGCACTGTATAGAAGTCCTGAACTAGCTTTGAAATCATCACTCTTCACCCACGACAGCCATCAGTGTGATACAGCCACGAATCAGCGGCAAGCGACGTCCAAAAGTGGGAACACGGTCTCCAACTTAGACCTACGACCGTCGCTCGCCATCGATATCGTGGCCGGGCTGTAAGCGCCACGCATGCAGTATGTGTGTGTGTGTGTGAGTACGTGCGTGTGTGCGTGCGTAATCGTTTATATGCACTGCACGCTGTACGTGCGTAAAGCGAACTATCTCTCAGTAACCATCAGTGGTACGTACGCACAGGCGCTGACACAGGACTAGTGGTAACACCACCAGTGTGTGCGCGCACATACCTGTGTCACACTGTCCGGTAAACGTCTCAAGCGCGTATGTTTCTTTTCAGTATCATATAAGCCGAACTAGCTCTCGGTAAGCACATGTTCTCAGTGTCAGCCTGTGTTTATTTGTGTGCGCGTGCGTATGTCACTCAGTTAGGTCGGTAAGCGTCACTCGTCACCCAGCGTATGTGTGTGTGTTACCGGCTAATAGAAGCCGTGACAGCTCGGCAAGCATCACTCGTGCCTAGGGCTGCCATCCGTCCGGGGAACGTCCAGGCGGGGTTTCATTTGTAGTCCGGGTTTGCTACTCGTGGTCCGGGATGTAAATATGCACCCAAAAAAAAACTGCGCTGTTGTTAGGTCCGGGGTTTGAGCTTCTAAATCCGGGGATTTACGCTTTTTGTCCTAGGTATCAAATTTTGGAGATGGCAGCCCTAGTCGTGCCGTGTACGTGTGCGTGGACGTCAGTATGTGTGATTATGTGTGCGTGTGTTAACTACCCAGAAACCGTGTCAAGTGCGCACGTTTCACTCTCACACCTACAAGCCTCGCTGTAGCCACCCGGTCCCAGCGTATGTGTGCGTGTTACCTGCTGCGCGAGCGCGTTCTCGAGCTCCTCCATGATCATGCAGCGCAGGTTGCGGACCACATCTTCAAGAGGCTTGGCGCCGAACACTCGGTATGACGTGTTGGGCTTGCCCGGCGTGGCCACCAGCACCACCGCCTGTTGCCCCACACGGGTTGCGAACTCTTCTATCGTTTGCTGTGGGATAAACACATTATCACCGTGACTGGAAAACTAATGGAAGCCAGTGGCGTGTAATAATAGTATGAGGCCAGTAAAGTAAGAATGTCTCAGATCACATTTAATTGTCGGCCGAGGCGAAGCCGAGGAAGACAAACATGTGTTTGTCACAATGACAAACACGTGGAAAAATAGTAAACAAGGTTTGTTTACTATTTTTCGGTTCGACAGGGCCAGAAAGCGGCATCTTCGTTTAGCGCAGCGGCCGGCAAGGTGACGCTTTCCGGCCGAATGGCAGAAAAGACTAGTATCTTTGCTACCACAGATATATAAGAAACAAAGATGTGAAATCACACGTGTTTTGTATTAGAACCGCTGTCGCAGGTTTTGCTCACACATACATTAACGCTGTGCACATGCAAAGACAACACCCACAAATAAACTAGTGTCACCGCCAATCATCAAAGAACACAGCGACACACTACAGCAACGCTGTCGTTGCTATTGGCTAGTACACACTAACGCCCGCGCCGTCTCAATACACGCACACACTTAAATATTTCATCGACGTAAGGGCTTGACAAAGAATAAAAAGTTATCGATGAACGAATGAATGAACGTTGCTCCGTTCATCAATCACTAAAAATAAATACCTAATAACGAATCGTAATTCGTTATTTCTTTTGTATGATTTTTTTTTACAATTAGGGTGTTCAAATGGACACAATGATGAATTAATTTTTTTACTACAATATTATATAAATAAATGATGTTGTGTTGTGGTAACTTCTTAGTTGTATAAATAGATTAGCTAGGCAAAGAATATATCTTTGAAGAGCTGTCGCTATCATTGTCATGATCAGAGCCCGGAAAATCCATAGCAAAACAAAAGACTGTCGCAATTCAACTAGTGTGAGAAACATTTTTTTATCGATATCGAGTAAGTTTTGTCTAAAAAAAATCATACCGATATGTTTAGGTACATTATTTTATAATCATTCACGCCAAACGCAAAAGAAGTAGTAAGTTATGGGTTTGTTTTATATGTGTTATTTCATCTAAAATGCAACGTAACTTATATTATCAACGTTACTTATATTTCATATTAAGTAATAACCCTTCCCTTTTGGCTTGGCCGTAGGTGACAAAGAGGAAATCAACCTCATTGAAAATAATAGACACACACACACAATTCAAACGTTCATTTAGTATACATAAATGGCTTTATAGTGATAAACGAAACAGTTTTCTCCCAGAGAATGTTGAAAAATTAATTATTATATACTCCCATCACTATAACAAACCCGATAAGATGTCATGTGCTGCTGTGTGTACTGACGTGGATTTCGAGGAAGAAATTGCATCTGTACCTGTATAATTAATTATAAAAACCTATGTGAAATTTTGTATTATTTTTTTTTTCATTTGGTGGGCCGTTTTTTCTCATATTACACAACAATCGATATCGATAAAAAAATATTTCTCACACTAGTTGAATTGCGACAGTCTTTTGTTTTGCTATGGATTTTCCGGGCTCTGGTCATGATTATTTATTTTTCTTTCTCACATAATTGGTTATTTTTACATACTGTTGTTACAATTGAAATTGAAAAATTTGTAGGGAATAATAAAGGAAAGGTGTAGAGAATAACATTCATTTTTAAAATAATCAAATACTTTAATCGCCCCTGAACAAAATATATATATTGACATATAAGTAATTCTTAAGACATTCTTTACATACATATAAGTCATTTTCATCAAAGTGTTTTGAACTAATCACACTATTTTTAATTGGAAACCAGTTCTTTCTTCCAGTCGCATCGATCCATTTTTCTTTTAATGTGGCTTTAGCAGGAAACCTAAAACATCACAATGATTAACTGTAATAAACATAAAATAACTGCAACAAAATAATTGCTTGAAATGCAAAATTAATATTTTATATTTATTTAATACGTTGTCAGTGCATTAAATTTAAATATACTATGATTTACCTTAAAATGGTTCCATTCATTCATTCATCCAATCATATCGATATTTTTATCGAACAGGCAACTCACTACTGTTAGTTCATTCAAAATGGACTCATGAGAATTGACAAGGTAAAATGAACTTTATCGGTGAATTAATAGAGTCGACTTCTAAATAAATGCCAACTAAATTAAATCGAAATAAAAATATTTCGGAAAACTCATTTTATTTACATACCTGTGGTAAGAAATGCCTCCTTTCGATAAATTTTGGATGCGACTTCTATTTGGTCACCTTAACACAGAACAGTTTGGCATAATTGCTTGTTTTAACCTCACGAAAACGTAAAAAAGCAGAGCTCAGCGTGTGACGGCGGTTACATAGCAACTGTCAACTGTTCTCTCGCTATAAGGTCATTTTGCCCCTATAGCTGAAACGCGCGCCACGCCTACTGACCATATCCATGTTTCTTATAAATCCGTGTTTGCTACCCTAATATTTCACCCTTTTAAAGGCAGAAGTATAGTCTATTTATTTTTACCTATGAAGTACTAAGGCTGAATACGGCACGTTGATTGGTTCATTCAAATTAAGTACGTTAAGGCGGCTTTCATGTTGTGGAAGATAATTATGTGAACGCCGGCGTGTAACCAATAAGAAGGGAGATCATCATCCCATTACTTTATAGTCAAAAAAATAAACTATCGTGTGTTAAAATAACGCCTACTAATTTGTACCCTAAATAAATAATAACTTTTTTGGGAAATTTGAAGAGCCGCTACTGACCCTTGAAAGACCCGCATAGCCGTGGTTTGCCAACCCCCGTTCTAGCAGATCAATCCTTTTTGGTCTGTTGTTAATGTTTTTAAAGAGAAGTTTCATTAAATATCAGATTTATACTTAAAAGAATCTAATAAGACTTTAGACGTTTTTAAATTATATTAAAAAAATATATTTGGAAAGTTTCCGCAACTTGCACATCAGTAATCATAATCATAGTAATAAAATGTGAAGACGTGATTTCTAGGTAGGTTCGTACAATCTAAAATTCCTCACCCTGAGTTTCCTGAGGAGCCTGTTCTGGTGGCGCTTCCTGACGGAGGGGTTTGTCTCGAACGAATGCGGCCGTTTGCGCTTCTTCGACGACGCGATGGCGGCCGCCGCTGCCATGCCCACGGGCCCTGCGACCAATACACAACAATGTATCTTCAATGCTTAACATTAATATAAATGCCCTTTATCCTAAAGTTTAGACATCCTGAAATAGGTTCACCCTGTTGTGGCATAATTTTGTAAGTAATAATTCTTTGTGGCATAATGTATATAGCCATATTAGGCTTTGTGCATAAACTGTTATCGCAGAATCTATATTCGCATAATTTTATTACGCAGAATTACGTTAGTCCGAATATTATTTGGTCCTACTTTTCATGTTCCGAATCATATTTACACATAAATTAAATGATTATAAAATTATAACACCGAATACTACCGTGGCAGAAAGATGTTTTGTCATAATATAACTTTTAACTGTATTGTCGACGACAATATATGGTGTTGTAACCTAACCTACTTTTTCTTCCAGCAGTTCGTTTTTGTTTGGTGATGCAGTTCAAACCTAACCTATACCTAACTTAAACTAACCTACTTTTTCTGCCAGCAGTTCGTTTTTGTTGGGGGACGCAGTTCAAACCTAACCTAACCTACTTTTTCTGTCTAATCTTTTTTTTCATGCGGGGGGCTTCGCCCCCCGAGCCCCCCTTGTGGGGAGCTTCGCCCCCGTCCCCCCTTTTTTGGCCTTTCCATAGCAATGAACTCGTGCAAAACTAACTTAACCTAACCTACTTTTTCTGCCAGCAGCTCGTTTTTGTTAGGGGATGCAGTTCAAACCTAACCTATACCCAGTGTTGGCATTAATCCAATACAAATGTAATTGGATTATCAATCCCATTACATTTGTAATGAATACATTTGTATTCCATTAACTCGTTAATTCCAATTACTTTAATTGGGATTAACGAGTTAATTGTTAATTGCAATTACTGTAATTGTTAATCCCAATTAACCATAGCTTCAATTACTTTGGTATGACGGTTATATCGAGGGTGCCTTTCAATGTTTTCATAAAAGGTCTCCAGGGTCTGATGACGGAGCCGGAAGGTGGCCATGGGAACTTCGTAATAAAACGTCAGAACCCCAACGTGTTTGGGCTCATTTGTTTTGAATTGACGAGTACTCTGAACCGAGATGTTATCCAGGGTCTGATGATGGAGCCGGAAGGTGGCCATGGGAACTCCGTAATAAAACGTCGGAACCCCATCGTGTTTGGGCTCATTTGTTTTGTCTTGACGAGTACTCTGAACCGAAATGATATCCAGGGTCTGATGATGGAGCCGGAAGGTGGCCATGGGAACTCCGTAATAAAACGTCGGAACCCCATCGTGTTTGGGCTCATTTGTTTCGTCTTGACGAGTACTCTGTACCGAAACGATATCCAGGGTCTGATGATGGAGCCGGAAGGTGGCCATGGGAACTCCGTAATAAAACGTCGGAACCCCATCGTGTTTGGGCTCATTTGTTTCGTCTTGACGAGTACTCTGTACCGAAACGATATCCAGGGTCTGATGATGGAGCCGGAAGGTGGCCATGGGAACTCCGTAATAAAACGTCGGAACCCCATCGTATTTGGGCTCATTTGTTTTGTCTTGACGAGTACTCCGAACCGAAATGATATCCAGGGTCTGATGATGGAGCCGGAAGGTGGCCAGGGGAACTCCGTAATAAGACGTCGGAACCCCATCGTGTTTGGGCTCATTTGTTTTGTCTTGACGAGTACTCTGAACCGAAATGATATCCAGGGTCTGATGATGGAGCCGGAAGGTGGCCATGGGAACTCCGTAATAAAACGTCGGAACCCCATCGTGTTTGGGCTCATTTGTTTTGTCTTGACGAGTTCTCTGAACCGAAATGATATCCAGGGTCTGATGATGGAGCCGGAAGGTGGCCAGGGGAACTCCGTAATAAAACGTCGGAACCCCATCGTGTTTGGGCTCATTTGTTTTGTCTTGACGAGTACTCTGAACCGAAATGATATCCAGGGTCTGATGATGGAGCCGGAAGGTGGCCATGGGAACTCCGTAATAAAACGTCGGAACCCCATCGTGTTTGGGCTCATTTGTTTTGTCTTGACGAGTTCTCTGAACCGAAATGATATCCAGGGTCTGATGATGGAGCCGGAAGGTGGCCATGGGAACTCCGTAATAAAACGTCGGAACCCCATCGTGTTTGGGCTCATTTGTTTTGTCTTGACGAGTACTCTGAACCGAAATGATATCCAGGGTCTGATGATGGAGCCGGAAGGTGGCCATGGGAACTCCGTAATAAAACGTCGGAACCCCATCGTGTTTGGGCTCATTTGTTTTGTCTTGACGAGTACTCCGAACCGAAATGATATCCAGGGTCTGATGATGGAGCCGGAAGGTGGCCATAGGAACTTCGTAATAAAACGTCGGAACGCCATCGTGTTTGGGCTAAGTTGTTTCGTCTTGACCAGTACTCTGACCAACTCGTCAAGACGAAAGAAACGTTTTATTACGGAGTTCCCATGGCCACCTTCCGGCTCCATCGTCAGACCCTGGATATCATTTCGGTTCAGAGTACTCGTCAAGACAAAACAAATGAGCCCAAACACGATGGGGTTCCGACGTTTTATTACGGAGTTCCCATGGCCACCTTCCGGCTCCATCATCAGACCCTGGATATCATTTCGATTCAGAGTACTCGTCAAGACAAAACAAATGAGCCCAAACACGATGGGGTTCCGACGTCTTATTACGGAGTTCCCATGGCCACCTTCCGGCTCCATCATCAGACCCTGGATATCATTTCGGTTCAGAGTACTCGTCAAGACAAAAGGGTCATTCCATAATAAATGTTACTAAGGGCTCAAAAACTATTATTGGTTTAACAAGACAATTCTAATCTATTTCTATAGAAAACATACCCAACCTCAATGATCAGAAAGAAAATTAAAAAATATTTATTTTTTCATGTTTTTCCGTGTACTTGAATGTAACGTTTGAATCATAGTCGTCAAAGTGCTTTGTAAACCAATATATGGCAAATCTAATTAAAAAGAAAGTAGCAGTGAACTGTCACAACTTTCCAGCGGTAATTTGAGGTAAGATAATGTATTTATATTATTCGTCTTAAAACATATTTAAAAGCATGAATTAATCAGTTTTTAGAAGAGTATTCTAAACTGTTGTCTCGATGTAACACCCGAAACGAAAAAGAGATAATAGTTTGTGTAAGTTATCGCTTAATAAACTGTAGCCTAGCAGGTTTTGTCAAAGTAAGGTTGTTATGTGGGCCTATTCAAATGAGTGATAATTTTTGTTTTAGCGTATGCTTTAGTTGTATGTTTTAAAGTTTGAAGTTGTGTAACACCCGAAACGTTTCGGGCGTTACATTGATGTAAGCTTACCTTAAACTGATTTCACATACTAACTTGAGTTTTTACCGTCCGTTTCATAACGCAATGGTGTGTGTTATTGTGGTAATTGTATTTTTAGGGCATATCATCATGGGATCGTCAACAAAAGATCGGTTATCAAAGCTAAGGGAAAACAGAAAGAATGATCCTGTCAAATATGCTGAATATTTATGCAAAGAGAGTGAAAGGGATGCTATTAGACGGAAAAAGAAGAAAGAAGAACCATGTACAGAAGATCTTAAAATGAAACATCGTTTAAAAGTGCGTGAAAGAGTACAGCACATAGGGAAAAGAAAAAAATAATGCAGTTGTAAATTGTGATTCTTCAATAGGGTCTTACAACTGATTGCAAACGTTTTCAAAAGCTGTCAAAAAGGTAAAGAAATCTCTCCCCGTTTCGCCAACAAAGAAGGCTGCTGTTATCCAGAAAGTGATAACTGACGTGTTAGGAGGATCTTCTCAGTTTTTCAAAAATAAGGGCTATAAACTTTTTATGGAGACACAGAGTGCAGTAAAAGATTTTTTACAGGAATGATGTTAGTCGTCAAGCCCCCGGGAGGAAAGACTGTAAAACGGTAAGAGACCCTGAAACTGGTGTAAAAGTGAAAAAACAGAAAGTTGTTGATGATAACGCATCTACGTTCAGACCTGACAATAAGGACTTGAGTTATGTGCGTTATGAGGACATAATTTCCGTATTACCTAGTCCTACTTCATACGTAGAAAATGATGGCACCTACTACTCGCGAATTCTCAACGACAATTGATGCCTTCGAGAAAAAGTTAATTTATTGTTAAATATTCATGTATTTTTTAGTAATTCAGCATTTGCTGCTATTTTTCTTAATACGTAGTATTATAAATACGATAATTTTAATAAAATGTTTCAAAATTTTGAACTAATCGGTTTTAATTTTGTACTCGTAACACCCGAAACGAACCATTAGTAACACCCGAAACAGGTACTTAAATTCATAAAAAATAATTTTAAAGCGACATTGAGGGTTATTTTAGCATTTTACTAGACTAAAAAAGCTATACTATGACTTGTTATGAATAAAACTACAGGTTACTTAAGAAAATTCGCTGAATTATGCATTTTGGGACTAATGGTCAGAAGGTATAGGCCAATTTGTGTAACACCCGAAACAGCTCCTTTTCAGTGATTTTCTCGTTATTGTCCTTACACTTTAATTATTGTTATTGAGGAAAAGAAAATATTATCAAAATAGTAGATGATTCAAAGTTATAACCTCTAGGTCCTTATAATAGAACATTGAACAAAACCTTATTTTACGAGTTCAAGTGTAACACCCGAAACGATGGAATGACCCAAAACAAATGAGCCCAAACACGATGGGGTTCCGACGTTTTATTACGGAGTTCCCATGGCCACATTCCGGCTCCATCATCAGACCCTGAATATCATTTCGGTTCAGAGTACTCGTCAAGACAAAACAAATGAGCCCAAACACGATGGGGTTGCGACGTTTTATTATGAAGTTCCCATGGCCACATTCCGGCTCCATCATCAGACCCTGGATATCATTTCGGTTCAGAGTACTCGTCAAGACAAAACAAATGAGCCCAAACACGATGGGGTTCCGACGTTTTATTACGGAGTTCCCATGGCCACCTTCCGGCTCCATCATCAGACCCTGGATATCATTTCGGTTCGGAGAACTCGTCAAGACAAAACAAATGAGCCCAAACACGATGGGGTTCCGACGTTTTATTACGGAGTTCCCATGGCCACCTTCCGGCTCCATCATCAGACCCTGGATATCATTTCGGTTCAGAGTACTCGTCAAGACAAAACAAATGAGCCCAAACACGATGGGGTTCCGACGTCTTATTACGGAGTTCCCATGGCCACCTTCCGGCTCCATCATCAGACCCTGGATATCATTTCGGTTCAGAGAACTCGTCAAGACAAAACAAATGAGCCCAAACACGATGGGGTTCCGACGTTTTATTACGGAGTTCCCATGGCCACCTTCCGGCTCCATCATCAGACCCTGGATATCATTTCGGTTCAGAGTACTCGTCAAGACAAAACAAATGAGCCCAAACACGATGGGGTTCCGACGTTTTATTACGGAGTTCCCATGGCCACCTTCCGGCTCCATCATCAGACCCTGAATATCATTTCGGTTCAGAGTACTCGTCAAGACAAAACAAATGAGCCCAAACACGATGGGGTTGCGACGTTTTACTACGGAGTTCCCATGCCCACCTTCCGGCTCCATCATCAGACCCTGGATATCATCTCGGTTCAGAGTACTCGTCAAGACGAAACAAATGAGCCCAAACACGATGGGGTTGCGTCGTTTTTTTACGTAGTTCCCATAGATACCTTCCGGCTCCATCATCAGACCCTGATCATCATTTAAGACATATCTAAGTGGATGTGAGCTCTGCTGTTCCTATTTTTCAAAAAGATGTCTTGCCTACTTATGATGCGTAGCTAAATCAATTGTTAATCTCAATTAACGATTAACGATTAACAATTACGTAATGGTTAATTGCAATTAACCATTACTTTTCAGTAATCGTTAATGGTTAATTGCAATTAACAGATCAATCGTTAATCGTTAATTGTTAATTGGGATTACATTTTTGCCAACACTGCCTATACCTAACTTAACCTAACCTACTTTTTCTGCCAGCAGTTCGTTTTTGTTGGGGGACGCAGTTCAAACCTAACCTAACCTACTTTTTCTGTCTAATCTTTTTTTTTCTTGCGGGGGGCTTCGCCCCCCGAGCCCCCCTCGTGCGGAGCTTCGCCCCCCGTCCCCCCTTTTTTGGCCTTTCCATAGCCATGAACTCATGCAAAACTCTAGTTTCTTAAATGTTTTAACCTAATCTAAGCCCCTTTTCTATCAATTGTTTATTTTGTAAGGACACAGTTCTAAATCTAACCTAACGTTTTTAGCACCAGTTCTTTATTATGAGATTTGTGAGGGATCAAAGTTCTAGCCTAACCTACTAAGTTAGGTTAGAATTGCTAGATGTTAAATGTTATTAGTTCATCGTTATACTGAATGAACAAGATGTCGAATGGAATTATATCACTTGATTATTATAATAACCTACCTCTCCTAAACCTAACCTATCAATCTCGGACAATCGATAATATGCCGAATAAAATTCTGCACAATAGAATTATGCGTAAAAATAATCGGTCATAATAATAGTATGCGAACTTAATTTCAGACAACTACATATTCGGGATGTAACTAATTAATTAATTATGCTTAATAAGGTTTCTGCCACATTACCATTCGGCGAAAACCGATTATGCCACATCTGTTATGCTAAAACAGTTTCGGACAATAAATCTTATGCCACATAGAGGGAACCCCCTGAAATATAATATGCCTCAGGTCTCGACTCCGTTTTATAATGTTATATCTTAATTACGGGCTTTTTCCAATTTTGGTTTGCTGTAATTCTTGGCTCATCTTCCCGCTCTTACCGCGTGCCACACCCCTCGTTTCTTATACGCTATAAAACGGAAAAAATGTAGTATAATCTTTATGTGGCATTAAGCAGTTATTTCCTGATCAACGTATGGCGACACGTACGTTGTCACCGGGCGAGCTTCTTAGTGATTTAGGGTATTTCTGTGGACGCTTTACCGCTAGATGTTGAGCAGGAATGCCCAAAAGGCAACTCAGGGCAGCCTTGCGTTGTCTGTTTACTAATGGATCCACAGTAGGGTGGGTCGTTTTTTTTTATTTTCTCAAATCCTTTCCTAATAGTGAAATTATGTTGTCTTACTATTTCAATTAGAAATGTGTAAAATATTATAAATTTATTTTCAGTATAATAGCCCGCGCATCGACTCGCAAGTTTTGTATAAATTAATGCAATAGTGACTATAGACATGGACGCACTAAACCAACGAAATTAATATTATTTGCAAGCAAAATGCATATTTTTATGCTGGTAATGATAATTGGTGACATAGTGCTATAAAGACCACCGTTGTTTACTAACATTTTTGTTTTTTATAACTTAAAAGGGGGTACTTTTGAACGTTGCGGGCGTATCGCAGAGCGCAGTTATTTAGTTTGGCTTTAGTGCGACTAATATATTATAACAGTACGGTTCTACACCGCGTTTAACACCTGTTAGAATATTTTCTCTTTAACTGATATTAGTTTACCATGTCAACTAGAAGACAACGTTATCAGTGTCCTATATTCGGGAGCGCAGAAGACATTAAAGACAATGTGTTGCCGACCTACGAAGATGTCATGAGATGTTACGAGTGGTACAGATTACAACTTAAAATTAGCAGGAGTACTAACAAAGAACCATCATTTTTTGATATTGCCGAGCTGGTATGTCTAAGGATTGAAGATGTTTGGAGAAAATCATCTCTTCCTACGGTTTCACATGCGAGAATCCTTCAGTTAATAAGTGCTTATCGTTCGAAGTGCAAAAACCTTATCAAATCATTAAAAAGGATGTCTGATGACAAGAAAAATGTTTTCTTACGAAACAGCAGACTTCAAATCCATCGAATGAGTTAAAACTTTTAGCTGAATATTGTGTTAAAGTTTACGCTCCAATATGGTTCCAAATAAAAACAAATCCGACTTGCAAAGATGGGCCTAAGAATTTTTGGAAATTAATCCAAAGTTCTCGATACCTACCTGCAAAGTATAAGCAAATAGTGGATCCTGTAATTCAACGTAATGCATATTTTGCTCATCCAGAAAATTTGGTTTTATCGATGTTATCTGATGAAGATAGAACATTGAGGGAACTCGCTGCCAGAAGAATACTTAAAGCACGAAGTTTACCTAATTTAGGAACACAACCTCGTGTGTTCGAAGTGCCACAAATCAATTTCGAAGCCAATACCTATGTTGATCTTATAAATTGGCAACAAAACTTTTGCGATCCGCCAATCCTTCGATATGTAACAGACGAAGAAATAAACATGGTCATTGACTCTCAGGGCAATGAAAACCTATCTTTTTTTAAGTTACAATGTCATACGCAGGCTGTTGAACGATCTGTGAAAACAGTAACAGAAGCGTCTATGTTATCGTGCGATAAAAAATCAAGAGAAGGTTTAATTAGAGCGAAATATGCATCCAGAAAATTGATGCCCAGATTTGAGAGTAAACAAGATTTTGCGGCTGAATTAAAATAGTTAATAGGCTAATTTTAATGCTTTTTTCAATGAATTATTGAGTTATATTAATTTCTGTCATATTGTATGTAATATTGTTTGAATTTATAGTAATGTATGATTGTTTCGTAATAAGATATGAAAGTTTAAACATATGTCGTTTTTTTGAAAATCTCCTAAACTTCGAGTCACATGCGCGGGCTAAAGATATGACTTAATTTAACTTTTTATTATTAATTATTATTGGTTTAGATCTAAGACAACATAATAATACTATTAAAATATGATCAAGTAACTTTTATTTTTTTCTATACAAGAGTGACCCACCCTAATCCACAGGTTACGTTACGGCCCATTAGGATAAATGAGCCATATTCAGGTAGTGTAGTAGTGTTTATCGACTCCTTACCTGCTGCGGCGGACTTCATGATATGCCGTCATAGGCGGGGCTGGTGGGCGACGACGCGCACTCGACCTTATCGTCTGACGCTCGGGCCATGGCCCACGTTACCCAAGGGTATATAAAGCGGTTGTCCACTGCTCACCTGCCGCGGCGAGTTGCTTGGTGACCTCGTCGCTAAGTGCGGACTTCATGAGGTCGGCGCCGTCGTCGTAGGCGGAGCCGGCGGGCGACGACGCGCACTCGTCCTTATCGTCTGACGCTCGGGCCATGGCCCACGTTACCCAAGGGTACATAAAGCGGTTGTCCACTGCTCACCTGCCGCGGCGAGTTGCTTGGTGACCTCGTCGCTAAGTGCGGACTTCATGAGGTCGGCGCCGTCGTCGTAGGCGGAGCCGGCGGGCGACGACGCGCACTCGTCCTTATCGTCTGACGCTCGGGCCATGGCCCACGTTACCCAAGGGTACATAAAGCGGTTGTCCACTGCTCACCTGCCGCGGCGAGTTGCTTGGTGACCTCGTCGCTAAGTGCGGACTTCATGAGGTCGGCGCCGTCGTCGTAGGCGGAGCCGGCGGGCGACGACGCGCACTCGTCCTCGTCGTCCGACGCGCCGCTGAGCCCGCACCCGTCTACTTGCGACATGTCCTGCCAATCGATAACCTATATCAATCTTAGGAGAACAATAGACGTATCATGGACATTGGTAGTGAAATGAACACTTGCCGTTTCTCTTCAAATCTTAGCATAAAGGACTGATGAACCAAAATACAATTTCGCTTTACTAGCGAACTTTTTTACTACAACTACAATTGAACGAAACTTAGTAAGTGTTCTAGAGACATTGAATAGGGATGACGACTGGGTTAAAAATATATCATTCTATTTAGTCCGTTAGTTAGATTATGGAAAAATATAGGACACGTATTTTTTGGTTTATCAAAATATTAAAAATTACAAAGTTATAGATCATCAAACTTCTGGAGTGGGGCTTGTGACGTCACTCCTAGGTGAAATTTGTACCAAGGATCGACGTCACTCGAAACTTCTAAGCACTCTATCCTCGTCATTTTTTGTTTGTTAAAAAATACGTATACAATATTTTTTAATACTGTAACTGACGGACTTAACGGTTTTTTTTGTCGTCTAGCCTATTAAGAGGAAACAGTAAGGTGGAGAGAATTGAAAATTAGGATTTGTAAAATGTGTCGCTGTCCCGCACTGCCCGCCTCTCCCGCGCAGAGCGCGATAGAGACAACTGCAGCTTGGACCGAAAATTTCATGAAAACAACGTTTCGTAGTCCCCTGATTTCTTCCCCAAAACTTAACCTATTTAACTAATTTTTTCATTAAACATTAAAGAAAGGCTTTGGCCGTGTTCCTATGTTTTCCTTTTTTTTAATAATCTAGTCAAATTTGTTTTCTGGATGTGTGAACACAGCGGAAAATCTGGCATTTTTTTTAGGTTTTTGAAGGTTAATATCTCTTTTGAGAATCAATTTATCGTAAAAAGAAAAACATAGGAACATATCAATAGTAGCCATAGATTTTTGGACAAAAAAATATTGCTCTACTGGCATTATCCAGGGAGGAAACAGGGGACTACGTTTGTATGGAAAAACTGCCCTCCTGTTTCCTCTTAAGGCATAGTGAATCAACCCATGACGAAGATTTTTTTTCCTTTTAGTGGATTTGGTTGTTCAGTGATTTGATACAAAATAACAACTGAATTCCTTTTTTTTTCTCCTAAAAGAAAGTGATTTTAGAATTGTAATGATATTTGTTTAGTAAATATTTTTACTAATAAAGGAAAGTTGTAATCATAGAAAGAAATCTTGTAACAAGAAAAAGCTTACTGTGAATCTGTGTGTTGAGCTTACACTAATGTATATCTAGCAGTAGTGTGGCGTCCAAAGAACTCGATTCCTACTGGCTTGCCTAAGGCATTTGAGCACCTTATTCTACAGCTCTTAGGGAAAATGTACACCAAATCTGCATAGACTTGCCCAAGGATATCTTTTACTTACGCCACGCCACTGATATCTAGTAGGTACCTCTTCGGCCATGTCCATAGATTCAGTGCTGACTGCAGAGTTCATGATGTAGTCTTCGTCTCTGCTCTTGACCAGGACCATTGGAGCCCCCTTGAGGTGTGAGTGTCGGATGAGGATTAGATCACACCGGGCTTATGTACTGTGCGGAGAAAAAGATTATTATAATATTGGTCTTTCCAATTTGCCATTATGCAAGGTGTGGAGTTATCTGGTTAACCTTTTGACTGCAATCACTGTGAAACAAATTGCTGCCATCCTGACACTAGGACCAAAAAACCTAAGTTAAAAAGAAACAAATTTTATTTAAAAATGTATGTGTCAAGTACTTTTTAACCGGGAACACGTGTCGGCATTTGCCGACTGTGGTGGTCAAAAGGTTAATTCAAGAACAATAAATTTTTGTAATGGTTACTAATGACTGGTTGGGTTCACACTTAAATAGTAAATTACACAACTAGGGTGGTAAAACAAAGAAAGACCGACATCGTAGATGTTTGCGGCCCGAGCTGCAAGCGAGGCACGTAAATATGCGATTGAGGGCTTTCTTTATTACCTTCTGTGTTGTGTACATAATTTTATGTCTACACCTGGCCAGGGGGATGGAGTTACTCGCGTCCGTAGGATTTACCACCTTATCCTAGGCCCACCCTACACGTGTCCCCCGGGTGGTGCAAAACGAGTAACACAGAAGGACGCCGAGTGTCTGGCGGCAGTAAATAACCAGACCCACAAGGCATAACAGTCTTGATGGTGTAGGTAGGAAATGACTTGCACAACCCGTTACCTGCTATCTCGAGGCCGGGGGTCTTGGCTTCATCGCCCGGACTAAGGGGAAGACAACCCCATAACAAATTACCCCAATCCTACGGTGGAGACCGCGCCTAGAGGATGGAGGCTGAGGGTTTCAGTCACTAGCGCCAACCTTGATGAAACTGGCAATCATCATTGTATATAGCCTTCTCACAGGAAAGGCGTCACCCTGTGAGCGACCACCCTTCGTCCATACTCGTGGGAACAAAATGAGCAAAACCCAAACCAAAAATTCTAGTAACCCTACCACCTCCCCAAAAACATACACTCAACAGGTCTTTCATAGAAGCATGTTTGAACAAAGACCAAGGTCCTTATCCTTCAGTGGAAGCACAAGAAATGGACATGACCAAGAACCCGCAGCAGGATGCTCCATAACTGCAAGCAAATCTCCAAACCAGGAACAACAGCCGCCATCCTGGCAGCAAGTGCCAATGCAAAAAAAGCGCAAAATCCGTGAAGACTCACCAACTTCACCTTCTACGCAAATTGAGAACAGATTTTGTGGACTACCACTCGACCCAAAGGATGACTCTGTTCCAATTGTTAACCGTCCAAATAAACCACCTCCCATAGTCCTGTATGGAATCAAGGATGTCAACGAACTAATCAAATTAGTACAATCAGTTGTCTCGGCGGCCGACTTCAAACTCAAGATCCCTAATAAGAATCTTCTGCGTCTAATAGTGAACTCCGCAGAGAATTACAAAAAAGTGATAGACGTAGTCAGACAAAATGGGCTGATAGGTCACACATTTACTAGGAAAGACACAAGAGCCTATAGAATAGTTATCAAAAATCTCCATCACACAACACCGCATGAAGCTATAGTAGAAGAAATAGAGAAAACGGGAAATACGGTACGTGGTGAGATCATAAACGCTCGATATGGCACGGAAAAGACACCCACGCACACATTCTTCGTAAACCTTGAACCAAATACCCAGAATAGGGCTGTGAAGGACATCGAATATATTTTCCACCAACGTGTTAAAATTGAAAACCCTCGCAAACTAAATACCATTGTGCAATGCCATAGATGTCAGCAGTATGGCCACAGCAAAAACAATTGCATGAGACCATACCGTTGCGTTAAGTGCGGAGAAGGGCACAAAACATCTGACTGCCTAAAAGACAGAAACACCCCGGCCAAATGTGCTCTTTGTGGCAGTGATCACCCAGCCAACCACAAAGGCTGCCAAGTGTATAAAGAGATATCAGCTAGAAGGACCAAACAAACTAGACCTAGGTTACGCCCAGCGCCAACGAATGTTCCTAATACTGAACCTGACAAGGCACCAACTGATAACTTTACATTATCCGAGAACTCACACAACAACGCTGCGAATCTTACCTACGCAGAAGCAACTAAATATCCTAGAACTCGCCCCACAGCACCTGCGAAAACAGCTGATAGTACTCCCAATCAACAAACCAATAAGGTAGAACAGATACTGATCAAACAATCGGAAAAGATAGACCTACTCCTACAACAAATTAGCACATTGCTTAATCTTCTCACTGCCATCATCCCAAAACTTACCAAATAATGGCATCACTACGAGTTGCCACTTGGAACATAAATGGGCTATCCTCGAACCTTTTGGAGCTGGAAACTCTGATAGCTACCAACAAACTGGACGTCGTTTTGATTTCAGAGTCGCACGCTACAAGCAATAGCTGTTACCACATGAAAGGCTACGATATCTATTGCACTCCCCACCCCGATGGCCGCGCCCATGCCGGATCCGCGCTGGTAATCAAATCAACTTTAAAGCACTGCCTTTTGGAAGACTACTCGACTAATCATCTCCAGGCTACCACTGTGCGCCTGATAGACCGAGCAGGACCTATAACCCTATCAGCCATCTACTGCCCGCCAAAATACAAAATAAGTGACGAAATGTTCGCTGACTACTTCAATACGCTGGGCAGCAGATTTATCTCCGGTGGAGACTGGAACGCCAAGCACACCTTCTGGGGTTCCAGACTGACGGTTACAAGAGGAAGTCAACTAAAGAGTTGTGTCGACCGTTACCACTATCATCCGCTGTCGACCGGAGAACCGACTTACTGGCCTACGGACAAGAAAAAGCTACCAGACCTGCTAGACTTTTATATAACAAAGGGCATAAGCGATCTTTTTACCAGCATCGAATCAAACCTTGATGGATCGTCTGACCACACACCGGTGATTATAACCGTCAGCTCGACTATTATGGTTCGTGAACACTCGGAATCCCTACATAATCGAAAAACTGACTGGGAGGGCTTTCGCTCATATTTACAAGACCACGTTAATCTAAGGATTCCACTGAAATCGAATGAAGATGTTGAAGAAGCCTGCAAGTACATCACAAACACTATTCAGATAGCAGCCTGGATCAACACCCCGACAGTTAAAGACTCGATCGTAAACATAACACACCCTATTGAAATAAAAAAGAAGATAGCTGAAAAACGTCGACTCAGAAGGACATGGCAGCAGTCTCGACACCACTCCGATAAAACAAAACTAAACAAAGCCATTAAGGATCTAAAAACAGCACTCGAAGAAAAGAGAAATCTCATGGTCAGACAAACTTTGGAGAATCTGACACCAACAGGAAGAGGTGACTGCTCACTCTGGAAGGCTACCAAGCATCTAAACAAACCCCAACAGTCATTCCCTCCCATTAGATACCAGACTGACAAATGGGCACGGACCGATGAAGAAAAAGTCGAGGTTTTTGCTACGCACTTATCCCAGGTATTTACGCCTAACGAAAGCCAAGAAGATGACACTTCCTTCGATCATATTCTCGAGCAAGATATCCAACTATGTCTACCGCTCAAACCAACGTCGCCCCGAGAAATAGCGAGAGAAATTAAACTACTGGACTCTCACAAGGCACCAAGTTTCGACCTGATAACTCCGCGGATTCTGAAAGAGCTTCCAAAAAAGTGCATCACATTTCTAACTTGTCTATTTAATGCCATCATGCGAACCGCTTACTTCCCGTACCTATGGAAGATCTCACAGATCGTGATGATCCACAAGGATGGCAAACCTCCACAAGACTGTTCGTCATATCGACCAATAAGCCTCACTCCCGTACTCTCAAAGCTGTGGGAGAAAATATTTCTCAAAAGACTGGCCAGCGCAATGAGTGATAATGAGATTGTTCCCAGCCACCAGTTTGGATTCCGCAAAGCGCACTCTACTGTTGAACAAGTGCATCGAGTGTACCACTCCGTTAGGCAGTGCTTCGAAAACAAACAATACTGCTCTGCTGCATTTTTGGACGTGCAACAAGCATTTGACCGAGTCTGGCACAAAGGTTTGCTCTGCAAAATCAAAGAAAATCTACCACACTCTATGTATCAGATTCTGGAGTCCTACCTCACTGATAGACTGTTTCAAGTTAAACAAGGAGAAGCACGATCATCACTATACCCTATTGCAGCTGGAGTGCCCCAGGGCTCTGTACTCGGACCTGTGCTGTACAACATCTACACAGCAGATCTTCCAACTACAGATGAGGTCACGGTCGCAACGTACGCTGATGATATTGCTTACCTGGCTATAGACAATGATCCCACTACAGCAAGTGCAAAACTGCAGCGAGTAATGGACTTAACCACAGCCTGGCTTCAAAAGTGGCGTATTCGAGTTAGTGCACAGAAATCTAACCACATTACCTTTACCCTAAGAAAGGATACTTGTCCTCCAATACATCTGGCAAACAACATCTTACCCCAAACGGACTGCGTGAAATACCTTGGGTTCCATTTGGATAGGCGATTGACCTGGAAAAACCACATTAAAGCCAAAAGAGATCAAGTCAACTTAAAGTTCCGCAAACTTTATTGGTTGCTGGGAAGAAACTCAGTGCTCTCACTAGATAATAAATTACTAATCTACAAAGCGATCCTAAAACCTATCTGGACGTATGGCATTCCGATATGGGGAGTCGCTAGTAAGAGCAATATAGCATGCCTACAAAGAGTACAAAATAATATTCTAAGAAGCATCACCAATGCTCCATGGTTCGCAAGGAACGACGAAATACACGAGTATGTAAATATGGCAACAGTGGCATCAGAAATACAACGCTATAAGGAGCAACATATTGCAAGACTGACCTTCCACCCCAATCCACTGGCCTCTGGATTGCTTGACAATGCTAATGTGGTTAAAAGACTGAAACGTAACCACGTACTTTGAGTAGTGAATGAGGCACAGGCCTCCAAACCTACAAACTCCTTCTGGCTTCCAACTAATCTGATTATAGTCTGGCGACTGATTGCAGATAACAAGACAGGAAAAAAAAAAAAAAAAAAAAAAAAAACACCTGGCCAGAAAGCGCCTTTGTCCGTACGCGTAGCGTGCGGTAAAGCCACTCTATGGCCAGGTGTGGCATAAATATCTGTTTCCGAAAATGTCCTCAACTCCTTACACAGGGTCTCCTAACTCAGGAACCAAAGCAACGTTTCCTCTATGCATACGAACTGTTTTTAATTTCCTTTTGCATTGTCAGGATATTTGTAGTATAATCTCTACATTCCCTTATAACAATGCCGAAATCATGATATTTTACAGTGGGTACATGTAATAATATGTATGTAGGTTTATTTTATAGCATATTTATGTAAATTGCTGCTATCCTGATGTCAGGACCAAAAAGAAAGAAATCTCATTTTAAAAGGTATATATTTAAGTATTTTTAAACCGGGCAACATGTGTCGGCATTTGCCGACCTGATGTCCTGGGAACGAAATCCTTGATTTGATAATTGCTGCTAACTACATAAGGTTAAATTTCTGAACCAATGTTTCTGGATGAGTTACTATGTACCTACATAAACAATTTATTCTGGATAAGTACACTATTCCTTAATGTGTTAACTAACAAAACTACAGGAAAAACTGTAGCCTTAAATTAATCTTTATCAAAAGCCACACTGGTAATTCTTATTAATAATCCAAACAGTACGTCATTGGTTGATTACATTGTATATTTTTATTTCTTGTATCGCTGCTCCCGTATCATACTTACAAGTTGTAAACGTTTGCCATACCTTAACACCAGTGTTCGGATTTTGGGTGCTATTTGGGGTATATGACTTCAAACGTTATACAGAAACACTGATATTCCTCAGGATTCCGGTAATGGGTTATCACTATAGACGCATATAACAAACAAAAAATGCATCTAGAATAATATGGATTCCCAGAATTCCGAGAAATATCCATGTTTCTATATAATGTTTGAAGTTGTATACCCCAAATAGTACCCAAGATATGAACACTGCTTAACATGTTCAGTACCAAGAACCCAACTATTGGGTTTATTTTGTTTGAAAATTTAGGAGCTTAGCACTGAATGTGTTAATTAATAGACACAGATTGAATCATCTTGTATAGATTCAAAAGGCCAATGTGTGATTAACTTGGATTGTAGTAAAACTACTAATTTTGTTTTAATTATTTAACAAGAAAATTCTACTTGTAATTATGAATCTTGTGATTGTTTATTAACTAAATGTGACATATCCACCTAAATGTCTTTCATACCTATCTACTTCATGTCATTATTTTTCTTATAAGAATTTAATAATATTCAGTTCTATTTAAACCATAATGTCCATAATCCAGTACCTACTAAATTTTGATTTATGCAGACTACACTTGACTATTTATCCTGATAAAGCAAAAATAAGTGATTTGGAAGTATTAAAAATCATAACAATTCTCCTTCGAAGTTTCATTTGCACGTGAAATTTCGGTCCTCAGATTCAGTAGATAGTATAGCCAAGTATAGCCAGTAGACTATCCTTTAACTATCTATTGTGTACTTGGCTAGCTAGAGTATGAAAAATCAATACTTAAGCTCGTCATGCTAGACGAATAAGATGAATCGAAATCCATTCGAAGCAAGCAGACTACCACCGAATAAGACTCAGCAATGACCCCATCAAGCTGTGTCATTTCGATTCGAGCTGCAAGAATCTCATAGCTTATATTTACTTCTATTCGATCCTGTAAAATACACTCGAGCTGTGTAGCAAATGACGCATTTCAGTTTTCAGCTAATGTTTTGTTTAGGCGCGATGCATGGTGGTCCAGACGGGTCAAAATTGAAGACGAATGACACAAACTCTTTTGCGGCGGCGTAAAGGATAAGCCCAAATGAATGGCCATCATGAAGGGAACTCGCGCCGTTGGAGCAGGCTCAGATAGAATATAAAGACTACGGCTGCGTACGCACCTGCGTGATTTGAAACACATTTCGCAATCCTATTAGAAGCCTCGCAAATTCACAGTGATGTAACCGCTTCAAAACAACACTTTTTAGGACTTTTTCACTCAACTGGAGCCCGTATTCACGAAATATGTGCGGTGCACAAGAGACCCCGAAAACTCCGAATCCTCCATTAATATCGATCGGTAAAAGAGAGTGAACCGCATCGACTTCATAACTTCGGGTCGCCATTTTGTACGAGTCTGCGCGGTGAGAATTTCCTTTCGCATTCGCATGGAAAGGGAAATCGCCCCTCGGCCCGAGGGGGGATAGGGCTTTCAGCGAGAAATGGTTATGGAGAAAAGCATGATTATCAATAAATTACTCACCAAAATACTCCGGCAAAATTATCTTATAATTAAATACACCCAGCACAGCGGGCGATTAGGAAAAATTCCAAGTTTATTTTCGAAAACATCGATCACGTCATGCAAAGTAGCGCCCACTGGCGAGCTTTTTTAGTAAGCTATTTGACGTTTAGCTTGTAAACATTTTCAGCTATTTGCAATCAGCTGATACCCGTTATCGTAATAATTATTTCCCATTGACATTATAGGTATAAAAGCGAAAGTGTTGTGTAAATTGTGGTTCGTAATATTACTTCAAGATTAATTACGTAAGTTTTTCTTATTATTTTACTACATATACGAAAAGCTGTATTGGATACATCAATAACGTTGCTTATTGCAATAAACAAAACTTATTAAATGTTATGATTATGGTATTGATATTTATTTCTCTTCGAGGATAGCTAAACATGGTAGCGACTCTGTAGTTAGCATAACTATTCCGTTTTACGATCAACATTTAGAAAATATTATTTGAAAAATGTGTAAAATAACCTAAGAAACAGTACCCTGTGAATCCAATACATTGTAACTCCGATAGACGATACAAAGAAGATACAGTGTATTGGATTCACAGGGTACAACACCTTTTAATTTTGTATCCATCTAAACCCCTGCATTTGGGTCACCGGGGATAATGTTTTGTTTTTTTTAAAGAATTTTTGTCTGAATCAGGTATTTTTTGGGTATTTTATGTAAATACATCTAACCTAACGGCATCAATACCAGGTTTTTTCTAAAATCTCATGCTGATAAGGGTATATGTCAGCGAGATGCCGGATGAGGACAGATGTCGCGAGCGCACGCGCGCACTCCGATCACTCGCGCGCTCGCGTTTCTCAACTCCGTGCTTGCAGCACAACCTCAGTGTGATCTGTTCGCAAGTTCGATTGGACGACTAATGATTGAGTGCAAGAAAGTAGCGGAACGTGAGATGCCTGCAAGTACGATTATAGATATATTTAAGTTTGTACCGCTTTGGCTATGCTGTAAAGGTATAAATGTTATGTGTTTCGAATTTCTGTTGGACTGCAATTAATGGTAACTGTACACCCCACAGTGACAGCCCATTAATAGCTAAAATTTGTATGCCTTGCGGCCCAACATGGTGATGTAACATTAACATTATAAGATCTGTGCCTATGTATAATTTTTACCCGTGTTGAACAAATAAACTATTTGTATTTATTTGTATTTGTGTTATAAAGAATGTCAATTAATACATTTATTTTGCAGCTAGCAAGCTTACAAGGGTTTATAAGAATGGCGTCTTTCTCTTATTTTTTTTTATACTTCTAACATCTTGGTTGGTGTGGCAGTGCTCCTGCTCCAGCACACTGTGGTAATTTATTTATTTATTAACATTACAAAATTCACCAGCATTACAGCTATACGCCAAGGCACTGGCAAACTTAAATTCTAAGCTTAACTAGCAGAACAAAGTATCAACACAAACTACAACAGACGTAAAAACATAACGCAGACAATATGAAAGTTAAAACAAAACAAACAAATGAACACTTAGAATGGCAAAACACAACTAATAGGTACCAACAATATGATTTAAAAATAAAGTAAAACATCAAAAACAGCGTATACATTTTCATCTTATAAATTACTTTCACAGTAACGCATCACTGCTATGTGAAGTTTGCTCCATTTATCTGTAAACAAATCGCAACCTGGTTCGTAGGAAATAAATTTATTAAGTAGTCTCCATCCACAGACAATTGGCGAGTGCTTGTGAGCCACCGTGCGTGCCCTTTCTTCCGCCAGGAGGCAGTGGCTACGGCCTCTAATATAGTTGTTTGGAACAAATAGCTTACACATCGTCGTAACTAAATCAGAACAATCCGACTCACCTCTCATACACCGACACACCGTCATCAAAAGTTCGGCACACCGCCTGACATGCAAGGAATTAAATCCAAGCATACCTAGCAAATAATTCGTAGGGTAAAGAAAGGGATAGTACCCGTATACTTGCTTATAGAGAAAGCAGAGAAAAGCTTTTTGAATCTTTTCTATAAGAAGTATGTAACATTTCTCATACGGATTCCAGATTATCGAGGCGGATTCTATCTTACTTCTAACCAGAGCTGTGTATAGCAATTTCACGACCTTAGGATCGCGGAACTCTTTCGCGTTACGCATAATAAAACCGAGTCTTTTGTAACAATCTCCCGCGAGTGATGTGATATGCTGGTTAAAAGTAAGCTTCGGATCAAAAGTGACTCCAAGATCTTTGACAGAATTCACACGAGCGATCGGACAGTTATCTAACAAGTATGTTTGTTTAAGAGGGGAAAGAGCACGGGTGAACGTCATGATGCAGCACTTCGACGGATTAAATAGTAGTTTATTATTATTACTCCACTCAAGCACGGCATCGATATCGTTCTGTAAAAGAACACTGTCTGCGATTCCATTTACGCAGCGAAAGAGCTTAGGTCGTCGGCGTAGAGTAAGCAGTGAGAGTGACGAACCACTTTATGTAGATCATTTATCATAATAATGAAAAACAAAGGTAATGGTAATATTAGACCCCTAGGCGGCCCACCCACCTACAATATATGGGGTAGAGGCGGACCCGGGTGCCGGATTAAGCCAGCGCGGGGCCTGTAGCATTTCTTCAAAGAGGCCCTTGGTTAGTCATAGATACGCTTAAATACCGATTGACCGGTAATTTTATAAGTGACGAATTACATAACGAGGGGGGGGGGTCCCCTTTTACGAGTAGGCGCGGGGCCCGTAGCATTTGCTACTCTTGCTATATGGCTAATCGGCACTGGTGCCAGGCACGGGGGGGACACAGCGGACCGCATGTCATATGCCGATGGGGGTGCCGGCCGAATGCACTCCCCCAGGCGAAAAATCAAAAGTTGACCTTTTTTACTTACGCCGCCCGGGTACCCGACTGGCTTACCCCGCCACTGACGCGTCATATTATAGAGTAACATGTCTTTATTACTATAGATAGGGTCAAAGATGTGTTACGATATACATATATGGCGCTTTGGATGCTACAGACTATTTAACGCTGCCTGTACATGGGAACAAATAAAACACAAATTAATTCAATAAACTCTATAATTTCATATTGCATAAATTTCATCACTTATTACAACTAACTGGCGCAGCTTACACCTAAATGACTAATTAAACATACATTAACATGTATTAGTTAGAATTTATAATAAAATTAGGGGAATCACATCATTAAGTAGTTTGTCACTGGTCCGCTTCATCGCGGTCTCTTGAACTCGCTGGACTCTTCCGAAGAACCTGGGACAGAAATAATAACATTAAAAAGTAGAAGTTTGCATTCCAATTAATACTAGTAGACCTCTCAATCGATTCCTACTAAAGTCTATTACTGTAAAAAATAATAACTAAAAAAAGTTTACTTTCAGAAACCTATTTAATGAAAAACAAGGATTAAAATCGGTTCACAAATGGTTGAAATTGCTTTCCCACCCTTAAGAATTTTGGGGTTTACCTATAGGTCTAGTGATTATAATTTACCGTGGCAACACCCACGCTCAAGTTATTTATGTGATTTTCCCAAGCAAAAGGTAGTAGGTATCACAGCTTTTTAATAAAGATTGTATTTGTTTGCACGTTTGTACCTATTAATAGGTATGTATTGAAAACAGCGAAATGTCACCTTTAGCTTGGAAACTACACTTATAATGATTTATCGTATGAATAATAAAAACAGTCATCAATTAGTCCGCGAAGATATCGCGTAACATTTAACATACGCAAAAATCGGACGGTAAACCACCTCTTTTTTGAAGTCTGTTGATAAAACTACGCTCACAACAATTTTCCCGCCACCCTAACTTATCACAAAATACAAAAAGTATCCCAGGGCAGTGACCCCGTGGCGATCTAGAGGGCCACTCCGGCGCACCCTAGCCCCTGCTCCCCGGCGCGGGGTGAATGACACGCTCCCCGGAACAAGTGCAGCCCTTGACTAGTTGACTCCTCCATCCTATTGATTTTTGAGATTTTATTCACGAGCGCTTGCGACTTTCACAACTTATCTTTTTTTACCCGACTGCGGCGAAGCCCAAAAAGACGGTTGTGTGTTTAACCTGTATATATGTATGTACATATGTATGTATGTCCGTTCCTATGTCCGCGCGTAACTACTCAACGACATACCCGATAAATGATACATCTTTACATTCGTCTTGATGGCGCGAGTGTCACTGAGTAACGTAATAGTACATTACATAACTAGGATGGTAATACAAAGAAAGGCCGAGATCGCAGAAGTTTGCGGCCCGAGCTGCAAGCGAGGGACGTAAATATGCGATCGAGGGTAGACATACAATGATGTACACAACCTCGTGAAGTCACTTTAGGGCCAGGTGTGACATAAAACAATAAATATAAATGGCGGATTTATACACTTTAATCCATGGTATTTTTTGTACCGCGGTCGGGTTTTTTTAAGTAAAAATGTGGTTATTTCTACATACATTTGGTTGCGTAACCGTCAGGGATTTTTAGTCACTCCTAAGTGCAATCTCCGTCGGTATTTCATAATGATTAGGCTCCTACTGAACCGGCAAGTCATCTTCGGCTCGTAGTAGCTTACCCTCAGGACTTACTGAGACCATAGTCATGCCTTTTTTGTTATAGTCCCCTAAGTGATTAAGCATTCATTAAAAAAGCAAACCTCGTTAAAATCCTGAAACTTGGAACAGTTCCGTTCAGTCCTGTTTAGCAGTGATCCGATATTATAGACGCAAATGATACTAAAATGGTATTAAACAGGCAAGCCTGGGTATCAGTTCGTATTGGCCCCACACCACGACAAATACACATATGCTCGCTATGATTGTAACACCTCTAAGCCGGCCAAGCCCTGTCTAAGGGGAGCTATGGGTAAGAGGGATACTTTATCGCGGGAAGGGTGATTTGGGGTCACGCAATGCGCAAACGTCGCGTGTGCGTCGCGTGCGCATGTTCATACCTAAAACGGCGTAAGAGCATTGGAGCGATGACTATACTTTAGCCGCTTTGGATTTGCTCTTGTGTCTCCCCTAGTTTAAGTAGATTCCCTAGGGCTGATGTAAGATAGGGTAGTGCAGTAAAGTAACTATTGGTGTAGCTAGCTGACATTATGCAAGGAAGCCAAGGCGTGATTTAAATAAACAAATTCTGTACAAATATATTTAGGACGTCTATTGTATTTCGTGGGCGACATGAGACTGGCATGACAAATGTAGGACATATCCAGCCAGTAGGCCCTTTGGCGCCTATTAACTGGTAGTATAGTGTTATTACAGTAGGTACCTAGTGGTTACCACGATATACCGGTTTAGTTCCAAGCGGCAGTTACCGAAATTGCAACGCACCCGTAGCAACCACGCGCCCTGCCTCCCTACCTCGCAGTGGTTACTGCCGAAGGTGTAGACACTATGGTCAGTTACCCGAGCAGCGATGGCACTGGCAGGCCCGGCTCGCAGACGCAGGCGTAGTGCCGGCAACCGCGCAAGCAGTCCCCGCCCCGCCAACCCTCGCAGTGGTTGCCGCCAGGTGTAAATAGATAGACACTATAGTCAGTTACCCGAGCTGCGATGGCAGGCCCGGCGGTGCAAGCCCGGCTCGCAGACGCAGGCGCCGTGCCGGCAACCGCGCGCACACTAGCCGCCCCTCGCCGAGGTTGCCGCTAAGTGTAGATAGACACTATAGTTAGTTACCCGAGCTGCGATGGCAGGCCCGGCCGCGCCAGCCCGGCTCGCAGACGCAGGCGCCGCCGCGGCAGGCGCCGTGCCGGCACCCGCGCGCGCACTCCCCGCCCCGCCGCCCCACCTCGCAGTGGTTGCCGCCGAGGCCGGCGGGACACCGGCATTTGTTCACACCCTTGCACCGCCCGCCGTTCAGGCAGGGGATCACGCATTTTGCTGGAAAAGCCATAGGAATTTCTTATTGGGAAACCTTTACGTCGTACCAATCAGAAAGTCGTTAATAAAATTCACAGCTACTTCATTTTTTTCCGAACGCACACTTTTGAACTGAATAGGCAAGAAAAAGAGATTACAATTCTTCACTCTTTGTCAAGATACCCATAAAGATAGTTCTGTTCTAGAGAGTGGGAATGGGTAGGTGTATTAAAGTGAAAAGGAAAGTAAAAAATACTTACAAAATTCGCATCTAAGCCCGTAATATCCTTTAGGACATTCGCAAGTATCCTTCTGTATGCACTTCCCTCCATTCAAGCACTTTTGTGCACATATTCCTGGAACAGAAAAATAAATTCTAAGAAAAAAGCGGCATCTAATTTACTGCACTTTGATACAATTTATTTCCGTTATAAAACCACATAAATGGGGATGTTGACTAATGTTGAATTTTACAACATAATATAGTCACATGGATTGGAAAATACTAAATTATCATAACACAGAAGAAATAAACAAAAATATGAAGTTCTGAGACCACAAAGTTTTTAAAAAATCGATATTTTTTATCGTCTTAAAGAAAAATTAAAGTCAATTTCGGAATGCTTAAATAACACTGAAAAAATAAATGTATGACAACTATGTGCCAAAACGCACTTTTTCGTGCTCAAAATGCTATTTTTTTCATACAGACTTAGTACAGCGAGGACAAGAGATGACGTCACAGGGTGCGTCCGTTTTGTATGGGCCGTTTTCAACGCTCGGTGCGGTCGACTACTTTTTATTGCAATTTGTGGCTGTTATAGTAATCCAAGTGTAGTAGTTATAGGTATATATTTGTTCCTCATAAATAGTAGAATCTATTTACATCAGAAACAAAATTTAGGACACAAGCCTATTGTAGTGTGTAGCGTTATCAATAAGTTTTCTTTTTCTTTTATTACAGAAGTTAAAATGAGCCGCCCAGCCATCTTGCAGCACGTCAGACGAGCACATTCGGCTACGTGGAAAAAGAACCCACACGTAAGTTCAACGCTTTCATTTACTACTATATAGCAAGGACCATTAAAACAAGAGGACTGTCATTCTCCATACTTTGGATTGTAACCCGAACGCTAGGGGATTTCCGGGCGAAAACTAGATGGCGCTAATAAACTAAACATTTAACGATGTTCTAATTGAACAAAGAAACGTAGTATAGTAACAATTAGTTCGTAAACAGCTAATAATAAATAAATTCTAACATTTAAACCGAGTCACGCTTGCAAAGTTGAATAATTGTAAATAATATAATTCTTTTACCAAGCTTATACATAGATGGCGTTGTAAATTCGGGGAACAGCTTTTTGTATGGAGAATGACAGTCCTCTTGTTTTAATGGTCCTTGCTACTTACATTGAAATGAATTTGAATGTATGAAGTAGGTATCTATAGTCCTCAAATTCTAAAATGAACCTTTCTTAGGTGTATACAGGGTGTCTGGACAACGATGTCGGAGCTTTTAAGGGCGTATAGTACAATCGATTTTATCGATAAATCACCACGTGGTTTTTTTTTAGTAGATGGTAAAAAAAAATAAAAAATGTAAAAGTAATAATGCGTTTTTGTCATGATTATTTACTTTTATTAATTTTTTGCCGTGTTATTGGAATATTTGAATAAAACTATTACTTTAAATTGATTGCTTACACATTTAGCTATCCAATAACACTCTTTTTGCATTTGTAGGACGGATAATGGACACATAATGGCAAAATTACCACGTGCGCCCGTGCTCAGTTATTTGAAATGTTTAAATTGCCGCCATTTGATTACCATCTACAAAAAATAAATCCGCTTGGAGATTTATCGATAAGATCGATAGTACTATACGCCCTTAAAAGCTCCGACATCGTTACCTACACACCCTGTATACTCTCTCTCTTTCTCTCTTTTGTCTTAGGAGTCGGTTTAGTTTAATTCTGCTCTGTTATATTATTATGATTATGACTTCACCATGACAACGGTGTCGTTATGTATGCAAAAGAGGGACATTGTTTACAAAATAGTTAGTTCAATTTTAAAGTTTTCCAATTTGTCGTGTATCGCACCGCACAGCACCTCTAGCACACCTCTGCGGGATCCTCGCGACAAATACCATATAAGTTCGCCTTTGTACATTGGTCATATTGGTAGGTATACCTTTATTTTGCTACCCTGTACTGTACTTTGCCTTATTTTGTGCAATAAAGTGTCCATACATATAGTAATTATCCGATCAACTGGGCTAATGTTGTTAACGAATACAATGCCATTGAGAGGTAAACCACAAATTAGGATAACGAGAATATAGTGTCAAAAAAGTATAACTGCCTTGAAAGATCATTAGATTTTAGATTCTATTTACTAGACAGTAAAGTGTAAATACAGTTATAGATAACTGCGATCTTAATTTGTTTTGCATTTCACATTCGCCCGACGGTCTGCAAGTGCGTATTCCGTAGCGAAAAGACTTAGAGATACTATGAGCTTTCAACGGATTATCGGTTCTATGACCGTAATGATAAGGCGGCAAATACTTTCAAACAAAAAATAAAAATGCATTTTGCTTTTACAGATTTAACGGGGAGCCAGGTAGACCGCCCGGGTTTACTCGCTGTTAAAGAATACAATGCCATTGAGCGAACAATGCCATTGATAGAATACAATACCAACAAAAAAAATAACAATGCGTAACACGAGTAAACCCGGGCGGTCTACCTGGCTCCCCGTTAAATCTGTAAAAGCAAAATGCATTATTATTTTTTGTTTGAAAGTATTTGCCGCCTTATCATTACGGTCATAGAACTGATAATCCGTTGAAAGCTCATAGTATCTCTAAGTCTTTTCTCTACGGAATACGCACTTGCAGACCGTCGGGCGAATGTGAAATGCAAAACAAATTAAGATCGCAGTTATCTATAACTGCATTTACACTTTACTGTCTAGTAAATAGAATCTAAAATCTAATGATCTTTCAACGCAGTTATACTTTTTTGACACTATATTCTCGTTATCCTAATTTGTGGTTTACCTCTCAATGGCATTGTATTCGTTAACAACATTAGCCCAGTTGATCGGATAATTACTATACATACAAATACTATCCTTCTTTAATCCAGTATACTGCGACAGTGACAGGCCATGCTCATTTGTGCGTGAAGTCGTGGCCAGTTGTGCCAGACGGGTGAAATTTGTGAGTCACAATAAACCGCGTGTTCAACAGCATTACGATTATCCACAGCTAGACAAGATAATCCGAGTAGACCACGCAGGTGAGCTAGGCGCCGACCGCATCTACGCGGGACAGATGGCGATACTCGGCAACACCGCCGAGGGGCCCACCATCAAGCACATGTGGGAACAGGAGGTCAAGCACCGCGAACGCTTCGAGCAGCTTATCAACGAGTACAGAGTGCGCCCCACCATGCTCACGCCGATATGGAACGTGGCCGGCTTCGTGCTCGGCGCAGGTTAGTCGCCACTGCTCATGACACTATGTAAACAATGTTAAGGCTTCGAGCAGCTCATCAACGAGTATCGGGTGCGCCCCACCGTGCTCACGCCGATATGGAACGTGCGTGGCCGACTTTATGCTCGGCACAGGTCAGTCGTCACTGCTCATGACACTATGTAAACAATGTTAACGCTTCGAGCAGCTCATCAACGAATACCGAGTGCGCCCCACCGTGCTCACGCCGATATGGAACGTGGCCGGCTTCGTGCTCGGCTCAGGTCAGTCGTCACTGCTCATGACACTATGTAAACAATGTTAACGCTTCGAGCTGCTCATCAATGAGTACCGAGTGCGCCGCACCGTGCTCATGCCGATAGGGAATGTGGCCGGCTTCGTGCTCGGCTCAGGTCAGTCGTCACTGCTCACGGCACTAACTATGTAAACAATGTTAACGCTTCGAAAAACTGTTTAACAGAAGTGCTGCTCAGCTGTATACATGGTCATAAGCACAGTTTACGTCGATATGCGGGATATTCACCGTACACTTAGTATCTGAGAGAAACAACTATATCGTCAGGTGACAACCGCAACTCAGCGCAACTCACTATATTCATTAAACAACTCACAAAGATAGACAACCTTATCACTATTCCAACACGGTTGATTTTCCTTTGAGATTGTTTTGATAAGTAGGTATAATGAGTTTTGGTTGTCACCTGACGCTATGCTAGTTAACTCACCAGCTACACCCAAGATACATTATGACCTCTTTTAACATAATTCTATCTTAGCTATTTCCATTTTAAAACTGGTTGTAGTGAGGGTGCCACCAGCGACATCTAGTGTATAGTAGAGAAATGACTGAGCGGACTCTTTCTAGTGTGTAATAGGCGGCGCAATCTCCTCTGATGTTACATCCCTTTTATGGAATTTTCTTACAAAGATGACATATCGACGGGTGAAATACTATTTGGTTTAGACAGGTGTAGCTCGCGAGTGAGTAATTCAAAAGAGCTACCTATATCAGTTGGCCTAACTCACAGGCTCACTAGTTCAGATCCGATTCAAACAACTCAGTATATCTTTCAATTTACTCGCTCTCAAGTAGCTCTATCGAGCCGTGAGCTGCAAGAAAAGACACGATAAACACGAACTTTTCGTCCCTGTCTTGTCACCGTATATCTAAATGCTCTCTCTTTCGTTCGGAAATATTCGGATTTGGAGCTACTGAGCTTTAAGAGCTAGTGAGCTGTTGACACACTGCGGAGCTACTGTGCTAAAGGGTGATACATACCTTTCAGAGCTCAAGATTCATATCACTCTTAGATTTTCACATTTTGCGCATGTCTAATTTGGTTTAAGCGGCTTTGCAACCCTTTGGTGCTTAAGCCAAATATTCTATCCTTAATGTCGACCACCTCCTTCCAGACTTTGGTCCTTACGCGGAACCTTCCGGGAAAAGATCCCTCCATTGCCCTCTACATAGTACTTAAAGGCTTATTTCTGGACGACCGGTTTAGCCTAGTGGTTAGTGACTCTACCTACGCCGCTGACGGTCCTGGGTTCGAATCCCGGTAAGAGCAAATATTATTGTATATTGTTTCCGAGTCTCGGATGTTTTCTATGTATTTAAGTATTTGTATCTATTAAATATATCGTCGTCTACTATCCATAACACAAGCCTTATTGAGCTTACTATAGGACTAGTTTGATTTGTGTAAGAGTGTCCCCTAATATTTGTTTATTTATTATTTCTGCCTCATGTCGTTCCAGGCACAGCATTAATGGGCAAGGAAGCCGCCATGGCCTGCACAGTAGCCGTCGAGACCGTCATTGTAGAACACTACAACGACCAGCTCCGGACCCTGATGGAGGACCCCAACGTGGACCCGGAGATCCTCGCCACCATCACCAAGTTCCGTGACGAGGAGCAGGAGCACCACGACACGGGGATCGACCACGGAGCGGAGCAGGCGCCGTTCTATAAGGCGCTTACGGAGGTGATCAAAGCTGGGTGCAAGGGGGCTATAGCTATCTCTAAGAGGATTTAAGGGTTCACAGCCGTGGCGTGGCGTCCGTTGAACTCGATTCCCATCGGCTTGCCTAATATTAGGCAGTTCAACATTTAACTGTAGTGCTTTTAAAGAAAATTGAAACCAAAGCTGCTCCGGCTTGTCCAAGGATTTCTTCAACGCCTCGCCACTGGTTCACAGTTTAAGTCTATAGTTGGTCAACACTGGTAACAATAGTGGTTGTTAGGTACGTGCTGTGAAAGTATGTGACGATTTTTCGATAATCAAAATAAATTAATTAACGCTAACCATTTTAATTCCGCTAATTATGTTTCCAAAACTGCTCGGAATAAATTCGGCAAGAATTTAATTTGACCATTATTATAACAAAACGGGACTTAATCGCGTAAAAACATGATATTACCTCGACGTTTCGGACGTGCCGTGACGTGAAAATCGTGAAAGTTTAAATCAATATTTTTTAATTTGACCATGTTGAGCAATGACGTCACAAGTCAGTTTTTCTTGTAAATTGCATACTATCTGAGCTTTTTGACTAAAAAGAAGCTGATTTGATCTGTCATCAAATAGCCTTAAGCACAGGCTCCGACCGACTGTAAGTTCCTTAAACTGTGGTTTTAATGCGTGTATGTTGCAGTATCAGTAAGATCCAGACATTAAAGAAATAGGAGAGGGATTTACTTGTAAATAAAACGAAGCATTTTGGACTAACAACTAAAGTCTACACTTATTTAAAAATATTTAGGATTTCAAGTCCAATTAAAATGAGCGGGAGTTTGATAAGTGATATATTTAAGATCAACATGTCTACTGAATAATTCAACAATTAGCTGTCCAAAAATTTATGTCACTAAATTAATCCTTTAATATTACCGTTAATAGTCTTGCCTAAGTCGGATTTCCGGTTAATGAACGATAAGTGAAATTGAAATGTATCATAATTATTATTTTACAAAATAAGCATCTTCGTTAAAATTCAAATCGATATAGGCCGAACCAAATCGTTTCGACAAAATTATTTAACTCCGATTTACATTCAGGCGAAACAACACTAACGTTTCTAGACGAATACTCAAAAATATGTAACGCTAAATACTGCAACAGCCACCCATAAATTAGAACGGTATTTGAATATAATAAGTAAGACACTTAGTATTGTTAGTCATTATTTGTGATATAAATTCGTGGTATTGAACGGTTGTTTCATTTATACGATTAGTCTGTTTAGAAGCTTCGTAGTTATAATGGTAGCCGATAGATGGCGATAGGTACCACAAAAGTACGGATAAAGTTTCAGTCGCTTAGAATTAGTGCATAGATTTTGCATGACTTAAGTATGATCTTACCTTAGATATAATATAAAACCTGACCAATGTGTCACATACTATGTATTGGCTACGGTTGACGAATAGATCGCATAGATCTATTGAAGCGTTTATTTAATAAACTAAATGGAGTTTTTTAACTAGTTCCCGGTGACACTAAGGGCCCGTTTCACGAAGCTACAAGTTACAAATTACAAGCGGAAGTCTCTTTTCAATACCTTTTGATAGAAAGAGACTTCCGCTTGTAATTTGTAACTTGTAGCTTCGTGAAACGGGCCCTAGATAGCGCAGCGCGGTAGGTACTGGCAAAGCTGCTCCATATAGCTCGGGGCAGTCATAGTAAACTAAACCTTATTGAGCAGACATAGGGTGTGTATCCGTATCTCCCTCGCAGTATAACAGCTGGTAGCCCACATGATAAGAACAGATGGTGGAGTTTGTCTTCCCTGTAGGTACTGGGCGGCAATGCTGCCCCATATAGCCCGGGGCATAGGCATTCATAGTAGTGACCGTCAAGATGGCGTACACCATAAATATATCCAGAACCTGATGCTGCCAATAAATGCATAGTCAGTCGGCTTCTACGATAGCTAGAGAAATTAAATTTTAGGGCCCTATTTGAGCTCTATTTTAAGAGATATAAAGCGTTTCCGAAAACAAAACCGTTCCAGAGTTACAAGCGGTGTATGCCAGCTTGACGCCTAGTAGCGTACACTGTGAACAGGCCTTATATTTCGAAAAGTTTAAGGGTACTATTATTTTCACCTAGGTATTTCGTCGGTACTATTTGGGTACTTACTATTTATTGACAATATCAGATTCTGCATATCTTTACAGTGTACACCATCTTGACGGTCACCCTTCATGCACTGTAGGTAGCACAGCGCCGTGCGGCAATGCTGTCTCATATAGCCCGGGGCATTGGCTGTTATAGTAAACTAGACCTTATTGAACAGACATAGGGGTCGTATCCGTACCTCCCTCGCAGTGCAGCCCCTGGTAGCCCGCGGGGCAGGAGCACACGCCGGGCGCGGTGCAGTTGCCGCCGTTCATGCACTGCGGGTAGCACAGTGCCGTGCGGCAATGCTGCCCCATATAGCCCTCGGGGCATTGGCAGATCTTCTCGTGGTTGCACCAGCCCTGGTTGGCGCATTTCTTGTCGCACTCAGGATCCGGCCCTGTTTGGACAAACGTTTGACAAATACCGACCGTACTTGGTATGCGTAAGCCATAGATGATAGAAATTTAAAGAAGTTTCAATGAAAAAGGTAAAGCCCATGAGCTCTACTCGCAGCGGTATAGTTACGAAAAGCTGCCGATATTGTACCTCTATTTGCTATTGCATTCCAAGATTTCTACTTCCCATGATCTCTTGCATTAGCATTAGGAAATTAACGGAACCCGGGAAGCCTAAAGTTAGTACCAGATGAGCCAATTTTGTTCATGGGCCATTCTCAAAAAAAGATGTCTGGAGTTAAGGGATTAATTTAACAAAAAGTTAATCTTGCTCCTTTGTGTAACGAAAGTTACCATGCAATATGTATGGATGGATGCATAACTATGGACACCTTTTTTTGAAAACGACCCTTATCGTCCAATTGATAGCACGCAACTGTCTGCGACCCACGGGAGGCAGCGATCTGTTAGAATGAGAGAAGAACACGCCATCATTTCCTGACTGATAGCTTTGTCCCTATCGGTGTTTGCCAATCTGACCAGATTGGTGATAAAATTGTTCCGCTTGGACAGTCCATAATTTTAAGTATAGTGGGTAATTTAAAATAGACGTAACAAAATAGCGATATGTGGTGGTAGGCTAGAATTTGTTGTATAAGCAATGAAAACCACTGTATTACTCTTACTAGTTCAGATAACTGCTTGGGGACAGAAGCTTTGAAGATCGTTTTCAGAAAAAAGTCTCCGATATGAAAAACTTATGAATACATAAATAAAAGCCCATATATCGTAACTTGCAAGGATTGCATAGAGTAAACAGCTCAATTTTGATGTTGTTATTTTGAATCGACCGAATATTAAAACATATTATTATATCCACATAAACTGACATTTGAATTTGAACCTTCTGTACAGAAACAAAGTCGTTATTCGGTTATTATTGCTTTATTGGTGAACCAAATAACGGTCCTTTGTACCACAGACAACCTATACGGACTTCAGCTGTTTACCCTCATTATAGAAATAAAATAAAGCAAGCAGTACCAACCTAAAAACGCATATTCTGTGAGCAGAGGCACCGCGTTCGACCGATCAGCGCGCTCGGCGATACTCCGGAAAATAAGGCAAGGGTTATTGGCGATCGTCAATCTTACGATCAGTAAGATCAAAGTAATGGGGGAATGCAACAATGGACATTAGTATGGCTATAGCTACAAATTTAAGTTTTTCTCGCGGCTTCGATGGACTGAATGTTTTTGATGAAGCGACAGGAGAACGCGAAAGAACATTTATTAGAAACTGAATCTAATAATTGAGAACTACTACGCCATTCCTCAAAATCTGATTTCTGAAGGATTAGAGAATGGTTTCAGGTTTGAGTTGTTTGTGATTAGACTTCGGCGTAAGTTTCATCTATAAAGCCCTTTCTCGGCAAAGTGAAACGAGACAAGCGTGCTGCCCCTGTCGAATCTTTACGATCTTGCAAAACGTATCACATTGCCGCTTGCCAATACGGACGATTTTTAATTGCATCTTCATAGCAGCAGCCTACAGCTAGAGTCTGGCTAATGAAAGATGAGACTAGTAAAAAGCGGCAAATTTAAAAAAAAAAAACGGTCAAGTGCGAGTCGGACTCGCGCACCGAGGGTTCCGTACAAACTCGTCAGTAGATACGTGAATAATTCAAGAAAAACTGTATGGTGGGACAAACTTAACTTTGCTCTTGTGAAACTGTTGTCCCCATACATCGACATATGCCGCGGTTAGTTTAGTAGGAGCAAATAAGGTTGTTTTACTATTTTTGCGAATTTCTAAAAAACGCTGCAAGTTAGGAAAACCGTTTTATTTTTCCTGTAATATTTAGGATAATATTAATAATCGGTAATTATTGCAGATTTTTCTGTTCAGTATCTTCGGAGATAATAGGGGGGGAACGGTATTTTTCTTAACGGTTTTTGTCTTCAATCAAAAACTACATGTCTAAGAAAAAAAATAAAAATTGTTTTGGAATTTACATATTAAGCCCTTTCATTTGATATCCCACTCGATATATTAGCTCAACTTTTGATTTATGACATCCCATTTCGGTCCCTTTTAAAAAAAAAAAATAGGTATAAGATTTTTTTTCTGTCCCATAGGCTCGGATTAGCGGTTTTTAACACTATTCCAAATTTCAAGTCGATAGCATCAGTAGATCCTGAGATATCTTGCTGTGACAGACGGACAGACAGACAGACAGACTGAGTCGCACCATAAGGGTTCCTTTTCTACCATTTTGGTACGGAACCCTAACAACGGGTTGCAACACTGTGTATAGGGTGACAAAAACGGTAATGATACCTGGGCCGATTTTTGTTTTGTTGTCACTTTTTTAATTCTTCTGTTTTTAGTGAAAATTGATAAGTACATAGTGTTTATTAAAGTGTTAGTGTTTATTTATGATATATTCACTCCCGACATTAGCCACGGAAAGAAAAGCAAAAACAATTCAGTAAGTGTTTTCGGAAACTGTTACTCTCTTATGTTGCATATTGAGTATCAAAATCACCACAGCATACTATCCCTAGAAATCTAATGACGTTTGACACATTTGACGTTTGTATAATGTCGCCATTTAAAAAGTTTTGAATAAATCTCAGTCTCATCTTTCAGTAGCCAGACTCTATGACCTTATTGACAATAGTTAAATGGTTTCTACATTTTACCGAATAACAACACACTACGTTAGATAAGGTTAAGAAAACATCTAAAGTTCTAACGCATAATACCATGTATACCTAATCTAATAAACACTGTCCCGCGAAGCACCAAAAGAAGTTTAGGACAAAACTAAGCTCGTAAAATACGTATTTAAATTTGTTTTGTCTGCGTAACTGGTAATATAGTGAGAACACAGAGCCGTAACCGCACAATACCGCCATAAATGTCAAGTGCTGCATTGTTCCACACTGAAACACAAACACGGCGTGACGAATGCTCGTACCCACCGTAAATGTATTATTAGTTAGGTTAGAATAGGACTAAAACCAGCTACGGCATCGACACGTCCGTCCTGAGAAACAATAGGGTCCCAAGTCTTCGCACCAGCTACTATTTCGAAAGGTAACGTGAACGTATGAATTTTAAGGGTAAGGGTTGCCTGTAACAGGAGCAAATAATTAAAATGTAGATTTTACTCATCAATGAATAAAACTCCCGTTCAACAACTTTGAAAAATTATGTAATCTTTATATTTTATATTTTTCATAGAAATTAAATAGTATTTATGCTACAACCTGGCCATAAAGTGCCAAAAGCCGCTACGCGTACGGAAAAAGCAGCTTTCTGGCTAAGTGTAGACATAAAATTATGCACACAACACGGGAAATAATAAAAAAAGCCGTCGATCGCATATTTACGTTCCTCGCTTGCAGCTCGAGCCGCAAACACCTTTCTTTGTTTTACCACCCTAGTTGTGTAATATACTATTTCAATATACGTTAAGATCAGTCTAATTGACGTCGCTTGTCACGCTATTAAACATCAAAAACATCGCAATACATTGCGGTTTCAATAGTACATTGTGTATCAAGGGCGGTAAGTACCTAGGTAAGGAATTACAAACGAGTGTTTGTTACAAGGCCGAGTCGAAGCCGAAACAGTTTGTAATTCCTTTACCGCCCGTGGCACACACAATGTTTTTCATCACACTTGTGAGGAAATCTAAATAAAATAACGTTACTTAACCTAAATAAAATTTTAAAACAGAAAGTGACATATATCCATAGACAACGCCAATGTCAAGTCAAGTCACGTTCGGGAACCATAGCGGTAAAGACCTAAATATACGGTTGATTTTATATTTGCAAAATACTGAAATATACTATTTAAACATTTAATTAAGTAATGTTACCGAAATATTTGTTTACATGTATTTGCAAGAACAGTTCTCTGTAAGTTAAAAAAGTAAGTTGGCGTTTACTTTGAACATGACAAATAAGAGTAAAACATAAAAAAAACCAGTACGCCCTATGGCGTAATAGGTAATTTACGGCCTGCAAAACCTACGTGTAACAACACCATTTTCGAGCAAGTGTGATGAAAATAAACTTTAAAGTGTACTAAAAATTAAAAAAGTTATTTTTAAATATCACTGAACAAGTGTTGTTCTTTTTGAGTAGCACAAACTACGTTTTAATTATTTGCTTCTTGTAAAGGTAACACCTGGTATAAGGCTTTTTACATTCTTGGGCACATGTCTATTTGACGCCAATATGATGTAATAACGTAAACGAACTCAAACGTAAGGTAAACGCATGTACCTACGCGTCATTACCTTGAGTGGATTTACTTTTAGAAGCCCTTTACTGTACGTTTAATAAAGCTTGTGGTGACAGCTAATTTTAGGTCCAAGTTATGGCCTGGGTTGATTAGAATTTAGATATGTAGTCTTATTTGTTCCTAAGCAGCCTACTGCTGTCTGGGCATAGACAGAGATTAGATAGATGGCTCTATGCTAAAACGATAAAAAATGTTAGGAAAATGTGACGAAGGGAGAAACAGGGATCTAAGTAATTAAAAAATCATGAGATGTAATATGTGAATTACCCCTTACTGGTGAGTCTATATCCTATAACTATTTTCAAACATCCTAATAAAACATATTACGGTTTGGGTATGAGATGAGCCGCTTTCACGTAGAAGCAAAATTAATAAGCCATCATGATTGAAAAGTAAGTACTGTTAATTTAAAGAATTCAAAAGTAAAGTAAGCGATACGCCTGCGGTTTTGTTTTTGCTGGGAGGTCGTAGTACTATATTAAAGTAAATAGAATAGGAGTCGATAGAAATAATGCCTATTGTAAATCTACTGATGATAATAGTACACAACTAGGGTGGTAATACAAAGAAAGGCCGAGATCGCAGAAGTTTGCGGCCCGAGCTGCAAGCGAGGGACGTAAATATGCGATCGAGGGTTTTCGTTAGTACTTCCCGTATTGTGTACATCATTTTATGTCTACACTTGGCCAGAAAGCGGCTTTTTCCGTACGCGCAGCGTGCGGAAAAAGCCACTTTATGGCTAGGTGTGGCATAAATACTATTTATCGTTAAGCTGTAGATTTAACCCCACGTAATTGTAAGTACACCTAAATCGTAGACAGTGACATCTGGTGCACGACAGTGCCCCTGCCAAGTCGAGCAAAACAAAGGCACGGCCGTACCATCCTTTTCTCGAATTATTATTTACTCGGGTACGTACTAGTACGGTATATACTCGTACTTACGTTATTAGATATATGTTAGAGAAATATAATAACAGACCTATGCGTCACTCCACACAGGGCATCGGTTAAAGTTCAAAGTTTTATAGAAATTATCAAACAATAGATTTTGGCAAAAGGCTTTTACTTTGATTGAAGACATGATTCCTCTAGTGACAAATTCCCCCTCACTCGAATAATGGCATATTTGGTTAATATTTGTAGAACCTGTAGCCGGTTTCAAGAAATAGTTCCAATCTCACAAGTCTAAACTAGCAACATTGATGAAATCAACCAATGGTCTGGTTGTTTTTGTAAAATGTAGTTTTCTTTTGGTGTGCAATAAAGTATGATTGTACTGTATTGTTTTTGAATAATGTTGCTGGTTGAGACTTGTAAAATCGTAATTTGTAGTTTCAGCCACTGCTAAGTTCTACAAAGTAGGTAACCAACAATAGGTACTATATTTTTTTTCTATATTTGTGAGGCAAAATCGTATGAATATTCGCCAGTAGGTATATGCCAGAAGAATCACGTTTTCGAAGAATAATCCAGAAACTCTTTAAAGCAAATATTCCCACAAGTGTTTTACGGTGCGGTTGACTCGACCGTCGCAACAACCCCAAAACCGCAGGCGCGTAAGTGTTAAAAATGCGTTGGCGATACAATACCTGTCCTTTCTAAATACACACCTCTCTGTGCGCATTCCTTCTTTAGGTTTAATCTTAGAGGGGTGCCATTTAGCGGTATTCCGCGGCCGTGTTTCAGCACTAGGCCTATTTCGAATGTGGCCACGCCACTGTTGTTTGCCATGCATGGCAAAAATATACTGAATTCTGTGGACAAGCGGAAAACATTATTGGTAGGTACCTACCCGTTATTTTGGCATTTTTTTTTTCCGAAATGAGTATTCGGACGGACGTCCGATTACTCATTTCTAAAAAATATAAAAGAAACCCAACCTAACCTAATTTGTTTAGGTGACATGATGCGTAAGATATCTTCCGTTTATGCCGGGGAAAAAATATGCGTACTATTAGAAATTCAGACAGACAATACATTCGGACTAATACAATTCTGGCAAATAGATGGAACCCCATTACAATTGCCTCCTATAAGTCCTATACCTATTGAAAGGTTAAATAAAACGGGGAAATAATAAAATAGGTACCTATGTTGGCAACTTGGCACGGTTGAAATGGAGATGAGATTAATTATTAATATAGTACATTACACAACTAGGGTGGTAATACAAAGAAAGGCCTAGATCGCAGAAGTTTACGGCCCGAGCCGCAAGCGAGGGACGTAAATATGCGATCGAGGGCTTTCTTTATTGCCTCCCGTGTCATTTTATGTCTACACTTGGCCAGACCCAGGTGTGGCATAAATGTTATTATTATTACTAGGTAATATTACCTAAGTATATTTAGCCTTTGCCGTATGTACATTCGGACATTTTTCTCAGAGGTTTCACATATGAATACAGCATAAGTATCTTTTAGGCTGGAGGCATAGGCCACCGCCTACTTAGGTGCCTTGCATCGGCTAAGGGCATAATCGAGTGAAAATTAAATTTGAAGATCCTTAATGACAATATCATAATGTATTTTAGAATGTTGGTAAAGGGCTCCGAAAATTGTATTGTCTAAGGTCCCTGACAGGTTAATCTGGCCCTGCTGGCGGTCATTCTTTAATATGAACATCCTCACCTTTTGCTCGTTTAGGCACCCGTCCCTGCGTCTTAATAGACAGGACCGGCGGCTTCAGCACCTTGGGGTCGGAGCTGGTGAGTATGTCGAAGTGGTAGTGGTATTTCTTGGCGCGCGACTTCCACGTGAAGTTGACGTATCCCACTTCTGAGGGGATGGTGGGCAGCTTGTGCGAGAAGTGGGGGTCCAGGATGTACTGCGGGATGTGCCCGTTCAGGATGGCGAACACTTGCATTGATATACCTGGAATGTAACACAAATACTATATTACACACCATAAAAAAGTAATTTAAACAAATTAAACCGACTTCAAGATAGGAAGAAATAAAAGTTTTATGCCAACTATTTTTTGAGGTCGGTGCCAGTCTCGCACTGTTATTCCAAATATTAAGGCTGGCACCGACCTCAAAAAAATAGTTGCCATAAAACTTTTATGAAGTCGGTTTAATTTTTTTAAATTACTTTTTTATTTCTTCATTTTCTTAATTTCAGTAGTTATTGAATTACGCTGTTTAGCACACGTTTTCCTAGTGACTGATACACACATAACTCTCTATCTCAAAAATTACGGAACCGATTTTGATAAAACTTACACAGTTCCCTAAGTTATAGTCTGTGCGGAAAGAGAATAGGATTAAAATTGGGGGCGCTCTAATGCTTTTCAACCGAAGAAAAAAATATTTGCCGTATTTGCCATACTGGGTAGGTTAGTTCCGTTTTTCGCCACGCCTATTCTCTTTCCGCACAGACTCTAGACTAAGTATAACTAGCAGTGGCGTGGCGTTAAATATATACTTAGGAAAGGCCGAGCAGATTTGGATTACTTTTTCTTCAGGAGTAGGAGATACTCCGGTCATATGCTTCAAAATGGGCAAGCCGGTGGGAATCGAATTCTATGGACGCCACGCCACTGATAACTAGCCCGACAAAAAAAAATCTTTGATGCAATCCGTGATATGCGCGGACAAATATACAACCATACATACACTTCCGGCCAGGACCGAAGAACTAAAGGATCGGAAGAGATCGGAGCGCTCTTTTCAAAGAACGAGCGGGCACAACTCTACTTACGAAACTTGATACACAGGTTCAGACGCTGGTATAGAGTAACATAGCATAGTAGAGTAGCTGGAAGAGATCCCTTAAAGGAATAAGTTCGCCTTTGTACATACCTTTATATACTTAGTAACCCTGTACTTAACTTAGACTTAGGTATTTTGTCCAATAAAGTGTTTACCACGTGTTTACATACTTGCATAGATATAACATGAAAACTGTGCAATTCTGACAATATACCTACATAGCGTCACTACTTTGATAAAAAATCGTATCTAAAAACGTCGTAGAGAAAAACGTCAAAAGTTACATACGAACTTCATATACACTTACAGCGTTTTTACCTGGAGTCAGTATCAGATACGTGTTTTCTTTAAAGTACTGACGATAGGTACTTACGGGTCGAATTGATAACCTCGTTTTTTTGAACTCGGTTATAAATAAACTACGAGTAAAATATTATAAGAATCAAAAGAAGATGACTACGTCTTGCCCTGCCCTGGCATAGTCCTGAGTCAGATACAGGATCCCTGTAGGTACCTATACTACGTTATCAGTGACGCGGCAATCGGTGGGCTAGGCGGTGCAGTCAAAGTATAAAGACGAACTAGTAGTGTGTCCAAGAGTGTGAACAAGAGTGCGGTCCATACTGGTGCATTCTTGAAGCATTCCATGAAAATATTTCGTAAGGGACACTACCGTTTTAATACTTCCGAGAAATAAATTCAGGAAGCTAATTATCAGCATTGTAATATCATAACTCGGCTTTAAGATTGGTAGTGTTTCTTAGCAGCTAATACGTTTTATTAGGGTAGCTGCCATAGCGTTTCGTAAGGGACAAAAAGTTGATGTTTTCATGGAATGCTCCTCTTTCATATTCTTAAATTTTGCTTGTAATGCGTTCGTACACGGCGCGCACACATTCCAGCGTGCGATGTGCCTTTTGTACTTACAAAGAAATATTACTCCTATTATACTGTGGTGCAATGCAATAGGGCCCTAAAACCAAAGGGAGTTGGCTTACCTGGCTGTATAAAAAAAAAACCACTGGTCACATTGCCTACATTTGTTTGTTATGTTTAATTTCTTTCTTTTACTTGTAAGTAAAGGTAAAACTTTTCCTCTCTACGATTTCCTTATTACTGTGGATCGTGGTCAGGTCACCATTGGATGATATACCTAAGTATGAGTGTAACAACAGTGGATATTATTACTAGAGAGTGAGTTACCTACCTATCAACCAAGTAGAAAATTAGTCGTTCGTCCAAAGTGAGAGCAGGCGCCGCGCACTTATTGCGCGCCGATCCACAGCGAGATGTCTGCTTTTGGGCTCCTTGTCGCGCCGCGTTGCCCAGCGACACTTACCGCTGAACATGCGCACTTGTCGCTCGTCGATCCACAGCGAGATGTCAGCGTCGGGCTCCTTGTCGCGCCGCGTCGCGCCCAGCGACAGCGACATGGCGAGCGCCACGCCGGCGCACAGCCGCGCCCGCAGCGACGCCGTGCCCCACATACTGCAACACAATACATGAACGTCATACATTTATCCTTATCTTATTATTGTAACGGGCCTGCTATGTGCACAACTAATCGCGAGATAAACGTTAGGGCCGATGCAGATGGACTGCAACCTGTGCAGCAGTATAGAAACTGTGCAGTCAGCGTACAGTCGGCGTGCAACCGGAATGCAGTTCCCGTACAAATCGCAGCTGGCTTGTAGTCTGCCTGTATCGGACTTTAGCTATCGTTTTTCATTCAATACCAATAGGTATCTGTTACCTATGTATACTACGTGCAAGACTCTTTTTAAAGTTACGCCTATAAACAAATATATTAGCAGAAATGTAAAATTTATGTCAGTAACCACGAAATTACATGCAGAATTTAAACGATTATTTCCAAAGAATGACTACAATAGACGCACTTAAAGCCTTAAACCATCTACCTTCCTTTCCGTCAAAATTGGATTACGCCCACAAATAACAATTGAGAACGTAAACAATACGAGGCGTAACGGCCGTATAATTTGTCTGTCAACCGTACAAAACTCGGACGCACAAAAAAAGCAGAAAAAAGGTTAAAAAACTGGCCAAGAGCATGTCGGACCATGCTCAGTGTAGGGTTCCATAGCCTTAACTATAATATAAGGTAAAAAATACGATGTAAAAAAAGTATAACAACAAAAGAGCGTATCTTCATAGCAATTACGTCCTTTTGTTGAGAAGCGCAGTTTATCGGCAATAACTCAAAAACGGTACAATCGATCTTGTTGAAAATAATTTTCGTTGAAAGTATTAATTAAGCGTTACCTTCGTGATTTTTTTCATATTTTTCGGGCCCACGGTTTAGAAAATAGAGGGGGGGGGACACAATTTACACAACTTTCGGAGCGATTATTTCCAAATACATTCACTTAATCAAAAACATTACTTAGAAACCTTATAGTGTTTTTTAAAGAACTGTCGAACTATGTACCACACGTTGATATTTGCTGAAAAAAAATTTTTTTACTGTCTTTAACATGTATGGAGTGCCCCCCCTAAAAATATTTATTTTAATTATTTATATACCAAACTAAGTAGCGGCTCATAAAAGTCACCTATATTCCAAATTTCATCAATATCCATCATGTAGTTTTTGAGTAAAATGCCTGTGACATACGGACAGACAGACAGACGGACGGACATGACGAAACTATAAGGGTTCCGTTTTTGCCATTTTGGCTACGGAACCCTAAAAAAGGTAAAATTATCACGTTTAATATAATTGATTGCGGCCGTTTGGGACGTGCTGCTTACAGGGCAGCGTGGGAAACCTCGGGCAGCGCGCCGGGACAGCGCGGCGCGACCCACGACGAGTGGGTTCTGCACACAGATCTATGAGCGCTTTCATTAAAAGTGTACAATTCAACGGCACTTTTAAATACCGTCTAACTTTACATTGCGTCACGAAAATGTATTGATTTGACACTAACTTAACTTTCAGTTTCGTCAGGAAACACGGTGAAATATATGAAACCCAGCGTGAAGACACACACGCACGCACACACACACACACACACACACACACACACACACACACACACACACACACACACACACACACACGAAATTGGTCAATTAGGTGGCACATTAAGAGGAAATAGTAAGGTCGAGAGAATTGAAAATTAGGTATTTGTAAAATGTCTCGCTATCCCGCACTGCGCGCCTCTCCGGCGCAGAGCGCGATAAAGACAACTGCAGCTTGGACCGAAAATACCTTTTAAAATTTCATGAAAACAACGTTTCGTAGTCCCCTGATTTCTTCCCCAAAACTTAACATATTTAACTATTTTTTTCATTAAACATTAAAGAAAGGCTTTGGCCGTGTTCCTATGTTTTCCTTTTTTTTAATAATCTAGTCAAATTTGTTTTCTGGATGTGTGAACACAGCGGAAAATCTGGCATTTTTTTTAGGTTTTTGAAGGTTAATATCTCTTTTGAGAATCAATTTATCGTAAAAAGGAAAACATAGGAACATATCAATATTAGCCATAGATTTTTGGACAAAAAATTATTGCTCTACTGGCATTATCCAGGGAGGAAACAGGGGATTACGTTTGTATGGAAAAACTGCCCTCCTGTTTCCTCTTAATATAGAGTTTATGCTTTATAGCAGCAGGTCTTAAATTGCTCATGAATATCAATCTCGACCCTCAAGGTAGCTTTTACACTTAGAGCAACTCGGAAGGGTGTCGCCATAACACTTTAATAGGGATCCGTATCTCAAAAGGATGGATGGAAGGATGTCTCTGTTTATCCTGATGGTTGACTGATAAAGAATGCCTCACGGTATTAAGTCCGCCGTTTGTACTTTCTTGTATTGTGCAATAAAGTTTAAATAAATAAATTGCATGTTACGTTTCACTAGTCTGTACGCGGCATTACGGAGCTTTAGGACTCAGCGGAACACTCTTTAAGAGGAAACAGGAGGCCAGTTTTTCCATACAAACGTAGTCCCCTGTTTCCTCCCTGGATAATGCCAGTAGAGCAATAATTTTTTGTCCAAAAATCTATGGCTACTATTGATATGTTCCTATGTTTTCCTTTTTACGGTAAATTGATTCTCAAAAGAGATATTAACCTTCAAAAACCTAAAAAAAATCCAGATTTTCCGCTGTGTTCACACATCCAGAAAACAAATTTGACTAGATTATTAATAAAAAGGAAAACATAGGAACACGGATAAAGCCTTTCTTTAATGTTTAATGAAAAAATTTGTTAAATAGGTTAAGTTTTGGGGAAGAAATCAGGGGACTACGAAACGTTGTTTTCATGAAATTTTAAAAGGTATTTTCGGTCCAAGCTGCAGTTGTCTCTATCGCGCTCTGCGCGGGAGAGGCGGGCAGTGCGGGACAGCGACACATTTTACAAATACCTAATTTTCAATTCTCTCCACCTTACTGTTTCCTCTTAAGAATAAAATATTATTCAAGTTTAGGGATTATGTAAGGCACACGTGTTCATACGATTATTCGTGTCTTTCTACAATTTGTCAAATATTTCAATTGTCAAAATTAAATCGACTTTGCCCTAGAGAATAGAAGTATGTAGTTACGTCTATAAATAATTATCTATTTTATAACTCTAATTCCACGTTTTATTTCTAGTCAGTTGTAATTTGAATGCCTTTCATCTTTATCATTTACATAATTACGGTGTAAAATATTTTATGCCACACCTGGCCATAAAGTGGCTAGGTAATAAAGAAAGCCCTCGATCGCATATTTACGTCCCTCGGTTGCAGCTCGGGCCGCAAACTTCTGCGATCTTAGCCTTTCTTTGTATTGCCACCCTAGTCATGTAATTTACTATTTTATGATATTTCTCAATGCATAAACTGGGGCTGAGAGTTCTGGGTGGGATTCCCTCTATTTAGCATAACTTTATTTATTTACATAACGTAAATGAAAAATTTATAAAAAATCTTTCACGTAAGTCATTTAGAATAGGTTACGTTAAGATTCTTTTATAATGATTCTGCATGTAAAGTCAAGATAGGTATCATTCATTTGTAAACTTATTATGCGAAAAGCGTTTTCGGACGAAATACTACCCATCGTGGTAGGCCGGGACAGGTGACCTGGTTCGACTCCAGGCACCCCCCGGCACCTACCCAGCCCGATGTGCGTGCCGTGCCGACTGTGTGTACGGCACACGGTCGGACGCCCTTGGGTGGTCTGGCCAGCGACCTGGTTCGAGCCCAGGGACCGCAACGGCCAACCACCCGGCCCGACAATCACCATGCCCGGTTATGGGTTGTGAGTTTGTCAGGTTTAAAAAAAAAAATAATAAAAAAAAAAATAATAATAAAAAAAAATAAAAAAAAAGGACGAAATACTTTCGTACAAATAAATTCATGCTAAAACACCGAACGGGAGCCTTCTGGATGCGCTCGCTCCATCGTAATCAAATGCTCACCAACAGGCGAGATCGGAGTCAATTAAGAGTCTTTGTTCAGAGAGAAACGAGAATTTTGTTTTAATTATAGGAGGGGCTTGGCTTGACGCCGCTTTAGGTAAGTTAAAAACACTACAATGTAGGTATCAGACGTTTCATGCTTCTGAGCACCGTAAGTCCGTTGGCTACTGATGATATATTTAATTTCATAGGTTATGCCCTATCTAATTGAGATACTACACTAGGTACCTATACAGAGCCGGATTTGGAGGTGTGAAGGCCCTGGGGCAACGAAGGAGCGGAGGCCCCTAACGGACTAATGGAAGCCCCTACTTATTAGGGAAGTGTAGTGGAGGCCCGGGGCAGTAGCCCCGCCTGCCCTCCCCCAAATACGGCTCTGTACCTATAGGATATACAGTGGCTAGCGAGCGATCTTCGCCGGGTTCAGTAAGACACCTATCAACTTAAAGGTCCTCCACATGAAAGCAGAACCCCAAAAACGGACAACTTCATTAAATATCCCCTGTCAGGGCGTAATGTCTACTAGTTTTTTTCTCGCTCCCGCTGTCAAATTATACTTACAAAAGGTGTTAACAAAAAAGAAGGCGCACCAATACTTACCCTCCAACTCCCCGTTGAAAAAGATATTAAGTAGCTAGATGCTTCTTACATAGTTACTCCATTTTAACTTGGTGCTGCATATTTGACCACGAGAACATGACAGACAAGCGAATATCGCTCTTAACTCGCCGACGTAAAATCTATGTCATGGTCTCAGCGATTCCTGTAGTAAACGAGACGCGCAACCATTTGTAATCTATAATTATTTTTTTAGATTTGGATTCGTCTATCAATCGTGGAAACAAGTTTTATTATTGTTTGTTTAGTTCCATCTCTTGAGCATTAGAAATAAAGTTTTGTTTTCTGTAACAAATAGTACTGGTTTTCAATATTTATTGCACAAACATAGTTATTAACACTGGCAAGTAAACGCGAATTTAAAAGCAAAGTAAACCATAGACAATGACAACTCAACTTATAAATTTTCTTTCCCGCCTAGTTCGTTATTCCTTGGTTTCATATCGTCGACTCGCCCTCGCGTTAGTTTGTGCCTAAAAAGCGTGAAATTGAACTGGATTGGAGTGGAAAGGGGTATGCAGGTAAGGTTTGTGTCATCACCGATATAAGTAAGTAGGTAGTAATTTGTAACATGGGTACGATTTACTGATTTGCTAATTAGATCAGCTTACCTTAAAAAACAAGGCTAATAAAATAATGAAAACAAAAATCATCATATCGCGGATTAGCAAAGCAATATTTTTGTTTTAACTAACATGGCAATGAGTAACGCCTGATTCAATCAATTACTTAAAATAATGGAATTAATATCTCTCTGTATGTTCATTGATTCCAACAAACATTAATAATTAAGTAAAAAACCGTCACAATAAGGTGAATAAGGTAAGTCGGGGCGTAAAAATACAGATATTAAACTACGAACGACAACAACAGCCTCTCCGTTTTAGTTAGTTGCGTTGCGTGTTTGTAAGATGTCGTTTGTAGTAAAATATAGATATTATTCTGCGCCACCTTGCCGGCCACTGCGCTAAACGAAGATCCGCTTTCTGGCTCCGTCGAACAGAAAAATAGTATACAAACCGTGGCCAGTAAATAAGAAAGTCTCAGATCATATTTTTGTCGTCCTCGGCTTCGCCTTGGCCGACATTACATGTGATCTGAGACATTTCTTATTTTACTGGCCTCTGTACAGCAGTGGCGGCGTAAGCCAGTCGGGTACCCGGGGCGGAAAGGTCTACTTTTTGATAGGGGGGGGGGGGGGGGGGTGCATTCGGCACGCACCCCCGCTTCACGCCCTAGTGCTTGGCACTCGGGGCGGACCGCCCCTGCCCCCCCCCCCCCCATACGCCGCCACTACTGCCTCTGTATGTAATGTTACATTACTAATGTACTATTTATGGCAGGCGCGCTTACCCCGTCGGCGCACTTGCCCCGACTGACCTTACTATTTGCTATCCAACAAATTCACCTTTGACTTTAATACAAAAACATATTTATCTTACCAAAATATGAGTAAAGTGTGCCTCCGTCCTCAGTTATAGTCATATCTCCGTCGTTATTATAGTAATCGTTATTAATTTTATGCGGATGTCGCGATAACCCCCAATTAATATATGTAGTATAGTTTATCATTAAACCATTACGCATTAGGTACCTACTCATTTTAATATGAAATCACTAGGTACTCATTTATTTAATTACCTACCTAAGCCAGCAAAATGGGTCTACCTTTTCTTCTGCTGTTCAAATTTTGAGCCTCTATCTGTTACGGTTCATAAGATACCGTCCTCTGAGTGACCGGCACAAACACGTTTCTTTTATTTGTCAAACCCCGTTTTCTTTTTGATTTTGGTTTGTTTTTATTATACATATATTGTTCTAGCGGCAATTGAAATACACGTTCTGTGAAAATGTCAAGTCTCTACCTATTACGGTTCAAGAGAGCCCTGTGAAAATAACGTTTCAATCCTCTACATTCGTACGTTTGACGATGAAACTTCCCGATTCTCATAAATATCTAGTCCATTCGTAACTTATCCGCATAGCAACAGTATATTTAATTGCAAGTGAATAATTAAAGGAACCGCCCATAAACATGGCTGCATGCAACCGCCGGTTATTTATATACCACTTTACCAATTCGCGCCCGTCGAATTAATGGCGAGACAAATTGTGTGCTCGGGCGCATTTTAATTTGCGAGCTTAAATGGGAGCCAGTCTGCTGTGTTGGGGAAAACACAGTTAACTGTTTTTTTATCTACTGTGCAGTTTAAGTTGATTGTGATATACCGTACCTTTTCTTGATTTCGCATTAGGTACAAAAATCATATTAACTCCTTGATCTGCGGAATATCGATTCTTATAATAGGGATGATGACTGGGTTAAAAATATGTACTTCTATTTAGTCCGTCAGTTAGATTATGGAAAAATATGGGACACGTATTTTTTGGTTTATCAAAATATTAAAAATCGACAAAGTTATAGATCATCAAACTTCTGGAGTGGGGGCTTGTGACGTCACTCTTGAGTACAATTTGTACTCAAGAGTGACGTCACTCGAAACTTCTAATCACTCTATCCTCGTCAGTTTTTGTTTGTCAAACAAAACAAAAAAATACGTGTACAATATTTTTTCATAATGTAACAGACGGACTAAACGGTTTTTAGGGTTCCGTACCAAAATGGTAAAAAAGGAACCCTTATGGTGCGACTCTGTCTGTCTGTCTGTCTGTCTGTCCGTCTGTCACAGCAAGAAATCTCAGGATCTACTGATGCTATCGACTTGAAACTTGGAATAGTGTTAAAAGTCGCTGATTCGAGCCTATTGGATAGAAAAAAAATCTTATACCTTTTTTAATTTTTTTTTAAAGGGGTCCGAAATGGGATGTGGAAAAACAAAAGTAGAGCTATTATATCAAGTGGGATATCAAATGAAAGGGCTTAATTTGTAGATTCCAAAACAATTTTTGTTTTTTTTCTTAATTTTGTACTTTTTGATTTATGACCAAAAACGTTCAAAAAAATACCATTCCCCCCTATTATCTTCGAAGTTACTGAACAGAAAAATCTGTAATAATTACCAATTATTAATATCATCCTAAATATTACAGGAAAAATAAAACGGTTTTCCTAAATTGCATCGTTTTTTAGAAATTTCCAAAAATCGTACACATACTTATTTGCTCCTACTACGCTAACGGCCATACAGTTTTTGTTGAACTATTCACGTATCTACTTACGAGTTTGTACGGAACCCTCGGTGAGCGAGTCCAACTCGCACTTGACCGGTTTTTTTTAGTCATCTAGCCTATTATAAATAGAGATCCGAGTAAGTTATGATCCGAGATAAGTACCTACATCATTTTTAAATTACATCGTCTTTCCTTGGGTTTTCATCGGAGACTTTCATGTCGTGTCGTATTATTAAATCATTTATTATAGGCCACAGAGGAACTTTTACAAGTCTGAACTGAAACTATACCAGCTAGGGCATAACAAACCGGTTTTTCGGTATTGGCCCATACAAGTAAAACTGGTATTGCATGCGCTAATACCAGCGTATGATATGAAGAATATAAACCACCAATTTTAGTGAAACTTTTCCAGATGTTCGAAATCCAGAAACCGTTGAACCGTTTCAGAATTATTTAACAATTTACTTATTGAACCTAACCGGCTTGTTGTAATAAGAATCCTGAAAAATTTGGTAAAGATGGAAAAAAAACATACTTCGAGAATAGAATTTGAAACATCTGGCTAGAGTACCTAAATTTGTAATTTTGGTATCCAAATATGGATTATAGTGATTCAAATACGGTTGCGTGCGAATGCGTGCCTCGCGTCACGGTCACGGGCCGGCGTTCCCAACGGGCTGCAAAAATAAACGACGCGGGCGCATCCTGCGATAACGGGCGAATGACCCATTGCGGTTTCGCTAACTAATACCTAAGGGGCGGCAGGGATGCGGTACCTATGGCGAGGCGGTACATCCGAAGATCACTAAGCTATACCTAAGCATTATGCATCCCAATGTGTCTTGCGGATAGCTAAATCTGTGTAATTTCCTGCTATCAGTATCAACAGCACTCTTATCAGTTCAATTATATGTAGTGTGATACAGGTGTGAAACTTGGACGGTAATTCAGCTCATCTCGCACTAGCTCGAAACATTTGTCAATCGTGGTGTCTTCGCTGAACAACTCGGTATCGTCTGGCCCGAGAGCAACTCGGATGAGAACTTTCAAGTGCTCTGCCGTAAAAACCCGGTCGACTGGCAGATCGAACGCCGCAAATGGAACTGTATTGGCCTCAAGGACGGATCCAGGTTTTTTTTCTAGGGGGGCGCACAAGGGACAAACGGGCAAAAATAATCAACAATAACTGTTAAAAATAAACTTGTAGTATTTATACCCGTATAAACTCCACATCCGTCATGTTCAGAATTTTTAAAGACTAGCGTGCATAGACGCTCTGCCGTATTATTCAATAAAAAAATTAAAGTATTATTTGTAATACTAAACCATAAATAAACCCTAAATATAAAATAACTCCCCCATGTCTCTTCCGGGCGGTAGGGTGCCCAGAAGGCTGGCGGCATTGCCACGCTGGATGGCAATGCCCATTCTCTGAGCTAAGAATGAGCCAGCCCTCTGGTCACCAGACACCCGATAAAGCCTGTGGGCAATTTGTTTGAATAGTGCGATCCCCACGGCCCCAACGTCTCTACCCCAGACGGCTCAAATATGTAGCCACTGCCTATGGCTGCATACTTGCGCCGCTTGAGGCCCTCGGCCGAGACCGCAGCAGCCCCGGCTCTTAGTTCGGTCAATGGAAGATGGGACGGCGCAAGGGTGTCGACGCACGTTGCATCCCACACCAGGGGCCGACCCATCTTCCAAGGCATTAGGGTCAGTCCGTCAATACTAGCAGTAGGGTTGTACAAATGTTATTTTGAAAGTTTTGTTTTCTTTTTATTTTAATAGTGAATATATGTAACCAACAAGTATTATTTAATTGTATAAATACATCCATCCATATTTGGTTTTTACACCCGTCAATGCTCTAGTCCCAGCTAGTACTGACATAACGTACGGTACCTCCCGAGTCCATTTTACCTGTAAAAACGGTATAAAAATAAAATGGACGAAGCACGTGAAAGCCCGTCTGGCCATTTAAAGTGGATCACTACGGATTTATAGCGGTTGTGCAAGTTATGCTAGGTACCTATATGTACGCAGTGTGCGCAGGTACTCTACTTATTTGTCTAACGTATTGAGTACAGCTCAGGTAGAACTAAGAATTCGATTGTAGGCGCGTAGAATATGAAAACATTAGCACCCACAGTTTTTCAGAATTGTACATTGCTTTGTGAATGAAGATGTCCATAATTGGCGGGGTGTAGGTTGATACTTATATATACTTTCGTTAAGATCTTATTCACTTGCATTTAATATTTGACGCACTTATTTTTATAATGAAATTGTATAAACAAACGGTGCCCTACCCCTGAATTACTTAATTTCAAAGCTGGCACATATTATTAGCTATAATTGAAACCCCCTAATTTTAGAGTTGGAAAGTAGTATAGATAATAGCGATAAAAAAAAACTGGTGCAATTCTGACGCAGGTGCATACACAAGAATGAGATATATAAGATAATCTGAAACGGTCTTAAATAAAATCAATTTAAGAAACTGTGCACTATCCATGAATCAATTAATTACACAAATAAATAATTGTGATTTTCTTTTGATGTGCAATAAAGTTTGATTGTATTGTACACAGTTGGTAGGTAACTATAGGCAGAGGGTGAAGTGATCAAAAAGGTGATGTATCTCTGACAAAATATCATTGAACTCGGTCAGTTGTATAAAAAAAACCAATTAAGAAAATTTCAAAACGCCACGTCACTCACGCCCAGTCTATGAAACAAAAGTAAATTTTTAAAACAAAAAATAAAAACCGACTTCCAAAAACTTAAACTAAAAACCAAAAAATAATATGTTAATTACCCCAAAGAAATGGATAATCAACGATTAATATATATATATACAGATATTTATACTTTTTAACCTGTTATTTTTGAAGTTGGTGCCTGCCGCGTAAAGCTGGCTGTGTTGAGCTCCTTAGCTGGCACCGACTTCAAAAATAACAGGTTAAAAACTATAAATATCTGTATATGTATGTATGAATCGTTGTTTATCCATTTCTTTGGGGTAATTAACATATTATTTTTTGGTTTTTAGTTTAAGTTTTTGGAAGTCGGTTTTTATTTTTTGTTTTCAAAATTTACTTTATTTTTAAATTTTTAGTGGCGCTGGATAAATATTGTTTTAACCAAATAGACTTAATTCTATTTAGTTAAAAGAAAAAAAATCCAAATCGGTCTAGTCGTTTTCAAGTAACCGAGGAACAAACCTACATAAAAATTGCTCTTTGTTTTGAAGTCGGTTAAGACTCGAAACTTATTTCTAATAAGAAATGCACGAGAAAGTAAGTACAATACCAAAATCGCTATATGTGTGCCTATGATATTTGAAGAGTTCCCTCGATTTCTCCATGATCCCATCATCAGATCCTAATTTGGTTGCAATAGGTCCACCTCGGAGGTATACCCTTTAAAACAAAAAAAGAATTTTCCAAATAGGTTCAGCCGTCTTCAAGTAATCGGGGAAGAAACCTAGATACAAATTTACTCTTTGTTTTGAAGTCGGTTAACACTAGAAACTTATTGCTAATAAGAGATGGACGAGAAATTACGAAAAATACCGAAATCACTATATGTGTGCCTATAATATTTGAAGAGTTCCCTCGATTTCTCCAAGATTCCATCATCAGATCCTGACTTGGTTGCAATGGGACCACCTCGAAAGTCTACCCTTTCAAACAAAAAAGGAATTTTCCAAATCGGTCCAGCCGATTTCAAGTAATCGGTGAACAAACACACAAAAAAAAAATAAAAAAAAAAATAAAAAACATACAGACGAATTGAGAACCGTCCTTCTTTTGGAAGTCGGTTAAAAAGGTAGTGGCGCACGTAAAATTGATATCGGTCGGTTGTATTAAACAAAAAACAATTAAAAAAGGTCCAATACCCCTCTGAATCACAAATTTCGAGAGCTGGTAGTATGCAAGGTAAGTGTGAAGCTATTAAAAGGTGCATCTCTGACACACTTAATATTAGAATCGACAAAATTAATGAAGAAAAAGTTCCACTACCCTTGTGTCACTTACATCGAGTGCTGGTAAGTATCATGGAGCGACGAAACAAAAGGTGGTGCACCTCTGGCGCACTTGTTAAGCTAACCAACCGAGCCGGGAACAGGTACGTGGGGAAAAGGAAAAAAACCGCTGACGACCGCTGCGCCGGACTAAAGACCGGTATGCGCGTGCGACTGCGACCGCCGCGCTTTGGACGCTCCCGTGACTAATCTGCCGTAAACAAGCTGAATGTGCAAACTGTCAATACGTCATTATTTAGTATAGATTTTTATTAAATCGCTCATCGTGTTTTATTAACACACTTGACACTGTCCCTGTACTTCCCAATAGAGGTGGCTGGGTGTCAACTATTGGACATTAGGGTGTCAAACACTCGGACGTCTAGCTTAGGTACTTTTTTCAAGAACTACAAGTTGGTTGGAATGGGCCGGTTGTTTATAAGCTTCCTTTTTCCGTAATCGCTAATCGGGTAAAACCGTCTGTAAACATACGAATTATTTTTGTTTTGTGCTATTCTATTATCAGTTGTAACTACAATCTCTCCATCTCAATTGAGATGCTATAATGTAGTTACAACGTTTACTGTACTTATCACCGACAGGTACAAGCATGATTTGCATTGTAATTTTTCTTTTGGTGCGCAATAAGGCATGATTGTATTGTATGTATTGTATAGGAAATAGTTCGTCGATTTGCATGGGAATCAAGCGTGTAATGTTTTTCGCTTGGCGTTTGACGCCAAAAGTGTTATTTAGTGATAGAAAATACACATTTATCCATTCCATTTGGTGGTATTTGAACAATTAATTATACGATTATTATCAGATTTTCAAATCTGATAATAATATTGACGGCAACTCAAGTTAACGGCGTGCAAAGTAGGTCGTTGCCACTTCTGTTTAGCACGCGAGGTACATACACTTTATATATATTTCTGAGTATGGTAGTCTAAAGTCAGCACCAGAATGAAATTCAGAAATATTTACATTATGTTACCAATTGGAATTATTTTGCACTCCGATTATGCCTGTTGGTAGGTACATATTAATAAAGCGTATGATAGTGAGAGCGAACGCTCCCAGTTTATGCATATACATTATGATTATGCACTCTGGTTTCAATTTTATTGCATAGTATTCCGAGTAGGTGTTCGTGAAATGCTTGTGGGGATCTCGTCCTATTCTATCACTTCCTTCATAAAGTCTGGGCAAATTTAATTAAAAGGACGTTATACCTAGGTACTTACTTTACTCAAATACTTCTAACTATACTTTTACACAGTGTAAATAAGCCTTGTTAAAAAGTTTGCCACCAATAATTTTAGTACTAAATTCGATATTTTAATAGGTACTTAATTCCAGCCATCTTTTTTCAACTTTTTGGTAATATCTCGGCACTAGTCGCCCGTGAATAGGCGGCCTTACCTAAGCCCGTGCAGCGAGTACTTAACATATGATCCCATACTTAGCCCCTATTAATAACGCCTGGGTGTGTGCTGCCAGATACCACTGTTTACCTTTGCGCCTTAATCGCTCGACCCGACCCTCGACACCTTTTTTTTTAGTAAAAAAGTTCTATCTGAACAACAACTCACTTAAAAACTATATTGGAAATCTATTTTAGGAAGAATCATGTCATTGATAAGCGACTAGGTTACAGTCTTCTTAACGCGATAAATACGATTGAAGCGCAAATAACCAACCTAATAACATATTTAAAATAGGATTACCTCGTGTAGGGTGATCACAAATGCATGAGGATGCAATTGATCCGAGTGGCTCCTTTATTGACCAGCGTGCGTTTGATCAAGCCATAAGTACGTGTAAACCGATCGAAGATGCGCTCGTATCGATCAAACAATTAAGTCTAAAGTGGGCTCAACGATCTTTGTTATCCGCACGATTCGCGAACGCACAAGTCACTCCCGTTCTTTGTCCACACAATTAATATTGAAGTCCACTCACATAATCACGATTTGACGGCACTTGCGAACTGAACGTGCGGCGCTGGGCGCGTGCGCTGTTCCCGCCGGTCAAACACAGACTGCAGTATTTTGGGTCTTAACCGGCGATCATTCCACTTTATTATACGTTATTAAACTCCAGATACGAAGGATTTTAGACTCTGTGAACTGAATTGATAACTAACACCCATAGTGGCATCGCCTTACGTTCTGTTCTCGGAAGGTTCATGATTGCAGCTCAGTTTCGCCAAAGGGCCTGCCGAAGTGCTCTAGCTGAGGACCGGTCAAACCTAGCTAACTTTCACCCTGTTTAACTAACTTTAACCCCTTAGAAAATAAAATTTCCAAATCCCTCACCTTCGTTTTGTAAGAAATTTCTGTGCAAAAAATTTCACGCTTCTAGTTTACAACCGGTTTAGGCTCTCCGTTGTCTGTCACTGTTAAGAATTTTATCTTGTTTTGGGCGATCCCGTCGCGTAATCCGGGAGCGGCTAGTTTTTGCACCCCTTTGTGTTGCGTCTCAATAGGACATAATGAAAGTATAATCTACCTGCCACTATATAACCACTGAAACAGGAGATATGGCTGCCAATGAGCTTTAACTATACACTGCATAACCGTAATGCTAATTGAAGTTGGTCTAGTCCCATTGTAGTGGCCTGATTAGTATAACAATGATCATAAATGTTACAATAAGTTAGAGGCGCAAAGATGAGTGTAATTTTATTTCTGCTTTTACTTTTATTTTTATGCAGGCAAGAATATTCCCAGGCGAACAGGCATAACACCGAGGAATGCATGGTTATAGAAAGAGTATGCATTTTAATTTAATTCATAGGCTACTCAACATCGGGAAGGCTTGTTGGGCGTCCTGGTGGTAAAAAAACATACTAATTTTAGGTTTCTACAGACCTTATATTTATTCTGTAACGGACTGCTTAAGTTTTAGGTACCCGTAGGTAGGTAAATAGTACATTATAATGCTAGTGGGCTACGTTGGTCATTACAGTCGAGGCTGTATTGCTGAGCTCGAGCCGGCAAGCGAGGACTGTAATGGCCGAGACTGTAATGAAATGACTAGAGACCGGATCTGATGTAGCGATCTCATTAATATGGATATGACTGGTATAATTTATTATTTTTTCTACACACAAAAGCAATGTAACTTATCGTAACTTCTTCTTTAAATTTTCTTCTTCACAATGCACAGTAAAAATTAAGACCTTATATAACCAACATGACATGTATTTAACGAATTGCACTAGTCATATCCATATTAATATTGAGATCGCTACATACGACGTTTTTCAACACACTTGCGAATGAAAAATAAAACTTATAATTTTTAACTTCTGTTTTTGTATGGGGCGCGCGTCGATGTACGCAATCTCAGCGCTGCCGGCGCATATAATATCCGCCGGCCGTATATATGAGAGCACGCTGTGGGGACAGCGTGCTCTCATTGGTCAATTAGCATTAATTACAGCACTTAGTGCGGTAATGTAAAGTAAAAAGCACGGGTGTGTAATATAAGCTTCGCGCATAAGAAAACATGAAATAAGAGCCACTTTATGAGCAAAGTATGTTGAAAATATCCTTCCAACTGCAGCAGAAAGCATAACGGATCTTAGCAGGACCCACCTAAATGCAATCTGTTCTTCATCTCGTCTCCACTGTCACTTAATCTGCGAGCTTCGTCACCATAGCGATAGCCACTTTACCATCATGGTGATCATCATCGGTGATACTTATTCGATTTTAAAGAAATGAAAATGCGCTACCATTCATACCAGTGCAGCTCATCCAAATTCCACGGCCAAAAAGCAACCTACACGGCGTTACGTAAGGTTCACTATTACAATATTTAACCATTAGTTGACGAGACATTCAAGTTTCTTACCGTTCCGCACACGTTCAAAAGCTTTAAGGTCAGGTGGGGTAAGACGGACATTATGAAAATTCCATACAAGTGTTCGTCTTACCCCATCTGACCTTATAAGGAACGAGAAGAGACGGTCCGAAAACAACTTCGAACGACGACGTACGTAGTTGAGCATCTGACAGGAGTGGCTCACTCCGCGATTTTGCCGCGCGGCTACTAGTACAGTGTTGCCAACTCCGAATTTCATTCAATGCTAAAATTTTGCTGAAAATCTGCTAAAACTTGATAAATTCTGTTAAAAAAATCTGCTAACTAAAAAAAGCATTATTGTTTCAAATTTTACGTATTGTGATTATTACAGCTTTACAATAATCCTTTTTGTGGCCCATACTAAACTTTCAGCAAAAAAACTGCTAAAAATAAGTAGTAAAATTAAGAATGTCAATGTGTTAATCGTCATTTTTTTTTATTATACAATCAAATTAACTTTTTTACTACAGCATACAAACAATCATAGTAAAATATGTTAAAAATGAAAGTGGCAAAAAATTTAAGCTTTCATTACATGTTTATTACGACTTAGATAGTTAAAGTTATATTATTGTCAACCATGCAATCGAAGGTTATTTTACAAACTTATGTTATCATCAACTTGTATGTTTCTAAATTTACCATTTATCTGTGTGTTTGTCACCAACAGGTAACATTTCTATTATTTACAAAATTATGCTAACTGCTAAATGTAAAAAATTTCTGCTAAACCAGTCCAAATTATGCTAAATTTAGCACTGAAACTGCTAAATTGGCAGCACTGTACTAGTACCAAATTTTGCCCCTCCTCCGAAGTAGCTTACCCAGTGGCCAGAAAGAGCACGCGTTATGCGATAGAGAGAGACGGTCGGATCCGTTCCGCGCTCTGTGACTTTCTGGTCGCTGGGGTCTGGGGCAAAATTTGATACTTTGATACTTGCGGAGTGAGCCACTCCTGTCCAACGTTGAACCAGTGTCTCTAATATAACTGTGACAGGGCGACTCTTTGTCATACGACAAATACTATTTCTCTCCATTCATGCTCGTCGCTCGGCGGAGTTTCAGCTATTTTTAGCAGCGAATAAATCATCCGTGGATAAAAATATCGTGAATTATTTTTTATTCGAATGATCATTGGAATAAAAGATTATTCGAATAATGCCCATCTCTGGGTACAACGCGATCGTACCAGCGGCCCTACTAGTATACTGCCGTCCTAGTCTAAAAGGCGACTTTTTACTATGAACTTCCATAGCAAAAAGTCGCATTTTAGACTAGGACGGCAGTATAGCGGACTGGCGCATAGTTCCCCTGCCGCGTAGTTACGCCTATATGGAACGTGCACAACGAAGGTGCATAACTGGTGCCACCAATCAGAATCTTGTACTCTGTCATGCTGGGGCCACATTATCGGGAAATGCTGTAATGATCGCGATGAAGGACGATTAACGTTAGTGTAGCCACGACTTATTACTATACTTGACATTTATATCCAGTATATTTTTTCAGGCCTGATAAGTTTCCTTTACTGTCCACATAGTGTCTCTTTTGTCGATTTAGTGCTGCCACTTATAGTTCCTGCACATTCCCTATATAGTGCGTTCTTACCCTAATGACCAGACCTCGGCAGGGGTGAGCTGTTTTCAGAGTTTGCATAACATGGACATACCTTGTCATTCAATGGTAGATGTGGTGTAATTTAATAATTAATGAAATTATTTTATTCGGGCGATACGATCTTTATGTCGCCATCGAAACAAATGAATTTCATAACAAGCTTTTTAGTGGACAGTACTTTAATGTACAATTTCACTCCACTCATTTCAGAGGATGTAGAAAGATCTTTTTCTTTCTATAAGGGGATACTCCCACCTGAAAGGCCGGCAACGCACTTGTGACTCTTTTGGTGTTGCAGGTGTCTATGGGCGACGGTGATTGCTTACCATCAGGCGACCCGTCTGCTCGTTTGCCCCCTATTTCATAAAAAAAACTAAACTCGAGAAGAAATTCGTTGAAAATTGAAAATATTGAAAAGTTTATATTTATTTATTACCTACAATAAAAAAGAAAATTTAGAATAATTAAAATACTTCGTACATACTCATTTTGTACATAATACATTATAATTTTAGTTTAATTATAATTAATAAAGTTTTATTTTATTTTAATAATTCTTTTTAAGGTCTATCTATATTTTTTATCTACACTTGACATTAATGACGTCAAAATGGCTCATCCCTGCCGAGGTCCGCTAATGACAATGGATTTTACCCTGGGTCATGATCAGTGACGTAATTACTGAGTTTACCCAAAATTAAGGTACGTTTTGGTGTTCAGGGATAAAAAGAAAAAACCACTTTATAATTTCTTAAAATTTATTTTCTATGCAACATAAAAAAATATTCATCGTTTCTAAATAAATTACCGTTACTTAATGCACAACTAAACTGTAAATTATTATCGTGAATGCACGAGGTCAGTGTTTTATCGTCAATTGAAATACATAAAAATTCGAAATTGTCATGATTTTAGTTCAATTAATATTACATAAACGCAACCTAAACTCTAAGTAATTAAATCAAACCTGCTTTATGAAACATGCTCAGCATTACAAATTAAAAGTCGTCAAATCTAGCCCACTATTTACACACGTATACCTGTGAATAGCACAGACGAAGACCAGAAACATTTACAAAAGCTCTTGCTCTCTTGACACTAGAAACCAGCGTAGATGTTTTTGAGCACGTTGTCCGTGCAGGCGTGCCGCTGCGGACTGTAGTGAAATCAGATATAGCGAGATTCGCATTTTAATGTCTCCCTTTTTAAATTAGCAACGGCTGGTCTTTCCCGACTACTTGATAAGTACGAAGGAAATTTTTTACCGCTACGTGAACCATTCACGTGACATGTAAGATTTTTCTTTAACATTAATATTCAAGAGGGCTAAATTTAACGACTTTATGTACATCACAAACATCACTGTCTAAAACTTAGAATATAATATGTAGGTACTTTTTCTCTTAGATACCATATCAGTGGTATTTTATTTACATTCTCTCTTATATTATAAAAAGAGAACCTGCGAGACAGACACAGTACCAAATTTCAGTTGTATTGTTTTAGAAATGGTTTCCAAACAGTGAAGTACGCGGTACGTACACACCTAACATCGACGGTCACACAACAATTATAATCTACCAGTAATATCCATTCAACGGAGTACATATTTACTGCTATAAAAAAACTTTTGCTTAGTATATTCGATAACATTTCAGCTCGGAAGCAATTTTAAAGTTCAACTGTTTTGTTTCGTTTAAAATTTAAATCTAGCGTTATACACATGGTCACATAAACTATCTACAAGATAAGAAATTTTCTACATTGAATTTAACTTGACCATATATGTAGCTCAATAATACAAAATCCAATCTACATTCTAGGATTAGGTACGTAATTCAGTTTTTCGATTATAAATATGTGACGAACAGCAAAACGCTGCGGGTAAATAAATGCAAACTTGTGCTTCGTGTACTTGCATTGATCACATACGGTTACATATATAGGGCAAGTGTAATTTAGAGGAAGATAATAGATGAACACACGGGAATAGGGAACGTAACCGAATGTAGATGGCGCCAACACACCAGTGTTGAGTACAGTGACATCTAGTGAGAGTTATACGTAATGGACTATAGTTAATTTTTATGTAATGCGTGGTGGTATTACCGATACAATCGGTTCAATTCCCCGTTTTAAACAATTTTGGATTCAAGGCAGTGACAAGATCACCGTAAATTTGGTGGGTTCCTTCAACAATCAACGTCTTCAAATTGTCATTTCGATTAACAAATATTTATTAAGGCAAAGAATTACAATGATCAACAGCGCGGTATAAAAAAGCGACAAAACAGACGCGAATCGAACAAGGCTCTCTTACTATTAATTAATATTAATATATATTAAAATCTTACTAGACAATAGACATGATAAAGACTCCTTAACAAACAACTTAAAGGGGTTATGATAACAGTGCCTTCAAATATAAATATAATGCAATGTTCAAGGTACCAATAGTTACAGTAAGCTCTAAATGAGAACGACCGAGATTGCATTAGACATGTTACATCGTGCCAATAGACAGGGGACAGATCAAATAAATAAAATACGTCAAATTATAATATAATAAAGTTCTCGATTGCACACGACTGTCTTAAGTTTTAGAAACGTTACAGATCTTATCTGACGGCCGCTGCAAGAAAACATAAATAAAGAGACATCTGAAAATCAACATGGTTTCACCGCTTGGAATGTATTACATAGGACCCGACACCTTTCAGGCGAAGAAGAAACTATAACACAGATTCACATATAAATTAATAATAAATATGCGGTGACGTCGGTCAAAATGCCACGTCCTCTAGAAGCGGCATTTCATCCGACTGCACCGCGTGCGTGCTCAGTTGAATATAATGCAAAGAATAAATTTGACAAGAGTACAGATGCGACAAGCGAACGCAATGTCTGCCTAACATTAGTTAACACGAGACCTAGCCTTACATCTAACACGAGATACGAATCGCCGGCCGCACGGGCGCGGCGGCAAGCATTGACACAACTTGACAACCAACTTAACGCCACCTTGCAATAAACTGGCATTCTTGATCAAAAAGTCGCTGTTTTGGCGTTTTTCATTTATAAACACACCTCAAACCCGTAACGACCGGATGCAGAAACATCAACTTGGGATAACTTGTGGTGCAAACAAATACTTATGACAAATATTAGAGGAATACCAAATAAGCCTTAATACATAAAGATTACCTTTGCGTGTAAACGATTGGTCTTCCAACGCATCTCTAGTGATATAATATATACATCTAGTTACACGTACGGGTATAAGATCAACTTTGAATTATTTAGAAGGGAATTCGGTTCACCAGTCAACACGCGACGTCTCAATCGCCTTTAAAAATATATTTATAAGCATCAGACATATCTTAAAAATGCTAAACCAATCGCGATTCCGTCCAAATGTATGAATAAATCTTGCCTAATTCCAACGAAGAAAAACGCCCTTATTGAGATTGATTGAGTTCTTGTGTCATGCTTCAAGCAGCGAAAACTTTTACTGATACTTATTCATTGGAGGAAATTGGTTTGCCCTCATGTAATTATTACTTAGTATATCATCGGTATATAAATAGTTAATCGCTATTCCTCTTGATACAGGAGTTCGCTTTAGACTCTGATCTTACCAGATAAAATGTAAGACTCCTCATCTGAGCAAATAACCAGTATCTGCAACATTTAGCCAATAAGAGCGAGTTTGCCTCCGTGTTGACTCGTGACCGGGGACTATGGATAACGTCCGGACTACGCTACGTCACGCCTTCGACCAAGCACCAACACCCGCCGGTGGCCAAGCTGATGCGTACAAAAATATTTCACTATATACACCTACACACATATTAAAATATATCATTTACCGATATTTACGGTCCACGGACGACCGCTTAACTTACCAGTTTTGAAAGAATTGTCAAAATACTTATGAGATTTCATTTTCAATCTGCTCATTTTGACATCCACGTAACAATTATATTTGTTAAGGATGGGGTAGTGCAGTCCTTTTCTATTAGGTAGCTACATCCCTCTTTCCGAATTCCAATTGATAATGAATGGGGTGTAGTTGTTTTTCGGAATATTTTTTATCCAGTTTAAGGTGGTTAGTCAAAACTGCAAGTTAATCGATAGACAGTGACTCGCATTGCAACTTTCTCACTCCAGCAATTTTACATTAATCATCGTGTTCACATACCTTAATTGTTTCTCCAAATTGTTAGTGTAAAAGCAATTACAGCCGTGTCTAACCTATCTTCATCGGAAAAACTCTCATTGCGTATTCATAAGAACGTATTTATTATAACTAAAAAGCTGCCATTGCAATTTCCAAATCAATAAAAAGATATGGATTTGTCCCGGGTTCTACAAAAGTATTTTCACTGCACGATTTATCACATTCTCCGTCCTATTGGACTGTCAAAATCAACATGACATTGTGCAATAATAAGTACTTTTGTAGAATCGGGACGTCACACAACCAATACTACCATCAGGCACCTAAATGAACCCCTGAGAGACCTTGTAGGCATCTGAGAATGAACGCAACGAGGGGATACTTTGTCTCTTATCACATTAGAGTCCTGAGTCAGTTTCATATTAAAACCAGATGGTTCCAAGTAAGCAAACTGGACAAAGAAAAGGAAAGACACGACCATATTCAGAAAATAGAAGCCTAGACGTAAAAATATTGAAGAAATATATAGCTCTGTTTGAAAATATGTTTTAGTCGACACGCTACTGAACTGTCATAGTATAATCCCAAAATATGCATCTTTGTGGTCCGACGCGACCTACGAACCAATCATCGATCTCGAGGAACAGATATACATATGCTTTAACAGAGTTCGGATTCTTCCTCTCACTCTAACATGACTAAATACATCGTAGAATAATGTCGTAAGGGCGCGTGAACTTAATAGATACGATGGTTGATACGTGAGCGATGTTACACTTTCATCCATCGCGTTTTATCCGCCTGAAGAATTTCTAACAATAGGAATATAAGAGATATGAATATGATATAAAAAATAAACCAACGTGAAAATTCGGGACTTGCAGTCTGCACCTCTATTTTGTACGTTGACTGAAAATAATCCTGTAGCCTGAAGACATCTCCGCAGACCATAAGCCCGCCAGCCGTGGCCACCGGTGCCCAGAGCTATTTTATCGATTACCCTATTTTTTGTGACAAAAATAGCTTCTCTCTATATCACTCCCGCGACTTAACTTACGCTGACGTAATTGATATCGAGCCAAAACATCGCCTACAAGCCGATTATTAAAAAGTGTCAATTATGAGGACTATTATAAAGTTTTATTACTTAAAATCAGTCTCATAAATAAACTAATCTGTTGAATCACAGACGCACACAGATACCGATAAATCGATGGAACGCGACACATTAAAATACCCGACTAACGTTTATTTGACAGCTCTATAAATGAAAGGGTTGCCGATTAAAAAATCGCTAAGGGACACGTAAATGAATCGGTAATATGTAGAGCTAAGCGTAATGAAAGTCATAGTATAATTTTCAAGAGTGAGCTTAGCGATTTTTTCTTTTAGCGAACCTATTGCGCGGCAACCCTATATTTATGGAAGCTTTAACAAACAAATTATCTCTGGGTTATTTAAAGTGTCCACGCTGTAAGACTATTATATGTCGATGGCGGAACGAGATTGCGATATAAAAAACCTAATTACCCACTAATAGCCGTCACTACTGACACCGACAGACAAATAAGTAGGCATTAGTTTCAGCATACACTAACATGGCCCTACAACTAATAAATTTTAACTAAAATATGCAACCAGCAGACTTAGAGTGAATACATTGGAGATTTTGAACACGGATGTCAATAAATCTAATGTAACTTTGAAGGAATTTATTGAATTTAGGCGGAATATTAAGTTTTATAGTTTTCCTAAAGTTTTGATTGTTTCAAAGTTAAAATGTATAGTAGCATTGCACGTTTCAATAAGAAAAAGCGTCGTTCAATTCTGTATTCACTATAAACCTGTGGTTAAACCATTCATCACAAAGTCGTGCTTACATCCAATTAGTGGCAGTATAGCTTTTGAAAAACACTTCAATTCAAAATTTCATTCAATACACAGAGGTGAGCTATCTATGAACATTCGAGTTTCGTACCGAGATTCAGTGTTAGTTTAGTTAATATTTCGAGCTACAAATAGATTGGTTTTAGTTTATAATAGAACACTCGATAGACGCAGCCAGAGACGGTGCGACCGCCATACTTCACCAGATCACCAGACAGTGGACTAGGGCAACATCTTTTTAACAAATGTAAAAATTTGCGATAGTGGATTTTGGCACCCAGTGGAACCAACGCAACTGGCCGACTTCTCCTGTCGAGCGACAGAGCATATGACCTGTCACTTTCCCTCTATATTGAACAGAAAGGGATATGTAGAATTTGTCGAGCGACAAGTCACGGGTCAGTTGTGCTAGTGGTAGTGCTGCCATCAGGTGACATTATTCCAAAAAGCCCTCGTTGAGAAAAAGGCACGAAAAGTTTAATGCCTCGCACATCTTTTCATACACCGTCTCTCGCCTTCGGTTTCGTTCGTACGACTCCGATATGCCGGATACCGTATTGGTAAAGTAACATCTTAATTGCGTACCCAATAATCCACTTTCACTTTCGGCAAAACTTCACGAGTCATACGTTCTTCTCTAAAATATAGGTTCTTCGGGGATGACACTGCTTAGTGACGATCTGTAGACCTTATCTCATTGTAATACGGCTTACACCGATGTGGTACTATTCCTATTTACTCGGAACGTATCTTGGTGAACGAAATATAGTGAAACTTATTTCTCACAGTTTGTATAACCAGGGCGCATCGTTGATGCACTGTGGCTTGAGAACTTATTGACTACAGCTGCCAAATCCACCAATTGGCAAACCGACATTTAAAATCCTCATTTCGCGTAATGCAACAGCCGCCGTGAAATATCCGCGTAAACTTGCAAAAAACTTGATGTGTACTCGTGAAGTTTCAGGACATGTGGGTGTGGTATCTTGCCTTAGACGTAAGTGGGGGGCTGCTGGCCGGGGCGCGCGGGGGGCGAGGGCGGCGCGGGCGGCGGCGGCAGCACGCGCGCGCCCGGCACGTACTGCCCGATGAACGAACCGTCCTCCGTGAAGCGACCTGTACCAAACAAATGGTTTTACCGAGGACCTTCAAATAATAGTACATTACACAACTAGGGTGGTAAAACAAACAAAAGTCGAGATCGCAGATGTTGGCGGCTCGAGCTGCAAGCGAGGGACGTAAATATGCGATCGAGAGCTTTCTTTCGTATTGGTACATCATTTTATGTCTAGATTTGGCCAGAAAGCGGCTTTTTCCGTACGCGCAGCGTGCAGTCCACTTTATGGCCAGGTGTGGCATAAATAATAATAATTCATTTATTTCGAGTAACTTTTACAGACTCATAGTCATAGTTATGGTTAGTACAGCCAGCTGCAGGGGGGGGGGGGGGGGGCGAGTCTAGCCAAATGTGACAACAAGGATACGAACTACGGTGATACTAATAAGGACAAATATGTTAAGAAAAACTGTGACATGGGGGGGGGGTCTAAAAGTTTGAAAAATCGTGTCACGCACTTTGTGGATGGCCCCTTATCACAGATAATCTTATAACTAGGTAGTAGGATTGTTTTGGTTGTGTTTCTAGAAGCAACTACACAGCATTTATACATAATAGGTGCTTCTAGAAACATGCATGTCCTCACAATGCCTCAAATAAAAAATGCCTTAAATAGCCGGACATAGCCTCGCTAGCAAATAGCTGAAGCACTCCGCCGGTTTCTTTAACGCTGGTTGGTCCGGTCAATGTGTGCTGCGGGTAGTAGGAAAAAACTTGTCGATGTGTGCGTGTGGCTCCTAAGTACAAGCGACCGGTATGAATGCTTCAGTTATCTGTTGGCGAGGCTATGTCCGGCTATTTATTTTAAGGTCCTTGGTTTTTACATATTGATTTAAATACGTTAATAAAACAGAACTTGGACTCCGGTCGCTGCTAAACATTAGACAGATTGTACGCTTGATTGCCACTAGTTGTATAAAAATACTTAATCCGCAAACAGAACTTGTAACCGTTAACGTTTATCCTTAACTGGTTAATAGTGCGTCAAATAATTTCATAGGTCACGAAAATATAAGGACACAAGAACGAACAAACGATTTTTACCGGTTACAAGCCCTGAAAACGTGATTTCTTTACCTTGATATTTCTGACGTGTCGTAGCCTTTAAGACTATTTACGAAAGGAAACGTCGAGGTAAATAATGTTTTTACGTAATTAAATACCGTGTTGTTACCGCAATAAAGCTTTAGCGAGTTTATTAGCATAATGATAAAAACAATCAGGAAATTAATACAGTCAGGCAAAATTAGCACTATTCATACACATAGGCGAAAATATTTATGAACACGAAACAAAAAAGTAAAAAAAAGGAAACAAAAACATACCTCGTAAATAAAAAAACGACTCTGGTGCTCGTGCATAGGCAAACGTAGAAGGATCATACATAAGGACGGAAAAGGACTACCCTACCTAACTCATAAATGCAATCAAAAATATAAAACAAAGCAAACGTGTATAGAGAAAAATATAATTAAGATAATATTTTAACTCCGTCTCACTCAGTTTAACCGTAATATCGATTTTTACAACCTAACTTAAGAATATTGTGTACTTGACACTAAATAACCTAACCTAAAAGTAGAGGAGATATTGTGCACAAAGCTCATGCCTTAATACTTGCGGAATCGTGAAGCAGCCTTTATTCAAACTATTTCTAAAATAGTACAATAAAGACCCTGAACGCCCGGAGCATATCTAAACATTAGTAAAATTTCTAAAAAATTACCTAATAATATAGAACATAAGATCACTGGAGATTCGGAGAATTTTGACGGGCTTTTCACTCAAGCGGACCAATCAGAGCGAAGATCAAGGAGCGACGCCGATTGGTTGGTCGGTACCGGACCGTTCTAAATTCGAAATGTGATGATGGCACTACGTTTAAAACTAGCTGGAACGTAGCAAGACGAGGGTGTGATGGTATTCAGCCAGCCCGAACTAGATAAGGTTGCTTCGTTATTCGCTTCTCGATTCGCCTGCGTTGTTGGAGCGAGATAGCAAATGTTGGGTACGTTCGGAAACTTAGCGCGGGTATGACGTTCGGGCTATAAGGCTGTGGATACGAGGTTGGATATAGGATAAAGGTGAGGTTAGACGAGCGTAGCGAAGGCCTGGCTGGCAGAGTCGTGGCTGGAGGGATGCGGACGCCGCTTGCGGCCGTACTGGCCGATGAACGAACCGTCCTCGTTCATGCCCGCTGCAAGCCGTGCCACACACGCGTCAGTACGAGCAAAAAAACAAAACAGGGCAGACACCGTCAGTGATAAATAATCGTATTGTCCTGCTTGATTTCAAAAGGTGTATCGATAATACTCTGTGATTTCAATAGGTGTATGAAATATTTCATATTATATTTAAAACTTTTTCCAGAGGAAATATTTCCCCATTTGTTATATTTCTTTGGTTTTCAGACAAAATAATTTAAAATTAATTTGATACAGGTACAGTATATTAATATTGGTTACTGACAGTGTCTTGCCTCAGAAATAAAAATAGCATGCTAAGGGTAAACAATTGGAACTTCAAAATTATTGCGAATTTATGACAAAATAGTCTTAAAAACGCTTCGTAATTAAACAAGTTCCAATAGCTTTAAAATTGTAAGTAACAATAAAAAGAAATCCTAAGCAGTATGTTTAACAAACATGCCAAAATGATCAAACAAGCTTAAAATAACTTAAATCAAAATTGGCTAAGATTCCGTTTTTAAAAACACGTCCTCAGCTGTGGCAGGAGGCTACCATGATAGCTTTTATCGCCAATAAAGCATCCGTCCCTCTTGACATACTCGTACACTCGCTAGAAAGAGACGTATGCTTTATATTGGCGATAAACGGTATCGTAACGGACGCGACATGCGAGTGACAGAAGCATTGTTTTTATTCGGAGATGACTAGTTTTAAGAACATTTCATGACTTAAATGACTAGTATTTTAGTTAATAAATAATTGACATAAATAAAAAATGGACGCTGCTTAAATTTTTGATCTCATTAACAGGTGCCAAAAGGAGAAATCTTCCGTCGCTAATTATGAAAATTGTCTTACTTATAGCAACACTGAAGGGAGTCGCCATAGCACATTTTTCACACACACGTACTACAGTAACACAACACACTGCCAATTTCACGATCACAAAGACAAAAACTTGAATAAATTAGTCTGTTTGACAGACGAGAACGTCTGGCTAAGGCTACCTACGAAATCTGCGTAGCTCTGAACGGGAAAGCAGACATAATAGAGTATATGCGGACTGACCTGTTTCTCCTTCGCCATACTCCGCCATGGAGTCGGTATCGCTCTCCGGGCCGGGCTTGGCGCCGCTGCTCATCGAGTGCCGGGACTTATTGTCCAGTCTGTAACACAAGTAGTGATGGGTCGTTACCGATAACTTACTAAAGGCGACAATTTTCCCAGTAACATTACCAGTAATATTACTCACGATCGGTAAGATTGGGTAATATTGAAAAAAAATGTTAGAAAGTAGGTGCCTTTTTCGTGTTAAATACTAACAAGGTTTACATTGGTGTGATTTTTAATGATAAAAGTTACGAATCTTTTCTAAGTTAGTAAATTACCAATCTTACCAGTAATATTCTCAATGTTAGGGTCGATACAGACGGACTGCAACCCAACTGCAACTGCGCAGTCGGCGTGCAGTTGTGATGCAGTTCCCATACAAATCGTAGGGAGTTGCAGTTGGGTTGCAGTCCGTCTGTATCGGCCCTTACTGGGTATTTTCCCAATGCTATCGGTAATATTACCAGGTAAGATACAAACTACATTGTTAGGTACTTGAGATATGATCAATTACTTAGTTAAAAGAGCAATATGCATATATATCTTTCGTTCTCTTTCACGCACAGCCTCTTTTTAGGGTTCCGTAGTCAAATGTCTGTTCGCGGCTTATTTCAGCGATCTTTATTACTAGTAAGTTGCAATTTAGCATGCTGCAATATATATTATTTATGCCGACAGAGTGGTAAAATAAAATATAAACTTCCCCTACATATAAAAACCTATCCAACGCCACCCTACACCATACTCTCGCCGTACTTGCCGCCGCGGTTGCGGCGCGCCACGCACACCAGCACAGCACCAGTAGCGACGTTACTCACGGGTGTGTGTACTCGTGGAAGCCGGTGTCGGGATGGTCGCGGCGGCCGGCGGCGAGCTCGCGGTCGTGCACGTCGTACTTGCCGCCGCGGTTGCGGCGCGCCACGCACACCAGCACAGCACCAGTAGCGACGTTACTCACGGGTGTGTGTACTCGTGGAAGCCGGTGTCGGGATGGTCGCGGCGGCCGGCGGCGAGCTCGCGGTCGTGCACGTCGTACTTGCCGCCGCGGTTGCGGCGCGCCACGCACACCAGCACAGCACCAGTAGCGACGTTACTCACGGGTGTGTGTACTCGTGGAAGCCGGTGTCGGGATGGTCGCGGCGGCCGGCGGCGAGCTCGCGGTCGTGCACGTCGTACTTGCCGCCGCGGTTGCGGCGCGCCACGCACACCAGCACAGCACCAGTAGCGACGTTACTCACGGGTGTGTGTACTCGTGGAAGCCGGTGTCGGGATGGTCGCGGCGGCCGGCGGCGAGCTCGCGGTCGTGCACGTCGTACTTGCCGCCGCGGTTGCGGCGCGCCACGCACACCAGCACAGCACCAGTAGCGACGTTACTCACGGGTGTGTGTACTCGTGGAAGCCGGTGTCGGGATGGTCGCGGCGGCCGGCGGCGAGCTCGCGGTCGTGCACGTCGTACTTGCCGCCGCGGTTGCGGCGCGCCACGCACACCAGCACAGCACCAGTAGCGACGTTACTCACGGGTGTGTGTACTCGTGGAAGCCGGTGTCGGGATGGTCGCGGCGGCCGGCGGCCAGCTCGCGGTCGTGCACGTCGTACTTGCCGCCGCGGTTGCGGCGCGCCACGCACACCAGCACAGCACCAGTAGCGACGTTACTCACGGGTGTGTGTACTCGTGGAAGCCGGTGTCGGGATGGTCGCGGCGGCCGGCGGCGAGCTCGCGGTCGTGCACGTCGTACTTGCCGCCGCGGTTGCGGCGCGCCACGCACACCAGCACAGCACCAGTAGCGACGTTACTCACGGGTGTGTGTACTCGTGGAAGCCGGTGTCGGGATGGTCGCGGCGGCCGGCGGCGAGCTCGCGGTCGTGCACGTCGTACTTGCCGCCGCGGTTGCGGCGCGCCACGCACACCAGCACAGCACCAGTAGCGACGTTACTCACGGGTGTGTGTACTCGTGGAAGCCGGTGTCGGGATGGTCGCGGCGGCCGGCGGCCAGCTCGCGGTCGTGCACGTCGTACTTGCCGCCGCGGTTGCGGCGCGCCACGCACACCAGCACCAGCACCAGCAGCAGGAACGCCAGCGCCAGCATCACGCCGATGAACCAACCGGCCGTCGCCATCTTGTCGTCCGGCATTATTATCGGCCCGTCTGGAACGATGCCCGATATTAAATAGTTAGTTCAATTGTGCAATTTGTCAGAGTCGCTGGAGTTTGGTCGTTGCGCCAGAATAGTAAGCGTAATAAACGATTTCGGGATTCTAGATTATCACAAATGGTCGCCAGTTCACTTGTCGCGCGATATACTATTCTCCATCTCAATTAATGAGTAATGGTATGAAAACTTAAAAGCCGATTGACAGGTATCGTCCTTTAAGATGCACCATTTACGCCAAAAGTGTGTCTCTTCTCTTGAATAAAGTAACCCTACTTGAAAAAAAAAAGCTAAATACTCGTAACGATCAAGCTGTTGCTGTGAATTACTTTTTTATGCAGAAATACGACGATAGCACAGAATAAGTATTAGCACTACGTACAGAAACCTCTCTCCCTAACAAAACTGCCGCATAACGCGTACTCTTACCACCCATGGGTGGCGATATTTAGGGTGGTTTTAGTGTCGCGCTGACCGTCGGCGCGGATTGCTCCGCACCGATCGCGATTCGCCATGATTGTAATTTGCCGACGCTTGCGCTCCGCTCGATACTAAAACGCGCACTGTAGGCCACGGCGCGCGAGCAGCGGCCCGCGGGTATAGCTCCGCGGCACTGACGCTGACGGGTCCGTGCGGCAGCTTCACTCTAAAGCGCTCCTTAAGAGGAAACAGGAGGGCAGTTTTTCCATACAAACGTAGTCCCCTGTTTCCTCCCTGGATAATGCCAGTAGAGCAATATTTTTTTGTCCAAAAATCTATGGCTACTATTGATATGTTCCTATGTTTTCCTTTTTACGATAAATTGATTCTCAAAAAAGAGTTATTAACCTTCAAAAACCTAAATAAAATGCCAGATTTTCCGCTATGTTCACACATCCAAAAAACAAATTTGACTAGATTATTAAAAAAAGGAAAACATAGGAACACGGCCAAAGCCTTTCTTTAATGTTTAATGAAAAAAAAAATAGTTAAATAGGTTAAGTTTTGGGGAAGAAATCAGGGGACTACGAAACGTTGTTTTCATGAAATTTTAAAAGGTATTTTCGGTCCAAGCTGCAGTTGTCACTATCGCGCTCTGCGGGGGAGAGGCGGGCAGTGCGGGACAGCGACACATTTTACAAATACCTAATTTTCAATTCTCTCGACCTTACTGTTTCCTCTTAATAATAATAACCGCGCAACGGAATCAGTCCTGACGATAGCGTGTACTGACCATTAGTAGTGTCGACCTCTTTGACCTCGCTGTCCCTGTAGTAGTCGCCGTCGTAGGCGGTGATCTTGACCTCGTACACCTGCATGGGCTCCAGGCCCGTGATGATGACGTAGTCGTCGTCCGTCTCCACCTGCCACTTCTCCCATTGCGGGTGCCCCTTCAACTTGTACGAGGCCTGGGGAGATATAGTTACTAGTTAGTTGTGACTGGTGCATAATGAGAGGCATTATTAATACACGAGTGTGGTTGTCGAGGTTTAGTACTCTATTTACATTGTCTATGTTTTCTTTATTCCCTTTTCTAATTTTAAAACCTTTTGTTTTTAGTTTAGTTATCAAATTAAATTGGTGAGCTGCCTTGGTTTTCCTTGCTCCGCTATCGAAGCTTAAATCCCGTACAGTGGTTTTATGAAACGGCGTGTATCATAATAAAATCACACGAGTGTTTTATCTACATCCATATCATAAGTTGTCAACAATATGTACAAATATGGCCTGCATTTTCAAGTTAGAGGTACTATTAACTTTTATTTAAAACCTAAGTTTGAACAAAACACGAATAATAAGAAGCTAAAACTTTATATAATAATAATTATGAACTACACTTTGCATGGTGCAATGAGAACATTAAAGTATCGACTATCGATACTTGTAAACGGATAAAGATAATGTAAACATTAAGATGCTACCACAGGTACATGTTTCTTAATATAGACCATTAGCTTATCGTGTCTGAACATATTGTAGAGAAGTTATGATATGGATGTAGATAAAGTATACGTACAAAGAAAATTTTAACGTCAAACCTGATTATGATAAAGCATTGATGATTCCAAACTGACTTCTAATGCTCATCGCATGTCTCATTTTGTTGAGACCTTGGCTAGTATTAGGATGCGCAGGCATCTAACCCTAGCTCGAGAGTTTGAGTAAAATTTTATTTATTTCTGTCAGAAAAAGTGTGTGAACGTGCCGCGTACCGGGCTACATAGTTATCAAAAAGTAGTCTCCTTAGAACTGCATGATCTGTTAAAGACGAAACGGTCTACGGTGTCCGTCAAGATAGCGTACACCGTAAAGATATTTAGAATTTGATGCAGCCAATAAATAGTACCCAAATAGTACCGACGAAATACGTAGGTGAAAAAAATAGTTCCCTTAAACTTTTCGAAATATAAGGCCTGTTAACGGTGTACGCTACCGGGCGTCAAGCTGGCGTACACCGTTTGTAACCGTATGTACGCTATCTTGACGGACACGGTGTACGATGATGGTGGTACATACCAGGAAGTGCGTGCCGGGATGGCCGTCGATGGAGGGCAGCCACCGCACCAGCATGTGCGCGGAGCCCTTGTTGGGCCGGTCGGCCGGGATCATCTTGGCTTCGAACTGCGGTACATCCGGCAGTGCAGCACCTTCAATAAATAAATGGCCATTTATTGCCACATAGTCAAAAATACAATAAGAATAAGGGGTAACAATCCTTATTAGCTCACGAGATGTCGTTTTGATGACTATGGCTTTCTGTATTGTCTATGCCTCTGTTATATCGTCGTTGAGACTGCCATAACCCACATGTGCATATATTTAGTAAAAAAAACTCCTTATAGTGTTGTGCTAGGCTAGGGTATGCGGTGTTTTATTTACTAACAAAATATCTGCATATGGAGAATTTGGCAATGTCAACGACGATATTTTTGTTGTAAGTTAGTATCACACGAGCCAATGGGCGTTACTTCCAACACAGCCCGATACGATATCCACGACATCCTCTTTCGATCTCTTTTTCTGTCTCCAGCGCCGTAGAGTGAAAGACAAGGAGTTTCGGCGAGGACATATCGGTACATTTTCGACATAGAATTAAATAAAGGAAATTAAATCTTTCAATCAAACAGATAGCTGCGTAGGGATTGCAATCCGGCGGACCAAATCCGGTAATCCGGCCGGATTTTATACCCAATCCGGCCGGATCCTGTCCGGCGGATTGCAATCCCTATAGCTGCGTCTCCATCCGTTGGGTGACAAAATTGGCTAGTTTGGAACTAAACGTTACAACGCAAAATTATCCGTCAAAACTGTCAAAATGTTTCTTTTTAGACTGCTGTGATTAAGATTTACGGAATACCTTTGCATGGTTTTAGCATTTACCTTCAGATCTTGTCGCCTGCTCAACATAGAAGCCCTTGCCTTCACCAGCCTTTGTCAGAGCTCGGATCTCGATCCGGTACTTCGTGTCCGGCTGCAGCCCGGCCAACTTTGCCCGGTCGAACTTCGGGTCGATCACCTTCTTCCTTTCCACCATAGGGTCCACTTGGGTCCCGATGGTCTTTCCGTAGTACACTTTGTATCCGGTTAGGATCCCGTTCTCTTCCATAGGCTTGTCCCAGGTTAGCAGCATGGCGGATGACCCGATAGGGTAGGTGGTGAAGGATCGAACGGGTCCTGGTTTGCCTTCAGGGGTTACGAAGCTGAGGGTGTCGCTTGGCGGGCCGTTGTCAAAGCCATTGTAGACCATGATCCTTACGTTGTTCTTCTTGTAGGGTTTGAGGATGTTGATCATGACTTTAGTCGCGTCGGATTTTGCCTTGACCTCGCGGACTTGGTCCTCCTCGCCGTCTGTCCAGGTTTGGATCCGGTAGCCGTTGAAGTGGCCTCGTACGGACTCGGGCGAGACTGGGTTCCAGCTCAGAAGCGCCTCGTTGCCGGAGATGACCTCGACAAGGGTGAAGTTGGTGGGTGCGAGGAGAGGCCTGTCCTCACCCGACCAGCCGATAACCTCGACGGGGGCGACGTTGGAGGCTCCCTTGGAATTCCATGCGACCACCTATAATCACAATAGAGATGAATTCGAAAATTTTAAAAACGACATGATGATATCTCAGAGTTATGTCCGCCATGTCAAGATGGTCGTTAATTTATTGTGACATCGTTGATCCATTTTTATTTATCTCTGTTCCGTTTAGTCAGCGTATAAATCGACCATTTTGAGTAGTGAGAAATGGTACTTTACTCCGAAGGCCCAAATCACAAGATTATTATTTAGTATTTACCTTGATCTTGTATGGCACGAAGGTGGGCGTGTTGAGAACAAGCAGCTCGCTCTGGCGCCAGTCTGGCACGGTCTGGTCGATCCACTGCTCGCCGGTGATGTTGCGCTTGTATGACACCTGGTAGTAGAACCCGGGTCCGTTGTGTTCGATCTGGGGCATTTTCTACAACACAAAAAAATAGTATTAATTATGACTTTAAGTACCTAGCGCCAGATTGATGACTTTACAGAAAATAATGGGGGAAAAACGTAAATTTCGTTCCCAAACGTGCACCTCCTAAGCAGGTGACTAGGTTTATCCCCCCTTTCCACTCTAGATGAGAGCCAAAGTTCGCACCAATATCCTGAACGAATATTCCTAAATTTCAGCTGTAATCGTTTTCCGCTTTGGTGGACAATAACTTTGATAGAAAAGCAATACTCACCGACCAAAATATGACCATATTGTTGGGCGCCCTTCCACGGCCCTCCACCTTGTCAGGATTCTTGTAGGGTACATCAGGCTGCGTCGTGCACACATCAGAGTGTCCCGAAGGTGCAGAGGGTCCTATCTTATTATGCGCAATCACTCTAAACGTATAGTTGGCCCAGGGGCTAAGGCCCACAGTCCAGGAAGTCTCCATGGCGGGTACGCTGTCGCTGGCGAGGTCCCATGTATCGGGAGTGAATGTGGTGTTGTATTGGATGGAGAAGCGCAATATCGGGGCGCGGTTATCGCCTTTTGGTTGCCAGCGGAGAGTGGCCATTTTCTCCCTGCACTCAACGCCGACTAATAGAGGCGCGTTAGGTTTATCTGCAAAGAGGTATGTCAGTTAATGGCGTGTTAAGTTTTATCAGTGCTTTAATTTGGATACTAAAACACGCCACATCGCGGTGAGTGATTAAAAATCGAACTCCATAAAAGGTAATTGTAATTGCAACAATCCTCAGACAAGAGAAAATATACAGAATAGAATTTTTACACAAAATAGCCCATGGCTCTTATTTTCGAAAATTTTGATATAGCGCAAGTATGAGTTACTTCAGCTGCGAGCCCAACACTTTACTGTTATCTATCAAAAGTGAGTACGAACATAAAATTACTACTCTAAAGTATATAATCTCTATGTAAACATGTAAAATATTGCACGGAAAATTGACTTATAGATGTGGACGATGTTAACACTAGACACAAAGTAGAGTATGGGTGGTCCTAGTGAATTTTAAACCTTCTTGAAATTTAAACCAGTGGCAACTGACCTTGCACGATCAAAGTGGCCTGCGCCCTGGCCTCGTCTATGGAAGTCTTGACGATGCAGGTGTACGGTCCAGAGTCCAGCTCGATGGTATCCGAGATGAGCAGGGAGTAGTCGTTGGTCATCTTGAAGCGCGCCTGGCTGTCCAGGTCGATCGTTTGGTTCTTGAAAAGAAAGGAATGATTTTTTTAACGACTGAATATTTCTTTTGAGGTTTACGATAAAGAGTATGGTCACAGAATAAGTATATAATGGTGCTACCACAGTATAAGAGCAGTAATTTTACTTCCTACAAAAGGTCCTGAGGGTCGTTAAGTTGGAATCTCGCAACAACTTGAATTTTAATTCTTATGTGGTGAGAGCTCCTTCTGAGAAGATCGCGACCTTCACCAAAGAAGAGTTTTGGCCGAAGGGTGTCATGTTCCGGCGCTTCCGCGGGCGGCTACCTGACACCCCGAACAGCGTTACCACATCGCAGTGAAATGTGACCTAGTTGTTAAGTTTATTTTGTAATTTGATTATGTATGTTAGATTGTAAGGTATTTATCTATGGGCCTCTGATGCCTGAAATAAATAAATTATTATTATTATTATTAAAAGGTACAAGCACGTTTGAATGTGTGCACGCTGTGTACTAACGCATTACAAGCAAAGTTTTAAGAATAAGTAAGAATGCTCCAGTATGGATTACGTGTCGCGTGCTTCTAAACGACCGAAGTTGGACTACTTATTCGTCTTTATACTTTGGTACTACGTACAGAAATTTCTCTTTCTAAAACTGACATTCGTGTCCGACTACCGGACGGAACGCACCGAATCCGACCGTGTCTCTCTATCGCATAACATGTGCTCTTTCTGGTCGCTGGCTAAGCCCCTCCAGACGGGCAAAATATGATACTAGTAGCCGCGCGGCCAAATCGCGGAGTGAGCCACTTTTGCACCTCTAGCACAACTATGACAGGCGACTCTTTGTCGCGCGACAAATGCTACCTATCTCTTCCCACTCAATATAGTGTGACAGTGACAGATGATGCTCTGTCGCGCGAGAAACGAAGTTGCGGCCAGTTATGCTAGACAGCCTGGTATTGTTATGCACAGGGATACCTTGAATTCCCAGGTGACTTCGAAGGGTAGGTCGGGGTCCTTGTCGGGCGTGCAGCGGAACGTGGCGGGCGAGCCGGCGGCCACTTCATAGTCCTCTGGCTCGTTCTTGATCGTTGTCCGCTCTGAGGGAACATACAACAATGTTGTAAATCGACACATACAAAATAGTTTCTCAACATTGGCGGACGCGCAACTGTTCCCTGCAGATTGCTCTGATTCATGATTCTTTACGTGATAAACTATTTCTGTCTATAAGTCTAGCAGGCTATAGGTATTCTATGTTTCAATCCAGGACTTGGTTCACTAGCATGCTAAATTTCAGATCATACATTCAGGTGTTACTGCGTTATTTAGTAACAAACATCCAAATAGGCTTCATCGCGCGGTAAAATAGGCCTGCTGGACTAATAGATAGAGATAATAATAATAACGCAGGGCAGTTTGTGGCGAGCTGTTGGGGAGTAGCGACCCCACATACCCGAGTGCTCGTGGGATTTAGTGAAAGGACCTCCGCCTCTGGCTTGCCTTAACCGGCCGCTCAGAGTGGAGTCGCGAGAGCTATATGCTCCAGGCGTGGAAGCGTTAAAGGGCATAACGCCGCGAGTACCCTCGGAGAAAGCGCAGCACACCTCTCGACACCCTGCAGCCCTCGGCAGCGGTGTTGCCCCTGGGCCATTGCTCATAATGTCGCTATTTAACAGGGGCCCATCAGCGGAGGGCAAGTCACGGTCTGTCAGTGCCGCGAAAGCCATGATATACTTTTCCTGACAGGCGCGGTCATGTCTCAATCCATAGCCCAGTATCTAGTCCATATTTCCACTGCCATAGCCCAGTAGAGTTAGATTCCATCAATCAACAATAGTCCTTGCATTTGGCGGGGGCTGTCTCTGCGTGCGTCCCATGACACGGGCAGGGACAGCATCCGCTGTGTGTACACTTTGCCTCTCATTAGATTGTCGAAAGGGCCTCTACGCGTTGGCTTCGGCTCCGCGCACGCCTCCCAAAGGTCCGGGAGACCATTGTCCCGTGAACGGGTAAGACATACATAATTATAAATCTTTATTTCAGACGTTAAACAATAAACTACACACACGAGATAAACAATGAGGTCCATGCGTTGTAATAGTTAGGCTTTAATAGCCTCTGCACCAGACACTGGCTGGATATTTAGCTTACGTTTGACATCGAGCGAGCCGTAGACGGACTTTTCCCCGAATGTGTTCTGCGCGTAGCAGCGGTAGAGGCCGGCGTCGCCGTACCCCACTTTGCGGATCACCAAGTCACCCTCCGTCGTGATGTTGAAGCTGCAATCAGATAACGACGTTGACATTTCGTTTGTTGACATTTGAGGCCATTAGTCGTTTGAAATTCGAATACATCATTCTACCAAATTTCGAAAAGATCAGATTAATGGTACTAGAGATATCGTCGGACAAATATCCGATGTGGGGACACTAGTCTAGTCAACTCATAACTTCACTCAATTCGTTTGGTCGGTCAGAAATTTAAAATACTGTTGTACGTACCGTACAAGCAAATAGACAATAACAACTACATGTATGTGGGTAGATTACTCATGTAGAACAGCGTAAGTGCCATAAGTAGTCGTAAGCCAACCGTCACTCGTTTCATATAGAAAATAAGCAACCTGATTTGTGGAAGTGGAAATATAGTCTATAAAAAAATATGTTTGGTGTTTTCCTTCAAGACCTACGCCAAACAACTGTTACTGCGCCAAACCCTCATATCAATGTTGAATCGATACTGCAATGTAGACAATAAAAAGATTCTTTATATATGAAAGAAACATTTTTGTCTCTTTACTATGTTACATTTCTATGTTACATATATAGACACAAGAAATCAAAGTACATAGAAAAATTAAATGGCACTCGCCTGTGTACAGACCGGGAATCGAACCCGGTACCTCTGGATTTCCGGCCCAGTGACTCAACCACTCGTCTACCGTACACCCAGAAAACGCCCTCAACTTTGCCATCTACTTTGACCTCCCGCATCATTCTGTTTTAATTTTTCTATGTACTTTGATTTCTTATGTCTATATATGTAATAAAAAGATTGATTGATTGGTTGACAAATTAGACCACTAGGGGTATGACGTCCCAATTAAGCGTATTTTAAGGCACCACTGAAATTCAGCAGCTGGTTCTGTTTTAAATTACTGTGTTTCTTAGCATTAAATGAGAATCTTTGTCAGAAAATAGTTAATTAGTGTAAAATGATGTGTATATTTCTTACTTCCCGCCGGTGAGTTCGACGTCGTTGCGCATCCACTTGACGATGGGCCGCGGCGCGCCGAACACTCGGCAGCGCATCACCACTTCAGACCCGTCCACCTTGGTCACGTTCTCGGGACCCTCCTTTATCTCTGGCGGGATCGCTGCAAAGGACAAACTTAAGTTAATACAACATGCAAGAATATCCTGTACAGTAGCGCGTAGGCTCTTCGGTCACGTGTTAAAAGCGACTCTATTGAACGCCTGGTGGTTCAGGGGGAGATAGAAAATACTACACCTCGTAGCACCCATGCAACTGACCTAGCATTATTCAATTCAAAATTCAAAATTCAAAAATTCAAAAAACTTTATTCGGGTTTTTACATATGTGGTAAAAATGAACAAGGTCGGAACTTTCCATTAAGCAAGTAATATGCTTGTGTCGGGAAGTCCCGCTCTTCCTTAACTCGGAGGTGTTACAAAAACCAAATAAATGTAAATTATACAAGCTTATAGGCTACATGATGTCTGTGTGTGTGTGTGTGTGTTTTAATTTGTTACATTCTAGTTCATAACTAAATACCTATATAATTATCAATGTTTCTTATTTATTAACTTATATGACTAAGAAGTGCTTCAGTTTCTTCATAGCTTAAATTTCTTATCCATGATGTAATTGTTTTCTTACAATTTCGAAGCTGCATTGGGTAGATGTCTAGATGAGCATCAATAGAGTTATATAGATGGGCAGATTGTACCGCAAATAGGGTACTTGCCTGTAGTCAATATAAATTACTTCACGCTAGCCTTGAAATCTGCTTTCGAAAATTTGCAAAAATCAACTAAAATTCACCTATTTAACGTTTTAAACGATTTTTAAAAGACCAAAAGCTATAAATGAGGAGATGATTTGATGTTTGAGCACAATGACGTCATTATGCTTTTTCTCATAGAAACTTCATACTATCCGAGCGTTTTGACAATTCATAAAAAGTAACTGATTTGATCTGTCAGGAAAGTACCCTATTGTTTCCTAGCATACTTAGATTTATGATAAACAGTAGGATATTATTGTGTGGTTCGACTCCTTGTCGCGCGATCAAAAACTACCCATCCCTTTTCGTTGAATATATATAGCGTAAAACTGGCAGGTCATGTTTTATCGCTCCACAAGCGATTTGGGCTAGCCCCGCAGATAATCTGTTGGGAGCACTTTTAGCACATTCATGCAATAGATTTATTGCATGAATATGCTAGAAGTGCTACGAATTATGACCACGACCGCTCTGCCAAGAGCGTAACAAAGAAGACATTAGTCGTTTTGGCGAACGGGCTTATAGCGAAGAGTCTCGATCACCATCTCAAGAGACTCTCGCTAGATGGCTGGATCAAGGGCCAGATGCAGAAGGCGGTACTCCTGGACACGGCGCGCATTATAAGCAGGTTCCTCTCAGTCGTAACCACCGGTAGCTGGGCCCCGCCCCGCTGCCGGCGGCACCCTAGCTTAGGTTTTTTTTATAATGTGTTTATAATTTGTATTTTTCTTTTTATACATGTATTGTAAAAACCTATCAAGAGAAAATAAATATATACCAAGACAATAAACCAATGGCGTAGCATTTAGTTAAAAGAGCGGGGAAATATATCACCATTGCCATCCTATTTCATAATACGATGCTATTAAATAGTTTATACATACTAAAATATAAAAGGCAGATTCATAAGTATAAAATTTGGAGATCTATTGATATTTATGTATAGCATTTGGATCCAGGTGACGATTTATGTGTGCCATTGACGATTGAATGCACACGCGCCATATGTGGTGCGTTGTATGCGAGAAAATTTAACGTTTCCGAGTAGTTTGTATACATAGCGGTAGATAATCGAGCGCGTCTCGTTGATAATTTTCTCTTGTTAAAGGTTTGCAAAATAAATTTAAAAAAAGTACATAAGGATGTGTGCAGTGGTTGGAAAACGGAGAAAGCCAATCTCATTAACATAGCACAATGCTCTGAATTAACAAAGGTTTTGTTCGCATTCGCAATATCAACCACATATGACGGTAAAAGGGCAGTTTACTCCATCAAATTAAAAATTTCACTGATTACAATTCTATATTTAACTAATGGCACTGCACGGTATCGGAAATTAAATTAATTGCAAACTTGGTTACCTATTAGGGCCGTGATAAATCTATATTTATTAAGCTTTCTAACAACGTATGTAGCATCATGTAAATACTGCAACGGTATAAGAATAGGTAAGTGACGGGAAGTTCGCAGTGTTGCCCATCTTGTTCCGGCAAAATGCGGCGATCGATCCAGCCTCAGCTGACTCAGGGGAGCCTCCGACACGAACCGAAATACACCTCGCGTCGATGACTCAGCACTTGTTGCTTTATTACATTACAGAGAATCCATCGCATCACCGGACGTTGTTACGAGCCTTTTGATTTAGTTACAAGATTCATATGCTTGACGCACTGTTTTATTTTCTAGACTGCTGTGATCACTGATCACTCCCTAATCTAATAATATGACTCATTTTTAGGGTTCCGTACCAAAATGGTAAAAAAGGAACCCTTATTAATATCACAAATGGCAAACGAGCAGATGGACCTGATGGAATGTCGTAATTGATGCCCATAGACATATGCAAAGCTAAATCAGAGAAATGGCAACGTTATCGATGTTAGTGTTTACTCGCTTCTTGAAGATCCTAAACGTCTCAGCAGAAGCGTTAGGCCGGATTTACACCCGTCAGATTTACTTACGTAAGTAAGGACGCAGCTATACGTTAGGCTGAGATAAGTCAGTCTAACGTAAAGCTGCGTCCTTACTGACGTAAGTTAAACTTACAGGTGTAAATCCAGCCTTAAAGAAAGAGCAAAGCACAAACAGAAAAAAAATTAAAACACCTGCTACTTAAGTATGGGAGAGTGAGTGAAACTTTATAATTTATGTATAGCGCCATGAAACTCGCTATCATAGGGCAGCGGGATGAAAAATTACAACAGCTAAGGGGTCGATTTCAGACCGTTTCAACCGCGGTGTTTTTTTTTTCCATTTGTGTTCCAGCAAATATAGCAGCAAGCGGTGGTGATCACAGTTAACTTTTATTATAAACGATAGACGGTATCTAGGCTACACGCTACACATGATTCAATCAAAAGTTATTGACACTCGATAGGCCTTTGCGGCAACAATCCAGGTGACACTAATGAAGTAAAAAAAACTCTGGAGAAACGCCTGATATGGACCGTAAGGCGAAATTACCCTTAACAATTTGTGCAACCGGAAATTACTGTAACGCTGTACTAAAAACAATATAATAAGAAGAATATCGAGAAAACGTGGAGTGAGATAAAACGTGAAGCTCAAGACTGAACTCTGCCCCATCCAGGGGACATAGGATAATGATGAGGATGAGTACTGGAAACCACATATTCATTCGCTTGCCCTTGTCCCATTCATTTGAGGTCGGCGCAGCATGTCTTCTACCATACCTCTCTATCACCCGTCATCTCAGCATTTACATCCTTCCTAGCCATATCATTTCTCACACAGTCCACCCACCTCTTCCTTGGGCTACCATTTCTTCCAGAACCTCCCACATTCATACCTAACACTCGTCTTGTCACATAACTAACATCCCTCCGCATCCGCATCACATGCCCATACCACGCTAGGAGATATCCTCGTAACTTTTCTACGATTACGGAGCTACTTTCAGACTTCCTCTTATATACTCATTCCTGATTCTATCCATTCTCGTCACAGCACACATCCATCTTAACATTCTCATCTCAGTCACACGTAATCTCGTTCCATCCGTCCTCTTTGCGGCCCAACATTCAGATCCATACATGGCGACCGGTCTTATTAGGTTTTTATAAATTTTGCCCTTAAGCCGAAGGGGCATCCGGGGGTCACATATTACCCCCGTGACCTGTCGCCATTTCATCCATACTGCGCTAATCCGGTTTTTTTATATGACGATCAATGCCGCCGTCTTTCTGCATAAGCGAACAAAGGTACCTAAACAACAGTTACTGTAGGTGGAGATGCAAGATATCAATTGACTTATCAGATGGGTTGTCTAATGTTTGCCCGAAGTACATATGCCATACAATTCATTTGCCCGAATTGCACTTGCCCGAATTTCATTTGCCCGAATGTTTCGTTTACCATAATAGTTATTTGGCATACTCTTGTTTACCCGAATATTAAATGCCATAAGGATACGATTGCCATACGTATTGTTATCCATATTATTAAGTGCAGGAGCATTCCACGGAAAATGGTAACTTTTAGTGCATGAAAAAATGTAGTCCAATAAATATTTCATTGATGCAGAAATATTCTTAAAGACCCTAAAGTTATCTCTTTTGAATATTATTTTGGAATAAACAAGCTAACAGAACATTTTCACATTTAAAACCAAGACCCGTTATTGTTTATAACAGACTACCTATTTGTAGTCATATTGAACCGACGTTTTTTAAGCGATTTAATTATTTACAACAATTTCCTACATATCAGCTGCCCAAATAGTTGATAATATTCAGAAATTCGACCCCTGGGAAGCTGTAAAACTAGGCTAAAAATCTAGGCGTCTTGATGGATTGTCACTTGCGTTTTGAAGAACATGTTCTCAATACTGTTCGTGCTTGTTTCTATAAACTCAAGGTATTATACAACATACGGGATTTTATCCCAGTAGACCTCAGGGTAAAACTTTGCGAATCTCTTGTTCTTTCTAAATTTAATTATTGCGACACAGTTATTGGCCCTTGTCTGTATGAGAAAACTCAAAAACTAATACAAAGAGTGCAGAATGCCTGCGCTCGCTATTGCTTCTCCATTCCTCCGCGAACATCGGTAACACCTTACCTCACTAATGCAAAACAGCTTAAAATGAAATTTAGACAGCGTCTCCACCTTGCTTCTCTACTTTTTGGGGTCATTAAAACAGGTAAACCGTCCTATCTCCTGGAGAAGCTCGTTTGGCGCCAGAAACGGCGAGCAGAGCGCACAGGAGCTATGTACGACAAGCCCCTCGTTGTCCCTAAATACAAGTGTGCAGCATTTCGCGGCAGTTTCCGGTTCCAGGCTACCAAATGCTGGAACGATTTACCTCCACCGTTAAGGGATTGCAATTCTAGGTTTAGCCTCCAGCGTAAACTACGGGAACTTTTATTGGGAGATCAAGCACTTTGATACTGAAACTGTCGGGTGGGCATCGTTATTAATTATTATTTCTTGACATATATATATATTTATTTGCATGCTTTTGCTCTCAACGTGTACCCTTACCCAATAACCCAACCCTCTTGTCGCTGCCTACGTATACAACATTTTCTTGGTTATTCCGGATATACTATATATATATATAAATAAATAATACAATAAATAAATAAATAAAATACATAAATAAATAGATATACATACTTTAATATCGACACGTTCTATTTTTATTTCCTGGCTTTAGCTGTTTTACAAAAAAAAAAAATATTTTGTAGTTTGCATGTAATTTATTAGTAGTTATTTGTCTTTTGTTTTGTTATTATTAAATGTTTGGCTTACGCCTTTCTCAAGTCGGACCGGACCCCGTAAGGCTCTGACAGAAAAACAGCGTTACAGCTTGCATCACCTGCAAACTGTAACACAATGCTGAGTCAAGGCCTTTTCATTATCGCACACATTGCTGGACCCACTGTGCACTCCTGAACGCATATGTTATGTGATCTGTTTCTGTGTATCTGCCCCAAGTCCTGTTTTTGTGTGCGTTATTGAATAAATGTTTTTTCTTTCTTTCTTTCTTTCTTTCTTTCTAAAACCTTTACCAGGAATATCAAAATTTCATAACATATTTGTCAATGGCAGTGAAATAAAATGCAAAACACACGCTTTGGGAGATGACAATGTTAAGTTTTTCAGTTTAAAGTAGGTATAACTTTGTAATTAAAAATGACATTTCGTACAAGTCCCCTACAAACATTTTTTGTCCCGTACAAACGGTTGAATTTAATTTTTTTCTCGTTATTAAATAAATATTTCATCACATATTTTTCGTTTTATTTAACATGTATGCATGTGTCTAATAACAGTATATTTTTGTTTATCGATTAAATATTCCTGTTTCGCTAAAACATAGACAAGATTGGACCGAATGGAAACACGGTAGACTAGGCATGTCCCGTACAAAAGCTACTATTTTTTGGATTTATTTATAAGTGTGTTACTATTTAGAAAAATAAAAAACGGTGTAGTATACATCCCTTAGTCCTTTATTAATATTTGTTGCAAGTTGTGTAGGATAACACTCGGTTTGCTAAATACTTTTTATTTTATCTTCAAAAATGAGTACGATTTGTCCCGTACGAACCGTGGAATGCTCCTGCAATATTATTGTTTACCCGAATATTAAATGCCATAATGTTACGAATGCCATAACGTATTGTTATCCATATTATTAAGTGCAATGATATTATTTAATGGAATATTTAAAATCCATGCTAAATAGTACTTTCGAATTTGTTCTGGCTATGCATTTGCTTATTACATTTCTGCAAGCGCCCGAAAATTATTTCGTTGTTTTAATACGTTGGTGGGTATGCTACTACATTTATTTTTTGTAACTAATATTCGTATAATGTTTCATTTAACCTTACGTACATTTCAGACAGAGGTTCGTTTTTGTTGGGGGACGCAGTTCAAACCTAACCTAACCTACTTTTCTGACAGCAGTTCGTTTTTGTTGGGGGACGCAGTTCAAACCTAACCTAACCTACTTTTCTGACAGCAGTTCGTTTTTGTTGGGGGACGCAGTTCAAACCTAACCTAACCTACTTTTCTGACAGCAGTTCGTTTTTGTTGGGGGACGCAGTTCTAACCTAACCTAACCTACTTTTTTGCTTAATGTAACCTTTGTATTGAGTTTTTCTTAATGCGGGGGGCTTCGCCCTCCGAGCCCCCCTTGTGGGGGGCTCCGCCCCCCCGTCCCCCCCTTTGTCGTTCCGCCTATGTAAGTTTTTTGTTAAAGTCATTTCCCCCAACGGCCCCTTTGTTATAAACCAACCTAACCCAGGTCGACTATAATGTTTCCACCACACCACACGATTCGGTTTTCCATAGTTATATTATGTTATAGCATGTGATTATTATGGATTACGATAATGATGATTATTATTGAGAATGATTTTATGGGAAACAAAGATTCTGGCATATGATATTATTGAAAATGATTTTATGGGATACAAAGATTCTGGCATATGATATTATTGAAAATGATTTTATGGGAAACAAAGATTCGGGCATATGATTAATATAGTAAACAATGAGTATGACATATGAAATTATGGGAAACAACATTATGGCAGTTGAATAGTATGGCAAATGAAATTATGGCAAATGAAATTCTGGCAAGCAAGTGTATACCTTATCAGATGTATACGTTTCGAAGTAGTGCAGAGACATTGTCTAAACAAAGACACCGTAGGCGCAAGTAACAATATCCGCTAGATTTAAAGGAGAGTGAGGTGTGGGCGTGTGAAGCGAGGATGTGGCCAATAGACAACAGACGGTGGACGGATCACCGGTGGTTCCGACGAAGGGGACGGAGCTGTTAGCTTTTTTTAGATTTCCACCGCAAATTGCAATTGATGGTGAAGATTTCCCGACGGCGAGGTTGCAATCCCAGGGTTCTGGACGGCGCAAGGTAATTGTACGCATGTTAGAGGATCTTTCTACTTCCAACCGTCATGTCAATCTCATTTATCTCATCATTCGTCATTTCATTTATGATATGATACCTACAAGTTAACGAAGATTCTATACTAAAGGCAAGGTAAACTTTGCGACCTTCAATTGTTTTGGAAACCAGATTCAAAAGGACAAAATCAATCCTAAATACAGTCTACCAAGAAAACTACCAGATGGACACTAATATATACCTATATTCAACAGCCGAATTCTTTCCTTGCATATCTTTTAATATGCAATGTGGCACAAACTGTCTAGTTGCGTTATAGTCGTTTTTGTTATCTGTCCCCAAAGTAAGCTTTTATTTCCAAGTATTTGTATGCACAGAAAACGCAATTTGCCACATTTGCCAATCTAAAAGTATCGTTTTAATAACTCCCCGAATAAATCAGTACAAACATCGTTACGCAGTTAGGCGGGTTTTATAAGCGTTTTATTGCGGGAAGTAGCTCGGCTCGGTTATGGAACTATTTTCAGCTACCGCCGTTCAGACGGGTCAACGGGGTCAGGCTCGTAAAGTCTCAATTTTGATTAGGAGAATGCTCATGGATGCTGTAATGGGAATTTTCTATAGCCCATTGAGTTACTTTTATAAAATTGGATTAAAGAGATCGGAAACAACTTATATATCTTTCTGGGACTAAAGTTGCCACTTACATAGGTATCAATGAGGTCCTAACAATAAGCTACTGGTATGAAGACGCACGAAATATCGTCCTTATTGACAACCGCAAACGATTGAAAACGTCACTTAGTAACTCATAATATGACAAGAATCCTCTTGCGGCATTCCATTGACTCATAAGTACTCGTAATAGGATTACGTTGAGTTTATTTGAAAGTTTACAAGGACCGACTACGTGGCCAGAGGGCAAATAACCCGACTAATCTGGTCAGGTGTTTATCTTTGTGCTCGTGATATTGTCAGTGTGTTGTTTGAGTCCTGCTCTAAGCTTGAAAGACTGCATTATAAGATTGTATAGAACTCCAACATTGTGCGGCAACAGGTAAATTAGCACCCGCGGTCGTTGAACTCGCGACCTAGCGTAATTCACCCGCTGTTTTGCTTCTAACACGGGTATAAGTACCGGTAAAGAAAAAAACAATATATCCATTGTATAATAAATGTTTTTTCATCTATTACGACACAGCTTTAAACAGGGAGCTGCCAATATCCAATTCAGGCCAGTAAGGCTCTTTATACTAGGAAAGAAAATTAATGGCACGCTCATTCTAAAGTCAAGGCAAGTAAAGTTTCCTCAACGTCACTCAACATGAGGATAAAGGAAATTCTTAAAACACACCTATATTACACAATTTATCCTTAAACAGAGATTAATCGCGTATTTACAATTAATTACATAATAGAGCGGTAAACCGCAATTCCCTACTATTACACCGAAGACTCGCCGAGTCACGGCGCGGCTCTCCCCGTGCGGATCAAGGGATTAAATCCCAAATTACCTGCACATGCCCACGCTCTAACGCTATTGAGATAAGTGCTATTATTGCTTATTTTTAGTTGGCAGCAGTAAGCTTAGTTCAGTCCTCCCTTGCACAATCTCCCCACGGGCGCACCCGCGCATTCTTGCCACCCCTAGCGGTTTTCTATAAAAGGGCATATGTTAAAGGTTTCCTATAGCACGTCTGCCTATTTAGATTGGTAGGGAGGGCAGGTAGTGGAACAATCGCATCAACACGCAACGGAGTAGCTGACAGCTGCAACTTTTTTTGGGTTCCTTAGACGTGTCGAAAAGGTGATTGATAGGGTGCAATTTACTCGGGCTATATAATTATACTCCCCACACTGAATACGGATGATTGCGTAGATGTGATACATTCTATGGGCAGGGCCTAGATTGGAGCCCAATAACTTATAACGTACGGTAACTTTATGTACTATGTATCTACTTTAAACCTTCCTAAGAAATCAGGCTAAATATTTATTATTGAATCCGCTGCAGGGTATTTACAAAATCAGCGGCGCCGTACTACGTAGTGAAATATCTATCGAGAAAACATATAGCACGAACGCTGCATAAACGAACACGGCACTCAAATATAATATGCATGCACTTATCCAGCTTTCTTCCACGTTTAACGACATAACAGCCTCCCCCCGTTTAGCGAGTGTATGAATACGTAAAGTGCAGTAAACAGCCGAGCGTATTGCAGGCGGGTCCGCTGGGATTGTAAGCAAACACGCTTCCACCCCGACGTTTCCATTACTACTCAAAATCCAAGCAAAATACGTTTTCTACGCTCGCATGTCAACAGACTCTCTAACAAGACCGTATTTTAAATAAGATAAAGTTTAAAATCCTAGAGCAACCTGAAACCGCATAACGACAAACTTATCAATACCGTTCGTCGCGTATTTCCACGCGAGGCAAAGTAAGCTTTCACGTTTCTTCAAGTCTTATCCGCCTGATTGTATAAATTTGTGTTCGTAATTTGAAGTGACAGTCGCATTCTAGGCGTAGCGGAGCGTCATTTGTTTTCTCATAAAACTCGGGAATTATGAATGACAACGTGAATGATCCAATTTGAGAGGACGGGACCTTTTTGGTCCGAGTAGTGAAATATACTTCCGGAGTCCATTATAGCTCGCTTTGGTGTTCTGAGAAAGATACTTGGAAATATCTATGATATAGCTTTTAGAAAAGTAATTTGAGGAGTAAACTACATTTTGAGCCGTCGTATGTCACATACTGCCTTTAGTGCAAACCCACAAATACATATAAAATCGTATAACGTCTTATGTACGTCTTCGGTAAGGATTATGCATGCAATTCAACTTGTATAAGTACAGAAGCCGTCAGTTCTTTCCGAAATTATCAGAAAAAATATCTCGCGATTTTCGCACGACGACGCAACCATTTGTGCATTACCAGATGAAACCTGCAGATGACAGTTATAGATCGTTTTAAAAAAACTACTCACATTGTACATTAATGTAGACATCCTTGTACACATATCCGATGGAGTTGGTGGCGTTGCAGCCGTAGTTGCCGGTGTCCTTCTTGGTGAGGCCGGTGATGACGATCGAGTCGGCGGAGATGGTGCGGCGCGGGTTGTGTTCGGCCTGTTCGATGGGCTTGCCGTTGTACACCCACTTGATCTGCGGGTCGGGTGTGCCGTCGGCCTTGCAGCGGATGGTCGCGGTCTCGTTCTCGGCCAAGTTCTGGGATTTAGGTTCCTCGGTGAAGAATGGGGCGGCTGTGGAAGAGATATGAATTAGAATCTATCCAGTTTTTAGGCGTAGCTTTTGATAGCTGCTGTTAACTCATTAGAAAATATACGCGTATAAACATAACTGTACAGGTTGATTCATAAGAGCTGGCGTGGATTTTGTATGCATAGAGTACTTATTTCATACTAAATCCGCGCCAGCCCTTGTGAATCGACCTGTACGCGAGGTAACGCCTGAATCAATTAATTACTTTTTCGGTGTGTTATGATGAAACGGGTCTCTAGAAAATTGTAGAAGTTTGTTTGTTTTCACAAAGAATGTGAAACGATTTCAAGAAATATAGCTTAATTCCATAAAGTAGTGTTTTTTTCATCGTTCTACAATCAAAAACCTATTAAAACAAGTTTGGATTTATCAAAAGCTTAACACTTATCCAGCACCATATTACTGAACATGTTAAGGATAATATAATAAAAAAGCAATGTGGTCTGTAAAATGTGGAAATTATTTTAAGGAGGAACGTTAGAGAAAGTTACCAATTTTAGCCGCTCAGGTGGCGTTGTACGTCGTCTGCGTAGTGTTTTTATTATTTTTAGCTAAATCCAACCAAATATTTACTATTTCTATGTCTTGGCGGAACCAGTAAAAAATGATGAGCTTAAATCGCAACCAATTTCAGCTCTACAGTCTTCTTGTGGACAATAAAACAGATTTTTTTTAAATAATCACAATTTTCCACATTCTCGCACACACGCGTACCCGTTGACAGTCATTAGTGTCAGTGACTGTCAATAATTATTATTATGACAGTATGACAGGTCATGTTTATTTACATATTATTTTGGCGCCATTTTAATCTATTTGATAAAGATTTAGACGTTCAGGTGATGTTGAAATATGAAGTTTTAGTTACATACTATACATATATTGTTAGGTCTCCAATATATTTTTATATTACTGATTTTTTGATTATCTGCACATGTTTGTTACTTCTTTCTTTGTAAATTGACCTCTCACATATGAATAGTTAGTTGTGCAGTGCATGTAACTTACATGTAATCTAGTATACTTACTGACCTAAGTTAGTATACTTTTATAGTATACTTACTTATTAGCCAAGCCAAGAAAAAAACATATTTTATATCGTATTTTATTTATTTATTTTCATTGAGAATTGTCGCGTCAAACTTACTTACTCCAAAATGCTAAAATTCCACTACAAGCAACTTTTGTGAATATCTTGCTACTCTGTCATACATTTAGGATCTGTTATTATTGCGCTGTAAAAAAAGTTTGATTCACGGGTTCGATAGAATATTATTCATAGACTTCGGTAGAATACAAAGCCAAGCCTTTCAGCTGCCTCATATCGCTTCTTAATTCTTGAACGCGCTAGGTAGGCGATCTCCAGTCTGGCTGATTCCAGCCGAACATCTCCATGCAGAGCTATAGCTTTTCATAGCAGGGGTGACGGCAACGAACTTCTGATGATGACACAAATTAGGATTTACTTGGGTAATCCATCTGGTCTCGAGTGTGCGTACGTTTGTTTTCATTATTTTTAGTAAAATGGCAGTACGCTCCGGTGACTACTTCACATCAGGCAGGCTTACCACCTAAGTAGTATGCAAAATGTTGATCAAGGAAATATTTAACTAACTGTTTTCTATTCAAATAATAAAATTAATAACAAGGAATATCTTTGCTATTGTATGAAACATTTTGACAACTTCAAATATAAATGTGACTGTTGTAGGCAACATATTTTTTTAATCGAGCATGGCAGTGCAGTAACGAAAAAGGTTTTTTTCAAACGATACATTTATGGTCAATGATAGCAAACTCTTTTAGCTTTTAAAACTAATGGACTGCATCGAAAAATCCAATATTTTTTACTAAGAATAAGAGCTCGTGTTTATATCCATAGAAAATAATAACTCACGTATTTGTACAATTTTTATCTATACGATATACGATAAAAACGGTTACAATGCAATACCACCTCCATCTTGAAATCAGTTTAGGAAATGAAATTTGTTGATGGAGATAAACTTCGACACCGATTGACAGCACTTTATTTTTAAATTTTTATTAGCTTAGCGGCCAGAAGTTTTAGGAGTAGGTTTTATACAATCTAGTGAATCTAGGCATTCTTTTGACACCTAGAATCAGCTGTTGTTGATAAATGCCGCCCTTTTGTTTACACCGACACGATACTCTACACTCACACAAACAACGGTTTGATCAAAATTTTATTAGTTTTCAAATGGATTTATTTAGAATATTTCTCATTTTTTCGGTATTTTTTCCTTATTGGCGGAATCAGAAGGAAAAGTACTATCGAACTTATAATGTTTCAAATACAGAAAGTGATCACGGCCGGAGAAAAACGGGACTAAAATTTGTATGAAAATTCTCTGAAACGTTCAACCTTAATTTTTACTTTTCAGAATAAAGTTGACTGTTTTAGGTTGTCATCGCGTCTGAAATATCAATAACTAAAATTTACCACAACTAGCGTGTGTTGCTATAGACTGCTAACCTTGCGTTTCGGTACAAAAATGATGTCAAACACGGAAAGGACGCATTTTATACAACTATGTGAATATTTATGTGAGAGCGGAAGGATGGGATTCGGAGTTATACAGAATAATGTTGATGGATATTAATTTAAGGTTTTTTTTAATACTTTATTTCCTTTTTAGGGTTCCGTACCAAAATGGTAAAAAAGGAACCCTTATGGTGCGACTCTGTCTGTCTGTCTGTCTGTCACAGCAAGATATCTCAGGATCTACTGATGCTATCGACTTGAAATTTGGAATAGTGTTAAGAACCGCTAATTTGAGCTTATGGGACAGAAAAAAAATCTTATACCTGTTTTACTTTTTTTTTTAAAGGGACTGAAATGGGATGTCGAAAATCAAAAGTTGAGCTAATATATCGAGTGGGATATCAAATGAAAGGGCTTAACATGTAGATTCCAAAACCGTTATTGTTTATTTTCTTAGACATGTAGTTTTTGATTTAAGACAAAAAACGTTGAAAAAAATACCATTCCCCACCTATTATCTCCGAAGTTACTGAACAGAAAAATCTGTAATAATTACCCATTATGAATATTAACCTAAATATTACAGGAAAAATAAAACAGTTTTCCTAACTTGCAACGTTTTATAGAAATTCGCAAAAATCGTAAGACAGCCTTATTTGCTCCTACTAAACTAACCGCGGCATATGTCGATGTATGGGGACAACAGTTTTACAAGAGCAAAGTTAAGTTTGTGCCACCATACAGTTTTTCTTGAATTATTCACGTATCTACTGACGAGTTTGTACGGAACCCTCGGTGCGCGAGTCCGACTCGCACTTGACCGGTTTTTTTATTTTGTATAGATTTAGGTACCATCGCATCTCGTATTAACTTCGCCAGGGGTGTTCTATCTATTTATCGATTAGGTGAGGATAGTATTACGTACAGAAGTCTCTTTCTCTAACAGAACTGTCGTTCGAGTACGACCACTGGACGGAACACACCGGATCCTACCATCTCTTTCTATCGCATAAAGCATGCTAACGCGTGCTCTTTCTGGTCGCTGGCTAAGGCCGCGCGGCGAGATCGCGTGAGGCACTCCTGCCCCACGTGAACTTACGGAGCACCACGGTACTCAAGATTGGTATTCGTAAAAACTATGGTACGAATACTATGTTGTTTTGTTTGTGCGTTAAATATTTCTATTCAATAGCCTGATTGAAATGGAAATAGATAAAAATGTATTGAATCCTGAAGCGAACGTTGATTACTTCGGTATATCTGGAGCTGCCTATCTTTTGCTTAAAGCTACGAGTAGGTATATACAACCTACGACCCTAGAAACTATACTGCAAGGTTTCTTTTGCGAGTAATCCACAGATATATCATTCTACAAAGTTTCTTCTTAATATTTTTATTCGAATTTGTTTTACCATCTACTTTTTTTTCAATATTCTTCAAGTGGGCCATGTACCTATACCAAAATACAGAGAATGAATCCCTCAAAGTTTTTATAAAAATCTAACCTGAAATCACGATTATTTGTTAAAGATACTTCATCGTTACTTTTCAAAACTGAGAAACACGAAATGAAGCACACCCCGAATTATAACTAAAACTAGAACCCAAATTATACTGAAAGGAAAAGCATGTTTTGAGTATCGATAATGAGATACAATGTACTCGTCTACATTGTGCCTTCGAGTATAGAAAAGAGGTTTACAACCGCTACTTTAGAATAAAAAGGTGTAATGCAGCTAGTCTAAAATGTCCGATATGGGATGGTTATTGGGGACTCGGCGCCGGCGGAAGGCATACGGAAATATACGGATAAGGGGATACCTGGTGCATAGTATATAGATAGATTCGAGAGAGTTCGGCTGGAGCTGGTACTCGATTGCTTACGTGTGACTACGTCCGGGGCGAGACCACCTCGATTGTATTGCGAGACTATTGATTTCTGTGAAAATTACGTTGGTTTTCCAAGGGTAGTATTGTTTGTTCATTAAGGATGATATTGATTTTTTTATGTCTAGAGTCAAGGTCATTTTGACGTTATTTTTAAACTCCTTTCCCTCTTTAGCAAACATATTTGAAGTTCTCTATAGCTGCGTAAAGAGAAAAAATACAACAATCCCATTTTGCATTTATAATTAGGTTGAGGAACACATAGTTTTACCTATGAATATACACACATTTTGATACAGGCCAAAACTACTCTAGGAGCACTATAGATGGATATACTTCAAAGCAAACAAAATGGCTCCATTAACTTACAGGCATAAGAGGAGAGACCAGACTATTGGTTCTTCAATTCGCTTAATGTCCCAAATATTAGCAAATTTTTGTTTTATTATCGTTCAAAACCCCGAAACAGCCAAACACGCGTTACTCAAGGAATATAGGGCAAGTATAGCTCCATTGGCCCGAGTTGGCTTAGCGTTGTTGGCAGAGCGTTATTGGCGCGTGACTTAGCAGTCACCAGTGGGCGCGTCTCGGGTCTAGGGATTATGAGCGTTTATATTTCCATTCATCCCGACGTTTACGCATTATGTAATTGTAGGAATTGGCTATAAAAATGTTACACAATCAGACTTGTAGATGCCAGTGCAAATGGTTCGAAATATCACTTGTAGAAATCTGGGTGTCACACCAACGTTCATTAAGAAGTTCTTGTATTCATCAACGCAATTGGCCTCTCGATGGGACCCGGTTATTCTATGCTTGTCCCTCGTGGCTATGACGCTACATTATACAAATGTACACTTACCAAATTAATATAACGCTTTGAATGTACCAAGGGATAAAGCATATCTTGGCAGGTTATTAGTTACTTTAACTTGGTATTTTATTAAGCAACTGAAATCATTTCTGTCGTAGATTGTCCCACTCTTTAAGCAAAGTCTCATACGAGTATCAATCTAGTATGAAAATTAGGCGCTTAGTTATTGAAATGTCATCAGCACGACAATACCTATTAGCACTTCATTATAGAACTTGAGTGATAGACTATATTTTCTATTGTTTAATTTCTGTGGGAATATAACAAGGTGTGCCGTCCCTCAATGATGCGCTTTGGTTGTGCTTGCGTGACACACGGAATAAGCTGCCCACACTTTAAATACAAACGTACGGAAACAAACTTCATATGAAGAGTACGTAAACTGGCAGTAAAAAGCTACGAAAATATATTCGTAAAAGTTGTTGAGAGCTGGCGTATGCATTAGGTTCGGGGGTACGATAAAATTCGACTATTCACCGCAAAAACATAGTGCGATTTTTTTATTAGGGCACGTGATTCTAGAAGAAAAAAAATTATAAGAATATTGTTTGAGATAATATGCCATCAATTTTCGTCGATACACTAGTAAACCTTAAGAATTTAAATAAGAAAATTTGACGTCCACTGAAATTGAGGCTCCTGCGTCTGCCTGTAATGCCATTTAGTATGAATATAAGTAGATAATGCAATATTTTGCTGTTACAAGTATGCCGAATATAGGATGCAGACAATTACACACGCGAATGGAACGGAAATGATTCGGAAGCCGCGGCTAACCCGGTGACACGAATAGGTGCTGGTTAGAGGAACTAGAGAATACCTACAGAGTGTACAATCTCCACACTTTGCATCTTGTCGCTACAACATTGTTCTGTGACACCAAGGACCATTAAAACAAGAGGACTGTCATTCTCCATACTTTGAATCGTACCCCGACCGCAAGGGGCCAGGCAAAAACTAGATGGCGCTAAAAAACTAACATTTAACGACGTTATAATTGAACAAAGAAACATAGTACAGTAACAATTAGTTCGTAAACAGCTAATAATAAATAAATTCTAACATTTAAATACTGTGTCACGCTTGCAAAGTTGAATAATTGTAAATAATAGTGAGCCAATAAACATGTTACAAATTTAATAATTTTTGTGTTGTGAACCGAAGAACACACCGAACGTTGAATTTATCTAAACTACAAAAAGCTTCGCAATGGGAGATGCGACATTACTTAAATACCTATTACTTAGTATTTATTCCATATGTCCTAAAACCGTGAAATGAAAACAAATGTACAAGCACTCAAATAAATTATTGAGAAATTTAATTAACCACCGTAATCTTACTAATTAATGCAGTTTCAGGCGTGCTTATTCAAATTAAACTCTAATCTTTTCTAATAACGTCTACAATCTTGAAGCTTGAGCACCGTTATGGCTTACAGTCACACAAGTTTATAGAACGATAATGTAATTGATAATTCGATATCATGCAAGGGAAGCCATTAGGAGCGAATTTAACACTGCGCCGGGCACGCGCCAGGGATATTCGATACGGGCATTTATTTAGTGAGGGGAACAGGGAAACTGGCAAGCGAAAGCAGCAATCTGGGTTCTTAAAGATATCCTTTGCAATTTTTTTTATAAATTCGGTGATAGATAACGCAATATCATGGGAGTTTCGGCTTTATCATTTGATATTAGATGCAGGGATCGTTACCGGTATTAATTACGATTGAAATATCATCCTTAATTTGTAACATGTCCTTGATATTTTAGAGTTTAATTTAGGTAGCAATATTATATGTGAAATTGAATACCGGTATTTTTGTATGAAAATTATACCAGTATACGATCCCTGATTAGCTGGGATTGATCTGGACTCCAATAAATCGAGGTAAGCAGTTACAGTCTACGATGGGACGAGCACACTCCAAGATGCCTATGCGTTTCAAAAATGTCAGGATGGGAATTTTCAGAAGATACTAAGACAGATATCATAATCCATACCGGTATAATAACATAATATGTGAAGGTGCGCAGGACTTAAGATTTTGTTAAATGGAACATTTATTAAAAGTTCTTACCAACGGACTACGAAAAAGAAAAGAGTTCTCAGACAAAATGTATTACCTATTTATTATTCTTCATGATTACGATGATTTTTTATTTGATAGCTGTAAACGGTAGATTATACCTTATCCGCTGCCAAAAACACATGCCAAATTCCAAGGTAATCGGATAAAATTGACTTCAATAAACTTTCATTAAATGGGAACATTGGTTCCGCTTAATGCAATATGATACGAAACGGCTTGGCTTTTGGAATCGGATGCCCACCGCCATAGTTACAAAGAAAATTTCACAATTAAATGTTATTTATTTTATTGGTTAAAACGTTTACTGTTGGAATATACAAAAATGAAGCTATCTCGCTTTAAGTATGCTTTCTCTTTCATACATGTGAACACCACTTAAGAGTATAACACAGCCCTTTGTTTTTTGTCAATGCTTGGACCCTTCCCATGAATCGGTTTGTATACCGTCGTGGCCTGGCTCTGTAGGCACACACCTTACCTTGCTAAATAACGATATAATAAACATCATATATATTTGTATCGTTAAATGTGTCTTTCAATAGTATCCCAAACCTCATATTTACATGAAAAAACTAATCCTTGTTACCCTACTTTACTTCACGACCGAAGTTATGCTACGAAGTTACACACCTTTCATCTTATTATCGGAATTTAAAATACCTACGTTTCAAACAATGATGATTCCAATCAATTATAAACAGGACACATTTAGGATCAGAGTACTCAGGCATTTACTGAGTGCCCTCGCCCCATCATCGGCGTAAAAAAAAATAACAGAGTGATGTCAGTGCCCAGCTCAAACAATAAAGTATCTAGGGCGTGTCAGATTACCAGGCAGAGGGCATTCTTTAAAAGGCCGCAGAAACTAGACAGGAAGTTTTGGATGCGTGGTAAACCTTATGTAAAATTAGATTTTTTTAAGGCCACAGTGTGTGTAAAGATAGATGTCGCACCGGGCGCGTAGAATGTCAGTTACATCACTGATCTACATTTATATATTTTTATAGAAAAACCTGCATTACAAGGGAACGCGAAAATGTCGTCCTTATAAAACTTTTCCGTATTAGGAAGGGTCACCCACACTGCTATTTTGGGTGTGCGTTATGCGGCGCGCGTAAAAAGTCTTCCTTATTGAGGTTGCCAATATGTCGGACCATCAAGGCTCATGTCCTCATGGCTTAGGTACTTGTTCACTCAAAGGGACGCTGGAATTTCTTTTTCATATCAATATAATATGGTGATGGAATAGAGGAATTCAATAAACTCGGTGGTCATCAACTCTTATAAACCATTTACCCCCGTCGTGGCGAACATAAAAATCTGGGTAAGGTCGCAAATAATCGCACAACGCTGAATATGTTGGGACGTTGTTAGGATACATATAAGTAGTGTACACACGATTTTGCAGTTTCGAAAAAGTTGTGCTAAAAAATTGATGCTCGAAAAACACCGAAATTTTCGGTCATTTTTCAGATTTTGGTCTGTACCTTCTAAAAGCCGGGTTTTTGGATAAAATTGTCTATGACACTATTAAAGAAGATAAAATTCCCTACAATATGAGTGTAACATCAACTCTGCATGTTTAGAAAATGTTGAGATATAGCACTTCAAAAAATTACAAATTTTCATAAAAAGTTCGAAATTGCACTTTTAGCTACTTCTCAAGCTGAATAGCAGGTGAAAAACTGATCTTACAATGACAATTAGATTTATGAAGTCATAGAGCAATTATTGAGCTTTATTTTACGTATAATTTGAACCCTGTATTAGCAATAATTCTCTTGTTATCAGAAAAAAACCAAATCATTAGAGAACTCAGATTTTTCAGGAAAGAGTGCTCCTAAAGCAAATTGTTGGTATATTGCGCAGTTATTCATAGGAAGTTTTAAAAATGACTTTATATTTCTAAACAGCATTTATTTAGAAAGTCCTGAGGGACTATGATGATCGCGTACATCGCACATTATGTAAATGACAAAAGCATCGTCACATTTACATACGTGCGTAAATTCGAGAGTGTTGAATACTTTATTATTTATTTATACTGTGATATGTACAACCATCATATGCCCGCTAAATTAGTCTTAAATACACATTGTATGATCTTGGTCATAAAATGTCAAAATCAACGTGAACAGGACACCATGTAAATTCGTATTTATTGCAATAAGTTACAACTTAGAAGAGTTAGAAGTGAGTATGTATGAAGTTCCTACTGGAACATTCCATGAAAACATGTTTTTTTGTCGCTTACGTAATGCTTTCGTAGCAAACCCTAATAATTTTTTAGTTACTAAGAAACACTACCAATCTTAAAGCCAAGTTTTGATATTACCATACCGATATTCAGATTTTAATTTTACTTGTAAAAAGTATTAAAAAGGTAGTGTCCCTGACGTAACGTTTCCGTGGAATGCTCCTACTGTGTTTGAGATAACACCTCTGCCCTTTTTCAGCCGAGGAAAACTGTGACTCGGTTTCCCGTTTCCTATTACCCCACTCATAAGGATCTCATGTGGGGCTCCTTGACAAGGAGTCCTTGTCCACCCAAATTTGTATTTTTCCCTATCTCCTACGACTTATTATGCACCCAGTGGTAGGTTATGTAGGAATATCGGGTAGGGCAGCAACGGCAGCAACGTCTTCCATTGGAGTTAAACTAGAGTGATGGACTTTAGCACTGTTAGAAGATCGTACACGTATTCCGTAACATTAGGTTGGTCATCTTGCCTACATTTCGCATATTGTTAGCTTATCTAGCATATAATTTACATATTTCACACAACTGTTAGCTACATCCTACCCATCACGATTCAGTCTCTCTATCGCAACTGCTTGATGGAGGTCATCTTTACTATTGAAATTAAAACATCAGGATGGATTGTAGCATAGTATTTGTTACAATTACGAAAGGCTGTGGAGAAGAAAAAGCTCATGCCAGACAGCTAGGATTAACCTTGTTCTCTGCAGAGTTTGTTAGGGGAAAACCTGAGGCTAATTACGAGTACATAGTAGAAGACAAGCTAATATTATTAGTAAAAATCCATACAAACTTACTTATAATATTATACGTACTTTGTTATGCAATAAGCCCCTGCTTGACAACTTAGCCATAAACATGATTTTGACGACACTTTTCTAGGTGTAATTCAGAAGAATACGACCATTTAGCCAATTGCATAAAGGCAAGCCTAATATTATAAGTACTTACACAAAATAGGAGCATTATTAGACGCGGAAAACTAGTAGGTGTAAACGTATAACCACGTATAACTACATACCTACCGGTTGCGTGACGTTTCGTTGACAAACGTTGAATCTAATGTTTTATGTCATCGAAGATAACTTTTTGCTGGATTCCGTAAAATGTCAGTAATTCAAGGGTAACTACATAGCCACTCTTTAGTGTAAGTTATTGCGATAGATACTAATTTACATTGCGTCCTGCAATTCTATCACTGGAGTCAGCCGAGGACTCGCCATCACTAAAGTGATGGCGACTCGTTGGTTTTCACATTTTATGACCAAGATCATACAATGTGTATTTAAGACTAATTTAGCGGGCATATGATGGTTGTACATATCACAGTATAAATAAATAATAAAGTATTCAACACTCTCGAATTTACGCACGTATGTAAATGTGACGATGCTTTTGTCATTTACATGATGTGCGATGTACGCGATCATCATGGTCCCTCAGGACTTTTTAAACGAATAATGTTTAGAAATATAAAGTAATTTTTAAAACTTCCTATGAATAACTGCGCAATATACTCACAATTTGCTTTAGGAACACTCTTCCTGAGAAATCTGAGTTCTCTAATGATTTGTTTTTTTTCTAATAACAAGAGAATTATCGCTAGTATAGGGTTCAAATTATACTTAAAATAAAGCTCAATAATTGTTCTATAACTTTATAAGTCTAATTGTCATTGTAAGATCAGTATTTCACCTGCTGTTCAGCTTGAGAAGTAGCTGAAAGTGCAATTTCGAACTTTTTATGAAAATTTGAAATTTTTGAAGTGCTATATCTCAACATTTTCTAAACATGCAGAGTTGATGTTACACTCATATTGTAGGGAATTTTATCTTCTTTAATAGTGTCATAGACAATTTTACCCAAAAATCCGAGTTTTAGAAGCTACAGACCAAAATCTGAAAAATGACCGAAAATTTCGGTGTTTTTCGAGCATCAATTTTTTAGCACAACTTTTTCGAAACTGTAAATCGTGTGTACACTACTTATATGTATCCTAACAACATCCCAACATATTCAGCGTTGTGCGATTTTTTGCGACCTCGAATGTTCGAAATGACTGGGTCAATTTGGGAACTGAAAATTGCATCCGAAGTAGTTTTTTACTCGACACGGGCGTCTAGCCAAGTCGGTGAAAAATTTGGACACGAAATTGGTTTAGACGAGCGTACGTGCTTGAGTGCTGGAACTTCAGGTGAAGTGTCGATTGTTACTCGTTGCATTAAACAAATCCTTCTTTTGGTAGAAAATTCTATTTAGAGAAGAAAGTTTCGCCCGTGGCGCACTCAGTACAAAAGCTCCTTTCAACACTGCAATGCAATTATTACAGAATTGTTTAATTTTATATTGAATATAAATAGTAAGGTTACTAATAAAGGTTATTGTTTGACACACGCCCTTTAATCCTAAAGTGCCCTGAAATGCTGTTCTACAAATTAGACGTGTACTCAAGGCCGTGACCCAAATGAAGTTCAGGGAGTGGAGTGAAATTCAAATGGATACACATGCCGACTTTTTATTTCCACAAACGCGTATCTGATGAAATCGTTTTATTGCAAACGCAGTCGTGTTTAGCATAAAAGGAAATTCACATTTCTATCAATTATTGCGTCACAAAAGAATTTAGAAAAGAAGAGTACTTTAATATGTTATTCCCAAGCCAAGTAGGTACATGACTGGCGAAATTTGGTAAACCCTAATAGGATTTACATTTACCAGTGGCGTGGCGCTGAAGAAATCCTTGGGCAAGCCGGAGCAGCTTTGGCTTAAATTTTCTTTAAGAGCACTAGAATTAAGTGCTGAACTGCCTGATATTAGGCAAGCCGATAGGAATCGAGTTCTATGGACGCCACGCCACTGACATTTACTCCTTTGTGTTATTATGACGATTCGTTTGATGTTTGATTTTTAAATCTTATATTTATTATTCTTACATAATTGGTCACTCTGATTCGAAGTTATAGAATTTATCATTACACAAAAGTGCAAAAGTAATTTTTACACGAGTGTTGAAATTGATAAGTGACCCGATGACTGAATCAGGTTTCATTTGTAATAGTCATTTATTAGTAGCGGACTATAAATACGAATGACACTTTTTATCTTCAGTGATGTAATCATTTTCATTAGTTTCTATTTTAATTTATTTTCTCACATGTATAGGTACACATTACAAACGGAGCCACTGATAACTGACAACCCATAAACTTTAACACGTTGCAATAAAGTTTACATCCGCTTACAAATATACAATTAAGTGTCTTCTATTGTACTCATAAAAAAATCACAACTTCGCCAGATTGCGGAACAATTTGTTGGCGAATAAATACACTCGTACACCTACGTACTGTACTATGTATATACAAGGAAGGTTCATCAGTGACCAACTTTATTCATAGATATAGTCTATGTATCGACATAGTAGTTCGGTGATTTGATTTAATCAAAATACTAGTGTTTTCAGTAGTACTAACTGTGGTGAAAATATCAGCTGGCAAACATCATTAGGTACAAAGCCGTTTATTAATCTATGAAGTCACTACTTGTCATTCAACTTTTCACCAAAAATGTTGGTCATGAATAACGATGAGGCAGCACTAACAACTACAGGGCATCAGAAGTATTCTACTATCACTCACCTTTAATGCTAAGGTTGATGGAGTGTGTCTTCGCGGAGCCGACGCCGTTGCTGACCTCGCAAGTGTACGTGCCCTGGTCCTCGTAGTTCACTCGCTTGATCACCAGCGTCTTGCCGTAGTTGTCCTGGGTCACGCGGCTGGACGACGAGATGATATCGCCCTCCTTCCTCCATACCACTTGAGGGAGCGGTCTGAAAATATCTGGCCTGTTAATCTTCTGCTTGACTAACTTTACAACGATAAGTCCAACAGATATTTCGCATACTTTTACAAGATTACGGCTTTAAACGGAACAAGGGTTTCCAGAACAACACTGCCACAGTTATAAGAGCTGAACACGGTAGACCACGAAACATATAGACTCTTATGAGAACTGTAATAACTTTGACATGAGTATAACTTACGTTCCGCCAAATATACAGTAGAGTTCGACTTTCCGCCCTCTTAGCGCGACCTCGTTCCTCCTGGTCGTGTACTGTTCTTCGGGCGGGTACTTGTTCTGGGTCGGCGATATTCCGCCAGTCTGCTTCACTTCAAGATACACCTTGTTGCCGAGCTTGTACTCGTTCCTGAACAAGGACTTGGCTGCGCAGGTGTAGGCGAGGGAAGTATCTCCGCTGGCGTCGTAACGCGTCACGTTGGAGAACCAGAGGTTCCCCTCAGGGTCGAGCGTCATGCGGGAATTATTGATGGTCTTTAGCTGGCCTTGGTCACCTTGCAACATCCAGTAGACGTTGGGTTTGGGCCAGCCGTCGGGCGGGTGACAGGTCAGTTTGAACGGGCGACCTTCTTGAGCGGTGACGACTTTCTGGGAGCCGTCGGTTTCTTTGAACGAATTCAACTCGGCCTTTCGCACGAATACCGAGTTAGCTGTCGCTGTGCCCCATTCGTTGTAGGCAAAGCACTGGTACTGGCCCAGGTCTTCGTCTTTGGGTTTGCTGACGACTAGAGACCCCCGGCCGGGCTGTTGCGACATTCGGTCGGAGTAGCTGGCGTACTCGAACGGCTTGCCGTTCTTGATCCATCTGTACCTGTTGTGGACAAAAGAAGACGGCTGAGTAAATGGGAATACTTTTTGTGAATGTATTCACGAACGTGCATTTATTTGCATAAATTGGAATAATGTTGACGTAATAAAATAGTAGTCGCTTAGTAATGTTTTGAATTGGCACAACCATTTGGCACAAATATTCTGCTTGTCACGATCAATACAGATTTATGAAGATATCCTAAATGTATTAAAGAATAACTGGCACATGTTTTATGCTGTAAAGTTACTATTAAGAATAGTCAATAAATATGCACACTAACAGGCAATTATCTGCCAGCTAGCTAGTGGGTGTAGCTTGCTATTCCGAGCATTGCAGGGTTGGTGTGGGAAGGAGGAACAAAGAATGCCATTCATATGTTGTTGATGCCTTATTCCAGCGTTGACGTATACATTCGCGATGTAAACTTGTGAATGACGTAACGTTCCGGTGTGACACCTAAGCAGCCGTAACGAGTGGTTAGGTCTGGTCAGTTGTCTCTTTCAATAGATGTATGTTAAAGCATCGCAAATTTAAGACACTGGTAACAGGCTAGTTTCTTGTTAGTAGATTTATTGATGATGCTAGCAAGCAGAGTGAAGAAACGAAGTGTGCAAACATTTAGGATCAAATGACGATTTCGAATTCTGTCGCTTAAATTATATGCATTTTCGTTAAATCGGAAGATATTTGCGTAGAGAGAGGTGATTTTCTTATACCGCTGACCTATCAAAGGCGTGGAAACATCGCTGGTTGTTTGTGTCATTTTGACTCCTAACCCGATATGACGATGTGTGGACGATGTCAATAGGAATAGTACGACAATTACGACGTACTGTGCAAAAGGGACAGCGTAAGTGTCTAATTTATGATCAACGACTTGTTTGGTCACGATTATCCAATTCTATATGTTGAGTGTGACCTTCGCTAGGGACCGCTTTAAAATTGATCGTAAAGCATTGCAAGTTCCAACATACCTACTTTGTTAGGACTGGTTTCATTCGACCTATGTTTTAGACTAGGTTTAACATTGGTGGCGAATAAAATGTTAAAATACTTGGAGTCGGAGTGAACAGTCCTTAGCTGAAATTCAAACTTTGAGAATGCCGTATGAACTGTATATCAAATAACTATTAAATTGATATAAAATAATCACATACACGTAGCTTTTTAAGAATTATTTGTTCTATCCAATTATTTAACAGTAAAATTTAATAAGGTCTACGAAATATTCTCATCCTTTTAACCTTTGAAATTTGACATCAACCGTAAGAAAATGTATAAAACACCCCTCAAGGAAAACAGAGTATACGAATGATGTAAACATTGCGTTTTTATATTTTTACGGATTACATTAACTAAGCCCTAAAAATACTCATTAACATTGTTTAATTAAACTTTGGGTGGCAAATTAAGTTAATGAAATCGTGATTTGGGTGCCCACATTTACTAATAAACTCACATACATACATACATGAAACCTGAAAACATAACACTCCTTTTTTTGGGCAGTCGTGTAAAAAGTATCGCATTTTTTGAGACGAGATAAAGAGTAATTTGTAGTGTTTTTTTACGTTTATCGGAAATCCAAGTCATTGACGATCTCTCGTCACTGTCACTCCTGATCTTGACTAGGTATGCAATTTTGGGATACCACCGCGTGGGATCTCCTTCATAAGGCTTCAATTGGGTAATTGTGCTTGATTTACAATACTAGACATATTTCAGGTATTCTAAGAATATTTTGAGCTTCTGAAGGTCAGGGAATGTCACCGTCACAAGCCATCATTACTTTAACGCGCGTTTCTTCTATGAACGATTGTTCAGTGAGCACCTTATGTGAGTCGAATTGCTCAGTCCTGCTGCATATAAATTCGAATTCTGTACACTTCAAATTAAAGGAAAAACGCTTGCACAGTAAGCGTCAAATAGTCTGTAACATCCAAAGCGCCATGTATATCGCAACATATTTTTATTGCTATAGGCACAAAGGTGTGTGACGATATAATATGGCGCTTTGGATGTTACAGACTATTTGCTGCGAATGTACTCAGTTGTAGAGTCTGTGCGGAAAGAGAATAGGCGTGGCGAAAAACGGATTTAACCTAACCAGTATGGCATTTTTTTTTTGCAAATACGGTAGAAAAGCATTACAGCCCCCCCTCCCCACCCATCTAAATCTTATTCTCTTTCCGCACAGACTCTAACACCATTGTAATGTAAAACATTCTGCTGAATTCCCTGTCTCATCATTCCCCTCCCCTTTTCAAAGATAAAATTAAGTATAAACATGCTTTTGCGTTGTTATTTGCGCCGTATTAATGTTTAAATTTGTAGAGTCGGTCACGGTGTTAGATGGTGTTAGCGTCTAAGGGCCTAGTTTAGTGGTTTCTAACCTTTATTACCATATCTCTAAAAAATAGGTAATACAAGCTTATAAAAAAGTACTCAAAGAAAAACGACTTCATATTCGTACGTATTACCACGGGAAACCTTAATTTTACCCTTGGAGGGGTAATTACCCACAGGTTAAGCTGGTTAGGAACCACTGGCCTAGACGTATTTCAGTCGATTCACCAGAGCAGAACCAACTCTTGAAGGAAAAACAAGCACCCTTGGTTTTAACTTTGTCACCCCGTCATGGTATAAATTAATAGAGTTGATTAGGGTATTAGCCGAGCCTGGTAGTGTGGAAGTAGGTTCTCCAGAGCAGAGCCAACGAGGACTAATGTCCGTACTCCTTATTGACCTACAAATAATCCGTGCGAGTGAATGGGTCATGCTATAAATACACGCGGGGGGCTTCGTATAATGTGCTCTTCAATAAGGATCTATATCGGGATCCCTAAATTTTTTTAACCTATTTTTGCATTCCCTAATACTGTTTGTCATAATGATCATTTGTCCTAACACTCACATGCCCTAATATTTGATCCCCTCACATCATTTCTGCCAGCAGTTCGTTTTTGTTGGGGGACGCAGTTTCAAACCTAACCTAAACCTAACTCAACCTAACCTACTTTTTCTGTCTGCTTTTTTCCATGCGGGGGGCTTCGCCACCCGAGCCTCCCTCGTGGGGGGCTTCGCCCCCCCCGTCCCCCCTTTTTAAGCCTTTTCGTAGCTAAGAACTCGTGCATAACTCTAGTTGCTTAGGACAAACGATGTTAGGGATCGCGAGGAATATGCAAAATAACATTAGGAATATTAATAGTTATGGCAAAAAAGCTTCGGACAACAGAGTATTATGGCAAAAATAACATTATGGAAAAACCTTATTATGACAACTGATCGTTAGGCCAAATACCCATTAGGACAAAACAGTTAGGGCAAGTGATTTTAGGACAAACGATGTTAGGGATCTCGAGGGACACCCCTTCAATAAATATGGAACAATAAATCGATATACGTAAAACAAAGTCGGATTAATTAAACCATTTATAACTCGGGACCGTGTGGACTGATTTTAATAATCTTAATTTTTTTTGGTTTTTCTCTACCCCGAATAACAGAATAACTATTAACACATTTAAAAAATAAAAAATTCTGTGGCTATTGGATCCAATAAATTTTTCTTTTCTATCGTTTTTATTAAAGCATTGTAGAAAAAACTATGAAAATTGATTGAACATTTTTGACGCTGGTCACTGTAAAAAGTTCTATAGTTTAGACTAAAATGTACACTGATAAGTAAGAGTGATAAGGCAAAACACCGTTTCAGACGGTATATTTTAATTAGGAAGAACACATTGACTGAAAGAGGGCTCTATTTCCTACCGAACTGACTTCTTTAATTTGACCAAACCATGCATCAGTAAAGTTAGAACGTTTACCAGAGTTAAATAGTCTCCTCATATCATAAACTAGGCATAACTCCGGTAATACAAATATGTAGAAGCTATTTACTCAGAATATATGAATAAATTAAATGCCAATGAATCACACGAGTGATAAAAACTATTGTTTATGTTTATCAATACAGCTATAAATTGCCTGATACCGTGTCATCAGGCAAACGGAAGGCAATCACAAATGAGATCATTATAGACCTCGGTCCCCGAGATGACTGCATCACTTGACTCACGCCAAAAATAAAATCATCCTAGAAAATTGAAATATATTGAGTAGGTAATTTGATAGCTGTGTTAGGTTTAAATGGGTATCTAATTAATTAAGCATAAGAGCATTTCTATTATCCTTGTACCCAATCAAGATTTTGTTAGCACTTTTTCAATGCTTAAAATTAAAAAAATATGTAACAAGGAAATGTACAAGGAAAAATTGCCCATAACTACCATGAATACAGTGGCATAACCATAGGATCGCAAAGTGGACATAGATAGTGGCATTGGCCCCCGACCTGCGAGTCCCGGCCCGAGTAGACGTTTGAGGATACGAAGATCATGACATTTATTACAAAATTTCGGAGGGCTCCATCTCCGATAAAATTGCCACGGGTCTCAGAGATTACACCACTGCATTAATATTAAAAAAAAATAGCAATTGCTCTCCCGGCGATCTTCGTTCCACCTCGGAATTTTTAATTTTTCAAATGTTTTAATAGTTACCTATTCTGTTATTCGGGACAGAGACAAACCTAAAAAATCAAAGATCACAAAAATCGGTCCGCCCGTTCTCGAGGTATAAATGCTTTAACTATCCTGACTTTGTTTTATGTATTTAGAAGATATATGCCAATGTACAGTCACCGGCAAAAATATGTTGTGAATCGCAGCACACGTACATTTCTGACACGACCTTACTGCAATATTAATAGAGTGGTGTCAGATATTTTTGCTTGCTCCGTTTCATCATATGTTATTGCCTAAGTCTAAGCGGGCGGGATATTGAACAGTGGTAGTTAAAATAATAACAATATTTGAAACTTAAGGGAGTTTACTATGTAATCAATGCTTGTGGTTATATATTCACCATTTATAACTACGCTCTTGTATGTATAGCGTCAGAAATGATAATTGTCAGAAATACAAAAAATATTTTTCCAAACCGCAGGGATTTTACTGTAATGCGATATTGCGTGCTATTTTCCGTTTTTACGCGTAATAAATAATATAATAATTATTATTTTATGTGTATAATTTTGATTTATTTCTCGGGCATTCAAGTACAGCTTTGTCAATCATAACATAATTATTATATGTATAAATATGATCCCTTCTTCGTAGTGCACTTGATGAGTAAGGGTACTTGTAAATTAAGAACTCTTGACTTAACCACTTAAATAATAATTAATCCTAAACTCCTTAAGGAACAAGTTACTGGTATAAACTCAGCTTGACATACTGCCGTCCTAATTCAAAAGGACGCATCTCAAAAATATCAAATTACACTTTTTAACATTTTTGCATAGAAAATTTATTAATGAATCATATGACATTTCCAAAAGAAATCTTAATTTATAAACTTTCCTAAAAGTTATTAAGAAAATTTAGCACATCTCCAAATCATGCCATTTCCAAGACTAAAATTGCTTGTTCCCAGAACGTATGAAACTGAGATGCGTCCTTTTGAATTAGGACGGTAGCATAGGCGCGTAATTAAATCACATAACACTTAGAGTTGCAGGCCATAGTTTTTTTTTTCATGTCAACGAGATCACGTTATCTCGGCGCAATCTCCCTGCGTTAACCCGAGACTGTTTGCAAATATAAGTGCAGTCGAGAGGCGATACTCGAGCCGCAGGCTTATGTCACAACGATTACAGAGAGATTTCATGCGATAAAACAAGATCTTATGTAGACGGTAGAAGGGTGGTTTTCGTATGGTTCTGTTGCGAAGGATTATAGCTCAAGCAAGCAGCTAAATGGGTCTGATGAACATTTTAATTGTAATTTTTCTGAAATAGTAGCTACGTTGGATAATAATCTGTGAATTGTGACTATGACTATGAAATAACATGCCTGTTTTCTTTGTCTAGCTTTGCAGATCGTTTGTTCAACTTAAAATACGTGCCGTATCCTTGATTGAAAATAGAATTCGTGACAAATAGGCTACTTGATGACAGTTCAAATCAGCTTCTTTTTATGAAGTGTCAAAACGCTCCAAAAGTATGCAGTTTAGTATGAAATACTATCTTGTGACGTGCTTGTGACGTCATGCTCAACATGGTGCCTTATTTTTAGTTTTCGTCATTGTAAAATCGTTGATGGCACGAAAAAAAGTTTGAATGATTTTATCCGGGCTGTTTTGGAAGCGTAATTTGCTGGTTAGAGTTAATGAATTTATTTTGATTGTTGTCAAATACCCTATTGAAGATGATTGATGTTGACAATAAAACCGTTTAAAAAATAACATAAGTGAGCTGGTTGACACTTATTGTCTTTAAAAATGTTTCTCTATTCTATAAGTATCAATCAGTCTAGTCAGTTTAACGTTTACGTTAATTGATTGATGTGATTAATAATAAATTCACATCCACGAAAATTATTTTCACTGTAACCTAGAACCAGCCCGAATCACATATAATTTAAAATGTTACAGGTTTAAAACCCGGTAAGACTTTTATATCCGCAAAAAAGTAAAAAGTCATCAAACTTAAACATCGCTCACTCATTACGTTGCGGGGTTAAACAATAAAATGAAAGCCTCGAATTTCCACTAACGCAGCCAGGAGGTTTTAAATGTAGGTAAACAAAAGTTGAAATGAAACTTTTATGTTGACACAGCGGTCATTTTGTTCCAGCTTTGTTTGTAGGGTAGCCTCCCTTTTGTGATTCGTATTTGTGGTTTATGTCTGTTGCTGACTCAAATTATGATAGGATTTTGAATAGGAATAAAAGGATGACTTGTCTGTCTTTGTTAATAAAACCAATAGTTATTGTTGCTCTATTATTAACTTATTATTTTCCTTATAGTTGTTATTTAAAAGGGCCTCTAAATAAACAGAACAGATACCCATTAGCTTTCTGCTCTATGCAAATCGACAAAAGGTTACCATGATAAAAATATCGTACATATTAGTGTCGTTTATACTCCGTTTTTTTTTTTCAATGTGGAATTTTGGTAAACAAAACAATCAGTGGTCATCAACAATCAATGAACAATTTAAAAGTACATGATATTTATTATCTCGATTTCATTGTCCGATATTAATTTATTAGTTATAAGCCTAAAGTACTCAGTAGGCCAAGGCAAAGCATAATAATATAATCATATTCTTTAAAATATTTTCAATACACTAGCTCATAAAGTGGCTCTAATTTCATTATTCTGACGCGCGGAACGTAGCTTTTAGTACACGCGTACTTTTACTTTGATAAATCACAAAATAAATACAAAAACAGAGGTACTAAATGATATGATAATCATTATTTTTTAACACTGCTGACGAGACCTTTTTAAGAGTAAAGCCCCAGTTAGACGAAGCGAGAACTCGTATGCGAGTTTCATTTCATTGCGGCGTTTGATCGATCGATTGAACTCATCGTAGTCATCGTACTTAGCTAGCCCGCAATGTAATGAAACTCGCTTACGACTTCTCGCCTCGTCTAAATAGGGCCTAAGTGCGATTAGTGGATTGGAACTCAACCACAACACGAAACATCGGTGTAAAGATCGAAGCGAACTGTTGGTTGTCCGTTCTTTCTTTGATAGTACATCCAACCAGGGCTCGAAACCGGTATTTTTCAAAAACCCCGAAATAGCCCAATATTATTTTATTAGATTATTAGATTATTAGATTATCTGGTTAAAACACGAAATAATAAACCAACGACGATAAGAACGGAAAGTATACCGGGATTTTTGTATCATTTGTATGGAGCAAATACCGGTTTCCGAGCCCTGCATCCAACAACATCGGAATTTAATCCCTGATCTTCCTTCGAATAATAAAACTTAAAGGGTACGGGATGGAAAACTGTATGCAAAAGTTAGAAAATCGACAGAGACGAAGTAGCACATAATATTTGCCAACATTGTCTCCAATCAACACTCTTTACGATCCAGTAACAGGCGCGAAGGACGCACGCATAAAACTTCAATGTATTTAATCGTTGACATTATGTCATAGTTATTTTTACGGTCATGATATCAATGCCATTGACCTTTTATGCCCGCACCGGACTTACACGAGACTCGGTCTCACATGACCCACTTCGCTTATACTTAGTATTCATCTTAAACTTGTTGCAGATGTAGGTAACACTAAACTGCAGAGAAAAGCGTCTGGGGATGTTTTAAAACCAAAAGGTACACTCTGACACTGATTGTGCACAGAGTAGACATACGCAAGACTTTTCATATGTGTATTTCAAATTAGATTTAACCCATGATTTCGTCAGCGTAGAATTAGAGTAAAATATAATCCGTAATTGAAAAATAATTAATTTGCCATACAATTTTCCACTCCCTTTTTCCTCTCCTTAAGGGATGATTTCCAGGATAAAAAGTATCTTATGTCCTTCCTTCACAGTCTCAAAACTATCTCTATTTTAAAATTCAGCTATATCGGTTCAAGCAGACAGCAACTACTTATCGCAATTATTTATTTAAGTTTGGATAATTTCAATAGAATCTTAATTCAATCAACTCATTGCTGTAAACCAGAATGTGATTCTTGCTCAGACTATTATCGTGTATATTTGTGTATATACGTATGTAGGTATATGAATTAAGATGTCACACGACAGCCTTGTAAACACCCACTCATCCTCAATGAGCTATAGTAAATTTGGTGGAAGTAGAGGTACAGTCAACATCATAAATATATGTATGTTACCAAGGCGACGAAACATAAAAAGATTCTTATTACGACACTGTTACCAGAACTCCTATATGTATTAGATGATGTTGGACGTAAACGCCAGTACGCTCAGAATTTCGTTTGATTTGAATTGCCGTTAGCCGAACGCGATCCAAAAATACATCATTGTTGTGGTTGAATAACCTCAATTTCGCTTTCACGTTTAATAAAAGCATTATCTAGTAAAAACTTTCTTGGCTTTATATTAAAATTGAACGATAAGTTACACAACTTTCGCACCTTTTTGTGACCTTAAACTACAACATAATTTATACAAAAAATGTACGTAACGAAAATTAATCTCGCTTTATTTACCTTTGGGAATTTAGCTCTTTATTACTTCTCGAAGTTGCCAAAACACCGAATTAGTAGACGATTCCAATTTAAAAACACATATACAGGGTGTCCCTAAAACCAACTTTTATACGATCAGGGCTGATAGACCAGCTCATAAGAACCTAGATTAAGCAAATTTGACCTCAGTAAAAATCTCTTAGTTTTCGAGATATTGACGTTTTTGTAAAACTCGTGCTAAGTGATACCCTGACTCGGTGTTTTGAGTGTCATTGCTAAAATATCAAGTATTTTACAAATCTGTATTTTGCTATGTGTGGCCAAATAACTATGCTATTGAACGTATTTTCTATTTTTGCTAATTTATTCATGCTGTGGACACAGTACAATAACAAAAAAAAATTATTCGATTTTTTTCAAATTTCACCTCTGACTTCGAACTAGCGTGGTGAAAAAAAAATGTACCAACATAACCAGGCACTCAACGTAAAAAAATTGCGCATTTACTGTAGTTTCTAAAATGGTATAAAATTTACTAAACACTGTAATAATTTTTGAAATAATGATATTTTGTTACAAAATTAACTGTCTGCCGCCTTCATCTCATACGATCCGGTTGAACTAAGTTTGCACCTGGCGTGCTTGACATCACATACAAATTAGGTGCAAACTTCACGTAATCGTCAATATCTCGAAAACTAAGAAATTTTTATGAGGTCGATTTTACTCAGTCTCGTTTTTTATGAGCTGGTTTATCAGCCCTGTTCGCCATTTTGTAAAAGTCGCGAATTTTGATAGCCTGGATCAGTCTTTCGAATGTCATGACTTCAAATTTCAGTATTTGCTTAATCTGCTTTTTGTTAAACATTACTTAATAATTATGCTATCATACCTTTTCTGTTCGAAATTCAAATTCTGGTACGAAATTTAACCAATGGAATATTGTAGTATAACCTCCTTTTGAATTAAAATGCTATTATCTTAAAAACTACGGTGTCTAGTGTGTAAAATCTTACTATTTTAAACTACATTATTTTTTTTTATTTTAGCATGGTAAATTTGTTTTAAGTATTATGCTATGCGATTCAAATTCGAGGTCATATTTTGAATCACGTAAAATCTAATTTATTTTGATAAGGTATGATAGCATAATTATTAAGTAATGTTTAAAACAAAAAGCAGATTAAGAAAATACTGAAATTTGAAGTCATGACTTTCGAAAGACTGATCCAGGCTATCAAAATTCGCGACTTTTACAAAATGGCGAACAGGGCTGATAAACCAGCTCATAAAAAACGAGACTGAGTAAAATTGACCTCATAAAAATTTCTTAGTTTTCGAGATATTGACGATTACGTGAAGTTTGCACCTAATTTGTATGTGATGTCAAGCACGCCAGGTGCAAACTTAATTCAACCGGATCGTATGAGATGAAGGCGGCAGACAGTTAATTTTGTAACAAAATATCATTATTTCAAAAATTATTACAGTGTTTAGTAAATTTTATACCATTTTAGAAACTACAATAAATGCGCAATTTTTTTACGTTGAGTGCCTGATTATGTTGGTACATTTTTTTTTCACCACGCTAGTTCGAAGTCAGAGGTGAAATTTGAAAAAAATCGAATAATTTTTTTTTGTTATTGTACTGTGTCCACAGCATGAATAAATTAGCAAAAATAGAAAATACGTTCAATAGCATAGTTATTTGGCCACACATAGCAAAATACAGATTTGTAAAATACTTGATATTTTAGCAATGACACTCAAAACACCGAGTCAGGGTATCACTTAGCACGAGTTTTACAAAAACGTCAATATCTCGAAAACTAAGAGATTTTTACTGAGGTCAAATTTGCTTAATCTAGGTTCTTATGAGCTGGTCTATCAGCCCTGGTCGTATAAAAGTTGGTTTTAGGGACACCCTGTATGAAAATCATAGCAATTGACCAGATTGACAACGAAAATTGGTTTATCTGGACTGGACGCCCCACGAAATTGAAGGGTGATTGGGTGGTAGAGATTGCTCGATTCGATTGTGTCTGATCAAATTGTTACGTCTAAACGCCCGTCCCATTTATGGTTAGCCGAGTAACGTAAGTAAACGTAACTCAAAACGTTGATCTTCTATATGGTGTGTATATCGATATTCTGTCACATGAAGTTTAGTAAGTAAGCATTTTTTCATTACTTCATGATTGCGTACTTCACAATGATTTTGATCTTTTACTTAAATTGTAGAACAGTTTTTCACATTAAAATCATGCTGTGTAGGAAATGCAAGTTTTTGACTGGGTGGGGGTCACCATCACGACAAAGGGAACGATCAGGGAAATATGTGAGTCTGTTCTCCGTCATGTGATTAAAGGACGTTCCCTTCCCTTCCCCTAACAGCAAATATGTCGGTTTGTTTATCTACAAGTACATAGGCCAAGCCCAGGGAACAAAGCAATAATCATTATTGTCTCACAAAAGAAAACCAGAATAAAGTCGTTGCAACGAAAGTACAAACGAAGCCGCTGTTAACCGACCACCCATAGGCTTTAACACGTTGCAATAAAGTTGACATTCGTTTACAAATGTATAATTAACATTGTGTTCGATTGTACCTACCTAAAAGTCAATAAATCGACTTTACTGTGTAAGTATAGGTTCGGGTCACGGGCTCTTTCTTAAGTCTGAGTCTACTAGTCAGCGTTTCCCAACAGGAGCCAACTGTTGAGAAGAAAAACCGAAGGAAATCAATATACATTTTAAACGTTTTTATTTAGCTTGACAACAACATATGGATTATTTGATTATTTATTTTGGCAAAAATCATCACAACTCGTATTTTTTCGGAATAAGTCCATTGTTATTTTGTTAGTGAGGACGAATGGGATTATAACCAGTGGGGAAACTTGGGAATAATGACAGATGCCTGTCTCTGAATGATTTATTCTGAATTGCCTCATCCGCATCCCAATCGGAACAACTGGGTAAAACCCCACACATTTATTTAGGTGACAACAAAGACGTGTCTCTAGGGACAACCACAGATAATGGTAAAAAACCGGTTGTTTCGAGTGCAGTAACTCTTAATGCGCTAGTCTTGCAGAGCCAATCAGACCCGAAAAGTTGTTGAGATCATACTAGCACGGATGTTCAGGAAATTTCTTTGTTCAAAGTTCGTATGGGTAGTTCCATCCTACAATCTGAACTTCGAACCGAACGAAGGACAGGTTCTGTCTACCGCCACTTAGGAGTAGCAAGTAGGGAACATTCACCATAATGTGTTGGTTGTGAAATCCGTCGCCAGACATGCGGGCTAGCTAACAAGATTATACTGCAAGTCTCGGGTTGCAGACGGGTGCCTTTCTTGTAATATTACACCTAACCCCGTTTTCACCGTCTTGGTGATTAACTATACGCCACCCAAGACACTGTTATTCTGCTAATTATGTACGAAAGTAATGTTTATTTCTAGTCAATGATCATGTGTATCATGGGATCCCCATATGAATTTACTCTACGAACGTCCTCTACGTAATTCATAATTACCAAAAAAATCCTTTCATAGCGACAGATATACAGGGTGAATTTTAAATCGTGAACCGTTATATTTTTTTTGAAGTTTATACATAGTTAACAATAACTTACAATGCTTTTAAACCTTTTTTTTTTATTTTTTTTTTTAAAAGAACCTTAATTGTCGCCCTACATTCATGTTTCGTACTTGTCATGAAAAGTTCAACATTAGATATCCATCCTCCCAATATTGAAGTTGGCTGGATAGAATTTTGGCACGTATTGTCAATAAATGTCAACATCGTCGACATTGTCAACATAAGTAGGTATTTAAAAATCGTATTTACTCATAAAATAATTCAGTTTTATTACGATTAATGGTAATAAACGCCTCCACCGTTTTGTTAATAATTAATTAAGCGGGTCTTTAATTGTAATTAACACTAGTGCTCTGTATTAGTCTTAAGTAGCTTTACCGGTAAACGTGGTTACGATTCACGATTTAAAATTCACCCTGTATAAGGAACTTCCGAGCAAGGTCTCGTCCTGTTCGTTCTCTGTCAATCATTGTTAAAATAGAATACACCTAGATGCATGCACGGAAAACCGGCTGAAATTCTAGGTCAAGGAGATATTAATTACATTTCTGTGTCAATCAATCCCGAGTGTGTATATTATAGACCAACACCTACCTACTTACAATTAATTTTAAGTTTGTCCGTCAATCGGCGTCGATGTATCAAGTCAATCGGTGGTGCTCCAATTCTTGCGGCATAAATAGGTACTCGTATGTTACATTACAGTAAAATAAATATGTAATTTCTTTGCTGATATGTACAAAAAGTTCCTACTACAGCTCGCTTTACTTTATCATTCAGTTGCACAAACGGTCATTACTGTAATGAGTTAATGATAATGACTGCTACTTGTTCAGCGACACATTACACGTCTTTCACACTACAAATTAATGGAAAGAGATGGATAATATTTTGTCCAGCGAATCATTAGTGCTTGTCTCTGAGGATATGTGATACATATGTATATATGTAATTATATTATGATAACATTACAAGTGAAAAGGCACTGAAGGATAAAATATTGTCGGAAACCCAGGAGCCCATGTTTTACCAGTTTAACTTTAATTTGCTTTTTAATTTACAATCTCATGATTGCCAAGATTGCAGGATGCGTTAATGTCACTGAATTAGGAGTTACATATACCAATCTCAAGTCTATTGCAGAAACATGGCAAATTGAATCGTGTTTTCAAAGAGACAAGGTTCACAATAAATTAACACAATGTTCAGTATCCGCCCAGCACAAGATTCAGGAGAGTTGTAAAGCACTCAGCATCTCAAGTTAACCATACTTTATGGCCTCATTGTTTAAATAATTGTGTCAACGAACTCTTGTTAGAAATAAATGGCGCCAAGCCAGACAAATTGTGACGTCCGATTCTGGCGACGGAACTTTAATGACACGAAAACTACTGGCCAACATGAAGTCGTTACGGAGATTTTATTGCAATTTTATGGCAGTTTACGGTCTCATTGGAGTTTCGTTAGAGTTTTGTTAACCGAATAAGGCTTGTATTGTTGGCGTGCCAAAAACCGGTGCCGCTCTCAAGGGTAAATGAGTGGATGCAAAATTGAATTTGTTTAGTGGCATAAATAATAATTTGGTGTGTTGTGAATACAAAGAGTGTTCTTTCGCGTATGGTGTGTGAATTGGGCGACATTTTTTCGTAAGCGGTGCTACGGGTAACACAATTGGGTACCTATAAATAATCTCAAGGACAGAATTCGGCGCACTGAACCTAATAGTAATAATAGTAATTGATTATATTGAGCACTCTATCATTCATTCTAAGGTATAATCAAAATAAGTACCTACATAAGTATGTTTCATAGTTTTAATTTATAATGCCGCTAAGGTTAGTGAGCAGGCGTTTTCTTTTCAACTCCCGGAAGTTGAACCTAAGGCCTAAGAGGTTTCACGTCACTGTCAATACCCCACGTTCTATGTGTATTCAAAGAGGTGTGGAGTAGAGAAACTAGGAAAAGCCTGTTTCAGAATGCTTACTCGCGCGCGTAAATCACCAAAAACAAAATATCCACTAAAGCCACTAGGTGTAAACGGGCTAGTCAACTCGACGTCTAAAAATGTGCCTATTTTCTGTGATCGGCAACCACCAATTTATAACTACACAACAGTACCTCTAGCACAACTGTGACACGCGACTCTTTGCCGCACGACAAATGCTACCTATCTCTTTCCACTCAATGTCGTGTGACAGTGACAGGTGATGCTCTGTCGCGCGAAAAACAAAGTCGCGGCCAGTTATGCTAGACGTACAGGCTCAGAGTTGGGGTACCGGTGAGTCTAAGTTTTCTCAATACAATTGTTAACAAACTACTTCTTTCTACTGAACTACGGAACAAATTATTACATACTAGTGCATAGGAATCGTGTACTATTTTGAAATTTAATTTTTTTTTTTTACTTATACAATCAAACCCCAAGATATAGGCCTAGTTTTGGCATATCTGCCTAACTATGTCTGGTTTTGCTGTTAACATAATTTTCTTTTTGAATAATGATTTCTCAGAGTAATAAAGCTTTCCCGTACACGGGACAATGGTGTCCCGGCCCTTTAGGAGGCGTGCGCGGAGCCGAGGCCAACGCGTAGAGGCCCTTTCGACAATTTAATGAAAGGCAACGCGTACACCCAGCGGATGCTGTCCCGGCCCGTGTCATGGGACGCACGCAGAGACAGCCCCCGCCAGATGCAAGGACTATTGTTGATTGATGGAATCTAACTCTACTGAGCTATGGTGGTGAAAATATGGACTAAATACTGGGCTATGGATTGAGACATGACGGTGCCTGTCAGGAAAAGTGTCTCATGGCTTTCGCGGTACTGACATACCGTGACTTGCCCTCCGCTGATGGGCCCCTGTTTAGCTACATTAATAAAGCTTATTGTTATTATTTGTAAAATGAGGTACTTACATGGGCGCGGGCTCTCCTTCAGCCTCGCATTCTATGATGAAGGGCTTGTCTGCCTCGCCAGGCTGCGCCACCATGAATAGCAGCTCTTCCACTGTCGGCTGCTTCACGATCCGAGGTGGAGATGTCACTGCCGGGCAAGGATTATATCAAAATATAATTAAAAAATAACAATTACCGTTTTCATTTCTACAAATAAATAATAATAAATAAATATTAGGGGACAAAATTATGTATACATTTAATAAAATCGTGTATACATACATACTTTAAAGAGATTTCCGAAAAAGTATCTAGGAAGTGTAAGGAATTAAAAATATGTATGTAAATAAATAGTTTTTGTTGGTTTGTTACTTTATTCGCGCATCATGCCAAAAAATACCAGACCAATTTCAATGAACTTGGTATACAAGTATCTCAACCCAGTTTTATTATAGGATACTTATTATTATTACCCAATTATGGAGAAGCAAAAAGAGTAATTAACTTATTTTACCCCAAAAATGATGTTACAGGTATCCATTCTCTACTTTTAAATAAGACTTTTTGCTTAATGCTCCATTTGCCCACCCCACCCACCCCACCCACCCACTAAGTTCAATTTCCATACAGTATACATCTCAATTGTTTTGTTTGAAAATTACTTCAGTCTTCAATATAACTTTGTTACAAAAACATTTTCCTATAATATAAAATTACAGGAAATTTTAATAACAAATTAAAACCTGTATACTGTGGAGCCGGGCTATTCCTAATTATAAGCATGCAATAACTTTTGGCTAGTGGATATTTGTCAAATTCAATGCCTGTAAGATACAGAAAATGAATTACATTCTATACTTTGAAAAAAACTAATTTAATGAAAATAAACAAATTTTAAATAAATTTTAGATAATTTTTTGCCTTCATAGGGGTTCCGAACTGGGTGTTTTACCACCATAGAACCATTGAATTTACAATAAAAGAATGAGGGAAAAGTTATAGGAAAGATGTTTTGAAAACTTCTTTCTGCAAGACATCAGAAAACTGTCCTAGTAAGACGGCTATAATCTAAAATCTGTCACCAGGCTCATGCCTGCTCAGCCAGCCGGCAAATTACCACTGTGGATTAAATAACTATTTCAGAAATTCGGCAAACTCTTAAGTTGAAAGCCTTTTCCTTTCTACACCAGTAAATTTAATTGTGTTTAGTAGATGATTACACAAAATAGGTAATTTATATTCATAGATTCAATTCACCAGTTCTTAAACACACAATAGTATGTGGATATTTATCACCGAACTGGCAAGCGCAGGTAATAAACAGGGCAAGTTTTTTATCAATGAAGTTGTACTTAGGAAGTGTGTGTGACATAAAGGTTATCAGACAATTCCAACAAGAAGTAAAATGTATTCAAAGTCGATAAACACAATAAATTTTCGTGTTTTCTGAATGTTTTGGAGCAAGTTTGTATCACATTGTTGAATGTTAGTTGTATCAAAATCTTTGGGACTCGAGAGCTTCTGAATTGAATGCACATAAATACAAAACAATTGATATGATTACAATACGTAAAGGAACGTGCAAATATGCAAATACTCACACAGCGCCGATGAGTGTGCCGCGACCGCCAACAAACACAGCAGTTTTATCGTCGTGCCCATGGTGCAGTCTTCTGCCTCGTGTATCTAACAAGAAACCAAACAAACTGTTAAGCACCACACATTTCCCCGGCACACATGTTCACCACACTCGATGACCTAATCCGAATAAAGCTTGGCCGCAATGACAACACCCACTAAAAATAGTAACAACAAAATCACTAAATTGCCGCCCTGTTATGACACAAGAACGTCTTCAACGATATAATAGATTATCACCGGGCCTTTAACTGAGCCAATAATATAATTTCACTAGAAACGAACGCCGGAAAACCAAATAATTCCTAATTACATCTATACGAAACCGTAAATCGATAATTGCATTCCTATAATAATAACACTAAAGCGAGTGCCGAAGTTTATAATATTGTACAGATTACTTCTCAATTATTACCTAAATTCCTGCTTTATAATAATATCATCGCGGTAAAACTAACTGAAATAAAATAACAGATTTATAGGCGGGGCCTCTGAGATTCTAGCTGTCGTTCGTTCATAAATGGTTCAATGACTGACTGGTGCGGCATAGACAAAACGTTTATGGCGTGCAATACGGCCATGACATAAGTTCTTTCTTGCTTCTACACGTTGGATTTGTGTGATTTATCTCGCTCTTACTATACTATAGACAATAATTACGGCGTAGAAATGCGTTCGAATTGCTAATACAATAACCGTACTTTTGAATAAAAACCAAATTATTTGTGAATAAAACATCAATTAAAATCAACAAATTAATATAAACATTCACTTGAAAGTAAATCCATAGTACCGCTAAAATGAAGAAATGTTGTCTGGTTGTATAAAGCATATTTAAGGCGCACCAGTAACGCGCGCGCATAAAATGAATGCATATCATATTAATATTTGTCTTAAAATAATCAAATCGTGATAATGTATTTATTCAAAGGTTAGAGTCTGTGCGGAAAGAGAATAGGATTTAGATTGGGAGCCGCTGTAATGCTTTTCTACCGTGTGTGCCGTAGTGGTGCCGTATTTTCTATTCTGTGGCCATACTGGTTAGGTTAGTTCCGTTTTTCGCCACGCCTATTCTCTTTCCGCACAGACTCTAATGTATTTATGGGATTTTATAACCTGTTACGCATTTTGCGCGGTAAATATAAAAAAGTTGAAGACTCGTTTGGCGTTGGTGAAGATGCCAAGCCTCTGCGTTCTGGGACTTCTGGTGGGCTAGGGGACTGTAACTTAAAGTTTATTTGTTGAATGCACTCAACGCGTAGTTCATTCCTATACATTTTTATATTTTAGATTTGAACCTTATAGTTTTAGTTTCTTCTTCCTATCATTGTAAGTTTAACCGTATTTTCAAACGAATACTTAAAACATATTTATTAGGAGAAAAGAGTTTTATATTAAAAAAAAGTAAATAATTCTAGCAAATGGTACAAAAACAAATGATATTTCCGACATTTGTCAGAAAGTAGTTTAGAACAGTTTAGAATGCCTCATGTGGTTAAATAAAATTCCAAAATTTTGCTTTTTTAATTAATCTATCCATTCGAAACAGATTCCACTTTCCATAATTCTGGACCTATACGTCGCGCACAATTGACACCATGAGTAAGTAGTTTAGACTTTACAAACCAGAAAATTTTCAAATTTGGTATTCCAATTTATCAATGTTATCTTTTCTAAAGCTGCAATTTGAAGACGAATCAACATTTTGAATGCATGTAAAAGTTGTTCTTGTATTTTTTTTCAGACGAAGGTGTAGTACTGATGAAGAAACACAGCGGTGATCATCATGCTCGAGCCTCCAAATCAAAAGTGACGTCGTCTTCTAAATCGTGTGGTAATTTCGACGGAAACACGACACTTACTAGTGAACTTACTCATGCCAAAACTGTGCAGTACCCTTCTGGGTTAGAGATTACTACATCCTCATCCTACAGTGGTTCAGGCGAGTATTACAAAAGATACGACTACGACGTTATGCCCGTAAGAGACGACGTGATGACTAGTCAAACCTCGACTGATTCTGGAAAAGGGGAACGAATACTTCTCACTGATTCTCACCTGGACAAACTCGTGAATAACCTCTCACAAGACTTGAACACAGACTCTTCTAACAATACCCTCGATTCAAGTATAAAATTCTTCAGAGTTACGGTCGAAGAAATTTTTAGTAAATTCTATAACAATATGCAAGACTTTGAACTATACAAGAAGAAATTTCACGAAATATTGAGCAAGGACCAAGAGCAATGTGTTGAGGAAATGGAAGATTTTATAAAAGACATGATTCATCATATAATGTCTTCTGAATCTGCCGATTTTAATTCAAATAGTTTGTCAGAGTTCAAAAATAAGGTAAACGTCACCAAATCCGCCTCGAACATTTGTGCAAAAGTAGAAGATTTGCAATGTGTAATGGAAGCATTCAAAAACGAAAACTATCCTACTGAGTCAACAAGCGACGATAGAGGCAGTGAGAGCAAACAAGAATGGAAGGCCAAAGTGAACAGTAGTGAAACTTTCAATATCTATTTGATGTCTAAGAATCCATGTGTCAAAATCAAAATGAATAATAATCGTCATCACTTGTCTGAAATTCAAATCACGGATCGGAGTATTAATCAAGATTTGTCTAAGGCACCAACATCTGCGGACAATATACAGAAGCTGGTAACAGAAAAGTTGCAGCTCGATATGTTGGAATCACCGAATGACACATGCGATTTCGTAGATCGGGAAATACCAGTCAAAATTTCATTCGCCAAGAAAAACATCCATGACGATGATGTCCACAACGAATCGCAACGAAGCGAGAAATCTTTCGTAGCCAAGCTGTGTAGCTACTTGTGCACGAAACTACGCAAAGCTGCCAACATGGGGATTTAGTTTGTTTCTGAATAAAGCGCTCATAACATCTAATTACTTTATTGACGACTAGATAAACAATGTGTAAATTATAGAAAGGTTATCATGATTCGCTATTATCTTCGTAATTATCTAGGTAATACCACTTAATCTTGGTTATGTGCTTGCAAAGCAGAACAGCGAATTCTTTCTTCATATGTAAGAACTCCCTAATGGTCGCCAGGTCGAGCATGACGAAGGCTTCGCCATCGATTTCTTCCTCTTTCATCTTTTCTGCTAGAACTTTGCAATCGTCTGTACTTTTCAGGTAAGTATAAACATCGTCGACACTCCAATCTAGCGGATTAGGGGACAACTTCAGTTTGCCTCTTATCCAAGAAGCCGCGGTATCTTTTTCAAACATCTTATTATCGGATGGCAGAGGATCGTACGTCGTAAACTTTAACTTCTTCAGCTCGGGTTCTTCAGAATCGGATACGTCTGAAATGTTCTTCGCATCTCGTGAATTGGAACTGCTGTCATTGGTTTCATTTTCTGAGTCACTGTCGTTGTTGTGCTTCTTGTTTGCGCACGAGTTACTGTAGATCGTCTCCATATCCTTCTTGTTCCAGTGAGATTCCTTCATTTGCTGAGCGAAGTTCGGGAGTTTGGCGCCCCGCGTTTTCATCTCCAATTTCGGGTATTGGTTTTTGGGTTCCCGTTTCCGCCTCTGAGTCCGCTTGTACTCGCCGCTGTCGGGCGAGTTGGGTCTCGTGCCGGCTTCGGAGGGCGGCGTGGAGCCTGCGCTGTGTTCGCTCTCGACAGACTCTACGTCCTTGTTACTTTCAGTTTCTTGGGAGGGTTGTTCCTTTTCTTTCTTTTCCGGGGCTGTCTTTTTCTTCTTTTTCCGGCCGTTGAGGGTGCCCTTGGGTCTGCCTCGGCGCTCGGTGGTGTTATCTGGAATTAACAATAGAAAGATTGGAAACGTGAAGTGTTAACACTTTTCAGATATTTTTTTGACATGTTGGGTACTTACGGAATGTAGACTTGTCGACCTGCTGGCAGTTCTGCGGACATTGCTCGCAGTACTCGACGGGCCCGAACAGGCACGGGCAGGCCTGCATCTTGACGCACACGTCGCGGCAGAACGCCGGCACCTGATCCGTGCTCGTCGCTATGGGCACGTACGCGTGGTACGTACTGGATTTGAGCCTGGCAAATAAAGTTTTCATAACAATAACGACATTCAACACTTTCTGGCGAGCTAATAAGGTCAATATGGTAGTAATAGTGACAGTACAGTAGGCGAGAAAATCACGGTATAACGGTAGTTATTCTTCCTATAAAGGTACATCGTGTACGGAAGCACCACAGGCAAGCATTTGGGCCTGCGCGGGCCTGCCACAGTATCGAGTTCACTCACACAGACGCGCGTCGTGCGTCTGTGTAAATACGTGTCGCGCGCTCCTAAACGGCAGAAGTCGTACTACTTGATTGTCTTTATACTTTGACAAAATCCACCAATCACGCCATAAGATTTTGACATCTACTGTAAAAAGAGCGCTGCCAGTTAGTTGGTGGATTTATATAAATTCTATTTTCTAAATTGTCGACACAATGTCTCCCACTGCTATGCTTGCCAGCAGAGCATGAGAGCAGCACAAACTGAATAGCAATGTGTTCGGAAGTGTGCTTTTCAGGAAAGGAAATCAGTCTTGAGTCTTTATCTAAATCATAGTAGGTAAGTGAAAATGTACAATTATTACGAGAAGCAGCTCATCCAGAAATCATGAGATCGTCTAGTCTAGTCAAAAATAGGCCAAATTAGATCACATGATTTCTGGACGAGCCCAATGTAGGAGTTAGTGCACTACTCGTCATTTTCCCTGATTCGCCATTTTCGTTAATTCGTCAGTTTCCCTAATTCGTCAACGCCATCAAAATCTTTAATTCGTCAATTTCCCTAATTGGTCATTTTCTTCGACTCGTCATGTGTCATTGTCGGTATCATTTATTATTTGGACGGCGCCGTCACACCGTTCACGGCGCCGTCACACCGTCCACGGCACGACGCCGTACCGTCGTCGCACGGTGACGGCGCCGTGCCGTTCCACGGCGGACGGCGCCGTGCCGTCGACATGGGGCCGCGCCCTTACGTTTTCCTCCTGTTTTTTTTTAGTACATTATTCAGACTATTATGTTCTAACACTAATGTTAAAAATATGTTAAAAATATTTCATTCATTGATATTGGCCCCAAAGACTCGATAATATCATAATATCATTCGCTTAAAAATATCAGGTTAAAAGATTATCTAAATATCTACTGCGACTGTGCTTGACCAGTTAGTGAAAGTGACTTAATGAATAAAATGGCGAATTAGAAATTGACGAATTAAAGATTTTGATGGCATTGACGAATTAGGGAAACTGACGAATTAACGAAAATGGCGAATCAGGGAAAATGACGAGTAGTGCACTAAATCCAATGTAGAGGGTACCTAAATTTACTTACTTGGCTCTCAGCATCTCAAGCCTCATGCCGTCTTCCGGCGGCCCCTCAGTTTCCCAATCTTTCAGCAGCTTAGCAGGCTTATACGACGCCGATATCATCTTGTTCAGTACCTCCTTCAACACGAGCGATAAAGGTCCAGGGCCCACGTGTTTAGGAAGTTGAGACAACTTGTTCCTACTGATCGTTGGACCTGCGTAACATTTGTAATTGAAGAAAATCCTCTCGCACCACTCTTCCGTAGATTTTTTTAGCTCCTCTCTGGGAGGTTTCGCCTCTTCGGCCTGTTTCGGAGGTTCTCTTACAGCGTTTATGTCAGGAATATGTAGTTCATAGTTGTTACTGTCGCACCAGCCTACGGGAAACAGTAGGTCACTGTTCTGAGCGTACCAGAACTTTTCTTGTATGGGAATAAGTTCCACGCATACCATGTGTTCGACGATAGCGTCAATCGTAGCGACGTGGATTTCCTCATGATTTTGAGGGTTCACAGCCTCTAATTTCATATTAACTTCCATTCCGTTTACCGGTTCCTTTACACCGAAGCAATAATCAGGCGCTGGAACTGATGACGTCATTGAGAGATACTCGTCCCAGTCAAAGGAGCCTTCCTTCCATACTTTTGGTGCCTTGAAGTTGAAATTGTTCTTCCGAGCCCACCCTATTGGGTAGATGTAAGGATGTATGGAATCGCAGAGCCAGGCGGTTTTCGTGTCTTCATAGTCATCAGCGTTATCATCAATGACAACTAGGAAGTGGAAATTGTTGAAGACCTTCAGTACGGTAGCCGGCCGAATAGTCCTCATGTCGTGAGGGTCTAACGCTTCAACTTTCATGCCACTTACGAAGCTGTGAGCTTCGAAATTTCGAGTAGGCTGCAATAAAGGTGTAATATTTTATTTGGTACATGTCGATTTATAATTTACTCGATTTGATTTATGGGCATTGCTAGGCGAACCTTAACACGTTCCCGGCCTAGAGATGTCCCATTCTCGGAAAAGTTCGTTTTGTATGGAGCGAGAACGTTCTCGAGGACATTTCCCATACAAAATTGAGAACGTTTCCGAGAATGGCACAACTCTATCCCGGCCCCGGTGTCCCCAATGTGGGGTCATTAAGGTTTTTTTCAGGAGTCCGTGCTTACACTATGGGGTCATATCCCCATACTGATTGCACAGTTGGAACTTGTTTTGTATGGGGACAGTGAATGTGCTAAGCTGTTTAAATACGTCTAACCTGTCAGTTGGTGACAAAATATTTTATGCAGTTCGACAATAATTGTCAGTTTTGTTAAGACCTATATTAACTGCTAGTTAACAGGACTATTTATAGGTAAATGACTAGGGCTTGCAAAATCGGTCGAATTTCCAATTCCGGAATTGGGTTCGATTTTTACCTTCAATTCCGGAATTCCGGAACTGGTTCCGGAATTTAATCGTTTAGTTTTCCAGTATGAGAAATTGGATTAAAATATATTTAAATAAGAATCAGCGCTCAGAATACAATCAACAAATACGTATATAGTATTCCAAGTACAACACTTGAGGCATAATTGTTTAAAAAATTTCAAATAAATGCAAGAAAATAGCAATTAATTTATCACCGTATTATTAACTATCACAAATCCTGTAATTCGACATCAAGTAATTAGGGTGGCCCTTATTTCGTCGTTTTTAGGGTTACGTAACTCAAAAGGAAAAAACGGAAGCCTTATAGAATCACTTTGTCGTCCGTCTGTCTGTCAAGACCCTTTATCTCAGGAACGCGTGAAGGTATCGAGTTGACAATAAAACCATATACTCAGATCTATAGTCCTTTAAATCTGTGAAAATACAAACTTCTAAGTTAACGAAAAAAAAAGATAAGGCCGCTTATGCCACAAACGACACTCTCAAGGGAATTAAAATTTATGGGTTCTTTCCGTTGATCTAGAACTATGAAGCAATGTATGATAAAGCTATGTATGATAGCAAGTATTATAGTCTTATGCTACAAGTATAGGGAAAAATTTGAAAACTACACTTGCAATTAAATTATTAACAAAATATAATCTTTTCATTTAAAATATTTGTACGGAACCCTCGATGGGCGACTTATCCGGTTGTAGGACATCCTTTCGTGGTGTACTACTAAATTATAAAACAATCCTTTTTTTTTTTTTATTTAAGGTCTACAAACTGGATGATACAAATTAACTGTAATAACAAATGGATAGCTCACTTAAGACACTTTTCGTACACCCTAAAACAGTAGACAACATGCCTAGTAAATAAACAATAAACAGTGCAGTTATTTTGCAATCTATGAAAGATTGCATATTATAAATACATATATCAAAAAGAAAGTTACACAGAGAGAAAAATACAATCAATTAAAAAAAAGAAACAATAAGAAAGTCTATTACATTATATTCCTGTTTTTATTTAAGTTTTAGAGAGTTCTTAAGGAAAGTTTGGAAAAAACCCTCTTAAGGTTTTATCAGGCCGGCGTTGCTGGAAATGTTATTGCGACCTTCTCCAGTGCCAAGGATTTTTTTTATAAATATTAAGGCATTATTCAATACTTAAAACAATACTTTATTGTGTCGGACGCATAACGCATATGATACGAAGACTGGGCAAGAAGATAATTAGCGTTCGTCTATTTTATAACGACGTAATTTTGTAAAATAACCGTCTTAATTGTCTCTATTACACTGGTTTCAATTCCGGAATTTTAAGTACATGAATTCCGGAACTGTAACATCGGAAAAATCGGCCGGAATTCCGGAATTTCCGAATTCCGGAATTCCGGAATGCAAGCCCTATAAATGACCTTATGTACGCTTTACGTTTACTGTTCAAAAAACCTTTGACATAAGGGTATTTTTACTATAAAGAAAAATAAGGGATATTATGTAAATATCAATTATACCTGGAACAGATCTGGTGGTGTTGGTTCCTTGATAGATTCTTCAGCACTTAGCCTCAGCTGCGTGCTCAGTTTATTTTTACAGGAGAACTTATTCACCTTGCCTGGATATTTGAATTGCCATGGAGAGCCCTGAAAATTACAATTGAGCATTTAAACAAAATACATATTATTTCTACTTAGAATTACGGGCTTTTACAATCCCAATGGGACAAAAAATTGTCCTAAATTTTTTTCCTATTGTGTTACCATTCTTTCATACACTTTATGACGGTAACCCAAAAGTAAGTTTCATTAATGTATGGAAAATTTGGGACACGTTTTTTTTTCTATTTGGATAGAAAGAGCTCATAATTCTAAGTAGAAATAACAAAATGTGGGTCTAGTGAAAAGGGGTAAAAGTCACATATAACCTAGGTGCAGTAGAGCGCAAGTCATACAATAAAGTTGTGACACTTGTGACCTTTGTACCCGGTCTAAATTAAATGTGACTTGTACCCCTTTTCAATAGACCCACAGAATAGGCTAGACAAAAAAAAACTGTTTAGTCCATCAGTTAGATTATTAAAAAAAATATTGTACACATAAATATGTTTTCTTTTGTTTGACAGACAAAATGACGAAGATCAGTGAACGGAGATAAGACATGGAAGCATTCTGTCCCCTCAATAATGGCACCTCGCAAAGTACACCGCGGTGGGCGGTGCTTAAAATCTATACCGGCGTCGACTTCAGTGCGATCGTGATGACAGTGAGTGACGGATGGCAAATTTTTTATTTTCATACAATGTTTTAACGTATATAACATGATTAAACATGCCTGCCTGTGCAGTGAAGTGGTGCAAAAGCCATTCCGATATTTCGAAGGATAGTGGAGTCAGTTTTCACATGTAAGTAAATGGCTAATTTAACATTAATATGCAAAAATAATATTATGTCATTTTCTCTATGGGGATGATGTTATGCCAAATGAAGAACATTAATGTATTGCGTAATTGGATTTTCATATTTAATATGTATATTGTTACAAATTCCTAACTACTGATTTGGATTTTGAACTTATAATTAATAATTATGATAGTATGTTTTCTTTTATTTAGCTTTCCAAAAGATCCTGTTAGGAGAGATCTATGGAAAAAAGCTGTCCAATTTGAGAGACAGGAGAATGATTGGATGCCTAGTAAAAAAACTTTGATATGTTCCATCCATTTCAAAGATGAAGACTTATATTTATCAAAAAAGGGGTTTACACAGCTTAATAAAACCGCCATACCAATTTGTACAGTAAGTACCTAGAATTTTTTTGGAATAAATGGCGGTTTTTGAGATGTATTACCTGTACAAAATAAAATAAAATAGTTTATCTCTGCAAGTAGGCCCTCAAGGGCTCTTTTACAAGTCTGATTCTATGTATTATTTCTTTTGGCGCTTCGGGTAGTGACCTTCTGGTGAGAAGAAGCGCCGCAAGAAACTCACCAGTTTCTCTTTTTTTTAATGTTTAAATATAACAACAGGTATGACATTATTACATTCGATTTCATTAATACGTCACAATAAACTTACACATTATTTTAATTGGCCTGAATAATTTCAGATGGTATTTTCAAGTGAAAAATCGCCGCCAACCCACCCCAATACCCAACACCAACCCAAACAAGACCAAATAAACATGACGAAGCAGCTAAACCCACTAAATTTAAATAACTTAACTTCATTGTAAGTAAAATAAAATGTGGTTATAAGTATAATCGATATAGTGTATCCCAGGGAATATTCTCAATTGTACAGTTTTAGTCGTAGTATACAAAAATTAATGGTATCCAATAAGAAACAAGTGTTGTAAATATGTAAAATTGTTTTTAAAATTATTATTTCATAACCACATTTTAATCTATTTGATTCATTATTTGACTGGCACTTTAATGTATTGCATAAACCTATCCATGTCATCTGAGGCGCTATTGTCAATCACCGTGTTCTTTCGTTTGTCTCTATCGCTCTTGCATATAAGAATAATAGAGAGAAAGATAGACGAATGCATGAACGTAGAGTTTTAAAATAGGATCCCTGATCAACTAAGATTGGCTAATATCTCTGCTGCAGTCCAACATTTTATTGGCCAAAATGTTAGTGAACTTAGTGATTCGTAGATATTGCCTAAATATGCGTTTCTCTTACACCTTATTATTTAGAACAGTGTGAAAGAGATGACTATTATTTCGTTTACTATTTTCGAATAAAAGCTCTGTATACATAACGTCAAATTTAAATGTGTGCGTATTTGTGTCTGTGCGCAAATTGTCCCGATAATTTGAAAGGTAATGTTCTCGCATGCTCCTTCCATGTCTTATCTCCGTTCACTGACGAAGATAGAGTGCTTAGAAGTTCCGAGTGACGTCACTCCTTGGTAAAAATTTCACCTAGGAGTGAAGTCACAAGCCCCCACTCCAAAAGTTTCATGATCTATAACTTTGTCGATTTTTAATATTTTGATAAACCAAAAAATACGTGTCCCATATTTTTCCATAATCTAACTGACGAACTAAATAAAATTATATATTTATGCCACACCTGGCCATAAAGTGGCTTTTCTGCACGCTGCGCGTACGGAAAAAGTCCCTTTCTAGCCAAGTGAAGACATAAAATGATGTACACAACACGGGAGGTAATAAAGAAAGCCCGAGATCGCAGTTGTTTGCGGCCCGAGCTGCAAGCGAGGGACGTAAGTATGCGATCGAGTGCTTTCTTTATTTTACCACCCTAGTTGTATAATATACTATTTTAACCCAGTCGTCATCCCTATTGTAGCATGGCTCTGAGGAAATGCAAACCTCACCTTATTGGTGACGTAGCCGAATGAGCTGAGCCTCGGGTTGGAGAAGAAGATCCAGAACTGCGAGAGATCGTCGTCGGCGCCGTCGTAGCGGATGAGCAATCGCCCGCCCACGTTCTCGCACACCTACAACCATGACAATGCAACCATTTTTAACCGGCTTTCAAAAGGACGGATCGGAATGTTTTTTTTTAATAGACTCGGACTACGCTAAGTTTGCAGAGATCGAAAAAAGGTTTTATTAAAAAATATATCTATAGCAACATGGGGAAACTACAGCAAGAGGAATTTTTAATCTTGGTACTTGGCAATAATTCTTCCCTTTATTACAAAATGTGTCTACATACCTACCGAAATAAATATCTAGGTCAGTATTGCACACATCGATCTAGTTCCAACCAAACTAAGTGATTTGTTCCAGGTTCTTGGATAATTTCTTTTTAAATATGTACATGTATTCAAACATTGCTTACAATTAGTTTGGTTGGGACTAGATCGATTTGTGCACGACTGTCCTGCATATTTATTTCAGTAGGTATGTAGACACATACTTATTAAACGGGAAGATATTTGCCTAGTATCAAGACTAATTAATCCTCTTTCTTGTGATGTTGCCATATGATTTTTTTTAAATAAAACCTTTCGACCTCTGCAAACTTAGCGTAGTCCGACTATACAAACTTTTATTTAGTTTCACCTGGAAGGGGGTCGACCAGGAGTTTTGATACTTCTTATGTAAGATCTTAAAAATGCGCAAAGTTAATGTTATACGTTTAAAAATGCGCGTGAATCCGCGCTAGAGCGTAGGCGCGTGCTCGGTTGCGTATAGGTAGGCATTTTACCAAAAATTTAAGAACTATTAGTATCTGTAAATAAACGTCCCTACAAAAATGATTCTTTGAAAAATAAAAATTAAAACAGCCCAAACGTAAAATAATTTTTCCTTTAGATTCTTACGTAATACATATTAAATAGGGGGGAGGGGTTGGACCATTCTTATTTTTTCTTACATTGAGGGCGAGGAGGTCAAAAACCGGCAAAAATCGTCTTACGTAATAAATGAACGGCCAACTGCCTGGTCTATCTGTTTTCGTCTGTCTGTGCTTAATTAAATCTTGCAAGTTAAACTTGACCCACTTTCTAGTTTCTTAATAAGCTGAAATTTTACATGAAGATGTAAATTGCATGCCTATTGGGTCATTCCATCGTTTCGGGTGTTACACTTGAACTCGTAAAATAAGGTTTTGTTCAATGTTCTATTATAAGGACCTAGAGGTTATAACTTTGAATCATCTACTATTTTAATAATATTTTCTTTTCCTCAATAACAATAATTAAAGTGTAAGGACAATAACGAGAAAATCACTGAAAAGTAGCTGTTTCGGGTGTTACACGAATTGGCCTATACCTTCTGACCATTAGTCCCAAAATGCATAATTCAGCGAATTTTCTTAAGTAACCTGTAGTTTTATTCATAACAAGTCACAGTATAGCTTTTTTAGTCTACTAAAATGCTAAAATAACCCTGAATGTCGCTTTAAAATTATTTTTTATGAATTTAAGTACCTGTTTCGGGTGTTACTAATGGTTCGTTTCGGGTGTTACGAGTACAAAATTAAAACCGATTAGTTCAAATATTTGAAACATTTTATTAAAATTATCGTATTTATAATACTACGTATTAAGAAAAATAGCAGCAAATGCTGAATTACTACAAAATACATGAATATTTAACAATAAATTAACTTTTTCTCGAAGGCATCTATTTTCGTTGAGAATTCGTAGTAGGTGCCATCATTTTCTACGTATGAAGTAGGACTAGGTAATACGGAAATTATGTCCTCATAACGCACATAACTCAAGTCCTTATTGTCAGGGCTGAACGTAAATGCGTTATCATCAACAACTTTCTGTTTTTTCACTTTTACACCAGTTTCAGGGTCTCTTACCGTTTTACAGTCTTTCCTCCCGGGGGCTTGACGACTAATATAATTCCTGTAAAAAAATCTTTTACTGCACTCTGCGTCTCCATAGAAAGTTTAAGGCCCTTATTTTTGAAAAACTGAGAAGATTGTATTTCATAAGATCCTCCTAACACGTCAGTTATCACTTTCTGGATAACAACAGCCTTCTTTGTTGGCGAAACGGGGAGAGATTTCTTTACCTTTTTGACAGCTTTTGAAAACGTTTGCAATCAGTTGTAAGACCCTATTGAAGAGTCACAATTTACAACTGCATTATTTTTTTTCTTTTCCCTATGTGCTCGTACTCTTTCACGCACTTTTAAACGATGTTTCATTTTAAGATCTTCTGTACATAGCTCTTCTTTCTTCTTTTTCCGTCTAATAGCATCCCTTTCACTCTCTTTGCATAAATATTCAGCATATTTGACAGGATCATTCTTTCTGTTTTCCCTTAGCTTTGATAACCGATCTTTTGTTGACGATCCCATGATGATATGCCCTAAAAATACAATTACCACAATAACACACACCATTGCGTTATGAAACGGACGGTATAAGCCCAAGTTAGTATGTGAAATCAGTTTAAGGTAAGCTTACATCAATGTAACGCCCGAAACGTTTCGGGTGTTACACAACTTCAAATTTTAAAACATACAACTAAAGCATACGCTAAAACAAAAATTATCACACATTTGAATAGGCCTACATAACAACCTTACTTTGACAAAACATGCTAGGCTACAGTTTATTAAGCGATAACTTACACAAACTATTATCTCTTTTTCGTTTCGGGTGTTACATCGAGACAACAGTTTAGAATACTCTTCTAAAAACTGATTAATTCATGCTTTTAAATATGTTTTAAGACGAATAATATAAATACATTATCTTACCTCAAATTACCGCTGGAAAGTTGTGACAGTTCACAGCTACTTTCTTTTTAATTAGATTTGCCATATATTGGTTTACAAAGCACTTTGACGACTATGATTCAAACGTTACATTCAAGTACACGGAAAAACATGAAAAAATAAATATTTTTTAATTTTCTTTCTGATCATTGAGGTTGGGAATGTTTTCTATAGAAATAGATTAGAATTTTCTTGTTAAACCAATAATAGTTTTTGAGCCCTTAGTAACGTTTATTATGGAATGACCCTATTATGACATGGAGCTCATCTGGTGGTGGATGAAGCCGGAAGACGGCCATAGCATCATCAAAATAACATAAGATAAACCCACCATATTCGGAATCATTTGGTGGGTGCAGTCAGTAAGGGCATGCATCTTACACATAAACACGTTACGATATCGTGTCGTACTACGACACGGCAACGTTTTACGTTGCGACGTCGTGACGTGGAAAATTATATTTAATTTTCTACTTAGACATAAAGTTGGTTTTTGATTGAATGTTTCCCACGGCACGAGTGTCACGACGTCGCAACGTGAAACGTTGCCTGTCGTAGCACGTTGCGATATCGTGTCGTGAATTTTTACGTTGCTCGTCGTAGATTTCCACGTCATGACGTCGCAACGTTGCCGTGTCCTAGCACAACATTTGTCATTTTTTTAGTGCTGCCATTTTTATACAAGAATCCATTTTACAGTTTTTGTTTGCAATGAATATCTTTAAGACTTTTTTTATCTGTAATATCATAAGATTGTTAAAATACATTAAAGATATTTGACGAAAAATATTTTTTTTTTATGTTTGGAGATGTATATGGGCTATTTCAGAAAAAAATATTTGAGCCAAATATCGCTGTCCCATGACTTTAGAGTAATTTTTTTCTATTAAATATTGTTCTAAAGTATAATGTTTGTTTGTAAAAATGGTAAAGTAACTCATTTACTGTATAATTATGATGAATAATCCCTTTAAAACCTACTAAAAGTATTTTATTTGTCAGAAAAACCGAAGAAAAGGTGCCGATTTTTGGGTGTCCCACGTACACTTTGGTAACTTTGAGGCGAATTTTACGTATATCTGACTCCTTCTAGGCCTGAACATGGCTATTGTGTGAATCGATCATATTATCGTTTACCAATTTTGAAGCACATTTATTAACAGCTAGAGTAAAAAAATCATAAAATCACAATTTGTTTGCTGTCCTCCAAAACCAACGTGGTGGACATGTCCACTAACGAACGGCGTTTTTACCAAATAGACTACAAAAAATTACCAAAACAGTTGTGTTTCTATATAACTGGTGACCTTTTGAGCCTAATATAACCGTTACTTAGGTGTAAAATGTAAGTTTCGCTTCAAAAATGTGATGAGTTGGACGTGCGTTACGGTGTGCCAAAAATTTCTGTCCACTACGAACGGGATATACTGAAGGTAAGAAGCCACTTTGAGATTAACCGTTTATTAATTTAGACATATTCATAAGTGCGGTAACATGTAAAGAAGTTAGAAGTAGTAAATTGCAAGTAATCAAAGCACTATTTCAATGTATTTAACTACCGGCATACTTACGTCACGTCCACTACGCTACGTAATGTACTAGTGGAACAAAAAACGTGCCGTATGGACAGAAAAGTCATGGTTTACATGCCGCTGATTTTAAATTCATAGATTGCCGTCAAGGACCTAAAAATAAATAGCCGGACGGAGTCTCGCCAAAAGAGAACTGAAGCCATTTTTAATAAGCCGGCTGCTTTTACATACGAGCCGCACGCACACATCAACTAGTTTTTTTCCTATTGCGAGCAGTATGCACACATTGGTAACCAGCTTATTAGACATGCTTCAAGTTCTTTGCTAGCGAGACTCCGTCCGGCTATTTATTTTAAGGTCCTTGATTGCCGTTAAAAACGTATAATTTGAATGAGTCGGGCTAAAAATATAGTAAGTGTAGGTAGTAAAAATGAACGAAGGTATTTTAAAAAAAGACTTACACGGGTAGTTCTCTGATTTCGTTCAAATTGTTGATATTCTCTCGAGTTTTCTTATTTCCTTGAATTGGATCTAATAAAGGGTTTTTTATGGTTTAGCGCTCGTTTATGGATATGTTATTGAGAAAGGCACCGTTCATAGTTTATTACTTTTCAAGATATAAGCCTGAAGGTAATGACATACGCGCTGGTAATGAAATTCGCCAAGATGGTAATGACTTACTAACGGAAGGAAATGAAATCAGTTTTGGCTCTGTTAATTAACTGTCTGATCTAATTTAAACTAAACTATCTATCATCTGAACAAGCTAAGGAACATAAATCAGTCTATATAGTTTCCATATCACATAATTTTAAGAGGGTTTAGCAATTTAGTATACTATAGTTTCAACAATATCTACGATGTGGATAAACTGTGATAAAATATTGGAATGCTTTGAATCCAAATCGTTAAAATGAAGAAAAACCGCACGCAAACCGACGCATCAAGATGTCGAAAATGCCCTTTTAGTGTGCACATATGTGTTTGTATCTCTTGCTGTCTTAACCTTTGCGTGTAACGACTTCCGGATATAACAGCGAACTAACAGCGGTTCCTACGTCGTCGTTATACCCGAAATCTTTGTAGGGTTTGATGGATATTTTATTTGGATTTTAGAATGTTTTTTTTTTTGTTTTTTGGGTTTATTCCCATTATTGGGAATAAAAACGACCCATGATTTATTTATTTGACATAAGGTACTTTTGGAGTCACTGGACATCAGTGGCGTGGCGTTGAAGAAATCCTTGGGCAAGCCGAAGTAGCTTTGGCTTCAATTTTCTTTAAGAGCACTAGAATTAAGTGCTGAACTGCCTAATATTAGGCAAGCCGATGGGAATCGAGTTCTATGGACGCCACGCCACAGATGGACATGATTAGATTAGATTTAGATTAGATTTATTTATTTCATAATATAAAAATACAGTATAAATTACACAATGTCAATTTACATGATTTTATACTATGATCGTCAAAATAAAAATATAATATAAGTAATCACAATAAAAAATATACCATGTCAGAAACACAATCACAAAACAATCAAACTATTAAATAAACATCAAATCAAATTATATACTCGTATCTCCCAATAAGGATCGTCATCATCATAACATTACATAAAAACAAAAAGGGAAAAGCAAATAATAGGAGAAAAACACAAAAAAACTATTTCACAATGTCACTACTGTTAGTAGTGCATGTAGTTAAGCTTGCTAGAAATAGATTTATATAAATTTTCTATTGAAATCTAGTATAGGGTTTTGAGCTATTTCCGACGCATGTAAACCTTTCATGTGGTTCCATTACGTGACGAATGGTTCCATTACGGCACGGTGTCCTACTGTGGCTGAGATTGATTTTTAAGAATTTATATGAATTATTAAGTATTATTGATACTATTTGGATCTCATTTGATAGAATAATATGTGCCAATTGTGATAAATATAAATTTTGATAGTTTTTTCAGTATGTCATAAGTTAAGATGATTTTTAAGCTATGATGATAACCAAAACGTAACGTAATGGACATATTTTATTAAATAACTTTATTGTGACGCTTAGTGCAGCAAATGTTATTCATTTATAGAAAAGTATTATTGTGTTAAAATTCATTTAATAAAGACTGATTTGCAAACAACACTCTGAACTTTACTTAAAACAAACCTAAAGTTCGTCGCGTAATGGAACGTCAAAGCGGTAGTACTTAGGTTCAAAGTATGATATTTACCATATTAAGCAATTTATATTGAAACCAGTATGATTTTCAAAGAATGTAGAAGAAGGAGAATTTATTAAAAGCATTTCTAAGGAATATATATTTTTTTTTTACGGGGTGGAAGTCCACTACGGCACGGACAAAAAATATGAAAAGGCCCATATGTAGCCACATCAAATCAAAATGAGTGTACCAATGTCAACCATGTCCAGATGGTTATAGGATACTTTACATAGTGAGCCAAAATGAGGGTTGAGACTTCATTTACCATTGCTGATCAGAAGTTGCAGGGCACTTTTAGTAGTATATATTTTTTTATAAGTTGTCATATAGTACATAAAAAAATTTAAACTCACTGTGGCACTCCAGTATCTGTATGGATCAATAATATTCTGCGCCTCCACCTTCATCCCAGTCTTGATCCTGTCGATGGGTGACAGGCCTTTGTTGTTCAGGGCTTCTATGCACACTGACTGCCCATTTATGAGGGCACTCTTCATAATCTCAATGATAGTGTCTCCATATTTTTCATTGATCTCATCGGGAGGCTCTACTAGTTCATCATTGTTCCCACACCAGCCCAAAGGGTGCACCTTGGTCTTGGATATATCGCACCAGAAATCTGTATCAGCACCTATGAATTTGATCCTCAAAAGGTGTCCGCACACCATTGTGATTTCAGCTATCCAGTATATATCTGGGTTATTTTTGTGGCACACCTCAATGAGCATACCCTGTTTGATGCCATTGTAGAGACTTGCTTCCACCTGATGATTATAAATATATTTTTATAAACATGTGTGAAACCAAAATTATTCAAGGATTTTGATAAGTAGGCATAATTGGTAATGGCAATTATGTATTACAGCTAATGATGAGAACTAATTTAATATATGATATGAATAAGGTATTTCATATTATAACTTGAAAAAGTGAAATACAAAATAAATATAAGCGACAATTAGTTACGCCATAATTATTTTTCTATAGAGGAAGAATGTTTAAATAAAAATATAATAAATTGTTAAGATAATGATTTAAATGTAAGGTCTGGTTCCTAATATTTCATGTTTGTTTTAACTTCTTGCTACTCCCGAGTTAGATAATTCCTTACTTCTCCAGTTTACTGAAAAAGTTTAGCCTTGCGATCAATGTGTAAATATAGAAACCACGAACAAGTTACGCCTTTTTGTCCTTATACTATTAACAAGTTGTGTAATTTTTAAAAATATCAATTATATGTACATAATAATTTACTCAATAAGTTTAGAATCAATTAAGCTAAAGCATATTGTTAACAAATTTAATGAGGAAACGAGAGCAAATTATAAATCGAATTAAACAGTATTATCGCAACTTTACTCACATGAGAAAATAATTCTTCTGGGACTGCGGTGCTTTTATTTGCCTCTAAATAATTGTTCCAATCAAACTCCTCCATTATTAAATATATTCATACATTAATTAGGTCACCGATTTAATATCAATTGTACAAAATATATAAAGTACCGAACGGCCGAACTTGTACAAATTTCAGTGTAATTCATACTGCATACATTTCATTATTCAATATTTCTCTCTCACCGTACGTGAAGGATTTGAATCGTGCTATTTCATTCGAACAAGATTTTTCAGCAACACATTTCAAGAGCAATGGAAATAAGCTGTGCAGCCACTAATAACGAAACAAAACGTTTTTGAATGAGAACATTAAAATAAAAATTCATGTGGCATAAATCCAGTCAGTAATTTTAACCAGCATAAATAATATTAAGTTTCTTTTTATTATCAATTTTGACATCTACGGTGATACGATATCACATAAATGTTACATTTGAAGTTTTAGATCCTCAGATTAAGAATTAAATTTATAGACTGTATTTTGATATGATAACGAATAAAACGCATAATTATTCTATTTTATCTATGTTGGCATTGCTATCTGTCTGTCTTTTGTATGTATTGTATTGTATTGTCCGTACTCGAGCTCCGCGACGACATAAACGTCATACACCTTGTTAAAATCTCATAACAATAAAACTGTAGTCGCATATGGTGCACCAAGCGATTTAGTGAGCCCAGGTGACTTTCGTGCAGTGATAATAAAAGTGTAGTGTATATCAGCGTTATGCTTATTATGTGAATTACTTTCTCTTCTCGTTCTTGACCGATCGTGTTGCGAAATCCAAAATGAATTACATAGGCCTTCCGAATTCGTACAGTTTAATTGTGACGGACGGAAACGGTACCGATGATAATTGCATGCTAGTGAACCAGACGCACAATCCGTTCATAACAAATGCGTATAATGGTATTCCTCAGACTCTGATACTGAACTTGATAGCATGGTGCTGCTTGATTATATTGTTCTCTGTGCTGCGGCGGACGGCGTGGAACTATGGACGGATGGCGCTCGTGCAACGCTCGAAGAGTCGGTGGACGAACCTGTTCTACCGTGGCGGGGACGGCGACGCGCTGGTGGAGCGGCGGCGCAGCAACGATGAGTCGCTGAACATCGACCAGGGGTTCTTCACGTGGCTGCCGGCCGTGTTCCGGGTCACGCGCGAGCAGGTCCTCGCCAAGTGCGGCCCGGACGCCGTTCACTACCTCTCCTTCCAGCGCCACGCGATCACGCTCATGTTCATCATCACCCTGATCTCCATCGGGATCATACTGCCCATCAACTTCCAGGGCACGAACCTCAATGTTGACGTCAGTACCTTCAGCCGGACAACTCTATCCAATCTGAATGGTAAGTCGGCCTGGCTGTGGGTTCATACCCTTATATGCATTCTATTCCTGCCCCTGTCTATTCTCATTATGAGAAGGTGCACTGGCCGCAAGCCCGCTCCCCCTAATATGACAGGGACGATCATGATCTCTAATATATCAAGAAGTGATCGAAATGAGTCGACTATCAGAACCTACTTTGCCCACAACTTTCCACATATTCAGATTGTTGATTTACGCTTGGCATACAACATTAATCAATTAAATGAGGTGCAGGAGAAGAAGGAAATGGTTACCGAAGCACTCATATATACTGATACATATTTCAAAAAGACTGGGAAACGAATTACTGTAAAGCCTGAGTGGTGTGGGCCAGAGACGGATGCCTTAGAGTTTTATACAAATGAAGAGAAGAGACTGAAAGATGAAGCGAAGAGATGTCGAGCTATTGTACTTAATGATCCTCTAGGAATCGCCTTTTTAACCTTGCCTTCTTATCAGCTTGCGGAACATGTTATCAATCATTTTAGCCTGCATCGAGGCTGGGTTTTGTCTCACGCAACCAACCCTACAGACATCATCTGGGAAAACTTGAGTGTCCAACCAGGTATCTGGTACATAAAAGCCTTTGTGGTAAACGTATTCCTGTTTCTTGTTCTGTTCTTCTTGACCACCCCGGCTATTATTGTGAACTTGTTCAATAATTTCAAGATCGAGTCCACAAGTAAAATTGGCGGCGTAATTTTCGAGTTCCTCCCCACGCTGTTGCTCTGGACGATGGCGGCCGTTATGCCCGCTATAGTGGCTTTCTCCGATAAGTTCTTGTCTCACTGGACAAAGTCCCAGCAGAACTATTCAATCATGACCAAGACAGTTTCCTACTTGCTTTTGATGACCCTGATTTTGCCATCTCTCGGGTTTGCTAGCGCGGAAGCGCTTATGATGTGGACGCTGATATACCACAAGAACGACACCATGCGCTGGGACTGCGTGTTCTTGCCCGACAAGGGCGCGTTTTTCGTCAATTACGTCATCACTTCAGGGTTCATCGGTACAGCGCTTGAACTGATCCGTTTCCCGGAGCTGTTCCTCTACGTTTGGTATTTAATGCAGTCGAAATCGAAAGCGGAAAAGAGCTACGTAAAGAAAGCTATCCTGTACGAATTTCCGTTCGGCGTGCACTACGCGTGGAGTCTCGCGATCTTCGCAATCACGATGGTCTACAGTTTAGCTTGTCCGTTAATCGCGCCGTTTGGATTGGTCTACTTCATTTTCAAGCATATCGGGGACAAGCACAACTTGTATTTCGCGTACGGCCCGAGCGATATGAGCGGGGTGGGAGGAGGGAGGATTCATTCGACGGCCGTGAGAATTGTGCGGGTGTCGGTGGTGCTGTTGCTTGTGAATATGGCGGCGTGGGCTGCGCTACGGGCGGGAGTGACGGATGCCCGGACGATCATATTGATAATGGCGGCTATAGTGGCTTTCGGGACGTTCTTATTACTGAGCCCGTTCCCGAGCTGCACGCCTCCCGCGCCGCTGCAGGAGGAGTCGAGCATACCTTTCCAGGAGTACGTGGCCCCGGTGCTGGCCAAGCCACTGGACGCCACGCCTGTCTCGACACCGACCACCCCCGACTACGGCGCGTCCTCTCCCACGAACCACTCCTACAGCCCTGGTCCCATCAACATTTAAACCATAGGTTCCCAAAGTGGTCGGTCCGTACCGCTCCCCAGTGGGCGCTGTGGATTCCCAGGGGGGTGGTAGGGGCCTTGGAAGAAATTTGGGGGGCGTTGATGCTATCCAGGGTGGGCGCTATCACTTTTGAAAATAAAAAACTCAAATCACAATATCAACCACAATACAAACTATCCTTGGCGATGGTACTATCCCCAAATCACGCGTCGTTTTACGCCGGCAGGGGCTTCTCCAGGCTGCGTCAGGCCGATTGCTCCGCCCGTTGCAAAAAAAATTTAGTCGTGGGAGGCGCTGAAAGTATTTTATCATGCCTAAGTGGGCGGCAAGTCAAAAAAGTTTGGGAACCTATGATTTAAACTATTGGATTGGTCTATACCTTAATCGCCTACATTCGCCTTTTCATACTCGGCTGGGTTGGAAAGGGTTAATCGCCTACAGGACCTACCTAAATAAGCGGGTCGGGAGTTCGCTCTGTTTATGGTCGATGCCCGACCTATAGTTTCGCACTTTATCGGCTTTGCCAATAATTATTCTTGATACTACATATCTGTTGGATAAAACCAAAAATGATTGATAGCACTCCGTTTCTCGATATCATTAATGGACTTGGTCGTTTAGGTGGTACCTTACGTTTATGTAAATATTGCAATATTTTTTTAAATACCTAACTATTGTATTAATTGTACTTTAGGATTATGCGGGTGATTCACTAGTATATTTCGCTACCTGTAACTTGTAGTGGCGATTTGTAAGTTCATAGGAGCGTTTCGTATTTACCTATTACCTACGAACCGTTTAAGCCGAGTTGGTCCCTCCTTTGTATGCGACGTCATTGAAACCAGGTGCATACTTGGCTCAAATGGGTCGTGTATAGGTACAGTAGACGCGTCACGGCCCGTGCCACAGCTCCTTATCTTACGTGAGCACTATTTTCTTTGTGATCACTATGTATAAATCGATCTTTGATATGAGGCGTCTACGTAGAGATTAACTATATTTTATTTTTGTACATAATAGATTTTTTCCATATACATCCTTATATTTATTTAATTTATGAAATGTTTGCTAACCTCTTATCTGAATGTTTCTTTAAAATATAAAATACATGTTAAGCAAGACTGACTTTCCTGATTCTCCTATCAACTTACTGTACTTTTCATAACCAGATAGATATCAAGTTGCGATTCAAAGTGATTGAAAATACGTTATTTATGCCATACAATTGCAACCAGATGAGACATATGTATGCTAATTAGAGTACAAGTGGCACCGACATACATAAATGTACGCATACAATTGCATCAACTATTAACAAGTCCCAACGATGAATACCTACTGCCCGCATCCGCGACCAATCTTCCTTTTTTCAATAGTATGATTTTTATACACAAAATTTACTTGAGCATTGGGCATTTCCGCCTCTTTACGTACCTATCTACACATTTTACTTTTATGTCATCGAAATTATGCTCATTTCCATAATGTTCTAGAATTCGATCGAATTCGCAAAATAGCAGTCGAACGAATTGGCAACCACGAAGAGCTCTAACCGATAAACAAACATTGGTAAAACTACGTACGCCATATTATTACCATACCTATGTGATAATGATAATGGTAGTAATTAGTTTTTCAGCCAGTTATTGTTGACATTCAAAACTTTATGCCACACCAAGCCATAAAATGGCTTTTTCCGCACGCTGCGCGTACGGAAAAAGCCGCTTTCTAGCCACGTGTAGACATAAAATGATGTACACAACACGGGAGGTAATAAAGAAAGTCCTCGATCCCATATTTACGTTTCTCGCTTGCAGCTCGGGCCGCAAACATCTGCGATTTCGGTCTTTCTTTGTATTACCACCCTAGTTTTGTAATGTACTAGGTATAAATGCACCGAAAAACAGACTTAAACAATTTTGGATACTAATAGTAGGTACATTACACAACTAGGGTGGTAATACAAAGAAAGGCCGAGATCGCAGAAGTTTGCGGCCCGAGCTGCAAGCGAGGGACGTAAATATGCGATCGAGGGCTTTCTTTATTACCTCCCGTGTTGTGTACATCATTTTATGTCTACACCTGGCCAGAAAGCGGCTTTTTCCGTACGCGCAGCGTGCGGAACAAGTCACTTTATGGCCAGGTGTGGCATAAAATAACTTACCTTGATGTCCATGTCGACACATTTTTTCATAGACTCTGCTCTGGTCTCTTCACTTTGGATTTGAGGGACTAGATTTTGTCTTGATGTTTTTGACCCCTTGTCGCGTCAAGATCGATTTCTGCAGCTGATATTTTTAATCAGCCATACCTTGCTGCTAACTTTTTATATTCAACGACCTATGTCTCCTATCATGATATAATTCTAATCATTTGCTTGCCTATACATACTTAGAGTCTGTGCGGAAAGAGAATAGGCGTGGCGAAAAACGGAACTACAAGCATTACAGCGCCCCCCAATTTTAATCCTATTCTCTTTCCGCACAGACTCTACCCAAGGACCCACCCTCTACCCAAGGTGGAAAAAAGAGCACACGTTATGTACCTACGCGTTATGCGATGCAGCGGTCGGCAACAAGCGGACCGCGGGCCGCATGCGGCCCGTGAACCGCTCACTTGCGGCCCGCGAGCCTCCCTGGCTATTTTGTATGTAAAGGTCGATATATTCATAATTGTATAAAATCACCAGTTATTAACATAGTGCGGCCCGCGTCAATTTCGTAAGCTACTATGTGGCCCTTAGCTGCTAAAAGGTTGCCGACCGCTGCGATAGAGAGAGACGGTTGGATGCGGGTCAGCTCCGTCCGGTCACCCGACGCGAACGGCAGTTTTGTTAGGGAGAGAGGCTTCTGTACGTAGTATAAATTCTTATTCTGTGCCCAATGTGGGTGGGTTCCTTATAAGGGAAATTTCTTGCCATATTGTAATCTAATCCAGTGGGCTTATGATGCTACGCTTTGTCGCGTGATAAATAAATGATAAAGCATCCGTCACTCCCACACACATACTGTCAGAACGTGAAGGATTCTTTATCATTTATTTATCGCGTGACAAAGCGTAGCATCATAAGCCTACTGTGTGTCATTCACCTATCTGCTCTATGAGCAAGCGACCATTTTTGCGTCTCTCTCACACATTCGAGCCAGACTGATGTTCCCAATCTGATAATGAAATGATTAACTAACGCGTCTATGAGCTTATATTTCCACTAATTCCCTTACGAACCTCGTAAGTCCTAAGTCTTGCTGAATAATAAAAAAAACTGTAGTCTTAAAAGTCTCATGAGGGATTCGTTTTTGGAAATAGGCACGTCACGCAATTTCGAAATTTGATCGGCACGAAAATAGACCCAAAATGTTTCTAAAATATTGAATTGTCGGTTTGTAAGTTATCCAAACGTACCGCATATGCCGGTATATACCGCATATGTATGCATATACCGCAATTCTGACGGCACCAATTTTAGTTTCGTAGTTTAGGTCTACTTTCATTCTAGGCATCATAAAGTAAAGTTATTACAGTCTTATTCATGTGTTAAAATGGGATGCAAAACGTGACTAACACGAGCTTCTCCCAAAGGGCCACCAGATAAATACGCAGCGCGTGTCTGCATCGTGCTTAGCCCACCCAGTTTATTGATCAGGTTTCATAACGGAAACGATGCGATGATGTCAACCGACAATAATGCGAGAAACCTTAGAACATCTGGGCATTTCTCCAGAAATATGTTTGCGGTCACCTCATTCATCTGGCCCTTCTTCATACTAAATGTATGGAGACAGATGAATGAGTCGCAGACATATTTCTGGAGAAATGCCCATTACCTGTTTACTCGCACTTACACCACGGCTCAGTTGGCCTTCAAACCAATCTGCTTGATAAAATTATTCCTTTGACCCACAACGAAAATCTATAGTCTGCTCTATTATGTTCTTAGGTATCAAGGAAATATATTAAAAAAGAATATTATTCTTCAACATCATTATTACTTAGTACTATCTACACAATCTGTGGCTATTGAAACTGTGTTTTGTCCATCAGACAGTAGCTATATATGAACCAAACTCCTGGAAAACTTTGGTTTTATAGTACGTCATCAATTTTGAAGACTTTTGGGGTCCATTTTTAGGGTTCCGTACCAAAATGGTAAAAAAGGAACCCTTATGGTGCGACTCTGTCTGTCTGTCTGTCTGTCTGTCTGTCTGTCTGTCTGTCTGTCTGTCTGTCTGTCTGTCTGTCCGTCTGTCACAGCAAGATATCTCAGGATCTACTGATGCTATCGACTTGAAATTTGGAATAGTGTTAAGAACCGCTAACCCAAGCTTATAGGATGTAAAAAAAATCTTGTAACTTTTTTACTTTTTTTTTAAAGGGGTCCGTAATGAGACTTTGCAAATTGAAAGTAGGGCTATTATATTGAGTGAGGTATCAAATGAAAGGACTTAATTTGTAGATTAAAACAGTATTTTTGTATTTTTTTTTAAATAAGTAGTTTTTGATTTATGGCGAAAAATGTTAAAAAAAATACCGTTCCCCCCCTATTATCTTCGAAGTTACTGAACAGAAAAATCTGTAATAATTACCAATTATTAATGTCATCCTATATATTACAGGAAAAATATAACGATTTTCCTAACTTGCGCTGTTTTTGAGAAATTTGCAAAAATCTTAACACATACTTATTTGCTCCTACTAAACTAATCGCCATATAGTTTTTCTTGAACTATTCATGTATCTACTTATGAGTTTGTACGGAACCCTCGGTGCGCGAGTCCGACTCGCACTTGGCCGGTTTTTTTTTTTAATATTAGCTTTATGTTTCTCATAGAATCCCCCGATGATGAAAGGACAATTCCAAAGTGTTGACATAAAATGGAAAGTTACGGTAAACTCAGAGGCAGTCTTAACTATGCCAATGGCTATATTTTTGGGATGTAATTATTCTGGATGTTATGCGCAGCAATCCCGCTTGGACAAGATAATGCGTAGAAATACTGGTTTAGCCAAAAAGATGCAAATAGAGCGAGGAACATTGCAAGTGGATCGATAACCAGCAGTCCAGCCACTGAGGTATAATGTACTTTAGTACATTATACCTCAATGAGTCCAGCACACATGAATCATTCCCAAACGAATGAGTAACCGTACCGTGAACGCAAACAGGGTTAAGCGCAAACAGCATTGTTGCAAAGATTTGCCGTCTACAACATCATACACACATGCACATACAATTCATACACTATAACAGGTATTTCCTGTTGTAATCAACGAAATCACGATGTGCATCGGTCTGTACTTGCATTGCGTAATGTACGGAGTTTTCGTCGACATACTAATTAACTCTAGGCCTGTCCCAACTTTCCGACTCAAGGAGTCAAGGATCACATTAATTGGCTATTAAAATAGCACAAGCGATGACGGGTTCGGTTCAGGAGGTCAAAGTTGTATTTTGCCATGGTATGCAAGAGGCCCTAGTTTTATAAATACTTAGTAAAATGTCTAGGTCTTGAAATGCACAAGTAGGCAGAACGACTTAATTGTATAAGGACTATCTTAGCAATGGCACTATAGAATTTTTTGCTCGTCTACCATTTACCGTCTATCCAGCTACATATCACCTTTTAAATCTTTTAATATTAATTATTTCATCAAAACTATAGAAATGTAGTTTCGTGTGAGGGCGCACCGATATACCTACTGGGTAAATAACCAATAATAAGGACATGACATCACACGTGCGGGCGGATAAATTAGATTTAATTTTAGCATATAAGGTTTTTCGTATCAATTCAAATCTTGGACTGTGCAATGCATAGGTATGCCAGGTTTTTGCATAATTTTGCGTCGCTACTTACTTCAACAACTGGCCTTCCAGTTGTCCAATGGTATAATAAAACCGGTTTCTTCCCGTGCAAAATGATGACGTGTGTGAACTTGATCACGTCAGAAGCATATTGAAGCTCATGTACAAGGTAACAGTATGGTGACATTGGTGACCTAGGCAAGTGCACCCTCGAGAAGAACGTACCTTGCCTTATTGTACCAAGGAAAGAATTTCTTATTATTTTTCTCCTAACTGCGACTGTTTTTCCTCTTAACTCTGACGTCATACTTGTCATTTAAACAGACTTGCTAAATCATTAAACTCATACAACATTATCAAAACAAACCTAAACCTGTATTTAGGTTTACTTTGATAATAGGTGGGTTATGGCTAATAACCATTATTTCCGCATTAGGTACTAAAGCTAATTTAATAATCACCGTGTCGCAATATTGGTTCATTCTAATTCTTAAAATTCATGACTGAGGACCAAAACAATTGCTTTTAGTTTTAAACTTATGTAATTGTATGCCTCTTTACATTACACTAAAGTCAAAAAGCCGTATATGACTACTAGTATCATATTAAGATATGCCTTTTTGGTTTGGCAGGGCAGTATAGGTATTGTTTCTGTTATGTTTACTACTTATCAGAGACGTGTGTAATCCGTGTATAAATTGTGAGGTTGATATTGCTCGAAGTTCCAACCTTTATGAGTAATTTCGGTGTGCATTGCATTCTACTAAGGCACACCCACCTACAATGTAATTGAGCAAAATATTATTATTGTGCACTGTTAGTGACCATGTGTAGTTAATATTAATGATTACGCATGATTAAACCAAAGATTGAGCGAGTTTTAATTTTATTGTTAAATTACGCATTTTTTAGAAAAACGGTAAAAAATGTAGCGTGTGCGTTAACCTTCTCTGTATAACTGTTTTTTGGTATATACATAACCGTTGTCTTTCTTATTTTCCGACAGAAAATAGCCGTAAGGAAAGCTTGATCAAGTTTCCATTGTTTCACGAAAATTTGTGTAATGCACAATTTGCGGAAAAAATTGGCTTGAACCAAGAGGACTGTCATTCTCCTCTCCATACTTTGGATCGTAACCCGTCCGCTAGGGGATTTCCGGGCAAAACTAGATGGCGCTAAAAAACTAAACATTTAACGATGTTATAATTGAACAAAGAAACATAGTATAGTAACAATTAGTTCGTAAACAGCTAATAAAAAATAAATTCTAACATTTAAATACTGTGTCACGTTTGCAAAGTTGAATAATTGTAAATAATATATACATAGATGGCGTTGTAAATTCGGGGAACAGCTTTTAGTATGGAGAATGACAGTCCTCTTGTTTTAATGGTCCTTGCTTGAACTCAGTATATTGCACTGTGTAGGGGCAAGGCAGTATCCAATACAGTTGGGCTGGGCGACAATTTATATTGCTTAATATTGTAGGTCGGTGGACCGATTAAAAGTGACGGCCACAATTTAATTCTCGCACTAAGCTTCGACGGTTCTCTGCTTTGTTACGTTACGATTCACTTCAATTAGTTCACATTCACAATGCGCAAGAGCATTTAAGAGTAAGTCAGTAGGCCACGACACCACTAATCATCTTAGTCTAGTGCCACTTGTAACACTTAATCACCAGGTTAAGAAATACTGATAATTAAAGAACCTAGGTACATTAAATTAACGAAAAAAATACAAAAAAGATGCATTTTTACCCGACTGCGACGAAGCCCAAAGGAGGGTTATGTGTTTGACCTGTATGTTTGTCCGATCGTAACTACTCAACGGCACAACCGATTTTGATAAATGATACATCATTAGATTCGACTTGATGGCGCGAGTGTCACTGGGTATGAAGTTCATTAAAATAAACAAAATGGCGGATTTTATGCACTTTTAAAGTGCACCGCGGTCGGGCTTCAAATCAAATGCATCTTGTAGACCTGGTTACGGTCACCGGAGGTTGATGGTGGCCAAGGGTGACCGTTCGTTGTGAAAGTCTTTGGGGGAGACCTATGTTCAGCAGTGGAAGTCTCGCTATTGAAACGGTGATGTATTTTTAAAGTTCCTTTTTTATTTTCTAATTTTCTGCAGCATGCATAAGGTGTTATCTATAATGAATGCCTCTCAAATTACCGTAATAACATTTTGCGTAATTTCCGACCTTCAAGTTGTTCTTTAGAGCATTTCGTTCCAGAATTTTGGCGGCTGTCATTTAAATGCGACCTTATTTATTTAACAATAAGAGCGTTGACATGCAAGTCCGTTGAATGCAACAAGATCTTGTTTCAATGTGTCATAACTCTTCTGTAACCCTACTTCTAAATACGACGTTAAGCTTTAAGACGCAAGGTTCACAGGTGTCGAGAGAAGCACAGAAATTGCTATGAGTCTACAACGATTACGAGTGTAGGCAGACCAGGCGGTTCCATGGTCACTGATTAACCGAGTAGTTTCAGTAGTTGCTACGTAAGGTCTTTGTAATGGTAAGCCTCGGCCTTCTGCAGTGAAAATAATATGATTACTTTCACTAAATATTTGTAGAGGTATTGAAGTGCCTACCTAAGAATTTAAAAATTGTACCTACAGCCCTCCAGCCTGATAGGGCTGGAGTTGTACGGTCAGCTGGACAGGGCCCCCGTTAATACATTCGCAGCACTTTTGGCAAGGGATCACTTTCTCTGCAGCTGACTGTACTGTACCCTACATCTCCAACGGCTCTGCGGGCCAACACGGGCGCATTTCCTTTCAACCATACACCTTCAGAAGGCTTGTATGTTATTCAAGTCCCGCCAGAGACAACATTTTTAAATTTTCACTTAAACACAAATTTTAATCTGTCGTTATGCTGTAACATAAATTACTTTCACTTAGCTTGAAGATTAGTTCCATTACACGTATCGTGATAAATATATCATTTGCGTCTATCAAGAATTGTACCTTATTGTCATTTAACATAGATTCCAAATTGCACTGTTTCGTGGGTCACGTTGTTACTGTTGTGAGCAAACTAATCGTTGATACCATATTTTGACGAAACCAAATAAGAAGCTATGTTGTAGGTATTGTTTTGTCATTAATTTCCAGACACGGAATTTAATTGTATTAGTTAAATTAATATATTAGCATAATTATATGGATAGATTATTAAGCTCGTATCAGGCTTTGAAATTGTGCTCGGGATTAACACTAGCTTCACGAGAACAAGGTAGTATTTCCAAGCAAGCAATTGAGCTAGATACGATTAAAAGTTATTCTTGGATAAACTAATATAATAGTACCTAATTAAATTAATGTATGTACCTATAGTGAGTATGTAATATTTGTGATACTAGGTCGATTATCTCATTTTATTTCCGGTGTATTATATTTTTATAATCGACTCTAGCGTTTTTTTATAAATATGTAAGTACCTAAGATTGTTAATAATGTCGTCATAATAATGTTTAATCTACTTACATCGATTATTGGCAAACTACATTGTATAATTAAATTATAAAAACTAATTACTTAATTGGTTAATAGAATATGTACAGGCTCAATATCTACTTTCGCTGTTGGCATACCGTAACTGCAATAGTAATATAATAATAATAACACTAGCTTTAGCTAAAATTGTTTCGCACTGGTTGATGCATTATGTTGGTATCCTGTGTACACTAAGCTTTTAAATAAATTTGTTTTTACTTATTTGATTTTTTTATTTATACCTCTCTAAGCATGCTCGCAGGATTACATGGTTGAAGTGGCAGAGGGCAGGCCGTATAATATAGGAGCACGGATAACCGTTGGGGCGGGAAGTCCTGTGGAGTGACGACCACGCATATGTAAACGGGCATTTCTCCAGAAATATGTCTGCGGTCACCTCATTCATCTGGCCCTTTTTCATACTAAATGTATGGAGACAGATGAATGAGTCGCAGACATATTTCCGGAGAAACGCCCATTACGCAGCGTAGGACGACCCCAGAGGGTTGCCAGATTGAATTACCGTATTATCGGGAGCTGGAAACAATATATCGGGATTTTGAGACTTTGGTCGGGAGATGCCCCGCGGGCTAGACGCGCGAGCTTTTTTTTTTTAGACTGAAAGAGCAGAAATTTTCGCTGGCTGGACCACCTTGAGTGGATCGGACTAAGTTTTAAAATTAAGTCGTTTGTCGGGAGATTTTCTTCTTTGTCGGGAGTCGGGAGGACATACAAAAAATCGGAAGAATCCCGCCAATTCCCGACCATCTGGCAACCCTACCCCAGACTCGATGAACAGACGACTTCGTGAGCGGTCTGGCAGTATAGCGGGAAGTCTCTCTAGTTGAGGGGTCTGGTCTGCACCGCACTCTGTGCCGATGGGGGAGGGTTCAGCGGTGGACGTCCGTGGCTGATAGATAAGAGATCGTCCTAATACAACGCAACTATCCGATTGGTGTCCCTAATTGACATTCGCGAGACGCGGTCGCGATCAATTAGGACACCTATTCGAGTTCAATAATGTATAGGTATGATCGCGCGAACTTGCGATAGTCGCGTTGTAGGTATTAGGACGATCCCTAAGTGTGCTCACCAAGGACATTAAAATAAATAGCCGGACGGAGCCTCGCTAACAAAGAACTGAAGCATGTCTAATAAGACAATAACTGTTTAATAATAAAATTGTAGTATTTATAACCGTATAAACACCACAACCGTCTTACGGGGGGCGTGCTTGGCTGTAAGGATCGGTTTAGTATTTATTTATTGCATAAACCAATACATTAGGACTTAAACCTAGGTATAGGTACCCTGGTAGGGTGTAGCAATTTACATGTTTATGAATTACTTATTCTTAGACGATCCTAGTCATGTAAAAGAGCGAGTGACTTAAATCAAGGCCAATGTAGAAATGCTTGTTCAGTAGACACCACGAGCAACCTTGTCCTGCCGACAAAACAATGCCCATCCGTCTATTTACTCACTGATTACAATGGATGGCCGCAACATACTTACGAATGATATGTACCTCTATCTTATTTTATTCCAATGGAGAGACGTATAATGTATCGAGAAAAGGATGGTACGGCCGTGCCTTTGTTTTGCTGGACTTGGCGGGTGCACTGCCGTTGCCGTGCCCCAAAATAATCTATATTAATAATTTAGCCGGGCCCTACGGTAGACCTGAACGAAAAGCGTCTCAAAAATTAAAGCGTAAAAAAATAACACTTTCGAATCGACAACTTATATCCGCAAAATTCGTATAACGGAGAAATAAGCGTATAAAGATGTAAAATAATACGAATAACGCCAAAAACAGTCGGCCATGTTTGCTTGCGTCAATTCGAGTTCGTTCGGAAATTGTCACAGTTTAGTGCAGGGGTACGTAGCATGCGACTATAATATAACTGCGGGCGCGGCTGTACATACTTGGCATGGGTAAGAAACCCGTTTTTTATTTTAATTAGAATAATCATACGTTTCCATAATTTTATTTCAAAGAAAACAATCTTTAAACGGGAAAATATTAATAAGTTACTGACATAACTGAAAAATAATATAATAATATTGTACAATATTATTGACACATAACCCAAAAAAAGTAACAAACGTTGGCAAAGGTGTCAGATAAATTTCTAAACGAAAAAAAAGGAATAGGCACATTTGTTTTTAATCCCTCTGATGGTGAAGTGGTAAGTTAGGGCGAAACTCTGTAGGGGCTTTTTAAGTTTTCTTAAATTTATTCTGACATCAAAAACAAATTAAATTATACCCGTTTTTGGTACAAAGATAGAAATTTGAAAATCAATGTTTATCATTTAGGTGAAAACAAAAAAATTACCAGGCGTTTGAAATATTCGACCATAATAAAGATAATGCAGGTCTGAATGTTTTTACGGTTCCGTATCAAAATTGTAAAAAAGGAACCGTTATGGTGTGACTCTGTTTGTCTGTCCGTCTCTCATAGGTCAGTCAGATATCTCAAACGATTGCTGCGATCGATTTGAAATTTGGAATAGTTTTAAAAGTCGCTAACCTGAGCTACCTACTGGACATAAAAAAAAATCTCTTATACCTTTTTTTACTTTTTTTAGGGGGCCGAAATGGGAGGTCGAAAATTTCAAGTTGTGCTATTGTTTTAAGTGGGGTATCAAAAGGATGGAGTTTATTTGTAGATTCCAATACCATTTTAAGTTTTTTTCTTAAGCATTTACTTTTAGATTTAGGACGAAAAAAGTTCAAAAAAATACCATTCCCCTCCTTCCATTATTAATACATATCTTCGAAGTTACTGAACAGAAGAATTTGTAATAATTGTCAATAATTAATATCAACCTAAATATTATTTAAAAAAATAACGGTTTTCCTAACTTACACAGTTTTTTAGAAATTTGGAAAAATCGTAACACTTACTTATTTGCTCCTACTAAACTAAGCGCCATACAGTTTTTCTTAAAATATTCACGCATCTATTTACGAGTTTTTCATGTTTGAGGTAGGAATAAGAACGTTCAAATATGATTTCAAAAATTTATTTTCTACCTACGGGGAGCAACAATGCCGGTTAATTTTACCTCCATAAGATGATTCCGTAGTTTTTGAAGAACATGGTAAAATTAATAAGACAAAATTTAAGGTTTGTCAAATCACGCACGCAGCAATCAAACCCAATCAGGAACGTAGTAAGCGTAAAAAACTGACAGAGCGGGAGGGCCTATATAATCCGGCACACGAGGCATTCTAATCCGGCCCGCGTACAGAAGCCTCCCCTGCCTGCACAGTAAAGTACCTACAGATGTGAGACACACAGCACCCCCCAGGACGAAAAAGATTATACGTAACTTCAAGTCGACCATGTCATGTAGCCCGCGCGACATTTTCAAAGGTGCTGTACGGCCCTCTGGGAAAAAAGTTTGGAAACCCCTGATGTGAATGCGAAAAGCGACTATGGACTTGTTTCCGAAATAAATTAATATTAAATTAAATTAAATTAATTAAATGCTTACCCCTTAGGTTGAAGTAAGACTACGCCGGCCACGTCTGTAGTAAGTATCCACATAGGCGGGCTAAACTGGCTTCGAACTGGGTGTGACATGTTGAATGGACAGGACCGGACTGGGCTCCGACTCCCCACGAGTCCGGGGCCCAATAACAACAACTACAAGCCGGGGGCCCGGCCCATGCGGGCCCCGCGGCGGCTAGGAAAACTGGAAAACACCACCTTAACTATATGGCCAGTCCGACGACGCTAGAACAGGCCGCGGCGAAGATAGTGGGACGACCTGAATGTATTTCTTAACGGCTGTCCAAAGTTAGCTCTGGACCGGGACGGCTGTCATATTTTGTAATTCACTGTCATATTTTGGACGAGGGCTTAAATTAAATATTTAGATCATGTTGGGGTGGGGTGAGCCTGAGGTAGAGGCTGGGTGGCGAGGACGTAGCATGCCACGGTGAAAATAGCAGGACAACCTAGACGTATTTTTAACGGCTGGTCAGGGTGGTCCTTTGGACCAGAACCATTGCAAGCGGGATAGATTTGCCCTTCAGCTTCAGTGGGACATTAATAATTAGACTTAAAAAATAGGATTTGGCTCTAAAAGGGGTAAAATGATGAATAGGAATCTGTTATTTCAGATATTTGAAAGTAAAACTTGGTATGTAAATTACATACCTAATACATTAAATATTCGTGATGTTCCCTCAATTTCAACAAAACATAACTACATAGAGAACCCACTTTCTTAGATGTCGGTTAAAAATAAAAGGCTTCGAAAGATAAATAACAAAATGTACCTAATTGAAAAGATTCTTGGTAATGCTATTTCTAAGGAGGTGAAAGGGTTAAATGGGGTTTGTAATTTTTTACATTTTACCCGGGCGAAGCCGGGTTTTCAGCTAGTCTATATTAATAATTTAGCCGGGGTCTACGGTAGACCTGAACGAAAAGCGCCTCAAAAATTAAAGCGTAAAAAAATAATCATTTCGAATCGACAACTTATATTCGCAAAATTCGTATAACGGAGAAATAAGCGTATAAAGATGTAAAATAATTCGAATAATACCAAAAACAGTCGGCCATGTTTGCTTGCGTCAATTCGAGTTCGTTCTGAAATTGTCACAGTTTAGTGCAAGGGCACGTAGCATGCGACTATAACTGCGGGCGCGGCCGTACAAACTTGGCATGGGTAAGAAAACCGTTATTTATTTTAACTAGAAAAATCATACGTTTCCATAATTTAATTTCAAAGAAAACAATCTTTAAACGGGAATATAATTAATAATTTACTGACATAATTGAAAAATAATGTAATAATATTGGCAATAATATTGTACAATATTATTGAAACATAACCCAAGAAAAAGTAACAAACATGGGCGAAGGTCTCAGATAAATTTCTAAACGAAAAAAAAGGAATAGGCAGATTTTTTTTAATCCCTCTGAAGGTGAAGTGTTAAGTTAGGGGCGAAACTCAGGTAGCTTTTTAAGTTTTCTTAAATTTATTCTGACTTAAAAAAAACACATTAAATTATACCCGTTTTTGGTACAAAGACAGAAAAGTGAAAATAAATGTTTATGATTTAGGTGAAAACACAAAATTAACCAGACACAATTGAAATATTCGACCATAATACAGATAAACTTGAGGATGCAGGTCTCAATGTTTTTAGGGTTCCGTATCATAATGGTAAAAAAGAAACCCTTATGGTGCGGCTCTGTCTGTCTGTCCGTCTCTCACAGTCAGATATCCTAAACTATTGATGCAATCGATTTGAAATTTGGAATACTTAGTTTTAAAAGTCGCTAACCTGAGCTACTGGGCGTAAAAAATTTCTAATACCTTTTTTACTTTTTTTAGGGGGCCGAAATGGGAGGTTGAAAATTTCAAGTTGTGCTATTGTATTAAGTGATATTTTTTAGAAATTTAGAAAAAATCATAACACATACTTATTTGCTCCTACTAAACTAATCGCCATACAGTTTTTCTTAAGTTATTCACGCATCTACTTACGAGTTTGTACGGAACCCTCGGTGCGCAAGTTCGACTCGCACTTGACCGGTTTTTTTTTTCATGTTTGAGGTAGGAATAGGAACGTTGAAATAAGGTTTTCGAAAAATTTTTTTCTACCTACGGGAAGCAACATAGAGGATGCCGGTTAATTTTACCTCCATAAGATGAGTCCGTAAATTTTGAAGAACATGGTAAAATTAATAAAACAAAATTTAAGGTTTGTCAAATCACGCACGCAGCAATCAAACCCAACGTAGTAAGGTGGGAGTGAAAAAAAAAACCGACAGAGTTCGCACGCTGCGCACCGCAATCTGCATTGATGATGTAGATGCTAACCCCTTAGGTTGAAGTAAGACTAGGCCGGCCACGTCTGTAGTATGTATCCAAATAGGCGGGCTAAACTGGCTTCGAAGTAGGTGCGACATGCTGAATGGACAGGACCGGACTGGGCTCCCTGACTTCCCACGAGTACGGGGCCCAATAACAACAACCACAAGCCGGGGGCCAGGCCCGTAGGGGCTCCGCGGCGGCTAGGAAAACTGGAAAACACCAACTTAACTATATGGCCAGTCCGACGACGCTAGAACAGGCCGCTGCGAAGATGGTGAGACGACCTGAATGCATTTCTTAACGGCTGTCCAAAGTTAGCTCGGAACCGGAACGGCTGTCATATTTTGTAATTCAAGGACGAGGGCTTAAATTAAAAATTTAGACCATGTTGGGGTGGGGTGAGCCCGAGGTACAGGCTGGGTGGCGAGGACGTAGCATGCCACGGTGAAAATGGCAGGACAACCTAGAACCTAGACGTATTTTTTAACGGCTGGTCTGGGTGGTCCTTTGGACCAGAACCATTGCAAGCGAGATAGATTTACCCTTCAGTGGGACATTAATAATTAGACTAAAAAAATGTGATTTGGCTCCAAAAGGGGTAAAATTTTGAATAGGAATCTATTATTTCAGATATTTGAAAGTAAACCTTGATATGTAAATTACATACCTAATATATTAAATATTTGTGACGTTCCCTGAATTTCAACAAAACTTAACTACATATAGAACCCACATTTCTTAGATGTCGGTTAAAAATAAAAGGCTTCGAAAGATAAATAACAAAATGTACCTAACTGAAGAGATTCTTGGTAATGCTATTTCTGACGAGGTGAAAGGGTTAAATGGGGTTTGTAATTTTTTACATTTTACCCGGGCGAAGCCGGGTTTTCAGCTAGTGTTTTTATAATAACAGCCAGGGTCATCATGTGTCTTATTTAATGGAGACCTCCCCGGGTAATTATATCTCGTTTAATTTTAAATTAGAATTTTTACACATTCAGTGTCCAACTCCCAAATCTCCATACAAATTGAACCCGACGGTCGGGTTCTTGGCAATGAATGTAGGTGTTAACGGTAGTTCTTGCCCACGTTTCTTCGTTTCCTCAGCATAGCAGAGGGTAATATTGTACTAAATTCACTTATTTCAGTATCTAACTTCCTGCACGTTCCCTATAGCATTGTACAAAGTGTTTTATGCCACACCTGGCCATAAAGTGGCTTTTTCCGCACGCTGCGCGTACGGGAACCGTCGCTTTCTGGCCAAGTGTAGACATAAAATGATGTACACAACACGGGAGGTAATAAAGAAAGCCCTTGATCGCATATTAACGTCCCTCGCTTGCAGCTCGGGCCGCAAACTTCTGCGATCTCGGCATTTCTTTGTATTACCACCCTAGTTGTGTAATGTACTATTTTGGTTGTCTGTATCCCGTTTGGTCAGCAAAAACAATTATTATGGGCAGGAGATGGAGTCTTACTCATTCGGAAATAAAGTGGCCACGATAGTTCTCGGGGTGTCAACGTATTTGTAACTTTTCGGAGGTTGCACTTGTTATATGGGTGGAGTTGCTTTCTATCGGGTAGGCTGCATGCTCGTTTGTCACTTGACGGTATCTATACCTAGCACGTACGTGCCACAGCCATCGACGACTGTAGTCAGAGGCATACCAAAATATCTGACATGACCTAACTGCTATAGGGTGTAATATTTATTTTCCATCAAATATTACTCCTGACGATTGTACATGTAATATGCGCTCGCAACTATCAAAAAGCTGTATCAAATTAAAAATACGAGCATATGTGGGTATGGCTGTTCACTATTTCCATGCAGAAATGAACTGAGTTATATGGATCCTTAAAAAAAATGTAGACAGTAAAAATTATCTTTTATTGTTCACTTTATAAATTAATAACAATGTAAAAATGGCGGATGAACAAGTGAAGTGATGAAACTAATCACTGCTAATGTTGTACAATAAATTACTTAGTAGTCATACACAAAAGTAACTTTCTAACTACTCAGTAATTTGCAAATGAGAGAAGTCATATAACATGATTAAAGATACAATACAAATGCTTTTCTGGCAACAAAATATAAAAACAACCTCATTACTAATGCCTTTAACAAAATGTAAGCTTTTTATAAAAGCAACAAGACTTGTATTTCTATAGTAATCTATATTATCTATACAACATTAACAATGGTTAAAAAATGACTGCCTTACTGTAACTAGACTATTCATGGTTTCCAACTACATTGACAGAAGCTTCAAAATACAAGCCTGTTCTAGTATTTACAAAATAGTTTATACATTCAAAAGATTCCTTGGTACACCAAGAGCTTTCTAAGAAATTGATTAAATTGTCGTTATGTATGTCTTTTTCTGTTGCATGACAAGGTTAGAGAAAGAAGACACTCTTTTTCTCATAATAAACTGCATTGATTTCTAAAATTCGATTGTAGTTATAATTCGTGAGGCCAATGGAATCGCCAAATACCGACAGACATTTGTGCATCTGACAACACTTTGAATCTACTATCCATGTCTTAGAAACCTAAAAACTTGTACCCTAAAAAACAGTTAAATATAGACAATATTGCGCCTTGCTATACCTGTATAGGAACCATGGCACAATATGATGTATATTTTACCCGTTTTCTAGGCATGTGTATTGAAAACCTGAGAATTAAAAAATTACAACTAATTCTCTGTAGTCTTAATTCTAATATAGAGTGATCTTCATAATATTGATTTTTTTTACATACAACTTTATTCAGAGCCAGCCTGTCTGAGGTGGAAGTTGAGGTATGAGGTATAACATCACTGTCGCCCTCACTCGCACCTTGTGTGTCCATTTAAATTATAAGCCCTTGAGCTTAGTTGCAATAATTTTATTCTCAGGTCATACCTTTAAAACCTATCTAATGATTCTTCTTAGGTTTACTGAGCTTCTCATACTTGGTCTTGGAGGACCACCAGAGTCCGAAGGGGATAGCTAGGGAAGGCAGGGTCATGACTGCGAAGGCCGCCCAGTCAAGAATGTGGGAAGAGAACTTGCGGTCGAAGTCCTTGTGGGCCACGATGGCACCCTCTCCAGGGGCGCTGCTGAGGGCATATTGGAGCTGTAAAGGATGAAAAGTCTGATTAAAATCATATAATGTCCTGGTGATGATTATAGGAGCGACGGCACGGTGTTTAGACAGTCCAAATAAAATAATTTACATACATATGGTCTTAAATTAGGTATCACTAGTCTTCTCGAAATAGCTTTTCTAAGGTGTTTTATTACAAATCATCATCACTTCATCCTGTATTACTATGGTACTGAAGTACTTTTATTATAGATTATTATTATTTTACATACCTAAGAAATCTCTTAGGTTTGTTTCTTTACAAAAAACATGAAAAGTACCTTATTACCTTGTAAATAAGAATAAACAACTTTAGGTTAACCTTTTATTATACTTGAGATCTTAGACATATGGCATGCTTCTCAATTTATATGATTTGCAACATAAATCAGTTATTTAGCTGAAATTATCAATACCTTTTGCATATTCTGGATTTAAAACGTAAAAAAAGATCTAATGCCTCGTAATATTTATTCTTCTATGCCATATTAGTAAAAAAAAAATACTGCATGCCAAATTCTAAGCATTGCTCAGAAATTGCTCAAATTATTAATTGATCCATATTTACATACCAACTATACCTAGGCAATATTTCCTTGGGTGATTTGACTGGCATCAAGAATTGAATATGAAGAGGAAAAACATAGCTGTTAATGTATATTAAAGTCTTTCATCATTTACAATATTGGGCTTAAGTAACAACGTGTCAATTACTATAAAAAGCTAAGAAAAACTGTTATCCCATGAAAATTTAACAGAAAAATACCATTTCATCGCATGTATATTTATTTATGGCATAATTTCAGTATTGATTTTAATCTAGATAAGTATAACTTTAATCCCTAGATACTTATATTGACACCTGAATTTACACGGTCAGTGAAGAAACACACGGGAAATTGGTAACTTACATTACTCTGTCGTGGATATAGTACACCATAGTCTTTGAACTTGCGTGCATTTCGTATTGTATCGTATAGTTCAGAAATTTGGATTTAAAAATACATATTAACATGTTATGTTAATATGTATTTTGGGGAATATTAAATTATTAATAACATTTTTGTAAATATGCATGCATGCTACAAATTGTATGTAGTTATTATGAAAAATTATAAAGTCACAGCTGGTTCGTTGAGTTCACCTCTTGTGTTTAGATATGTTGACTGCTATAATATTATTATTATAAACAGTGGAGTTTATTAACCCCTTCTAGGCCAAGAACCCGGTTATCAGGTTAATTTTATATGGAAATTTGGGAGCTTGCCACAGAATGTATTAAGGCGCAGATTCCTACTAATCATGTAGAGCACCGGTCGGCAACCTGCGGCCCATGAACTGTTCACTTGCGGTCCTATATTCCGGTCTGTATTGCTGTAGCTATATTCCGAATTGTATAAAATCACAAATTATTAACAAACTGTGGCCCGCATCAATTTCCTTAGCTACTATGTGGCCCTTGGCTGCTAATATTTAAATTTCAAGGTTAATAAATGGCTATCAATATTTTGACAATGCATTCGAGGGGTTAATGCTACCATACTGTAACCAGGATGATTGGCCTACTTAAAAATTGTGTAATTGCGAATGATCACTAAACTAATGTGTTATTATTTAGTAAGAAAACTCACCTCAGCAGCGTCTTCGCTAGGCTTGTAGGTGATTTCAGCAGCCGTGAAGTTGAAGTAGCCGTAACGGTTGGAGCGAACGGTGACTACATGCGACACGTTGGTCTGCGGCGGGATGCGGTCGATCTGCGCCGACAGCTGCCCGCCCACCACCGTGAACACCTCCGGGTGGAACCCGTTGTCCACCAGCTTCACGTCCACCGCCGGCGCCGTCCCGACGTTGTACAACGTGTACTTAATCAAGATATCCATGTCCTCCACCAGATATTTGTTCAACACTTGTTTGGACACCAGCAGACGAGCCGCCGCGGTCTCCTCGTCGGCCGTCACCGCCGCGGCGATGATCAGCACGAGCGACAACAGTTTTGCAGTCATTTTAGCTGTAATTAGAAATTTTGGTACCGTTATCGATGAGTACTCGGACTACGGATTTATAAATGAAACTACTGCTATTCTTCACTGTAACATTCACCAGGACAGTAAATGTACTCGAAATAAAATTATAAAGCAATCTTCTCAAGCATTACCTGTTATCGGGCTTATTTTAATACACAATAATGGAAAATGAGAAAGGTTACGTTGACAAGCGAAGGTACGTGGCTGACGTTTCACTCCACGCATTCAAACTTCTTGCCAGCTTACAAAAATCAGTATTAGGTACACTTGTCAATGTCCATGACAGCGATTCACTTCATTTTATTTAGCCTGATTAAAATAAAATAGTTCTTTAAAATCGACGAAATAAGGATTAATGTTTTTCTATATCGCGTGAGTAATACAATAGGTGAGATAAAATAAAAATTCACACAGGCACATAAAATATTTAAAAAAAAAGTAATTTTTTGACTAGTCAGTGTCAGTGAACGCGTTTTTCCATGTGTCAAAACTACGTGTTTGTATTTCTCGTTCGAAAGCGATTAAAAATGATTTCTAGTGAATATGAGTGAATTAATTTAAGAATTATTTATTTGATAAGTAGTGTAGTGATAACTCTTATCTTAGTATTAATTTGAACTATGACTGAGAACGAAGATGCTACCAAAAAACCCGAACCAGAACCATTAGACGACGAAGCTCTAGAGAAGTAATACGGTTTTATATGTTGGCAGATTACTGTATGATTTACTCTTAGATTTACGTGTAAAAATACACTTTCAGATTAGCCGTAGAGGAACTGATGCGGGAAGCGGTTCAAGGGGCAGCCAGAGCTGAAATTGTGGGCCCCTCAGGGTGGGTCAAAGCACCCCAACAAAAAACGAATAAACGCTTCCTAGTGAACACACTGCGGCATGCGGTGAGCTCCAACAAGTACTACAGCACGCGCGCCGCCCACAGGCACTCACGCAAGTCCCCCAAGAGAGACAAGTACCCCGAACCCACCATCAAGAAGGATAGATCCAAAAGAAAGAATTAAAAATGGCAAACTACGACATAAATTCCGTTCTACAGACTATTTTCGATGCCACTGAATCAAACACTTGGCAGCCTTCTGACAAAATTCAAGTGGTACTTAAAGAATTGGAGAAGCTTAAAGCTGACACCAGATTTTTTCTGAACAGTGCTGACTATGATATATCAGCAGTCCTCACCGAGAGCAATGAACTGTGTGCTGAGAGTGATGCCTTGGTACGGAGGATGGAAGATTGCCGACAGGAAATAGAAGAAGAGACTCTGGTAGATATCCTGGAAGCAATTGACAATCAGAATCAGGTAGCCAAACAACTGCAAAGCGTAACCTTTGGTATGAAAATCATTTACGATGTGGTCACTTGTGGGAATTTAGTTAAACTATATGAATCTGGAATCATTGATAAGAGCTACAACCGCTGTTGTGAATCTATTTACGATTTACTCCAGTTTTTAGAAATACCTGCGGAAGGGTTCAGGAGCCTCGACATTTACAACACTACGAAACAGAAAGGGGAACTTATATTGGAGGGTTTAGTGCGTGATTTGTATGCAGTCTGGGATCGGATGATATCATACAGCGTTAGTAACGAGGCTAAAAAATCAACAGTTACCTTCACCTTCCATATCGAGGAACCACTTGTATATGATATGTTAAATGGACTCAGCAAATGTAAAAGACTACAAGACAAAGTTAAAGAAATATCCCAATTTCTTTTAAAAGATGTTTTAGAACCTATCATAAATTATGATTGCACCGTGTTTGCCGAAACTGATAATTTGATGACTGTCACCATTAACCTTAAACAGAAGAAACCTCCATATGATGCTGTCATAGCTAACTTGAGGTTGCTATTTCACTTCCTTAGCAACAAACTGAACCTTGACTTTGACTACCCTATTACTCTAATTACCATCATAGGAGAGACAATTGGTGTAGAATTCACTGACATATTAATTAAAGATTGCCTCCTTGACACTATACCAAACAACCTGAACGACCTGCAGACATATGGCAGAATAACTGGAGAAATAGAGGAATTCCAGCATTTCCTAACAATAGTAAATTTCTTTGTTAAAGACAAATACTCATTGCTGAAATATATGAAAGATATTGACATTCTTTTTGCCAATAAATCCAGCCAGTACTTCCTCGAGACTGCTAGAACAATCATGCTGAAAGATTTAAGTGTGACAATGTCCATTGGGGTGGAAAGCATTCCTGAAAACCCAGAGGCATCGAGTAGTTCAAAGTTGGATAAAACTACAAATGAAGCTTTGATGGTCTTTGACGAAACATTACCAAAAAGCTTGTTCTACTTCCCTCGGTGCATGATATCGAAGTCTGCACAAGAGTTATTGGACCTTGTACATGTGATGATGGAGCAAGCGGCACAATGCTCGGACGTAGTCTCTAATAAGCTGTATAATACAACCAGGGCTGTGTTTGAGTTGTATGACGCAGTCGTACCATATCATCATGAGAATTATCTGCAGACTATACCACAGTATGTTGGTTAGTATCAACATTTTCCCTAATATCAATACAGAGAAAATAAGTACATTTGGCTACTTAATCAGATAATTGGTGCGCATGCACCAATATTGGCAACTGCATAGTTGCCAATATTGTAACTAGCCTGTTGTGAGTTTCTGTAATTAAGCTCTTACTAGATTTTGATCTAGTCTTTTCTGCACCCCTTCAAGATAGTGTTGCCATATTTCATCAGATTCTTATAATAATTTGTATGAAATGATAGCATATACTCATACAAACTCAAAGTTGAAGACATTGAGGGAAGAGTTGGATTGCCACTTTATTTAAAACCAAAAATTTTTATATCAGCAAACTAATCTTGATGGCGATAACTATTAGGGCTTTTCAATAGTATTCAGTCCTTTTTATTTTTTATTATAGCAACCTTACTACAATGTCTACATCCTGTGCCTGGACAACACTAACATCTCACTAGTTTTATCCACGAACCATAGGAGTCATTTAAAATTTCGCGGAATCCGCGCCGCCGGCGAAACGCGATTGGTTCGTGCCTTGACCTCCCTCACTAACAGCAACATTTATACTAGCTTCTACCGGATCGTTGCAGCACTATTCCACAACAACTGCATGTACCTCGGGCACCACCTGCAGACGTTCGGCGACAAATGGCTGATCCTGATGGAGGGCCGCCGCGTACAGTACCCCGTGAGCTTCGTGGACCAGGTGCAGCAACTCCGCGGGCTCGGACACCGCCATCTGGCAGCGCATATGCAGCAGCAGCGCAAGCAGATACTCGACAACATCAGGTCTTCTGGTATGTACAACCCAAGGACGTAACCTCGCTAACAGACAACTGAAGCACCTTTAGTAAGCCGGTTGCTTTGTACTTACGAGCAGCACGCACACATCAACCAGCATTTAGCGACTAGCTTCTTAGACGAGTTTTTCAGTTATCTGTTAGCGTAGCTACGTCCGGCTATTTATTTTAAGGTCCTTGGTACAACCTGTTAAAAATTAAGACAAGTTTGCATATCTATATCACCGGAAGTGGTCATATCAGAAAATTTGACCACCTTATTCTATAGCTCTTAAGGATATACGACGAATCTACACAGGCTTGAATACGATAGCTTTTGCGCTACGCCACTGCTGCCTACCCTTTAATTTCTACCCTATTAAGGTTAGGAGGGTAGAAATTAGTAACGCAGGTGGTATGTTCAGATACCGCCTCCCTTACTAATTTAGTAGTTGGTTCCTACCCTAAGCAGGGGCTGAGTTGACGACTGGTGTTTGACCTCCCCAGACCTGAACAGAGACGTCCCATGATATTTATTTTATTTATTATATTCTGAGCTGCCGCTTGGTGTTTGACCTCCCCAGACCTGAACAGCATGGTGATGAAGGACGTGCTGGGCGCGGACGCGGAGGCGGCGCTCCGACAGAGCCTGCGCCAGCTGCAACTGCTCAAGAACGTCTGGATCGGCGTGCTGCCAGCTAATGTGTTCACCAGGTGCCTACCCTTGCCTACATATCGTCGCTACCCTTGCCTACCCTTAAAATCACTCTAGATCAGGGGTTCCCAAACTTTTTTTAGACACGCCCCGCCCGTGCCCAGCACGCCCCTGCTGCCTAAAATAAAGTTCTCACGCCCCCCTTCGCTTCGATGCAAGGAAACGGAAGTGAATGGGTTAGCTAGCCAAACCATCATAATCTTCTTCCTAGCGTTACCGTTAGCGCCGCGGCTCTCACTAATATATATGAACCGGACTAAAATCACTGAACTACTGAAACTAGGCCATGTGTGTGTGTCTATCTGTGTCTAATCAAATCTTGCAAGTTAAATTTTGCCCACTCCCCAGTTTCCGATTGGACTTAAATTTTGCAAGAATATGTAAATAAGATGACAATGCGATATTATTATGACATATATGGAGCTGATCTGACGATGGAGCCGGACGGTTGATAGCTATAGGATCATCTAAATATTCTAAATTATACTTGTATCTGTTGTGTTTATCTTGATAAATTCCTGGTGTTTGGGCTCATTGGATTAGTTTTGACGTGCAGTTTGCGATTTGACAGAAACTTATTTAAATGTTATGTTGACTCGAATCTACTTGTGTGTAGGGCATGCAATACCGGTATTACTTGTATGGGCCAACAAAAAACCGGTATCCATACAAATAAAACCGGTATTGCATGCCCTACTTGTGTGTAACAGGTTGATGGCCACCCTAGTGAACATGTTTATGGAGGAGCTGATCCACCGCGTGTGCACGGTGGAGGACATCTCCATGGAGATGGCCACTCAACTCACAGACATGTACTCGCTCGTCGTGCAAAAGGCCCCGCAGCTATTCCAGGTGATATTTCTGTATATTCGGGTGCGACAGGTCATGGGCGTAGCCAGGGGGAGGGTTTTGGGGGTTCAGCCCCCTCCAAAAAGTTCAGATATTAACATTCATAGAATTAAAATAAGAACAGGCGTGCGGCATATCTCATTGATTACTAACTATTACCCCCCTCGATACTAAACCCTGGCTACACCCGTGCGACAGGTTGATAACCACCTGGTGAACATGTTGGTTGTACGTCAACGTCAGAAATATGTTTACACTTTACGACCGTATTACAAGGACATAAGGCCGTAAAGTGTTAACAAATTTTATTGTACCTTGTTTACCCTCGGTGACACTGAGCGAGACTCGCATGTCGTACTCTTCTGACGACGTACATTTGAAAGGGCGCGAATATTAGACAGTATACGGTAACCCACTCATTTTTCGTCTCAACTAAAACAAGCAATATAGTATAATTAATTACGTTTCCAGAAACCTACGGATGTGGAGGAGCACGTGAAATCTTGGATCAAACTGCAGGAGCTTATCTTTGTTCTTGGCGGCTCCCTGAAAGACATCGACAACCACTGGAGCGACGGCCAAGGCCCTCTTGCCATCCACTTCACAACTGACGAGCTACGGTGCCTCATCAAAGCCCTGTTCCAAAACACACAATTTAGAGCTAATTTGCTGTCTAAAATAAAATAATTTTGTTGTATTCAATATAATATCCAGTCATTATAATAATATTAAAATAAATATGGTGTTGAATGAATAAACTTTGTTTTTTTTTTTGGTTGTTGCCTGATCGGCATCGTGCTATATTTGTTCGGATATTGGAGCGTGCAAGACGTATTTAACAACACCATGTCGTTTTTAACAATGCCTCTAATAGCTTCATAATAAAGGTAATGAAATGTCAAATTCAAATGGGTGTCAGTTGTCAGTCAAATAGTACATAACATAACCTCTTTTGCTTAATGAATGATATAATTTTATTTTTTTATACAATTATTGTGAATACGATGTGTACAATTAACTATTAAAATGCAATCGTTAAAAGTGTTGTTACGCAATAGAAACTTCAGTGCTCTAATACCCAGGGCTTACGCTACTACTAAAAAGAGAATACCAATAAACGAAGATGAATTACCAAGTAAACCGCTTTAAATACTTTCCAATAATGATTTCTTTGAAACAAAGCATTATTCTGCCGTCTGCCTGTTTGCCAGTCTAAGGCAATAAAAAATAATAATTCTAGTTTAACACTTCATTTATTTCAGTTTTTCAATACTCGGTGAGCAAAAGCTCGGACCGGCGGGTGTACGTTTGGGGCTTGGCGGAGACTGGCGCGCTGGGCATCCACATGCCGAGGGGGAAAAAACGAGGGAAAAAGGCATATAAGAACGATTTCACGCTGGCTTGGTACCCCATGAGATCAACTTTCGGAGAGAGATTTGATGTAATAAAAGTTAATTTTAATTTTGTACTGTCAATCAATACTCTAAATTTTAGAGTATTGATTGATAAATACGTAATAAATGTGATTGTGCTTTGGAGTCTAAAGCACAATCACATTTATTACGTATTTTTTGCCAATATACAATTGTAATTTTATTATTTGTGCCGTAAAGCAGCGGTCGGCAACCTTTTAGCAGCTAAGGGCCACATAGTAGCTTACGAAATTAACGCGGGCCGCACTATGTTAATAACTGGTGATTTTATACAATTATGAATATATCAACCTTTACATACAAAATAGCCAGGGAGGCTCGCGGGCCGCAAGTGAGCGGTTCACGGGCCGCATGCGGCCCGCGGGCCGCTTTTTGCCGACCGCTGCCGTAAAGTACTAATTGCAATAAATAATTTGATTAGGCATCTACTATGTGCATCCATTCCGTTATAGGGTTACATTAGTGCTTTTCATCAGGTATAATCAGAGTCAAAAACAAGCATTATTAAAAAAAAGAACAATACATGTTTTCTCGCAGTGAGGATGATTGTGCTCTAGCAACAATGTAGTGGAGAAAAGTTTGTATTTAATATTGTTGATGTCTCTGGCCAGCAACATATCGTTGACCGTAGGCTCAATTAGCATAAGGGACATTGTTCTGCCAGTCCCTTACCCTAATTGAGAATACTGTCGACGATATCATTAGCTCAGTTGGGCATAAAAGCTGTCTGCATCTTAAAACACTTTAATTATGCAAAGTGGACATTTACTTACTATGGAATAAATTTGCAGGTGACTGAAATAGCTTGTGGTTATGGATTCACAATATCTGCGGTGAAAACCAGTGAGCAGCACAAAGTGTTTGGCACCGGCATCAACACAGACTCACAGATTGGGTACCATGCGCCACGGATGGGACACCCGCTGGAAATGCTGCTGAGTCCTGCACCTATTTACATACCTTATAAGTCTTTAGAAACAAATGTAAGTTAAGTTTGTTTTTATTAGAATAGCAAATAATAAGTAAAGTTTTGCAATTACTTTTTGTTATGAATAACAATTATTAAAATGTTCGATCATAAGGTGCTTATTTAATTACAGTGATGGAGTTCAAAAGGTGTATGTGTAATTTTATTCTTCAACAAATCAAAACCTGACAATGGTCAAAGTGGATTGATTAAACATAGTTATCTTTAACTTATTATTGCCTACGTAGCAGTGGCGTGGCGTAAAAGATATCCTTGGGCAAGCCGATGCACATTTAGTGTGCATTTTCCTTAAGAGCTGAATAAGGTGCTCAAGTGCTCGATATTACTTGGACAAGCCGGCACGAATCGAGGTCTTTGGACACCACGCTACTGCTACATAGTAAGTCCTCACTCAACAACAGTCAAAGAAAACATGTTAAGAATTTGACTCCTGCTAGTTAGGGTTCCATATTTTTTATATAGGTCAGCCGATTTACGTTTTTGACACTTGATATACACAATTTTTATATTTTAATTCCAGATAATTGGTTTAGCAGCGGGCAGAGCCCATTCAGTAATACTGACAGACACTGAGGGTGCATACACTTTAGGGAACAACGCATACGGCCAGTGTGGCCGCAAGATCATCAGAAATGAGGAATACAAGGGCAGCATGGTGACATACAACATTCGCAGTTTGGGCAAGGAGAGGATTACTGATGTGTGTTGTGGGCAAGATCACACGTAAGTCTTATAGTTTTATATCTCTACCTTTACATTCTTATAAAAAAAAATTAACCCCTGTTTATGTACAAAGCTGGGCTGGCGCTGTTGCATTTGATTTCTGGACAGTGCCATTATTTTTGTGATCGGCAAAATAGTTGTTTTTTTATGTATCGAACTGTATCTTATTTGTCTACTAAAGCTTAATTTGGGACTAGCGCAAATATGAAATTTTCAGGCAAAAGGTACCACTTTACCGCTTGTCAATAAGCACTTATATTTACATCTTCATAGTACTCCGCGATTTCGCCGCGCGCATACTATTACCAAATAGGCCCTATTTAATAGGGTACTTGACACAGCAATCAAAAGAAATAAATTAACTCTAACCATCAAATTACGTTTCCAAAACTGCTCGGATAAAATCGATTACACTTATCCTTGTGCCACTAAAAGTTTTAAAAACACCAAAACCAAAAATAGGGCACCATGTTGAGCATGATGTTACAAGTCAATATCATACTAAACTGCATACTTTCCCAGTGTTTTGATACTTCATAAAAAGAAGCTGATTTCAACAGAGAAGCTTCTGTACGTAAATAGCGTAGTATGACGGTTATTGTCTAGAGCTGCTAAGACCTTATTAACAACTAGAAAAGTTATACCTTATACCTCGTAACATTTTTTGGGTCAAAACACAATATGAAGCCTTTAAAATATTTCAGTCTGTTCGTAACAGAGTCGGGTCGGGTGTGGGCCTGCGGCTGGGGCGCGGACGGGCAGACGGGGCTGGGCACGTATGATAATACGACTGCGCCTGCGCCGGTCAAGGGGGACATCACTAGTGAGAGGATCGTCAAGGTGGCCTCTACTGGGGACTGCGTGTTGGCACTCAATGGTAAGAATAATTGACCATAGTTATGCAAAAAGAGACCAGAGGCAAGTTTCGTATAGTTGGATTATATACTTTTCATCACACTTGCTCGAAAATGGTGTTATTACACGTAGGTTCTGCGGGCCGTAAATGACCTATTACGCCCCGTAATGGATTTCTTTTTAAATTTGAAACGATGGTTTTGTTTTACTCTTATTTGTCGTGTTCAAAGGAAATGCCAATTTACTTTTCTAAATTTATCACTGAAATATTTATTTAAAGAGAACTGTTATTGCAAATACATATTTCTATTACATTAATTTAATGTTTAAATGTATTTCAGTATTTTGCAAATATAAAACCAACCGTTTTAGGTCTTTACCGTTATGGTTTCCGAACGTGACTGGACATTCGCATTGTCTATGGATATATTCACTAATGTCACTGTCAGTTTTACAATTTTATTTAGGTTAAGTAAGGTTATTTTAATTAGATTTCCTCACAAGTGTGATGAAAAACATTGTGTGTGCCACGGGCGGTAAAGGAATTACAAACTCGTGTTATTAAAGCCCTCGGCTTCGCCTTGGCCTTGTAACAAACACTCGTTTGTAATTCCTTACTTACCGCCCTTGATACACAATGTAAGGGGCGTATTTACCCTAGGGCCATCCGGGCCATGGCCCGGGGCGCCGATCGGGTAGGGGCGCCAATCGGCCAGGGGCGGCATAGCGGGCCGGGAGCCTTTTGTTGTGGTTTTGGCGCCATTCTTTTATTTTATCGAAAATACGGTCGTAAGTTAATTTTCGTCAATACGGAGCGCGTCTGTTATTACAAACATATGGCGTGGTAAGTACAATAAGTACATGCTCCGAATAAGGGCGCGGGCGGGGCGCAAAGTGAAGAAAGGGCGGTTTCTCAATATTGAAGCCTATTTTGCAAAACAACGCAATTATCCAGTAACCTTGTCACCTGAAAGTATGGGGTACTTTGCGAAAATCCAGTAGTTCTGATTTTTTGCAGACTTGTTTATGATGTTGAATGAATAATCTAAGTTTGTGACCTCGAGCGCCAAACGCAACTTTGTTAAAAATCGAAAAAACCGCGAAAATTTAGGTTTTCAGAATTTGGCGATTATAACCCTAAAGGACTAATTTTTGATAGTGCCTTCTCAGGCCTTTTTTAAAGTACACTAAGTTTTCTACAATATGAAGTAATACAATTATCTCCGTAGACCCAATAGTTTCCGAGATAAAGCTTTTCAAAATTCATATTTTTTCGAACTTCGCAATTTTGGTGAGGACATTGACTTGCTGATCATCCTCACTACGATCGGTGCCGCCCTTCCAAGAGGGCTAAAACAACTAAATTTATTGATTTTGAATAACTCAATTTACCTACTAACTAATAAACCTATTAACTTTTTTGTCCTTACCTTTTTTATTTTTATTCGTAGCTTAGCTTGTCATTAAACATCATCGTTCACACTTCTCATTTTCTTTGTTATCATCCCATAACGTACAAGGCTTCGATAGTATAACAGGGGTTACGAAGAATCAGGGTTAAAATTCATTCAGAACGACAGAATATTGCAAAAAATTGCGAAGTTCGAAAAAATTATAAACTTTGAAAGGCTTTATCTCGGAAATTATTGGGTCTACAGAGACAATTCTAGTCTCATGGGTATTGTAAATTTAGTCTACTTTAAAACGTCCTGAAAAGGTTCTACCAAAAACTAGACCTACCCAATTTTTTACGGTTTTTTCGATTTTTGACAAAGTTAAGTTCCGCTCTCGAGGCAAAGTAGAAAGACGAACAAATACCTAGTCCAACTTCGGCCGTTTAGGAGCGCGCGACACGTATTCACAAAAACGCGCGATAGCTCGTCTGTGTGAGTGCGATCCATACTGGAGCATTCTTATTTCTTTGCTTGTAGTGCGTTCGTACACGGCGCGCACACATTCAAGAGCGCGATGTACCTTTTGTAGGAAGAAAAAATAATGCTATTATAACTAGGTATATACTGTACAAACTTGGCTTATTATAATTCTGCAAAAAATTTGAACTACCGGATTTGTCCCAAGCTCATGAATAAAGTTACTGGATTGTAATGAAATCATCATTAATGGCTTTGTAAATAAATTAGTACACCGCAAAAAAATAAGTAGACGTTATTAAAAATCTTGTATTTTTTTTATTTAAATAATTTTTTTCCTTGACTTCTGGGTCTGGGGCGGCGAAACATATATTGGCCCGGGGCGCCAAATTTCAAAATACGCCCCTGAATGTACTATTACGTAGCTGAGCAGAAAGTATATAATCCAAGTATACAAAACCTGCCCCTGGTCGCTTTCTGCATAACTATGGTCAATTCTGCACATCGCTAAAAGTAATTGAAACATAATAAGTATGTAAGCGTAACGGACGCTCAAAACCTGCCCCACGAAATACGTACAGTCGAGGTCATAAATATGTGTACACTTTTCGATCTTATTTCAAGGAAATATATTTATGACCTAGACTGTACCAAAGGGGCGAAGCTAGTACTTAGTCTTGAAGAAAAAGTTATAGCATCAAATGAATTTCTCACGTCAGTTAGTTTTGTAACCAATCACAATTTTTCGTCTTTTAAATGATATGCCACCTTTTTGAAATTGCGCCTTCTCAAACTTGATATTAATATTTGCCATAAATAACTTTAGACTCAAACATAGTAAACATTAAGTTGGTTATTAGCCCCACTGATGCATAAGAAGTATTGATTTTAAAAAGTGGTCGTTATGGTGCAAATTTCAACGTCATTTCTGTTCGGCGTTATCGTTTCGTACATTATATTTCGATGAATTTAGGCCGATCTCACACTGCAGCGAAAATCGCGGCGACACGCGACTCAGAGATTTTCAACTTTGTATGTAGAATCATCGATTTGTATAGAAAAATCGCGGGGTGGCGCACACTGGCGCGTAAATCGCGGCGATTTTTTTCCGTGTAGCTGCGCATAGTAGTTGCGTACTATGCGCAGCTACACGGAAAAAATCGCGGCGACGGGCGATTTCAGTGTGTTCTTCGCCTTAGTAGATTAAATAAAAAGTAGACACTACTGCCGCGCTAGCTATAGAAAACGTGCACAACGAAGCTGCTATTGTAACTGGTGGCGCCAATCCAAATCTTGTACTTGTAGTCTCATGCTGGGGCCACATAAGTTTTTTACTAATTTGATGTTATTTCTACTTAGAATTACGAGCCCTTTCTATCCCAATAGAAGAAAAAAAAGCGTCCCAGATTTTTCATAGATTAATGGAACTTTGTGTTACCTTTACACAAAGTATATGGAAAAACGGTAACATTGTGTTGCCGTTAGGAAAAAAATGTTGGGACAATTCTTTGTTCCACTGGGATTGTAAAAGCACGTAATACTAAGAAGAAATAAGGTAAACGTACCAGTGCTCGACGCTGACCCAATTGATGGCACCTTCAACTTTATGTCGATGGGTGTCGACTATTTGGGCATTACGGTATCGATGGTATCGAGCATTGGTACGTTTACCTTAACATAAAATTGTGCATTAAAAAAATTGGCAAACATTTTGAGAAATGCTCCGATTTCCTTATTTGTCCAGACAAGGGCGAGTTGTTCGGATGGGGCAACTCAGAGTACGGGCAGGTGCCGATGGCGAAGCAGCACCAACAAGTCAACATGTCGTACGCGCTGCTCGGCCTCACCAGGGGGCTGGGCAAGATCGTGGACGTGGCTAGCGGGGGCTCCTTCTGCCTCATTGTTAATGGTAAAGTACTTTCTTAATTAGGACCCAGGACCTTAAAATAGATAGCCTCGATAAAAGATAAGGGCTCGTCCAGAAATCATGTGATCGTCTAGGGGGGGGGGGGGTCAGAAAAATATCAATTACAACCACCAAATATCACAGGGGGGGGGGTAAAATAGGCCATATTTGATCACATGATTTTTGGACGAGCCCTAACTGAAGCACTTCTACTGACCCGGTCGCTTTGTACTTACGAGCCGCACGCACACATCAAGTTTTTTCCTACTACGAGCAGCACGCACACATTGACCTAACCAACCAGCGTTAAAGCAACCGGCGCACTAGAGGTACTTCAGTTATTTCTTAGAAAGGCTACGTCCTTGAATAGGACAATGCTTTATAAGGGACGATTTGATAAATTACACACATCATTTAAGATGCAGAATGTAACCTAGCTTATCAATGTGGTGGCAGGAGGGGTAACATACTAAAGGACCTTGAAAGACTCATTAACACAGAGATTAGGAGATAGTGCCATATTTTGTAACGATCGCGGAAAAGGCTAACTTGCGTCATTTGATAGTAGTCATTGCACTAAGGTGCAAGGCGCAAAATAAATTCATTGGTGCGTTTTCGTTTTCAGCCAGTCTTGGGACCTGTGCGCTGCTAGCACATACATGCAAATAAAATTAGAAATACTATCTAGAATACTGTATTAGAACAAAATCCAATTTTGTTTCAGATCAAGGCGACGTGTTCGTATGGGGTTATGGACTGTTAGGGCTCGGCCCTAACGTTTCTAACAGCACCAAACCTAAACTAATCCCACCAGCGTTCTTCGGCCGCAATGAGTTCAACCCGGAATGTACTGTGGAGAAAGTTGCCTGTGGCATCGGACACTTAGCAGCAATCACTAACAATGGCGACCTTTATATGTGGGGCCGAAACAGGCATGGATGCCTTGGCTTAGGACACTGTAAAGACCAGCATTTTCCTATGAAAGTAGCAGTTGGAGCCCATGTGTTGAAAGTGGTGTGCAGTGTAGACCATACTATAGCTTTGAGTAAACCATTTGTGTAGAATGCGAGTAGAATGTTTGGTTAGTATGTACATTGAGACTTGAATGTTATGTTGAATTAAAAAATGAAATTCTCCTTTTGTATTTCACTTATACCTTTTATTGTATAGGATTACTTATCGAAATTGTAAATGAGCAGTAGGAAAAACAGTGGTGATGAATTTTAGATGTAACCATTTCATTCAACCCTTTGAATGCTATTGCTGTATGAAATATTTAGTTATGGCTATTAACTACGCTAGGGGACATAATGTGAAGAACATTCGTTTTCTTGTTTGTCCAGCTATTTAGAACAGAGGGTAAATGGCATTTGTTTTATTTACATGCATAAATTTATTATTAAAATGTTTAAGACTATTGTATGCTTTTTATCCAACTCTCATATTTAGGGTCTTTCTCATTTCAACATGTTCTTTCAGTATATTGATTATTAATAACATTGATATTGGAATACTTTACATTTATGTTACAAAAGCTACAATATTTCTGCTAAGATCATCTTATTATAAATACACATGAATTAAAAAGTTTATAAAGATCAAAGGACATATGGAACCAAACAGCGTTTCCTGCTATGAGCTGTCTATTACATTATTGTGGGAAAAAAACTTGTAATTAAACAGTCACTGCATTTAACTTCACTTCTTTCTTATATTGAACGAGAGTGCAACCAACACAAGTCTGTTCCCATCTCTCTCGTTCAATACCACAAAGACTATTGTTTGCATTCATCATGGAACGGTTCCAGTGTGCGGAAGTCCCGCCACGCGGGCGGCAGCAGTGACGTGTGGTGCAAGTGGCATGAGCACCGCTTGCACGGCTCACTGAACAGATTCACATAACTATGCAGCCATGTCATAAATGACCGTACCGCTAACTCGGGTAATGTTGGAGAGTAAAAGTGCAGCATTGCCGCATGAGCATTCTCGGTCACTTTCCTAAATATATGGTGCCGAGACTCCGTCCACAAATCCAGAGTTTCACCGTATCCTTTCACCATGACCCATTCCATGAGCAAGCCTTTGAAAGCAACCACAGCTTTTAAGACATGGCTTAAGTTGATTTGGACAACAGCGTTGCTCGCAAAAGGGCGAGAGATGGTTATTTTCATGTCGTTGTAGGACCTGTCTATATTGTTGATTACGTTGTCGACTTGTAGCGGTGCTACATTGTGGTTGCTCTGAAGTTTACCGCGTCTCTTTGTATTGCCGGAATTTATATACGAGCGCTTTAAAGAATTCTGGCTTAGCAATGTGTGGGCAAAGGAGCTGTACTCGTGTACTTTATCAGTCCATTTGTAGCTGTTAACCAATTGAGTGTAGTACGCTTGACGCTCTTGCGTTGTTTCTTGGCTAAGGTAAGTCGTGTTTCCCAGATTTAGAGCTAGTGTTGTAGGTATTGGGAGACTGTTGACAGTCTGATCTAAATCCCTCAAATTAACATTCACATTGTTCAGGAGTTCTTGCAGCTCCAAGAGAAACTTATCTTTGCCGTCCTCACCATGATCGGCTCGCAGGCCGTTTGATAGTGATTCGAAAACATGGCTGACGCTCGATCGTAACGTTCGAAGCGAATTTAAAGCCGAATTCAGCTGATCTATGTTCAAAGTTTGGTTCATTTTTGAGAATAATCACCTTCGAAAGCACAAACAACAGTTTCAAAATAAAATTCACCCTAATCCAATAATTTAACTTGACATCATTTTGACATTTTCTTTTAGATCACGTTTGACAGCAAAACTAAAAAAAAAAACGTTTAAGCTACATGGAAAAACGCTCGTAATGTGTAAAAAGATCTCTACACGACCCAATTTTTTATGTAGGCTATCATTTCAATTTGTAATTACGCTGCCAACTTGTTGTTGCAATCGCTTGCTTGCTGATTCAATAGATTGAATCCGCGGTTGGACGTATGCTCTCTACCACCTCTCTTAGCAACTTCACAACCACGATCACGACTAGACTAGACTCCGCACTTTTGTCGCTCTGACGTCAGTAGTTTGAGGAGTAAATTGCAGAGTCTAATTTCATAAAAACAAAATGTTTCTATTAACTAAAAATCTGTGTTAATGTATTTGTATAAAAAATCTCTTACTTATTCAAAATAGTTGTGATATACCTACACACTAAAATAATTTTCTTTATTCCTTATGGTTTTGTGTTTTTATCTATGTTAATTTTTTAGATTTAAGCTGCGTAGGTTTCATAATAAGTTTTATATATTATTATTTTTATAAATATCGGGACGGGAGACAATTTTAGTAGTAGAGCTAGTCCCAAACTAAGCAATGCTTGTACTATGGGTACTAGACCAGAGATGGGCATTATTCGAATAAAGGAGATTGACCAGGTTTGGACCAAAATGCTGCCCAGAGATGAAAATACCTCTAACGAGTTCCTCGCGTTACCCTCTATTAGAAAATACATACATTTTCAAAATCTGTCCAGAAGAAAAAGAAATACATGAATTTTTGTTTTTAAGGTTTTTTAGCGAGCGAGCGCTTTCGGTTTTACTTTGCACTTTTAGTTTTTTGTTTGGGAGCGATTACACGGCAGGTGGGAAGCTCGACAGATGAAGAACACAACATACACAACACCCCAAACACTTCACACACACACGGAAGTGACGGTGCGGCTGACGCTCTGCCCTCCACCTCCACACAACACTCACACCCGAGGGACGGTGCAGTGTACAGTGCCTTCGAAGTCACGTCAGCGATTCGAGGAGGCAACACCACACACCGTGGAGGTGTTGTTTCTGCAGTGCCCTCACACAAAACTCACCGTGGCGGTTCTGCCTCTGCAGTGCCCTCACACACGCACACTATACGCCGCTGTGGCGGTGCTGCTTCTGCAGTGCCCCCACACACTACACGCCGTGGCAGTGCTGTTTCTGCAGTGCCCCCACACACTGCACGCCGTGGCGGTGCTGTATCTACAGTGCCCCCACGCAAGACACACCGTGGTGCTGACGGTGCTGTGTTCACAGTGCCCTCACACAAAAGACAGTCCGTGCGAGGTAGAAAAGCGGCTGGGAAACCGGCGGCTTCGAAACCGAGCGCGTGGACGACCAAGACAGGCTCGGCGCAGGCGAAAGGCCGTACTGAGCCCATTTTAGACACACTGGGTGAGCCCCAGGAGGTCGTTTCGGCGGTGGAGCAATCCACTGCTCCGGAGCAGACGCCTGTGGAGGAACCCGACACCGACGACACATCCTCGCAACTCGACGCTGGCTGGACTATCTGTGAAGAGCCCAATAGGCGAAAGGCGAGACCCGCCAAGCGGGACGAGCCTGGACCCAATGACGGGGACTGGAAGAACAAAAATAAAAAGCAGCGCAGAAAGTCCAGACAGCGAGGGAGGCGCAGGAACACACGACGGCTCCGGTGCTTCGGTAACAGCCAGCTGCTCCCAACAGGATGGTGCAGACAGCCGCTGGGCTCCCAGTAGCAGGTCGTGCCACACCTTCAGGGACAGGAGCAGAAGACAGGACCGGAAGGAGCAATAACCCGGAGATCAGACCCTCGGCCAAACGGGTCCGCCTGGATGAGACGATCTCTACAAGAGGCATAGGATCGAGTCGACGGGGGATGCACCGCGGACAGCTTACGCGGACGCTGTTAAGGTAGACCTGTTGGTTGCTGTCACGACAACGACTGCGGGGAACCTCACACCACACAGAAGCTGTTGGATGAGGTCCAGCAACAGCTGTAGGCGCTGCTCATGCAGGAGGCCTCGCAGCCATGCAACAGCCAGACGTCCAGCCCGCTGTTCCGAGGTAAGCCGACCGCGAACGGAGTCCTGAGGCTGTGGTGCGAGGACCAGGCCACTTTGACATGGCTCAAGCGCAGCGTGGTGACCGTCACCCTCTCTACGGGGGAGAAGGTCGTCGTGAAGCGGCAGAGCGAGGTGCCACGACGAGTACGATGCGGCATCGTGTTCCCTGGGCTCTGGGAAGACTTCCGCCCGGTTGCGCGGACTCTTCGGTACCAGAACCGGTGGGCGGAGATTGATCGCTGGCTACTCCACAGAGTAGAACGGCAGGAAGCGGAAACGTTTGCTGTCGTCAGCATACCAGCGATAGTGGTGCAGGCTCTCGTGGACCACGAGCGCCGACTCGGCTTCATGCTGGGTTCGGTGTACGTGCGGTTGCGGTTCCAGGGACTGCGGGGCCGGTACGAAGGTAGAACAGCAACATTACTGGTCTAAACTGGGTAGCTGCAGGCAAACCAGAGAGGCCCTCCCGGCAATCAACCCCGGATTGTCGCGGAAGCTACGCCAGCTAAAGAGACCACAACTCCATCTTCTAACCGGAGCTATTACTGGACAAGTCCTAATAAACAAACACTTGTTTACTCTAGTGCAGAGCCTGCATGGAGGTGGAAGATACAGCCGCCCACGTCATTCTCGAATACCCGGGGGTGGACAAGTACCGGGCACACCACCTCGGAACACCGAGGTCACACCCAGAAGTCGCCGGCAACGTTAAGGGTCTGTTAGGCTTTCTGGTAGAGCTGGGTTGGCAAGAGTAGTGCCATCAACCCATCACGCAAAATAGGCGCATGTTTGTCGTCGAGTTGCGGAAAATAAGCCCGCGTTAACCTATAACCTATCGATGACAATGACGCGATTAGACGACGAGATTCCCACCGGGACTCCCACCTATTTATGCCTACTCTTTCTAACTATCTATTCTGTTATTTATTTATTTATTTCTTATAGGGGTAATAAGAGTACACGTGATTTTATTTTCTTTTTGTACAATTTCACTTATATACTATTACATTACTTTCCTTATTTCTATTTATTTCTAATTATTCTAATACATGGTTTTCTTTGCAGGTGGTGTGGTACCAGTGACAGCGGTGTGCTTTTACATTTCCGGTGAGTTCTTTTATTATATCTATCGATATTAGATTTACATTTATTTTTGTTGATAAACAGCATGTTTATTTACAAATATACATTTGTTTATCTTTTATTGCTTATTTATTTCTATTTATTACAATTTTAGCTATATTGTAGCAGTATTCTAAAAATTTATATCTAATATCTTTATTGCCTAGTATATTACTAATATTACTTATACTTATTTTTGTGTCTATTTCGCTCTCAATGTTGTACCTGTTTATAGAGAATTGGGGGCACTCTATCAGAATGTGTGGGACGCTCTCGGGTGTGCCTGGTTCACACGGGCACGATGGGTTCTCCTTGCATTTAAACCTGTGTAAATACTCGGAGAACCCACCGTGCCCGGTCATGATTTGGACTAGGGTGGGGTTTAGTTTGATTTTCCTAATAATGCCGTATGCACCAACCGCTTCCGGAAAGAATATCTTGGTTACTGAGGCTGTGCTGCCCGTAACATACCTCTGATTCCACTCCTTCAGCTTCTCCGTTCTCGTTACTTTTTTGATGTATGAGGAGGGGCAGTGATCGTAGTGCGGCTTGGACGACGAGATTACAGTACAACCTGTTACTTTGAATGTAAGAAATAATTAATTTTTAGTGCCCATCAAAAAGTTTTTTTTTTCATGACTCCTGGGATAAATCTTAAAGCGCTTTAGTATACAGTCTAGTGTAAGCCTAAGGAACATAATGCACTGTGTGTTTAGTCTGGGCAGCACTTGGTCCAACTCCCATACAAACTGGTCAATCTCCTTTTTATCTGAATTATCATTCGAATAAAAAATAATTCACGATATTTTTATTCGCAGATGATTTATTCGCGAATAAATCATCCGTGAATAAATCAATCACTTTTTAAATGACGGATGATTTATTCGTTATTTTATTCGAGTAAATCCACGAAAACCGTTCCTGCACATATGCACAACCCTATGACAAATCTTATGCATATGCCCAATTTATTTCAGTCATATGTAAACCCTGTTAGGTATCTCGTCGCACTGAGGTTGTTTTTTCGTAGGGGTCGAATGTTACATCGTATGGTTTACGAAATTTCAAAAAAGCAATTTTTTTTTTTTTATATTTTTAGACAATAATGTACGTTAATATCTCCGAAACTGGAAACGGCCATTAAGGTATCTTTTTCCGTGGAACGTCATAATTCGTTTTCGATCGCAACTGTACTTACTCAAATGTTTGGATAAACACTATTGAACTAATGTGCACGCACTGTTCAGTTCCGAGGGGTTTACTGGTCATTAGGTTTTTTCCTTGGATTTCTCATTTACACAAAATGTTCCTAGCCGTCTCAAACGAGAAAAATCTCTATCGCATGATCTAGCTTTAGCACTGTCACGGCCAAGCAGATGGTATCTGTGGCCAAATAGCTAATATACCTACTAATCAACAAAATCTACAATATGTATATAAAAAGTAAAATACAAAATGAAATTAAAAAACATAAACACATTATAAAAAACCTAACCTAGGGTGCCGCCGGCAGCGGGGCGGGGCCCAGGCTACCGGTGGTTAGGGCCGCAGAGAGAGGAACCTCCTGACGATGCGCGCCGTGTCCAGAAGAACCGCTTTCTGTATCTGACCCTTGATCCAGCCATCTAGCAAGAGTCTCTTAAGATGGTGATCGAGACTCTTCGCTATAAGCCCGTTCGCCGAAACGACTATCGGAACAATGATCGCCGAATCAACATCCCACATGGCGGTAACCTCGTGAGCCAAGTCAAGGTACTTGCTGAGCTTGTCCTTCTCGGCCTTCACGAGGTTCTCGTCATGGGGGATGGTAACGTCGACGAGCACTGCACGGCGCTTGGATCGATCTATTAGCACGATATCAGGCTTATTGGCTACAATAGTCCTGTCCGTGATAATCATTATTTAATTATTACAGTCTCTAATATTTAATGTCAGATAGAAAAACAGTACATGTCACATCTGCTATTCAATAGTTACACTAGAAATGACGTACAATTTACAACAGAGAAATGTTGTGTTAAATTGGACTTACAATATCTCAGTTGTACAACTATCACCGTTTTTACAACCATGTTGCGATAGGCCGACGTGAGGCTTAGATTAGATTTATGGGTCAATTGCAGAAAAAAGTAACAGGTACATTTTTTTGTGCAATTGACCCTTATTTATTTCATAATATAATATTACATGATAAATTATATGTCATCATGTCAATTTATATGAATCCCTATTAGGTATGATAGTCAAAAACAAATATAATTATAATTAATAACATTTTAATATTTTTTTATAAATTATTGTATCATTTCATGTAAAATCAGGTAGGTAAACATTACCACTAACAACACTTGTGTCTGAACCTCTTTTTCCGTACGTAAGCAATTTTACTAGAATGTTACGATTAGGCTCTAATACCTCCCAGTCGCCTAGCCTTCCACGAGTGTCGTTCAAATACTGCTTAACTCCCGGTTTATTATGCTAATGTGTGTTTTGCACGACTGCTGTCTTTGCGAATAGCCCGATAATCGGGTTTTTATTAAGGCTTTCAAATAAACATAATAGCGGCAAGTTCAGTGTGGAATTGCCTTTATTTTTTTTTTAATGTAATACTTGACTGGTTTTATTTTTTGAATTTTCGGAAAAAGGATTTATTATATTCATAATTAATATACTGGTTGAATGCGGAAAATCCACTATCTGGCCTGGGGGAGACGAAAAAAGTTGTACTTACCACGGGAAGTAATAAAGAAAGCCTCAGATCGTATATTTATCAAATACCTGCGATATGATATGAGACATTACCTAGGTAAGTAATGTACTATTGAAGGAGCAACCAAAGTAAGTAATATTAAAATTTTTAACCGTCTTAACCACTACTTAGTAGTTTTTTCAATAAAAAAAAACTAGCTAATTGCGATTAAGTAATTTTGTATCGCTATAATTCGTATAAATGCATTAATTCCATCGGCAACAGTACCCTACTCGTACTTCATTAAACAAAACAGCACTTTAGCAGGCTAGCTTAAATGTAAAGCTGCACATACAATTTCAAAAAGTATTTTCAACAAAGGTTGAATTTATCTGAACTCCACTTGAACCATAACGATTTAGCCGTCTCCAGCGTCCATACGGTACTGCATTCCGCTTCTTCTCGTACTTAATTTTACGAGTCTGCGAGAACTTACTCGAAATATATTTTTCTAAGAACTATGACTTAATTCCTCGGTCTGGGTATTGTGTTCTGTTTCAGAGCTTAAAGGGACGTGGAAACTGGCTTTTGTTGTCTACCGAGGTACAAATACGGTAGCAATTTAGAGCTTAGACGTGAAATTGACCATGTTATTAGTCCAGTAAAGGGAAGGAGTTTCTAGTTTATTTTTAAATTTGTATGCCCATTAATGAAAATAGTGTTTGTCCTTCGGTAATCACTTTTCCTATTTCTTTAATGTGTCACGAACGATTACTACGTGCTACTAACCGCTACGACTTGCTACGAAGTCCGCCTACGACTTGCTACGAAGTCCGCCTACGACTTGCTACGAAGTCCGCCTACGACTTGCTACAAGGTCCGCCTACGACATGCTACGAAGTCCGGCTACAAGAGCTACGCGGCTTAATAATAAATCGTTTATTTCAAGTCAGCGGCTCATAAATATGTTAGCTACATTACTTTATGTACTATGTTAGTAAGAGTGACATGGGTTTTACTCAAATATTTAACCTAGCCCTAGCATTATCCTCCTCCACTTATTATAATAGTACATTACACAACTAGGGTGGTAAAACAAAGAAAGGCCGAGATCGCAGATGTTTGCGGCCCGAGCTGCAAGCGAGGGACGTAAATATACGATCGAGGGATTTCTTTATTACCTCCCGTTGTGTACATCATTTTATGGCTACACTTGGCCAGAAAGCGGCTTTTTCCGTAAGCATAGTGTGCGGCAAAAGGCACTTTATGGCCAGGTGTGGCATAAATGTTATTATTATTGTATTTTTGTGTGTGTTACAGTAGAACAAATAAATATTTTATCTATCTAAATAGGGCAGTAAATTTTGGGGAAGTCTATTTGACAACACTTTCAGTATGCAGTTGCTGCTGCCCCGGGCACAATAGAGTAAGGAGGCGACTTTCTTTCGTATAATGGCTTGAAAGCTGTCCATGCGCGCCTGTGCTAGCATAAAAAAAAAAAAAACTCAAACTCATTTATTTCTGTAAGTAGGCCTCAAGGGCTCTTTTACATGTCTGATTCTTTTCTTTTCTTTTGGCGCTTCGGTAGATGACCTTCTGGTGAGAAGAAGCGCCTGAAGAAACTCACCAGTTTCTCTTTTAAAAACAACATTACAACAATTGTGACATTATTACATAAGATGACATTTATAAAATGCAACAAGCAAATAACTGGGCACAGTTTTTTTTACCTTTTATATTTTTATTCATACGATCTAATGCGCTACAAAAGGGGGGCAATCCTGAAAATGTTATCGCACCAAAATCATTACAATATAAAAATATGCAAGTCTCGCAACGCAGTTCTCCTACAACAAAAAAGTTTTGAGATGTAATGTTAAACCAAGTCAGTACCGGGGGGTGTCCACAGAACTCGATTCCCACTGACTTGCCTATTATTTAACAGTGGAGGAACATTTAATACTTCTCAAATAAAGAATCCTCCCTTCACGAAAACTTTTTTGTTGTAGAAGAACTGCGTTGATGCGATTTGCATATTTTTACATGTAATGTTTTTCATGGGATCTCATTTCTTTTTGTAAGTGGTTTTTCTTTATTTTTTACATTCCAATACATTTTTTGTCCAATTTGAACTACAAAACTAACTTTGTAATCGCATGTATTTGTATAGGATTACAAACTTACTTATGCAGTTCGTATTGAAAATTCGGAGCTTGTGGATCTGCTAGAAGTACCTTAGAAGTATGATGATCAGTGAGTGAGTCAGTGACAAAACTAAGGAATTTTGACGTGAAATAGTTCTTAAACTACAAGTTCAAATTGAATGTTATTGAGAATATATCTAAGTCATATTAAGCCCTATATATACCTGAAACTTCAGGGTTCTCTCTAGCTTTAGCCAGCACAAAATTACAGGAGGTTGAAATCGGCCTGAATGGCTTCGAGTAAAGTATGGTACGGCCGTGCCTTTGTTTTGCCCGACTTGGCGGGGGCACTGCCGTGCCCCCAGATTAGGACGCACATATATTATGATTTATGTCCAATATGACGCACAGCGTGCTGATAGCCTTCCGAGTATAGGTATGTCACCCACAGACTGCTTGCATAGAAAGATTGGCAGTATGTTTTAAAAAGTGCCAGTTTAACTTCTTTTGAGCAGCGAGCAAATCTGCGAGCGATCATACTCGTATATTCCTGTGACCGCCAGCGCCCTGCGCTACTTTTCCACATCTACTTCGATCCATTAATGCACTTCGCTCAAAAAGTTTCTACATCAATTATCACAAGCTGGTCAGTGAGTTTACTTTTCTACCTTATAAGTTAAAAAAATAATAATTGGAAAACCTTCATGGATGTCTAGCATCAATGAATAGAATGCCAAAGGCAATAAGTTCGCCTATTTAACCCGCGACGGAAAACGAGGGGTGTTATAAGTTTGTCGTGTGGCATTGTGTCTGTCTGTGACATCTTAGCTCCCAAATGGGTGAACCGATTTTGATTCGGTTATGTGTTTGAAAGGTGATTTAATCGAAAGTGTTTTAAGCTAGATTTCATCAACCTATGTTTTGGGATACATAATAAATAATATAATATATATAATTATATAATTTATATTTTATATAATTTAAGTTCACTAAAATTGAACTCGTGGCCAATGGTAAAATGATGAATTTTATATATTTGAAGTCCAGCAAAATGTGATACGAAGACAATATTAGTGTTTACTTATGATTTTGGGACTTGTGTGTGTTAGATTGAACCAGGTATTGTAGAAAATAGGTAATGAAGAAATTCTTTCAACGGAAAATCCACCACAGAATCGTAATAGCTACAATGTTTAAAAATTTAAATGAAGCGGGCTAGTAGCTAAGTGTCTCGGTGGTTCAATTGGGAAAGCGTAAATTTCCCGGACAGCCGAGGGAGATGCGAATTCGAGACTTGCCTGAGGCGTATATATTTTTAGCTTTCCTACATTTTTTTTTTTAGCAACTGACAAACTCGCAACCCATCCTGGGCGTAGCGATTGTCGGACCGGTGTCTCGGTGGTTGGCCGTGGCGTTCCCTGGGGTCGAACCAGGTCGCTAGCCAGACCAACCTGAGTTGGTCGGGCTAGGTGGGGGCTGAACGCCTGGAGTCGAACCAGGTCGTTTGGCCAGGGCCACCTTGACTTTGCGCTGATTGCTCAGAGTGAGCAGCGGACCAGCGGGAAGGATGACTCGGGTCATCCTGTCCTTATGTGAACTTGTGTATCGAACTAATGCTTTCCTACAGCTATTCCTTATCGTACTAGTAAAAGAGGAACTAGTCACTAAAAAATAACCAATTTAGACACAATAATTATAAAGCAACAGAAGGTCGAAAGACCGATCTCTTTCAGACAGTAAATATGTCAGTCGTTAGGATCTTGTGAAGTAGAAAAATGTTACTATAAGCGTGGCAGTAAGCTCAAGCGTAACCATTCGGACACGCCTGATAATAGGGTATTCATCTTACATTTGACAAAAGATGCGTGGAAAAGGATCTTTTGTATCATTCGCGGGCACGTCACGGCCGGCACGCTCCCTCCCCGCCCTATGGTAATCCAGCCCAGATTTACATGGGTGCCATCCACACAAATGGAAAACAGTTACTTAATAGAATAATTTATATATCGTATTTCGCTAACGTATTCCATAAGTTTGCATTTCATGAATCGCGTAATTAGAAAAAATTAGCAAGCGAATTTCTGAAAGTTAAATAGAAATCCTGAATGGCTGATGAGCGCTCGGCGAGCAGTTCGTCGAACGCGTTTATATAATTTGGGTAAGCGCGACGCCAAGGGCGCGCAGGCTGATGCCCCGAGGCGACCTTGCGCGCCCTACTGCCCGGGCGTCTTCGCAGCTTCCGAGTCCCAATCGCCCGAGAAACTATAGCATTAATTCATTCACTGAGTACGCTATAGTTCGTTGAACATGGAGTTTCAAAACTGCTATTGAAAGTTCAGGCAGCACCAAAATCAGCAATCCCCATTGTGTGAAGGTGCGCACGCGAAACATCGGTGTATAGTAGTAAAAGTTTGGGGATGAAGTATGGCACGAGCGAGCATAAAGAGATCCGAGGGCCTTTTCCAAGGGGCAGGGCCGGGCCGGCGCGCAGGTGGGCCGCGCAGCGGGGCCGAGGAGCGCTCGGGGGCGGCGGCCCAGTCCCGCGCCGAGCGCCGCTCGGGCCGGCCGCGTCACGAGCCGCATGAGCGCGCCGGAGTGCTAGCGCAGGTGCGCGGGTGTGGTATGCCCGCGCGTCGCCGCCATGGCCCCTCTGCTGGCGGCCTTGGCGCTGATGACCTTGCTGCCCGGTGAGTGAGGGCGCGCAACAGGCGGCGCCGCCCCCGCGTTTGTTTACCCATTGGGATCGATTGACGAGGTGTTGTGAGTGTGACCTGGATGAGGAGCTGGAGGTAGAGGTAACGGTTACAGCGAGTGCCACCAGCCAGGATAAGGTCGATATTTTTTAGGCAGGAAAATTGGTAGGTGTTCCCCGTGGAGCCGCGTGCTGAGCCACGTGGTGACGCGCCAGGGCGCAGATAGTATAGGTCGCAATAAAACCGAACAGACTCCTTTACGAGTGCGCCCGCCGCGCCTGATCCGTGCCACGTATGATAAGATGGAAATTTTATGTTTTTGCTCTTAGGATTTTATGGCTCACCTTATTGAAGCCGTCTTAACCCTGATTTCCTTCGACTTGCCTGTCTCTTTGATAATATTTCCATTTTCTTCGGGAAAAACGTATCAGAAGATAACAGAAAAGGTACACCGATTTGCCCACGAGTAGGCCGTAAAGTTCTTTTATGAGTTAGTCACTTAGTATATGTAATTGTATACTATCTACCAACACCTAAATCTGAGCAAAGTTGACATACCTCACTATTCGTTTATCTGCGATAAATAATAGAAGAACACGCCTCAAAACGCCACTACTAAATCCCCTGCTAACGCATATATCAATGTAAGACACAATACATCAAATCATATACATTCAAAAAAAATCACGGACCAAAAACCTTTCATGTAACAGTCTAATCGCAGCCACGTCCATCATAAATGAACACTCAACCATATCTATCTAATAAAATAACTTAAGTTACCGTTCTCTATTCATTCATGAGTGTTATGAATTATGACCGATATTCGTCAAAACAATTGTCTAAATCGTCGGGCAGCGCCAGGTCTCATCGCTCACCACATCTCCTCCCATCCGTTATCACGTCCAATTCTACTGGATAATATTCCTCCCGCTGTCATTTCGCAAACATTGGATGAGACGCCATTTGTAATTTTCCAGCCATTCCAACGCTATATGAAATAGGTAGTTTGCATCTCAAAATTGGAGACGGTTTTAATGCAATGAGAAAACTACTTGAGATTACGAATTCAATTTCTTTTTAATGTAAACCTGGAATAATTTCATAAGGATTACTTTAAATTCACACCAACGAAATATTCCGAATGGAACTGGGGAAATATGGGTTGAAATTAAGAATATTTACAGTAAAATAAGGAATTTACACTTAGAGTAAACCAACGCTAAATGTAGGTACAAAGGATCCTTTAATATGCTGTAACATTACCTGGAAACCCAACCTTTAGATGAAAAACAAAATCCTGGGAATATTACTGAGAATAATCGCACCTTGGGAATACGGTTAATCCATTATGGTTTGCCCATTGAATTAGGGAAGTTCAATTTGCCTAGATTGAACTTAAACCTAGTCCCATACAGTCTAGTGCACAGAATAGCTAAAAGCTATTCATGCACGCTATCAGATAGGTTTACCTAATGGTTCGACGGCCGTGCCGGGTACGGTAAACTCATTAGACCCTAGCCCGTAGCATTTATCGCATAGCTACAACTAGTTACGCGGAAGACATGTATACTTTATGTGATAACACTAACGAGGTATCGCACGTAAACCGTGGAGGAAATACATTTTATAGGCGGTGTATCAGGTCGCAAAGTTCAGTAGGCTATATCAGAACTTCATTGGCAATCTTGTCTTGAATAAAATTTGACTGAAATGTAATAACAGTTCGTAATCTGTGAAAATTTTTCGATTCGCTCGTCGGTTCGATTTTGACGAACCATAGCCACGATTACGGACTGCTATTACCAAGTTCACGGGTTGAATTATATTCGGGACGATTTTTACGGCGAAGTTCCTAATTATCTTACAATAAGGATGGGATGTGATAAGAGAAAGAAACTGCAGTCGTAGCTGAATGTTTCAGTAGGTACACATTCGATTATCAAAGTGGAGTCACGTTCTATTATGAAGAAAGGACAGTACCAAGTAACTATCAATCAGTCGTGTCCACTATTTTCTGTATTTAACGTTTGTATACATACTTATACTTTTGTAAATTTCACTCATGCATTTCACAAAAGCCAGTATCTTTGTTTGTCACATTTTACAGCGAAATTTATCACACGGCTAAATAGAAAGTCCTCTCTGCGTTTCGCGACTGACAAACGATCGCGTGCTATCTGTAAAGTGGGACCTTCATATTTGATGGGCTTAACTGAGCATTCCGGCCGTGGATCGTGTCGCTTTTAGACACATTTCGTATGCGGAAATTCTTACAAATCGAAAACGCTAGCACTTAAATCAGGATTATAGTGGATTGGACGTCTGGAACAGTTATCTGTTCCGTTCTAAATGTTATCCCGTAGCCACAAACGGGATTCCGAAGATCCAAGCTTCAGAGCGAACCAAGTTCGTCTATTAACACAGCGAATGTCCAATCTTCTGCGATGCGTCCCGGGCACGTTCGAGGCAACAGTTTCAACGTAAACTTATAAAACGGGCTCCATCAAGGCTTTAATCGATTTAGGAAGATGATCTGCGGGTATCATAGTTGGGCTATTGCTGGGTTCAAAGGAAAACTTGTAACCACTTTACAGCGAACTTTGATGGCGGACTCGCCGGTCGCTTTTTGTTGTAGTTTCATCTCACAGATACCGAGTGCGCTATAAAAGTTAACCTAAGCGAGTTCAACGTTGCCTGTTAATAAGTATTTGAGATTTTATGAAAATGGTGGCGTAAAATTTTTAACCAACTCCTCGCCGCTTATGTTAATATTCGTAAACCTTTTATCTTATTAGGCAACTAACAATCTAAGCTTGTAAGTATATTGATTCAATAAGTTTAACTCAAAATTAAGTATCAGAAATATAAAGGCTGTATTGTTTTTACGTCATGCCATATGTAGAGTAAATAACTGGAAAAAGTAAATCGTCTTTCTAACGACTCTAACAACCTAAGTCAATCTAAATATCGAAATGCAATAACATCTTAACATTTACATCACAAAGCGACTAAAACCGCGGGGCCACGTCGCTTTAATCGAATTCAACCTCAGGCATTTTCAATATAAGATGAAAGTGTTTAACGACGAGGTATCATTTTACCTATTCCGTTTGCAAGAAGTGGCACATTAAAAGTTCATCAGTCATAGACAGGATTTATCCGTTGTCCGTCTGTCGCGGCATCGATCATCTGTGTGCCATTAGTCTGGATCGGTCGCGCATTACGATAGTGACTGGATATAGATATACCTAGCAGCATTACGCTATTGACTGAATATACCTAGATATACTTAGTAGTTACCTATTTGCCGGGTGTTTGTTTCATACGAGTTAAAAGATCAGAATTGATAATCGTGGTCTCGGCACCCTAGTGTGTTGATCATCCTGGGTGAGGATTAACAGGAACACTAGGTTACTGTATACAACATGTGATGCATGGAATTGGATAATTACAACTAAGCAATATTTGGTAAATAGATATAACTAACTTTATGAGAGACACTATCTCTTATTTATTAACTACACTTGACTATGTACAGTACGATTATTTCCACTTTGACACTCGGGTGGTCTCGGTTTTAAACGTAAAGGTTCGTGTTTTCACATGGAGTATATACAATCCTAGAATTTACTTACATAAAATTATCAAATATATTTAATATAATTAATAATAAAACTTCAATTGAAGTATAGAAACTTCATTAACATTGTAATTATTCAAATAGACTATAATCAACTTTTTATGACATATAATGTCCTCTTAACTAAGCAGTTAACAGGTCGTCACAAAACTGACGATTAGTCTCAAACTCCATTATATTTTGTAATTGACAGGTTAGACGGTATTTAAACATAGCTAAAGGTTCGCCTAGCCTAACCGTACAATTTAAAATAAAAATGCCCAGGTGATAGGCTAGCTTTCAAAATCATAAGAATTATTATTAATTCCTAGTTTCATTATCAATCATATTAGTATTTATTGTAAATAACGATTTAGATTGTTAAGTTCACACTATGTTCTTAAGAATATACAGCAATGTGTCTCGTGTCATTAGCACTTCCGATCTCTCCCGAAATAAGTCGAGAATTGCCGAGTGTCATAGTCCAAATAATCGTACTGTACTATAGTGAATACAACGTCTATGTCACCATGAAGGAAGTTTGCTATAAACCCCCATAGACCTCTATTCTCTTTATTACAACCTTAGTTTTTTATTTATTTAGTGACTTGCTGGCATCCTATAGCTAAACTATTACTCATTTCTAGTTACTGAAATTCATATAAATTTACATCTACGCGTCACAACATCATACAAATACCACATCTAATTGCCCTCTACCTCGTCAGTTCGTCCTGAAGCCTAATAAAAACAACATAAAGCCTTGACATTGCTTTTGCGACCTTTATCGTTTCGCACGAGATCTATTTGTAGCCAGATGACACAATCTAGTATCTCATATTCCTGGCCATTTCGCTTGGAATTGCCCCGCAGGCACATTAGGGCTCGGCTGGTACACTCGTTTATAGCACTCACGGTCGTACCTTTAGTGAAGACGTTTGCTTCTGAAGTATATTTTATGTTCCTTCGATATTTTGAAAATTTATTTAAATTATAGTTTAAAAATTGTGAAACGCTGTGTTGCGGAAAGATGTTCGCGTAATCAAGTTTTCCCTGCCTTTTAGTACAAGCGTTTAAAACGTTAAGATGTTTTGTAAGTTTCGCTTATAATTAAAAAGTTATCGTGTCATATAAATACGTAGCTAATTATAAAACTGTAGCAAGTGTTTTGTTGTCACCCGCCCTCCTCCACCAGGTGCCATAACATAAGACATTGTAATTTATAATTATGAACATATATATAGTAGTTATGTGTGTAATTTTCTGCAACGAATTGTGAGCAGTAATATGTTTATTGTTAAAACGGTTATTTGATCGAAAATTTTAACATGTAATATCTTTTTCCATATTCTTGTGTTCAGGAATGATAGAAAGATAGAAAATAAAGGAGGGGGAATCGTCTTTATATGCAGAAAAAGGTTTTGCGATATACAGCTACATGCGAAAATGGAAGTCCCAATAACTTTTTTAATTTACAAACGTGCGACAGTTATACATAACAATTTAAACTAGAATCAACGGAGAAATGTATTTTCCATGTTTCAGTATTAAATATCGCTGTGTAGTCTTATCTCGGAATGAAGCAGGAGCCATTGCCTGTTAAAGGCTGATAAAGCAAGCCGGCAAAGGCCTGATTGGCGGCCATATTTGCCCACATGCCATGAGGCTCCGTGTCCGCATTCCGCGCTTATGAGCCCGTTTATACCAAGATCGAAAATTAAATTTAAGGAATGGTTAACGTTTATTGCTATTTTCGATGTCACGACGTCGGTATCAGTGTCAAACAAAAGGATGTTACATAAATAATGCAGTTTTTATGGATACAATTCGTATGCAACACGAATGTTTTAAACATTAATACCTACTTAAGTACTTAACCGAAGAAGACTGAGTCTATCTTAGCCGTTAAAATTTCTGTAAGTACATACCTATAATATTTTAGTTTAGGTCGACCGGAGTAATTGTCTGGAAGAGATCGCTCTTTAGCGATAAGACCGCCTATTGTTTAGCACTGTTTTTATATAACTTTGCTTTGTAATTTTTTTTCGTGTGCAATAATAGTATATTACACAACTAGGGTGGTAATAAAAAGAAAGGCCGAGCTGCAAGCGAGGGACGTAAATATGCGATCGAGGGCTTTCTTTATTACCTCCCGTGTTGTGTACATCATTTTATGTCTACACTTGGCCAGAAAGCGGCTTTTTCCGTACGCGCAGCGTGCGGAAAAAGCACTTTATGGCCAGGTGTGGCATAAAGTATGTTTGTATTGTATTGTAATTGTGTCTATGGGGGCAAATGCGTCTTTTAAAGATGGACGCAATAACCCCGGTTGACTTTATTCGTTCTAAAAATATCAAAATATAGTTTTACTGATTATTGTTCGCATATTTTAGTCTATCTGATTATTATCGCATATAAATACTAATAAAAATATCAGCAATACCTAAGATTTTAGTATTTCAATCAGATCAGATTTGACGCCAATTTATCTAAATTCAAATATTTATAATTTTTGATTCACACGACGATGTCGCCACTTGCAACGAACATCTAGTTTATACTCGTAAGTTCATTACATTCAAAAGAAACGGTCAAAAAGGTAATGACATCACCACACGAGCGTGACTGTATTCCTTTGATGTTAACCTAGTATCCCTTCTAACCGGGAAACCGCTTCTCGTGTCTCGCACCGCAACTTTGTATGTATATTTAATCTTAGAGCTTACAAATTGGTCAGGACAAAAGTAGAAGCGCTTTCCTAAATTAAAAGTAAGGAATATTTTTTTGGTACATTGTCTTAATATGGCGGCAAAAGTCTTATGCTATACTGCCAAATGCGAAAGTTGAAGTCTCAAACATTTACTCGTAATAAATGTAACACAGTTTGCGTATTTAATTTAGCGTTAGCAAGTATTTTTAATATAATTAATGAAACGTGTTTTTTGCCACACATACTAGCTTTAGATTTTCTTATCTCGCCCATGATCCTTCATAACTCCAACACAGAAAACTTCGTTAAAATATGACGTAAGAATGTTAGAAAGTATAAAAATCGCCTTTCAATTAAAAAAAAAAATATTAAAACATGTACCACACGTTCAGCTCTAATTCCTTTCCCTGAACTTAACCTAAAAACATGCGCTTTTAAAACGGGCTCGAAATCTCTCAAACGGCGCTTCTTACCCCAGTCACGTGGGCCGACTCTGTATATTTAATCTAGGGCCCGCTAAAAACCGGCCAGCGTCCAACGTGCAGCGTTTCACTTTCCACGGGGTTATATTCTGCCAAATCATTATCTTATAATACTTTATAGTATTTTATGCAACAGTTGTATAACTAGGGTAAAAAAATGCGAATGGCGTGGGTTGCGATACGAGCCGCCGCGGCGGCGAGTATCGCAAATAGAGACGCCATGAGCGTTTTTTGACTTAATTATACAACGTTGCATACAATACTTTCTCTACGACTAGGTTTTAAAATATAAAATTAAACATAGCGCGCAAACAAGGCAAATATGACATATGACTGACAATATAATAAGTATGTGCCTATGAAAAACTTTGTTTTTAATTTGACGTATACTCGCCAGTGACACGCAGTGATGATATTAAAAATATTAAATACCAGTTTATAGATTTGTGACATCGTAACGACTGAACGGATTTATACTACTTTAGGTTTGGCAAAGTAGCTGAAAATGCGAGACTATATTTTCTATTCAACTAAAATCAGAAACGGGTAACTATTTTATAACATGTACGTTGTACGCTACTTAGTTTACAAATTCTAGTACGTTAACAAGAACTATCCTCAGGTTAACTTCAAAAGAAAACAATTGAAATTGCCCAGAATGCTTTCAATCAATATCACCAGTTTGATGTAGTTTGACCGAGTCAGTAGAAAGTCAATAGAATAATTAAAGAACATTAGAACGAGAATAGATTCAGTCGAGGTGTAACGAAGGAAGTCGTGTGTGTGATGTCTCCATTCGGGCGAACTATTATGGCTTACTAAGTGTATACACAAATACACATACGGATTATAGCCTATTGTAAAAATAGCATATTGAATTTGAATTTCAAACGCCTATTTTGTAGCTAGCCGGCACCAGACTCCCCGAATGTACATATATTGAGAGATAAATTGAATTCGCTTTGCGCCGCGCCGCGTCGTAAAGGCTCGCTGTGGCCGATACGTTCCGGCTGTCAATTGTTCACGTTGACATCGCCCATGCACGTCACAGATCCAAATTTCAAAATAAGCGACGTAGGTATTGTTGTCCCTTTTTTCCGACACTTTCGTGTCATTTATGAGTGCGAAAGACACAGCAGACTGATCGAAGCCTGAAACAAATTTCGACATTATCGTAAACGGGATTTCCTATTCAGGCGAGTGCTTTGTTTTTCCGAATAAGATTTCAGGTAAGCCGTGTAATTTGCAAGCGTGGCCTGTAACTAACTTCTAACTTTTTGTGCCCGAAATAGTCTCTTTTGCCAAGCCTTGGAGGGGTGAGAATTTCAATTAGTGTGGGTTCACTTTTCACCGAGATTCGGCCAAAATTCGCCGCCGTATAATAAGAATTAAAATATATGCTTTCAAATTACTCCCTCCCGTAATTTACGGTGTGGCTTGTTTGTTTTTCAACATTTGTTATTAAGGAAAAAATGTTTTTCTCCCGTTTGACATTTTCTAAGATATTTGTAATCCGTAATTGAGGTTGTTTGAGGCGTTTTTTGCGAGCGGGAATCCGATAATGAAATAGCAACTAGGTCGTAAATAAAAAATGTTGGTATTATTATTTTTTGGAACAATTCTGTGTGAGTAGTCTGTGTCTGTGGGGTGATATTTTGCAATTTTTCCACTGAGTTTTCTCATAAAATATGTATAAAATTGTTTACTTTAACGATTCCCATTGCTTCCGGCTTCCCAAACGTGTTTTGTTCGATATTCGACATAAGCCCGGCCAAGACACGACGTTTCTTGCTATTTTCTTTTCATTGTTCACCGCGATATTTGTACGGGGGACGAGTCCAACATTTAATCAAACGAGTGCGTGGGACATAAATAAAGGACAGGCCGACGGACGAAGTGAAATAGTACCCGGAGATAACATAACAATAATACACTGTTTGTTCCAAGAACCATTTGTTTCGTGTAAGCAACGCTTCCAAAGCAATATTACGAATGGGGTGACGTTCTGTTTTGATGTGACCGCCCGTGGTCTAATGCTCGGCTCGACCGAGATTCATTCAAATATGCGACGTGGGATAGTACGAAAATCAATCCGGAATGAACAACGGCTAGAAATATAATACATTACACAACTAGGGTGGTAAAACAAAGGCTTTCTTTATTACCTCCCGTGTTGTGTACATCATTTTATCATCAGTCGTACTGCGTTGTAGACTTTATAGTCTCAATGGAATAGGTTAAGATACTGTAACAAAGTATATCGGCTCGATTAGCGTGTCTGCATGCTATCTGTTTAACGCTAACTAGCACACTGCCAGCACGCGCGGAAGCCCGCGCTATTTGCAACAACGCGAGATAACATCTGCCCCGCAGCCGCTGCGGCGCAGCGGCGATTCAGAATTTCTACGTTCCTCTGAAATGTCGGTGGAAATGGTTTTCATTTATAACAGCCTTTGGGGTAGGTACGTACCACGGTTGTTCAAAGTTGTTTTAACTGGCGGGCCTACGTGTACATTGTTTTTGATTTGCACTTCGAAATGTTTGTATTTAAACAACTTTTTCACAAGCGTTTGTTTTGTTAGTGGTTTCATCCTACTTCTTAATCGACTTGATTCATCGGCATACGTGTGTGTTGATGCCAACGGAATAATAAAGTAAAAATGTTGTCTACATTACTAGTCTCAGACTGTTTGGTATCCTCTGTAACATATAAGTTTTATAAAGGTTATTCTGGGTTATGTGTTTTGAATGTAGGTATAAGTGTTTTTTCACAGCTTCATGCAAGTTTAAAAGAAAGCACAAATAAGTGGGCAAGACTTATATTATACATAAGTTTTCTTTAGTTCATTACTAACTGAAATTCCTTTATGCGTCAGTTGTTTAGGTCGTAGCGATCTCTACAAAAACTATGCGCCAGTAACAGCAAATTTCAGCCTCTGGGGACTACTTTAAAAATAAAAAAAACAAATCCGATCCCCGTAAAGCGAGCTCGTTACGCCGGTCGATGTCCAAACCCACTGAAATAACGTTGTTAGTTTTGGAACGATCTCCCAAACTGTGGCTAAGCATTTTAAATGAGAGTGTACATTGAAAACTGGGTTTTAACGAGATGTGTCTATGTCACATGACACAGTAGGTATTGTATTAACACAAGTTCCAAACATATGCACAAACCTATGCCAAATCTTATGCACATTCGCCATTTTCTGTCCCACTTATATGCAAAGTCTTGGCTTCACATAGGTTTAGGTTTGGATGTTTTGTGGGTGACCGGGTCAGAAAAAACCTTAATGAAATCTTATACTCTTGACAGCGTAATACGAATCATAACTTTCTGCAAATCCTGGCAACCGAAACCACTTAACTTTTGCAATGTTAAATTAAATACAAAGAGTGCACTGATATTCCCGACGGACTTACCAGTTACTTTTTAGTCGTTTTCTTTGAAGTCGCATTCAGTTCGAAGAGCTTTCCCTGGTTTCGTCACATTGGCCCATCATTTGATCCTGTCGTTGGCTTCTGTTAAATCAGCGTGACTTGATTCTGATTACAAATACTTTTTTATAAACTGGTGCTGATTATAATTATCGTTATCGTTCTAGCCGCTTTTGGGGTACGAAAAAAACAAGAAACGCGCAAACAAGACCTTTGTTAGCTTAAGAAAATTGATAATTTCAAATTCATTTCGAATAATTCGTGTAATTTGCACAAAGATTCCTTAGGCTCGATGTTTCCACACGTTTTCGAGATAAAAGCAACAGTCTGCAAAAAGTGGCATTTAAATGACAATCCTGATGTTAGCTCACCTCCCAAACCCGGAGATTATTAGTGCCTATATCAAATCAGGCTAAAGAAGCCCTGTGCCAATTTTCAAAACTACAAAAAATATTGGGACTGATTGTCTTCACTGGCGGTAATTTTGTTACACTATATATATTCCCCAAAACGTTGTCAATCCGACCTAAGCCTCTCCCAGAAACCTTATTTACCACATACACCGCCGTATTCGAACGACTTTCCTAACTTTCGGCAATATATTTCGATATCAATCTGGCGCAGCACTTGTCCCTTGATTTACTACAACAAATATGTCGGCTTATTTATTTCTTATTTATTCCTAACATTAACATCGAGAACTCGGCGACCTATAAACTTGTTAGACTTAGTAAATTAGCTTTATTAGTTAGGAGTATGTGGAACTAGTTTTGTTGTAGTGTACTCGTCTATTTGTAGGATGAACTCGAGTCTAGTTTAGATTACAAGTTACTATGCAGTGACAATATGTTTACACACCAAGGTTAGTAAGTATATACAAGTATTGACTTGTAATTATTATTACCAATAAAGATTATGATTATGATTATGATTATAGGTATAGACCGTCTACGCTAAGTCTGCAGAGGTCGAAAAAAGGTTTGCACATTACACAAATATTTGCGCTTACCAGGATTTGAACACGGGGCCTCTAGATTCGTAGGCGGTTGTATAATGTATATATACATTATTTGTTTTTATCACTCACAGCCGCATAGTTAAGCCACAGTTTGGTTTGTTTCGATGCTTCATTGTCATTTGCGTGTCTTTAAAAGCCCTACAGAAGTTTCAGAGCCATTCTCAAATGTAACAATAAAAACTCAAGTCAATTACGGAATTATGTAATTTTCCAAAACATTATAAAGAAGCCCGCATTGTGCCGAAACTTTGACACGTCCTCGATCAAGATCCCAAACTCTCAAATTAATTATCCACAGTTACAAACTTGTTACACCGGCTCACTTTATTAGAGAAGCTTAATCCTTGGGAATAAAGGCTGTTTTCCAACGAACTTGCTACTGATGGAATGAGACTCGCGCATGTTAACAGGTTTCGATTAGACTTGGTACACTTATGTTCATATTTGGGTCAGGTCCGTAAAGATAGCCAAGGGCCGTGTCGGCAAGTTTCCCAGTAAACCCTGATGAGTTGGGCGCGATTATCTCTTGCCTGCTAATGACTTTGTTCTTCGTCGAAGTTGCTACATGTTAAAGGAAAATGATTTATTATGTGACTTCGCTATCTAAATCTCCAACTGAACTCATTATAATTACGGGGTGTAATCTTATAATGATGCTATAAAATGTCGTAATATACCGCATAAACACTCCATTGTTATGTAAACCTTAAGAATATAAAGACATTTCAAACAATAACTCTTTTGTTAAGACAAGTGCCTTAGAATTGGTGAATACGTACTTCAAGTTAAAGTCGTTAGGAGTATTCGGGCACAGAACAAATACTTACCCTCGAATAGATATAAGATAATCACGTTGTTCCATATTACTCGCTATTTGTGTTCAATTTCGTAGTAATTGAAGTGTAAATCATCTGTTTATCTATACCAGACATATCTACAAAACTATCAATCTTCAGGCCATAAACAATACCTAGGTAGGTACATCTTTAGGATCCAACCTGTCTAAATAGATTCTATAGTTTATGATAATGGGCTCGTCTAGACACCCATACGACGTGAAAATAATGCGCAAGGGAACATAAAACGCGTATTGTCTTTCACTTACTTATTCCTTTGTACAATAATGGGTATTGGATTTCGGATCGTGTAGTGTAGACGTTTGCGGCGGAGTACTGTTTCAAATTTAATGTTTGGGGTGTCGTTGCTATCAACCTATATCGGTAAGCACATATAAATATTAATCAGTTTTAAACGTTATTATAATCATTACACAGAAATAAAAAAAAACCTAAAACACCAATTTACCATATCCACAATGAAGGTTTTATCAAAAATACACGACTGTAAAAAAAATGTATTCTCGACAAATTTCGTCCATATTTTATACAAGAAATGATTAGCAACACGCTTCGTCAATAGAAATATAACCATCACAGCCCACAACAAACATTTCATACAAATACAGTTTTTATGCCGCACCTGGCCATAAAAACTCTTTTCTGGCAAAGTGTACACAATATGGGAGGTAATAAAGAAAGCCCTCGATCGCATATTTACGTCCCTCGGTTGCAGCTCGGCCCGCAAACTTCTGCAATCTCGGCCTTTCTTTGTATTACCATCCTAGTTGTGTAATGTACTATAAACTAAGCTGCCATAAGTGTGCCGGGTGCTAAACTTTTAAACTTAGGTACTTAAATTTTAGTTGCATATGAGTAATACAAAAATCCCTTACGGGCGGTTGGTTCCACTGCTAGGTTCCACTAGTGGGTCCAGCAGGATTTTCAAATACTCGTGCAAGCATAATTATAGTGGGGCTAGGATTTGCAAATATTTATATCTCCACTTCTGTTATAAAAGGCCTGGCCTAGGAATTAAATTGGTTGACTGAATGTGATAAAAAAAAACCACATGGCCAGTGAGGCCACTCGTCCAAAATAATACTGCCTAAAACTAATACTGTTGGTTCTACTACGTAAATGGGTCCACGAGTACTTGAAAATCCTACTGGACCCACTAGTGGAACCTAGTAATGGAACCAATAGGCCGTAAGGTAAAAGCCGTCCAGTCCCAATGTAGAATTTTGTCGCGTTAGAACCGCGTGGCACAGAAAATAGTAAATTACACAACTAGGGTGGTAATACAAAGAAAGGCCGAGATCGTAGAAGTTTGCGGCCCGAGCTGCAAGCGAGGGACGTAAATATGCGATCGGGGGCTCTCTTTGTTACCTCCCGTGTTGTGTACATCATTTTATGTCTACACTTGGCCAGAAAGCGGCTTTTTCCGTACGCGCAGCGTGCGGAAAAAGCCACTTTATGGCCAGGTGTGGCATAAAATATTTTTTTGCCCTCCGACCGGAAAGCGTCACCTTGCCAGCCGCTGCGCTAAACGAAGATGTCGCTTTCTGGCTCCGTCGAAACGAAAAATAGTATACAAACCTTGGCCAGTTAATAAGAAAGCCTCAGATCACATATTTGTCGTCCTCGGCTTCGCCTCGGCCGACAATTACATGTGATCTGAGACATTTCTTACTTTACTGGCCTCGGTATGTAATGTACTAAATTTTGTAGCTTGTGTGTCGGTCTGGAGCATCATAGTAGCAGATAGCATATAGTGTTGTCCTTGATAGAAGTGAAAGGTGATTGAGGTTATAGTTATTCGTAAAGAACTATTCCAATAAAAAAAAATGTATAATGCTTTCAAAAAATAATGAAAGCAAGCATCCTCCAGGGCCTAATTTCAAAAATGTAAAAATTGCTCTGGGAGCTTATTAGGATATAGTAATTATACGGTTGGTTAGTTGTTGTCCATTGTATAGGTATATAAATATGAAACATCACTATTTTTGTAAGGCCGAATGCCAATTCTGGCTCCACAGAAAGACCAGCAGCGCCGGCTCTAGAGTTGGCATTATGCTGAGGTGGGACCTTTTTGTGGTAGCGAGATTTCTTTGCGGTTTTTTTCTTTTCTACTTATTTAGTGTCAAATTTTTTGTGCTGTCATAAAACTCATAAATAAATGTATTTTCGTTCTTTCTTTCTTTAAATTTGTCTAATACAAAAAATATCACGAAATACCAGTGCTGTTGTCAAAAGCTGCTGCATTGCACAAATGTACATTGTACAGCAAAGGGAAGCTGGCATGCTTGTTATGCTCGTTGCATTGCAGCATTTCTGTTCTGTGCAAGGCGGAATTACAACTGACGCCACATGTCGGGCATCATTACCAAACTACATAAGGACTCAAACATACCGTAAGGCTAATATTTGGATTTATTGCGTAATCTCGTAGTTGCGCTCGGTGGACAGATGATCTCGCGAGAGTAGCGGGGAGTCGGTGGATGCAACCTGTACAGTAGTAGGTTTATGATGCTACGCTTTGTCGCGCGATAAGTAAATGATAAAGCATCCGTCACTCTCACACACTATTTGTCAGAACGTGACGGATGCTTTATCATTTATTTATCGCGTGACAAAGCGTAGCATCATAAGCCTACAGGTCTACACTCTGTGCTGATCTATGAGGGAGACCTATGTCCAGCAGTGGAAATCCGTAGCTGATAGATAGATAGTTGCGCGTGAGCTATGCTTGAATAATGGAAATGTAATACTTAGATAACAGATTCCTACAAAAGTTAGTGAACTGTTTCGTCGAATGTTTATCAATTTTATCATTTTATATTTTGTTTCCGGCAAATTCGTCAAACACGAAACAAATAATGAAATAAGCTTCGGCTTATGTTTTTTGTATGAGAATCTGTTTTTTTATGAAAAATCGTTTTTGAGGTTTAAATATGGCGTTTTTCATGAGTTTGCTGAAAATAAAATATTAATGTACAAATTATCGACTTCGTTGTTTTAAATAATCTGGCATTGGGATGTTCACATCCAATAATATATTTTCTTTCTTTCTTGCTTACATTCATGTAAGAAAGAAAGAAAGAAAATATATTTATTTATGATTATGACATCACACGAGACAGTAAGTAGAAAAGAAAAAAAAAACTTAAAGTAATCTCGCTGTCTCAAAAAGGTCCCACTTCACAATGTACACTTAACTGAATGCTATTAAATCAAAACAGTCCTGAAATTGTACTCGTATCATCGAAAAACATCAAGACTTTTCTTGAATCATAGAGAAAATGGCCTAATTGACGTGCGGTCAAATGATGCAAAAGTCTTCGTTAAATTATGATGCAATAATGACTCATTTTCTCGAGGGTTCTACGAAGCAAATTACTGTACGAAAAAACCACAGAAAAGTTTTGCGAAAAAAGTTCTCCGTTTGATAACCTAATGACAGTACTAGGTGAACTTTTAGTGTGAAGTTGTTTCATAATTAGGGCGTATTTTAATTATGCTTCACGAGTGAATGAATGATGAATTGTTTCATAAAATAATTGATCGTCAAGTACCATTCAATAATCCACTGTGAGAGTTAGTCGTAATAATTATATCCAGTGTAGCTAGGTGTATAAGGGTCCCTTATTGACTACGATACTACAAAAACATTCCTATTCACATCATTGACATCATTAAAAAAATTATCTCATAAGAAAATATTATATTCCAAGTAGCTTCTTTTCATCACGTACGTGTTATGTGATCCCGCCGCCATGACAACGCAATCACGACTAACCAAGTGGAAATAATACCCGCCTATATTAGCTACTTATTGGAAATGTGTACTTTGGATATAATCGCTGCTATATCTCGATGGCTTTTGCCTCTACACGTGGAACCAATTATGTTTCTTTTGAGGTTTCTTAGGATTTCTTGGGTTTTCTTAGGATTCAATGAGAACCTGACTCAACGAATATTTTCTAGTAACTAAGCTAGTATTGAGTCTGTTACTTACCGGAATATCAATTAATCTATTTTTGGCTTTTATACATTTTGCTTTTGTCTGGGACTTCGTTCTTAGACTCGCTAATCGCGTTAAGGTAATTCCATACAAACATAAAGAGGGTCATCGTTTGCTTCTACGGCATCAAATATGTTTGAAATATGTTTTATGTTATAGCTGAATACATTTTATTTGCGCGAAATGACATGAGAACTCTCAAAAAACCAAAAACAAATTTTGATTAGGTAAATCACGTACATTTTTGAATCCCTTCGCGGATGTTTCCTCGCGATATTTTTCGTTCACAGAAAAACTAATGGTAAATATCATGTGTTATTTCCTGCGCAAGTTCCGAAAATACTTATTGCCACGAGCCACGATTCGAACCCACAACCTCTGCTTGAAAGGTGCATGCCGCAACCACTCGGCTACTATATCTTCGCAGTTATATCAACAAGTAACAATATTCCTATCGTGTTACAGTATCCTTTGAGTCTCTAGTCTATTACATAATATGTTTTATGCCACACCTGGCCATAAAGTGACTTTTTTCGCACGCTGCGCGTACGGAAGAAGCCGCTTTCTGGCCAAGTGTAGATATAAAATGATGTACACAACACGGGAGGTAATAAAGAAGATTTGTTAGGTGGCCTTCCCGAACTCATTAGTTCTTCGAAGTAAATTTTCCGTTCGCATTTTTCCCCGATCGGTAAAATCCCTATGCACCATAATATACTTTTCGTTTTTTAGTCAGCAAGTACACTTTCCGTTCGCATTGTTCCCCGATCGGTAATCTATACTTCTTATTATAACGTAATATAAGATATGTATAGCTCTCAAAGACCTTATTAATTAAACCTACCTTAAAGCCGCGACAGACTGACTGCATTCCAACCGAAACATGTATGGGAACTCCGACTGCACGTTTTCTATACAAAATGCAGTTGGGTTGTAGTCCGTCTGTATCGGCCCTTAACCTATTGGTACCTAAACTATTTTTACAAATATAAAGTGACTGCCCCTGGATATCGGTAAGTATATAGTGAAAAAAGACGATAATAAAATATGCTCATAGAAAAAAAGGAAAGCGGTGAAATAAAGGATCAGAGAACTATAAGACTGTAAAAAAATCTTTCGGGGAAAAATGCGAACGGAAAATTTACTTCGAAGAAACAATGAGTTCGGGAAGTCCACCTAACAAATCATAAAAGTCCTCTATCGCATATTTACGTGCCTCGCTTGCAGCTCGGGCCGCAAACTTCTGCGATCTCGGCCTTTCTTTGTATTACTACCCTAGTTGTGTAATGTACTATTTCATTAACTTTATTACAATAACTATACTTTCGGCGGGTCTGTGGGCCCGAGCTTAGTGTTTAGCTTGTTGGAAACTGTTTTAGTACACATATATTATTGAAACTAAGGGATAGTGTTATGATAAGAACATTTGGATAAGTTTAATATGGTAATAAAGTAAGGAAAGTAAATTTTTGGTCAGCCGTTATTAAAATTGATCCGCAAAAAAAAATAAGCAGTTAAATCATTTGGGCAGCATACAAAGATTTGGCTCGCAATAAATAAAATCGGGCGGCAACTCTTGTTCAGCAAACAGTTTAAAAAAGGTTAACATTTTAACCAATATTAATCTGCTTTTTTTATCATTTGGCTGCCTAATAAACAGTCGAGCTGCAAAATAATTACTTGGGTAGCAAGATTTTACAATTGGTCAGCAGAGAGTTTAATTGAGATATACAGGGTGTCACTGTGATATATACTGGGTATCACTGTGATATATACAGGGTGTCACTGTGTTATATACAGGGTGTCACTGTGATAGATACAGGATGTCACTGTGATATATACAGGGTGTCACTGTGCTATATACAGGGTGTCACTGTAATGTATACAGGGTGTCACTGTGATAGATACAGGATGTCACTGTGATATATACAGGGTGTCACTGTGTTATATGTATACAGGGTGTCACTGTAATGTATACAGGATGTTACTGTGATATATACAGAATGTCATTGTGATATATATAGGGTGCCATTGTGTTATATACAGGGTGTCACTGTGATAGATACAGGATGTCACTGTCAGCAGAGAAAACATGTCTGTAAGCAGTTTAATTGAAATATACAGGGTGTCACTGTGATATATACAGGGTGTGACTATGTTATATACAGGGTGTCACTGTGATAGATACAGGATGTCACTGTGATATATACAGGGTGTCGCTGTGTTATATACAGGGTGTCACTGTAATGTATACAGGGTGTCACTCTAAAAACGAAACAGCTCCCAAAAATAGGTAGGTTAGGGTTATTTTTTTTTTGACGACCCTAAAACGAAACGGCTCCCAAAAATAGGTAGGTTAGGGTTATTTTTTTGATGACCCTAAAAACGAAACGGCTCCCAAAAATAGGTAGGTTAGGGTTATTTTCTTTTTGATGACCCTAAAAACGAAACGGCTCTCAAAAATAGGTAGGTTAGGGTTATTTTTTTTGCTGACCCTAAAAACGAAACGATACACGTTGTGAATAAATAATATAACTTCTAAACATTATGAGATGTATAAAAAATCGAAATACCAATTTTATATGAGCCCATCACAGTGACACCCTGTATACATTACAGTGACACCCTGTATATAACACAATGACACTATGTATATATCACAGTGACACCCTGTATATATCACAGTGACATCCTGTCCTGTATCTATCACAGTGACACCCTGTATATATCACAGTATCACTCTGTATCTATCACAGTGACACCCTGTATATATCACAGTTACATCCTGTATCTATCACATATACACCCTGTATATAACACAGTGACACCCTGTATATATCACAGTGTCACCCTGTATATATCACAGTGACACCCTGTATATATCACAGTGACACCTGCTACTTGACAGCTGACAATTACCGAATGACAAAATGCGCACACGATTGGCGGCAGAATAGTTGCGCCCAGTTAGGTTTTATTGCCCCCCTTTTTTTGATGAACAAAATGAAATATTTTGCTTACCTACTGATTGCTTACCAAAATTTGATTTACCGTAGATCGCTTAATGCAGCTCAAATATTTAATTTGCTGACCAAAATAATTTAGAGCAGATCAGTATATCATTAATTGCAGCCTGATTTATAAATGTTTGCTTACCATAAGTTGCTTGCCAACTAGCTATTTTGGCTGACCAAATACATATTTCTGCTGACCAAAATATGAATATTTTGCTGATCGATTAAATGATACCCATAAAGTAATAGCAATAGGCTATTTGATGAAAGATCAATCAGGTTCTTTTTATGATGTGTCAAAACGCTCAAAAAGTACAGGTCGATTCACAAGAACTGGCATGAATGGATTGAACGAAAGTAATGTCACTTGTCACTGTTGAGTGTTGAGTGACGTTCTTATACGGGAGGATCCAAATATTTTGTAAAGAAGTACATATTCATTCTTCAAGAAAAAAATTAAAATACTATAATCTGCACATTATTACGACTAAGCAGGTAAATGATCTGGCAGAAAGGTAAAGACGGTTCGCTACAAATATTTTACTATCATGGAGTTTTTATATAATTTATACCCTCTTTTCACACTGACACCGCAATCTACGAAATCATGGCGAAAATATGCGAAACTCATACGTAATTTACATGTTTCGATGTAATTTCCAAACAAACAAGTTTGCGATTGTGTAGTTAGAGATTTTTTTGCTGTTCATAAAATACACAATGCAGACTGGGTTACGAAGTTATGAGACGAGATAGTCTAAAAACACGATTATCGCTTATTGAATCAACCTGTATTTAATCATTTTGTGACGCACACATAAACATTATCATTCACTCCTTCAATCCATTCGTGCCAGCTCTTGTGAATCGACTTGTATGCAGTTTAGTATGAAATTGCAGACGTGTTTTCGAACGAAATTCTGGTCGGGTCCACTAGTAGTCTCTCCCTGGGGTCGATCCCTCATATCTGAGGATCGTGGTCAGCATCAGGGTTGCATCTGGCACGGTTGATCTGCCTCTGCCGGCTTTTGTCCAGTGCGTCTCTTATAATCGTGTGGAATTTGGAGGACGACGAGTCTTTCACTTGATCGGTCCATCTCGTTGGTGAACGACCGCGTGATCTTTTGCCTTCGGTGTTTCCAACCCCAATCAGTTTTTCTAGATTTTCGTCACCTCTGCGTGACGCCATTGTGTGACCGAAATACGAAAGAATACGTTGTTGGCATATGGTGGACACGAGTCTTTATTTAGAGTTGGTTCAGGATTGATGCATTGTTGCGCTTCGCTGTAGCATCACATCTCGAATACATCGATCCTTTGCCTTTCTCGGGCCAGGATTGTTCAAGTTGTACTCTATACAAGAAGATAGGGAATACTATCAATCTGATCTTGGTTTTGATACCAATTCCTCTTTTCTTCCAGATTATGTTTAAGCGGGTCTTGGCATCTTTTGCCAACCCGATTCGTGTTTTTATGTCGGTGACACAGCTGCCGTCATTGCAGATTTGGGACCCCAAGTACCTGTAGCGATATTAATGTCAGGAATGTTGCAGGTGACATCTGTTAGCTTTCCAGCTCGATTCACCATCATCAATTTAGTTTTCGCTATGTTTACTGTGAGGCCGATGCTGCCACTTTCTAGCTCGAGTAACTACCACTTACTAACCACTAGTAGTAAATAAATATAAACAGATTCTGTGACAGCGTTAGAGTAATCTGTAAAAAGACGAGAGTGCTTAAATCCTTCAGAGTCAGGTGCTAAACTTGTGGCGCCATCTTTGTTGTGTCGCGGCGTCAAGGAGCAAATCGTGCGAGTGTCTTGTTACCGAGCGAAATGAACGACCCTCTACGCCGTAGCCCGTAGCACTGCTACGAGCGTAGCGCGGCTACGAGTTGCTCGTTCGTTACAGCTTTTTATAGTGCCGTAAGTGCTGGGTCTTTTTGTTATCTCTGACTGTTAAAGCGGTCAAAGACAGAGATATTTTTTTTTCATAATTTATTTACGAAATAATTAATCCGAAATATTCAAAAATGGGCTTGGTAGAGTGTCAAAAATGGTGATTTAATAGGTGGTTATTGATTTTACAAAAAACAAAAAAATATGACTAAATCACAAAGTAACAAGACTGATTTCAGCTCAACCCCAACGGGTGCGCGATCACTTGGCTCTCTAGGGAATTGGTATAAAATTACGCACAAGTTAGCAATATAAAGGGCATTTACTGTTTTCGTGTAAGAGCTTGTATGGAGTGAATTTTCTGGTTATGTAATCTGTGCTGTGACTTAAAAATAATATGTTCAAATAGTGGTAGTTTGCCGAAAGGGCGGTTGACTATAAAAGATAATGCGAGCGTAACTTGAGGATATCGGTCCTTAACGTGCGTTGTTTAGGGTTCGGACCATTGCGCCCGCCTGTAACGGTATTGTCTCTTGACTATACCATAGTCTAAAAAGTCTACAGTAAGCTAACATCCATACAATCGCTTGACACGCCTATGACAGTAACTCAAAGTTTTTGCAGTTTTATTTTCGTAATTTTTAAGTAGTTCGTACTTAGATACATTAAGACTTTCGCAACCAACAATTTCATAGAAAGCGTAGCGTGTAGCTCAGCCGATAACATGGGAAAACCCGTATGGAGCTGAAATTTGTTACCAGCCCGCGCCCGTGGAGCGGGTTCCTAGTGTTGAAATTGTTAAAGATATTACCAAAAAAGCAAGTAATTTAATCGCGCGTCGCACAATAACTCCAGGACCAATTTCCATCGAAATACTAGTCGATAATTATGATTTCGCTTAACACTTTCAACACCGGGAACCCGCTTCGTGGGTGCTAGGCATCTACGGGCTAAATACAAATTTTGCCTTGTCATCGGCTACGAACGTAGCACGTAGTGCAACGTGGCGGCAAAAGTGTTAATACTTTCAACATCGAGAACCCGCTGCCCGGGCGTTAGGCTCGTAGCAAGTTTCCTGTATTTACGGTTTTTTCCATGTTATCGGGCGTAGTGCGCTACGCTACGAGGTTCCAAACGTGTTAAAATTTAGGATCTTTTTCCGACTACGGCGAAGCACAAAAGAAATATTTTATAGTAATAAAACAACTTAAACGGATTAAATCGCGTATATTACTACATTTTAAGTCCTGCCGTTTCGTAACCCTTTTCAGGGTTCGTGGTCGCGGGTAGACTGAGAAAATCATAAATTTCCTCTGTCAAAATTACTGTTGTGCAAACCTACCCACTTTAAAAAATACAAATTCAATATTAGTGTTGCCAGATGGGCCTAATGTGTAAAAATGTTCACACACATGCCACACATATTGACTTAAAATGTAGTAATATACGCGATTTAATCCGTTTAAGCTGTTTTATCACTATGAGTGATAATCGCGGAAACCGAAGACAATATTAGAAATATTTTACTTAATTCTCCTTCTCGAATCCTCCAGTGATAGGTATCGATGAAAACAGCACTGTTTGAATTGTGACAACATTGGTGTATTTTGTACTGTCAATCTAGTTTGTATAATTCTGGAGCTTAGTGTAGCTGTATAGTGTAAATAGGTATTGCATGTTCCAAATAGAGCAACCATATTCCATGTAAATTAAACAGTGACACATGACGTCACACGTCACGTTTCAGAGAAAACAATCGCGTTATTATCAATCATGCAACACCGTCTGCACCTATCATTGTCGTGTAACAACAAAGGACAACACTACGAAAAGCCTGTCTACGCTCAAGCGAATTCCAACCTTACGTCTAAGTAATAAGGCTCGGAATTGAAGGAGCGGACTGTCGGGTTTGTTCTTGATTGTGCCCCGAAATTGTACAGAGGGAATATTAAAGTCAACGGTATCATTTGGGCGGGGGCTGGAGTCGAAATTAATTAGTGGAGGGCCCGCGTGTGAATAAATGTAGGCGAATAGAGTGACCACGAGGCAGAATGTGCAGTCCGGGAAATTATGGCGATGGTGGAAGTGTCCGCCGTTTTGTTAACAAATGTTTCAGTTCAAATTTCAACGAGTTTTCAGGACAACGAATTTCAAGTTAGTTTACTTTTAGTTAGGTTAGTTTTATATAAATCCCAAGTGCAAAATAAACGGATGGAGTGACATTTTGTCGGCGATTCAAGGATAAACCGTTTACGCTGGCTAGTTTTCCGTAACTCGACGTCACATACTGCTCTTATGCAAATGTTTTCCATGAATTTAAGAATGGACTCATTTATATAAGCCGAAGATGTATATCGGATGTTTCATTTCATCTATATATCCATTTCACAGAAACATTTTTCTCTGTAATCGTTTTTCTTTGGATTTATGAAATAAACTTACTGGTATATGATGTCATTGATGACTTGTTAAAAAATCATGAAAATTTTACAGTATCAGAGACAAACAAGTTGTCGCTGAAATCGAATTTCGATGAATTGAAAAATGCCATAAAAACATGTATCGACAAAATGGCAGACATCCTTGAAGAGTGACAGACAGTGTGGTGGCACTGCTCGGAGCCACACGATCAATTATACAGGCGTCACTCCAAGCGTATTCGTTACACGAGCGTGCTTGGTTCGTCCATCCGTATGTTAGAGAGCTGCATACTTCAAAATTATTATTCTTATAATACCCCAAAACACATAAATTTAAACTAAACTGTGCTTAACCAACGACTTTGTTACAAGTAACGTAATAAAGGCAAGATGGCACATTGCTCTCTCAAAAACAGCACTAATGCGCAAAAGTGTCAATTCTGCAGTAATTAAAGTGTATAATAAATTACCAACGGAACTGAAACAATTACCAATGCCACATTTTAAGCAAAAATGATCGAAAATACTTATAAACAATTGCTATTATTTTATTTCCGATTATTTAAATAATGACATAAATTTCAATTAACCTTACCCGTTCACGGGTCATTGTGTCCCGGACCTTTGGGAGGCGTGCGGGGAGCCGTAGCCAACGCGTGGAGGCCCTTTCGACAATTTAATGAAAGGCAAAGTGTACACCCAGCGGATGCTATCTCTGTCCATGTCATGGACATCATCAATTAGCTTATTATTACTTATGTTTAAATTTGACATACCAATTTTGCACTTTTGTTTATGCTTTAGTTTTAATTTAGTCTAGTGGTTTGGCTTCGGCTAAAATGTAACGTTTTTGTACGCCCATCGGCAAAACATATATCATATATATTTTATAACAGCTCTGCAAGTATTTAGATTTACCTATGTTTCACAAATAAAACACTTTGAGTTTAACTTTGCTGCAGCACAATCTATTTATTATACAGGCGTTACTCGAGGGCGTCTATTCGTTACTCGGTTTGTGCTCGGCTGTCGCGCTTGGCTGTTTGAGGTTGTTTCGTGTTGACAGGTAGCACCTCCGTAGGGACGGACGGGAGCAGTGGAAGGGTCATCACAGCGCAAGTTTACTCAGACTTTGATCACAGATGCTACTAGTGTAGCACGTAATGCAGCTTGCACGCGAGGCAAGTAAATAAAATTTGTAAATAATTAATGCTACTCGTAAATACTAAACTGTACTACACATACTTATACATAAATACATTTCGTTTTGTTTGAAGTATAATAAATAAAATGACTTTAAACTTGCATTGAATGAAATAATTATGTATACCCACCTAATTATTTTATTTTATACAAATATAATATCATCGCTATAATTATTCGCAAGTAAAGTTCCCAGTACAATGTCAAATGCTCAAGACACCATTTATACTCAAAAGGTAAACTAAAACAGAACGTCAAAAGAATAGTTAATCTGAGACGATTATGAATTCAAAAGTACCCATTCAAGACCGGAGTTAAAAGAGTTAGTGACCGGGTGAATGAATGGTTCCCGTGTGACCGAGTGAGTGAATGGGTGAGCCGCATTTTAATATTCAGTCGCGTTTCGTACCGCGCCTCTCTTTGTTCTGAATTTTGATATTTTAGGCTGGAATTATGGAAAAATGCCTTTGTCATTTTGATTAGATTTTTGAAGTGTTTTTATTTACGCTTGTTTATATGACGGCCGAATTTAATGGCGAGATGAAGTACTGAATAATTTGACGTGTTTTGACGTTTGCATTGTAATATTGCTTTTAGCTTCCATATTTTTTGGGTAGTCGTTCAAATATATACTCGTACAAGTAACATACTATAGGCGTGCTTACAGCATATGCTTGAGGTATAGTATAATAAAACACGATCAGTTAGTTGTCCTTTTTCCACACATCACGCATGTTGGCTCCCAATTAAGTTGCACGTCTCCAGCATGAGGAAATGAGGAAGAAAAAAAACAGGGTAAACGTTCTAGTGCTCGACACGCTAATGTCCAATAGTCGACAGCCTGCTCTCACCTCTATTGCTAATGACATAGCATTCAAGATGGCGACTATTGGGACAGTGGCGAGCACTCGGACGACTACCTTACACAAAACAATCAGGTAGTCTTTGCTACTCTAGGTAAGACAAGGGTTCTTATAGCTTGGCAACTTCGTTGGTGACACTCACCTGTGTCCTTTTTGTTCTGTGCAGCCGTAACTACTTACACAAGTTACCGCCAACATGAACGGGGGCCTCCGGAGGTTCCCTCTGTCGGTCGCCTTTCGTGTTGGCGGTAACTTGTGTAAGTAGTTACGGCAGCACAGAAAAAAAAGGACACAGGTGAGTGTCACCAACGAAGTTGCCAAGCTATACCAGAGATCGGAATAGGCTGAGTATATTTACCTGAACTTCGAAGAACATAGTCGAAAAGTGTAGACTCCCTTACGACTACATTTTTTCGGGGTTTTAATAAATCTTACTAAAAATTTATATTATTGGTATTCTTTCGCACATTTCTCGAACATTCTCAGTATAGCTGTCTCTTTCTAATAGTGCTGTCTCTTTCACTCATATACTTTCGTCATATACTGAAGTGTAGTTCAAAGGCCCATAAAGGGTCCTGACAACGCCTGAAAACGGGTTTTCAGGTTATTGCGCCATCTGATAGAGGGTGTCCTGAAACGGACTGAAAACACGTTTCAGGCGCCTGAAAACAACGGCAACTGGGGTGAATTTTCAATCTTCTACTATGTGAAAGAGCCACCTCTGAAACCGCCTGAAATCACCTTTCAGCCTGCTGAAAATGCTTCTAAAGAACGAAAAATCACGTTTGAAGTTTTGACCTATACCACCGGCGCAAAAGTAATGTGTGTATGTGTGTTGTGCCGGTGGTATAGGTTAAGATTGAAAATTCACCCAAGTTGCCGTTGTTTTCAGGCGCCTGAAACATGTTTTCAGTCTGTTTCAGGACACCCTCTATCAGATGGCGCAATAACCTGAAAACCCGTTTTCAGGCGTTTTCAGGACCCTTTATGGGCCTTTGAACTACACTTCAGTATATGGCGAAATTTCTCGAAGGAGTGAAAGAGACAGCACTATTAGAAAGAGACAGCTATACTGAGAATCGAGATGTGCGAAAGGATACCAATAATATAAAATATTAGTAAGATTTATTAAAACCCGGAAAAAATTTAGTCGTAAGGGAGTCTCCACTTTTCGACTATGTTCTTCGAAGTTTAGGTAAATATACTCAGCCTATTCCGATCTCTGGTTCTTACCTTTCATTTATTAAAGACTAGCATTTACCGGCGGCTTCGCCCGCGTTGTTCCCGTTACTGTCCCAAAGGAACTCTTTACCGGGATACAAAGTATCCCATGTTTCAATCCAGGACTTGGTCAACTTGCATGCCAAATTTCAGCTCAATCTATCCAGTTGTTACCCCATTATTTAGTAACAAACATCCAAACATCTTCACAAACATTCACATTTATAATATTAAGTGTGATATGATATGTTTTATGGAAAATAGGTAATTATGACGTTTTAAAGATTTTCGCGATAAATATACCTAGGATACGCGTTCTAGCCGCACACTCCAGGCATGTTATTTATACCAAACGTTGAATTTAACGGTAGGGCGGCTGAGGCGGTAATAGGATCAAGTCTCCGAGAAATGAGAAAGTTCTCTACTCTATAATATATACAATGTATATGATACATAATACGTATAGTGTAATGTAAGAAGTATACACTGAGTTACACATATATATGTATATGTATTGTACTTTAAAAAGTAATAAGTATGAGTGTTTTACACGTTATATATATGTAGCAGCCAACTGGTTTAGTTAGCCATTTGGGTAACTGCCTAGTGTTTTCACTAAACTATGACTCGCCAGCAGGTCGACGAAGCCCCGCTGCGGGGCTTCTATTTCTGCTCTGAGGGACACAAGCTGACTAACAAACCTAACCTAAAATAAGGAGTGTGTTTAATGAAAAGATTAGGCATGTAACCAAATGGCTAACTAAACCAGTTGGCGGCGACATATATACAAGGTGAATGAAATTAATGTGACGTGAAGAGACAATACGTTAAATATTGAAGTTATTATTAGAGACCGGATCTGATGTAGCGATCTCAATATTAATATGGATATGACTGGTATAATTTATTATTTTTTCTACACACAAAAACAATGTAACTTATCGTAACTTCTTCTATAATATTTCTTCTTCACAATGAACAGTAAAATTAAGACCTTATATAACCAACATGACATGTATTTAACGAATTGCACTAGTCAGATCCGGTCTCTAGTTATTATAAATTATAAGAGCAGAGAACAGAATTTAAAAATGGAATAGTTTGTTATTTACATAAAGATAAAATCAAACAATTCGTACGAACGAGTTTGTTACACAAAAATAAATCACCCAAGTAAGCAATTGTAAATAAACATAAAACCTATTATCAGTGACTAGCATTTACCCGTAGCTTCACCCCCGTTACCCACCTAAGGACTTGGACTACTTACGTGCCTTTCATCTCAATCCATACAGTTGTTACCGCGTTATTTAGTAACAAACATCTTCACAGACTTTCACATTTATATATAATATAGGATGGGATAATGGAATGTTTGCTATGAGTAACATTTGAGTCTTCAGTATTTATGTCATCTTTCCCTCAAAAGCCTTTATATTTTCCCCCCCCGTATAGGTTGTTCGTATAGAGTGCGCGCGTGTATACGCTTAGCCGTTTCTGTAATGGCACGATCGTGTTTGCTTTTACTTTTACGCTACTTAGGTTAAAAGCGTGTGAATGCTTACATAATCGTTATTGTGCTTCTCCTTGTATTGGCATAATTTTATTTGTCCTAATATTGTGTTCCTCCGAATACTCTTTTCGCATAATCATTTAAAGATACCATTGAGTTTTCAGAATAAATATAAAAGAGATCTAACTTAGGCTATGCGAATTAAAAATTTGGAATATATCGGAATAAATTACTGCCAAAAAAGAGGGAAACCCAACGTTATTAGGTGATGTAGCAACTGCCAAAAATGTGTTGGTTTTTCATATTATTAAAAGGATAGTTATATTCTTCACAAACCGATAGCTTTGTATTTTCGTCTTTATATGAAGAATCATTAATATGTGAAATATTAGTATCATTGTTGTTTTTATTCTTAAGAAAACAGCTAAGATACATTTATTCACGTTCTGATCTTTTATTAAAATCATAAAATTCGGTGCTGATACACGTAATATGACCAAAATGGGACCTTCCGAACTTGCTACATATAAACGCTCTTGAGTTCATATTCTAAGCTTGGTACTTATTGTATATATCTGCAAATTACTTTCATTATTTTCTATAATTCTATCATTTCTGCATTATTCCTTTCCAACATTATCTCTGTTCCCAAAAAGGATAAAGGGTATTATTATTTGAGAAATCGGTTCTCTTACGGCCTTTTGTCAATTGGGGTGCGATTAACGTTCACGTTCGGGAACAACGATAATGATGTTGTAAAAACTCAATTCCCGTTTTTGCGGCGTGCAGAATATGGGTCGAGCATATGGGGAATGTATGAATAGCGTTTTCACATTTATTAATAACGATAACGCATGGAACGCGTTGATATTCAGCTGCAAACTTTTTTATTTTCATGCCAATGTCGTGTCGTTTGATGGACGTCCTTTCACTTTATCTAAAATTTTATTGACACACTGTATGATTTTGCTACCGTTTTATTAGGTACCTAAAGAGCGGCTTTTTCTGAAGTGTCAAAATTTTTAAGGATTCGTTACTTAAAATATTAACCGATTAGATTAAGTTTTTTCTTTTATATCAATGATTAAATATTTTTAATGCCACAAAGATGCAGTTGCCAATAAAACAGACTGTTTTTACATTGAACTTAAAGAATGAATAGCAGAATTGTATTACCTTGTAAGTACCTTAGATATATCGTGTATATTTCTTTCCTCCATGGCCTGATGGGCTTAGCACGCGATCCCAACATTTCTTGCTGACTCGCCTCCATAATCTATTTTTTTTCGTTTACTCATCATTCTTTCGTTTCAATTTACTGAGCATTTACCATTTTGTTTTCTATACATTATAGAAAAGATAATGTAAAAGAGCGAGACTATTAGTACAAGAATACAATACATTTTTGTGCAGCTCAAAAGAATAAGACACAAATATCAAAGTAACAATAATAGTACATGTTAACAACAGTCGGTCTTATCGCTGTAGAGCAATCTCTTTCAAACTACCTTTGGGTTGCGGAGTTTTGAAAAATCCTTGTTTAAAGTAAACGCCATATTAGGCGAACTAGTTTGACAGTTCCACAAGCACAAATGTTGCCAGAGTTAGGCCCGTGATGTTTAGTCGATATAATAAAAATAATGAAATGCGTTAAACTTCGCTGACCTATGACTGTGACTTAATTTATAACCTAATAAATAAAGTGAGGTGACACAATAAATTCTTGAAAAGATTTAAAGGTTAGACGTTTCATGAATTTATTTCGTCTTTTTAGATCTATCCTGATGAGTGCAAATTATTGTCGATAACATTTTATCGATATTTATTTATGACTATTTAATTTTCCGTGAGCCAGGCAACATTTTTATCTGTCAAATTATAGTTCGCCTAATTAAGGCGTTTACTTTTAGTCACCACGCCACTTGTCATGTTTGTTTGTGTTTGTTGTCAGTCGTGTGCCCGAAGTATGGCCGATTTGCATTACGCGGCTAAATTAATAACAGTGGCAAGTGGCATAACATTGCCATGTGGTCACTTTTTTAGTTTAATTTTTGACCAATGGATTGATCCAAATAGTTAACTCTTGTTTGAAAGTAGGGTTGTTAGCGACGGGCGAGTCGAGTTGTCTGATTCGAATAACTCGAATCAGACTCTAAACGAGTTGATTCGAATCTAGTTCATTCGCAACTCGAAACAACTCGCATACCTAACTCTAGCTAGAATTGATACCGGTCCGTATAACGAATGCGAGTTATGCGAGTGCACGCGAGTCAGCGATTCGCCAACTCGAAACTCAACTCGACGAATATTCATTACGAATACGCCGAACTCGACTCGACTCGCCGATCCGTTTGGGTGCTGCCGCGATGCGAATCCCATCCGGTTGATGCGAGTCGAGTCAACTCGACTTTCGATTCAAGTTAGCGGCCGAGTCAATTCGAGTTATCCGAGTTGGAATAAAATCAACTCGTAACATCGCTAGGTTGTGTCCAACAGTTGATATAGGCTGACGATGATTTGGATTTTTAAGCAGAATGATCAGAAAGGAATCTACTAGATTATTGGGCTAAATACTTTTTTAGCCCAATAACCTAGTTTCTATTATTATTAGCTACTCCACTAGTTTTCTCTCCATTTCTAGTCATAGTTTATTAGGATGTTTGTTCAGTAAGAAATTTTGGGTTCCGTCTAAAGCATTGGCCTGAATTACCATTTTTACTGTTTAGAACAAAGAACGTCCGAACTATGGCCTGATCTGAATATTGATTTGCAATCAAAGCAACGGGGGACAATAATAAAACCGCACCATAAAAAGTTAAGAGTTTAGGTCGCTCAGTTAGCAACACTAAAACAAATGGTGGGTTTGGGCGTTGCCGAATCAAATAGGTACATTCTGAGATAAACGGAAAGAAAAATCTAAGCTCAATATTATAAACTAGCTTTTAAAAGTCTGCGCTTTCGTCTGCATACAATTAGAATATTATATAACTTAGTTGAGAAATGATCTTAAATATCACTCATGAAATGATTGATTCCTTATAAGGAACGTGCACAACGAAAGTGCTGCCAACTGGTGCCGCCGATCCGAATCTTGCACTCTATCGTACTGGGACCACATTAACGGGAAATGCCGTTGTTATCGCGATGAAGGACAATTAACCGTATAGCCACGACTTACTGTACTTGACATTGACAGTTTTAAGCAGTATGACATTTTATTCAGGCCTGATAAGTTTCCTTTACTGTCCGTATAGTGTCTCTTTTGTCTATAGCAAGGACCATTAAAACAAGAGGACTGTCATTCTCCATGCAAAAAGCTGTTCCCCGAATTTACAACGCCATCTATGTATAAGCTTGGTAAAATAATGATATTATTTACAATTATTCAACTTTGCAAACGTGACACAGTATTTAAATGTTAGAATTTATTTATTATTAGCTGTTTACGAACTAATTGTTACTATACTATGTTTCTTTGTTCAATTATAACATCGTTAAATGTTTGGTTTTTTAGCGCCATCTAGTTTTTTCCCGGAAATTCCCTAGCGGTCGGGTTACAATCCAAAGTATGGAGAATGACAGTCCTCTTGTTTTAATGGTCCTTGGTCTATAGCTCCTGCACGTTCGCTATATAAACTTCCACTCCCCTTTTCACCGCCTTAAGGGACGATTTTCTGGATAAAAAACTATCATATCCGATTTTAAAACAGTTCATCGGTTTTAGCGTGACAAGGTAACATATAGACAGAAAGATTTACTTTCGCATTTATAATATAAGTTTGGATAGACACTCAAAGTACTTTGTTACCCAGTTTGCTTACTTATTGCCCTGCTGATAATGAACGTACTGACAATGGGGTTGTTTGCCCTACACGCGTTGACCGAAACAAATGAGGTTGCAGTGCGTAATACGAACGACCCGTAGAAATGCGCAGACTAAAGGCATTTTCTAACCTATGTTTGTGAGTCAGTGCTGTGTAACAGGGTATTTTGTGGATATTTTGAGACTCACGTCCGCAGATGTGAATATCAATAAAAAATAGGTAAATTAAGTCAGTCAGTCAAATGGAATAAGTTCTTGCCGCGCGTGCGACGACTCATGTAAAAGAAGCATAGACTCTTAATTAGCAAATCGATGAAAGTATTAAACTAGCACACACACACGTGACACGCGCACCTGCTGGGCCGTTACGTTAGTAAATCGCACAGATATGAATTCATGCAAAGATCCGCAATATCTCTGCTGTGTAAAGGTTTGTCCTTTTTCATTATTTCCTACGATAGCGTTATTCAACGTTAAAATATTTAATTTATAAACAACTTCAGGCATAGCCACGAGGCCAAACGTTAGAACGAAGTTAGAAGTCGGTCTCACAGCAATTGTTTCTTCCATTCAGTCGCAATTCAATAAGCGTCACTGCCGCTCGCGCTGAATAACAATTTTATTGTTTATTTCATTCGTTCAACTCCGCTAAACAGACGAGTGATATTTTAAGACGTTACATTCAGATTGCCTTCCGGCAGAAATTGGCTGTTTGAAATTTTGCCACGTCTCGATTGGATTGTGGAGCTAACTGCTGGTTTATGTTCTTAATAACAATACCTCCGGTTTCTGCAATTACTACACTAGGTACTTTCATTTAAATTGGACATTTATACGGTAACTGGGCTGGGTGAGGCGCCCTAACTATCACATTTCGTCATTATATCCCTCTCGGCCCGCTTGGCTACTCTTGGCGGTATACTGACTGAAAATAAACTAAGGTTTAAAGGGAAGTCGTAGTCGTAAAGTAGAATCTGCCAGCAATTTTCTTCACGAATGTCCGAGGGATGGCACTGTTCACTTGTGAATGAAATCCCACATCGCGCTATTAGATTTTTGTTGGAAAGTTGATCATACAACTTAATGATATACAGCATCCTTACATGACTGATGTCAAGGTCTGTTTGTTAGTTTATTTTTATATCAAGGTAATTTTGTTAGACGTTGTCTTGTAAAATAGAATTGCGTATCCCAAAATGACGTAAACATTTCCGACACCTAGATAAGCGAGTTTAACTCTCAGGCACAGGAATATCTAAATGTCATTCAAACCTGCTTCGGGTGTCCAAAATACAACTTTACGTTTGCCGTCGCTAAACCGCTGCTGTCAAAGAACCTTCAGTTTGTGGGTACCCGGGATATTAATTATAGTTTTGGTCACCCGCAAAGGTAACTTTGCACGTCTTAACCCAAGCATAAAGACCACTTTGAACTCCAAGTAGACGGACGTCCGGATGCGTTCCAATCCAATTGAAAACTAATGAATCATGTTTTAATTCAATTAATTACCTTTACTAACTATTGAGAAACAACACTAGTGAAATCAAAATTGGCCGTTCCTAAATAAATAGTCACGTGTGGCGGTGGTTGAAAAAACCGTTCGGACTGATGGATGTAGTCTAAAAACTAGCAATAGAGTACTTTACTGACAGATCTAATCAGTTACTTTTTACCCGACTACGCGAAACAAAGAGGAGTGTTATGATTTTAGCACTGTATGTATATATAGTGGGATTATTTTGAAATGAACAATTATGTCAACGAACGGATTTACCTTCATTACTTTGCAATCACGTACTTTTTAAGAACGAATATAGTCTTATCAACTATTTATATACATACACTTTGTATTTACATTCACATTTAGTTGAAATGTCTGTTAATTGTTCATATTTCAGTAAAAACACACTTCGTTAAAAATATTTGTTTATATGTCAAATGCTACTCAATTTTTTTTACTTATTTCAAATGTTGAAATCTATGTTGTCTTTGAATTTGTAGTGATGTGAACATCGAATAGAATAGAATAGCGTTTATTTCGTCATCATAGGTCAGAAATCAGGTGACAAAGTATAACATTAGAGTAGCATAGCCATGATGCGCCTTTTTGGCATACGAATTATACGAATTATATCAGTTCTTAAATATTAATTACTTGAATTAACAAACAACTTTATTTTGATATTGCTTTGTATTTCTTCCCCTTTTCGGGCACTATATCAGGCTATGACAGATAAAGCGTCATCCGATCAAATACTACCATAATTCCATAGGTCTTGATATGTCTTCAGGTGCCTCTCACCCTCATGGAGACTGCTCGTATTACTCCGACTTGTACTTTAACTTTTAACCAAAAAATTATTTGCGAGTATAGTTTTCCCCATTTGGTGTATAATTTGGATGCTGTTCTATTTAAGAAATTGTTGTATTCAGTCCTTAAGGCTCTATCACGTGAGATGATCTCTTGTGAATCTTCTGTGGCTCGGTCGTATTTTAAATGATTTTTCGGCTGTGTCTCTGTGCTGTTTTTTGCCCGGTGAGGTTGCTGTAAAAGGAAGCGCCTGAATTAACAAAGCGAACGTTGAATAACGCTTTTCGTGCAGGCTCCCAGACACTGTTCCGTAACCACTCACTTGCTTTTGGTAGTTATAGCTACTAGGCAACACCCTTATGTTAAAATAGCACAGAGTTGAACGGAAAATATCAAGCAAGTGAGTAAGTAATAGGTCCCCTATAAGGGACAGTCATCACGCATTATAGGTTAAATTGTGCCAGTAGCCCATGCTAGTTCGTCCTGGTTTGTCTAACAGGGATCAGGATAAACGCTTAAAACAGCGCCTAGCTAAATATTCAACAGTTGCGCTAAGTTTGCGGGCTGACTAAAATTGAATACCGAATCTAATCCTCAACATACCTACATTGAATATATTATGTAAATACAGTTTATACAGAACATCCTTGGGCTGGATGTCGCTGAACTGTTCGGGAAACTATTGAATTAATTTGAATTTGTTGGAAGCTTGTTTTGGCCGAACTTCCCATATAATTACTTTTGATATGGTGCGTTTTGTTTGCTAACTTTCTCTATGAAATTAATTCGGGTGTGTTTGTTTTAAAAACTTTGAATCGATTATGGCTGCTCTCTCTTCTACTTAGTTACTTTGATTATTTATTAGTTTGCTATATATCTGATAGAATACTACTTAGATTTGAATATTTATTTCTAAAGTGCAATACGATTGCAAATCAAGGGCCGTTGTCCAATAGCATCACATCAAGCATAGCAGACAGTAATAAGGAAAAGCAAAAAAAATCTAGTAGTACTAGTAGTATAAAGTTAGTCACGAAAGTTATCGGACACGATTGATATCGTGATTAACCTAGGTATTCAAAATATATTTTTTGTAAAAAAACATTTTGCAACTAGTTTATTTTAGGATTGATTTTACTAAGCTCATTCCAACTTTTGTATTAAACTAAAAACTGAAGATATTTTCGTGTAAATCCTTGTTTCTTTTGTATTCGTAAGCGCACTAAAACGGGTTATTCAACAACTTGTTAACATTTTAATAAAACAACTTTAACGGATTAAATCGCTGTTCATTTTACGTCCCGACGTTTCCCTCTACCCGCTTACGGTTACGAAACGTCAAGACGTAAAAATGAAGTAATATACGCGATTTAATCCGTTATGTCTATATTATAAAAGTACACCAAAAAGGTCCATAAACTTGTTCCGGACGAGTTTGGCCAAGGCCAGGAAATTGGGCTTCCACGTGTCGTCGGGACGTTGGCATCCGGCTCCTATTTATCAACGCACGCGCATTACAAACTTTATAATACGCTCGTTCATGCATGGGCTAAGGTTGTGACGAGGATGACGATGAAAAGGTTTGAGCTATTATTTTCGGGTTGTAGGAATTTGAGCCTTAAACAAGCAGACGTAGAGTTGATGTTCCTTTAAAGTTTTAGCGTCTTTTAATCTTGTTTATTTTTAGTTAACGATGAGTGAAATTGTGTGGTTCAAACCAGTCATCGCATAATATAGTACTTTCTCTCTCTAATTTTTCTGAGCAATGAAAGCTGCCTGAATTCTTGTAGCGACTCCACTAAATTTGAGACATTTAGATATTTTTCAGTAAAAAATACTTTGACAAATAATTTCCCAAGGATTTTTTTCGTTTCGTCAACTAAAACGAAATCTGATGAGCTAAAAATACTTAGTCCTCATTATTATTTCCCTTTAACGGTGAGGTACGGTTTCCTGGTTTTCCTTCTCCACTCTTCGTAATCGTAATGGGTCTGTCTAGATCTTACTAGAAAACTACCGTAAGGCTCAAACATATTGTTGAATTAAAAGCGGATCAATCACGTTGTAACAAAGACGATTAAGGCAATGCCGATATGCTCCCAAAACATGTTGAGAGGATTTTAAGTCTCGTCTTTTTTACAACGTGAGTTCCGTTGTTAATTCAATCTGTCTAGATCTGTTTTGATTCCAATCCACAATATTTCCGTTTTTGATCTATACTTATATAACTGTCAGTAGTAATTCAGTATTTTAGGGCTAAAGTTTATACACCCATATTAATTATAAAGGATTGCAATAGCTCTCTTCATCCAGAAGCGCAGTGACCTGAAGTCCTTAATCTCGGAATTAATGGAGCGGGAGACATAAAAATGGCGACAACAAGTGCTGCTACAAAAACACTTGAAGCGCTGAAGGATATTCGGAACGGAGAGGAAGTAGCGTTTATACTGCAATAAATTTGTAAAAATAACGATTATATTGCTGCAATGATTGAAGGAAATGAAAAATTTTGACTAAAAAAACCGGACCTTAACTCAACATCTTGTGCTACGCACGCTATTAAAACAATTAGCTCAGGTCATCTCTAGATGCTAGTGCTCTGAGTTACTACTAGAGTAGTTATGTTGAATTTTGTCATAATGCCGCTCCAGTATTGTTTTATTTTGGAGCAATAAATTAAAAACGAAAATCATGGCAGAAAAAAGAACATAAATTTCGTAAATAAATAAATAAAATTGCATCGAGTTTCAGAAATTCGTGGTAGAGGGCATTTTAAAGTATCAAAGGAAAAAGTCACGCCATCGAAAGATAAAAACGACTGAATTGGAAAATATATTCTCAAAGTATCCTTTGATAAAATAATACTTCGAGATGAGGGAGAACCGAGAGGTTAGTTTTTTTGCACTTTTTTTCTGTTTTTTAGGAGAGCCACTTTTAATTTTTGCCTCTATTCTAAAAACTGAAGATATTTTCGTGCAAACTGATGACCATAAGAGTTTGAGCTGCTGTCCTGGCCAATAGTCGTAATGTTTGCCTGTTTCTTTTGTATTCATAATGCTGAAACAGATCACGACAAGTGCTGTACAAAAACACTTAAAGAGTTCGGAAGATCCCAGTTTCGCTGTCAAGCGTCTTCCATGCAAATAGCGGGATTGCAGTCGGTAATTTTATTTCATTTGAAATCTAGTTCAATCTGGTTTCGTCCAGATATATATTGGCTGGATATTATCTTAAACTGTTGAACTGACGATCTATATTCTAGGTATTCATTGTAAACTAAGACATGTTCACGTCTGGTTGTATAATTATTTACAGCCATACCTAATGTAATGTTATCCATATTTTTTATCCTTCAGAAACCGTCGCGTGGACGTTTCAGGATTTTTGAATCCATAATTCTGTAGACCATATTATGTTAGGTTTGGTTTCTTTAATAATAATCTTGATAAAAGTTTCTGAGAAATATGATTTATGCCGAATTATACGACAACAAACATTATGTTTTTTATGAAACCTCTTATTTTAAATATTTGGGCTTTTCCTTGAACCAATGCAATGTAATGTGTGTGTGTGTGTGTGTGTGTAATTTTTGGTACGAACCGTTAGTTAAAAAACTATGATATTTTCAAACTGTATTGGATTAAATTTTTAAATAAACGGCATTTTCTAACGTACACTCCTGAAAATCAAATAACGAAGAATTATTTATTCTTTATGATTCCTTATTCCTAAAAGTAAGAAAGGAGTTTTTAATTAAATGCATTATAAAAGCTACGCAAACTTTAGTTCTTTCAAATGCAAATCAAAAGTGAAATTAATGTTCAATTCATAGTATAATCTTGTATGCAAAAAGGTAAATTTGCAGCTCTTGTCTAATTAAATTAATTTACCGAAAAAGAGAAAAAATGCAGTCAATATTCCGTGGAAAGTAGATGATACTGATCGTATGTAAAGTGTTGTGACAATTTTATTATTTAGGTAATAAATTGAGAAATAAAATACGATTCTAACTAAAAACATCTAAGCCTATATATACTTAAAAACGAATTAAACTATATAAAAAAAAGAAGATTACAAAAAGAATACCCCTTCAAGCAACTCGGTCTGCGGCATGGGCCCCATTACGCTGGCGGCACTACCTCTCTGGATTGCGAGTGCAATTCTTTGAGAGAGGTAAGCGCCATAAATAATTCCAATTTAAGGCCAGTTTTAGGAAAATTATTAAAAATTCCTTTCAGTTTTTTGAGCGCGTCGCCGTCATCTACATCGACTCGGATTTCCGGGATTACATATTGATGACGGAACAATCCCGTGACAATCGCGATTCGTGACGGGATCACGCCGATTAGAATCCCTAATGACCTTTGTATATCCGCCCTTCAACGATTTTAGAATATTTTTGATGAAGTTACAGGGTAATCTTTTAAGTGCCTGCCTATTGGTCGACTCTCGGTATAGTTTTGTAACATTTTTATTACAATCTAAGTAAATTAATGTCGGAGCTTCATGGATGTCTTCAATGCCTATATACAATATGGACTAATAGGTCCAGTCTAGGGAATGCAATTACCGGTAATTTACCGAACTTTAGTATGAAAAGACGGTAAATTTACCGGTAATTTACCGGTAATTGCATTCCCTAGTCCAGTCGAACAAAATGTGGTTCTATTTTTCGGCCCATCCAAGTTCTGCTAGTGACCAGTGGTTAGTTTGGGAAATATTGGTCTATAGTGTTTTGTTAGTTTTATATTTATCATTTTCAAGGCGACCCGGAAAATTTCAAATCCACTGTTTCCTTTTTTTTTTTTTTTTTTTATGAAATAGGGGGCAAACGAGCAGACGGGTCGCCTGATGGTAAGCAATCACCGTCGCCCATAGACACCTGCAACACCAAAAGAGTCACAGGTACGTTGCCGGCCTTTCAGGTGGGAGTACGCTCTTTTCTTGAAGGTTTGAAGGTCGAATCGGTCCGGAAACACTGCAGGCGACAATTTATTCCACAGTTCAGTCGTGCGAGGCAGGAAGTTTCTAGCAAAACGCACAGTTGTGGACTGCCAACCATCTAAGTGGTGAGGATGGTAATATTGTCGCGTAGAACGATGGCGGAAAGATGCAGCAGGGATTAATCCGAACAATTCCTCGGAGCATTCCCCGTTATATAGACGATAGAAGATGCAGAGCGAGGCTACATCTCTACGCAGTGCCAAGGAGTCGAGCCGATCTGAAATAACTTGGCAGCCGACGATACGAGTCGCTCTCCGTTGAATGCGGTCTAGAGGGAGAAGCTGGTACTGGGGGGCCCCAGCCCACAGATGAGAACAGTATTCCATATGTGGACGGACCTGCGCCTTATACAGCTGAAGGCGGTGGGCCGGAGTGAAATACTGTCTCGATCTATTGAGCACACCAAGCTTCTTAGAGGCTAATTTAGCCTTACCCTCTAAATGGCCGCGGAACTGGACTTCACTCGATATGTCGACGCCAAGAATTCCGATAGTGGCTGTGGCAGTAAGGGGGATGCTCTCAAAACGAGGTGATGCGACAAACGCGAGCTTTTTGGCGGTGAAGGCGCAAACCTGTGTCTTCGTAGGGTTGAAACGGACTAGATTAAGTCGACCCCATTCTGAAACTTCTTTTAGGGAAGTTTCAATTTCAGACACAAGTCTGTTACGGCTCTCGATGACGCTATCCCGAGAAATATTGGCGCGGCCGGTGTAGGAGGCATCACCCGTGCTATCATCTGCATAACAGTGAATGCCACAGATTTGCAGCATGTCGTTGATATGCAGAAGGAACAACGTAGGCGATAGCACACAGCCTTGCGGGACACCAGCATTCACAGTCATGGATTCAGAGCACTCACCGTCAACTACGACCTTTATGCATCTGCCTGCTAGAAAGCTACTGACCCATTCGCATAACTTCTCAGGAAGCCCATAAGATGGAAGCTTCGAAAGAAGTGCTTTGTGCCAAACCCGATCAAAGGCCTTCGCCATGTCCAAACTAACGGCCAATGCTTCACCCTTAGTCTCGATCGCCTGTGCCCAACGATGTGTTAGGTAGACCAGAAGATCACCAGCTGAGCGGCCTTTACGGAAACCGTATTGGTGGTCACTAAGCAGCTGGTGATCCTCTAGGTACCGAAGGAGCTGGCAGTTGATAATGGACTCCATTATCTTCGAGAACAGAGAGGTTATAGCTATCGGCCTGTAGTTGGTTGGGTTTGAGCGGTCGCCTTTTTTAGGGATCGGGTGCACCAAAGCTGACTTCCATGAGATCGGGACTACGCCAGATGAGTAAGAGAGCCGAAAAAGACGCGTTAAAACCGGTGCCAACTCTGGAGCGCACATCTTCAACACAATAGGAGAGATTCCATCGGGCCCACACGACTTGTGAATGTCGAGGGAAAGAAGTGCTTTACGCACTGAACTTTGGTGGAACCGGACATCCGGCATATAGTTTCCGCACCGCGGTATGGTTGGCGGCACGTGTCCCCCGTCATCCAGAGTCGAGTTGGACGCAAAGAGTTTGCCCAAAAGATCGGCTTTTTCCTTAGCGTCATGGGCCAACGAATCATTTCCCATTTGTAGAGGTGGAAAAGACGGCTTGCAGAAATTTCCCTGGATAGCTTTGGCAAGAGACCAGAACGCACGAGTTCCCGAAGGAAGGCGCTCTAGTTTCTCGCCAATTCTACCAATGTGCAAAGATTTCGCCCTGGCAATATCCCTTTTGAAGGACTTGGAGGCAAAATTAAACTCCTTTTTCAACGCGCTGGTCTTTTCATCCCGTACTGTTTGTTTTTGAAGCGATGAAAATACAAAAGCACGGTGTGAAACGCGTCTGTTTGCGGGCCGGGGTCATCGACCGGACGTTACGCTCTTTCTCGTAATCTTGCCACATGACCACAGTATAATAACAGTAATTTTTCTTCCTACAAAAGGTACATTGCGCACTTGTATGTGTGCGTGCCGTGTACGAACGCACTACAAGTATTCTTGAAACTTGCAGTGCGTTCGTATAGGCGCTTCAGTACAGATCGCAATCCGTGTCACGCGATAAAGTGCGTCGTCCCACGGCTATCGCGAAGTCGTCCGATCAACAAGTTTTCTTGCCTAAGAAAAGGAAACTGAAGCAAAAGTCTATTACACGTCTTTGAAAAAGAAACTGCGATAAAAAAATACAAGTAATACAGGTAATAGCTTTACATCAAACAAATATTATTAAAAGTATTATAACTTTACAGAAAATGTTAATTCTGTTTCCCTCTCACGTTATCTGGAATTAACTGTAATCTTACTTAAATCGGGATAGTCCCTCTAACTAATTACTTGGTCCAATAAGGAAAAGAAATGTAGGTAGCTAAGCACATATTCAGTGGCGTGCAGTCAGTACAAATTTGGGTAGGCAGTAGGGTAGGCAGTCCATACAAAATGACCAAAAAAAAATTTTGTCTGTTTCGATTATTTCTTTTATATTCCTTTAAAATAACTGGACTAGAACCCGTTCTCATTGTCCACCTTCAATGCACGCCACTGCACATATTTGACGTCCACCTAGGTACCCATTTATCAGTAGGGGGGTCACCAATCGAAAAAAGAGTATAATTAAAAAGCATAAAGTACCTACCTACATGACCAAATGCAATTTTAACGAAACAAAAGCAGCACTGAAAATGATTCGAATGTTACCATTCTCCTATTGTGTATAATACAGCCAACATTTTCGGGCTGGCAATACCGCACAGCTGCGGTTAGCTTTTATTGCATCGGGTTTGGCGGCAATTACGATGAATCATTGGCAACACTGACAAGCCCGTGCGGTTGTACTGCCAACGGCTGTGTTATTACCATAGATAAAGCGCCTGTCTCTTTCTGACACTTCGCATTGAGCACCAAAAAACACGGTAAACATGAACAGCCCTTTTTCCTGCTGCTATTGTTGGTAATAAATTAAAATAAAAAAAAACGGTCAAGTGCGAGTCAAACTCGCGCACCGAGGGTTCCGTGCAAACTCGGAAGTAGATACGTGAATAGTTAGTTCAAGAACTGTATGATGCCTGTACCTCTAGCACAACTGTGACACGCGACTCTTTGTCGAGTGACAAATGCTACCCATCTCTTTCCACTCAATAAAGTGTGATAGTGACAGGTGATGCTCTGTCGCGCGAGAAACGAAGTCGCGGCCAGTTATGCTAGACATACTGATGGGACAACTTAACTTCAAACCTATGTGGCGCCGCCAAGCAAATTCTCTTTGGTCGTAAACTTTGACATAATATCGAATGGAGGCCTGCTTCACGACGTATCAAATAACAAAAAAATAATAACAAATAAGTCAGTTGTGTTTGTCACCCGCTTTGTCCACGTATTGTGCTACAAATTGTGTAAATTGTGACCCGTTCCGCACCATCACCGCTATCCTGCATCCTGGGCCCAGGCTTCCTTTCGTCACACCGTACAAAAGGTAAGCAGGTCTCTCAGGGCAAAATTACTCTTTCGATTATTCTTTTCTTTATAGCGATGTAACCTCGCTCCAACCGCTACATAGAAACCATCTGCCTATTCACACGGTCTGCCCATCCACTATGGTTGCGGTTAGTAGCAGCAAATAAGGTTATCTAAGATTTTTGCGAATTTTTATAAACGACGCAAGACAGGAAAACCGTTATATTTTTCCTGTAATATTTAGGGTAGTATAATAATTGGTAATTATTACAGATTTTTCTGTTCAGTAACTTTGGAGATAATAGGGAATGGTATTCGTCCTAATTCAAAAAGTTCATGATTGAGAAACAAACTAAAAAAAGATTTGAAATCTACAAATTAGGCCCTTTCATTTGATACCCCTTTTCCTTGTTCCTTTTTTAACATTTTGGTACGGAACCCTAATGATGTTTTGTTACTCATGGCAAAAGCGTAATTCATTGGTAAGTAAATGGATTGTGTAAACTTATGGATTAACTTTTATAGCTTTAACAACAATCCCTTTAATGGATGTAATATTACTATTAGAAGTCTGTTTTATGCCTCAGTAGCTCGTAAAACAAGCAAACAGGTGTAAGCCGAAATGTGTTCTGAATTTCAAATTATACTTGATTTAAAACCTTATATTTTTACAAGCTTTTATATATATATTTGTATGTAAGTTGTAAGCACTTTATTGCACATATAATCATACAGGATCAAAACAAGAAATTAATGGCTATGTACGGAGGCGAACTTATCGGCATCTTTTCCAGCTAACCTTTGTAAATTTGGTGACATTTAATTATGATGGCACCAACGGGATCTGATGATGGAAGCAGGGTGTAGGGACTGGAATTCCATGATGGCATACTGCTAGTACAGTCGAATTTGAAATAGTTTTTTTGATATCATTAACACTATCCATGAATAAGGTGGAAAAAGGGTGGAAAACACACGGACGAAGTCACCCTATAAAAACGCGTAACATTGAATATATTGAAGCGACTTCGTGAGGAACTATTTGTCCTCGCTGTCCTATTTATTTGTCTATTGACTATCCTACATCGGATGAACTAAAGCCGATATTTAAAATCGCATGACATCAAAAAGGGAAGCTAAATCTTCCTTTCACGGAAGTCGACCGGTATTTTCTTCGCATTTGAAACCATTTTCAAACTCTCATTGCCCTGAATTCCTTTCTTTGCTGAAATCTACCGGTATCACCACTTATTTTTGCATTATTCTTTTAGACTACGTTTTCTGGTAGGTATTAATGAAGTTATGTTCTCTAGCTTCCAGGCTACAATGGAAACTTAGGCACGCTTTTGGTGATTAAAATACACTAGAATGTGAACAGAGTTTGCAGGTAAGTTTTTAATGAATGCAGAACTAACCATATTTTGTCCTATCCGAAACGGAATATTTCTATAAGTTTGTGTATAAGTGCTACTTATTTGTTGTAAATGTAGTATTTTAAATTGCTTGCCCTTTGCCACCTAATTGTGAGTTCGTTTAATACTCGTAAGTTAGCATTAGTATTCTAGATAATATTCCGAATAAAAACAGTAAAATGTTTAGGAATTTTAGGGAAGTTCTAGCATTGTACTTTTGGATATGAAAAAGGTTCAATGTACTGTACGATACTTGTATATTACGTGTGTGACAACAGATACTTGTATAGTACATACGAGGGTGTTGTTATGAGAGGCATGTGGTGAACCTGGGCGTCATTACCGCCATTTCAGTCGGCTGCGCTAGCAATCGCCAGATTGCGTGAAAGCTAAAAACTGTTGCGAATAATTTTAAATGGCGATTTTGAGGCAATGACGCAGTCATTACCTTTTATAGTTTAAGTATAATAAAACATGTTGCTCGCTTAAACCATTCTGCACTAACTAAAGTCTGTATAGGGAACGTGCACGAACTATAGGTGGCAGCACTAAGCGACAAAAGAGACACAGCTGGACAATAAAGGAAACTATCGCCCCTGTCAAATCAAGCTGTTAATGTCAATGACAATATGTAAGTGTCAATGTCAAATATAGTAAGTCGTAGCTACACTGACGTTAATCGTCCTTCATCGCGATAAATTACGGTGTTTCCGTCAATGTTGCCCCAGCATAAGAGGGTACTTGATTTAAATTGGCGGCACCAGTTGGCAGCACCTTCGTCGTGCACGTTCCCTATTGCCAAATGGTTCGTCTCACATCGTGCGTGATCCGTCATGCGATTTCAAGGAAAACTAGATTGAATCTAGGAAATATGACGCGTGCTATCTTTAAAACGTATTACGGTACTAAACCAACTTACTACAATACGAACTTAGTATAATATTCTCTTAGATATCCTAGAGAAACCAAGAAACGTGGGCGAAAATGCTTTAAAGATAAATTAACATAGATTATTGGCTATCCCCCTCGAGGCTATTATGTCTAAGTTTTGATTAGACTGATACAAACGGCTAGCTGGAACATATATAGAAACTGTGCAATCAGCGTGCAGCCGGAATGCAGTTCCCATACAAATTGCAACTGGCATACAGTCCGTCTGTATCTGCCTTTAGATCACAAGCCCATCAATGCATATAGGACCCAACGCTATCGTAATCAGAGAAAGGATGCAATATTGTACAGTGAACGTAAATGCTGTTCAATGTAGAATTCCTAGAGTACAGAAACGGTAGGAAAATTTCATTCTTCTTCCAACAAAATATTTATAAAGCTTCTGTACTTCGCTTACCTTCTCATACCTAAGTTCAAAGTTTCTGAAGTGTAGAGAAATATTATCGCTAGCTTGTCTGTCTTCTATCGGATACATGTGGTGAGTGTGCAGAGGAATTACACGACTTGATTCGCACGAAGCGATTCGCTTTTCGTGGGTTCAATGCGTACCGCCGAGGAATGGAATTCGCTCCCATATCGCAAAGTCGAGCAAAACAAAGGCACGGCCGTACGATCCTTTTCTCGAAGCCATTCATTTTCAGGGTATATAGTGCACAATAAGACAAATATATTCTGAATAACATTTAATTTGAACGTCAAAGTTACTTAATTTTATCACTGACTGACTGATTCTGGCACACTCACAAGCTCCAAATTTTAAACATAATTAGCTGTTAGCCTATCATGTCATGCAAAACCTAAAAATATTGCAATTTCAATACAAATGGCATAAGTAAGTTTGTAATTCTATACAAATACTTTGAAATTGGAAATAGAATGGATTGGAATTTAATATATAAAGGAAGACCACTTACAAAAAGAAATGAGATCCCATATCAAAAACATTAATTACATGTAAAAAGATGCAAGTCTCGCAACGCAGTTCTTCTACAACAAAAAAGTTTTGAGATGTAATGTTAAGCCAAGTCAGTACCGAGCAGTGGCGTGACGTCCAAAGAACTCAATTCTTAACGGCTTACCTAATATCAGGCATTTGAGTACCTTATTCTACAGCTCTTAAGGAAAATGTACGCTAAGTCTGCATCGGCTTGCCCAATCCGCCACGCCGCTGGTACCGAGGGAGTGTCAACAGAACTCGATTTCCACCCAGTTGCCTATTATTTAACCGTGGAGGAACACATTTTATAATTCTCAAATAAAGAATCCTCCACGGGAAATAGACGTCATGGACCAAACCGGTATACTGTACGAGTAGGTGCGGTTTGGACCATGACATCTATTTCTCTGAATGTCTAATTTTTCGGAAGTCTAATTCCCCGAATGTCTAATTTTCCGGAAGTCTAATTCCCCGAATGTCTAATTTTCCAGAAGTCTGATTCCCGGCACCGTGTTTTTTATGAATTCAATGAATTTTAAGGGAGTATTCCTTAGGTAAAAAAGTTAATTTCTCCAAGGAACTGTTGTAACTCACGCCGTTTTTAAAATATTCATAATCTTAATTTAATCACCAACCCGTATAAATGAGCTGTCGTAATCCCAGCACTGTCATAGTTGACGGTAATTTTTGACTAACTCGGAGGTGTCTTTTATAATGGTTATCAACTCAATATTAATTTATTTTGTAGGTATGAAAAGTAAAAAAAATTTTTTTTTATTTTACAAAAAGCGATATACCAGGTAGCTTCTGTTGACGTAGGAAGCAATCTATCGAATTTAATGGAAATAAAAAAAACACGGTGCACCTATAGCGCTTTAAAAGGGCATCTGTTTGTGCTCTGCCGATGCCGTAATCAATTTCTTACCTCAATTATCTCTAACTGGCTTTTGAGCAGCACATTAAATAACTTGTGATCTAGTTAAATTCCCTAACTGGGTCAATCGTAGAAAAAATGTCCCCCTTACTTTTTGTCTGATCATGGTGTGTCTTATATCATTTTACTCAGAATCATGAGCACTTTTCATTTATGAAATAAAAAAAATGTCCCAACTTTTCCGTACAAATTTTGAATGTCAGTTTCTTAATGCCCAAGCTAAATACACCGTGCCCCCGAATAACCCGAAAAACTTTAATTATGGATTCTAACAACTATTAGGAGTAAAAAAAGTTATATGATGTATGTCGAAAAACGGTTACTTTCTGAGATATTCATTATTTTTTAAATGAAAACTCCCAAGTGTGTTACAAGCCCTTATAAATGTGACTAAGTTACTTTTACATTTTTTTTTAAATATTTTAATTAAACAGCAATTAACCTTCGCAGTATTTGTTGGCAAGCGACTACGAATCCAAAAAATTGACCTTTTGTATCCATTTTAGCTTTTTTTCCTTTTTGATATCTTTTCCTCAAGTAAGGAGATGTTTACAAGGAGGGGCTTAATTTACTGATTTATTTTGTTCCATAAGACTATTAATGTAAAATGACAAAATTCGACCTATGTTGATATAACGTTATTTACTTGTAATACCATCAGGAATACGTGGTTAAATTTTTTCGGGTTATTCGGGGGCACGGTGTATAGGGGAAAATAATAACAAAACTGAGATTATTTTAATCCGTTACTATTTTTCCCTATATTTAGTTTGGGCGTAACGAAACTGAGATTCAAATTTATACGGAAAAGTTGACAATTGGGACAACTTTTTTTTATTTTATAAATGAAAAGTGCTCATGATTCTGAGTAAAATGGTATAGACGCACCATGATCAGACAAAAATGTAAAAGGTACATATCTTCTGCGACCCAAGTAACAATTTTTAATTTACTTTATATGAAAGAAACATGTTGTTTCTTCATTGGTTTATCCAGAGGTACCGGGTTCGATTCCCGGTCTGTACACAGGTGAGCGCCATTTAATTTTTCTATGTACTTTGATTTCTTGTATCTATATATGTAATTTTTAATTTGTTTAGTATAATAGCATTCTGGAATTTTCACACCAATTATCACGTTAAAATTGCAATGAACATTGTGGTTATGTCGGTCAGCACTCGATAAACGGTATCGCCAAGCTACTGATCCGCGTCAGTGTACTTTAAACAAACATTCGAAACAAAACTTCATTCAGCTGGAAAATGGTTTGTCAATAAGCAATCGTGAATTGAAACTATAAAAAGTCCTAACAAAAATGTTCTGTGGGTTGCAATTTGATCCTTACCTAGCTGGAATACAGTTGATTTTCCTCCCAAAACACATTGTGGTTGAGACTTATTGTTCTCATATCACGAAATGTCTTCTATGGAGCAGCAATTTCGCATGTCGGTAGCAGGTTGCTGGTCGCCACGTTGTTATTGTTTTTTCACGATTATTTAGCAAAGTTCTAGGAAATGGGAACGACGGTGCGAGGAAATCTGAGTTGATATTGTATCTCTCGAAAACTCCATATTATTAAATCCGGACGGAATATAAGGATGTTATAAGTTTGACAGCTACATGTGTTGGTCTTTCGTGTGTCTGTGGCACCTTAGTTTGATTTGATGTGGCTATTTTGTTAGATAGCTGTTTTACTTTCGGAAATACTACTAGGACTAACCTTAATGTACCCCGGCATCTTAGATTGATGATTATATGTGTAGATTCCCACTATTTGCCATAACTTCGTTTGACTATATGTATAATTTGTTCGAATTTAATTTCGCATAATTTTCTATTAGCCTAAACGAAAAACAATTCAAAAAATCTTTCACGTTAGAACAGGTTACGCTAGATAAATTATTTTATAATTATTCTGAAAAGTCAAAAGTATATGCAAACTATTATGCGGAAAGAGTTTTTGGAGTAACAATACTTTCGGGCAAATAAAATTATGCCAACACAGGGAACCACTCGGAGTTTTATCTCCTTTTGTCGCTTTCAAGGAATTGGGTACTTGACTGTAACTGAAATTTGTAAAAAATATACATAAGATCCTGTTAAAATAAGCATAATAAGGAAATATGTTCAAGTTTTGAGTTTGATATTTAACGTGTAACTTTTTTTATGAGCCTCCAAAGTTGGGTGGGAAAGCCCATTTTAAAAATATAAAATTATTAAAAACTATTAATACCATCAAATAACCCATAAAATGTATAGTAACTTTTGTTATGAAACCATTACGATAAGACGCAAGTTTTAACATAGTTGCAGAACAAAGTTATTGATTTCCCCAAACAACGTATGAGTAGTGACGTCACTGTATAACGGGCTTCAGTAGGGAGCGTTTCGGCACTTACTTGGGAAAGTCTAAAAATGTGATTTTAACATTGTAGTATCTCGGTGAGTTTTTATGATATTGAAGTGGTTTTTTTCACAAATATTTATATTATTGAGAGGTGTTTCTATGACATATCACAGAAAAAAGTTGTCAAGTAGCCAATTATTTATCATAAGTTCCGATACTTTAAATTACTAATGTATGAAAAATAGTAATTTGCCAAATTGCCTTCTAAATAGACTTCACGGTGCGCCAGTACTTGAGCACTTGGGATACATTATTCAGAAATTCTAAAGAAATGTTCTGAAATTCCTCCTTTATACAAGCTCTTTGGAATAAAGGCTATGAGAAAACTCCCTTAAGAATAGTGCGGTGTAAGGCAACCTATTCCAAAGACTCTATGTTTATTCAATCATACCAAAACTAAGAAACAAACCTTCTGAATTTCAAAATATAAATTACAAGGCGAATGTTGTCTTACGATTACAATACAGAATCAATTTTGAAATTAGTTTGAACAATTTTCATTGCCATTCAAAAACCTTTAAGAAAACGGATTGTAACTGTACAAGAGCTTTTATTGAATTGGGAGTGTTTTAGTAGAAATGAGAAGTTCCACAAGGATCCCTCTAAAATATCGCGTAACATATATTTTCAATTGAAATATAAGACAACGGCCAAATCCTAGTTTCAAATTGGCCTCATGTTTTCCGTAAACCAACACAGTTTCAAATAAATTACGTGTTACTGAAAAGCACATAGTTAAGCAAGTTTTACCCCATCCAAAACCGACTCTATTAAAGGGCCCTACTTAGTTTCATACCGAAGTTGGTTAATTAAGGGGCCACGCAAAAACTTGACAGCTCTCATTCGTATAGAGATGCCTGACCCGTGTCAACTCGTGCTAGGCGTGTATTATGTTAATTTGCTAACTAGCGAAGATGGGAAGTGGGTTGGCTAGAAACTTGTGTTTATTTAGTTTTTCATCAGCTTCATATATACCACTTTCGTCCCACTACTGGGCACAGGCCTGTTCTCATACTAATAAGATAGTGAAGTTCACGGAAATATATCGAGGTACAAGGAAAAAGTGTATGTACCGCGCGTGCTAAAAAGAAGTGGCGGCGACCTACTTTGCACGCCGTTAACTTCAGTTACCGTCAATATTACTATCAGATTTAATAATCTGATAATAATGGTATAATTCATTGTTCAAATACCACCAAATGAAATAGAAAATATTAGTTTTCCATCGTGTTTCCATCACTAAATTACCAAAAGTGTAACCGTCAAATGCCAAGCGAAAAACGTTACACGCTTAGTTCTCATACAAATCGAGGAACTATTTCCTTCTATTTCGATATATAAGGTTGTCTGGAAGAGATCGCTTAGTAGCGATAAGACCGCCTGTTGTTTACCATTTATGCTGTTTGATTTAAGTTTTTGTAATCTTTTGTTTTGGTGCACAACCAGTGCGGGTTGGGCTTCACATTCAGCTTTGAATTTCTTTGAAAATTTATTTATTAAGGTAATTCAAGTCGCCTGGTTATTCATACAAATAAAAAGAGTGTTAACTTTTAACGACATACATTTTAGTTGAAGTGTGTTTTATTTCTTTGTTTGATATATTTAACAAAAGTAAGCATTAGCTGTACAGTCTAAGTACTAACATTTATTTTTACTAGTGCATATTAGTCGTTATAAGCGAACTCCGGCGAGTTACTCTGTTAAACTATTATAAGGGTTTAAAACAGGATGGAAGTTTGTAGAGAAATACCTTCGCACTTATCACTACAATATAATCCCATCAAAAACATTACATGTAAAAAGATGCAAGTCTCGCAACGCAGTTCTCCTACAACAAAAAAGTTTTGGGATATAAAGTTAAACCAAGTCAGTACCGGGGGGGTATCAACAGAACTCGATTTCCACCGACTTGCATCTTTTTACATGTAATGTTTTTGATGGGATTTCATTTCTTTTTGTAAGTGGTCTTCCTTTAATTATTACATTCCAATCCATTCTTTTCAACTGCAAAACTAACTTTGTAATCGCATGTATTTGTATAGGATTACAAAACTTATGTGTGCAGTTGTGACTGAAATTACAACATATTTAGGTTTTTAAGGAATTGATAGGCTAAAAAATAACTATGTTTAAAATTTGGAGCTTGTAGGTCTGCTAGAAGTACCTTAGAATTATGATGATCATCAGTCAGTGAGTGAGTCAGTGACAAAACTAAGGAACTTTGACATGCAATAGTTCTTAAACTACACGTTCAAATTGAATGATATTGAAAATATATATAAGTCTTATTGTGCCCTATATATCCCTGAAATTTCAGGGTTCTAGCTTTAGCCAATACAAAATTACGGGAGGCTGAAAATGGCCTGAATGGCTTCGAGAAAAGGATAGTACGGCCGTGCCTTTGTTTTGCTCGACTTGGCGGGGGCACTGCCGTGCCCCCAGATAATGCACATGACAAAAAAAACTATCTAAGTATTAGCTCTGTAGAACGAACATTTTTGAGAACACCTACATTTCTCCACTAGTCAATACTAAGTTGTTATAAACGGACTCCAGCGAGTCTGTTAACATTTCACTAGCACTTGTTCAGAGAAACTATTGCTACTAGTATTTTTGCAAAAGCTGTCCGGGCCACAAAATGGCCGTAATGCCAGACCATTCCGTGGGGAATACGAAAGTAGTTCCAGTCAGTATGCATAATTCACGTTACATGTAAGTGGATTCCTTGGAAGCATACGAGATCTTGGTCTCGTATTTAGGTTTGTCTGTTCCTAGTACTAATGAGTATGAATATATGAACTCGGTGTATATCGATATCATGTCATACGAGAAGAAAGTTTATTGTATGTTAGTTTCTTTTGAAATAGTACTTATTATTATGGATTAAAAATGTAATTATGTTAGCTTTAATTATTTGCTGTGCCCTAACAGGGTTCATGTTTTGGGACCTAACCTTAACCTAATGTAAGGTTAGTACTAGTAGATTTAACAATACAATAGACAAAGTATTTTAATATTGGTTAAAAGTTACATGCTAAATATACGTAGATAATTAATGACACAGCATGATGCAGCACTAAAATAGCATTGTGTAGGTACTTGGTATTACTGACTTACTTGGTTATTACACAGCACCAAAAACACTTATAAAAACGGGCACTGCCAAGACTGAAACAGTATCATCCACACACGTACAATGTAATAATGTCCTTTCACGGCCAACGTAACATTCCGTTTATAACCAGGCCTCGTCAACATGTGGCTTGTGAATAAAGAAGCGTCGTAAATAAAACAAAGGCGCGATGCCTTGAATAATGCATGTGCAGTCGACTCCGTCCGCGGATTTATAGATTTGCCGCGTCTGAATTGTTCACGACGTCTGCTCTCCGGGTTTGCTGTTCTGCAAGTTTGCTCTCGAGATAATATATGCTTACGAGCGTGACTGATTTTAGATGGGATCGAGTTCTTGTCTGTTCGTGTTACTCGCACGAAATATAAGAAGATTCTCTTTGTGTGCTTGTTTGTCACTCGGGGGTATAAAAAATAGACAAAACTGCAGATCACTCACGTTGTAAAAAAGACGAGACTCCACTCGACATGTTTCGGGAGCATTCGGCATTTCCTTACTCATGAGTACCTACTCGCAAATGTTGACCGTCGATTATTCAACGTTTTTAATTCAATATGTTTGAGCCTCAAGGTAGTTTTCTGAGTAAAACTGCAGAAGAAAGATAATATTTAGCAATTTCACAGTAGGAATGTTTATCAGTCCGATTTATACTTAAATTGTCGATCCTCCATACCGTCAAAATATCAGCCTGAAATTGATTTGTCAAATCGTAAAATTGTGACAATATATCTGTCAATATCTTAAACTCTGGTCTGTTTGTTGAGTTTACGATCTCGAATCCATAGCCGGATGCAAGTATCAACATATCTTCAGTCTACCGCCAAACCGCTTGAAATTGTTCAAAAACAATTTCAATCAGTTTTGACTTTGTACAAACGTCTTTTAAATAGACCCTTTACGTAGTATACCGGCAGTTTTTTTCTTTTTAATGCACTTTTTACACTAAGTTTTCCTCGCATAATAACCGTTCTCTGCGTTGTTCAGATTGTCAAGGGTTGTCTACTGTCTGACTTAGTTCTTGCTTTTTATTCTTTGTACTTTCCACAGTCGCCTTTTAAGTTTCTAAGTAGGTAAAAGTGCCTTTTCTACAAAGTTTCCCAAGCTTCTACATTTTCCATAGACGCCATTGAAGGCGAAACCTTTTCCACAAATGTTTTCTGTCATTTCTTCTCCTTGATATAGTTTTTACAGTAATATCTTGGTGTTAGTACTGTCTCTACAAATATATTATCCTCCTATCTAAGTTTTATGACTTTTTTTGACTTTTACATTTTTTGAGAAATCCTTAATGTAGTAACACAGTCCACCTATCTACAAAGTTATTTCTCTATTTTATGAGCAGTGCTTGGTGAGAGGTTACTAATGACCTTTCTCTACATTAATATCACAGAAACACACTGCCGTGCCCCCAGATAAAGCGATGTATTTATTTACTTCTGTATTTATTTACTGATGTATTTACTTCGTTGTTATTTTAGCTCGTAGCATCTGACAGAGTCATACATATTTCAGAAAAAAATTTATTTTCTGTGGACAATATAATACTTAACGGCGTAAGTACATATCATACAGAATGTGTACACACTTGTGTCCCTGGCTGTACTAGCCCAAGATAACCATTCAAGTGTAAAAGAAGCTATCAGGGCTGCCCTCTATTTATTCTCGAACTCAGAATCGATCGAGCGACACAATACGCCAGAACGGCTAAAGTACACACATAAGGCTAAAGAAGTAACACCACATAACTATAAAAGGTGCAGCGAGTTTAAGATTAAATTTCACTGTTACTGAATAGTGCTATTGAATCTCAGTTTTCATACAACTTTTGGAATTTCGATTACTTTTTCTACGTTAAATTAGCACAGCGACTGAGGAGTACAAAGACGTTGGAATAAGCAGGTTTGTATTAGGAAGTTTAGAAAAATGAAGTCCAGTCGATTTCACCAAATCTTCGTTGGAAATACTGAAGACAAGAGGTCAAGTGGTCGATCACCAACACGATAGACTGATTAGCTTAAGGACGCCTCAAAAACTGTACAATCCAGTGAAGAACGTTATGGACCGGAATCGTTGGAGGAAATATACTACTGCCAAAACGATTACCACGAAACATGACCATCAGCCATGATACTTGATAGGCATGATCAAGAAGAAGGGGATTAAAGAAGAAATTCAAAAGATAAAATTGTTTGTTAATTAAGGGACATAAAGTAATAACAACCGCAACAATAAGATTTCATACCAAAACCGATACAATTTAATTTTACCCGCATGTTCTAAACATCTTAAAAAATCTATAGAATTTAGTGCGCTCACGATTATAGTCACTCGCCTTATGAAAGTGTAAATCCTTATAAAACTTCCATTGAATTTATACTACCACTAAACAATGAAACCGGAACGAACCGGACACTCGCGGCTTCCTCACAAGAAACGCTTTACGACGGGAAACGATAAAAAAGGCCATAAAACGTTTACAACCGAACTCTGACACGCCTCACAATGCAGAGGAGGTAATTAGCCAAGAAGGCATATTGCTGTAAAAAGTGCATTAGGGAGGAATGGCTGGAAAACTTTGTAGAAAAGGCATTTCGGCTACTTGAGCGCCGCCTAAAGCGTAAAGCATAATGAGTCAGGTACGTGTTAGCAGTAGACCACTCTTAAAATTTCTCATAATGTAGACAGGACCTTAACATAGGGAGAGGCACGGTTACTTTAGATAGTTATAACTATAACACTAAGTAGTTATCAGTGGCGTGGTGTAAAAGATATCCTTGGGCAAGCCGGTGCAGATTTGGCGTACATTTTCCTTAAGAGCTGTAGAATAAGGTGGTCAAATGTCTGATATTAGGCAAGCCGGTAGGAATCGAGTTCTTTGGACGCCACGCCACTGGTAGTTATACCTATGACATGACAGAAGACTATTTTTTAACAAAACGCAAAACAATTGATGCGAGAGTCTGATCATAGATAGATAGATCATTTATTTCACGACACAAAATAACAGTATAAATTTGTACAGACAAAATTATAAGTATTCACGCCATGATCGTCAAAAACAAAAATACAAAATGAGAATTAAGGTAACAATGTCAAAAGATTTAAAAATATACTCGTAAATAACAATCAATAACAAATCATGTCTCCCAATAAGGATCGTCATTACAATAGCAAATAAACATAATTATTAGAACAACACCAAAAATAAAATGCACATACGAAAGGATACATTCATACGAAAGGATCATTTCTCTAGAATGTCAAATAGGAAAGGATATGTATGTATGTATGTATGTAAACACTTTATTGCACAAAATAAGACAAATTACAGGGTTACAAGATTAAGGTATATGTACAAAGGCGAACTGTAGATATCCCGCCAAGTCGAGCAAAACAAAGGTACGACCGTACCATCCTTTTCTCGAACCCATCAGGCCATTTTCAGCCTTTCTTAATTTTTGTAGTGGCTAAAGCTGAAAATACTCTGTGGACACCCCCCCGGTACTGACTTGGTTTAACATTACATCTCAACACTTTTTTGTTGTAGAAGAACTGCGTTGCGAGGCTTGCATCTTTTTACATGTTATATTTTTGATGGGATCTTCTTTACATATATAATTCTTCTGTACGTGTGTTTGTCACCTAACTCCTCCTCAATGGCTTGACCGATTTCAATTAAATTTTGTGTGTATTTTTGTATCAATCCCTGGATGGGATGAAAATACAATAGTATCCGGTAGACTTCAGTTTATAATGGGGATATTATGAGACGGAACGAAGTTCACCGGGAGAGTTGTTTCTACATAAATCTCTTCTTCTTGGCGGCATCAGAAAAGCTTTTATGCCACACCTGGCCATAAAGTGGCCTTTTCCGAACGCTGCGCGTACGGAAAAAGCCGCTTTCTGGCCAAGTGCAGACAGAAAATGATGTACACGACACGGGAGGTAATAAAGAAAGCCCTCGATCGCATATTTACGTCCCTCGCAGTGTTGCCAGGGCCATTGAGTCATAAGTAACGTTTTGTTTCTCGAAAAGTAACATTTTTGCTGCGAATGTAACATTCTGGTGAAACAAAAATAAAAAAACATTTCAGCTTTGACAGTTGTCAAGATTAAGGGTAATAAGGAGAGAACAAAGACTTTTACATACCTTTTATACAACAAAGCATATATGTGACATTCCGCGGATAAAGGCACCATATGGATATTGTCGCTTGCGTCTTTCTATCTTGATGTCCTATAGTAACGGAGTAGGATACGACGCAAGCGACAACATCCATAAGGCACCCCTACCCGCGGATCGTCACATATGTACAGTACAAGTATCGAAACATTAGAATATTCAGAATTTACATCTTCATCGTTTTGATAGTGTCCATGCAAACAAAATAAAATTGTTTACGAAATCATTTACTAATTTTACGCTTTTTTTCTAAAAATATGATTCACTGGTTAATTTCTAAATTGAAGAAACCAATATACTATGGCATACCGATAATAAGTAGGTACATAAAAATTGTCAAATTGATACCCACCGAATATGATTGGATACACAGGTACTTTATTCCTGCTCATTTAAATTTTGAATCATCCACACACTGACTTCACTAATCACAGTAAGTAAACAAAAACCAATATGGCCATTATAGCGGGCGAGCGCGGCCGGAAATTTGGCGAAATTTAAAGTTCGTAAGCTGACATCGCTTACTAAAACATAAGTTGACGTAAGAGCGAGAAGAACGGAAACACACGAACTACGAATTTCGAACAATACGACTAAATATACTTAGTACTCGTAGTATTGAAACCTTTTTTGGGTGCGTTCAGAAATTAAGAATATTTTTTTTTGTTTACAAAACAATATTAGTAAGAAAAAAGTTACGATCTAGAAAAGTAACGAAATTTGCTTATGAATAAAAAATTACTAACATGTAACGTGAGAAGGTCAAAAGTAACGCAAAATGTTACAAATGTTACCAAACGGCAACACTGGTCCCTCGCTTGCAGATCGGGCCACAAACTTCTGCGATCTCAGCCTTTCTTTGTGTTACCACCCTAGTTGTGTAATGTACTATATTATATAAACGACCCTGTCTTCATATAACGGTCACTGCTATTCTCATAAAAGGAACGTGTATTATTTATTAATACCCGCAACACTCTGGCCCATCGCTCGCATTGTGCTATAATTACGGCAACTATAGTGACCGATCGTTGCCCTTAGGCGACGGTCCAGCAATAGCCTGTGATTGAAACTGCGAAGGTGTAAAAGGGGAAAAGTGCCTAAGAAACACAAATAGCCTTCATTCGTTTTATCTATAGATCGTAGGAATAATGCTAAGATGAATGATGGACTTGAAGATGGTTCTTAATAGCCTTAGACATCTGAAATGGTCATCGATTTAGGACATTTTCTGTATGATTTAAGACGAGTATTTTTTTTATACCAAGCAATTTTTTTTTTCAGTTATCAACTATCAACTGACGTTTCATTTGCTAATTGCTCTCCTTAAACTTTCAGCCACTGTGAAAATATTTTACGTGTAAACTTGATTCTGTAGAATTAAAACTCCGTAGAACCGGGAAATGTTTGTAACCTAAACTGTTAAGAGGAAATAGGAGGGCAGTTTTTCCATACAAACGTAGTCCCCTGTTTCCTCCCTGGATAATGCCAGTAGAGCAATAGTTTTTTGTCTACAAATCTATGGCTACTATTGATATGTTCCTATGTTTTCCTTTTTACGATAAATTGATTCTCAAAAGAGATATTAACCTTCAAAAACCTAAAAAAAATGCCAGGTTTTCCGCTGTGTTCACACATGCAGAAATCAAATTTGACAAGTTTATAAAAAAAAAGGAAAACATAGGAACACGGCCAAAGCCTTTCTTTAATGTTTAATGAAAAAAATAGTTAAATAGGTTAAGTTTTGGGGAAGAAATCAGGGGACTACGAAACATTGTTTTCATGAAATTTTAAAAGGTATTTTCGGTCAAAGCTGCAGTTGTCTCTATCGCGCTCTGCGGGGGACAGACGGGCAGTGCGGGACAGCGACACATTTTACAAATACCTAATTTTCAATTCTCTCGGCCTTACTGTTTCCTCTTAAAGTCGGTTATCCGAATAGAGGTAGACCAAAAATATATGGCGGGATAACTTAAATAGTTTCAAAAAGGAGTGGCAAAACCTTGCTAGAAATAAGCAACAGGGGAAGGAGAAAGGGAAGGCTTTTGCCCAGAAGTAAGATACCGAATGGGCTAATATGTTTTTTTTTAACGAATGTGATATGGAGAGCAGTTGATGACAAATAAAGTAAATTAAGACCTTAATAAGAGCTTGTAAAAGCACCGTAATTAAATTCAAAGTCGCCGGCGTGCCTTGTGATAACGACTCGAAACTAAACCGCCACGTAATTAATTAGGGCCTAAGCCCTTGCAAACCCCGAGACTAATGGCCTATTCACTCGGCCCATTAAAATGGAGAACACTCGAAATGCGTTAAATGACCTATTACTCCCTAAAAGGGTTTATAGACGTCATCGTTGTGACACTACATTTGGCTCAATACAGCTGGTAAACAGCCATTAGAAGCAGTAGGGCCGACGTGCGATGTATTCACCGAATACATAGGACCAATTGGGTCTTCAGTTAGAGAATTAGGACGCGAAATCGCCGACGTGCGAAGCTTTTTTCTTTCTTGTTCCGACTTGTTGCTTTGGAAAAGTGGCGGTGAAAGATTGGCTGCCAAGAGTTTCGCCAGTGTTAAGACTTTAAATCAAACGACTTTATAATTGACGCTCCTTTTATTTCATTTTTAAGTTTATCCGCGCTGAATTTTGATTGTTAATCGGCATTACATCAGCGGGTACGTACGATAAATAAATAAAAAAAACCGGTCAAGTGCGAGTCGGACTCGCGCACCGAGGGTTCCGTACAAACTCGTCAGTAGATACGTGAATAATTCAAGAAAAACTGTATGGCGGGACAAACTTAACTTTGCTCTTGTAAAACTGTTGTCCCCATACATCGACATATATGCCACGGTTAGTTTAGTAGGAGCAAATAAGGTTGTCTTACGATTTTTGCGAATTTCTAAAAAACGCTGCAAGTTAGGAAAACCGTTTTATTTTTCCTGTAATATTTAGGATAATATTAACAATCGGTATTTATTACAGATTTTTCTGTTCAGTAACTTCGGAGATAATAGGGGGAATGGTATTTTTTTAAACGTTTTTTTTTTTAAATCAAAAACTACATGTTTAAGAAAAAAAATAAAAACGGATCTAGAATGTACATATTAAGCCCTTTTATTTGATATCCCACTCGATATATTAGATCAACTTTTGATTTTCGACATCCCATTTCGGTCTCCTTTAAAAAAGAAGTAAAAAAGGTATAAGATTTTTTTTCTACCCAATAGGCTGGAGTTAGCGACTTTTAACACTATTCCAAATTTTAAGTCGATAGAATCAGTAGATCCTGAGATATCTTGCTGTGACAGACGGACAGACAGACAGACAGACAGACAGAGTCGCACCATAAGGGTTCCTTTTAGGGTTCCGTAGCCAAAATGGCTAAAACGGAACCCTTATAGTTTCGTCATGTCCGTCCGTCCGTCCGTCCGTCCGTCCGTCCGTATGTCACAGGCATTTTACTCAAAAACTACAAGACCTATACTGATGAAATTTGGAATATAGATGTCTTGTAGATGCCGCAACTAAGTTTGGTAGTTAAATAATAAAAATAAAAAAATCTAGGGGGGGCACTCCATACATGTAACAGAAGCTAAAAAAAATTTTTTTCACAAAATGTCAACGTGTGGTACATAGTTCGACAGCTCTTTTGAAAACATTTTAAGGTTCTTAAGTAATGTTTTTGATTAAGTGAATACCTTTGGAAATAATCGTTCCGAAAGTTGTGAAAATTGTGTCCCCCCCCCCCTCTATCTTCTAAACCATGTGTCCGAAAAATATAAAAAAAAATTACAAAGATAACGCTCAATTAATACTTTCAACGAAAATTATTTTCAACAAGATCGGATTAACCGTTTTTGAGTTATTGCCGATAAACCGCGCTTCTCAACAAAAGGACGTAATTGCTATGAAGATACGCTCTTTTGTTGTTGTACTTTTTTTACATCGTATTTTTGTACCTTATAGTTACGGCTATGGAACCCTACACTGAGCATGGTCCGACTTGCTCTTGGCCAGTTATTTACCATTTTGGTACGGAACCCTAAAAACAGTATTCATCTACGCGATGTAATCCGTTCAAGTTTTCTTATTACTATGAGTGATGAAGACAGTATTCATCTGTTTACGGTGCGGTATTATGAAGCACGCGGGCGCTGACCCACACACCACAACAGTATATACTGGACAGTGACAGTGAACTTGATATATTTTACAGTTCTGAACCTAGATTTCTTGCAGTTGCCAGCCGGTACCTGGAGTCCATATCTACACCAAGCTCCATCATGTAGCATAGGCTATTAAGCACAGTAATTCCTGTACTTACAGTATTACTTGTTGTACCTGTCTCCTGTTAACATGTGTAGCTTGACTATAATGTGTTAATTTATGGAAATAAAATAAAAAAAAAGCATAAACATGATGTCATAATGCATAATGTCGGCTATCAAAACCGTCTGGAACTTTCCAATCTTAAAACTTTTTTTTTTAAAATGAACAGGCGCATCGATCGCCGTCATTTCCTCTCAACTCATCCTTTAGACTCGGGCACAGTCCACCGATCCGGAAGGCAACTCGACGCCCGTACGCTACAATCCCTGAAAAGGCTCGGAATAACAGGGTTTATCGTTTAAATTCGCCTTGAATTGCTCACCCAACGTCACCGTAACAACAGCAAACTTCCAAACAATTTCAAAATTGATAACAAATAACCGAATAGTGCAATAAACACTCCCAATCCGTAAACAACGCCCGCATTTGACAATAGTGACCCATAAATAAATAAGTAAACACCGAGCACTTCACGACGGTTCCCGAGGAGGCCCGAGATGGACATTTTATGGCCCATAACTGAGCAATATGGCGGCCGGCGGGAAAATATTTCGGCGCGAAATTTGCGACATCGAAAGCGCCGATCGGGATTTATAGTATCGTGTTGTCTTTGGGAATATTGAAGGGCACTTACGTCTGTCAGTTGAAACACGCGCGGTAAACATGGGCTCGGAATTGCTGGGGATTCTATCTAACATCCTTTTGGGGGTGCAAGGATTTTTTATCACTTGGATGTTTGTAAGCGTTTTATGTGATGGCCGAATGTCAGCTTTTTCGTCGTTATTGGGTGCTTCTTTCCGAAAGTTGCCAAGTTAGTAAACTTGGGCTTTAAACTCCGGTGCTTATACAAAACTCCGATCGTTTAGTATTTTATAGGTAACGATTTCTTGTAAAGCAGCGGTATACATACTGCAAGCAGAAATATTTATTTCTGTCACTCCATTCAAAAAATAACAAAACGTTTCTCTCCTAACCTCAAAGCACTTCGCGCTCATATAACGTGACAGATAATAAAATAACTAAACGGATAACCGACACGTAATAGCCCCGCCAAGTGGCGACGCATCCGAATTCGATTATATTATCTTCCGAGTCGGAAGTCGACGATATCGAATGCCTACGAATACCCACAACACGATTACCTACGAACAGCGCAATAACTGTCACGCAACCGGTGGATTGGGGCCGAATTCGGTAGTTTCGCCGATATTTCGATTTCGGCTGCGCGTTGAAGTAGTTATTAGGAATTTAGGGTATTGGTTTCATCTAGAAGCGGGCAACGTCTTTTGCACAGTAAGAAAGTACATAATTATTTTAAACGAAAGTACATTATTTTTTATACTCTAATACTTAGTAGAGCAGAGAATAGAAAGTAGAGGTGGGAGAAGAGAACTAAGACAAAAATACAGAAAATCTGCTCGTCAGGGCGTTGAAAGTTTGTATGAAGAAGGTGAAAAATCTGGTAGTCAAATTTGTGCGCATAATTGACAGATAAAGAAAAAACTTAAAGTTTGTTTTGGCTCAGCGACCCAAACGTTCTTGTCTTTCGACACAAAGGAACGCCAGACTCCCCTGTTCTGTGCCATCTCACGTCGAGTATTTTGAGATAAAGACAAAACACATACGTTTTTGTGGAAATAATAATATCACGAAAAATAGTACCAGTCTCAACTCGGCAAGCGAACATCGATTCTATAATGTACCGCACGTGCCGTCACGGGAACGTGGCGCTAATAAATAAAGGGGATCAAAAAGACGCGGGTCGCATCGATGCCGAGCATATACCCCTTATAAATGAGGCCACTACTTTCAGTTACAGATTTGAATAGGGTTTAAGAGAGTTTTGGCGTGACGCATATCGAATAATATAGATATTTATAATATAGATATTGTTTATTTGTTATTTATTACGCGTTTTTGTACATGGTATCAATTTGTCAAAAGTTAACTGGAAGTGATGCCACAAAGGGAAGCTATAGAATAGATATTGTTTATTTTAATGTGTATATCTTTATTTTCTTTAGTTAGGTTTTTTACAATAAGTAGATATATAAAGAGTAAAATACAAATACTAAATAAAAACTCCTTATAAAAAACCTAACCTAGCGTACCGCCGGCAGCAGGGCGGGGCTCAAGCTATCTGGTTAGGGCTGCAGAAGTACCTACCGCCTTCCGTATCTGACCCTTGATTCAACCATCTAGGGAGAGTCTTGTTTATTTATTATTTATTACGCGTCTTATATATAGTGTTAGTTTGTCTATATTCATCAAATCCTTATTTAATTGCTCTAAAGTTAACTGGAAGGGATGTCGTAGGTATAGAGGAGTAAGCTTTATAGGATGTTTCACAGGGTATTTATATTATAAGGTACGCATTTGTACTTGTTTCATCTGATTCGATTGTATTTTACTAATTTGTTATTAAGTGGGTACAATAAAATGTTTGCATATAAACAATGCGATGCAAACGAATTTGTGTATCAATATACACAAATTCGTTTGCATGGGAACAGTCAGGGAATATTTGGATGGTAAATTGACAACTACAAATACATTGGACAAAATTTAAGAATATTATGTCATAACGAGCCTTTTAATTGCTTTCTCATGATATCTCTCGGAATCTCATACCAAATCATACGAATCCTCTTTTTTTTTCTTACCCTATGAGGCCTCTCCCCTTGATTTCCATGTCTCTATATCGATTACCTCTTCTGGCCAGTTAACAAGAAAAGCGTCCAGTAGGCTTATGATGCTACGCTTTGTCAAGTTCTGACAAATAGTGTGTGAGAGTGACGGATGCTTTATCTATTTATCCCGTGACAAAACGTAACATCATAAGCCTAGAGGTCGTCCCGCCATCTCCGTCTGGGTCTGCCCCGTCTGGCAGGGCCAGGCTCACTTTAGCCGAGCGGTTTTTTCTCCAACGTCAGCAACGACTCCTCTTATCATTTTAAATACATGACTGCCTTTTGAGATTCTTTTGCTCATTCCTTTGCAAATGTATAAAGCTTTGAAAAAGGCAATAATACCCACATTCAAAAACCTCATTTGAGAGTGTCAACAGAAAAATGTCAGTCAATAAGACAGCCTAGCGCCCTGATCTGGCAGATAAGGCAGATCCTTCGTCGGCTACATTGAATAAGTTGCGACCTCGAAGGTTTATAACCCATCTTGCTTGTGGTATATACGTGTTTGTTTACGTTGTGTGACAATAACGTGGTATACTCGTAATGTAGTTTTCACCGAGGTTAGAGTTGGGATCGTTTAGCCTATCATGTTATTATAGCGATTTAGTTAGTTACCTACTGTTTGGAATGCATTAGTAGCACAGAATAACCACATTTTTACTAAAAACAACCCGACTGCGGTGCACTTTGAAACTGCATAAAATCCGCCATTTTTTTTATTTTAACGAACTTCATACCCAGTGACACTCGCACCATCAAGACGAATCTAATAAATTATCAAAATCGGATGTGCCGTTGAGTAGTTACGAGCGGACACAGGAACGGACATACATACATACATACAGGTCAAACACATAACCCTCCTTTGGGCTTCGCCGCAGTCGGGTAAAAATATCCAAATAGAAGGAAATACTTCGTTAATTTGTATGAGAACCAAGCGTGTAACGTTTTTCGCCTGGCGTTTGATGCCAAAAGTGTAATTTGGTGATGTAAAGCATAAATCTTCCATTTCATTTGGAGGTATTTGAGCAATGAATTACCATTATTATCAGATTTTCAAATCTGATAATAATTTTGACGTTAACTGAAGTTACAGGCGTGCAAAGTAGGTCGCCGCCACTTCTTTTTAGCACGCGAGGTACATACCTTTTTGCTTCTACCTCGATATATTTCAGTGATTAGTAGTTACGTTAATCGTCATTAATGTTATCCATCTGTGTTTTCTTCACAAGCACCTACACCTCGTTTCATTTTAGATTAGAAGAATCATGCGTTAACGTCATACGATTTCATTAAAAAAAAATCTTAAATCCAGAAAATATGAGACGTGCTGCATCTTTAAAACAAAATAAGGTACTGTATTGCAAAATTATTTACCTTTTTTATGCTAAAAAAAATAGGTAATTTATGAGGCACATACCCAAGGGGTATTTAATTTAAAACAGTGGGATTTTCACATATCCGTAATGGTAAAAGGCAGCGTCGGAGTGACGTTTCACTGCGACACCATTAAGGCCCCATCCCTGCCCCCGGCCCTTATTAGCATAGGGTCCTCCAATTCCATAAAAACACGTAGAAGAGATATTCAAAGCTTGAGAGTAAATTAACCCTTTTGGACTAACCGTTACCCGCAGCGGGGCCTGTAACCGATTAATTTTATTTCACTTCTCATTTTCGTAAAGTGCTTGTTTATGCCTGACGTAGGCGGATTCAAATAGGTTTTATGCGTTAGTGCATAAAGTAATCTCCACACTGAAGCGTGTCTACGATACAAGCGCGCGTCGAGTGCTGAATGCATTGAAAAATATAATTATATAATATAAATAAATCTATCTTCTATCTATATACTATATAAAAAAAGTCGGGTTAGTTACTACACCATTTATAACTCGAGAACCGGTGGAACGATTTTTATGATCTTTAATTTTTTGGGTCTGCCCCGAATAAGAGAATGGTTATTAAAACATCTAAAATTCTGAGGCGGAATGAAGTTCGCCGGGACAGCAAGTAATATAATAAAATTGTAGAAATTTCATGTTTGTTCGTGCATCACGCTAAAACTACCGGATCGATTTCCATATTTTTGGTATAAATGTATGTATGTATGTCCGTTCATATATCCGCTCGTAACTACTCAAGGGCACAACCGATTTTGATAAATCATGCATCATTAGATTCATCTTGATGGCGCGAGTGTCACTAGGCATGAAGTTTGTTAAAATTAACAAAATGGCGGATTTTATGCACTTATAAAGTGCATAAAATCCGCACTGCGGTCGGTTTTTTTTGGTAATTTTAGATTTTTACATGTTATTTGTTGATTCGGGTGAAAATAAAACAGTCTAAATAATGTTACCAGCACAACATTCCTTTTCTTTAGAAGCAAATAACTGAAGAATAATGCATTTTACACAGATAATTAATTTTCACAACATGGCAATATATCAAGCTTATGACGTCAGCATGTCGGAGGTTAAAAGAGGTCAATAATGCCAGTCCCGGGAAGAATATACCTGCTTTTCTTGTATCAGAACATTCATTAAACTTCGATTCATTATAATATGTCAACATTAACACGTAAGAAAAACTTTAATTGATTCAAAAGACAGTCTTTAATGACGGCTACCGTTTTTGTGCCCACCAGTTGACGCCACTGTCGACTAGAATCCTAAAGTATAGCTGTCACGTTGTTCTTACGGTTGTGAAAGCGAAGTTTACATTTCAATTGTATTTAATGCCTTAACACCGTATTATAAAATATCGAATATGACGCAGTAATGCGTTTTATTGGGAATAAAAGAGGACGTAAGTTTCCGAATGATTAAACTGCCTCAAGGCACTGACATTCGTTGACCCGTAACTCATATTTGCCATAAGTAATCTCAGATATTGCAAAATATTTATAACATTATTCTAATAACAAATAAACCCGTGTAGCCCCCCAAAAACAGTCACATTTGACATTTCGGAGACCATGCGCTACACTAGCGCCTCTAGCGGCGAAATTCATTCGCGGTAGCCCTCATTGAATGCCAAAACCACAGAGGCAGAATTGTGTGTGTATAGGGAACGTGCAGGAACTATAGGTGGCAGCACTAAACGACAAAAGAGACGGGCGGACAAATCAAGCTGTCAATGTCAATGATAATATGTAAGTGTCAATGTCAAATATAAGTCGTAGCTACACTGACGTTAATCGTCCTTCAACGTAATAAATTAACGTTATTAACGGCGTTTTCGTCAATGTGGCCCCAGCATGAGAGGGTATATGATTTACATTGGCGGCACCAGTTGGCAGCGTCGTGCACGTTCCCTATACGAAGGTATATTAAACCACCTGCTACCACAAGCCTGTAAAACTGTACGCTTATCCATACCCGGGTAACAAATTAAGACAGCCACGCATCACATTATTATCATATTTCTCACGCGTTCCACCCACGAAGCCACTAACTTATTACTAAAAAGGCTTAAATACCATTGTTACTCTATCCAGTTGTACCCTTTTAGTCCAATATAGCTGTAATACTGTACACCACATGCAGCTTACGACGCACCCAAATTACACGCCACATAAGCGTTATACAGCCTTTATACAACCCTTATATAACCCTCGTACAGCTCTTATAAGATCTTTATGTATGTGCGGCCAATAGAAATGCGATGACACAATTTGCGCGCGAGATTATCGTTATATGGCTCTTATTTTATTAAACGTTGGAATATGGAATTTGGAAGGTAGTAAGATTATAGAACAATTTGATTGGGATTTTATGGTTTTGATCAACTTTTTAAGACTTCAGATTAAAAGATAAAAGTGATTTATGTATAAAGCTGATTTTCTCATTTTACCTTTAATGCTAGTTAAAGCCGTTAAAGGTAAAATGAGAAAATCTGCTTTCCTTTTAAGATAATGTGTCAATGATATTCAGCGAGCAGATCATACATTTTAATAATCTTTTGGTACTTTTCAGGTCAGATGTTTTAGTAATTTTCAAGTAAATAGACTGTTTTTTGAAATATTTGAATGGAGATAACGCATCCATCTTTTTTAGATAAGTATATATTTATCGATTCAGGTATTTTATATATTCATGCCGTTACTATTGTTATTTGTACGAACGCGTGTTTTCCACTAAATTGAATTCAAATGTGCCCGAGAATAAATGCGAGTAACGCTATTAAATGACCGAATTCGCGAGTTTTACTCGTATATTTCCGTGTATAATAACTATTTAGCATTTCATTTCGTTATTCATGCCATAGGTACCAAACAAAATCTTACCCGACGACTCACCAAACAGTCATAAAAGTCTACACAGTCCTGTAGAATTTTTGGTCATGATCGTCCTAATTTAAATCTAACTGTGATGCCACAAGGCTCACTTGACAACGCGTGAAGCTGTCTGACATAAGAGTTGTGTAAAGTAACTGAATTTGTAAAGGTTCTTGGGCTCGTCAGTTGGAGAGGCCTAATCGTCCAACCAACGAATTACGAGTGAAATCGTTAAGCAAAGCCTAGGGTTGCTGCGGATCAACCCACTCAATTTATTGCTAATTTTCACAACCTCAGTTCTCCGTTTAACTTTTTTGAAATTTGCACTTTATCCCGCATAGTGTAAGGTTTGGTTTGCAATTTTATATTTTGTTAAATATGACCTTTGGAGAGTGAACAATGGAATGGTGATGAATTGGACTTCTCAGGGTTAGCACCTTTGAAGGATATTTGGGAAAATATGGGTGTCATTTGTTTCCAATAAATGTTGATTGTCCTAATGCATTATTTATCTTCTCAGAATTTTCCTTGATTTAATCAGAGTTTGAGATTGGATAATCTTATTTAACAATGTAATTTAAATCAGAGCATTGTCACTGGGTCATTATGGAATTTAGGTTCGCGTCTTTCCGGTGGACATATGCGAAATTAAGGATTCGAGGGCCTTATTTTATGATAAACCTCGTATAAGAATAAAGAACTTTCTTCTATAATCCGATGAAATACCAACATAACCTAGATTCATACAAGCTCTTATTTTTTGACCACCGGAGGGACCACTTTTGTTTTTTGAACTGACAATGATCCAGCCTGCCTGTTTAGTCTATTTTATATTTTTTTACCAATAAATTACAGAGATCCTTAAATAAACAAGATACTAAAAACTAATGGTAGACAATTGGCGGTCATATCGCTAGGAAGCGATCTCTTCCAGACAACTTTTGGGTAGAAAGATAAAGAGTAACATACTTTTTCTTTTTCTTTAATTGAGTTGTTGCAGGCAAAACTTTGCTTTGGTTGTTACTTAGTTATGTTATATGCTTAGAGCGCATAGGTCTCTTCCAGGAAAATAAATACAATGTTAATAATAAATTAGTAATATCAAATTACACGCAGTTTTTATTAAATTTTCCTTATTTTCTTATCTTATCCAAAATATTTAAAGGAGGCATTTTTTTGTAGTTTGTAGCTTAGAACACATTAAACCTAAGTATCCAATATTATGCAAATGGGTGAATCAACTTTTTTTTGCTTTATGCATAGATTGCCCTTTCTCCTTATTTGTTCACCTTTTGCATGTTTTAACATGATTTAAATAGAACAAGATCTTACATCTAGAGATACATTAGATAAAAATAAAAATGAAGCTCGTTTTTAATAAATAAATAGGGTGACCCAGCGGACGAACCCTTATTTTCATACAAAAGTGGGGGACAGCTATGTCCGCTGGATCACTGCTTATAAACAAGTTATAAAAAACAAATTATAATAAAAAAATATTGCATTACGTAGCTTCATTATCTGTCTTTTAAATGAGCAAACACTTTATTCAAAAAATATCCCAATAAAGATTTCCTTTCAATTTTAGTCGGAGAAGGTGAAATTTTGTTGACAAAGAAAAGATGATTCACCCAAATTCATTAATTTCAAGCATTATTACTATTTTCCTTGGGATAGGAACATGAAAGTGGCGAGGCGATATGAAAATCTCGTACATAACCTTATTTCTACAATAAAATTTCACAAAACTAATAATTGGTGTGACGGTACGGTACTGTGGTGACTGTGACATCACGGTCGGCACGCTACGCGTACGGAAAAAGCCGCTTTCTGGCCAAGTGTCAGCATAAAATGACGTACACGACACGGGACCTCCCTGCAGCTCGGGCCGCAAACATCTGCGATCTCGGCCTTTCTTTGTATTACCACCCTAGCAGTGGCGTGGCGAAAAAGATATCCTTGGGCAAGCCGCTGCAGATTTGGCGTACATTTTCCTTAAGAGCTGTAGAATAAGCTGGTCAAATGCCTGGTATTAGGCAAGCCGGTAGGAATCAAGTTTTTTGGACGCCACGCTACTGCACCCTAGTTGTGTAATGTACTATTTCTATTATCTTACAAATCGTTTTTTATTTGCCTTACGTCTTGTTTTAATGAAAACCGTAAGATGAAAAGAGGGTATTTATTTTAGCGTGATTGTAGATTTGCCTGTAGAATAAAGTTGTTAAGTCGCCTCGTGGCACGGGTCGGCTAAGGAGGGCCTATTTGTACAAGCGAAGACGACCCTAAGCCCGCCTGATGTATGGCCGCGTTTAGCACTTTGAATTTCATTATGAAAGTAAATTTTGTGTTCCAAGATAATTATGTGCGATATCATTATATTAAATTCTTGTAAAATACCTCTCGAGTTTGGGAAAATTTCATAGACAGTTTACGCATGCCTTTGAGAGTGATGCTGTGAATAGGTACTTTCTCTACAAGTTGGAATTAATTAGGCGCGAGGGATTTGATGAATGAGTTATAATTTTATAGCTATTTTTCAGTTTTAGTTTTATTATAGGATTTAGTTTATACGGCCTACTATATTTTTGTTTTTGTGTCTTTAAATAAACAAATCTTCTATTTCTTAAAATGCATATAGGAATGTCTAAGTCCGTGTTTAAGATAATGTTATATTCTTATTCAAATGAAAAATAGTCCACGGTAAGCCGTGACGCTGATGGCATTTGGCATATGCTATGTCGAGATATGTCACGGTCGTGTTGTGCTAGCTGTGCCTTATTCAAGAACTAGTAATAACAGTTTGTATGTAATCAGAAGCAACGACGGCAGGACCGACATGTTTTGACCCTCGATAGCAAATTGGCTATTTGACAACTGTTTTCTGTGATATGATATAGAAGCACCTCTCAACAATATAAATATTAGTAAAGAAACCACTTCAATATCATAAAAACTCACCAAGATACTACAATGTTAAAATCACATCTTTAGACTTTCCCGAATACGTGCCGAAACCAAAGTATAAAGACAACCAAGTAGTTCGTCTTCGCCGTTTAGGAGTGCGCGACACCAGAGCGTGCCTAAGGCACAGGGCTGCCGCTCGTCGGTTCTGTAAAATACCTACTTACTACGAACGTAACTTTTATTAGGTTGACCTCGATCGAACGAACAATCGTTCGAGGTCAACCTAGTAAAAGTTACTTATTTCAATATGAAAGTATCTGATCGCACACATCTGATGTTAATGTTATTAAGTATAATAGTTTAAATAAATTAGTATTGGTATGTATACATGTAAGTAACGCAACAATATTTCGGCTCGTTTCATAAAACCACTCTCGTGTTTAAGGCATTTTATGTATCAATAGAATCAACTACTATTTAATTAGTACACGTTTAAAAAATCTGTTAATTTTACTGATCACTGTCAAACAAAATAATTATCTACTCTATTTAATTGGTATAGTTTGATCACAAAACTATCAAACATTCTATAAACGACTTAAAATATAACATTTATATAGGTACTAATAAAATACACACCTTTCGGGATCCTTAGGCATGCAGAAATATGACAATTCTGGATTTTACGCATTATTCTTCAAACATCCGAACACACTACAGTATATACGTCTTCTATACTTTGCTTCGTCCGCAGACATTTTGAACGTTCGACCGCTCGCGACGATTGCTCAACCCTGACTAAGCACGCGGCGATGCTTGCCTGTGGTGCGTCCATACACGGCGCGCAAACGGCACGCACACATGCGCGCTCCCGATGTACCTTTTATCGGAACAAAAACTACCGTATACCGTGCCGAAACGCTTCCTACTGAAGCCCATTATATCGTGACGTCACGAGACATACGTTGTTTGGGGAAATCAAGAACTTTGTTCTGCAACTATGTTCAAACTTGCGTTTATCGTAACAGTTTCATAAAAAAAGTTACACGTTAGGTATCAAACTCAAATCTAATCTAATCATATTTCGCTTATTTTAACAGGATCTTATATATTTTTTACAAATTTCAGTTACAGTCAAGTACCTACCCAATTACGAATTGTTATAACTAAATGATGGGTCTTAATGGAAAAATAATCGTACATATATACATACTGATTGCAATAAATAAATGTGACGTTTAGTTCTCAGCATCGTTCTAGTTAGGTTAGATTAGGTATCGAGTTCGCAAAATGGTTAAACCGTCGGTCGCAAACTACCGCCACAATGCGTGCGGACATCCCTGATACTCATTTATGGATTCCAATCGAGATTGAACTTTACTCACATGAAATAAGGTTGATTTTCATTAACCGCGCCGTCAAGTATTTAGCTGCTTCATAGCGATCTCTGTCAATTTGAAATGGAATTTTGCGGATATAGGAATAAGGATTAAATTGGTTCGCATTATTGAGATGTATTTCGTTTGAGATAGTAGGGTTGCCAAACGAATACATAATTGATCAGGGCTGTCAGGCAGGGTTGATATGCGCAGAGCATCGGCACTTGCAGGTTAACGGTCGTTGTAAAATTACACGATAAACTACTTACAGTTGTGAGGGTGTGGTTGATTACATTAGTTGGCTTGCAATTACTTACCGAAATATAACATACATATTTCGGACACTTTTTAATATTTAAGCGCATTATTTAGTTTTAACTTCAGCTACGTTCGGGTAAATGATTAATTTCGATGCTCAATGAAGACATTTATATTTTATATACACCAACCCAGCCTATTTAATATGTACATACATATATTCGGTATAAGCATAGTGTATAATCTCCAAATTAATTCATCTATTATTTAAAATTGGAAGCAAAAGCGCTTTAAATGTTTAAACTAATTATTCCTTTGCTAGCAAAAGTTACTACAGGAAATATTAAATTCTGGACATTTAAATGAGACAGTGCAAGTTGGAATCCTGAACTTAATTTACCGTGTACAAGTACTAACTCAAGTCGTAATAAGGTTTTAACCACTGACTAAACTTAATTATGGATATGCCTTGCTTAAGTTAATTATTAAAATATGTTTGTTAGTACTTTTTAAGTTTCGGGCGATATACGAAAGGGGGCGACATTTCAGGGCATGACTTTTTTATAGCCATTTTGTGTAAAATGTAGCAATGAATAGGTAATTAGGGCGGAATAATTCTCTTCGGCCCCGGGCGGCTGACACCCACGCCACGCCACTGGTAAACAACATGCCGTTCGGACTCCACAAGATGGTCTGAAGACCTGGTTTAGGTCGCCGGAGGTCGATGGAGGCCGAAAACGTGCGACCGTTGGTTGTGGAAGGCTTTGGGGGCGTCCTATCTTCAGCAGTGGACGTCTCCAAGTTGAAATTATTCGAAAAGATGTTTGCAAAAACAACATAACCAACTAAGCTGGTTGACTCCTCTGCCGTCCTGATTCAAAAGGACGCATCTCAAATAAATGAAATTTCGTTTTTTTGCATACCTACCTTTATAGAAAATATATTACCTAAAAGTCATTAAGAAAATTTAGCACACCTCAAAAATCATGACATTTCCACAACTAAAATTTCTTGTTTCTCAAAACCTATTAAAGCTGAGATATATGTCCTTTTGAATTAGAAAGGCAGGTCACGCTGTCATTAAAAATTTTCTACAAGTATCGACCTGTCAAGTCAGTTATGTTGTTTTTGTAAACATTCCTTCACGTGTACTAAGGGTAAGGGTTTAAAGTGTTATAACTCTAAGTTATTACGTGAATACGGTGAATACACGCACACTTGCGCCTACCTTACTTTCCTGCACTAGACTAAGCGTATTGGCTTAGGCCAACCCTTGATTACATCCCCGGGTCTAATCGGTGATCCGGGCCCGCCCGGATAAGTCCCGTTTATCCCGGATCATCGGAGCCCGGCCCGGGATCGCAATATAGTTATAAACTTATAAAATAGACAAACTGAGCTTAAGGTGTAAATGCGGGACTGTTATGTTAACTAAACAATAGGTGAATTTAGTGGATATGTTACGTTTCAGAGTCAACCTTATTTAGAAGGCCTTGATACTTAGGTAAGTGTGTAGCTTTCCAATTATAAAATGACTGCTACTGGACGTAAAAGGCTCTTAAATCGTATGGTGGCAAATAAGGTATTATCCATTTTTTTGGTTAAAATAAAATCTGAGAAAAACATTTTTAAAAGCAATTCATTGGTGCAAAATGACGAAAACGATATTTTACCTTAAAATTTTTCGCTATAAAAAGTTACATCCGTTTTTTTTCGGTAAAAAAATATTATAAAATCCTACGGGCATTTATCTGGAAACCAGTGTTTTTAAGTTTTGGTGGAATATTTTGTACAAATATTCTTTTTTTGCGTATTTACAGACCACGATTATATTTTCCACGACATCCCTTGTCTCTTTCTCTCTTAGGGCCACTTGCACGTTCTCGGATTAAGCTACTAACCCTAGGTTAATTATTTAACTCTTGTCAGATTCATACAACAACTGTCAGATTTATACGGTTAACATCGGATTAGTGGCTAACCCGAGAACGTGCAAGTGGGCCTTACTCGTTTTTTTAATCTTTAATGTGTAAATACAGTCTTGCTTCTATTTTATTATATATCTATAAATAGATGTGCACGAGTATTTGATCCTTGATTATTTGAGACTTGGATATTCTCTATCTAAGTATTCATTTGTAAGAATGTGTCTATGACACGAATATGTACAGTCGAGTTAATTTACATCTACACATATAAGAGAGCAAAAATATCTAAACACGCTTTTATGCTCCTGACTATAGGGTCCTGTTCAGATATTTTTGTTCTTGTAAATATACGTAAATGAACTCGACTGTATATACCAACCTATTAATAGTTTAAACATTGCTTAAATAAGGACTAGGTCGGTTTGTGTAAGATTCCTCAATACCATACAGGCAGAGTATGCCAGAGATCGCTCACGAGAACAAAAACACGTAGACTCAAAGTCAGCCCCTTTATCACCGTACTCAAACAGTGTAGCAATTGTAGCAGTTCCAAGCCCCCACAAGCCTGCCCCGGGCGAGATGCGACTAATAAAGGATCTTTGTCCGACACTTTGAGGCGACTCGGAGGACTTTTCAGTTATTTTGCGAGACTGTCTTGTTACTCACGAATACAATGGCATTGCAAATAGGTTAGGTTGAACCAGAGTTTCGGCGTCTCTTTCTTATCGGTAGCGGTAAACAGAGACGCTGGTTCGAGTTGGCCTTGAATGCAGTTAGTCGCATTTAATATAATAAATAATTGTAATTTGATAAAAATGTTGTGTTTCTACATTACGTTAATAAAATATTAAGGAAACAGGTATAACTTTTTCATAGGTGTCGGCATAAAATCGGTTAAATTGACAAGGAAAGTACTTCTGGCATTTCTCATTTACCAAAACTATATATTTAGTGTAGTGTAGACAGAAAAAGTATCGTTATAGAACAAGGAAGTGCAATATTACAGTATTAATTTCGTTATTTATGAATCGAATTTAAGCATTTAAAAATATGAATTAAACTGGTAAGTAAACGCTATGGAGTTAGAAACGAACCAGACTCACACAAATAGGTAGTGTGGACCTAGTATTTGTGTGAGTCAAATACACACTATTTACACACATGCGTAATGCATAGGTAAGAGTTTAGACACAACATTATTTTATCAAAAGAAAGATTTTTAAGCAGAAATAATAGCGGCATCTGCAGAAGACTAGCACGCAAGTACCCGCCCACTTTGTCTGCGCTGCCGCGTACGCTCGCTTTGTGCGAGCATTATCAACCGAAACGATTGCAGCGCTGTCTGCGATTTTGCTTTGCAAGATTTTATTACGGTATTGTTGGGTGTAGGTAAAAAAAACACGGAGCAAACGTTTTTTTGAATGCAGACGATTCGCAGTTTTGTTTTTAAATTAATGCTTAGGTTATTAATGTTACGAATATAACTATATAATCTGCTTAAGGTAAACGGCCGAGTGCTTGTCACTGTTCTAGTAGTTGCCACTTTGTATAAGTCATTAGTATCAGAGGTGACAGTAGCGTGTCAACTGTTGGGCTTTAGCACAGTATAATAGCAGTAATTTTTCTTCCCACAAAAGGTACATCGCGCGCTTGTATGTGAGGGGGCCGTGTACGCACGCACTACAAGCAAAGATTTAAGAATACGTAAGAATGCTGTCGCACTCACACAGACGAGCTATCGCGCGTCTGTGTGAATATGTGTCGTGCGCTCCTAAACGGCCGAAGCTGGACTACTTGTTTGTCTTTATACTTTGCTATGAGTGTAGGAAATGAAATCTTTAATCCGAAAAATTATTGTAAAAGAAGTTATACCTTACCCAGTTTGAACTGAGCTCATCCACTTACCTGCACTTACAATAGCATTGTATCTATACAATGCTATTATCTACTTTTGTTCTCGAATCGCCAACCAAATACTTACAAAAAAAAGGTTAGAAGTACACTGTATGTATATCGAATTTTCAACCTTATTTCTTGTCGGGTAGGTTTGAAATGGAAATGAAATGCAACAAATGTTATGATCGCCATTATTCTGTTAGTGTATTTTGTAGTCTATTGTCCAAAAAAATAAAGTGGAAAAACTATATTAACCTTCTAAGGCGTTTATTATCTTCTTTTACTACAAGCTCATTGTCATAATTTGTGGTTAACCACTCAATGGTATTGTAGTCTCAAGTAGAAGAGCTCACTTCAAACTGGGTAAGGTATACTGCCGATATCGCTAGCAAATCAAAATTATTGTGTCGTTATATGGAGAACATATATTTTATGGGAATTAGAAAAATAGCAAGCAGATCGATGAATTTGAATTAATAAGACAAGTTATGGACCATTCAAGGAAAGAGGCGGTTCTCAGTCACACTTTACTATTTTGTATCACCATCACAAGGTGCAATAGAATAGCCGCGAAGCATTATATTTCAGTTTACAAGCCAATTTTTCAACCCCAATGGATACACGATATTCTTAGACCAATATAGCCAATATGTATAGATAGCTAACGTAGGCTACCTATCCCCCATCTCAAGGCCACATATATATTTTTTAATTTATCTAGGTTAAAAATTAACCCAATTCTCCGTTGGCCTGGAGAGAGCTAAATATAAATAAAGCGCGGTTAATTACTACCAAACATGGCGGAACAGTGCGTAGCTGCCGCGGTAAGCATAGCACCAAAATATGCCTCCAAATTTAAGTCTTGATATGCCACAGTTAGCAATGTGCGCGACTGCAAAGCCATTTAGCGTTCTTAACTAGAGCGGTCAGTAACCGTGAAGATATGTCAAAGTAATTTAGACGATGACAACCATTACTTCAGGGGCTCAGCTACAAACGACTTCGTTCGAAGATGGTCTTGCGCCGTCTCACGCGTTTTTTCCTAATAGAACACTTAAGCGAGCGAGACTCTCAGTTCGTGCAATGACAAAACACTGTATCTAGTATATGAAATCCATATATTGTTACAGTGTTTCGTCATGACACGGCGGAGTTGCTGCTCAGTTTAGTCATGCAAAAATCGAACAGGGTGGGGGCTTGTGGCGTTCCCTGGGATCGAACCAGGTCGCTTAGCCGCGGACCACTTCGGAAGTTTCGCTAGATGCTCAAAGTGAGCAATGGACCAGCGGTAGGGTCCTTATGTAGAGTGTGTGTGAATCGAACTAATGGGAGTTTTAGTTGCCGGTTCGCTAAAACCTAGCCCAGTTAAGAAGACTCCCGCAAGAAACTTAGCTGAGCTCGACAATGTTGGAGGGAAGGCGCGCTTGAGCTACAAGCGAACTATATATTGTGAGCTGGGCTGGGGTATGCGTGAAGTGCGGAGGTGAGGTACGGCAAAGCTGGACTAGTTACCATTGTTTCATCCTTACGCATGTCCTGTCGCTCCATTGTCGCTCAAATAGTTGACTAGAGTGTCCCTTAATTTATCGACTTTTGTTTTTTCGGCATCCCCTCATTTTGCTCATAGACATGATAGAGATGTCTGATTTATTCAGTTATTGCATTTTCAAGTATTAAAGGTTGATGCCGACTTCTCTTATTTTATTCTAATCTTTTCTCAGGTCAAAAAAATAATGAGAGATAAAGAACGAACAAACTTTCAAAAAATTTCAGCCCTGGATTCCCATGGCGCGCACTAAACCCAACCTTTTTAGGCAAAAAATACGAAAATCGGAACAAAACAACGATCGTCATTTCTAAAAACCAGAACGCCAACCACGTATCAGAAACTCTACCTTCATTGTACACAATACGGTAGTTTTTCCTTTGTCCGGTACTCGAAATTGAAAGGAGATTGACGCGTCTGCTCAAACCTGGGTTTTTAAATTCGGAATTCGAAAACAAAAGCATGACGTTCACGCTTCGTCGTTTTAACGTGTGCCGATTTGTGGGGCTTTGGTAAATTTAGGCCGACTGTTAAGATGTCATTTGCTAGGATTTTTTATAGTCAGATTTTTTATGCCATTAGAATAACGCCTTATGAGTTGTGTGTCATAAATGATTGTTTTTTATTTATTTAATAAATGACCTGCTACTGACCTGACCTCAGTAGCGCCTGATGGTAAGCGATTTCGGGACTGAAAATGTAGTTCGTCGGTTGATAAGTCCTCAGTTACATTTCTAAAAGCCAGAAAGTGACTAGAATCGATCGTAGATTGTATTGGTAACTTTTGCGTGATTTAAGGCTAAGAAATAGGATAGTTTCTCACTGAGTACTCCTAGCCTTTTTACTTACTTAGTGTACTTAGTATATGTTTCAAAAGTTGATAAATCTAAAGTACATGTATGAAAATTGAGAATCAAGAAAATATAAAAAAATATTTTCAGTTTCAATATACGTACCTAGGTACTTAGTCTCTTGAGCATATTATAATATTGCACCCAGAAGTACCATAGCTATAAAAGCATACATATTTTATCATTTGTTGAAGACAAAATCCCATAAGGGACCTCCATTAACCGAAAAAATTGTTTTCCCAAATCAAAAATAAACGCCTACGTGATTTGCCTCATAATGTTCCCGAATTTCATTCTACGTAACTTCATTTTTTGCGTTTTCATTTTCCGGCGTCAAATAAGAGCGTATTACGGAACGAAAATAACGACGTGTCACACTCGCTGAGTATTGAAGCAGTAATATTTTGTCTGCGTTTTATGAGTTGGTACTGACATTTTTTCGTGACATAACGTACTCGTTATTTACCTAGAGCAGCGGTCGGCAACCTTTTAACAGCCAAGGGCCACATAGTAGCTAACGAAATTGACGCGGACCGCAATTTATTAATAATTTGTGATTTTATACAATCTGAATATACTTAGATACCTTTACATACAAAATAGCCAGGTAGGCTCGCGGGCCGCAAGTAAGCGGTTCACGGGCTGCAGGTTGCTGACCGCTGACCTAGAGCATAGGTTCCCAAACTGATAGCACCATTGCCATCGATTGCCGAGCCTATGTAGGCTCACCTCAGTAACGTTGTTCCTGTCGATACTTAGTTGTTTTGAGTACACAAATTAAATCATGTGAGCAAGAAGGAAAAATACTGTAGTTGATATTGTGATTTAAGTTTTTATTTTGAAAAGCGATAGCGCCCCTCTGGATGGCATTAACGCCCCCTTTTTTTTCCAAGGCTTAAGGCCTGCCGCCCCTCTGGCAATCCTCAGCACTCACTGGGGGGTAGGGACCACTTTGGAAACCTATGACCTAGAACAACAAAATTTATGAAATAGTAGCATTTACCCGCATTATATTCACAATGTAATCCCAAGGGAACTCTTTATCGGGATAAAAGGTATCCTATATTTCAATCTCGGACTTGGTATTGGTATACTTGTATGGAATCGCGTTATTTAATAACAAACATCTAAACCTCCAAACCTCTAAACATCCAAATGTCTTTACAAACTGATATATGATCATATGTGAAATATATCATGTATCACTTTAAACTCTCGCGCTTTCAACACAAAATTAAATGTTTTGAGACGGATCGAATTCACTGAACAAATACACTGGATAAAAGTGTTTTTGTGGATCATTATATGGGTATGTTTTTTTAAAGAATTCTGTATTTAATACGTATATCTACAGAATTATTTTAACGGAGCTCCAGACAGATCTTCATAAATGACTGTAGCCTTGAAACAATACCCATTTTCGTACTACTAATGTCTATAGGAAAATTACGTTTTGAACACTAAATGCCTACAAAAAATTAGGTCAATTTGATATATCGAGATTGAATTCTGAAATGTTGTATTCTCAAAGTTCGCAAAATAAAGTCACTTTGAATGATCTGTGTTATTGATTAACCCCTTGACATATTGCTGAATCATCAGTCATCCGCGACTACGGTAGGTACATCCAACTGTGCCGAAACGTAGGAAATCAAAGGTAGATGAATATTTATCGCGTTCGGTGCTCCTTAACAAAGTTTTGTGGAATATATCGATACCTTTAGACTCAAAGGGCGTAAACACCGTAGGTGCTAATGGCGTTTATGCCCTTTGAGTCTAAAGGTATCGATATCTGTCAGCTCGTTTGTACATCACCATAGGGTGCTCGCCTGTAGTCGACATATAAATTACTAATGTTAAATTATAATAATACAACAGTGAACACTGAATTAGGCATCTTCTGGGTAAGTCTGTTCCGTCATAGACCTAGTTTCCACTTTGCACCAGGGTCAAACGTTAACCCTTTAAGGGGGTCGGATATCGGTTTTTTCTCCATACAAAAATACCAATATTTATTTCGGATTTTTCGTTCTTTGGTGTATTCTTTCAATTTTTAATCAAAATATCTAATAATACGAAGTCATTACTTAAATACGACGATACGACGATATTTGACGACCCCTTTAGCTTAGTTGTTAGTGACCCTGCCTACGAAGCAGGAGGTCCTGGGTTCGAATCCCGGTAAGGGCATTTATTTGTGTGATGAGCACGAATATTTGTTCCTGAGTCATGGATGTTTTCTATGTATTTAAGTATTTGTATCTATTAAATATATCGTCGTCTAGTATCCATAACACAAGCCTTATTGAGCTTACTATGGGGCTAGTTCGATTTGTGTAAGATTGTCCCCTAATATTTAATATTTATTTACTATTTTATTTATTTAAATACACGATTGAGCCCTACATAAAAAGTATAAAATAATTCAAAATATTGGGATATTTCGGGGATTTTGCACAATACCGGTTCCGAGCTCTGCCTTTAACCATAGAAAATGCAATTTACTAAAACTCGAAAAAATAAAACTACAAGTCCCTAATTATGGCAATGATCAAAATTAGATCAATACAGATTGTTAACGTCATATTTTTCGCTCACGTCATCAAAACTAGCTGATTTGATCTGTCAGGGATGATATCCATTGTTATAGCGAAATTGACACAATTGATTGATGCTCCAATGCCGATGCGGCCTGAATAGTGTGATCTATCACAATTAATCTTCAGTCATTGTATTTGGTGTTTGTACGAAGATGTTCGGAAAATAGAACTAAAATAGGATACACACAAAAAAACCCAAACTTTTTTATACAAAAACACTACAAAATATCTCATCTCGTATCATCTCTATGTGTGTACGTGATGACCGGAGAGTTTTCGCAGTATGAATATTGGTACCTATTTGAGCAGTTATGGTGATATACTTTATGGTTCTATTTAAATCGATGTTTTTTCGATTGTCATAAAGCATATACATATAGGGCGACTTCAAATTGGTAATACAAAACATTTGATTATGGCTCTGTTAATGCCATGTAGTGTATGTAACACATTAACCTCTATTTTAAAATTTGCTGTATTTAATTATTGCTAATTTTGTAACCATCATCATCATCATGACTATGGAATTTTTCCAAATTTTCCCATTTGTAAGCCTATGACATGGAATATTATTAGTGGAATATTGGCGTGTTTCCACTAAAATACACCAATTTTATGTGCAACAGTAGTCTTCGTTCTAAATAACCCCACGTTAAAAACGTTCGAGCAATACGTAAAACCATACTCGAGCTTAGAAGTACAAAACAATAACATTTCACAACTGTATTTGAACGAATACTTCCAAATACTCTTTATAAAACTAACACGTATACTCTAACTACACAATGCTGTAGCGGCTTACCGGCTACTATAAAAACGAGCATTTATGCCTCTCTTTCCCACATATTAAAACCGCATATGCTGTCTCGACCATTAGATTTCATTCGTAGCACTCGAGACGGCGACATAATTTGCCGGCTAAACTGCTACGGCGTAGAGCGTCTACGAGCAAGCTGGTTCAAATCACTGTTCTTTATCGTTTAAATTCTGCTCTCTAGTTATTTGGTCGACTATTTGTGCATGCTAGAAGAAAAAAGTCGCGAGTGCGTATGCATTTTGAATGTCTTTATTATCTTTTTGTTTCGGTGGCTAGGAGATTTTACAAAGTAAGTTAACATGAGCGTCGGAATTGGGTTTGTCTAGTGTTTTAACAAAGTTGCGTTTTAACCAAGTGTTTTTTTATAGTGACTTAAAATAGTCAAACTTTTTATGTTAATGTGTTTTTAGAGGGACCTATATTCAGTGGACGTTTTCCGGTGGATAAAGGATACTTAGTGTGTTCCGAAAACTATAAATTGAACTTTTCATGTCATGTTTGTGACTGCAAGAAAAAAAATTAACGCGTTTTTTTAGATTTTCTCCAGTAAATTGCCCCTTTCTTTCGTCCCACTTTTGCACGTGTGATGAAAAACCGTAAAACAAATCATTTACGGCCAGCTGTAGCAGCCTACAAAATTGTTGCCGTTAAAGAACAATTCTTTTTGAAATTTAAAATTGGAACTGTGATTGTTTCGTTGTACAAATGGCGTCGGCTGCCGTTACGCCGGTGACGCGTGGCGGCGGATTGAATCCTCCCCAATTCAAAAATGGAATACCCCATAAGTGCTGGAAGCCGCTCAATTTTGAAACAATGTCTGTTGGATTTCAGGCGTTTTTGTCAGCGAGAAAAAAAAACTTTTTTATCGAAATGAGGCAGCGTAGTTTGTCTAGCTCTAGTTCAGTGTGTAGTTAGGTGATGGCGCAGTAGTTTATCGTGATTTATCGAACATAAATTGGTGTTAAGTTTGCGATTATGTATTTTTAAGCGTTTATATTATGTGAGCTATTCCAGCACTCATCTCGCAATTTCATCATTAAATTGTGGCAACGGTCGTACTTGTAAAGCGCCTGATTGCAACATGAGGAGGCGAGTTGCAGTTATCTTCCAACTAATTGAAAGCCGGATCGCCTGCCGTTGCAATCGACAAGTTATTTCAAGAAATGAGGGCTGAAGGCTCTATTGTTCTACCACTATCGTGGCGCAACTAAATAAAAAGGGATTGTCCTTAAATATTTCTTAGAAAAATAAACGCGTTGACAGTTCTGACAGATAATTTTGGCTCTCAAGCGAACCAACTTCATCAGCCAACCGATTGCAATGCCGTCGATAATGTACTATCCAGACACAAAAGAACCAGAAAAATGTGCTTTAGTGAATCCTTTCCGTGTTACTCTCAACATGCGGCCACCTAGTATTCAGTCTGTAAAAACTATTAAACCTCAAAAAAACCGGAGAAGTGCGAGTCGGACGCGCCCTCCGAGGATTCCGTACAAATTTATAGGCATATAATTATATTAAAGTACCCTATAAATTTTGATTCCCTTAGTAAAGTCTATTTTTTGGGATTTGATTAAAAATGTATAGTTTCAGATTTTTTTCTATACTTGTAGTATGAGACGGTATTACTTGCCAAATTTCATAGTTCTTGGTCAACAGATACCCTTTGAATTCTGGTTTCCATGAGAGTGTAGAAATTTACGTTTTTTGCGGCATAACCGGCCGAATCTTTTTTTCACCGTAACTTAGAAGTTTTGATTTATTCACAGCTTCAAGGGACCATAGTCCTGAGTATATGGTGTTAATTTCAACTCGATACCTCCACGCGTTCTCGAGATAAAGGGTCTTGACAGACGGATAGACAGACACACAGGCGGACAACAAAGTGATCTTATAAAGGTTCCGTTTTTCCTTTTGAGGTACGGAACCCTAAAAATAAAAACCCTACAAACTGCATCGGCATCGTGCATGCGGATCGTTAGTGCGCGCGGCTTAGCATGACGACTGCGGTACAAAAAACCGACTTCCAAAAACCTAAACTAAAAACCAAAAAATAATATGTTAATTACCCCAAAGAAATGGATAATCAACGATTCATATATACATATACAGATATTTATACTTTTTAACCTGTTATTTTTGAAGTTGGTGCCTGCCACGTAAACCTGGCTGTGTTGAGCTCCTTAGCTGGCACCGACTTCAAAAATAACAGGTTAAAAAGTATAAATATCTGTATATGTATATATGAATCGTTGATTATCCATTTCTTTGGGGTAATTAACATATTATTTTTTGGTTTTTAGTTTAGGTTTTTGGAAGTCGGTTTTTATTTTTTGTTTTAAAAATTTACTTTATTTTTAAATTTTTAGTGGCGCTGGAAAAATATTATTTTAACCAAATAGACTTAAGTCTATTTAGTTAAAAGAAAAAAAAATCCAAATCGGTCTAGACGTTTTCAAGTAACCGAGGAACAAGCCTACATAAAAATTGCTCTTTGTTTTGAAGTCGGTTAAGACTGGGAACTTATTTCTAATAAGAAATGCACGAGAAAGTAAGAAAAATACCGAAATCGCATATGTGTGCCTATGATATTTGAAGAGTTCCCTCGATTTCTCCAAGATCCCATCATCAGATCCTGATTTGGTTGCAATGGGTCCACCTCGGAGGTATACCCTTTTAAACAAAAAAAGAATTTTCCAAATAGGTTCAGCCGTCTTCAAGTAATCGGGGAAGAAACCTAGATACAAATTTACTCTTTGTTTTGAAGTCGGTTAACACTAAAAACTTGTTGCTAATAAGAGATGGACGAGAAATTACGAAAAATGCCGAAATCGCTATATGTGTGCCTATAATATTTGAAGAGTTCCCTCGATTTCTCCAAGATTCCATCATCAGATCCTGACTTGGTTGCAATGGGACCACCTCGAAAGTCTACTCTTTCAAACAAAAAAGGAATTTTCCAAATCGGTCCAGCCGTCTTCAAGTAATCGGTGAACAAACACACAAAAAAAAAATAAAAAAAAAAAAAACATACAGACGAATTGAGAACCGTCCTTCTTTTGGAAGTCGGTTAATTATACTTAATCATCACTGCATACCCCCCTTACGCTATCCAACTTCAAAAGGGCATAACTTCATTATTTTTGAAAAAAAAACACGTATCTGACACTAACTCCAGGTAAAAACGCAGTAAGTGTATATGACGTTCGTATGTAACTTTTGACATTTTCCTCTACGACGTTTTTGGATACGAGTTTTTTCAAAGTAGTGACGATAGGGCTGCGTTTCAATCAGGGATGTGCGAGGATGTGTAGCGAGCGATGTGTTTATCATGAACCAATAGAAACAGCTCAGCGGAGCGAGGATAGGTAAATTAAGTGTTTCTATTGGTTTTATGGCAAACACATCCCTCGCTACGCATCCTCGCACATCCCTGGTGGAAATGCAGCCTAAGGCATCTGTAATTACCAATAAGATACAACCTTTTGTAAAGCGCTCCGGCTTCGTTAGGCGGCGGATTAATGCTCGCCGACTGAAATCAAATTAAAAAAGTTAGTTTCATTCTCGTGATGATGATTTTTGAAAAGTTTTGTTAGAGTTTTATTGCAGCTCTTTAAGGGAGTTGGTTTCATGAAATGATTGCGAAGGAGAGTTTTGTTTGGGCCATTTCTTGATGATACGCGATGGTAATTTTAAAGTTTCTTTTAAAAATTGTAACTTCTAATGTGCATTGGTATTATTAATTGACTTCTAATTTTAATTGAAAGTTTAGGAACTGATTTCATAATTACTCTCTTCTAGTATTTGCCCGCGGCTTTGCCTGCGTTATTCCCGTTGTTATCTCAAGGGATTTTCTGCTGGGCTATGAAGTATCCTATGTTTCGATCAAAAATTTGGTCTATTTGTATGCCAAATTTCATCTCAATCCATTCAATAGTTACCGTGTTATTTAGCAACAAACATCTTCACAAACTTTCACATTTATAATATTCGTACGATGGGAAGTATGGCATATGCTACTTCAAGAGTGGTTCCATAAACATTTGGCCAAAATTCTTTGCCATCTATTGATATACGTATAGACAGGAGTGTTCCGAAAGTATTAATAAGGCTAAGATCTTCGCAGAATGTTAAGTAGATGTAGTATTCAAACTTCCAAACTTTGTCGAAGTCTCATCGGCGCCCCAGACACGTACCTAGGGTTACCGCAAACTTCACGAGCTCATTATTATACCTATTATCTTTATTAATTTGTAAACTCAAGTAAGGTTCCTACAGAATGTCTATAAAAATGTATATATATGACATTGAAGAAACACCGCCGGGATATCAGACTAGATAGGTGTGATTTTCAGTCCAGTGTAGGTTTACAACAGTTTGTAAACCTACAAACTCTAGGTACTCTAGTCTTCTATCTCTAGTTTGTTGATAATAGCAGTTGCAAATTGTTATCAACAAACGAGGGGGGGGGGGGGGGGGGTTAGGGCAACCAACGACATTCAAGCATATTGTGCGACTACGATAACTCTGAGTGGGTGGGGTATAACACCTCCATTTAAAAGTCAAATTTCTATGAACTGACTAACTCGCGCCTCTTATTGGGGCATAGTGATAGTTTGACCGGGTGGTCGGCCGTGGCGTTCCCTGGGGTCGAACCATTTTCTTTGTGGTCTTCTCTTTACGATACGCACCGTGTCCAGGAGTATCGCCTTCGGTCCCAGATCACGGGTGATCTAGTCATCTAGCGAGAGACTTTTGAGGAGCTTGGAACTATTTTCTATTAAACCGTTCGCTGACACGACTATCGGGACAACCATCGTTTTGACAACATATCAGTTACTTCGTGAGCCACGCCAAGGTCATACCTACCTATTATTATTATTATTATTATATTGAGCCTATACTGTCCCACTGCTGGGTCAATGTCTCCCCCTCTTTTTCCTCTTGTCTTGATTTAGTGCGATAGCTATTATACATTTGTTCAACAATCTCTCCACCTCAGTACACGTCTTTAACAATTAATATTCGTCGCATTTTACTTAGATAAGAAAAAACGTCCTCCATAAAGCAAATATTCAACCAAGTGATGCGCCACAGATAATATTAGACGAAGTTTTCCATTTATTTATTCGTCTGGTCGTCTAGCCACATAACGTGAGCAACCCCAAAACTGTTCCCGAGTTCAGCACCCTGTATACATTTTTTTTAAATCCGTACTTATAACCTTATGTTTTTTAATGAATATATTTTGTCCATTCCTTTTCATCTCAGCTCAGCATCCCTGAATGCAAACCGCGACACAGCTAATAAAAACTTCACAGCCTGAATCCTCATTCAATGTTTCTATCCGATGTTTATAAAGTCGGGAAAATACCTTATTTCACGAGGTACAGCCGGCATCAAAAGTAGCACAAAATTTTAGCAACCTCAGAATTTTCTTGCGACTCGTTTGATCGTTTGACTGTTTTGATAGCACATTTACAAAGTTCTTCAATGATTAGATTGACTATATTGTTGTTTTGCTTGATAATGAACTAGGGAGATAAGTTCACTTACGATATTTTCGGAAATATCTTATATGACGAGGAAAGCCTTAGTGTTATGGTCCAATAATCATTCAGTAATCCAGTATCCGCGCTAGTTTGAGTACTGGTGTATTGCTCTCCATGTATTTCTTGACACAATCTAAATGTTGCGTTGATAATAAACTAGAAGTTCCAGTTACACGATAAATTCACAGAGATAGGCATAATTGCTTAGATTTTCCAAAGAAGACTGAAAATCCATCCGCCAACGTCATATTTCCTCCTTTTAATCTAAACTGCCTGCATTACTCAAAAAGGATCTTATACTAGATGGTCAGTCAACTAGCGCCCTCTCTGCGACTTTATCCAAGCCAATAATCAGATATTTTTGGTTAATGTAACGTTTTTATTTTATCACGATACGACATATATTACTTAGTCTTCGGGTTAGCAACGCAATTACAACCGTTTAATTAAAGCTTTTGAGGTTAAATGTGTAATTATTATAGGCTAATTCCCTAGCCATACATTACTGTCTACAAATGAATCTCTGTACATTACTTCCCTGTCACTTTAACTGCCGTTATAATTTTGAATGTAACCACATTAACCACACCAACACAGTTAATTGTGCAGTTGTTTATGTCACTAACTGTACATACATTTACATTGCAAACATATATAGATTCAAAATGGCGGCGCGTTTAAAATTGTTGCGTACACGAGCACTTGCCGAGCCTGCGGGACGGGATATTAAAGTTGCATGTGTTCACATGGCGATTTATATTGCAGTCAGCTGAAGCGTTACAAAAGAAATACTCTATCAGAGGATTCAGAGGATAGATAACTATAAAAATAAACTGCGATATTTACTTAAACTTTATTGCACAAAACAAATGTAAGTACTTAAGTAATTACTTATGGTGGATTTAATGCTGAATGGCATTTTTTACCAGTCAGTCAAGCAGTATAGAAAACGCACTAAACTTTCTCGTCATACAAATTTTTAACACTTTCAGAAAAATATAGTAAAGTGGTTTCTGGTCAACAAGGCATTCGATATAATGATTGCTGAATTCCCTGAGGCAATTTAACTCACAACCTGATTGTATTGGAGCACATCAATTTTAATTATTTATTATAATTGACAATGTAAAAAATACTTTAATGAATACCATGACATATACAGGGTGGGAGGGACTATACCGACAAACTTTAACTATAGATTCTAACAACTATTAGGAGTAAAAAAAGTTATGTGATGTATATTCAAAAAACGCTTACTTTCAGAGATATTCATTATTTTTTAAATGAAAACTCCCAAGTGCGTAACAAGCCCTAATAAATGTGACTAAGATAATTTTACTATTTTTTTAAAATCATTCAAATAAACAGCAATTAACCTTCGCGGTATTTAATGGTAAGCGACTACGAGGCCAAAAAATTACCTTTCGTTTCCATTTTAGCTTTTTTTCTTTTTGATAACTTTTCCTCCAGTAAGGACATGTTTATAACGAGGGGCTGAATTTAATGATTTATTTTGTTCCATAAGACTATTAATGTAAAATGACAATATTCGACCCATGTTGATATAACATTATTTACTCGTCACACCACCAGGAATTCATGGCTAAAATATGTCGGTATAGTCCCTCCCACCCTGTATATTATGATGTGACAATATTTGATTAATGCAAATAAATAATATGATACCCTTATAGACATTCGAAAGAGGCCATATATAAATAGCAGGGTAGATGTAAGTATAGATGAAAAACTTAACTAAAGCACCTGTTGCATGTAGTAGAGGATGAAATTTATATGGAACTTATGTCCTTTTCCTAAAATGGAACGTAATGAATATTTTTGAAAAGGGAAACTGGTGAGTTTCTTCCGGCTTCTTCTCACCAGAAGGTCACTTCCCGAAGCGCCAAAAAATAATAGAATCATACATGTACTTGCAAAAGAGCCCTTGAGGGTTACGTGTAGAAATAAATGATTTGATTTGATTTATTGAGAAATTCTCTTACTCTCATTTGAATGCCACAAGGATTTCAAAGTTTAGTATCATTTTTAAGCCGACAATGTTACTCGACTGCTTCAGACTATCCGGAAGCGGCATATATGTATTAAAGTAACTTCGCGAGGGGTTTGAAATTGTAACAAGCACTTGTAGAGGGTGTACGGCGGGCTATTAAAGTTTCGACGGCACATAAAGGGTTATTACATATATGTAGCGTGTTTAAGTCACACATACGACATTAATTGGAAACGGCGCAGTGATATATTAATCCTTTGTGGACTTCAGAATTGTGGTGAGGATATATCTGTCATAGTGGTAAAATTTTATAGGATTTGATTAAAATTGCTAGAATAAATACGCTTAAAATCACAAACGATTATGAACAAGGTACGGGATTGGCTAACTTCTTCGGATTTATTTATTTTGTGTTAAAATGTTGACTGATGTTATAAAGTCGCTTGCAATTGTATATGATATGAACTCACGGACAATGAATTCGGGTCATTTTCTATGAACAATAATATAGAAAATAACCCGAATTCATTGTCCGTGAGTGTAAACCAATTTCTAGCACATTTTACAATGTTCTCATATTCACTAGGTACCCCATTATTTTATTATTATATAGTAAACAAACAGCGATGATGATTTTATAAATAGCTATGCTAAAATACAAGGCTGCCTATTAATTATTAATAATTCTTATGAGTTCATTACGATCTAGTTACAGCACTGTAAGCAATACCGCGATATGCCTTCGTACGTGTCGAAGAGAGACCACAATGTAAACAGGATATTAAAGTTTCGAGCTCCAAAGGCACATAGCGGTTTTATATATATTAAGTAAGTACGAATGTCTGCATGTGGCAGACCGCGTCAGAACTTTTCGAAGTTTCGAATACTTTGCAAATCTCCCAGTTCAACTGCAAGCATAGTCGTGAATAGTACTTTTGCGCTATTGACAAATAATCTGTTAGAAATGTTAGCAAGATTACAAGTATATTTGGGAATGTACCGGGGACCCATTAGACCCTGATTTATAGAAAGTACTTTAATATTAGCTACTTTTTAGGGTTCCGTACCTCAAAAGGAAAAAACGGAACCCTTAATAAGATCACTTTGTTCCATCTGTCAAGACCCTTTATCTAGAGAACCCGTGGAGGTATCGATTTGAAATTAAAACCATATTCTCAAGACTACGGTCCTTTGATGCTGTGAAAAAAATCAAACTTCTAAGTTAACGTGAAAAAACGATAAAATAAAATAAAATAATTTATTTCTGTAAGTAGGCCCTCAAGGGCTCTTTTACATGTCTTTCTTACATTCTTTTATCTTTTTTTTTCCTTTTCTTTTGGCGCTTCGGGTAATGACCTTCTGGTGAGAAGAAGCGCCGGAAGAAACTCACCAGTTTCTCTTTTCATACATGAGATATGAGATATGGCCGTTTATGCCGTAAAAAACGTAAATTTCGATACTCTCAAGGAAACCAAAATTCAAAGGGTACTTTCCGTTGACCTAGAACTATGAAATTTGGTATATTTTTAATTAAAGCATAAAAAATATAGACTTTACTATGGGAATCAAAATGTGTTAGACAAAAGTGCTAGCCCGTTATAATTACTTGCGTATTTTTCATGCACTTACATTCAAAACGAAAAAACATGCCAATAAATATAACAAACTCGACATGTGCTACGCCTCCCTACGAGGCATCCTCAGGAGAAGCCGGAGATGTTGACCGTCCGGCGTCCGCTGACGACCAATCATTTTTCGCGGATTAGCAAAGCAATATTTTTGTTTTTATTCCTATTGAAATTAATAGTTTATATATATTAAAACCCTTAACTCAAACTCAAACTCATTTATTTCTGTAAGTAGGCCTCAAGGGCTCTTTTACATGTCTGATTATTTTCTTTTGGCGCTTCGGTAGATGACCTTCTGGTGAGAAGAAGCGCCTGAAGAAACTCACCAGTTTCTCTTTTAAAAACAACATTACAACAATTGAGACATTATTACATAAGATGACATTTATAAAATGCAACAAGCAAATAACTGGGCACAGTTTTTTTTACCTTTTACCGAGAGACGTATATAATCTCCGGATCCATTACATTACAAAACTTAAAACTACATTTTTAGAGATGTAAAGGGTCTCTAGGCGTCAAAACACGATAAAAATATAGAAAATAGGCAAACATAGACTAAAATTAATGGAGATGTAAGGAGTCTCCGTTGTCAAAACATTATGTTTTGGAGGTGTAAAGGACCTCCAAACGTCGAAATACAAAATGGGAAACGCATGTTTCACGTCGAGAAATAGACTATTAAGCTAACAGTCATTACAACTGCATACTTATGCATTGTACCGATATTGCACCGATATGTGCCCAGGTATTGCAAAGTATAGTAGGTACAAAGCGAATACCGCTCGGTCGCGTTTTAAATTTGTTACAAGCACTTGAGGACCGGCTGCGCCGCGATATTAAACTTTAGCACGCCGTTCCGTGCGTTACACGCGGGTATATAATGTATCTGTACTCCAGTCAACGAGGTTTATTCATGAACAACTTTTTTATTTTATTTGCCATGAATTGAGAACATAACAAATTACTTACAATAGTGAAACACTACAATACTACACTTAATAACATATTAATTATAAGTACCTAAAATAGCACAGCCATTGTATAACTTATCAGATCAGCCTCATAGAACTCAGACATGCTATAGGGACACATTTCAATGAAATATTTTCTTCAAACTATGATCAATTTGGTGTTGGTTATTGCGATTGAACAGAGTACTCATAGTGTCAACGACCCAATTGATCGGGCTAGTATTCTATTACCTACAAATATTACGTTAAATACGTATGTATAAAATGATAATGGGGTTTTACCTCGTAATAAATTCCAGAAGTTTCGTTTCGCAACCGGGCACGATAAGCGAGAATACTTAGTTGAATTAGTTTTACACCGACAGTTTGTAAAGTACCAGATTTGTATGCAATTCGTCCGGAAATTGGAAAATTTAAATCTCATTTTTGGTTTTACCGGAGTCGTGTAAAAAGTTAGTGAAAAGTGCTAATAACAATAAAGCACAGAGCACGAGGAAGAAACTGGTAAGCTTAATAAAATAATTTTTAATAAAAAATATCTATGTGACATTACAACGCCTTATTAAATACATCTTGTATTTAGAAAATCGCTTATCAGTTAAGTAGTTTTTGCCTTACTTTGGAGAGTTTAACTTTCTTTACATTAGATGGGAAAGGTCAAAGTCCTGCGATTTTGAAAGTCCGGCTGAAATAAAAATCCTGTAATTTTAGGATAAAGCACGAGAAGCCAAAACAGAATGATGTAGGTATAAACATGCGAAAAAGATTGAAAAAACTTTCTTTATAGCAATACTATTAAAAAAATAAAAACCGGTCAAGTGCGAGTCGGACTCGCGCACCGAGGGTTCCGTACAAAAGCGTCAGTAGATACGTGAATAATTCAAGAAAAACTGTATGCTGGGACAAACTTAACTTTGCTCTTGTAAAACTGTTGTCCCCATACATCGACATATGCCGCGGTTAGTTTAGTAGGAGCTAATAAGGTTGTCTTACGATTTTTGCGAATTTCTAAAAAACGCTGCAAGTTAGGAAAACCGTTTTATTTTTCCTGTAATATTTAGGATAATATTAATAATCGGTAATTATTACAGATTTTTCTGTTCAGTAACTTCGGAGATAATAGGGGGGAATGGTATTTTTTTTAACGTTTTTGGTCTTAAATCAAAATCTACACGTATAAGAAAATAAATAAAAACGGTTTTGAAATCTTCATTTCATCTGATATCCCACTCGATATATTAGCTCAACTTTTGATTTTCGACATCCCATTTCGGTCCCCTTTAAAAAAAAAGTTAAAAAGGTATAGGATTTTTATTCTGTTCCATAGGCTCGAATTAGCGGTTTTTAACACTATTCCAAATTTCAAGTCGATAGCATCAGTAGATCCTGAGATATCTTGCTGTGACAGACGGACAGACAGACAGACAGACAGAGTCGCACCATAAGGGTTCCTTTTTTACCATTTTGGTACGGAACCCTAAAAACTGACCAAGAGCATGTCGGACCATGCTCAGTGTAGGGTTCCATAGCCGTAACTATAAGGTAAAAAATACGATGTCAAAAAGTACAACAATAAAAGAGCGTATCTTCGTAGCCATTACGTCCTTTTTTTTTGAGAACCGCAGTTAATCGGCAATAACTCAAAAACGGTTGATTCAATCTTGTTGAAAATATTTTTCGTTGAAAGTATTAATTATTACCTTCGTGATTTTTTTCATATTTTTCGGACACACGGTTTAGAAGATAGAGGGGGGGGGGGGACACAATTTACACAACTTTCGGAGCGATTATTTCCAAATATATTCATTTAATCAAAAACATTACTTTAAAACCTTATAGTGCTTTTTAAAGAGCTGTCGAACTATGCACCTACCACACGTTGATATTTGCTGAAAAAATTTTTTTTTAGTTTCTGTAACATGTATGGAGTGCCCCCCTAAAAATATTTATTTTAGTTGTTTAACTACCAAACTAAGTAGCGGCTTATACAAGACACCTATATTCCAAATTTCATCAATATCCATCATCATCGTAAAATGCCTTTGACATATGGACAGACGGACATACGGATAGACGGACGGATGGACATGACGACCATTTTTGCCATTTTGGCTACGGAACCCTAAAAAGTCACGTAACACGTAACCGATATATCGTAGCAACGGTATCTCGTGCGAACTGTGAAACAGATATCGACAGGGTTGTCACTATTTATTGCTTTTTATTTGACACCGTATTTATTCTGAATCATTCCTATTATTTGTTATTAAATAACGCGGTAACAATTGGATGTATTGAGATGAAATTTCGTACGCAAGTAGACCAAGTTTTGGATTGAAAAACATAGAATACTTCATGTTCCAGTAAAGAATTCACTTAGGATGATGACGCAAATAAAGCGGGCAGAGCCGCAGATGAACGCTAGTATTAGATATATAGGTAGATTTGCAGCGAGTTTTAGTTTTAAAATGAACTTAAGTCAGTAATTACCAAAGCCTGCACAAGGTATTTCGTTACAATTAAAATTTCATCGCAAACATTTCACGACCCCTCGAATTAAGCAACATTCGAACTCGCGTCACGGGATTAACAGCCTAGCTTCAATCACTTAAAGTTCATTTTAATAATTTATACATTCGTGACCTTTCAATTATTCCAGAACTCGCATCAATCGTGTCACTTAAATACCGACCTTGTCTCATCGACATAAAGTTCATTTTTGACTGCACGCACAAGTAACATACGATGTTGTGATCATCGGTGCACGTTGACCTTACCGAATTCGCCAGCCCTGCAGGTAACTAGGGCAAGAGCTCGTTGCTAGGCAACGGCCCGGCTTTGCGTCCCTGGCCCGGGTGCATGCCGACCATACCGGTTGTAAATAGAAGCTGCCGATATAGCGTTAATTTCGCTTGACCCGTGTGGAGTGGAGGGATGGGTGCCATTGGTTTTTTTGTAATTTCGTTGCATCACAGTACCTACTTTACGAATACGAACAGTGTTTCGATGAATACAAATACTTATACGAATACTTGCATGTCGCATAAAGCGGGATGAAACGGAACGCAAGTTTTTTGACTATAGAGAGGTGCATATTTTCCGAAAGTTTAATTCCGATGTGGACAAAAAGTTAGGGCATCCACACATCAAAGTCGCGTGGTGGTATCTATAGGCCTATAACATAATTCAGAGCGTTTTCAAACTTTATAAAAAGAAGCTGATTTGATTTGTCCTCAAATAACCTGATGCCTTAGCCCTGTCCCCGCATCTCACGCATACATAATCATATGTCGTGTCATGTAGAGTTCAGTCGGTGTGTGCGTTAATAATGTACGACCCGTTAACAGCACGGCGGGATGTACGTGCCCGCTAAGTACCACAGATTATTACTTACTGACCACCTCTAGGGCTGCGACTCGAGAAAAAATTGCGAGGAATTGCACATAGCAGGATGAAGTTCAGAACAAATACTTTACTAAAAGAGGATGAGTTGGGATTTCCTTGAAAATAAGATATAAAAGGGATGATGAGGGAGGAAAATGTTAGAAAACTCACGTAGACAAAGTCGCGGGGTGGAATCTTGTTCAATCGTAAGTCATGAAGAGTTCGGTCGTCGTGTGGGTTTAAATGTGCGGTCCGTTAATAAGACGGCGGGATATACGTGCCCATAAGTACAGCAGATTATTCTTACCGATCACCCCTAGGGCTGCTCCTCATGAAAAAATCCCGAGAGATGCAGATAACGGGTGTAAGATCACATGTTTTTTAGAAAATAAAGACGCGCAATGAGGCAAGGACGAGGGAGGAAAATTATGGAAAATCCACGTAGACGAAGTTGCGGAGCGAAATCTAGTTGAATCGTAAATTCGGTCGGTATGTGGGTTAATAATGTACGGCCCGTTAACGTACCGGCAGATTATTACTTACCGACAGGGCTGGGCAAAATACATGATTTGATTTAGTTGAAATACAAATTTCAAAATACTTTTCCACAGGTATTTGAAATACGAAATACAAAATACTTCGAGGTCGTGTAGTTGAAATACAAAATATAGTATTTTGATTAGTTTTAATTGAAATACAAAATACAAATTACAAAATACATTGAGGGCAGTGGAAATCGACGCGTTAAAATGCTAAAATCGCAAAGCATGATGTAGTTCTAATTTGTTGGTATGACTGTGACTGAAGTGAATCCAATCCAAATTTACACCTACGCCATTATTGAACTTTTTTGGATTCGTTCTATATGCATTTTTCACAGTAACATCTTTGGCACAAATTAACTACATTCAATTTGCTATAAATTAGGTTCTTTTAATTTTTACTGTAAGTGTGATAGGTACCGAGAATTAAGGTTTTGAATTTCAAGAAACTCCAAAAAGCAGATATGCTCTTTCAAACTTTGTGTCCACCTTGCCCATTTATATTCCGAGCTGATTCTCGGCACAGGTGTTCCTTGGATAGTTTTGAGTCCTTTGACATTGAGAACCATCAATATATTATCAAGAAGCCTTGCGCGAGTAGTAGCCGGTGAGGTGAGAAGTTCGGATTCAACACTTTTTAGGGTTCCGTACCTCAAAAGGAAAAAACGGAACTCTTATAGGATCACTGTTGTCTGTCTGTCCGTCTGTTAAGTCCCTTTCTCTCGGGAACATCTGAAGGTATCGAGCTGAAAATAAAAGCATATACTCAGGTCTACAGTCCCTTGAAACTGTGAAAAATCTAACTTCTAAGTTAACGTGAAAAAAAGATACGGCCGTATATGCCACAAAGAACGTAAATTTAGACACTCTGGAAACCAAAATTCAAAGGGTACTTTCCGTTGACTTAGAACTATGAAATTTGGCAAGTAACACATTTTTCCCTATACTTGTAGTATTTAAGATGGTATTGACCGTCTTACTACAAGTATAGGGAAAATCTGAAAACTAAATTTATAATTAAATAAAAAAAATAAGAATTTACTAAGAGAATCAAAATGTATAGGGTACTTTAATATATGTAGGTACCTACAAATTTGTATGGAACCCTCGGGTGAGTCCGACTCGCGATATTTTTTAAGCAATTTTACTCCAAAACTATGTATGCCAGCGAAAATCGTATAAGGACATTGGCAAACCCTGTACTTTGTCTTATTTTTTGCAATAAAGTGTTTACATACATACAAACCATTAAGACATGGCGATTTTTTTTTCTGCCACTAACACTCAACATTTTCATATAAAAACTTAAACTAAAAACCAAAAAATAATATGTTAATCACCCCAAAGAAATGGATAATCAACGATTCATATATACATATACAGATATGTAAACTTTTTAACCTGTTATTTTTGAAGTTGGTGCCTGCCACGTAAAGCTGCCTGTGTTGAGCTCCTTAGCTGGCACCGACTTCAAAAATAACAGGTTAAAAAGTATACATATCTGTATTTAATATGTATATGAATCGTTGATTATCCATTTCTTTGGGGTGGTTAACATATTATTTTTTGGTTTTTAGTTTAAGTTTTTGGAAGTCGGTTTTTATTTTTTGTTTTAAAAATTTACTTTATTTTTAAATTTTTAGTGGCGCTGGAAAAATATTATTTTAACCAAATAGACTTAAGTCTATTTAGTTAAAAGAAAAAAAATCCAAATCGGTCTAGACGTTTTCAAGTAACCGAGGAACAAGCCTACATAAAAATTGCTCTTTGTTTTGAAGTCGGTTAAGACTGGGAACTTATTTCTAATAAGAAATGCACGAGAAAGTAAGAAAAATACCAAAATCGCATATGTGTGCCTATGATATTTGAAGAGTTCCCTCGATTTCTCCAAGATCCCATCATCAGATCCTGATTTGGTTGCAATGGGTCCACCTCGGAGGTATACCCTTTTAAACAAAAAAAGAATTTTCCAAATAGGTTCAGCCGTCTTTAAGTAATCGGGGAAGAAACCTAGATACAAATTAACTCTTTGTTTTGAAGTCGGTTAACACTAAAAACTTGTTGCTAATAAGAGATGGACGAGAAATTACGAAAAATACCGAAATCGCTATAATAATAATAATAATAATAAGAGTGTAAGGACCTCCGCCTCTGGCTTGCCTTAACCGGCCGTCCAGAGTGGAGTCGCGAGAGCTATATGCTCCAGGCGTGGAAGTGATAAAAGGCATAACGCCGCGAGTACCCTCGGAGAAAGCGCAGCAGCACCTCTCGACACCCTGCAGCCCTCGGCACTGGTGTTGCCCCTAGCTAGGCCATTGCTCATAATGTCGCTATTTATTTAACAGGGGCCCATCAGCGGAGGGCAAGTCACAGTCTGTCAGTGCCACGAAAGCCATGAGACACTTTTCCTGACAGGCGCCGTCATGTCTCAATCCATAACCCAGTAATTTAGTCCATATTTCCACCGCCATAGCCCAGTAGAGTTAGATTCCATCAATCAACAATAGTCCTTGCATTTGGCGGGGGCTGTCTCTGCGTGCGTCCCATGACACGGGCAGGGACAGCATCCGCTGGGTGTATACTTTGCCTCTCATTAAATTGTCGAAAGGGCCTCTACGCGTTGGCTTCGGCTCCGCGCACGCCTCCCAAAGGGCCGAGACACCATTGTCTCGTGTACGGGAAAGACATAATAATAATTTATTTATTTCAGGCATCAGAGGCCCATAGATAAATACCTTACAATCTAACATACATAATCAAATTACAAAATAAACTTAACAACTAGCCTATAATATTTGAAGAGTTTCCTCGATTTCTCCAAGATTCCATCATCAGATCCTGACTTGGTTGCAACGGGACCACCTCGAAAGTCTACCCTTTCAAACAAAAAAGGAATTTTCCAAATCGGTCCAGCCGTCTTCAAGTAATCGGTGAACAAACACACAAAAAAATAAATAAAAAAAAACATACAGACGAATTGAGAACCGTCCTTCTTTTGGAAGTCGGTTAAAAACCAGACAAATGCGATTGGGACTCGCCCACCGAGGGTTCCTTACAAATACTTGAATTAAGAAAAAGGTCTTTAAATATATACTATATGTTTTATGATTCAATTACAAATGTATAGTTTAAAGATTTTTCCCTATATTTGTAGTATAAGACGGTATGACTTGCCAAATGTCATAGCTTTAGGTCAACGGTAAATACCCTACCCTACAAATTTTGGTTTCCTTGAGGGTGTCGAATTATATAGGGGCTCCGTGTTTTCCTTTTGAGTTACGGAACCCTAAAAGTGGAATAAAGCAATAAATCCACAAGAACACAACAATCAAAATACAACAATCAAAATAAATTCATTAACTCTAACCAGCAATTTACGCTTCCAAAACAGCCCGGATAAAATCATTCAAACTTATTTTCGTGCCATCAACGATTTTACAATGACGAAAACTAAAAATAAGGCACCATGTTGAGCATGACGTCACAAGGTAGTATTTCATACTAAACTGCATACTTTCGGAGCGTTTTGACACTTCATAAAAAGAAGCTGATTTGAACTGTCATCAAGTAGCCTATTGTAAACTTTTCATAGGTATACCTTTTTATTTTTAACTACGAGAGACGCCATGGAAAAATATTAGTTGATAATAAAACGACACTCATTTGGTGTTCGATCTCTCATTCCGGGTGGAAAGTTTAATCATTCAATATTATTGAAGACTGTCCAATTGCAATGTATTTTGTTCGAATGTATTTTGAAGCCATAGATATTTGAAATACTAATTACAATATACCGCAACATCAGGTATTTGAAATACCAATTACAAATTACATTCTTAGGAAGTAATTGAAATACAAATACCAAATACGTATTTGTATTTCAAATACGTATTTCAATTACAAATATTTCAAATACTGCCCAGCCCTGCTTACCGACCACTCGACTACGGCTGCGACTCATGAGAAAATCGCGAGGGACATGTGACGTTAAAGGGATTGCAGCCAGACTCGAAAACCGAAAAACGAGTACTTTTCGATTAAACTCGAAAACCGAGTTCGGTTTCGATTTTTACTCGAAACTGTCTGAAGTAGTTTTAATTTTTTTTTTGTGTAATGATAATGATTAAATTAGTTTGTAAACTCGGGATTAAGTAGGGTAGTAGGGTAGTTTTTAGGGTTCCGTACCAAAATGGTAAAAAAGGAACCCTTATGGTGCGACTCCATCTGTCTGTCACAGCAAGATATCTCAGGATCTACTAATGCTATCGACTTGAAATTTGGAATAGTGTTAAAAATCGCTAACCCGAGGCTATTGGACAGTAAAAAAATCTTATACCTTTTTCCTTTTTTTTTTAAAGGGGACCGAAATGGGACTTTGAAAATTGAAAGTAGGGCTATTATATTGAACGGGGTATCAAATGAAAGGGCTTGATTTGTAGATTAAAACACCGTGTTTATTTTTTTTTCTTAAATAAGTAGTATTTGATTTATAATGCCAAACGTTAAAAAATACCATTCCCCCCCTATTATCTTCGAAGTTACTGAACAGAAAAATCTGTAATAATTACCAATTGTTAATGTCGTCCTAAATATTACAGGAAAAATCATAACGGTTTTCCTAAGTTGCACCGTTTTTTAGAAATTCGCAAAAATCGTAACACATACTTATTTGCTCCTACTAAACTAATCGCCATACAGTTTTTCTTGAACTATCTATGTAGCTACTTGAGTTTGTACGGAACCCTCGGTACGCGAGTCCGACTCGCACTTGACCGGTTTTTAATCTATCCATCAGAAACCGTCAAATGAGGGTGTTTAAAAATCATAAATCCACCAGGTGGCAGCAGGGTGGCGAATGGTCTATTTGGCAGTAGATGTCAAAATCAGGTGATGTGATTGGTGGATTTTGACACCTACTGTCAAAAAGACCATTCGCCACCCTGCTGCCACCTGGTGGATTTATGATTTTTAAACACCCTCATTGTGAACGACCTTGCACTTACCGACAAAGAGTTTACAATCTGTCGGATTTCCTAGAGGATATGGCACCATAGACCACATACACAGTGAGGCAGATAATACAGAAGACTGAGGAGTAAAATCAGCCCCTGTGCTTAGCATTTGTGGACTATGAGAAAGCTTTTGATTCTGTCTGGTTCTGGAATCCTTGCAACGTTGCCAAATAGACTGGCGATACATCCAAGTGCTGAGATGTCTCTACGCCGTCCAAGTACAGAACCAGCAGACTAAGCCCATTCTCCTGCAGCGGAGTGTGAGACAAGGGGATGTCATTTCCCCCAAATTGTTCACGAATGCACTGGAGGATGTGTTTATGACGCTAGCTTGGGAGGGTCGTGGCATTAATATAAACGACGAGTACATTTCACACTTGCGATTTGCAGACGATACCGTCATTTTGGCTTGAACTTTGCAGGATTTAGAATACATGCTGAACGGTCTAGCTGCTTTTTCTCAACACGCCGGTCTTAGGATGAACTTGGGCGAAACCAAGGTTATGTTCAACGTTATTGTTTTACCGAAACTGACTGCAGTGCAGGACGCCCTTCTCGAAGTTGTTCAGGAGTACGTTTACCTCGGGCAAGTTCTGCAGTTAGGTAAAAATAACTTTGTAAAAGAGGTTAATAGAAGAATACAGCTGGGTTGGGCTGCGTATGGGAAATTACGTCGAGTCTTCTCGTCGTCCATTCCACAATGTCTGAAGACAAGGGTTTTCGATCAGTGCATCCTACCTACTAGTCTTGACATACGGAGCCGAAACGTTGTCGCTCACGGGAAGGCTGAGTACCTACGTAAATTTAAGGTCACTCAGCAAGCTATAGAAAGGGCCATGTTGGGAGTATTTCAGAAGGATCGTATCCGTAATGATGTGATCCGACAGAGAACTAAAATCGTCGACATAGCCCAAAGGATTAGCAAGCTGAAGTGGCAGTGGGCTGGCCATATCTGCCGCAGAACCAACAAGCGCTGAAGCAAGCGTGTTCTCGAGTGGAGACTACGGATCGGCAAACGTAGTGTGGGGCGCCCTCAGACAAGATGGAGTGATGATCTTCGCAAGATGGCTGGCAGAGGTTGGATGCCAGTGGCCGCGGATCGTGCTCGATGGCATGACATGGGAGAGGCCTATGTCGAGCAGTCGACTAATACGGGTTGATGATGCTGATGGTGGTGCGTATACACAACGTATTTCTGTCATTTTGCTTTTCTGTCGTTTCGCGTGTGTGTCATTTTGCGAAGTCAGAATATGTCTTTATCGAATTAAAGGCATTTTTTTATGCAGTAGTCAGTTATTACGTCGATTACTTACGTGTTACGAAACTTAAAAACCTATTTTTAAGGTTTACTTAAGTAAAAATATAAAAATCCGTAATATTATAAGGACGCAAAAAAACTCGAAAAACCGCGGTTATTAACCGAGTTCTATTTCGATTAAAACTCGATCGAGTTACTCGGTTAACCGAGTTTCGAGTAACTCGTTTGCAATCCCTTTATACACACTACTCGATTTTTTAATTTCAGTACTTTAAAAATATGTCAAATTTCTGTCGTTGAAAATGATCATTGGGATGCGGTTGTATTATAAAAAGAAATTGCAACTCAGCATAATGTAGTAAAATCAAGTTATTTCTGTAGCAATTATGAAGTCTTTAGGTATACATATTGGTAACCTTGGTGGTACATCCTACGTATACTAGGAAGAAATAACTTGACAACATTAACTCATTAGCTATGAAATAGACAAGATCCTTGGAAAAGTTAACCCACTCAATTGCCATGTGACAATCCGGCCAAGACTCTCGGGAAATTCCTTGTACTGTCCCGGGATAGATTTAATCAGAGAGTAATCTTCGTCTTTAAACAAAGTGGTCACAAAGTGGTCACAAAGTGGGCACAATGCTCTAATAACAAAATGAGTAGGAATTGTATGGTGGTTACGTCCTTTTAAAATGTGGTAATGGCTGAGGGGTCTTTTGTGAGGAGGGCACAAAGGGATTGCGTTAAAAATGTGTATTATGCGATCATTTGTAGTGATTAATGATGCTTATCTTAAGATTTAGCCAAATGTCCTCTTTGTGCAGTGGTTTTGTCGAGTATTAGTTTCTACCGTTATAACAATGAGGGTTTCTAGAAATAATAATTCCATCAGCCAGCTGTACAATGGCGAAAGTTCTTTTTGACAGAAGGTGACAAAAACAACCAATCACACTGCAATATTTTAACATCTATCTTCAAATAGACCTGTCAAATAGATCATTACTGTTTCTAGACCTAATTTTGTCCTAGAGCAGATACAATGAGGGCTTTTACACATAAACACGATACGATATCGCGTCGTGCTACGACACGGCATCGTTTAACGATGCGACATCGTGTCGTGGCAAAAATTCAATCAAAAAACAACTTTATATCAGTGTTGTAAGATTTAAATTAAAATATAATTATCCATGACACGACGTCGCATCGTGACACGGTGCCGTGACGTAGCACGGCGCGATATCGTATCGTGTTTATGTGTTAGACCCTAACGTTGTGACGGTTCTGAAACTGTTATGTAGGCTAATTCACGATGTCGCTTCCTATCTCGTCTCTAATACAGAATAGGACTACGTCCAGAAGTGTATTTCAGGTGGGAGTATAAATACATGGTTTTGTCACTGATTCATTTTATTATATAGCTTTTCGACAAATCGTGGATGATAAAAATTCGCCCCGTGCGACCCAATAAATAAAAATTCATTATCTCCAATTACATTCCAGCGATTCAATTATCGGCAAAACAACATATTGAATCCGCTCAAATCGAGCATGAGCCTTATTTTTTTGTATCCGTGTGTTTATTCTACCCACACACATAAAGAGTGTGGTAATACCCCATCCTCAAGGTCGCATAGGCTTTTAAAAATACGGCCGTAATGTCTATCGGAGCGTCCAAATGTGTGCTCAGTACACGTGGCCGCGACCCATTCATGTCGGGCCCCTTCGGCCCCCTTCGGCCCTCGTCGGCCCCGGTCGGCCCCGGTCGGCCCCCGGCCCGGCCCACCGGCCTCCCGACGCTGTTGCTCGCTAGTATTTGCCGAGCGATAAGATTCTTGGCCTTTTTTGCTTGGTTTATTCACTGCGTATTTGCGCTTCGGGTTTATGTCTTGATTTTCTGTTAAACGCGATATTTGGAGTTTTTGTAGCGCATTTGCATGGTGTAAACAATGAGTGGCTCTCGGGAATTGAGGATGTCCTATGGCTATTTATATCAAATATGCTAGCTTACTTACTAGCTTTTGCTCGCGACTTCGCCCACACTGTTAACCAGGATAAAAAGTATCCCACGTTTGAATCCAGGGCTTGGTCTACATGTACGCCAAATAACATTTCAAGCCATTCAGTTGTTACCGCCTTTTTTAGTAACAAACATCCTAACATCTTCACAAACTTTCACATTCATAATATTAATAGGATGGATAATATGGATAGATTAGATGGAAGTATGGATGGATATGGACTAGTTTTTAAGTATGGATGGATGGTAACCGCAAGCGTAGTTTGAGACGTCGATATAACCAACAGGCGTAACAACCCGACAAATCAAATATGGATATATGTTATCATGCTCATACATCGTGAATATTTCATGACCGCCCGGATATTACATCGAGAAAATTATTTTTATGAGCAATCCTAACGCTCTCGCGACATCGTTACTGATGTCATAACTGCAAAAATGAGTTTGTTTATTTATTTATTTGTTATGCTGATAATCCTTAACCATTCATTCAATTGTTGTAATGTGCAAAATTGCGCAATGATTTTATTTTCTTTTCTTTCTCTATTTCTTTCCTTCTTTTCAATTGCAAGCGGCGCGATGTACCTCTTGTCCGAAGAAATTCTACTGCTATTACACTGTGCCATAGTTTTCTCCAGTCAGTACCTCTAGCACAACTGTGACACGCGACTCTTTGTCGTGCGACAAATGCTACCTATCTCTTTCCACTCAATATAGTGTGACACTGACAGGTGATGCTCTGTCGCGCGAGAAACGAAGTCGCGGCCAGTTATGCTAGACGTACAGGTGTGGCAATTCCATATTAAATGTCATCACACCTGTGTGCTGTGTGGTACCACTCTTCTCCTGCCCGGCGCTATTCTCGTCCAATACGTTCGATTATGGCCCATTCTCCTAAACGAATATTTCTAAAAACGTTTGTACAGTCGAGTTCATTTACATCTACACATGTAAGAGAACAAAAATATCTGAACACGCTTTTATGCTCGTAACAATAGGGTTGTAAATGAACTCGACATTTTGTATGGACAGGTTAACTGTCACAAAAGTCGTTAATTAACCTATTTTGATACTGATTTTTTTAATGATAAACACTACTATTATTGATTATTTTTCATTATTAAGATTCCATCGGGAATATTTTTCCTTGAGTATCTAAATGAATCAACAAGACATCAACCAATAATAAATGTATCATCAAAAAGATCGGTAACAAAATAAGAATCAATTAAGGATTCGTTAATTGATGCACAAACTTTTTTAGAAATGCTCAAACGGTGTTTGTTTCTCTTCGTTTGGGACATTAAATAAACTCGGAACTTTGTCTTCGCGAATTTGGATTTATTTTATTGGGGATCGACAATAAGGACTTCCACACGTATATGATGATAATAGGTATTGTTAATAGGTACGCAGTCATCACACTTTACACTATTATCACAATATAATAGCAGTAATTTTTCTTCCTAGAAAAGGTACATCGTGCGCTTGAATGTGTGCGCGCCGTGTACAAACGCACTACAAGCAAAGTTTTAAGAATGCTCCAGTAAGGATCACACTCATACAGACGTGCTATCGCGCATCTGTGTGAATACGTGTCGCGCGCTCCTAAACGGCCGAATTTGGACTACTGTTCGTCTTTATACTTTGCTATTATCCTATCCTATCCTATCCTATCCTATCCTATCCTATCCTACTTTCTTCCTACTAATATTACAAATGTGAAAGTTTGTGAAGATGTTTGCATGTTTAGATGTTTGGAGGTTTGGAGGTTTGAATGTTTGTTACTAAATAACGGGATAGCAACGGGCTGGATTGGGATGATTTTTGGCATGCAAGTAGACCAAGTCCTGGATTGAAACATAGAATACTTTATATCCCGGTAAAGAGCTCCCTTGGGACATTAACGGGAATAATGCGGGCGAAGCCGCGCGTAATTGCTAGTACCTAATAAACATTATAACTAAATAACTAACTCCAAACATCGAATTTACATACTATAGAAATAAGTGTCATGTGTCTATAATATTTGAGAAGTACCTACCCTCGACTCAAACCCAACCTTCTAGAGTAGGTAACTAATTTTTATGAAGTCACAGTTTTCTCCAATTATGCAGATATACTTTACTATAGAATTTTCCCGCGGCTTCGCCCGCGTTGTTCCCGTTATTGTCCCAAAGGAGCTCTTTACCGGGATATAAAGTATCCTATGTTTCAATCCAGGACTTGGTCTACTTGTATGCCAAATTTCAGCTTGATCCATATAGTTGCTACCCCGTTATTAGGTAACAAACATCCAAATATCCAAACATCTTTACAAACTTTCTCATTTATAATATTAGTGGGAAGTGGGATTGTACACCAGAAAAACACGTCGCAAAAGATAGATGAATTGAGAACAATTTAAAAAGTTAGGCGGTCATATCGCTAAAAAGCGATATCTTCCACGACCTTTGGGTAGCGGAATTGACACGAAAATAAAACAGAAAAGTAGGTGATCAAAATGTTAAATGTCAGAGAACATGTCATCATAATGTGATACAAGGTTCACGTACCTAGTAATAAGCTTAGACATAAGCATTATGGGTACATAAATGCAATAAATAAATACAATACAACCCTACTCGTCCCACCCGTGCCATTCTCGTCCAATACGCTCGATTGTGGCCCATTCTCCTAAGCGGCGTTTCTTTTCGCGTCCCTTCTCGGACCCTTCGAACGCACGTCGTTTTGGACATTAAATAACCCGGAACGTTGTCTTCTCGGATTTCATTTATTATTTAATTGCATTTTGAAACGTTTCATAGGACTTTTCACAGTACGTGTACGAATATCTAAACGTAGCAGTGGCGTTGAAGAAATCCTTGGGCAAGCCGGAGTAGGTTTGGCTTCAATTTTCTTTAAGAGCACTAGAATTAAGTGCTGAACTGCCTAATATTAGGCAAGCCGATGGGAATCGAGCTCTATGGACGCCACGCCACTGAAACGTAGTATGATGACCATTGTCTATAGAAATTTCATTCAGATTACATTATATTTTTATACCGCGGACTTTTATCATAACCATTTTCATACCTCTTACCCAGAAAAAAAAAACTTATAGTCTAGTACGAGAGATGAAAATGGTACTTTTCTATTGAATTAAAAACGGGCACCAATGTCGACGTGACGTCAAAATTCAGTTTTTTGGAACTTATTAAAACAAAAATATTGCTTTGCTAATCCGCAATATGATAACGTGTTAGTCAATTAGTGCTAAGTAGCCCATTATACTGACTTGCATATTTTATCATGCAGTCACATGCAAAATAAATAAACATACAAATAAATATAACAAACTTCCATAAAAAATCTGAAGGAGCGTCTACACTTTTTAAAAGTAAGTTGATTTGATCTTTCATTATACGGGTTCTCCCAAAAACCATGGATTATCCTTAAACAGCTGATAGAGGGTCTCAAGACTGCCCAAAATAATTATCTTATATTAGCTTAAGTAGAAATGCCTTACTTTTCGTAATATTCACATTTTTGTACAAATCTCGATTTTTGGGACATTCTGTATCTTTTTTGTATTGAGCAAAAAATGAGACAAACTATCGATGCCACGAAGCATATTCGTTCAACCGATTTTTCCGAAGGCAATGTACGCATTTAGTAACTGAATTAATTATGTTTTAAGGGTTAGGTTAGGTTAGGGCCCTGAACAGCGATCCATGTATTAATTTAACAATACGGGACTCAATCTTGAGGCCCGGACAAAGCCTGCTCGGGAGCCAGATTCGCGCTTCCAAGAAATGAGATTATCTTCGTGTTCGAACCATTGGTATTTTGATTGAAACCTTCAGTATTTAATCATCGATGTAAGATTACAAACACATATTTTTTTTATTGTACACCCTGAACATGCAACTAATTACTAAGAGATTATGGATAGCGGTAAACAGGTGGAATTAACAATAAAGAGCGATCTCTTCCAGATAACCTTTAGAAAGAGGAAAGAAGAAACGTTCGAAATAAGAAGGTTGATGATCAAAAACTCTTTCTATACTTAGTTGGTTCTTATAGGAGCCACAAAGAAATATTACACACAAAATCGTGGAGACATCTGATAGAACCACGCGAAGTTACTTAGCAACACGATAAACACACCACAGTACTTATTGTATTATAGGCATGTATGTGTGAAGTTTTACGCGTTTTTGATTCCGAACTATGAGTATGCATTTCAAGTATTTCAACCCTTCTTTCACACATGTAAAACATTCATTCTATTCACAAATAATTGTACACAGTGAGACGCCAGTAAAAGAGAATCTAAATTAACACTAGAGGTAGTTTTGCGCATTGTACAACTTTAACGAACGTAGTGCACAAGAAAATTAAACCCTACGACCTTCACATAAGGTTGTTATTGCGACTAAGATTAGCGGGATAAGTGTTTGCTAAATTAACATCCAAAAGTTATAATGGCTTCTACATATTCTCAATTATAAGTTTTAAGCGGACAGTTTTGATCATCCCTCTAACTGCTTGGTTACCTGTTTGAGTAATTATTTAGAACGGATTTAACTCTCGCGACTGACGCTTAAACTAGGTTGTTATGTTTAATTACTTTTGTTACCTATGTTTCTGTGTCGTGTTATACCTGGCTCCACTAACTTTTGCATACAGCTTGCAGATGCAGTGAATAAATCCATTAAACTAGTATTTCAACTAGAGGTTTTGGGATGCGATTATCCTGGATTAAAATCACTCCGACTTTAGTCGGGTCCAGCTAAGTTTCTTGTCGGACTCTTCTTAGCTGGGCTGGGGTTACCGAAGCAACGACTAAGCTTCCAATAGCACGCTCACACGTATGTATACACAATAACGAAAAGTTGAATCGCTTCACCTAATTCCAGTTCGTACGCTCACTTTGAGCGGTCCGCGAAAAGTCGGCAGTGATCAGTTTGCTTGCAGGATTGTAAGCCCCCCACTTAGTTAAGTCTGCTATATAAGAATTCATAACTCTAGTCAGAGTAAAATACGTTTTTGCGAAAAAAAAACTTGAGACAAGCATTTATTGCCGACTGTACTTTTTTTGTATAATCGCAAACTGCTCGTCAAAACTAATCGAATTAGCCCAAACATAGTGGATTTATCTTATATAATTTGGGTGATCCTATGGCTACCATCCGGCACCATCATCAGATCAGCTCCATGTCATAGGTAATAATAATTGCATTGTCATCTGATTTACATATTCGTGCGAAATTTCAGTTCAATCGAAAATCGAGAAGTGGGTCTTTTAAGAAGTAATTAGACACACAGACAGACACCGGGACAGGTGAAACAAAAGACTTACTTAAACTTGAGTAAAAAGTCTAAAAAAAGGTATGTTTATTCATGCCCTAGAATGAGATGAAGGGATGAGACCCAAGAAATAAAAAAATCGACAAATATGAATCACCCGAGTGCACATACTTTGGCGTATACAATGAAAACATACTTTAAGACAATATTCATACGTTTTAATATTTTGGCAATATATTGAACTGATATAAAAACAACTTATATCAATAACCTATATCGAAAACTAAATAAACCTAAACTTGAACCGTATTTGTCAGAACATTATCTCATTGAGTACCGCTTTTGTATACAGTACCGATAATACCATACTCAGTTACAAAAGTTCGGTACCGATAAGCTTTGGGCGCCCAGAATGTTCGGATACCTACCTACAGGTCGCAGAAATGTCCATTGTTGCTCCCGATAACGTAACTAGGAAACTTTGGATATTTCCAACTCCTAATCTAGGGTCTGTGCTGTACCAAGTTATAATTGGTGCATTCAAAGAAGAGTTACTGTTAGATTAAATAGTAAGTCTTCGCCAATGCTTTTACGTAAATTTATAGTCGGATTCATCATTTCTTTTGTATGTATATGTATGTAAACGTTTTATTGTATATAAAATCATACAAACATCAATATTTATGTACAAAGGTGAACTTATCCCTGTAAGGGATTAACTAACATCAAAAAAGATGGACAAACTAACAAATTTAATTCATTTGCTTACACAAACAATATAAGGCAAGTTTTTAATACACATCAAAACTTAACATAGATTATATTTTATTAATACACATATATACATATCATAATTTATATACTAAGCGTTCAATCATATTGACAAAAAAGAATCCTTTTCTGATTTGCAGTCTGAGAGCCATAACTCCCTTAGCAGCTTTTGTCGCCTGCTCTGGGATTTCGTATGTGGGAAACTCCTGTGCAAAAGTCTTATTTGCTTATGCTGTGCGTTGTTTGTCGTGCATTGCATAAGCTACATACCTATTTTCGGTATCTGTAGATAACTACATGGATAAAATTTTCGACCTCTATTTTACTTACATGCAAAAAACCACATCAATCCGTTTCTCAGTTACTGCGTGAGATTCATTTTCTATTTAACTTTTTCATTTGAAACAAAAATTTACAAAAAAACCCATTGAATATCTATCAAAACTTCTTCATATAAGTACACACTGAAATTAACTGTCACGTCTTTCAAAGACTCATAAAGCCGCTCCAACCTTTTTAACGGTAATTTAAAACAATTGGTTTTCGAATCGCATTCAAATATCCGTCGCGTCACTTGCGGCCGCTGAAAGTAATCACGGGGCTAAACTGCCGGTGGCGTAATAACTGTATGTTACGAGACAGGAGCGCGCTAGAAATTCGATAGCCCGAGAGCTGCCGCGAATTTTAAAATATTTATTCTTATCAAGCATAGTCGCGTCACTTCCGGTTACTAAATGTAATCACGGAGCTATACAGCGTATGGCGTAATGACATGTCACGGGACAGGAGCGCGCTAGAAATTCGATAAACTGGTAGCTGACGCGCATTTTAAAATACTTATTCTAGCCAAGTTTAGTCACGTCACTTCAGGCCGCTGAAAGTACGTAATCGCGGAGTTAAAGGGCTAATGGCGTAACAACTGCAAGTCACGAGATAAGAGTCCTAGGAATTCGGAATTCCAAGAGTTTCAAGATTTTATATTTCAATGAAATAGACAACGTAAGTACATACAGTTGAGTTCACAGTTACACTTATAAGAGAACGAAAGTATCTAAACACGCCTTTATGTTCCTGACAATAGGGTCGTGTTCAGATATTTTTGTTCCTATAAGTGTGTAGATGTAAATGAACTCGACTGTACGCATCTCGACTCAATGATCGAATGTCATAATAATGTGTATTGTAACACAATAATATATTCGTCTGATATCTCCTACTTTCAACATTATATCAATACGTACTTATTCGATTTTTATACATTTGATATAAGGTTTTAAGGAGCAGAAATTTCAAATAAATTAGTGTTACAGTCTTACAGTAAATAGTAAATAGACATTAAAAAACTCTCAACTTTCTTTAAAATAGTACCTATAGTTATTGTGAAGAAAGCACATTATGAGCGCAGAACGCAAAGAAGAATATAAATTTAAATAAAAAATGGCTCTAAAAAGAGCGTCAGCTCCCGAGCTGTCGTCGTCCGTTAATTAACGGCTCGCGGTCGCGCCGTAATGGAATGCTGTTTCAAACCAATCGCTTTTTTTCTGATTGGCCGACGGCGATTTCTGCAGCCATGTTGTCGTTGTCATACGACAGATTATACTGGGGTTTGTTTCAAAAGTACCACTGTTTTTTATAAAAACAACTTACATGTGAATATTCGTATGTTAGCAACATCAACATCATCATGAGTTGAACTTTGACAAATTTTATATTAAAAAGATGTCGCCTTAGTTGAAGAGACACATATGTCTATTCTTACTTAATCTATTCTTACAAAAAATTAGGGATGTAACGATACACAGTTTTGCCGATACGATACCGATACCGATATATAGTAGTTAATATCGGCGATACCGATACCGATACCGATATCTTAGCTAAATAATGAAGTATGAATTTCAGATATTTTTATGTCCTTATTATAACTAATGGCAATGACTACTGGTTATATTTACCAGAGAGTCAACCTTGAAAGTGTAAAGTAAAAATAATAAATTTTCAACTCAAAATTCTTTTTTTTTATTAAGAACCAAAGATTTAATTAACATAGTAATTATCATTGCACAGGGTAATAGAGTAGACCAATACATAAATTAAGTCAGAAATTGAAATTACTTTTTGCAGATTTTTTTTCATACAGCAAATTCTTCAAATATCGGTTGTATAATATCGGCGATACCGATATATCGGCGATACCGATATATCGGTATCGGTATCGTTACATCCCTACAAAAAATCATAGTGTCAGTTTAACTCTCAGCAGCGCCATCAGGCAGGCAAAAAAACTGGTAGCCCTCATTCAACATATAGTCTGTTTGTTCCCGAGCTAAGTAGTCATTAAAATAGTATCGATTTCATAGCATTCAAAAATGAATTCAAAATCGTAAGGCGATATTAAACGAGGCGAGGCTAAACAGGGTGGTACCTACTTAGATAAAAAAGTTAGGTAGGTAGAAAATGAGGTCATTTGTAAACTCTGACATATAACACTTTGCCCTTGTATTGCGAAACATTTTAACGTCAAAAACCCATAATATCTTCATATATAATTCTTATTTAGGGGCATACAGATGTCGAAAAATATTTTTCCTGTGGACTAATCAATAATAGTTACCTGGGCATTTCTCCAGAAATATGTCTGCGACTCATTCATCTGTCTCCATACATTTAGTATGAAAAAGGGCCAGATGAATGAGGTGACCGCAGACATATTTCTGGAGAAATGCCCACCTACAGATCCGAATACACATCACTATGTTTTTATCATATAGGCCTAGAAGTAATAATAACACAGGAAAGACGCGAACAGCTTGCTTCAGTATACAGTGTGTTACCGGTATGCGGGCTTTTATTAAAACTGATAATAATATGCTTCATTAGCAATCGTTTGCAAGTATTAGCAAATCCTAATTATGCGAATTAACAGCACAATTCAATTTCCTAAATCCGCACTTTAAATGTAGTAGGTGTACTACGTAATTATCGTTATTCATATCGCTGATGCACTTGGTACAAGGCATGTCGTGGTACGGAGGTGAAAAGTTGAGAAAAACAATCCCACAATTAATGCCGTCCTTATCATTACGTTTATGTATGGAGTTTTTTACACAGCTTAAAGAGTTTTTTCTAAAATTTGACATGACAATTACAAAAGTATTGACATTGGCTTGTCAAATTACAAAACAAACATTTATTTGCAAAACTGATATTTTTTTGCGTTAAAATGGCTAAAGACACATGTGAATTATCTGACATGATTTGTGCGACACGTGGAAATGTTCCTCAAGCCTTGAGACTTTATCGAGAGTGGTTTCGAAATCAGCGGCATCCACATAATCTTCGTTTGATAACAATGGCTGTTCAGCGAGGTCCAGAGAATGCATGGTCCTATCTGGTTAGTCTGAAAGGCCTATAAACGGAATTGTGCACGTACAACTTGAAGAAAGGATTCTCAATCACTTCAAACAGGTCCAAATGTCTAGTATTCGTATTGCTTTTCAAGTTTTATTTTATTAGTGTTGTTTTTCCGTAGTTTTCTTAAGTGTAGCAATCCTGGTATCTCTAATTGTTGAAATAGGTAGATGCAGGCATTTATCTTGATGTCTTCGTTATAAACATAGAATGAAGGGCTGGCATTTACATCTAATTGTCAATTTAGTACTTTGCTGTACATTGCTTGCAATTAAAATTTTGTTAGAAAATTTATGAAATCGGAATTTTAGTCGATGAATTAAATGAAGGTCATGGTTAGGTTAAGAAACAACGTTACTTTACCCTACTTTAAAAAAAGCCTGCTTGGTGGTAACGCACTGTATAATGGGAACATTATGAGACGGAACGAAGTTCGTCGGGAGTGGTAGTTAGATAATATAGGTAACTCAAAAGTTAAATCCAAGCCTGAGTTGCACTGGAACTTGAGTCTTCAATTTGACGCCACACTTGGACGTGGGCGTCAAAATTGTCCCTTTGATCCCGTCGCTATTTATTCACAACTAGTTGATTATTCATTCCGCTCCTGTCGGCGTTTCGGTTCACTCTTTGGAATCTCGGTTTTTGAAATTGAAAAACGCAGTACCTACACTCATATTGCTATTCGCTATGACAAAGAGTGGAATGTTTTAAATTGAAGGAAAAATTAAAAAAACAACGTAACAAGCTGACACCTACTGTCATTAAAATGTTTCTCTATAAGTATCAACCAGTCTACTCAGTTACGTTGTTTTTGTAAACATCCCTTCAATTTTATTTGATGTATAATTGGAATGACAATCGGTAAAAGCATTGTTATTTCATTTAATGTCGCAAAAATGATGTATTATTTATTTGCCGAATGAATCAAATGGAGAAATATTGAATATATTCGTATACTACATTAATTTCATTTAGTCTATTGACTACGCGACACGAAGAAAAACCAACGTCAATTGTATCAAAATACGAGTAACAAATAATAATGTATCTGCGTTTTAAATAAAAGTAATGCTATAGCTATGGAGGGTAGAGGTAAGAAGAACAAGCTTATATAAGGAATTAGTTAAAAACGTTTCCAAGAAAAAGCACTATTTAATAAAATAACTGATAGCCTGTGAACCCTCTATATTGAGGGCCTCCAACAGGGTGTAGATTGATGCGTGTAGATTGGGGCTAGGCCTCCGCACACGCTCTGGGGAGAGTATGAAATGAATTTAGCACTTTTAGCAGTTGTAGACGAAGTGAAGTGCGCGTATGGAGGGTAGAGATGAGGTTTAATAGTTTTTGTGAATAAAGTTGGTATTTAATAAAGCGGCAGTATACATAACCTTACCCATCTGCAAAAGTAGCGCCACCACTATTTAGCATATTTTGACGGACTCTTTTCGATACACAGAGACGATCCTCCTCTTCCATACTATAGCTATCCTTCTTCTACCAACACAAAGAACTAAAGTCAAATTCGAATTTGGAAGCTCTTCGGGCGTTAATATCGCTGGCTGTAAGCAGTGAGATTAGCTGCCATGATGCGACTTTATTGCGCATAGACAAGCAATAGCGGCTGAAGCGGGCATTGTGTCCGTTATGAGAGTGTTTTTAAATTTCGAGCGGTAAAGACCTAGATTCGCGGGGGTGGATTCTGTAAGACGTGATTTAGTTTTATACACGGAGGTTTATTGCGCAGAGATAAGTAATAGCAGCCGTGTGCTTGTTATGAATGTGTGTTTCTAAATTACGAGCTACAAAGACCTATTTAGATGTGTGGTGCGGTATATGGGTGGATTATGTAAGTTGCGTTTTTTTTAATTGTAACAATGCAGTGCTACTTAATTCCCTGTTTTCTTTTGTCCTCTTATTTGTATTTTTTCTCTGTTCATGTTTCGAGCAGTTTTAGCTTTAGTGGTAACACTGGTAACATATTACTAAGGCCCTTTATATGTTTCAATGTGTTTGATGTTTACATACATATTTTAAATTCGTGCTTCTGTGACCTGTACATTATGTAGAGACTATCAACTCCCATGGGCCCGTGTTTGCTTATAATAAAAAAGATAAAAAGAAGAACTGAATCGACATTAAATATTGCAAATGAGTAATTATCGAACGTCCTCACAAAATTTCACAAGAATCGGTTGAGGAATGCAACCTGTATAGTGGAAAACAACTGGACATCCGGCGGACTTTAATGAAAGCATTTTTGCCTAAACTGAAACGGAGAAGTTTCCCTCACTCGGTCAATTGAATTTTTAACCCCTGATGAAAAACGAGGGGTACTATACTATAAGTTTGACGTGTGTATCTGTGTATTACCTTGATGATGATGAGGTGATTAAAAAATATTACGTATATATGTCGGCGTTAGGGGGTAAGGGGTTGTCAGGATGTCGATTGCTGATAATTCGCAGTCGAACGTAGGTTTCCATCGATATGTGTAAGATAATAGCAATTACGATTAATTACAAGAAACGAGGGAACGCAGTGACGTTGGTTGCGGTATTTGACGTGTCCCTTCGCCCCAAAGGGCCAGCTCAACCATCACTGGCTCCAATTAATTGTCCAGCGCAATTCACAATTTCTTTGACATGCAAAATATTGACAAATCCATAACAGAACCAAGCCAATAAACGCCATTGTATCGCAAGCAAAGACACTCAAGCATTGACAAACTTGACATTCCTTCAGGGGCAGAACTCCGACACTGCGACATAATCTTATATCTTATCTTATCTATATACATAAAACTAAGTCGAGTTAGTTACACCATTTATAGCTCGAGAACGGGTGGACCGATTTTAATGATCTTTGATTTTTTGGGCTTGTCTCCGCCCCGAATAGCAGAATAACTATTAAAAAATCTAAAATTCTGAGGTGGAACGAAGTTCGCCAGGATAGCTAGTTATACATAAATAGGTATGCGTCGGCAGTCTTGCAAAAACTAAACGAAAAGTTTTCTTTGGAGCTGGTTGGGATATCGTTAAGAAAAGTCTGTTTAGATGTGTAGATTCCTCGCATTTTCGTAAAGTGATAGACAAAGTTTGCTTGTTTGAATTGCCAATAGGGTTAAGGGAACCGGTTAACCCTTTAAATTGATCGCGACCCTTGTCAAATGCAGCTTTAAGTTCAAATGAAACCTTTCTCGATACAAACTGCTTAACGTTTAACTGATTAAGTTTGAATTGCTTATACGTAAACATTTAGACTTGTACACAGAAAAAACGGCAAAACAACAATAAATATGCCGTCAGTCTCTATTTTAATAAAATAGTCTCATTTCTTGCAATTTACCTGAGCAAGTGAATGGTCTGTTCCTTTTGTCAGCAGCTGACCGTACCTTAATTTACAATATCATTGCGGAGTTATGAAGAAATCTATTCCGATGAAATTAATACTACAAATATAATTATTATCACGATTACACATTTAAACGCATTCACAACACCAACAAAGATAATAAAAAACGCTTTAAATTTTGCAGCCAGCAATCGAATATCACTAAGCCGAAGTGTTTTCGTTCGACTTGAAAGTTATCAAATATCGATGGTTTCGGAATAGCCGCCGCACGTGGCGGTTGCAACCGGTGCAATTTTATCGTGCGGCCAGACAATGTTCTCGTTAACAGCGGAATTACACGATTGTTGAGCGGTATTCTGCTCAGGATCGTGTTCGCGTATTTCGATCAGTATTCTCTACCTATACAAACATTATTGTGCCTATACATTTTTCAACCGTCTTCACAAACAAGGGGTTCTCGAATCGATTGTATTTTTTCAAATGTTTGTTCTTTCAAAAATCTGTCGTTTATGAACAGATTTACAAAAATTTATATTATGTTTTTTTAAATATGTTTTCAAAACGATAATTTGCAAAGCATGACGCGGGTTTGAGTTGAGTGCCACCAGAAATTAAGTCATTAAAATAAAGGTTTCTTAAAATCTGCGGTAGCTTGGGTATTACTACCGTGGACTGGGGTTACTTTGATTCACGGGGTAACATTTATCACCTATTTTTAAATCTTTGATTTTGAACACGTTTATTGGCTATTTTTATTGAGGTCAACCCTAATAATGAATTGCTATAAACGCCTTCAGAAACCACCTCTTTACAGCTGAAAAATCGATGAATCAAAATAACCACAGGCCACGGTACTTATTTTGTATGAGAGCACTATGAATGTGAGATATTTGGTTATACTGCCATATAAAAATACCTAATGCTGGGTAAAAATGGCTAATGTGTAAAATGTAGATAATAATAGCGATAGTAAACCAAGAAAACATTTGTTAACTTTAAATACTCCTCCTAAAATATGAAATAAATACCTAGATTAAAAAAAAACTATTAAAAAACTGTAAGTAGGTACTTAATTAGAGCTTAACTGCTCTAATTAAGTACCTACTTACAGTATTTTTCCGGTCCAGTTTTGTTTTGTTAAGCCTTAACAAAACAAAACTGGACTGGAAAAACGTTCAAAACTCCTCAAATACAAAACAATCAAGAATGCATCAAACAAAAGCTAGTAAAAAAGGGAGCCGTTCGTAAAAGAGGTTAATCAACTTCCGAGAAACTAATTACTGTGGACTTTATTATTTTTAAAGACGCCGTTTGCAAAGTTCCTCGATGACTTGGGCTCTCGTCATTCTGCCATAAAACCGCGTTCAGAAACCGGTTTCTTGTTACAGTTTTTACGCCGCGTTTTATGAATTTGTAAGGAACTTTGTAATGCGTTTTTAAGTTACTCTAGTCTACTGAAAAAAATGTTTTCGAGGAGAACTTTAATTACTTTTTTCAACTTATGTAAGGTTTACTTCCTTCCAAAGGCATTATAGTCTTTACTGTTTTTGCATGATATAATAGAACAAGTTATGTTCTTCATGTGAAAGTTGATGACGTCGTCAGGAGCGGCTCACTCTGCGATTTCGCCGCGTCGCTTCTAGTACTTAGGCTTAGCCAGCGACCAGAAAGAGCATCTCGCGTTATGCGTAGAGAGAAACAATCGGATCCGGTGCGTGCCCGTGGTTGGACCCGAACTTCAGGTTTGTTAGAAAGAGAAACTTCTGCACGTAGTACTATTACTTATTCTGTGACGTCGTGTGAACTTGACTACGTCATAGCCGTTTAAGCTCGTTTACAATGGCTGCTGCCATTTCTCGTGACGTAGGTAACGTCATTCGCGGGAAAAACATGCCTTATCTTATTGCACCGCGCATATTTGTAAAAGGAAGTTAAGCGACCTAGCGAGCGAGAAAAGCGATAGTTTGGGGCAACTAGAGGGACAAATAGGTATTTCGCGTGTGATGTTTGTCCGACTAACTCAAGTACCTTCAAGGAGGCTTAGACCAGGGGTTCCCAATCTTTTTCAGCCCGTGGCGCACTTACAAGTTTAGTACTTCGTCACGGCGCCCTACCATAGTTCGCTCAAAATAGGTATTGTTGCTCTATAGGTACCCGCGAATATTTGTGGTTTTAAATAATGATAGAGGACCGGCTCACGGCGCCCCTCTTTACTTTCTACGGCGCACCAGGGCGCCGCAGCGCACACTTTGGGAACCCCTGGCTTAGACGTTTGAAAATTTCGTCGATTTAAGCTATTTACTCTATGATTTAAGACGGATCTTGAAGTCTTCTAGACGTTACCACTGAGTTGAGGTCTGTTCTGGTTTAATAGTATACAGTTAAAAGATATTGTATTTATTTTTCATTAAAAAATGTCGAAGTAAACATTACTTTCATACATCATCAGCCTATGTACTTCCCACTGCTGGGCAGGTCTATAGATGTAGACCCCACAGGGTTCCCTCTATTTGGCATATGTTTTATTGTCTGAACGTATTGTTAGTCCGAATTTTATTTCGTATAATTTTTCTCCTGCTTTAACGGAGAATATTTTGGAAAATCTTTTATGTAAGTCCATTGACGTATACAAAGGACAGGGCTAAGCGAGCGCGCAGACGGTTCCAACGCTTTGGCGGTAAGAATACCGCCAAATCAGTGCCAGTCGGCAGTGCGACACGGCGCGTGCACTGCGCAGCTGGTATTTATAGCTGCAATTTTTGTTACGGGGAAAATAGTTCCGAACGGATGGGCCTATTCTTACTTTTGAAATAATTCTGTAAGTCACTTAGGGTACGTAAGGTGTTAGGTTAGGTTTCTTTTATAATTATTCTGAGAAGTCAATGGTATTTATGAAATAATAATTGACGACCGGTTTAGCCTAGTGGTTAGTGACTCTGCCTACGAAGCTCACGGTCCTAGGTTCGAATCCCGGTAAGAGCAAATATAATTTGTGTGATGGTATTTGTTTCTGAGTCTCGGATGTTTTCTATGTATTTAAGTATTTGTATTTATTAAATATATCGTCGTCTAGTATCCATAACACAAGCCTTATTGAGCTTACTATGGGATTAGTTCGATTTGTGTAAGATTGTCCCCTAATATTTATTTATTTAATTATGCTGAAATAGTATTCGGACTAATAGAACATTCGGATGAAGAAAATTATTTCAAAACAAGCGTAACCGTCCCCACGCTGTCCCAGTGCGAGTTGGCACATTTGAATTTCTTCGGGGATGTTTGCAGGTTTCCTCATGGCGTTTTTCCTTCACCGTAAACATTCCTTTAATTAAACAAAAAGATACTAGTTGAGCAATTTTTACTTACGAAATGCTAAATATCACACAATTTGAAATTAATTTGAGAATTATAAGTAAATAAAACAAGTCTCAGTTAGCGGCAAGCAATCTCCAAAGTTATTAAAATTTAATAATGACTGACGAACTTGGGTTGTTTGTCTGCCGAACATAATCCCTGCAAACTTATAATGGTTCATTATGGTTAGGAGCATAATCTCAGGACAGGAGTTAAAGAAATAATCTATCAGTTTAAACTGGAGCAACAGTTTTTATTAATAGTCTGGAACTTCCAAACTATACAAGGTGGCCCATTTCGATAGGTCAGTATGGGAAAGTCTGAAACTATAAGACATACGAAGATCTGTTCTTAGGAACCATGTCATCGATTTTAGGGACAAGAAAAAATGCATACATAGATTTGAAAAAAAGAAATACTCTAACCGGGAATTGGACCCAGTCGTTTCGGAAAATAAAACTTAATTGAATTAAAGATATTAAATACAATGGATTTTATTCGTTTTAGATATCGTGTTTCCTAGTAACATTTACTGCTTATGACCTACACAATCGATATCCAAATAGAACTAATGTAAGTTTTATTTTTCAAAACGACCGGGTTCGGTTCCCGGTTAAAAAACAAGTTTTTTTATTTTAGGATTAATCACTACCTTCCTAGCCCCCCTTACTACCCTTGGTCAAATAACGACGCATGTGACTTTACGTCCAAAGTTTTTTTATTGCTTAAAAGTCATACAAATCATACGAACTACATGATACACACAGATCCTGAAAAGTTGTCATTTTGTAGATGCGTCTTTATTTGACCAAGGGTGCGATATTATGTAATAAAAATATTGTATACCACCGTTCCCTGGAATAGTACATTTACCTAGCGCAGAAAAACAAAAAATGTCTCAGATCGCAGGTTTTTGACGCCCGAGCCGAAGACAGGGGCGATAAATATGCGATTCAATGCTTTCTTTATTACCGCCCGAAAGAAAGAAAGTGAAAGAAGAAAAAAAGAAAGTGGAAGTGGTAATTGCTACTTTATGGTGAAGTGAAGAAAGAAGAAAGTGGAAGTGGTAATTGCTACTTTATGGCAAGGTGTGACGTAAAATATCTTTCAGTATTATTACATTGCGGTATTACGTGCTTCCGGAAGTATGACTGTTCGGAATTTGTATCGGAAAAGAAGGTCCAAACTTTCAAAACATTTAAAATATCCAGCTCCTTTACACGGTAACCATGGCAACTAAAGCCAACTAATTCAAGGATACCTTAATACCCGGTAATCAGTAAGCCGACCGCACACTAGTTCGCGGCGGGTAATTCATGGCCCAACCTGCCAACCACTAGGACCCTCCCTTAGGCTTTACGACGTCCTTAAAGAAGGGCGCAAGTGACACTATATAACGCCCTTTTGTTGGAGTCGCCGTTTGCAGGAGTAAGGCTGGGTCTGATCATGTTTTACATCAAGTGTGGGTTTAGTAGCGATATCTATCACGGCTGCCCGTAACGCCGGTTTAAAATGATTAAAAACGGATATGGATGGGATTAGCGAGAGTTATAGCTTGGCAACTTCGTTGGTGACACCCACATGTGTGCTTTTTGTTATGTACAGCCGTAACTACTTACACAAGTTACCGACAACACGAACGGCGACCGACGGAGGCAGCTTCCGGTGGTCCCCGTTCGTGTTGGCGGTAACTTGTGTAAGTAGTTACGGCTGCACATTACAAAAACCACACATGTGAGTGTCACCAACGAAGTTGCCAAGCTATAGTGTTATAGGTGTACAAAATATGCGTGTGGTACGGAGTGAAGCCAGCAGAGTAGGTATATTGTCGTCCCTAATTTGAGTTGTATGCCTTTAATAGTAGAATGTGATTCGCGTCGCTTGGTTCAGCATAAAAACAAATTGCATGTTAATAATCCACTTTATCTTCATCAAATCTGGTTGAAATTAGTTTAATTACTCCTTTAGGTGTATGGAGAACCACCAAATGTCACGAAGCGCCTTAAATTAGACTTTAAGACGCGATCAGAGGTAGGATGATACTTAGGTATCATACTATATTCAAAATTAGAGCAAAAATTATAACAAGCGACTTCTAACAAATCTCCATTTCTATGACTTAATATTGAAATCACTAAAGATAGCTACGTTACATTATCCGTAAAACGACCATCGCGATTTCTTGAGACCCCTAGCGACGTTTTTTTTAACTCACAATATTTCTACTGCTAACGTCAAATGTAAAAAAATATAAGTAAGCCCGTTGAGATACGTATATATGCACCTGGTTTTTCTGCCGTTATGTACAAACTAGGTGCCAGCTAAACTTAACCGGGACACATTTACACAGAAAGTCAAACTCGTTGTAAAGTGCGTTTCTGAATAAGTTATGCCCCTGGTCCCGGGGCGACGAACTTGTGAGCGTAGGTTCCGTGGGACACATAAGTTTGCTTTACGATTATAAGTTTAATTCTTTTTCTTTTGACACCTCTCCGGGTCAAAAGGGATAGGCATATTTGGATGCAGAACAAAAACTCAAACACCGGTAGAAAAACATTTAATATTAATTCTGAAAGTTGCAGTTTGGTCCCAAAGGTAGTCTGGAAATGTTGGATCTTCGTCAATAAGACAGCCCGTTGTTTACCTCTATAGGTCCATAGTATTTTGTTTTTATGTTCTGTATCCTATCTTCTCCCTTAAAGCCTTCCACATCGCACACTTTTTGCCTCGATCGACTTTTGGCAACCTTAACCAGGTCGTATGACCTTGTGGACGGCCCACGCGGCGCCTTCCGATTCTTTCCTAACGAAACGTGCAAAGCAACTGAACGAATTGAGATAAAATTTGGCAGGCAAATGGACCAAGTCCTGGATTAAAACATAGGATATTTTAAATTCCGGTAAAGAGTTCCTTTTGGACACTAACAGGACTAACGCGTGCGAGGCCACCGTAAATGCTAGTAAATATATAATTAGCAAAGGACGAACAAGCACTGATGACGCCAGCGCTGGGACTAAATTTACACACAAGCAACTGGTGTTTGGCTTCGTTCCGCGGCTCGTGCCAATTTCATTAAGTTACTGAATAAATAACACCGTTCCAGAATACCGATGGGCTCAGCTGTTGCTCTGCTTATTTATAATGCAAGTCCCTACTTATTATTATATTCCTCATATCATAACCGTCCTAATCTTTGACACGCTAATCTGCCGTCGTAAAAACTCGTATCTATCTATAAAACTCGTATAAAGGTAATGCTCAATAGTTGTCCCCTGTCGTCACCTCTATTGCTAATGAAATAACTTAACTTTAGTGTCCGACCGAAACTAGTTATCACGGCCGAAACCGAAACCGAGTTTCGGCTTTGATCTTAGTTTCGGCCGAAACTAAACTTCCATATAAGGTCATGTTGCCGTGGGAAGAAAAAAAATGTCAATCATAATCAGTCAGTCTTCATTTTTAAATAACACATTAATCATTTAGTCTCTGATTAGAAGTAATAATTAATATACCATATTATAACTTCTTGTTTCAAATAAATTATCAGTGCGTTCTGTGCTTTGTATCTGTGCGTCTGTCCAATCGCAGCGCGAAACCCCTCAAATCCAGTTTTGGTTTCGGCCGACTGGCAACCAAAACCGAAACTAAGCCGAAACCCGATTTTTAGCTGAAACTAGGCCAAAACCAAAACAGAAAGTTCGGTCGGACTTAACATTCAAGATGGCAATTAGGTACAGGAACAGTGTCAAGCACTTGGACATGTCTACCTTATTTGCTTTACATTAGCTATGGCGCGGCAATGTAGACCTCTTTTTAAACGATGAGTCAGATCCAGCTCTAATTTGTGATCAGTGGAAACTGTTGGGGAGACTTTTGTCCAGAACGTCTCTTGTTTTTATTTGGGGCCTCAATCTTAAACCCTAATCTTGGATGGATACAATTCGACCTAACTCTATCTTTTGTGACATTTTTTCCATCGTATGTTAATCATTTCCATATTAATGACTACAGAGTTCAATGGCTATTGAGCGTTACTAAAATAAATAAAAAAATCTATACTACAAATATATTTGCAGCGTAAACTGAATACAAACGTACTCGGAGAGTCAATGAAGACAAAGAACCGTAGTCGCAATACCCGCAACTCCTAAGGCGGCTGTCCACTACACACGCCCCATCTTTCACATTTCATGCTCCATACATCACCCATTCGAGCTATCCGAGCCTCTCTAATGAAACTTTATCTGCACCAAACAGCTAAGCCAAAATGACCTCTACTCACTCGGAATACGGTCCTAAACTAACAATTATCAATGTTGCTTATTTACAAAAGGACCTATTTTAGGCGAAGATCTCGATATTTACGTCTTTGGTCCTCTGAGGACAGTACAGGTGTCGTGAAGTCGTTTCAGAGAGCTATATCGAGACCACAGTCTAAGAAATAAAGTCGGCTGCTTTTGTTTTTTTTTTTTTTTGTTTGAAATGCTTCCTGCCTTGGTCCCTCTCTAGGACAATGCAGTTACAAATACATCGAAAATTTCAACGTGGCTGGTAAGTGACTAGGTGGCGTAATAGTTAATATGTTGTCCCGGCAAAAGAGGCGCTGGTTCGGAAAACTACCGCGTTTGTACAACGTGAGCGATCCATCGTGAGCGGTTCAATAAACTAATATAATAGTGTTCCATGTTTATTTTTTTAATATATGGTCTTTGTATTGTATAGCATGCCTAACAGCACATTTACTGTTATGGGAAAGTTCGCCGAGTATAGGAATAATACTCCACAGCTATTTACACCATATATTTTACACTGACAATTATATTTTACATGATAATTATATTTATTTGCACAAGAAGCTAAAACAACGTGACATTAGCGTTCAAGGCTTAACACAGGAAGACTTTTAAACAAGTACGCATGCGCGACGTCACTTAACCATAAACCAAATAATTATTTACAAGTTTATATACAAAAAGGTTGTCCCCACACTATCATTAGAGACTGTCTCCCGATTCACGTTAACCAACTGTAAGTTTTTCAATTGTAATCGATACCATCCATGGGTCTGGTTGGTAATCCGTGTTTGGCTATCAATCTAGCTTGCTCTGTTAGCGGGTTACTGGGGAGCGATTTTGGATTATAGTAAAGCTTCGGATGAAATAAATTATAATCTACGAGGGTCAGCTTAGATCTGGAGTCGGGTTTCACTAGACAACGGATTACTTATTCTAAGTACTTATAGAGAAATGGAAACTTATGATTGTACAGCTGAATACTGACCGATTATTTTGATATTATTTTGGAGAATTGAGGATTTTTTGTATGAATGAATTTACAGTTACACGCATATTGTCTTCTAGTATGCGGCGTAGCATCTCCTAAACTTAATTAAATGCTAACAATTAAATTTTATTACGATCCCAGTCGTTTAATAAGAGAAGTCTAAAGTAAAGTCTTTCGGAATAAAACATTTTTATCACTACTACACTCTGACGCTAACCTGACGACCATTTAGTAGTGTCCGTTCGATCGGTAAAAACTAGTTTCGGTACTTGTTTTTATCTCTAATATTTGAAGTAATCATTAATATAACATAATTATTACTTGGTAATTTCAAATAAATTATTTGTGTTTTTTGAAATAACACAACATAATGGGCGAAATTAAGGCCACCCGATTGCGTTGGCTCGGCCACTTGGAATGGATGGGCGAAGAGCGGGCGGTAAAGAGAGCGTATACAGGGTGATTACGGGGTCGTGGAGCAAGAAAGAAGCATTTAACTTACTTTCTCCTAAGGATCACGATAGGTTAGGACTAACAGTACACCAGCGACTTATTTTAGTCAGCAAAAAAAACTGCGATAATTCGAGATCATGGTCAACCGACTATTTCCCAAGAAAACTTATGTCAAGTGCATGGACTTAACAATCGTTGCAGTGAGGTTGTTATGACGATAGGGTTAAAAGTAGGGTGACCACGCATTTTGAGTCAATAATAATTTTTAAATAAAAATACGTAAATAACGAATCATTTTTGTTTCAATTAAAATAAATACAGGTAGCATCGCAATCATTTACTGAGTCAGAAAAAAATGGTTGGGATCACGACCCCGAAATCACCCTGTATAGGACGATCGCGTGGAAAACGCCCGGTTGGTCGCCCCAGATACAGCTGGAGGGATGAAGTCCAGAAAGAACTAAGTGCCCTCAAAGTACCCGACTGGCGTGAGGTGGTACAAATTAGGGAAGAGTGGCGAGTTCTCGTGTCTGAGGCCAAGATCCTTTTTGGGTCGCTGAGCCAATGTAGTTAGTAAGTAAATTTTAAAATAACGACTGTCCGATCGCAGCGCGAAACCCCTCAAATTCAGTTTCGGCTTCGGCTTTATATAATTTCTTCCGGATGGCAGCTAAAACCGTAACTAAGCCGAAACCCATTTTTTTACTGAAACTAGGCCGAAACCGAAATTTCGATCGGACTCTATGGCGATCATCAGATAGCATCAGCACGTATTGGTTTTATGTCTAATGCGGAACTTTGTCATTGTTATAAGAATGTTATACACGGTGGGAATGAGTAACCCGACAAACTTTAACTATAGATTCTAAGGACTATTGGGAGTAAAAAAAGTGTAGTCGAAAAACGCTTACTTTCCGAGATATTCCTAATTTTTTAAATGAAAACTCCCAGGTGTGTAACAAGCCCTAATAAATGTGATAAGACAATTTTACTATTTTTTTTATTCCGCCAGCTAAACCCCTTTCGTAGCATTTGATGGTAAGCGACTACGAGGCCAAAAAAATTACCTTTTGTTTCCATTGTAACTTTTTTATTTTGATATTTTTCCTCCAGTAAGGACATGTTTACAAGGAGGGTCTGAATTTACTAATTTATTTTGTTCCAAAAAACTAGTAATGTAACATGCCAGAATTCGACCTATGTTGATATGACATTTTTTACTTGTAATGACATCAGGAATACGTGGTTACAGTTTGTCGGGTTACTCATTCCCACCGTGTATAATAAAAAAGAAAGAATAAGAATGTTCATTTCGTATTTCCTGTATTGTATTCAGTAAAAGTCAATAGGCACGTACTCAGCCTTAAGCTTATTGTCGCAAATTTATGTAGATACGCGATGTGATAACTTAGAGAGGCCGTTATGAAACCGACCCCAAGGGGATTCGGTCCGGTTTCACAGCTGCGGTTTTCAGTTTATTAATCGGCTTTGAGGATTGTTTTATTTCGGGCCTCATTGTACATGAGGTCTGATTTGGGAACCCTTACTAAAATGAAACTTAAAAAGATACTTAGGGCAAGTCGCTAGGGTTAATCCTTTTTGGTGCATGGCGGCTTTATACTTTTTTTTATCCGATTGACGCTACTGTTTTGTGTGTTTCGACTTTAGAGTTGTTATATAAGGTAAAAACACAGCCGAAGAAAGAGAGAGGTTTACTCGTAGAGGGTGCACCTTGCTTTAATACATTTATACCACACCTGGCCATAAAGTGGCTTTTTCCGCACGCTGCGCGTACGGAAAAAGCCGCTTTCTGGCCAAATGTACACATAAAATGATGTACACAACACGGGAGGTAATAAAGAAAGCCCTCGATCGCATATTTACGTCCCTCGCTTGCAGCTCTCGGCCTTTCTTTGTATTACCACCCTAGTTGTGTAATGTACTATTGTTTGGCAGACACCTCTACCTTTATTTTTGTATGGCCAGTCTCAAAAGTAGCTTACTATTTTATAATTACTGCGATACATAACATATAACATGTAAGATCAAAAAAATATCGGCTACTCGTATTTACAACGTGTGTGATCAGTTTATAATTCAATAGAACTGCAACTTGGTACTAAATTGTCCAGATACTTTTGAGGTACAGCTGTTCGTACAATAAACCCGGTTTAAGTAAAACTAGTCTTATAGTACCTATGGTCAAGATAAAAGTTGGATTTAGTACGCGTGATGTATCGAAAATGTACATAACTATTCAATGCTTTCAACTTCAATTTCGATGGTAGGGGTGTTTTTCTGTTAAAAAAATACAACACTGCATCATTGTTAAATTGTCGCCTGCAGTGTTTCCGGACCGATTCGACCTTCAAACCTTCAAGAAAAGAGCGTACTCCCACCTGAAAGGCCGGCAACACACTTGTGACTCTTTTGGTGTTGCAGGTGTCTATGGGCGACGGTGATTGCTTACCATCAGGCGACCCGTCTGCTCGTTTGCCCCCTATTTCATAAAAAAAAAAATTGTTATACATACAGGGTGTCCCTAAAACCAACGTACATACGAAAAGGGCTGATAGAGCAGATCATAAGACATCAGATTAAGTAAATTTGACCTCAGTAAAAATGTCTTAGTTTTCGAGATATTGTAAAACTCGTGCTAAGTGATACCCTGACTCGGGGTTTTGACTGTCATGACTAAAATATCAAAACAGATTTGGAAAGTACTTGATATTTTAGTCATGACACTCAAAACACCTAGTCAGTGTATCAATTAGCACGAGTTTTACAAAAACGTCAATATCTCGAAAACTAAGAGATTTTTACGAGGTCAAATTTACTTAATCTGGTGTCTTGTGAGCTGGTCTATCAGTCCCTTTCGTATGTACGTTGGTTTTAGGGACACTCTGTATAACATTCTATTGAAAATACAGCGACTCGATATTTTCAAATATATTTTTTACATTTAAAAACAGATTTATTCCGCCCTCTGAGATCTCGTTTTCAATTAAATGCTACTTTCCGTTTTGAACAAAAACGAAAAGGAGCTGAAGGAAAAAGAGCTGAGCGCGAAATATGAGTTGCGTTGTGTAAAGAAAAAACAAAGTTTCTCTCAGTTTCAGAGTATCTCGTTGCGCTTAAGCCTGTGGGGTGTCTGCAGGCGAGACTAGTACTCGCTCTGTAGGATAAACATAAAGAATCAGTACATTGCGTTTGCAATAGCATTTCTACCTGACGTTTTATTTATTACTAATACTAATATTTACCCGCGGCTTCGTCCACGCTGTTCCCGTTAAGTATCCTATCCCGTTACTGTCTCAAGGGAACTTTTTATCGGGATGTAAAGTATCCTAAGTTAAGTATCCTATGTTTCAATCCAGGACTTGGTCTACTTGCATGTTAAATTTCAGCTCAATCCATTCTGTTGTTACCCCGTTATTAAGTAACGAACATCATGTTTGCAACATCCAAAATTCCAAACATTTAAACTGCTTTACTGGTGTTTTTATTTAATAGGTACTTTCTTATTTTCTATATTTAACTCGGTGTCATGACTCCAAGCAAAATGTTAATAACGTAAGTACGATGCTTTAGGCAAAGTATCAGGACAGGCAAGTAGACACACTTCGGCCGTTTAGGAACGTGCGATACGATACAGATGTAGTGCAAAATGATTTTCCACCGTACTTTATCCGAAAAGTTCGTATTTATCGTGCTCTCTCAATCAGCTTCAGTACCCATCTTACAACCGCCATTTTTCACTTTGACATTTGACACTAAACAATAAAGTTCCATATTAATGGATATGAAAACGTCACTCATTTAATACAATCATTGATTAACAGTCCGGGTGCCATCGTATTCCAATGAGGGTATTTAGAAATCAGAAATCCACCAGCTGCCAGCAGGGTGGCGAAAGGTCTATTTGGCAGTAGATGTCAAAATCAGGTGGTGTGATTGGTGGATCTTGACGCCTACTGTCAAAAAGACCTTTCGCCACCCTGCTGCCAGCTGGTGGGTTTATGATTTTTAAACACCCTCATTGAGATCCGAGTTTTCCCGATGGAAAATCATTTTGCACTACATTTGTACCTATTCAAGGTCGAGCGATCCGGACGGTGCGATTCGTACTGGCGCATTCTTAAAATATCGTAAAACTTTGCTTGTAGTGCGTTCGTTCATGGCGCGCACACATACAAGCCGCGCGATGTACCTTTTATACGAAGAAAAATTACTGCTATTCTATCAAAGCGATCTCTCGGACAGTGCGCGGAGATAGTTGCGGGTTCTTTCTAAAAAAAATGTATCTATTATAAGAAAGTGATACTACTAGTAGTTTTAGGAAATACTTTTTTAATAGCTGGTGGCACTCGTTTACCTACCTTCCGGGTTGTATGTGTGAAAAGAGTGAAAGAAATGTACTATTTTTAGTGACTGTTGGTCCCTCTGATTCTTGAAGAACGTTTATTATGAGAAAGGCAAGCTCAATACTTTTCCTCATTATTTTGCAATAAATCGTTGTTTCTGCATGAGGAAAAAAGTTTAGACAAGTATTTATTGGTTTACATTACACTTATGTATGTATGTAAACACTTTATTGCACATAAAATCATACAGAAACAGTACAAAAAACAATGCTTATGTACAAAGGTGAACTTATCCCTTTAAGGGATCTCTTCCAGCTATAATCTAGCTATAATCAAATATTTCAGTAATAAGCTTGTTTAAATACCTACTACACGATTAATTTATATATTTTATGCCACACCTGGCGATAAAGTGTAGACATAAAATTATGTACACAACACGGGAGGTAATAAAGAAAGCCCCCGATCGGATATTTACGTCCCTCGCTTGCAGCACGGGCCGCAAAATTCTGCGATCTCGGCCTTTCTTTGTATTACCACCCTAGTTGTGTAATGTATTATTGCAAAATAATGAAGAGAAATGCGCAAGTGCCTTTCTCACAATTATCGCTTTTAAGCCAAATTTCAACGAGTATGTGCAATTGTGCACAGCAGTAGCGTGGCGTCCAAAGAATTCGATTTCTACCGGCTTGCCTAATATCAGGCATTTGAACACCTTATTCTACAGTTCTTAAGGAAAATGAACACTAATCTGCATCGGCTTGCCCAAGGATATATTTTACGCCACGCCACTGGTGCACAGTCATCGCCTAAAAGACCGAGCCGCTAAAGACCACTCCTCTTTCAGTGTCGGAGCAAGGTCCCCACGAGAAGCGTCTACTGAACGCGCTGCTGGCCTCGTACAACACCCTGGAGAGGCCCGTCGCCAACGAGAGCGAGCCGCTGGAAGTCAAGTTTGGCCTCACGCTGCAGCAGATCATAGATGTGGTGAGTTAGAACAGCTAGTGGGAGGAGTTTGGATAAGGACTGTGAGCGTTTACCGCGTGGTAAAGATAAGACAAAGTATCTCTTTATGCAATTGCTGGCTCCGTGGAGAGAAAATCCGAGTTCCTGGTCAGGGATGACGTAAAATTATAGACGCCGCGGGCGGTATTATAAACAGCCCTAGTTCGCATATTTATGGTACAAACACTGGCGGTCTGAGATATTTTTTAGTTTATGGCCTTAGATGTGTAATGTGCTATTATTGCACACCAAAAGCTACAAAACGTATGCATTACGGCCATTCTCACGAAGTATGTCTGCGGTCACCTAATTACCGCGACGCTGTTTTCATACTAAATGTATGGAGACGCGGTAATTAGACGCAGTCATACTTCATAAGAATGGCGATTAGTAGGTATAATTATTTATAGTTATTCACTGATTATTATAACGAAACAAGCGTTTGATCTCATAAAAAATATATTGTGGACGTGTCATCCTTGGTTTCGAGTTTTTTGCGATTTGGTTATAATAATTAGTTATCTTTCTTTCTAAACAATGATCTCAGACCAAGACAGGCGGATTGGTGTCTAAAAGACGGATGTTTCATCTTGTCTTTATTATGCGATAAACGTTACCTTCATAAACCTGCAGATATGTTAGAAGCGACCATTGAAATATACCTTAACTAAAATTTACGGTTAACTTATTTATATTTAATGTAAAAGCAAACATAACTTTTATACTATTAGGTACCGTAAAACGGGGTGAGTAGGGACAAAACTGACATTCAAACCTCGATAAAATTTTATTTTTACATATGCAAACTGAATTGTATATATAATGAATGTTTTGGCCGTTTGTATTTTAATTTTTTTTATGATTTTGTTAGTTCCAATTCATAACTTTGATAATAAACACAAAATCCCTCCACACCCCGTAGTCCCTCGCAGTCGGCGTGAGAAGGGATTTAATACTAACGTGAGTTGGGCAAATTGTTGGATCGACACTTTTGGATTATGAATATTCTACAGGTCTATTTGCAATAAGAATATATTATTTAGGTAGCAGTAGCCTTTAAAAACCACCTCACCCCTCTGTCATCCCTACTCTCCCCATTCGTAACCCAACTATCCTCGCAATCCCTTCTCACCCCATTTTACGGTACTCAAGATAAAACCGTTATAGATAATTATGGTCCATGTAGACTATAATACAAGAAAGCTGAAAATCAGTTTAAATTGTTAATAGTTTTAAGTCATAATTGGTGCCCTTTTTTTTTTCTATTGTCGCTTTGAAAATATCAGAATTGACGTTATTTTAAGTGTGAGCGCGAAAAGTTACTCAGGCATTATAGGAACACAAAGTGAAACTAATTGTTTTCTGTTATGAGATAACTGGTTACAACACTGAATATATTAAAATAAAAGCTTTATGGTTGGTCCCTTAATTAGGTATTGGCACTTCTTAAAATCTGTTGAAGTAATTTTTTTTAGAATAGGTTTCAATATTAAGGCTTAAAGTACCCATAATTGATTATTTCCTTAATATTTCTCAGTATCGAAAACGGTGGAACGACATTTATTAACTTTGCCAAAATAATGTTTTTTGGATGCCATGCGAGTAGAAAATATGAGCAGATTAACCGTTAGCGTATTGAGTAACTTTTCGCGCGAATTTATACTTATCGGTGTGTCCACGTTCAGTGACTCAGGAAATATAAATATTTCTATTCAAAGTTATGTTTTATAATGAACAGTGTATCATTAAATGTCTTGTAAACGTTGGACACACTAATAAAAGTATATTACTAATTAAATGTTCACCCAACTGATGACGAAATATGTTTGTCTTGACTAAGTGACATATGACCGCGCAAAAGGAGTTCAACCAGTATCGTGTTTATTTTGTCACCGTTTTTTTTAAATTATGGAAATTAGAGATAATTATTTTTACTAAAGATGTTGAGTACTTTGCTATCTCACACATTTCTCACATATTAACGATTTTATCGGAAAGCAAGTACTTAATGCATAATTATTTAAAATAGAGTCACTATTATTTCTGTAATTTCTAACTACTAATTATTATTTAAGATACCAAAACCTCATTGTCAATTATGTGAAAAATACTTACGGCATTTAATTGAATTTTATCATTAAAACATTAAAGTTAATTGTATAATAGCAACATTTTGACAGTGGCATACGAGGTTTGAGAACTTTCACGTCAAAAACATACTAAATTCCGGTAAATGTTAAGCGCAGTTTACACAACGACAGTGGTCGAGTGTAACTGTGGTACGTCAAGTAGCTGTCAGACAACAGCCGTGTTATTTTGCCCGTTCGGCAGCTGACAGGCCTTTCCCTCTCAAGTGCTTCTGATATTGAAACAAGGTCCGCTTTTAAAGGAAAAACAATAATGTACAGCCCGAAAGGTTTTAAAGAGTCTTAGTCTATTACTGGCGTCGCTTCAAATTTGTCTATGTCTATTGATACATTAGAAGCGCTCCAAATATAATTATTAAGTCGAATTTCATGTTTGTTTTTTATACTACTCGGATGGCACACAGGCGTACGGCCTTTCAGACATTAATGTATGGTTAATTGATAATGTTGATAAAAGGTGTCTTTGCGTTCGTAGTAAGTTATACTTAACGTGTTTTGGTAAGAGCGTGTGTCTGTTAGACAGTGTAAAACACTTTATATAGATACATTTTCTTAACGATATAAATTCTCATTTCATGCATTATAAATTGCGGATTTTTTTATAAATAAAACAATGTATTCACTGTGGAAATAGAGTTAAAAGAGTGGTTAAGGTAATGGGAGCTTTTATGACAGATTACTGGATGCACCGCGCCGAGAGTGCTTTGAGGATTACAGTTAAGCGTTTTTACACGACTCTAGTGTTCACCTCTCTTTTATATTCAACTCGAGTCCACGACTCTTATAATACCACTTTGGAGAATGTCATAAGGATTTTATTCTAAGTTAAGTGTTTAGTAAGTGGCAGTTGACTCGTGTAAATACGCTTTAAACTGTAATCTTGATGCGATTTAACAACTTGGTCACATTAAATGCCGTAAATATTTCAGTGTATAAATAACTATGGTATTTTAAAAATGTAGGCGAGAGATACACACGAGATACGGAAAATTAATGGAGGTCGTTCCTTTGCAAAAAAAGCAAAACGCGGAGTGTAAAAACAAAACGTAACCGGAAATTGAAAAAACAAATCGAATCCGGTAAAACAGGAACGCTCGTGGAAAGTTAAACGTACATTTGAACAAGTCTATCGGTAAATTAAACCGCACCCGACATTCCGGACCGTGATTTGCACGTTCCGAAATGCGAAAACGCGAAAAACATCCGTGAAAATTGAAATGTCCGTCTGGAATCCGGTTAACGCTTAAGTGGAACCTAGTCTGTTCTGGGAACAATGCGGGGTGAAAATGGAATAAAACTTGTATGTACCGAGGAATAGGGAAATGGCCGCGGTCGGAGACAAAGTGCTTAAAGGCGGCGACTCGTATCTTTTCCCTCCTTTTCACGAACCAAGCATCTATTCCGATGCGTTGATCAAATGAAAACTTGGCGTAATTAAAAATAACTGAAGCCGTAAAATTTTAATGGCGTAGAAACCTTTTTATAATAAGCCAGAGCTTTGTGATAAAAGACCGGCAACATACGGGTTCTCGTTTCAAAATATCCTATTCAGAGCGTGAATGGAAGCGGGGCAGGGAAAGAAAACTGTGCCTATTTGCCGTTCCGTTTCAAGCATTTACATTGGTATGTTTGCCTAATGCTGGGAGTGCTGCGTAAAATGTTGTATCCGATGTTTGAAAAGAGGAGAAATGAAACAGTAGCACTTGTTCAGACATTAAAATGGCACATTTACGTATTTTCAAAATTAGAAAGCATTTTCTATGTTTGGACTAAACACTCCTGGAGTAAATTAACCAATAATAAAACGGTTAAATATATAACAATTTGCAATTTTCATGACACGTAATGGACCCATATGGTTTCAGTGTTTGAGTGAATCTCATTAAAACTCGGAATTAAAATATAAACTTTAATCATCTTACGCAAGAGTAGGTAAGTTAATGAGATTACTTCAGAACGAATTCCTGTTTCAAAACTATACTGCAAAAATGACAAAATAAAAGATGGCGTTATATTTCGTACTCGCAAATTGAAAGAGGTTTCGGCAATTTTATTATTTAACGGCATCGCCCAAATCAGGCGTGGCTCATTAATGAATTACGCGCATTTATATTAATTAAAGCCGCGTTCCCGGGTCCCGGTGCCTGCCATTATGGAAAAATGGAGTTATCATTTTCAGAGCTTAGTGCTTAAAATATTAGCAATTTTAATGAAACACATTTGTTCACAAGATTCCCAGATCTGGGGACATTACTGTTATTACAAAAAAAAGTCTCATGGTCTGGTAGTCTTCAAAAGTGGGATGTACGGATCTATAGATTAGATGTACTAGTTGATAGTAGGGTTTGAATACCTACAGTTAAGAAGGCGGTACCTCTATTTGAGGACTTTGATTTACAAATTTTGTATTCATTAAAGATTTAACGAAAAATATACGATTATAAATAAAATATTAGTCAAGCTTTCTGTCACAAAACAATCTTAATTATGTCGCGAAATTAACACTTCTGTAAATTTGCACGGCGCGCGCAAACACGGCCAAACTTGGGGTGTTACCGAAATCTCCGAACGCGACTCAAAACCAATTTAATTATAAGTATATTAAGCGAATAAAACAACTTTCTAGACCGGCCGTAAAACGCTAGTCGTCACAAAACCTCTGTTCGCCGAAGATCTCGTATTTAATTGCTTTCCCTTAACGAGATCTTGCTATAAAACGGATTACTGCTTCCTCTGCAAATTTATCGGGGCCAGGAGATTAAAATGAGTTTGTGGCTTTAACGATCACGACTTAACACAACTACATGTAGATACCTCCATTAACGAGATTACTTTAAGGAGCACATTATGTTCAGGGTGAATCAATCTGCGCAGATTACCGTATTGATGTTCATCATGTGTTTTCGTTCCTTTCTTGCGTCGCCGCGCGTTCGTTTTACAAAATAAGGATGAGAAAAATCAAATCGTGACCACAAACATCTGGCTCAACATGGTAAGTGGTAGGAGCCGGGTCAGGCGCGCACCCCGCCTCCCGCAACTGTTATATTCTCTTCGTCGCTCACGATATAGCACACTGTTGACGCACCGTATTCATATTTCCAAAATCAATTTTCGCCCACGACACTTTGGAGTGTTTTGCACCAGGACGGTTCCAGGAGGCGGGAGGGTCGCGCGCCGCCATCGCGGCCGAGTGTCGCATGGAGAGTCGGTGTGTCGTGTTGTACACATTTCGCATATATCTATATTAGATTGTGTGTGGGCGGCGCGCGAGGCGCGGGTGCGCGCGCGTCGCGCCTCGGGCGCCGCCAGCCCCCGTTATTGTGTGTCCAGAAGGTGTCGAGTCACAGTGTTTAGATTATGTACTGACTGCGTCCTTTTTCTGTTTTTGTTGACACCGTCTAACCCAATAGGACGAGAAGAATCAACTACTTATAACCAATATATGGCTGTCATTGGTAAGTGTGATTAAAAAGACAAAACTAAATTAACATTTAATAAAATTTCTATTTTTCGTTTGACTCTTTTGACTTTCTTTTCGTTCGTGTTCGTTTATGTTTACTTCTATTTTCGATTTCTAACTGTCCCACTTCTCCCGATACGTTCTTTTCTCTCTCTGACTGTTATTATTTAATGGAAAATTGCATAGCATTGTGGAATATGCGGCAGTTTTGGATTTTTTTGTCATGATATGTGTAATGGAGAGTTGTTTAGAGGTCTTGGATCCGGGCGATGTCCGTAGCGTAGAACCTGTCGTGCATCCTGCGTGCCCGAGACTATCACTAGCCCATTAGCGTCTCTTTCTATATTTAAGTAGACATTACATTTGATTACTTTTTACTATAATAGTAGTAAACCCATAATGAAACGCCAGATATCTCCAGGTAAGTGTGGATATCGAGTATACTATCTTGGTGAACATTGGTGAGCCCGCGATCATGTGAGTCGCAAGCTGCCGTGTAATCCGCAATGCGTTAACAATATGTACTAATGGTTGACGACTTCCGATAAACAATTAAACGATTGATAAACGGGCGTGGCTCTGGCCATTGGCGCCGGGTCCTGGGCGGTAACGCGGGTCGGAGGACTGGACGGATCCCAATGTCAATTGAGAGTATCATATTGGTGTCTTGTTGTACGGTTGTATGATGCACATTGTTCTTGGTTGAGACGTGAATGTCCACTGTACATTGACTCTGCACATCCCGGGTTCGCTGACTTTTTGTTTTGGCTACAGATGTAGTTCTTTCATATCTGCATGGCCATGGAATGTTAGGGTAACGGTTCAGGCATAACTGAGGAATGAGAAGGTTGACCCGACCTTCGTTTGCCTGCGAGACCCCGCTGGGACCATAAACAATGTTTTAAAAGTTTCTTAACCGTTTTCGTTTGATATTTTTGTGTCAGGATTATGTTATCGACAATTTGCGACAGAATGTATATTTTTGTCAGCAATGCTTTGATTAAAAATGTACAAATGTAGTTTAAGTTGGTCGAGGTAGAAGGTTATGTTATTGTAATTTGATTTGAATAAAATTGAGACATAACGTATTTTGAATTCTTTTTTTATTTATTATTATTTTTTTATGGAAGGAGTTGAGTTTTTTTATTTGTTTTTAAACCAAGATAAAATAAAAATGCTTAATGCACATACTTTTGATACTGGTTGCTAATGTTGACCTATTGTTTGAATGACAATGTTTATTTTATTTTTCCAGCACTAAAGGTATGTTTGTTAAGCGAATTAAATAATATAATTATTTAGCATTTACCAAAATGGCAGCTTAGTGACCCCAACTGTAGTGACCCCAAAGTCCTTGGTCTTGTTAAATATAGGAGAGCAGTCTTTCTACAAACAAAAAAGAAAACATTGGCTTTTGTACAAAAAAAAAACAGATTTGTGAGTGCAAAACGAAAATTTTCTGGTGCATGATGACTTGAAACTTTCCTATGCATGTGTAGACGCTTTTTTTAAACTTTTTTTATACCAAATATTATTATATATACTGGCCATTAAAACAATATACAAATACAAGATTCAGTCATTATAATAAATAATGGCCAGTATAACATAAATGTATTTATGTATACTTATCTATTATTATCCCTATTTAGTACATGCACTGTATTTTGTATTTTTGTAGTTGTGTTAAATTATTTTAATAAGATTCTATGTACAATCAGTTCTTGTATATCTTGTCCAATTTCAGTATAGTAATGTGATTGCTTAATTTTTAAGTAACTATTCTGTATTACATATATCTCGAAAATAATCGCCAGTTCTTATGTAAACTGACTTTTGCAAATAATCATTACGACAATCCGATGTGAGTTTTCTTAATAATTAGTACCTAAGCTTGTATGAAAACTCTTATCTGAGTTAGTTATATCTGACATAGTTATTTATGCCTTACATTATTGGTGTGGAACTTTTCAATGTAAGATTTTAATTCAAAGAAATAAAAGAACTTAAACAACTCTTGTCGTAATAGTTTTTTGCAGCTCAGTTCCATTAAAATTGTTCCCTTGCCAAGTTAAAAAAAAAACTTTGTGACATTGACTTATAAATAAATGTTCTCTTTGATCTCCCATTTACTTGGCGAGGGAGCAGAGGCGCTGAAACGAATAATCCTGTCTCACTCTAACGCCTACCGACTGGCTGAACACAGGCGGCAGAAATTACGCGAATATCTATGGTTGTGGACTTTTAATATCTGTATAAGAGCGCCTTTGCCACTGAAAAAAGTAAGTGTTGCCGGGTGGGAAAAAATATCAAGGGTTTTATAAAACGTTTTGAATTACGAGAAGTGAAAACGTTGCTACGAATCTTATGATTATGTGAGCCGGATATAAATGAAAATGTTTTACCAATAATGAATGGGAAATGAGAAAATATTATACGATATGTATATTTCCATTTAATTTGACGGCAATTTGTAATGACGCTTAGGGATTGGGTCGAAATGTGTTGTGGGCGGTAAACAAACAGCCTACAGCAATGTCATAATGTTAAAGTTTACACTAAAGTGCTATAAACGGTACCACTCATAGTACGATTATGCTAAATTATGCTGTGTTTACTTTATTGAGATTTATTGTCGACATTGTTTTGTTAATGGCAACATTGGGAAAGATACAGTATTAAATTTAAGTCATGAGTAACTACCTAAAGTAGATTCATTTTTACTTGCTGTATTTAATACGCGAATTTCTACTCTCAATATTGAATCTTGTAGAAAACAGCTATTTCCTGATAAAGAAACGATAGACATTTTGTCTCAGCTTGCTTTATTTCAAAGAAAATACTGGCTTTAAGCAATAAAAAGGCTTTTTAGGTACGGTTGTTATTCACTAAATAAGACAGGTAATGTAAATGCCATATTTTCATGATTTCGCTTTCGCAGTCCACATTTGCACGCTAAAACACTTGTCAAGTTCTGACAGTTCATAGAGACCCTCATAACGCAAATACCCGAGACACAGCAAACTTGCGCAACTTTTGTAATATGACGAAGTTGGTAGCAGTTGCTTTGTTGTCTCTAAGCAGGTTATATTGCAAATGTGCGCGTTATTGTATCTGTATTCAGCCAGTTGGGTATAATTGGAAAACAATTTTGAAGATTACGTTGTCTATGCTTCGCGAGCGAAAGCTATTTGGCTCACGTGAATAAAAGCCGAAATGTTATTGCATGCGTTTAAGGTTACACGTATTTGAGGATAAGTTTGGAATTTTCAAGTTGGATTTACCAACAAAGTATACTCCAGGCTGCTTTAAGTTCTTTTTCTAGTGGTATGATTCTTTATTACACATTTTTTAATACTCTTTATAACTTTTATTAGTATTATCTTGCAACAAAAAAAGTCTAAAAATAAATTAAATCTGGCAAAAGACTGGTTGTCTAATTAAAGCAGCCGTAACGACCGCGGGCTACATTATGACGTCATTACTGGGTTATGGCAAAGATGCTCGTTGAGAAAAATCCAAAATGATATTTTCAGAGAATCTCTTGGCTAACTAAGTAGGAGAGCGTACTACTAAGTATTATTATCATTACAAAGGGATTGAAGTAAGTATACAATGTTAACTCTTACTTTATATTTTAGCCTAACAAGACTAAGCATGAAAAAATAAATCATATTTATTGTCTTTAGCTACGTATTTATATCATGTATCATTGTATTAATGATAACTATTATCATCTTGCACGTGAAACTTCAAAATTGTTTTTCCATCAATAGGTAGTTAAGAGCGCGTATTTTTATTTTTATTCAAGGTTTCAAATTCAATTCTTTAGAATAAAAATCTTTTAAAGTTTACGACACGGATGTCGAACGTTGCGCTTAATAAAAATAAATAAAAACATTAGACACCTTAAAAAAGAAAAGAGTAACCTGCCATATCGCACAGCGTTCAATGCCCAGTCACAAACATCCTTCTACAAATTTTAAAATCACAAAATGTGAAAGCGCTTCACTTGTCCTTCTCTCTCCTTTTAATAAATACTTGCGTGTGACAGGAATGGAACGACTACAACCTGAGGTGGAACGACAGCGAGTATGGCGGCGTGAAAGATCTGCGCATCACACCCAACAAGCTATGGAAGCCTGACGTACTGATGTATAATAGGTGAGGTTACCAGGGGAGAATATTACACTGACTCTGACGACGACAATGACTGAACAAACAAACGCCATATCGTTATTATCAGTATTCATTATAATTTATGTAATTAAAGCACACTGAGAGAAAAATTAAGAAATATTTTTTTCATCACACTTGCTCGAAAATGGTGTCATTACACGTAGGTTTTGCGGGCCGTAAATGACCTATTACGCCCTAGGGCGTAATGGTTTTCTTTTTAAATTTGAAACGGTGGTTCTGTTTTACTCCTATTTGTCATGTTCAAAGAAAACGCCAACTTACTTTTTTAACTTTTATTACTGAAATATTTATTTAAAGAGAACTGTTATTGCAAATACATGTAAACACATATTTCTGTAACATTAATTAAATGTTTAAATAGTGTATTTCAGTATTTTGCAAATATACAATCAACCATTTTAAGTCTTTACCGCTATGGTTTCCGAACGTGACTTGTCGTCTTGATATATGTCACTAATGTCACTGTCAGTTTTACAATTTTATTTAGGTTATGTAAGGTTATTTTAATCAGATTTCCTCACAAGTGTGATGAAAAACATTGTGTGTGCCACGGGCGGTAAAGGAATTACAAACTCGTGTTATTAAAGCCCTCGGCTTCGCCTCGGCCTTGTAACAAACACTCGTTTGTAATTCCTTACTTACCGCCCTTGATACACAATGTACTATTAGTGTCAGAAGAGCTCCTCAAAAGTAGAAAATATTGAGGTAAAGAAAGAGCGTACTTTATTTTAGCGCATTAGATACAATACAATACCAAATCGAAGACTCGGTAACAAAGCTCTTCTTACGAATACTTGGCACCATTGTAATTTGCAGGCGGAATAATATCACTAATGTAAACTACACACTTTGCAACTTTACCGCTAAATTGCTTGGAGTCGCAGTTGGATGTATAGGGAAGACAACCTCAACTTGCCTACACACATTGCAATCAGTCGGCTCGCGACCAATCGTACGACATGTTGTGGTTAAATTGCTAGGAGAGGGTAGGTAGGCGCTTACGATAACCACGTCGTCGAATACGACTGCTTATTTATTATACAGGCGGATATAAGACTGACACTAAGCTGACACGTATACCTAATCAATAAAACAGAAAAGTATCACACATGACCTGACAGAAGACGACGATGTGACATGACTGTTTACGCAAAAGACAATTTACCTTTTCCAGGGCTTTATTTTTTGCAAACGCATTACACAAGCGAATTGTCTAACTTTTTTGAAGCTAAGCACAAAAAAGGGTTAGTAAATCCCGGATTGTGCTAAATCGAGGTTTTAGGTTGGTAACACTGGAAATACACAGCATGTATCCCCACCGCAAACAAAAATGTGGCGAAATGATGTATTGTAAGGTTTTTGGAGGGTTTTTTTGGACGGGCTTATTAAGGGCAAGGGTTTGCTCATTTGAATTGAAATTAATTAAATACGCTCGGCATGGTTGCTCATTGTAATGATGTTGAGGGTTTATAAATACAAAATATTATTAGAGTATGGGAAAGTGCCTTTGCAATTTTTGCTTTTATAAAAGTATAAACGCAAAAATTGCGGTTGTATTTCACTTATTTTTTAACTGGTCAAGTGAATACACGGGGAATTTATTACAACAAGAGTAAAAAACCGTTCTTTTTTCGCCATATTCAGACAGTTATTGTCTCTAGTTATTTTTCGCTTGATTTTGGATTGTGAACTTAAATCACAACCTTAGGTACAAGTTTGTTCTGCTGATGATTTAAATGTGATGTGATACGATCGATGTTACAGCAGTCAATTTTTCAAGTAAAATATCGAATTTAACTAACGATAAACGGAAGGAGAATCAATTAAAAACGTCTCGTTACTGTAATGATGGCCAATCAGCGTCCAGGGATTTTTTCATTGGCTAACCCTCCGTGCTCTAATTGGTAGGATATTACTTTTTACCGTTACTCCCTTCTTTTCTTAACGGTTCGATTAAGAAGTTGATTTTAAAAATGGAATAAACGTTTTGCTAATCTGAATAACTCTGGGCACTTTTAGTTTTAGATCATTTTAGTTTTTTTATATACAGGGTGTCCCATAACTGACACGTCACAGTGACACTGGAGGTAGACCAGGTCAAGAGGTACCAAACCAACTTAACATGACCCGCCGACCGTAATTTTTTTTTTACTACTGGTGGTCAAAGTCGAAATTAAATTTCGCTGTGAATTAATTCAAGATCAAACTAGTATTTCTTTCAGTTTTACTTAGTTTTTGGATAAAATACCATTTCTGTAACCTTAATTAACAATTCATGTTACCATTACACATAAAAAAAACTAACCTTGACACCTTTCCGAGTGCACACTGGCACTAATAATGTTAAAAACGGTCAAAATTCATGAACAACTTTAATTCGACAATAACTCAAAAACCGTGCCACTTTTACTGGGGTCATGTTAAGTTGGTTTGTTACCTCTTGACCTGGTCTACCTCCAGTGTCACTGTGACGTGTCAGTTATGGGACACCCTGTATAGGTTCGGTCATGTCGGTATTATCTTAAACGTTGTTGCGCAGTATAGGACGGTACAAACGGCGAACTTAATGCCACGAGGCGTTCTCTCTCCACACTGTTACTGGTAGTAACAGTGTTATGTTCGTAGCACGTTTACAAACGTATCAAGTAATATGCGACATTTGTCAAAATTGTTGACAATTGACATTTTATTTCGAATAAAATGTAATTTCGACTGATTAGATCAAATCAAATTACTATATTCTTCAGACACGTTCGAAGTTTGAATGTCAATAATAATATCGAATTGGATTTTATTGTGAAACAAAAGTAACATTTTCACAGATATATCTTTTTCTAACAAAACAGTTTGTCTTTATGCTGCTTGTAATTTGCGGTTTTAGAATACATTATAAAGAGTTTATGATATGTGTTTACCTAAGGCGATAAAACAAAGAATGTCTCAGATCGCAGAGTATTTGACACCCGAGCCGAAGGCAAAACATTTTACGTCTCCCCCAGGCCATGAAGTGGGATTTTCCGCACGCGTAGCAAGCGGAGAGGTGTGACGTAATAGTACATTACACAACTAGGGTGGTAAAACAAAGAAAGGCTGAGATCGCAGATGTTTGCGGCCCGAGCTACAAGCGAGGGACATAAATATCCGATAGAGGGGTTTCTTTATTACCTCCCGTGCTGTGTACATAATTTTATTCTATACTTGGCCAGAAAGCTGCTTTTTCCGTACGCGTAGCGTGCGGTAAAAGCCACTTTATGGCCAGGTGCGGCCAAAAACATTAACACTTTCGTTTTGAATCATAGAGAAAATAGCCTAAACTAATGAGCATTCATAGCGTAACTGTGATAATTGTTGTCGCAGAGTAGGTTGTTAACTAACAATTAACAACATCTTCAGTCAGAATCAGTCCTATATACATTCATACAATAATTCCACGTTATCCTAGTTTAATTGAACCTATTTCCCGCACTATAAAACTATGAACACACAATCAGCTCAATACAATTTGACGTACAAATTTGAAACTTACACGAACAGAATAGGGTCGTGGTTTCAACTATTCATTTGAAATGTCTATCATGTAAATATAATGAACTGCAAATACAAAAGGGCTTATTTTAACGGGTATACCGATGGAGTTACGTTTACTCTGAGTAGTATACAGACAGGCCATATATGAAATGTCGTAAGCACGTGTTTTCCCATAGTGGTTCGTACTTTTGTGCTAGAGCTGCGTAAAATAAAACGCACATTGGCCTAATGGCTGGTTGGGTTTAATCAGGCTTGCGGGATGGTTTAGCGTTGATTGCAGGGATATCCTTTTGTATTTTATGAAAATTAGGACAGATATAAGTTTCAAAATGATTTACGTTTGTTTTGATCCTTCAATTTTGATAACTGTAATGCTGGGGTTTACACAGCACTCAAGTTTAATTGAAAACAGTAATAAATAGGTTATCCTTTATTATATCAAATTATTTTAAATGTATATTGTTCAGAACTTGCCTACAGAAGATTACCTTTTAGGGAACAGAACAAATGAGGCCAGTGTTTCGTATGTTTAATGATGTTGTGCATTTCGACACCTTCATCAAAAACAGAAAAAAAATGATATTGTGCTGATATTTTTATTTTCTGGCATTTTAAAATCATTGAAGGTAAAAATAGGCGTGGCTAGATTTATTTGCGTTAAAGATTGGAAAAAGAATTTGATAGTTTCCGATAGTATAATCTGACTTAAAGTTGAGGTTATTTGATACGTGTATGATCTGAAAAAAGGCCCAACAAAACCGTTAAACCCAAATTAACATTACAGAATGAAAGTGGCGTATTAATATCATAAAAGTGGCAGATTTTATCAATTTGCACCTGGCAACACTGGGCTTAAGCGGCGTTCATCCCCGTTTATGTTAAACACGTTGTCTTGGCATGTAAATAGTCCCTGAATTGGTCCCTAGCGTGCCGCCGGCTGGCATGGTGCCAAACACCATGTTATTCAATCCCGACTTGGTTCCGAACGTGCAAGGTAATGTAGCAGCGATTTTTGCTATATTGTACGTATTGCTCAGGCTAGTATGAATAAAATCACCGGATTTGTACATGCTCATTTAATAATTTACATAAAATAGCTTAGCGATGAGATCAATTTTCCCTTTAAAAGTTGTGAATTGAACTTTTAAAGGGAAATGTGATGTACCTACAGGGCACCTGTTTAAAAGCAGGAACTGCAGTCATATGACCTCTCAAGTAAAAGTTTGTAAGTATGATCTCGGATTTCACTCGGTTTTTCGCTGCGTGCGTGGTGGGCATTGCCGATTCGAACTCTGGAGTTCTAAACGCTAGAGAGCTCCATATGGTGGTTTAGGCGCACGCGTGGTATGATTCTATTGTTTTTTGATAGCGTGGGAATTTTAGTATTTATTTTGTATGAAAACGCGCGAGAGTGAAATATCTGGTTATATTCTCTAATCTGTGCTGGGGGGACTAAGACGTAATCTCTCAAGTCATGAGGTGACCTGTAATTACACTGGAACTAGAGCTCTTCAAACCGGAACACAACAATATTATACAAAAACGCGCAAAGTTGATCACATCCCTTAGAGATTTGGTTAAATCCTCGTTATTATTATAATTATCATGCGATGGAAATACTGAAATATTCCTAAGGGTCATAATTCCAAAGCCATCATTATCCGAATTTGGCTAGACCCCCCCCCCCCCCATGGGTGTGACGTACTATATGGATGACACCTAATAGGATGCATAAAATTAGGTTACTTTAGTGTTATAGCCTGAAAATATAAAATTCGTTCAGCGCAACATTGGGTTTTGGAATAATGGAATTCAGAAGACTATGTTTTCGGAATTTCCACAGAAATATATCGAGATAGAAGGAGATAGTTCGTCAATTTGTACGGGAACCAAGCGTGTAACGTTTTTCGCTTGACGTTTGACGCCAAAAGTGTGATTTAGTGATGGAAAACATACATTTTTCGATTTCATTTGGTGGTATTTCAACAATTAATTATACCATTATCATCCGATTTTCAAATCTGATAATAATATTAACGGCAACTGAAGTTAACGGCGTGCAAATTAGGTCGCTGCCACTTCTTTTTAGCACGCGAGGTACATACACTTTTTCTTTCTTACCTCGATATATTTCTGTGGGAATTCCCCTTCGATAAATATATAAAATAATATAATAAGATTTTATGTTTTCGGGCGGGATGTCTTGCTTACATTTCTCTTTGTTACTAACATCACCACATTAATAATCAAATCATATCATTTATTTCCGCGAGTCCTCAAGGGCTCTTTTACATTGTCTAAATCTATTGGCGCTTCGGAAAATTACCTTTTGGTGACAAGGAACGGCGGAAGAAACTCACCAGTTTCTCTTTTCAAAAACATTAAGCATTACAATAATTGTGACAATATGACATGAAATTTAATTACTTAATAAAATGCAACAATACGGTTAATGCTTGCTTACCTCCTTCAAGTGTTCGTCGCGCGATATTATACCTTGTACATGACCTATCACTTTCAAATTCATTGATTGGAAAGTTTTTTTATCATGCGACAAAGCGTCGCGCAGCACAATTGTGCTAAAGACTAGAACCTACAATCGAACACACTGTTAACTGTACATTTGTAAACGAATGTCAACTTTATTGCAACGTGTTAAAGTCTATGGGTGGTCAATTAACTGGCTTCGTTCGTACAGTCCGCCTAGTCGGGGATCAACCACTTACCATCCTCCCTTCGACAGTTCAGTTCAGTTCAGTTCATTTATTTATAGAAATCATATCTACAAGTCACATTGTTAATAAATAAATTTTATGTAGGTTATAATATAATAATCGGTTACATTTTCGAAATATAAATATAGTATAAGCTATTCGGATGTCCATGTATCAGTTAAAAACTCCTCCAAGGAGTAGGTAATATGCCTTGTTTAGCAGCAGTTTTTTAAGTTTATCAAGAAATGCCTGTTGAGACGGCGATTTTTTTATATGTTCTGGAATGGAGATTGCCGACTTTTGGTACCAATATCGTCATTAAATTGTGTCACAACCAAAACGATACCAAAAACTTAGTTTTATTTTTTTAACCAGAGGGATTTTTTTATTACTGAATTTAAAATGGGAAATCTGAGATCAATTAAAAAAGAATGTGTTGTACGATTTCCGCCGCCGCCATGAAAAATGTATGATTTCCTTAAAACTGTATTTGACAGACAAAATAGGTCAAAACCTAAAAGGCCTATGACAGTGGCACCACCGTCTACACAAATGTATACAAAAATTTTAATTCCATAAAACTCCGCGGTTCTTTCTTATACGAACTGCATCCAGCTGTCCTATACCCAGGAAAGTAACATGTTTGTCTCGTTCTTTCCTAAGACTACTTCTAACATGAGTGTAAAAGACAAAGCTAACGTCATAGATACGTCTTAATACAATTAATTATGTATGTAGTTTTCTTGATCTTAGCACGAAAATTGACAGCTTGACATTCTGTCTTATTCTAAGTTTAAATATAAGGTACTTTATAAGACACGTCTTTTCACAATTTTGTGTCGAAGGTCGTAAATCATTTTAAATTCTTTATTTGGTACAAATAACTAGTGATATTTCGCTGATACTTCACTATACGAGACATTGAGCGTAAATGTAATGTTACAATATTTTTTATCTCACGATGTATCAAAATAGTTTCAAATAACTTTTTTTATAATATTATTTTAACAATCTGAATAGGCACAATAAAATACCTAAAACAGGTATCCGAAATGGCATGTCATACGACTAAGTTAAGTGAAGTCTCGTCAACGTCAGGAATTAAAGTTATTAGGTGATTTTGTATTTGGCCGGTTGACAAATACTTTGACGATTTGCTACGCAAAAACTCACTTCGAAATCTGGAAATCAATCTCAATTTCCTATGGATCCCCGAATACGATTTTAATGGGATTTAGTGATTAGGAAAGGCAGTTTCTTGTTCTTTAAGATACAGTCGGTTTCGTGTTGACACAATGACTTTTGATTTGGTACGAGGCCCCATAGACGCGTCGGCAATCTCCTTTGTTAAAGATCTTAATACCGACATTTTTTGTGCATTTAGCTGCTTTTGCTAATTTTGACTCACAGGGTATCAGTCTCGTTTCACGTCTTTTTGATTTTGCGACTTTTCTGATTATAACCAGCTTCTCCAGTCCGTAAGTGACTTAGGTATTACACTTGCGATTTACGGCCGAGCTGCGGGCGAGTTTCCATACAAAACCAAACGAGAACGGCGTTCTATGGAACTTCGCTTCTAACTCGCCCGCCAATCGCAAGGCCCTAAATGCGCACATCAAAGTCAAATGATTTATTTGCTATAGCTTAGCAACTTCGTTGGTGACACTTACATGTGTGCTTTTTGTTATGTGCAGCCGTAACTACTTACACAAGTTACCGTCAACATGCTCTAAGCCGCCAACACGAACGGGGGCCTCCGGAGGCTGCCCCCATCGATCGCCGTTCGTGTTGGCTGCACATAACAAAAAGCACACAGTATGTGAGTGTCACCAACAAAGTTGCCAAGCTATACATAGAACACAGTATAATAGGTCTTATATAAAAAAAAATATTTCCGATGTGCTCAGTCTTTAAGCAGGCGTGTAAATATTTGGGCGCGATTCATTCATTATAAATTTAACAATTATAATATTACAAGAAATGATGGCGTTTAGGTTAAAAACCTATTAAACTAGAATGATACGAAAGCCAATGTAGATGGTAAAATTGAGAGCGCTTGCTGCGTGCTCCGGTGGCCAAGTGGTTAAGGCGCTGGGCCGGAAATCCAGAGGTACCGGGCTCGATTCCCGGTCTGGACCACAGGTGAGCAACATTGAATTTTTCCATGTACTTTGATTTCTTGTATCTATATATGTAACTTAAAATGTGGTGTAATTTACCCGCATTAAAGAACAAATAAAGAAACATCATGTTTCTTTCATATGTACTTTATTACAATATTATTCAATAACATAAATATTCATTCAAAAATAATTAACATTACGTGAAGACAATATAAGACAAAAAAATAGAATTACAAGTCATAAAACAATCATTAAAAAAAATTGAGAATAATAAATTTGAGATGTCAGTTACGTTCCAAATAATTCTTAACACTTTAAAAGCACTTGTCTAGGAGCCAGGTGTTTAATTTTTGCTTGAACTGGTTTCCTCGGAGCACTTTAATGCCATCAGAAAGACTATTAAATATGGCCTGTTTCATCTATTATCTATGGCCTGTTTCCTGAAAGGAGTAAACACTGCAGCACGGGCATGATTTAGCATCAGTTCGTCTCTGGCGCGGTTCCAGCGATACCTTTACTGTGTCACCTCGCCAGCTCGGTAAAACTACCGAGTAATGGGATTCAATCTCTAAAACGATTCCGTGGTGCTCGTGCCAAAGAAAATTAATCGAGTTAATGTAGGTAGTTGGCGATTTTATCCTGTTTTGGTTGAAATCATTTAGCTAGCTTATTCTTACGTTATTCTAAATGTTTCAGTGTAAATAACATAACAGTGAAAATAATAACGAAGCGCCATGTTGCCAAGCTTATTCAGTATCTGTTGCCAATCTGGCAATGTATATACCTAGGTGAAGTTTGCTTACTAAACAATTCCTAAAACTGAAAGATAGGTTTGTGAATTAATTTATAAATAATAGCCATTTTTAAACGGTTTTAAAATGTTTAAGGTGAAATGAAAGCAATGACTAATTTAACGCTTTTACAATTAAATTATTAGACAAGATTCAGAAAGGCTATAACCTCAAACTGGTTTTCGATTTACAGGAAACATTCCAATCCCAATTGTTACGTAAATTCAAGTACCTATGTTGCCGATTCTTGGAACCGAGTTAACGTATACACAAGGAATATCCAAATACAACGAAAAAAACTTCCAAGTACTAACCAACTTAGAGACATTAATTTCAACTCCCGAAAACAATTACGATTTGAATGTTCACCCACGCATTACTGAATTGCTTACATTTTTGTATGTATTTTTCTTATATTACTTTTAATAATTTATACATTTCCGAGAATTTAATTACCTATTAACAAACGTAAAAAGGTGGTTCCATGTTCAATTGGATTTTTTGTGCATGTTACGTGATATCCATCCATTTTTTCGGTAAACGGTCTGGAGTGCGGCTACGATAACTCTGCAGTGGGGTAAATGGCAACACCTCCATTTAAAAGTCACATTTTCATAGAAAATTTACTTTTAAATTGCGGTTTTGCCGGTGTACCCTTGTTTTGCCGACAAACTTTTCATCGAATATTATTTCATCGACAACGATTCATCGAAACTTTAGTACTAGTAATATTGTTTGGCGTTTTTTTGTTTCATTTACTATTCATTTCAATTTTTCTTACTGCGCAGAAATACTATTCAACGAATATTACTTGATCGCTGATTTGTTTCAAATTGTTTTAATTGGCACAATTACTAAACATTGCAATTCATTTATTCGACGTATTACTTTAATACATTTTTATATGTCGTACTATACATTGTCACATTTTTCTGTTGTAAGAATTTTCAATAGTACATTACATAACTAGGGTGGTAATACAAAGAAAGGCCGAGATCACAGAAGTTTGCGGCCCGAGCTGAAAGCGAGGGACGTAAATAATGATTTATATAATGATTGATATAATGATTTATGTATACAATAATAGCCTGCGAAAGTCCGAATCTAGGGCTCTCGCTGGTTAGGACGCGTGCCGACACTGCGCGCCCTAGAGTGTTTTTATAGAGCCGGAGGCGCGGAGGGAGGGCAGCCCTCGCCCGCCATGACGAAACGCGCGGGAACGAGTGAGGCGAGCGGCTGAGGCTGGTCGCCGAAGGCGACCAACAAGCCGAAGCTGCGGAGCCGAGCGAAGTGACCGTGCGTCGTCATGCAAGGGCGGAAGGGCTGCTGTTCCCGCAGCGCCGGAGATACGGAAAGTCACTATTATTTTTTTTAGCGAATTCTATACGATAAAACAATAATAAATAGGTGTTATAATGACACCATTCCCATAACCATTCGACCAGATAGGTAAACAATTTTTAATATCTAAAACTACCCACATACTACAACCGCGCAGAGTGAACCGATTGACGTGACTGCGTTTAGTTTCGATAACGAAACATTGGTGTCCCCTTGTTTCGCCGACAAACGTTTCATCGAATTTTCATTTTGTCGACAACTTTGTTCTCCGAAACCGTTAACTTTTCAGGATTTTTTAAAGAGTCATCATGTAGATTAGGTTAGGTTTGTTTTATATTAATTTATAGAAAAATATGGTTTCAGACAAAATTAACTTTCGATGAAATGATATGTCGATGAAATGTTTGTCGACAATTCAAGGGTAAACCCGAAATGATTACAAATTTAAATAATTACATGCGGAATAAATTTTATTACATTCAAAGCAACATGAAATAAAAATACCCGTAAAGAAAAAACATGATATAAAATGTATACGAAATAACACAAGTACCAATTAAAAAACACTGATTTAAATGAACTAGTAATGATTCATCGACGCAATGACTTGTCGATGAAATGAAAATCCTTGGAACGTTGCCTTTGAAATAATATTCGATTAAATGTCTGTCGGCAATTCAAGGGTAAACCGGTTTTGCCACGTACAAACGAAGACACAGTTAAGTGACCATCAGTAGACCTTAATACATTGTAATAAGGGTGACAAGTGGTCAGTTAGCAGTGTCTTCGATTGTACCCCACTGCAGAGTTATCGTAGTCGCACGCTATGATCTAGTTCATGTAGTCCACGATGGAACCAGCTCATTCAAAAGATGCCTGTACACTTTGGTCTCAAAAATGTTGAGATTGTAAGTTGTTTTCATTTGTGGACATTGTATGAAATGCGCTGTTAAAAAAATTAAGTTATGGAACGAATGAATTAGTCTTTATTCTGCAATATTTTTACTTTATTTTACCACATTAGAGGTACTGCCTTAATGCTAGTATGAAATCTGTGAAAACTAGATTTATAATTAGTGAAGATATCAGTTAAGTAACATACATCAAAGTTACAGTAATAAATTTAAATTTAATGTGTAAAATTGTTACGTATGTGTAAACAGTAAATATTTTTTTCTAGTTAGTTTCTGCTCTTATATCCATGGGGGTACCCCCTTCCTCTTGAGGCTAGAGGGCCCCTAAACTCCAAGGCGGCCCCCACTAGGTTTAAGACGCCTTAACTTTGCGTGTTAATTAAACTTAATGAAAGTTGCAGAATAAACATGTGCAAGATGGGGCATTTGCATGTGTTGGTCGACGTAGTCTAATGAATATGGGTAGCCCAATAATGTTCCCAGCCTTACACAACTTTACATTCTGCTTTCTTGAGATAACAAGTATATGAATGTTGCTTAAGTTACGTTTATAGTGTTGTATACCTTATATTTCCTTATCTTCACTGAAGCTTAAGCGAATAGTTTTTTTTATTAATTCGTAACTGATCAGCTTTTGAGTATTACCTGACAGTATTCGACTAAAACGTATGTCTTCAGGTGTGTTCAGTAATAGCCACTGAAGGCAATTGAGCAGATATATCCTACTCAGACCCGATTTCGCAGATACTACTCATAACGTAAACATACTAGTAGAATGTAACTTCATGCATAAATACATTTATAGATGTTAATCTACTTGAAATTAATGTTAGTATTCCTAAACTACAGACTATAATGAATAGGTTTCTTATTATGTATGAATATTTAAAAAAATATTACGAAGAAACAGAGAAAAGAAAAAAATTAACGAAACGTCAAAAGCTAGGTTTTTTTAAAAGAATAAGTAGAAACAGATATGTAACTCGATGCTTGGTAATGGGTATCCTACAGCATATCCTAGATTAGAAGTCCAGCGCTGAATTTCAGAGTGGCCCCTTCAACAGCGCTTATTCTATATTTTTTGCTAATACCGTGTAATGCGTACCACGAGCACGTTATTAGATTAGTCCGTTAGTGGCAGACAAATGTGCAAATGTTTGCCCCAACGTTAGCCGGGAATGCTGGGTTGCCAGGCATTTGATTATGAAAGCTTTTAAATCACTTACGGATTGTAACAGGCTTTGTTTACTGTCTCGCCTGTGTTCACCCGTCGACGGCCTAGGGTTTCTATTACACCGAAAAACACCAAAACCTGGAGTATTTAATATGTGGAAGGTACCTTACTAGGTATACCAGGTATACTATTTTATTCATTTCTGGTACGGTTATAGATTTGTATTGTATTGTTGTGATCCGGTTTGAAAGGTAGAGGTGAGCCAGGGAAAACATTGTAAACAGTACAGCCCTTGTTGCTCTATTATCTGCCGCATATTTTACAGAAACCCCTGGAAGGTGATTCTTTTAGTCAGATGGTTAATTTATCTCTGTTTTGTGTAAGAAAAATCTGATACTGAACGAATAAGAACAAACTAGTGGGTCGAGGAACGGCATTATCTGAAAAATTATCTGTTAAATCAAGGAAAAATAATGTAGCCTATTCAATTGACTATATAGTGTTATTTCGTATTATTATACGCAGCCCTATTGAACGTACGGCGTTGTTATACTCCGTAAATTTAAATGCAAAATCTACGCGGGATTCACAGCAAATCCAACAGCCCACACGTGACTCTGTGAACATTCCATTAAACAGGATTTACGTGTCGGTGTGACGCAAGCCCCCGCTCAACTCTTGGCGTCCCGCCAGCTTGTAGTGGTTACCCCGTACACTATTACATGAAAGGTATCGCTGAGAACTCTTCACGAGATTCCCTCGGCTTTCGGCTTCGGCTTTTTCGCCCCCTCACCTCAAAGACTTATCTCCACTTAATCTCGGGCCAATGGCTTGTCTTTTTGTTTCGTGGCCTCTTTTTGTCGTTGTAATTAAAAGAGGCTGGTTATTTATGGGTCAGGTTTATTGCTTTTGCTTCGTTGAGAAAAAAGGAAAGTAAGTGTAGTGTTCTATTTAAGGAGGTTAGCGGAAAAATACCCAATAGTAGCGTCCATCGCTTGTTTTGGGAGTAATACAAAGAATTTAACTTCAAGGGTCAGTCAAGAGCGAGTTGGCTTAAATATGCAAATAAGTGGGTGAAAAACGACATTTATTTATTACGTTTAATGTTGAAATTTAAAACTTAAGCTATATCATACATACTATAGCATACTTGCTATATACAGAGTTAATGATAGACTCATGTCTTCTATAAACCTACTTTTCTAGAAATCTCTTTTTAATTTATCTACAACGTTCAGTGTTCATCAACGAGCAAGTGATCTAGAATAGGCGTGATCATTCAAATGCAAATCAGCTTCATTAGTGTATCGAAGCAACCAGGCTCAAACTCTACTCTTCAAAGACGTAACCGACTGCAACTTCCTTTCCGACACACCCTTTTGTAAGTAGAACACCAGTTTTCAGAGTGTATAGTTATCTAGCGATTAAACTGTTAAGGACTTGTTGGACGCTCTACAAGTGGGCGCCAGCAAGATTTGCCTCGGTGCGACAAATTGTCACAGTTACGAGTTCCTAACTAAGTGCTTCTGCTTCAACTACAGTTGCTTTAAAAAGACAAGTTGCTTTAAACGATGCTCTGAACTGTGTACTGATTCTAGAAATGATAATTGGTGTTGAAGATGTCGTTTATTTCAACTGGGACTACGGATATAACAAAGATATTAAAGACGTTATTAACAATTTTTAGTAATTTTGTAATATGATGAATTAACAGTAACTCTTCGTTACTGTTTACGACATGTGACGCACGGATTTGGGTTATAGCGAGTAAGCATTATTATATTATAAATAGATTTAACTAACTTTAAGACACGTCTTTTGTTATCTGGTCTTCGTCTTAATCTTGTCTTGTACTGAATATAACGACTATCATCATGAAGGAGTATTACTTCAAACCCCCATAAACCCCCAGTCACAACGTCTCTATTACATGGCGACCCTGCCAGCGAACCGAAAATGGAAGAAATTAAACAAGTTATGAAGAACGAAGCCTAAAATTATTTTCAAGAAAGAAGCTCAAAATTAACCTCCAGAAAGAAAATTAAAAATTAATACCAAGAAAGAAGATCCAAAATTATATGAAGCAAGAAAAAATCACCATGGAACAAGCCAATAAGAAGATTCAAGTCTCAAGAAAAGAAGAGCGTTGTCCAGGGTTATCCCGGCCCATTTCAAGAGGTGTCCAGGGAAATCCCGGCCCATGTTCCAGGGTGTCCAGGGTTAGCCCGGCCCGTCATCGAGCATCAGCAGCATCATCGAGCGTCGTGCCCGCCAACGTGACCCGTCCCGACATTACATAGCGCAGTGTCAGCATGACTCACTTACCAGTAGATTGATTCCGATTAATGTAAGTTTTTAATTATAACAATATTGTAATATAATTTGTCAATGTGTTTAGTCAATAGCCATACGATTTTTTTTATCTGTGTTAAATACAGCTATGCAATATAATATTTAGTTGCGAATTAAGAATAATAACAGTAGAGTTCAGTTGAAATAAAATATATATTGATATATTATTCAGATACTTAACGTAATGTGATTGCGAATTTTTTGGCGGATATTGTGTTGCAATTTATCATACATGATTTAAAATATTTAAATAGAAGTAAAAATGTATATTATCTCAATAATAAAAGCGATATAGGTATTTCGCAATATGATATATTATGTAGAACAGTATTCCGCACGGTCAGCACTGTGGTCAGCACGCAGCGGTCATCGCGCTCGTGCGCCGCGCCCGCGCCCGCGTATTACGTCGGCATGTGTCCATTATAGTAAGATTTTAGTTTGACCTACTAATCAAAAAATTGTATTGAGTTTATTTCAGTAATAATATTTTGTCCAGATTTTTTTTTTATATTTTTAAATCAATAACTTTAACCACACCAGATATACCTGCAATTTTAGGCTTGATCAACCTAGAGTTCGGAATAGCAACAAAGCACTTAAAATTGTCTAGATAACAATATAACTCCAATAATTAATATACATACAAAAGGTTTGATGTCCAGGTACGGTACATATTATTGTGATTTTTGTGTTAGGGAAGTTAGAGCACTAGTCCTTCGTGTTGGCTCATGGTGTTTTGGACTACCGTGCCCTCCGTGAAAACCGTTGGAGACTTATAACGTCTTAATGTATTTGTGACTCTAAGTACAGGCAACCGAGAGTTAGGCCTGATATGCCGGTAATTAAGGGTGACCATGCCCTTGGGTAACCATTCCCATTTGTGTTTTTGAGAGGATTGAAGGGTGACCATGCCCTTGGGAAACTATTCCCATTTGTTTTTTTTTATTAGGAGCTAAGGACTCCGATGGCATTAGATTTTTATCATTGGGTAAATGTACCGATACCTAGGAAATGTTTACTAATGTGTACGATTATAAAATATGGCTAAATAAAAGTAATTTTGAATTTAATTTTAACACCTTGACCGATGTGGACAGTAATTTTGATAAACTTATGTATTAACTAAATGGTGTAATTTATGTAATTTCAGTTATTATAATATGTTTAAATGTTTTAGTTCATTTTATAAAATAAAGTGTTAGTTTAAATGCTACAAATAAGAAACAAAAATGTAAAACTCAACTGCGTTCGTCACATTTTTTTTTGTTGCATGAGGGGGTGAAGAGTGTACTTTCGGGGGAGATGTAATATGATGAATTAACAGTAACTCTTCGTTACTGTTTACGACATGTGACGCACGGATTTGGGTTATAGCGAGTAAGCATTATTATATTATAAATAGATTTAACTAACTTTAAGACACGTCTTTTGTTATCTGGTCTTCGTCTTAATCTTGTCTTGTACTGAATATAACGACTATCATCATGAAGGAGTATTACTTCAAACCCCCATAAACCCCCAGTCACAACGTCTCTATTACAATTTGATAGATAGATTAGAAAGGAAAGGACTGCGAATAATATGTTGACTTGATACAGATGATGCAGAGCATGTCGATAATAAAGTTAAAGTACTAAAGAAATCTCGTAATAACAGTAAATATGACGTCCCCATGTTAAAGGTACCTTTGTCGCTTGCCTTGCTGTAAGAACAAACTAACAGGTTATTGGTATAAAGCCCTCCGGTCGACTCTGACCACTTCCTAATTTGTACATAAACTGTCTTTATTAATAAGTATCGATTGGTACCTTAAATTGGGAATAAAACACTAGAATAGAAGGTAAAATAGGTACACATGATAAGAAAATTGTCATGAATGGTAAAATCACTCATAATAACAGCGTATGTACACTCATAATTCAATTCACTCTTCTTTACAGTTCAGTTACGTATAGAAAACGGGAAACTGGGATCCAAATAAGGATTCAACGCCTCTGAAGCGCACACAATGCTTGGCGAATAATAATGTATACAATGCACGAATTATGCCACTCATCTTGGCGTTTGTGAATATTTTATTATGCGACGATGCTGTCATCGTACGTTAAAACCACAGAAACGATAGGGGTAATCTGTCAGGTTAGATTGATACACACAATGGGAAAAAACCGAATAGTTTTATTCTAGCAACTGTTTGCGTGAAAAACATTTACCTATAGGTTTAATAATTTGGGTTGAGGACCGATTGCAAATTTTTGGGAAAAAAATGTTTTATTTTTTAAGTATTTTATGCCTATAGTTTGCAGTAAATATACTGACATTCTCTTTTCAAGATTATTATTATCTAACGTTTAACAGCATAGACTGAAGGAGATACAATTCGGTACGAAAGTAATTCGCAGTTCTGTGCATTTTGTGTCTAGTAATTTGAAAACTTGTTACTTTAAATGTATTTAAGTTTGTTTCTAAAACTTTTTTTCAGGGCTTTTGTCAAAATGGGAATATTTATTTTTACATTAATTTTAACCGTAGTTATGATTAATATTTAAGCATTTTCCATTCTTTAATTTGTATAAACGTACGCTGTTCGGCTAATAAATTAACTATAAATTATGGTTCAATGAAATAATATTTATTCGTCGAATAGCATTAACCTATTGAAACCTTTTAAATAAATAAAAATGGTTGCACACTTTCAGTAATTAACTTTTTCCTTGTATTAAATAAATCAACTAACTTTTTTTTTTGTTCAAACTAGTGACAACAAAGTAGGAGGATTGCCCGAATGACGATTGGTACTCAAATCCTTTTCTTTCCTTTTTTTGAAGAGTAACAATCGTCCGCGTGGATTCACACTCCTACTCAGTGTTGCCACACCTAAAAAACGATTAAAAGTACATGGCACGCTAGTCGCTGATTTGAGACACCACAATTGTCGTCTCGCTCGTCAGACCTCTTTTTACAAATTACCAGCAAATGGCAGCATTTCCCAAAGCGTCCTTTGACGGTTTCACAGTAGAAGCCATGAAAGAACGATTGATGTGCCGTTTAGTCTGTGGTCTGATGGAGCGAGAGGATGATTCCTGTCGGTATCAGTGATAAATGAGTGTTTTTAAATTAACATGTGATTTATCACTGTCGACAGCCTATAAATGGTCCCCGATGAAACCAAAGCACTATAAATCAGTATTTTAATACACGCTAAAGCATTTTTTGAACACTTTTCAAGCATATAGCATACACATTAATTTAGTTAGAACATTTAATTAATAAAATGCTTGTAATTACGAATTAAATAGCTCCATTCACTTTTTTTTAGCTACTTTAATGCATATTATATAAACGCTTGATGTTTCTTTTTACATAAATGTTGGCCTAATTAAAATAAAGCACAATTAACGCCTATTTCGCTTCTGTAAATAAAGAGAAAAAATAACACCAAGAATCCTTACTAAAGCGTCTCTTATAAAGGGCTTATTGAAATTTAAAGAGCTCTTTTATTCATTAAAGAAAGCTTTTAAGTATTTGTTTCGGATTGAAAAGGGTCGATGAAGGGTCGTGGATTTAGTTCGTAATTTATTATTGGAGCGAGAGAAATAATTTAGGCTAAGAGGCTAATTACAAGAAAACAAAACTTAATCAGGACAGAGGGCGAGACATTAAGTTTGACACAGTAACACTCAACATCCATCGGCTTAATGTTTGAAAGAGGATTGTTTAAATTGGAATCATTGTTTATTGTTAGTGCTGATGAGGGTTTTGACGGGACCTACCAGACCAATGTGGTGGTCAGAAACAACGGCAGTTGCCTGTACGTGCCCCCGGGCATTTTCAAGAGCACATGCAAGATAGACATCACGTGGTTCCCCTTCGACGACCAACACTGTGACATGAAGTTCGGTAGCTGGACCTACGATGGCAACCAGGTATAGACTAGTATTCGACGCTTTAGCTGCGTCAACTGTGCGCCTGCGCGTCTACTCGACTACTATATACTCGAGTCCATACGCAAGCGTTTGTATTGCGACTACCCCAATCTTTTCTTTACGTGCCGCAGCTAAAGCGTTATCAGCTGCTGTTACATTTACTAGAACTTAAGCACTTTCACTTAAATTAGATTACAAACTATGTGTAACAGCAGTCTTCTGTTAAGGCTAAGATAGGGTATACTTAGGGCTGATAATGAAGGGAACCATGTGAGAAACCAGAAGGATGTTGGATATCCCAAACGTTTTGTATGTACTATTTTGCATGGAGCAAAAACTTCACACGAAGCACTCTTTTACAAGCGATAATATTAAAATTTCAACTGCCATACGGATAGCCTACAGTAAAGGATAAATATTAACCATGTTTAATTTTTCAGTCATAGCGTATTTAGTATTTTTCATGATCCTTTCCCAAATGCTGCTAAAATGTTGTACCTACTTAAAAAAAAAGATGTTTAAGAAATTCTGTAGCAGATTAATCACTTAATTCCATGGCTAAAGGGTGTATTGAAAATAACTATGTGCTATGGTTGTTTATTGTCACATGCTTGCAATCTGCTCGCTTGAGCTTGTCCGTCATTCTTGTTGATTTTTGTGAACGTCAGCGTTTATTTTATTTTCACTGGCTTTAACCGCTTGAAATTAAACAAACATTTATTTTAAATTGAATGATTCAGATTTTTACTTTGATTATTTTGCGAGTGGGGTCAGCATGGAGCTTGTATTACTTTTCATATAATTATATTTCGTAATCCCTGTCTCCAATATTGATATTTGCGGTGTAGTCCGTATGGCAGTGTTTCAGTTATAATCTGTACTCTCTTAGCATGATTTTGCATCCCTTTAGTCTGTGTACCCTAGTCTTGCACAGTTTTCAAGGTTCTCACATTTCCCTTTGAACCAGTTTCATGAGAGCTCCCTAAGCATGACAATACGTGGTACCTGAGGGTCTTGCATGGTTTGTTCCCGAATTACGCCCTTAGCTAGTGCATCATAAGAGCGTGTACGATACTTGGGATTTCACCTTATTCTGTTCTGACAGCTGGATCTGGTGCTTAAGGATATAAATGGTGGTGATTTGTCTGACTTCATTACAAACGGAGAGTGGTATTTAATAGGTAAGTTTTTCCAGCTAACACAAGATCTTAGTGTTCTTTGTTACTTGTAAATTAGAGTGTCAAATAAATTACCCATCACCTTCTTGTAATATAATTTATATCCATATTACCTTATTGTACAAATTTCAAAAGTACATTTTTAAGATAGTTATAACTACTAATTTTAATAATGTATGTGTAATGCCAGAATTGATGTCATTGTTTCCAATTCCTCAGGAATGCCTGGAAAAAAGAACACGATAACGTACGCGTGTTGTCCAGAACCCTACGTGGACGTCACCTTCACTATAATGATAAGAAGAAGAACGTTATACTACTTCTTCAACCTCATAGTTCCATGTGTTCTCATTTCTTCGATGGCCCTCCTAGGCTTCACTCTCCCACCAGACTCCGGAGAAAAGCTCACACTCGGTCAGTATACACGATTTTAGATATTAGTCAGAATCATTAACATATTTCTATAGATTCGGGATTAATGAATATTAGCATTTTGCATGGCAGTTCTCTAACGTAATGAGCCACAATCAGAAGTTTAAGTTTATTTCATACTATATCAGACAAAGGGTTAAATTAAAAAAAAGTTGGAACGGATTTGCCTAGAAATTAATTACGTTATCACGGTACAAAAATATTTAAGATAATGACTTAGGTGCTGAAGAAGTACAAGATATATTTCAAAATAGAATAAAATATTTTGCATTTAAAGCTGTAAGAATGAGTGAACAATTGAATATTACAGTATTGACACTAGTTTTGGCTAATACCGACAGGTGTGACGATATTATTGTCGTTGACCGTGTTTCTGAACCTCGTGGCGGAAAAGATGCCCTCGACGTCGGACGCAGTACCTCTGATAGGTATCGCACTGTAGGCACCAGCAACGCACACGCACTCTGCTACCGTTATACTATCACTACAGCTACGGTCATTGGCGTACCGCAAGGCTTCATATTGAGACCACGTTTACATGTACCGATTGGACAAAATGATTCCACAGATTTGACCTATAAGTAGTTGAAATCGGCAGCAGAGCGCGTGAAAATTAGATTGTGTATAGGCTGTGATATGAGTGTGTCTATGTTAGATCCCCTGACTAGATTCCTCAAGTGTGGTAAGTATAGTTTGGAGTAGATGCCATCATGTGTTTACAGCTCCACCCTTTCGAGGAACAAGGCACATAGCACAGTAAACACAACATACATTTTCGTGCATTTGGAGAGTTGTGTATACATTAAGAGTGACTCAAATATTCACATAATTCGTTACATTATGGGGACTAAGCTAGTGAGACTAGCGGTATACTTAAAGTTGGGAAGTTTACAGATTGGGGCGTAAGCGGATACTGCCCCTACAAAATTGAGGGCGTCTGTAGGGTTGTTAACATTGTCTTTGATTGCAGGAGTCACTATTCTTCTCTCGCTGACGGTGTTCCTCAACCTGGTAGCCGAGACCCTGCCGCAGGTGTCCGACGCGATCCCCCTGTTAGGTACACTGCCCACACCACAACCATTTTGCCCCATCCCACTGTTCCTAATTTTGTTACACTCTTCACTGTCATCCTCCGGCACTTTGATTTCATTTCATTCCCAAGTAGCACATAAGCTGTATAAGAACGTATTAGGGCTTATACCGTCTTTATAATGCTTAAATTAGTAATATAATGGCTATATAAGCCGTTATACAGTTTACGTACTACCTGGGGTCTTCACGTTTATTTACGTTTTATTAACTATCATTTTGTTGATAAATAAATTCATATTAATAATTATTTTAAAACATTACAAGGAGTTAATCACGTGCCTGCGTTAAATTATAGTTTAAACAGTTTCGTGTCAAAGGCGTTGTTAAGTGGTTTCATTAAGCTTTGATTACCGACATAAATGTCATCGCTGTTATGTACTTGATTGTGCTTCGCTTCTGAATATCGCAATATATTTGTTGTTCAAATTTATGTTCCAGTGAGCTATCAAGAAATCCAGTATTTTTCCAAAACTCGCTTTTACGTTAATAATATTTTTCTAAAATACTTATTGGAATCGATTTCGTGATTTACATGTTTTCTTCTATGAACTCGAGTGTTCTGCCCTTATTTAATTTACATGGAATCGGCTCTCTAAACCTAAAAACACTAGTTATTTTATCAGAATAACCAGTGGCATGGCATGTTGGGCGTTGTAATGTACGGATCCGGAAGGTAAGTTGCACCATTTTGAATTTAATGTTACACCTTTTAACTTCTTTCTCCGCGTAATCGATTCCATGGTGTCACCATTTTGGTCCGAATGTGTACTAGAAGTTAAAAAATAAGTGAACGGACGAGATGCAGTGTGCCGGATACTTGGAGGGTGGTATTAATTAGTAAACCCTTCTAAATAGACAGCTAAAATGTTAATTGTTAGTTTAAAAAGAATTCTAAATGTTCTGCATGATTTTTATTTTATTCTGTTTATGATTTTCTTGAGACCCTGTACCGACAGCACACTAACAGGAGTTCCCGTTCTCGAGATTTCTACGAAGTGATACTTCTGACCTCTGACGTCACGTTTTATAGAATTTTGTTTTTCATGGAACTTTATATTGATCTTTGCAGGTGTTACGATCCTCCTGTCACAAACTGTTTTCTCTCTATTGGTGGGGCACGTTATCACAAAAACCTCAGAGGCGATCCCCCTGATAGGTGAGAAGACTGCGTTTTTTACCCAAAAAGAGATAAATCCATGATGATAATAACTGACTAAAAGTAACCGTTATTAAATGATTCAATTAGTGAATGTTTGGAGGTTTATTTTTGGGGTGTCTGACTCTCAGGTAAAATATTCCTCTGACCGTTCTTAAAAAAAGACCTAAAAGGAATGCATCGCTTGAAGCATTCACTACGATCATAGATTTCGACTATGTAACTTGCTTCTGATTCGCTAAGCTCTAGGAGGCCTGAGGCCTCCCACGGCCTCACTTCGTATAGAACTGCACTCACGCGCTAAAAACTTCCTTTCTGTACGTCTATCCAGAATTTTAAAATACGACTTCAATCTTCTTGTAATGTATTAAAATATCAGATTCATTTACTTAGCTTCTTAGTTGTCTACGGTTCATTATCATCTTCAATTACTTTACATTTTTCCCGAATATCGGACGTAGTTGATGACTTTACCAGAATCACATGTGGGTTTTAAACGAGATTTAACGCACAACTCTCCGATTATTAAATAAATGTGTAAAGCTTTTGATTGTAGGATTGTCGCTTGTTTAAAGAAAAGTTAAAATAGTTTAAAGTTAAAAGACTACTAAAGCAACAAAGTGGATACGGGTTGCGAAGGTCCAGCCTCCAAGTATCAAACGACGAGTTTCAACTTCTGGTCTGCCTCTGTCCTCTTATTAAACGGTCCAGTTTCAAAACTCATTAAGTTTATGAATTACCAACAATGAACCTTATTTGACATAGTTTTGAGTTGATAATTAATCCTCAGAACTTGGGGCTTATAGACTTCTGGAATTGGACCTTTCTTGTTAACCTACAAACCGGCACATTGACAAAGGAACTAACGAGTGAAGATATATAGTTTTGTTATTTATTCCTTTGATAATGTCTGGATTTAGTTAAGTTGCAATTTGAACTGGTTTTTACACAATCTAGATTTTTCTTTCCTTAAGATAAATCGCTCTACTTTAAAAGTACCTCACAATGAATAAATCAACTGTAGCCTGGTAAATAAAGCTTGCGGAACTAAAATAGGAAAATTGCAACGGATCGCTTGAATAATATCATTTAAATTTTAAATTAGAATGGTAATTATCATTATTATTAAAGCATCTGTTGGAATACCTAGAATATAAAGTCTAGATTCTGTTAAATGTGGAGTTAAATGCATGTTTTGTCATTGTTTTTCGAGGATGATAGCTTGCTAAATAACTGTTAATATATCAATAAGAAAACAGCGGTAGGTATATAGCGGTAGGTTCATTAATTGATTTATAAATTAGTTCGCAAAATAAAAAGCCAAAATTATGTTGATTTTTAATCAATGTTATAAATATACACACAAATTCCACCCTTTTATATATTTTATTAAGTAGTAGTAAATAACTACGGTTGTTCAGTATGCAAGTATGCAAAATGAAGGAAAATATTTGAAGCTACAGGTATTTAATTTTTTTTATATGTATTATTTCATCGAAAGAATTTTTCTTCGAAACTGTCTTGTTCTTTGGATTTATATAAAACTAACCTAACCTAACGGTATTACGAAAATTTTACGATTTCAGAGAAACAAAAGGTCTCGACAAAAAGAAAATTTTATGAAATTAAGCGTTAGTCAAACAATCCGCAGGCACACACAACTGCTTAGAAATAACAATAAAAATCGTCTTTATTGGCAAGTGACAAAGAAGTTCTTTTTGTTTGAAAATGTCACAGATAAATAAATTCATGGCACGTGCGTGCGTTAGAATTTCCCTTTTTATACCAAATCAGAAGTATTAGCGCAAGGCGGCCGCAATATCTTACGCGCGACGCAGCAGACAATAAGAACGCGCTTACGGGTTATTCTTCAGAAATATGTCAGCGGTCACATTATTCCTCTGGCCCTTTTTCATACTAAATGTATGGAGACAGAGGAATAAGTCGCAGACATATTTCTGAAGAATAACCCTTACCCGTCGCGTCTCCCGCTGGTCCGTTGCTCACTTTGCGAAATTTCTAGGTTGTCTGGTGCTAAGCGACCTGGTTCGATCCAAGGGACCACCTCAGCCTTGTTCGCAACTTACCCAAGAGTCACTAGGACTATAGCTTGGCAATTTCGTTCGTGACACTCCCATGGTCCGCGGGCGACGGGAGCGGGGAGACAACGGGGGTGCTATGAGGTGCGCGCGCGGCGGGAGCCGCCTGATAAGCTCAGTCGCCCGCCTGTGCTGTTGGCGGTAACTTGTGTACATAACTACGGCTGCACATAACAAAAAGCACACGAGATAACTACGCAAAGATGAGTCTGCGGATCGGAAAAGTTATTTGATATGGAGCGAAACAAATTAGACATAATGTATTATACATGATATTAAAAGTGCAGTTGGGAGGCAGTTTTTTTCCAGTTGAAATAACTGCACCAAAATTATAAACCAACTTCGCAGTCCACTGGGATTCGGCGTGCAGTTATTTTAACTTCATAAAATCTGCCTTCTAACTGCATTTGCGGCTAGAAAGCATCGAAAGACTGCTTCGGCGTTTAGGGATATCGGCAGACATATCCGTACGTAATCCGCATCATGTGTAGTGGTGCTCAATACGTCATCGTACCCCGGCCCCCGCGCTGACCATGGGAGTGTCACCAACGAAGTTGCCAAGCTATAAGTAATGCCAGGTTATAAAAAAACTGCGCTGCGTTACAGATGCGTGTGGTCATTGGCTGTTACGTGCTGCACCATATGTATACGGGCTGGAACGGAACGAGGGACTTTCTTGCAAATGTGGCATTGTTTAACCTTAGAACATTATTTTCCCCAAATAAATTATGTTAATATCTGTCACCGTTTTCAAGTTATAGCTTGTTAAGCTTTCATGCAAAAAACCGCGTGTTTCAACCCTATTTAGAGGCAACAAGGAATAATTGATTGAATCAGGCGTTACTTTGCTGAAATCCATGTTAGTTAAAACAAAAATATTGCTTTGCTAATCCGCGATTGATGAAAGATACAAAACTCGACACGTGTTTTGCCTCTCTACGAGGCATCCTCAGGAGAAGCTGGAGGTGTTGACCTTCCGGCGTCCGTTGATCAACTGAACCGTCCGATGATGTGGTGATGTCCGTTGATGAAGCGAGAAATAATTATAGCGGGCTTGTACTAATTGACTCACACGTCATCATATCGCGGATTATCAAAGCAATATTTTTGTTTTAAGGAATGGTTAATACCTTTTTTGTAAACAAGCTTTTCACTAACGTCATAATTATATTAATGTGACACATTGACAATCACAGAGATTATCGTTATCTAAACAAAGAGGTTCCAACTAGCAAATCAAACATTATAAAATGTAAACAATAAAAAGCTGTAGGATTGAACAAATGTTAAAAAATAGTATTTTGATGGTTTTATTTTTATTTATTATTATAAGCATTTAATTATTGCAGATCGATTCTATATCAATTATATGACACTATATTTTTAGGAATGTTCCTCGATTTATTCCACCCAGTATATCGCAACACATATTTCTTATTCTAGGCAAAAAATATGTGACAATATATCTTGCTGACTGTACTGAAGCCTGAAGCCGTGCTGAAGCACTCAAACACTAAATACTGCATGACTAATTAGCATGATATTAATGTCGGTAGTGTAAGTGGTCCGTTAAAATCTTTAACAAGAAATGGTAAAACCTTATCTAAAGTTTCCAATGTTTGTATAATTTTCTCCTTATTGTTTGCCCATTCCTTAATTAAAATTACAGCCATACTAATTGTGATCTTTGATGTTATGACTATTGAAGTGCTTTACGATTTTGCATCTATTTAAGTGTAATCTCAAAAATGAAAAGTATATTTTTTCATGATCTGTCGTGACTAAAGTGTTAATAAACAGTATTTTGACTGGCTAAATAATCAAACTGATGGTTTTCAGAACGACTACTAATTTTTCGTTAATTTTTTTAAATTAATAGTTAAACGCTACACTATTGCATTTGTAGGAGCAATTTCGTAAACTTCACTTCTACTTACTGAAATTTCCAGGAATCAAGCAATAAGCAAAACCTCTAATACTACAGCTTAGAGATGTGCCGTTCTTAAGAACATTCCTCATTTGTATGAGCAATATTTTTACTACGGAAATATTGCATCAAATTTATAGCTTGGAAAAATCCTGAATCACCAATACATTTATTAGCGATTGCTTGCTATCTGGTAATTTCTTTATTTATTAAACAAGTAATTGATTGAAAATTGACGATACGTGCAAGTATTTTCTTCTGCATTGTATAGTAAGAATTATCGAAGGTGTCCGAATGTTCGTAAAGAGAATGAACAAACATTCGGAGACCTTAGATAATTCTTACTATACGTTCTGTCGTAAATAGCTCTAGTTCAAACATTTTTCAATTATTAACCTACTTACTTTTTGCGCGTAGCGTTTTTTTAAATCAATGTATTGCCCTTCGAGAGATTATAATGCAATATTTAAAAGGCCTTAATCGATGATTTTTGTAGAATAGGTTTAATCTATAACACTGTATTGCATAGATCTGAATGGGTTTAAAAAGTAAAATGGGTTGGGATGAGTTGTTTAAGCTATAGGGTTTGAAACTGTTAGTTTTACATCTTGTTTAGTGAATAGGTAATTTTGTTCTGTACCGATTGACTAGCAGAGACATAAAGTGTGGTCAGTGGTTTAGCACTGACCCGAACTGCCACTCAGATTATGGTCTATGGGTTGGTCTCTAGTGTCAACTATCTTTTGTTGGGATGTGTAACAGTGCCCTTATGTTCAGGGACGTATTTCAACTGCATCATGTTCATGGTTGCGTCGTCGGTGGTGCTAACTGTCGTGGTGCTCAACTACCACCACCGCACCGCCGACATACACGAGATGCCACAGTGGGTGAGTTCACGCTTAGCTTGTCCTTGTGTAGTGGCTAGAGGCCCGAATTAGCCGCTTGTAGCCTAGAAACTAGTGCGTTAAAAATATTAAACGTTCATATACGTCTCAATGTATACTTGATGTGTGTTACCATGACCACGATGCAGTCGATATTACTGATCTGCTTTCGGCAATATTGTCAATTTACAATTTCTTACCAATATTTCTGGATATAATTATTTTGATAGTGTTCGTTGACTAGTTCTGTGTGGGGATCTCAGGGGCAATATTGTCGGAAAAGCAGCAGGCACATTTTAGTCGAAATACGTCCCAATATCGCCAGGCACAACGTGTTCGAGAAAAGGAGCGAGGGGGTTTGTCCAACCTCTCGTTGATTGGTTTGTTGTGTGCAGGGACGTATTTTAACTGCATCATGTTTATGGTGGCGTCCTCGGTGGTACTAACCGTCGTGGTGATTAACTACCATCACCGTACCGCTGATATGTACGAGATGCCACAATGGGTAAGTAAATTGTTCAATGAGTGTATCCGTGTGTAGAATACGGCATAGAGGCCGAAATTAGTAGCTTGTAGCCGTTTAGAAAATCGTTTAGTACTCATAAACACATGCACATTACACAGTGTGAGCTCTATATATTGTGCTACCATGATCACGATGCAGTAAAAAATAATATTGTTTTTATTTGGGAAATATTGCCAACAGTTGATATTTGTCACAATATTTCTATAAATATAATATCACTTTGTACACTGATAATACTGCACCCTATTTCAAACAAAGAATTGGCTATACTGCCAGCATCGAAAAAATATTGCAAATAACACATTTCTAATCGAAATACGTCCGCAAAAATATAAGCGCACTTACACACATCCTCAGCAAATGGGCCCAAACGACGGGATTCCACCCCTTGTAAATTAGTTTGTTGTGCACAGGGACGTATTTTAACTGGATCATGTTTATGGTTGCCTCGTCGGTGGTTCTCACCGTCGTGGTGATTAACTACCACCACCGCTCTGCTGACATGTACGAGATGCCGAAGTGGGTGAGTAAACGCTTTGCTTAGCTTATCCTTGTGTAGAATGTCACGTCCGGAAGTAGCTAGTACTCATTTAGAAACTATTGGAAAATTCAAGTTAAGGTGTAACTATGACAATGAAGCAATGAACGATGTAGGACGCCTCTGGCAATATTTACCGAATTACAAAATATATTTTAACTTATTCCTAATTAAATTTGCGTCGCAGTCAAATGACTATGCGATGTCTTTGAAATTAAAATTGTTTTCATTGAACGCGCCTAAAGATACGAAACAATTGAAACACCTTTTCCTATGACCGACTTTTTATAATACCTGTCAGTTCTTAAACAATCGTCTTGGAACAGTTCATTAATTGGATTATTTAGAGATTTTTGTACACAAATAACGGAGAAACTAAGTCTAGTCTAAAAAACAAAGTTAACATCGGGATACTTTGATTTCGATGGGAATATCTATGCAGCATCTTTCCTTAAGTTTCTTTACCTATTTTGGATTGTATATATCCAAAGGCGTCAAAATATTCTAATGAAATATTCTAAGTAACAAGGCCGTTCCTTAGATAAAATCGGTGCTACTACAATGGCTGCCGTGGATCCTGCGCATGTCGCGGCCGGGCAAGAAGATCACGCGGAAGACCATCATGCTGTCCAACCGCATGAGGGAGCTAGAGCTGAAGGAGCGATCGTCGAAGTCGTTACTGGCTAATGTGCTGGACATAGACGACGACTTCCGACACGGGCCGCCGCCGCCGAACAGTACGGCGTCTACGGGCAACCTAGGGCCAGGGTGAGTGGAGCCACAAGTATCAGTCCATGCCTGTATCGACTAGTACAGGGGTTCCTAAACTGTGCGTCGCGACGCCCCGGGGACTCGCGACACTGTTCCAGGGGCGTCGGGACACGTGACATTTAAGTCGCCGTAAGTTAAACCTAGAACGACTCACAGGTATCCTATGGTATATATTCGTTTACAAGGGCGTCGATAAAAGTTCACAGCCTGTCAAAGGAGTCGCAGTATAGAAAGTTTTGAGAACCCCTGGACTAGTGCAGACCATGGTTCATTTTGAAAGCAATTCGCGTGATATTTTGATATAAGAACTTGCGCAGTATCTTACTCAGACGAAGATCAGGTAAACAATGTTCGAGTTACCGCAACATAAAACGCCGCTCGCTCGTTTAGTTCCAATCTATTAATAAAATGGTGATAAAGAAGAATCTACTATCTCACTAGCACAAGTCTCGCTGACTTCTCCAATATCTGAAATCTGTAGCATCTGATACTAAAAACAGGGCAATAGTTACGTAAAAGCCTTTTCCGATCCAAGGAGCCCTGATTTTACGGCAACTTCCATCAACACTCTAATTTAGCGCCCTATCCCGCCTGAACTCTGAACCATTCAGCCGTGCAAAACTCCCCAAAAGATAGGGATCCTCATTATTTAGAACCAGTTTCGTAAATTAAAAGCAAAAAGTCGCGGCCGTCACGTAATTTGTACCTAAGCTTAACAAAGCTTCAAAGTTGAGTCGTTTGCCGGTGATTTAAGTCTGGCGTCTCCCGAGGGAGACTACCTACTCGCTTTTGATCTACCTGTATGTTAATTTGTGTGCTTAGCGAAATAGCTCGCTGATGAGGTTGCGTTTTAACTAAAATACAAATTTCCGCGGCGCTTTAAGCGTGATTACGCGAGTGATTTAGGCCCAACTAGCTGGATACGGATTGTATAAATCAGGCTTATGGAGACGAATAGACGTTACGAGTAATGTGGCTCGGAGTGTTAAGTACTGCTTAAAATAATGAGCTGATTGACGTGGTACAAAGAGGGCTTCTATAGGTAGAAAAAGTAATTGTGACATCTACTATAAATATCCTCACGGACAACCCTTTCGGGTCATTTTCTATGAACAATTATGTAGAAATTTATTATCAGTGAGTGTATTAAATAGACATTTTGCCATCGTGCTGCAAACTAGTGGAATTACTATTAGAAGAAAACCTCCTTGTGTGCTTAGGCTTTGACTTTTACTATATCGGCAAAAACAATAACAAATCAAATATCACAGGAGTTAGTAAATATGTGTATATTTGAACAAATTTACATCAAAAGAGTTTGAGACATAGGTAATTATGATGATAATGGAAAAGTCAGTGAATATCGTGTTAGTGTTAGATCGTTGGTCTTAACTTAAAATGTTCTAGCTTACCCACCATTTTATTAGACTCTTAGAACAGAATAAGCGAGTGGCGTGTTATGTTTGTATACTTGTTTGTTCTATGGTAACTTTTTTTTTAGCAACTGACAAACTCGCAACCCATACCCGGGCGTAGCGATTGTCGGACAACGGGTGGTTGGCCGTGGCGTTCCCTGGGGTCGAATCAGGTCGCTAGCCAGACCACCCTGAGTTGGGACTATGGTAACTGAAATATTGCTTACCTGACTTTCTTTTGAGTAGATTCTGCTCAAGTTCCAATTTCAAAATCCTGCTGGTTTTAACTGATCTTCTACCAGATTTATCGAAATTCTATTTATTTTCGTACAAACAAGTACACTTTTTTAATTATCGATAAGTTAACCTGACATTGTAGTAAATCCCTGTTAGGGTTGTGACGGCTTAAATAATGCTATAGGTACTGTCTTAACTATTTGAATATTCAACAATATTTTGTATTTATACTATTAGATATACATAAATATTTACGAAAGAATCATAATTTATTACAGTAACTTATAAATACAAAATTGAGCCGATGGTCAGATTCTTGGCACGGCGCCGTCGACGTAAAATGTGCATGGCGAGCGCCGCGCCGTTTTGTGGTTTTACGGTGACGCCGTGCCGTGGACATGGTGTTAAGGGTGACCAGTGTGTGTAGTAGTGTCTCCGGGTTAGAATGATGATGATTTTTATATTAATTGTGCTAAGTAATTAGCAAAATGCGACAGCGCGGTAATCCTGGCTAAGCTGGTTAATGACCGATATTAAGTTAATCTTGCTTGGCTCAGTGCATAGTAATTATGCTATAATAGTAACTGCCACGCAATTATTATAATTTGACTTAATATATTATTCAGGTAGCACGTAATAAAGTTAGGTATGCTAGTTTTATCGGGGTTTAAGAGCTTTTAGAAAATTTGAAATGTTTTCAATCAAATTTGTACAAAGTATTTAATGTCAACCAACTGATTCAAATGGGATAGGTATATGATAGTTTTAATTGGTTTTAATCCGTGTAATGGATTAAAAGAGCAGAAACACGATTCCAGCTTGAAGTTAAAGATTTAAAGTGATTATAATAATAATAAAACAACTTAAACGGATTAAATCGCGTATATTACTTTATTTTTACGTCTTGACGGTTCGTTACCCTTTTCAGCGTTGTCGCGGGTAGACGAACGCTAATTAATTTTCCTAACACTTGCTCGTGGTGGTGTGGTGTTATAACACGCGGGCTTATAGACCAGCTCGAGCCGATTTACCTCCCGTGGGTTATAAAAATCTATAACTCCCACGGGAGAAAAAACTGTACGAAAATCTATAACTCCCGAGGGAGTTATGAGTTTAGTTTTAAATAAAATACAGTACCCGTACGTCATTTCAGACTAAGGAGGTTTCAAACCAGCCAAGGCTTATTTCCCATCTTCAAAACTTGGCTACAAAAATTAATACAATTTTAGTGTATATAAAACTTATATGGTTACTCTTATATTGATTTGTGACTCAAATGTCCTTTCGGCTTTAAACAATCCTGCACCAACTAAAGTCTCTGTTTTACCCGATGGTTGACTGGTAGAGAATGCCTTAAGGCATTAAGTCCGCCGATTGTACTTTTTTATTATTGTGCAATAAAGTTTAAATAAATAAATATGGTATATTTTACTATTATTTCAGTCACTTTTGCAATTATTTTAATGCGATCAAATTAAGTTTGAAATTTTATTCTGAAAATCGATACAATCTGGCCGTAATGCCTGTCAAATTTGAAAACTAAACGCAGTTCCTAGCATTATCTGTCGAAGACTATATTGAAAACGTTGACAGTACCTAAATAATTTGATTTTTGTCCCTTTTTTCCTCGCATATGTGATGAAAAACATTGTGTGTATCACGGGCAGTAAGGGGATTACAAACTCGAGTCATTAATAGACTCTCGTTAGTAATCCCCTTCTTACTACCCTTGCCTCGGTGCACAATGTCTGTACCATGAGTGATAAACGCGGAAACCGAAGTATAAGTAATAGTTCATTATAGCGTTAACGACTGCTAACCGATTCTAAATATTTTATTAGAAGAGAAAAATTTTAAAAATCTCTCTAAAAATAAATAAACGTCTTCTAATAAAATATTTAGAAATCGTTGGCAGTGGCAAGGGGAAGAAATACAAAGTAATATCAAAATAAAGTTGTTTGTTAATTCTAGTAATTAATATTTAAGAACTGATGTTCACATCACTACAAATTCAAAGACAACATAGATTTCAACATTTGAAATAAGTAAAACAAGAGCATGTCGGACCATGCTCAGTGTAGGGTTCCATAGCCGTAACTATAAGGTAAAAATACTATGTAAAAAAGTACAATACGTCCTTTTGTTGAGAAGCGCAGTTTATCGGCAATAACTCAAAAACGGTTAATTCGATCTTGTTGAAAATAATTTTCGTTGAAAGAATTAATTAAGCGTTACCTTCGTGATTTTTTTCATATTTTTCGGACGCACGGTTTAGAAAATAGAGGGGGGGGGACACAATTTACACAACTTTCGGAGCGATTATTTCCAAATACATTCACTTAATCAAAAACATTACTTAGAAACCTTATAGTGTTTTTTAAAGAGCTGTCAAAATATGTACCACACGTTGATATTTACTGAAAAAAATTTTTTTTACTGTCTTTAACATGTATGGAGTGCCCCCCCTAAAAATATTTATTTTAATTATTTATATACCAAACTAAGTAGCGCCTCATACAAGACACCTATATTCCAAATTTCATCAATATCCATCACGTAGTTTCTGAGTAAAATGCCTGTGACATACGGACAGACAGACAGACAGACGGACGGACATGACGAAACTATAAGGGTTCCGTTTTTGCCATTTTGGCTACGGAACCCTAAAAAGAGATGGGCCGACTAGTCGGGAACGCCGACTATTCGGCATCAATCGTAGTCGGCCGATTAGTCGGCAAAAAATGCCGAATAGTCGGCACTATTGCCTAGCGGAGAATATAGGACACAGAAGAAGTTAAACCATATTTTTATTAATTATTTTATATTTTTACGTACTTTACTCAAATACAAAAAAAATAATCAACTTAATTAAGCTTTTTAAAGGTGTAACAGTTAAGTAAAATGTAATATAATAATTTTAATATTTAAACTTTTGTGGCACATCACAGTTTTCGATTGTACCCGTACATAGCTAATAACTATGATCGGTAATGCCGACTAGTCGGCCGATTAATCGGCAAATTGAGAGCCGATTAGTTGGCCGACTAGCTAGTCGGCAATATCCGTAGTCGGCCCATCTCTATAAAAAACCAGTTAAGTGCGAGTCGGACCCGCGCACCGAGGCTTCCGTACAAACATAGTCTAGTAGGAGCTTAATACGTTTGTCTTACAATTTTTGTGAATCTCTAAAATTTCCTTTTAATTTACTTTTCCTGTAATATTTAGGATGGTATTAATAATTGGTAATTATTACAGATTTTTCTGCTCAGTAACTTCGGAGATAATAGGGGGGAATGGTATTTTTTTAACGTTTTTTATGTTAAATCAAAAACTTAGACATGTTCTAAGAAAAAAAAACGGGGAATCTACACATTAAGCCCTTTCATTTGATATCCCGCTCGATATAATAGCTCTACTTTTGATTTTCGACATCCCATTGCGGTCCCCTTTAAAAAAAAGTAAAAAAGGTATAAGATTTTTTTACTGCCCAATAGGCTCGGGTTAGCGATTTTTAACACTATTACAAATTTCAAGTCGATAGCAGCAGTAGGTAGATCCTGAGATATCTTGCTGTGACAGACAGACAAACAGACAGACAGACAGACATACAGACATAGTCGCACCATAAGGGTTCCTTTTTTACCATTTTGGTACGGAACCCTAAAAATGATGTTTGGGGTGTAGCACATCGTTACTGTGGATTTCTCAATACGAGTTGGGACGACAATGCCGTGCATGTGGGTTGTAAGGACTCAACGGTACATGATGCATTACCCAGGATGACGTCACAAATGAGGAGACTGGTTAAAAAATTGGATAGCTTGGGAATCGCTTCGGTGGCGCAATTGGTAGCGCGCCTGTTTTGGCCCGGAGAGCCGTAGGAGACGCAGGTTCGAACTCTGCCAGAGGCATATCATTTTTAAATTTTTCTCTTCTAATAAAATATTTTAGTACATTACACAACTAGGGTGGTAAAACAAAGAAAAGCCGAAACCGCAGATGTTTGCGGCCCGAGCTGCAAGCGAGGGACGTAAATATGCGATCGAGGGCTTTCTTTATTACCTCCCGTGTTATGTACATCATTTTATGTCTACACTTGGCCAGAAAGCGGCTTTTTGCGTGCGGAAAAAGCCACTTTATGGCCAGGTGTGGCATAAAATATTATATAATTTAGAGTGATGTTTGATGTAACCATTTCTAATGAAAAATAAATAAGATACGAGTTAATTTCATGCTTTTAAAAACCCATAACTTTGAACTGAACGTTAACGTCGAAAAACAGCAAACCTCGACTTCAATCATAGAGAAAAGAGCCTGAATCGATTAACATTTCAAACGATAAGATAGACAATTGTTACTGTTTTTGAAAACTCCTTTTTATCTGACTATCACGAAGCAAGAATGAGGATTGTTGTATACCGCCTTAAGTTATAATAAAATTTCGCTGTACTTACGTATTTCTTGCTAATCGGTTTTGATAAAGTTTTAATTTTTAAATTGATCTAACTACGGCCATTCTCACGAAGTATGACTGCGTCTAATTACCGCGTCTCCATACATTTAGTATGAAAACAGCGTCGCGGTAATTAGGTGACCACAGACATACTTCGTGAGAATGGCCGAGTAGATAGTTGTAAAAGGTTGTCATCCTCCCAAAAAGCAAAAAAAGTCCCTACTAACCATTTAGTCTTAGTCTCCAAGAGACTTGATACTGATATTCGTATAGATAGCGCGTTTTGTTCCCGTTTAATCTTCTTCTTTACGTAGCTGCTAAATACATTTAGGTAAATATTTAATGTAAATTGTAATTACTGTGGAGATTACTTGTAATCCCTGTCTCATTAATTTGTCCCGGCGAAGTATTCCGCTCGCTTCGTCAAGTAAATAATTACTGGATGTGTAAAAGATACTTTGATAATGGGATATTAAATTGGATATCTTTTTTACGTAAATTAGTAATGTTACATTAAATACAGTTACGAGCCACAGACATGACAAAAAGTAATGATACCGTAAAACGGGTTGAGTAGGGACAAAATTGACATTCAAAACTCGATAACATTTTATTTTTACATATGCTAACTGAATTGTATATATAATAAACGTTCCGGTCGTTTGTATTTTAGTTTTTTTTATGATTTTGGGTAGTTCTATTTCATAACTTTCACGATAAACACAAAATCCCTCCTCACCCCGTAGTCCCTCGTAGTTGGGGTGAGATGGGATTTCAGACTAAGGTGAGTTGGGAAAATTGTTGGATTGACACTTTTGGATTATGAATATTACTATAGCTCCATTTGTAATAAGAATATATATTATTTAGGCAGCAGTAGCCTTTAAAAACCAGCTCACCCCTCTGTCATCCCTACTCTCCCCATTCATAGCCCAACTGCCCTCGCAATCCCTACTCACCCCATTTTACGGTACTAGTAAGCGTATAGCGAAAGCACAAGTAATAAAGACGGAAGTAGTCCAACTTAAGCCGTTTAGGAGCGTGCGACACGTATTCACGCTCGCTACTCGACAGTGGCGCCAACTGGTGGGCACAAAAACGGTAGCCCTCATTACATACACTGCTTACTACAAAAAAAGCACTAAAAGCGTTAAAATGCTTTTAGTGCTTTTTTTGTAGTTAGCAGCACTAAAAGCATTAAAATGCTCTATGATGTGTTCAAAATCCGCAAATTAAAATAGTCACATGGCGGTAAATGAAAACAACCGTAATTCTTTATTTTTAAATTCAGAGACAAACCAGAGTTGGTCTACTACATATCGTTCGATATCACTTTGTTTGCAATTGACACTTCATTTCGAATAAACCGTAATTTCGACTAATATTAGAATTGAAGTCGAACCAAATTGCTTTGTTTATTAGAGATGTTCGAAATTTGAAATAATAAAGGCAATAATAACAGATAAGAAATTTGTTCTAACAAAACAATTTATCATTATGCTGGTCATAATATGCGGTTTTTGAACGCGTTATAGGTTTCAGTGTTGTCATGTGTGATGACTGATGAATGATGGATACATGTTTCAAAAGAATACAAATATTGTCACACTGTTTTATATTATGCTCTAACATTTATTTGAGCCAAGTCAGACGCGTCCTAATATACATTGCGACACAATTTATAGATGTCTTTAACTTCAGGAAAACATCGCTCTATGAAACAATATCATCAACAGCCCTATCTAAACAGGCTGCACAAACAGGATACGTATTTACTCACTGTTCCTTTATTTGTTTCTATAATTGGGACATATTTTTTATACAAGTAATACTGTGGTTTTGAAAACTTGATTTATATGTCATCACGATCATCATCATTATTTCAACTCGGAAACATCCACTGCTGCCTCCAAAAGGCTTTTCCAACAAACGGTCGCTCGCTTTTTGCCTCCATAGACTTCTGACGACCTTATTCAGGTGTGGTCGTCTCACTATCTTGTTAGGGGTCGACCCCGGTTCGTATTCTAGGATAATTTTACCTTACTTCAAAAAAATCACAGCTCTATTTCGGACAACTTCGAATGCTCGGTCGCGCGTCCACCCGAAAGATAACTAGGATACTATTATAGTGGTTACTTACGTCAAAATAGATCATTGCCCGATTTCTCTCCCAGGCGCTCGATATAAGAACAGTGCCAAACAGTGCAATTATTACTAGAACAAGACTACCTTACTTCAAAAATGAGTCACCGCTCAAGCTCCCCCAGGTGCTCGATATTCCGGACGGACTTCCGACGCTCGTTCGTGCGTCCGTCCACGATGGAGGACGTGGGCGTGGGCCATCACCGGGAGCTGCACCTGATCCTCAGGGAGCTGCAGTTCATCACCGCGAGGATGAAAAAGGCGGACGAAGAGGCGGAGGTCATCAGCGATTGGAAGTTCGCGGCCATGGTTGTGGACAGGTTAGTGGATTTTGTGGTTCTTGTAGATGCGTATGTAGAAAAGTGCCTCAAGGTTTGTCACCGAGAGGCAGTGGTGAGAGGCATCTGACAATTTGCACCCTCGTGTATGTAAATTGTACACTGGCGAATGAGTCGAAATAGGAAATTGGGTCTAAGTCAGAGGAACTGTTATATTAGTTTTGGGACTTTGTCACGAAATCCTGATTTCGAAAACGCAAGAAGTTTTAAGATTCGTTGAGGAAAATAAAAAAAATGAGAGGGTTCAAGAAACGAGTAAACAGGGCTCTCAAAGATCGAAAACTTATAGGTAACACCTCTGGTGTCGTGTATATCCATGGGCGACGTTGACTGCTTTCCATCAGGCAGCTCATCTGCTCGTTTGCCACTTATATTATTACATAAAAAAAGTACAAGAGGAGTATTTCCACATGTTAACGTAAATGTTTATACAAGAAAATCATGCGATCATAACTCCTAGTAGAGAAATGTTATATAAAATGTATGCCGTAGTGAATATCTCTGTTATTCCACTGATTTAATATGTATTCCTATAGGTTTTGCCTGTTCGTGTTCAGCCTGTTCACGATCATTGCGACGGTGGCGGTCCTGCTGTCGGCGCCGCACATCATTGTACAGTGAGGACGCATGCGCCCCACACATCGAGAGAGAACTATACTTAACGTAGACTTACGGTACGCTGCGCTAGAAGCTAAACAGGCAAGCCGACTACATAGCTCAAAGTGAGGATGGGGTTGTACAGTTGTGCGTTGTACTCACTTTGATATATAACTGCGATTGGTCTTCCGTTGTCACTCCTAGCGTAGCGGCAACGTCTAATTTTAAAACTGTATAATATTGTATCTAAATACGTGGTTCAAACGCACACGGTCCCTAACCAAGTCGAAAGACGGTAAATATAAATAACATACGTTATGTAGTAAGTCCGACATAATTATAAAACGATTGTGATGTTGACTAGGATGTTATACAGATAAACGTTGACAATTATAATTTGTTAAAAGTGTAATAATATTACTAATTAAAGGTTAAAGAGGTTTTAATGAATTGTTTTAAAGGAACGCTCGAAAGGTTTGGCTCCGTGTGGTGTGGATTTTTGTTCGGAAAACTTTTAATAAGCAATTTACGAATATACAACTGATATTGAAGAATTTTACTGACAAATTATTTATTTAATACAGTTTAATACATGCACAATCGATATATATTTTGTATTGGCGTTTAAAATAGTTGTTAATTTTGGAATTGGGATCTTGAAGCGGCGAGAGGGATGGGACGCCCGCTCGGGTCGTATCCTTTAGGCAAATGAGGGATCACAGACGATGACATTACCTTAGGGTAGTAAGTAACGTGTACATAACATAAAGGATCAAATATTGGTAGAGTCGACTTATAATACGTCGTTAAGGTTATGTTTTAAGATAGATCTATTCGCGAGGACTCGTCACGAGCGATGCGTGTTTACCCGGATCTCGGTTGAATTGAACATTGTTTACATTTAATTTCCGTTGGAGCTCCAGGAATTGTTTAAAGTCGTGGAATTGATACAAAATAAACAATTAACATGAAGGAACCAAAGTAACGGTAGTTAGTTAAAATTATAGTAAAAAGAAAGTTTAAACTTAACGTAAAACCATCAATTACATCTCAATTGTGTATGGGAGCATAATCGCAGTATTAAGACTAGATAAAGCAAAACGTATTATTTGTTATACGTGTATTTGACAAGTCCTAACATAGCACGACGCTGAATAGGAGCATTCTAGAGGTTACTTTACCTAACCCCGATAGCGACCTAGCGTAGCGAGTTCGCTCGGTACCAGCGAGGCATTCGGCAAACGTTCATCAATAATGTACATAATATCAATTATCGACGTGTGTATTTGTACATAAAATTTAGAAAATGCGGAAAAATAGTAACTCTTGGTTTCGGGACAGTTTACGGATACGAATCGGATTTGAAGGGAACCTCGGTATGAAAATTTAAATTTGTTTGGGTGTTTTGATGTTATACGCTGGACGTCAACTGTCTTCTCCCCCACTCTGTACTCTCCGATAGATAGCGCCACCAGTATTCAAGTGTTGAAGCAACGCGCCGTTCGCCACGCTCCCGTAGTGACCTTTTCACCCTTTAGCACGTACGTAGCAACTAAACTATATCGTATAATAGTCGTATTATTTAATGAGAATAACACTAATTCACGTCTTAATCTATGTCCGTTCCTCAATTTCGCTCTTATAGATGTCGTGATAGCCTAGTGAATGTCGTGTCCCCTAATAAAAGTTAGGCTACGGTTATAAAGGAAAATATGTTAAGGAAGCTCACTAGATTAGAATAAAATTTTATGCATCTCGGTGTGTTCTTTCTAATACAATTTAAAATAAGAGTTTGTTTTGTGTTTATCATCGAACAAAGTTTGTAAGGGATCGTCAAGTGACTACTCGGTTTATGTGTGTTTGTTAATGTTAAATACCTAGTCAATATTTAGTATATTTTAATGTCAAATAATTTAATTATTTTTCATATTTGTCATTGTAGCGGAGAAAGTTGTATGATTTGTTCACTTTATATACAGTATGGTTTTGAATTGATCGCGTGGTGCTCAAGTAATATCATGAAAGCAAATTTTAACTTTGTAAGTTTGTTACAAAAGTACAATATTTTAATTCTCTATACATATTAAGCTTATACAGCCCAATGTTATGTAACGAAAAATGTTGGTTTGCCCTGTACTTTGCGGAATTGTGTTTCATTATTATAAATGATGTGTAATAACTCTATACATACTTACCTATCTCTGTCGAAATTAATTATAAGAGAAAATGAAATTGTAAAATTAATTGATATATTTAATTAGATTTGTTAGTGCCAAAAGATAGGGTTTATAAATGATAAATTAAGTTGGATTATAGGGGTATAAATAAAAGATAAAGTTGAGGATTTTATTGTAAAAATAAAAAAAACGAACTAGGGTCTTTGTTAACAAGTAATTTAACGTTAATGTTGCCGGGACATGGGGTCGCCACGACGGGTTATCAGCCAGTTTTAAAAGCTTATTTTGTTTAAAAAAATAATTATGAGGTTGTGAAACGATTATAAATCTAGTTGTCGTGGCCCAATGTCTCATAAAAATGGAGTTAGGGACAGATCATGGGAGTTGCATGATAGATTATACCAACACCCTTTTGATAAGCAACGTTTAAATTTAGAATCGGACAAAGGCAGAAAGATACGATATAATCACACACTGACAAAATCGTTTGCGTTAATTTCGACAGGTCGAATATTTAAAATCACGTCGTCAAAAATTAAATACCTTAAATTAGTACTCAAAAAATTTTAACAACGTTTTAAAAATTAACTCTATAGTCGAGATCTTAGCACGGAATGTGTTAACGCATTCATATATTCTCCGAGCATATTCCCATGACTTGTCCCCATCTCAAACGTCTTAAACGCGAGTAGAAATGTTCTACAAATAATAAATGCTATAAAAAAACGCCTGCTTTTGACCGGGTCACAGATAAACAAGAATGAGGAGCATTCCATGAAAACATCTACTCTTTGTCGCCTACGTAACGGTAGTACCGTACTAAAACTTATTAGCTGCTAAGAAACACCAATCTTAAAGCCAAGTTATGATATTACCATACTGATATTCAGCTTTCTAATTTTACATGTCAAAAGTATTAAAAAGGTAGTGTCGCCTACGTAACGTTTCCGTGGAATACTCCATGAACTGACGCTCACTCATCTGCAGACTTCACGAGTTCTCTTTTTAAGTTTTAATGCTTTAAACTCGACCGCGAAGGCATATTCATGGGAAAACTTCCAAGTTACGGACGAAGTTCGTACGAGATTTGCCTTTCCACGTAGGTTTAATACAAGTAAACCTTGCGGGGAATTTTCTTTACGAGCTTTTCGTCATATAAGAGACAACAAGTCAATATAAAGTAACTTTTACAGCTCTTGGCAACTTATAACCTTCTTGAGTACATAACGGTAGGAAACGGGAACGCTTTTTCCGGAATTTTCTCGCATTTTCCCGCCTTTTCGAGCGGCGTCAGCCATTTTGTTAGCACGCACCGTGCGAAATGGAGTGTGCCAAATTTCGTATAGTTTATGTCGTTATCTTTTTTTTCTAGAAAGACTGCTGAATAATGAAACACTGCCAGTAAGCGCGAGATAAACGTAGGTTCCGTGGATTTTACCTTTCTTTAAAAAGACATTTCAGTATTTAGTGGATCGATTTATTTTGTGAGTTCGTTTTAGCTTTAACGACAAGCAATAACATGGATCGTGCACCTGAATTAAAATGACAGGTGAAATCACAAAAAAATCACTGAAACTTTTGCTAAAATAACCGAGCTTGTTCTAGCATAGCACTCTCTTCACTAGTTACAAGCAACAGCACAACTCTTTCCGAATTTCACTTCAACACTAAGGAACCACTATACATTTTAACGTAATTAAATATGTCTACACTTAAATATACATACAACTTTCCATAATGTTTGAATGGCATACAAATTCGATTATAAGACGAGTATGAATTAAAAGACGCGATTTATAAATTAACTATTTAAAACTATTGAACTTCATGCTTACTTTGTCTTTTAACGCTAAATATAAGGAACAAGAATCATTTACGTTGGAAAATCCAAAAATTAAAACGCTATTTACTAGGTAGTAATAATTGATTTAATAACTTCCTTAAATAACATTTGTATGCCGCACAAACATTGCTCATCAGTCTGCACAATAGGGAACTAAATGCTTTAATCTCGAAACAGGTATTTTGGACTCTAATGTACGTCTTCTTTATCCGACCCGCACTATGGTCTAATAAGTTTTATTTAATACAATCAAAACCCTTTGAACGTGGCTGAAATTATACAATAGATATGTTTCAAAGACTTACTCTGCTACAACTTACATGATTTTATTACTTATTCAAAAATATTCATGTAACTTTTTACGATAAATATATTTAGATAGTTAAAAACTAGCCTTTGCTCGCGATTTTGTCCGTGTTTGTTTTGTGTGAGTTTTATATCCCTAAAGAAATGTTTGATTCGATATCTCCTTCCCAGGATCTATCTCCGTTGAGTTTTGATCGAATACTCATCAGGTATGATGGGAGTCAAGAAGAAATCTATGAAAAAATATACCTTATCCTTATTGTCTATTTTTACCCGACTGCGGCGAAGCCCAAAGGAGGGTTATGTGTTTGACCTGTATGTATGTATGTATGTATGTCCGTTCCTGTGTCCGCTCGTAACTACTCAACGGCACATCCGATTTTGATAAATGATACACCATTAGATTCGTCTTGATGGTGCGAGTGTCACTAGGTATGACGTTCGTTAAAATAAACAAAATGGCGGATTTTATGCAGCTTCAAAGTGCACCGCGGTCGGGTTTTTTTTTTAGTAAAAATGTGGTTATTTCTGCCATTCTCGATAGACTGGAATCCTCACAGTTATTTGAAGTCGACATTGACTTAAGAAGTCAGACATACTGATGGACCATATTGCCCAACTAATGACGGTAGAACGCTCGCCATTTGTTATTCTTTCGATCTCAGGGGCTATCCTATTAAGTCGTATTGCCTTCTATCTCTCGCAGACATCTTAACGGTTCTCAATACTATAATTATTGGGGATTTCTTTTTGTACGCTTATTTTTGGGTAATATGATGTAATGATGTACTTTATATTGCAATGATATATTAATGGTTTACCTTGCATTACAAACTTTGATTGGTTATCGAGTAGATGAGAGAATCTTCCTAATTGGGACCCATCCATCCAAAGTATACTATAACTATAAACTCGGGTGGTATATGTATTAGTGTTCTAAAATAGAAAACCGTTTAAAACAATTGGTAATAGGCCAGACTTACACCTGTAAGTTTTACTTAGGTAAGTAAGGACGCAGCTATACTTTAGACTGAGATAGTGAGTCTGCTATCTCAGTCTAACTCTACTCAGTATAACTGCGTCGAAGAGGACTGTCATTCTCCATACTTTGGATCGTACCCCGACCGCAAGGGGATTTCCAGGAAAAAACTAGATGGCTCTAAAAAACTAAACATTTAACGATGTTATAATTTAACAAAGAAACATAGTGCAGTAACAATTAGTTCGTAAACAGCTAATAATAAATAAATTCTAACATTTAAATACTGTGTCACGCTTGCAAAGTTGAATAATTGTAAATATTATAATTCTTATACCAAGCTTATACATAGATGGCGTTGTTATATCGGGGAACAGCTTTTTGTATGGAGAATGACAGTCCTCTTGTTGTAATGGTCCTTGGTAAAACTTACAAGTGTAAGTCTGGCCATAGATCGAGTCATCCATTTTATTGTACCAAATTTATTCTCAAATAATTAAATAAAAGGACAAACAGCAATGCGTTGTGCTTTATAAATAATATAATGTCAGCCATGTTCCAAAATGAACTCACAAATTTTAAAATTGAAAGGGTACCTTTGTGAGTTTCATCAAACGGGTTTTCCACATCAAATTACTTTTGTACTTGACAGTTTTAACGCTATTAGATATTAAAGAGGCAATTGCACTTACTGACATTTATTTACTATTTTTATTACGCGAATAAGGAATTAACTCGACCAAGGAATTAAAAGAATGCATTGTTTAATTCCTTGGTTGACACGCTTGCTATCTCACTTTAATTGTGAAAGGGTATAAATTGAAACTATAACATTACACTGGTGTGTAAGTTCTATTAGCTTACTTGTCGCTCACTACTCTATATGTTCTTTCATAAACTGGATTAAATAGGTCATCTGTGGCAAAATTGATGTCCCTATTTGGACACTGTCGGTCGCTAAGTACTATAACTATTTCGACCAACACTTATTTTATTTTCACGCTTTTCTGCATTGATCACTCCACATTGTGTTCTCGAGGGTAATAAAACCTGTGAAATAATTAATTAAAGTTAATAAAACATGACTGCAGTAAGTGAATAAATACAACCGAGTGTAATGTAAGTTTGTAATACAAAGCCCCTATGGAGGTTTTTATAATAGTTGACAAAATAAATGATACAAAGGTAAATTTGTAAAATAAATAATTGGACGGGTAAAATGTTTATTCGTTAAAATTGACTATCGTAAGTAGCATTCGATTTGTATAAAACTAAAATAAATTAAAGCAATCTGATTTATACTAACTGTGTTGTTTTATTTCTTATAATTGTCTTCAAAGAGTGCGTATGTATGAGAGCCATGTCTTGTAATATGAGTACGTACCAGTAGCGTGGCGTCCATGGAACTCGATTCCTACCGGCTTGCCTAATATTAGAGCGTTTTCCAAAATAAATCCCGGGGTAGCTACTTTCTCTAAATAATGGACTTTTGAGGTTTTTCTGGCTCAGAATCGTTAGTACATTCGAACCTTATACGTAAAAAAAAGTGTCCCAAAATTTGTATGGATTTTTTTCTTTCCACTACGTCACGTTCATACAAACACAATGCAAAATGGTGACGTAATGGAAAAAAAATTTTGGGACACTTTTTACGTATAAGGTTCGAAAGTACTAACGATTCTGAGCCAAAAAAACCTCAAGTCCATATTTTGAGAAAGTAGCTACCCCGGTATTTATTTTGGAAAACGCCTATTAGGTATTTGAGCACCTTATTCTACAGATCTTAAGGAAAATGTACGCCAAATCTGCACCGGATTGCCCAAGGATGGCTTTTACGCCACGCCACTGGTACGTAGTACCTACGATTGGGAACTTACCTTTGAGAGAATACGTTTCGAAATCGTACACATATTTTCAGTCGTGACGTGACGGTCATCGTATTCGATTACGATACGATAATATCACAACAACGATTATGTAAAGACAAAGTGAACCGTATCTGATTATGTAAATATGGAAGTCACAGGACAACCAATCAGGGATATGAAATAGGTACCCGGGACAGAGTAAACGTGAATAGGGCTGGCCAAGGACCTTAACATAAATAGCCGGACGGAGGCTCGCCAACAGAGAACTGAGAAGCCAGTTCTAATGCGCCGGCTCCTTGTACTTACTAGACTTTTAAACTTTTTTCCTATTGCGAGCAGAGCAGCACACACAGATAGGTAGCCGGCCGATTAGACATGCTTCAGTTCTTTGTTAGTGATGCTCCGTCCGGCTATTTATTTGAAGATCCTTGGGGCTGGTTTGTAACGGTAAGTATTAGACAGATGTCGAGATAGACGGAAACAGTTCGTCGATTTGTATCGGAACCAAGTGTACGTAACGTTTTTCGCTTGGCGTTTGGCACTAAAAGTGTAATTTAGTGATGGACAAGATCAATTTTCCATTTCATTTGGTGGTATTTGAACAATTAATAATACCATTATTTTTTAGATTTTCAAATCTGCTAATAATATTCATGGCAACTGAATTTAACGGCGTGCAAAGTAGGTCGCCGGCACTTCTTTTTAGCACACGAGGTACATACACTTTTTTTCCTTCTACATTTCATTTCATTCATTTCTGTGGACTTGGCTAGGGAAAAGATTGTGAGTGAATTTCCACATTAAGGTGCCCGAGTATATCGACAATCCCTACGTATAAAGCGTTATGTTGGAATGCATGGTTTTCAGGGGAGCTAAATGAAGATTCACATTGGTCTAAAAGTTATTATATGTGATAAAGTAAAAATATTATGGCTGTTTTATACTATTGTTATAGAATAGTTTATCATAAAGTGAAGCATTTGTTTGTTAATTTACGTTTTTTTATAAAAAATCTGCCTTCAAACTGCATCTGCAGCTAGAAAGGATCGAAAGACTGCTCCGGCCTTTAGGGATATCGACAGATTATATCCGTACGTAATTCGCATCGTGTGTAGCGGTGCTCAATACGTCATCGTTCCCCGCCCCCCGCGCGGACCATGGGACTGTCACCAACGAAATTGCCAAGCTATAGATTATTACATCGTAATCATAAGTTTACCCCGATGTATTAGGAATGTAATGAAGATGAGTAAGTATTAGTATGCCAATAAAGTTATTAGTTAGTATAAGTCCTGTCTATTATCACTGTATGGTTCGAAATGATACTAAAGTTAAATTACCAAATAAATGTGTATGAGGTAGATTGTACATGAAATTACCCCCAAATAGTACCTCGTGACATTAAATTCCAAGGACAAAGCAATTGAGTAAGTGGCAGAAGGAAGGAGGGTGGTATTGTTCCCATTCTCCAATGTGATTGGTTAATCCTTTAATCACAACGATCACGAGTTAAAGCTACGCCAGACAGAGACGATTAAGTGCTAAAACAATTTTACACGACACAATGCCACGATCGATGTCGTATCATGTCATGATCTGTATCAAATATATAGAAATCTACGACGATGCATTGTAACCAGAAGTCACGTCATCGATACAATGCCGTTGAAGAATGTTCATTATACAATTGAGGCATGACTCCTACTGATATTAAAAGATGCGTAAGCACCCTAAAATGACTTGTGTGTTAAGTCATTTTTTTAGGGTTCCGTACCTCAAAAGTAAAAAACTGAACCCTTATAAGATCACTTTGTTGTCCGTCTGTCTATCTGTATGTCCGTCTGTCAAGACCCATTATCTCGGGAACGCGTCGAGGTATCGAAGTGAAATTAAAACCATTATACCCAGGTCTAGGTACGGTCCAGCTGTGAAAAAATCAAGCTTCTAAGTTAACGTGGGAAAATGATCGGCCGTTTAGACCGCAAAAAACGTAAATTTTGACACTCAGTAATACCGTCTTATACTACAAGTATAGGGAAAAATCGGAAAACTTGTATAGTTTTCAGATTTTTAATTAAATCATAAAAAATAGACTTTACTAAGGGAATCAAAATTTATAGGGTACTTTAATATGTGTACGGAACCCTCGATGGGCGAGTCCGACTCGCACTTGTCCGGTGTTATTCTTACATTCTTCATTTCTACGAGATCATTTCAACGATGCGTCGTGTCGAGTAACCCGCCGCATGACAACATCGTATTGTGATTGCCTATGATTTATGATGCACGTCGCAGATTTCCTTATTTCGCTATCGCGTAGTATATTTATTTATTTATTTATTTATTTAACAAAAATCAAGTAACATGACAGTTGAAAACCAAAGCGTTACAGGATCTTAACTACTAAATATAATTAAAGCTATATATACACACTCACGCATCCTGCCATCTCTCTAACACTCTCTTCCATTCATTCACCAAAGCCACTAGCCCTGTCGCAAACAGATCACAGTGCGGTGAAGCTGCGAGCAAAGAGTTGAGGAGTGCTGTAACACGAGGGACGGTCGAGTGCCGGTACAGGTGCGTGCGGCGGGGCGCCGAGGCGAGGAGCGGAACACTACGCCGCTTACCACAGTACTCATTAGGAGCCGAGAGCCTCAGAATCCTCGCAACCAGGTTCACGCTATCAGTCTTGCCCCGTAGGATTTTTAATGTAAAACTGATCAGACTTAGGTTTCTTCGTAACTCCAGTGAGTCATAACCCAAGACGCCTTGCAGGAAACGAGTAGGGTAAAGAAAGGGATAAAAGAAGAACAATTTCCTGTACATATGCCGTAGGAACTTTTTTTGAACACGCTCCAGCATGAGGATATATTTACTCTCATGCGGGCTCCAGACCACTGCATTGGTTTCAAGAACACTCCTGACCAGTGTCGCATACAGCGTACGCGTAGCCGCAGGAGTGAGGGGGGCAGCATTACGCAGTACAAACCCTAGCCTTTGGTAGGCACACTTCGTGATGTTTTTTACATGGCTGCGGAATGTGAGACCAGCGTCAAAAGTGACCCCGAGGTCACGAACCTCAGCGACGCGGACCAGTGACCCATTGGCTATGCGGTAGTCGTAGCAGATAGGCGATGTGGAGCGCGAGAAGGTCATAACCTCGCACTTGCTGCTGTTAAACAAAAGTATATGTTATCCCGCCTGGAGACATGCTCAAAGTGCTACGACTCCATAGAGGGGCATTTCTCCAGAAATATGTCTGCGACTCATTCATCTGTCTCCATACATTTAGTATGAAAAAGGACCAGATGAATGAGGTGACCGCAGACATATTTCTGGAGAAATGCCCCGAGCAGCTGGTGAGCAGGGAAAGTGGAGGGAACCAGATCGAGCGGCTCAGGTCACCTATGCTGGATTGAACAAGTGAAAGCCGCTGTAGGAACCCACGTATTTGATTGTACGGTCATGGACTTTAATTGTTAAGCCATTTAGGGTTCACTCTAATTTTGTTGAGTAATACACGACCTATGACACAACTATTGTAAGGTGAACTCTAAATGGCTCAATAATTAAAGTCCGCGAGTGTTCCAGACAGTCTGCCAACAGGGAGAGATGACAGGATATCGTGCGGAGAGCTATGTCTGTCGCTACCAACTACCGTGGACGCCTCAGTGTGACCTCGACACGACCGCTCTGCCAAGAGCAAAACCACAGGGAATAAGAAAAAGATGCTCACTTCTCATGTCATCACGCTTTGGTGTACCCGGAACCTCGAGCTTCGTAGACAGTGTCAATCCCACTACGTTAAACGTGCCGAGAAAGAAATTGAATCATGATCCAAAGCTTAGAAGCCGCACAAACTGGAACAAGTCGCTATCAATTGAGTTGGTAATCTGATCCGATATACTTGAACAATAGATGGAGTTTCATGCTCGACAAGAGCAGCTCTATGGAGTTACAAAACTAACTTTTCAACGACGACGACTCGACTGACGGATTTATTTATTTTTAATTTTCGTTTTCGCAATAACACCATCATTTATAACCGGTTTGAATTCTTTGTTACAGGAATAATTAAGAGGGGCTAGTCTGTCGTTCTGGTGGTAACAATTTAAGGGCACAATACCATTAGCAGCGTTGAATTGTCTCTTTGCGTAGCACTAAGTCCAGGGTTCACTTGGTCGAATTCAGAAGCGAAAGACACATTAATCGAACACTGATATGCACTAGTAACACAATATCTAGCCGATGTTTTAATTGACGGGAGGACACGGTTCTCATGTGCTTTGCACCAGGCGCCAGTCTGTACTAAATGTCATGAGGTTAAGAGAGTAATGCGAGTATGCGGCCGTTTTCGGACGGTGGGGTAAAGTAAATAAAAGAACATTCTTTTTATTGAAAATTTCTGCATAAATTCTAACGATGCGGTCTATAAATGAGTTCTGGGCCAAAATGACCAGAAAGTGGAAGCCTATGGTGGAAGCCCACTGCGACTAAATGCGGGCAGACCTCGTCAAAATATGCTGGTTCGCTCGTCGCTTTGACTTTGACGAACCAAAGGGATATGACCTCCGATTGCGAACTGTAATCAGTACTTTAGGTGTCAGGTTGTAACGAGATTGACGTGGAATGTCTAGATTACCCTACTCACCATCATAGGCATATGATGGTAGGATTTGTCGCACGATGTATAAATGATAAATTATCTGTTACTCTAGCACTTAGATTTTTGCCGGAACGCGCGACAAAGCCTATTAATACAGTCACGTTGGATTTATTTCTAAAGGACTTATCAGAAGATGCTCAACTTGATTTTATTTACTGAATAAAATATTTGGAATTGTATTCTGTATTTGATGCACAACCAATGGAAGAAAAGGGAGAACTGCCCAGCAGAGGGACGCAAAAGGCAAAATTCCAAATGAGATTAAACCAACCAAAGAATTCAAAATGCAATTATCGGCCCAAACCCAAACATTGGAAACTTTGAAGTTGGGAACTCGCTTAAATTAAAAAGTTATTTTTATGAGGCTCCAAACAGGCTGTTATCTGGGACTCCTTTGAAGCGGGCGACAGGTGCAAAGATATTGGTTATTCTGACTGTGACAGCGCCCTCTGGCCACAATGCGAGTATTACACTCAGTATCTTGACTTTATTGGGTGAAACCGAAGACGTAATCAGAAACCAATTTCTCAGGCTAGGTAATTGATAGCCATTTAGAGTATTTCAGTTCCACGAAAAAAAAACGTTTAATTAATTTTTGCATTTCGTAATGATAACACTACATTTGAACATTGTTTTTCTGCTGGTGCGGGTGGCAGCGCAGGGATTGTCCCTTAGCACGATTTTTATTGCCGTCTCCACAGTGTGAGTAGACCATTGAAATTAATTAAGAATATCACATTTTTATAGAGTACATACAAGCACCCATGCACATTACTTACACGAAATTTGCCGATTGCCATTGTGATTACCACTGCATACTCATACAACAAGGGCTAGCTCAATGAGGTATCTTATCTTATCTTATCTTGGTAATAGGGGTCCTTGCGGATACACTTCGACCCAATGGGATCTTTTGTGTAATTACCCCTTACCGCATCTACGCCATGGCCTGTTCCACCATCTCCATAAATCGGATGATGGACCCCATTGGTAGTGCCTGGAATTCATCTGGCTCTGGGTAGCCAGTGCCAAATTCCTTCATTCTAGTTCTGGCGAGGGCATGACATTCGCACAGTATGTGTTTCATTGTCTCTGCTTCCTCGCCGCACATTCTGCATTCAGCATTGTCTGATAGTCCCATCTTGGTCAGGAGTCCTTTGACCCCGAAGTGACCTGTAAACACCCCCGTTATGATTCTGAGCTGTCTTCTGCTGTACTTTCTTAGTTTGTTTGTCCAGCGTGTGTTGACTCTTTCCATAAAGAGCTTCGAGTGCCTCAGGCCCGCCATGTTCTTCCACTCTAGTTGGTGTTGGTGTTTGGCGTGGTCCTTTATGGCTGTTGTTATGGTCCCCTGTGAGAGACCCACATATGGTTCCGGCCCAATGAGTGTGCCCTCCGAGCCCTTTCTGGCTAGTTCATCTGCTTTTTCGTTGCCGATGAAGCCTTCGTGCCCTGGGATCCACGTTAGTTTCACTTTGTTATGCCTTCCAAGTTTGTTCAGGGCTTGGATGCCATTGTATACCAGTCTAGAGTCCACTTTCGGCGCCGTAAGTGCTTTAAGTGCCGCTTGACTGTCGCTGAGTATATAGATGTTTTTCCCCTTTATGAGGTAAGTAATTATTAAAACTTTATTCTTAACATTTATGAGCTCCAATAACCGCTGCTGCATGCGTATTTCATGAAAAATAAAACTACAAATACAAGTCAGACCTATTGCTATTTACATAAATAGACAAAATAAGTGTACAGTCACCAATTCACCATCAGATACATCGGAGCAAACAAGGCGCTTACAAATTTCTGAATAAGATTCTATAGTCAAGGCGTTAGAGTGCAATATAAAATATTTGAAGAGTACCTATAGATGTATCTGATAGCGAACGTACTGTCCAGTTGAGTAAGTTCATTCTTACAACACTCCTCTGTCAATCTATATATCAAAATACTATCTATCAAAATACAGAAGACATGTATAATTATGAAGTCAAGATCCTGATAAATAAATCTGTACTGTGTCCTGAGGGAGGCAGGTATCGATCTTCGCCTCACAATTTCACCTACATTGCCATTCTACTGTAACTGTCGCAACCTCCTGTATACTCCAGTTGTTGTGAAAACAAACCTTGACGCAATGCAATAAAGTTCATATTTAATATCCATGGGACTAATAATTTGTGGTATAAAACAGTTGTTGTAACAATTTTGATTTTGATGCACAAAATTTTGATGCGAGGTAATAAAGTTTATATTTTAAGGGTACTCGAATAGTATCGTATCAAATCCACATTTTATATTCAGAGCAATGAGAGGTAGTTGCAGTGTCCAAGAGGCAGCCGGGTGGCTCGCGGTATTTGAGCTCCCGAAGTGTCGTGGAACCGCCCTGTGCAACCTGAACAGAGCCAACTTGACCTTGGCGGAATTAGGGGAGGTGAAAAAAGAGTTTCAATTCAAGTTTTTTCTGGTTTCCACGGATAGAAAACGATCGGCTGCCTCGCGACAATTTTTTCACCGTGTGTGAATAGGGAAGGTCCCTATTTGCCTGTTCAACCCAAGCCCCAAGGTCAAGTTGGCGCAGTTTAGGTTTCACAGGGCGGTTCCACAACACCTCGGGAGCTCAAATACCGCGAGCCGTCCCGCCTGCTGCTTGGACACTGCAACTACGTGTCATTGCTTTAACCACTTTAACCATTAGGTAAGTTTTTTTTCGAAGGAAGTATTTGATTAATTTTGCTATTGTTCCTCGATGTGTTCTTGGGAACGGAAGTTAACCTGTATCTCTGGGTAAAGTGAGAGATTCAACCAGTTAAAGTTGTTTTATTACAATGAGTGATAATCGCGGAAACGGATACCGAAGATGATATTGTATAATTTCACAAGGTTAAAAGGTTCACTAAAGTAAAATCGGACAATAATTACATAAAAAAGTACGTTTCAAAGCTATTGAATTCCATGAATACAATTAACAGAATGATACGAAAACCACCCTTTCATTCATAGCCGAGCTGACACTCGCGTGCCAGCCATCTTGAGCCGTCGGATGAAACAAAACTTCCAATTATTAATCCAACGACTTGCCAACTTTTGAGAGGGACAGAATTACCGTTTTAATAATTAAAGTGAATTTCGCGGGCTCGGGCAATAACTCGCCGTGACAAAAGCAGGTCATTAAATTTAATATTTTACTGAGTGCTAGTTTCAACTCTCGACCCCGTTACCTTGTTGGCCGCGCAGGTTTAGTGTTTTTAGCTGGATAAATTAAGCCACATTGGCTCATGAGTTTGACTGACTTCAAATAAGGAGGAGGTCTTCAGTTCGTTGGGTTTTTTAAAATGTACGGATCCCCGATTACTCAAAGAAAGCTGGACCGATATGTCCGTGAAGTTAACATGGGAAAACAATCTTTTGTTTGAAAGTGTGGTTCCACCGTCACCACGTAAGGATCTAATGGTGGAATTTTGGAGTAATCGAGGAATAATTCAGGAGTCATTCAGGAAGAAATACATCACACACGTATTTGATCTTATTAGAATTTTAATCTATTTATGACCGCTAATGCACATACACACATTCTTATTAATCTCTTCCAGTTTCATCGCTGGTCTCTATGCAATTTTGTTAATTGCAAGTACGTATTATGAGACTTACGTATTATGTACGTATTTCGGTCACACAATGCGCAAAGTGACAAAAATCTAGAAAAACTGATTGTGGTTGGGAAAACCTAAGGCAATAAAGATTGTGCGATCGTTCACCAACAAGATGGACCGATCAAGACTCGTCGTCCTCCAAATTCTACACGGTTGTAAGAGACGCGCTCGACAGACCGGTGGAGGCAGATCATCCGCTACAGATGACCACGGTCCTCAGACATGAGGAACCGACCCCAGAGAGAGCGAAATTTCCTTTTATTATCTCTTTTCACCTTGATAATGTATTTTTATAGGCAAAGGTATAAAATTAAACATCGTTATCCAGTATTTAATGCCTCGGGCATTTTAATTTAAAGTAAGTTAACAGTTTACTGCTTTAAGTAAATTTTAGTGTTATTGTTTTAGACTAAATTGTTAAACTCATCTCTAATTCAGTTCAATACGTTTATTTTGGAATTAATCCGTAATCGATGTTAGCTTTAACCACGCTTTAACAAAAGGTCCGTGAAGAGAGAAAATATTTATCTATAACGATAGGTACTGAACGTGACTCCGCTGTTAAATATTGTACTGTGGCTGGTTTTTAAGAGCATTACATATAAATATTACGATTACTGTGAAATGACGGATAAATTGCATACTTTTCACATAAATCGAGACCACTTTAACCGCTTAAACATTCATAAAAATGCGCACAATTGACAGTCTATCTCTAAATAAATAAGTCGCGAGCTTTTAAAATAAAAGCTTCTGAGAATTTAAAACTCGCGTCAAAACTGAAAACGCTGGCATTCTGGAGCTTTGTAACGCAAGTTAGTGACAACCCTAGAGCGAGTATCGCTAGGGCTGACACGACAAACCACTCCACTATACCGTTTGCGTCATTTCGTACTGTGTAACACGAAACAAAAGGGAATAAAAACCCAGACGGTTTCAAAACTGGTGGCACTACCTTTACTGACGTTAGATATTTTACTGAAATCTAAAACATCTCGTTTAGTTATTAAAACTTTCTCCACATATATTTGTGTTGTGTAATTTCCAGTAGGCGTATGATGGTCGCACAATAAAATCCCGTCACGATCTGTAGGCGTATGATGCTACGCTGTGTCGCGAGATAATCGCATCATCAGCCTGCAAGCAAAATAACAATCGCCGCTTGTCAATAAACATGAAATTTGTTTTTGTCTTAATACAAACAAAAGAATCCAACAATTAATGTTAATGTCAATTTGTTAATGTGTCTTTATGTTACGCGGTACTCTTTGCTTTGCTTTAATAACAACTAATTTGCACACTAGCACATGAAAATGTCTTTATAACTGTAACTACACTGGCGTACCTACTAACAATAACCGTGATTTAAATGCTAGCCGTATGAGGCCTTTGTCATTTAGTGAGTATGTAGGTATTTGTGGAATTGCCGATTTTGTGATAATTAGACGTGGTTACAGGAAGAGGATCCGACCCACATGAACAAATTTTAGAATTATAGATCTTATTTGCTCAAACTTAAAATTGACATTTCACTGATGACTTTTTGTGGGTTGGATCTTTTGTTTGTAACTACGTCCACTTTATTGGAACTCATGGTATTGCGACATATCGATACCTTTAGGCTTAAAGGGCGTAAGCTTCATTATAACCTACGGCGTTTACGTCCTTTGAGTCTTGTTGTAGATAAGGAACTAGTTTTAATACAATTAGCGAGTAATCGGTGGCTGCGCCCCACCGGTATGCATTTAGTCGAATAGAGGAGCTTGAACCAAACGCATGTGTCTTTCTTTCGATACCTTTAACCTCCGAACCTAACAGTGGCGACGACGGGCCGTTATTCACGTGTGCAGTAAATTTTCGACCATGGCTAAGTTGTCCATCGGGACTGTCCCGACGTTCAACCATGAACTACAGGATTGGAGTTTGTACAAAGCCAGGCTGGAGCAGTGGTTTTTCGCAAATGATTTAGGTGAAGCGGAGGACAAATCGAAGTGCAAACGTCGTGCGGTGTTGTTAAGCAGTTTGTCAGAGAACACTTATAAATTAGTGCGGGATCTTGCGCTGCCGGCTGATGTTACAAGTGCAAACTATGACGCTGTAATAAAACTATTAGACGATCACTTCAAGTCAGTTAAATGCGGTTTTGCCGAAAGATTCAAGTTTCACTCTGCGACTCAAACATTAAACGAGGGGCTGGCGGAGTGGGCTGCTAGGGTCCGTGGGCTCGCTGCCCACTGCAGTTTTTCCGCGGCAACGTTGAGCGAGGCACTACGCGACCGTTTTGTGCTCGGCATGCTGCCGGGGCCGGAGCGAGACAAGTTATTCACCGTTCAGATGTCTGATCTCTCGTTTAGTAAGGCACTGGAGATGGCTGAGGGCATAAGATGTGCCCGCCAAGGTGCTTCGCAGGCCGTTCCCAGTGCTTCGCAGGCAGCTGGACTACCCGGTGGTGAAACCTTACCGGTTCTCAAGATGGCGGCTTCATCGCCGCGTGCGCCGTGGCAGGCGCGCCGCGCGGAACCTGCAACCCGCCCGACCGCGCCGAATCGTGGCGACTCCGTTGTTTGCCCAGCATGCGGTTATAGGGGTCATCAAGCTCTTACTTGTAAATTTACGCAGTATACGTGCAAGTCTTGTGGAATTAAGGGACATTTACGCAGGATGTGTCCAAAAAAATCTGTTAACAATATCAGTGAGTGTTGTCATTTCGATGTCGAAGGTGATGATGGTAAGCCCCCTTTGTTTCATATTAGATCTTTTCGTGGCGAACCAATGATGGAACTTGTAGTTATAGATGGAGTGGAGTTGCCATGTGAGCTGGATACGGGTTCTGCTGTGACCGTAATCTCCGAACTAAATTACAATAACTATTTTTCAAATCAGCCGTTGCAACCTACCAATACAATTCTTCAGAGTTATAATGGTAGTGCCATTGCAACGGTAGGAACAATAGAGTTATCCTTTACGTATAGGTCCACGTCGGCTAAATTACGAGTGCACGTTGTCCGAGGTGGTGGTCCAACCTTGCTCGGGAGAGACTTTATTGCCTGTTTTAATCTCCAAATTTCTGCTGTAAACTTATGTTCTGCGAAAAGTACCCCAAGCATTATAAACAACTTAACTACAGAGTACCCATATTTGTTCTCTGATTCGCTTGGTTGTTGTAAAAGTGTAACAGTAGACCTTAAACTAAAGCCGGGTTCTAAACCAATTTTTTTCAAAGCGCGCTCAATACCCTTCGCGCTTCGCGAGGGAGTCGAACAAGAAATTGATCGGTTAGTAGCATCGGGCATACTGGTACCCGTGAACTTTGCTGAGTATGCAAGTCCAGTTGTTCCAGTTCTTAAACGAGACGGAAAGATAAGATTATGTGCCGATTATTCAGTTTCGTTAAATAAGCAGCTTGAAATTGAAAAATATCCGTTACCCAGGATCGACGAGCTATTTACTAAACTGCATGGCGGGCAGCAGTTCTCTAAATTAGACTTATCCCGTGCGTATAATCAGCTTAAGCTTAGTGAGGACTCGCAAATGCTGACATGTATAAATACGCACAAAGGAATATATAAATTTACCAGGTTAGTTTTTGGACTTTCGAGTTCCGCGGCTATTTTCCAAAGGACCTTGGAGAGCTTGTTGGCTGGAGTTCCTGGCGTTTTGTTGTTCCAAGATGATATTCTTGTAACGGGAAAAAATCAGGAGCAACATTTAGAGCGTCTTCACCAGGTGTGCAGCCGCCTGCAAGAGGCAGGACTCGTTCTTCAAAAGGAGAAGTGTTCCCTTTTCCAGGACTCGGTTGCCTACTTAGGCTTCGTGATCGATAGGAACGGCCTTCATAAATGCCCTGAAAAGGTCAAGTCCATTATGGAAGCAAAAACTCCCTCTAACCTTTCTGAGCTGAAATCTTTCTTGGGCCTGGTAAATTATTATAGGTCATTTGTTAAAAATGCGTCTTCTATTTTAGCCCCGTTGCACGATCTTTTAAAAAAAAGTAACCCGTGGCAGTGGTCCCCAATTCATGATCGTGCGGTGTCGACAATCAAGAGAAAATTAGTGTCAGATGAGGTTCTAGCACACTTCAACCCTGACGCCATTCTGATTCTTACTGTGGACGTTTCTCCAACGGGTTTAGGGGCAATATTGTCTCAAAAAGAAGAGGGTGTGGCTGAAAAACCTATCTCGTATGCTTCTCGATCTCTTACAGCAGCGGAGAAATCATACAGCCAGCTCCAGAAGGAGGCGACGGCCATCATATATGGTGTAAGGAAGTACCATCAGTACTTATATGGCCGATCCACTCCTCTTGTATTAAGAACTGATCATCGCCCATTACTGTCAATACTAAACCCTGACAAAGGTGTGCCAGAGGTCACTGCTAATAGGTTGCAGAGGTATGCTATTTTTCTTGCTTCGTATAACTACCGAATTGAATATATAAGCAGTGCGCTCAACACAGCTGATTTTTTAAGCCGTTCTAGGAGCGATAGTCATAGTCAAATCAAAGAAATGCCCGATGACAATATCCTCCTCGATAAAGCTACTTACATAAATTTTATTTATGACGGCAACCGATTTTTAAGTTTAGATGAGATACGTCGTTCATATCAGTCTGATCCTACGTTATCGCAAATTTACCGGTATGTATTAAACGGATGGCCAGGCAAAGTTCGTGACACACAATTGTCTCCTTATCTATCATGTCGTCACGAATTAGTTGTTGAAAATGGTTGCTTATTACGGGGTCATAAGATTGTAATTCCGATAACTTGCCGTAAATCAATTCTCACAGAATTACATAACGGCCACCTAGGTTCAAGTAAAATGAAGGCAGAGGCGCGAAACCGGTTCTGGTGGCATGGCATGTCGACTGATATCGATTGTTTTGTTCAATCCTGTGACATATGCGCTCGACTACGTCCCTCGCCCCCCCGCGCCGCTCTCGCGCCATGGCCTTACCCGCCTAAGCAATTTTATCGTGTGCATTGCGATTTTCTTGGGCCAATCAATAATAGGTCTTATCTCCTTATCGTAGATGCCTACTCTAAATGGGTGGAGTGTTTTGATGTGACATCTGGTATGAGCTCTGTAGTTGTTATCGATAAATTATGCGAAACTATGGCTAGATTCGGTTTATTTCATACCATATGCACTGACAATGCGACCGCATTTGTTTCGGCAGATTTTAGAGAATTTTGTTTACGTAACGGTATTGTACATTTGACGTCCCCACCGTATAACCCGATAAGTAATGGACAGGCTGAATCGTTTGTGAAGATTATAAAAAAGGCAATAAAGTCTATACTCTTGGCAGGCTATGGTCAAAAACAATTAAACAACAAATTGAATGAATTTTTATTTCAATATCGAAACTCCAAACACAGTACAACGGACAAGAGTCCTGCAGAGGTTGTATTCGGTTCCAAACTCCGTTGCCGATTGGATTTACTTAACGTTGATTCACCTTCCCCATCAGATGTAACACTCAGTGATAATGTTTGCGATAAACAGTGCTCACAGATTGAGTTCTATCCCGGCAAACGAAAAGTGGGCTTTGTCACGAACGAATTAGTGTTAGTGAAGTGTTACAAAGCGTCGAGTTTTTATTGGTGTAAAGGTATAATTGTTAAACGACTCGCTTCAACCGTATATTTAGTCCGTTTACTGGATGGAGATGTATTGATGAAGAGGCACTCTAATCAACTTTGGAAATACAAAGGGGAGAAAGCGGGAGACGAAGCGTTGCCAGAGACCGAGCGGATGGTTGCTTCTGATGCATTGTCCCACGAGGTACCGATGCCAGCCTTTGTATCTTTACCCGTCTCGAGTCATGCTCAAACCGCGCCGGACCCCTGTCCCGAACAGGCCCCGATGTCCGCGAGCTTCCCCCCGGGAGATGTTGTCGGTGGTGCCATCACTCAGGTGGATAGAAACGAGCTGACTCCTGCCCCCGCGGATACGATACCAACCGGCGCCGCGGCTGAGTCGGTTGCTGAGCCCTCGGGCGTTGGCGGCAGCCCGTCGGAGGTGCCGCCCCCTACGTCAAAACCGGAAGCGTCCTCTAAACGGACGCGGAAACGAGTCGATTTCTTTTAGGCTAAGGGTGGAGGGATGTTGTAGATAAGGAACTAGTTTTAATACAATTAGCGAGTAATCGGTGGCTGCGCCCCACCGGTATGCATTTAGTCGAATAGAGGAGCTTGAACCAAACGCATGTGTCTTTCTTTCGATACCTTTAACCTCCGAACCTAACAAGTCTAAAGGTATCGATATTACAATTGGACAATGGAAGGGCATTATGTCCAAAGGTTGGCTTTGAAAATATTATTCAAAAATAGCGACTCTACAGATTCTGGAACCACGATGTGCTACCAGACTCTTATCCTTATTATTATTCAAAGAAACTCCACATTGCAATAAAGTACTCATTTTTTAATTTAATTTTACATTTCCATCTACATTCACGGACATCGAATTCGTCATCAGTCATTTTCTATGAACAATAGGGTATTTGACAACAATCAAAATAAATTCATTAACTCTAACCAGCAAATTACGCTTCCAAAACAGCCCGGATAAAATCATTCAAACTTATTTTCGTGCCATCAACGATTTTACAATGACGAAAACTAAAAATAAGGCACCATGTTGAGCATGACGTCACAAGCACGTCACAAGATAGTATTTCATACTAAACTGCATACTTTCGGAGCGTTTTGACACTTCATAAAAAGAAGCTGATTTGAACTGTCATCAAGTAGCCTATTACTTAAATAGAAAATGACCCGAATTCATTGTCCGTGAGTGTATATTTCTTAAAAAATTAGTGACAACAAGGGGTTCAGTTTTTTGGTAAAAATCTGAAGTTTTACAATATATTTTGCTAATATAACATATAATAAATTACATCGTCCCTAACTTTAAAAACGCCATAACTCAAAATATGTACCACTCAAATAGTTGCAGTATTTGTCCTCCCATTGTTCAATTTCTTCTCTCTACGATCTACGATACGCTTGAATAATGCTTTCTGTGCACTATTTTGTTGACCGTCACAGCTAACTTAAAGTAAGAATAGTCATAACATTTTTCCGCAACATCTGCATTATCCTTTGTGCTATATTTATTGTTGGCAACCCTACGGACAAGCGGAGCGAGGGTTGACACAACAAAGTACTTCAGTCTCCAGAGCCCGCTGCCGCTCAACGCTCTATGGAGCATTCGCCCGCCATTGTTATTGCTTGCGTGCAGTTTTTCTCTAATTAGCCTTGCCCTAGCGTCAGGGTTGCGACAATTAAGTAAAACATTGTTACAAATTTTAAGTCAACTTCGGTGTTATTTTATGCTTGTATAACAAACAAATAGAATGCGTGCTGTTGTCATGCAAAGAAAAGCAAGTAATAGAGCATGTTGTCTATATAAATTATATGACGTTAACCTTTATATACTCCTACTCTTCCGAAAATACTCTAAAAATCTTAGCTATACATATATCCGTGCTCAAAAATTTTCAAACTACTATTATCAAAAATATTGAGATAATTTGGTAAACAAAAAGTTGCGACATTTTTAACTCGAAAACTTCATACTAAAGTAGCTAATTTTATTTAACAGGAAAGTACCATATTCCAATGAAAACAAATAAAATCAAGTATAATGAGTAACGTATGCCTACAGTAAACGCCAGAATTAGGTGAACATATGAAATACTTGCCAAGAACATAGTGTACGACTACCATAACTTTGCAGAGCGGAACATGGCAACGCCTCCATTTAAATGTCACATTTTCATAGAATTTTGACTTTTAAACGGAGGTGTTGCCATTTTCCGCTCTGCAAAATTATCGTAGTCGCACACTATGTTAACGATGAAATTGTATTGACACAACTTTGCTCCACAATTTGTATTACATATTTTTGAAATCCATCTTCTTATATCCACTGGAAAACCTTTCACCTTAACAATTTGAATATTATCCGGGACACAAATCCAATCAAATCGTCCATTTGGTTATAGGTATCGCACCAGGGTTAAGGTCACGCACACAACAAGCTAGAAGAGATCCCTTACAGGGATAATTTCGCCTTTGTGCATAACCATTGATCTTTGTACTGTTTCTGTGTAATTTTATGTGCAATAAAGTGTTTACATACATACATACATACAACAACATGACATGTAATGATAGCAGGATTTTGAAATAAGTGTTCTTTTTTTGTACCGATAGCAAGTTCAACAGTAAACTGCAAGATTCACTAGAATTTTTTTCAAGGTAAGTATTTAATTTTATTTAGAAAAAATATCTATATTAAATAACAAAGTAAATGGGTACACGTCTGCCACAGCACTACCACAACTCAATCCTATTGAACTCAGTAACCATGTGGCGAAAGAAATAAACGATATCATTATGGCTAAAACTTGTTGCCTACCGCACGCCGGCGGAATAGATCTGTCGGGCAGGTTCGCGGTTTGACGAGCCATAGATCAAAGTCCATACAGTTACTTTTTGCCGACTCACGAATAAATCCCTTACGACGGGGAGAAATTGAGAGAAACCTGAGGAGCGCACGCTTAATAATAGGGAAATATTTATTTGATCTTCTAAAATCGAAGAAAAATTGGTTATGGTTTTCTTATGGATCTGAGGCTTTACTAATTACCGCCCGTGGTGTGTTTGTCGCAGCCAACTGGTTTAGTTAGCAATTTGCTTAACTGCCTAGCATTTTCACTAAACTATCACCCGCCAACAGATCGCCGAAGCTCCCCTGCGCGGGGCTTCTATTTCTGCTCTGAGGGACACAAGCTGACTAACAAACCTAACTTAAAATATGGAGTGTGTTTAATGAAAAGGCTAGGCAGCTCACCATATGGCTAACTAAACTAGTTAGCGGCGATATGTCCAAAATGTTACGTCTTCCCATGGCTAGGAAGTAGTATCTTCTTCTCAGGTGAAAATGTCACTTTCGGCCTATATAGGGTGACGTAAAAATTATTTTACACTTATTTAATTATATAATTTTTAAAACGGAACGCATGTTTTAGAAACTCTGTTTATTCGTATTGGATCGTATCTGTTGTCGAAAAAAAAACCTACTGAAGTTTTGTTTACTATTGCAAATACAATTAAAAAAAAACATTTTTACGGCTGACCCAAACTACTAGTTATGTGATTTGCAGTTATAAGAATAAACAAAGCTTGTAATAATTAGTGTTTTGGTAATAATTAAACAATGAATCAGCGCATTGTTTGCGTTTTAAATTTTTCAATAAAAGTCAAAATAAATATATGGCCCATATTTTTTTTCTCTAGTATTTATGAACTCTCTCGTTCCAGCGCTCACAGCCTACCGAGAACGAATAGGCAAGCATTAATCCACTTTAGCTGAAAAATGGTTTGAAAATATCGGCGTGGGCCGAATACCAATTAGCCAAATGCTCTATACCACCCTGTATTTCAGCCGGCGTGGAATAATAACTTAGTGAGTAATTTGGAAGATGCGCTGAAAGCTTTGGAGGCAGGTGATGTTTCAGGCTGATTGAAATGTGCAGTTTCATACGCTAATGTCGGAATCGGCGCATAGGTAATATACAGGATGGAAAAAAAATATGAACCATGAATGCAAAGTATTTCACTGCCTGTTGGACAAAGGCCTCTTTTAATTTATTCCATTTGGACCTTCGTGATGTTTGGTCCCACCGATTTTTTTGAGTTAACTTTGATTTAAATTATGTACGTTATCTCAGATATTAAAAAAAATTGAATCGTTAATTGAATCAAGTATGTGAACCTTAAAAAACATTCTCAGTTGTAACGATCGCTAGCGACAGTGATATCGGTTCATAACCTTTATAACAACATCACCCACATGCCTCATCGAGATATGTATTAGGTATTACCCCTCTAAAAAATGCACAATACAGTATAGTATATGAAACTAATCACAGGACATGATTTAATATTCTGCTGCCATAACGCAAAAGGGCACATCTACATTTTTGTCGAAACTAAGTTGTATATACAGGGAGACTTCTTTTTCGTGATACAAGATAATTAAACCTCAATCTATCCATGATTTTGAACAACTTTTACTATAGGGTCAACTTTGTAAATTGCAAAAAAAATACTACTCTCTAATACATTTTGGTCTACCTATTGATGACCTTTTCTATGAAACAGTTGATTTTTTTTTGCATTTACAAAGTTGACGCCATAGTAAAAGTTGTTCAAAATCATGGATAGATTGAGGTTTAATTATCTTGTATCACGTAAAAGAAGTCACCCTGTATATTTGGAACCAGTAAATTTTACTGATTCCGCGAAATATATACAACTCTGCGTAGAACCCCTAAGAAAACTTTGATTTCACCCCTAAAGGTTCGGAGGTTCGGATTTAGTGCTTTAGAGCAACCGATTGTAAAATACCATAAAATTTTGCAGTTCACGGTCATATTTAATACATGATATTATATCAGATAATTAAAAATAGACGATTCCCAGTATATTACCTCAAGTATGTTACAGTTTCTAACTAATTAAATAATGATATCACAGGACAAAGCCGTCCACTTCAAAAACCATTTCATTTGACTCTTTTTCCATTTTCTTATTTCCATCCTGTACTGCCACTAGGAAAGATAAATAAAGTTTAATTAAGTTAAAAATCTGTAGCTATTTCTGCAGCATTGCATTCCATAGAAGTGAATTGTGTACCCTGACAAAAAAGATAAAGAGGGATGCAATAATTTTATAAGTAACAATTAACAGAATAAGCAATAGTATCACGTACAAAAGTTTCTCTTTCTGACATAACTGACGTTCGGGTCTACTGCTATTAAATACAAAATCTTTGGGCCGGGGTCATAATATACAGGTCGATTCACAAGAGCTGGCACGAATGGATTGAACGAGTGAATGATAATGTTTATGTGTGCATCACAAAATGATTAAATACAGGTTGATTCAAATCGTATTTTAAGACTATCTCGTCTCATAACTTCGTAACCCAGTCTGCATTGTGTATTTTATGAACTACAAAAAAATCTCTACCTATACAATCGCAACCTTGTTTGCACACTGACGCCGTGAAGTGCGGAAATTCCACCGAAACATCTAAATTACGTGTGAGCTTCGCATATTTTTGCCATGATTGCATAAATATGAAGTAAAATGATAGTAAAATATTTGTAGAGAACCGTCAAATTTACCTTTCTGCCATATCTTTTACCTGCTTATTCTTAGTATTTTTAATTTTTTTATTCAAAAACTTATACTTGTTTACAAAATATTTGGATCCCCCCGTATAAGATGTCACTCAACAATGACAAGTGACATTACTTTCGTTCAATCCATTCGTGCCAGCTCTTGTGAATCGACCTGTACCTGTACACCAAATTTCAGAGAATTCGGTCAGATAGTTAGTCACAAACAGACAACATTAACAAATACTATTTATTTGCATTTTATTACTGAATCGTTAATTGAATCAAGTTTGTGAACCTTAAAACCGGCGAACTTTGTTCCGCCTCAGAATTTTTAGTTTTTTAGATGTTTTAATTGTTATTTATGTTATTCGGGGCAGAGACAAAGTCAAAAAATCAAAGATCATAAAAATCTGTCCACCCGTTCTCGGGTTTATAAATGGTGTAACTAACCCGACTTTCTTTATATTACTAACGACCCGCCCCGGCTTCGCACGGGTGCAATGCTGGTACTAAATGCATGTATTATACATAATATAAACCTTCATCTTGGATCACTCTATCTATTAAAAAGACCGCATCAAAATCCGTTGCGTAATTTTAAAGATCTAAGCATACATAGGGACAGACAGACAGCGGGAAGCGACTTTGTTTTATACTATGCAGTATACGATGTTTAACGCCTAACTTTTTCTTAATTTTCATGTACAAACATAACCTTATTACAACTCTATTACATGTACAGACCCCTTTTTTGCAACAAACCATTTAACCTCAAATTAATATACAAATATCAAGACGTTCTTGTTCAAATACGAGATAAAACTCCTATATAAAACACAAATGTTTTACATATTACTCGCATTCACCTGAAATTTGTGTACATCCAGCAAAACGCAGACAAAAGAATATTTTTATATGAAAATACCAGAGTCAATTTTATTAATAACATAGTGAGGTTGCCTTTAAGACTAAACTCATGCCAAAATGAACCATGCACCCATGTTTTTAGAGCTGATATTTGTATCTCGGTGTTCGTGACTTCACTTTATTGTGAGATTTGCTTGTATGTGATACGGTTTGGCGGAGTGTTATTTGAGCTGTTATTAAGTACCAAGGAGTGAAACATGGATGGCGGACAGGTTACGAAGTCGATGTTTAAAAATCATCAGATGTCTAGAAGAACTAAGTACTAACATGGAAAGGTACGCAATTATCATATTTGGGTGGCCGTCTGGTTGCATAACAACTATTGCCATAATATCGGTTGTCATAACACTTTAAGCATAAAGTTGATGTTCATATTTCTTCTCTGGCATAAATTGTACTATGGCATAATTGTTCCCTGTCATATTTATACGGATTCATAATTGATTTAACCATAATGTAGAATTTCATACATTTATTTAGTCATAACACTGATAATTATAATCTTTTTAGTAATAATTGCAAATGTCATACATTTATCAAGCCATAATATTGATGATTATAATTACTTTTAGGTACGATTATTAATGAAGAGTGATCACAACATACCCCCACTTACTGTCCAAGATAAAAAAACTGTGACAGAGTCACAGTTAGGTACGACGACGAGCGAAGCAAGGTAGTGCTAGGTATCTTGCGATCACAACATACCCCCTGACTGTCCAAGTTAAAAAAAACTGTAATAGCAATGTTGCGAACAAAGCAAAGTAGTTACTTTGCTTACTTTGATAAGAAAAACAGGTTTTTGAGTTTTGCAGTTTATGCGTTTGTATAGTATATGGTTAAATTGTTTTATGAGCAACCAATTTATGTCCATTACAAAGTATGCTTAAAAATTACTATGCGAATCAAATTTATGCCCAATACACAGTACATAATTATATTCTAAAACATTATGATTAAATACGTTATGCGCATAAATGTATGACTATTTACAGTTATTCGTAATGATGAGTATGACGAATCCTCGTATGCGTATCAAAAATATGACCTTAAACTTTATGCAACCCGACCCCTACCCGTCATATTTTCCTAAAAAAAAAACACCCTCAAAGGGTTTAAACTTTGAAGGGTGTTTTTTTAGGAAAATATGAGTTTGAGCTGACATAACGAAACACGTGCGTATTATTTTTTCATGTTCTCAAACATAATATGAAACCAGTGATTAACAAGCCACTTGCTTGATTTTTTTTTCTGTATAAGTTGGAGGGTTTGGTCACTTTTCAGTATTGTGGAGGTCAGTTTGTCCCAATAGGTTGAGATTGGGCAGCTAAAAAAATACGTGCCTGATATTTTAGACTACTTTCTAAAGCGCCCCCGAGATGGTCAAACGGTTTGACTCAAACACGTAGATTTTGGTTTGACTCAAACCATTTTGATCGTTTACAAAGGTGATTTGAACGGTTTGTCAAACATCTACGGTTTTGAAGTCCGTTTGATGAAATTTCATATTTTTGTTGTGTTTGACGCGCCGTTTGACCGTGTTCCGACGCGTTTGAACAAACTCGGCTTAGTTTTGTGGTGGATTTCGTAGTGTGACACAAGTCTAATCACGGCGGCGTACCGAACCAAACTACGCAGCGTCGTTTGACAACCGTTCAAACCGACATCAAACGGTTTCATCAAACACGTAAGGTTTGAATCAAACCATTTGACCGTCTCGGGGGCGCTTAACATATATCAAAATAAATCAAATCGGAGCCGGACAGTTGGGTATCTTTCCTTGTAAGGCAGAAGTGGCTCACTCCGCGATTTCGCCGCGCGGCTACTAGTACCAGATTTTGCCCCTCCGGAGCCAGACACCAGATCCAGCGACCAGAAAGTGCACGCGTTATGCGATAGAGAGAGACCGTCGGATTCAGTGCGTTCCGTCCGGTGGTCGGACCCGTACGTTAGTTTTGTTAGAAAGAGAAATTTCTGTTCATTTACGGCCCGCAGAACCTACGTGTAACAACACCATTTTCGAGCAAGTGTGATGAAAAATGTTGTACTTACCACGGGTAATAATTAAATTAAATTAAATTGAATATCCCTTTATTTCGGACACTGGGCCCATAATGTGTTAGTAACAATTATCTTAAATTCCTAATGTTAGTAAACAATAAAGAAAACCTCAGATCACATATTAATCGCCCTTGCTTTCGGCTCAGGCGTCGAATACCTGCAATTTGAGACATTCTTTGTTTTACCGCCCTTAGTAAGTAATGTACTATTACTATTAAACACACGTTTGAGCTAAGTTTGCATCTAGTACCCACAGCGCCGGATAAGAACGAGGTGCAAACTTAACTTTACCGAGTATTATACAGCCTGTAAATCTAATACGGGCGAATATTGAAACGGTGGTCAGCATAGGACCTAAGAAGCATATTTAGATAACTATTGCTTAAATAAATAAAAAAAAAAAATAAAATAAAAATCTTTTATTTCAGACCAAATAGATCCATAAACTATAGAAACTACAATGAAAATATTTACCATACAAAATAATTCGGCCCGCAATGTAACGCAACACATTCAAGTTGACAAACACGCTAGTTGATAGTTACTTTAAAAAAGCTCGTATCTCGCAATGTCATAACAAGCATGTATGCGGTACATTGCTGCTCGGTAAATTATCAAAAATTAATTACGAGGTCACTATTAAGTGTAATTTAAAAAATCATATTAATTAATGATAACACTACTAACCGCTATATCTGGTTTAATTGTTCGCCCGTATTAGACTTACACGCTGTATAAATAAATACCAGGAAATAACCCACTATTAGTTTTTGCACTGTTCCCTGAAAATATGTCGCCAACGTTGCTTATAAACGGACTGGTTTTTGTTTAGCCTCGTAATGTTTGCTCGTAACATCAGGATATTACACAGGAGCCGAGTATTATAATGATATTAAGCATTTGTACCTACATGTGACCTTTTGCATGTTTTGTTTTTCTATACTTTATTAGTACATTGTGTATCTAGGGCGGTAAGGAAGGAATTGCAAACGAGTGTTTGTTATAATAACACGAACGCTTTAATAACACGGGTTTGTAATTCCTTTACCGCCCGTGGCACACACAATGTTTTTAATCACACTTGTGAGGAAATCTAAATAAATAACCTTACTAATTCACTCAGTATGAGAAGAACATTTTAAAACAGAAAGTGACATTAGTGACTATCCATAGACAATGCGAATGTCAAGTTACGTTCGGAAACCATAGCGGTAAAGACCTAAAAAGGCTATTTTAGTTGATTTTATATTAGCAAAATACTGAAAACACTATTTAAAAATTTAATTAATGTTACCGTGTTTACATGTATTTGCAATAACAGTGCTCTTTAAATAAATATTTCAGTGATAAAAGTTAAAAAAGAAAGTTGGCGTTTCCTTTGAACATGACAAATAAGAGTAAAACAGAACCAGCGTTTCAAATTAAAAAAAAAACCATTACGCCCTAGGGCGTAACAGGTCATTTACGGCCCGCAGAACCTACGTGTAATGACACCATTTTCCAGCAAATGTGATGAAAAAAAAATATAGGGGACTTTGACGTCGCATACAAACGACGTGCAAAGTTCGAGTAACGTGCGTGTGTAAACGTGCGAATTGCAGGGTAGAATTAGTTTTCATACATTTTTTTATCACGCTTAATAAGCATTCCCGCTTATGACGTGTTTTTGACTGGGTCCCTTCCGAATCTTCTTAAGCGAGTTTTAGGGTTATTCTTCAGAAATATGTCTGCGACTTATTCCGCTGTCTCCATACATTTAGTATGAAAAAGGGCCAGAGGAATAAGGTGACCGCAGACTTATTTCTGAAGAATAACCCTTTACTGTATTTAAAAAAAAACATGTGCCTGATACTGACTCCAGCTAAAAACGCACTAAGTGTATGTGAAGTTCGCGTGTAACTTTTGACGTTTTTCTTTACGACATTTTTAGATACGAGTTTTTTTCAAAGTAATGACGATATGTATAGTGCTGGTACGATATTATTTAGAAGCCACCCACTTTCGACCTCAGAAAATTGCACGGTACCCAAAAAATAGCTTTGCCATTCGGGTGAAATGAGGGAAATACTAGTAATATTATGTTCTACAGTCGGTTTCTCTCTCATCGTTTTTACCGAAAACTGGTGTTTTTTCATCAAAAAAGGTGCATCTAAATTGTTTACTCCTAAGGACAAACTTGGGTCAATTGCAGAAAAAAAATTCCTTTTACTTTTTTTGTCTGATCATGGTGTGTCTTATACCATTTTACTCAGAATCACTTTTCATCTATGAAATAAAAAAAAGTAGTGCAAAATGTCCCAACTTTTCCGTACAAATTTTGAATTTCTCAGTTTCGTTACGCCCAAACTAAATATATGGAAAAATCGTAACGAAACTAAGATTTTATTTTTCCTCAGTTTCGTTACGATTTTCCCCTAGGTACATTTTTTCTGCAATTGACCCACTTATTAAATCAGGCTACCTAAATGTATTGTAGTGTGAGTTTTATTTTTGTTCTATACGAGTATTATGCAATTGTGTACATAGGTAGTCTAGTTGGGTCATAAATCGAGCGTTTAAACCGCCTTTATCTCATAAAATTGGAAATCCCTGCTGATTTTAATGGGATATCAGACTATTTATTAGAAGTCTGGGTTCACTACTAAATAGATTTAAAAGGGTGCTAATTAAACAGACTTCTTTTTAATAGCATTATTCGCCTCTAAAAATCTACATTGCCATCTAAATTACTAAGTCAGCCACAATTACCGAGCGTCTGAATTATACTATCTTAGCCACTACTTATCTTCTATGTAGGCCACTCTAAATACAACTCAGCATGGTGGTTATTTTTTAGCATCTAAACTTGTAACATGCATTCAAGCAGTAGACATCTAAAATCTTAATATATGCCATCAAAAAAGATATGCTATTAGCTTCTAATTTTTTAACTCAGTACGCTTAAAATATAACTCAACCCACATTAATTAATCGTCAAAATTTAGCTAAAATTGTCATCTAATAGTAAATTTTGGCCACTAATATTACCTAGAAACTGTTGAGGAGAGACATAAAATTAGTCCATTACACAACTAGGGTAGTAATACAAAGAAAGGCCGAGATATATAATGTCAATAGTGACTTTCCGTATCTCCGGCGCTGCGGGAACAGCAGCCCTTCCGCCCTTGCATGACGGCGCACGGTCACTTCGCTCGGCTCCGCAGCTTCGGCTTGTTGGTCGCCTTCGGCGACCAGCCTCAGCCGCTCGCCTCACTCGTTCCCGCGCTTCGTCATGGCGGGCGAGGGCTGCTCTCCCTCCACGCCTCCGGCTTTATAAAAACACTCTAGGGCGCGCTGTGTCGGCACGCGTCCTAACCAGCGAGAGCCCTAGATTCGGATTTTCGCAGGCTAATATCGTATACATAATATTCCATCATTGAAAATTTTACATTTTATAATCCGTCATTTATCTTGGTAATTATCAAATTTAGAGAAAAATTACCCATACAAAACACGCTTATTTTAGACAAAAAAATTTAGTTAAAATGATATTCGGCTATATAATGATTAGTTAAAATAAGAATCGACAAAGTGAGTTTTAGATAAAATAATATTCGACAAAACAAGAGTTATGCAAATGATAATTTAGGTAAAACGAGTTTCGACAAAACAATAATTATGAAAAATGAATTTATACATATTGACTTTAGACAAAAAATTCATTATAGTAAAAGTTGTTAGACAAACTGAAATTAGACAAAAAAAATTTAGACAAGTCAAGGGAATACCTAGAAAATCATTACAGCGCCCCCCAATCTAAATTATATTCTCTTTCCGCACAGAGTCTAACGAAATTTTGTATATGGAAATGGTAAAAAAGCTTCCTAACCCAAAACCTCGTACAATTTCGTACGAGCCTAATAGTGTCCTCGTACCTCGTACAGCAGACCACAAATCTCGTATTTGTACAAGGAACCTCGTACGTCTGGCAACCCTGGTGACTAACTCGTCGGTACATGAATGGCGCTCTCTGATTGGTGCAAATGGCCGGTCACTGTCGTCTCGCGCACTCGCGCCAAATTTTGAAGTGGCTATTTTCTCGATAACAGAATATGATGTATTATTTTACATGCTAAGTTATAATAAATGATGTTGTCAATGGAAGCTTGAATTATATTTTTTTGAGGACTTTGTGTTGAAGCCGTAAAACGTAAAATGGTGATGAAATGTAAAATCCATGGCTGAGTTAGTAAATTAGGTGGCAATATATAAACAAGAAGGCAAGTTAAGATAATTGTTGATCTTTGTTTGACGCTTTCTAAAGAATATTTAGTTGGCGTTGTAAAAGAGACGAATTAATTTATTAGAGGCTATCTCATTTTCCCGTTGCTTAGTTATAAAATGAGAAGTTTGAGCACGTGGCCAAGAAATAAATCTGCGGCTTGACTTATAATTTCCCGATTTAAAACACCACAAAAATTCAGGGATCTCGACATAAATGCGTCCACAGAAGTGAGGCGGTTTAAACGCTCAATTTTTGACCGAGCTAGTCTATTTTATTTTAACCTTCACGGCTTGTACATTTGTACAAGATGTAAAAAAATGCGAATATGTTCGTCCCAGTCGTAAGAAGCTGAGGTAAGGTACAAACAAGTACACAAAGGGCCAGTGGACAAATAGCAGCGTGGGTGCCGCCGACAGCTCGCTACTCGGCCCGTGTCACCGAGCTTACTCTGAAAGTTAAACGGATACGCGACCGACCTCATTGGGAATGGCTAGATTGGGTCACAGTCACCTTTTAAAGAAAACTACACATAGTTAGTCTAGTTCACTTTATTCTAACCTTATTATTTGTTGTTTTCATGACTAACCTTAATATTTTCTTTCATGAAAAAAAAAACTGGTGAACATGTCCGTCTCAGTTGTAACAAGTTGAGGTAAGGTACAAACGAGCACACAAAGGACCAGTGGACAATTGGCAGCGTGGGTGCCGCCGACTAGGAACGTGTCACCGAGCTTACCCTGAAAGTTAAACGGTGTCCTGCCGTTTGACCAAAAGTCATTTGGCAAAATTACACTTGACAAACAACGTTTTGCAAAAAAATGTTTCGCCAATTGATCATTTTACTACTAATCATTTTACAAATGACTCACTTTACCAAATGATCAACAGTTAAATTTACATTTTATAAATAATTATTTGACAAAATTAACATTTAGCAACTGAGTTATCAGACAAAACTACGCTTGGTCTAAAAACGTTTGGTACAATGTATTATTTGACAAGTGTTTCGTTTATTAATAAATCTAATAATAGATATGGTATGGGTCAAATTAATACACAGTACCTATTTGGCAAAAAGAGTAGGTCGTTAGGTTAGGTTAGGTTAGGGTTTGAACTGCGTCCCCCAACAAAAACGAACTGCTGGCAGAAAAATTAGGTTGTTAGTTTAGGGTTTAACTGCGTCCCCCAACAAAAACGAACTGCTGCCAGAAAGACTAGATTGTTAGGTTAGGTTAGGGTTTGAACTGCGCCCCCAACAAAAACAAACTGATGCATTTAGACTAATCATGGAAAAAACCTAGGTCGTCGGTTAGGTTAGGTTTGTATTATGACCACCAATATATTATTATGAGCGAGCGAAGCGAGAGGAGCGTCATAATGCAAGATTGCTTGCCTTCTATATAATTTTGTAACTTGTGGCGATATAAAGGGTAGCGGAATAAATTACCCAACAGACTAAATCATAATGTTTGAAAAAAGAAGTACTTTTTATGAAATAACATCTTGTTAAATGACATTTGGACAAATGCTTAATTTGCGAAACATATTATTTGGTGAAATGAAAAAAGGTCAATTGACATTTTATTATTTAACACATTTACCAAGTGTAGTGTTTGCTAATTAATCATTTGCTAATTGAGTTTTTGTAAGATGATACTTTTGTCAAATGTCTCGTTTGCCAAATGGTTATTTGGTGAAACGTTGTTTGTCAAATGATCATTTGTCAATAATTTTTTGGTCAAACATTAGTGAACCAAGTTAAACGGATACGCGGTAAACCTTATTAACGATGGCGATATGACTTTTATATGATGCTACGTTTTGTCACGCGATAAATAAGTGATAATGATAAAGCATCCGTCACTCTCACACACTATTGGTTAGAACGTGACGGATGCTTTATAATTTATTTATCGCGTGACAAAGCGTAGCATCATAAGCTTATTGAACTCATTTGTGAAGGACTGGTCAGACGAAGCCCAAAACCGAGAGCGATGGAACAAAAGACGGCAGGCCTTTGCCCAGCAGTGGGACACAGTAGCCTTTTTAAAAAATCTACACATAGTCTAGTTTACTTTAACCTTAGAATTGTCTTTCATCAAAAAAAACTGGTGAACATGTCCGTCTCAGTTGTAACAAGTTGAGGTAAGGTACATACAAACAAGCACACAAAGGGCCAGTGGACAATTGGCAGCGTGGGTGCCGCCGATAGTTTGCTACTCGGCACGTGTCACCGAAGTTACACCTTCTCATCGGGGCCTGGGCTTGTGATTGGTCGACTATATCGCACCTGTCACATTCTGTTAAATATATGGGGTGACGGATATTTTATAATTTACTAGCATTTTGTTATACAAGATGACATTTGTCATACAAGCAACCCAAGACCTGAATTGAAACATACTTTCTATCCCAGTAAGGAGTTTCCTGGGTATAATAACGGGAATAATGCTGGCAAAGTTGCGAGTACATACTATATAATGATCAAAACGATTATAATATTATAAAAAATAATATGTCTATTTGAAAAGTCAATTTATCTCACGAACGGGTTCCCAAGCGCTCAAAGCGTCTAGGGACTGTAAAGCTTTGCATAGAAATTTATTATAAAACGAGTAAATTATTTATTGCGGGATTAGGAACACGACGATTGGACTGAACCGGTGTTTACGACACTGCCGTCTCGGGTAAAACGGAGTAAGTTAATACAAAATTCCAGGTAGTTACGTTATTTAATACAAAATTTTATAGGGCTTCGTGCAATCATGCTTACAAAGAAAGGTAACTGTCCTTTTTTCTGTAGAACTGGTTTAGTCACTTTTCAGTACTTTGGAGGTCAGTATGTCCCAATAGGTTGAGATTGGGCAGCTAAAAAAAATACGTGTCTGTTATTTTAGATTACTCTCTAACATATATCAAAATAAATTAAATCGGTGCCGGACAGTTGGGTAACTTTCCTCGTTGGACAAAATGGAGTGTGCATTTTGAAGTTATATATGTCGGAGACAGCAGTGATAATTCAAGAAATCCAAGATCATCAATTGACTACTGTAGTACTTAGTAGATTTAAAATGGCGGCGAACGCCGTGTGACGTAACTACCGGTTGCGGTGCACGTAGACGGGCTCGTTGGGCAAGAGTGTCGATTCTCTTTCTGACTGTCGTGGCGACAACACTTGTCTTACGATTCTGTCAGTTCGTCTGCCAGTAGTTAAAGTTGCTACTTGATAATTGTAATTCTGTCGATTAATAGTGAAATGAATCATACTGTGTAACTTAATTGTCTAGATTTGCTCACTCAAGTACCTACGCCATAATATTGTTACAACGATTGTAATAATGCCTGATGATTTAAAAGAGAAACTGGTGAGTTTCTTCCGGCGCTTCTTCTCACCAGAATGTCATTACCGAAGTCGCCAAAAGAATCAGACGAATAAACGATTTGATCTGACATGAATCCTCTTCTTCAATCAATATACCTCATCGGCCAGGATTTTGCAGTTAACCCATCCTGACAGCCACGAGATTCCGACATATAGGTATCCGATCAACTTTTTTATTTATAAATGTACATGTTCAAGCATTTTTTATTTGATGTAATACTTCTAGATTGAATGGAAGAGATCCATGTAATGGTTTTTGTCTTTGTATAAATGATTATATTTCTGTAAATATTGTGTTGAGTGTTTTAAATATACAAAAAAATTGGCTATATTTATTTTATTTAGCAAAATAATGACTTATTTTTTTTTCTTGATTTAAATTTTTTAAAATAACTGATGGGTGTGTGCCAGCATTTTATTTATTTCTACCGTTTTTTTTGAAGCCTGACTAGCTTGCAATCCTTACTGGATGTAGCAAGTATCGAACCAGCTAGGGGCCGGCCGTGGCGTACCCTGGGGTCAAATCAGGTCGCTGGCCGGACCACCCTGAGTGGCTTTCTACCGCTAAATAAGAATGTGATCGATTGTAAAGAGTAAAATAACTATGCATCTAATTATTACACATATTTTTACATATTAGTTCTCGAAGTAAAGTATATTTGCGATATTTTACCTCAGAGGATGCATTATTATCTATGGCTGATTACGCTTTCCGTCCACTGGGCTGCATGCTTGCTTTTCTCTTCGAGTTATAAAAAAATAAATTCCAAATCCACAGGACATATTTCTAAATAAAAACATTAGCTAATTTAAGCCTATACTTCGAATGTCGTCGTTCGAAGTTCGTCTTATGCCACTCGTCTCTCTCATCATTGCTAAAAACGAGCGAGTAAGTGGGATACGAACTTTGAAGCGTTTTCACACACTGTTTCGATGACAGTAACGCAGGAATAGTTGCAACGCTAACAAGAAACGCGATCTACCTACCGTCGACGCGTTATTTATTGCGTTACGTTACATTCTGTGTTAAGGAGCCTCGAGACGGTCAAATGGTTTGATTCAAACCTTACGTGTTTGATGAAACCGTTTGGTGTCGGTTTGAACGGTTGTCAAACGGCACTGCGCAGTTTGGCTCGGTACGCCGCCGGGATTAGACTTGTGTCACACTACGAAATCGCCACAAAACTAAGCCGAGATTGTTCAAACGCGTCGGAACACGATCAAACGGCGCGTCAAACACAACAAAAATATGAAATTTCATCAAACGGGCTTCAAACCCGTATATGTTTGAGAACCGTTCAAACCACCTTTGTAAACGATCAAAATGGTTTGAGTCAAACCAAAATCTACGTGTTTGAGTCAAACCGTTTGACCGTCTCGGGGGCGCTTTATTAGTCTGCGCTTGATGTTGTTGAACAAGCTGTTTTTATGAGTAGCACACAAGTTTGGCATGAAAATTAATGAAAAAAATGTTATACCCGTACAGTTTCATGGTAAGTACAACAGTTTAAACGAAAGTATGAAACCAAATATTATGATTTTATTTTGTAAAATTTTCTCACACTATAAATAATAAATATCTGAGTAAAAACAGAAACTAAATTTGCTGGCGGATCAAAATGGTAGCCTCATTTCAATTGTGTTTCATTTTCCATGCGCACGTTTTCTCAACGATAAATTGCATTAAATTATTTCAGTCATTTTAATAAAAACATATTCAGTTATATAGTTAGGTAGGTACTCTTCTCTTTCGCAATTTTATTTTGAAGCTTGTAATTTATTGTTTTTGACTCCTGTAATTATATACATATAAAACTGTTTATGACTTTTTTATAAAAACTGACCTGCAATTGACCTCAGTAGCGCCTGATTGTAAGCGACTACAAGGCCGAAGATGTAGGTCACCGATTCAGTAGATGCCTATTTACTCGTGTCTTGAAGAGTCTGAAGAGTCCTTCTCAAAAAATCATGTCCGTAGTTAGAGCTTTATAAAACAACCTCTTAATCTTGTTCTTTTGTGTAACGAAACTTAACCATATAAATTGTATGGTGAATTTCGTTACACAAAAGAACAAGATTAAGAGGTTGTTTTATAAATCCCTAACTACGGACATCATTTTTTGAGAATGACCCAAGTGGTATTTGTCAGGAAATACGGATGCTGGGAGCGAGTTCCGTTCCTAACGAATGTTGTATTAAAACTGTATAAAACATAAAACTCTTAGAAAATTTAAATTATTTTGATTATTTTCGCAGCTGAACGTTCAAGATCGATGTATTTTATTTTTATATTCGGGTAAAGTAGTAGTGGTGGATAAAATTACTCAAGCTCTCGAGTAAGAGTACGTACTCGTATGTGAAGTAATAGATTGCGACTACAATAACTCTGTAGAGTGGAGCATGGCAACACCTCCGTTTAAAAGACAAATTTCTATGAAATGTGATTTTTAAATGGCCATGTTTCGCTCTGCACACTTATCGTAGTCGCACTCTTGTACGCATTAAGTTAAAACTTGTCTTGACTTCTCTTTTCTATTGAGCAATAAATCGTTTTTCTATAAACTATTAAAAAGTTGGCGAAATTATTTTATTCTTCTTCTTCTTCTTCGTCGTATCCTCATGGCTGAGGGACGTGACGGCTGCGGGAACTCTTCACCAACGCTCTCCAAGCTGCACGATTTTGGGCTTGATGAATGCTAGCCTGCAATGTGGCTCCAGTTGCAGATGTAATTGTCATTATTTTATTACCTACATTAAAAATATTTAGCCACGAGTTGCAGACGAGTTTCACTGCATAGCTGTCTGAATTTGAATGTAGATTGGGATATTTTACAGAAATTCCATTCGTGCGAAGTTTAACAACGTATGATAGCTCGATATGTAGTTTTAAAGCACCGAAGTTTATTCCCAAGAGATACGTGGAATATCTAAAATGGTTCAAATTAAATTATATCACTTATGAGTGCGAGCGTTATCAGGGAGTCATAAAAGGGAATACTGTGCTGCACTTTACAATACAGGGTACTTACTTTCTGTAAGAAATAGTAGAAAACTTATGTAGGTGGATGGATTTCACAGCGTTTCAAACGCCGTCATCACCAACGCCGTCGTCGCCGTCGTCATATTACGATGACATATTTCTAAAATTTACTAAATTTTTGATCAAATTATGAAAAAAGTAAGTACCATTTTCGAATTTTATCAAAATAATGGAACACATTCTTAAAGAGAATCGTCGAAATTTCGGGATTGGTGATGACGGCGGTTGAAACGCTCTGAAAACCACCCACTTATTTACTGCGCGGGCGTACTTTGAATCCAAAGCGAAGCAAGTACAAGTGGGCCAAAACTCAAAACTCGTTTTGATGCCTAAGAAAATTTCCCTTTTCTATTTTAGCGCATAAGTTCTTACTCGTTAGTATAATCTGCATATTATTTTGTAATTCAACTTATTTAAATAAGTCGGCTATGAATATATAAAAAAAAAACACTTTTTTGGCAACGCTAAATTGTAGGCGACATTGAGAATTAACGTAAAACTGCACTGAAAATATTACAAGACATCTGCAATTTTGTAAAAGTGTTTTTAAATTTTGATCTCCATTTTAGGCACTAAAAAGGAACTTTGGCCCACGTACTGATTTTACACGAACTTCGAGGGGATATAGGTACCTATTCATCAAATAAATACTATTCATGGTCATTTTACTTCGTACAATGTTGAGGTAGTACATTGCCTATAGATAGTTTTCTTTTCACTCGAATAAACAAATAACATGTAAAAACAAATAATTTCATTTTCTGGTAATTTATTTCATACTTGATCAGGGGTGACACGTTTTCTTAATTAAATTAAGAAAAATGTATCATCCATTACTGTTGCTATAGATTAAGAACTTTGTCGCGCGTTCCTAAACGGCCGAACTTGGACTACCTACTTGTTTGTCTTTTTACTTTGCCAATACACTCGTAGTTTGCTTGTAGTACACATTCACACTATCACTAATCGAAAGCTTGGTACCTGCTTGGCAACATAACGATTACCAGATAAATATGTAAGCGCGTATATCCACGCCAACAAATGCGCATTGACGATACATCTGCAATGAATCGTGAAGACATACATGTACAGAGATAATACACACGTATGTCGGTATTCTCATCTGGCTGATAAATGCGGGGGCGGCACGCGATCGTTCTCGTACAGTCGCTGACAACATCTGTAGGTAGGTATAATACATTTTTTCACGTCATTGCAAAGGATTAAATACAACGGAAGTCTCCATCTCCATTGAATATAAATATAAACATTAGGGGACAATCTTACACAAATCGAACTAGTCCCAGAGTAGTAAGCTCAATAAGGCTTGTGTTATGGGCACTAGACGACGATAAATGTAATAGATACAAATACTTAAATAGTACATAGAAAACATCCAAGACTCAGAAATAAATATCATCACACAAATAATATTTGCTCTTACCGGGTTTCGAACCCAGGACCGTCAGCTTCGTAGGCAGAGTCACTAACCGCGAGGCTACACCGGTCGTCCATTACTTTTACTATTTATTTTCTATTATTTTATTTGTCTTGTTTTGACGCCTAGAGACCATTTACATTTCTAAAAATGTAGTTTTAAGGTTAATGTAATCTCATCTCATTTAATAATTTCATAATTGTTGTAATACTTCATATTTTTGAAAAGAGAAACTGGTGGGTTTCTTCCGGAGCTTCTTCTCACCAGAAGCTCACTACCCGATGCGCCAAAAGAATAGAATAGAAAGAATCAGACATGTAAAAGAGCCCTTGAGGGCCTACTTGCAGAAATAAATGATTTTTATCTTAAAGGGGTCGATTTCAGGGCGTTTCGACCGCGGCGGTTCTTTTCAATCGAGTTCTAGCAAATATAGCAGCCAGCGGTGGTGATCACAGTTAACTTTTATTATAAACGATAGTCAGTATCGAGGCTACATATGATATAATCAAAACTTGGCGTTAATCGATGACATCGAGTCGATGTCTTTCGCGGTAAAAATCGAGTAATACTAATGAAATTTAAAAGCCGGACACGTGCGAGTGGGACTCGCCCACCGAGGACTAGTAATATTTTTTATCATTTAATTACAAATTTAGTTTTCAGATTTTCCCCTATATTTGTAGTATAAGACGGTATTACTTGTTAAATTTCATAGTTCTAGGTCAACGGAAAGTAGGTACCTTATAAATTTTGAATTCCTTGAGAGTGTCGAAATACATATACGCGGCATAAACGGCCGGTTTTTTTTTGACGTTAACTTAGAAATTTAATTTTTTCACAGCTTCAAGGGACTGTTGACGTGAGTATATAGTTTTATTTTCAACTTAACACTACATCTTGACTTGACAAACAGACAAATAGGCAGACGGTCGGACGGACACACATAATAATACCGGTAGAGTAAAATTTATAAATAATTCTGTCGGTACTTTCATTGGATGGTGTTAATGGTAAAACACGCATACTAGAATTAATTCATAACTTTTTCGATACCGGTAAATCCCGGTAAAGATAAATCAATTCAAAACCTGGAGTGAATCATGCACCTTGACGTCATTTTGACGTCATCGGTACCAAAAATGATCTCTGGATTGAGCCTTTTACATTGTAGGTAGCGACTGCCTCCTGACTCGTAACTTCTGCGTCAACGATGAAGCTAAAACAGGAGTGGAGGCGTGGTGGTAATAGTGATACGTACAGAAGTCTGTTTCTAACAAAACTGACGTTCGGATCCGACCACTAGATGGAACGCACCAAACCAGCCGTCTCTTTCGCATAACACGTGCACTTTCTTTGTTTTTTTTTACCTTACATTCTCGAGGAAGCACACCTCTCGATAACCTGCAGCCCTCGGCACCGGTGTTGCCCCTAGCTAGGCCATTGCTCATAATGTCGCTATTTATTTAACAGGGGCCCATCAGCGGAGGGCAAGTCACGGTCCGTCAGTGCCACGAAAGCCACGAGACACTTTTCCTGACAGGCGCCGTCATGTCTCAATCCATAACCCAGTATTTAGTCCATATTTCCACCGCCATAGCCCAGTAGAGTTAGATTCCATCAATCAACAATAGTCCTTGCATCTGGCGGGGGCTGTCTCGGCGTGCGTCCCATGACACGGGCAGGGACAGCATCCGCTGGGTGTACACTTTGCCTTTCATTAAATTGTCGAAAAGGCCTCTACGCGTTGGCTTCGGCTCCGCGCACGCCTCCCAAAGGGCCTTATTTCGGAACAACTTCAATTCCATAGTTGGTTAGTTACAACTTATGACTATATTAATACCTAAAACTAGAAACTTAACAATTAAAACTAATCTACAGAGCGTGCAATACCTATGATCTGCCCCATCCAGTATTTAAATATGGGACAGTCATACTTTTCGGTAATTATATTTAGAATTCTGTTGGAGTCATTCCTAATAATATACTACTACTCACTCCTGGCAATACCGGGACTTCACCATACTAAATAATGGGGATACGTATTAAAAGTCCTTACTGGGTATTCCTGATTTTGTATCAGAACAGCACGACAGTGAGCCATCGTTATACTTAATCTCAGCTGACTGTACCTTTCCTGTCGATTATTTATATAACATGCGGGACGTGTCTATTTATCGTAATGTTTACGTAAAGGGGTGAATATTCATTGTGTTTAATGTCTATGGCGGATATTAGGAAGGATTGTATGGGTGTGCAAGATAATAGAGGAAAGGGGTAAGAGGTTGAGGGGGATTTGATCTTTGTAGTGGATCAAATCCAAATTTTCCAAATTAAATAATGTTATAAATATGAATGTAACTCTGTATGTCTGTCTGTTACCTTTTCACGCAGAAGAGATTTAGATGTTTGGTATGAAAATAGTTTAGTATCTTGGAAATCATCTCTTAAAGGGGAGAAGGGGTTGTATACAGATTCTATCATTTCTAAAGTAAGGGGTATAAAAGGGTTATTTTTCAGAAATATGTCTGCGGTCACCTTATTCCTCTGGCCCTTTTTCATCATGGCCCAATAACCTAAAACTCATAATGAAAACGGTATACTCGAAGTACTAATTCCACGCATGCAAAGTCGCTAGCACAAACTAGTTACACGTGTGATGTATATGTATATGTCTGTATGTGATGTGATGTGATGTAAATGTATATGTATGTATGTGATGTGTATGTCTATTTATTTCTTTAGCGATAAGTATCTCGTTTATCGCATAATTGTAGGATGATCACAAACTCAGACACAACAGACGAGCTCGTGAGAGTAGCAGGGAGTCCGTGGACGCAATGGGCTAGACGACTAAAAAAAATTGTTTAGTCCGTCAGTTAGATTATTAAAAAATATTGTACACGTATTTTTTCTTTTGTTTGACAAACAAAAAATGACGAGATTAGAGTGCTTAGAAGTTTCGTGTGACGTCACTCCTTACAATTTTCACCTAGGAGTGACGTCACAAGCCCCCACTCCAGAAGCTTGATGATCTATCTACTTTGTCGATTTTTAATATTTTGATAAACCAAAAAATACGTGTCCCATATTTTTCCATAATCTAACAGACGGACTAAATAGAATTATAGTTTTACCCAGTCTTCATCCCTATTGCATAGGACCGCACTCTGTGACTGAAAGATAGATCTCGTTACCAACACTATCGTTGGCGTTGGTTGGTTCCTTAAGTTTCAACATTTCAGCCATAGGACGTCCACTGCTGGACATAGGCCTCACTCATAGATTTCCACTTAATTCGGTTGGAAAGCAACCTGCATCCACCGTGAGCCAGCAGCCTTAACCAAATCATCTGTCCATCTTGTTGGTGGACGTCCGACGCTGCGCTTGCCGATTCGTGGTCTCCATTCGAGAACCTTTCGTTAAGTTCAGAGTGTTTAAACTGCTGCACTGTTGCAAGCGCCATCATCACGGAGTAACTGACCGACTCCGTGATGATGGCGCTTGCAACAGTGCCGAAATATCGGGAACTCATAAAAACAAACATACATGGTAAATATTCCGGTGTTAATAGTAGTATGTTAGCTTAAAATCGTAGTTAGCCTAATGCCCCAAATACAGTAACCGCGACGTAGGCTTACTGAAAGGGCCAACTTTCAACTTTATATTAAAAGTAACATGTCATCAGAGAGCGAAGAGATGTTATTTGTAAGCCATAATAAATATACATACGGGTGAAACATGGGTCGTAAACAGAAATTTCCGTTTGTATTGCAGTATTATAAGGCAAATTCATTGCATTAACTCTTAAAGCCAACAATAAAACTTTTTGATATTAATTTAAAATAGGAAAAATACCAAGCTTATGGTCACCCTATCCGAGACTTGACTGTAGCTTTAAGTACTGTTATGTAGACTTATTTTATCTTATCACTCGAGTACTTAGACTATCAAACAACATCATCTGTGTATTCCAAGAACCTACATTATGCACTTAATGTAAACACACTTGGTATTGGTTGTTATCGTATTTTATTTTGTATATTATATAGTCGATCAGATGAAGAAACAAGGATCCTCAAATGTCCTTTACATTTGAGGAGGGTTTGTTTCTTGATCTCAATATACGTAGCAGTTTCAGTATTTTTTAGGGTTCCGTACCTCAAAAGGAAAAAACGGAACCCTTATAAGATCACTTTGTTTAATATCTCGTGATTTTGCTAGTGTCATACTTGATATGTGAATTCGTTTTTTTTTGGAAAAGTTATTCTGCAACAAGCGCGCAAGCGCTGCGCCGCGACGCCTCCCACAATGCGCAACAGTCGCCACGTCCGAGCCTGATGCAGTGTCCTGAAGCAGTGGCGGAGAGATGGGACAGTGCCCTCGTCAGGTACTGGTCTCTTCATCTTAGTGTAGGTACTAACATAGTTATTTAAGTTTCTTTAAGTGTTTACTAACCATTTATACTCGTTGATACAATGGTCCGAAATACATGATATCTTTTTTTTTTATTATACAGTGATAATGAACATTGTAGAAGAAATACTTTCAGATTAGCCCCATTTATAATGATAGTTTTTTTTTTATTTTGTCATTGATTTCTCTGAGATATAGCGTTTACTTATCATAGGACTTCGGGCTGTTAGATTTTTCTGGGAATAATGTTGTATAAAGTTGAGTTGATAATTTTATTATGGTAAAAATTTGATCAGCAACTGACACACCATTTGAGGTGACACAGCATACTCCACCTCACACCTCTCTACCGACCTCCAAAGTTATGTATCGGGTACTCGAAACTTCCATTAATGAAGGCACCTAACTTTGCTCCCTTTGAGCAATTTTCAAATATTTTCCAGTAGCAATTCAGAATATACTTGTTTTATAAATAATAAACCGGTTTGAATTTCATGTTATCATTAGATCTGAGGTTGAGAATTAAAATAATACGAAAGTTTTTTTTGGTTAGGTTAGAAATTTCACACAACACGTTATAATGAGTTACAGGCGAAATGTTCTCGGTTACACTTCGAAAAAGGAATAAACGAGGTGAAAATATTATGTTACAATTCGCCTGTTGACTCGATTTTTTTTCTGTCGTAAATCGATTCTACTATTTGTGAGGAACAAATATCTATACGACACCTAATACATTTGTATAAGTATAACAGCCACAAATTGTAATCAAAAGTAGCATATCGCACTGAGCATTGAAAACGCTCTATACAAAACGGGTCCTCCTATGACGTCATCGCTTCGATCGCTGTAGGTACTAAGTTGTATGAAAAAAATAGCATTTTGCCATTTTGAGCACGAAAAAGTGCGTTTAAGCACATAGTTGTCATACATTTATTTTTTCAGTGTTATTTAAGCATTCCGAAATTGACTTTAATTTTTCTTTAAGACGATAAAAAAAATATCGTTTTTTTCGTGGTCTTTTAACTTTATATTTTTTATACATTTTTGGTTTATTTCTTTTGTGTTATGATAAAATGTTTTTGTATTTGGCCGTGAACAACATTATGTTTTATTATAATTTATTTCAGAATACAAACAGCATACAAATAACAGATTCATAAGTTTATCACATTTTCCCATCGAAATATATGTATGGAACGAACACATAACAAAACTGACGTTAAAATTTGCCCCATAACGCCCACTTTTTAAAATCAATTCGTCTTATGTATCAACTTAATATTAACTATGTTTGAGTCTAAAGACATTTATGACAAATATTATATTTGAGTCATCGAAATATAATAAGTATGGAAGCGTAACTGATGCTCAAAATCGGCCCCACGAAATACGTACCAAAGGAGCCATATCGTTTAAAAGATAAAAATCTGTAATTTGTTACAAACCTATTGACGCGAGAAATTCATTTGGCGCTATAGTTTGGCAACTTCGGTGGTGAGACTCCCATGTGTGCTTTTTGTTATGTGCAGCCGTAACTACTTAGGGGAGACCGGGTATGGTTGTCTCGCGGGTTGGTTGTCACAGCGGCCTTAACATAATACTAAACGAAACATTAAGTACATCGATCGGTGCCAAAAGATCGCAAGAGCTGTATGTACATCCTTCCGTACTTCACCAATCGATGCACTTATTCCTTCGTTTAGTATTATTTTATGGCCGCTGTGACAACCAACCCGCGAGACAACCATACCCGGTCTCCCCTACACAAGTTACCGCCAACACGAACGGGGGTCTTCGGAGGCTGCCTCCGTCGGTCGCTACCTAAGTTACCTAGCTATAGCTCGGCCTCCGTTAGCACATAGTCCTTAGGGCCGATTTTTCGCGCCAGTTACGCTTCCGTGATATTAAATATGAAAAGATGACTCCATTACCATGAGGGATGAGGGTAGTGTTGTCAGATCTATGTTAAGGTGCATTGAGGCAATTTCTAACGTGGGGTAATTCTGAAAATGAGAAATTTCTACTAAACCATGCTACATTTTTGAGGTGCACAATTAGTCGAAACACAATTGGCCTGTCTAGGACAAAGTTAAGAGTGTTACAGTAATATAGTTTCCATAACACAAGCTTTATTGAGCTTACTATGGGGCTAGTGCGATTTGTGTAAGATTGTCCCCTAATATTTATTTATTTATTTATTTTTATTTAATATATGTTGCGTGGAAATTCTTAATTTTCAGAATAACCTCATGTTCGGATTTACCCCAATACAACTTACTAAAAATCGAGTCTTGTGCAATCAAAATCGGTACTTAGGTGTTTAAATCGGGTTCATACATACATTGAAGTTTTGGTGTGATGATCGAGGGTTAATCGGACCGTGTCCAACTGTCCACAGACCCCTGAAAATAGGTATCATCCGGCTTCTCTAGATGAGAGCTAGGAAGAGTAAGAGCTCTCGGTTAAATTGCAAGGGAACGATAACAAAGTATCACTTATGAAATTTTTATTTAAACAGAAACGCTTGCGGCTGCTAATGAAATATAAAAAAACGGAAATTGCACAAAATAATGCCTAGGACCGGAGTCTAACCCACATTTCTGTACGGTTATTTACAAGTTCATCGTCAATCTCGTCTTAATATAATATTACTCTTGAACTAGCAGCAGTACGGCCTAAAGCATCTCTGACAGTAAACACGCGAAGAATCATCCCACGTAGACCTATACCACCTATACCTACCTATATGTTATCATATCTCATTCACTGCTGAGCACGCCCGTTTTCAGAACAAACTTGTATAAACGTGAACGCATATGTGCGTTGCCGGCAGTGAATGCGTTATATTCGTAGTGTTTTAACATGAAAGAAAACAAAACTCTCATAACAAAAATATAATAATAACAATTTAAAACTACCCATTTATAGTCAGCGGAGGCTCCGAAGTGTCTTTGCTGTGAGGTTTGCGTTGTTTGACTGTGGCATACTCCGTGTCTCTGACGCGTCGTGATTGGCCGCGACGTCTGCAGCATTTACAACATTGTCGACACCACTCCGGCACATTCGGACACTTTTCACCACAACAGTACGGTCCGAAGCATCTCTGACAGTGAAAACACACGCTACGAAGACAGTTCCCCATTACGAAACCTGGTTCCTATAGGATTTCACGATATTACTGACTGTATACTTTCGACGATAAATAAATATGTACTTGAGAGAAAATAACGCACTCATAATAATGTAGGTTTTGTTGGCGATCATTCCCGTTTTATAGAACTTAGATGCGCATTTTATGGCAAATTTATAACAATCTTGGGAATAAGTTTGTCTTGTATTGATTTCTTTGTTTGATGTTTAGTTCTGCTTGTCATACTGACGGCAGTTTGAGATAAGTCTGTGGTGTAGCGTGTCTATGCGATAAAGGTTTAATACTCTATTATTGCTCTGTGAAGTATTTCTTCTGAAGATGATTTTTAGGGTTCCGTACCAAAATGGTAAAAAAGGAACCCTTATGGTGCGACTCTGTCTGTCTGTCTGTCTGTCTGTCTGTCTGTCTGTCTGTCTGTCCGTCTGTCACAGCAAGATATCTCAGGATCTACTGATGCTATCGACTTGAAATTTGGAATAGTGTTAAGAACCGCTAACCCGAGCTTATAGGATGTAAAAAAAATCTTGTAACTTTTTAACTTTTTTTTTAAAGGGGTCCGTAATGAGACTTTGCAAATTGAAAGTAGGGCTATTATATCGAGTGAGGTATCAAATGAAAGGGTTTAATTTGTAGATTAAAACAGTTTTTTTGTATTTTTTTTTAAATAAGTAGTTTTTGATTTATGGCGAAAAACGTTAAAAAAAAATACCGTTCCCCCCCTATTATCTTCGAAGTTACTGAACAGAAAAATCTGTAAAAATTACCAATTATTAATGTCATCCTATATATTACAGGAAAAATATAACGGTTTTCCTAACTTGCACTGTTTTTGAGAAATTTGCAAAAATCTTAACACATACTTATTTGCTCCTACTAAACTAATCGCCATATAGTTTTTCTTGAACTATTCATGTATCTACTTATGAGTTTGTACGGAACCCTCGGTGCGCGAGTCCGACTCGCACTTGGCCGGTTTTTTTTTTATTATATAAATAATAATACATGTCTAAATGGTTAAAGTTCATCTAGAAGTTTAGATTAATTTGATGTAATGATTTCTTCCTAAAAATCTAAGAATGTTAATAAATATACGCATGACACCTTACATGACAGCCTACGTACGTGGCAATACCTATATACCTTACTTAATATACTTACCTACTCTTTGAGTACGGCGCCGGATCTCCCACGGGCCCCCGTGTCAGCTAATCCATCCGTATGGAGTTTACAGCTGTAATGAAGGTGATAAATATAAAGCTAAGTCATTGTGCCTTTTTAGGGTTCCGTACCAAAATGGTAAAAAAGGAACCCTTATGGTGCGACTCTGTCTGTCTGTCTGTCTGTCTGTCCGTCTGTCACAGCAAGATATCTACTGATGCTATCGACTTGAAATTTGGAATAGTGTTAAGAACTGCTAACCCGAGCTTATGGGACGTAAAAAAAATCTTGTAACTTTTTTACTTTTTTTTTAAAGGGGTCCGTAATGAGACTTTGGTAATTGAAATTAGGGCTATTATATCAAGTGGAGTATCAAATGAAAGGGCTTGATTTGTAGATTAAAACACTATTTTTGTATTTTTTTTAAATTAGTAGTTTTTGATTTATGGCGAAAAACGTTAAAAAAAATACCATTCCCCCCCTATTATCTTCGAAGTTACTGAACAGAAACATCTGTAATAATTACCAATTATTAATGTCGTCCTATATATTACAGGAAAAATATAACGGTTTTCCTAACTTGCACCGTTTTTGAGAAATTTGCAAAAATCTTATCACATACTTATTTGCTCCTACTAAACTAATCGCCATATAGCTTTTCTTGAATTATTCATGTATCTACTTATGAGTTTGTACGGAACCCTCGGTGCGCGAGTCCGACTCGCACTTGGCCGGTTTTTTTTTCTTTCAACAACGGCATGGGTCATAGCGCATTCAACAGCGCACGTGAGGCATGCCACTAACGCATGCCTCTTTTTAGTTGCAAGCATAGCGCATGCTCAGAGGCGCGCGTTCCCGCGCTCGGTGGATTTCGGATCACAAAGCTTTACAATTTATTGAAGATTACAAAAGTTATGCAAAACTTTGGGATCAAAATATTGATATTGAAAAAAGAAGTCGACAGTTGAAGAGGAAAAGGGCACAGTGTGGACTTAGCTTAAAAACTGTCGAGTGAACGAAGATCTAGTTGAGCGTGTGTGCGAAGAGTTCTGTTAAAAAAATTGTTACGGTGTTTTATTGCGTGTATGTCGTGTATTAGTAATAGTAATTTAGTAAATATACTACATTGTATATCTAGTGCGGTAAGTAAGGAATTACAAACGAGTGCTTGTTACAAGCCCGAGACAAAGCCGAGGGCTTTAATATCACGAGTTTGTGATTCCTTTACCACCCGTGGCACACAATGATTTCATCACACTTGTGAGGAAATGTAAATAAATAACCTTACTAATCCACCCAGTCCAGTAGGATAGCAATTTTTAAAACAGAAAGTGATATATATATCCGTAGATAATGCGAATGTCAAGTCACGTTCGGAAACCATAGCGGTAAAGACCTAAAACGGCCATTTTAGTTGATTTTATATTTGCAAAATACTGAAATACACTATTTAAACATTTAATTAATGTTACCGAAATATGTGTTTACATGTATTTGCAATAACAGTTCTCTTTAGATATTATATTTCAGTGATAAAAGTTAAAAAAGTAACTTGGCGTTTCCTTTGAACATGGCAAATAAGGGGTCATCCATATTGTACGTCACACCCATGGGAGGGGGGGGGGAGGTTTAGCCAAATGTGACAGCTTATCAGTGGCGTGGCGTTCATAAAACCCGATTCCCACCGGCTTGCCTATTTTAAAACATAGACCTACTTACTACTCCTGATGAAAACGTAATCCAAATCTGCTCCGGCTTTACAATGAGTATATTTATGTAATTATTATTACTATTATCTTTAGTATAAATATGTATTATATCATGTATTCTTTTTTTTGTTAGTAGCACCGCCCACATGTTATCTGCTTTGCCCTAAGGTTAACTGGTAGAGAATGCCTTATGGCATTAAGTTCGCCTTTTGTACGATAAGTTTTCTTTTGTGCAATAAAGTTTAAATAAATAAATAAATAATATTTGACGCCACGCCACTGCAGCCTATATTAACAAGGTCAAATATGTTAGGAAAAATTGTGACATGGGGGGGGGGGGGGGGGTAAAAGTCTGAAAAATCGTGTGACGTACTTCCTAAGAGTAAAACAGAACCAGCGTCTTCAAATTAAAAAAAAAAAACCATTACGCCCTAGGGCTTAATAGGTCATTTACGGCCCGCAGAACCTACGTGTAACAACACCATTTTCGAGTAAGTGTGATGAAAAAAACATTTCGGAATACTACCCACTCCTGCAAACCATCTATGTGTAGGTACGCACATACAGGTGAAAAACTTAACTAAAGCACCCGTTGCATGTAGTAGTAACCTGTCTGTATCTTGTCCGTATATACAGTTTGTAAATTGTAAATTCCGTACACTACTACATTCAACAGGTGCTTCAGTTAAGTAGCCTAGCCTGTGTTAGTATTGAAAGAACATGAATCAATAAACTTTATTTACCCGCAACCTTAAACAGGTTTATTGTGTGCTTATTTTTCATCAAACAGAAAAATACAACTCCATTTTACGTCCGTATACTGATAACACGAACCCAATCACGACATACCGGAAGCCGCGAACATAAAGACCGCACGCATTCGACACGAGCCTTGATTTTTGTCAAAACAACGAGACAATAGGATCCCGTATAAAATTTGGCTATTTATATTTACTCGCATTGTTCATAGCAATTTTATGCGTCATAACCATAACGTAACCGCGCCGAAACTGCCATCTATATTCAGTGCGGCGGATACATTGCCACCTAAACCAACGCGGGCAGTAAATTATTTCACGAAACCCATCAGTGTCCCTTCGTCCGCATAAATTTAAAAAATAAAAGCGAAACAAATGAAATAAAGTACTACGGCGATCCTAAAGCATTTTCAACCCTAAGCAACCAACGAACTGAAAAATTTTCATTCAACTCGCCATAACAATTGTACGGAGGCCTCTCGTTTTTTGTCCGTTTCCACTTGTTTTATCATTGTTAGGATTTAATGGGGGGGCGGGGAAGGTCAACATGGAGTGGTCGCTGCGGAATTCATAACTACGTTCAGTTTGTCGACTTATTTATGGCTCCGAAATTTTTCACAAGTTCTAAGTGGGTGGATTTAAAAGTTCGGCGTGGCGACCTCGCCTCGATCTTTGCCCTGGCACCGCTTAATAATTCAGCAGACGTGCCTTACCTACTGTTGTTTAAGAATCATTTTATGCCGTACTTAGGACAAAATGAGTGGAGCGATTTACGAGCAGAGATTTAAGGGCTAAGCCAGAATATGCCAAAGCTACAATTTATAATTTAAGAGTGTAAGCTTATTTTCTTGAAATGCGAACTTTGAAGTGTGCCCACGCCTCATTAGTCTTCTATTCATAATAGCATATACCCGCGGCTTCACCCGCGTTATGTTCCTGTTACTGTCCGAAAGGAACTCTTTACCGGGATATAAAGTATCCTATGTTTTAATCCAGGACTTGGTCTACTTGCTTGTCAAATTTCAGCTCAATCTATCCAGTTGTTACGCCGTTAATTAGTAACAAACATCCAACCAAACATCTTCAAAAACTTTCACATTTATAATATTAGTAGGATTATAAGATAGAATGGTATAGTTTTGTCTGTGTCGTATAACATTTTAAGTGAAAACAATAATAATAACTATTAAAACATCTAAAAAATTATAAATTCTGAGGCGGAACGAAGTTCGCCGGGATATCTAGGTAGTTATCCCATCAAAAACATTACATGTAAAAAGATGCAAGTCTCGCAACGCAGTTCTACTACAACAAAAAAGTTTTGAGATGTAATGTTAAACCAAGTCAGTACCGGGGGGTGTCCACAGAACACGATTCCCACCGACTTGCCTATTATTAGATCTATAAAATGTGTTCTTCTACGGTTAAATAATAGGCAAGTCGGTGGGAATCGAGTTCTGTAGACACCACCCGGTACTGACTTGGTTTAACATTACATCTCAAAATTTTTTTTTGTAGTAGAACTGCGTTGCGAGACTTGCATCTTTTTACATGTAATGTTTTTGATGGGATCTCATTTCTTTTTGTAAGTGGTCTTCAATTTAAAGGTCTTTTCAATTTGAACTGCAAAACGAACTTTGTAATCGCATGTATAGGATTACAAACTTATCTGTGCAGTTGTGATTGAAATTACAACATGTTTAGGTTTTTAAGGACTTGATAGGCTAAAAACTACCTATGTTTAAAATTTGGAGCCTGTGAGTCCGCTAGAAGTACCTTAAAATTAGGATGATCATCAGTCAGTGAATCAGTGAGTCAGTCAGTCAGTGACAAAACTAAGGAACTTTGACATGCAATAGTTCTTAAACTACACGTTCAAATTGAATGATATTGAGAATATACATAAGTCTTATTGTGCCCTATATATCCCTGAAATTTCAGGGTTCTAGCTTTAGCCAATGCATAATTACGGGAGGCTGAAAATGGCCTGAATGGCTTCGAGAAAAGGATGGTACGGCCGTGCCTTTGTTTTGCTCGACTTGGCGGGGGCACTGCCGTGCCCCCAGATTAATAAATTGAATCAGTTTTGGCGTAATCGTGACGGATGACCGCAGTGACCAATTATCATTTAGGCACCAGTGCACTGCGGCCATCGATTCCGACCTTACTAGCTTCGGCAAATGAAGATTCATGGGTACCTATGTCAAAGTGTAAAGACGAACAAGTAGTCCAACCTCGGCCGTTTAGGAGCGCGCGACACGTATTCACACAGACACGCGATAGCACACATTCAAGCGCGCGTTGTACCTTTCGTAGAAAGAAAAATTACTGTATTATACTGTGCCTATGTCGCGTACCTAATGTAAGATACTAGCATTTACCTACGGCTTCGCGTTAACCCAACGGAACTTCTTACTAAGATATAAAGTATTCTAGATTTCAATCCAGGACTAGGTCTATTTGTATGCCAATTTTTGTCTTAATCATTAAATCGTTACCACATTATTCATCATTGTCGTCGTTATTCATTCAAACATACAAACAGATTCATTAATTTTCACATCCCACTTCCCACTTCCCACTAATATTATAAATGCGAAAGTTGGTGAAGAAGTTTGGATGTTTAGATGTTTGGATATTTGGATGTTTGTTACTTAATAACGGGGTAACGACCGGATGGATTGAGCTGAAATTTTGCATGCAAGTAGACCAACGCACTGTAACTCGTCACCACGCAATCACAGTAATTTTTCTCCCTACAAAAGGTACATCGCGCGCTTGAATGTGTGCGCGCCGTGTACGAACGCACTACAAGCAAAGAAATAAGAATGCGTAAGAATGCTCCAGTATGGATCGCACTTACTCTGTGTGAATACGTGTCGCGCGCTCTGAAACGGCCGAAGTTGGACTACTTGTTCGTCTTTATATTTTGCTGCAATGAACTGTTACTCGCCCAATATTATTTGCTTACTACTGGCGGTGGACAAGAGTCTAAATTTTGTAGGCGTAACATAAACTTTATGCCACACCTGGCCATAAAGTGACTTTTTCCGCACGCTGCACGTACGGAAAAAGCCGCTTTCTGGTCAAATGTAGACATAAAATGATGTACACAACACGGGAGGTAATAAAGACAGGCCTCGATCGCATATTTACGTCCCTCGCTTGCACCTCGGGCCGCAAACTTCTGCGATCTCGGCCTTTCTTTGTATTACCACCCTAGTTGTGTAATGTACTATTATACCACACCTGGCCATAAAGTGGCTTTTTCCGCACGCTTTCTGGCCAAGTGTAGACACAAAATTATGTACACATCACGGGAGGTAATAAAGTAAGCCCTCGATCGCATATTTGCGTCCCTCGCTTGCAGCTCAGGCCGCAAATATCCGCGATCTCGGCCTTTCTTTATATTACCACCCTAAGTTGTGTAATGTACTATATTCCCTCTCGTTGATTTTTGTGTGAAGTAAACGATTTGCCTCCACCTCTGGTTCAGTCCTTCACGTCACTCACGACTGAGCACTTGAAGTAAGATGGTCCTTAAGGGCGATAATATGAAAAACAGAAAAACTTAAAAACTCCCAGTCTTGTACGACACTTTTTCGAATGATAAATACTCGCTTTCGTAGCAACATCCTCCCCCCCTATTGCAATATCACCGTAGGTTCATTTACTCTCCAAAGCTCCTATCTTTTTTTATATTGTAATCAAATCTCTACCTTATCTCCATCTAAATAAGGACTGTTAAGTGAGATAAGTTGTATGCGCGAGATGTTAATAGGTAACAAAGAACTCGTTCACGAGTTACTTCTATTGAACTATCTGAAAGTACGAATCTTTGAGCTAAACGTGAAGTTTCGTTGCAATCGTAGTTTCACTTCACTTTAGTTTCAAACGACATCCTGGATGTCAATTAAACTTTGAACATAAAGGAGTAAGATATAGTTATACCTGGCTATAGATATATATAACTCGGTTTTTAACACGTTCCCTGTCCCAGTGCCCCCAATGTGGGGTCATTAAGGTTTTTTTCAGGAGTTGCTTCCACTATGGAGTCATTAGTTCCTAAAGGGATACTGATTGCATAGTTGGGACTTGTGACATTGTGCGATAGTTTTGTATGGGGACAGTGAATAATTATGTTAAATTTTTAAACTTATTGTAGTGAGACAATTTTTGCGACCACGTCTACGTATGGGGGTTACCTACATTTAGCGAGCATTTATCCGGTGATTTCAGTGGCATTGACTTCGGTGGAGTCATTAATGTCGGAGTCTTAGGAGATTTGCACGACATTTTGGAGTATTTGGTAGACAAACACGATGTCTACCAGCAGTGGTATGCAATCCATAAAGATAAACCAAAATCGGACAAGTGCGAGTCGGACTCACCCACCGAGGATTCAGTACAACTTTGTAGGTACATACATATATTAATGTACCATATCAATTTAGATTCCCTTAGTAAAGTCTATATTTTTGTGATTTAATAAAAAATATAGTTTTCAGATTTTTCCCTATACTTGTAGTATAAGGCGGTATTACTTGCCAAATTTCATAGTTCTAGGTCAAAGGAAAGTACCCTATAAATTTTGGTTTCTTTAAGAGTGTCGAAATATACGTTTTTTTGCGGCATAAACGGCCATATATTTATTTTCGTTAACTTAGAAGTTTGATCTTTTCACAGCTTCAAGGGACTGTAGACCTGAGTATACGGTTTTATTTTCAACTCGATACCTCCACGCGTTCTTGAGATAAAAGGTCTTGACAGACAGACGAACGGACTGACGGACAACAAAGTGATCAATCAATCAAAATGTTTATTGCATAGTTATGAATTGTACAAAAAGATCTTAAAATAAGCATTATAGTCCGTCAAGTCCTGCCTCCGAGAGACGTGCAATATTTTGTCTTAATTCTAAATACACAGTTACTAATCAAAATGGCAAAGTTAATATTAGATACAAAGTTATGTTCAGTTCAATTGTATGTCACTATTTTAGATTGCATTTAATAATTTATACATCACATTATTATATTATATTGAACTTAATTATATTGTTTACATTAATTTCATTGTTACTAACTATTTGTGTCCACAGATCAGATCCTATAAGGATTCCATTTTTTCCTCTTGAGGTACGGATCCCTAAAAAAACACTGTAATTTCTCTACCCGATTATGGACAGAAGGGTAGAAATTAGTAGGGTAGGTATGTGTTAGAATAATGCCTACTCTACTAATTTATACCTACACTGTAAGGAAGAAATGAGAGGATAAGCAGTTTTTTTATTGTCTTTATGTAGTGCCACCGTCTACCAGATATTTGAAGATATTATGCTAATCTTCCAGGACTTCGACTTTAATGATGCCACCGAAATCAATGGCACTGAAATCACGCGAGAAACGCCCATGCACTTGCTAGTGCATGAAAACTGTTTTAGTCCACCTACCACCTACTCAGAACATAAACAAGAACCTTTTGAGCATGAAAAGTGAAAACATAATACAATATGCTTAAAATAAACTAAAACCTTGGCAAGTAAATCTCCGTTATGTCAGATCTTGGCATGGAACCGAACTCTAAAAAACTTGCTAAAAAATGTATACAAATTTAATTCCGCGATATACTTCGCAGTTGTTAAGGAACAATAAGAATTTTAAGAGAAGTCGTTTGCAAGGCAACCATAAAGCGACGTCATTTGTTGGGCCGCGGCCGCGGGCGATGGCGTATTATGTTTTATTTTCTCTTTGGTCTTAAATTTGATTATGTTACCTTTGCACAAAGGGAGGGACCAAAGGGCGCAGTCTACGGTCATCATTGTTTTATTCTCGTACTCCTTTGAGAGATAAATGTAATGAGCCTTATGGTCGTTTGCTTGCAATTACTAAAAGTACTGTACTTTTCGTATCAATATCGTATCGTAATAGTACATTGTGTATTAAGGGCGGTAAGTAAGGAATGGCAAACGAGTGTTTGTTATAAGCCCCAGGTGAAACCGAGTGCTTTAATAACACGAGTTAGTTAGTGCTACGCATTGCTAAGGAATTGCTTGTTATGCGTCCGCACACGACCAGCACACATTCAAGAGGCGCGATGTACCTTTTGTCGAAAGAAAAATTACTGCTAATTCTGTGGTCGTGGTCATAATAGGTATATCTTTGGTCAGGTCAGTTTATGTCGAACGATGTCAGTAATCTCTTTCTATCTGTAGCCGAAAGAAAGACTGAGCATAGTAGGGCATTTCTCCAGAAATATGTCTGCGGTCACCTCATTCATCTGGCCCTTTTTCATACTAAATGTATGGAGACAGATGAATGAGTCGCAGACATATTTCTGGAGAAATGCCCAGTAGCCGATAGAGAAGAGCAGAAAGCCATTAGAAATAATCTGCAGTAAAAGTAGTAGCTATGAGTTTGCTGTGCAGTTAGATAAATCGGAAATCCGGCATCAAAGGAAAGTTTGCAAGAGCCGTACTTTCGCACATGCGGTTTAAATGTGGTGTTTCAACTTTAAACCTGACTTTATTATTTAATGTGATAAAAATACTAAGTCATATAAAACTTTTTCATTCTGGTGAAACATAAACGCGTAGTTTACTAAAGTCTAACAAAGTCAGTATTTCGGTGGATTTTTAATCTTGTTGGAGTAGAATTTTGTTTCATTCAATATTGGAAAACAATAGTTTTAATAGGCTACTTGATGACAGTTCAAATCAGCTTCTTTTTATGATGTGTCAAAACGCTCCGAAAGTATGCAGTTTAGTATGAAATACTATCTTGTGACGTCATGCTCAACATGGTGCCTTATTTTTAGTTTTCGTCATTGTAAAATTGTTGGTGGCACGAAAATAAGTTTGAATGATTTTATCCGGGCTGTTTGGAAGCGTAATATGCTGGTTAGAGAGTTAATGAATTTATTTTGATTGTTGTCAAATACCCTATTGTGTAGATACAAATTTATAAATAGATAAAAAAATATTTGAACTGTTATACCTCCGTCCTAAAAACGTTTGATAACAAGCTATCAATTCCACTAAAAACTCTATTTATAAACCTTTCCAAAAGCACAATTTAGATTTTATTTTCTACCTTTTGATATCAAGTCTCTAAATGTAAAAAAAAATGCAGAATAATTTTCACATTCTACGAAAAGCCATAACTTATTAAATAAATGACGTCATTTATATCCAAAGAACTCAGCGCAGAGATTCTAGGATTCACGCTTAGAACAAGTTTTCAGTGATAGTTCCAATAAAATCTGAGAGCGCTGCGACGTTGGCTGAATGGTTTTCAATCGAAGTCATCGACGAATACGTTAGGATAACAATGGTTCGCTTTTTCAAATTGAAGTGAACTTGGGGATGTGGTACGGTTTTTAACTTCACTAGAAACTTTTGTAGCTAACCTAAGCCTTGTAAAAGGCGTGAATGTTTTGATTTGAATGAATGAATGATATTGATTTTAATTCATCATCATCATTTCAACCCTGATACGTCCACTGCTAAACACAGTTCTCCCGCAAAGAGTTCCACAGTACACGGTTGCACGTCTCCCGTCTCCATCGACTTCCAGTGACCCTAACCAGGACCTCTAGCACAACTGTGACACGCCACTCTTCGTCGCGCGACAAATGCTACCTATCACTTTCCACGGAATATAGTGTGACAGTGACAGGTGATGCCCTGTCGCGCGAGAAACGAAGTCGCGGCCAGTTATGCTAGACGTACAGGTCCTTAGACTCCAGTTCTTGTCTGTTGTTTGGGATTTTTATGATTGCGTCTTAATTTAAGAGTCTCTTGATTTTTTTTGTTTGCAATATCAAATGAGGAGTGTCTTTTAAAAAAAATCTATCATTTTCATAGCCCTTAGCCCTTTTTAAAGCAACTAAGCTTGATATATGCGTTACATGACTTACATGTAGTCAAACATTTGTGTTGCCTACGCGTTGTTGCGTTGATGATGACTATTCCAATAATAGATACGTATTATAAACCTTTCAGCCAAACACAGCATCAAAAAGAAGGGTTATGTTTCCAGAACTGAATACGCGCTCCAAAGCGCGTATCGCTACGCGTCGATAGTCAAAGGGAAGTCGCACTACAATGGCAATATAACGCGCGAGACAAGGGATTATAGACCTTCAGTCAAGACCATAAGTACTCTGACGCACGCATAATTCACGTGGCTTGGCAGTACTATCGGATGCAGATAATGTCATATTGTTGAGCGTTTTTGTAGGAATTTTGTTTATTCCGATCTTATATTCTGTATATTTAGGAGGACTGTTAAAATACTGAAGTTTAGCTATGATTTTTAAAGCATTTGTCCTTTTTTTCAGTTGACGCTAGCACGACTTACCGCAACTTTGCTTCTCGTGTGACAAAGTATGTTTTGTTTCTTTTATATTAATATTAAGTAGGTACTTAATATATAATGGAAGGCGACAAAGAGTCCCGCGTGATAGTTCTGCTACAGTAACTGATGTTAGAAAGATCTCTTAATTATAGTATAATTTCACCACAACAATGTCAAAATCAATTTTTTTAAACTTTCCCAAAAAACGCTTCATACTAACGCATACTAGCGTTGTGGCGTCATTTTGAATGGGGAAATCATGAATTTGCCATGCGGTTATTTTAAAACTAGCGTTTATCCTAACGATTTCATAACAACGTTACTATACATTTTATGGACTACTGGTAGATTTGAATAGGTATGTTAGTACTTTTAAAATGTATTTTCTGCCCTAACTTAGAAGGTCCATAACACAAATTGCACGTTAGGTATCGAACTCAAAACTTTAACATATTTCCTTATTTCGCTTATTTTACCAGGATCTTATATTTAAACAAATTTCGGGTATAGTAAAATAGCCTATTGTTAATCTGGGTAGTGATTAAGTACACAAAAGTAATTGAAAGGGAATTTCACTCATTACCTATTTGAAACCATAGGGTAATTTGGACATGAAGGTTATTTAGAAACTCATAGATGAAATAATCGAGGTTAGCTTAGAGGCAAAGATTTTGAAGATATTTAAGGAATAGGTATAGAAAAATCGAGTACTTTTATTAAAAAAAAGCTACACATATGAGGCCACGTGCTCCGTTATTTGCGCATCAAAAGATACATAAATTATTCAAGCCGGCAATATATTTCGCTTCCGATATTAAAACCAACTCATTACCATTAATATATACGCGAATCAGACTGAGAAAACACTCGGCATTTCCTTTTTCTACCGTGTTGATTTTATTCGTTACTCCTTCCGTTGACACGAGTTGCAATCGGATGTAAATCGATTCTCCCCCCTTTCACCTGTCAAAACGAGAAAGGGCCCACAAATCATTGATTTACCCTATTTGGAGCGCCCCGGGACCGCTTGCGGAGAATTACCGCCTTTACCCGGGCAAACGGCTGATTTGGTTATTTTGGGAATGTTTTGAAAATGCGGGAATGGCTTTTTTATATGGTTCGAAGATGTTCTTAAATCCCGTGCTGAATTGTAACACTTTTTTTTCAGTTCTTTATTGTTTCTCCTTTTGCCATTACCCTATTATAGCCTCCTAAGGCCCACGGTTATCAGTTATTACCTATAGGACTAATTCGCAATTAGCTTTGAACTTTTATATCGTCGCTCCCATGCCAAGCTAACACAAGTGTAATTTTGACAAAAATGAGTTTTTGATGTAGATCGGTACCAAATTTGATAGTTCATAATGTCACCAATTTTCAGACTTCTATCTTTTAAGCTTTCAAAGTTACATTTTCGCAAATATGAAATTATAATTATTTATCCCATTGAAAACTTGCGAAGTGTAGATATGGTATTTTGCCTTGGCAGAAAACGTGACCCCTTAAATAATTAACGAATCTGCCATTTTCGTTAACTTTCTATGGCGGCAATTATAGCAAATGTGCGAATCTGACACATTCGTTATTTTACTATGGTGACAGTTAAATCTCATCCATATTAATGAACATAGTAAACAGACGAAACTGTCATTTTCGTAACTTTACCTCGGTTCAAATATATCAAAAGCATTTTTAATTGGAAGATCAAACGAACTTACCATAAGTGAAGTTCGATCTTAATTGTCTTGTCTTCGTCGAAGAGATTTAAAAAAGGATTATATTTGACTAATGTAGTTGTGTCCAGCAACTTGCGAACCTACCCGCACCAGTATTTTAGCGCTGATGGAGGGTAAAAACAAAACTTCTCCCGCCTTCAACGCTACCTAATGTAAGCCCTATCGTTGGTACGGACTTCATTCTTTTCAGAGGATATAAGAGCAGTCATTGATTTTTCAGGGATTAAGAAAGGGATGGGGGGGACTTTAAATCTCTTCGACGAAGACAAGACAATTAAGATCGAACTTCACTTATGGTAAGTTCGTTTGATCTTCCAATTGTCTTGTCTTCGTCTCTTAGATTTAAAAAAGGATTATATTTGACTAATGTAGATGTTCAGAGATTAGTAATCAATGCTGCGTGATAAAAGATACTGCAGGAATGTGCAAACAAATAAACATTTATAACCATATGTGTTTTTATTTCCATTTAACAAATTACTTTTAACAACTACATAGCTTAAGAACTATTGATTGACAATGGGTCTATTATAGAAATTAGCAAAGACAGCTGACTGGTTAGACCAGCCAGCTGCTTTTCTAATCACCTCAACCGAAATACCAGCTCGTGAAGCTGCGGAGGTGGATGCATGGCGCGTCGAATGAGCACCAAAAATAGTGGTGTCGACGCCGCTTTCCTGAAGGACCTGCTTCATCCACCGACCAATTGTTTGAGATGACGCAGGTCTGTAAGGCTTTTTATGAGTAAGTATAAGCTTGTCATCTGTATTCGATCTGTAGGCCGCTGTGGCAGTGATATATGCTTGTAACGTAACGGCCGGGCAAATATTTGGCCTTTCATTAAAGAACGGTAATTCAATTACTGGTTGCGCTCGACCGATTCCAGATGTCTTTATCAAATCAGTTATGATTATAACAATCTTATCATTATATGTTGAAATATTCGAAACTCTTATCAAAGACAAAGTTTGAGTTCTTTGAGCGGTAGCCAAAGCAAGCAGCATGACAAGTTTTTTACTTAACTTCTCTATATCAAGTATATCATTTGGTACAAAACTAGCCAAATAATCTAACACAGTATTAGGATTCCATGTTACATTGTAACGAGGAAAGGACGGTTTTAATTTAAAAACTCCTCTAAAAAATCTTTTCAAGCTCTCATCTTGACTAATATTATTAGATGATATTAAAGAAATGGCCGATCTATGATTATTTAACGTGCCATAACATGATCCGTCTTGAAAACATTTAGAAAGAAAATCTAACAATGGCTTTATTTGAACATTAAAAAAATCGACATTATTTTCTTCGCAGTATCGCCACCATAATTTAAGACTAGAAGAGTACTGTGATTTAGTGCTTTGTGTAATTGACGAAACCATAACATTTATCGCCGACTCTGGTACTCCCTTTTTGACAAAGCCTTCCCTGATAATATACTCGCTGCCAGGGTAAGGTGTCGGTGCAGCGGGTGGATTGATCTGAAAGCAGATGAGAGGAGATATTTACTCGGAGGGAAAAAAACGATTTCACCCATACTCAATGTCCTAAAGAGGGGGTACCAGGGTTGCGACGGCCAATACGGAACTATAACTATACCAGTGGCGTTATCGGCAATGATCTTATTTAAAGTTTTTAAAATAGTCGCAAACGGCGGGAATGCGTAGAAGAAAAAAGGTTCCCAATTTATAGTAAATGCGTCAATATTGTAAGCATATGGGTCTCTTTTCCAAGCTATATATCTAGGACATTTTGCATTTATGCGAGATGCAAAGAGATCAATATCTGGTTTGCCAAGCTTGTTAACTACCTTGGTAAAAGCTTCATCCTGTAATTCCCATTCACCGTCAATGTTAATTTTTCTAGACTCGAAATCTGCTTCAACGTTCAGGGAAGATTTAATATAAGAAGCAAAGATAAAAATCTTCCTATCTTCACACCACTTCCATATCATATTAGCCACGTAATTAAGATGTGGATATTGTACTCCACCCATTCTGTTGATATACGATATGGCGGTGGTATTGTCAACACGAAGAAGTATATCACAATCTGTTTTATCATTAGCAAATGATTTTAAACCGAAATAGACTGCTAAGAGCTCTAGGTAGTTAATGTGATCTTTACGTTCTATTTCAGTCCATTGACCACCGGTTTTTTCACCATTTGACGCAGCGCCCCACCCAGTAGTAGATGCGTCGGTAAAAATTTCTTGTACATATTTGTACTTATGAATCGGGTTAATCGAAGACAGAATGTTATTTTTCCACCACAGTAGTTCACTGCGTACGCTATCTGGAACGACCATAATTTTGTCATAATGTTCGTTAAATTTAAGTAAAGCTAAATATTTGGCTCTCTCTAAGGACTTCGTGTTGGCCCAACCATACGCAATTGCCGGGCAAGCGGCAGTAAGCGTGCCTAAAAAACTTGCAAATTCACGGATGCGAATTTTTTTAGTATTCAACATTTTCTTTGTGCGTTCAAAAATATTGTCTCGTTTCTTTTGTGGTAACTTTAAGCACATTATTTTTGAATCTGAAACGAAACCTAAATATGTACATTCCGTTTGAGGAGTTAAATTGCTTTTACTATAATTAATAATAAAATCTAATCTTTCTAGACATTTTATAGTATGCTCAGCATTTTTTAAACAATCTTCTTTTGTGTTTCCTATACAAAGTATATCATCAAGATATCTTACAGACTGAAAACCTAAAGATCTTAAATGTGTTACAACCGGCTGTAATATTTTTGTAAAAATATACGGAGCCGAAGCAAGTCCAAATGGGAGAGCCATAAATTCAAATAAATGTCCTTTAAAAGAAAATCGTAGATACTTCCTATGTGACTCGTGAATGGGCAATAACAGGTAAGCTTCCTTAAGGTCAATATTAAGCATATAACATCCCTCTGTAATGAGTTTGGTTGCTGTTCTGATATCTTCCATTTTAAAGTGTTCAGTGTAGACATGTTTATTAAATTTTTTGAGGTTCAAAATAAACCTCATACTTCCATCACTTTTTGGTACAAGGAAGATATCAGACAAAAACTGACCCGGTTCTGACTGGCATTTTTTTATCGCATTAATATTAATTAAATGTTGCAATTCTCGTTCAATTAATTGCGTGTCAGCAATTGATAAAAATTTCGTAGGATAGTTTTTGGGATTTTGATTCGGTATTGTGACAAAAGGAATTTGGTAACCTAATATCGTATTCAGAATAAATGTATCATTCGTTATAGACTTCCAAGCATTTAAAAAATATTTTAAGCGACCGGCGTGTACCTGCGCGCCTACGTCTGCGGTTGTCTGGCGGCCGGGCGCGACGCCTGCGTAGCTTGTCGCCGCTGCGGCGGCGGCGGCGGCGGCGGCGGCGGCTGTGTCTGGCGCCGGGCGGTCGCGGCTGGGGCTGCAGGCGCACGGCGCCTGGTTTGGTACGATCCTCGGTTCCCACCGCCGCGGCTGAGATACGGCTGCTGGCCGCCGCGCTGCTGATAGCGTGGCCGGAGCGGTGGGGCCTTCCAGTTTAAACCAGTGCTTGAAGTAGATGCCGTTGCTGTTGTTGCTTGTATCAATTGCCCAGTTTTTTTGATACCGCGGGAACTTTTGACTAAATCGCCAAGCTTTTCACCAAATAAAAAGCTATCCTTTTTCCTATCCTTGAATGGATCGATGAGCGATTTCTCAACAAGCGGAATGACGACAGATCGACTAAGTTTTCCAACGTCATTTAGGGTACGTATTACCTCAGCTATTTGAGACTCTTTCTTTAAAAGCGAGGTCATAGCTTTGCCAAGGCCTGACAAAGCTCTTCCGATCTGCTCCTGCTTGGTAAGAATTCTTTTATCTCTATTTCTACAAGCCTCGGTCAGCATGGCGGCAATTTCCGGATTTAGAGTTGGCGCTTTTGCCAAAGGTACGTTTTTGGCGAATAAATATTTTTTATTTAATTCGTCTTTTGCTTCCTTTTTAAGCCCATTCAAAAGGATGTGCTGAAAATGTTTAGCAATATCTTCGTGGATATTTTCACCCCACTCGACAGCCTCTGCTTCAAATTCGCCTAAGGCACGTAATAATTCGGGGTCAAAATCCTCGCTGACGACATTGGTGGCTTCATCAGTGCTCGTCTTAGTACCATTTACGTCCTTTTGTTCATTTGCCTTATTAGGCGTAAGAACTTCTGCATCAACATGTACTTCTGCGGTACTTTGGATCAAGTGACTAGCGGGATCAGCCAATATGGCCGAGTCATTTTCCAGTTGACCTGCAAAATGTGTAATTGAAAATAAACAAAAGCGTGTTCTTCAACACTTAAATACGTAACTGGAGTTTTTTTTATTTTTTTTTAATATATATTATATGTATACGTACTTTCACTTGCATAGTTGTGCCCATACTCGTCATTTTGCGCAGTGGAACCTGCAGGCTCATCACAAGTACCACGTTCGTCTTCCAGATGTTCTGGAAAATGCCGTTAAAAGCGTTACTAAACATGAACAAGAACATTGATTTATAATTTTTTAAATGTGGGTAAGTACAAATAAATAAAATTGTACTTTTCTTACAAATAAAATTTGTACTTTTCACTACAAATGCAGTGAAGAATAAATAGCTACGGGTTAATATCTCGTATTAACTCTGAGCACAAATTAGCTATTGGCCAATATCGCGTATTGGCTCGAAGCAACAAAAAAAAAAACCCACGAAATTAATATCGTATGAAGCACACTTTAGCACACAGACTTACCTTCAATTATATCGTCGTCACTCGAATAAATAATCCGTTGAGCGTTTTTCTTACGTTTGTCGTTTAGTTTGGACTCGTACTTTTTCATCTTTCGTTGCCATCTTTCTTCTTCCGTCTCGCCACTTTTACGTTTCGGCATTATGACGCGTTAAGATTTGTAATTGCAAAATTATATTGAATTAGTTTTTAGTATTACTAGGTTAATATTACTAGTGCGGATGCCGCGCGCGCACGGACAAGAATGAAGTCCGTACCAACGATAGGGCTTACATTAGGTAGCGTTGAAGGCGGTAGAAGTTTTGTTTTTACCCTCCATCAGCGCTAAAATACTGGTGCGGGTAGGTTCGCAAGTTGCTGGACACAACTACATTAGTCAAATATAATCCTTTTTTAAATCTAAGAGACGAAGACAAGACAATTTGCGAATGTGGTACTTTCGTGAGTTTACTATGGTGAATAACCTAAATAAAAACCAGATGCTCAGTGTCTGCGAACAGTACGCGGTACAACACTTCCAAGAGCGTGTTACTAGTATTTAAAGCGGGCACCAAATATTATCCACGCGTACCGCCAGCTATACTTTACGGCACACCTCTGAAAATGGTAAAGGACTTCAAGTACAGTGATAATAAGGACTTGGAGAGGGAGCGTAGGGCGCTATCAGTTAGAAGCAACATGTTGATTCGTAGGTTTGCAAAGTGTACTAGTAACGTGAAAATCACCCTTTTTAAGGCGTTCTGTCAATCATTTTACACCTGCAGCCTATGGATCAACTTTACGCAAAAGGCTTATAGCGCACTACGCGTCCAATATAATAACGCGCTTAGGATGCTGTTAGGGCTGCCGCGCCATTGCAGTGCATCGGGGATGTTTTGTGAAGTGCGCACGGATGACTTTTACGCCATTATGCGCAAACGCGTCGCGTCCCTGATGGGGCGCCTGCGCGGCAGCCCGAACAGCCTCCTGCAGACGGTGGCGGCGCGCCTGGACGGCCCCTTCCTTTCATACTGGGACAGGTTTTATAGGGCGTCCAACTGAATGTTTTTGTGTTGTAGTTATTGCATTTTTATACTAACATAGGGTAGAATGTTTGTTACTAATCATTTTATGGATTTTTTATTCCGCAATAAATTATTTGATTGATTGGACTTGTCCGGTATTTTTGTATGGAGAAAATACCGGTTTTCGAGCCCTGGTTCCAGGCGTGCTGTAATGTCCATGGTCGCGAAACATCATGTTTTTACGCGATTATGTCCCAATTTGTTTAATGATAAAATTCTATATTAATAGTTATCGAACCTGTTCAAAAAATTCATGAGAATAGGGTGAGAAATGCGAACTGTAGAGAAGAAATGCCGGTTACTCAGACAGACATGCGAAAGTATTTTCGCCAAAGCTGAAACAGAGACATTTCAAGTTCGCTGGGTCAATAACATTTCTAAATTGATAAATATGGATACAAAATCATCATTAAGGAAAATTTGTTTGCGCTCACAGTGATACACACTGGGAATTGAACCCAGAACTTCTGGATTTCCGGCGCAGTGTCCCAACCGACCACTATAGATAAAAAACCTAACTAAACCAATTTGGCCTTTTTCTAAAATGGAACGTCAATCTGTCTATACGGACAGGTTACTATTACATGCAGGTGTTTTAGTTACGTTTTGTATAGGTAGTTTCACGAGAGTTGAGGTGAATGATTACACACACAGCTACATGAAGTACTCATTGCAAAAAAAGTGAATGAATGAAATGAATGAGTGAGTAAATAAACACAAGGCTATAGTTTAAAGAAACTTTTTGGTCTATCTTTCAATTCACTGTTGAACCTGCTATCGGTACGAAAAAAGAACAGTAATTTCAAAATCCCGCCGTCATTACATGACAGTGTTGTTGTGTGCGTGGCCTCAACTCTTGTGAAACTACCTATACTTATACTACTCCTTTAAATGTTAAAAAAACAAGCAAGCCCATATTGAATAGTCCACTCAATCTTTCAGCGGTGCTTCAGGCGGTGAAACTTGAATGGTCGTGGGCTGCAAGTCCTGGCTTAAAGCGCTAAGCGTGCTCCGGTTATGACTCGACTTAAGGCACAAGCGATAGCGGAATGTAATAAGCTGTGGGTTGAATATGCCTATGTTTCTTGAATATGACTACGAGCAAACCAAAACCTTTTTCAGGCAACTGAAAAAATATACAAATAAGGAAGTCTTACATAAAAATAAAAACCGGGTAAGTGCGAGTCGGACTCGCCCACCGAGGGTTCTGTACAAATACTTTAAATAAAGACTAATTTTTCTAGATTTAATTACAAATGTATAGTTTTCAGATTTTTCTCTATACTTGTACATAGTATAAGATGGTATTATTTGGCACATTTCATAGTTCTAGGTCAATGGGAAAGTACTGTATATTTTTTGGTTTCTTTGAGAGTGTCGAATTATACGTTGTTTGCGACATATACATCCTCATCTTTTATTTGCGTTAACTTAGAAGTTTGATTTTTTTACAGTTTCAAGGGACTGTAGACTTGATTATAAAATATGATTTTATTTTTAATTCGATACCTCCAAGCCCGAGATAAATAGTCTTGACTTGACTGATAGACGGACGGAGTGACGGACGGACATACAGACGGACAACAAAGTGATTTATAAGGGTTCCGTTTTTTCCTTTTGAGGTACGGAACCCTAAAGGCACTAAATGGTGTTTACGAGTAAGGATTGTAACCAGTAACCGAATTAACTAATTATTTAATTAAGGTAAATGATTTCGACTACCAGCTAACAAAGAAGTTACTTTACACAAGTAACTTTTTTGTTAAAACTTATTTATTTTATAGATTAGGGACAAACAATACGGATCACATCTCCCTTTATTTAAACAGTGGTCACAAATAGATAAATCATCATAATTACTAACTTATCCTACGTCTCTTTGTAACTGTTACATAATATATCTAAATGTATGTAAAATATTAACAATTCCATTGCTAGACCAACTATAGACAGTCATAACCTTCGATATACCGTGCCATACCAAAAATTGGACGATCCCAATTATAAAATAAAAATACAGTTTTTCTGCATCCTTCACACTAGATTGCGCCTGTCTCGTGGGGTCCGTTTTAACAGTTGCCTCTGAGATTAATTAAAATGTTCTGCGCTGCGATGTTAACAATTTTGATTTTATTCGTACTTGGAGGTACACATGTGTGTACATGTGTAATAAGAATACATAGTAAAAGTATACTAGGGGGGAAAGTTGTGAGTGTGTGTGTTAGGTGTGTATGTAAGAGGCTCTTATTTAGAGCACGCTCTTGTCAGTGGTGTTACAGTTTATATTCATTTTATCCGTTCTCCGTATTATGAAACATTTTTGCATTACGAAAATAGTAAATATCGCAGGACGGATTAGTTCAGTACATCTAGCATAACTGGCCGCGACTTCTTATCTCGCGCGACAGAGCATCACCTGTCACTGTCACACTATATTGAGTGGAAAGAGATAACTAGCATTTGTCGCGCGACAAAGAGTCGCGTGTCACAGTTGTGCTAGAGGTACAGGACGATGCGAAAAAGCCTATTTATTGTATAAGGTTCAAGTTATTGTATACACATTATAGCTTAACCTGAGCAAAATTAGCTTTCAGCTAGTCAATTAGTAAGATTCTGCCCGCGAAAGGGTAGATTTCAAGTGTTTTTCCAGGTTTTTTTTATTTCATTAATATCCTTCGATTTTTACCGCGAAGTTAGATAGTGTCGACAACTTTTGATTAAATCATGTCTATCGTTTATAATAGACGTTAACTGTGATTTTAACCACCACTAGTTAAATATGCTGGAACACGAATGAAAAAAATACCGCGGCCGAAACGCTCTGAAATCGACATCAAAAATACTTTGAAGCCGCACCTGGCCATAAAGTGGCTTTTTCCGCACGCTGCGCGTACGGAAAAAGCCGCTTCTCTCGGCCTTTCTTTGTTTTACCATCCTAGTTGTGAAGTAGGTACTATTTATTTTTTGCACATTTCCTTCAATAAAATACAATTTGTTTTCTTTATTATGTTAGGTTGTTATTAACTTTACATTTATGCCTACTCAATCAGATGTCCCGGCGAACTTCGTTCCGCCTCAGAGTTTTTAGTTATCTTAATAATTATTCTGTTATTCAGGGCAGAGAGAAACCCAAAAAATAAAAAATCATGAAAATCGGTCCACCCATTCTCGGGTTACACGACTTTGTTCTATGTATATTTACACTCAATAATAAAAGGCAGTCCCACGAGAGCAATAATTGATTAATTTTATTAGTTAAACCTCTCATAACTTGTCCCATGTCATCAGTACTAAAGTTCCCTTAACGATTCCTCAAGAAACGTGTCTGCAATGCCGACAGGCTGGAAGCGGGTCAAACGCGACTTTAAATGCACCTCTTTGACCTACTGCGTGGAATCCCGCACCTATCTGGAATTAAGTTTGCCGACTATTACACGTGATATTGAAACGTGATGTAATGTCACATAATTGGGTACTTGACTGTAACTGAAATTTGTAAAAATTATATAAGATCCTCTTAAAATAATCATAATAAGGAAATATGTTCAAGTTTTGAGTTTAATACCTAACGTGTAACTTTTTTTATGAGCCTCCAAAGTTGGGTGGGAAAGTCCATTTTAAAAGTATAAAATTATTAAAAAAAAAACTATTAATATCATTAAATAACCCATAAAATTCATAGTAACTTTTGTTACAAAACCGTTACGATAAACGCAAGTTTTAACATAGTTGCCGAACGGAAAGTAAATTTTTGGTCAGCCGTTATTAAAATTGATCCGCAAAAAAAAATAAGCAGTTAAATCATTTGGGCAGCATACAAAGATTTGGCTCGCAATAAATAAAATCGGGCGGCAACTCTTGTTCAGCAAACAGTTTAAAAACGGTTAACATTTTAACCAATATTAATCTGCTTTTTTTATCATTTGGCTGCCTAATAAACAGTCGAGCTGCAAAATAATTACTTGGGTAGCAAGATTTTACAATTGGTCAGCAGAGAGTTTAATTGAGATATACAGGGTGTCACTGAGATGGGGGGCCGTCTAGTTGCATAACAACTATTGTCATATTAATAATTGTCATAACAGTTTAAGCATAAAGTTGATGTTCATAATTTTTTTTGGCATAAATTGTCCTATGGCATAATTGTTCCGTGTCATAATTATACGGAGTCATAATTGGTTTAACCATAATGTAAATTGTCATACATTTATTTAGTCATAATATTGATGATTATAAGTAGTTTTTGCAATAATTGTAAATTTCATACATTTATTAAGCCATAACATTGATGATTATAAGTGGTTTTAGTAATAATTGTAAATTTCATACATTTATCAAGCCATAATATTGATGATTATAACAATCGTATTGCATAAATTTTGATAATGGACTTGCGATGGTTCTTCTAAAAAGAAACGATTTATATTATTGAAGGTATTTTTTAATTCTACTCATTACACAATATTAGTGACCTCACACAGAACCAAATCGCTGCCAGAAAAGTAGGTTAGGTTAGAACTGTTATCTCACACATAACCGAATCGCTGCGAGAAAAATAGGTTAGGTAAGAACTGTTATCTCACACATAACCGAATCGCTACCAGTAAAGTAGGTTAGGTTAGGTTAGAACTGTTATCTCACACATAACCGAATCGCTGCCAGAAAAGTAGAATAGGTTAGGTTAGAACTGTTATCTTATCTCACACATAACCGAATCGCTGCCAGAAAAGTAGGTTAGGTTAGGTTAGAACTGTGACCTCACACATAACCAAATCGCTGTCAGAAAAGTAGCTTAGGTTAGGTTAGAACTGTGACCTCACACAGAACCAAATCGCTGCCAGAAAAGTAGGTTAGGTTAGGTTAGAACTGTGACCTCACACAGAACCAAATCGCTACCAGAAAAGTAGGTTAGGTTAGGTTAGAACTGTTATCTCACACATAACCGCATTGCTGCCAGAAAAGTAGGTTAGGTTATAACTGTTATCTCACACATAACCGAATCGCTGCCAGAAAAGTATATTAGGTTAGAACTGTGACGCAACATAAAAGAGAACTTATAAAAAAACGTTTACAATTAGGCTTATGCGTTTAGCAATTTATGCTTTTACTTAGTATGGTTAAAGTGTTGTATGAGCAACCTATTTATGCGTTTAGCATTTTATGCATTTACTTAGTATGGTTAAAGTGTTGTATGAGCAATCCATGTATGCCCATTATAAAGTATGCTTGAATAAATATATGCATATCAACTATATGCCCATTACACTGTATGTTCATAAACATTATGATTAAAATCATTATGCGCATAAATGTATGACTATTTACAGTTATGCGTAATGATGAGTATGACGAATCCTCGTATGCGTATCAAAAATATGACCTTAAACTTTATGCAACCCGACCCCTACCCCACTGAGATATATACTGGGTATCACTGTGATATATACAGGGTGTCACTGTGTTATATACAGGGTGTCACTGTGATAGATACAGGATGTCACTGTGATATATACAGGGTGTCACTTTGCTATATACAGGGTGTCACTGTAATGTATACAGGGTGTCACTGTGATAGATACAGGATGTTACTGTGATATATACAGGGTGTCACTGTGTTATATGTATACAGGGTGTCACTGTAATATATACAGGATGTTACTGTGATATATACAGAATGTCATTGTGATATATACAGGGTGCCATTGTGTTATATACAGGGTGTCACTGTGATAGATACAGGATGTCACTGTCAGCAGAGAAAACATGTCTGTAAGCAGTTTAATTGAAATATACAGGGTGTCACTGTGATATATACAGGGTGTGACTATGTTATATACAGGGTGTCACTGTGATAGATACAGGATGTCACTGTGATATATACAGGGTGTCACTGTGTTATATACAGGGTGTCACTGTAATGTATACAGGGTGTCACTCTAAAAACGAAACAGCTCCCAAAAATAGGTAGGTTAGGGTTTTTTTTTTTTTGATGACCCTAAAACGAAACGGCTCCCAAAAATAGGTAGGTTAGGGTTATTTTTTTGATGACCCTAAAAACGAAACGGCTCCCAAAAATAGGTAGGTTAGGGTTATTTTCTTTTTGATGACCCTAAAAACGAAACGGCTCTCAAAAATAGGTAGGTTAGGGTTATTTTTTTTGCTGACCCTAAAAACGAAACGATACACGTTGTGAATAAATAATATAACTTCTAAACATTATGAGATGTATAAAAAATCGAAATACCAATTTTATATGAGCCCATCACAGTGACACCCTGTATACATTACAGTGACACCCTGTATATAACACAGTGACACTATGTATATATCACAGTGACACCCTGTATATATCACAGTGACATCCTGTCCTGTATCTATCACAGTGACACCCTGTATGTATCACAGTATCACTCTGTATCTATCACAGTGACACCCTGTATATATCACAGTTACATCCTGTATCTATCACAGTTACACCCTGTATATAACACAGTGACACCCTGTATATATCACAGTGACACCCTGTATATATCACAGTGACATCCTGTATATATCACAGTGACACCTGCTACTTGACAGCTGACAATTACTGAATGACAAAATGCGCACACGATTGGCGGCAGAATAGTTGCGCCCAGTTAGGTTTTATTGCCCCGTTTTTTTTGATGAACAAAATGAAATATTTTGCTTACCTACTGATTGCTTACCAAAATTTGATTTACCGTAGATCGCTTAATGCAGCTCAAATATTTAATTTGCTGACCAAAATAATTTAGAGCAGATCAGTATATCATTAATTGCAGCCTGATTTATAAATGTTTGCTTACCATAAGTTGCTTGCCAACTAGCTATTTTGGCTGACCAAATACATATTTCTGCTGACCAAAATATGAATATTTTGCTGATCGATTAAATGATACCCTTGCAGAACAAAGTTATTGATTTCCGCAAACAACGTATGAGTAGTGACGTCACTGTATAACGGGCTTCAGTAGGGAGCGTTTCGGCACGTAGTCGGGAAAGTCTAAAAATGTGATTTTGACATTGTAGTATCTCGGTGAGTTTTTATGATATTGAGGTGTTTTTTTCACTAATATTTCTATTATTGAGAGGTGTTTCTATAACACATCACAGAAAAAAGTTGTCAAGTAGCAAATTGTTGTTAGAGTGCGACTACGATAACTTTGCAAAGCGAAACGTGGCAACACTTCCGTTTAAAAGTCAAACTATGAAAATGTGACTTTTAAATGAAGGTGTAGCCATGTTCCGGTTGCAAAGTTATCGTAGTCACACTCTATGCATTTTTTTTAAAGAGGCAAATCTGTTATGGTTGGTACATTACAATGAAACTAAACTTAAACTTAACTAGTGGTTCTGTAAGCTGTGAACATAGCATAGTCAAAGAAAGGTTACTCGTATTCATTATTCTGCACAAAATTTTAAATCTTTATATACAAGGTGCTCGTGAGGAATCCAAAAGACCACGCATTCCTGAGATCATTAGGAGTAAAAAATGTTAGTTATATAACATAATGCAAAAACACAAGAAATAAGTTACGAGGATTTTTTTTGATTGATTTTTGTACGTAAAATATATTTTTTTACTGTCGAATTTTACATTTTGGGTTCCTCACGAGCACTTTCGAGAAACGCGATATGTTTAACCACGAAATCTATAAAAACCAATCAAAAAATATCGTATCAAAAAAAAGTTTTTTGGATGACATATTGTGTGTATATTTAAGTATGTCTCTGGGTGGTTTAAAAATACAGTTGAACCAAGTAGATGGCGTGGTGATCGCATTTTCATGAGGAGGGCCGAAGTTCGCCGGAACAGCTAGTTAAATATGAAATTTCAAGGTATTTCTTCCGTTTCAAATGCTAAATGAAATGTGTTTATTTGTTAAATATGGGTTATACCGGGTGTGGCCTGTAATACGAGCAAAAAATTAAACCGTAGATTCTACTCCTCAAATAATAAAACTTTTGTTCAACCACTTTTCAAAAATATTTAGTCCTTAGATTGTGTCTTTTTCATACAAAGTAATTAGTATTTTCAATGTACATCAAAATCCGTCTAATTGACATTGCTTGTCAATCTTGTCACCCTACAGACGTAATCAATTTCGCAATACATTGCGTGTTCGGGTAAACTTTAAAGTGTGCTAAAAATCAAACCACAAGTTATTTTTAAAAGTCGCTGAATAAAAGTTGTCTAGTTTGAGGAGTAGGTTACGTTTAACTTTTTAGCTCATATTTCAGGCCACACCCGGTATAGGATAGGTATTATGTAGAAAAAAGTCCACCATACTCAGATAAGCATGCAAGTATAAAATCTAAATTTTGATGCTCAAAGAGTCAAACAAAATATAGATGCCTTAAAATAAACTTAACTACGTATATTGACTTATTACTAAATTTTATATTTAGGAACTCATTTACTGAATAGATGCACAATTCACATAGCCATAAATGTAGTTTCTTCTTGAATTTTCTTAAATTAAAGTCCCTAGGAATTTTATTGAATATTTTTATGCACATGAAATAAGGCGTACAATTGTTACGATTGTTATGTTATTAAGAAGAAATTAATTCTTATGATTGAGCTTTTCGATTGACACAGTAAAGCTATAGGTTTTTTTGTCACATTTAGCGGATTTGATTCCCGGTTCAGACAGGCAATTATGAAATTCTTTGAATGCAGTTCGTATTGTTTTTAAAATAAAAATGAAATCTTTCAGTAAAATTGCCTATCCTACAGCCTTTAATGTACTTTCTCTCCATGTGGTAAAGTTATAGGGCGCCCTGTTTATGCTGCAATAAAATATGTTCGGGTCTTTTTACTTTTCAATGACAATGTATGGCATAGTTTTCATCGCTTCCGATTTAAACTGCCGACATCTAATATACAAACAAGATAGAGGAACACCTCAGAATACACTTAAGTGAAACTAATTTAGTTCACCTAAATAGTACAAGTAAACCTCCGAATATTGCACAAGACTAATTTACAGCCTCGCCGTGGAACGCGTCTTTAATATAATTTCACCCTTGTGCTTTTAATAAAAGTTGTAATCGGGGACCAACATTATGTCGGTCAGCTCGTTGTTTTTATTTTGAAGGATCACAGCAGCGCGATCTCCGATTATGAACTGTTATTTACCCGCGGCTTTGCTTAGGTTATTCCCGTTATTATTCCAAGGGAACTTTTTCCCGGTATGTAAAGTATTTTATCTACATCCATATCATAACTTCCCTACAATATGTTCAGAAACAATAAGCTAATGGCCTATATTAAGAAACCTGTACCTGTGGTGGCATCTTAATGGTTACTTACATTAAAGTATACTGCATCTTAATGTTTACATTAAAGTATATAACCGATACTTTAATTTTGTCATTGCACCGTACAAAGTGAAGTGAATAATTATTATAAATAAAGTTTTACTTCTTATTATTTGTGTTTTATTGAAACTTAGGTTTTATACCTACAAATAAGTTAATAATACCTACCACAAACTTGAAAATACAGGCCATATATCTGTAGGTAGGTACATATTGTAGAAAAGTTATGATATGCATGCATATAAAGTTATGCATGCGACTGTACATAATTAAGCATTAAAACATTCGTGTGATCTTATTATGAAACTTGTCTTCAACTCGTTTCATACAATCACACTCGTGTATTAATGCCTCTCATTATGCACAAGTCACAAAAATAACTATTATGTTCCAACCCAGGATTAAATCAGTTATTACCGCGTGATTTAACAAATATCCAAACATCTTCACAAACTTTGACATTTATAATACTTATAGTTTAGACTTGTAAAATTGAGATTTGTATAGGTAGCTTCGTGCCACTGTTCTTTTTGAAGTCGTTTAAAAATTGGATTTGACACAGTTGTAAAAAATTCTAATGTCAGTAAGATTACGTAGATTACGACTATGGGTCCAATTATATTTGGGACGACATTGAAGAAGAATTTCTGAATTAGCCGGCTGCACTAATGTCGGGTGATTTGTGGTACTTAATTAAATTGCACCCGAGGCGTGTGCGATTCAATCCAGATGCAATTTGGAATCCTATTGCTTCGCTAATTACTGATAGCTTAGCTTCAAAGTAAGATCAAAACGCTCAGTCGATTAGAGAATTTAGGATTATCTGTTTAATAATAATATGGATAGTACAGTTTTAACATTGACTGATGTATAGCCTAAACTAAGAGTAAGAGAGAGAGATAGGGGTTAATATTTTCGTGGGAGTTACGTTGCGTGCAAGTGAGCCTAGCGTTCTTAAAATTTTGTCATATAATGAAATTACATAAGAAAGATGTCATATCGTATGGACCAATTTATCCACGAACAAAAAGGAAGACAAATCGATTGATGTAAAAATCATTAAAATCGTCCCATTCGTTTTCTCTCTAGAGTGCCACAACAGAACATACATAAAAACATATATAGACTGATAAACACATTATCCTCCTTTGCGTTGCGCAGTAGGGTAAAAATAAATAATACAATCTGATAGGTCAAAACAGCTTCTCTTATGAAGTGTCAATTTTTTTATTTAATCATATGGCACATACAGTAATTAAAACAGGTCGAATACATTATAGTACATTACAGAACTAGGGTGGTAATACAAAGAAAGGCCGAGATCGCAGATGTTTGCGGCCCGAGCTGCAAGCGACATCATTTTATGTCTACACTTGGTCAGAAAGCGGCTTTTTCCGTACGCGCAGCGTGCGGAAAAAGCCACTTTATGGCCAGGTGTGGCATAAATATTATAAATCCACTTAATGGCTTCGTCTCTGAGGTAGATCAGGTCTTCAGGACGGCCGTCGGTATAGTGCGTTATGGGGCAGTCGTGGATGATGTGCTGGATGGTTTGCTCGTCGGCTCCGCAGGCGCAGGCAGGAGACTTCACCCAACTGTAGCAATGTTTGTAAAGAGCACAGCGGCTGTACGAAGTCTGTTTAAATGGCACCAATCACGCCTAGGAAGGCCAGGCCTTTTTATTGGAGAGCCCGGGATAATGTCGCAGTCCAGTTTCTTCCATTACCGAGTGCCATATCTGCAACCATTCCTGTTTGATTGAAGTGTCATAAGATAAAAATATAAGAATAATACTTATGCCAGTCACCTACGTCCGTATGCCTCTGACTGTTATTTTTAAAATTGTCGCATTGATCTTGAATGTAAACATTCACACACCCAAACATTATCGGGGGGCACGGCAGTGCCCCCGCCAAGTCGAGCGCGAAGCAAACACTGCGGTACCATCCTTTACTGGAACAATTTCGCCGCATTTTCAGGCCCCTATTTGAGAACATCTGGATAAGACCAGAACGCAGAAATTTTCGTCATCAAGTAAGCTATAATCACATACTTAAAATCCAAAATTTCAAGTCTGTAGGTCATTTAGTTCCGAAGTTAAGCGAAAGCAAAGTTTCGCATTTATGACACTCACTCACTACCTTCCTAACTAGTGAAATTTGGTACAGAGTTTAATGGCCTCATAAAGGGAAACTATAAAAACTAGGATAATCGAAGATCTAGAGTACCTGGTGACCCTGATTAGAAAAATAAAAAGAAAATAACTAAATATTTTTACTAAAAAAAACCCGACCGCGGTGCAGTTTAAAAGTGCATAAAATCCGCCATTTTGTTTATTTTAACAAACAATCTTCATACCCAGTGACACTCGCGCCATCAAGACGATTCTAATGATGTGTCATTTATCAAAATCGGTTGTGCCGTTGTGTAGTTAAGAGCGGACATAGGAATGGACATACATACATATATACATACATACATACATACAGGTCAAATACATAACCCTCCTTTGGGCTTCGCCGCAGTCGGGTAAAAACTAACCAAGTCTCGATGGAGCTGCTTGTTTGTCTCTAAAAAGTAATGAAATCTAGACAAAGTCGTGCCAAGTCTAAGGTAAGGAACCTTAGACTTGGCACGACTTACCCACTAATGTATAAAGAATGTTTAACGACCAAGTCACACAACATTAACTATAATAATAAAGAAATCGCAGTAAGGAACCTTAGACTTGGCACGACTTTGTCTAGATTTCATTACTTTTTAGAGATAAACAAGCAGCTCCATCGAGACTTGGCTAGTTTTTTACAGAATGTTTTTAGTGAGATAAATATTATGTTTGCCTTTTTCAGAATTATATTTCACCTAATTTTTATGTGAGCACAATGACAACAACTGCACTGAGATCATTTAAATGATTATTGCAGTTTTTTGCGTTTACTGTCTATTAGCAGCATAAGACCATATCGCCCGTGGAACCTAATTGTCCATTTCAAAGCCTAATCTTAAGACAAACTCTTCAAAGTAATAAGCCAAAAAATGATCCCACTTTTATAAATCGTCCGGAATCGGAGGTTCTCGAGTGTAGATCAGCCCGATCTTGCCCTAAGTGGCCATTAAAAGGGTCCGTTACACTTAATAGGCGGGAAAAGGGCTTTTTTCACATCCTCCACCTAGGTATTATAGAATAAAAGAAGAATATGTCGCTGCGGCTTTGCGAAAGGAGTTATGGATGGGCGGTTTCTGCTGTCATTGCAATTCATAGTTTAAATTCTTTATTGAAGTATTATATGTATGATGTTCGATCTACATATAAAACATAATATGGATCTCTAAATGTGTTGCTAAACGCGAAACTCGAGAACTAGAACTAGAAACTAGACCAATTTAGCTATTTTTTAGGGTTCCGTACCTCAAAAGAAAAAAAACGGAGCCCTTATAGGATCACTCGTGTGTCTGTCTGTCTGTCACAGCCAATTTGCTCCGAAAGTACTGGTCCGATTTAGTTGACATTTGGTACATATATTAAGCCTAATGACCCAAACACGGTTATGTCACGAAAATATATTAATTTTAATCATGGGGGCAACTTTTGGGGGGTTAACTAGAAAATTAAAAAAAAAGTTAGCAAACTATATCGTAGTAATAAAACAACTTAAACGGATTAAATCGCGTATATTACTACATTTTAAGTCCCGACGTTTCGTAACCCTTTTCAGCGTTCGTGGTCGGGGGTGTCTACCCCGTGAGTCAGTGATAATCGCGGAAACCGAAGACAATATTAAACTATATTGTGTGACATATGTGAGAATCTCAAATATATTTTTTTATAATTTTTATATAAATAGTTTTGAAGTTATTTAAGAAAATAGGCAAAGATTGACCATTCCGAAACTATTGGTCCTAGAATTTTGAAAAAAAATATGGATAATAGTCCTGCACCTATAGATTACAGGAAAACCTATAAAAAGTTTGTGCAGTAAAGTATAATTGTGTTATATTGTTTTGAACGTACCGAACCCTCTCCACGCGAGTCTAACTCAAACTTGTCGGTTTTTTCATATTCCTTAAAGTTTGAAGAAGGTTCTTTTGAAGAGAAAAACTTCCCGAAAAATATAAAAACCCTAATTTTGTTTGCCCTATACAAAATATTCCTAGTTATTAAAAAAATATTGACGTCAGTACTACGCGAGCCAGATAAGGGGTAGAAATGGGGGTTGAAAACGGTGCTTGTATGAAAAAGTCGGAAATTCTCGCGGGTGAAGTCACGGGGCCGCATCTAGTTTTAATAATAAATGTATCCTGCAACCTGCAAACTGCAGTAAAAGGTGGAACAAAATATTCAACAGCTGAACCGACTTTAGCATTGAAAAACGAGACACAAGGAGAGATGCATAGATTTGAATTACATTACACCACGAACACCCTCGAAAATAAAAACACCTTTTCGAAACAACAGAAAATAAAACGAATTTCACAAAACAATCCGGTACGTGTCCGTGACAGATGTTTTCCCGCCAAAACCAACAAAATGTGAAACCAAAGACAACGTCCGCATATTTTTTATTTAGAGCCACGCGACGTGCTCGGCAAAGGAACCGCTGCGTTCAGCCAGAGGCCGCGCGTTCTAAAATATTTATACGTACCGTAGTGAATCAATCTGGGCACGGGGAGGTCCCAGATTACGCGGGACCGCAATATTTTCCCTAATTGGTTCTCTCTCTGACAGACTCCCTGCCTAACTGATTTTTACGCACTCCTTTGACATTTTGATTTATGTGGGTGCGCTCGAAGTCCCGGGTACAAATTACCGTCGGACTAAATGAAAACAAACTTTTCGCAACGGGCGATTAAATATTTTGTTTTTAAATGCGTTAGCTAAGTGTTGCCAGTGCGGAAAATGTATAACTACTTAATGCAATGTATGCTGCAGAGGTTTCTAAAGAGTTTCCCGCGGCTAAAGTATTGCTTTGCTTTTAGTTTCTTTTATTTCTGCAAGGCCTTAATGAACGTGGCACGCGAAAGCGGCATTAAATGAAAATATAATAGGGCTTGCCTTGCTTCGTTAAGAAATCTCATGTCGTATTCCGTTTCACGCTGAAAGTAAAAAAAGTGAAAACAGATCTTTTCAAGCAAAACTTGTAATATCGCTAGCTGATGTAAAATACCAATAACGTTATCTTTTTAACGATAAATTATATTACAAAGAGTTTTGATTGAAGGATACTTCCTTAAGGTAATAATTTTTATAGGTATGGTACGTTTTAAGGGCATTGCCTTTTTGCATGTACATATGCAATTATTTAGTGCAAACAAAAAATATATAAGTGAGTAAATGAGCAAGCAGATGAGTCAACTGATGGAAAGCAATCATCGCCGTCCATGAATATGCAACACTAGGGTATAGTCGTTTTTTGAAAGGCCATTGCATTAGGTACAATAATATTGTGCGTTTAATTTCTTGGACCAAACGATGTAGAAATACATTTACGTCACACTTGGCCATAAAGTGGCACTTACCGCACGCTACGCGTGCGGAAAATCCCACATCATAGCCTGGGGGAGACGTAAAATTTTGTACTTACCACAGGACGTAATAAAGAAAGCCTCAGATCGCATATTTATCACCCATGTTTTCGGCTCGGGCGTCAAATACCTGCGATCTAAGACATTTTTTGTTTTTCCTCCCTAGGTAAGTAAAAGTACTATTCTTGCCACACGTTCCAAACTTTCACTTCACCGAGCGTCCGTTGGAAACCTGTGAAAGCAGATAATTCAAAGTTTTGGAACGTGTCCATAAAATCACAGACATTCGGAGGTGCAGTCATGTCAGAGCCCGGAGCTTGTTTATTTGTGTTGGCAACACCGCTTGCCATGGAGAATAGAGCGGTTGTGCTTTTCCCACCTTTTTTGATAACACCATTGTTTGGTTGAAAAGTCTGGAATTCGGCGATCGTTTTGATGTTGTCGAAATGCAAAACTGTAGTTTAGATGGAGTTGGGGACGCCCGGGGTAATAAATCTGAAAACTTTTCTAACTGGCACTGTTTCATAACCAAATAGAAATAAATAGGAAATATGCTGTAGTTACTTACTTTTCTAAATTTATTACGATTAGAAATCTCGCATTTATTTTTAATTTGCTATGAAAAATAAATGTTTGGTAGATAAGAAGGTATACCGCCTTCTTTTTTGGCTATCTATACAAAATGTTAAATTATCTTAAATGTACATAGTTTCACTTGCTTATGTCATTTTCTGATACATGTCAATTTGATGCAATAAATCCCTTTCAAAAGGTAACCGAATCCATAATAGATAAACATTAAAATAATTTCTTAATATTAATTTGAATAGTTTCTACTACACAGATGTTGTGTGCCGTTAACACCTAAAGATTGTTCATTTGAATAAAAATAACATTTCGGAAACAAAGTATCAATTTTCAGAGGGCAAACATTTCAGCTATCTATTCCTTTTAAATTTATTTCAGCCCATTTTTCGCTGCCATTTATAAATTCAAACAACATCAAAAATAGCAACCTTTAACAGGCCTCCTTATCAGCGCTAACCATTACAAAGAAAAAGGTTTCGCCTTACAATGCCGTAAATTGTGTGGAAAAAAAATTGAAACACGTAGCTAATGCAGACATTTTTCAGGGGTTCCAGAAAAGCCGGGTACATTGCGATGTATGTATGAGATATGCGATGTATTAAGGTTTTACCTCTAGTCTGACCTCTTTATTACGGTTCGTAGAGAAATCGCCGAGTCTTTCTATCTAAGGAAGATTGAAGCGCGTTCGAATTGTCTATGCCATCGCCACAGCTTAAGAATATACAGTTGGTCAACGACCATAGGTACTGTCATGTGACAGAGCTGATTGTGATGTGTATGCAACTCCGATTATTGATACATACAGGTTGTTGTTTTAGTGACCTGTAATGTTTCATTAAATTTTATCTAGGTTTTACCTCCTTCAATTAGTCTCAAAAAAATTCGTAACTCGCACAAGATCATGCGCTTCATTTTATGCAAACTATGCGGCCAGCGCAGCGCTTAGTGTATAAAATATATGGAAATTTAGAGATATTTTATGAAAAATTAAGGTACGGTTTTTTTAGTGATTTGTATTATTTATCAGCCACAAATTCACCTCCTTAAATATTGCAGGTCACTAAAACACCAGTCTGTATATCCATACAAGAATTAAACGTGACCACCTGTAGTCAAGGCCGAAACCTGACCTACAATAGGTCACGTTTATTTTTGAATGTATTTGGTCTTTGTGTCCGTAATCGATATAAATATTTTCATTAATTATACACTCTAAAAAATTTGAGCCAACTAAGACAGATTTTCTCTTTGTTGGCGTTAACTTAAGTAAAACAAACAAGATATTAAACATATCAAGGAAAGCTGATTAATTAAAACAGCAAGTTCATTGGTGATTAAAACAACAATCTAGAATCTTGATAATATTAACAATTCCTTGTTTCTATGATTATTCTCTTCTTTGTATGATTCGATCATGTTTAATTAGTTACCTTATACATCAATGTTTGTTGAATCAAATCAGAACATGGTGGGAATCCCGGTATTGGACCATACAAAAAATTGCCTTATACCACCATCTCACACTTTGCATAATGGTTGCTTCATCAAATCGTCTTCGCGGGCCAACTGTAGGTCGTTAGACTATGCCATTGCTATCTAAATGCTGGGCGGTAAAAAGATTTTGTTTCTTTTTTCTTTGCCGGGTTCCATTGTTTTTGGAGTAACAAATGGGTTTACGTCTTTATCCGATCCTAGGCTACGTAAACATTTTACATAACTCGTTAGATTTCGTTAGCTTTTGTTTCAAAACGAGTATGTATTGTTACTAATATTTGTTACCGGTAAATGAAGATTGTTTGAATAGAAAAATCAAGACGGCCTACGAATGTAATAAAAGCAACCAGGTTCAGTCACTAGGCTCCACATAAATATTTCGAGATAGAAGAAAATACTTCGTCGATTTGTATGGGAACCAAGCGTGTAACGTTTTTCGCTAGGCTTTTGACGCCAAAAGTGTAATTTAGTGATGGAAAACATAAATTTTCCATTTCATTTGGTGGTATTTGAACAATTAATCCATTATTTATCAGATTTTCAAATCTAATAATAATATTGACGGCGACAGGAGTTGACAGCGTGCATAGTAGGTCGTCGCCACTTCTTTTTAGCACGCGAGGTGCATACACTGTTTTCCTCCTACCTCGACATATTTCTGTGGTTAGCGCCATTGACATCAAGTTTGTCATTTCAGGTAATTTTCAGCAAAAATACACTTTGAAATATCATTTTACATGGTAGACAATACAGATATTCAGACCTATGACTAAAAGCGACATCCGGTGAGCTAAAAATCTTCAATGTGTGTTTAAGCTGATATTAGTCTAAGCAGCCTTAATGGGTAGAATAAGCGCACTTTTTTTGTCATCCAGGATGACGTCACAGAGGAGGAGACTGGATGAAAAATTGGATGAATTGGGCAACGTTTCGGTGGCGTAGTTAGTAGCGCGCCTGTGTTGGCCCGGATAGCCGTAAGAGATGCAGGTTCGAATCCGGTCCAAAACATAATTTATGCCACACCTGGCCATAAAGTGGATTTTTCCGCACGCTGCGCGTACGGAAAAAAGCCACTTTCTAGCCAAGTGTAGACATAAAATGATGTACACAACACGGGAGGTAATAAAGAAAATCCTCGATCGCATATTTACGTCCCTCGCTTGCAGCTCGGACCGCAAACATCTGCGATCTCGGCCTTTCTTTGAATTACCACCCTAGTTATGTAATGTACTATTATCTCTTCTAATAAAATATAAAGTGTACATTTTATTAATATCTTATCTATCAAACTGAAACCAGTTATCTAAATTACTACATTTTTCATATTGGTTTACATAATATAAAAAATCCTAATCATTTAGAGTATAGAAGTAGGTAATAATGACAAAAATGCGTCCTTCCATACCCGTGTAGATGCTTACCTACTTCTTCAATGACCGCGATATTTATTCTCTACTACAAACGCTATTTCATTATTACTACCGCTACTTATATAAGTAGTAGGTTATACTACTACCGCTACTACGGGTCTCTTGTAATGCAAACTGTATCCTAAAGATAGGGACTATCCAAAGGTATCCTCTAAACGTTAAAAATACATTAGCCCTATCAACACATAAAGGTTACCGGTAAAGCCAAAAGCGCCAAGTCGTCGTTAAAGTAGTGGCCGCGAGACAGATTGGCACAACAATTCATAAAGTGTACAAACGGTGCCTTACAATGTAATCACACGTGAGAATTGCAGTAAAAAGTAAAAGGGTCGTTTTATTGGCAGTAAACGACCTGCTGCGCTCCTCTTGGCACTCGAGATGGCTGATACGTGTCTGATTGTCGTTCGCTGTGGATCGTTTTATCATAACTAGATGCCACGTAAATTTCCGACGTTTTCGTACAAAAATTGTGAATCTTGAAATACATTTGTAATTAAATTTATTTAAATATCTGAGTCATTTTCAAAAAAATTGTACACAACTAAGGGATTTAATTAAAACAAAACTTAATTTATTCCTTTGTGTTACGAAAGTTACCCATATAGTTTGTATGCCAAACTTTCGTAAAACAGAGGAAGCGATCGTGATTTTGTTTTTATTAGGCACAATTTGGGTACAATTTTTTTTAAAATGACTCATCTGCGGTAGCTTTACCACGGAACTATTTTATAAGTATATACATAGCGAAACCTGTCTGTCTCATCGCGTGTATTTTATCAAAGTGTCGAAAACGTACATTTCTCTTTAATAAAAGTCAAATATTTACTATGTTATAACTAGGATAATAAACACTAAATTTCAAGGATTTCATTTTTGAGTGATTCGAGAAAAACACACTAGGTACTGTATTCACGTGGTTTTATATGGAAACATGAAAAAACAAACATACAACCCTATTGTTTGAATGAATAGGATTATTAAATGACCTACATCAAACTTTAAACAAATCTGTATCATAGCATTGTCATTATATGCGAAAATCTGTTGTTTTACGCATTTATGTTCGTTTATCACGTTAAAAGCTGTGTAAGTAAAGTTGGACACAAAGATAAGCACGCTACAAACTAATTCTATTGTAACTATATAATTACCCAACGATAACAACGCTTAAAGCGTGTAAATTAGCAACTGCAATTTTGGTCGTTTTAGATAGAAATTGTTACCTAATATCTTAATAAGCTGTAAGCGCTAACAGGGTTAGTGGTTCATAATTATTTGAGAAATTGACTGGTAGGTATATTAACTATAGCCAAATCACTCTCATTTATAAAAGTAGGCTTGTGCCTAGCAGTGGGATGCGTATACAGGGTGGGAGGGACTATACCGACATACTTTAGCCATGAATTCCTGGTGGTGTGACGAGTAAAAAATGTTATATCAACATGGGTCGAATATTGTCATTTTACATTAATAGTCTTATGGAACAAAATAAGTCAGTAAATTAAGCCCCTCGTTATAAACATGTCCTTACTGGCTGAAAAGTTATCAAAAAGAAAAAAAAAAGCTAAAATGGAAACGAAAGGTCAATTTTTTGGCCTCGTAGTCGCTTACCATCAAATACTGCGAAGGTTAATTCCTGTTTAGTTAAAGGATTTTAAAAAAATAGTAAAGGTATCTTAGTCACATTTATTAGGGCTTGTTACACACTTGGGATTTTTCATTTACAAAATAATGAATATCTCGGAAAGTAAGCGTTTTTCGACTATACATCACATAACATTTTTTACTCCTAATAGTTGTTAGAATCTATAGTTAAAGTTTGTCGGTATAGTCCCTCCCACGCTGTATAGGCTGAAAACGATTGGATGATGGATATGAAAAATAAATCTGTATTAAAATTAGATTTCCCGAGTAACCCGACCAACTTTAACACTTTTGCGCGAGAAACGTCTATAGACGTCGAAAATGTAGGCTTAACAACGCTTGATTGATGGGTGCTCGCGCGGAAGTGTTAACTATAGATTTTAACAACTATTATGAGTAAAAAAAGTTATGTGATGTACCCATAGTCGAAAAACGCTTACTTTCTGAGATATTCATTATTTTTTAAATGAAAACTCCCAAGTATGTACCAAGCCGTAATAAATGTGACTAAGATACTTTTACTCATTTTTATAAATCCTTTAACTAAACAGCAATTAACCTTCGCAGTATTTGATGGTAAGCGACTACGAGGCCAAAAAATTTAACTTTTGTTTCCTATTTAGCTTTCTTTAGTTTTTGATATCTTTTCCTCAAATAAGGACATGTTTATAAGGAGGGGCTGAATTTACTGATTTATTTTGTTCCATAAGACTATTGATGTAAAATGACAAAATACGACCTATGTTGATATAATGTTATTTACTTGTAATACCATCAGGAATAATACGTGGTTAAAGTTGGTCGGATTTTTCGGGCCCGGGGTGTATTTTGTTCTTATCATAATCAATATTGTTTATCAGACACTACACAGATCATAGGGCTGGCTCGTTCCTGGGCCAGAGAATTGGAATTGCAATTCAACGAGGGAACGTAGCCAGCCTTATGGGCACCCTCCCGCAGGGCGTCGACCTAGGCGAGCCCATATATTATAATTAGGTTAGGTTAATATTAGGTTAGTACTTAGGATTTATACTGATATTGTTTTACAATGTTATGTGTTGATTGTTAATTATCTCAATTTATTAGACAGGTAACTGCAAAATTTCTTAAAAAGAAATTAGGTACAGGGATAAGTTGACCTTTGTACATAACCATTGACATATACATACATACATAAATTAGGTAATATACGTTAAATAGAGATTATAAACGGCTCAGCCTAAACCTATAATTTTTACTAGTTAATAGCTTATAATAACGGTAATAGTTTATAATACTTAGTTACTGAGCAGTGCCAAGTGGAACGTAACGAATGTTATATTGGTTCCGAGGTATGTCACCAGGCATTCCGGATAGACGTGGTTTATGTCTCTCAATACTCTTGTGTACTACGTACCTACTGCAGTAACTACACTCACGGAAAATTTCAGGGGAACTCGAAAAGGGTTTGCTTTCTGCTCCATTCATTATCGAAGCCAATGAATATAAACAGTGGATTAACGTTTAGGAAAGTAACGATTAAGAATGTTTTATTCGATTTTTATTTGTATTGGTGTTTTCACGCGGCTTCATCTGCGTTAGGGGAGACCGGGTATGGTTGTCTCACGGGTTGGTTGTCACAGCAGCCATTAAATAATACGAAACGAAGGAATAAGTGCATCGATTGGTGAAGTAGGGAAGGAGGTGAAGCTCTTGCGATCTTTTACACCGAGCGATGCAATTATTCCTTTGTTTCGTATTATTTAATCACAGATTATATAATAGTTCTTCGAACAGATACGACACTCTCCCGCAATACAATAGAAAAGAACATTCTGGAATCATAACGTCCGAAGTGCGGTCGTCGACCCCGCGCGGCGTAAAATCAGTGCTAGGGCTGTCGACCGATACCCAACTTTAACAACCGATTATGTCGGGCTTAACTCTGAGGTAAACCTCCGTTATTAAAAAAAATATATTATTCCACAAAAAGATTATGTATAAATTATTTCCCTACTTTAAAATTGAGAAAATTCGAAATCGTATAAATAATTTTAGGAGATGGTCTCTAGGAAAACATTTACACAAATGGCTGTGCTGGACTACCGCAAGTAAATCATACATGCTGCTTTCTAATCGATTAGTTTAAGGGCAAGATATAAAATATAAGTAATATTATAACCTCTCACTCTCGTCCTTGGGTAGTGCAAAATGCGATAAATGTTTGTTTAACTGGATATTGTTGCAGCCGTCTACACTGCAACGCGCACGCCCCATCATCAACAAAATAATAATATTAAATTATAAATACGCGATCGAAGTGCGGTGCGACGCGGTCCATGCGAGCGCTTTTGTTTTTTTTGTTCGCGAACAAAAAGCGAAAAACAAATGCGAGCGCGTGGCAACCATATGAGTTTTGTACCGCCGGCGGTAAGTGACGTCACTCAAGGTCGCGCTCGGCGAAAAACGAGTGTCGGCCCCCTGATTTAATGGCTGCTGTGACAACCAACCCGTGAGACAACCATACCCGGTCTCCCCTATCCCTCTTATTATTCCAAGATAACGCATTAATGGTATATAAAGTATTCTATGTTTCTAGGAATTAGTCTACTTGCCTGCCTAATTTCATTTTAATCCATTGAATTGTTACCACGTAACAAACATCCTTCCAAATATCCAAATATCTTCACAAATTTACACATTTATAATATGAGTTAGCAGATAGACGGATAGTGGATAAGTGGATATATAGTGAATATATTTAGTAGGGTAGGATGGGATTCGTTGTATGGATATTGTCGATCTGTGGTGGGCTGGTGGGCAGACGACATATAGCAAGACTATGTTTGTGTTCGTATCATGCCATAATTACCAGTCCGATTTCCATTTAATTTGGTATACAGGTTTTGACCCCAGTTAGTTAACACATAGTATACTTTTTATCGAACTACGGTGACTTACGGTGATTTCTGCAAGTACGCCCTCAAGGGCTCTTTTACATGTCTGATACTGTTCTTTTCTTTTGGCGCTTCGGGTAATAAATTCTGGTGAGAAGAAGCGCCGGAAGAAACTCACCGGTTTTGTTTTTTCAAAAATATTAAGTATCACAACAATATGGCATTAATACATGAGATTTCATTTTCTAGTTACTCAATAATATACGTGTGCTGGTGGTATTGTTTATTGTGTTTTTGTTTTCCTCTAAATTTGTCCATGAGTATATGTAAGGGCTTCGTATGTAGTTACGACATTATTCCTTGTAACTACAAAATACTTCAGCGTTTACTGCTGGCTAGTAAACCTTTTATGCTTCAGTCAGTTCGCCACTTATCAGGACTTTTACACGTTTGAATATGTGCCTTATTACTATCAGATAGGGTCTATTTTTGATTGTTTATATTTTGGTAAACGTTGACCGTATTTTGCGGTGGCTATATAAACTAATGAGTTTGGTATATGGCATTCGGGATGATTATTAAATTGGTTAGTTGTATTACTTATGTTAATGTGTTATATTGAAGTTTGAATTAGCTTGGGTTCATTTCATACACAACATTAGTACTAGTTATGAATTAATTTCATTAAAAATTATTACTTATTAACTTTCTTAGATTAGTTGATTTTATGATATACATAGACACCAAAAGTCGTAAGTCGATAGAGACAAGAAGCGTGCGACCACAGTACAATACAGTAATTTTTCTTTCTACAAAAGGTACATCGCGCGCTTGAATGTGTGCGCGCAGTGTACGAACGCACTACAAGTAAAGAAATAAGTATGCGTCCATTATGGTGCGACCGCTCCACCAAAGTATAGACGAACAAGTAGTCCAGCTTCGACCGTTTAGGAGCACGCGACACGTATTCACACAGACGCGCGATAGTCTATTATATTCTTATTTCAAAAAAAATTCAAAATTATTTATTTGGTAACTAAAGTTTTTACATCAGGTATGTCGAATCCTCCTTTTAAGTTTAACACTTGTATTAGGAGGTATTCGCTCTTTCGTACAAGGTTGAGTTCAAGTTAGCAACAATAGTACTTTTTGATACAAGTGCGGAAAGTATGTCATTTTTCACGAGTCCCGAGGTGTCTTGGCCCGAGCCGTAAGGCGAGGGACAAGACTCGGGACGAGTGGAAATGACACTTCCGCACGTGTATCAAACAACGTTTTTTAATACATTTGCGAAAAATTACAACGAAAATGAAATGATTGAATGATTAAGAGACAAATTTGTTTATTTTTTGGCCTCATAAAAATGGAGCACTCAATTGGAACACTTATTAAGAGTCACGTTGAGTATCCTGACCACATTGTAGATGCCTGATATTTCTTAGATAATTCAAGAAAGTAGGCCATAAGTACATTTTCTGAGAATGACGCCGTTCGATTTTCTCGTTTCCAGTCAATGAATTGCTCATAGACGGCCAGATATTCCTCCTTCGACTTCTCTGGTAAAATAATGAATTTGACACCTTTGCTAGTATATCTCGTGGTGTTGAATTTATTTCAAAATCGTCTGAATCGCTCATTTTTCACAAAAGTGTTATCAAACTAATGCGTGATAATTAATAATTACAAAATTACAATCATGAATGAAAATGGCGGGAATAAAACAAAATGTGTTACTTTTAATTGCGAACTTTTTCCAACGTGGCAGCGTTTGTCACCATTCAGCCAAATAAAAATAAACTATTTTGGGAACAGACAAACGTTCTAAGATAATTTAACTGCATTTAAAAATGGAAAAAAGCAATAAATATTTAAATACTTAATAGCTCATTAATTTCCAAGTAAAATGTAATCTTTAGTGCCGGAAAGCTAGTTGTCATTTATAAAACTCGAACAGCCTGCACCATATTATCTTATCTGTGACAATTTTTATTTTTTGGGTCTCGCATAATACTAGTATTATGCGAGACCGCTGACTAAACTACTCATTGGTAATACTCAAGAAGCATACTTTTTAAACTATTTTAATATTAGATAACAGTTTAATTGTTTATAATAAAAACAATCAAACGTTATATATGTGGATTTAATATTTTAAACGTATCAAATTGTATACTTTCATTCAATGTCCACTGACGTAATAAAAACAAAGAACGTATTTGACCATTAGTTGGATGTATGTATTTGAACAACAGTAAATTAAAAAAAATGGGAAATAAAAAGCACTAGTTCGCAAAATCGAACTTTGCGCACGATATACAGCTACAAAAAGTACCACTTTTTGAGCAAGTGTATTAAAAATAATATTTTAATAACATTTTTTTTTTAGTCTTAGGTTATAACTTATAAAAGTATCTTAGCGTCTAAAATAGTAAGTTAACATATATAGATACAAGAAATCAAAGTACATAGAAAAATTAAATGGCACTCGCCTGTGTACAGACCGGGAATCGAACCTGGTACCTCTGGATTTCCGGCCCAGTGACTCAACCATTCGTCCACCGTACACTCAGAAAACGCCTTCAAATTTGCCATCTACTTTGACTTCCCGCACCATTCTGTTTTAATAGGAATTAACCTAACCTTAACCTTAGGTTGAGTCACTGGGCCGGAAATCCAGAGGTACCAGGTTCGATTCCCGGTCTGTACACAGGCGAGTGCCATTTAATTTTTCTATGTACTTTGATTTCTTGTATCTATATATGTAACATAGAAATGTGGTGTAAATTACCCGCATTAAACCAATAAAGAGACAAAAATGTTTCTTTCATGTAATAGTAAGTTAAGTTATATAAAATTTAAAATCAGTGAAAAATATAGTATTTTATATATTTAGAATGATCAGATTTTGTTGTAATATAAAGCAATGGGTATATATAGTTGTTTATTTATTAAAAGGTAGTTATAGTAAATGTATAATTATATATGTAAGTTGTAAAGTAAAGTAATTGTGGAATGTGCAACTGTGTAGCGAATACGTGCAAACTGTATCAATGCATGAGAGACTCTGTTTCTTCGTAATTGATATTTGTTAACCATGTTGTAATTTGCTTTTTACACTAGCCAAAAGTTTTAGTGTAAATATGGGTTAATCTATTTATTTTGTTGTATAGATGAATAGATAATGCATTATATTGCCTTTTTGCAAAAGATGTTCTAACTACGTTCGGTTGCTTAATTACTGAATGCAATTTACGTTTTTTTAATATATGAGGATCTGGTTTTATACTTTTATGAATTTTTAGAATACAATTAAGGACATATAACTTTCTCACTGTGAGGACTCCAGCATCTTTGTAAACGTCTACGGTGCTATATCTTATATTTTTACCTAATAATACTTTAAGAATAGACCGTTGGGCCCGTTCAAGAACCAACATTTTAGTTTTGTAAGTGCCACCCCATACTGGTAGACAATAGAGGACTATGGACTGAACGAGGGATATTCTTATTTCTTTGCTTGTTGTGCGTTCGTACACACATTCAAGCGCGCGATGTACCTTTTGCAGGAAGAACAATTACTGTATTATACTGTGGCTCTACTCTCGGACTTTCAGGACTTAACTGTCCCAACGGTTATCCGTTCTCCGCCACTTCAACAGTGCAATCCTGCGAGCTATATCTGCTGCTTTGGTTCGTCTTCGGATCTAATCATTCCTGATTCTGTCACGCAGAGAAGTCCGAGCGAGCGAGAGAGAGAAACCCTTTCCATTGTACTTTGCGCGACTCTAAGCCGCCTTATCAGTTTCACTGTGAACGACTGTCTGTAAGGCTTGCAAGTTTGTTAGGCTTCAAAAAAAAAACGGTTCGAAGACTTTCGTCTGCAGGCACTGAGGAATTTTGGACGAGAAGTTGTGACGCAGCTTCCCGAACACTGCACTGCCGAGGATTTGACGATTGACCTCTTTTTCGAAGGTGGACTTACCTTGTGGGACAATTTGTCCCAATTATACACATACAATACAATTCGCCTGATGACCCGATTTTTTTTCTGTCGTAAATCGATTCTACTATTTGTGAGGAATAAATATCTATATGACACCTAATACATTTGTATAAGTATAACATCCACAAATTGTAATCAAAAGTAGCAGATCGCACTGAGTATTGAAAACGCTCTGTACAAAACGGCAGGAACTTATGACGTCATCCGTTCCATCGCTGTACTAAGTCTGTATGAAAAAAATAGCATTTTGCCATTTTGAGCACGAAAGAGTGCGTTTAAGCACATAATTGTAATACATTTATTTTTTCAGTCTTATTTAAGCATTCCGAAATTGAGTTTAATTTTTCTTTAAGACGATAAAAAAATATCGTTTTTTTTTTAAACTTTGTGGACCCATAACTTTATATTTTTTATAATTTTTTTGTTTTTTTCTTTTGTGTTATGATAATGTAATATTTTCCAATCCATGTGACTATATTATGTTGTAAAATTCAACATTAGTCAACATCCGAAATATACAACTTCGAAAGCAGGAATAGAAAGAATATAATGTATATGAACACAATAGGGGTACTTACTCCTCTAAACACACCCCGTGCCAACTTACGTCAAATTAATTACGATAAAAGCCCCGTCACCCAAAGAACAACACGGGGTTGTTAAAACTACGTTTCAGAAGCATTGGGTTAATTCTGAAATTAAACTCAACTTACAGCATCAAACAAAACAATCTAATAAGCGAAGTTGCGAGCAAAGTCGCATGCGTGGGCTGGTATAAGACATGGGATGTAGCGGAGTAAATGTGATTCGAGTGTGTGGTCCTCCATAAAAATTGATTGAGAGTTAACAATCCACTTTAACTACATCAAAATGTTATAGTTTGGTCGTGAGGCGTATATCATATGTGATATGACATTTGTCTCTTATCTTGTACCCTCACATGCCACACATAAAATGATGTAAACAACACGGGAGGTTATAAAGAAAGCCCTCGATCGCATTTTTACGTCCCTCGCTTGCAGCTCGGTCCGCAAACATCTGCGATCTCGGCCTTTCTTTATTTTACCACCCTAGTTGTGTAATGTACTATTAAGAAACGGCGAAGTCATAAATGCTTTGGTGGGTAATACCGGGGTTCCGGAATTATCGGTCCAAAGAAATACTGGAATTGGCAGCCCCAGTGCACATACCCTGTTAAAACCGATATGTCCTCGAAGTGGTATCGTGTCGTGTGTGTAAGTGGTTTTTGCGATATTTTCGCCCTTGACTTGCGCCGCCCGGCCTCGTAAACCGATTCCTGTCTCCCTGGCTGTGTGGTCCGGGGAACTTAGTTAGCACACATTTGGCTCTGCCCGGGGATCCGCGCCTATTGTGCGGGAGTTAACGCAATCAACTGTTTACGGAGCACCCTTAAGAGCTTCAAGATCAACGGGAGTTGACTATGGGGTATAGTTTGTTATTTTTTGTTGTTGTGGAGAAAATCTGTAAACCTCTGAGTTACTCAGGCCTCCACCGCTGATTATGAAGTATTTCTCATGGCCATCCTTGTCATTACTACAAGCAAAAGTCATCCCAAGATTTCATTCATCTCAAGGTTTGTTAGCGAGCCATGGAACGCAGTGTAATATTGGTCTGCGGACGTCCGAACATGATAGAAATACCAAACTGCGTTCTAGAACTCAAATTGCCGATATGGAAAGTAACTAACGCCACCAGACTTAAGTGGACCTGGGCTGGACATGTCTGCCGAATGCATCTGGGCCGATGGGTCAAGTTAGTTACCGACTGGACCCCGGAAGAGGGATATCGAAACAGAAGCAGACCAAAAAGGAAATGGCGGGACAATCTAGACAGTTTTGAAAGGAAATGGCAAAACCTGGCCGAAAGTAGGGAGATGTGGAAGGAGAGAGGGGAGGCCTTTTCCCAGTAGTGGAACGCCAAATAGGCTAATAAAATAACACTCCTCTTTTTGCGTCGGGGGTTACGAAAAGACATCCACTGCCCGATGTAGGGTTCTTCCAAGGAGTGTGAATATGGTCCATTGTTGCTTTAAACAAGTGAACTCCCGCTAGCATCACCACTGGGGCCTGCCAACTTTGCATTAGTCTAGCCTTTTGGTCAGCAAACAGAACATTTTGGGTATCGTCGATATTTTTTTACTGAAGGGGTCCAGTCATCAGATCGAAATGGTTTTTTGGCCGGTTACACCTAAAATACAAATTTTCTCATTTAACACATTCAGTGCCAAGCATCGCTACGTGTGCTACGCCGTAGTCCGTAGCACGCTTATTGCCGTATGTAGCGAAAATGCTGCGTAGCACCTGAACCCGAATATCAGGTAGGCAGCATTCAAAGTGTTAATGCATTTATTAGATAAGTAGTGGACGCCAGCAACCTCGGTCATGGAGGTGAAATATTAATGATAAATGTTTTATGATTTGCTTTTTTTAGGGTTCCGTACCTGAAAAGAAAAAACAGAACCCTTATAAGATCACTTTGTTGTCCGTCTGTACATCCGTCCGTACGTCTGTCTGTCAAAACCCTTTATCTCGGGAACGCGTGGAAGTATCGAGTTGAAATTAAAACTCAGGTCTATGATGGTCCCTTGAAGCTGTGAAAAAAATCAAACTTCTAAGGTAACGTAAAAAAGATAATATGGCCGTTTATGCCGCAAAAAACGTACATTTCCACTCTCTCATGGAAACCAAAATCTATAGGGTACTTTCCGTTGACCTAGAACTATGAAATTTGGCAAGTAATACCGTCTTAGTATAGGGAAAAATCTGAAAACACACATTTGTTATTAAATCATAAAAAAATATGGTCTTTATTTAAAGTAAGAGTACGGAACCCTCGGTGGGCGAGTCCGACTCCTACTTGTCCGGTTTTTTTTGCTTCGCCGTAATCGGATGAAAAGTACCGGTACAACCAATTTCATGTAAATAGGTCCGGTAGCTTTTAACAACAAGCTAGCTAACAAATTGAAAAACGGACAAAATGTTAAAACAGTATTTTATCTATATCCATATCATAATTTCCCTACAATACTCACTCGGTGTATTAATACCTCTCATTATGCATCAGTCACATAAATAACTATTATGCAACAGTTGTATAAGTAGGGTCAAAACACGCGAGTGACGTGAGTTGCGATACGAGCAGCCGCGGCGGCTAGTGTCGCAAAGAGAGACGCCATGAGCGCTTTTTTACTGAATTATACAACGTTGCATACAATACTTTTTCTACGACTACATTTTAAATAAATATCTTTATTTATTTATTTAAACTTTATTGCACAAAAGAAAACTTATCGTACAAAAGGCGAACTTAAAACTTAACTTTATAAATCTTTAACAAAAATTATGGCGCGTAAACAAGGCAAAGAACATCAATCGAGCGGGAAACATGAATACGACAAATGACTGACAATATAAAAAGTATGTACGTGTCTATGATAAACTTTGTTTTTAATTGACGTATACTCGCCAGTGACACGCAGTGACGATCATTAAAAATACGTTTTTTCTTATCTTGGCATCAAAAAATTTAGTTTGGAAAGTTTTGTATTTCATAAAAACCGCATGAATTTATTTCTTTGTTAAGTTGGTAGTTGTGCATTTTTATTGTAAAGTTAGCATTGATCGCGTAATCCTTGACCTAAGTTTCACCTAGATTTAGAAGTCTGTGGTTGCTAGCAGTATCGTTTTGCGACATAACGACACAAGTGCTGTTATGGGGAATATAGACTTTTCTGAACTCATATTACGTATGTTCTTATCTTAGTGTTCGTGACCAAGTAAAAGACGGATAAAAGTACAAGAGTAGAAAAACTGCTTTTTGTTTTTTAATATTACTTAGTTTTGACACACCCCAAATACCATTTTGGAAAAATAAACAATGAACAAAGCTAGTCTTACTATGATTTACTACGATTTATTTTTAGATGCGTACTTACTCGTATAGACGAGATGGTATAGATCCGTAACAATAAATAGTTAAATTAGAAGAATAATTTTCAGAAAATGAACTTAAATACCGGTTACTTCGATTGAATATATTACCGGCTTTCACATTAACTATAAAACAGCTGTGAGTGCTTGAAAGGCCCTGAAACCGCGTTGCTTTTAGTGGCTGTTTATTATATTATTCATATGACTGCCTACATTACGACATTTAACCAATTACACTTAACTATAAGTAGGTGCAAGTAAATTCAACTTACCTGTGTTACTAATCAATCAATCATAGCTTATTTGTATAACATAGCTTATAACAGTACAAGTATAAAAGTTATCAGCATATCAGATTTCGGGAAGAACATTTCTGGTTTTCTTGTACCATGGTGGTGTCTGTACAGGGTAGGAGGGACTATACCGACATACTATAGCCATGAATTCCTGGTGGTGTGACGAGTAAATAATGTTATATCAACATGGGTCGAATATTGTCATTTTACATTACTAGTCTTATGGAACAAAATAAATCAGTAAATTCAGCCCCTCGTTATAAACATGTCCTTACTGGAGGAAAAGTTAACAAAAAGAAAAAAAAGGTAAAATGGAAACGAAAGGTAAATTTTTTGGCCTCGTAGGCGCTTACCATCAAATACTGCGAAGGTTAATTGCTGTTTAGTTAATTTATTTAAAAAAAAAATAGTAAAACTATCTTAGTCACATTTATTAGGGCTTGTTACACACATGGGAGTTTTCATTTAAAAAATAATGAATATCTCTGAAAGTAAGCGTTTTTCGACTATACATCACATAACTTTTTTTACTCCTAATAGTTGTTAGAATCTATAGTTAAAGTTTGGCGGTATAGTCCCTCCCACCCTGTATAAAGAAAATGCGTTTCCTAAGAAATGAATCAAAACTCAACCAGTACCTCTCACACAACTGGCCGCGACTTCGCTTGTCGCGCGACAGAGCATGAGCTGTCACTGTTACACTATATTGAATGGAAGCGCGACAAAGAGTCGCGTCTCACAGTTGTGCTAGAGGTCCAGGACCCTACTGACTTGCCTCATGCTTCACATGCCAGGTTCTAGTTTGCGGCCCGTAAACACGGGGATATATCGCTTCCATATCTCAGATTGCATGCTTTATCCAAGATATCAGCTGGAGCCACAGAGTTGTAAGGAACCAGAGGGGGCACATTAAAGTAAATTTAGGTATGTTTTGGATTTTGCCAAATTACGTTTTATACTATTTAATATTTTATTGAAATGACAATTCGTCACAATCCTGTAAAATATTTAATAGCAATTTAATTCTCGTAAGATTTTTTTTTTCAAAAAGTCCGTGTAACTGTCCAGTCTATTTGAGATACACTTACAAAAATTGTTCTTTTTATTGATAGATGTAGTAACTAAGGGCCGTAAAGCAACGTGTAATCAGCCTTTTGGAAATATACACTGGATATAATTCTTGGAATTCATTAATTACAAGAGCTGATATGTTAAATTATCATATCGGTAGTTTCCATTAAATTACCGATATGATAATTTAACATATCAGCTGTTGATAATACCTAACTGATATTTACTCGTATTCGTTTGATATTCAATGTTAACACTTTGCCATCATCAGATGAACATTTCAAAATACCTTTAATACATTTATTTACACTGTACAAATATGCAATTAAAATTTCTATTTGAAAATGGAACTATTAATTCGCACTCATGCGTTATTTATAAATCTTATTATTCTGTGCCCCATCGGCGACCCCTACAATTTTTGCATAACTTTTTAGTCTCATTCACGTGTTGTAGATTTTATCATGGCATTAGCTCAGGTAGGGTTAACGATGTTCCCATCTAGGCCTACATGCCTGTACCTATGTACGCGATATCTCAAGCCACAGATTCAATTTGAGCGCGATTCGCACGGGGGTCACGTGCGGAGGCAGCTGTCGCGCCGATCGTATTTTGTTTGTTTTACGCCGCGCCCCGCGAAGTGGAACACTGTTAGCTGATTGGCCCAAAATGAGGGAACAGGGAACTAGCTGTTTTGAATATTAATAAGTTGTGACTTTTCGTTGGCGCAACTGTGACTGAGTTTATTATGAAAATATAATACACTTTAATTACAAACACCGTAACTCGCTTCATTTTAGATTTAAAAAATCGAGAGTTTTGTCATGCGAATTTAAGGAAAATTACCTTGACCCTACCAAAACTTTGTGAGTTCAATTATTCAAGTATACCGTTTTTCTTACTTTAGAACCCTGTTGGGCACAACAATATTTGCGAATTAAAATAGTTTTAACACATATATTTTACAAAATCTAATCTAGGGTATTTATCTTACTAACTACAGCTTTTCACTAAAATATTCTGTTACGGTATAATAGCTCCTATCAATTAACAACTCTCGGAGTTTTCTTATAAATACTTTATCATTCGGCTCATCTTGTAGTATTTGAGGCAGTTTATTATAAATTTTTATACACATTACATATGTGCTTTTCGAGTGTATTCTTAATTTTGACGATGGTAACATCAGCTTGTTTTTGAACCGTAAGAAGTGGGATGTTGGTAGGTCTTTTCGTCTATTGTAGAATTTAGGATACTTCCGTACAAATTTGCACACTTCCAGAATATATATAGAAGCTAATGTGAGTATTTTTTGGTCTTTAAAGTGCGGTTTACAACTGTCTGTGGTAGTTATGTTTACTAAAATGCGTACCAGTTTCTTTTGCATAGTGAAGAGTGATGGAGCATCTGTGCTGTTACCCCACAGAATGCTTCCGTAACAGAACCAAGCATATGCGTATGCGTAATAAGTGGATAGAGCAGTGTTTAAATCGGTAGTTCTCTTTATTTCGCGAAGAGCATAGGCAAATTTAGAAATTTTTGTTTTTAACTTGCTGATGTGTGTTTTCCAGTTTACATGTGTGTCTATTATTAACCCAAGCAATGAAAAATCTTGTGCTACCTCTATCTGTTTGTTATTATACGAGAAGTTTATTTGTAAAGGAGGTTTTTGGAAAGGATAAAAGGCCATTATTTTAGTTTTTGAAAAATTTATTTCCAGATTGTGCTCCGACATCCAATTTGTAGTTCTAGTAAATATTTCGTTTAATTTGTCATTTATACTATTTTCATCATTGTTTACACATGTTGTGAGTAGAGAAATATCGTCGGCAAATAGAATACATGGTTCCTGCATAATTTTGGGAAGGTCGTTGATATATATGAGGAATAAAAGACATCCAATTACACTGCCTTGGGGTATTGAAGCATTTACTTTAATACAGTCAGAGCGAACGTTAAATATTTCTCCAGATTGATTGTCATGGAACTCTATCTCTACGTATTGTTCTCTGTTTTGTAGGTATGATGCGAACCATTGGTGGGCTGTTCCACGTATTCCTATTCCATAGAGTTTCCTTAACAATATATTATATTGAACCTTGTCGTAAGCTTTGGACATATCTAACAGTATTCCTATCGCGTATTTTTTATCGTTGATCGTGTTTAAAATTTCCTGCGTATATTTATAGACTGCTAGAGTTGTGGATCGCTTTTTACGAATACTTTTGTGCATGATGGTCAGTTTGTCTACCACCTCTCATGTCTCATCACTCAACTGCTCAAAGTTTAACTGGAAGAGATCCCTTAAAGGGATAAGTTCGGATTTGTAACCTTTATTTTACAACCCTGTATTGTGCAATAAAGTGTTTACATACATACAAGAAAATAGAAATGGACTTAATGCCATAAGGCATTCCCTAACAGTCAACCATTATACTAAACACTTAAACAGAGACATTATTAGTGTGGCATCTATGACGAATTTGTACCACATGAAAATCTAAATAAAGAATTTATACATACATATACGTATTATCAAATAGATAATACCTGCTTTTTACCCGACTGCGGCGAAGCCCAAAGGAGGGTTATGTGTTTGACCTGTATGTATGTATGTATGTCCAATTTTGATACATCATTAGATTCGTCTTGATGGTGCGAGTGTCACTGGGTAGTAGTAGTTTGTTAAAATAAACAAAATGGCGGATTTTATGCAGTTTCTAAGCGCACCGCGGTCGGGTTTTTTTTTATAAAAATGTGTTTATAAACTATATGAACATTCTTAATCTTAACGGTTTTTGAAGAAAATGTATAAATAGCACGCGCTTGAAGGAAAATTTGCTGTATTATTTTCTCCCACTGAATTCCTCAAAGTATCAATAAGCAACAGATCCTCATATCACCTTACTGATCCCTCATCAGTTCAAGGTCCTGATCGTATTACTTTCAAACCACTAAACGTATTTCCAACGTTTTCATTCAAAACGACGTAAGCGACACCATATTCCTACATTCATACGTCAATTTATAATGATAACACTAGTTTTCCACAGTCCATCCCCTTTGCAATTTATTACCTTTTATTCCCTTTTATATTTCTCAAGTGATTTTACAAGGAGGAAAAAGGATGGTCTCAAAGGTTCACGATTGCTGCTTGGGTGGATGAAGCTTTGACGGCTTTTCTCGTCACCCCTTATGAAGCCTATTTAACCGACTTCAGAAAAGAGCATGCTCTAATACAGTTTTATGATTTCTTTCACTTTCTAAGCGCATTTGTGGGTCGAGTTCCTTTCGATGAATGAATACATTACTGCAGAGGCCGGGAAGTAAAGGATTGCCGGCCGAGTACATGTAGATGTTTATTTATATATAGATATGTTTTATTACAATATTTTAAGTGTAGTTAAATTTTTTATAATGTGTTATTTGTTATGTTTATGTCGATTTTTTATATATAAAATTGCAAAATATAGCATTGCTTTTTTAATGGCTGAACGCTGTGGTTGTGATTCTACGTCAGAAAAAAAAACATGTGGCAGGCTTAGGCCGGCAATGTTGTATGAAATTCCATTAAAGGCCTCTCGTCTTACCGCACCGGAAAGGCGATACTTTGCAGCTTATTATAAGGTCTCTCCGGATTGTCTATTGATAGGTATACATTTCATAGCATCTTAAGTTGCCTAAAAGTTTAAATCAGCGTTTCAACCGCTCTCAATAACCTGGTCGCATTTTGTACTACCATTTTCGGTTATTTTGTAGAGTGCGACTAGGCTAAGTTTGCAGAGCTCTAAAAAAGGTTTTATTAAAAAAATGCTTATGGCAACATCAACAGAAAGAGGACTGATTAGTCTTAATACTTGGCAAATATCTTTCCGTTTAATAAGTACTAGCGACCCGCCCCGGCTTCGCACGGTGTTGCTCTATTATATTATGCATGTATTATACATATAAACCTTCCTCTTCAATCACTCTATCTATTAAAAAACCGTATCAAAATCCGTTGCGTAGTTTTAAAGATTTAAGCATGCATAGGGACATAGGGACAGAGAAAGCGACTTTGTTTTATACTATGTAGTGATAGTGATATATAATGTGTCAACAAACCTACTGAAATAAATATTCAGGACAGTCTTGCACAAATCGATCTAGTCCCAACCAAACTAAGCAATGCTTGTTGTACATATTTAAATATAATACTAAAATACATAGAAATTATCCAAGAACCTGGACAAACTAGACTGACCCAGATATCTATTTCAGTAGGTATGTATACACATTTTGTAATAAAGGGAAAGTGAAATTGTAAGTTGTAAGAAGACGAATTGGTAGTCATCTGTATCTCTAGTTAAACTGTGTCGCATAATCGTATATCAGGAAAGTGCGTGTAACATTACCTATCCATTTTCTATTCTGCGCAGTGTGCAAGAGACGGTCGTTTATGTGGGTTCGGTTCAGGAGGTCAACATTGTATTTTGTGACGGTATGCAAGAAGTCTTAGTTTTATAAAGACTTGCTTAGCAAAACGTCTAATTTGTGAAATGCACAAGTAGGCAGAACGACTTAATTGCGAAAGGTCTTACTTGTATAAGGACTATCTTAGCAAAGGAATCGTCAAAATGTCTTAGTTGCAAAATGTCCAAATACGTAAAACGTTATAGTTGTAAAACGACTAGGTTGTACGTATAATTAATAATCCATCTATTCAGGATAGATAGCCTGAATAGATGGTTTAAAAAAAGATGGACTCGTTAACTATGTAATTTTTAAATGATCTATCGTAGGAAGCATAAAGTAAGTTTAAGGATTTTGGAATACTGGTGAGGTAATATTAAAATTATTTATTGACGTTATGCAACCTAGACGGGGCCCATTTGACTATTAAAACATTAAGACGTTTTACAACTGCTATAGAATATTGCAATGAGGACGCTTTACACATTGAGACATCACTCTACCTGGACAATACACAATATTGGACCTCCTGAACCGAATCCGTATATGTATCGCGAGTGGCGTAGACTGCCGGATTAGTGTTGTGGCAAAACTGTTTTTGAAAACTTTTGTACATTAAAAGCTCACAAAACTTGAAGGCTCAAGCCCTAAAGTCTTGAGTGTTGAAGGCTCAATTTCTTAAAGAACTCCACACCTTAAAAACTCGAACTTCTAAGGCACATTCTATCTGCATAGAAATCACATTTAGCAGCATGTAAAAGCGCCATAAATATCGTACCTTAATACGGCTTTGTGTCTATAGTAATAAAGACGTTTACGATATATGTGGCTCTTTGGATGCTACAGACTATTTGACGCTGACTGTACACAAAACAAATGTATCTATAACAAAACACAATAGGTATACCTCTTATACGTTACATTAAGTAACAAATCGTGCGATCCTATTTAACAGAACTCATACCGAACTAACATAAATTCGAGTGTTTACGTTTTCGTTCAAACATCGCCCGATTGTGCGAGCAAACTGCTCGGAAACTGCTGGAACCCCTGGAAACTTCTGGAATGTTCTGGAAAGTTCGCCGTACGAGGCTGCTCACATGCAGTCTGTTGCCCCATTCTGAACTCAATTGTAAAGAGCGTTAAAACAGGTTTGTAGTCGTGAAATTCTTGATATGTAAGCTTGGAACGAAATTGTAAGACAATGGGTACGTGTGCGATAAAGTTTCTGTGTATTATGATGTTTTAATTAATTTATGTAGTTTTTCTGCAATGAGTCGGGCTAATGCAGACAGCGTGAAAACGTTGATTAGTCGAGGTTCGTCTTATATCACCTCTCCACCGCATAAGAGCATTTTCATTTAAAATGTCCTGTTAACTAGCAGTTACAAAACTGACGATTAGTGTCGAACTTAATATTTCGTTACCAACAAACACATTCGACGGTATTTAAACATAGTTTAAGTTTCGCCTAACTGTGTATCTTCTTATATCTATATACATAAAACAAAGTCGTGTTAGTTACACCATTTATAACTCAAGAACGGGTGGACCGATTTTTATGATCTTTGGTTTATTGGGATTGTCTCCGCCCTGCCCCGAATAACGATTAAAACATCATAAAAAATAAAATTTCGAGGTGGAACGAAGTTCGTCAGGACAGCTAGTTTTATAATAAAAATGACCAAACTCAATTAAGTTGTAAAGTTGTATGGCTTTGCAAACGCTTGATCATAGTCTTAAGTCACTGCTAAACTTAGGTCTCCCGCTAGATCGCCACAGAGCGTCGTCCTGTGCAGATTGCTACCACCGTCTCCGCGCTACTCTGACGAGCTCATCTGTGCACCGAGTCATCTTCTTTTTATGCAAACAAGCATGCGGGCTGCCTGATGGTAAGCAGTCACCGCAGCCTATGTACGCTTGCATCTCGCCATTTAGCCCGAAGAACGGATAACCGTTCGGGTAGTAAAGTTCTAAAGCTATGTGCTTACTACATGATTAATATTATTATACTTAATAAGTGTGTCAAGACAAGTTGGCAGTTTTATGACAATACATGCCACGTCTACAGGAGTTACACGCGACTTGCAGCCTACAATGACGTTAACTACTCGAAAACATGTTTAACAGCGTTACCGGCCAGCGAAATATAATCGAATTGCAGAAACTGTCAGCAACTTTCTGCTTTCCGCTAGGGTTGTCTCACATGAGGTAAGTATGCGAGGGCTTTGGTTCGTGAATTAAAATTTCTATTTGAGATTTAAGTTTATTATTCGCTCTAGCTTCGATCAAACATTCCAAAACTCTAATCTTAAGTGTATTTAATTAATTATAGGATTTTATTTGTGTGGGGCAGTTTAATGTGTAATAATTATTATTTTGTTAAGGGCAGCTTGGAGTCATAATATATCACGCTCATTTTCAATTTACTGTCGTCATTATTGTAACAATAAAAAAGCCCTCTATATCTAAATAATGTCATTAAAAGACTTCGGTTTATTTTTGCCCATATTTTTTTGCTTCACTAGAATATTTGAAGATTCGTTCTGAAGATCTTTTTTTTTCAGTACATCATTGTTTTAAATAAAACCTTAATCGGATAAAAACTTTTAATGTTCCCTAGATATATTCCAGGATGAGAAAATAAGAAGAAACATCTTGCATGTAGTTAATAAAATTCCATTCATGGTTGTCTGCATTTCGCTCAACTTATTAAAATTCATTCATCAAGTCGAGCAATTTGTTTACCGTTGCTCCCTGTATTATGCACAGACAACAATGAAAATTGTTGAGTTTTCTTAAACTTACTTTTATTTTTATGTACATTAAAAAGGATGAAACTGATGTAGGTAAATTAACTAATCCTAGCTGCTGTCTCCATGTCGTCATCAGGGTCTATATTGTCTCCCATAATTTTATAGGTACGTCTTAGTCGTACTGTATTGCTAGTCATAACTATCGAAAGTCATACAACCTTTTTTCTATGAAACCATTAAGTTTTCAGAATTGTTATAAAACAAACCTAACCTAACCTATTGTTTTCTATACGCTAGCGTTTTAAAATATCCTGAAAATATTACCGTTTATAAAAACAATTACTGTATGACTTTCGATAGGGCTTAATTAGTCCCTTTAAGGATACATTAAGTGTTTCAAATTGTACCCCGCTCTACAGTGCTTTATGTCGTACGTTGACGTCAGTGCATTAGTGAACTCTTTTAGGTATATTATTTACATATTAAGGTGTATTGGGGTAATTTAGAACGTGGGGTAATTTTAGGAAATTAAGAATTTGTACTAAACCGTGCAAGACTTTACGGAGTAAGGTTTTAGCCACAAGGTGGGCGAAATTACCTCGACCCCAGTACAGTCAACGTCAGAAATATGTTTACACGTTTCGACCTTATTCCTCCTTACACAAAAGAACAAGATTAATATTTCGTTCAATTGATTAACTATGCACATAAAAAAACCCTTTTCTCTATGCCTACAGAATTCTAACAACATAAATTTAATTTTACTAAACAATATCACGGCAACAAATTACTGTACAACCACAAATTGTAAAGAAAAATCCCTTTACATTCCGCAGCCAAATTGCCAACCCTAAGTCCAACGTGAAACGTAGCTTAATAAAATTAAGTTTTCCAGCAAAACTAGGTGTCTCTTACAACGTGAGAATGGCTAGAATTTCCTTAACAACCCATTCAATCCGGAAACTTTTATATGGATCCACTAGTCGGCATTTGTGGGAAGAGTTCTTTCAGACAGGCTGAAGTTTGAAATCGCGACGGGGTCAAAGCACCATGAAGTTCATTAAATTATTTGAATTTGAATTAACACATTCACTGCCAAGCATCGCTACGTATGCTACGCCGTAGCCCGTAGCACGCTATTTCCCATTTGTAGCAATTAAAAACACTCTATAAAGTAAAGAATAATCTGTACCTACCTATCTATTGGCCCTAATACTTAGATAGGAGGTACAGATTACTTTTTAGAGTTTTTTTAGTCACGAGTTTTTAAATTTTCTACGTCACACCTAAACTCTGGGTGGTCTGGGTGTGGTAAATACCACGCATGTTTGTATTTGAGTTAATAAAAGTAATAATATTTGTGTTTGTTGTATTTGTATTATGTGAATGATCATGTTAGCTTGAGATTTTATAATAATGATGTTTGCGATATATAAAGTACTATGGATGTTACTATTTATTTATAAATTGAACTAGTACTCGTATTACATATATAGATACAAGAAATCAAGGTACATAGAAAAATTAAATGGCACTCACCTGTGTCCAGACCGGGAATCGAACCCGGTACCTCTGGATTTCCAGCCCAGCGACTAAACCACTCGTCCACTGGAGCACTCATGGAGCACCCAGGTGAATGCCATTTAATTTTATGTACTTTGTTTATATATTATAAAAATGTGGTGTAATTTACCCGCATTAAAAACTAATAAAGAAACATCATGTTTCTTTAATATAGTAGTAGGTACTCGTAAATTTAACATTTCCACATATCAAACATCTGATACAATTCGAGCGGCAGCTGCATCAATTCATGCAAATGAAATAACAGCTATAATGTAATCCTATTAATACGCGAAACAACAATCGGACTGAGAATCGCACTGGTATGTTCGAATTCAACATTCCGAAATAAGTATCAAATATCGATACATTGCCGAACAAAACGATGCGTTGATACATCAGTGCACACTAAGGCTTCCAAGCCACACATACCACTTTACAGACTAAATAACTGCTTTCAGTTTATCCTATCAATATGAAAACAACAACTGGACTGAGAATTGCACTGGTAACACAACATTCCCATATACCAAACATCGATACACCGCGGAACTAAATGTACCGTGGCTACCCAGCTCGCGGGAACATACATCAGTCTATTCAAATTTCTTTACTAACTAAGTGACAGGTTCCAATTTATCCTATCAATATGAAAACAACAATCTGACTGAGAATTGCACTCTTATGTTCAACATTCCCATATACCAAACATCGAAACACCGCGGAACAAAATGATCTGTGGCTTCCCAGCTCACGGGAACATACCTACATAAGTCTATGCACAGCTCCTTACTAACTAAGTGACAGGTTCCATTCCAATTTATCCTACCAATATAAAAACAATAATCTGACTGAGAATTGCACTATGTGTATGTTCAAGATTCCCATATACCAAACATCGATACCCTACGGAACATAGAGGTATATCCATGGATACACCCCGCTCGCGGGCACACCGTTAATTGTACATTTATAAACGGATGTAAACTGCAACGTGTTAAAGTCTATGGGTCAAATTAACAGTAGCTTCGTATATATGTACAACATTATTCCACATATATGGTGTACCAAACATCGATACATCCGAACATTCCGTTACATGGATACAACTCGCGGGCACATCCATCAATCCACAGAATTAGCATAGCCTACACGAACCTACCATTTGCCGAAATTAACCGCTCATCCACGCCGTACATTTTTCACCCAATAACCATTTCTAGGGATTTATTAGCAATTGAGCTTGCTCCCTATCAATGGATTCCTCGATTTATAGCATATTAAGAGGATTTTTATTCTATTACGACCGTTGCCTGCGGTGATGCCCCCGCTGAGCCTTCGCCTTTTTGCGATTGTTATTTCAAAGGTTTTATAATTTTCTCAAGGAAAAGGCTTTTACTATTTGAAAGAAACATAATGTTTCTTTATTAGTTTTTAATGCGGGTAAGTTACACCACATTTTAAGTTACATACATAGAATCAAGACATCAAAGTACGTAGAAAAATTAATATGTTTTTTTAATTTTTCTATCTAGTTTGATTTCTTGCATTGTATCTCTATATGAAAAGGCTTTTGTTGTCAAATAATATATTTTGGGACAAACTTTTTTACTGCGTACGTTTATTTGGGTAATCGTAAACTGCATGCCAAACCAAATAAGAGATACGGATACGGAGGCTTATTTCACAGAAACATATCGAGGTAGAAGGAAATGTTTACGTACCTTACGTCCTAAAAAGAAGTGGCCGCGACCTACTTTGCACGCCGTTAACTTCAGTTGCCGCCAATGAGATTTGAAAATCTGATAATAATGGTATAATTAATTAATAGAATACAAATAAAATATAACTACTTAGTAAACTAAACTTAAGTAAGAATTAAACTAAACCTATTAAAATAAACCTAAATTAAAACTAAAAATTATCTAAAAAATTGGGCCCCCTTCGCAAAGTGCCGAATATGCTGGCAGCGTTTCCCCGCTGTATGGCGATACTTATTCGCTGTGCGAGGAAGCTGCCAGCATTTCGGTCCCCGGTGCAGTCGACCAGCCTTTTGGAGAGATCCTTGAAAAGTGCTTGTGCGCTGGGACCCCACGGGCCCAGGGTCTCGACGCCGAATGGCATAAAAATGTATTCGGAGCCGAGACCCCTGTATTTGTAGCTCTTTAATTTTTCGGCCGCTTTGGCCGCCGCACCTCGCTGGGTGCTGGTTGGTATAATTAATTGTTCAATTACCACTAAATGAAATGGAAAAATGTATTCCATCACTAAATTACACTTTTGTGGTTGCTTATGGTCAGCGTGCAGCGTCAGATGACGCTGACCATATAAGCAACCGCTTGCATATTAGATAATAGCATCAATCAAAATTAGCAGTTCAATTTGTACATCTTCTTATGACTTTTCAGGACTTCTCGTGTTGTCTTTACGTAGAAGAATTGTATAAATTTAAATGAAACACATTTCAACCAAATTTGATATCGTTAAAGTAGTTTTTAAAGCCCCTTTTCGTTTGTATAGAGAAGCGAGCTCGATTGATCCAATCGGTGAATCCAAAAAAATATAGTTTATTTTATGAAACTCAACATACATTATTCATAACATAGTTGATTATTTGTCATGACGCTTTGCATGGGTACTTTTGTTTTATTTTAATATATGTATGTTTATTGTAACAAGTATATGTGTATGTCTATTATTGAAATATATATATTATATACCTACTTACTCTTATATTGATTTGTATCTCAAATGTCCTTTCGGCTTTAACCAATCCTGCACCAATCAAAGTCTCTGTTTTACCCGATGGTTGACTGGTAGAGAATGCCTTAAGGCATTAAGTCCGCCGATTGTATTTTTTTATTATTGTGCAATAAAGTTTAAATAAATAACTACATTCAAATTAAATATGGAATGTACTATATAGAAAAATTAATCTCCAACATCGTTATCTTATACTCTATTTCAAAAGTACCAGTAATTGAAAATAGCCACTGGGTAAGACGAGGCTCAAAGAGATTAAAACTTTATCGAATCTTTGGACTTGGTAGGGAATCGGATCCAGTGGGATTAATGTATTTCTGTGGTTTCCCCTTTGTAGTGAACAAAGGCGACTTCAATAATTAATCTATACTAAACTTAGTCTATTCAGAGGTTACCTTGAATTCCTTTATGAGACAAGGCTAGTTTTGGCGCAGCGTTCGATGCAGCCTATACATGTTTTAGTAGCAGAACCTTAGACCTCGGTTCTGACGGAGTTCGTTTAGATTATATTAAAATAAAAGACGTTGAGGGGAGCCTCCTTGCTGACGGACCGACTTGACTATGACTGGCTGAATGGCCAAATACGGACATTTAAAATATGGCTATAGCTTGGCATATTCGTTGGTAACACTCCCATGGTCCGCGCGGAGGGCGGGGGACGATGACGTATTGAGCACTGCTATACACGAAGCGAATTACGTACGGACATGTCTGCCGATATCCCTAAAGGCCGGAGCAGTCTTTTGATGCTTTCTGACTGCAAATGCAGTTTGAAAGCAGTTTTTTTGCAGTATAAATAACTGCACGTCAACTGCAAGCGCACTGCGCAGTTGGTTTATAATTTCGATGCAGTTATTTCAAAAGTACCCGGAAAATAACTACCGTCCAACAGCACTTTTGCAGCCAGAAAGCTATTTTTAAAATATCGACGAAACCTAGTATCATAAGCCTGCAGAAAGCTTAATTTTAATTAAATTCGTCAATTACATAAACATTTTCATGAATAAAATTTTCAAATACCAGTTTTCCTTACCTGTGTAACGTGTACGTCCACGTAACAAATAAGTCCATGAAACCTTTATATGTATTGTAAAATCACATTGTACTTTATGAAAATCTCTGTGGTCCATATACAATAATTGAATTATGTACATGTACTTTATGAACTGACAGTAAATGTAAAGGGGTGAGTATGTAAGTAATAAATTTCCAGACCGCCATTTTTATTCTCATTTGACGATCGCCTTAAACGTCAAGTATCTCTTCATTGGTCATAAATACTGCATAAAATCTTATTGCTGTCTGATGGGTATGAAGTCTGGGTCTGAACCTGATAGTATAGTAAAGAGCGTATATTTTATAGTATATATAAAAATATCTAGTCCATAGTAATATAAAATGACTTTTATTTATCTGACATGGATGAAATGAGTACTGGGGCGTCTGGTGTAAAAAAACGATCAAAGCATAGTCAGATAAGTTTCGTTTAAAATTCCCCGAACTCTGAAGTTATCTGTTTACAAAATTCGTAATATTTTGTGATTTTACTGAAATCCTACTAATATTATAAATGTGAAAGTTAGTGAAGATATTTTGAGGTTTGATGTTTGTTAGTTAATATTGCGGTAACATCATATTTTTTTTCACTCAAACGCACTCGGGTGTAGCAAGTCCTGAATTGAAACATAGGCTATTTCTATCATAGTCTATATCCCGCAGGATAATATAACGTGGATAATACAGGCAAAGCGTATATTAAGCGTAAGCACCTAATAAATAAAATTAGTTGCATAAAACAGGTACCCGATTGCAAGCCTGTAAATTTCCATTTACTTTTGTATAGAGCGCAACCAGGAGCAACCACCTTCAATATAATGGGCTAGTATTCAGCGTTTTTTTGGGTTCCGTATCCAAAGTGTGCCAACGGAACCCTATTACTAAGCCTGTCTGTCCGTCTGTCTGTGAGTTACAGGCTCTAGCTTTGGAGCCGTAAAAGGTAGAGACTTGAAATTTTCAGAGAATATGTATTTTTATTGCCACTAGAACAACAAATAATAAAAACTAAATTAAGTTATAAATAAAAAGGGGTCTCCATACAAGAAACGTGTTGTTTGGCGTTTTTTTTACTTGATTTTAATAATAGTAACAGATAGCTGCTTGATTTATTCATATAATATGTATTTCTATTGCCGCTATAACAATAAATAATAAAATCAAAATAAAGTAAAAAATAAAAAGGGGTCCCATACAATAAACGTGCTTTATAGCGTCTTTTTTCTCGACGGTCGCACGGAACCCTTCGTTTGCGAATCCGACTCGCACTTGGCTGATTTTATTCGTCAAAGTCTCAGTAAATATCGTTCAATAACTAAATATTTTTACTAAAAAAACCAACCGCGGTGCACTTTGCATAAAATCCGACATTTTGTTTATTTTAACGAACTTCATGTTTGTGTCAGTCGGGTAAAAAGAGAAACACTCAGTGACAGTTACATGACAGTTAATATGTGGTTTTTAGAACTTTTGGCGCGTCCAGTCGGACGAAACGCATCAGTGGTACTTTTGCTATTTCTTTTCCAGAATTCGCGCTCCGCTGTAATTTTTTTTAAAACAAGTTACATCCGTGCCAATTTCAATCGGAAATTTACGATAAACTTCCCGTAAAAGAGGCGGACTTAATACCGTAAAGCATCTCACATGCAAAGACCATCCGGACAGACCTGCCACGTCTCGGTTTAACTTGGTTCTTTTATGAACTTACCGACAACTCGCCTCTAAACTACCCCTTCAGTCCAAAACGTCTTAAGTGCCTATGAGCCACTAGCCTACTTGTTACCTTTATTCTTTTGTCTGTAAACTAATCGATTAAGCAAAAACGTCGCATGTGCATAAGAAACACTTGGATACTTGAGACTTTCTATGTTCGAGGGCCCGTAAAGTTGTTTACTCGGAAAGGGGAAACTCGATTCCATTATCAAAACTTAGAATTTACTTTGCTGCTTGTACGGGGCGTGCGAATTTGTTCAGAAGTTTCTGTGTCTCCACTGAACCGATGTCAATTTGTGTTAGATAATTACAGATGGCGAACAGAGCAAAATAGATAGAATAATATACAACAAAGAAGAGTATAGCGAAAATTGCTATTAGCATTAATAAAAGAGAAAGTCGTCATACTCTAACGTATAACTATGCCTTATCATATACATATCGACAGTACTCTAAAAAAAACACGTATCTGATACTGACTCCAGGTGAAAACGCAGTAAGTGTATATGAGGTGCGTATGTAACTTTCACGTTCTTCTTTAAAACGTTTTTATATACTTACGAGTATTTTTCAAAGTAGTGACGATATAAGGTACGATATCACGTGAGCTGACTAATGGGGATGTGGACTAATGTTGAATTTTACAGTACAATATAGTCACATGGATTAGAAAATACTAAATTATCTTAACACAGAATAAATTAACAAAAAATATATAAAAGTTAAAAAATGAGACTACAAAGTTAGAATTTTCTTTTGATATTTTTTTATCGTCTTAAAGAAAAAATCAAGTTAATTTCGGAATGCTGAAATAATACTGAAAAAATAAATGTATGGCAACTAAGTGCTTAAACGCACTTTTTCGTGATCAAAATGAGAAAATGCTACTTTTTTCATACAGACTTAGTACAGCGAGGACTCAACGATGACGTCACCGTCGGCGTCCGTTTTATATGGGGCTAAAACAATGCGGAAAAATCTTGGCTGCACGCGGCCCCAACTTGTTCCAAAAGTTAATGAACCCGTGTCAAACTGACAGGTGCTGTCATATGAAAAGTCTTGAGCCATTCGGAAACGCGGCGGACTTAACAGACACACCTTCGATCGTTGCGCCAGAGAAGTAAGTAAACATGACAGGTATCTAAAATCGATGTTCCTTTAAAGACGTTAAACGATTTCAACTGTTAAAAGTCTAACCCTCATTAAATTAAATGAAGGGCGACAACGCTCTCCCAAGACTAAAGTTTTGATTAGAAATTTATTGGAAAATTATAATTGGTCCTGACTAATAAAATTGGTGCTGTAGAATTGATCAAAGTTTGCTGTGGAAGGCTTAGTGGGGATATTATTTTAGACTTAACATTCAATGTAAGCGAAGATTTGTTACTGATTGATTCCATTTACTTTTAATGATTTTGTTATTAATGTTAATGATGGTGTAAGTTATGAGGTTGCCATGATGGTAACTCTGTCTATGAAGCCAGTGACCGTGGGTTTCAAATTTCAATCCCAATATCCTATCCTATAGAAGGGGGGAATCCCGTTTAAACATTAAGTGTTAATTATGTACCTGTAGGGAAGGTGTGCAAAATGTACAAGTCTGCCATTTTTGACATATTGATTATAAGGATCGCAAAACAAAACGTTGAAGCGCGCGGTCAAAACACTCGGAGTCCCTGCGAAGTCCACTTTGCTCTAATTAAAGTAAGTGTTACTAATATTATAAATATGAAAGTTTGTGAAGATGTTTTGAAGTGGGGATGTTTCTTACTAAATAACGCGGTAACAATTGAATGCATTGATGTGCAATTTTCAAAAAACTCACTTGTTCGAAACAAATTCCTTTTCCTTCTTCTGTTCCTCTTTTATGATTTATATTAATTACACTTTATTTGATCACAAATATTTAATTACACACGTAATCAAACAAATCGTGGCAATCCACTTTGTCAGTTTGCCATTCCACCATTTTCTAAGCAATTAATATTTAAATGGCGACACGGTATACTGTATACACTTAATTGCCGAATGCCGCAACATCTCCTTTGCCCGCAACCCTCATTTGTCCTACTCGGTTGAGCTAAGTTTGCACCTGATTTATAATAAGTCAGATACAAATGAGGTGCATACTTAATAGCTGGTACATACGGAAAATCGGCTACTTATGGAGTCGGGGGCACTTGAGAGCTGGATGGGTAAACAAGTGTGGATAAATTGGTACGCGATGAAGTGTCGAGTGAAATGCAAATTTAGTCTAAACTCGTTGTGTTGAGTTGTGAGTGCTTCTGCTACGATTCGATGCGAATTCTTAAGGCTACTTTACTGTACTAGTGAAGTAAAATTCGTTTTATGTTTCAATTTGATTAGACATTTTATTAGGTGTTCTGGGGTGAGAAATCTGTTAGCAAATTATAAAAGCCATAATCAAGAACTTTTTTATAATGTTGATGTAGATGAAATCTATTTTTTGTGAGGATCAAACATAAATGTGATACCTAGGGGAGACCGGGTATGGTTGTCACTGCAGCCATTAAATAATACGAAACGAAGGAATAATTGCATCGCTCGGTGTTAAAAGATCGCAAGAGCTTCACCTCCTTCCTTACTTCACCAATCGATGTACTTATTCCTTCGTTTCGTATTATTTAATGGCTGCTGTGACAACCAACCCGTGAGACAACCATACCCGGTCTCCCCTACTACACATTTGGAAGACTACAAGAGCCACAATTTCGAATCAAAATATGCCAACCCGACAATTACAGACAACAAGACGTAACTTGGAACACAGGTTCTAGAGTTCGGAAGGCAACAATACGTAATGTATCCTATAAAATACGGATAAGCAGGCGACATATCACTGGTGCTCAAGGCTTGGCAGCTTAAGCTTCACCAGTAGGCTTATAATGCTACGCTTTGTCGCGTGTCAAATAAATTATAAAGCATCCGTTATGTTCTAACAAATAGTGTGTGAGAGTGACGGATGCTTTATCACTTATTTATCCCGTGACAAAACGTAGCACCATAAGCCCACAGGTCACCTATGAGCTTCCTGGCATGAGTATCGATTGAATCCAAGGTGGCCAGCTGGTACTTGGCAGAGTCATCCCAAAGATGAGTGGGTGGGTGGCGAGTGAGTTGAAACGGGGGACGAAAAAGCAGGAAATTTACACGAACGAATTCGCGGGCTGGCATCTAGTTATTATCTCGTTGGCTGCAGTCTCAGAATAAGTAATAGTACTAAGTACAGAAGTTTCTGTTTCTAACAAAACTGACGTTCGGGTCCGACCACCGGATCGAACGCACCGCATCCGATCGTCTCTCTCTATCGCATAACGCGTGCTCTTTCAGGTCACTGGCTAAGCCCTACCGGAAGGGCAAATTTGAAAGAAAGAAAGAAAATACATTTATTTATGACAGCAAAAAGTTACATAAAATAGGAAAAATAATCAAGAAAACACAAAAAATAAATAAAAATCTCGCTGCCACAAAAAGGTCCCACCTCAGCATAATACCAACTGCAGAGCTGGCGCTGGTCTTCCGGTGGAACCAGACAGGGGCGATTCGACCGTTCCAGTGTGAGATATTTATATTTAATTATATATATAGATTACAATTGATATTGTCAGGTTCGATCGGAATTTGATATTAGTATCGCGCGGCGCATAACACTACCGTTGCCTTCTCCCCGCTCCACTCGGATTGGTGCTTGGGTAAGGTCGCGGAGCATTTCAACCACTCTTTCCTTTGTGTTATGAAATATTCACATATACGATGAAAAATGCATGATCTTTAAAGGAATATAGATAAAATGTTCGTGGGTCTTCTTATTCACTTTTAAATCATTTGTTATCATATATTTATATTTCGTGACACAAGGGAAAGGACGGTTGAAACGCTCCGCGGCCTTACCCACTTACCTTATACTCGATTCAGATGTCCGCCTAAAGACTTAAGCGTGGATTTAAAAATAGGTACCTAATTTAACGTTGTGCCTGCAGGTAATAGCAGTTGGCTATCTTTACGGTGCCAATTTAACTTTTTAATCCAAATCGGATAAATTGCTTAAAACTTTGCGCGTTTTGTATGTAAATTGGAAAACCGTAATTATATTAGCTGAGGTGTTTGAAGTTTTATTCTAATCCCTAATAATGGATCTGCGATTGGTTTGACTTAATGTTACGGTTATATCATATTAAATGTGATGCGCGATTTAATTACTTTACTTGCTGCGCGTACGGAAAAAGCCGCTTTCTGGCCAAGTGTAGTCATAAAATGATGTACACAACTCGTGAGGTAATAAAGAAAGTCCTCGATCTCATATTTACGTCCCTCGCTTGCAGCTCGGGCCGCAAACATCTGCGATCTCGGTCTTTCTTTATATTACCACCCTAGTTGTGTAATGTACTATTAAGCAACTAGGTACGTAATAGAAAGGCATTGGTTTTGGAAACCAAAATATAAAAAAAATCCTTATTATTCTATATGCATATTTTACGAGTCGAAAGAATTGCATAATTATGCGGTGACTTTTAGTACCTTTATCATGACAGTCTAAAGAAGCCTTGTGCCAGTTTTTGAAACTACGAGTATTATTTCAACTGATTTTATAAATCTTCTTAGGTTAAATGAATATGTTAAACAAAATGAATTACTCTCGATTCCATATTGATTGACTCTTCATGAAGAGATCTCATTTACCGCATTATAATGCAATTTCAGATAATTGCATATGCAACAGGTATGCATTTCCATAGTAACTGTATCAATTTATATGTTAACTACGATAATGATTACACATTCCATTGACATCATAAAAATACAGAATGTAATTTTCACATTTCACGGGTTTGACTCGAGCAAGCATGTTTTAAGAAATTTTTCAATGCAGTTAGGTATTACTGTTACGAATAAAAGTTTCTAGGATAACATCGCTTTCCTAGCTACAAATGAGGAGTGTCTTTTCAAAAAGGTTTATTTTTCTATGGTTTTCATAGAGAAATAAGCCCTTCTGAAAAGACACTCTTCAAATACTTTGAAGGTTCCTCCTAACTTCAACAATTGTGGGGATCTAATAGAGAGGGCTTTGCCCAGCAGTGGGACACATAGGCTAGGTAAAAAAACCCTACTGCAAAACACCCTATCTAAAATAGTTCAGGTTCAGTCAACTGTTATTACCTGCAGCACAGTATAATAGCAGTAATTTTTACCCGACTGCGGCGAAGCCCAAAGGAGGGTAATGTGTTTGACCTGTATGTATGTATGTATGTCCGTTCCTGTGTCCGCTCGTAACTACTCAACGGCACAACCGATTTTGATAAATGATGCATCATTGGATTCGTCTTGATGGCGCGATTTGTTAGATGATGTTCCCAAACGCTTGTTTTCCTTGCGGCAAATTTTCTTTTCGCGGTTATTCCTAGTCTCATAATTTCCCATTTCTCCAATTTCCCTGTCTTACTATTTCTTAGTAGCGAGTTTTTTTAATCGCATTTGTTCACAAACGCATTTATTCACATTCGGTTTATTAATTAATAGCATATTTTTTGCTCGCAATATTTTCCTAAAGCAAATATAAATTTTTCTGGGTGTTAAATTATTTAGTAATTTTGCCTCCGGAACGGAACGGAACCGGAGCGGAGAGGAGACAAGTAGGCCAATCACATCAGTTGAAATCCACATCTCGTCTCCACTTCGCTTCAATGGAAACAGCGAAAACGAATGTTATTGGTTGATCGCTACACGACACTTCTCCGCTCCGCTCGTCTCTGCCTCAGTGGAGCCGCAGCCTAATAGAATAGATCAGGTCCCCTGACTGCTATAGTATAATATGTAGACCTGAAAGTTATTTTCATCTTAATATTGTCTTCGGTTTCCGCGATTATCACTCATAGTAATAAAACAACTGAAACGGATTAAATCGCGTATATTACTACATTTTAAGTCCCGACGTTCGATTTAATCGGTTTAAGTTGTTTTATTACTATTTTCATCTTTTTACATTTGCATAATCATACCTGGCCATAATAGTACTTTGTGTATAAAAACTGGCTGCGGGGAAAAAGGAGACACAGAAAAAAACACAACAAAGAAAAAAACGAATGTAGAAATTATCTGCAGGTTAAAATTGAGGCGAAAAAATATGAGAAACGGAAACAACGCAACTGTGAAAATAAGCTTCAGAGGAAAAAAGTGAATGGTGATAATCACTTTCGGGAAAAAAAGCGAAAAGAAAAATTTCAGCAAGGAAAACAAGCGTTTGGGAACCTCATCTAACAAATCGATGGCGCGAGTGTCTCTAGGTATGAAGTTCGTTAAAATAAACAAAATGGCGGATTTTATGCACTTTTAAAGTGCACCGCGGTCGGGTTTTGTTTTGGTAAAAATATTTAGTTATTCTTCCTACAAAAGGTACATCGCGCGCTTAATGTATGCATGCATAATTGACAACATTTCATATTTTCAAAAGATCTTAATTCGAAAACCATTTGGGTAAAACTGTATTTTATGCTCAAAAAAAATATTTTTGGATTTTTTTTCCCATTCATTTTGGAAAAAATCGTCAATTAGTGTGAACCGGAAGTGTGACGTCATTTTCCCTGCATTATCGAGAGAGACCTTAGTGCTGAAACGATTAAAAAGTGTATGGTATCCGGTTGTCATTTTCTGACATACTTGCCGTCTGAGTCGTCTGACGTTTATTTGTTTTGAAAATTGTTACAGCTGCTTAGCGGCTTTAGAAGTTTAATTTTCTTACCGTTGGTTCATTTGCACGTTTTCGAAGACCTTAAAAGACTTGGCACTTTCCCACTGAACTCCGATAACGCATTCAAACCTTATTAACTTGGCATTCTTTTACCGGACACCGATTTTTTTCATATAATGAAGACATCAGAAGGTTTTTCTCAGGCTGATAGCACCAATCTGCCGCGTGTTGAAATTATGATGATAATGGAGTACACATCGGCAAGTGATAAATATAATCCAGCCCAAATAAGAGGAGCAAAAGCATCGTCTTCCCGAACTTCCTATGTTGACAACGCTGTAACGCCTGACAGTTATTTTTTTAATCGTAATTGTCGCACTGGATTCTAGTTTTTTTAAATCGTAATTGTCGCTCTGGATTCTAGTTGGGAAAGTGACGTCATTTTCTACATACGCCCTTTTAGAATGAGCTACTTTTCAAACTGCTATTTTTAATTGAAAAATTGAGTTAAAACGAAAAAGAAAAAATACGGGTAGCTTAAAATTCCACCTATTTTCTATCCAGCTCATAAAATGAAGGAGTAGAAAATTTGAAATATTGTCAAATGAACTGCAAGCAAAGAAATAAGAATGCGTAAGAATGCTACCGTATGGATTGCACTCACACAGACGTGCTATTGTCGTGACGTGTGACGTGAGACGTGTTGTTGTTTTATACGTGTCGCGCGCTCCTAAACGGCCGAAGTTGGACTACTTGTTCGTCTTTATAGGTACTTTGCCTGCAGGCCTAATGGGCATTTCTCCAGAAATATGTCTGCGACTCATTCATCTGTCTCCATACATTAAGTATGAAAAAGGGCCAGATGAATGAGGTGACCGCAGACATATTTCTGGAGAAATGCCCTAATGTTAAATTAGGTACCTACAATAAAAGGGTCTGATATCTCAGTATTTCTATCTAGTACAAAAACTTGTAAATCAATGCGTTTTTGCACACTCACGAGAAAGATTTTCTATGCTCTATTTTATCTGTGTAAAAATGATTTGCAAGAAATGAAATCGTTTGCGACTAAAAACATTGTAATACATACTCATCATGATTTTGATGCAATTTATACCACAGTTGTTGCAGATTTAATGCAAAACATAGATGAATTTCAACACAGATATAGCGGTTGGTCACGAGACAATTTAACCCTAATACATTTCTATTAACTGAAAAATGAACTATAAAGCGATATTTTCTAAAACATCTTTTCGTTTTATTTTCCCATATTTATATTCTGTCTTCAGAACTCACACTATGAACCAACATAGGATTTAAATAAGTCTGCATTGTAATTTTCTTTTGGTGTGCAAGAAAGAATTATATGAACTGTTGCACTACAACTGTATTATCTAAATCTAAACCATGTAATCTCAGGTGCCAAACGATGAACCAAATCCGAAACCAAATAATTGCTCATAATTTATTCACATTCATTGCCAGTTTAATATTTAACTCGACTCGGAACACGAAAATGAAATACTGCCGTGTCATGGAAATTCAATAAAGCGATTTATTTGTATGCAAAATGCATTTAGCTAGTCTAAACTTTGGGATGGATAAAAAGGGAATTGGAATTCAGGCTGGGAATAGATTATCGTCTTTCCTTTGGGACAGATGATTGCGTCTTATAAGTTTTGTAATACAAAAAGGTGTGGTGCATGAAGCCACGCACACTTTGATGTTGCGGGATATACTTTTACATGAAGTTAAACTATAGGATTACGAAACCGAAAACCTTTGCGAAACTATGGTTGTACTATATACTAGGTACCTACCTTATAGCTTGGCAACTTCGTTGGTGATACTCATCTGAGTGCTTTTTGTGTTGTGCAGCCGTAACTACTTACACAAGCTACCCCGGAGGCTGCCTTCGTCGGTCGCCGTTCGTGTTGGCGGTAACTTGTGTAAGTAGTTACGGCTGCACAGAACAAAAAGCACACATGTGAGTGTCACCAACGAAGTTGCCAAGCTATAGTTGGGCATTTCTCCAGAAATATGTCTGCGGTCACTTCATTCATCTGGCCCTTTTTCATACTAAATGTATGGAGACAGATGAATGAGTCGCAGACATATTTCTGGAGAAATGCCCAGTTGCCTTAGCGCTTCTACGTGCTGCAACGCGCTCCATTGTTCACGCTCAAATTCCAATCGCGCGAAGTACTTTTCTATAAAGTTAAACTACTGATTATACTGAGCCAAAATATTAGAAGACACATCAGATTGGACAGACCTTGAAAGCTTCAGGGACCTAATGACTGAGAAATAGCTGAGCTTATGGGTCCCCATAAAAATTTATGGATGCAATCCTGTCCCAAACCTGTATTTTTACAGAACGCCGATGTAACGGCAGATAAAATGGGAAGGAAAATGTCAAATAGACATAAAAGTGACCTTTTACTAGAATGGGCGCTGGGATGTCAAGGTTAACTCGAAGAAATCAGGTCATTTAATATGTTAATATTAAATTGGTACATAGATGTGGGTTGTATTTAACAGATCTAATATGATATATGTCGCAGTGTCGGAGTTCTGCCCACGAAGGAATGTCAAGTTTGTCTATGTTTGAGTGTCTTTGGCTGCGATTAGGGTTGCCAGGCTGCCAAACCTAATAGCCGGACAGACCAGCCAGTTTGGCCGGACATTTAGGTAAAAAGGCCGGACACCCTACATTATTGAGGAGTTTGTGTCTCAGTATTAATAGGTACGACAAACAAATTGGCCGGACACGCAATCAAAAACTATGTCCGGCTTTATCCGGACGCCTGGCAACGCTAGCTGCGATACAATGACGATTATTCAACAAAAATCTTAGTTCTGTTACTGGTTTGTCAATATTTTGCATGTCAGAAAGGTGGTGAATAGTGCTGGACAAGGAAATGGAGCCAGTGATGGTTGAGCTGGTCCACTTAGTATCGTAGCCAACTTCACTGCATTCCCTCGTTTATTATGACTAGCTAATTGAAAGAAAGAAAGAAAGAAAATACATTTATTCATGACAGCATAAAAACAACATAGAAAAAAATATATATATTTTAAAGTAAAGATACGTAAGAAGATAAGTAGAGTTTTAGATAGATAGAGGTAGATAGTGTATTGATACTATCGAGCTCTAACCGATGGAAATTGACTGCGAATTATGAGCAATCTGATGAACATTCTGACGACTCCTACCCTCTTACGCCGACATATATATATTGGATCTGTTAGAATTGAAGTTGCTTTTAAAAATTACTAATAATTTAATTACGCTGATACGAGTCGCTTGACTATACCAATGGTATTGGTATGGGTATACCAAAGAAAAGAGAGTTAACAGTAGACTTTAGCAACGTCAAATTTGTCAAACGTAGGTCGTTTCACTAGAAAACTAATCATCGCTATACTAACTCAACCACGTGTCTACTCGAATAGTTTGATAGAAAACGCACCTGTGTTACGATTATTGGAGTAGATACGTGGTTGAGTAAGTATGGCGGCGTAATGGTAAATATTAGACATATCAATTTATAAATATTCATCGATTTATTTTCGTAGAAAATCCTACTATTAACCTTTTGTATAAAGCGAAACCATCTTAAGATAACATTAATATAAAATATCTGTTTGTAAATTCCTAACAAATGTTTATGAGGAAAACGTAGGGTCATGAATATGCAAGTTGGTATATCCAAGACGGATGTTTATGTTGGTAATAGTACGTAACCAAAGCAAACTCGTGTTTTGCTCGAGAAACTAATTTACAGCGTTCGTGTAGTTTATCCAAGCCTCTAACTAGGCTGCGTAGTACTCTTATTCAGCTATAAAATTGGTATCTATTTAGAGGGCGCAGTTATCTTATATCTATTTTAAGACGAAATTAATATAAAACTTTACATCAATCGCTATTATAACCAGGATTTGTAAAGGTACTTTTGCTTGGTGGGTGAATCAAGTTTTAGAGTCACACATTTGACGTCTCCGGCGTTACTGGAAATGTATCTGGAGTTACCAAGAAATCGAACTTCTAATAGGATATTTTTCTATTTATTAGGATTATGAGACGGGACATTCAAAGTTCTAATTAGGGATGTAACGATAGCGATACCGATATATCGGCCGATATATCGGTATCGCCGATTATATACAACCGATATTTGAAGAGCGCGAAAAGATTTTGGTGTATGAAAAAAAATCTGCAAAAAGTAATTTCAATTACTGACTTAATTTATGTATTGGTCTATTACTACCTATATTATATACTATATATTATTATTACATTGTGCAATGGTAATTACTATGCTAAAAAATCTTTGGTTCTAAATAAAAAAATGTTGAATTTTGAGTTGACAATTTATTTATTTTTACTTTACACTTTCAAGGTTGACTCTCTGTTAAATATAGCCAAGTCTTAGGTATAATAAGGACATACAAATATCTGAAGTTCATACTTTATTATATAGCTAAGATATCGGTATCGGTATCGCCGATAATTTATTACAATATATTGGTATCGGTATCGTATGGGCAAAATTATGTATCGCTACATCCCTACCTCAAACACTCGGATGTCAAAGAATCGGTATAAGGGTTTGCAAATATCAGTTCCTGAGCAGAGTTCTGGCCTTAAGAGGTTTCATTCTAGTTGGTTTTTGCGATCTTAGGCTATTGGATGCTATATGAAAATAGGGTTGTGTCCTATTTGTGACCTATTTGTCATAATGTCTGTCGATGCTATTATTTATAGGTATATATATATTTAATTAAGCTTTATTGCAAAAAGAAAATTTATCGTACAAAAGGCGAACTTAATGCCATAAGGCATTTTCTACCAGTTAACCTTAGGGCAAAGCAAATAACTTGTAAGCGGTAATTTAGATGATTATAAGACCTACGATTAGAATTAAAAACAACATTTAACATGGCCGCAAGCCACATGATGACGCCATTATACTGCATAAATATGGCAATAATAAATAAATAAAATAAAATAATTTATTTCTGCAAGTAGCCCATCAAGGGCTCTTTTACATGTCTCATCTCTTCTTTTCTTTTGGCTTTTTGGGTAATGACCTTCTGGTGAGAAGAAGCGCCGGAAGAAACTCACCAGTTTCTCTTTTCGACCATTAAACAAGGATTACAACAATATGGCGTTAATACGAGTAATATTATTGAATAAAAAGTATGTTGAAGTTGGTTCGATTTTAACCGAGTTCGATGACTTTAAAGTCAATCCTTAACCTTCTTTTGTTTGTAGAAAGATCTGAGACTCCGAATTTAAAAAAAAATATCGTAATCATATATTTGTCGGCGTAGGGTGGTAGGGGGTTTGTGTGGGTAGGAGTCGTCAGAATGTCCATCAAATTGCCTTAATCCGCAGTCGAGTGTACGCTTCCATCAGTTGAAGCTCGATAGTATCACTAACTAATCATAATAAACGAAGAAATGCAGTGAGGTTGGTTGCGGGACGTGTTCCTTTGCCCATAATGCTCAGATCAACCATCACTGACTCCAATTCCTTGTTCAGCACAATTCACCATTTTCTGACATGCAAGACAATAACAGAACGTGCCAGAACTCCATCAATTTTGAATAAACGCCGTTGTACCGCAACCAAAGACACTCAAGCATAAACAAACTTGACATTCCTTCGTGGGGCGAACTCTGACACTGCTACATATTTATTTTCAAATTATGAATAAAATGGTTTAGTTTATAAATATAAATCTATCGATAACCAGAGTGCTGTGTTCATTATTTTAAAGTTTGTTCTCATTTAATTACTACATAATTGTTGAGTGCAGACTGTATCTTGAAAAGGTCATCCTAATAGGATTTAAATAAGAAGAACTTGTTTACATATTAAAGTTGGTAAACTGCTCTACTGAGCCGTGTAAAGTGAATGAATTTAGAATCGTTTGATTGCTCATTTTATAAGAGTCAATCAGCTGATTCTATACCTGTGTGTGTGATCTGTTGCGCAATGCGTTCGCGCATGCGCGGGAAGGCACTGCGTAGGACGCGCAGGCGCCGTGTAATTAGGTGGAGTGTAACCAACTTTTATTTATTGAATAAACACAGTTATAAATCAGGTTACAATCATAGACACATAATTATACACAAACATTAATCAAGAATTCCAATAAGAATTGTAAAAGTATAAAATATTTAGGAAACATTATTTCGACCAATCATACGCCTGTTATTTCTACCAATCAGAAGCCGCGGTGCGCGGGGTGCGCGGAGACGAAGTACCACGATGGAGTAGGGATACGTAAATACTTCGATTCCTCGCGTTAGTGAAACAAACCTTGTTTGGATGCGTTTAATAAAATAGCTTATTCTATATACTTGTATGATTGGATTTTACATAGGTTTTGTTTAGACAATTATCATTGATAAATGACGACATATAAATCAGCTAAAGGTTTTATAGAAACGATAATCTGTTATGATTGAATGTAAACAATTAATTTCAAAGAGATTCTTACACCTACCTATTTATACATGATTAACTTATACCTATATGCGACAGTCTCCCCCACGTGCGATAGCACCTCCGTTTTTGGAGCATATAACTATTAGACGGGAAGCTGGGCGGCGGAATGTGCCTGCTCGCGTGCGGATATCGGCCTGCCTAACGTGGCCGTCAGGGCCGTGATAGGTTTTTGCTACAATGCCTCTAGGCCATAATCCGCGCGGCATAGTGTTGTCAGCTATGATTACGACGTCGTCTTCTTGTAACTTGTAGTTATTCGGGTTCATACTGGCGCGGGGCATTAAGGTCGGTCTATATTCGCTTATCCATCGTTTCCAAAATACGTCTGCTAGTGCTTGCGCTGTTTTCCAAGAGCTCAGAGACATTTTCTCGTCTTTAAAGGTGCCGAATGGGTTCATGGCGTTGGATCGCAGTAGCAGGAAATGATTTGGGGTTAGCGATTCTTGCTCGAGATCGGGGTTGACGGGGGTCAGAGGTCGAGAGTTGATTATGTGCTCCGTCTCCAAAATGAGTGTGTGAAGGACCTCCTCGTGCGGTGCTCGATCTCGTAATGTTATTCTTAACGCTGCCTTGACGCAGCCGACCATCCTTTCCCAGGCGCCTCCAGCTGCTGGGTTTCCGGGCGGGATTTTTTTCCATATTATGTTGCGGGCCGGCGCGAAGACTTTTATTGTTTCTGTGAGCGTGTGTCGAGCTTCATTTAATTCTTTTTCTGATCCGACGTAGTTGGTCGCGTTGTCAGTGTAGAGAATGGTTGGATTTCCGCGTCTTGCCATCATACGACGTAGTGCGAGTATGAGTGAGGAAGCCGATAGTGACGCGGCTAGCTCGAGGTGAACGGCTCGGGTTGTGAGGCACGTAAATAATACGCCCCATCGTTTTTCATGTCGGCGTACAATCGTTACTGTCATAGGCCCAAATAGGTCAGAGGCCGTGGCAGTAAAAGGTGGTTGATTGCACTTGAGCCTCTCAGCTGGTAAGTCGCCTACGGGGACCTTGAGGGTAGTCCCTTTATAGGTCCGACACCATTGGCACTTGTTGCAAATATATCGGATTGTGTTGCGTAATCCGATTATGAAGTATCTCTGTTTCAGCTCGTTTATTACGGTGGCATGGTTACCGTGGTTGAAACGCTCATGGTAGTGCTGAATCAGTAGTCGGGTGAACTTTTCTTTGGCGTGAAGTACCGGGATGCTGGATACGTCTCGATCAATCCTGCTGTCCAGTGTCATCAGGCCCGCATTATCTATTTTCAATGCGATCTTGTGCAGTGGTGACTTTTTCGGTAGCGGCCGCCCAGCTTCCAAGTGTCTGTAGTCTTCGGAAAATGATGCTTGCTGGCTTCTTTTCATTAGTAGTATCTCCGCCATTTTTATATGCTCGTTTTTCATATCTGTTTCGTGATTTCTCTTTAGCATTTTGGCTTTAAATACCTCAGCCGCAACCAAGACACAGGCAGACGCGCGAACCAATCGCGTAAATTTAGAAAATCTATCTATGTTAGGCAGAAACGCTAAATTGTTGTCGGATTTTTTTACGTTCGCGGTATGCACGCTTTTTACGATTCGCTCTTCGCCGGTGAGCGCTATCGCCGTCGGTGGCGATTTTTCTTTAGGCCAATTTTCCTGATTTTGCCTAATAAAATCAGGGCCGTGGAACCATCGGTGGTTCTTATCAAATTGGGTCGGAATATCCTTAGTGGCGTCGTCGGCGACGTTTAACGCACTCGGTACCCAGCGCCAGTCGGCTGGCGTTGTGGTATCTTCTATTTCCGCCAATCTGTGAGCAACGAAGCTCTTAAACGTACGCGGGTCGGCCTTAATCCATGCTAATACGGTGCGCGAGTCGGACCAATAATAGCTTTTCTCGATTTCGTAACTTGTTTCTTTGGCTACCGTACTACCTAAGCGGGTACCTAGTACGCAGCTCTGTAGCTCTAAACGCGGTATAGAAATCGTTTTGAGAGGCGCTACTCTCGCTTTGGCGGCTACTAGCGTGGATACTTTTTGCCCGAGCGCGTCGTCGCTTACGAAATATACCGCGGTAGCGTAAATTTTCTCCGATGCGTCGCAAAATATATGCAAACAGCCTTTCCGTTGGCTGGAAAATACGTAACGCGGTATTTCTAAGTTTCGCAGTTGCTGTATATTTTCTATAAACGACAACCACGCCGGTTGACATTCTGGGGTGATTTGATCATCCCAGCCTATACCTGTCCTCCAAACGGTTTGCATTAACGCCTTTCCTAAGACCGATATCGGGCTGATGTACCCTATAGGATCGAAAATCGACATTGCGCTACTTGTCACCTGCCGTTTCGTAGGCAAAACTGAACCGTTTAACACGTTTTCCGGCGTGTTGCGTAAACTAACGTTGAAACCTAACGTGTCTTTTTTATGATTCCATATAAGACCTAACGTCCGTTCGGTTTCATTTTTTCCTATTACGGAGGAGTCCGTGTTGCTTGCAATGACGTCGCTTAAGACATTTGGGTTATTCGATGCGAAACCGCGCAATTCGAAAGATGCTTTGAGATTAAGCTCGTAAGTTTCGTTAACAATTTTTTTTACTTCGGTTTCGTTTTCGTCAAGTGCAATCAACATGTCGTCCATGTACGTGTTTTTGATTGTAATTTCGGCTGCCTTAGGGAACTCGTCCTTGTGATGCATTGAATTTTTGTTTTTCACGTATAATGCCGTGGTCGGGGATGACGCCGCGCCGAAAATTAGCCTTTTCATTCTAAATTCTTTAGGCGGGTTCGTCCTGTCTTCCCCACTCCACAAAAAACGTAATGCGTCACGGTCAGCTTCTATTACGCCTACTTGCAAGAACATTTCTCTAACATCCGCTATTATGGCCGTTTTTCCCTCGCGGAACCTAACAACTACCCCGAATAACGACTCTAAATAGTCGGGGCCTGCTAGTAATTTGTCGTTAAGACTACTGGTTCCGAAGGCTTGAGACTTAGCGTCGAATACCGACCTCATTTTTCCCTTTTGCGGATGAATAGTTGGAAAATGCGGTAGGTACCATAATCTAGGCGCGTCCGCCGGCGGATCCGAATTTACCTCCTCTGCGTAACCTTTTTTTAACAAGTTATCGATCTGCGCGGTATATTCTTTATTTAATTTTTCGTCTTTATCGAGCCTTCTTTCTAGGCTATAAAGACGGCGTAACGCGTGATTCCTATTGTCGGGTAGTGTCTCGTTGTCCGAACGCCATAACAGACCTGCCTCGTACCTATTCTCATCGGGTATCTTAGTGCAAGTTGCGTTCAAAACGTCCAACGCGCGTTGGTTCGGGTCGGATTTCTGCGTACGACTTTCTACCCCTAACGATTCTATGCTGAAGTGTTCCTTCATAGTTGAAAGAATCTCATTCTCCGTCGTGAGTGTTTTTACGTGATTAACCGTGGCTATGCCGTGCTTAGGCGCTACGTACGTCCCGTGTAACGCCCAGCCGAGGCGCGTCAAACTAGCTACTGGTAAATTTTTCTTTCCCGCTATAATTTGTCGCGACACTATAAGCTCCCAATTATCCTGGCCGATAAGGATTGTAGGTGTAGCCTGCTCATAACACAGCTCTTCTACTATGTCCTTCAAATGCTCGCATTTTTCCACCATATCACGTGAAACCTCTACAGGCTTTCTAGATTTCTACTACAAAATCCGCGAATATTTAGCTTGATTTTACACGAATCCTTATCGTTCATGATATGACCACCTACCCCTTCTATCATAAGTGGTTCGTTATTGTGTCGCGGCGCTATTTGGTCGGCTATATCGCGTTGAATCAAAGTTACGCTTGCTCCTTCGTCCAACAACGCGTGAGACGTAACGGTGCCTAAAGGGCCTGTCAGTTCCACCGGGACTACTTTAAGAAAGGTATTCGAACGCGAAATGCAATTAACGCTGCTAACATTAATTTTTGCGGGCGTCGCCGCTGCAATCAAACCATGTAAAAGTTTGTGATGACCCGCTTCACACTGAGCCACACCGCATGGCTGATATTTACATTTATTCGGGCGTTTATGCGCAATTCCTAAACACCTGAAGCATAATTTCAGTTTTCTCGCAATTTCCCATCGTTCCGCAATCGACGTCTTAATAAAATCCGCACACGCACTCAAATTGTGATTTTTCTTACAATTCACGCACTGTACCGCCGCAGTCGGCGTCGGGGCCTCTAATGTCGGGCGGGGGCGTGGTTTGTGCGCAGTAGCGGGTTTCTTACTAGGACGTTGATTTACTTGCGCGACCGTCCTAATGGGATTCCTATACGATTCACTGTCCGAACAGCTACTATTGCTATAATCGCGAGGTCGTGGTGTAGGTCGCGGTCGGGAAAACGCTTTTTCGCACGGTGGTGAAAGATCGCGATTATCGTATTCGTGACTCACTGTATGTACGTGAGCTCGCGTTCTAGGATGCCTACCGTGTGTTTTCCGAGCCGCACTACCTATCTCACTCAAAAATGTAGACATCGCAACTAAATCGGGCTCGTTTTGATGCGCGTTTTTGTACTTTGCCCATTCGTACCGTACGATTAAATTTAATTTGTCTACAATTTTGTTTACTAATTCCGGGGCGTATAGGTATTTTTCCTGTCGAAGAGACTTTATTGTGGCCACTACGTTGGCCACGTGACCCGCGAATGTTATGATATTAGAGCTATCCTCGGCCAGGCGCGGCATCTTTTTAACTTGATAAATCTCAGTCAAAACGATTTCTTCGGGGTCGCCGAAGTGTTTTTCCAATGCATCCATTATTATATACGGATCCGACACTGTGTACATAATCGATTTGACTGCGATGCGCGCCTCTCCTCGGAGTGCCCTACGTATCCTGCTGACGTTATTTATGTCCGTACATAAGGGGGCCGTGTCTTCGAACTCGGCCTTAAACGCTACCCAGTCTAAAATTGACCCGTCGAAGGTCGGGAGGTCAGGAATGTTTCGCGGTGCTACCGGCGCGTATAACTGCCTACCTAGCATGTCCGCGTTATGATACGCACGATCTACCCTACGCGGCGGTTCGGGGTTACGGCTCGCAGGTCTAGAGCTGTTCTGTTGTGCTACCCAACCTAGAATTCTATTTTCCGGTACTAAGGGGGCGCCGGCGCCTGAGGTAGATTGTTCGGCCTCGAGCTGAACAATCTCTAATCTACTCTTGGCGGCGGCCGCGGCCCGCTCAGCTAATTCTAGTTCGGCTTTACGCATGTTCAGTTCGGCCATAAGTACTGCTAACCTACTGCTCGCGACCCTTTCCTCGTTCGCGTTTATTAACGTATGCGTGCTACCTTCCTGGTCGTCTACCTCCTCCTCTTCTTCTTGAAGCGCGGGATTTTTCGCGGCGGGTTTTTTAGTGACGGATTTTTTCGCGCTGCTTTTACTCGCGACGGATTCTTTAGCGGTACTGCCTGTGTCTGCGGATTGGCCGGTGCCTTTGCTCCATGTTGTCGTGTCTGAGCTAGTGGTTTCTCCCTGAGACGGAGTCTCCTCTCCCTCGGGAACCGGTCCCTTGGAACGCAGATTCTTCGTCTCCATGTCTCGCGGCATCGCACGTGGGGGTCCCTAACCCTAACAAAACTAACACAAAACTAACACTAACAATACTAACACAATCCTAACACTAACACAATACCTAATCGTAACCCTAACACTAACATTCCCTAATCCTAAGTTGATTCACTCGCAGTGGCGTAGATCCTTCGATGCGCAGAGACTTGGTCAGCCGGTTAACACCGCAAGGTGGCTGACTAGAAACTGCGTGCTCAGTTAAGCTGGCGTTCTTCGTGACTAAAGTCACCAAAAGACCAAGGCACTTAAGCCTTAAGGTCCAAACACGACGCGTTGCAGGAAGCGGGTCCCGAAAGATCCAGAATCCTGATAGGTAACCGCCGAGAGACTCGAGACGGCACCTCTTCAGCTAAAGCTGGCGTACAATCGGTAAACCGAGTACAGTGAAAAATTAATTTCACGAAGATACTGAACTCGATCATTCAGCGCGTACGTGTTTCTTTCTTGCTGTTTGTTTGAGCCCCTGGTCCTCTAAATCTTGAGCGCCTTAGTGATCGTCGCTCTGGATCCGGTAGCTCGAAGGTCCAATTGTTGAGTGCAGACTGTATCTTGAAAAGGTCATCCTAATAGGATTTAAATAAGAAGAACTTGTTTACATATTAAAGTTGGTAAACTGCTCTACTGAGCCGTGTAAAGTGAATGAATTTAGAATCGTTTGATTGCTCATTTTATAAGAGTCAATCAGCTGATTCTATACCTGTGTGTGTGATCTGTTGCGCAATGCGTTCGCGCATGCGCGGGAAGGCACTGCGTAGGACGCGCAGGCGCCGTGTAATTAGGTGGAGTGTAACCAACTTTTATTTATTGAATAAACACAGTTATAAATCAGGTTACAATCATAGACACATAATTATACACAAACATTAATCAAGAATTCCAATAAGAATTGTAAAAGTATAAAATATTTAGGAAACATTATTTCGACCAATCATACGCCTGTTATTTCTACCAATCAGAAGCCGCGGTGCGCGGGGTGCGCGGAGACGAAGTACCACGATGGAGTAGGGATACGTAAATACTTCGATTCCTCGCGTTAGTGAAACAAACCTTGTTTGGATGCGTTTAATAAAATAGCTTATTCTATATACTTGTATGATTGGATTTTACATAGGTTTTGTTTAGACAATTATCATTGATAAATGACGACATATAAATCAGCTAAAGGTTTTATAGAAACGATAATCTGTTATGATTGAATGTAAACAATTAATTTCAAAGAGATTCTTACACCTACCTATTTATACATGATTAACTTATACCTATATGCGACAATAATATTCTGTTATTATTGTTTCTGGTTTTTTAAGCTTATTCGGAAAGTCATGACTATATTTATTTAGGATTATCAACTGATCCAGCATACAAATAACAGTACCTATCATAGATCATTACATTTTTCGTACATAATGCCCATCCAATTATATCACAGAGATATCGCCTAAGATCGCAAAATTAAAATGTAATAAGTGCTAAGGTCGGGGAGGAGCCCTTAGTGAGCTACTCAATACCCTACTTACTGAGCGCTTCAAACGCGCTCTTTTTCTGGTTGCCAGAGAAGCCGGAACAGTATTTCAGTTTACTTAGGTACATATTAAATGCAAAAAATAATCTTAAACATTATTTTTATAGTGAAGTGCATATAGGGTTTGCAATTCGAATATTCAAAGTTTAGTTCCGGCGAATATTATTACTTAACTTCGAATACGAAAGTATTAATTATTCGATAAAATGAATATTTCGAATACTAGAAATATTCGAATATTCGCCGGTAATAAACTTCGAATACTAAAAAGTGGGATTAATTTTTTTTTTCTTTAATAATCACCAGGGTTCATAACTTTATACATGAACATTAGGCCCAGCTGATCAGTCAGACTATATAACAATATTTTTGTGAAGTATTAAGATCAATAAGGGAAAACCTCCAATTTGTCTAGTCCGTAATTGGCTACTTGACAACTTTTTTCTGTTATATGTTATAGAAAAATCTCTCACTAATAAAAATATTAGTGAAAAAACTGCTTCAATATCATAAAAACTTACCGAGATACAACAATGTTAAAATCACATTTTTAGACTTTCCCAAAAACATGCCAAAAAACGCTTCATACTTAGAACGTGACGTCACGATCGAAATTTTGTTTGGAAAAATCATAAACTTTGTTCTGCAACTATGTTAAAACTTGCGTTTATCGTAACGGTTTCATAGCAAAAGTTACCATACATTTTATGGGTTATTCAATAGTATTAATATTTTTTTTATCAAAATTTTAAAATGTACTTTCCCTCCCAGCTTTGCCGGGTCATAAAAAAAGTTACACGTCAGGTATTAAACTCAAAACTTTAACATATTTCCTTATTTTGCTTATTTTAACAGGATCTTATATAATTTTGACAAATTTCGGTTACAGTAAAGTACCCAATTTTACGGACCATGATAGACTAGTCCTCTAATTTCCGCTAACGGGACGCAGAGGACTAGTCCACCGCCACCACGCAGCGGCACAATTCACCCGTCTGGTGCCTGTCCGCTGTGCCCCCCAAAAGGAGACGTCGGAGGGATACTGTCCGTGCCCGACGCTCCACCCTCGCGTGCCGCACCTGGAGAGTCCTCTGCTAACAGAGGAAACCCGGTGCGGGACCCCCCAACCCCCCTGACAGGCTCATTCGCAGCATCGGCAAGTGATCAATTAGGGGCCCCTAAGAAATCACTTACCGTTGCTCCCGGGGTGCATCGGCCAAGACACTTCCCTTTCCTGCTCATCAACGGGATCAAGAAGAATGAGAATGCCGCCACCAGCGTCGACCCCGCCGGCCTGGTTTAACTTCACTCCGACCTCGCTCGGGCGCAGCTAAGTTTCTTGCCGGAGTCTTCTTAGCTGGGCTAGGTTTTTAGCGAACCGGCACCTAAAACTCCCATTAGTTCTATACACAAGGACAGGATGACCCGAGTCATCCTTCCCGCTGGTCCGCTGCTCACTCTGAGCAATCAGCGCAAAGTCAAGGTGGCCCTGGCCAAACGCCCTGGTTCGACTCCAGGCGTTCAGCCCCCACCTAGCCCGATCATATCGAGGTGGACCGGGACTAGGTGACCTGGTTCGACCCCAGGCACCCCCGGCACCCACCCAGTCCGACCCAACTCAGGGTGGTCTGGATAGCGACCTGGTTCGACCCCAGGGAACGCCACGTTTACAGTTCAAAAAAAAAAATTTGAATAAAAAAAATATATATATTAATGGTAAATACCAACGAGAAAAATCAGTTGCCTTGTCTTTATTTACATTAACTCATTCATTTCTTTAATTACTTTTTTTGTAATTAGTACTTCATATAGCTGTGTATTCACCTCAACTTTCGTGGAATTACCTATATTGTAGTTTTTTTTAATTTACTTATTCAACATTTCAGTAAGAGATGTTGAATGAAACTTTACTTGAAAGTACTAAAATTCAACATGAAATTCCGTTGTTTGCTCTTGTATTCCGCCCAGCATGAAATACTCATACATGTAGGTACTTCAATCAGTAGGTAGATATTATCAAAACTTTTATCATAAGAATCGATTTGAAAACATTTCAAATTTTCAAAGACCCCTATCAACGCCATCTGTGAAGAAATCACACGTTTCTCTGAAACTCTAATGCGCTTTTTAACGTTAACGCCCGATTGAGAATCATCGGGAGTTTCCTTGATTCCCGTAATTCTTTACTGGGTTACAATCAGAGGCGCCCAATAAGCCGGGGTCGAAAAATTCCCGGACCTCGTTATCTCGCCCGGGATAGTGCACAGATTATCACGGTAGTGCTAGATTCAAATCAAATACTTTATTTGTGCAAGTAGGCCTTTACAGGCTTTACAGGTTTGATTGCATTGACGTTTCGAAAAATTATTTCTGGTAAAAAGAAGCGCCGCAAGAAACTCACCAGTTTCTCTTTTCAAAAACATGAAGCATTACCTACAACATGGAATTTCATAAATAAAATGCTTTTTTTATTATCGAGTGATGTTTGTAGTCTCCGGATCCATTACATTACAACAAAATTAAAACTAAATTTTTTAGAGATGTAACTTTCATTTATTTTCTAGGTGTGCATGCTGGTACTTATTACTATTTGTACATACGTTTCGGTTATGAACATATTATTGCAAACATTTTCAATTTCTGGGCGTGATTTTTTTATTGCTTACAAGATGACAGGTTCTGTCTGAATAATTGGGCGCTGACATAAACTGCCTTAACGATCCATGTAACACAAAATTATGATACAAAGTTTTGCATACCAAACCCGCATTACGCTGCCTAACAAATCTCACAATAACGTAGTTACTCTTACTATAGCTTGGCAACTTCGTTGGTGACAGTCCCATGTGTGATTTTTGTTATACAGCCTCCGTCGGGTGCCGTTCGTGTTGGCGGTAACTTGTGTCAGTAGCTACGGCTGCACATGCACATAACAAAAATCACACATGGGAGTGTCACCAACGAAGTTGCCAAGCTATAAACATTATTAAGCTTGCGTGTTGTTAAATTTGTATAGTCCTGGATTTTAGATATGAGCACAGAATAAGTATTAGTACTACATACAGAACTCGCACTGTCTAAAAAAACCTACATTCCGGTTACAAAAATGCGCCGAATCCTACCGTCTCGCTCTAACTCATAAAGCGCGCTCTTTCTGGTCGCCACGCCCACCGCTAGGGTTGTCGACAAAAATAAAATTCTTATTACAGATTGAGTTTCATGATAAATTAAGTTAATTTCTCCAAGAAACTAATGTTGTTATTCATACGTTTTTTAAAATATTCATAATCTTAATTTAATCATCACCAACCAGTATAAATAAGCTGTCATAATTCCAACACTGTTATAGTTAACATTAACGTTTGACTAACTCAAAAGTGTCTTTTAAAATGGTCATCAACTTAATATTAGGTATATTATATTGTAAGAAAAGTAAAAAAAAATCGAGTTTAACAAAAAGCGATATACCACGTAGCTTCTGTTAACGTACGAAGCGAACGTGTCGAATTTAACGGAAATAAAAAAAACACGATGTATAATAATATTACGATATATAATAATACAGTTAAAAAAATTGTGATACGAATTTAAGTCCGTACTGTGGCAACCTTCCGCAACGCAATGTCCTTTTTCCATTTACACGTTATTCATTTCGGTCGAGTAGATAGGGTAGGTACGTATTCGTAATACTAATGCATTAGGCAAGAAATAATAATAATTACCGTGTAACAGAATCACGGAGTGACAGTACGCCTGATATGAGTGCTTATAAGATAGCAAACTGAGTTTCATTACACATATTTGAGGTTTTTATTGGGTCTCGTACTGTTACAATCTGTGTACCCTTGGGTTCTGGACATGTTGCGAACATTTTCAATTTCCGTATATTGCGTGCCGCGGACATGATTGGTTACAAGATGAGAGTCTGTGTTTGAATAATCGGGGCTTACATAAAGTCATTTCATAGTTCTATAAAATATATCATTTTATAGGAAAATAAGTCAAAGTTTTGCTTACCACACCCGCTTTGTCGCAATTACTTCCAGTTCAAGGCGGACTATTCGTACTGTTACAATCTGTGTACTCTTGGGTTCTGGACATGTTGCGAACATTTTCAATTTCCGTATATTGCGTGCCGCGGGCGTGATTGGTTACAAGATGACAGCTTGTGTCTGAATAATCGGGGGCTTACATAAAGTGTATGGGGTTTATTTGTGGGTGTTTGAAGTTGATCGATTCGTAGGAAATAATGTTATCTATTAGGCTGGAACGGATATTGAATGGATTTGAAGGGATTACGTATTTTATGGTTAGCGAAGTGAAAACTTGAGAAATATGATAGTGGATGAGCTGACAGTTTGATAGATAGATATGAGCTGATAGATATTCATAAATGTTTTCGGGGTACATGCACAAAGAACAACGGAAACGTCTCAGCCTGTGCTGTTTGTCTGTCTATTTGTCCGATCTGTAAAAGGATGTTTGTCGTAATAATACCGTGTTATAATGATACTCATGGCAAGTAAGTTTGGTGAAATAATAGTATTACACACCAAGGGGTGTATAGTCGGACTACGCTAAGTTTGCAGAGGTTGAAAGAAGGTTTTATTTAAAAAAAATCATATGGCAACATCTCTAGAAAGAGGATTAATTAGTCTTGATACTAGGCAAATATTTTCCCGTTTAATAAGTATATAATGTGTCTACATACCTACTGAAATAAATATTCAGGACCGTCTTACACAAATCGATCTAGTCCCAATCCCAACCAAACTAAGCAATTTTTGTAGGTATACATGTACATGTTTAAATATAATACTTAAATACATAGAAACTATCCAAGAACCTGGATCAAATCACTTAGTTTGGTTGAAACTAGATCGAGGTGTGCAATACAGACCTAGATATTTATTTCAGTAACTATGTAATATAGGGAAGAATTATTGCCAAGTACCAAGATTAAAAATTCCTCTGGCTGTAGTTTCCCCATGTTGCCTTATTTATTTTTTTAATAAAACCTTTTTTCGACCTCTGCAAACTTAGCGTAGTCCGACTCTATCAAGGACATTGTTTTTCACCAAGTTGCTGTTTAATTACCGTTTAAGTACCGCCCGTGGTGTGTACATAATTTTTCATCACACTTGCTTGAAAATGGTGTTGTTACACGTAGGTTCTGCGGGCCGTAAATGACCGATTACGCTCTAGGGCGTAATGTTTTTTTTTAATTTGAATACGCTGGTTTTGTTTTACTCTTATTTGTCATTTTCAAAGGAAACGCCAACTTACTTTTTTAACTTTTACCACTGAAATATTTATTTAAAGAGAACTGTTATTGCAAATACTTGTAAACACGTATTTCGGCAACATTAATTAAATGTTTAAATAATGTATTTCAGTATTTTGCAATTATAAAATCAACTAAAATGGCCGTTTTAGGTACCGCTATGGTTTCCGAACGTGACTTGACATTCGCATTATCTATGGATATATCTCACTTTCTACTTTTATCCTACTGAATGGATTAGTAAAGTTATATATTTAGATTTCCTCACAAGTGTGATGAAAAACATTGTGTGTGCCATGGGCGGTAAAGGAATTACAAACTAGTGTTATTAAAGCCCCCGGCTTCGTCTCGGGCTTCTAACAAACACTCGTTTGTAATTAAATTAATGTATATAAAATGTACTTATGAAAAAACGCGCCCGTAGCTCGTGGCGACAACAATGTACAGTCAGCACGTAAAATATTGTCCTCCTGCTAATCTTGCCAGCCCGCTGCACCTGCTGGTGCGAGCTCAGGTTAATGACCGCGGATTACGGAATACCACCCTCTAATACCAAAAGTCCTAAGTCAATACGAAAATTTGTCGGTTAAACCCTTTTGTACAATAAGTATAAAATGGGGGTAATGGAGTATAGTCTCCGCAGTGATAGATCAATTTGTTAATGAAACAAAAGAAAAACGACCTAATGTTGTTGTATTAACGTTCATAATGTAATAATGAGTTATGGCGTGGGGCTAAACTGATTGCGGCCTTCGTACGCTGATTGTGAAGGAAAAAGATAGGAATTATGGAGAAATATATGAAGTGGATTAGTTGGGAAGAGAAATAATTGGTATATAGTTCAAGAAATACGACTGTGTACTATGACGACCGCTTTAGCTTAGTTGGTAGTGACCCTGCCTACGAAGCAAGAGGTCCTGGGTTCGAATCCCGGTAAGGGCATTTATTTGTGTGATAAGCACGAATATGTGTTCCTGAGTCATGGATGTTTTCTATGTATTTAAGTATTTGTATCTATTAAATATATCGTCGTCTAGTATCCATAACACAAGCCTTTTTGAGCTTACTATGGGGCTAGTTCGATTTGTGTAAGATTGTCCCCTAATATAAAAAAAAAAAAAAATACGATTTTTATTTACTTATATAAAGCTAGCATTGAGGTCTGAGAGTGTGAGAGGCAGTAGCGTGGCGTCCACAGAACTCGATTCCTACCGGCTTGCCTAAGATCTAGTCCATCATGTGATCAAACTCGGTCTATTTTTGCCGCAGATAGTAACAGTTCTAAATGCTGGTTGATGAGCATAAATAATTAATATAATTAAGTTGGGTAATTATAAAAAGCAACAACTTAATAAAAACTGGTTTTAATCGAATCTACTATCGTCAGTCCACGGGTTTTCTAAGACGGTTTGGATGGTGATGATGGGGCAGATAGTAATATCGGAATTACTAGATTACTAGAACGTCTAGTTTTTCCAAGGCTTCCCCATCCGCTCTTTCCTCAAAGCCCTTAAAGAAAGTGTTGAGGGGATTTTTTTTTGATTGAGAAAGAAAGAAAAAAAATACGTTTATTTATGACAGCAAAAAGTTACAAAAAATAGATGAAATAAACCCCACACCACCACAACCAGACACCACAATTTTAACACAAAATTAAGATAAAAGCAGAATAAAGCAGATAAAAGTCACCAAAGTAGTTTTTTCTCTACAGTGTTGTAATTCACTGGTCCCTTTTTGCTACATTAAAATATGATTGACGACGTAAAAAAAGGGACGAAACAATGTGTTATTATAAAACCTCTTTATAATTTTATGGTTATAATTCCAGTGGCGACGAGATCGCGTGAATAAAAAAATAAATTACCAAGTAATAACGCAGAAACAGCTTGAAATCTCCACACCGGCCGTTGCTATGGCAACGCGGCCTGTGTTACCAACCCGGTCTACGCATCACAGTTTTCATCATACGACGAGAGGAACGCAAGTTCCGGGTCCATTGCTGGCTTGAAGCGTTTATGACCATAGCTCGCTATATAAAGGGAGTGATGGATGTTGGAGTGTAAATTGTGATAGATAGTCGTAGGCATTAAAAAGTGGTTCATGCAACCGAATAGAGGTCAATTTCACGGAGTAAAGATACGGGGTTAGTCGATATATAAATACAGCGTGGAAGTCCAATACGAGCAAACAATTAAACCAGATATAGCGTTTAGTAGTGTTATCATTACTTAATATGATTTTTAAATTACACTTAATTGTGACCTCGTAATTAATTTTTGAAAATTTACCGAGCAGCAATGTACCGTATACATGCTTGTTATGTAAGACATTGCGAGACAAACGAAATATAAAATAATGTAATACTGACATTTTGTGTAAAAAATATATCCTCTTCAACATAAAAATGTAATGACTAATTTATATGAAAAGTGAATAAAGGTATAAATATTTTGTAACGTTTTTATAATTTCATTTTAAAGTAGGTACTTAGCTTATCTTTTCATTTTTGAAGTGTAGTTTCAAGAGGCTGTTGTTTGACACTAATCGTCAGTTTTGTGATAACCTGTTAACTGCCAAGAAGACATATTAAAAAAAAAAAAATTAAAAAAATATATATCATGCTAAAACTTGATCAAACAAGTCTCACATTTATTATCAGCGCCATCGAAAAGTTAACCCGAACCGATCACAAGCCTTCGCCCGAACATTACCCATTACGGCCATGTGGCAACTTGGAATCGCTTCTACGTGGCCATCTGCAGGCTCTAGCTAGCTTACGTCATGTTCGCGTAATGATTGCAGCAAAAATAGCATTTCATAGTTTTATCATTCCACTGCATTGCAGTTTTCCATACAAACAAAAAGAGTTGACAATTATATTCATTGTAGATATTAAATAAATTATATTTGATATGTGCTACTTATATTTGGCAGTTTGACAAATTTTGTCTGAGTAAAATAACACGCTTTCGTGCGCTAAAGTTTAGATACATAAATAATAAATTAATGAATACTTGAACCATACACCTAATTTTTATCTTATCACAAACTATTCAGCGAATTAAATTCAAAGCACCGTCTAAACCAGGCGGCAGTGAGCAATTGAGTTAGCATTCATAATTGCACGTCGCACGGAGACACGGGTTAACTAGGATAGACTAGGACAAACAATACTCGTGTCAGCCGCACTGCAGTGCCGAATGTGATCCAGGTGATCTGTGCAGCATTTACGGGCATTTTTGTGCATTTCTCCAGAAATATGTCTGCGGTCACCTCATTCATCTGGCCCTTTTTCATACTAAATGTCCATACATTTGCCCATAGACAGATGAATGAGTCGCAGACATATTTCTGGAGAAATGACCTTTTATTCTAAAATGTAAGATTAGGCGAAACTTAAGCTATGTTTAAATACTGTCTAACCTGTCAGTTGGTGACGAAATATATAGAGTTCGACACTAATCGTCAGTTTTGTGACGACCTGTTAAGTACTAGTTAAAAGGACATTTAAAATACCTACTACGGATAGGGAACATTGGCAAAAAGAAGAAAAGGTCGAATGACCTTGTGATTACATGTGGATTTGCTATTATTTAACACAAGCATGATAAAATAAAATAAATAAAGTACTTATCCCTGTGTGTTTTATTTGAATGAAGAACACTACAAAAAAAGTTACGTTGGGCAAGTTTGCAAATGAGCTTTTTCTATCTCTAATTACATATTGCACAGAGATACGGGTTAGCTAGACTAGACTAAGACAAACAATACTCGTGCCAGCCGCACTGTGTAGTGCCGAATGTGATCTGTGCAGCATTTAGGTACATAGATTACCTTGGATTCTTCTGGCCAATGTTCTCCAGATTGGCAAAAAGAAGAAAAAGGTCAGTGAGATTTGCTATTATGTAACACAAACACGATACTATCTGTTGCATTGAAGTTCCAATTGTAATCTCACGTAGTCTGTGTACTATTTACATAGACTAATTTGTAGGTATGTAAGTAAACACTTTACTGCACATAAAGTCATACAGAAACATCAAATGAGTGTGTTATTTAAATGAAACATGAACACTAGAAAAAAGTTAAGTTGTTCAAGTTTGCAAATGAGCTTCTAAAAACTCTATTACGTATTGCACGGAGATACGGGATAATTAGACTAACACAAACACAATATATACTCAAGTTAGTCGCACTGGAGTGCCAATTAATATTATGTGAAATAGGTTAGGTTTCGTATTTTTTTTTCTGTAATGTCAGTATGATCTGTAAACTACCTAATAAGCGAAAAGATTACATTTAGATAAAAGTTAACTAGACTAGACTAACACAAGCACAATATTTGTGTCAGTCGCGCTGAATCCAGCTCCCCGGAGAGCCAACTAATCGTCCGTCGGTATCGCATGGCCAAGAACGAGAGCAATCAGCGTTAACTACTACAAAACTCAAACGAAACCGTTGTATCTGCTACCTTATACTAAAGACCCATTTAGAGAGGGCTTGAACCATCTACTGCTCCCAAGAGAACCGAAACAGCTAGAAAATCTTTCCGTAATTTTAGGGCGAGTTAACTCTAACCCTTAGGGTAATCAAATTAAAAATCCTCCCATATGAGACCCTTTATGATCGTACACGAGAATTATGACATTAAGTTTGATTTAAGGGTGTTAATTGCCTACCCGGGTAATGTATGACGTGGCGTTGTAAATCATTATGATTATGTCCCTGTATGCTCTAAGGATTCTGCCGTTATCAAGGTATTTAAAAAAGCGTAGATGTTTCTGGGAAAAATCGTTTCATTTGGGCCTATTTGCGTGGTTTATTTAATAGTACATTACATAACTAGGGTGGTAATACAAAGAAAGGCCAAGATCCCAGAACTTTGCGGCCCGAGGGACGTAAATATGCGATCGAGGGCTTTCTTTATTACCTCCCGTGTCGTGTACTTCATTTTATGTCTACATTTGGCCAGAAAGCGGCCTTTATGGCCAGGTGTAGCATAAAGATTATAACTGACTACACTGAACTGATCACTGACATAAGATACTGTTTCAGTAGCTTTTCAGGCAATTCTCACAAGACTTTGAAATTATAGAAACTAAACGAACCACTTCGTTAGTGTAAGGTAATATTTTTTCACATAATGACAGTGTTTTAATATACTATCTTGAATTGCATCCAAAATTTACATTTTTAGGGTTTCGTAGGTACCCAAAGGTTGCCAACGGAACCCTATTTACTAAGCCTCCGCTGTCTGTCCATCTGTCCATGAGTCACAGGGCTCTAACTTTGGAAGCGTAATAGATAGACACTTGAAATGTTCACAGAATATTGATTTTTATTGCTACTACCAACCAATAATAAAAACAAAATAAAATGATAAAGAAAACCAAGGGGTCTCGATACAAGAAATGTCTTTCCATCAATCAGTCACAGGACTGTACTTTTGAACAGTAAGAGAGAGAAATGGTAATCGGGTTCTATGGACGCCACGCCACTGATATGAGTATTTCTTACCTTGCGCCACCAGCTTTAAAATTCTCTTCGACGTATAACAATAAATCGTAACTATTTCTCTGTAAACTTCGGCCGTAAATTAGAGACTCGCGAAAATTCTCCGCTGACGCGAAACTACTCTGACTGTTCTGACTGGGGGCCGAAACGGGATGTCGAAAATTCAAAGCTGTGTATCAAGTCGGGTATCAAATGAAAGGGCTTAGTTTATAGATTCCAAAACTATTTCTATATTTTTTCTTAATCATGTTTTTTTTTATTTAGAACGAGAAATGTTCAATAAAATACCAACCCCTTCCCCCCCCGATTATCTTCGAAGTTACTGAAGAGAAAAATCTGTAATAATTACCAATTATCAATATCATCCTATATATTACAGGAAAATAAATATTGCACCGTTTTTTTTTTAATTTGCAAAAATCGTAACACAAACGTATTTGCTCCTACTAAACTAACCGCCATCCATCGCCATCGTCCGACTCGCACTTGACCGGATTTTAGGGCTTTTTTTTGTTAATTTTAACATAACCATAACGAACTTTTTAGGGTTCCGTACCAAAATGGTAAAAAAGGAACCCTTATGGTGCGACTCTGTCTGTCTGTCTGTCTGTCTGTCTGTCTGTCTGTCCGTCCGTCTGTTACAGCAAGATATCTCAGGATCTACTGATGCTATCGACTTGAAATTTGGATTATTGTTAAGAACCGCTAACCCGAGCTTATAGGATGTAAAAAAATTCTTGTAACTTTTTTACTTTTTTTTTAAAGGGGTCCGTAATGAGACTTTGCAAATTGAAAGTAGGGCTATTATATCGAATGAGGTATCAAATGAAAGGGCTTAATTTGTAGATTAAAACAGAATTTATTTTATTAATGTCATCCTATATATTACAGGAAAAATATAACGGTTTTCCTAACTTGCACTATTTTTGAGAAATTTGCAAAAATCTTAACACATACTTATTTGCTCCTACTAAAATAATCGCCATATAGTTTTTCTTGAACTATTCATGTATCTACTTATGAGTTTGTGCGGAACCCTCGGTGCGCGAGTACGACTCGCACTTGGCCGGTTTTTTCATAATTATTAGTGCAATATACATTAATTTTTACCTGACAATGATCAATGTATGACAGCAATTGTACTTCAAAGGCATAATAGCTATTTTCTAACCGCTGGCAGTAACGTTGAGTTCGACAGCAGAATATCAATCGTCAGTATCACTCTATCTTCCCAACCTCCCAATTCAATGGATAATATTATCGTGAAAACAATTTTGAGCAGTATAACTTAAAGTTTAGTTTTCAACGCAATTTCGACCATTATAGGATATTCTTAAAGTAACTGGTATATATTCTATTTATCCTTGTAAATAGCCATGTCTGTGACTGGCAATTGTAAATGAGAGTTTCTCGTGTAGCTGCAAACCTTGTTTTTGATTAATTCCCGTATATATTGTGCATTTCATTTCGTGGTTATACTAAAACTGATACACCAATTTGAAGTGATAAAGTATAGCTATATTTGTGTATTTGAGTGGTAATTTAACTTTCGTACAGTGTGATTTTTAACGTAAAATTACTGTTTGTTTTTAACTCTTGCAACGAAATCCTAAAATATTATTGACATTACTCACCGCACGTCAAATATGACGGATCTTGACGTGCAACAGAACGTGATGCAACAAGCTCCCAGGAACCCTTGGTGACATCGGTTATTTTAGTAGTTGATACAGCCGAATATTTGTACCAGTACCTACCATTAACCACAAAGAGTACACTTTTACCGTGCCTAAAATTTTTAAACGACTATCTTTCTTTATGAGTTCGAAATATTTCCTCGCAGCACGGCCTTTCAAATGCGCTGAGAATGCTTATTTAAATGAATGTCAGTTTATCATCATACGGTGTTCATGGCCTTTACAATACAAGTAGTCTACTTAAAAAATTACATATCTCATAATACAAAACATAAAAAACAATATTTATAATTTACTCCAAATTGAGAGGGCGCCCTCTAAAAAGCAAAATTTTTATGTATATTCAATCATTTTAGTATCATTTCAATATTATTCTCAATGTTTCACGTCAATTATCGTGTGTAACGTGGTTTGACGCGCATAACGTCACGCAACAAGTGCCCGGGGACCCGCGTTGACGTCGGTTACGACTAAATAAATGTCAGCTTGCCGTTAAATGTGTGCATTTCTGAGGAAGATTGATTGTTTCTACTGAGCATCTTAATTTATTATTATTGTTACAGAGTTTTGCTTTTGACATGCGTGCGCAGCGTTTTTTTATTATTACCGTTAAAACAAGGAATGGCGATCAGAGTTAACGAAGACGGCATAGAAGCAGCGTCTGATATCATCAAAAGTTCATATACCACTGATTTCCTCGCACCTGTATAATTATATCTAACGGTAATAACATTTTATTGAGCTGCCAAAATGCTATTTGACGTTTTGATTATGCAAAAGTAATAAAAGCAAGAGTAACTGATATAACCAAAAATGTACAAATTTCGGCGGCCAATTATGAAACGCAAGGCATATTATGAAACGGCGCCATTTCATGATTTGGCTAGCTAACATCCGCCATATCGTTCAAAGCTCATCGTTTGACGATTTGCCTAGCAGCAAACCGATTAATAAGACTATTTATTCTTGAATCATACGCCACACTAACAAAAGTTACATTTTGCATCTACCTGGGGCTTCACCTACGTTATTCCCATTACTATCCTAAGGGAACGCTTTACCAGCATAAAAAGTATCCTGTATATTTCATGCTGCATGCCAAATTATATCTCAATCCATATAGATGTTACCGCGATAATTAGTAACTTGTTTAAACCTTGTTTATCAACAAAATACTAACCTCTAAAACCCGGATTCGTAACCCGAATCCATGGTTCTTTCATATCGTACACAGAATCTGCGGTACCGTACGTTTGGCGTACCGTACCGGCATTTCACGATATGCCAGCATTTTATGATACTCCTAGGCATATCATGAAATGCCGGCATTTCACCAGTGGCCGAAAATGATACTACTTTACGATCTGCCCAGTATGTAGCTAAGAATATCGACGAATACGTTGGTGTCATCGATCTGCCGTATTTATTATTAGGCACTTCGTGATCTGCCTGGCCAAATCTTAGACATATCGTGAAATAGCGGCATTTCATGACATGCCTAGGAATTTCATGATTTGGCGAATTATACGATAGGCTGCCGGCGTATATAAAGAGATACTGGGTTCTAATGTTTCAATTTCAACATTTAAAGAACGATATTTTAGAAAGTCTCAGACAGAGCCTTTTAAGAGTTATTTATGATATAAAGTTACGAGGGATTCGACAAAGCTATAAATGTTATAGTCTATCCGCCTGCGTAAGAGTGAAAAGCCATAAAACTTGATTACAATAGCATGTTTAGTTCGAAAGGTGACAAGTCGTAATACGAACAAGTGAATTTCGACCTAAACACTGTTCTATTAAAGTTTAAAATGCTTTTTATGTTTCAAATACAAAAGATATCTTCACACCTGCATAGGGTTGTCAAAACTGTAATAAGTTAGTAAAATAATACAACATAAATAATTCAAAGATATATTTAAATATGGCACCTGAGTAAGTTCAGCAGTTTTTTTAAATGCTATGGGCCCTATTTCTCTAAAAAGTCCATTGTACACATTTTTAACAATTTGCTTACTCTCGCTATTTAAACGAGTCCGAACACGAGTATAGTCGGGTTCCTGTTTATCTAGCCACGGACGAAACATATTTTTTTAACAAAACAAGTAAATGGCGTATACACGTAACCTCCGCGTAACCACTAAACCAGATTCAACGGAATACTAGTTGGAATAATTCTCGTAGTAATTCCCGATAAGTAGTTGCAACCCTACCCTCCAATGTTTTTTATTGCATTTGCAATTTTTGCGCTGTCATTTGATATTCTACCTTAGTACTAACTATTACGTTAGCTTTTTGTATACGTAAGAAATCACTTACGCTCTTTCTATAATAGATAACCAATTAGCTCATTTTTATGACTCTTTGCCCTTAAGCCAGCGTTCAGACTATACCAGTAACATGTTTGATTTATCGCGTAAATTTTTCAGTAAGTTAAATAGTTTCCAGATTGATTTGAATATAGCTTAAATAAACTTCGTTTACCTATTTAAAGTTGCTAAAGCCGCCTCGAAAAAATGATTTCGGGTTTTATAGACTGTTTCAAAGATATTATCAATATTATTTGTCTTATGATATCTCAACAGTTTGCTTTTTGTGTACGTACATACTAGTATACCGTCACTAAGTATGCAAAGTATACCTGGAGCACGGTATAATAACAGTAATTTTCTTTCAGCAATAGGTACATCGCGCGCTTGTATGTGTGCGCGCCGTGAACGAACACACTACAAGCAACGTTTTACGAATGCGTAAGAATGCTCCAGTACGGATCGCACTGTCTGCGCCTCGACCTTGAATACGTATCGCGCTCTCCTAAACGGCCGTAGTTTGACTACTTGTCTGTCTTTGTATTTTGCCTGGAGGAAGAACTTTTGGTAGATTCGTATGCGTCCTATACTCTGTCCTGTTAGGTATTTAAATAAAGGTAAACCGAAAAACCACGTGACTCGGCTTGACGCGTGACGTGGCGTGGCTTTGATTGGCTGAACGAGCCGAGTCACGTGGTTTTTTGTTTACCTTTTTTTAAATACCTAACAGGACAGAGTATAGACGACGATTTACATACTTGTATAGATAAATAAATATTTAAATAGATAGAAAACATGGAAGATCTGATGTCTGATCTAATAAACTATTGTAAAACTACCCAACTTTAGTCCAATCAACCAAGTATGGTCCAAAATAAAACTCATTCATTTCTATCAATATCCATTTTCTATCAGTATAAAAACCTACAAAACCAAGGTTTTTATTTACATTTGTTGATTAGATTTCTTCTTAGAGTTTATCCGTAATGTCATAAGTACATAAATGAGTAAGATTCGAGTAAATTTGGACTATAGTTGGGTGGACCGGACTATAGTTGAGGTACTTGAGGTAGTTATTAAGATCTCAGATCTCAACTTTTGGTACCGTTAGGCGTTATGTTCCTGAGGACTCTGCTTAGCAAACACCGCTAGTATAAGTTAAGTATATCCATCTAGGCCGACACATTTTGTTTCCGGATGAGATACAACTACTCACTGCCCAAAGAATCCGGAATTTCCTAGACTCAACGGGCCTCTGCAGTGAAATATAACAAAGGGGCTGCCACAATAGATCAGCAATGGTCGAAGCGGCATATAAAAGGCCCAAAACCTACAACAATAATAATAATAAGTATGTACCAATAATCTTAAAATGTGATGTTATTGTTTTATCCGTAACGTAATATTATGATCACAAACAGGCCCTGTTAGATTTATTGCCTTATTACGTTCGAGTCGGCGGAGCGTGCGTATCTTGAACGAATCAGCTGTAAATATTGAATTTGCTTCCACAAATATTAATCTCGCGTCCGTCTTTAATGTTATGTTTCCAGATGATAATTAGAATTTAGAGTAAAAATACTTTTGTAAAAATGCGGTTTTTGAATTTGCTCTTCAGTGATTTTTTTCTGTTTTTTTGTTACTTCTCATACTGTTTTGTGGAGAAAAAACGTATCAGTTTACGAAGTAAAACACATTTCAACCCTCACTGTTTCACTGCATCGATTATTTAGGTCGATTATTTACTCTCTTTTTTGGCGAAACGGGCAACTCGAATCACCTTAATACATGCGTTACAAACGTATTAAATTTTCACACTTACTATTATTCAGTGCGTCCCTAAGCCCACTACATATAAAACGCACGTTGTCGCGGCCGCCCCATAACTAATTCAGTGGCTCCTAATGAAGGCGAGTCCGTACTTAGCGTCCCTTATGAATTATGGCTCCATAGTCGCCGTGCGACGCATCGGCCCGGATTGACTTTGGATCTTGATGGAGTTTGAAACTTTACGGAGTTTAGAACTACGTGGTTATGCATTAAGTTCAACCAAAGTAATCGACATACTAGTTCGAAGTAAAAGTCAACTGCCAATGGGCAGGAATGGACTTTCGCTAGGACCGACGAGTTCTTGAGTGGCGATCACTAACCGAAAGACGCAACGTGGTGAGGCTCTCCATAATTTGGACTGGTAAGGTAACATACCGCTAATGGTTGTGTTCTTTAGGGGAGGCCTTTGTCCTGCTTTCGGAGGACAATGATAATGATAGTAAAAACATTACCAGATGCACAGAAACACCAACAAACATCTACCGGTATCCCATTAACTACTAGTGATTTATGATAATAAATTCACACTTTCAAGCGTTAAAGCGCGAAACTTTAGCATCCCGTGAAAGCCTTAGAAAGTATTTTATTTTTACTGCTCGCTAGAGGGCAGTAACTGTCGCACGCTGAATGTACTTGCCACGTATGATTTAGTACGCGTTTATAATTTCATAGTCATAGAATATGATAAAGCAATTCGTTTCCAAAAACCTACGGAAAATCCCCATCACGCTGTCGAAAAAAACTATAACATGGCAGTTGGCCACGTGAAAACGCCAAGTGCTCATACCGCAAGTTTAATCGAGTTTGAACCTTATTATCTCAGATATACCGGTTTTCTGGCCGCAATGTTATGTTTGCTAGTTGGCACGTCACCTAAGCTCATGAATAGAAATTGCAGTGTCAAATCGCTGGTGTCAAAACTGTGGAAAATTGGAGTTTGGCCGAGATGGAAATTATTGTTTCACGCGCTTTTACTCGTGCCGGCGATACTGTTACGGAGTAGTCAATGTTTTATTTCATTTCTAAGTGTTTACTTAAGTTTTTTGGACACGTCACGCGTTTCGTTCGCGATAGTCGCGCGTTTGTATCGCTACAGGATCGCTTCTCTCCCGCGTTGCAAATACGACAAGGTGTGGCGACTGTTGCGCGATGCAGTAGCGCTTTCACAAAACGCGCGACTACATCGCTACAAAAAGTGTGGTGCCTCCCTCCCTAATACGTAATGTACCAATTAAAAATGTATGTTTATTTCCTCATTCCTATTTCTTCCGTTTTATTAAAGTAATCCAAAATGATTAAGCCCCTATAATAAACAGAAAGTAATAAGAGTAGACCATTCCCATTTCCTACTCCCAGGACCCAATATATTTCCGAATCATATCATTGAAGAAGCTACCTTGTTGTGTAAATAATAGAGTCCAATATTCAAGTGCCAGTGAAAGGCAGACATGATGTTTTTAAAATGATCTCATCCGCCGCACTTTTATCAGGGGGCCGACACTCGTTTTTCGCCGAGCGCGACCTTGAGTGACGTCACTTACCGCCGGCGGTACAAAACTCAGTTGGTTGTCACGCGTTCGCATGCGTGCAGCCTAGCGCTACGAAGTAAGTCCGATAGTTTTGACAGCTCCTTGAGTCTGTTCACGAACAAAAAAAACAAAAGCGCTCGCATGGACCGCGTCGCACCGCACTTCGATCGCGTATTTATAATTTATTATTATTATTTTGTTGATAATGGGGCGTGCGCGTTGCAGTGTAGTGTAGACGGCTGCAACAATATCCAGTTAAACAATCATTTATCGTTTTTTTGCACTACCCAAAACAAATTATAAGAAAACACTGTTTTTTAATTCAATCTATTTGTGAAATAATTTATTTGTGTATCGGTTGACAGCCCTAGCACTGATTTTACGCCGCGTGGGGTCGACGACCGCACTTCGGACGTTATGATTCCAGAATGTTCTTTTCTATTGTATTGCGGGAGAGTGTCGTATCTGTTCGAAGAACTATTATATAATCTGTGCTTTTATGTTCAAATTTGTATAAAACCCATCGTTAAATTGAGCCCGCGCCTCAAATCACGCAGATACGTCACCCGGATAATGTGTTTGTGCCTAATTAAGTTCATTTACCATTGAACAGGCCAACAAGGATTTGGTTTACTGGATAAGAGACCTTTCTCTTTTATTCGACCATAAAAAAATTGTAACGACGGTCGTAGGTAAAGGCTAGTGAAAATTTTACGTTTAAGAGATAGTGTGAGATTTTTATTTCACTACTAGGTACCTATGAAAGAGTCTGAAGAGGTTGTCTGGAAGAGATCGCTATTTTGCGATAAGACCGCCTGTCACAGCCAGATATCTTAGGACTTACTGCTGCTAACAATTTGAAATCTAATAGGCATAAAAAATAGGCGTATCAAATGAAAAGGATTAATTGAGGGGTGTGTTTTCAAGAGGACTTATTTCTCTATAAACAATAAATCATTTTGAACTCCTCAATTTGTACATTTCCAACCCGTTTTTTTTCATAATAATAATAAAAATATACCATTCGCTATTATTATCTCCGAAGTTACTGAACAGAAACATGTGAAACAATTACCCATTATTTATATCATCCTGAATATTACAGGAAAAATGTAATGGATTTCTTAATTTGCGTAGCGACGTAAATATGCGATCGAGGGCATTCTTTATTACCTCCCGTGTTGTGTACATCATCTTTTGTCTACACTTGGCCAGAAAGCGGCTTTATCCGTACGCCTGGCGTGCGGTAAAAGCCAATTTATGACCAGATGTGGCATAAATTATATTTAAAACAACTCATTACTGTCATACGGTTGACAGACGAAGAAACGGATGGACGAAAACGAGCGATGTAAGTTTATAAAAAAAGTGGAAGCTCCCCGCAGACGAAGTAAAAGACAATACAATACATAGTACTTTATTGCACACTAAAAGAAAATTAGAATGCAAAGTGATATAAAAATAAACTGTATTGAGGGACAAACTTAACTTTGTCGTTGGAAAATCGCGATAGAAGAAAATAATTCGTTGATTTGTATGGGAACCAAGCGTGTTGCGGTAGACGATTGACGTCAAGAGTGTAATTTAGTGATGGCAAACATACATTTTCGATTTCATTTGGTGGTATTTGTGACGGCGACCAAAAAAGGTCTGTGGCCCTTCTTCTTTTTGGCTCGCGATCTATTTCGATATATTTTTGTGGTTGTTCCCATACATCGACATAGGTCGCAGTTAGTTAAGTAACTGCAAATAAGTTTGTGTTACGTTCTTTCTGAATTTCTAAGAAACGAGCCTCGCTTGTAGCTCGGGCCGCAGATATCTGCGATCTCGGCCTTTCTTTATTTTACCACCCTAGTTGTGTAATATACTAATATATTGGGTATATACGCCAATGAAAGTTACCTTATGTCTTTGTTTAAAACATGAAATTACGTACGTTTCAAGCTGAATTCCTCGAAACTACCGATAAGGTTATGAAATGATCTAATGCAACGTTCTAATATGAGGTGTTTTAGAAACTTAGATACGTCTATTTTTTAAGCACCTTAAACTTATCGAAATTTACCCGATATCTTAGTCAAAATATAAAAAACAGATAAATAGTCAAACTTCGGCCGTTTAGGTACGCACGATACAATATTCAAGGCCGAGGCGAAGACAGTGCGAACCGTAGGTACTGGAGCATTCTTACGCATTCTTAAAACTTTGTTTGTAGTGCGTTCGTTCACGGTGCGCACACATACAAGCTCGCCATGTATCTTTTGGAAAAGTAATTTTTTGGTCAGCCGTTATTAAAATTGATCCGCAAAAAAAATAAGCAGTTAAATCATTTGGGCAGCATACAAAGCTTTGGCTGGCAATAAATAAAAATCGGGCGGCAACTCTTGTTCAGCAAACAATTTAAAAACGGTTAACATTTTAACCAATATTAATCTGCTTTTTTTATCATTTGGCTGCCTAATAACCAGTCGAGCTGCAAAATAATAACTTGGGCAGCAAGATTTTACAATTGGTCAGCAGAGAGTTTAATTGCGATATACAGGGTGTCACTGTTATAAATACAGGGTGTCACTGTGTTATTTATATACAGGGTGTCACTGTAATGTATACAGGATGTCACTGTGATATATACAGAATGTCATTGTGATATATAAAGGGTGCCATTGTGTTATATACAGGGTGTCACTGTGATAGATACAGGATGTCACTGTCAGCAGAGAAAACATGTCTGTAAGCAATTTAATTGAGATATACAGGGTGTCACTGTGATATATACTGGATGTCACTATGATATCACTATACAGGGTGTCACTGTGTTATATACAGGGTGTCACTGTGATAGATTCAAGATGTCACTGTGATATATACAGAGTGTCACTGTGTTATACAGGGTGTCCAGTAATTAATAGCCAATCTTCTAACCACTGAGAGGGCACCTTAGGCTGGTTCAGAAAATCGACTTTTAGGTTTAGTAAAAGTCCCTTGGTTTTCGAGATTTTCAGACTTTTCTTAATTTTCAGTTTTTGGTCTCGTGTTTCACTGTAATGATCGTCTAGGTCACAAATGAAAATATTTTTACTGGCTATTAATTACTGGACACCCTGTATACAGGGTGTTACTGTAATGTATACAGGGTGTCACTGTGTTATATACAGAGTGTCGCTGTGATAGATACAGGATATCACTGTGATATATACAGTGTCACTCCCAAAAATAGGTAGGTTAGGGTTATTTTTTTAATGGCCCTAAAAACGAAACGGCTCCTTAAAAATAGGTAGGTTAGGGTTATTTTTTTTTGATTACCCTAAAAACGAAACGGCACCCAAAAATAGGTAGGTTAGGGTTATTTTTTTTGATGACCCTAAAAACGAAACGGTTCCCAAAAATAGGTACGTTAGGGTTATTTTTTTTTGATGACCCTAAAAACGAAACGGCTCCCAAAAATAGGTAGGTTAGGGTTATTTTTTTTTGATGACCCTAAAAACGAAACGGCTCCCAAAAATAGGTAGGTTAGGGTTATTTTTTTTTGATGACCCTAAAAACGAAACGGCTCCCAAAAATAGGTAGGTTAGGGATATATTTTTTGATTATATATCACAGTGACACCCTGTATATATCACAGTGACATCCTGTATCTATCACAGTGACACCTTGTATATAACACAGTGACACCCTGTATCTATCACAGTGACACCCTGTATATATCACAGTGACATCCTGTATCTATCACAGTTACAACCTGTATATAACACAGTGACACCCTGTATATATCACAGTGACGCCCAGTATATATCACAGTGACACTCTGTATCTATCACAGTGACACCCTGTATATACCACAGTGACACCCTGTATCTATCACAGTTACATCCTGTATATAACACAGTGACACCCTGTATCTATCACAGTTACATCCTGTATATAACACAGTGACACCCTGTATATATCACAGTGACACCCAGTATATATCACAGTGACACCCTGTCAGTGACACCCTGTATATATCACAGTGACACCCAGTATATATCACAGTGACACCCTGTATATAGGTATTACTGTGACACCTGCTACTTGACAGCTGACAATTACCGTATGACAAAATACGCACACGATTGGCGACAGAATAGTTGCGCCCATTTTGTGAATGACCAGTTAGGTTTTATTGCCCCCTTTTTTTTGATTCATCAAAAATGAAATATTTTGCTTACATACTGATTGCTTACCAAAATTTGATTAACCGTAGATCGCTTAATGCAGCTCAAATATTTAATTTGCTGACCAAAATAATTTAGAGCAGTTCAGTATATCATTAATTGCAGCCTGATTTATAAATGTTTGCTAACCATAAGTTGCTTACCAACTAGCTATTTTGGCTGACCAAATGCAAATTTCTGCTGACCAAAATATGAATATTTTGCTGATCGATTAAATGATACCCTATCTTTTGCAGGAAGAAAAATTACTGTGTCTCAGTCTCGGCTTGACTTGTTGATTCTTACTCTAACAAAAGTAAGAAAAGCGCTACCTTGTCTTTAAAGAAACAAAATACTTATTTAATAAATTTCAGGATAAAATCCAACAGATGGCATGGTCGACTAAATTCAGTTAAACCTTCGCGTCACGCGTCAAAGGTATAACATTAAGCAAAGAAAACTATACGGAGGTGAAACACCATTTTATCTGTGCTGGTTGATAAATTTGCTACCAACGGTGGCTGGTAGTAAATCGCGCTGAACGTGTGGGAGTGGCGCCCTCGTAAACTGAATGGTTAAGTTTGCGGGAGGAAGGTAACTCGGACGGGGTATTACGCAGAACAGCCTTATTAGTTACCCGATGCCGTCCCTCGCCTCCTTCGGTGTGAATCCCCGACATTTTCAGACGTCCTATAATGCCATGATGGTAAAATATAGATGAATAACTTAATTGAGATCCGAGCATATGTGTGTGTCGTGTGTGTCTAGGAAAGTAGCCTGTACCCAGCAGTGGGACGTATATTGGCTGATGTTGATGATGATGATGATATATGCTAGGCTTTGTCGATCGATAAATAAACGATAAACTGACAAGTATGTAAGTGCGAGAGAGACGGATGTTTTATCATTTATTTCTTCTTCTTCATCGTATCCTCATGGCTGACGGACGTGACGGCTGCGGGAACTCTTCACCAACGCTCTCCAAGCTGCACGATTTTGGGCTTGATGAATGCTAGCCTGTAATGTGGCTCCAGTTGCAGATGTAATTGTGTCCGTCCATCGCCTAGGCATACGGCCCCTACTCCTTTTTCTGCCATGCGACCAGTAATTAGGAGCTTTTCCAGACTATCCGGACCTGACCTGACCAGATGCCCGAAGAATCTTTGGACACGTTGTGTAGGTGGAGAGTCTCGTTTTGACGTTGAGCTCGTCGAGAAAAGAATCATTCGTGCGTCGCTCAGTCATCATTTATTTATCGATCGACAAAACCTAGCATCACCAAATATTCCACCAACATCTTTATACTTGATGAAATTACTGTTTGGTGGACATCCTCGTTACAACGCCGCTGTTACGCTCACAATGATTGTGCTCTGCTCTCTGGCGGTTGACAAAAAGTCAGCGAAGCGGGAAGGTTCAGATAAACAACGCAAGACGCGCGAGTAGCGGGCTCGAGGACTGATGAAGGAAAAACGTATAATGGTCCACATATAGATATAAAATGGGATGTCCGTAAAAGAAATACCGTAAGGTCGCGGTACTTTTACCTTCTAACTCAGTGTTTTTCAAAGTGTGGGTCGCGACGACCCCCTGGGGGGTCACAGAGCCTCTTAAAGGCGGCCGTGGGGGTCGAGAAACCTCAAACAAAAAGGAAAACAAAAAAACAAAAAAGTGAAACGGAATAAAATTCAGGTCAAAAATCATGGAGGAAATATTTCGCGACACACATATGTCGCGAAATATTTTTGCATGCAAAGGGGGTCGTACCATGAAATAGTTTGAAAAACACTTAGAATCTAACTTATACATGGTGGATATTTTTTTGAGGGAAATTAAGTGCCTTAAATCCGTAAGGTAGCTCATTTTACTTAAAGGAGACATTCTTTTATTTAAAAAAACAAACAAAACTGTATTCCAAATTTTTCTTAAATTCGCTTGTTTCACCCGGGAATCAAACCAGCTAGCACTAAAAATAAACACTCGCTGTTTTATTCCACTAATCTATAGCATTATAATTCAGGAATCCTCTCTAATAAACATTTGGTCTTAGAAATAAAAAAATATCAACAATGTTGGGGCCGATCACTAGTAGAGTGGGAGAGGCATCGATAATTGAGTTTATCGATATATGCGATCCGTAGCTGTCATTTAATTTTGCCCCCCGAGTTTCCGAGGTCTGGTCATTAGCAATAGAGGTGACGCAGGGTGTCGCCTATAGGGCAGTAGCGTGTCGAGGTCTAGGACGTTTACTTTACTGGTTTTCAAATTGCACTATTTTCGCCTAAATTAATTAACACACTACACTGACTAGAACATTGCCTAGCCTGTCATATTGCCAAATACAATTGAGGCCAAATAATGCAGAATGTGCCTCGAGCCAAATCTGGTGGAACAAACGTATTGACAACGGCACGAGTGTAATGAGCGATGTTAGCATTTGACTATACATACAGGGTGACTGGAAATTCGCCGTATTCCTTGATAGGGGTTTTTCTACAGCTCATTTTCAATGATTTAGGCCCAGTCAACTAGGGGTCAAAACTCCTTGGTTTTCGAGATATGTTTTCTTTTTAAATACCCGCCTCTTGACATAAATCTGGTGATAAAGTGCTAGACGAACTTTAATGCATTTGGGCTCGTACTACTATTTCAATCAATATCAAAAGAGTTACATTAATTCCGTTACATTGTCAGTTTGAAACAAAAAATGATACGCCTGAACGCGATACAAATTAAAATTCCTGCAATAACGCGAAATCTCATAAAAGGTTAACGTGAAATGTCGTTCCGTTAATCGCCGTTTGTTTTTGGCTGGAAATCGGCCCGGCTGTAATTACGGCTGAACACGTGTGCCGCGCACGGGTTACTAGATGAAAAACCAAGAAGTGTGGAGAAAAAACTCGATTTGAAACGAGTAAAGTTAAAAATGTAGGTACAGCTGATTGCAGACAGCGTTTCGGTCCAAAGTACCTAATCCAGGCCGGTTTTTGCGGCTTTTTTATTTCTCTAATCTAACAGGTTTTTTACTGTACCCGAAATTTGTACAAATTATATTTAAGGTCCTGTTAAAATAAGCAAAATGAGGAAATATGTTGAAGTTTTAACATCAATACCTAAAGTGCATTATTGTTTTTAGACCTAACAAAATTGGATGGGAAAGTTCATTTTAAAAGTAAGTATGAGAATATTAAAAAACGATTAATATCATTGAATAGCCCACAAAATGTATGGTTACTTTGTTATGAAATCGTTAGTTTGAACATAGCTGCAAGACAAATTCTTGATTTCCCCATACAAAGTATAACCGTGTGTCGTCAAACGCTAGTATGATTTAGTATGAATCGTTTTTTTTGGGAAAGGTTAAAAATGTGACTTTATCAATATTGTATCTCGGTGAGTTTTTATGATATTGAAGTAGTTATTTCACTAATATTTCTATTATTGAATGGACTTTCTATAACATGCCACAGAAAGAAAGCTGTAAAAAAGCCTACTGTTGCCATTCGCAGATAAACGCATTGAACAATTGGTAATTTTTAACCTCACTGAAAAGTCTTAGGACTTTTCTATGATTTTTTTTTGTAATCATTACTGCAATTCACTTAATAAAAGATGAATTTAAATATATAGAGGGTATAACGTATTTTATTTTGATATAATATTTTCATTACGTTGTGTTGTGATATTACCAGAATATTATTCTTTTGGTTACCTTGATTATTACCTTTTTTTTAACAAAAAAATATATAATTCACTGTAACATATTGGGAGACCAAAAATCCTGAGATTTTCGCAGTACTGCTGTAATTCGTTCATAAGCCCAAAAATCCTGAAATATCGGGACAAATCCTGAAGTCTGAGGACGAATTTCGAGATATGGCAACCCTGCACACATTGGGTCCGTGTGCACTACGTTCACTGTCGAGAAACATCGATTGGTACTTAAATTGATAAAAGATTTACGGTGTTTTACTGTTACAGTGAATATATAATTAGTGTAATGGATATCCACATAATTAGCTCAACGAATACTATATAAATAGTGTACCTGTGTACAGAACAGGGATGTACAGATTCTGTACACTGTAGGAGACAGCGATCGGTACTTAAATTGACATGTGATTCACGGTGTAGTGCCAGTACAGAATATAATTATCCTTTTAATGATTTTATTGGATCGAAAACCACACATTTACGTTTTATATAATCAGTGAATATTTAGTGCACAGTAATTCACATTTCACATTAATTTAGTGCATTCACTGATTTAATGCAAAGTATAAAGACGAACAAGCAGTCCAACTTCGGCCGTTTTGGAGCGCGCGACACGTGTTTACACAGACTCGCGATAGCACATCTGTGTGAGTGCGATCCATACCGGAGCATTCTTACGCATTATTATTTCTTTGCTTGTAATGCGTTCGTACCCGGCGCGCACACATTCAAGCACGCGATGTACTTTTTGTAGGAACAATAACTGGCCAAGAGCATGTCGGACCATGCTCAGTGGAGGGTTCCATAGCCGTAACTATAAGGTAAAAAATACGATGTAAAAAAAGTACAACAACAAAAGAGCGTATTTTCATAGCAATTACGTCCTTTTGCTGAGAAGCGCAGTTTATCGGCAATAACTCAAAAACGGTTAATCCGATCTTGTTGAAAATAATTTTCGTTGAAAGTATTATTTGAGCGTTATCTTTGTAATTTTTTTTATATTTTTCGAACACACGGCTTAGAAGATAGAGGGGGGGGGGACACAATTTTCACAACTTTCGGAGCGATTATTTCCAAAGGTATTCACTTAATCCAAAACATTACTTAAGAACCTTAAAATATTTTCAAAAGAGCTGTCGAACAATGTACCACACGTTGACATTTTGTAAAAAAAAAATTTTTTAGCTTCTGTTACATGCCCCCCCTAGATTTTTTTATTTTTATTATTTAACTACCAAACTTAGTTGCGGCATCTACAAGACATATATATTCCAAATTTCATCAGTATAGGTCTTGTAGTTTTTGAGTAAAATGCCTGTGACATACGGACGGACGGACGGACGGACGGACGGACGGACATGACGAAACTATAAGGGTTCCGTTTTTGCCATTTTGGCTACGGAACCCTAAAAATGACTGCTATTATACTGTGTTTAAGGTACTTGTCCCTCCACCAACGAGTCATCATCATTAGCCTATATCGATACCTTTAGGCTCAAAGGGCGTAAACGCCATTAGAACCTGCGGCGTTTACGCCCTTTGAGTCTAAAGGTATCGATATACGTCCGACTGCTGGTCACAGGTGGTGCAATAAAGTTTAAATAAATAGTAGTGCATTTAGCTTGAGTTTAGACTTACATTCAGGTAGTAAAAATGTACTAAACTCGGTAACTTAATAGTAAGCCAACTGAGCCATTTTACCATCAACTCGCTGGCTCAATATTACAGGATTCTATGTTACATTTTCAGGATAGTTAAAATCGGAATTTGTGTCACAATGAAAATGTTTAAGTTTCAATTCATCCCTCGTAATATTCAGCCAGCGAACTGACAACTATTAAAAACATAATAAATAATTATAACAGAAGCCTAACTACAATTCTTTGATTACGTGTGAAGTTACAAACCCGCAGTAAAATCAGCCACTGTGCTAAAATTGCTTGTTAAACTTTGTACGTGAGACCTCCTATACTGAATTAAAACTTGCAGCACAAATGAAAATGAACTCTATTGTTGTAGAAATAAAATTGAATACGAAAGTACTTCCTAAACTAAACTCATAGAGCAAACGTGGGTAGTTGCATAGGGGAGCGACCACAAAGTCGCCAACCCTAATTTACGGGCGACAATATAAAACAGAGGCAGCCCTAGCCTTTCATTAAGGGTTTGTACCCTATTAACAGGCTTTGCAAGTGTTTAATGTGATTTTGTGTCAGGCATATTATATTTTATAAAAAAAAATATAGTTGCAATTATTAGGTATTTAAAAATATCGTTTAAATATTGGAAACCTTATCCAACAGGTAGGCAGTTGCTAGGTAAATTAACATTATGTTGCGCACAAATCATAAGGGCTAATATGCCGTAAAGAAACATAAATTAGCAAAAATCGTGTTTATTATTCAAATATCAATATTGGTTCTATAATAAAGTAAAAGTATCTCTCTGTTGTCGGTTACAAGACGATCGAAGTAAAATCTTCGCCTCCATTTAACTAGCCACTTTCACAATCGTACGTAATTACGCCAACTCGTTTGTAAAAAAATGACTCAACCTTTCTCGTTTTTGAAGTCGCGAATAAAAGCAAAACAGAACACAAGCAAACAGAAATAATTAATTTACTCAAAGCAAAAGCTAATATCCATGCAATTTAGCACAGGCTCTAGTTGCATGCGGGAAAACCGCGCCAACCCTAATTACTGGCACAGAACCAACTAGTGGCAACCCTAGTCTTTCATCGCAGGGTTACCCCATTAACACATTTGCATAGTGGATTCGGATTTGAATTAGTTTTTGCGCTATTTAGTACCATACATACATTAACCGCTATCCTCACCAAGGGACAATGATTAATTATTATCATAACTAGAATTTATATGTGGCTTTGCGGACTTACAATCATTAATTCTGTGGAAACAGCCAGTGGAAACGCTGGAAAAGATAAGTAAACGCGATTTAATCCGTTTGAATTGAAGGGATTTTTACAATAACCACATTTTTATTTAAAAAAACCCGACCGCGATGCACTTTGAAACTGCATAAAATCCGCCATTTTGTTTATTTTAACGAATTTCATACCCAGTGACACTCGCGCCATCAGGATGAATCTAATGATGTATCATTTATCAAAATCGGATGTGCCGTTGAGTAGTTACGAGCGGACATAGAAACGGACATACATACATACATACTTACATACATACATACAGGTCAAACACATAACCCTCCTTAGGGCTTCGCCGCAGTCGGGTAAAAACAACATAACTGACTAAACTGGTTGACACTGGTTTCTCTATAAGTAACTATCAACCAGTTATATTGTTTTTCTAAACATCCATTCAATTGTTTTACTACAATGAGCGATAATCGTGGAAACCGAAGACAATATTCTGTGTTGTGCATGCAATACCGGTTTAACTTGTATGGGCTAATACCGAAAAACCGGTATTATCCAATAATAATTCTGTGGAAACAAGTTAAAGCCTTATTTTAGGTACGTTTTCTGTTGGATTATTTTATAGTATAGGTTTAACTTAGGGTTTCATGCAAACGTATCTTGTATGTAAACGTACCTCGGTCTCAAAAACCGTGTTTTTCTGGAATAAAAAACGTGACTTCACATTGGTTTCTACGGAAAAAGTATTATTAATTATCCTTCATGAAAAATAAGTTTAGAATAGTAAAAATTCTGCATAACAATGTTGTCTGTAAAATGGCTTGGAATTTTTGGGTGGGTTTTGGTCTATTGCAACTGTACAAATTGTCACCAAAGTTAATGTAAAACATTTAAAAATACATACTAATGTCTTTGTACAGAAAAGCAGCACTTTGATTAAGCACTTAAAGAAAGAAAAGCAATTCTGAAAAAAATACAATTCCCCTACTGATACAACAAACCCTGTGTTTGAATATTACTGCACTGCAAAAAGCTCGGCTTAATAAACCCATCGAACAACTCTAATCGGAATATTTACCGAATACAGTTTAAATACAACGGAATCCGGGAGGAATTTAATTTAGAGGGTTTAAATGTCCGGGTATCGGAGGCTCCTTGTTTTTGCCCGCGCCTTATTTATGTGGCCGCCACGGCGATATCCCACGGTTTCGTTCGTTTTTTGGGATTAATTGAAATAAATGCATCATACTCCGCAAACGAACTAGTAGAGGATACAATTTCGTATTTTTGTGTGCTGTTTTGTATAGACATTAAGGTTGAGATTCTTAATCTTTTTTTGGCCATGGACCCCCTACATTATTTCGAAGACCTTACAGACCCTTTACGAATGTAATCAGAGAAAAAGAAAATCAAGGACACATGAAAGTTCGTGTTGTATGCATCGCCACGGCCCCCGGATCTTGTATCACGGACCCCTAAGGGGTCCATGGACCACGGTTTAAGGAACCCTGGATTAAGGTAAACGTACTAGTCCTAGTGTTGGACAGGCTAAATACGTTAATACCCGATAGTTGACATTTTGCTGTCACCTCCATTACTAATGATCATACGTGTGCTAACTGGGGGCACGCATACTAAAGTGATGTAGCTAATTATATTATCGACTAATTATATCGATGTTACTGTCAAGATCAAGAATGACAAGATGTTATTCTACAATAATAAATACCATTAATTCTAAATACAATAAACAAATTTATTTATTTTTAATCCGAATAAATAATAAACAAATTTAAATAATCATTTAGAGCCAATTAATTAACTTTGCTTCACGTATTTGTATATCAGAATATTCACTAATCCACGAGTTAATACAATATTCACGTGTTTTCGTTTTGGGCAGTACAATTGACATCATATTAATCCTCTTTATAGTAATAGAGGATCTTAATGCGCACATGTACATACAAAATCTATCAACTAATATATCGATATCAAATCTCTACATCGTGCCGCAAATTAGCACACGTATGCTAATAATGACTTAACGTTCAAGATGGTATCACTGGGAAAGTGGTAAACACTCGGACGTCTACCTCATTTCGATTTCAAATAATACATTTATTAAATAAGGAATTAAATATCCTATAGTTTTCTTCATTTTTGGGGATTTAATCGACGTAAATGCATCATACTCCGCAAACGAACTCGTAAGTTTGTACAGACTTTTGTACAGACGTTATGCATTTATAGTTTAACAATAAACATATACAAAAGATACCTCATTTTATTCCCTAAATTCTTTCGCGTCACTCACTCGGTCAAGTTTTCGACTTCCAATATCACAGCAAACTATTTTGTAATTCTTGACAAATTCCTCAAGTATGCATTAGAAAAATATTTACGTTTCACTTCACAAAACTTTTAAAACCGCAGGTCACAATGTCTGCATATTTGCAAAACGAGGTAAACAGATGCGGAATGCAGTGCGAGTAGATAAATAAGTCACCGCTGGGACTCAAACAAATCTCCAAGCATTTGCATCTCGGCAGCCGTAAACATATGAGTTTCAGTTAAGCGAACAACTTCAATAACTTCGCTGACGTGAACATCCAGAACTAATATCGGGATGTAAATCGTGACGCGACTGCGTGATGCAAATGTTTAGCGACGTTACACAATATAGTGACGCAGTTTTAAACCATGGAGTTGGCAGACGCCCCTAAGAATATCTGGCGACACAGCGGCTTATGACAGTAAGTGAGCTGTCATTCAAGCCCGAAAAGGCATATCCCAAGCATCGAAATATAAAAAGTATGGAAGCGTAACTGAAGCTCAAAATCGGCCCCACGGAATAAGTACTAACGAGGCGGAGCTAGCACTTAGTACTGAAGAAAAAACTGTAGCGGCAAATGAAATTCTCACGTCAGTAGGCTTTGTATTGTAACCAATCACAGATTTTTGTCTTTTAAACGATATGCAACCTATCCAAAAATGAAGATATCTCAAACTTTATACTAATATTTGTCATAAATGATTTTAAACTCACACATAGTAAACATTAAGTTTGTTATCAATACCACTTGATACATGAGACATATTGATTTTATAAAGTAGGCGTTGTGGGGCAACTTTCAACGTCAATTTAGTTAGACATTATAGTTCCATACATTATATTTCGATGGTCCCGAGTTAGTACTAGGGCGATTTATGCAACTCGACCTTACTCCACCCTCTGCCCTTTTGCGCCCCGGTGATGGCTCTAATCTGATTTTACTCAGGCTGTGATTTTGATTTTGGACACTTATAATCAAGTGCATTCCAATCAATCTTAAAAGCTAATAGAATACCTAATCAGTTTGAAGGAGGTAGGTAAAATTATCGAATGTAGAGCATAAACCGATAGACGAAGCGTGTGTTGTCCCACAAGTCTGAAAACCTTACAAAGGTCGTAGAAAGCTGATGGGTCCAGAAAGGAGCAAAAGCGTGTGTCTGTCTGCTGTGTAAGAAAGTATTATTCGAAAAGTAGTGACAGAGCCTTACTAGGTAACGTTCCAAGTATCATCTATATTGATTGCCCCTGGAAATATGGTCAAACTACAGAGGTAGCAGGAAAAAGTATATGTACCTCGCGTGCTAAAAAGAAATGGCGGTGGCCTACTTTGCACGCCCTTAACTTCATTCGCCGTTAATATTATTATCAGATATGAAAATCTGATAATAATGGTATAATTTATTGATCAAATACTAAATGAAATGGAAAATTTATGTTTTCCATCACTAAATTACACTTTTGGCGTCAAACAACAAGCGGGAAACGTTACACGGTTGGTTCCCATACAAATCTATGAACTATTTTACTTCTATCTCGATATATTTCTGTGGTTGCAAGCGCGTTGTCTCCCTGAATCTAAGATGGACTGCTTCAAGTGTTTGTAATTACACTGTTTAAATCTTCAAACAGAAACAATGCAATGCATCGCTGTTTGGAGACGGAGATACAAATCGACGAAATATTTCCTTCTATATAGATATATTTCTGTGGTTGCAAGCGCGTTGTCTCCCTGAATCTAAGATGGACTGCTTCAAGTGTTTGTAATTACACTGTTTAAATCTTCAAACAGGAACAATGCAATGCATCGCTGTTTGGAGACGGAGATACAAATCGACGAAATATTTCCTTCTATATAGATATATTTCTGTGGTTGCAAGCGCGTTGTCTCCCTGAATCTAAGATGGACTGCTTCAAGTGTTTGTAATTACACTGTTTAAATCTTCAAACAGGAACAATGCAATGCATCGCTGTTTGGAGACCGAGATACAAATCGACAAAATATTTCCTTTTATATAGATATATTTCTGTAGTTGCAAGCGCGTTGTCTCCCTGAATCTAAGATGAACTGCTTCAAGTGTTTGTAATTACACTGTTTAAATCTTCAAACAGGAACAATGCAATGCATCGCTGTTTGGAGACGGAGATACAAATCGACGAAATATTTAGTTCTATATCGATATATTTCTGTGGGTCAAACTGACAACAGAATTCAGCTTCATGTTGCTAAGCGTTATGATTACCATCGAGTCAGTCATGCAAAAATCCACCACAAAACGTTACAGAACGCGTAAACACGGACAAGCAATCTGCCTCTATTCCTACGGACGGCTTGTTTATTTCTTAATTGATTAAATCCCGGCCTTGGAATTTTGTCCTGGATATTTTTCCCGGATCGCGGAATTCCGAACCCTCTTCAATTAGAGTTCGGCCCGCTCGAGTAGTTGCCAGTTAGGCTTTAACTGTTCTTTAAACAATTTGTTTTGTAACTGGGTCGTAACATCGAGAAGCTAATAATTTACGGGTGTTTGTGAACTAGTTATGATAGTTGTAACTGGGTCGTTTAAAAAGTGCGTAAGTAGTTAAGGGCTTAATTTAATAAAATGTTAAACTTGTTTCTTTGTGTGACGTAACTTTCGTTATACAGCCGGTGGCCTGTACTAGGAGCAAATAATTAATGTAACTTTTACTCCTTAAACTGAAGAACATTTGTTGAGCGAGATTTAAAAATAACTTATGTTTTCATTTTTAGTACAAACGAAGCCACTGTTAACTTTAACACGTTGCAATAAAGTTGAAATTCGTTTACAAACGTACAGTTAACAGTGTGTTCTATTGCACACTTCAAAGTTTATTTGCAACCGCAATGCATTGCGATGTTTTTTACGTTTGTAGCGTGACAATCGACGTCAACTAGACTTGTGTCAACGTACATTGAGAATACTATTTTATTTGTGTGAAAAAGAGAAAATCTAAAGTTCACATAATTTTCCAAAGTTTTATTGTTTGACAAGTAGAATCTACGTTTTAATTATTTGCTTCTTTTACAGGCCCCATCCAGTATAAATGAGCAAGATTAACATTTTACTAGATTAAGCCCTTAATTATGTTAATTTGTTTTTAAAACGACCGAACGAAGCAAATGAATAGGTTTTTGTATCTGTTTTTTATGGTTAACAAACAGTATAGGTAAGTGACCTGAAGTGACAGCTTGGGGAAGGTCGCTGATGATGTTCTTTTTATTCTATAACTGACCTGCGATTGATCGACCTCCTTTTACCTGTAGAGTTAATTAAATGAAAAAAAAATATTTTTATTAAAAAAAGCCCGACCGCGGTGCACTTTAAAAATGCATTAAATCCGCCATTTTGTTTATTCGAACGAACTTCATACCCAGTGACACTCGCGCCATCAAGACGAATCTAATGATGTATCATTTATCAAAATCGGTTGTGCCGTTGAGTAGTTACGAGCGGACACAGGAACGGACATACATACATACATACATGTCAAACACATAACCCTCCTTTGGGCTTCGCCGCAGTCGGGTAAAAAGACATCGTGATTAAAATAACACACCAACTAGGTAAGCAATATTCGTTGTACTTATATTAACTAGAATTAATTAGCAGATAACATGATTGATTACCGAGGAAACGCGACAGTTGAAAGGTTTACAGCCGTCATTGATCTAATGGCTAATTGTGTAATGCATTCTGACAGTTGATATCGGCTTGTAATATTAATTTCCGTGCATGTATATCGAATATCTACAGGATTATTATTAAATACGCCACAATCTATAAATATAAAACAGTCCCGTGACTAATAATGTATTTACCAAAGAAATATATAGAGGTAGAAGGAAAGCATGTACCTGCGTACTAAAAAGTAGTGGCGGTGACTTTGCACGCCGTTAACTTCAGTTTCCGGCAATATTTGATTTGATTTGAAAATCTGATAATAATGGTATAATTCATTGTTCAAATACCACCAAATTAAGCGGAAATTTTGTGTTTTCCATCACTAAATTACACTTTTTGCGTCAAACGCCGAGCAAAAAATGTTACATGCTTGGTTGTAATACAAATCGACGAACTATTACCTTATATGACGACCTCTTTAGCTTAGTTGGTAGTGACCCTGCCTATGAAGCAAGAGGTCCTGGGTTCGAATCCCGGTAAGGGCATTTATTTGTGTGATGAGCACGAATATTTGTTCCTGAGTCATGGATGTTTTCTATGTATTTAAGTATTTGTATGTATGTATCTATTAAATATATCGTCGTCTAGTATCCATAACACAAGCCTTATTGAGCTTACTATGGGACTAGTTCGATTTGTGTAAGATTGTCCCCTAATATTATTTATTTATTTATTTATTATATCTCCATATATTTCTGAGGTATTGACTGACAACAGAGGAAATATCTACAGAAATTTTCTCCATTCATTCACCCCCAAAATCAAATGCAAATTGAAAGTTTGCATAATAACCACATTTTTATTAAAAAAAACCCGACCGCGGTGCACTTAGAAACTGCATAAAATCCGCCATTTTGTTTATTTTAACAAAGTTCATACCCAGTGACACTCGCACCATCAAGAGGAATCTAATGATGTATCATTTATCAAAATCGGATGTGCCGTTGAGTAGTTACGAGCGGACATAGGAACGGATATACATACATACATATATACATACAGGTCAAACACATAACCCTCCTTTGGGCTTCGCCGCAGTCGGGTAAAAACGTCATCTAGTTGGATAGTTCTCTGCGATTTTATACCGTTTTGCTTGCTTCATTACCATCGCCACTATTATTGGCCGTTTTATAAAAGCAATCTGGATCATTAAGATAAAAATAGCAGAGGCACGCGACTTCTACAAGATAACCGAAAACGACTCCATAGTTTATAGGGAGCTCATCCATAATGTGGCGATGGTAATGATGCGATTGGTGCGACTGTTTAGTCGCAGAGAACTACCCAGTTACCTTATAAAACCTAATAAATATAACACAATGAACAAATAAAATGAAATAAACTGATAGGTTTATTCCGATATCATATCAACTATGAACATTTTTGCTCATGCCTAAAATACTGCATTGCCAAAATACCAGATTTTTTAAAATATCAGATTCTCGATTTATCAGATTCCAGTCTTACCACATTCCTGTTACACTAGATTATAAAATCGTAGGTTACTCAAGGATCTAAATGATTTTATTGAATGTATTATTTTGGGAATCTGGTATACGGAGAATCTGATATATCGAGAATCTGGTATTTTGGGAATGGGCGAACATTTTAATAGCAGAGTTAGCTTGTTGGACGTTTAAAGGACCATGCGTCAAAATGGACCCAAGACCAACAGAGCTGAGAGTTGTGTCATTAAATAGTTCTGTACATGTACTTCATTTCATTATATGGGCACCAAGTTCAATTCCATTGCAGAACTGAGATATTCAAATTCAAAATATTATGAGCAGCGCTAAGTGAAGCGGGCGCGAGTGCCATATTTTTGCCCGCCCGTCGCGTGCGCCCGCTCCGTGCACCCGCGTTAGCTAGCGTAGGCGTATTGGCGTAGGCGTTTCTCATAGAAACTAAAATAGGAATATCTCAGTTTTGCAATGGAATTGAACTTGGTGCCGATAGAATGAAATGAAGTAAATGTAAAGACCTCTTTAATGACATAACTCTCAGCTCTGTTGGCTTTGGTCCTTTGTAGAAATACTATACAAAACCTTTATATGAGTGATTCACTGCGGGGCAAAAGCCACTCCTCTAGATTTCTAGGTTACCCCATTGAGAGTGTGTTGTGGCAAAGTATAAAGACAGAAATGTAGTCACTTCGGCCCTTTCCTCCACGTGCACGCCGTCGTCTCCGCCGGCGGGGACGGCCACCGCGGTAGTCCCACACTAAATCCTCTCCACATTACATAAAAACTTAGCTTAGAACCACTACCTACAAGACGAACTACTGTATCACATATTCGCTAGGTACACTCCCCACTTCGGTTCGAGTGTCCTTGCACGCCGATGAATAACTCCCGTGGTGCCGAGGTTTTGCCGAGGCATGCCTACCGCCACGAAGACCGATAGTTGCAACAGCTCAAAGAGCTACTTAGAGCATTTGTTCAAGCACAAAAAAAAAAAAAAAATTCGCCCCTTTCCGAGCGCACGATACCTATTCAATGTCGAGGCGCAGACGTTGCGATCCGGACTAGAGCATTCTTACGCATTTGTCATTACGCAAACTGTGTTTGTAGTGCGTTCATATATGGTGCACACATATACAAGCCGCGGGATGTACCTCTCAAGGAAGAAAAATTACTGCTATTACACTGTGTTGCTGGCCAGTTATTACTTAAGGAACGCGTTCAGTAGGCCTATGATGCTACACTTTGTCACGCGATAAATAAGTGCTAAAGCATCCGTCACGTTCTGACATTATAGTGTGTGAGAGTGACGGATGCTTTATCACTTAATTATCGCGTGACAACGCGTAGCATTATAAGCCTACAGGTTGTCTCACCTTCTCCGTATACACATATAGCAGAATAAGCTACAAATTGTCTGTACTACACCTAAGGACTCTCACTGTACAAATTTATTCTATACTAATAAAGCTAGTCTATTCTATTCTACACTGTCGCTTATATACAGTAATCAATGATGACATGTGTACAGTTTTAATTCAAAAACATTAAAACGTGTCTGAAAAAGTCCATAATATCCGCCAATCGCGCTGTCCGCACGTTTTCCGCCGAAAGATAAATGTAATTGGATTCGCGCTTAAAAACAACTGCGACAACGATTCCGTTTCGATTAATGCGAAAAACTGTACCGTTTTTGTGTTTAGCGATTTATCCAGCATTTTTACAACTTAATCAAAACACGTCCAATTCACTTGTTTATTTTGCGCGTTATTAGTTTTTGATTGGCGATGTCCTCGTTGTTAATATGACTATGCTGGCGACTTATAGAATGGGTTTTATTTAGGTGGATAAAAATATGTAAAGTCGGGGAATAAAAAGGTTCGTCACTGAGTTAAGGTTTAAAAGTGTCGAACCTTTTCATGCCGCGGCTATACATTATTTTAATTATATGTATACGATGAGATTAAGGTTGAAAAAAATGGTTTTTTTTTTACGGTAGTTATCTGAAGGACAACAGTGCGTCACTAATAGGATAACGATTCCCCTACGGCTACGCATCCCTAAAAAAGGTTGATATTCTCGCAAAATAGGCACATTATCAGATGAGTTTTCTGTTCTCTGCTCCTGTATCCATGTGTCTGATTCCCTTAACACGTTCGCCGGCAGTATCCAAATTGTGGAATGTACTAGAATGACAGCATTTTTTCTCCATACAATACCTATGATCTTATACAACGACAGCGGCAAGCGCCGTACCACAGTATAATAGCAGTAATTTTTCTTCATACAAAAGGTACATCGCTTGAATGTACACGCACTACAACCAAGTTTTAATAAGGGTTCCTTTTTTACCATTTTGGTACGGAACCCTAAAAATGCGTAAGAATGCTTCAGTATGGATTGCACTACACAGACGCGAGATCGTGCGTCTATGTGAATACGTGTCGCGCGCTCCTAAGCGGCCAAAGTTGTACTACTTGTTTGTCTTTATACTTTGGACGTATTGCGTGTGTGTGTTGACTTATACAGAAGCTTGCATCTGTGTGAGTCAGGGTCAAACTCGAGTTTGAGATTACACTCTGTTTCGGCGGTAGTGTCGTCGTTGCTGTGCTCCACATGACAGTAAACAATTGCTGCATGCCGTAATAATGGGGTTTTGATCGGCAAGCACCGTATTAACGTACAGGCAATCGTGAATAAATACTGCGTTAGCCGTACCGCCGGCGAAAGGGTTTAAATTCTTTTAACTGAGTTCCAACGGGCTCAGATCTAAGTAGCCAGGCCGTTATAAGTCTAGGTTTCTCTCTCACATTAATGCTCTGTGTAGTGTTTCGGGTCCAGCAGAGGAGCAGCAGGTGCAGTCCGGCCTTGGCGTCCCAGACGTGATATCAGGACATGAAAAGCTCTGACTATATACAATATGCAGCATCGGACTGCTGTTGCAGACCCTACTGGCCTCTCATATAAAAAAAATCCTATATTCATCTGAGAATCAAAATTAAAACTCACAACTAGGTATTCTGAACATAGGCCACACCGCGCATGATAATGACTCTGTCCCCGTGACATACAATTCCTTCCGAAAGAGTGTCTACAAAATGACAGTCACAAGTCAAGTCAGATAACATTATCGCGCACTATAAGTCATGCACACGCTCGCGTTAGGCACATTATCGGGGACATTAGAGATGGCGATGTTGTACAGTAATCTCCTTCAAAACAGTACCGTGGACTCAGGTTCCTATGTTCCAATGCACACAATATGATCTTAACTATAGGGAATACGCATGAAATTTTTTGTTTACTTACTTGAGCAATAATCATAACCGTCAACCGTCATAATAATCATCATATGAGAAACAGTATGAAAAGATATTTTTCGAATATCTATAAAAATAACCAAGGTATAAGCCATCAAAGATTTATCTCTATCTCTTTTTAGCAAAACAGTAAATTAGTATGGAGTTTGTATGGCAGACTGCGCTCTCGAGTAGACAGTTGCATGCTGTTCGGTGTGCTCCTCAATTTAAGCTGCTTCTGACCAGAGATCACGGGTCCGTCAATAAAGTCTCTTAATCTTCTTTAAATGAAGTTTAGAATAGAAGTAAAAAGGTACATTGATAGGTATATAATTAAGTATCAAGATGTGTTGCCGTTACGAATGTAAGATGCAGTCTGGAGTGCTCGGAGCGCGGCGTGACGTATATATCCGTGACGTCACCGCAGAACCGGTAAATAGATGCTCGTATGCTTTTATGTTGCGCCAACTTAAAAGCATACGTGCATCTATTTACCGGTTTATGACATTTATGGATATCGATATTTTTGTTTTAGATTTTTTCTTCATATAAGTTTTACAATTAAATGTGGGTGTCCCTTATTAGGCATAACTTAATAAACCTAATATTAAAATTCATAACAGTTTAGGCATACGATGATTAAGCATACCGATTAGATGGCATAATCATAAAAACGCATACTAGTTAATTTACATACCGATTGAATTGGCATACCTGAAATCCGCATAATGTTATTAAGTATAACGAACGCATACATTTATGCGTTCGGTATACGTGGGGCGTTACTTGAAAAAAAAATAACTTAATTGGTCCTTGTTGTTTACAGAATCCCTACTTTTTGGGATTTATCTACTAGTACTATTGTTTCTAATACAATAAAATATGTTCCCATTTTTACAATGTTTTTTTAAAGTTTTGTGGTTAATATATTTATTAATTTGTTTTTATGCCTGTATATGTAGGTTTATATTTGCCCCTGTGATTATTTATTTTTGGTAATTAGCTCTCCCTTTTATTACCCTTCGCACCACCTACTTTTCTGGTTTATTTTTGTGTCAATTCCGCTACTCAAATGTTGTCTGGAAGATATGGGCATTTCTATTTTAAAATGTACGGTTAGGCGAAAATTAAACTATGTTCAAATACAGTCTAACCTGTCAGTCCGTTGTAAGTTTGACACTAATCGTCAGTTCTGTAACGACCTGTTAACTGTCAGTTAAGAACGCACTTTAAATAAAAAAGCCCATATATCTGGGAGATATCGCTTTTTAGCTGTACGACCGCCTGGCCTACCTTTTTATTTTATTTCGCATATTTATGCACAAATAGCTGCGATCTGAGACATTTTTTTATTTAACTTACCACCTTAGGTGTATATTATAAATTATAATAATGCCTACGTAGGTTTTATACACCATCCAGTTTTTTTGATGCCTTACCTTAAAGGGATGTTTACCTTGTTGTTGTTGTTGTGAGCTTTCTTTATTATCTCCCGTGTTGTGTACATCATTTTATGTCTACACTAGTCCAGAAAGCGCCCGCTATGGCCAGGTGTGGCATAAATATTTTTTTTTTTACTTTTAGAGATTTTTTTGTCGGGGGTTTTTTATCTTCACTGTAGTTGAGCCACTAGGCCACTAACTGGGCGTACTGGGCGTTTTCTTACATAAATAAAATTTAACATATACTATAATAGTGTAGGTATTTCAATAAATAAATTCGAGAGAAAGTACTTTTACGTAATTAAACTGGAAGCGACAGTTAGTTTTCAAAACAAGTATGGATATGTCACTTTAAACATACTTGTACAAACTCTGCGATATCAATTATTCGATTGAGCACCTAAAATTAAAATGTCTGATTAGACCTATTCAAATTATACTTTTTAGTATTTACGTATGAACACTAATGTAATACCAAATAATTGTTATACGTTTTAATAGTATGCGAATTAAAATATGCGTTTTAAAATATACATTTTAATATTATACGAATATACAATTATGCGTAACAACGGTATGCATTGTCAAAATAGGAAGTTTTACTGTATGCGTTTTAATATAGACCCTTAAATGTTCCTTGAAAGACACTGAGATGAATCCTATAATCGATGTATCGACGAATATCGATATGAGAACTCTCTACTTGCCTTTCCATTTTGCACCAAAAACTTAAATATCGTAATGTCAAAAATATAGATATTCATAAAAGTCGATAAAAAAAATCGTCTATCTCCAATACCTGTCAGGCGTTTGCCCCCTAAATTCCGCGGTCTAGCCATTCTCACGAAGTATGTCTGCGGTCACCTAATTACCGCGACGCTGTTTTCATACTAAATGTATGGAGACGCGGTAATGAGACGCAGTCATACTGTAACGTTATACGTACATTTTTACTTAAATTATTACATAAAATACCTAAATTAATTAATTTCTACACTTAAAACTAATTATTAAATCAACTATTTACAAAAAATACTTAAAAACTATAATCGATTATCAAAATGCAATACGAATTCATCAATATTCTGAACGCATTCGAAAGCGTCATTTTAGCGCTCCTCGAACTTGTCCGTTTATCTTAGGATTTTTAGAAACTGCGTGTGGGAACACCACCGATCTTTTTGAAGAAAGCGCACGTCATGTCGCGGTCTCTTTTTTTTTTTTTTTTTTTTTTATTTATTTAAGGTCTACCAACAATTGTTGACAACAGTATCTTGCGAATTTACTAACTAGTACATTTGTATAGAATGATGTCACAATCACTTACAGGTAAACACCGCTTGCAAAATTGTGGAAATAAACAACTAAGAAATATCATATATAATTACGTACTATATGTTAACAGTGAAATATTAAATTAAATTAAATAATGTATAATAAAACGCTAGACCAAGGCCTAACGTTTTATAATACATTTTCGTATTGATTTTATAAATTTACCGAGCGGGTCAAAGTGTATGTCCACCGCGTCACTGCAAGCGTTGGCAATTTTACATAGCCTGCATATTGGTGAGTTGGTGCCTGATACTGATCTTCTGATGGGGGCGGACAAGGGAGCAATAGCATTGCGGGGAAAACGAGAGGGGGCGCGAAAGTTAAGCAAAGTTAATAGCTGAGGACTATCTATTTTGTGGTTAGTTAATTTGTGCAAGAAGATTGCGTCCAGGATCGTCCGTCGGATTTCCAGTGAATCCATTTTAAAATGCTGTAACTTTTTTTGATAGGATATCGATCTCTTAGCCATAACACGTGCCTGAAAAGCTATATGACGCGTGAATCTTTTTTGTATACGTTCCAACCGTAACGAATGAGTCGCGTAATGTGGTCTCCAGACAATGCTACAATACTCCAAGGTACTCCTCACCAGACTATTATAAAGTAATATTTTAGTTCCACTGCGCCTAAATGACCTGCTATTTCTTATGACAAAGCCCAAGGTCTTAGATGCTCTCTTAACAATATTTTCTATGTGGGGGATAAACGTTAACTTATTATCGAAAAGTACTCCAAGGTCGCGAATGTTTTCAACTTCGTCTAGCTTAAAACTGTCTATGTAATACTCTGACTGTGTTACGTTTTGTTTACGGGTAAATTTCATGTGGGTGCATTTTTTAATGTTCATGTTCATTCGATTATGCTTACACCAGTTGGTTAGTCTAACGATATCACTTTGGAGAAAGTCTATATCCTCAGCTGTGTTGATAACGCGTGCGAACTTTAAGTCATCTGCATACATAAACACCGCAGAGTAGTTGAAACATTCTGTTACATCGTTAATAAATAAGTTAAATAGGATTGGCCCTAAATGCGAGCCCTGAGGAACGCCGGATGTTATACTGCGGTAAGTTGATTGATAGCCATTTACCACCACATAGAAAACTCTCTCAGTTAAGTATGACTGCAACCACTTTAACATAGAACCCGATATTCCGTATGCTGATAGCTTGTAAATTAGTATAGAGTGAGAAACTGTATCAAAGGCTTTACTAAAATCAGTATATATCACATCGGCCTGTTTACCAGAGTCTACGGCACTCGTCACAAGCTCAGTAAAGCTTGCTAAGTTTGTACCTGTCGATCTAGAACTGACAAATCCGTGCTGGTGGTCAGTCATATAAGGTTTAAAATGTCTTTTTATGTATGGACAAACAAGTGATTCCAAGATTTTAGCACAACATGATAGAATCGATATTGGTCTATAATTTGAAATCATGCTGTCGTCACCTGGTTTAGGAATAGGTACAACCTTAGCAATCTTCCAGGCTGTGGGAAATACTCCTGAAGCAAGCGATTGGTTAAAAATTAGCAATAAAGGATCAACCAGCTGAGATGCACAAGAAACGATAAAGATAGGCGGGATGTCGTCAGGTCCGGCTCCTTTGCTACAATCCATACCTTTTAGTTTAGTGAGTAATGTTTCTCTGTCTATGACAACAGATGGTAAACAGTGGCTATTATTGGCAAGAGACTGTAACAATGGAGAATCAAGTTCTATGTCTACGTCATCAGAATCTGTGGTATAAACTGAGTAAAAATAGGAAGCAAACATGTCACAGATTTCATTGTTGTCAGTGGTAACAGTTGAGTTATGAGAAATCGACGCCGGATACACACTTGATCCACCTCGCTTAGCCTTAATATGCGACCAAAACAACTTAGGATTTGAAGAAAGCTCATCTTCCACCCTTGCTATGTAAGCATTGTAGCGTGAGGTAGCCAAACAGTCGCACCGCTTGGTAAGTAATTTTAGTTCTATGGCATCCATCGGGTTATTGTATTTTTTATAGCGAACTCTCATCTTGTTTTTTTCATTATAAGCTCGTTTTAGCTTTTTATCAAACCATGGGGGAAAGCGGTTATTTTTTGGCTTAGCAAACGGCACGTGTTTTATGACTACCTGTTTGATTATCTCTGAGAATGAGCTTAACATATCGTTTACATCATGCAGGCCAGAAAGTATTTCATCCCAGCGACATTCACTAAGATCTCTGCGTATTAAGTCATATTTGGCTTTAAAAAAGTTTGGCCTAGTATTAACTTTATTATATGTTAATCGGGATGTGCCAGCAAACGAAACAATAACTTCAAGTGGAGGATGGAAATGGTCAATGCTGCTCATTGGACTTAAATTTTGAGAAACCTTACATGACCTCATTGTACACATGACTAAATCCAAAATACGTTCCATATTGTTAGTTATGTGATTGCATTGTTTTAACTTGTTTACATTCATAAAATCAATTAAAATGTTACTAAACCCCGGTGCTACATAATTACTATCATCTTTTCCTATAAGATCCCAATTGATGTTTCCTAAATTAAAATCCCCAACTATGCAAAATTGATTTTCTTTTTCTTCAATGACCGCACTACAATGATCTACAAAGTACTTTAATGAACTTCTTTGCAAGGGCGGTGGAAGATATACTGCGCAGAGAGCTATTTGACGAGTATCACCACTTGGCGAGATATCGATAGTAATCCATAGGTCCTCAAATTTACTTTCCCATTGGGCCATTCGTTTAGAAGTTAGTGTTTTTAGTACAGTCTCTAGTACAATTAAATTATTTTAATTATTAATATATAATTGTAACCGCAGATTGTGTTCGTCACTAAGCGTTTTTCCAAAACTAAATCGAAATTTCGTATTGTGAGTGTTCAACCCCAAAGACTGGGTAAGTGTTACATTTTTATATCGCTGAGGGCTTTTGTAGCTAGTAAATAGTGTAATTAAATTCATCGTTATTATTGTTCTTTCCCAGTTCATAAATATAGCAAACATTTAACATAGTTAATCATGAAATCAAATCAATTTTGCATCATCATTCCTATATTAGCGATTTCATCATCTTTTATTTCCACCCTCATATTTTCATAAAAAAGTAACTATTCTAAATTTCATTGTAAATCCTTTCTTCTTTCTTTTTGTAATCTCCGCTTCTGATTGTGACCATCCACGCATCACTGCTATAATCCAGGCACTTTCTTTTTGCCGTCGTTCGCGTGGATGCTCACAAATATCTGCCGGACCGCCGCTAACATATTTTTGGATGGCGCGTTCCAGGGTCCAAGATTAGGAGTACCAGTACAGCTGGTACATCGCCGCCGCCTTTTTCACCGAGGCTACATTTCCTCCGGGTTTGGACTCCCGCTTTCTGCCACCACCGGGCTTGCCTGCTGACCTTCGGGCGCGAGCACCCGCGGATACCATCAACGGCCTTAAACCCAGGAGAGTACCTGCCCGGGAGAGAAACCTAGCCATAGAACTTGTGTGAAAAGCTGATCTCACCCCGTCGATTTTTACCGGGATTTTTTTCATTCTTTTAATTAAATATTTTATTTGCACGGACTCTGTGTTACTCATTTCTCCTTCCCGGTATCAAATTAGAGACTTTTAGAGTAGCACGGGGTACACCGTGACAATACTGCGTGAGAATGGCCGATAACATTCCCGTGTTGTCACTGTACGTTACTGTGTCAGTTTCTACCACTGTGGCTAGACTGGCTCCATTTGCGCCTGCACCTTGTTTACGTCGGCCTGATTGCTGCGGCCGCCATATTCTCTAGCTAAGCTGTTTCGCTTATTCTCGCGTTAGGCCTAGGGCTATTACCTTTTTGCCTCATAAGTGCCATTAGATATTCTTAGAGAGGTCTGTATTCAGTTATTTCAGTTATTACAATATAAGACGACGTTTCTTCGTAGATTGCAAGAAATGAGTACCTAACGATGAAAAATCGGTTTGAAATATGTTGAGAAATTAATACTTGACTACTGTAATCAATGTAAGCGATTCGCTTTGTCCGCCAGAGATGGCGCTATTGGCGCTGTTCACTTGTTGAAGAAATCCTTTGAAATTTGCGTAATCTTTTTTTTAGAAAAAGCAATGCCAATCGATAGTATAAGGTGTGGAAGAAAGGACAATAGAGAGATCTCTCTCCAGGCGGGTGTTGTGCCTGGGGACCGAAGTCTAAAGGAAGATGGTTGAAAGTGTTATATATTGGAAGTGGGTTTAGAAACTTCGATAGCGGGTTGTAGAACTGTATGGAGCTGACAGTCTTTGTATGGGCGTTGATGTAAGCGCCATCTGCAGTGGAATTTCCGTAACTGTCCTTGTTCTTCCAACGAGTGTAGCTAGATGGCAGTGTCGCCACAAAGGCAAGGGTCCCCAAACTATGGACCGCGGAAAGAAAGCTGAAGAGCCTATTATACGCCCTCGCGGGCCGGACCGTGGACATCTACAAGGCTGTAGCTCCACTATAATAATAATAAAATAATAAATATTAGGGGACAATCTTACACAAATCGTACTAGCCCCATAGTAAGCTCAATAAGCCTTGTGTTATGGATACTAGACGACGATATATTTAATAGATACAAATACTTAAATACATAGAAAACATCCATGACTCAGGAACAAATACGCGTGCTCATCACACAAATAAATGCCCTTACCGGGATTCGAACCCAGGACCTCCTGCTTCGTAGGCAGGGTCACTACCAACTAAGCTAAAGCGGTCGTCACTGAGAGGGAGATGAGCGGAGCGGAGAGGAAATGTGTAGGGATCGACCAATCACATTAGTGGTCGCTGTTTCCATTGACATTGAAGAGATGTGAATTTCGACTAATGTGATTGGTCGATCCTACACGTCTCCTCTCCGCTCCCCTCGTCACGCCTCAATGGAGCCGCAGCCTAATGCTTTGACCCGCGATAGCCGGACTGCGTTATTTCGCTTTCACTACTAAGAAAATCTAGCTTTTTATATTTGCCCATTAACTCGAGGGCCCCGGAAGCTAACGTTATCTCGCTCTTCAATGAAACAAGGCCGAGAAAAAAAAGATCGCATCAAAAACATTGCATGTAAAAACGTGAAAGTCTCGCAAGGCAGTTCTTCTGCAACAAAAAAAATTGAGATGTAATGTTAAACCAAGTCAATACCTGTGTCCACAGAACTTGATTTCCACCGAGTGGCCTATTATTTACTTGTGGAGGATTATTTATTTGATAACTATAAAATGTGTTCCTCCCGTTTAAATAATAGGCAAGTCGATGGAAATCGAGTTCTGTGGACACCCCTCCGGTAGAGTTCCACTCAGGGTGGTCCGACCAGCGACCTGGTTCGACCCCAGGGTACGCCACGGCCCCCAGCTGGTTCGATTTTTGCTACATCCAGTAAGGATTGGAAGTTAGTCTTAAAAAAAAGTAAAAGATACCCTAGAGTAATCAACTCTTTGCAAAATAATACTACCACCCTTACATGTACCTGTATGATTAAAACGCATAAAATGTCAACCATTTCAACCTAATGACGAATTCCCCGACAGACTAATAGTGTCGCCAACTGTCACATTCAGCTGTCAACGAACCTTCAAAAACAGAATATATTTCGGTACAGGATGTTTTTTTATATTGGGCAAAATTTATTTTTATGATTTTAATCAAAATCTGATTTAAGTAATAGTATTTTATGCAACAGTTGTATAAGAAGGTTCAAAAAATGCGAATTGCGTGAGTTGCGATACGAGCCGCGAATGCGGCGAGTATCGCAAATAGAGACGCAATGAGCGTTTTTTGACTTAATTATACAACGTTGCATACAATACTTTTTTTACGACTAGGTTAAAATATAAAATACATGGACGTCACGCGTGTCTCGTCCGGTCTCTACGAGTGTGTACAGCCGGCATGACAGTTGTGTCTATGGTAAACTTTTTTTTGATATGGCTGGTGACACGATGTGACGATAATTAAAATACTTTTTTTTTATGTTGGCATCAATTAATTTAATTCGGAAAGTTTTGTTTTTCTTATGAATCGTAGGAATTTAATTGTTTGTTAAGTTGTTAGTTGTGAATTTTTATCGTGAAGTTAAAATTGAGCGCTTAATCCTTGACCTAAGTTTAACCTAGATTTAGAAGTCTGTGGATGCTAGCAATAACGTAAAGTGACTATAACGACACTAGTGCTGTTATGGGGAATAGAGTATAGACTTCTCTGAACTCATATTATGTATGTTCTTATATTAGTGTCCGTGACCAAGTAAAAGAAAGATAACAGTACAGGAGTAGAAAAAAAATATAATTATCATCAATAGCCAATATTATAGGTACGTCTCAGTTCTGGGCCCAGGCCTAATCTCATAGATGAAAATGTACTCTTATAGAAAACGTTACCCATAGAAAATGATTACGATTAAAACAAGAGCAGAAGGTCAAATGTATAGCATTATTAGCTCTTGTACTGAATCTAGATTCGTTACATTATGCTATTTCAGCAATTTTCAAGCTTATTGAATTAGAAACGGATCATTCACGTTGTACAAAACAAGAAACATCCACTCGACATGTTTCGGGAGCATCCTGAGTAGTATTCGCGAACACTGCCCAGCGACTACTACTTTCTAAGTAAAATTTTCAAGCTGTTACAAATAATATAATTTATTGAATCTTATTTAAATTCTAAAACAATATTGACATTATTTTAAAACGCAACCTGTATAATGTCTCTGTTTAAACAAAGAGGGAGAATTTGACAAGAAGTGTATTGTTAGTTACGTCCTCGTCCTGTATATTTATTTTTCTCTCTTGTAAGCGTTACGTTAGACAGAGAAGGGTATACTCGTCCGTTAAAGTGTCTCTTAATTTGAATAATAAACGCTGTACCTAATGTTGGCCGGCTTGATTAAACGAATTAATTTTCACAAAATGATATGCGTCTGCGAGCGAAAATAGTTTTAAAGGGATTATGGACGTCGTTTCTGATAACTTTTACGTACATATTTTTATGGCAATCAGGAATGTACATGATTTAGATCAGCGGTCGGCAACCTTTTAGCAGCCAAGGGCCACATAGTAGGTAACGAAATTGATGCGGGCCGCACTTTGCTAATAATTTGCGACTTTATCAGGCAAAAGGAACCATTGTTGGTTGTCAATAAAGACGACTTCTAATATACAATATTATGCAAAGAGCGTCTTATTAATAAACGATGATGTGTACATTTCGCGTAAATACTACACAATTATTGACAAGTATCTATCTTTAAAGATACCTACTAAAAAATCTACAATCGAGCTATTTACCGATTCGCGGTTCGTGATACTTGCATAACAATTCTGAATATATCGACCTTTACATACAAAATAGCCAGGGAAGCTCGCGAGCCGCCTGCTGCCTGTTGTTTTTTCATAACAACTTTTATTCCTGGCCTGGACTCATTTCAAGTCGGGTGGCAGGAGCGTGCATTAAACTAAGACGAGTAGCGGAAAAAGGGGAGGCCTTTGCCCAGCTATGGGACACACAATTAGGCTATTAAAAAAAAACTTTACGTCACACCTGGCCATAATGTGGCTACGCGTGCGGTGCAATCCTCTGGCCTGGGGAAGACGAAATTTTGTGCTCACCACTGACGGTAATAAAAAAAGCCTCAGATCGCATATTTATCGACCTTGCCTTCGGCACGGGCGTCAAATTCCTGAGATCTGAGACATTCTTTGTGTTACCACAAGCAATGTACTATTCATTCCCCGTTTCAATTCTCTAGGGAATAAATTTCGATTAATCCTTTCTTTGTCTTTTCTTTTCTTTACGTTCTCTGAAGGACATATCTTATTCATCCCGATATCTGGAGTGGTTAAGACTGTAATGGAGTCAGTAACTGAGTCCCAGAATTGTTTGATATGTAGTTTTATGGAAAAGTAGTGGCTCTTTAAGCTGTAGACCTCGCGAATCTATCAACCCCCATATCTCCGCCATTTAAAAAAAATATCCAAATACAGTATCGACAAAAAAACTATTTTATTATCGTACCTGCTCACAAAATTTCACAATAATTGAGAAATTCAACATGTAGAGAGAACGCCGAACAGATATACGAAAGCATTTTTGTTCAAGCTGAAGAGGAGACGCTTCGTGTTCGGTCAGGTCAATTATGACATTTCTTCTCGGGCGCTGCCTAGTATAGTTCACGGGATTACAGATTGTACGATCCACTTAAAGGAAACAATACTGTTGTGTGGTTTTGTTCCTCATTGCCGTCCGTCATAAAAGAGAAGCGTGCTTCACAGATAAAGACTTCGTGCATTGTCATTTTAGTGGATTATCAACTCTAAGGCCTTTGCCAAGAGTTAAAATTGCTTTAATAGAAATGTGACTTTAGACGTATTATGCACTTCACACCTCTCACATTTACCTGACTACCTGAGATCCGAACAAAGCGAAGGCAGCTGGAACGCCATTATTCTATTAATGCAGTTGTAAACTATGGTTCATGGAGATAGAGTTGATAATCAATTGAACTTTAAAGGTGGTTGTAACGACTTTTTACAATAACGTCATCTTGGTGTTTTTGAGGTTTACAAACAATCGCTTTGTTTCCTTTAAGTGTATCGTACAATCTATAATCCCGTGAACTATACTCTTAATACACAAGTTTTCATTTCGGGACTTCGGGACTCGGTTATCCACAGGTATTTTTTATGTATACATTTAAGACGAAGGTTTTACAAACGAATCACTATCTTATTTCACCGTGCCCCTTATATTTACCTATGTCAAGTAATTGCATCTTAATCAAAACGCTCCATAGCGGTTACTCTGTAAACACACGCATATTGGCTGCCAATTCCAAGAATAACTTAATGAGTATCACTTGAATCTAAACCTTATTATCGTGGAACAAGGTTGGTTTCGTAACTACACAAAATAATGAGGTGATAGATGTAGGAAGCAATCACTCGAAAATGTTTGCTACCCCTGCCGAAGATACGTGCGGTAATTAAAACGTTTTCCTTCATTCAATTAGACAGGTTTACGTAAACGTAAATATTGGTTACTTCTGGGTGGCACGATGTTTAGAGTGGGACTACGCTAAGTTTGCAGAGATCGAAAAAAGGTTTTATTAAAATATATGGCAACATGAGGAATCCACAGCAAGTGAATTATTTAATCTTGATACTTGGCAATAATTCTTCCGTTTATTTTTATATGTGTGGGTGTTTCACTTAAATATGATGGTAAACCATAGATTAACATTTACTGTATCCGTAGTTGCTCCTGCTCACGTATCAGGAATCACCCTGTGTATTATTTGTCTTTTCCGGTATTCGAGCTTAAGATGAAGTTAAGTCACACCTAGTCATAGTCATTTATTCAATAAACATTATATATGTCGCCGCCAAATGGCTTAATTAGCCATGTGGTTAACTGCCTAGCCTTTTCATTAAACGACGCCATTTAATTAAGTGCCTGGATGAACATGGGACCGTCTAGTCATTCTATCAAACGGCTAGGCAAACTACTTTCGTTCGACAACATTAAATAACCCGCCTAGCCGAGTCCGTCAAATTTTAGTTGTATAAATTCATTCTGTCCTAGAATCTGATCTAACATGGATCAATGATAAAAATGAACAAACTCCATTTTTAGGGTTCCGTACCAAAATGGTAAAAAAGGAACCCTTATGGTGCGACTCTGTCTGTCTGTCTGTCTGTCTGTCTGTCTGTCCGTCTGTCACAGCAAGATATCTCAGGATCCACTGATGCTATCGACTTGAAATTTGGAATAGTGTTAAGAACCGCTAATCCGAGCTTATAGGATGTAAAAAAAATCTTGTAACTTTTTTACTTTTTTTTTAAAGGGGTCCGTAATGAGACTTTGCAAATTGAAAGTAGGGCTATTATATTGAGTGAGGTATCAAATGAAGAGGCTTAATTTGTAGATTACAACAGTATTTTTGTATTTTTTTTTAAATAAGTAGTTTTTGATTTATGGCGAAAAACGTTAAAAAAAATACCGTTCCCCCCCTATTATCTTCGAAGTTACTGAACAGAAAAATCTGTAATAATTACCAATTATTAATGTCATCCTATATATTACAGGAAAAATATAACGGTTTTCCTAACTTGCACTGTTTTTGAGAAATTTTCAAAAATCTTAACACATACTTATTTGCTCCTACTAAACTAATCGCCATATAGTTTTTCTTGAACTATTCATGTATCTACTTATGAGTTTGTACGGAACCCTCGGTGCGCGAGTCCAACTCGCACTTGGCTGGTTTTATTTAGGTTAGGTTTGTTAGTCAGCTTGTGTCCCTCAGAGTAGAAATAGAAGCCCCGCGCAGCAGGGCTTCGTCGACCTGCTGCGGGTCATGGTTATTTAGAAAGAAAACCCTCTAAGCCCATCTTTGCCCTACTAAACGAACGGCCTAAACATTGGGCAGCCATATCGTTAATTGATACATTGACGCATTGGCTAAATTTCATCCAGGCAGTTAACTACATGGCGCCGTTTAGCGATACATTGTGTTTGAATTTTAAATCATAAATATAAATAATGTAAAATCACACAAACAGAATAGCAAATCTCTTCGCATGGTATCCTAGCGTTTGGCTATAGGCTGTTGAATACAGACAATGTTCTACTTAAAAGTTACTCGGCTTAACCTGCTATAAAAGCTTTCTCGGGATTAAGTCCCGAGACACGGTTTATGCAAAGATAACGATTTTATTTTAGTACTTTCTGATTGGAGCCGAGGAAGAGGACTGAAAGAGGATTTATTGATCTTTTATACTAATAAGATGGACTCTCTCTCTCCTCCTAGCTATTATCCCACATGGTGGTGGGGTCAGCTTTCCGTACTTGTCTCCTCCACTTCGCTCTGTCTCCGACATCGCCCTCGGATACCTGACGTTCAGTCATATCCTTTAGCACGACATCTTTCCACCCTTTTTTTTGGGTCTTTTTTGGACTATTAGTAGTAGATGGAGATCAAGTGCAAATTGATTTAATCGTGAAAGTATTCCTAATTACAATATGGCATTTGACAACTATCAAAATATAATACATTACATACCGAGGCCTGTAAAGTAAGAAATGTGTCTGAGGCTTTCTTATTTACTGGCCAAGGTTTGTATACTATTTTTCAAAGCGGCATCTTCGTTTAGCGCAGCGGCCGGCAAGGTGACGCTTTCCGGCCGGAGGACAGAAAAATTAATTAACGCTAACCATTCAAGTTTCCAAAACTGCTCGAATAATATCAATTTCACTAATTTTCGTGCCACCAGTGATTTTGTAATAGCAAAAACTAGAAATAAGGCACCATATTGAGCATGACGTCACAAGTCAGTATTTCATCTAAACTGCACAACTAACTGAACGTTTCGACACTTCATAAAAAGAAGCTGATTTGATATGTCATCAAATAGCCTATTATTTAAAGTATTTAAATTCAGTTGGGATCCGAGGTGGAGCTTTCAATTCCGGTATTGTATACCAGGATACCGGCATGTGAGGGTGTAGTCCAAGGTTACGGGTCCCTTCGCTAATCGCACGATGCGCCTCCCACGCCCGCATTATATGTTAATACCTACTCGTATTAGATGGCCGCGTATTGCTTAGAATAGGCTTTTTTTTACAGCGATTGGGAAAAGGAGACGTTTCTAAAGTATTCAGCGCCACACTACTTCTAACATTTATTCCACCGAGCCAAAGTGAGATGGATACTTTGGTGCGGTCAAAGAGATGCTGAATTTCAACCATTTTAGCACTAGAGGAAGTAACGCCGGCACGAGATATTGGAAATACAAATATTATCCCAATATTTTGCTTTTTTTATAATAAAATATATTTTTTAACCGTGTTAAAAAAAACGAGGTTATCAATTCGACCCGATAACAACATTTTTTTATGAAAAACTAGCTTATGCCCGCGACTTCGTCCGCGTAAAATTAGAAACCAATTAATAGTTATTTATGACCATGATATCATGGTGGATTTCGGCTTTATGAGCTTCAAATGCGAATACTGTAGGGTATTATGCTGTAGGCAGATGTGTTGTGTTGTAGTGATAAGTAGATATCAATGTCTATAATTTAGCGCCACTCCCAGAACCTTTGTCAATTGTGTCATTATGGATTTGCATCCTGAACATGGACATTTTGTGGATTATTGGTATTAGAGATTATACGATGCAGGAACACCCCTGACGATGACGTGAAGCAAGGTTTAGATAAGCAGTTGCAGGCAATGTTACACGTTCAGCGACAACAAATTGCAACGTATTAGTGAATTGCTCGGTATCGGGGTGAGGACGGCTATTCAATAGATATTTTGCAGGTTGTCCGAAATCGAAATCATTTCGTCTAAATTATTTGTTTTATTTTTGCAACATATGTTACAGCAAAGTTTTCACGTAAGTAATAATAGTTTATTTTTATTGTAATCTATACACTAAAGTTCAATATGAAAAATGTAAGTTTTGAGTTTTATTCACTGACTGGCGACTATTTGATATATGTGACGTTCCACGGGAAAAGGTACCTTATGGTTGGTATTGAGTTAAGCACAGATCCTAAATCTGTGTTAAATAAGCTATCTAATACAAAAAGAATCACGACCCTAAGTCCCATACTTTTTTTTTTAAAAAAACATCAAACCTGCACATGCTAAAATTGCACTTTTGAGAAATCGTCAAAAGAAGTTTAAAACTAATTTTAAGTATGTTCCCGTTGGAAGTTATGGAGATGATGATTGATTATGTATCTCAAGGTATTTTTCTTTGGAAATCAGTAATGGTTTTTTTAATGTGACTTCCAGGTCGTGAAAAATCAGCCTTTGATTAGAGCATGTCGCTTATGAGAACGAAATTAAAAAAAAAAATCGGCCTGTTCTTTAACATAATATTGTAATCTGAACCATTGTATATAGTTAGAGATATTAGACTGCACATTTTGGGATAGAAATAAAATCATATTGTTAACGAAATATTTTTATTTTAATTAAAATGTCATTTTTATTATATGTTTCATCATTCCTATAATATTCACAATTTTCGTATAATGAGTTCTAAATTATATTTAATCAGTCTACACAAGTATCTCAAAAGTGTCATTATTATTCTACAAGTCGTAGTTTTTTATTTATAAACGATTGAAGTTACGTAAAAATCACAAATTATTCCCATACATTTGAGAAAAGGTACCTTATGGCGGGCCATAAGCAAAAATTATTGATAATTACAGTATGGCACGATATTTACATTATTTATTGACAAATCTTGTATTAAGACAGAAAACTGAAGAAAAAAGGTATTTAGAAATTTACTTCAAATCTTGACCAATTAAGAGTAATTCTCAAATGTGACGTCTTACGTGAAAAGGTACCTTATGAGGGTTTCTAGTTACGGAGATATTCAATGTTGTGTAAAAATTGTGTTTTTTTTATGATGTATTTCCATTTAGTAAATTATATGTTACGACACGTCTTTGCCTATCTTTATTTTTGTTATAGGCGAATTAAAGGCTGAATAATATGCTTCTACAGTTTAGTACAAAAGGTACTTTATGGCGGTGTAATTTAAAAATGTTAGAAATACTTGTCGTAACTTGCTCAGTTTTTGTCCTTCATACCGCCGTGCCGTGGTATTGTTTTGGCTACACCGCCAGTACCGCCACGCATCTGTCCTACTCTCACCAACACTTTACGTATCGTTCTCTCTCGGTCTTGCTGGCCGCTCGGAGTCTCAGCCGGCCGGAATGAGCAGTATTTGCTTACCTTTTCGTTCGAATAGTTGTGAGAAGTGTTCGTCGTGGATTTTAGCGTGTTTTAAATTAAAAAGATTCTTTTTCTTAAGTGGTCAAAAATTATAGAAACCGCCAAAAAATGTCTTTTTTCGTAAATTTTTCGAAAAAATGAATAAAAACCTTTTTCTAAAATGGTCAAAAATGATGGGCATTCGCCAGTATTTTTTTTTATCTTTGTCAATTTTTTAAAAAAAAACAAGGTCTTTCTAAAAATGGTCAAAAAGTTATACGATTCGTCAAAAACACTTTTTTATCTGTTTTAAAAAAATGTTTAATAATTAAAAATTTAAAAAAACGACATACAAATGTATTTATTTTTATTTTTTTTTCAATTCCGAATCTGTGGCACCCAGTGGCCCTTTCCTACCAAATTTTCAGCTTTCTAGGATCATTTCGAAAATTTTTGCTTACCATTATGCAGGCCGCATGCTTGTTTGCCACCGTCGTGGTATAAAAAAGAAATAAGCAAAAGTTGCTAGTAAATTTTATTAATGAATTTTATCAACAGCTTTATCATTTTTGTATGTGATCCGCCATAAGGTACCTTTTCTACTAAACTTTGAACCCAATTTTTATATAGAAAAAATTAACGTACAGCAGTGAAACCAAGCTACAAATACACGTCTATTCCTATATTTTACAATTTTGCATAAAAGAAAAAAATGATGATTTTGAAGGATTTCACAAAACCGTTCATATCTCCGTAACTAGAAACCCTCATAAGGTACCTTTTCACGTAGGACGTCACATATGTAGGCTATGTGATAATTTCAATGCGTTAGGCGACAGATATACCAACACTTATGAAAATATATGATAATTAATTTGATAATAAACTGATATCTTAACGTAATACTTCTTTGTAAACTACGTTAGTGGTATTTCCTTTTGGGGCTAAGATAAACAAATTATTGGCAGAACTCACTCTAGAACATGCGACATAAAGTTGGCCATGAGAGAAACAGTCCTCCCTCAAATCAATGCCAGCCATTTTTAACGACTGCCCCTGGGACTTATTGATAGTCATTGCAAAACACAACTTGAGAGGGAATTGTATCCTTTTGAACTCAAACGGATAATCAGATGGAACGATAGGTATTCTTGGTATAAAAACTATTTCGCCCCGAGCGCAACCTGTGAGCACGCTTGCTTCTACAACGTTTTTATGAAGAGCTTTTACTTGTAGTCTAGTCCCATTACATAATTTAGGTGGTCTAAGATTTCTCATTAACATAATTGGGGCTCCAACTTTAAGGGTAAGGATATGCGGTGGAAGACCAGAAGGGTTCAAGCTATTTAGAAACTCTATGGGATAATGGACGGCATCATCATTTTGTATAACGGAATCGAAAGATTTGTATATAGTACTATGTGCTTCGAAAGCGTGTAAAAGTAACTCATTGATGGCAGCTGCATTATCATTTTTCGCCGTAAGAATAGCACGTTCGCACAACCATTCTTCAGGTTTATTTTTGATGTTTGTAATGTCTGGATATATTGCAGCGGTTAATTCTACCAAAGAGGTAACAATTGTACTTAAATTTGGTGAAATGTCGATTTTGCCATGTACTGATGGGTAATTTCCATCGCCTATTGTTAGAAGCAGATCTGCGAATAATCCAGCCGTTTCATCGTTCCTTAAATGTACCCTCATATTTGTATGAAGTGAAAGTTGCTTAATGAAAGGCCATAAATAGCTCGACTTTAAGCAAGATTTCACTTCATCCGCTCTTGTACCCCTAGGCACAACCGGCAACGTTTGCCTAAAATCACCAGCCAAGAGAAGAGTCAACCCACCCATCACACTATCGTTTCCTCTGATATCTCTTAAAGTTCTATTGAGAGCCTTAAATCCACCCTTATAATCCACCCATGGTACACTCATCCCAAATAATTATCTTACATTCTTTCAAAACTTGCGCCATATTACTTTGTTTGGGAATATTACACGTTGGTGATTCTATTTGCATCAGGTTTAATGGCAGTTTAAAGGCTGAATGAGCTGTTTTTCCACCTTCCAGCAAAGTAGCTGCGATGCCGGAAGATGCGACAGCCAAAGCTATGCCACGATTTTGTCGTATTTTTGCCAGTAAAAGATTAATGACAAACGTTTTCCCCGTACCTCCAGGTGCATCAAGGAAAAATATTCCACCAGTACCCTTCTCGATGTTTTCGAATACCTCGAAATAGACAGTGGCCTGCTCGCTGTTTAACAAAATTTCGTTATCAGCTACCACTTGCGCCAAAACGTTTGTATCATAATTTATTTCGCGAAGGTAGTCTCTATTTAACAATACTGCTTCATTTGTTGTTGGCTGAGGCAAACCGTACTGATGTAAACTTTGACCTCCTAATGATAAAAGCGTATTTTCAAGGCAAAGTAAACATTTATTGTATATTTCATTCAAAATTAGACTGGCACTCCCATCCTCTAACTCTACTTCCATTCGTCGACGTATATCTTCTGAAAACTTATCCTTGTATTTTTCCCAAAGACTTAAGGCATCAGATAAATGACAAAATATAAGCATCACTGCGAACAGTTCCCGTAATTTAGACGGAGAGTCACAAACAGCTGCCTCTTCCAAAGTCGCGTCCCAGTGACTTTCGTCTTCTAGCAAGCCTAAGGCTTTACATGCAGCCTGAAATGTAGGTTGAATGATGCCATTAACAGTCTTTAACTCCGAAAAAGATGTAGGACCTCGGACTTCATGGAGTAACAGTCGAAGGTAATAACACTCAGTGTTGTTAGGGTGAATAGTGTAAACCCTGCCCAAAGCATGATCCTTCTTGACTCCAGGCCAGCCAGTGACATCACATCCGCGTTTTCTCCTCTCAAAATTATTGTTTTTCCAAACATAGTAAGAGGGAACTTCGACATAAAGAAGTGTTTTTGCAAAACTATCTAGTTGACAGAGGTCAAAAAATGCTAAAAGCGTAGTTTTAGGAGGGTTAGCGATCACGTTTGTTAAATGACCGGGATGATTTTGATTAAAGTAAATTCGCTGGCCGTTTTCCAAATGCACAGCGAGATGAAAAACAGTTGGAAACCTTTCATGAATGGAAAAAGCCAAAATTCGCCACACAGCTTCGGAACTACTAATATAACGACCACTTTCATACAGTTTGGTTTCATCTTTCTCATTTTCAAGACCAAATGCGGCTTGGTCGCTACCTTTAGTTATATATTTACATACGTATTTAATTGATTTTATGGAGTTGCAACACTCTACGTTAATATGACCCTTGAAAATACGCAAAAGTACAGGATTATAGGGTACAACCCAGCGGTTATCAAGCGTCACGCCCTTGATTTCAACAGTAAAACCTCCACTTTCTGGAGGCCGACGCCGATACTTAGGGTAACTATCCTCTCCTGTTTGCGTTTCCTGAAGTAGAGGTCGAGGATATTTTTTAGAGCAAAGACCTGCTTTCATACACGGTGATTTATTATTCAGACTTCCGCAAGGTCCATGAATCATGCTGGACTTGACGACTTCATAAAGGAGAGGGTCTTTTTCAGGGTCTGGTATTTCAGCGCTGATGACACTATCTATTTTATCTGGAGTGAGCCTTTGTTGGAGCCATAATAACAAATGTATATGTGGCAATCCACGTTTTTGCCATTCGACAGAATATATATAACACCGCATCTTCCCAAACATCTCCCCTTTGGTTATTAATGCCAATAAAGCTTTGACTTTTAAGTTAAATACCCGGGCTATTAAATCTTGGTGGTCATAAGGTTTTTGACCAGCCAGTAAGACCTCCTTAATCTCCATCCAGTGAGAGTTACAGGTAAATGTTATGAAAAGATCTGGACGGCCGTAATGGCGGACATATGTCATGGCATCCTGAGTTTTTTCGTGCATATACCTTGGGGAGCCAGTAAAAGATGACGGAAGCACTACCATCTGTCCAAGTTCTGCAAGATCAGTATCTTGGCGGCCTACAGCATCTCTTAAATGAATGTAATTGTCTACTCTAAGTTGAGCCTGGTTGTTTCTAATATAATTTAGTCTTTCTGTTTCAATTTTTGCATACATGTCCACTAAATATTGACTAAATAAAGCTCTACAAAACAATAAATGATTAATATCTGGTTGAGGTCTACTCATTATGCGGTACGCATAAAAGTTCATCGCAGAAACTGTTTTTTTAAGAGGTGATTTGGTTTTTGGATCAACTTGCAAAATATCGATTGAATAACCGTCCTCACCCCGACAGAATAATAGCGGATACTGTAAGGCATCGTACGAACGGTGCAATTCACTAATACGTTGCAGTTTATTATCGTGACTTTGAATAACAATGTCACGTTTTTCAAATTGTTGCCCCACTATAACTAACGCGACTTCGTTGGCTGCAGGTGCGTTATAGCGACCGATATGAGCACCACCGGCTGGTTTTCTATCAGCATGGATCACAACTGAATAGTTGGTGGAATTTGGAGGTACCCTCTCAAGTGTGGTTTTTAGGTCTCTCACGTAAGGATTGTGAAGATGTAACATTGCCTGCAACTGCTTCACTAATCCTTGCTTTACGTCAGGGATGTTGCTGCATCGTAAACGTGCCTCTCTGTCATCATCTCCAACGAAGTATATTTGTAAAAATTGGGGAGTTTGACCAAGCTGAGGGTGCAGGCTTCCGATCAGATGGTATACCTGTCCTTGTACTTTAAAAGTGGGCATAAACCCATCTTCTCTAATTTGTTTGGCTCCAAAAGAAGTCATCTGAAAACAGGAGTTGTATTTCCTTATATGATCCATAAAATGTCCATGTTCTGGATGCAAATCCATAATGAGATCGTACAAAGGTCCTGGGAGTGGCGTTAAATTAGAAAGATGGACTTTACCACCACTACAACACATACCAAATGTTTCATTTTTCCATTTCAATGCGTTACAGTATCCGCACTTAACGGTCATGGAGCCTAAATCCACCATGACATCATGTTCGTACTGAATGTCGCAATCATAGTTCATGCCAGAGTTATTTTTTATCTTCCATTCCCGCATTCTTCTCACAACGCGTAATCCTGGGTTTCGGGATTCGTACCTTGCCGTAGATACCCTGTGCATCTCAGGATTTTTATTTTGGAAAGTGGCTACCGCCGTCCTGTGCACCTCAGGGTGGTTTGTTTCATATTTGGCTACCGCCGTCCTGTGCACCTCAGGATTATTTTTTTGATATTTGGCTACCGCCGTCCTGTGTACCTCAGGATTATTTTTTTGATAGTTGGCAACTGTCTCTCTGTGTTTCGCTGTAGTCTGAGGATTATTAAGAGAATATTTTTTTGCTGCTTTGCTCCGTTGATTTTTTCGCACAGCATCTGTTAATCTTATTCTTCGTTTTTTTGTTTGTTCGATTGATGAATTTGATGAAGAAAAGTAAGCATTATCATCACAAAGTGGCGCGGTAGGTTCAGAAATATCTAAATCAGATTGTGTGAAAGTAGGGGATACAAAGTTATCAACATTTAATTTTTCAGGTAATGGTGTCAGCACTCGTTCTTCAGGGGTAAAAGTGGGTGAGATTAAAGGTGGTGTACATGGTTCTATTGAATTAAAATTATTAGGATCCGTATAAGTTGGTGACGTAAAATCCAGTTCGGTACACTGCCACTGTAAATACACGTCAAAGTGGCCACTGGATAAATTACTTGTGAAACGTAATCTACCAATTGGGTTACCTTCTTGGCCAGAAGTAACATACAGTTTACCATTTCGATAGACTTCGAAAACATAGTTATAAATTTGTGCAGCAGCGAACAATTCGCATAAGCCACCGTAAGTATTAGGTTGGATCATTTCGGTGTAGTATACGTCAGCACTCGAATAATTATCCCCATTTGGGTCATGAGTCATAACAGAAAATTCATCCCAATTACGAACTACGTGCTCTACAATTTCCTCTCGGATCTCCCTAGCCATTACCTGAGTGTCATACAGCAGGTAGGAAAGTCCCCGAAATAGACAGGCCCCATCGCCTACTATAGAAATTACTTTGTGAGGAATCATAGCACCACGCACGTTTAATATTTCAGTAATCATTGTTTTGTTTTAATTATATCAATTCAAACTATTGCAACTACAATACCGTTTTAATATTACCTAAGTAGGTACAGAACAGAGAGCAATAACAACTAAAGGTTTATTTACACCCTGAGTACGTATTAATTATCCCTTGCCCTTTTTTTATTGAACTATTCCCAAATTTTATTCCAGACTACCCAATACCCATTGACTCATCCGAACCGAATTATTATATTATTAGACAGACAACACGAAAGACAACGAAAGACAACGAAAGACAACGAAAGACAACGAAAGACAACGAAAGACAACGAAAGACAACGAAAGACAACGAAAGGCAACGAAAGACAACGAACGAACGAACGACAAATGCTGAAACATTCGACCTGGCCCCATGATTTTCAAAAAAATCTTAACCGCGCGATGTACAAATCAAAAGGGTTTGGTACAGCGCCATCTATTGGAAAATGTTGTAACTAAAATGTCAAAATGAGAAAATAACTTTTCTTAATAAATATAGTACATTCTAAAGTTGAAAAACTATGGATTATTTTTAACTCGTGTATTTTTTTAATATTTCAATTTACATTATTTGAAGACAAAAACATATTTACACAAAGAGAAATTATTGAACAAATGAAACAAATACTTACAGCTAACGACATCTAGTAGTATTGAATGAAAGTTTACCTAATATTTTTAAAGCATTATATTTTTTATTTAGTACCTAATATTGGTATAATACTATGTTCTACTATAACATTTTGCATTACTTAAATGTGCACTGACCTACTTATAAGCCTGTAAACATTGGAAACTTATTGAGCATTCTAAAATAATATCTGCGACTGACTAATACCTCTTAAAAGAAAAAGTAACATTTATTTTAAAAGTACCGTAATGTTTTCAATTACTGATTTCGGTAATTTGTGTTATTCTATTGTAACCTGTAGTATTTTAATGTACACACAATTATTTTAAAGAATGTAAACACTAAAAAAGTATTCAAGAGCTTGAAAAAATACTCGCAAGTACCGCTATCTATCTTAAAAAATCGAACTAATATTTTTATGCCTAATAAGGTTTATTACCTTCCAATTCGTGATTTTTTTTCTGATAACTTGCAGTCCTTTAATGTGTAGGGACTGAATTAGAAAGCAAATTAACACTAACAAAATATTCAACATACTAAAAATAATTAAAACTAACGCCATCTGTCTTAGATTATGGAATTAATATTTTTATGCCTCATATCATAATGTTAATTACCGTCTTATTCATAAATTTTGTATTTTTTTATAACTTACCCTACTTAAATGTGTACTGAATTATTCGAAAGCATTATTTTAAAGCATGTTAACAGTGAAAAAGTATTCATCATTTAAAAACATGTAAAGAAAAAGAATCATTCCACTAATGCCTTCTGCTGTAATAAATCTAACTTACATTTTGTAAAACATCATAATGGGGTATTTCACAACAGTAAAAATAAAATAATTAAGGTCGTTTGGAAGAGATCGCTTTTTAGCGATAAGACCGCCTGTTGTCTACCTTTTAAGTTATTTTAATTATGTAATGTACCCTTTTAATATGTTTTTCTGGTGTGCAATAAAGAATATTTGTATTGTATTGTACTAACTCTTACCACAAAATTACCACAAAATTAACTCTTACCACAAAATTACGTTTCCAAAACTACTCAGCCAAACCAATTAATACACTAATTTTCGTCCCACCAACAATTTTAAAATGAGAAAAACTAAATAGGTATATGATGATGCAAATGTCTTACTTTAAAAGAGTATAGGCGTTTTAAAAACTTTGGATGCTTATTTAAGCCCCTTAAGGGATGAATTTTGAAAAACGGAAAAATCATCTTTTTCACTTCTAACGTCGAATATATACGATATTTCACACCACTGTCTTCAAAAATCGTTTCGATCAGTATTTTCAACCTCTATTTAACCTCCATAAAGCATGAATTGCGAAAGCCGGTGAAATCACTTTTTTCGAATTATAATGAAGACTACAGGTATGTATGAAGTTTAAAAAAATAATTACTTAAAAATAATCTGCTGCTTCTACAGACTTTCAACCCCTATTTGGCACTTTTAAGGGATGAACTTTAAAAAACGGAGAAAATATTTTTCTTCAAATCTAATGTGCAGTCTATGTATGAATTTGCACACCCCTGACTTCAAAAATCGTTTTCAACGCCTTATTACTCCTTAAAGGATGCATTTCTAAAATAAGTCGAATTACTTTTCATCACTTCTAACGTAGATACGTATTTGTTTAAAGTTTCACACCTCTGACTTCTAAAATCGTTTGCTCAGCATTTAGATTGTCAATCCCTATTTTACCCCCTTTGGGGAAGAATTTATAACAACGGTGAAATCACTTTTCTCGACTTATATCGAAGAGTCTATGTTCGAAGTCTCAGATCTCCAACTTCAAAAAACGTTTGGTCCCTATACAAAGTTTGAACCCCGTTCAACCCCTTCTAGGGATGAATTACCAAAAATGGTGAAATGACTTTTCTTTCCTTTATTGAAGGCTTTATATACGAAGACTCAAATTTCCTACTTTAAAAATCGTGTGGTCCCCATATAAATTTTCAACCCCCATTTAACCCCCTTCAGGGATGAATTTCAAAAAACGGTGAAATTACTTTTTTTTACTTGTATTAAAGAGCCTATGTTCGAAGTTTCAGATCTCCTACTTTAAATATCGTGTGGTCCCCATATAAACTTTCAACCCCCATTGAACCCCCTTTAAGGATGAATTTCAAAAAACGGCGAAATTACTTTTTTTTACTTGTACTAAAGAGCCTATGTTCGAAGTCTCAGATCTCCTACTTTAAATATCGTGTGGTCCCCATATAAACTTTCAACCCCCATTTAACCCCTTTTGGGGATGAATTTCAAAAAACCGTGAAATTACTTTCCTGTACTCATCTTGATGGGTCTATATGCGAAGTCTCAGATCTCCTACTTTAAAAATCGTGTGGTCTTCATATAAACTTTCAACCCCCATTTAACCCTCTTTGGGGATGAATTTCCAAAAACGGTGAAATTACTTTTTTTAAATTGTATTAAAGAGTCTATGTTCGAAGTCTCAGATCTCCTACTTTAAAAATCGTATGGTCCCCATATAAACTTTCAACCCCCATTTAACCCCCTTCGGGGATGAATTTCAAAAAATCCCTTCTTATCCCTTACTTACGTTATATAACCACCCTACTGTGAAAATTTCAAGTTCCTAACTTCAGTAGTTTCGGCTGTGCGTTGATCAGTAAGTCAGTCAGTCAGTCAGGACTTCTTCTTTTATATATTTAGATAAATAAAACTACAAGTTTTAATTAAACCACAACAAACTTAAACTCAACGGTAACGTCGAAAATGTACCTTTTAATCATTGAGGAAATATTCTAAATCGATGAGTGATTCAAACATTTTGGTCGTTCGAGTCAGTCGGTTTTCCATACAAACATAAAGAGGGTCATTATTTGCTACCACGACATCAATCAAGGTTGAAATGTGTTTTTCATCACACTTGCTCGAAAATTGTGTCATTACACGTAGGTTCTGCGGGCCGTAAATGACCTATTACGCCCTAGGGCGTAATGGTTTTCTTTTTAAATTTGAAACGATGGTTTTGTTTTACTCTTATTTGTCGTGTTCAAAGGAAAAGCCAATTTACTTTTTTAACTTTTATCACTGAAATATTATTTAAAGAGAACTGTTATTGCAAATACATGTAAACACATATTTCTGTAACATTAATTTAATGTTTAAATAGTGTATTTCAGTATTTTGCAAATATAAAATCAACCGTTTTAGGTATTTACCGTTATGGTTTCCGAACGTGACTCGACATTCGCATTGTCTATGGATATTATGTCACTAATGTCACTGTCAGTTTTACAATTTTATTTAGGTTAAGTAAGGTTATTTTAATTAGATTTCCTCACAAGTGTGATGAAAAACATTGTGTGTGCCACGGGCGGTAAAGGAATTACAAACTCGTGTTATTAAAGCCCTCGGCTTCGTCTTGGCCTTGTAATAAACACTCGTTTGTAATTCCTTACTTACCGCCCTTTATACACAATGTACTATTACTTTATAGCATAATACATTTTGTTTCTGCGAAATGACATTAGAACTCGCAAAAAGTAAAAAAATACATATATTTTAAGCAAAATATCAATTTCAACAGGCAGATGCACGTTAATTCTAGTTAATTGAAGCTCGGTGTCAATTCGCGCAGATAAAATATATCAAACTATAACATGATACACATTTCCATCACGATTGATGTCGTGATAATTGATGACCCTCTTTATGCTTGTATGGAGGACCGGCCGACTCAAATTACATTAAAGCATCTTAAGTAGCTAAGTAGCGTTTTCGAATGCGATTTCGATTCACGATAGAACATCCTCCTATTTACTAACCTCTAAATAGTAACGTATTATCGCAACGTGGTGGGTTTTGCATGACGTTATTCATCCTTTACCGCCCTTGGATCGGAAGCGCCTGATATCGCAAACGGCTGGCGTCCTTTGAAGTGATTTTTATGCGATGCGATATCCCGGATACAGCGCTTTGTGGCTGACCTACATTTTATCTGGAAGGAGCTTATGTGTATATGTATAATAATGTGTCTGGATAAGACGTAGTTTAGTTTCTTTGTCGACGGTTTTATTTTTATTAAAAACTGGCATCTATACAAAGCCATAGATTATTTAATCGTACACAAATCGAACTAGTCCCATAGTAAGCTCAATAAGGCTTGTGTTATGGATACTACGCGACGATATATTTAATAAATACAAATACTTAAATACATAGAAAACATCCAAGACTCGGAAACAAATATCATCACACAGATAATATTTGCTCTTACCGGGATTCGAACTCAGGACCGTCAGCTTCGTAGGCAGAGTCACTAACCACTAGGCGAAACCGGTCGTCAGAACCGGCCAAACGGAAACAGGTCGTTATTCATATTATTATCCTAAAGGTACTTTTATCGTGTATATAAAATATCCACGTTGTTGTTAATTCCGATCGATACAAAAAATATATTCAGTTAACACACTCGCTATTTACACAACGTCCCGGAAATTTTAGTCGCATTCGTAACTCATATCGGTAGATCTTGAGGAGGGGCGACACTTTCCTGATGTGCGCCGCGCAACACCCACTAGTTGTGACACGTGGTTCCGCCCCTTACGTGTTCGCTGGGATGAGTCAAGGTGTTTAGACAAGGGCAAGGTGAGTTTTTGACTTTATAGATCTTTCCCGGGTCCATATTATCGTTTGGCACACTTAATATTTCTATGAAACCGTTAATTTATCAGGATTGTTCCAAAACAAGTCTAACCTGGTCGGTTCTTTAGGATGAATTTTTCAAAATTTCAGCAACTATTAAAATAAAACGACGAGTTTCTATTTCGAATGACTTCAACTGACAGATTTATTGAATTACCAAGTTACCTACTGTTTTAACATAGGTGGCGCTAGCGACTATACAGTTGCGTATATTTTGATATTTTTAACACCCCCACTCAAAATATATCTTACACTAATACATATTACAAATAGCAAAACAAATAAAAAGATGCCGCTACACTCTAACAATGCCTAGAGCATTCATAAATTTATAATGCTTAATAGTATTTAAACCTTTTGTAAGTAAATCGGCTGGCATATCAGCTGTGCACAAGTACTTCACATCAACAATATCTTTTGCAACCAAGTCTCTACAATAATGAAATCTTACATCAATGTGCTTAGTTTTGTTATGGAATACAGGATTTACTAACAATTTGTGTGCACTTTGATTATCATTAAACAAAGTAATTTTATAAATCTTCTTTGTGATTTCATATTGTAAGTTTCTTAAGTATACTGCCTCCTTACAGGCCTCTGAAATACTAACGTATTCCGCCTCTGTACTAGAAAGAGCAATACACTTTTGTTTACTACAACTCCAAGAAATAACAGATCTTGACATAGTAAAACAATACCCTGTATAGGATTTCCTGTCATTAATATCACTACACCAATCAGAATCCACAAAGCCCTCAATTTTAACACTTTCACTTTTACAATATTTTAAACCTATATGTTTAGTTTTCTTTAAATATCTTAGGACTCTTTTTGCATAAATCCATTGCTCTTCATTATTACAATTATTAAATTGACTAAGATATGACACAGAGTAAGCAATGTCAGGTCGTGTTAAAACCGCAAGATACATCAGGCTGCCTATAAGCTGCTGGTATGGGTTTTGACAAACAGAAATGTTTTCTTTCTTACTCTTTAAATTAGCCTCCATTGGAGTGTTTACAGTCTTACACTCCGACATATTGAACTTACTTAATAACTGTTCAATATATTTTTCTTGACTCAAAGTAACAATATTGTTTTTCTTATCAAATTTAACTGACATACCAAGACATTCTTTGACTTGACCCAAATCTTTTATTTTAAAATTATTATTTAACATTTCTTTCAGATGTTTCAATTCTTGTTGGTCATTTGAGAAGATAAGAAAATCGTCTACATATAGTGTTACCATAGTTTTATAATTACCAACAATTTTAGTATATAAACATGGTTCTATTTTAGATTTACAATAACCATCAGCTAACATACAATTGTCCACTTTTTTATGCCAAGCACGGGATGCCTGTTTGAGACCATATACAGCCTTATTTAATTTTAGAACCTTGTCATCAGAACAATCAAGACCTTCCGGTTTCTGCATGTATATAGTTTCATCTAGGTCTCCGTTTAAGAAGGCCGTCTTGACATCGAGATGAATAACATCTAAATTCAATTGGACCGACAATGCAAACAGTAGCCTTAACGTAGTATGCCTAACTACTGGCGAAAATGTCTCATCATAATCTACACCATACTTTTGAGTACATCCTTTAGCTACGAGCCTTGCCCGATACCGCACATTATTGTCAGAGTCACACTTCTTTTTAAGAACCCACTTGCACTTAACAACAGTAGCACCGCTTGGAGCATCAACAATTTCCCACGCTTTGTTATCCTGAAAGCTCTGTAATTCTTCTTTCACAGCTCGCTTCCAAAGCTCTTGCTCCGTTCCTTGCAGCGCTTCCTTTAGTGTAAGCTCATTACCTTCATTCAGGCACATAAAACCATACAAGTCAGGTTTTCTTCTTTGCCGCACTGGTAAAACTCTATTATTTTCTACATTAAGGTCCTCATCAGAGTTTGTTGACTCCTCCGAGGGCACATAGGTTTGATCATTCATGTTGAAACTACCAGTGGAAACGAATGACTCCTCAAGCTCACTGACATTCTCCGACGTATCCCCCACTTGATCTTGGCTTTCCAGAACTGGGTTCCGCACAGTCTCAACGTGCATCTCATCTACTGGAACTAAATGTTCTTGATGATCATCCGTTTTTTCCATAATGATGACATCACGACTAGTTGTGATACTCCTAGTTGTAGGGTTGTATATCCTATACCCTTTGACGTCCTCAGGATAACCTATAAGTATGCACATTTCTGACTTCTTGTCCCATTTGTGTCTTTTTTCTTTAGGTATATGCTTCATGACTGTGCTGCCAAATATTCTGATGTGTGCAAGATTTGGCTTCTTCCCTGTCCACAGCTCATATGGTGTACGATCATTCAGTCCAGTTTTCACAGTTCGGTTCTGTAAATAAACAGAACTATTAATGCTTTCAGCCCAAAATTCCTTACCAAGCTTTGCTTCAAACAAAAGACATCTGGCCTTCTCTGTAACGGTCCTTATTGTCCTTTCACTAAGACCGTTCTGCTCAGGCGTGTAAGGATTCGATCTTTGATGAACTATTCCAGCTTTCTTTAAATAATTATCGAATTCTAAATTACAAAATTCCCCGCCATTGTCACTGCGCAAGATCTTTATTTTCTTTGATGTGCAATTCTCAACTTTGGCTTTATATTCTTTGAAACACTGGAACGCTTCACTCTTATTCTTTAAGAAATACACATGAGTCATGCGGCTGTAATCATCAACAAAGTAGTGCGCCGAGTTACGGACATGCTTCTATGGGAAAAGTTCACATTCGGATACCAGCACCAAATTTTAGTATGTTGTTAGGCATGGTCTCTGGACCCCAAAACTGCCGGGAAACAGTCTCTGAGAGGTCAAGGTCACCCAATATGAGGTCATTCATCTAGCCGCTCCCGCGTTCTTAAGAACGTTTAATTGTGACAAAACTACACATCTCACATCCACATAAGAGGTATCAAATGAAAGGTAATTAAATGTACTATAATTCACTTAAATATTTAAATTGAATAAATGTTATACTTTAGGAATTATTCACACAATTATTTCAATGTCAAAAAAAAATATACGGAAATTTAGGTTTTACAGCAAAACTAAAAACACTAAGTTATGCAAATGTTCTACAAAAATAAAAGAAATTTATTAAGCTTCATAACATAGTTTAAATCTTGAAAATCTGTCAATAAATATAGAAGCTACAGCTCAAAAACCTTGAGCGCGCGGAATAATCCCATAGTGCCCCGAGTTACAGAAAAAAAATTTTTTTCCGGATATCAGCACCAAATTTTAGTATGATATTAGTCAAGTACTCTGGACTCCAAAACTGCTGAGAGACGGTTTCTGAAAGGTCAAGGTCAACAGTTATGACGTCACCAAAGTGGCGGCCGCTACATTTCGAAAAGTTCCAAAAGAAAGAATCAGACATGTGAAAGAGCCCTTGAGGCCTACTTACAGAAATAAATTATTTCATTTCATTTCATTTCATTTCATTTCATTTCATTTCATTTCTCATTATTCTTAAACTATGCACTGTACCGTAACGTGTGTGGTATCAAATGAAAGCTCATTAAATGTTCTATAACTTTGTTTTAATATATAATACCATTGTTATTGAAAAATAACAAGATACAATAAAAAAAACCAAAAAATATTTTTTTTTTAATATTTGTACATATTTTAGATAGTAAATCACTTACATTAGACAATAAAAATGCTGTACAAAAATATAGGTAATTTCTTTTTCTATAATATGAAGTTTAAATCATTAAAATTGGTTGAAAATAAACAAAGATATGTCAATTACAATGCACCGCGGCGGACGCTACAAACAATTTACCCGCCGCCCGCCGCATTTGAAAAATGTAAATCACATTCAAACTATGCGATGTATATATACTTGTAAAGTATTAAATGAAAGCTGACTAAATGTTATATGATTTTTTGCTTAAGTATACTGGTGCAAGAATAAAAACAAACAGGTCATATAAAGGAAAACAAAAAAAAAGTAGAAAAACATCCATATTTATTTATAAACAGGCTAGAAATCAATTTTATTGAGAGTTTTACATACGTAAAAACTATATATAATTTTTTGGTCATTTGCCTGACCGATAGACATATAAAAGGCCACAGTAATACACATCAGTAATTATTGTCACTAGTAGTTCGCAGCGAATAGTTTGTGACCTTGCGACCCCACCTGAAAGCCTTCCATACAAATACCGGAAGTAGGAAAGGCTGTACTTTAAGTTGTCGGAGTCACGAGGCCTCGATTCGCTGCGAGCTACTTGTCATATAAACAAAACATAAAGCATCCTAAATTCTTGAGCACGCACCTTCACATGCACAAAAGAGAGTACAATTTAAATCATTCTTGACGCAACGACATCGTGAACATCTATCCTTGCATTTGCAAGAAACTAGTTCTTGACAGATGGCACTTGCGTCAAGAAGAGTCTTCCACACAGGGATGTAGCCGAGTCCTTCTGCTTTTTTTTCCCAGCCCCAGTTACAGGGATTCATTGGCTGTGGGTTATCTATAAGACAACTCGTCCATGTTTGAGATTGAAAAAAGGCACGCTTGGTATGTTGCACTAGGGCGTCTTTGTGTATTACTGTAGCCTTTTATATGTCTATCGGTCAGGCAAATGACCAAAAAATTATATATAGTTTTTACGTATGTAAAACTCTCAATAAAATTGATTTCTAGCCTGTTTATAAATAAATATGGATGTTTTTCTACTTTTTTTTTGTTTTCCTTTATATGACCTGTTTGTTTTTATTCTTGCACCAGTATACTTAAGCAAAAAATCATATAACATTTAGTCAGCTTTCATTTAATACTTTACAAGTATATATACATCGCATAGTTTGAATGTGATTTACATTTTTCAAATGCGGCGGGCGGCGGCATTGTTTGTAGCGTCCGCCGCGGTGCATTGTAATTGACATATCTTTGTTTATTTTCAACCAATTTTAATGATTTAAACTTCATATTATAGAAAAAAAAATTACCTATATTTTTGTACAGCATTTTTATTGTCTAATGTAAGTGATTTACTATCTAAAATATGTACAAATATTAAAAAAAAAATATTTTTTGGTTTTTTTTATTGTATCTTGTTATTTTTCAATAACAATGGTATTATATATTAAAACAAAGTTATAGAACATTTAATGAGCTTTCATTTGATACCACACACGTTACGGTACAGTGCATAGTTTAAGAATAATGAGAACTTTTCGAAATGTAGCGGCCGCCACTTTGGTGACGTCATAACTGTTGACCTTGACCTTTCAGAAACCGTCTCTCAGCAGTTTTGGAGTCCAGAGTACTTGACTAATATCATACTAAAATTTGGTGCTGATATCCGGAAAAAAATTTTTTTTCTGTAACTCGGGGCACTATGGGATTATTCCGCGCGCTCAAGGTTTTTGAGCTGTAGCTTCTATATTTATTGACAGATTTTCAAGATTTAAACTATGTTATGAAGCTTAATAAATTTCTTTTATTTTTGTAGAACATTTGCATAACTTAGTGTTTTTAGTTTTGCTGTAAAACCTAAATTTCCGTATTTTTTTTTTTGACATTGAAATAATTGTGTGAATAATTCCTAAAGTATAACATTTATTCAATTTAAATGTTCAAGTGAATTATAGTACATTTAATTACCTTTCATTTGATACCTCTTATGTGGATGTGAGATGTGTAGTTTTGTCACAATTAAACTTTCTTAAGAACGCGGGAGCGGCTAGATGAATGACCTCATATTGGGTGACCTTGACCTCTCAGAGACTGTTTCCCGGCAGTTTTGGGGTCCAGAGACCATGCCTAACAACATACTAAAATTTGGTGCTGGTATCCGGATGTGAACTTTTTTTCCGTAACTCGGGGCACTAAAGAGGAGAAAGTACCTGGAACCTCCAAGAGATGCACTTTCCATCGGGCCAGCAACGTCGCAGTGTACTACATTCAGCAGCTCAGTACTTCTGTTACCTTCGTGAGCAAAAGGCAACCTACTCTGCTTTCCCTCGCAGCACACAACACAATTTGACTTGCTTATATCTGCCCTCTCTTCTAACTTGATGCCCTCCACAGCATTCTGCATTTTATTCATGCTCTGACTATTAACGTGTCCCAATCTACGGTGCCACAAATCTGCCGACTCAACTACTGCAGCCACGAAACATGTTGGTGTATTTAGTTTGTATACACCATTTATAAGCGTTGCTGTAGCTACTAATGAGTTCTTCCGATTGAATATTTCACATCCGTCGCTTGTAAACTGCACCTTATTTCCCTGTCTTATCAGCTGACTGACTGATAACAGGTTTGTTGTGAGGCTGGGAACACATAGTACTTTTTCAATCACTATGTCGTAATCACACTCTTCCGTTGAGGTCGTGATTTTCACATTTCCGCTACATAACACCGGTACTTTATTCTGGTTAGCGACTATAATTTCTTTAGGAAAACCAGAAAAACACGCATCCATCACCCAATGTTCGTTGCACGTCAGATGCAAACTTGCACCGCTATCCACGTAAAAATCGCTTTTGTGAAAGTCCCCGTTAAAAAATACGGCACTAAATGCATTACTTGTTTTCCTTTCACGTTCGATCTTTGAATCAATTTTATCACATTGATTACGATAGTGTCCAAATTGTTTACAATTATAGCACTTGACGTTTCGTTTCTCCTTGACGTTGACAGGTGACGTTTGTGCGCCCGCGCCATCTTTGCGAACCACAGATTTGTTATTTTTGTTATGTTGCCTGCGGAAACACGCCAAAGCGTTAGTCACTTCACTACTTTCCGGTTCCATGTCCATTAACTTAGCTTTAATGGCGTCCGTTGTGATAGGTATGCCCGCATGTTCTATGGCCATTATCATCGGCATATATTTTTCACTCAATCCCGCCAGCATGATGGAACCAATCCACTCGTCGCTTATGTTGAAACCCGTTCCCGACAATTTCTGACCCGCTTCTACAATTTGAGTTACATAGGACGTCATCGATGTACAGTTTTCAAGCCGTACTGACATGAGATTCCTCAACAGGCTAATCTTTCTTGTAAAGCCCGAGTCATCAAATAGTTGTCTCAATTTAGTCCACAACTCCAGCGATGTTGTAACATTCTTGATATGAATATAGATAGATGGGTCGATCGTCAAAATCAATTTAGCTTTGGTTTTGCTGTCTTCTGATGTCGTCACTGTCGTATCTGGCCCTGGTTTTATACACTTAACCATGCCATCCAGTACCAACAAGTTCTCTACTGCAAAACACCACTCACTATAATTTTCTCGACCTTTTAGTTTAGGTACGTTTACTAAATAACTTGAGCTAGCAGCCATGACTTCGAATAGGTAACGGTTAACAATCAATCACTATTTGCACTGTTTTACTTCACTTTTTAGTCCAATCGTAAAACACAAGTCTTTTAGTCCATCACACAATACTTCGCTGATAATTCTGACTATTAACTTGTAAAATAGCAATTTTTAAGCGCCTAGGGCCATAACCTAAAATAAAACGACGAGTTTCTATTTCGAATGACTTCAACTGACAGATTTATTGAATTACCAAGTTACCTACTGTTTTAACATAGGTGGCGCTAGCGACTATACAGTTGCGTATATTTTGATATTTTTAACAACTATGACTAACATTGCATTATGGCTTTCAATAAATATGCAGGCAAAGACTCACCTCGTTTTTATACAATTTATCATCTCCATATGATTTCTATAAAATTTTATAGCATAGTCTTTCGAGCAGGTAATGAAGTGACCAAATGTTTTCTATTTTTTTTGAGATTTTTTTATTTATTTTTTATGAACCTTCAATCATACGTCAGTCGTCAACCAACATCAAACGTCAATTGGACTTGAATTATGGATTCCAAAACTTTGTACAGTTACTGGGAATAGGCCTCCCCTAAATAACTAGATCAAGATAAGTCCAGGATTCCAGTGTCCTTCTTTGTCTTTTCAGGCTTAAACGGTGCGGGTGGCGATGGTATTACAGTGGGTCAAACATTATTATCAATGATTTTTTTTATTGGAGTATTAATGACTGCCAACTGACTGCAACTGAATGATATCATTCTTAAATTTCATTTGTAGTTCCAATGGATTTCACCAACAAGCTAGAATAAGCCTAACGTGTCTTAAAAATCATCAGTTGTATTACCATGCTGTTAGTTAACCATAACACAAAAACTTGACTGCGGTGCAAAAAATGCCACGCATTATAGTGCATACATCCGCCATTTTGTTTTTTTTTTACGCATTTAACGTAACCTCGCGCCATCAAGGTGAACCTAATCCTTTATCATTTATTAAAATCGGGCGTTTCAGTAGTTACGAGCGGACATTGGACCGGACATCAACTTACTTACTACATACAGTCATACATACATACAGGTTAAACATAACACCCTCCTTTTGTGCTTCTACGCAGTCGGGTAAAAACGACATACCTCCCTAAAAATGCAACTCATGAACAATCAAACATCAACCATACGCTCCAGATTTTAATGTCATTTTTCAATTGTCTGATTTGGTACTTTGTTCGCTGATACTATAACAATCTCGGTGACAAAAGGCCTCAAGTTGCTGGAATTTTCTGCTGAAAAGTCACTTTTGTGAAACAAGGCTGATAAACGGTTGCCATGCTGGCCGGTGGGAGCAATAACCTCAAGGTCAGGGCTTGCCCTTATCACTGTAAAGTTAATGAAACAGTTAGTGCCTAATTAAGTTCTGTACGGAGTTGGATAGGTGGAGACTCTGGGGAGATTAGAAATGTTTATTTTTCAATATACTTCTTACTTGTTTACAAGCTCAGACAAACGAGAAAATTCTTGTTATAACATATTGCACAATGAAGTATATTTCTGAAAACCTTGTTGATTCGAAATACTTTTTTTTATTTAAATTCATACCAGTGGTTTGATTATTTCTGCCAACTGTTTGATGTATATGACATTTTTTTGATATAGTATGATTATTCACACTTTTATTTAAGACGTCGGGCACTGTAGGCAAATTAGAGGCCAAAAATATATTTAAACCTGTCACCTAAGTGATATTCATCGAAATCTACTGCATTATTTTTTATGAGGCAAATTGTGGTCTATATGCTATTCAATTTGGTAACCGTTGCTATTGCTACACGAATACTATAATGCGTAGAGGCTCTACGGCCTACGACGTAGCAAAGTCTACGCGTAGTGACGCTTAGCAGTAAACTGTAATAATGTTACATACATAATAAAATAAGCTTGCAGCGAGCCTGATTGAAAGCAGAAACTGCAATTTACTCCTAAGGTCTATGCTCTGCTCTGTTAAAGAAGCACGTCTAAAAATTGTAACCGTGTATGTTCTTGCAAAATAAATGAATTGAATTGAATTTAATTTTTTTTGCATGCCCTATTTCGGGATCCCCTTGTTCCCCATAAAATTATCGAAAGTCATACAGTATGTGTTTTACTATAACTTTAATATTTTTTGGATATTTTAAAACGCCAGCATATAGAAAACAAGAATAGGTTAGGTTAGTTATGTAACAATTCTGAAAATTTATCAGTTTCGTAGAAAATAGGTTGTATGACTTTTAAAAATTATGGGAGACAATATCCCCTACCCTAATCCTATACCCTCTGTCTGTGTGTTATACCCTATCTATCTGGGTTATCACTCCACTTAAAGCCGCTTCCTGCAAACCTCCTGTGCTGTCTCTATCAACGCCCCACTCCCATCTCTCTTTTACTATCATCACTGAGCTAAACGTGTCGTCTAAACTGAGCTAAATCTAGCAGCTTGACGTAATCAATCAGGGTTGTCACTCCAGGTCTGCCGTCATACCTAATCTAAAGCGCGATGTTTTACAACGAGTTTTCTTTGTAAAAGGTCGCGATGTAGGCTGTGATGACAGAGGTGCTATCTCTGTTATCGACTTTCTCTCATTGCTCTTTTACTATTTATTCTTACTTCACATTTTACTACACTAAAATAGTGTATAAATATGACAAAACACTGTCCAAGTACACGGATAATGCGTACCTTAGCAGCTCGACGTAATCAATCAGGGTTGTCACTCCACAAAACTAGCAAATCAAACATAATAAAATTAATAAAATGTAAACAAACAGTAGCATAGAAGCATTAGGGTTGTACAAATGCTAAAAAATATTATTTTGATTGTAGTGTTTTTCTTTAATATTACCTGCATTTTACTATCACAGGATCTACATCAAATATATTTTACACTATATTTTTAGGAAAGTCCCTCTTTCCATTCCACCCGGTATGACAAAACACTGTACAAGTACATGGATAGTGCGTACCTTAGCAGCTCGACGCAATCAACCAGGGTTGTCACTCCACTTAAAGTTACCCCAGGTCTGCCGTCATAATCTAAAACGCGACATTTTACAATGAGTATTCTTTGTAAAAGGCCGCGATGTAGACTATAATGACAGAGTTGCTATCTCTATTATCGACTCTCTCCCATTGCTCTTTTACTATTTATTCTTACGTCACATTTTACTACGCTAAATATGACAAAACAAGAAACAAGTAAATGGATAATGTAAACAATAGCGTAGGAGCATTAGGGTTGTACAAATGCTAAAAAATGTTATTTTTATTGTATTGTTTTTCGTAAATATTACAAGCATTTAATTTCCTCAAATAAACTTGCGATTTCCACTCATTATTATAAGAAAAAGGGCTTTATCGCATAAAAAAAAATATTATTACCTCGACGTTTCGGACATGCCGTGATGTCCACGGTAGCGAAGGGACAGGTGAGTGTCAAATAATATGTTTTTACACGATTGAGTCCCGTTTTATTATAATAATTACATTACACTATATTTTTAGTAAAGACCCTCGTTCTATTCTACCGGTATGACAAAACACTGTACAAGTACATGGATAGTGCGTACCTCAGTAGCCCGGCGTAATCAATCAGGGTTGTCACTCCACTTAAAGCCGCTTCCCGTAAACCTCCCCAGGCGCTATCTCTATCAACTTGTCGAGACCCCTTTCATGTGTACTATTTTAGTATGTGTGAGCATGTGTGAGTGCATGTATATGAAGACAATGATCCTGTGTTCAAACCAATATACCGGGTGGCCCATTTAGATCGGTCAGTATGGGAAAGTCTGAAACTATAAGACATACGAAGATGTGTTCTTAGGAACCATGTCATCGATTTTAGGGACAAGAAAAACTGCATACATAGATTTGAAAAAATCTTAATCGAACCCGGTCGTTTTAGAAAATATTAAATACAATGGATTTTATTCGTTTTAGATATCGTGTTTCCTAGTAATATTTACTGCTTATAACCTACACAATCGATATCCAAATAGAAATAATGTAAGATTTATTTTTCAAAACGACCTAGTTCGATTCCCGGTTAAAGATTAAGTTTTTTTTTTCAAATCTTTGTATTCAGTTTTTCTTGTCCCTAAAATCGATGACATGGTTCCTAAGAACAGATCTTCGTATGTCTTATAGTTTCAGACTTTCCCATACTGACTGATCTAAATGGCTGAATACTGCATCATGTAGACTCCTTAAATGCCCGATGAGAAAACGTGAGAAACTAACAAACCTGACACATTTGCGGTTTTAGACTACACCAGATTTAATATTTCTGTTCGGCCCAGGGTTAACTAGTAGAGAATGCCGTATGGCATTAAGTTCGCGTTTGTACTTTCCTGTATTGTGCAATAAAGTCTAAATTAATAAAACCTTGCCACATAATATAGCGATTGTTTCAGTTTTTCTTGTTTTTTGAAAAAATGACACGCCTGTATTATTTTATTTGTAACAAAAAGGCGATATATTTTTGGCCAGTACTTTACATTAAGTAAAAAAACCGCACAAGCGCGAGTCGAACTCTCCCATCGAGGGTTCCGTACAAATACTAAGACTATATTTTTTATGATTTAATTACAAATGTATGGTTTTCAGATTTTTCCCTATACTTGCAGTATAAGACAGAATTACTTACCAAATTTCATAGTTCTAGGTGAACGAAAAGTAGTTACCCTATAAATTTTGGTTTCCTTGAGAGAGTACGACGAAATGTACGTTTTTTGTGGGATAAAAGGTCATATCTTTATTTTACGGTAACTTAGACTTTTGATTTTTATACGGCTTCCACTACCTTTAGCACAACTGTGACACGCGACTCTTTGTCGCGCGACAAATGCTACCTATCTCTTTCCACTCAATATCGTGTGACAATGATAGGTGATGCCCTGCCGGGCAAGAAACGAAGTCGCGGCTAGTTATGCTAGACGTACGGACGATAGACCTGAATATAATGGTTTTAGTTTCAACTCGAATCCTCTACGCGTTCCCGAGATAAAGGGTCCTGACAGATGGACAGACAGACGGACGTACAGACGGACAGCAAAATTTTCTTATAATGGTTCCGTTTGTTCCTTTTGAGATACGGAACCCTAAAAATTAAACCCAACTTCACGGTCGGATTCGATAAAGCGGCTCTGCCTTGCCGGGACAACTTGCTAACCACTACACCACTTAACCACTTTCCAGCCAAGTTGAAATTTTCGATGTATTTGTAACAACATTACTAGGGACCCTTGTACTTTCTTTTGTTTGTAAGACTTTTTGCCTTACACGCACTCTATTAGAGAATTTCTAAAAAAGTTTGTACATAAATTTGTATGGAGGTGTTAACTGTCACAAAACTTGTTAATTTTCCTATTTTTTACCGATGCTTTAATAAAACAAAGCTTTTATTGAATATTTTGCACAATTAAGATTATATGGAGCATATTTTACCTAATTAAAATCTCCTAGGACTTCGACATTAATGATGCCCCCGCTATCAATGCCACTGAAATCACCGGAGAAAAGGAACCAATTTTATTCATTTTTGAAAATAAATAACAAATCGAATAATCTCTATTCAAAACCCAACTGGCATGTATCAATTTGAACTTTTCACTCGACTTCTCAATAAAAGAATGATATATTTTTATCCTTTGGTATCATTATTAAAAAGCTGTTTCTTAAAAACTTTTACAAATGGAATACTTTTACAAAGTTTTAACACTACCAAATATGTCCTTTATACACATTTTATACCACACTCTAAAAAATTAAAGCCAACTAAGAGAGGGTTCTTAGTTGGCGTAAAATTAAATAAAACAAACATGATATTAAATATGTCAACGACAGCTGATTAATTAAAATAGCAAGTTCATTTGTGATTTAATCAATAATCTAAGTACCCTGATAATTGTAACAAATATATTCCTTATTTCTATCATCACTTTCTTTTATGTATGATTCGATAATTTTTAATTAGTTACCTTACACATATAATGTACGTTGAATCAAATCAGAACTCGTTAATTGAATTATGATAAACAATCAATATCATCTTAGTTGGTGCATCTAACGTCTTGTTAGGCTCGTATGGAATCAAAATGCTTGATTATAACCATTACGATCTTGTTAGTAGCAACCCAATTTTTATGTGTGCATATACACACCTTATCAAATTTAATATGAAGTGTTTTACAAAAACGACTCTTAATATAAGCAACAACGTCACAAAGTGTCCATATAAAGTTATCACCTTTTTCTCCTACATACAGGTATAAAGAACTTAAGTAGACAGAAGTAAATCTTGCAAGGATTCGAGCGTCATTCCCTCGCTCGGTTTTATCACAATTAGCGAACTGACGTGAAACGGCTGCGCCGGTACCGTATAAAATATTCAGGGACACACAGAAGATCTTAGACGCAGAAGCTTGTCTTGAATAATGCAGACTAACAGATACAATGTCTCAAATTATTGTAATTATAAGCAAGTACGCTCGGACCTGCGTTTATGTGTCCGAATAACGTACTTATTTAATAAACAATAATAAACAATAATTTATTTTGTTTCAAATAGTGGATACAAAACCAGGGCAAGGTTGAGGCTTCCCAGTAGGTATAAATACACCTGTGTTGGGAGGTCTCGCTCTTTCAAAAATAGGACGTGGTAACAATCACTAGTCCAAATTAACAGGTTTTACTTATTTTATCCTATTTTTTTTTAATAGATCATTACTTAAAGATATCAATTTATACATAACTTATTTTAATTAATTTACATTGTTGTAGGTAATTAACTTTCTATACACAATACAATTATACTTTATTGCACACCAAAAGAAAATTAAATTGGAAACTTATACACATTTAAAATTTCTAGGAGCCCAGCACCAACAGTTCTTCAGTTTTTGTATAATCCATTTCACTTAACCATGCGTTGATTATCTCCTTACATTCATTATTTAGAATTACAAAAATGTTGGACATTCATGATCATTTCAGCAGGGCCGCGCCGCCCCTGTGTGCGAAGTGTGCAACGCACACAGGCGCCAAGGCAATAGGGGCGCCCGAATTCGAAACACGAAGACAATAAAGAGCTGGCTTCATAGTTTTGCACACAGGCACTGTTGGGGGTCGGCGCGGGCCTGCATTTCAGTGAACTCGTTGCTTAGAATAAATGTCAATATTTGTAACGCAGAGTAGTTAAAGACAAAGCGGCCTATTTTATTTGTAAAACACAGGTACAATTTTTACGCTACTGGATAATCACACAATCATCTATCAGAGCGGTCAACTAGGCAGGTACGTAGGTGGTTGTGTGATAAAAATAGGTATTATAAGTTGACTATAGTTAAGAGCTAAATATTAAACATTAACAAAAACGCAGCCGAGGGCTTTAGTTTAGTGTGTAAAAAAAATTGTCACTTGTTATCTTATTAACCTGCATGCTTATGATGCTACGCTTTGTCGCGCGATAAATAAAAGATAAAGCAACCATTAGTTTCACACACTATTTGTCAGAACGTGACGGACGTTTTATCATTTATTTATCGCGTGAAAAAGCGCAGCATTATAGCCCTACATGAAACGTGTAAGTACTGCTAAAATAGTACATTATGATACGAGTGGGCGAAGTTGGTCATTACAGTCGAGGCTGTGTTACATAGCCCGAGCCGTCAGGCGAGGTTTGCATAGCCGAGACTGTAATGACCAACGCCCACGAGTGTCATACGACGTTTTTCAACACACAACACAATAAAAAATAATACTTATCGTTTAGAATTTCTGTTTTGTACATATTTATTTAGTAGTTTATCTATCCTCGTCTATCGTCACCTCGTCGTGTGGTGTCATAGACAGGCATGAGGTGGCGGACTGGTGGTGGCGGCGCTGCGCGGGAATCATATCCGCACGCCGAGCCCCACGACGACGTGCTCTCATTGGTCAATTGGCGGTTATTACAGCACTTGTGTGGCAATGAAAAGTAAAAAGCACTTGTGTATAATAAGCTACGTTCCGCGCATAAGAACCACCAAATAAGAGCGACTTTATGAGCAAGTGTGTTGAAAAACTGTTTATGCCACACCGGGCCATAAAGTGGCTTTTTCCGCACGCTGAGCGTACGGAAAAAGCCACTTTCTGGCCAAGTGTAGACATGAAATGCTGTACATAACACGGGGGGTAGTAAAGAAAGCCCTCGATCGCATATTTACGTCCCTCGCTTGCAGCTCGGGCCACAAACTTCTGCGATCTCGGCCTTTCTTTGTATTACCACCCTAGTTGTGTAATGTACTAATTTATTTTGACTAAGAGGCATATTTTACATACATGGAATTTTAAGGTCGTCAGACTATTTATTTTGTAGGGTGCCGATGCCGACCCACGCCGCGTTTTCCGGTTCGTGGTTCTGGGCTCTCATCGAGAACCTTTACGCTCCATGAGCAATCAGTCATGCCTCCCTTGCTTAGTTACTATTGCTACCTACTGCACAGAAGTTGTCATTTCAAACAAAATCCGTCTTTGGATATAAAATCTTATCTTAACGTGTTCTCCTATTGTGTACAAACTGTATTTTTGTCAAAAGTGGTGCGTAAGGTAAACATCAAAATGTTTGCTTGACATGCTAAAATTGATACCCTGCTCTGTCACTTCTATTGCTAATGCTAACTTAACACGTTCACTGTGCAAAACTATCGGACAATGTCACTTGGACAACTTTGCAATCAGTATGGGGAAGTGACCCCATAGTGGAAGCACGGACTCCTGAAAATACCTTCATGACCCCAGTAGGGGCGTCGAGACGGAACGTGTTAACATTTGCCTACAACAACTGCCTGAAACACAGGACCCCCTAGTTCAGGCACGTTTTATGCTTCGTATTTTTGTGTATTATAGTCTTAAGTCATATTTTGTAATTATTCGTGAATACATTATTATTATTATATTCAAGATGGCAACTACTGGTACACTGACAAGCACTCGGACACTTAGCTGCCATACCTCAGCGTAGGAGTACGAACTCCGAATTCTATACAAACCTTTCAACAATACCTTGAATACCTTTATGCAGTCAAAGTTCTGATTGTTACTTCTACATACTGCACATACCTGTGTGATGAATCAGCTGGTTTGTGAGTGTATTCTGCCGTATTGGCTTCGGGTTTCTTCTATGTTCTCAAAGTTTTTTTATTAATAACCCTCCTTTTGGGCTTCGCCGCAGTCGGCTAAAAAGGTTTCAATGTTATCTGTGAAATGTCTTGGAATTTTTTTATAATGTTCAGTGTCAAATCATTACTTTGATTTTGTAAACAATTTTCACAGAGTATTTTTTTTTATCTGTATTAACTCAATACGTTTTCTTCATGGTTAGTGCGAAAACATTATGTAGCAATGCAAATGTAATGCAAATACAAAAATGGTAGCAAAATTATTTTCATTTTGGGCATTAACATTAACACTAGTATTTCACGTTACGCTCCGGATTCTTCTTTAGATCCCTCGCTTCGCTCTGGATTCCACGGACGCCATTTGCCATAAATACATCATTCCGCTCCCTTGTGAAATAATAAACAACTTTTACCTAATACCTGTCTGTCATTTGATTTAGTATCGGGGCCGTTCTATAGAAAGTTGTACAAAATAATTTTAAAGATCTGAGATATTTTGCATCGTTTCTACTCAGAATCGCGCCTAAATACTATCATCTCTGATAAGTATATAAAATAAAGTATCACACATTTTTTATACAAACATCGTTCTTCCGTTCCGTTACCGCCATACAAGTGAGTATATAGGTAATTGAAAAGTAACGGAATCGGAATATAACATATTAGGACACATTTTTTTCTCCTATCAGTAGTAGTAGTATTCGCGATTCATAGTACAATTTCTCAGATCTAATGAAAAAAAGTTTTTATGCCACACCTGGCTATAAAGTGATGTATACAACACGGGAGGTAATAAAGAAAGCCCTCGATCGCATATTTACGACCCTCGCTTGCAGCTTGGGCCGCAAACTTCTGCGATCTCGGCCTTTCTTTGTATTACCACCCTAGTTGTGTAATGTACTATTAAAGGTTACCTTGCAATGCAGACACCGGATTTATTTATAGGCCATATTATAAAACGTTGTACTCTTTCTATAACTTTCTATAATATGGCCATTGAAATATAATGTATGGAACAATAACGCCGAACAAAGTTACAATTTACCCCCTAACGCCCACATCTTAAAATCAATACGTCTTATGGATCAGTGGGGCTGATAACCAACTTAATGTTTACTATGTTTGAGTCTAAAGTCATTTATGACAAATATTAATATTAAGTTTGAGAAGGCGCAGTTTCAAAAAGGTTGCATATCGGTTTAAAAACAAAAAACTGTGATTGGTTACAAACGTACTGACGTGAGAAATTCATTTGATGTATAGTTCTTTCTTCAAGACTAAGTACTAGCTCCGCCCCTTTGGTACGTATTTCGTGGGGCCGATTTTGAGCATCCGTTACGCTTTCCTACTTATTATATATACTTCGGTGAATATGGCCCATCAATTGTCTGCATTACAAAGTAACCTTTTCTGCACTCGTTAGTAGTTAGCGCAATGCCGAACTTACCGATGTAAGTAACTAATCTCAACTTCCCGAGTAAAGTGCTCTTGGTTCGCGGCCAAACAATTAAAGTGAAAGAGCTGAGCGCTAATACGCTTAATGCATTTTTGTTTACGCCCTTGGGTGGAAAGTAAGTTATGCAGTAAGTAAAATTTGGGATTGACTGCAAGGTATGTTGCAAAATATTGGACGATAGATCAATAACTTTTTGTAAACACCTCGCTCAGGATCCTTTTGTCCGATTTTATAAGAAAACGAATTATTTGAAGAGTTTCCTTAATTCCTTATGGAATATTTCCGGATAAAAAATAAGACCTATTAAAGGACCTTCTCCTTTCTGTGAAGTCGGTTAAAAAGGAGGAGTTTCCCATCGGAACATATTTTTTAGGGTTCCGCATCTCAAAAGGAAAAAAACGGAACCCTTACAAAATCGCGTTGTTGTCCGTCTGTCTGTCCGTCCGTCTGTCCATCTGTCTGTCAAGACCCTTTATCTCGAGAACGCGTGGAGGTATCGAGTTGAAAACCAAATCATATACTCAAGTCTATGCTGGTCCCTTGAAGCTGTGAAAAAATCAAACTTCTAAGTTAACGAAAAGAATATGGCCGGTTATGCCGCAAAAAACCTATATTTCGACACACTCAAGTAAACCAAAATTTACAGGGTACTTTCCGATGACCTAGATCTATGAAATTTACCAATTATTACCGTTTAATACTACATGTAAGGGAAAAAACTGAAAACTATACATTTGTAAATAAATCATAAGAAACATAGTTTGTATTTAAAGTATTTGTACGGAACCCTGGGTGGGCGAGTCCGACTCGCACTTGTTCGGTTTTTGTACCCGCTTCGCTATGACACGGGTTTCTTCAAAAAGCGATACATATCATCTCTGGCTTTGCATATCGTCGGGTGACAACCAAACTCATTACTTACCAAAAAAATCTCAAATGCATATCGTCTCTGTACCTCTAGCACAACTGTGACACGCGACTCTTTGTCGCGCGATAAATGCTACCTCTCTTTCCACTCAATATCGTGTGACAGTGACAGGTGATGATCTGTCGCGCGAGAAACGAAGTCGCGGCCAGTTATGCTCGACGTACTGGCCTTGCACATCGTCGGGTGACAGCCAAACTCATTACTTACAAAAAAAATCTCAAAGGAAAATCAACTGTGTTGGAAAAGTAATAAGGTTCTCTGTGATTTGTTAAGTGTATTTAGTGGGTTTTGGTGGTAATCTGACGACATATCCATGGCCACCGATGACCACTTTCCATCAGGTCTCGTCTGCTCATTTATCACTATGGCCCTAAAAAATCCGTATTTAAAAGCTTATCAAAACGAGACGTAACTACATTTTAAATATTTACCAAAACCCTTAACAAGAGTGTTGGCAACTAGCGCCCTCTATTATTAAAGCAAGGGGTAAGTGCAGGGGTAGTTTTTCATTAATATCTAGTGCTCTCCCCGAGGGTTGTCTATGTTTTTCGTTCCCGCTTGATTGGAAAAATACAAGCAACACGTACAGTCATCGACAATATGTGATGAAAACGAAGCACGCAAATATTTACCACTTTATCTTACAGCAATTAGGTTGTGCCAGGTATTTTTGCGTTACGTGTTCTACCGTTCAGTTGGCACCAAATTTAGCGAATAAATGTAAAGCCTTTACTCACTCCCTGTTTTAATTGCAAGTTTCGCGAACGAAACACAAATGGTTTGCAGGATTCAAATTTGAATCCCAAATTCAAATTAATTAAATTCTATATTCAAACTAAAAGGATGTTCACAAAAACAACGTAAATGCCTGGTTGAGACCTAGGTACTATCACTAAAAATGTTTGAGATACAAGAAATCAAAGGCCATAGAAAAATTTTATGGCACTCACCTGTGTCTAGACCGGGAATCGAACCCGGTACCTCTGGATTTCCGGCCCAGCGACTTAACCACTCGTACACCGGAGCACCCAGCAAGTGCCTTCACCTCAATCTTACCATCCACTTTGATTTTTGTATCATTCTGGTTTAACAGGTTTATAACCTTTTTGATTTCTTGTATCTATATATTGTATGTAACATAAAAATGTGGTGTAATTTACCCGCATTGAAAACTAATAAACAAACATCATGTCTCTTTCATTAATTTCACACTTTTAAAATCACAATTTAAATGTTGTTAACGAAAGTTACTATAAGTAATGAAAGTAAGTGAGGTACCTACTAGTCTGACAGGGGACTGACATTTGTATGTAATTGTTAGGGTTCCGTACCAAAATGGTAAAAAAGGAACCCTTATGGTGCGACTCTGTCTGTCTGTCTGTCTGTCTGTCTGTCTGTCTGTCCGTCTGTCACAGCCAGATATCTCAGGAACTACTGCTGCTATCGGTTTGAAATTTGAAATAGAGTTAAAAGTAGCTAACCTGAGCTTATTGGACATAAAAAAAATCTTGTACCTTTTTTACTTTTTTTTTAAAGGGCTCCGTAATGGGATTTTGAAAATTGAAAGTAGGGCTAATATATCGAGTGGGGTATCAAATCAAAGAACTTAATTTGTAGATTAAAATACCGTTTTTATTTTTTTCTTAAATAAATAGTTTTTGATTCATGGCGAAAAAAGTTTAAAAAAATACCATTCCCCCCCTATTATCTCCGAAGTTACTGATCAGAAAAATGTGTCATAATTACTAATTATTAATGTCGTCCTAAATATTACAGGAAAAATATAACGGTTTTCCTCACTTGCACCGTTTTTGAGAAATTTGCAAAAATCATAACACATACTTATTTGCTCCTACTAAACTAATCGCCATACAGTTTTTCTTGAACTATTCATGTATCTACTTATTAGGATTATTATTATTATTAGGAAGACCGTTATATTTTCTCTTACTAACTGGAATACTTTTTTAAAAATTTACAAAAATCTTAACATATTACTTGTACCCTCCCTACGAGAGCCATCTAGCGGAGAGTAGCAAAACTAAGCGATGGTTTATATCAGATTACATAAAAAAAATCTATTAAATACAATAATTATTAAAAACTCTATAATAGGAGTATGTTAGGAAATTTGACACTAGTAAATACCATAAAAATGAAATACCACTAGCGCCATCTAGGGACACAAATCTAAAATAAAGTGTCCTTCAAAACATGATTCCTTCATGAAAAATGATACATGAAAACTAACTTAGTTGACAAACAATTATTTCAATAAGCCAATAACAAAAAGTAACGTTTAAATTTAAATTACAAGTAAAATTTACGCGCTATTTAGTATCAATAGATGTCGCTGTAGCATACGCTGCATCGCGCTGTTAAGATTTTTTCTGGTTTAATAGGGCTAAAGTGGGTTAAAGGCAGGGTTGCTGTAAGTCGTAAGGTTAGTACTTATGAGTTTATACGGAACCCTCGGTGCGCGAGTCCAACTCGCACTTGACCGGTTTATTTTTAATACAGTTTAGATGGGTTTGACGAAGCGTGTTGCGGCTAAATACGGTTTTGTTTTCTTTTGACGAAGCATGCTGCGGGTCGTTTTTTGGGTTAGTTTCATGTTTTAAATACGAGGTTTTTTTTTACTCATATACATACTCATTTTGTACTTCTGAGTAATGAAATAACTCCACGTTATGACGTCTTCACATCAGCGAGGCGGAGCATCTTAGCGCACCGTTCGCCACATTTGCCGACGCTTAAATTCTCATTTCGGCAAACGACGCTCGTAAATAGCTCGCAATCGCAGAACAGAATCGAATCGCGCATTCGATATGAGATCGAAATGCATTTTGCATTTGAATTTCACTTGTTATATTATCGAATAGGTACCCAAATACGATTTATTGAAACATTTTTTCGCTTGAACCTTAAGCCTTATTGTGATTCGAGTCATACAGTTTTCTTAAGAAACTAAAAGGGGTTAACAATCCATGTAATGACATCAATTTTGTAATAAAACAACTGAAACGGATTAAATCGCGTATATAACTGAATTTTTTAAGTCCCGACGTTTCGTAACCCTTTTCGGCGTTCGTGATAGCGGGTGGACCATAAACATGACAAGTATCGAGAAATGTCAAATTCATGTAATAGTGCGTTCATGTAATAGGCATATTGTTATTTTTAGGGTTCCGTACCAAAATGGTAAAAAAGGAACCCTTATGGTGTGACTCTGTTTGTCTGTCTGTCCCTCTGTCACAGCAAGATATCTCAGAATCTACTGATGCTATCGACTTAAAATTTGGAATAGTGTTAAAAAGTGCTAACCCGAGCCTATGGGACAGAAAAAAAATTATACCTTTTTTTAAAGGGGACCAAAATGGGACGTCGTAAATCAAAAGTTGAGTTATTATATCGAGTGGGATATCAAATGCAAGGTCTTAGTGTGTAGATTCCAAAACCGTTTTTATTTTTTTTCTTAGACATGTAGTTTTTGATTTAAGACAAAGAAACGTTAAAAAAAATACCATTCCCCTATTATCTCCGAAGTTACTGAACAGAAAAATCTGTAATAATTACTGATTATTAATATTATCCTAAATATTACAGGAAAAATAAAACGGTTTTTCTAACTTGCAGCGTTTTTTAATTTTCAAAAATCGTAGGACAACCTTATTTGCTCCTACTAAACTAACCGCGGCATATGTCGATGTATGGAGACAACAGTTTTACAAGAGCAAAGTTAAGTTTGTCCCACCATACAGTTATTATTCACGTATCTACTGACGAAATTGTACGGAACCCTCGGTGCGCGAGTCCGACTCGCACTTGACCGGTTTTATTTTTATTGTTTTAAATAAATAATATATTTTTTTATACGACATGTAATCGGCAAAAAGTTGTTTTAATATTACTTGCATTTTTTTATTAAATATTAATAGAGGTTATGTTCAAATAGACGCCTGTAGTATATGCTTGTGAGAGGGCTCGGTAAATAAAAACCGCATTATTTAATTGTAGTGTTTTATTTCGAGATATGACACATACAAAGCTCACTGCTCACACATTCTTACACTATTCTACATCTTGCCTTATAAAACTTCAGTCCGTTATCAAGCAAGCCAACCGTCTTACCTAACCATCCTAAACGAAAGACCGTAAAACCACATAGAAATGCCATGGTTACACCCTTTTACACCTAAAACACGTAACACTTCAGCCCGTCATAAGGCAAGCGAACTGTCACTGTGAACTGTCCAAACAAAAGACCGTAACTGCATGCACAGCTTACACTTTCTTACACCATTTTTCATCTACATATCCTCATAACGTAGGCAAGCAAACTGTCACTGCATGTTGCCGTCCAACCGGAAGATCGTAACTTCATAATAAAGCAGACATTCTTACAGCCTTTTACACCTAGTTGGGGACATAACGGTTCACACTGACATAAAACAAGGAAGTGACAAGGACGTTACAGCTTCCTCTCGCCAGGAATATAAATCACGAACTCGGCCTATTATTATTCATCGAAGTTCCGAAGCGTGGACGTGGCGCGCCGTTACATGAATTTTGTAAAGTTGGTGACCTTATCACAGTACACAGTGTGGCAGTAGACCTTTTTGTAAAGCTTAGACCAAAATTTAGACATACGATATAGCATTACTGTTGGAACGTAGAACGTCTATGCACCAATCTAAACTTGGGAAGCTGGCTTTTAATAAGCGTTTAAGTAAAGCAGTTGTCATAACAATGAATTGTCTATTCTGTTTCGATCGCTCAAGGGTATGGTGCACCGCGGTGCACAATATTGGGAACTTTGTAATTGTGATTTTATTTCCTGATCCACCGAATCTCCAACATGGTAGCAGAGCGTGGTTGAATCATCAGCCTATATACGTCTCACTGCTGGGCACAGGCCTACTCTTATAGACGAGAGTGATTGGGGTGTAGTCCTCACGCTAGCGCAATGCCAATTGGGAACTTCAAATACACCTTTGAATTTCTTCGCTGATGCAGGTTTCCTCACGATGTTTTTTCCTGCAACGAAAGGCAATGGTAAATATCTCATAATATTTCGTACATAATTTCTGAAAATCTCATTGGCACGAGTCAGGATTCCCACGACCTCTGCTTGAAAGGCGCTTGTCCGAACCACTCGGCTACCATAGGTTGATACGATCTATACAAGTATAAAACGGTTCCGCGGCTAAGTGACAGACCACGCACACTCTAAATAAATAATAAAAATAAATAAAAATGATTTATTTCAGGTAAAAAGAAACCCATATATACACCTTAGATTTAGATTTAGCATGTTAAATTAAATTAAATTAAATGAAATTACACAATTAAATTAAATGAAAATTACAATAACGACACGATATAGGTGTGCGACACTGGGTAAAGATCATTACTTCTTTTGACCAGTGATGATCTTTACCCAGTGCTTTGTCATGGGGCAGTCCAAGCGACCAGCAAACATGCTGAGGATGGTGTTGGAACTGCCGCGCACTCTGTTCAACAGAGACGCAACTCTCTTCCTTATTAAGGCGTGAAAGCCATCAGTGCGCGCCTCTGCGAACATACCATCAATCATCATCTAAATCTAAACAACTGTAGATATTTTTATATAAATTTTACTCTTTAGGTTAAGGATTGAATTCCGAAAAATCGAAAAAATAAATTTCATCACACAAATTTAAACCTCATGGAACACAGTTTGAATTTCGTCGTTGGACGTAGAGGTGCAATAAGGAAAGATTTTTCGGAAGTCAATCCTTAACCGAAAGGGCAAAATTTATGTAAAAATGTCGGTAATTTATACGGAAGACGTCGCAGGGTAGCATATAGTACTAATAGAAAATTGCAAAAAGAACTTTCACATTTTATTTGATCTGAAAGAATCTTGTAACTTTTTTACTTTTTTTTAAAGGGGTCCATGAAAATAATGGGACTATGAAAATTGAAAGTAGGGCTATTATATTGAGTGGGGTATCAAATGAAAGGGCTTGATTTGTAGATTAAAACACCGTCTTCGTTTTTTACCCGACTGCGGCGAAGCCCAAAGGAGGTTTATGTGTTTGACCTGTATGTATGTATGCATGTCCGTTCCTGTGTCCGCTCGTAACTACTCAACGGCACATCCGATTTTGATAAATGATACATCATTAGATTCGTCATGAAGTTCATTAAAATAAACAAAATGGCGGATTTTATGCAGTTTCCAAGTGCACCGCGGTCGGGTTTTTTTTAGTAAAAATGTGGTTATTTAAATAAGTACCTTTTGGTTTATGACAAAAAAGGTTAAAAAAATACCATTCCCCCCTATTATCTTCAAAGTTATTGAATAGAAAAATCTGTAATAATTAATGTCATCCTATATATTACAGGAAAAATATAACGGTTTTCCTAACTTGCACCGTTTTTGAGAAATTTGCAAAAATCATAACATACTTATTTTGTACGGAACAACATTTTTTTTTACTGCTGGTCAATTTTGATACATTTACATTTAGGTTTATTTTTTTATTTATTGAATCATAAAACATGTAACATTACAGTTAACATTAACCAAATCGTTATACAGACTCCGAAACTTACTACCTAACTTACAGCTACAAGATATCTTTCTTGCTCTCTCTTTAGTACTGTCTTCCATTCTATCATCATTCATTCATTTCATTCTATCATATTCTAGAAAGTAGCTAGACATTTTAACTGATATGTAGTTCATTGTAAATTCACAGAAAATTATCTAAAGGGCGTGTTGATATTTAAAGTCCAAATACCAATATTCATTAAGAGCAAATAATTCAATCATTTTGATCTCCAATTTCCCTGAGGCCGTAGTTGGGTGGAATAGATTGCCACGCTTCACTGACTGCTTAATCACACCCTGAGCCCGAATATCAATTAGAACTCTATAATCTATACCTATGTGTACACAGTACACACGTTGCCATGGCAACCGAACGGCGCATTACAGGATATTGGGCACTCTATGACTCCAACCAACGTGTGATTAATAAGCACCAATGCGCTGGCCTTAAAAATCGGTTTATATTTTACCTTTTTAGGGTTCCATGCCAAAATAGTAAAAAAGAAACCGAAAGGGCACGAAAGGAAGGAAGGAAGGAAAAGGAACATTTGGTGCGACTCAGTCTTTTGTCCGTCGGTCACAGTCAGATATCTCAGAAAGTACTGCTGCTATCGGTTTGGAATTTGGCACAATATTAAAAACCGCTAACCCGAGCCTACTAGACATAAAAAAATCTCAAACTTTTTTTTAAAGTGGGCAGAAATAAGAGGTCGAAAGTTTAAAGTTCGGTTATTATATCAAGTGGGGTATCAAATGAAAGGACTTAATTTGTACATTCTAAGACCATTTTAATTTTTAGGGTTCCGTACTAAAATGGTAAAAAAGGAACCCTTATAGTGCGACACTGTCTGTCTATCTGTACGTCTGTCCGTCTGTCACAGCCAGATATCTCAGGAACAACTGCTGCTATCGATTTGAAATTTGGAACAGTTTTAAAAGTCGCTAACCCGAGCCTACTGGACGTAAAAAATCTCTTATACCTTTTTACTTTTTTTTTAAAGGGGGTCGAAATGAGAGGTCAGAAATTTAAAGTTGGGCTATAATATCAAGTGGGGTATCAAAAGAACGGGCTTAATTTGTAGATTTTAACTCTATTTAAAAAAAAATTTTAACCATAATTTTTTTGAATTACGACGAAAAACGTTAAAAAAAATACCATTCCCTCCCTATTATCTTCGCAGCTACCTATATGCCTGCGTGCTATAACACCCTTTACGACCAAGTGTGATGAAAACGTACTCAACAGGGTCGGTTACATCTTTTAGAAAACATTTCGTCCCTATCAACTTAACTTAACATACAACAGTCGAGACCCTGGGCCCGTGGGGTCCCAGCGCACATGCCCTAGTCAAAGATTTATCCAAAAGACTGGTCGACTGCACTGGTGACCGAAATGATGGTAGCTTCCTCTCACAGCGAATAAGTATCGCCATACAGCGAGGAAAGGCTGCCAGCATATTCGGCACCACGCCAAGGGGGCCCAATTTTTTAGACAATTTTTCCTAGTCCGACCCTCTCAAGGGGACTGGGACAAGCGATCTGGTTCGACCACAGGCGCCCCCGGCCCCCAGCTAGTCCGATCCACTCAAGGCGGTCCGGCCAGCGACCTGGTTCCACCCCAGGGTACGCCACGTCCCCCACCTGGTTCGATTTTTGCTACATCCAGTAAGGATTGAAAGTTAGTCAGGCTTCAAAAAAAGGTTTATTTTCTTAGGATAAGTTTAATTTTTTATTAGATTAGTAAGTAGTTGTACAGGGGAATATACTGACATACTTTAGCCATGAATTCCTGGTGGTGTGACGAATAAATAATGTTATATCAACATGGGTCGAATATTGTCATTTTACATTAATAGTCTTATGGAACAAAATAAATCAGTAAATTCAGCCCCTCGTTATAAACATGTCCTTACTGGAGGAAAAGTTATCAAAAAGAAAAAAAAAGCTAAAATGGAAACGAAAGGTCAATTTTTTGGCCTCGTAGTCGCTTACCATCAAATACTGCGAAGGTTAATTGCTGTTTAGTTAAAGGATTTAAAAAAATTAGTAAAACTATCTTAGTCACATTTATTAGGGCTTGTTACACACTTGGAAGTTTTCATTTAAAAAATAATGAATATCTCTGAAAGTAAGCGTTTTTCGACTATACATCACAGAACTTTTTTACTCTTAATAGTTGTTAGAATCTATAGTTAAAGTTTGTCGGTATAGTCCCTCCCACCCTGTATAGTATTTGAAATTTCAGTTATTGAATAAACCCGACTGCCCGCCTGCCTGCCTTTTACCCGACTGCGGCGAAGCCCAAAGGAGGGTTATGTGTTTGACCTGCATGTATGTATGTATATATGTCCGTTCCTGTGTTCGCTCGTAACTACTCAACGGCATATCCGATTTTGATAAATTATACATCATTAGATTCGTCTTGATGGTGCGAGTGTCACTGGGTATGAAGTTCGTTAAAATAAACAAAATGGCGAATTTTATGCAGTTTCAAAGTGCACCGCGGTCGGTTTTTTTTTAGTAAAAATGTGGTTATTTACATACAACAGACGTGCATGTAGGGTGAGATAAACTATTGCACCCTACAATTTGGTCTTTTTAACAGGATAAGAACCAGTAACTTATGGATCTACTACAGTCCACAGTATCGGATAGATTTTTCCTTGTTCAGTCCCATCATAGGACAGAGCTCTGGTCTCTCCAAATCTAAATTACATAACGAAATGCTGCAGCGAAACTTTGTCAAACTCGGGCTTAACGCACTTTGCCGTCGCCATATAGTTACCGCGGAACTTAGGCCGATCAACAAGGGCTCAAATTCGAGGTTTTTCATTAACCAGTTCCTAATGAAACTGAGGCTTGAGAGATTGATATATTTGTTTTATAATTTAGGGATACGGTTCTGAAAATGGGGCGAAGACACAAATCCTACTAATATTATTAAATATGACAGTTTGTAAAGATGCTTGGATGTTTGGATGTTTGTTACTAAATAACGCGGTAACAAGTCAATGGATTGAGATGAAATTTGGCATACAACTAGACTAAGTCCTGGATTGAAATGTAGGATACTTTATATCTCGGTAGAAAACTCCCTTGGGATGATAACAGGAATGATGGAGGCGAAGCCGCGGTTAAATGCTAGTTTGGTTCTATTTTTACGGTGCCTTTAGCACAGTATAATAGCAGTATTTTTTCTTCCTACAAAAAGTACATCGCGTGGCTGTATGTGTGCGCGCCGTGAACGAACGCACTACAAACAAAGATTTAAGAATGTGTAAGAATGCTCCAGTACGCACCCACACAAACGCGCGATCGCGCGCGTAGCCAGTTGCACACTATTTTCAGTCGTAGTTATATGATGCTGTATGTATATATTCAGGAGTATGGGGAGAACGGAACCAACAGCTTATCCGACCCAAATGTCAACCTCACCTGCACGCGCCACTGGCAACGGTGGTAAACAATCATCGTGGTGCTCCCTGCTAGATAACAGACGAGGCTCTGGCGACCGAGCAATGGCGGTATAACCACACACCTGACCGGGCAACCGGTTGGAAGAGGCAACAGCGGCCTTGGGGTCCAAATAACCTCAGAAATGCCTGGAGCAGAAGGCAACGGGAAACCACTGCTGCTACCTCCCAAGACAGTCATCATGGATAGTAACATAATGGATGCGAGTATGTTATGCGATCCGGCTGACGCCCGGCGCCGCCCCTCCGGGAAGGGTGGTGTGAAATCTGCTACCGGCCATGCCTCAGTGACTCATCAGGCTGCGCATGGAAATTCTGTTACTGGTGACACCAACACCATTAACTCCCGACAACCACATCGCATTGGGACATGGAATGTACGTGGGCTGAACCAACCGGGCAAACTGAAGATTGTGGAAAGCGAAATGCAAAGGAAGAATATACATCTTCTAGGACTTAGCGAGACTCATTGGAAGGGCCAAGGGCATTTTTATTCGGACTGTGGAAATAAAGTGTTCTTTTCGGGACCAGAGGATGATAGCAGCAGAGGAGTGGCTTTTGTGGTACCACCGAAGGTCGAGAAATGCGTGTTGGGGTATAAACCAGTCAATGACCGTATAATTACTATACGACTGAATGCCAAACCATGCACGTTAAATGTCGTACAAGTTTATGCTCCAACGGCCCAGTCTAGCGAGGAAGAGGCGGAAATCTTTTATGGTACACTGGTGACGACACTTAGAGAGATACCAAGGAGAGAAATTACTGTCATCATAGGGGACTTTAACGCAAAAGTAGGCAACACTGCAGACGACGACCATCTTCGTCGAGTAGTTGGGAAGTATGGTATCGGAAAACGCAACGAGCGAGGCGAACGTTTGCTCCAATTTTGCAGCGAGGATAGTTTCTGCCTCAGTAACACCTGTTTTCGCCATCACATCAGGCGGCTATATACATGGATTTCTCCTGGCGATAGATACCGTAACCAGATAGATTATATTTTAATAGGTTCACGGTGGAGATCATCTATATTGAACGCCACTACGCTCCCTGGTGCTGATTGTGGCTCAGACCATCAACTCCTAGCAGCAAGCATACGGACTCGTCTAAAGAAAATTATTAAGCCTAAAGCGAACCCGAATCTGCGTAGAGTGGACTTGGCTGGTTTTAGACAGAACCTAAACCAACAAATCGCGAATGTATCATGCGTAGGTTCAGCACAAGACAGATGGAGTCTTCTAAAGCAGCTGATCACCCAGGCTGCTAGCCAGCACATCATCAAGAAACAAGACATGAAGGACTACATAACACCAGCGACCAGCCGTATTATCCTCGAACGACGCGAGCTGAAAGAGAGAGGTACAAGTTCAGCTATTGACCAGGAACGGTACACGGAACTCAGTCGCGAAGTCCAAAGAAGATGTCGCCAGGACTACAATGCGTACATCAACAACATTTGTATTGAGCTGGAACAACATAGCATACGCAGCGAGACCAGAGATTTGTTTTCGAAAGTGAGGGAGCTGGCTGGGGCGCGAAGCTTTAGAACTTGTGCCATCGAAGACGAAAGCGGAAATATCCTGACAGACACGTCGCAGGTTCTGGAACGCTGGAAGCGATACTGCGCAGAACTATATGATACAGGAAGCTCAACAACTCGGGGAGAGGAGTTGTCACCAAACGAACCCGACATACTTCGTTCCGAAGTGGAAAGCGCTATCAAGGCCCTTAAATGCGGAAAGGCGCCAGGTAAAGATGGCATCACTGCCGAACTGCTGAGGAACATGGGAGAAGTAGGAACAACAATAATGGTGGAAATATGTAATGATGTGTGGAGAACGGGAAAATGGCCGACTGAGTGGACAGAGTCTGTGTTCATCCCCCTACACAAAAAAGGATGCACTAAGACTTGCGGCAACTATAGAACAATCGCACTGATCTCCCATGCAAGTAAAATCCTCCTACACATCATTAATCAGCGGCTCAACCACTTCCTCAGAAACCAGATACCGGAAGAACAGGCTGGCTTCGTGAAAGGAAAGGGCACAAGGGAACAGCTTCTTAACATCCGTCAAGTTATCGAAAAGAGCAGGGAATTTAACTGCCCAGTCGTCTTGTGTTTCATAGACTACACTAAAGCATTTGACCGCGTGCAATGGGACAAGTTGTGGACTGTGTTACGCAAGATGGGGACTCCTGAGCATCTGATTGGCTTGATTCAACACCTATATGCTGAGAACCGCTCTTTTGTCAGAATCGGCACCGACTGTTCCAATGTGTTCGAAACAAAAATGGGAGTGCGATAGGGCTGCATCCTATCCCCGGGCCTGTTCAATATATATGGGGAGTATATCATCCGCAAGGTGCTCGAAAACTGGGATAAGGGATTTCCGGTAGGAGGAAAGAGGATATCGAACCTCAGATACGCCGATGACACAGTCCTTTTAGCGACGTCTGTGGAAGATATGCAGGAGCTGTTTCAGAGACTCGAGACAGAGAGCAACCTCATGGGTCTCACAGTAAACAGGTGCAAGACGAAGCTTATGGTAGTAGACCGTGCCGAAAAACTGCCCAGAACAAGTACCATCATCCCTGGGGTTGACACTGTGGACCATTACGTGTATTTAGGCGCACTGGTCTACAGTGACGGCAGCTGTGTACCGGAGATAAAAAGGCGTATTGGTATGGCTAAAGACGCGATGACACGACTAAATGTCATCTGGAAGAAGAGGGGCATTACCAACACCACCAAGACCCGGCTAGTACGCGCTCTAATTTTCCCCATATTCCTGTACGGCGTGGAAACATGGACGATACGAGCCCGAGAAAGACAAAGGATCGATGCATTCGAGATGTGGTGCTGGAGGCGCATGTTGAGGATACCCTGGACCGCCATGCGCACCAATGTATCGATCCTTTCACAGCTTCGTGTAAAAACCCGCTTATCCACAATTTGTCAACAGAGGATTTTGACCTACTTTGGCCACATAATGAGAAGGGGAGATGAAAGCCTTGAAAAGCTGATCATTGTTGGAAACACGGAGGGTAAACGAGCCCGGGGTCGGTCTCCAACCAGATGGAGTGATCAAGTGAAAGGCCCATCCTCAACCAAGTTTTGCTCGGTCGTCAGAGACGCGATGAACAGGCACCGGTGGAGGCAGATCATAAAAACTAGGTGTAGACCATCCACATCCACCGATGACCACGATCCTCAGTCATGAGGGAGCGACCAGAGAGAGAGAGTATATATTCAATTATTGCTCATGATTTACACAACTAAAGCTAATACTGGTGTTGCATGTACACAAGAGGATTCTCCGTAGTTTGAACCAGAGTTGCGTGCATTGAACCAGAGAAATCTGAGTTTACGGTACGGCCGTTCGTTGTGGAAGTCTTTGGGGAAGAGATATCCAGCAGTGGACGTCTTCTAGTTGATGGATAATAACAACTTTTTTTACTTGAAAAAACCCGACTGCGGTGCATAAAACACCGCATATCAAGGTGTATAAATCCGCCATTTTGTTTTTTTTTTTACAAATTGTATGTATCCAGTGACACTTGCGTTATCAAGACGAATCTAATGATGTATCATTTATCAAAATCGGGTTTATCGTTGAGTAATAAGCAGGCATAGGAACGGACATACATACAGGTTAAACACAACTCTCCTTTTGGGCTTTGCCGCGGGTAAAAATGTTCTCGGATTTACGTATTCTTTGACCGGTCTACTCGCAAACTTTGGGCCTGTTAATGAATTCCCAGAGTAGAATTAAAAGCTTATAAATTAAGTGGTTTGACGTAGGGATATTTCTTGCAAAGTTCCAGGGCAGATTACATTAAGTTACGAAAGGCCTAAGAAAAACAAAGGCGCACTTATCTGAGGTCAACCTTTTACTTAATTAAACGTTGCAAAGGTCCTTTGGGTATGTTTCAGCCCTTTGGAACCCTTATCTTTTATACAATGGCGTGTAACGTTAGTGTTATGAATCTCTTACGACCTTGTTGCTATAATCAGAAGAGACTCACTCCGCGATTTCGCCGCGCGGCTACTAGTACCAAATTTTGCCCCTTCAGCTTAGCCAGCGACTTTTTTTTTGAAGCTGACAAACTTTGACGACCACTTTAGCTTAGTTGGTAGTGACCCTGCCTACGAAGCAAGAGGTCCTGGGTTCGAATCCCGGTAAGGGCATTTATTTGTGTGATGAGCACGAATATTTGTTCCTGAGTCATGGATGTTTTCTATTTATTTAAGTATTTGTATCTATTAAATATATCGTCGTCTAGTATCCATAACACAAGCCTTATTGAGCTTACTATGGGGCTAGTTCGATTTGTGTAAGATTGTCCCCTAATAATTTATTTTAATAATTTTTATTTTTTAAAAACTCGCAACCCATACATGGGCGTAGCGATTGTCGGACCGGGTGGTCGGCCGTGGCGTTCCCTGGGGTCGCTAGCCGGACCACCCTGAGTTTGGTCGGACTGGGTAACAGCCAGCGACCAGAAAGAGCATGCATTATGCGATAGAGAGCGATGATCGGATGTCGTGCGTTCCGTCCGGTGGTCCCGAACGTCAGTTTTGTTAGAAAGAGAAACTTTTGTATGTACGTATTTATGTATTACGTACAGTCAGCTACTTACAAGATGAAGTAACTTTTTGTATGCCGTAATTAATTACTCTTGGTTTGTGACATTTCCAGTAGCAACCAAACCTTACATTATCATCGACTCGTTTAAAATGCAATAATTATGTATCCTGCTATGTTTCCTTTGAATATGCACTTACAAGCCTCTTTTATTATCAATCAATATATTGTGACAAATATAAGCAAACTTCCAATGTTCCAAAGAAATGTACCGACACACTAACCTATTTAAATAGTATGCCAAACGAGAAAAAATAAGTATTATATCTCCAATTACCTCGGTACCGCTACGGTTCCAAAAGTACAGATCTGAGACAGATAGACCGCAGTGGCTAAGTAATAGTTTGCACCCTTTTGGTACAAAACCCTAAACGGTAGCTAAAATCTAGCTTTAACCAAACATTAGCTCCTAGCCAATAACATGGTGAAACCCGTATGTAGCTCGTAGCTGTTACGAGCCTAGCGCCCGCTAAGCGGGTTCTCAGCGTTGGAGAGAAAGCTATATACATACATACATCTCTATCTATCAGTGGCGTGGTGTTGAAGAAATCTTTGGGCAAGCTGGGGCAGCTTTGGCATAAATTTTCTTTAAGAGCACTGGAATATACCGACTTTCTTAATATTGGGCAAGCCGGTGGGAATCGAGTTCTATGGACGCCACTCCACTGCTATCTATTTGATTGTACTAATAGATAACTCCATTCAAAATGCGATAGGCATACCTACACGTGAAATCTTTAGACAGGATTCTCTTGTGACTTAAATAAAATGGAAAACTGTCACAGTAACTATAGGGCATGTCGAGAACTAGTCAAACAGCGAAGACACCTTCAATAAAGATGCCAGGGGCAGGTAAACAAATACCGTCCTGTTTCGGCGTAGGGATGGTAACGTTGGCCGAATTTATCCTTATGTTACTCTAGTATTTACCCGCATTGTTCCCGTTACTGTCCCAAGGGAACTCTTTAGCGAGATATAAACTCCTATGCTTCAGTTCGGGACTTGGTTTACTTGCATGCCAAATTTCAGCTCAATCTACCCAGTCCAATCTATCCAAACAAACCTCTAAACATCTTTTATTTACATACTTTCACATTTTTATAAATGTGAAAGTTTGTAAATATATATAAGTGTGATGTGATTATTTCGATCTTGTTAAAGTGCAGGGTGGGCCAGAAAGAATGGCGAATTTGAAAAAGGCACTAGTTCCAAAGGAGGAGGCGCGGGTCGCGGGGATACGACGTAAATAGTAGCAGTAAGCTCGGAAAGAGAAATTTTGTCGCGATGGAGCGTTTTAGGTACTTAAGTGCATGCGTTACTGTTGCTGATTGAAATAAAACAGGCCGAGTGCAAATCGTATTCGCACACGAAGGCCTTCGTACTACCGACGAGCAAAAAGGTGCAAAAAAAAAAACACGTTTCTTGTATGGGGACCCCCTTTCATTTTTGTTTTTATTATTTGTTGTAGTAGCGGTCATAGAAACACACATTCTGTGAACATACATCAAGCATCTTCTATTATCATTACTAAAATCAAGCAAAAACACCAATTATAACACGTTTTTTTTATGCGGGGCCTCTAGGCTCTCGGTGCTCGGGTGCTCGTTAGTTGTGAGTTGTGAGTGAACTCGATTTGGCGATGAACCTTGCAGTGGCGTGGCGTAAAGGATATCCTTGGGTAAGCCGGTGCAGATTTGCCGTACATTTCCCTTAAGAGTTGTAAAATAAGGTGCTCAAATGTCTGATATTAGGCAAGCCAGTAGGAATCGAGTTCTGTGGACGCCACGCTACTGCTGCCTTGTCTAGTGATTCCAAAACATTTCATTTACTGTCAGGCAAATAGAAACACACTAGTATATTAGGGGTGAAAAGTTGGAGAAGGAAAGCCATGAATAGAACGGACTGGAAGGACTTGCTTGACCAGGCTAAGGCCCACCCGCGGCTGTAATGCTTCAGATGATGATGAAATAGAAACACAAAAAGCGATGTGTTTATTGACTAATCGTTCTAAATTGTTTTATATTTGATATCGTATGAACAGCACCATGTGCATTGTTCAGAATTACAAAGCCATTGCCATATATTAAAGGAAAAAACTAGTAACTGGTGCGATTTTTGCAGCAGTTTTTCGCTTCAGTCTGATGTCTTATTCTACGAAGCGCTAGTAATTGTTGACTTATTAACGTACCTGTGTTTATAAAAGTGCCGAATTACAGATGTAACTTTTTTATTGTGTGTAGCCAAATAGTAAAGTCCTGCCCTTCACTAGTGAGCAAACAATACTGTCACATAGCTCTGTTTGGCGCCCTTCCGACCTTGGAACTTGGGGATAAACAATCCCTGCAAACAGTGGAAATGGTGCTTTACGCGATCAAGCTAAAGTGGGGTTATGTGTTTTGAAGTATTTTATAAACGTCTTTAAAAAAGGATAGTGATGAAATGAAATAATTTATTTCTGCAAGTAGGCCTCAAGGGCTCTTTCACATGTCTGATTCTTTTGGCGCTTCGGCAGATGACATTCTGGTGAGAAGAAGCGCCGGAAGAAACTCACCAGTTTCTCTTTTAAACACATTACAATAATTGTGACAATATTACATTGCATATCACAAACAACTACTTAACTAAATACATTTCAATAAACATAAAACTACAATTTTAGAGATGTAAAGGGTCTCTAGGCGTCAAAACAAGATAAATTACTAAGAAAAATAGAAAATAAAAAGGCATATACTAAAATTAATGGAGATGTAAGGGGCCTCCGTTGTCAAAACATGTTTTGGAGGTGTAAAGGATCTCCAAACGTCAAAATACAAAATGGGAAACGAGAAATAGACTATAGAACTATCATTAAATTTACATGGTTCACACAAAACGAACGTACAGAAATGTAAAAAAAAAAAAAACTGTGACTCACAAAACTTAAAAACTAAAATTAAAACAATTTTTCTTAGAGATGTTTGTCGTCTCTAAGCGTCAAGACATTTGCAAGTACAAAACAGTTTTTTTAATATAATATAATCTACATTCCTCAGAGATGTATATGGTCTCTAAGGTTTAATGTGAATTATTTACAAAAACGGACTCTATGCGTTCAACCTCATAAACACACTGTATTTTTTTTAACAAAGAGAAGGAATTGTCAAGTGATGATGTTTTGAATTCTAGATCATCTCCTGAGAAGGTTGTACTAATGTATTACTCATTTATTTTTGTTTATTTTGCATTCACTACGCTACCCAAAGTTTGTCTGGAAGAGATCGCTCTATAGATCGCTAAAGAGCCTATTTTAACATAGTTTTTACCTATATAAGTTTGCATTGTCACTTTCTGTTGGTGTGCTATAATAGTTTTTATGTGACAGGTGCATAATGTGAGTGGGATTTTAAGAAACAAGCTGACGACGAGTTTCATAATAAGATCACACGAGTGTTTTAATGCCTAATTATGTACAGTCGCATAGGTACATAACTTTGTCTACATGCATATCATAAGTTTTCTACAATTTGTACAGATATGGTTGCATTTTCAAGTTAGTGGTACTATTAACTTATATGTATGTATAAAACCTAAGTTTGGATAAAACACAAATAATAAATAAATAAATATTAGGGAACAATCTTACACAAATCGAACTAGCCCCATAGTAAGCTCAATAAGACTAATAATAAGTTTGTTTAATTACTATTATTAACTAGGTACACGTTGCATGGTGAAATTAGAAAATTAAAGTATCGGTTATCGATTCTTTAACGAAGACATTAAGATACATTAAAGTAAACATTAAGATGCCACCACAGACACAGGTTTATTAATAGGCCATTAGTTTATCGTTTCTAAACTATAGGGAATTTATGATATAGATGTCGATAAAGTACCTTTTCTCAAACATGGCATGAAATGTTGACATTACGTGCCTAAAAATAGGCCACAAAGTACCTCGTTTCCTATGCGGCTTGACACTTGGCACGGAATGGAATTTCAGGCCGGCAATGTATTTTTTTTAATTTCCATTCCACATTTATTTTGGCCCCAGCATCACGGCATTCAGCCATTAAAAAAACAAAAAACGATTTATGCTATATTTTGCAGTTTTATTTATTTAAAATTGACATGAACATAACAAATAACAAATTATAAACAATTTCCAATTATTATAAATTGCAAACTAAACCACAAGAATACACATTTAAAATATTTCATCTAAATATTCGCGGTAAAAATGTGAACTGAAACAGCTTTTGGCCGAATTTGCATTGTCTATGGATATAATGTCACTAATATCACTTTCTGACAGCCAGTTTGTTTGTGTTATAAAATATTAAGTAAGGTTATTATAGTAAGTTTATTTATTTCATTGCATGTTTGAAAAAAGCACTATACATACCTCGGCGGGAAATGGGGTTGCCGGCCTCGTAACTATCTGGCCTCGCTTCGCTTGGCCAGCTATATGTACTCGGCCGGCAATTCCTTACTTCCCGGCCTCTGCAGTAATGTACTATTTACTTGATTGTATTGTATAGGAGATGCGGATATGTCTGGAAATCCAACCTATCTCACATTTCCCTATATTATAATTTGACATTGACACATATCGAACACAAAAATATACCAAAAAGCCAAACACCCGTGTACTTACAAGAAAAACAAACTCAAAACTTACCCTTTAGCAACTAAATGAAAAGAGAGCAAACAAATCATCCGGTAACAAGGAAATATATTTTTTAAATCCATATCGTCCTTCCCTTTTCCGTAATTTCTTTATTCAGTCTGCAGACACCCGTTGAATATTAACACGAGTCAAACAAAATTATGTCAAGCCAGTGAGCGTCGACATCACTCACGCTGAATATCTTCGACGTTTCCTGAATGAGAAACATATATACCTACATCATTGAAATATAATAAGTATGGAAGCGTAACTGAAGCTTAAAATCTGCTCCACGGAATATGTACTGACGGGGCGGAGCTAGTACTTAGTAAAAATCAAATTCTCAGGCAAATGAAATTCTCACGCCGGTAGCTTTGTAACTAATCACAGATTTTTGTCTTTTAAACGATATACAACCTAGAAAAAATTTAGTTTTAAAATTATGTACACAATACGGGGAGGTAATAAAGAAAGCCCTCGATCCCATATTTACGTCCCTCGCTTGCAGCTCGGGCCGGAAACATCTGCGATTTCGGCCTTTCTTTGTTTTACCACCCTAGTAGTGTAATGTACTATTACGTCACACCTGGCCATAAAGTGGCACCTTACCCGTTAACGTTGTATCTCTATGTAAGTGACGATACTCTCAAAAATCAGTATAAGACTAAAATTAATTCCAGTAACATTTCGTGCTCTGCAAAACAACCAATAGTCGTTTAGTACTCTTTAGTATTGATCTGAAAGTGAGAAATGTTTTCTAATATTCTGAATAACCTTGCAGAGTTGCTCGAGTTATTAGCAACGTTGCGGCTAGGACTGACATTACAATAAATGGAAAACGTAAGAATTTACTTAGTTACTTACCACTGAGAAGGCATGGCGCTGAGTACGGGCATAGAGTAGTTGAGTTACAGACAGTGTTTTTTTTTTGCGTGGAGGGAGGAGATCCTCATTGGATACCACCAGGCCGGTCCAGGCCGGGTAGCATAACTGGTCGCGACTTCGTTTCTCGCGCGACAGAGCATGACCTGTCACTGTCACACTATACTGATTGGAAAGAGATAGGCAGCATTTGTCGCGCGACAAAGAGTCACATGTCACAGTTGTACTAGAGGTACTAGTGCGCATGCCCGACTCGCTTGCGGATAGACTCCAGCGTCACGTTGTCTCGAGTCTATCCACAAACGCCTACGGACTAAAACCTCCCCCCATTTGTGTTTTAGTTATAGATGTAGCTCGCTTGTTCATTACCAGGTACTTTCGAAAATAATGATTCTTTGGTACTTTGTGTACTCCTGGATCAACCTGGTTTCGTCAAGTTGCTTTTTATCAGTTCTATACCGACGTTAACCTTTTAGACGTTACTTTGAACATGATAAGTTGCAAATAAAACTGTCAAAAGCGAAGTTAAGCTTTATACTGGTGCATGTTGGTCTATGCCAGAGTTTCTTCATCTTTTTTTGGTCACGGACCCCCTACATTATTTCGAAAACCTTACAGACCCTTTCCGAATATAATCAGAGAAAAAGAAAATCAAGGGCACAATAAAGTTTGTGTTGCACGGACCCCCGGCTCTAGTATCACGGACCCCGGTTTTGACCCCGTTCCATGGACCAAAGTTTAAGAAACACTGGATTATCCGTATCGCTCCACGCTCTGTGAAACCTTTACGTGTTGTTGGCATGGTAGACACGACAGCACACGACACCTTTAGGTGTTCTTGGCGTTCACAGGGTTAAGACGACAGAAGTTAAGTAATAGTAGTTGAATTTTATTGCGAAGTAAAATCAACTGTAGAACAGTCACACAATACTTTAAAATTTAAAGTATTGTGTGACTGTTCTACGATTTTAATTTAAAGTTTAAATTACGAGCGGTGTAAAAGTTTGTATTCAACAATTAAAAATCTCGTGTTTTCCATGATATCGTCCACCATCATGTAGTTTAGCAATTTGTCCCCATAACTCACGTGGTGCCTTTGGTTTTATCCGGACACGATATCCCGTTACCCTTTTAAAGTTTAAATTACGAGCGGTGTAAAAGTTTGTATTCAACAATTAAAAATCTCGTGCTTTCCATGATATCGTCCACCATCATGTCGTTTAGCAATTTGTCCCCATAACTCACGTGTTGCCTTTGGTTTTATCCGGACACGATATCCCGTTACCCTTTTAAAGTTTAAATTACGAGCGGTGTAAAAGTTTGTATTCAACAATTAAAAATCTCGTGCTTTCCATGATATCGTCCACCATCATGTAGTTTAGCAATTTGTCCCCATAACTCACGTGGTGCCTTTGGTTTTATCCGGACACGATATCCCGTTACCCTTTTAAAGTTTAAATTACGAGCGGTGTAAAAGTTTGTATTCAACAATTAAAAATCTCGTGCTTTCCATGATATCGTCCACCATCATGTCGTTTAGCAATTTGTCCCCATAACTCACGTGTTGCCTTTGGTTTTATCCGGACACGATATCCCGTTACCCTTTTAAAGTTTAAATTACGAGCGGTGTAAAAGTTTGTATTCAACAATTAAAAATCTCGTGCTTTCCATGATATCGTCCACCATCATGTCGTTTAGCAATTTGTCCCCATAACTCACGTGTTGCCTTTGGTTTTATCCGGACACGATATCCCGTTACCCTTTTAAAGTTTAAATTACGAGCGGTGTAAAAGTTTGTATTCAACAATTAAAAATCTCGTGCTTTCCATGATATCGTCCACCATCATGTCGTTTAGCAATTTGTCCCCATAACTCACGTGTTGCCTTTGGTTTTATCCGGACACGATATCCCGTTACCCTTTTAAAGTTTAAATTACGAGCGGTGTAAAAGTTTGTATTCAACAATTAAAAATCTCGTGCTTTCCATGATATCGTCCACCATCATGTAGTTTAGCAATTTGTCCCCATAACTCACGTGGTGCCTTTGGTTTTATCCGGACACGATATCCCGTTACCCTTTTTGGTTTTCAGTTACCCTTATGCCAAAACGTGATTGATATCCGTCCTGCCATTTTTACGTATGATAGATAGTACAAACATTGATCGTTTACATACAATACCAAAGTACAAAGACAGACAAGGAGTCCCTCTTCGGGCGTTTAGGAGCGCGCGATACCTATTCAAAGTCGCGGCGTAGCCGGTGCGATCCGTACTTTTTTATGAAATAGGGGCAAACGAGCAGACGGGTCGCCTGATGGTAAGCAATCACCGTCGCCCATAGACACCTGCAACACCAAACGAGTCACAAGTGCGTTGCCGGCCTACTGGCGCATTCTTACGTATTCGTAAAACTTTGCTTGTAGTGCGTTCGTTCACGACGCGCACACATACAAGCCGCTCGATGTACCTTTTTTAGAAAGAGTTCTTGCTATTATACTGGGACAATAGAACAAAATCAATAGATATTATCACACAATCGTGATCCGTCCGATACTTATGCTGTCGTAGTGGATAGATAATAATTATAAGTATTAGTAGTAATTTTGCTGGTGGTGTGATATAATTTTGATTCAGTAGTAGTAGGCAGTATCAGTTATTCCTAAACGGGTCGGTCCTATATTTATGTTTTTACGACAGAACGATATATATGCGGCCCACAAATCATCAGATATTTTTGCCAAACTAGTATCCTCGGGTAATTGTGATTTCAAGTGTTGATCAGATATTTTTGCTGGGCTGCTCATCGTTATTTATATATGCTGGTACAATGGCTAGAAGGGCTCAGTAAAATATTAGACTTTTAAAGCCCTTAATTTTGGTAATGTCCACAGAAAAGATACGAATACTAATTCGTACTAAAAATTGTGCATAACCCGGTTATAAATTCATCGACTCATGAAAAAAGACATCAATATAGTTTGCCCAACTTTTAGTTTTGAAGTGTTTGACAAAAATATCATTCAACAATATTCCGTGTTTTTAAATTTTTCACTTTAATCCCGACTAAGCTGACAATGGAAATGATAACAACGACGTTTTCTGTTAGGGCGATTTTGGAAAATCCGCGAATGACGAGCATTGCATAGTCCATGCGCAACAAAAGGTAGTTAAAATGTAAAAAAAGGATGTTTTTATTTTGAAAATATCTTTTGATCTTTTCATTCAGGTAATATGATTAACAGAAAGAAAATCACAAATGCATCATAATTACTATCTGGCATGGGGGTTTCTCTCGCGCACAACGAGCGCGCGTCTATATAAAAGTTTGCGATAATAGGTATTTTACTATAAATTAATTTTTGCTTGCGAGAAATAAAGTAGTATCCTTATTTGGAGTACACTTATCTTCGACTTTGTCAAGATGAAACCCCCGTGGAGATGCTATAATAAACATTTCATCTTGAATCATGATTAATTCAAAACTGAAACTTCAAAACAAAAAGGGGTGGAACACTCTTCCAGAAAACCTTTTTCCAGAAAAATACGATTTAGATATACCTATTCAAATCGAGAGTGACTCGGCACTATATGTATAGGAAAGCATGCTCCATCATCGACATTTTCGTCATTTACCAACAAGCGAAATCGAGGCCACATGCATTCCTATTGTGCATATAAATATATAGTCATAAAGGCGCTTTTACAAGCCTAAATCAACCTGCGCTACAAAAAATTACATATCAGAAGAAACGCCGGAAAAAACCCTTCAATTAGTCTTTACGAGTCTAAACTTGCTTAATCTTTGCCCCAGACCCGCAGTATTAGTAGGAAAACGGACCATAATAGCGCTGTCGGGGATACTTCGCTAAGTAAGATGAATAATGATGAATAGAGAGTAGAGATTTATGCGAGCTATACTTGTTGCAGCTGCGCCTTGCTGCTCCGAATTGTTATACAAGAGTTCCAATTCGTTATAAGCTTCTGTTGCATTTATGTACAAACCGTTGAAGTGGATTTCGTTGCGTTTTGGAGATCTGCATTATGTTCGATTGTCTAAAATGGTCATTTTTGCTGACCAAACGGCATATAAACATATAAAAAAGTGTTTTAGGGAGTTTCCAAAATGCATGCCGTTCCTTTTTTCTCCTAGAAATTTAGAATTCTATCATCTCGGAGGTACCAGTTGAAAATATTATGATAGCGCGCCGAGTTTCTTACCCCAGTTCTTCTGAGAGCATAGTTTATTTTTTAAGATCGGTAGTAGTAATTTTTTGGTAGTGGAAATCTATGAGGGACGCCTATGTCCAGCAGTGGACGTCTTATGGCTGAAATGATGATGATGATGAGTAGTAATTTCTATGTATTGTAAGATCAGCAGTTATCAATCAACTTTTATAACGGCTTTTTTTTTCACGGTATGTATCCGTATAGGTTCGGTAAAATTAGGACACAATAAAAGGGAATAAAATAACGTTAACGTGTAAAGTAACTAACATTAGCTTCAAAAGTATTTTTGCATTATTCTCAAAGAAAACCATAAATTCTTTAAAAAAATGGCTTCTAAAAGTTCTTGGCAGTTTCATAGATAGTAACCGAGTTCTCTGCACGGCAGTAACAGAAGTCTCCTAAAATTCAGCAACGAAAATTTTCGAAGCATGTTTAGGAAGTAAATACTCTTCTGTTATTTATCAACGTGATATCCAAACCCGTGCAACAGTCCTCGCTAATACCACATTAACATTCTCGATGCCGTAACTACAGTCTATGTAGGCTAATTCAGGACTTCCCCGCCAAGCTGGTCCTTAATATAATTTGACACTTAATAGTGAGGGAAGTCGCACACGGCGAGTTTTTACAGCGATTTTGAGAAACGCGCGATTGCATAGCGGCGTGTGGCCCCTTGTCGCATTTGCAACGCGCCACAGAAGCGAAATATTGTGATCAACAGCGTTCGGGGATTTCTATGCTAATCGGGGTGAATGACCAGCACAATCATTATATTAATGTATGTATGTATGTATGTATGTATGTATGTAAACACTTTATTGCACATGAAATCATACAGAAACAGTAAAAAGAACAATGGTTAATGTAATTTATTCTAAAAACATATTACCAACACCGAAATAGCGTTTATTTTTCGAACAGTTTTATTGGTATCGCGGGCCAAGCGGCGTATCCATATTACCATTTCTACGTGACATCCCGCGGTGTGGCATGGAAATTCCCGAACACTGGTGATCAGGTCAGATAATTATAAATAATTTTATTACTTATTTATATATTTATTCAAATATGAAATACATAACAATACGTACATCGTCCTACAAAACTGTTTTCACAGTTTGACTGTGGGATCCGTGATTCTATATACCTAGGTATATAATATTAGAAATCTAAATTAATAACAAGATATAGGTAGGTACTAGGTAAATACCTAGACAGTAATCAATTTAAATAAATTAATTTCTGTCGAGGTAGTATTTTAACAAGGCTTTTTTAAATTTATTTTTATTTTTCTCCGTCCTAATAGTCGCAGGTAAGGCGTTAAGTAAGTTATGGTAAGCGCTTTTCGATGAGCCTGTCCCCATAGTAATTGCTTACTTTGGAAACAGCATAGGTACCAGTGGCGTGGCGTAAAAGACATCCTTGGGCAAGCCGGTGCAGATTTGGCGTACATTTTCCTTAAGAGCTGTAGAATAATGTGCTCAAATGCCTGATTTTAGGCAAGCCGGTAGGAATCGAGTTCTTTGGACGCCACGCTACTGATAGGTACTTACCTGCAGCTACAGACTTGGTGCCATCTTTATGGTATTCAGTTTTTGGAAATGGGTCAAAATGGTGAAGTCTTTCAATCCCCATGATTGAAAGACGCGAGGTCTACAGTTACTCGTAACAGAGCCACTAGTTTCGAAAAACCCGAATTGGTACCGCGTACAAACAACCAAATATCTTAGCAAACTGTCATATTTAAGTATACAGGGTGTCCCATAACTGACACGTCACAGTGACACTGGAGGTAGACCAGGTCAAGAGGTACCAAACCAACTTAACATGACCCCAGTAAAAGTGGCACGGTTTTTGAGTTATTGTCGAATTAAAGTTTTTCATGAATTTTGACCGTTTTTAACATTACTAGTGCCAGTGTGCACTCGGAAAGGTGTCAAGGTTAGTTTTTTTTATGTGTACGGTAACATGAATTGTTAATTAAGGTTACAGAAATGGTATTTTATCCAAAAACTAAGTAAAATTGAAAAAAAATACTAGTTTGATCTTGAATTAATTCACAGCGAAACATTAATTTCGACTTTAACCACCAGTTGTGAAAAAAAAATTACGGTCGGCGGGTCATGTTAAGTTGGTTTGGTACCTCTTGACCTGGTCTACCTCCAGTGTCACTGTGACATTGTCATTTTGATTTAATCTTTATTTTTAAGAAGCGTTTGTCACATTGACAATGCCAGCTTCGCTAAGCCTTTAATTTATAATGTTAGTTGGATTATATTAGGATTATATTACGACATTGAAGATGAAGTTCTGAACATTACCCCTACTGTTACAATTCGCGTCACGTGCGGTGTTGGCAAAAGTTTTGGTGTCAATAAAATGTTTGCGAGCCGGGTTCATTTCCAATTGCGCTTTATTGAAGCCGAAGGTTGACAAATTCAATGGAATCATGTTTAGAGTTCGAGGATGAGCGGGAGTTTTGATTTTGAACGTGCTTTGGGATTTTTTGGGAAGTGGAGTACAGTTCAGTGAGCGAAGCATCTCCGTTTTTCAGCTTAGGCAAAAATGCTTTTGTATGTCCGGCGATTGTCTGTCTTTCTTACAGGCCCGACGTCCAATAGCGCGCGCCGCGCCGTTCTACGGCGACGGCGCCGTGCCGTGGACATGAACTATGCTTACAAGGAAAGGTACCCAACTGTCTGACTCCGATTTGATTCATTTTGATATATGTTATAGAGTAGTCTAAAATAGCAGACACGTATTTTTTTTTAGCTGCCCAAATTCAACCTGTTAGGAGAAATCGTCCTTCAAAGTACTAAAAAGTGACTAAACTTCTACAGAAAAAAAATTCAAGAAAGCTGCTAGTTAATTACTGGTTTCATTATATGTTGGAGAACATGAAAAAAGAATAGACACGTGTTTTGTCATTTCACCTCAAACTCATATTTTCCTAAAAAAAAACACCTAAAATGTTATCCAACTTTGAAGGGTGTTTTTATTAGGAAAATATGCGTTTCAGCCGATATAACCAAACATGTGCCTATTATTTTTTCATGTTTTCAAACATAATATCAAACCAGTAATTAACTAGCAACTTGCTTGAATTTTTTTTTCTGTAGAAGTGGGAGAGTTTACTCACTTTTCAGTACTTTGAAGGACAATTTCTCCTAACAGGTTGAATTTGGGCAGCTAAAAAAGCCTGGGTACCTTTCCTTGTTAATTGCAAAGCGGACTATTTTGCGATAGAGCGCTGTTTTAGATAAGCACCGATATGTTGAGAAGTAGCAAGTTATGTTATATGGTGGCGGTTGCATACTTATTTCTCTTAGTATAAATAAGGACATAAAAGGATTTCAGGCGGTTATGATCATTATGTAATTTTTTTTAAATTGCACTGGTGTAGCAACTATTTTGCTGATAATGAATGAAATTTGATCTCTAAGCGTCAATAAGCCTCTGGTAATAAAAACTTTCCGTAGCGTAATGTAGGTATGTACCTACATTCTTTATGAAGTTTTTAAATAGCGCTTGAAGTTCAGCAACTTTTTTATTTCAGATAAAATAATATATACTCTTTTCGGTGGAATAACGGCCAGCAACTCAGCAATACATATTTATTTTCTATATCTATTTCTTTTTTACCCGACTGCAGCGAAGCCCAAAGGAGGGTTATGTGTTTGACCTGTATGTATGTATTTATGTATGTATGTATGTATGCATATATGTACGTATGTATGTATGTATGTATGTATGTATGTATATCCGTTCCTATGTCCGCTCGTAACTACTCAACGGCACAACCGATTTTGATAAATGATACATCATTCGATTCGTCTTGATGGCGCGAGTCTCACTGGGTATGAAGTTCGTTAAAATAAACAAAATAGCAATTCAAGTAATTTCTGTTTCCTTTTTGTCTAGCATATAAGACTTTTATTCAATACGATCCAACATTGCGGTGCTGAGCTCTCTTAATAAGCCTGTATTGGTTATGTTAATTTAATAGAAACAATCAGAACAGTAGTCACCGAACGTTCAGTGTGCATCGCTGGATCAGAGAGACGTGGCGTGGGTACAAACACACTTATCCTATCATTGGAATAGATGCCCCCTCGAACTTTGCGCGCATGAATTCTCAAATTTTTCATTTCATCCTCGATTTCAACCCTTCATAGAGATGTCTACGTTTTCTTAAAAAATATATGTTTCAAATTTAATTTTATTGTTTGTACTTGTTAAGTATAGTGTCTGTCAGTCTCTGTTTTATGAGTATACGTAAAGTCGAGTTGCTTGACGCTGCGATTATTGAGTTGTCTAAAAATATAGGTACTAAGAAGATCTAAAATAAACAAAAACCATCACATAAAGGAGCGGGCGAAAAACAGAAATCAATCGTGTGTAGAGCTGCGATCTTAATTTATGCAGTTTCTGAGTTAGTTCACATAAAATCTTACCTTTTCCGTGTATATTAGGTACTTTACATTTAAGTCGTCCTGTCAAAATAAATATCCGCACAGTGCCACAAAATAGGCAAACACTTAACAACACGAACTTGAAGAGGCAGCACAAAAATCTTGCCTAACTATAAGGGAGGAAAAGATAAATAAAGTTGTCGATAAACAGAATTTAGTGCGGGAGTTATCAATATTCGTAGCAAAGTGCTTGAACGTATAACGTCGTTACTTCGCTCGTGCGTGTCTCACACTTCTCATACACTAAGAGGCTGTTACCAAAGAAAGCAGTGAGAGTGTTTCTTTTATTTAAAGTTTATTTGACTTCCCAAAAAGAAAGGACTTACTTAAAGATTGATCATAGTTTTTTCAAAATCCATTCGGATAATTCTATCCATGAGAAGTTAAGGGCACCTCAAAAATATTATAGCTGTCGATAAACAGATTTTAGTGCGGAAATTATCATTACTTATTTACGGCAAAGTGCTTGATGTATAATGTGTTACTTCTATCATGCAAAATGAGCCACCCAGGAGCCACCTTATTTTTGTGAAGTCAGTTAATTTATTTTATATTTATACTGTCTTATGTTTGTTACCTCAGAACCTCATCGTTTATGAACCGATTTGAAAAAATATATATAAAAGACCCAAACTTTGAAATCGGTTATTTTTTTAAGTTTTAAAAAAAATAGTATTTTGTCCCTGTCCTGTGTTTGACGTTAGATTCTTTAGACCAACACGGAAAAGAGGCGTCATCATCATGATTCATGAGGCACTTGACCGGTACCTACACAAATTTCTGCCATATTTGGCGAGGGGGAAACGAGGTATAGTTTTTATCCGGACAACTGGGCTAATGCTGTTAAAAAATACAATAGCATTGAGAGGTAAACCACAAATTAGGATAACGAGAATATAGTGTCAAAAAAGTGTAACTGCCTTGAAAGATCATTAGATTATAGATTCTATTTACTAGACAGTAAAGTGTAAAAGCAGTTATAGATAACTGCGATCTTAATTTGTTTTGCATTTCACATTCGCCCGACGGTCTGCAAGTGCGTATTCCGTAGAGAAAAGACTTAGAGATACTATGAGCTTTCAACGGATTATCGGTTCTATGACCGTAATGATAAGGCGGCAAATGCTTTCAAACAAAAAAATAATAATGCGTTTTGCTTTTACAGATTCAACGGGGAGCCAGGTAGACCGCCCGGGTTTACTCGTGTTACGCATTGTTATTTTTTTTTGTGGTATTGTATTACCTCAATGGCATTGTTCGCTCAATGACATTGTATACTTTAACAGCATTAGCTCTCTTGAACGGATAATTTCTATAACGCACACTTACACACGCGTACATGAATTAAAAAAAGCCTCAGATCGCATATTTATCGCCCTTGCCTTCGGCTCGGGCGTCAAATACCTGCGATCTGAGTAATTCTTTGCTTACCGCCCTAGGTAAGTAATGTACTATACCTTTCCTATACCAAAAAGACCACCAGCTGCTAGACTAGGAATTAGAGTGCACACAAGAGAATACGGAGAACAGTGTTTGTATTTCAGTTGCGGCACTTCGGTTAAGTCGATTCTAGACGCCTGACAGCTGGACAATTCACTTTGGATGCATAGAGTGAGGTTTGCTTTCGACAGGAGTGTGATTTAGTTATGAAGTAGTGATCTATAATCAAAGTCCATCGAGTAAGTTCACTCCGAGTAAAGGTACATTGCCACATAATACGAATTAGTGCTACATACAAAAGCTTTTCTCCTTATCAAATCTGCCGTTCGCGTCGGATGACCCGCATCCGACCGTCACTCTCTATCGCTTAACGCGTTCATAACGCGTGCTCTTTTTTCCGCCCTAGAGTGGCGATATTTAATTTTTCTCAAACATGGCATGAAATGTTGACATTACGTGCCTAAAAATAGGCCACAAAGTACCTCGTTTCCTATGCGGCTTGACACTTGGCACGGAATGGAATTTCATACTTACATTGCCGGCCTAGGCCGGCAATGTATTTTTTTTTAATTTCCATTCCACATTTATTTGGGCCCCAGCATCACGGCATTCAGCCATTAAAAAAACAAAAAACGATTTTTGCTATATTTTGCAGTTTTATTTATTTAAAATTGTCATGAACATAACAAATAACACATTATAAACAATTTCCAATTATTATAAATTGGAAACTAAACAACAAGAATACACATTTAAAATATTTCATCTAAATATTCGCGGTAAAAATGTGAACTGAAACAGCTTATTTTGGCCGAATTTGCATTGTCTATGGATATAATGTCACTAATGTCACTTTCTGACAGCCACTTTGTTTGTGTTATAAAATATTAAGTAAGGTTATTATAGTAAGTTTATTTATTTCATTGCATGTTTGAGAAAAGCACTATACATACCTCGGCGGGAAATGGGGTTGCCGGCCTCGTAACTATCTGGCCTCGCTTCGCTCGGCCAGCTATATGTACTCGACCGGCAATTCCTTACTTCCCGGCTTCTGCAGTAATGTACTATTACTAATAATTACCGCGCAGCGGAATTGTAGAGTGAGTCAGTCCTGACATCGCGTTACGCACTGGACGTCACGCTCGACCGCCCGCGCGCACTCATGGTAAATAATAGTACATTGTGTATCAAGGGCGGTAAGTAAGGAATTACAAACGAGTGTTTGTTACAAGGCCGAGGCGAAGCCGAGGGCTTTAATAACACGAGTTTGTAATTCCTTTACCGCCCGTGGCACACACAATGTTTTTCATCACACTTGTGAGGAAATCTAATTAAAATAACCTTACTTAACCTAAATAAAATTGTAAAACTGACAGTGACATTAGTGACATAATATCCATAGACAATGCGAAAGTCGAGTCACGTTCGGAAACCATAACGGTAAATGCCTAAAACGGTTGATTTTATATTTGCAAAATACTGAAATACACTATTTAAACATTAAATTAATGTTACAGAAATATGTGTTTACATGTATTTGCAATAACAGTTCTCTTTAAATAATATTTCAGTGATAAAAGTTAAAAAAGTAAATTGGCATTTCCTTTGAACACGACAAATAAGAGTAAAACAAAACCATCGTTTCAAATTAAAAAGAAAACCATTACGCCCTAGGGCGTAATAGGTCATTTACGGCCCGCAGAACCTACGTGTAATGACACCATTTTCGAGCAAGTGTGATGAAATAGTACATTACTTACCTAGGGCGGTAAAACAAAGAATGTCTCAGATCGCGGGTATTTGACGCCCAAGCCAAAGGCGATAAATATGCCATCTCAGGCTTTCTTTAATACCGCCCGTGGTAGCCATAGATTTTAAGCGTTTTTGGTTCAAAAATAACTTTGATTTAGACTATTTTGTATTACTTTTGCCCCGGTGAAATACCGATCATAGCTCTTTACTTTATATGTTTAACAAGTACTTTGATTAAAATAACGTTTTTTCGTTATCTTGAAATCTATCCATAAGTCAGTTGAAGGGCAAAGGTTAACCGTATAAATGGGATTTTTCATCCTTAACTCTTAACATAAATTCAAGTTAGGCTACGTCGAAAGAATAGTTCTGAAATAGGGCTAAGAATTTTGAATCGTTCGAAAACTTGGCACATAAATATGATATATCTCGGGTTAGTTTCCATATTGAATAACGTCGTTTCAGTGAAAAACTGGGAAAAGTTGGGAATGCTTATTGATACCATAGATAAAGGGGTCGGATGGCAAAAAGGCGTGATTTAGGATTATGTCTGATCCATCGTTCAATTGTGGAGATTGTTGTAAATGGTTCTTTACGAGAAAAAAGGTTTCTATCTTTCTTATAGAAACTAATTGTTTGTTCTGTTTTTAAGCGGCTTTCAAAAGAAGGGCGGTTCTCAAGTCGTCTGAATGTTTTTTTTTTATGTTTTGTGTACGAGTACTCGATGACGGCTGAATCGGTTTGGAAAATATTTTTTTGCTTAAAAGGGGATGGCAAACAGTCGTGATTTATGTCTGATTCATCGTTCACTTGTGGAGATTGTTGTTAATGGTTCTTTACGGGAAAAAAGTTTCTATCTTTCATATAGAAACTAATTGTTTGTTCTGTTTTTTAAGCGGCTTTCAAAAGAAGGGCGGTTTTCAATTCGTCTGTATGTTTTTTGTATGTTTTGTGTACTCGATGACGGCTGAATCGATTTGGAAGATATTTTTTTTGCTTGAAAGGGGATGGCAAACAGTCGTGATTTAGGTTTATGTCTGATTCATCGTTCACTTGTGGAGATTATTGGCAATGGTTATTTACGAAAAAAACGTGGTTTCTACCTTTCGAGGAGAAAGTAATTGTTTGTTTATTGGAAACATAAATGAAAACTCCATGATCATTTTACGAACTTCCCCGGGTTAGTGATAATTTTAATGAAACATCCAATAACTGTGAAATTAATGTATAGAATCATCAATAATTTGCGCGTTTTTTTTTATTTATACACCGCATCGCAGCAAAATACAGATATTTTTATCGTGCTCTGAATTTTGTAATGTTTCCTTTGTCATAATAATCATGTACTTTTCTTATCTATTTTTCTGTTATGTAATAGTATATCTATTTTGTGAATACAAAATAGATATAACTTTTTTGAAACTTATAAATAGGTATTGTTCTTAAGGCATCTAAAGGGCGAATATTTTTGTGTAATTTGTTGTAAGTCTTGCTGTCTTTCTAAATCGAAGCAAGATACACATAGTTGCCGACAAATTGCAGAATAGTACATTACACAACTAGGGTGGTAATACAAAAAAAGACCGAGATCGCAGAAGTTTGCGGCCCGAGCTGCAAGCGAGGGACGTAAATATGCAATCGAGGGCTTTCTTTATTACCTCCCGTGTTGTGTACATCATTTTATGTCTACACTTGGCCAGAAAGCGGCTTTTTCCGCTGGAAAAATAGTGCCCGTTTATTCAGGCCTTTAATCAAAAACCATACCTGATTGGTTGCATACATCTACATCAATCTTGAGAATGTGACGGATTTACAAGAAAAATCTGTAGGTAACTATTGTTACCATAGAAATTGTATCTATTGAATTCCTAATTTCTATGTAAGGCCCGTATCCTTTCATCTAAATTTTCGCCAATTGGGTCTGTGACGCCAAGGGCAGGTGCCCCGTGTTATTTTTAAATGATTGTCTCTTCAGTATAGATGAAATAGTTATCTTACTATTAAGATGTTTGTAATTCTTTATATAAATAAAGAATAATCAAAACTAGTTCAAATTGGTTTGATTTTAGTGAGGTAAGCGGAGAAGAACAATTATAGATGTTATATTTATAACATGAAAGAAACATGATATTTCTTTATCGGTTGAATAGGGAAATGGCAGGTACTTACTGACTAGGGGAAATGATTTAAAACATTAATGCTTACCAAAAATAATATATGCATATATTCATTCACTCATTGTTTGTCGCTGGTATTTTATTGAAAGCCAAATGTGGTTTTAATGATTAATTTATGTTGTGTATTAATAATACTCTCTGTTAGCAGGAACATATGCAGCGACTTTCTTGAAGTAACGAACCGCAGTAATTGTTGATTTTCTGGAAAGAATATTAGAAACAGTCTCGTCAAAGTTATAGATAAAATGGGTCTTTGGATCTAACTATGTGATTTCCACTGAAACTGTTAATTTTATTAACTAGAATAGAATTTTATTATGTATTGAATTGAGATTTTGGAAGGCTTAAATTATCAACCACGGGATGATATTGGAATACAGGAATGGTGTTTTGAAATCGGAATTTAGTTAAGATATGTTTATTTTAAGAGAAATTGTTGTTTAAAGACGTAAAAATGACAAGCTTACCTGAGATCTGCATTGGTAATAATAATGAAGGGTGTCATGATTTTAATATGTGAAATTTGCGTTCTTGCTCTATCCGTTATCCGGCTATCATACATTTACTAAATATCCAAAGGTTTGGCGTAGATAAATTGGAGGATTTAACAAAGGTTAATTCCGAGGTGGAAATTCGCGAATATGAAACTTAAAGGTTATGTTAAATAGAAAAATTGACAGTTTAGAATATAGGCATTTAGTCGTTTAAAAATATGTCTTGAATAAGATTAGATCTGTTACGAACGAGTGTTGACAGAACCAAGACGAAGAAATATTCATTCCTTTTGGCCTACAAAAGGATTGAATAATTTTATTTCAAATTTTAATTTAGAGGACGCAAATTATAAAATCATGTTATTTTAATTAATTCTTAAGCAATGTGTAAATTCAGTAGCCATAAAATTAATTTTAAGATAAAACCTTTTTGTTGACTTGACATTAAGAATCAAACTGGCAGGTATTTTTAACGGAAAAATAAAACCGTTATAATTTGAAATGTGTTCGATTAATTTCGATTCGCATTTGTTTCGGGGTATATAAGCAGTACAAAACGAGGTCGGAGGGATTATCCCTGGAGCCGCCGCGAAGAACACATCAAGAAGTCAGAAGTTTCAACAGGACCCTGAAGAAAAATTCTCAACGCTTGGAAGACTGTTGAAGAAATCCTACGGACGGCGTAGTGGAGTGCATCGCTAGAAGAAGTTCTGAAGTGCTCGCTGGTTGGAAGTCTGCTGAAGATCGTGGATTTTTGTAAGAACTTTTATTCTTTTAGCCTAGGTACCGAAACAGTGGAAACCTTACGGTGTCAACATAAACTGTTTCGAGGGCTCGCCGTAGCCTACAGGCCAAGTAGCTTAGTTAAATATTTGTAGTTAGGCTTAGCCAATCTTTAGCTTTTGGGGCAAGTAGACGCTTCGGTGTCTATAAATCTTTTCCCGAATGCTTATAGGTTGAGCGACTGGTCTAAAAACAGTATATATTTATATAAATAAATTCAAATTGATTTATTGCTTTAGATTAGAGTTCATCATTACGCGAATATAATGAAGCATTCTGTATTCGCGTACGGAGGACTGATTCCTTGGTTAATGTGTATACTAATTCTATTTATCCTAGGTTTTACTTATGGAGTTGGTAAGATCAGAGTTTTATTTCATTTCTGTTTTTATGTGTGAGTATTTTCTTTACGATGGCAAATAATGAGTGTATTGATAGATTGCTCTGTAAAATTTATATAGAACGGAACTTAGTCGTTTATTGACACTTTTGTATTGAATTTGGATTAAATAAATATTTCTGTAATTTCTGGGGTTGGGAATTAAAACATGCATTAAATGTATTAGTAACATTATCTTGGCAACATTCTGTTCGACATTCTAATATTCTTTTCAGAGTTGTAACTTTTATTGATAAACTTCAAATTGTTTGACAAAGTACATCTAATTTGATTCTTACGTAGTTGTCTTAAGAGACAAAATTGCATAATAAGTTTTGAAACTTAACTTTAGTTAAATGAATTTGGACTCATGTATAGAACAGAGATTGACATTGACAGTCGATAAAAGACTGTGGATAGTTATAATTTAATTATTTCTTATGGGTGTTTAATCTGAGATGGCTTAATTCTATTTCTCTAAAATTGAAAAGTTCGTGTGTCTTGTGGTGATTTGATCTTGCCTGATACGTCAGAGGGTACAATAGCCAAGGCTAGTTCCCTGCATTTGGACCAATTAGCCAGAAGATACACGGGTCCAAGGACTCACTTTTAGTAAGATTTCCGATACGTATCTCTGGCTCAAGAGTCTGGTTTACGTAAGATTGAATCAAGAATTCAGATCTTGTCGGGATCTCACTAGTTTTCTAATTGATTAGATTTTGAAAGAGCCTTTCTCGGTGAAAACATCTCGTGAGAGTTAACATGCTTAGGGGATGATTTATGATCTTTTTCCAAGGTATTCAGAAAGGAGGATTTCATCCAACTTTCAGACACAGACGTTTTGACATGACAATACGAAAGTAATGCCTACCGGCGGACAGATATTTAGCTGCATTTTTCTGTCTATATTGCCCATGGTTTGAATGCAGTGGTAAATTATATTATGTGAGGAAAAGGGGCTATATATTAGCACCTCGCATCTAGAGTATATTTTGTTTTAGCTGTCTCATAATATAGCCTGGTTTGATGGATACCCTGTCTTCCTGAAGTACAGGAGTGTGTTGTCAGAACGGTGCTACAAAGTTGTTACCCCTTTTGCGAAATCTCCTCTCAAGGAAAGACTAGTTTTTGAGCTAGTCATTAATGGACTCTAATAGCCTCCTCTAGGCTGGGCGATAGGGAATACCCAAGCATCAGGCCGAAATTCCGTCGACGTCGCCGGGGAGTGTGACGGCGTCCAATGGCCCAGAAAACTCTAGAGTTCATTAATTTTATTTAGGTAGATTCAGACAGACCCTGACGGATATGACCGTTAAACTTACACAGCCTGTAGAAGAAAACCTGACTTCATACCTTTATGATTATGTTATACTTACTTGTTATTACCATACTTTGCATTTTTTTACACTAATTTGTGATCCCATATCAGTCTAGAATCCTTCGTGGTTTTATACATTTATCCTAGAAATTAGATCTTTAAATAAAATATCTTCATCACTTGCTAAGCCATCATTTATTGCATCTTAAAGTTTGGGAGGGATTCTGATACCATGCTCTCACTTAATCGAAAAGATCCAGGGTTACTAGTAATTATTACACAGCGTAGAACGGATTGTCCTGACTCTATAGATCACAGATTGGCCATAAGTTGTATTCAAAGCAAACTATTATGTTATAGCCTTTTAGCAATTGTAATTTCTTACTATGTGGTTTTGAAGTGCAATAAAATATATTTGTACAATAAAATCTTATCATTTTATAATTATTTGGGGAGGGCTTTGAGTCGTGGACTATTATTAAATATAATAAGGCCTCGAACGTTACAGAATTGGTGCCGTGACCAGGATATTTTGCACTTTGAACCACTTTTCTCCATTTAGATTGCGACTAGTGATATGCAAAATTTAGGTTTTCAATACTTGTGGTAGTTTGCTTTGAATTAGGTCTGTATTTGCAGGCCAGAATTGTTGTTGTGAAAACGATAGATTAATTGTGAGAGCTTGGTATAGGAAACATTCTCAATGTCTTGTGCGGGCTTCTTGTTGAACTTGGCGGTTACTTGTGAAGCCAGTAGAAGATTCATTTTATCTTCTTGCTGTAGAAAATAAGCAGCTTGCCTGTTTGTCACAGCTGAAAAGAAAAAAAGGTATTTTTAGTTCATTCACAGTTAATATGTTTTAGGTACCCTGCTTAAGAATTTACAGGATATTTAGTAATGTATTATTTTAATAATATTAGGTAAATTTAGGATAGGCAGGATAGCATAGGATAAGGGCTTATCTCATTTAATACTAACCTTTGTTGCATTTTCCTTAGGTATTTATAGATTCTCCGTTCCTTTTGGAATCATGTTTTTGAAGTAAGGTTTCTTCTCGGAAGACAAGATGTTATAATCTTGATTAATTATCTTGTGTTTAAATTACTCAGGAGCATACTAGTAGAGTTTTGTTGTAAACCTTTAAAACCAGTTTTTCACAAAACTTGATTTAATTCAGTTCATTAGATTGCTTTAGCAAGTAATCACTTTATGAAGTTTATTGTCTTACAATTCAGTTAATAAGACCATTTTAGGGTGGATGCAGCGCTGGTCGGTATAATAGTAAATTTCTTAAACAGATTCAAGTTATTCAAGTAGCATTTGTTATGAAGTAGGATTCTTCATAAGAATATAGATTATGATGTAGGACTATTTCACTTTTCTCATAGATTTCTGGATAGAATCACTATACACTCTTTGAACTCTGGTAGATAGGCACTTCTTGAATCTGGAGTAATCAAAACTGTTTTGTTTACAGTATAGGTTAGGTTAATTTCTTTAGTTTATTGCCGAGCATTCGGTGTTCTTGACAATATCTTCTTCTTGTCTTTAATCTCACACACAAAGCAGAGGAAGCGTAAATTCTTTAATTTTATGAATAACCTGTTGATAATACGAATACTATTTCGGCAGGAACAGTCGGTTACACTAGCACATGAAATCCGTTCATTTCAGTTCAGAACCGCTAACCTATATGCAGCACATATTTGTAGTCATTTACCACTTTAAAACACGGGTTTTACTTAATTTATTTCATTGTTCTGATTAATTTTCATAATAAATAATTTATGAGTTGTTTACATAAGACGCCATTTTGTGAAACATCGGTTTTGTCATTTAATTATCTGTGATTTAACCCTGTGTATGTCAAGAATGTTTAAGACAGGATTTGTTCAATATAATGCACAATTATTTTGAGATAGGTTTCGCAAAGAGTGAACAGACAACTTCAGCAACATATTGGGAATTTGTAAAGTCGTCAATTACTCAATTTATACGGTTATCATTTGCACAATCTTTACGTTTCTTAATTGCACAAATTTGTGATTACTTTGACAAGCTGAATGCAAATAAAACTATCTATATCTTTTAATTTAGTAGTCAAGTAGGTTGGATTTCTATTCTAATAAAAACATGGATAGTAATCCAGGAACGTTGCGTTAGTGTACATTTACGACCAGAAAAAAAAAACTAGATGCACAGACTCTAGCGTAGTTAGGCGGATATGGAAAATTCAAGATAGCGGCATGGACAAAAAAGCAGGGGGGGGGGAGGTTCGCTGGGACGGGTTTTAATAGGTTTTTGAGTATTTATGATTTTAACAGAGATGTATCGCACATGCGCTAAAATAATTACAATTTTAATTTGTTCATTATAGTGTACATATCATTGAAGGGTTAAGGGGATTTAAATTTTAATCAGATTTAAAAATTTTAGAAAATAATGTCCAATGTAATGGGTCTACTGATGGTAGATGGAACTAGTTTTCATTTTAATACTCTGATAGAATCCTAACGACTCTAAAAACAATACTGTTGCATCTTACAACCTCTTGTACCTTTAGAGATTTTTACGGATAAGTCGGGAATTGGGATTAGGTAAATAAAAGTCGTTTCAGCATAGGTTGGTAGTGGCCCTTACTGCCAGGATAGTTGTAACTTGACTGTGAGCAGCTTTCTTTTAGTTCTGTTAGAGATAAGAAACAGTAGTATATACTTGGAACAAAGTAAAAAGACAACCAAGTAGTATATGAAAATTATTCATGCCTTCATGCGATTAGTAGCAATGAGGTACCCCTTGTAAGAAAAATTACTATTAAACACTAGAATGGTTTAGAACTGATAAGACAATCCACAAAATGCATTTTGTTGTGATTCAAAGACATTTTACAAACAAGGGTTGTGTTCTACCAGTATTATAGAAGCAATGGATTTGAAATTAAGATAGAAATAGTATTTTGAGGGCGGTCAATGTTTAATGTACCTATAATATGTGAAGTAAGCATCAGTTAGAGTTCACTTATTGCTCTGGTAAGAGTTGAATGGAGAGCTGTTTCATAGTTATTTTACGTAGATACAGACCTATACATAGGAATGCAAATAGGGAACATCTAGATAATTACAAAACACTACTTGCTCGAGATAGCCTAGGATATTTTAAATGGATGATTGCAAACAGACATTACATAATATCTTTGTTTTAGGTAGCCTAACAGTAAAATATCTTATTTAAAGCCTTATTTTAATTGTAAACTTAATTGGTACTGGAAGTTGATTGGCAGAGGAATTGACAGAGTCCTGTTTCATTTTGGATTTGAATAAAAATCGGTAAACATTTCGGAGTCATAGTTAATAATGGATAAAACATTATTTTTATAGAACAAGTATAAACTTATAGAAGACTGTCAATTCATTCTGCCTAGAAAAACTTCTAGTTTCTTCGTGTGGGATGAGAAGTGTTTCATTGCTGATTTCTCATGAACATAAAGCAGTTTTTCTTGTTACACGGAGCTCGGAGCTAGAGATGAATCTTCTTGGAACTAGATGAAGTAACTTGATGAGGTGGTTGAGACAGGAGTTATAGTTGCTTGAAACCAACAGCTCCTTCCCCACTAGAAAAAGAAAATAAGAAAAGAATATTATTAACAATAAAATATGAAAGTTGAAGCCAGGACAAGTTCCATTTTCTCAGTGACAGATACAAGTATATTTTTGTAGATTTCCTTATTTAAGTGAACTAATCCTTATATATTTAGGAATATTTAATTATAATAGCGGTAGAAAACAAAAATTTAAGATTTCTAATAAAGTTACAATTTAAAAATTTGCAACTTTCACATTTCCAGTGTGCAACAATACATTTCTTGAAGTTATCGATCTTGAAGTATCTTCTGAGTTATAAAATAGCATTGAACTTTGATAGGTAGCCTAGTATTTAACTGCAGTTTAACTTGCATGGTTTTTTTTTCTTGCATTAAGAATAAACGGTGTAAAAAATATGTTAGCGTTTGGACTAAACACAGAAAAGTATCCATAGTATGACCAAAAAGATTTATGCATACTTACAAATAGAAAATCCTTTCTTTGATAGTATCAAAATATAAGAAAACAGTTTCAGGCATTGTTTTGTAAAGTAAGAGACATGTTCTAGCCGGATAGTCGGTAGGTGTGCTATTTCTTGCTCTGCTCTCAGTAAATTCAGCAATCTTCTTACTCTGAAAAAAGTATAAGTAGTTTAAATTAAAAAAATATATAAGGACTACAGGTAAAAAAAAAAAAAAATTGTAGTCTAGCTATTGTCAATTCGCACACTTTAAACACAAAATAATAAAAGTGAGTGGAAGACAAAAATAGTTCATTAATCAACTAGAGTAGAAATGCGGGGAGGGCTCAACGTCACAGAGGTTTGCGGCCCGAGCTGCAAGCGAGGGACGTAAATATGCGATTGGGGGCTTTCTTTGTTGCATCTCGTGTTGTGTATATCATTTTATTTTTACAGTTGGTCGGGAGTTGGCTTTTTCCGTACGCGCAGTGTGCGCAGGGGCCCACTTTATGGCCGGGTAGGGCATATTTAAAATAGTTAATAGTAATGAAGTCCTACACATAGATTTTACTGAGCACTATAGACAAATTTTGTAGAAAAAAGTAAACAGTCTAGCTCTTAAAGTTAGCTTAACTTGCAACCCCAAAGCCTAGACTCACAGCCTAATCAGCCTATGCTATAAAAAAAAAAAATATTTTAACATCACTATAGGAATGTATTTACTATTTAGTAAATAATTTGTAAATAGTTCGTTATATACAGATTACAGCATTTATTGTTAGTGCCAAATTATTTTATGTGCTAAGTGACACATATGTATGCTTGCTTTTTATAAAAATAATTAATAATTATTCATACTTACAATTAGGAGATTTATTCACAAACAGCAGCCTTTTCATTCTGGAATTCATATCCTTATTCACCGCAGACCATGGAGAATACTGAAATATTATAGTGCATAATATTGTTCTCGATTTCCGCGATTATCACTCATAGAGTAGATAATGCTATAATTTAACGCAGCTTAGAATCTTAGGTATTTTCATTTCCCTGTTACCAAATAATTCTTTAATGATGTCATAATCCCCAATATAAAAATTGAGAAATTTGCTCTTGTTAGAGAAATGGCTACCATCCCGTTCTCTTATCGGCCACCATCTTGAGTTCCTGGTGTAATGTCACCATAATACTTTCACTGCCTTGATCCATAAATGCTTGTGCCAGACTTCCTCTGTCTTTTCTTTTCAATATTCCTATTTAAGATGCCATGTTGATACAGGAACCCCAGCATAGTTCATTTTCAGTATTCTCCGATAATCATTCTCACTGAAAAGTTTAAGTGAAGCAAAGTTAAAATATAGAAAGAATGAAATAGAGCCGGAGACATTCTAAATTACTAGCGTTTTAAGATATAAAATAGTACCGGGGATCTCAAATTTTATAAGCTTAATACTTTGCCATAAAGGGCTATCCTAATACACTTAAAATAGAAATTGGTTGGCTAGCTCTGTGAAAAGGTACTTCACACTTATACACTTAGAACAGATTCAAGTTCATTTTGCGGACATCACAAACACTTTGTTTGTAAAGAAATCTACATTTAATGGCTAGAAGTTTACGTTCAAAGTTATGCTTTCTAGAATTTTCAAATACCGTATACGCCAGTTTACTTTTAACGGAGGTTATTGGTTAAGTACTGCGTAAGAAATGTCAAAACTTACCTGTGGAATCTTTTGTTTTCCCAGCAAAATTTAACGAAATAGGTCCTTCCGAAGGAATTTTGAGTATCCTTATGATATTAGATAGCTATTTAACTTTGCTTCCATGAAGAAATGTTGTAGTGAGCTCGTGAAATCTGTAAAGAATATTTGAGAAAAGGTTATTCACCCTTGCGAGGATTTACATTGACAATCATAGCTTATAGTAACTTTTGATGTATATTGTAGTTAGCTTACCTGTTTTAAGACATATTTATTGTGAATTATTCACATTTCGTTTTGATTTCAACACATTTTAAATCTCCAAAACAAACTTACTTACGGAAGGCGGTAAAATTATCGTTGATGAAAAGTCGCTGTCATTTTTTTGACGACTCCAATTTCAAATTTGACGTTTAAGTTTGACGCGTTCGAGTAATCATAGTGAGGCGTTTTTCGTACACGGTTAAGTCAGATGGTGTAGTTGGATGATTTGTCTATAAATCAATTATTCTAAAAATATTGATAATTATAACATTATAACAATTATTTTATTGTATTTTAGGTAGTTTAATTTAGTTTTTAGATTTATTTAGTTTTAGGAAATTTAAATTTTATCTTGTTCTAATGTGTTCGTTTTTGTTTGGTTGGTATACCTATTTTTCAATAAAGGAGTATTTACACAAAATTTTAAAATTATAATTATATGATATATTTCGAGTTGTGTGCTGTTGAGATATGTTGACTGAAGAAGAACATTTATGTTAAATCAAATTGTTTATTTCTTCTGATTCCTTCGGCGACCTCGGTATCAACCTAACCATAATGTTGCTGCCCTTGTGCAGATAACACTCAAGTTCTTTGCATGATGTTGCCTAACCTGTCAGTTAGTTTATAAAGGTAGCAAACATTAAAAGCGCAGCAATGCGTTAACTAAGTTGTCTGAATAGTTCACGAGTCTTCCACTGGTGGCGCTAGTAATGCGAAACGACGATTATGCGAATATAATTCTGTGCGGATTTAATTGTAATGGTTGTTATCGGTTTTAGTATATAGTACGTCATACGTCGCGAGTTGTCGTTTATTTTAGTAGCGAGTGTGTACAACTTTTAAGTGAATGAGTTGTGGTATTCTAAACGCGAGTGTATAACCAGACTTAGAGTGAACGTTCGGTGCGGCGGCAAATTTGAAAATATAATTGTGTTTCGGGTTTTAAAGCACAATAATACGGTGTTTGACGGTTTTAGCTTTTTGCGCAAATGGTTATTTGTTGCAACGAGTGAAGTGTATTTTTTTAAGTGTAGTGCAGTGAATTATAGTGTGGAATGCAGTTCAATTAGTGTTTGTGAAAAAGTGACAGAAAGTGTTTAAGTGTTTAGTGAGTGTGTAATAATTGGATGAGGTGACTTCTGAAATTTCGTCGACTACCAGCTGTGGAGAATCACAGGAGAAGAGAAGAAGAAGACTCGTCTACACCGATCGGAAAGTAGTCAGCGGCCGTGATCGTCTAGTGGTTAGGACCCTACGTTGTACATCTTAGAGTCGACAACTTTTGGAACTGAAAAGGGAGCCGAGACAGCGTTTTCGAAAAGAAAACTTAATTAGTAGTTAGAATTGTTGTTATTGTATAACTTATTTTCATTTTAACTTGTTCATCATTATCATTTTTTTTATTTTTAGTTATATCATCATCATCAATTTCATTATCATTATCATCAATTTCATTATCATTATCTTCAATTACACTATCATCATCATCAACTTCTTTAACAAATCATCGCTTTCATCGCCATCGATAACTTCTTTATCATCTTCATCAATTAGATTATGGGGGGGGGGGCAAATCTTAGTTCATAGTGGTTTCTTTTGTTTTATTATAGGATTTAGTTCTTAAATTTAGTTTATTAATTTTAATTTTAGTTTTAAATGTATGTATATTTGTCTTTTTATTTTAACCTCTTTAAGCTGAAGAGACTAACATGGGGATGATTTCGTTTTTTCCATTTGATTGTGTATCAAAAGGGTTTGATTCGACTGAACGGGGTCAGATGAGAGAGTATGGTATGGAAGCAATTGTGAGGGCTGGAAGAAATAAAAAAAAGAATGCAAGGTAGAGTGCCTTTGTTTATTAGATGATGCATGAAAGGGAAAGGAACCTTGAAAGGATGTTTGGATGATGATGGGTTGCTAGAGTGTGCAGGATTCCCTCGGTTGAATCGGACTCGGTATGCGATCACCAGTCTAATTGTATTTAGCCTTGCGAACTAATACAATATGGTGCCATTTACAGACTGTTGGTGTGAGGCTAGGTGATTTAATTTTTGCTGTTGACTGGCGCGTCAGTAAATGGTGCTACACTCCACAAGAAGCTAGGAACCCGAACTAAGTACATACCCGCCTGTTCAGCATGTGATTCATTCAAAAGAGCTGTACTACGTACTTGTGGAACGCAGGTTGTAAGAGCTCGTCCCTGGGGGGGGGTCGCAAAATTTATTTATTAATAAACCACAAGATAGAATCTTGGTTGATTTGATTGAATCATTTGTTTGGATGTTAGGAGGACAAGCACAAAGAAATTCAAGGGGCAGTTTTGGTGGTTTAATCTTTGAGGCTAGCTTTGACGATTGGGAATTTAACGTTTGCGGTTATTTCAAAGCAGTTATTCTGTCTTGATAGGAGGGGCAGGTGCTAAATCTGTAAGGTTACGACTGAGAATCTAGATGAACAGAAGGGTCTAGTATTCAAAAGGTATGGCACAGGCTGGATCCACAGGGGTCTGAGGTGTAAAAACCTTACGACTGTTGGGGCAGAATGCTGTGGCCGTGGACAGTCTATTCTCATTTTGATGAGTGGTGAGACACTTTGGTTAATAAGGCGAGGCTGTTTCCTGTTGAGTAATTGTTGAAATACACACCACACTTACATTGCAAGGTGAAAATATAAGACGGACTGGGTTAGGTTTAACCTTTTGACCGCCATAGTCGGTAGAGTTCTTTTGGATGGTTATTGACTATAAATTTGAATCAGCGTTTGCTGATCTATGTTATTTGATCTTTGAGAGGGTATAATAATGTTTATAGCTTTATTTATAAAGTAAGAATATTGAAATACTTCAGTTTTGACTTTCATATTAGGAATTTGTTTTGAGTTGGCGCCCAGAAGGTTAAAGAAGGTTATGTTTGTTCTACGTTTTGGAAGCTTTGAACAAACAGGGGGGGGATTGTGACGCCAAGGGCAGGTGCCCCGTGTTATTTTTAAATGATTGTCTCTTCAGTATAGATGAAATAGTTATCTTACTATTAAGATGTTTGTAATTCTTTATATAAATAAAGAATAATCAAAACTAGTTCAAATTGGTTTGATTTTAGTGAGGTAAGCGGAGAAGAACAATTATAGATGTTATATTTATAACATGAAAGAAACATGATATTTCTTTATCGGTTGAATAGGGAAATGGCAGGTACTTACTGACTAGGGGAAATGATTTAAAACATTAATGCTTACCAAAAATAATATATGCATATATTCATTCACTCATTGTTTGTCGCTGGTATTTTATTGAAAGCCAAATGTGGTTTTAATGATTAATTTATGTTGTGTATTAATAATACTCTCTGTTAGCAGGAACATATGCAGCGACTTTCTTGAAGTAACGAACCGCAGTAATTGTTGATTTTCTGGAAAGAATATTAGAAACAGTCTCGTCAAAGTTATAGATAAAATGGGTCTTTGGATCTAACTATGTGATTTCCACTGAAACTGTTAATTTTATTAACTAGAATAGAATTTTATTATGTATTGAATTGAGATTTTGGAAGGCTTAAATTATCAACCACGGGATGATATTGGAATACAGGAATGGTGTTTTGAAATCGGAATTTAGTTAAGATATGTTTATTTTAAGAGAAATTGTTGTTTAAAGACGTAAAAATGACAAGCTTACCTGAGATCTGCATTGGTAATAATAATGAAGGGTGTCATGATTTTAATATGTGAAATTTGCGTTCTTGCTCTATCCGTTATCCGGCTATCATACATTTACTAAATATCCAAAGGTTTGGCGTAGATAAATTGGAGGATTTAACAAAGGTTAATTCCGAGGTGGAAATTCGCGAATATGAAACTTAAAGGTTATGTTAAATAGAAAAATTGACAGTTTAGAATATAGGCATTTAGTCGTTTAAAAATATGTCTTGAATAAGATTAGATCTGTTACGAACGAGTGTTGACAGAACCAAGACGAAGAAATATTCATTCCTTTTGGCCTACAAAAGGATTGAATAATTTTATTTCAAATTTTAATTTAGAGGACGCAAATTATAAAATCATGTTATTTTAATTAATTCTTAAGCAATGTGTAAATTCAGTAGCCATAAAATTAATTTTAAGATAAAACCTTTTTGTTGACTTGACATTAAGAATCAAACTGGCAGGTATTTTTAACGGAAAAATAAAACCGTTATAATTTGAAATGTGTTCGATTAATTTCGATTCGCATTTGTTTCGGGGTATATAAGCAGTACAAAACGAGGTCGGAGGGATTATCCCTGGAGCCGCCGCGAAGAACACATCAAGAAGTCAGAAGTTTCAACAGGACCCTGAAGAAAAATTCTCAACGCTTGGAAGACTGTTGAAGAAATCCTACGGACGGCGTAGTGGAGTGCATCGCTAGAAGAAGTTCTGAAGTGCTCGCTGGTTGGAAGTCTGCTGAAGATCGTGGATTTTTGTAAGAACTTTTATTCTTTTAGCCTAGGTACCGAAACAGTGGAAACCTTACGGTGTCAACATAAACTGTTTCGAGGGCTCGCCGTAGCCTACAGGCCAAGTAGCTTAGTTAAATATTTGTAGTTAGGCTTAGCCAATCTTTAGCTTTTGGGGCAAGTAGACGCTTCGGTGTCTATAAATCTTTTCCCGAATGCTTATAGGTTGAGCGACTGGTCTAAAAACAGTATATATTTATATAAATAAATTCAAATTGATTTATTGCTTTAGATTAGAGTTCATCATTACGCGAATATAATGAAGCATTCTGTATTCGCGTACGGAGGACTGATTCCTTGGTTAATGTGTATACTAATTCTATTTATCCTAGGTTTTACTTATGGAGTTGGTAAGATCAGAGTTTTATTTCATTTCTGTTTTTATGTGTGAGTATTTTCTTTACGATGGCAAATAATGAGTGTATTGATAGATTGCTCTGTAAAATTTATATAGAACGGAACTTAGTCGTTTATTGACACTTTTGTATTGAATTTGGATTAAATAAATATTTCTGTAATTTCTGGGGTTGGGAATTAAAACATGCATTAAATGTATTAGTAACATTATCTTGGCAACATTCTGTTCGACATTCTAATATTCTTTTCAGAGTTGTAACTTTTATTGATAAACTTCAAATTGTTTGACAAAGTACATCTAATTTGATTCTTACGTAGTTGTCTTAAGAGACAAAATTGCATAATAAGTTTTGAAACTTAACTTTAGTTAAATGAATTTGGACTCATGTATAGAACAGAGATTGACATTGACAGTCGATAAAAGACTGTGGATAGTTATAATTTAATTATTTCTTATGGGTGTTTAATCTGAGATGGCTTAATTCTATTTCTCTAAAATTGAAAAGTTCGTGTGTCTTGTGGTGATTTGATCTTGCCTGATACGTCAGAGGGTACAATAGCCAAGGCTAGTTCCCTGCATTTGGACCAATTAGCCAGAAGATACACGGGTCCAAGGACTCACTTTTAGTAAGATTTCCGATACGTATCTCTGGCTCAAGAGTCTGGTTTACGTAAGATTGAATCAAGAATTCAGATCTTGTCGGGATCTCACTAGTTTTCTAATTGATTAGATTTTGAAAGAGCCTTTCTCGGTGAAAACATCTCGTGAGAGTTAACATGCTTAGGGGATGATTTATGATCTTTTTCCAAGGTATTCAGAAAGGAGGATTTCATCCAACTTTCAGACACAGACGTTTTGACATGACAATACGAAAGTAATGCCTACCGGCGGACAGATATTTAGCTGCATTTTTCTGTCTATATTGCCCATGGTTTGAATGCAGTGGTAAATTATATTATGTGAGGAAAAGGGGCTATATATTAGCACCTCGCATCTAGAGTATATTTTGTTTTAGCTGTCTCATAATATAGCCTGGTTTGATGGATACCCTGTCTTCCTGAAGTACAGGAGTGTGTTGTCAGAACGGTGCTACAAAGTTGTTACCCCTTTTGCGAAATCTCCTCTCAAGGAAAGACTAGTTTTTGAGCTAGTCATTAATGGACTCTAATAGCCTCCTCTAGGCTGGGCGATAGGGAATACCCAAGCATCAGGCCGAAATTCCGTCGACGTCGCCGGGGAGTGTGACGGCGTCCAATGGCCCAGAAAACTCTAGAGTTCATTAATTTTATTTAGGTAGATTCAGACAGACCCTGACGGATATGACCGTTAAACTTACACAGCCTGTAGAAGAAAACCTGACTTCATACCTTTATGATTATGTTATACTTACTTGTTATTACCATACTTTGCATTTTTTTACACTAATTTGTGATCCCATATCAGTCTAGAATCCTTCGTGGTTTTATACATTTATCCTAGAAATTAGATCTTTAAATAAAATATCTTCATCACTTGCTAAGCCATCATTTATTGCATCTTAAAGTTTGGGAGGGATTCTGATACCATGCTCTCACTTAATCGAAAAGATCCAGGGTTACTAGTAATTATTACACAGCGTAGAACGGATTGTCCTGACTCTATAGATCACAGATTGGCCATAAGTTGTATTCAAAGCAAACTATTATGTTATAGCCTTTTAGCAATTGTAATTTCTTACTATGTGGTTTTGAAGTGCAATAAAATATATTTGTACAATAAAATCTTATCATTTTATAATTATTTGGGGAGGGCTTTGAGTCGTGGACTATTATTAAATATAATAAGGCCTCGAACGTTACAGGTCGAAGCGTATAACGATCTCTAATGCTAATGGAAATTGCTATAATCCATCCAATTATGGCAACTTTGCTCATGCACGATCAACAAATTGACAATTGATTGATGCTCGTATAGTCGGCAACAAAATATAGTTCAACATTTAAGAACATTTATGTGTGTCTAGTGGAAAGGGACACACGTTACATATAAACTAGGTACGAAAGGTCACAACTACAGAAATATATATAGAGATAGAAGGTTCATCGATTTGTATAAGAACCAAGCGTGTAGCGTTTTTCGCTTGGTGTTTGACGCCAAAACTGTAATTTAGATGATAATTATCATGACGGACAACATACATTTTCCATTTAATTTGGTGGTATTTGAACAATTGTGTTTATGTACTATCCATGCGTATATTGAGCATTGGTTTTGACGGCACGCGTCAAAAACGCAACGCATGTGTCACGTCAATGCGTTTACGCTGCGTCAACGTCTTTTGAGCAGCGGTTTGGTCGCAGTTTAATATTTATTTATTTAAACTTTATTGCACAAAAGAAAACTTATCGTTCAAAAGGCGAACTTAATGCCATAAGGCATTCTCTACCAGTTAACCTTAGGGCAAAGCAGATAACTTAACTATACAGCGTGGGAGGGACTATACCGACAAACTTTGACTATAGATTCTAACAACTGTTAGGAGTAAAAAATGTTATGTGATGTATAGTCGAAAAACGCTTACTTTCAGAGATATTCATTATTTTTTAAATGAAAACTCCCAAGTGTGTAACAAGCCCTAATAAATGTGACTAAATACCTTTACTATTTTTTTAAAATCCTTTAACCAAACAGGAATTAACCTTCGCAGTATTTCATGGTAAGCGACTACGAGGCCAAAAAATTGACCTTTCGTTTCCATTTAAGCTTTTTTTTCTTTTTGATAACTTTTCAGCCAGTAAGGACATGTTTATAACGAGGGGCTTAATTTACTGATTTATTTTGTTCCATAAGACTATTAATGTAAAATGACAATATTCGACCCATGTTGATATAACATTTTTTACTCGTCACACCACCAGGAATTCATGGCTAAAGTATGTCGGTATAGTCCCTCCCACCCTGTATTAGTAGGATAGAACAATGTTGTAGATTGTTGTTGCTGACGGTACATATAAGAATATGTCCGTCATCTAATATGCATTACGGCTTGTTACTCCTGCCAATTTGGTGTCATTATCGTCGCTAATTATTTTAAGTGGCAAAGTCTGGCCCTTTAGGAGCGCGCGATAGCTATTCGAGGTCTATAGGTATCTATAGATTTTTTCGCATCTGAACACACTGCAGTATACACGTTAAGGGTATATTTCGCGGGAATGAGCGACCATGGCGGCGATCCGATTTCTTACTAGCGCATTGCTACCCATTCCTAAAAGTTTGCTTGTAGTGGGTTGTTACACGGCGCGCACACATGCAAGCCGCGCGATTTACCTCTTGTCGGAAGAAATATTACTGCAGCGTGGAAATCCAATACGGGCGAATATTGAAACGATGATCAGCATAGGACCTAACTAAGAAGTATAGGTATTTAGATGACTTTTGCTTAAAACTACAATGAAAATATTTACTATTCAAAATAATTCGGCCTGCGATGTAACGCAACACATTCAAGTTGACAAACACGCTAGTTGACAGTTACTTTAAAAAAGCTCGTATCTCGCAATGTCATAATACGCATGTATGCGGTAAATTGCTACTCGGTAAATTTTCAAAAATTAATTACGAGGTCACTATTAAGTGTAATTTAAAAAATCATATTAATTAATGATAACACTACTAAACGCTATACCTATGTGGTTTAATTGTTTGCTCGTACCTACTGGACTTCCATGTTGTACTGTGTAAGTGGCTCACTTAGTTAAAAACGTTATTTGTGAGTACGGTCAAGTCTAAAAATATGTATACGAGTTTAAATCTTATTCGACAGACATCAGTTCCAAAAATATATATTATTATGAATGTCTGCAATAATAATGATGAGTGTAGAAAATTATTTTTATTATCAGTAAATTATACGTCATTCGGACAAGGTAACATATGTCCGAATGAAGTACTTTGTTGCGATTAAAATAATTTTGGACATTCATAATTATTGCAGTGAATCTTTCATTTATGTGTATGATTGCAGAAGGAAATTAATGCTAACAAGAAATAAACAATTATAATAGACAAAAACAATTATAAAAAGAATACCCTCTCGGCATAGTCCCCATTATGTTGGCGGCGCTACCCTTCTCTGTGTGTGATTTTAATTATTTTGTATTTATAATTTTAAGTAAAAGAAGAATCTGTGGTAGCCGATTGGTTCGGACTTCGGACATTCGCCTCTCGAGCAGACGCAGTGAGTTCGAATCCTGGCTCGTACCAATGAGTTTTTTGAAACTAAGGTACGTACGGATATGATAATTCTAATTATTTTGTATGTAGTTAGAATAAAGATCTATCTATCAGTGGCGTGGCATAAAAGATATCCTTGGGCAAGACGATGCAGATTGAGTGTACATTTTCCTTAAGAGTTGTTAAATAAGGTGCTCAAATGCCTGATATTAGGCAAGCCGGTGGGAATCGAGTTCTTTGGACGCCACGCTACTGCTATCTATAATATAATAGGTACTTATTATGAAGTGTACATACACTTTTTAATAGAAATATAATTACCAAGTGTATGCAATTTTGTTTGGGGCCGACCCTCACTGAAATTACCTTTAAAGTGATTAGAGTCGGTTTGTTGTCCATACAAACAACAAGAGGGTCGACGTTTGCTTCCATGTCATCAATTATGCTTGAAATTTGCGTGAAATGAAATAAGAATCGCCAAATTAAAAAAAAAATAACAAAAGACGTTTAATTTCAAAACTACAGATAGCGCTGACCTTAAAGACCCAATTGCACGTTAATTCTGTTTATTGAAACGTCTAATGTTCAAGCTCTAAAATAAAGCCCATTTTAAACATAATTCATACTGTGGAAGCAAACGATGACCCTCTTTATGTGTGTATAGAAGACCGACCGACTCGAATCACCTTAAACCCGTGGCTCACATTTTACTAGCTTTTGCAGAACCAAACTACAGAAGTTAGTGACTCGATGAAGTTTCAAAGTTAGTTTCCCTTATCAAATACCGGCAGAAATGTACGAAACACTAATGGAAACGAGTTAAAACTTATTGCTTAAAACACTGCGACTTGTCGCGTTTGCACGCAAGTCAAGTGGCTAGTAATTAGCGTAGTGAAATAAAAAGAGTAGGGCAGGCATCGTAAACAATAATTACATACATGACGAGGAAGGCCTAAAACATTACCTTCATGTTCCACATCACCTTTGGTCACCTTGGTTCTTGTGGTATCCAATCCCATCAAGAAGATTACGATGAAAATCAGTACCGGGGGTGTCCAAAGAACTCGGTATCCGTGGAGGAATACATTTTATAGTTCTCAATATAAATATATACAAATAATTGACAAGACAGTGGAAACCGAGTTCTGTGGACACCGGGGGGCGGGGGGAGGGTCCATTGTGAGGGCTTCATGAAACAAAGTATTAATCTTGTTCCTTTTGTGTAATGATAGTTACCATACAATTTATATGGTTCACTTTGTTCAATAAAACCCTAACTACGGGCATCTTTTTTTGAAACGACCCAAAAATAAGTGTAAAGGGTGTATTTTCAAAGGCACTTTTTTAGCTGTCCCAAGCCAATTAAAAAGAACCGAGCTTAAAAATACTACTTAAATATTTTTTACATATTTTGCACATTAAAATACACCGAGGCATAATAAAATAAACACTGTGAATATTAAAACAATGTTTAAAAAAAATATCAAAATTTCACAAAAGTATGGTGCACTAAGTCTGTGAGCCATGTCCCACTCGCGGATTTGTTCAAACAATTTCGCATAACTTTGTTTGTAGGAATCGTATTGACAAGAATTTTACACTACTAGAAAGAATATTAAATAACGCATTACATCGTATAATATTTAACGCGAACGCACGTTATGTTAACAAGTGGCCGACCATTTTGTCACTGTCCCACGATTACCAATTTCTGTCTCGTCGTTCAAACACCTGCAAATATTTGATTGGCCGACGACTATTCCGCCATGTTCTCGTTACTATGGAAACGACCCTTAGTTGTGCTATGGCAATCAAGCAGGACGGACGTGTAACTCTCGCATTTTGGCTACTCAACAAGGTAAATTTCTCTCACGATGTGTTTTGGTTCTCTTAAAAGTAATCTCGCTGGGCATCTATTTACGGATGTAAAATGGCTTTGTTTTATTCTATATTTTATCATTTAATAGTTAACTGTGTTCCTATTCATACGTAAAAGCCATATATTCATTAAGTAAATAGTTTAAAAGTTATCATAAAAATAGACGTTTGTCATCATCCTATCTGGCGTCATTTCTCTGCAGTTTTGTCCAGCGAAATGATGATTGCCCCAGCGAAATAATTTTTGATGTTTTTTAACGTTTTTTTTTCATACAGTCTTTATTTTAGTAGGTTTCCATGACTTGTAGCGTAAAGCACTGGACCTAAAATACTTAAGAGTCGCATTCAAGCTCGCCACTTATTGATTTTTTTATATGATTATTAGCTATCAAGTTACAACTTTTTAAAATTAAGATCTGATTATTAAGTTAAAGCATTTTGAGATACATAGGAAAGAATGTTAAATTGAAATATATACCAACGGAAGATGGGCAGAAATGTCTGCACCCACCAACAGAGATGAGACATGTGTCACTTAATAGACCTTTGCAACACAATGGATTTTTAGTATGGCGACGATCATCCCAAGATTGGGGTTCTTGGAAACTCGTATTTTGTTTTGTATAGGAAGGGTCCAAAAACAAGCCATTGTGGAACACCGCACTGCATTCCTTGCGGTCACCATGCTCCCCTCATTTTCTAGAGCACTACCGATGTCTACACCCACTCACCCTCTCCTCTTCTGGTCGTGTAGTCCCTAACCGTCCTGGGGACTTCCCCGGGGAGTTTATGGCGTCCATGGTAGACGCAATCCGAACTGTCACTAATATTTGGGCCCGTGGGATGCTGGATGATGCAGAACGCAGAGCAGCCAGTCGAAGTCAACGTTCCACAGTACAAGCCCCAACACAGAGCCCTGTGAAGCAACGCACCCAACGAGGCGATGGTGGAGCCTCCCGTCTGGGCCCTCCCATCTCCCATCGGACCACCCTGTCTCGGAGGTAGTCCTGCACTATAGACGCCGGTGATATCTCAGCACACCGCGAAATCGGAGAGCTCCCAGTATGGTCTCGAACGGAAAGCTGTTAAATGCGTTCTTGACATCTAGTGAGATTGACTACCTTCCCTCTCTCAACTGCCTCGTCGCACCGAACCTTGAGTGCGGCCAAGGCATCAATCGTAGAACGACACGACCTGAATCGGCTGCTGACTAATATTGGACGGCCCAACAGCCAATGCCGATATCCTGCTCAGTATAGCTCTGTACATATGGCTCCCGTGTGGATTGACGCACTCACCGTTCAGAATAAAGCCGCCCTAAGAAGACCTCAGAGGAGTTAGAGGGCTATCGCAGTGAGAGTAGTACGAACCTACCGCAGTCTCATGGACGACAGCAGCGACTCTAGCGGTGGAATCTCCGTGTGATCTCCATGCTGGAATGGAGTATGCGTATTGCCCAGGAAAAAAAACCGACAGAGTAGTAGTAAATACTCTATGACACGAGGAGAACACGGAAACACGCGGGTTGCAAGTGCGGTGCGGTCTTCCACAGGGGCCTGTTTTTTGGCCCTTCCTATAAAAAACAAAATACGATGTTCCAAGAAAATCCCATTCTTGGGGTGATCGTCGCCATAGTAAAAAATCATCGTGTTGCGCCTTCGCAACACTCTCTAAACTGACACATATCTCATTGGTCTTGAGTAAATTTGCCCATGGTCCATTAAACAGCAATATATTATTTTATTAAACTCCTACTCCGATCGCAATATGCAGGATATCACTTGGACTATAATTTAACACTTACTTAGGTATCTAATTGTTGCATGTAATCGTCATTTCTCTGCCAACATCATAATTTCGCTGGCACATTTTATTTCAAAGTCTCATTACAGCTAAAGTATTCATAATAGAATGGTGCCTCATGCAGATTTAGAATCCCAGTTTAAAGGTCTTTCGAAGTGACTGATCATTTTAACCAATATAGAAAAAAAAATGTTGCCCATCGAAATTACGAAAAAAGACTCGTTTCAAAAATACACCCTAAAATCAACTTTTCTCATTTAACTGTGGTCAGGTAGTTAGCAACTGTTTAAGAAGCTTTAAATCCGCAGGATTAGCGCAAGTCCCGAGCTACACGGCGGGCGATGCAACTGAATGCAATTAGTTTTCCTCGGGAATTTTCGGAAATATTCCTACTGGTGAGAGTAAAATGTAAATGAGTTTTAACTAAAATGCTGAAACGGCAACGGGTGAAATTCGTCGCGTGTTTTAGCCATCGAAATATAATAAGTATGGAAGCGTAACTGAAGCTCAAAATCGGCCCCACGGAAGAAAGAGTCACAGATTTTTTTACATTTCTGTAAGATATTTAGTAAATAAGTATTCTCAATTTGTATTTTGACGTTTGGAGATCCTTTACACCTCCAAAACATAATATTTTGATAACGGAGACTCTTTACATCTCCATTAATTTTAGTATCGATTTATTTTCTATTTTTTATTTGTCTTGTTTGGACGTATAGAGAGACCCTTTACATCTCTATAAATGTAGTTTTTAAGTTAATGTAAGGTATTAATGAAATCTCATGTATACTAAAGGATAAAAAGAGAAACTGGTGAGTTTCTTCCGGCGCTTCTTCTCACCAGAAGGTCATTACCCGAAGCGCCAAAAGAAAAGAAAAGAAGACAAAATAATGTAAGACATGTAAAAGAGCCCTTGAGTGGCCTACTTACAGATATAAATTATTTTATTTTATTTTATTTGAAATACTAACGGGGCGGAGCTAGCACTTAGTTAGTACTGAAGAAAAAACTGTAGCGGCAAATGAAATTCTCACGTCAGTCAGTAGGCTTTGTAACCAATCACAGATTTTTGTCTTTTGAAACCAAAAGCTATCCAAATATAGCTATAGGCTTTGTAACCCATCCAAAAATGAAGAATTCTTAAAAATACTAATATTTGTCATAAATGGTAGATTCACACATAGTAAACATTAAGTTGGTTATCAATACCACTTGATACATAAGACGCATTGATTTTAAAAAGTGGGTGTTGTGGAGCAAATTTCAACGTTAGTTCTGTTAGACGTTATCATTCCATACATTATATTTCGACGGTTTTAGCAGACTTCAAAAAGGAGGAGGTTCTCAAAATTTGTTTGTCTGATTTTACGCGCATGACGCAAAAACTCCTAGACTGATAGATAGGTAGATTAGCCCTGATATTATATACAATATTTTTTATCTCACTACAACAACGTAAAGAAACCGGTCAAGTGCGAGTCGGACTCGCGCACCGAGGGCGGAACCCTCGTAGGTAAGGTTCAAGATAAACGGTATAGTGGGACAAACTTAACTTTGCTGTTGAAAAACTGTTGTCCCCGTACATCCACATAAGATACGGTTAGTTTAGTACCAGCAAATAAGTTTGTGCTAGGATTTCCATTATATTTTTCCTGTAATATTCAGGATGATATTAATGATCAGTAATTATTACATATTTTTCTGTTCAGTTACTTCGATGATAATAGCGGGAGTTGGTATTTTTTAAACATTTTTCGTCTAAGCCCTATAATTTGATACCCCACTTGATATAAGCCCTACTTTGAATTTTCAACGTCGCATTTGGGCCGCATTTTTAAAAAAAGATTTTTTTATATCCAGTTGGCTGGAGTTAGCGATTTTTAACACAATTCCAAATCGATAGCAGCAGTAGTTCCTGAGATATCTGGCTGTGACAGACAGACAGATCGCACTATAAGGGTTCCTTTTTTACCATTTTGGTACGGAACCCTAAAAAGAGACATTTAACTTACTTCACCTCTGCTATGAAAGTCGAGTGAGTCCACTCGTTTAAAATATAGCTATCAATCTAGATTCTAGATTCCAGACAGCTCACATTTCAGTCGCAGGTGTTTTCGTCCTCGACTCTGACTCCTTAATACTACCCCCGTACCTATTGAGTTCTATAGTTTTAGAAAACGTTCTGTCATGCTCTAACTCATAGTCGGAGAAGGGGATGTACAAAGTCCGCATGGTAGCAGGTGGTATAAAGTTTCTTGAGCAGTTTATTATAGATTCTGCTATAGTGTTCTGCTTACAATTGAGAGCCGTGTTTGTCTGCAAATCCTTCAAATTATTTTGACCCATGGGTAAATTTTCAGCGTTTCAACTGCGGCGTTTATTGTTAACTAGCATTTACCTGCGGCTTCGCCCGTGTTGTTCCCGTTACTATTCCAAGGTCACTATTTACCAGGATATAAAGTATCCTATGTTTCAATCCAGGACTTGGTCTATTTGCATGCCAAATTTCAGCTGAATCCATCCAGTTTAACCACGTTATTTAGTAACAAACATTCAAACATCTAAACATCTTTAGAAACGTTCACTTTTATAATATTAGTGTGATTTTATTATTAGTGTGACGTTTATGTCTTACTAGCTTTTCCCGCGGCTTCACCCGCGTTGTTCCCGGTATTATCCCAAAGGATATAGGGACTAGGTCAACTTACATGCCAAATTTCAGCTTGATTCATCCAGTTATACCCCGTTATTAGGTAACAAACATCCAAACATCTTCACAAACTTTCACATATATAATATAAGTGGGATTTACTTATTTTGGAAGTGCTCAGTTCATCGGGATCCAATTGCTTATTGATTATTTTTCCATATTTCATGGACTAAAATTACATAACACAGCACGATTAGGTACTTACATTTAAAATAAACACCCCTGTTTTAAGACAGAAAGTTTTGCAAGTGTAATATTATTACACTTGCAAAACTTATAATAAATAGACTTTATTCGGTATTTCTGTCCAATATTACTTGGCTTTCAAAAATAATCAAGTAGAATTGTCCCCGTGGAGATATTTATCATCCAGTGCAAAATTATGATCATAAGATCGCCATTTACTAACATTATTAATTAGCAACAAGAAAGACATTTATTGTAAAATAGGTTTATGGGAAATAAAATGGCTTTATTATTGTTATTTATACATTTATTTTCACAGATAGGCACTTAAAGCAATTGCATTTTATTAAGCGCGGTTTGACGTATTGCAAAGTTTCCCAAACCTATTTATTCCGTCCGACCGGGCGAGCACTCCGGCAGCGGACCGCCGAAACGTTCTAGACTAAATTTTTAGGAAATACAGCGTATTTATAACTACCAGCAGTCTTTTTATTTGGAACACTAGAGGGCGACCAAAATTTTGCATCGCGCAAAAAGTACCTGATTTCCATAAAATTTGGTACACAGGTAGATTATGACTCCGGTAGGAGTGGCTCACTCCGAGATTACGCCGCAAGGCTAGTAGTACCAAATGTTATTTCTCCGGAGGGCCTTATCCAGCGACCAGAAAGAACAAGCGTTATGCGATAGAGAGGGACGATCGCATGCAGTGCGTTCCATCTGCTGGTTGGACCCGAACGTCAATTTTGTTACAAAGAGAAACTTCTGTACGTAGTTCTATTAATTATTCAGTGCTACTAGTAGTTTTCTTATTTAGAAAACTAGTGGTCGCCCATAACTTTGCATCGCGCAATAACTACCAGACTCATTTCCATAAAATTTGGTACCTATACATACATATGTATCAGTGGCGTGGCGTAAAAGATATCTTTGGGCAAGCCGGTGCAGATTTGGTGTACATTTTTCTTAAGAGTTGTAGAATAAGGTGCTCTAATGCCTTATATTAGGCATGCCGGTAGGAATTGAGTTCTTTGAACGCCACGCGACTGATATGTATTATAAAGTACCTAATCTAAGAAAATAAAGATATACTGAGTATGCTATGCTAATATAATATTCGTCGCTGAACTCGCTAATTGTGTATGGGATAAGTAAGTGCGACAGTGCTAAGGTTAGAGAGTGTAAGCCCTCAGACAATCCTCTAAGTCTTAGGTCGTGAGCATCCTTGAATCTCAGAGTTTGGAGTGCGCTAGGGTTGGTGTGCGGTACTCCGTTGCTATTAGACTGAAATGCAACTGTTGGTAGCCCTAGCTGATCTTGTAACACTATAAGATAATAAATCCTAAGTGTCTTTGATGCTAAAATGTGGATTGGGGACTTCACATGCACCTATGAATTTCATCGCGGAATTATGCAGGTTTCCTCACAATAATTTTCCTTCACCAAAAAGCTAATGGTAAATATCTAACAATATTTCGTACATAAGTTCCGATAAACTCTTTGACACGATCCAGGGTTGGAACCCACCACCTCTTCTTGAAACGCGCATGCCCGATCCACTCGGCTACGATAGCTCATCATAGTCAAAATCGTAACTCGAGGTATTTTTTACAAGTAATTTGCACCAATTACTCTTAATTTATGATTATGAACCCGGCCCTTGACCGTGTTTTGTAGCGGTACATTACAATTTATCACGTCACGATCTCCAGTCATGTAGGAACGACGAACGACTCTGAAATCTGTTACTCATTTTAAATTGTTTTTACTTGGCTCCCAGTTGCATCCCTTATACACATTTATTTTAAGCTATTTTATCATGTTTAATTCAGTATTATAGTGGTACTGTGGTACTAGATTAGGTTAGCATGCTGAAATCCGTATCTCGGTCTATGAGTACTGAGACTAATTTATGACGTTCTTGACGTAGACATAAACAAGACTTTTCAACGTTGACGTACACACTTTTGAAAAAAAAAAGTTCCGTGTGGGAAGCTGTTATGAGGAGAACAAGTGTACTAGAAACAGCCTTCTTGTCGTACTACCCATTGAAAAAAGTAGCACAAAGGAAGTTTTTGGATTCAGTCGTAGTTGGTTTCAAATTAATAAAGAAAAGAACCCTCATTTTGAGAATAACAGACCATCATTTACTTTTCTGGTTTATGTAAATGAGCATTTTCATTTCAAATGTTCTGTTAGGGGTTAGACGGTATTTTAAACATAATTTTAGTTTCGCCTAACGGAGCATTTTAAATAATCATGTAAAATAAAATGGCTGTTGAAGGCAAGAGAATTTCACGAAGATTAGATTACCGTGGTTTTAGCCGAAAAAAATAACATTAAAACGTAGAACGCTTCGATTTGTCCTCCAAGTCGATTTAGAGACTCAATACTGGCTTCGGTAATGACTACTAATTGTAAGTAAGAGAGGTAAAATGGTTTCACCACCAAATTAAGGTGATTCGAGCCGGGCGGTTTCCATACAAGCAAGAGTGTCATTATTTACTTCCACGGCATCAATTTCATTTATATTTCATTTATTTCAATAGTACATTGTGAGTTTACAGATAGATCCAAAGCACCCACAATGCCAGTCATACAGTAAACTAAATATCAAATAACACAATAAATTTTAAGTCACTAAAACGAACATTGTGAACAAGTTACATTATAGAAAAATTGCTAACATAGGACTGCCAAGAACTTACACTAAATAATTATTTAAGAACATATCAATATGTCTAATGAGCATCGGCCATTTGTCAGTAAACACGTCGGTATCCTGGACCTCTTTCAGGAGAGTATTGAGTAAGGTGAGGGCTCTAGGTGTCGGAGCATTGCGCGCGTGCCCCGTGCGGATGCCGGCCGGGAGCACGAACAGCGGCAACCGGCGCCGAACACCTATTCGCGTATAGTTCTGAGGCACATAGAAACGGATAGACTCGAGCACAACCGGGCTACTTATCTCATTTTTTAAAAGCATACTGTAATGGATGAGAAGATTACGTTTGCGTCTATATTCTAATGTGTCGCATCCTACCATGCCTAAAACAAATTTAGACGGGTACAGCAGAGGGTAGTACCCATATTCTCTCTTATAAAGAAACCTACAGAACTTTCTCTGGATTCTTTCAAGCATAATTTTGTATTTCATTTCCGAGGGATCCCAGACCACCGAATTATACTCTAATTTCAAACGCACGTAGGCATTGTATAGCCTTTCTATGATCCTTGGGTTTCTAAATTGTGCGGCAACTCGCATTATAAAGCCCATTGTTTTACTGGCACTCTTGCAAATGGCCATAATATGAGTACGGAAATTCAGTTTGGTGTCGATCTCAACTCCTAGGTCTCTGATACTGTCAACTCTGTCGAGTACTACACCATTAAGGGTGTAGATAGTCGTGATGGGCTGCGAGGATCTAGAGAAGGTGATTATTTGGCACTTAGAGGCATTGATAGGCAGCTTATTAGCTTCACTCCACCTGGCAACGGCTGTGATATCTTGTTGCAAAGCTGCACTGTCATTGACTGTAGAGACTGAGTGGAATATTTTTAAATCGTCTGCAAACATGAGGTAGTTTGACGATGATAGCACCTGTGGAAGGTCATTAATCATGAGAAGAAAAAGGAGGGGTCCAAGGGTACTTCCTTGACTCACACCAGAGCGCGTGTAGTATTCTTCTGATTCATGTGATGCCAATTGAACAAATTGCCTACGATCTCGAAGATAGTCGGCAAGGAATCCGAGGAGATTTCGAGTAAAGGCCAGTTTGGAGAGCTTTTGCAAAAGAATATCATTATCGACGAATTATGTTTAAAATACGTTTTATTTTATAGTTTCATACATTTTTTTGCGCGAAATGACATGAAAATCTCAAAAAACCAGAATTAACGTGCAATTGGCATCTGACTGGGTGCATCTCAATATCATTTGAAACTAAAAGTTTTTTTGTTAAAATTATATTTTTGTGGCTTTTTGAGAGTTTTCATGTCATTTCGCGCAAATAAACAATAGCAAGCTATAAAATAAAACACATTTCAAACATAATATATGCAACAGAAGCAAATAATTACCCTCTTTGTGTATGGAATAACGACAGACTCGAATCACTATAATGTATTTTTTATTATTTTATTAGCTTTAAAAATTTGGAATGTCTGGTAGTAAATTATGCGCTGTGCAGATGCACTACCCGAATTGAAGAGTATTTTTACAGACAATATAGCGCTGAAAGCGTTGTAGGTAGCTAACCATCTTATACGCCGAGCTGCATTTGCGTAGCGATGTCACGATCACGAGGCCACGAGAACAGGCAGTGACCGTTAAAAATTGTACAAGTGAGCGTTTTATAATAAAGTGTACACTCACGGACAGTGAATTCGGGTCGTTTTCTATTACAATTATATAGAAAGTGACCCGAATTCATTGTGCGTGAGTATAGTTATTTATGTGACTGGTGCATAATGCCTAATTATGTACAGTCGCATACATAACTTTGTGTACGCATGTAGTATTAATTTATTTATTTCATCTTTATTGCGCAACACTAGAAAGTACAAATGGCGGACTTAATGCCTTAAGGCATTCTCTACCAGTCAACCAATGGAATAAACATATAAACATAAACTTGGTGCAAGGTCATCAAGGTCAAGGGCAAGGTCATGCAAGGTCAAGGTATCAAAGGGTCATAAGTTTTCTAAAATATATACCTACAGATATAGCCTACATTTTAAAGTTTGTGGTAGGTACTATTTAACTTATTTGTAGTTTTAATAACTACAAATAAGTTAAACATAAGTTTGAATAAAACGCAACCGACGATTTTCGTAATAACATGTTTTTACGCGATTAAGTCTCGTTTTGTTATAATAATGAGTGAAAATCGTGAAAGTTTAAATCAATATTTAAAAAAACCGGTCAAGTGCGAGTCGGACTCGCGCACCGAGGGTTCCGTATAAACTCTTAAGTAGATACGTGAATAGTTCAAGAAAAACTGTATGGCGGTTAGTAGAAGCAAATAAGTAGTGTATTACGTTTTTTGCGAATTTCTAAAAAATGGTGCAAGTTAGGAAAACCGTTATATTTTTCTTGTAATATTTAGGATTATATTAATAATTGGTAATTACTACAGATTTTTCGGTTCAGTAACTTCGAAGAATGGTATTTTATTGAACATTTTTCATCGTAAATCAAAAAGTACATGATTAAAAAAATAAATAATAATGCTTTTGGAATCTATAAGTAAAGCCCTTTCATTTGATACCCCACTTGATATAATAGCCCAACTTGAAATTATCGACCTCCTATTTCGGCCCCTATTAAAAAAAATGTATTTAAGATTTTTTTGATGTCCAGTAGGCCCGGGTTAGCGACTTTTAAAACTATTCTAAATTTCAAATCTATAGCAGCAGTAGTTCATGAGATTATCTGGATGTGACAGACGGACAGACAGACAGAGTCGCACCATAAGGGTTCCTTTTTTACCATTTTGGTGCGGAACCCTAAAAAAGAAGGTTTCGATGATTTCAATATTTGAAGAGCATTAAACTTAAATCGTTATGGGTATTTTTTATAGTACCTCATGTATTTGCTATCGAATGGATTCGTTGGATGTCGGTTATATTTTGTCAAACAGAAGAGACAAATTGCAGAAATCCACCCACGCTATTAGAAACAATGATTCCCCGTGGTACATTCAGATAGAGACAGCAAGCGACGACACTTAAGATATTTATCGTCTGAATTGCTCGGAAAGGGCAAAGGAAATTGTGCTTTTGGGCGATATCCAAAAACTTTGTTTGTGCGCTGTGGATTTATGATTGCGGCGCAAATTACGAAAATTGTATGGTAAGCATGTTTGAACGGGTTAGTGATGAACAGCCCAAATATTTTATCTTCATCATTTCGAATTTGAGACGTCCACTGCTCAACATAGGTATTTTCGAAAGACTTTCGTAACATCTAACAAAGTATAAAGCATCTTAATAAAATAACAGCAACAGTTTGATTAGAATTCTACACACTTGAAAAAATCCAAGTAGAAGTTGCGACACAAAAAGCACGTCTATAAACAAAATCCCAAGCACATACTCACATAACGTTGCTTGTCGACCTTAAAAACCCCAACGGTATAATTGAAGTAAGTCCTAACAATATATTAGTACAGGCTCAGGCGTCCCTGCGCGCTAATATGAGTCCTGAACATTCTTACTAATTTCTACACCAACCCCCTAACTTATTTCCGCATGTACTTGAAATTTAACCTTATATTATACGTATCAAAGTGGCTTTTTAATCGCGCCAATCACCAAGATAGGATCTAGGTAGGGTAACTGTAGGATTTTCCGTTCTCTCTACCAGATGCCCTCAAGTGCCACGGTAGTCTGTACTGCTCAGAGATGAGACTCCATGAGGAGACAACGGTGCTGGGCAAAATAATAAACGCTGCACCGGCTCTGGTGGCAAGATTAAGTGTCGACAGACCTTGACAAATACTTGTTACACACGACGGAAAACTTGAATCATTAGTCTTTGCGTACAGAGAGCGGCGGCGTGTGGAGGAGGCATTACGTTCGTTTTTAGTGGTTGTTAGCCAGGTTTTAAAATCTTTGCTTAGGTAAAGCGGAGCTAAGTGTTTCTTTTTAAGTTTTTGCTGAGGCCCTTTATTTATTACGTTTTTTTTATTGAAACCAAGATTCTGGGTTGAGAATGAACCTACTTTAATTTATGTGACATTTATTACAGAACTATATGTATATCATGACATAATATGGCATTTAATACATGATTAAATATATTTTTTTGCGTGCTTAGAGTTATGGTCACGTATCTATGGTTCGCCATCCCTGGACTAAAATTTAAATAAATATCCTTTTAGGCCTTTGTAATTATGACCTTTTAAATGTTAAAATTTACTGTTTTTTTTTTCCACTAAAACTTACTGGATACAGCAGTTGCGATGAAGAGATGTTTATGTCCATTTTAATTAAATCAAAGTGCACATTAATTTTTACATTTTTTTTAGTTTTGTTACCTAATATCGATTGCGTGTCGGGGTAACGTTTGACGTCCACAGACGTGCACTTTATGTTTAAATTAGGTTCAAAATTCTTGAAACGAAACGAATGCAACACATGAAAGTATATCACAAAAATACCACCTTCAGCTTTATCGGTCCTACCAGACTGCGCCAGTTACATTGCGAGCGGGATCCTGCATATTACGCCACCTGTTACCGGCGCTACAGACAACCTACGCTTGTCTGTACATCCCGATGCAAAGTGAGAATAAAATATGCATAGAAGCGAAAGCGCGTTTCGATATTGACCCTAATACTTCTCGGAGCGTGACCACTCGTTCCCATCTATTCCCGCCGCAACGTTAGGTTTTTTTTTCTGACCAGGTCGCTAGCTGGACCACGCCGAGTGTATCGGACTAGGTGGGTGCCGGGGGCGGCTGGGGTCGAACCAAGTCACCTTGTCCCGGTCCACCTCGATAGGGTCGGACTAGGTGGGGGCCTGAACTCCTGGAGTCGAACCAGGTCGTTTGGCCAGGGCCACCTTGACGTTTCGCTGATTGCTCAAAGTGAGCAGCGGACCAGCGGAAAGGATGAAGCGGATCAATCTGTCCTTATGTGAACGTGTGTATTAGAACCAATGGGAGTTTTAGTTGCCGGTTTGCTAAACCTAGCCCAGTTAAGAAGACTCCGGCAAGAAACTTAGCTGAGCCCGAGCAAGGTCGGAGTGAACCAAGACATTCGGGTCCTGGGGCAAGTCGGGACGCGGCCCTTATGTGCTGTTGGCAACGTTAGGTGTACATCCTAATTGAAAGGAGGAGTATGATGATAGAGCGTTGTACCTCACCCGAGCAGATATGCAAGTCTCAGCACTTAATAAAGTTGCACGAATGTAACTGATACATAATTGGCGGATAATAAAGGAGCTCAATGTGAATGGTCGCGAAGACAATAGAGCACAGTAGAATGTCTGCCTCTGACAGGTATCTGCGGTGTTGTACACAATTACCATTATAGGTAATCTGGCAAAACAACACAAACAACGTAACTGACAAAATGGGTTGAGATCTACTGTTATTAGAAAGATGTTGTCCATGTGAACCAGTCTCCTTCATATTGTTTTTATAAATATCTATATAGGTAACCATCTAATGGATTGAGACGAAATTTGGCATACCAAGTCTTGGAAAGAAACTACTAGATAGCAAAAGCTAGTACAGTTGAATTTGCGGTAGTTTGTTTTGTTGTAATGAAGACTCTCCATTAAAAACATGTTTTTTTTTAATAAAAATGTTTATCTTGACTGTACCTACCCACTTTCCGAAGTGCGTTTTTATCTTAAGTCAAGCACCTACCATTAGGTAAACGACAATGTATGCCAGGGACATACCGTAAAAAAACTACATAACCCAGTATTTGAACATTTAACTACGCTTCTATACGGCGTTGTTCACTTGGAGTAAAATATTGCTCGCTCCTCTGTTATGTGTTTATTGTTGTTCGCAAGGATTTACGGGGCCTGTTGGGTTACAGTTTAGTTTTTACGAGAAATGTGCTGTTAACAAGTCACTTTTTCAGGCAACAAAGAAAGCTGCTACATTGTCTGACAATTTAGAAGTTAGATGGTCTAGTCGGGCTCAGTCTAAAGTTTACATGTTAGTTAGGTCTGGCTTTAAATACACGGCGGAGCTTCGATTTGAGTTTCGTGGACGCAAACGGAGAAGGTACTTATATTTAATGGATTTTGAGCGTAGGTCGTAATATTGTCGACTAAAATTTAGTTTTTAAGAGAAATGTGCTGTTAACAAGTCGGTTCTTTTTTGTCTATTCATTTATTGGATTTTTTTCTCAAAAACTTTTGCATCAGAGGAGCTAACTCAAGACTCGTTAAAGCGCCGGGCAGTGTTACCTTACAAAATTAAAGAGTATTTATTTAAAAATGGTCGCTTTTTTCACTAAACCTTACAGGAACCTTGTCAACATTGACAGCAGCATAAGGGTTCTTAAGGTAACATCTTCGTTCATTATTGTCGTATAATGACTTTTATACTCCACGTCTTTACTGTATCGAAAATCCACCAAACTATTACTTAACGATTCGTGAACGAGGAGTCTGATGCTAACTACCATACCAATCCAGTGACACATCATAATTACATGAGCTACGGCGGTGTAAGCAAGCTACAATGACTTTTATACTCCACGTCTTTACTGTATCGAAAATCCACCAAACCACTACTTAACGATTCGTGAACGAGGAGTCTGATGCTAACTACCATACCAATCCAGTGACACATCATAATTACATGAGCTACGGCGGTGTAAGCAAGCTACAATGACTTTTATACTCCACGTCTTTACTGAATGGAAAATCCACCAAACCACTACTTAACGATTCGTAAACGAGGAGTCTGATGCTAACTACCATACCAATCTAGTGACACATCATAATTACATGAGCTACGGTGGTGTAAGCAAGCTACAGTGAATTTAGGCATACTAACCGCACCTATAAATATCGAGATTTATCACCGGTTCCAGTGTAAAACCTCTGCCCCGAGAAGAACCGGCTAAGAAACTCGGCGAGGTATATTTTTTTCAAAACAATTGCAATATCTCCCCCTATTATCTTCAAAGTTACTAAAAAGAAAAATCTGTAATAATTACCAATTATTAATATGATCCTTAATATTACAGGAAATATATAACGGTTTTCCTAACTTGCATCGTTTTTTAGAAATTTGCAATAATCGTAACACATACTTATTTGCCTACTAAACTAAGCACCATACAGTTCTTCTTGAACTATTCACGTACTCTATCTACTTACGATTTTGTACGGAACCATCGGTGCGCGAGTCCGACTCACACTTGTCCGGTTTTTTTTATAGTTATCCTGTTACTCGGGGCCGTTTAAATCGGTCCACCCGTTTCCGAGTTGTAAATGGTGTAACTAATCAGACTTTGTTTTATGTATTTAAAACCTTCCTCTTCAATCACTCTATCTATTAAAAAAAACCGCATCAAAATCCGTTGCATAGTTTTAAAGATTTAAGCATTCATAGGGACGTAGGGACATAGGGACAGAGAAAGCGACTTTGTTTTATAGTACACACACACATATATATATATATATATATGTGTGTGTGTACTATATATATATATATATATATATATATATATATAGGTAGTGATGGTAAAGGAACTCCTTGAATATTATAGCCAGATGCGTAAGTATGTAGTATCTCGTGAACTTGCTAGTGTCGTAGAATCAGTGTGTGGAGTTGGTTAAATTTTTTTATACATCCAGTAAATATACGGATATTCACAATACTTTATCTTTATTACTCGTTAGTGTACATCTCTAGCCATAAAAAACCATCACATTTTTTTTTTATGAAATAGGGGGCAAACAAGCAGACGGGTCGCCTGATGGTAAGCAACTTACATACAACGTACATTTTACATAATTCGCCATCAGTTGCCATTTATGGAATTAGTTTTTTTATGTCTATTAGTGACGTTACCTATTCAGTAAGCGTTTTGGCAGGCAAAATTGAAAAGTCAATAGGTACAGTAAACGGCGACAAAGAATGCACATCGATCTTTGGAAAGAGGCAATCGGCTAATTTCGACGTCGTATAGCGATATCCGATATCTGTGTCGCACACATCATGACGTTTGTTTTGTCAGCCTTGGTTCAAATGCGAGAGAGTGCAGTCGCATATCCAAGTCAATATATATATAGAGTTGCTAAAACTTTTACAAAATTAAATTTGTACTATGGCATCTATAGGAAAAAAAGGGAAGCCGTTACTTTGCCAGTCACGCGAAATTATCTACAATGTTTATATACGGTCACCGCAATATTACACTTTTTGTCGATCTTTAAACCCACATTTAAATATGCTAGTAGTATAACATCAGTTGCTAATGCTCAGTCAACCCCTTGTAGGAATATGGGCGTGAATATATGTATGTATATTATTTTTCCCCAACAAGCAATAATTAAATATAGTTAATTACATCGCATTTTACAGCTCTATATATTCCACGTGAAATCAAAACAAAACAACAATAAAGTACTTAGTTCTAAATTCAAATTCTGATGAACAATTAATCTAATAATTGATGTAAATGGAAACTAGCATTCGGTTGTATTCAGAAATGCGATGATTGCCGATGTGCATTCTTTATGGCCGTTTACTGTAATTAAAATTTCATGCATTTTTAACTTGTATGTTTATGGTATTTTTATATGACTTTTAAATCTTCATTATCCAATAAATAAATAATGCTGCGAGTTCTCTATTCGGTCGCGTAGTGTAAAGGGAGTTTATTTTAAGTAAAGCATGTCACCTAATGAAGTTTTGAGACGTAACACTAATTTGTTTCTAATCTCGATAGCACTTATGTCACCGAGATGCGTTACGTAAGTAACTAAATTTGCTTAGTGTTATGGAGATCGATTCATATTTATAAAAGGGAAAGGTTCCCAGTTCATAGATTTTTTTCTAAATTACATAATGTGTGTTCATGAATGTTGTGGTACCTTTTTGGCCATACCCATGAGGATAATTAAACTATTGTCTTTCTTTATGTACTGTTGTTAGTTAAAAAGGACCTGCTTTTATTTACTTTATTTATTCAATCTGTATTCATTTATAACGTTCAGAACTTTTTAAATACACATTTTATTCCCAGGACGAGCACTCAACGTCACAAAAACAGTTTTTAAACCCAGTTCGGAAACATTTTCTGAGCCCACAAAAAGATTAATGTGGCTCAGTAAATTAATCGAGAATTTTAAACCGCCAGCCACCGGAAAACATTGGCCCATTTATTATCAATTTCAATGAATTTTTTAGTGAATGGAGAACACTGAGTTTAAGTTTGCGAACGTACTTATCGTGGGCAAGCTGGAGTGTTTAAGGAGTTGGGTTCTTGGGAAATGTTTCATCAAAATAATTCCTATAAAATAGTTTTCAAACATTGAATACTTACTTAAGGAAGTTATTATAAAATACAATGATTTTTTAGTCTGTAGAAAACACTAACACTAAGTTTGCGAACGTACTTATCGTGGGCAAGCTGGAGTGTTAAAGGAGTTGGGTTCTTGGGAAATATTTGGTCAAAGTAATTCCTAAAAAATGGTTTATGCCACACATGGCCATAAAGTGGCTTTTTCCGCACGCTGCGCGTACGGAAAAAGCCGCTTTCTGGCCAAGTGTAGACATAAAATGATGTACACAATACGGGAGGTAATAAAGAAAGCCCTCGATCGCATATTTACGTCCCTCGCTTGCAGCTCGGGCCGCAAACATCTGCGATCTCGGCCTTTCTTTGTATTACCACCCTAGTTGTGTAATGTACTATTTCAATCATTGAATACTTAAGGAATTCATTATAAATTTAAATGTTTTTTTTAGTGAATGGAAAACACTGAGACTAAGTTTGCGAATGTAATTATCGTGGGCAAGCTGGAGTGTTTAAGGAGTTGGGTTCTTGGGAAATGTTTTGTTAAAATAATTCCTAAAAAATAGTTTTCAAACTTTGAATACTTAAGGAATTTATTATAAATTATTATAATGAATTTTTCAGTGTATAGAGAACATTGAGACTAAATTTGCGAACGTACTTATCGTCGGCAAGCTGGAGTCTTTATAGAGTTGGGTTCTTGGGGAATATTTTGTCACAAAAATATTTTAGAAAAAGTGTTCAATCATTGAATATTTGAGGAGTTAAGTTACCTCAAGTCCCACCATCAGAACTGAATTTTGAATTTTTGGGATCTAACCGACAGGAGACCCTCTTCATTTTCGATAACATTCAAATTATTCAGATCTTGTGACATGTCTCAATATTTTGTCAAATCAAAAATCTCACTCAAATTGGTGAAATCCCAGGTACTAGATAATAAGATAACACTGTACCTACTCTACCTATGTTCATTCTTCTATTTACGTTGATATTCTTATACAATAACATGCTAAGAACCAATAAAGGTAGGACAAAAAACTATTGATATGCATTTAAAAATAAACCGATACACTTATTTTTATATATACATATAAAGATATTCTTAGATTTCGTTCGTTGGCAATATTGTGAAAGTTGATGAACTTGAGTAAATTTCTTTACGTCATAACATAACCATATTGGTGCTTATTTACAATGGCAACATTGTGTTACAATGCGTTTTCGTTTTACAATGTTGCATAATATTGTTATGCGTAATGTTTTTAAAAGAGAAACTGGTGAGTTGCGATTGTTGCAAAGTTTCTTCTCGCCGGAGGTTATTTTCCGATGCTATATTACGATCAGACCCATAAGATCGCATGAGGCCTATATACAAAAATGAATTGAAAAAGAAGAAACAGTGTATTAAAAACTCATCCCAAATTTTCCCAAACTTCGCAACTTCCCACGAGATAATTTCCCATAAACGGAGCGTTTTCATAATTTTCACGGTATCCCAAGCAAGATAAAAACGGCGGCCTGTCGTTGACGCGAGCAAAGCTCGTAATGATTGATTGGACATTTCGCATTTTGTGAATTTTACAAAAAGCGGCGGTTTAACGGATTTATTTACGTTTTATTTTGGCCGATCAACGCGGATTTTGAATGAATGCAACGTAAATGGACGTAAATTGATGTTACAGTGATACAGACATAGACACATTATTGTAAGTATATTGAAAGAGAGGGCTACCATAGCATACTTGTATCGAGTCTCCTCTAAATACTTTCACAAGGTTTTATTTCATTTATTTGGAGTACAAACAGAGATAGAGGTGCAAACTAACAACTATGGTAGAAACTTTAAAGTTAAAATGCTTATTAGTTTCCACTAAGACACAGTGTCTATCTATATTATGCTTTGGTTTTATACTAGGCATATATGGGACTCTATAAGTCAAAACCATTTTCGTTACAGAGATAGCTGTCATCGAAGGATAGATTTTAAAGTCGATTCTTAACCCTCTTTTTGTACAGAAAACCAAGTGACTCGAATCATCTTAAATTCATGTTTTCTTACTTTTCTTAATTAAGAAGATTTTAGTTTAGGATAGATTATATATACTCGTATAATACTTTTATTACAATATCCAGTGCAGCAAAAAAGAGGATTATGGTTTTGTTCTTCTTCGCTGGCAAAGTTCAGTATTTTTTATGAACTTTGTTGTTCGTATTGTTTGTTCGCGATCGAGAGCTTTCTTTATTACCTCCCGTGTTGTGTACATCATTTTATGTCTACACTTGGCCAAAAAGCGGCTTTTTCCGTACGCGCAGCGTGCGGAAAAAAACACTTTATGGCCAGGTGTGGCATAAAAGCTTGGCTAAAAATATTGGCAGACACTTTCTTGTAAAAGTGGCCTACTTTTGGTCCCTTTTGACTAAAATTAAATTAAATTCAAGCATTCTCGGAACAGTACCTAGTTCTCTGCACATTTACCCGATTTGTGAATTTCCTATAGATTCCATTCAACTCGGTCGCAGCACGAACAAAGAGCCACTAATTAATATTTCGATGGCACGGCCTCTCGAGCCTCGTTACTGTTGCCACACTATAAAAACCTACAGTTGGTCAACGCCACAATCAACACTGTTGGTAATGTCACAGTATAAATAATAGTTTTTTTTCTTATAAAAGGTACATCGCCCGCTTGAATGTGTGCACGCCGTGTACGAACACACTACAAGCAAACTTTTAAGAATGCCTAGGAATACTCCAGTATGGATCGCCCTCATACAGACGTGCTATCGCGCGTCTGTGTGTATACGTGTCGCGCGCTCCTAAATAGCCGAAGTTAGACTACTTGTTCGGCTTTATATTTTGACAATAAAGCCGTAACTTATTTCGTGCGTGACTCACAAGGAAAGGTACCAAACTGTCCGGCTCCGATTTGATTTATTTTGATATATGTTAGAGAGTAGTCTAAAATAACAGACACGTATTTTTTTTAGCTGCCCAATCTCAACCTATTGGGACAAACTGACCTCCAAAGTACTGCAAAGTGACTAAACCCTCCAACTTCTACAGAAAAATAAATTTAAGCAAGTTGTTAGTTAATTACTGGTTTGATGTAATGTTTAAGAACATGAAAAAATAATTAGCACGTGTTTCGTTGTATAGGCTCAAAGTCATATTATCCTAAAAAACAACACCCTCAAATGTTCAAACTATTTTTACTTTTTAGAAAAATCTGTAATAATTACTTCGGTTTCGGTTTTCGGTTTAAAGATTCTTATCCTCATAAGAATTTATACAATTCGCTTACATGAGAACTTAAAACTCGTACAATTAAAGTTACGTGAAGTATGCACCAGAAATATAACAATATTATTAATATCATCCTAATTATTACAGAAAAAAAAAATTTAGATAAGCCCTTTTCCGTTATGGCGGCAGTATTGCTCTGCCTTAACAGCTTGGCCTACTGTGTGTACCTTTAGACTGTACTATTACTACTGATTTATTATTCAATACTCCATCATAAAAGGACGTATCTTCCCATACTAATGATTTCAGTTCCATCATTTTTTAATAAATATCGCAGTCGTTGAATTAAAGTGTGCTCTTCAGATACCTCTAATTGTATACTAATTGAATTTTGCTAAGTGAATAAAATGTCAGAGATAATATGTTTAAGATTTCAGTTCTAAATTAACGAAGTGCAGTAAATTCAAAATGTTGGTTTGCTTGTTATTTTAATTCTACGCTACCGTAGCATTAGAATGATATTTTATGAATATTAGAACAAAAATAAATATAAAAAAATACAACGCACAAAGCTTTCTATTTCTGTTTCATAGTTTTCAGTCTACTTTATATTCTATCTTCTCTTTAAGAACCAACTAATTTTAAATTAATGACGGTTTACTCTTGGCTACATTTTACTTAATTTTATTAGAGTACATTTGTTATAGATCTATAACAAAAGGTACTTAGATGTTACTGCAATGTACTTATGCAGTTACGTTCTTTTATCATCAGCGTCCAGCCTAATGAATGCTCCTATCATTTACTTTTGTGAATCGGACTCTTTGGTGATTTTCACAAAGGCTGTTGGCCTATCGTCGATGTTTTGGCAAGATGCTCTGCGTTGTTTTCCTGTTTAATGAACAAGAGATAGGCAAGTGGAATATCGAATACCTGTTATAGTAACCCTTTGTAGGTACAAAACGAATAAACATTATATTGAAATAAAAACGACTCACTCACGTTATATGTATAAAAGACGAGACATCCACTCGACATATCTTCTCGTCGTTTCGTCTTTGGTACCTATAACGTGATTTTATTTCCGCTTTTACCCGTTTTTATTTCAATAGGTTTGAGTCTCACGGTGGTTTTCTAAGTAAAATAAATATATGACGAATCGTTGATTGACAGGAAGGATTAACTGCAGAATCCTCGCCGTTGAGGTAAGGTGGTTAAAGAAGAGGATTCATGTCAGGTCAAATCATTTATTCGTCTGATTCTTTTGGCCGCTTCGGTAAGTGACATTCTGGTGAGAAGAAGTGCTGGAAGAAACTCACCAGTTTCTCTTTTCAATCATCAGGCATTAAAAAGGCACTGGAACCGGTGGTAAATCTTGACATTCATAAGTGCATTGTATTATGCCTAAGTTGAAGAATAAAGTACTTTGACTTTGAATCACAATTATCAAGTATCAACTTTAACTACTGGCAGACGAACCAACAGAATCGTAAGACAAGTGTTGTCGCCCCGACAATCAGAAAGAGAATGACACTTCGCCCAACGAGCCCGTCCACGTGCACCGCAACCGGTCGTTACGTCACACGGCGTTCGCCGCCATTTTAAATCTACTTACATTAGTACTACAGTAGTCAATTGACGATCTTGGATTTCTTGAATGATCGCTGCTGTCCACGACATATATATTGTTTTGAAGTATTTCGTTTGCGCTTGCACAGAAACAGACAACAAGATTTTTAAATACAATGCCTTTTGTATGCTCTGTAAGTGGATTGGCTGGGAAACCATTTCATTCGCTTAACCGTATTAATAGAGTAACCGTATCAAGCGGTTACTGATTGATGAGCTTACCCGCTGATGAGGTTGTCTTATCGTTGTGGATACTTTATTTATTATGCCTATTGCAACAGTACTCCAACCAGAAATCGATCGTTTTCGTACCAAACATACCTAAATCATACGAAATGATGTGATGTTTTCAGACAAAAGGTACTAGGTACTTCTGCCACTATAACAGCAAATAAAAAAAAATAGTTAAAATAAAATAAATAAAAGGGGGTCTCTATACAAGAGCAATGTTTTTTGCCGTATTTTTGTTTGATTTTAATAATGGTAATAGGTAGATACTTGATATGATCACAGAACGTGTATTTCTATTGCCGCTATAACAACAAATAATAAAAATAAAGTTAAAAATAAAAAGAGGTCCCCATAAAATAAACGTATTTTTGGCGTCTTGTTGCTCGACGGTGGTAGAGAACCCTTCGTGTGCGAACCCGCCTCGCACTTGGCCTGCTTTTAAACTTATGCCTGGCCTCCGGCTTAGTCTGCCACTGCCAAAACATTGCACTAACTGTCCTAATAATATTCCGTTTGCCAATAACCTCTTAATTTTCTGACACATTCTTCAGCAGTGATACCTGTACGGAGAAAAAGCAGTTTTCTGCACCATTCAGGATTTTTTTCCGGTGATTTCATCTTCCATCCTTTTTGCCAAACATGGACCAAGATACACAGAATCTTAACGGTTAATAATCTCATAAACGGTCATATTTCAACCCGGCCATTACGAATTCATGGCGCTATAAGAGTCGGGTAATAGACTGATCAACGAGGACGCTGACCTAAGCAATATTTTTCCATCTCCAAATTGTTGTCCGTGAAATAAGCAGAATCCAAAGCCACTAAGAAAGATATACTAACTTACTCGAAGTTTCACTGCTAGATAATTATACTTTGAAATTATGTAATAACTAATATTAACACCATATGCCATATATGTGTATTTCTACGAGTTCCCAATATATTGGCATTGTTGCAAGCACCATCATCACGGAATAATATCCCGGTCATTCACATAATATACTAGTTAGTTTGAAATTATAGTATCGTTTCTGTGTGTTCTCGAGTAACTCGGAAAATTTTATTAGACAACCGTGGAAATCTTCCTTTTCTGTTCGTTTGGTGCCTCATTCCATCATAAAACAGAGGGAGTCTTAAACTAATGTTCGCATTTATTAACTGTGTTGGCCAGTATACTGCTCTTCTGTCAAATTTCGGAAGGATTGAGGAAAAAGCCGTAAGTTGACACTTACGGCGGTTGAGTTGAACTTAAGAACGTAATTACTCTACAATACGTACCAGTTTTCACTTGGCAAATATGCAAGTCTGAATGTAGTATAGGTATAACACGATTATAACTTTCCGACGTCTCAACACAGTTTCATACTCGCGAATGACGTTTAAATATCTTAGCAAACCGTGACAATCTGAATTGTTATACTGGCGATAATATTACTAATAGTAGTAACGTTGTACATTAACTGTAGTATCAATTTTTGTTAGTACAACATTTGATTTATGTCTGGAGAACGTCACGATGTCTCCAGCACAATAAAAAAACCGGTCAAGTGCGAGTCGGACTCGCGCACCGAGGGTTCCGTACAAACTCATTAGTAGATGAATAGTACACATGAATAGTTAAAGAAAAACTGTACGGCGATTAGCTTAGTAAGAGCAAATAAGTATGTGTTACGATTTTTGCAAATTTTAAAAAAACGGTGCAATTTAGGAAAACCGTTTTATTTTTCCTGTAATATTTAGGATGATATTAATAATTGGTAATTATTACAGATTTTTCTGTTCAGTAACTTTGAAGATAATGGGGGGGGGGGGGGGGGGTACGTTTTTGGTCATAAATCGGAGAGTACAAAATTAAGAATAAAAATGGTTTTGGAATCTACAAATTAAGCCCTTTCATTTGATATCCCATTCTATATAATAGCTCTACTTTTGTTTTTCCACATCCCATTTCGCAGCCCTTTAAAAAAAAAGTAAAAAAGGTTCCCTTTTTACCATTTTGGTACGGAACCCTAAAAAGTAATTAAAAAAAAAATGGGCTTAAAAAAGGAAGTAATAAAATATATTTTTGAGGTCGGTGCCAGCTTCGTCTTTATTTCTTCCTTTTTTGAACCTGTTTTAATTCTTTAAATTACTTTCTTATTTCTTCGCTTTCTTAAATTCAGTAGTAATTACACCAACGGCACGTTTTCCCAGTGATCTAAACATACTTAACTCTCCATCTCAAAAACTACAGAACCGATTTTAATGAAACTTGCACAGTTCCCTAAGTTAAACTAAAAACTATTTTTTGTAATCCGACTTTTAAGATATGCGCGGACAAACATACATAAATACCTACGACATTTAGCACACGTGTTTAGAAGCTAGTACCCATAGACTAACGATGATGAGACTAACACATATGAAAACGGTGTAATTCTGACAATATTACATACATACAAGGCGAATTGATAACCTCCTTTTTTGACGTCGGTTATAGTCCAATTTGACTGGTGTAGAATGCAGGGGTACTTGTTGCTACTGGCCGCTTGCCAGCGGCGATACATCTGTTAGTGGACTACGGATTGGTTCAGACTGGCAATGTATTGGCGGGCATTCAGAGGTTTCTGCCACGTTACTCCATTGTGGGCCATATCGTTTCATCAATGGCTTTTTGAATTCCTTTACAAATTTGTGTCTTAATATTGCATGTGCCAGATAAGGCACAGACTTGAATGTAGATTGTATGTAAGAGATGGATGAATGATTTAGCATTTCAAACAAATTTGGTGTCGCTACAGGCGATTATTAAACTCATTTATTTCTTCATTTGTATGGTATACCGATTGACTCGGATCACCTTAAGTACTTATAGGTAATTTTGTCCACCTCAGACATACTTTTTTATTGGGTAAAAAATGGGCGTGAAAATCTTCCGAAGGGCTTTCTAAGAGTGCTACCAAAGAGATTATTACAGTTAGAGCATCCGGAATCCCGCCGTGTTTTTTCTGTATTACAAAACCGGTATTAAAAAGGACGTATACCGAAATACCAGAATTCCGGTTTTACTTTTTGCTATCCTCATCTAAGTAAGTAAAATTGTGTTTTCTCCATTATATTGGACACAATGAACAGTAATTGCTAGTATTTAGTTAAATATCGTTACAAATTAAGCGCTAGAGCGTGTAAGTCTAATACGGGCGATAAATTAAATCGGACATAGTATTCATTAGTGTAATCATGAAGTAAAAGGTTTTTTTAAGTTGCAGTTCATTACGGCCCAAAATTATTATTTTTTTAATTTCTCAGCAGCAATGTACTGTAAACATGGTTGCGGTACGGCGGTACCGAAATGTCAACGTAACTGTCAACGAGCGTTTAACGTGAGTGTGTTTGCATTACATTGCGGGCTGAATTATTTTGTATGGACAAAATTATTGTTGCAACTTTAAGTAAATGTTATCTAATTACCTTCACTTTGTCCTATACTAACCACCGTTAAGAGATTCGCCCGTATTAGACTTACACACTGTATATTATGACTTATGGCGGCGCTAACTATCCGAATTTTATTATGCATTGTATCGGAATTGGCGAACGGCTAGCATTGATGGTGTTTCGATTTGTGCACTAATGCAAGACCTTAAGGCTGATTATTACTGTGATTTTGCATACATAATACCAAAAGTTTATTACTGTTAATTTTTGGATACAAGTGAGATCGTAGAAAATACAATTAAAATTCTACACATTGAAATTATGTGCTTCGTTGTTACGCTGTGAACGTTATACTATTTATCGTAAAATCAATACAAAACAATAATGGATGTTTACAACAATACAATGATGATTATGAAATAAAATACAATACAATTAAAATGATTTTCCATAAAATCGTTTTTTTTTCAAAAACCCCAATACCGATACCGAAACCGGAATTTCGCTAATGAGTATTAATACCGGTCTTGAGAAGGATCCGTTATTGAACGCCTTAATTATAATAAGTACCTACTGAACATTTTAACGCGTCTGACCGTGTAAACTAGCACATCCAGGCGGTCATTTAAATACAAACGCACAGGGGTAGCGGTAGGTCCAGCCATATTTGACAGACTATGTTGAAAAGATGTAAAATTTTAGCTAAAAGTGTGACATGTGGGCAGCGATCTAAAAATCTTCGTGGCCTATTTGGATGATCACTAGTATCTATCTAAATTAGCTCTTTACCTTTCCCGTCTCTAACTGTAACAGCACAACCCCATTTTACCCTCAATCGACTCCGCCTAGCAAAAAAAATGATTTCTCGTCAACCTCCTCAATAAAAAACACTTCGATCTGACCATTAGTATTAATGCGGGTTGTTGATTGATCGATCTGATTGCTTGTCAACAATTCGTTAACGATGTTTAAATTTACTCTGCCGCTACGAATCGCTGGTTGTTCGGCATTTTTCCCCGGCCGACCCTCAATATTTTCCGGAAGGTTGCCCTTAGCAATTGCAATAGGGAGATAATTTGTTTTTAATTGGTATTGGTCAGTAGATTGCTTCATTTTGTGGTAAAATCACCAATATTGGTCATATTTATTGGATATATATTATTGTTATATCTCATGTCGGTGATTATTTTGTCAGTTTTGACTCTGAAGATGCCTGTTGGTATGTGTTCAGTTAATTCAAAACATTATAAAAAAAGAGTCCGGTAAACTTGCGATGCAAATAGCCATGGTACTCATATTTATGCTTCTTCTCTTCGTCTTCTTTCTTTCATATTACTCTCAATCGGGGTGTAGGGCTTGAACCAGCAGCGTTTTAGGCAGTTTGTGTTACACTCTCGTATGCTATTCCCAAAGGCGTCATCCTGCCGAATTCTGTACCGCCTGCATCCAGCACTCTTCACCAACTCGTCATCAGTTCAACTCGTGGGGAGATTATCCACGTTGCGAGTTCAAGTGTGTGGTTGCTACTTAAGTCCAGTAGTCATCGACTCCGGGAGTAATGTGCCCTGCACATTAACTCTTGCAATTTTTCGAGCTACGTTGTGACTTAGTTCAAAATCACTTATGGTGGTTTTATTCTATGTATTTTGAAACCCTATGGCCACCTTCTGGCTCCATCGTCAGATCAGCTCCATGGTATAGTAATGTTGCATTTTCATTCATGTTTTTTATTTTTATGTTTTAAGCATGTAAAACATAAATGTTTCCCTTATGACCAAAGTCCGAGGAAGATGCAAGCTGAATAACAGCGTTGTGCAGCCAAATACGCTCACAGCATAGGCTAAGCCTGAGGTTGTTACCACGATTTTATAAAATATACAGGGTGTTTGGTCCATCGTTTTCCAAAAAAAGTAAGTGGAAAAGAGATGAAATGTTTGATAAATACGGGAGTGGGAGCGGGTGAAACCAAAGCTTGCCGTTAGCGCACTGCCGTACATTTACGGAGGTAAATGTGTGGGGGTGGCCACACGCATACATACATAACACTTCCTCCCTCTAGTTACTGTACAGTGAATCTAACTAAACTACAACAATCAAAAATATTTCTTAAAATTAATATTGGTACGCTTACGTAACATTTTGGGCACGCTTGTCTCTGAGCTCTTGGCGTCTTGCAAGACTTGAAAACCATGACCCTCATCTTCCGCCTCATGGAATTCCTCCTCTTCCTCTGATCTTGGCGGCTGGCGATTTGAGTCTCTCTCGCTTTCTGACTCGAGCATAGCTGCACTCTTCCCCTCGCCTACAAATGGCGGTGACAGAGGCTGCAATGATTGCACCGGATCCAGGAGTGGTGGTAACGATATCCGAGCAGTCGACGGTGATACTGACGGTGGCGGCGGTGTCGGCGGCGGCGGTGTCGGCGGCGGCGGTGTCGGCGGCGGCGGTGTCGGCGGCGGCGGTGTCGGCGGTGTCGGCGGCGGCGGTGTCGGCGGCGGCGGCGGCGGAGTTGGTGGCGACGGCGGCGACAGCGGTGACGGCGGCGGCGGCGTCGGCGAAGGTGTCATGACTGAAGTATGTACTGGTAAGTCTTGCCCATTTATTTTGTTATAGTGCCATTTGTTACTGGTACCTTTATACTTAAGTATGTGATCCTTATGTTGTTTAATAAAAACTGAAGAAACATTGTTTTTTATTAAATACATTACTTTTCCAAGTCTCTTTTCGATGATTCCCTTACACCACGTGAATTTGTTCTTATTAACAAACTTTTTATACAAAATTCGCTCACCAGGTGAAAAAGTTACTTTGTTTTTTCTGTTTAGCTTTTTATTCTGTAAACACTGTTTATTATGGACGGCATTAGCCAGGGCGATAGCCGATAACGAGGGCGATGGCGCGATAGGATGAAGTAAATCTAACCGTGATTTTAGTTTACGTCCGTAAACCAACTGTGCAGGTGAAAACCCTGTGGTCGAGTGGATTGAGTTTCGATAATTAAATATATATTGCAATAATTTAATGTTACTATCGCGAAGAGTACGACCTGTTAATATGCTAGATTTGATACCTTTCTTCGTGATTTTTACCATACTTTCAGCCTGGCCATTACTGGCTGGGTGGTAAGCCGGTGACGTCATATGTTGTATGCCGTTTAACTCGCAAAACATTTTAAATTCGCGCGAACAAAAAGCTGCCCCGTTGTCACTTACCAAAACCTCTGCTAAACCGTATCTGGCGAAAAAATCACATAATTTATCTACAACTGCTATAGAAGTCGTATTTTTTCCCATGTCATAAACTTCCAACCACTTGCTATAGGCATCCACGATGATTAAATATGAGCGTTCATTTATTGGGCCTAGGAAATCCAAATGAATTCTATGAAATATCGTGGGTGGCAGTTTCCAGTGTGACAAAGGCACTCGTGCCGGTGACGGCCGTAATTGGATGCATATGTCACAGCTGTTTATCATTTTTTCTATAGACTCGTCTATCCCGGGGAACCATAACCTAGAACGAGCTTCGGCTTTAGTTTTGACTATTCCTAAATGAGAAGTATGTAATTCCGACAACACCTTTTGACGTAATTTTTCGGGAATTACTACTTTATGACCTCTCATTAAACAACCATTTTCTACTGACAATTGTGTCCTACACTGATGAAATGGTCTAATCTTTTCATCGTTTACCTTCCGGGGCCATCCATTAAAAGTATACTTTATTACTTGCTCAAGAACAATGTCTTTAGTGGTTTCGTCGCGAAGTTCCTTAACAGAAATAGGCAAATTACCCTCGGCTACGAAACATATGTACGCGGCGCGGTCGCAGTCCGCACACAGTTCGGGATGCGCTTCGCCCTCCCCGCGCGCGCGCGGGGGCAGGCATGCTCGCGACAGATAATCGGCACTGTTATCCGCGCTGCGTACATATTCAATTCTATAGTTGTAGCCGCTCAAAAACATTGCATATCTTTGCAACCTATTTGCAGACACTTCAGGGATACCTCGTTCTGGATGGAAAATGCTCGTTAACGGTTTGTGGTCCGTTCGTAAAATGAAAGGAGTGGATCTTCCATACAGATACTGGTGAAACTTACGTATACCGAATATAATGGATGTCGCTTCCTTTTGTAACTGCGAGTACCGTTTTTCGGCGGCGTTAAGAGTTCGCGAAGCGAACGAAACCGGTCTTTCGCTGCCGTCTGATTCAACCTGAGATAAGATTGCTGCCATCCCGGTGGAGGAGGCATCCACTGTTAAAATGACCTTCGCCTTAGGGTTAAAATGCGCTAGTACCTGGTCTGACGCAAGTGCCTGTTTTATTTTGTTGAACGCATTATTATGAACGCTAGACCAGCACCACTTTGACCCTTTTTTCAAAAGGTCATATAACGGACTAAGGATGGACGACGCTTGTGGAACGAAATTTCTATAATAATTCACCAGCCCTAAAAAAGATTGCAGCTCGTTAACATTTTTAGGAACCGGCGCTTTCACCATTGCCTCCGTTTTATCTGACGATTTTTTTAAACCATTTTTATTAATAATGTAACCTAGGTAGGAAACTTCATCTTGGAAAAATTCACACTTTCCCTTTTGTAATGTCAACCCTGCCTCTTGCAACCGTTTTAATACCGAATGCAACCTTTCCATGTGTTGTTCGTCGTTGTTGCCCGTGATGAGCACGTCGTCCAACAAGCACAGCACGCCCTCCATGCCGGCCAGCAGGCCTTCCATAGCGCGCTGGCATATTGCTGGTGCCGATGCCAAGCCGAACACGAGCCGAGCATGATTAAACAACCCCCGGTGAGTATTAATACAGGTGATGTTTTGTGAGTCATCGCTTAGCATAAACTGGTTGTAGGCCATTGATAAATCGAGTTTTGAAAATTTTTTATCACCATATAATTGGGAAAATAATTCTTTCATTCATTACCACAATAAAGCACTGGGGCTAACTCCAATTTAAATAAAGAAATAAAATCCCTTCCTAATAGCGCGGGGCCATCGTCGCATACTACATACGCGTTGAGCGACTGAGTACTTCCAGCAAACGTAATTGGTAACGGGATCATTCCTATACACTGAATGCTTTCACCAGTATAACTATGCAGCTTTTTGTTCGTAGATTTTAACGGAATATCACAAAAATGTTTATTGTATGTATTTTGAGATATAACTGTCACGGCAGACCCGCTATCAATTTCAAATTTAAAATCTGACCCACGAATCTTAACCGTTTCGACCATAGGCTCACCGCGAATTGAACGAATATTATACAACTTACCGTCGTCATCGCCCTCGTCCTCGGTGCCCAAATTTACGTACTTCACTTTCGTGCACATTCTACGCAAATGGCCCTTTACCTTACACTTTTTACACACAAAATTTGCAAAACGACACTCTGATGAGCTGTGATTATTATAACCGCACACTGAACACTGCTCTTTAGACGCTGCTTCGCTTTTCCTTGATCCCTTTGTTATCTTAAACAGCTGCTCCACGCTGTGACCGGAATCCGCACTGGAAGCCGCGGCGCCCGCACGGGCACAACGTATGTTTTCAGCCAGTTGAACTGCTTTAGCCAGCGATAAATCCTGTAGATTATGTGCATACAGTTTCTCCTTCTCTTGGCCTGGCAACATGCCCATCACGAATCGGTCACGCAGTGTCTCCTCCACATTGACGAAACCGCAGTGAGCAGTCAGGCCGCGGAGCCTCGCCGCCCATTGCGTATGAGACTCGCCCGGCTGCTGTGAAGCGGAGTAAAAGTTATGACGCTCGCCGAATCCAATGCGCGTCGGCGTGAAGTGACTGTCTAGAAGAATCAATATATCCTCGAATGGCACGTCGTCTAACTGCTTCGGTATCGCCAAATCCGCAGCTAGTTTGAACGTGCTTTCGCTGAGTGCGCTTAAAAGAATGGCTTTCCTCTTTTGCCCCTGAGGGTCTTCCACGGCGTCAATTTCATTAGCTATGAAATACTGCTTAAGCCTACTTCTGTAGGTTTGCCAACTCTGATTATTGTGATCAAAAATTGACAAAATTCCAAAATTATGCACAGACATGTTTTCTTTTTTAACGCCGCGGGTAGATCGCGCACGCGAGTCGCCACTGATAAATACGGGAGTGGGAGCGAGTGAAACCAAAGCTTGCCGTTAGCGCACTGCCGTTTATTTACGGAGGTAAATGTGTGGGGGTGGCCACACGCATACATACATAACAATGTTTATTGCATCGTGATGTGTAACGTTTCAATAAACATTTCATCTCTTTTCCACTTACTTTTTTTTTAATTCAAATTTAATCGCGTCGGCCCGGGAAATTCTTTAAAAACCACAAAAGTAAGCAAAAAAAATACACGTGGGCCAAAATTTTTTTTAGAGAGCGTAGAGGGATAGAAAATAATCCCACCTATCCGCCATTTCAATTTGGCAAACGATGGACTAAACACCCTGTAGAATTAGGTTAAGATAGTTTTAATATAATGCATTTTTTGTTCTTGTGGCAATATAAGTATTTTTTTAAAGGGCAATAGAAAGGGCTTGAAGCATGAAGTTTCTCTGCGAGATCTAAACTGGAATGAAAGGATGCTTGAACCAGACTTCCCGGCATATCCATATTTACCCTTAGCTAATGTTAAAACATGACGCTGTAACATCGAACAAACCATCAATAAAACCATCGGTCGCGTCGAAGACAACTCGAAACTTTGTACTTCTATTTATATTGGACAGTACTTAATTACTCTTGTTTGCAACGTGCATTCAAATTGCTAGTTTTTATTTCCCTTCCTTCAGAGCGCAGCAGCTGGTGATTAGCATTTCAAATGAAGGACTTGCGATGGGCGATGTCCGTCATTTATTAGCGTGCTCGACCCAACAGGCGTACAGCTAACGACAAATATTTTAGTGTTTCGTTATTTTGTTATAATAATTTCATTTTTATGTAACTGTTTTTATGTGAATTAGCGTTTCACCTTAAAAATCTGAAATTTATTTGATGTAAAGTTATTCGATTTCTTTAAATTATCACTGTTGATTATTTTAAGCCATGTTGGACTCTTGCTTCAGTTTGCTTTTATTTGGCGAAGAAAACATCTAGATCAAGGTTTTTTACAATCTATAAATTGTGGTGTAAAAAATAGTAAACAGCATCGGTGAATAAATTAAACGAGAGTATTAGCAATACTTTACTATTCAGTGTTTACTTTAAAAACGCTAATTAGTGAATGTCAGCCTGAAACCCACACTAAAAACAAAGAGCAAATTTTTCTTCGGTCTAATACCTCAAACTACAGGATATGTATGTGTATGATATTTTTTTGGTATACTGGCTGTTTTTTTCTCTTCGTTTCCCACATCTCTCTGTACTAATATAAGTAGCTAAACACAGGTACGTCTGTAACCACTATGTGACAGGCGATGTAAACCGCCGGAATCAATCAGTGGTTTCCTCGTACAATTTGTACCTAGTACGGACACGTATAAATTAATTGATAGCCGCGGTCTGCGTGAGATTCAGGTAGTGGTCAACAATGAGTTACTTCACCAACAGTTATGGGTCATACAGATTTTGTAGTATGAGTTTAAGTGTTCGCGTCTTTCCTGTGGACATCGCAAAATTAGGGGCTTTAAAAGCCTAATTTTCTAGCTGGACTCCTATAGGCAAGTGACCCTAGCCCTACTCTTCTTCTTCTAGGCCCATATGATAAAAACATAGTAATGTGTATTCGGGTCGTTAACTATCATTGCTTTATCCACAGGAAAGACGGTTTTTCGAAATCTGTATGACCCTTATATTATAAGTCATAATCTTTAAAAGTTTTCATAAAAATATCCATATTTGAAAAAAGTAATTTCTTTGAAATTTCCGCTACAGAGGAGTTTTTCGAGGAGCTTCTCCAAAATATTTTATAGCTTTCGAAACTTCTCGAAAATACATCACTGTCGGTGATTAATCGAGCTTTGTCGTACCTCATCCCCGTAACTCACACATACCCCAGTTCTCAATGAACATGAACACCTTTAGGAAAACTAATTGCACAGTACAATACTCGTAGCAGTAATTTTTCTTCATACAAAAGGTACATCGCGCGCTTGTATATATGCACGCCGTGAACGAACGCACTACAAGCAAAGTTTTAAGAATGCGTAAGAATGCTCCAGTATAGATCGCACTCACACAGCCACGCTAACTCGCGTCTGTGTGAATGCGTATCACGGGCGCCTAAACGGGCGAATTTGTACTTGTCCATCTTTATACTTTGTTAATTGGCACAGTGACGATGGCTAGATTCCTACCTTGATACCTTAATTAAGACCATTCTGTAGTAACTAGGCCGTCAACGCTCAACAAACTACTTACATCATGTGACATAAAGTAATTAAACCACACTCCCTACTAAAACATAACATTAGCATATTATTAAAATCATTGACTTATATAAGGATCTGGCTGACGGGCATGACTAATGATCCAGCGCGCTGACCCTAATGCCTAAATTAAACGCCATAATTAGGCGAACTAGTTTGACAGATAAAAATGTTGCCTGGCTCACAGAAAATTAAATAGTCATAGATAAATATCGATAAAATGTTATCGACAATAGCTTGCACGCGTCAGGATATGTCTAAAAAGGCAAAATAAATTCATGAAACGTATAATCCCAAAATCTTATCAAGAATTTATTGAGTCACCTTAGTTTATTTATTAGGTTGTAAATCAAGTCTTTATTTTTATTATATTGACAAAACATCACTGGCCTAACTCTGGCAACATTTGTGCTTGTGGGACTGTGAAACTAGTTCGCCTAATTATGGCGTTTACTTTAGTGCTTGTACACGGTGAAAGTAGCAGGAGCAAGTAGAGGTACTTTGTTAGGTTAGGGCCTGTGCATACGGCGTATTTTAAACGCGCCGTCGACGCGCGTTTCGTAGTGCTGCCTCTGTTTATTTTTAGAGTGTAAAAGGGACAGCGCTACGAAACGCGTTTAAAAGACGCCGTGTGCACAGGCCCTTACTTACGCGAGTGGCTTGCGCTGGCGGATACTCCTGTCGCTAGATTCGGGTACTTCATTATACCGTTGTATACGCAACTGACGGGATGTGGAACAAGGAGATTTCTGAATGTGGCCAAGGATGTGCAAGTGCGTCAATATGTGCAAGCTACTTACATCGTGCACAATGCACATGCACCATGAAAATAAGTGAAACCCATGGTTTCTTTAACATTTGTAATATATTTTGCAGCTTTTGACCATGCAACCGGACAATTTTAGGGCGATCGACTAACAATCGCACGTAGTCGCATCTCGCCGTCAACTGAATTTTGCATGGACCAAAAAAGTATTCAATATTCAGGACCAGCGCGGTGGTACCATTACTTGCACGCAGTGCAGTAATAACTCATATGGATGTTAGATTGTTGAAGTAATGTCTAGTTTCTTTACGTTTCAATATCTTTGGTTGCGATATAATGTGTGTTTTATAAAAAAATACATAATTTAATTAAATTAAAAAAAAGGGTGAGGAATTGGAACCGGTAGTAGTTGAGCTGAGTCCTTTGCTCGAAGGTAGTCTAGTCTTGTATCGTATTCAACCTCACTGCATACCTCGTTTTGTTATAACTTGTTGCGCTTACTGTTATCATACAAGTTAATAAAAATCTACGCTCGACTAAATTAAGTTACCAACTATCTGACCGAATCGGATATCCTGGCGACTACTTAGTGCGTCGTATTATATAAGTCAATGATTAAAAGTGATATTGTTTACGGTTGCAGTAACCCGCAACAAAGCTGCCAACGTCAAAACTACGGCCACAAAGTGCTTTTTAAGCCCGCTTTTTACTACTTGACTGATTTACGAGTATGCATGCGCAGCTTTCATAAAATTGAAGAGGTCATATGTTGACGCTGTTAAAATGCAACTGCGATGCCACAGTTTAAAGTACAGATGACCAACGTTCAAACAGTCCGGTGACACACTATAACAGTAACTACGGTTTTCAAACCCTGTAACTTGTCCCAAGTTACCAAGAACGGCGATGTACCTATCTGTGGAAGAAAGGACAATAGAGAGAGAGAGATCTCTTTCCAGGCGGGTGTTGTCCTTGTGGACCGAAGTCCGAGGATTAAGTTATTGGGAAGTGCTATATGTGGCGTTCGTGTTATAACACTCCGTAAGCGCGATGCAGCACTTATGGAAATGGTGGCATTTGTGTGGACGTTGATGTCAGCGTCATCTATCGATGTATTACTGGATCGTTGTCTTTTTTTACTAACTTTTATTCTACTTGCAATGTATGTATGAACAATATTTGTTCGGGTGGAATCTTGCAACTAAATTTTGAAGTAGATATCTTTAACCGATTGAGCTGAAATTTTCCAAGAATATGTAAATTAGATGACAATGCAATATTCTTATGACGTGTAGCTGATCTGGTGATGGAGCGAATGGTAGCCATAAGATCATCTAAATTACATAAGATAAATTCACCGTGTTTGGGCTCATTTGATTAGTTGTGACGTGCAGTTTGCGATTATATAAAAAAGTACAATTGGCAGTAAAAACTTGTTTGAGAAAAACATTTTTTCACAGTCACATGCAACTTGGGCTCGCCTCACCCGCGTGTCACCCCTTGCCCCCGACACGATGCTTCGTCTAAAGACTAAAGCACACACAACCCAGCCAGCTAGGGACGTGGTTCCTACTCAGGATGGGCCGGCTAGCGACCTGGTTCGACCCCAGGGAACGCCACGGCCGACCACCCGGTCATACAATCGCTATGCTAGCTTTAAAAAAAAAGCGCTTACATCGCGCCACCGGCATCGTCGCTTCTGCGGCTCGCCGGTCAGCGAGTCGCTCGCGCGCCGCTTGCGGTTCACTGGCTTGTATAGTCGAGTTCATTTACACGTACACACTTACGGGAACAAAATAGTATAGCACGACGCTATTGTCCGGAGCATAAAAGCATGTCCAGATATTTTTGTTCTCTTATAACGTGTTTTTGTCTTCTTAGATGTAAATGAACGCGACTGTACCGAAGCGAGTTGCCGCCTCGCGGTAAGCGCGCTGCCGGCAAGCCGCGAGCGTGATGACAGCTCGGACGTGCCGATTCGCTTCCGTTACGTGCTTGCATATGGTTGACGGCGAAACGGTGAGGTAGGGCGGTGCCATTCCGATATCGTTCTAGTACCGAGGTTCAATCTTAAACGTCTTTGTCGCCGTCTGTATGTGTTTAGTCTGTGGCGATGGTATACTTTAAGTATTAATTATGCTCTTCGGAAGTTTTGTGTTGCAAGAATGGTTAAGTATCTGTAAAATCACGGCTTTAATACAGGTTATAGCAGTTTAACTGACTTCAAAAACGCACTGGTACGAAATAACGATGCAAAAGATAAAGAAGAAATACGAATAAGAGGTTTAGGGAAGGTAATAATATATATAGACACATAAATATACGTATAAGGTAAACGTCCTAGAATTCGACCCGCTAATCACTTAACAATCAAGATGGCCACCACTGGGACAGTGTCGAACACACGTTCAATACAATACAATACAATCATACTTTACTGCACACCAAAAGTGAAACTACAATGCAAACTTATATAAAAACAGTAGTAAGTACACAATATGCGGTCTTATCGCTAAAGAGCGATCTTTTCCAGACAACCTTATAGATACTGTATTCCATTGAAAAATTGTAGTACTTTCCGCTTAATCTCACAGAACACCGTCATTAAGCAAAGAATGACAACGTTCTTCACAAAATCCACAGAATTTCGCTGTATTTCTAACGACAGTGACATTGTTCCAAAAAGTCGCGCGTCAATTTCCACTATTCGCCGTAATGACACTAGCGCCCTCTGTCGTTTTAAATAGAGCTAGAGCAATAGGTGTCTTTATGGTGTTCCTTACAATCACGTGAGTTAGATGGCGTTGTTAACTCAAAAACGTCATTTTTTGCATAGTGACGTTATGATTTTCAAGGACCTATCTCGGATAAGCAAAACAATATTTTTGTTTTAATTTCTATTGTATGTACAAATAGTTCTAAGAATCAAGGTAAAAATATTGTGATACCGACCTGAAATGATTCCAAAAAATATTTTCCGAAGGTCATCCGTGAAATTGGGTAAATCAACTTTTCTTTGTCAACAAAATTTCACCTTCTCCGACTAAAGTTGAAAGGAAATCTTTATTCAGATATTTTTTTAATAAAGTGTATGCTCATTTAAAAGACAGATAATAAAGCTACGTAATGCGAATATTTTTATTATAATTTGTTTATTATAACCTGTTTCTAAGCAGTGACCCCGCTGACATAGCTGTCCCCCACTTTTTTATGAAAATAAGGTATAATTGTCCGCTGGGTCACCCTATTTATTTATTTATTAAAAACGAGTTTTATTTTTTTTTCCTAATCTATCTCTAGATGTAAGATATTGTTCTATTTATATCATGTTAAAATATACAAAAGGTGAACAAATAAGGAGAAAGGGCAATCTTTGCATAAAACAAAAAAAAGTTGATTCACCCAATTGCATTGCCCGGACCTGAGGGTATTTTGTTTGTATCAAGTAAAAGATCAAAGGCCTTTTGGTAACAAGGAAAGGAAGACGCCCTACGAAGACTTTTGTAATTGAAGACGAGCCCAATATTTTTGCTGTTGCGAGTTTTGACTTTTGTAGGAAGTAAAATTACTGTTATATCGTGTGTCATCTGTGCCATAACCAGATCCAAAAAAATATTCTCCGCACTAGTTTTTGAACGCGTCCTAGCAATGAAAAAATACCAACCTAAACCAGCGAAAATGAAAGGAAAGGAACTCGATTACGGTTTTTTTCGGCAAAATAATTACTCTGTGTTACCAGTCCGCTTATTCCCTCCGAGATATCGAAAAAAATCCCTTTTGTGAAGTGGAGGCTTTGGGAAACTCATTAAAGGACCGATAAATACTGGTAAGGTATTGCTGGCAGTTTGCTCGGCTTCAGTTGTTTTTTATAAGCCCGCCTTTGTTTTGGATCGCTGCGTGTTTTAATATTACATTGTGCATCTAGGGCGGTAAGTAATTCCTTTACCGCCCGTGGCACACACAATGTTTTTCATCACACTTGTGAGGAAATCTTAATAATATAACCTTACTAATCGCCCAAGTATGACAAGAAAATATTAAAACAGACAGTGACATATGTCCATGGACAATGCGGATGTCAAGTCACGTTCGGAAACCATAGCGGTAAAGACCTAAAACGGCCATATTAGTTGATTTTATATTTGCAAAATACTGAAATACATTTTTTTACAACAAAAACAACATACATTTAACCATTTAATTAATGTTACTGAAATATATGTTTACATGAATTTGCAATAACAGTTATCTTTAAATAAATATTTCAGTGATAAAAGTTAAAAAAGTAAGTTGGAGTTTCCTTTGAACATGACAAATAAGAATAAAAATAAATATTTCAGTGATAAAAGTTAAAAAAGTAAGTTGGAGTTTCCTTTGAACATGACAAATAAGAATAAAACAGAACCAGCGTTTCAGATTTAAAAAGAAAACCATTACTCCCTAGGGCGTAATAGGTAATTTACGACCCGCAGAACCTACGTGTAATGACACCATTTTAGCGCAAGTGTGATGAAATAGTACATTGTGTATCAAGGGCGGTAAGTAAGGAATTACAAACGAGTGTTTGTTACAAGGCCGAGGCGAAGCCGAGGGCTTTAATAACACGAGTTTGTAATTCCTTTACCGCCCGTGGCACACACAATGTTTTTCATCACACTTGTGAGGAAATCTGATTAAAATAACCTTACTTAACCTAAATAAAATTGTAAAACTGACAGTGACATATCCATAGACAATGTGAATCTCAAGTCACGTTCGGAAACCATAGCGGTAAAGACTTAAAATGGTTGATTTTATATTTTCAAAATACTGAAATACACTATTTAAACATTTAATTAATGTTACAGAAATATGGGTTTACATGTATTTGCAATAACAGTTCTCTTTAAATAAATATTTCAGTGATAAAAGTAAGTTGGCGTTTCCTGTGAACATGACAAATAAGAGTAAAACAGAACCAGCGTTTCAAATTTAAAAAGAAAACCATTACGCCCTAGGGCGTAATAGCTCATTTACCGCCCGCAAAACCTACGTGTAATGACACCATTTTCGAGCAAGTGTGATGAAAAAATATTTTCGATTATTAAAGGAATGGGTAGTAAAGCTAATTCATTCATTCGATTTAATGTGTGTCCAATTTTTTTTGTTAGTAGCACCGCCCACCAGTTATCTGCTTTGCCCTAAGGTTAACTGGTAGAGAATGCCCTATGGCACTAAGTGCGCCTTTGATAAGTTTTGTGCAATAAAGTGAAATTCTCACGTCAGTAGGCTTTGTAACCAATCACAGATTTTTGTCTTTTTAACGATATGCACCTATCCGAAAATGAAGACTTCTCAAACTTAATACTAATATTTTGTCATAAATGATTTTAAACTCACACATAGTAAACATTAAGTTGGTTATCAATACCACTTGATACATAAGACGTATTAATTTTAAAATGTGGGAGTTGTGGCAACTTTCGACGTCAATTTTGGTTAGACGTTTGTATTTCGATGACTTGCGCTCATTACAAATATTTGCCCTTACCAGGATTTGAACCCGAGACCTCTAGCTTCGTAGGCGGTGTCACTCCCACTAGGCTAAACGTGTCAAACAGTGACGAGTCGTGACGAAAGTGAAAGTAAGACGGTATCGAAACAATATTTTGCTGTTGAATTGTAAATTTATGTAAAAAACGCTCATTTACTAGACTATAAGTACTATTAAGTTTTAGTACGTCGTTTCGCCAGCAGATGCTAACTTTAGTGGTATCAGTACTATACAGATTTCAGAAAATGAGCGGCTTTCCTTTTGATAACACAATAGCCACTGGCGTACATGGTATACACTTGCTTGCCAGAATTTCATTTGCCATAATTTCATTTGCCATACTATTCAACTGCCATAATGTTGTTTCCCATAATTTCATATGTCATACTCATTGTTTACTATATTAATCATATGCCCGAATCTTTGTTTCCCATAAAATCATTTTCAATAATATCATATGCCAGAATCTTTGTATCCCATAAAATCATTTTCAATAATATCATATGCCAGAATCTATGTTTCCCATAAAATCATTCAAAAAACTTACATAGGCGGAACGACAAAGGGGGGACGGGGGGGCGGAGCCCCCCACAAGGGGGGCGGAGCCCCCCACAAGGGGGGCTCGGGGGGCGAAGCCCCCCGCATTAAGAAAAACTCAATACAAAGGTTACATTAAGCAAAAAAGTAGGTTAGGTTAGGTTAGAACTGCGTCCCCCAACAAAAATGAACTGCTGTCAGAAAAGTAGGTTAGGTTAGGTTTAAACTGCGTCCCCCAATAAAAACGAACTGCTGTCAGAAAAGTAGGTTAGGTTAGGTTTGAACTGCGTCCCCCAACAAAAACGAACTGCTGTCAGAAAAGTAGGTTAGGTTAGGTTTGAACTGCGTCGTCCAACAAAAACGAAATAAATAAAAACAAATAAATTAGAAATAAAAACAAATTTAATCAATCAATGTACTATTTAGCATGGATTTTAAATATTCCATTAAATAATATTATTGCACTTAATAATATGGATAACAATACGTATGGCATTTAATATTCGGGTAAACAATAATATTGCACTTAATAATATGGATAACAATACGTATGGCAATCGCATCATTATGGCATTTAATATTCGGGTAAACAAGAGTATGCCAAATAACTATTATGGTAAACGAAACATTCGGGCAAATGAAATTCGGGCCAGTGCAATTCGGACAACTGAATTGTATGGCATATGTACTTCGGGCAAACATTAGACAACCGGCGTACATATCATTAAGCTTTTATCTTAACACGTTCGGCGGCGGTACCCAAATTATGGAATTTACTAGAATGACAGCAAAATTTCTCCATACTATATATGAAATCTTACATAACGACAGCGGTAAGAGCCGTACTGCGTATGTGTGTTGACTTAGATGCGGTGCATCTGTGCGAGTCAGGGTCAAACTCGAGTTTGAGATTATACTCTGTTTCGACGGTAGTGTCATCGTTGTTGTGCCCCACATGACAGTAAAAATTTGCTCCGTAATAATGGTATGGGTTTTGATCGGCAAGCACCCTACTGACTTATATTCACGAATAAATGCTGCGTTATGGCTCCTCAACACGATGGCCCATCGTGGTGGTCCACTATGATGGAGAGCATAGTGGTGACGGGTGGCTTATGGCGCGTGCGATGGTCGTGGGATGGCGTCGGTGTCTGTTTTTCGGCCGTACATCAAAGGTAGTGGGCCAGCGATGGCGGTACGCATCTACACGATGGCCCATTCCACAGTGCGTGCTCGAACGCGGTTGAGTGTGGACATCAACCATCGCATGGCCATCTCGCTGGGCCAGCGATGGCCCATCGTGTAGAGGAGCCATTAGCCGTACCGTCATATAGCGTGGTTCACATTTTACGGTGATACCCGTTACCGCCGGCGAACGTGTCAACGGCCATTCTCCAGAAATATGTCTGCGTCTAATTCACGCGTCCCCATACATTTAGTATGAAAACAGCGACGCGGTAATTAGGTGACCGCAGACATATTTCTGGAGAATGGCCGTCAAAAGTCTAGTAGTACTACTCCTACCTGGTATGTACATGCCTATAACGGTGCCAGCGAAATAATCAGACTTTTACAGCCCTTAGTTTTGGAAATGTTCTCGGGTAAAAGATGCGAACTCAAAATTAACACATATTCAGTTTAGCATACATTTATTTTGTTATTATGCACATGTATTTTGTTCTAATACAGAGAAAGTAACAATTGATTTAAATAACGACGAAAAGGACCTTAAAATAAATGGCCGGACGTAGCCTCGTTAACAGATAACTGAAGCACCTTTAGTATGCCGGTCGCTTTGTACCGAGCAACACGCACGCAACCAACCAGCCTAGTAGCCTACTACAAGCAGCACGCACACATCAACTAGCGTGAAGCGACCAGCTTACTAGAGGTGCTCCTATTATCTGTTAGCGAGACCAGGGCTCGGAACCGGTATTTTGCAAAAACCCCGAAATAGCCCAATATTTTGAATTATTTTATGCTTTTTTTCATTTCATTTCATTTCATTTATTCCATTGTATAGTCATGTACATTGTAGTTAAGATGTTAGGTATAGTATTTTGTCAGTCCATGACACCCTGTCAGGGCACACAACAAGTACTTACAAACTAATACAAATACATTATTTATCCTATTGCGCAACATAAGATTAGTAAGCTGATAAAATCATTATTCATTAAATTATTATTATTCTAATATGGTATCATTTAAAAAATCTTCAATAGTATAATAACATTTTTCAATTAATAATTTGTTAATTCTTTTTTTAAATAACTTATCACTAGGTTCTTGTTTTATTGATTCAGGAATTTTATTTGCAATTAGTATACATTTATAATGTGGACTATTTTTATACATGGCTAGGTTTGCTCGTGGTAAATATAATTTATTTCTATATTGTGATCTAGTTGTCGGAAATATGTCGGTTTTATGTTGAGCTCACTAATGTATTTAAGTCATGATTACATATTACTAGATTGTCTGGTTAAAAAACAAAATAATAAACCAAAGAACGATAAGAACGGAAAAAATACCGGTATTTTTGTATGGAGCCAATGACTACGTCCGGCTATTTATTTTAAGGTTCTTAAAGACGCATTTGTTAAAATAAAATACGCAAAAACGTTGCTATACTCGTATTTCGTTTCTACTCGGCGTAAATCCTCGTAACCACATTAATGTCCGCGGAGTTATATAAATGGGTATCAGTTCTCCCCAATAACATAATAGCTTACCAATGTCAATTTTATATCCTTTCTGAAATACCGGAAAGTAAATATAATTACTTGTAACGACGTATCGTATTTCCCATTCCGGTATTATTACTGGTAATAAATTAACTTCTGCACCAGTTTACATCGCAAATGGATTTCAATTTAAAATTCGTGTACCGTTAATGGCGCTTTGTGTGATGGATGTGATATTACGGGATCGAGTTGAAGTCGTGTTGCGTGTTATTGATGTTAAGCAATTTTTGTGCCCATAGTCAGTGTTCGGTGTACTCCTCAATTTAAGCTGCTTCTGACCAGGGATCACGGGTCCGTCAATGAAGTAACTCCAGGATAATACAAATCTTCTTTTAATGAAGTGAATAGGTTTAGGTACATTTAGGTAAAATAATTATGTAAGATATGTGTTGCCGCTACGAATGTGAGATGCAGTCTGGAAGGCTCGGAGCGGGGGCGTGACGTCACCGTAGAACCGGTAAATAGATGCACGTATGCTTTTATGTTGCGCCAACATCCTCCCGCCTCTTAAAGCTCTAGCTTTAAGCTTGATCATCATCAAGGAAGGGACATATTCTATTTAGTGCTCGGCGAATCGTTCCCTTTGTTGTGAGAATGTCTGCGACTCGACAAGCTCCATCAGTGCCAGGAAATACTGTCTGAATTCGTCCTAGTGGCCATTTAAGCGGTGATGTCGCCTCGTCTTTAATAAGGACCATCTGGCCGGGCTTGATATTTGGACGTCGTTGCTGCCATCGTGTGCGCTGCTGTAGCTCGCAGATATATTCCTGGCTCCATCTTGACCAAAAATGTTGCCTTGCTTGCTCAATTCTGGCATATCTATGAAGCCGATTGGGGTTTGCGTCTTGCAAATCAGGGGCCGGTAATGACGTAAGTGGTCTTCCAACGAGGAAGTGCCCTGGAGTGAGGGGAGCTAGGTCATGCGGAGATGAGGACATAGGATATAAGGGCCTAGAATTAAGTATGGCCTCGATCTGCGCGAACAGAGTTGTGAGCTCCTCGAAGGTCAAATGAGTATTGCCTATCACCCGTTTCATATGGAATTTCGCTGACCGGACCGCGGCCTCGTACAGCCCACCAAAGTTGGGAGCATACGCAGGCGAAAAATTAAACTTTATTTTGTCATCTACAAACGTATCTGACACAGAGTTGGAAGCGGCATCGAGAAATTCGCCTAATTCACGATTAGCGCCTACAAAATTTCTGCCGTTATCGCAAAATATCTCGCGAGGCGGTCCTCTGCGAGATATGAAGCGACGCAATGCCAGAATAAAATCTTCAGTGCTCAAAGAACTAACAAGTTCCAGGTGAACTGCCTTAACCTTAAAATCTATAAATACGCATAGGTAACTTTTATAGAGCTTTGCACCACGACCTTTCCTGTCACTTACCAGGAAAGGGCCTGCAAAATCAGTCCCCACCACCTCAAAGGCGAATCCAGGTGTGATACGCTGGGGTGGTAAGTTACCCATTATTTGCCGCGCAACTTCTCCTTTCATTCTTTTACAACGTGTGCAATTACCGTAAGTACGCCTTGCTAGCACTCGACCGTTTAAAGGCCAATATTGATCACGAATGGTTGAGAGAAGAAGTTGTGGCGGCGCATGCATCAACTTAAAATGATAATACCTAAATAACAATTTAGTGAAATAGTGCTTTGCATCCAATATGATTGGATGCTTTTTCTCAAAATCATAATTAGAATTATCTAATCTTCCTCCCACACGAATCAATCCTAACTCATCTACAAAAGGATTCAACTTGTTGGATCCGGGAATGGAATTTGGTTTATTATTAAAATCAGGAAAACTTTCCTTTTGAGACAAGAAAGCTAGCTTGGACTCAGCCTGTTCAAGCTCGTCCACCGTTAATGAACTAGACTTACACCCTTGCTTGTGTGACAAGTTATTGATAAACCGACATACATACGCAAATATGCGTCGTAATTTAAGAAAACTTGAATATTTTGTCATGTCTATAATTGATATCGGTTTTTCAATACTTGCTGTATTGGCGCGAAGCTCTGGTAAAACCGTCTGTGTCGCGTCGCGTTGCTCCGGCCACTGACTATCTTTGTCCTGCAGGAATGCTGGTCCCTCCCACCACAGTGACAACGACTGAACTTCATCCGGGTATACCCCACGTGAAGCCAGATCTGCTGGGTTCTGTGCTGACGGGACATACATCCACATGGAGCCGGCACATTTATCATTAATTTCCGCAACTCGGTGCGACACAAACGTGCATAATTTATTTGATGGTATGCGCAACCAACCCAATACTATTTTGGAATCGGACCAAAAATACCTATTCGCAATTTTACATCTGAGAGCTTGTAGAACCTTTTCACATAGCCGTGAAACTAGCAAGGCCGAACACAGCTCTAATCGTGGTATAGTTGTCGCCTTTAAAGGCGCGACCTTTGACTTGGCACATAAAAGTCTAACTGTACAATTGCCTAGCTCATCTATTGATCTTAAATAAAGACATCCAGCATATGCCTTTAAAGAGGCATCCGCAAATGCATGGATCTCAACTGTCACGACATTGCTACAAATAGCATGACGCGGAATACTTATTTCTTTTAAATAACCCAAATTGTTAACAAACCTAGTCCAGATACAGTTTGGCGCCTGGGGAATTGCGTCGTCCCAGTCCAATTTCTGTGACCATAGTGATTGCAAGAAGATTTTACATAAAATAACACATACACTCAACAACCCTAAAGGATCAAAAATACTTGACACTACAGATAGGACTGCCCTTTTAGTGTATTTTTCATGGTTATCTATCAACTGCAATTTTGAACATTTAATTAAAATGTTGTCTTCATTTGGATTCCATTCGACACCTAACGTGTTACTTTGATTTGATATTTTTAAATTGTCTTGTTGGCAATTACTTGTCGTTGCAAAATTACTTAAAAGCTCCTTGGAATTACTTTTTAACTTTCTCAGATTAAAATGTGCTGAGCTTAACGTTTCGTTGATCCTTCGGTACAGATGAATTAATTGTTTTTCATTATCGAACCCCGTTATTAAATCGTCGATGTAAAAATCGTGAACAATTACTTCTCTGACCGAAGGATCATCGCTTTCATAACCCAGTTGGGCCAGACACCTTGTACTGAGGTACGGCGCGCATGAAGTACCGTACGTCAGAGTATTTAAAGCCAAGTACTTCATGTGCTCGCTCTCATCATCCCGCCATAATATCATTTGAAGATATCTCTGTGACGGCTCCACGACTATCTGTCGGTACATCTTTTCTAAATCTCCTGTAAATATGAAAGCGTGCTGACGAAATCTTATTAGAATAGAAAAGATGTCATCCTGGACCGTGGGGCCCACCATGAGAATATCATTAATCGAGTAGCCAGAATCGCTTTGCGCAGAGCCGTCAAAAACGACACGGCATTTTGTACTTTCGCTCTGCTCCTTTAATATTGGATGATGTGGCAAGAAATAAGCTTTTTCGGGCTTCTCAGTCTCTGATAAATGCTCTAACTCAGCGTATTCCCTTATAAATTCTACATACTGCGATTTTACGTCAGGTTGCCGTCTAAATCGTTTTTCTAAAGAATCAAATCGCTTTCTAGCTAGTCTATACGAATCACCTAATATATCTGGATGACTTCTAAACGGCAATGTGACGCAAAATTTGCCGTCAGCTAAGCGTTGCGTGTTTTGCGTGAAGTGTTCTTCACATGCCTCCTCTTCTGGGGACAACACTGGTGTAGTTGGTACCTCTTCCAATTCCCAAAACTTACTTAGCTGACTGCGTATTTCACTACTGAAACCACAGTGCGTACTTTTTATGTGTGACAAATTGCTTTTGTTATTTACCATAACAGGTCCCACCATTAACCAACCATATATTGAGTTTTGCAACATGGGTTTATTGTGGCCAAGCCTTAACTTTTCACTACTAATTACATCCCAAAATATGTCCGCTCCTAACAATAAATCTATCTGAGAAGGACGATAATAATTAGGGTCCGCTAATGTGATGTTTTGAGGGACAGCGAGCTCAGAAATATCTACTTCCTCGATAGGTAGCCGTCCCGTTATCTGAGGGATTATGTAGGCATCAACTTGCTTGCAAGTTTCTTTATTATTACGCTCGCGTGGACGAATAGACACAGTGCACCGTTTTAACGCATTAAACGAAATATTATTAATGCCGGTCACCCGAACGGTGTCCACAAGTTCTCCCCGCATGCCTAACTTATCCATCAGCGACTCAGTAATAAAACTGGACTGGCTACCACAATCGAGCAAGCAGCGCGCCTCATGTGTTTCATTTGTCTTATTATTTTTTACTAAAACAATTGCAGTTGATAGTAAAACTTGATTTTCCACACATGCCGACAATGATATCGGCGCGGATACCGACTCCTTACTTTCCGTGTCCTTCTGTGGGCTGGACATAAATGTTTTATGCAAAAGCGTGTTATGTTTACGCTTACATATAGCGCATGGCCCTGCCTTACATTGGTGGGCAAAATGACCACCCCTAAAACAATTTATACACACTTTGAATTTTCTTATAAGAATATTTCTTTCATCCACTGACATTTGACTTAATTTTTCGCAATTATACATTAAATGATCCCCATTGCACACACGACAAACTCCCGCATTGTTTACGTTTAAATGGCTCGATGTGTTGGACTCACTGGCTGTAGCAACAAACGCCTTTTGAAACTTATCTATTCGCTTAAAGGTAGGCTGTTTGTCAATCTTTTCGCTGGAATTCGCGCTTATCATTTCCAAAACATCGGCCCTCTGACGTAAAAAATCATAAAAATTATCTAAAGTGGGATTCTCCGATAAGCCATTTCTAAACTCTTCCCATTTAGTTCTCGTGGACGAATCCAACTTACTCGCAAACATAAATATTACAATTGTGTCCCAGTTATCAGTTTTTTCACCTAAACTATTTAAAGCCCTCAATTGTTTTGAAATATGATCAATTAAAAAACGCAGAGACTTATCAGACTCCCTTCCAATAGAAGACACGCTAAAAAGTGACTTAAGGTGAGTATGAATGAGCTGGCGTTTGTTATCAAATCTGTCACAAACGAGTTTCCAAGCAGCGTTGTAATTAGCCGCCGATATATCCAATGATTCGATAACAGACGCTGCGCTTCCTAATAAGGATGCTTTTAAATATTGGTACTTGCAAATATCACTGAGACTATCATTATTATGCACTATTGACATGTAAACATCGCGAAATTCTAACCATTTATTTGGACATCCGTCGTAAGTTGGTAACCTAAGGGTTGGCAGTTTAACCCCGGAGGCATCCACCCCACTGTGGGAGGAGCGCCCCCCGAGCCCACCATTGCAACCCCCAACGTCCGAGGATCGCGGCTCGCGCGCGGCGATCAACTCCTGCGCATGACTAATTGCACAAAAAAATATTTTTTCTGTATTTTCTCGTTCGCTAAATTCTATCGAAGTCTCTTCTGGTTTTATTACCTTTGACTCATTTACTTCAATTTGCGTTTGAATCTTATCATAATCTTCAAATAATAAGTCTACTTTACGTAATCGTAATTTTATTTCGTTCAACATTCCTAACGACACCTGTTTACATTTCTTAAAATCTTCTAAATAATTCCTAAAACTAGTTAATCGACCCTTTATCGACGCCCTTTTCGCTTTCAACTCTGCGTCAGTCATGTTGCAAATAAACTAATTACGTTTATAGATTAAGTAAATAAAGTGTAATAAATACCTCAAAGCAGTTAATAACTACTTATACGAAACAGCTGCGCGGCTAACCCGGGCGATAGGCAGAACAATAGGACTCCGCGCAGGCCACTGAGGGGATGGGCGCGGGCGCAGCGGGCGAGATCCTGGAATATTCAGCCGAACAACTATCAATTTGCCTTATAATAACTTGTTATCTATAACGCAGATGCGATAAGAAGAGCGACAGTTCGGAAAGATCGTAAATTAGCGAAATAATAAAATGTAATGCAATGTTTAATGCACAAAGGTGAAGCAGGTAGCTTGTAGTGATTACGTAAGTGGCTGATGCAATCTAAACTCTTAAGTAGCTCAATTTAATGATTATTTGTTCTTTGCTAAGCGAAATAACTTCGAAAATATAGAAATAATGCAATAATAACTCTAATACTAATAGCGATTGCGCTTGAAATTATTGCAGTGCGTTTTAACTTAAAATTACCGTTATAGGTACAAAAATGCCTTATCTTGGCTAACTACTTTATTTTAACGCACTTATACTATTTATTAGACTTTAAATTAATGAGATCTGCTCGCACAATCGGAACCTTACAGGGCTAACACAATTAATAATTAGATAAAGGATAAGGAACGGGCTAACCTCTCTTTTGTTTCACAGTCGGCTTCAGCACACATCACTTACTCTCGTTGGCACAAATCACAATTACTGGTATTTATCATAAATCCAATGGGTTCAATCCAACTTGATTCTTTAACGGCAGTGCAGTGCGATGCTCGTTCGGTTAGCTTGCAGTTTGCAGTTGCAGGTTCGTGCTACGCGTCCGCATAGCAACAGCAGTTAACGGTCGCCATTATGTTCGGTGTACTCCTCAATTTAAGCTGCTTCTGACCAGGGATCACGGGTCCGTCAATGAAGTAACTCCAGGATAATACAAATCTTCTTTTAATGAAGTGAATAGGTTTAGGTACATTTAGGTAAAATAATTATGTAAGATATGTGTTGCCGCTACGAATGTGAGATGCAGTCTGGAAGGCTCGGAGCGGGGGCGTGACGTCACCGTAGAACCGGTAAATAGATGCACGTATGCTTTTATGTTGCGCCAACAGTCAGTTTTATCTCTTTTATGTCACACCTGGTCATAAAGTGGTTTTTTCGTACGCGTAGCGTGCGGTGCGCTTTCTGGCCAAGTGTAGACATAAAATGATGTACACAACACTGGAGGTAGGTAATAAAAGCCCTCGATCGCATATTTACGTCCCTCGCTTGCAGCTCGGACTGCAAACATCTGCGATCTCGGCCTTTCTTTGTATTACCACCGCATCCTAGTTGTGTAATGCACTATAAAGATCTTGTGACAGAATTAAAGATTGCCATACCGGTTTTTTTTTTGCCTACCCAGTACCGGGATCTTGGTATTGCGTATAGTAAAACACTGGTATTGCAAGCCCATGTTCTAACATAATTCTATCTTCAGCCTTGTTTATGACCTTCTGATACGACGCGATGTTTACTTTTTCCTTCATTTGATTCATACAGGGCTTTTAGGACCTCTATATCTTCCTTTTTCCTTAAATTTTCCCATTCTTATGTATTTAGCGTGTTGTAAAGGTTTCAAATTATCGTTCTCCTTTAATTTCTATTCGCAATATAATATTGTCAAAATAATGCTGGAAAAGCGTGTTATTTAACTAAAACTGTGAGCCATTTTTTGTTAGCTTTTACCCGTAGCTTCACCAGCGTTATTCCCGTTATTATATCAAGGGAAATCCTTACCAGGATATAAACTATCCTTATCCAGGATTTAGTCTACTTCCATGCCAAATTTCATCTCAATCCATTCAGTTGATACTGCGTTATTAAGTAAGAAACATCCAAACATCTAAACCTCCAAACATTTTCACACACTTGCGCATCAATAATATTAGTGGTAGGTATGGTATTATTGACGTAATATTGCTTTATCAAATGGTAACCAACACTCAGTTGCGAACATCACATCGCTAAAGTACCTGCTACACCAGATGTTTGCAGACACTTCCCATCATTTTATAGAGAAAGTGAAGAGATTTTCTTTCAAAAATGGTTATTTTCTATTTATTTCTTCTTCTTCAAAACGAGGGATATAAATTTGAGCACCGATCTTATAAATAAGGCACACAGGTTTTTAACAGAAAAAAGTAACACCGCATTACAGATATAACCAACGCAGCGTGTTAAAATATGCTTCACAAAAAGCTCATACCAAATAGCTTCAACTTTAAATCACGTATTTATTTTTCCAAAACGCTCAAGTTTCAAAATTAATAAAACTGCCAGGCGCGCCAGATGTTGCCAGTGAAGTGAAGACGAATTATTATGAAATTTATACAATGGCCGCTGTCTGGCGGAGCCGATGCCAGATTGGAACTGACAAAGGTCGATTCGCTACGAAATGTCGTGGAAGGTCTGTTTATTGACGAAAAGGCGAGTTTTGTTGTGAACCTCTTGAGACTAGAGCTCCTAAAGGAATTATGTCTCAGCGTAACTTACCCACTTGTCACCTTTTTCATTAGGAACATGGACTTGTGAGGACCTCTGCGAAAGGCAGGAAGAAGTTGCTGATAAAGTTTTGACGGGTATTTTTGCCAAATATGATTTGCCCTATTTCAAATAGTAGGATAATACAAAGTATTAGTTTCTTGTTATAGTTTGTCACTCAGACCAAATTAATTTGCTTACATTTTTAGCATCATGCTGGTTTTCAGAATAATAATAATGAACATATTAACGCAGGGCAGCTTGTGGCGAGCTGTTGGGGAGTAGCGACCCCACGTACCCGAGTGCTCCGGGGGGTCCTTAGGGAGGGTCATGGGATTTAGTGAAAGGACCTCCGCCTCTGGCTTGCCTTAACCGGCCGTCCAGAGTGGAGTCGCGAGAGCTATATGCTCCAGGCGTGGAAGTGATAAAAGGCATAACGCCGCGAGTACCCTCGGAGAAAGCGCAGCACACCTCTCGACACCCTGCAGCCCTCGGCAGCGGTGTTGCCCCTGGGCCATTGCTCATAATGTCACTATTTAACAGGGGCCCATCAGCGGAGGGCAAGTCACGGTCTGTCAGTGCCGCGAAAGCCATGAGACACTTTTCCTGACAGGCGCCGTCATGTCTCAATCCATAGCCCAGTATCTAGTCCATAATTCCACCACCATAACCCAGTAAATTTAGATTCCATCAATCAACAATAGTCCTTGCATCTGGCGGGGGCTGTCTCTGCGTGCGTCCCGTGACACGGGCAGGGACAGCATCCGCTGGGTGTACACGTTGCCTTTCATTAAATTGTCGAAAGGGCCTCTACGCGTTGGCTTCGGCTCCGCGCACGCCTCCCAAAGGGCCGGGACACTATTGTCTCGTGTACGGGAAAGATGAACATATAAAAACAGTAGGAGATAAAATAAAACTAAGTTTTTATATGGACTACTACTTATAAACTAAAATTAAATACTTATCTAAATTAGATCCCACCCCGACTGCCCGACACACCTGGTTCAAAAGTGCCGAATATGCCAGCCGCATTGCCCCGCTGTATGGCCAAAGATATCTGTTGGACCAGATAAAAAAAAACCGGACCCGAGGACACAGGCCCTGTGTCTCAATCGGCGCCCTATGTTTTCTATTCAGTTTTTCGCTTCAGAACACCATGGCCCAGCAGTCTCAACAGCAACCAGAACGAAATCGTATACTGGTTCCAGGTTCTAAATGTAAATTTATTAAAAAAAATACATAATTACACCTCTACTCAGGAAAAAGCACTGTCTTCCTTCGGAGGAAGGATCAAGATGGTACTTTTCTGTTGAAGTATTTATGTAAGATTTTTTTTTATTTCCCGTATTTAGATACCTATCCTGATTTGGTACAGTTAACACAACCAGGCTTCATCATCAGATCAGTTTGATGGTGTAATAATATTGAGTACATTGTGACTAAACTTATGTTGGTATGCAAAATTTCAGTTTAAACTTAAACTAAAATATAACAATAAAAAAATAATTAAATGACTAGCAGTAAGTGTTTGAAAAATAGTTACCAAATTTTAAAACGGACACGTACGGAGATTGCAGGTTAAATAAAATCTTGTAATAAAATCTTGTAAAAAGAGCGGATTATGACTTAATCTCGCTTCGCGAATGAACCGGCGGGCAACTTCTAGTACAATATAATCTTGTGTTAACAAACATACATACAGCGAGTATTATATAATATCTCTAGATGATAGCAACATGGCAGACAGTGCTTTAAATTTTGATGAGTTCATCGATATTTTATGAAGTAGAAAATATTTTATAAGCATAAAGTTTTTATTAAGTTTACTTGAGAAGTTTTCATGAAGAAATTGTTTTGCATAATTGTATCTTATAGAAGCTTGTGAAAATGGACTTAGAAATTCTACTATATAATTATATACCTATTTGTGACTTAAGGTTTCAATCATACCTCAAAAGGAAACACTTATAAGATCACTTTGTATTTTGTTTGCAGGCCAACATTCTTTTTAGTGCCGAAAATTAAAATAACTTTATAGACATTAGACACTTTTACAAAATTGCAGATGTCTCCAAATATTTTAAGTGCAGTTTTACCTTAGTTCTCAATCAGGCCTTAATGTTTATTATGAATTATTTAAATATTTTTGCCAGCCTAGGCCTGCAATGAGTTTTTTTTTAATTTCCATTCCACGTTTATTTTACAGCATCACGGCGTTTAGCCATTAAATGAACAATAAACGATGTTTCCTATATTTTGCAGTTTAATTTTTATAAAATCGACATGAACATAACAAATAACACTATAAACAATTTCCAATAATTTTAAATTGAACTACAAGAATACACATTTAAAATATTTCATCTAAATATTCGCGGTAAAAATGCACTTAAACTGAAGTTTTTGGAAACGAAATTGAAAATTTTTCATTCTGTAATTCTATTTTTTGTCTACTTTACTTTAAGTGTCTCTAGAAATTAAAATTTGATTTTTTGGAGTTAATTAATTTATTTCATTGCATATTTGAGAAAAGCACTGTACATACCTCGGTGTGAAATGGGGTTGCCAGACTCGGAACTATCTGGTCTCGCTTTCGCTCGGCCATCTATATGTACTCGGTCGGCAACCCGTTACTTCCCGGACCCTGCAGTAATGTACTTACTATTTTCTGCAAATAGTCCGAGAGACGGCATTGTTCACTTGTCTAACGAATCGTACTTCGCACTTTTAAGATGTTTCTTGGAGTCATAACCCCGAGTCGTAGGAAGAAGAACTTGAATCCACTCAGGTTGGTCCGACTAGTGACCTGGTTCGACCCCAAGGAACGCCACGGCCGACCACCCGGTCAAGCAATCGCTATGCCCAATAAGGGTTGCGAGTTAGCCTTAAAAAAAAGAACTTGAAGGGTAGGGAACTCGTACAAATAGTTCGAGAGCCATAGTTAAAGACACATTAAATTGGTATAGTAACGAAGGTGCAATTACATAGAGATAGATATCGTAAGAAAAGCACCTAATTAACTCAACGAGGAATTAAATTCCCATTTCCTCGACATAAAATTCAAATTAACGACGTTAACTAGTCAGAGCGAGACAGATATACCTTCACACACTTAAAACAAGGATAGATGTAAATTAAATGGAGGAAAGGCGAAGTTCCGAGTACGGTAAGTAAGGAGATAACCGAATTTTCCCTTTGTGAAAGTTCTTAAGGGATGATGTTTTTATCGGAGTAACTTCTGTCTTATGACAAAGGACTTAAGTGACGTGTTTTTGTATGAAAATGGGACTTTTTGTTATGAAAACGGAATTGGAGCCTGCATGTACTTTATTGTAGGTGTTCTGATTGTATGGGGCGGGTTCTGTTATGTTGGCTTGTTAGTGAAACGAATTGCGTTTGAGTTTAGTTAGGCCATTTGTTTTTTTTTATTTATTGTATTAAAGGACCTTTATGCCACACCTGGCCGTAAAGTGGCCACGTTCTGGCCAAGTGTATTTAGACATAAAATGATGTACACAACACGGGAGGTAATAAAGAAACCCCTCGATCGCATATTTACGTCCCTCGCTTGCAGCTTGGGCCGCAAACATCTGCGATCTCGGCTACTACTATTATACACTCGTACATATATCGGCCCTATAAAGACAAACACTCCGTGACAAAAATACCAATACTAATTTGATAAATAGGCCATTTGTTAAATTAAGTATTATTTAACCGACTTCCAAAAAGGAGGTTATCAATTCGACCCGTATGAATGTAATATTGTCAGAATTGCACAGTTTTTGTATAATGTTAGTCTACCACCAAATTTCATAACTGTATGTATATCTGTATGTTTGTCCGCGCATATCTCAAAAACTATAAGTCGGATTGAAAAAATTGTTTTCATCATAAGTCCAACTTAGGGAACTGTGCAAGTTTTATCAAATCGGTTCAGTAGTTTTTGAGAATTAGCTGTGTACCAACCAATCCCTAGCAAAGCGTGTCGTTGGTTGTTGGTAATAGCGTAAATTATTCAAAACTAAAAAGAGCTTTTTAAACCCACAATTTTTTTAGTTTTTGACGTCTTCTTAACTTTTTACTTTTGTTTACTCGTATTTCATTAAATTTGACAATACCACGTTGAAACTAAGATACAAACTTACTAACTTAACTTATAAGTGCCAGCATCAAATACAGGTTGTCAGGTGGTTTAATTGGGTCAGCATGGCACAACTGGCACAAGACCCTGAAAAGTAGAAAGTGTAATAAAATTATTATTAGATTTTTAATACTACCTATATGGGTGCAGTTAGATAATTATGTTTTATGATTTATGACAATGATTGTGTGTATAAATACAATACGTCAAGGACATAAATTTAAGGGAAGATAATTAAGTAAGTTTAATTCTTTCTGAGTAGGTATTCTTTTTTGACTCTGGCAGTAGGTACTTGCAAGCCTTAGTGGCTGTTGCAAAAATTGAACAGGGTGGGGGCTTGTGGCGTTCCCTGGGATCGAACCAGGTCGCTTAGTCGCGCCCGCGGACCACCTCGGAAGCACCACGGAAGTTTCGCTGATTGGTCAAAGTGAGCAACAGACCAGCGGGAGAGTTAAATCGGATCAACCTGTCCTTATGTAGGTGTGTGAATCGAATTAATGGGAGTTTTAGTTGCCGGTTCGCTAAAACCTAGCCCAGCTAAGAAGACTCCCGCAAGGAACTTAGCTGAGCCCGACAATGTCGGAGGAAAGTTTTGAATTCGTTTTCTTCTTAAGTCGCAAAGTTCAACGTAATCAAAAGATCAATCTAAAACTCATCTCCTCTTAAACCTTTCATTCTCTAATGATGTTTAATCACTGTTACTTCAATGAATACAGCTGGCAACGATGTAAATTTTATCAAAATCAACTGGCAACATTCAGTTAAACTCGCAACCCTTTAATTTTCACACAAATTGAAACCTTATTGCAAATTCTTAAGGTTTCTATTGCAAGCGTAAGATGTAATGAGGTAGGAGTTTTTGATAATTGTATGGCGAAATCTGTTCTTGAACAGCTTTTGAAAGCCGTTACCTAAAGATTATAGAGCAATTAGGTGGGGTCATTAACCTCACTGATTACCTCTGACAGCAGACACGGTCTGATGAAGGCTGTTTAATGTATATACGTGCATATACAGGGCGGCTTTGAGTTTGAGGCTTTAAATGCAATTGCTTCTGCTTCTCAAATGACACTAGATTTGTTTAATATCTTTTAAAATACTGTCACTTGGTTTAAGCATGTTTCTCCTAAACGCCTGGAGTTAGACTACTGATAATGCTGTTCCAAAACTCTACAATGGTCGCTATTTTACCGACCGAGCACCGCCGAGAGACTCTGAATGCCAAATGCAAACTAAACACTTTAAAATGCGCCAGTTAATTCCGGCCGTATGCAAACGAGTCTAGTTAGCTGTAATTGACAGAGTACGAACAATTCGGCTCGTAGCCTAGAAAATGCAAGTCACGTGGCACGACTGGCACGAGTTCCATGACATATGCTTACCAAGTCTCCCCTCTCGAAGTCGGCATGCGACTTCGAACTATATACGGAGTATGTTTTTAAAGAGCTTAGAAGCTAAAACTTGTGCTAAGCATACTTACAGAGTATTTGTATTATGTTAAAAAAAGACTGCCTCATAAAATGATGAGCTATATACTTATTCTTTAATATTTAGATGGCGCAAATTTTCACCCTCCCCTTTCAGCCCTTTAGTAGTTGAATTAAGAAAAATCCTTTCTTAGTACACATTTGCATTTAGTAATGAATAGTGTATTTTAAATTTCAGTTCCGTTATCTGCCAGTAACTTACTTAGTCAAGGATCTGTTTTATATGTATAGAGAAACTCGGTAGAGCCCTGGTCTGGGATGCAACCTGCGTAGACACATTGCCGGCGTGGTGGCTGACCAGGCACAAATCCAAAAGCGCCGCAAATACTTGACCCGCCTTATTAATGAACTACGAGTTTGCGGCGCTTGCCGTGGAGACTCTGGGACCCTAGTCAGCGGACAGGAAAACCTTCATGAGGGCCCTGTCGCCGCGGTTGGTAGCCTCAGGAGATCCCAGAGCTGGTGGATACCTCTCGTAAATAATTACCCTAGCTATTGAGAGAGGTAATGCCGCCAGCGTAATGGTACCATACCGCAGTCGGAACTACTTGAGGGGGTATTCTTTTTGTAGTGTTTGTTTTTACGTAGTTTAATTTAGATTTTAGGTCAATTTAGTTTTAGGTAATAAAAATTTTATCATTATTTTATCCCCTCTTATTGTGCTCTAATAAAGAGATCATTTTGTAGTATATCTCCCTCTCTCACTATTACCACATTTTCTAACTATCCTAACAATACTTATTTAATTGGTATATGTTATGTGTTCATTAAATGGGCATTAACACTTTAATTTTAACTTTGAGCAAACTCTGGCCAGCCGTGATGAAATACATCCCAGTCGTCTCGCCATCTTCGCCGTGGTCTACCACTTTTACTGAAATGATTTTAAAAAAAAAGTATGTCAGGCATTTGCAGGATTACGTGTATCGAATGAAAAATATTTGGCTTTCATACCGATCTGCATCAGCGCATCGGATCTCAAACGCAATATCCGGTGGTGACAATCGATGCTTTAGGCTAAATCTTTACTAGAGCTGTGCGAGGCAGCGGAGCGGTGTGCAAAAATGCACCACCGGGGCCCCGTTTCACGAAGCTACAAGTTACAATTTTACAAGTAAACTAGCAACATTGGCCAAATCAACCAATGGCGTTGCTGTATTTGACCAATGCTGCAAGTGTAGACTTGTAAAATTGTAGCTTGTAGCTTCGTGAAATGAGGCCCGAGCCGCGCTGAGCTAAGCTAGGATGATTGGTGGATTTTTTCCTCGCACCGCTACGCCACCTCGTACAGCCCTGGTGGATATTCAGCCTTAATTTTTAAGCAAGACATTGATACGGCACTGGAAAATGTTATATGTAGTACATTCTGGGCTTGGAACCGGTATTTTGCAAAAACCACGAAATAGCCCAATATTTTGAATTATTTTATGCTTTTTATGTAGGGTTTAATCATGTATTTAAGTAATGATTTCGTATTGTCCGATTAAAAATTAATAATAAGCCAAAGAACGAAAAGAACGGAAAAATCCGGTATTTTTGTATGGACAAAATACCGGTATCCGAGCCCTGAGTACATTATAAACTAGGGATGTAACGAACGATACATAGTTTTGCCGATACGATACCGATACCGATATGTTGTAGTAAATATCGGCGATACCGATACCGATACCGATATTTTAGCTAAATAATGAAGTATGAACTTCAGATATTTGTATGTCCTTATTATACCTAAAACTTGGCTATATTTAACAGAGACCTTGAAAGTGTAACGTAAAAATATTAGAAAAATATAGATTGTCAACTCAAAATTCAAATTTATTTTTTAAAAAGAACCAAAGATTTAATTAACATAGTAATTGTCATTGCACAAGGTAAAATAGACCAATACATAAAATAAGTCAGTAATTGAAATTACTTTTTGCAGATTTTTTTTCATACAGCAAATTCTTTTCGCGTTCTTCAAATATCGGTTGTATATTATCGGCGATACCGATATATCGGTATCGGTATCGTTACATCTTTATTATAAACCAAACGACGTAAAAAAATAATGTCCCTGATTCAATTCAATTCAATTCAATCATTTATTCATAAAAAAACATTTTTATACGTCAAATACATTTAAAAAAAAATAATGGCTTATATAACATGATTAAAATCTTAAATTATTAATTGCAGGCGTTTGTGCCCCTAACCTGTCGATCGGGCCATAAATATGCGATTGTGGGACTTTATCTCCGTGTAGCGGGCAAAAAAAGGCCACTCGCGGCTACGGCCCAATTAGCATATAGGTCAGTTCTGGGTTTACCTATAGTGCAGAGTGTGCAGCGCACACGGGGACAGGGTCCTGGGGGGCCGAGTGCGTCGCTCGCAGTGCCAACGCGATCAAAGACCCTGCGCCCGAGTGGCTTCTTTCGCTTACCAGAGGGAGCCAGGGAGGCATACGCTGAGCCTGAGCCTGTTGCCACAGTACCTACTTGTTTCATTAGGTTTAAGTTTATGCTAGCTTTGATATTTAATACGATGTAATTGTTTGTGTTTCTTGTGGCAATAAATATTTTTATTGATTGCACACGGCCACTTCATAGGCTAGAGCCGCCTCTGATATAGGTAAGCTGTATAACAGCTTATACTTACAGGCTTATACTTATTATGCAGAATTTAGCAGCAAAGTTATCCAGTTTTATAAGCTTATACAGTGTGCGTGTTACTTGGCTGGTGGTGTGGTGTAACATAATGTATGTACACCACAGGTAATATACTTATCCATAAATTTAAAAAACCCCCAACAAAAAATATTCTTAAACGGTTTAACCGGTTTTGGTGAAATCTAGCTAACTCTCGGTTAAGTCACATTTAAAAAAAACCGCATCAAAATCGGTCCAGTAGTTTTACAGGAAATTGGTAACAGAACAGACATACGTGGGCAAAAAATATCCTCAGTAGCTTTCACCTGCGGTTAGCAATTTTCGCGGATCGCGGCTTAGGACATTATTTTACCGCCCATTGTAAGAATCGGAAAACACCTTTATATCGGGGGGCACGGTAGTGCCCCCTCCAAGTCGAGCAAAACAAAGGCACGGCCGTACCATCCTTTTCTCGAAGCCATTCAGGTCATTTTCAGCCTTGCGTAATTTTGTACTGGCTAAATACACATTAATAAGAGCTATAGGTAATTTCACGAGAGTTGAGGTGAATGATTACACACACAGCTACATGAAGTACTCATTGCAAAAAAAGTGAATGAATGAAATGAATGAGTGAGTAAATAAACACAAGGCCATAGTTTAAACAAACTTTTTGGTCTATCTTGCAATTCACTGTTGAACCTGCTATCGGTACAAAAAAAGAACAGTAATTTCAAAATCCCGCTGTCATTACATGACCGTGTGGTTGTGTGCGTGGCCTCAACTCTCGTGAAACTACCTATACAATATTCTTTTCCAGCCAGAAACATTCCAAAATGTGTCCATCCCTCGATTAAATAAATTTGAGAAAGTTTAATAGCGCTAGCCAATTTAACTTCTCTCATAATGGACTTATTCCAATTTCGGACCGGCCAATTCATCAGCCATTAAACGCACTTTTTGAGGTTAATGTGTCGGTCTATATCGGGTCGAATAGTTCGGTAAACGCGTTAATAGTTAACGAAGGCACAAATTGAAGTATGAATGCTTTAGAGTTTTGGGCGTTTAGGTATAAAATGCTCGTTTAGAAGTGATTTATAAATGATTCGATGTGATTCATAGGTCATCATCATCAGTTGTAGTCTACTGCCTGGACATTATCATATACTAGCATTTACCCGCGGCTTTGCCCGGAAACTTGTCAGGCCTGCGGTAGGACATGTCGCTCTCGCATCGGTTTATTTAGCCACCAAAAGCGATGTCTCTCTAACACCCATGAATCGTCTTTAATAGACGCAAAAGATGATGATGATGATGATGCCTCCGTCATTCCCGTTATTATCCCGAGGGACCTTCCTACCGGGATATAAAGTATCCTTAGTTTCGATCCAGGATCTGGTCTAGTTGTATACCTGGTGTAGTAGTTACGATTCAAGGAGTGGACAATACACCCTTGTATTGACGAACAGAGCATTAGACAAAACTAGCATTTAATGAAATAAGCATTTGACGAAACAAGAATTTGTCGAATCAAGGATTTGACAAGCGTTCGTGCTGCCCAGGATCCTCAACTCAATCTATTCACTTGTTACCGCGTTATTTCACAAGCATCCACCCTTCCAAAAATTTTTCGCAAGCTTTCACATTTATAAAACTAGTAGGATACTACACTCACGAACAATGAATGGTATGGGATGCCACGTGTGTGGACACGCTCGCCTCCCTCCGACCGCGCCTCCGCTTGAGCCAGTTACCTTGGATGAGGTAAAAGGCTTAATCAGGAGAAGTAAAATTAGGAAAGCCCCGGGAGCGGATGGTATTTCCAACCGCATCCTCAAGCTTCTCCCAGAAGCTTTGCTCCTAATTTTAGTTAGCATCTTCAATGCAGCCCTAGCCAATGGCCATTTTCCTGCCGCCTGGAAAAATGCCACGGTTATAGGGATTCCGAAGCCGGGTAAACCCCGCACCTCCCCGTCCAGTTATAGGCCAATCAGCTTACTCAGCTCCCTCGGGAAACTGTATGAGCGGATTGTATTATCTCGCATTCTCGCGTTTGCGAATGCAAATTAAAGGGTCGGCAACGCGCACGTAATGCCCCTGGTGTTGCAGGCGTCCATAGGCTGCGGTGACTGCTTACCATCAGGCAGGCCGTACGCTTGTTTGCCACCCTAGATGTATAAAAAAAACAATTAAAAAAAAAAAATCGATAATAATAGACGAACAGTACGGTTTTAGGGCCGGACATTCGTGTGTCCAACAGGTGCAACGTATTTCGGATCACGTGTTAGGCAACTTCGCTAAGTTTAGGGGGGTCCCGACCGGTGCGATCTTTCTCGACGTGGCGAAAGCCTTCGATAAGGTCTGGCATAACGGTCTCATATACAAGCTATATGAGATGGATATGCCGGACAGACTTGTACTCATAATACAAGATTTTCTCAGGGATCGAAGCTTTCGCTACCGACTGGAGGGAACGTTATCGGTACCTCACCCCATACGCGCCGGAGTCCCGCAAGGCTCCGTACTCTCTCCGCTCTACTCCCTGTTCACGAACGACATTCCCAGGCACGATAAAGTGCATCTGGGGTTGTTCGCGGACGACACGGCCCTATACACATCGCACGTTAAGCCCAGTATTATACGGAAATTGCTCCAGGAGGCGATAACTGCCCTCGGGCGGTGGTTCAATCTCTGGCGCATCGAAGTTAATCCTGAGAAAAGCGCTGCAATTGTATTCTCTCCGACTAGGAAGCGAATAATGGAAAGGTTAGTTCCTATCCAACTATTCGGTTTAGCCATCCCCTGGGTAAATGAGGTCAAATACCTAGGTGTTATACTGGATAAATGCTTATCCTTCAGCAAACATATTAAACGCGTACGCGGTCGCGCTCTCTTCGTCATGAATAGGTTAGGCGGGATGACTAACAAGCGAAGTAAAATGTCGCTTAGAAATAAGCTTACACTTTACAAAACTTGTATTCGTCCCATAATGACCTACGCCAGTGTAGTGTTTGCACACGTGCCTAAAGCACGTTTGAAACCACTACAGGTCATACAGAATAGGTTCATTCGTAGGATGACCGACACCCCGTGGTATGTTCGGAATATTAGCCTTCACCTTGAATACAAGCTTCCCTCGATTCAAGGTTTCTTTAAGATGGCTTCAAAACGGTATTTTAGGACGGCTTCCCAACATAGGAATCCACTTGTTAGGCAAGCGGCTGACTATGTTCCCTCTGTTCCAGGTCCTGACGACGAGCTGCGCCGGTCCGACCTCACCCGAGGTCGCTTCACCCGGCGGCCCCGCAGCTTTCTGCATGATCCGGACGACGACATCTCAGCGAGATTCGAAAGAATCATCGCTGAGATGCCGTCGAACGGTGCCCGACGCACAGAGCGTCGACCCCGCCGGCGGGGTCGACCTCCTCGCGACAACACCACACAAGGGCCGCGTCCCGATTTGCCCCAGGACCCGAATGTCCTGGCTTAACTTCACTCCGACCTTGCTCGGGCCCAGCTAAGTTTCTTGCCGGAGTCTTCTTAGCTGGGCTAGGTTTAGCGAACCGGCAACTAAAACTCCCATTAGTTCGATACACAAGTTCACATAAGGACAGGTTGATCCGCTTCATCCTTCCTGCTGGTCCACTGCTCACTTTGAGCAATCAGCGAAAAGTCAAAGGTGGCCCTGGCCATCGTCCTGGTTCGACCCCAGGCGAGCAGGCCCCCACCTAGCCCGACACCTATCGTGGTAAGCCGGGACTGGTGACCTGCGTCGTCAGCTGAAGACCTCAAGCACCGCAAATATGCCTCCTTGGACCATGGGGACCAAGTGCGCGCCGACTCTATAAAGATTTGTCGGCGCGCCTAATAGACACCACTGGTGAACAGAGGGCTGGCCTTTATTTTGCCCAAAGGATAAGTATTACCATCCAACGTGGCAATGCAGCCAGCCTTCTGGGCACGCTACCCGCTGACGGCGACTTGGAGCAAATTTTCTATCTTTAAGCCTTATTTTATAGTTTTATTATTGTTTTTGTTTAGTTTAAGTTATGTTATTGTTGTGTGTATTATTTCTGAATAAAATATGTAAACAATGAATTCGGGTCATATTCTATATAATTGTTCATAGAAAATTACCCGAATTCATTGTCCGTGAGTGCAGATCTGATGCATACCGACCGGTATGCAATTCAGGCTCGCCTCACCCGGGTTACAAGGCGTGGATTAGACACAGCATAACCTGTCACTTTTGCACTATATTGAAAAGAAAGAGATGGATAGCGTTAGTCGCGCGGCAAAGAGGGGCGCGTCATAGTTGTGTTAGATCTACTGTCTTTTCGCGTCCATCGGCTGGCTGTATATAGGGACGTACGGGAACCAGGGCTCGGAAACCGGTATTTGCTCCATACAAAAATACCGGTATTATTGCCGTTCTTATCGTTCTTTGGTTTATTATTTCGTTTTTTAACCAGACAATCTAATACTACGAAATCATGACTAAAATACGAGTACATTACTGAACTCTACAAAGCATAAAATATTTCAAAATATTGGGCTATTTCGGGGTTGTTGAAAAATACCGGTTTCGAGCCCTGACAGGAACTAGTGGCAGAACTAAATCGATAAGAGCCATTCTCATTTTTGTTCACACAGTCACACCACACCAAGGGCCTTATTGGGCATTTCTCCAGAAATATGTCTGCGGTCACCTCATTCATCTGGCCCTTTTTCATACTAAATATATGGAGACAGATGAATGAGTCGCAGACATATTTCTGGAGAAATGCCCTATTATTATTTCTGACTGATATTTATAAAAAAAATAATGCTGTCATGAATTCACTCATCCATCCATATGATAAAAATAATTCATGACAATATGACGGTTAGGTCAAACGATTAGAAAGAGCAATTAGAGCCACGGTAGTGACTGTGTGCAAAAATGAGAATTACCCACAAACGAGAAACATTACACGGACAGTAAAACTTATCCATATCCTGAAAAAATGTCGTAAAAAAAAACAAGTAAGTCGTGGCTTAATATATAATGTTGATGTGGCACCAGTATGATTTTTTTTTTTTTTTTTTATTCACGATAGGTAAGCATTTGACTTTGATCTCACTTGGTAAGTGACGATAAAGTCGATGATAGAGTATAAGATTCGAATTGGCGGCACCAGTTGGCAGCACCTTCGTTGTGCACGTTTCCTATGCTTCTTAAGCCCGAAGGTATACGGTAGTTTTTAGGGTTCCGTAGCCAAAATGGCTAAAAAGGAACCCTTATAGTTTCGTCATGTCCGTCCGTCCGTCCGTCCGTATGTCACAGGCATTTTACTCAAAAACTACAAGACGTATACTGATGAAATTTGGAATATAGATGTCTTGTAGATGCCGCAACTAAGTTTGGTAGTTAAATAATAAAAAGAAAAATATCTAGGGAGGCACTCCATACATGTAACAGAAGTTAAAAAAAAAATTCACTAAATGTGAACGTGTGGTACATAGTTCGACAGCTCTTTTGAAAACATTTTAAGGTTCTTAAGTAATGTTTTTGACTAAGTGAATACCTTTGGAAATAATCGCTCCGAAAGTTGTGAAAATTGTGTCCCCCCCCCCTCTATCTTCTAAACCGTGTGTCCGAAAAATATAAAAAAAAAATAAAAAATTACAAAGATAACGCTCAATGAGGGTATTTAGAAATCAGAAATCCACCAGCTGGCAGCAGGGTGGTGAAAGGTCTATTTGGCAGTAGACGTCAAAATCAGGTGGTGTGATTGGTGGATCATGACGCCTACTGTCAAAAAGACCTTTCGCCACCCTGCTGCCAGCTGGTGGGTTTATGATTTCTAAACACCCTCATTAATACTTTCAACGAAAATTATTTTCAACAAAATCGGATTAACCGTTTTTGAGTTATTGCCGATGCGCGATTGATCAACTGCGCTTCTCAACAAAAGGACGTAATTGCTATGAAGATACGCTCTTTTGTAGTTGTACTTTTTTTACATCTTATTTTTTACCTTATAGTTACGGCTATGGAACCCTACACTGAGCATGGTCCGACATGCTCTTGGCCAGTTATTCTTCCTACAAAAGGTACATCGGGAGCGTGCATGTGTGCGCGCCGTGTACGGACGCACCACAGGCAAGGATTTGAGCATGCGCGAGCATGCCACAGTATGGCGTTCACTCACACAGACGCGCATCGTGCGTCTGTGTAAATACGTGTCGCGCGCTCCTAAGCCGCCGAAGTCGTACTTTGGTAGAGCGTCCATGCAAATTTGCCAGCTGACTAGCATTGCAAACAAAGGCTACAAAAAAGATAGGACCGAAGATTGATCACCCTTGAGTTACTTAGCGACGAGCCAGTGTGATTGAGAAGCGTTAAGTTCGTTTTTCAACGCCAATGAAGGAAGTTTTAACGATATCTTAAACTGTTTTTGCATTATATACTTATTTATTTTATAGTAGGTACATTGCATTTAAGGGAAGTAAGGTTTTTCGAAAAAAAACATAACAATCAAATAAACTAAATGCACCCGCTAAAGACAATCTTCAATTAATCAATTTTCAATCTTGACTGGCCATTCTTTCAGATTGTGCCGATTTTCAAAATGAAATTTACTAAAACAATTGCAATACTCTATGAAATTATAGTAAAATGTACCTTATAATATACAGAGAAATTGGTTTTGTAGCCAAGTTTTTAATACTTATAGAAAATAAGGCTTGGCTGGTTTGAGACCTCCTTAGTCTGAAATGACGTAGGGGAGACCGGGTATGGTTGTCTCGCGGGTTGGTTGTCACAGCGGCCATAAAATAATACTAAACGAAACATTAAGTACATCGATCGGTGCTAAAAGATCGCAAGAGCTGTACATCCTTCCGTACTTCACCAATCGATGCATTTATTCCTTCGTTTAGTATTATTTTATGGCCAGTGTGACAACCAACCCGCGAGACAACCATACCCGGTCTCCCCTACGAGTCGGTTTTATATTTTAAAACTAAACTCATAACTCCCTCGGGAGTTATAGATTTTTGTAACTCACGTGAGGTAAATCGACTCTAGCTGCTCTATACGCCTGCGTGTTATAGGTTATAGGTTATACCCTTTACGAGAAAGTGTGATGAAAAATATATTTTTTTTAACAATGAAATCCCAACGAACAAAACACTAGCCAATTTTATTTGTCACTGAGTAAGTTGACGTTCATTGATTTTTTGCAGTAAAAATCAATGACACTTTCAATATTCATTGTTGGAAAATGGTTGGAAATATGATATCGAATTTTATTGAATTCCGAGGAAATAGGTGCCAAATTGACTTTTCGTTTTAGAATTTTCGTGTGTACGGACTACGGAAAGTCAGCAAATAACTATTGTAGAGAACAATGTTAATAGTTAATTAAGCGTTAAACAAAACATTTCTGAAGACTTTAACAAAACATTTTTGTTCTACTCTTGCAATAGGTTTTCTAATCGGATGTACTTTTTTTTTGTCTGTTACGTTAGAACTCCGTTGTTTACTCGTGCGAGTATGAACAGTTTTGAAATTTTTTTTTTTTTTTAAATATTCATTTTGAGCGAAATGAATTTCTAATGATAATCTCATAAATAAGAACGCCGGAAGCGCTTAAAACATGTTGGCACAATTTCTTACAATTTTAAAGAAATTGACTGAGGTCAGAGCGAAATAGAAACTTGGACCGAGCGACGAACCAGAATCGATATTTCTGAAGAAAACTAATTAGGAGAGTCGACCAGTGACGTGCATTCCATAAATACAAAAAGACATTGGCTACCCTGCAATTTCTTCAATACTAAGGATAGGAGAGTAGAAATAAGTAGAATAAACAGTATCTTAACGGTATCTTAACGCACACCTACCCTACTAACTTCTACTCTGCTCAGTGGCATAGCGAGTATGGTGCAGGCAGGGCACGTGCCCTGAGCGCCAACAAGGGGGGGGCGCAAAAACGAAATTTACTAATACCTACTTACTTACTATCTATAGTATATATACAAAAAAATACCATCAATTCAAATTCGCAAACATGGTGAAACCCCCCCCTTCCTGTCGTAATTTCACATGGATTAGCCGCCCCGGGTGTCACTAAGAAAAAAAGGGGCGCAGTTTGGATGCGTGCCCTGGGCGCCGTTTTACGTCGCTACGCCACTGACTCTGCTACCCTTAATAAGGTAGAAATTAGAGGGTAGACAGTGTCTTTGTCTTTATGGAGCGCATGTCACCGGAGCAGAACCCAAATAAAAATGGGACAAAGCCAGTGGAAGAAGAGAAAGAAGATTAGGGTCAGAGCGAAGTAGAGGAGACGAGCTTGGAAACTTAATTGACCCCATCACCAGGTGCCGTGATACTAAGGAGACACAGAGAGAGAGAGAGAGAGAGAGAGAGAGAGAGAGAGATCAGACTATAAATTACCCGTTTTAAGTAATTGTCCACTCCAATCGCCTTTAAAAAACTTTGAGGTCCATCCATCATGTTTTCCGTTTTTGTGTTGTTATTTCAGGCAAATTGCTTCCAAAGGGTACGTAGTCGCGAAGAGGACAATACTGTCGCGACCCGAGTCTTGATCGATGCTGCTTCGTCATTCAACGATTTAATCAGTACGATACGACACCACTACGACATATTTTAACATGTTGATTGTTGTACATTCATCATCATCATTAAACCGGCCGCGGGCTCCTGAGGAGTTCCGACCACTCCCGAGCGTGTAGTTTCAGTAGTATGTCATGTCATTTTTTTTCACCTTAATCCCTAACAACGAAACACGCAATTCTATCCTTTAATTCACTGTTTAGACATACTCGCTAAAAGGTCAGTTTATTAACAGATTAAATAAAGGAAATATTTATTATGAAGCGTCAAAATGTTCAGATAAAATGCAGTTTCATAAAAATACAAACAAATGACGTCACTGGTTTTTATTGTCAAGTTTTTTCTTTATTTTAATGTTCTGTCATTATACAATCGTTGAAGACAAGGATAGTACAAACAGCAACACAGTTAACTATACACTTCAAAAATGGGAAATACTGCAAGAAAGAGAATCACACTTGAAGGCGTCGTGTTATGCATGTGTGCGTGTGTTTATGAGTATAAATTGGCTATTATTCAAAAGAGTTTTGAGACAATAATTTTTCTTTTATGGCTGATCCAACGTCATTATTGACATTAATGCCATATTATTGAATTCGTGGAAAAGAATGAATGAATAATAAATATAAATTACATTATATTGGTGCATCATATCAAAAATATGAAGCACCAGCTTCAATATAATTAGTTTATTTCATCCCAACGTTCGTCTGAAAGCTAAATCATAATTTTGACAAATTCACCTGTCTTGCTGAAATAAAACCTTTATTTACAGTATGGAGAAAAAACTTTGCCCAAACAACTACAATGACAAAGCTCAAAGGCACATTACACATACGCAAACGTTATTTGATTTGAAGTTGACATAATACAAATATACATATATATCTCTTTCAATCGTTATCATTTTCTCTCTGCTCTGTCTTTAATGGGCAGTTAAGTGTGTTGCTGTTTGTACCTACATTACATACCGAGGCCAGAACATGTGATTTGAGGCTTTCTTATTTACTGGCCAAGGTTTGTATACTATTTTTCTGCTTGACGAAGCCAGAAAGCGGCATCTTCGTTTAGCGCAGCGGCCGGCAAGGTGCTGCTTTCCAGCCGGAGGGCAGAAAAATAAGTGATCTTAATTTATTTGTAATAAGTTTTTGAAACTGAGTTTAATAACGTTGGATAATTTATTTTTACTACAGTACGCTACGCTATTGTGGCCATATAACACTTTATGCCACACCTGGCCATAAAGTGGCTTTTTCCGCACGCTGCGCGTACGGAAAAAGCCGCTTTCTAGCCAAGTGTAGACATAAAATAATGTACACAACACGGAAGGTAATAAAGAAAACCCTCGATCGCATATTACCGTCCCTCGCTTACAGCTCGGGCCGCAAACATCTGCGATGTCGGCCTTTCTTTGTATTACCGCCCTAGTTGTGTATGTCGTATCGGATCCGTTAACAGTAATCAATCTTCCCGACTCACGCCAATTGGGCCGATATTAAATCGCGACTTGATTGATAGTTCTAGAAGAATAGTGCCAGTACTTCTCCAACATGACTATACAGCTTCTCAACGGGTAAACCTGGTTACGAAGTTAACGTCATATCATATAAACCTTGCCACATTGATAGAAAGTCTAATTTTGCTTGGCTAAAAGTAGCAGTAATTTTGTGAAAGGCTTAGGCCTTTGATCAATGTAGACTAGAAAATTGTACTGTCATTATTTATAACCGAACCGAATTGGTGCCAAACTTTATTTGGTTCGTGCAAATGGATAATCAATCAAAAAAACTAGAAGTACTTTATTTCATATGAGTACCTATCAGTGGCGTGGCGTAAAAGATTTCCTTGGGCAAGCCGGTGCAGATTTGGCGTACATTTTCTTTAAGAGCTGCCGCTCAAATGTCTGATATTAGGCAAGCCGGTAGGAATCGAGTTCTTTGGATGCCACGCTACGCGCTACTGGTACCTACCGCGTTATAATTTTAGGTTAGGATTTTATCGTTCATCTATATCCATTCTGAAACCTTTCATGTGATTTTGCGCAGACAGAATATGTATTAAACGAAACAAATTTCAATGAAATTTGGAGTCGTTATAGGGAACGTGCACGAACTATAGGTGGCAGCACTAAACGACAAAAGAGACACGGGCGGACAATAAAGGAAACTATCGCCCCTGTCAAATCAAGCTGTCAATGTCAATGATAATTATGTAAGTATCAATGACCCGTCTTTGTGCCTATAGTAATAAAGACGCTGATTGTACTGTTAACCCCTAATTTTTTAGGGTTCCGTACCACAAAAGGAAAAAACTGAACTCTTATAAGATCACTTTCTTGTCCGTCTGTCCGTCCGTGTGTCTGTCTGTCCGTCTCAAAACCTTATACTCAGGTGTACGTTTCCTTGAAGCTGTGAAAAAATCAAACTTCTATGTTAACGAGAAAAAAAGATACGGCCGTTTATGCTCCAAAAAACGTAAATTTCGACACTCTGAAAGAAACTAAAATTCAAAGGGTACCTTCTGTTAACCCAGAACTATGAAATTTGGTAAAAAATACCGTCTTAAGGGAAAAATCGTAAAAATAAACATTTTTAATCAAATCATAACAAAAATAGAGTTTACTAAGGGAATGAAAATTTATAGGGTATTTTATTATATGTAAGGTCAACTGAGGTAATTACGTCTATGGGGGCAAATGCGTCTTATAAGGATTTCATTACATCCGAACTCTTTAAAATTATTTCTACCGTACCTGCCTGCTGCACTTTACTGGCAAGTGCGGTAGGAAAAATTTGAAAGAGTTCTGATTAATTGGAATCTTTAAAAGACGCATTTGCCCCCATAGACGCAATTACCTCAGTTAACCTTACCTACAAATTTATACGGAACCCTCGGTGGGCGAGTCCGACTCGCACTTGTCTGGTTTTTTGTATGAAATCAAGCGATTCGGATCACCTTAAAGTGCTACTACACTTTTCTTTGTACTTTTCAATGCGGTGTTCTAATAAGACTTAAAAAATAACCATCATTTTCTACTGCCACTGGTGCACAGTTCTATAAACAAGAGACAGAAATAGAGATATAAAGCTACTTAAATCACCTTATGATGCCACGCCACTGCTATTGTAACTCAACGTGCCCAGCCTCACTCAGCGCAGCCCTGCATTGGTGGGTTTTTCCTCGCACACCGCTCCGCCAGGTACACTTCACTCGATTTTGTCGAAGCCGATCTGGTTGCCGGTAGCCGAAACGTCACTGTGGCACAATATAATTATCGTAACAGTACGCAAACGCCGTTGATGCCGGCCGAACGCCGCCACCGAAAACTATGCGAGAACGTATTGTACTGTGCGAAGTTTCCGTGCTGTGGCTGTAGTGATGGGAATTCCCACGCTCGCGTCGAAACAATAGGTTTCGACGCGAGCGTGGACATTCTTGATTTTTGTATGGAAACGCGCGACAGTGAAATATCTGTTTATATTCTCTAATCTGAAATTCCACTACCTCGCGCAGCTCTGGTGGAATCGCAACCTTAATTTCATTTCATTCCGCTAAGTTAAGTTAAAAAGTGAAGAAATGCATCCTTGAAATGAGCTAATTAATAAGCTAATCTTTTTTTACAGAAACTCTGCAAATGCGGGAAAACTGAAAGAAGGGATTTCATGACATAATCACTGGAAACCTAAGGGCGAAATAGGGGCTTACGTCTGAATAAAGTAATTTAGCACGAAACAAAGACGAAGCATTTGGCCACGATAAATCTTGTGGAAGGAGTAGCTTGCCACAATACAAGAGCCACGGCAGAAAGGGAACTGAATGTATCTTTTTTAAAAAATAATAAATATTAGGGGACAATCTTACACAAATCGAACTAGTCCCATAGTAAGCTCAATATGGCTTGTGTTATGGATACTAGACGACGATAAATACAAATACTTAAATACGTAGAAAACATCCAAGACTCAGAAACAAATATCATCATTCATCACACAAATAATATTTGCTCTTACCGGGATTCGAACCCAGGACCGTCTGCTTTGTATGCAGAGTCATGAACCGCTAGCCTAAACCGGTTGTCAGATATTATTTTTGTTCAATTATCGAAATATAATGTATGGAACGATAACGTCTAACAGAACTAACGTTGAAATTTTACCCACAACGCCCACTTTTTAGAATCAATACGTCTTATGTATCAAGTGGTATTGATAACCAACTTAATGTTTACTAAGTGTGAGTCTAAAATCATTTATGACAAATATTATGTTTGAGAAGACTTCATTTATGAATAGGTTGAATCTCGTTTAAAATTCACAAATTGGTTACAAAGCTACTGACGTGAGAATTTCATTTGCCGCTATAGTTTTTTCTTTAGTACTAAGTAGGTACTAGTACCTACTTAGTACTAAAGAAAAAACTATAGCGCCGTCCCGTTAGTACGTATTCCGTGAGGCCGTATTTTGAGCGTCAGTTACGCTTCCATACTTATTATATTTCGATGTGTTCATTGACACTGGATATTGTTATTAAAATAACCGATTGCCTTCTGGAACATTGTCTAAGTAACACGTAACTAGGCCAAGCATAGGTCTTGGTATTGGGCTATGTGCTTGAACGTTTGTTCGTTCACTAATCGTCATTATTCGAAGTGCATTTCCATAGTAAAAACACTACTCCCTCACTCACAGCTCAGGAAGAACGCTACACGTAACCTATGTATGACGATGATATTTATTTTTGCTTACGACGTTTTCGGATACAAGGTTTATTTTTAAAACTACTAAGTAATGAAATGTTAGTTTCAATGCAACACTAAATATTAAATAAACCGTCCCTTGTACCACAGCATGTAATTTAATTTTACACGTTTTTGTGACAATAAATGGCATTAAAATCTGAGCTTTGCTAGCCTCACTCTACTGCATTTCAGTCTACTGCGCCTCAGCTCGGTGACTTTGAGTTTCCTTTACAGGAAGTTTTATTTGCGTCCAAACGACGAGAATTGAAATATTACTAGCTAAACGTTACCTCTTACTTGTCTGGATTGGCAAATCGTTGAGCAATAAAAATATATAAGGTCAACTGAGGTCATACTGAGGTAATTGCGTCTATGGGGGCAAATGCGTCTTTTAAAGATTCCAATTAATCTGAACTCTTTCAAATTATTCCTACTGTACTAGCCTGTAAAGTACAGCGTATAGAGTTCGGATTTAATTAAATCTTTAAAAGACGCATTTGCCCCCATATTATGTAGAGTTCAGTTGACCTTAGATAAGAGGATCAATGTATGAATGAATGAATGAATTAATTAATGAATGAATGAATGAACTTTAAGCGTTCCTTCCTTAGTGCCAGGGCTCGGATACCGATATTTTTAAGTTCTTTTCGTTCTTTGGTTTATTATTTCATTTTTAACCGGACAATCTGATAATACGAAGGCATAAGTTAAATTATGTTACTGAGTCCTACATAAAATCATTCAAAATATAGGGTTATTTCGGGGTTTTTGCAAAATACCGATTTGACCCCTGCTTAGTGCAATTGGCTAAGTAAAGTTTTTCAAAGATGTGTAATTTATATATTTTTTCGATAGTTCCCGACGTAATTAACTATAAAATACCGCTATTGCATTTATATTCCTTGTCATTTTTGTAAAATATTTTTTTCAATTCCCGATGAATTAAGGACGCCAAAATGTCGAGTGTGTACGTCCGTCTTAATAAAATAAGTATCTGTTGAGGTCTGTGGTGTGTCGACTGACAATTGTCATTTGCGACAACCAAAAAAATCAATTATTTTGTTTAGGTATTTGTATGTTCGGTGTTATTAGATTTTTGTGCTGGCCTTTGGATTGAAGAAAAAAGTAGAAAGAATTACAAGAATTCTAGAGCTCACCCTTGATGTCAAAATAAATACATCAAAATGAGTTCGTGCGCGGAGAGTAGAATTTGTGAGATGGCTATCAATGCTATGATCCTTGAATATTTTCAGACGATCGATAAGCATAATATTGCAAAAATTAAGAGGTGTTAAAGCATTGATGTACGTACTCGTCATTAGCATAAAGTTTGCGATAACTGTATACTTAACTAAATACCTATCAAACTTCTCTTATATTTATTTTCACAATATTTGTTTACATTTTGTTTGTTACAATTGACAGCTGACAGCCGACACAGACCTCGCATAGACAATTGTTTGATTTTTATTGCGAACTTAGGCACTAATTTTGTCAGCCGGGCGTCCCTTTTTAATCGAGAATTTAACACAATATTTTGGAAAAATTACAGGGAATAAAAATGCAGTAGCGACATTTTCTGGACCTTAACGACAAGGCCTATCGAAAAAATATATAAACTACACATCTTTGAAATACTTGACCTACCCAATTGCTCTAAGGAAGGAACTCTAAAAAATTAATAAAACCAAAATGTCTTCAAACCTTTCCTAAACGCTAACCACGTACACTACGTCCCGGGGGTCTATTACGCAACCTTTCGAACTGCACTCATAATGTCAGCCCCAATAAAGACCTGAATAACCCCCTGGGATCAAGTATGCTTTGGCTGTCACGATAACATGCTTGGGTTATTGAATCCGATACACTTTTATCAATCAGTCGTGAAATGTATCTGCCTTTTGTAAACTTGTAATGTTTATGGGCATTCTTATTGTAATGTACGGTCAGGCGAAACTTAGGCTATGTTCAAATACCGTCTCATCTGTCAGTCGGTGACGAAATATATGGAGTATGACAATAATCGTCAGTTTTGTGACGACCTGTTAACTGCTTAAGAGGACATTAACTAAGCCCTTATATAATTATAGATTCCCCATTTATGTGAACGTAGATTCTACTCGTCAAACAATAAAACTTTTGTTCAACAACTTTTAAAAATTATGTAATCCTTAGATTTTATCTTTTTCATACAAATTAAATAGTATTTTCAATGTACCTACGTTAACATCAGTTGATCAGTCTATTTGACGTCGCTTGTCACGCTACAAACATAAAAAACATCGCAATACATGGTGGTTAAAAATAAACTTTAAAGTGTACTTAAAAATGAAAACATAAGGTTTTTTTAACTGTCCCTGGACAATTGTTGTTCAGTTTGAGGATTGCAATCTACGTTTTCATTATTTGCTATATGGCAACTACAGCAAGAGGATTATTTAATCTTGAGACTATTGACAAATCTCAAATAAAATATCCGCGTCATTCTTGTACAAATTAAGCTACTTCCAACCAAACTATGCGATTTGTTCGAGGATCTTGGATAATTTCTATACATTTAAGTATTAAGTACCTATATATATATTTTAAATGTACAGGTATACAAGCATTATATACAAGGTGCTCGCGAGGAAACTGCATAATTTTGCCAGCGTATTCCTGATCATGTTTAGAAAAGAAAATGTCGTATAAAGTAAGGTGAACACAGATAAGATTCGAGTTTTTAATTATTTTAGATTTGTAACATCTCCAGTGTTAATCAACTTTATAATTGCGACGTTGCGGGACCGACAGGCTACGGAAAATGTTGTTTAATGTGTAATGTCAAGTGTCCAATTTTTCACTTTGACATTTGACGCTAATCAATAAAGTTCCACATTAATGGATATGAAAATATCACTCATTTAATACAATCATGCCAGCTCATCCTAGGGCATTGTGTTACTGATGAACCAATAATAATTTATTTAATTTCTATGAAAAGTAAAAAAAAGTTAAAAATCATATTTCGACTTGTGTTCACTTGTGGTAAATTTATGCGGGTTCCTCTCGAACACCCTGTATATACCTACTTATTAAACGGAAAGATATTTGCCAAATATCAAGACTAATTCATCCTCTGGCTTGTGATGTTGCTATATATTTTATTAAATGAAACCTTTTTTCGACCTTTGCCGCCTCAAATTTATCGCTTAATGATCAGGTACTTTAATATATGTATGCGGGCGGGTCCAAAAACACGGTTAATATCGCTTCAAAATCGGCCATTAATTTGGGAGATTTTATCAAGTCCCAGCGATTAGGGATCAGTATAAAGGGCCCGCCAGAGCCGGAACCCTCTGGAGTTTATGAGCCATCTCATTCTGATGTACTGGCTGTAGATAATGACATTTAAACACCCGTAAAAAGGCTTCGTAAGCCGCTTGAGGACAATACAACGTGTTGCTTTACAAAGACTATTGATGAAAGGATTTTGTACAAAATATTTTGTGCGCGCTTTTATAAGGTACCTACTTGGTACCTACAACGTCAAGCCGTACCACGGAACAACGTAATGTCTGTGTGCGATGTCGTCTCGAAACACAATGCGTCGTGTTTTTGTGCAATGTCGTGTCTCTGTTCCGTCGTGTCTTGCCTAATGTACTGGCTATAAATATGATATTCAAAAGTCTTCGTAAGTCGCTTGAGGACAAAACGACGTGTTACTTATACAAAGACATTGATTTAAAGGCTTTACAAAGTAACCAATAATGCCATTCTAGTGAGAAGGTATTTTCTAGGTATTGTAGCCGGACGTAAGGTAAAATATTTCGAAAGAGCCGCCTTCATATAGTTTAATGATCAAACATTTTTTTTTAAGTTCTTCTCTTTTCTACACCTTTTTTTAATAATGACTGTAAGACAGATAGAAATGTAGAAGCAGTGGTTTCCCTATAGGTATTCACCTTTTTTTTTAAAGCCTTACTAACTCGCAACCCTAGTGGGCGTAGCGATAGTATGTCTGGGTGGTCGGCCGTGGCGTTCCCTGGGGTCGAACCAGGTCGCTAGCCGGACCACCCCTATATTCACCAGTGATCGTCTCCGGCTTGAGATGATAATAATAACGTCATAGCTGTTGTTAAATTTTATATATGAACACATAAACCACAAGAGAATAAATGTTACCTCGCAGCGTCAATAAATCATTCCTAACACGTTCCATTACATGCCACGAAACGTAATTCCACTTATTTCGTGCAGTAGCTCGAACAGTTTGCGAGGATCACATCCGTAATTGTGGCTCACAATAGCGAGTCCGAAATATTGCCAAGTAATACGCTGTGTATTATAGGGATTTTTGGTTCCGTGAGCGGATCACGGATCGGCAAATGTGTATTGTACCTACTTCGTTTTTTTCTAATGTAGAAATTATGTAAACAATGTAGACATCTGTCAACTTGAGGTGTTTTATCAGGTATAGGGAACGTGCACGACGAAGGTGCTGCCAACTGGTGCCGCCAATCTAAATCATATACCCTCTCTTGCTGGGGCCACATTGACGAAAACGCCGTTAATAACGTTAATTTATCACGTTGAAGGACGATTAACGTCAGTGTAGCTACGACTTACTATATTTTACATTGACACTTACATATTATCATTGCTTTGATTTGACAGGGGCGATAGTTTCCTTTATTGTCCGCCCGTGTCTCTTTTGTCGTTTAGTGCTGCCACCTTAGTTCGTGCACGTTCCCTATATTGTATAATAATTTCGTTCGTAAATAATTTAGATAATTACTTAAATATTTTGTTATAGCTTGGCAAATTTGTTGGTGACACTCTCATGGTCCGCGGGTGACGGGGGAGCAAGCAGGCAAGGCGGAGGGCATCTGACATTAGCGTCAGTCGGCCGCCGTTCGTGTTGCCAGTAACTTGTGTACATGAACACAGCTGCACATAACAAAAAGCAGGTACCGGCTACATATTTGAGCCGTTTGGGGTAGATCGGGTATCTGGTGACCAGAGGGCTGGCTCCTTAGCTCAGAGAATCGGCATTGCCATTCAACGCGGCAATGCGGCCAGCCTTCTGGGCACCCTACCGCCCGGGAGAGACATGGAGAGAGTTATTTTATCTTTAGGGTTTGCTTTATTACTTAAATTTTTGATGTTATAAATAAATAAATCACACATGTATACCTATTTTAAAAATTGCTTTCTGACTGCAGAAGTGCAATTTTCCAGGTGAAATAAGTGCATCAAAATTGTAAACCAACTGCGCAGTTGGCGTGCAGTTATTTTAACTGCAAAAAATCTGCCTTCAAACTGTACTTGCAGCTAGAAAGCGCCGAAAGACTGCTTCAGCCTTTAGGGATATCGGCAGACATATCCATATACAGGGTGGGAGGGACTATACCGACATACTTTAGCCATGAATTCCTGGTGGTGTGACGAGTAAAAAATGTTATATTAACATGGGTCGAATATTGTCATTTTACATTAATAGTCTTATGGAACAAAATAAATCAGTAAATTAAGCCCCTCGTTATAAACATGTCCTTACTGGCTGAAAAGTTATGAAAAAGAAAAAAAAAAGCTAAAATGGAAACGAAAGGTCAATTTTATGGCCTCGTAGTCGCTTACCATCAAATACTGCGAAAGTTAATTCCTGTTTAGTTAAAGGATTTTAAAAAAATAGTAAAGGTATCTTAGTCACATTTATTAGGGCTTGTTACACACTTGGGATTTTTCATTTACAAAATAATGAATATCTCGGAAAGTAAGCGTTTACGACTATACATCACATAACATTTTTTACTCCTAATAGTTGTTAGAATCTATAGTTAAAGTTTGTCGGTATAGTCCCTCCCACGCTGTATATCCAGACATATCGTAATTAGCATCGTGTGTAGCGGTGCTCAATCGTCATCGTCCCCCGGCCCCCGCGCGGACCATGGCAATGTCACCAACGAATTTGCGAAGCTATAGTTGACAGGACTGACTTACTCCACGATTCCGTTGCGCGGTAATTATTATTAAATATCGCCACTAGGGTGGAAAAAGAGCACGCGTTATGTACGCGTTATGCGATGGAGAGATAGAGACGGTCGGATGCGGGTCAGCTCCGTCCGGTCATCCGACGCAAACGGCAGTTTTGTTAGGAAGAGAGGGTTTTTTTATACAACTAGGGTGGCAAACAAGCGTACGGCCTGCCTGATGGTAAGCAGTCACCGCAGCCTATGGACGCTTGCAACACCAGGGGCATAACGTGCGCGTTGCCGACCCTTTAAGAACCTATTCACTCCCCTATTGAAGAACTCCATTGTTCTGCGCGTAGTAGGTACTACTTATTCTGTGGTTACAGTTATTTTAATTATTCAACAAGTTAATATATTAAAAATACGAACACGTTGGCTACATGCCGAGATAATGTGCTGATTGCTGCTGTGAACTGCATTGTTGGCTCGTTTTCAAATTCCTTTTTGATAACCAAGCACCGCTCGAATATAAGGATAGAATACGTAGGTAATAGCAAAGTATAAAATCGGACACGTAGTTTCGCTTCGGCCGATTATAGCTTGGCAACTTCGTTGGTGACACTCACATGTGTGCTTTTTAGGGTTCCGTAGCCAAAATGGCAAAAACGGAACCCTTATAGTTTCGTCATGTCCGTCCGTCCGTCCGTATGTCACAGACATTTTACTCAAAAACTACATAACGTAGGTATATTGATGAAATTTTGAATGTAGGTGTCTTGTATAAACCGCTATTTAGTTTTATAGTTAAGTATCAAAAATAAATATTTCTAGGGGGGCTACTCCATACATATAACAGAAGACGATTTTTTTTTTCATCAAACATGAACATGTGGTATATGGTTCGACAGGTCTTTTAAAATCATTTTAAGGTTCTTAAGTAATATTTTTGATTGTGTAAATACTTTCGGAAATAATCGCTCCGAAAGTTGCAAAAATTGTGTCCCCGCCCCTCTATCTTATGTCCAAAAAATATGAAAAAAAAATCAGAAAGGTAAAGTTCAATTAATACTTTCAACAAAAATGATTTTCAACAAGAACGGATTAACCGTTTTTGAGTTATTGCTGATAAACTGCGCTTCTCAACAATAGGACGTAATTGCTATGAAGATACGCTCTTTTGTTGTTGTACTTTTTTTACATCATATTTTTTATATACCTACCTTATAGTTAGGGCTATGGAACCCAACACTGAGCATGGTCCGACATGCTCTTGACCAGTTATTTGTTATGTGCAGCCGTAACTATTTACACAAGTTACCGCCAACACGAACGGCTGCCTGCGGAGGCTGCCTCCGTCAGTCACCGTTCGTTTTGGCGGTAGCTTGTGTAAGTAGTTAAGGCTGCACATAACAAAAATCACACATGTGAGTGTCACCAACGAAGTTACCAAGCTATAGGAGCGCGCGATACTCATTCAAGGTCGAGGCGCACACAGCAATGCACCTTTCGTAAGAAGAAAAATTACCTACTGCTATTATTCTGTGGATTTTTTTATTCATTTAAACATTGGCCAAAGGAGATTGACAAGGTTTGGACCAAAATGCTGCCCAGACATGAAAATACCTCTAACGAGTTCCTTGCGTTACTTTCTATTAGAAAATACATATATTTTCAAAATGGGTCCAGGAGAAAAAAAAATACATGAATTTTTGTTTTTAAGGTTTTCTAGCGAGCGAGCGCTTTTGGTTTTACTTTGCGCTTTCAGTTTTTTGTTTGGGAGCGATTATCTATAGTACATTACACAATTAGGGTGATAACACAAAGAAAGGCCGAGATCGCAGATGTTTGCGGCCCGAGCTGCAAGCGAGGGACGTAAATATGCGATCGAGGGCTTTCTTTATTACCTCCCGTGTTGTGTACATCATTTTATGTCTACACTTGGCCATAAAGCGGCTTTTTCCGTACGCGCAGCGTAAAATCTGTTACTTTTAATGTAAGAAATAATTAATTTTTAGTGCCCATCAAAAAGTTTTTTTTTTATGACTCCTGGGATAGATCTTAAAGCGCTTTAGTATACAGTCTAGTGTTAGCCTAAGGAGCATAATGCACTGTATTTTTTGTCTGGGCAGCACTTGGTCCAACTCCCATACAAAGATGGTCAATCTCCTTTGCTTTCAAGTTAACGTTAACTTAATAACTTCCATGGTCGTTTTATTTTTGGGAAACTATTTTCGTGTTTGCCATCTTTATTCATGAGAACAGCAGGTTTTCGAGAGACTCCAAAAAATATAATGTAAAATCCCAAATTCGATATTCATCGTTTCATTCATATAATACATTTATCGCTTCCCAGTAAGCTGATTCCATCATCGTGCTTTAGGCCCCATTTAGACGGGGCGAAAACTCGTATGCGATTTTCATTTCATTGCGGCGAATAATCGACCAACTGTACTCATCGTACCTAGGTAGCCCGCAATATAATCAAACTCGCATACGAGTTCTCGCTCCGTCTAAATGGGGCCTAAAGCACGATGATGGAATCAGCTTACTGGGAAGCGATAAATGTATTATGTATATGAATGTAACGATGAATATCGAATTCGGGCCTTTCAAATTCAGCGTAGTCAGATGACAGGTCATGAGAATGACCAAATATAAAGCAAATTCCCAAATCGTTTCATTCATAGAGTCGCTTTATCGATTCCCAGTAAACAGATTCCATGCATCAGTTATTATCAATTCGGCTATCGTGCTTCGCAGAAACCTCACTACATGTACCTTTCAAATTCAGCGTAGGCACATGATTAAATTAAATTCGCCATGAGCCCCACTGCTCTCCATATAATTCGGCCATTCCGTACATTATTGCAGAGCGAATCGGCTCGGCACGCGCAATTTCAGGGGACCTCGCGGATACCGGTAGACAGACAATTGACTCTATTTGACAACTTTTTAGGGTTCCGTAGCCAAAATGGCAAAAACGGAACCCTTATAGTTTCGTCATGGCCGTCCGTCTGTCTGTCTGTCTGTCCGTATGTCACAGGCATTTTACTCAGAAACTACATGATGGATATTGATGAAATTTGGAATATAGGTGTGTTTTATGAGCCGCTACTTAGTTTGGTATATAAATAATTAAAATAAATATTTTTAGGGGGGCACTCCATACATGTTAAAGACAGTAAAAAAATAAAATTTTCAGCAAATATCAACGTGTGGTACATAGTTCGACAGCTCTTTAAAAAACACTATAAGGTTTCTAAGTAATGTTTTTGATTAAGTGAATGTATTTGGAAATAATCGCTCCGAAAGTTGTGTAAATTGTGTCCCCCCCCCCCCCCCTCTATTTTCTAAACCGTGCGTCCGAAAAATATGAAAAAATCACGAAGGTAACGCTTAATTAATACTTTCAACAAAAATTATTTTCAATAAGATCAAATTAAGCGTTTTTGAGTTATTGCCGGTAAACTGCGCTTCTCAACAAAAGGACGTAATTGCTATGAAGATACGCTCTTTTGTTGTTGTCCTTTTTTTACATCGTATTTTTTACCTTATAGTTACGGTTATGGAACCCTACACTGAGCATGGTCCGACATGCTCTTGGCCAATTTTTTTTCTGTGATATGTTAGGGATGTTAGTCATGTGATAAGACGAATGTTAGGTATGAATGTGGAAGGTCCGGGAAGAAGAGGTAGACCAAGGAATAGGTGGATGGATTGTGTAAGAGATGATATGGCTAGGAAGGATGTAAACGCTGAGATGACGGGTGATAGAGAGGTGGTTGAACTAGTACACAAGTTGGAAATAAAAAATTGAGTTTTGGGCTTAGGAAAGAGTTCGTATTCACGATACATAGGAGGAACAGTTAAGGAAAAAGTCACTTTATGGCCAGGTGTGGCATAAAAAATCTTTCTGCCACATTCTACAGCTACCTACAATGGACAGATCCCACTTAATTGGATTAGACATCCGACCCACGCAATTTATTCTGTTAAATTCTAATTGACGACGAAATCAGCCGAATAAAATCTGATTGGGGCCATTTATTAGCGGATCTTATTAAAAATGTAGCGTTGATTGCTGTTCGTGCAGCCGTTATCCATGCCTTGTTGATTGGTTTATGCTGGTCACATACACCAATCAACATAGGGCTGATGTTAAAATGAGATTTTCATGTTGATGTAAAAAAGTAACACAAGCAATATAATTCATCTTTATCAACCGTGTGCAATGGATACTTACCTAATAGCTATAAGGGGCAAAGGTAGGCGTGGTTAGTTGTTTCTTTTTTAATCATATGCTAAACTACGATATGAAGCGGTGAGCGAGAACCGCTCAAGGTTATCTGTTACCAACAAACTGCTAATTTTTTTACTTAGAAAAGGTTAGCCGCGCCGAGAGAGCTGCTAGGCACAAAAGTCGCCGGGCAGCGTCCGCGAATACTACTCATGATTAAGGGAATGCCGAGTGCTGCCGAAACATGTCGAGTGAGTGCCTCGTATTTTGTTCAACGTGAGCGATCCGTTTTTAATTCAATAAACTGCTAACTGTTGTATAACCTTCTATACAGGGTGATTTCGGGGTCGGGATCCCAACCATTTTTTTCTGACTCAGTAAATGATTGCGATGCTACCTGTATTTATTTTAATTGAAACAAAGATGATTCGTTATTTACGTATTTTTATTTAAAAATTATTATTGACTCAAAATGCGTGGTCACCCTACTTTTAACCCTATCGTCATAACAACCTTACTGCAACGATTGTTAAGTTCATGCACTTGACATAAGTTTTCTTGGGAAATAGTAGGGTGACCATGATCTCGAATTATCACAGTTTTTTTTGCTGACTAAAATAAGTCGCTGGTGTACTGTTAGTCCTAACCTATCGTGATCCTTAGGAGAAAGTAAGTTAAATGCTTCTTTCTTGCTCCACGACCCCGTAATCACCCTGTATTATCGATGTCTACTAAAGGTCATTTACCCTGAACGGCACTATTCCTATCTAGGGTCATAACCTCTTGTACACTGAATGACTATACCTAGTGGCTGAGGTACCTCTGGTAACAATAACAATAACATTTTAGTAATGACACTATCCAGCTTAATAGCTTTAAACCCTGGCCAGAAACATATGAGGTTTTTCTCATTTTTAGGGTTCCGTACCTCAAAAGGAAAAACGGGACCCTTATAAGATCACATTGTTGTTTGTCGGTCTGTCCGTCTGTCAAGACCCTTTATCCCGGGAACGCTTGGAGGTATCGAGTTGAAAATAAAACCAAGTACGGTACGGTTTACGGTTCCTTGAAGCTGTAAAAAAATCAAACTTCTAAGTTAACGTGAAAAATAGATACGGCCGTTTATGCGGCAATAAACGTAAATTTCCACACTTCCAAGGAAGCCAAAATTCAAAGGGTACTTTCCGTTGACCTATAACTATGAAATTTGGCAAGTTAATACCGTCTTCTATTACAAGTATAGGGTAAAATCTGAAAACTATACATTTTTAATTAAATCATAAAAAAAATAGACTTTAAGGGAATCAACATTTATACGATACTTTAATACTACAAATTTTTACGGAAGAATCCTCGGTGGGCGAGTCCAAGTGGCGTTTTTACAGGGATGTGTGATCTACCTAGTCAAAAGAAAACATAATTTCTTAAATAATTCCAGACACTTTCGAGTAACGGGGAACAAACATAAAATAAAAAAACTGGCCAAGAGCAGCTGCATGTCGGACCATGCTCAGTGTAGGGTTCCATAGCCGTAACTATAAGGTAAAAAATACGATGTAAAAAAAGTACAACAACAAAAGAGCGTATCTTCATAGCAATTACGTCCTTTTGTTGAGAAGCGCAGTTTATCGGCAATAACTCATAGGCATAGAAATGGCACTATCGGACCATGCAGCGCAAATCTTAAAATGTCCTGTAAACAAAACTTGTTCGATAAAATCATGGCGGGTCAAACGTCGTAATTATAGTCAGGAGAACATGGACAAATTTAAAACTAATTTAAATAACTTAACTTTCAACGATGTATTAGCTTGTAATGATGTAAATAATGCCTATGACACCTTTGTGGAAACATTTAAAATGCTGTATGATTTGTGTTTCCCATTCATGACTTTTCAAAAAACTTCTAAAATTAAACCTAAGTGGATCTCAAGAGGCATTAAATTGTGTTGTCGCAAGAAAAGGGAAATGTTGTGGACATACAGGTCAATCACTAATAAAAATAAGAAAACAGAAACAAAAAACAAATTAAAAATATATAGTAGTAGATTAAAAAAAATTATTCAACTCACACAACGATCCCAAAATGACCACTACATAAATACTGCTAAAAATAAATCAAAAGCTATGTGGCAAGTAATTAATAAATGTAAAAAATGTTTACCAAAAGAACCAATACATAAAATAAAACAAAACGATGAATATTTCACAGAACCAATATGTATTGCGAATGCATTTAATAATTTCTTCATTGATGTAAGATCAAATAATGAACACAATCCACAACATTATATCCCAACAATAAACAGTAACCCCAATACAATTTTTTTGGCTCCGACCTCACCCGATGATGTACATAAAACCATTTGTAGTCTAAAAAATACTCAAAGTGTTGGTCACGATGACATAAGCACCAAAGTAGTAAAATATGTTGTTGGTTCGATTGCACTACCATTAAGCCACATAATAAATTTATGCTTTGAGTCGGGCATATATCCCAATAATCTCAAACTAGGCATTGTGAAGCCTCTTTATAAAAAAGGAAATAAGGAAGATATTAAAAATTACCGCCCCGTCGCTTTGCTACCAATTTTTACGAAAGTATTCGAGAAAATCATTTACAACTTAATCTATAATTTTCTAGATAAACATAATATATTAATCAAAGAACAGAAAGGCTTTAGAAAGAACAATACCATAAATATGGCCATTTATGACCTGGTCAGAGGAGTAGTTACCAGTCTCGATTTGAGAAAGCCAACATGTGCTATATTTATGGACATGTCCAAAGCATTCGACCATGTTGATCACGAAATTTTACTAAAAAAATTATATTGCTATGGAATTCGTGGAAATGCTTATCATCTAATAAAATCATACTTAGAGAACCGAGAACAATATACCGAAATTACGCAGATCTGTGCTACTTCCAAAGAAGAAAAGAAGTTTGTATCAGAGCGTAAACGTGTAAAATATGGAGTACCCCAAGGCAGTGTGATCGGGCCGTTGCTATTCCTAATTTACATCAATGATATTGTTACAACTAGCCCACATCCAATGATACTCTTCGCCGATGATTGCACAATCCTCATACAACTTGATACAAGCACAGACTATGAACGCGATGTAAATTCCACAATCGAAGGCATTATTAGATGGTTAGAACTTAATAACTTAAAAATAAATTTAGAGAAGACTAATGTCATGCAATTCACTCAAAGAAAAGCAGTACCGAAACTACATGTTGAATATAGAGGTCAGGCTATAGAGAAAACGTGTGTAAATAAATTTCTTGGTATTATTATAGACAATAATATGAAGTGGGAATCGCACTCCATACAAGTTTGTAACAAAATATATACACTTTCATATGCACTGTTCAAACTAGCAAAAACATCTGCCCAAAAAACCGTATTGGCCGCTTACCACGGCTTTGTTAGCTCAACATTACGCTTTGGTATTATCTTCTGGGGTAACTCGGTCCACAGGGATAGTCTGTTTATAGCTCAAAAACGCTGCGTCAGGACCATATGCAACCTCCAACCTGAAGAAAGTTGCCGCCCCCACTTCAAACAACAAAAGATACTAACGCTACCTTGCCTTTATATCTATGAATGTTGCATATTTGTAAAAACTAATCCGAATCTTTTTAAATTAAGTGAGACAAATCCTGAGAGTAATTTGCGACCCAGAAGGCCAGCAGTATTTATAGAAAAATGTAATACCGCATTGATGAAACACAGTGTTATTATAATGGCACCAAAGTTATTTAACAAATTACCCACTACGCTAAAAAATGCTGATACACGCAAGTTCAAACTACATCTATCAAAAATGCTTTTACAAAAGTGCTACTATAGTGTTAATGAATATTTTAATGATGTTGGACTTCAAACTGCTGTATGATCATGATTTCAATCTTATTGACATCTATGTTCTCATTTAAGGATTATGTAGCGTCGTTATTTATTTTTAAGTTTCAATTGTAATTATTTAGACATTATTAATACTTTAATTTACAAATAACATATAATAACTATTATTCTAATTGTATAATTCGTATGCCAAAAAGGCGCATCATGGCTATGCTGCTCTAATGTTATACTTTGTCACCTGATTTCTGACCTATGATGACGAAATAAACGCTATTCTATTCTATTCTATTCTCAAAAACGGTTAATCCGATCTTGTTGAAAATAATTTTCGTTGAAAGTATTAATTAAGCGTTATCTTTGTAATTTTTTTTATATTTTTCGGACACGGTTCAGGAGATAGAGGGGGGGGGGGGACACAATTTTCACAACTTTCGGAGCGATTATTTCCAAAGGTATTCACTTAATCAAAAACATTACTTAAGAACCTTAAAATGTTTTCAAAAGAGCTGTCGAACTATGTACCACACATTTTGTAAAAAAATTTTTTAGCTTCTGTTACATGTATGGAGTGCCCCCCTAGATTTTTTTATTTTTATTATTTAACTACCAAACTTAGTTGCGACATCTACAAGACATCTATATTCCAAATTTCATCAGCATAGGTCTTGTAGTTTTTGAGTAAAATGCCTGTGACATACGGACGGACGGACGGACATGACGAAACTATAAGGGTTCCTTTTTAGCCATTTTGGCTACGGTACCCTAAAAAGAATCAACGAACTGAGAACTTCCTTGTGTTTAATTTTTTTAATATAGAAACACCAAAATATTTATGACGATTATAAAGAAAAAGAACACATAGAAAAAAAACGTAGGTAAGGTAACCCACTGTTGCCAAGGCCGGATTCAAACCAGCTTTTCTGACTTACCGGGGTTGTGGTGTGATGTGGAGAGTAAAAGATAGACTTTGGTTGAGTATAGGTTTTATTCTGGCTCTTCCTACATTAGCTTCTATGGTTTATAATAAGGAAGGAGAGGTGAGAGTGGTCTTTATATCTATAATGGTAAGAACCTTTTCTGCAGTCGGTTAAAAAAACAAAACAGCCCCGCCCCGGCCATAATAGTTTTATTCCAATACTCCAAATGAATCCAAGCACTCTCAATTTCATCAAAACGATAATCAGCCCAACCCGAAACCGATCTCCCAGGTGGCAGTCGCCAATCTCAGTGAAAAGGGTCAACTGACCCCATTTAGTCCTGAATAGTGCTATGGTCCTATCTTATTGAACACTTTTAAGAGTTACGCCCTTCAAGAAGTAGGCAGGAATTTTACGCTACGAGAACCAGCCGTAAACAAAGTGCTTGTCAATATAGCAAATGCTCGGATCGCTTGGGAGCTAACAGCGGCGTTTAAGATTATTCGAGACTCTTTTGTCGGTACGCATTTTATGCATGCCAGTTAAGGTTTTTCAGCGATTTTATAAACGTCTGCTAATGAAATACCTGGAGGATATCGCGCAGGATCGTGACAAGTGAAAATCTCTTCTGAGAGCCCTATATAAAATGAGGGATAAAATTAAGTTGAAATTTGCTATTGAAAAAGAGACCCTGGAAAGGATAAGGGATAGTTTTAACCTGGAAGTCATCCCCAAAGGGTGAGAAAAGGGGAGTGGAAGTTTGCATGGAGAAATGGAGAGTGAATCATTTCTCAAGTAAGAGATGTAAAACACACCATAAGAGGTAATTTGAGACCCTGCGACGGACATAGGTAGAAGAATTAATTTAAAATAATTTTCTAATAATATATGATAAATATAATTTATGCCACATCTAGCCATAAAGTGGCTTTTTCCGCACGCTGCGCGTACGGAAAAAACCGCTTTCTGGCCAAGTGTAGACATAAAATGATGAACACAACACGGGAGGTAATAAAGAAAGCCCTCGATCGCATATTTACGTCCCTCGCTTGCAGCTCGGGCCGCAAACTTCTGCGATCTCGGCCTTTCTTTGTATTACCACCCTAGTTGTGTAATGTACTATTTCTAAACCGCTAGCAGAAGCAGTAATACTTCAAGTCGTGGCGTAGCTCGCTAGCTTCGCCGCCGTAATGCGGCAGACCGCTCCATCTAGGACTGTGTTCCTTCCTGCCACATCCATTATGCACGAATCAGTGCCTCGGGGACATCGAACCCCATGGCACAAAATTATTTATCTCAGATACTGTTGTTGTACCTATTTAAAATAATAAATATACATTTCTATACCGTAAATATCTAAACCAATATTATTAATGCGAAAGTAACTCTGTTACTGTATTCCTTTTCACGCTTTAACCGCTCAACCGATTTAGCTGAAATTTGGTGTGGAGCTAATTAGAGATTCTGGACAGGACAAGGGATAGTTTTACCCTGGAAGTCATCTCTGAAGGGCGCGAAAATGACGGTGAAAGTTTTTATGGAGAGTTTTATTTCTCATGTAAGAAATATAAAACGCATCGTAAGAGGTGCTTTGAGAGCCTATACTCTGTACTTTTAGATATTTAAAAAAAGGTAAACAAAAAAACCACGTGACTTGGGTCGTTCAGCCAATCAAAGTAACGTTTTGTATCTGTGGCACAATAACACTGGCTGAACGACCCGTGTCACGTGGTTTATTGGTTTACCTTTTTTTAAATACCTAAAAGTACAGAATATGAGATGGACACCAGAATTTCTCATTTCAAATACTGTTTTTGTGTTTAGGATCATAAATATAAATTACTAAACCACTAGTAATAGTAGCAATACTTCAAGTCGTGGCGTAGCTCGCTAGCTTCGCCGCCGTAATGCGGCAGACCGCTCCATCTAGGACTGTGTTCCTTCCTGCCACATCCATTATGCACGAATCGGTGCCTCGGGGACAACAAACCGCACGGCACAGAATAACTTGTCTCAAATACTGTTATTGTATTTAGAATAATAAATATAAATTTCTGAACTACTGGTAGTAGCAGCAATACTTCAAGTCGTGGAGTACCTAGCTCGCTAGCTTCGCCGCCGTAATGCGGCAGACCGCTCCATCACGGACTGTGTTCCTTCCTGCCACATCCATCATGCACGAGTCGGTGCCTCGGGGACATCGAATCCCACGGCACAGAATAACTTGTCTCAAATACTGTTATTGTATTTAGAATAATAAATATAAATTTCTGAACTACTGGTAGTAGCAGCAATACTTCAAGTCGTGGCGTACCTAGCTCGCTAGCTTCGCCGCCGTAATGCGGCAGACCGCTCCATCACGGACTGTGTTCCTTCCTGCCACATCCATCATGCACGAGTCGGTGCCTCGGGGACAACGAACCCCACGGAACTGAATTACTTATCTCAAATGCGCCTAAGTTTATTTAAACTACACTAATCAATATAATTTTAAAACGGGTTACTATCGTGAACGTGTTAGATATTTACTATTAGCTTTTCGGTGAAGGAAAAACATCGTAAAACATCAGCATACATCCGCGAAGAAATTCATAGGTGAAGTCCCCAATCCGCAATGAGCGTATGTGCAAGTTGAATCATGGAGAACTCTTAATCGACAAACGTGAACGTATAGAGGCCTCTTTATGAGTCTTGCGATATCAAATACAGACTCCACCATCGACAGAGGCGTCTAGCGCAAACACAGCGACACCTCAATCTGCGGTGAGTGATGGTTCTAGTGACACGGTACAGGCCTGCTCGAAGATGATTGATCGGTCCCGCACAGGGGTCTCTGTACTACGGCCCGCGGGCCAATTTGGCGACGATGGAGTAATTATCGGTCTGAGATTAGCAATGTAGATCAACATTCCGGTATTTTTTTTCTATCAGCAGTAATATACATACGAGTATTATACTGCATAAAAAGAAAGGCTGGAAGACGAGGATAACGTGGAAACTGTTGGAGGCGGCCTATACCCGCCAGGGGCCTTATCTGTATATAAATTTAGATTAAATTAATTTTTTAAACATGTGTAACTTAGTTAAGGAAGTAATCTGGGGGCACGGCAGTGCCCCCGCCAAGTCGAGCTCGAAGCAAACACTGCCATACCATCCTTTACTGGAACCATTTCGCCGCATTTTCAGGCCCCTATTTGAGAACCTCTGGATAAGACCAGAACGCAGAAATTTTCGTCATCCAGTAAGCTATAATCACATACTTAAAATCCAAAATTTTAAGTCTGTAAGTCATTTAGTTCCAAAATTAAGCGAAAGCAAAGTTTCACATTTATGACACTCACTCACTCATGATCATCAGAATAGAACTAGTACTTCCCATAAACTCAGAGAGCTGAAATTTGGTACAGAGTTAGGGTTTAATGGTCACATAAAGGCAAAACTATAAAAAGTAGGATAATCGAAGATCTTAGAGTACCTGGTGACCCTGATTAGAAAACACAAGAGCCCAACCAAAAATAAAAAGAAAAAAACTGTGTCAAATAAGAAAAACTAATAAAATAAATCAATCTGCCCCTGTTTCTAAAAAAGAAGTGAAATCCCACCAAAAAGATTCTGTAAAAAACTAGCCAAGTCTCGATGGAGCTGCTTGTTTATCTCTAGAAAGTAATGAAATCTAGACAAATTCGTGCCAAGTCTAAGGTTCCTTACCGCGATTTCTTTATTATTATAGTTAATGTTGTGTGACTTGGCCGTTAAAAATTAAACTACTCTATTTTACGAATGAGTATTTAACAAACGCCTAGCGACCCTTGACCCAATGAGTTTAATGTCCCCTGGCTTATGTTTAAAGTGCTGGAATATTCGACATATGTCTCTAGTATGAATAACACATTAAACGTAGTAGGTAGGTAATGTGTTTGGTAAGTTGGAGAAATTCTATAAATAATCTTATGAATTTTCCGTAGATTTTTGGAATTTCTAGTTACTACGTATGTGAAATCTTCTGTAAATTTTTCATGCTTACATATTGAGCCTTTTTGTTGTATTGTGTTTAAGTAAAAACGTATGTACTAAAGCTACAAACCAATAAAGATCGCTAAATAGTAACAACATCCGAATAACTAACGAATTTAACCAAACCGATTCCAGCCACTAAATCACGTGCAACTCGCTTTCCGGGGCGATACCGCGAACTTTACCCCGCGTCAGCCAAACAAATAAACAGGGATAAATTTGGGGTACCGCACAGGATTTACGGGTGGTTTAAGAATAGGTGTTGGCTAGATAAGGCGCGGTTTGCACCTGCAGAGTTAAAAACGGCTTCTAGAAATTTAGCTTAAATTTAAAGGTATTGTATTCCCTTTTGTGTAAAAGATCGCTCAGTTCACAAGAGAAAGTATTTTGATATAGTCGGACTACGCTAAGTTTGCAGAGGTCGAAAAAAGGTTCTATTAAAAAAATATATATATGGCAACATGAAGAAACTACAGCAAGAGGATTATTTAATCTTGACACTTGGTTATACTCGTATTTTTCCCTTTATTACCAAATGAGTCTACATCCTTACTGAAATAGATATCTGGTTCAGTCTTGCACACATCCATCTAGTTTCAACCAAACTAAGCGATTTGTTCCAGGGTCTTGGATAATTTCTATGTATTATTAAGTATTATATTTAAATCTGTACAATGTATACAAACATTGCTTAGTTTGGTTGGGACTAGATCGATTTGTGCAAGACTGTCCTGAATATTTATCTCAGTAGGCTTGTAGACACATTAGGTATCTACTTATTAAACGGCCAATATCAAGACTAATCAATCCTCTTTCTTGTGATGTTGCCATATTATTCTTTTTTAATAAAACTTTTTTCGACCTCTGCATACTTAGCGTAGTCGCACTTTATGCGTTGTTTTTTTGCTTCTTCAAATATTGATTCTACTAATATATCATAAATGTGAAAGATGTTTGGTTTGGACATTTGGATGTATGTTACTAAATAACGCAAGTGTAGGAAGTAATGGATTGAGATAAAATTTGGCATATAAGTAGACCAAGGTCCTCCATAGAAACATAAAATACCAAATTTATAGTTCTTAATATTTTAAGGAAGAGAAAAATTTAAAAATTACATGTTTCGGGCAGGATTCGAACCTGCATCTCGGCTATCTGGGCCAAACACAGGCGCGTTACGAACTACGCTACCGAAACTCTGCCCAAGTAACCCAATTTTTCAACCAGTCCCTTCATTATTCCCCTTTGTCTCTTTATTTAGAATTCATTGGCAGTCGTTAATGCTACAATAAAAAAATACTTTGTAGTTCGTTAAGGAGTTTCCTTGGGATAAACGAATAACACAAGCGAAGTCGCGGATAAATGCTAGTTTCAAATTGAAAAGTATAGTATTCCTTTTGTATACATATGTGGGCCCTGTAACAAGATCCAAAAATTAAAATGTACATTCTACTCCTCAAACAATGTACCTTTTGTTCAAACACTTTTAAAAATTATGTATTTTCTCATTTTCATACTACCTAATTAAATAGTATTTTCAATGTATGTTAACATCAGTCTAATTGACGTCGCTTGTCACGCTACAAACACAAAAAACACGCAATACATTGCGCCTTCAAATAAATTTCAAAGTGTTCTAAAAATGAAGACATTAAGTTATGTTTAAATGTCGCTAAACAAATGTTGTTTAGTTTGAGGAGTAGATTACGTTTTAATTTATGGATCTTGTTACAGGGCCCACGGTGTATAGAGGTCGCTGAGCTCACGAGAGAGTATTTAGGTATGCGTGATTTCTTTGTTTCTTGAGATATTCGTCCTACTAATATTATAATATGAAAGATGTTTGGAGGTTCGCAGGGTCGTTACTAAATAAATTTCATAAAACCAATTTCAAAACACAAAATGTGCTCCGGGACTTATGAGGTCGCACACATTTTGCAAAGTTGCCGTGGTATTTTTTTCTAAAATTGGACCGTGAGCCATTTCGCCCTCAGCCTGCAGAATGTGTTAGGTTCACCTTTATTGAATTTCCAGACAGGTCTTATAAAAGAACCTAGACAGCTGCGGGTACTGCATGGAAGGTTTGGTAAAAATTCGGTTTGCATTTATTTGAAACTGGCGTTATTCCCAAGTAAACTCATATTGGCAGGGGTTGTTCACTCCACAATTTCACCGCGCAGCTATTAGGTATCAAATTTGCCCCTGCGGAGAGGCTTACATAGTAGGGTTTGCTGCCGGGAAATACCGGAACCGAATGTGCCGGTATTTCCCGGTATTTCGAGCCGAGCAAAGAACCGGGCGTGAAAATAAAAGTCTCGGTAGTTTCGGGATTTTCGGAAAACACATTTAAGCCGCATTTTTCACTTAATTTATGTTTTCTGGTGTACTATATTGAGTTCCGCCTATCGTGATTCAAACAGTGAGAGAAATGGCGAAACATGACGTATAATTCGAAACGAACAAGCACGTAGTTAAATTTTAACCAAACACGGATGGCGACCGTGGTAATGGCGATCGGTGGTGACTTACCCCCGCCTGCCCCACTGGTCCGTAAAATTATGATTATTAATTAAACCATATTAAAAAATGTGCTTTTAATGCAATGTGTAGTCTTTATTATAAAACTAACTGAATCTCACCGGACTGAAGTATTGACAGACTTTAAAAACCCGTCCCGAAAGTACCGGGAAGTCCCAGCTCTATTGACGGCCAGTACCGATAATCCCGGTTCTCCAGAACGGTACCGGTACTGCGTACCCTGTTACATATAAACCAGAAAGAGCACGCGTTATGCGATAGAAAGAGGCGGCCGGATCCGGTGCGTTCCGTTCGGCGGTCGGACCCGAACGTCAGTTTTGTTAGAGAGAGAGACTCCTGTACGTAGTACTATTATTGCTTATTCTGTGGTATTGAGATATAAAGTATCCCGTGTTTCAATTCAGGACTCGCTCTACTTGTATACCAAAATATCATCTCAGTTCATTCAATTGCTACCATGTTAGGTATTAGTAACAAACAACTAAACACCCAAACCTTTAACTTTTTACCCGACTGCGGCGAAGCCCAAAGGAGGGTTATGTGTTTGACCTGTATGTATGTTTGTCCGTTCCTATGTTCGCTCGTAACTACTCAACGGCACAACCAATTTTGATAAATGAAACATCATTAGATTCGTCTTGATGGCGCGAGTGTCACTGAGTATGAAGTTCGTTAAAATAAACAAAATAGCGGATTTTATGCACTTTTAAAGTGCACCGCGGTTCGGTTTTTTTAGTAACAATATTTAGTTATTAATTGTAAATAGGTTTTAGTTCTAATATGGTTATATTGGATAAAATATGTTACATTGTAGGTTACATATTATTAGGTATTTATTTAGGCTAAAATGTATACTACTATTCAAAACATTTGGTTTAATGACCAAGACACAATTCAATTACATTAAATTAAAACACTTACAACTTAAATTAAATCCCATTACCTTAAATTGTGTACAATATACAAAAAAAATCGGAACTTAGTAAAAACCTTAAATAATCTAAAATTCTAATTAGGTATGTTTAAGTTGAAATTCACACAATCAATTTAGTCGTAAATTTATATGCCGCACCTATAATGTCTCTGTTTACCCTGATGGTTGACTGATAGAGGATGCCTTACGTCATTAAGTCCACCATTTGTACTTTCTTGTATTGGGGTCATACATATTTTGCAGTATGAGGTTAGTGTTCGCGTTTTTCCTGTGGACATCATAAAATTAGGAGCTTCTAAAGACTATTTTTCTAGCTTGACCCCTATAGACAAATAACCCTCTTTTTCTCCTTTAAGCCCTAAAATAAACACCATGTGTATTCGAGTCGTCGCACAAGGAATAATAAAGTGTGAACTTGGTGGGGGCACTGCCGTGCCCCCAGATAACTCTGTAGAATCATTCCGAATAAGCCTCAAAACATTTTCAAAAACTTTCACATTCATAATATTAGTTTAACCATCAAATCCCCTGCACATTGAATGCCTAAGTTTACGATTTATTGGGCCATATTTTAATAAACCTGGTCATGATTTACAGCAGTTTTCGGAGTCATCAATCAAAGAAACATTGATTAATCGCGAGCCTGACAAATGATTGCAGTCATGAACGTACCCGCGGAATCTATAGGTTTGGTTGCTTTGGCAAACTTTGGGTATGGCCCCGAATGTACCTTTTTTTTGGTAAGTATTTCGTTGCAGTAACATAGCAATAGCCAGGACCATTAAAACAAGAGGACTGTCATTCTCCATACTTTTGATCGTAACCCGACCGCTAGGGGATTTCCGGGCAAAAACTAGATGGCGCTAAAAAACTAAACATTTAACGATGTTATAATTGAACAAAGAAACATAGTATAGTAACAATTAGTTCGTAAACAGCTAATAATAAATAAACTCTAACATTTAAATACTGTGTCACGTTTGCACAGTTGAATTTTTTTTTTTTTTATATTTAGCGTATAAAATAATACTTATTAAATACGTATACAATTACAATCTAGCCTAAATACAGACTAATGAGTAATATAAATTTGACCTAGTTTTATAAAGTTATGATAATATAAGATTGTGTCCATCGGCACTTTTCTTATTGTCTCTATTTAAGAGTTGAATAATTGTAAATAATATAATGCTTATACCAAGCTGATACATAGATGACGTTGTAAATTCGGGGAACAGCTTTTTGTATGGAGAATGACAGTCCTCTTGTTTTAATGGTCCTTGGCAATAGTAATCCGATTTGAATTTGGTGGGTTTTTAACATGAAAAGATGAAACGATCCTTGCGATAGTTGAAAAGTATCACGTGTCATAGGTACAGTAGCTAGTATAATTAACTACTTTCATCTTGGGGGTTAACACTTTTATCCCTCCTACGTTTAGGATTCTATTTTAGAATTCCTCGCTACGCTCAAGTTTGTATTATGTGTGCTCTGGATTCAATGTACGCCCTCGCCGTTAAGGCATAATTTTGCTTCCTCGTGACACAATTTCTATATTATTATTTATTATAAACATAACTGTAATCCCTTAAGGAGTGTGTTGTATTGATGATGTCCTCTTCATCGTGTCCGATGACAGCGACTTCAGCTTGTAGGGCTTTTACGACGGTGGGCGCGGATGTGACTGTGTGTGTGTGTGTGTGTGTGATGTGTTGTATTAATACTTATCGCAATAACAACAATGGATCATGAAAAACAATTAAGAAAACCTTAGCATCATAATGGGTGTTCACAGCTACTGTTCAAACCATTTCGATTGACTTGAATAATGTGCATCCTGCTTTTCAAATGAGTTGCATAAGCAAATCGACAGCACTTAAAAAAAAGTATCTGATGGAGTCATCCAGGTAAAAACACAGGAAGTGTATACGAGGTGCGTAGTGCGTATGTCGGCCATTCTCACGAAGTATGACTGCGTCTAATTACCGCGTCTCCATACATTTAGTATGAAAACAGCGTCGCGGTAATTAGGTGACCGCAGACATACTTCGTGAGAATGGCCGATGTAACTTTGACGTTTTTCTTTACAACTTTTTTAGATACGAGTATTTTTCAAAGTACTAATGAAATGAAACATTGTTTTAATAAACCAATATAACAAAACGAAAGTTTTCAATACAGAAATTGAAATAAGACTCATTGCAAACATGGAATCGAACTAGTATCGAAACTGACTCAAATTAGTACAAATTGCAGTTTCCTTAATTGGAATGGTAAAGTTTTTAAATACCTAGTATTTCTGCAACGACTAAGAAAGTTGGAATCTGCGCAAGAAACAACTTCTAACAGTGTTATTGGATCGCTGTTGCTCTAACAAAAAACGTACTTGCGATTGCGAGCGATATGGCGTTTTTTTAGGGTTCCGTACCAAAATGGTAAAAAAGGAACCCTTATGGTGCGACTCTGTCTGTCTGTCTGTCTGTCTGTCTGTCTGTCTGTCTGTCCGTCTGTCACAGCCAGATATCTCAGGAACTACTGCTGCTATCGGTTTGAAATTTGGAATAGTGTTAAAAGTAGCTAACCCGAGCTTATTGGACATAAAAAAAATCTTGTAACTTTTTTACTTTTTTTTTAAAGGGCTCCGTAATGGGATTTTCAAAATGGAAAGTAGGGCTTATATATTGAGTGGGGTATCAAATGAAAGAGCTTAATTTGTAGATTAAAATACCATTTTTATTTTTTTTCTTAAATATATAGTTTTTGATTTATGGCGAAAAAAGTTTAAAAAAATACCATTCCCCCCCTATTATATCCGAAGTTACTGATCAGAAAAATGTGTCATAATTACCAATTATTAATGTCGTCCTAAATATTACAGGAAAAATATAACGGTTTTCCTCACTTGCACCGTTTTTGAGAAATTTGCAAAAATCATAACACATACTTATTTGCTCCTACTAAACTAATCGCCATACAGTTCTTCTTGAACTATTCATGTATCTACTTATTAGGCTTATTATTATTATTAGGAAGACCGTTATATTTTCTCTTCCTAACTTGAATACTTTTTAAAAATTTACAAAAATCTTAACATATTAGTTCTACCCTCCCTACGAGAGCCATCTAGCGGAGAGTAGCAAAACAAAGCGATGATTTATTTCAGATTATATAAAAAATGTCTATTAAATACAATGATCACTCATCAGGAATCGGGAAAAAAACATAAAGTAACAATAATTATTAAAAACTCTATAATAGGAGTATGTTAGGAAATTTGACACTAGTAAATACCATAAAAATGAAATACCACTAGCGCCATCTAGGGACACAAATCTAAAATAAGGTAGCTTGTGGCTAAAAATGATACATGAGAACTAACTTAGTTGACAAACAATTATTTCAATCAGCCAATAACACAAAGTAACGTTTAAATTTAAATTACAAGTAAAATTTACGCGCTATTTAGTATCAATAGATGTCCCTGTAGCATACGCTGCATCGCGCTGTTGAGATTTTTCCTGGTTGAATAGAGCTAAAGCGGGTTTAAGGCAGGGTTGCTGTTAGTCGTAAGGTTGGTCTACTTATTAGTTTATACGGAACCCTCGGTGCGCGAGTCCGACTCGCACTTGACCGGTTTTTTTTATTTCTGTACGTACTCATAGGAGCATAATAGGAGCATCTCACGGAAACTAAGCGACGTTACCTTTTAATATTTTTGACATGTAGGTAAGATTTTAAAGCTGAATATCAATTTTTTTATTATTTTATGTCACACCTGGCCATAAAGTGGCAATTACCGCCCGCTACGCGTGCGGAAAATCCCCCTGAAGGGCCACGGCCTGGGGGAGACGTAAAATGTTGTACTTATCACGGGCGTTAAAAAAGAAAGCCTCAGATCGGTTCACTATTTTCTTGCAGAAACTTTTTTGGTCGGATCTTAATTTGGCAGAATTCGAATAATCATTTGGCAGAATTCATCATTTCGCATAATGCATTTTTTAAACTATGCCTTAAAAAGTCCTGAAAATTCTACAGTTTCAGAAAAAAATACATTATGCCAAATGATGAATTCTGCCAAATGATGATTCGACCAACAAAGATTCTGCCAGATGAGGGTAACCCCCTCAGGTCACATATCTGCAATCTGAGACATTCTTTGATTTACCGCCTATATGATTTAGCACTATAGTACATTACTTATTACTTACCTAGGTAAGTAATGTACTATAGCGCGGCGCTCGAAATCGTGTATTTCCCTGCAGTGCGGGAAGCCGTAACTTTTAATTGATTTTTTTTTTATGTGTGATAGACAAGCATTTGACCTCGATCGCACCTGATGTTAAGTGATGATGAAGCCTAAAATATAGCTTGCTTGTCTAGAAGATGCCTATTCACTGTCAACTTGAAGAGATCCAAGTCTTATTTTTCTGGGAAAAGATGGGGAGGAGAGTTCCACTCCTTTGCGGTCCTTATAAAGAAGGTAGACGCAAAGCGTTTTATACGAACTAGTGGAATATTGTTTTGTGAGTCAATAAACTATCTAATTATCTCTTTCTCCAAATCCTCTTCTCTTAACACTTATCACAATAACAACAATCGATCATGATTTTTTTTAAATAAACCTTTACATCATATATGTGTGTTAACAACTAATGACCAAATCTTTTTATCTTGTTTGTATTTGTTCGTTTAGTGTTTTTTCTTTTCGCATGACTTAAAACTTCCAACCAAGATTTCTGTATACATGGCTATAGTTTTGCCCAATCTTTTGTATGCCTCCGAAACTTGGTGCCTTTATCGTAAGCATATTCGCATTTTAGATAGGTTTCATCTCAAATGCCTGCGTGATATTATGAATATTTCTTGGTCTGATCGTGTTAGGAACACGGCAGTTCTACGTCGCGCTAATGTTAGTGGCATTGAAGCCTATCTAATGCGGCGACAGTTACGATGGTGTGGTCATGTCTCTCGAATGTCCGAGGGCAGAATCGCAAAGCGCATCTTTTACTCAGAACTGCAAGAAGGCAAGCGGAAACAGGGTGGCCAATTTCTGCGGTACAAGGATGCACTGAAACGTCATATGATGAAAGGAGACATTGACCCAACGCATTGGGAGAGCTTGGCGCAAGATCGAGCAAAGTGGAGGCATACCGTGGCGGTAAATGTGCAAGCCTTCGAGGAAACGAGAAGGGATGAGCTCGATGCAAAGCGCGAGGAGCTAAAGACCCGACCATCAGCGGTCATTAACTATAATTTTGTCGGTGGGGTGCTGACGTGCAGTGAGTGTGGTCGCACATTCGTTGCAAAAATTGGCTATGTCAGCCACCTGAGAGCTCATGAGCGGCGCTCTCAATTAGCCACATAACGTCGGCTAATATCCAGTCGCCGTGGTCGAAATCGGCCAAGATACGATGATGATGATGGTACTTTCTTTCAATAAAGAAGTAACCTCTTTTCTGTAAATCTTCTAGCAATTATAATACCTGGGTCATTCTCAAAAAATGATGTCCGTAATTAGGGCTTTATAAAACAACCTCTTAATCTTGTTCCTTTGTGTAACGAAACTTACCATACAATTTATATGGTTAACTTTCGTTACACAAAGGAACAAGATTAAGAGGTTGTTTTATAAAGCCCTAACTACGGACATCATTTTTAGAGAATGACCCACCTAGCAATCCTTATTCACAAAACTGTGTCACAAGATCCATGAATGGCAACAGGGCCCGGAGGGAAATTATCCGTTCCTTCGACCGATGAATTGAAAATTAGCGCACTACAAACAGGCCTCCGTGATTTTTCGAATAAGCGGAATCCTGTATAATTGAATATTTACTCGCCTGAAAGCTTTTAGCTTTTAGTTGCGCAATACTTTCAATATTGAACAGTTTACACGCGAATATTGATTGTGTAACAATCATTGACACGTTATCGGCCTTCATAGAATGTTAAACCAAACAGTAACCAAAAATGGCAAAGGTTAACTTGCCATTCATTCAATCAAGCACAAATGTTTATTTACCATTTTAGTAAACATGCAATAAAATAATAATAAATTAATACAATATCAATTTAAACAGCCTATGTATTTAAGAAGCTCTAAACTTGAGACGTGTTGAAGGGACTTGGGATGCATTTATTCGACTCATGCTATTTAATTCCTTCTTTTCTTAGGGTTCCGTACCTATTTCATAAGTAGTCACACTCACTTTGTTGCTCGTCTGTCTGTCTGTCCGTCCGTCGTATGTCTGTCAAGCCCCTTTATCTCAGGAACGCGTGAAGGTATCGAGTTGAAAAGAAAACCATATACTCAGGTCTAACAGTCCCTTAAAGCTGAGAAAAAATCTTCAAACTTCTAAATTAACGTAAAAAAGATACAGCCGTTTATGCCACAAAAAACGTATATTTGGACGCTCTCAAGGGAATAATTTTTAGGGTATTTTCCGTTGACCTGTGAAATTTGATAAGTAATAACTGCACTACAAGTACAGAGAAAATCTGAAATTACAAGTACATTTGTAATTAAAACTATAGTCTTTACAAAGAGAATCAAGATGTATAGGGTACTTTAATATTAATATGTCCGGTTTTTTCTTAGTGCACCCCAATCACCGAAATAGCACCCGAGATAAGTATATAGTATTTTCTAATAATCAATGGGAAATTGATTGAGAATATTTGAGGAGTTTTCCTCAAATAATAGTATGAACTCGTAATTCGTAAGTAACCCAACTTTCTAATGTATATTTTTTTCTTTTTTTCAGTTCCTTTAGTACCTTTCTAGCGCGTACAATAATGAATTGAACTTCCTGCTATGATTTTCCCACTGCGCTACGATATGGGATATATTAAAAAGGGTGTTATAATTTTTTTTCGAGACTATCTCCGAAATAAACCTAACCCAATATATTCTATAAAACCAACTGAGACTGAGAAAAAAAATGGTTTCGGAGAAAATCGAAGAGATGGGAAATGAAACACTTGGCAAAGGAAACTTGTCGTAAAAATAATTCGGCGAAAAGGTCGGATACCTTTTTTACAGTTATAGGTACATCTTAAGAGCTCTCAAATTTCTGGGAAATTTTTCCAAAGTATTTGTCTACCCACCCAAAACAAAGCCTGACCAATTGACTTTCAACTACACTGACCTCGTAATCCAAGCTTATCTAGAAAAATCCAACTCAGAATGTCTCCGAAGACTCTAGAAATAATTAATGAAGCATTTAATCCGAGCTTAGCTACGCAATAAATCATCTAAGCCATCTCTTAAATTCATTAAATTGTGCAAAGGCTTGGAAAACTTTTTTATTTATGTCAGTTGACTCGTGGAGTATTGGATTACGCTGTGACCATAGAGTAAAGAGTAAAAGAGTAGAACCGTAGAAAATGTTGTACTTGAGCTGCATAAATAGAGATGGCGCTGCAATCGGTAGTCGCTTTCATTGTAGTGTGTTGGCACGTTGGGGTCGATTTCAGAGCGTTTCGACCGCGGCGGTTTTTTCATTCGCGTTCCAGCAAATACGAGCAGCAGCAAGAGGTGGTGATCACAGTCAATTTTTGTTATAAACTATAGACGGTATCGAACCTACACATGATTTGATCAAAAGTTGTCGTTACTCGATGCTCCTTCGCGGTAAAAATCGAAGGACACTAATGAAACAGGAAAAAAAAACGTTAGAAAAACGCCTAAAATCAACGCGTTGTTGTCTAAAAACCACGAGGTGCAAGTCCTACTTGCGAATTGTATGTCTCAAAAATAAACAGACAACAGAGTCGCACAATAAGGGCTCCTTTTTTACCATTTTGGGAACCCTAAAAGTATAAAGCTATAACAAAGCCATCGACAACTAGACCCGCAGTGTCAATTGTTATGTTATTTGTTTAAATTGTGTAATGGTACAATTTAAAAAGCTCGCCAATATTAATTGTCATCCTGTAACATTTAATAAACGCGCATATTGGGGTAGTGTACCTAGTGACAGCAAAAGGATATTAGGGAAGATTCACTAGGCTGACGGGACATTTTAGCCTTGTCAGTTTAGTTCAATTGTTGTTTAACCTAAGGCCTCATTTAGACGGAATGAGAACTCGTATGCGATATTCATTACATTGCAACGATTCGATCAACTACACTCATCATACCTAGTACAAACTCGCATACGAGTTCTCGCCCGGTTTAAATGGGGCCTTAAACATAAATTGTGGTAATATAAAACATTAACGTCTCGTGCTCGTGGTACCTACGAGTGGTTTTATTTAAAAGAGTAAAGTATAACAACATAATGAGTTACCGCATTAAAGATCGAGATGTTTATGTCAACTTATATGAATCTTTATTATTATTTTTTTTACATTACATGGATTTATTATAAATTGCAAACTAAACTACAAGAATACACATTTAAAATTAAATATACTAAAAACTAAATTAAAATTAAAATTAAATAAGTTAAAACTAAAATAAATCTACAACGGCCCCTGCGGCATGGTGCCGAAGATGCTGGCAGCATTTCCTCGCTGTTTGAAATGTCAACATGAAAACAAAATAAATGTGTCAGCTAAATAAATTCAAACCTTTACGACAAGATACGATGGGTAAATACTATCTGTAACCCTCTATTAGACATATACTCTCTGCCAAAACGGTCGTACAGGACAGTTTGCGCCTAATTTACTTTAACGAAATAAAAAAGGGGCTGTGGAACACGTAATTTGTGTTCATTGAAAACATTTACGGTGTCACGGGCCGTCGATCTAATTGTGGAGACTGAATTTTATTCATGTTCGAAGTGCTATAGTCAGAAGATACCAAGTACATTATATTATAGGTATAACCAGTTCTTTTTTTCCACAAACTATTAAACGCGCAGACGCGGCAATAGACACTATAGATCAGTGTTTCCTAACCTTTATTGCCACATCACCCACAGGCCCCCTCCAGATTTGTATCATTACCCCTCCAAAAAAATAGGTAATACAGACAAGTTGTTCTTTTTACTGTTTCTGTATGATTTTATGTGCAATAAAGTGTTTACATACATACATACATACAAGTACTCAAAGAAGAACGACTTAATATGAGTATTACCCCTGAGAAAACTTAATTTTACCCCTAAAGGAGTAATTACCCCCAGGTTCGGAACCACTGCTATAGATTGTTTATTAAAAAAAAAACTTTTACCTTAAATTTTGCAAGGTAAATTTCATAAAAAATAACTAAACCTCATTTTATTTGGCATTCTCAATGATTTTTAAGTCAAAATGAAACCTATATAAACTTCAAAGTATCTGAACGCTTTAACTTTTTTTTCATCACACTTGCTCGAAAATGGTGTCATTACACGTAGGTTCTGCGGGCCGTAAATGACCTATTACGCCCTAGGGCGTAATAGTTTTCTTTTTAAATTTGAAACGATGGTTTTGTTTTACTCTTATTTGTCGTGTTCAAAGGAAATGCCAATTTACTTTTGTAACTTTTATCACTGAAATAGTTATTTAAAGAGAACTGTTATTGCAAATACATATAAACACATATTTCTGTTACATTAATTTAATGTTTAAATAGTGTATTTCAGTATTTTGCAAATATAAAATTAACCGTTTTAGGTCTTTACCGTTATGGGTTCCGAACGTGTCTTGACTTTCGCATTGTCTATGGATATGTCACTAATGTCACTGTCAGTTTTACAATTTTATTTAGGTTAAGTAAGGTTATTTTAATTAGGTTTCCTCACAAGTGTGATGAAAAACATTGTGTGTGCCACGGGCGGTAAAGGAATTACAAACTCGTGTTATTAAAGCCCTCGGCTTCGCCTCGGCCTTATAACAAACACTCGTTTGTAATTCCTTACTTACCGCCCTTGATACACAATGTACTATTTTAAACTAGCAGTCCCGGCTAACTTCTTTCAGCCTCATGAAAACGCGATCATTACACACTCTACCGGGTCTAATTATATTTTCAAATCATCCAGGCACCCACTCAAATATACAACAGCGTCAGTTACACTTCCATACTTATTATATTTCGATGGGGATCGTATAAGGACGTTAGTGGTACGCAGGTTCTTCAACTATACGGGTCATTCTCATTTTCGTGCACACAGTCATTACCGTTCGATCTAACCGTCATAATAGTGTCCGTCAAGATAGCGTACACCGTAAAGATATTCAGAATCTGATGCAGCCAATAAATAGTACCCAAATAGTACCGACGAAATACCTAGGTGAAAAAAATAGTACCCTTAAACTTTTCAAAATATAAGGCCTGTTCACGGTGTACGCTACCGGGCGTCAAGCTGGCGTACACCGTTTGTATCTCTGGAACGGCTTTGTTTTTGGAAACGATTTATATCTCAAAAAATAGTACCCAAATAGTATCCTAGGGCCCTAAAATTTTATTTCTCTAGCTATCGTAGAAGCCGAGATATTCCATAACTTAACGGTGTACAAAATTTCACACCGTCAAGCTGGCGTACCCGGGAATTCCTTATAGAAAGAGCTCACTATATCTCGGCTTCTACGATAGCTAGAGAAATAAAATTTTAGGGCCCTAGGGTACTATTTGGGTACTATTTTTTGAGATATAAAGCGTTTCCAAAAACAAAGCCGTTCCAGAGATACAAACGGTGTACGCCAGCTTGACGCCGGTAGCGTACACCGTGAACAGGCCTTATATTTCGAAAAGTTTAAGGGTACTATTTTTTTCACCTAGGTATTTCGTCGGTACTATTTGGGTACTATTTATTGGCTGCATCAGATTCTGAATATCTTTACGGTGTACGCTATCTTGACGGACACGTCATAATATTATCATGAATTCTTTTTATCATATGATTGAGTGAAATCATAATAGTATTAATTTTTTTATCGATAAGAAAGAGTAATAACGCCAACGGTAGTGACATCCATGGTAGTAAATAAACTATGTGCACAAAAATGAGGATGACCTATACCGGCCGTCGCGCCAAAAACACGTTAGCTGGCCCCCACGACGTGTTAATACGTGTTAAGCACCCTTTAAATGTAATCTAATGGAGCTTTAGGCTTCTGTTTAACTTGTACCTACTTCAATTTAGTACGTGTCTGTCAGTGTTAAGTAAAAAAATAAAATAACAAGAAAGGCTTTTTGCCTCACGCGCTTAAGAAATAGTACATTACACAACTAGGGTGGTAATACAAAGAAAGGCCGAGATCGCCGAAGTTTGCGGCCCGAGCTGCAAGCGAGGGACGTAAATATGCGATCGAGGGCTTTCTTTATTACCTCCCGTGTTGTGTACATCATTTATGTCTACACTTGGCCAGAAAGCGGCTTTTTCCGTACGCGCAGCGCCACTAAAGCCACTTTATGGCCAGGTGTGGCATAAAACTGCTAAAAAGGCAACAAAAATATTGTTCAATAGTTACATCAAATCGGGACTTACTCGCGTAAAATCGGACGTGTTGTAATGTAACGCCAATATTCGTAAAGGGAATAGCGGAGAAGACTCTAGGTAAGGTAATCATTTTTAGTTATTACATGCGATAAATCCTTTTTAAGAGCTTTTATTTAGCTCCAACTGTCCCGGTGTCTGTGTATCGAATCAGTTTAAGTTGTTTTATTAGGTACAACGAAAATAAGAGTCAAAAGTAAAATCATGGGAATGGTATAAACCTAGCTACACACCGGTATCTGTAAAAGGAATCTTTGAGCAAGTTTAGGGAGTCACGTACAGATAAACATCTATTTGGGAGTTCATAATACAACTTTTTGAAAGGAAATGGAGGTTCCTAAGTAACACAAAACTGTTGTATATCAGCTGAATTACTGTATTATGTAATCCTTGGCTGTGTAAACTAGCTGAATACGAGCTGCAACAGCACTATTATTACAGCTCTTATTCTACTGATTTGAGCACTTTTTATACAGCTTATAGCTGAATGCTATATAGTAACAGTGACCTCTAAAGCTGAACAATGACTGATTAGTAAAGTATGCGTTACTTATTATATACAGCGCATTGCAGCTGAGTATAAGGGAGTGCGTTACCTATTTTTCAACATAAAGTACAGGCGAGGACTATTTTAATGCTTCTACAAAGTTTAAAACTCACAAGTGGCAATATTGTGAATAATTTTCACTCCTGCGTCTCCATAATACGCTGTGTAAATTTGATGTTGTTTGTGCATTAAGTGACGTGATGTGGTGAAACTAATATTTATTTCGGTAAGTAATTCACTGATTTTTCCTTCGTAAGCGTAAAATTCGTATCAGAAAAGTTTCGAGCTGCCACAAGTGGTTCTCGTGTGAAACAATTCAGCCACAGATTCACGTAAATCTTAATAGTCGGTAACGTGTACGCAAGTATTAAATCAGTGAAACACAGACATTTAGGGATCCGTAGATTTTTTAGGGAAGCTTTACCACTAGGCATGCTGGTACAAGTTTAGAGCCCTCGATCGCATGTTTGCGTCCCTCGCTTGCAGCTCGGGCCGCAAACTTCTGCGATCTCGGCCTTTCTTTGTATTGCCACCCTAGTTGTGTAATGTACTATTGTATAGCTCAGTTATTTAGTTATTTAGTTAGTTATTTATTTTTGACCTTGTATAAAACTTGGATGAAGGAGCGAATTCTCCTAACACAAGTTTAGACTTAAAAGGAGAATTCGACACACTTGATATGACTGTTGAAAATAAATATATTTTTGATTTTTTGATTTTGATTTTTTGACAAGTATTCAGCTTTGTTAATGGGTTACATGTGATCTATTGTATAGCAGTATGCTATAATTTAGGGTCATATAAATTCACTACTAGTGATCATGTAGGCTATATAAGTACTACTTACTATAGGATAATAAGCTCTATCGATAAAGGTTCAATTATATCCAGCAAGATGCATTAATTATTTAATATGACAAGTAAATATCGGGGGACAATCTTACACAAATCGAGCTAGTGCCAAACTAAGCAATGCTTGTACTGTGGGTACTATTTAGACGACGACATACATACGTATATAGATAAATACATACTTAAATTGATAGAACACATTCATGACTCAGGAACAAATTACTCGTGCTCATCACACAAATTATTTACCCTTACCAGGATTTGAACCCGGGACCTCTAGCTTTGTAGGCGGTTGCATTCTCACTGAGCTAAACGTTTCGTCGAAGTGATCTTGCTGACACATCAGCTGTTGCACCGAACTAATAAACCAAACTCCTGAAACTAGGCTCTATCATCCCCTTAAGTGAACCAGTAAAGAGATCAGCTGATTCCAAATATTTTAAATATAGTAAACATTTATCTAATGCATTATTTATTTTAAATAGCCGGTATTTTCTCCGTCGTTTCCGCTAAAGTATCGGCAATATCCATCTAACATGGTAATCGAACCCGCGCCCCCGGGGAAATCAGGCAGGTAGATAGACTACCATTCGTAAATTGTATTAGGACGTCAATGTAATCTGTGGAAAATTCCTCTTAAGAGGCAACATGTGACACGGGGTCATATTGGAGTCATAACGTAAGGTGAACGCCAAAACAGGCCACTAGATTGACAGTTCAACGTAGAAAAAGTTACGTTTTTTGATACGAAGACGGAATTCATTAAATAGATAATGTATGTCGGCGTCAGGGGATAGGGGCCGTCAGGATGTCCATCAAACTGCCGAGGATTTGCAGTCGAGTGTAGATTTCCATAGGTTGGAGCTCGATAGTATCAATTAGATAGTAAATAAACAAAGAAACGCAGTGTAGTAGGTTGTGTTATGTTACGGGATGCGTCCCTTCGCCCAAAAGGCTCAGGTCAACCATCACTGACTCCAATTCCTTGTTCAGCACGATTACCAACTTTCTGACATGCCAAAGATTGACAAACCAATATCAGAACTAACAAGGAAGGGTACCCAAATGTCCGACTCCGATTTGATTCATTTTGATATACGTTATAGAGTAGTCTAAAACAGCAGGCACGTATTTTTTTTTTCTGTAGAAGTAGGAGGGTTTAGTCACTTTTGAATACTTTGAAGGGTAATTTCTCCTAAAAAGTTGAACTTGGGCAGCTAAAAAAAAATACGTGTCTGCTATTTTAGACTACTCTATAACATATATCAAAATGAATCAAATCGGAGTCGGACAGTTACCCAACTGTCCGACTTCCTTGTAAGTCAATTTTGAATAAATGTTATAGTAACGCTACCTAACACTCCAGCACTGTGACATGTATATCACTGAAATACAGGATGAAATTTTATTGATCGTCCAAATTTTTGCTAGGCATTAGGTATCAATAAAAGATGAAATTTCTGAAGAAACAAATGTAGGTAAAATTCGAAAAAATTATTAGTTACGTGAGGATTACGCGTATCGACGCGTAAGTTGCCTCGGCGACTCAATGCGGGAGCGAGGTAGGGGTCGCGGGGAGGGGACCGGTGCGGTAGTTCGACTATCCACGTCCTGGCTCCACCTTATTTGACCAGCTTCAAGATACCAAAATATAGCGATACAGCGCGAGAATGCTGCCTGCGTGATGGGCACTCTGCCGATGGGGCCCAACCTCAACTTGTAATTTTTTTCTTTTAGTTTTATTGTAGGCTGTAGATTATTAAATAACCACATTTTTATTAAAAAAAAAACCCGACCGCGGTGCACTTTGAAACTGCATAAAATCCGCCATTTTGTTTATTTTAACGAACTTCATACCCAGTGACAATCGCACCATCAAGACGAATCTAATGATGTATCATTTATCAAAATCGGATGTGCCGTTGAGTAGTTACGAGCGGACACAGGAACGGACCTACATACATACAGGTCAAACACATATAACCCTCCTTTGGGCTTCGCCGCAGTCGGGTAAATAGTTTTAATTTTTGTATGTTTTCATAATAAAAAATTCTTCAAATAACAAAAAAAAAATATTGTAGGTATCGTCATCTGAACAGCACATACAATACAAAGTTTCGTTTCCATAAGTTATTAGACGTAGGTTAAAATTATTGACTTCTAATATTTGATAGAAAAATTAAACGTGACCGAGTAGAGTAGTCAAGGATCGAATCGAATCCGGATTCAAAGTGGCCGCTTCAAAATTATGAAAATGGCCGAAATAACTATGGTAACTAATCAAAACTACGCTCACCAAATCACCGTTACCGAATCGTCTCCCGATTACCGACATCTCGATACAGAACAGTGGCCTCGAAACAAAGCTTTTTGAATATTTTTCAAAGCAAATGAAACAAAAGGAACCAACGGACCGTATCTCATTTGAATATCTAGGAGAGGCGGTTCTATGGAAATAATGTCGGTCAAATGAAAAGGCAGTACAATGTTTCGGTTTCATACATTTATAGTACCTTTTATCTTTCTAGAGTAATGTAGGTGCTTTTAAGATTTTAATTTTACTGCTACTTTTTCTGCAACGGCTGAATGGTGTAGCTCTCGTCTGAAGTAACGTGGATACCAATTTTGAACTTAATTGTAATCATGTTTAGTATATTTCCCGGAAATTAAGAAGCTTAACACAAATACACAGGTTCGTTCGACAAGGGGTTTCGTTAACGTCATATCACTACAATCGAATTACTTTGTAATCGAATGTCAACTTTATTGCAACGTGTTAAAGTCAATTTCGTTTATACCAGTATCGATAAGTTAAACCGAAGTTGGTGGTAGTAGCCAGACAAGTAAGAATCACTAACTATATAGACTTAAATGTAAAACCTTGAACGAATGATGTATAACGATGATAAGTTGCATAAGTTTCTGTCAAAAAATGTTGTACTTTATATAAAAGAAACATTTTTTTTTTTTTTTATGAAATAGGGGGCAAACGAGCAGATGGGTCGCCTGATGGTAAGCAATCACCGTCGCCCATAGACACCTGCAACACCAAAAGAGATTTTGTCTCTTCATTAATTATTTTTTTAATGCGGGTACATTACACCACATTTTATGTTACATATATAGATACAAGAAATCAAAGTACATAGAAAAATTAAATGGCACTCACCTGTGTCCAGACCGGGAATCGAACCCTGATTGAGTCGCTGGGCCGGAAATCCGGAGGTACCGGGTTCGATTCCCGGTCTGGACACAGGTGAGTGCCATTTAATTTTTCTATGTACTTTGATTTCTTGTATCTATATATGTAAAAAATGTTTTTTTTTATGACAAGATTTTATTGCCGACTGTACTTTTTTTGTATAATCGCAAATTGCACGTCAAAACTAATCAAAGCTTAAACACGGTTGTGTACCTTGTGTAATTTTGAATATCCTATGGCTACCATTTGGCTCCATCATCAGATCAGCTTCATGTCCTAATAATATTGCATTGTCATCTGACTTACTTATCCTGCCAAAGTTTCAGCTCAATCGGAAACAAGGAAGTGGGTAAAATTTGACAAGATTTGATTGCAGACAAACTCCGGGACAAGTGAAACTAAATAAAAGTTTGTAAAAATTCATAGTGCGAAATAAAATAATATGCCATACTGCATGCCAAATTTTGTTCAGTGTATTGTATTAAATATTGTAGCGCAAGATAAACACTTCAAAAATAATCTTTCGAATAAGCTAAAATAGTGCATTACTTACCTAGGGCGGTAAAACAAAGAATGTCTCAGATCGCAGGTACCTAATTGTCGCCCGAGCCGAAGGCAAGACGATAACATGCGATCTAAGGTTTTTTTTCTACCGCCCGTGGTAAGTACTAGTACATTGTGTATCAAGGGCGGTAAGTAAAGAATTACAAACGAGTGTTTGTTACAAGGCCGAGGCGAAGCCGAGGGCTTTAATAACACGAGTTTGTAATTCCTTTACCGCCCGTGGCGCACACAATGTTTTTCATCACACTTGTGAGGAAATCTGATTAAAATAACCTTACTTATCCTAAATAAAATTGTAAAACTGACAGTGACATTAGTGACATATATCAAGACGACAAGTCACGTTCGGAAACCATAGCGGTAAAGACTTAAAATGGTTGATTTTATATTTGCAAAGTACTGAAATACACTATTTAAACATTAAATTAATGTTACAGAAATATGTGTTTACATGTATTTGCAATAACAGTTCTCTTTGAATAAATATTTCTGTAATAAAAGTTAAAAAAGTAAGTTGGCGTTTTCTTTGAGCATGACAAATAAGAGTAAAACAGAACCAGCGTTTCATTTTTAAAAAGAAAACCATTACGCCCTAGGGCGTAATAGGTCATTTACGGCCCGCAAAACCTACGTGTAATGACACCATTTTCGAGCAAGTGTGATGAAAAAAATTTTACGTCTCCCCAGGCCATGAAGAGGGTTTTTCCGCACGCGTAGCGGGCGCTAATTGCCACTTTATGGCCGGGTGTGAAGTAAAATAGAAAATTCAAAAGAGGATCCCCACTATTTTAAATAGCGCCGCATTTAGTGTTAAAATTAAACTTTTTATCGTAGCGGAGGCCTAACTAGCTCGTAAATAAGAATCGGGAAGGAATGCAAAGTTCCATCGCTATAAACGGAACGGCCGCAGTTTTCATGCAAATTATAGTTTCCAGTCTTAAGACCATTTAATTTATTGCACGGAATATAAAACAGTTCACGCACTGAGCGAAAAAAGCGCGTTTATTTTTGATCGATTTAATGTACCTAAGAACTTACTGATTGCTTAAAAAAATAAAATACAGGAAATTTATTTAACGTCACAACGTTACCATTAACAAACGGACAAAAAAACACAAAAATCTGTTTTTTTTTTTAATCTGGTGTGCCATTGCTATCTTATTTATGTTACCTTTTAATTTTCCCTATTATTATTACTATTCTAGTCCTTAACTTTTCAGGTTAGACTTCTTGTAATAAATATAAAATACGGCTTTAAGATAATTCTATACACATTTCCGTAAGTAACTACTGATAGGCATCGGCAGTCACTGATCACCAACCTTTTGATTATGTATTCTCGTCTAACGATTTTGGTCGTGTTCTGACGTGAAGTTATGATTCTGACTTGACTACATGATTTGGGTCGAAAAAGCTGTCTTCTGCCCAAGGATACTGCTTTTATACCACTAATATCAAATACACGTAACCCGAGAAATATGTTGATAAAGCTTACGATAAGATGAATAATTAAATTTAAAAAATATAGCACTCTAAAAACGCTGCGCGTAGCTCTAAAACGTCCAGAAAGCGCAGCGCGTATCACAGTACGTCGAGCACCGTTTTTATGCGACTAAGTCCCTCATTAACATACATAATTTGAGTTTGCGCCAGACAAATTGGAGTATTAGCTGGACCAACTGCATTGTTGGACTTTTTAAACAAATGTATGATAATTAAAACAATCCCCGATCAACCTTGAAATGCCTGGCAGAATATTCCAAATGAATAATGCATCGGTTAGAAGAGCACACTTCGATTCCATTTTAGCCGCGCCGGTATCGTCGTAATGAGAGCTAACATGGGTCTGTCTACACAAAAACTCAAAATAAAATCAAATCATACAGTATGATTTGATTTTGTTTTGAATTTTTGTGGGGGACTTTCTGCGAAGGTTGAGAGTTTTCTATTCTTTAGCCTACGCACTTAGCCAACAGGCAAGTTTATTTTTAACCCCCACGAAAAAAGAGGGGTAGTTAGGTAGTTAAGTTTGACGCCAATGCCTGTCTGTCTACCTGTCGGTGTGTCTATCTATGGCATCGTAGCTCTCGAGCGGATAGACCGATTTCGATGCGGTTTTTTTTAGGTGAAAGAAAGTTTCTTCGTGGGTGTTCTTAGCTATGTTTGGTAAAAATCTATTCAGTAGTTTGAAGAGTATCAGCTCTATTCCAAAATGATTTAAGGCATTTTCGGCATAAAATTTAATTTAAATACAAAAGTAACATTTAAAAATTATGATTTTTTTTATTTTAGTTAGAGTATAGCTGTGTTTTGAACTTTGAACTGCATCCATTCCGAAGTAGAATATTGTGCTACATTACACATAGTATTTTGTTACAATATTAATAAAAAGGTATTAAATACTTTAACCACTACAAATCTAGAAACACATTTGACATCAAGGACCTTAAAATAAATAGCCGGACGGAGGCTCGCCAACAGAGAACTGAAGCCATTTCGAATGCGCCGGTTGCTTGTACTTACGAGCCGCACGCACACATCAACTAGTTTTTTCCTATTGCGAGCAGCACACACAGATAGGTAACCGGCCGATTAGACATGCTTCAGTTCTTTGTTAGTGATGCTCTATCCAGTTATTTATTTGAAGGTCCTTATTTTACAGAAAGAAAATAAAAATAATCACCACTATGACAAGAACGTAAAACAGAGTTTTATAAATACTGCCAACGAACTACCAAACAAATCAGCATCCATGCACTTCTCATTGTACAGTCTGCACACGGGTTACAGATATGAGTGTTGTACATGTTTTGTTCTGCTACCAGCCCTACACACAAACAACAACAACAACAACAACAATGCCCTACTATGGCAACTACACTCACGTCACTTCGGCCATACACTCACGAAAACCAATGTTTTGAAGGAGTACGGGGGCATCCACCACATCAGTGCAAGTACGCCTAAGAGAAAGATGTTGAATATTGCAGCTGAGGATACATAATCAACATATTTTCCACCCACACGGAATTCTACTGTTTTTACGAACTTCTTCTGCAGCCTTTCAATTCTATCAAGGTTTATCAAGCCTCATGTAAGTTCGGCGGGATAAATCTAACACCCCAAAACAAAATCTCGTGTTGGTTAGAATATATAATGATTTTCAAGTTGAAAAAGGATTTCATCGACCAAGTGCGAGTCGGATTCGAACACTAAGGGTTCCGTACGCCATGAAACACATTTCTTGTGGGGGTTCAAGATAGAGTCCTGTGACAGACGGATAACTGTACATATGAACAGCGGTGTCTTATTAATAGGGATGCGTTGGCACTCTTTGGATCCGGAACCCTAAAAATCACTTAAATAGAATTAGCAATTTTCCGTGAACCCTATTGAGTTCACGCGTCAATAGGCATGTCTCGAACAGACCGGGTCATCCGGGACCTTTCTACCTACAGTCCATAAAAACGAAGGAAAAGCGACGTAAAATAATACTAAAAAAATACTGCGTAGCTACTTGAAATTAATGAGAGAAAAGTTATGGCAGCCTGGTGGCAATTTGCTTCGTATAAAATGTTGTTAGTGCTTTTCAAGCAAATTTGTGTTGGAAACTACTTAGCGGTAGCATGCGGGTGGAAAAATCCGCGCGTGGAAATAAAAAGATAATAAATTCGCAGTTTCATGTATAAAGTCATTCGAGTTTGTGATCTTAAAAACGAAGTAACCATAGAAGATATTTTAAGCATTATCTCATTGCTTTTAAAGGGAAACCAAAGACAAACTAAACTTTGTCGGCTTACACCATGTCATACTCTTGGACGCATAACAATTCGCAGTTTCTACACTTAAATTTGTTCATCTTATTAACAACATACATAGTTATAATGAAACAACAACATGTTATATAGGTAAAACAGATACCATGATGGCGAACTTAGGACAACATTAGATAAGGAAAATCTTAGAGCAACACGGAAGGGAGTCACCATTTATTTTTTGCCTATTTATTTTCATAAACTTCCTCTGGGACAAGCTGCACATAAAAATATTTTATGCCACACCTTGCCATAAAGTGACTTTTTCCGCACTGCGCGTACGGAAAAAGCCGCTTTCTGCCCAAGTGTAGTGTAATGTACTATAATCTGCCGTCCTATGACTAAAATAGACTAACCTCTATGAAGTTGTATAGAGGTTAGTCTATTTTTAGATATCGGACGGCAGTATATCAGATATTGAATAGGTACTTGATATTGAATATTTTTATATGCAGCTTGGCCAAGAGGAAGTTTATGAAAATCTATAGGCAAAGATAGGATATATACATGGTGCCATTGTGATATATACAGGGTGTCACTGTGATATATACTGGGTGTCACTGTGATAATATACAGGGTGTCACTGTGATATATACAGGATGTCACTGTGATATATACAGTGTCACTGTGTTATATACAGGGTGTCACTGTAATGTGTACTGTAATGTGTACTGTGTATGTGTCACTGTGATATATACCTAACACTCCTCCTCGTTTCGCTCGTCGTTGTACTTTAGGCAAATTTAAGGCTCTTGACAAGTAAACTTTTAACCAGTTCGCCATACATAGAATGAAATAAGTATTTGGTGTTTTAAGCATTATTATTATTATTATGCATACACTTGGTCAGAAAGCGGCTTTTTCCGTACGCGTAGCGTGCGGTAAAAGCCACTTTATGGCCAGGTGTGACATAAAGAATAAGAATAAAGAACATTTGTTACAGAATCACAGTAACAAAACATACCAGCCACTAACATTAATATCTCTCTTAAACTTTACTCGGAGGAAGGATCTTGATCAGACGAGGGCGTATATTGAATCCTGAACGAAGCGAACGATTGTACAATAGAATTTCGAGCGTAGCGAAGGATTCTAAAGTATAATCCGGAGCGTAGTGAGGGATTCAAGTGTTAACGCCCGTGGTGAAAATAATTTTGCTACCATGTGACACATACTGCTTTTCACCTACCAAAATAGCGATAGTTAATGAAAGAGCATCAATTTGATCCCTTTTATGAAGGAGCAAAATACTTTTTTCTGAATAGGAGGTGTGAAAATTATATTTATGTCCCCGCCCCTTACCCAAGCGCATTTAATTAAACAACCTAATTAATATCGTTAATAATTATAAAATATGACGTATATTATCTGGCGGGGCACAGCTGCCGCACTTTGTTGTTCCGAAGTAATCTTGCTTTAGCGCAAAACTGTCACTGTGAAATATTAAGGTGCCCGGTATAGGCAAAGAGCCGACGGTTATTTTGGACACGAAAAAATATATACGGTAAAACTTTATATGAAAGAAACATGTCTCACACACACACACACACACACACACACAGGTCACACACACAGGTCACAGGTGAGCGCCATTTAATTTTTCTATGTACTTTGATTTCTTGTATCTATATATGTATATACGGTAAACCTTCTAGTACTACATATGAAAGAAACATGATGATTCTTTATTTGTTTTTAATGCGGGTAAATTACACCACATTTTAAATTACATATATAGATACAAGAAATCATGTGTAAATACGTGTTCTCATAGATGGCGTTTAGGTTAAAAACCTATTAAACTAGAATAATACGAAAGTCAAAGTAGATCTGCGTGCTCCGGTGGCCAAGTGATTAAGGCGCTGGGTCGGAAATCCAGAGGTACCGGGTTTGATTCCCGGTCTGGATCACAGGTACCATATAATTTTTTTATGTACTTTGATTTCTTATATCTATATATATAATATGTAACTTCTCTTGATCTTAACCAAGTCGTTAGGCCATCTTGCGGGGGACGACCCAGCTCTTCGATTCAGCTGCGTCTTCCAATGAGGGTATTTAGAAATCAGAAATCCGCCAGCTGGCAGCAGGGTGGCGAAAGGTCTATTTGGCAGTAGATGTCAAAATCAGGTGGTGTGATTGGTGGATCTTGACGCCTACTGTCAAAAAGACCTTGCGCCACCCTGCTGCCAGCTGGTGGGTTTATGATTTCTAAACACCCTCATTCGCGGTCTCTTTTCTATAAACTTTCGGCCATCAGTACATTGGAGCCATACACAGAAATATGTATATCGAGGTAGAAAAGTGGAAAAAGTGTATGTACCTCGCGTTCTAAAGGAAGTGGCGGCGACCTACTTTGCACGCCGTTAACTTCAGTTGCCTATTTGTAAATCTCATATTTGTAAATCTGATAATAATAGTATAATTATTTGTTGAAATACCACCGATTTAAATGGACAATTTATGTATTTCATCATCATCATCTCGATTCCCATACAAACCGACGAACTATTTCCTTGTATCTCGATATATTTCTGTGGAGCTATATGCCAAGCCCAATGCCAATTTAACTTACTAACTCTGGCGGCTATTTCATTTCATTTCATTTATTCAATATTAAACACAGCATTACAGTTAAAACTAAGACACTGAGAAATCATATACAGTGTGTAAGTCTAATACGGGCGAATCTCTTAACGGTGGTGAGTATAGGACAAAGTGAAGGTAATTAGATAACATTTACTTAAAGTTGCAACAATAATTTTGTCCATACAAAATAATTCAGCCCGCAATGTAATGCAAACACACTCACGTTAAACGCTCGTTGACAGTTACGTTGACATTTCGGTACCGCCGTACCGCAACCATGTTTACAGTACATTGCTGCTGAGAAATTTAAAAAATAACAATTATGGGGTCGTAATGAACTGCAACTTAAAAAAACCTTTTACTTCATGATTACACTAATGAATACTATGTCCGTTTTAATTTATCGCCCGTATTAGACTTACACGCTGTATGTAGATATCAAAAAAAGAAAGAAATACAAACAGCAACAAATATTACGATAATCCAATTTTATAGCTACACAAATTAACATATTATGGCCGACTGACGCGTATCCATCGCCTCACAGAACCTCAGACATTCTCTACAAACTGCCGCCCATCTACATGCAAAAATATCGCATTCTGGTGCCGACGCAAGAAGCGCGTTAAGGTGTTGCAGAGCACGGTTATGTTGATACTAGTTATTTTACGGATTTCCTCATTGTCACTAGAACGTCGAGTAAAATTAGCGAGCTCTTGGACTATGTAGCACCTGGTTGAGATAAAATGCAACAGGTTGCTTAATTACGAGAAGGCTTAAGACTACTGACCCATCATGGACTCGGAGCCCCATTTCGATGGGACGGCATTTAGGAGGATAAAATCTCAATTAACCTTTCTAAAAAGCGGCCAAGTGCGAGTCGGATTCGCACACGAAGGGTTCCGTACCGCGAGTGAGCAAAAAAAACAAGAAAAAAATTGTTTTATTATTTGTTGTTTTAGCGGCAATAGAAATACACATACTGTGAAAATTTCAAGTCTCTAGTTAATACGGTTCCAAAGATACAGTACTGTGACAGACAGACAGAGGAGGTTTAGGAATAGGGTTCCGTTAGTACCCTTTTCGAACGGAACCCTAAAAACAACCAACTTCAAACATTGAATATACGACACTAAAAAAATCCCGACACAGTCCCCATTAGACGCGAGAACTGGTATGCGATTTTCATTTCATTGCGGCGATTAATCAATCAACTGCACTCATCATACCTAGGTAGCCCACAACGTAATCAAACTCGCATATGAGTTCTTGCCCCATCTAAATGGAGCCATACTATACTACAGTGGCGTGGCGTAAAATATATCCTTGGGCAAGCCGGTGCAGATTTGCCGTACATCTTCTTTAAGAGCTAAAGAATAAGGTTGCGTGACATTAGGCAATCCGGTAGGAATCGAGTTCTTTGGACACACGCTATACTATAAAAGTGCTGAAATTGCTATACATATGGCTATAAATTTAAGAAGTTCGCTCTACTCCTCAGACCACTCAGATCCTATCATCAGGATTGGGTTTTGAAAAAATGGCAGTAATCTAAAATTCTTCAAAGTTCATAGTTCTAGGTCAACGGATAGTACCTACCCTTTGGTTTCCTTGAGAGTGTCAAATTTTACATTTTATGCAGCATTAACGGCCGTATTTTTTTTGCACGTTAACTTAGAAATTAATTTTTTTCACAAATTCACGGGACCATAGACCTGAGTAATTTCAACTCAATACCCCCACGCGTTCTAGAGATAAAGGGTCTTGACAGACGGACAGACAGACGGACGGGCAGACGGAAAACAAAGTGATCCTATAAGGGTTCCGTTTTTCCTTTTGAGGTAAAGTACCCTAAAAACACCAAAACTCGTCTTGAATTACAGAACAAATAACCTTTATGCCGCACCTGGCAATAAAGTGACCTTTTCCGCACGCTGCGCGTACAGAAAAAGCCGCTTTCTGGCCAAGTGTAGACATAAAATAACACGGGAGGTAATAAAGAAAGCCCTCGATCGCATATTTACGTCCCTCGCTTTCAGCTCGGGCTGCAACCTTTTGCGATCTCGGCCTTTCTTTGTATTACCACCCTAGTTATGTAATGTACTATAATCGATAAACATTTCAAACCTAGGCCTAACTTAAAGGCCTCCAAATAGCCTTTTCTAGTATTGTAAAGATATAATTCTGCATCTTATCTTTGATGTGTGTTTCTTTATGAATTGTAAATAAATAATGCTAACATGTGTCCTTATTATATTATAAGTATCGGGCGAATTACATCAAAGGCCTTTTCAGCAGGTACTTAATAAAAGATAATAAAAACCTCTTTATTTCCTCAGCTGAGGGCGTGGGCGTCTCGATTTGTATTTATTTGATGTACTTACAAGTATAATTGTGTTGGGCCATTCACAAGACGAATATGTATCTATAAAATATAATAACTATCACTACATACACCGTGGGCCCGTATAACCCGACCAACTTTAACCATAGATTCTAACAACTATTAGAAGTAAAAAAAGTTATGTGACGTATAGTCGATTAACGCTTACTTTCCGAGATATTCATAATTTTTAAAATAAAAACTCCCAAGTGTGTAACAAGCCCTAATAAATGTGACTAAGATACTTTTACTGATTTTCAAAACTTTAACTAAACAGCAATTAACCTTCGCAGTATTAGATGGAAAGCGATTACAAAGCCAAAATATTGACCTTTCGTTTCCATTTTAGCTTTTTTTTTCTTTTTAATAACTTTTCCTCTAGTAAGGACATGTTTATAACGAGGGACTGAATTTATTGATTTGTTTTGTTCCATAAGACTATTAATGTAAAATGACCAAATTCGACCTATGTTGATATAACGTTATTTACTTGTAATACCATCAGGAATACTTGGTTAAAGTTGGTTGGGTTGTACGGGCTCACGGTGTATAATGCGGTGTATAGCATACGGACATCCGGTGGCAAAAGTAGAACATGTCACATTTATGGTATTTCATTCCATTTATAATTCTGACAATTAATCGGTATACTAATGACTAAATAATTCACTTTACAACATGGACTCTGATTTAAATGAAAACAACGAGGACGATGATGAAGAATACTTTAGTCCAACCGTCATTTGTAAACTCTTTTTGGTCTGCTTTTGACTTAATTAATTTGAGAAATAATATGAAAAATAATTCAATATTATCATTCTAAAAACGTTAACGGCACTATTTTAAATAAAATTTTTAATTATGACTGATTTAGAGAAATCAACAAAAAAAATACTGGAATTCGGTATGTTTGTCGGTTTATCTGTTTGTTGTTTGGGCTGGACTGAACCGATTAATCGTAAGAAAAACTGTATTGGGAGACAATCTTAACTTTGCTGGTAGAAAACTAGTGTTCTCGTACATCCACATAGGTCGCGGTTAGTTTAATAACTAAATAAGTTTGTGTTACGATTTTTATGAATTTCTAAAAAACGATGCATGTTAGGAAAACCATTACATTTTTTCTGTAATATTCAGGATTTAATTCAAATTCATTTATTTCGTCATACATAGGTAATATAAGGTGACAGTTGTGGTAAGATATAGTACAGCTATGATGTGCCTTTTGGTGTACGAAAGTTTGGCAAGTCGAATTATAAGTATTAATTAATCGGTAATTAATACACATTTTTCTATTCAGTAATTCCGGAGATAATAATAATGGTATTTTTTTAACGTTTTTCGTCCTAAATCTAAAACTACCTACATGTTTAAGAAAAAAAAACCCGTCAGCGTCCCGTAACTGTACTGGCTAAAGCTAGAACCCTGAAATTTCAGGGATATATAGGGCACAATAAGACTTATATATATTCTCAATATCATTCAATTTGAACGTGTAGTTTAAGAACTATTGCATTTCAAAGTTCCTTAGTTTTGTCACTGACTCACTGATTCACTGACTGATGACCATCATAATTCTAAGGTACTTCTAGCAGATCTAGAAGCTCCAAATTTTAAACATAGTTAGTTTTTAGCCTATCAAGTTCTAAAAAACCTAAAAATATTGCAATTTCAGTCACAACTGCACACATAAGTTTGTAATCCTATACAAATACATGGGATTACAAAGTTAGTTTTACAGTTTAAATTGAAAAGAATGGATTGGAATGTAATAAATAAAGAAAGACCAGATCAGTACCGGGGGGGGTATCAACAGAACTCGATTTCCACCTACTTGCTTATTATTTAACTGTGGAGGAACACATTTTATAGATCTAATAATAGGCAAGTCGGTGGAAATCGAGTTCTATTGATACCCCCCCGGTACTGACTTGGTTTAACTTTACATCTCAAAACTTTTTTGTTGCAGTACTGCGTTGCGAGACTTGCATCTAATGTGTTAGCATGTAATGTTTTTCATGGGATATTTATCATTTAATTACAAATGCATAGTTTTCAGATTTTTCACTATACTTGAAGTAGAAAACGGTATTACTTGCCAGATTACATAGTTCTAGGTCAACGGAAAGTACCTTATAAATTGATCGAGTTGAGTGTCGAAATCCCTTTCTATTCAATATAGTGCGAAATTGACAAGTCATCCCCTTCCGCGCGACAAGCAAGACAAGTCCTGTTGAATCTGTATGCGGCAGGATAGCCTTTAAAATCCAAACATGGGTTATAAAGACCCCAAATATCAACTAAACGCATTCAAAATGGGAATTAACCTGAACAATGGCGGATTTATCACGCTAACCGTGTTAGTTCACTTTACGCAGATCAGTATCATTCCCGCCATGAATCATGTCGCTTGTCTTGTAGTTTATTCTATTATACCTCGCGTTCTGAACTACCGTGACGCGTGTGTCCTAAGTTATAAACTGCAGCGGCGAAAAAGTTTTTGTATTTATAGGTGTACAACTCAGTTGCGAGATTTGTGAGTCTAGGTATGAGTGAGGTGTGGGGAAAGGAAAGGGCAACGGCAAGGCTATCGTACCTCAACTATCCACTTCATGCATATCCCGATTTTAATAGTACTTTTTTAAAAGCTTTTTATTAACTTGCAATGTTCGTTAGTATGTAAGTATGCTAAGAGCAAATCTTGTAAACTGAATTGGGGCCATATCCTGACTTTAGACGTTTGTGATCACCAAAGGGTGTACCATGGATCTGATCTGATTATGGAGTGAGAAAATGGTAAAGGGAAAAAGAAAAAGCTTGTCTTTAAAGTATATATTTTGACAGAAACCTATCATTTTATTTTATAATTTGCTGTTAATTTACCGAGTTGTAGAGTATCATATAAAAGAGCTGACACAGGGTATTTCTATTTTTCCTTGTACCCAATTAAGAGCCCAATTTAGCGTGGAGAAATTTTGCCTCTCGGTTGCGCACTTTTCAATGGTTAGAATTAAAAAAATATATAGTATGAGATATAAAAAAAAATAGTTTGGGATCATTGGGTTGATGGAACTACAGTTGGGGAATTTTACAACAGGTTAAACAGGCTTACTGATCCATATAGTTAGAAGTAAATCTGCTGGTATTCGCTGCCTCGGGCATGTTTCATCTCACCTGAATAAAACAAAGGTAAGATCGCCAGTCTCCTGTACAGATGGGTAAATCCGGACTTAAATAATTCGAATCCGTAAGCGGTTCCGATTTCTTATCGACTCGTTCTAAATCTTATCGAATCCATGGAGTTATTAACTCCGACTAGGTCCTAATCTATCGGTACGGAGCCGAATAAACTACACCGCAAACTCGTGGCGCGGAGCGAAGCGCACATTATTATTAGTCAATCAAAATGAGCGACTCGGAATGAATTGATCTAACTAAAGGATTCAAAAGAGTTGAAGAGTCTTTAAGCCGGAGGCGGAACCGAAAGCGGAGCTGGATTTAATGATTCGAATCACTCATCGGAGTCGATATTACCGATCTCTAGTCTCCTGTATCTTGGGCGGCAGTGATAAATTCGGGCAGGTAATGGGGTGTCAGACGCCAGGCTAACGAGATTCAGACGGCGGCTCACGTGCTATTTTACTATTTCTTCCTCATATACGCCTAGCCGGGTCTAAGCGCGATTAGTGTCACAACTTTATAATAAGACCTTTACTGCCTAATATAGGCTACTTGACAGGTTTCTGAAAAGTCAATCTGATTGTTTAATGATGTCTGTTGAGCACTCAGAAAGTGGTAATTTTTAATTCTTTTGTGTATTTTTTCCGAAAAAAGCAAATAAAAATGCACTTTTAAAATTAGCCGCCAAAACGGTTTCTCGGACAATATGGCGTCTATGACGACACATAATAGTAAACCGACAAATGTCAACGAGGATCGCATAACGTTCTACCTTTAAAAATAGGATTGATAGATGCTGTCGATGCTGTTTACTATGGTGTGACGTCATCGGCCAATCCAAACCGTTTTCGATAAAATGGCGACAGATAAAAAATAATCAATTTTCATCCGAGTTTTATAAATAAATTATCCATTTATTTTTAGTAATATTGACGTAAATTGGTTTTAATACTTATAATTAATACATATATCCATAATTCTTCCATTATTTTTCACACTGTCAAGTAGCCTATTGTCAGAAATAATTTATTGGACTCCGCTGGCTTAGCAATGAAAAGAGGATTGGTAAGAATAGAGTAAACAAGAAGACGGAAAAGTTCGCATTTGTGTTTGTATACATAACCATTGATTCTTCTTTTGTTTCTGCATGGTTTTATGTACAATATATCTATGTCCGTTTATCCGCTCCTATGTCCGCTCGTAACTACTCAACGGCTCCACAGATTTTGATAAATAATACCGTCAATAGATTAGAGTGTCACTGGGTACATACAACTCTTAAGAAATCAAAATTGCGGATTGTACGCCCTTTAGTGTGCGGGTTAATGAAACGAAAAAGAAATTAAAGGCGAGTGGGACCTTTGGCTTTAAAATGAGAGTACGAAAATATTACATGTTTTTTTATTGCGCAGTCAAATTTTTTATAATTTAATATTGATAGCTTGTTATAAAGTCAATTAAATTTAAAGACCCTATGTGATTTGGTCTACTCGCATACAAAATATGTTCCCAATCTATTCAATTGTTAACATGTTATTTATAGCTTGGCAAAATCGTTGGTGACACTCCGATGGTCCGCGGGCGACGGGGGACGAAGTACAGCGGGCCGGTATGAAGTATGCCGCAGCGGGGGCCGTCTGTGTGTGCAGTGAGTGCAAGAGCGTCAGTCGGCCGCCGGTCGTGTTGGCGGTAACTTATGTTCATAATCACGGCTGCACATAACAAAAAGCACACGAGATAACCACGCAAAGATGAGGCTGCCGATTGGCAAAGTTATTGGTTTTCAAGCCCAACAAATTGTACATAATGTATCTATTTTAAAAATTGCTTTCTGGCTGCAGGCTTGGGCGGCAGTTCTTTTCCAGGTGAAATAACTGCATCAATCGTCTGTAGCGGTGCTCAATACGTCATGGTACCCCGCCCCCCGCGTGGATCATGGCAACATCTAAACCTCCAAATATCCGAACATCTTCATAAACTTTCACGGTAATAATATTTATGCCACACCTGGCCATAAAGTGGCTTTTTCCGCACGCTGCGCGTAGGTTTTCCGTACAGTCCCTTTCTGGCCAAGTGTACACATAAAATGATGTACACAACACGGGAGGTAATAAAGCAAGCCCTCGATCGCATATTTACGTCCCTCGCTTGCAGCTCGGGCCGCAAACATCTCCGATCTCGGCCTTTCTTTGTATTACCACCCTAGTTGTGTAATGTACTATAGACTATAGTACAGTTTATTTAGCTATAACGAGGGAAAAGAAATATATCCCCAATTCTTTTTGAAGAATTTAGAATGCATTCCGGGTGTTTCCATGAAAACGCTCGCGTAACATCAAAAAACGTTCGCTAAAAGTGAAGTGCGATACATCCATGTCCCGGCAAAAAATCTAGCTTTGGAGTATTCGGAAACGTTTCGTTCGTTACTAGCTGAGTTTTAGGTGTATATACAGAGTGTCCCAGGACTATGCGACATGAAGGGAAAGTATCTCAAATATTGTAGATAGGATATTTTTCTGAAAGAACACTTTATTTTGAATTATTTATGAATTACGAACATACGATACCATGCAATTTGGAGAATTAAAAATTTAAATGTTAAATTTTTTGGGCCTCTTTTTGTTTAACATGCTGTGTTATTTGAGAAAAAAATATTCTAATGGGTAACCTTTTCGATCGGTGTAATAACATTAAAAATTGTTTCCTTTTTCATATTTAGTGAATTCGATTCCTGGTTAAGGCAGATGATCAAAATCTTTGAATGTAGTTCCAACTATTTTTAAAAATAAAATAGATTCTTTTTTCAGCAAAATATCCTATCTATATATCTAAATATTTGAGGTACTTTCCCTTCATGTTGCATATTTATTTATTTATTTTATTCATTTATTAAACTTTATTGCACAATAATAAATAACCCTCCTTTGGGCTTCGCCGCAGTCGGGTAAAAAGTACAATTGGCGGACTTAATGCCTTAAGGCATTCTCTACCTGTCAACCATTGGGTAAAACAGAGATTTTTAGTTGGTGCAGGATTGTTTAAAGGCGAAACGACATCAGAGACTCAAATCCGACATCAGAGACACAAATCATTGCATAGTCTTGGGACACCCTGTATATACTGTAGTTGTTAAACACACGGGTTCTAGATATGACAAAGTGTTTTGTTTTTGTTTGTTTTGTTACCACGGCAAAGTACCTATTGCTGACGGCTTGAAGCACAGTGGAAAATAGCTCCGCACCGTTTTTGTAGCTCTTTGTTTACCTATCAAAACTGTGTTGTCACCACAGAAATATATCGAGATTTCTAACTCGAAAGAGTACCTCCTTAAAAAACTTCTTTGCTCACCGTCAACTTCAGTTGCCGTCAAAATGACTGGAAATTGTTTATAATCTGTGTTATTTTTTATGTTCATGTCGATTTTATATAAATAAAACTACAAAATATAGCAAACATCGTCTATAGATTTTTTAACGGCTGAACGCCGTGATGCTGTGTCAGAAACAAATGAGTCGTTTTCAAAAAAAGATGTCCATAGTTAGGGCTTTATTAAACCAAGTGTTAATTATTTCCTTTGTGTAACGAAAGTTAACTATAAAATTATATGGTATCTTTCGTTACACAAAGGAACAAGATTAACTTTTTGTTTAATTAAGGTCTAATGGAATGGAAATTAAAAAAAAACATCTTGCAGGCCTAGGCCGGCAATGTTATATGAAATTCCATTAAAGGCCTCTCGTCTCGCCGCACCGGAAACCAGGTACTTTGCGGCCTATAAGGCACGTAATGTCAATATTTCACTGCATGTTTGAGAAAAATCTAATTATGACTCTTACAAAATTTCACGAGAATCACGAGAGAAGATAGAGCACAGCCGGACATCCGCCGGCCGGACAGACAGACATCCATCCAGTTCTGCCTAAGCTGAAACGGAGACTCTTCGCTCGGTCAATTACACTTCCCAAAGAGCTGGCAAAGTAAAAGAGCCCTTGAGAGACCTACAATCAAATAATTGACATTGGATTAGTTGATTAAATAAATGTTGATTCATCAGTAGGTAATAGTGATAGGCTCGAATAATCTTTAGTGCAATAAATTTCGAGTTATCATTAGTTATCACTCTGTACTTTGTTTTATTTCTTTATCAACATTTATCTGAATACAGGATTTGTCAAACTGTTACTAAATTGTTATCACTCTTAGCTATTAACAAAAACCAAACTGGAGGAAAAAAATTATCAAAAATATTGCAAGATTGAATGTTGAAGTTCATTCTCTGATAAGGTTAAGACGATTCGAATCGGTCGGTTTTCCATACAAACCAAAAGAGGGTCATTGTTTGCTTCTACGTCATCAATTGTGTTTGAAATGTGTTTTTAGCACATTACACAACTAGGGTGGTAATACAAACTGCAAACGAGGGATGTAGGTAAATATGCGATCGAGGGCTGTCTTTATTACTTCCCGTGTTGTGTACATCATTTTATGTCTACACTTGGCCAGAAAGCGACTTTTTCCGTACGCGCAGCGAGCGAAAAAAGCCAATTTTTTGCCAAGTGTGGCATACATTTTATAGCTTGATATATTTTATTTGCGCGAAACGACATCAGAACTCTCAAAAAGCCAAAAAATATATAATTTTAGCAAAAAACGTTTAGTTTCAAATGACGCTGATAGGTGGCGCAGACCTTAAAGAGCCAATCACACGTTCTGATTCTCGTTTTTTGAGACTTCTCATCTCATTTCGCGCAGACAACATGTATCAAGCTATGAAATAAAACTTGTTAAACATAATTGATGTTAGGTAGCAAATAATGACCCTCTTTATTGGAGAACCGACCCACTCGAATCACCTTAAACGAACAAATAGCAAACATAATATTCTTCGTCGATATCATTCTGAACAGAATGGTCATCGTCGACGTTTAGATGTTAATGACGCGCTTTACGATACATCGCAAAAGGCTTGTTTCGAAGGTAAAAATAAACTTTGTTTTGCTCGACTTGGCGGGGGCACTGCCGTGCCCCCAGATTATAATTTCTCCGTAAGTTAGATTCTCGCTGGGAAAGGGTCCCTTTTATCCGGCCTATGTGGAAATCTATTGAGGAGGCCTATGTCCAGCAGTGGACGTCGCTGAAATGATGATGATGAAGTTAGATTCTCAACCAGTTAACCTTAACTCTTCATTTCTATGGTGGCTAGTAATTAAATGTTCTCAATAAATAAAATGTCTTATCTGTTCTATTACTTGTATGGAATGCGAGAAACGTGTGGTAGCCGGATTCCGGCATTCCAAGACGCATAGCGCTGTGGTCGCCCGTCACGCGACATCATTCTTGACAGGTGCTATTGCGGCTATATAGCTGCCTCGAGAGTCTCTGTAGGCACAGTACGGCAAGCGTACCTGAAGAACAGTGTCTATGCCAGAAACGTGTGGTAGCCGTATTCCAGCATTCCAAGACGTATAGCGCTATGGTTGCCCGTCACGCGACATCATTCTGGACAGGTGCTATAGCGGCTATATAGCTGTCTCGATAGTCTCTGTAGGCACAGTACGGCAAGCGTACCTGAAGAGCAGTGTCTATGCCAGAAACGTGTGTTTGCCGTATTCTAGCATTCCAAGACGCATAGCGCTATGGTTGCCCGTCACGCTACATGATTCTGGATAGGTGATATAGCGGCTATATAGCTGTCTCGATAGTCTCTGAAGGGACAGTAGGGCAATCGTACCTGAAGAACAGTGTCAACGCCAGAAACGTGTGGTAGCCGTATTCCAGCATTCCAAGACGCATCGCATAGCGCTGTGGTTGCTCGTCACGCGACGTCATTCTGGACAGGTGCTATAGCGGCTATACAGGGTGGAAAAAATCTGTGGGCCCTGGAGGGGAACTACCTTAAATCCTATAGTTAGCTCATTTTACTGAAAGGAGACCCTTTGACTTTTTTTGCAGCAGTGGTTTTCTTTGTACCCGAGAATACACAATTTCAGAATTCAATTATGGACGTACCAAAATAGCAATTTTTTTAACTGCTTGATTCTTGTTATTGTCAAGTCTTTGAAGGAGACCTAATTTTCACAGAGAATGTCTCCGGGTTGAAATGGTGATGATGATAATGATGATAAGGGTACGTTACTGTCGTTAAAGCTCCTGTGGCTGTAGTGGTCACGGGGTGACACGCCGCGATCGCGGTCCGGCAGTGGCGGTCACCCGCAAGACGCCGGGGCTGGGGTTAGTGGGGTTATAACTAGTTTACACCGGTTCAGCTTTGTGCTCGAAGGGCTAATTGGGATCTGCTATGATGAACCGTTACTTAATACCTACGGCTTGGAAGGAAACGTTAAAGTTAAATACGAGTAAGTAAGTAACCAGGGTTAATTTAAAATGCAGGCACTTCTGCATTTTAAATTTGGGGAAAAGTCGTTTTTCTTTTATATGATCGATTTTTCTTTGCTAAAAAAACTCAATATACGAAAACTTTGTTTGAATTTGCAGCTGATTATCAAATCGCAACTAGCTAATGAAGTATAAAAACCATGTTATAACCATATCAAGCCTATCAAAGTAGACCAATTTTTTATTAAAGTCACCCCATTATACGGTACCTAATGTTAAAAATATTTAACCGAAACTTACGTTGGCACCATTTTCGTAAGCTTTTAGTTTGGTTGCGTGCTTGTTTGTCATTTGGACGTATACATAAACAAGATGCCGTTAACAGTTGAGATCTCTGAAGCAAAACATGTCTAATTTCGTTAGCCTGAGATGGCGGGACGATCTATAGTCTGTACTTTTGGTATTTAAAAAAAGGTAAACAAAAAACCACGTGACTCGGGTCGTTCAGCCAATCAAAGTAACGTTTTGTATCTGTGGCACAACACCACTGGCATGGACATGATTATGTTTGATCAACCGAGAGACGGCTATGTACAGAAACGAGTAGAAATTCAGGTGGACTGTCCTTTGTTTAGTGGTGGGACTCCATATTTATTTAGGCAGGGACAAGTACGCAAAATTTGGCAATGACCCGTCTATTTTATCTTAATGCTCGTTCACTATGATTATGAATTGAATTAGACAAGTTAGCAAGCATTGGACACAACACAAGTTCTGTAGATGCCCACTACCTACTTAATGGATAAAAGGACGAAATAATTCAATCGCGAAGTGATCCCTAACCTCCAGCTGAAAGGCCGCATCCGCTATGCAGATGGGTCAATATTCTGTGCTCTCGGCGGCTCTGAGCCTTCTAAGGTACTCTCAGCCTGCACCGGGAGCTGAGACCATGTATAATCGATAAGAATAAAGGATTTAAGTGAACATTGCTTTATAGGTCGCACGAGCTCTTATACAGTCTGAGCCTACCAGCTCCCTTATATGAACCAAGAGATAATAAAAATAGTAATTATGTCACATCAAGAGGTCGAAAAAGATGGAATACAGATATTAAGGGAAATATCCCTTTTACCCATTAACTGACCAGAGTATAAGACCAAAAAGGCGGCAAAATTAAAATTTCCAATAAGGAAATTCCCTAACGATGTAGATATGTTAAGATAAAAAACACTTCTAACAACTTATACTGATTGTGCTCAAAATATTTTATTTATTGTATGTATATGAACCCAAAAACACTGTTAGCCTTAAATATTTAATAATTGCCAATAATCCCGCCTTTTATGGAACAAAAACCCAAAAAATGCCACAATTTGTCTTCACATCCTGCGCACTATTGAATTGAAATAACTCAAAAGACTCTTTTTCATTTTAAAGTAGGCACTGAATGGAAATAAAATCAAGGTCACTGTTAGCATTCATTCAATGGTCAACATTCGTGCCTGTCGCGACAACAAAGCCCTAACTAATGCCGCAAATTCGTCTCCACCTCCCGCGGACTATCGGAATGGAATAACTCAACAGGCTCTCTATTATTCGCTGAACGAGGTCCGCCCACTCCCGATAAACCAATTTCGTACATTTTACAGCGGATTTACATTGCGGCTTACTATAATTATCTGCAAAACCCGTGTGTTTCCAAATAGTTAAGATATTACGTCTATATGCTTAAAAAAGGGTAGCCTAAAGAGATGACACAATATCATAAGCATAAGGTATTGTTATAATCAGAAAGTACTGGATGGAATTGGAATTAAAAGCACAGTTTTAGGCATTAATTCAACGGCCGAAATTCCAGCATTTTGCGGCAACTAAGACCTAACTAATGCCGCAAATTCGTCTCCACCTCCCGCGCACTATTAGAATGGAATAACTTAACAGCCTCTCTATTAAGGTAATTTTACACAGGGTCAGTAACTGTTGTCAGTGCTGGCGCCGAAAACTGACTCATGCTATTTAGACGCAGTCAGTATTTCATCAGTAGTCGAGGATATTTCTTTCGGTGTACACACGTTTGTAAAGTCAGTGCGGAAAAATGAATTCTCGAAAACAGCAAAAAATAAAACGAAATAATTTGTTGAGAAAATTTACGTTTGTTATGATGTAAGAAGTAACTGATATGTTAGAAGAAGAATTATCCAAACAGAAAAGAATTTGGGTGAGAAAATGGATAGATGACAGAGATAAACATGGAGGTTCTGCTATGTTGCTAAACCAGTTGAGAATTGAAGATCCTCGGGAATATAAACTGGCTTTGAGAATGACGTCAAACAAGTTCCAAGTAGTAAGTTGCCCTCAAGTTTTTAATTTTATTTTTGACCTCTGTTGGACCAAACCCTTCTAAATTCAAAACTCGAGCAATATTCTGTAATGATGTTGCACGCATTTCTTTATTTCTATAATTTTGTGATGAATTATCCCACAGGCATTCATTATCGCGGTATAGTTGAATAAGCTTCAAGTTTTCCGTGTCGCTCAGTTTTCGCGCCATTTTGTGATGCGGTGAGAGTGGTGCGACGCAGCGTGGTCCCCGTACAATACAGTGGCAGTGACTGACCAGCGACTGACTTCGACATTTACACGGCGTCAATTACGCTGGCGCGGGTGGCGGGGGGAGCGGACTGACGCCGAAAATATGAAGCGGGAATATTGAAGTCAGTGCTGACGCGACAGTACTGTACTGACTTGAAATCAATTTATACGATGGCAGTGCCAGGTCAGCACTGACTCGGCAGTCGACTGACGTCAGTTACTGACCCTGTGTAAAATTACCTTTATTCGCTGAGCGAGGTCCGCCCGATCCCGCTAAACCCAATTCCGTACATTTTACAACGGATTTACATTGCAGCTGTCTTCCTGCTTATTAACTAAAACCAATTTAAAGGGAAAATATGTATTTATCTCCAAAATCCGTGTTTTGGCAAAATGTTGAAATAAACACCCACCCACAAGCATAAAAAGACTATCTTAAAGATTGTGTCCAATAATTATAAAGTACTGGATGACATTGAAATCAGATGATAATGATTTCATTATTATTTGCCAATTCTGTTATTTATTTATTTGGAAATTGTGACTTTTTACTTTTATTATTCATTTTGTATTTTCATCATGACTTGAATGATTGTAACTTTGCACTGCAAATTTATACTGTTATTATCTCATGAAATAAATGCTCTATCTATCTATCTAATACACTGTTAAACATTAAAACATAATGCACAAATACCGTCAACGGCCAAAAACATCCCGCATTCCGTAGCAACAAAGACCTAACTAATGCCGCAAATTCGTCTCAACCTCCCGCGCACTATCGGAATGGAATAACTCAACAGGCTCTCTATTATTCGCTGAGCGAGGTCCGCCCGATCCCGCTAAATCCAATTCCGTACATTTTACAACGGATTTACATTGCAGCTGTCTTGGTGCCGATTACATGTATCGCATTGCGGTGGCAATGTGGATATAGGGGATTACGAAACGATTCAATTTGGTATTGGACAAACGGACGACATTCACACCCGATTCTTAATGCTAGTTCGGTTCGATGGACAAAAAACGCCATGCTTTTTCACAAGTATTTATATAACTTGTAATTTTGATATGTAAGTTGTTCGTTTCAAATTTTCAATCCATCTAGAACTTGCTGCTATCTGGTTCAACTGTCTGGCAGACTTATTTCGGATAGAAATATAAATACAATACCAATTGTTTATTTCAAGAATGGATTTCAAAAAATTACATTTATGCTAACCCCCAAACTGGACATTGCCTGTCCTGAAGGGGAGGATACCTCTTGACATGGTAAAATTTATAGAAGTTCCAATGTGCAATTCCAGTGTTTTAAGTCCGACGCGTTTCCGAATGGAACGCTAAAACTTTTCATATGACAGCAGCTGCTAACTGTCCATTTGACGGGATTTGTTCTCATTGTTCAATTCGTAATTTTAAGTGATAGAAGACCCCATTTTTTTCGTGCTAATGCACGAAGTGTTGTAATCCTGACGAATTGTTTCGCGTGTGCGATGTCTGCAACTTGGGAACCGGCCAACTTGGAGCTGGTCTTCTGAAGATAACTGTGACTGTTGACGGATTATAGACCCTAGACTCTGACTATGTTGATGAAAGGAAGAAACCAGCGAGTCTGTAAGTGTTGCAAATTGATTTTTAATGATTTTTATTTTGAGGCTTTTTAGATATAAGTTTTTAAGAATTCCCGTACCGGAATACTAGTAAGTACAGGGTTCGGCACAAGCCGAATTCTGTCCAATAGCATCACGAACTAGCCCGAATGTTTCTGCCTGCTCAACCGCTCTCTTATTTCATTCAACGAACTTCAAATCCCCTTGAAACATTCAAAAACAACATAGCCAATAATTTCCGGGCAATATTGACCGGGAAGTTTAGACAAGAAAAATACCCGTGTTTTTATTTCTATAGCCTCGCCCTAATATTGTGAGTTGGGGCTAGGATCTCTGTTTATCTTGCTAACTGATCGAGTCAGGGTTGCCACCTGAGTAAAGCCACAGTACAATAGCAGTAAATTTTTTTCTTACAGAAGGTACATCGCGTGCTTGAATGTGTGCGCGTCGGGTACGAATGCACTACAAGCAAAGATTTAAGAATTGTCTAGTATGGATCGCACTCATACAGACGCGTGATCACGTGACTGTGTGAATGCGTGTCGCGCGCTCCTGAGTGGCCGAAGTTGGAATACTTGTTCGTCTTTATATTTTGGTAAGACTGCCTGTTCACTGGAGGAGAGCGGAGCGGAGAGAAGCGGAGCTGGGCCGTTATCATGCATGTTTGTATGTAAACACTTTATTGCACAAGATCAGACAAAGTACAGTGCAGGGTTACAAAATAAAGGTATTATGTGCAAAGGCGAACGTATCCCTTCCAGTTAATCTTTGAGCAGTTGAGTGATGAGAGAAGAGAGGTGATAAACAAACTGAGTATTATATCCAATAGATTACAGATACCTAGGATAGATTACAGATAGATAGGGGTCATTCATTTATTACGTAAGACGATTTTTGCCAGTTTTGACCCCCTCCCTTACATAAGGGGTTATGTAAGAAAAAATAAGAATCGGCTGACCTCCTCCCCCCCTATTTAATATTTATTACGTAAGAATCTAAAGGAAAAATGATTTTACGTTTGGGCTGTTTTAATTTTTATTTTTCAAAGAATCATTTTTGTAGGGACGTTTATTTGCAGTTTTTAATTTTTTAGTAAAGTATCTATACCTACGCAACCGAGGCCGAGCACGCGCCTACGCTCGCTCTCGCGCGGATTTGCGCGCTTTTTCAAAAGTTAAGATTACTTTACGCATTTTTATGATCTTACGTAAGAACGATCAAAACTCCCTCCCACCCCCCTGTAAGAAAAAATAAGACATGGTTGCCCCCCCTCCCCCCTTAAATCTTCTTACGTAATAAATGAATGGCTATCATACTATGTATAAATATACACTATATACATTAATAAAATATATGTTTTAGCTAAAAAATAAGTTACTAATCAATAGAATTGAAGCTTCAGTGGACATGGATTGTTACAATTATATTGGTTAATATTGGCCTAGCTCTGCTGCTCTGCGCTCCAGTGGATGGGCCGTCTAAGCTAGTATCGTTGACCATCATCAAGGAACATAATACTCAAGAGAAGAACGCAAACTCCATATAAAAAAATAGTAACTTCCGGTTCTTGCGTTTATACTACTAGCGACATTGTGGTACCACACATGAACTAATTGATGGCGGGGTTTTTAAATGCCACAGCTTGTCAAAATATGGCGGGGTTTTTAAATGCCACATTGAAATTTATTTTATATAAGAAACTATGTTTATTTTTATTTAATACCAAATATCGACCGATATTCGGTATTAAATAAAAACAAACATAGTTTCTCATCCTCCATAAATTTCCATACTCGTCTCATTTCACTTTGTATACTTTTGATGAAAGGTGAAGTTGATGATTGATATGATGAAGTTTAGTATTTTGAACTCTAATGTGTGCTGGGAAATTCAGTTTATAAAAAACAACGATAAAGTATCTTGAACATATTTATTCATTTTGTAAAATATTTAGTTGTCTTTGTAATGCGTTTCCACTCGCCTCCTCGGAAAAATGGATGCTAACATGGCGTTCACAACACAACCTTGAACACAACACATAAACCAAGTATAATCGCTCGTCACACTTGCACAGTCGTTATCCTCGTTTTTCACGGTGGAATAGATGCCTGAGGGCAAATATTTTTGTAAAGAACACAAGAATTTGTTCTTGAGTCATGAATTTTCTGTCTATTCAAATATGTCACGTGGTCCTGTACCACAGCCAAGTCAAAGTGTAGGGTAGATATTTTCCACGACACCATTTTCTTAAGTATTAAACATAGCCGATTTTGTCACACAATTACATTTTTAAACATTTATCACACCAAAATATTTTAGACAAGATATTATTAGACTTTGATTTGACGTGACGCCATCTTCAATTGGCAGTGTTGCCAGGTCTAGATTGGAAAAATCAGATTAAAGATGTCCTAAACAACAAAAGATTTGAATGATTACATGAATATTAAAAGGCGAAGGTTATTTTTTCCTTTAGAAGTTTGACGTTTAGCTCTCACAATGTCTACATCCTAATATGATCGTTCTCTAAAATGTTAATGTAACTAAAACTTCAAAACCCTAAAGAAGTTATAATTACATAAATTAGGTAAAAAGATCCAATATGGTAACACTAATACAGACTAGTGTTGCTAAAGTAAAATATTGTACAAGTTTTATTTTCACATTTAGCAATAGTCAAATATCGCACGACGCACACGTACAAAAGTACAAGTTGCCAATATTTGTTCTAGAGTTGAGAGACCCTGACCATCATCCATCAACATCAAATTTGAATCGTCCACTGCTGAACATAGGTCCCCCTAAAAGACTTACACAAGGAACGCGTGGTCATTTTCATGCCCTTATCGTGCATTTTAAGTTGGACCTTATATTATAAACGCAAGGTCCTACTTTCCATGACGATCGTTGCACATATTATCTTATGGAAGTAAAGAGCAGAAATGTTATTCCAATGCTTCGTTGATTAAACTAGTCCTGGATTTAAATAATGTTAAGTCAATATTGCCTTTAAAACCAGGCGTCAGCAATATACTAAATACACGATGCTGACCGAACTTCTCTTTTAGAACGATATTTTTAATTACACAACCTCTTATTGACTCTATTGTATAATTAAAAGCAATTTTAACACGTGGTACTTAAAGTTCATTTTAGGATAACATCCTAGGGAGATATGAGTTTAGGAAGGTAATCAGTGGAGATGGAAATAACTGCTGAATTTGTTTATTATGAGGAAATAAACGGTACCTAGTCGGCATCTAAAGGTTAAATTTGTCTTCAGTTATTGTTATGTAGATTTTTATCGATTTTATAGGCTATGTCACTGTGCCCGATTTGTTTGAATTATATAAGATTCTGTTAACATAAACAAACCAAGGAAATATGTATGTTAGTTTTGAGATTTTGTTTTCGATACCTAAAGTGTAACTTGTTTTATGAGCCTTCAAAGTAGGGAGGGAAAGTCCATTTTAAAAGTATGGTAACTTTGTTAAGAAATCGTAAGAAGTTTTAAAAAAATCTGGTTATAACCTTTAGTCCGTTTTCACAATTGCGGTTTCACAATTGGCTACTAAAGAAGAAACATTTTTCGCTGTTTCGCAATTAATTGACCAAAGAAGAATTTATTTTCTGTTTTCGTAATTGAGTTTCACAATTAACTGCGAAACAAGATTTTTTTTTCTGCTTTCGTAGTTATATGATTACGAAACAGGAATTATTTTTACTGTTTCGCAATTAATTACCAAACCAGAATTTATTTTCTGTTTTCGTAATCAAGTTTCGCAATTAACTGCGAAACAAGATTTTTTTTCTGCGTTCGTAGTGATATGATTACGAAACAGGAATTATTTTTCACTGTTTCGCAATTAATTATCATTGCAATGTTACACCTGGTTATAAGTTTTATATAAAAGCAAGTTTCCTATCTTCCGTAGTATTAAAGAGTCACGCATTTAATTTTTAAATAAATGAAAACGCTTATATTCTATACATATAGGTATCCCGCAATGATCGCCACAATTGGAGGATCCATGTCGTACAGAGGACGTCCATTATATGTTGATGATTATTCATATCCTAAGATATATCTAACTATTCATCAAGACCCTCTTAGCGTATTAAATAAGCAAAAATAAACATATGCATATTGTGTCATGGAATATAAAAGCTCATTCATTCCGATGTCATTGATTCCGTGAAGTATGGGACGGGTGCTAGTGTGGGGTGCGAATTGCGTAGACACACTGGCCCCGTCACATCTCTACCGAACCTCAACAAGGGCGGTAGCAGCAGCAGAGGCGGCAGAAACCGCCAAGGTAGGAAAATACAGTGGTGTCCGCGCTTTTTTTTTTTTTTTGAATCTGACTAACTCGCAACCCCTCCTGGGCGTAGCGATAGTCGGACCGGGTGGTTGGCCGTGGCGTTCCCTGGGGTCGAACCAGGTCGCTAGCCAGACCACCCTTGGGTGTTCGACTGTGTGCCACACACAGTCGACACGCAGGTCGGGCTGGGTTAGTACCGGGGGTGCCTGGAGTCGAACCAGGTCACCTTGCCCGGCCTACCACGATAGTATCGGACTAGGTGGGGGCCTGAACGCCTGGGGTCGAACCAGGTCGTTGGCCAGGGCCACTAAGGGACAGGGACTTTACGCTGATTGCTCAAAATGAGCAGCGGACCAGCGGGAAGGATGACTCGGGTCATCCTGTCCTCATGTGAACTTGTGTATCGAACTAATGGGAGTGGTGTCGGCGCAGAATATGATTTTGTTCCTTTTGGTGTTGATACCCAAGGTCCGTGGGGCCCTGGCGCCCTAAGTCTCTTCAAGGAGTTATCGAAGAGACTCAGGGAAACCACGAGGGACCCCGAAGAGCTGGCAGCTTCCTCGCTCAACGCATCAGCCTTACAATCCAGCGAGGAAATGCTGCCAGCATCTTCAGAACCATGCCGCATTTTTAGGTCTATTTTAGTTTTAGCTTATACAATTTTAATTTAGTGTTAGTTAGTTAGTATATTTATTAATATATATTATTTTATTTTCATATATCGTCATAAGATTCATTAGAAACAAGGTTTTGTTTCTAATGAATCTTATGACGATATATGAAAAAAAAACTTATTGTTAAAATAAAGTAACTGTAAATTAAATATGACATCACCTTGACAAAAAATGTACTTATTTTCTTTTTTAATGTTTACATGAAGGAGGTTAAAACCTAATACAAATACCTAATTCTTGTTTCACAATTAATTGTGAAAAAAGAATAAGGAATGAGTTTGGTAATTATAATTGCGAACGAAGAAAATATACTCGATTACGAAAACAGAAAATAAATTCTTGTTTGATCAATTAATTGCGAAACAGCGAAATTTTTTTCTTCTTTAGTAGCCAATTGTGAAACCGCAATTGTGAAAACGGACTAAAGGGGTTATAAATGTAAATGTCAAGTATAGTAAATGGTGGCCACACTAACGTTAATCGTCCAGCATCGCGATATTAATGGCGTTTCCCGTCAATGTGGCCCAAGCCCAGTTTGCACGTATTCGCTACACAGTTGCACATTCCACAATTACTTTACTTTACAACTTACATATATAATTATACATTTACTATAACTACCTTTTAATAAATAAACAACTATATATATCCATTGCTATATATTACAACAAAATCTGATCATTCTAAATATATAAAATACAATATTTTTCACTAATTTTAAATTTTAAATAACTTAACTTACTCTTTTAGACGCTAAGATACTTTTATAAGTTATGTTATAACCTAAGACTAAAAAAAAAAAATTGTTATTAAAATATTATTTGTTGCTAACTTTAACTCAACCTTGTACGAAAGAGCGAATACCTCCTAATACAAGTGTTAAACTTAAAAGGAGGATTCAACATACCTGATGTAAAAACTTTAGTTACCAAATAAATAATTTTGAAAACTTTAGTTACCAAATAAATAAATAATTTTGAAGCATGGCAGAGTACAAGATTCGGATTGGTGGCACCAGTTGGCAGCACCTTCGTTGTGCACATTCCCTGTTACCTGTTAGCATCATTCAAAACTGAATTATTCGAAAATTATATAAGAATTTTTAGCTTTTTATGATTTCTTTGCGCGGTTTGACGCCACGTTTTCCTACGAGTACCTACATTATAGCATAAATTAACTTTATGATTATAGCAACAAATATACAGTTCAGAAAAAAATTAAGGGACATATTCACAATAAAACCTTTTAAAAAAATATCCCTGTTTCAAGTGAGCAATGTTGTTTTTATTATTTATTATGGTACTCGATAAAAATATTTTTACTAAAATAACCCGACCGCGGTGCACTTTAAAAGTGCATAAAATCCGCCATTTTGTTTATTTTAAGGAACTTCACCCAGTGACACTCGCGCCATCAAGACGAATCTAATGATGTATCCCTTTAGTCCGTTTTCACAATTGCGGTTTCACAATTGGCTACTAAAGAAGAAACATTTTTCGCTGTTTCGCAATTAATTGACCAAAGAAGAATTTATTTTCTGTTTTCGTAATTGAGTTTCACAATTAACTGCGAAACAAGATTTTTTTTTCTGCTTTCGTAGTTATATGATTACGAAACAGGAATTATTTTTACTGTTTCGCAATTAATTACCAAACCAGAATTTATTTTCTGTTTTCGTAATCAAGTTTCGCAATTAACTGCGAAACAAGATTTTTTTTCTGCGTTCGTAGTGATATGATTACGAAACAGGAATTATTTTTCACTGTTTCGCAATTAATTATCATTGCAATGTTACACCTGGTTATAAGTTTTATATAAAAGCAAGTTTCCTATCTTCCGTAGTATTAAAGAGTCACGCATTTAATTTTTAAATAAATGAAAACGCTTATATTCTATACATATAGGTATCCCGCAATGATCGCCACAATTGGAGGATCCATGTCGTACAGAGGACGTCCATTATATGTTGATGATTATTCATATCCTAAGATATATCTAACTATTCATCAAGACCCTCTTAGCGTATTAAATAAGCAAAAATAAACATATGCATATTGTGTCATGGAATATAAAAGCTCATTCATTCCGATGTCATTGATTCCGTGAAGTATGGGACGGGTGCTAGTGTGGGGTGCGAATTGCGTAGACACACTGGCCCCGTCACATCTCTACCGAACCTCAACAAGGGCGGTAGCAGCAGCAGAGGCGGCAGAAACCGCCAAGGTAGGAAAATACAGTGGTGTCCGCGCTTTTTTTTTTTTTTTGAATCTGACTAACTCGCAACCCCTCCTGGGCGTAGCGATAGTCGGACCGGGTGGTTGGCCGTGGCGTTCCCTGGGGTCGAACCAGGTCGCTAGCCAGACCACCCTTGGGTGTTCGACTGTGTGCCACACACAGTCGACACGCAGGTCGGGCTGGGTTAGTACCGGGGGTGCCTGGAGTCGAACCAGGTCACCTTGCCCGGCCTACCACGATAGTATCGGACTAGGTGGGGGCCTGAACGCCTGGGGTCGAACCAGGTCGTTGGCCAGGGCCACTAAGGGACAGGGACTTTACGCTGATTGCTCAAAATGAGCAGCGGACCAGCGGGAAGGATGACTCGGGTCATCCTGTCCTCATGTGAACTTGTGTATCGAACTAATGGGAGTGGTGTCGGCGCAGAATATGATTTTGTTCCTTTTGGTGTTGATACCCAAGGTCCGTGGGGCCCTGGCGCCCTAAGTCTCTTCAAGGAGTTATCGAAGAGACTCAGGGAAACCACGAGGGACCCCGAAGAGCTGGCAGCTTCCTCGCTCAACGCATCAGCCTTACAATCCAGCGAGGAAATGCTGCCAGCATCTTCAGAACCATGCCGCATTTTTAGGTCTATTTTAGTTTTAGCTTATACAATTTTAATTTAGTGTTAGTTAGTTAGTATATTTATTAATATATATTATTTTATTTTCATATATCGTCATAAGATTCATTAGAAACAAGGTTTTGTTTCTAATGAATCTTATGACGATATATGAAAAAAAAACTTATTGTTAAAATAAAGTAACTGTAAATTAAATATGACATCACCTTGACAAAAAATGTACTTATTTTCTTTTTTAATGTTTACATGAAGGAGGTTAAAACCTAATACAAATACCTAATTCTTGTTTCACAATTAATTGTGAAAAAAGAATAAGGAATGAGTTTGGTAATTATAATTGCGAACGAAGAAAATATACTCGATTACGAAAACAGAAAATAAATTCTTGTTTGATCAATTAATTGCGAAACAGCGAAATTTTTTTCTTCTTTAGTAGCCAATTGTGAAACCGCAATTGTGAAAACGGACTAAAGGGACGTATCATTTATCAAAATCGGTTGTGCCGTTGAGTAGTTACGAGCGGACATAGGAACGGACATACATACATACAGGTCAAACACATAACCCTCCTTTGGTCTTCGCCGCAGTCGGGTAAAAAGTTTACATTTTTGATCTTGAATTTGATATTCGACTTTAAGTGGCTGCATTTTACTAAAAAAAACACAGATTTAATTCTACCACTGTTAAAACTAGAGCAGTATATATTTAATTTATTAATAAAACAAGCCAAATGACTGGCGCATACCTCTCGCAAAGAATTGCCCTGGCTATTCAGAGAGGTAATGCTGCCAGCGTAATGGGTACCACGCCAGGCGGAGTTGCTTGAGAGGGTATTCTTTTTATAATATTTTTATTGTGTTTTAATTTAGTTTTTGGTTTATTTAGTTTTAGGAAATTTAAATTTTATCTTGTTTGTATTTGTTCTTGTTTTAGTGTTCTTTCTTTCGATAAAATGATAAATTCTCATGTAAAGTAGCATCAAGATTAGTTAATCCAAATATGACCATCTACATCAAATCAATTTTTATTAATTAAAGACACACTTAATTACTATGTAAAAGATTTTATTGATACAGTGAGCAAACACATTGGAAAATCAAATGTGACCTACTGCTATGAGCGTCAGCTGCGAGCCTATGAGATGTTTCACTTCCAACGTGTAGCAATGGGCCGCGGATGCAGGTGGGTCAAAAATATTTTTAGTATGAGCTAAGAGGAAACAGGAGGGCAGTTTTTCCATACAAACGTAGTCCCCTGTTTCCTCCCTGGATAATGCCAGTAGAGCAATAATTTTTTGTCCAAAAATCTATGGCTACTATTGATGTGTTCCTATGTTTTCCTTTTTACGATAAATTGATTCTCAAAAGAGATATTAACCTTCAAAAACCCAAAAAAAATGCCAGATTTTCCGCTGTGTTCACACATCCAGAAAACAAATTTGACTAGATTATTAAAAAAAAAGAAAACATAGGAACACGGCCAAAGTCTTTCTTTAATGTTTAATGAAAAAAATAGTTAAATAGGTTAAGTTTTGGGGAAGAAATCAGGGGACTACGAAACGTTGTTTTCATGAAATTTTAAAAGGTATTTTCGGTCCAAGCTGCAGTTGTCTCTATCGCGCTCTGAATTTTCAATTCTCTCGACCTTACTGTTTCCTCTAAGATTGTTAGGCTTTAAAGCCTAATTGTCTTACTGGATCCTCATAGACTTCTACAAAACGTATTTTTCTTAAAACCTGTATGATAAAAGGATAAGTGAAATGTGCCCAAGTCGTTAGGTAACTTTTGTATTATCCACAGAAAAGACGCCCGTTTTCCTGAACGTGTATGACCCAGGTTCCGTTGCAGAGATAGAGCTATCTCACTCCACGATAGAGAGACGGTCGGATGCGGGTCTGCTCCGTCCGGTCATCCGACGCGAACGGCAGTTTTGTTAGAGAGAGGCTTCTGTACATAGTACTTATTCTGTGGCAGAAGTTCCATCACCGGTGTGGTTTTAGTGGGTTCCTCCTTCTGAAGGGAGAGTACCCATAACCTTTCAAAGGCCTGGTAATGCCTGAGGGGGTATGCGTAATGCATTTCCAGACCGTTAGCAAAAAACCCATTGTAGCGGAAGTTGGACTCGAATCAGCGTCCCTGTTTTACCGGAACAGCGCCAATACTCCATCCATTGCTCATGTCATCACATCAACATTCTCATGCTGGAACAAGTCCAAAAGAAATTGCTTCGTGATATGTATAGGAAAAGCATGTATTTATTACCCTTTTATGTACCCAACACGATTTCTCCAGGGACACTTAGGGTACGACTCACTGGAGCTGCGCAGAAATCTGGGGCTAATTTATTTTATTACAAAAATTTTAAGGTGTAAGTTAGATAGTATCGGCCTTTTGGAAAAATTCCTAAGACTCTCAGTACCTGATGAGTACTGCGGCAGGCGGCGGCGCCCGCCCCTGCTGACCATAACGCACACGCGCACGCGCCTGCGCTTGCACTCCCCCGTTCTGCGCGCGACTGCGCTCATCAACTCCCTGCTCGCGCCACATTCTGAATGATTTGTTTGCGACAGGTATAGCGAGACTGATGATAGAATGGAAGAGAGTGCTAGAGACAGAGCAAGATAGATATCTTGTAGTTTTAAGTTAGTTACTAAGTTTCGGAATCTGTGTAACGATTTGGTTCATAACTGTAATGTTACATGTTTTTATGGTTCAATAAATAAATAAATAAATCAAATAGAATTTCGGAATATTACATTTGATATAAAATACGTAGGTGTACTATATGAAAGAAACATGATGTTTCTTTATTAGATTTTAATGCGGGTAAATTACACCACATTTTAAGTTACACATCAAAGTAAATCAAAGTACACAGAAATATTTAATGGCACCTCACATATGGTCCAGATCGGGAATCGAACCCGGTACCTCTGGATTTCCGGCCCAGCGTCTCAACCACTCGTCCACCGGTGCACCCGGATTATGGATAAAGTATGATCGTATTGTATTGTATTAAGTAGGTGTTATCAAGGACTTTAAAATAAATAGCCGGACGTAGCCTCGCTAACAGACAACTGAAGCACCTCTAGTAGGCCGGCCACTTTGTACTCAAATCAAATAATTTATTTCTGCAAGTAGGCCCTCAAGGGCTCTTTTACGTGTCTGATTCTATTTTTTTCTATTGGCGCTTCGGGTAATAACTATCTGGTGAGAAGAAGTGCCGGAAGGAACGGTGGGTACCGTTTCACTTTACAAAAACATTAGGTTAGGCATCACAACAATTATGACATTATTGCCTACCTACATAAGATTTAACTAATTACATTAAACTTAAAACTACATTTTTAGAGATGCACTTACAAACAACACGCACACAGATATCGGTAGTAGCCTACTACGAGCACACACATCAACCAGCGTTGAGCGACCGGCTTACTAAAAGTGCTTCAGTTACGTGTTAGCAGCCAACTGCTGATGCATATATCATGACATCATCACCCCACCTGGCATGGGACCCCTCCCCCTCTTACTCGGGCAGCAAGAACCAGACCGCGGCCTATTTGGCCGACAGACGTGCGCTTATAAACACATAGTTACTTGTTTCCTTTTGCCATTAAATTTGTATTGTATTTTCATATTTATTTCATTTAAATTCATTAAATAGTTCGACCAATAACAGTTCCTTCCCGAAAATATAAGATCAGATCTGTCAGCGAGACTACGTCTCTGGCTATTGATTTTAAGGTGTGGGTGTAATATTTAGTGGATTCTTTATTTGAGAACTGTAAAATGTGTTCCTCCCCGGTTGGTTGGTGGCGTAAAAGATATCCTAGGGCAAGCCGGTGCAGATAATGGCGTACATTTTCCTTAAGAGCAGTAGAATAAGGTGGTCAAAAGCCTGATATTAGGCAAGCCGGTAGGAATCGAGTTCTTTGGACGCCACGCCATTAGTAGTTAAGTAGCTTTAGAGAGCACAAAATTACAGTAGGCTGAAAATGGCCTGAATGGCCTCGAGGAAAGGATGGTACGGCCGTGCCTTTGTTTTGCTTGACTTGGCGGGTGCCCCCAGATAAGGACCGGAGCGGACTACTAGTCGGTCGGTTTTCACTTTTCCTTTACTCAATATGCACCATATAGACCGTTTCGTCCTCTGCCATTATAGATTTTATAAAAAAATATCATTTAGGCACTACGTTGTGATTTGTCTGACCGTTTAAAAACCAAAATTATTGCTCTTTGGCAATAAATTCGATAGTTCCGGAGGTAATAAAATGCAAAATGATATTGCTCTTTTGTACAACCGATAAATCAATCCAACCTTGTTTAAAAATGGTGCGTTTTTATTAAGCGTGGCTTTCTACCTTTATTCAGAATTTGGAATGTTTTATCATTTTTTGCAAAATGATTGCCTTGTTATTGGGAATTCTGTTTTAACGTGCATACCTATGGTATAGGGTATGGGCTAGCCAGGTTATCATTGTCAATGTCAAATTGCTTTAGTTATCTTAAGCGTATGTATTAACAATAAAATAACAATAACAATAAATTATCCTAAACTAAACTAAAACCCTAAAGTAGAAACATTATACACCTAAAATAAAAGCCTAAAGTAAAAATTAAAATATACCTACCTGAAATTAAAATGTATCTAAACCTATTTCTAAGATGGGCCCCTGTGGCATTGTGCCGAGAACGCTGGCAGCATTTCCTCGCTGAATCGGATGCTTATGCGCTGAGCGAGGAAGCTGCCAGCTCTCTTGTCCCCCGTGGCGTCGACCAACCGCTTTGAAATTTCTTTTAAAAGAGTCTGTGCTGATGGGCCCCACGGCCCCAGGGGCTCAACACCAAAGGCCATACAATGGTAGTTGGCGCCGAGGCCCCTGTATTTCCGCCGTTTGAGGGCTTCGGCCGCATCGGCTGCCGCGCCGCCTTTATTTATGGTACCGTGGAGATGGGACGGAACCAGCGTGTCAACGCATGTTGCGTCGCACACTAGCACCCGTCCCGTCTTCCACGGAATTAGCGACATCCCGTCCGGTCTCTTGCCATCTCTCTCTCGTCTCTGGAGATACCGATTGGCTCAAGTATTGCCGGTACGTGGGCGGTGGCAAGAGACCGCCGGATAATATCGTTGAGCGCGGCATGCCGTGAGATGCGCCTGCGCTTCTTTGACAAGAAAGTCCGTGGTGGCCCAGTTGGTCGACGTCACTGCTACAGTGGCATTGGTGCGGGGCACATACCGGGACTCCCAGGCGTAGACCTACTGCGATCCGGAGGGTTTCACTTGAAATAAAGGTTCCCGTATTTGGGGAGGGGTAAGCGTTTAGCCAGTGCCCAGTCTCCTTGCATCCGACGGCGGTCAAGCGGGCTCGTTCTGGGCCTATGCTGTGGGTTAACAGGGACGTGTAGGTTAATTTTAAAATAGCATCGTCCCAGCACCTTTGTGATTTTGGGTTGGATGGGATGTTTTGCCCCGGGCAGGCAGATAACCAGGCATTTCTAGCATCCGTTAGAGCTGCGATCTCATAGTTTGAAGGAATATCCTTTAGGATTTTGCCTATGAGATCGAAAGAGCTGTAGGCGGATGATAGAAATGCTGGTAGTGAGACACTGGAAATTTTGCGCAATCCAAGCCCACCGTACCGGATGGGGAGGGATACTTGATGCCAGGACTGTTCGCTTAGCTTTAAATTTAGGATTTGTTCCAGATTGTTTTTGACAAGGGTGTCAATTGGTGTGAGTAAATTTTGATGTTTCCAGAATGGGCTGCAGCGAAGCATATATGTAAATTTAGGGACAAAAAGGCAGAATTTGAGTATGAACAGGGCCGAGTGGGGGTTAATTTCTAGTAGACGATCCGAGCAGTTTTGGAATTTTGACAGTGTTTTTTATGTGATCGGGAAAAGATTCATCGAAAATTGGGGTCCCCAGGAGGCTCAAAGATTCCTTTGCGACAGCTTTTATATTCGGTGTTAAGTAGTTAAAGCGTTCTGTAATTTCGAGGTAGTTTAGTATTGTGCTATGAATGTAGAGCTCACATTTGTCATAATTTAGTTCTAGGCCTATAGATTTGAATTTGTTTTTGAGGATCGAAAGGTCAGAAAGTACCGTATCCAGGTCGCCTCCCAGGGTGCCATCGTCCAAGTAACAAACGTTAAATTTAGATTTTAAGTTTTGTACTATGGGATTTATTGCTAAACTAAAAATGGCCGGCCCGAGGGGGTCACCCTGTTGGCATCCGACCTCTGATGAAAGTTGGTGGTTGGTCTCTGTACATTAATTTGGAGGGATCGGCGTAGCAGTGGAGGAGGTAGTTGTACAGTTCCGGTATGTGGTTTCTAATTTCAGCCAACAGGGTGTCTCTATTCACGGAATTGAATGCATTTTTGACGTCTATTTTAACTAGGTTTTGACATTGATCGTTAGAGAGGTAGGTGCAAAGCGCGTGAACAGCTGCTTCGCAGCCACCTCTCGTGCCAAACCCCAGTTGTGTCGGTTCAAATTCACGCTGTAATTTTGAAAGTATGTGCCGAACTGCTATTTTGGAGGCTAGGCGCCTTAAGGTTGACCCTACTGCAATTGGCCTCACGCCACCATCTTTTTTAGTGAGGGCAATGAGATTGGCACCGTAAATAATCGGGACGATTTCGGTGTTAGCTTGGCCGCTCAACATGAGGTTTATAACGACCCACGGCGAGCGGGCGCAGCGTCACAGCGTGACGTCACCGCATCGCGTCATAAGAGCGCGGACGCAGCCACCGGCGCGGCAGCGGCGTTCGCCCCGCGCCTCGCCGCACCCCCGCGTCGCTATATAAGGCCCCGCGCACTTGCTCAAGCAGGCGGTGTTTTGCCATTGCTCCAGTGGGCTAGTCGCATCGGCGGCCTCGTTCACGAGTAATCACAATACTCAGCCATTAAGGACCGTAGGACTGTTCTGGTAGCGGCGTGGGCATACCGCGTCTCCTCAGCTCTGGAAGAGTCTTCCCGTCTTACCGCGAGTCCGTAGTGTTCGGTCTAGCATCTAGACTTGGGGGACAAGCATTGGTTACCCGGAGCGGCGTGGGCATACCGCGTCTTTCAGCTCCTTGGGTCGCTAAAGCTTGCTACCTAAAGTCGGGATCTCTTCACGAAGCGGCGTGGACTTACCGCGTCTCGAGCTCGGAAGGGAATCCCTTATCCTGTGTCCCGAGCGGTTTGGGCATACCGCATCGGCTTGGGGGCAGGATAAAACCGCCGATACCTAGACCAAACCCTGCGCCGTCACATTATAGACCGCTAAAACGCTACGGGAGCGATTTATCCCGCCTGGCCTACGCGCGTACCCCGATAGAATCCTACCTAGGGCGATCCTCATCTAGGACACCTAGATCCCGTCCGCGTTACGAAAAGTGAAACCGTTGCATTACATTTAGTTATAAATAAATAGGCATAAAAGCCCTTCATTTTGTATTTTAACCACTGGTTTAAATTATCGCCTTCCCTGATCCCCTTAGACTGAGCTAGGCAAGGAAACCCTCCAAGATCCCGTCAGGATCGAGGGAAATGGACCAGTAGCTGTCCCGCTACGTCACAGGTTCATTAATTTGGTTAGAGAAGCGATAAGTTTTTCGCCGGCGTCTCCTACGCCATGAGCAGTAAGGTCTTTTAGGTGCTGTGGTGGTATTAATCTTTCATTTTACCGACCAAATTAAATGGAACGTCATTGCGTTGATGTAGCATTCTTAAGCGTTTCTTTTTTATGTTTTTAGGGTTTTGTACCACAAGAGAAAAAATAGAACCCATGTAAATTATCACTCGCGTCTTTCTGTCAATCCGTCTGCCACAGCCAATTTGCTCTGGAACTAGTACCGATTGAGTCGAAGTACTCATAATGTAGTCGGTGGCGCAACAACGGACGTGTAACGTTAATAAATGTGTTTTAAACATGGCCACTTTTAGGGGGTAAATTTTTTTTTATTTTTTTTTTGCTAACTTTATTGTGTTCCATGTTAAATGAAAAGGCTAGTTATGAGAATCTCAAACACATGTGTTTTATACAATTTTAGGATAAATAATAGTTTTCTAGCAATTTAAGAAAAAAATCCGGTCAAGTGCGAGTCGAACTCACGCACTGAGGGTTCCGGACAAACTCGTAAGTAGATACGTGCATAGTTCAAGAAAAACTGTATAGCGGTTAGTTTAGTAGAAGCAAATAAGTATAATTATATGTGTTACGATTTTTGCAAATTTCTAAAAAACGGTGCAAGTTAGGAAAACCGTTATATTTTTCCTGTAATATTTAGGATCATATTAATATTTCGTAATTATTACAGATTTTTCTGTTCAGTAACTTTGTAGATAATAAGGGAATGGAATTTTTTTGGAAATGTTTTTTGTCTGAAATCAAACACTACATGTTTAAGAATAACAATAAAAACGGTTTTGGAATTAACAAATTAAGCCCTTTTATTCACTCGATACAATAGTCTTACTTTAATTTTTGACATTCCATTCCGTCTCCCTTTAATAAGAAAGTAAAAAAGCTATAAGATTATTTCGCACCATACGGGTTCCTTTTTACCATTTTGGTACGGAACCCTAAAACGACGAAAATTGACCATCCCTTCTTATTTCTGAAAGTGCTGGAAAAAGAACAGAAAGAATAGTTATTTTTACTTTTACCAACTTTACTACACAAAGGAGATCCGTTAGTCGTGTATATGTTTTTTTTTTATATTTCTTAAGTACCTCAGAATTTGGTCGATAGTAAATTTAAAAAATGTTTTGTTATCGAAAGCGTTTACTTCAATATTGGTCCCATATTTTTTTTTCTAAATACTCTGATAATGAGGTTCATGAGGAGTTGAGGGAGCGCCTTAAGTACATATTAAAGGCATTGTGGATTATAGTACTTTCGGTATTTTATACTATGTTGTGAATTTGCTACAGTCGTACGAGCAGATTCATTGTTTAAAGTTGGTTATTTCTTTTGAATAAAGTTATTTAATCTTTACCTACTATCTACCCTACCTTATTTACCTTACCTTATGCACCTAATCAACTCGTCAAAGCTTCTGGCTTATTATGATTCAGCTTAAATGTAATGATGTTTGAATAGGAAGCCAGTCTAGCACGGCTGGCGAGTGCAAAGGCCTGATTATTCCCTACAATTACTGCGGACTCTACCGGCCTTCTGCACTTCAAAAGGTGTGGTGCAAGTGACAAGCGCCTGACTTACAATCTAGTATAAAAACCGCTCTGCTTCGCTGTGCGTAAAATATACACACCATGCTTGTGTAGTAATAGAGACCGAGTAATCAAATTGAACCAATTAAAAATGAAAACCACATAATGTTACAATGAAAATAAACTTTATTAAGTAAACTTTAAAAATCCAAATAAATTAAATGTATTAAGTAAAGTTTTAATTTCTTATTAGTTTTCGAAAGTATGATTCAAAAATTATAAATAAAATAACTAGGCATAAAAATGAAGGAAAACGTAAAGATAATCAGATCTCTTCTAGTCTACGTGTTAAAATTGAAGCATACTTACATAAGCAACTAATACAATTTATTTTATTTTGGATATTAAAGGACCTATCAGCACAGCACTGTGTGCCTGATCTAGTGAATTGATCTATAGATCAAGAGTGAAAACGAGCTACATAAAAACGAAAGGAGAGCTGTTCCACTGGTAATCTTCTATCTCCATCATTAGACCCTCGTTACAATAAGTTAGAGTTAAGAAGACGTTATAACTAAGTACCATGATGTTCTATTGTCACAAAAACTCAATGAGTGTGAAGTTTCATAATAATCGGTTTAGTAGAAGCAGCTAAAAAAACTTTTGAAATGAACAAACAATTAAATGTCCGAGGCCAAGTTAACAATGCTCTAGTAGTTGCCACCTCGAATGTTACGTCATTAGCATTAGAGGCAACAGCAGGGTGTTTATTAGGCATTACCGCGTCAAACACTAATGCGTTTACCTTATACGGGGTCAAGTTAAATAAAACCGTTAAAAAACGAGTCCTTTAAATTGGACCACACAACATGTTGCAGAATCGGCGGACCGTATGTTTAATCAGCATCCCTGTGAGCCGGGGCCATAAAACAAGCAATATGGACTGCAACCGCGCTTTGTGTGGACGTTTTTTATCGTGCGGTTGTGTCCCATTCCCGGGCAAAGGCCTGCTTGTATTTATGTAACTATCTACCAGTTTTGAGTATTCTCACCTAAGCCTCCTAAATGCCTTCAATCTAAGGCACCTTTCCAATGTAAGCGTCAGTGGCGGAATAAGCCAGGCGGAGTCCCGGGGCGGTGTAGGTGTCCACACAAACACCACACACACCACACCACACACCATCCACAGGGTCCACGGTACATTTTTTTCCCCCTTCGGCCGTGTACGTAACCGACCTTTCGTAACTGGTATCGAAGGAAGAAATAACTGGCCAAGAGCATGTTGGACCATGTTCAGTGTAGGGTTCCATAGCCGTAACTATAAGGTAAAGTATACGATGTAAAAAAAGTACAACAACAAAAGAGCGTATCTTCATAGCAATTACGTCCTTTTGTTGAGAAGCGCTGTTTATCGGCAATAACTCAAAAACGGTACATTCGATCTTGTTGAAAATAATTTTCGTTGAAAGTATTAATTAAGCGTTACCTTCGTGATTTTTTTCATATTTTTCGGACGCACGGTTTAGAAAATAGAGGGGGGGGGACACAATTTACACAACTTTCGGAGCGATTATTTCCAAATACCTACATTCACTTAATCAAAAACATTACTTAGGAACCTTATAGTGTTTTTTAAAGAGCTGTCGAACTATGTACCACACGTTGATATTTGCTGGAAAAAAAAAATGGTTTACTGTCTTTAACATGTATGGAGTGCCCCCCCTAAAAATATTTATTTTAACTATTTATATACCAAACTAAGTAGCGGCTCATAAAACATACCTATATTCCAAATTTCATCAATACCCATCATGTAGTTTCTGAGTAAAATGCCTGTGGCATACGGACAGACAGACAGACAGACAGACAGACAGACGGACGGACATGACGAAACTATAAGGGTTCCGTTTTTGCCATTTTGGCTACGGAACCCTAAAAATGATCTTTGTACGAACCCGGTTTCAAACAGAGATCATTTTTAGGGTTCCGTAGCCAAAATGGCTAAAAAGGAACCCTTATAGTTTCGTCATGTCCGTCCGTCCGTCCGTCCATTCGTATGTCACAGGCATTTTACTCAAAAACTACAAGACCTATACTGATGAAATTTTGAATATAGATGTCTTGTAGATGCCGCAACTAAGTTTGGTAGTTAAATAATAAAAATAAAAAAATCTAGGGGGGGCATTCCATACATGTAACAGAAGCTAAAAAAAATTTTTTTCACAAAATGTCAACGTATGGTGCATAGTTCGACAGCTCTTTTGAAAACATTATGTTCTTAAGTAATGTTTTTGATTAAGTGAATACCTTTGGAAATAATCGCTCCGAAAGTTGTGAAAATTGTGTGTCCCCCCCCTCTATCTTCTAAACCGTGTGTCCGAAAAATATAAAAAAAATTACAAAGATAACGCTCAATTAATACTTTCAACGAAAATTATTTTCAACAAGATCGGATTAACCGTTTTTGAGTTATTGCCGATAAATTGCGCTTCTCAACAAAAGGACGTAATTCCTATGAAGATACGCTCTTTTGTTGTTGTACTTTTTTTACATCGTATTTTTTACTTTATAGTTACGGCTATGGAACCCTACACTGAGCATGGTCCGACATGCTCTTGGCCAGTTATTTCCTCATACGTAATCATAGTTTCGATAGAAGAAATTTCTATTTTGAGTTGCTAATACAGATTATCTATTACTCATATGTAACTGAATAAATTATGTTTATCGTCATAAGTAAATTATAAACGTCATTCATTATATTGTTTTCTTAATTATGTCATAGGTAATCATAAATGTCAATGATTTTGGAAAAAGAGAACATGCAGGCGTTATAATAATGTTTAAAAACTTATTCTTACCGTACTCTAGATACTTAATGAAAACTATGAAAAAACATACTTTATTGATGGGTATTTGCTGTATTCAACCAAAACCACTCCGAGTAGAGGATTCATTCGTCTATATTTGCACGAAAAAGCGAAGCATGACAATACGAAAACTCGTATCCGTCCGTTTGCCAATTTTTTGGTCACACGTTGCGTTCACTGGCTCACTTTAATAAATAATAATTAAAGGAGTTGCAGAGCAGTATGGTGAAAAGAAAACTATTCTTACTCTGTAACTGGTTACGAACCAATTGACTTTGACGTTGACTGATTACGTATGAAGAAAAAATGATCTCTGTTCGAAACCGGTTTCGTACAAAGATCATTTTTTCTTCCTTCGATACCAGTTACGAAAGGTCGGTTACGTACACGGCCGAAGGGTTTTTTCCACGGGGGTGGAGGGTGCGTTCGGGCTGAGGCAGCTGGAGAGGCCCTTGCGGACGTAAGACGATGCTCTATTTAGAGGCCCCCCAAAGCTGGAGGGCCGGGATGGATCGCCCCTTCTACTTCACGCTAAGTCCGCACTGGTAAGCGTTACATGTGATACAACCCCTACTAGCTTGTATAATCATCAGCCAATAGACCTACTCTCATAGATGAGAGTGAATAAACCGTAGTCCCCACGCTTTCCCAGTGCAGTTTAGAGATTTCACCTATACAGGGTTTTTTTTCGATGTTTTTCCTTAACTGAAAAGCTAATGGTACTTAAATATCAAATCAAATTTCAGACATACGTTACGAAAAACTAATTTTAAAAGCCAGGAACCGACAACCCAAAAAAACATTCATTTGAAAGGCCCACTTGACTCCGGCCCGAACTACTCGGCTTCCATAGCTAAGCCAACTTAATTATGCCGGTTTAATTATCTTACCCTACTGTCAGCTGCCCTCGAAAAAGTATGCCAACTTTTCTACTTTTTTTTTATTGCGTTAAACTGGCAAACAGGCAGACGGCCCACCTGATGAAAAGTGGTCATCGCCGCCTACAGACATTTGCAATACAAGATGCATTACCTATTCGTTGCCGGTCTCGAAGAAATTTGATCACACCCTTTTTTAAAAATCTCATATTCGTATTGCAGCGCAGTGGGAAAATCTTAGCAGGAAGTTCATTCCAGATCCCTATTGTTCGCGCCAGAAAGGTTCTAGAGAACCGGCGCGTTGTTGAGTGTAGTGACTCAAGGAAGTGCGATGGACTTTCCTTTATACAGGAATAAATTTAACACCAAGCAACTGCTGCAAGTGCAAACTGCGCAACATTCTACCTACCTCATTTTATTCAAATCTTGATAATGATTGTAAGTGACCTCAGAGCAAAGCAGTTATAAACGAAGACAGAGCTAAGCTGGCATTAATATCTTACTAATTATTATTACTTACTCCCGTCTTTTTCGTAAATTATTTATGTAGGTAGTTTTAATAATTGCAAAGTGCAAAGATGAACGGCATGGGTTGTCACTAGTCATTGTGTAAGTCAAACAAAGAAATACAAAATATTTGTTTTATTCAATGTATCTCTCGGCACAGCTTATAGCCACTGTGACAAGGTATAAGGATGATATTCAAACAAGGAAATTAAAGTGTTTCATACAAAATCGTTTCTCTTGGCACAGTTTATAGCCACTGTAGCAAGGTAGGAGGATGTAACACTTTCACTCCCTTAACAACAACTCTGCTTAGTTGAGTGTGTGTTGTGCTTCTAGTTGAGGATGTCGGGGAGGGTGACAACGGGGGCAACCTCGATGGGAGCGGGCAGCTCGGGGGTGGGGAGCTCGATGGGTTGGGGCTCGACAACGATGGGGGCGGGCACGATGGCGACACCCTCAACGGGGGTCTCGACGACCTGGACGGACTCAGGAGCGACTTCGACGACCTGGACGGGCGTGGGGGCGACTTCGACGACCTGGATGGGCTCGGGGGCCTGCTCGACCACGATGACGGGCTCAGGGTTGATGATGGCCTCCTCGACGGGGGCGGGCACGAGAGCGGGAGTCTCGGGGACGGCAGCAGCGACCTGGTTGATGTTCAGGATGATCTGGACCAGGGGAGCGGTGCTGGCAGCGACGGCCTCGGATTCGACGGGAGCGACGGCAGCGGGGCTGGCATCGACGACGGGGGTCTCGATATCAACGACGGGGAGCCCGACAACAGCGGGGCTCTCAGCCTCAACGAGGGCGGGTCCAACGGAGATGGGAGAATCGACGATGACGATGGGGAGCTCAGCAATAACAGGGCTCTCAGCCTCGACTAGGGCGGGTCCAACAGAGATGGGGCTTTCGATGAAGGCGGGTCCAACAGAGATGGGGCTTTCGATGAAGGCGGGTCCAACAGAGATCGGGCTCTCGGCTTCAACCAGAGCGGGTCCAACGGAGACAGGGCTTTCGATGAAGGCGGGTCCGACGGAGATGGGAGTCTCATCCACCACCACAGGGGCGGCTCCGCCTCCGGGGGTGACCAGGGCGCGGGTCGGGCCAGCGACGGCCACGGCGATGACGGAAGCAACAATCAGCAGGAATTTCATGGTTGCTGTAAACAGAAGGACCCTTTAAAATCACAAATTGAACACAGGTTTGGCGATGCAAACTGCTATTTCCGAGTAGAATTACTTTTGCAATTAAAATTCACTTTATTACTAGAAGAACTAAATAAGTACTAAATTAATTAATTGGAAGCACTATCACGTTAATTTGAACTGCAATATAATATGTAATAGTATAACATAACAATTATAATATAATATGTAATAATATATTTTGTTCTTCAAACTCACCTGTTTGGTTTGATGTTTCAAACTATGCTTTATCTAGAGCGTCTTTGAGTTTTTATACCCTGTCTTATCTCGATTTGTCAGTACAACTACCTAATATTCACATATCGATAATCTTAATATGCCTTAATCTGGGCCATAAATATGGTTTTATATTGTCGTCTATGTTAAATTACGGCGGATTAACAAATTATCAACTAATCCTGTTTTAATAAATAAGCAGAAAATTAAGTTTTGTTAGGAATAACGTTGTTCAAATAATTAGTTAACAATGAATATACATTTCACAAAAAAAAATGTGTTGTTTTCAGACAAAAAGGACCGAGTACCTGTTGTCAAGGTTGTTAAGGGACCTAGCGATAAGTTTTCATGTTTAACCATAACCGGTATAAAAAAAAAAGTAGTCGTGGCGTTACTTTTCTCTGCAGCTAGTTGTACAAGTATTTTAATTCAGGATTTTTTTTGTTTTGCTGTTATTTGTTATAAAGTTATTAAAAAATACACAGTTTTATATAAATAGAATAATGTATAATGTTATATTTATACACACTTTTCTTACTAAACCACAGGACTCTTCTGAGAAAATAAGACACTCCATTCTTCCAATCTATTAACTTTTTAGTACATTACACAACTAGAGTGGTAAAACAACGAAAGGCCAATGTTTGCGGCCCGAGCTGCAGGACGTAAATATGCGATCGACGGTTTTCTTTATTACCTCCCGTGTTGTGTACATCATTTTATGTCTACACTTGGCCATAAAGCAGCTTTTTCCGTACGCGTAGCGTGGTAAGGTGTGGCATAAAATCTATTGTTGGTGACTTAGATTTATAAAATCAATGTTGCATTCTTGAAGTTTGTTTTTATTTCATTATAAAAGAATCGCATGTTACTGTACCAAAACAATAAATCAAAGTGAATATTACAAGAATGAACCTATGGCTTACTAACAGCTTAATTAACACACGGATTAACAAAGATACGAAAGATAATTAGCTTTCAAGTAGTATAAAAACCTGGGTTTTCCCAATGCAAGCATAGTTTGTAACAACAAACCAACAGGTGAGTCAACATACCAAATCATTATAATCTCATTATGTAAAAGACACTGATTTATTTGAATTTTATGATATCAACATTTACATATCTGTTTATTTATGTATTTTCCGAGCTTAACGCACTCATTCCTTACTGCTAACTTCTATAATCTTATTGTAATATTTTTTGACATGTGAAATAGAAAAATATTTAACGAATAAATGAGTATGAGTAACTAACGCCCATTATAGTTGATTTTTCTCTGTACAGCTACCATGAAATTCCTGCTGATCGCTGCCTCAGTCCTCGCCGTGGCCGTCGCTGGCCCGACGCGCGCCCTGGTCACCCCCGGTGGGGCCGGCGCCGCTCCCGTTGAGGTCGAGAGCCCTGCCTCCGTTGGACCCGCCTTCGTTGAAACCCCCATCTCTGTCGGACCTGCCCTCATTGAGACTCCAATCTCTGTTGGACCTGCCCTCGTTGAGGCCGAGAGCCCCATCTCAGTTGGACCTGCTCTGGTTGAGGCTGAGAGCCCTATCTCCGTCGGACCTGCTCTGGTTGAGGCCGAAAGCCCTATCTCCGTCGGACCTGCTCTGGTTGAGGCCGAAAGCCCTATCTCCGTTGGACCTGCTCTGGTTGAGGCCGAAAGCCCTATCTCCGTTGGACCTGCTCTGGTTGAGGCTGAGAGCCCTATCTCCGTCGGACCTGCTCTGGTTGAGGCCGAAAGCCCTATCTCCGTTGGACCTGCTCTGGTTGAGGCCGAAAGCCCTATCTCCGTTGGACCTGCTCTGGTTGAGGCCGAGAGCCCTATCTCCGTTGGACCTGCTCTGGTTGAGGCTGAGAGCCCTATCTCCGTCGGACCTGCTCTGGTTGAGGCCGAAAGCCCTATCTCCGTTGGACCTGCTCTGGTTGAGGCCGAAAGCCCTATCTCCGTTGGACCTGCTCTGGTTGAGGCCGAGAGCCCCATCTCTGTTGGACCCGCCTTCATCGACAGCCCCATCTCCGTTGGACCCGCCCTAGTCGAGGCCGAGAGCCCCATCTCCGTTGGACCCGCCGTAGTTGAGGCTGAGAGCCCCGCTGTTGTCGAGCTCCCCGTCGTTGATGTCGAGACCGCCGTCGTCGATGCCAGCCCCGCTGCTGTCGCTCCCGTCGAGTCCGAAGCCATCACCGCCAGCACCATTCCCCTGGTTCAGATTATCCTGAACATCAAGTCCATCCCCGAGACTCCCACCCTTGTGCCCGCCCCCGTCGAGGAAGCCGTCATCAACCCTGAGCCTGTCATCGTGATCGAGCAGGCCCCCGAGCCCGTCCAGGTCGTCGAAGTCGCCTTCGAGCCTGTCCAGGTCGTTGAGACCCCCGTTGAGGATGTCGCCATCGTACCTGCTCCCATCGTGGTCGCTCCCGAGCCCATCGAGCTGCCCACTCCTGAGGTGCCCGCTCCCATCCAAGTCGCCCCCGTGGTCACCCTCCCCGACACTCTGAACTAAAGGCAGCATCGTTGTTAGTATGTAAAGTGTTTCATCTTCACACCTTATCAGGAAAATAATGCGTGGTTGTTGTTATAATACATTTAACATCCTTTTACCTTGATTCAGTGGCTTTAAACTGCAATAACTAGTGTTGTTTTGAATAAATAAATAATTCCGTACTTCGATATTTAACTGAAAACAAAATATCCAGCTTCTTTTTACTATTATAAGTTATTTAAGGGTACAGACAAAATGTTTCGTTACTCGTAGTTTCAATCCTAAATTTCTTACAGAAGCTCTTTCTAAGTAGTCGACTATTTGCCGAGGTAACGAGCGGCCGGAAAACCTTGGCTCCCAGAGGTTGTGGGATGATATTTTGTGCAAGGTTTATTAGGCGATGCGGCAGGTTCCAATTTAGCGCGTCTTAAGGCCGCAACAAAGCCCGAGTCGCTGAGGATTGTGGTTGCCTTGCGGTTAGGTTGCAAGGTTTGCGAGACACATCGGTGTATTTGTGGGGTCATGGTTGAGGAAAATGGCCACCATGGCCCTGAGGCCGGGCTCTCACAACTGAGTTGTCAGAGATGCGCGGAGCGTTTTTCGAGGCATCACGCCATCAATGCCCGGCGAACTACGTAGTTCGCCGGGCTTTGGTGGCAGCCATCATACCATGCGTCCTGGAACCTGTGCTGTACGGATGGGAAAAGGCCGGATGGTCTTACATTGGTTCCATGGCAGAAGGGTCGGTGTCTCTTGTGGGACGCTACGTGCGTCAGTCAGTACGTTTGCACCGTCCCATCTTAATATCACAATTAGGTCTGCTGGGTCGGCTGCGGAGTACGCGGCCAGATTGAAATACACTAAGTACAATGCCTTGGAACCAATGTACGATTTCTTGCAAGTTGCGGTGGAGACAGCAGGACCTTGGGGTGCGGAGGCCAAGGCGTTTATTAGGGAAGTGGGTCGCCGTCTGAGGGACAGAGGTGGTTATCCACGCTCTGGATCGTATCTGGTGCAGCAAATTTCGTTGGCAATACAGCGTGGCAACGCCGCCAGCGTCATGGGCACTTTTGAGCCAGCTACGATTCGGGGCGATCCTTTTTAACGTAAGCTAAAGTGACGAAGCCTGTTGCGGATTACTTTTGTTGGTAAGTGTGACGAAGCCTGTTGCCGATTTGAATTTGTACCCACCTGACGAAGCCTGCGTTGCGGATTTAATCTTATGTGCTGATCTTTTATTTTTTCAAATTATTATGTGTTGGTTAAATGATTTTATACTATCGTAAATAGAAGTCATCCTTCAGTCTCGGTCTCTTGATATCAATTATTGGTTTTGTATTACTTGAGAGGCTAAAAACTAATTATGTTTAAAATTTGGAGCTTGTGGGTCTGCTAGAAGAACATTAGAATTATGATAATCATCAGTGATCAGTGAGTCAGTTAAAAAACTAAGGAACTGTGACGTGCAATAGTTCTTAAACTACAAGTTCAAATTAAATGTTATTGAGAATATATCGAAGCCATATTATTCCTTATATTCTTGAAAATCAGGGTTCTAGCTTTAGCCAGCACGAAATTACAGGAGGTTGAAAATGTCCTGAATGGCTTCGAGAAAAGGATTGTTCGAGAAAAGGCACGGCCGTGCCTTTGTTTTGCTCGACTTGGCGTGAGCACTGCCGTGTTCCCAGATCTCCATACCTAGAATATTTTATCTACATTACCTGCGTAACTAAAAATCAAGAAGTATAGAGGGTGATAGAAGGCTAAACCTTTACAGGTCCAAAACCTCCATAAGTTGAAATCTCGTGACGTAGAACTTCTAAGCTTTTCTCTTCAGTTACGACTTTTCAAAGTTCCACAAAATCAACCTCTATCAGTTATGGGTAGAATACCAGTTGAATTCCGTTACTGAGCATTTTTCAACAAGTTTGTACATAAATTTGAATGGACGTGTTATTTATCACAAAACTCGTTAAGTTTCCTATTTTGTTACTAATTTATTTTAATGATAAACGAAAATTGTATTGATTATTTTGCATAATTATGATTCTTTTGACAATATTTTACCCTAATTATCCAAACAGGTTAACAAAACGCGAACCAATCAATAATAATCATCAAAAATATTAATAACAAAATAGGAATCAATTCAGAATCTATTAATTGATGTACAAAATTTTAGAGAAATGCACTTCTAGACTCTTGATTCAAAAATAATAAAGAAGTTCAAGCCGCCACATTGAACAAAATAAAGTTTACAAAACCGATAAAGCTAAATGGGACTGAGTTAAACTTAGTATCACAATTTAAATACCTTGGGCATATTGTGACTTCTGATCTTAAAGACGATACAGATATTGAGCGTGAGCGGAGAGCATTGTCTGTGAGAGGAGAGCTAACATGATAGCTCGCAGGTTCGCTAAATGTCAAGGAGGCCAAAATTACTCTGTTTAAAGCCTACTGTACAACATTGTATACTAGTGGCCTGTGGGCCAACTACACCCGTACACAGTACAATGCTCTCAAAGTTCAGTTCAATAATGCGTTCAGAGTGCTGATGGGGCTGCCCCGATACTGCAGTGCGTCGGGGATGTTCGCGCAGGCGCGGATACACTGCTTCCACGCGACCATGCGCAAAAGGTGTACATCCCTGGTGCGCAGGATTCGGGCCAGCTCCAACAGCACCCTGAGAAAGATTGCTGAACGATTCGACTGCGCGTATGTGAACCATTGTGTGATGGTCCACCTAAATAGGGGTGTTGTTTTTAATTTTTAAGTTTTAATTTGTAAATTGATTTTATTGTACTAACAATAGTTTTAAGTGTGTATACTAACATAATTGATCCAAGTTTGTCGTGAAATTATTCCGGTATGTATTTATTTTCTCAAGTTAGGTGTTTTATAATACATATATAAAAAGTAAAATACAAAATGAAATTACAAAATATAAACACATTATAAAAAACCTAACCTAGGGTGCCGCCGGCGGCGGAGCGAGGCCCAAGCTACCGGTGGTTAGGGCCGCAGAGAGAGGAACCTCCTGACTATGCGTGCCGTGTCCAGAAGTACCGCCGTATTATTATTATTTTTAAAATACATTTTCCTTAAAGAATGTCATGAGGTTTGGGATTTGTAACTGCTTGATTTTAACAAAAATGTTCTGACATTTTATCTTGACTATGGAGGTCATATCTCCGTGACGGCACCAGTTATGGACATGTTAAGCGCAGTACTACCCAGTAATGGACAGCAAAGATTTAATGGCTTATAGCCGACCATTCATGGACTTTACCAGTTATGACCATCAGTTATCTGAACATAGTGTTGATAGTTTAAAAATGTAGTGTCTGTTACTTAAAATGTGGGTTTTATGGGAAAAACATGTCCATAATTGGTTTTAGTCCATTACTGGTGCCGTAACCCTAGTGAAGATAACGGCATGTTCATTATATTTTATTTCTGGAATATTTAATTAGAAGAGAGAAATGATATGTCTCAGGCAGGATTTGAACCTGCATCTCCTACGGCTATCCGGGCCAACACAAGCGCGCTACCAACTACGCCACAGAAACGTTGCCCAAGTCATCCAATTTTTCAACCAGTCCCTGCTTTGTGACGTCATCCTGGGTGACGTATGTAGCAACATCTACCATTGAGTCCTTACGACCCATATTATATGGATGGACGACTCGTATTGAGAAATCCACAGTAACGTTGTGCTACACCCAAACATGTTTTTTTTTATTGTAGCATTAACGACTGCTATCGAATTCTAAATATTTTATTAGAAGAGTGCAATTTAAAAATATATGCCTCGGGCAGAATTCGAACCCGCATATAATTTTTTTCTTCTAATAAAATAATAGGTTCAGGGATGGTTAGATCACTTCTGTGCTGTAACTTTTATTGTTAATGTTAGTCTGATCTATTATGTAAATGAAAAAGTTGTAATCAAAGTTTTTTGAATGTAGTAGGAATTAAACTATTATCTCTTTATAATTTATTTATTAAGAATTTGTATCACTTATCACAGTTTATTGCCACTGTATTAAGGTGAAAAGATGGCAAGCCTTACCCTAAATGAAAATAATATGTCGCTTAATTAAGGATGTCGGGGAGGGTCACCACGGGGGCGACTTCGATGGGAGCGGGCAGCTCAGGAGTGGGCAGCTCGATGGGTTGGGGCTCGACAACGATGGGGGCGGGCACGATGGCGACACCCTCAACGGGGGTCTCGACTACCTGAACGGACTCGGGGGCGACTTCGACGACCTGGACGGGCGTGGGGGCGACCTCGACGACCTGGATGGGCTCAGGGGCCTGCTCGACCACGATGACGGGCTCAGGGTTGATGACGGCCTCCTCGACGGGGGCGGGCACGAGGGCGGGAGTCTCGGGGGCGGCAGCAGCAACCTGGTTGATGTTCAGGATGATCTGGACCAGGGGAGCGGTGCTGGCAGCGACGGCCTCGGATTCGATGGGAGCGACGGCAGCGGGGCTGGCATCGACGACGGGGGTCTCGATATCAACGACGGGGAGCCCGACAACAGCAGGGCTCTCAGCCTCAACGAGGGCGGGTCCAACGGAGATGGGAGAATCGACGATAACGATGGGGAGCTCAGCAATAACGGGGCTCTCAGCCTCGACTAGGGCGGGTCCAACGGAGATGGGGCTTTCGATGAAGGCGGGTCCAACAGAGATGGGGCTTTCGATGAAGGCGGGTCCAACAGAGATGGGGCTCTCGGCCTCAACTAGGGCGGGTCCAACGGAAATGGGGCTTTCGATGAAGGCGGGTCCAACGGAGATGGGGCTTTCGATGAAGGCGGGTCCAACGGAGATGGGGCTTTCGACCTCCACGGGAGCGGCACCGGCGGCACCGGGGGTGACCAGGGCGCGGGTCGGGCCGGCTACGGCCACGGCGAGGACTGAGGCAGCGATCAGCAGGAATTTCATGATTGCTGTGAGCAAACATTTTGAATATTAATAACGAATTAATTTTAAAAATTAAATTATGATTAAAATTAAAGTTTTTTCTGTTTTAGAACTCACCAGTTTGGTTTGAAGTTTCAAACTATGCCTTCTTCAAGAAATCTTGAGGCTTTTATACATCGATATTGATTACCTTCGCTCAGTATCACTAAAATTAAGCTACCTAATCACTAGACTAAGATTTACAACATGTCTATCAATATGATATGAGCTAGTATTGATGTTGTGCAGAGTTTATCGTTGTGTATTAAGTAGTTTTTTAATTTTACTAACGAGATGACAAAGAGCTAAAGATCTAAGACCTCTCCTGATGCATCAATAGATACGTTTTGTCAAAGCATATTCACCCAAAAATATAATTTTTACTCGCTCTTTTGAGGAGCTACTTATAACAAGGCGACTTCCTCCTTTTGTCGTAATTATTCCATTTATTCGTACTGCCAAGGAATGGAACTCGCTCCCAGTGTCCGTATTTCCTGACACAATTTAGGACTCTTCAAGACACGAGTAAATAGGCATCTACTGAACCGGCGAGCTACATCTGCGGCCTCGTAGTCGCTAACGATCAGGCGCTACTGAGGTCAATCGCAGGTCAGTTTTTTAATAAAATATATGTTATAATATTATGTTATAAGTGGCAAACGAGCAGATACCATTGATATCTGCAACGCCAGAGGTGTTACCTATTCGTTGCCGATCTTTGAGAGCCCTGTTTCTTGAAGTAACCCATGTCATAGCGCGCTGGGAGTTCATTCCACATCCTGACAGTCAATGAGGATATCTAGAAAAAAATAATTCCACCAGCTGGCAGCACGTCGAGGAGAGGTCCGTTTTGACAGTAGGTGTCAAAATCCATCAATTAAACCTTAAGTTGTGACCTTTGTCCAGCCTAAACCACTGATAGCTGGATAACATTTGAAACACTCGTTGTTTAAGGGACGTTAGAGCTGCATGGATAAAGGTTTGTTTTTTAATGAAATCCCGAAAGGTTTGAAACGGTGAATTAAAGTTTATATGGAAAAAGTCGGGCGCAGAGCAAGTCACCGGCACGACGAAGTGCGACTACGATAATTTTGCACAGCGGAACATGGCAACACCTCAGTTTAACAGTCACATTTTTATAGAAATTTGATTATTAAACGGAGGTGTTGCCATTTTGCGCTCTACAAAGTTATCCTACTTAGTCGCACTCTAGTAACGCATGCAAATACATTTTTTTTAATTTTAGTCTCAAAATTCTCCTAATGTAATTTGCGATACATTCATTATTTTTACTTAGGTACATTATACTCAGCGACACAAAAGAGCGGAAGAAAATATTTCAAATTAAAAGATAAATGGTGGGCTTAGAGGTTAACTCGTTTATTGCGGTTGTAAATGAAGATAAACCGCAATAAAACATAATTATTTGGCGATAGCTACCGATCATGTTCCGATGCACGTGAACATGATAAAGTAATCTTGACCGTGGAAATATTTCTAACAGACTTCAAAAAAAAAATCATCGAAATGTTGAAAGTTCCCCACAACACCCACTTTTTAAAATCAATACGTCTAATGTATCAAGTGGTATTGATAACCAACTTAATGTTTACTAGGTATGTGTTAGTCTAAAATCATCTATATATATAAAAGAAGATGTCCTGACTGACTGACTGACTGACTGACTGACTTACTGGCTCATCAACGCACAGCCGAAACTACTAAAGCTAGGAACTTAAAATTTTCACAGTAGGGTGGTTGTATAACGTAAGTAAGGGATAAGAAGGGATTTTTCGAAATTCATCCCCAAGGGGGTTAAATGGGGGTTGAAAGTTTATATGGGGACCACACGATTTTTAAAGTAGGAGATCTAAGACTTCGAACATAGACTCTTCATTATAAGTTGAAAAAAGTAATTTCACCGTTTTTCGAAATTCATCCCTAAAAGGGGTTAAACGGGGGTTGAAACTTTGTATAGGGACCAATCGATTTTTAAAGTTGGAGATCTGAGACTTCGGACATAGACCCTTCAATATGAGTACAGGAAAGTAATTTCACGGTTTTTGAAATTCATCCCCAAAAGGGGTTAAATGGGGGTTGAAACTTTGTATAGGCACCAAACGATTTTTGAAGATAGAGATCTGAGAGTTCGCACATAGATCCTTCAATATGAGTAGAGAAAAGTAATTTCACCCTTTTTGAAATTCGTCCCTAAAAGGGGTAAAACAGGGGTTGAAAGTTTAAATGGAGACCACACGTTTTTAAAGTAGGAGATCTGAGACTTACAAAATAGACTCATCAATATAAGTTGCAAAATATTATTTCACCCTTTTTCCGAAATTCATCCCTAAAAGGGGTTAAACGGGAGTTGAAATATTGTATAGGGACCAAATTATTTTTAAGTGACTGATCTGAGACTTCGTATATAGACTCTTCAATAAAGGTCGAAGAAAGTGGTTTTACCGTTTTTCAAAATTCATCCCCAACGGGGGTTAAATGGGGGTTGAAATGATTTTTAAAGTTGAAGCTCTGAGACATCGTACATAGTCTCCTTAATATGACTACAGGAAAGTAATTTCACGGTTTTTCGAAATTCATCCCCAAAACGAGTTAAATGGGGGTTGAAACTTTGTATAGGCACCAAACGATTTTTGAAGTTAGAGATCTGAGGGTTCGCACATAGATCCTTCAATATTAGTAGAGAAAAGTAATTTAACCCTTTTTCGAAATTCATCCCTAAAAGGGGTAAAACGGGGGTTGAAATATTGTATACGGACCAAATTATTTTTAAGTGACAGATCTGAGACTTCGTATATAGACTCTTCAATAAAGGTCGAAGAAAGTTGTTTTACCATTTTTCAAAATTCATCCCCAACGGGGGTTAAATGGGGGTTGAAATGATTTTTGAAGTTGGAGCTCTGAGACATCGTACATAGTCTCCTTAATATGAGTACAGGAAAGTAATTTCACGGTTTTTCGAAATTCATCCCCAAAAGGAGTTAAATGGGGGTTGAAACTTTGTATAGGCACCAAACGATTTTTGAAGTTAGAGATCTGAGAGTTCGCACATAGATCTTTCAATATGAGTAGAGAAAAGTAATTTCACCCTTTTTTGAAATTCATCCCTAAAAGGGGTAAAACGGGGGTTGAAATTTTGTATAGAGACCAAACGATTTTTGAAATTGGAGATCTGAGACTTCGTACATAGATCCTTCAATGTGAGTAGAGAAAAGATATTTTACCCTTTTTCAAAATTCATCCCTAAAGGAGGTTAAACGGGGGTTGAAATATTGTATAGGAACCTAATTATTTTTCGTTTACAGATCTGAGACTTCGTATAGACTCTTCAATAAAGGTCGAAGAAAGTAGTTTTACCCTTTCTCGAAATTCATCCCCAACATGGGTTAAGTGGGGGTTGAAACGATTTTTGAAGTTGGAGCTGAAGGTTGGATTTTTGAGGTTGGTTGAGACATCGTACATAGTCTCCTCAAAATTAGTACAGGAAAGTGATTTCACTGTTTTTCGAAATTCATCCCCAAAAGGGGTTAAATGGGGGTTGAAACTTTGTAAAGGGACCAAACGATTTTTAAAGTTGGAGATCTGAGAGTTCGCACGTAGACCCTTCAATATGAGTTCAGGAAAGTAATTTCACGGTATTTCGAAATTCATCCCCAAAAAGGGTTAAAGGGGGGTTGAAACTTTGTATAGGCTCCAAACGATTTTTGAAGTTAGAGAACTGAGAGTTCGCACATAGATCTTTCAATATGAGTAGAGAAAAGTAATTTCACCCTTTTTTGAAATTCATCCCTAAAAGGGGTAAAACGGGGGTTGAAACTTTGTATAGAGACCAAACGATTTTTGAAATTGGAGATCTGAGACTTCGTACATAGATCCTTCAATGTGAGTAGAGAAAATATATTTTACCCTTTTTCGAAATTCATCCCTAAAAGAGGTTAAACGGGGGTTGAAATATTGTATAGGGTCCAAATTATTTATCGATTACAGATCTGTTCAATAAAGGTCGAAGAAAGTAGTTTTACCGTTTTTCGAAATTCATCCCCAACAGGGGTTAAATGGGGGTTGAAACGATTTTTGAAGTTGGAGCTCTGAGACATCGTACATAGGCTCTTCAATATGAGTATAAGAAAGAAATTTAATGGTTTTTCGAAATTCATCCCCGAATGGGGGTTGAAAACTTTTTATAGGGACGAAACGATTTTTGAAGTTAGAGATCTGAGACTTTGTAAATGCCCCCCCTGCAATATGAGTACAGAAAAGTGATTTCACCGTTTTTTGATAATAATCCCCACAAGGGGTTAAATGGGGGTTGAAAACTTTGTATAGAGACCCAACTATTTTTAAAGTTGGACATCTGAGGCTTTGTAAATAGACCCTTCCATATGAGTACAGAAAAGTTATTCCACCGGTTTTCGAAAATCATCCCCAAAAGGGGTTAAATAAGAGTTGAAACTTTGTATAGGGTCCAAACGATTTTGGAAGTAGGAGATCTGAGACATCGTACATAGACTCCTTAATAAGAGCATAGAAATGTGGTCTTACCGTTTTTCGAAATTCATCCCCAAAAAGGGGACTAACGGGGGTTGAAACTTTGTATAGGGACCAAACGATTTTTATAGTAGATCTAGTGAACTCATCGATAAGAGAAAAGAAAAGTGATTGCAGTTTTTTGAAATTTATCCCCAAAGGGGTTTAAATGGGGGTTGAAACGTTTTTAGAAGTAGGAAATCTGGTACTTCGTACATAGATCCTTCAATAAGGGTAGAGAAAAGAAGTTAACCATTTTTTTAAATTCACGTCCAAAAGGGGTTAAATGAGGGTTGAAACTTTGTATAAGGACCAAACGATGTTTGAAGTTGGAAATCTAAAACTGATTTAACTGAATAGAACTGAAATGATTTCAACATTTTTTTAAATTTATGTCCAAAACGGGTTGAGTAGGGGTTGAAAGTTTGTTAAGGGACGCAGGTAACATATATTAGAAGAGTAACGATGATTCGAAACTTTGTACTCTTCAATTAGTAGATCGTGTAAGTAACAGGTGGCTTATGAAGTGAATTATTTTTTTTGGAAATAATCTGATCACAAAAAATGGATTTTCGCGGTGAATGCTCAGTTTTAGGCCCAATATTTGAGGATTTTTTTTAACTACAGCCAAGTTTATCAACAAATATCAGAAACTATTTATGAAGACTAATTGCCTTATTATAATTTACACCGCAGACGAAGTCGCGGGCATAAGCTAGTTTTTGATAAATTAGTATTAAGTTTGGGAAAAACTTCATTTTTGGATAGGTGGCATATCGTTTAAAAGACAAAAATCAGTGATTGGTTACAAAGCTACTGGCGTGAGAATTTCATTTGCCGCTACAGTTTTTTCTTCAATACTAAGTACTAGCTCCCCCACGTCAGTACATATTCCGTGGAGCAGATTTTGAGCTTCAGTTACGCTTCTATACTTATTATACCGGGTGTTGCCTGTAACAGGAGCAAATAATTAAAACGTAGATTCTACTAATCAAACAATAAAACTTTTGTTCAACAATTTTTAAAAATTATATGATCTTTAGATTTTAACTTTTTCAAACAAATTAAATAGTATTTTCAATGTACGTTAACATCAGTCTAATTGACGTCGCTTGTCACGCTACAAACATAAAAAACATCGCAATACATTGCGGTTTCAAATAAACTTTAAAGTGTACTAAAAATTAAAATATAAGTTATTTTTAAATGTCACTGAACAAATATCGTTCAGTTTGAGGATACGCGTACGAAAAAAACCGCTTTCTGGCCAAGTGTAGACATCAAATGATGTACATACACAACACGGAGGTAGTAAAGAAAGCGCTCGATCGTATATTTACATCCCTCCGCGTTTTTTTTTTAAGCCTGACAAACATGCAAAACTTACAGACTGTTGCAAAAACCGGACCAGGTGGCATTCTCTGGGGTGGAACGTCGCTTGGCCGGACCACCTTGAGAGGGAAACCCTAGTTGTGTAATGTACTATTTCAATATAGACACGCAGGCGTGCACCCGCTCCGTGCAAACCGCGGCAGCTAGCGTAGGCCCTAAAACGCATAATGGCGGTACTTCGGGAATAGGTTAGCTTAACGAATTACAGCGCAGGCACGCTTCACACTCATTACCACACAGAGCATGCCGCAGAGGCTACTATAGGCATAATTCATTAATGCAAAGTTAAAAAAATACTGCAAACTTATCTATACATTAAAATGCAAGGGTTACTATAGCGAGCTAAGCAGATTAAAATATCGGTTGATTTGATTTATTCTACATCTCACAGAAAAAAGCTCAATCATTAAAAAAGATGACCGTTTAGATTTTTTGCTTACTATTTTTTTCAAATTAAAACGATCTTTTAAATACTAATAAAAATATCATTTAAATAAATGTCCTAAACTTCTATACTATACTCTTGTTCTATGTAAGAAGCTGGAATCAGAAATCAAACCAGCTAAGAACCGTGCAAACGGATATATTCGATCAAAGGGCTCTTTCAGGTCGATCTGTTCAAAGGCGCAAAGACAGACAAAGAATTGCAAGTTATGAGACCGGTTCTGTGGTTTTACTATTCTTTTGAGGTATGAAATTAAGTGCACTGTTACATATTCTATTCTTTTGTCACCATGACCAACTTCATACAGCTTCCGTCTTGCATAATATCTCTTAGACATTACATTATTTATACACAACTATTAATATTTACGACGACACGTTTAGCCTAGTTGAAGTGACACCGCCTATGAAGCTAGAGGTCCCGGGTTCAAACCAAATATTTGTGTGATGAGCACGAGTATTTGTTCCTGAGTCTTGGATGTTTTCTATTTAAGTATATATTTATCTATATAAGTATGTATATCGTCGTCTAGTACTTACCCATAATACTACAAGCATTACTTATACTCCTCGCGCCGAATCCTGATCCCTATGACAGTTCTTTCTCCATACTTTTGTAATGGCGTCGCTGTCATTTCTAAACGGTTTGTAGACATTATTCGGAAGTATAGCACGTACATTTACATATAAAATCAACATCCAGTAATTATAATATGAAACAAATAAGTTTTGTTTATCGTTTTCGGAATCAGGTGTACAAATACAAGTAGCAAGAGTGAACTGTCATAAGGATCGTGATTCGGCGCGAGTATAGTTTGGGACTAGGTCGATTTGTGTAAGATTGTCCCCAAAGTATTTATTTATTTATTCTCTTTGCTCTCCTTCGCCGAATTTATTTATTGCTCTGTTTTTTTAATAATAAACTATTCATATAACTATTAATAGCTGGAAAACTTGTATGTTTTCCAACATTTTTCAAAATAAACTAAACAAAGACTAGACGAAGGATAATTTTATGCAAAGTTGTTTTACTTCGCTCCGGTGACAAGTTCCGAGCTGGTCATTTGCATCCAAACTAAAAAACCGGTGTACGTCTAGAAAGGAATTTTAAATTATGAATTATGATCACAAGGTAAATGAATACTTACTAATTTACCTTATAAAATACCAAATAACTGTATAAAGCTTAATTGAACGCGAATTTGTGCTAAACTCCTTTGAATAACAGTATCTATATAAATATACGATCTGAGGCTTTATTGCATTTACAGTGATCGGCACCTACGGTGCAACAAGGGGTCCATGACCTCAATCATTATGCTAATGTGGATATGCCCTGGGATTACAGGATTTGAGTTGCTGTAGAAGGTATTGGTTCTGATCTTACACTGTTAAAAATTTCCGGAATTTTACATAAAAAAAATTTACAGAAACCTGTGAAATTCCCTAAAAACTGGGAAAAGTACGAAAATTTTGGTAATTTTCCTTAATTTTTGGTAATTTTCCATAATTTTTGGTTATTTTAAATATCTTCTGTAGATTCACTGATTTTTATGTCTTATTACATAAAAAATATGTAATAATCAATAAAATGTGTACGATTACATAAAATCTGTAAAATTACATATAGCGTCTGGGACAAATACATTTCAATATGTATTTATAAGGCTTCAAACTGTAATATTACAGACAAAATTCTTAATTTTACATATCTTGTAAAAAAACAAATTTTTATGTAAGTTTACTTAAGTCTTTTGTAATATTCATAACAATATCAGTAAAATTACGTACAATATTATGTAAATTTACAGTTTTTATTTATGTTTCAAGAAATCATGTAATTTTCAAGTATATTCTGCGATTTTACATAAAAAATGAGTAATAATCGTAAAAAAAATGTATATTTACATCAATTCTGTATAATTACATGGAATGTCTGGGAAAAGTACATTAAGACATGTATTTATAACGATTGAAACGGTAAATATACATAACAAATCTCGTTAATTTACATAACTTTCTGAAAAACGCATTTTTATGTAAATTTACTTGAGGCTTTTGTAATTTTCACAAAAGTATCAGTTAGATCACATACAATATTACGTAATTATACTGTTTTTTTTTTTTTTTTTTCAATATATAGTGTAATTTTTAATAATAGCGTGTATTTTTAAATAAAAGGTATGTAAAAATCACTAAAAACTTGGACGATTACATAAAATCTGTAAAATTACATGTAGCGTCTGAGACAAATACATATCAATATGTATTTATAATGCTTCAAACGGTAATATTACAGACAAAACTCTTGATTTTACATATCTTGTGAAAAAACATATTTTTTATGTAAGTTTACTTAAGTCTTTTGTAATATTCATTAAAATATCAGTAAGATTACGTTTAATATTATGTAAATTTACAGTTTTTATTTATGTTTCAAAAAATCGTGTAATTTTCAAGTATATTCTGCGATTTTACATAAATAATCAGTAATAATCGTAAAAATTAGGTCAACTAGATGGCGCTAGTAGTTATGTTAGAAGTAAGCAAATTTCACCTTTCTCGTTGTTTTGAAAGTACGAAACCTCGTGTTTTGTGTTGCTTAGATTTTTAGAAAACCATAACGTATTTGTAAATTCAGATTAGTGAATTAACAGTTAAACCAAATGTTTAGTTCATCCGTATGCACATAGATGGCATTAGTAGTCTCTGTAAAACTATCTTTCTGAAGCCTGTAAAGTTTCAGTACATATGGTAGCCAACTACTAAAAATATATGGAATGTAACCTAATCGTTAAACATGTATAAAACGACTATGTTAGTGCAATAACGAGTTTACAAAATACTCAAGAGATGGCGCTGTACCGAGCAGCTTGTAATTGTAGATCGCGATGTTAAGATTTTTCCTGATTTAATGACCCTATGTAAGGAGTATCGATTTGTTGAGTTTCCGCTGATCCGCTGCTCACTTAGAGCAATCGACGAAAAGTCAAGGTGGACCTGGTCTAGTCCGACCAATTGAGGTGGACCGGGACAAGCGCCCTGGTTCGACCCCGGGCGCCCCCGGCACCCACCCAGTCCGATTCACTCGGGTAGGTCTGGCTAGCGACCTGGTTCGACCCCAGGGAACGCCACGGCCGACCACCCGGTCAGATAATCGCTATGCCCAGTAGGGTTGCGAGTTAGTCAGGCTTCAAAAAGTAGGAGTTATATGCGCACACTCAGTGAACCGTACAGGACCTTAATGGACCAATATTACTGAATATATGTGAAAATACTAAACATATCAGTAAATAAACACATAGTATTTCAGTAATATTACTGAATATATGTGAAAATACAAAAAAATATCTGTAAAAAACACATAGTACTTCAGAGATATTACAAAAAAAAATTTAAAAATAATTAACATCTATCGTAGAATTACACGAAAAGGTATGTAAAATTACAGAAAATATTATTTTACATAATCTGACATGTGTCAGATATGTAAAATGACATAACATGTAATTTTACATATCTGAGAAATATGTAAAATTTGCTTTATGTAATTTTACATATTTGATAAATCGTTGATTATGTAAAATTACATAGCCCTGTAAAATTACATAATTATGTAAAAACACAAAAAAGTTATGGCAACGAAAGTTGCCATAAATTTATGTAAAATTCCAGGAGAATTTTTAACAGTGTACGTATGGATAATTATACTATTTACATGTTTATTAAATACTTAGACGTCTATTTATAAATAAATAACACTGAATAGAATAATTTTTTTGAACAAGAGCGCGGATTATAAGCATGTCCATATTAAAATGTCCCACTGTGTTGCACCGTGCGTCCATGCCGGTCACTGATTATTTGTTACCACCCGTCCACGGGTGATAAAATACCGTCGTCACCCACGGATCTGGTCTCATAGTCTTTATTGCGAACAGCAAGTCGGTTCCAAATCCCATGCAACGGCAGTACGGTACGGTGCTTTGAGCTAATTCCCGCTGCGTTGGACAAACTGTCCAGCTCGGCCAAAGTACAGAGCTTTTTTATTTAAAGTGCGTTCTTAACTGACAGTTAGCAGGTCGTCACAGAACTGACGATTAGTGTCAAACTCCATACATTTCACTTTTATATGAAAGAAACATTTTTGTCTCTTCATTGGTTTTTAATGCGGGAAATTTTACACCATCATTAATCTTTTTTTTTTATCTAATATGTTCCATACATTTCGTCACGGACTGACAGGTTAGACGGTATTTGAACATAGCTTAAGTTTCGCCTAACCGTACATTTTAAAATAAAAATGCCCATAGAGACGGTCAATTAGTCCAATTTCGGCCGTTTAAGAGCGCGCGATCCATCGCGCATCCATACTGGATCATTCTTACGAATTCTTAAATCTTTGCTTTGTAGTGCGTTTGTTCACGGCGCGCCCATATATAAGCGCGCGATGTACCTATTGTAGGAAGAAAGAATACTGCTATTATACTGTGGCTCGGCTGTATATGAGCTATATATCAGCAATTTAGCATCCTCGGCTATATATCAGCATAGGAGGTGTGGGGCTTTCATTAGCCTGTATGGTATTTTCCACCCGCTATGTGGAACGAAAATCCCTTTTCCTAAACAAGAATGACCTCCTAAAATTCTATACACACAGGCGATAAAGCCCTAAATAGCACTTTAATCACAAACAGCTGTGGCTTAGGCCATTCTTTATTATTGGTGCGTAAAATCCTATTACCATCTGGTGTCATAATCTTTGTCCCGAGCGACAAGTCGGGCGCAAATCCCGTGCAACGGAATGTGATTTGAGCTAATTCTCACTGCGCTGGACAAACGCTCCAGTTCGGCTGTATATCAGCATCTATAGGAGCTTTTCGTCGCTTATTCCAATTGAAATGTGAGAATAATCATTAAGTAACAACGGGTGCATTCGAATGTTTGTTACATAGCTGGAAACCCGAAGGTTATGTGTATCTAAATCTATCTATCAGCCACGGGCATCCATTAATGGACATAGGCCTCCCCCATAGGGCACCAGAAAGTGCGGTTCCTAGCAGACCGCATCCACCGGCTCCCCGCTACCTTCACGAGGTCGTCTGCCCACCGAGTAAAAGGGCCATCATACTCTTCGCTTAACTATGCGTGGTCGCCACTCCAGGACTTTACTGCCCCAACGGCTATCCGTTTTCTGCGCTATATGGGCTGCTCCCTTTTTTAACATGAGGAAATGCATTTACGCATCGCGCTTGCTCGGGGCACAGGTAAATTCATTGAAATACTGGACTCGGGCTTTGGAAAAAGTCCCAACTACCGACTAAAACTCACGGTTTATCCCAGGGACCGTTTTCGTTACGATATAAGCGGTACGGTACCGCTATAGAATATCGGTACCGTAATGATATAAAGGTAGACTATACCGGTTGAAATATTTTGTTACTGTACCGCTTTATACCGGTACGTACCGCTAATGTTGAAAGCGGTACTTATACCTTTATTATTACGGTACCCAACCTATATTTTTTCAGTACCGAAATTTTTCGCTCGCATATTGTGGCTTTCCATAAGAAAAGGGACCTTATGGCAGTTTCTAGTTACGGAGATAACGTTTTTGTGAAATCCTTCAAAATCATCATTTTTTTCTTTTATGCAAAATTGTAAAATATAGGAATAGACGTGTATTTGTAGCTTCGTTTCACTGCTGTACGTTAATTTTTTCTATATAAGAATTGGGTTCAAAGTTTAGGAGAAAAGGGTCCTTATGGCAGACTTCATACAAAAATGATAAATCTACTGATAAAATTGTTTAATAAAATTTACTTGCAACTTTTGCTTTTTTGTATTTCTTTTTTATACCACGACGGTGGCAAACAAGCACGCGGCCTGCATAATGGTAAGCAAAATTTTCAAAATTATCCCAGAAAGTTGAAAATTTGGAAGAAAAGGGTTTGGGGGCCACAGATTCGGAATTAAAAAAAATTGAAAATAAAAATAAATACATTTGTATGTCGTTTTTTTAAAGCTTATTTAGGAAAAAGTTTTTAAACATTTTTTAAAAAGTGTTTTTGGCAAATCGTTTAACTTTTTGACCATTTTAGAAAAACCTTGTTTTTTTTTTTCAAAAATTACACAAAAAAAAACACTGGTGAATGCCTATCATTTTTGAACATTTTAGAAAAAGTTTTTTATTTTTTTTTTAGTTTTTTTTTGGATGTTTCTACAATTTTAGATCACTTTGTCATGTTTAAAAACCTTTTCAGAAAAAGATTTATAAACATTTTTTTTAAACATGAAAACGTATTTTTGGCGAATCGTAAAACTTTTTGACCATTTTAGAAAAACCTTGATTTTTGTTCACAAATTTTACAAAAATTAAAAAAAAAACACTTTCTGGCGAATGCCTATAATTTTTGACAGTTTTAGAAAAAGTTTTTTAATTTTTTTTTCTAAATACTTACGAAAAAGGTTAGTTTTTTGGCGGTTTCTATAATTTTTGACCACTTAAGAAAAATAATCCTTTTAATTTTTTTTCAAAAGATCAACAAAAACAAAAATTTTTTTTGGCGAATCCTATCCTACCATTATGATTTTTTTTATAAAACTCGGTAATTTTTGGTTTTATAGAAAAGTCGTCCATACAAAACACATTTATTTTAGCGTATTTTATATGATAGCATCACAAAGCATAGGTCATCATAACACCATGGTGTGAATTATTCAACATAGTGTTATAATTATGAGAATAACTCTTAATTGACCAAGATTTGAAGTAAATTTCTAAAAACCTTTTTTCTTCGGTATTCTGTTTTAATACAAGTTTAGTAAATATATAATGTTAATATCGTGCGTGCCATACTGTAATTATCAATAAGTTTTACCTGTGATTGGTCATAAGGTCATAATATCCCATACATTTGGGAAAAGGGACCTTATGACTAATCACTTAAATTCAACAACGTTATTTGAGAATTACTCTTAATTGATCAAGATTTGAAGTAAATTTCTAATAACCTTTTTTCTTTAGTTTTCTGTTTTAATACAAGATTAGTAAATAAATAATTTAAATGTCGTGCCATACTGTAATTATCAATAATTTTTGCTCATGGCTGGTCATAAGGTCCCTTTTCTCAAATGTATGGGAGTAAATTTGTGATTTTTACGTAACTTCAATGGTTTATAAATAAAAAAATAAGACTTGTAGAATAATAATGACACTTTTGTGATACTTGTGTAGACTGATTAAATATGATTTAGAACTCACTATACGAAAATTGTGATATAAAAAAATATAATAAAAATGACATTTTAATAAAAATAAAAATATTTCGTTAACTATGTGATTGTATTTCTATCCCAAAATGTAAATTCAAATATCTTCAACTACATTATATACAATGATTCAGATTACAATATATTAAAGAACAGGCCGATTTTTTTTTTAAATTTCGTTCTCATTAGCGACTTCCTCTAATCAAAGGCTGATTTTTCACGACCTGGAAGTCACATTAAAAAACCATTACTGATTTCCAAAGAAAAACAGCTTGAGATACATAATCAATCGTCATCTTCATAACTTCCATAATTTGTTTTATTTCTGTTTTTTACCTTTTTTGTTTTTAGTTTGTGTTTATTGTTATTTTTCATTTATTTTTTATTTCTTTAATTTTTTTGTTTTTATTTTGTATTATTTACTTTATTTGTTTTTAGTTTGTGTTGATTGTTATTTATTGTTTTTATCTTTAATTTTTTTAGTATATGTTGTTTAGGTATTTTTTAAAAACAAATTAAAGTAAAAAAGCAGAAAATACCTAATCATCACAAACTGAAAACAAATATAAGGTAAAAAAACAAATAAAAGAAAAAATAGCAATCAACGCAAACTTAACTACTAATACAAATACTAATACAAATACTAATAAAAATAAAATAAATAAGCAAACAAACAAAAAATACCTAATCAGCAGAAACTAAAAACAAAACTAAGGTATAAAAAAAAAACAAAACAATACAAAAGAAAACAAATAAAAGGTAAAAAAAAAACAAAAAATAACAATCAACACAAACTAAAAACCAAAAGGTAGAAAATTTTAAAATATAACAAAAAAATTAAAAACACCAAATGAAAGAAAACAGTAACTCAAAATTAAAACAAACAAGGTACAAAAAAAACAAATTTAAGATAATAAATATAAAAAGTACCTAATCAACACAAGCTAAAAACAAAAACAGGTAGAAAATACAAAGTAAATCCAGTACATCTAACATAAAAAAGCATAAAATACCTAATCAACACTAACTAAAAACAAGAATAAGATAAAAAAACAAATAAAAGAAGAAAAAAAACAAAAAATAACAATCAACGCAAACTTACAACAAAATTAGGTAAAAAAAAACAATAAAATACAAAAATAACACAAATTAAAGATAAAAAAGACAAAAACACCTAATCCACACAAACTAAAAACAAAAATAAGGTAAAAAAACAAATAAAAGAAAAAAAAAAGAAAAAATTACAATCAACGCAAACTTTAAACAAAAAATGTAAAAAAACCAAAAAAAATAAAACAAGTTAAAGATAAAAAAACACCTAATCCACACAAAGTAAAAACAAAAAAGGTATAAAATACAAAGTAAAACACATTAAAAAAAAAACATGATACCTAATCAACACAAACTAAAAACAAAAAATAAGGTAAAAAAAAAACAAATAAAAGAAAAAAAATAGCAACCAACGCAAACTTAAAACAAAAAAGGTAAAAAATACAAAGTAAAACAAACCAAAGATAAAAAACAAACAAGAAATACCTAATCAACTCAAACTAAAAACAAATAAGGTAAAAAATACAAAAATAAAACAAATTAAAGTCTTCGGGGAAGACCTATGTTTAGTAGTGAACGTCTTAACGTTGAAATGATAATGATGCTCAAGGCTAAAGACGACGCGATTGAAACTTGACGACGCGACGACGCTCGGCGCACACACATAAACCTCAAACGGTACCTTTTTAAAACGGTTAAGGTTACCGAAAAAAAATTACGGTACCGTTCAATTTCGATACCGTTTCATTTCGGTTGCGCTACCGAAATCATACCGAAACAAACGGTATGACGTCATACCGCTTTAAAACGCTACCTTCATTTTTCGGTTATGCAGTCCCTGGTTTATCCTCAACGGCACTATGGCGGGGACACGGGACTAAGCTACCGCAAACTCCGCCTGCCGTCCGGCCGAAGCCGTACCTCAAAACATGAACCGGTAATAACTCACGTCGCACCATCACTTGGAGACCTACACACCGGGAGAGCAGTGCCCCACAGTTCACTCTCTCAGGTCCCCAATTGTAACTTTTTATCAGAGGTTGTATGGCTTGCTCCCTGCCACCTCAACTGTGCAGTCCTACGAGCTAGAGAAGGTTATAAATATACCAGTGGCGTGGCGTAAATGATATCCTTAGGCAAGCTGGTGCAGATTTGGCGTACATTTTCCTTAAGATATGTAGAATAAGGTGCTCAAATGCCTGATATTAGGCAAGCCGGTAGGAATCGAGTTCATTAGACGCCACGCTACTGATACCCCGTTTCAAACATCAAACAGCAAGTTTCATTTCAGTTTAGAATTTTTAGCGGTCAATTTTGCCCAGATTTATTCGTGTCTGTTGTGATATCAGAGGTACAACGTTCACTTATTTCTTAGCTTTATTCAGTTTTAAAGATAGCACGATTCATATTGTTCGGTTTCTAGTCGGTTTCATTTGAAATCGCATGACCGATACGCACGATTTATCTTATCTAAATTATATCAAGGTAATAATGACGGACAAGTATTAAGTAGTCCAACTTCGGCCGTTTTAGGAGCGCGCGACACGTATTCACAATTTCACACAGAACCGCAATGGCACGTAAAAAGTACTCTATGTGTTAGTCGAGTAAATAGTACCCTATGTGTTAGTCAAGTAAAAAGTACCCAATGTGTAAGTCGAGTAAAAAGTACCCTATGTGTTAGTCGAGTAAAAAGTACCCAATGTGTTAGTCGAGTAAAAAGTACCCTATGTGCTAGTCGAGTAAAAAGTACCCTATGTGCTAGCCGAGTAAGAAGTACCCTATGCGTTAACCGGGGTCATAATCTACCTATATACCAAATTCCATGAAAATCGGTTAGGTAGCTCTTGCGTGATGTCCGCACAAACAAACAGACAAAAAATGCAAAAAATATTTATTCACATTTAATTTAGTTTTTAAATACGGGAGTATTTACTGTTTTTGAGAAATCTTTTACGTACAAACACAGTATTTCTACGATTTTGTTATAAATATTACAGATAGTACATAAATAGTACAGATCTTTATAAATATTATTCGTTTTTCTACTTAGGTTCGTTATAAAATCAATTCTGTAAGAAGAAATAGACGTTCCTTCCTATAACTTCAATCCAGCTATTCTTGTAAATAATACCTTAATATACACGAAACCTGGTGATCTGTATTTATTTATTGCAAAAACCTTAACATAAGGGCTTACCGGAGAGTTTTATTACCCAATGGTAATAAATAATCGACGGTCTATGAACCTTTTACTTGCAACTTATTAAGTATTTTTTTAAGTTGATAAAGTAATCCAGCAATAGAAACTTTATTCATAAAGCACGAGTGCATAAAAATCCTCAGTTCGTACTTCATTTTACTGCAACCGCGCGTTTTAAGAGCAACAAAAACAAAAGACGGACGCCGCAAACTGCAGAAGTTGCAACTTCTCGCAGTTCCGAAGCATCAATCATGGCGGGCTGTTTTGAAAATGCAACTTTAAATACACATTTTGTATTTAAAGTAGATATAAAATGGTTTTAAGTTGGTTTTCGTGAATATATTTGTACTGATGCAGGTAGGTACATTATAATTAAAAGTATGTATAAAATTAAGCTAAATAAACAATATTAGGTAACGCTACGGGATAGACATATTACAACTTGTTTCCTCACATTCTGTGATTATAGATACGCAAAAACTACAGGATCAAGGACCTTAAAATAAATAGCCGGACGCAGCGTCGAAAACAGAGAAGTGAAGCAGTTTTAGTCGGCCGGCTGCTTGTACTTACGAGCCCGCACGCACACATCAACTAGTTTTTTCCTACTACCCGCAGCGCGCACACATTGACCTGACCAACCAGCGTTAAGTTAGCCGGCGCGGCGGACTATTGATGCTTCAGTTCTTTGTTAGCGATGCTCAGTCCGGCTATTTATTTTAAGGTCCTTGTACAGGATAAATTTTCTTGGTATTTGATGTTGTTACCTCTAGTGTTTTGTGTTTTCTGCCGAATAAAATAGGCGCTATAGGAATCACAGGTTACAAAAAATTAACACATCATTTGCAGTTTTGGCGGACAAGGATATTAGAAAATTTAGGGTGTTTCTTCTCACCAGAAGGGCTATTCTTCAGAAATATGTCTGCGGTCACCGGTCACCTCATTCATCTGGCCCTTTTTCATACTAAATGTATGGAGCCAGATGAATGACTCGCAGACATTTCGCCTACTGACTGCAATACGGCCACATCTTTTTTTTGAGATGTATTGCAGTGAGTAGGCGATTTTTCTGAAGAATAGCCCAGAAGGTAATTTCCACTGGTAGAATTAGGCCTATTAAAGAACCCTTGAGGCTTACTTGCACAAATTTGATTTGATTTACATTTCACCGTCTAATATATATAAATACGATTCGCGTGAGATTCGACTGCCTCTCGTACGCATTTTTCTAAAACCCTTCGCTCACGGCAGACACAGATCGTAGATAGGAGCGGAAAAGACGGGATATCCCATTTATTTGAAAGCTTCTTTCAGCGGCATCTGGCCAGTTTGTTTACTGGGATCGATCGATTCCTGACCCATTTGCGAACATAACAGAACTCAGAACTGACAGCCGGTAAAGTACCTGGGTAATCCTTACAGCGTTTCTGCTGTGGCGTTTTTTGTCATTACCATTTAAGCAAATATATTTGTAAGGAAATGGAATCAGAGTCATAGGCGTATGGGGGGGGGGGGGGGGGGGCTGGTGGGCCGTGCCCATCCCAGTATGGTCTAGTGCCCGCCGCAGCATGTAGGGTTACCGATTTGGAATTCCACGATGGACACCAAAATAATGGCATCTCAGAAGTCAGCCAAGACGGTAGTACGGAACTAGAGTTTCTGCTCGAGACTTCTCGAACTCGAGACAACTCGAGAGTTTCACCTCCATTCGAGACGAGAAATAAATAGCTGACTCTCGAGACTCTCGAGTTCCGGCAAAAACGAAATAAGGGCTAAAGTCAGGCTCGCCATTTTTTGGCTTTTAACAATGATAAACATTTGAAACGTTACACCCTGTATATAACACAGTGACACCGTGTATATATCACAGTGACACCCAGTATATAATCACAGTGACACCTGCTACTTGACAGCTAACAATTACCGAATGACAAAATACGCACACGATTGGCGGCAGAATAGTTGCGCCCATTTTGTGAATGACCAGTTACCCCTTTTTTTTGATTGATAAAATGAAATATTTTGCTTACCTACTGATTGCTTACCAAAATTTGATTAATTTTAGGCCGCTTAATGCAGCTCAAATACTCAATTTGTTGACCAAAATAATTTAGAGCAGTTCAGTATATCATTAATTGCAGACAGATTTATAAATGTTTGCTAACCATAAGTTGCTTACCAACTAGCTATTTTGGCTGACCAAATACATATTTCTGCTCACGCTCATATGAATATTTTGGTGATCGATTAAATGATACCCTTTTTATTTGTTTTTTATTTTATTTTCAACAATAATTTACAATTTCTTACTAAAGACTCGAGAGTCGAGACAACTCGAGAAATTGGAGTCGAGATTTCTCGAAACTCGAGAAAAAAAATGAGGCGAGAAACCAGAAACCCTATACGGAACCCTTCGTGTGCGAATCCTACTCGCTTTTGGCCGATTTTTTTAAAAGTAGGTTTGTTATTGCTCCTTCTTACGCTTTAGATACGTTCACCGTTCAGTGCGCGGTTCGGTTTACGAGTTGCACAAAACTTTGTTCTATGGTTTAGGGTTACATTATTTTTTTGTAACAGGTAATAAAATGAAATTTAAAATATTCTTATATAGCGACCCGCCCCGGCTTCGCACGGTGTTTCTCTATTATATTATGCATGTATTACCTATACATATAAACCTTCCTCTTCAATCAATCTATCTAATAAAAAAAACCGCATCAAAATCCGTTGCGTAGTTTTAAAGATTTAAGCATACATAGGGACAGAGAAAGCGACTTTGTTTTATACTATGTAGTGATTGATTAAAGTTGAGTGATTTGTGATTGAAGTATTTTACGTCTTAGTGCTTTACACGCTAATGTCCTATAGGTATATAGTTGACACCGCGTGGTCACCTCTATTGCTAATGACTTCATAATCAAGATGGCAACTACTGGGAACGTATGCCGCCTGTACCAGGAGCAAATAATTAAAACGTAAATTCTACTCATCAAACAATAAAAATTTCGTTGGTAAGATTAGGTTAGTAAAAATTATGTTATCTTTAAATTTTATCTTTTTCATACTATTTAAATAGTATTTTCAATGTACGTTAACATCCATCTATCTACTTGACGTCGCTTGTCTCGCTACAAACATAAAAAACATCGCAATACATTGCGGTTTCAAATTAACTTTAAAGTGTACAAAAAATAAAAACATAAGTTATTTTTAAATGTCGCTGAACAAATGTTGTTCAGTTTGAGGAGTAAAATCTACGTTTTAATTATTTGCTCCTAGTACAGGCAACACCTGTATCTGTATAACACACGGATCTCTATCAAAGTATAAAGACGAATAAGTAGTCCAACTTCGGCCGTTTAGGAGTATTCACTTCACACACGTCTGTGTGAATGCGATCCATAGAGGAGCATTCTTATTTCTTTGCTTGCAGTGCATTCGTACACGGCGCGCACACATTCAAGCGCGCGATGTACCTTTTGTACAAAATTACTGCTATTACACTATGCATCTATCTTAGTATAATAGCAGAACCCAACATTTACAAGAAAGCGCTTATTTTGACACTGTAACCTATGTCTCAGTTTTTATTTAAAAGCCAACAGCGCCAACAGCGCGTTAAAACGACAACGTCATAAAACATGCGACTGTCGCACAATAATAAGGAAACCGGCTATAAAGACAGTTGTAAAACACGTAGAAACAAGTTTTAAAGTAAAAGCGACATTGTGGCGATTCGCACATGTGGCCCGGCAATATCGGGCAACTACTAAGTGGTGAGAGCCCAAGTTTTGCGACTAGCCTAGCTCTATAGGTAGTGCGGGGTCCAACCATCGAAATATAATAAGTATGGAACGTACGTCCTAACGGGTACGACCCAGTACTTCGTGCAAAGAAAAACTATAGCATTAAATGAATTTATCACGTCAGTACTTTATAACCAATCACAGAGTTTTGTCTTTTAAACGGTATCGAAATTGCAATCTTCTCAAACTTAAGACTAATATTTGTCATAAATTACTTAAGACTCACAAATAGTAAACATTAATTTGGATATCAATATCACTTGATACATAAGACGTATTGATTTTAAAAAGTGGGCATTATGGGGAAAATTTAAACGTCAGTTTTAGTATTGGAGGGGATACTATATTTTAAGATACAAACAAGGGAAGTGGAGAGTGGAGGTTCATTGAGTAATAAAAAAAATGAAAATTAATCAAAATAAACTATACAATTGGCCTAACCTAAACTAAATCTAAGCGATGTCCCCCATTATCGGGCCCCTCGGTCCCCATTACGCTGGCTGCGTTCCCCCTCTGGATTGCTATGCTGATCCGTTGAGTGAGGAACGAGCCAGCTCTGTGGTCCCGCAGTGGTCTGGACCAGTTTTAGTCAGATGTTATCGTTCCATACATTATATTTCGATGGGTCCAACTTGAAAGGTAATTCTACCTAACTAGAGCATACAATATACAATACTGACAGGCGCCGTCATGTCTCAATCCATAGCCCAGTATCTAGTCCATAATTCCACCACCATAACCCAGTAGAGTTAGATTCCATCAATCAACAATAGTCCTTGCATCTGGTGGGGGCTGTCTCTGCGTGCGTCCCATGACATGGGCAGGGACAGCATCCGCTGGGTGTACACGTTGCCTTTCATTAAATTGTCGAAAGGGCCTCTACGCGTTGGCTTCGGCTCCGCGCACGCCTCCCAAAGGGCCGGGACACCATTGTCCCGTGTACGGGAAAGATATACTATAAACAATAAACAATAATTTATTTTGTTTCAAATAGCGGTTACAAAAACAGGGCAAGGTTGAGGCTTCCCAGTAGGTATAAATATACCCGTGTACATTTTTGTCAAACATAAAGTAAACGAGACAATGTGGCGATTCGCACATTGGCCCGGCAATGCAATATCGGGGAACTACAATAAGTGGTGAGAGGCCGAGTTTTGCGACTAGCCTTAAAGGTAAATACAACAAAACATTGTAGTTACATAAGAATTTATACATATAATTATAATACAGTGACACGGTGTAAGCCCACAGTATAGTAGCAGTAATTTTTCTTCCTACAAACACATACATCGCGGTACATCGCGCGCTTGTATGTGTGCGCGCCGTGTACGAACGCACTACAAGCAAAGTTTTAAGAATGCGTATAGGAATGCTCCAGCATGGATCGCACTCACACAGATGTGCTATTGCGCGTCTGTGTGAATACGTGTCGCGCGCTTCTTAACGGCCGAATTTGGACTACATGTTCGTATTTATACAGTGCCGCGTGCAGCTGGCTCTCAGCCTACGCATAAGACCAAGAATGGCGGCTAATTTCGCCAAGCGCAGTTCTCGACTCGGCCAGAAATCTCGTAAGCCCTCCTGGAAATTCTCGCAGAAAACTCCAGAATACTGAACCCGGGGGATTTAATATAGTTGTGGTCAAGAGGATCTCTCTAGGCACTCAGGTTAAGTGAAAATAGTGTTGTAAAATTGTATTGAGTTACTTTTAACGCGTTTTAATAAACTAGCATTTATTTGCGGCTTTGCCCGCGCTATTCTACTTATCATCCCAAAAGAACCGGGATATAAAGTATCCGCTGACGACGATATAAAGATCTAAGCTACTTCTTTATTGTAAGGTAACAAAACACATATTATTATGCCGCAGTATCAAGGAATACCTACTTTTGTACAATCGAACACACTGTTAACTGAACATTTGTAAACGAATGTCAACTTTATTGCAACGTGTTAAAGTCTATGGGTGGTCAGTCAGCAGTGGCTTCGTTTGTACAGTCAGCATCGAACAGCGACCAAATTAGCCAAATATATCGAAACAGACCTTTATTCAAATTAATAAATCCAATAAATAATGTCGAGACAATCTTACACAAATGGACCTAGTCTCAAACTCAGCAATGCTTGTATTAGGTGTGGGGGCTAGACGATGATATACATACTTACATAGATAAATATATACTTAAATAGATAGAAAACATCCAAGACTCAGGAATAAATTCTCGTGCTCATCATACAAATATTTGCCTCGGACCAGGTTTGAACCCGGGACCTCTAGCTTCGTAGGCGGCGTCCTCCCACTAGGCTAAAAGTATCGTCAATTTGCATAGCAGTACGGTTGTGTTAAGATATAGTTGCCATTAACTATAATAAATAATGCTGACTGTGGCTGTATGTTATGTAAGATTACGCGTCGAAAAAGTTTTTATATTTAATTTATTTCCTTTGTTACTTGTAAGTCATTCAAATGTTATTGTATAAAAGGCTGTTGAAGACATTACTTGGGTCTCTGCAGTGGAGACAAAAAAAAATACTAAACAGAAAAAAATGGAGAATTTTTTGAGAGGAGGAATAACGTGCTAATATGCAGTTGTTTTAATAGCTGAAGTTTCATTAGAAAATTGTAAAGAATTCTATTGGAATACCCATTAAATATAAATAACATAAATTTTACATTTATGTCCAGTTTGGAATATAAATCGTTTTAGGTTGCTAAAGGTAAATCTGTAAGACGGAGAATGGTTTGTAATTGTAACTAATGTTTGATTTGTGTGTTGTTACATGATAATCCATGACAATGAGGAATACAATACTAGAACAAGAAATGGAACGAGCTATTTTATTCATTCACGTCACCGATACGATGTTTTTCACAGTTACGAAACCCTGTCTTCGCCAAAGTTTCCACCATCTGATTTATACACGTAGTCTGTTACACGAGCAACTCGCCCCCATTGTAGGAGCTAATATTTGAATTTAGAAATCAATTGGCAGCCATTTTGTTAAGGGGTAGCAGATTTATCTTAGCTGATTTATCGTGCTAAGTGTTTAGCATATTTTTGTTCCGCTCAAAGAACGGGAAGGATTCGGGTACTGAAAAACAGTTTTACCGTTCTTGCGAAAGTAAATTAAGTGATAACGTCTTCGCAACTTTTTAGACTTTCGTCTTTTAGTCGCGTTTCTTTGGAAGGTTATTTAGTTACTGTTTTCTTATAACTACCTTTTAAATAGCATGTCATAATACACTCACCGACAGTGAATTCGGGTCATTTTCTATGAACAATTAAAATTACCCGAATTCATTGTCCGTGAGTGTATAAGGTTTGAATCGTATTATAAGAAAACAAACTCAATATAAATATACTTCTGGGGGCACGGCAGTCCCCCGCCAAGTCGAGCGAAAAAAGGTACGGCTGTACCATTCTTTTCTCGAAGCCATACAGGCCATTTTCTGCCTCCCGTAATTTTGTACTGGCTAAAGCTAGATTTTTGTAGGAATGATACAATATTGTTGGCTAAGCAATATTGTATGATGCAACTATGACAAAAGTAGGTATCTATAATATAAACCAAACTAATTAAGGTATGTCATAGTTGTGTACGAGGTTTTACGTCATCCCATGCCGTAGTCAGCCTTGCCCGAGTGAAGACGTATTTTTTTTACACACTAAAGTAATAAACACACACATATATTGAGATACAAGGAAATAGTTCGTCGATTTATATGAGAACTTAAGGTTGGGTTGCACCATCTAACTTTTACTATGACTATGACCAAACAGTTCAATTCTATTCTATTCGGTCTATTTAACCATTTGGTCATAGTAAAAGTTAAATGGTGCAACCCACCCTAAGTGTGTAACGTTTTTCGCTTGGCGTTTGACGCCAAACGTGCAATTTAGTGATGAAAAACATAATTTTATGCCGCACCTGGCCATAAAGTGACTATTTCCGCAAGCTGCGCGAACGGAATAAGCCGCTTTCTGGCCAAGTGTAGACATAAAATGATGTACACAACACGGGAGGTAATAAAGAAAGTCCTCGATTGCATATTTACGTCCCTCGCTTTCAGCTCGGGCCGCAAACTTCTGCGATCTCGGCCTTTCTTTGTTTTACCACCCTAGTTGTGTAATGTACTATTTCCATGTCTTTAGGTGTAATTTGAATAATTAATTATACCATTATTATCAGATTTTCAAATCTGATAATAATATTGACGGAAACTAAAGATGAAGGCGTGCAAAGTAGGTCGTTTCCACTTCTTTTTAGCACGCGAGGTACTTTAGTACATTGCACAACTAGGGTGGTAATATAAACAAAGGCCGAGATCGCAGAAGTTTGCGGTGCGAGCTGCAAGCGAGGGACGTAAATATGCGATCGAGGGCTTTCTTTATTACCTCCCGTGTTGTGTACATTATTTTATGTCTACACTTGGCCAGAAAGCGGATTATTCTGTACGCGCAGCGTGCGGAAAAAGCTACTTTATGGCCAGGTGTGGCATAAATACTTTTTCCTTCTACCTCGATATATTTCTGTGGTAATAAAGATAGTCCCGCGTCGCATTGGCCCTTGCTTACGGTTCGGGTTACAAACACCCGCGATTTGGGACCGGCCTTGGTGCGTAATACATATACTGATGTTGTAGGACATAAATAGCTCACGTTTTTCCTTTCATAGCGAGCAGATAATTGCAGCCATTTCGTTTTTAGGGTTCCGTACTCAAAGGGCACCCTTTGGGTACGGAGCCCTATTACTAAGCCTCCGTTGTCCGTCTGTACGTCGGTCACAGGGCTCTATCGTGTGAACCGTACCTAATAGGTAGAAACTTGAACTTTTCGCACGATACGTATTTCTATTGCCGCTATAACAACACGTAATGACGACCGCTTTAGCTTAGTTGGTAGTGACCCTGCCTACGAAGCAAGAGGTCCTGGGTTCGAATCCCGGCAAGGGCATTTATTTGTGTGATGAGCACGAATATTTGTTCCTGAGTCATGGATGTTTTCTATGTATTTAAGTATTTGTATCTATTAAATATATCGTCGTCTAGTATCCATAACACAAGCCTTATTGAGCTTACTATGGGGCTAGTTCGATTTGTGTAAGATTGTCCCCTAATATTTATTTATTATTCTCAGTATACATCTATTTTCTTAAGTTAGGTTTTTTACAATATATATATATATATATATAAAAAGTAAAATACAAAATGAAATTACAAAACATAAACACATTATAGAAAAATTATTATTATTATATTTATTTATTATTATTATAATAAAAACAAAATAAAATTAAAAATACACGGGGGTCCCCAGACAAGAAACGTGTTTTTTCGTTTATTTTTCCTATGTTAATAATGGTAATAGTTAGATTAGACAAAATACGTATTTCTTATGCCGCTATAATAATGAAGACTAAAAACAAAATAAAGTTAAAAAATAAGAAAGGGGTCCTCATACAAGAAACATGTTTTTGGCGTCTTTTTCTTAACTGTGGTACGGAACCCTTCGTGTGCGAATCCAACTCGCACTTAGCCAGTTTGTTTTTACTCTCATTCTCACAGGTCGAGAGAGAAAGGACAAAACAAACAGAATCATAATTTATATCCCCCAAACAATCCCCGCAGTTTGTTATCACAATTAAATCTGCGGACAATTTTACATGAAACCGTCTCATTTTGCTTCGAAACACTTTTAAATTGCTTCTGCGGCGAATGCATACGTTGATTTACTTTTTACCCGACTGCGGCGAAGCCCAAAGGAGGGTTATGTGTTTGACCTGTATGTATGTATGTATGTATGTATGTCCGTTCCTGTGTCCGCTCGTAACTACTCAACGGCACATCCGATTTTGATAAATGATACATCATTAGATTCGTCTTGATGGTGCGAGTGTCACTGGGTATGAAGTTCGTTAAAATAAACAAAATGGCGGATTTTATGCAGTTTCAAAGTGCACCGCGGTCGGGTTTTTTTTTTTTAGTAAAAATGTGGTTATTTTACAAAAAGTTACTGTTTTTATCTCATTTTAGTATCTTAATTAGGTCCCCAGTAGATGTCACTTGTGTCTAAGGTAAACTATGAATTCCAGTGTTTGTTCGTATATTTTTTATATCTTATCGGCTGGAGAGTTGAGGTGATTAAACATACCTACAGCTACATAGAGTACTATACTAACTGCAAAAAAGGTAATGAATGAATGAAATGTATGTGCACAATTGCTTATATTTTCGAAACTTTACGATGAACATGAATTATCTACCAATATCTGTCCTTTAGTCAGTCAGATTTTAATTTACATAAAAATATTTTAAACGGATATTTTTATTGTTGAAACGTAATTACCCGTTTCAACAATAATATGTGTTTAAAATAGTATCGCGTATATACAATTATTTATATCAGATGCTTTTTCTAAAAAATTACCGGAACTAAATACCTTGAAGGAACTTTAAAGTAATTTTTGCAGTTTTCTGTTGAACTTGCTATCAACACGAAAAAGAACACTGATTTCAAAATCCCGCTAACATTACATGACATGTTGTGTGCATGGCTTCAACTCGGGTGCCGATACCTAAACATAGAGGAGAGCGACCAGTACGTCGTCTTTATAAGCAAACGACTAATTGCTAGCTAGGTACAGTACACCGTAAAAACATGTATAAACCAGTAGTCTAGCAACGACACAGTCATCATCTACTTCTGTCGTGTACCTTAAGATTTTTTTTACTCTATTGATATAGCCTACCCTTTAGGGCTTGCAGAACCGGAAAATTTTAGTATGCCAGTGCCGGGAATTCCCGGACCCCTCATACTAAAATTTCCCGGTTCTGCAAGCCTTATTCCCCTTAACAGAACTATCCTGCCCGTTAGCAGTGCAAACGTACAAGTGTTCAATAATTCGCAGCGGATTGGATCTCAATTATTCTGTTGAACTTGTTTCAAATTGCTAGTTTGATACGTTCCTTGGATTTATCTGGGACGATTCCAATCAGGATTTTAAATTTATATTGTTAGGTGCAGCTCTATTCCGTTCTATTTGTACAATAGGACGTTTTTATCAGAAAACTAGGTATACCTGCGGAATGCACCTAACTAACTTATGTTATTAGAACTCAACTGCACAATTTTAGCAACGTAATTTTGAAGTTCATTAAAAAATATGTATTCTTTTGGCATATTATGTGTTCCAACTAACACTGCTTTGAGAAAAGTATAATAGGCTAAGTTGAAGACCGATGCGCCAGAGAACGAGTTCCGAAAAGGTGGTCTGACATGCCATGACATGAAGAATCTGATACCAAGCTGAAGGCAGCCCATATGGCCCTTGACCGCGTATGTAGAGTGACATTAAAGTTGGTCACGATCCTCAGTAATGGGAAACGACGGAGAAAAAAAAAGTACAATTTATGAAGCAACATTTTTTATTTTATTTTTATGGTAGTACAGATAGTACATTTAATTTTAATTTAGTTTTATCTCCTAGTTACTGTTTTTATATTTTATCCTTTTGTTCATTCAATACATATGGAGCAAAATCATGTCGATAAAATATCATCGATACATGACTATTTTTTTATTATTCTTGGCCACATTTTATATATGCCAGTTCGCGTGGTGTTCACTGTAGTTTTTGATAAAATCACGTACCCGATAATGTGACCTAGCTCACCAGTGACACGTTATGACTTGGACATAATCCCAGGCAACATGTCAAATCCCATTACCGGAGGTCCCTTGACTAATATCAACAACACGCAACTAAACGACGACATTATACATGGTAGAATTTGAGTCGTGAACCGGAATATTTTATTCGGTATAGGGACCGTGCACGGCGAAGGTGCTGCCAACTGGTGACGCCAATCTAAAGGTACTGCCCTATATTTGACATTGACAGTGCTGCCACCTATAGTTCGTGCACGGTCCCTATAAAGACGAACAAGTAGTCCAACTTCGGCCGTTCACGAGAGCGCGACACTCATTCACACAGTCACGTGATCGCGCGTCTGTACTAGAGCATTCTTAAATCTTTGCTTGTAGTGTGTTCGTACGTGGCGCGCACACATTCAAGCGCGCGATGTACCTTTCTGTGGGAAGAAAAAATACTGCTATTATACTGTGCTTTGGCTAAACTGAGCTACTAAACTTAACTACTTTATACAGAATAAAATTAAAGTTGTGTCCTAGGTTATTTTCGTTCGTTTGAACACAAAAACAAACAAATGAACGAACATAACCGAGCACCGAGCGTCTCTATTCATCTTAAATTTCACTTCTTATCCAATTCTTCCAATCTTATATTTAGGCGAGATAAAGTTCCTATCCTATCTTCAAATTTAAGTAACAAAACTTCAAATAATTAAATTAAACAGTTAAGAACGTCGTTGAAATTATGACCATTGCTGATTTTGTATCGCATTCAGTATTTAGTACCGGAAATCCCGGCTTTTCAAACTGGTGTTTCTGCAATCCCTTTGCGTTTCGACTTACGACATTTTGCTTCTCATGCGGCTCAATCAGAAATAACAAATATTTATTTAAATGATTGTTGTGGTTACCATTGTACTGGATAAACCAAAATTAATTTTACTACCGAATCATGACTTAATTTACTATTCAAATCACGAAGTGCCAAAACATTTTCCAATCCAATTATTACGTGAAATATAGCGGTCAATCCATTGTAAAGTATTTGCATAATGATAATAAAACGAATGGACTGTTGATGAATAATTCTAGATAACGCGTGTTTCAAAAAAGAATAGGTAATATGCATGATATTTTTTATTTACTTTAATAAAAGCTCATTCATATAAAAAACAGTAGGAAAAAAATATTTTTTGAATTACTATAAAAATAACCAAGATATTTAACAAAGATTTATCTCTATCTCTTTCTCGCAAAACAGAATATAGTATGGAGATTGTATGGCGGCCGTGTACTATGACGTCATAGTCCATATCGGATCTCTCTCTAATGGCTGTCTGATTAGTGCTTTAAAATATCTATCTTCCGTATTTCTCGGTCGATTTCAATTTTATTTTGACTGTATCTCATCTTTTTTACGGTATTTTCATATTTTGTTAAGAAAGCTGTTAAAAAAAGATCATGCATATTCCCTATTCGGTACCAAATAATAAAATAAATACCTACGACCAACACCTCAGAGACTCTCGTTAGATGGCTGGGTTACAATAATAGCAGTAATTTTTCTTTCGACAAAAGGCACATAGCGCCGCTTACATGTGTGCGCGCTGTATACGAACGCACTTGAAATAGTTGGTACATTACATAACAAGGGTGGTTATATAAAGAAAATTGCAGCTCGGGCCGCAAACATCTGCGATCTCGGCCTTTCTTTGTATTACCACCCTAGTTGTGTAATGTACTATTAATATATGTAGGTGCTTTTATAAAATGTAGGTACTAGCAGTCCCGGCAGTCTTTGTATTACCACCCTAGTTGTGTTATGTACTATTACAGCACAGCCTGGCCGCATGGCTATTGAAGTTATGTATATCTTAACACTTACGCGCGAGCACCAATCAATTAAGCGTTGTTAAGCTTACATTTTTGACGTCTATAGACGTTACTCGCGACTTTCGCGTGAGCAACAATATCAATTAAACGTTGTTAAGCCTACATTTTCGACGTCTATAGACGTTGCTCGCGCGACAGTGTTAAGTACTCAGAGCAAGAGCTAAATAATAAATATATTGACCGAAAACTGCTTTATTGGCTGGAATTATTTATAAAACAAGTTTCCGGTAAGTTTGTTGACGTTCCGCGAGGCGCTGATTTCCCAGAGCGCTGACTCGAGGGGGATGCGGCATCCTTTGACATTCGAGTCCTCGCTTAATCTTTGTCTTGTTTAATTTAATAAAGTGTACGAAAGCAAAAATTTGTTAATAAGCCAGACTTTGTGTATTAGATTTATACAGGGTGTAAATTAGAGTCATTATATTTTTGTACAATTAACAATCAAACATTTGTTAGTGAGTCTGAGTTTACGATTATCCAACTTATACAGGGTGCAACTATAATAAACATAAATATGGCCCTGAAATTTACACGTCATCAGTATAAATTCTTTTTTTTAATGAGTTTGAATATTTGCCCCTGATTCTTAATTTTTTTCTATATATATTTATGTACGTATCTATCTTAAGTAGGTATATGAAAAGTCTTACTAAAAACTGTATTATGTTTACAATAACATTTAATAACTCAACACAAAAAAGGTAATCTGTATTTTTTTTATGAATTGAGAATAATAATAATTTACCTATTTATTCCGTATTACCAAAGCACTTCGCAAATATAAAAAGCAATAGACAACGGAATGGCTTACTCGAAATAATCAGAAAATCATGAAAATTTAATGCTTCCCGTAGTCGTTACGCGCATTTAAGTGACGTCATTTACATTTAAATGAACGAAATGATTAAATTCCTACTGATATCCGGGAAAGATATACATAATATTGAAGTAGATATCGCAAAGAAACCTACGCAAGACCGACGACACCTAAATCCGACAAATTTTCAGAAAAAAATTATCATGTTCATCAATAATGACGTGCATTCCTACACTATAACTAAAATATGACGACACAATAACACCAATAATTACAAATCCTTACATCAGCGACACATGGACTTATTTTCGACCAAAACTGGTTACGTCAAAACGCGCACTACCAGTATATTGGCGAAAACATTTTTAAAACAAATTTTTGGACTATCTGCCATAGTAAAAATTTTAGAACGAATACCCTCTCCATTGACATATCGTTATTGGTCACACAGGCTGTATTTTCCGTCCTCCTTCATAATTATACCTATTTGAATAGGTAAGTAGACATTATACGGGATAAAATCTTAACCGTGATACCAGAAAATAAAACCTCAATCTATCCATGATTTCGACTTTTATTATGAGGTTAATTCTATAAATGAAAAAAAAACAACCCTCTCATCCACTATGGTCTTTTCATAACCTTTTCTATGAAATTAACAGCTATTTTTTTTATTAAATTTAGTAAAAGTAGTTCAAAATCATACATAGATTAAAATGATAAATTATCATGTATCACAGTTTAAATTTCACCCAGTAGATGTTACCTGAAAATCTGTACAAGCGACTAGTATTTCTCTATTCTGATATTGTTACCTGCCTCCGGACGAGCGTGTTTCGCAGCGAAATTCAATTTGCTTACTTATAAACAAACAGGAACACGTTTCAACTTTTGACAGTTGTTAAACGCCACACTGCTCAAAGTGAAATAGGAACCGAAATGTACCGGTCGCGGTTACAATCAGACCCGCAGCAGTTGAAAAAAAATCCAGCAAACTGTGGACTACATTTCTGAAGTGGTTAATATGTAAATACAGGGTGGAATTTTAAAAAGTAACAAAGTTCTAGCATAAATCGTACAATAAAATAAAATAATCGATGTCTGACGAATCAATTCGATTAAAAAATGCAAAAAAATTGGTACTCAAGTTCTAAGGATACTGGCAGTAATTTTGGTTCTTTTTCTTCATGTCGCATAGACTTGAGACATCCTGTATACACGATTTAACAAATCTAAATGAATTATTAGAGTCCCCACCGACTAAAATCGATGCAAAACTATCTTTATACTTCAATTAGTTTGTTGATATATCAATACTTTTTTCATACTCCCGATTTACATAAATAAAATCTAAGGCCTTGTAAACAATAATTATCGTACTTATTTACTTATTTACACCGTTTTTTACCGAACCAACATCCGTATATTTTCACCGCAAGAAAAATAAGCTGCCGGCTATGAAATAGCCTGCGAGCGTTTTATGAATTCATACCGTCTAAATGACATTTTTATTTTGTCTCTTAAGCGGGGAACTGAGTTCGTTAGCTACGGGCTTAACGGAGATTGAACGACGTTTCTTTTATACACACTGTATATTTTTGTCATAAATAACGTAAATTGGGAGAGAATTCACAAAGGCATCTAGTTCAAATTATAGGGTACGCAGTACCGGTACCGTTCTGGAGAACCGAGATATTCGGTACTGGCCGATAGTAGAACCGGGACGTCCCGGTACTTTCAGAACGGGTTTTCAAAGACCCGATAGTTACTTTTATAATAAAGATAGCACACATTGCATTAAAAGCACATTTATTAATATAATTTAATTAATAATCACAATTTTACGGACCAGTGAGGCAGGCGGGGGTAAGTCACCACCGATCGCCATTACCACGGTCGCCATCCGTGTTTGGTTAAAATTTAACTACGCGCTTGTTCGTTTCGAATTATATGTCATGTTTCGCCATTTCTCTCACTGTTTGAATTACGATAGGCGGAACTCAATATAGTACACCAGAAACCATAAATTAAATGAAAAATGCTGCTTAAAGGTGTTTCCCGAAAGTACCGGTTCTTTGCTCGGCTCAAAATACCGAAAAATCCCGGTACTTTCGGTTCCCGTATTTCCCGGGAGCAAACCCTAGTTCCAAACCACAGTCTAGTCGACAATAGAAAATTACGTTTAAAGTGTTTCTAATCAATCGGTTTCCATACAAAATTAAAGAGCGTACACGCACATTATGTAAATGACAAATGCATCGTCACATTTATATACCTACGTGCGTAAGTTCGAGAGTGTTAAATGATTTATTACAAGGCTCAGAACCGGTATTTTGTAAAAACCCCGAAGTAGCCAAATATTTTGAATCATTTTTTGCTTTTTATGTAGTACTCAATAATGTATTTCACTAACGGGACTGTACAAATATATTTGCGGATAATATTTATTTTTAGCTTGTAAGCTGCAAATCAAGTTCACTCATGCGCGTTTTTGGGCATTTCTCCAGAAATATGTCTGCGACTCATTCATCTGTCTCCATACATTTAGTATGAAAAAGGGCCAGATGAATGAGGTGACCGCAGACATATTTCTGGAGAAATGCCCTTTTCCACTTTATGCCTTAGGCCGGCTTTACACCTGTAAGTTTTACTTACGTAAGTAAGGACGCAGCTATACGTTAGACTGAGATAGCTACAGCTACAATGCAAATCTTAACATAAATCTAAGACGTAAAAACAGAACCAAGCTACATTTGTATCAAAATGCTTGGATATAACGTTCCCTCAAATGGGGCTGTTACTCGTATTTTCACTTTAAATCATTTAAATATTACGACGAAAAAAGATTTAAAATCTCTCACCACCTCGAAATTCTTTAGTCATGAAAACCTTCAAGATCACCTAGGCTTTTCTTGAACGTATTTGTATGCAAAAAAGAAACATTTGTCTCGGGATTGGGTAACCTTGCCCTGATGTATAGGGCTCGGACTAAGGGCAGGCGCGATTGGAAGGCGATCGTGAAGGATTTAAGTCCTTGGGAGAGAAATTGGCGCTCGTGAAAAGGTTTTTGGAGCCTCCGTTTGATTCTATTTTCGGTACCTTAACTAGAATGTCTGGAATGTTCTTTTGAGTCAAAGTAGTTGAACTGTTTTTCGTTTGTTTTTAGGGCTCCGTACTTCAAGAGGAAAAAACGGAACCCTTATACCACTTTGTTGTCTGTCAAGACCCTTTATCTCGAGAACGCGTGGAGCTATCGAGTTGAAAATAAAACCAAGTAGGTACTCAGGTCTACGGTCCCTTGACGCAGTGAAAAAATCAGAAAGTTAACGTGAAAAAAGTTACGGCCGTTTATGCCGCAAAAACGTAAATTTCGACACTCTCAACGAAACCAAAATTTATAGCATACTTTCCGTTGACCTAGAACTATGAAATTTGGCAAGTAATGCCGTCTTATACTACAAGTATAAGAAAAAAACTGAAAACTATACATTTGTAATTAAATCAACAAAAAATATATCTTTATTTGAAGTTCTTGTACGGAACTCTCGGTGGGCGAGTCCAACTCGAACTTGTCTGGTTTTTTATTATTAAAGAACGTAAGGCGTCGTCCGATCGAAGCGCGAATACGCGATTGTCGCGCGAACACGCGATGGCGTCCATACATTGCGCCATAGTCGCCATCGCGTGCTCGCGCGACAAATGCGTATTCGCGCTTCGATAGGACGACGCCTAAGATTGTGGTCTAACTCGAGAGCACCATGACATACACGTGACCGATATAGCCAGCACAAGACGGTCGCGACTTATCTCGCGCACGACATAACATGTGACGCCAATGAATACGCAAGCAAGAGTGGTTCACTCCGCGACTAGTGGGCATTTCTCCAGAAATATGTCTGCGGTCACCTCATTCATCTGGCCCTTTTTCATACTAAATGTATGGAGACAGATGAATGAGTCGCAGACATATTTCTGGAGAAATGCCCTACCAAATTTTGCCCCTCCGGAGAGATTTTGCCAGTGACTAGAAAGAGCACGCGTTATGCGATAGAGAGAGACGGTCGCATGCGGTGCGTTCCGTCTGGTGGTCGGAACCGAACGTCAGTTTTGTTAGAAAGAGAAACATCCGTTTCAAAAATAGAAAAGGTCAGTACCTAAAATAAACACCACCTTACAATATAGTTCTTTATCATCAATATTTTACCAGAAACAGCAATAAAACAGCCTTGTTTTAGGCGACGTAGATATCTGCTATTGGCTGTACCTGTTTTATGGAGCCTCAGCATAGAAATCATTTAGTCACGCGCCGGCCATCGTAAAACAGGTCAGTTTGCCCGGCAATAATAAAGATGTATGGCGCTGAGCTCAGTCCGAACGGTACTGAATCATAGCCGAAAGTGCCAATAGCCCCATTTATAATAGTTGTATTGGCAGAAGCCAAAACGCACGATCGCGCGTCTGTGTGACTGCGATCCATACTGGAGCATTCTTGTGTATTCTTAAATCTTTGCTTGTAGTGTGTTCGTACACGGTGCGCACACATTCAAGCGTGCGATGTACCTTTTGTTGGAAGAAAAAATACTGCATTCTGCCTCCATAAGAAAAAGGGGCACATGTACATTTTTTTTCAAAGTTGAGTTGTATATATAGCTCATTATCAAAAGATATTAAGCAATTCACTTTCAAATTTTTTTGTTTTCCATGTCCAATATTGTAACTGTCAGCCTGTGTAGAATGTTTACCGACTCTGTGAGTACCAAGATACAGGTTCAGCCTAGTTTGGTCCTTACCGGATACTACATGTGTTTATGTAACTGTGCAATTTGGTTTAAATAAATTTATCTTATCTTATCTTATATATATTCGGAATCAGTAAAATTTACTGGTTATAAATATACAACTTGGTTTCGAAAAAATATGTTAGATGTGCCCTTTTGGTTATGACAGCAGAATTATAATGTGCCTAAACGGCCGAAGTTGGACTACATGTTCGTCTTTATACTTTGCCTCTGCTCTATTAGGAAAATGATCCTAAACTCTCGAGCGAGTCCATGGCGACGAAACAATAAGCTTGCTTTTGCGCGGAGCTTCAGTATAATATGCTAAGGTAAAGTCCTAGTATTTCACATGCTCACGCCCAATACTTGACACCCTGCTATCAGCTCTATTGCTAATAATAATAACTAACGTTCAAGATGGCAGCTACTAGGACAGTGGCAGACTCTAACGTCCTTACTTCGGCTACGTGGTTCATCCAGCCTAGCAGATAGGTGAAAAATGGAGTACTAACCGGGCTGGAAACACCAGGGAAACAGAGATTCAATCGTACACTGTTTAATCTGTCCGCTATTTGTTCGGTCCACTTTCCCGATCGGTTCTTTGCAGCAGTTTTTATCGCAACCCCGTTCGAAAATCAACTTTGATTATTGTGAATAGAGTCGAAATTCCGTTGACGAGTTGTCGCACTATCAATGGAATTGAAACTTTATCAGTGGCTGTTAATTCTGTTTTACGAGTATCACGTAACAAAAGGTAATATCGGGTATTGGCAGCGAAGTAATTGTGGTTCAGTTTAACTATAACTGCGGTACCTACTATATGTAATGCATTCAGTACGGGAAATGTTTGTAATTTTATTAACAATTCAGCATATACCTAGGTATATAATATAGTTTTATAACCAAATTATGTCCCAATCCTATAGATTTTAACGACTATTGGGAGTAAAAAATGTCATATAATGTATGGTCGAAAAACGCCTACTTTCCAAGATATTCATTATTTTTAGAATGAAAAATTCCAAGTGGTAACAAGCTCTAATTTCTGAATGTGACTAAGATACTTTTACTTATTTTTTTAAATTTCGTTTACTAAACAGCATTTTACCTTCGTAGCATTTGATGGTAAGCGACTTCGAGGCCAAAAAAAAACATTTTGCTTCCATTTTAACCTTTTTTTTCCTTTCTGATATCTCCTCCTCCAGTAAGGACATGTTTACAAGGAGGGGCTGATTTATTTTGTTCCAAAAGACTATTAATTTAAAATGATAAAGTTCGACTTATATTAATAATATATAACATTCTTTTCTTGTAATACCACCAGGAATACGCGGTTAAAATTTGTCGCCTATAATATTTGAAGAGTTCCCTTCATCGAGATTTATCTGAATGGGTTCAAAAGTCTTCAAATTTCAGCTACTTATTTCCTTGCTAGTCGCATATTCCCAATTTTCCCATGTCCAAATTCAGCTAAAATCTGACAAGCGACGCAGCGAAGATCGCTCAAACGCCGGATTAGGAAGTTTCGAAGCGTGCCTCCGGTTGGCCTGTGATTTTTTAATGGCGGTCAATGCCCCGTGCGATTTGCGTTTTTTTTGTTGCTGCTTGCAGATTTTGTCCGATACTGTAGGGTCATTCAGAACTTTGACGTCACCACAACCCTAATAGCAATAGTACGTTACTGGACAGGCCGGGAAGTAAGGGGTTGCTAATCCACAGAAGTCATGCGATGATAGCTTACATACTTGCCACAGATTAAACCCAGACCGCCAGTAAGTGTTTACCCGTTTCCGGATAAATTCGAACCAGAAACAAGGTACTTTGCGGCCTATTATAAGGCACGTAATGTCAGTGCCGTCAATAGGGCGGTGCCACCGGTGCCCAGGCACAGGGCGTAGACTCTGGGGTGCGCAAGAATGGCCAGACCAGACAGGACCCTAGGTAAAAATATTTTTACTAAAAAAAACCCGACCGCGGTGCACTTTAAAAGTGCATAAAATCCGCCATTTTGTTTATTTTAAGAAACTTCATACCCAGTGACACTCGCGCCAAGACGAATCCAATGATGTATCATTTATCAAAATCGGTTGTGCCGTTGAGTAGTTACGAGCGGACACAGGAACGGACATACATACATACAGGTCAAACACATTACCCTCCTTTGGGCTTCGCCGCAGTCGGGTAAAAACAAGGGCGCAGTTATAGAAGCTCGCACAGGGCGCAGAAAAGGCTATTTACGGCACTGCGAGTATGTCAATAATTTGCATGTTTGAGAAAATTAATATCGATACCTTTGGGTTCAATTGGCGTAAAGGACAAAACGCTGGTTTTGAGGAGAAGCAAGAAACCATTTTATTTTACAAAAAATGGCTATAGTTTTTTTGTTTCTTGACCTATATTTTCGACATGTATATGAAAAATATTTGAAATGCCTGTATCTTTAACCTGTGATGGTAGTTCTAGCTGTAAACAATGTATTATGGAAGTTAGATGTCCTTTACAACTGGTAAAAATGCTATCAATGTCATTTACACCCATGACTTTTTTGGGCATTTGGAAATGATGGGGTTGTAAATGACAATCTCAGATGACTTTGTTCCAATTTTGGGGCGTAAAATTAAGAGCTATGTAATAAAAATTGACATTTTTCAACTTATTTTACCTTAAAGAGACTTGAAAAATGTATAAAAAGGTGATGAATTCAGCTAGGCATAATAACTACTATTAACGACGGGATATTTACCATGTATGTTTGTTTTTGTGAGTTCCCGATATTTCGGCACTGTTGTAAGCGCCATTATGACGGAGTAACTGACATGCAGCGAGTTTTTAGTTGTAGTCTACCCACACACCATAGCAATCTACCCTCTTACGGGCTCGCTTCGTCCGCGCGTTATTCATACTACTACCGTCCGCATTCTCACTTGGAACTCGATCACGTTCACGACACACAACACTTACAGTATCACTTCGCTTATTTACTCCTGAACATGTCTTTTTTTCCTTGGAGAACTTACGGATCACTGGATACCAGATGCTCGACAGTTGAAACCCGTCTTCCCGGTTGAAATTTTTGTACTTGAGGATTTTGATAGCTTCCTTAACCATTCTGGGTATATAGTGTTTTTCTGTCGAGCGAGAGGATCTATGGGTTGTGCAACTCAATCCAATGATTCGTTTCCGCGTTCAGAAGATGTTCAGCGATTGCCGATTTCCGAGGTTCGTTGTTTTTAAACTTTCGGATGTGCTCCTTTATACGGCATGAGATATTGCGCTTAGTCTGACCTATGTAAGAGCTACCACAGTTGCAGTCAATTTTGTAAATACCTGGGCATTCAAGCGGAAAACGGTCCTTTGGCGTACTTAGATATTGTGCCAGTTTTCTGTGGGGAGTGAAGACAGTCTTCACCAAGAACTTCTTTAAAATATTGGCAACTTTATCTGTCACCTATCACTATAACCATTTCTCTGTATAACGTTCTTTAAATGTGTCAATTCACTACCCAAATGATCCTCGTCACATAAACTGTATGCGCGGTCAGTAAGTGACGCTACTACAGAGTACAGTTGGCGAGGGTGGTGGGCTCATTTGGGTAGTGAATTGACACATTTAAAGAACGTTCTACAGAGTAATGGTTATAATGGACGGATTATACCACCTAGACGCACCGTTTTGCCTTAGCACCTGGACTATAAAGTTGAAAGATCACCGGCGTACCTACCATATGTAAAAAGTGGAAGTGACAGATAAAGTTGCCAATATTTTAAAGAAGACTCGGTGAAGCCTGTCTTCACTCCCCACAGAAAACTGACACAATACCTACGTACGCCAAAGGACCGTTTTCCGCTTGAATGCCTAGGTGTTGACAAAATTGACTACAGCTGTGGTAGCTCTTACATAGATCAAACTACGCGCACTATCTCATGCAATATAAAGGAGCACATCCGAGTGTTTAAAAACAACGAACCTCGGAAATCGGCAATCGCTGAACATCTTCTGAACGCGGAAACGAATCTTTGGATTGAGTTGCACAACCCACAGATCCTTTCGACAGAAAAACACTATATACTTAGAATGGTTAAGGAAGCTATCGAAATCCTCAAGTATAAAAATTTCAACCGGGAAGACGGAATTCAACTGTCGAGCGTCTGGTATCCAGTGATCCGTAAGTTCTCCAAGGGAAAAAAATTGGTTGCCTGTAAAGTCGGTATACGGGCGAAAGTTTTACGTGACAACGACTAACCATGCCCGAGTGGAAGGGACGCGTGCCTCTCACTCGCTCTCATTGTGAGCGCATAACGTGAGCGGAGCGTAACGCAGTTTCTTGAAGTGTCACCCGGCAAACCAATTTATAAGACGTTGTCACGTCAAAAATACATGTTCAGAAGTAAATAAGCGAAGTGATACTGTTAGTGTTGAGTGTTGTGAACGTGATCGAGTTCCAAGTGAGAATGCGGACGGTAGTAGTATGAATAACGCGCGGACGAAGCGAACCCGAAAGAGTAAAAACTCGCTGCAGTGATGATGGCGCTTGCAACAGTGCCGAAATATAGGGAACTCACAAAAAAAAACATGGTAAATATCCCGTCGTTAATAGTAGTTATTATGTGAATGACCATGTTAGCTTAAAATCGTAAATTCAGCTAGGCATGTCCAGATTATATTTAAAATTAATATTTTTTGGAGAACGCAACAATAACTATGAAAGAACTATTTTATTACCAGATTTGAAAAAAAAAACTTCATTCTACGTTACGTTAACTATTCATAAACTGACTAAATTGCGGGAACAAGGGTGGAAATAATGTCCTACTGGTGTTTTACTCTCTTTCAATAGCACTAAATCATAATAATGGAAGTGACATAGTGGCTAATGATTATCGACATTAGGATGTCAAACATTAGGACGAGTACGTAGTGATTAAAACACTGTTAATGTAAGTATAATAGTATGAAAAATAATGAATTCATCATCTTTTTATACATTTTTCAAGTCTCTTTAAGGTAAACTTAGTTGAACACTGTAAATTTTTATTACATAGCTGTTAACTTTACGCCCCGAAATTGGAACAAAGTCATCTGAGACCGTCATTTACAACCCCATCATTTCCAAATGTCTAAAAAAGTCACGGGTGTAAATGACATTGATAGCATTTTTACCAGTTGTAAAGGAAATCTAACTCCCATAATACATTGTTTACAGCTAGAACTGCCATCACAGGTTCAAGATACAGGCATTTCAAATATTTTTCATATACATGTCGAAAGTATAGGTCGAGAAACCAAAATACTATAGCCATTTTTTGTAAAATAAAATGGTTTTTTGCTTCTCCTCAAAACCAGCGTTTTGTCCTTTACGCCAATTGAACCCAATTAAAGGTATCGATAGTTTAGATCCTTAAGATTACTTAAATTGCTTTTATTTCAGAATTTAGACACACATTTGTGGCAGTAAATGCCAAAAATAAAGGCTAATCCCTGTACAACCCTGCTTTTCTTTAAAAAATGTACTATAATTAGATTTAAGGCAGGTCTTAAAGGACAAGTAAAAGACTACTTGCCCTTTACAGCCCTGTTCGATTTATCAAATTACGGTATGTAAACAAGTATAATAATTTGAAGACAGGTCGTAAAGGACGTGTAAAAGAATACATGCCCTTTACAACCTCCTTAATTCTATCAAATAATGATGTAATCATTTTTTAAGCAGGTCGTAAGGGACAAGTAAAATAATACCTGCCCTTTACAACCTTATTCGGTTTATCAAATTACAGTATTATAATTTAAAGGCAGGTCGTAAAGGACAAGTAAAAGAAAACATGTCCTTAACGCCCACCTCGACTATGCGCTTATGGAAAGTAATCATGAGAAATGAAGGGCTTAAAGGACAACAAGAAAAAAATAAGTTATATACGACAGTATTCATATTTATCGGCGTACTTTACGATACACCTTTTAATTCGTATTTTATAACTTGACACTAACGTCCCTTAATCTGAGCTAGTTTTGCGAACACGATGAATAAAAACTGGGTCGTAAAGGCACTTTTTTTAAAGATATCGAAATTTTAACTACACAGAACGATAGAGCTTGAAATTCTGAACAAAACTGTATATATAACTCATTTTCGCCAAAATGTCCTTTACGCCAATTGAACCCAAAGGTATCGATATAATTTGCTTCATGAACTATATATTCTATTTTTTTTACTATATAGTACTGGGATGTCAATCTCCCTTCTTATGGGTTACAAGCCGGCGTTCACATAATATCTTTCACGCCGTGGAAGCCGCCTTAGCTACTTAATTTGAATAAACCTATGGGCGTACCGTATTCAGCCTTACGGCCATTCTCACGAAGTATGTCTGCGGTCACCTAATTACCGCGACGCTTTTTTCATACTAAATATATGGAGATGCGGTAATTAGACGCAGTCGTACTTCGTGAGAATGGCCGCTTAGTACTTTATAGGTAAAAAATTATAACGAACGGGGGCTAAAATGTGTCGGTAAGCTAGTCCTTTTTTTTTGCACAACACACCACAACATGATCTCCGATGAAGTACTGTTATTTTTATCCAATCAAAAACATTAGATTAGATTAGATTAGATTAGAACAAAACAGTTTTGAGATGTAATGCTAAACCAAGTCAGTACCGGGGGGGCGTCCACAGAACTCGATTTCCACCGACTTGCCTATTATTTACCCGTGGAGGATTCATTCACAAACAAGGAGGCGTCATCGGCACTTGTCCGGTACATACATTTCTGTCAAGTCAAAATGGAACATATCGTGCAGCAAGCATTTTATTTTTCTATGCTCTCTAGAGTCCAGTAGGCTAGCTAGGCTGAAAAACTTCTCTTATATTTCCAATCATCCCAGTTAAATAAAAAATGTTTCTTTATTTTATTCATTCATTTATTTATTGCAGTATGGGTCTTACAAGATTCTATATACATATATAAACACAGTTCCAGCATAACCCTGTTTGAGCACAGCAACGCTTTTATGCCACACCTGGCCATAAAGTGGCTTTTCATAATATTATGAATATTTTTCTTTTTCAAATAATTTTGTTTGATAATCGAGGAAACGAATTAGCCTTTAATCAATTAAATACAAACTTTAACTAAGCTAGTATTTACGATCACAATATATCAATCGGATTAAATAATATTTATGATATTATCGATATCATAGGAAATACAGCCATCGTAAAATGCGAGCAAAATCGATTGAAATGACGTATGACAACCAATTTTTAGGGTTGGCGATGACAATGGTTCTATGAGGTAAAATATTTATTTGTATTATTTTGGTACCTATGAAATAACACAAATAATTATCTTTTTACTGATGAAATTCAACATAATGCGAAATTTTACTGGCTGGTATTTTTTTTATTATGTTTATAATTTCAAACCAAAAAATTCAAATTTTACAGTTGGGATTTCGATGGCGAGACAATGCAATTAGCTCTGCCATGTCATCTATGTCACAAATATGTCAGAAATTTTTGTTGTCATTTATTTTTAAACAATTGTCTCAAACTCTCAACGAATCCATCCAGATCGATTAAAAAAATTGTTTCTTTTTTGACATGATTACGGCTTTTGATGTGACTTTCTAAAATAAATTTTACAGACCTAAATCTTTTTTTTTCCAAAAATTTACGCTTTTTAAGCAGTTGCTCTATAGTTATTTCAAATGAATGATTATTACAAAACCATTTGCAATTGTTGTAAAACACACATAAACAAACCAAACAAAACGAGCACTTGACGGAGTCACATTGACAATCATGACAAGGTAATACTCGTGAATCTATAGACAACTAATTTATCAATTCTAATAAGTTTTAGTTTAACATTATAGATCGACTATGAACACTAATAGTGACAACAAGTGCTTTCATAAGTAAAAACACATGCCTCCATACATATTCAATTTATTCGATTATATCAAGAACCTTAAAATAAATATCCGGACGGAGCCTCGCTAGCAAAGATCTGAAGCATGTCTAATAAGCCGGCTACAGGTCGCGTCACGTAAAAAGAACGCTGGTGGTTAAGCTGCGCATTAGGCTATTTATCGATCTATTTGGTGGTATGAGGTGCGGCGCGGGGAGGGCGGGTGCCGCGCCGCATCATTGCCGGAGCGCTAGGAAAAAACTAATTGATGTGTGTGTACGGCTCGTTAAGTACCTACAAGCAGCCGGCTTATTAAAAATGGGTTCAGTTCTCTGTTGGCCAGGCTCCACCCGGCTATTTATTTTAAGGTCCTTGAATTATATTATAAGTGACAACCCTAGCACTTCAATTAATTTAGCTCGCATTTTACGAACAATGAATTGATAATAGTGACTTATTATTCGCTGTTGTATTAAAGTGTCAAGACGTCGTGTAACCAAAAGGTTAAGGTGACTCGAGTTGGTCGGTTTCCCATACAAACATAAAAAGGGTCATCGTTTGCTTCCATGGCATTAATTATGTTTGAATTGTATTTTATATTATAGCGTGATACATTTTATTTTTGTGAATTGACGACTTATAAGATCACTTTGTCGTCCGTCTGTCTGTCCGTCTGTCAAGACCCTTTGTCTCGGGAACGCGTGGAGGTATCGAGTTGAAATTTAAACCATATACACTCACAAGAGCTGGCGTGGATTTAGTATGAAATAAGCACTGGCTGCATACAAAATCCGCGCCAGCTCTTGTAAATCGACCTGTACTTAGGTCTATGATCTCTTGAAGCTGAGAAAAGAACAAACTTTTAAGTTAACGTAAAAAAAAATATGGCCGTTTATGCAGCAAATAACGATTTCGACTCCCTAAAGGAAACCAAAATTTATAGAGTACTTTCCGTTGACCTAGAACTATGAAATTTGGCAAGTAATAGCGTCTTATACTACAAGTATAGGGAAAAATCTGAAAAGTATACATTTTTAATTAAATCATTAAATAATAGACCTCACTAAGGTCTCTAAACTACGGCCCGCGGGCCGAATCCGGCCTGCGAGCCGTTCCAATCCGGCCCGCGGGAAGAAATTGGGAGGGCCCATGGACCAGCCCGCGAGCCATTCCGATCCCGCAGGAGAGCCTAAGGTAAGAAGCCCGAGGGCCACAGAATGTACTTTCGACGCTCGACCAATTTATGGTTGTTGTCACATTGGCAGACGCTGGTAGACGCCGACCACCATACATTAATACTGATTAGGTTTAGGTATAAGAATAAGAACGGTTGGGTTTGGATTGGACACACGGCTCGGAGGCTGGAAAGCAAGGCAAGTTGGCCACATTACCTCGATTCGAGAAAAAAGACTATACGTAACTCCTGGGTCGACCGTATCGTGCCCGCGCGACATTTTCAAAGGTGCTGTATGACCTGGGAAAAAAGTTTGGAGTCCCTGTACAAAGGGAATCAAAATTTATAGGGTACTTTAATATAACCTACAATTTTGTACGGAATCCTCGGTGGGCGAGTCCGACTCGCACTTGTCCAGTTTTTTTTGTATATCCAAATACCGGGATCCCGGTATAGCGGTAAGTGATTAATATCACCTTAATTTGAAATATGAGTTGTGAATGGCGTGTTAAGCAAATGTAAACATTATTATGCCTGTCGCGTTTGCTCTGATTACTGATAATTGGACGGAGTTATGGAATAACGAATTAAGCGCTATGGATCTCCGTAGCGCTTAATTCGAAATTTCATAACTCTGTCCAATTATCAAACTCTATGAATCAGCTACAGTTGACAAATGATTATTGATTACGACATTTAGATAGGCTCGTGCACAATATGCTGATGGCAAATGCTAGTTTAGTTGAATTACTATGTTTTTATTATATAATATAAATATTTTGTGAAAGTATTTGTAGTTTGTTTGTATAAATATTTATCATTCACTTAGAACGATTTTGGAAAGAGACACTGATTCAGGAACCAAATATTTTTTTGATAAATAAATAAATACGGATATTTGTTTTACAGCTAAGCGAACATTTACTGAGAAACATTTTATAACAAACTTTTTCCCATAAATAAAACGCAATGATTCTCAAGCAGTTTAGTAAAAACCATCCCTTGAACTGAACAGCACGTGTACGTATGATTGTTGTCGAAATAAGTCAAAAAGTTAAAAATATTCTGATATTATTTTTAATGCACCAAAACAGTAACTATTCAGTTTACCAATGCCAAGGAAACAGTAAATATTACCTTGATTAAACACCGAAAAGACCGATTGCAAACCGAACAGAAGATTCTAAACATGGATATTTTAAGGTCTCCGCCCCCTACAGTGTATGTGGCGACACTGCCACCTAGCGACATTCGTTGGAAGAAAAAGACAGTTGCATCAATTCCATGACAGATGGCGCTTACATCAACACCAATACAAAGACTGTCATCTCCATACAGTTCTACAACCCGCTATCGAAGTTTCTAAACCCAATTCTAATATATATAGCACTTCCACCCATCTTCATTTGGAATTCGGTCCCCAGGCACAACACCCGCCTGGAGAGAGATCTCTCTATTGTTCTCTCTTCCACATGTACATAATCATACCATGACCATACTATGAACGTATCAGACATGGTATGACAAATGCCGGTGACGGAACGTGTTGGGCATAGTCTCATACTTTTCAATACAAAACATATTTATTTTACCTGAAACGTTCATGGTACGGTGTAGTGGTCAGAGACCTTTAAACTAAATATCTACCAACCAAATAATCTGGAACATCATTTCCTTTCCGCACTTCCGTAATTCTAGATCTATTTCGTCGTTTGCTCGCAAAGCAACCAGTCTTGCTGTAACATCAACTACTTTACGTATATTTAAACTATACTGACATTGCAAAAACAACCGTATTATCTGCTAAGTATAGTCTAAATTAGACATATATGTACAGCGGAGATACGTCTTAACAAAAGCAGAGCAGTTAGTTCACGTCTCGATTGTCGCTAAGTCAAAAGTTTCTATCCTTTTTGCACAACACTAGTTAGAAAGGGATACGTTAGGGTAACGGTAAAAAGTGCAAGCTTCGCTTTCTGCCTGAACTCTGTAAGTGAGTGTTTATTCTAAGAAACGTACAAGATAAACAACAAATATTGCTCTTTTACCAATCTTATTGAAGCTCATAAATATTATTTTAAAGTGAACGCTGGCAACTGAAGTTATATTGCTTTTTAAAGTGAGGCGAGCGTTTTGAGAATGTTATTTCAGCGCTATTAAAAATGTTGAGCTTAGTCGACACTTGCTACCTATACAGGATTGACATTCTAAGGAATGGGTTATTTATTTGATGGCAGTTTAAATCAGCTCCTTTTTATGAAGTGTCAAAACGCTCAGAAAGTATGCAGCTTAGTATGAAATACTGACTTGTGACGACATGCTCAATATGGTGCCGTATTCAAGCTTGCATGCTCAATATGGTGCAATATGGTCCACAAACACAATGGTTGAAAAATTGGATGACTCGGGCAATGTTTCGGTGGCGTAGTTGGCAGCGCGCCTGTTTTGGCCTGGATAGCCGTAGGAGATGCAGGTTCGAATCCTGCCCGAGACATATCATTTTTTAGGGTTCCGTAGCCAAAATGGCAAAAACGGAACCCTTATAGTTTCGTCATGTCCGTCCGTCCGTCTGTCCGTCTGTCCGTATGTCACAGGCATTTTACTCAAAAACTACATGATGGATATTGATGAAATTTGGAATATAGGTGTCTTGTATGAGCCGCTACTTAGTTTGGTAGTTAAATAATTAAAATAAATGTTTTTAGGGGGGGGCACTCCATACATATTACAGAAGCTAAAAAATTTTTTTTTCAGATAATATCAACGTGTGGTACATAGTTCGACAGCTCTTTCAAAAAGATTTTAAGGTTCTTAAGTAATGTTTTTGATTAAGTGAATACCTTTAATCGCTCCGAAAGTTGTGAAAATTCTGTCCCCCCCCCCTCTATCTTCTAAACCGTGTGTCCGAAAAATATGAAAAAAATCACGAAGGTAACGCTTAATTAAATAAAATAAAATAAATAAATAAATATTAGGAGACAATCTTACACAAATCGAACTAGCCCCATAGTAAGCTCAATAAGGCTTGTGTTATGGATACTAGACGACGATATATTTAAGAGATACAAATACTTAAATACATAGAAAACATCCATGACTCAGGAACAAATATTCGTGCTCATCACACAAATAAATGCCCTTACCGGGATTCGAACCCAGGACCTCTAATTAATGCTTTCAACGAAAATTATTTTCTACAAGATCGAATTAACCGTTTTTGAGTTATTGCCAATAAACTGCGCTTCTCAATAAAAGGACGTAATTGCTATGAAGATACGCTCTTTTTATGTTGTACTTTTTTTACATCGTATTTTTACCTTATAGTTACGGCTATGGAACCCTACACTGAGCATGGTCTGACATGCTCTTGGCCAGTTATTTTTTAAGTGTTTTTTTCACTAATATTTCTATTATTGAGAGGTGTTTTATAACATATCAGAGAAAAAAGTTGTCAAATAGCCAATTACGGATATCTTGTTCTGAAAATGACCCAATGACAAACACGCGGCTGTGTCAACGGATTATATGTGTGTTGGCCAATGTAGATTTTTAACTGTACTATTATGGTGATTGCAATGCTTACAACGGCTTTTCACGCTATCGCAGTTGTTCGCACGACTGGTCACTTTATCGCCGTATTAATCCAGGCTTACAGTGCGACCACAGCCTACTTAACATTCAACGCCTACATATAAATAAATAGTTATGCGTTAGCACCATAACCGTTCAACGGCTAAGACAAAGTATGAAGACGAACAAGTAGTCCAACTTCGGCCGTGTTAGCGCGCGAAACGTATTCACACAGACGCGCGAGCACGTCTGTGTGAATATGATCCATACTGGAGCATTCTTACGCATTTTTACTTCTTTGCTTGTAGTGCGTTCGTATACGGCGCGCACGCATTCAAGGGCGAGTATGGACGCCATGAGCGTTTTTGACGATTTGATCAGGACTGCTTTAACGTGCGTCAAGTAGTCCGGGCCTATTTAATGATATTTAAATTGTTTGTTTAATTTAATTACTAATATAGATTTTAAGAGTAAATAAATGTAACTACCCATGTATTGTTAGTTACATTTATTTACTCCTAAAATCTATATTAGTAATTAAATTAAACAAACAATTTTAATATCATTAAATAAGCCCGGACTACTTGACGCACGTTAAAGCACCGTGGGTCTGAAATAAATCATTTAAATTTGAATTTATCCCTAACTGGTTTCATTGGAAAATAAGTCATTGTTCTCTTTAGCTATTCAAATCCGTGATTCAAACAAACCACATTGCGGTAGGTAAGAAAAACCTTTCAAACCTTCGCAAAAATATGAGCGGCGAATTATTTTTTAATTTCCCCTTTCAGTCAATTTCAATCTAAGGGGTATGGCGCGAAAAGTGTGTAATTTGGTTATTCTATCGAGTCTGCCCGTTGTAATTGGTGCGGACCGGCGGAACAGCCTTCGCTATAAAGTTACTGGACGCCGTGTTACCGTTTTTTTGTGTTCCGTACCAAAATGGTAAAAATGGAACCCTTGTGGTGCGACTCTGTCTGTCTGTCACAGCCAGATATCTCAGGAAGTAGGTACTGCTGCTATTGATTTGAAATTAGGAATGATTTTAAAAATCACTAACCCTACCTCTATTGGATATAATAAAAATCTTATAACTTTTTAACTTTTTTTTTAAATGGGGTCGAAATGGGCGGTCGAAAATTTAAAGTTGGGCTATTATATCGAGTGGGATATCAAATGAAAGGGCTTAATGTGTAGATTCCAAAACCGTGTTTTTTTTCTTACACATGTTTTTGATTTAAGATATAAAACGTTAAAAAATACAATCCGAGATAAATCCTAATTGACGGTATGTATTTAAAAACCAAGTATGTGTCACCGTTAAATTGTGAACACCGTCAGTTTATAAATTTAACTTGTCAGATTATAAACTGTCGATAAGTTTATAAATTTAACTTGTCAGATTATAAACTGTCGACAGAAATGGCACATCCAGCTCGCCCCTAAGCTTCGTCGGGACATCACTAATGGAGCTGCGATGGCCGACGACAGCTTCCGGTTCAATTATTGACGTTTCAGCCGCCGTAACTTGCCCCTACATCCCACTCCGCTTACCCTGACGAGCCTAAATCATAGGAGACTTTTTTTAACTCCTACCTCCTCCTATTTTCAGACCAAATTTAAGGATATGGGTAGCTTTTTTAGGTGCGATTTTCCAGCATTTTGACCGTATGCTTTGAAGTCATTGCTATCCCTTAATTATTTACCACAACTTTGTTTAGACTCTGTACAGTTTTTCGGTTTCATGAAAAGTTAACTACAATTATACAGGGTGTCTGGACAACGATGTCGGAGCTTTTAAGGGCGTATAGTACAATCGATTTTATCGATAAATCACCACGTGTTTTTTTTTAGTGGATGGTAAAAAAAAAACTGTAAAAGTAATGCGTTTTTGTTATGATTATTTACTTTTATTAATTTTTTTGTCCTGTTATTGGAATATTTAAATAGAATTATTAGTTTAAATTGATTGCTTACAATAACACTCTTTTTGCATTTGTAGGACGGATAATGGACACATAATGGCAAAATTACCACGTGCGCCCGTGCTCAGTTATTGGAAATGTTTAAATTGCCGCTATTTAATTACCATCTACTCAAAAATAAATCCGCTTGGAGATTTATCGATAAGATCGATAGTACTATACGCCCTTAAGAGGAAAGAGTAAGGTCGAGAGAATTGAAAATTAGGTATTTGTAAAATGTGTCGCTGTCCCGCACTGCCCCCCTCTCCCCCGCAGAGCGCGATAGAGACAACTGCAGCTTGGACCGAAAATACCTTTTAAAATTTCATGAAAACAACGTTTCGTAGTCCCCTGATTTCTTCTCCAAAACTTAACCTAATTAACTATTTTTTTCATTAAACATTAAAGAAAGGCTTTGGCCGTGTTCCTATGTTTTCTTTTTTTTTAATAATCTAGTCAAATTTGTTTTCTGGATGTGTGAACACAGCGGAAAATCTGGCATTTTTTTTAGGTTTTTGAAGGTTAATTAATATCTCTTTTGAGAATCAATTTATCGTAAAAAGGAAAACATAGGAACATATCAATAGTAGCCATAGATTTTTGGACAAAAAATTATTGCTCTACTGGCATATTATCCAGGGAGGAAACAGGGGACTACGTTTGTATGGAAAAACTGCCCTCCTGTTTCCTCTTAAAACCTCCGACATCGTTGCCCAGACATCCTGTATAATAGTAGTGTTCTCAAACATGCAATGAAATATTGACTTTACGTGAAAAACTTACGGGTGGATGGATTTCAGAGCGTATCAGGGTTATTTCTTCAGAAATATGTCTGTGACTTATTCCTCCGTTTCCATACATTTAGTATGAAAAAGGGCCAGGGAAATAAGGTGACCGCAGACATATTTCTGAAAAATAACCCATCAACCGCCGTCATCCGTCACCAATCCCGATATTATAATTACATCTTTTTAGAAATTACATCTGGGGGCACGGGAGTTCCCCCGCCAAGTCGAGCAAAACAAAAGCACGGCCGTACCATCCTTTTCTCGAAGCCATTAAGGCCATTTTCGGCCGCCCGTAATTTTGTGCTGGCTAAAGCTAGAACCCTGAATTTTCAGGAATTAATAGAGCATAATAAGACTTCGATATGTTCTCAATAACATTCAATTTGAACTTATAGTTTAAGAACTATTGCACGTCAAAGCACTCACTCACTGATCATCATAATCCTAAGGTACTTCTAGCAGACCCACAAGCTCCAAATTTTAAACATAATTAGTTTTTAGCCTATCAAGTCGCGCCAAACCTAAAAATATGGCAACGCTCTGAAATCCACCCGGGTACAAACCAGAATTCGAACCCACACGCTCCGTTTGAAAGGAGTCTGCCCAAACCAAGCTGCTAATACACTCACGGAAAATGAATTCGGGTCATTTTCTATAAACAATTATATAGAAAATGACCCGAATTCATTGTCCGTGAGTGTACTAGCTTCGTGCCTTATTGAATGGACTACAAATCCCCGTACGCAGCAATCGCTGACCTGACATCGATCGAGCAGAGCAAATCCTCCGGTATTTATGTACAATTGTACACTGACACCCCCACACCGGTCATCGACAGGCCAGCTTAGCGAGGTACACTGTGTAGTAGGACTAGGTATATGTATGTATCGTCAAGCACAGATTACCTGATAGTTTCTAGGAACAGAGACGACACTGGTCTTTCATAAGAAAAGTTTTAAGAATGCGTAGGAATGCTCCAATACGGATCGCACTGACACAGACGCGCTATCGCGCGCTCCTAAATGGCCGAAGTTGGACTACTTGTACGTCGTTATACTTTGGTAGTGCTACCCGACAGGTAAGTATAACTCTATTCTCAAAACAAAGTATTCAACATTTTAAAATTAAAAGCACGATCACATTGAATCATCTCCAAGGGTATTTGATTTCGCGAATTCTTCGACATAATAGGCTGTAAAGACAAAAGGGGCCCTTTAATTAACCGAAACTTGGTAAAGGATAGAATTACGAAAGAAAAACGGAAATTAGGTAAAAAACGCTCCTGTCGCCGACCGGAGGCGGGTTCCGTGGTAAATTATTTTCTACTGAAGATAAGATAGTGAAGAAAAAGTTTAAGCGGATTAAGAGCGTTTACACCGCGTTTTATGAAAGCGAATGAAACTTTAAGGGTATCCGTCCACTGGAGCGGAAATTCTTTATCAATCATCATCATAGGGCCTTTGCGTCTTGACAGACGATTTAAGCAGCGTCGGTACGAGAAAGGCATCGCCTTTCGTGACTAAACAGCCCGATCCGAGAATTACATATCCGTCCGCATTTACTGCACGAGAATCGTGAATCACCTACACAGGGGACACAAACAGGATTGTGCCTTTGAGCCCGCTTCGCGGCCAGATCCCGAAACCACGCCCTATCATGAGTTACGCAGCCATCCAAAAGAACACCCCTCCACTCATCGCGGTCTACTGCAATATCCTCCCAGACATTGCAATCGATGCCAAAAGCAACCATGTCGCGTTTCGCACAATCTTTAAAACGCAAGATGGGCCGGCCAACGTTGCGTTTCTTGAAAGCAACTTGGCCCAGCATGGTCTGCCTAGGTAAACGAGTGCTGCTCATGCGTTGCACATGTCCCAGCCACCGCAAGCGTCTTTGTTTCAAAAGAGCCGTGATGCTAGGGAGCCGTGCAATCTCCAGCACTCTCTCGTTCGTAACCCTGTCCTTCCATGTAATATTCAGGATGCTTCGAAGACAGCGCATATGAAAAACGTTGAGTCGTCGTTCCTGCTTTGCATACGACGTCCATGTTTCGGCTCCATACAAAAGTGTGCTCAAGACGCAAGCTTGATAAACAAGCATTTTAGTCCTACAGGTCAGGTGTTTGTTGTCCCACACTCTTGTACGCAACCTGCCGAACGTCGTGGCCGCCTTGCCGATGCGAATACCGACCTCACTCTCGAGGGAAAGGTTGCACGACACAGTCGACCCCAAGTAACAGAACCGATCTACTACCTCTAGAGGCACACCTTCCAGCAAGATGGTAGGTTGGGAAGTGTAGCCCTGCGCTAAAATAACGGTCTTCTTGGTGTTTACAGACATGGAGAACAGCCTACATGCGTGGGAGAATTTGTCCAAGAGAACTTGAAGATCTTGAGGAGTATTCGCCACAAAGGCCGCGTCATCGGCAAAGAGAAGGCTGTCAACAAATAGATCCTCACGGTTCCGACGGGATTTTAAAAGGTTGATGTTGAACAACTTTCCGTTTGACCTTGTGTGAAGGTGAACTCCCTGTTGCGATACATCAAAAGCAACCCTTAGCAATAGGGAGAAAAATATGCCGAATAATGTGGGAGCCAAGACGCAGCCCTGACGAACACCTCTTCTCATCTCAAAAGTGTCGGACGTTCGACTATCAAAAACAACAGCGCCCTTCATACCATCATGAAAAGATTTAATAAGCTTAAGTAGCTTCGGCGGACATCCTACTTTTTCAAGCACAACATAAAGTCCCTCCCTGCTAACCGTGTCGAAAGCCTTATTCAGATCCACGAACGCGATTATCAAGGGTGTGTTCTGCTCCCGACACTTCTCCTGGAGCTGACGGAGAGTAAATATCATATCCGTAGTAGAACGCTGGGACCGAAAGCCACACTGTGCCTCAGGATACACACGGTCGGCAAGACTTTGCAGCTTAGTCAGTAAGACTCTTGCAAACAGTTAGGATTGTAATAATCCATGGCCACTGAAGCCTCGACTTTCTATTGGTTATTAGATTGCTCGTCTCTGCTCCGCTCCACTTCAGTGGATGGCCAGCCTAAGAGGGGCTCGATATTCCATGAAAACACAGTTTAATTAATTTTTATTTGAAATGATGCGGTTAATCAAGGATTATGTTACCGGTATGATGTTTTATTATAACAATACCGTCAGATAACGAATTCTAAATGTTTGTATCAATAAGAACATAATATAAAATATAAATGTAGTTTTAAGTTTAATGTAATGTATTAATGAAATCTTATATTAACGCCATATTGTTGTAATACTTGTTCAATGGTCGAAAAGAGAAACTGGTGAGTTTCTTCCGGCGCTTCTTCTCACCAGAAGGTCATTACCCGAAGCGCCAAAAGAAAAGAAGAGATGAGACATGTAAAAGAGCCCTTGAGGGCCTACTTGCAGATTTTTTTTTTTATTAGTTAAGGTCAACCAGGGTAGTTGCATAAATGGGGGCAAACGCGTCTTTTAAAGATTGCATTAAATCCGAACTCTTTAAAACTATGCCCTACCTGCCTGTAGTATATGCTGTACTTTACAAGCAGATATTGGGGTAAACGTAGTTTTAAAGAGTTCGGATTTAATGCAATTTTTAAAAGACGCAATTACCCCGCCTGACATTACCTTATTTTATATTGTACCATATGTGGCAGAGACTGGCACCTATCCGCCGTGTGAATCATATAAACTATTCGAATGGCTATCAAAATAACAGATGTTGATATGCAATCTGGGTTTTTTTACCTTACGTTTTTCCCTGGCTAGTAAGTAAAATTTTCTCTCATGGTGCTACACCAGGAAACACCACTGACGGCCCAGGAAGTTAATATCTTTCCTTCACGTACAAAATTGGTACTCTACTTATTTCGCTAACAAAATAACGCAGAATGAACGTTCCGTACCTGTCTTTTGTACCGCCAACAAAAGAGAACACCCGCCGAGAACCCTAAAGAAGGGATTGTTAGTACAATTGTTTAAAACTGAACAATTGAAAGTAATCCGAACATAAATTTAAGCTTTGTATTTCAGTGGGATAAAAAATTTGCTAATCTTTTGGAGTTCTTTACGCCTTTGTAAGAGATTGAAAGACCTGACTATTGTATTAATTTACGGGATGGCTGAAGGATTATCTTTTAGTGTTTGATGATGGAGTTTAAATCAAATTAGTCTCTAACTTTTCTACAACTGATTTTGAGAGAAGACTTGAGAAAGACTTGGAAGATACTATGTGGGCCGTTATTTAGCATACAAATGAAAAAGGAAACGAAACACGAATACGTAAATTTATGATTGAAAAAAACACGTGTGTGACACTGACTCCAGGTAAAACGCAGTAAGTGTATATGACGTTCGTATGTAACTTTTAACGTCTAAATTTACGACGTTTTTAGATACGAGTTTTTTTTAAGGGCCGCGGCTTTTGGGTACCCGCATTTCACGGGCCTACACGTCTGGGGGGAAGCTCAAGCGTTTCTGACCTTCCCCTCCTTTGGTGCTCTGGCGTAGGTTAGCAACGGCTGCCGGGAGGCGTCGTGATCGCACGAAGTGATCTATTCAACGGCAAGGAAAATGAAACGCTGGTGTGGGTTTTAGTGGGTAGGCTCCTCGCGAAAAATGGTAGGAGAGAGTCCCACATAACCCCTACCAATGGGCTACCCCAGCCCGGGGGGGTATGCATGACGCATTTCCCACACCGTCGAAAAAAAAATGTCAATATATTCCTAAGTTTTTAGATAGCGATTTGATCTATAACTATCATGTTATGTGATTCATTAAAGAAATAAATAAATGTTTCACATCTATCCATTAATCCGTCAGTTTCTGTTTTAACGTGATAAGAGCACAATAGGGCATTAGAAGTAAAGAAGGCTTGTTAAACTAACCATCAGATAAAAATAGTGTAGCCTTCAGCACTTTAAAAAGGGGTCTTCTTTAAATGAAACTCCTAGACTTCAGGTAGCCAATTATATTTTTATACGCTCAGAAGACAGCAAAGCCTCTAGGCCTCAAGCCAATGTCATTTTTATTATTGTCATATTCAGGCTAGGCACACCTAACTAAGACAGTCAGATTTGTCTTAACAATGAGAAAAACCGAGAAATCTGACTTCACAGCGTAAGAAAATTCATTCGTGCGCGTTTTGCCTTATAATCGACGTTCGAAGACGACGAAGAGATATTAATTTGGCAATACCGCCAAGTACCCTATGTTATTGAGAACCAACCTCCACAGTATTTAAAAAAAAACACGCGAGCTTTTGAACTTTTTTGATCCACATTATTCGAGCTCAAACCAACTTTTCTAACCAAAACAAATCTCTCAACTTTCCAACAAACCCAAAAAATAACTTAAGATTATAAATATTAAAACTAAGTCGAGCACATCCCCCATTTATCAAGAAACGGCAAAAACTTATAATTTATGCATCCTCCCCCTAATTTCCTCCCAAAAGTCCATTTCTGTGAGGAACGGGAAGCACTCTTTTCTCGAAAATTGCTTCTTCTCAAACAGAACCATGTATCGGAAGTATTTTAACCGCCTTCAAAAAAGCCCGCCGTGATAAGACCGCTGTCGTCTACCATTATAGTAAGGGAGGCACGAAATGTTCATCTTATTTCCTCATGAAAATGCTCTGTTTCTCTCTTATTTTGGTCTACTTCCAGTCACAAATCTCAACGTCTGGCACCTCGGAGTGACGCGTGACGGGTGCGCAATACGAGTAAAGACTATTGTATTGTAGTGTAAAAAGAGTTTACGCTTATAACGCGATGTTTTTAGTAAGTAGAAGATTTTTTTATGTCACAAAATAAAAAGTAAAACAAGTTGGTATCCCGTTATTTAAGTAACAAGCATCCAAATATACAAATCTCCAAACATCCTAAACCTCCAAACCTCCAAACATCCAAACGACTTCACAAACTTCCTCATTTATAATATTAGTAGGATAGGAGAGGGTCGAAACAAAAATCTGACTATTTCATTGTTTACTATCGATTCTCCCAGAAGTCAATTTCGAAGTTACAAGGGGGGTATTTTCAAAATTGACATCTGAGAGAAAAAGCACAAAAAAGCTATTTACAGGGTCTTGATTTAAAAGAACCGACTCGGTATGAATAATGGAGTGACATCTTACGTTTTATTCTAATGTTTTACATTATGAACTGGTGTTTACAATTGGAAATGATAAAGTTTACTAATTTTGATGGAAATGCTAAAGGTAAAATGACAGGTTTTTAATAAATATCTAAATCTAAAGCCTCACTCAAAATGTATGGGATTATGGCATAAGCTCTTAAATATTGTAAGTTTGCCTTTGATATTATCTTGTATTATTTTTTATTTGCATCAATTATTCAAAACTAGCTGTCCCGGCGAACTTCGTTTCGATTAAGATATTTTTTTATGTTATTTTGGGGTCCATATGGGCTCACATACAATTTTTTGTTCGAAAATTTCCTGTAATACCGCTTTGTGATCATAATCATCTCTCTTAGTATATTAATTTTTTCGATTATTTGTACTATAGGTACTATTAATGTTGTTCATAGCATTGAGTATTTCGATTCTTTTAATCAGAATGTCATGAATAGAATTATATTTGTACTCACAATTTTGTTTTGAAGCAAGTTTTCATTCAAAACTTGTTTTATATACAAAAATGCAGTGTGATTCTGTGGGGTCGAAAAAAACATTACCTAACCGTACGTTACGTTTCTAGTAGCAGTTCAGTTTTGTGAGGGTCACAGTTAAAACCTTAACTAACCTACTTATTTTCTAGATGCAGTTCGGTTTTCCGAGAATCGCAGTTCAAACCTAACCTAACTCACTTTTCTGGTAGCAGTTCGGTTTTGTGCGGGTCGCAGTTCAAACCTAACCTATTTTTCTGGGCGCACCACTTTCTTTGTTGATTTACCTTTATCACTTTTTTATTTTATTTAAATTGGTTTATGCATTTAAATTTACTGTTATTTTTTGGCAGTTGAATAAAGTTCTATATCAGAACCAGTCGCCTTATTCCAACGGTTACTGATCTACTAACCCAGGTTAGATACCTTTTGCCCGAGACCGATACAAATAAACTGCGAATCCAATACGCAATCAAAGGGAATCTCACCTTTACTGTGCTACGAGCTGGAATCCCCGTACAGCGCTACGCTAGCGCTACGGCGTAGCACTGACTGCCTAAATTCGTAGGACACGTAGCCTTCGACGACCTGTTAGTAACGGTCGAAAGGTTTGCATTATGAATCAAATATGTAGTACACTCGTATAAAACCTAACGATTTGTTTGAAAACTGACGTTTTTTAGGGTTCCATACCCAAAGGGTGCCAACGGAACCCTTTTACTAAGCCTCCGCTGTCCGTCTGTCCGTCTCTCCGTCCGTCACAGGGCTCTAGCTCATGACTTTTTTGTTGCAAATGAGTTGTACCCCTTAAAAGGAATGTATGCAATATCCAAACACCCTGTATTACTGATTAAAATTAACCGTTTCAAAACTATTACAACTTTTAAATAGTGTTATTAATATAGAGACGGTAATATTATTTAAATACCTATTCATTGCATATCAGACCACAGATAATACGTGAAAATGTTTTACATTTAGTACCAGTGAAATTTTCTGTTTTAGTTTTCAATTTCAAATACAACTTAACACCTTTAAAGGTAACATTTTCATTCCGTAACTCGTCTTATTACTGAGTACGAAAGGTAGCGAGTTTTGAGGATTTTATATTGAAATAAGCCCTTTTGTAACAAAGGAGATTAAATTTAAACCGCAACGGGAATTTTGCTCCCGCCTCAGACGGTCCGAGGACAACACTCTCTCGATGTTGCCATTATAGACGTTTGCACTCATTTTTAGAGTTCTTTTGAAAACTGAAAAACTCTAAAGTTTTTCTGCATTATGTTCCTTTTTTTGTACAAAATATCATCCCCTGCTTGAGAAACTTTTAGGGATTTCATTTCTAAAAATAATTTCTTAAGGTACATTAGGTAAATACGAGGCAACGAAGTGACGAGACGTGACAAAATATTCTTTGTATGAAATTGTATGAGATATAACACACTACGCGGCAGGTAACTGCGATATACTAGTAGAGCCGCTGTTTCGGTCGTGTAGTGCAACCGTACCTTTATTGCATATTTAAGTCCCCTAAAAAATGTGTTTCAAACATCCCATTTACAGCAAAGGATTAGGCTATAGTGAAGTACAGTGTAAAGTACACTAAAGCTATAAGGTAGAAAGTGAACATCACTACACAAGATCTACAACGGAGCACTCTTGCCTTATCACGCACGTCTGAAATGTGAATTCACAGATATATCATTATTTAAATATAAATTGTAAGTCCACGTCTTGCTGATGTGTTCTGAACCAACGTTTCCTACTTCGTTTGAAATCAAATGCCGCTGAGTGAGATCTTTTTTTAGCGCATACCTGCATAATACATATTGTTTTTATCCTCATTGTTTCGTTTAAGGCTGTGTTTCCACTAGAGCCATGCGAGGTAAAATTTGTCTAATGAGAGCTGAACCTGAAAAAAAGCGGTAAATTCAAAAGTCTTCATAGTAGTTTATTAGATACGCGCCTTAGTAGTGTGAAAAAGTACCTACGCGTTTCTTCTCCCTTTGTGCCACCAAAATAAGAAAAGTATCAAAATAGTTTATTCTTACTTTGATCGGTAAAGTAAAACTATGTGAAGGTTTTTGAATTTGCCGCTTTTTTTCAGGTTCAGCTTTCATTAGACAAACTCTAGCGGAGCTCGGAGCGGTGAGCGAAGAAAAAACCGCCAATGCCGGGCCGCGCTAAGCGAGGCTATGTACGTTGATTGGTGGATGTTTTCCCTGGTGGCAACGCAGCCTATTGCGCTAAATTAGTACATTACACAACTAGGGTGGTAAAGTCTCGGTGTTGTGTACATCATTTTATGTCGACACTTTGCCAGAAAGCGGCTTTTGCCGTACGCATAGCGTGCGGTAAAAGCCACTTTATGGCCAGGTGTGGCATAAAAATATTTTCTTTCTTCTTATTGTCAAAACAAGTATTATTCCGATGACATTTTTTATGCGGCTTACATTTTCGCTAGGGTTGCCTCTCCGGGTAATCCGCGCCAAACTATTGTGGAATTCTGTTCATCCTTTAATCTCTTACCCTTCCTACGGAGTTATAACATAGCCACAGATGTTTCAATTTTAAAGATTTCTTTTTATTTACAACTTTAGGGCATTTCTCCAGAAATATGTCTGTGACTCATTCATCTGTCTCCATACATTTAGTATGAAAAAGGACCAGACGAATGAGGTGACCGCAGACATATTTGTGGAGAAATGCCCTTTAGGATCCCGCCACACTTTCGGTCAGAGATGAAAGTAGTTAAATGTCTTTTCTGCCTTGCCGTAGCCGGATAAAAAGTAGGTATCCTATGTTTTAACTGGAGACATAATTTTCCTGTAGGTAAGTACACCAATTTTATAATGATCGGTCCGGAAGTTTTAGCGCGATACGCGCACAGACAAACAGACAAAGAAATCAAAAACTGTTTTATGACTTATTTTTACCCGACTGCGGCGAAGCCCAAAAGGAGTATTATGTGTTTGACCTTTGTATGTCCGTTCCTATGTCCGCTCGTAACTACTCAACGACACACCCGATTTTGATAAATGACACATCATCCGATTCGTCTTGATGGCGCGAGTGTCACTGGGTACGTAAAATTCGTAAATAATAAATAAAAACAAAATGGCGGATTTATGCAATTTTAATGCCCGGTATGTTTTAACCGCAGTCGGGTTTTTTAACTCTTCCCAATTACTCGTCAGAAAAAAGAAATAATGTACCATGTAATGTATGTGTATGTCTGGTGTATGTATGTTTACTCCGTTTTTTTTATGTAGAAATTTGTCAACTTGAGGTTTATATCAGGTACATTGTGTGGCAACATTGTGTAATTAATTTTTTCTACTCCTGTACTGTTATCTGTCTTTTACTTGGTCACGAACACTAATATAAGAACAAACATAATATGAGTTCAGAGAAGTCTATACTCTATTCCCCATAACAGCACTAGTGTCGTTATAGTCACTTTACGTTATTGCTAGCATCCACAGACTTCTAAATCTAGGTTAAACTTAGGTCAAGGATTAAGCGCTCAATTCTAACTTCACGATAAAAATTCACAACTACCAACTTAACAAACAATTAAATTCCTACGATTCATAAGAAAAACAAAACTTTCCGAATTAAATTAATTGATGCCAACATAAAAAAAAAGTATTTTAATTATCGTCACATCGTGTCACCAGCCATATCAAAAAAAAGTTTACCATAGACACAACTGTCATGCCGGCTGTACACACTCGGAGAGACCGGACGAGACACACGTGACGTCCATGTATTTTAAATTTTAACCTAGTCGTAGAAAAAGTATTGTATGCAACGTTGTATAATTAAGTCAAAAAACGCTCATTGCGTCTCTATTTGCGATACTCGCCGCATTCGCGGCTCGTATCGCAACTCACGCAATTCGCGTTTTTTGAACCTTCTTATACAACTGTTGCATAAAATACTATAATTTGATAGTGAATACTTGATTTTCAATTTACATTGTAAACAAATAAAAAAAAAACATTTTTTTTATTTTACTTACATTATTGTATAAGCAAAAATCAAATTCATTTTTTTGCCTATTATTGTAATCATTGGTATAAAATGTTGCACAATAAAATACCCAAAGAGGCAGAGGTTTTGAAGCAATGGTCAGGTTTTTAAACGTCGTTGTCGTATGGTTGGAAGTATCATATATAGGAAGTGGGTTTAGAAATTTCTATACCGCGTTGTAGAACTGTATGGAGATGACGCTCTTTGTATAGACGTTGATATGAGCGCCATCTATCCATAGTCGATTGATTGTGCACTGCTTCCAGCGTAAGTCACTAGTGGCGATGTAGCCACAAATGTATGCATTTTGGTGGTGGAAGTGGCAGGTCTATGGGCAGTGTATCTGTGAACTATCAATATCTTGTAAGCTGTGGTTTTCCGGGCACATCACCGATGCGTAATCTTACCAAAACATCGCCCCGCGCCGCTAAAAGATTTCCCGATTGAATATATTCTGGGCTCAGAGTGCTTGCACGCGAATTGACGACATCTTACGACGTGATAATATATTCAAAAAATGTGATGCCGGCTACACACTTTTTCAAAATTGTCTTCACTTTTCATTGGGAAAGGTGCATTCTCGGGAATTAACCTAGGTCATATTTAAAAATATTATTCTTTTTGGAACAAATATGTTATTCAGAAAAGTGCATATTTGTAAACTATCAATATCTTGTAAGCTGTGGTTTTCCACTAGAATTCCGGGAGACATCACCGATGCGGAATGATGTCAAAACATCGCCCCATAGAGATTAGCCAACGCCCGGAGATTGACTATATTCGAGGCTTAGTGTACGTGCACGAAAATTGGCAACTTAGACCGATTTCCTATGTACCGATAGCGACACTAATATGCCGTCGACTACATCCTTTCGCTCTACAGCGATATGAAGAGAAAGGGACGCAGTATGTCGACACGTCGGTGAGACGAGAAAACAAGGATGTTAGGGTGCATGCTCATAAATTGACAAATTATGTTCAAAAAGCTGTGATTCGTAACTTAGGGTGTGAGCACATGAATTAACTACAAGTAACTGATAACGTCATATCGACTAGAGAGCATGTTCTAAAACACCGTGACGATTGTTACAAAGAGAGAGATGAAATCGCCAATTTCCACAGTATAATTAAGTGGAATGTGAACACCCTCCGGAGAGTTTTATACGTAAATGGCACGTCAATAGTTTTTCTACCGAAATGACATTGGACACATCCTCAGAAATCTCGACACCCACGTATCCGAAGAAAGGTCACTGATCTGAAAACACACCAGTGAAAGAAACAGTGGCCATTCTAGAACAGGGGTCTTTAGCAAAGGGCCACACTGCACCTTTGGAAATCTCGCGTGGACCACGGAGTTCAGTACCAATTTTTTTTTCTCGGCTACTGGTTTCCTAAGGGGGGAGTGTTTCATTAAATAACGAGCTCTTGTGGGCCTGATCATAGGCAAAAACTCTCAGAATCTTGTCTTGTCACGTACCGTATTATTACGTACCATATTCTTTGCAAATAACTATATTAAGTATCATTATCATCTTGGTATATCTTAATTTTTTCTAGGTTGGTTTTTTACAATACATATCATTATCATTAAAAGTTGATACCTACACCGCAGCAAAGAGAAATAGGAAAGAAGAAGAAACGCAAATTCAACTGTACTTAGCATTACACTTACCTCTTAAACGAATTCGCATTTTTTCATACTTTTTCATTCCAGGCCTATGATGACCGCTTCCATCGGGTGAAAGAAATAAGGTAAAGCATGACCAAAAGGTAAAAATACGGGTGCTTTGACTTGTCTTCACTATGTGATAAACGTGACCATCATCGGCCCACAGATTCCATAACGCAGAGTACACCCTGACGAGCCAACTTAGGCCGTGAAGACGACTAAGTCGCTTATTACCCGCGAGATCATAATCCTTCAAAGGGTCACTCTGTCCTTGTAGGAACTTACGAGGGGAAATACTTACTAAAACGTCTCTAAGCGACAGCGTCCTCGCTCAGCGTATAAGCACAGTATAATAGTAGTAATTCTGCTTCCTACAAAAGGTCCCACACACACCCACACCCAGGTGAGGTGTTCCCAGCGCGCTATGACATGGGGTACTTCAAGAAACGAGTAAACAGGGCTCTCAAAGATCGGCAACGTATAGGTAACTCCTCTGGTGTTGCAGATATCCATGGGCGACGTTGACTGCTGTTCATCAGGCAGCTCGTCTGCTCGTTTGCCACTTATAACATAAAAAAGGTACATCGCGCGCTTGTATGTGTGCGCACCGTGAACGAACGCACTACAAGCAAAGTTTTAAGAATGCGTATATGTTCCAGTACGGGCCGCACTAACACACGCGCTATACAAATACGTATAGCGCGCTCCTAAACGGCCGATGTTTGACTACTTGACTGTCTTTATACTTTGGTATAAGGCACTGGTCCCAACGCCGGCGAGTAAGCGAGTAAAGTTGCGCAAGTAGCATTACCTCTACATTGCGTCGGAAAGGTCGATTGATCACACTGTGCCTGGTCACTCTGATCAGCCCGCGATCGCCTGTGATTGCATCGCGATTCAGCTAGGAAACGCTGCCAGCATTCTCGGCACACTGCCACAGGGGCACGTTTTGGAAATAGATTTTTAGTACCTAGTAGTTTTGATGGTTTTTTACTTTAAGGTTTTAGATTATTGATTCCCGTTAATGTGCCCTCAGTATGATAGGGTACAAGATACGGATTGGTGGTACCCAGTTGGCAGCACCTTCGTTATATACGTTCCCTATAGCACCCGGCATTGCCGCTACGAGTATGAGCCCGTGTATTTCAACAGTTCAGTAGTAAAGTGATATATGAACGTAAACTCTTACGGAACACAGTTGGAATGCCTTGTTACGCGAGATTGAATATTATCAACTTTGAAATCCGGCATTGGTGGGCGTAAAGGTCTTTTCATCACACTTGCTCGAAAATGGTGCATTACACGTAGGTTTTGCGGGCCGTAAATGAGCTATTACGCCCTAGGGCGTAATGGTTTTCTTTTTAAATTTGAAACGCTGGTTCTGTTTTACTCTTATTTGTCATGTTCAAAGGAAACTACCAACTTACTTTTTTAACTTTTATCACTGAAATATTTAATTAAAGAGAACTGTTATTGCAAATACATGTAAACACATATTTCTGTAACATTAATTAAATGTTTCAATAGTGTATTTCAGTATTTTGCAATTATAAAATCAACCGTTTTAGGTCTGTACCGCTATGGTTTCCGAACGTTTCGCATTGTCTATGGATATGTCACTAATGTCACTGTCAGTTTTACAATTTTATTTAGGTTAAGTAAGGTTAATTTTAATTAGATTTCCTCACAAGTGTGATGAAAAACATTGTGTGTGCCACGGGCGGTAAAGGAATTACAAACTCGTGTTATTAAAGCCCTCGGCTTCGCCTCGGCCTTGTAACAAACACTCGTTTGTAATTCCTTACCTACCGCCCTTGATACACAATGTACTATTACCCACTACACCGAATCATACCATGATTGTACTATGCACGTTTCAGGCAAAATAAATATTATTTGTATCGAAAAGTGTGAGACTATGCCCATTAGCACGTTTCGTTACCGACCGGCATTTGTCATACCGTGTCTGATAGTTGTATTGGGCAGAGACGTTGAAGAAGAAAATAGTACATTGTGTATCGAGGGCGGTAAGTAAAGAATTACAAACGAGTGTTTGTTACAAGGCCGAGGCGAAGCCGAGGGCTTTAATAACACGACTTTGTAATTCCTTTACCGCCCGTGGCACACACAATGTTTTTCATCACACTTGTGAGGAAATCTAATTAAAATAACCTTACTTAACCTAAATAAAATTGTAAAACTGACAGTGACATTAGTGACATAATATCCATAGACAATGCGAAAGTCGAGTCACGTTCGGAAACCATAACGGTAAATGCCTAAAACGGTTGATTTAGATTTGCAAAATACTGAAATACACTATCTAAACATTAAATGAATGTTACAAAAATATGTGTTTACATGTATTTGCAATAACAGTTCTCTTTAAATAATATTTCAGTGATAAAAGTTAAAAAAGTAAATTGGCATTTCCTTTGAACACGACAAATAAGAGTAAAACAAAACCATCGTTTCAAATTTAAAAAGAAAACCATTACGCCCTAGGGCGTAATAGGTCATTTACGGCCCGCAGAACCTACGTGTAATGACACCATTTTCGAGCAAGTGTGATGAAAAAAATGTTGTAAACGATGAAGTAAAAATGACAAAAGAGCATTTTTCCAAGAAGAAGTCCGTTAGGTTAGACCTACTTAAGTTGTGTTTAAATACCGTCTAAACTTTTCACTTTGTAACAAAACCTTAACTGTTGACATTAACTGTCAGTTTTGTCACCGCCACTAACCGCTAGTTAACTGCAGGGCCGCGCCGACCCCCGGCAGCGCCTGTGTGCGAAACCTATGAAGCACCTCTTTATTGTCGTCGTGTTTCGACTTTCGGCGCCCCTATTGCTTTGGCGCCTGTGTGCGCTGCACACTTCGCACACAGGGGCGGCGCAGTCCTGGTTAACTGGAGTTCTTTTCGGTGCTCAAAAAGAAGTAAATGACACAAAGTTCGTACAATGTGAAAATACATCACAAATATCTCAAGAAACGTCTGTCCTATGGCCAATAAGATGGTAGTTTAACAGGCCGAATACTGTGTTTTTTAACGAGTCGCAATTTGGGTACTTATCCGCTTAACCTTTCGTATGTTATTTTTATTAAATGTTAAGTTAAAATTTGCTTATCAAATTGAAACTTGATTTTTTTTAAGTAAGTTTCAAAGACTCCGCACTGATCAGTGCCTATGCATACGTAGGATTAAAAAGGCCAAAGCGACAAATCCGTATTCTCAATATTGTTTGATTTGACCTTTTAACCGCGTGTCTTTTGGAGCCAGTTTCAGTTCAACTCCCGGGAGATGTTAAAATAATGACGCGTTTTTATCTTTTCCTTAAAACATCAGCATATTTCCGTCCCTCGCTCGCAGCTCGCAAACATCTGCGATCTTTCTTTGTTTTACCACCCTAGTTGTGTAATGTACTATTAATCTTAGTATTTTGCAAACTCCATTAAAGACAAATGAAAAACATCACGTTACTTTCTCTTAATACAAACCCTGAAATTAGTATGCGACGCTTCAAAAACAAATCCGAACTCTTGCCAGTGCCCTTGTAGGCGATAACTCGCTCAAACAGTAACTTGACAGATCATTCGAGGGCCCTCCAACTTTCAAGATCCCCTACACACAAGGGGTTAGGTACTAAGGACTTGAACTGATTTTAAACGAGGCTCACTAGAATTATATCGCATTTTAGAGCTTAGGCGAAATGCGAGTTACGTTTTGTGATTATAAAATAAAATGTATACAGAAGGAACGAGTAAAGACACAGAAAATACCCTCCAAATTCGTCCGCGGGAGTGTTAAATAAAACCCTCTTTTTTTCTTCGTCTCATGCGCAATCTTTAATGTACAAAACAGACTTTCTACGACTGTATGTATGTATGTAAACACTTTATTGCACATAAAATCATACAGAAACAATGCAAAGATCAATGGTTATTTACTAAGGCGAACTGATTGTATTAATGTATAGTATAAGTATACCTTACCCAGTTTGAAGCGAGCTCTTCTACTTGAGACTACAATACCATTGAGTGGTTAACCACAAATTATGACAATGAGCTTGTAGTAAAAGAAGATAATAAACGCCTTGGAAGGTTAATATAATTTTTCTACTTTATTTTTTTGGACAATAGACTACAAAATACACTAACAGAATAATGGCGATCATAACATTTGTTGCATTTCATTTCCGTTTCAAACCTACTCGACAAGAAATAAGGTTGAAAATTCGATATACATACAGTCTACTTCTAACCTTTTTTTTTGTAAGTATTTGGTTGCCGGTTCGAGAACAAAAGTAGATAATAGTATTGTATAGATACAATGCTATTGTAAGTACAGGTAAGTGGATGAGCTCTCTTCAAACTGGGTAAGGTATATAACACTCAAAAGTCCTCGGGACTTCATCATGTTTTCGAATGCATAATGAAAGCTATTTTCTGCAGAGCAGTAATTTTTCCATAGCCAATAGAAAATGTAGTTAAGTAGGAAAAAGTTGGCCGTGTTATATCCTGAAAAAAATATAAAAATATTTCAGTGTAACAATGATGTAACAGATAAAGAAGTATGACCTTCTTGTATGTAGTATAGTAACCTGTCCATATGAAGAGTTTGATGTTCCATTTTAGAAAAAGGGCATCAGGTCCATATAAATTCTGTACATTACCAATGCAACAAGAGCTTTGGTTAAGTTTTTTACAAGGAATAATGACATTTGGAAGAAGAATAAAATGTCCGTATGATATTTATTTTATTTTATAATGTGGCTCAATCATTATAAACCGCGCCATTACGATCCACAGCAACTTCCGAAATCTGCTCAAACAGACAACGAAGCGTTCCCAATCGCAAACTTACGCCCGCAGGCCAAATGACATAACCTCTAGATTAGGCGCAGCAAGATCGGCGATGCAATAGGAATGCCAACCGAGCGCTGTTTGCGGAGGCATGCCTGCGACAGATTGGGATCGACATTGTCTGGTAGGTAAACCTAGCGATTACATGGAGGTTTGAGCGTTAGAGTAAGCATTTAATTTAGACCATCAGCCTGTGATATCGTCTTCGGTGAAGCGTTTTTGGCACCTCTGTTAAAATCACTTTGAGTCTGCGCTGTCCTTTTATGGATACAGAAGCTTTTTAGGTTATTAGAATCGAAGCCTCCCTCTGTTTTTCGACCTAGTGTTTATACATATTTGATATGAGCTCTAATAGGCGCAGCAAGATTGGCGATGCAATAGGAATGCCAACCGAGCGCTGTTTGCGGAGGCATGCCTGCGACAGATTGGGATCGACATTGTCTGGTAGGTAAACCTAGCGATTACATGGAGGTTTGAGCGTCGGAGTAGGTATTTAGACCGTCAGCCTATCATATAATCTTCAGTGAAGTATTTTTGGCACCTTTGTTACAATGACTCTGGGTTTGCGCTGTTCTTTTCTGGATACAGGAGTTTTTTAGCTTATTAAAATCGAAGCCTTCCTCTGTTTTTCGACCTAGTGTTTATACATACTTGATATGAGCTATGAGCTCTAAATAAGCGCAGCAAGATTCGAGATGCAACAGGAATGCCAACCGAGCGCTGGTTGCAGAGGCATACCTAAGACAGATAGCGATTACATGGATGTTTGAGTGACAAAGACTACAATCAAACAGCATAAATATAAAAATACATACTTATAAATTCATATCATTACAAAATGTATAAAAGAAACTCCTAAAAAAATATAATACACAAATGGCACGTAAAAAAAAGTTGCTATAACAAATAATAAGTCACAATCATGAGCATGATGCACTGGGCAAAAAGGTTAGTTTTATATATTTACTAATTGTTTTTGGTAACGAATTTTCTATGTTCGCGGCTTGGCCCAAGGGTCAGCCTCGCCGCACCCTAACCTAACATATCATTATGGTATTCAAATTATAATAATATTTTTAATTTATCAGATTCAATAGGTGCGCCTGTAACAAAATTAAACAAGACCCAACGTTACCTATGAAAAAAACTGAAGTTATAGTTTCAAAAAAATATAACTAATAATTAGTAGCCCAAACAAAAATATGAATAATATCCATTAAACAACTATAATTATTCTAAAAACTAGACATGCCTATCAAAATAGTGGGCCAACGTATGACTATGCGACAGTACTATTATGCCAAATCAATTATGCGAAACTAAAATAGGACAAAAATAGGCGAATTAAAGGTATCCCTACCAACGTTCGGCCACCTTTGTATTTCAAATGAGAAAGGGCACGTTTAGACACAACACCGTTATACTGTGGCTTACACTGCGGGCGTTTGGCCAAGCTTCGCAAGCGTGTAAATGTAGCAATATCGTTTAAAGCAAACAAGCCCGGAGCAAAACCTATGCTGCTATGAGCTGAGCTTCAGCTTCCTAACTCCTGGTGGTGATGAATAATGTGCCCGCACGGCTCCGGCCGATCCACCATTTGTTTACGATATGGAATTAAGCTGCTACCGGAGGTCGTCATCCAATCAGGCGTAGCTTCCAAGCCTAAACATCGTAAGTACACGTGTCAAATACATATCAAAATAGCCTATATACATCGAAATATAATGTATCGAACGATAACGCTGAACAAACATGACTTGAAATTAGCCCCATAACGCCCACTTTTTAAAATCAATACGGTATCAATGGGGCTGATAACCAACTTAATGTTTACTATGTTTGAGTGCCTTGCCTACAAAGTCATTTATCCCACACCTGGCCATAAAGTGGACACTTTCTGGCCAAGTGTAGACATAAAATGATGTACACAACACGGGAGGTAATAAAGAAAACCTCGCTTGCAGCTCGGGCCGCAAACTTCTGCGATCTCGGCCTTTCTTTGTATTACCACCCTAGTTGTGTAATGTACTATTATGACAAACATTACTTGTGATTGGTTACAACCTACTGACTGAGAAATTGATTAAATTTGATGCTATAGTTTTTCTTCAAGACTAAGTACTTAGCTCCGCCCCTTTGGTACGTATTTCGTGGGACCGATTTTGGATGTCAGTTACGCTTCCATACTTATTAGGGATATTATACTTCGATGCCTATATATAGTTTAATTTTAGGTTAGAAAAAATGCGTAAAAACATCCCCCGGGTGCATCCATCCTTCCTCCCGGGTGTCCGCGACCATGGACGTCAGGGCACGTCTGAAACGTCCAGGTAATAACATGTTTTTACGCGATTAAGTCCTCGTGTGAGTGAAAATCGTGAAAGTTTAAATCAATGTTTAGTTTGTAACATCCAAAGCGCCATATATCGCAACACATCTTTATTACTAGCTACATATAGGCATAAAAACGTGTGACGATACAAGGTAGGTCGGGGCAAGTGCGTCTGGGTTATTCTTTAGAAATATGTCTGCGGTCACCTTATTCCTCTGGCCCTTTTTCATATTAAATGTATGGAGACAGAGGAATAAGTCGCAGACATATTTCTGAAGAATAACCCGTCTATCTTAGAAAATCTCGAAAAGTACATATCGATACCTTTAGACTCAAAGGGCGTAAACGCCATTAGAACCTGCGGCGTTTACGCCCTTTGAGTCTAAAGCTATCGATATATACTACAAACGACAACAACATTGCAACAACACCTCCGTTCAACCTGTCCGTTTTAGTTAGTTGCGTGTTAGTAAGATGTGGTTTTTAGTATCCTCAAAAAAACTTAACGGTTTCATATAAAATTGGCTGTATGACTTTCGATAATTATGACTAACAATACAGTAGGTCTTTTAAAAATTATGGGAGACAATTATAGACCCAATTTATAACCGTTGGTTATTAGGTTATTACTATGGAATCGACGTCGGCTATGTAAGTAATTCTATTGCACGTTAGGCTACAAGCTTAACTATGTACATTATCTAGGCTGCCGCAAAGCACTTAAATCTCTAAGTCAATTTCCATGCACCAGTGCGGCGCCAGTATATTACGAAGGCGTAGCAAAACCTACTCACGTCCGGCTTTCCAATCTTGACAGTAAGGGTTCTTTGTACATGTACAGTCAGCGTTAAATTGTCTGTAACATCCAAAGCGCCATATAAAGCGCCCTCGAGACGGTCAAATGGTTTGATTCAAACCTTACGTGTTTGATGAAACCGTTTGATGTTGGCTTGAACGGTTGTCAAACGGCACTGCGCAGTTTGGTTCGGTACGCCGCCGTGATTAGACTTGTGTCACACTACGAAATCCACCACAAAACTAAGCCCAGTTTGTTCAAACGCGTCGGAACACGATCAAACGGCGCGTCAAACACAACAAAAATATTAAATTTCATCAAACGGGCTTCAAACCCGTATATGTCTTGACAAACCGTTCAAACCACCTTTGTAAACGATCAAAATAGTTTGAGTCAAACCAAAATCTACGTGTTTGAGTCAAACCGTTTGACCGTCTGGGGGGCGCTTATGGTCGGGGCATGGCCGCCTACGGGGCAAGTGCGCGTCGGCAAGTGTAAGTCGGACTTACCCACCGAGGGTTCCGTACAAATACCAATACTATAAATAAATACGCCTTGTTGTATAAGACGGTATTACTTGCCAAATTTCATAGTTCTAGGATAAGTCAATGGAAAGTTCTTTCTTACCTATTAAGTTTGGTTTCCTTGAGAGTGTCGAAATATACGTTTTTCTACTCCTGTGCTGTTATCTGTCTTTTACTTGGTCACGAACACTATAGTACATTACACAACTAGGGTGGTAATACAAAGAAAGGCCGAGATCGCAGAAGTTTGCTGCCCGAGCTGCAAGCGAGGGACGTAAATATGCGATCGAGGGCTTTCTTTATTACCTCCCGTGTTGTGTACATCATTTTATGTCTACACTTGGCCAGAAAGCGGCATTTTCCGTACGCGCAGCGTGCGGAAAAAGTCGCTTTATGGCCAAGTGTGGCATAAATATAAGAACATACATAATATGAGTTCAGAGAAGTCTATTCTCTATTCCCCATAACAGCACTAGTGTCGTTATAGTCACTTTACGTTATTGCACGCCAGTCACGTCAGTCAGTAATTTAAAAAAAAGTTTACCATAGACACATACTGTCAGTCATACGTCATATTTGCCTTATTTGCAGGTTATGCTTTTAATTTTGTATCGTAGAAAAAGTATTGTATGCAACGTTGTATAATTAAGTCAAAAAACGCTCATTGCGTCTCTATTTGCGATACTCGCCGCATTCGCGGCTCGTATCGCAACTCACGCAATTCGCATTTTTTGAACCCACTTATACAACTGTTGCATAAAATACTATTATGCCACACCTGACCATAAAGTGGTTTTTTTCCGCACGCTGCGCGTACGGAAAAAGCCACTTTCTGGCCAAGTGTAGACATAAAATACAATACGGGAGGTAATAAAGAAAGCCCTCGATCGCATATTTACGTCCTTCGCTTACAGCTCGGGCCGCAAACATCTGCGATCTCGGCCTTTCTTTGTACTACCACCCTAGTTGTGTAATGTACTATTTTAGCGGTATAAACGGCCATATCTTTTTTTACGTTAACCTAGAAATTTGATTTTTTCACAGCTTCAAGAGACCAGTAGACCTTAGTCATCATCATCATCAGCCTGCGGCAGTCCACTGCTGGACGTAGGCCTCTCCCAGGACGCGTTAGTACTCATCCAGTTGCTGCTAGACGCCCTGCGCAGATCGTCGCTCCATCTAGCCGGGGAGCGTCCCACACTCCGTTTACCTATACGCGGTCTCCACTCTTGCTCCAGCGATTGTCAGTTCTGCGGCAGATGTGGCCAGCCCACTGCCACTTCAGTTCAGACCTTAGTATATGGTTTAAATTTCATCTCGATACTTCCATGCGTTTTTGAGATAAGGGTCAATTGCAGAAAAAATGTTCCTTTAACTGTGTCCGTCAAGATAGCGTACACCGTAAAGATATTCAGAATCTGATGCAGCCAATAAATAGTACCCAAATAGTACCGACGAAATACCTAGGTGAAAAAAATAAAAAAATAAAAAAAGAAAAGAAAAGAAGACAAAATAATGTAAGACATGTAAAAGAGCCCTTGAGGGCCTACTTACAGAAATAAATTATTTTATTTTATTTTTATTTTATTTTATAATAGTACCCTTAAACTTTCTGAAATATAAGGCCTGTTCACGGTGTACGCTACCGGGCGTCAAGCTGGCGTACACCGTTTGTGTCTCTGGAACGGCTTTGTTTTTGGAAACGCTTTATATCTCTAAAAATAGTACCCAAATAGTACCTAGGGCCCTACAATTTCATTTCTCTAGCTATCGTAAAAGCCGAGATATAGTGAGCTCTTTCTATAAGAAATTCCCGGGTACGCCAGCTTGACGGTGTGAAATTTTGTACTCCGTTAAGTCATGGAATATCTCGGCTTCTACGTTAGCTAGAGAAATGAAATTTTAGGGCCCTAGGGTACTATTTAGGTACTATTTTTTGAGATATAAAGCGTTTCCCAAAACAAAGCCGTTCCAGAGATACAAACGGTGTACGCCAGCTTGACGCCCGGTAGCGTACACCGTGAACAGGCCTTATATTTCAGAAAGTTTAAGGGTACTATTTTTTTCACCTAAGTATTTCGTCGGTACTATTTGGGTACTATTTATTGGCTGCATCAGATTCTGAATATCTTTACGGTGTACGCTATCTTGACGGACACCTTTAACTGAGAAAAAATAAAATCTCAGTTTCGTTACGATTTTCCCCTATATTTAGTTAGGGCGTAACGAAACTGAGAAATTCAAAATTTGTGCGGAAAAGTTGGGACATTTTCCACTACTTTTTTATTTCATAAATGAAAAGTGCTCGTGATTCTGAGTAAAATGGTATAGGACACACCATGATCAGACAAAAAAAGTAAAAGGTACATTTTTTCTGCAATTGACCCATAAAGGGTATTGACGGGTACGTATCATAATATATACAGTCATTATATATAAGTTCAAAACACATATGTTCAAAATATATAAAATCAAAATGAATAATGTTTGAAAATCATAACAGGTAAAATCCATAATGTCCGTTGTCCATAATGGTCGAAATATATACTGACGAAATGCATATGTTTACAACTCATAAGTTCAAAATAAATAAAGTCTAATGATATAATGTTTATAAGGAATAATGGTCGAAATCCAGAACTTTTACAATTGTACAAATTTTGACTATAAATAGCCGTGTACTAGAAAAATTAAGTATTTATTCCTTAAATACTTGTTCTTTTCAATTAAGTTGCGACGTTTTATGGTTGCAAGTGATCCTAACACGCTCCTCCTCGCTTCGCTCGTCGTCGCACCTAACCGGGTGCTCAGACCACATTTTAAAAAATTCAAGATTCTGAGTTATGTGAAAGTTTAAAATATTTGAGTTTTTGAGTCATTTGAACCCAAAAGTTAGGTGTGACGACGAGCGAAGCGAGGAGGAGTATGTTAGGATCACTTGTTACCAACACACGCCACAGTTAAATTACATTATATGTGGGCTCCATGATTCCAAATTTGATTATTCATTATGAAAACTGTCCTTGCAGATGACATAAATTAAGAAAAATAATGATTTTTGGTTTTAATTTCATACTGTACATAAAAATACAAACAAGGTAGGTATTTATTTTATTTATTTATTTAAACTTTATTGTACAAGAGAAAACTTATCTTACAAAATGCGAACTTAATGCCATAGGGCATTCTCTACCAGTTAACCTTAGGGCAAATCAGATAGCTTGTGGGCGATGCAACTAACGTAATTAAATTAAAATTAAAATTCAACTACATTACAAATAGTAGCAAGTAAGATTTATTTCGCTGTTACAACAATAGTTAAATATGTATAAACTTAAAGGCTCGGAGGTGACGCTATAATTAACTTGTATACCTGTGTTGCTTTTGTTCCAAAGCCCATTATATATTTTGACCATTATGCATTTCAAGCTTAGGAGTTGTGACCATTGTGAAATTCAACCGGTATATATTATGACCATTATGAATTTAGAACTTATGAGTTTCGAACTTATATCAAACAACTTTATACATTTAGACCCATTATATATTTTGAATTTCTACATTTCGACTTTATTCTTTTGAACCGTATATATTTTGACTTTATATATTTTGATACGTACCCGTATTGACAGACGGACAGACAGACGAACGGACAGGCGGACAACAAAGTGATCTTATAAGGGTTCCGTTTTTTTTCCTTTTGAGGTAGGGAACCCTAAATACCGAAAAGTACAGATATTATACTTACTACAAACGCTTACCCCGTCGGCGCACTTGCCTGCCGCGACTGATCTTATTTTGCATTTAAATGATTCTAGTCGGTCGGTCTTTCATACAAACATAAAGAGGGTCATCGTTCGCTTTCATGACATCAATTACGTTTAAAATACGTTTTTTTATAGCCTGATACATTTTGTCTGCGTGAAGTGACATGCATAGTTATTGTCATTTTAAAATGGGTGATAGCAATTAGTGAACCTGGAATTTTTCCAATCCAGCAGTTTATTGGAACATACCCTACTGTTCTACTCGATACATATTTGTCCATTTTTCCAAAAATTACGAGTTATTTTCCTTTCCAAGATCCAACTAGAAAGCTCCACGCGAAAGGTAAGCCTGCTTAATTGGTTTTCTTTACCACCTACTTGAAGCAACATTCACATAAGCAAAATGAAGTTGTGAGTGCGCTATCATTTGCGGAGCGCTCTTGCATAATACGGACAGACCGACGAAACGTATGGACACGCGCTTATTACGGAAATATACTAGAGCCGTGTTTTTCCAACCTGTGGGTCATAAAGCTCTATATTTTTCGTTAAAAAAATTTTTCTGACGAGGGGTATATATCAACAATTAACCAAATGTATACCAAATGTAATAACAAATTATTTTTGCCTTAAGGAATTCTTTTGAAGAAGAGCTTCATTAAATCAATCAGCTAGGTAAGTTTAATATATAATGTTTAATGGTCATCAACTCATCACATTCACATAATTACGTATTATAAGTTTGTTTTATATTATTTTATTAGGCCAGGTAACAAAGAGTAGCCCCACATAACCCCCCCAACCAACATCTGACTTCCGTAAGTCCGAGGGGTATGCGTAATGCATTTTACCACCGCAAAAAAAGGTAACAAACAGTAAACTAGTTAATAATAAACACATAAAATGCATGCAAAAGCTATGACTAAATTCACACTTCAACAAACTCAAAGTTCATATGCTTGATGTCGTTGACAATTCGCCCAAAAATATATTCATTCCGTCTTTCATTCCCTTTGCCTTGGCAAGAAAAAGCGCCAGTTTACGGAATGCGAGCCTCTGAGATAATTTCTGATGAAAACATTTTCCACGTCTTTGGAATGTTTCGCGGAATGAAGAGGCTGGCTGTATAATGCATTGACTTTTTGTAGCGCGGTTTAATGTTTTTATTGAAAAGAAAAATTTGTTCTCCCTGGCCCACTATTTTCCTGCCTACCGATGTTCCCTGTCCCTTTCTCTGGATTGCCGTAAAGTAAAACGGACTAGCGTTGAAAAAACCAGGAAAAATCCGTATTTTTCCTCAAGGGCATAGTCAGGATTTTGATAAGGGGCATGCGTAGACAAACCAAGAATATATCTAAGGTAAATGCTGCATGAGCAATGGGACACAGGGCCGCGCCGCCCCTGTGTGCGAAGTGTGCAGCGCACACAGACGCCAAAGCAATAGGGGTATCGGAAGTCGAAACACGACGACAATAAAGAGGTGCTTCATAGGTTTCGCACACTGGCGCTGCCGGGAGTCGGCGCGGCTCTGATGGGACAGCATCTTCTAGCCGCACGTACCCCGCTACGCTACGCGCCCATGTTTTTCCTAAACAGCTCGTTTTTTATGGTTCCGTTACCTCAAATGGAAAAAACGGAACCCTTATAGGATCACTCGTGTGTGTGTCTGTCTGTCTGTCAGAGCCAATTTGCTCCGTATAAGTACTGAACGGATTCAGTTGAAATTTGGTACATATATTAAGGTTAACGACCCAAACACGGACATGTCACGAAAATATATGAATTTTAATCATGGGGGCCACTTTTGGGGGTCAACTAGAAAATTGAAAAAAAAAGTTAGTAAACTATGTCGTGTGACATATTAAATGCAAGGGATCACTTCTTATTTCAGCAGCGCGAAACCCCTGAAATTCTGTTTCGGTTTCGGCCGTAGTTTCGACTGGATAGCAGCCGCAACCGAAACTAAGCCGAAACTCGTTTTTTATTTTATTTTATTTATTTTTTTTTTTTTTTATTTACATGGAGAACCAACAGCTTAAACTATATTAATAATGACTTAACTTTTTACTTTTTAGCCGAAACTTAGCCGAAACCAAAACCGAAAGTTCGGTCGGACTCTAATAACAGGTCAGTAGTGGCGCCATCTGCAATCAGCTTCGCGTCGTTAACCTCATTAACTCTACCAAAGCGTTATAATAATAAAGTACCTACGTGAGTAAATATTTTAAAAGCGTGTATTTCCCGATAGGAACACACTCAGGATAATTGAGGCGTCAAATGAATTAGTGGCTAATAGCTAATTTATATGTGCAGATTAAACTGGATAGTACCTATTTGATGAACTATTTTAGCAATGTTATTTCAGTTGCATTGGGTACAGTCGGCCAGTCAAAATATTGACCATATTTGGAACCGTGTTATTTTACAATGAGAGCTAACAACTTTAAACTGACGTGTCCCGTTTCACCCGTTTCGGAGGCAGCCTCCGCAGGCAGCCGTTAGTGTTGGCGGTAACTTGCGTAAGTAGTTACGGCTGCATATAACAAAAAGCACACATGTGAGTGTCACCAATGAAGTTGCCAAGCTATAGTTTGGTTGAAACTAGATGTGTGGAAGACTGACCCAGATATTTATTTCAGTAGGTATATAGACACATTTTGTAATATAGGGAAGAATTATTATCAAGTACCAAGATTAAATAATCCTGTTACCGTAATTTCCGCATGTTGCCACATAATTATAATATTTTTTAATAGGTAAAACTTTTTGGGACCTCTGCAAACTTAGCGTAGTCAGACTAGAGTCTGTGCGGAAAGAGAATGGGCGTGGCATAAAACGGAACTAACCTAACCAGTATGGCCACAGAATAGAAAATACGGCACATACGGTAGAAAAGCATTACAGCGCCCCCCAATGTAAATCCTATTGTCTTTCCGCACAGACTCTATATTCATGAGTTCTAACGTTCTAAGGAGGGAGGGGGACGGGGTTTTGTGGGTGCAACAACCTCCCCAATATTTAACGACCTTCTTTTTCCTTCTCGACTTCCTTCATAACCCTGCCGTCCGATATCTAAAACTAGACTAACCCCTATACAACTCCACAGAAGTTAGTCTAGATTTAGTCATAGGACGGCGGAACCTCACAATACATTCTACAATACGTATGATCGAACCAATAGGACTCAACTACGAAAATCCTCGTTCGAAGTTTGTCTCGTTCATTCAAACTAGACCCGATAGGTACTATCTTTCGGTTTCATAAAACGTTAATTCTAATAGCCTAGAATTTCTAGGTATTGACCTCTGGGGTGCTAGACAGGAAACCTCCCAGAGTGTCTGGATTCTTCTCATTCCTCTTGATCCGGTTGATCCGCAGGAAAGGGAAGCGTCTTGGCCGGTGCACCCCGGGAGCAACGGCAAGTGATTTCTTAGGGGCCTCTAATTGATCACTTGCCGATGCTGCGAATGAGCCTGTCAGGGGGGGTTGGGGGGTCCCGCACCGGGTTTCCTCTGTTAGAGGACTCTCCAGGTGCGGCACGCGAGGGTGGAGCGTCGGGCACGGGCAGCATCCCTCCGACGTCTCCTTTTGGGGGGCACTGCGGGCAGGCACCAGACGGGTGACCTGTGCCGCTGCGTGGTGGCGGTGGACTAGTCCCCTGCGTCCCGAGAGCTCAGCCTTGCAGGCTGCCGCTACCTCATGTGCTGGGGGCGGGACGCGGAGGACTGGCCCACCGCGGTCCGTAAGGACAGGCGGGAGTGTCTGCGGGGTAGGGGCGTTTGTCCTCCCGTGGATGGCTGCGGGGCAGGGGCGTTTGTCCTCCCGTGGCGGCGAGGGAAGGACCGGCCACCGTGTGTCTGGTGCCGGTCCCTGCTTCCCCGGGGGACGGCCATTTGGTCGGGGGGAGCTGGTGAGGGAAGGCACACTGGCCATGCTACAGTGTGCCTTTTTCGGAGAGGGTCCGCCCTAGGGCGGAGGTGCTGGTGATGGCGTGGCGATAGTAGATTCCCATTCCATCACCGTGAAGGCACAGGTCGGTAGCATCCCTGGGTTTTAGTGGGTAGGCCAATCCCTTCAGGAGTGGAGAGCCCCACATAACCAATACGTAACATCTGGCTGTCACCCCCGATGGCCTTAGGTTACGTAGTGGTATGCAGTTTTATGCATTTCCCGGGGTCAAAAAAAAAAAAAAAAGGTATTGACCTCTTGAACAATACTTAGACGATAATGATGAAAACGCCAAAGTTTGTCGGATTACAGGTCCAAATAATAGAATAGATAAACGTTATTTGACAGCGATACTAGAGTCTGGCTAATGAAAGATGAGACTGACATTTATTCCAAACTTTTTAAATGGCGACATTATACAAACGTCAAATGTGTCAAACGTCATTAGATTTCTGAGGATAGTATGCTGTGGTGATTTTGATACTCAATATGCAACATAAGAAAGTAAGTTTCCGAAAATACTTACTGAATTGTTTTTGCTTTTCTTTCCGTGGCTAATGTGGGGAGTAAATATATATCATAAATAAACACTAACACTCTAATAAAAGCTATGTACTTACCAATTTTCACTAAAATCGGAAGAATTAAAAAGGTGACAACAACTCAAAAATCGGCTCAAGTATCATTACCGTTTTTGTCACCCTATAAACAGTGTTGCAACCCGTTGTTTTTTTAAATTTGCCGCTATTTTTTAGTCTCATCTTTCATTAGCCAGACTCTAAGCATTATCGGCGAGCGTGTATAGGCAGCATGATGAAGTTCAATATTAAAGTTCTACTCGAACACTGAAAGCATGTCAATTGCTCTGCTCTGTGGTTCAGACGACCATAGAGAATAAAAAGTCTACTATTACAACAAGTGAATGGGGCCGTTCAAGATATAAACAAAACTTGTGCTGTGATTATAGTGGGCGTAGCCACATTTGCCGTTTATCAGATAAATTCATTGATTAAAACTGATAAGGCCCTAACACTATAGCGACATTGTACTAGATAAAAATTAGGACTCCTCTGATAAACGGAATACAAATCCTTCACAATTAGAGCACAGTAAAATGTTTTGTTCCTGTGCATCATTAGTAACAGATTTCTATTTAATAAAAACTTTTCTAACGCTTAACTAGGTGTTTGTGTACATTTAAAGTGATTGTAAACAAAGTGTAATTCATGAAAGTGTAGAGTTTCGAAGTAAAGTGACTCAAACAATAAGTTACATCGAGTATGTGATTCATCGAAATTCTTCTTCCAATTAGACCGTAAAGGGTTTTGTGATGCGAGAAAATGTTTCAAAACAGTTTATTGGCCCTTTTCCTTGCTGCTAACGTGCAATGTCAATCGAACAAGGACCTATACAATGGGCAATTTGATAACGAATTTTACAAACCTCAAAGACAGGACAGTTCCCGGGAGTCTAGACTACCAAACCCTGGAGACAGTGACTATAGGACTTACGTGTACAATAATAGGAGGTACGGCACGGATCCTACGCGATACAACCCTTTCAATCCTAATATAAACCAGCCAGGTGGTTTCCCATACAATCCTCTGAATATAAACCCTTTGGATGATTCATACAAGTTTAACACGGTAAGTTCCTTTGTAAAGTTATTACAATTCACAGCCTCTGCCCAAAGGTCTTTCAAAAAGACTTCGCATACTTCATGTAATTTAAACCTTTATCAATAGGAAAACAATAGTATGTTTTACTTATTTTGGAACTAAAATTGGTTTATAAGCAGAGATCGGACAAATTTGCGTCATCACTAGAAAATACTGATTATTTTCTTTAATAAATGTACATTGTAACAAACCTGTGTATTTTTTGAGTATCAAAATTAAATCTCGTGTAAGAAAATAATTAAATGATTGATTATTTGATTATATTTTTGAGTCATGTCCACATTTTTTAGGAGCGATGACGCAAATTTGTCGATCTCTATTTATAAGATTCCGTTTGCTCAGCAACTGCCAAATGTGGGAGACAAAATCCAGCTGTCCCACAGAATGATGGTTGGTCACCTTATTGCTGGTGAAGGTCTGAGGGCCCCCTAGGCTTGAGGCTGCCTTGGCTTGGAGACCCCCCTAGGTCCGACACAGACCCTAGCTTTCGATTAGCTTATATGCCTATGATGACATGGTTTCACCCATCTGTCACGTTTGCAAATTACATTGCAGTTGTATGCCCCAATAAGCAATATATTTAATTAATCAGTACTTTGCAATTAAGATAATACCTAATTTTAAATAAAATGCAGCATGCATATCATAGGTTAAGGTTAACTCGACGACAAATATGCGCCTATTCTGTGTGAATGCATATCATAATAAAACTTTTATTTTTGTAATTTTTATTCTTTTTCCAAACTTTGCACACACATGATTTTTTGCTATAAATAAATACAACATTATGATAACTACAACTCGCTAAGGAGAACCTGATGATGACATCAGAAGGTGCCCAGTGGAACAGCTGATTAAACTGTTTAACTATTATTTAGTTATTCATTTCAACATAGGCCCAATTTAATTTAATGGCTAATGTCATTTTATTTTGGCAGCCTCGCGACCCTAACAATCCAGATGCCTTATTTCCGGGTGTTCTTGGAGGCTGGCGAGATGACCTCCAAGGCAGGGAGAGACGGGACTCCCGGCAGCTGAAGAGAGACATCTTTGTCAACACTAACTATGGACAAGTGCAAGGATTTAAGGTATGTCATTAAATACAGTTTGTGGGTATTTCTTCAGGAATATGTCTGCGGTCACCTCATTCATCTGGCTTTTTTTCATACTAAATGTATGGAGACAGATGAATGAGTTGCAGACATTTCTGGAGAATAGCCCTTGTATGGAAAAGCGACTGACTCGAATCACCTTTTAATCCCTTTGTATGTATGCCTTGTTTCATATCCATCCCGATTAATAGTAGATTGTGTCACAAGGGAGCAAAATGATGTATTTACGGCGAGGGCGTACATTGAATCCTGAACGAAGCGAAGGATTCTACAATTGAATCCCGAGCGTAGCGAGGGATTCTAAAGTAGAATCCGGAGCGTAGTGAGGGATTCAAGTGTTAACGCCCGTGGTGTAAATAATTTTGCTACCTTGTGACACATACTGCTTTTCACACCGACTATGAGGAAAATTTAAATACAAACGCTACCTACCAAAATAACGAAAACGAAATATATAGTTAGTCAAAGAGCATCACACATTTTTAATAAAATGAAATGTGAAATTGTTAAATTTACAGTTCCTTATTATTTATAAAACGTTTATTACTTTTTACGGACGGGACGAATTTACCACTTCTATATTATATTTATGGCCCTCGCCTGCGGCTCGGACCCCAAACACCTGTGGTCTGGGCCATTCCTTATTATCGACTTTATGTAGAGTCGATATGTAGAGTCAATGTAGAGTCGATAATGTAGAGTCGATATGGAGAGTCGATATGGAGAGTCGATATGTAGAGTCGATATGTAGAGTTGATATGTAGAGTCGATATGTAGAGCAATAATGTAGAGTCGATAATGTAGAGTCGATATGTAGAGTCGATATGTAGAGCAATAATGTAGAGTCGATAATGTAGAGTCGATATGTCGAGTCGATATGTAGAGTCGATATGTAGAGTCGATATGTAGAATCGATATGTAGAGTCGATATGTAGAGTCAATAATGTAGAGTCGATAATGTAGAGTCGATATGGAGAGTCGATATGTAGAGTCGATATGTAGAGTTGATATTTAGAGTCGATATGTAGAGTCAATAATGTAGAGTCGATAATGTAGAGTCGATATGGAGAGTCGATATGTAGAGTCGATATGTAGAGTTGATATGTAGAGTCGATATGTAGAATCGATATGTAGAGTCAATAATGTAGAGTCGATATGTAGAGTTGATATGTAGAGTCAATATGTAGAGTCTATAATGTATGGTATGGCAATGGCATATTCTAAGCAGGTTCAAACTAAAAATACCCTGTAGGTAGTCCTTGAACAGAAAAGTATCACTTTGATCCCTCTTATGAGGGATCAAAATACTTTTTTCTGAATAGGAGGTGTGAAAATTGAATTTTATGTTCAAAACTTCAAAGTCACTAAAGGGTTATTAGGGATGTAACAATACCGTTACCGTTACCGATATATCGGTATCGCCGATAATATACAACCGATATTTGAAGAACGCGAAAAGAAATTGCTGTATGAAAAAAAATCTGCAAAAAGTAATTTCAATTACTGACTTATTTTATGTATCGGTCTATTACCTTGTGCAATGACAATTACTATGTTAATTAAACCTTTGGTTCTTTTTAAAAAATAAATTTGAATTTTTAGTTGACAATCTATATTTTTCTAATATTTTTACTTTACACTTTCAAGGTTGACTCTCTGTTAAATATAGCCAAGTTTTAGGTATAATAAGGACATACAAATATGTGAAGTTCATACTTCATTATTTAGCTAAGATATCGGTATCGGTATCGTATCGGCAAAACTATGTATCGTTACATCCCTATTAATAACCACAGAAATGTATTGACATAGAAGGAAATAGTTAAGTTAATTGATTTGTATGGCAACCAAGCAAAGTGAAACGTTTTTCGCTTGGCGTTTGAAAAGCCAAAAGTACAATGTAGTGATTGAAAACATAAATTTTCCATTTCATTTGGTGGTATTTGAACAATTACGACGATTTTCAAATCTGATAATAATATTGACGGCAGCTGAAGTTAAGGGCGTGCAAAGTAGGCCGCCGCCACTTCTTTTTAGCATGCGAGCATACTTTTTCCTTATCATCATCATCACCATTTCAGCCATAGGACGTCCACTGCTGAACATAGGCCTGCCCCATATATTTCCAATTAGTTTGGTTGGAAGCAACCTGTATCCACCGTGAGCGAGCAGCCTTAACCTTTGTCAGATTTGTTGATTGACCTTCCTTCTTGAAGTTTACTTCTACATCGAAATATTTCTGTGGTTAATACCCCTGAAATATTCAGGTACTAACACATTGTCAATATTCCAGGTCCACTTATATGACAATCCAGACCCGGACTCGGGCTATAAGCCTTGGCTGACGCCTGTGGAGAGGATACAGGGGGAAGCATCAGTCTTCTTGGGCATTCCCTATGCCAGACCGCCAGTATTAGATGGAAGATTCAAGGTATTTGTATTTATTTTTGCAGGACTTAGATAAGTTGCATAGTTTGCATTTATTTATTGGGCCAAAATTCATTTTGGTGCCTAAAATGAAGACGAAAATTTATAGACAATTTTACAAAATTGCAGATGTCTCGCTTCTTGTCACCAGAAGGTTAATTACCCGAAGCGCCAAAAGAAAAGAATTAGAGTTGAGACATATAAAAGAGCCCTTGAGGGCCTACTTGCAGAAATAAATTATTTTATTTTATTTAAAAAATATATATGTTTAGTGCAGTTTTACGTCAGTTGTCAACCAGGCCTCAATGTTTATTATGAATTATTTCGACATTTTGGGTCTCACTTCTAGCTCTTACTCAAATTATCGCTGCGCAGTCCTCGTGTCGCCTCCAATTTAGTGTCCACTGGGTTACCAAAAAAATGTTATTTAATATATTGATATCCCACATATTTAGGCAAAAGTTATCATTCAGGGTGAGCGTATGCTATTCTGAATTACAAAATAATATGTTTATTGGATATGTAATTACAAAATAATATGCTTGGGGTTTGTGTGTCCCTACTAAAGTGCATTAGACTTATATTATAACCTAAAATAAACCAAGCAATATTCACCTTTCCAAAAAATAGACAAGATGGTCTAAGGGCCTGATTAAGGTCGCCTGAAGTCGACGGACTTTAAAAGCGTATGACTGCTATTTGTGGAAGTCTTTAGGGGAGACCTATGTTCAGTAGTGGACATCTCAAGATAGAAATGATAATGATTAATCAAACAAATGTATGCTTATATCAGTTATATCTTTAGTCTCAATTGAAGTCCCTATTAAACCCAAGAACTGGTATCATAATCTCTCTCTTTGGCCTTGTAATCCAGCAATTATTAAACGACTTCAAAAAAAGAGTTTATCAATTAGACTCTTACGTATGTAATATTGTCAGAATTGTACAGTTATATGCCAGCCAGCTTCTAAAGAAGTGTGCCAAATTTTGTAAGAGTATGTATGTTTGTCCGCGCATATTTCAAACATTATTTTTAGTTGGACTAGTTATAGCCCAATTTATGGAACCGTGCAAGTTTCATCAAAATCGGTTCACTAGTTTTTGAGATAGAGTTAAGTCTGTAACAGTCACTAGGAAAACGTGTCGTTGCCTTTGGCTAAACAGCGTAATTCATTTACTACTGAAATTAAGAAAATGAAGAAATAAAATAGTTAATTACTTACCGAGCGGTAAAACAAAAAATGTCACAGATCGCAGGTATCTGACGCCCGAGCCGAAGGTAAGGGCGATAAATATGCGATCTCAGGTTTTATTACCGCCCGTGGTTAGTACAAAATTTTACGTCCCCTAGCTAGGCCATGAAGTGGGATTTTCCGCACGCGTAGGGGGCGGTTATTGCCACTTTATGGCCAGGTGTGACATACAAGTAATTTAAAGAACGGCAGCTTCCTCGCTCAACGCATAAGTATAGCGATACAGCAAGGAAACGCTGCCAGTATTTTCGGAACCATGCCAAGGGGGCCGATTTTTCTAGATATACTTTAGTTTTAGCTAGGTATTTTTTAATTTTTACTTTAGGCTTTTATTTTAGGTGTATATTGTTTCTATTTTAGTATTTCGTTTTTAATTTAATTCGGGTTAGTTACACCATTTAAAGAACTAAACCGACTTCTTCTTCTTTTAAACTTAAGTATTTCTATTATTTTAGCCTCCAAGGCAGCACCCAGGCTGGCAGTTGCTACAGGCAGTGGACTGGGGTCCAGCATGCCCGCAGCCTGTGAGGTTCACCGGAGCCACCAAAGGCATCCGGGACATGGACGAAGACTGCCTTTATCTCAACATATTCTCGCCCAATGTGAGTAACCTTGTTATCATTTTAAGTGTCTATTTATGCCCCATTTAGACATTGCGAGAACTCGTATGCGAGTTTAATTGCATTGCATTACAGGCTTCCTAGGTACAATGAGTTCAATCGATCGATTAAACGCTGCAATGAAATGAAACTCGCATACGAGTTCTCGCCTCGGCTAAATAGTCATTATCATATCACATCAGCAAATGACTATAGGAATGCTTTTAATATTTGAAGAGTTCCCACGATTTCTTTGAGATCAAAATCAAATATAGACCCGGGTGGATTTTCGTCCGCGACATTTGTATGCCATACATTTAGTTTGGCATACAAATGTCGCGGCGGAAAATCGACCCACCCGAACTGTACGGATCGCCCTATCCTTACTTTTGAAATCATTGGTTAACTGTACATTTGTAAACGAATGCCAACTTTATTGCAATGAGTTAAAGTCTATGGGTGGTCAGGAAGGCTGCGTTTCCACCCAGAGCTGTGCGAGGAAAAAATCCACCAATGACGGGCCGCGCTGAGCGAGCCTAGGCACGTTGATTGGTGGATTTTTCTCTCACACACCGCTCCGCTACCTCGCACGGCTCTGGAGGAAACGCAGCCTTAGAGTCTGTGCGGAAAGAGAATAGGATTTAGATTGGGGGCGCTGTAATGCTTTTCCACCGTATGTGCCGTATTTTCTGTTCTGTGGTTAGGTTAGTTTCGTTTTTCGCCAGGCCTATTCTCTTTCCGAGCAGATTCTAACAGTGGCTTCGTTTGTACAGCAGACCTGTGGCAGATAAACAGAAGGACAGCGGAGGCATAGTAATAGGGCCCTGGCTTTGGGTACGGCACCCTAAAAATATTCGAAGAACTGAGAACGTTTGATTAACAAACTCCTCAGCCCACATTTTATCTGGAATAGATCGCTCATTAGCGATAAGGCAGCCTGTTTACCCGTACTAATGATATTAATATAATGATTGTATTATTCTTTTGTGGTGTGCGAACAGTGAGGCCGTTTATTATGCAATGTCCTTCATAATGTAGGTCTGCGAGCTAAACGGTATACATTTTAATATGCTAGTGTTACATGCTCTGTGACTTTCAAAATCGTATCACGAATTCATTCTAAATTATAATTTTGGTACTAGCTTTTGTCTGCAACTTTGTCCACTTAGAATTGTAGTTTTATATCGTCATTACTTTAAAAAAACACGTATCTAATACAGACTCCAGGTAAAAACGCAGTAAGTGTATATGAAGTTCGTATGTAACTTTGACGTTTTTCTCTACGACGTTTTTAGATTCGAGTTTTTTTCAAAGTAGTGACGATATCCGTTATTTCTTGAAAAAATATTGGTTCCCCTAAGGACATTAAGGCTGCGTTTCCACCGGAGCTGTGCGAGGTAGCTAAATGGTGCGAGGCTGTGTAACGAGGATGTGTAACGGTGTGAATGTTTCCACCAAAGATGTGCGAGGTAGCTAAGCGGTGCGAGGATGCGTAGCGAGGATGTGTAGCTGTCTCTTTTCAAATAAGCGGGCGGGGCTGACAGTGCCCAGTGACTCGAGTCCGCTAGCCAGACGCCGACTCGCAACACATCCCTCGCAACATATTCCTCGCACACATTCCTCGCACACGTCTTTCCCTAATTTTGTAAATACAATCACCTCGCTCCGCTGAGTTGTTTCCACTAGAGCTGAGCTAAGCGAGGATAGGTAAATGAAGTGTTTCTATTGGTTCATGACAAACACATCCCTCGCAACGCATCCTCGCACAGCTCCGGATACGCAGCCTAAAATAAATAGCCGGACGTAGCTTCGTTAACACATAACTAAAGCACCTCTAGTTAGCCGGTCGCTACGCTATACTTTTATACCTGCATACTTCACTGTATTCGTTTGAATGGATAGAATGTTGGCAATATAACTAACAATGTAGGACATTTTGTCCCTAGAGTAGATCTAATGTGCATAATAAGTTAATTTGCAATAGGCTCTCTTTAGTGAATACATTATTTCAAACCAGGGGTCTTCAACCTTTTCCAAATCAAGGGCCAAGAATTATTGTTTTTTTTTTTTGCGTAGCGGGCCGCATCAAAATTATTTATAACGATTATTTTTATAGAAAGAAGAAAGAAAGAAAGAAAATACATTTATTCATGACAGCACAAGATAAAAACAACATAAAAAAAATATATTATAAACTAAACTTAGGATAAGTACACTTTATATGAAAGAAACATTTTTTGTCTCTTCATTGGTTTTTTAATGCGGGAAATTTTACACCACATTTTATGTCACATATATAGATACAGGAAATCAAAGTACACAGAAAAATTAAATGGCACTCGCCTGTGTACTGACCGAGAATCGAACCCGGTACCTCTGGATCCACTGCCACAAAACGGTCCCACCTCAGCAAAATGCCGACCTTAGAGCCAGCGCTGGTCTTCCGGTGGAACCATATAAAAATAAGATAAAAAATTGGCCCATATTTTATTCTTTTACAAAAATGTATAAAGGACTAGCATTTTCCCGCGGCTTCGCCCGCGTTGTTCCCGTTATTGTCCCAAGGGAACTCTTTACCGGGATATAAAGTATCCTATGTTTCAATCCAGGACTTGGTCTACTTGCATGCCAAATTTCAGCTCTATCCATCCAGTCGCTACCCCGTTATTTAGTAAGAAACATCTAAACATCCAAACATCTTCTCAAACTTTCGCATTTATATTATTAGTGGGATGGGATTGACTATTTATATTGATTTTACATAAACAAGTACACAATTTTACTATTAAACAATGTTGAAAAAAAACTGGTTAAGCTGTTAGCGGGCCGCCGATGAAACCTCGGGCTTTTTAGCTTGATACATTTTGTCTGCGCGAAATCACGGTATACGGTAGTTTTTCTTCCTATAAAAGATTCATCGGGAGTGCGCATGTGTGCGCGCCGTGTACGGACGCACCACAGGCAAGGATTTGAGCAAGCGCGAGCATGCCACAGTATGGCGTTCACTCACACAGACGCGCGTCTTGCGTCTGTGTAAATACGTGTCGCGCGCTTCTAAACGGCCGAAGTCGTACTTAAAAAACCGAAAAATATATATAATTTTAGCCATAAACGTTTAGTTTCAAATGATACCGATAGATGGCGCTGACCGCAACACGTAGGTACACGTTAATTCTGGTTTTTCGAGACCTCTCATGTCCATTCGAGCAGACGGACTGTATCAAGCTACAAAATTAAACATATTTCAACAACGTTTGTTGTCGTGGAAGCAAATGATGACCCTCTTTGTGTTTGTATGGAGAAACCACCGACTCGAATCTTAACTGAATTTAACTTCCGACTATGTCGCATTTTGGCGCTCAAAAGGTTAACGAAACCGACAGTCTAAACCCAGATTTGCATCTTGATTGCATAATCCGTCAAAAGGTCATTCACCCCTAGTTTCATTCAAGCTGGAACGAGTTTAATTACTCCAATCAGTCCGTCTGTTGTAATCGAAACATTCCAAAATGACCTTTAATGCCTTCGCAATACGAGCGTATTCAATCAACTTGAGCAGTTTCGTGTCAATCTACTTTGGACTCTATGACTTTGTCATACGATGCTAGTATTTAATTTCATCTGTTGTCAATCTGAATTGAACTCTATGCCGTTGTTATAAGAGTTAGTTGTTTAATGGACCGATTAGTCTCAGATCGCGTGATAGGGTGATTGGTTGATTAGTTAAACGGCATGCGGTAGCTTTGATGGAATTTTGAAATTGGAACGGTCAGCTTTGGCATTAGGTCATTGTGGTCCCTTGTCGCCTTAATTAAGACGTAAGGGCTCGTCCATAAATCACGAGAGGCTCGAAAAGTTCCCCTTGTTCGGAAAAAAATCACGTGTATCTTACTAATATTATAAATGTGAAAGTTTGTGAAGATGTTTGGAGGTTTGAATGTTTGGATGTTAGTCACTAATTAACGGGATAACAACTGGATGGATTGAGATGAAATTTAGCATGCATTAAGTAGACCTGGTCCTGGATTGAAACATAGGATACTTTATATCCCGGTAAAGTGTTCCCTTAGGACATTAACGGTAATAACTAGAGACCGGATTTGAAGTAGCGATCTGAATATTAATATGGATATGACTAGTGCAATTTGTTAAATACATGTCATGTTGGTTATATAATGTCTTAATTTTTACTGTGCATTGTGCAGAAGAAATATTAAAGAAGAACTTAAAAAATAAACTATTTCAAAAATTAACAAACGATGTTCTTATTTATTATCATCATAATTTGTGCCCAATATTTACAAAAGCTTCCAAAAAGGTTTTAACTTTTTTGTTCCGATAAGTTAGGTACATTATTTTTGTGTGTAGAATAAATAATAAAATATACCAGTCATATCCATAAGTGATGTAACGAATATTCGTATTCGCGAATATTCGCAAGATTTTCAATATTTGCATTCGTATTCGCAAAAATCGATGCGAATATATTGCGAATATTTTGGTGCATTTTAGATCCAAAAATTCATAGAAAAGAAAAAAATACGGCCAAGTCCTAATCGGATTTCGAAACTATCAATGAGTAATTAAAAACTGTTAGATAAGTACCGAAATAAAATGAAAATAAGATTTATTTTTAACCACCGGTTCCAATTTTTCTACCACATGCATAATCATTATCTTTAGCTAACGAATTAGTCCAACTTAAACTTCATTACTTATTTTATTGCAAAACTAAATTAAATTTAAGTTAATTGTAATTGAAAACTAAGTATTGAATTTTCATAGTTATTAATTTTGTTTATTTCTAGTATTATAAAATTGTATAACCAATATTCGTATTCGCATTCGCGAATATAAACGTTGATTATTCGTATTCGCATTCGCGAATGTTCAAAAACCGATATTCGTTACGTCCCTAATCCATATTAATATTGAGATCGCTACTTCAAATCCGGTCTCTAGTAATAACGTTGGCGAAGCCACGTGTAAACGCTAGTTTTTAATAAACCTAAAAGCTAGTAATGCAGCAACTATACACGCAACAACTAAACCAGATTCAACGGAATACAAGTTGGAAATTCTCGATAGTTGCAACCCTACCCTCCAATGTTTTTATTGCATTTGCAATTTTTGCGATGTCATTTTACATTGCACCTTAGTACAAACTATTACGTTAGCTTTTTGTATAATAACTAATTAGCTTATTACTTTATATGAAAGAAACATTTTTGTCTCTTCATTGGTTTTTTTAAAGCGCGTCAATTACACCACATTTTTATGTTACATATACAGAAATCAAAGTACACAGAAAAATTAAATCGCACTCAACTGTGTACATACCGGGAATCGAACCCGGTACGACGACGACGACTGACCTGGCGACTGACTTACTGGCCGGACGAGTGGTTGAGTCGCTGGGCCGGAAATCCAGAGGTACCGGGTTCGATTCCCGGTCTGTACACAGTTGAGTGCCATTTAATTTTTCTGTGTACTTTGATTTCTTGTATCTATATATGTAATTAGCTTATTTTTATGACTCTTTACTCTTAAGCCGGCGGACAAACTTACTATTCCATTCTATTGATTTCAGACGGAAGCGGGCTCCACTGCCCAAAAATACCCAGTAATGGTGTACATCCACGGTGGGCAGTTCTCCTCGGGCGCCTCCAACCTGTTCCCCGCACACATGCTCGCGGCCTTCTATAAAGTCGTTGTGGTGTCTATCAACTACAGGCTAGGCGCTCTAGGTGAGTCACACATCATTAGCTAACCCACAACCAAGTCATAGCAACAGTAGATGGTGTCACTGTATTGTATCTAAACGCACCGATGTTATAGTCTGTGGCTGTCACTCTGACAGCCCTCTCTCTGCTTCCCGACCTGGTTAAGAATCACAGCTATTTTGTAACATACTTTTAAATAATACAAGAAGTATTGAAATAAACCACCGAAGACCTCCAAACCATCTTTTATTTAAGAACAATACAGTCACAACGGAGCAAAATGTTGTATTTACGGCGAGGGCGTATATTGAATCCTGAACGAAGCGAAGGATTCTGAAGTATAATCCGGAGCGTAGTGAGGGATTCAAGTGTTAACACCCGTGGTGAAAATAATTTTGCTACCTTGTGACATATACTACTTTTCACACCGACTATGAGGAAAATTTAATTACAAACACTGTGTACCAAAATAACGAAATATATAGTAAGTCAATGAGCATCACACATTACTATTAAAAGGGAAATATAAATTGTTAAATTAATAGTGTATTATTATTTTATAAATCGATTATTATTTTTTAGGGAGGGGATGAAAATACCACTTCCATATTATATTTATGGCCCTCGCCTGCAGCTCGGACCGCAAACACCTGTGATCTGGGCCATTCCTTATTATACCGCCCTCTGTGTGTGATTTACTAATAACTGGTCAAGAGCATGTCGGATCATGCTCAGTGTAGGGTTCCATAGCCGTATCTATAAGGAAATGTGCTACAGATAAAAATAAAGCTAAAAATAAACAACTGACAAAAAGTCTTAAATGCCGTGTAAATCAATGGCACTTAAAACCTTTTGGTTGGGAAGCTTTTCAGCAATAACTTCAAAACGGTTTATTCCTCACGATTCAAAATAATTTTCGTTGAATGTATTTATTAAGCGTTACCTTCCTGATTTTTTTCATATTTTTCGGACTTAAGGTTTAAAAGTTAAAGGGGGGGGGACACAATTTATGCAACTTTCGGAGCGATTATTTCCGAAAGTATTCACTTAATCAAAAAAAGTACATAAAAGCCGTATAATGTTTTTAAAAGAACTATCGAATTATGTACTTCACGTTAATAATTGCTGAAAAAAAAAATTTTTAGCTTCTGTTACATGTATGGAGTGCCCCCCCTAGATTTCTTTATTTTTATTATTTAACTACCAAACTTAGTAGCGGCATCTACAAGACATCTATATTCCAAATTTCATCAGTATACGTCTTGTAGTTTTTGAGTAAAATGCCTGTGACATACGGACGGACGGACGGACGGACGGACATGACGAAACTATAAGGGTTCCTTTTTAGCCATTTTGGCTACGGAACCCTAATAAAGCTGTCTATATGGCATATTCTAAGTGGGTTCAAACTAAAAATACCCTATTGTCCTTGAACAGAAAAGTACAACTTTGATCCCTCTTATGAGGGAGCAAAATACTTTTTTCTGAATAGGAGATGTGAAAAGTATAAAGACAGACGAGTAATGAAACTTCGGCCGTTTAAGAGCGCGCGATACGTATTTAAGGTCGAGGCGTAGACAGCACGATCCTTATTGGAGCATTCTTACGCATTGTTAAAACATTACTTGTAGTGCGTTCGTTCACGGCGCGCACACGTACAAGTGCGCGATGTACTTTTTGTAGGAAAATAAATTACTGCTGCTATACTGTGGTCTCGGTAGAAGGGTCACACTCAAAGAACTCAAACTCATTTATTTCTGCAAGTAGGCTTCAAGGGCTGTTTTACATGTCTGATTTTTTTCTTTTGGCGCTTCGGCAAATGACCTTCTGGTGAGAAGAAGCGCCGGAAGAAACTCACCAGTTTCTCTTTTCAAAATCATTACAACAATAGGCTAGATGACTAAAAAAAACTGTTTAGTCCGTCTGTTACATTATGAAAAAATATTGTACACGTATTTTTTGTTTTGTTTGACAAACAAAAACTGACGAGGATAGAGTGCTTAGAAGTTTCGAGTGACGTCACTCTTGAGTACAAATTGTACTCAAGAGTGACGTCACAAGCCCCCACTCCAGAAGTTTGATGATCTATAACTTTGTCGATTTTTAATATTTTGATAATCCAAAAAATACGTGTCCCATATTTTTCCATAATCTAACTGACGGACTAAATAGAATTACATATTTTTAACCCAGTCATCATCCCTATTGTGATATGGACACGTTGGAATGATGAGGGCATAGATTTATTTTGAACAGTTCTAGAGTTAACATCAAACAGGTCTAGTTCACGAAACAGTTCTTAATCACTTGAAAACAGGCCACGTTGCATAGATGTTGCATTCTAGATAACGAAAAGTGACTATTAGCTTCCATTCTGCAATGGCATATTATGCTGACTGGGCATAAAATAAATAAATATCGGGGGACAATCTTACACAAATCGAGCTAGTCCCAAACTAAGCAATGCTTGTACTTACTATGGGTACCAGACGACGATATACATACTTATATAGATAAATACATACTTAAATAGATAGACAACGTCCATAACTCATCACACAAATATTTGCCCTTACTAGGATTTGAACCCCGGACCTCTAGCTTCGTAGGCGGTGGCACTTCCACTGAGCTAAACGTGTCGTCATTGTGGCGTCCTTTGGGGAAGGCCTATGCCCAGCAGTGAACGTATTTCGGTTTATGATGATATGTTATTCCTTGTTGCAGGATTCCTCTCTACCGCTGACGACAACTCGCCCGGGAACTACGGAATCTTGGACCAGGCAATGGCTCTGCGTTGGATCAGAGACAACATAGAACCGTTCAACGGTGACAGAGCTTCTGTCACACTATTTGGGCCCGGCGCGGGCGCCGCCTCGGCCGGGTTACTCGCGGTCGCGCCACAGACCAGAGACATAGTTACTGGCATTATAGCACAGGTGAGACCAACTACTATAGCTTGGCAACTTCGTTGGTGACACTCACATGTGTGCTTTTTGTTATGTGCAGCCGTATCTACTCACACAAGTTACCGCCAACACGAACGACGACCGACGGAGGCAGCCTCCGGAGGACCTCGTTCGTGTTGGCGGTAACTTGTATGAGTATATACGGCTGCACATGCACATAACAAAAAGCACACATGTGAGTGTCAACTGTTACATACACATTTACATAGACAACAGAACCGTTCAACGGTGACAGAGCCTCTGTCACACCAAAGGCACAATTGCACGTTAATTCTGGAATTTTAAACTCAGCGCCATCTATCAGCATCATCTATCATCATCGTCATTACTTTAAAAACAAACACGTATTTGACACTGTGTCCAGGTAAAAACGCGGTAAGTGTATATAACGTTCGTATGTAACTTTTGACGTTTTTCTCTACGTCGTTTTTAGATACGAGTTTTTGAGTTAGATGTTAGTTTGGGACTAGATCGATTTGTGTAAGATTGTCCGCCGATGTTTATTTATTTACTCTTTTGGTTTGTATGGAAAATCGACCGGCTCGAATCACTTTAAACTGACCTTTTTGCAGAGCGGCTCGGCGCTAGCGGAGTGGGCGTTCATAGAAGACAAGTTCCGCGTGCAGAACACGTCGCTAGTGTTCGGGCGGCTGCTCGGCTGCCCCATCGACTCCTCGTGGAAGCTGGTCAACTGCCTGCGACAGGGCCGCAGCTTCTACGAGCTGGGGAACGCAGAGTTTGAGGTAACTACTACACATCACATCAGCCAATATACGGCCCACTGCTGGGCGCAGGCTCGGCGCTAGCGGAGTGGTCGTTCATAGAAGACAAGTTCCGCATACAGAACACGTCGATAGTATTCGGGCGGCTGCTCGACTGACCTCTAAATCATGAATAAAAAAAATAACAAAACAGGAATGTTTTTTCATACTGTACAATGAAATGAAAGGGTGAGCAAAAAATCGACAAAATAAGCACACCCTACTACACATCACATCATCGGCCAATATACGTCCCAGCTGGGCGTAGACTTGGCGCTAGCAGAGTGGGCGTTCATAGAAGACTAGTTCCGCGTACAGAACACGTTGCTAGTATTCGGGCGGCGTTCTATTAGCTGGAGAACGCAGAGTTTGAGTAACTACTTTGTTATTATTACTAGAGGACCCGTCCTCCACTTCATTGGCTGAGTCGAAATAAGTTAAATATCTCTTCCGCTTCGGGGCGGGTAGCAGGTAAAAGGTATGTTTTAAACGAGGTCATAACACCTACACCTAATTTAATGGAAATCAGAACGGTCGTTTTTGAGTTACGCGCGCACCCGACACACAGACAAAACTGGTTATTTACGTTTTGTTACTTATTTTAAACTCGGGAAGTGTTTACTTAGTTACTTTTTTGTAAAAACCTTTAATCTACAAACAGCCTATCTACTACATTTTATATGTTAGATAGATAAAGATGCAATTTAATATACTGTTTTAGGACCTTTAAATTAATAGTATTGTATGGTTATCCGTCATGCGATTTCAAGCGAAACCATTTAGAAACTGGAAAATATGGATTAAGATCATGCCTAATGATCTGGGTCATCCTTCGGGCCCTAGGTGTTTAATATACTACTAGGTGTTAAATAATAAGTCACCATCTCAAATTGTTCATGTTATTTTTCAGCCCCACGTGGGCTTCATCCCCTGGGGTCCCGTCTACGAGAACAACTTCACGTACCCAGGGGACCAGTGGTACGAGGGCTGGCGAGAGCGCGACTGGCATTTCCTGGACGCCATGCCAGAGGACCTGATCAGGCGGCGGCAGTTCAACCCGGCGCTACGATACATGGCCGGGGTCACTACTCAAGAAGCGGCCTATGTCCTATGTGAGTAAAATACTCGCAGAAATATATTGAGATAGAAGGAAATAGGTTGTCTGGAAGAGATCGCTCTTTAGCGATAAGACCGCCTATTGTTTACCACTGTTTTTTTATAAGTTTGCATTGTAATTTATCTTTTGGTGTGGAATAAAGTATGATAAAAAAATGCGTGTAAGATTTTGCGTTTGTCGTCAAGAGTGTAATTTAGTGAAGGAAAACATAAATTTTCTATTTCATTTCGTGGTATTTGAACGATTAATTATACCAGTATTATCAGATTTTTCAAATCTCATAATAATGGATTCATCAGCAAGCTGTGTGATGCTCATTTATTGCTTTAACACGTTAACAGTCCCCATACAAAATATTTGAATGTCCTCGTACGTCCAGCATTTTAATATGCAGCAAAATAATTAGATGCATACACAGGGGGTCGTACCTGGTTATTTTTAATCACCCATATGTCAGACGCGGGCACGGACGTGTGGAGTTAGTTCGTAGTGACCCACATATGGGGCACTGGACTGTGAAGGTGTTAAGAAGTAATCAACCAACACCCAGCAGTTTACTCTATCTGAAAGGAGGTATCCGAAATAATACTGACCATTTATTAGTTACTCACTGAAATCAAAACTCGATTGTTGCAGTTTCGCAGATAAATTACTTAGAACATTTTATTACAAATTATATATCGAAAAAACCATAATAGTGATCTCATTCCTTTACAGATAACAACGCATCCTTAGCTCCTAACTATGAGATATCAGAGACGTGGTTCAACCAGAAAGTGACCGAGTTAGTGAAACGGTACAACTATACACTGAACCCTCGAGGCGTGTACGAGGCCATCCGATACATGTACACTTACCACCCCGAGCCACACAACGTTAGCGCGATCAGGGACCAGTATGTTCACGTAAGTTCATTGTGTACATATTGAACACAATACTCTAAACCCGCGAGGTATGTATGAAGCTAATCGATGCATGTACACTTGCCACCGCGAGCGACACGTCAGCACGATCAGGGACCAGTATGTTCACGTAAGTTCATTGTGTACATATTTGAAGACAATACTCTAAACCCGCGAGGTATTTATCTACGAAGCCATCCGATACATGTACAGTTATCACCCCGAGCCACATAACGTCAACGCGATCAGGGACCAGTATGTTCACGTAAGTTCATTGTGTACATATTTGAACATAATACTCTGAACCCGCGAGGTATGTACGAAGCCATTCAATACATGTACACTTACCACCCCGAGCCACATAACGTCAGCGCGATCAGGGACCAGTATGTTCACGTAAGTTCATTGTGTACATATTTGAACACAATACTCTAAACCCGCGTGGTATGTACGAAGCCATCCGATACATGTACACTTACCACCCCGAGCTATATAACGACAGCGCCATCAGAGACCAGTATGTTCACGTAAGTTCATTGTGTACATATTTGAACACAAAACTCTGAACCCGCGAGGTATGTACGAAGCCATTCAATACATGTACACTTACCACCCCGAGCCACATAACGTCAGCGCGATCAGAGACCAGTATGTTCACGTAAGACAGTTCAGTGTGTACATATTTGAACACAACTAAACGATGGACCGCGTGTGTCATTCTATACCTGTTTGTGTACAACTTCGTTCAAACGCGCATGACCTATTACTTCATACTGTTCAAGGTCTACATTTCATAATATTTCAGAGATATTGATCTGTAAAGCTTGTCTTAAAAAAATGTCGAGCCTTTCCTCAGCTCATTTACGAGTCTGCACAACCCAATTCCAAATTAAATAAGCAGTACCCATTTTTAACGTAAGAGGCACTATTTTACCTAATATACATTCAAAGAATCTAATTGAAGGGATGCTTACAAAAACAATGTAACTTAACAAACCTGGTTGCCACCTACTGTCAAAATGTTGCTCTATAAGTATCAACCAGTCTAGTCAGCAGTGGCGTGGCGTCAAATATATTCTTAGCAAAGCTGGAGTAGATTTGGGTTACTTTTTCTTCAGGAGTAGTGGATTCTCCGGTCATAGGCTTTAAAATAGGGAAGCCGGTGGGAATCGGGTTCTATGGACGCCACGCCACTGCTAGTCAGTTATCTTGTTTTTGTAAACATCCCTTCAATGTAAAATCAACTTCCACAGCTGCTCTCAGACTTCCTCTACCGCGCGCCGACCGACAAAATGGTCAAGCTACTACTCGAACAAAACGTACCAGTGTTCATGTACGTTCTGAACACGACGGTCGAGTCGTACAACTGGCCGCACTGGCGCCAGTACTCGCACGACACGGAACACTACTTCCTCACCGGGGCCCCGTTCATGGACCAGGAGTTCTTCCCGAGGAAGCAGAGGATCGACCGGCAATCCTGGACCCCGAATGATAGGAACATGAGCCATTTCTTCATGAAGGCGTATTCTGATTTCGCCAGATTTGGGTGAGTTTTTTTAAGTTTTTGCTACAGATTGTACGGTTAACGTAACTCGGCAGAAACAAAACGTTTGTTACTGTCAATATGCGTATGCTTTGTAAAGAAAAACTGAGAGTTTACGCAGCCTTCCTATAAAACTGAAGTGCCAAATGGACTTACGGAAAAAATTACAATATTTTTTTTATTTCATGCAGATGTTATTGTTATGGTTTCCTATAAGCGATACAAAATAAGTTAATATCGGCTTATCTTCTTTATTCAACTTAACACGCAAATTAATCAAAATCTTAGGTACCTTACTTAAATGCTATACAACAGTGGCGTGGCGTTGAAGAAATCCTTGGGCAAACCGGAGCAGCTCTGGCTTATATTTTCTTTAAGAGCATTAAATTAAGTGCTGAACTGGCTAATATTAGGCAAGCCGATAGGAATCGAGTTCTATGGACGCCACACCACTGCTATACAGTGACATTTATACGGTAGGGTAGACAATAAAATATAAAAAAAAATATTTTCAGCAACCCAACTCGCACTCGAATCCTCGGTGTACACTTTGAACAAGCCGCAGAAGGCCAGCTACGGTACCTCAACCTCAACACTACGTACAACTCCTCCATCCAGCTCAACTACCGGCAGACAGAGCTCGCCTTCTGGACCATGTACCTGCCGACGGTCGTGGGCCGATTTGTGCCCACTTACCCGCCCATAACTGAGGTATATTTTTATTTTTTCTATAATCGACACTAATTATGCGTCCTGGTAAGTGTGGAATCAATCAGAATTGTAGCTCGCTGATTTTTTTTCGAGTTTTGACTCCTATAAAACTTAAAACACTCGAATCACCTCAGTGTACACTTTGAACAAGATGCTAAAGCTCGACCCAACCTAAACACTATGTATCTCCCTGGTTCAAAAACATTTTTTTTGTTTTTTTTTAGTCTTATAAAACTTAAAACACTCGGAACTTTAGTGTAAAACCTTGAACAAGCCACAGAAGGCCAAGCTGTTGGATCTCAACCCCAACATTACGTACACCGCGAAAAGTGAAAATTCGTCTTTTGGTTTTTGTCTGTCATTCATTGCAGCTCTCAAACGCGTGCATTTTGAATGCGTTTTTTTTAATTAGATATCTATGTTCCTTGCTATATATTTAAGAGCTAATAGATCTGCTTTCTAGCTTATTATAGTATTTAATTTTTGATGAAAATAAAATTTATTACGATAAATATACAGAGAGATTTACATAGATACAGCACTAAAGCGGGACCAGTGGAAGAAATGGATGAGGTCTTTGCCCACCAGTGGGACAGTATAGGCTCGATATAATTATACAATTACTATCAATAGCCTAGTTTTCTGTCCATATTCACACCACCATAGCCCAGCATATTTAGATCCCATAAATTCACCCTTTAGTCCGTTTTCACAATTGCGGTTTCACAATTGGCTACTAAAGAAGAAAAAAATTTCGCTGTTTCGCAATTAATTGATCAAACAAGAATTTATTTTCTGTTTTCGTAATCGAGTATATTTTCTTCGTTCGCAATTATAATTACCAAACTCATTCCTTATTCTTTTTTCACAATTAATTGTGAAACAAGAATTAGGTATTTGTATTAGGTTTTAACCTCCTTCATGTAAACATTAAAAAAGAAAATAAGTACATTTTTTGTCAAGGTGATGTCATATTTAATTTACAGTTACTTTATTTTAACAATAAGTTTTTTTTTCATATATCGTCATAAGATTCATTAGAAACAAAACCTTGTTTCTAATGAATCTTATGACGATATATGAAAATAAAATAATATATATTAATAAATATACTAACTAACTAACACTAAATTAAAATTGTATAAGCTAAAACTAAAATAGACCTAAAAATGCGGCATGGTTCTGAAGATGCTGGCAGCATTTCCTCGCTGGATTGTAAGGCTGATGCGTTGAGCGAGGAAGCTGCCAGCTCTTCGGGGTCCCTCGTGGTTTCCCTGAGTCTCTTCGATAACTCCTTGAAGAGACTTAGGGCGCCAGGGCCCCACGGACCTTGGGTATCAACACCAAAAGGAACAAAATCATATTCTGCGCCGACACCACTCCCATTAGTTCGATACACAAGTTCACATGAGGACAGGATGACCCGAGTCATCCTTCCCGCTGGTCCGCTGCTCATTTTGAGCAATCAGCGTAAAGTCCCTGTCCCTTAGTGGCCCTGGCCAACGACCTGGTTCGACCCCAGGCGTTCAGGCCCCCACCTAGTCCGATACTATCGTGGTAGGCCGGGCAAGGTGACCTGGTTCGACTCCAGGCACCCCCGGTACTAACCCAGCCCGACCTGCGTGTCGACTGTGTGTGGCACACAGTCGAACACCCAAGGGTGGTCTGGCTAGCGACCTGGTTCGACCCCAGGGAACGCCACGGCCAACCACCCGGTCCGACTATCGCTACGCCCAGGAGGGGTTGCGAGTTAGTCAGATTCAAAAAAAAAAAAAAGCGCGGACACCACTGTATTTTCCTACCTTGGCGGTTTCTGCCGCCTCTGCTGCTGCTACCGCCCTTGTTGAGGTTCGGTAGAGATGTGACGGGGCCAGTGTGTCTACGCAATTCGCACCCCACACTAGCACCCGTCCCATACTTCACGGAATCAATGACATCGGAATGAATGAGCTTTTATATTCCATGACACAATATGCATATGTTTATTTTTGCTTATTTAATACGCTAAGAGGGTCTTGATGAATAGTTAGATATATCTTAGGATATGAATAATCATCAACATATAATGGACGTCCTCTGTACGACATGGATCCTCCAATTGTGGCGATCATTGCGGGATACCTATATGTATAGAATATAAGCGTTTTCATTTATTTAAAAATTAAATGCGTGACTCTTTAATACTACGGAAGATAGGAAACTTGCTTTTATATAAAACTTATAACCAGGTGTAACATTGCAATGATAATTAATTGCGAAACAGTGAAAAATAATTCCTGTTTCGTAATCATATCACTACGAACGCAGAAAAAAAATCTTGTTTCGCAGTTAATTGCGAAACTTGATTACGAAAACAGAAAATAAATTCTGGTTTGGTAATTAATTGCGAAACAGTAAAAATAATTCCTGTTTCGTAATCATATAACTACGAAAGCAGAAAAAAAAATCTTGTTTCGCAGTTAATTGTGAAACTCAATTACGAAAACAGAAAATAAATTCTTCTTTGGTCAATTAATTGCGAAACAGCGAAAAATGTTTCTTCTTTAGTAGCCAATTGTGAAACCGCAATTGTGAAAACGGACTAAAGGAAATTCACAATAGCCCTTGCATCTAGTGGAAGCTGTCTGTGTGTGTCCCATGACACGGACAGGGATAACATCCCATGAATGGACACTTTGTCCATCATTAAACTGTCGAAAGGGCCTCTACGCGTTGGCTTCGGCTCCGCGCACGCCGCCCAAAAGTCCGGGACACCATTGTCCCGTGAACGGGTGGAAAAGAAATATAAATACATGTTTCTCTAATGATATGTTTTGGTTCCAGTATTGGTGGGAGCCGAAACAGCCACTCCAGATCGCTTTCTGGACGGTTTCCGTGGCGTGTCTGTTACTGCTGGTGTTGCTGGTCGTGTGCTGCATGCTGTGGCGGAATGCTAAAAGGTATTCTATAAAACAAAATAGTTTATTTCTGCAAGTAGGCCCTCAAGGGCTCTTTTACAAGTCTGGTTCTATTCTTTCTTTTGGCGCTTCGAGTAGTGACCTTCTGGTGAGAAGAAGCGCCGGAAGAAACTCACCAGTTTCTCTTTTTAAAATGTTTAAGTACAAGTATGACATTATTACATCCGATTTCATTAATACAATTCGTGCTTTTTAACCGATAAAAGGAGAAAGGTTGTCGATTCGTCGGGATCTTTGTATTTTATGACCTAAAAGGTAATTTGCTGTATGTTGTGGCGGAGTGCTAAAAGGTATTCGTGTTTTTAATCGAAAAAGGGAGAGAGATGGCCGATTCGTTGGGATATTTGTTTTTTTATGACATAAAAGGTCGTGTACTGTATTCTGTGGCGGAATGCTAAAAGGTATTCGCACTTTTTAACCGAAAAAAGGAGAGAGGTTGTTGATTCGTCGGGATCCTAGTTTTTTATGACATAAAAGGTCGTGTGCTGTATGCTGTGGCGGAGTGCTAAAAGGTATTCGTGCTTTTAACCGAAAAAAGGAGAGGTTGTCGATTCGTCGGGATGAGGTAAATGTTTTATGTCTAATTATTTACCTCATCCCACTCGTCAACTACATAGAGTAAGGCCAGTCGGGGCAAGTGCGCCAAAAGGGTAAGCGGGTCTACCATATAGAATATCGAAAAGTACAGATATTATACTACAAACGACAACAACAATCACTCGGTTTTAGTTAGTTGCGTCGATGTCGTGTCGTTTGTAGTATAATATCTGTACTTTTCGATATTTTTTTATGGTAGGCGACCTTACTTACTGCAGAAAAGGTAGTGAATGAAAGAATGTGTGGATATAATTTTAGTGCACGATTGAATATATCATCGAAAAATAGTCAACAAAGGATTGAGTTGTTGCGATCGGATATGTCGCGGCTGCCTTATGTCTGTTTGCTACCTGAAAACTGACAAAGTTGTCATGTAAATTGAAAATAATTCATTTTTCTATTTCACGCAGGGCTATACCTCCTAAATGGAAATTACTACCGGCAATGTAGGTGTCATTAATCAACATCTTGTTTCAATGTATTCGGCTTAATTTTTTTTATTACTTGACAGTGCTATGCTTGTTCTTTTTGCATTTTTAAGCGATTCGCGCTTTGAATAATCCGAGTCTTTGTTAGCTTCATTTGATTCGTAGTATATCGATGGCAAAAAGCGAGAACGTAGTAACCGCCAAAATGCAAACTTTACACCAGAGCCAAAAAACTTTTCGATTTCAAGAAAAAAAATCATAACTCTTTCATTTATGAACGAAAATGCTTGATATTTGGATCTAATTCATAACTTATGGTTTTCTTTCAACTGGCATATTTAATATTTAACAAAACAGACTGGTTTACGACTTAGTGGCGGTTACGACAATTGAACTCTTTTTTTCGTTACGCGAAAACGCTGCAAACGCCAGAAGTAAATGTACTAAAATGGTGAAACGGGTATTATTTCCATAAAGCATAAATGCTGTAACCAGATGCATATTTATTTTAAGATTCAATAATTTTGACGTAAATGTCATTACGTTCTTTATAGGACTAACTGAAATGTGGTAAGTGTCCACCGGCAAAAAGAAACTGTGAAAATAAAACGACTTAAGGATCAATCAACTTTTATCAACATACTTTTTTAAAATGTTTCCAAATTTTAAATGCAGGTTTCTTACAAATTAAAAGATCAGAAGCAACAATTACCGTCTTAACATAATCAAATACTATCTAGTCTCAATTTCTCTGTATAAAAACATTACGTTTCTCTCTGTATAAGCACAAAGCAAGTTCACATTCAAGCGCATGTTGCGCAAGCATCTCTTCAATGCTGTCCAAAACTAATTATCGACATGAGGTTTTCACAAGGTACGTAAAGTAGTATATGTAAGTATATTATATAATATTGTATTTGTGTAAGTATATACTGTATGTATGTATATTGTAGGTATATTTGTAAATTTATCTTAAGTTTTCCAATTGACGTTAAAGGCCCTGCACCAAAACAATGTTTCTGTTTAGCCCATTGGTTGACTGGTAGAGAATGCCTTAAGGCATTAAGTCCGCCAATTGTACTATTTATATTGTGCAATAAAGATTAAATAAATAAATAAATAATTACGAAAATTACTTAAAACCTCCGTTGCTTATTACATTTCAAAAGGCTAATAAAATCTCTCATATAAAATCACAACCTTGTACTTATCGTGCTTAAAACAAACATAAATATTCTTAGGGTTAATCAGACTATAATATTGTTATCCGCTAAAACTAAATATTATAGGTAATGAGGTTTAATATTCCCGTGAAAACTTTAAAACTCTCTACATTTTATCTTCAGTTTTGGCATTAAATTGTCTTTTAAGTAACTTTTATCGATATAAAACTCACTACCTATTAAACCCACTAACTATAAAAGATGTTTTGTATGTAAGTATTACTTATTATATAAGTTTTCAACATAATTCTTAAACAATTGTTTGAACACAACTATCACCTCAATTATAAAAATATTTCACTTCACGGACACACAGAGTACACAGACTACGCACACCCACTCGCTCCGGCGATCGCCGATAGACTAAATCACAGGTCGTATTCACGAGCCACATCGCCGCGAGCGCACATTTTTATTGCTGTATCTTCAAGCACTACCCACTTCACGTTGTGTTTCAAATGTCGTTACTGTAGCTTGCTGTTAATTCATTTTCGAATGAAATGTAGTAAGCGTCAATCATAGATAATTTATTTTAGGATAATTGCAGTAAGCTTGGTTCGTAATTTTTTCACTACATGCATAAATGCTGTAACCGCCACGGAACAAAATTTCGGCAACGCTGTAACCGGCACACCCTTTGATTTATGAAAAAACAAAATTAGCGTAAATGTACTCGTTTAGAAAATTGCTACTATTTGGATGTTTACAGCAATTAGATGTGGGCATCGTCAAAAAAATACATTCGTTTTGCAACGTAGTCCAGTTTTTTCTAAGCGTCGTAGAGCCATGGGACCCAGACCAGTCGACGCAGAAAAATTCGCTGATTCCGAATATGCAAAAAAAATTTTTTTGACCAAGTGGCGGTTACTACGTTCTCGCTTTTTGCCATCGATATTTAGTTTTTTTATACTCTGCAATTTAAAATTTGAGCACATTTAATTTTTTTTTTAAGTGAGCCACTTTATATGTGTATTTTTTCTGCTTCTGTCAATAGACAAAACGTGAAAAAATCAGCAAAAACGTTACATTGTGACCATCATTGTACAGTCGATGGTACAAATATGTGGACACTTTTCGACCTCTTTTCATTGCATTGGCATATGGTCAAAATATGTAAAGATATTAACGCCGCCGACTGTACTACAAAAATGATAACCAAGCATTCGATAACATGGGCTGAATATGGATGAACAATTGAACATCAAGAATGTATACATAGATACTTAAGAAAGCTCATGCATGCTAAGTCTTATGCACTGTACCGGTTAGGACCTTAGTTCGCGTTAAGTATTATAACAATGAACAAAGCACTTCAATCAAAAATGGTACCAAAATTAATTTAACACCTTCACAGTCCAGTGGCCCACATATGGGTCACGACGAACCAGCTCCACAAGTCCGTGCCCCACATACGGGTCACCATGTTATTTTTTGTGTCTATATTGGCTCCCATAATTTTTAAGTCATACTGTATGGTTATAATTATCATTATTATCAAAAGTAGTCATAATTATCAACAGTGATACAACCTATTTGCTACGAAACCGTTAAGTTTTCAGAATTATTATAAAATAAACCTAACCTGACCTATTGCTTTCTATACGCTACAGTTTTAAAATATCCCAAAAATATTACCGTTTTAGAAAAACAAATACTGTATGACTCGCTAATTATGACTAACAATACAGTATAGTATGACTTATAACTAACAAACAAGGGGATCCCTTATTTTCTATATACTTACAAGACGTATAGTAATTGAAGTGATTTGCTGGACTTACAAGAAACATTTTGTATGGAAATTAATAAACCTAATTCCACAGAGAATCGGACCGATTTTACGACGGCGACGTGTTCATGGTGCCAGAGCTCGAGGAAAGCGGCATCGACAACGCGACACGGTCGCGCGACAACATCTACGAGTACCGCGACGTGCCCGTCAAGAAACCCCACACGCCCACACTCAGTCGAGCCGTGAGTACCGCCGACGGCACAGAGCCGGGCCATTTTACCCACAGAAATATAACAGTATAGAAGGAAACTAGTTGTCGCATGGTGAACGGGGTGCAAGCGCCCCGCGGGCAGTAAGCGAGGTTATACTTTACATCATAGAGGGGGTAGCGGTACGGTTATGCGTGGGAGGGGGGAGCAAGTGAGGTGCTCAAGTTGCAAAATTTGCTGTGGGAAGGGAAAGGAAGGGGGCGTGGGTGAACGATCTGCATGCAAAGAAATTTGCTTGCGAAGGAAAGCGAGAGTGATTGTCTGGGTGGGCTCGCCGTGCGACCGCAGGACCCTGCAGCCCAGGGGCCGCAGGCCCGCAGGCTCGCGTAGGTGGGAGCGGCACTGTGACGCTCCGCGCCTTCGGCGCTACGCGGATGCTCGGCCTTCGGCCTCGCGTCGCTGTCGCTCCCCCCTGTGGCTCTTGGGTGTGCTGAAAGAGACTTAGGAAGTAGTAAGGATCTGGGTGGGCTCGCCCTTCGGGCCTGCGGCCCTTGGGCTCGCGTAGATGGGAGCGGAACTGTGACGCTCCGCACCTTCGGTGCTACGCGGAAGCTCGGCCTTCGGCCTCGAGTCGCTGACGAGTACCGCGACGTGCCCGTAAAGAAACCCCACACGCCCACATTCAGTCGAGCTGAGTACCGCTAACGGCACAGAGCCGGGGCATTTTACGATGCCGCTTACGATTCACTTATTTACTTGCCTTTATAGTACACTAGCATTTTCCCGCGGCTTCGCCCGCGTTGTTCCCGTTATTGTCCCAAAGGAACTCTTTACCGGGATATAAAGTATCCTATGTTTCAATCCAGGAAATGGTCTACTTACATGCCAAGTTTCAGCTTGATCCATCCAGTTGCTATTCCGTTATTAGGTAACAAACATCCAAACATCTTCACAAACTTTCACATCCCACTAATATTATAAATGTGAGAGTTTGTGAAGATGTTTCGATGTTTGTTACCTAATAACGGGATAGGAATTGGATGGATCAAGCTGAAATTTGGCATGTAAGTAGACCATTTCCTGGATTAAAACATAGGATACTTTATATCCCGGTAAAGAGTTCCTTTGGGACAATAACGGGAACAACGTGGGTGAAGCTCCGGGAAAATGCTAGTTTATAATATTAGTGGGAAGTGGGATTACACAACTAGGGTAGTAAAAAAAAAAAGGCCGAGATCGCAGATGTTTGCGGCCCGAGCTGCAAGCAATAAAAAATATTGTTTGATGATGTGTTTCTTGTGTTTTGGTGGCAATCAGTGATTATTTATTTATTTAATAATAAAAACGTAAAGAATATTGTTGAGTTTTATATTATGCATTATTATTCCTTTTTTATGTCTACACTTAGAAAGCGGCTTTTTCCGTACGCGTAGCGTGCGGTAAAGGCCACTTTATGGCCAGGTGTGGCATAAAGAAAGTATCCTATTGAGTTTGGTCGTTTGTCGCAGACGTCGCAGCCGGCGACGCTGTCGACGCGGCCGCCGTCCGCGGCGTCCACGGGCTCGGCGATCTCCCTCAAGGGCGGCGCGGTGTCCAGCTCGCCGGCGCCCGGGCCGCCGCCGCTGCCCCGCGCCCGCTCCCGCACGCTCATCGTCAAGGGCGTGCCGCAGACCACCGTGTGAGGTACCAACATCTCCGACATTACTATAGCTTGGCAAGTTCGTTGGTGACAGTCCCATGGTCCACGCGGGGGCGGGGAACGATGACGTATTGAGCACCGCTGCACGCGATGCGAATTACGTAAGGATATATCTGCCGATATCCCTAAAGACCGAAGCATTATTTCAATGCTTTCTAGCTACAAATGCAGTTTGAAGGCAGATTTTTGCAGTTAAAATAACAACACGCCGACTGCAAGCGGACTGCGAAGTTGATTTACAATTTTGATGCAGTTATTTCACCTAGAAAAGAACTGCCTTCCAACTGCATTTTTGCGGCCAGAAAGCAATTTATAAAATACGTATGTACTCGTATATGCATTATGTACAATCTGTTTGGCTCCACATCCAATAACTTTTCCGATCCGCAGACTCATCTTTGCGAAGTTATCTCGTGTGCTTTTTGTTATGTGCAGCCGTAGTTATGTGCACAAGTTACCGCGACCGGCGTCGGCCGCCGATTGAGCTCTTGTCAGGCGGCCCCCGCCGCGCGCACACCTCATAGCACCCCCGCTGTCGCCCCGCCCCCGTCGCCCGCGGACCATGGGAGTGTCACGAACGAAATTGCCAAGCTATAATATGTACCAGAAAGTTTTATTTGAAACAACAAACTATTGAGGAGACGCAATATGCTCACCTGTCGATGGAAAATGCGGGGTTCCCTTTTCTAGAGTGCGACTATGCTAAGTTTGCAGAGGTCAAAAAAGGTTTTATTTAAAATAGTACATTGTGTATCGAGGGCTCCTTTACCGCCCGTGGCACACACAATGTTTTTCATCACACTTGCGAGGAAATCTAAATAAAAATAATCTTACTTATCCACCCAGTATCAGAAGAGAATTTTAAAACAGAAAGTGACATTAGTGACATATATCCATAGACAATGCGAATGTCAAGTCACGTTCGGAAACCATAGCGGTAAAGACCTAAAACGGCCATTTTAGTTGATTTTATATTTACAAAACACTGAAATACACTATTTAAACATTTAATGAATGTTACCAAAATATGTATTTGCAATGACAGTTCTCTTTAAATAAATATTTCAGTGATAAAAGTTAAAAATAAAACCGTTTAAAAAAGTAAGTTGGCATTTCCTTTGAACATGACAAATAAGAGTAAATCAGAACCAGCGTGTTCTAATAAAAAAGATTACGCCCTAGGGCGTAATAGGTCATTTACGGCCCGCAAAACCTACGTGTAACAACACCATTTTCGAGCAAGTGTGATAAAAAAACATATAGCAACATCACAAGAAAGTGGATTAATTAGACTTGATAATAGGCAAATATCTTTCCGCTTAGTAAGTATTCAGTACAGAAATAAATATTCAGGACAGTCTTGCACAAATCGATCTAGTCCCAACCAAACTAAGCAATGCTTGTATACATATACGTAGTTAAAAAGAATACTTAAATACATAGAAATTATTCAAGAACCTGGAATCACTTAGTTTGCTTCGAACTGGATTGATTTGTGCAAGACTGACCCAGATGTGTATTTCATTAGGTATGTAGACACATTTTGTAATAAAAGGAAGAATTATTGCCATGTACCAAGATTAAATAATCCTCTTGCTGTAGTTTCTCCATATTTTTTTTAATAAAACCTTTTTTGACCTCTGCATACTTAGCGTAGTCCGACTATAGTTTGCCTAATTCTGGCCTTCACCAGTGTAATGGGTCAATGCACCTTTCGTTCCTCAACTCCCTGTTATGGTATAGCTACACACATCGCGATAACGCGAAGATGCGTGTTGGCATCTCTCTCTTTACCATACAAAAAGAACAAGACATCAACACGTACATTCACGTTATCCTGCCGTCTCATGGCAGAACAGCGTAACTGTATGAAGTCCCTATACCAGATACGTTGTTTTGCCATGACAGGGCAGTATCGCGATGTGTGTCACCCTTCCATCAGTGGAAACGCATCCAAAAACAGTTTCTACGTCTACCGAGAACGGCGCCGATATGACGTCAAGGATATCCCCTGACCTTTTCTCTCGATCGCTTCGCTTTATAGTGAAAGGGACAGAGCATGTCATCAACGACGTATTGGTGCCGTTATTGGTAGGTTGGAAAGTCTAGGTTACTATAGGTAATTTCACGAGAGTTGAGGCCACGCACACAACATCACTGTCATGTAATGACAGCGAGGTTTTGAAATTACTGTTCTTTTTTCGTATCGATAGGAAGTTCAACAGTGAATTGCAAGATAGACCAAAAAGTTTCGTTAAACTATAGCCTTGTGTTTAGTTACTCACTCATTCATTCACTTTTTTTTTGCTATGAGTACTTCATGTAGCTGTGTGTGTAATCATTCACCTCAACTCTCGTGAAATTACCTATACGAACAACCTAATTAGTTGATGTATAATTTAAATACACTATACTAAGTAAATTGTATTATTATTAGTTATTTTCATGCTTTAAATAATAACAATGGCGACCACCGTATTAGTTAAGATTTTTTTTACAGAATGAGCCAGTTTATACCTTGACAAATGTCAATTTTGTACCTTGACAGATGTCATGATATCGCAGCTATTTTGTTGCCAGTACCAATTTTGTATTAGACTGAGTTTAGTAAATAATATTTTAGCTCTATGAACAAATATTATCAGTACGATTCAATGTTCTGTACTTTCCAGAGATATCAATATGAGCTTACAATGTAATAGGATTATTAACTATTCTAATAATTATATTTATAAGTAGAATCACATAACGTAGACTTCTCAAACCATTTGTATTTAAATGGTTTAGGTTTATGTCAGTTACCTTAAAGGTATGACGAACAATAAACAAGTTGGACGACCGAGTGCTCGACGCTGTTCCAGTCGCCATCATAGACATTATAGGTAAAAAACTTAACTAAAGCAGGAGCATTCCTTGAAAACATCAACTTTTTGTGTCCCTTACGAAACGCTATGGCAGCTACTCTAATAAAACGTATTAGCTGCTAAGAAACACTACCAATCTTAAAGCCGAGTTATGATATTACAATGCTGATAATTAGCTTCCTGAATTTATTTCTCGGAAGTATCAAAACGGTGGTGTCCCTTACGAAATATGTTCATGGAATGCTCCAGCACCACTGCACCACAGTGACGCTTCCATACTTATTATATTTCGATGTTCCAAATAAATTCCTTAAACAATCCTGCACCAACTAAAATCAGTTTTACCCAATGGTTGACTGGTAGAGAATGCCTTAAGGCATTAAGTCCGCCAATTGTACTTCTATATTATTGCGCAATAAATTTAATTAAAATAAAATAAATTCCGTACACTACTACATGCAACAGCTGCTTTAGTTAAGTTTTTTACCTTACCTTAAACGTCAGTATACAAATGTTGTATCACTACTCACATTTACATGTAACCTTTATGTTAAGTGTTTTAGGTTATAAAAGACATGTTTTTTTAGTTTATTAAGATTGAACGTTTGTGATCGTCTGTCCGTCCATATTTTGTGCAATCGAGTGATTTTTTTAAAGTGCCTTAAAAGGTGTATAGGTATTTATTGATTGTGAATTGTAACGAAAACTGCGTTGTATGTATAAACTTTACACGAAATTAAACACATTACGAAAAGAACTACATAACGTTTTATTGTTCGTTCCATTGTCATCACAGACATCTTACATGTAGCAAATTTACCTACGACAAAAGTAACGATAGGTATATATTGTCCAATTGTTTATATTTAAATGTGTCAAATAACGTAGCCTTTAAATGTAACAGCCAATCAGACTGTTTATAAGGTATCGACAACCAGAGTCACAGTATAATAGCATAGTAAAATAGGACAAGTAACGGCACTAGGACTCTTTAGGGGACTTATTCGTATTTGCTGACCTATAGTTATCCCATTCATTGCCGAAGACGCGAATTCGCGTCACTCGATTTACTAATCGTAATGCCGCGGACGCGAATTCGCGTCGCTAAAAACTTTATCTCTATGCCGCGGACGCGAATTCGCGTCATCGCTTATCAGGCGGCGGCACCGCGGGGAGTGTAGAGATTTGGAGCGTCGGCAATGAATGGGTTATACACGTATCGCGGTCACGATGTTTTTTTTTTTTGCTTGGCTGCTAGTTCGTGTCCATCAAGATAGCGTACACCGTAAAGATATTCAAAATCTGATGCTGCCAATAAATAGTACCCAAATAGTACCGACGAAATACCTAGGTGAAAAAAATAGTACCCTTAAACTTTTCGAAATATAAGGCCTGTTCACGGTGTACGCTACCGGCGTCAAGCTGGCGTACACCGTTTGTATCTCTGGAACGGCTTTGTTTTTGGAAACGCTTTATATCTCAAAAAATAGTACCCTAGGGCCCTAAAATTTTATTTCTCTAGCTATCGTAGAAGCCGAGATATTCCATAACTTAACGGTGTACAAAATTTCACACCGTCAAGCTGGCGTACCCGGGAATTCCTTATAGAAAGAGCTCACTATATCTCGGCTTCTACGATAGCTAGAGAAATAAAATTTTAGGGCCCTAGGGTACTATTTTTTGAGATATAAAGCGTTTCCAAAAACAAAGCCGTTCCAGAGATACAAACGGTGTACGCCAGCTTGACGCCGGTAGCGTACACCGTGAACAGGCCTTATATTTCGAAAAGTTTAAGGGTACTATTTTTTTCACCTAGGTATTTCGTCGGTACTATTTGGGTACTATTTATTGGCTGCATCAGATTCTGAATATCTTTACGGTGTACGCTATCTTGACGGACACGCAAAGTATAAAGACAACCAAGTAGTACGACTTCGGCCGTTTAGAAGCGCGCGACACGTATTTACACAGACGCACGACGCGCGTCTGTGTGAGTGAACTCCATACTGTGGCAGGCCCGCGCAGGTCCAAACGCTTGTCTGTGGTGTGGTGCGTCCGTACACGGCGCGCACACATACGCGCTCCCTATGTACCTTTACCGTAGGAAGAAACAACAAAAACTGGTTTTTTATCAGACTGCGATAAAATTTGTAAAAGATACAAAGAATTTCCACAACCAGGTCCTTCTTCGAAATCGCAAGAAAATCTCCATAAGCTTAAATCCGGCAAAGGTGAACATTATAATTTTTTTCACGATAATTACAAACACTAAATAAATTTTAATTGGAGACAACAAGTAAATGTTTCTCTCTAGCATAGTTATTTTAACATATGTTTTCCTTAATTATTCATCCTAAAAAAATGTCTTCACGCCGGCGGCGGCGCCGCCGGGTTTTTTGGCTGCGGCGTGGACCTCTAGCCACAGTATGGAGTGCACTCACGCAGACGCGCGATCGTGCGTCTGTGTTAATTGTCGTGTAGCGTGTCGCGCGCTCCTAAATGGCTGAAGTCGTACTAGGTACTTGTTTATCTTTATATTTAGACTTTAGTCTGGTTGCGCGCACGCAGTGTATCTTGCGCCGGCGCCGCGCAGGAGCCGCGCGTCGGGCGCCGCGCGCGGCAGCAGCCGCCCGGCCCGCGCCGTCAGGTCCACCACGTAGTTGCACCGGACTAGGCCCGCCGGGTAATTCTCCTCAACAGGATCTACCTGAGGTCACAGAATAAGAATTAGTATTAAGTACAGCTTCTCTCCCAAACAAAACTGCCAATCGCGTCGGACGGAGCTGACCCGCATCCGACCGTCTTTCTTAGCATGCGAATTAATAGGGTATTTGCCTGTAGTCAATATAAATTACTACACGCTAGCCTTTAAAAAAGTTTCCGAAAATTTGCAAAAATGAACTAAATCATCACCTATTTAGCGTTTTAAACGATTTTTATAAGATTAAAACTTATAAATAGGAAGATGATTTATGTTTGAGTAAAATGACGTCATTTCACTTTTATTCCAAACAAACTTCATACTATTAGTCATAGTCATTTATTCAGAGAACAATATACATTGTGTTTGGAATTTTTACACGATACACGTAATGTAGACAATAAATATCAGTCGCTAATCATTTAACATCATAACTCATAACATAATCAACACACAAAATAATAAAAATACAATAATAAAAAAATAAAATTCATGTCATTCTCGAATTTAGATATTACCAACTTAAGAAAAACTACAATAAGTCTCATAACAAATTATTAGAATGACAGTACCTATTCTTCGACAGAGTAGAAACACTTCTTTAACAACAAATCCTTGAGCTTATGCTTAAAGGTGTTTACATTTAATAGTGACTTCAACTCAACGGGCAGCTTGTTGAAAAGAACAACTGCCTGGTAACCCGATGTATGCTTCACCACTTTAAGTTTGGTAGTAATCGACTGTGGCAAGCCTTTTCTTGTGTTTAAGCGTACTTGCCTCTCATCAGACGTTTCTATGTCTGCTAAATGTTTAATTAGATCCGTAAGAACTACCAAGATGTAAAGACACGGAACAGTGAGGATCTCAAACTTTGCAAAATAGTCCTTGCATGATGTTGTTTGGGGTATTCTGGCAATAGTTCTGATAGCCCTTTTTTGAGCTACAAAAGCGGTGTGTATGTTGTACTTGTAGCTATTTCCCCAGAACTTAACGCTGTAACGGAGCCTTGATTCCACCAAAGCGTAGTAGACCATTCTGAGTTGAGACAAGTTTACCTCATCCCTAAGACTTCTCAGTGCATAGCAAGCAGAACTCAGAGAATTAGCAATTGCCAGTAGTTCATGTTTCCAGTTTAGGCTTGAATCAATGTGAACACCCAGAAATTTTACTGTCTGAGCGTTTTGACACTTCATAAAAAGTAACTTATTTGATCTGTCAGGAAAGTAGCCTATTACACCGGAATCGCGGAGTCAAGTCCTGCTGAGGTACAGAATAAATAATAGTACGACGTACAGAACAAAATAAATTACGTTGGAGTCCGACCACCGGACGGAACGCACCACGGAAATGTATCAAGATAAAAGGAAATAGTTCGTCCATTTGTATAGGAACCAAGTCACATATGACAATCTTTACCGGATCTAGCTCGGGTACGGCGACCTCGCACCACGCATGCGCGCTGCTTCTCCTGTGTAGAGCGCACGGCAGTCCGATGCGGTCCGCCAGCACCTAAATTCATACGGGTTATTCCCACCTGTTACCAGCAAATTGATTTATGCCACACCTGGCCATAAAGTGACTTTCCGCACGCTGCCCGTACGGAAAAAGCCGCTTTCTGGCCAAGTGTAGACATAAAATGATGTACATAACACGGGAGGTAATAAATAAAGCCCTCGATCGCATATTTACGTCCCTCGCTTGCAGCTCGGACCGCAAAACTCTGCGATCTCGGCCTTTCTTTGTATTACTACCCTAGTTATGTAATGTACTATTAGTGGTAACACCTGGGATTTTTTTCCCCATCTGTTACCACTAAAACCATACATTTAGTGGTAACAAATCGGAAAAAAAATCCCTCGATCGCATATTTAAGTCCCTCGGGCCGCAAACTTCTGTGATCTCGGCCTTTGTTTGTATTACCACCCTAGTTTTGTAATGTTTAATGTACTATAGTACCTACTCGTTTTGTACATAATGCATTGTCATTATAATTAATAAGGTTTTATTTTCTTTTACTATTTCTTTTTAAGGTGTAGGTATCATATCTACACTTGACATGAATGGCGTAAAAATGGCGCACGTCGATTGATTTAATCAGTCGATATGTATTATCATAATAATGACGCCATTATGTCGGACCAGCAACAATAAGAGTTCGATCCCTGGTCCCTGATTATCACATAGGTACCTTATAGAGTATGGCTCTCTCAAGCGCTCCACCGCAACGAACCCAGCCAAGACCTATCACGCAAGAATGCAAGTCGGTCTGAAAATAATAGGAATGACGTTGGTTAATATCACAATAAACAAAATATTATTTATGCCACACCTGGCCATAAAGTGGCTTTTTCCGCACGTTGCGCGTACGGAAAAAGCCGTTTTCTGGCCAAGTGTATAGGTAGTCATAAAATGATAGATACAAATGCCACTGGTATCTCCCACAGTTGGCTTATCGACTCACCATCAAGTATGACTGTGGGCATGGAACAGTCCCTCTTCTGGTCGGTGCCGCTCATCTGTTCAGCCACAAACTCAGCCAGCAGTCGAGATGTTCAATAAATACTCCACCGATTGCACAGAACTCGATGTAGGTGCATACTATCTATTTAGAGATACAAATGCCACTGGTTGGCGTATCGACTCACCATCAAGTCGGCCAAGTGCAGGCTGACTGTGGGCATGGAACAGTCTCTCTCCTGGTCCTTGCCGCACATCTGTTCAGCCGCAAACTCAGCCAGCAGTCGAGATGTTCAATAAATACTCCACCGATTGCACAGATCGCAATATAGGTGCATATATAATATCTATTTAGAGATACAAATGCCACTGGTACCTCCCACAGTTGGCGTATCGACTCACCATCAAGTCGGCCAAGTGCAGGCTGACTGTGGGCATGGAACAGTCCCTCTCCTGGTCGGTGCCGCTCATCTGTTCAGCCACAAACTCGGCCAGCAGCCGCGCTCGTTCCATTAGCGACGTAGATACCTCAGTGCATTTTTCTCGGTATCTGTTAATATTCATATTATGTTTGTCTGTAATACTGTGTAATAAATAAATAATAAATGTTAACCTTTCCGACGCTACTTCGAACATAAAACATGCAAACCAGACGCTATGTCATAACACTCTCAAAATCGAAATTGAACTTTATGCACCTATAACGCTCCGCGCTGTGTAAAACTTTTAGATGTTGTTAGGGTCCAAAGGGTTAAATAAAAGACTTGGCGACTATACCTACTTTAAAAGGGGCTGTTCTAAAAAACCAACATCAAGCTCCTTCACATACTGTCTCATTTATATTGTGACCACACTGTTAACAAGACTTATTTTTCGCCATAATGTCTGTTCAGAACCAAACAAAATATATATTATATAGTAAATACTTTTTGGTGCATGTCAAAGTTGAACCTCAATAGGCTAGATGACTAAAAAAACTGTTAAGTCCGTCTGTTACATTATGAAAAAATATTGTACACGTATTTTTTGTTTTGTTTGACAAACAAAAACTGACGAGGATAGAGTGCTTAGAAATTTCGAGTGACGTCACTCTTGAGTACCAATTGTACTCAAGAGTGACGTCACAAGCCCCCACTCCAGAAGTTTGATGATCTATAACTTTGTCGATTTTTAATATTTTGATAAACCAAAAAATACATGTCCCATATTTTTCCATAATCTAACTGACGGACTAAATAGAATTACATATTTTTAACCCAGTCATCATCCCTATTGTCTATGGCCGTATAGAATAAAGGAGAGAAGAAAAATGACGATGAGTTGACGAGCACGTAGCTGTGAGTTTTAAGTTGGAAATAAATAGTTTATATTAACATTGTCCGGATCAATGTCTACGAATTTGGATTGATGGTAGGTATTTTTTTGTATAGGTAGTTAGTAAATTTCGTTTTTGAGCCTTGTTGGCGCCCAGGGCACGTGCCCTGCCTGCATCACTACGCCATTGGTGCGAGGACTGCCAGTTGCCCATGCATCGCTAGCTTGTGCCAAAGCGAGACTATACTGTTCCGATGCCGATATGTGTACGTAATAGCGTGGAGATTCTTTAAAAAATTCTAAGCAACTCGATTTGAGACGCCATTCCGGTGCAGAACTGTTATGTGTGACCTAATTATACAGCTAGGTACGTAAACTGAAGAGGTTGATTAGATAGCATAGTAATGATTAATGATAAATCCTATTTCTATAAATAATATTATGATAAAGAAAAAACAATTTCAAACGTAAACTGAATCATGCTGTGTGTCAACTTGACGTCATCGTGATCGATCTGTGATCGGTACTACCAAGAGTTCGCTCAATATAATATAACAAACAACTATGTATCTTGTACCTGACATCGTAGTGAGCATCTTCTATCTCGAAATAATGAAGTGACTTTGACCTAAAATAAAACAAAATTATTTAGGTGGGTACCTATTCATAGAAACGGTCCAGTGCTAATGGTTTTGTCAGTGCGCCTTATCGATCTCAATATGAAAACGATTACAATAGCTAACTTTTGTGCCATTCGATAATTACACATTGTACTGATGTGCAATGCACAAAAAGAAATGAGATTCATTGGTGCGTTTTCGTTTTCAGCACATTACCTAAAAGAAACAGGACAACAGTAGTAGGGGTTCGAGCGTTCTGGCTCACTCCTAGGGTGTGAGAGTGACGTTAACTTTCTGGAAAATTCCCTTAATTTGGATGATGAGTTTTTAACCATTTTATGCTAACCGTACAGACTGTACTTCTTCTTAGTCGTACCCATCATGACTGATGAAGTGATGATCGTGGTTGGTGGTCGTCGTTTTGGCACGAACACATTCCCGCCATCGTCTCCGGTCCATCGCGTTCCTCACTACGTCGTAGAATTTTCGAGATAGTTGCTCGCATTTAAGCTGGTCGGTCCATCGTGCTGGCGATCGGCCACGTGATCTTTCCGCAGACTGTACTTACGTGTAGGGTTGCCAGGTTGCCATACCTAATAGCCGGACAGACCAGCCAGTTTGGCCGGGCATTTGGGTAAAAAGGCCGGACACCCTACATTATTGAGGATTTTGTGTCTCAGTATTAATAGGTACCTACGAAAAAAAATTGTCCTGACACGCAATCAAAGAGCCTAACTATGTCCGGCTTTATCCGGACGCCTGGCAACGCTACTTACGGGTCGCCAAACCACATGCGCTGTTTGAGGAGGTATTCGCGCAGGCTTTTGTCATCCGGCAGCGACGGCCGCAGCCGCCCGGACGAAGCGCCGATCAAACGCGATGAAGATTTCTGATCTGCATTAAAATTATGAACAAAGGGCTATTAAACATTTATTAACCCATAATATTGATAATTATAACAATCGTATTGCACTAAACCTAAGAAAATAAGTTTCTGTCTAAAAATTTTTGACACGAGCTTTTATTGCCGACTGTACTTTTTAGTTTTTTGTATTATCGCAAACTGCACTTCAAAATTAATCAAATGAGTCGAAACCAGGGATCGTATAGTGTATTATTTTCATACAAAAATACCTAGTCCTGCACTTACCATCTGGTGGCCTCTTACAAGCACAGACCACAAGCTGTGTAGGAGCTTATACAACTTGTGTGCTACTTGGGCGCTTATGATCTGATGGCCTCTTACCATCTGGTGACCTATCTGCTCGTTCACCTACTTAATAAAAATATATCAATTGAGCTTACACGGCGTCCTGATGTCGTAACCTGAAACATCGTTAGCCGGCGGTTGGAACTGGATTATGAAAACGGCGTCTTGATGCGGCGGCGGACGATCCATCAAATGCTGGATGGTAGGAAACGGAGTGGACAGACGCTTCTGCACGTAGAAACCCTCCTGCTGATGGAAATTTAACGTAAATGCATCAGGAGACACTAATACCTTCCGAAATATCGATTTAAGAATCTTTGAAATCGACCTCTGGTGGAATCAACGGTAAACAAGGAAATATATAACTGCCACCACCACTGCCCTACAGAGGGTATATTGTCATCATCATCTTTTCAACCTTGATACGTCCACTGCTGAACATCCTTCTTCTCGCGTCGTGTTCCTCATTGCTGAGGGTCGTGAAGTCCCCGTGGAATCAGCTTCTCTCTGACGGTGTCCTGCCATCTGTGCATGTTCTTGGCATCGTGTAGAGCGACGAGCAGCTGGGTGTCTTGTCTACAGTGGTACGGATTTGATCTGCCCATTTAGTTGGACTGCGGCCTCTAGGTCGTTTGCCATCAAAATTCCCAGTAACGATGAGTTGTTCAAGACAGCTGAACATAGGTCTTCCCCAAAGACTTCCAGAAGAAACTGTGGCACGCCTCCTGCCTCCATTGATTCCCAGCGACCCTAAACTGTGTCTGACGACCTATCTTGTGGGCAGCCGACCTACGCTGGGTCTTCCGGTTTGTGGTCTTCACTCGAGAACCTTTACGCCCCATCGGCCATAGGTTCTTCGAGCTATATGCCCAGCCCATTGCCACTTTAACTAGCAAACTCTGTCAGGTATATAAGAGGGAGGGAGCGTGTTTTCTATTGAGAAAGAATTTTGGATAAGTAACTGAGACCTGAGTAAAGTCATCGATATCCAGTCGTCCTGTGTACGCCAGCTTGGCGGACGGGTGGTGGCGGAAGATAGCTTCCAGAGCAGTCTCCCACGCGCTTATCGCGTATCTTGCTGAACGATTCTCGACCATACTGCAACATCGTTAGGGTTAGAGTCACATAATACACAGAGCTGAGCCGCAACAACTGCGTGCACCTGCATCTCTGCACTATACGTTATACCTGCATTTCTGCACTATAGGTGTACCTCTGCGTTTAAGAGATGCAGGTACTTGTCAGCCCGCGGTGAAGCGTACAAGGGCTCAACTCACAAATATAGTGCCGAGATGCCGGTACTCGTCACGTCAGCCCGCGGTGAAGCGTACAAGGGCAACAACTCACAAGTGCATAGCGCCGAGATGCAGGTACTCGTCAGCCCGCGGTGAAGCGTACAAGGGCTCATCTCACAAGTGTATAGTGCCGAGATGCAGGTACTCGTCAGCCCGCGGTGAAGCGTACAAGGCCTCAACTCACAAATGTATAGTGCCGAGATGCCGGTACTCGTCAACCCGCGGTGAAGCGTACAAGGGCTCAACTCACAAATGTATAGTGCCGAGATGCCGGTACTCGTCAGCCCGCGGTGAAGCGTACAAGGGCTCAACTCACAAGTGTATAGTGCATAGATGGGTACTCGTCAACCCGCGGTGAAGCGTACAAGGGCTCAACTCACAAGTGTATAGTGCCGAGATGCAAGTACTCGTCCGCTCCGTCGTCGGTGACGCTGACCGTGATCAACGTACACAGCGCTGTGCGGAACCCGACGTGCTCGATATGGAGGTTACTTGACACCACCTGCATAACGATATACTTCATAATGAGGACGATACCTGGATGCGTATATGGCTTTCCGTATTCTGTACGTCCCCCACAGAGAGACGAAATAGACACGCTTTTCTAAGGCTCCAATCAAGTTAAGTATCGTACACAGTATGTCTCCTCGATGTGACGAAATAGATAGGTAGGTACGCTTTTTGTCGTTCTCTTAAAAAAACACCTTCAATATTTCAGAGCAATATTATTCTTTTAATTATGTTAGAATATTCAAATGCGTACATGTTTATTATTTTCCTGCTTCGCGGCTTCTTATAGAGGCGCCACTGTATCATCCCCCAGGGGAGTCGCGACGCGACCCACACATTGAAAAACAAAAAAAGTTAGATTCCATGACTTCCTATTCTTCCTAAACCAGTAAACCTTTATGAGAATGAGTCGAAGTACCTCCTCGCCCTTGCACCGCGTGAACAAGTCCTTGGAAACCTCCTCCGCCATCAGACCAGAAAGCGCCGTACAGGCCATCTTCTTCAAGCTGATATCGATGCGCTGCAACAAAACAACTGCTTATAGCAGAGTTTCTTAAACTGTGGTCCATGGAGCCCTTAGGGGGAGGGGGGACCCTTTGCTTGTAACGACATCAGGAATACGTAGTCGTTACCCACCGTGTATTTGTCGCAGGACAAACAGTCGCGTGTCACAGTTGTGCTAGAGACACTGGTTTCCTTGACAAATGCAAAATAGATTTAACTATGTAGCAGATGTGTCAAATGCTATAAACTCCGCCCGCGCATCTCGCAAAAGGACACAATTATAGACCGAGAGATAGTGACACAAAATTTCCTGTCATTTGTACCAGTATGGCGACCCTACGCAGGAGTCTAATTACGTAATGAATGACGAAAGAAAAATGATGGTCATAGCGCTGGTACCGGTGGCCCAAACGCGTGGGCGGTAATCGAACGTGTCGGAAAAACGTGAGTTGAACGATCTGTACCACATAAATTCTTGTATTTCTTCGATGAGCGATTTTCGTGAATGGGTGGTCAGTTAACAGTAGTTCGTTTGTACACTCACGGACTTTGTTTGTTGAGCCCTCAGAGCCATTTAGACGACAAATTTATACGACAAAATTAGACTGAACCCTAAATAGCTTAACAATTAAAGTCCGTGACCATATACTGTGGCTTGGTGTACCTGCAAGATGTTGAGGAGCTCTTGCACGAAGTCCACAGTCAGCATGGCGTTGGTGCTCACGTGGTAGTTCAGCAGGTTGATGTAGCACTGAACGGCGAGCCGCTGCGCTTCTATTGGAGTGTCTTTGACTGGAATACAACGGGATTGCTTCAACTTGTCCATTGTTAAGTTTAACACATTAACAGTCACAGCGACGGTCAGGCCATTGTCAAGGTAGTGTCCGTCTCCGAACAGTCTCCATTCAAAATGTTTCGATTACCTCGTAAGTCCGGGAAATTACTTCAATCACTGCACGTCTTGCTCAGTAGGGATGTAAGTGTTTAATACATAAAATAAATGACTGATTTAATACATATGTGACACACGGACTTACAGAGCTACTTAGTTCGTCATAAGGTCATGACATGACCCATATAATATGGGGTACTAGACTGTGAAAGTGTAAAATTAATTATGCAATCGTACTCGCGATTGCGCTTCACGCCCAAAATACCAGATTCTCGATTTATCACATTTCTGTCTTACCACATTCCCCTTACACTAGATAATAAAATCGTACGTTGCTCAAGGATCTAAATGATTTTATTGGATGTATTATTTTGGGAATCTGTGGTATACGGAGAATCTGATATACTTAATTATCATGGTATTTTAAAAATCTGGTATTCTGGAAATGCGATATGTATTTTGGGAATGAGCGGTCGATTGCAATGCTGTTTCGAGACATATTGCACGGGCGATGATGTTATTATATGTAAAGACTAGCATTTTCCCGCGGCTTCGCCCGTGTTGTTCCCGTTATTGTCCCAAAGGAACTCCTTACCGGGATATAAAGTATCCTATGTTTCAATCCAGGACTTGATCTACTTGCATGCCAAATTTCAGCTTGATCCATCCAGTTGTTATCCCGTTATTAGGTAACAAACATCCAAACATCTTCACAAACTTTCGCATTTATAATATTAGTGGGATTAATGGCGGTTAGTAAAGACACTCACACTTTTTGTTAATGCTCCTCAATGCCGCGAACGTCTTCGGCTCGACGAGAGTGTACGCCGCCTTCGGGATGATTCGGCAGAGCTCGGCCAGCGCTCGCAGCGAGTTCATTTTGATGTACATCCAGGCCGCTGTCTCGTCGGTGAGGATGGCTGTTGAGAATACATCTGATGATATACCTTTAGGGATGCCAGATGTCCGGGAAATACTGGATTGTCCCGGAATTACCGTTGCTGCCCCGTGTCCAGGAATTCCACTTTATAGTCCCGGATTTCGAACACCTACTTCATTTTTTTTTAGTATGTAACTACGTACGCCACGCTACGTGAGTCTTTGTAAAATATTACAAGTCAAGCGATATACTGTACTGTATTTATCTATTCGTATATTTTTACTAACCGATTGTAGCAATCTTTGCTTGTAGTGCGTTCGTACACGGCGCGCACACATTCAAGCGCGCGATGTACTTTTTATAGGAAGAAAAATTACTGCTATCATACTGTGCCTACTAGGAGCAGCACGCACACATAAACCGGCGTTAAGCGACCGGCTTACTAGAAGTGCTTCAGTTATCTGTTAGCGAGTCTCCGCTGCTATTTATTTTAAGGTGCTTGAATAAAAGCATGTTAATTAAAAACCGTACCACTGAGCGCTTCAATTACGTTGGTGTCAGACATGCGCACGGCGGCTGGCAGTAGCTTGGTCATGTTAGCCACGCCCATCGCAGCGTCCGCCAAAAGTCCCACGTTGGAGCTGAGGAGTTGGTGACAGAACACCAGATCGGTGCCCGTCTCGTATAGAGCCTGGATGATATGGAATGATTTATTTTGTCCATGTAGAAAAAAAATACTTGCCGACCCCGGATATACACTGGTATGTCACTAGAGTGCGACTACGGTAACTTTGCAGAGCTGAACATGGCAACGCCTCCATTTAAAAGTCACATTTTCATAAAAATTTGACTTTTAAACGGGGGTGTTGCCATGTTTTCCTCTGCAAAGTTATCGTAGTCGCACTCTATTACCCCTACCTCTATGGTGAAATGCTTTTAGCATTTACCCGCAGCTTCGCCCGCGTTGTTCCTGTTACTATCCCAAGGAAACTCTTTACCGGGATATAAAGTATCCCATGTTTCAATCTTGGACTGGTCTTCTTGCATGCTGAATTTCAGCTCAATCCATTCAGTTGTTACTGCGTTATTTAGAAACAAACATCCAAACATCTTGACAAACTTTCACATTTATAATATTAGTGTGATAGATACTTCAACAGCACAGCCAAGTGTAGTTCATAGCTGGCAGCGACATACCTAAGGGCCCGTGCACACGGCGCTATCTCTGCTTATTTTTAGGATGTAAAAGGGGCAGCGCTACGAAACGTGCGTCGACGGCGCGTTTAAACGACGCCGTGTCGTGTGCATAGGCCCTAAGTGCCTCAGGGCATTTCTCCAGAAATATGTCTGCGGTCACCTCATTCATCTGGCCCTTTTTCATACTAAATGTATGGAGACAGATGAATGAGTCGCAGACATATTTCTGGAGAAATGCCCCTCAGGAGCTATTGCATGCAAGTTGATGCAACTGGCTTCCCCGCAGCTTATATCAGTACTAGCGACCCGCCCCGGCTTCGCACGGTGTTTATCTATTATATTATGCATGTATTATACATATAAACCTTCCTCTTCAATCACTTCTATCTATTAAAAAAACCGCATCAAAATCCGTTGCGTAGTTTTAAAGATTTAAGCATACATAGGGACATAGGGACAGAGAAAGCGACTTTGTTTTATACTATGTAGTGATGATAATAGTATAAACAGCCTGCCAGTCAGCCAGTTGCTATGTTTTGGACCTTTTATGCGCCGCTTCGACAATTTCTGATCTGTTGTGGCAGCCCTTTTGTTAGATTTATTAGGCCCGTTGAGTCTAGGAAATTCCAGTTTCTTTGGGCAGTGAGCAGTTGTATCTCTTCCGGAAACAAATGTGTCGCCCTAGATGGATACTTTTACTTCGTTACGTACGCATAAGCTCTTATAATTGTCGTCGGATAAAGTCGCAAACCTCGTAACGTTGCTGGGCCCCATACAAAGTCACGAGTAGGTTTGTGACTTTAGATATACAGCTTAGTATGCTACTTGAGCAGAGTTACACGGTTTACTCACGTCTCTCCCATTGGCAGTGAAGGACAACTTCGTCAGCACAGCTAGACAGTGCGGCTTCATCGCTGGCAGCGCCATCTCCAGATACGCCAGAAGCCGCAGAATGCACCCGGATTGGTACAGATGGGACGCGTTCTCTTCCGTCTCCACGTAGTTGCGGAGTACGCTTAGCACCACGGCGTGCACGTCACGGAACTCATACGACTGTGGGAAAGGCAGAGTATAAAGACAACTTCGGCCATTTAAAATATATATTTTTTGTTTTCAGTACAAAAAAAGAACGTTAATCTAATACTGGCACGAAACAATAGCTTATATTTTTCGAGTGACTGACCTCTAAAATATCACAAAGATCCAACACCCCCGTAGAAGCCCTGAAGGTCTTCTGCACGACCTCGTCCTTGTACCGACAGAGAAGTTGGTCCACGGTCCGCAGCGCTGCGTGCTGGATCGCCAGGTACTTGCTCTGCATTAGCGCCAGCAGTGACGGCCAGCTGAACTGCTGGTTCTTGGTCACTTCTGATGCGCAGACTGGGTCGTCCAGAAGGTTACTGAGGGTCTTGAAGAATAACGAAGTTTAAGCCCTTTAACACTTTCAATCAGGGCTCGAAACCGGTATTTTGCAAAAACCTCGAACTATTTCGAGGTTTTTGCAATATTTTGAATTATTTTATGCTTATGATTTCATATTATTAGATTGTCTGGTTAAAAAACGAAATAATAAACCAAAGAACGATAAGAACGGAAAGAATACCGGTATTTTTGTATGGAGCAAATACCGGTTTCCGAGCCCTGCTTTCAATACCAACAACCCGCCTATCGGGCGCTCGTCACTTTTGCTCGGATGCCGGCCGTTTTTTTCGCGCCGTATAACATCCAAACCTCCAAAGTTTGGAGTCCAAACATCTTCACAAACTATCACATTTATAATACATATTAGTAGGATTAATAGGATAGGATAAAGAGTGAGGAGTCAACTCTTGGTTTTATAACTTGTATGGTTTTAGCGTACCAGTGGGTACCCGGAGTGGAAACGTCTACTTTTTGATTTTTCGCCCGGGGGAGTGAGGGAGTGCATTAGGCAAGCATCCCCAGACATATGAAATGCGGTCCGCTGTGTCACCCCTCAGTGCTTGGCACCCGGGGCGGCACCCTCACCCCTTACGCCGCCACTGTAGCGTACCTGGAGGCAGTTCTTCTGAACGTCAGGGTCCAAGCTGTTCTTCATCCTCGAGAAGAGGCTGCTCAGGATATTGGCGGACACCAGCTGCTCGCAGCCGAGGGGTTCTCGCGTCAGCTCTGACAGCACAAGGGAAGCGAATTCTAGAACGAAAACGTCTTCGACCTGGAAGATTAATAATTAATGCAAAATAAAACTAGTGGCTCTGTGACCTGTAGACCTCCTAAAATTGAACCAAAAAATATATTCTATATAATTGTCGAACCTAATCACAAAATTTCACGAGAATCGGTTGAGAATTGCGGTCTGTAGAGAACAGACATGCGCCGGACGTACGATAGTATTTTTGCCTAAGCTTAAGCTGAAAGCTTCGTTCGCTTTGCTCACTCGGTCAATAGAAAATAACCGACTGAAGTACCCTCAAAGCTAAACGGTCCGGACACGTATGTTGTATCCCGAGGGAATTGTGGGCAAAGATAATCTTACGTAACGCTGTAGCTACCCTCATGCGACGATGCAGATATTGAGAGGGAGCGCAGGGCACTGTCGGTCCGATGTAACATGCTAGCCAGGCGGTTCGCACGATGTAGTCAAAGTGTCAAGGTTACACTCTTTAGGGCGTTCTGCCAATCTTTCTACTCGTGCGCATTGTGGGTTTGCTATACACAAAAGGCCGTCAGTGCTCTGCGAGTGCAATATAATAACGCATTCAGGCTGCTGATGGGGCTTCCTCGCTATTGCAGTGCGTCCGGCATGTTCGCGGCGGCGAGCGTGCCGGGCTTTCACGCTATCATGCGCTGTAGAATAGCTTCACTGATGCGCCGGGTTCGAGGGAGCACCAACAGCATCCTGAGCTCACTGGCTGAACGGGTGGATTGCCCGATAATGAGACATTGGACTGAGGCGCATACTGCGGTCTGTGCTTACGTCCGCTGTTAAAAATATGTTATTGTTCACTAACATTAGAATTTAAGATAATTGTTACTAACACATTATGGGCCCAGTGTCCGAAATAAAGTGATATTTAATTTAATTTAATTTATAAAACTTATTAGCTGCTAAGAAACACTAGCAATCTTAATGCCCCGTTATGATACCAATATTCAGATTCCTAATTTTACATGTAAAATAGGTATTTAAAAGTAGTGTCGCTTACATAACGTTTCCGTGGAATACTCCATTGGTACAATCGAACACAATGTTAACTGTACATTTGCAAACGAATGTCAACTTTATTGCAACGTGTTTCTTCTATGGGTGGTCAGTTAATATTGGCTTCGTTTGTACTATCGTTGTCCTGTGTCTCACCTTTGTCAGCATAAAAGCAATTTTTCTCAAGTTCTGCGGATCAACAAGGACCTCCTCTGGGCCTAGCGGCAGCTGGCAAAGCTGAGCCAGCGCCTTGAGGGCGAACCTTCGGATGTTCAGCTCAGGGTGTTCCATGTGAGGCAAGATGTACCGGATAGCGTTCAGGTTGAATAATACGGTGCGGTTCTGCATGTCTTGAGCAGAGAATTTGGTTATTGCTCGTAGAGTCTAGAAAAATAACTATTATTATCTTTCCATTTGTCATAAAGGCTTTTTGATGTAATTTATCTCAGCGCCGTAGAAGACGGGGCGCCATCTCACTTGCCATGGTTGCCTCTTTTGGGAGAAATTTAGTGACTTATCACACTTGCGATTTGCGGGGGATTGGCGAGTTAGAAGCGAAGTTCCATACAAGTGTCGAGTTCGTCGCGACTGGTTTTGTATGGAAACTCGACCCTCTTTCGCAAATCGCTATAGTTTGATAAGGCCCTTATGGTATTGGACTGATGATGATACGATACAAATATTTTATTGCACACCAGGAAAACACACTACATGGTGTACATTACATAATTAAAACGATTATAAAAAACGATTTAAAAAGGTAAACAACAGGCGGTCTTATCGCTAAAAAGCGATCTCTTCTCGACTACTTTTGGGTAGCCGAATTGATGATGTTTAGATTAAATATTACCTGACATAGCACCTCTGGTTCAGCGGACTCCAGGAGAAGTATAGAGGTGTGCGCAGTCTCTGGTGTTATCGTATATGCGTGGAAACTCAGGTCTGTCTTCCCCGCCGACCGATTTTCTCTGCCTTTTTGCAAAGGTTTCGCCATAGTTGCAATACAAAAGTATTTCTAAATCGCAACGGTTTGATCAAGTTAATTTGTCAACAATGACTCAACGTCACGTCACTAACATGTCATACGGAATTAGAAGGCTGCACGCAGTTTGACAAAGAAACATATTCAAATTTTCGAGAAAACAGTAACGACGTTTGAACTGTCATGTGTGCGTTCGTTGTATTTTTAGTTTAGATTTATTTTATCATGGGAAGGAAGAATATATTTGTGCGGTGCGTGGGGATTGCTGCAAGGAAATTCAGGGCTCTGCAGGAGATTTGGATTCTCCCGTGGTGGGGAAGCGGCGGGTTGGCAGCTGCCCCTTTGTGGGCGTTGGATTCGCTCGTGCTAGTAGTTAAGTTATGCTCGACTTGCGCCGTAGCGGTGTTTAAGGTGCTCGTGCCACCGGTCATGAAGAGTTTGCACGGGGAAACTATATTGGTGAGTGGCTTTGGTGAAATATTGACTTTAGAAATGTAAGGCATAAATTAGTTATAAGTAAATATATCAAAGTTTATTATGGTATTCTACCATGTGTTGTTATGGAATGGTGTCTCCCGGCACAAGCATAAGAAATTGCTTAAAAGGAGGCTCCAATTTAACCTTTCTCTACACTACAACTGGCGGGAGCAACCTCGTGAAATGGTTTCGCACATTGTACCTATTGACAGTGATATAATTGGGCATTTCTCCAGAAATATGTCTGCGACTCATTCATCTGTTTCCATACATTTAGTATGAAAAAGGGCCAGATGAATGAGGTGACCGCAAACATATTTCTGGAGAAATGGCCAATTTCTATTCGTTTGGTAGAAATTGCGATCATACGATCTAAGGCCGTTATTATACACTGGCGATTTGCGGGCGAGTTACAAGGTAGAAGGAAAAAGTGTATGTACCTCGCGTGCTAAAAAGAAGTGATGGCGACCTCCTTTGCACGCCGTCAACCTCAGTATCCGTCAATATTATTATCAGATTTTAAAATCTAATAATAAAGGTATAATTAATTGTTTAAATACCACCAAATGAAATAGAAAATGTATGTCTTACATCACTAAATTACACTTTTGGCGTCAAACATCAAGCGAAAAGCGTTACACGCTCGGTTCTCATAAAAATCGACGAAGTATTTCCTTATATCTCGATATATTTCTGTGCGTGTTTCGATACAAAATCAGTAGCCGCGAGAGACAATTGTAGGTATAGAGATTCCCTTCTAAGGGCCTCGGCTAGCTGTCGCGGATTACCCAGAACGGACGCCCGCGGACGGGCGTCTAATAAGAAACTGTATGAACAGCGAGCTGCGACGGGCGCCCGCGCCAGCTAGCGGAGGCCCTAACTCGCCCGCAAATCGCCAGTGTGATAAAGCCACACCACCACGCTTCCATCTTAATTTTCAGATAACAGGAGCTGGTAACGGCCTAGGCCGGGAGTTAGCGATCCAGTTTGCTGAACTGGGTGCCACAGTCGTCTGCTGGGACAAGGATGCTAGGCGGAACGACGCTGTGGTCAGTGAGATTCGAAGCAAAGATGGAGAGGTTTGTTTTTTTAATAAGATAGCTGTACCCGTCCCGCTCATTCCCAAAACACCGCTTTTCCAGAATACCAGATTCTCGATATATCAGATTCTCCGTATTCCCGATTCTCAAAATAATACATCCATCAAAATCATTTAGATTCTTGAGTAACCTACAACTTTATATTACTTATTATTTATATATTTATTCAAATGACAAAAACGTTACTAAATGTACCTACTCCTTCGGCCGTGTCCGAAACCGGCGATTCATAACCAGTTACGATCGAAGACTTTTTAATTCTTGTACGAAACCAGTTATGACCGAGGATTTTTTCTTCCTTATAGGAAAACCCCATGCGATCGCAGAACACTAGGTAGGTTAGGTTTGTTAGATAGCTTCAGATGCCAGAAGAGCACACCTAGAAATAGAGCCCCGCAGAGCCGGGCTCCGTTGAAACATCCAAATTACGAAAAAAATGGTTGGAACTGGTTTCGTACAAAGAATAAATATTCTTCGATCGCAACTGGCTCCGTACAAGGACTAAAAAGTCTTCGATCGTAACTGGTTACGAACCGCCGGTTTTGTACACGGCGGAAGCGAAATGTACATCATACTACAAAACTGTTTCCACAGTTTGACTGTGGGATCCCTGAGTCTATCTATAGGTATAATCTAGTGTAACGGGAATGTGGTAAGACAGGAATCTGATAAATCGAAGATTCTGGTATTTTGAAAAATCTGGTATTCTGGGGATGCGGTATTTTGGGCATGAGCGGTCTAAATGGGGTTTAACATGAAACACGTTTTGTCCTAGTGCTTCGGGTACACGGTGGACGTGACCGTCAGAGAGCAGGTGTTCGCGCTGGCCACGCTGATGCGCCGGCAGCTGACCGAAGTGTCAATGGTAGTCAGCAACGCTGGCGCGCTCACCGCCGCGCCTCTGGCCTGCCTGCGCCCGGAGGCCGTCGCGAGAATCGTGGAGGTCAACCTGATGGCGCACTTCTGGGTAACTATCTATCAAGACAACCACTGTTGGATATAGGCCTTCTCTATAGATTACCACAAAGCGCGGTCCAGTGCAGACCGCAGCCACTGACTCCTCGCTACGCTCAGAGGTCGCTTATCCACCGAGTGGGGCCGTCCTACGCTGCGCTTGCCACTCACTTCTCGGTAACTCAGTTATCTGTAAGGGTTTGGTCACCTTTGGGTAATGGTACAGGTTATTTAGTGCTTCGGGTACACAGTGGACGTGACTGTGAGGGAGCAGGTGTTCGCGCTGGCGACGCTGATGCGCCGACCGAAGTGTCGATGGTGATCAGGAACGCTGGCGCGCTCACCGCCGCGCCTCTGGCCCGCCGCGCCTGCGCACTTCTGGGTAATGGCAGAGATTAGGTTCTACACCCCTGGGCCCTAGTAAATAGGTTATAACGACTATTGAAAAATAATTAATCGACCGTTTATGATCAGCGCCATCTATTAGCATCATTCGAGACTAAACCTTTTATTACTAACAATATATTTTATTTTGGTTTTTTGAGTTCTCATGTTGTTTTGCGCAGAAAAATCATAATAAGCTTTGACATGTGAATAATTTATGATTGTTGTCTTAAGTAAGATTCTCACTGGCTTATTATCTTCCTCATCACCTGTTTTATTTTAGTTTAAGAGTAAGAATTCTACTTTGCTTCCTGTCAGGTATTCCAGGCGTTCCTGCCGAGTATGATCGAAAGACGACAGGGACATATCGTGGCTATCAACTCAAGCGCGGGCCTCATGCCTTGCGCGGACATGGCGCCTTACTGCGCTGCTAAATTTGGCCTGAGAGGTAAGAATGGTACCATTAAATCAGGTCTCTATTGGTTTAGTGCACACAACTATGGTCCAAAGCAGGTCTCTGAACCGGTATTTTGCAAAAACACTGAAATAGCCCAATATTTTTAATTATTTAATGCTTTTTATGTAGGGCTCAATGATGTATTTTAGTAATCATTTCCTATTATATTATTAGATTGTCCGATTAAACGCGCAATCGCTCATAAACGGCCGAAGTTGGACTATTTGTCCGTCTTTTTACTTTGCTAAAGCCAAAATTGGCCCGGCATGTTGTACTATATCTACCTGGGCACTGCACAGACGTCACGGTAGTAGCCAAAATTCAAATTAATGGATGATCTAATTTGACTGGTTTTTTTAGCCAGGGGGGTACTTTATACTAGGTAGTTTTAGAAGATGTAAAAGACTTGGCATGTGTCGGAACAAAAATCTTTGTTATAAACTGTCAAAGTTATCATACCGCATGACACTCGAACGCGTTATCTAAAAGTGCAATATTTACTCGTCGCTTTAAACTTGAATATGTACATGACTTGTTTAGTGATAGCTATAATTATTTAAATGGAGGTACACAAGGGTATGTTCTATGATTTTTAAGAACATTTTATTCTTTTCGATGCCGTTTTTTTATTGTAATATTTATTTTACGCGAGCCTGTAAAATAACCAACGACAATTTCGATTTGAAAGATATTTCGAAGCTTTTAGTTTAGAAACCCTTCGAATCCCGTAACGATACATATGTCGTTTTGTGGCCTAAAATGTGCTTTATCGTGTGCAAGTAATAATTCTACCGAAGATTGCCGAAGGTCTTGGCGGTAGCCTGTTTACGTCATTGAAATTTAAGGTCAAATAAACGTAATGATTTTTATCTTTGTTTTAGGCGAAGAAATCAATTGCTCATAATCACGTAAGCTTGTTTTTGATCTTTGGCTTCAATCAGCTAAAGCTTCCAATGCTGAAAAAAGTAGATATGTCTTTCAGCAACTGTCTAAGTCTTATTTAGATGATGAGGGTATTAACACCGAAGATTTAGAAAAAAAATGTCACTATTTGTGTAAAAAGATTCATGAATTGTTCAAAAAGGCGTCTAATAATAAAAACTGAGTCTTATTGTTGACAAACCGAAAAGTGGGCGTAGTGGTTCCTCGAATGACGGTAATACTGCGAGACATTTTTCGACAATCCTGAAATATCTGCAGAAATCACGGGGCTACATAAGAATTTGATACTCAGATGTTCTGTCATTCTAAAAACCTTAGCTTCAGGCTACAGCATTCACATAAAAAAGTATGAAGAATACGCTTTAGAAACAGCAAAACTGATTGTAACGGCATAACCTTCCTGCCTCCGTACTAATTCACGGTGCTGAGATCATACAATATTCTATTTTGCCGATATTTCTGATTTGCTCAATAGACTTTTAATGACATCCGATCCATACATAACTGGTTTACGAAATTTATCAAAAAACAAGAAGAATTATTTATCCAAAGACTGTATTTCACTTATTACAGGTCAAATACAATGTTAATAAAACATTACGTACTGTTTGTTAGACTTTTATTGCGACTTTTGAATTTTAAGCGCTGTTGTATGAACGCGTGACCACTGTGCACTGGACCACAGAAACCTACTGTAACTGTTCTATGAGTACGGTACGATAGGACTCGGAAAACAAGACATCTAGACCAAGCAAATTACCTTAACCTGGACATAATTCGATAACTGTAATTTTCTTTTTGTGTGGTATAAAGTATTGTTAGTAATAGTTAAAATAAATAGAACTAAACATTTTAGGGTTCCGCGTCAGTGTAAAATAACCAAAAAACTAAATTTTCATCATATTATGATTTTATGAGTACAGCGTAATACATAACTTTTTAAAAGTACCTCTATTACGATATGACGCTTGCATCCCAGTTAAAGTAATCAAAATTATACTAATTAACCGATCGCGACTGTCATTAATAAAGAAGGTTCAGTAAGTTTCACGTTTTCTGGCTTATCTTATCAGAAATTATAGATAACTGTAATTCGCCAATTTATTTTAAATACTATATTATGTGAGTTGATAAATTATTAAAACTTATACAAATTCTCTTTACGGATCTGTAAAGTCTCAAATATTGGTAATTTTTGGATAGCCCTAATACATAACTACCTACTTCAAAAGTGTTTACTTTTTGCCGTCAACATATTATTAGTACAATAAAAAATAAATTAAACAGAAAGTGTCCGCGTTTATTCATTAATTGATTTTTTTTCTTAGTTACGTTTCAATATGGACGTTATTTCTGGCGCTCTAAGGTCGTCATTTCATTGTGCCTCAATTCCGGCCGTGCGTCGCGAGACTTGCGCGTCGCGGGCGATACTCGTGTAGGTAGGTATAAGTCTTCACATTCATTCTTTTATAGTCAACGATCGTCAAACTTTTATAACCACATGCACACGGTTCAACTAGGGCGGAGGCAGAGATTGTTTGAAATATTGTCTTCTTTTGATCGATAATAAAGATAAAGAAACTGTTTATAATGAGATATAATTATGAATGTCGTGGAATCACATTTACCTATTTGTAAGCTCTCAGTTTTCTGTACAGAATTATTTAAATAATAATGACAGCGCACAGCTTGAACCGCTGAAGATATATAAGTCTGAAAATTGGAACATGAAATTCTACAAAGTACGTAAACATGTGCTAAGGAAGGCTTTTTCGAAATTTAACCCTTAAGGGGTGATATAGGGGTTGAACGGTTGTATGAAACTCGTTCATTTGGAGATTTGAAAGTTTGTAAATAGATTCTTTTTTAACACACAAGATGTTTAATATAAGATTGTTACTAAACGGGTGACGTTTACTAAGGGAGTTAAAAATGGGTCGAATGTTAGTTTTTTTATACTTTACAAGCTGGCAAACAAGCATGTGGGTCACCTGATGGTAAGTGATCACCACTGCCTATGCGGGCGGTTCTCCTCAAAACATTATTCTTGACCAAAAAAATGACTATTTTACAAATCCCGCGACAGAGCATCTTTATTAAGCCAGATGTATACATACATGAAAAACATAAAGTTTTATCATAAAGGCACGGAAAAAACCCATTAATTTTCATTATATTTACTTTTTTGTTTAAAATGGTGTTTCTGATAATGACTCCTTAAGATAATAATGACGTTTTTGTAGAAAATAAGGACGGCTCGTTGCCAACAATGATTTTCACCTGAGAATCAGGTCTGATGTATATTGATTTAAGTGTTTTTTTTTGTTGTTATGGTTTATCATATGGACGACTAAAATAAAATTTGAATACATCGACACTGGAAATTTCAAATTTCGTAAGGGACATTTTGTCGTAAGCACACTAAATACACTATTGGAATCAGTAGGTATTTCTTTTCTGTCTATCTGTTCTATTGAAATTTTGATAACACTTCAAATAAAAAAGTTATGAGATGATTAAAATTTGTCGTAACTTCCTAAAATTTAAAGTTGACCCATACAACATAGTGCCCATACGGTCACTTTGTTATAGGGGTCAATTTAGCATACAAATTTATATTTTCATATATTTTATGGTTACTTATAGGGATGTAACGATACCGATACCGATACCGATATATCGGTATCGCCGATAATATACAACCGATATTTGAAGAGCGCGAAAAGAATAATATGTATGAAAAATATCTGCAAAAAGTAATTTCAATTTCTGACTTAATTTATGTATTGGTCTATTACATATTATACCTTGTGCAATGATAATTACTATATTAATTAAATCTTTGGTTCTTAATAAAAAAAATAATTTTGAGTCGACAATTTATTTATTTTTACTTTACACTTTCAAGGTTGACTCTCTGTTAAATATAGGCTATATTACATAGCCAAGTTTTAGTTATAATAAGGACATACATATATCTGAATTTCATACTTCATTATTTAGCTAAGATATCGGTATCGGTATCGGTATCGCCGATATTAACTACAATATATCGGTATCGGTATCGTATCGGCAAAACTATGTATCGTTACATCCCTAGTTACTTACTTATGTGCTACATTTTTTAAGTCCCCTTTAAAAAGGGACCTTAACAATGTAGTAATATACGCGTTTTAATCAGTTTAAGTTGTTTTAGTACAATGAGTGAATATCTCGAAAACCGAAGACAATATTATAAACTTATGCTTTGCTTAAACAGTTACGACACTACTGATTATCTCGTAGGGTTATTTGGAGCTCTAGCCGCTGCGCGTACGGAAAAAGCCGCTTTCTGGCCAAGTGTAGACATAAAATGACGTACACAACACGGGAGGTAATAAAGATAGCCCTCGATCGCAGATTTACGTCTCTCGCTTGCAGCTTGGGCCGCAAACTTCTGCGATCTCGGCCTTTCTTTGTATTACAACCCTTGTTGAGTAATATACTATTATGTGCAAGCAGCCGAGTTTTTAATATATTACACCACAACCAGGCTTCGGTATTGCAAATAGCCCCAGGAAACTTTACATACCTGTTTCAGTCAAAAAATAAAAGACAAAGCTAATTGTTTACTATTATTAAACCGCGCTTATAATACGATTGAGCACATATGTCGTTTTTGAATGAATACTTGAAATGACATTGTCAATGGTTATGTGCATATAAATGAAAATACTTATTTCAGTACAAAAAAGTTCTACTTGGGAAAAAAACATTAATTATATCACCTACTTAAATAAAATAGAAATAATGTAATAATTCTACTTCGAAAATTATTCCCTCATAACACTATTGTCTTCAGTGCTATCTGTATCATCACCTGGCACAAAGAAAATAACATAGACGATTAGTGTGCTAAATAGTGTTAAGTATGTACGTTGTAAATAATTACGTTCGGTCACAATTGTATAACATGAAAATTATGTGGAAAATAATGAGATATTTGTCGAGTACTGTCGACTATAATATTTTTAATATAAAACACACACACACACACACACACAGCATTTACCAAGAAGTACGTTCTAAATGTATTACAGTGAAACCTGGATAACTGGGACCTGGATAAGTGAGAAACCTCCATAGCTGGAATTCATGCTGAGGTCCCGGCACCTAAAGCACTGAATTACCTCTGTTAGTGGGACACAACAGACCTCTATATCTGTGATTAGTTCTTTCGATTTTATCGTCTTATTTGCCTCTGTAAGTAAGACGACATAAAAATGACCTCTGTTAGTGGGACACAACAGACCTCTATATCTGGGATTACCTAGTTCTTTCGATTTTATCGTCTTATTTACCTCTATAATTGGTATTTGTTTGAATTTTATAGGCACCTCTGTAACTGAGACGACAATTTTTTTTTCTTTCCGACTCGGAATGTATTGCAGATAAATTTCCGTTTTGTTTACAAAATTTTAGCCTGCCTACGAATTTCGCACGTGGTAATTGTGCCTAAATTACCTCAAGTTTTAGTTTGTTTTTTCTATAGTCCGGATGTTTAGGTAGTTGATAAATAATGAATGCTGAAACGAAGGTTTAAATTAAATTGAAATATGCAAAAAAGAGTGCTTAAATCTTTATCACTGCGTGAAAAATTAAATTAATACCTATCCCTTTATAAATAAAAGTCGAAAGACCCGCGATGAAATCTGTGTCGTTTATAAAAAACATGTTTGATTAGTTATATTATTTTTAATACCTATTCTGATGTTATACAACTCATGTACATATGTGTATACATATATGTGACGTTCCGCAGGTAAAGGTACCTTATGGCGGGTAGGCGCTTACGCTGTTATTAACGGCACTCCTATATTAATTTGATGCTACACGACGTAAGTGCCGACCCTCCATAAGGTACCTTTTCCTGCGGAACGTCACATATATTGTTTATTTTATTTAGTCATCGCACCTCTATAACTGAAATAACCTCTTTTATTACCCTCTATCAATAAAACCCTCTGTAAATGAGACAGATATTTAGTTATACCTGGATCTAAGACACTGGGTAAGTGGAATACCTCTTTAAGTGAGACAAATTTGCGGGTCTCTTGAGATCCCAGTTATCCACACTGTATCTATAAGTGTCTGCACTTAAACTAAGGAGATATTACAGATTGACTTATAATTATATTTATTTATTGTATGTACTTTTGTGCAAACGGTACTTCGGAATCGTATTCTTATCGCGGTTTGATAATAATAATTATGATAAATTTATTGGTCGTCATTGGTGTCTCTGACAATGTTGCCGAAAATGATGTTGCCAATAATGACAAATTCTAGAAAATGCGGCTTTACAAAACAATTTGGTATATTAACGAGACAAGATTGCACTAAATAGTGTTAGTCCCATGTGTACTTTGATATGGTTATATAATAATACTCCACTGTAAATAAATTATGAAGATACGGTGAAAACTGTAAGAGACCATAATGATGACAAACTGGAGAATCAAAATGAAACACTTACTACTCGAATCTCGCGACGTGTATCATCTCTGAAGTTTGCCGATCTACTGAAGTGCGGGGTAAAGTGTTACTTGAACACCAAATGACACTTCTTTTGCGATTTATTATAGGCAAAAATCGTACATAAAACAGTGTTTCCCCGAGTGACGTTATTTTTTTGAACATTTTTTGATAAAATTTTTGGGCAAGTTGTAATAAACTTTTTGAACATGTTTTTGATGAAAAGCAATCTTTATTTATTTAAGTATAATACTGATATGCAGAACTTAAAACATTCCTTATAGTTATTTTTATGACATCAAAAATTGGAAGAAATGGGAATGGGACACGCCTATTATTGCCATTTTAGACACAATTTTCTCAACATCTTTTTTTTGGTTGATTCAAGCTCATAGCTGTTTTTGCATCATCTGCTTTATTTATCTAAGTAACGAAATAATAAAATACTTCGGCTTTGGAACGAGACATAAATTTTTACCCTCTTAAATATTCGCCCATATACACCCGCATTACCAGGACAACTGCAGATGCGTTGCCAGCCCAGAGGACTACGACGAAATGCCTCTTGTGCCAGTAATTGCACCGGCTGTCTTACCCTCCGCACCGGAACACAACAGCGCAAGCACTGTTATTATGGCGGGGGATTAATGGGTAAGACCGTGGTAGCTATACGGACGAAAATCAAAAAAACCTACAATTTGGATATTCCATATTGAGTTTTTGTCAATACGCGGCGCGGTCAGTACCTACAAAACTCGTTATGACCCGCTCGCCGCTCACGCCGCGCGCTCTCTCCGCCCGTGCCCCGCACCCACCCGCATGCATCTCGCTCTCCGATATGTTCGCGCGTATTTTGAATTACATTTTAAATTTCTGAAGCGTGACATTAACATGTATAATTTTGATGGAAACATGATTATAGTAAACTAAAACCTATTACTAAACAAAAAAATCACAGTTATGTTTTTAAACTACTGTGAAATACATTATTATTAAAACGTAAAAATTACATGTTTAATTTTGATCCAAAATCTCTAAAAAGACGCAATGTAGCTTAAACAGGTACAGCCATCACAGTTACCATTTTGGCTTGTCTAGATATTGAGATCGGATAAAAACTGTGAAAAAAAAACGTACATGCGAATTAGGTTTTTGTTTAATTTTGCAATTAAGTGATTTAATTTAAATGCACCTCAAAATTATACTTACAAGGTTTTTGGTTATTTATTTTACTTTTAGAGAAAAGTTAGGTAGCGTACGATATTTTGTGTTTTTTTTTAAATACGTTACGACCGCAGATTTTTTACATAATATATCTAATTAATATTCGATACTTAATACGAATAGCCGACAAAATAATAAAAACAGCGAGTTATCGAATTATGTCCAGGTCAAGCTACTTTTATGCGCCTAATCATTATATAATTTTCTACTTCACAATCCGAATGTGGAATGAGCACTCTGCCGCGGTTTTTCTGGAAGGCTACAGTATGGAGTTCTTCAAGGGGGAGTGAATAGATTTTTAAAGTGTTGGCAACACGCACGTAATGCCCCTGGTGTTGCAAGCGTCCATAGGCTGCGGTGACTGCTTACAATCAGACAGGCCGTACGCTTGTTTGCCACCCTAGTTATATAAAAAAAAATACTTAAGACTTCGCACACGGTGTTGGCCGCGAGTTTGCTTGTGGCAGGCCTATCTCACTTGAGTTGCGTGAATTTCAGAAAATCTTTGAATGCAGTTTTGTTTCTTTTTAAAAATAAAGGAATGTTTCCTTTCAGTAAAATGTGCTAACTAACGGATTTAAGGTAGATGCCCTCCAGGGCCCATAGATTTTTTCCACCCTGTATATTATTATTGGCCCATGTCTAATGCCATGCCCAGGTCTAATGGACACGATATCCGAGGAGTTACGTCTGGACTCATGGACGAAGAATATCCGCACCACGTCTGTGTACGTGGCAACGATATCCACCGGCCTGTACCCACCGCCGTCCCACCGCTTCGCCTCCTGCTACCCTGAGATCGCTCCTAAAGACGCAGCGAGAATGATAATTGAAGGTAACGTGATCAGACTTGAGCTTGCCCGGTCTCCAAATGCGTGGTATTGTAACTGTGGTATTTATTGCATTTCACATGTATTACACTTGAAGGGATGTTTACAAAAACAACATAGCTGACTAACAGTATCAACCAGTCTAGACAGTTATGTTGTTTTTGTAAACATCCCTTCAATTATACCTGGTACAATTTACTGTACAAATTATACTAAACAAGTGAAACCCTGACGGGCGCAGCAATGAGGGTAGGTAGCTAATTCGATTTTTCACTAAATATGATTGCGGTATATCCCGCTTGGACCACTTTTGGACAATCTCTGCCGGAAGACGGACGTTGAACATCTGAAGCACGTCTGTGTACGTGGTCACGGTGTCCACCGGGCTGTACCCACCGCCGTCCCACCGCTTCGCCTCCTGCTACCTTGAGATCGCTCCTAAAGACGCAGCGAGAATGATCATTGAAGGTAACGTGATCTAAAGACCAGTGGCGTGGCGTTGAAGAAATCCTTGGAAAAGCCGGAGCTGCTTTGGCTTAAATTTTCTTTAAGAGCACTACAATTAAGTGGTGATTTGCTTAATATTAGGCAAGCCGATGGGAATCGAGTTCTATGGACGCCACGCCACTGCTAAAGAGTTGCCCGGTCTTCAATGCGTGGTATTTATTGCATTTCACATGTATTACACTTGAAGGGATGTTTACAAAAACACACACACTTTTGTATGGGAAAAAATAAAACTGTTTTGCTACCTACAAGGCACAACAAAAAAAAAATAACCTATGGAATGGTATTTTTTTTACGTTTTTCTCCATAATTCAAAAACTACTTATTTCAACAAAAAAAAAACAAAAACAGTGTTTTATTCTACAAATCCAGCCCTTTCATTTGATACCCCACTCGATATAATAGACCTACCTACTTTCAAAGTGCCATTACGGACTCCTTTAAAAAAAAGTAAAAAAGTTACGTTAAGTTAGATTTTTTTTACATACAATAAGCTCGGGTTAGCGTTTCTTAACACTATTCCAAATTATATAGCATCAGTAGATCCCGAGATATCTTGCTGTGACAGACAGACAGACAGACAGACAGACAGACAGACAGACGAACAGACAGAGTCGCACCATAAGGGTTCAGGGTTCAGTTCAGGGTTTTTACCATTTTGGTACGGAACCCTAATATAACGAAAAACAATGAATATACCAAAACATTTTTTTCTAGTGCTCCATACCTACATTGGAAACTTTTTTCCGGAATAATCCGGAGGCAATATAACTGAAATAAAAAAATAAAACAAAAATATGTATCAATTATTGGCAACAAATGGCGCCTTTTTTCAACTGTGTCCATTAAAATAAAGTAAAAATGACCCAGCTATATAATATTCAGCTTGCCCGGTCTCCAATGCGCTGTATTTTTAATTGTCTATATCCCGTTTGGACGTGTACGTGGTCCCCCGATGCGCAGACTGGAGCGTTTGCTACGTGGTTCATTCTATATTGTGTTGCCATACGTCAGGAAAATCGCGCATAAATTGTATACAGCACCTCACTAAGCTCCAGTGGCGTGGCGTCCAAAGAACTCGTTTCCTACCTGCTTGCCTAATATTAGGCATTTGACCACCTTTTGTACTCACACTCTTAAGGAAAATGGCAAGCCGGTGCCATTTTCCTTAAGGATATCTTTTACGCCACGCCACTGCTAAGCTCTGTACCTTTTTTAATTATTGGGAATCCTTCTTTCTGAAAGGGCTAAGAGAAAATGTCCGGACCTTTAGGGTGGGGTCAGGATTTTTGTCAGGACATTTCAGAACAGAACATAATACTCATAGGTACCACCTATACATATAACATTTTACAATAAAAATGCTGATTATTCGATTTGTTTCAAAACCAAAATGAATTATGTATTAAATGGCATAAAAATAATCATATAGGTACATACTTAATTGACATACCTACATCAACGAATTAAACTAAGCTTTTTTAGCAAAATAATATCAATCTTAATATTTACCAATATCTAAATTCTTCCCTTTTGGCCAACTGTAATTTTCCAAATGATACGGGTGGGCTATGTTATTGTTAGTCATTACAGACGAGGCTGTGTAATGACCAATGTCCACCAGTGTCATACAACGTTTTTCAACATACTTGCGAATAAAATAGTACATTACACAACTAGGGTAGCCGAGATCGCAGAAGTTTGCGGCCCGAGCTGCAAGCGAGGGACGTAAATACGCGATCGAGGGCTTTCTTTATTACCTCCCGTGTTGTGTACATCATTTTATGTCTACACTTGGCCAGAAAGCGGCTTTTTCCCTACGCTCAGCGTGCAGAAAAGTTATCTTTCGAAATTAGATAGGGCCAAGGATACGTATACAGGACAAAATCTGTTTCCATAAGTATAACAAAATACTAAAAACATACTTAATTTCTAATATAGTGAACGTAAAATAGTCGGCATTCAGTTATTTTTTATCATTTGCATTTTTCTCATTAGCTTTCAGCTTATGGACTCTATTTACAATATCATCTGGAGTTTGAAATATAAGAGCTTTGACTAAGTCTGTTGATACACTGCTTTGGCAAGCAAATTGAACAAGCCCTTCAAAGTTTTCTGGCTCGATGGATTGTATGAGCTTTACGATGCAATCTGACTTCAATTTATCCATGAAATAGTGTGTAGCAACCAAAAGCAGTGGTTGTAATCCCTCATCAGGCAGGGTTCCTAGGTACATATAATCCTTCAAGTGCTGAAGGGTTTGCACCGTGACTCCCTCTACATTGATACAGCCTTCTGACGTTTCCTTCCACTCCCCTCTCAGCATTGTCTCGAACATGTCACTATGAAGCGATAATATATTTTTGTGCACTGCTACTGTACCATCTGCTGTACGCAACTGATAATCTGTGAACTCTGTATCTTCATATAGTCTATAGGGTACCGCCATAATTTCTCGAACAGTAATGTTTACTTCGAATGTGTATAACAGTGATGTTCCACATTCTTTTTGAATATAGAAACGTCCTGAAGATGCTAGGTTTATACCATTCAATGGCACTTCTAACCATTTATCAGAACAAATGTACTGTTCAATAAATCGCCCACAAGTAATGTTGATTTGAATGGTGGAATTTTTAACACTTTCATGTTTTTTCATGCTTAAATTTGACTTAACATCATAAGGTTTAGCACTTGGAAATTTTAGGTAAACCTGGACCATATCATCCACATTAATAGTTTCCGTTTGTAAATTACAACCCGAGTTTAAATCTTTCTTATCTGCCTCGATCATGACGACTGAAGCTATCAGCTTCATGGTTGGACCACGCTGTAGTTTCTTCAAAGATCTGTAAAAATATAAATAAGGTTGATGAATTGCAGAATTGACTCGTGTAGGGTTAGGTTCTACAGGATAACCAGGTTATGGCACTAAGACATATATAATTTTAATAAAAGTCCTTCGGCATTAAGTTTGCCCTGTGAGTAGGTACAGTAAGTTTTCTAGTGTGCAATAAAGTTTAAATAAATATGAAGTAATGAATAAGTTGATGTCACACTACAGGTCAATCTCAATTCCCTAAAATATTTCATTCCCATTGGGTTTCCATTTCCATTCCCTTAATGGGAAGCAGACATTTTAGTGTGCGTGTGGATTGAGTGAGCACCCTTCTGAAATAAAAAAAAACATCCTGTTCATTTAGTAAAAGTTCTAAAACAATTGTAAAACTAAATCTCTGTATTTGTAAAAAGATAAATCAAAAGATATAACCTTTAACGTGTGCTCACTCAGTTCTCACAAACTACCAACGAAATCAGGGAATGTATTCATTTAACATATAATATTTATATACGATTTTTTAGTAAAACCTGTGCTAACTTACCTTTATAATTTGTAGATCACCTAGTAACGTATTTAAGATTTTACAAATAATTTCTTATGCTCACTCAATCCGCACACTTTCGAAAACCCGATTTCTGATGAAAAAACTGAAGATTTAAACTGCTATATATGTGTATATTTTAGTAAAACTAATCTGGGAATTTGTAAAATACAAACGAACCACTAACGTGGCAGGTTTTTGGATAATAAATGTTTGTTAATGCTCACTCAGTCCACACGTTACAAGTAAGTTAAAAATGTAAATATCTCAATATTTGTAGTATTACATAAACTATAAATTACTTCAACTTTTAGTAAACATTTTTACTAAATATCCACCATCTAATATTTTATATTCGTTGTCTGTTTTTAAAGATATTCAATTGCAATTTTTCTAATGTAAGTAGATCGATTAGGTTGACCACACTTTATTATATTATGGTCATATCCATGAATTAAATTTTAAAGTAAACAATTGTTTTGATTAGGTTTGTACATACTTATTACAATTAAGAGTTGCCTGATCCGTAATTATTACCTTTCATTTACTGTAAAAGATTTAATCCGAGATCAAAAAATAAAAATAAAATATCTTTCAATGTCAAAGTGACGTACCAGGGGTAGTAACCTTTTTGATCTCATATATTTTTTAAATGAACTGTATTTTGGATATGACCATAATATAATGAAGTGTGGTCAATCTAATCGATCTACTTACATTAGAAAAATTGCAATTGAATATCTTTAAAAACAGACAACGAATATAAAATATTAGATGGTGGATATTTAGTAAAAATTTTTACTAAAAGTTGAAGTAATTTATAGTTTATGTAATACTACAAATATTGAGATATTTACATTTTTAACTTACTTGTAACGTGTGGACTGAGTGAGCATTAACAAACATTTATTATCCAAAAACCTGCCACGTTAGTGGTTCGTTTTGTATTTTACAAATTCCCAGATTAGTTTTACTAAAATATACACATATATAGCAGTTTAAATCTTCAGTTTTTTCATCAGAAATCGGGTTTTCGAAAGTGTGCGGATTGAGTGAGCATAAGAAATTATTTGTAAAATCTTAAATACGTTACTAGGTGATCTACAAATTATAAAGGTAAGTTAGCACAGGTTTTACTAAAAAATCGTATATAAATATTATATGTTAAATGAATACATTCCCTGATTTCGTTGGTAGTTTGTGAGAACTGAGTGAGCACACGTTAAAGGTTATATCTTTTGATTAATCTTTTTACAAATACAGAGATTTAGTTTTACAATTGTTTTAGAACTTTTACTAAATGAACAGGATGTTTTTTTTTATTTCAGAAGGGTGCTCACTCAATCCACACGCACACGACATTTTAGCAGTCAAGCCTGAGCTCTTTTATCTTTTACAATAGTACGAAACTATTGGCGTATATGTGAGCTGTATCCAATAATTATACCTTTTTAGTAAAATTATGAAACTAAATTTTAATTTTAAATAAAAACTTACACGTGAGACATTGTGTCACAAAAAGTTTTTTGCAATTCAATCCAGATTCTTTTTTATAGTAAAGTTGTTAGTAAGTATAAGAAGACTTTCACTTTTTGTTTTGTTTAGTTACTGGTTCACTTATTGTTTCTTGAATTTATAAAACAATGTTTCCAAAACCGATATCACGACAAAATACAGATTCCAAAGCGCTCAGCAAGTAGATGAGTAACAATAATCATGACAGTACAAAAATAGCACTCTCGTGTATGTGATTTGATAAAAAACCTAACTTTATACCAGTTATGTTATACCTAACCTATTTACAAGCCAGTGACCCAATTTGACATTGACAGAATACCAGACCAGATTGCCAGAAAAGAATAGGGACAAAAAGTATTGCCATAAACATGGGATTTCCCGTGTATTTAAGACAAGTAACCCGTTTCACGAAGCTACAAGTTACAATTTTACAAGTCTAAACTAGCAACATTGGCCAATTCAACCAATGGCGTTGCTGTATTTGACCAATGTTGCAAGTGTAGACTTGTAAAATTGTAACTTGTAGCTTCGTGAAACGAGGCCCTGTTACAATTTTACAAATCAACTAACTGGCAACATTGGTCAAACCGACCAATGATGTTGTTGATTTTTAACCCCCGACGCATAAGGGGTCATCATATAGCACGTCACACCCATGGGGGGAGGGGGGGTGGTCTAAAAGTCTGAAAAATCGTGTGGGTGTGACGCTCTTTGTGGATGACCCCTGAAGAGGGGTGTTATAAGTTTGACCGCTATGTTATGTATGTGTGTGTGTGTCTGTCTGTGGAACCGTAGCTGTTACCGAAAACCGATTTTAATGCATTTTTAATTTGAAAGCAGAATTTCTAGAGATGCTTCTTAAAGTGGTCTTAGACCAAACGAATTCTAACACATTCTAACCCCACTCTATCAAATTCTTTGTGTGTACACAAAGAATTTGATAGAGTGGGGTTGGGGGGAGTGGGGAATTTGATAGAATTTGGTAGTGGGGTTAGAATGTGTTAGAATTCGTTTGGTCTAAATCCACCTTTAGAAATCTACCATCAAAATCATTTCAGCCGTTCATGAGGTAACTATGCTAATTTCAATTGAAACGGTCGGTTTTTTAAATTACAATTCAAGTTTTGCCCACAATGTTGCTAGTTTAGGCTGCGGCCTCAGTGGAGCCGCAGCCTTAGACTTGTAAAATTATAACTTGTAAAGATTGCGGATAAATCGAAGTCTGAAGTATTTATTCATTCTCTAGGACAAAGAAGTCATACATACAAATTCCTTTGCATATAACATGTCAATATATGCATATGTGTGGGAATGATCTCGCAAATATGCAAATGCGTATGCATATGTCCTCTCCAAACCTCTGGCATTGAAATAACAACCAAAGAAATGAAAGAGATGCGCCCATAGAGAATCCTACGCGTGGAAGTGACATGCACTGTAAAGTTTGCTGTCCCTTACTCGCGTCTGCGTTTTTGAAGCCTGCCACTGGTCGTCGCTTAACCCTCTCGGTTGTCCGACTCTACAAGTCTCCAGATAGGTAGTACTGGCCACATAATATAGACCAAACTACAATATGTCAATTAAGGACCTTAAAATAAATAGCCGGACGGAACCTTGCCAACAAAGAACTGAAGCATGTCTAATTAGCCTGCTACCTATGTGTGCGTGCTGCTCGCAATAGAAAAAAACTAGTTGGTGTGCGTGCGGCTCGTAAGTACAAGCAGCCGGCTTATTAAAAACTGGCTTCAGTTCTCTGTTAGCGAGGCTCCGTCCGGCTACTTATTTTAAGGTCCCTGATGTCAATCGCGTGTTCCTACCTGGCCGGACCACCAAGCCGAACGAGGTTGTTGTTATTGTGAAAAAAATGTACTCTTTATGTACTATTATGTACCACATTAGAAATTAATTGTACCTCTACAGTTTTTAAATTATAGGTCAACAAAAGTGCCCGGCTGTAGAGTATACTTTCCAGCCGACCACTCGTAGATCTACTAATATATGCAATTTTGAGCTGTAATTCGAATTGCAAATAAATGTACCTATTATGTACCCATGAAAAAAACCTAATTCTTTTAAAAAAAAAGCTCCTATGAATGATTTTTACATATACCGAACATTCTGAGTTGTAGCGCCTGTGAAAAAGAAATAGCAACGTTTTACATTGCGACTGGGCAAGCTCACCGCGCGACAAAGCCAAAACACAGCTGATTGTGCTAAACGTAGGTGTTAGTAACGAAAGATTTGTTTTTCTCCTTAGGCGTAAGACACATTTATTATTATTATTTAGCATTTGACCCATATATTTATTCAATTCCATATTACTCTTTAACCGCGGTTCATTTTGCCGCGTTAAGTTACTTTTTTTAAATCTCCCGCAGTCACAGACAATCAGTTTTTTAAATAATCCGTAATAGACATGCACGCCGATCGAAAAAAAATCGGCGGCGGCGCCCTGCGAAAAAATCCACGGCGGCGGCGTGAGATTTTTCAACTTTGTAAATAGGTATCGCTTTCAATATTAAGGGCTTTATCACACTTGCAGGCGAGCTGCGGGCGAGTTAGAAGCGAAGTTCCATACAAATGTCGCTCGCGGCGAACTGCCCCTTGCCACACGCTTAAACAATTTTTTATAGGCCAATCGTGTCTTGTTAGATTACACCTGAAGTGAATACGCAAGGAATTATTCTTTGGTGATACATTCCTGAGGAATGTTCCCTCACTCGTACATTACGGCAACTTAAACGTTGACTGCAAACGGGATCCCGTAACCTTACTCATCGTTTCAGTTCATCCTAGAGGTGCTCTATGGGGTTCAAGACTGGATTTCTTGCTGGCCAATGCATAAGAGGAATCCTGAACTCCTCCAGTAAGTCGCAGACAATTAATAAAATCAAGCGCTGCGCGTACGGAAAAAGCCGCTTTCTGGCCAAGTGTAGACATAAAATGATGTATACAACATGGGAGGTAATAAATAAAGCCCTCGATCGCATATTTAGGTCCCTCGCTTGCAGCTCGGGCTGCGATCTCGGCCTTTCTTTGTTTTACCACCCTAGTTGTGTAATGTATGTTGTGTTATGTATGTGTACTATAGGATTTGACCCATATATTTATTCAATTCCATATTACTCTTTAACCGCTCTCTGAATTTGATTGTGTTTCATACATGTGGAAGCACATTTCGAGTACTTACCTTAGGCACTTACTTTCACCTTTGAGTGACAGCCATTTAGCTATAACTGGAAATGCCCCCGCCAACCTGACGTCAGAATGGCGGGCACCATTTATTTCTTAAATATCTCTGGAGTTTAAAGAGCACATTGCTCCAATTTTGGCGCACATTTGGCACATTGCTAGCACTAACTCCTGAGGTATACCACAACTCCATAATGTTGATGTACACCCGCCATCCTGACACTCACTATCTCCTGATGCGCTTGACTATCCGCTAATGATAGAACAGATACAACTATTACAAGTTTAAACTAGCAACATTGGCCAAATCAACCAACGGTGTTGCTGTATTTGACCTATGTTGCTAGTGTAGACTTGTAAAATTGTAACTTGTAGCTTCGTGAACCGAAGCCCTGTTATAATATGTATAACTATTTACGATCGAAGTTGCTATTTTATACTAAATCAATAGCAACTGTTATTAAAATTTTAGAGAATTGGAACAAAATAGATACTTACCAGTTTTCACAGGCGCTGCAACTCAAAATGTTTAATGTATATAAAACTCAATTATAGGAGCTAAGCGGAGTCCTTCTCTTCCCTTGGCCAGGAAATGGTGCTGGAAAAACTGCTAAACCATAATACCATAATAACAAAACAAAAAATAGTTGCAAAAGCGATTACTCAAAATTATTTAAAATCTGTAAAATACTCCCGGTTAGTTTAAAACATAAATACCTTTTAGTAGTTAACAACCATGGCAATCAAGAGCATAACCCAATAACAATAGAACATAAGTACGGAACAAGGTCGGGGCGTCCGCGGGCAAATTTGAAGTACCAAGAGTATACAACTACTTTGGTGATAGAACACTACATAAAAGACTCCCATACCTACTAAACAGTTTGCCCGAGAACATCCGATATGAAGGTAACAAAAACAAATTTAAAAAGTTGTTAAAAAAACATTTATTGGAGACAGTGATGTTAATTAAGGAATTAAGAATAAATATGTATTTAATAAATAAATAATAATAACAACCTGGTTTAGCACAATCAGCTGTATTTTGGCTTTGTCGCGCGGTGAGCTTGCCCAGTCGCAATGTAAAACGTTGCTATTTCTTTTTCACAGGCGCTACAACTCAGAATGTTCGGTATATGTAAAAATCATTCATAGGAGCTTTTTTTTTAAAAGAATTAGGTTTTTTTCATGGGTACATAATAGGTACATTTATTTGCAATTCGAATTACAGCTCAAAATTGCATATATTAGTAGATCTACGAGTGGTCGGCTGGAAAGTATACTCTACAGCCGGGCACTTTTGTTGACCTATAATTTAAAAACTGTAGAGGTACAATTAATTTCTAATGTGGTACATAATAGTACATAAAGAGTACATTTTTTTCACAATAACAACAACCTCGTTCGGCTTGGTGGTCCGGCCAGGTAGGAACACGCATGTCAATCTACTCAACTCCTAAACTCTTTCCCAGGTATACGGCAAAACCACCGCATCATCTGCATCCCGACCTTCATGAAGACCCTGATCGACTTCAACAACCTTATGCCCTACAGAATAAGGATCATTTTCACCGACTTCTTTAACTTTGGCCACAGGGGGTGGTTCTGCTTTTGTTAACCTTCTAAGCTCTCCAGCGGATTTTTAACTAAATTTTAACTACAAGGCCCCGGTCTAGGGGCCGGCGGCGGAGACGAGCAGAGTGGAGAGGAGACGTATAGAGATCGACCAATCACATTAGTGCTCGCTGTTTCCATTGAAGCAAGGAGGAGACGAGATGTGGGTTTCAACCAGTGGAGTAGCGAGGGTGGTGCAGGCAGGGCACGTACCCTGGGCGCCAACAGGAAATGGGGCGCAAAAACGAAATTTACTAACTACCTATACAAAAAAATACCATCAATCCAAATTCGCAAACATGGCCAAATAAAATAACATGGATTTTCCGCCCTGGGTGTCACCAAGAAACAAAGGGGCGGAGTTTGGATGAGTGCCCTGGGCACCGTGGCTAGGGGCGCAGTTTGCATGCGTGCCCTGGGCGCCGTTTATGTCGCTACGCCACGGATTTCAACTTGGTCGACCCTACACGTCTCTTCTCCGCCTGAGTAGAGCCGCAGCCTAACCAAGTGGGGGGCTTACAAACCAGCAATCAGGTTCGCTATAGCTTGGCAACTTCGTTGGTGACACTCACATGTGTGCTTTTTGTTATGTGCAGCCGTAATTACTTACACAAGTTACTGTCAACACGAACGGCGACCGACAGAGGCAGCCCCCGCAGGCAGCCGTTCGTGTTGGCGGTAACTTGTGTAAGTAGTTACGGCTGCACATAACAAAAAGCACACATGTGAGTGTCACCAACGAAGTTGCCAAGCTATAGTCGCGGCCACTCAACTTTTCACTGACCGCTCAAAGTGAGCGTACGGACCAGCGGGATTAGTTGAAACGGTTCAACCTTTCCTTACGTTGAGTGTGATTGAGATCGCTCATTTCCAAAATACCAGATTCTCGATAATCAGATTCTCCGTACCTATACCAGATCCCCAAAATAATACATCCAACAAAATCATTAAGATCCTTGAGTAACTTACCATTTTATAATGTAGTGTAACGCGAATGTGGGAAGACAGGAATCTGATAAATCGAGACTTTGGTATATTGAAAAATCTGGTATTCCAGGAATGCGGTATTTTGGGCATGAGCGATCGAGATACTGGAAGTTTTAGTGGTCGGTTCGCCACCTCTAGTCTAGCTAAGAAGAAACTGAGCTGTGTCCTGCTAATGTGATCACAGTTCGGTGTCCCAATGGCAAAGTAAAAAGATGAGCAAGTAGTCCAATTTCAGCTGTTTAGAAGCGCGTGACACGTATTCACACAGACGCGCGATAGCAAGCCTGTGCGAGTGCGATCCATACTGGAGCATTCTTACGCGTTCTTATGTCTTTGCTTGTAGTGCGTTCGTATACGGCGCGCGCGATATATCTTTTGTAGGGAAAAAAAATACTGCTATTATACTGTGCTAATGGTATGTCAATAGTTGCAAAGTACAATTGGACGGAGTTGTGGAATATCGAATTAAGTGCTATGGAGATTCATATCATAGTGCTTAAAAATTCGATATTCCATAACTCCGTCCGATTGATTAGTGATTTCCGTGGGTGTCCGCTGCAATTCTGGTAGACGACCTTAATTTTAGATTTAGCATGTTATAAATAAAACCTACTACACCTCTTAAGTCTTATAATAGCATATAAGATATCCAGTTAGTTGATAGTAATGGTTATATATAACGTGACAACAAAATTCCCAGTGTAATTAGATTTTTGAAAGATGTATTTATTTCACTAGATGTATAGTTAATTTTAATAATTATTTGGTTTACAATTGTTTGAACAATTAAATATTGTTATTTTAAGTATATCACTGCGTTTTGTTTCTGACCCAGTTGTATCACTTAATTTAATTGGCAATAAGATCTTTGAAATCCACTAGTGCTGTGAAGATACAGTCAAAAATCGTTGACACTGTGCAAATAAGTACCTTTTGCCTGAAAATGTCACATTATAAACATATTCAAGAGCTCAAGAATATACACAACCAGGGCCGCATTGCTCCTGTGTGCGAAGCAGAGATGGGCATAATTTATTCGAATGATGAATAACGAATAAGAATAACCAAATTATTCGCGAATGACGAATAAAATTGGCGGATGATTATTCGTATTCGAATAAATTATTCGTGGAATAATACTTTGATACTCAAATGAAACAATACACTGAGAAAGTCACGACTACAAAGGCACACAAACGTAGATACGTGACCTACCGGTCAGGTAATTTGACGCTTACTTGGTAGAGAGGAACACCTGGTTATGGTTACTGCCTAGTCCGTGTTGCTCTAAGAATATCTAAGAATAGCACACATCATCAGAAGGTTCCTCACTCTATGGCCCTAACCTATGCAACGGTAGCTTGTGCCATATCCCTTTGACACAGCATTATATCTCTTAACTTTTTGTTCTGTCTATGGTCAAACCATTACACGCACACATGCCTTTCCAACTCACAGCAATACACATTTGTCCCACATTTCTCACACATTGTAGCTTCCCTATGGACCAATACATGCTCATCTCTCAAACGCACACTTGTAAATGTTTTATCACACAATGTACAAGTATAAGAGTCTGTCTTATGTAGAATAGCATGGCGTGCTAGAGATGTGTGGGTGCTAAAGCTACGGCCGCAGGACTCGCAGAGGTGCCGGGTGGGTTCCGTCTTGCTTGTGTGTTTTAGAATGTGAAGGTAAATCTCTTTGCGGTTAGATGAGGTTGTTCCGCAGACTTTGCATCTGGAATTGTAAGAATATATATCTGGAATTGCAACATATCATTGAAAATCAAAAGTACATTAATAAATAGGATAATTTATAAATGAAGTATGGAACTTAAAGATTGATCAAAAGTCTCATATACAGTGTCAGGTTAAGTCAGTGCATGCTCCATTGGAAATGCTTTCATATGAGGCTTGGTTTGTATCCAATATATATGGCTTAGAATTTTTATAAAATGACAATAAAGAAATTAAGCATACCTATAAAGCATTTTATCAGCTTTATTATGTTCCTTCAATTTATGGTTAGATAGGGCTTCATCCCCAATGAAACTATGACCACAAATGTCACAAGATCGCTCCTGAGCCTTCATTATATGGCCTCTCGCATGCCGATACAATTGGAAACGTTCCTTAAACGATTCGCCGCATTGCTTGCATCGGAAGTTACAGCCAAGCAATGCCATGTAGTCAATATAACAAATCCGGAAGTGCTCAGTGAGTAACTCTTCGCTTTGAAACCGTTTCCCGCAAGCACAGGTCAGCGGCAGCAATGGGTTGTGTGACATTCTATGTTGTAGCATTTTTTTTCTAGAATCAAACAACGCCCCACATTCTAAACATGTTCTAGTGGCATTATCACAGATGCTTATGTGTTGAGACAACCTCTGAATGCTATCAAACTTCATTTTACAAGCAAAGCATACATTTTTGTCTATGTTTTTCATATGTGCTTTTTTTGGTGTTTCCTTCATTAGAATTTCCTGTACAATTTCGATGTCGGAATCTAATACGTCTACTTCCATGTTCAAATCATTCTTAGGCTTTTCTCTCTTTTTGGGACTGGAGTTTTTTATCGACTTTGCATGTAAAATTTTACTGACCCCATCTATAGAATTCTCATTATTCCTGTCTAACATATTTACTATGGATGGTATATCTTCCTTACCCAAGTTGTTCAAGTATTCCTCTATGTTAGCAGTGTTGTTTAGAAACTCTAGGAGTGAATCTGAATTGTATTCTGAATCCGGTAGCGGTTGAATCGGTGTTTTGGTTTCAGTCGACTTTTTCGACTTTTCTTCAAGTGAAGATTCCAGCCAATCTTGTGAACAGCGCGCATTCAGCTGAAAATTGTAAAACGCACTCAGTTGTGAGACGCAGGAAACGCAAATCTCTTTTGGAAGCGTATCAGTTGCCAAGATAGTCATTGCAAGGCAAGATTTTACGTGCAGGTGGATTATAGGATCTTGGAGGACGGATACGTGTTCTGATTCTACATCTAAACATATTCGGCAACAATTCTGTACGTTTTCACTCATTATTTTGTTATAATTGATGAATAAATAAACTCAGACTCAACTCAATCAAAACAAAAAAACAACTGTCAAGTGTCAAGTCAACGTGCTGCCAGTAGAATTTTTAACATTACACCGCCAAGTCCGGGAAATTATAGAAAATCGTGTTTTTTTTAAGGCCGACCAGGGGCCCGTTTCACGAAGCTACAAGTTACAAATTACAAGCGGAAGTCTCTTTCTATCAAAAGGTATTGAAAAGAGACTTTCACTTGTAATTTGTAACTTGTAGCTTCGTGAAACGGGCCCCAGCTATACAATACGCGGGGCTTTCCAAAATTCGATTTTTTAACCGCTCTCGCTCTCCTGTAAAACAATATCAAAATTCCGTTATCTCTTTCAAATATAAACTCTGTAAGCACTTAATAAAATTGCAACTCGATGATACATAAGCAGACACCTAGTAAGTTAATTAGCATCAGACTTCATGCATCTTTACTCTCTATCAGTACTGTCAGATTCAAATCTGTCACATTAAACAAATCTTTGCATTTTTCATTAACTACCTCACATACCTACTTGATTTATTTAATTTCATTTGGATAGTGCACATAATTACAAGCCCTACTGTAATTCACCCAGTCACCCATCTCCCTCAACCTGTAGACTTAAATCAGCACCACCGACTCCAGTCGTTTAGCTCGAGAGGTAAAGTAACCTTTTCGATGTACCAGTTAGATATAAGATTAAGTTTATATTTTTTCTTTCTAAAATAAGCAGGAAGGGACGGTGCCAGCTTCAAAATTTGAACTTCCGATACTTAGAATTGCCGGGCTTATAAAAGGAGTAACCATCAACCCCCATAATAGTATTTTATGCAACAGTTGTATAAGTGGGTTCAAAAAATGCGAATTGCGTGAGTTGCGATACGAGCCGCGAATGCGGCGAGTATCGCAAATAGAGACGCAATGAGCGTTTTTTGACTTAATTATACAACGTTGCATACAATACTTTTTCTACGACTAGGTTTTAAATTATAAAATACAAAATTAATCATAACCTGGAAACAAGGCAAATATGACGTTTGACTGACAGTATGTGTCTATGGTAAACTTTTTTTTTTATTTAAAATATACTTCAATTAAAAATACTTTTTTTTATGTTGGCATCAATGAATTTAGTTCGGAAAGTTTTGTTTTTCTTAAGAACCGTAGGAATTTAATTGTTTGTTAAGTTGGTAGTCGTGCATTTTTACCGTTAAGTTAAAATTGAGCGATTAATCCTTGACCTAAGTTTAACTTAGATTTAGAAGTCTGTGGCTGCTAGCAATAACGTAAAGTGACTATAACGACACTAGTGCTGTTATGGGGAATAGAGTATATAGACTTCTCTGAACTCATATTATGTATGTTCTTATATTAGTGTTCGTGACCAAGTAAATACAGATAAAAGTACAGGAGTAGAAAAAGGAACATAAGCGATACTTCATACGTTATCAGCCTAGTGCTAGAAAAGAAGTAGTTTTTGACGTGATAACGTCTTATAATTCGATGGAGCCGGCTGCACGCACGAAAAAGTGTGACGTCATGGGCCGTTACCTTGCAGGGTCGTTACCTGTCAAATAGGTAGGTACTTTATATTATTCCAGCACTAAAGTCGTTAAGACGATAGTTTCTTACAAATTGTTAATAAAATAAGATACGGCTGTCAAAAATCTCTATTGAATGACAAGAGACCAGTGGCGGATTTGCCCTAAGGCCTAGTAAGCCCGGGCCTAGGGCGGCCAGATATTAGGGGCGGCCAATCGTGACAAAAAATCACTGCTGCTGCTGAGAAAAGGGCGGCTGGTACTCAAGTCGAAGTCGAAGTCGAAGTCAAAGTCAAAGTCAAAGTCAAAGTCAAAGTCAAAGTCAAAGTCAAAGTCAAAGTCAAAGTCAAAGTCAAAGTCAAAGTCAAAGTCAAAGTCAAAGTCAAAGTCAAAGTCAAAGTCAAAGTCAAAGTCAAAGTCAAAGTCAAAGTCAATGTCAAAGTCAAAGTCAAAGTCAAAGTCAGGGTCAAGGTCAACGTTATCACGTTCGACTATCGTCAGTAAACCGACTTTACAGACAACCGATTTTTTTTTTTCATTTTGTATATCTAATTATATGTATGTATATGTAACGTCCAGATACAAAGACGATACAATGAGCCCCCCGATTATACAATTTCTGTATCCAATTATATAATCTGGCAGCCCTCAGTAGTAACTAATTATTAATCTGTGATTGGATAGAAGAGTCATAATTAATACTCATTCTACGCAAGAGAGAGACAGATAGGTGATGCAATAGCGCTAGTATTTAAATACTGCAGAATTGCAGACTGCAGTATGCAAAAGTTGCAAAACAAAACGCATAAATTTCAAAACTGTCAACTGTCAAAAAAATCCTAGAAACGGGCGAATAAGCACTGCGACATAAAGGATAAAGGCTAATTCGTAGTATAAATAAATACCCGCATACTTAACGCGGCGTAAATAATTAATTTGAGCTGACAGGAGCCACTCAACAGGCTCGGATCGATGGCGATCACCTTGTTTACTAAATAAACGCGTATTAGCGTTAGTAAGAAAGTCTCTACCATGGCTACTTCTGAAAATAGTGACCCGAAATTGGAAGTGGAGGAATCTCTCTTGTACTCTGCGAGACATGGTGAACTGAAGATAGTGAAAGCGTTGCTCGAAGCCAAAAAGGAGGGAAAACTGACCTTAGACATCGATTGCAAAGGTAGGTAAGATTTAAAAAAATCAAAACAAACGTGTTTGGGATAAAATTAAAATAGTGAGAAATTTGCTTGTTGTACTTGAATAATTAAAAAAATGATGCAGCTATTGATTTCAATAGTATAATGGGTGGGAAAAATAATTATTTAGGGGTGTTTCTCTACTAATTGAAAACTGGTCCATACGAGACTGCCCAAAGCATAACTAAAAAATCAAACAAAAATCGAAAAAAAAAAACATGTGATTAGTCCCTTTTATCTTGATAATAACCTCCCAGGGTTACACCCCTGCTACAGCAATAGCTGATTAATATTAAGAGACCCAAAACAGTTTAATTCATGATTAAGGATGAGTCTTAATATCTCTTCGATGTCACCATTGTGTTCAGGGCAGTTGTGGAGAATGGACATTATTCAGGAACAGGAACCAACCCACACAATGTGTCTTCAAAACTTGCCCTATTTTCATTGTGAATTAAGTTTGTTAGTTTGTCTATTTTCTATGGTGTTATTATTCTTTCTCATTTGCTCAAAAGTTAACTGGAAGAAATCCCTTACAGGGATAATTTTGTCTTTGTACATAATTGATTTTTGTACTGTTTCTGAATGATTTTATGTGCAATAAAGTGTTTACATACATACCAGTAGGGTGGCGCCCAAAGAACGAACCGGCTTGCCTAATAGAAACTGCCTTAGAATTAATATGTATTTAATAAATAAATAATAAACATTTGAGCACCTTATTCTAAGGCTCTTAACACATTGAATGCTGTTGGACACAGACTCGGAACATTTGTATGGAAAAATATTATTCCACTACACCACTTTCATACGAACTTAGGTACAAAAGTGTGATAAAGGGTATAACCGTGTTTGTATGGGGGATTGGCCCCAAATACCAAATTGATTGTCATTTTGCTGATTTATTTTCGCAAGCATAAAATGCTATTTCACCAAATATTGAGCCTAAAGGGCCACAGGATTTTTTTTTACGTAGGTTTTTTTTTTAAACGCCCAGATTTATAGGCATACGATCCTGAGTACGACACATATACACTTCTATTTGTGTTTTTCATAGGTTCAGTATCTGTATCAGATTACTTGTTTCATAGAATGACCTCGGGATAATTTAATGAGTCATTGTACAATCGAACACACTGTTAACTGTACATTTGTAAACGGTTGTCAGCTTTATTGCAACGTGTTAAAGTCTATGGGTGGTCAGTTAACTGTGGCTTGTTTGTACCAAGGACCATTAAAACAAGAGGACTGTCGAATGACAGTCCTCCATACAAAAAGCTGGTCCCCTATATTACAACGCCATCGATGTATTAGCTTGGTATAATAATTATATTATTTACAATTATTCAACTTTGCAAGCGTGACACAGTATTTAAATGTTAGAATTTTACTGTACTATGTTTCTTTGTTCAATTATAACATCGTTAAATGTTTAGTTTTTTAGCGCCATCTAAGTTTGCCTGGATAGCCCCTTGAGGTCGGGCTACAATCTAAAGTATGGAGAATAACAGTCCTCTTGTTTTAATGGTCCTTGTTTGTACACATAATAATGAATCACCACCTAGTTACGTGACCCAGTCTGGGCTAAGCCTGCTGACACTATTTAGACATCTGTTTTACGAGTACATCTGTCACATTGTTATTAGTTACTAGAAGGCATGCGACTCACTACGCAGAGGTAAAATAAGTTGAACGTCTCCTTTTTGCTCTGGCTTAATCAGGTGAAAAGTATCCTATGTTGTAACCAAGGACTTAACCTACCTATATACCATATTTAATGAAAATCGGCCCGGTAGTCTGTATGTGATACATTAATGAATAGACAAACTGATAAATACTTGTATACTCATAGATAAACAGTCAAAAATGTGAACAACTATATATTTATGTTTTAATGCTTATTTTTAACACTTCTCGATTACTTTTTGAAAATAAGCTTTAATGTACAGTCTATCTACGTTTTTATTATATGAAGACATATAGATAGAATTTTATGAAACACAATCAAAATATTAAGATTCTTATTTACAACTGTTGATCATAATAACATGATTCTCCGATTGTCTACCACCAGTCTTGTCTCATCAATCAATTGCTCAAAGGTTAACTGAGAACCCTATAAGGGATAAGTTCGCCTTTGTACGTACAGTTAGCATCATAAATATCTATACGGATGAAGTGACAAAATTTTCTAAATTGACAATTATGTCAGGGGCGTAAGAGTGTCGCTGGGTGAGGATATGTTTGTGCCATATCCATCGATTTGTATGGAAATGGCTGGATATGGCACAAACGTATTCTCACCCAGCGATGTATGGATATTTTTGTCGCCTTGATAACGTATATTTTGTGATGTTGACTGTACATCATTATTTGTAACCTTGCACTGTACGTTGTCTTATTTTGTACAATAAAGTGTTTACAAACATAATAATGTGGATAGGATGGAAAGGAAAACCAGTCATGATGGAATATTAATAATTTGTTTGCACAGGTATAATAAGAGACAGTCAGTATAAATGCCTATTTTCCTTGAATCTCCCATTGTTTACAGATACCAAAAAGTACATCTGTTTTACATACTGGCACGGTATAACGGTAGTTTGTGTTCCGACAAAAGGTACATCGGGAGCGCGCATGTGTGCGCGCCGTCTGCGCGCCGTGTACGGACGCACCACAGGCAAACATTGCCGGGTGCTTTAGTCAGGGTTGAGCGATGCGAGCGGTCGAACGTACGTAAAATGTCTGCGCACGAAGCAAAGTACAGACGACGTGTATACTGTAGTGTGTTCGGATGTTTAAGGAATAGTGCGCAAAATCCAGAATTATCCTATTTCTGCATTCCTAAGGATCCCGAAAGGTGAGTATTTTATTTGTACCTATAGTAAATGTTATATTTGAAGTCGTTTATAGAATGTTTGATAGTTTTGTATTTGTGTACTTTCGTCAAGGTACCTTAGATTAAATTAGGAGCATGTGGCATCAGTCAGGATTTCAACAAGACCTTTTGTTTGAAAGACTCATGCAATTTTTTACTTCGATAATATTCAACGTCGGATAGGTCTACCTATACCTACATCTGATAAATTGATAATAAATAGTTCTTATAATATAATATTGCGATACATATCGTAGCTAAAATTTACTGAGCCTACTTACACAAATAACAATTAAGAAAACTATAATTTAATTTAATTTTAAATTTGTTGTTTACCTACGCACCGTTAAGCGCGCGCCATTCATTTACTTACGCAGAACTTATAATAGACCAGGAGCCCACTGCCACACAGTGTAACAAAATCCCGAAAAGGTGAATTTAGGAGATAAGCCCAAAAATGTTATTTAGAGACTGATTATACTGCGAAAAGATCGAAGTAAATCTAACAATATGTTTTATTTTATTACCAAAAACCACGTTGGATACTGTAGGAAAAAAATTGCGTGTTTTTTAAACTTGATTAATACATTTTATTTGTTGCCTGTACCACAAAAAAAGTCTTTATGGTTACATGTATTTTAGTAAATCTTAGGGCTATTTCTTACTAATAAATACCATGGCCTGTGGAAATTAACATTAAAATCGCAAGGCCTGATGTAGTTCTGATTTTTTGGTATGTTGTTCGGACCAGTTAGTGTAGTGTGAATCTGATTTTGCACTTTCTAAAAAGTTGTGCTGGCTGAGCAACAAGCGCAATAGTACGCCATTTATGAATTCCTGCTCTAACTATGCATTTTTTGACAAAAACGTCTTTAACTCCAAAAAGCAGGGGTGCTCTTTTAAGCTTTATGTTCACCTTTCCCGTCTAGATTCAGAGCTGATTCCCGGCACAGTTGTTACTTGGATAGTTTTGAGGGCTTTGACATTAAGAACAATCAAGAAACCTCGCGGGGGTAGTAGGAGGAAAGGTAAGAATTTCGGTATCAACACTTTTTTAAGCTATTTTACTCCAAAATTATGCACGCCAGCGAAAATCATATAAGGACATTTTTGCTACTAACTCTCTACACTTTCATAAAAAAAATACCACAAGAATTGTACATGTATAGGTAGGTATACCATAGACGTGTCAAAAATGTATAGATAGAGCAGGAATTCAAAAAACTTCAAAAATGACGTACTATTGCGCGTGTTGCTCAGCTAACACAACTTTTTAGAACGTGCAAAATCAGATTCACACTACTCTACTGGTCCAAATAATATGCAATAAAATCAGAACTACATCATGCTTTGCTTTGCTTTGTTTTGTTATTTTCTCCATTATTCTTCTTTTTATTTACATTTCTTGGCATTATTACATTTCGGAGTTATAAAAATATAAATTTAACACAAGTTAAAACTGGTAGAAAACATGGACGTCATTAAAAATAAACCCATCATGACCTGATAAGTCATCATTCTACCCTAGATTTATTATACAATAGATAATACCTATTTCAAAAAATCGTGTTCTTAAATACAGCAACAACAAATTGCATTATTTGTGAGATTAAGAAATGTTTAATCTCGATTATTGAATCGATACCTCCGGCCGGCGATTGGCTAGTATCAAGTCATACTAAGTTTTTTTTGTATAAAACCAGAAAAAATGTTATTCTTTATGCAAGAAAAACACAGTTATTTTTTGTCAAAGGTTTTTACGTAGTTAGCTAGTTAGGAAAATATTGTTAGACTCGTAGGCTGAAATCTAACCCATCCCATTGAACACGTTCATTCTCCGACTCTCAACAGTAAACCTTACGGTTTTGTAGTAGAGGCTTCCTGTGACCCATATACAAGTCACGGACAGTGAACGTGATAAACCCGGCCTGGTCTTTAAGTAACATATATATTAAAATAAATATTTTAATCTTATTTTTCAGGCGGACACAATGGCTCAAAATAATATCTCGGGAAGATTTGATTGACAAAATAGCGAACCAATCGAACCATAAGGTATGTGAGTTGCATTTCGAAGCAAATGATATCGTGAGGACAGCTCAATGTAAGAGATTAAATACAAAATCTCTACCACGTTTGAATTTGCCTATCGAAACCAAACAAGATGTGCCGATACAAACGAATGTAACAGAAGATGGAAGCACTTCTTTCAATACAAAATCTCTACCACATTTGAATTTGCCTACCGAAACCGAACAAGATGTGCCGATACAAACGTATGTAACAGAAGATGCAAGCACTTCTTTCAATACAAAATCTCTACCACGTTTGAATTTGCCTACCGAAACCAAACAAGATGTGCCGATACTAACGAATGTAACAGAAGATGCAAGCACTTCTTCGAGCCAAACAGATTACCCAAAAACATCAGAAAATGTTACACAAACTCCCGCTTCGCTTTCTGCTGATACTCCACGTAAAAGAAAACTAAAATCTAACCTGATGAGTTGCCAAAGGCGGTTGAAAGAACTCGAAGAAAATGAAACAGGGATAAAAACATTAAAAAAACAAAGAGACATGTTTCATAAGTTATGTGATCGGTTTTTATGTAAAGACTTAGCTGCATTGGTAAAAGCTCAAACGTATTTAAAATCACATCACAAAGGCAATAGGTACCCTCTTGAATACAAAATGTTTTGTTTAAATTTATATTATATTAGCCCAGAGGCTTACCGGCTATTACAAAAAACGATTAGCCTGCCTTGCAAAACCACCTTGTGTAAATTGTACATTCCGATTTCTACGCAAGTCAGTGAAAGTTTAATGGAAACCATTAAAATAAAAGTAGATAAAATGTCTGACGCAGAAAAACACTGTACAATAGTAGTAGACGCAATGAGTTTAAAAACTAACTTGTTTTATGATATCAAAAATGACAAAATCATAGGGTTTCACGAAGTTGATGGTATACAATCACCGTCACCGGCCAAATATGCCTTAGTAGTTTTAGTGCGGGGTATTTTTGTAAAATGGTCCCAACCAATAGGATTTGCTTTAGTTTCAGAATGCAAAAATGATGATAATATATCTAAATGGATTGATAAAATTATTGTAAAACTTCTTGAAATGGGCTTGAAAATAAGAGCCTTTGTGTCAGATCTTGGACCAGATCTACTGAATGCAGCAAAAAAAAGAGGAATTTCAAGTGATAAAACGTACTTCAACATTGATGAACATAAAATTTATTATATTTTTGATGCACCTCATTTAATCAAACTGGTTCGAAATAATTTGATAACATATGATTTTCAATTCCAAGGGGCAGCTGCAAAATTTGAACACATTGTAAAATTCTATGAGTCTGACCAAAAGAATAGTTTTAAACAAGCGTATAAATTGACCAACAGTCATATTAATCCATCAAATTTTGAAAAGATGAAAGTTCGCTTTGCGACTCAACTCCTAAGTAGATCAGTGGCAGCAGGATTATCAACATATGTAAATCTAAAAATCTTAGACGAATCAGCCCAACACACAGTTAAATTAATAATGTTAATGAACGATCTTTTTGATGTCTTGAATTCGTCGGTCATCCGTCACACTTATAAACACAAACGTGCTTTTCGCGGGGATGACAGTCAAATAAATTTTTTAAATGATATGCTGCTATTTTTCCAAACATTAAAGTTAGTCAACCCTAAAAATGGACATGATAGGACAAAAAGTGTTAAATTTATTCAAGGGTTTCAAATTACAATTAAATCTATTTTACAACTCTACCAAGACCTCAAACAAGAAGGATATAAGTATTTACTGACTAGGCGCCTCAATCAAGATATAATTGAAAATTTTTTTGGAAAAATTAGATCGAAAAATGGTAGGGCCACCGAACCCACCAGCAGGCAATTTATATCTGCGTTTCGCAAAATTTATTTTGCTGATCTTAGTGACCCTCCAAAAGAAGGCAATTGTGCTCAAGACTTGTCAAAATTTCTTGTGCACATTGAAGATTTCAGAACTGGAGTGAATGTTTCAAGAAATGATGTCAACCCTCCAACTATCGACGACCAAGTTGATTTTCAAGAAATCGTGCGTTCTGATTATACGCAATTTGACATTCCTGAAAAGAATGCGTTTTTTTATGTCTGTGGGGCATTGTTAAAGAAGTGCAGGGATCACCATAACGATTGCGAATTATTCAAAACATACCTAGATGTTCGTCAACAGTCTCCCAACGTTGGTGTGGATTCAATGTACACTTCATACAGAAATTTCGCAACTGACAAAAACTTACTGGTGTTTCCGCCTGAAGATTTTGTGGAAAATATTGAAAGATTGGAGCAGGTATTTTCCGAAACTTTCAAAAAACAATATTTAAATAGCAAAATTGGGTTTTCAATTTATAAAGAAATGAATGAGGTCGAATTTTCACTGCCCTGCCCATGCTTCCCAAAAGAATATTTATTGAAATTATTCATTAGAATGAGAATATATTTCACGCTTAAATTCAATAACCAAGCCTTTAAAACGTCTAGAAACCGAAGAAAGTATTTTAGCGTTGCTAACTTGTAAATGTGTTTTAAGTGTATAAATTAATTTTATTAACAGTTAAATGAAGTTTTATTTATTACTACCTAGCATAATCGACGTTTTTCTAAGTAATTGATTAACCAAAATAAAAACTTTTAGGTACTAATAATTCCGACTATACAAACCTTTTACAAATGATGTACCTATACTTTATCTACTTACTAGTATTTAGATAAAGTATAGGTTTTTTTTCAAAATGTCGAGACGCAACTATTTACTATTATTTCATATAGTCACATACTTACTTACTAAAATTGTATTATAAATAATAGCATTGAATTTGCACTGAGCTCCTGGTCTATTGGAGTTCTTTGTAAATTGCCGCGCAGACACATGCCGCCGTCACGTGCCACGCACAAAGGATGCCGCCGCCCGCCGCCATTTGCCTGTCGCCTTTCATAATGAACGCGTGCGCAGCGGTGGCGATCAATCAAAGTATACCAATTAAATAGAGTACCTAGATAATTATTTTGTTTGACAGTGATCTGATGAGTAAAATTAACAGATTGTTTTAAACGCGTACTAATTAAATAGTACTAGTTGATTCTATTGATACATAAAATGCCTTAAACACGAGAGTGGTTTTATGAAACGAGCCGAAATATCGTTGCGTTACTTACATGTACACGTACCAATACTAATTTATTTAAACTATTATACTTAATAACATTAACATCAGATGTGTGCGATCAGATAGTTTCATATTGAAATAAGTAACTTTTACTAGGTTGACCTCGAACGATTGTTCGTTCGATCGAGGTCAACCTAATAAAAGTTACGTTCGTAGTAAGTAGGTATTTTACAGAACCGACGAGCGGCAGCCCTGTGCCTTAAGCAACCGTAGGTATCGCGCGCTCCTAAACGGCGAAGACGAACTACTTAGTTGTCTATATACTTTGATACTGGTCTATACTTTAAGGAAAGAATTGCACAATGTGATTTTTTTATCATCATTATGAAAAATTCTTCCTATTATCAGTCAAAGACCTTTGACTTGACTTGTATATTTTAGATAATGAAACATGCAAGAATATAATTATTAAACACAAACCAGCTTCTTACTTTTAATGTATATGAATAATTAAACTCTTTTTGGTCCATGACTTACTAGCTCTTACCCGTGAAAAGGTAAAAGACTAACTAACAGACGAACATACCTTCGGATCTATAATATTAGCTTGGATAGTTGTGAACACTATTCCCAAAAACGAATAATAATGCATACTATAAAACTCAACAATATTCTTTACGTTTTTATTGTTAGATAAATAAATAATCACTGATTGCCACCAAAACACAAGAAACACATCATCAAACAATATTTTTTATGTCACACCTGACCATATAGTGACTTTTTGCGCACGCTACGCGTACGGAAAAAGCCGCTTTCTGGACAAGTGTAGACATAAAATGATGTAAACAACACGGGAGGTAATGAAGAAAGCCCTCGATCGCATATTTACGTCCCTCGCTTACAGCTCGGGCCGCAAACATCTGCGATCTCGGCCTTTCTTTGTATTACCACCCTAGTTGTGTAATGTACTATTATGTTATGATATCCTATTCCAGGCAAAACAAAAAGCAACCTAGGATGGACTCCACTCATCCTGGCCTCGTATTTTGGACACGTGGAGGTGGTGGAGGCACTACTAGAGGCCGGCGTGGACGTCGACGACGTCAACGAGGCCGGAGACACGGCGCTGCATAAGGCCTCTTTCATAGGGAATGAGGTAAGTGCTACTAGTTCTTCAGAAAAAGTAAATATCGATTCGGAACTAGATGGACTCTGCCTATGCTGGCCTCGCATTTTCGGCACGTGGAGGTGGTATAGACAGTGATAGAGGCAGCCGCAGACGTCGACAACGTCAAAAAGACCAGACATGGGCAATGAAGTAGGATTTACTAACCATCAAGGCAAATTTCGCTTTAGTCTGGTTGTGATGACGACGTGAATAGGGGCTGCAACAATGCGCTTCATACTATTTAGTAGACCTTAATTGTTTTGGACCGTATAATGTGATCGCAAGACGTTGATTGTTCCATCCGGCTCCCATTGAAGTGCCCTGATTCTCCCATAATATCGCGGTTGATGTTTTTTATGATTTTGGTACTATGTCGTTTTTACAGGAGCTAGTGATCCTCCTTCTAAAATACAAGGCCGACGTGAATGTAATGAACGGCGAGGGTCGGACTGCGTGCGACGTGTGCAAGACCAGGGATGTCCAGCGGCTTCTAGAGGCGGCGCAGCGCTCCGAGCGGCACGAGCGGGAGCGGAAACTGCTCAACGCTGCCAAAGCGGGGCAGATCCAGGAAATACAGGAGTTGGTGAGTGGGTAGCCTTGTTGTGAAGGACTGTACAAGACCGGGGATGTTTAATACCTTCGGTGGGTAGCGCATTGGTCAGAGCGGCATAAGCGGGAGCGGAAACTCCTCACCACACCAGCTCAACGCTGCCAAAGCGGGGCAGATCCAGGAGATACAGGAGTTGGTGAATAGGTAGCCTTATTGTGAAGGGCAGCGTGCAAGCCCGGGGATGTTTAATAGCATCGAGGGGCAGCGCATAGGTTGGAGCGGCACGAACAGGAGCGGAACCTGCTCAACACTACCAAAGCGGGGCAGATCCAGGAGATACAGGAGGTGGTGAGTGGGTAGCCGTGTTGTGAAGGACAGCGTGCAAGAGCGCATTGGTCCGAGTGGCATAAGCGGTAGCGGAAACTGCACAACGCTGCCAAAGCGGGGCAGATCCAGGAGACAGATGAGTTGAGGAGTGGATAGCCTTGTTGAGGGTAGATTAGGAGTGCAAGATGTGCGACACTAGAGATGTTCAGATGTTTCTCCGCTAAAATACGAATCATATTCACGAGATACAATAGGTGGCAATTAGTTGAAAAGCCTCTGAATGCGATACATAGGCCGAAGGAAACAGAGATAGATCATATGATTTTTATACCTCTTGTATAATGTAGACTGACTACCTAATTTTCTTCCAGCTAAGCAGCTCCAATCCTCCCAACATCAACTGCGTGGACGCACAAGGCAACACGTGTCTCCACTGCGCCGCGTACCGAGGCCACGCCCGCCTCGCCGTGTTGCTGCTACAGAACGGAGTCGACACCACACTGAAGAATAATAGCGGTGAGTCCCCAAGAACGGCTGTAGGTTGCCCGACATCAACTGTGGTTGCACAGGGCAATAGGTGACTATATATATATATATATATAGAACCGGATATGGTGCCATTCTGTGGAATGGTCCTAAATGCCTCAATGGACATTTTTCGTCTAATAAATCTCATTTGTTTAACAGGTCAGCTCGCGATAGACATGGCGAAAGACCAGGAGATGCGTGACGTGCTGAGCGTGCGGCCGGTGCAGCGGCTGCAGCGCACGGCGGCACGGTTCGAGGGGCCGCTGCTGAAGCGTTCCCGCTTCCTGGGCTGGAGGCCTGTCTGGGTGAGCGTCAGCTAGCTAGATGCTGAATTGGTTCTTCGAGTTTCAAAGCTATGGATCCCTCATTACTTTTTTGGTTTCTGCAAAAATGTTAAAGTAATAGTTCTGCTTTCAACCAATTCCTCGTCTACGTCACATAGTTAATAATTTGAATAGATTTGCGCATCATCTCACATTTTATATGTCAACGGTGGTCCGGCCGGCTCAAAAACTATGCCATTCAAAAATCTTTGACCCCAAAGTTATGGCTCACCAAAATATGAAATTAAAATTTAGTCAATAATGTTTATGAGACTTGCAATTTGAAATATATGAGTGTTCTGCTCTTCGGCCGGAAAACGTCACCTTGCTGGCCGCTGCGCTAAACGAAGATGCCGCTTTTTGGCTTCGTCGAACAGGAAAATAAAACCTTGGCCAGTAAATAAGAAAGCCTCAGATCAAATGTTCAATTACATGTGATCTGAGTATTTTTTTTACTTTACTGGCTTCGGTATGTAATTGTTCCTCAGGCGGTGTTGCAACGTGGCGTGCTGATGTACTACGGGTCTCGGGCGGAAGCGGCGCGGGAGGGCGGGCGGTGGCGCGCCAGGAAGTACCTCGACGGTGCCGCCGTCACCGCGCCCGACCAGGAGCCCGCGCTGCTGCTGGCGGCCTTCAGCGACGGCGACCAGCACCGCCTGTGCGTGCCGCGCCAGCCCGAGCGGGACGCCGCCGCCGCCAGGCAGGTCGGTGCACAGACAAGGGGCGCACGGAGACGGGCGGGACAGTGCATAGCAGTGGCGTGGCGTTCAAAGAACTCGATTCCTACCGGCTTGCTTAATATTAGGCACTTGACCACCTTACTCTACAGCTCTTAAGGAAAATGTACCCCAAATCTGCACCGGCTTGCCCAAGGATATCTTTTACGCCACGCCACTGGTGCATAGAGACAGGTCGGTCAGTGCAGAGACGAGGGGCAGTGCACTGAGATAGATGGGTCAGTACCCAGAGTGGCAGGCTGGTCAATGCACAGATAGAGGCGGGTCAGTACTCAGAGGCAGCGGAACAGGACACAGAGACGGCCAGGTCAGTACACAGACACAAGCGGGTCAATACACAGAGATAGGCGGGTCAATACAGGTACCGGCGGGTAAGCAGTATACAGAGACAGGCGGTATGTTGTTCGATTAGGCGAAGAAAGCCGAACCGATTTAGAAGAATACATTATTGGTTTACAAGGGTATAATTCTCAGGTGCTATTATCACCAGGTCAGGATCTGATGATGGGATCTTGAATAAATCGAAGGAACTCTTAAATGATTATCCTAATTTATTAAATAGAAGTTACTAGTCGATTGTTTTAAATTGTGTATTAATTTGGTTCCAGTCGTGGATAACGGCTCTAAACGAGCACATCGCATATTCGGGCCACTACCTGTGGGCGGGCGCGTCGCCAGACACCGCCAAGGAGGCCACCGAGGATATGGAGGACGAGTGCAAACCCCTAGGTTGGTAATGTAAAATATTCATCGAAGCGCACTAAGAGCCTCCGCACATTGGGTCACTAATGGCGGCTACAGCCCGGCCACTGGTGGTCGCCAAACGCAGCGAGGTTTTCATACGTTGGTTTTCATACGTTTTGTATGACATCGGCGTATACCTGGTGTTCGAGTGGTGTCGTTTGGGCCACAACCTTAGGGCTGCAATCTCCAAAATTACCACCTCCAGCTAGGACAAAAATCCCCGGATCTTGGAGCTCAAAGCTCGGATACGTCAACAGCAACGCAGTTTTTTTAATTAGCTCCAGTTAGCGGGCAATTAGCTCCCGCGAGCAGCGAGTAGCAAGCGGCCGCGTTTAGTGACCCAATATGTGCGGTCGCTCTAAAAAAGCAACGCCAACGTCCAACGTTCCGACTCTATCTGGATAAACACTCTTAATACGCGTCTTAGAAAATACTTCAAACTCAAACCGCGAAAGTAAGTCTGTTGCAATCTAGGTCGTCAAAAACTGCGGCGGTTCAATAACTCAAGAAAGTGGTCTACCAATTTCCGACTTTATTGAGTGGTATTAGAGTTTAAAAGTGATATAGCTCACTTATTGGCTTACTGTACTTGTTATATCATGAATATGACTGTGTGGAAATGTGAAGTTTTCAGCTAATTTAATATCGATTCCAGGGTCGATGCAAGATGCGCTAACCGCCGCGACCAATAGCCTAGCGCTGTTAGACACTCAGCTACGCGAGTGCGGCGCTATAGTCGCCGCTCTAGACAAGTCGGTCAACGTGGGCAACTCCCTACACCACTCCGCTTACATGGTGAGTTGCCGGGGCGATTCAAGACGCTGTTGCGCTGCAACAATGCTGCGCAGCTACTCTAGTGCGGCGCTATAAAGTCGCCGTCAATAGAATTTGCTAACTATGTAAACAAAAGGCGTAACTTTGTTTTGTCACTGTTTCTCCTTGAATGTTCACACCACCTCATCAAACAAACTGAAACCATACACTATTTAAACGGTCGTTGCCGTAAAATACAAAACCATACAATAAATAATTGAATCTTGGATATTTCATTAAAAGTTTGAAATTTGATTATACATAGGTTATTATGACATAATGGAATGACGTTTTTGTTTCTTTTAAATTCTACGATTGTCTATGATGATAGCGTTGTGACTAAAGTTGTTGATATTACACACTACCTAACTTACGCTCTGTACCTAAGAAAATAACTTGAAATATCTAGACGCCATCATCGATAGAGCTACGGATGAAATAACGGCACCTTTTGTGATAAATACTGGAGGATACATAATCTTCAAGTAACGATTCGTCTTCTGATTAAGCAAATTAAAAATACTTGTTTCTTGCGTTCGATACTTTAATAGTCCATATGTTTTGACATAAAAGAGTAAAGTAAGAGTCTTGCCCATCACTAGTAAATTCATCATTCAGAGATAATTTCAATATGGCGGTTTATTTACAAAGTTAGCAAATTCTATTGACGGCGACTTTAGTCGCCGCTCTAGTCCCAAAAGTACCGGGACTTTTATTTTCACGTCCCGCTTCTTTGCTCGGTTTAAAATACCGGGAAATCCCGGTACTTTCGGTACCGGTATTTCCCGGGAGCAAACCCTACAATGAAATTCAGGATTGGCAACTTCTACTTATGTTTGCAGCGGTTCCAGCACGCGTGCGGCACGGGCGCGGAGGCGCTGGGCTCCCTGCGGCACTGCGCGGCGCTCGTGGCGCAGGCCAGGGACGCAGACTCCGCGAGGCTCAACCGAGAGGTATCTCATCTTTGGCGAGAGTGACTCACCCCGCGATTTGGCCTCGTGCCCCTCGTGGCCTTGAGACCCCTGTAGGGGGCCTTAGCGAGCGACAAGAAAGTGCACGTGACGTTGCACACTACCTCGGAACACCGAGGTCGCCCCCAGAAGTCGTCGGCAACGTCAAGGGTCTGCTAGGCTTTCTGGTGGAGCTGGGTTGGCAAGAGTAGTGCCATCAACCCATCACGCAAAATAGGCGTTTGTCGTAGAGTTGCGGAAAATAAGCCCGCGTTAACCTATAACCTATATAGTACAAGTTATGCGATAGAGAGAGAGAGAGAGAGAGAGACTGTCGGATGTGGTGCGTTCCGTTCGGTGGTCGGACCCGAACGACAGCTATATGTATATTTTAACAGTTCTGTAAGTTTTCAGATTTACCTACGTTTCACAAATAAAATACTTTGACCAGTCCTAGTTACGTTGTTTTTGTAAACATCCCTTCAATGAATCACGGTGGTTTGGTTCAATATGTTTGTGAATTTCAGATTGAACGTAACAGAGTGTTGGAAGAGGCTTTAGCTGCATTGGCGAGGACTCACCACGCCTTGGAAATGTCAGTCGCTGAAGAACTCACCAAGGTAAATATGAAAAACTCTTAATTTTCAGCTAGCCTAATGTTTTTTTTAATGCTCACTTTGTATTGTTATAGAGTAAAAGAAAGAAGAAATCGCCGTCACAGAATGATTCGAAGGAAAACTTCTTTGACGTGTTTGAAGGTGAGCAAAAAGTCAATTCTCAAACGTTTTGTTGTTATTTTTTCATATTAATAGGATTATTAATAATGGAAATGTGAAAAGTAGAGGTTTGGATGTTAGTTATTAATTAAGTAACGCCGAAACAATTGTATGGATTGAGAGGAAATTTGACGTAAAATAAATCTAGGATAGAAACCTCCCTTAGGCCAATAATGTAAATAACGCGGGCGAGGCTGAGGTTAAATGCTAGTAGATAATAAACTCTTAATAGACAAGGAAAAATTTTGTTAAGTGTGAAATAGTACATTACATAACTAGGGTCAGCGTGCGGAAAAAGCCACTTTATGACCAGGTGTCGCATAAAATTATAAGTACGTTTATTTTTACATCAGACACGGATGACGATGATGACACGCTGGTAACGGCGGGGCTGTCCAGCCCACTCGGCGCGTTGAGCCCGTGGGGCAGCAGCCCGGACCTGCTGCGGCGGACGCCCATTGGCAGCCTCGATGGTGAGTGCTGATGATGATGATGACACGGTGTTAGCTGTCTAGCCCGATCGGCGCTGGGCCTGTGGGCCAGCAGCATGGACCTGCTGCGCCGGACGCCCATCGGCAGCCTCGATGGTGAGTGCTGATGATGATGATGATGACATTGTGATAGCTGTCCAGCCCGCTCGGCGCTGAGCCCGTGGGGCAGCCTAAAGTGCACCTACTATGCAAAAAAACCTGTGCAGTTGTCGTTTAATTACGACTAGTAGTAGGATATTGTATGACTGTTTTGAAAAACATAGGTAAATCTTGACATTCATAGGTGCATTAATATTGAAGAACTTTGACTTTGACAGGAAACGTGACGCCGACCAAATAAAATGGCGTGCCCCCTTATCAGTAAATCTTGACATTCATAGGTGCATTTTAATATGCCTCAATGGGCTAGACGGCTAAAAAAACTGTTTAGTCCGTCAGTTAGATTATTAAAAAATATTGTACACGTATTTTTCTTTTGTTTGATAAACAAAAAATCACGAGGATAGAGTACTTACAAGCTTCGAGTGACGTCACTCCTAGGTACAATTTTCACCTAGGAGTGACGTCACAAGCCGCCACTCCAGAAGTTTGATGATCCATAACTTTGTCGATTCTTAATATTTTGATAAACCAAAAAATACGTGTCCCATATTTTTCCATAATCTAAGTGACGGTCTAAATAGAATTATATAGTTTTAACCCAGTCGTCATCCCTATTGAAGAATAAAGAACTTCGACTTTGTCAGGAGACGTGACGCCGACCAACGAACAAAATGGCGGGTCCCCGCTGTCAGGATCGCCGACGTCGCTGCACACGGCGCTCAGCCCCGCGTCGTCCCGCGGCACGCTCGTGTCGCAGGGCGGCCACGTCTACAGGAACGCCAGGCCGCACCGCCGCTCCAACAACCCCAGGTCAGTGCCCTGTAGCCCACCACGTCGCTGCACACGGCGCTGAGCCCCGCGTCGTCCCGCGGCACGCTCGTGTCGCAGGGCGGCCACGTCTACAGGAACGCCAGGCCGCACCGCCGCTCCAACAACCCCAGGTCAGTGCCCTGTAGCCCACCACGTCGCTGCACACGGCGCTCAGCCCCGCGTCGTCCCGCGGCACGCTCGTGTCGCAGGGCGGCCACGTCTACAGGAACGCCAGGCCGCACCGCCGCTCCAACAACCCCAGGTCAGTGCCCTGTAGCCCACCACGTCGCTGCACACGGCGCTCAGCCCCGCGTCGTCCCGCGGCACGCTCGTGTCGCAGGGCGGCCACGTCTACAGGAACGCCAGGCCGCACCGCCGCTCCAACAACCCCAGGTCAGTGCCCTGTAGCCCACCACGTCGCTGCACACGGCGCTCAGCCCCGCGTCGTCCCGCGGCACGCTCGTGTCGCAGGGCGGCCACGTCTACAGGAACGCCAGGCCGCACCGCCGCTCCAACAACCCCAGGTCAGTGCCCTGTAGCCCACCACGTCGCTGCACACGGCGCTGAGCCCCGCGTCGTCCCGCGGCACGCTCGTGTCGCAGGGCGGCCACGTCTACAGGAACGCCAGGCCGCACCGCCGCTCCAACAACCCCAGGTCAGTGCCCTGTAGCCCACCACGTCGCTGCACACGGCGCTCAGCCCCGCGTCGTCCCGCGGCACGCTCGTGTCGCAGGGCGGCCACGTCTACAGGAACGCCAGGCCGCACCGCCGCTCCAACAACCCCAGGTCAGTGCCCTGTAGCCCACCACGTCGCTGCACACGGCGCTGAGCCCCGCGTCGTCCCGCGGCACGCTCGTGTCGCAGGGCGGCCACGTCTACAGGAACGCCAGGCCGCACCGCCGCTCCAACAACCCCAGGTCAGTGCCCTGTAGCCCACCACGTCGCTGCACACGGCGCTCAGCCCCGCGTCGTCCCGCGGCACGCTCGTGTCGCAGGGCGGCCACGTCTACAGGAACGCCAGGCCGCACCGCCGCTCCAACAACCCCAGGTCAGTGCCCTGTAGCCCACCACGTCGCTGCACACGGCGCTCAGCCCCGCGTCGTCCCGCGGCACGCTCGTGTCGCAGGGCGGCCACGTCTACAGGAACGCCAGGCCGCACCGCCGCTCCAACAACCCCAGGTCAGTGCCCTGTAGCCCACCACGTCGCTGCACACGGCGCTCAGCCCCGCGTCGTCCCGCGGCACGCTCGTGTCGCAGGGCGGCCACGTCTACAGGAACGCCAGGCCGCACCGCCGCTCCAACAACCCCAGGTCAGTGCCCTGTAGCCCACCACGTCGCTGCACACGGCGCTGAGCCCCGCGTCGTCCCGCGGCACGCTCGTGTCGCAGGGCGGCCACGTCTACAGGAACGCCAGGCCGCACCGCCGCTCCAACAACCCCAGGTCAGTGCCCTGTAGCCCACCACGTCGCTGCACACGGCGCTCAGCCCCGCGTCGTCCCGCGGCACGCTCGTGTCGCAGGGCGGCCACGTCTACAGGAACGCCAGGCCGCACCGCCGCTCCAACAACCCCAGGTCAGTGCCCTGTAGCCCACCACGTCGCTGCACACGGCGCTGAGCCCCGCGTCGTCCCGCGGCACGCTCGTGTCGCAGGGCGGCCACGTCTACAGGAACGCCAGGCCGCACCGCCGCTCCAACAACCCCAGGTCAGTGCCCTGTAGCCCACCACGTCGCTGCACACGGCGCTCAGCCCCGCGTCGTCCCGCGGCACGCTCGTGTCGCAGGGCGGCCACGTCTACAGGAACGCCAGGCCGCACCGCCGCTCCAACAACCCCAGGTCAGTGCCCTGTAGCCCACCACGTCGCTGCACACGGCGCTCAGCCCCGCGTCGTCCCGCGGCACGCTCGTGTCGCAGGGCGGCCACGTCTACAGGAACGCCAGGCCGCACCGCCGCTCCAACAACCCCAGGTCAGTGCCCTGTAGCCCACCACGTCGCTGCACACGGCGCTCAGCCCCGCGTCGTCCCGCGGCACGCTCGTGTCGCAGGGCGGCCACGTCTACAGGAACGCCAGGCCGCACCGCCGCTCCAACAACCCCAGGTCAGTGCCCTGTAGCCCACCACGTCGCTGCACACGGCGCTCAGCCCCGCGTCGTCCCGCGGCACGCTCGTGTCGCAGGGCGGCCACGTCTACAGGAACGCCAGGCCGCACCGCCGCTCCAACAACCCCAGGTCAGTGCCCTGTAGCCCACCACGTCGCTGCACACGGCGCTGAGCCCCGCGTCGTCCCGCGGCACGCTCGTGTCGCAGGGCGGCCACGTCTACAGGAACGCCAGGCCGCACCGCCGCTCCAACAACCCCAGGTCAGTGCCCTGTAGCCCACCACGTCGCTGCACACGGCGCTCAGCCCCGCGTCGTCCCGCGGCACGCTCGTGTCGCAGGGCGGCCACGTCTACAGGAACGCCAGGCCGCACCGCCGCTCCAACAACCCCAGGTCAGTGCCCTGTAGCCCACCACGTCGCTGCACACGGCGCTCAGCCCCGCGTCGTCCCGCGGCACGCTCGTGTCGCAGGGCGGCCACGTCTACAGGAACGCCAGGCCGCACCGCCGCTCCAACAACCCCAGGTCAGTGCCCTGTAGCCCACCACGTCGCTGCACACGGCGCTGAGCCCCGCGTCGTCCCGCGGCACGCTCGTGTCGCAGGGCGGCCACGTCTACAGGAACGCCAGGCCGCACCGCCGCTCCAACAACCCCAGGTCAGTGCCCTGTAGCCCACCACGTCGCTGCACACGGCGCTCAGCCCCGCGTCGTCCCGCGGCACGCTCGTGTCGCAGGGCGGCCACGTCTACAGGAACGCCAGGCCGCACCGCCCCTCCAACAACCCCAGGTCAGTGCCCTGTAGCCCACCACGTCGCTGCACACGGCGCTCAGCCCCGCGTCGTCCCGCGGCACGCTCGTGTCGCAGGGCGGCCACGTCTACAGGAACGCCAGGCCGCACCGCCGCTCCAACAACCCCAGGTCAGTGCCCTGTAGCCCACCACGTCGCTGCACACGGCGCTGAGCCCCGCGTCGTCCCGCGGCACGCTCGTGTCGCAGGGCGGCCACGTCTACAGGAACGCCAGGCCGCACCGCCGCTCCAACAACCCCAGGTCAGTGCCCTGTAGCCCACCACGTCGCTGCACACGGCGCTCAGCCCCGCGTCGTCCCGCGGCACGCTCGTGTCGCAGGGCGGCCACGTCTACAGGAACGCCAGGCCGCACCGCCGCTCCAACAACCCCAGGTCAGTGCCCTGTAGCCCACCACGTCGCTGCACACGGCGCTCAGCCCCGCGTCGTCCCGCGGCACGCTCGTGTCGCAGGGCGGCCACGTCTACAGGAACGCCAGGCCGCACCGCCGCTCCAACAACCCCAGGTCAGTGCCCTGTAGCCCACCACGTCGCTGCACACGGCGCTCAGCCCCGCGTCGTCCCGCGGCACGCTCGTGTCGCAGGGCGGCCACGTCTACAGGAACGCCAGGCCGCACCGCCGCTCCAACAACCCCAGGTCAGTGCCCTGTAGCCCACCACGTCGCTGCACACGGCGCTGAGCCCCGCGTCGTCCCGCGGCACGCTCGTGTCGCAGGGCGGCCACGTCTACAGGAACGCCAGGCCGCACCGCCGCTCCAACAACCCCAGGTCAGTGCCCTGTAGCCCACCACGTCGCTGCACACGGCGCTGAGCCCCGCGTCGTCCCGCGGCACGCTCGTGTCGCAGGGCGGCCACGTCTACAGGAACGCCAGGCCGCACCGCCGCTCCAACAACCCCAGGTCAGTGCCCTGTAGCCCACCACGTCGCTGCACACGGCGCTCAGCCCCGCGTCGTCCCGCGGCACGCTCGTGTCGCAGGGCGGCCACGTCTACAGGAACGCCAGGCCGCACCGCCGCTCCAACAACCCCAGGTCAGTGCCCTGTAGCCCACCACGTCGCTGCACACGGCGCTGAGCCCCGCGTCGTCCCGCGGCACGCTCGTGTCGCAGGGCGGCCACGTCTACAGGAACGCCAGGCCGCACCGCCGCTCCAACAACCCCAGGTCAGTGCCCTGTAGCCCACCACGTCGCTGCACACGGCGCTCAGCCCCGCGTCGTCCCGCGGCACGCTCGTGTCGCAGGGCGGCCACGTCTACAGGAACGCCAGGCCGCACCGCCGCTCCAACAACCCCAGGTCAGTGCCCTGTAGCCCACCACGTCGCTGCACACGGCGCTGAGCCCCGCGTCGTCCCGCGGCACGCTCGTGTCGCAGGGCGGCCACGTCTACAGGAACGCCAGGCCGCACCGCCGCTCCAACAACCCCAGGTCAGTGCCCTGTAGCCCACCACGTCGCTGCACACGGCGCTCAGCCCCGCGTCGTCCCGCGGCACGCTCGTGTCGCAGGGCGGCCACGTCTACAGGAACGCCAGGCCGCACCGCCGCTCCAACAACCCCAGGTCAGTGCCCTGTAGCCCACCACGTCGCTGCACACGGCGCTCAGCCCCGCGTCGTCCCGCGGCACGCTCGTGTCGCAGGGCGGCCACGTCTACAGGAACGCCAGGCCGCACCGCCGCTCCAACAACCCCAGGTCAGTGCCCTGTAGCCCACCACGTCGCTGCACACGGCGCTGAGCCCCGCGTCGTCCCGCGGCACGCTCGTGTCGCAGGGCGGCCACGTCTACAGGAACGCCAGGCCGCACCGCCGCTCCAACAACCCCAGGTCAGTGCCCTGTAGCCCACCACGTCGCTGCACACGGCGCTCAGCCCCGCGTCGTCCCGCGGCACGCTCGTGTCGCAGGGCGGCCACGTCTACAGGAACGCCAGGCCGCACCGCCGCTCCAACAACCCCAGGTCAGTGCCCTGTAGCCCACCACGTCGCTGCACACGGCGCTGAGCCCCGCGTCGTCCCGCGGCACGCTCGTGTCGCAGGGCGGCCACGTCTACAGGAACGCCAGGCCGCACCGCCGCTCCAACAACCCCAGGTCAGTGCCCTGTAGCCCACCACGTCGCTGCACACGGCGCTCAGCCCCGCGTCGTCCCGCGGCACGCTCGTGTCGCAGGGCGGCCACGTCTACAGGAACGCCAGGCCGCACCGCCGCTCCAACAACCCCAGGTCAGTGCCCTGTAGCCCACCACGTCGCTGCACACGGCGCTGAGCCCCGCGTCGTCCCGCGGCACGCTCGTGTCGCAGGGCGGCCACGTCTACAGGAACGCCAGGCCGCACCGCCGCTCCAGCAACCCCAGGTCAGTGCCCTAAAGTACACCAGTAGTAAACCTATAGGGAACGTGCACGAACTTATAAGTGGCAGCTAGAGTCCGATAGAAATTTCGGTTTGGGTTTCGGCCTAGTTTCGGCAAAAATACGGGTTTCGGCAAAAATACGGGTTTCGGCTTAGTTTTGGTTCCGTCTGCCATCTGGCCGAAACTACGGCTGAAACCAAAACTGAATTTGAGGGCTGTCGTGCTGCGATCGGACAAGCACATTTCAAAAATCACAGATAATTTATTTGAAATAAGAAGTTGTAATATGGTTTAATTAACGATTAGTCTAAATATCGCAAACTAAGTGATTAATGTGTTATTTAAAAATGAAGACTGATATGACTGATTATGATAGTCATTTTTTTCTTTCCACGAAAACATGACCTTTTATGGAAGTTTCGGTTTCGGTTCTGGTTTCGGCCGAAACTCAGATCAAAGCCGAAATTAATTTTCGGTTTCGGCCGTGAAAACTAGTTTCGGTCGGACACTAGTGGCAGACTAAACGACAAAAGAGACACGGGTGGAAAATAAAGGAATCTATCACCCCTGTCAAATCAAGCTGTCAATGACAATATCTAAGTGTCAATGTCAAATATAGTAAGTCGCACACTGACGTTAATTGTCCTTCATCGCGATAAATTAACGGCGTTTCCGTCAATGTGGCCCCGGCATGAGAGGGTACTTGATTTTTATTGGCGGCACCAGTTGACAGCACCTTCGTCGTGCACGTTCCCTATACAACTCTTGTTGGTTTGCTACAGAAGAAACTTCCAGAAGTAATGAACAGATATCGGAAGGGGTAAGCGTGGTCAAACTGTCCCTAGCAAAAAATGTTTTTTTACCGGATTATTGTTCAACGGATCAAATGTTTTTGAGGGTTACAATTTAGTTAAAGCACATACATACATGCACTTAATGTATGTATGTGCATACATACATTAAGGCAAATAATCCGGTAAAAGGAAAATATTTTTTCAGCTTAGGGTAGTTAGACCATGCTTGTTTGAATGTAAAGTTATAAAATGCAACCCCGCTATACCCTTTGGTGGCATTTTCAGTGCAGGCATCACGACATAGTGCCATAGGAGTGAGATGATATTAAGTAGTATCAATCTGAAGAGTGACGGATGAAACACTTCTGACCAAGCAATTTTTCAGTATCGTAGATTGTATTATCATCCAACAATGACTTAAAAAAATATTTATACTAATAATTCTAACTGCGCTTATAAAATGGAACGTGACGTCTTGGAATACTACATCTTTTTTTATTACGTTATATGTTTCTTACTGTACTTCAGTTAAGTACGTTAATTTATCCCCCTAATTTCTCTTAATTCTGATTTGTAATCATGTTAATTTCCTTATTTTTATGTTTTGTTTCAGTTCACACTGGTCCATTTAGGTAACCGATTGGTAATTATACTTTGAAGTTCAATCACGAAATCTGTTTGAAAATAATAGCGTATAGAAGTTGCACTTCGAATTTGAACAGCAAAATGTACACCTAATGCTCAGATATTAAAAAAGGGAAATTATAAGTCAAGCCGCAGATTTATTTCTTGGCCACGTGCTCAAACTTCTCATTTTATAACTAAGCAACGGGAAAATGAGATAGCCTCTAATAAATTAATTCGTCTCTTTTACAACGCCAACTAAATATTCTTTAGAAAGCGTCAAACAAAGATCAACAATTATCTTAACTTGCCTTCTTGTTTATATATTGCCACCTAATTTACTAACTCAGCCATGGATTTTACATTTCATCACCATTTTACGTTTTACGGCTTCAACACAAAGTCCTCAAAAAAATATAATTCAAGCTTCCATTGACAACATCATTTATTATAACTTAGCATGTAAAATAATACATCATATTCTGTTATCGAGAAAATAGCCACTTCAAAATTTGGCGCGAGTGCGCGAGACGACAGTGACCGGCCATTTGCACCAATCAGAGAGCGCCATTCATGTACCGACGAGTTAGTCACAGGGTTGCCAGACGTACGAGGTTCCTTGTACAAATACGAGATTTGTGGTCTGCTGTACGAGGTACGAGGACACTATTAGGCTCGTACGAAATTGTACGAGGTTTTGGGTTAGGAAGCTTTTTTACCATTTCCACATACAAAATTTCGTTAGACTCTGTGCGGAAAGAGAATAGGATTTAGATTGGGGGGCGCTGTAATGCTTTTCTAGGTATTCCCTTGACTTGTCTAAATTTTTTTTGTCTAATTTCAGTTTGTCTAACAACTTTTACTATAATGAATTTTTTGTCTAAAGTCAATATCTATAAATTCATTTTTCATAATTATTGTTTTGTCGAAACTCGTTTTACCTAAATTATCATTTGCATAACTCTTGTTTTGTCGAATATTATTTTATCTAAAACTCACTTTGTCGATTCTTATTTTAACTAATCATTATATAGCCGAATATCATTTTAACTAAATTTTTTTTGTCTAAAATAAGCGTGTTTTGTATGGGTAATTTTTCTCTAAATTTGATAATTACCAAGATAAATGACGGATTGTAAAATGTAAAATTTTCAATGATGGAATATTATGTATACGATATTAGCCTGCGAAAATCCGAATCTAGGGCTCTCGCTGGTTAGGACGCGTGCCGACACAGCGCGCCCTAGAGTGTTTTTATAAAGCCGGAGGCGTGGAGGGAGAGCAGCCCTCGCCCGCCATGACGAAGCGCGGGAACGAGTGAGGCGAGCGGCTGAGGCTGGTCGCCGAAGGCGACCAACAAGCCGAAGCTGCGGAGCCGAGTGAAGTGACCGTGCGCCGTCATGCAAGGGCGGAAGGGCTGCTGTTCCCGCAGCGCCGGAGATACGGAAAGTCACTATTGACATTAAAAACGAGCTGCTACCAGAAAACTGTGGTGTGCGGATGTGTTATGCGCTCCGATTTAAAGTCATTAGTCGAAAATTTTACAAGTGCTAGAAATTTGGTTGGTTTATAACAAAGGGGCCGTTGGGGGAAATGACTTTAACAAAAAACTTAAATAGGCTGAACGAACAAGGCGGCCAGAAAGCGGCTTTTTCCGTACGCGCAGCGTGCGGAAAAAGTCACTTTATTGCCAGGTGTGGCATAAAGTAATTTAAAAAATTAAACCGACTTCAAAAAAGGTTAAAATAAAAGTTTTATGGTAACTTTTCTAGAGGTCGGTGCCAGCCTTAGTACATACATACATTACATAATGTACTCATGTAAATATTTCTTTAAAACTAAGGCTGGCACCGACCTCAAAAAAGAAGTTACCATAAAACTTTTATGTTAACCTTTTTTGGAGACGGTTTAATTTTTTAAATTACTTTATGCCACACCTGGCAATAAAGTGACTTTTTCCGCACGCTGCGCGTACGGAAAAAGCCGCTTTCTGGCCAAGTATAGACATAAAATGATGTACACAACACGGGAGGTACTAAAGAAAGCCCTTGATCGCATATTTACGTCCCTCGCTTGCAGCACGGGCCGCACACTTCTGCGATCTCGGCCTTTCTTTGTATTACTACCCTAGTTGTGTAATGGACTAATTTTATGTCTCTCCTCAACAGTTTCTAGGTAATATTAGTGGCCAAAATTTACTATTAGATGACAATTTTAGCTAAATTTTGACGATTAATTAATGTGGGTTGAGTTGTATTTTAAGCGTACTGAGTTAAAAAATTAGAAGCTAATAGCATATCTTTTTTGATGGCATATATTAAGATTTTAGATGTCTACTGCTTGAATGCATGTTACAAGTTTAGATGCTAAAAAATAACCACCATGCTGAGTTGTATTTAGAGTGGCCTACATAGAAGATAAGTAGTGGCTAAGATAGTATAATTTAGACGCTCGGTAATTGTGGCTGACTTAGTAATTTAGATGGCAATGTAGATTTTTAGAGGCGAATAATGCTATTAAAAAGAAGTCTGTTTAATTAGCACCCATTAAAAAAGAACATTGCGTAGTATGTAGAAACAAAATTATGGCATATTTTTGTAAAACATGCCGAATCCCATACTCCGTTAAAATCGAACATAGTGTCAGATATTTTGTTTTGTGTAAGATTTTTTAAAATGCTTTATCTAATTTCTAAATTAACTAATTTGCAACCAGTACGACTAGTTTTACAAAGTATTAGTTCTATCTAGTATCTTAGGAAAACACTGTCTATGTATCTTGCTGGCTGATAACTACGAGGCATCTATCATTATAATTCGATACGGCATAATACGTTAGCACATTTCGATAACGTGAGTGTAAACTTGTATATGCTATTGTACAAATTATTAAGAAAAAACTAGCACGAAGTAGTGCACTGTAGTCCAGTGCACAAATTTTAAGCCCAGTACTCGGATTTCTTGCGACAAAAATTTGGGATTAGTTGATTCTTTCTCGAACTTTCCGAGCCTTTGGGTCTGTTTGTCTAGCCTAGCTAGATTAATATAATTAGTGGTAGGTGTTTCTCAGGATATCGCACCCTTAGAATTATAGCGACTTAACGTCAAATAAAAATAAAAAAACAATGCTTTGGGTCACTACGATTCTAAGGGTGCGAAATCCTTAGAATTAACGCGTTTATCCTTTATATTTCGCGATTTTTTTAATCGGTATCTAAAATATCTAACAAAGAAAATTGCAATCAACCATATCTATGACATTCAATTTTTGCCGTGAGAAATCTGAGATCAAAGACATTGTCGAGTCAACTTTTAGTTTCTCGAATTAATCTTAAGTTGACTAGCCTTTTATTGTACGAAATGTTATTATTAAATAATAATTTTTAATTTACTTTCTACTTAAACACCTTTTGTGTTTCTTTCCCATTTTATTGTATTTAAATTATTTGTGAATTTCATTGATATCTCAATTATTTGTGAACGTTCTACGTCTGATATGTACTACGCATAACAGGTCTGTATTTCTAATCATAATTATCTTCCTATATATCTTTATTAAAAAGAAGTACTAAAAGTTGAAGTACTAAATACATTTTATACCACTATAGGCCACTATTTCAAAATGATGAGTGGGCAAAGACTGACGATCAAAAACTAAAACATTTTATTTTGTCTCTGCATTATTTTAATAAATATTAAAATATGTCTTATGGTCATTTAGGTGGAAGATTTTGTTAAAGATTCAGATTCATATAATTTATTAATAAAATATAAAATAATTATGGTATTTTACAAAAAGCAATAAGCTAGCTTGTTTATATTTGGGAATAACTGCACCACGAACACTATTTTGTACAAAACAGGCAAAAAAGAAGCGCGTAAGGCCAGTCAGTATAAATGTACATAGTGTGCTCAAACAATAGTACATTGTGCACCGAGGGTAGTAAGAAGGGAATTACTAACGAGAGTCTATTAGAAGCCCGACGCCGTAGGCGGAGGGATTTTAATGACTCGAGTTTGTAATCTTCTTACTGCCCGTGATACACACAATGTTTTTCATCACATTTGCGAGGAAAAAAAAAATAAAACATAAAAATGAAATAAACTAAACGCATTCGCTAAGAGACAACTTCAACTGTCAACTTTTTCAATATAGTCTTCCACAGATAATGCTAAGAACTGCGTTTAGTTTTTAAACTTGACAGGCAATGTCGCCAGATTGTACCGATTTTCAAAATAAAATTTTAAACTAAATTAATTTAATTGCATTAAAATAATCGCAAAAACTACGGAAATAATAGTAAAATATACCATATAAGTTTTATTTTACACTAAAATTGGTTTTGTAGCCAAGTTTTGAAGATGTGAAATAGCCTTGGCTGATTCGAAACCTCCTTAGTCTGAAATGACGTACGACTTTTAAAACTAAACTCATAACTCCCGAGGGAGTTATAGATTTTCATACAGTTTTTCCTCCCGTGGGAGTTATAGATATTTGTAACCCACGGGGGGTAAATCGGGTCGAGTTGGTCTATAAGCGCGCGTGTTATAACACCCTTTACGAGCAAGTGTGATGAAAAGTAATGAACACAAACAAAGTTTGGCCACACCGAACCGCCCGATTTTGGTTTAAAACAACATGGCTGACCGATGTTGAACATACCACCTTTTTTCAGTTTCTTCTGGTTCACTTTTTAAAAACAACAGGCTGGTTGAATGTGATATTAAATTGAAATGAATATGTATTTATGTGCATTTAAATTTGTAATAATACAGTATTTTATTGACCAATAGTTAGACTATTACTAATTGGCTCTGTCTGTGTTTGTCATAAGTTTATGTTTTGTTGAATTATGATACTGAAATAAGAATTGAATATTTTATGATGCAATTTGAATAGTAAGGTATTGCCATAATGTGATGTGATAATTACTAAAATAATTATTTTTTAGAATATGGGACCAAAGCTCAAAGGATGCGATACATTCTATGTGATATAGTAAATTTTGTAAAGAAGGAATTAAATAAATAAGGCAATGTGTACCTGAAAAGGCAATGTAAAGCAAATTGTGATTTTAATAATTTACATTGTCTATTGTAAGTACAATTTTATTGACACGTATTTATTGAAATATTAAAACCGGTTATATTTTTTATTTTTACTTTTATTCAGCCTACACATTGACGTATAATAACATAGACGCACAGTTTCAAAGAAAAATGTCTATAAATGTGGCGCAAAATGACATTTGTAGTTACAGTCAAATACGCTAATAACGTTATTTTATGAGCTGTATCTATATGAAACTGTCATTCAAAAGGTAACTTAGTTCCATGACACCTATGTGTCAAATTTGCAAACAAACATTTGAAAACTTTAGTTTATTGGCACCTATCAAAAAGTGAAACGTCAAAAGTGAGAAATAAATGGAGTCGCTTTTTAGTAAAAGATTCGCGAAGATAATTAAAAAACTATGAAATCACGATGAGTTCACTTGTAATTCTGCTTAATATTAATTCGCCCTTAACTAAGAAGTGTATCACATCTTTCTTTCTTGTTTTTTTGCTGCTATTAACGCATTTTTTTTAGCTACATTTAGCCATTTTTGACAACTGTCGCCCTCCGATGAGCTAGCCAAGCCGATTGGCTAGCACTTTTGTGGGGCCATTTTTTCCGGCTGATTGTGTATCTAGGTATATCAAACATCTATGAGCCTACATATACGTCGCATTACTTGGCCACTTAATGGTTTAAGACCAATACCTCGTTATTAGTAAAGTAAGAAATTCCTTATTTGTTCGTATACGTTCGCCCACGCGTGACAAGTCGAAGGGCGAAAGAATTTTCTAGAGAATATCGATATTTACCTATACGTTAATGTCCAAATCTATGTTTCTTAATGCGTTCTTTATCACCCTGCCCAAGTAAACAATCTTAATAAAAACGTACGCATTAACAGTACTGGACAATTATTAGCTTCAGAACTTTCGTTCACCTCATAACTGTTCCATACACTGCTTGTTTGTTCATTTAACAATTCCACTGCTTTATATAAACGGCAATGTACGCAAAACAGAACAAAGTACCGCAATATTGGTTGTTCGTTCAGTGGTCCCACGTTGGGCGCCAATGTAGCTCGATGCGGCGGGGTGGGGGGACGCCGCCCAGTCTGCCCGTTTCACCCGTCAGTTGCGCCGCAGCCTCTGCCGAGAGCGCACGCGACGTACCGCGGCCAGGACATTACACATGACATAAGACGGATTGTGAGTGTAGCGGTTACATAATTTGTTTTTGTATTTTTTGAGACGCGTCAGTTTTATTATCGAGTATAGGAACAAGCACTGTCTGTGCTAGATTATTGATAAAATGTATAAAATTAGATGCTCTTTATCGTATATATACGTTGTAACGAAGTAGGCGACTGTTGATTGAGATTTTTAGGTTATATTGTTCTTTGAGAGAAGTAGGTACCACTAAGCTAATTAAGTAAACCTGCCTCGTAAATTGTATTACCAACGTCGGCAGTCGGCACTTTTTTTTTTCGATAAATTTTTCTCCAGTAGGCTGTCTTTATTCTCTTACCATAAACCAACACATTAAGCGGCTATGTAACTACTGTACATATTTTGTAAGGATTATTAATTGTTAATACCGTTACGGTGTATAACCAAATTTGTAAAATTAACAGGATATTACGCCATACATTTAAAATTGTATAAAATATCCGCTAAACGTTTTAAAATAATTGTCGCATATTCAAATCGACGGTATACGCAAAGGGTCCCACATGAATACATTATTGGCGCTCTAGTATAATTACACCAAGAAGGTAATTCACAACTTCACCTCACAACCTCGCTCCTAATATAATTTGGACTGGTGTAGAAGTTATAATATAACTGCTCATAATCGGGGTCTAAATATGAGTTTGGTGAACCACAATAACGTGACCACCGATGACGAATAGTTACGAGTTTAGGGGCCGAATTATACTGTATATAGATGACTTTATCAGCGCGGTTGTGAATTAGTGTACTGAAAGCTGCTTAGTGGCGACTTGTGCCCGAAGTTTAACTTTGGGTCCATATGAGACTTAGGTATAGGTATACGCTTGGACTCTTACTGATTTAAAAACAGCGTAAAGTCATAGAAAACTAGGGTACATGTGTCTTTTACATGCAATACGAATTAGGACGAAACGCTTAGGCATCACGTTTTAATTCCGGTCGCGGATGTAGGTAAGTATTTTCATAGAATAATCTGCTTATATTTTAGGGATCTTTAGGTTTGTTTAATTTCTTAGGTCTTTACGATTATTGTTCATATAATATGCCGTACAGATGTGATCCAATTGAGAATGTAATGAAGTGTTTTATTAAGCATAGCAATAGTTACTTAGATTTCAAATTGTTTCCCAGCTGAAACATGTGCCTTTCTAGTTAAACTATAATTATCAGAATATTTAACTGTTTCTATATTGACTCTTCCCTCATTTATCATTATGATTATCTTTACAGTGGGAACGTGTATCTCAGAACTTTAGCGAATGCGAGAACGTGTATTGTAATAGTAGAATATCTTTTTTTAGGCAAATAAATATTTTTCGGACAAAACCAAAGAAAATCGTTGCAAACTTAAATAACTAAACTCCGACTCATTCTAAATGTAAAAGGATTCCGGCAGATCTCGTCCTAGCTGAACGGTGCCCGGAATTACAAGCTGAATGGTAATATTGGCAATGCTGATCTTTAAGTCTATGGCATAAGTCGTGTTTAAATACCGTCTAACCTGCTTGTCACGAGACAAGCCGTATATTAATCGACAGTTTTGTGAAAACCAATAACTGCTAATAGATAGTACATTTTTAACTGAAAAAGCCCAGTTGTCTCTTTTAGGAACTATCTTGGTTATAGTAATAAAACAACTTAAACTGATTAAATCGCGTATATTACTACATTTTAAGTCCCGACGCTGAAAAGGGTTACGAAACGTCGGGACTTAATATCGTACCCTTGGTCAAATAACAACGTATCTGCAAAATGGCAACTTTTCAGGATCTGTGTGTATCATGTAGTTCGTATGATTTGTATGACTTTTGAGCAATAAAAAAACTTATGACGTAAAGTCACTTACGTCATTATTTGACCAAGGGTACGAAATGTAGTAATATTACGCGATTTAATCCGTTTAAGTTGTTTATTACTATGAGTAATAATCGCGGAAACCGAAGACAATATTATCTTGGTTAGTTAGTATTATTATGGTATTTTTATTAGATCCCCATGTACTTGATTTTAGTTTGGAACAAAACAAACAAGCTATCAAGATATTCAAACCAACTTCAACCGAGTTGTTCTCAGCCAAATAGAGCCTTATTTTAAGTTTTAAGCACTACATTTTCCCAGCTAAAGTACCTACAAAACGGGTTCTTTTGTCTAACTTTCTCAAAGTTTTCAATGGCGAGGAAGAATTTATAACAAAAGTTTTCTTCTAAGCATTATCTGCCTGTTGTTACTGTTGTTTTTTTAATGTTACGTATTTAATATTTTATTCTACTGTAGGTATCTATATAGGTAATTAAACTTTTTGGATTAAATAACTATACAAAAAAAACAAAATTATAATAGCTGTAAGAAATAAATAAATTAACACTAACCATCAAATCATGTTTCCAAAACTTAAAAAAAATCCAGCTCGACTCATATTCGTGCCATCAATCTTAAAATCTATTTTAAAATAACAAACACTAAAATAGGACACAATGTTGAGTAGTGACGTCACAAGCCAGAATTTCATACTAAACTGCATACCTACCTACTGTCCGAGCGTTTTGACCACAGTATAAAGATAAACAAGTAGTCCAACTTCAGCCGTTTAGGAGCGCGCGACACGTATTCTGACGATAGCGCGGTCTGTGTGAGTGCGATCCATACTGGAGCATTCTTACGCATTCTTAAATCTTTGCTTGTAGTGCGTTCGTACACGGCGCGCACACATTCAAGCGAGCGATGTACCTTTTGTAGGAAGAAAAATTACTGCTATTGTACTGTGGATTTGAAACTTCATAAAAAGAAGCCCATTTGATCTATCATCAAAATATCGATACCTTTACTCAAAGGGCGTAAACGCCGTAGGTTCAAATGGCGTTTACGCCCTGTGAGTCTAAAGGTATCGATATAGCCTATGCCTTGTCCTTGGGCATAAAAATCACCAATGGCAATGGGCAGGGCTGTCTTTAACCTATTGGAGGCCCTGGGCATATTAGGATAATGGGGCCCCCATGACTTTGACAGACAACTATTTTGTTAGATCCCTACCACTATCGATCGCAAGCCCTGGGCACTTGCCCAAAGTGCCCACTGGGAAAGACGGGTCTGGCAATGGGCAATATTTGGCTCGATCCGCGATTTCGCTGCGCGGGGACTAAATTTTGCCCCTGTGGAGGGGCTTGGCCAGCTACCAGAAAGATTTGATAGAGAGAGACGGTCGGATCCAATGCTTTCCGTCCGGTGGTCGGACCCGAACGTCAGTTTTGTTAGAAAGAGAAACTTCTGTACGTAACTAGTGCTATTACTTATTCTGTGATATTACAACAATTGGGCCATTCCACGTCGTTTCAACAAATGGGTGTGCGGCATGATTTTTGATTTGAATAAAAAAAATTGAGGATATACTTTATGGTGGCAGAAGTGCTAGACCACCGCTATTTATTTTTTTCATCTTTTAATTTTCGAGCTTTGTCCATTTGAAATAAATAGTGGGGTCTAATTCCTGCTTGTATATAATATGCTCTAACTTTTTTTTTAGAAAAGATAACGAAATAATTGTTGCTGTGTTTGATTAGGTAAGAACTGTGGATATTATATAAGTTAATGTTTTTAGTTTCTTTTTATATAAATATTATTAAATATATGTAGTAAACTTGAACCGTCTGGCTTTATTTATTGATTTTCATCAATTGCCATACATTTAAAATTTATAGTCGTAAATATTTTAATCTGCATATATAAATACAATGAGAGAGAAAATGCACGAGATAAGCAGTTTAAAAAAATCACATTTCCAAAAATAGGCAAAATAACAAAACTTTTTAAACTGAATCTGATTATAGAAGACATGGACTATATCTTCTGAATAAATTCAGATTTTTATGTTTTCTTCCACATGCGTTTTTTGGGGGTCAAACATAACCATTTTTCGAAATTCTCAATTTTCACTACTAATTTTCTCTTAGAAGTTATTACCCTAACACGATAATATTTATTTTGTAGAATAAGCAAGACAAGTACTTTCTAAATCAGAAAAAAGTTATCCTTAATATGCATCAGGGTTGACACAGAAAAAATAAAAACATTGTAAAAATTTACCAGTTAAGTGTATATTTCAAATGGACACCATTTTGTTCGTGGTTAATTCAGATAACTTTTGTTATACAGTATTATATCCACAGTTCTTACCTAATCAAACAAAGCAACAATTATTTCGTTATCTTTTCTAAAAAAAAAGTTAGAGCATATTATATACAAGCAGGAATTAGACCCCACTATTTATTTCAAATGGACAAAGCTCGAAAATTAAAAGATGAAAAAAATAAATAGCGGTGGTTTAGCACTTCTGCCACCATAAAGTATATCCTCAATTTTTTTTATTCAAATCAAAAATCATGCCGCACACCCATTTGTTGAAACGACGTGGAATGGCCCAATTTTATATGTAATATTGAGTTTATGCCACACCTTGCCATAAAGTGGCTTTTTCCGCACGCTGCGCGTACGGAAAAAGCTGCTTTCTGGCCAAGTGTAGACATAAAATGATGTATACGACACGGGAGGTAATAAAGAAAGCCCTCGATCGCGTATTTACGTCCCTCGCTTGCAGCTCGGGCCGCAAACTTCTGCGATCTCGGCCTTTCTTTGTATTACCACCCTAATTGTGTAATGTACTATTCCCATATTATTTGAGGGTTGAGTTGAAATCTCAGTGTGGTAAAAATATCCAATAAAATCCATTTGGACCGGAACCTTCCATTTCTTTTCGTTCGGCCGTAAAGTTTTACTGCTGACGAGGGCCAAGTGGTGTTAACCTTCGACTTGGCTTAGCTCTAACGACCATTGAAGTACTGTTAGGACGCTTCCTATTTGTATTTATTGGTGCTATCTGGTGTTTATCGGGAGTGTAATCGAATCCGAACAATAAGTATATAAAACGAAGTCAGTGCATTGACGTAAATAACCTGTTAAAGGACAGGGCTAACGAGCGCGCAGACGGTTCCAACGCGTTGGTCTTAAAAACCAGTTTTAGGACCAACGCGGCAGTGGGACGCGAAGCGCACAGCGCAGCCGGACGTTTTAAAAATGCCAAATTGCGTGGTAAAAGGCTCCATTTACTGTTTCGGGGAATATAGACCCGGGTGGATTTTCGTCCGTGACATTTGTATGCCATACATTTAGTTTAGCATACAAATATCGCGGCCGAAAATCGACCCACCCGAACTGTTCGGATGGGCCTATCCTTACTTTTGAAATAATTGAGTCAGTGATATTAACGCTTTCACGACTAACAACCCGCCTTGCGGGCGCTCTTAACTTTTGGCCTCACAAACCCGCCCAGCGGGCTCAGTCGGTTTCTGGGGTAGTTTTCAAGTTTTTGCCAGTTCGTGAAACTGTTAAACCGTAACCAATGACATGAGACAATGCGTATGTAGCCAAAATTTGCTGCTACGAAATTTTCACGAATATCACTCATTATAACAAAATGGGGCTTAAAGGCCGAGCCACACCGGCTGCGTACACGTCTGCGTGCGCGTGGCGTACGCGTTGTATAGTATGAATGTTTTTCAAAATGGCGGCTAGTCACGCTCAAAGTCAAGGAGCTGCAGCGTACAGTGCGTGCACACGCCGCCGGTGTGGCTCGGCCTTAATCGCGTGAGAACAAGATTTGTTTACCTCGACGTTTCAGACATGTCGTAACGTCCATGGTTGCCAAGGGCGCCATTCTCGAAAATTATAGAACGTTTATAGTTATAGTCTGTACTTTTAGGTATTTAAAAATAGGTAAACAAAAAAACCACATGACTCGGATCGTTCAGCCAATCAAAGCAACGTTTTGTATCTGTGGCACAAACCATTGGCTGAACGACCCGAGTCACGTGGGTTTTTGTTTACCTTTATTTAACCTAAAAGTACAGACTATAATAATTATAATAGAGGAAGGACACTTTGTGACCGTTCCTTTACCTACCTAATTATGTTTTTCACTATGGGGAACGTAAAATGAAAATTCGGATTGGCAGCACTGTGCGCGTTCCTTATACATGGTCGAGTATTCTTTGGCAGTTTTAACTTGGTTTTAACACGCTTTTTGACATACTTAGCTTTTATGTCACGTTTTCAGTTAATTTGCGGTTTTACCCGAGATCTTGTCTTTAACATCTCGAACCTTTATGACAAAAAAGATAGTAGGTACAAGATTACTTCCAAAGAAACCCGGGACTAAGTTGAAACCCATTTTATTTCGGCTTTGCATAGAAATACCCTCTTCGCGATTCAAAATGAATTTGAATAATCTCCAGCTTTGTCTAAATCCAGGTCAGTCTGAAATGTCACGCGACTCATTTCAGGTGTATCCAACCTTATGGGATCATTAATAGGTGTTTTACCTGTGTATAGTCGCGTTGAAAAGTTGATTTATGAGTCGTTTTCAAATAAGATGTCCGTAGGGCTTTATTAAACCAAGTGTTAACTATTATTTCCTTTGTGTAACGAAAGTTAACTATATAAATTGTATGGTAACTTTCGTTACACAAAGGAAGAAGATTAACTTTTTGTTTAATTAAGGTCTAATTACGGACATCTTTTTTTTAAAACGACTTATGGGTCGATCAACTGTTTCTTGTACCTCGTTGCCATGGTTACGTCTCCTGTACAACTCTTTAAAACATGATTTTCTATATGTTTTCTACACTTAAAATTCATCAAACGTAAATTTTTGTTATAGTTATACACCCATTATTTTGATGGACTATCTCCTATGCACATTACTAGCATATACTTTAACAGTTTTTTAAGAAACTCTAACACTATTGTCTCTTGGACAACGGGGCAGAATAACAAGAAAAAGTTGATTGACCCTTATTGGGTACCTAACTATAATTCACGGCAGTGGCCCATGGCATACAATTTAACCAATTCGTTGCTGATGGCACGACAGGCGTGTCATGAAGGTTGGTTGAAGCGTTGCGCGGTTCAATCTTCCAAGGCCTCTTAAATATCTACATTCTGAGGTTTGTTATAGGAGCATTAAAATTTTTCCTTTTAACCAATTAAGAAATTGTGAGCGTGGAGTTGTCCTTTTGGTTACGCAATTTATCAATGCTTGAAAAGTAAAAATCCGGAACAAATAGTTACGCTAACAATTTCTTAATTGGGTTCAAGGAATAATAGAAATACCTATAGGTAGGCGGACAATTTTCCTAAAAAAAAATGTATTACATCTATAGGTGGTATACTTTTCTGCTTACCTATACTTCTGCCCACGATTATCGACTTTGTGAGCGTGGGTGGCTCAATATGACTCATTTTGTATTATACTGTTACCGATCCAGGGACTTTACTCCGACACGCTTCGTTCATATTCTACCGTCTCGTTCACTCAAAGGTATATAAGGAGAGACAGAGAAACGGCTAGTTTTCGGACGAAGACTGGACTCTCTTAGGCGGGGCCGTGAATTATTCATCGTCTTGGCTTGAGAAAGTATCCCATCCATTTCGGAGATAAGTCGCGGTTTTTAATTGGTACTAGTTTTTGTAATGTCTTTGTTAATAGCAGTATAATTTTTGCTGCGTTATATGTATAAGTCTGCACTGTATGTGAAGTTTTCAGACTAACGATACCGTTTACGTAAGGACGGTTTTCGTTTGCATTTCGTTGCAGTAGCCTACGGAACGACCTTATTGACAAGTAGGTATCAGTGGCGTGGCGTCCAAAGAACTCGATTCCTACCGGCTTGCCTAATATCAGGCCTTTGAGCACCTTATTCTACAGCTCTTATGGAAAATGTATGCCATATCTGCACCGGCTTGCCCAAGGATATATCTTTACGCCACGCCACTGGTAGGTATGTTGTAGCCGTAGGTAACAGGCAGACAAAGCAATGTCCCTAACAACACTGAACCTGCCGTCGCCTATATTACCTTACCAAATGTCAAATCTGAAAGTGTGTGAAAAGTACAGCTATAAGAATATGTCTTATGCATTTCAACGCTTAACGTAACAAGATATTTACGCCATTATTTGTATTTTGCCGATATTTGTTTTGATTTTTATTCCCATTTTTTCATTAAAATAAAATAATGTATTTCTGCAAGTAGGCCCTCAAGGGCTCTTTTACATGTCTTATAGTCTTTTCTTTTGGCGCTGGCGCATTGAGGAACAATCGGACTATTTTAGAATTATAATTCTTTTACATATTATGTCAACGATCGTAGGCTCAATTGGAGTTGCCACGGAGTAACGGTCAAGAAAAACAATGACTTTTACGCTAATTTAACAAATTCCAATTATAATGGAGTCGTTTTCAAAAAAAGATGTCCGTAATTAGACTTTAATTAAACAAAAAGTCAATCTTGTTCCTTTGTGTAACGAAAGTTACCATACAATTTATATAGTTAACTTTCGTTACACAAAGGAAATACTTAACACTTGGCTTACAAAAGCTCTAACTACGGCCATCTTTTTTTTGAAAACGACTCAATTAGGAATTTCATTTTTAATCGTGAAAATTTAAAAATTCCATGGCTTAAAGGGAATGTTTCGTCGACTGTTCTTCGATGGCTTTGCCGTTGTGATTTTCGGTCGGTCCGCAGCGCCATCACCATTTCATTTCGCTTTTAGCAACCGGAACGGCCCAACTCGGTCATTTCGATTCGTGCACTCTGACATTTGATTACCATAGGTACCTACGTACGTAAGGCATCTCATGATTTTTGCATATTAAGCAGGATTGGCTATCGACGGCAAATATCATTAATGCCACACCTGGCCATAAAGTGGCTTTTACCGCACGCTACGCGTAGGGAAAAAGCCGCTTTCTGGCCAAGTGTAAACATAAAATTATGTACACAACACGGGATCCCTCGATCGCATATTAACGTCCCTCGCTTGCAGCTCGGGCCGCAAACATCTACGATCTCGGCCTTTCTTTGTTTTCCACCCTAGTTGTAAGGGTTCGTCCACAAATCATGTGATCAAATTTTTGACTAATTATCTAAGTAATTTTCCAATTTTAGTTTTTAAAAACACTATTTGAAGCCTTATACCACGTGATTTTGAGGTAGGTAAGGCAACAAGCGGTTGGAAGTTTGCCTTAATTAGTTCCCCTCATCGTGCCTGTGTGACGGGCCAGTTTGTCCGCTCAGTTGTACCTACAGTTAACGTAGGTAAGTCCGCCACCACTCGAGCACTCGTGCGTTTAATTCCCATCCGTTTTGTTCATTGAATAGTCTTTAAGTAGTTGAAACTTTAAGTGTTTATTGATGCTGAAAAATTATATATATTTTTTTAACATTAGTAAGCTTACCACCCATTGTCTTCGCCTTTTGTGTGAAATCTTGATAGTTTCTACTTTTTGGCTATTTCATAGCTTCGAGTAAAACGCCAGTTTCAACACCTAATGCCATAAGTTATTGACGTAGGCAACAAGCTGTCGGAAGTTTGCTCCTTTTAGTTCAACGCTACGGGCAAGTTCGCCCGCACCGTTGCGCAATTACCACAACACAACTCTGTCACCATTCAAGCAGTCGACCGTATAATTACCATTCGATTTTATTGAGTAGTCCGTTGTCTTCGTATTTTAACACTTTCAGTGCCAAGCTTTTTCATTCAAAATTAACCCGATAGACGGGTTCACTGGGTTAGCACTTAATGTGTAAAGTTATTGGTTTGTGACTCCCAAAACACATACCGTCCAGCCTAGGCGCAATAGGGTATTTGACAACAATCAAAATAAATTCATTAAAGTAACTCTAACCAGCAAATTACGCTTCCAAAACAGCCCGGATAAAATCATTCAAAATTATTTTCGTGCCATCAACGATTTTACAATGACGAAAACTAAAAATAAGGCACCATGTTGAGCATGACGTCACAAGATAGTATTTCATACTAAACTGCATACTTTCGGAGCGTTTTGACACTTCATAAAAAGAAGCTGATTTGAACTGTCATCAAGTAGCCTATTGTATATACGATACGTTTATTTCTAGTACTTATTTTTTTTATATTGGTCATATCACTTACAGACTTTAACCAATGCGTGATGATACTGATGATAAAAATAGAGGTCCTAGTAGTAAACATTAAATAAGCATAAAGGGGTTTCACATTCACATTCAACTTCACACAATGTTAATTATATTATTGTCATTAAGGACTATTATTGCTCAGCTTATACTACGTACTGTTTCCTGATTACGTTATTTCCAGCCTCGTGGCACTCAAGTCTCATTTCGACGCAACAGGAACGATCATGCTCGTCCACAAAAAGGCCTAAGAGCCAAAGCAGTCTTACAAACCTACGTCCTTTTACGTAAGCAATACTGAAACCAAGATATTCCCTCGTAAATATTTATTCTTTGCAGTTAGATCCTATCGCGATATTATGTTGCCATAACTCGTAATGGTTTAAGTTTCAAAGACTTTAGGCTGTAGGTTGTCTGGGTTCCAAATCGATACATGATCGCAGGAAAACTCGATGCTAACAATAAGACAAGTCTTGATAGCATATCACTACATAGTATAAAACAAAGTCGCTTTCTCTGTCCCTTTGTCCCTATGTATGCTTAAATCTTTAAAACTACGCAACGGATTTTGATGCGGTTTTTTTTAATAGATAGAGTGATTGAAGAGGAAGGTTTATATATATATAATACATGCATAATATAATAGAGAAACACCGTGCGAAGCCGGGGTGGGTCGCTAGTTATGTATAAAATAATGCTTGTTAAAAGTATTACGAGTTTTTCAAGCAAACGGTATAAAAAACCTACTACCTACTACGTACTTATACCTACCACCTTAATGCTTGTTGCTTGCCAAGTAAGTAATCATCAGAAATGTGTAGTTTGCGAAAAAACTGATATAAATGAAGTATGTATATCAATTCATTCAGCAACTGATATATATACATAATTTATGGGTTTTTTTATTTAAAATGTCCTCTTAACTAGCAGTTAACAGGTCGTCACAAAACTGACGATTAGTGTCAAACTGCATATATTTCGTCATCAACTGGCAGGTTAGACTGTATTTAAACAACTTAAGTTCCGCCTAAGCGTTCGTTTTAAAATAAAAATGCCCATATTTCCAAAGGCGAACTTATCATTACCCGACTGCGGCGAAGCCCAAAGGAGGGTAATGTGTTTGACCTGTATGTAAGTATGTATGTCCGTTCCTGTGTCCACTCGTAACTACTCAACGGCACAACCGATTTTGATAAATGATACATCATTGGATTCGTCTTGATGGCGCGAGTGTCACTGGGTATGAAGTTCGTTAAAATAAACAAAATGGCGGCTTTTATGCACTTTTAAAGTGCACCGCGGTCGGGTTTTTTTTAGTAAAAATATTTATTTTAAGGTATCTCTTCCAGTTAACCTTTGATCAGTTGAGCGATACGATGAGACAAAGGAGGTGGTAGGCAAACCGAGAATCAGGCACAACAGATTTGAATCATGTCGTAAAAGTACAAAATAGTTGCATTAGGTACAATATGGTTATATATGGTTATCCGTATCTATGTAATTATTATTACTATTATCTTCAGTATATGTATTATATCATGTATTTTTTTTTTTTTGTTAGTAGCACCGCCCACAAGTTATCTGCTTTGCCCTAAGGTTAACTGGTAGAGAATGCCTTATGGCATTAAGTTCGCCTTTTGTACGATAAGTTTTCTTTTGTGCAATAAAGTTTAAATAAATAAATAAATAAATATGTATAGGTATGTAAATAGATACTATAAATATAAATACACATAAATATGTACATATAATCTCGATACATATATAAATAAAATACTCAAAAACATAGGGATGTAACGATACCGATTATATACAACCGATATTTGAAGAGCGCGAAATGAATTTTTCTGTGTGAAAAAAAAATCTGCAAAAAGTAATTTCAATTTCTGACTTAATTCAACTATTGGTCTATTACTTTGTGCAATGATAATTACCATGTTAATTAAATCTTTGGTTCTTAGTAAAAAAAAATTGAATTTTGAGTTGACAATTTATTTATTATTACTTTACACTTTCAAGGTTGACTCTCTGTTAAGTATAGCCAAGTTTTAGGTATAAGTAATAAGGACATACAAATATCTGAAGTTGATACTTCATTATTTAGCTAAAATATCGGTATCGGCATCGGTATCGCCGATAATTTACTACAATATATCCAGGGCCGGATTTGGAGGTGTGAAAGCCCTGGGGCAACGAAGGAGCGGAGGCCCCTAACGGACTAGTGGAGGCCCTTACTTATTAGGCAAGTGTTGGCAGTAGCCCCGCTTGCCCTCTCCCAAATCCGGCCCTGAATATATCGGTATCGGTATCGTATAGGCAAAACTATGTATCGTTACATCCCTACAAAAACATATAGAAACAGCACTTGAAAACCGTATCCAGCATTCAGTCAGGATGGCAACCAAAACTTTTTTAGTTTTTATCTCTATTTTCTTCCTTTTTTACTACATTTTCTGACGGCTCACTTCATAACTTACCGCATTCCGTGCCAACTACGGTTTATATACTAGGTTAAAGTTTAATTAATGAACTTCTTACGTAAGGTCAAAGAAACCGGCTTATGGCTCTGCACTGCAGTCTTGAAGTTATACAGGGTGAATTTGCTGTCGTAAATAGAAAATTAGGTATAGTAAAATATTTAACTTTGGTAGTTTTGTTATGTGGCTCTAAAACACTAGTAATATAGGTATATGTTAGCGTTCGTTTTTGATACTAAAATAAGTACTTTTGAATCTATGACATATTATGAACACTTAGCCTATGCGACTCATCATGGACATGCCAAGAAATGTTGGGATTGGGACACCACGCGTTATCATGGAATCAGATTTTTTTTTAAACGCAACAACATTACATCTATTTCATGATAATTATCAGTAATAGCGATTGTCCAAGCGTATACGAAAGCAATAATGGGTCATTCTCATTTTTGTGCACACATTCATTACCGTGGATGTCACTACGTGGCTTTAATTACTATTTCTAATCGTTTGACCTAACCGTCATATTATCATGAATTATTTTTATCATATGGATGAGTGAATTCATGGCAGCATTCTTTTTTTATCAGTTACAAATAGTAATAAGGGCTCCGGTAGTGACTGCATAAAAATGAGAATGACCCTTATACGAGTGAAGACGTAAATTTCACTCTGTATACATCGCTATCTTAACTGCTTTTATCTGGTTTCTTTTAGCTTGGTCTGCAGTTCTCGTTAAAGCTGCTTTATGTTGTCAGGTAACCATTGTGTTGTACCTAGGTGATTAAAACTAAATATTTCTTCGGTAAATAGAATGACCTTCGATCTGGAGCTCTCAGCTTTCTGCTGTTGTTTATGTCTTACCGCTACTATGTATCAAGTCTCTGATGTTGGAATGTAGGTATGCAAACTTGGTTGGGTTTATAACTTTCATTTTTAATTTCATTTGTATTTTTATGGGGTTCCCATCTTGAAAATGGCATTTCTGACTCTTCTGTTACAACTTTGTAACTAATTTAAAAGCAGTTCCGTTTTGTAAGTTTTACTTGGTTAACGAATATCAAACTTAATGTTACTTTTACATACTTGTTTATTAATCTGCTTCCCGTTCGTTATTTGCCACAATATGCCATGTAAATCTCCGTAACTGTTTACAGTTAAACCAGCTTAAAATTTACATCTGCTTATTTCCAAACTATTATTACAAATGCGAAAGTAATTCTGTCTATGTGTTACATTTTCACGATTAAGCCGTTGAACCAATTTAGATGATTTTTTGTATGGAGACAGTTGGGGGCATCGGATAGTTGTTATCCAGGAAATCATTCCTTAATAGGGTGAAAATTGGAGTTGGAAGTTTGTAGCAGATACCAGTTATTTTCCAAGTAAAGAATATAAAACTCTAATTCTTCGCAGACGATGTCGCAGGGAAAAGCTAATTAAGCTTCGTTATTTGCCATTATATCCCCCAGTAAATCGCGAAATCCTTCACCCATGCAGCGAACTGAGAACTGTGGCTAGGGTTGCCGGATGGTCGGGAATTGGCGGGATTCTCCCGATTTTTTGTATATCCTCCCGACTCCCGACAAAGAAGAAAATCTTCCGACAAACGACTTCATTTTAAAACTTAGTCCGATCCACTCAATGTGGTCCTGTCAGCGAACATTTCTGCTATTTCAGGCTAAAAAAAGAGCTCGCGCGTAGAGCGCGCGGGGCAGCTCTCGACCAAAGTCTCAAAATCCCGACATGTTGTTTCCTGCTTCCGATAATAGGGTAATTCAATCTGGCAACCCTAGCTGTGGCGGGCTGCCAGTGATCGATCGATGCAGCTTGTTGCGGGCCATTCTCACTTTCCTTTCTACATCCTTCTCCGGAACTGATTAATATTTTCACTATAGCCTGCTGCTTCATTGTGTAAAGCAAAACCTGAATAGAACTTAAATTTGCTCAATAACTTGATACAAAGCTTCGTTATTTGCCACAGTATCCCCAAGTAATACGCTCTGAAATCGACCCATTAGAAGTTGCTGAAATCAGCAGTCATTAAACAATGGTTAGGATGATAGCTAAACTGGGCAGTTTGGCGCACAGCCAGGCCAGGCTGGATCGATACCGCTTCTTGCGGCCTATTTGCTCACGTGAACTCACTTTCAGTTTTGACCGACTTTAAAAAAATGGAGGCTCTCTCTCTCTCTCTGAACCGATTATTGGTTTTTTTTTTTATTGAAAACTTCCAAATTGGTCCCATTTTTTCAAAATTCTGTTCTGATGATGGCATCTTTGAGGGATTGAGGGAACTTCTTAAATATCCATATAGAGTCTGTGCGGAAAGAGAATAGGATTAATTTTGGGGGGCGCTTTTCTATCGTATGTGCCGTATTTTCTGTTCTGTGGCCATACTGGTTAGGTTAGTTCCGTTTTCGCCACGCCTATTCTCTTTCCGCACAGACTCTATGCACATGTACAGCAATTTCAGTATGGTCTATCCCATCAAAAACATTACATGTAAGAAGATGCAAGTCTTGCTCAGATGCCGGCCTCACAAACCTACCTTGCGCGCTCTGTCGGTTTCTGGTGAAATGTTAAATTTTTGTTTGGTCGTGAAAATGTTAAACGAGATTTATTATAAATAAATCCACATGCAAGGTAATTCAAAATGTGAGAACGTTTCGTATGTAGGTAGACAGATTTGATTATAAAACTCATCAAAGCTGAGCTCCAATCTAGTTAAATAAATTGGTTTTCCATCGACAGAAATGGTTATTTCTAGACGCCATGTTGTTTTGTATAGATGTTTCCGTGTCGACGGCTGACGGGACGCGTCCGGTGTCGGGCAAACGTAGGTATTCCGGGCATAGCATCGCATGAGCATTTTAATACCAATTTTATACACTGTGGGCCCCAATAACCCGACCAATTTTAACCACGTATTCCTGATGGTATTACAAGTAAATAACGTTATATCAATATAGGTCGAATTTTGTCATTTTACATTAATAGTCTTATTTTATGGAACAAAACAAATCAGTACATTCAGTCCCTCGTTATAAACATGTCCTTACTGGAGGAAAAGTTATCAAAAAGGAAAAAAAAAGCTAAAATGGAAACGAAAGGTCAATATTTTGGCCTTGTAATCGCTTACCATCTAATACTGCGAAGGTTAATTGCTGTTTAGTTAAAGGGTTTTAAAAAAATCTGTAAAATCACACAGTCACATTTATTAGGGCTTGTTACACACTTGGGAGTTTTTATTAAAAAAATAAGCGTTATATCTCGGAAAGTAAGCGTTAATCGACTATACGTTACATAACTTTTTTTACTTCTAATAGTTGTTAGAATCTATGGTTAAAGTTGGTCGGGTTATTTAGGCCCACGCTATATACCGGGTGTCAGCTGGGTGTCAAACAGTAAAACTTTCGTTCAACACCTTTTAAAAATTATGTAATCTTTAGATTTGATCTTTTTCATACAAATTAAATAGTATTTTCAATGTACGTTAACATCAGTCTAATTGACGTCACTTGTCACGCTACAAACATGAAAAATATCGTAATACAATTCGGTTTCAAATAAACTTTAAAGTTTACTAAAAATCAAAACGAGAGTTATTTTTAAATGTCGCTGAACAAATGTTGTTCAATTTGAGGAGTACAATCTACGTTTTTAATTATTTGCTCCTAGTACATGTAAAATCTGGTATAACTTCTTTTATGAAGTATCAAAATCAGATAGTATGTAGGTAGTTTAGTGTGAACTTGCTTGGGACGTCTCTGTCCAACATGGTATCTAATTTCTAGTTTCTACCCAACTGCGCGACGCAAAGAGGAGTAATGTGTTTTTGTAATTTTAAAATAAAACAAAATTTAATATAATTTTTACCCGACTGCGGCGAAGCCCAAAGGAGGGTTATGTGTTTGACCTGTATGTATGTATGTCCGTTCCTGTGTCCGCTCGTAACTACTCAACGGCACATCCGATTTTGATGAATGATACATCATTAGATTCGTCTTGATGGTGCGAGTGTCACTGGGTATCAAGTTCAAAATAAACAAAATGGCGGATTTTATGCAGTATCAAAGTGCACCGCGGTCGGGTTTTTTTTTTAGTAAAAATGTGGTTATTAACATTTTAAAATAAACTAAAATAAAAAATTCCATAAATAGACCATATGCGAACTTTTAACAAGTCCAGAGTTCTGAGTCTTGTTCGCAAATGGTCACAATGCCTACATTAAAGCAATGGCTAGCTAACATTAGGGTGGTAAGGAGGGAAAACCTCCCCAGCGGGAAGGGGCCTTCGCCTGAGTGGGCCGCGAGCATAGGAGTTGTTGAGTTTTTGCTTTGAAGGAGAAACTTTGAAGCGCAATAATATATTGAGGTAGGAGGAAAAAATATATGTACCTCGCATGCTAAAAAGAAGTGACTGCGATCTCCTTTGCTCACCGTCAACTTCAGTCTCCGTCAATATTATTTTCAGATTGAAAATCCGATAATAACGGTATAATTAATTGTTCAAATAGCACCAAATGAAATGGAAAATGTATTTTTTCCATCATCACTAAATTACACTTTTGGCGTCAAACGCCAAGCGAAAGACGTCACACTTTTGGTTCCTATACAAATCGACGAATTATTTCCATCTATCTCGATATATTTCTGTGCTTCGAAGGGTCTCTTTTGATGAATTTGCCCCGGGCATAGTATTAGTAGGCCGCTGTTACTAGAACTACGAGTACTAGTTATGCCACCCGTTCCCATATATGTACCGCCAGCAAAAAATGTATTAACACCTTCGTAACCAAACATCGTAGCGCTACGCTTGTAGCTGATAGCATGGGAAAAGAGGCACGTAGTGAAAACTTAAGAGGAAACAGGAGGGCAGTTTTTCCATACAAACGTAGTCCCCTGTTTCCTCCCTGGTTAATGCCAGTAGAGCAATAATTTTTTGTCCAAAAATCTATGGCTACTATTGATATGTTCCTATGTTTTCCTTTTTACGATAAATTGATTCTCAAAAGAGACATTAACCTTCAAAAACCTAAAAAAAAACCCCAGATTTTCCGCTGTGTTCACACATCCAGAAAACAAATTTGACTAGATTATTAAAAAAAAAAAGGAAAACATAGGAACACGGCCAAAGCCTTTCTTTAATGTTTAATGAAAAACATAGTTACATAGGTTAAGTTTAAGGGAAGAAATCAGGGGACTACGAAACGTTGTTTTCATGTTTTAAAAGGTATTTTCGGACCAAGCTGCAGTTGTCTCTATCGCGCTCTGCTGGGGAGAGGCGGGCAGTGCGGGACAGCTACACATTTTACAAATACCTAATTTTCAATTCTCTCGGCCTTACTGTTTCCTCTTAAGGCCGGATTTACACCTCTAAGTTTTATTTGCGTAAGTAAGGACGCAGCTATACGTTAGAATGAGATAGTCAGTTTAACATATCGTGTCTAACGTATAGCTGCGTTCTTACTTACGTAACTAAAACTTACAGGTGTAAATCCGGCCTAATACAAGCATAGCGCCCACAAAGCTTTCCACGGAGGGTTTTTGGGTTCTGACAGTGTTGAATTTGTTAGCAAAATTAAATTTGTAAAAACTTGACCTTATGAAAAAAACGACAGTTTGATTTTAAATTACAGTATTTCATGTACGGTTAAACTGGTTTTGATGAAATATGTCTAAGTACCATTGCTAGAAAACCTGCTTTCAAATAAAAAAACGCATCCAAATCGGTTCACCCGTTTAAGAGCTACGCATAACGGTCAAACTTGTATCACCCCTCTTTTTGTGTCGAGGGTTAAAAACTAAAAGAAGGGTAGGTAAAATTTAGTTTCTTTTGCAAAAGATCACATTCACAACAAAAGCCATATTTTCTTTGTTATAAAGATACTCATCATGTCATGTATTCTGCACACGTAGTGTAGGTATAGCTCTATGGAATTATCTGGAACGTGCCGGGTTGTTCGGAGGTTGTTCTTAACTCGATCAGGGCTGTATCGAAGTTGTATCATACCTATACGATATGAATGATGTTAATAATATACATATTACCAATATAGGCTCGAGGCGCGAATTAGAAGTTACTTAGAACCTAAGTGAGCACTCAGATAGAATAATCAGAAATTGATCCCTTAACTTGCTTATGTTAAGACTAGACACGTATAGCTTAATATAAATTCCCCTGTTGGATTTAATATCTGTCATACTCTCATACCTACTTATTACTTGTAGTTTTGGTTCATGATTCAAATTGCACCCTGTATATAAGATAAACTCCTATGCTACATGGGTGTGCTACGAAATAGCGATGAATATCGTAGAGCGTGCTACGCCGTAGATGCGCTACGGTACGTAGCACTCTCGTGAACAATATTTTTTTTCTTTAGAGCGAAGATGGCAATGAAATAGCTAACACTACACATACTTTCAAAGACTCTCGAGTTTGATTCGTGCGTGTTCGTGTTTGATTCGTGAAAGTTCGTGAGTGTTCGTGCGTCATCGTGTCCGCGCGACAACACTTCAGAACGGCTGCGCGGGACTAAGATGGGCGATAATGCTGGTGGGCTCTACAAGTACAGGTGAGTGGACAAATGTCCTATTAGCTATAGCTTGGCAACTTCGTTGGTGACACTCACATGTGTGCTTTTTGGTATGTGCAGCCGTAACTACTCACACAAGTTACCGCCAACACGAACGACGACCGTTGGAGGTAGCCTCGAGTTGCCAAGCTATAAGAATTATATTGAATTATTGATGGGTCATTCTCAAAAAATGATGTCCGTAGTTAGGGCTTTTTAAAACAACCTCTTAATCTTGTTCCTTTGTGTAACGAAACTTAGCATACAATTTATATGGTTAACTTTCGTTACACAAAGGAAAAATATTAAGAGGTTGTTTTATAAAGCCCTAACTACGTCCGTAGTTATCATATATTATCATTTTTTGAGAATGACCCTGATACTGTTTCTTAAAGCTCCTTTACACTATGCCGACGGTTTTTTGCCGCGCGGGTATGCCGCGGGCATTATCTATACTGGTAGCATGCCAGCGGTTCGTTTGTGCAGTCAGCCTGGCGGCAGGAGTGACTCACTCCGCGTTTTCGCCGCGTGGCCGCTCCCTATAGGAGGTCTTAGCCAACGACCAGAAAGAGTACGCGTTATGTGATAGAGAGAGACGGTCGGATGCGGTGCGTTCCGTCCGGTGGTTGGACCCGAACGACAGTTTCGTTAGAGCGAGATACTTCTGTACGCCGTACTATTACTTATTCTGTGCCGCCGGCAGGGCTCGGAAACCGGTATTTGCTCGATACAAAAATACCGGTATTCTTTCCGTTCTTATCGTTCTTTGGTTTATTATTTCGTTTTTTAACCAGACAATGTAATAATACGAAATTATGACTTAAATACATTACTGAGTTCTACATAAAAAGCATAAAATAATTCAAAATATTGGGCTATTTCGGGGTTTTTGCAAAATACCGGTTTCGAGCCCTGGCCACCGGCATAAATGCCCGCCGGGCATGCCGCTGGCATAGCATGTGCCTTTATTACATTTTTGTTCCATCTATGCCAGGGGTCTTCAAACTTTATGAGTAAAGTTTTTTTTTTTTTGGTCTGTGTCCCGTAACCCGTTTGGTCAATATTGACCACTTTTGGTAAAACTGAAGTTGTGCCCCTTTCCGAAGGCAAAGCAATTAGCAGAGGGCCACACTGCGCCTTTAAAAATCTCGTGCGGGCCACACGACATGGTCGACCACGCAGTTTAGTAATCATTAGGGGTCACGGACAACCTCCTCTAGACGGAGCATGTTGAACGACTCGCGCTCACCACGCTTATGGTCGATTAAACCATTACCGATATACACGACCGGCCGCTCGTTCAGTTGCGACCATGTTTCTGACCTGTGTGTGCAGCAAACGTGAAATAAATAGTTTTGTTCAATCCGACGAAATTTCAAACATAGAATGTTAAAAAAGATGTGAAACACGCGTTGCACTAGTGATATCAGTAATGTTTCAATCGACCATACGCGTGGTGAGCGCGAGTCGTATAACATGCTCCGTCTAGTGGAGGTGGACTGTGTTAGGGGTGCTTTATTGAGAGTAGGTACATGCGCAAAACAGTGCCTCAAAAAGTAATGCTATATCACATCACTTTTCCGAAAACATAATATCACACTGAGATACAGTGGCGTGGCGTCAAATATATTCTTAGTCAAGCCGGAGCAGATTTGGATTACTTGTTCTTTAGGAGTAGTCGATACTCCGGTCATTTGTTTTAAAATAGGCAAGCCGGTGGGAACCGGGTTCTATGGACGCCACGCCACTGCTGAGATATCACATCACCCCAAACATCACTCGAACATAGTCGATGACGATACGCAGCAGTGCGGGCGCGCGCGAGATACCAACATCACAGCTATAACTTACATTACGCAGCGCTTGTTCTCTGGAGTCTAGGGCGTCTTTTGAAACTATTACGCGCGCTTCACTCAGTCCTCTCTCTTGCTCGCGCTCGGCCAATGTTATTTAGAGTGATGTTTGGAGTGATGCTTGATTTCTCGGAGTGATGCGTAATGCAACATCATTACATCACGCGTTCGAGTGATATCTCATTTGTGATATTACGCGCATTACTTACACATGTCTAATTGAGAGCGGCCGCGGGCCGGATTACGGGTTCGTCCGCGGGCTGGATAGGACCGGCTCGCATGTGAGAGAGACGGTCAGATGCGGGTCAGCTCCGTCCGGCTATCCGACGCGAACGACAGTTTTGACAAGGAGATAGTCTTTTGTGCGTAGTACTAATTCTTATTCTGTGGTAATGGGAACATAGGTACATTTAAAGAAATCCAACGAACTGAAAAGTCGGTGAAAATCGACGAGTCGGACGTTGTAAATAATAATACAGTATTTTCTCAACATGTTTCGAACGTGCATCCACGAACCTTGGTGCGTTCTTTATTTCCTGTCTTCCTCCGCTGAGTCAGGTGCTTTGGCCTCGCTACCTACATCTATTCTACCTATTTTTGTCCCTACCCTCCTCACGGATAATTAATTATCCAGATGACATTTAGGACCCGTTTGAACGTGAATTAAATATTGTCTTGCTTGCCGTAGACTTACGTAGTCTGACAGTTCTATATTCCACGTTTTAATGCCACGAGTAATGTACAGACGAAGCCACTGCTAACTAACACGTTGCAATAAAGTTGACATTCGTTTACAAGTGTACAGTTAACAGAGTGTTCGATTGTACAGGTTGTATTGAAATAGTGGGAGAAAATTATACAATGTTATTCATGAAATTAGAAATCACTAGCATTAACAATGAGCTGTTGCACATATTTCTTATGAATTAAAATCCTTTTAGGGCGGAAACTTTTTTTTTATTATAGTTGTAAATGCGCTTTTCCATGCAGGTATAAAAGTGCAAAATAGTCGGTAATACAGAATAACCACATCACAAGTTAGTTATATAATGAAATCACAATAAATAACCACATTTTTAATTATAAAAACTCGACCGCGGTGCACTTTAAAAGTGCATAAAATCCGCTATTTGGTTTATTTTAACGAATTTCATAACCGGTGACACTTGGCTGTCAAGACAAATCTAATGATGTATCATTTATCAAAATCGGTTGTACCGTTGATAACTTACGAGCGGACATAGGAACGGACATACATACATACAGGTTAAACACCTCCTTTTGGGCTTCGCCGCAGTCGGATAAAAAACAAATAAAATAAATTGTTCCATGAAATTAAATTGTTATCTTTAACGATTGTCTGCATCGCAAAGACAAAGGACTTTCATACTCCTTTATTGAACAGTTCGTAAAAATATTGTGTTTCGACTTTTACGCGTTTTACCCTGTATTTACTGCTTTATTCTTTTGTACAAAGGTTATGTGGGCGTTTGATTGATGAGTACTAACCCCGTTTCGGGAAAATTTGAAGATAAACCTCCCACAAACGTCGGCCGACAAAAACTGTCTTTAATTATGTTTCTCGTGGCCTCGGGCGGAAAAGTTATCGAATAGAGCGCTTTGTAATCTCGGCAACAATACCTTTGTCTCGTGCTTCAGGGAAAATATATAGTGAATCTACTGGAGTAAGGGCGAGACTTGATTAAAATGTATTTAATAGTTTAAGAGTGACTTTAATGACATGGCGTTGAAGTTATCTCAAGCTATTCAATTTGTTTCTTGTGAATATTTTGCAGCTTTCTGTTTTTTGGAGGAGGGAGGAGTTTTGACTCCTAGTTGACTGGGCCTAAATCATTGCAAATGAGCTGTAGAAAAACCCCTATCAAGGAATACGGCGAATTTCCAATCACCCTGTATATGAGACCCTTCGTTCGCTTCGCACACTCGATCAGTAAATGCTATTACCGTTTTAATTCATACAACTGATTAAAGTATGTCATAGTTTTATCAGTTCGCAAAAATTATGAATACTGTTGAAATAATTTGAACACCCCCTCCTCTCCACTTAAAATAGGCAGTCGGAAATTGAATTCCATGGAATTCTTTCTATTTTTGCATTTACGATTTGGTTCCGAAGCATCTACAATTTTTATTGATGTAGGTATTGGCGTTCGACCAAAAGTTAATAGTTACAACTTTTTCCTTCCTAACATTGATCACAGAATGGTGCCAATAATTGCTCTCTAGAGGCAAATGACTTGCTGAATAGTTTGTGCCAAGACTCTATCTATATTATTTTCTTTGATTATGTCACTAGCTGGCACGTGAAACAGACGTAATTTCGAATGTTCTAGAATCCTTCTATCATCCTCTAAAACAGCGATCGGCAACCTGCGGCCCGCGGGCCGCATGCGGCGCGTGAACCGCTCACTTGCGGACCTATATTCCGGTTTGTATTGCGGTTAATATATTCCGAATAGTCTAAAATCACAAATTATTAACAAAGTGCGGTCCGCGTCACGTTCCTTAGCTACTATGTGGCCCTTGGCTGCTAAGCGGTTGCCGACCGCTGCTCTAAAACATGAAGAAGAAAACCTTATGCTTTTAATTGCTGTATTTTATTTTAATTTGTAGGTACAGATTGTAATTTCTGACATCTCGTTTTATAATTCACACTTTTTACCCGACTGCGGCGAAGCCCAAAGGAGGGTTATGTGTTTGACCTGTATGTATGTATGTCCGTTCCTGTGTCCGCTCGTAACTACTCAACGGCACGTCCGATTTTGATAAATGATACATCATTAGATTCGTCTTGATGGTGCGAGTGTCACTGGGTATGAAGTTCGTTAAAATAAACAAAATGGCGGATTTTATGCACTTTTAAAGTGCACCGCGGTCGGGTTTTTTTTAGTAAAAATATTTAGTTATTGCTTATTTATTCAACATGACGTCTCAAAATAGGAACCAATCAATATATAAGTATACTCATGAAAAGGCTTTTACTGATCACACTTTCAAGTTTTCCTTCGCTCGTACTTTAAAAGGCCTTTGAAATTTCGCAATAATCTTAATCGAGATTATGCAAAAAGTATTGATATCCCGGGAAGTGGAATGGAACAGAACTATATCTAGGTAGAAGAAAAAAGCGTATGTACCTCGTGTGCTAAAAAGAAGTGGCAACGACCTACTTTGCACGCCGTTAACTTCAGTTTCCATTAATATTATTATCAGATTTCAATATCTGATAACAACGGTATAATTAATTGTGCAAATACTACCAAATGAAATGGAAAATTTATGTTTTCCATAATTAAATTGCACTTTTGGCGTCAAACGCCAAGCGAAAAACGTTACACGCTTGGTTCCCATACAAATCGATGAACTATTTCCTTTTATCTCGATATATTTCTGTGGTGTGGGTGTGTGAAACACAAAATTAATTTTGCTATAATTCTCGTCCTTTTCTCAATTTTTCCGGCCCCCCATGTAGAAAGTTTGCCCATCACTAGCCTATAAAGCATGCCCTGATAACATGATATAAGAACTTGGGTCTAGGTAAGTTGTGGCATATCTTCAGTCCGACAATTTTTACCGGATCCGGCCGATTGCAATCCCTAGGTTAGACGCTAACTCAGCGTCATAAATCTGGTAGAATTAATTTGTCGGAGATACCTTTCTGCCCAACACGAAAGTGCCTAACATCCAAGGTTCTCCTTTTGTTATACGCCCTTTTGTGTATAAAAGGGCAGTTTTATCCAGACCTAGAGGATTAAATCCAAGTCGGCCCTAATTTAGGACGGCCTTCTCGGGTAATCCGACTAGTAATTTTGGTAAGGGCACGAAAATAAATTGTATGTATAACATACTTAATCTAAAGGAGAATAAAAGTACCTACTACATAGGTACCTTATTTCATAAAGTTATTGGAGCCATAAAAAAGATTTCGATGACCAATTGCCAAGAGTATTTTCCGTTATTGTATGATTTTTGATTTTTTGGGGTTGTCTCTAAGTGCTATTAAAAAAACATCTAAAAAATTCAAATTTCTGAGGCGGGACGATGTTCGCCGGGACAGTTAGTATAATATTAGTAGATTGTGTCACAAGGGAGCAAAATGATGTATTTACGGCGAGGGCGTACATTGAATCCTGAATGAAGCGACGGATTCTAAAGTAGAATCCGGAGCGTAGTGAGGGATTCAAGTGTTAACGCCCGTGGTGAAAATAATTTTGCTACCTTGTGACACATACTGCTTTTCACACCGACTATGAGGAAAATTCAAATACAAGCTATACACCGTGGGCCCGTACAACCCGACCAACTTTAACCACGTATTCGTGATGGTATTTCAAGTAAATAACGTTATATCAACATAGGTCGAATTTTGTCATTTTACATTAAAAGTCTTATGGAACAAAACAAATCAATAAATTCAGTCCCTCGTTATAAACATGTCCTTACTGGAGGAAAAATTATTAAAAAGGAAAAAAAAGCTAAAATGGAAACGAAAGGTCAATATTTTGGCTTTGTAATCGCTTACCTACCATCTAATACTGCGAAGGTTAATTGCCGTTTAGTAAAAGGATTTTAAAAAATCAGTAAAAGTATCTTAGTCACATTTATTAGGGCTTGTTACACACTTGGGAGTTTTTATTTTAAAAATTATGAATATCTTGGCAAGTAAGCGTTAATCGCCTATACGTCACATAACTTTTTTTACTTCTAATAGTTGTTAGAATCTATGGTTAAAGTTGGTCGGGTTATACGGGCCCACGGTGTAGATTTCGTTGTTTTGGTAGGTATACCAAAATAACGAAATATATAGTTTATCAAAGAGCATCACACATTTTTATTAAAAACGAAATGTTAAATTTATGTCTATTATTATTTTTTACGGACGGGACGAAAATATCACTTCCATATTATATTTTTGGCCCTCGCCTGCGGCTCGCACCGCAAACACCAGTGATCTGGGCCATTCCTTATTATACCGCCCTCTGTATAATTATACAGGGTGAATTTTAAATCGTGAATCGTAATAATTTTTTGTAGTCTATACATAGTTAACAATAACTTACAATGCTTTTAAACCTAAATTAAGTATGTTTTTATTTTGTCCACTTTTTTGATTTATCCTATTTTTTAAAATCTCGTGGTCACCCTACATTCATGTTTCGTACTTGTCATGAAAATTTCAACATTAGATATCCAACCTCCTAATATTGAAGTTGGCTGGATAGAATTTTGGCACGTATTGTCAATAATGTCAACATTGTCGACATTGTCAACATAAGGACCTATTTAAATCGTATTTACTCATAAAATAATTCAGTTTTGTTACGATTAATGGTATAAGCGCCTCCACCATTTTGTTCATAATTAATAAAGCGGGTCTTTAATTGTAATTAACACTAGTGCTCTGTATTAGTCTTAAGTAGCTTTACCGGTAAACGTGGTTACGATTCACGATTTAAAATTCACCCTGTATACAGAGGGCGGTATAATAATACTAATAAAGCTGTCTATGGTATGGCATATTCTACGTGGGTTCAAACTAAAAATTTCCTGTTGTCCTTGAAGAGAAAAGTACCACTTTGATCCCTCTTATGAGGAAGCAAAATACTTTTTTCTGAATAGGAGGTGTGAAAAAAGAATTTGTTTGAGATCCGTTAGCCTTGGTGCATATACCTATAAAGGTTCCGTCCCGTAATAATTCCATCACCTACTTTACTTAAGTAACTGGAAACATCCCACCGCCGTGACCTTTCCCTCCCCCCATTCGTTTACGGGTATTATTCAGAAACAATAAAGGTTGGAAGTAAGTAATTTTCGGTACGGGTTTGTTTATAATCATTAAGCATTATTTTAGGTGTTAATTCGAAATTGAAAAAAAAGGGACAGGATATTTATTATTTCATTTACTAAATAAATGATTTTTGATTTATTTTGAGCATAATGTCGTTATTATTATAACAAAACGGGTCTTGACCGTGTAAAAACATGATTTTACCTGGACGTTTTACGACTTTTGCTCGCAATGTACTTACGATTCAGGAGTGAGCAACGGTGTCTCGGACGAAAAGCGGATAAGGTTATAAATAGGTAGCTTCTAGTGTCATATTAAAAAACCGGTCAAGTGCGAGTCAGACTCGCGCACCGAGGGTTCCGTACAAACTCGCAAGTAGATACATGAATAGTTCAAGAAAAACTAAATGGCGATTAGTTAAAGAGGGACAAATAAGTATGTAATATTGTCTTCGGTTTCCGCGATTATCACTCATAGTAATAAAACAACTTAAACGGATTAAATCGCGTATATTACTACATTTTTAAGTCCCGACGTTTCGTAACCCTTTTCAGCGTTCGTGGTCGCGGGTAGTGAAAAGGGTTACGAAACGTCGGGACTTAAAAATGTAGTAATATACGCGATTTAATCCGTTTAAATAAGTATGTGTTAAGTTTTTTCAAATTTCTCAAAAACAGTGCAAGTTAGAAAAACCGTTATATTTTTCCTGTAATATTTAGGACGACATTAATAATTGGTAATTATTACAGATTTTTCTGTTCATTAACTTCGAAGATAATAGGGGGAATGGTATGTTTTTTAACGTTTTTCTCCATAAATCAAAAACTGCTTATTTAAGAAAGAAAATAAAACCGGCATTTTAATTTACAAATCAAGCCCTTTCATTTGATACCCCACTCGACATAATAGCCCTACTTTCAATTTTCACAGTCCCATTACGGACCCCTTTAAAAAAAATAAAAAAGTTACAAGATTTTTTTTACATACAATAAGCTCGGGTTAGTGGTTCTTAACACTATTCCAAATTTCAAGTCAATAGCATCAGTAGTTCCTGAGATATCTTGCTGTGACAGACGGACAGACGAACAGACAGACAGAGTCCTAATTATCTTCCTATACCCTTTTCATGAGTGACATGTAAGACAGAGAAGTAAGCCGACTACATAATACATTAACACGTTCGCCGGCGATACTCAAATTATAGAATGCACCTACTAGATTAACAGTAAATTTTTTCCATACACCACCTATGATCTTATAAATAAACCGGTCAAGTGCGAGTCGGACTCGCGCACCGAGGGTTCCGTACAAACTCGTCAGTAGATACGTGAATATTTCAAGAAAAACTGTATGGTGGGACAAACTTAACTTTGCTCTTGTAAAACTGTTGTCCCCATACATCGACATATGCCGCGGTTAGTTTAGTAGGAGCAAATAAGGTTGTCTTACGATTTTTGCGAATTTCTAAAAAACGCTGCAAGTTAGGAAAACCGTTTTATTTTTCCTGTAATATTTAGGATAATATTAATAATCGGTAATTATTACAGATTTTTCTGTTCAGTATCTTCGGAGATAATAGGGGGGAATGGTATTTTTTTTAACGTTTTTTGTGTTCAATCAAAAACTACATGTCTAAGAAAAAAAAGAAAAACGGTTTTGGAATTAACATATTAAGCCCTTTCATTTGATATCCCACTCGATATATTAGCTCAACTTTTGATTTACGACATCCCATTTCGGTCCCCTTTAAAAAAAAGTAAAAAAGGTATAAGATTTTTTTGCTGTCCCATAGGCTCGAATTAGCAGTTTTTAACACTATTCCAAATTTCAAGTCGATAGCATCAGTAGATCCTGAGATATCTTGCTGTGACAGACGGACAGACAGACAGACAGACAGACAGACAGACAGACAGACAGAGTCGCACCATAAGGGTTCCTTTTTTACCATTTTGGTACGGAACCCTAAAAACGACAGCGGCAAGCGCCGTACTGCGTGTGTGTGTTGACTTACACAGATGCGTTGCATCTGTGTAAGTCAAACCTAGCCCGATCATATCGAGGTGGACCGGACTAAGTGACCTGGTTCGACCCTAATGAAACAAATAGTCCCTTGTTTGTAGTTTATTTACGTCAAGTGTACATCAACAGAATTTAAAGTGCATGTCAAACATAAAACATTCTCTGATGGCCAGTTCAACACTCCCCCTACATCAGATCAGACTTACTGACAAATCCTAGTGAGGTTCGAGTTCTTATAAAGCTTTCCTTCGGCAAGGCTTTCGTAAAGGTATCCGCTACCTGGTCTTGCGAAGGTACGTAGAGGACATTGACCTTTTTCTGCTCATGCAATTCTTGCAAGAACTTATAACGCGTGTCTATATGCTTTGTCTTAAAATGAAACACTGGATTCTTTACAAGTTTGATAGCACTTTGGTTATCTACGTATACCGTCGGTATAACGTCGTATCCTCGAACTTCCCTGTAGAGACGACTGAGCCATATAACTGTCTGGGCTGTGAGGCTAGCTGCCACAAATTCCGATTCAGTGGTCGAGAGACTCACGCATCTTTGAGTTTTGGAAGACCATGACACTGCTCCCCCTGCGGCGAGACACACATAGCCAGAAGTCGACCTTCTCGTCTCAATATCTCCGGCGTAATCAGCATCGCTGTACGCAACAAAGGTATTTTCTTCACCTGACAAACCCTTGTATAAAATACCAAGGCATTGAGTGCCCTTCAAATATCTCAATACTCGCTTAGCTATCGCGTAATGGCGTTTGTCGGGTTTTTCAACATGCTTTGACAAAACATTTATAGCAAAACATATGTCGGGTCTACTCACAATAGATAAATATAGTAATTTTCCGACTAATTCTCTGTAATTAAAATTTTTGGCATTCGTGTCAGTGTCGAAATTACAGTTATCTGTCAACTGACTTTTGTCTATCGGGGTAAGTACAGAGTTCGCGTCGCACATATCATAACTTTTTAAAATATTTTTTATGTAGGCTTCTTGGTTAATAAATATCGACCCATCGTTTTGTTGATTTATCTGCAAACCAAGATAACAACCAACTTCAGAAGTGCGAACTTGAAATTCTGTGGTTAGGGCACTAAGGAATTCTTCCACAAGTGTCTTATTTGGTGATAAGATCAATCCGTCATCAACATAGATCATGATGATTAGCTGCCGGTCTTGGCTTATGAACAAGCATGGATCTGAGTCACTTTGCTTCAATTTATATTTCAGCAAAAAGGAACAGAACCTCTTGTTCCAGCATCGAGGTGCCTGTTTTAAGCCGTACAGACTTTTGATGAGCTTGCATACTCGGCCTGATCCGTCATCATATCCCAGAGATTGCTTCATATAAATAACCTCATCGATGTCGCCGTATAGAAAGGCAGTCTTCACATCGAATTGGGTCATGTGCATTTTTCTAATAGCTGCTTCGCTCAACATAGCGCGGATTGTATCCCAGCGAACAACAGGGCTGAAAGTTTCGTGATAATCGATACCATGCTCTTGACTGTATCCTCTGATGACGAGTCGAGCTTTAAAACGTTCGATAGAACCATCAACCTTCTTTTTGATCTTGTAAACCCATTTGTTGCTAAGGGCTTCTCTATTTTCAGGTAAATTTACCAAAATCCACGTGTTGTTTTCTTTGAGAGAATTCATCTCCTCTTCCATGGCAGTACTCCATTCTTCATGGTTCTCTGACTTCATCGCTTGTTTGTAAGTCTGAGGTTCATCTTCAGAGAGACAGATGCAACAGTTTGATCTGGAGCTTTGCAGCAATCGTCGATCTCTTAGATTATAATGATGAGGTGCCTCTTCGTCAAGATCAGGAGTTTCATCTTCAGCTTCGGATGGTCCAGCTTCATGTTGATCGTCCTTAAGAGAAGAATCGTTATCTGTAATAATGACCTCGGTTGTTTCATGATCTTCACGCTCACCAGATATATATGGAAGCTTACAGAAGTCAGGAGAAACTGTCTCAGATCTAAACAGTACATCCCTAGAGATGATTACGTCATTCTTCTCAGGTATCCAGATACGATAGCCGTCCTTATCTCCGCAATATCCAACCAAATATCCTTTTATAGCCTTCTTGTCGAGCTTCTTACGTTTCTGGCTCGGAATATGTACGAAGCATTCTGTGCCAAAAATACGCAAGTGGTCAATATGAGGTTGCTTATTGTACCAAAGCTCGTATGGTGTCTTCCCTTCGATCTGTGTCGGTCCAGTTCTGTTAAGTACATAGCTCGCAGTATTAATAGCTTCGGCCCACAGCTTCTTAGGCAGGTCTTTATTGTATAGCATGCTTCTCGCTGCCTCAACCAGAATCCTGTTCTCTCTTTCAGCCGCGCCGTTCTGTTCTGGAGTGTATGGCATACTCAGACGGTGGTTTAAGCCAACTGCTTCTGTCATACGATGTACTTCAGCATTGTTGAACTCTTTTCCGCCATCTGTGAGTAATTCCTTAACAACGTGACCAGCCGTTTTAATCTCAGCTAGAAATTTAGGTAGTACACTGGCTACTTCGGATTTTTGCTTTAAGAAGTAAACTTTTCTGAATCTTGTGAAGTCATCTTTAAATACAACGAAGTATCTTCTTCCGCCAAGTGATACTTCTGACATAGGGCCACAAACATCCGCATTTATTTGATCGCCGGGTTTTGTGCCACGATGTTGCCTAGTACCGAATGACAATCTGGTCATTTTTCCGTATACACAGCCATCACAGTCAGATTGATCTGGTGAAAACTTAATACCGTTGCGTGTAAGGATGTCTTTAACATGTCTTTTGTTTTGGTGACAAAGTCGTTCATGCCAAATTTGCAGGCTTGGTCCTTCTTTGACAACACAAGCGTTGACAGTTATTACTCTCATCAAAAGTCTATATAGATTACCATCTCTGATACTGACAGCTTTAACTTGGCCGCTTTTATCTTTGAAAATACGCTTGTCCTTGTCAGCTATCTCTATATAACCATGGTCCAAGGCCGAACCTGCTGAGAATAGATTTTGTCCAGCTTGAGGTACATACCAAACATTGTTCAGATGAGCACGTTTCCATTTGCCTTGTACAGACATTTCAACGTCTATAATTCCTTGGCCGTATGCATACATAGCCCGATCATCTCCAAGTCGCAAAGCTCTTGGTTTGTCGAAAGGTGAGTAGCTTCTGAACCAATGGGCGCTAGACGTGACGTGATGAGACGCACCAGAATCGACTATAAAGTTTGAATTTGAGTCATCAAGTCGAGATAGGAAAGCGTCACCATCGTCTTTAACAGTTTCGTTACTCTTGTTTCGTTTCTTCAATTTCTTGAGTGCGAAGCATTGTTTGTTAGTATGTCCAATCTTGTTGCAATGTGAAATTGACTTTCTTTTTGTTTAACAAAAGAGCGTTGTCAGACGTTGACGAGGAAGTGGAAGGGTTAGTACCCAGGTCTTCGAGGCGCTGTTCGTGAAGACGCAGACGCTCCATTAGAGTAGAAATACTTCTATTCTCCTTAGGCACGGACTCCCAAGCATTCTTGAACTCAAGATATGTTGACGGTAACGTGTTCAGTATCCTGTTCATTAACAATGATTGAGGGAGAGATCCTTCTTCCTTTAATTCGTCGTTGAGTTGTTGCCATAATGCCTGCAGCTTAGAGACGTGCGTGGCAATGTCGTCAGTTTCATCTTTTGTGTATGTGAACAACTGACAATACAACAAATCTAGTCGTCTGTCATTCTTCTGCTCGTAAACTGAGTGAAGTATATCCCACATCTCCTTACCGGATTTAGCAGTGAGTATATGACGTTTAGGTTCTGTGGAGACGCTACAGCCGATGATACATTGGAGTAATGCGTCACGATCTTCATATTGGGTAAGTTTCCTTTGATAACTTGATATTTCGCCAGCCGGCGCTTCTTCTATAGGTGGTACAGGAAGAGTCTCGACGCCTTTCACAATATCTTGCAGCTTGTGCATAGTAAGTTGCAGGTTTATATCGAATTTCCATACCAGCCAATTGTCAAGTCCGCGTAGCTTCTCAATATTAAAGCGCTCCAATTTTTGAGCACTCATATTTGCGAAACACAAATTAAATTGTAAAACTGATCCCAAAAATGAAAAATACTCGTTATAAAAGGGTTATTTGAATTTTTTTCCCATAACCTAATGAAACAAATAGTCCCTTGTTTGTAGTTTATTTACGTCAAGTGTACATCAACAGAATTTAAAGTGCATGTCAAACATAAAACATTCTCTGATGGCCAGTTCAACAGACCCCAGGCACTCCCGGCTCCCACCCAGTCCGACCAACTCAGGGTGGTCTGGCTAGCGACCTGGTTCGACCCCAGGGAACGCCACGGCCAACCACCCGGTCCGACAATCGCTACGCCCAGGAGGGGCTGCGAGTTTGTCAGTTTCTAAAAAAAAAAAAAAAAGATGCGTTGCATCTGTGTGAATCAGAGTCAAACTCGAGTTTGAGATTACACTCTGTTTCGACGGTAGTGTCATCGTTGTTGTGTCGTTAATAATGGTATAGGTTTTGATTAGCAAGCACCGTCCGTACTGACATACGCAATCACGAATAAATACTGCGTTTGCCGTACCGTTATGTAGCGTGATTGCACTTTACGGTGATACCCGTTACCGCCGGCCGCAGACCACTAAACATAGGTTTAGTGGTCTGTGCCGCTGGCGAACGTGTAATACAATACCTCGTAGTTAACACCCTACACTACAGTCACCTCTATTACCAATTAACACTCTCAACGGGAACCCGTTTCGCGGGCGCTAGGCTCATTGCAAATTTCCTCTACATACGGGTTTCCCCATGTTATCTACGAGCGTAGCGCTTCGAAATTGTAGGTTGTGAAATTATTAATGACTTAACATTCAAAATGGTGACTATTGGGATAATGTGTAAAGACGAACATAAGTAGTCCATCTTCGGGTGTTTAGGAGCGCGCAACAAGTATTCACACAGAAGCGCGATAGCACGTCTGTGTGAGTGCGATCCATACTGGAGCATTCTTATGCATTCTTAAGACTTTGCTTGTTAATGCGTTCATACACGGCACGCACATATTCAAGCGCGCGATGTACCTTTTCTTGGAAGAAAAATTACTGTATACTGTATCTTGGATGTCCGTCCACCTTATAGTTTTAGCCACGAAGCATTAAACTTTGTCACCTGTTTTACAGAGAAGTTAATAAACGATACGAATGGAATGTCACGTAAAAGATAAAGCATTTGAATTGAGACGCGCAACGCTAACCTAGATCGGAACTCGGTCACACCCGGGGTATTCTCGGCGGGATATTTAAACTAGACTAGATAAAATGACACGTGCAAGCGATGATATAGGCTCAGTCTTTTGTTTACACTTGTAGGTACAGTCGACTGGCGCCGGCGAATAATACCTTATGGAAAGATCTCGGTATTTTGTCAAAATTTCCTGGAAAGAAATTTCCAACATGTAAACTTTATTTTAATTCTCGTGAAAGCACCCATTATCTCGAATTATCTGCATTTATTTTTGGAAATATTCTGCAATTGGCACATGGGCCAAATGTTTAAAACTGCGGTGTAGATATGTATATTGAAATATCATTCAATGAGGCAAAATAATTAATTAACCTGAATAAATTAATGACCTGATGGATGAATCCATCAGGTTCAGTGTTCAGCGTTCGATAAGAAATAAAATAACTCGTCAAATATTGCTTCAAATTCGTATTTCTTTTTAAATAGTTATTTCTTGAAAAAAAAAACCGACGTATTTTTTCAAAGTTGAATATTTACTCAATGCGCTGATGTTATAAGAGCCACAAAAACAACAGAACTTCAGTATCGTTAATATTCAAGACTTCCGAACAATTTTCGCAAGATTGTTTACATTCCCGTGGGCTTACTCTGTTTTCCATTCATTAATTCTCTACACAACCTTCAGAGGAAAATCCATCGCACGTCAACGAAAACATTCAGGTAAAATTAAGCCCGAGTTGCGAACGTAAATAATGGATTTGCAAAGAATGATGTGCAGAAATGTACGGCACCCAGCCTCATCTCTTCCACTCAATTTCAGGTTTAGATCGATCTCGTACATCATCATGAAAAATAATGACGTTAACGTGGTGTACGTAACGGAGTGAAATATCGCAATAGTCACCATTTTTGGATAATAATATTTTTATAATAGGTTAGCAGATATTGCTAATACAGCTATATTACGAAGAAAAGTACATTATGTAAATGAAACAAGTGTCAAATATTGAAAAACACCTATTTCTATTATTTAAATTACGGTGACCCGAAATGTTTGACCGCGAGTGTGTTTCATATCAAAATCTCCAAGCAAATTAGATAACCAAACAGCGTGATCAAAATTGATGTAGAAATTTCCATTATGAGCGGAGGAAGGTCAAATAATGTCACGTAATTTATTCCTATAAATATTAATTGTTACTTATCTCTTTCCTCTTTTCTAAAAGCGAGTTTCATGGAAGAATATTTAAACTTCGTCGTTTGTAGGTAATTGATTTTGAATTCGAACTGAACAGTAAAATGGAACAAACGAAATGAATGCTTGATGATGTTTGTAGCGACAGCCATTTTGTCATGGACAGCCGAGTACATCAGTGTTCTTTCATTGGCACGAGGTGGTTCGTTTATAATTTCTTATGCAGGTTGATCGCTAATGAATTGTGTGAAGAATTTATTTTATCGATTCTGTTATTTATGACGAACATATCTATATGAAATACCTAATTATCTATACAGCCACATTTTTAATTAGAAGTGGCTGACATTATATTTTATAATCTTGAAATAACTTTTATTTTTCTTTCGAACGATAATAAATAATAATGTGTAAAACATTGAGCTCTCGTCACTTTATGTACATATTTATTTCCTGTTTGTTATGATAATCTGGTATATTTGTTTCAAACTCCAACATAAGTCAACGACCTTATATAGGTCTTGCTCTTGTTTAAACAGCAAGAAACATCTTTAGCTTTCGATAAATTAGTCCTGGGCGTTTTAATTTTAAACATGTTTCTATTTTAATGTTCTTATTAAATGATTATCATAGATCCTGAGCATTGTTCACCGGAGGTCGAAGATGTAGCCAATTCCGGAACAAAGTGGTATTGAATTTGCTCAACCTATTTCCATGACTTTACTGCTTACGAAATGGATGCTGGTATTGACAGATAGCGTATAGCCTATACCAGCGGAATAAAAATTAGAAACTAATTGTATTTAAGAGACGTAGAGGGGCACTATGAGGGGATTCTCTCATAGTGTTAGAAGGGAATTTTTCAAATTCAACCCCTAAAGAGTTGGAATGGGGGATAAGAGTTAGTGTGAAACAGTCGAAAGTTGACATGAACGAACTTGTGCGCCACCTAGTCTTAGATTAAAGTAAAAAATATTTAGTTGAAGCACTTTTCTGAATGGTTGTACGCGCTCGCTCATTTGCGCTTCTTTGTGAGTCGGGTGCTTCACAAAATGGCGGCTTTAGCTGGGATTGATGCATATTACCATAATGAGATGTAGTTTATTCAGTTTTTATGGTGATTCACATGATTTGCCTTACTTGACTTGCGGTTTTATATTTGTCGTGGCTTTTTGTAAGACGCATAAAATGGTCGTGTAGTTGATGCTTGTGTAAACGATTATTGACACAGATACTCGTAAGTATAAGTACAATACGTGTATTATATTATATTTTATTTCTTCATACACTTTTGTGGCATAGGTCCGATTATGTTGAGTTTGCTGTTATAACCTAACCTACTTTATTCTACTTTTCTGCAAGCAGAAACGAAAACATTATGTCATTAAGTATAAAAGTATGCTTTATACTTATACCAAATATCTGCGAAATGATCGTCCGACTAACAATGTTTCTGGGAAACACTTTATGCAAAGTGTATTTCGCAGAATATTTTTTCTGCCAGTCAAGGGAAGCTAACCTTATTACAACCGCGCGACTCTATGCCGTGTCTAATGGGTACTACCTATCCCTGTTCACTAAAAATATCGTACGAAAGTAACAGTAAAAGCTACGAACAAAGTTGCGGCCAAATTGTGCTAACCTGGCAGGAAAGATATCGATATTTTACCTTCTTCTTGGCAAATATTTTCACTTTTTTCCACTATTAGCACAGAATATAATAATATAAGCTAAAGCAGTAAGGAAACTACAAACAAAACGATCGAAACGAATGCACACATAGACGCGCGCTTTTACACGACCCCTAAGCGAATCTCGCAGTGCCGTCAGGTCAGTCACGACTGCCGCGTTGCGACGAGTGGCCGCGCTTTGCGTTTGTTACGTGCGCGCGCCCAGACGGCCCGCGATCTTTTCATTTTAAACAACCCTAACGCTCTAATGGAGCGTAGGTATTTATTTCAAAAAGTAAGCGTAGTTTCCATACTGCTCTATTTATATTCTGTGGTATTAGTTTATTCAATTTATTCATCAAAGATAAAAGTAAGCACACGCACACAGGTAACACACACTCACAGGCAAGGACCTTAAGGCGAGGTAGTATAGTAGAAATTCTTTTTCTAGAGCGAATTCACTTAGCTTTGTACCTGACGAACAATACTCATTATCTGCATTGTTAACTGTGGCCACAACTTCGACTTCGAAATGTAAGGCATTATAGTGCACATAACTTTTACACTAAATTAGTCTTTAAGTCGAGCAAAATAAGGTTTACTCTTAAACAAAGAGAACACAGATGTTGGTCAGTTCGTAAGTGAAAGAGCAGTGAAGTACGTATCGATGCTTAGAAAGACGAACGATGTATTCTCTTTGTTTAAGTGTAAACCTTAATTCGTTTGACTTAAAGACTAATTTAGTGTAAAAGCTATTTGCACTTATAATGCCTTACATTTTGAAGTGGTAGTGGTGGCCACAGTTAACAATGCAGACAATGAGTATTGTTCGTCAGGTACACAGCTAAGTGAATTCGCTCTAGAAAAAGAATTTCCACTTTACGAGAATCGGGCGCGGAAGCCTAGTTTCCAAATCATTTTTAGAGCAATTATTTGACTCGTAGGTCACTGTAAAACATATATAATAATATTCAGAACTGTATCTAGGGCTTCCTCTCACCTAGAACACGATAGCGAACACTTCGCTCGATAGAAAAGTAGCGTGAAAACACTATAAAATAAAGTAGTTTTTTCATTTTGTTCATTACCAGTTACCTTTTCTGACAAAATTAATACCTGACAATCATGATTTCACAGTCATGCAGGGCTTCCTCTCATGTTTGGGTTGATAACGTATACTATTATGTTAGAAATCGAAGATAATCTGCAATAATCTGCATTCCGCCCGACCCTAGTGGACCTACCGCGACGCCCGTCACCCCGCCAGTATTGATAAGGCTTCTGCCAACGTCAGACCTGTGTCGTGTTTTCTCCGCGCCTTTCTGGGCATAAAACATGTCAGTAATTGCTGTAAAATCGTTTATAAAATAAATAAAAAATAACAGTAAGCACAACATCAATCTAGAGAGAGAATAGGGTAAGAAAACATGCATAATTCGTTATACAAAATTGTACTTCCGTAAGTTATATAAGCAAGTCGTACCAGATGGTTCACTCCGACCAAATATCAAAACCGGTAGTTTGTATTTCTATGACGCTTATGATTGATTACAATTTTTATATGGTGACAATTATGTTATTGAAAAATTCTGTAATAAATTAATATTTTATAAGTTTAATGACATCTGTTACATTACACGGATTTATTAACTTTACATTAATAAACATACAGACCAATTTGGGTAGTTTGGACTTATTTGATTTCATTTGACGTGCAGTTTGCGATTATACAAAAAAGAATACAGTCGGTAATAAAAAACAATTTTTTGACAGGAACTTATTTTCCCGAGAATTATTGTTTTCTCGTGAATGAAGTATTTATCGAGGGTGCCTTTATTTATTTATTAAATAAATATTATATAAAAAAAAACCGGTCAAGTGCGAGTCGGACTCGCGCACCGAGGGTTCCGTATAAAATCGTCAGTAGATACGTGAATAATTCAAGAAAAATTGTATGGTGGGACAAACTTAACTTTGCTCTTGTAAAACTGTTGTCCCCATACATCGACATATGCCGCGGTTAGTTTAGTAGGAGCAAATAAGGTTGTCTTACGATTTTTACGAATTTCTAAAAAACGCTGCAAGTTAGGAAAACCGTTTTATTTTTGCTGTAATATTTAGAATAATATTAATAATCGGTAATTATTTCAGATTTTTCTGTTCAGTAACTTCGGAAATAATAGGGGGGGAATGGTATTATTTTAAACGTTTTTGGTATTAAATCAAAAACTACACGATTACTGAAAAAAATAAAAACGGTTTTGAAATCTTCATATTAAGCCCTTTCATTTGATATCCCACTCGATATATTAGCTCAACTTTTGATTTTAGACATCCCATTTCGGTCCCCTTTAAAAGAAAAGTAAAAAAGGTATAGGATTTTTTTTCTGTTCCATAGGCTCGAATTAGCGGTTTTTAACACTATTCCAAATTTCAAGTCGATAGCATCAGTAGATCCTGAGATATCTTACTGTGACAGACGGACAGACAGACAGACAGACAGACAGACAGACAGAGTCGCACCATAAGGGTTCCTTTTTTACCATTTTGGTACGGAACCCTAAAAGGTACATCTTTAGGGAAGATACTTGTTTTCTACTTAGGAAAAATCGGACTGTGCAAATCTTGCAACGTTTGTAACAACGTATGTACTTTCTACATATCGTCGCCACCATGCTAAACTTACATATCTGTAATTTTTGTGAACTTGGATTTTAGACCTAAACCTGAGCTGCACGTACGGAAAAAGCCGCTTTCTGGCGAAGTGTTAGACATAAAATGATTTACACAACACGGGAGGTAATAAAGAAAGCCCTCGCTTGCAGCTCGGGCCGCAAACTTCTGCGATCTCGGCCTTTCTTTGTATTACCACCCTAGTTGTGTAATGTACTATTATTCCTTGCCTAATGCATTAGGCAAGCTCTGGGCTGCGCTGACACCCGGCAGCGCCTGTGTGCGTAACCTATAAAGCCCAAAGGAGGGTTATGTGTTTGACCCGTATGTTTGTATGTATGTATATATGTACGTAAGTACGTATGTTACCCAACTGCGGTGAAGCCCTAAGGAGGGTTATGTAAGTATGTATGCATGTATGTATGTATGCATGTATGTATGTAAGTATATATGTTTGAATGTATGTATGTATGTATGTATGTATATATGCATGTATGTATGTATGTACGTAAGTATGTATGTTACCCGACTGCGGCGAAGCCCAAAGGACGGTTATGTGTTTGACTGGTATGTATGTATGTGTGTGTGTGTGTTTGTGTGTATGTATGTATGTATGGTGTGTGTATGTATGTATGCATGTAGTTATGTATGTATGTATGTAAGTATGTATGTTACCCGATAGCGGCGAAGCCCAAAGGACGGTTATGTGTTTGACCGGTATGTATGTATGTAAATATGTAAGTATGTTTGACGACGTGTATCAAAACAGTTATATAACTTCATGCAAATATTTTTTTTAACTACCTCTAATTCACTAAGAAATTCAAGCTATAGGTAATAATAATCGCAAAGATGAGTCTGCGGATCTGAAAAGTTATTTTCATCTATTATCTTCGAAGTAACTGAACAGAAAGATCTGTAATAATTATTAATAATAATAATAATCCTTATTTTCTCAAACATGGCATGAAATGTTGACAATACGTGCCTAAAAATAGGCCGCAAAGTACCTCGTTTCCGGTGCGGCTTGACACTTGGCACGGAATGGAATTTCATACTTACATTGCCGGCCTAGGCCGGCAATGTATTTTTTTTTAATATCCATTCCACATTTATTTGTGCCACAACATCACGGCATTCAGCCATTGAAAATTAAAAAAACAAAAAACGATTTTTGCTATATTTTGCAGTTTTATTTATGTAAAATTGACATGAACATAACAAATAACACATTATAAACAATTTCCAATTGTTGTAAATTGCAAACTAAACCACAAGAATACACATCCCAATAATATTATAAATGCGAAAGTTTGTGAAGATGTTTGGATATTTGGATGTTTGTTACCTAATAACGGGATAGCAACTGGATGGATCAAGCTGAAATTTGGCATGCAAGTAGACCAAGTCCTGAATTGAAACATAGGATACATTATATCCCGGTAAAGAGTTCCTTTGGGACAGTAACGGGAACAACGCGAGCGAAGCCGCGGGAAAATGCTAGTTTAAAATATTTCATCTAAATATTCGCGGTAAAAATGTAAACTGAAACAGCTTTTGTATATGGTTTCCGAACGTGACTTGATATTTGATTATCTATGGATATAATGTCACTAACGTCACTTTCTGATAGAAAGTTTCTGTTATAAAATAATATTTAGGGTAAGGATATTAGTAAGTTTATTTATTTCAATGCATATTTGAGAAAAGCACTATACATACCTCGGCGGGAAATGGGGTTGCCGGCCTCGTAACTATCTGGCCTCGCTTCGCTCGGCCAGCTATATGTACTCGACCGGCAACCCTTCACTTCCCGGCCTCTGCAGTAATGTACTATTAATTTACATGTTCATTTAGTACCTACTAGCATTTTCCCGCGGCTTCGCCTGCGTTGTTCCCGTTATTGTCCCAAAGGAACTCTTTACCGGGATATAAAGTATCCTATGTTTCAATCCAGGACTTGGTCTACTTGCATGCCAAATTTCAGCCTGATCCATCCATTTGTTACCCCGTTATAAGGTAACAAACATCCAAACATCCAAATATCCAAACATCCAAACATCTTCACAAACTTTCGCATTTATAATATTAGTGGGAAGTGGGATGGGATTAAATTTAGTACTAAAATAGTACATTGTGTATGTAGGGCGGTAAGTAAGGAATTACAAACGAGTGTTTGGTATAAGCCTGAGGTGAAACCGAGGGCTTTAATAACACGAGTTTGTAATTCCTTTACCGCCCGTGGCACACACAATGTTTTTCATCACACTTGTGAGGAAATATTATTAATAATATAACCTTACTAATCGTCCCAGTATGACAAGAAAATAATAAAACATCAAAGTGACATTAGTGACATATGTCATAGACAATGCGAAAGTCAAGTCACGTTCGGAAACCATAGCGGTAAAGACCTAAAATGGTTGATTTTATATTTGCAAAATACTGAAATACACTATTTAAACATTTAATTAATGTTACCGAAATATGTGTTTACATGTATTTGCAATAACAGTTATCTTTAAATCTGGGGGCACGGCAGTGCCCCCGCCAAGTCGAGCAAAACAATGGCACGGCTGTACCATCCTTTTCTCGAAGCCATTCAGGCGATTTTCAGCCTCCCGTAATTTTGTAATGGCTAAAGCTAGAACCCTGAAATTTCAGAGATATATAGGGCTCAATAAGACCTATGTATATTCTCAATATTATTCAATTTGAACGTGTAGTTTAAGAACTATTGCATGTCAAAGCTCCTTAGTTTTGTCACTGATTCACTCACTGATTCATTCACTGACTCACTGATCATCATAATACTAAGGTACTTCTAGCAGACCTACAAGCTCCAAATTTTAAACATAGTAAGTTTTTAGTCTATAAAGTCCTTAAAAACCTAAATATGTTGTAATTTCAGTCACAACTGCACACATAAGTTTGTAATCCTGTACAAATACATGGGATTAATTTTGCATTAATTTTGCGGCTTAAGTTGAAAAGAATGGATTGGAATGTAATAATTAAAGGAAAACCACTTACGAAAAGAAATGAGATCTCATCAAAAACATTACATGTAAAAAGATGCAAGTCTCGCAACGCAGTTCTCCTACAACAAAAAAGTTTTGAGATGTAATGTTAAACCAAGTCAGTACCGGGAAGGTATCAACAGAACTCGATTTCCACCGACTTGCCTATTATTTAACCGTGGAGGAAAACATTTTATAGATCTAATATTAGAAAACCAGATACGTTCTTTCCGAGACTGATAATTATGACCTAAGACATTCTGACGTCACATGCTAGATATGTTTTCTTTTCATCCAACTACAGTACATTACACAACTAGGGTGGTAACACAAAGAAAGGCCGAGATCGCAGAAATTTGCGGCCCGAGCTGCAAGCGAGGGACGTAAATATTCAATCGAGGGTTTTCTTTATTACCTCCCGTGTTGAGTACATAATTTTATGTCTACACTTGGCCAGAAAGCGGCTTTTTCCGTACGCGTCGCGTGCGAAAAAGGCCACTTTATGGCCAGGTGTGGCATAAAATAAATAAAACGCAAAAACAAATAATTTCACAAGCCGGTAAATTATTTCATAATTGATTATTGGAGTAGAAGTTTTTAATCAATGGTAACATTTCTGACTTCGGGAAGAACATGCTTACCTAGTTTTCTTGTACCATGCCGACATACTAGGTATGTGATGTTTGTAGGCAAACCCTCTTTTTTTTTAAATTTTCGAAATGTAGTGTTTGATTGAATATGAAATAAGTTTCTGACAAAAAAAGCTTTTTGAGACAAGCTTAAGTACTTTTTATTATAATTGCAAACTGCGTGGCACATGTAATCAAATGAACCCAAATACTGTGAATTTAGGTATGTTATATAATTAAGATGATCCTATGACTCATGACCTATGACCATGACAGCTGATCATCAGATCAGCTGTCATGTCCTCATGTCACAATAATATTGCATTGTCATCTGATTATTACATATTGTTGCAAAATTTCAGCTCAATTGGTTGAAGAAGCTTCAAAATTGAGTTACAAGATTCCACTCGAACAAACATAGTTACATTGCAAGTTCAATGAAAGGATGTAAAAAAATAAACGCGAGACAATACGCACGAACGATCTGTCAGTGAATTTATAAAGCTAAGCTATGGCGCGGAGTATTACGGCAAGCGGGCGCCCGCCGCCGCCCCGCGCGCTCGGGGCCCCGCGCACAGTGCCCCTGCTTCACCCCCTCAATATCGCGACGAGCCAGGTCCTACCGGGCCTTAAAATAAATAGGTAGCTGGAGGGCGCCTCACCCTAACCTAACCGCAACCTAACCTAACTGCTAGCCTACCTGCTGCTACTGCTGCTGTAGTTGCAGTTAAACCTAACTGCAACGGTAAGGTTTCTGCAGTGGCAATAAGAACTTCGTATATGAAACAGTTTATTCGATACATGTTTTACACACTAACGTGTACATAAAGTGTATTCGGGCATACCTATTTTTGCGCATTTCTGTGCACCCATATTTTTACACTCGACTGCGTTATAGGTAGGCCAGGTTTTTCCCCCACAAATGCTTTTATTTCAATCAGGTAACTACAGTTTTAGATCGTTTTCGTCCCAAAGGAATTTGCATCTAGTTCGCATGCAGCACTCACGACGGCTATCATGGCTGCATTATTCATGGGAATTAAGCTGCCAAGGATCCCCTACTTGGTTAGCGCAGGCTTTTGGGTCATTCTACGTATGTAAAAGAAACACGAGTCACGATTTCATTGCGTGGTTTTTTCATGAAAAATGCAAATTTAAGTGTCAATATATCTAGGGATGATAAATAACACTTCTTTAGAGATAAAATAACAAAAGTACAAAATCAGTTACCGTGTTCTGAACTATATTTTACCAAAATTTCAGCTAAATGGACCGAACGACTTGTTTCATGCATTTTGTGCGGGGTCCCTTAGTCCCAATCCAATATGAACTCGTGTTAATTACTTCGACACACTTGGTCAACGGCCATTCTCACGAAGTATGACTGCGTCTAATTACCGCGTCTACATACATTTAGTATGAAAACAGCGTCGCGGTATTTAGGTGACCGCAGACATATGTGAGAATGGCCGTCAAACGAAGCTTGTTAAGCTAGCATTAAGTGCATTGTTGACCAATCGGTATTAGCATATGCATATGTGGTCATGAATAAGGCTCATATCATACCAACTGCATTATGCATAGAATTAAACAGCGCATAATCGTCCCTGGTTTATTACTTTCTGCTCCTATTAAAGTCACAATTTCCGGGCTAAAAGTTCTCGAGGTTCTTATTAAGGTGATGCCAGGTTCCATACAAACTATAAACAGGCTTTCACAACATTAAATTTAGTTGAAATGTGTTTAATTTTATAGTCTGTTGTACATTTTATCTACGTGGAATAACAGAAGTAATGATTGAATCAGGCGTTACTTTTCAGAAATCCATGTTAATTGAAACAAAAATTGATTTGCTAATCCGCGATATGAGAACGTGTTACTAGTCAATTCGTGCTAGCCCATTATAATTACTTGCGTATTTTGTCATGCATTTACATGCAAAATAAAAAACCACATTTTTACTTAAAAAAACCGGACCGCGGTGCACTTGAAAAGTGCATAATAGCCGCCTTTTTGTTCGCCTTTCAGTGACACTCGCGCCATCAAGACGAATCTAATGATGTATCATTTATCAAAACTGGTTGTGCCGTTGAGTAGTTACGAGCGGACATAGGAACAGACATACATATAGGTCAAACACATAACCCTCCATTTGGGCTTCCCCGCAGTCGGGTAAAAAAACATGAAAATAAATATAACAAATCACGACCAAAAATACAAAACTCGACACGTGTTTCGCCTCTCTACGAGGCATCCACAGTAGAAGCTGGAGATGCTGACAGTCCGGCGTCCGTTGATGGAATGAGCTCATTCCATCAACGGATACAAAATGAAACAGATTTCAATCCAATTCCAATCTGATGTGTCGTTAAAGTGAATTTTAGCCCAACTTTGTTTGTACGGTTATAATTTCACCAAAACGCTTACTGACTAACGCTGTGTAATATTCCATTTCCTGGCGTACCTGCTTGCTCGGAGCAAAGCAATTTCCCAAGAGCGGCATGAGTGTTGCTGCAACCTTTTTAAAGCTATTTTAAAGCTATACCCAGGAATATCGAAGACGAGTTGCTTGTTCCTGGCAGTATACATATTTTGGTCGAAGTGGGAATGAAACTTTGCCTTCACAACTACACTTTAAACCACAATGATTTATCAAACTTTGACTTTGACTTCAAAGCAACAGCTAATTTTTAGTAGTTTATGCAACTGATATATAATGAGGGCTTCAAAGTTAGTATGGAGATTTGCTTTCTGGGACACCCTAGTCACGATCCTGCGCGACCTCCTCCAGCTCCTTCCATCCAAGGCCAGTTGTTGCAGCCTCCTTCTCTACTGTGCGCCTCCAGGTGGTACGAGGGTTACGACCGGGTTTTCTTTTCCCAGGAACTTTCTACGTCAACCCTTACTTCGACAGATGATTGTCCGGTCTCCGCAACACATGTCCTATCCAGCGCCATTTCCTCAGCATTATCTCCTTGTCTATAGGGTTTTGGCCAGTCGTCTCCCACAGTCTTGCATTAGAGATGGTCCGTGGCCAACAGTGGCGTGGCGTAAAATATATCCTTGGGCAAGCCGGTGCAGATATGGCGTACGTTTTCCTTAAGAGCTGTAGAGTAAGGTGTTCAAATGCCTGATATTAGGCAAGCCGGTAGGAATCAGGTTCTTTGGACGCCACGCCAATAAACTCCCAGGATCCACTGCAAGCACTGGTCCACAAATACCTGGAGTCTACTAGTAGTATCGTTCTTGGCGGGCCATGTCTCGCATCCATAGAGGAGGATTTGCATTACACCGCTACTTTAAGAACAGTGTCAAGTGGTGTAACACTCCCGTGTGGTGACTGTACATTTTATGCAGTCAGTTCTACGACGGTAAGAAAAGTTTTGGCGAAAGCGGAATATGGACATACTTCATAGAAAAAAAGTAGCACTGAGATTAATTAGGTAGGTACCGTTTATAGGTAACTGCTAGTAAGGACCTAGTAGCGACTAATTTAGTAATTAATTATCGTCCTCATTGGTAACGAAACGAGTCATGTGGAAAAGTAGCACCTACACGTGTCCGTTTATATAACATCCTGTATTCAATCATCCAGTATACATAGCCGTTATTAACGTGACCTGACGCAATTCCGTGCAGACCGCTCGAGCAGTGTGCAAACTTAATTCCCCCCTCCCCCCACTCCGCCCTCGGGGCTCAACAGATGAGATGACTGGATTAACGCGCGCGCTTGCCTGCTATTACTGTTGTATACAAGTTGTTATATAATATACTGCGTGCTATACGTTTAGTATACGAGTTACGATCGTCGGTATGGTTGGATCGTTGTTACTGGGTAGCCAGAGTTAGGGAGTATCTAAATAAATACTGTTTACTGCGCAGAAACTAAAAAAATATTTTCCTAATCATTTTGTATACTAAGTAGAAGAATACGTAGAGGAATAAAACGTAGGTATTCATAGTTGGTTAAGTTTTGGATGTTAGGTTATGTTGTTTTCTTTCAAGCGATCTTCATCTGAAAAGTGTTGTTCTTATTGGTCAACACAATGTCGCTAAGATTCACGGCAATTTGCAGTTCAAACACTGGTGCGGTAATAAGTATAAACTAAAAAGCACGTGTCTGCAAAAGCAAAGAAAACCTACTTTATGAGCTAGTATATTGAAAAAAAATATTATAATATGATTATGGTTCAAAAATATTTTGTTGCGATGCTTAGCTCAGATTCCTCCGAAAAGCCAGTCTCATATAAACTCATAATTCGTCAATAAGTAAGTAGTTTAGCTTTAGCCTTTAGTTTAATACAATTATTTTAGTTTATGATATGTTCTTGTTATTTATTGTTTAGTTATTGAATAAAACAACTCATTTAGTTATGTCTTGTTGTGTCCCGGATAAACACACAGAAAAACCCCAAGGGAAGAAAATACGTATGTATAGTAAGTAGTGCGTGGGTTTCTCGACGGCTTTCGCTGATTCCTTATACTCGTAATTAAAGTCCTTTAACAATAGTTAGTCCCACGCTCGTCCCACCGGCGAGGAGAGAAGAATCTGGATTGGGAACTTTCCACGGAAACGTTACGTAAGTAAGTGACACTACCTTTTTAGGGTTCCGTACCCAAAGGGTGCCAACGGTACCCTATTACCAGTGACGTAGGTGGGTGGTGCAGGCAGGGCACGTGCCCTGGGCGCCAATAAGGAGGGGCGCAAAAACGAAATTTACTAACTAGGTACCCATACAAAAAATACCTTTAATCCAAATTCGCTAACATGGCGAAATAAAAAAATAAAAGTCTTGTATGCAATCTAAGCCCCCCCCCCTTCCCAAATTTAACATGGATTTTCCACCCTGGGTGTCACCAAAAAACAAAGGGGCGCAGTTTGGATGAGTGCCCTGGGCGCCGTTTTACGTCGCTACGCCACTGCCTATTACAAAGCCTCAGTTGTCCGTCTGTCCGTCAGGGACTTGAAATTTCCACAGAATAAGTATGTATTTCCATTGCCGCTATCTATAACAACAAATTATTAAGACAAAAGAAAACTAAAGTGTTCTTTTTTTGTGTTTTTTGCTCGCGATGGTAAGGAGCCCTTCGTGTGCGGATCCAACTTGCACTTGGCCGATTTTTAATGCTTTTGACTAGTAAAGTCAGGAAGCTGAATAGCAGTATGGTATTATACGTTTCATAGAGTGCGGCTACGATAACTTTTCAGAACGGAACATAGCAACACCTCCATCTAAATGTCACATTATCATTAGAAATTTTACTTTCAAACGGAGGTGACTTTTGAAGCGGAACATGCGCTCTGCAAAGTTAAAGGTTGATAGCGTTTCTGAGCAGCTCCCATGTTTTATTTGTGTAGGTACCAATGGCGTGGCGTAAAAGATATCCTTGGGCAAGCCGGTGCAGATTTTGCGTACATTTTCCTTGAGAGCTGTAGAATAAGGTGCTCAAATGCCTGACATTAGGCAAGCCGGTAGGAATCGAGTTCTTTGGACGCCACGCTACTGGTTGGTACAATATGAGTTCCGTCGGTGACAAGTAAAGTTTTTATGGAATGCCCCATTAATGCCAGCTTTTTACTACCAGATATATTTAGTTAAGTGAACAAGTTTTCGTCAAACTGTTTATTTTTGAGACACCAGTCTTTTATTTGAAATTTGTATTAAATTAATTATTATGAGAGGTAAAGGTAAATTAAAGCCTTTTATATTTATTTTTAATTTGTTTTTATAATAGCAGCAATAGAAATACATATTTGTGCAAATTTCAAGTTTCTACCTATTACGGTTCAAAAGATGCAGGCCTGTGATAGTCGGACAGACAGACGCTCGAGTGATCTTGTAAGAGTTTCAGTTTTTTGGGGTCTGGAGCCCTAGAAACATACGTAGCGACTTAAGAACCTTCTCTCTTTTGGAATTCAGATAAAAAAACTATAAAAACTGTAATATTTCTTATTCTATTGTCCAAAATCCATAGGAATAAAGGACAGAGGAGAAGAACTTAAAAAATAAACTATTTCAAAAATTAATAAACGATGTTTTTATTTACCTACTATTATCATAATTTTAGCCTAATATTTAGAAAAGCTTCCAAAAAGGTTTTTACTTTTTTGTTCCGATAAGTTACATTATTTTTGTGTGTAGAAAAAATAATAAATTAAACCAGTCATATCCATATTAATATTGAGATCGCTACTTCAAATCCAGTCTCTAGTTATTGGTATAATGTTATAGGTAAACATTACTTGTTTAATTTTAGTGATATACACGGTGAATTTTAATCGGTGATCAGGAGTAGACAAATATTAATATCTAGCTAAAATCAAACTTAATAGGCGAGGTCTCACACAAATACCTCACTGATTAATTAATTAAAGGTTAAAACATAATTTAAACTAATAACCACTGGATACATGGTCACCTACATTAATTATTGAAGTAAAATCACGTGATCACGATACCTCAAGTGCCATAGCTTTCGCGGAAAATTTGACAGATCTTAAGTAAATAAACTTTTCTACGAGTATGAGTAGTTAGGGCGTGATAGATAACGAATTAAAATTGATGAAATGGCCGACAATGAAAAGAATGCAATTCCGAAGATTTAAGTAGCCGCCACACGAAGGACTGACTCACATGAAACCTCGCTGCTTGCCTATTGCTCCTACGAGGATCCGGCTATTTGAAACTAAAGATTTCATTGAAATATAGCCCCCGGACATCGAAAATTAGGCTCTCGGAGAATCACCCGGGCACACGAACTACAGGGAGAATTCTAAATAATTAGGTACTCTTTTTACCACATAATAATAAAAATATATTTTTCTCAAGATAAAACCAAAGGAATAATAACGACACGCATCAGACAGCGAGAGTTCTTAATAGACAATCCCTTAACCTATCTAACCTATTTACCTTATTCACTAAAAAGGTGTCGCCACAACGGCAACAAAGGTACATCAAATCCCTTGTTAATAATTAAAATTACGAATCTGTTGAACAATCATAGTGTTTAATTTCCTCCTAGCTCCCACCACCCCGTGTAATTCACAAGTTCACCTTCAATCACCATGCATAACGTAATTTTATCTAACATAATTTGACCCGAAAACAGCAATAACCTATTATCATACAGGTGTATTTAAACGTTTTGACGTGATAACGTCTTATAATTCGATGGAGCCGGCTGCACGCACGAAAAAGTGTGACGTCATGGGCCGTTACCTTGCAGGGTCGTTACCTGTCAAATAGGTACTTTATATTATTCCAGCACTAAAGTCGTTAAGACGATAGTTTCTTACAAATTGTTAATAAAATAGCCCTTATTCCCTAAGATACGGCTGTCAAAAATCTCTATTCAATGACAAGAGACCAGTGGCGGATTTGCCCTAAGGCCTAGTAGGCCCGGGCCTAGGGCGGCCAGATATTAGGGGCGGCCAATCGTGACAAAAAATCACTGCTGCTGCTGAGAAAAGGGCGGCTGGTACTCAAGTCGAAGTCGAAGTCGAAGTCGAAGTCGAAGTCGAAGTCGAAGTCGAAGTCAAAGTCAAAGTCAGGGTCAACGTTATCACGTTCGACTATCGTCAGTAAACCGACTTTACAGACAACCGATTTTTTAATAAACAGTTCATAATGGGAAAACATTAGAAATTGGAAAATGTTTATTGCCATAAAAAAACATGAATGAACTAAAAATTACATACAGCGAAACAATGAAAAAATAAGGCACCCAAATATTATTTGGCCATGGGTACCAATCTCAGCGAATGCTGGGCGGGGAAGCGCATCGCTGGTTTTCAGATTGGTCCCTAGAGAAAAGTGGGTCAACATGCTGTTGTGGTCCATCTATATATTTTGATATCCGACAGCGAACCATTTTTTTGACGTGATAACGTCTTATAATTCGATGGAGCCGGCTGCACGCACGAAAAAGTGTGACGTCATTTGCCGTTACCTTGCGGGGCCGCTACCTTGCAGGGCCGTTACCTGTCAAATAGGTACTTTATATAATTCCAGCACTAAAGTCGTTAAGACGATAGTTTCTTACAAATTGTTAATAAATTAGCCCTTATTCCCTAAGATACGGCTGTCAAAATCTCTATTGAATGACAAGACAAGAGACACTGCTGAGTTGGGCAAAAATCTTTAAATTTAAATAGTGGATGCTGCTTTGGCAGTTCCGTTTTACGCCTGCTTTAATCGTAGTTTAAAAATTATTAAAACAAATCTTTGACATTATATTCGTGGAACGGCAGATATTTACACTGGCCACTTAGCCATCATTTTAGCGTGTCAATGTCATTGTAGCAGCTTATTGGGAAAAAAGTCGAAGTCGAAGTCGAAGTCAAAGTCAAAGTCAAAGTCAAAGTCAATGTCAATGTCAATGTCAAAGTCAATATCAATGTCAATGTCAATGTCAAAGTCAAAGTCAAAGTCAGAGTCAAGGTCAACGTTATCACGTTCGACTATCGTCAGTAAACCGCCTTTACAGACAACCGATTTTTTTATCTTAATTTTAAGGAGCTTGGTCGTTGAACGATCACGCCGCTCCATACGTTCACTAAATTATTATAAGATATGCGTCAACCAAGCTACCACTTAGTTGATGCACATCCTATACAACTTATAATATAATTTATGCCACACCTGGCCATAAGGTGGCTTTTTGGAGTTGAAAAGGCCGCTTTCTGGCAAAGTGAATACATAAAATGATGTACACAACACGGGAGGTAATAAAGAAAGCCCTCGATCGCATATTTACGTCCCTCGCTTGCAGCTCGGGCCGCAAACTTCTGCGATCTCGGCCTTTCTTTATATTAACACCTTAGTTGTGTAATGTACTATTAGCTTGATCTGACTCTGGATCCGACAGCCCAGCATTACAAACACCAGTGTTATGGGTTAGACGACGGGACCGGCCCGCACGCACTCCATTAAAAAGCGAGCCATATTAGTTCACGGCACAAAAGAAGTATAGTACTACGTACAGAAGTTTACTTTCTAATAAAAGTGACGTTCGGCCCGACCACCGGACGGAACGCACTGCATCCGATCGTATCTCTCTATCGCATTACGTGCTCTTTCTGGTAACTAGCTATACTAGTAGCCGGGCAGCGAAATCGCGGAGTGAGTCACTCTGACACGGGTCCAATTATATTAGGTCCGTGGTTGACGGTGGAGGTTGGAATTATCCTACGGCGGGCGGGGGCCGAAAAGCCGGGATTATTGTAACTTCGCTCGCTCTGTCATGTAGGGTGGCGTACCCATGATTCAAGTGAAACGGCTTTATTGTTTATATTAAAGTCAAAGTCAAAGTCTTTATTGTATGTGAGAATTAGGTTACATTAGGTATAATACATGTTTAATATTAGTCTCACTAAACTCTACCTTTTCAGGTGAACATACATTATTTAACTTAAGAGCTAATTGCATTGAATTACAAATTAAATATCATAGAACATAATTAAAGAATCTGAATAAAAGACATTATATTACGAATTTACTAAACTAAGAAATATTCATGTCACATTGAAAAAAGTCTTTCACACTATAAAAACATTGTCCTACTAGCCACTCTTTAATAATTCGTTTAAATACATTTAAATTCTCATTCTTAAAATAATCTGGTAATTTATTATAAATCAAGATACACATAACGTAGGCATTTTTTGAAGTAAGTGCCAGGTTTACAGAGGGTTTGTACAATTTGTGTATATACTGCGATCTTGTCTCTCGAGGACCTAGTGTACTTTGCTTAATGAATAAGTACTTGTACTTGTGCACAAAAACACAGACTTCATAAATATACATGCAAGGGAAGGTTAGAATGCTATTTTCTATGAAATATGAGCGACAAGAAACCATTCGACCAGTAGAGAATATAGCTCTGACACATCGTTTTTGTATGACAAATAATTTGTCTCTATCATTGCAGTTTCCCCAGATTACCAGTCCATATCGTAATATGGCATTGACATAACCATTATAAGCGATCAACGCAGCTTGAGTAGAGACTGTCCGGCTGATCTTCCACAATGCATACACAAAGCTATTCACTTTGGAACATACGTTATCTACCTGTTTTTTCCAGTTACAATGACAGTCAATAAATATTCCCAAAAATTTCGTGTATAGTATACTTCGTCTATAGGAGTGTTGTCAAAGGTAATATTCAGTTTCTGAGAGTGTCCCTTGTCTGTGCGAAATTGAATATAGTTAGTTTTCCCTATATTTACTTTTAAATTATTAGTGTCTAACCATTTAATTGCTTGAGCCAATGTCCTATTTACTTCTGCATTATATGTCACAGGGTCTTTACATTTTATTATACTTAATAGATGTATCATCTGCAAATAGTATACAATCATGAGATAGATATTCGGGCATGTCATTAATATATATCAAAAATGAATATATATTACAACTAGGACGCTCCTATTCGTTAGAGCCGTTTTCGAGATTTGGGTACATTTAAATCAGCTGATAGATACCAGCTCCATGCCCTAACTCGGGGGGGTACAGCGAGGGTAGAGTTATCCGTCTCGTTGCAACTGGCCGCAAAGGGCGAACAAGCTACTGATTAAGCATAATATATATATTCCCGTTACAATCCGAAGGGAACTCTTTAGGGTTATTCTTCAGAAATATGTCTGCGGTCATCTTATTCCTCTGGCTCTTTTTCATACTAAATGTATGGAGACAGAGGAATAAGTCGCAGACATATTTCTGAAGAATAACCATTTACCAGGATAAGAAGTATCCTATGGTTCAATCCAAGACTTGGTCTACATGCCAATTTTCACTCACTCGATACAGTTGTTACCGCGTTATTTAGTAACAAACATCCAAACATCTTCAACAATATTCAAATTTATAATATGTATAACAGTTTTTATTTTTCTTTTATGCATACCTACACTTTCGGCATTAAAACGTCTATTAAATAGAATGGAACACAATGAAACAAATTACTAGAATACAGTAAAAAAAGCATGTAGTTAGGTTATACGGATGAAATAACATGAATGCGCAATATTTATGACAATGCTCAGCAGAATAGCGTAATAGACTATAATTTATCAAATAAAGCAGCCCTCGTACGAGTGTATGTAAGAAAATATCTCCAGATCTCGATATTTCATTGCGTGTCGCTTACAAATTCGGTTTCACGTAAATGGGCACTTTGAGAGCAAAATGTACGCATCTGGGGCCCTCTGAAGGTCGGTTTGGGTTGCCTAACTTTTACCGAATAACCTTCGAACCGAATTCAGTTATGAAAAGTTTTACTCTGAATTTTTGAGAAAGGTTGTGCTGGGTATAAGGTACTTGGATTCTCGTTACTTTTTGGGTACCTTATGCGAATAATTTTTGTGTTTTTCGTTTTTATATCAGGGACTAATTGCGTAAAAATATTATAAAATTACCTCGACGTTTCGCTCTTGTCACAACATCTCGCGATTATGATTCGTTTTAATGTAATAGGCAATGAGTATAAATTGCGAAAGTTTAAAACGTTACTTTAAATCGGTGCATCGTAACTTTCATTCGTAATTTTCTGTAAACACTTCTTAGACTTGAATGATAAGATGGATTGGATGTGTAGCGTGACGAGAATGGAGAGAATCAGGAATGAGTATATGTATAAGAGGAAGTCTGAAAATAGCGCCAATCGTAGAAAAGTTACGAGGACATCGCCTAACGTGGTTTTGGGCATGTGATGCGGAGGGATGTTAGTCATGTGTAGTGTAGGGCATGCAATACCGGTTTTACTTGTATGGGCCAATACCAAAAAACCGATTTTCCGGTATTGGCCCATACAAGCAAAACCGGTATTGCATGCGCTAGTCATGTGACAAGACTCAAAAACTCAAAGGTCAAGCGAATTATGACTTCTTAGACTTGGGGTAAAAAAAGTTAAATTAAAGTTGATACAACTGGTTCTACAAATAGTTTATATACCGGGTATTGCCTGTAACAGGATCAAATAATTAAAAAGTAGATTCTACTCATCACACAATAAAACTGTCGTTCAACAACTTTTAAAAATTTGTAATCTTTAGATTTTATCGTTATCATACAAATTAAATAGTATTTTCAATGTACGTTAACATCAGTCTAATGACGTCGCTTGTCACGCTACAAACATAACAAACATCGCAGTACATTGCGGTTTCAAATAAACTAAAGTGTACTAAAAATTAAAACATAAGTTATTTTTAAATGTCGCTGAACAAATGCTGTTCAGTTTGAGGAGTACAATCTACGTTTTAATTATTTGCTCCTAGTACAGACAACATAGACAAGACAGTTGTCTGGAAATGTATAAAACTAGGTCGCCAACAATTTCGCCTTTGAAGAGTTGCTAAACAACTAATTCCCAGCTGACATCAATAGAAAATACATCCATCGCAAACCTACAGTTATATTTTCCTATCAAAACAATCACAAGGCGGGCGGTAAACAAAGGCCTTTGTACATAGCCGGATCCCGGGGAACGGGCTTTATGTTAGAGTTGACAACCCTATTTACCCTCACTTTCAAAACGGCGTAAGCCAGGACCTTAAAATAAAAAGCCGGACGTAGCCTCGCTAACAGATAACTGAAGCACTTCTAGTGGGCCGGCGACCGCTTTGTACTTACGAGGCACGCACACATCAACAAGTTTTTTCTTACTACGAGCAGCACGCACACATTGCCCTTAACCTGACCATCCGGCAAATTATACTTCTAAGTTAACGTTAAAAACGAGATACGGCCGTTTATGCCGCAAAAACGTATATTTCGACACTCTCAAGGGAATCAAAATTTATAGGGTACTTTAATAATTATGTACCAACAAATTTGTTCGGAATCCTCGGTGGGCGAGTCCGACTCCGTAACAAAGAGCCTACTAATTTGTGTACATTAATAATTTAGTAATAAAAAAATTCCACCTGGCTAAAAAAATAAAACTAAGTTCTCAGTATCGTTTTATTTGTGACACATTTATGACGATATTAGTACCAAAAGTCGACAATCTCCTTTGTTCGGAATCCGTTTCCGGAATCCGGTTTTTATTTATTCCCGGGAATCCCGGGACTACCGGTGGACCCGGCGACTTTGATATGGCGCTCCACATCTGTCGAGGGTTGTGGAAGGGAATGGATCGAGAAACTGATAATTCGATTTTCTTTTGTAAGGCTTTTATGGAGCATTACATGAAAATATTTCGTAAGGGACACCATCGTTTTAATATTTCCGAGAAATAAATTCAGGAAGCTAATTATGAGCATTGTAATATCATAACTCGGCTTTAAAATTAGTAGTGTTTCTTAGCAGCTAATACATTTTATTAGGGTAGCTGCCATAGCGTTTCGTAAGGGACAAAAATTTGATGTTTTCATGGAATGCTCTTTATGCGGTGAGGTGGCTATTTTTATTCTATTATCGGCAGGTTCTAGGTCTACAATGTAAGGCCCTCGAAATATAATGTAGGATGGAACGATTACGCCGAACAAAATATTCCAATCCACAAAACAAAGTATCAACCTTCTGTCTTTAAAACCAAGTCCATAATAAAAAAAAATTGCATGTGGAATGGAGCGTTATTGCATAACTATACGTTAAAATCTGACGTTGAAATGTGCCCCATAGCGCCCACATTTTAGAATCAATACGTCTTATATCAGTGGGACTGATAACCAATTTAATTTTTACTATGTTTGACTCTAAAGTCAATTATGATAACCTTTTTGAGAAGGCGCAATATCGTTTAAAAAACAAAAAAATTTGATTGGTTACAAACACTGACGTGAGAAATTCATTTGACGCTGTACAACGCCCTGTAGTGTTTTCTTCAAGACTAAATACTAGCTCCGCCCCTTTGGAACGTATTTCAAAGAGCCGATTTTGCGCGTCCGTCCGTTACGCTTCCATACTTATTATATTTCGAACGTGTAAGGATCTTTAATATATCTACTCGTAAAGTCAGCATCAAATATAGCTTGGCAACTTCGTTGGTGACACTCCCATGAGTGCTTTTTGCTATGTGCAGCCGTAACTACTTACACAAGTTACCTGACGACCGTAATACCATTGTAAAATTAGGTTTTTGTAGTGACAACTCACACTGGTCTTGAATTAGAATTCGGAGTTGAGTGTCCGTACAAATTTGTTTTATGCCACACCTGGCCATAAAGTGGCTTTTGCCGCACGCTGCGCGTACGGAAAAAGCCGCTTTCTGGCCAAGTGTAGACATAAAATGATGTACACAACACGGGAGGTAATAAAGAAAGCCCTCGATCGCATATTTACGTCCCTCGCTTGCAGCTCGGGCCGCAAACTTCTGCGATCTCGGCCTTTCTTTGTATTACCACCCTAGTTGTGTATTGTACTATTTATGCCACACCTGGCCATAAAGTGGCTTTTGCCGCACGCTACGCGTACGGAAAAAGCCGCCGATCGCATATTTACGTCCCTCGCTTGTAGCTCGGGCCGCAAACACCTGCGATAGGCCTTTCTATGTTTTACCACTCTAGCTGTGTAATGTACTATTACCTCACCATTTGTGCCCAAATCTCCACAATACCCACAGGCACTCAGCGCCAAACGAATGTATTATAGGTACCTTTTGTCCCAGCCCCCGGGTCATATTGATCCTTTCCCAGGGCGACCTTGGCACAGCACTTTACGGCTCGGGAAAATGGATTGAAAATGTTGTTTAATTCCATTTTCTTCGGTTGATTGATTCAAATTTGATTTAGATTGAGGCGCTGAAACTGAATTAGTATAAAAAAATCCTTTGAACTGGGTATGACAATATTCGTTTGAAAATATTTTTGTAAAATAAAAATTTCTTGGTATTTGACTACTTAAAGGACTTAGGGGAGACCGGGTATGGTTGTCTCGCGGGTTGGTTGTCACAGCGGCCATAAAATAATACTAAACGAAACATTAAGTACATCGATCGGTGCTAAAAGATCGCAAGAGCTGTACATCCTTCCGTACTTCACCAATCGATGCACTTATTCCTTCGTTTAGTATTATTTTATGGCCGCTGTGACAACCAACCCGTGAGACAACAGACAACCATACCCGGTCTCCCCTAAGTAAGTAAGTAAATACAGCATTTTCTACTGAGATGCAACAAAAAATCCTAAACTATAAAACCTCTTTCCAAATGTAAGTAAGCGTGGCGTGGCGTGAAGTAAATCTTAGCCTTTGGTGCCGTTTGGTAACCAAGTTTGGTAACTGGCTACAAAATGGGAATCCGAAATTCCCCGTTTGTAGCCGGTTACGTAATGGGCCTGCGTAGTGCCGATTGGTAACCAAATTTTATAACTGGCTACAAAATGGGAATCCGAAATTCCCCGTTTGTAGCCGGTTACGTAATGGGCCTGCGTAGTGCCGATTGGTAATCAGTTGGCAAGAAGCTGGTTACCAACCGCGGTTACATTTTGAAGCCAGTTACTGAATGGGATTTTTTCCGTTTCGAAGCTGGTTACGAACATTTAGTTATCAAACGGTACTTTTAGTAAAGCCGGAGCAGATTTGCATTACTTTTTCTTCAGGAGTAGGTAGTAAATACTCCGGTTATATGCTTTAAAATAGTTAAGCCGGTGGGAATCGGGTTCTATGGCTGCCACGCCATTGGTAAGCATACTATATGAAAGGTTGTAAGCAGTACTTAATGGCTCTAATTTTGAGCCCATTTGAGGTATTTGAAGATGGTCCTGCGAGATTACATATACTACGATAACAAACTAAATTATAGATAGTAACAACAAACCCGCCATATGGGTCATCCCACGAGCTGGGTTAACACGTTCCCTGTCCTTGTGCCCCCAATGTGGGGTCAAGGTTTGTTTCAGGAGTCCGTACTTCCACTAAGGGTCACTTCCCCATACTGATCTGTCCCTATACTTGTAGTATAAGACGGTATTACTTGCTAAATTTCATATGTATATTTTAAACCTAAACTCATAACTCTCTCGGGAGTTATTTGTACCAATTTATCTCCCGTGGGAGTTATAGATTTTAACACTCCCAGGTAAATCGGCTCTAGCTGCTCTGCTGCAGCGTGTTATAGCACGCTTTACGACCAAGTGTGATTATAGTATTTTATTAAACTTTTTAAGATTATAGTAAACTTTTTTTTTTTAATTTAAAATATACTTAAATTAAAAATACTTTTTTTATGTTGGCATCAATGAATTCAGTTCAGAAAGTTTTGTTTTTCTTAAAAACCGTAGGAATTTAATTGTTTGTTAAGTTGGTAGTTGTGCATTTTTACCGTAAAGTTAAAATTCAGCGCTTAATCCTTGACCTAAGTTTAACCTAGATTTAGAAGTCTGTGGCTGCTAGCAATAACGTAAAGTCACTATAACGACACGCGCTTTACGGTAAAAATGCACAACTACCAACTTAACAAACAATTAAATTCCTACGGTTTTTAAGAAAAACAAAACTTTCCGAACTAAATTCATTGATGCCAACATAAAAAAAGTATTTATAATTTAAGTATATTTTAAATAAAAAAAAAGTTTACCATAGACACATACTATCACTGTCAGTCAAACGTCATATTTGCCTTGTTTCTAGGTTATGATTAATTTTGTATTTTATAATTTAAAACCTCGTCGTACAAAAAGTATTGTATGCAACGTTGTATAATTAAGTCAAAAAACGCTCATTGCGTCTCTCACGCAATTCGCATTTTTTGAACCCACTTATACAACTGTTGCATAAAATACTATATTAACAGGCTTAAGCGTGTTCGACAGGCATGACCTACATTCCCGCTTGGCTAACATCGGGAATTTCATTGTAAGGGAATGTGAAGTACGCCGCTATTGACCTTGCCAGGAATGCGGCCTTGAAAGGTATTACGGGTACCATTATCCCCTTAAGGAGCTTCTAAACGAGTATCATATTCAAGGCAGTGTTAAGGGCAAGGGTATGTTGACAAGTTTCAGCTAATTAGTAGTATAAATGTTAGGTACTTTTGAGACAAGCTTTTTAATGCTTACTGTACTTTTTAGGGTAGGGTTCAATAGGAAAAAACGAAACCCTTATAGGATCACTTTGTTGTCCGTCTGTCCGTCCGTCTGTCAGTCCGTCTGTCAAGACCTTTTATCTCGGGAACGGGTCGAGATATCGAGTTAAAATTAAAAACATATACTCAGGTCTATGATCCCTTGAAGCTTTTAAGTTAACGTGTTCTAAGTCAATTAATGTTGGCAACCCTACTTTTTTATTTGCAACAGATCCAGATTGCCATTGCTCTCTCCCGGGGCGAGCTTTATCGACCTGTCTCAGTGACCTTGTAGCGTTGTCACCCTACCTCCACATTTAAGAGACCAGTAGGCTTATGATGCTACGCTTTGTCACGCGATAAATAAATAATAAAGCATCCGTCACTCTCACACACTATTTGTCAGAACGTGACGGATGCTTTATCATTTATCTATCGCGTGACAAAGCGTTAGCATCATAAGCCTACAGAACCACTTTCGAACTCGCATAAATTCATGGTTAGGGTGACCATTAATCTATGACAGGTTTTCTGCGTTAAATTAGGTTTGAATTATTTAGTAAGGTCAAGGTCAAAGGTTATGGTTTGTTAACGTCTAAGGGCTTTATAAGTCTGATTTATATGCTAGCTTTATAAGCTTAGCCTTTCTGAGAATTGGCTCTTATAATATTACAGTTATAACTTAATGCGTACACAAACAAATGAAATTCAAGTCCGATTTTTAAAAATACGTTTAATCGGTTGAACCAGCTCTGGCCTTAATCAATCGGTAATACTTCGTTATATCAGTTTTCCGTTTTCTCTGAGGAATAATTTAGGTAGAATTTTTCTAGCTTCTATAAATAGACTTGGTTTCTAAATCGAATACGTAAAACTATCTACCAAGAATACCATGATACTCGTTCAATGTTTTAGATAATAATCAGAATTAAATCACGATCACATATCAACTACAGCATATTTTGTGTACACTCGCTTAATCATAAACTTTATCACTGTTTACCATCGACCGGATTAATTAAAAGAGTTAAGAAAGAAAATATATTTATTCGTTACAGCACAAAAAAATAGTAAAAAAAGTATCAGGAACAGAGTAAATACGCCTGCTACAAAACGGTCCCACCTCAGCAAAATGCCGAATTTAGAGCCAGCGCTGGTCTTCCGCTGGAACCGGGCGACGTCATGACAAGAAATTCGCACTACCGTGCCAGGACATATGAAGTCAGAGCTTTCCCATTCATTTACTATAGTTTATTTTTATTGAGGACAAACACAAAAAAATATTTTTTTATAAGTTCTATTGTTTTCTGTTACGTGTTATGTACCTTAAGCGATGGTCACATCCTTTTGATTAGGAGACACTGTATGTATGGTATTCATGAATTTATTTGCTCTTGTATTATTATACTATATGTAGGTATTCCATACATTTACCTTATCCCATTATTGTAGTTGTCGCGATCAATGCCCGTGGCAGACTCCCGGGACTATTGATCGATCTCGGTGACCTTGAACTCTCGGTTACCCCACCACGTGGTAAGATTTTTTCAGAGGCCATGTATGTGTGTGAGTTTCTTTATACCACAATGCACAATAATGACTAAACCCCGTGGATGATTTAGATGTGTTAGCTGTCGTTAGAATACGTACGTTATCCCGAGTTTTCATTAGACACTGTATGCATTTGTTACCTACATCCCGTAAATGTAGTTGCCGCGATGAATGCCGCTCCCGGGACTATTGATCGGTCTCGGCGACCCTGAACATTTGGTCACCCTTTCACGACGCAGGGTTTTTGAGGGTTCATGTATGTATGGTATGTATGTATATGAGTTTCTTTATTCCACAATCATGACTAAACGCTTGACCTTTTCTGGACTTCTGAACCGAGATTCTTACCCGCAGTCAGCGGTATTTCGAGACCATTATGGCTGACTTCACGTAGCTGGGTGCATGTTAAATAATTCTTAATAATGTAATGTAATCAAATTAAATTATGGCATGCCTAGTATATTTAACTGTAAGCGACATTGTAATATATTATCAAATAAGCAAATATACCCCATGAATGATTTAGATGTGTAAGGTGTCGTTAGAATACTTACTATGTTATTCTAAGTTGTCATTAGACGCTGTACACAATTACCTATATATGTTTGTATCCTATGCATTTGGTAGCTAGATCCCGTTAATGTAGTTGCCACGATGAATGCTCCCGGGACTATTGATCGGTCTCGGCGACCTTGAACGCTTGGGCACCCTACCACGTCAGGGTTGGCGCAACAAGTATTTAGTTGCATTTTCTTAGACGCTGTAATCTATGTTTGTTCAAGCTGTTGCATTGCTAGGTCAGGTGAGCCGTGGGAGTTGGTGAGTGCGTGAAATATTAGAGGTAAATTAAACTATTTAGTGTTTTTTTAGGAGTTGGAGCGCGACAGTGCGCCTTTCGTAATGTTGGTTGTCTTCGTTATTACGCTCCGCGTTTACAATTTAAGTACGCCTTGCGAATAGGTGATCGATTGCTAAAAAATGAAATGTTTAATCGGGGAGCATAGCAGAACCAGATGAAAACGCAAGCGCAGCGAGCGTGAAACGAAGAATTTCGTTGCTCATAGTTTATTTCACAAAGTTATTAATGTACTTACTTACACAAGAACACACTTGAACAGTATGGCGTATTTCAAGTCATTCATCTTCGTTGCCCTCCGCCCTCTGATTCCGTTATGAGTAGGACATGACAGCTGACGCTTTTGGCATTTGACTGTACAGGTATACTTAATAGTACATTACATAACTAGGGTGGTAATACAAAGAAAGGCCGAGATCGCAGAAGTTTACGGCCCGAGCTGCAAGCGAGGGACGTAAATATGTGCGATCATATCATAAGTTTTTTACAATAATGTACAAATATGGCCTGCATTTTCAAGTGGTACTATTAACTTATTTGTAGGTTTAAAACCTAAGTTTGAATAAAACACAAATAATAAGAAGTTAAAACTTTATGTTAAACTTTAGTGTAACAATACTCCAGTAGATGGTGCTGTTAGATCTGTGAAATCTCCATACTACAAGCTGCATCGAGTGTTAAGATTTTTCCGGTATTAATGACCCCCACGCGGTATAGTTTGTTATATCGATACTTTAATGTGAATATTAAGATTCAATGTGCTTTAATGTAAACATTAGATGCAACCACAGGTACGGGTTTCTTAATATAGGCCATTTGTTTATCGTTCCTGAACATATTGTAGGGAAATTATGATATGGATGTAGATAAACAATATTAAGACGTGGGTTTGATAAATTACTGATACCTCTAGAAACATAGACCGAATCGAAGAGTTTTGAACGTCCAAAGTTAGTAACGTCTAATAATACGTACTAGTTGTTTGGCTATGCAAGCCTGTTCAAGTATTCATTAATTACATCTCATCTTGAATCAAAAACTCAGCAAAAGTTATGATGAACACACTCGGCAGTCAACGTTGACTTTGCTTAACTTTGAGTTGGTGTTTAGGTAAATACGAGTATTTAGTCAAAAAGTTTGATTACGAAGTCTGACAAGCTCCGAGACTTCGAAAGACAAGGGAAAGTAAATCAATTGTATTTTCACGCGAATTTGTCTCTTGACTTGACCTAGTTCGTTTCTGCAAAAATATTTTTCAGTAGGTAGTTAATATCTTCGATAATACTGTTTAAATCTTCGATAATATTGGACTATTTCGGGGTTTTTGCAAAATACCACTCGCTTTTACTTACTACTGGCTTTTCACACATACCCTAGCTCTCACTCGTCTGCGATTTTCATTTCACTGCGGCCATTAATCAACTGTACATCGTACCAACGGAGCCCGCAATGTAATCAAACTCGCATACGAGTTCCCGCCCCGTCTAAATGGGGTCTAACAGATTAAATCGGCTTTTCTTATGAAGTGTTAAAACACTCGGATAGTATACAGCCTCATAGAAAACACGAACCAATGGCATCCCTCTTACTCGTTCTTCTCAAAGTATAAAGACAAACGAGTAGTCCAACTTCGGCCGTTTAGGAGCCCGCTACACGTATTTACACAGACGCACGATCGCGCGTCTGTGTGAGTGCGATCCGTAGTGGAGCATTCTTAAATCTTTGCTTGTAGTGTATTCGTACACGGCACGCACACATTCAAGCGCGCGATGTACCTTTTGTAGGCAGAAAAATTACTGCTATTATACTGTGTTCTTGTGGTCAAATTGTCAGATTATTTTAATTTTTTGAAGAAATCAAGAGGAAATAAGAGAAGAGGCAAAGTTTTGGAAGCTGAATTTGATAATTAGCTCTGATTAATTTAGTTTTACTCCAGGGAACTCAAACTCATTTATTTCTGCAATTGGGCCTCAACAGGGCCTCAAGGGCTCTTTTACGTGTCTAATTCTTTTCTTTTCGCTTCTAGCATCAAGGATAGGGTTTGCTAACCTAATAGACAGACCAGCCTGTTTGGCCGGACATATGGGTAAAAAGGCCGGGCACCCTACATTATTGAGGATTTTGAGTCTCAGTATTAATAGATACGACAAAAAATTGGCCGGACACCGTTTATTTTGGCCGGACACGCAATCAAAAGCCCAACTATGTCCGGCTTTGTCCGGACGCCTAGCAACGCTAATCAAGGATATTAAGGCCTAACCTAAGTTCGCGGGAGTGGCTCTGATAGGAACACTCGACAGGGCGAGATAAATTAGCTCCTTTGTTGGCCTTGACAACCTCCGAATTGCGTTAACTTGCCAAATTATTTCTGCTCAACCATAATAACTACCAGGTCAATTCTCCGATGATTTTTGTGGCATTCTTCAGTGGCATCATTACTGTCGAAGTCTTGGGAGATTATCACGGCGTTTCCAAGAATTTGGTTGACAACTTCGATGTCTACCAGATGTCTGAATATTAGTGAATTTGTCATGCTAATCTCACAGGACTTCAACATAAATGATACCACCGAAGTCAATACCACGGAAATTCCCGGAAAAATGCCCACCAATATTCGTATTATATCAAAACTGTAGCCGGATAGCTAATAGAAAACACATTTTCAGCTATACTTCGTATATTTATCCGGAAACTACCTAAGTGAAAATCCTCGCTAAGCTGTAAACAGATTTCTCTATATCCACGTACGTAGGTATTGGAAATTATTGTTACATTAATAAAGTCCCAGATTTCGATTCCGGTCACGTTCCGAGTGTTTCTTATCTATTATAATGTTTAGTGGATGTAGCAATAATTGAACCCGGTGGGGGCCGTGGCGTTCCCTGAGGCCGAACCAGGTCGCTGGCCGGACCATCCTGAGTGGATCAGACTAGGAGCATTCCGAGTGTTACGTTTTCGAATATAGCTAGGTGTAGCATACAAGTTATACCGTGTGCAGATAAATAACAGGTGGTAGACATAGGACGACGAATCCCTAAGTAATAGACACTGGGAAATCCTTTTGGAAACTTTAATGTCATTACGTACCTTCATTTCATTACGTACGTGTGAATTGTTATATGTAGACAACATACACCGAAATTGTATTGTTCCGGTAGTCACCATCTTGAATGTTAAGTCGACAGCCAGGGTGTCGAATATTAGGCATTAGCGTGTCGCGCATTAGGACGTTTACCTTACGCAAATCATTAAGTAAGCTACATGAACAATATTATAAATCGCTTACGCTACATGAAATTTATAATCTTATAAATTCAATATCAATATTTTTATATTTATTTAACATGGACTTCCGCAAAGTAACGCCTGATTCAATCGATTATGACGAGATTTCAACTAATGTGGTTGGTCGACCCTACACGTCCCGCTCCTCTCGCCTCCGCCTCAGTGGAGCCGCAGCCTTAATAAGCCGAAATACAAGTTCAGAGGAATAATAGGGATCGTTTCCTAATAAAGCTTCATTTTAATCAAACTTCACAAACAACTATAAATCTAAAATAAAAAGACGATCCAATTAAAAGTTGTCCGTAATTGCAAGAGATTGGTCGCCATTGATTCCGAGTTGCGCAATGGTCGGATATTTCCAGTTACAACCGGATTTTAAGTTTTTATAGGTCACCCTAGACAGTAAGTAGCATTTTTCACCCGCTGCACGGTAGCGGTGGGAAGTGATAACTTCCCTACCAAGGGAAGACGTAAAATTGTGTACACAAATGGTGGTCAATTGGTCATAAAGAAAGCCCCAGTATGCTTGTTTATGCTCATGCGTCTCAGAAACACAAACACCTGCAAGGTGAGCTATTCTGTATTGTACCGCCCTGGGTGCGTTATACAGGTTGGAAAAAAATCTATGGGCCCTGGAAGGGAACTATACACCTTAAATCCTTTAGTTAGCTCATTTTACTGAAAGGAAACATTCCTTTATTTAAAAAAAAAAAAAACAAAACTGCGTTAAAAGATTTCCTAAAATTCGCTTGTCTCACCAGGAAATCGAACCAGCTAAAAATTCAAAAAATAAGCACTCACCAATCGATAGGTCAGCAAAAAATCTCTCTAATAAACATTTGGTCTTACAAGTAAGAAAGATCGTGAAGTCTATCATTAATTTTATTTTACCATCAATTCCCATACAAAGGCCAAGAAAATTAAAAAAAATCTATGAATGCAGATTTGTTTCTTTTTAAAAATAAAGGAATGTTTCCTTTCAGTAAAATGAGCTAACTAAAGGATTTACGGCAGTGCCCCTTCAGAGCCCATAGATTTTTTCCACCCTGTATACTGACTCAGGCTATGAACTCGGCTAGCTATTTTATAGCAGTCCCAACAGGTAGTAGGTATATTTGGCCAACAGGATGACGTGAATAGCCAGCCTAACTGTATACTGACTTTGGCTTCAGTATTTAAAGTTCACTTCATCCTTGCCCTTGAACCAACAGAAGTCCCGGCGATACTGCCCTAAATCCCGTGCACTGGCCGTGACACGCCACGTCACGCTATGTGGATTGGCGTGATTAAGGACACGGAAATCACGTGATTAAACTGTTGGTGTGTACATATTTCAAGCTTGCGTGAGCTATGAATACTCTGTTGTTTTTGTCATGCTGCATAGTTTTTAACATAAAGCTCGTATCTATACATATAATAAAATCACAGAAATTTCATGTTTTTCGTGCATCACATATAAACTTCAGGACCGATTTCCATGAAATTTGGTATACAGATAGATTATGATCTCCGCAAAGTATAAAGACAATACTGCGGCATGCTTGATATATTTATGGTACGGTTTTAAGGCATTAAATAGGATTTAAATGTGAACTTCGTTTTCACACCCGTAACTCGACAGTGGCGCCAACTGGTGAGCACAAAAACGGTAGACCTCATTGTGAAGACCAAGTTCTATAAAACAACCAAAAACGCCATGCTACTAAGCTGCTATTTACAAGGAATAGACAGAGGAATCAGACCAGACCTAGAGTCTTAGGTTGCACTGATTTTCAAGACTTCGAGCGCTGTGATTGGTCAACTCACGGTCAATTCGTCACGGCTCCGAAAATCGAAACTCACTATCTCAAAACACGGCTATTTGACTGGGCGGATGGCAATCGGTACCTTCATTTAATAAGCTATACATAATGCAGCGAACGATTCCGGTAGCAACTGTGGCACACTTGGCCTAATTCCAACCCACGGACGTCGGTGTAGGGGTGTCACCCAGTTGGTTATTCATCCAACTAATATTATAAATGTGAAAGCTTGTGAAGATGTTTTTTTTTATGAAATAGGGGGCAAACGAGCAGACGGGTCGCCTGATGGTAAGCAATCACCGTCGCCCATAGACACCTGCAACACCAAAAGAGTCACAGGTGCGTTGCCGGCCTTTCAGGTGGGAGTACGCTCTTTTCTTGAAGGTTTGAAGGTCGAATCGGTCCGGAAACACTGCAGGCGACAATTTATTCCACAGTTCAGTCGTGCGAGGCAACTAACGGGGTAACAACTGGATGGATTGATATATAATTTGGCATGTAAGTAGACCTAGTCCTGGATTGAAAGATAGGATACTTTATATCCCGGTAAAGAGTTCCCTTGGCATATTAACGGAAATAACGCGGGCGAAGCCGCGGGTAAATGCTAGTTTGTTATAAAGTGGATAAGTAAAACAATTTTTTTCACCACCAACACACATTGACCAACGAATGACCCACGATAAAAAATATTGTGATAACGTTTTTGTCTATATTTTTTAACAGGCACTTTTTCAATTACATATAACTTTATAAGGCAAATGACACTGACCCAGTAGTTCCCATCTTAAAAGTTAAGTCATTAGCAATAGAGGTGACAGCAGGGGTCCACTATTAGGCATTAGCGTGTCGACCACTAGGACGTTTACCTTCTGTATTATTTTCTTAGAGCATCAGTCTATTTAATGGAAAGTATAAGTCGCCACTCTAGAACTTATTGGCCCCAAAAGTCAAAAGAATATATTACAATAGTGTAGTTTTTTCGGTTTCCGTAATTGTCACTCATTTCGTGATCGCGGGTAGACACTACAAGCAGCAATGTAGATGTAAAATTAAGTAATACAGTGTGTAAGTCTAATACGGGCGAATCTCTTAACGGTGGTTAGGTAGTATAGGACAAAGTGAAGGTAATTAGATAACATTTACTTAAAGTTGCAACAATAATTTTGTCCATACAAAATAATTCAACCATGTTTACAATACATTGCTGTTGAGAAATTTAAAAAAAATAATTTTGGGGTCGTAAAGAACTGCAACTTAAAAAAACCTTTTACTTCATGATTACACTAATGAACAATATGTCCGATTTAATTTATCACCCGTATTAGACTTACACGCTGTATATTTAAGTACGCGATATACGTTTAAATTATTTTATGACAAAAATAATGTAGGAGGGCATTTCTCGTGTCATTTCCGTGGCATTGACTTCGGTGGATCACCGGACAATTAATGCCCAGGATATTCAAGTTGAGAAGTGTTTTTTGTCTGGTGCCAACCCTGCCCTATGTTATACGGCTACAGTAATAAGTAGCTCTTTGAGGCGGTGGAGATTTTCACAAATGGCCGCATATTGTGTGGGTGCGGTGAAAAATTGCGATTATATGCAAAGTTATAAACATATGATATGGTATGTATGTTATGATATCTCATCTTATCTTATCTAGGTAGTGTCTTTCAGATACACTTTGACCCAATGGGATCTTTTGTGGATCCTTAGCGCATCTACTCTATGGATTGTTTCACCACCTCCATAAATCGGATGATGTAAACCACCGATAGAGTCTAGAATTAATTTGGCTTTGGTAGCCAGTAGCGAATTCTTTCATTGTTTGATATGTTATCTGATAATAACATCAATCGATTATCACGCCGATTGTACACTGTTCTAAGGTTGTCAGGTTCCAGATCGTTCCCGGTTCGGACTAAAAATGGAACAGTAACCAGATAAGCGTCTAATAAGGTAGACGTCCTAGTGCTCGACACGGTTCTACATTCCTAATTGGAAGAATTACTTTAGCTATGAGTACGAAATACTTTAATTTTATTTCCTTTGTCCACAGAACAACACTTCCAGTTGCTCAGTTCAGCCGCGGTGACTTCTCCCTGTGGTCGGTCCTGAAGAACTGCGTGGGCAAGGAGCTGTCCAAGATCACCATGCCGGTCGTGTTCAACGAGCCGCTGTCCTTCCTGCAGCGCATGCTCGAGTATCTCGAGTACGCGCATCTACTGCGCATGGCCTCCGAGCAGACGGACCCCGTGGCCCGCATGGAGTACATAGCAGGTGAAGTGTCATCACTCTGCCGGTCGTGTTTGAGCCACTATCCTACAGCAATGACGGCCAACAATAATATTGTTGTATTGTTTATAACAGCAATTGCCCCCGCCCAATTAAGCGCAGTGAGCCACCGCCCACACGTGGATCACTGCGCTCGCTGCACGATGGCGCGTCCGACATATAAACGTAAAGATTTTTTTCATCACACTTGCTCGAAAATGGTGTCATTACACGTAGGTTCTGCGGGCCGTAAATGACCTATTACGCCCTAGGGCGTAGTGGTTTTCTTTTTAAATTTGAAACGCTGGTTTTGTTTTACTCTTATTTGTCATGTTCAAAGGAAACGCGAACTTACTTTTTTAACTTTTATCACTGAAATATTTATTTAAAGATAACTGTTATTGCAAATACCTACATGTAAACACATATTTCGGTAACATTAATTAAATGTTTAAATAGTGTATTTCAGTATTTTGCAAATATAAAATCAACTAAAATTGCCATTTGGTTCTGTTTTACTTTTATTTGTCATGCATGTTCAAAGGAAACGCCAACTTACTTTTTTAACTTTTATCACTGAAATATTTATTTAAAGATAACTGTTATTGCAAATACCTACATGTAAACACATATTTCGGTAACATTAATTAAATGTTTAAATTGTGCATTTCAGTATTTTGCAAATATAAAATCAACTAAAATGGCCTTTTTGGGTCTTTACCGCTATGGTTTCCGAACGTGACTTGACATTCGCATTGTCTGTGGACATATGTCCCTAATGACACTTTCTGTTTTAATATTTTCTTGTCAAACTGGGAAGATTATTAACGTTATATTATTACGATTTTCTCACAAGTGTGATGAAAAACATTGTGTGTGCCACGGGCGGTAAAGGAATTACAAACTCGTGTTATTAAAGACCTCGGCTTCGCCTCGGCCTTGTAACAAACACTCTTTTGTAATTCCTTACTTACCGCCCTAGATACACAATGTACTATTAAACACACTTGCTCATAAAGTGGCTCTTATTGCATGGTTCTTACGCGCGCAATTCAGCTTATTACACACAAGTGCATTTTACTTTACATTACCGCAAATTGAATGAGAGCACGCCGCGCCGTGGGGGTAGGCCGGCGGACGTTGTGCGCGGCGCGCGCTATGTTCGCGAACATGGCGTGCGCTCCGCACTACACCATCCCTAGAGGTGTTGTTAGACAACCCACATGATAAATACAAGTTTGTTGAAAAACGTCGTATGACACTCGTGAGCATTGGTCATAAAACGGTCTCAGTTATTACAGCCCTGTGCAACACAGCCTCGACTGTAATTACTAATATACTCGTATCATAATGTACTATTTCCAATGAATATAGTGTGAAAATGACAGGCCATTCTCTGTTGCGTGATAAGCGAGACTGTTGGTCAGTTTTATTAACCTGGCTGCTGGTTGGAATTCATTTGCATACCATGCCAGTAGGTAAAGTTTTATAAATCACACTGAAACCCTGAAAATAGGCGGGAAGTAGGCGAATACAAATTGCCCAATTAGGGTAGAAACGAAGCTACATACATTGTAAATTGTTCCGTACAAAACCGCGAGTTTATGCAAATGTAGGTCCAAAATTGCTAAATCCACTTTCGAAATTACTTTCGCTTCCAAAATCGAGCTCTAGATCTTCTAGGCTCTTTCTTATAGTAGGCTAAAATATACCTTAGCATTCCAACGAAACATATTTATGTTTTATTACCATCCTGCGTGCTTAATCTCTTGGTGGTAGGTATAGGTACCTACTTATAAACATAAACCTGATTTGTTTTGTTTGTTGAAACAAAGTGACCGAGATCGAGTATAGGGAATATGCATGATTTTTTTTAACAGATTTCTTAACAAAATTTGAAAATACCGTAAAAAAGATGACATACAGTCAAAATAAAATTGAAATTGACCGAGAAATACGGAAGACATAAACATTTTAAAGCACTAATCAGACAGCGATTAGAGAGAGAGATCCGATATGGACTATGGCGTCATAGTACACGGCCACCGTACAATCTCCATACTATATTCTGTTTTGCGAGAAAGAGATAGAGATAAATCTTTTTTCCTACTGTTTTTTATATGAATGAGGTTTTATTAAAGTAAATAAAAAATATCATGCATATTCCCTATTAGCTTATGCTATGAATTTTATTGCAACATTCGTCGTCGTAGTGTGAAATGTGATCGATACTTCAAGTATTCTAAAGCAGCTTTGTGTATTGTATTTGCAGCATTTGCCGTGAGTGCACTCGCCTCAAACTGGGAGCGCCTGGGCAAACCCTTCAACCCGCTCCTTGGGGAAACCTACGAACTCGAACGCCCTGAGTTCAGAGCCGTTTGCGAACAGGTGTGTGATAATCTTTTAGTTTTACTTATGTTTCCTTCGGAAGCTCATCGAACATCAATCTACCAATCCTGTAGAATCGGAAACGATAGGTATCGAAACCAACTTATAAGAAAAAAAAATAATTTACCCAGTGGAGAAGTTTGCTGACCCTGTTTATGATCTTCAGTTTCTTACTAAGAATTTACTAAATTTAGATGTTGGTAGTTCTTTGCAATTATAGTTATAGCCAATAATTTTATGTACATAGTGCCAGAGTTAATATCTCATGAATGACATTACCTGAATAGGTTGTACAGCTTACGCCTCAATGTGTCTTTCTTTATGTGCCTGGACGCACAATACGTCCAATACAACAAAGTCATAATAGAAAGCCTAAGTCATACTTCTCGAAGTTGTGATGTTTACTATAATTATAGATACATTGAGCAGGCACATTGCAAAACAATTGCGACCCACTTAAAGCCGGACTTGAACCAGCATCTCTGTCTTTCCGGGAAAGCGTGTTTCCAATTTCACTATTTAGCTGGTCCATGAGATGTGATTTTTACTTTTCCGTCACAGACACCTCTAGAAATATACTCTCTCTTCCTAGCTATTATCCCACATGGCGGTGGGGTCAGCTTTCCTATCTTGTCTCCTCCACTTCGCTCTGTCTCCGACATCGTCTTTGGATACATGACTTTAACACTACATCTTTCCACCTTTTCTTGGGTCTGCTGTATAGAGAGTTGTAGTGCCAAGTTTCCTACGTAGTCGGGTGGTCTTCTCCTTACATGGCCGTACCATCACAGCCTACTCTCTTGTATCTTATCGGCAATGTCGCGGACGCCCAGGCCTCCTCGCACGTACTCGTTACGGATCGTTACTTCTAGAAATACACAAAGTCCATTACCCCCGGCAGGTGTCCCATCACCCACCAGTGTCCGCGTTCCACGCCGACAGCCCGCACTTCGTGTTCCACGGCTCCGTGCATCCGAAGCTCAAGTTCTGCGGCAAGAGCGTTGAGATCCAGCCCAAGGGCCACGTCACTGTCGAACTGCCCAGGTACGCAGTTATTCTTTTTATTGATTCGGGTGTGGACTCGTGTTCGCAAGGGGACTTGAGATTGCAAAACCGTTAGTGGCTTAGTGTCTAGTAGACTTGAGGTCGTGTGGCCCCAAGTTTGAATCCTCAGTATTACAGTGAGGTAAAAGTTGCGAGGAAACCTTTTCATCTCTGACTATTGACTAGTTACAGGCTGGCTAACCATGCCTCCGCCGGGCTGGAGTCCCTGTCATGAGCCATACCTGCCAAATCTGGAACCTTGGTCGAGACCTGGGTGGAAAGAGTCAAAAATTATGGTGATTGATGCTGAAGTATCAACACCACCACCACCTTCACCACCATTTTTTGTGTCTTACATTGTTTTGATGCTACTAACCCTTTCGACCTTAATTTGCCAGATGGGGCGAGGCTTACACCTGGACCAACGTGAACTGCTGCGTACACAACGTGATCGTGGGCAAGCTGTGGATTGAGCAGTATGGGGCCATGGAGGTGACATGCCATGGTGGTGCTGGTTTAAAGGCTAACTTGGCGTTCAAACCTGCTGGCTTCAACAACCGGGACCTGCACCGCGTGGATGGCTTCATCACTGATCAAAAGTAAGTTTACTTTAGGAATACTTCATCTAAAATGAAATACCACTTTAAAATCTTGAAATTTAGAAGTATAATCAGACTAAAAGTGGTTTATGGAATTATTATCTGCCCCAGGCCAGGTGTCGTACGTTACAACGTAACATCATTTTAATTAACTTGAGGCAAAAAAGTAAATAGTGTACATAATATAGATACAAGAAATCAAAGTATATAGAAGAATTAAATGGTACTCACCTGTGGTCCAGAGCGAGAATCGAACCCGGTACCTCTGGATTTCCGGCCCAGCGCCTTAACCACTTGGACCACCTTGGGGCACCGGAGCACGCAGCAAGCGCCCTCAATTTTACCGTCTACTTTGACTTTAGTATCATTCTAGTTTAATATTTTTTACCTAAACGCCATCTATGAGAACACGTATTACACATGTATCCCACCTCAACGCATACACTTTACAGTCCTTAAATAGTGTCCTCTCTATAATTATTTTCACAGTTGAGTTGCAGTAAAACTTTGGAGCTCCAAATGAAAAAAAAAACAGGATCTAAAGCATAAATTTTTCCTTTATTTCAGTAAGAAGAAAATCCGTTTCCTGTACGGCAAGTGGACGGAGTTCATAAAGTGCTGCAGCGCCGCGGCGCACGAGCAGTGGGCGCGCGAGCGCGGCGAGGAGGCGAGCGCCACTCCGGCGCACACGCCCAAGAAAGTGCTGGCTAAGCTCAACAGCTTCAAAGTGGGCGCTCTGCGGTCCATGTCTATACAAGATGTGAGTTATATTGATTTGAAATTTCACGATTTTTAGTAATTATTATAACAAAACGGGACTAAATCGCGTAAAAACATGCATTACCTCGACGTTTCGGCCGTGCCGTGACGTCAATGGTCGGAAAGGGAAGGGAGGGGTTTTGTTATAAAAATAAGATGTGAAATCTTAGTTTACCGATGATGGCTCTGACAGCCAATAAATTCGTACCTTCTGAAAAGATATAACGCGCGGTCGCTGTGGTGTAGCAATTATCTTTACAAAGACACAAGTGAAATGACGAAAAAAGTAAAATGACGTCATTTTACTCAAACATCAAATCATCTCTAAAATTCGTTTAAAACGCGAAATAGGTGGTCTAGTTATATTTTGCACATTTTCGAAAGCAGATTTAAAGGCTATCGTGAAGTAATTTATATTGACTACAGGCAAGTAGGTACTCTATTACGGTTACATTTTTTTTAATGTTTCAGCCTGAAGAACCCGACAACTCCGACGAGGTGCCCAAGTCAGACGACACGTACAACATAGACATCCCCGGCTCCACCACGCTGTGGGAAGCACGAACTCGACCCACCAATAGCGCTCAGGTATTTTCAGCTACCAACTTTTCGATAATAGATATACGGGACAAAAATCATACGACCCATCTGATGAAACTGCAGTCATATAAGGCAAATGTCCTAGTGTTTGACATGCTAATGCCTAATAGCTGAAACCCGGCTGCCACTTCTATTGCTAATGACTTGGGCCACGTTTTAGGCGGAGCGAGAACTCGTATGCGAGTTTGATTACATTGCGGGTGATATGATGAGTAAGTTGATCGATCAATCGCCGCAATGAAATGATAATCGCATAAGATTTCTAGTCCCGTCTAAATGGGGCCTTAGGATTGAAGATGACAACGACTAGTATCACACTCTCGAACGTCTACATATTTAGGTAACCTCTAAAGCAAAAGATTGCCACTGCATTGTCACCACAAGGACTTCAATGCAATGCCATAATGTATCTATTTACACTGGAGCTCTTACGGTTCTAAAATTAACCAGAGCAATGTATTGCTGTTTAACGGTAGAATTTCCCATGTTAACCATGATGTGGCTTTACTTTTTTGTACATATTGTTCCAGTATTATCAGTTCACCGAGTTCGCCATGTCCCTGAACGAGTTAGAGCGCGACATGAAGGGTCAGCTGTGTCCGACGGACAGTCGACTACGACCAGATGTCAGGCTGTTGGAGCAGGGGGATATCGATGCTGCTGCTGCCGAGAAGACTCGGCTTGAGGAGAAGCAGCGGACAGCTAGGAAAGCGCTCAAGAAGTCACCAGAAGGCTGGCAGGCAAGGTAAGTCTTATTCCTAAATATAAAACAGTTCCTGAAGCTTGGAATCCCATCCTGCTGAGTATGAAGGGTTGGTTGTGTCCAACGGATAGTCAACTATGACCAGATGTCAGGCCGTTAGAGCAGGGGGATATCGATGCTGCTGCCGCCGAGAAGACTCTGCTTGAGGTGAAGCAGGGGACGGCCAAGCAAGCGCTCACAAAGTCAACAGATGGTTGGCAGCCAAGGTAAGTCGTATTTGTTAGTAGGTATAAAGCAGTTTTACTAACGAAGAATTCCATCCTGGTGAGTATGAAAAGTCAACGAACAGTCGACTACGACCAGATGTCAGTCTGTTGGGAAAGGGAGATATTGATGCTAGCATCAATTCTTACTGAGAAGACTCGATCTTAAAAGAACACAATCAGCCACGCCAGCGTACAACCACGAAAGCTCGAAATACGAGGGTGGTTTGATAAGTACCTGTTTTTAAGTATTTCTAGATCTTGATATGCTCATGTTTCCGGCTATTGTATGACACATTATTTATAGGTATTTGAGCCAAATTTCAATACAGTCGCATCTTTATTCTTTGAATTATGGATCACAAACTGCACGATTCCGACGACGACGTGGACGTAACTATGAAAAAATTAAAACAGTTCGCCGCAAGATCCACACATATTTTTTTTATTTAAAAGGTAGTGAAAAAAAAATTATTTCTGTTTTTGGAGACTCTCTAACTGTTATAGTTCACAGTGTTTTTATTAGAATATAGTTTTTTTTTTAAATAAGAGGCCGATTCTTGACAGTATTGGCTCAAAATTGACACCGACTAATAAAACATATAAAAAATTGGAAACCACATGTCTAGTGATCAATAATGAAGATTTAGATGATAGCTAAAGTCCTTGACTTACGCGTTGGTGATTTTAAGAAACTTAAACACATTATTCACAAGAATGGGATAAGCAACAGAGTGTGGCTCCAAATGAGCACCAAAAATGGGTTCACGATCTCAACTTGCAAGTGGGTTCAGGAATAAACAGGATAGCGAGTATTTATTGATCTATCACCATTGTTTACACTGGATTTCTAGCAAGTTATTTGTATTCACCAAGTTAAAAAAAATTGAAAAAGAAAAAAAGTTGTACCCTAGTAAAAATACCCAGAAGCCTGTCATACGACTACTTTACAATTATTTAATTTTTAAGAAAAAAAATAATGCCACAACAATAATACTTAGTGTATTCAGCTAGTAAATAGCCTAGCTACAAATTGTATTAACATAAGGTTTTTCTATCTTTACTCTAAATACCTCAAAACAGGTACTTATCAAACCACCCTCGTATGTGACCAGACGGTTGGCTATCAGGGTAGGCCATCAGGCAATCATCAATGCAATTCGGTTCTAGATGTTCGGTCTTAGTAAGTGAGAACGGCCAAAAGATTGTTCAAGAAGTGATGATTTAGTTTGTACCCAATGGACAAAGTTGGTTACAACTATAGATGTCAGGCTATTGGAACAAAGAGACCTGGATGCGTATACCTCTAGAGAAGCAGTTAATTTTGCAATCTTCTTCCAAGCAGTCTTCTAAAACATCCCTTCATGTATGGTTCATTAACAAAATAGAAAACATTTCAAGAACTGTTATATCTGTTATTTCAGGTGGTTCAGCCAAGGCACCAACCCATACACGAAGCAGGAAGACTGGTTGTATAACGGTGGGTACTGGGACCGCAACTACCAGCATCTAAAGGACATCGACATATTCTAAGACTATAATCATTTTGTCTGTTTATTGTTGTGTAATAGCGCTAAAGACAGAACTGCAGAAGAGTTTTATATGCGCTTACACTGCACTTTGCCAAGGCGTATGCCACCTTTTTCCACTAAATAGGGTTGGGTTATGATAGTAGTTGACACCTACCTATAGGTAGTTCCAGGAGAGTTGAGGTGAATGATTACACACACAGCTACATGAAGTACTCATTGCAAAGGAAGTGAATGAATGAAATGAATGAGTGAGTAAATAAACATAAGGCTATAGTTTAAAGAAACTTTTTGGTCTATCTTACAATTCACTGTTGAACTTGCTATCGGTACGGAAAAAAGCAGTAATTTCAAAATCCCACGGTCATTACATGACATTGTTGTGAGCGTGACCTCAACTCTGCTGATCTATACCAATCGATGATTTTCTTTGAGTTTAGTTGCACTAAACGGAATTGGTATAACAAATAAAACAAATCAAAACAAATATATCTGAATATCTGGTAGTAAAACAAATCTGGTTTGATTTGCAAAGAAGCAAAGTATTTGATTTGGATTAAAGGACACCATCTGTTCATTCAATATTCGATAGGCCCAAGTTTTTTGCCATTTAAGGGACATAGGTAAAATATTAAGTCAAACCCAGAATACAATTGTTTTTTTTTATAGTGCAAAGATATTTTTATAATTTTTTTCAATAGGGTTATTTGTTTTTTCTTCAAGCATTGTTTTATTTAAAGTAATATTGCGGGGCCAGATGAGCTGTACAACAGTAGGCTTATGATGCTACGCTTTGTCGCGCGATAAGTGAATGATAAGATAAAGCATCCGTCACTCTCACACACTATTTGTGAGAACGTGACGAAGGCTTTATCATTTATTTATAACGCGACAAAGCGTAGCATCATAAGCCTACTGGACGCAACTTTGTTTGTCGCGCTTGTTATGCTAGAGGCAACTACTAACTACAAGCAAGGGGAGCATGTTTTGTATAACTAATTTACTTTGGAGGAAACTGAAATCGCTTGGCTACCGACCTCTTCCAAACTATGAATTTCAACACCTACCTTTTTTACATTCATTTGTTTTTGTCAGTTTACTAAACACGATTAAACCTACTCGTCACTACATTGAAAAAAACTCGTATCTAAAAATGTCGTAGAGAAAAACGGCAAAACGTCGGGGATAGTGCAATACCGCGTAAGTAGCATATGCAAATAAGGTTCAGTTTCAAGCAAATTTGTTAGAAATTGAAACCTTATCTACATGTGCTACTTACGCGGTATTGCACTATCCCCGACGAAGTTACATACCAACCTCATATATCTACACTTACTGCGTTTTTACTGGAGTCAGTGTTAGATATGTGCTTTTTTTAAGTAACGACGATATGGCGAAATGATTTCCGATCCTTCTCCATGCTAACGCAGAACGCTGTTTAGTTAGATTGTTATAGGGGCTCACTAAAATTTTTAGCAAATTTTAATAAGAGGTATATTTTGCTTAACATTTTACTGCTAAAATACCGACTAAGAACTTCACGTAGAAGATGTAGCTTAATAATTCGCTAAGAATCATTAGTAGTAAAACTGTGTAAAAACGTTCTACCTAAATAATAATATTAGTTAAAATGAAATTTAAACGCGTATATATCTGCAAACGCAAAAGACTATTTAAAATCGTTAAATTAGGTAGTTGGATGTTTCACGTGTTTCATCTAGGATACATTATTAATAATAAATAAGTAATAAGACGTTTGTAAGTACAGTAATGCAACACGTAAACAAAGTGAAGTCAATTACTAAATAATTGTTAGGATAACTTGGGGATTTAGCGGGCATAGATATGAGTAGTGAAGTTAACGTTGTCTATCTAAATATCGTTGCTAATATTCATGTCTAGTGCGGTAAAGTTGTTCGACAACATGTAATGCGAAATAATAAATTAAATGTACATTTACGTCACTACTAGGCCATAAGTGGCATTTGCTACCCGCTACGTGGAGAGAAAATACCACTTCCTGGCCAAGGGACGATGGATCAAGTAGTAAGTCGTGGCCACACCGGTTATCGTCCATCATCACGATATTTACGGCGTTTCTCGTTAATGTGGCCCCAACGTGATAGAGTACAAGATTCGGATTGGTGGCACCAGTTGGCAGCACTTTCGTTGTGCACGTTCCCTATAGAAGTTAACCGAGTTTAAGACAGGACGGCAGTATTAAGTCATAAAGTCGGGGCAAAGTGATCTCAATAACGTAGTGAACTAAAGTAAGCATTTGATGCTATGCGTAGAGTCTGTGCGGAAAGAGAATAGGATTTAGATGGGGGGGCGCTGGAATGCTTTTCTACAGTATTTGCAAAAAAAATGCCATACTGGTTAGGTTAGTTCCGTTTTTCGCCACACCTATTCTTTTTCCGCACAGACTCTAGCTACATGTAATTTTGTATAGCTTTAATATTAGTAGGTATGAGTTGCGACCGTGTTATATGTTTGTCTATTTAGGACGAAGCAGATAAATATGTTTTCTGCCCTCCGGCCGGCAAGCGTCACCTTGCCGATTTCAAGATGCCGCTTTCTGGCTCCGTCGAACAGAAAAATAGTATACAAACCTTGGCCAGTAAATAAGAAAGCCTCAGATCACATGTTTGTCGTCCTCGGCTTCGCCTCGGCTGACAATTCCATGAGCTCTGAGGCATTTCTTACTCTACTGGCCTCGGTATGTAATGTACTATTCTCGAGGTGGAAGGAAAAAGTGTGTGTACCTCGCGTGCTAAAAAGAAGTGGCGGTGACTTAATTTGCACGCCGTTAACTTCAGCTGCCGTCAATATTAATATCAGATTTGAAAATCTGATAATAATGGTACAATGAATTGTTCAAATACCACCAAATAAATGGAAAATTTATGTTTTCCATAGCTAAATTACACTTTTGGCGTCAAACGAAAGCGAAAAACGTTACATACTTGGTTCCAATACAAATCGACGAACTATTTCCTTGTATCTCGATACATTTCTGTGGGACGAAGGCTTTATGCCTGAATAATTTATTAAAAATAACCATATTTTTATTAAAAAAAACCCGACCGCGGTGCACTTTGAAACTACATTAAATCCGCCATTTTGTTTATTTTAACGAACTTACATACATACATACTTACATACATACAGGCCAAACACATAACCCTCCTTTGGGCTTCGCCGCAGTCGGGTAAAAAAACAATAGTGTACAAGTGTGTTCTGTTACAATATAAGCTTAATAGCTTTGTCGTTTACCGTAGGTTAAAATGTTATGTTGTTAATGTTATTTTTAATGTAAGTATGTACCTCAAAAAATGGGCTACACGTTACTACTTTTAACTGTTGTGATTATTTGTTTTGCTGTGACAGTTTAAGGTAACATTGTATTTAATGACATATCCGTGTCAAACAGAACTTTCCTTATAAATATTTCCAAAAATCCGCCATGCAATATTATCTTGAAAAAAATAACGATTTTTTATCCAAAAAAACGCCTGTTACGTTACATTAGTAATGAAGTTGTTTTTGTAATGTGTATATAAACATGGCAAAAAGCATATTGTTAGTAAATCGAATAATAGCATAATAATATTACTTTCGCAAGCTCGTATAAGCTTATTGTGTTGATGCGTAAGGTACCGTACTGCACTTACTAAAGATCGTGCAAAATGGTAAACGTCCAGTCAACATCATAAATATCTATACGGATGAAGTGACAACATTTTCTAGATGGCAATTATGTCAGGAGCGAAAACACAGAAATATATAGATAGAAGGAGATATTCGTCAATTTGTATGGGAACCAAGCGTGTAACGTTTTTAGCTTGGCGTTTGACGCCAAAAGTGTGCTTTAGTGATGGAAAACATAAATTTTCTGCCCTCCGGCCGGCAAGCGTCACCTTGCCGATTTCAAGATGCCGCTTTCTGGCTCCGTCGAACAGAAAAATAGTATACAAACCTTGGCCAGTAAATAAGAAAGCCTCAGATCAGTCGGTTGCCACATTAAAAAAACTCTCAAGGCCTATAATTATTGGTACCTAATAATAGGTAAAAAACTTAACTAAAGCACCTGTTGCATGTAGTAGTGTACGGAATTTATAAGAAACGTATGTGCTTTTTCTAAAATGGAACGACAAACTGTTTACACGCACAGGTTCCTACTGCATGCAACACGTGCTTTAGTTAAGTTTCTTACCTATACTTAGCGATTCATGCCTCGTTTGACCTCTATAATAGGCGGCTTTAATACAGTCACTCTCCTACCAATTAACAGGCAATTTTGAATTGAATTTTAAGTGTTCAACGGTGGCGAATATGATGTTGTATTTAAATTTAGTTTGTTTATAAAACAGTTTAAACGGATTAAATCGCTATATTAATAAATTTACATCCCGACGTTTCTTAATCCTTAACAGCGTTGGTCACGGTTGACAGTTTTTATTTCAGATCTTAAGAAAATGGATAGTCAGTGGTCTAATACGATTACTGACAGGTCGGGACACAGGACGGAAAACTATTACTTCTGTTAGTCAATGGGACCCTTAAAACTAATCAAAAGAAACAAAATTTCTATTGGCAACTACCTACACAATATAGCTACGAGCTTAAGAAAGTGGCAAAGAAAACGGGTAAAAATAAGGACCTTAAAATTAGCACCTCTAGTGAACCGGTCGCTTAGCGTATAATGTATGCGTGCTGCTCGTAGAGTCTGTGCGGAAAGAGAATAGGCGTGGCGAAAAACGGAACTAACCTAACCAGTATGGCATTTTTTTTTGCAAATACGGTAGATAAGCATTACAGCGCCCCCCCATCTAAATCCTATTCTCTTTCCGCACAGACTCTAGTAGGCTGACTACACTTGTTGGTGTGTGCGTGCGGCTCGTAGGTACAAAGCGACCGACCCACTAGAGCCGCATCAGTTATCTTTTAGCGAGGCTACGTCCTAAGGGCTATCTATTTTAAGGTCCTTGGGTAAAAATAAGATAACCATAGATATAAGCGAATCAATGTCTTCTATCTGTAATCTGTGTTAAGCACATATCTGTCTCCTTTCAGCACAACTTTCATATAAGTTTTTTCTTTTCTGTTCTAAACGTGTGACCTACCTTGTAAATATGTAAAAGTTAGTTAAACTAATAAAAAATGTAAGAGATGCTTTTGTTTTGAGCATAATTATGTAAACTGTGAAATTTTGGAAAATTTGATGCCTCAAAAGTTGATATCAATGTTTTCAATCTATGATGAGAGTATTTTCTAACCAGATTTTTGTTTTGTGTGTACCTATCTAAAAACTGGTAGCCCTAATTCTAAAAGGCAGAATTTAGGTACCAATCGAATAATTACATCATTTAAAATTCTGCGTATATTTGAAATAACAATAAAAAACTGTTTTTAAGTTTGAAAATTAAATTAGCTAGAAACGAACTGTTCTTCTAGTAAATAGTTGTATAATAGCAAGTTTGTAGCTATTTATGTCCTCAAAGGCAATAAGTAATATAACGGTAGATATTTGAAAACTATATAACTACAACATTAGTTACTAATATAATAACTAAGATAATTCTTATCAACGTACCAATTTTACTTAGATACTGTAAGTAAAATTGGTACGTTGATAAGAATTATCTTTTATTCAAGGCTTTGTCAAGTTTATGGAAAACATGGTACCTAGTACTCTTATTGTCGTGTAAAGATAAAAATTGCAAGACAATAATTAAGAAATGCCCACCATGATTCATATTCTCATAACTATGTACAAATGTAGTGCAAAATGATTTTACATCGTACTTTATCGGAAAAGTTCGTATTTATCGTGCTCTCAATCAGCTTCAGTACCCATCTTACAGCCGCCATTTTTCACTTTGACATTTGACACTAAACAATAAAGGTCCATATTAATGGATATGAAAACGTCACTCATTTAATACAATCATTGATTGACAGTTCGGGTGCCATCGTATTCCAATTGAGATCCGAGTTTTCCCGATGGAAAATCATTTTACACTAAATCTGTACAGATTTCCCTGCCACTAACATCGTGTGATTGCCGCCATTCCTGTTCATTCCAAGGACCTTAAAATAAATAGCCGGATGGAGCCACGCTAACAAAGAACTGAATACCTACTCTAGTCAGGTCAATGTGTGCGTGCTGCGGGTAGTAAGAAAAAACTTGTTGATGTGTGCGTACAGCTCGTAATGCAAAGCAATCTGCCCACTACAAATGCTTCAGTTATCTGTTGGTGAGGCTCTGGCCGGCTACTTATTTTAAGGTCCTTGGTTCATTAATTTTCAAAGTGAAATATTGATATGATACCTTGCCTCGTAAGATATCCATAAACTAGGTAAGTATTAAAAAGAAATCACCAGGTTTACCTCGTACGTACCAGAAAAATCTCTAGGTATAAAAATATGAATCATAAAGTTGACTGTCACAATGAATTTCAAAAAGAATTTTAGTTTTATTTTGCATTCAGCGTCACAAAGTCATTAATGACGAACTTTTCTACTCTTATACACATGCGGCGTCTACATTTATGTGTTTGGTGCTGTATCCGAATATGAGGAAATACTTTTGCACAATAAAAAATCGTGCAGTTTCGTTCGCCAATACCTATCCTATTAGGTAAGTTAAACGTAACGTTCTATAGGTACACTATCCCACTAAAACGGGAGGTTATAGGTTCAAGACCAAAATGAAAGGGTTCGATTGACCAAGGAGTCGGTTGTAAATGTAGCCAAAATAGGCTTTAAATAGGTCGTGTAAATGTTCTAGGAAATCTAGGAGAATGATTATAAATATTCAAAAGTGTATACCTTGAAATAAATATGATTATTATGGAACTTATCTTGTTTATTTTTATCCCTTGTCATATTGACCGACGAAGGCAGCCTCCACAGGCAGCCGTTCGTGTTAGCGGTAACTTATGTAAGTAGTTACGGCTGCACATAACAAAAAGCACATATGCACTCATATGTGGTCGACTATTGTTAGTCGTAGACAAGTCGGTTATTGTTAGCGAGTCCGACTCACATTTGGCCGGTTTTTGAGCAACTGGCATGTCGCAATGGTAACGTGATAAATGCGCGTTAATTGGGAATCACGCTAGGGCAGGCCAAAGGGCTGAATGTGTGACTCACGCCCCATTTTACAGTTATAATTATATCATGGCTAATGTCATCATGTGGTATGACAACTTATCTACTTAACCTTTAAACAGGCCCTGTCAGCGTTGCCAGACGTCCCGATTTAGGCGGGACCCATCTTCTGAAATAGGGATAATGATCTTGAAAGAAAATAATGAGACCAAGTTTTATTTTGGTCTCTCTCAGTAGGATCTACTAGAATCTTTAGTAACAATGCCCCAAAGATGATTTTTCAGTTTGCTGCGACCACCTGGAGTTTAGATGAGGATTGAAATGAAAAAAAGTAGAAATCCCAATCAAAACGTTTAGTCAAATTCTTATTCCTTAATAATACTTACAATCTAATCTTACAATAAAATGTCAAACACTGATCACAATAACAGAAATACAAAATATATAGGTATTTGAAATATTTAAGACAAACTGAGGTAATATTAGAAGTAACATACCCTACATAAATGGCTTAAGAAATATTAGTGCATCTAATTTAGATAAAAACGATTTCTAAACGTGAAATGCTGACCTATGGTACGATAAAACAATAGTACATTATTTACCTAGGGCGGTAAAACAAAGAAAGTCTCAGATCGCTGGTATTTGACGCCCGAGTCGAAGGCAACTTTTTTATTACCGCCCGTGGTAAGTACAAAATTTTACGTTTCCCCAATTTACGCACAGGTGTGACGTAAAGTATGCTGTTCCCGAGGGCAAACTTGGCTACGTCACAATAATGATACCATATAATATGAGATTTAACAAGGTTACGTATTACGTTGTCAAGATCACGCAATGGTGACGTTGTACTTTCACGGGAAAAAGATATCTTGCTTGTTTTATTGTACCATGTGGTGATAAAAAAATTATAATTAAGTTTTGGCTATAATTATAAAAGCTGAGTTGTTTATTAGGACACTTCCAATATAACCCCACTTTACGAGGATATAGTATTTCGTAAACATGTTTTCAAAGTCAGAAATTCTGTAAACAATTGGAGTCTGTTAATTAAAAAAAAGCTTTTTCAGGATACTGGATACTTATAGTATATACCGGATTATACCAGATTACAAAAAAATATAGTTTTAAATAGTAAACTTATGTTATGTACTCACATTTTGCAGCATACGTAATCGCTGACTATTTTCCATTGTAAACATGTTTTTGTAAATAAAACAGTTAGATATTATGTCAATTCTATAAAAAAAGTCATACAATAAAGCTTTCATGGCACATTAAAATTACATACATATATTGCACGTTTACATTGTATAGAACACGTTATGTTGATCACATTTATCATAGGAGAAACATCCATTTGCGATTCGATAAAAGTAGTTTGGTTGAATTTACATGCTTCTCCCATATGCCACCAAATAAAGACTAATGTCGACGATAAAAAACGGAATCATGTAGGCTTATGATGCTACGCTTTGTCGAGTGAAATAAATGATAAAGCATCCGTCACTCTCACACACTATTTGTCTGAACGTGACGGATGCTTTATCATTTATTTATCGCGCGATAAAGCGTAGCATCATACGCCTACTGATTTTGATTATTATCTATATTAACGGGTGAAAGGCTATTTGGTTTAACCGCTAATAGGACATATTGGCAATTAACGAGTTAATTGCCAATATGTCCTCAATATGGCTGGACAGTCAATTTGGAGTATCTTTGAACAAGAGACTATGCCTTTGATGTAACTTTTTTAAGTATCTACAATATATTGTCTTATTAATACCTTACATAATCTCATACCTTGTTTGACTTTTTTGTCAAGTTACTTGTACTTGACAAAAAAGTCAAGTCAAAAATTGGAGCACTTAATGACATTATCAAGGCCGTAAAAAGTTACTTAAAATGTTCAAAGTTTCCCAAGTTTTGTGTACTAAAAAATATTTGTGATGATTGATAGCTACTGCGTATAAAATTTTATATTTTCACACTGAATATAGGTACATTATATTACACATACATACGAAGGCACTGAAACATATCACTCATTTCGTTCTTGTACACTTACATCAAAACTTATCTACTTACAAAAAAAATGACCCATTCTTTATACTAAATGCCGTTTCCTAATTAATTCTAAAAATATTCAAAGGCACAGGCTTAATAGTGTAGTTTGTCTTGGTCGACAATGTTATCTAAATAGTACATTACTCACCTAGGGCGGTAAAAAAAAAGAATGTCTCAGATCACAGGTATTTGACGGCCGAGCCGAAGGCAAGGGCGATAAATATGCGATCGAGGGGTTTCTTTATTACCTCCCGTGTTATGTACATCATTTTATGTCTACACTTGGCAAGAAAGCGGCTTTTTCCGTACGCGTAACGTGCGGTAAAAGCAACTTTATGGCCAGGTGTGGCATAAAAGTAATTTTCATATGCCTTAGTCATTCAATGTGTAGTCTTAGTATTTCATTACAATGTAATTGGTAACTTCATAATTCACTAATTTTAGGTATTTTAAGCTCGTATATTTATAAGATTGTCATCTTAACTCAGACAAGAATATGCATCAGACAAAATATCTTTATAAGCGCAATAATGATCAGTTTACCATTTTTATCGAGCCCTCAGTCATCTGTTAGATGAATTAGATGTCGGTCAAACATATGTGAAATGGTTATCAAACTTACTTAACTCTATGGAACCTGTAGCATAAAGCCGTATCGTTTTGGCCATAAGATCTGGTTTAACATAAAACTCGAAATTGCTGTACAGTCGACAGCGAATAAGGTGGAAAAGTGAAAATATTTGTGGCGTCGATTGTAAGTATAAACGTTAATAAAAAATAATTAACACCTAGTCTTAAGGTAATTATTGGGCATCCAGGCCAGAGTCCAAGAAGTCTTTCAGGTGAAGCGGAACAGTTCTGGGCAGAGGTCGTAGGAACTGAAAAAAATTAAAAATCTTTAAGTAGCAGACAATTCCTATAATTTCCACACAACTTTTGGTAAGTATTCAAAGGCAAAATTCTTTACACATCATACGATTCAACCGATTTGGGATAGAAAACGCATGTTAGCAAGAAAATCCGGAAGAGACTCTGACAAGGTATTAATACAAATGGGCTAGACGACTAAAAACAATTGCTTAGTCCGTCAGTTACAGTATTAAAAAATATTGTACACGTATTTTTTCTTTTGTTTGACAAACAAAAAATAAAACCGGTCAAGTGCGAGTCGGACTCGCACACCGAGGGTTCCGTACGAACTCGTAAGTAGATACGTGAATAGCTCAAGAAAAACTGTAAGCGGTTAGCTTAGTAGGAGCAAATAAGTATGTGCTACGATTTTAGAAAATTCCTAAAAAACGATGCAATTTAGAAAAACCGTTTTATTTTTCCTGTAATATTTAGGATGACATTAATAATTGGTAATTATTACAGATTTTTCTGTTCAGTAACTTCGAAGATAATAGGGGGGGAATGGTATTTTTTTAACGTTTTTGGTCATAAATCAAAAGTACAAAATAAAAAAAAAACAAAAAATGGTTTTGGAATCTAGAAATCAAGTTCTTCCATTTGATATCCCACTCGATATAATAGCTCTATTTTTGTTTTGCCACACCCCATTTCGGACCCCTTTAAAAAAAAAGGAAAAAAGGTATAATTTTTTTTTTATCCAATAGGCTCGAGTTAGCGACTTTTAACACTATTCCAAATTTCAAGTCGATAGGATCAGTAGATCCTGAGATATCTTGCTGTGACAGACGGACAGACGTCTCACCATAGTGTCACCATAAGGGTTCCTTTTTTACCATTTTGGTACGGAACCCTAATTACGAGGATAGAGTGCTTAGAAGTTTCGAGTGACGTCACTCCTTGGTACAATTTTTACCTAGGAGTGACGAGCCCCCACTCCAGAAGTTTGATGATCTATAACTTTGTCGATTTTTAATATTTTGATAAACCAAAAAATACGTGTCCCATATTTTTCCATAATCTGACTGACGGACTAAATAGAATTATATGGTTTTAACCCAGTCATCATCCCTATACTAAGCGCTCGAGGTGAGGCGGTGCAGTGCTTTAATAACAATACCATTGCAATTATGTAAAGAGTATTCGAACAAATTGAACATTCGGACAAACAAAATTATAAACACAACGCAATCAAAAATAACGGCTAAATAATTGAAAATTGTAGTAATCACCTGGTTAACGTAGAACAGGGAGCTGGGGATGGTGATCTCGTTGTAGTTCCTCCGCACGGCGTCGACGATGTTATCCGCCGCCTCTTCAGGAGACACGATCTTCATCACGGACGGGAACCGGATCTTGGGGTTCTTGCACAGCCCCGTGTCCACGATGTACGGGCAGATCACTGTCATCTTGATCTGCGGAATATCAAGTCAAGGATCAATTGGCGAGGAAATGCTGCCAGCATCTTCGGTAGCATGCCGCAGGGGCCATTTTTAGATTTATTTTAGTTTTAGTTTGTAGTATATTAAATTTTAATTTAGTTGTAGCTCCTTTGTATTGTTATTATTTTGAAATCCCACTAATATGATAAATGCGAAAGTTTGTGAAGATTTAGATGTTTGAATATGTGGATGTTTTGTTTTTTAAACATATGCCAATAATTTTCAATTGTAAATTTAACTATATGAAAACTATACTAGCAATAACTCGAACCTACTTCTAAATATAAAATAATTCCGCCAGGTTCACGATCGATCTTGTCTTTAAGGAATGTTTCCTCATTAATAACTTACTCCGCTAAAATCCATTGGATCCTGTCGCAGCTCCTCATGCAGAGCCTCCATCATGCCGCGGACGGCGAACTTGGACGCGCAGTACGGCACGAGGTTGCGCAGGCCGAGCATGCCGGCCATGGAGGACATGGCCACGATGTGCCCGTGGTTGCGGTCCATCATCGACGGCAGGAAGTTTTGGAGCATCTGAAGTGAATATCATTATTACATTGGATTATACTATGTATATGAAACAATTAAGGTAAACGTCCTGGTGATTGAAACGCTAATACTTACTAAATCGTTGACACTGCTGTCACCCCTATTACAGTACTAATGACTTAACATTCAAGATGATAACTACTGGGTTCATGTTAAGCACTTGGACGTTTACCTTACTAGCAATAATTTATTTTGATTGTATCGGCTATCATTCGCTATTACCGATATAGTATTTTCTAGTGATTTAATTTTCTGTGTATTACAGCCACATTCATTGTCTATAATATTATTTTCTTCAGCATCTGTTCCAAGTCTGGGTATATGCTGGGTAGTGCTAGGAAAGAATGCAATTTCAAAAAAATCTTGTCTTGTTGTGTGTTGTTGTCTAATGATGATGATAACAAAAGTTCAGTAAAAAAGACTTTTATAGATCCATGTCCTTTTGAAATTAGGCAGGGACCCTATAGGGAACAGTGCACAATGAAGGCGCTGCCAACTGGTGCCGCCAGTCTAAATCTTGTGCTTTATTATGCTAGGGCCACATTAACGAAAAACTTTGTTAATATCGAAGAATATGAAGCACGATTAACGTTAGTGTGGCCACGACTTACTACACTTGATATTGACATTTATAACCAGTATTTTTTAGGCCTGATAAGTTTCCTTTAGTGCTGCCTAGTGTCCCTTTTGTCGATTCAGTGCTGCCACCTATAGTTCCGGCACATTCCCTATTAGGTGCAGCATTGACGGCTCATTCTCAACCCAGACTTACCCAGAAATGCGCAACGACGTTGACTTCGAACATGGTCCTTATCTCCCTCTCGTTGTGCTGCGTGAGCGGCTTGCAGGGCATGATGCCAGCGTTGTTGATGAGCATGGTGACGTCACCGACCTCGCGACGGACGCGCTCTGCCATCACTGCCACCGCCTTACTGTCTGTGACGTCACACCTGGAAACAGGGGTGTTACAATTTATAAACACCAGATTTTTTTGATTAGTTAGATAGTAGTAACTGACAGTACCTAGTCCTCGGCTTGAAATGCAAGTTTTTTTATGCTGCCGGATCGACACAAAGAAATCGCAATATTTTCGTCGCTTACTTACCTAATATATATTTTTTCAAATAGCCCGGTTTTAACGACCCTAAAGAATTCTATAATAAATGCAAGAGTAACTGTAAAATACCTAAATTGCTATAGGTGTGTTTATAATATTTAAAGACGTCCTAATCAGAAACTGAATTTCTGAACTGAGTTGCATTTTTTACCACGCCGTGCGCTGCGATCGTTTACCGTACCGCTACCATGAAATTTGCATGTATAGAAAAATCATGAATGAAATTTGCGTTACTTAACATTGGTGGACTACCGTGAAGGAACGTCAAAGTAACACTAAATCGTTTAGATAATAATAATCACTTCAGTCCTCCTAAGCATATAATATTACATTAGAGTTTAGACGATTCACTCGTCTGGACCCGGCTTAAAGAAAGGTAACCGCGGTAGTGTTTAATATGCTTTTTTTAAAGCCTGCCTGACTAACTTGCAACCCTTATTAGGCATAGCAATCTTCGGACCAGATGGTCTGCCGTGGCGTTCCCTGGGGTCGAACCAGGTCGCTAGCTGGACCACCTCGAGTGAATCCGACTAGGGTTTGATATGCTAATGCCCAATCGCACCCTACTGTCATCTCTATTACTAAACTTAACCTTTATAATGACAACTACTGGGGCAGTGAAACAAAATAAGTTTTTTTTTTTAGCAACTGACAAACTCGCAACCCATACCCGGGCGTAGCGATTGTCGGACCGGGTGGTCGCCCGTGGCGTTCCCTGGGGTCGAACCAGGTCGCTAGCCGGACCACCCTGAGTTAGGTCGGCTGGGTGGGTGCCGGGGTACCTGGGGTCGAACCAGGTCACCTTGCACAGAATAAGTACGTAATAGTATTACGTACAGAAGTCTCTTTTTCTAATAAAAGTGACATCGGGACGGGACCGACCACCGAGTGGAACGCACCGGATCCGACCGTCTCTCTCTATCGCATAACGCGTGCTCTTCTGGTCGCTGACTATATAAGCCACTCCGCAGGGGGTCATTCCACGGTAAGAAGTAACGCACGATTTTATTGCGTGTTGAATCATCATAATGCAAATTAAGTGTTAATTTGTCTCTAAAGAAATTTTACTAGATATATTATAGTATATTACACAACTAGGTGAACTAGGGTGGTAATACAAAGAAAGGCCGAGATCGCAGATGTTTGCGGCCCGAGCCGCAGGCGAGGGACGTAAATATGCGATCGAGGGCTTTCTTTTTTACTTCCCGTGTTGTATACAGCATTTTATGTCTACATTTGGCCAGAAAGCGGCTTTTTCCGTACGCGTAACGTGAGGAAAAAGGCACTTTAAGGCCAAGTGTAGCATAAACACATATATTTGTATCATTCATAAAAAAATACGTAATGAAATCGTGACTCGCGCTACTTTTTCGTGGAATGACCCAGGGGCAAAATTTGGTACTAGTAACCGCGTGGCGATTAGGGCTTCCAATCCCGGGATTAATTGTATGACCAATCCCGGGATCCCGGTGTTCGCTATACGTAAAATCCCGGGATTCGAAGCCCTAGTGGCGATATCGCGGGGTGAGCTATTCCTGACGGTGTCAAGCAATCAGGTGTCTGCCTTACTATAGTTACTCGACGGACCCTGATGTACAAATGTAGTTGCAAATAAAGTACAAATACAATGTAGTTCCAAATTAGTACATTGTGTATCTAGGGCGGTAAGTAAGGAATAACAAACGAGTGTTTGTTATAAGCCCGAGGTGAAACCGAGGGCTTTAATAACACGAGTTTGTAATTCCTTTACCGCCCGTGGCACACACAATGTTTTTCATCACGCTTGTGAGGAAATCTTAGTAAAATAACCTTACTTTTCGACCCAGTATGACAAGAAAATATTAAAACAGACAGTGACATTTGTCACATATGCCCATAGACAATGCGAACGTCAAGTCACGTTCGGAAACCATAGCGGTAACGGCTATTTTAGTTGATTTTATATTTGCAAAATAAAGAAATACATTATTTAAACATTTAATTAATGTTACCAAAATATGTGTTTTGTATGTATTTGCAATTACAGTTTTCTTTAAATGAATATTTCAGTGATAAAAGTTAAAAAAGTAAGTTGGCGTTTCCTTTGAACATGACAAATAAGAGTAAAACAGAACCAGCGTTTCAAATTTAAAAACAAAACCATTACGCCCTAGGGCGTAATAGGCCATTTACGGCCCGCAGAACCTACGTGTAATGACACCATTTTCGAGCAAGTGTGATGAAAAAATATTTACGATTCAAACTTACTCATATCGATGCGCCTTCCCCTTATTCGTTTTAATGGCATCAACGGTCTCCTGGTTGCCAGCAGCGTTGATGTCCACACAGACCATGACGCCGCCGAGCTTGCCGAACCGCAACGCCATCTCGCGGCCCATACCGTGCCCGGCGCCTGTGATCTGAAATATATGAACAGATAGGGAACGTGCACGAACTATAGGTGGCAGCACTAAACGACAAAAGAGACACGGGCGGACAAAAAAGGAAACTATCGCCCCTGTCAAATCAAGCTGTCAATGTCAATGATAATATGTAAGTGTCAATGTCAAATATAGTAAGTCGTAGCTACACTGACGTTAATCGTCCTTCAACGCGATAAATTAACGTTATTAACAGCGTAACAATTGGCAGCACCTTCGTCGTGCACGTTCCCTATACTCATTGCCACGTCTCTAGAGTGCGGCTATGCTAAGTCTGCAGAGGTCGAAAAAAGATTTTATTAAAAATATATATGGCAACTTGGGGATTATGGGGAAATCACAACAAGACGACTATTTAATCTTGATACTTGGCAATAAATTCTTCCGTTTATTATAATATATGTCTACATACTTACTGAAATATATATCCGCGTCAGTCTTGAACAAATCGATCTACTTCCAACTAAAATAAACGATTTGTTCCAGGGTCTTGAATAATTTCTATGTATTTTTAAGTATTATATTTATATACGAGCATTGCATAGTGTGGCTGAGACTAGATCGACTTGTGCAAGACTTTCCTGAATATTTATTTCAGTAGGTATATACTAACAACGTTACATTAGCAAAAAATATCTGATTATTGGCTTGGATAAAGCCGCAGAGGGCGCTAGTTATGACTAAACATATAGATCCTTTTTGAGTAATGCAGGCAGTTTTTAATTAAAAGGAGGAAATATGACGTTGACAGATGAATAATTCATCTATTGTCAGTCTTCTTTAGAAAATGTACGGAATTGTGCCGGTCTTTGTCAATTTATCATGTAACTGTAACTCTTAGTTTATTATCAACGCGACATTTAGATTGTGTAAAGAAAGACATGAAGAGCAATACATCAGTACTCAAACTGGTGCGGATACTGGATTATGGAATGATTATTGGACCATAACACTAAGGTGACCCAGGGTGATCCGGAACCCAAAGGTAATGGTTTTAGGCCTTTTTCGTCATACTTATTAAACGAAAAGATATTTGCCAACTATCAAGACTAATTAATCCTCTTGCTTGTGATGTTGCCATATGTATTGTATTAAATAAACCCTTTTTTCACACCTCCTATTCAGAAAAAAGTATTTTGATCCCTCATAAAAGGGATCAAAGTGATACTTTTCTGTTCAAGGACTACCTACAGGGTGTTTTTAGTTTGAACCTGCTTAGAATATGCCATTGCCATACCATACATTATAGACTCTACATATTGGCTCTACATATCAACTCTACATATCGACTCTACATTATTGACTCTACATATCGATTCTACATATCGACTCTACATATCAACTCTACATATCGACTCTACATATCGACTCTCCATATCGACTCTACATTATCGACTCTACATTATTGACTCTACATATCGACTCTCCATATCGACTCTACATTATTGACTCTACATATCGACTCTACATATCGATTCTACATATCGACTCTACATATCCACTCTACATATCGACTCGACATATCGACTCTCCATATCGACTCTACATTATCGACTCTACATTATTGCTCTACAAATCGACTCTACATATCGACTCTACATATCGACTCTCCATATCGACTCTACATTGACACTACATATCGACTCTACATATCGACTCTACATAAAGTCGATAATAAGGAATGGCCACAGGTGTTTGGGGTCCGAGCCGCAGGCGAGGGCCATAAATATAATATGGAAGTAGTAAATTCGTCCCGTCCGTAAAAAGTAATAAACGTTTTATAAAATAATAAGGAACTGTAAATTTAACAATTTCACATTTCATTTTATTAAAAATGTGTGATGCTCTTTGACTAACTATATACAGGGTGGTTTTCGATAATCTGTACATATGAAAAGGGGTGAAATTTCAGCCAATTTTATCGGTAAAACTGATTTTAATTTTTGTTTGTGGTCATTCGTTTTTTTTTTACAGATTTTTAAACTTTCAATGAAATTTTCGGCAGTACATCTGTTTGCCGCGGTATAACTTTTGATCTAATTGCTTCAAATTGTAAGAAAAAATTGCAGGATCATGGCAATAGACACGCTATTTAGTAGCAATAACAATAAACAACCGATTTGAAGAAAAAATCCTCCAAAAAAATTATAATTGCGGAAAACGGTTGCAAGCTTCAGTTTTTTTTTACGGAAAGCACTGTTTTTCTCGAAAGTTTGTGAATATTGTGACCATTTTTTCATGCTTATTTTCGTTTAGCACTTAATTTTGATCTTAAAACATTTTTTTCTTACAGCTTTGAACAATAAGATCAAAAGTTATACCGCGTCAAACAGATGTACTGCCCGAAATTTCATAGAAAACAGTAAAAATCCGTAAAAAAATTTTTTTGCCCAGAAACAAAAATTAAAGTCATTTTTACCGATAAAATTAGTTGGAATTTCACCCCTTTTAATATGTACAGATTATAGAAAACCACCCTGTATTTCGTTTTCGTTATTTTGGTAGGTATTTAAATTTTCCTCATAGTCGGTGTGAAAAGCAGTATGTGTCACAAGGTAGCAAAATTATTTTCACCACGGGCGTTAACACTTGAATCCCTCACTACGCTCCGGATTCTACTTTAGAATCCCTCGCTACGCTCGGGATTCAATTGTAGAATCCGTCGCTTCGTTCAGGATTCAATGTACGCCCTCGCCGTAAATATATCATTTTGCTCCCTTGTGACACAATCTACTATTTAGAAATATTACCGTTTTAGAAAAACAAATACTGTATGTAATATTGTCTTCGGTTTCCGCGATTATCACTCATAGTAATAAAACAACTTAAACGGATTAAATCGCGTATAATTACTACATTCTAAGTCCCGACGTTTCGTAACCCTTTTCAGCATTCGTGGTCGCGGGTAGAGTCTAATAATACGATAAGGTGTAGTAATTATACGCGATTTAATCCGTTTAAGTTGTTTTATTACTATAAATACTGTGTGACTTTCGATAATTATGACTACTGCTGTGCAAGTTGCGGAAACTTTCCAAAACTTTTTTTGATATAACTTAAAAAATCTAATAAGGCTTTTTAGACATTTTTAAGTTATATCAATAAAAATTGTTGGAAAGCTTCCGCAACTTGCATATCAGTAATAGGCATGTTGACTCGATTTTTCTATCGTAAATCGATTCTACTATTTGTGAGGAACAAATATCTATTTATACGACACCTAATACATTTGTAGGTATAACAGCCACAAATTGTAATCAAAAGTAGCCGATCGCACCGAGCGTTGAAAACGCCCCATACAAAACGGTAGGAACCTATGACGTCATCCGTTCCGTCGCTGTACTAATTTTGTTAGAGAAAAATAATAATTTGCCATTTTGAGCATAAAAAGTGCGTTTCAGCACATAGTTGCTGTACATTTTTCTTAATGAATACTTCAGCATTCTTAAAATAAATTTAATTTTTCTTATGGACGATAAAAAAATATCGAAAATTTGTAAAATTTGAAGGATCAGAACTTTATAAATTTTTAATGTTTTTTATTTATTTCTTCCTTATTATGATTATTCTGTATTTTCTAAACCACATAACCACATTTGGTAGTAAAATTCAACATTAGTCAACATGCCTATTATGACTAACAATATAGTACCTATGGCTTATAATAACTTTATGGGAAACAAGGGGATCCCGGTTAAAAGTAGATTCTTAACTCAAATCACCTTTACATGTAGTATCAGTTCTGCCTGTGAGTGGCATAGCGACGTAAAACGGTGCCCAGTGTGATACCATGAGTTGAGTGTACGATCGGCGCTAGCGAGTTTCTCGTATCGAGAGTCAGTGCACCTCTCTCGCACGCGCTAATAGTACGAAAGAGATAGACTGTCATCGAGCGCTCGATACTCGCTAGCGCCGATCGAAAAGTCAACTCATGGAAGGCACACAGGGCACGCATCCAAACTGCGCCCCTTTGTTTCTTAATGACCAAGGTTCGGAAACTCGGGAGCTATTTATACCTAAACTTTGGGCTCAGTGCCTACGCCGCGTCGATGTTGTATATGTAGTATACTAGTCAACAAAAAAGTTTTGAGATGTAATGCTAAACCAAGTCAGTACCGGGGGGGTGTCCACAGAACTCGATTCCCACCGACTTGCCTATTATTAGATCTATAAAATGTGTTCCTCCACGGTTAAATAATAGGCAAGCCGGTGGGAATCGAGTTCTGTGGACACCCCGGGGGTGTACTGACTTAGTTTAGCATTACATCACAAAACTTTTTTGTTGTAAAAGAACTGCGTTGCGAGACTTGCATCTTTTTACATGTAATGTTTTTGATGGGATCTCATTTCTCTTTGTAAGCGATCTTCCTTTATTTACTACATTCCAATCTATTCTTTTTCCAATTTGGACTGCAAAACTAACTTTGTAATCGCATGTATTTGTATAGGATTACTGACTGAAATTGCAATATTTGGAGGTTTTTTAGGACTTGATAGGCTAAAACCTAACTATGTTTAAAATTTGGAGCCTGTGAGTCTGCTAGAAGTACCTTAGAATTAGGATGATCATCAGTCAGTGAATCAGTGAATCATTCAGTCAGTCAGTCAGTGACAAAACTAAGGAACTTTGACATGCAATAGTTCTTAAACTACACGTTCAAATTGAATGATATTGAGAATATATATAAGTCTTATTGTGCCCTATACACCGTGGGCCCGTACAACCCGACCAACTTTAACCACGTATTCCTGATGGTATTACAAGTAAATAACGTTATATCAACATAGGTCGAATTTTGTCATTTTACATTAATAGTCTTATGGAACGAAACAAATCAATAAATTCAGTCCCTCGTTATAAAACATGTCCTTACTGGAGGAAAAGTTATTAAAAAGGAAAAAAAAAGCTAAAATGGAAACGAAAGGTCAATATTTTGGCTTTTTAATCGCTTACCATCTAATACTGCGAAGGTTAATTGCTGTTTTGTTGAAGGATTTTAAAAAATCAGTAAAAATATCTTAGTCACATTTATTAGGGCTTGTTACACACTTGGGAGTTTTTATTTTAAAAATTATGAATATCTCGGAAAGGAAGCGTTAATCGACCATACATCACATAACTTTGTTTACTTCTAATAGTTGTTAGAATCTATGGTTAAAGTTGGTCGGGTTATACGGGCCCACGGTGTATATCCCTGAAATTTCAGGGTTCTAGCTTTAGCCAGTACAAAATTACGGGAGGCTGAAAATGGCCTGAATGGCTTCGAGAAAAGGATGGTACGGCCGTGCCTTTGTTTTGCTCGACTTGGCGGGGGCACTGCCGTGCCCCCAGATTATGACACTCTCCATTACAAAAAAAACCGGACAGTGCGAGTCGGACTCGCCCACCGAGGGTGCCGTACAAATTTGTAAAAGTACCCTATATATTTTGATTCCCTCAGTAAAGTGTCGGCTATTGTGGGAAATCAAGCAGAGTTGCGATTAGTCATAATGTTTTACATTTCTCGCACGTTTGTTGGCATCATTTATAATGTAATCTGACGCCAAATTATAGTTGTCTAGGTAGAGTTTCTGAGATAAGCTGTGGACAGACAGAAAGACACGACGAATATAGGTTTCCGCTGGCTACAACAACTAAACTAACACACGCAAACTTAAGCGTCATTTGCCTTCAGTCGTGGCATGCGTACGTTGGACTGTGTATTTTTTGATATTATAATAACATGATAGACGACAATATGATATTAGCATATTGTTGTCTATTATGACAATTTGCATACCTATTGCCAAGAGTTCAAGATCATTCAACAATAACAATGTTGCATAATGCATAAATTAGAATTATACTTGAGTAGTAACTAACATACACTTTTGGAGCCAAAACACAATCGGCTAGGTAATAGTACATTGTGTATCAAGGGCGGTAGGTAAGGAATTACAAACGAGTGTTTGTTACAAGCCCGCGGCGAAGCCAAGGGCTTTAATAACACGAGTTTGTAATTACTTTACCGCCCGTGGCACACACAATGTTTTTCATCACACTTGTGAGGAAATCTAATTAAAATTAACCTTACTTAACCTAAATAAAATTGTAAAACTGACACTACTGACAGTGACATTAGTGACATATCCATAGACAATGCGAAACGTTCGGAAACCATAGCGGTACAGACCTAAAACGCTTGATTTTATAATTGCAAAATACTGAAATACACTATTGAAACATTTAATTAATGTTACAGAAATATGTGTTTACATGTATTTGCAATAACAGTTCTCTTTAATTAAATATTTCAGTGATAAAAGTTAAAAAAGTAAGTTGGCGTTTCCTTTGAACATGACAAATAAGAGTAAAACAGAACCAGCGTTTCAAATTTAAAAAGAAAACCATTACGCCCTAGGGCGTAATAGGTCATTTACCGCCCGCAAAACCTACGTGTAATGACACCATTTTCGAGCAAGTGTGATGAAAAATTTTTTAAAGATGTGTAGTTTATATTTTTTTGATAGGCCTTGTCGTTAAGGTCCAGAAAATATCACTTCTGAATTTTTTTTCCCTGTAATTTTCCCAAAATATTGATTTACATTCTCGATTTGGCACTTGAAAAAAGGGACGCCGAAATGTCACAAACATCCATATTAACAAAATAGGTAGGTATCTGTATTTGTATGAGGTCTGTGGTGTGTCGACTGACAAGTGTCATTTGCCATTTGCATTTGTGTCATATCCAAAACAGTTAATGATTCTGTTTGGGTATTTGTGTGTTCGGTGTTATTTAATCTTTGTGCTGGCCTTTGGATTGAAGTACATAATACTTATTTACATTTAGTTTTGTCACCATTGACAGCTGACAGCCGACACAAACCTCGTATATCCAATTGTTTTGTTTTTGTTACGAACTCAGGCACTAATTTTGTCAGCTTGGCGACCCTTTTTTTCAAGTATCAAATCGAGAATTTAAAAGAATATTTTGGAAAAATTACGGGGAATAAAAATGCAATAGCGGTATTTTCTAGACCATTACTTTGGGAACTATCGGAAAAATCTATAAATTACACACCTTTGAAAAACTTTACTTACCCTTACGTGGAGATATTACGACGTAGGTATATCGTAAAAATCTACGACACGACGTCGCGTCGTTACACGTTGCGACGTCGTGTCATGTCACGACGTATTGTTGAAAAGTTATGTTTTCATTTAAAATGTAGAAAAAAAGTTAATTTTTAGGCGCACTTTTGAATATATTTGTGAAATCATTCGATCATTCAAATTATTTTTGGATTGACGGTTTTCACGACAGGGCGTCGTGTTGTCAATGACGTCACATCGTCTCACGACACGACGTCATATCGTGTAGGTATTTAGGTTTTAATCCTGAGGATGCGTTTCCACTAGGGCTTCCAGTCCGGGATTATTTGTAAGGCCAATCCCGGGATCCCGGAATTGCGAAGCCCTAGTTTTCACCAAGGGCCTTATCACACTGGCGATTTGCGAGCGAGTTGCGAGCGTGTTTTCATACAGATTTCGATTTCGAGCTCGCCGCGACAAGTTTTGTAGGAAAATACGCGCCACTCGCTCGTAAATCGCCAGTGTGATAACGCCCTAACTCGTGTTAGGGCGTTAGAAACTTAGAACGGATCGTGACTTGACCAATCACAGTGCCCTCCGCGACGGTGGAAACGCACTCTATACTCCGTTTTTTTTAGATGTGGAAATTTGGTAAACAAAAGAACCAGTGGTTGTCAACAATTTAAAAGTACATGATGTCGTTTTCTTTGTCCGATATTAATATATCTTTCACACTTTCACATTTATAATATTAATATTATAAATGTGAAAGTTTGTGAAGATGTTTGATTGGATATTTGGATGTTCGTTACTAATAACGGGGTAACAACTGGGTGGATTGGCTGGACTTTTCTCGGAAACTCTTCTTTGCTGCACACTTCCGTCACTAATTTATAAACCAATCACAAAATAAACACAACAACAACAGAAATTTTAAATGATAAGTATACATCATATCGACAACGAGTTTAAAAACCTGACCAGTTCAAAACATCTACCTCTTTGGGTATTTTATTGTGCAACATTTTGTACCAAGATTGCGAATATAGGCAAAAAAATTAATTTGATTTGCTTTTGAAATAAAGTAAGTAAAATCAAAGAAATTTGCTTTATTTTTTCAATTTGTTAATTAGATAAATTGTTTACATAAAAATCAAGTAGTAGTATCGAATGAAATTATTACACAATGTTGTCACATAATGTACCTGATAAAAACCTCAAGTTGACAAGTTTGTTTACTAAATTTCCACATCTAAAAAAACGGAGTATAACTCTGAACAAAGGGCTACTCATATCTCATATCATAACAAAGATCTTTTCCCTACTCAATAAAAAATACATATATCCGTTACTAAATGATTGACAATAAAGTGCCATTGACATTTTAAAACTCTATTGTTCTTAACGTCAAACCAAGCCAAGTATGAACCAAGTATATTGATTCATTGTTTAGAAACATCGATAAAAGGTTCATATGCTGCACTATAGTATTTTTATAATATTTTTGTAATGTTTAAAACGTCAAGGTAAATGTATTATGTGTTTACGCGATTAAGTTCGGATTTGTTAAAATAATTAGTAAATATCGTGAAAGTTCAAATCAATCATAATGATAAGTATAATATTTTGACGTCATTTTAGGCATTAATACACCAATCCGTTTTCGATTAATTTTCTAGCAAAAATAAAGTTATAAGTCATAGGTACAGTATTGTTAGTCATAATTATCGATAGTCATACAATATTAGTTTTTTCTAAAACGGTAATATTTTTAGAATATTTTACAACCCTAGCGTATAGAAAGCAATAAGTTAGGTTAGGTTTGTTTTATAACAATTTTGAAAACTTAACGGTTTCTTAAAAAAGAGGTTGTATGACTTTTGTAACTTAAACGCAACTGGTTCTGATATGGTATTTAATGGACTGCCAAAATTAAGAATATGTAAAATACAAAAAGAAGTCTAAAAAATACAAAAAAAGTAAAATCGATATCAAAAGAGGTGCGTCAGGCACAACTTTCGATAATTATGACTAACAATACAATACGACTTTTAAAAATAATAGGAGACAATATAGCACCGGAAATACATAATGGTTTACCTCTGTGATAAATGCTAATGTACAATCAGCGCAAATAGTACAGACAATTTGCGCTGATTGTACATCCAAAGCACCATACATATCGTAACACTTTATACCTATAGTAAATAAATATGTGTGTGTGACGGCGCTTTGGATGCTGCTGATCTTTTAACGGTGACTGTAGCTAGCTGAGTGTAGAACTAACAATAAGTACGCCTTCTAAATTGGTTGAATGACCCTACTAACTTTCATTGGACTTGGACTTTCATCGTTCGCCAGGAATATTTCAGGCTAAGTAGGTATATACCAGAGCGGTGCACGTTAGCGGAGCGGTTCGTGAGAAAAAATCCACCAATCAACGTCTCTACAGTCTGTTCCGTGGTCTAGAGCAAGGGTTCCCAATCTTTTTCAGCCCGTGGCGCACTTACAAGTTTAGTACTTCGTCACGGCGCCCTACCCTAGTTCGCTCAAAATAGGTATTGTTGCTTTATAAGTACCCGCGAATATTTGTAGTTTTAGATAATGATAGAGGATCGACTCATGGCGCCCTTTGATCGACTGACTTATAACATTATGGGAAACAACGGGATCCCGGATATTCAACCCGACAGTCCCCTTGTTGGTTATTCCACAAACTTACTAGTATAATTTCCCCTTCGACACTCTTTGGCACCGGCGGTACGATGAGCTGGTACATGGCGTAGATCCAGGAAATCCACATCTTCACCAGGAGAAGCACAATCTCCAGGGTTGTCACCACCCCATCGTATATTTTGACCGCTATGCCTTGTTCGTCCGTCCTGGGAAAAAAAATCAAAATTTGAATTCTGCAAATATGCCGTAATTTTTCTAGACTGAATCTACTAGCGTTTTGAAAAATATGTATGACATCCGAAGAGAACTCCGAAACGCTCTAACACGCGTAAGAAGCGCTCTAAAAGAGGGGCTCTATAAGCATCAGAACATTTTATATTTCCCGGCAGTTGCGATGCTCATAGTGGCAAGTGAACAATCATGTTCTCAGATAAAAGCTAACACTTGTCAATAAGACTCTAGCAATACACTACCGGTATGAAACCTGCGTGTGCCATTCATTGTAGCATTCAAACGCGAGGACTGATTCGAATTAAGTAATGTTTTTTTTACAGATCAGGAAATGTTACTTCGTTCGAAGATCATATCGGTGTATCTCTCTCTTACAGTCTTATTATAGAATACTAGATGCCGCACCGCAACATTGTCCACGTAATTTTCATTTTATACAAACTTTCAACCTCTCCATCTGTCTACCTTTTAGAAAGAACCTTTCTTAGTGCACCTCTATTTGTGTTATCTTACGCTGCCACTGTCACGTTAGACAGTAAGGAATGTGAAAGGATAACGTTCACAACTTAATGAGTCTCGATGTTGAGGACATCATGAATTATGCATAGTTGCTTGTATCCAAATTCCTCACACTTCCTTGAAGCGATGACGGGTATCCAAACAGAATTGACCTCTAAACCGGACCGCCAGCCAAATATCAAACAAGGAAAATCGTGCATAAACTATGAAACACGCTCCAGTATTTGCATGTTACAAAGATGGTACGAATATTGTTTCGCGTCTTCAGATTCAAACCTAATAAGCCTTCAGATTAAATCCTCCATAACCTATGGCAGCCGAGTGGTTCCGACATGAGCCTTTCAAACGGAGGTCTTGGGTCCAATCCTGGCTCATATTAATAAGTTTTTCGGAACTCAAATACGAAATTGATCAAGGCAAACGTCGCAAGAAACCGCACTGGACCAGCGTGGGACTATAGCCCATTCACTCTCATATTTGAGTGTGGGCAGCAGTGAGACGTATGTTGATTGAAAGCTGCGTATGTGTGATGCGGAGATTTAGCACAATAAAGCTCGACCAGTCACCATTGCCCTCACTAATCACCTTACGCATACCTAGCCTGTTAATTAATAGTACATTACTAGAGACCGGATCTGAAGTAGCGATCTCAATATTAATATGGATATGGCTAGTGCAATTTGTTAAATACACGTCAGTGCAGAAGAAATATTAAAGAAGAAGAACTTAAAAAAATAAACTATTTCAAAAGTTTAAAAACGATGTTTTTATTTATTATCACCATAATTTTTGCCCAATATTTACAAAAGCTTCCAAAAAGTTTTTTACTTTTTTGTTCCGTTAAGTTACATTATTTTTGTGTGTAGAAAAAATAATAAATTATACCAGTCATATCCATATAAATATTGAGATCGCTACTTCAAATCCGGTCTTTATACATTATATACCGAGGTCAGTAAATAAGAAAGAAGCCGATATTTCAAGGTTTGTATACTGTTTTTCTATTCGACGGAGCCAGAAAGCGGCATCTTTATTTAGCGCAGCGGCCGGCAAGGTGACGCTTTCCGGCCGGAGGACAGAAAAATAATAATACTTCTATAGTTCGCATTGAATGAGGAGCGTAAAAGCTGTAAAGAATTCAAATAGCTCTAAACATCTGTCGAACACTTGAAGTAGGGATGCAACGATACCGATACGATAATCGTATATCGGCGATTATCGTAAACCTTTACGATCATTCGTTATCGTAAATATTACGATACGATATTTTTACGATACATTTATTTCAAAATTTTTAAATTTTTACAGTTTCGGGTGAAACGAAATGCATAACGCGTCAATTTCTGAACGCGTCGCATCTGCACTATTGCCTAGCGGAGAATACACACAAGATACAGAAGAAATTAAACCATAATTTTCAAAATTATTGTATATTTTTACGTTTAATCGGCAAATTGGGAACCGATTAGTCGGCCGATTAGCTAGTCGGCAAAATCCGTAGTCGGCCCATCTCTATTAAAAATGCATAACTTTTTTTATACTTTTACTTAGTCTTACAATAATAACATACAACAAAGCTTCCAATAAATTCATCAAAATGGTATTAAACAAATATCGTAATGCATTCGTATCGTAATTCGTTATCGTATTTGGCCATTACGATGTATTCGTCATTTGTATTGGTATCGTAATAGCCGTATCGTTGCATCCCTAACTTGAAGTCTAAAGAAATGAGGATATTCTGAAGTGGCAACCCTATTGTGGAACAATCTTTCAAATTGGCCGTGACCTTGGCCGCCAAGCGCATGTGTTGCGTAAACAATTGTTATCGCAGAATGTCAACGAAATGGAAATAAATCGCTCCTGTTGTATTCTATATCGGGTATTCAATGAACATCCAACGTATATCTTATTTACATACATAAAACAAAGTCAGGTTAGTTACACCATTTATAACTCGAGAACGGGTGGACCGATTTTTATGATCTTTGATTTTTTGGGGTTTGTCTCTGTCCCGAATAACAGAATAACGGAACAAAGTTCGCCGAGACAGCTAGTTGTATCATAAAAATATGTTCATTTTCAGTCAGTGCTCACAGTCTTTTTACGGTTTATATGGAAAATTGCAAAACTTTCCACGTGAAATATTTCAGTAAGTGGGTAGTTTCCCAGGCTTTCTCAAAATTCTTGCTTTTTGGAAAGTAGCTTTTGCGACATCGTGAAATTTTTAGAATGTTCTGCAAATGTGATTGAATGTTTAGAAGTGGTGTCTATAATGGCGTCCATACAACGGAAATTTTCTCTACCTATGGCGCAAGGCCGCGTACCATTCACGGACATGAATCAGCCACATACAAATGCTACAATTAACTCTGCACGTCACATGTGCAGTAAAATACCTATTACACGCCATTACGGGGCACACACGAGGTACAATTATGGCACTTGTATATTTAATACCTTACGTTTTCTCGTGTGATTTGTTGTTTAGTATCTCAGGTCGAATGTCTGGTCAGATCAGAGTAATATGTAAGTGGGTGAATCAACTTTTATTTGCTTTATGCAAAGATTGCCCTTTTTCCTTATTTGCATGTTTTAACATTATTTAAATGGAACAAGATCTTACATCTAGAGAAAGATTTAACTAACTAACTTGGCTCAGGGACCCAAAGAGGGTCATGGCCTCCGAAACGAGAGCAAGCCATCTGTCCCGATCGTGCGCAACTTCTTGCCAGTTAACGACTTGAAGACGTCGCAGATCCGCCTGCACACTGTCCTCCCAGCGGTACCTGGGTCGCCCAACCGGGCGGCGACCAGTTGGTCGTCCCACGTACGCTCTTTTGGCCGCACGATCCTCTCCCATTCGGAGTAGGTGACCAAACCAGCGAAGACGCCGATGATGTTGGGTTCAGCCACCAGCTCCTGGATCTCTTTGTTCTTACGGATCCTTCACGTGCCGTTTTCACTCTTGACAGGCCCCAGGATCTTACGCAAAACCTTCCTTTCCACTACAAGGAGCTGACATTCCTCTTTTTGTGTTAGTGTCCAGGCCTCGCAACCATACATAAGGATGGGTCTTAAGACAGTTTTATAGATCCTTAGCTTTGTATTCCTGCTGAGAAGCCTGGACACCAACACCTTAACCACCCAAATAATAATTTTCTCCGAAACCATACTTTTTTCAGAACTTTCATAAAACAAACCTAACCTAACCTTCTGTATTCTATAAAACCATAACAAAATACACTGAGATTTTTTTTTGGTTTCGGAGGTTTGGGAAATGAAACATTTGGCAAATGAAACATTTGACCAAAAATATTTTGGCGAAACGGCAGGATCCCCCCCTGGATCACTGCTTATAAACAAGTTATAATAAACAATATTTGCATTACGTAGCTTTATTATCTGTCTTTTAAATGAACATACAATTTATTCAAAAAATATCCGAATAAAGATTTCCTTTCAATTTTAGTCGGAGAAGGTGAAATTTTGTTGACAAAGAAAAGTTGATTCACCCAAGTGTACCTTCAAGGTCTACCCAGGAATCGCCGGCAAACATTTTATCGAATGTTTCATCATAGGTATAGGTATTATATCATTAAAAGCAGTTTTCTCTGATAGGTACCGTTTTATCTTTAAAATTGGTGGGATAAACCTAATAAACTAATAGTCAATGGGTATATATCATCATCTAGTATCCATAACACAAGCCTTATTGAGCTTACTATGGGACTAGTTCGATTTCTGTAAGATTGTCCCCTTATATTTATTTATATTAAATAAATAAATAAATATTAGGGGACAATCTTACACAAATCCAACTAGCCCCATAGTAAGCTCAATAAGGCTATATAGTATATTATTTATTTTAACTAAAGTATACGTCCCGTTGACACTGTTCCAGTAGTTTCTATCTTGAATGTTAACGTATTTTTAGGGTTCCGTACTAAAATGGTAAAAAAGGAACCCTTATGGGTGCGACTCTGTCTGTCTGTCTGTCCGTCTGTCACAGCAAGATATCTCAGGATCTACTGATGCTTTCGACTTGAAATTTGGAATAGTGTTAAAAATCGCTTACTCGAGCCTATTGTAGGGAGGGAGGTTTTCCTAAATTGTATCGTTTTTTAGAAATTTTCAAAAATCTTACACATACTTATTTGCTCCTACTAAGCTAACCACTGTACAGTTTTTTTTTTAACTATTCACGTATCTACTTACGAGTTTGTACGGAACCCTCGGTGCGCGAGTCCGACTCGCACTTGACCGGTTTTTTAATTATTGTTTATTTATAATATGGCGCACACGCGCTGGATGTGGGGGTGTAAGTATTTACTAGGGCTTCTGGTATCCGTGTTACACGCGGAAACGTAGCTCCGTATCCTTAGCACCGGCGGTACTAAGGTCCCGTACTACACGGTCACGCCGAGATACGTAGCCGTGTCTGCGTTCGGATACGTATCTAACACGGCTACGTATCTGGCACGGCTGTAACGTAAACCATTACATAACCTTCGTTATAGAAACTAAACCTAAAAACATAATAATTTATATACAAATAATAATTAAAATAAAACAGTATTCTAATCCTTAATAATAGCACTTACCTAAATAATAACTATTTACACTTAAATTAACAGATTAATACATGTATAACTAACTTACACTATAATAAGTTAGTCATACATTTTGTCGCGACACTAAATTCCATGGCGAACTGTACTCGGCGCGCATTCCTATTGTTCAGAACCAGCTTGCAAGGCGCTCTCGCCCGCCCGCGCCCGTCACCCGCTGTGGTCATGCATGCCGCGGCCGCTCTCAGAAAGATTTGGCTATCAACGCAGGCGCACGTTCGCTCGTCTCAGCGTCTTCATACGTCGCGCCCGCGCAACTACATTTCGATTGATCGAATATTTAATTGTAACTTTTTCCGAGTGGAGTACTCGCTAATTTGTTTAAAATCAGTGTAAACCCCTGTATTGGGGTGCTACCGTACGGTTAGCGAACTTCTGACGCTCATCACCACCACCATCCCTGGTACTGCCGGCTGACGTCCCTCAGCCCCATTCCATCTCCACGGCGTTCCCGAGATCCAGGGAAGTACTAGCGTGGTGGCAGTGGCCATCCTGTGGAACCGTGGAGTGAAATCAGACCGGCCTACACGAACCTACCCCTCAGTGACTTTTTCACGTGCTCGCGGCGTTCGGGAGTAATAAATCTATATTAACGGACTTCTTTTGTTTAATTTATTTACTCCCGACCCTAAAACGCAGCACTGGCGCCCTTCCTCGGTTTTAATAAGGTCTGATTTTGCTCCAAGGTTGGTTGAGGTTGTGTGTGCTTGATGTTTTTTTTTTGTATTGTGAAACGTTTTTTCAGTTTTTATTTTTTGGTTGCCAGCAGCTAAGGTGTACGGATTACTTGTTTTTCTTCTGTTAAAATTTAAAAAAAATTTTTGGTACAGTCGGCCACATTTGTAAACATTTTTTTTTTCTTTTTTTTTTTTAGTAAAGTTCACAACCACGTTTTTTTTTTTATTTAGCACTGTCTGCTGGTACAGTCAGCTCAGTTAAATTGTTTTTTTTTGCAAGCTTTATTCGATAAAAAATTTATTGTCGTTATTCTATAGCGGTGTCCGTACACAATAGTTGCAACTCAAACGCTTCTTTTGTTTTTATTTTTGTGCATTTTTTTTTTCATTTACGCTTTTTAGCTTTTCTTTGTTCATTCATTTTTTTTTCTCTCACTATCAACCAAAACGTTATTTAAATTCATAAATTTTGTAACAGACGGAGTATTTCGTAGTTTTTTTAAGTTCTGTTCAACACTTACTCAATTCAACTTATTTTTTGAATAGTTTTGTTTACGAGGTTTTTCATTATGGCCTGTCCTATTAAATTCATGTCCCTTCAAAAGGCCGAATTGGAATACGAGGTTGCTATTCGGGGGGAAACACCAGCTTCCACGGTGCAGGAACTGCGTAAGCAGATTGCGAAATGTGGGCCTCTCTTTCCATCTGAGGACATACTTTCTAGTCCATTCGAGACGAGGAAGGATATAGATGGCGTTGCGGATGTGCTCGAGAAAATTAATACATATTTAGACTCCAAACCTTTGGACAAAAGCACTTTACTCCGAGCACAAAACCTGGTACACCATCTATATCATCGGCTTAACCGAATTATGTGCGAAGATGAGGAGGACAAAGATGCTTGTGAGCAATGCGTCGTTTTATTTAAGCTTTGCTCCGAGCGTGTTAATTCGCTCATGGATGGCAACGTATTCGATCCACTTGCATCGGTTTCCAATGCCCCCCAGGTTTCTCCTAGCACTTCGGCCTCTCCCCTTAACATTACCGTGACTTGCGACGGCAACAATGGCAATCAACTGTCAAAGTTGAAATACGATGGCAAATCTTGCGTGAGAGCGTTCATACAACGCGTTTCCGAATTTTGTGCGGCGAAAAATATTTCAAGCGCCAAAATTTTACATAACGCCACCGAAATATTTACGGGCGATGCGATTCATTGGTTCAGAAGCGTCAGGGATAAGGTTAGGACGTGGGATGAACTTGTCGTACTTCTGAGGCAGGATTTCGGCCAAGCTGATTTTGACTACAGACTGCTTTCCGAAATTAGGTCTCGCACGCAAGGGGAAACGGAAAATATAGTGATTTACCTGTCAGTTATGGCCGGTCTGTTTTCTCGATTGTCGAAGCCTTTGACGGAGGATGACAAACTGGAGATCCTTATGCACAACATTCGGCCTTGTTACGCGAGCACTTTATCTTCTGTTTCTGAGATAGCCTCTATCGAGCAATTAAAAACACTGTGTCGAAATTACGAAAGCGTACAGTCGCGTCTTTCTCAGTTCAGGGAACCTCCACGACCGTCTACAGATACTCTGGCACCTGAGTTTGCCTATACCGGTGGTCATTCAAGGAATAGGTCAAATTATAATAATACAAATAGCAATTATCCACAATTTAATAACAATAAATATAAATATAACAATAATAATTACAGTAGATCTTATTCTAATAATAATAATCAAAATGTATCAAATAAAATTAACCCTAATTACGTGGATGCTATTGCTCCTTCGACATCCAGGACACGTTTCTGTCCAAGATGTCGAGTGAACACCCACAATCTGCGACAGTGCACGGCAAGCAAAGATGTTATTGTCTGTTTTGTTTGTGGACGTAAGAATGTTAAAACGCCTGACTGTCCCGATTGCAAAAAGAATAGGAACCAAAATCCAAAAAACTAATTGGTCAGAATTGTGTCAATGATAATGTAGCTACATTTGATTCGGAAGAGTGGCAAAATTGGCTACACACTGTCAATTTATTTTTCAAATCTTATAAAATTGATACAATTCTGAAAGAACAAAATGAAAACGATAACAGACCTTACGTTTCTGTACAAATCAATGACGTCACTATGTCAGGGTTGTTGGACTCCGGCTCTGCAGTGACTATTTTAGGTAATGGTGCTCATTTAGTACTAGTCAATAGCGGACTAAAAGTAGTCCAAGGAGAATTTATCTCTGTTACTGCGGCCGGAGGACAAATGTTGCAAAGTGAGGGTTATATTGCAATTCCATTACATTTTGATGGTAAGTTTCACATTTTGAAAGCTTTTATAGTGCCAGGTATAAACAACAATCTCATTTTAGGTGTTGATTTTTGGCGTGCTTTTCAAATTTGCCCGAAATACCTTAGCAGCATTGTTTTGGATGGCAGTGTCAGTAATAACGTTTTGCCCCAACCCAACACCTTCATTCAAGGATACGACAATTTGGACGAATCGCAAAAACTACTTGCTGATAATGTTGTAAAACAATTTGAAGACATTTCTTTTCAACGCAAGGGTCTAGGTGTCACTAACTTAATTACGCACCGTATTGATACCGGCGATGCTAGTCCAATCCGTCAACGCTATTACCGCTTGTCACCTGAGAAGCAGCGCATATTGGTTGAACAAGTAGACGAGATGCTTGCTCTTGATGTAGTTGAGAAGTGCGAAAGCAGTTGGCAATCGCCGGTTTTGCTTGTCAATAAAAAGGACGGACAACCACGGTTCTGTCTCGATAGTCGTAAGTTGAATTCGGTAACGAAACGGGACGCGTATAACCTGCCTTACATTTCAGAGATTTTGGACAACCTTAGGGATGCTCGTTACTTGTCCAGCATCGACTTGTCCAAAGCCTTCTGGCAAATTGAAATCGCTCCGGAGGACAGAAACAAGACTGCATTTTATGTGCCTGGTAGGGGAACAATGCACTTTAAACGAACTGCGTTCGGCCTGACCAACGCTCCTGCTACTCAACAAAGACTAGTGGACCTGTTGTTCTCAGAGTTCGATCTTAAAGTTTTCGCCTACCTGGATGACATTATCATCGTCTCCGAGGATTTTAATAGTCACGTCACCTTACTTTTACGCGTCTTAGACAAACTCAAGCAAGCCAATCTAACAGTTAACTTGGATAAGTGCCGTTTCTTTAGTAGCCAGCTTAAATACCTCGGTTTCGTCGTCGATGGCTCTGGTCTACGTACCGATCCCGCGAAGGTCGAGGCAATCCTGAATTATCCCACGCCGTCGTCTCGTAAAGACGTTAAGAGATTTCTAGGTACCGCGACATGGTATAGGCGTTTTGTCCCGAATTTTAGCACCATAGCTGCCCCTTTGAATAAATTGACTTCATCAAAGAAAGGTTCACCAGCTTTTAAATGGACCCCTGAAGCTGAGTCTGCGTTCCAGCAGCTCAAAGAATCTTTGGTTTCTGCTCCAGTTCTCTGCTGTCCGGACTACACAAAACCGTTCGAGGTGCATACTGACGCCAGTAATTTTGGTATAGGCGCTATGCTGACTCAGACCGTCGATGGTAAAGAGCACCCGATCGCGTATATGTCGAAGAGCTTGTCTCCAGCGGAGAGAAATTATAGCATAACAGAGAGGGAGACGTTATCTGTAGTCACTGCTTTGGAATATTGGCGTTGCTACATCGAGAACGGACAGCCCTTCACGGTCTACACTGATCATAGTGCCCTTAAGTGGTTCCTGTCCATTAGCAATCCAACTGGTAGATTGGCTCGTTGGGGTGTTCGTTTGTCAAGTTTTAACTTCACGCTTAAACATCGCCGGGGCGTTGATAATGTCATCCCTGATGCCTTGTCTCGAGCACCTGTAAGTGCCATTTGTACATCTAACACTCATTTAGACTCTAAGGACACTTGGTACACCAACATTTACAATGGATGCCTTCATAACCCGATAGACTTTCCTAACTTCACAATTAAAAACAATTCCTTGTACCGTTTATCCAAAAATAAGCATGAGCTTACAACGGAATTCTCATGGAAATTGGTTGTTCCCGCCGAGTTGCGTCAAGAAGCTATTTATGAGAACCACTCAGAGCCTACTGCAGGTCACATGGGTATCTTTAAAACATATCGTCGACTTGCCCTTTGTTACTTTTGGCCAGGCATGTACCAGGACGTTGTCAAGTTCATTGGAACGTGCGACAAGTGTTTGTCTTACAAGGCTCAGAACCATCAAACCTTAGGGGAAATGGGGAGACCTAAACAGTGCTCTCGTCCGTTCCAAATGCTCTCAATTGATCTGATGGGTCCATTGCCTACTACTAGGAAACGTAACAACTACATCTTAGTCATCACATGTTGCTTTTCCAAATATTGTTTAATTTTCCCAATTAAAAGTGCTACTGCAGAGGTTATTGCCAAAATTTTAGAAGAATCGGTTTTCCTGGTACATGGCGTACCAGTTACTATACTTATGGATAACGGTACTCAATTTACTGGAAGGGTTATGGACGCCTTATTTAAGTCTTATAAAGTGCCTAATGTGCACTATTCTCCTAGATACACTCCTCAAATTAACGTTGTTGAAAGGTACAATAGGACGATCATCACCTGTATTTCCACCTTCGTCGAGGACGATCATAGATCCTGGGACGTGTTTATTCCGCGTGTCCAGTTTGCTATAAACAGCTCAGTTAACGAGGCCACTGGTTTTACACCTGCGTTCTTGGTGTATGGTAGGGAACTGGTCACTTGTGGGACGCACTACACGGAAACGGACATAGGGCAGGAAGTGTTGTTTCTACCTCGTGACGTCTACGCCGAGAATTTGGGTTGTCTGTCCTCTATTTTTGATGACGTGCAAAAGAAACTTTGGCATGCCCATGCTAAAAACACGTCTCACTACAATCTTAGACGTAAGCCGGCTGAATTTAACGTAGGTGACATTGTCATGAAACGCACTTACTTCTTAAGTGACAAAGGTAAGCAATTCACCAAAAAGTTGGCACCAAAATTCATAAAGGCTAAGATTATTGCCAAGAAATCTCCGTTAGTTTATGTGCTTCAGGATTTAGCAGGCAAAGATTTAGGCACCTGGCACATAAAAGATCTCAAATTGGTTGGTCTTAATAGATAATATTGTGAGAACATTGTATTTTCTCATATATATATATAATTTTAGTTTTCTAGCGTTTTAACATCTTGTGCAATAGTATCTGTAAGGTTTCAAGTTCAAGTAACAGGTCACCTAATTATTTTCTGACATAAAGCGTCGGTAATTATGTTCTATATAAAACAGTTATTGACGTAAACATGAAAGCGTGAGGTATGAAAGGCGAGTGTTGAAAGAGTTGTACAGGTACTAAGGAAATGCGGATTTTATTCCATTTCAATATGTAATAAAACCCTTAACGACGCGCGGGGGTATTGTAACGTAAACCATTACATAACCTTCGTTATAGAAACTAAACCTAAAAACATAATAATTTATATACAAATAATAATTAAAATAAAACAGTATTCTAATCCTTAATAATAGCACTTACCTAAATAATAACTATTTACACTTAAATTAACAGATTAATACATGTATAACTAACTTACACTATAATAAGTTAGTCATACATTTTGTCGCGACACTAAATTCCATGGCGAACTGTACTCGGCGCGCATTCCTATTGTTCAGAACCAGCTTGCAAGGCGCTCTCGCCCGCCCGCGCCCGTCACCCGCTGTGGTCATGCATGCCGCGGCCGCTCTCAGAAAGATTTGGCTATCAACGCAGGCGCACGTTCGCTCGTCTCAGCGTCTTCATACGTCGCGCCCGCGCAACTACATTTCGATTGATCGAATATTTAATTGTAACTTTTTCCGAGTGGAGTACTCGCTAATTTGTTTAAAATCAGTGTAAACCCCTGTATTGGGGTGCTACCGTACGGTTAGCGAACTTCTGACGCTCATCACCACCACCATCCCTGGTACTGCCGGCTGACGTCCCTCAGCCCCATTCCATCTCCACGGCGTTCCCGAGATCCAGGGAAGTACTAGCGTGGTGGCAGTGGCCATCCTGTGGAACCGTGGAGTGAAATCAGACCGGCCTACACGAACCTACCCCTCAGTGACTTTTTCACGTGCTCGCGGCGTTCGGGAGTAATAAATCTATATTAACGGACTTCTTTTGTTTAATTTATTTACTCCCGACCCTAAAACGTAGCACGGCTACGTATCTGCGGATCTCGGCTCCGCTCCGATATTGTATGAAAGCTTGTCGAACCGACCCTAATTTTATTGTATGTTTTGTAGTTTATTTTTATTTGAATATAAGTGGAGTTATGTTTTTGAATTGATTCCAGATGTTTCTATTTAAGTAATTAATGTCATTATTAGCATTATTCAGTTTTCTATAAAACCAGACATTATGATTTTAGACAAAACCAGGGACTTGCCAATGCATTGCACGAATATAAAAATGTACCTAAATATATATATTTTCTCTATTATTTACTCCCTAGTAAGAAACAAAGCAGCCCGACCAACGCAACATTTTAATAGTACATTACACAACTAGGGTGGAAATACAAAGAAAGGCCGATATCGCAGAAGTTTGCGGCCCGAGCTGCAAGCGAGGGACGTAAATATGCGATCGAGGGCTTTCTTTATTACCTCCCGTGTTGTGTACATCATTTTATGTCTACACTTGGCCAAAAAGCGGCTTTATCCGTACGCGCAGCGTGCGGAAAAAGCCACTTTATGGCCAGGTGTGGCATAAAAGTTTATAATAATTTACTCTGTTATTCATTATCATTACTGCCTGTACAACCCTTTTGTCGGTGAGAATACAAAGAAGTAGTTGCACGAGCAGATGAAGATGACAATAGTTTGCGAGCAAATAAAAAATAACCATGTCAATTGTATTGATAATATTTATAAGTAGCTTTGGGTTTTACCTGTTAAGTAACATATGCACCTATCGTTCGTGAAGTTAAGTGAAAGAAAGAAGTGGCCGCGTTGTTTTGTTTGTTTTAATAAAGATACGCAGGTATTTCTTTTGCTAATTTGGAGGGGGCTATTTTGTTTTGAACTTGAATTTATAGGTACTACTCATTGGTCACTATTAAGAAACAGTCAGTCAACATTGCGAGACATACCTAAATAAATTGTACGTAGTTATGCAATAACGTTCCAACCCACAAAACAAAATATCAACCTACTGTCTTTAAAAACAAAGTCCATAATCCAAAAAAAATTGCATGTGGACTGGAACATTATTGCATAACTACGTTCTTGTGCTGGTAATTTAAAAACTTGTAAAACTGTTGTTATTTTTGTTGTTGTTTTAAATTTTTCATTCATAATGAAGAGAAGCTGCGTGTGGCGCTATGCCACCAGAATTGGTGATACAGCATTTTGTAACTTGTGCAATGATCGGGTGAACAATGAGTTTTCGTGTCGTGGTGGTACTACAGGATCTATAGGATAGCATTTGAAAGTAGTTCACCTAAAATCTCCAGTTGCGGCATCCAATGAGTAAGTACACCTTTGTGAGATTAAGAAATTATCTATTTTTATATGTTGAGATATTAAAAAAAAGTTGATTATTGTATTTTATGAGATTAATAAATTAACTATTTTTATATTTTGATTTATTAAAAAAAGTTGATTATTGTATTTTGTGAGATAAAGAAATTACCTATTTTTATATGTTGATTTATTGAAAAAAATTGATTATTGTATTTTTTTTAAGTAAGCGAATTATTTTAATATATACCGGTTTTACGGTTGTATTGTTTTTTATTATTTTAGCTCCCCGACAATATATTTATATGGTCACTCTTGAAACTTAATTTAAAATACAAAAGCAAAGAAACTGAAATTAAAAACACGACTCTCGCATTACAATCGGGGGTCTTAAAGACAGACATAGAGTCTTCACTAAACGTCGCGGACGGATCGGAATTACGTGTAATTAAGAAACGTATCTCCGTGTAACACGGAGCTACGTATCTACGTATCTTAATTACACGTAGCCGAATTAAACGTGCCGAACGGCTCGGATCTCCGTTTCCGTGTTACACGGCAACGGAGATCCGGCTACGGGTACACGAAACACGGACACGACCGCGAGCCCTAGTATTTACCAATGAGATATTATCACACGCAACAAAAACTGAGCTCTGTAGGTTTATGATGCTACGTTTTGTCACGCGATAAATAACTGATAAAGTATCCGTCACTCTCACACACTGTTTGTTAGAACGTGACGGATGCTTTATCATTTATTTATCACGCGACAGAGCGTAGCATCATAAGCCAACTATTAGCGTGTCAAACACTAGGAGGTTATTTAATATTTTTCAATAAACATGAAAATTTTACGTTTCGAGAGCAATTTCAGAGAAAAAAGTTGTCGACGAAATGAAAATGTAATAGAATGAAATATTTGTCCACAAAACGGCAGACATCAGTACCGTCATTCAACTTTTTTATGGACTTATTTACTTTTAATTTAGCACTGAAAACGTATTTTTAGTTCAAAGCAATTTCATTGTATTTTTTTATCGCTGTACATTATTGTTCATGCATCAATTTTCCTCATGACTGATACCTATCTAATGATATACACATCATAACTACAATTACATATAAAACCACAGGAGATATTCATCTCGTTCCATAAATTTGTATCATTGTTCACTATTCCATTATTTATATTATATTCAAAAATAAACTGTTTCCTGCCATATCATATATTTTTTGGGGAACAATTTTATTTACTCATAGATGTGAAAAACGTTTTGTCCTTCTTTCATCGAGCGATAGAGTAACGCATTAACGTGGGTGGGTTATTCTTCAGAAATATGTCTGCGATTTATTCCACTGTCTCCATACATTTAGTATGAAAAAGGGCCAGAGGAATAAGGTGACCGCAGACATATTTCTGAAGAATAACCCAGGTGCTGCATATAAATATTATGGGCTGCAGACATTAACTACTTATTTATCTCAAAAGAAATTCGTTTTCTTATGACTAAACGATACCTTGCTGTGTGTACATTTATTTTTAAATTTGAAATTAAATTTGTTTCGCTAGGGACATGACAGTAATTGTGACGTTGTGATTTGAACAATTTGTAAGGCACGTATCTATAAGCTAATTTGTACTGCGAAATTGACCAAGTAACTCTAATGTTAGATATTTAAAATTTGCATGCTAGAATCGCAGAAAATATATGCGTACGTGCCTTATAAAATAATAACCCGTAAGTTGCGAGAAAAAAATCCTGTTTCTTTTAATACGAGCAAGAGCATTTACGTTTATGATACGGAACCCAGCACTTCCCCAGGCCCGGAACCGTTGCGACAGGCGGGGTCAATGCCACGAGGCGTTGCGGTAGGATCGAACCCGTTCGTTTGGGCAACTCTTGCGCAAGCATTGCATGATCTTAGCATTGACACACTTGTGCGGTTGCATTCATCTTGTTTTGCTATGATCACGTTTAATATGGATTTTTGACAAAAATGATAGTTATCTGGGTAAGTCTGGGGAATACCGCACACAATAAGGTGGTTTTAAGTATGCTGTTTTAGATGTAACTTTCTTATGACTTTACAAGATTTTTTGTTTTGGTGTGCAATAAAGAATATTGTATTGTATTGTATGAAACGCAAACGCAACAATAAAAATAAAAACTTTATACAGGGTGATTAGGGGGACGTGAGCAGTACTAATCCTACAGATTCAATAAATGTTTATGAATGGTCCATAATCGCATTTAAGTGAAACACTCGCACCCTTTTCTTTTCTTTTTATTACCCGACTGCGGCGAAGCCCAAAAGGAGGGTTATGTGTTTGACCTGTATGTATGTACTTTCCGTGTGCATTCATGTAACAGGCCGTCGACAGCTTTCTTAATCTGGCCTGTCCACCTCACCGGTGATCTGCCCCGCGGACTAGTGCCTTCGACTTTGCCGTGCACTACTAGGCGTTCTATGGATTCACTTCCGCGCCGCGATACATGTCCAAAGAAAGTAAGGATACGAGCTTGTAATGTGGCAGACAGTCTCTTTTCGATGCCTAGCTCTCGAAGAATGTATTCATTGGTCCGGAATTCCGACCACGATACACCGAGCATTCTTCTCCAGCACTACATCTCAAGAGCATCAAACTTTTCCTTCTCACTCTCTCAGATCGTCCAAGTCTCGACTTTATTTAGAATCGGATAATACCCGGATTTCATATTTAATCGGGTAACTTATCACAAAAATATTTGCCCTTACCAGGATTTGAACCCGGGTCCTCTAGCTTCGTAGGCGGTCTCACTCCCACGAAGTTAAGCGTGACGTCAAATAAAACTATGAAAATTGTAAAATCTTACCCAAACAGTCGATTTCGCCTCCTTCTGCTGTTCACAAATGACAGGTTGAACCACATTATTAAAGTACCTACTGAAACCGTTTGCTGAACTAGTGTTCTAAAACAAACTAACGTCACTGTTATGTTTTCGTTGTTCAATAAAATGTTCTTCTAAAAATAAACGCTTGTTATTGAAAGTTTGTTGACCTTAGACAGAGTGTACACAAAAATAATGCATTAGTGCTGTGATATAATAAGGGTTACTAGAAATAGTAATCCTATCAAAAACATTATATGTAAAAAGATGCAAGTCTCTTGTGTTCTTCCTTTATTTATTACATTCCAATACATTCTATTTCTATTCTCATTTAAACTACTAAAGTAACTTTGTAATCGCATTTACAGGTGGCCAACTCGGAGGTGTACAACTTTTTTTTGCCACCATTTTGTTTTGGCGGCAAATATGACACTTATTGCATGAAAATTACTTTATGTAGATACGGCAAATTTGTTATGGAGCGTTTTACAACAACAAGACGGGGCCATGTGTCACACGGCACGAGCCACAATAGAAAAATTAAAAAGAACGTTTCCCGATTGATTAATTTCAAGAAACGGTGACATTGATTGGCCCCCGAGAACCCCTGATTTAACAGCTCCTGACTTTTTTCTGTGAGGCTATCTAAAGGGATGTGTCTATGCTAACAGGTCAATGAACCTTCAACAGTTAAAACAAAATATCCAAGACACAGTCATTAAGATAACGCAGAAAATGTGATGAAAAGGCATGTGTATATTGCTAGATATTGCTAGAGGTGGACATTTGTCTGACATTATCTTCCATATTTATTTACCAGCCCTAAATACTATATATAACAAAAAATACTTAATATTTTTTATATTTCAAAGAATAAAATTTTAAAAACAAAGTGTATACCTACCTGTTATTTGTCCACCCTGTATTTGTACAGGATAACAAACTTATTTGTGTTTTAAATTTTAATACTTAATTGCAATATTTTTAGGTTTTGTATGACTTGATAGGCCAAAAACTAATTATGTTTAAAATTTGCAGCTTGTGGGTCTGCTAGAATTACCTTAGAATTGTGATGATCAATGAGTGAGTCAGTGACAAAACTAAGGAACTTTGACGTGCAATAGTTCTTAAACTACAAATTCAAATTGCACGTTATTGAGAACATATCTAAGTCATAATATTATTATTCCCTAAATATCCCTGAAAATTCAGGGTTCTAGCTTTAGCCAGTTCAAAATTACAGGAGGTTGAAAATGGCCTGAATGGCTTCGAGAAAAGGATGGTATAGGTAGTTTCACGAGAGTTGAGGTGAATGGTTACATACACAGCTACATGAAGTACTCATTGCAAAAAAAGTGAATGAATGAAATGAATGAGTGAGTAAATAAACACAAGGCTATAGTTTAAACAAACTTTTTGGTCTATCTTGAAATTCACTGTTGAACCTGCTATCGGTACGAAAAAGAACAGTAATTTCAAAATCCCGCTGTCATTACATGACAGTGTTGTTGTGTGCGTGGCCTCAACACTCGTGAAATTACCTATACGACCGTGCCTTTGTTTCGCTCGACTTGGCGATCCTGTTCTGATTTTCTTCTAAGCTTCTGTTCGCCGCGACCAGTTTTGTATGGAAACTCGCCCGCAGCTCGCCCGCACATAGCAAGTCTGATTAAGGGCCTTTAATGGAAATTTCACATGCTACGGCAGTTCTCACGCTTATTTATTGCAGTTGCGAAAATGAATACACAGTAAAGCCGGGTTTCCACTGCGAGCGGAGCGGACTCCGTAATGACCCCGTTTAAGTTTTATCGCTGGCGAAGTGTTTGTATGCGGTTTACTATTGCGAGTGCCACCAGCGATGAAAGTTAAACAGAATCATTAATGAGTCCGCTCCGCTCGCGGTGGAAATCCGGCTTAAGTTATTGAACTGGCAGGCCACATTTCGGCCCTGTTATTATGATATGGGGATCATTAGTTATTAGTAGCCTTTTAAAAAAAACACGTGTAGTTCTAGTGCGTTTGAGCAGTTAAACGTCCCATAACGCTCCATATAGATCTAGCCAAATGTGACACCCTATACTAAAAAGATGGAATTTGTTAGGAAAAAGTGTGACATAGGGGCCCCCTATAAGCCATAGGGGGAATGAAATAATTTAAAACACATTTCAGCCAACACTGATGTCGTTAAAATGGGTTCTTAACCCCCTTTCGTTTGTATTGAGAGCCGGCCGATTCGAATCACATTAAACAAATACAATCATCATCATCATATCGTGAACATTCTACGAAACACTTGCGTCACATTGGCACGTGGTGCCCAAAGCTACTTGATATTTACTCTGCAGTAACTTGTAATGTAACACCTTCATCGTCATCATTTGAACAAGGAGATATCCACTGCTGAACATAGGTCTCCCCCAAACTTTCACAACGAACGGTCGCAAGCTTTTTGTGTGTATCGACTTCCTACGACTAGGGTTGTCAGATTGGTCGGGATTTGGCGGGATTCTACCGATGTTTTGTATGTCCTCCCGACTCCCGACAAAGAAAAAAAAAGCTAGCGTCGAGCGCGCGGGGCATCTCCCGACCAAAGTCTCAAAATCCCTACATATTGTTTTTTTCTCCCGATAATAGGGTCATTCAATCTGGCAACCCTACCTACAACCCTAACCAACCTATCACATTTACTCTCTATAATTCATATCTAAGCTTAAGGTAAACGTCCTAGTGCTCGACACGTTAATGCCCAATAGTGGACACCCTACTGTCACCTCTATTGCTAATGACTTAACATTCAAGATGGCGTCTACTGGGACAGCGTCGAGCACTTGGACGTCTACCTTACCTAGCAGCAAGCTTTTCAAAAATCACGTAGATTTCACCGTTTTAGAGGAACAATATTGATCTATTTGTCTTTTAAGTATAACGCATTCACGTTACGTACGTTAATTCCATTAACAATAAACTTTTGTGGACAAAAGAGCAGGCACCAATTTGGTATATATATTATTACTTTATTAGTGTATTAACACGGCCCTCCGCGAAATTTAGCTAATTGCATAACAAGAATTCGTCTCATATTTTCCAATGGTTTTCATCACAAAGATTGGTGATACCAAATTACTAGAAAAGACACTGTAGGTACACTATTTGACGGACACAGAATCACTATTTTGGCCAAAACCTCCAGGAGCGGGATGCCCTTTAAGCGGAACGAAACGCTAGCGCGCGCGCCGGGAGACTTTCACTAATGCGCCCGTGCGCCGGCGCGTTGCACAATTAGCGGAAACTGTTAAATGCGTCTGTTGCTGTGTGGCTGCGCAAACATGGCGGGAGGACTCAAAGAGAGGGAGTCAGCTGTAGAGTTCGGACGAATGGTGACGAACGGTGCGAATAGACGTCGCTCCTATCTGGGTCCACCGTCAACGAAGTTCCGAAGATCAGTTGCAAAGTATAAAGACAAGAATAAGCAACAGTGGCGTGGCGTTGAAGAAATCCTTGGGCAAGCCGGAGCAGCTTTGGCTTCAATTTTCTTTAAGAACACTAGAATTAAGTGCTGAACTGCCTAATAATAGGCAAGCCGATGGGAATCGAGTTCTATGGACGCCACGCTACTGATAAGTAGTCCAACTTCGACCGTTTAGCGACACGTATTCACACAGACGCGCGATAGCACGTCTGTGTGAGTGCGAATCATACTGGAGCATTCTTAGGCATCGTCCTAATAGAACGCGAATGCGCGATCATCGTAAGTTCGCGCGAATTTTACTCGTACGAACGCGCGATCAAACATATTGAACTCGAATAGGTGTCCTAACGTAACTGACAATTGCGCGACCCCGCGAACTTACGATGATCGCGCATTCACGTTCTATTAGGACGATGCATTCTTTATTCTTTGCTTGTAGTGCGTTCGTACACGGCGCGCACACATTCAGGCGCGCGATGTACCTCTTGTAGGATGAAAAATTACTGCTATTAAGTATTTGTCGTACAACAAAGAGTCAGCGTCACAGTTGAACCAGGGGAGCGTTGGCTCTAGAGTCGGATTTTGCTGAGGTGGGACCGTTTTGTGTCAACGAGCTTTCTTTGTGGTTTCCTTTTTCATTCTTACCGTTTCTTCTTTTGTGGTGTTACACATAAATGTATTTTCTTTCCTTCTTCTTTCTTTCAGAAAAAGAAACCCTTTCTCATACATTCGTCATATGGCAGAGAGTACTCTGCAGCTGATCGTACCTACGATTATTGATCTTCTCGCTGGTTCGTTGCTCTTCCCGCTGGTCCATTGCTCTTCCCGCTGGTCCGTTGCTCTTCCCGCTGGTCCGTTGCTCTTCCCGCTGGTCCGTTGCCCTTCCCACTGGTTCGTTGCTCAATTTGAGCAATCAGCGTAACTTCAAGGTGGCACTGGCCTAGCGACCTGGTTCGACCCCAGACGCTTTGGTCGCCTCCTAGTCCGACCCTAATTCTAAAGGGGACCGGGACTGGCGACCTGGTTCGACCCCAGGTGCCCCCCGGACCCCCAAGGTGACCAAGCTAGTGACCTAGTTCGACCCCAGGGAACGCCACGGCCCCCACCTGGCACGACTTTTGCCACGCCTAATAAGGGCGCGGCCCCATGTCGACGGCACGGCGCCGTCCACCGTGGAACGGCACGACGCCGTCACCGTGCGACGGTACGGCGTCGTGCCGTCGGACGGTGCCGTCAACGGCGCCGTGAACGGTGCCGTGAACGGTGTGACGGCGTCGTGGACGGTGTCGTGTACGGCACACGGTACCGTGTGCGGCGCACCGCACACTGCACTCTTCCCGCTACACTGTGGATCGAAAATCGACTCTCCATAGAAATAGGGACTTATTTTTGTAAGTGTATAATTTTTTGATTGAAATCGTATCCTTTCATCATTTTTAGGGTAAAAAATGATTTTGAGAATGGGATTTGGCTAAAAAACCGACGAGTAATCATTTTTTTTCTTTAATTAAAGTTATTATAAAAATTAAACCGTCTTCAAATAAAAGGAAAGTTTTATGCCAGCAATTTTTTCTGTCTTCCGGCCGCTTTCCGACTCCGTCGAACAGAAAAATTGTATATAAACCTTGGCCAGTAAATAAAGAAAGCCTCCGATCACATGTAATTGTCGGCCGAGGCGAAGCCGAGCCACTGCTTACTTTACTCTGTCTCGTAGCGTAGGTACTTCCAAATACTAAGGCTAACACCGACTTCAAAAAAATAGTGTTCATAAAACTTTTATTTCTTCCCTTTTTGAAGTCGGTTTAATTTTTAAGTATTTTTTTTATTTCTTGATTTTCTTAATTTCAGTAGTGATCGAATTACGCTGTTAAGTAGGTACAAGTTTTCCTAGTGACTGATCAGTATACTTGTATGAACGTGACGCAGTGGAAAAAAAAACCATACAAATTATCGGACACGTTTTTTTGGAAAACGCCCTGATACACACATAACTCTATCTCGAAAACTACTGAACCCATTTTGATGAAAGTACACATTGACATTGCGAATTAAACCGAATGATGATGTCACATCACAAAATTAAAAAAAATAAAATAACCGACTTTCAGTGAACCTATTTTGATACGAGATGCACGAGTGAATATGAACAATTCCCAAATCGCCGTATACAGGGTGGGAGGGACTATACCGACAAACTTTAACTATAGATTCTAACAACTATTAGGAGTAAAAAAAGTTATGTGACGTACAGTCGAAAAACGCTTACTTTCAGAGATATTCATTATTTTTTAAATGAAAACTCCCAAGTGTGTAACAAGCCCTAATAAATGTGACTAAGATAGTTTTACAATTTTTTTTAAATCCTTTAACTAAACAGCAATTAACCTTCGCAGTATTTGATGGTAAGCGACTACGACGAGGCCAAAAAAATTGACCTTTCGTTTCCATTTTAGCTTTTTTTTCTTTTTGATAACTTTTCCTCCAGTAAGGACATGTTTATAACGAGGGGCTGAATTTTCTGATTTATTTTGTTCCATAAGACTAATGTAATGTAAAATGACAATATTCGACCCATGTTGATATAACATTATTTACTCGTCACACCACCAGGAATTCATGGCTAAAGTATGTCGGTATAGTCCCTCCCACCCTGTATATGCCTATAATATTCGAAGAGTTCCCTCGATTTCTCCAAGATCCCATCATCAGATCTCGGTTTGATTAGACCACTCTGGAGGACAAATCCGTTTCAAACAAAAAAATAATTTTCCAAATTGGTCCAGCTGTCTTCGAGTAATAGGGTAAAAAATGAAAACCGTCCTTCTTTTGTGGAAGTCTGTTAATAACGGACTTCAAATGAAGAGATTCGATAAGAAATGTACAATTCACTATGAAAAATACCCAAATCGCTATATTTTTCTCGATTTTCCAAGATTCCATCATCAGATCCTGATTTGTTGGCAAGGGGACTACCTCAGAGGTATACCCTTTCAAATAAAAAAATAATTTTCCATATCGGCTTAGCCATCTTCAAGTAATCGGGGAGCAAACCTACATAGAATGTTCTCTTTGTTTTGAAGTCGGTTAACACTAGAAATTCATTTGTAATAAGAAATGCACGAGAAACTATAACCAATACCAAAATCGCTATATGTGTGCCTATAATATTTGAAGAGTTCCCTCAATTCCTCCAACATCCCATCATCAAGTCCTGATTTGGTTGCAATGGGACCACCTCTAAAATATTCAAACATCATTCTTTCAAACAAAAAAAGAATTTATAATTGGGTCAGCCGTCTTCGAGTAGGTAATCGGTGAACAAACACACAAAAAAAACGTCCTTCTTTTGAAAGCCGGTTAAAAAGTCGCCGCGACCTCACTCATTCTCAGTGTGCCATACCCCGCGATTTTTCTATACAAATTGATGATTCTAGATTCGCCGCAGTATGATAATAATAATAATAATAATAGCCTTTTATTTCCAACAGATTCTTAAAATTAATTTACATTCATCATGCATTATATTATTATGCTTACTTTACTTAAAATTTAATTATATATATATATTGATTTACACACCGTTACTAAAATTTTTCACTAGGAAAAATAGTGTAACTATATTTTTAATTTAATTACATAGCATTCATTAATTAAAGTTAAATATTCATGCCTATTTAATCTACACAATATATTAAAATAATTTAGTAATTTATTTCAATTGCAATTGTATTGGATATTTATAGATGTCATTTATTTAGGTAGTTTTTGGATTACATTTATCATAATATTTGATTTATTTATATCTATAATGTTATTATATGTAATCTATTAAATTTTTAATTGTTTATATTATTATATTGAGATAGATTTAAAAATATTTCCATGCTACTTATTGAATTCTACACATTTGCGATTTTTCAGTTTTGCGTTAATCTATTGGGCTGTCCATTTTTGGACATAGGCCTCCTCCATTCTATGCCATTGTTGTCGATCGGCGGCGACTCTCGTCCAGGTGATGCCGGCAGTGGCGACTATGTCATCCCGCCAGCGGCGGCGCGGACGGCCTCGCGGTCGCGCGGATCCCCGCGGATACCAGTGTAGTATCTTTTCGCTCCATCGTCCGTCTGTGGTCCTCGCTGTGTGTCCGGCCCATCGCCATTTTAGGCGACAAGCCATTTCAGCGGCATCTATTACTTTTGTTTTTTGGCGGATGTCTGCATTGCGTACCTTGTCTCGTAATTTCAGCCCGAGCATGCTTCTTTCGGCTGATCTCTGGAAGACTTGGATTTTGCTTATGATTTCTTTGGTTAGTGGCCATGTTTGACATCCATATAATAGAGTTGGTGTTACAACAGAGTCCATTAGTTTCTTTTTAAGTTTTATGTTGATTTTGGACTTAAAGACATGTTTGTACGACCAGTAGGCGCTCCATGCTTTCTTAATTCGCCTTTCGACTTGCGTTATTGGGAATCGTTCTATAAAAGAGATGTTTTGCCCTAGGTATATGTATTCGTTGACATACTCGATATTCTTGCCTTGGATCTCTATAGGTATAGAGTCACTATTAGTCATAATGCATGTCTTTTCGGGGTTCATCTCTAAACCACATTCTTTGCTTTCTTGGTGTAGGGAATTCAGCATGTCTTTGAGTTCTTCGGAGTTGTTTGTTATTAAAACGATGTCGTCTGCGAAGCGTAGGTGATTCAGGCGCTCTCCATTTACGTTTATCCCATAGTTTGTCCAGTCCAGCTTGCGGAATATATGTTCGAGCAGGGCCGTGAATAGGTTCGGTGAGATTGGATCGCCTTGTCGAACTCCGCGCTTGATATCGAAATGGTCGCCTTTCTTTTCTAGTCTAACTAGGGACTTTCCTTTGCTATATAATTCTCTTAGTACATTTATATACTTGGTTTCGACCCCTTGCTCTTCTAGTGCTAGCCATAGCTTGCCATGTGATATACTATCAAAAGCTTTCGTGTAATCTACGAAAGCGATGTAGAGCTGCTTACCATATTCTTTGTATTTTTCTAAGATCTGATGTAGAGTGAAAATGTGATCGATGGTGGAGTAGTTTCGTCTAAAGCCGGCTTGCTCTATCGGTTGTTGGTATTCGAGTGTGTGTCTGATTCTGTTTAGAAGTATGCTTGTGAACAGTTTATATGTTGATTGTAGCAGGCTTATTGGACGATAGTTATTTATTTTGGACGGGTCGCCTTTTTTATATATAAGGGTTATGATCGATGTTTCCCAGTCTTCGGGGATTTTTTCTTCCTTTATGATTTCGTTGAACAGTTGTGTGAGGAGAGGTGTCAGTGGCTCGCAGATCGCTTTGATGATGTCGTTCGTTATTCCGTCTTCTCCCGGGCTTTTTAATGTTTTCAGTTGGTTGATGGCGTGAGAGACTTCGCTTTGCAGTAGAGGCGCTACATCGTTTGGTATCTGGTTGTTTATTGAGTAGGAGTCATTTCTTTTGGAGTTATAGAGATTTTTATAGAATAATGTGGCCATTTTGATTATACTTCGTCTGTTTGTGTGTGATTGCCCAGTGTTATCTTTTAGATAGGGTATCCAAGCCTTGTGGTCAATATTACGTTTGTTACCCCTTTTAGCGGATCCTTTTCTTAACAGTTCCTCTTCCATAATTTTTAGTTTGTTGCTAAGTTTGTTTCGTTTCAGTTTCTGGCGAATTTTAGAGTATGTTTGTTTTAGTCTCCTTTTTTCTAGAGCGGTTTTGTGTACCTTATTCTTCAGCGACGTTCTCTTGTTTATTAACTTTTTAATATTTTCCGTTATTATTGCAGGGTTTTGTTTTGTTTTTTGTTTTGTAGGTAGCTGTAAAGGGCAGGCTTTAATTTTTTCTTTTATGTTAGTGTAGTACTCCTGGATATTTGTATATTGTAATGATTCTGTAGAATTTTGAAAAATATTTTTTAACGACTCTTTCTCTATAGGGTTAAATTCTGTCGTTTTCCCTTTAAATTGTAGTCTGCATTTCTTATTTATGTAGGATATCGAATACGTCGCCCTCACCATTCGGTGGTCTGTGGGATGAGATGTATTTATGACCTCTACGTTCTCTATATTTTTAGTTTCTTGTCTCTTGGCCAGTATGAAATCTATTTCATTGAACGTTTTCCCATCTGGTGACATCCAAGTCCATCTAAGTTTGGGTTTTTTCTTGAAATGAGTATTCATGACATAGAGCTCATTTTCTAGACAGAAATCGAGTAGAGTATTTCCTCTATTGTTTCTTATGCCGTAACCCCACAAGCCCATAGCGGCGCTATCTTCAGGCAAACGTGATCCGATTTTGGCGTTAAAATCTCCTATAATGAATAAGTTGGAGTGAGTGTTTTCCATTGCCAAGCGTAGATTGTCGTAGAAGGTTTCTATTTTTTCTTCTGGGGCCTTTTCTGTGGGCGCATATACCTGGATGATATGTATCGGTTTGTTGTTTATTGTCAGGTCTAATCTTGCCACTCTATCTGATATTGGTTTAAAATTTGTAATGTAGTCTTTTAAGTCTTTATTCACCATGAATCCAACTCCGTTTTTTCCGCTGGATCTGCCTGTATACATCAGAATGTGGCCATCATATTCTTCAATCTTGGTTCCTTCTTTTTTAACTTCGGAGAGTCCTAATATGTGCCATTTTATGTTTTGTAGCGAGTATTTCAGCTCTTCTTGGCGGCCTGGGCCTACTAGGGATCTTACATTTAATGTTGCGATGTAGAGCTTTTCATTTTGATACTCGTGGTTTCGTTCTTTCATAATATTTCTCATAATGGGGTTTTGAATGGAGGGTGATGGTCTACTGCTCCCGCGGGGACCGGCCGTATTGGGAGAGGTGAGTTCAATTCCTTGTGTTTGTTCGTATATTTTGTCGTTTATTTGTTGGTAGGTTGTGGTGTTTTTGTGGCCTCTATATGTTGTAGTTATTGGCCGAGATGGTAGAGAACCGGTAGATGGATGCAGTAATTGCTATTGTGCGGCTTGGCTTTGGCCGGTACTCGCACTTGGCACTCCAGAACAGCTTCTCTCGGGATACGTGAACGTTGGTGCTTTTAGGACATAGTTTTCCATTAGATTAGTTTTGCTGACTTTTTTGGGCTGATTTATGTTTTGGGTTTTGTGGTGTTCTGTGACAGCTTCGGGTGATTCAGATAGATTTCTTTTTTTATTATGAGTTGTTTGTTCTTGTGTGTCTTGCTTATTCTGGCTACCGTTTACGCTTTTTAGTATAACAATTTTGTCATACTTTATTATTGCTTTCTTTCCTTGTTCTCTTTCCTTTTCTACTTCTTTTTGAAGTTCCTTACGCTTGTTTAGAACTTCCAAAGGGAAATCTTCTTTTATGTAGTACGATGTAGACTGTAGTTTTTTCTTGTTTTGTAGGATTTTTATTTTTAGTCCCATAGTAAGGAGCGTCACAACAATAGGTCTGGTCTTCTCACCCTTTTTTCCAAGTCTCCTCACATGTTCGATGCTATTATTTTCGCATCTGATGTGTAAAGTATTCCTTATAATGTCTAGTACAATTTTTTCTAGTCCATGGTAGCTTCCTTCTTTTTCTTCGACACCAAAGAACAATAGATTTTTTCTTCTGTTAAATCTCTCTATATTGTCTATGGCAATTTTCTGTTTCTGTAGGTTTTAATAAAATAATAATAATAATAATTTATTTATTTCAGGCATCAAAGGCCCATAGATAAATACCTTACAATCTAACATACATATCATACAAAAATAAACTTAACAACTAGTTTACTAACTAGTTTAGTAACTAGTTTTGTTCAAGCTCCTCATTTTTAGACTCTAATATTTTAAATTTCTCGTTCATATTATTATTTATCGAATTTTTTATGTCTTCTTTCATTTCGTGCATTTCCATATTCTGTTGTCTTATATCGGCCCGCATGGCTTCCAACATGTTTTTAATTTCGTCCATGATCATCTATTTGGCTGATAATCTAGTCAGCAATACCACAGGTTGTTAAAGGAAATAGTAAGATCCGATATATTGGTTTTGTTCGATGTTTGTATCCTTCACGCCCTCTATCGGTATTGAGTGGCAATATTTCAGGGGTTGGGTGGCAACGTTATAGTGCGAGTAGGTTGTGGATTATTGGCGAACTTGCTACTTCAGTGTACGCTCGTTAGATGGCGCGGCACCATGCGTATAGGCATATGTCATCGTAGTGGTGTCAGCAGTTTATGTTAGATGGCGCTGTCAGCGCGCCGTGATGTATCGATCAACTAACGGAATGACTATGCTATTGTTTTGAAATTTTTGAGGTTGTTAATTTTATGTTTTCAAAGTAGGTACACTGCACTATATGTTAATTCAATGTTTATATTCTACTCCTTCAAATGTCTATTTATTTTTAGGGTCCAAGTCTCTGTTTTATCACCGTTATCTTTTAACGTCACTTGTTTTTATTGTCCTTGATATCATTTTTCACAAGTTTTATTCACTTCGGAAACATGATTTTTAATACGATTATTAAGTTCATTGTTCGTTTTCACTTTTATCACTGTTTCACTGTCCAAATTTCACTTTTATTATTTTTAAATCGACAATTTGTGCGGAGCTAATGTTTACCGTGGCTAGTGTTGCCAGTTGCCCATGTATGCCGCAGTATGAGATTCGCCTAAAACAAAACTACCGAGCCGTGCGCCGTCCACCGGTGCGGTGTGCCGTTCACGGCACCGTGGACGGCGCCGTCACACCGTTCACGGCACCGTTCACGGCGCCGTCACACCGTCCACGGCACCGTTCACGGCGCCGTCCACGGCGCCGTCCGACGGCACGACGCCGTACCGTCGCACGAAAAACAAAATTGATCCATCATCATCATCATTTCGCCTTGATGTCCACTGCTGAAAATAAGACTAAAGATTTCTACAAGGAATGATCGCAGGCTTTCAGTCTCCACCGACTTCTGGCGACCTTAAGGGCCTTGTCACACTTGCGATTTGCGGGCGAGCTGCGGGCGAGTTTTCATACAAAACCAGTCGCCGCGAGCGACATTTGTATGTAACTTCGCTTCTAACTCGCCCGCAGGTCGCTCGCAAATCACAAGTGTGATAACGCTCTAACCAGTTCGTCAGACATCTTGTTGGCCGACCCACGCTGCGTCTTCGGGTTCGTGGTCTTCATTCGAGAACTTTGACGCTTCCTCGGCTATCGGCAGTGCCTTAAATAGGGCGGTGTCACCGGTGCCCAGGCACAGGGCGTCGACTCTGGACTCGCAAGAATGGCCAGACCAGGCAGGGCCCTAGGTAAAAAACAAGGGCGCAGCGCAGTTATAGAAGTTCGCACAGGGCGCAGAAAAGGCTATTTACGGCACTGGCTATCGGTTACGATTGATTGACACAAAGATCAGATACATTGAAAAAATAGGCGTATCTACAAGGTCGGATTCAAATAGAATAACTGCTGTACCATTTTTCACCCATCAGTTTTTAATAGTACATTACATAACTAGGGTGGTAATACAAAGAAAAGCCGAGATCGCAGAAGTTGGCGGTCCGAGCTGCAAGCGAGGGACGTAAATATGCGATCGAGGGCTTTCTTTATTACCTCCCGTGTTGTGTACATCATTTTATGTCTACACTTGGCCAGAAAGCGGTTTTTTCCGTACGCGCAGCGTGCGGAAAAAGTCACTTTATATGGCCAGGTGTGGCATAAAGTCTGTTTAAAAACTGGTATGTGAACAAAGCTGAGGGGTCAAAGACTGCAGTTACTGTATTGTTAATATTATATTTATGCAAATATATTCCGAATGACGCAAATCGTACCTTAACCAGTTTTGACTTATAACCATTTCCTCGGTTTATGCCAACAATAACAATTTTTTTTATAGCACCTTCTCATAGTTACAAGTGGGCGATTCCATTATCGCGGGTGCAACATTTTGACTCATTCAAGGCCTCCTCCTAATAAAACGAAAAACATTTATTATAAAAATATTGTTTTAAAGAAGAGCTATTATATCGAGTGGGATATCAAATGAAAGGGTTTAATATGTAGATTCCAAAACAAATTATTTGGTCAACAAAACTCGGTGACATTGACCGCCGGCGACTGTTTACTGCCCCAACAACAGCAAAAAGGCTGTTTGTAATTCGAGTTTCATCATAGGCTAATAAAAATCAGTTGGTCGGTCTCGATCCGTAACCACGAGGAAACAACTAAGGTTGCATTAAATTTAATGAATGCTGCGCTATTGGACTTAGTGATGTATTCTGTCTGTTAATATTTGACCTTCAAGATATTTACATTTGTTTTGCATGAAAAGACGTATCAAGCTATTAAATAAAACAACCAAAAGAAAGAATCAGACATGTGAAAGAGCCCTTGAGGCCTACTTACAGAAATAAATTATTTCATTTCATTTCATTTCATTTCATTTCATAAATTATTTCATTTCATTTCATTTCATTTCATTTCATTTCACCAAATTCGTTGTTGTTAAAACTTTTATTTGGCTATTTATTAATACCTTCAATATATTATCATATAGTACCGTAAAACGGGGTGAGTGGGGACAAAACTGACATTCAAACCTCGATAAAATTTTATTTTTACATATGCAAACTGAATTGTACATAAATGTTCCTGCCGTTTGTATTTTAGTTTTTTTATGATTTTGGATAGTTGGATACTTTGACAATAAACATAAAATCCCTCCTAGTCCCTCGTAGTTGGGGTGAGAAGGGATTTCATACTAAGGTGAGTTGGGCAAATTGTTGGATCGACACTTTTGGATTATGAATATTACTACAGCTCCATTTGCAATAAGAATATATTATTTAGGTAGCAGTAGCCTTTAAAAACCACCTCACCCCTCTGTCATCCCTACTCTCTTCATTCGTAACCCAACTGTCCTCGCAATCCCTTCTCACCCCATTTTACGGTATCATCATACTAAATATGGCAAATCTTTAAAAGAAGGAACATAATTGCCATTACGTCATGAGTATCAAAGGATAGTCATAACATGGGTGAATATAAATCAAATAGGTCAAATACTAAAGTAACAATAAAAATGTTATGTAATGTTGAAGGTTTTTTGGACTGAAAAACAAGCAAAATACACTGTTATTTTTTCTTATTTATAAGTGGCAAAGCAGACGTTATGGGACAAGCTATCTGATAAAAAGTGGTCACCGTGCCCCACGGATATATGCAACACCAAAGGATATATGTACATTTATATTCTCGTTTTGTATACCCGCAAATAAATAAAAAATATAGAAGTCCCTAAATTGTAGTAGATTTTTTTTATTCTCTTTGGTGCCAACCGGTTGACCTTGGGCCCCGATTCATTGCCAGGAGGTCAAGTCGGTCACGTAAAAGGTTAACGGCGTAAGCATGCGTCCGCGCCTAAATCGCGTCCACAGTACTGTCCGCGCTTGCGCCGCTTGTAAATTGACTTATAAATCCCTTTCCATTGGAATTGAAGGACAACTTGGAGTGTGCATGCTAATATAATATTGACAATTATTGGGAATTTGCAGGAGAAGATTTATTAAAAAAAAAAGAATAAAAGAAGCTGTAGGAGCATTCCATGAAAACATCAACTTTTTGTCCCTTACGAAACGCTATGGCAGCTACCCTAATAAAACGTATTAGCTGTTAAGAAACATTACCAATCTTAAAGCCGAGTTATGATATTACAATGCTAATAATTAGCTTCCTGAATTTATTTCTCGGAAGTATTAAAACGGTGGTGTCCCTGAATGCTACCAAAAATAAAATATGTTATAAAGTCGCAGTTATTTTTCGCATTTTTACATAATAAATAACTAAGGGCCTTATCACACTTGCGATTTGCAGGCGAGCTGCGGGCGAGTTTCCATACAAAACCAGTCGCAGGGAGTTCGCCGCGAGCGACATTTGTATGGAACTTCGCTTCTAACTCGCGCGCAGTTCGCTCGTGTGATAAGGCTCTAACGCAGCCTCCTGAACCCTGACCAGCCAAGTTAGATGCGACGATTGTCATTTTTTTTATTTAAAGGATGCCCAAATATATAACATGGTTTGTTAAGAGGGTACTGTTTTTAGAAATATACCTATGGGAATCAATCTTTTTCAATGAATTCATCAGTGTTTTCATTTAGGGCGACAGTTGTGCAAAAATAAGTGCTAAAATTCGTAAATAGCCATTAAAAAATACATTGTTTCGAAATTATAAAAGGTTATTTGCTAAACAGCAGGACTTATTATGTTAGTAGTCATCAATCGAAAATATATGTAATTATTATTCAGCATTAGATAAATAAATGAATTCATGGGCATTTTAAAAAATATAATTTAACTTTTTAAATATTTCAAAAATTTTAAGTGTTTTCGAATCAGGATCATGAGCCCTATCGACCCTGATAGAAGAAAAAAGTGTCCCTTTTTTATTTTAATTCCGATTCCGTTTCTTTTTAACCCCCGACGCAAAAACGACGGGGTGTTATAAGTTTGACGTGTCTGTGTGTGTAAATGTGTAAATGTCCTTGTGGCATCGTAGCTCCCAAACGGATGATCCGATTTTAATGCGGTTTTTTTTTTTAAAGGTATATCTGTCGAGAGTGTTTTTAGCTATGTTTGGTGGAAATCGGTTCAGGTCTTCAAGGTCATCAGGTCGTTTGTTATGTTTGGTCGGGGGTTTTTAAATTTTTTATTTATTTAATTTTGCAATTAAGTGATTTAATTTATCTATATACACTTGTATGGTGGTAAGGTAACGGAAGAACGAAATGTGTATAAAAATTTTGGGAAACACATGAACATAACGAAACAACTTATTTATCCTCTATCGTAATTAATCAAAAAAAGTAACAATACATTGAACAATACATGTATTTAGATTCATTCAAAACTAACTTTAAAACGCGACGCGTGAGTAGCGACTCACCATTCCGAGCCGCAGCTCTCTAGAAGATGGATTTTTCGCCGATTTTGAAAATAATATTCAGTTATGTCCAGTTTAAAGGTCGAAAAAGTAGGTACGATACTTATAGTTTTGGAAGAACCGAATGTTAAAGAGCGCGCTCCGTCGTACGTAAACCCTCTTAACGGCGTTTAAAAACTAGTTTTTTTTTACTCATTCTTTTAGACTTTTATGCCACACCGGCTTTTTCCGCACGCTGCGCGTATTTACGTCCCTCGCTTGCAGCTCGGGCCGCAAACTTCTACGATCTCGGCTTTTCTTTGTATTACCACCCTAGTTGTGTAATGTAGGTACTATTATCTCAACCACTTAAGTTTAAGTTTCTAGTTGTTAGCGAACCAAATAATGTCCATTTAATGTGTTTGTAATTAACTTTTAAATGGGAATATTAACCCGTTACAATGTCGTTAATTGCGGTTCGTTTGCGGAATGCAAGCACTCACGTTTACTTACATTGTAATGAACTACTAACTATTAAGATGTTTAATATGTAGGTGTGTGAATAACTAAGGTGACGGACATGGATGTATAAAATAAAAGGATACCGCGCGGTCTAAGACGCGGGTGAAGATAAGATAAGATAAGATAATCATTTATTTGCAATAAACATTACCATTATATACATAGGTCTTATTAAATTATTGGTAGGTTTACATGTTTAACCGAGGACGGTATGCAAATTAAATTAAAAGCTAAAACTAAGAGGTACATGGAACACTACAAAACTCTACTAATACGAACAAAGACTAAAATATAAAAAAGAAATTAACAATTATTATATGGCAATTACAATCTACTTTATGTCAAAGAATTCGTTAATACTGTAAAAATTATTATTATTTATCCATTAATATAATTTGATTTTAAATATATTAGTATTTATAGACCTAAATTCATTTGGTATTTTGTTATATACCTACTTTAACACACATAGTTAAACAACTTTTCTTGTGCTTCGCCGATCTAGAAGGGCCATCAGCTAGCAATCTGTCGGGGTCTCGGCAGGACCGCGGATGCTTATCACATGCTTTTGTAAAAAGGTCTTTGTGCTTATGTACAAACACGCATACTTCATAAACATAAAGTGCGGGAAGTGGTAATAAACCAAATTTTTTAAATACCGGTCTGCACGATTCAGTAGGGCGCATTCCACACATTGCTCTAACGCATTTTTTTTGTGCGATAAATGCCCGATCTCTGTTTGTGCTATTGCCCCACGTTAATAAACCGTAGCGTAAAACGGACTCTACATACGCATGATAACAAGATATAGCTGTTTTTAAATTTGTTACCTTACTGATTTGTCTAAGGGCATACACATATCTATTAATCCGGTTACTTATATTGTCCACTTGTGATTTCCAATCTAAATTTTCATCTATAGTTACTCCAAGGAATTTAATTTCTGTAACATTTTCAATACTGGGGATATTAAGAGTATATTTAGGATTTGTTGATTTATTAAATTGTATGTATTTCGATTTGTTCAAATTAATTACTAAATTATTAGACTGTAGCCATTTTATTACTAAATTAATTGTATTGTTGATGTCTTCTTCATGTTCTTTAATTGTATTATTATTTTTGTCAGATGTCACAATAATGGAAATATCGTCCGCATACAAAATACAATGGTGATTTGTTATATGAGTTATGTCATTTATATATAACAAAAACAGGATTGGACCCAGGATACTTCCCTGTGGAACTCCATTTTTATTGTATCTAAGGCCAGACGAATAGCTTATCATCTCGCTTTTTTCATTCATTTTTGTTATTTCAACGCGTTGTTGTCTATTTTCTAGATATGATGATAACCACTGAAGTGCCAACCCTCTGATTCCAAGGGCCTCTAATTTGCACAACAATAGATCATGAGACACGAAATCGAACGCCTTCGATAGATCGAAAAATAGTTCTGTAGTGATATAGTTATTATTAAGATTAGATACTATTAGTTTGAGCAGAGAAAAGATAGCTAGCGTAGTAGATTTGTTTTTTTGGAAGCCAAACTGTTCATTTTTAATAACGTTATATTTAGTGCAAAAATCCAACAATCTTTTTAGCATACATTTTTCAAAAATTTTCGCAATAATAGGTATTAATGTTATTGGACGGTAATTATTAACATCGTCTTTCTTTCCCTTTTTAAAAAGTGGCCGCACTATTGATAACTTCAGCGCCTCTGGAAAAGTTCCTGACAAAAACGAAAGATTTAACAGATGAAGCCAAGCAATGGCCGCCGAAGTGAGCATGTGTGCGTTGACGGCCCAATGGCAGCCGACCGGCCCATTATGCTGGTTGATGTATGCGTGCGTGCGTACAAAGCGCCGGCTCATTGCCGGCTCATCATGAGTGCTTCACTTATCTGTTCGCGACGCTACGTCCATTTATTTTTAAGGTCCTTGGTGACGGACATCAAAGTATAAAGACGAACAATCGGTCCGACTTCGGCCGTTCAGGAGCGCGCGACACGTATTGACAAGTTCAATAGCACATTATGTAAGTGCGATCCATACGCATTCTTAAAACTTTGCTTGTAGTGCGTGCGTACACTGCGCGCACACATTCAAGCGCGTGATGTAGGTAGGTACCTTTTGTCGGAAGAAAAATGACTGCTGATTGGCATTTCTCCAGAAATATGTCTGCGGTCACCTCATTCATCTGGCCCTTTTTCATACTAAATGTATGGAGACAGATGAATGAGTCGCAGACATATTTCTGGAGAAATGCCCTGATATGCTGTGCTGACATTGCAGAGTTTCCTTAATCATAACACTGATTACTTAAGCGTGATGTCATTGTCTAGACAATATGTATAGAACTGCACATCTCATTATACATTTAAATTATAAAATGAATTTTCATTTTACATTAATATTGTTTGTTGGCTAAATGTTTGTAGCTCCCAAACGAGTTTCGTCGAGAATATTTTAATGAAGTCAATACTTTCTTGACGTCATTGATCAAATGCCAATGTATTATCGTATTTTAACAATTACATTTTATAATTAAGAGCTTTTAGTAAAAAAATGTGTCTCTTAGGGATCGTCCAGAAATCATGTGATCAAATTTGGCCTATTTTGACCCCCCCCCCCCCATCCAAGATCACGAAATTATTGTTGAGTAATTTCGTAGTTTTTGGCTTTCCTGTTGTGTAAAAAAATTACATGTGATCTCTTCTCGGAAACTATCGTGATCATTCGTAATATTTTTCTGACCCCCCCCCCCCCCCCCCCATAGACGATCAAATGATTTCTGGACCAGGCCTTACAGACCATTGACCCGGAACATTCGAGAGAAATTCTACACGCTGACGCTGTTGAAAAACGATGAAATATTTTTTTATAAACTTTGGTACGAGTAGTAATTATTTCTGTCCTGTTATATAGAAAAAAAAAAAAACTATGATCTGAATACTGAATTATTTATTTAATTGACGGCACATTTAGCCTAGTGGAAAGTGACATCTACGGAGCTAGAGGTCCCGGGTTCAAATCCTGATAAGGGCAAATACTTGTGTGATGAGGAAGAGTATTTGTTCCTGAGTCATGGATGTTTTGTATCTATTTAAGTATATATTTATCTATGTATGTATGTATAGCATTGCTTAGTTTGGGACTAGGTCTAAGATTGTCCGATTGTCCCCTCAATATTTAACTGGGTTTCCTTCAGATTAGATGTATTTCAGAGAATAATGTTAATAATTTAAGTAATATTCCACGGTATTTTCGTAACCGAATAACCGATCCGGTAGCGGGGCAGCCAAGGTTATCGCATAAGGTTGATAAACACTCGTAATTATACATGTGTGGGTATTTAGGTTACAAAATCTCGTTCGCGGTGCGTTTTTTATTTTATGCCATAAAGTGACTTTTTCCGCACGCTGCGCGTACGGAAAAAGCCGCTTTCTGGCCAAGTGTAGACATAAAATGATGTACACAACACGGGAGGTAATAAAGAAAGCCATCGATCGCATATTTACGTCCCTCGCTTGCAGCTCGGGCCGCAAACTTCTGCGATCTCGACCTTTCCTTGTATTACCATCCTAGTTGTGTAATGTACTATTTCATCACACTTGCTCGTAAAGGGTTATAACAATACCACGCGCTGACTCCAGCCGATTTACCTCCCGTGGGTTATAAAAATCTATAACTCCCACGGGAGGAAAAACTGTATGAAAATTTAAAATATAGAACCTACTCGTACGTCATTTCAGACTAAGGAGGTTTCAAATCAGCCAAGGCTTATTTACCATCTTTAAAACCAATTTTACTGTATATAAAATTTATATGGCATATTTTACTATTATTTCAATGATTTTTGAAAATTAATTTTATGCAATTAAATTAATTTAGTTAAATTTTTTTTTTTGAAAATCGGTACAATCAGGCAGTATTGCCTGTCAAGTTTGAAAACTAAACACAGTTCTTAGCATTATCTGTGGAAGAATATATTGAAAAAGTTGACAAAAATAATTTGATTTTTCGCAAATGTGATGAAAAACATTGTGTGTATCACGGGCGGGCAGTAAGGGGATTACAAACAAGAGTCATTAAAAGACTCCTAATAGACTCGTTATTAATCCCCTTCTTACTACCTATGCACAATGTACTTATAGCACGTTCCTTATATCGCACTTACTTGGGTTATATCTAGCATATAATTAAGTAATACAGTGATCGCCGATTTTGTTGCCATTGGGGGTGAATGACCTCAATTTTTAATCAATACTAATTATACAATGTTGGCTATTTTATAACTATACTGCACATAAAAAAATTGGTAAATTCGGATGTTGACTAATGTTGAATTTTACAACATAATATAGTCAGTCACATGAATTGCAAAATACTAAATTATCATAACACAAAATAAATAAACCAAAAATGTATAAAAAATATAAAGTTATGAGACCACAAAGTTTAAAAAAAAACGATATTTTTTTATCGTCTTAAAGAAAAATTAAAGTCAATTTCGGAATGCTTAAATAACACTGAAAAAATAAATGTACGACAATTATGTGTTTAAACGCACTTTTTCGTGCTCAAAATGGCAAAATGCTATTTTTTTCATACAACTTAGTACAGCGATAGAAGCGATGACGTCATAGGGAGGACCCGTTTTGTATAGAGCGTTTTCAATGCTCAGTGCGATCTTCTACTTTTGATTACAATTTGTGGCTGTTATACTTATACAAATGTATTAGGTGTCATATAGATATTTGTTCCTCACAAATAATAGAATCGATTTACGACAGAAAAAAATCGAGTCAACAGGCGAATTATGGTTTTGTTTGAAAGGTTAACCTCCGAGGTGGTCCAACTGCAACCAAATTGTTCATAATCACTCGAGCATTTCTTATCAAAATAGATTAATTGGAAGTCGGTTATTTAAAAAAATATAATTTTGTGGTTATTTTCGAACAGTTTAATCGTTTCCATACCTAGGTACTAATATTACTACTTGATATGATAGAAACTTGACCTGTCTATCACATTCAAAAATAAATCATGTCGTTCCGATTGTGTACATATATGTTCCGATTTCTTGATATTACTTCTGTTTTGAAAAAATATACCTCGCCGAGTTTCTTAGCCGGTTCTTCCCGGGGCAGAAGAATTACATTGGATCCGGTGGTAAATCTTGACAGTCCTAAGTGCATTTACCCTAGACCTAGACCTAAATTGAAGAAAAAACGCTTTGACTTTTAATATACTAGCATTTACCCGCGGCTTCTCCCGCATTATTTCCCGTTACTATCCCAAGGGAACTCTTTACAGGGATAGGTACAAAGTATCCTATGTTTCAATCCAGGATATGGTCTACGTGTATGACAAATTTCATCTCAATCCATTCATTTGTCACACACAGCGTTAAACATCTTAACATCCAAACCTCCAAACATCTAAACATCCACACATCTTCACAAACTGTAACATTTATAGTATTAGTATATATAGGTAGTTTCAAAAGAGTTGAGGTGAATGATTACACACACAGCTACATGAACTACTCATTGCAAAAAAAGTGAATGAATGAAATGAATGCGTGAGTAAATAAACACAAGGCTATAGTTTAACGAACCTTTTTGGTCTATCTTGCAATTCACTGTTGAACTTGCTTTCGGTACGAAAAAAAAACAGTAATTTCAAAACCGCGCTGTCTTTACATGACAGTGTTGTTGTGTGCGTGGCCTCAACTCTCGTGAAACTACCATAAGTACCTATGATGATTCACGTATTAACTACTAACTGGTGATATTTCCCTCGATAAATACCATTTTGGCACGGAACCCTAAAAAACAGTCTAAACCGCCTCAGGTAACGGGTCGAAATTTGAAACCATGTTCTTTAGGGTAACAATTTCCAAAGAACTAAGGTGTAATACGAAAGCATTTTATGAAATTCAAACGGAAACGGAAACGGGGGATAAAAGTTTGTATAAAAAAAGTTGGGGATTCACATAGACGAAGTTCCCTTGAACTCCGTTAATAAACAACGAAGCTAATTCACTTCAGTGTGTTGCCTGTACTAGGAGCAAATAATTAAAACGTAGATTGTAGTCGTCAAACTGAACAACATTTGTTCAGCGACATTTAAAAATAACTTATGTTAAATTTTTAGTACACTTTAATAGTATTTTATACAATCGTAACATAATGAAGGCTCTTAAAGTCGAGTACCGTGTTTAGGCCACGAGGCTTGCCGAGTGGCCTATATAAGGTACGAGAACTTTAAGAGCTAATTATGTAACTATTGTATACAATACTTTTTCTATGAGTCAACTAAAACAACATCAAGCAAACAAATAAACTATCACAATCACCGTACTTCCACTAAAACTATTCATTCAAAGTTTTATTTAAGGCGCGGTAGGACCTGGCTCGCATTTCACATACAAACTAGGGTCGGGCGGAATGCAGATTATTGCAGATTATCTTCGATTTCTAACATAAAAGTATACGTTATCAACCCAAACATGAGAGGATGCCCTGCATGACTGTGAAATCATGATTGTCAGGTATTAATTTTGTCAGAAAAGGTAACTGGTGATGAACAAAATGAAAAAAAATGAAAAAAATACTTTATTTTATAGTGTTTTCGCGCTACTTTTCTATCGAGCGAAGTGTTCGCTATCGTGTTCTAAGTGAGAGGAAGCCCTAGATACAGTTCTGAATATTATTATATATGTTTTACAGTGACCTAAGAGTCAAATAAGTGCTCTAAAAATGATTTGGAAACTAGGCTTCCGTGCCCGATTCTGGTCTCACCTCGCCTTAAAGTCCGAAAACAATTGAGCGGCAGCATTGGTTGTAAAGCGGTTTGTGATTGGCTCATTACAGGACTAATTGCACCAATCGCGTGGCAGGAGCGTGTTTAAGTACAGGCAAATTTGACAGGTGTTACGTTCTGAAACGCATTTAATCATCGAATTTGCATTAAAAGGAGGTTTTTACACAAGGATACACTTTTTTAAATTTGAAATTTCTATTTTCAAAATTATTATAGTTGTCTAAAGCATATTATAATAAATATTATAGTTGAGTAGAGAGTGTCATAGACTAAATAACATTGAAAAGTTAGCATTTATAGTTTAGTCTATGGGATCCTAATGGAAAGATTAAAGTCGACGAGTAGAAAAAGTTTATTTGAAGCCGCAATGCACTGCGATGTTTTTTTATGTTTATAGCGTGACAAGCGACGTCAATTAGATTGATGTTACATTGAAAATACTATTTAATTTGTATGAAAAAGATACAATCTAAAGATCAAATAATGTTCAATAGTTGTTGAAAAAAAGTTTTATTGTTTGACGAGTAGAATCTACGTTTTAAATATTTGCTCCTGCTACAAGCAACCCTGTGCGCCTGAACGCCTGTGGATCAACTTTGTGTCGTAAATATCTGGGGAATTATTTATTTGATAATAGACGAGGGAAGATGAGGTACATTGAATAGTAAAAAAAAAAATATAAACTATACGATTACACTAACCTAACCTAAAACTACATCATGTCCCCCAGATCGGGCCCCTGCGGCAGGGTCCCCATTATGCTGGCTGCGTTCCCCCTCTGGATCGCTATGCTGATCCGTTGAGTGAGGAACGAGCCAGCTCTGTGGTCCCCAGTTGTCTGGAAGAGCTTTTGGCTCAGCGTCTTAACAAGTTGGTGGGCATCTGGACTCCACGGTCCGAGAGTCTCGAATAATATCTTATACTTTAAATATCAAATCACTATATTTTGGGTTCCGTACCTCAAAAGGAAAAAACTGCACCCTTATAAAATACTTTATTGTCCGTCTGTCTGCTTGTCCGTCAAGACCCTTTATCTCGGGAACGCGTGGAGGTATCGAGTTGAAAATAAAACTAAAATTATACTTAGGTCTACATTCCCTTGTAGATGTGACTTTTCACATCTTCACGACGTGGACGGCAGCTGTGGTGTTCGCGAACAAAACCCATTGGCTCTTAAACTTGTTTTAAATCGCAGTACTAATTTACTGGCAAGTGTGTTCACATGAATAATAAATAAATAAATAATAAATAATAAATATTAGGGGACAATCTTACACAAATCGAACTAGCCCCATAGTAAGCTCAATAAGGCTTGTGTTATGGATACTAGACGACGATATATTTAATAGATACAAATACTTAAATACATAGAAAACATCCATGACTCAGGAACAAATATTCGTGCTCATCACACAAATAAATGCCCTTACCGGGATTCGAACCCAGGACCTCTTGCTTCGTAGACAGGGTCACTACCGACTAAGCTAAAGGGGTCGTCAAAATCTAAATAATGAATCTGAATAAATGAAGCTAAGTGATTAGTCGAAGTAACGAAGTGTGTCCATTTCTGAGTGTTTCCTTGATCTACGCGGCCAAATAGGGGAAAGGAAGGCAAAACGGACCCTGTGGGTAAAACGTACCTCGCTAATTTCTTTGGACCTATCAGTCCTATGAATTGCAAATTTACGTTAACCTGGCAGTCGTCTCCGGCGCATTTGCGGTCAGTGACCTCGAAGCGATCATACTTGATAGCAAAATAATATTACAATAAGAATCATATTGAGTATTTCCATGTAAAAAATTGTATTTTTTGATCAAAATTTTCTCTTTTTATGTTACTGATTTTGATTCCTAAGTGGGTTTGCTTTAATTACTCTTTACTGGACTTTATTTTCATACCGCAATATGCAATGTTTACCGTCAATGTGACCTAGAATGATTAATCCTAAACTTACTTACCAAGAAGGCAAAATGGAACTGGCAAAACGGACCACCAAAATAAAAGGGTAAAAAGTTAAGGTAAAGGGAAATTAATTAAAAAAGTTACTTCAAAGAAAAACAATGTAAGGACATTCTCCAGTAAAAAAGAAAATATTAGATTATTTTATTGTTCACGTCTATTTGCTGAAACAATTGTCCTGCTTTTCTTTATAGACAAACTACAGTTGCGTCGATGTTGAGCACAACGATCAAAAAGCTAGGTTTTTTCTGAACCTTTTACTACTAGTTAAGTGCATGAATATTAATTTGGTTCTTAAATAATCGCGTCTTCATACGTGGTCCGTTTTAACTTCACATGCGGGCAAAATGGACCAAATGGAAGGTTTTGGGAATAGTCCAATATCTTCATAATCTGTGGTTAGATTAAAGTATTACCAGTACTTAAGTAAAAATAAATAAACGCTCAATTATTTCATGTTGAAAACGTAACAATAAATCTGTTAGATATTTTTCATGATTGAATTTTCCTTAAGTAGTCCGTTTTACCTTCCTTTCCCCTAGTAGCAGTAACAATGACGGAGACCGGTCGGCTAAGCTATTTGTTTACTTCGTCATATATATTATTTTTATTTTTTTCTTCCTAGAGTGCTTGTGGGTAATGAGGATTAGTACCTACCTCTAGCACAACTGTGACCCGCGACTCTTTGTCGTGTGACAAATGCTACCTGTCTCTCTCCACTCAATATAGTGTGACAGTGACAGGATGCTCTGTCGAGCAAGAAACGAACTCGTGGCCAGTTATGCTTGCCCGCTAGTGACTAACATTTTAATATATTGGTTATTATGTTGTTCTCTTTAGATGACGAAAGTACTGATCAGATTGCGCTGGGTGGGAGTCCGCCAAGGGATATGTTTGCTATTTGTGTCAGAATTTTGTTAGATCCTCAGGGTGACCACGATTACCATCGGTGCAAAGGGCGTCAAAACTTTTTTTTTAAACACATACCCCGTGCCCCCGAATAACCCGAAAAACTTTAACTATAGATTCTAACAACTATTAGGAGTAAAAAAAGTTATATGATGTATAGTCGACTAACGGTTACTTTCCGAGATATTCATTATTTTTTAAATGAAAACTCCCAAGTGTGTAACAAGCCCTTATAAATGTGACTAAGATACTTTTACATTTTTTTTAAATCTGTTAACTAAACAGCAATTAACCTTCGCAGTATTTGATGGTAAGCGACTACGAGTCCAAACCTTTGACCTTTTGTTTCCATTTAAGCTTTTTTTCCTTTTTGATATCTTTTCCTCAAGTAAGGACATGTTTATAAGGAGCGGCTGATTTACTGGTTTATTTTGTACCATAAGACTATTAATGTAAAATGACAAAATTCGACCTATGTTGATATAACGTTATTTACTTGCACCATCAGGAATACGTTGTTAAAATTTTTCGGGTTATTCGGAGGCACGGTGTATATTTGCCTAAGTTGATTATTATTGTGATGATTATTGATCTCAAATGATAGCTAATAATAAGTAGATTTTGTTATGAGACGGTTGCAATAAAGATTCTGTTTTTTTATTATTATTTCAATTCTCGCTTAAGTGATCCCCATTAACGCTTTTTACCGTTGACGTAATATAAATTGTATTCATTTAAACAAAAGTGAAATATTAAAGAAAGGAAGTTTCCATTTGTGAAATATTAAAGAAAATGAAAAGTAGTTCATCAACGTCATTGGCCATTTATAGGTACTCTTACGAGTATAAATAGTCGACATGAGATACGTATCTGTTTATCTCATATTACTAAATGAGTCATTCTTGTATAAAAACCGGTTTATTGTATAGAGGTAGGTATGTCGCGGTAGTTCTAATATCGTTTCAACCGCTCTCAGTTTCCTGGTAGATTTATGAAGCATTTCCCCGTAGACTCGGATTACTATTTTAGGCTATTTTGTAGAATACCAGTACCTGTAGAAAATAACAGAAAATGGTAATCCGAGCCTACAGGAAAATAGTCAAAAATTCTACCAGGAAACTGAGAGCGGTCGAAACGCTATTAGAATTGCCCGTCGGCGAAGTATTGCGTAAACCTTTTTTTCACGAAATACGAGGGGTTTCGCGAAATATTTGGGATGTAGTGGTAAGATAGTCGTATTTCACGATTAACCCTCTGCGACTGAGGTGGTAGTCTGTCAGACACCGCCAAACACATTTCAAATTGCCGTTCAGCTGCTTGGCGTGATATAACTCTGTCTCGCTCAGTACCTTCCTAGAACCATACGCGGCATTGAACAATGACCCCCGAACGGCGATGCGGTGCACACTTTTGGAGTTATGAGCCACGGGTGTCCCACAGACGTAAGTACAGCAATTTAAGTTGATTCTGACAGACGTCATCTCATAAAAATCATGTATAGTTCTATAGTGTCTGTGAGTCGTCACCTCACAAAAATATTTTTATTTCTAGTGTCTATCAGACGTAACCACATAAATAATATTTATTTTAGATTCCCCGTCAAGGCATGAGGAAGGTAAAACCATTAAAACGTAGTCACATTGGGCTACCCATGACCACTGCACAACAAATCAGTGAATGGCTGGAAGAATTACACGAAGAAGATCATTTCAGTGACGTTGATGACTTGTTTGAAGACTTAATTAGTGTCAACATTAAGACTGATTTGTGCCTAAACCTATCTACAGAAGTTTTTGATTATTTTTTCATGTTCACAGTTTATGTTCATAAGATGAAAAAATAGTCAAGTTTTAAAAAGTTGTTGTTAATTTTTTTTTCATAAATAAGTAAAGTAAGATAGGTAAAAAAAGGTTAAAAATTTAATCACATTAAAGTTTATCTTCTATTTCATATTTGTTTTAGTTAAAACCAAGTCTTAATACGTAATTACATAAATTATGTATTTAATAATTATTTTAACACAATATAGTTTATCATTTACATAATAATTAAAAATGTTATGCCCCAGTAAAAATGACGTCTGGCAGACTCCACGTCAGTAGGATGTTACCAATAAAGTCACCTCAGTCGCAGAAGGTTAAGTATACCAAAGTATAAAGACAACCAAGTAGTACGACTTCGGCCGTTTAGGACCGCGCGAACGTATTTACACAGACGCACGACGCGCGTCTGTGTGAGTGCACGTCATACTATGGCAGTCTCGCGCAGTCGGTAATGCTTGCCTGTGGTACGTCCGTACACAGCGCGCACACATGCGCGCTCCCGATGTACCTTTTGTTCGAAGAAAAACTACCGTATACCTACCGTGATTATACTGATCCTGATCCTGTGATATTATTCTGGAGTTTTTGCCCAATATTATAGTACATTACTTACCAAGGGCGGTAAAACAAAGAATGTCTCAGATCGCAGGTATGTGACGCCCGAGCCGAAGGCAAGTACGACATTTTACGGTTTCCCCGAGCCAGGAAATGGGATTTTCCGCACTCGTAGCGGACGGTAATTGGCACTTTATGGCCAGGTGTGACGTAAATAATAATATAAATATAGGGTGCCGTGGATGTTACTGACTATCAGTGGCGTGGCGTTCATAAAACCCGATTCCCACCGGCTTGCCTATTTTAAAGCATATGACTACTCCTGAAGAAAAAGTAATCCAAATCTGCTCCGGCTTTACTAAGAATATATTTGACACCACGCCACTGCTGACTATTACTATTTGATGCTGACTATAGTTATCCGTAACTCCTGGTTTCGATCAAGTAATTGTCACGGTTCCTTTGGCCGCCTACGTAACCGGAGTTTGAAATTATTTGCAAACTTTGTACTTATCCCAACATACAAGCTCAGCCTAATTTGGGATCCTCTGGAGATTCCTTGTGTTATTTTTTGTTTATCTTCATTGTCATCAGTTTCTAAACTCCAGTTTCGTAGGCGGCCGAAGGGGTCTTTAGATAGCTTTTGGCGTTCAAAAATAAAAGGCTGCCCCTTGCTAGATTATCGTTGCATTATTTTCTAATCTGTGATGTTAATTAAAACCTCTTCTAGTTTTCATGTGCAATAAAGTGTTAGTTATTGTATTGTTATTATAACTTACCATGGTGCTTTAGCTGCTAACCCTTGTGCGACGCCATTTTTGTTGACCGTAGCTGAAGACATGATGAAATCTGAAAATAAAAACAATGTGTATTAACTTTCAAGGTTCATTAAGTACAAGAATTTTCAAAATCTCTCCAGCCGTCTTGGAGTACCTAATCGGGGAACATATATATAAAAAAACCGGTCAAGTGCGAGTCGGACTCGCGCACCGAGGGTTCCGTATAAACTAATAAGTAGACCAACCTTACGACTAACAGCAACCCTGCCTTAAACCCGCTTTAGCTCTATTCAACCTGGAAAAATCTTAACAGCGCGATGCAGCGTATGCTACAGCGACATCTATTGATACTAAATAGCGCATAAATTTTACTTGTAATTTAAATTTAAGGGTGGATTTCACAGCGTTTCAAATGCCGTCATCACCAATCCCGAAATTTCGACGATTCACTTTAAGAATGTATCCCATTCTTTTGATAAAATCAGAAAATAGTACCTACTATTTTCACGTTTTGATCAAAAATTATGTAATTTTTAAAAAGATGTCATCATAATATCGGGATTGGTGATGACGGCGGTTGAAACGCTCTGAAATCCACCCTTAAACGTTACTTTTTGTTATTGGCTGATTGAAATAATTGTTTGTCAACTAAGTTAGTTCTCATGTATCATTTTTAGCCACAAGCTACCTTATTTTAGATTTGTGTCCCTAGATGGCGCTAGTGGTATTTCATTTTTATACTCCTATTATAGAGTTTTTAATAATTATTGTTACTTTATGTTTTTTTCCCGATGCCTGATGAGTGATCATTGTATTTAATAGACATTTTTTATATAATCTGAAATAAATCATCGCTTAGTTTTGCTACTCTCCGCTAGATGGCTCTCGTAGGGAGGGTAGAACTAATATGTTAAGATTTTTGTAAATTTTTAAAAAGTATTCAAGTTAGGAAGAGAAAATATAACGGTCTTCCTAATAATAATAATAATCCTAATAAGTAGATACATGAATAGTTCAAGAAAAACTGTATGGCGATTAGTTTAGTAGGAGCAAATAAGTATGTGTTATGATTTTTGCAAATTTCTCAAAAACGGTGCAAGTGAGGAAAACCGTTATATTTTTCCTGTAATATTTAAGACGACATTAATAATTGGTAATTATGACACATTTTTCTGATCAGTAACTTCGGAGATAATAGGGGGGGAATGGTATTTTCTTAAACTTTTTTCGCCATAAATCAAAAACTATTTATTTAAAAAATAAAATAAAAATGGTATTTTAATCTACAAATTGAGCTCTTTCATTTGATACCCCACTCGATATATAAGCCCTACTTTCAATTTTGAAAATCCCATTACGGAGCCCTTTAAAAAAAAAGTAAAAAAGGTACAAGATTTTTTTTATGTCCAATAAGCTCGGGTTAGCGACTTTTAACACTATTCCAAATTTCAAACCGATAGCAGCAGTAGTTCCTGAGATATCTGGCTGTGACAGACGGACAGACAGACAGACAGACAGACAGACAGACAGACAGACAGACAGACAGACAGACAGACAGAGTCGCACCATAAGGGTTCCTTTTTTACCATTTTGGTACGGAACCCTAAAAAGCGAAGATGGACGAACAGAGAAGCGCCTTCTTTTTTGAAGACGGTTAAGAAGAATAAGTATAACGCCACATAAAACATGGATATGATAAATCCATTGGAACGAATTGACCGGCATACTGGTAGTACCTAACTAGTTGTTGTATAAAGGCCAGTCTGTCATAGTAGTACAATATCAACAATATGGCTTCCTCTCGTAATCGAATATAATATTATAAAATCGTAGTGAGAAAATGTTTGTAGGTATAAAATAAAACCGGACAAGTGCGAGTCGGACTCGCCCACCGATGGTTCCGAAATTTGTAGGTACACAATATTAAAGTACCCTATTAATTTTGATTCCCTTAGTAAAGTCTATTTTTTTAATTTAGAAATAGGTTTTGTCTTTAAATAAAGACTATGTTTTTCTGATTTAATTAAAAATGTATGTATGTATGTATTAGCTTTATTATAGGTACTGGGCATATTCCACATAGGAGATCTTTTAGTTACCGTAAAAATATCGTTCATACTGTATTGCATTCACAGTGGATCTCCGACTTAACGTTTGTTTCTGAAAACGTAAATTATCAGCAGTTTTCTGTGAAAAAATATGAGTAGAAGAAAAATTATCTAAACCTGTATTTTTATTTGAATCTGAACAGAAATGTCACAAGTACCTACCAGAGAATTATTGTCGTATTAAGAGAAAATAACGTTATACAATTATTATGGTATATCTGTGGGGTTCGAGAATCGCTTTAACTTAACTATTATAACTTAGTTAGAATAAGAAAAACTTACACTCTCGTCGGCAAAGTTTCATTTGTTTTCCAATCAGTGAAATATACGTTCTAGGCATTTTCACACTTCAATGATTTTTGCACATCAAAATATTGAAGACGCTGCGTCGTTTTCAAATGTTTACACACGGATTTGTAAATAGGTACGGGTAGTTTGAAAATGAACTTATGACATTTTTGTTAATGTTAAGGTTAGATTTATAAATAAAAAAAAAAACCGGTCAAGTGCGAGTCGGACTCGCGCACCGAGGGTTCCGTACAAACTCATAAGTAGATACGCGAATAGTTCAAGAAAAACTGTATGTCGATTTGTTTAGTAGAAGCAAATAAGTATATGTTATGATTTTTGCAAATTTCTAAAAAACAGTGCAAGTTAGGAAAACAGTTATATTTTCCCTCTAATATTGAGAACCTGACGTGTAATAATTCTATTTAATAGCAAGGACCATTAAATCAAGAGGACTGTCATTTTCTATACAAAAAGCTGTTCCCCGAATTTACAACGCCATCTATGTATAAGCTTGGTAAAATAATTATAATATTATTTACAATTATTTAACTTTGCAAACGTGACACAGTATTTAAATGTATTTAAATTTATTTATTATTAGCTGTTTACGCACTAATTGTTACTATACTATGTTTCTTTGTTTAATTATAACATCGTTAAATGTTTAGTGTTTTAGCGCCATCGCTTAGTTTTGCTACTCGCCGCTAGGGATTTCAAGTTTTGTAAATTTCTAAAAAGGTATTAAAGTTAGCAAGACCGTTCTATTTTTCCTGTAATATTCAGGTTGATATTTATAATTAGTAATTATGACACATTTTTCTGATCAGTAACTTCGGAGATAATAGGGGGGGAATGGTACATAAAAATGTATAAATCAAAAACTACTTATTTAAGAAAAAAAATAAAAATGTTGTTTTAATCTACAAATTAAGCCCTTTCATTTGATACCCCACTCAATATAATAGCCCTACTTTCAATTTTAAAAGTCCCATTACGGAGCCTTTTAAAAAAAAAGTAAAAAAGGTACAAGATATTTTTTATGTCCAATAGACTCGGGTTAGCTACTTTTCACACTATTCCAAATTTCAAATCGATAGCATCAGTAGTTCCTGAGATATCTGGCTGTGACAGACGGACAGACAGACAGACAGACAGACAGACAGACAGACAGACAGACAGACAGAGTCGCACCATAAGGGTTCCTTTTTTACCATTTTGGTACGGAACCCTAAAAAGAACTAAAGAAAATTAATACGTCGTGGCAAAAAAATAGTATCACGGAAAGTTTTTTTTTTTAATTATAAATGAAAACGTGCGTCAAAAGCGACATTGGGATAATTTTTAAAAACATTAACGTAGTAACTAAAATAAATTATATCTCGTAAACATTGGTTTTATCTAGCTACTTAAAAATCCAACTTACATGCATAATTACAATAATGAACATAAATTAGCTTCTTCTAAAAACATAACAATGTTACTACGGTACAAAAACACGATTGGCACAGTAGGTACAACACTGTTAATTTTTTTGTTTCGTTTGAAAGCGCGGGAAAATGACAGCCGGCCTTAATACTTTTTTACGCTAGGGGCGTTTAAATGTCAGGTTTGCTGTTTGCCTACAGTCTATAGCGTATATTAATGTCAAGAAAATCGATACTAACGTATCCGCTTCCTTGAGTAAATTATAGACTATTTTATTTATATGTACACTATGTAGGGTTACAAATTGTATGCCCGGTAAACTACAAATCTAGCAACCAATGGCCTTTCAGGAATATTGTATTATAAACTAACATCACAAATAATAACATTATTCGATCTTCGTTTTTGACGGCAAAATATAGAGTTTTTGTTTTTTTTTTATTACGCCTTAATAAAACAAATTCAACATAGGTACCTAATTGAAATATGTTTCAGTCCTATTGCACGTAGACTCTGTAAAATGTACTGTAAGTACCTACTTATATCGTTATGACAAAAATTAACCATAAAATATGACGGAAATATTCCTTTTAAGCTATGTATTTTTAAAAACTGATCCATTGATTACAGCGTAAATACCTAGGTACTTACTAGACCTTCATTCAATATTTAAATCGTCATTAAGAAGAAAAGTTGATTATGTTTTATCCCATTGTAAAATATTAATTCGAATCACATTATCTGTGTTATTTTGACGACACGTTTAGGTATCTCAATGGGAGTGCCACCGCCACAGACCACTTTAGTGGTCTGTGGCCACCGCCTACGAAGCTAGAGGTCCCGGATTCAAATCCTGGTAAGGGCAAATATTTGTGTGATGAGCACGAGTATTTGTTCCTGAGTCATGGATGTTTTCTATCTATTTAAGTATGTATTTAACTATATAAGTACGTATATCGTCATCTAGTACCCATAGTACAAGTATTGCTTAGTTTGGGACTAGCTCGATTTGTGTAAGATTGTCCCCAGATATTTAGGTATTTATCTAATTTTAACAATAACATTTGAGAAACATGCCCTTAACAAGCTGCATATAAACATCCATTCAGCCAGCGTTAAAACATGAAAAACGCCCAAATACTTACAAAGAGAACAGGCAGGTTTTAAAATTCAAAAATGGAACACTAACTTTTTAATTTCCCGGCGCGTTTTATTTTTAATCGCGTACGCGGCCGCCTCTCGCGGGCAGTGTGAATGACTGAACGGCGAGTGTGTCGTTCGCTGCGTCGGCGAATTAGGTCGAGCTAGCTTATCACCAATTGAGAATACCTGTTTACTATACATATGGCTTAATTAATAGTCATAAACCTATGTTATGTAGTTAATATACACCGCATAGTGTTTGTATACCTCTGCTGATATTTCTTCGCAATTACTTACTGAAAATTATCTATTAATTGTAGCAGTATTGGCAAACATCTTGAGAATATTATTTTGAACGTAATCGGAAAGTCATCCAGTAACAGCGTAAAGGACGATTATGAATGAATGAATTACGTTAATTTATTACTACCTATGGCACAAAGATATTGTGGCGATACATCTGGCATTTTGAATGTTACAGACTATTTGGTGCTAACTGTACAACCCAAGGTTATGCATGGTAACCTATACCTTAATGATAATGCGTTTTCCTGGCTAGGTAACCATAAAGTATTCAATTAATTATTATGGTAAGGAAAGATGCTCGTGCCAGTTTACCTGTAACACTATATCTTGGAATTCTAGTAGTCACTCAAGGTCACGATCATCGTGTCAAAAGAACGATTGAAGGACGCGTTACCCTTTTATACCGCATCTTGACCTTTAGGCACCTCTTTCTCACTCTCTTTTACGCACCTTTGAGGATTTCGCGGTCAAAATACAGTCGGATTCTGCAGAGTTGTCGTAAATAGTAAACAAGTATTACTACTTCTACTGATACTATCAAAGTTATCTTTTGTGGGAACAGGTAATTTTACAAATAAGGTAACCCTAGATCAAAAATTACTGTACTTAATCATTGAAGAGTTCTCTCGATTTCTTCAAGATCACATCCGATGCCTTTAGATGACGTTCATTGACCCAGTTTAAAATTAATGTAAATATGAATTGAATTAAATTTACCGAATCTGTAAATGAACTGTTTGCAAAATCAAGACAACACCCGTAAATAATAAAACATTCATACAAGAAAATATTCATAGTAATGTTGAACAGAAAAGTACCACATACCTGTATAATACTCCGAAAGAAGAAAAGTTTACTATAACTCGTCACGTTATCTCATTCTGTGAGACGATATAGTACATTAGCCCATTAGGTAAGGCCGCTTTTCTACTTAAATTTGTACCCAATTTTTAGGGTTCCGTACCAAAATGGTAAAAAAGGAACCCTTATGGTGCGACTCTGTCTGTCTGTCTGTCTGTCTGTCCGTCTGTCACAGCCAGATATCTCAGGATCTACTGATGCTATAGACTTGAAATTTGGAATAGTGTTAATAACCGCTAATCCGAGCCTATGGGATAGAATAAAAATCTTATACCATTTTTACTTTTTTTTTTAAAGGGGACCGGAATGGGATGTCGTAAATCAAAAGTTGAGCTAATATATCGAATGGGATATCAAATGAAAGGGCTTAATATGTAGATTGCAAAATCGTTTTTGTTTTTTTCTTAGAACTGTAGTTTTTTATTGAAAACAAAAAACGTTAAAAAAAAATACCCCGAAGTTACTGAACAGAAAAATCTGTAATAATTACCGATTATTAATATTATCCTAAATATTACAGGAAAAATAAGACGGTTTTCCTAACTTGCAGCGTTTTTTAGAAATTCGCAAAAATCGTAAGACAACCTTATTTGCTCCTACTAAACTAACCGCGGCATATGTCGATATATGGGGACAACAGTTTTACAAGAGCAAAGTTAAGTTTGTCCCACCATGCAATTTTTCTTGAATTATTCACGTGTCTACTGACGAGTTTGTACGGAACTCTCGGTGCGCGAGTCCGACTCGTACTTGGCCGGTTTTTATATAGAAAAATTGAACGTAGGTACATCAGTATACGTATATTTACTTCGTAAAGAAAAAAAATGATAACTTTGATCTGCCGAATGGCAACTGATATCGTTACGTCACGAAACGCTAGAGGCGCTAGTGTAGCGTGAGGTCTCCGCAATGTCAAATGTCATTGTTTGTGTTCAAAACGAGGAGGTTTTCTAGTCGGTTGTTTTTAATATTTGTTACCTTAGAATTTCGTCGTTAAAGTTTATACTGATTAAAAAAAACTATTTTAATTGACACGCTTTCAAATAGGGTCCATTATTTTCAAAAAGTTCTGATCACATCACTGAAGTATAAACACGAACAAGTTGTCCAACTTCGGTCGTTTAGGAGCGCGCGACACGTATTCACACAGAGTGCAATCCATACTGGAATATTCTTATGCATTTTTAGGGTTCCGTAGCCAAAATGGCTAAAAAGGAACCCTTATAGTTTCGTCATGTCGGTCCGTCCGTCCGTCCGTATGTCACAGGCATTTTACTCAAAAACTACAAGACCTATACTGATGAATGTAGATGCCGCAACTAAGTTTGGTAGTTAAATAATAAAAATAAAAAAATCTAGGGGGGGCACTCCATACATGTAACAGAACCTAAAAAAAATTTTTTTCTCAAAATGTCAACGTGTGGTACATAGTTCGACAGCTCTTTTGAAAACATTTTAAGGTTCTTAAGTAATGTTTGTGATTAAGTGAATACCTTTGGAAATAATCGCTCCGAAAGTTGTGAAAATTGCGTCCCCCCCCCCCTCTATCTTCTAAACCGTGTGTCCGAAAAATATAAAAAAAATTACAAAGATAACGCTCAATTAATACTTTCAACGAAAATTATTTTCAACAAGATCGGATTAACCGTTTTTGAGTTATTGCCGATAAACTGCGCTTCTCAACAAAAGGACGTAATTGCTATGAAGATACGCTCTTTTGTTGTTGTACTTTTTTTACATCGTATTTTTTACCTTATAGTTACGGCTATGGAACCCTACACTGAGCATGGTCCGATATGCTCTTGGCCAGTTTTAAATCTTTGCTTGTAGTAGTTGTAGTGCGTTCGTTCACGGCGCGCATACATACAAGCGCGCGATGTACCTTTTGTAGCAAGAAAAACTACTGCTACTATACTGTGTATGGTTTTACGCTATTAAGGTGGCGAGGGAATCGTTGGCGGCATAGATGACTCAATAGATGATTCATCTGATGATAATAGTGATAATGAATAACAGTTTTCTGTATAGTTGTTGTATTTGTATATAGGTTATTTGTGTATTTTAATTTAATTCTTAATTTCTATTTCAATGTTTTTTTTCGTGTTAAGTAACTTTAAATGGATTCCTTGCCTGCCAAATACACGATTATATTAGTAGGTATTCTAAAGTAGAATAAGTAGTGTAAGAATAGTTTTAATTAGAATTGCGTTTTTTTATAGTAAAATATTTGGTGTTAATTACATTTTTTTTTATTTTCACCCTGCTAAGATTAAAATCTGTAAACCAAACTCACAAAATTATATGAAAGTAACTAAAAATGTGATAATTGTACATAACATGTACCAACGCATAGGTATATGTCGTAAAATAATTTTGTCCAGCTAGCTTGTTCTACGCGAACCATAGTGCGGCATGTTGGTGAGATATGATTTTATTTATACCGAACCATTGGTGGACCCACCGAAAAATCATCACTACTTTGAAAAAAACTTGTATCTAAAAAGGACGCAAAGAAAAACGTCACAGTTACATACAAACTTCATATACACTTACTGCGTTTTTACCTGGAGTCGGTATCAGATACGAGTTTTTTTAAAGTACTGACGATATAATCGCGATAGAAGAAAATAGTTCGGCTATTTGTATGGGAACCAAGCGTTTAAGATTCTGTCGTCAAGAGTGTCGTCAGTAGTGATGGGAAAACATACATTTTCCATTTCATTTGGTGGTATTTGAACAATAAATTGTACCATTATTATCAAATTTTATAAATCTGATTATACTGTTGACGGTGACTGAAGTTACGGCGAGCAAAAAAGATCCCTGGCCCTTCTTTTTAGTACGCGAGGTACATACGATCTTTCCTTCTATCTCAACATACAACGTGGGCCCGTATAACCCGACCAACTTTAACCATAGCTTCTAACAACTATTAGAAGTAAAAAAAGTTATGTGACGTATAGTCGATTAACGCGTACTTTCCGAGATATTCATAATTTTAAAAATAAAAACTCCCAAGTGTGTACCAAGCCCTAATAAATGTGACAAAGATACTTTTACTGTTTTTTTTAAATCCTTTAACTAAACAGCAATTAACCTTCGCAGTATTAGATGGTAAGCGATTACAAGGCCAAAATATTGACCTTTCGTTTCCATTTTAGCTTTTTTGTCCTTTTTAATAACTTTTCCTCCAGTAAGGACATGTTTATAACGAGGGACTGAATTTATTGATTTGTTTGGTTCCATAAGACTATTAATGTCTAATGACAAAATTCGACCTATGTTGATATAACGTTATTTACTTGTAATACCATCAGGAATACGTGGTTAAAGGCCCACGGTGTATTTCTGTTGGTGGTCCAAAAACGTATAGTATAACGGAAGAAAACATAATCATAATCATACTAAGTTGACTTAACAAATTGTCCGTAACTACATAGTATACGTAATTCTAAGTATGTAGGTATTTAATGTGTATAATTGTTTTCATAGAAACAGTGATATAATTTAGAATTGCCGCGTTAAGTTCATGCCTATTATATTTGTTTAACTAGTCTCTCTCTCTGGGGTCGGTCCCTCATGTCTGAGGATCGTGGTCAGCATCAGGGTTGCACCTGGCGCGGATGATCTCCTCTACCGGTTTCTGTCCAGCGCGTCTCTCAGAATCGTGTAGAATTTGTAGGACGACGAGTCTTTCACATGATCGATCCAACAACCGACTGCGCTGAACGACTGCGCGATTTTTTTCTAAACTAGTAATAAAAGTTTAAAATTGGAGCTTACACTGTTATGCTTATGTTCGTCAAAGTGGAAGCGACGAGCGAAACATATCTTGACCTCCGATTTCGAACAGTTGATACAAATCTGGAGATCAAATCATATTAGTGGCGAAATCGACGCGAAATTTCTGAACTACACTACAGTTTTGAGTAAACTTCGGTCTCCCGTGTAGTTTGTGAATATTCTGTGTAAGGCCAAGTAAACATGGCCTTGTATAGAGAATATAGTCAAAACTTGCAGTGTTTCGACACCCTGCACGGAGCATTCTAGAGTTGTGCCCGCTCGTTCTTTGAAAAGAGCGCTCCGATCTCGGTCAATCGGTCAAAGGAACTAGTTCGGTCTTTTAGTTCCTTTAGTTCAGGAGCAAGTCTCGAGATCTGAAGGAAAGAAAGGAGCTGCTATTTAATATTTGATTTTGACTCATTCGATCATTCGCTCCGAACCGATTTGTACCGACGTATCGACTACTGAACTAAAGGACCGAAGACCGATTAAGGGCGCTTAAGAGGAACTAGTTCTTATCGGTCCGAGGTGGGATTTCATTCCTTTTAGTTCTTCGGTCCTGACCGACACAAGCCTAGAACATTCGCGATGTGTCGGATCACCTTGAGATAAAAGTAGTGGTACCTATATCCTGCAGAATGCGTAAAATTTGATTTTCTTCTTACCATAAGCATAACCCAACAATATGCGTAGAGACAGGATCAATCTACGACCTCAGCTTCCTTGCGGCTAATCAGTAATGTTGTGTCTTCTATGAACGAGCGACTCAAAGTCGCTGTGCTACTTTGCGACTTGTCAAAAGCATTTGACTCAGTAAACCACAACAACAAGCTGAACTCATTCAACAGCTAAAAACATGGTTCGAAGAAATTGGGGGCGCGCTGTCGCTTTTGAAAAACAAAACAAATCACAATATCAGCTACAGTACAAAGTATTCCTAGCGATGGTACTACGCCCAAATCGTCACATCGGCCTAGGTGCATCAGTTCTTGGGTATTAGCTTGTCAAAGAATAGGACGTTTACCTAACAGAAATGTATGCCAAAGCTCCATAGTTCAAACTGTCATAGCGAAAGAAGTTATCCGCGACGCGACATGCGCAAACGCATCAACCTTGTTCTAGAAAGCGCAATCGTAAGCGAGGCCGTCAAGATGGTGAATCCATTGCCCGTGTGACGCTGTCTGTTTGTATACACAACTATAATTAATGCAAATAATCTATTAATAGGAAATAAAAAATGGGTCCTAATTAAACAGACTTCTTTTTAATAGCATTATTCGCCTCTAAAAATCTACATTGCCATCTAAATTACTAAGTCAGCCACAATTACCGAGCGTCTGAATTATACTATCTTAGCCACTACTTATCTTCTATGTAGGCCACTCTAAATACAACTCAGCATGGTGGTTATTTTTTAGCATCTAAACTTGTAACATGCATTCAAGCAGTAGACATCTAAAATCTTAATATATGCCATCAAAAAAGATATGCTATTAGCTTCTAATTTTTTAACTCAGTACGCTTAAAATATAACTCAACCCACATTAATTAATCGTCAAAATTTAGCTAAAATTGTCATCTAATAGTAAATTTTGGCCACTAATATTACCTAGAAACTGTTGAGGAGAGACATAAAATTAGTCCATTACACAACTAGGGTAGTAATACAAAGAAAGGCCGAGATCGCAGAAGTGTGCGGCCCGTGCTGCAAGCGAGGGACGTAAATATGCGATCAAGGGCTTTCTTTAGTACCTCCCGTGTTGTGTACATCATTTTATGTCTATACTTGGCCAGAAAGCGGCTTTTTCCGTATGCGCAGCGTGCGGAAAAAGTCACTTTATTGCCAGGTGTGGCATAAAGTAATTTAAAAAATTAAACCGTCTCCAAAAAAGGTTAACATAAAAGTTTTATGGTAACTTCTTTTTTAAGGTCGGTGCCAGCCTTAGTTTTAAAGAAATATTTACATGAGTACATTATGTAATGTATGTACTAAGGCTGGCACCGACCTCTAGAAAAGTTACCATAAAACTTTTATTTTAACCTTTTTTGAAGTCGGTTTAATTTTTTAAATTACTTTATGCCACACCTGGCAATAAAGTGACTTTTTCCGCACGCTGCGCGTACGGAAAAAGCCGCTTTCTGGCCGCCTTTTTCGTTCAGCCTATTTAAGTTTTTTGTTAAAGTCATTTCCCTCAACGGCCCCTTTGTTATAAACCAACCAAATTTCTAGCACTTGTAAAATTTTCGACGAATGACTTTAAATCGGAGCGCATAACACATCCGCACACCACAGTTTTCTGGTAGCAGCTCGTTTTTAATGTCAATAGTGACTTTCCGTATCTCCGGCGCTGCGGGAACAGCAGCCCTTCCGCCCTTGCATGACGGCGCACGGTCACTTCGCTCGGCTCCGCAGCTTCGGCTTGTTGGTCGCCTTCGGCGACCAGCCTCAGCCGCTCGCCTCACTCGTTCCCGCGCTTCGTCATGGCGGGCGAGGGCTGCTCTCCCTCCACGCCTCCGGCTTTATAAAAACACTCTAGGGCGCGCTGTGTCGGCACGCGTCCTAACCAGCGAGAGCCCTAGATTCGGATTTTCGCAGGCTAATATCGTATACATAATATTCCATCATTGAAAATTTTACATTTTACAATCCGTCATTTATCTTGGTAATTATCAAATTTAGAGAAAAATTACCCATACAAAACACGCTTATTTTAGACAAAAAAAATTTAGTTAAAATGATATTCGGCTATATAATGATTAGTTAAAATAAGAATCGACAAAGTGAGTTTTAGATAAAATAATATTCGACAAAACAAGAGTTATGCAAATGATAATTAAGGTAAAACGAGTTTCAACAAAACAATAATTATGAAAAATGAATTTATACATATTGACTTTAGACAAAAAATTCATTATAGTAAAAGTTGTTAGACAAACTGAAATTAGACAAAAAAAAATTAGACAAGTCAAGGGAATACCTAGAAAAGCATTACAGCGCCCCCCAATCTAAATCCTATTCTCTTTCTGCACAGAGTCTAACGAAATTTTGTATGTGGAAATGGTAAAAAAGCTTCCTAACCCAAAACCTCGTACAATTTCGTACGAGCCTAATAGTGTCCTCGTACCTCGTACAGCAGACCACAAATCTCGTATTTGTACAAGGAACCTCGTACGTCTGGCAACCCTGTGACTAACTCGTCGGTACATGAATGGCGCTCTCTGATTGGTGCAAATGGCCGGTCACTGTCGTCTCGCGCACTCGCGCCAAATTTTGAAGTGGCTATTTTCTCGATAACAGAATATGATGTATTATTTTACATGCTAAGTTATAATAAATGATGTTGTCAATGGAAGCTTGAATTATATTTTTTTGAGGACTTTGTGTTGAAGCCGTAAAACGTAAAATGGTGATGAAATGTAAAATCCATGGCTGAGTTAGTAAATTAGGTGGCAATATATAAACAAGAAGGCAAGTTAAGATAATTGTTGATCTTTGTTTGACGCTTTCTAAAGAATATTTAGTTGGCGTTGTAAAAGAGACGAATTAATTTATTAGAGGCTATCTCATTTTCCCGTTGCTTAGTTATAAAATGAGAAGTTTGAGCACGTGGCCAAGAAATAAATCTGCGGCTTGACTTATAATTTCCCAAAATCCATGCATCAAAACAAATTTGATGAAGGTGATAGAAAATAGAAGAGGGAAAATGTTAAGCCATATTTTACGCCACGACAACTAGATCAAAGTAATATTGGAAGGAAAAATTGAAGGGAAGAGGAAAAGGGGAAGGCCTAGAAGAACATTCATAGAGCAAATAAAATAATAAATAAATCTTTTCATTTCAATGGTTTTTTAGAATATATATAGTAAAATACAAAATGCAAATACAAAATATACCTAAACACATTATAAAAAACCTAACCTAGGGTGCCGCCGGCAGTGGGGTGGGGCCCAAGCTACTGGTGGTTAGGGCTGCAGAGAGAGGAACCTCTTGACGATACGCGCCGTGTCCAGAAGTACCGCCTTTTGTATCTGGCCCTTGATCCAGCCATCTAGCGAGAGTCTCTTGAGATGGTAAGCGAGAGTCTCTTGAGATGGTAAGCGAGAGTCTCTTGAGATGGTAATCGAGACTCTTCGCTATAAGGCCGTTCGCCGAAACCGCTGTTGTTATTATTATTACAAGCGGCTTAACCGATTTTGGTGAAGGTGACTTGGAGCCGCTTCTCACCATTGAACATGCCTATCATCTATGATAGTAGTCCTGTGCCCACCATCGTGGGACGCTTAGTTCGATCACACACTCAAGGGAAGGTTTCAACCAATCCCGCTGTGGTCGCGGCTAGCAACTTGCAGGTTTGTAAGCCCCTACTTTAGCTCACGATTCCTATCAAAGAGTCAGTAGGACTCATAGTCAGAAACTAAAAATCGTAGGATGTACATAGACTGATAATGATGAACTGAACGTTAATTAATGTTCGTTTGCAAAGAACCTGAGCTGTTGTTATTGCGAAATAAATTGAAGTTTACTATAGCTTTCTCCTTAGAAAGCTATAGTAAAGGCCCTTGCCTTATCACACTTGCGATTTGTGGGCGAGTTAGAAGCGAAGTTAATATCATTATCATCATCACCCTACGGCAGTCCACTGCTGGACGTAGGCCTCTCCCAAGACGCGCCACTTTGCTCGATCATCAGCTATACTCATCCAGTTACTGCTAGCCGCCCTGCGCAGATAGTCGCTCCATAATATAAAAGTTCAAAACTAATTTCGAATTAGTCCTATAGGTAGTAACCGTGGGCCTTAGGAGGTTAATCCGGATATTCCTGTTTTTGCGTGAGAACACTCCGAGAATGACACATCCGATTACAGGTTTTTGTCTGTTGTATAGAAAGAAAACATGAGCAAGAAAAGCGACAGATGGGACACTTCGGTGACAGATAAAGTGTTATTATATTCTACGAATATCCCACTAATATTATAAATGCGAAAGTTTGTGAGGATGTTTGGATATTTGGATGTTTGTTACCTAATGACGGGATAGCAGCTGGATGGATCAAGCTGAAATTTGGCATGTAAGTAGTCCAAGTCCTGGATTGAAACATAAGATACTTTATATCCCGGTAAAGAGTTCCTTTGGGACAATAACGGGAACAACGCGGGCGATGCCGCGGGAAAATGCTAGTTATACATAAATGTGAGAGTTGGTGAAGATGTTTGGATGTTTGTTACTAAATAACGCAGTAACTACTGCTAGCTGAATTTTAGCTTGCTAGTAGACCAAGTCCTGGATTGAAACATAGAATACTTTATATCCCGGTAATAAGCTCCCTTGCGATAATAACGGGAATGACGTAGGCGAAACCGCGGGTAAATGCTTGCTGTATTTAATGGATATAGAGTGCGACTACGATAACTTTGCAAAGCGGAATAGTGCGAGTACGTTAGCCTTTTCATTGACACGCTACTGTCAAAAACAGGTTCAGTTGTTCTTTGTATTTTTAATTAGGTACGTACATTTGGTGTGGTGACTTTTTTTCTCAGAATGTAAGCATACATTGTGCACCCTAGCAACACAAAACTGTGTGATATCTTCTGGCAACGTCTCTCGCTATATTCTTTGGGAAATATCCTGCTCGAACATGCCTGAAGCGCTGCAATGGCGCGGCAGCCCCAACAGCATCCTAAATGCGTTATTATATTGGACGCGTAGGGCGCTGTAAGCTTTTTGAGTATAGTTGACAGCACGCCTTGAAAAGGGTAATCTTTACCGTTTCAGTACACCTTGCAAACCTACGGATCAACATATTACTTCTGACTGCCAGCGCCCTACGTTCCCTTTCCAGGTCCATGTTGTCGCTCAGCGAGGCAGTGACTCAGTGCCTCAGGTATTTGAACTCACTGACATGCTTAAGACGATTACCATTAAGTTTAACTGGCGGCAACGTTTCGGCAAACAGTGTTCCTAATACCTAGACGTAATAATTTGAACTTTTAATAGTCTGTTAATTTCTGACTCTTCTTAAATCGCAAGACCACTATTGGAGCAAAAGACGATATCAAAACATACAAGATAGCTTACATTAATTATAGCAGTACAAACGTAGCTGAAACCTGTGCCGGCCGGTTCACCTTGCGCCAGGCCGGCGTCTTACAACACCGACGTACACTTGACCATTCACTTGTAATATTCCAGTGAACCGGTACTGGGACACCATGAGATTTACTGCGTCGTAGGTTTTTGGGTTCCTTACTCAACCTCAAAAGTACGGACAAGGGACATACCCCGGGACCATTTGACTACGTGCGCAGTCTTTTAGGGCTCCGTACCGTACTCAACCCCAAAAGTGGGAACACCTTGAGATTCACTTTGTTCGCTGATTCTTTTAGGGTCCGTACTCAATCTACAAAACTAGAAATCCAGACAATTAATTCCTATCCTACTACTTTATAATATTACAAGTGTGAAAGCTTTGTGAAGATGTTGAGATGTTTGCATAGTAATACACGCCAGCCAGATGCCAGCAAATGGCATGATAAATGATGATCATAATATTTTAGTTAATTAGCAAAGTCATCGCCTTTTTTCCGCCCTTGTTTTCTATTATTTATTAAGATTTGTGTAAATGCAACAGAAAACTAAGTCTCTGTCTCATCCTACCACTCCTTTCTTTTACCTTCCTGTTAACGTAAGTTCCCATGTAACGAAAATGAAATGAAACCCACAAACCCTTTGCATTGGCGGCTAGAGTCAAGCAACGTTCAGGTTATTGAACCCCGCATATTCTCCAATTTCACTTCAGTTGCTGCGAGTTGGCTGCGACAGCCTGAAAAAATTCGATACCACAGTAACCAGGCAACGGGGGTAAATAGACGTTGTCGATCAACGCCTTGCGGGTTATAAATCATAGACCACCATTATACATGTATATTGTACGTGTGTGTGATTGGTGACTTGCGTGCATAAATCGCAGTAAGTATCGTTGTTCCTTTCTGATCCATTTATGTTTAAACTTGTGTGTGTGCTTTTGTACAACGTGATCGATGGTTTTCGCTGCGTTGGAACGTGTTCGTCGGTGTAGTTTATTTTCTGTGGTTATTCCATTAAATGGAATATATTGATGAGTTTAATCGGGTTTTTCGTTTAGATAAATAGTATTTATATTCACAGTTCTACCCGTATTAGTCTATTCTATATACAGTCACTAAACTTAAGTATTTGACATGTTAATACCATTGTAAATATTTGCTATGATTGTATACGGGCTAGTAAATTTATGTAAATTGTGTTCTATCGTTTGAAGTTCATGGGTGAACTGCCTGTCCGTTAGATTTTTATGTAACTCGCTAAAGAATCCCTATATGGGACAATAACAAGGCCGTTTCTCAAATAAGTGCCCTGTATGTGGAACACGGGGCTTTGTCACAGTCGACAGATTATATTCTAATCCCGCCAATACTGGATCTCGCATGATTTTTGCGGGATCGCTAATGTGGGATTACTTACACTTAAATCCCGCAAGACTTAAGTGACTGAAAATCGACTAATATATAAAGGTCCTGTAGTTCAATAAATAAAAAAAAATTATTAAATGATAATTTGATAATGCGTGTGCCTGTCTGCATAGACATCCATCATTTAGATACCCTACTGTGCCGTTACGTGATGTGACATGCGACAGGAAAGTATATAAGTAGCAATTAGAGAAAAAACTTACTTTTCCAGTAAACGGGGATAGCTCTCGCGGTAAGTATACGGAAAATGTGTCTCGTGGGTTATCTGATGATACTTTAGAAAAAAAAATGTTACCTATAACCGCCAAAAGGACTCCTTAAATTCAAATCTAATGTAAAACGAGGTATACATGCAATAAATTTCTTTAATAACAAAACAAGCTTCAATTACATTAGAATAAAATTAACAAACTAAAATACTTGTATTAAAACTATAGCTGAAGCTACACATTAAATTATATCTCAAAGTGGTCCCCGTGGCATGGTGCCAAAGATTATACTGATACGCTGGGCGAGGAAGCTGCCAACCCTTTGATAGATATAGTATAGATTATTAAACTAAAGATATCTACTTACTGATGATCACTGGCTACTGTACACACAAACTTAAAGCACATGAAATCGCGTGCAGTTTGCCCCATTCGGATTCCTATGCAAATTCCGGCATGCATGGATGATAACATCTTACAATCTTCTCTAATGTACGTCGGAGCACATGGCAGGTCTACTACTGACAATATGGGCCAATAAAAAAGTTACAACCAATTGAGATAAGCAGAAATCTAGGGTTGTAAAATCTTTTGAATGCTAAAAAGCAACGGTTCTGGGACGATGAACTAGAAATATTATTGCTAGGCACATTTTTTTCATGGATAAACAGTTTGTTTGGCATATCATACATTTATTATCTTTGAATGATATACGAAAATAAATACAAATAAGTAGAAAATAAAGGACTGGAAACTAGCGTGTGATGGTACAAAAGAAGCCACTGTTTACTGACCACCCATAGACTTTAACACGTTGCAATAAAGTTGACATTTGTTAAAAATGTACAGTTTAGGAGGAGCATTTCGATACCTTTAGACTCAAAGGGCGTAAATGCCATTAGCACCTACGTTTACGCCCTTTGAGTCTATCCTAATACTCAAATAAAGAATCCTCCCGCCACGAGTAGGTAAATAATAGGCAAGCCGGTGAGAATCGAGTTCTGTGGCCACCCCCCCGGTACTGACTTGGCCTAACATTACATCTCAAAACATTTTTGTTGTAAAAGGACTGCGTTGCGAGACTTGCATCTTTTTACATGTAATGTTTTTGATGGGATATACTAATCTAAAATAAAGAGACCCAGCGCCTATTACAAATACAGAGCATCAAATACCACATCCACAGCTACTTACTTCCCCAGCCTAATGATAGGCGCGCTAGTAAAGTTTGACGTAGACAAATTAGTTGAACCACAATTTAGCCGGTAGATAAAGCCACTATTACCCACGATATGCCTTATTTATGGCGAATAATCGCAGTAATCTGTTATTCTGCTCGCAATTTTAGTAGTTCACATCAAGTTCACATTGTTTTGTTTTACACCGTATAGGTAGGAACTGCAAGGATGTTTTAGGTAGGTAAAGAAAATTAAGACCTGTCTCTCTTAATGTAATGAACTATTGGAATATGTACATTTGATATTTTCTAATTTTTTGCATACTTACATACGATTTGCAAACAAATTATTGTATCAATAGTTAATTGAAATGTCTTGGAAAATTTGAAATGTTGTCAATCGAGAACATTACCGTGGGAATGGATATTAAAATCGCAAAGCATGATGTAGTTCCGACTTTTTAAAATAAAATAAAAATAAAATAATTTATTTCTGTAAGTAGGCCCTCAAGGGCTCTTTTACATGTCTTACATTATTTTGTCTTCTTTTCTTTTGGAAAGTAAATTTTTGGTCAGCCGTTATTAAAATTGATCCGCAAAAAAAAATAAGCAGTTAAATCATTTGGGCAGCATACAAAGATTTGGCTGGCAATAAATAAAATCGGGCGGCAACTCTTGTTCAGCAAACAGTTTAAAAACGGTTAACATTTTAACCAATATTAATCTGCTTTTTTAATCATTTGGCTGCCTAATAAACAGTCGAGCTGCAAAATAATTACTTGGGTAGCAAGATTTTACAATTGGTCAGCAGAGAGTTTAATTGAGATATACAGGGTGTCACTGTGATATATACTGGGTGTCACTGTGTTATATACAGGGTGTCACTGTGATAGATACAGGATGTCACTGTGATATATACAGGGTGTCACTGTGTTATATACAGGGTGTCACTGTAATGTATACAGGGTGTCACTGTGATAGATAAAGGTTGTCACTGTGATATATACAGGGTGTCACTGTGTTATATACAGGGTGTCACTGTAATGTATACAGGATGTTACTGTGATATATACAGAATGTCATTGTGATATATACAGGGTGCCATTGTGTTATATACAGGGTGTCACTGTGATAGATACAGGATGTCACTGTCAGCAGAGAAAACATGTCTGTAAGCAGTTTAATTGAGATATACAGGGTGTCACTGTGATATATACAGGGTGTCACTGTGTTATATACAGGGTGTCACTGTGATAGATACAGGATGTCACTGTGATATATACAGGGTGTCATTGTGTTATATACAGGGTGTCACTGTAATGTATACAGGGTGTCACTCTAAAAACGAAACAGCTCCCAAAAGTAGGTAGGTTAGGGTAATTTTTTTTTTGATGACCCTAAAACGAAACGGCTCCCAAAAATAGGTAGGTTAGGGTTATTTTTTTTGATGACCCTAAAAACGAAACGCCTCCCAAAATAGGTAGGTTAGGGTTATTTTTTTTTGATGACCTTAAAAACGAAACGGCTCCCAAAAATAGGTAGGTTAGGGTTATTTTTTTTTATGACCCTAAAAACGAAACGGCTGTCAAAAATAGGTAGGTTAGGGTTATTTTTTTGCTGACCCTAAAAACGAAACGATACACGTTGTGAATATATAATATAACTTGTAAACATTATGAGATGTATTAAAAATCGAAATACCAATTTTATATGAGCCCATCACAGTGACACCCTGTATACATTACAGTGACACCCTGTATATAACACAGTGACACTATGTATATATCACAGTGACACCCTGTATATATCACAGTGACATCTTGTATCTATCACAGTGACACCCTGTATATATCACAGTATCACTCTGTATCTATCACAGTGACACCCTGTATATATCACAGTTACATCCTGTATCTATCACAGTTACACCCTGTATATAACACAGTGACACCCTGTATATATCACAGTGACACCCTGTATATATCACAGTGACACCTGCTACTTGACAGCTGACAATTACCGAATGACAAAATGCGCACACGATTGGCGGCAGAATAGTTGCGCCCAGTTAGGTTTTATTGCCCCCTTTTTTTTGATGAACAAAATGAAATATTTTGCTTACCTACTGATTGCTTACCAAAATTTGATTAACCGTAGATCGCTTAATGCAGCTCAAATATTTAATTTGCTGATCAAAATAATTTAGAGCAGATCAGTATATCATTAATTGCAGCCTGATTTATAAATGTTTGCTTACCATAAGTTGCTTACCAACTAGCTATTTTGGCTGACCAAATACATATTTCTGCTGACCAAAATATGAATATTTTGCTGATCGATTAAATGATACCCTTTTCTTTTCTTTTGGCGCTTCGGGTAATGACCTTCTGGTGAGAAGAAGCGCCAGAAGAAACTCACCAGTTTCACTTTTTATCCTTTGATATACATGAGATTTCATTAATACCTTACATTAACTTAAAAACTACATTTATAGAGATGTAAAGGGTCTCTCTATACGTCCAAACAAAACAAATAAAAAATAGAAAATAAATCAATACTAAAATTAATGGAGATGTAAAGAGTCTCCGTTGTCAAAATATTATGTTTTGGAGTTGTCAAGAGTTTGTCCGTTGTCAAAATATTATGTTGGACTGCGTTGTAGGGACCATATTCCCAAAACTCGTCAAAAATTTGAAGATTAACTCTAACGATGGAAAATTGCGTCGCGGCTGACTTCCAAACCCTGTGGTAAAAACAAAAAAATGTATATTTTCTTATGCAGGACTGCATGAGAACCATAGCTCCATGATAAATCTGAAAATTGCAGTCTTAAAGCTTCAATATGCCTTTTTTAAAGTTTCAATACGACCATTTAGCCCGTCAAAAAGGATTTTTTTCTTACTTAGTTTTTTTATTAGTAGTGAAGCGTTTTTCGAAAAAAATGGACACGTTGGTTTCTCTCAGAATATACACCTTTTTGGCTTGTTATTACTCTTTGTACTTTCGAACCTAATACACGAAAATATTGTCCCAAATTTTTGTATGGGGAAATAAGTTTCCATTGTGTCACGTCCATGGAAATAATATAATCTTACATACTAAAACGTAACGATCTGAAATGGAAATTATGGGACTCAATTTTTCTTGTATGAGGTTCGCAAGTAGGTACCAAGGATTCTGAGTAACAAAAGCCCTTAAAGTATAATATTCTAAGATATTTTTATTTTTTGAAAACGCCCATTATTATCTCCCTACATTGCTACGTAGAGCCCAGCCAAAGTTTTCGTGGACGCTTCTTATAACTTGTAAACTTCCATTTCTTTTTTTCCGCCATCGCAACGTAACCTCTGTTGAGTCTCCCGTGGACCCCTGCCCCTGACGGTCTTTGGGAATCACTGGTCATGTGCTACCTAGGTCAAATTATTTAAAAGGCCTCAGCCTTAACTGTAAAATGCCTTAGCCTTTTAAATAATTTGACCTAGCACATGAAGGGTTACATTAAGGCTTCTGCTGTAGTGGAAAACTAAATTTACTACTTACACAATCTCTTAGTGAAGTTTTGTAGACTAACTAAATTACGTGCAGCGAACGCGATAGAATAAACTAGACATACAATCTACGAATATTTTTTTGCATTCTGGACCTTACCTATTAGAAATAAGATTCAAAATCGTATACGTATCTACAAACATGACCGTACCTCGCACCGCCCATCACGCGATTCCCTTAATTACCAAGTTTCCTAATTTCCGACGTTTGTCTTCATTATGTGAACTTTGCATTTTCCACTCATTAACTATATCAGTTCACGATGCACGAGGATGACCTAGTTGCTTGTTGTTGGCTCTATTTTAAAACGGGTTGGATAACAGATGGTTGTTAATGCCCTTCGTTACCATCCATCTAATAGTAGCTTTTTACTTCTTGCGAAAGTACCTAGTCACTTTTTTTAAATTACGGGACATCTTACACAAATCGATCTAGTCCCAAACTAAGCAATGCTTGTATTATGGGCACTAGACGACGATATTAAATGTGCTCATCACACAAATTGCCATTACCAGGATTTGAACCCGGGACCTAGCTTCGTACTCTTACTAGGCTAAACATGTCGTCGTAAAAATGATTATTAAACTGTAGGTATCAGAGTTGTTGATCCTTTCACAGCTGCAATCTGCATGCTCGAACCCACTTATCCACAATCTGCCAGTAGCGGATTTGACATACTTTGGCTACGTAATGAGGAGGGGAGATGAAAGCCTTGGTAAGCTGATCAATTTTGGAAACACGGAGGGCAAACGAGCCCGGGGATGGTTCCCAACCATATGGAGCGATCAAATGGAAGGGGCATCCTCAGCCAAGTTTTGCTCGGTTGTCAGAGACGCGATGAAACGGCACCGGTGGAGGCAAATCAAACTAGGTGTAGACTATCCACATCCATCGATGACCACGATCCTCAGTCAAGGGAGCGACCAAAAAAAGAGAGAACAGAGTCATAAAGAAATATACCTTAGCGATTTTCCTGTCAGTCAGTGAAATTCGATGTCGTAATATCGAGCCATTCGATACATATATCCGGGACTGCTAAAAAATATTTTGAAATTTTAACGTTTATATTGCTTATATTAGGTTAGCTAACTTACTATGTCATCATAGGTGGAAAGGTCAGTAACGTATAGACAACCCCTTTGGTGTCCATGAGCGACAATGGTTGCATTCCATCAGATTTATGTTATGACGTTTTGAACCGTATACTTTTTCTAGAAAATGGCGGAAAACAAACAAATAAGCATGGCCGCGAGCTGCATCGCGCTTCGCGGCGTGAAGATCTTCCTGAACGCCAGCAAAGCGGCGGCGGCGAGGAAGGCGTCTCCGCCCGTGGTGCGGCGCAAGCCCAGGCCACCAGCACCCGGGGCCAAGCCGTCGCAGAAGGTCTTCGATGCACTGGTCAAGAGTACCAAGTTTAACAAGTGAGTATATTATGAAGTGTGTAGCGCAAGATTTCAACTAGCAGTAGTATAGACCTAGCCTGACAAGAATTTAGTTACATAGTACTTAAATAATTATTGTACTCGTATTATTGCATCTCACGCTACGCCTCCCTGAACGACGTCCTACGACAGGCCCTTGCCTCCGTCGCCGTGCTGCCATCCTATACAGCCGAATGAAATGATATCGCACATGACGACGGCAAGCGCCCGTATGGTACGACGCTACTTCCATGGAGGTTGGGTAAAACTCGCCATCCAACGGGGCAACGCTGGGCACCACGTCAACAGAAAATTACCTTGGGAGCACTTTTATATTTAGGTTACTCTTAGGTCTAGTTCTTTTGTTTTATAAAGATTGTTTTTTAACTTAATGTCAATAGCTAAATATTAGTTTTTTTTTTAATTATTTTTGGAACTTCAAAATCTAAATACGTAATCGGAAATTAAAGGAAATAAAGAAATATTGTAACCAGTAATATCTACAATAACAAAACACGCATGTCAACCTATATTACAAGCGTCAGAAGCACCACGGGCGCACCATCGTACCCCAAGCTTAGTATGCTTTTGCTTACCGTAAATCAAACAAAACACACCAATATGCCCCTACCATAACTCATCACTCATGTCTAATTCATGCAAATCAGCGTGTTCAACGTCTTTCAGACTCATAGTAGCACTCCTCAACTAGCTCCATTCGCATTTTCAGTTTCAGCAAGCCCCTCACTTGTAGCGTTACCACGAGCTTCCTCGTGTGTTGAGTCGAGTTGAGTCACTCAACGGGCGCGCTTGCGGCCGGTCGCGCCATGCCGCATCGAAAACTGAAGGAAAAGACGCTCGATAGCTTGCACAAATGCACTAATTTTACTAAGTGAGTGCACTTTTTATGTCGTTCTATCTTTTTAGTGTTGTGTGTATCATTTAGTGTAAGGCCAGTGTTTTGATAAAAAGGCAAATTAGGTTAAAATAGTAAACAAATGTTTTTAAATTGTTTAAATAAACAGATTGAAGTTCATCGGGAATACTTCAATGGAGCGAATGAAATCTATAATATTATTTCGATAAGCCTCCAGTTAACTCTAAAAAAATTGAATATTTCCTCAGAGATGCGAATTCTGTTTTATTTCTAGAAATGTTTACAAATTACCTAAACTTTAATGCCCACTCAACTTCAATACTTCGGTAAAATTGTGAATAACTGGCCAAGAGCATGTCGGACCATGCTCAGTGTAGGGTTCCATAGCCGTAACTATAATGTAAAAAATACGATGTAAAAAAAGTACAACAACAAAAGAGCGTATCTTCATAGCAATTACGTCCTTTTGTTGAGAAGCGCAGTTTATCGGCAATAACTCAAAAACGGTTAATCCGATCTTGTTGAAAATAATTTTCGTTGAAAGTATTAATTGAGCGTTATCTTTGTAATTTTTTTTATATTTTTCGGACCCACGGTTTAGAAGATAGAGGGGGGGGGACACAATTTTCACAACTTTCGGAGCGATTATTTCCAAAGGTATTCACTTAATCAAAAAAATTACTTAAGAACCTTAAAATTTTTTCAAAAGAGCTGTCGAACTATGTACCACACGTTGACATTTTGTGAAAAATTTTTTTTTTAGCTTCTGTTACATGTATGGAGTGCCCCCCCTAGATTTTTTTATTTTTATTATTTAACTACCAAACTTAGTTGCGGCATCTACAAGACATCTATATTCCAAATTTCATCAGTATAGGTCTTGTAGTTTTTGAGTAAAATGCCTGTGACATACGGACGGACGGACGGACGGACGGACGGACGGACGGACGGACGGACATGACGAAACTATAAGGGTTCCTTTTTAGCCATTTTGGCTACGGAACCCTAAAAAGGGTCAGAGATTGAAGTGTAACCAAAGTCCAAACCAAAAGTGATAATACCAGGAAGCTTCTGTTGACGTACGAAGCAACGTGTCGAATTTAACGGAAATAAAAAAAACACGTATATATATATTTTTTTTAATAGTTTTTTGAAATTTTTAATTTTTTACTCGTGTGTTCTACAGCTCACGGAGCCACTAGTAAATAATATAGATCAATGGTGGGTAAAGTATGGCCATCGGGAGGTTTTAACACGTTCTCTACTCTGTCCCCATACAAAACTATCGGGCAATGTCACAAGTCCCAACTGTGCAATCAGTATGGGGAAGTGACCCCACGGTGGAAGCACGGATTTCTGAAAAAAACCTTCATGACCCCACATTGGGGGCATCGGGACAGGGACGGTCTTTCAAAATAAGTGGTTTATGGCCCGCATCAATAGCAATAAATGCAAGTTAGAGCAGCTAACTAGACTAACCTAACTTTTGCTATAATTCTGGCCCTTCTCAGAAATTTCTCATATTTTCTGCCCCCCCCCCCCCCCCCCCCCCCCTATGTTTGCCCACCACTGATATAGATGAATAAATGCAGGTATGAACTCGAAGCCCTGTACACGATGTACCGCAGCCTGGTCGCGGCCGCTCAGTCCGCCGCGCCGGCCCCCGGCATCGGCCAGCCTGCGCCGAAGACCGACGTAAGTACCACATTCATCGGCAGCTTATATACGACCCACTGCTGGGCGCAAGTCTGCTCTCATAGATGAGAGTGAATGGGCTGTACTCCCCACGCTGGCCCAGCGCGGGTTGGGGACTTCTCATACACTTTTAAATTTACTCGCGGATTTATGTATGCTACTAATTAAGTATGGACACTGTCCGGAATAAATCATTTCATTTCATTTATGTAGATTTTCTCACGATGTTATCCTTCACCGACTTAGGCCGCGGCCCCATGTCCACGGCAGGGGGGCGCGCTATAGAAACTGTGGACATGGGGCCGCGGCCTTAGTAGCCTTACCGAGTTTCGCAAATTCTAAGATCCCTATTCCACTCTGCACTGTTCGTGTATCCTGTTTGACCACAAGTTTAGCCTAGTGGGACAATCTTACGCAAACTGACCTAGTCCCTGCAAAGCTAGAGGTCCCGGGTTCAAATCCTGGTAATATGTATGTATGTATGTAAACTCTTTATTGCACAAAATAATACAAGCACAGGGTTACAAAATAAAGGTATATGTACAAAGGCGAACTTATCCCTTTAAGGGATCTGATATGATATTATATGTGTGTGCTGAGCACGAGTATTTGTTTCTGAGTCTTGGATTTATTTTATCTAAATATATATTTATCTATATCGTCATCTAGTAACCATAATACAAGCATTGCTTAGTTTGGGACTAGGTCGATTTGTGAAAGATTATGCCCACAATATTCTTTTATTTATCCTATCAAATAGACACATCTTTCAGCTAAGGGGATAAACAAATGGAACAGACAGTTATCCTATGTTCTCATTGTGCTATTATATTTAGGCGACCTCGTTGCGGGCACGCAAGCTAGGTCGGGCTTAGGGCTATGAGTTAGGGCTTGACTGTACATACTTATCGCCATTATAGTAACCGTGTAAGGTTTCAGTGATATGGCTATGTGTCGGTTTCAGGGCGTTTCGACCGCGGCGGTTTTTTCACCCGTGTTCCAGCAAATATAGCAGCGGCGGTGATCACAGTTTACTTTTATTATAAACGATAGATGGTATCTAGGTTACGCATACACATGATTTAATCAAAAGTTGTCGTCACTCGATAGTCCTCCGGCCTGAAGGCTACAGTGTACTGTAGCCCTATTCTCTAGAGAGTTCTTCAAGAGGAGAGTGAATAGGTTTTAAAAGGGTCGGCAACACGCATGTAATGCAGAATGCTCCTGGCGTTGCAACTTGCAAGCGTCCATAGGTTACGATGACTGCTTAGTGCTTAACATCAGGCAGACCGTATGCTTGTTTGCCACCCTAGTAGTATCAAAAAAGGAAGAAAGGATTTTACCCCATTGTTTTTACCCAAGTTAAGCCTGGAAGCAATTTGTACGGCGTAATAAATAGTTTGGCCTGAACAAAAACTTCGTGACAATCGCGTGCGTCTTGTTGATAGCTCCATTAGGATCTAACGTGTCACTACTAGTAGTAAAACTAGTTCAGAAAGTACTTTTTGCTACCCAAAATAATGTCGATTTACAAATCAATGTCTTAAATCACGGAATAAAAAAAACAACTCTTTTTTATGTATCTGCAAGTGTTAATGTTGTTGGTGAATAAAGCTAAGAACTGTGAAATATGAGCGCAATCTCGCCAACAAACTGTCTTAGCAGTTTGGCTAGTTAGTTGTAAACGTTTAGTTATGTACACCTTTTTGTAAAGAAAATTGTAGCGTACACCTAAAAGCAAGAAATGTTGTTGATTTTGAATTTCAACTGTGATTTCTAAAACTGTTTTAAACAGATTTTCTTACTTTGTCACTTCATCTTACTATATCGATCTTCATCTTACTTTCACATCTGGTAAAAACGCAGCACTTTGACGTTTTTCTCTACGTTTTTAAATACGAGTTTTTTTTTCAAAGTAATGACGATATGTGGCGTATCGCCATATTTTTGGTATCATTTTCCAGACCGGCGAAAACAAGAAACTCTTTCTAGGGAAACTGTGTCAAATCCTAATATAAAATCCAAAAACAATTACCTACCGAGCTTACAGACTAAATTTTAGCTTTGTTGTAAAAAAATAAAGTAATTGCTCAGACATACTATAGAATAAATGATTATAATTATGTACAGATAGGGATGTTTTTTTTCGTACGTTTTGCATATTTATATTTCGAGTAATAATAATTTGTAAAGCAGTTGTCAAATTATGATATCGTAAATTTATGAATATTGTATATTGTTTGAAAAAGTAATACTGGTTCTTTTCGAGCAGAAGTTTTACCTTGTGGAAAGTTTTGACATTCATCTACATTTTTCTATACCTAAATTGAAGAATAAGAAAACTTTGACTTTGGGCTATCGGACAGTCATATCCAAAGAGTCTGTGTACGAAACAAATGTAAAATAGCCGTGACAAAATACTCAAAACGCCCCTTGTCCCAATACAAGGCTTCCTTAAACATCAAATGCAATATTTTTACCCAAGTGTAGGTAGGTAGGTACAATCGTACCGATGTTAATAACGATTACTTTCTCTTTCCAACAAAGAACGATGTAAGTGGCACTATAAATCCTTTAAGTTACGCTTTTTTGCGTAACTTGGTTACTATGTGTAATAAAATTCGCCAGTAGCGAATCAGCAATAACTGTCATACGAAAGCAAGCAATTTTTCGAACAATTCCAGGAATTGCGTGAGTCCACAGCATGATACATTTCCGTGGTTTTATGAGAGATGCTAAGGCATATAAAACATCGGGCTTAAGTTAGGTACCGTGGAAAGGAAATGATCTGCAAGATACAAACGCTCGATATGACTGTTTATATTGTGTGGTTTATACACCGTGGGTACGAGTAACCCGACCAACTTTAACCACGTATTCCTGATGGTATTACAAGTAAATAACGTCATATCAACATAGGTCGAATATTGTCATTTTACATTAATAGTCTTATGGAACAAAACAAATCAGTAAATTCAGCCCCTCGTTATAATATAAACATGTCCTTACTGGAGGAAAAGTTATCAAAAAGAAAAAAAAAGCTAAAATGGAAACGAAAGTCAATTTTTTGGCCTCGTAGTCGCTTACCATCAAATACTGCGAAAGTTAATTGCTGTTTAGTTAAAGGATTTTAAAAAAAATAGTAAAACTATCTTAGGCACATTTATTATTAATTTAAAAAAATAATGAATATCTCTGAAAGTAAGCGTTTTTCGACTATACATCACATAACTTTTTTTTACTCCTAATAGTTTTTAGAATCTATAGTCAAAGTTTGTCGGGTTACTCGTACAGTCACCATCAGATATATCTGAGCTGTCAGTGTAGGTACTCATAAATATCTGAACACGGCTCTATTTTCATAGATTCAGATATTTATGAGTACACTGACAGCTCAGATATATCTGATGGTGACTGTACCCACGGTGTATACAGTTTTTAGTACAAGTTAAGTAGTGTTCTAGATATTTCTTGAGGACATCACCAAAAATGTGGCTAAACGCTGACGTTAGTCCATAGTCGTTAATCGCCATAATAACGGCGTTTCCGGTTAATGTGGCCCCAGCATGATAAAGTATAAGATTCGTATTGGTGGCACCAGTTGGCAGCACCTTCGTTGTGCACGTTCCCTATAGTTATGTTATGATTGTGAAGTCAAGTGTACATACTGCATTTTTCTACGTTAGATAGGCCAACAGGGACACACGCAAAGTTATATTGACAAACTTTTTATGCTGACTTGACTATACCCCATATTTATGATAGCATTATTGTCTGTATGATGATCAATAAAGTAAATTGGATGGAAGCACGCTTGAAGACAAAGCGAGGCTAAGAATGCAGTAGGTATGTGGGTCGAATATTAGGCGACAGATTAATACGATATACTTTATCAGCATTTGGTCAGCAAAGCTTTTCGGGTAAAGCTCTGCTGACCGAGCGGGCGAGCCGAGCTAAGAGCAGCTTTCAGCTCGCGCCATAATGCTTGTGTGTCCGTCTCTGCAGCGGATCTCCGGCTGTACTTCACAGGGCGCATTTCTTAACCGATTCTCGTGAATTTTTGTGAGCAGGTTCGATAAAAAGTCGGGGCCAGTTGTGCTAGCTCGGCTGAACGTCATAAGGCAGAGTTTCTTAAACTCTGGTTCCCCGGCTCGTATCATGGACTCCTTAGAGGCTCTCGTATCGCGGATGGTACGAGAGCCGGAGGTCCGTGGCTATGCATACAATTCAAACTTTCATGTGCACTTGATTTTCTTTTTCTCTGATTGTATTCGGAAAGGGTCTGTAACTTTTTCGAAATAAGTTAGGGGGTCCGTGACTAAAACAAGTTCAAGAACCTCTGTCATAAGGGGTTGCGCTACAAGCTAAAAGCTTTCTTAGTGTTGCTAGAAGAATAGTTTTTTGCACTTTTCTACCTGTAAGATTTTGATCTAATTATCTGCAGGGCATTGACCAGAGCACCTTCCGCGATGTGATGCACAACACCTTTGACCTGGTCACCGAGGAGGCCATCCTGGAACGGATCTGGGTCACCTGGGAGCGGGGCCCGACGGGAGGCGAGGGGGCCATCAGGTACTTGTGTGATGGACGAATGGAACAATACCTCTAGGGTACAGTACCTTCAGCGTAGTAATGCACAACACCTGTGACCTGAACACGGAGGAGGCAATCCTGGAGCGGATCTGGGTCACCTGGGAGCGGGACCCGATGGGAGGCGAGGGGGCCATCAGGTGCTTGTGTGATGGACGAATGGAACAATATAGAGCATAATAATAATAATAGGGGACAATGTTACACAAATCGAACTAGTCCCATAGTAAGCTCAATAAGGCTTGTGCAGCATATACCACAACATCTTTGACCTTGTCACCGAGGAGGCGATCCCGCAGCGAATCTGGGTCACCTGAAAGCGAGGCTCGATGGCGAACGAGGGGACTATTCTGCCGTCCTAATTCAAAAGGACGCATGTTAAAAAAAAAAAATTTTTCCATTCTTGTATAGAAAATATATCAATGCATCATATGATTCCAAAACGAAATCTTAGTTTATAAAATTTTCCTAAAAGTCATTAAGAAAATTTAGCACTCCTCCAAAATCATGCCATTTCCACAGCTGAAATTGCTTGTTTCTCAAAATCTGAGATGCGTCCTTTTGAATTAGGACGGCAGTATTAGGTACGTAATACCAAATCGCCACAAGTACTTGATATAATGGCATAGTCATCTCACGGACTATATTCCTTTACAGCGCCTGGTAGACAAAGTACATTCTAAACCACTGGCATTAAAAGCATGAAACTTAGTACAGACATTCAGTAGGTATTAAGAATATTACAAGCTTTTATTTAGTTTCACCTGTGTATGTGTGACTGCGTGTCTGTGTGTCTGTAATTGAATCTTGTAAGTTAAATTTGAACCACTGCCCGATTTCCGATTTAACTGAAATTTTGCATGAGCTGATCTGATGATGGAGCCGGATAGTAGCCATAGGATCATCTTAAATTAGATAAGATAAATTCACAGTGTTAGGTTAGGGCTCATTTGATTAGTTTTTACGTGCCGTTTGCGATTATACTTAAAAAATTACAGTCGCCAATAAAGGAAATTTTCCTTATTGTGCTATTCGAATTGCATAAAACAAAATTATGTCACAAAAATCATGCTAATATTGCTAATTGGCTAGGTAAAGATTTTCAAAGGTGTAGTTTATACTTTTTTCGATAGGCCTTATCGTTAAGGTCCAGAAAATATCGCTACGTACTGCATTTTAATTCCCTGTAATTTTTCCAAAATATTGTTTTCAATTCTCGATTTGACACTTGAAAAAAGGGACGCTGAAATGTCGCGTGTGTACATCGGTATTAACAAAATACTACTTTACTTACCCGATTGAATCCCCGCCAGGTTTGAAGCTTGGGCGCGAGGGCTGAGCCGGCTGCTCCGAGGCACGGAGGAGGAACGCCGCGCCCACTGCTTCGCTGTCTACGACCTCAATGGTGACGGCTGGATAACGAGGGACGAAATGTTCTTGCTGTTGAAGTAAGTTTCTGCAGCTGTTGGAAATTCCTGTTTCTAATAACTAACAGGAGCATTGTACACAAGTTTGTTACGGATCAAAATTACTTCAGGAGATAGACGTAAAATGCTGCCTTTCCCCTTCCATTCAATATAGTGTAAAAGTGACAAGTCATATAAGTACGATTGAAATGTAAACTTCGTTTTCACACCCGTAATAACAAACTGACAGCTATACATCAGGACCCTACTCGACAAAGGCGCCAACTGAGCACACAAATGGCAGCACTCGTTGAAAGAACTCTTCAAATATTATAGCCGCATATATAGCTATTTCAGTATTTTTATAGTAATGAAAACATAAATATTGCTTTGCTAATCCGCGATGTGATAACGTGTTAGTCAATTAGTGTTAGCCTGTTATAATTGACTAACACGTTATCCTATCGCGGATAAGCATAGCAATAGTTTTGTTTTAATTAACATATATATCCGCAAAGTAACGTGATGCAATCAAGTTTTATAGTAAATAAGTCATGCATTTTTATAATATCTCGTGGATTTGTTAGTGTCGTGGATTCAGTGTTTGACGGTCTTTTTTTAAGTTATCTTGTATATGTTTCTTGGAGAGTTTCTGGTTGATCCGGTAAAATACCAGTGGATCCAGTAAAATGACATCCTTTCATTGCAACTACTCCATTTTATGTTGAAAATGCGTTCAAGCCATAGAAATGAGCTGAAATAGGCTTAATATTTGTATTCCAGGAACTCGCTGCTGAAACAGCCAGGGGACGAAGACCCCGATGAGGGAGTGAGGGATCTAGTGGAGCTGGTCCTTAAGAAACTGGACATCGACAGGGATGGCCGTGTGTCGTTCGAGGATTATCGGTTTGTGCCCCTTCATACACGTTTTAGGATTCCGTAGTCAACAAGGAACCCTTATAGTTTCGCCATGTCCGACAATCTGTTCGACCGTCTGTCCGCATCTTAACTCAGATATCTTTACAAAATTGAGTGCTATAGCTTGGCAACTTAGCCGCCAACACGAACGGGGGCCTCTGGAAGCTGCCTCCGTCGGTCGCTGTTCGTGTTGGCGGTAACTTGTGTAAGCGGTTACGGCTGCACATAAAATAAAACACACATGGGAGTGTCACCAACGAAGTTGCCAAGCTATAGTAAGCTGGTGCTATTTTACGTGCCTGGCTAAAACCCTACCCCCATATACAAATATTATATTCGGATTTACCCACTATTGAATACATAACAGACGTTTATCAGCTGACGACGATTATAAATGCCTTCCATTCTTTTACAGGCAAGCCATTGAGCAAGAGCCATTACTGTTGGAAGCCTTCGGCCAGTGCCTGCCTTCGAAAAGACATTCGGCGGCGTTCCTCCGCACACTAGTCACTAAGTGAACTTAACATAAGAGCATTTTTATACAAACTGGGTTTAAATCATAATTTTTCGTTTCTTTTATCTTTATAAAATATCATATAAAAGCCCGCCTCGGTCTTGTTTTGCGTGTTTTTTTTCTATTTTACAAGCTTTTATTTAGTTTCACCTGTCCCGGTGTCTATTTGTCTGTCTGTAATCGTGTAAGTTAAATTTGAACCACTTCCCGGTTTTCGATTGAGCTAAAATTTTGCAAAGATAAATTTAAATCAGATGACAATGCAATATCATCTTCTATATAATTCTGTGGGTCTAGTGAAAAGGGATACAAGTATAATTTATACCAGGACCAAAAGGTCACAACTCTATAGTATGACTAAAGCTCTTTTGCTCCTAGGTTAAATGTGACTTGTACCCTTTTTCACTAGACCCACAGATATATATGAAAGGCAAAGTTCTAATTGACTCATTAACGCACAGCCGAAACTAATGAAGCCAGCACCTTGAAATTTTCACAGTAAAATGTTCATATGACGTAGGTGATAGATAAGAACGGATTTTTCGAAATTCATCCTCTAAGGGGTTCAAATAGGGGTTCAAAATTTGTATGGGGACTATATATTTTTGAAGTAAGACATTTGAAACTTCATGTATAGACTTTTCATAAGAATTATAGAAAAATAGTTTCACTGTTTTTTGCAATTTATCTAGAGGGGTTTAAATAAGGTTAGAAAGTTTGTATGGAGTATCTACGATTTTTTAAGTAGGAGGTTTGAAACGACATGTTGTTAGACCCTTCATTACAATAAAAGAAACGTGATTTCACCGTTTTTCGTAATTCATCTTCTAAGGTTTTTAAATAGGGGTTGAAAGTTTGTACTTGTCGGGACTCTACGATTTTTTAGTAATATAGATATATAAAGAAAAGTGATTCCACCGTTTTTCGAAATTCATCCCCGAAGGGCTTAAATAGGGGTTTAGAGTTTGTATCGGGAACGAATGATTTTAAGATGAGGAGATCTGAGACTTCATCTCCACAATAAGTCAAGAAAAGTAATTTTATCGATTTTTGATATTCATCCTGCAAAAGAGTTAATAAATAGAGGTTGAAAATGTATATAAAGACAGAACCAAAACTATTAAATCAAGCAATTTTACGTTTGTCATTTATGTCACGCAGAAATCATTAGCACAAGAAATCATTTTTGGAAGTACATTCTTGAAAGGGTTTAAATAAGGGTTAAAAATTTGTATAGGGACTATGCATTTTTTTTAAGTAACGGGCTTGAAAGCAAATGTGATAGACAACATAAATACAAGAAATCAAAGTAGAAAAACTAAATGGCACTCACCTGTGACTAGACCGGGAATCGAACCCGCATTAAAAAACCAATGAAGAGACAAAATGTTTCTTTCATATAAAGTAATGTATAGACTGTTAATTAAATTTAAAGACAAGCGATTTCGCCATTTTTCAAAATTATGTGGTGTGGCATAAATAATTATAATGAGCGTTACGTATATTTATTAGTAACCCTTTGGTTACTAATAAATATACGTAACGATAATTAATACCTATTCTTTATTGCATATAAAAGAAAATTACATAAAAAGCGTTTTAAAACTAAAACAATATTTATACTGCACGGTAAACAATCGGCAGTAAAAATATAGTACATTATACAACTAGGGTGGTAATACAAAGAAAGGCCGAGATCGCAGAAGTTTGCGGCCCGAGCTGCAAGCGAGGGACGTAAATATGCGATCGAGGGCTTTCTTTATTTACCTCCCGTGTTGTATACATCATTTTATGTCGACACTTGGCCTGGTGTGGCATAAATTAAATTGTGTATGATTAAGTAAATATGTTTATAATGTTTATATATTATGTAAATAAATAGTGTCTAAAAATATGTCACTTAACCACTACTTAATAAGTAATTTAGTCAAATAGCCCACCCCGCGTCACTCCGGGAGCAAAGGTGCCCATCACGCTCGCCGCACCCATCGCATCGGCAGTTATATTGATACAAAGCGGTTTCTTTCAATATACCAATCACATGTGAATGCGACAAAGTTCAATTCTGGTACCTATATAAGGTTCTAATTTATTAGTTGCAGATATTTTTACAGCTGATAGTACTCGGTCTCTGGAGTATATTAAAGCATGAAACATTATAGTTTTTACGATGTTTTTTTGGAGAAAAAGGAAAAACAAATTTGCTACGTAATAACACCCTGTTAATGTGATTACTAAATGAAAACTCTTTTTACGTACCACTTAACTGTAGGTACCGGCCACTTCACGTCGATAAATGACATTTGCAGTTTTCCCGCCGAACCGTTACGACAAACAATTGTTGACATGACAGATAGTGTGATTGTGACATGTGATAATGCACATGGTGATTTTTTTTAGACGAAATTATAATTAATTATTCTGTTAGGTAAATGAAATCAAAAAAGTTATATGAAAATATTTCTTAATTTCTATTTAAAGTTAATTATTTTAATGTAAAGTATAATGTGTTAAAATATCTGCAACTAATATATTAGGACCTTATATATCATTGTTAATGTTTTTGTGCTATTAATGATCTAATTTTTTCTGTAGTAATCTAATAGTGTCTAGGTATATAAACTGCAGGGAGATTTACATTAAAAAGATATGGAAAGACGACAAGAGTATATCGATGATGACGATTTCATTATGCAAGCACAATTAGAGCTTTTGCATAATGAGATTAGCGTCGGATTTTTTTTTAGAAAACCTTCGTTAAATTAAATGAACGGTTTCATTTGTTTTGAACTTTGAGCGACTTGTACTTTATTAATACATATGTACCTAATATGCATGGAGGATGCATATAAAAATATTATGACCACCAATACAAGCGATGATATCACTGGTCATATTAATATGTATGACCTCCAATAAACGGGGGGGGGGGATAGTTAAAGTAAATTACCTGTAGACCCACTGTTTAGAACGGTAGGACAAAGGGTAAAAAAATTACCCGTGGACCCACCAGGGGGACATGTCGGTGGGACCACGGGTAAAAGGGGTGGCGAAACCGCGGGTAAATGCTAGTAAGATACGAGTATATTATTTAAAAGTATCTGAAACTGTTTTTATTTTCGGTAATGGCAAATTTCATGTTCTTTGAAATCTACAAGGTAAAGTTCGATATGAAAGGAAACAGTAATCATAAATTAATTAATTTTAATAAACAACTTAGTGGTATGTTGCACTTTTTTAATGATTACAAAGTAAATGGCACATTTAACAAAAGTGTATCTACATTGTCGTTGTACTATTGTACAATCTTCGATGCGCAATTTCGCCTAACACTTCGTCAATTTTGATTTCTATGAGTCGTTGTTAAGAGGAGAAAAATGGTGTCTCCATTTTATCACGATAATTTTCTATATGTGCGTCTGTAGCACATATTGAAAAATGACCAATGATTGTTTAAAAGCCTAACTGTTCTTTGTTTATACATCATAGGCTCTTTCGTCGTTGGGCGTAACGACATAGGATGCTGGTCTATAAATGATATTGCAAAGTTTGGCAGTTATTCGTGAGGGTTGACCCCGGCTCCTATGAATCTGTGAAGGATCCTGAGGGCAGACGGTGCCAAAAAATGGGCGAAGAACTGGAAAGAGAAAAAAAACAAGTTGAACCTATTTCTATTCAGTGGCTAGTCATTTTAAATGCTCATCGATTAATTGATGACAAAGTAACAGTATACATTTGTAGTACACATAATGTTTCTTATAAGTATTCATGCCATGAACATGAAAAACAAAAATACAAAATGTAAAAAAAAAAGTACCTAACAAAAAATAACACACGTCTACAAAAAAAGTGTTACTTACGTTTTTGTGCACATAGGTTGCACAAATTCAGAAGTCAGTCATACGCGTATCAGATGAGCTCTTTTTTTTGAAGGTAAACCGACACTAAATGTAACTTTTATTTGTAGACTGTAGCGATAATGGCGATTTTTTTGAAAAATTAGAGCTGATCTTGAAAAACTTTTTACAGGCCCGTTACTGTCATTACCAAACTACTTTAAAAGCATATTTATGTATATAAAAGGCAACAAAATCGCTGTTGACCAGTGAATGAAATATTAATTTATATTGTATGAAAAGTAAAACAAAAAGAAATTCGAATTTAACAAAAAGCGATATACCTACTAGGTAGCTTTTGCTGACGTACGAAACAACGTGTCGAATTAAACGGAAATAAAAAAAACACGATGTATAAGTAATCGATCAAATAACTGACAAAAAGGATTCACAAAATAAATAAATTATAGAAACGAATACGTAGTCTGGTAAAAAGTTTTGTACGAACTTTTTGCTTCTATTTTTTCAGAAATCTCGTAATAACAGTTAAGTACCTACCAGTAGCGTGGCGTCCAAAGAACTCGATTCCTACCGGCTTGCCTAATATCAGGCGTTTGAGCACCTTATTCTACACCTCTTAAGGAAAATGTACGCCAAATCTGCACCGGCTTGCCCAAGGATATCTTTTACGCCACGCCACTGGTACCTACCTACATAGGACCGAACCGCCCGCTAATTTTGTACAGATCGCGGTGATCTGTACAAAACTGACAGGCCTGAGATAGCGTTTTAGCCAGCTCCGTTTAGACCAATGGCCAATGTTGCAATCCAACAAACAATACATATTTTCTAAATTAACAATAGAGATCATCTAACTTTTTCGCGAAAGTTTTACTTTTTATTATTCCAATAATTACAAATTTCGATGACGATCCTTATTGGGAGACATGATTTGATTATTATTTGCTAATTCTGTTTTTTATGTTTTGCCACTGTGACATTTACTACCTTTATCCTTGTATTTTTGGTTTTAACGATCATGGCGTGAATACTTATAACTTTGTCTGTACTACAAATTGATACTGTTATTTTCACATGAAATAAATGATCTAACCTTATCCACATAGAACAATTTGTGAGGAATCGTGATCTGCCAAATATCCCTCCTCACAGCATCCACGATGAGGTCCGCTGCCTCTCCCGGGTCTACCATTTTGTTGGCCTTCTGGAAGCGGATGCGAGGTCTCTTTGCAAGCCCCGTGTCCACTATGTACGGACAGATGGTGGTGAATTTGATCTGAGAAAAAAGCAATAGAATGTTACAAATAGAACGCCATCCAGAGACGCGCCGTCCGCATTGTCAACGATCCCATACTTACTGACGGTTTAGAAACGCTTAGCCTCCGGAGAGACTTTGCATCTCTCTGCGTCTTCTACCGTCTATATAATGGGGAATGTTCCAAAGAACTGTTTGGGTTGATGCCTGCCGCATCATTCTACCATCGCACCACTCGTCATCGGCAGGCGGTTCATCCCCATTTCATTGAAATATTACACTCAACAACGCGCCGGTTCTCTATGCAACGCAAAAAAATATGGTCAAAATGGTTCACTAAAACAAAACGTAGAATCTCAACTGCAAATTCGCAAACACATGCTGGGTCTGTCTGTGAGACCTATGTTTTTACCGGCTCCACAAAAAGAAGAAATTTCTTTTAAAAAATCATTTTTTGTAAATGAAAGGATATACGATATACGTCCCGATACTCCCGATTGGTCCTATTTTTTTTTCAAAAACCCGTTCTGATGACGGTATCCATGAAGAATTGAGGAAACTTTTCAAATACTATCTTCTTAAATGTTTCCTTGTCCAGCGCCAATCTAAACAGTTGCTCAACGGTTTTAATCCCTGTTCACTCCCTGAAGTTGCGGAGCCAAGGCATCTTACCCGTTTTACGTTTCCCGGGTACCTACATTTCCCATCATTATGGTCTGCAGAAGGGAAGAGCGATCATGCCGTAGTACATGTCCGAGCTAGGTGACCTTTCTCTGTTTGACAGTCCGGATACTATAGGCACATGTAATTTTTAAATACTATATTATAGGCAATGTTAGTGTCTTGTATCTCGTGAATTTACTAGTTGCTTGGATTCAATGTTTAACGTCGGTTATTTTGATACCGTAAAGGTATGTTCTTAATTTCTGGTCTTTTGAGTACATTCATCCTGTTTACGTACAACACTAGACTTACGTTACTCTTGCCGTCAGTTTCCTCATACAACTCGTTCTCCAGAGCCTCCATGATGCCTCGAATAGCGAACTTGGTTCCACAGTACGGTGCCAAATTGCTGGCGCCGCGAAGGCCTGCCATAGACGATAGTGCCACGATGTGCCCCTGGTTGCGCCTCCTCATTGCTGGGAGGAACGCTTGAAGCGTCTGGAATAGCGATACCTAATTTTAAAAAAGTGTAGGAATTTGGGGATATCCATCTATGTTTATATTGAAGTAGAGTTTTTGATTGGAGTGTCGTTGTAATTATTTTATCATTCATAATTAGCTCGCGAATGCTCTGAAGATTGGTGTAATGGTCTTTAAATTAAAGTTTTTTCTTCGTTGATGACTGAGTTTTTTTCTCGATTGTATTCGGAAATGGTCCTTAAAATAATTAAAATCTTTCAGATGGTCGGTGACTGAAAAAATATTGAAGAATCCTACCCATAACCACGTAAACATGAAAATTACTTAGTTAGAAGAAGCGCCACAAGAAAATCCACAGTCCTAATTATAGCTTTTGATAACTCGTATCCATCCATTTGAGACAAGCATGTTTTGCAACAACAAAGATATTTTCAGTGCTTTAGATGAGCAAGGAATCCCAACTACTGGTTCTGTGAGCTGAAAATTTTCTAAAAAACTGCTCACAAACTTTTAACAAGAATCGATTGAGAAATGCAACCTCTAGAGGAGAACAATCGGACATCCGCTAGACCAAGCTGAAACGGTGAGCTTCGCTCGCTTTGCTCGCACAGTCAATAAACATATAGGTACACCGATGAAGGATTCGTGGCACACAGGCATGTCAGTCAAAACACAACACACACACAGTCAAAATTCCACTACAAGTAAAAATAAGAAACCCATACCCAAAGGTTCCCAGTAACGTTGATATCAATGGTGGAGCGGATGTTCTGCTCAGTCCAGTCCAGGAACTTTCGGCAAGGCATGATCCCGGCATTGTTTACCAGTATCCCCACTTCTCCGACCTCCTTGGCCACCTTCTCCGCGAGACCGAAGACTGCTGAGCGGTCAGATACGTCACATCTGGAATGGAATTGAAGTGGTTACACTAGGGGGAATAGAATCAAGAGCCATGACTGACGCACAAGATGATGATGATGAATGATGGCACGGGATCCAGTAACGGTAGAGCTACAGGATTTATAATAAGTTGATATGATAGCAGAAGATATAACTAAAACGTTCCCGCGCTGGATGGCTATAGCGAGTCTTTGCGCAAGTGCGCTGTCTGCGCGAGGGTCGCCTATAGCCTGCCTCAGGCGTCTAGTGAGCGCCCTGTATGGGTCATACGCGCTCGAACCCCTCGGAAATGTGATAATAGTGTCCCAAGCTAAATCCTTAACACCAAATCTGATAAATCAACGCGGTCAGTGCATTTACAAGCGTCTGACGACAAAAGTAATTTCAGTTACGATTATTGATACAAAAGTCTAATATATCCATAAAAAAATAAACGTGACGGTAGCCGAAGATAGATTTGAACCAGCATCTCTGTTTTACCTGGACAACGTGCTAACCACCGCCTGGTCGCTTACCAGGCATGTCGAAATGTTCAATGTATTTGTAACAGCGTTACTAACGACCTTTGTATCGTTTTCTGTTTGAAAGGATTCAAGCATTAGCCCCACTTTAGGACATGCTCAGGGTGACGGAACCAGTAATGGACAAGAACCAATTATGGACATTTTTTCGTTAAATCCACATTTTAAGTAAAGGACACTACATTTTTAAACTATCAACACTATGTTCAGATAACTGATGGTTATAACTTGTAAGGACCATGAATAGTCGGCTATAGGCCATTAAATCTAAAACTGTGCTTAATATGTCCATGATTGATGCTGTCACCCTACGTAGCTTCTAAACACAATAGGCTTGCTTTAGTTTTGAGCTCTATATTAGTACTCACTCATATTTATACGCTTTGCCGCCATTGCTCTTGATCATCTGGACGGTATCGTCGTTGCCCTTGGGGTTGATGTCCACGCAGACCACGACGGCGCCCAGCTTAGCGAACCGCAGCGCCATCTCTCGCCCCATACCGTGACCAGCGCCTGTGATCTGTAAGGTAAGAAACGTAAAAATATACAAAATAATATGAGAACCTTTTCATCGACAGATTAGAAAATATGATATTTACTGTTTGTCGTTTTTGAATTAATCGAAGACAGTCTGTCTCGCTCTAACAAATTATAAAATGTCCAGCCAGCTTAGCTACTAACTAGACACTAAAGCTCGACTTGTCACCGTTCCACCTCACCGGTCCCACTCGCACCTCACACCTACTCCGGCTCCCAATTAAGCTGTAGGCCTATTTTAATATATACCTACTGCTCAATTCTTTCACTTCCACTTTACCGTATGTATAAGTATTGTTTCGTCGTTAGACGACTGAAACAAAAGTATCACAGTGGCGTGGCGTCAAAAATATCCTTGAGCACCCCGAAGAGAATTTCACATACATTTTCCTTACGAAAAGTACTTACAATCAGCTGCTCAAATGCCTAATATTACTAGGCAAGCCAGTGTGTAACTATTACCTGCCACGTCACTGGTAATCGCACTTTTTATATTGGTAAAAAAATACACTATTATATTGGTAGTTTCTTTCGGATACACTTCGAATTAACGGATCTTTTGTGTATGTAAATTGTTCCTTACCGCATGCTCGCATCTACACAGTGCCGCTCAAAACTAAAAACAGGTCGCCTTTTTTCAAAAAAAAATTTTCGATCATTTTATTCCTCGCGTCGAGAGTTCCTTATTTACATTTTCTTTAATTTTCGTAATTTTTCAGTTATCCATAAAAATAAATTTCAAGTTACTAGCTGTGCCTTTGAAGTTACAACCCGTTTTTTGACTATCCTGATAAATTTGTCAAAACATAGTTACTTGGTCCACTGGTCACTACTTACAAGGGTGATCTCCCCGCGGACATCCTTAGGCTGGACGGGCACGAACGTCCTGTAGATGCAGCGAAGGTTCTCCGCATGCATCTTGACGAGCGTCCATATTAGCTCCAGCACCAGCATCACGGTCTCCATCACGTCCGCCCTGAAATCAAAAGATTGGAAGCAGAGTGCTGTGAAAAACAAAAATAATTCCTCACAGGGACAGTGTTAGTGGCAGATATAAATTTGCCATCTCTAAATTCATCGTCAATGCCAAAAAAACACCCTCAAAGGGCTTCAAACTTTGAAGGGTGTTTTTTTTTAGGAAAATATGAGTTTGAGGTAAAATGACAAAACATGTGTCTATTCTTTTTTCATGTTTCCAACATGAAACCAGTAATTAACTAGAAATTTGCTTGAATTTTTTTCTGTAGAAGTTGGAGGGTTTAGTTACTTTTCAGTACTTTGAAGGACAATATCTCCTAAAAAGTTGAACTTGGGCAGCTAAAAAAAATACGTGTCTGCTATTTTAGACTACTCTATAACATAGGTACCTATATCAAAATGAATCTAATCGGAGTCGGACAGTTGGGCACTTTTCCTTGTAAAACCTGTAACTGACACCAAAATGTTGGTTGGGCGTGTAACGACCCGCATGACCAAGGACCTTAAAATAAATAGCCGGACGGAGCCCCGCTAACAAAGAACTGAAGCATGTCTAGTCCGCCGGTCACCAATGTGTGCGTCGTGCTGCTCGCAATAGGCAAAAACTAGTTGATGTGAGCTCGTAAGTACAAGCAGCCGGCTTACTAGAAATGGCTTCAGTTCTCTGTTGGCGAGGCTCCGTCCGGCTATTTCTTTTAGGATCCTTGACCGCGACTAATCTGTATACGATTAAGAAAAAGAAGCTTACATTGTACGCCGGTCGTCGACTCGCACAATAATAAAATTGCTGTAATTGCTGCAGTATTGACTGATAACCCATTTAATAAATCCTTAAATTAATCAATACTGTTCTTATCTTGTTACTACAGTATACAGCGTGTAGATATATTTATTTGACGCGGGCTTATATATAAAAAATTGAGACAAGATTTTATTGCTGACTGTACTTATTTACATAATCGCAAACTGCACGTCTAAACTAATCAAGTGAGTGAGCCCCAACACCGTGAATTTATCTTGTGTATTTTAGATGATCCTATAGCTACCATCCAACTTGCATTGTCATCGGATTTAAATATTCTTGCAAAATTTCAGCTCAATCGGAAACCGTGAAGTGGGTCAAATTAAACTGGCAAGATTTGATTACAGACACACAGCCACACAAACACCGGGGCAGATGAAAGTAAATAAAATCTAGTAAAAGATAAACACCTACAGTTGACACCATCCTGGCAATGCAATATTTGAATGAAAATAAAATTATTAACGTCAAATGTTCCTTTGACAATTAAGGTAACCTTTTTTGGAAATAAAATAATATCAATCGATAGTCAGACAAGATTTAAATAAAACGCCAAAATGTAGTTTACATTTTTTTTCTTAATCGGAACACCGTAAATCAGGTTTAAATTTTTTATCTTTCCCATACCTTTTACCATTTATTTTCATAAACTTTTTCATACTTTTGGATATAACAATCATATTAAAGAAATCACATTAGAAGAAAAAAGAAGAAAAAAAATGTGACGATTTAAGAAATTTTCCTATAGAGTCTGTGCGGAAAGAGAATAAATAGGATTTAGATTTGGGGGCGCTGTAATGCTTTTCTACCGTATTTGTCGTATTTGCCATACTGGTTAGGTTATTTCCGTTTTTCGCCACGCCTATTCTCTTTCCGCACAGACTCTAGCCATAAAATCGTGTCAGATATTTATGCGTTTTACGTGTCATCAAATATTATTACCAGTACTGTACAGCTGTGGACCCAAAGGTGATGCTCCTTGGGGTAATTTACATTTTCTTCATGTTGTATATACAATACTAGGTACCATAAGGGGTCACCCATATATTACGTCACACGCGTAGGGGGGAGGGGGGTCTAAATCTCTGAAAAATCGTTTGACGTAATTTGTATATTCTGAGACACTTTATGATCGTTTAAAAGTCAAACTTCGTGATGAAACATTTTTAAAATATTCAATATTTACCCGACTGCGGCGAAGCCCAAAGGATGTATGTATGTATGTATGTCCGTTCCTATGTCCGCTCCTAACTACTCAACGGCACAACCGATTTTGATAAATTATACATCATTAGATTCGTCTTGATGGAGCGAGTGTCACTGGGTATGAAGTTCGTTAAAATAAACAAAGTGGCCGATTTTATCCACTTTTAAAGTGCACCGCGGTCGGGTTTTTTTAGTAAAAATATTTAGTTATTTGATTGAGTAACTACAAATCAGATCAGAACAACAACAATTAATACCAAAAATATACACGCTGTATAACATAATCAAGATAACATAATTATCATTGCGCAAAACGGATGTACCCACCGATAAACTATTCTACGATTAATTACAACCCAATAAAATAAACAAATGTCTTCGGTTTTTACGATTTTCACTCATTGTAATAAATAGTATTTTATGCAACAGTTGTATAAGTGGGTTAAAAAAACGCGAATTGCGTAAAGACAAGAGACAGATAACAGTACAGGAGTAGAAAAACAATTTAAACGGATTAAATCAAGTATATTACTATTTTAAACGTCTTATTTTTAAAAATGTATTCGTTTCGAAACACTGTGGGATTAACTGCGACTGGAAAGAATTATATTTTAAAATAATGTTTTCTACTCATGTACTGTTATCTGTCTTTAACTTGGTCACGAACACTAATATAAGAACATACATAATATGAGTTCAGCGAAGTCTATACTCTATTCCCCATAACAGCACTAGTGTCGTTATAGTCACTTTACGTTATTGCTATCAGCCACAAACTTCTAGGTCAAGGATTAAGCGCTCAATTTTAACTTTACGGTAAAAATGCACAACAACCAACTTAACAAAAAATTAAATTCCTACGGTTTTTAAGAAAAACAAAACTTTCCGAACTAAATTCATTGATGCCAACATAAAAAAAAAGTATTTTTAATTTAACACGTTCACTGCGTTACGGGGCCTTCTGAACCCCGTACTATGCCGTCATTCAGTGCGGGGGAAAAAAATTGCGTTTACTCGCTGGTGCGGAGGCTGTATTTTTGGTATTTTTATGTCTACAACAGAAATAATTATATATTTGTGTTTCTATTTTAAAGTATAATCTAGTCATATATTAAAATGTACGGGGTCATATGAACCCCGTTCCGATCACAGAACAAATATTGTCTTCTTGTGCGATACGGGGTTCAGAGAACCTCGTATATTTTAACTGACCTGTGGGGGACGATGTGCTCAATATCGCTAGTGCAGTCATTATCCCAACACCTGTTATCGGTAAATTAGAAATGATCCATGGATTCTCCATTGAAGTCTAATGATAATTTTACAAAATACTGATCCGGAGCCAAAGAATATAGATGTTGAACACATTATATTTCAACTTGATGAAAAGAAAAAAAATATTTAAGCTATTATAAAAAAATACGGGAACCAATGAGTAGTCGCGAAGCAGATAATAAAGTAAAAAAAGTAAAAATTAAATGCAGTAAGTGTAAAAAGCAATGTGTTTAAGTTGTTATAACTTACTCACAACATTTAGGAATGTACAATAGTGTATCTTTAACTTTAAATTAATTTAAAATATCGTTTATATCTTTCCCATCACTACCAATACATCGATATAGATAAAGTATGTGCGTTAAGGGGTTCACTAAGCCCCGTAGTTTTTCAAATTTAGTGCGATACGGGGCGAAAAAAACCCCGTGCTTTCTTTTTATCATAATTTTTTGAGCTTTTATTGTAACTGCGTACGGAGAGATAGTAAGATAGGAAATTTCATACTTTGTAAATTGGTGCAAAAAAAATACGAAAAAATTAAAAATTCAGCCTTTTATAGCAAATCAAACGGACTAGAGTGTACGGGGCACTTTTATACCCGTAACGCACAAAAGTGTAAACCAATATGGGGTCGATTAGGCCCCGTAACGCACTAAAATTCTGGACGGAGATTTAGGTCGCCGCAGTGAACGTGTTAAGTATGTTTTAAATTAAAAAAAAAAATTACCATAGACACATACTGTCAGTCAAACGTCATATTTGCCTTGTTTCCAGGTTATGATTAATTTTGTATTTTATAATTTAAAACCTAGTCGTAGAAAAAGTATTGTATGCAACGTTGTATAATTAAATCAAAAAACGCTCATTGCGTCTCTATTTGCGATACTCGCCGCATTCGCGGCTCGTATCGCAACTCACGCAATTCGCATTTTCTGAACCCACTTATACTTAGGTACTGTTGCACAAAATACTATTAATTAGTTGTGTTTTTTTTTCTGTTTTTGTACTTGCCAATGGTTTTGCTTTGACACTTAGAGACCATTTAAATCTAAAAAAAGGTTTTAATATTAATTTATTTATGACACACCTGGCCATAAAGTGGCTTTTTCCGCACGCTACGCGTACGTAAAAAGCCGCTTTCTGACCAAGTGTAGACATAAAATTATGTACACAACACGGGAGGTAATAAAGAAAGCCCTCGATCGCATATTTAAGTCCCTCGCTTGCAGCTCGGGGCGCAAACTTCTGCGATCTCGGCCTTTCTTTGTATTACCACCCTAGTTGTGTAATGTACTATTTTAAGTTTATTTTTAGATTACTAAATATTGTAAACATTCTCATTTTGTATTTTGACGTTTGGAAATCCTTTACACCTCCAAAACATACCTAATATTTTGACAACGGAGACTCTATCTCCATTAATTTTACTATGAATTTATTTTCTGTTATTTTATTTGTCTTGTTTGGACGCCTAGAGAGACCCTTTACATCTCTATAAATGTAGTTTTAAGTTTAATGTAAAACGCTGGCAAAGCCACTCCGCGGGGGCGACATTCGGTAGTCCCGCGGCGAAATCGCAGATTGACCCACTCCTGTACCTCTAGCACAACTGTGACACGCGACTCTTTGTCGCGCGACAAATGCTACCTATCTCTTTCCATTCAATATCGTGTGACAGTGACAGGTGATGCTCTGTCGCGTGAGAAACGAAGTCGCGGCCAGTTATGCTAGACGTACTGGCTGTGCTCGCCGTCACCAGTTCGCCTTATGGAGAACTAGCATATACCCACGGCTTCGCCCGCATTGTTCCCGTTACTATCCCAAGCGAGCGGACTATTAACCGGGATATAAAATATCCTATGTTTCAATCCAAGACTTGGACTATTTGCATGCCAAATTTTAGCTCAATCTATCCACTTGTTCCCCCGTTATTAGGTAACAAACATCCAGACATCTTCACAAACTTTCACATTTATAATGGGATGGGATGGGATTATATTATAATTATAATTTATACATGTGAAAGTTTGTTAAGATGTTTAGACGTTTGGAGGTTTGGAGATTTGGATGTGTTTTACTAAATAAAGGGGTAACAAATTAACGCATTGAGCTGAAATTCAGTATGCACGTACACCAAGTTCTGGATTGAAACATAGGATACTTTACATCCCGATAAAGAATTCCCTTGATACAGTAACGGGAACAACGCGGGCGAAGCCGCGGGAAAATGCTAGTTTATAATATTAGTATGGGGAATTGATTTACGTTCCGTCTTTCGGGTTTGCCGTAGAAATAAATTAAACTAATTTTAATAACAAAATTTATTGCTTAATAACTACCTATGCGACGTAAATAATAATGATATATCAGTCATTCAGTCGTGAGGTTCAACTCCGGTGTCGAAGAAACGATTCAGGATCCGTAGAGCGGAGGGCGAGATGAGTCGGCTGAAGTACTGGAAAGAGACAAGTTTAATTATAGTACACTAGCATTTTCCCGCAGCTTCGCCCGCGTTGTTCCCGTTATTATCCCAAAGGAACTCTTTACCGGGATATAAAGTATCCTATGTTTCAATCCAGGACTTGGTCTACTTACATGCCAAATTTCAGCTTGATCCATCCAGTTGTTACCCCGTTATTAGGAAACAAACATCCAAACATCTAAACATCCAAACATCTTCACAAACTTTCACATTTATAATATTAAGTGGGATTACACAACTAGGGTGGTATAACAAAGAAAGGTCGAGATCGCAGATGTTTGCGGCCCGAGCTGAAAGAGACGGACGTAAATATGCGATCGAGGGTTTTCTTTATTACCTCCCGTGTTATATGGGTACATAATTTTATGTAAACATAAAATTGTGTATACGCACTTGGCCAGAAAGCGGTTACTCCAGTTGTGTAATGTACTATTCCTTATTACTTGATAATAAAAACGTACCCTATTCGCATAATGCATGTTGCCGGGAATGGAGACCTCATAGATGTCCCGTCTCACGGCGTCGATGATCTGGTCTGCTGCCTCGCCAGGGTCCACCATCTTCATGCTGCCCTGAAAGCGGATCCGAGGCTTCTTACACAGCCCAGTGTCCACCATTTATGGGCAGACAGTCGTAAATTTGATCTGAAAAAGTCAAAAGACGTCAGTGGCGTGGCGTAAAAGATATCCTTGGGCAAGCCGGTGCAGATTTGGCGTACATTTTCCTTAAGAGCTGTAGAATATAACGGCCGAAGTTGGACTACCTACTTGTTCGTCTTTATAGTTTGCTTATACATACTTACATTGTTCTTGCCCTCAGTCTCATCATAAAGCTCGTTGTCCAGAGCCTCCATGATGCCGCGGACGGCGTACTTGGTGCCGCAGTAAGGCACCAGATTCTTGAAACCCTGGAGGCCAGCCATGGAGGACATGGCCACTATGTGCCCGTGGTTGCGTCTCTTCATCGCCGGCAGGAATGCTTGGATCATCTGGAATTTATGAATTAACAGTTCATAATGTTTTATTTAATATCCAGTTTGTTTAAATTTAATATAAAACAGAAAAGATAAAATAAAACTGAATACTAGGCACATATAAGATTAATAAACGGGTAAAAGAGCATTTTTTAAATTGGTCGGCATTTTTATTGTGCAATTTTCTGACAATATTATGTTATTTCTTATTAAATTTTCTCAACATTTTCCTAGTATGTTACCGTTTTTTCATATAGGTACTTCGTGTACCGGTAACACAAAAGAAAGTTCCACTAATTTATGGAAATTTTGGGACACTTTTTTTTTCTGCTATTGGGATGGAAAGGGCTCGTAATTCTAAGTTGAAATAACATTAATTGTGTCTTAGAATGTTGTTCCGTTGATTTTTGGTAATAACAATACGGTTAAGATCATTGTAAACCTCATTAACTCCAATTATAAATTATCTGATGGTGACCATGATCCTCAGTTACGAGAGAACGATAAAAGAAAGAGAGAGACTTAGAGACAGTGGCCAAAAATGTCGACTCATAGCGAATTCAACACCTGCACAGCTCAAGGAACACTCCCCAGTACGTACATTCTGAGATTCCGGAGTCCTCCGTAACGAGGTACCGCAGTTAACGGTCATCTTAAAGTTTCAATAGGCAGAAATACGCTGGACAATGACTGGGTATCAGAAAGGTTTTCTCCATAAAAAAGGGTATTTTACTAAAGTCGCTGGTTTTAAAACCACGCTTGGAATTTAAGAGTCCACCGCTTAGCGACTTTGTCTTGACTGGCATGAGGACAAGACATAAAAGTCTTGTTCTCATGTCGATAAAACAACAATATAAAAAATGCAGAGATTAAAGAAAAATATAGTAGTACATATAGAGAAACCAGAAAGATTGTAAATAATGTTTTGGAAATGCTTCAGGCTCATCAGGCGTCAGCGTGAAAAAATGTACGAAAATAGATAAGTGAGAAAATGCTGCAACAATATTTCCGAACAATTGAAATGCTAACCGTTATAAGATACGAGTACACAGGCATTTTTGAGTACGGCAGCTTCATTGTAGTGAATTATGGTTATAATTATATATAAAACCAAGAGTAATGGAGCAGTAATCGAGCAGCCACTGCGGCGGCGGCCTGTAGGAAGTGAGGTAAGTATACTCGGTGCTTACTAGTTATATGTTTGTCCCGTTCACGGTGGAGCCTACCGGGTGTTGGAGGTCTGTTAACGGGAAGGGGTTTTGACCCTCGTTCCAGGTCATTCTTGGTGCAAAGGTTGTCCATCGCAATTCAACGCCGTAATGCGATTATGCGACAAGTGTGTTCGGCACCTTTGCGCCAGGAATGAACGCGGGGCAGGTTGTTTGACTAGTCAGCTACTACTTAATGAATTATGATTTGTAAATGTAAATTGTGACTGTGTTTATTGGAGAATGAACAATAGAATAATCCTATTAATTATAAAAAGGCTTTCTAGTAATCTTACCCAAAGATTTGCAGTGACGTTGACGTCGATGGTAGACCGGATTTTTTGCTCAGTCCACTCCAATATGGGACTGCTGGGCATGATGCCGGCGTTATTCATCAGGATAGACACCTCTCCAACTTCTTTTGTAACTTTTTCAGCAAGGCTAAAGACAGCAGCCCGGTCCGTCACGTCACATCTGAAGGTATACGAGCCTCAATTAACATTCAAGTGTTTTGCAATGTATAAGGTAAAAGATCATCCACATCCAATTAAGCGGCTTCTCACTTGCAAATGCAATTGTAAAAAAAGCTTAGTTCTTTCGCAACGTTACTTCACTTTTTTTTTTTAAATATAGGTTGATCCGTTCAATTACCCGTTTAAATGTATTTAGATAAAGTTTATTAAATAAAATTATTTACTAAACATTATAAAACTATTCTAGAAAATTAAAGCTAAACCTAATAAAATAAAACTATAAAAAGAAAACCCCTTCTAAAAGGTCTGCCTGCGGCATCGACCCCATGACGCTGGCAGCAAAAAGTTTATTTGACTTCGGAATATAGGTCGCCTCAAAAGATTTGCACGATGTGCCTTGGCACGTTCCGTGTCCAGATCTTCAGTAATTTTTCTGCAGTTAGAAAAACGTTTCACTAGTTTCAAATTCTGGGAATCTGGTGAAAAGGGCTACAAGTCACATAAACTAGGTACAAAAGGTCACAACTCTATTGTGAGACTTGAGCTCATTTGCACTTAGGTTATAATCATATGTGACTTGTACCAGTGGCTCACTCGCGGTTTCGCCGCATGGCTACTAACTAGTACCAAATTTTGCCCCTCTGTAGGGTCTTGACCAGAAAGATCATGCGTTTTGCGATGGATAGACACGACCAGATGCAGTGCCGTCCCGTAGTCGGACCCTAACGTCGATTTTGTTAGAAGGAGAAACTTATGTACGTAGTACAATAGGGTATTTGACAACAATCAAAATAAATTCATTAACTCTAACCAGCAAATTACGCTTCCAAAACAGCCCGGATAAAATCATTCAAATTTATTTTCGTGCCATCAACGATTTTACAATGACGAAAACTAAAAATAAGGCACCATGTTGAGCATGACGTCTCAAGATAGTATTTCATACTAAACTGCATATTTTCGGAGCGTTTTGAGACTTCATAAAAAGAAGCTGATTTGAACTGTCATCAAGTAGCCTATTGATTACCTGTGCTTGTACCCATTATCGTTAAACCCACACCCTCGCAGAATTGAACTTGTAAGGAAGTATTTAGGTAGTCAGTGGTAGTTTTAGAATGCAAGGTAATTACATAGAAGAAGCCTTACTCGTATTTATGCGCTTTCCCGCCATTGCTCGTGATCATCTGGACGGTCTCGTCGTTGCCCTTGGGGTTGATGTCCACGCAGACCACGACGGCGCCCAGCTTAGCGAACCGCAGCGCCATCTCTCGCCCCATACCGTGACCGGCGCCCGTGATCTATCAACAAATAATATTGGTAGTATTTCAAAGTCAAATTTACTTTTAAACCTGGCCCCAGTAGGCTTATGATGCTACGCTTTGTCACGCGATAAACAAATGATACAGAAACCGTTACTCTCACACACTATTTGTCAGAACGTGCGTAGTATCGTAATCAATATCAAGAAGGGCTAAGAAGAGGTACAGATAGGCAATGGGAAGCCTACATAGAGTACACTACGTAACATGACCTGTACGGAAGCGGCTTTCTGTGAAAAAATCTTAGAAGCTTGCTAATATTATATTGTGCGCCACATATAATTGCTTAAATCTCATATAACGCGTTATATTCATCCATTTTGAACAAATCTTATCACTTTCCTCCTCACTCCGAACGATGTTTCTATTTAATATATACTCAGAAAGTGGTGAACGGTGTGGGTCTCACATATTTTAAGTTAGTTTTTAAGATATTTTACTAAAAAAATTGTAGTGACCGTTTGTTCATCCAAATAAATAAAATAAAAAAAAAAAACGCGGTGTACTCGTAGTTAAAGATCAAAAGGAAACTTAAGCCCCAAGTTGCCTAGCTTCTTTACGGCTCATGGGTTATCCAGAAAATTCAAAGTTACTATGCTAATACTTTGAATTTTCTGTGGACATTAAATGAAGATTCATCATTTATAGTTGTTGTTGTAATTTGGCGGCATGGTGGTGTAATGGCGGAGCAAAATCTAAATTTAATGTGGGCCAGAGAGCGTTCTGTGAGGCGCTCTGATGGGGCATGAAGACTTAAGGTTTTATTATGGCTAAAACTGCCTTTTTTCGTCGGGCCTTGGAGCCGCCAGGCCCCTTGGCCCGCAATTCTGCAGCTGTAGGCGGTGGCCCACGTTGCCTACGCCTAACGCCGCCTCTGTGGGGGTGCCATAGCCTTTGGGGTCCGACTTTTGTTATTCTGGCAGCGTGCAGCAGTGTGCAGATACCTTTATCGAACAATCTCGACTTTTGTGAAATCTGGAGTTCTAATGATACCTTGACTTGTTACCTCCTTCATGTAACTTACGATGGTGATTTCCCCGCGGACGTCCTTAGGCTCGATGGGCACCAGCGCCCTGAAGACGCAGCGAAGGTTCTCCACATGCATCTTGACCAGCGTCCATATTAGCTCCAGCACCACCATCACGGTCTCCATCACGTCTGCCCTGGATTCAGTGGAGGATTTTTTTATCAACCTATTTTGTCCAAAGAAAGATAGCCTAACCTATAAAACCAGAATGATAGAGGTCAAAGTAGATGGCAAGGTTGTTGGTGCTGATATATTAAACGTTGCCATTAACCCCACATTCACATGCAAAGTTTTTTATTTTTTTTATTTAGAAGCTGACAAACTCGCAACCTTTATGGGCCGTGGCGTTCCCTGGGGTCGAACCAGGTCGCTAGCCGGATCACCCCGAGGGGTCGGACTGGGTGGGTCCCGGGGGCGCCTGGGGTCGAACATGCTAAGTTCCAAATCAATACTACTGGAAAATGGTAGAAATGAACCTGCAAGTTTTTACCGAAACTGATATTCTGACACATGTCGCTGCTTATGAGGAACAACGCAAAATATACGTAAATATCTCTTCAAGAATCTTCAAGACTAAGACCCTCCATAGTAGGTACCTACTATGGAGAGTCTAGAAGCAGGTACCACATAAGTATATTTATTTTATGTATGTATATATTTATGTATATATGTATATATATATAAATATATATATATATCCATTTATACAGTATCTAGTTTATTATTTTGTATGCCGTTTTTTTAAGCCTGACAAACTTGCAACCCTTGTTAGGTGTTGCATTGTCTCTGTCTACCCTGATCTTTGACTGGTAGAGAATACCTTACAGCATTAAGTCCGGCATTTGTAATGTCTTGTATTGTACAACAAAGTTTAAAAAAATTATAAACAACGGCCCAATGCAAAATAATTCTGCGTTGAAGTAGGTAGATTATATGCGGAAAGAGAATAGGATTAATTTTGGAGGGCGTTGTAATGCTTTTCTACCGTATATGCCGTATTTTCTGTTCTGTGGCCATACTGGTTAGGTTAGTTCCGTTTTTCGCCACGCCTATTCTCTTTCCGCACAGACTCTAGTACAGTACTTAAGTCAAAATAAATCTACCTACTTTCATGTTGGATTGCATTGCACCCTTCTTGCAACGACGTAACATATAACCAACAAACCTATATTTTGTGATACTCAAAGGCCTTAAAATAATAGCCGAACGGAGCTTCGCTAACAGAGAACTGCAGCCATTTTTAATAAGCCGCCTGCTTGTACTTAGGAGCCGCACTCACACGTCAACTAGTTTTTTCCTATTGCGAGCAGCACGCACACATAGGTAGCCGGCTTATTAGACATGCTTCAGTTCTTCGTTACCGAGGCTCCGTCCGGCTATTTATTTTAAGGTCCGTGGTGATATTGATACCACTTGAATGTGCACACTGCGCATAATATACGTACATATATCGTTTAGGTTAAGCTATCCATAAAATCTGCCACTTTGTCATTATTTACAAAAAGATTACGATAAGTCACATTAATCAGTATTTTACGTCTGGGTACAATGCACAATCTTTACATAACAGTGTCACTTTATTTAAAAGCTTAAAAGGTATTATTATTTATGCCACACCTGGCCATAAAGAGGCTTTTACCGCACGCTACGGAAAAAGCCGCTTTCTGACCAAGTGTAGACATAAAATGATGTAGGTACACATTACACAACACGGGAGGTAATAAACAAAGCCCTCGGCCGCAAACATCTGCGATCTCGGCCTTTCTTTGTTTTACCCCCCTAGTTGTGTAATGTACTATTATTACATAAGGTTAGTTCGTTATAGGTACCTACATCGAACTTAATCCCGCGACTATTCTTAGTTAATCACTAGTATGTACCCGCGGCTTCGCCCGCTCTGTTCTCGCTACTGTCTCAAGGGAACTATTGATCGGGATATAGAGTATCCCATCAAAAACATTGCATGTAAAAATACGTAACAAGCACTCGTTTGTAATTCCTTCCTTACCGCCCTAGATACACAATGTACTATTCCAATGGAGTATTTCTCAATAATTATAGTAAAAAAAAAGGAACATTAACAATCAAGTTATGTTCCCAAAATTGCTCGGAAAAAATCTAATGAAAAATCTAATCTAAACACTAATTTTCGGGCCAACAATGATTTTAAAATGACAAGAACTCAAAATAAGCTACCAATTTTACCATTTTGAGTATTTTTTTGGAAACTGTTTACCTGCTACAATCATGGAAACTTCACACTTTATTAAAAAATAGCAAATGCTTGTATAAACAAGCATATATGCTATTTTTTTAATAAAGTGTGAAGTTTCACATACATCATACATTAAACAAAGTCGGTATAGTTACACCATTTATTTATAACTCAAAAACGGGTGGACCGATTTTTATGATCTTTGATTTTTTTGGGTTTGTCTCCACCCCGAATAGCGGAATACTCGTAACTGAAGGGTACACGGAAAGAACATGTCTAGTCACCTAAGTAACTTTCTGAGTTATAGCTGTTTGAATGTTAGTCGTCCTGAACAATTACTACACTCTAAAAAAAAATTGGTTGCTCCTAACAAGATTGTGATAGTTATAATCAAGCATCTTGATTCCATACCTACGAGCCTAACAAGACGTTAGACGCACCAACTAAGATGATATTGATTGTTTATCATAGTTCAATTAACGATGTTCTGATTTGATTCAACAAACATTGATGTATAAGGTAACTAAATAAACATGATCGAATCATACAAGGAAGAAAATAATGATAGAAACAAGGAATATACTTATTAAAATTATCAAGATTCTAGATTGTTGTTTTAATCACTAATGAACTTGCTGTTTTAATTAATCAGCTTTTGATATGTTTAATATCTTGTTTGTTTTATTTAAGTTAACGCCAACAAAGAGAAAATGTCTCTTAGTTGGCTCAGATTTTTTAGAGTGTATGGCAACAATTTCTTTAAAAGTCAAAAATGTATTTATTGTTTTGAGATATCCATCTATAATGCAGTGGTAAGTTAGTTCGATTTTTGAAATTTTTTAAAAACGATGCAATTTAGAAAAACTGTTTTATTTTTCCTGTAATATTTAGGATGATATTAATAATTGGTAATTATTACACATTTTTCTGTTCAGTAACTTCGAAGATAATAGAGGGGGAATGGTATTTTTTTGAACGTTTTTGGTCATAAATCAAAAAGTACAAAATAAAAAATATAAAAAATTGGTTTTGGAATCTACCAATCAAGCCCTTTCATTTGATAAATACTCACATTTTCGTTCTTGATTTAGCCGGAGCCAAAACACTACAGTAGCTGGTAATGTGTGGAACGATGTTATATGTTTTGAGTTTAAACAAGATATGAGCGATATCTTTACGATCATACCCATTCGTAGTACGAAAGCCGAATGAGTAATGCATGTGTCATCGTGTACACCGTAATTTGTAGTTATTAGATTAGATTAGATTAGATTAGATTAGATTATTTATTTCTCGTTTTAAAATTACATTATAAGTTGCATTGCATGTCAAGTTACAAGAATTTAAAGCGAGATCGTCAATTAAATGGAATAAATCAAATTATACAATGAAAAAATAAAAATAAATAATAAAAACAAAATAAAACATCAATTAGCAAGGTCGAGATACACATTAAATGTCAAAATAAATTAAGCACAAAGAATATGTCAAAACAGGGATAGTTAAATGGAATAAACAATTACAAAATATTTTAGGATAACTTGTAATTTTAAGTGCATGAGGTAAATGTAATTCATATTCCTTCCTCCATAGAATAGGAAATACCTAGTGTGGTGATCACATTTCAGTTCGTAAGTACTTTAATCAACTTCAACATATTATTAAAAGAAGTTTAATTATACACTTATTTATTTAAAAAAGAAAACAGCAAATAGCATATGTATAAAATATATGTATCAACTTAAGTTTAAAGTGTATGTAACATTTATTAGTTAAAACAAATAGAAAGGTTATTGGCAGGATATTCAAATCCAATGCTGACATTTATTTTTAAAAGTTTCTAATGTGAGCGAAACTCGTATTTACATAGTGATTATAAAACTATTAAGTTGAGATTTTTTTTAAATAAAATATACTTAAAAATTCAATATACCTGCTTAAAATTTATATTTATCTAATTATTTATGCTGACAATCGTATTGTCAATTTCACCTATAGGTATTACAACGTTTTACCTAACCATCCGTAAAAAAATCTTAATACTTTTTCCAAAATAGATAGATAGATAGATAATTTATTTCATGTGAAAATAACAGTATAAATGTAGTAGGTACAGACAAAGTTATAAGTATTTACGACATGATCGTCAAAAACAAAAATACAATAAGGTTGTAAATGTCATAGTGGCAAAATATAAAAAAACAGAATTAGCAAATAAAAATCAAATAATGTCAACCAATAAGCATCGTCATAACAATTTCTAATAATATAACAATAAATAATAATTGGAATAATTAAAATAAAACGAGAACACAATACAAAAACTAAGATACAAATACCCAATGATGAAGTATTTTTCACACAGGACCCTAGCCTCCGCTCGTCCCTACGAAGTTCAGAAACACTCACTACGATCACGTTGTCTCTTTCACTCACAATTGTCTCAAGTAAATAAGGAAAGAGCAATCGAAATTTGGATTTCACACTTCGGAGCGACCCAAATTTCTGATAACATCTTGCATTACCGATAAGAACACATTAGTTAATGCACGACCACGTAAGGCTGAGCTTCCACGAACAGGCTAATTCACAATCTCGCCGCCAACCCCAGTCAGTCCCTAATATAATTTGACTCTTAGCAAGCAATTGTTGGGGCAGTGGCGACCGCGACCACACATTAGTAAGCGCAGCGTAGACCGGCCCGGTGCTAAAGTCGGATTTTTAATTAGACTTACAAGGAAAGGTACCCAACTGTCCGGCTCCGATCTGATTTATTTTGATATATCGTCGACCGTAGGCTGAATTACGGTAAGGGGCAGGCAAAACAATGTCCCTTATTATTTTTGATCCGTTCTTTGTTCAAATAATGATGAACTCGATGTACCTAACCTAAAATTTACGGATTAAAGCACATAATACATGTATAAAGACTCATGAGAAATGAGACATCCGTGAAGTGTACATTTGCGACGTATATACGTAATAGGTTCAATTTTTTTTTTTAGCCTGAAACAGCAGAAATTTTCGCTGGCTGGACCACCTTCAGATTTTCTTCTTTGTCGGGAGTCGGGAGAACATACGAAAAATCGGGAGATTCCCGCCAATTCCCCACCATCTGGCAACCCTAATTGGATATAGACACCAGCAGGACTGGCTCACTCTGCGATTTCGGCGCACGGCTGCTAGTACCTACCAAATGTTGCCCCTGCGGAGTGGCTTAGCCAGCGACCAGTAGGCTTATGATGCTACGCTTTGTCGCCGATAAATAAATGATAAAGCATCCGTCACTTTCACACACAATTTGTCAGAACGTGACGGATGCTTTATCATTTATTTATCGCGCGACAAAGCGTATCATCATACGCCTACAGAAAGAGGATGCGTTATGCGATAGAGAGAGATGGTCGGATCTGCCGCGTTCCGTCCGGTGGTCGGACCCGAACGTCAGTTTTGTTAGAAAGAGAAATCCCTCTGAGACAGCAGTACTACCACGTAGTTTAACTGGTAGTACAAATGATACACCCTAAGGTCACTAGGACTACTACTAAAAATGCAAGAAAAGCACTCGGGTTTTGTCATAGACCACAGTGTTAAAAGTTCAGCTGGTAGTACATGATGATACACATGACATGCCAGATGTAAACAAAATAGGTATGTACAATAGGTACCTAAAGACGGTCTAAAAAAGCTTAAAAGAATGTTGATCAATACGCATATCCATGGTTTCGTCAGTCCCTTCGAGACCATAGACGCATTGCGACGTCCGAAACGTTGAGGTAAATAACTATATCAATATTTGGATACCTATATAGCATGATGTGCAATGCAAGTCGCTAATTTGACGACCGATTTAGTGTTCGATTTGTGTAAGATTGTCCCCTAATAATATTTATTTATTATTTATTTAAATGTGAAGGCTACGCAGGATTCTCGTCACACCAAAATTTTGTCGTACCACACGTTTGGCGGGTATTGAAATATGTTTAGGTATCCTCCTCGTGACCAGGTAGAACTGTTTGACGGGATGACGAATAGGAACAGATTTGCAGTGTGACCAATAGCTACAAAATTACGATGTGACTTAATAAAACTAAATCTACTTGTGACGGGTCACGGCTTGAAACATATAACACTGTTTTTGGCGGTATGACCGGTTAGAACAAAATATGTATATGTATGAAAATCTATAAAAATATCTAAAAATAAAAAAATGAGTGAATATCGCGAAAGTTTAAATCTATGGTAATAGGGTTCATAGGGGAGAAATGCCATAATCGCCACGCTTGGCAGGCGGGTTGGTGATCGCAGTGCGGTGAATGGTAGGTACGCAGAAGGACGCTGCTGCCCGCCCTCTGGGAATAGCTCGGGGTTTCTCTTCGCGATCGAATCAGGAACGAGGAGATCCGTAGAAGAACTATGGTTACCGATATAGCTCAACGCATTGCAAACCTTAAGTGGCAATGGACAGGGCACATTGCTCGCAGAACTAATGGCCGTCGGGGTGGTAAGGTTCTCGAGTGGCGACCACGTACCGGAAGACGAAGTGTTGGCAGGCCTCCCACAAGGTGGACCGACGATCTGGTGAAAACCGCGGGAAGCCGCTGGATAATAGCAGCACAAAGCCGACAATCGTGGAGATCCTTGGGGAAGGCCTATGTCCAGCAGTGGACGTCTTTTGGCTGAAAATGATAAATAGGGTTCCGTTGGCACCCTTTGGGTACAGAACCCTAACAAGCCGGTTCGTAAACGACGAGTTATGTGGTGCCTTACAAAAATAAAATAAAAATACAATCGACTAAAGAACCCCCTCTTTTTTCTGAAGTCTTATAAATAGTACTTTGTCCCTATATAACAGAGGTCACCTATTAAGTAGTTTCGCTCGGGGTCCGTTTTACGAAATGAAATGACCATCGCGGTCCGCACACCATTATATAGGAAAAAAATATTTATTAAACATGTCGGCGTCAGGGGTAGGAGTCGTCAGGATGTCCACCAAATTGCCTTAATCCGCAGTCGAGTGTACGTTTCCATCAGTTGGAGCTCGATAGTATCACTAACTAATCATAATAAACGAAGGAAGGAATGCAGTGAGGTTGGTTGCGTTGCGGGACGTGTTCCTTCGTCCAAAGTACTCAGATCTACCATCACTGACTCCAATTCCTTGTTCAGCACAATTCACCATTATCTGACATGCAAGACAATAACAGAACGTCACCGAACCAAGTCAGTTTTGAATAAACGTCATTGTACCGCAACCAAAGACACTCAAGCATAAACAAACTTGACATTCCTTCGTGGGGCGAACTCCGACACTGCGACAAACAAATGTTATTACGGAAATAACAAAGGTATTTTTTTTTACATATCAATCCACGAACTGTTTCTCGCTTGTTAGCTCGTTACTTGGCCTGGCTGTTTTTGAATTGACGTCAACAAAGATAATGCATATATACATTACAGTACATTTTTATTAAATTACGTCCTCTGTAGTGCAAGTTGCTGTGTTCTTACGGTCCGCACAAAACGGGTCGGCGGTCCGGATGCGGAACGCGGTCCGCCATTTGGCGACCCCTGCTATATAACATAGGTACCTTGGAATGGATCTAGACACGCGGCAGCGTGTCAAGCCAAGTTCAAGCAAAACTGGCTAGCCAGTGCCGAGTGTAATAGCGGTGGCCAAGTCAAATCTGACCTACTTTAAGATCTCACATTTTTAAATAACAGCAATTGTTATAGGTACCCAATAAAGCAAAGAAATAGAGTTTAATACTTGTTCATAACGTTATTTTGTTCCTATAAATACATATTTGGATTTTTCATAGGACTTGGCACTCATTCAGATCTCCATTCTTTTTGCGGCGAAGCCCACAGCCAAGCATAATTTTTGTATTGAACTTGGCTCTTCTTTTTTACATTTATGTTTTTGGTGGGATGATAAAACTACGTGTACTTTTTATCATTGCTCTTTGGCGTCCGATTAGGGTTATCTATGTCCGTTTACTTAGGCGATTACTCAACTATTTAGTGCCTAATTTTTAGGGTTCCGTACCTCAGAAGGAAAAAAAAGAACCCTTATGGGGTCACTTTGTTGTCCGTCTGGTAAGATGATATGGCATTGATAAATACTATATGATTTTTACCTATTATTTTATCCATGCCTGAGGCCAATACGTCCAGCTTATTCTGGCTTCTTCGGGGTCAACCAGGGTGCTGTCTCAGTCCACTTTTGTGAATTCATACGGCATATATTCCTTAGATGCATACGATACCGTGCATTTTATTTCTAAATTTCTCAAGTGAAAATAAAATTCATGTCAATTTGATATTTCGTGAAGAGTTTGACAAAGTCTGAAATTGACGTTAATTTTATTTCTACTTGTGTCATTTTAGTAGTATCATTTATGATGTATGCACATGCACCTAAAGGATATATATGGACGGCAGTTTTTGTACCAACGTCGGATACGTGTTAGCGCAGCGTAGTTTTCCAAGATCGATCCGATTACTTCGATTTACTTCTCACGAGACAGCAAGTATTTACGTAATAAAAGTGTAACAGACGTTCCTCTCTGTCTTGCTGCACTGTACTAGCTGGTCATGTATTTATCTATGTGGTCGTAAAATTGTCAATGTGTTACATTCGTTATGAGCAATTCTGTCGTTCTAATTCAAAAGGACGGATCTCAAAAAAATTAAATTTCAGAGTTTAACATCTTTACATAGAAAATTATATCAATGGATCATATGACATTACCAAATCTTAGTTTGTAAAATTTTCCGAAAAATAATTGAGAAAATTTAGCACATCACCCAAATCATGCCATTTCCAAAACTAAAATTGCTTGTTTCTCAAAACCTATAAAACTGAGATGCGTCCTTTTGAATTAGGACGGCAGTATTATCGTAGTGACAGACGATTTTTATGTAGTAGTACTTGTATATATATATATATCTTATTCTTACACACACACACACACACACACACACACACACACACACACACACACACACACACACACACACACACACACACCGCTAAGTATATATATTATGTGATAAGATAACCATATAACTCAGAGCCGTCTAGATACCTAATACTTAGGAACTTAATAAAACAAATGTTTTAATCTCAGTAGATTTATTGTCTATCCGTATCGCAATAGTATTTTATGCAACAGTTGTATAAGTGGGTTCAAAAAATGCGAATTGCGTGAGTTGCTACGAGCCGCGAATGCGGCGAGTATCGCAAATAGAGACGCAATGAGCGTTTTTTGACTTAATTATACAACGTTGCATACAATACTTTTTCTACGACTAGGTTTTAAATTATAAAATACAAAATTAATCATAACCTGGAAACAAGGCAAATATGACGTTTGGCTGACAGTATGTGTCTATGATAAACTTTTTTTTTTTATTTAAAATATACGTAAATTAAAAATACTTTTTTTATGTTGGCATCAATGAATTTAGTTCGGAAAGTTTTGTTTTTCTTAAAAACTGTAGGAATTTAATTGTTTGTTAAGTTGGTAGTTGTGCATTTTTACCGTAAAGTTAAAATTGAGCGCTTAATCCTTGACCTAAGTTTAACCTAGATTTAGAAGTCTGTGGCTGCTAGCAATAACGTAAAGTGACTATAACGACACTAGTGCTGTTATGGGGATAGAGTGTAGACTTCTCTGAACCCATATTATGTATGTTCTTATATTAGTGTTCGTGACCAAGTAAAAGACAGGTAACAGTACAGGAGTAGAAAAATATAATTAAAATACAGAAATTATTTATTACACATGTCTAAACTAAATCTCTTTCTCTCTCTCGTGCCTTCCTTAAAACACAGAATAAAAATAACAAACGTAAATTAATATAAAGACACGAAGTAAATCTGTGTAACCTATTTATGGCCACATAAGTCTTAAGTAAATGGACATTATCGAAAATGTATCGATTCAAATATTGGCAGAACTTCATTATATTGCTCCTAGTCTAGCAGTCTAGCAGTCTATTAGTCGAACAAATTAACCCTTTGTTCTAATAGACTAGACCCATATTCTTGACTAACAAATCTTGTATCTTCTAGTCGTGTGGGTCGACGCCGGCTCCTAGGAAATCGTTGACGATTTTCACCACCGGGAAAGGCACTAGCCACATGAAGTACTGGAAAATAAACAATACCATTAAAATTAAGAGGGCAAAAATATTTGATCCAAATCTTGTCTAAATTCAAATTCATTTCACAAGGTAGGCAGCGGTCGGCAACCTTTTAGCAGCCAAGGGCCACATAGTAGCTAACGAAATTGACGCGGACCGCACTCCGTTAATAATTTGTGATTTTATACAATTCTGAATATGGCGACCTTTACATGCAAAATAGCCAGGGAGACTCGCGGGCCGCAAATGAGCTGTTCGCGGGCCGCGGGTTGCCGACCGCTGAGGTAGAGTAGAATGATGACCCGGTGGAAGTCGCCTGTCTAAATTCAAATTAACTTCACAAGGTAGAATGATGACCTGGTGAAAGTCGCTAAAATTCGCCGGATGCAGCGTGGGACCTGTCATGGTTGTGTTGTTTGGGAGAGGCCTGTTTGGGAGTGGATGTTTTGGCTGATGATGATAATGATGATGATTTTTACATTGATCAGCTAGGTAATGCAGGCCTGATCTCATTCTCCGAGCTCTCAAGAAGAAGACTCTTCTGCGATTTTGGTTATCTCGGTAACGATTAATAAACCTAATCTTATAAGTATTCTTACCCTGACGAGATAGAGCAGGTTACCAAGGATGAAGTTCTCCCTGATATCTCCTTAGTCGTAGTATCTACCCTCCTGTCTCCAGTTGCAGTTGTTTCCAAACCCATAAGGTTATCCTTGTTATTGTTCTTACCCTGATGAGATGGTGCAGGTCACCAATGATGAAGATCTCCCTGACATCTCCCTCGTCGTAGAGTGTCTACCCACCTGTCTGCAGTTTCAGCTGTTTCCAAATCTACAAGGTTATCCCTTGTCATTGTTCTTACCCTGATGAGATGGTACAGGTCACCAATGATGAATATCTCCCTGATATCTCGTACAGCATATATGTGGCATCCCATCAGAAAAGGGTCCTTATTGCGTTGACGTATGGACCCTTTTCTGATGGACAGCCACATATGATCCTGTCTGCAGTTTTAATTGTTTTCAAAACCACAAGGTCAGCCTTGTGACTGTTCTTACCCTGACGAGATAGTGCAGGTCACCAGGAATGGAGATCTCCCTGACCTCTCGTCGCACGGCATCTACGATAATATCAGCAGCCTCAGCAGTCTCAACCGTGCTGATGAGTGCCGTGAAGCGAGATTTCGGCTTGTGGCAGAGCCCCGTGTTCACTACGTATGGGCAGATCGTTGTAAACTTTAGCTGTAATACAAAGCATTTATCAGGACAAGGTAAGCTCCCCCATAGATATACCCCAATATCTATGGGGGGGGGGGGCGGTATCATGGGACTATCTCATTTTGTTCATTTTGAACTAGTAGATCCGCCAACAACTTCGTGCCCGGGGGTGAAATAAGTCGAATAAAAAATATCCTATGTTTTAACCGGGCTCATAATCTCGCTTTTTACAGGGGTGTCTCACTCCGGGATCTCGCCACGCGGCTACTAGTGCCAAATTTTGCCCCTGCGGAGGGGCTTAGCCAGCGACCAGAAAGAGCACCCGTTATACGATAGAGAGAGAACGTCGCGTTGCGTTCCGTCCGGTGGTCGATCCCGAAAGTCAGTTTTGTTAGAAAGAGAAACTTCTGTACGTGGTACTATTACTTATTCTGTGCTTTTTGTCAAATTTTATGGAAATCTGACCGGTAGATGATGAGCGAACAAATATATTTTTTTTACGATATTATTATATGTATAAATTATAACTTTGTTCCACACGTGCCAATTACATCAATCAATGGATAGGCCTGACCAGATTGGCTCGGTCAGGACTAAGTAACATCGTTATAGACTGGTATGTGACGTTTAAAAATCCTGGCTAGTTAGTAGCGTGCCGTTAAACATTATCTTGGGCAAGCCGGGGTCGTCTAAAAAAAATCTAACAAATTGGGCCCCCGAGGCTTGCTGCCGAATATACTGGCAGTGTTTACCCGCTGTATTTCTGTTGCTGTTTCTTATTTGCTGTGCGAGGAAGCTGCCAGCTTTTCGGTCACCAATACAGTCGACCAGCGTTTTGGTTTTGGATAGGTCTTTGAAAAGCGTGTGTGCGCTTGGGCCCGGGGCCCGGGGCCCGGGGTCTCGACACCGACTGGCATAAAAATGTAGTAGTTTTATTCTATTTGTAGTTTGCGTTCCCGTATTCTCTGTTTTAAATGATTAAATGAAATTATTTGTTGAGCAATTCATTGACAGATTAGGAGGAATCAGTAGGAATCGAGTTGTATGGATGTTAGGCACTTACTCCACTGGCATCCCTCGGCTCGCTGTACAGCTCCAGGGCCAGGGTGTCCATGAGGCCACGGACGGCGAACTTGGAGGCGCAGTAGGGAACCAGGTTGGGCACCGGCATGAGTCCCGCCATCGACGACATGGCCACGATGTGGCCGTAGTTGCGCTCCAGCATGGTGGGCAGGAAGGCTTGGATCATCTGAAATTGGGTCTTCATTAACGCTGACCAATCAGAGTATGTTTCCGAAACTGCTCTGAACCGGTAACAACCGATTTCGTGCCATCAACGATTAAAAAAAAATGTTATAAGTGACAAACGAGCAGACGAGCTGTCTGATGCAAAGCAGTCAACGTCGCCCATGGATATCTGCAACACCAGGGGTGTTACCTATACGTTGCTGATCTTTGAGAGCCCTGTTTACTCGTTTCTTGAAGTACCCCATTGTCATAGCGCGCTGGGAAAACCTCAGGTGGAAGTTCATTCCACATCCTACCAGTTCTTGGCAAAAAAGAGCGTAAGAGGGAAAATGACAAACACTAAGTGAGGTAGCACACAGCGACTGTATCAAGACTGCATCGATGCTGAATCGCGGCTGTATCGATACTGTATCGCGACTGTAGCGATGCTGTATCGCGATAGTAGCGATGCAGAATCGTGGTCACGTGTGCGAGGGTATATGACCAACGACAGCATCGCGACTGTATCGCCACTGTATCGCGACTGCAGCACGACTGCATCGCTACAAAAAATCTCCGTGTGCTATTTCCTTAAGCGTTTTGACGCTCCATAAAAACAAGCTAATTTGATCTCTAATCAAATACTCTATAATATAGAGTATTTGATTACAGATCAAATCAGCTCATTGAAAAATCTATTAATGAGTCTATATTAATAGATTTTTCAATCGTCCAAAGGTCTGTTTTACTTATTAGGATTCACAGAAAAACAATTAATGTTATCAATATTATGTTTATTTTCTTATCGTTAACAGTAGGTACACTAGTCAATATAATATTGACAATTTTTAACAGTTATCACTTTAAGATTAGAATATTATTATATTTATCTATAGTAAGAAGAGTTAACGTATATTTAATGTCATTGCATACCTAGTATATAAAAATTATAAGATCAAAATTAAAAATGTTGACTCCGATCTTACCTCTCAATATTAAAATGCTAATGCTTACAGCAATAGCATTTTAATATTGACAACATTGAGCAAACTGGATAACGGCACTCACCCAAATATTCCCATTGACTGACCTACGTCGATGGGAATATTTAGGTAAGTGCCGATACCGCGGACCGACTTCTCGGACCACAGCAACAGCGGCATGCGGGGCGCGTTGTATACGAGTCGTACCTACAACCTCCCTTCTCTCCCACCTTCATAGTAGGTAATGGAATCTCGAACCGAGATTGACGATTCGAATTCTTGTGCAAAAAATCTTATTCGAGATAGGGTATTTCGAGATCTCGACCGTCAGACTTTCGAGATCGAGATTAATCTCGACGTGATTGAGATTTGACAAAGTGATTAAAAATAAGTTATTTTCATCATAGTTGCCTAAGAATTCACTATAATAACTATTTTTAACCCCCGACGCAAAAACGACGGGGTGCTATAAGTTTGACGTGTCTGTGTATGTAAATGTGTAAATGTCCTTGTGGCATCGTAGCTCCCAAACGGATGATCCGATTTTAATGCGGTTTTTTTGTTTGAAAGGTATATCAGTCGAGAGTGTTCTTAGCTATGTTTGGTGGAAATCGGTTCAGGTCTTCAAGGTCATCAGGTCGTTTGTTATGTTTGGTCGGGGGTTTTTTAAATTTTTAATTTAGGTTAGGTTATTGACAAGCGCCGAGCGACCTACAAAAAAATGTAGGGTAATTAATAAGCGAGCAAAAATATAACAAATAATTACTTGCCTGGATAACACAAATCTAGTCTCAAAAACATTAATCAACACAAAATAATTCTTACGCATCGATCGTTCAATCTCGTTCGAGATCTCGGAAGTACAAATCGAGATCTCGACTGAGTTTGCAAAAATTGAAATTTCCTGCTGACGAGATTGAATCTCGAAAATTCACTCGAGATCTCGCGATTTCGAGATCTCGCGACATCGAGATTGAATTCTCTACTTCATAGTAAGTCGTCTCATCTCATCTCATCATTTATTCATAAGGAAAAGTTACGTCAGTTTGCTTAAAAACTACTATAATCATTGTATATCTAATACATTCTAGATATGAGCGCCGACGGCCAATTCCACGGCGGCGGCGTGGACTGGAAATTTTCGCGGCGGCGGCGTCGTGGCGGCGTGGCCTTGGATCTTAATATTTTTATTAAAGCCCGATTTGTAAGAAAAAATGAAGAGAACCATATTTTGATACCAAATTAAGCTGTATTTTATTTATTCTAATAAACGAACGGAGAACATAAACAACCGTAGTAGAAATTGTTAATTTTTAAAGGACGATGGGCAGTAACGTCTCCACCCACCAACAGAGATGAGGCATGTGTCAGTTAATAGACCTTGGTAACACAATGGATTTTTACTATGGCGACGGTCACCACAAGAATGCGGTTTTCTTGGAAAATCGTATTTTGTTTTCCAAGGGTCCAAAAACAGGCCCCTGTGGAACACCGCACTGCATTCCTCGCGGCCTCCGTGCTCCCCTCGTTCTGCAGAGCACTACCGATGTCTACACCCACTCACTGCGCCCTCCCCTCTTCTGGTCGCGTAGTCCCTGGGGAGTTTAAGGCGTCCATGGTGGACCCAATTCGAACTGTCACTTGATATGTCCATCCCCTGGCTGTGACGAGCGTATCATCAGCATAGCAAATCACGCTAGTTCCCGGGAGGAGCGGACCGCGAAGCAGCCAGTCGAAGTCAACGTTCCACAGTACAAGCCCCAACACAGAGCCCTGCGGAACGCGGCACCCACCCAACGAGGCGATGGTAGAGCCTCCTGTCTGCGCCCTCCCATCGGACCACCCTGTCCCAGTAATCCTGCACTATAGACGCCGGAGATATCTCGGCACTCCGTGAAATCGGAGGGCCTCCAGTATGGTCTCAAATTGTGGCCATTCTTGGGGTGATCGTCGCCAAAGTAAAAAATCATCGTGTTGTCAAGGTCTATTAACTGACTCATGTCTCACTCATTTCTGTTGGTCTTGGGGACACTGGCTATACAATGAAGAAGAAGAAGAAGAAACATTTATTTTGTAACCAAAAACACCATTAAGTATTACATATAAACTAGGATACAAACTTAATCTATTCTTAAAATTAATGGCACAATGGTAACAAAAATGGAGCCCACTCAGCATGTGTCGTCCTTTCACACTTAAAATTGTGTGTTTTTGTGTCGTGGAAGATTTTTCATACTTGTTACGTGAATATCTCTTACTTGCGTTGTAAACATCGATTGGAGACGATATAAACAAACATACGTTCATTCGACTAAATACTCGACGTGACTGAGTGTGCAAACGCGGGCGGTCTACGAGTGCGAGCGAGAAAGCAAGCCTCAATTTTCTGCGGCGGCGCGCCGCGTGTTTTCCTCGGCGGCGGCGCGCCGCAAGAACTCACGGCGGCGGCGGCGCGCCGGCGCGGCGCTCATATCTAATACATTCACCTAAGTTTAATTCGAAATTATTTATATTAAATAAAATAAATAAAATAAAATAATTTATTTCTGTAAGTAGGCCCTCAAGGGCTCTTTTATTACTCATATTATTTAGAATAATATTACATCAAGATATCGTCATGATAGTTGGAATAGGTAACTTACCCAAATGTTCCCATTGACGTTGATGTCCATGGTGGAGCGGACCTCCTTCTCAGACCACCGCAGCAGCGGCTTGCAGGGCATGATGCCCGCGTTGTTCACGAGCATCGTGACCTCGCCCACCTCCATGGTGACTCGCCGCGCCAGTTGGAATACTGCTTCGCGATCCGTGACATCAACTCTGGAATTTATACAGTATTTATGTAAAATTGTTTACTTTAAAATGAATAAATGATTATTATGTCTTTCCCGTACACGAGACAATGCTGTCCCGACCCTTCGGGAGGCGTGCGCGGAGCTGAAGTCGACGCATAGAGGCACTTTCGACAATTTAATGAAAGGCAAAGTGTACACCCAGCGGATGCTGTCCCTGCCCGTATCACGGGACGCACGCAGAGACAGCCCCCATACAAGGACTATTGTTGATTGATGGGAGGCGTGCGCGGAGCTGAAGTCGACGCATAGAGGCACTTTCGACAATTTAATGAAAGGCAAAGTGTACACCCAGCGGATGCTGTCCCTGCCCGTATCACGGGACGCACGCAGAGACAGCCCCCATACAAGGACTATTGTTGATTGATGGAATCTAACTCTACTGGGCTGAGGTGGTAGAAATATGGACTAAATACTGGGTTATAGATTGAGACATGATGGCACCTATCAGGAAAAGTGTCTCATGGCTTTCGTGGCACTGACAGACCGTGACTTGCCCTCCGCTGATGGGCCCGTTAAATAAATAGCGCATTATGAGCAGTGGCCTAGCTAGGGGCAACACCGGTGCCGAGAGCTGCAGGGTGTCGAGAGGTGTGCTGCGTTTTCTCCGAGGGTACTCGCGGCGTTATGCCTTTTAACACCACCCACGCCTGGAGCATATAGCTCTCGCAACTCCTCTCTGGACGGCCGGTTAAGGCATATCAGAGGCGGAGGTCCTTACACTCTTACCCATGAACCCTCCCTAAGGACCCCCAGGAGCACTCGGGTACGTAGGGTCGCTACTCCCCAACAGCTCGCCACAAGCTGCCCTGCGTTATGCAGAGTGATGATGCGTTATTTTATTATTCAGAGATTGGCAAGAAAAAATTACGACCTAGGCTGGCTGGACTTGAACCAACACCTGGTATCATACTAAGGTGCACACTTCCTGGTTAAGGTACTAAGCCATTAATAGGTCTGTACTGTATAAATTATTCATTGCTCTTTTTACATGTATATTTGCAATGGTATTGATATTTCAGTCTCGAGCGCTCGAAATCCACCAAACTTTGTATAAGTGGGAAAGGTTTTCTGTGTATTACGAGTATGCGTAATACTCAAATAAAACGAGAATAAGGTACTCAGGATTTTATTTTTCGTTTGGAGAACTTCAAGGTACTTAACTTCATTCGGAAACAATAGCAACACACGGAACCTTGCACATACAAATGAAGTTAAAGGCCCATCCCTATGAAATCCATTACAGTAAATAAGTCAACCTTCGTCATTTACCTACCTACGCCAATGTTAGGTACTTACTATTCAGTTCACGTTTGCTTCGCACTTTGCAGATATGTGGGACTCACATTGGCGTATGAAAATTACAGAAGTTTGCTGGTATGTGGGCTCGGCACTGTTAACTTACTCGTATCTGTGAGCGCTGCCTTTAGCCGCCTTGATCATGTCGACTGTCTCCTGGTTGCTCTGCTGATTGATGTCAACACATATAATGGTAGCACCCAGTTTGGCGAACCGGATCGCCACCTCTCGCCCCATGCCGTGACCCGTTCCTGTAATCTGTGGAATGTTTTATTAGATTTGATTAAAAATATATGTAGAAAAAGAATTTAGATAAAAACCTTAACAGGTTAATACTATACGATTTTAAGGTCTAAATACCTACTGAAATTGATTACAGTCGAGGTATTTACCTACCTAGATATCCTGTTATATAATGAAGATTTGTAATATTGTACCTATATATAAACTCACGGATCCCACAGTCAAACTGTGGAAACAGTTTTGTGCGATAATGTACCCATACAAATGTTTTTAACATTTGAATAAATATATAAATAAAAATTAAATTTAAAAAAGTTGCATTTGTCGCGTGACAAAGAGTCGCTCCGCGTGTCACTGCTGTGCTAGAGGTACAGGTTTTGCAACCACTGCTGGGCAAAGGCTTTCCCTCTCTCCTTCCACTTCTCAATATCATCGACTAGGTTTTGCCATTCCTTTTCCAAACTATCCCGCCATCTCCTATTTGGTCTACTGTACCGATATCCGTCTTCTGGGATCCAGTTGTTAACTACCTTGGTCCACTTAATAGAGGGTTATAATGAAATAAATATGTGGTTGTTGTACAATAACTGCTTAATTAGGTAACGTTACAGACACCGAGCTTAAATTTCCTGACCTAAAAGATGCAGTTGAGTTGAGAACCGCCGTGGAACATAAAAGTATATATATGTTTTGACAACGGAGACTCCTTACATCTCCATTAATTTTAGTCTATGTTTGCCTACTTTCTATATTTTTAGGGTTCCGTACCAAAATGGTAAAAAAGGAACCCTTATGGTGCTACTCTGTCTGTCTGTCTGTCTGTCTGTCCGTCTGTCACAGCAAGATATCTCAGGATCTACTGATGCTATCGACTTGAAATTTGGAATAGTGTTAAAAACCGCTAATCCGAGCCTATGGGATAGAAAAAAAATGTTATACCTTTATTACTTTTTTTTTAAAGGGGACCGAAATGGGATGTCGAAAATCAAAAATGAGCTAATATATCGAGTGGTATATCAAATGAAAGGGCTTAAAATATGTAGATTCTAAAACTGTTTTTATTTTTTTCTTAGACATGTAGTTTTTGATTTAAAACAAAAAACGTTTAAAAAAATACCCCCCCCCCCCTATTATCTCCGAAGTTACTGAACAGAAAAATCTGTAATAATTACCGATTATTAATATTATCCTAAATATTACAGGAAAAATAAAACGGTTTTCCTAACTTGCAGCGTTTTTTAGAATTTGCAGGCAACCTTATTCGCACCTACTCAACTAACCGCGGCATATGTCGATGTATGGGGCCCTTTACATCTCTAAAAATGTAGTTTTAAGTTTTGTAATGTAATGAATCCGGAGATTATATATGTCTCTCGGTAAAAGGTAAAAAAAAACTGTGCCCAGTTATTTCCTTGTTGCATTTTATAAATATCATGTTATGTAATAATGTCACAATTGTTGTAATGTTGTTTTTAAAAGAGAAACTGGTGAGTTTCTTCAGGAGCTTCTTCTCACCAGAAGGTCATCTACCGACGCGCCAAAAGAAAAGAATCAGACATGTAAAAGAGCCCTTGAGGCCTACTTACAGAAATAAATGAGTTTGAGTTTATAAGAGAGGTATTTTTTCCGGATCTTGAATACGCGTGATACCATATCGGTTAGACATTAGCGATAAAGATTACTCACAACAAGGATTTTTAGTATATAATTAGACACTATTATCGTGATATCTATACTTTGGATTGGAAGGAATTATCAAGATTACAGCTATAAGTAAATCAGTTTTACTAGTGGACCTGCGCGCGACTTCGTTTGCGGAAGTTCCGCGTGTCACAGTTGTGGTAGGTACTAATTGTTCTATTTTTTTCCTTTTAAGTACGGATCCCTAAAAAATCAAAAGCAGACACATACCAGTATAATTTCTCCCGAAACATCCTTCGGCTCAGGTCTTATGATGGTGTTGTAGATGCCGCGGACTAGTTCGAAAATTATTCGCAACAACGTCGAAATGACTTCGATGGTCACTCGACATACTCTGATCACTGTCGGCTCTTCGGCCCTGAAAAAAAGGAATCTCTAATAGTACATTACACAACCAGGGTGGTAAAATAAAGAAATGCCGAGCTCGCAGATGTTTGCGGCCCGAGCTGCAAGCGAGGGACGTAAATATGCGATCGAGAGCTTTCTTTATTACCTCCCGTGTTGTGTACATCATTTTATGTCTACACTTGGCCAGAAAGCGGCTTTTTTCGTACGCGTAGCGTGCGGTAAAAGCCACTTTATGGCCAGGTGTGGCATAAAATAACTATCACAATACGTACGGTTTGTAGGTATTACATTGAAATTCATACAAATATTTTGAGTCAAGATGGGGTATGCATAATAATACTAAGACACGTAAACTATGCCTAAAAATTAAGTTAAAGTTTTAAACTGAAGGTTAAGTGAAGTTAAAATCCAAAATTAAATTTAATTAGTTGCATGTCCGCTAGGTTAATTTGGCAAGTAATTACCATCTTATACCACGAGTATAGGGAAAAATGTACATTTGAAATTAAATCATAATAAAAATATAAGTAGTATTTATTTTAAGTATTTGTACAGAACGGAGTCTGACTCGCACTTGACCGGTTTTTTTCCATCTGAAAGGCTACCTGCCTTTTAGCCCTACTGTAAAGAATCATAATATTGCCAGTACTTAAATAATATTGGTTCGAACACATTGAATTAGATCGTTTTTACCCGACTGCGGCGAAGCCCAAAGGAGGGTAATGTGTTTGACCTGTATGTATGTCCGTTCCTGTGTCCGCTCGTAACTACTCAACGGCACAACCGATTTTGATAAATGATACATCATTGGATTTGTCTTGATGGCACGAGTGTCACTGGGTATGAAGTTCGTTAAAATAAACAAAATGGCGGATTTTATGCAGTTTCAAAGTGCACCGCGGTCGGGTTTTTTTTAGGAAAAATGTGGTTATTATTTTCCATTTGAAAGGCTACCTGCCTTTTAGCCCAAAGGAATCATAATATTGCCAGTACTTAAACAATATTGGTTCGAACACATTGAATTAGATCGTTTTTGAATTGCATCTACATAGGTAGCAGTAGCATATTGTGTAGACTTAATTGATAACTAGTAAAGTGCATACTTTTGCCTCAGAACGACGCAATATTCCCGTCCAATTAGATATTGGACTAGGTATATTTTTTGATTTATAATAGGTAATAAGGTACCCATTGTTTTAACTGGTTGAAAGTTATTTCCATCCTCTGACAGAAAAAACTGAATTTTTCAACACTACAACGTACCTAGTTATGTAGTTATATATACTTTCAACAACTTGAAATTGCTTAATTTGAATTTTGTTAATCACAGCTAAAAAAAAACTCTAAAAAGTAACTACAGAATCGTTTAATAAATTAAACAGTTTCCTGCTTAATTCAAACCTAGTAGATATATGAAAAATTACGTACCCATTCGTAAGATCCTGGGCATATCATGGCAAGATAGGGTGACAAACAAAAGGGTTCTAGAAATTGCACAGCCGTCTAGCATGACCGCGTTTCTTAAGCAAACGAAACATTATACCATAAATGAGGGCTGTCTTTTCAAAAGGGCATATTTCTGTATGAAAGCCATAGAAACCCTTTTGAAAATACACTCCTCAAATCGTCTGCAATAGACGCAAAGGCCAATGATGATGATGATGATGATGATGATTAGGTAAGTAAAACAACAATGTATCGGAGCTACCATACCTCAAACAGATAAGACAGCTAGAAAGACTGACAAACGATTCACAGGGAACCCATGAATAACTTAGAAATCATTTATTATTACGTTGGCTCAGTACCTCTAGCACAACTGTGACATGCGACTATTTGTCGCGCGACAAATACTACCTATCTCTTTCCACTCAATACAATGTGACAGTGACAGGTCATGCTCTGTCGCGCGACGAGCAAAGTCGCGCCCAGTTATGCTAGATGTACAGGTTGAAACATTGAGGGGTGCTAGACAGGAAACCTCCCAGAGTGTCGGGATTCTTCTCATTCCTCTTGAGACGGTTGATCCGCAGGAAAGGGAAGCGTCTTGGCCGGTGCACCCCGGGATCAACGGCAAGTGATTTCTTAGGGGCCCCTAATTGATCACTTGCCGATGCTGCGAATGAGCCTGTCAGGGGGGGTTGGGAGGTCCCGCACCGGGGTTTCCTCTGTCAGCAGAGGACTCTTCCTAGTGCGGCACGCGAGGGTGGGGAACGGGCAGCATCCCTCCGTCGTCTCCTTTTGGGGGGGCACTGCGGACAGGAAAACTAGGGTCCTGTGCCGCTGCGTGGTGGCGGTGGACTAGTCCTCCGTGTCCCGTGAGCGGGACGTAGAGGACTGGCCCATCGCGGTCCGTAAGGACAGGTGAGGGAGGGACTGGCGCCGGATACACGTTGGGGCCCTGTGTGTCTGGTGTCGGTTCCTGGATTCCCCGGGGCAGAGATGGGCATTAATCGATTAATTTTTTAGTTAATTAATCAATCGATTAAAAATATCAATCGTCATTTTTTAATCGCGATTAATTTAGTTGCAATTAAATTAGTTGTGAGAATGGTCGACTAACGACTAACAATTAAATTAGTTTTAGTTTCAATCGACTAAATTTCACTGATAAATCTATATTAAAACTGCGTAGTCGCTCGTTTTTACATTTTTTATTTAACTTGCAATATAGATAACTTGCAATATGTAACTACGAGTAGGTAGGTATGTACATTGTAGGTACTCGTATGTTGTAACTATGTTGGTTTGGGTGAAATCGGGATCCTGCCGTTTTGCCAAAATTATTTTGGTCAAATTTCATTTCCCAAACAAATATTAGCAACTATTTTTTTTGCCAATGCAATCTTTGGCATAATTATAATACGCAAAGGGGGGCTCGGGGGGCGAAGCCCCCCTCAATAAAAAAAAACCCAATAAAAAGATTCAATTAGGTTATTAGGTTAGGTTAGGTTAGAACTGCGTCCCCCAACTAAAACGAACCGCTCCCAGAACAGTAGGTTAGGTTCAAGGGAGTCCCACATAACTATCAGGGTCCGTCCCCGCACCCTGGTGGTATGCGTAATGCATTTTCCCCTCTTAAAAAAAAAAGGTTCATTGAATTTTGACGATACAAATCATTTTCGTAATTTTATTTTGCGTAAAATATGTTATGCCAACTAAAACATTTGACTAAATAAAATTTGGTCAAACTACCATTTGGTGAGCGAGGCATTGCCTAAACATTCATGTGTCAAACATTAGGTTCGCGTAACAATTATTTGTGAAGAGTTAATTTGGCAAACGATTATTTGGGAAATGAAATTTTGCGAAATTTTTTTTGGAAAGTGATAATTTGTCAAACATATTTTGATAAAACAAAGGTAACCCTCTTACCTACTTACCTGGAAGTTGTTTGTTGCATTTTGGTTCAAGTGCCGACGAATCTTCTAAAAATAACACGTTCTATTGAATGAAACATCTGCATGTTGTTTATTATCGAAGTTATATTTATTATACTGTGTTTTTCTCATGTTCTATCTTATCACATATGAACATGTTACTGTATAAACAACGTTGATATTTTAATACTTTTTGCTTTTAATTATTATTTATACGATTGCAAGGCTAACCTTATATAGTTTGACTTAATACATTATCATGGTTGCTTTTATATTTAATATACAAAGTTTGATTTATATAATTGTGTTTCCTTAAGTTTTATCTTACTAATGCACACAGTACCCAGTTCTTATTTACCCTTAGATAAGAGAAATTTAATCCAATTTCAGAGAGATGCACTACTTTAGTAGCAAAATAAGTTTTTGTAAAAAAAGGTTTATTTTTGTTACAAGTTTTTATCGCTGACCCTTTTACCTTTTTCTGACAATCGTAATCTACCGGTTAAGGAGCTCTGACGAGCCCTAAAACGACGGGTTGTAGCATTGCCATCCAATCTAAACGGGTAATATACAATTTAAGATCATTCTGTTGGTATTATCAAAGAGAATAATAGTTAGATCTCACTCCATAGAAATGGTCAAAATATCGTAAATACTAGGTACATGACTATTTTATTTTTATTCAGCCTGTCAACATAGCCATACCGAGGTTTTCCGTTCAATTTGCTTCTAACATTAGTCGCGGAAAAATAGTCTAACTAATTAGTCGATTCAAAAGTTTAGATGTCCGAAATCAATCGGCAACTAAACTAGTTGCACCTTGCACTCTATACAACTAAGTTGATCAGTCGTCGTTTTCAATCGTCCATCGCAATTAATTCTGTTAATCTCAATCGTTAATCGTTAGTCGATTACATTTTGCCCATCTCTGCCCAGGGGGACTGGCCATGCTACAGTGTGCCTTTTTCGGAGAGGGTTCACCCTAGGGCGGAGGTGCTGGTGATGGCGTGGTGTTAGCAGAATCAATGACATCACCATGAAGGCACAGGTTGGAAGTATCCCAGAGTTTTAGTGGGTAGGCCAATCCCTTCTGGGGCGGAGAGCCCCACATAACCAATGCGTAAGATCTGGCTGTCATCCCCGATGGCCTTAGATTACGTAGTAGTATGCAGTTTTACGCATTTCTCCGGATCAAAAAAAAAGTTGAAACTTTGTAGGAGCATTCCATTAAGACATCAACTTTTTGTCCCTTACGAAACGCTATGGCAGCTACCCTAATAAAACGTATTAGCTGCTAAGAAACACTACCAATCTTAAAGCCGAGTTATGATATTGCAATGCTGATATTGATTAGCTTCCTGAATTTATTTCTCGGAAGTATTACAACGGTGGTGCCCCTTACGAAATATTTTCATGGAATGCTGTAGCCAATGTAAAATGATATTATAGATTACTATTGACTATTGATTTAATAACGAATTAAATAGCTAATATATAGTAAAACTACGTTAATACTTACATATTTGCTCCTTCTCAGATAATGTCAGAATAATATTAATGACTGTGTTTACTTCGGCAAGCGACTTAATTATGATAAAATAAACACCTACCACGTCTTATCGGAGAATTACAATCATAATGATGTATGCGAAATCCATACAGGGTGATTTGGAATTCGATGCATTCCTTGAAAGGGGCTATTCTATAGCTAATTTAAGTCCAATCAACCGGGGATCAAAACTCATTGGGTTATCAAGTTATTTGAGTTTTAACTTTTTTTTAACCTAGCCTTTCGATCTAAGTGCTTATTGTGAAAAAACTACTTAAATTAGGAATTAAAAAAAAAGCGATCATCTAATAGCCAATAAACGGCTGATTACGAAAAATCCAAAAAACATGCCAAAATCTTGTTAGAGTATGTGCGGAAAGAGAATAGGCGTGGCGAAAAACGGAACTAACCTAACCAGTATGGCCACAGAACAGAAAATACGGTAGAAAAGCATTACAGCGCCCCCCAAAATTAATCCTATTTTCTTTCCGCACAGACTCTACCTCTTACACAGAATAAATATTATTACTACCTACGTTACGTACAGAAGCTTCTCTTTCTAACAAAACCTACGTTCGGGCCACAAAAATGCACCGAATCTTCCATCTCGCTCTGACGCATAAAGCGCGCTCTTTCTGATCGCTACGCTCACCTCTATGGTTGTCGACTAAAATAAAATTCTTATTACAGCTTGAGTATCCTGGTAAATTACAGGTAGTCAAAAAATATTATACTCACTGATAACCACTGACTAAACCACCACTGGGTCACACTGGGTGGCTAAATGTACCTAATAATAATAGCCGCGCATCGGTATCGCGGAGTGAGTCAGTCCTGCCTTTTGTTAATAAACATCCATGTTTTATAGACACTAAAATTAAGATTAACGTGAGCTATGAAATTAAATATGTTTCTTAACATAAAATTGTTCAAGTTTTTTTTTACTTTGCTTAGTGCAATTAAGAAAAAATCTTGTCCAATAATATCTATGAGAATTGTTTATAGTGCCATCTATATTTTGGTTAGTACAACAGCTCTGTGTTGTTGTTTAAGACATTGCTTAATAAATTCTGTAGCGTACTTTAAAAACATTGAATTTTATTGTTTTATCTATGTCTTGAATAAACTCAATCACTAAAAGATTTAAAAGTGAAAATACGGGTGTACCCTTGTTTTGCCGACATACTTTTCATCGAATATTATTTCATCGACAACGATTCATCGAAACTTTAGTACTAGTAATATTGTTTGGCGTTTTTTTGTTTCATTTACTATTCATTTCAATTTTTCTTACTGCGTAGAAATACTATTCAACGAATATTACTTGATCGCTGATTTGTTTCAAATTGTTTTAATTGGCACAATTACTAAACATTGCAATTCATTTATTCGACGTATTACTTTAATACATTTTTATATGTCGTACTATACATTGTCACATTTTTCTGTTGTAAGAATTTTCAATAGTACATTACATAACTAGGGTGGTAATACAAAGAAAGGCCGAGATCACAGAAGTTTGCGGCCCGAGCTGAAAGCGAGGGACGTAAATAATGATTTATATAATGATTGATATAATGATTTATGTATACAATATTAGCCTGCGAAAGTCCGAATCTAGGGCTCTCGCTGGTTAGGACGCGTGCCGACACTGCGCGCCCTAGAGTGTTTTTATAGAGCCGGAGGCGCGGAGGGAGGGCAGCCCTCGCCCGCCATGACGAAGCGCGGGAACGAGTGAGGCGAGCGGCTGAGGCTGGTCGCCGAAGGCGACCAACAAGCCGAAGCTGCGGAGCCGAGCGAAGTGACCGTGCGTCGTCATGCAAGGGCGGAAGGGCTGCTGTTCCCGCAGCGCCGGAGATACGGAAAGTCACTATTATTTTTTTTAGCGAATTCTATACGATAAAACAATAATAAATAGGTGTTATAATGACACCATTCCCATAACCATTCGACCAGATAGGTAAACAATTTTTAATATCTAAAACTACCCACATACTACAACCGCGCAAAGTGAACCGATTGACGTGGTTGCGTTTAGTTTCGATAACGAAATATAATATTACAAATTTAAATAATTTTCAGCGGAATAAATTTTATTACATGCAAAGCAAAATGAAACAAAAATACCCGTAAAGAAAAAACATGATATAAAATATATACAAAATCCAACCATTCGACCAGATAAACAATTTGATATCTAAAACTACCCACACACTATAACCGTGCAGAGTGAACCGATTGACGTGACTGCGTTTAGTTTCGATAACGAAACATTGGTGTCCCCTTGTTTCGCCGACAAACGTTTCATCGAATTTTCATTTTGTCGACAACTTTGTTCTCCGAAACCGTTAACTTTTCAGGATTTTTTAAAGAGTCATCATGTAGATTAGGTTAGGTTTGTTTTATATTAATTTATAGAAAAATATGGTTTCAGAGAAAATTAACTTTCGATGAAATGATATTTCGATGAAATGTTTGTCGACAATTCAAGGGTAAACCCGAAATGATTACAAATTTAAATAATTACATACGGAATAAATTTTATTACATTCAAAGCAACATGAAATAAAAATACCCGTAAAGAAAAAACATGATATAAAATTTATACGAAATAACACAAGTACCAATTAAAAAACACTGATTTAAATGAACTAGTAATGATTCATCGACGCAATGACTTGTCGATGAAATGAAAATCCTTGGAACGTTGCCTTTGAAATAATATTCGATTAAATGTCTGTCGGCAATTCAAGGGTAAACCGAAAATACGTCTTTGATTTGAGCTGTCACTACAACTGTCAATGTGACAAACTGACAGTTCATCGACTCCTCTGTATTGGGTGGTATTTCATTGTGTATGTTTATTGCAAAGTACGTTTAATTGAATAAATAACTAACGGGTGGAAGTTTTTATATGTTAATTTTATTTGAACTAATTCAGACAAGTGCAAAATTGTGATTATTTTGTGTTAAACTGTGTAATTGGGACTCTTACTTTGTTGTGGTGAACACAAGGTGAGTACATAGCAATTTTGTCTGTATTTCCCTCTGGAGTTGTTTGAAAATCGTGAAATATTTTCATCTGCAGAAACTTAGATTGGATAATGACATATAAATACGGTGTATCTTCGTAAAGGTCCTCGAATACGGATGCGTTACGGTTGAAGAACTAGGTGGCATTATTGAAAGTTACAATAATCATATTAGAGTAATTTAACCTAGAGATGTACCGATCCCGGTAATATTCCCTTAAATTCTCCATATTACTTGGCAATATTCATTTGCCACCATTATTTTTTATCTACCATTATTTTAATTATTTTATTTCAAATTAAGGATTTTTGCCATTTTGGTGTGCAGTAAAAAGTATTGTATAATTTCCGAAGTGTTTTTCAGTGGGATACCAATATCACTAATCAAACTTAAAAATATAGTCCAATTTAAAGTATCAATCTTGTATTATGTTTTTTTAGTGTTTCAATGTCAGAGAAGAGCAATCCTAAAACATTGTAGTTCTCCGATGGCCCAATTAAAATCAGTGCAATGGCTTGCAGTGGCATTATGCTGAGTGGGTCCTATATCGTTGTGCTTATCAGTGGAGGACTAAGCTACTCAGGCGGGTGGCATAGTAATAGGAGGTCCACAATTTGCCAATTTTTGACCTAGGGCTACTTTGTTCATGAGAAAACACCAGTTTTCAGCTGAAAAGAGGTATTCTTTTTATAATTGTATTATTTTAAATTCGTTTTAGGTTCCTGTTTGTCCATTTCTTGTTTTAATATTTATCTATTTGCCACCTGTGCTGTTTTTTGACTTTGAGTAAATAAAATGATCCCTAAATGTGAAAAAATGTGGGTACAAAAAGTAACTAACTAAAAAATTTTGGGACACATTTTTTCACATATAAAATTCGAAATTCCAAATGATTCCGAGCCAGACAAACCTCAAAAGTCCGTATTCTTACTCTAATGATTAGCTAATTTTGTATTCAAGAGCAGTGAAACAAGGTGTTCAAATAATAATAATAACAAATAAATAGCGGGGGACAATCTTACACAAATCAAGCTAGTCCCAAACAAAGCATTGCTTGTACTATGGGTACTAGGCGACAATATACATACTTACATAGATAAATACATATTTTAATATGTAGAACACATCCATGACTCGGGAACAAATACTGGTGCTCATCACAAATATTTGCCCTTGCCAGGATTTGATCACTAGCTTCGTAGGTGGTGGCACTTCCACTGTGCTAAATATCTCGTCAATACCTTAAAATAGGCAAGTTAATGGTAATCTGGTTCTATGGATGCCTAGCCATAGTTGTTACTTTCATATTTAGCTTATTTTGTCATAATTTAAATAAATTGGTAGGCAATATGTAAATTTTATCTCATCATATCTTTGAAATTGATATACTCAATAATTAATTGTAGTGATGCATAATATTCTTGTTATCAAAATTATCTCTTAATTTAATCAATTAAATTATATGCCGATAATTGGAGGTATTCGTATATTAACACTGTGTTTTTATGACACTATGTCGGCCAAGTTTAGTTGTTTATAAAAACCATTTTGAGCCGCTTGTGATCCCCTCCCTACATCTAAATTCTATTTGACTTCTGAATGGAACATGGAATATAGAATTAGTGAATAAAGAATCTTTGAACTTTTATTATTGGACATTTATATCGTAAATATTATATCAACCTACCTAACAAAAAATAATGAACCCCTCAAATCTGAAATGTAAAAATAGACCATAAATGTGAAGAGTAACCATATTATACTTGTTCAAACAAAGACCAAAAAAAATAACTCAAGTAAACCAGGTGTGGCTCACTCCCCGCGCCAGTGGCCAGAAAGAGCACGTGTTATGCGTTATGCGTTCCGTCCGGTGGTCGGACCCGAACGTCAGTTTTGACAGAAAGAAACTTCTGTACGTAGTACTAAGGACCATTAAAACAAGAGGATTGTCATTCTCCATACAAAAAGGCTGTTCCCCGATATTTACAACGCCATCTATGTATAAGCTTGGTATAAGAATTAGATATATTATTTACAACTAGCGACCCGCCCCGGCTTCGCACGGTGTTTCTCTATTATATTATGCATTTATTATACATATATACCTTCCTCTTCAATCATTCTATCTATTTAAAAAAACCGCATCAAAATCGGTTGCGTAGTTTTAAAGATATAAGCATACATAGGGACAGAGAAAGCGACTTTGTTTTATACTATGTAGTGATTATTCAACTTTGCAAGCGAGACACAGTATTTAAATGTTAGAATTAATTTATTATTAGCTGTTTACGAACGAATTGTTACTGTACTATGTTTCTTTGTTCAATTATAACATCGTTAAATGTTTAGTTTTTTAGTGCCATCTTTTGCCTGTGCGGTCGGGGTACGATCCAAAGTACCTATGGAGAATGACAGTCCTCTTGTTTTAATGTTCCTTGGTAGTACTATTACTTACTTAGTGGTTAAACATAAAAAACGATGGAATTATTTAGTTGTCTACTTTTTACCCGACTGCGGCGAAGCCCTAAGGAGGGTTATGTGTTTGACCTGTATGTATGTATGTCCGTTCCTGTGTCCGCTCGTAACTACTCAACGGCACATCCGATTTTGATAAATGATACATCATTAGATTCGTCTTGATGGTGCGAGTGTCACTGGGTATGAAGTTCGTTAAAATAAACAAAATGGCGGATTTTATGCAGTTTCAAAGTGCACCGCGGTCGGATTTTTTTTAGTAAAAATGTGGTTATTAATATCACCTGTTTGTTTATTTTGATTACTAGTTAATCCGGCCCCTTTCATAAATAGGTCATACAGTTTTTTAGTATGAGTTAGTGTTCGCATCTTTCCTGTAGACATACCCGAAATTAAGGGCTTTGAAAGTCTTAATTTTCTTGCTGGATCCTTGTAGGCTTCTACAACTACTAGACCTTTAAGATAAAAACATAATGATATGTACATTGTCCACAGGTAAGACGCTCATTTTCTGGTATCTGTATGACCCAAATTCGACCCAAATTTACTGACCAATTTTAAAGTAAAAGCTTGGAAAATGGTGGCAACCCTATACGCCGACGCAGTACCACTTTGGCCGCAATCATGTCATCCAGTCTTTGTTTTTTTCCAAATTACGGCGTTTTTCGTAATCGCAGTGATGGGGCATTGTGTGTTACGCGGACAATCCTATGACCATAAGAAGAATAGCTATTACATGCGGCCAACCGCAACTGGGTGAAGCGCAATGCTGTATATCCAAAATGTGACAACGACCTTACTCACAAAAATGGCCCAATATTCTGCATTTCTATACCGTTTTATTTTCGTTATTGTCTCAGTAAATTAGACATGCGCAAAATGTGTCACTAAAGTGAAAAGAGTGATATGAACCTTTAGCTCTGAAAGATATGTGAGTCATTTTCAAAAAAATTGTACATAGTTAAGGGCCTAATGAAAACAAAATCACGATCGCTTCCTCTGTGTTACGAAAGATAGGCATACAAACTATATGGGTAACTTTCGTAACACAGAGGAATAATTTAAGTTTTGTTTTAATTAAATCCCTATCTTAATGTTCATTGTGTGCTGGAACCACCGGGTCTTAGCAGGTCGGATGGCAAGAGGCCGGACAGTCTGACGCTGGTACCTTGGGAGAAGGGCCGGTGCCTCTTGTGGGATGCCACTTGCGTGAGTACTTTTGCTGCCGCTCACCTTGGGCGCACCGTGCGGTCACCAGGGGCGGCCGCTGAGCAAGCGTCGTTGCTCAAGAGGGTCAAGTACTCGGGCCTGTCTGGATATTTGTTTGTTCCCCTTGCGGTGGAGACGTCCGGCTGCTGGTGTGCGGAGGCAAGGGCCTTCCTTGGGGAGCTGGGTCGTCGCTTACGTGAGAGGGGTCATGACCCCCGCTCCGGTTTCTTCCTGGCGCAGAGGCTGTCCATCGCAGTTCAGCGCGGGAACGCCGCGAGTCTGATGGGTACTTTTGCGCCGGGAGTAATGCGGGGGGGGGGGGGTCTTTTTGAATAGGTTTTTTTTTTTAGTTTGTTTTGTTGTATTTTTGTAATTAAGTTTATTTAATTAAATCCCTTAATTGTGTACAATTATTTTGAAAATGACTCATGTATCACACTTTTAGCTCAGTTACGCTATGGCTATCGGGATTCGGCGAAGGTTCGTGTTGGCGTCTCGTTCTTTTTATATGTCTGAGAAAGAGACTCCAACACGAACCTTCGCCGAATCCCGATAATGTAGCCGCGGCATTATAAGCTCAGTAGCTCCGTGGTGTATCAACAGTTCACTAGCTCTTATAGCAGTAATTGGTATACGCGAACAAGACAGGGACGAAAAGTTGATGTTAATCGTGTCTTTTCTCGCAACTCACGGCTCAATAGAGCTACTTGACAGCCAGTAAATGATTGAGTTGAAAGATATACCGAGTTGTTTGAATCGGAACTGAGCGAGTGAGCCGGTGAGCTAGACCAACTGATACACCTCTTTTGGATCACTCACTCACACATGTCTACAGTAAATATTGTTAAAAGAGCCGATAACTAGAGTGAACTCTTCATGAAACCGAAATACACTGCCGCCCTCAAACTAAGGCCGCTAGTTTCTATGAAGTTTCATACAAATTAGCGGCCTTTTAGTTTGAGGACGGCAGTACAGCCCCGAGGCGTCTCGTTTAGTCAAAATTGTCGAATGTGGAATCGATTTATTTTTCCGCTGTATTCAATAATCGTCGGACAACAATGACTCTCGAACCACGGTTAAAACGCCCGGAGAATGACTCACATGCATTATTTCGGCCCTTGTTTAGTACACGCAAGTTCGAAATGTATATAGTGCCGTTCTGCCCAGTCAAACATAGTATTCCAGGAGATTAAGGCACTGGTCCCACCCACCGCCGGCGAGTAAGCGAGTAAAGTTGGGCAAGTAGCATTACATTGCGGATCTGGAAAGGTCGATTGATCACACTGTGCCAGGTCAGCCCGCAATTAACTGTTACTTTCCCAACTATAAGTACTCGCTTACTCTTTAATGGTAATAATCTTATAAATAAGTGTATTTTCTTTCTTCTTTCTTTCTTTTTTTCTTACTCGCCGGCGGTGGCACCAGTGCCTAAGAACGACGGCACGATACCCTTTACCATTTAATGCGTGTAATAAACTAGTTACAAGAGGAAAAAACACGATGTCAGGTCGAATTTTACAAGGTTAGAGTGAAGTTTGACACAATATTTTTTAATTAAAGTTAAATAAAATATCTATAAACTTGATGCTATTCAACCACAGCACTGCAGTCTTGAGGTGAGGTAAAGTCAAGACTCGTCTTGAATTAAGTCCCATTTAGACGGAGCGAGAACTCGTATGCGAGTTTCATTTCATTGCGACGTTTGATCGATCCATTGAACTCATCGTACCTAGCTAGCCCGCAATGTAATGAAACTCGCATACGAATTCTGGCCTCGTCTAAATAATAATCATTTATTGACGAATAATTTACAAAATATGACTTATAGACTATAATACTCAAAAAAAGGAAGCATAATACGTGCCTGAACTAGGGGGTCCTGTGTTTCAGGCAGAAAAATCGACTAAATAATTTATATTAAATATTCATAAATACTAAATATAATTGAAACTTAATAACTAGCAGTGGCGTGGCGTCCAAAGAACTCGATTCCTACCGGCTTGCCTAATATCAGGCATTTGACCACATTATTCTGCAGCTCTTAAGGAAAATGTACACCTAATCTGCACCGGCTTGCCCAAGAATATCTTTTACGCCACGCCACTGATAACCAGTAACATTTGGTATGCTTATTGACTACAGAGAAAAAGAATAAAAAACAATTACGAGTGCCTAAGTTACAAAATTAAAACAATAATCACTTCAAGACTATCAATAACTTTTCTGTATCTTCGTACGACATGCTTTGTAGGGCTTCGCGGAGCATGAGTTTAAATTTAACATAATATGAGGCGTTACAGGGAAAAAAGTCTAAACGATTCCATTCCCCTCAAAATAATAGATCTATCTTCTTTAGTTAGTTACGCACCACTCAACAACTTAAATATCTTGTCTAACCACGTTGCCATAACAACGGGGGAAAGAGACAGAGTCACGCGTTAGAGTGCAAACTGATCTAAAGATGTAACTCCGGATGTGAAGTAATTGGAGTTTTTATAAAGGATTCACGCGTAATGAGCAACCTTGGACGCATCTCGGTGTAACAACTTGTATCACTTGCATGTAGGGTTACCAGATGAAAAGTCCGAGTTTCATAAAAAAAATTGCATTATCATCATGCAACATTTCAGCTAAATTGGAAACTGAAAAGTGGGTCAATTATAACTAGCAATATTTGATTAGACAGACTGACAGACACCGGGACAGGTGAAACTAAATAAAAAAAATCCTCAGTTTGTCTTTACGGCACGTTTAGCTCAGTGGGAGTGGCACCGCCTACGAAGCTAGAGGTCCCGGGTTCAAATCCTGGTAAGGCAAATATTTGTGTGATGAGCACGAGTATTTGTTCCTGAGTCATGGATGTTTTCTATCTATTTAAGTATGTATTTATCTAAATAACTATGTATATCGTCGTCTAGTACCCATAGTACAAGCATTGCTTAGTTAGGGACTAGCTCGATTTGTGTAAGATTGTCCCCCGATATTTATTTATTTTAGTGGCAAGAGTGGCTCACTCCGCAATTTCGCCGCGCGGCTTTAATTAGGGGCTTCGCCAGCGACCAGAAAGAGCACGCGTTATGGATAGCGAGAAACGGTCGGATGCGGTGCGTTCCGTCCGGTGGTCGGACCCGAACGTCCGTTTTGATAGAGAGTGAGACTTCTGTACGTAGTAGGTACTGTTACTTATTTTGTGTTATTTGTGAAAATTACGTTGTTCTGTAATCATATCAATAGAGACCGGATTTGAAGTAGCGATCTCAATATTAATATAGATATGATATGACTAGTGCAATTTATTAAATACATGCCATGTTGGTTATATAAGGTCTTAATTTTTACTGTGCATTGTGCAGAAGAAATATTAAATGAGAAGAACTTAAAAAATAAACTATTTCAAAAATTAACAAATGATGTTTTTATTTATTATCATCATAATTTTTGCCCAATATTTACAAATGCTTCCAAAAAGGTCTTTACTTTTTTGTTCCGATAAGTTACATTATTTTTGTGTGTAGAAAAAATAATAAATTATACCAGTCATATCCATATTAATATTGAGATCGCTACTTCAAATCCGGTCTCTACGTATCACAATTGATTATAAGAGAACTTGGAGACTTTAATTAAAACAAAAATATTGCTTTGCTAATTCGCGATATGATAACGTGTTAGTCAATTAGTGCTAAGCCATATAACATTCACATATATTTTAATTCTGAGGATGCCTCGTAGATAGGCGAAACACGTGTCGAGTTTTGTGTTTTGGGTCGTGGTTTGTTATATGTATTTTTCTACTCCAGTACTTTTATCTGTCTTTTACTTGGTCACGAACGCTAATATAAGAGCATACATAATATGAGTTCAGAAAAGTCCATACTCTATTCCCCATAACAGCACTAGTGTCGTTATAGTCACATTACGATACTGCTAGCAGCCACAGACTTCTAAATCTAGGTTAAACTTAGGTCAAGGATTAAGCGCTCAATTCTAACTTTACGATAAAAATGCACAACTACCAACTTAACAAACAATTAAATTCCTACGATTTTTAAGAAAAACAAAACTTTCCGAATTAAATTCATTGATGCCAACATAAAAAAAAGTATTTAAATTATCGTCACTTCGTCTCATTAACAGTACACAACTGTCAGTCAATATGTCATATTTGCCTTGTTTGGGAGCTGTTTAATTAGGTATGTATTTCATATTTTAAAACCTAGTCGTAGAAAAAGTATTGTATGCAACGTTGTATAATTAAGTCAAAAAACGCTCATTGCGTCTCTATTTGCGATACTCGCCGCTTTCGCGGCTCGTATCGCAACTTACGCAATTCGCATTTTTTGAACCTCCTTATACAACTGTTGCATAAAATACTATTATTTTATTTGCATGTTTTTTTATAACAATAGGTACGCAAGTAATTATAACAGGCTAGCACTTATTGATTGACACGTCATTATATCGCGATTAACAAAGCAATATTTTTGTTTTATTTAAATGGTAGGCGATGTCTTTTTGTCTTTATGAAGTGTAAACCCACAACGAACTTACAACGAAGTAGGTCATACAGCGACCCGTCAGTTCATATATGAACTTGTGAAATCTAGTTGAGCGAAATTGAGCTGCTGCCAAATTGTTAGTCGATGGTAACTTTCGCAAATTTTAGTTTCACCAATGCTTTACTGTTAAATCCTTTTTAGCTCGCTGTTAGGGTTCGTCCAGAAATCATGTGATCAAATTTAGCCCCTACTCCCCCTTGGTGAGGGAAATCTCCCGACAAACGACTTCATTTAAAAACCTTGGTCCGATACACTCAAGGTGTTCCGGGCAGCGAATATATCTGCTCTTTAAGGCTAAAAAAAAGTGCACCTTAAAAAAGTCCAGTAAATACAAAAGCAAGCGGTGGTGATCAGTTGATCACAGTTAACTTTTATTATAAACGATAGACGCTATCGAGGCTACACATGATTTAATCAAGAGTTGTCGTCACTCGATAGTCTTGTTGACCCTTCGCTTCATAAACGCCTGAAATCGACAAACCTCTTGGAAAACATTTGGAAACAATTGACAAATTTGTAAACACTTTATTGCACAAAATAAGACAAACTACAGTACAGAGTACAGGGTTGCAAAATAAAGATATATGTAGTACAATCGAAGACACTGCTAACTGACCACTTGTCACCCTTATTACAATGCATTAAGGTCTACTGATGGTCACTTAACTGTGTCTTCGTTTGTACCTACATGTAAGTAAGTAGGTATTTATTGGATTCTGTTCTGAGTGCTTGCTGTTTTGTTGACAAACATTTCATTAAATTTTCATTTTAAATAATATTTATCATCATCATCATCATTTCAGCCAAAAGACGTCCACTGCTGGACATAGGTATAATATTTATACGAGTAACTATTAGGTAAGTTTATTTTATAAAAATTCCTAGAGAAAAACTATTTCAGAGAAAAATGCTTTCGATGAAATAATTTGTCGATGAATTGAAACATTAACATTCGACGAAACATTTGTCGGTGATTTTAGGGTCCAACCATTCTGTTTTCATTTTTCCTATAAGCTGAACCGGGGTAGTTGCGTCTATGGGGCCAAATGCGTCTTTTAAAGATTCCATTAAATCCGAACAATTTAAAACTATCCCTACTCTACCTGCCTGTAGTATACGCTGTACTTTACAGGCAGGTAGGTTAGGGGTAGTTTTAAAGAGTTCGGATTTAATGGAATCTTTCAGAGGCATTTGCCCCCATAGACGCAATTACCCCGGTTGACTTCAGTGTGAAATTTTTAATAATTTCAAGGTGGATAATGTTTTTAATAATAATAATAATCATTTATTTCGGAAGTACATCCATATCATATTAGTAACAATAATCCTTATAATCTATGTTAGTAACAAACAAGGGAACAAAACAACATTTAATTTAACCTAGGCGCCACATGCATACCATTCCAGGCTTTATACAACGGGCCGTCCGCCCTGCCTGCGACTGTGGCTAATTTTATCTTCTCTTAGACCTCCCAAATAACCTCATCATTAATTTGCGTGTTGCGTCCAATTCCCTTTGGCAATTTTCCCGATGTAAGCTGGCACACGAGCCGAGGGTCAAGGACCGCGGCCGGCCCTGCGGACCCGTTCCCAGATAAACAAGTACCGCAGCTGCCGAGCCCTAGACTAGGGCTGCCATGCCGATACTAGGGTTCCAGTATGATGGCCTAATGTACAGCCCGGCTAAGAGTGACGGTTTTCAAGGCAAGTATAACCACATTTTTACTAAAAAAACACCATCAAGACGAATCTAATGATGTATCATTTATCAAAATCGGATGTGCCCTTGAGTAGTTACGAGCGGACACAGGAACGGACATACATACATACAGGTCAAACACATAACCCTCCTTTGGGCTTCGCCGCAGTCGGGTAAAAATTAAGCCCTGTTTCGTACCTCTCTTGGTGGAGGCACGTACGGGCGGTTTCCCAGCAATCATGCGGAAAAATAAAATTACATCAAAAGTTATACCGCTTCAAACAGATGTACTGCCCGAAATTTCACTGAAAAGTTTAATTAATCTGTAAAAAAAACGAATGGCCACAAACAAACCATCCTGTATATCAGGTAATACGCAAACAAATTAACACAAATACAGATATGCAACGTTGCTGGTTTTCTGTTCCAGAGCGGAGCGGTTGTGCGGGACAGTATACTGTGCGACAAGTATGTATCAGTGAAGGTACAATTGTTATCTCCATACCAAATTTCATCTAAATCGATTTAGCTGTGAAAGCGTGAAAAAGTAACAGGCAAATAGAGTTATTCTGCATATGAAGTTTGGAAGAAAAATGTACAAGTTTTGCCACCCCTGAGCTAGCTGCAAGCTTTGCAATCGCCGGTACAAGGCAGGTTTGCATACTACGACCACTAATTTATTCGCTTTATTACTTTACTTTCGAGACGCATAATCAAAGGGAACTGATCAATTTAGTCGTTATCTTGCAGTATCGTTACAAAGTTGTACAAAGACCAGCTAGGTAAGACATTGACTACAGGGTACCAGCCTACCAGGTAACGAACTCACCCACAAATCTAGGAAAAGTTACTTCCGCATGGGGGGAATCACGATAGCATTGAGGATAGGTTTACGATACATCACTGGCGTGACGTCATATATTTTCTTAGGTAAGCCCTAAAAACAAGGCACCACAGGCTGGATTGGAATTAGGGTGTTCAGTACTGCGAAATTTTAGTATGGCAGCACCGGGAATTCCCGGTTCTCTCCTACTAAAACTTCCCGGTTCTGCATGCCCTAATTGGAACCTGTCTAAAATAGATACAGCTTGTCCAGAGCTTTATGATGTTAGAATTCGGATATTCTGATTTGGCTGTCATTATTTATTGTAATTCTTTCAACCTTTATCACAGGTAGTAAATTCACCTCCATTGCTAAATTGTTCGCTGTTTACGGTTTACAGAGGCGTGATAATTTATTCATTGCTCTGAACGCCTCACTTAGGAAGCCTTACCAAGTTCCTTCCCCGCCAATACACCCACTAATACTTGGCAAGAAATTTCATTTACGGTAGAAATAGGCTTAGAGGCTTTGAAGTTTACGTAATGGAATTACCTAAGTTTTTAATAATAACAACTTCTAAATTGAAGTTTGTGATAACCAACTTGAAACAGTCCTTTTCTAATTTAGATGGATGATGTCTTAAAGTGTATAGGAAAAAGAACATTTTTAACATCGATCTGTAATTGGTAATATTATTGCGTAATGAACATACAAATATAAACAGTGTCTATTCATAGTCTCAAATAATAATAGGGGTTAAAAACCTTAGTCCGTTTAAAAAATATGCTCAAAATCAGAAATTCGCACATATATTTTGACCATACTCGAGGCCAAACTAAGGATTTCAGAGGTCATTCTCGAGTTAGTTTCACATAAGGTGATATAATATGCAGGAGACAGACAATGCTCACAATATGGCGTGAGAAGATGACTGGATAAGGTGGCTCTCAAGGTATTATGTATAATTGGCGAGATGTTGAAAATGGTGTCAAGAAGTCAACTATTGTTTAGGTTTTACTGGTTTTTTGCACATTAACCTAAATATTGGAATGGTGAAAATTGTAAACTTAGTATTCAGCGAAAAAAAGGAGACAATATCAAAAGCCTTAGCCTGAACCAGAACACTTCTGAAGATTTCTGTTCGACGATCTTATTGACAGATTAGTGTATTGCAGGATCTTTAGCCATGTGTATAATAGGTAATATATTCGAAATTTCGTCACCTGATCGTAGGATTCGCCAAATCATGAAATTCCTAGGCACATCATGAAACGCCGCAATTTCATGATTTAGATAGATATGGATGCTAGCATCCGCCATATCGTTCAAAGCTCATCGTTTGATGATTTGCCTAGCAACGTTTAGGCAAATCATCAGAATTTACATTTTGCATTTTCCCGTGGCTTCACTTGCGTTATTCCTGTTACTATCCTAAGGGAACGCGTTACCGACATAAAAAGTATCCTATATGTTTCAACCCAGGACTTCGTCGACTTGCATGCCAAATTTTATCTCAATCCATATAGTGTACACCTTGTTTATGAACAAAATACTAACCTCTAAAATACGACCAGAATTTATGGTTTCGTCTGCGTGATTCAGTGACGCTGGATCGTATAATTCGCCATATCATGATATTCCTAACCTAGGCATATCATGAAATGCCGCCATTTCATGAGCTACGAGTGCCAATGGCTAAAAATGCTACTACTTTACCATCTGCCCGGTATGTAGCTAGGAAAATCGACGAATACGTTGCTCTCATCGATCTGCCGTATTTATTATTAGGCACATCGTGATATGCCTGTGCAAATTTCATGATTTGGCGAATTCTACGATCGGGCGACGACAGAAACATCACATTTATATGTATATCCCTATGATATTATTACACCTGCAGAGTAAACAACATATATAAATGCGTGTTCCAGCAGAAACGAAAAATATGAAATTAAAGAGGTATGTATTGCTTAGTTTGGGACTAGGTCGATTTGTGCATGTCCTCCCAATATTTATTAATTTATTTAATTCTGCCCTGAAAGTGGAACGATGGTAGAATTATACCAGACACCTACGAATTATAATATACGATACGATACGTCTCAGTAGGACATAAAGACTATTATCATTCATCACGCAACTCCTTCATAACGCATTGATGTGCATGGTTTATGAATGGGAAGTTCATTACCGGGCCTATTGCGAGCTCACGCCTCATATGAATTTCTTTCTGACGAGTTATCTTTATTGTTCATGATGTTCAAGATAAGTAAAAGTAATTCGCAACAAACAGTGATCTCGCTATTTTATTTTCCCCTTCCGAAATTTGGCAGAAGTGCAGAGGCCAACAGAATTATGAAATTCAAACGTACGCTTCATGTTTCTGATTTTGGTTTATAATATTTCTTTATTTCGGTTAATTTCTTAAGGGTCTAGGTTAAGACTAAACATTTTATCATTTGTTAGAGCGAGACACACTGCTTTTTAATAATTCAAAAACATCTTGTTTAACTTCTTTTTACTGTGCAAGTCCGTCTCGCAATCAGCGTGAAGGCTACATAGATATGTAAATAACCTTCACAGTACTTTCCTATTAAACTTCAGGGAGATCGGATAAACGACGAGCAATCCTCAAACAAATACACATACAATTATAAAACGTCGATGTGCCTAGTCAACTCGCAATCTTTCACTTGGTGAAAAAACCAAATATATCTATGAGTCAGTCCAGTCGGGTAGAACAAGTTATAGAGTAGATAGATACGACAGAGGAGTAAATGCCAAACCGACCCCAGTGAATCCGCAGAAGCCCTTAGTGACTAAATAGGATGTTTGAAACGTCAACCAACTATGTTCAGACCGACAAGCTCGTTACCAACTGTTGCGGACCCGCTAACAGCTAGAGTTAACTTTTTCATTTTCTTTCAACTTGCGAGACTTGCGACTAACGTTCAGAAAGCTTTGACATTTTAAAACTCGCGCTTAAGCTTTAGGTTTAGGTTTAGTAATTATTGTTGTTTTAGAATTCAAACTTGAGTTGTAAAAATAGCAATTGATTTTGTAGCCCAACCCCAACGTTTTTTTTAAATGAGTCGATTGATCGACGATGTATCTATACAATTATAGGTGAGTTTGATTATATGTGTGTGTGTTGTAAGTACCAGACGTAGTCACGTACTAATTATGCGTTGCCTACTCTAGCGGAAGAGGAAAACACCACTATCCATAGTACCGTAAGTATCAGTATTATTAAAACGAGCCCGTATTGTTCTACTGCTCGGTAAAGGTCTCCCTCGCTTTTTTCATTAATCCTGTTTTGAAACTGTGCCTGAAATGTGTCCGATAATGTTGCCGCATCTTCGTTTTTAGTCTTCAGGCTTCCACGCAGGGGCGTACCGAGTGCAAGTTATACCTTAAGCCATCGGTTCCAAACCTGGGGGTGATTACCCCTCTAGGGGTACTTACCAATACTCATATTAAGTCGTTTTTCTTTGAGTACTTTCATATACTTGCCTGTATCACCCATTTTTTGGAGGGGTAACGATACAAATCTAGAACGGGCCTGTGGGTGATGAGGCAATGAAGGTCAGGAACCACTGCCTTAAGCGAAGTTCTATAACTCTAAGTATACCTACTCTTTATTTATTTATTTATTTTATTCAGGAGAACCAACAGCTATTACAATACAAATAGAAACTTCAGTAGAAATACAGAGCCAATTACAGGAACTCACATGTAGATTTAAAGTAAGAAACATAAACTTAAGCAATACGCACATCTTACAACCTGCAGCGCACACATGCAGGAGACAACATTTTTACAAAAACCAAACTTTTATTTTAATCTTTTTTTTTCGTTTAATATTTTCCAAACTGAATTCCGTCTTTTAACTGACTGCACTTAAAGCAGGTAACCCCACCTTAAACAAGCCAGTGATTCCACGTCGTGGTGGGGTGACCCATAACTTTAATCATATTGGGCTGATTACAAGTCGCTTAGAGCGTCCGTATTCAATCCCATAATTTTATACAACATAAAAATGGCAATTTACCATGGCGTTTGAATGCCTCTTAGGTTATGGTTCAGTTTTGTCAGGAACGTAACTTAGTGTCGAAATATGAAGCTATTTCCGAATTGCATTGAACAATTTTGTGCGTAATAAATCGTCAGAATACTGGCGTGACCAGACAGTCACTCCAAATTAAAGGCAGCTCCATAATTGCATTATTGAAAACGAATTTGTGTTCGGCGTACCGTTGAAAATTAACCAGCTGTATTACCAAACTGCTTTAGCTTTTTGTGTCCGTTACTGTATTGTACGTACATTGTTAAATAATTCAGTGCACATGCATAGTACCTCGTGTGCTCATAACATAAGTTTTGAGACGATTTTTTTAAAGGCCCAAAAAAATAAATTTTGAATCGGCGGCTTGATAAAAACTTTTAAAATTTAAACGTTGTCAATTAAAAAAATATTGATTCGGGTGTTATTTTTCGGTGAATCGGATATTGAAATATGATCTAAAGGGCCTACAGTCGAAGAAAAGTCTACTACTTAAACGATTGTTTAAGAAAATGAAGGCTCGCATGATGTCAACCGTTGCTATGGACTATGGAGACACGATCCCAAAAAGATTTTGTTTACCAACGAAAAAATCTTCACCGTCGAAGAAAAGTTTAACCAACTAAAGCGATTCGTGCCTCTATTGGTCGTGTTCAGCACTATGGCGACCATTTTCAATAATTTATATTTTATTTTTACCGTAATATAATGATTTTCCTTCTGCCTAAATTTCGTTTAAATACGTTAAAGCGTGTTCGAGAAAAACATTTCGTCTCTCATGATTTGGTTCCTCTCAAAACTTATACCTACGGATGAGAGACGAAACTAATTTTCCGCAACTTAGGGCACGACTTTGTTACTCACGGATGACATTTACTATATAACGACAGTGCGAACCGCAGAAGTCGCGTGTCGCCGACACTCGACGACAGTCTGGGACACCCGACAACACGCGTCGTTTAGATACTGCCGACGAACGCTCAAGTTGGCACTGTCGTTGGTTCGTCCGTGTGAAAGGGCTCTTAGACCATACTTCATTTCAATTTGATCAGCAGCGACGCAAATTCGTCAAGGGCTTATTAATTTGACTTTAATATATGTAAATAAAATAGTGAGCCACGAAAACAAATAAAAATTCATGCAACTTGATTGGCACTTACGACTAAAGAGAGTGATGAAACGATATTTTCTAAACTCGAGTTTGACCGAAGAAAATCCGAAACACGGTTTTTGGCTATTAATTCCCTAACGTCTAATGACGAGAAACGCCGTAATTTGTCCCCTAATGATCTTGTTATAAAATCGATCAATAATCAATGAAAACTTTTTTATTACACATACACATAAATATTCTAATGATCCAGCCAAAAAGGTAAGTAAATGTTTTGTAAGACTTCTATGAACTGTGCATGTTTGCCTCATTTGTGTCATTATCATAATTAAAACAAATCAAAACCTGTCTGCTGGAAAACTTCCCTAACGTGTTTTCGCGTGGTTCATTGTTCTTCAATTCGATGACGTTTGAATTCAAATTAGTAATGTTTTTATCTTTCCAGCCATGTTTTCATTCTTCTATCTGTGGCGTGTTCGACTTGCAACAGGTACCTACTGCTTTTAAAGAAATGGTAAGTATGCTCCATCTTGTCGAAAAATATTTAGTAGCTATTCGACTTCCATATTATGGATACTGCTTTTGAAGAAGTAAGGCATAAGCCTCCTTTTTGCTTCGCCGTGTTGGGCAAACACGAATTTTGAACTTCATACTTCATTCATACTATGAAGTGGCTTCTAAAAACATATTGTACCTACCATTTAGATACTGTACTGTTAGCCTGTATGTAATGGATCATTACCTGCGTTTTGTTCTGGGTGAAAACTGAAAAGTATTATTATGGAAGGTGAAAACTTATTATTATGGAAAAACCGGCTCTATCAAGTTTGCTTGATGCTTGAGTCAAGCATTTACGTGCTTGCCCAGCGCTTGATGTGATTTTATATTTTATGCCGCACGCTGCGCGTACGGAAAACGTCGCTTTCTGGCCAAGTGTAGACATATGTACTATTTTGCTTGACGAGACGGCTTGACGCGACGTTTTGACGGTGTTCTCGGTCGGCTTGTTCGAGCATAGTGTGTGTTTGTTTGACCAGTGTGAGGAAAGTGCCTCTTGCTGGATCAAGCTGCTTGACGGGCGTATCAAACTGCTTCACGCAAGCAAAAATCTACGTGCTTGCCGGCAAGCTGCTTGTGCGTCTCGGAACCGCCTTATGAAATTAAATGAAAATAATTTATTCCAGAACCAAGCTCCATAGAATTACATTAGGACGAGACACAAACAAAAACAACAACATAGACATATATCATTTTTCTAAAAGGGCCCACAGACACCACGGATCCTCCGACTTATCAGGATTTTACGCCATATTGTGCTGGCGGGCGTACCTTTCGCACTTATGATTCGACCTAGAACTCTGTCCTTTATAAACCGATCTAGAAATTCATTTTGTTTATTGAAAAAAGTATAGCCAGATTGTTTAAATCTTTATAAATATCCAGTATACCTACTGACGATAGGATGCAAGGAGAATTGGGGGCCCTACTCAAATATTATATGTACATATTCCAATTTCAGTATTTTTATAGTAATTAGGTAGTTTACTTTCTATTCTAGTATCGCAGTGTTTCAATATTTAAAGTTGTTTTTTAGAACTTATTGTTTCAAAAATGTTGTAAGCCATGTCGAATTTTAGTTAATTAAAAGGTGGAGATTTCTTCCGGCTACTGAGTCGAGTCAAGGGCGATTGTCGAACGCGGACTTTATTGGTGAATGTGACCATTGAAATTGTTTTTCCGTTTGTAATAAGTCACGGACATACAGTGTGACTAACGCCAATAACTAGGCGTTATTGCTGTGGTTCAGGTGGGCTATTCTTCAGAAATATGTCTGCGACTCATCTGTCTCCACACATTTTATATGAAAAAGGGCCAGATGAATGTGGTGACCGCAGACATATTTCTGAAGAATAGCCCAGGTAACCTGAACCACAGAATAAGAATTACTACTACGTACAGAAGCCTCTCTCGCTAACAAAACTGCCGTTTGCGTCAGATGAGCGAACGGACGGAGTTGACCCGCATCCGACCGTCTCTCTCTATCGCATAACGCGGGCTCTTTTCCGCTTCCAAGCGGCAAGATTTACCGCGCAACCGAATCGCGAAGTTAGTCCTGCCTGAATCAGAAGCGGCTCGCTCCGTGATTTTGCCGCGCGGCTACTAGTACAGTCGAGTTCATTCACACTCTTACGGGAACAAAAATATATGAACGCGGCCCTATTGTCAGGAGCATAAAAGCGTGTTCAGATCTATAGTAATAGTTCATTCCCGGAATCCTAAGGAACATCCATGTTTCTGTATTATGTTTGAAGTCATATAACATACCCCAAATTGCACCCCAGATCCGAGCACTGCTTATATGTGTAGATGTAAATGAACTCGATTGTACCCAGTTTTGCCCCACCAAAAAAAGCACGCGTTATGGGATAGAGAAGACGGTTAATTTGACGTTTTGATTGTAAATAAATAAATTAGAATAATATCATGAAACAAGCGTTAATAGCTTTATTATGTACAGGTTGACGGCTAGTTGTGAATTCCCACCTGTCCCCAAATTGTCGCTTGTCAACTGTTTTTAGAGTGAACTTTCAGCGATAAATTCAGCCGTTATAAGCGCTTTGGAAAATAAGAACAGACCGTTCTGGATCTAGAGCGTGCTGTTATTTTTAATTAGTCAATAGCCTTTTTTGTCGAATGTCTGTGGTTTTAAATAGTACAATAGCGGTTCAAGTTAGTGCAGAAAAAGAGAAATAGTAGTCGACAAAATGAAAATATGCTTCATAAAAATACAATCAAACTGTTAAGTAATACCGAAATATAACTTTAACTTATTGTTTTATCTTTCTTCATTATGTATATCATTCATTGTGTAAATAAAAAAGTTAACCCAAACATTAATATAATCTAATTAGCAACGGCAGCAATTGCCTGTGAACTTTCCTTAAGTTCCAAAATTCTAATGATCAAAGACACTGTTAGGCTGCGTTTCCACCAGAGCTGTGCGAGGTAGCGGAGCGGTGTGCGAGGAAAAACCCACCAATGCCGTGTCGCGCTGGGCGAGGCTAGGCCAGGGACCGGAACCTCTTACCTTTATCGAGATTTTATGACGGGTTTTTAAAGCGCTGATTTTGAGAAACACTTTTATTCTGTTAAGAGTATCGCCGGCTTAATACAAACACAGCTACGCCGATCCTTCGAGTTAACCCAAAACCACAATCTAAACCCTCGTAAGAGTTGTTACTGGGATGTGGTTCCGGACGGAGCGCAAACTAAATTGATCTTAACCGTCATAGTAATTCGTTTCATTTTTATTGGACGAGGCTAAGCTATTGCCGGCTACTCTCGGCATTAACCCCTTCCAAATGTCTTAAAAATTCCTTCAAAAACCCCTTAAAAACCATAGGGTTCGGCTTAACTCTGTGCGGGGCTTAACCCGTTTATGAGTTAACTCAATCAGATGTTAACCCAAACAAACGATGAATACTCGAACAGCTTAAGCCTTGCGAACGACTTAAGCCAACGAACAGGTTTTCCGGTCCTTGGGCTAGGCACGTTGATTGGTGGACTTTTTCCTCGCACACCGCTCCGCTACCTCGCACAGCTCTGGTGGAAACGCAGCCTTATTGACATCAATACTTTTCATCATTGAAACTCAGCTAAGTCTTTATTTTGTTTAAGTTGAAATTTGCTTACTGAATGTTTTATCCAGACTTATTTGATAAAAACTTTGCATAAAGTTTGCGATGGTTGATAATTAAAATCGTAGCGAGTATTGACGACATTTCAAACTTGTGATTAATGTATTAATTGGCAGGGATTTTGAAGGGGTTCCATCGCCTTTTGCTCTTACAGCCTTAATAAAATTGTTTGTAATAACCACATTGTGGTTTTTGAAAAAGAGTTTTGAAGTTGTGAAACTGTGAACTGGTGCATAATTATGCACATTATGAACATAACCAGTCTGCTCTGCTCAGAACCGCACTCTGTGGCGATCTATGGGGGAGGTCTATGTCCAGCAGTGGACGTCTATGGCTGATAGATAAAATATAACCAGTATAATTGTACTGGTGCCCTGTTTACTTGCTTCTTAAAGCGCTCAACGCAAAGTAACTCCGTCTCCAACTCGTCGTCCAACTCCGGCCGCTTGCCAAATTTCATAGTTCTAGGTCAACGAAAAGTACCCTTTGAATTTTGGTTTCCTTGAGTGTCGAAATTTACGTTTTTTGCTTCATAAACGGTCGTATCTGTTTTTTCGCGTTAACTTAGACGTTTGATTTTTTCACAGCTTCAAGGGGCCATAGCCTGAGTATACGGTTACCTGAGTATTTTCAACTCGATACCTCCACTCGTTCCCGAGATAAAGGGTCTTGACAGACGGACAACAAAGTGATCTTATATTTTAGGTGCCCTATGGCATTAAGTTCGACTTTTGTACGATAAGTTTTCTTTTGTGCAATAAAGTTAAAATAAATAAATAGGTTTCCTTTTGAGGTACGGAACCCTAAAAATTACTGCTTTATACTGTGCTCAAAGATTCATTCCACATCTTACCGGTGCACTCTTGTGTTGTGCACTTGCATACTATTCGTAAAGAAAATGCTACAACTACACTCCAGTTACTAGACTACACGTTGCTGCACTCCAATTAATTGTTATTAGCACTAGTTACGAAACGCTTATGAATAATTATCCGTAATCAGGTAGTTAGCGACACGAACCAGCAACTTGTAGTGTGAGAATCAGTTACCTAAACACACAATGCTGGGCTAATGTTCTGAGAACATGGGTGTTACAAGCTGTTATTAATTTGTATAGGAAGTTCGGAAGCGACTGGTTTGTGAAGATGAAAAGTAAATTTAATATTGTGCGACGGTCAGGTCATCGCTAGATTGTTACGGACTGGTTGTAAGCTAAGACTCACTGTACCTACTTACTCGCACAATAATATGTGGCAATAGTTACGTATTTCTTTTTTTAGGTGTCGCCGTGAAACCTGATATATCCTGGATTGTGGTAGCTTGAAGTAGAGGAAGTTTGAAATAACAACATAGCGAGCGATAATTTACATTGTTTATGGTAAAAACGTATTATTATTAACGTTATTTCGATTTGTATTGGTTTCAATTGGATTGATTCGCTTTGTTTTATTACAATAAGCTTTTAATTAAGTCAACAAAAAAAACCCGACCGGCAATGTGACGCTCCGCATCTTCGGTGCTACGTGGAGCTCGGCCTTCGGCCTCGCGTCGCTGGCGCTCCCCCGAGGGCCTGCGGCCCTTGGGCTCGCGTAAGTGGAAGCGGCACTGTGACGCTCCCTCCGCACCTTCGGTGTTACGCTCCCCTGAGGGCCGCCGGCCATCGGGTGAGCTGAAAGACACTTGGGGAGTAGTAAATCGGTTGTGCCGTTGAGTAGTTACGAGCGGACATAGGATTATAGGACCAGACATACATACATAACCCTCCTTTGGGCTTCGCCGCAGTCGGGTAAAAAGTTAAAAAGTATTTTGTCTAATTGTGTTTTTGGTATATTATTGTTTTCAGAGCGTCAAAATCTGTGAAATAATAGGGACTTATAAGTGAAATTCCTCTCGTAAAACATTATCTACATGCAAAATTTGAGCACAGCAGATACATTGCTTATTTTACTAGAATACGGATTACAGAGGTTTATAAGGGTCAATATAACTAACGGAAAGCCTAAGGGATTAAACCCACTCGTAGCCCAACTCCCAAATTATTGTCGTTATTTATGCAGTAACACTAAAGTAATCTTTACTCAAACAAGTTACCCATTAGTGGTTGGGTAAATGTCACAGGAACAGAGTAGCACGGTACAAATCGTATTACTGAATCAATTAGTGTGGGTACAATCCCTAGAGATACCCATTTACATGAAAGCCTTGTATATTTGATTAGTATTCTGATTGGTTGCTACGTTGTGTGTGGTCTCTATTCCTGAAAATCAATTTAATTAACCGATATCAAGTGTGGGGTGTAGCAGCACTAGCAACGTGGTACATCACTGTCACATTTGTGGTACGTCAACATTTTCTCGCTAATATGTAGCATAGAATGAACAGTTGGTGCATGCCGTATTTTGTTGTACAATTTATGTAAGTAATGGTGTTTCGTATTTTAAATTTCACATTAACAAGGCAACACGCAATATTACTGAATCAATCAGCATGGGTACACGATTATTTCTACTTTGACACTCTGCAATTCTCGACATTTATCGGGAGAGATCGGAAGTGCAAATGACACGAGATACATTGCTGCATATTCATAATATCGTGGTGTGTACTGTGTACTTAACAGTCTAAACAGTAAACAGTATAGATCACCTGCCACAATGACGTTTTATACAGTAGACCTATGAATAACACAAGTGGTTTGATTTAATTATTACATCACATTACTAAACCCACAAATATTAAATTAGTACAAGGAAATTTGCTTCTTTATGTGGAAGTAATCTCCGGTGATACCCCATTAACAATAGGGAATATGCATGATATTTTTTATTTACTTTAATAAAAGTTCATTAAAATGTTTATATCTAACGTATTTGTAGGTCGATTTTAATTTTATTTTCAGTCTACGTCATCTTTTTTACGGTATTTTCATATTTTGTTAAGAAATGTATTAAAGAAAATTCATGCATATTCCCTATTACATGAAAGCCTTGAATGTTTGATTAGTATTCTGATTGCTTGCTAAGTTTTGGAGTGTGGCCTCTATTTCTGAAGATTAATTTAATTACTACCATTTTAGTTGATTTTATATTTGCAAAATAAAGAAATACATTATTTAAACATTTAATTAATGTTACCGAAATATGTGTTTACATGTATTTGCAATAACAGTTATCTTTAAATAAATATTTCAGTGTAAAATTAAAAAAGTAAGTTGGCGTTTCCTTTGAACATGACAAATAAGAGTAAAACAGAACCAGCGTTTCAAATTTAAAAAGAAAACCATTACGCCCTAGGGCGTAATAGGCCATTTACGGCCCGCAGAACCTACGTGTAATGACACCATTTTCGAGCAAATGTGATGAAAAAAATATTACAGGTTAAAAATTACAGATAACTAGAGAACCTCATCATTTTTATGAAGTCGGTTAATGAATACCTAAATCATCGAAATATAATGTATGGAAATGGAACGATAACGCCGAATAAAAATGACGTTGAAATTTGCCTCATAAGGCCCACTTTTGTAAATTAAAACCTACGTCTTATGTATCAGAGAGAGATGGCTTCCTAGCGATAAGACCGCCGGATGTCTACCATTAGTTTTTAGTATCTTTTTGTTTAAGGATCTCTGTAATTTTTTGGTGTGCAATAAAGAGTATTGTATTGTATCAGTGGAGCTGCTAACCAACTGAATGTTTACACGTTTGAGTCTAAACTCATTTATGACAACTATTAATATTTAGTTTGAGAAGACGCAATTTCAAAAAGGTTGCATATCGTTTTAAGACAAATAAAATAAATATGATTCGTTACAAACCTTCTGTCGTGAGAAATTCAGTTGGATGCTATAGTTTTTTCTTCAGTACTAAGTACTAGCTCCGCCCCTTTGGTGGGTATTTCGTGGGGTCGATTTTGGGCGCCAGTCACGCTTCCATACTTATTATATTCCGATGACCTAAATAGATAGGTCTCGTAGATAACTATTGTTGCCAGATTGAATGACCCTATTATCGGGAGAAATAAACAATATATCGGGATTTTGAGACTTTGGTCGGGAGATGCCCCGCGCGCTCGACGCGGACGCGAGCTTTTTTTTTAGCCTGAAAGAGCAGAAATTTTCGCTGGCTGGACCACCTTGAGTAGATTGGACTAAGTTTTAAAATGAAGTCGTTTGTCGGGAGATTTTCTTCTTTGTCAGGAGTCGGGAGGACATACAAAAAATCGGGAGAATCCCGTCAAATCCCGACCATCTGGTAACCCTATAGATAACTCTGGAACAAATACTCCTCCCCAAATATTTGCGCTTACTAGGATTTTGAATCCGGGATCCCTAGTCTCAACAGATTTGAAAGTGTAGCTTTTAACGCATACATATGAATATAAACGTGTGTCGAATGGTATGAAATGGAAAGTATGCGAATCAAGTCAAGGTGTCACGCTAATCTTTATCTGTTATTGGCGTAAATTGGAACGGTTTGCAACATGCCGGCAATATGTCGGCCATAAAACCGCGTTTTACTGTAACCGTTGTAGTGTTGTAGTGCCGATAAAACGCTTAGTTATATTATATCACGTAATATTTATCCCATCAAAAACATTACATGTAAAAATATGTAAGTCTCGCAACGCAGTTCTTCTACAACAAAAAAGTTTTGAGATGTAATCAAACAAGTCAGTACCGGGAGGGTGTCCAGTCCACCGACCTCGATTCCCACCGACTTGCCTATTATTTACCCGTGGAGGGAGGATTCTTTATTTGAGAGCTATTAAATATTCTTCCACGGTTAAATAGTAGGCAAGTCGGTGGAAATCGAGTTCCGTAGACACCTCCCTCCCCCGTACTAAGTACTTGGTTTAACATTACATCTCAAAACTCTTTTGTTGTAGAAGAACTGCGTTGCGAGACTTGCATCTTTTTACATGTAATGTTTTTGATGGGAATATCTCATTTCTTTTTGCAAGTATGGTCTTCCTTTATTTATGACATTCCAATCCATTCTATTTCCACTGAATTTGAACTACAAAACTAACACAAGACAACTCTAGTCATTCTGCATGGACTGTTACGAAAACTTACTGCAAAGTATCTTAGTTAGTTCCAATTATTTCAAAAGTAAGGATAGGCCCGTCCGAACAGTTCGGAACTATTTTCCCCGTAACAGAAAATGCAGCTATAAAGACCAGCTGCGCAGTGCACGCGCCGCGGGTCGCACTGCCGACTGGCACTGATTTGGCGGCATTTTTACCGCCAAAGCGTTGGAACCGTCTGCGCGTCCGCTTAGCCCTGTCCTTTGTATACGTCAATGCTTAGTTCTTGCTTAGTTCTTACAAATAAGCGTCGATAGTCGAAATCGTGTTAAAACAACAATGATTGGCGGGTTGCGGCTTCGTTCTGGCCCACTAGCCATCGAGAATCATTTCCAAGCCTTACTTGAGTGCTATACTATAATATCTTTGCAAGGCATGTAAGAAAATACAAACTTGGTCCAGCCAGATCCACACGGTACACGGAGTACACGGTAATTGGACGTCATGACAGTCCGCCTTCCGTTTAATTGGGTCCCGGACAAGTTCACAATTAACATTAAATCTGAATATAGATTTAAATAAATCTGCACGGCGCCGTCCAATTTTAATACATTTGTAGTGCAAATTAATTTTAAAATGATTACTGAGTGAAAAAACATATTATTGTAAAATGGAGGCGCTTCGTTTCGCTGCCACGTGTCCGCATGTAACAGTCAATAAGGAACAAGTATCTGTAACACTGTGTCTCTAATTTGTGACTTAACATTTTTTATGCCACACCTGGCATAAAAAATGGTAAGTGAGCTGCGCGTACGGAAATAGCCGTTTTCTGGCCAAGTGTAGATATAAAATGATGTATACAACACGGGAGGTAATAAAGAAAACCCTCGATCGCATATTTACGACCCTCGCCTGCGGCTCGGGCCGCAAACATCTGCGATCTCTGCCTTTCTTTGTTTTACCACCCTAGTTGTGTAATGTACTATTTTATTTGGCTGAATGGTGACCGCTGCGGGCGTGTTTATGTAATTTTTTCGCGAATGTATTAAAAACCGTCGTTTGATACTCGTGCGGAAGTGTCATTTCCATTCGTCCCGAGTAGCCCCTCGCCTGGCGGCTCGGGCCAAAGCACCTCGTCGGGACTCGTGAGAAATTACATACTTTCGGCACTTATTTATATCAAAAAGTACTATTACTAGTAGTAGATTACGGTTTGCCACTACCATCTTCACTAGCCCAAGCTGTTAAGCAATGTAGGTCGCGTTCCAACTCCAAATCAGATCAGGTGGATCTTCAAACACGGATCAGAACAGTGCACATGCACACAGCATTGTTTCGCTTGTTCAACGCTTGTTGTTATAGCGTCAAAGAGAGACGGTCGGATGCGCTGCGTTCCGTCCGGTGGTCGGACCCGAACTTAAGTTTTGTTAGAGACACTTCTGTACGTTGTTTTATTACTTATTCTGTGACCGTACCACCATGTACTCCGCACATAGCCAATAGACTGGCCCAATAAGAGAGACAAATAAGCACCTAACAATTTTGCGTATTCTTCGCTTGATTTGTTATTGTTACATGACTTTGTTTAATGCGGTTTGTTTTGTTTCAGATCGCTATCGGTTGCCGGAACTAAGTGTAAGTTTTCCACGCCGTGTGCCTTTGTATTGTAGTTAGTTATGATTGCTGAATTGTTTTTGGACACGTACGTACGTACGTACGTGTAGTTGTAATTAGGGAATGCAATAGCCGGACAAATATGAAACTCGGATATTACCGGACTCTAAGTAAAGTCACTTACCCAGGTTTCCGGGTATTCGGGTATCCGGGTTGCATTACGTACAATGAACTTGCCGGTATTGCCGGTGTTAAGTAAGATAAGCAAACAAGTTGTTTTTTCGCGTTTGCTTTAAGGCGGCCGCCGTTGGATTTATTTATTACCTAAAATAAAACGATACATGCATAATTTTTATTAATTACTAGGTTTTTTCTAACCCGGTTTCTGATTGTTTAACTAAAATAAAGGTAACAATAAATCCAATAACTGACTACATTTGGTTATTCGATTAAGCTCTATAACCGAGTAATGAAGAGTGACGTCCAGAATGCCAAAGCCGGTCTGCACCTGCTGCTCCTCTGCCGGGCCTAAAACACTACACAGAGAATTAATACGGGAGAGCGTAGACTTATTCTTATTACGGCCTGGCTACTCGGATCTAGCCCGTTGGGACTCTGTTTAACGAATAAGGGGATTGAGCCTAGTGACTATGTTGTATTGTTTCAAATTACGTTCCGCTATCTGCACTGGTTTAGTCTTGTCCGTCAGTCACGGAAGTGTTTTATAGGTCTAGATTTCCGAACTTATGTCTGTGTAATAAGATTCTAAATCGTATAGATATTTTGTAGACTTAACCTTACAAATAAAACGATATCGGCGCCTGACGGTTGTTTAGATCTATTGTTCGCTAATCCACTGAATATTGTAAAGTTCACAGAGATAAGTTAAAACAGTAATCTGACTTGATGAATATTTCACTTTTACACTCATGAGACCACTGGCGCATTCATGGCGCATTCCAGTCACTACTTACCAGAGGCGTGGTGTAAAAGATATCATTGGGCAAGCCGATGCAGATTTAGTGTACTATTCCTTAAGAGCTGTTGAATAAGGTGCTCATTTGAGCAAGAATTTGCTTGATATTAGGCAAGCCGGTAGGAATCGAGTTCTTTGGACGCCATGCTACTGCTACTTGTCTCATCCCAACAACGCAGATTGCCTCCATCTGAAAAATTATAAAAACAATACGGCAAAGTCGTTGACGTTTGTCGTTGTTGGTCATTACTGCACCTTGCCTTAATAAGAACAGTCCGACAATATTTTTGGGCATATTCAATTTAAACTTTGCGGAAGATTCAGTTCGGATTGTAACGGTGGTGTGTGCTGTAAGGGCTTAAGATCTTAACACGTTCACAGTCCCCATACAAAAGTATCGGACAATGTCATAAGTTCCAACTGTGCAATCAGTATGGGGAAGTGACCCTACAGTGAAAGCATGGACCCCTAAAAAAAACCTTCATGGCCCCATTGGGGGCAACGGGACAGGGAACGTGTTAAAATCCTACCACTTGCACTCGGGCACATTTAGGCGAGGTAGACATTTAGGTTCACAGTTTTCAACTGTGTATGAATTCAAGGTACTGTGTTTAATGTCTCTGTGACGTAACGGTATTGGGTTTCCTGCAGGCTCGGTGTATATAGTTCGCTTCTAAGAGCTATCTATCCGAGCTAGTGTACCGCTAGCGTAAACAAATTATTGTCGGGTCGCTTCGACAATGATTTGTTTGAGCTTGTGCTCTAGAAGAGAAATCGTACCCTAGGTCCTAGGTCGTAGGTAGGTAGGTTCGAGTCGGCTGGCTCTCCATACGAGCGAAAAGAGGGTTAAGATACTATAACAACATCAAAATTTGATTGAAATGTAATTTTGCCTTCGGTTTCTGCGATTATCACTCATTGTTTTTTAATAATAGTCCATTACATACCGGGGCCAGTAAAGTAAGAAATGTGATCTGCGCCTTTCTTATTTATTTACTGGCCAAGGTTTGTCCGTTCGACTGAGCCAGAAAGCGGCATCTTCGTTTAGCGCAGCGGCCGGCAAGGTGACGCTTTCCGGCCGGAGGGCAGAAAAACAAATTTAACGGATTAAATCGCGTAAATTACTTAATTTTTACGTCCCGACGTTTCCTAACCCCTTTGAGCGTTCGTGGTTGCGGGTAGACTGAGAAAGCCATATTTATTCTCTGTCAAAAACAAAATTACCGTTGTGCAAACTGCCAATTTTAAAAAATCCAAATTAAAATATATATTTTTAAATGAAATCACAAATAAAATACGAGTCAACCAAAAAGACTTTTAAAACATGGACTTGTCTTAAAATCATAAAAAAAATAACCTAAATCTATGACCGGTTCAAACTAGGGATGTAACGGCCGATATATCGGTATCGATTATATACAACCGATATTTGAAGAGCGCGAAAAAAAATACTTGTATGAAAAAAAATCTGCAAAAAGTAATTTCAATTACTGACTTAATTTATGTATTGGTCTATTACCTCGTGCAATGGTACTTACTATGTTAATTATATCTTTGATTAATATTATTTTTTTTAATTTTGAGTTGACGATTTATTTATTTTTACTTTACACTTTCAAGGTTGACTCGCTGTTAAAGACATATAGCCAAGTTTTAGGTATAATAAGTATAAAGAACATACAGATATCAGAATACTTCATTATTTAGCTAAGTATCGGTATCGGTATCGCCGATTATTTACTACAATAGGCTAGATGACTAAAAAAACTGTTTAGTCCGTCTGTTACATTATGAAAAAATATTGTACACGTATTTTTTGTTTTGTTTGACAAACAAAAACTGACGAGGATAGAGTGCTTAGAAGTTTCGAGTGACGTCACTCTTGAGTACAAATTGTACTCAAGAGTGACGTTACAAGCCCCCACTCCAGAAGTTTGATGATCTATAACTTTGTCGATTTTTAATATTTTGATAAACCAAAAAATACGTGTCCCATATTTTTCCATAATCTAACTGACGGACTAAATAGAATTACATATTTTTAACCCAGTCATCATCCCTATTATCAGTATCGCTATCGTATCGGCAAAATTATGTATCGTTACATCCCCAGTTCAAACGTCTTAGAACGTCTTAATTAGAAATTTGAGCTTCACGACACCATTGGATAACGACCATATTAGGAAGATCCCGCGCTATATACTTTTACTAACATTATTCGATAGGGTTTCATCAATCCGCAGGCCTTTTTACGTTGGTGTGTGGAAAGGTCGTGTCAAGTTACAGGGTAATTTCCGTTCTGTCATCTATAGGTCTTCCTTTGTTTGCATATCGGCAGGTCTATTCATATTTTGGCAACGAAGGATCTAGTAGCTATAATACATGCGCCGTGGGTAACTCGACAAATTTCTATTTGTCGACTTACTCGTATCTGAGCGTTTTCCAAAAATATGGATACTTTCATATATAAAAGAATATACTTTCTCAAATTATGGACTTGTGAGGTTTTTTTGGCTCAGAATCGTTAGTACTTTCGAACCTTATACGTAAAAAAAGTGTCCCAATTTTTTTTTCCATTACGTCACCATTTTGCGTAGTGTTTGTATGAACGTGACGTAGTGGAAAGACAAAAATCCCATACAAATTTTGGGACACTTTTTTTACGTATAAGGTTCGAATGTACTAACGATTCTGAGCCAGAAAAACCTCAAAAGTCCATATTTTGAGAAAGTAGCTACCCCGGTATTTTTTTTGGAAAACGCTCATCTGTCTGTACGTCTAGCATAACTGGCCGCGACTTCGTTTCTCGCGCGACAAAGCATCACCTGTCACTGTCACACGATATTGAGTGGAAAGAGATAGGTAGCATTTGTCGCGCGAAAAAGAGTCGCGTGTCACAGTTGTGCTAGAGGTACTGGTTTTAATTTAACTTAACAACCATTGGGGGCAAAAAAGTGATAAGTAGGTATGTCATATATACCTGGTTGAAAAACGCTTACTTTTCAAGATAATATTTTTTTCTAGCCTACTTGTGTGTTCCACTATTGGGAAAAGGCCTTCCTTTTTTTCCGCCACTCGTCCCGGTTTAGTGCATGCCCTTGCGAACCGACTTGAAATGAGTCTTAAATCGTCCCCCATCTCTTTTTGGGTTTGCCTCTGAATGATAAATGGCAAGCATGCAAGCCCTAATAAATGTACTTTACTTAGGTAAATATTTTTTTCTTATTTTATTCATTCATTAACTGACCAGTGATTTGAATTTAGTTCGTCTGGTTACTCTAACCTATGGTGTAAATGATAAACGTGATCATCATAGACCTGAAAATCTTTGCTCTCTTTCGGATTTTGCTGTGGTTTCACAGCAAAATCCAAAGTTCTTTATTATTCAATTTAGGCATTTTAAAATGCACCTATGATGTTAAGATTTACCATCGGTGTCAGTGCGAAACCTCTACTCCGAGAAGAACCGGCTAAGAAACTCGCTCTATTCTTTTAAAACGGTCTTACAACATCATACTGTTATATCATCAACTTAATGACTACTACACTGCACTTTTTCGCACATTAGGTGCACTTTAGGTTCAAAATTAATGCATGACTTTCTTCTTTCTTCTTTAACTTAAGAGCCTTGCTCTTGTCGGTGAAGCAATCGCCAGTCCTTCCTATTCTGCGCCAATTCCTTTACCTCCTGGTACGTCACGACCTTGACCTTCTCTTTTATCTGCTCAAAGTAATTCCTTCTTGGTCTTCCCCTGCCTCGTTTCCCCTCAATCTTTCCTTTCCTTGCATGCCTTTATCATTTCCAAATATCGCTGTCCATGACATACTCGTTTATTTTATAGTATGCCCGAGCAAAGACCTCGTGAAGAGTTTCCACTCCATTCGACCTAAAGTCATGATATTTGATAATGGCGTAGAGGACAACGTCCGTGGTTCCTTGAACTATTAACGAAAGGTTTCGCTCGCCAAGCACCCGTAGCAGTATTATGCAGAAACCAGTCCCCAATTAGTAAAAGGTCGTTTATCCGATATACGTATACCCAGGCGCGGGGACTGGGGAGTAACTTCATTCGGACGAAGCGTTTCGCTTTATCGTTCTATCTTTTCACTCGGGGTGGTCCGGCTAGCGACCTGGTTCGACCCCAGGGAACGCCACGGCCGTCTACCCGGTCATACTATCGCTACGCCCATTAGGGTTGTGAGTTAGTTAGGCTTTAAAAAAAATAATGTCCTATCTTAATATGGACTCCCAAGGAATGGAGCTCGCTCCCATCATCTGTATTTCTTTTTAAAATGTTACATAAGACTCTTCACGACAGCAGTTAATCCCCTTTTTTTGGAAGCCTGACAAACATCCAAGTCTTTTTTTTTATTGTTATAAAAAATCCACAGCACAAGTTACAAATAATTTAGGCATATACATTTTTGCTTAACAGTGGCCAATTACGGATTTACATTATATTTAACTGTACATTTTAAAATAAACCATTACGAAAAAAACGCTTTATGACATGTCTTATTGAATGTTGCAAAAATTGGATCACGTGGGGGCCGTGGCGTGCCCTGGAATCGAACCAACTCGCTTGGCCGAACCAACTTGAGAGGGTCGGACTAGGTGGGGGCTGGGAGCGCCTGGGATCGAACCAGGTCGCTAATGTAACTCTGAAATTCTAAGTAGTCCTAAGTTATCCTGCCGTGCCGTCCGTCTAATTGAATGTAATACACTCACGGACAATGAATTCCGGATTCGGATTTTCTATGAACAATTTTATAGAAAATTACCAGAATTCATTGTCCGTGAGAATATATTGTTTTACAGGAAAGACAAATTAATCATCTTTCTTTCATGTTGCCATGTGTGTTTTTTGAAATAAAACCTCTTTTCGATCTCTGCAGACATAGCGTAGTCCGACTCTAGAGAGAGCTATGTATTAAGAAGCACTGGTATTACCCGCGTTCTTTTTTTAAAGCTTTCTTTTATAAACAAAATGGACATTTCGCAATCATAGTTCGATTGTTAGAACTCAATCTGACGCCTCACGGTTCCTCTTAAATCATGGCATCACGATTCTCTACTAATCGTGATGCTTTAGCTACAATTGTATTGCTTTCCACCCTATTATCTTTATAAAACGACACAAGCGACTGGCTTTTTTTATCACTGTCCGACTTTTGTCCATTAGCCAAGCTATTGTATTGACTGTACTATTCCGATTAAATCCGTTGAAATTTAAACTCTAAGAGTGTTTAATAAAGTCGTCTTTGCAATGTAATAAGTGTAGCAGTTCCAATGTGGCAGTTATTCAGGGGGTTTATTGTTTGGCAATGTTACGCAACAGAGAAAGATGCACTGACTGTTCCCTTTTTGACGATGGAAGAAAAAAAATACTACGTCAAATCTTCCACCGTCTGTACTTACGATTTTTAATCGATTTAAGTTGTTTAAGTTCTTGTCCGTTAATTTTCAAATATGTGACGTGTTTCAGGCAATTGTAAATTTGTCGCTTTTAATAAGTACGATTTAAATAGCAGCTTTATAGCAGTGGCCTATTGGTAGGACCTTAGGGCCTTTTCACACTTGCGATTTGCGGGCGAGTTAGAAGCGAAGATATACAAATGTCGCTCGCCGCGACTGGTTTTGTATGGAAACTCGCCCGCAGTTATTGCCAACTAGTGAAGTGCCTTTTGCCTGGGAATAATAAAAAAATAAATAAAAAAGTAAATAAATTTAAGTAAAAAAAATAAATTTAAGTGCAACGGACAACGAATAAGTAATGTTCGACACGAATTCGACTCAACGTAAATTAAGTTAGACCCAGACTCAGGAACGAAATTTTAAATAGAACCTTTCTGTAAAATTTAGTTTGGCATGCGATGTAAAATTAAAAGGGGAACGCTAGGATTAAGTTACTTCTACGTAATTACAGGGGCTGTGTCTCACATAATAATTTTGGGTGAAACACATTTGGGGTGAAAGGAAAAGAAGCGAGACTCGAAATTTCGAGTTTTAAGTAATATTATTACCTACTGTAAACGTACACCTAATTTTAAATGTATGTAGACGTTAAAAGAGAGGGGAGACCCGGGGATTCCCTTGTTTCCCATAAAGTTATAAGTCAAATTGTATTTGTTAGTCACAATTATTGAAAGTCATACAGTATATGTTTTTCTAAAACTGTAATATTTTTTGGATATTTTAAAACGTTAGCATACCGAAAACAATAGGTTAGGTTAGGTATGTTTTATAAAAATTCTGAAAACTTAACGGTTACGTAGAAAATAAGTTTGTACTTTGTATGACTTTCGATAATTATAACTGACAATGCAGTATGACTTTTAAAAACTATGGGAGTCCCCCGTCAGGATGTCCATATTGCTGATAATTCGCAATCGAGCGTAGGTTTCCATGGATTTGTGCATGATAATAGCAATTACGATTAGTTACAACTAGTGATGGGTCGGCGGTAATATTCCCGTTACCAGTAAATTTCCAACTGAAATATTCCTAGTAAGTAGTAACTTACCGGTACAAGAGGCTGAAAATGGCCTGAATGGCTTTGAGAAAAAAATGGTACGGCCGTGCCTTTGTTTTGCTCGACTTGGCAGGGCACTATCGAGCCTCCAGATATTCATATATTGCTCCTTGAACTAAGTAATTGATCAATAAATCTCAAGTAACACTGTAGTTTCGTATCTTACCTGGTAATATTACCGGTAGCATTGGGAAAATACCCAGTGACATTGAGAATGTTACTGGTAAGATTGGTAATTTATTTACTAACTTAAAAAGGGTCAATCCGCGGTAAGAGGTAACGTGAGTGACAATTTTCATTAAGTTTTAAATCATCACGATGCAAATTAAAGTGTTAATATATCTCTAAAGAAGTGTTACTTATCATCCCTAGATATATTAACACTAAAATTTGTCTTTTTAACCTTCTGCGACTGAGGTGACTTTATTGGTAACATCCTACTGACGTGGAGTCTGCCAGACGTCATTTTTACTGGGGCATAACATTTTTAATTATTATGAAAATGATAAACTATATTGTGTTAAAATAATTATTAAATACATAATTTATCTAATTACGTATTAAGACTTGGTTTTAACTAAAACAAATATGAAATAGAAGATAATCTTTAATGTGATCAAATTTTTAACCTTGTTTTACCTATCTTACTTTACTTATTTATGAAAAAAAATTAACAACAACTTTTTAAAACTTGACTATTTTTTCATCTTATGAACATAAACTGTGAACATGAAAAAATAATCAAAAACTTCTGTAGATAGGTTTAGGCACAAATCAGTCTTAATGTTGACACTAATTAAGTCTTCAAACAAGTCATCAACGTCACTGAAATGATCTTCTTCGTGTAATTCTTCCAGCCATTCACTGATTTGTTGTGCAGTGGTCATGGGTAGCCCAATGTGACTACATTTTAATGGTTTTACCTTCCTCATGCCTTGACGGGGAATCTAAAATAAATATTATTTATGTGATTACGTCTGATAGACACTAGAAATAACAATATTTTTGTGAGGTGACGACTCACAGACACTATAGAACTATACATGATTTTTATGAGATGACGTCTGTCAGAATCAACTTAAATTGCTGTACTTACGTCTGTGGGACACCCGTAGCTCATAACTCCAAAAGTGTGCACCGCATCGCCGTTCGGGGGTCATTGTTCAATGCCGCGTATGGTTCTAGGAAGGTACTGAGCGAGACAGGGTTATATCACGCCAAGCAGCTGATCGGCAATTTGAAATGTGTTTGGCGGTGTCTGACAGACTACCACCTCAGTCGCAGAGGGTTAATGCAAAAAACACGCAATAAAATCGTGACTCACGTTACATTTACGCGGATTGACCCGAAAGATACGTAGCCTTTATCATTAAAAATAAAAATCACACCAATGCAAACTCTGTTAGTACCTACTTAACACATCTACTGTCTAACATTTTTTCAATATTACCCAATCTTACGCGATCGTGGGTAATATTGTTGGCAATGTTACTGGGAATATTCCCAGTAACATTGCCAGCCAACTAACGCGAGAATGCAGTGAGGTTAGATGCGACACCTTGCCATGTCCCTTCGACCAAAAGACTCAACCATGACTGGCTCCAACTCCTTGCCCAGCTCAATTTACTATTTTTTACATGCAAAAAAGATTGACAAATCAATAACTATCATTTGGCTTAAAGTTGGCACACCTCGAATGGTTCAATATGTCCTCAATTGTTTGGGTAATTAAAAAACCATTCGATCTTAATTTGAATCCGGTGACTCACAAATCGAACTTTCTGATGATTTGACAATGGAATGACGTCACACGTGAAAAGCTTTCTAAAACGCCTTATATTAACTTCGGTAGTTTTTAAAAATGAACCTTGGCGCCGGCATTTTAAGGTTGAATTTTGAATAAACGATGATGAAGAATTAAGCATTTTTGATTAGATAGATATTGTGAACGAACCGGTATAAAACGTTATTTAAGTACACACATGACATAAACCCTCTATAATGCGTTCAAAACCGCAAATTACGAACAGAATACAAATAAACTGTTTTGTTGGAACCACAGACTACCTCCACTAGACGGAGCATGTTGGGCGGCGCGCGCTCACATCAGATATGGTCAATCGTATAGCATTACGACATTACGCGACCAGCCGCTCTTTCAGTTGCGACCATGTTTCTGACTTGTGTGTGCACCAAACGTGAAATAAATATTTCTGTTCAATCCGACGACAATCTCAAAACATAAAATGATAAAAAAGATGTGAAACACGCGTTGTACTAGTAATATCTACCGATATTTAATCGCACATATGCGTGGTGAGCTCGTGTCGTATGGCATGCTCCGTCTAGTGGAGGTGGTCTGTGGTTGGAACAAATCTCTTAATTGTGAAAATGAAATTATTGCTTCATAACAACATCGAATTCGATGACAAAGCCACTTCAGAATACTGTAACTGTTGGACACAGTGTACAGTCAAGTGCAAAACATGAATCGAATAAATAAATTCATTAATAAGTTATGAAGTTCTTATCGCCACTGCAGAAGGTGAATTCGGACATATTGTTCAACATTTGTATGCACCCATACTTGTACACTTGACTGTACGTACTCAGTGCACGTATGACTTACCTTACTTACCTAAAGTTCGCATTAAACAGTTAAAGATCCCATTTTACGCACAATATCCAAGCATTTGATTTGCAACATTTATCATAATACATACTCTTTTACTTTATTGATATCGATCACATAAATAATTGAACACTGAAAGCGAATTCGGACGTTGACAAGATGACCATCAACCAAACGCACGCGAGAGGATAAAATTTCACGATCTGTTTAACAAAAACACTTTCCATCGCCTCGGAATTGAGCGAAGACAATTAAAAATGTATGAAGAGGAGAAATGTACGTTATCTTTTTGATCTACACGTTCGATGGAAAGCTGGATAAGGTAAGTGGTTCGCTTTTACTTTGAATGGGCTATTTTGTCCAACAATTATAAAGATGTTGGCATAATTATGCCATCTTTTGATCTGGGCTTCAGGATAGTGTATGAATTTGTTCAATTTAGCGTATTATCTATACACTTTAATACTTTCTAAGTAAGTTTTTGAACACATCGTTGAGATATGTGTGTAGATAGAGCAGTGTATGCAATTAACTGTACATAATTAAGCCTAAAAGGACTCGTGTGATTTAATTATGAAACTCGCCGTCGGCTAGTTTCATACAACCACACTCGTGTTTTAAGGCCTCTCATTACGTACCAGTTGCATAAACTACTATTAACAGTAGGCTTGTGTCGGTCAGGACCGAAGAACTAAAAGGAATGAAATCCCACCTCGGACCGATAAGAACTAGTTCTTCTTAAGCGCTCTAAATCGGTCTTCGGTCCTTTAGTTCAGTAGTCGATACGTCGGTACAAATCGGTTGGGAGCGAATGATCGAATGAGTCAAAATCAAATATTCAATAGCTAGCTCCTTTCTTTCCTTCAGATCTCGAATTTGCTCCTGAACTAAAGGAACTAAAAGACCGAACTAGTTCCTTTGACCGATTTACCGAGATCGGAGCGCTCTTTTCAAAGAACGAGCGGGCACAACTCTAATTAACAGTATTTATGATGATAACTAACGGGGAATTAAAGGTTTTTAGTTATAAAAAAATGCAGAGCCATTTTACTTATAGGAGATCCTCATGTGCGGTTTACCCTAAAAGTATAATCTTTAATTTTCATTTTTAATACTATTAGGGGACAATCTTACACAAATCAAACTAGTTCCATAGTAAGCTCAATAAGGCTTGTGTTATGGATACTAGACGACGATATATTTAATAGATACAAATACTTAAATACATAGAAACCATCCAATACTAAGATACAAATATCATCAATTCATCACACAAATAATATTTGCTCTTACCGAGATTCGAACCCAGGACCGCCAGCTTCGTAGGCAGAGTCACTAACCACTAGGCTAAACCGGTCGTCCAAAATAATATAAAGTTAAAATTTATATGCCTAGCATTATTAGTTATTACATTTATGCCACACCTGGCCATATAGTGGCTTTTTCCGCACGCTGCGTATACGGACTTACATCTTTTTACATGTAATGTTTTTGATCGGATTACCAGTATTCAGGCACGTGTTAGTACAGCTGCTCGACGGGAAAACATACTCGTCGCAGTTAATATTGTCTTCGATTTCCGCGATTATAAGATAATTGAATCGTAGAAATTCTGTATTAAATACAGGGCTATTTTATTTTTAGTGCACAAACTTTGCGAATGTGATGGTTATCGAAATTAAAAATACCCGTGTTTTTTTGTTTAACCCGGTTTAGTAGAAAAAAACAAAAATAACTGCATCTGAATTTATTCATTAAAAATGTTTGGTTTGTGCTGACCATACCTGTCACACAAACACGCGGGCAGTTACAGCGTTACGTGAAACCAATTTTTCCTTCATACTTAAACGGGCTTAGGACCATCAAAATAAAACATTAATAACAAAACAATTAGGCTCATGAGGTATGGTGATTTGAAAACCGGTAATTTCATTTAGGCGTATTTAAAAAATTGGAATCAGCTTTTTAGAATCATTCACAATCAAAACCTAACCTAGCCTAATTACTGTAGTCCTTTTTCTCAACACTAATCGACATACTTAAGCAAATGTTCAAAATGATTACCTTCTTGTTCTAAACAAAGTCTCGTACGTTTTTGAATGTTTTTTTCGAGTCGTCCTAGTACAGTCCGGTAGTTCTCACTTTTGAGTTCATCAAACGCACGCACAATTTTATTTTTGAGGTCCTCAACACTTTCACTTCGTAAAACTCTCTGTTGGTGTACATTTTCACTAATTATCGATCGCGATCGCAGACGGTGAGCGCGTAACGTCGCGAGCGCGGGAACGACACACATGCGCACACCTTGAGAGCACGGCGCAGACTGAACGGACGGGTTAGGTTAGAGCGAGTCGCAGCGCACGCGCAGGCGCACAAGAAGGTAGTCGCGCGGTAGGTACGATCAGCACAGCAAGTTTTATTCAAGTTTACGGGATGTTAAAAATAAGAGATAAAATTTGCAAAAAAAAAAATTTTTTTTATATTTTTTTCGGGATACGATGAGTGATTAGATCTCTTCCCCGAAATCGTTAATTCCGCGTAGCAAACTTTCCATTCGCATTTTTCCCCACTCGGACTTCTTCCCGCCACTTTTTTTTCTCATTTGCTTGCCTCCTCATTCTCAAATATGGCCAAACGATATTTTGTCTATGGCGAAAGTTTCCCAGTCGCTTCTTTGATTTCCATATCATATTAGGTACCTATCCATGATATATATTACCTTATCTTCTGCCATTTTATCTTCACTACTCTTCTTTACCTAAATAAACTTTATTTTCATGTTTTCTAGCTGAATTGCATATTGATTTGTTACTTTAATTTATAAATAAAAATGAGTTACTGCGGAAAAAATGACATAGAAACTTTCGAGTTTCGGAAAAATATCGCGTAAGAAACAAAACTATTGCAAAAAGAAGCGACTGGGAAACTTTCGCCATAGACAAAATATCGTTTGGCTATATTTGAGAATGAGGAGGCAAGCAAATGAGAAAAAAAAGTGGCGGGAAGAAGTCCGAGTGGGGAAAAATGCGAATGGAAAGTTTGCTACGCGGAATTAACGATTTCGGGGAAGAGATCTAATCACTCCTATTAACGATACCTAATACGTTTTGAAAGTTTGTGCACTCAATAGAAAATAGCCCTGTATGTTTTCAAAAAAGTAACTGAGAAGTATTCAATATAAGTAATATATATCGTTTTTGAAAATGTTGGCTGTTTGCTTTGACTTATTTCGCCTATGTGAACGAAATTGCGAACGGGTCCTCTAGTAGCTAATATAAATACAGATACTAGTTAACCAATAAACATGTTGAGTTGTTGAGCAACATTTTCATAAGTTCATTATTATTTTAGAAAGCCACCACGAGATGGGTCCTAGATTCAGAATTGGGCAATAGACTATCAGCACGGCAGCCGAAGCGTAGCCATGTTATGTAAATCAGGAAATAGCTACACTAAATATACCTAAACGGCGCGTTATGTGAACAACATAGCTTTAATGAGCATAGCGTACTTGTTGGTACTCAGCCATTTACCTTTATATTACAAGCTTCTATTGTATATCATACTGTTTTTTTAGGACCTGACTTCACCTATGAGCTCCACTGGCTCTTGGATAGGAATCCTGACTACTTTGTCAGCAGTGGGACCTTTAACTAACCTGCAAGCAGGTTTGTCGCTGGCTGCGACCTTCGTGATTTTTCGCTGATCGCTCAAAGTGAGCTAAGAGCGATTTTGCTATTTATCGTCCGCAAGGTGTGCCCAAAATCTGCTTTTAAATGTTCTCTCCTCAAGCTCTAAATTTTATACGAATTCTTTTACTTTTCAGGCTGTACAGTTGTGGAATGCTCTGCCTCTTGAATTGAGAATTTGAGACGTGCTCAATCTCTTCCCAGATTTAAAAACGTGTTGAAAAAATCGTTATTTGTCGCATCAATAGTCATCATTTGCTTCTGTTTTGTTGCTGGCTGTACTGTAAATAATTATATATGTTTCGTTTTTATATGCATGTATTTTATGTATTGTATATGTAGGTTTATGTACTTAGTTATATATGTATGTGTATCCACTTCCCTTGTATTTAGTCATTTGTGAGCATTCTTTGTCTCTTGCATCGTTATTCCTCACCACCTACCCAAAGGTTGTCTGGAAGAGGTCGCTCTTTAGCGATAAGATCGCCTATTGTTTACCACTGTTTTTATAAGTTTGCAATGTAACTTTCTTTTGGTGTGCAATAAAGTATGATTGTATTGTATTGTAAGCGACGGACAAGCCGGATTGTTTGAAACGGTTGAGTGATCGAGCTAATGGGAGTTTTAGTTCGGTTCGCTACCCCTAGCATATCATACTTTTATCATATTGTTTCTAGGGCATTTCTTTGACAAATTTTGGCTGTAGCTTCACATTGTGAGTGAAAAACATATAGGTTGACATGTCGGATCTGATGATACAGCGAATTTAAAGTTGTATTATGAACTGACTTCAAAAAAGGAACAAGGTTCTTAGTTCGTCGTAATCTTAGTTTTTATTAGGTACATACTTTTATTTAACTTGCGGTGTTACCATTACACTTACTCATCTTTCCTTATAGACCTACCTAAATCGTTACTGAATTGTACGTTTGTGTGGATCAAATCTTGGAAGATAAATTATTACCATTTCCTGGGTCATTGGCTCAAAATTTGGTATACTTGCGTATCTTCGGTGACGATTCGATAACATGCTGCCATGGAGCTGAATATCAGAACAGTCTGATGATGGTGTCGTAAGGTGGCCATTTACTTCCAAATATTTCTGTTGGCTTAATGGTTGACCGGTAGATAATTCCTCTCGGTAGTATGTCCGCCATTGGTACCTACTTTACATACTGTGTAATAAAGTTTAAATAAATAAATATTGTAAATTGAATTACTTTTACGAGTTTTTACAGTATACTTACTCTCAAAAGTCAACGCAGCAAAACAACTTTCGCGGAATAATACTTATGCGAATCGATTTTGCGTTACGTATCTCGTGCTGCAACATGTTTTGTTAATTAATTAATCGCGCTGAAAGTTTAATGAAGCCTTAAAAATCAGGATATTTACTATCATAGTCATAATGACTACTACATATTTATTAGTATCATAATCAACCTAGAGACCATAAACGGTCTTGATTATTACTGAAATGATAAGATCGAATTCAGAAGAAGTGTGCAAAAGGATGCACATCATTTGAAGAATTTTTCTTTGCTCCACTGACACTAACACTACAGTATTGAGGTGAATTAGGGTAAATCTGAATGTGGGCTAATTCTGAAAATTAGGAATTTCTACTAAACCGTGCAAGATTTTTGAAGTGATATAATCATTCAAGTACCATTGGCGTGTGTAGTATCGTGTTAGCATGTTACACGGTCAATATGTGTTGTGTGAAAGTATAGTGATCTACCTATTATTTTCGCAATTGCCCCACAATTGGGATTTACCTATGGACCAAATATTACGAGAGACTTCAAAATTGCGTTAACGTCTATTATGATGGCTCTATAAAAGAGTGCCTTGTAACGTACGAAAACGTTAAAAATGCGAACGATATAAACCCTTTTGAAAATTCGCATCATGTGCTTAGCAAAAAGGCAGTAACTGTTTATAAAGTACATTTAATAGTATCTCGTTTTTGCTAAAACGGCAATAGGTAATCTATTTGCAATAAGGAAGAAAGCGTAATAGGAAACACGTTAGCAGCAGTAATCGGCCGCCATTGAAGCGGTACACACATAACACTTACTACATTTCTTGTAATACTAATTGAGCGGCGTCCATAGCCTAATGGATGTCCTAGAGAGGTGGACGTTAGAACTTTTTTGTGGTTTTTCTAGACCCAAAAATGCAATCGTTTAAACATCCACTTTAATTTGTATCCAATCAGTATTTTATACCTACTGAGTAGGCTTGAGCTTAGGGCGACAGATTTTAAGTGCGATAGGGGACCGAATGTTTTTTGGTTTACTGATATCTCGCAGAGACTTGTCTACATTTTCTCGGTAACTTTTCTCTTTACCATTTCTTTATACATTCAACAGTTCCGCAGTCTTCTATATTCTACGGTAAAATGCCCAGTATGGCACCTCAAGGCCGGCAAAAATGTATCAGTCTATACTTAAAAATGTGTAAATTCGGCACTGGTTACAACTATTTAAACTATCTACCGTTTGTGAAGCCCACAATCCGCGGTGGGCTAGCGTGGGGACTACAGCTAGGGTTGCCAGATGGTCGGGAATTGGCGGGATTCTCCCGATTTTTTGTATGTCCTCCCGACTCCCGACAAAGAAGAAAATCTCCCGACAAACGAACGACTTCATTTTAAAACTTAGTCCGATCCACTCAAGGTGGCCCGGCCAGCCAAAATTTCTGCTCTTTCAGGCTAAAAAAAAGCTCACGCGTCGAGCGCGCGGGGCATCTCCCGACCAAAGTCTCAAAATCCCGACATATTGTTTCCTGCTCCCGATAATAGGGTAATTCAATCTGGCAACCCTAACTACAGCCCGTCCACTCTCATCTATGTGTGCCTGTGTCCAGCAGTGGCCTGTATATAGGCTGATGGTTAAACTATCTACAGTCGAGTTCATCATTATCTGAGCAAAGAACCAAAAACATCTGAACAAGACCCTATTGTCAGAAGCATAAGAACTAGATCAGATATTTTTGATCTGTTCTTTCCTCAGATAATGATGAACTCGACTGTACCATTGCCGTGGCGTCAAACATGTCTCCGAGTAAATCGAAGCAAAGGAGGACCGGACAAAACGGTCCTAAGAACCAATAGCGACGTGACATATATCATTAGAAAGGTGATTCAATATACTACAATAGTTACTATGGGAGCTCATTTCAAATCACTGTGTGAAAAAAGTTATGGCGATATAAAAAACTTATTTTCATAGACGATTTTAAGCAATAAAAATGAATTATTTCGTATTCCTTGACGTTACAGTCCACCTGTCAGGCCTCCGCGGCCGCTCAGGCTCCCCCGGCCCTTCCGGCCCCCAGGCTTCCGCTAGCAGGGCACCAAATGCCCTTAAGGCACCCCCCGCACCGTTGACGGGACTTGAGCTGCAGGCCAGCAAGGCGAAAGCCCGAAAGGCCCGAAGCAAACACGCCACTAAGGCAACCCCCGCCCACCCCGCCCCTCCGGCTACGGATTCATTTAAGAAGCCGCCAGTCCCCGTAAAGGCGGCCGCGTCCGTCTCAGCCACCCCGGCCTCTACTGAGGCCCGCTCTCGCTGCCGTTCGGGTCCCCGTAAGTCTCGCCCACGCTCTGCGTGCAGCGACGCTGACGGGGACAGGAAAAGGAGTCGGTCCCCGGTACGGGTAAAAACGCCGGTGCCCACCTTGCGATCGCCTCCTGCAGTCATCTGCGTAAGAGTGTGTTAGCTGGGGGCAAATATAATGACGCGATCGTTACCGGGTGGTGACCCGATCATGGTGGAAGCTACGGCGGAAGAAAATCGCAGTTCCTTCCGCGGGCCTATCTACCCTATCGTTACTAACCATTTCGTAGCCCGGGATTCGGAAAATTCTGTGTAACGGTTTGTAAAAGGTCTCTTGGACCAATCGACCGCGTGTTCCCTAATGAACTCGACTAACTCTTCCTTTTTGCCTCGTAGGCCATTGTCGTTCCATAAGCCTAAGATAAGCGAGCGTGGTTTGATCTTGAGACTAGTACTATCCATATTAGTTAGAGATCAAACCGCTCTGAGAAGCGACTAATTGTCCTACTTCACGCATGATGAACGTGGCATGGTAGCAAGAGCTCCGTTAAGAGCAGCAAGGCGTTCACTATACGAACGTACTTGCCTTGAGGGCGTTGAGGACGCCGGGCGCGCAGATTGCGCGGAGGGCGTGGAAGACACGGGAGCAGGGGAAGCGCCCGCCAAGGACGGTGGCAGGTAGTTGCGCGAATTGCGCTCGGGGACCACTCGGCCTTTGTTGCGGTTGTCAAGAGCTCCAGGCTGTGCCTCCTTAGTTTTAGCAATCTGCTTTGGGGCCTTAAGGCAACCCTGCCAGTTGGCAGTGTGGCCAGTAAGACCGCAAACCACGCAAGATGGCGGCACATCTTTCGACTTTTTGCAATCGCGGGTCAAGTGGTCGCCCGTGCATTTCACGCAACGAGGGCGCAGGAAACAGCCCGTTTGGCTGTGACCGTAATACTGGCAGTTGTGACACTGCCTAGTGTATTCTAGACGACGCGGTTTTTCGACCGGGAAACCCGTCAGCACGCAGATCTCCTTCAACTTCCAAATCGTGTGGGCTGACGGGTGATTCGAGTCGATTTTGGAGAGGACAATATCGAACTTTTTGCCATCGTTTTTGCGATAGCAGCGGTGAACTTCGCGAACTGCTATCCCCTGTCTAACCAACCAGGTCCTCCTTGACCTCTGATTCGGCGAACTCCTTCGGAATTCCCCGGATCATAAGGCGCAGAGACTTCTCATCGTCGAACTGGTTCCGCTTATAGCCTTAGTGGCGTGTTTGCTTCGGGCCTTTAGGGCTTTCGCCTTGCTGGCCTCCACAGCTCATGTCCCGTCAACGGTGCGATGGGTGCCTTCGGTGTCATGCTAGCGGCAGCCTGGGGGGCCAGAGGGGCTGGAGGAGCCTGAGGGGCCGGGGAGGCCTGACAGGTGGACTGTAACGTCATGGAATACGAAATAATTCATTTTTATTGCTTAAAATCGTCTATAAAAATAAGTTTTTTTATATTGCCATAACTTCTTTCACACAGTGATTTGAAATGAGCTCCCATAGTAACTATTGTAGCATATTAAAACACCTTTCTAATGATATATGTCACGTCGCTATTGGTTCTTGGACCAGCCTCCATACATTTTTGCCGGTTCTCCTTTGCCTTACTTTTTAGGACATGGGATAGGCTGCTGTAATGCTTTAAAATAGGAAAGTCGATGGAAATCGAGTTACGTGGACGCCATGCTACTGAACATTCAATATATAAAATCTTATCAAACCATTCCATTCCTTCGTGAAAGGACATTGCGACAAATTCAGTCTCACAAAGGATATACTTAACTTAATTCCTTCGTCGTGCTGTTTCAATTTGTAAAGCTAGGAACTAACTCTCAGAGCGAGAACTGCAAATGGGCAAAGCTTGTACAAAAACCTTGAAAGCTAGGTCAGTGCGGACCGTGTGTGACCTAGGTCATGGACGAAGCTCAGAGCTTACCAAAAGCTCTATAAATCGATGTGCGAAATATACCTACGCGCTAACGAGGTTTTCATCAAAGCGAAATTTTTCAACCTCGTTTGCGAAAAAAATACGTAAATGAACGTGGCTTTGATGCCGCTGACTGCAACAGCAATCACCATCTCATTGCCAATATATTAAGTCCATTGGAAAACATTGGTATTGCCAAGGGCACAGTATTGAGCACGATATGATGGGTGGGTGGGTCAAATGAGGAGACTGGTTGAAAAATTGTGAGTTGTAAGGGCTCAACGGTAGATGATGCTACATACGTCACCCAGGATGACGTCACAAATGAGGAGACTGGTTGAAAAATTGGATGGCTTGGGCATCGCTTCGGTGGCGCAATTGGTAGCGCGCCTGTGTCGGCCCGGAGAGCCGTAGGAGACGCAGGTTCGAATCCTGCCCGTGTACCAAATTTCAACTCAATCGGACCAGTGCTTTCGGAGCAAATCGGCTGTGATAGACAGACAGACACACGAGTGATCCTATAAGGGTTCCGTTTTTTCCTTTTGAGGTACGGAACCCTAAAAATTACTCATTTCTTCCCTCCTACTCCTACCTTGGTATACGCCGTAGTCCGTAGACTCTGCGGACTAGGAACTGCGGATTTAATGCTTTAACTTGAAAGCATTCTCTACCTGTCGAACATTTTACTCCAACATCACAATATTACTTCAGTGGACTGTTAGTCCATAATCGGGTTACATCTTGGATTAGGTAATAGCCTAATAGGCGAACAAGTACTTGTATTGTACGTAATGGCGGTTTTTAACGATCCCTAATTAGTAATTAGCGTTGAATCATACCTAATTGCAAGTTATCTTTACAAATCCTACAGAAGCATGTGTAATACCTAGATGTTAATTAGCATGCACTGCTAGCTAACCAGTAAATTAATACAAAATTAAAATGTTTACATTAACTGACTTCAGACGCACTTCTTTTTAGGGTTCCATACGCAAAGGGTGCCAACGGAACCCTATTACTAAGCCTTCGTTGTCTGTCCGTCTGTCACAGGTCTCTATCTTTTGAACCGTAATAGGTAGAGACTTGAAATTTTCACAGTATGTGTATTTCTAATGCCGCTATTATAACAAATGCACGAGTTAGTATGAAAATACCCGAAGCTGTGACTATAACATGTCCAGACATAGCTGCTGCCTTCCGAAAGAACAAAGTTTCTGTCAAAAATTTTAGCATATTATAAGTGCGATTACGTCTTATTAACAAATTAACACGTACATAACTATACCTACAAACTAGAGATGGGCCGAATATTCGGTATTCGGCATATTCGGCAAGATTTCCAATGTTCATATTCGGCCGAATAGTTCGGTTACATTACCGAATATTAACCGAATAAACAAAGTAAATAACTAACGTAGGTTGTTTCGTAATTCGTCGGATAATTACATCATATTTCAGCATTCTAATCTAACCAACTACCAAAAAGAGAGAAATATCGGTCAAAATATAAATACACTACCTAAGTACATTTATTTTGTCAAAAACCGTGGCCTTAAGTAAGAAAAACCAGAGTCGTTTTAATTAAGTAAGTAAGTTTTATTAATTAAGCACCTTCATATTTAGATTAGTTATCCATCATTTAGGAACATTAGGAACGATAGTAACGTAAATAACCGTTAACAATTATTTATTAAAAGGTTTTTCTTCGTTCTTCAATAAAAAATAGTGTGGTGTCTCTTCACCAAAATCAAATCTAGCGATTTCTTTTTAACTAATCGAAAAGGATATGATGAATTGAAGTCAAAAGCTGTTTCTAGCGATACGGCGCAACCGAATATTCGGTTCGGTAAGCCCTGAGCCGAATGTTCGGCCGAATATTTGTATTCGGCAAACTCCGTATTCGGCCCATCTCTACTACAAACGTATCTAATTACAACTGGAAGGAACTAGGTATTACGCTTGTACGCTTATTACGCTTGGAACTGCAATCAAGTCTCGACGACTATAAATGATAATATTTCGCATGATCGAACTTCCGCCGGCTATGTTTACCAATCGGCTACTAATTAAAACCATACACCATATACTTACCACGCACCTTAATTGAACGAATTATGAGCTATATTCGGATGGCTAGCCAATCATGTTACTTCAATTTCGCTTTCCGTTGTCCGACGCTTCTTCCTAAGATATAAACATATCGTCCATTGCGTTTTTATATAAAGATTTATACAAGGCTGCGCGGGCTTAAGCAGCATTGGAAACTGTTTGTTCTTCAAGCTCGTTTCATATGTTTATTGGTGGAGTTTACCGGGCAAGCAAAACGCAGCAGGCAAAGGCAAGGCTCAGTCGCGGTTTGGCGCGCAAACTGGTCAGACGCGCGTCTGCCATCTTGGAAATTCTATAAGTGTCAGTGTTGTGGTTTTCGTTTTTGTGAACTTGGAAGCCTGGATGTACTAAGTGTTGTGAAAAGTTGTTAACTAACTGTACCTGGTACCTGGCAGTTTTGCCGCAGTCAGGTATAGGCGGCGCATACAAGGTAAATCAGTAATTTATGAGTTAAGTTGCGTTTGTCAAGTTCGATGTTTGTTTTGCGGTAATTTTCACGTAACCGTGAATAATCGATTATCTGGACGTGAGCTTTAATATAATTTCTTAATTTTTATATTCTTATTCGTTATCAGCAGCTACATTAATGTGGAATCTGTTTAGGCCCTATGATAGAAATGGTCCTTCGAAATCCGGTTTATGAATACTATGAGAAATAGGTTCGCCGTTTTTAAAATATTATTTGAAATATTTGTGTACTGTTACTATCATATATATATTAGTATGAAATATGTACCCGCAGCAACTTAATTAAAGCAGGTAATTGTACGGTTTCTGCGCTCGTTTGGTTAATATCAAATGAGCTTTAATTTAAAATTCAACGTTTAACGTAAATACAGAAAAGTAGTCTGCATACCAGCATGAAAATCATCATATCGATGCAGGTAAGTATATACTCGTGAAGTTTTTATATACCAATCATTTACTTTAACAAACAGTTAATCATCAAACACGTATACCTACATATCTATCTACGGCTCCATCTAACTACATATATTTTACAAAGGAGAATCCTAATTTTGTATACACATAGTAGTTTACCTTACCCAGATATATCCTCATGAACCACCTAGTTTGATGACCAATCCAGAACAATATTATCATAGCCGAAGTTGTTTAAGCCCTGGGCTTATCCCTTCACCAATTTAGCTAAGTATCTAACCACTGACCGCCAGATTAAGGTTTCTGTGTCTAAGTATAAGTAGGTACAGTATAAGCAAGGTCTCGGGAATTTAGATTATGTACGGTATAGGTTTTCGCGAACTATAGGCTGTTATTTTAGTTATTTGAAAAAGATAAACATAAAAACACGTGACTCGGGTCGCTCAGGTTTAATGTTTTGTGTCTGACAGATCGACTAGTTTTTTTGTTTGTCCTCTTATAAATAGGTACTTACCTAATAATAAAGTACAGTTTTCCGCAACACGACTAACATTTTACGCCTTCTACGCGTGATGGTTTGAAGCTTCTTTTTATGATTTGAGGTTTGAAGGCAGTAGGTATTTGTCATCCCAGAAAATGTCTAAGAGCCTTACACACTTGCGATTTGCGAGTTAGCTGCGGGCGAGTTAGAAACGAAGTTCCATACAAATGTCGCTCTGGTTTTGTATGGAAACTCGCCCGCAGCTCGCTAGTGTGATAATGCCCTTAAGCCATCATCCTAGACATCGACCTAGAGGCCGCAGCCCAACTAGATGGGCAGATCAGAGACTCTGGACTAGGGTTGCCACTTTTTTTTGAAGAAAATTTGTATTTTTCGCAAAAAAAAAATATAGTACCTACTTTTGGGAAGCCTAGGAAAAAACGGTACACATTCATGATAGAGAAATTTGCAACGCGATCGCGGCGCTACGATGCGGCCGGTACAGGTTCGGGTGCGTTCCATTTTAGTCGAAGTTTATATAAAAAAGTGCAACAGCGGAGATGGCAACGAAAATATACTGCCGCCATAACGCAAAAGGGCACAACTAACATTTTTTTCGACACTGAGGTATATACATATTCGGAATCAGCGAAATTGACTGATTCCGTATATGTAAACATCATAGTGTCGAAAAAAAATGTTAGATATGCCCTTTTGCGTTATGGCGGCAGTATAGTTTTTTTTGCGTACTACATATATATTTTTCAACAGTATATAGTACACAGGGTCGAAATATATTATAGTACGGGTGGCAACCCTACTCTTGACACCCAGCTGCACGTCGCACTACACGATGCCAAGAACAGGCACAGATGGCGGGGACACCGTCAGATAGAAGCTGATTCCACGGGGACTTCACGACGCTCAGCAATGAGGAACACGACGCGAGGAAGGGGATCACCTAGCATTTCCGTTCCTTCTATAAACCCACCTACGCGAGTGCGTCGATCCAATATTAATTATGATCTCAAATTTGGCAGGTCAATTTTATCAATTACTGCCATCTGACCTCCGTAACCTCTGCAACAAAACCCCATTGACGGCGTGATCACGCATTTAATTAGGTACCTTAATCCGCAGGTTTAGTCACAAAAGCCACTAAGGGTATGGGCTCATCTGTCTGTACATTCTCAACACGTGTCAGGTCAAATGCAAATAAGTCTAATGGGTTGCCATTGCACATTTTTTCCGATATAAAATAGTCCGTAATTTTTCGCAACGTAAGTACACTTATGCGTATAATAAAAACAATCGTTTGGTTCTACGATACTAATACATAACGAACGAAACAACACTGACAATTGGGTACTTGACTGTAACCGAAATTTGTAAAAAGAATTTTTAGAAAGAGAGGCTTAGATACCAACCGAATTCGCAACCCTCGGATTGTCCCGGAAATTAAATGCCTGAATCTGACAACCCTACTCCCTACGAAGCGTTTCTCTAAGCTGTGTCGTGTCAAAGAAGTCTAATGACTGTCTCCCATCTTAAACCGACTGATCAAAATTGATTACTCGTTGTTGCATAAACTTCTATTTCAACGATCAAAACCAATAAAACGGTAACGTTGTCGCCAAATTTGCGAGTTATTTGCCAATCTGCGTCTTTGATGTCTGATTTGGAAGGCTTTTATCGCCCATGCGGATCGCATTCGGTTCAAGGTTTCGACTTTTTATTACTTTTGGCAGTGTCCGACCGATCCGATCCGATACGGTTTATCGCAAAACTTCGGAATTGTCAGTAAACGAGTTAAAAATGGTTAAGTCGGTTTCTTGTAGAATTAGTTCGTTTTCTTGTAGAGTTATTTCGTTTTTCTTGTACGAAGCTTTAAGCTACACACTAGAAAAACGAAATAGCTTAACAACTTTCGAGAATAATAATCTTATTTTTATTTCATAGGATTTCGCTCCGGATCACATCGGATCTGATGCTAAAGATCTTTTGAAGTCGTTTTCTTTTTATAGTACTTTTTTATAGTACCTAATAAAAATAAGGATTTTATTTTCGAAATAACGAATGAAAATACCTGAATTGAAAATGTTTTATTTAAATGAATGATCTAGTAATGTCCGACCGGAGTTTCGGTTTCGGCAAAACAACATGGTTCGGTCGGATAGGTATACACCTATAGGCAAAGTACAAAGACGAACAAGTAGTCCAATTCCACGTGCACGCCGTCGTCTCCGCCGGCGGGGACGGCCGTCGTCTCCGCCGGCGGGGACGGCCGCCGCGGTAGTCCCACACTAAATCCTCTCGACATCACATAAAAACTTACCTTAGAACCACTACCTACAAGACGAACTACTGTATCACATGTTCGCTAGGTACATTCCCCACTTCGGTTCGAGTGTCCTTGCACGCCGATGAATAACTCCCGTGGTGCCGAGGTTTTGCCGAGGCATGCCTACCGCCACGAAGACCGATAGTTGCAACAGCTCAAAGAGCTAGCATTTGTTCAAGCACAAAAAAAAAAAAAAAAAGTAGTCCAACAGCCGTTTAGGAGTGCGCGACACGTATTCACAAGCACGTCTGTGTGACTGCGATCCATGGAGTATTCTTACGCATTCTTAAAACTTTGCTTATAGTGCGTTCGTACACGGCCTGCACACTTAAGCGCGCGATGTACCTTTTGTAGGAAGATAAATTACAGCTATTATTCTTTGCTATACCGACCTACGCGGGCAAGTTTTCCCCAACTTGACGTCTAAAGGGTTATTCTTCAGAAATATGTCTGCGACTTATTCATCTGTCTCCATATATTTAGTACGAAAAAGGGCCAGATGAATGAGGTGACCGCAGACATATTTCTGAAGAATAGCCCTAAAGGCCTTATCACACTTGCGATTTGTTGTTAGAAGCGAAGTTCCATACATATGTCGCTCGCGGCGCGAGCCACGACACGACTGGTTTTGTATTGTATGGAAACTCGCCCGCAGCTCACTCACAAATCGCAAGTGTGATAAGGCTCTAATATGCGCCTATTTGCGTAATGGAATGAATGACCTAAAACATACCTTAACATTAAGATACACTTTCGGTCCCTAACGTGTTTCCGTTATCTAAACCTCCTAACCTATAAAAATACCAGACCTTCTCAATAATGAATACGGATAGTACTTTTAGCATAAATTTGGTTAGCGGCTGTGTGTTTAGGCTAATTCAATTTGTGGGGAACACCAGATGCTCTTCGCTGGCGTTAAAGTAGGTACGTGGGAGGTGTGGAAAAGCTTTACAAATACATATTAACGCTTTATGTATGTATATAATGTATACACCGTGGGCCAGTACAACCCGACCAACTTTAACCACGTATTCCTGATGGTATTACAAGTAAATAACGTTATATCAACATAGGTCGAATTTTGTCATTTTACATTAATAGTCTTATGGAACAAAACAAATCAATAAATTCAGTCCCTCGTCATAAACATGTCCTTACTGGAGGAAAAGTTATTAAAAAGGAAAAAAAAAGCTAAAATGGAAACGAAAGGTCAATATTTTGGCTTTGTAATCGCTTACCATCTAATACTGCGAAGGTTAATTGCTGTTTAGTTAAAGGATTTTAAAAAAATCAGTAAAAGTATCTTAGTTGAGGAAAGCATATTTTGGTTATTTTCACTCCATTTTAATACAAGGCGTAGATCTTTGGGCCACATCTGCAAACCGAGACAGACTATTCAAATTGCAAAAGCGAGCCGTGCGCATTATCGATCGAAAGCCTATAGATCACCCCGCCCAAGACATATTTAGAAAGCATAAGATATTAACGTTGCCATGCGTATACATACTACATGCTTGTAAATATGTTCGTGCTAACTTACATAATTACAAAACCTACGGCCAATGTAACCAAAGGACATCGCGTAGGAAAAATCTCTTAGTCCCCCCGCGACCGCGACTCGCGAAGGCCCGTGCGGCTCTGGACGTGATGGGATGCAACTTATATAACCGTGTTCCCACAGATATAATAAATTCGGCAACCGACACTATATTTACAAAAAAACTTAAGACGCTGTTGTTAGATATGGCGTTCTACAAAATAAATGAGTTTTTACCAAAGGATCGTTGACCCAAACGCTAATTAAGTACACATTAAATTGCCTACTATGTATAATAAATTTATATAAAATAATATATTAAAGTTAAATATAAATGTATAATGCATGAAATAACTACTCTATACCATTGTAAAGATATGTTAAGCACATTGACTTGTAAATGAGATGTACATTTACCAATAAATGATCTGAATCTGAATCTGAATCTGAGTCACATTTATTAGGGCTTGTTACACACTTGGGAGTTTTTATTTTAAAAATTATATATTTCTCGGAAAGTATGCGTTAATCGACTATACGTCACATAACATTTTTTACTTCTAATAGTTGTTAGAATCTATACCTAGTTAAACTTGGTCGGGTTATACGGGCCCACGGTGTATAAACACTTAATTGCACACTATAAGACAAAGTGCAGTACAGGGTTGTAAAATAAAGAAATGAAATGAAAATTTATTTGCTTGAGACGTGACAGTAGTTAGATGGTATTTTAACAATAAGGTACGCATATCTCGCCCAACAATTCGGCATGCAAATGTTAATTTCTTATAATCTAATCACATTAAATTATTCTTAATTTCATAAAACTCGTATATCATAGCAATCACATTATATAAAATTGTAACAATAATAAAAATAGGAATTGTCAATAAGATTAATTATTATTCAGTTTATTAATTAAGAGTTATACAATGTCACTTTTTATTCATAAAGGTATATGTACAAAGGCGAACTTATCCCTTTAATGGATCTCTTCACGTTAACCTTTGACCAGTTTAGTGATGAGACATGAGAGGTGGTAGACAAACTGAGCGTCATGTAGGTACGAGAGATTATAGATGTATTCATGTAAATAGATACTAAAAATACATGTAAATGTGTACATAAATATATAAAATATACAGAACCTGTAAAAACCATCTGAAAATCGTATCACATATTCAGTCAGGGACAAGATAACCATAACTTTTTTACTTTCTCCTTAAACTAGGCTACAGACCGACACTGCCTGAACAAGGGTGGCAACATGTACCATAATTTGACAGCTTTATCTGATACTAGCATTTTCCCGCGGCTTCGCCCGCGTTGTTCCCGTTATTCTCCCAAAGGAACTCTTTACCAGGATATAAAGTATCCTATGTTTCAATCCAGGACTTGGTCTACTTACATGTCAAATTTCTGCTTGATCCATCCAGTTGTCACCCCGTTATTAGGTAACAAACATCCAAACATCTAAACATCTTCACAAACTAAGATGAAGAAGCCTACGAAAAACGATGTCCGGCTCTCAGACCCAAAGGGCATTGGACCGGTCAAAACCACTGCATGCACCCGGAAAGGTGAGCTTGAAAAGAATCGAAAGAAAGAGATTCGGGAATCGAACTTATCGAACTCATCAAATAGTTGTAGTGAAGTGAGACTTTTCTTGGTCTTCTTTCAACAAACTACAAAGTCTTCTCGGCCGTCAATCTCGTCTAAATATAATTTAACCCGTGTATAGAGTACATAATTCGTAATCGGAACTCAAAATATGTCAGCACGTCTAGCATAACTGGCCGCGACTTCGTTTCTCGCGCGACAGAGCATCACCTGTCACTGTCACACTATACTGAGTAGAAAGAGATAGGTAGCACTTGTCGCGAGACAAAGAGTCGCGTGTCACAGTTGTGCTAGAGGTACAGGACGCTAATCGCTTCTCCGATGTAAAATAGTTATTACAAGTTCACGGGTGAATTGATGATATTGACGGTCAAGATTTGAATTGCCTTTTCTTAAATATTCTTCTCGGTAACCTTTTCGTTTGATGCGGTTGCTCGTTTTTTCACCGTGTACGAAAAGAAACCACACAGCTACCGAGTTTTCCTTAGGACGTCAACACGCTTTTCACGCGCTCTGGTGCCCTGGTTTATTTTATAAATGGCGCAGTTTTAATTGCCATAGTTAGCTTTTAATTCCTGACCTATTTAAAGTCCTTTATGAGAGTAATGAGGTATGCACTATGCAGTGCATTTAGCCTAGTGTTTTGAATAAATATTGAAGTAGATATTTAAGTGCAGGTAAAGAATGCGATATTGCTCTGATGCGGGTCCACAGATCCCTGCTGCATTCGAGTTGCGCATCAGTACGTAACCACAGAATAAGTAATAGTACTAGGTACCAGTAGCGTGGCGTCCAAAGAACTCGATTCCTACCGGCTTGCCTAATATCAGGCAATTGAGCACCTTATTCTACAGCTCTTACAGAAAATGTACCTACACTAAACGGCTTGCCCAAGGATAACCTTTACTCCACGCAATTGCTAGGTACGTGTACCCTTTCTAACAAAACTGACGTTCGGATCCGACGACCGGACGGAATGTGCCTCACTCATCCGACCGGAGACGGTCGTACGTCAGGAGTGGCTCACTCCGCGATATCGCCGCGGCTACTAGTACCAGATTTTGCCGCTCTCTAGGGCATACAGCGTGCTCTTTCTGTTCACTGGCTAAGCCTCTCCGGAACCACTCCTGACGTAACATAGAATATTTAATTTTTTGTCACTGTTTAGGTTGTAGAACCACTGTTCCGCTCGCTTCTATGTCGCTTGACAAATACTGCCTATATCCCTTTCCATTAAATATGGCGCAAAAGTGACAGAACATATTCGTCGCGAAGTCGCTTCACCGGCTATTGAAACGATTACAAACTAAAATAAAGGTAGGCAGTTGGAGTGTTTTTCTTTCAAACAACAAACGGAACCCAATTGCACTCTCAACCGTGTCGCTTACTTTACAAAGTCTCAAACGAAACTAATTGATCTTGGGCTCTTTTGTTGAGAGCTTTGTTTTAAACAATTTATCATTGATACAGTAGAAAGCGGTACACTGTCATTAGAACCAGTATTGACGAACTGACCTTGTGCAGGGGAAATTGGAGCGAGACCTTCACTTGTTTTGTACTAGATGATCGGAAATGGTGAACTTTGTTGCTATGTTTAGCATGAGGTAGAACATACACTTATGAAACTATTTGTATACCCTATTTATCGACGCCACAATAGGGAATATGCATGAATTTTCTTTAATACATTTCTTAACAAAATATGAAAATACCGTAAAAAAGATGACGTAGACTGAAAATAAAATTAAAATCGACCTAGAAATACGGCAGATATAAACATTTTAAAGCACTAATCAGACGGTGATTAGACGGAGAGATCCGATATGGACTATGACGTCATAGTACACGGCCGCCATACTATATCCATACTAAATTCTGTTTTGCTAGGAAGAGATAGAGATAAATCTTAGTTATTCGAAAAATATTTTGTTCCTCCTGTTTCTTATATGAATGAACTTTTATTAAAGTAAATAAAAATATCATGCATATTCCCTATTAAGTTTTATATTCATACGATAAGACTAAGTCTACGGTTCTGCTTTGATAACAAAGGCAAGAGTGACGTTTCAGTTTTCTCGTATCGCTCGACGTCCAGGAAAATAGCAAAAAATTGTTTATATTGTAATCCAAACCTACAAGGGAATAATAGTTAATTAAGTAAACAGGAAATAAATGCTAGTAAATGGGTATGCTAATAATTCGTATATGTATGAAAACCATGGCACAATAAAACAAGTTATATTCTTCCCTTAACATCATGTGAATCTGTAAACTTGACTAAGTTATAGCATATTATCGATATTATCGATGCTCACTGACACAACTCTTGGGACTTAGGCAAGTTCACTCTTGGGAAAATACATAATCTTGTTCTGTACAGTCGCCATCAGATACATCTATACACTTCAGGGTGATCATAAATATCTGAACATGCATTCTAACGTCTTGACAATAGAGTCGTCTTCAGATGTCTGTGAGCGCTTTGTTTGCTCCGTTGTATCTGATGCCGACTGTACCATGATTAAAAGGAACGATGCGGGTAGACGAGACAAATAGTGAACGTATCCACATGGTATTTGTGTAAAGTTATACGATCCGTTTGCTAAAGTTGCACAATTAGAACACCTTCAAATTCGTGCAAGATGCAATTTGATCCATATCGGAGTCATCTTATGAGGCAAGGCAACGTCTCACCTTGCAACTGTAAGCGAATCCGTGCCTGTCGATTTTGCTGTTCACGAGGTTGGAACAAACAGTTGGCGTTTCGAATGTCAATGTATCTGGGGGCACGGCAGTGCCGGCCAAGTCGGGCAAAACAAAGGCACGGCCGTGCCATCCTTTTCTCGAAGACGTTACGTGTAAAAAGATGTAAGTCTCGCAACGCAGTTCTTCTACAATAATAACTAAATATTTTTACTAAAAAAAACCCGACCGCGGTGCACTTTGAAACTGCATAAAATCCGCCATTTTGTTTATTTTAACGAACTTCATACACAGTGACACACTCGCGCCATCAAGACGAATCCAATGATGTATCATTTATCAAAATCGGTTGTGCCGTTGAGTAGTTACGAGCGGACACAGGAACGGACATACATACATACAGGTCAAACACATTACCCTCCTTTGGGCTTCGCCGCAGTCGGGTAAAAAAGATTTGAGATGTAATGCTCGACCAAGACAGTACGGGGGGGGGGGGGGGGGGTCCACAGAACTCGATTTCCACCGACTTGCCTAATATTTACCCGTGGTGGATTATTTATTTGATAAGTATACAATGTGTTCCTCCACGGTTAACTTTGCCATCTACTTTGACTTCCGTATCATGTCTGAATTTTAATGGGTTTTTAACCGAATCTTATCTTTGCTTGATTACTGTTAAAGAGTTCATCAAAGTGGACTGAAGAAGTTCGAATTACGTATCGTCTTCGTCTTCCCTAAATGGTTTATATTTAAATACCGCGTCTATGAAACACGCCTAAGTCTCGAAAAGACACGCCAATTATCTTTCTTCTTACATTATGTGGAGCGTGTCATTGCAAGCGATACACAGCCTGCGAGGGAATTCTATCGTCTGTACAAAAAGGTTTTAAATGTATATACCACCCATAGACAGTTAGGTCGTTTTTCCTTGGCACGCGTATTTCGGCCTTCGACCATTGTTCTGAGACTCACATATGTGCATATAGGCGCACTGTTCTGGAGTTACGCTTCAGCTTTCTATTTGTCGAGGTATTTTGGAAATTTAGCGCAAATAGAAAACGCAAATCATAGTCCTTTTGCGTCGTCGTAGTTGAGTAATGTAGTCAACATCAAGAGTAGAAAGAAAAGTGGTATGGGCACACTCAAACATTCTGAAGAATTTGGAATTATTAGGTACTCAACTCACCTAATAATTCCAAATTCTTTCATTATGCACCAGTCACATAAATAAACCTGATACCGGTATTGCACGGTGTACTAAAGATACCGGTATCGGAAACCCTAGGACAAATTGAGTAAATGTAGATGCTCAAAGAACGAGGGAAGGTCTCTTACTATTACAAGTTATATATAAGGATGTAGATTAAATTTTTCATCACACTTGCTCGAAAATGGTGTCATTACACGTAGGTACTGCGGGCCGTAAATGACCTATTGTGCCCTAGGGCGTAATGGTTTTCTTTTTAATTAATTAATTACAAACTCGTGTTATTAAAGCCCTCGGTTTCACCTCGGGCTTATAAGAAACACTCGTTTATAATTCCTTACTTACCGCCCTAGATACACAATGTACTAATAATATACAGTTAAAAGCGGTGTAATGTCGGTGTAATTGACTAAGATAATATCGTTGATATTATCAAGAATCGTAGCTTGTCATGGTGCAATATAGCATACTTCACGGTATGATAAATTATCCGATTTGGTACATACATAAACATTCATTACCAGTCTCACACCACTAATAGTATATATGCTAATACAAGCTTCTAGCAATAACAATGTATCTGTTACCTAAACAATACGTATCAACACATACCAAACTAAACACTTCAAAGGTTGCGAAACGAAGTCACTCAACATTATCTCCATCCTATCGGCACTTCATCTCACACTGTTACTGTTACTCAATTGCTATTAATTAATTAATATGTTTAGATTTTGTATTGCATGACACGTTTAGTGCGCTTAATATATCTCAGAGTATTTTAACACATAGCCTCTAGATGATTTGTTAGGTGGACTTCCCGAACTCATTGTTTCTTCGAAGTAAATTTTCCGTTCGCATTTTTCCCCGAAAGATTTTTTTACAGTCTTATAGTTCTCTGATCCTTTATTTCACCGCTTTCCTTTTTTTCTATGAGCATATTTTACTATCGTCTTTTTTCACTATATACTTACCGATATCCAGGGGCACTCACTTTATATTTGTAAAAATAGTTTAGGTACCAATAGGTTAAGGGCCGATACAGACGGACTACAACCCAACTGCATTTTGTATAGAAAACGTGCAGTCGGAGTTCCCATACATGTTTCGGTTAGAATGCAGTCAGTCTGTAGCGGCTTTAAGGTAGGTTTAATTAATAAGGTCTTTGAGAGCTATACATATCTTATATTACGTTATAATAAGAAGTATAGATTACCGATCGGGGAACAATGCGAACGGAAAGTGTACTTGCTGACTAAAAAACGAAAAGTATATTATGGTGCATAGGGATTTTACCGATCGGGGAAAAATGCGAACGGAAAATTTACTTCGAAGAACTAATGAGTTCGGGAAGGCCACCTAACAAATCCTCTAGATACCATTCACTTTGCTAGACGTATAATTAATGACCAGCAAAGATAAAAGTTAACGCCAAGTCGGTAACATTCTTAAGAACATTCTTGGTCTCACGAACTCCTTAGCAAGCCTAACCGATAATTGCCAAATAGGATGCATAGCAAATACAAAAAAAACGAAAATTTCAAAACAAATGTTGAAACCGAGCAGAAAGGTTGCCTTCGCTCAAAAGCTACGTTGGCAATAAAAGAAACAAAAATATAACAACAGTCGCATAGTTCAAATATAATCTAGCCTGTTACACAGTGTGAGTTAAAACAATTCGTCACGCACCGACTCCGGTCCCCTTATCCACTGACATGATTACTGCTCTTAGCTAACATGACAGACCATTTGGACAAGTCGAGATTGCAAACGATAAAGAAGGGGTAGCTGCAAATTACTGAGAAACGCACCGTCTCGGAACACAGCATTGAACAGTAAATAGGGAAATGTTTACTGAAAGCCAAAACTAAAAAAAATATACTTAATGAGTCTCAAATCCGCCTGTCCAACGGCTCCGGACTAACACAGGCACACTGCAATTTGTGTCATTAAGATGCTTGCTCTAGTCAGTCATCGATTCTTTTAACCAGTTGCTTCATTACTTTTAACTATTTTAGTTCAGTCACCTAAAAGGATCTTGGCCTCCGAAACAAGAGCACGCCACTTGGCCTGATCTTACACAGCTTCTCGCCAGTTTTCAGTTTGAAGCTTACGCAGGTCCGCCTCGACCACGTCTCCCCAGAGATACCTGAGATGGCCAACCGGTCGACGACCTGTTGATCGTCCCAAGTATGCTTTGGTATTATCACTGGACATTAATCTACATATATCTACTTTCCACTTGCATTATAGGTTGAAGACAAAGTTCCAATTAACTAACCACAGAGAGCCTCAAGTACGTACTAAGTATTCAGAGCAAAGTTTGATGAATTACTAACCTTGTTGAAAGTTGTTACGCCAGTTTTTCAACCTCCGCCCCATACATCTCCAACTAAACAACAAGAACCTGCCAATAAAACAACTCGTACAGGTGTGACATTCTTCATGAGTTTGTGCTCTTTCGTTGATCACAAAATTATGAAGACTTCTTGTTAAAGGTCTTTATAAGTTAATGATATTTCATACATCACAAATGACTTTTGTAAACAGATTCCTAGCGATTATAATGCAGGTATAATTTGGTCCCTGATATTTCCGAGTTTTTGAGACATTTATTGGAAAACGCGGCTACATTCCAGTTTTATTATTTCATTATGTTGAACATTGCTCTAAAAATATTACAATAAACATATATTTAACTACTTCTAAATATAAAATAATTCCGCCAGATCTCTACCTGGCGGTAGGGTGCCCAGAAGGCTGGCAGCATTGCCACGCTGAATGGCAATGCTGATCCTTTGTGCTAGGAAGGAGCCAGCCCTCTGGTCACCCGATACTTCGCGGAGCCTGCTTGCTATTTGTTTAAACAGCGCCATCGCACTGGGTCCCCATGGCCCCAGCGTTTCAACCCCAAACGGCTCAAATATGCAGCCACTGCCTATGGCTGCATATTTGCGCCGTTTGAGGCATTCTGCTGAGTCTGCAGCAGCGCCGGCCCTAGTTTCTGTTTGTGGAAGATGGGACGTGGCAAGTGTGTCCACGCAAGTGGCATCCCAGACTAGGGGTCGTCCCATCTTCCAGGGCATTAGGGTCATACCGTCGGGCCTTTTCCCGTCGGCGCGGTTAAGGCCGACTGGTTCTAACACTGCCGGCGCCCCCGCGGTTGCTAAGGCCCGACGGATGATATCATTCAGGCCGGCATGGCGGGGGATGCGTCCCGCACTTCTGCTACAGGACAGGCCATGATGACCGAGGCGGTCTACCTGGGCGCTGCAGGAGCACTGATGGGGGGAGACACACTCTGCTCCCAAGCGTATAGAGGTTGCAAGCCGGAACGTATGATTATCTAAAAGTGTGCCAATATTTTTGGAGGGTATTGCATGGAGCCAGGCGCCCGACTCCCATTTCGCAACCGCAAGGAGACGCGCGCGCTCTGCGGGGCTGGTGGACGTGTTGTAAAGGTTGTCCCGCACCAGCTCGCAGAGCGGCTCATCCCATCGCCGCTGCGATCGGGGAGTCGTGGGCAGATCGAGGTTCGGACATGCTTGTTTCCATGCATCCTGGGCCTCTGTTAGGTAGGGTACATGTAAGCTGTCTTGTGGAACTTTTAGAATTTTGGATATGAGGGCTAGGGTGCTGTGGACTGACGATAAGAAAGCAGGTAGTGCGATTTGGGAAATTTTGCGTATGCCCAGGCCTCCATGCCGGATTGGCAGAGAGGCCTGGGTCCAGGATCGGTCAGAGAGGCGGATGTTAAAAACGGTGGTAATGGTGTTTTGTATGATATCATCCAGACTTTTGAGCAGGTGGACATATTTCCAAAAATGGCTACAGCGTAGGGAGTAGGTGAATTTTGGTGTAAATAGACAGTGACGGATGATTACGTATGCCACGTGATGGTTAATTTCGAGGAGGCGTTCTGAAACCAGGTTAAAATTTTGAATTTTGTTATTGACGAATTTAGGAAATGCTTCATCCAGTATAGGAGAGCCTAGGAGGTGAAGTGTACTATTATTTACAGTTTTAATATCGGGTGCGATGTGACGGAATTTGGAGGTTATGAAATTCTCATCTAACCGAGGATCTGCTATGAAGATTTCGCACTTCGACGTATTTAGCTCTAGGCCAATGGACCGGAATTTGTCAGAAAGAACACGGAGATCTTCGAAAACTTCGTTCACTTCACCGCCCAGGGTTCCATCGTCTAAATACCACGCATTAAATTTTGAATTTAGTTGTTTTATAATGGGATGTATGGCCAGACTGAAGAGTGCCGGTCCGAGGGGATCGCCTTGTTGGCAGCCAACAGCTGACAATATGGGGTGGTTCCGGTATAAAAGGTCGGACGGTGAGCTGTAGCACTGCCAGATGAAGTTGTAGAGAAGTGGAACGTGTTCTTTTACTTCAGTAAGAAGGGTTCCTCTATCCACTGAATTAAAAGCATTTTTGACGTCCACCTTCACTACAACTTCACCTGTTCGCCCTATTAGAAAGGAACGGAGAGAGTGTACAGTTGCTTCACAGCCTCCTTTGGAGCCGAACCCCATTTGAATGGGTTGAAATTTCTCACACAGGAGCTGCGCGGAGCAGTTGCAGCATATTTTGGCAACCAGGCGGCGGTAGGTGGAGCCTACGGCTATTGGCCTTACGCCCCCATCTTTTTTGGTTAGAGCGCAGAGGTTGGCTCCATATAGAGTGCTGGTTATGCTATGGTCTATTTTTCCTGCCAGCATCAGATTGCATAGGTCTGTCAAACTGGAAAGCAGTGATTCGCCAGCCGTTCCAGAGGTACTGCCAAGGAGGTCTTTCAGATGTTGCGGCGACAATCCGTCTAGGCCACCGGCTGAACCGCTCTGGAAGGACCCGATGGCCCGGCGAACGTCGTCGGCAGATACTTGAAGGAATGGCTGTGAAGCATCAGGGGGTTGAGGGAGGTTTGCATTGGCTGAAGGGAGCGGGTGCTTAGATTGGAGAGCTGCCAGGGTTTCCGGTGTATAGGGAGCAATTGCATCAGTCGAAAAAAGAAGCCTGGCAGCTCCTTTAATGTCACCTTCCTCCACTTTAGCCTCAGCGCGGTGGTGAATCGATGATTTATGGCCGAAGATGGGGCTATGGAATTGTCTGAAGTCATGAGGATTAGCACAGTTTTGTTTGATTCTATTTGTTAAAGACAACCCGAGTTGCTGACGCTCTTTAATGTGCAAGATTCTGTAAGGGAAAGTCAGCAGCTGCTGCCAGGCTTGTTCTGAGTTGTCAGTTACAACTCGGCGGATGTCTTCACTGAGTTTCTGGGCCACTGAAACACGGGCACCCCTGGGGATGCGTTTGATGACGTGGATGGAATTTTTTAGGGTGCTGATAGTGACCGAAAAGGATGGATCTAGCGCTGGCGGTAGTGCATGAGGTGGTACAGGGAGCGGTTGGCTGCCAAGTTGGTCGGTGACGCTGGAGGCGTTTGGATTGTGGATCCGGCTGAGGTGAATGTTTAGGCCTCTTTGACCTTTAAAGTATTTAGCCTGAGGGCAGAGTGGACATTGTATGGGTTCGGTGTTATCGGTGGTGCTCCGCGAAGTGCTCTCCGGAGCAGACATGTACTTAAAAAATCCTAACACTAAGAATATTAAAATAAAGGATACAAAAAGCATGCACATTCACATAATTGTCACATTATCCAGAGGAGTGTGTTTCGCTTGGAGAATCACATTATCATTAATGGCTCGAAGCTCGTTGCACTCGTGTTGGGAACTCGATAAATCAAAAATATTCAAAAGCTTGAAATGCTTGAAATGTTTGTTTTGTATTGGTTTTCAATCTTGACGTTGGTGTCAGCCTTGACGGTTGACGCCGCGGGCCGTCGGCACTGCGGCGGCGCGGCGTGCGGAGCGCCCTTGGTTATGGTTTGGTAGAAGTATTCATATATGCGGGTATTGTATAACCAAATCAAATCATTTATTTCTGCAAGTAAGCCCTCAAGGGCTCTTTTACATGTCTCATTTTATTCTTTCCTTTTGGCGCTTCGGGTAATGACCTTCTGCGCCGGAAAGCCGGAAGAAACTCACCAGTTTCTGTTACTCTTCAATACCATAATCCGGGTAGGTATTAGCCATACAAAAAATGCTGGTATTAAAAGTAAGTGTCTATGTGCAAGTACTAAGAGTAGGTAACAAATCATTTTCAGCTGTATTTAAAGCTATTTCAATAATGTCAGCATCCTTGGTTCGTAGTCCACTTTTTGGGTCGCCCATACCACGCGATTTAATGTCAATGACACCGCAACATGACTGGCGTGCGTCGAACCGACGCCAGCGCATATCTATTCCGAAAAACTAAATTCGCAATCTCGCTTTCTCCCTCGCTCAGTCGTTTTAAAGAGGGGCGAGCTTTCGGTGTTTTAAGATTATAAGAAACTACTTCTAATTACCCCTGAGAAAACTCAATTTTCCCACTGGAGGGGAATTAAATTACCTCGTTCGGATTTTCGGAACCACTGGTTTAGATGTTTGCCCGGAATGAAACCAACTCATCCCAAGTATACGTAAAATTATTATTAACTGACTAGTACTAACAAAGCGACACTGAATAAAACTCACCAAGTTACTAAAATACGTTGAATGCCTTGCTTTACGCAACGCTCAAACATTTCCTATTCCTCGAAAAAAGAGTAATATTAAAATAATGTATTAAGGAATACGCTAATACTCGTCAACATCATAGGCTTAACTCATCCACACTGCTACTACGAGTAAAACGGTGCAGTAAAAATATTGCTACCTGACATTGATAAACTATGGCCCTGCTTACAAAATGACGAAACTTCGTTTTAAAGTCAGTCAGTTACGCCCTTCTAACTATGTAAGGCAGAGCACCCTTCACCAAGTCCAAGGTCGACAGACACACCCTATGTGCTAACATTAAACAACACCCACGCAACGCTTCAAGAGGGTTTAAAACGGCGTTAAATTGACGAAATTTCTGAAATGAGATACCTACATAAGATTACCTTGAATGGAGTGGAATCCTGAGCTAAGTAAATTTAAACAGGTATTACATACTGCGTAGATGTGTGGGTGTAAATCCCAGGTTACCTTTGTATTAAATGTAATTCAATGTTCCTTCTTAACTTAAGCTCTTCAACACCTATGATTGTCCCATAGAAGTAGCGAAATTGGATTACTCTAAAGATACTATTACGTCGACAGTTCCTTCCCAAATTAAATTAAATCCGCCTTTGTAGGATTTATTCTAAAACCCCTCATTCCGAACCTTAAAAAGTTAAGTGCTTCTAACCCTTTCCTTTCACTTTAAAGACCGTTCCCTACATTGAACTTCTAGCCTAGACATTAAAATTGTACGCGCATTCAATTTTACATGTTGCGTGTCCTCAATGTACTTTTTCCGAATGTTTATCATCATCCTGTCCTGCTTACTCAAAAGGGTTAATGTGAATAGGAAATATTTGTCGGTTACATTGCTATGTGTATGTGTGCAAAGAACGGTGTAGGTTTTCGTGCTTTGAGCACGTCTATGTATTTAGTTTGCGCGCTACTGTTTGCGATTGTAAGGCCATGTTTACCAAATAGGCATTTGTGTTCAATGGAGCTCACACGGTCCTTCATCCTTTTCTGTCATCATTATCATCAGACGTTTAGATGTACATTCACGATCTTTACTTTATGACCCATATCTCAGAAATGTTTTTACATTGCATAATCCAATAAGATCGCCTAAGAACCTGTTAATAATTCACAGTTGACTCTTAAGCTAAACGTTTGCTATATGAGATTCGACCTTAAGTGGGTCACATATTAGAGATTGGGACTGTACTAAAGGAGTCAATCTCTGAACATAATGCTTCATCCGTTTTTTTATCATGTTCGATAATCGTAAATATGACTCTAATTTAATGCAATTTATACCATCAAATCTCATTGCTTTGCTCCACTGGCTATCTTCATCTATTTTGCATAAAACAGCAATATATCATCTTTCAACAGCGTTTTTCATTTAATCAATTACAATACCTACGACAGAGAACCCAGAGATCACAGTTTACTATCAACACATTTTATGATTAAGAATAGTAATGTTCCTAGAAAATAAAAACGGTTATATAATTCTTATTTGTATTGATCTGATCTATTGGTTATCCATGGTCTAAAATAAAAGTCATTGCTTGAATATAGCAGCTTTGTAAAACCTGTCCGTTCCCAATTCCACATTTACATTTTTATCACATTTTTTGCGTCAGACTTCACCATGACACTGATACTATTATCGATTCAAGTACCTTTGTTAACAGTGACTAAACCACTTCCTTCGCTGGCCCCCTGCGGTGCCGGCTTCCCTTGTTCAATGTCAGGCATTATTTCGCTTCAACCAAAACTCCGTTAACCTTGCATCAATTCTCCGTTTACTTTAGTACGACTAAACGCGAAGTTTGGGTATCCAACTTGTTCATTAAAGCCAAGTGCTGACAAATTTGTTTTCGTTTTAGGTAACGCCTGAGACCAAAAACTTTTTAGTTTTGTGATTCAAACCTTTTAAGTTATATGTAATCATGGAAAAATTTACAACAACTTCTTAAGTTTAACATGTTTTATCGCGACTGTTAGCTTGTAATGAAATTATGTTGAAGCATTAAATAACAATACCCATTGTTTAAAACTCGCATTCCAATGCCAATTATTGAAAGGAAAATAACATAAATCAAGCACCATTTCAAAATTGTAAGTATTTTAATTATTATATTTTATTTGTCATTTAAAATTAGGGTGTCCCTAAAACCAACTTTTATACGATCAGGGCTGATAGACCAGCTCATAAGAACTTAGATTAAGCAAATTTGACCTCGGTAAAAATCTCTTAGTTTTCGAGATATTGACGTTTATGTAAAACTCGTGCTAAGTGATACCCTGACTCGGTGTTTTGAGTGTCATTGCTAAAATATCAAGTATTTTACAAATCTGTTTTTTGCTATGTGTGGCCAAATAACTATGCTATTGAACGTATTTTCTATTTTTGCTAATTTATTCATGCTGTGGACACAGTATAATAACAAAAAAAAATTATTCGATTTTTTTCAAATTTCACCTCTGACTTCGAACTAGCGTGGTGAAAAAAAAATGTACCAACATAACCAGGCACTCAACGTAAAAAAATTGCGCATTTATTGTAGTTTCTAAAATGGTATAAAATTTACTAAACACTGTAATAATTTTTGAAATAATGATATTTTGTTACAAAATTAACTGTCTGCCGCCTTCATGTCATACGATCCGGTTGAACTAAGTTTGCACCTGGCGTGCTTGACATCACATACAAATTAGGTGCAAACTACACGTAATCGTCAATATCTCGAAAACTAAGAAATTTTTATGAGGTAAATTTTACTCAGTCTCGTTTTTTATGAGCTGGTTTATCAGCCCTGTTCGCCATTTAGTAAAATTCAGTAATTATTAAGTAATTTTTAACAAAAAGCAGATTAAGAAAATACTGAAATTTGAAGTCATGACATTCGAAAGACTGATCCAGGCTATCAAAATTCGCGACTTTTACAAAATGGCGAACAGGGCTGATAAACCAGCCCATAAAAAACGAGACTGAGTAAAATCGACCTCATAAAAATTTCTTAGTTTTCGAGATATTGACGATTACGTGAAGTTTGCACCTAATTTGTATGTGATGTCAAGCACGCCAGGTGCAAACTTAGTTCAACCGGATCGTATGAGATGAAGGCGGCAGACAGTTAATTTTGTAACAAAATATCATTATTTCAAAAATTATTACAGTGTTTAGTAAATTTTATACCATTTTAGAAACTACAATAAATGCGCAATTTTTTTACGTTGAGTGCCTGGTTATGTTGGTACATTTTTTTTTCACCACGCTAGTTCGAAGTCAGAGGTGAAATTTGAAAAAAATCGAATATTTTTTTTTGTTATTGTACTGTGTCCACAGCATGAATAAATGAGCAAAAATAGAAAATACGTTCAATAGCATAGTTATTTGGCCACACATAGCAAAAAACAGATTTGTAAAATACTTGATATTTTAGCAATGACACTCAAAACACCGAGTCAGGGTATCACTTAGCACGAGTTTTACAAAAACGTCAATATCTCGAAAACTAAGAGATTTTTACTGAGGTCAAATTTGCTTAATCTAGGTTCTTATGAGCTGGTCTATCAGCCCTGATCGTATAAAAGTTGGTTTTAGGGACACCCTGTAGAGAAATACATCTGTTGCTATAATCACATAATTAAAAACTATTTTAGCCAATTATTTTAGAGTCGTTTGCTTAAGTTATTCCTTAGGGGTTGACAATAATCCATACATGAAGGGTCCACGGAAAGAACATGTCTAGTCACTTTTTTTTTAAATGAGATTTTAAAATCAAAATGTAGCGCTCGCAATGATCTATATCTTACCACTTGATTACAGGTGGATATCTTAAAATATTATATATTTTTTTCACTTTTAAAGAAATGGTTACCATAGTAATTGTTCCCGATGACTAACTTTCAAACCGCTATAACTCAAAAAGTTACTTAAGTGACTAGACATGTTCTTTCCGTGGACCCTTCACATGCATTACACGGTAACATATTCGTTACTGCATATGACAAAGCCAATTTAAGCTTAAATATAGTTATGTATATGTAAAAAAGTAAAGTCCCAATTTTGTCAAACACCCATAAATTGAAAACGACTTTATTTGTCTTTCGAGAGAGTTCATAATCAAATAGCCTCTGTCACGTTCGAAGACCACTAAATTTTGCGGCTAGTATAATAAACTGCCCCATTTCCACGAGTTACGAGACGCTTGCGCAATACCGGTCAGTAATGTTTGAACAGTTTTCGGTTACACGTTCGAATTCCATTGTTTTTGAATTTATAACGGAAATATAGGCACAATATACCGTTGAACACGGTGACATTATGATATAATAACGATAGAATTAAGTATATCGTCACTACTTTAGAAAACTCTTATCTAAAGACGTCGTAAAGAAAAACGTCAAATACAAACTTCGAAGTCAGTATCAGATACGAGTTTTTTTTAAGTATCGACTATATGTGTGTTGTAAAAACAACTTGCACTTGTTTTTCGATTCATAGTTCATTTGCATCTTCGTACCTATTTTTAGTCATGCAAATTATCACAATAAAACATAGCACTGATAAAATTAATAGAATACTATAAAACACAAGCATGGCTAAAACATTTTTATTGACAAATATTAAGAAGTTGAGTAATGATTACCTCTTCAGTTACAATATCGACGTTTGTAAGGCAAGTAGTATAATATGATTTAAGTTATTTACTACCTATTAAGTAAATCATATTATGCCATGACACCTATCTCAGAATGAGGCTCAAATTGCCGCCGAGCTGATCAAAATTCGCTGCACGGGAATTCATAAAGCAGGCTTTAATGTTTATGCAAAATGATGAATTTTCGTGGGGTATTCCTGGCACTTACGTCCTTTTGTGCAACGTGGCTGGCTTAGCCTGGGTGATTAAGGCGGCTCTCGAGTGGAATCCTAAACGGTCTGAGACTCCATTAGATCGCGTTGACAATAGTTATAATTACTGAAAGGCTTTTACCGGCCATAAACCATTTGTCTGTTACAGAGAAGTTTGTAAATTAAAGACGGATATTTTATCTGCAGCAACAATTATATTCTACCTCTAAGCCTTCAAGTAATCCCTAGCTACAGATTTGAAGTAGCCCAAATTTGTTCAAATCTCTGAATTAAACTTTGTTCTGCAAATAAGCGACTTAGCTGATTTTACGATAATGTTAACTTCATTCGTAATTGAAGAAACGACTCGACGTTAAGAACTTACAAAGTAATCTCCATTTACGTCTTCAGTGAAACCTTTTGATTTAGCATCATTTTCTTAATCATCTCTTGTGCCTATTTGATTTCTAACTTTTAACGCCACGCCTAGACAATGCGTAACACTTAGTAATCTTCTATTATCTGTATTTGCTTATAGTTCATAAAACACCAACAATTGAAACGCCAGAAAACCATAGGACCGAAAAGTATTTTTGAAATAATTCCTTTAAGAACCGTTGTCGACATAACATTCTGCTGAAATTTGCATTGCAAATCGGCTCGTTTGGTGGCCCATTATCGTTATTCACGTGCACTTGCCATTTTAATGCCTCTTGCTCTTTAATAACACTATTATTCCAAAAGGTTGCAAGTGTCAGTGAAACTTCACTGAATTTACTTTCCTTTGGATTTGAATCCTTCTTAATATTACCATGGTTAGCAAGGAAGTTTGTAGTTAGAACTCTGTGTGTTGTTATGCTCTTCTCGATGTAGTGATCACTTAGTTTCTACGGTGAATTGAGTTTTAATTTTAATTATACTATGTGATTAAGCGATAATGAGAAAGCGTAACGTGTTGGTTACCATTACTGTAATCATCATATGTTTGCTCAAATTTAACCATAGTGAAAGTGAGAGAAAGAACTTCGGGAAACAAAGGTTTAAAAGTAAGTGCGCGACTGTTTTCATTTCTTAGTTCCTTACCCATATGAAAATTCTCCAAATACCAAAAACAGTCGTCGCTTGAAAACTTATTAAAAGATTGCTCAGCAGTGGGAAACTCGTAGAGGCAAGATAAGCACAAATCTTCGTAATTTTGTTCAGTGTTTCAGTAACATAGAGAAAATTAACACACTATTTCACACAGAACACACTCAAGTCCAACAATTTCTTTTGTCACTGTATTTCTCTGTGCAGTTGCATAATTTGTGTGTCGTGTCGTGATGCATAATTTCCGTGTCACCGGAGCGCTGTCTACGTGTCAAACGAGACATGATGGTCCCAACTTTAATGACCAGACGGCCTTGAATTGAATACTAAAGTGCTGCACAGTTGCTCTAATGAGAGAAACAATAAGCAAGAAAGGCAAAGAACAACTGCCGACCGTAATTAGTGACAAGTTTCTGCACCTCTTTTTAGTGTCGAAACAGCTTACAACATTGAAGAATTGTAACTGGATAGATAGTTATAGTACATTACACAACTAGGGTGGTAAAACAAAGAAAGGCCGAGATCGCAGATGTTTGCCGCCCGAGCTGCAAGCGAGGGACGTAAACAAACATGCGATCGAGAGCTTTCTTTATTACCTCCCGTGTTGTGTACATCATTTTATGTCTACGTTTAGCCAGAAAGCGGCTTTTTCCGTACCCGTAGCGTGCGGAAAAGCCACTTTATGGCCAGGAGTAGCATAATAGTACATTACACAACTAGGGTGGTAATACAAAGAAAGGCCGAGATCGCAGAAGTTTGCGGCCCGAGCTGCAAGCGAGGGACGTAAGTATGCGATCGAGGGCTTTCTTTATTACCTCCCGTGTTGTGTACATCATTTTATGTCTACACTTGGCCAGAAAGCCATGGCCAGGTGTGGCATAAATTATATTACGGTACAAAAAACTGAAGGCTAAAAACAAACATCTAGACTGCAGAAATGGTTTGAAATTAACGCTATTCAGAATTTTTGATGAAGTTATTGCTGAGTCCATCATCAAAGTCGAATGGTAAATGTACCGAGGAAAGAAGAACTTTGTATTAGTAAATAAGATACCTTACATTCGTTAATTGTTCTTATTCCATGGGAACTTTGCATTTATATGGAATTCTATTTTGCCTGCGACTTCATCTGCGGAAAATTAAAGTTTTATATTCCTTCACTGAATGATCGATTCTCCATAAGAAATCGCACCTCTTTTCACCTCCTTAAAAAATGATTTCCTGTAAATATCCTACTTGCTTCCCAGAGTCTCAAACTGTATCTATACCAAATTTAATGTAAATCTGTTCAACGGTTTAGGTGAAAAGGTAACAGACAGACAAGAGTTACTTTCGCATTTATAATATTAGTTTGGATAAAGTTTGCCCTTTCAATTATATTTTTATTTCTAAGACGTCCTTTTGCGTTAAATTGCTGTACAAGTACCAGTTACGATAATGAGATAAACAATATGAAATACCTGTGCAGATTAACAAAAAATAACTGCACCGTAATTAGCAAACAAGTATCTGTATGTTGTTTCTTTGTCGTTAATGCTTGCGACATCGATGATTTGATTACCATAGGCATACACTACCTAATTAATTAAAACGGTACCCGACTCAATAAATAAACGTGATCTGTAAAGAATTGTAGGTCTGTAGTTCCAGTTTTGTATAACTTCCGTAAAAGATTTTGATATCTTTCCTTCGGCTATTTGAATGACACTGACAACTTTTTAATCTTCTCATGCCTCTTCAACACAAGTAACGTCCGCATTACTCTAAGTGATACAATGATGACAAACAAAGGTAATATTAGGTTTAATATAATTTACCTATCCCATCTCAACTCGGATTTGCGTCATGCGATTACGCTCAAACAGGAGATGAATCATTGTGGTTTGGAACCGGTCACACCAAGCGTTCTAAAGAACCACCAAAACTAATCTCTTAGCTTTTATCTTTCTTCACTGAAGGTCTAATTTTGCTTGATCCAATAGCATTCTCCTGGCGTTACAGCCCTAGGATGCATAACCACTATAACAATGACTACGTCGTAGTCCTTACTGTGTTGACAAAAGGGTTCAGTATTGCTCAATTGTTTTTTTTATCCCGAGGTTGATCTAAGATCCAAACAGAACTACGAAGTCTTTACTGGTTTGACATACGGTTTAATATCGCTTGACTCACGTGTTGTGTTGTTATGTACAGGCTGACTCACTGATAATCGGTGAAGAGGTGCGATAGGACTGATTGAACTGATACAGTCTTATCGGCAATATTACACATGTTTGGGAAGTTTATTGTATGTAATATTAATAACAGGCACACATTGAACGGTTTTATATAGAGTTAATCCAAACTTTGTGGTAAGGGGTCATCCACAAATTACGTCACACGATTTTTGAGATTTTTAGACCCCCCCTCCACCCATGTCATACTTATTCCTAACATATTCCATCTTTTCAACATAGGCTATCACGTTTGGCTAGGCCCCCCCCCCCCCCCCACCTATGCGTGTGACGTAATATGTGGATGACCCCTAAATAAGTTGATTTTCACGCAATCTATTAACCAAACAAAAAGATTTGTAAAGAAAAGAAGATTTGTGTTGATATTTGAAAAGGGACCGAATTCGGCAGTCTACCAGACATTAGATAAGCCATTTTGAAAAACAACGTGACTGTAAACAGTATGATTGGTCCGTTTTGCATGTAATATATTCCAATCAAACGGTAGTCACGGTAGGTCTCGAAGTGATAATTTCACATGTAGGGCCTCCTCTCCTTTCAACAGCGTGCAGAACTTGTTGCTTCCAGTGTTGATTCTGGAGGGAGATTAGAAGCTAAGCAACCTTTTATAGGTTCTACTAGATCATGTTTTCTAGCTGTAACGTGCATTGCAAATTTAAACGGTTTGGTTATTTTGCCAGCAAATTCTATACTACAAGCGGCAATGTAACATAGCTTTACACTTAACACTACGCGGAAAAACGTATATTTAAAGCTAGTGCACACTTCAGACACTAATTGCCAACAGACACGTGCCAGTGACACACATCGCCACTCCGTATCGCCATCATTGTGACAATCCTGACAACCCTTCAGTCCGTGACTCCATTACGGCTGCGATGAGAACGCATTGTCTGTTAGACGAGTTCTGACACTTGACAGGCACGCTATTGTGCCGCGAATTTGCGAAATTGAACTTTAATGGAAAAATAATAGGGTTCATTATATGAATTGAACAATAGATGGGGAAACAGCTGTCATAGTTAGGCACTGCAATAGAAAACTGCAACAGTGTACGTGACAAAAGGGCCACGTTGATAGACTCATTTCATAACATAAAATACTTTATAAATTATATGATTATCATTCATATTAATCATGGGGGCAAGAGTTTTTGAAGGGGATTGGGCGATGTCAGGCCACGTCTTCGTGAATCAAACAATACAGCGACCGCAGTCCACAACAGGGGACCTCGCTGGCCGGACTAGAACTGCGGACCGTTAGGTACTCCTGATCTTATCATTAGAATGTATAGTCGGCCTATACAAGACACAAAAGCTCCGTAGTGTTTATATTACTATTACTGCAATCGCTAATGATTTCAAACGTAGGTAAATTGATGTTGAATTGGGTTCGAACTATAGGTAATATCGGTAGCAAAGCAACGATTTTATTCCCATATGTTTCCTTACAGGTATAAGTACGCTGTTAGATACTGTTGTGTTACTGATAGCGATTTATTTCTTTTGGAAAAAGACTAACTGAAGAGTTTCTTACGGCATTTCTTCTCTTCAGATGTGTATTTCCGAAGAGTTGGTCTGAATAAACCCTCTATTCAGACTTCTAAAAGGTGACCTATCTATTTGCAGAATAAATGATTTGTTATAATGTTTCCGAACATATTCTTAAATGTGAAAATTAGTATTTTTCGCTTGATCTTTGGAAAATCAACCTTGATTCTTTCATCTGAAGTAACAATTTTGGATATGGCTACGCGAAAGCCTGCCTCGAATTTCGTTGGAATTCGTTAACGTTATGTATTTCTACGCACGCGATGACAGGTGGTATAACACGTCCGTTCACTTTCGACGAACATGTACTCGTAAGCCTATCTGTATGATCAAATTGAACATGTACTTCCTTAGAGAACGTAGAGACTAAAGCTTCAAGAATTTACTCGAGCGTATTTATATGGATTGGTTCCTAATCGATTGCCCTTCACTCGTAAAATCGGCATTCACCTGTGAAACGTTTGTGAAAAGACAGCCTTCAGCGAAAATACTCGATATATACTAGGGCTAACAGTCCCGGGATTTTTGCATGGGCGATACCGAGATCCCGGTAGCCCTACAAAAAATCCCGGGATTAAAAGTCCTGCTATATACGCTTTCATTTTAAGCCTCTCAAATGATAATCTTTTTTAAAAAGTGAATACAAAAACATTCGTAATACGACTAAACGATAAAAGTTTAACACTACTTTTATAGGCGCAGAAGCGATTTTCCATGAGCTGATTCTTGCTGAGCTAGATTTAACGCAGACCTGAAAACCAACGAAAATTCTCCAATACAAAATTGGCTCGAAAAATATTAATTTCTCAAATTACAATACATTGCCGAACTATAGAGCTCGTGACATATACGACCTAAAGCATAAAATTAATCCCATGTAAAATCCCTTTGTTCGGTCAGTTCAATACTACCGTAACTACAAAAGGTTATATGTGCTTAGTACTTTAATGATAGGTACATATGCCTATTAATATATGTATCCTAGCTGATTTCATCCCACAATTTCCAGCTAATAAAAGACACAAAGGGCATTGTTGGCCGTTTCGGCCATATATCTGGCCGGTTAAATTGTCCAATGCACCGGTTTACGCTTGGCGGCGCAATCACAAAGGCTGGGTGCAGTTTAAACTTGGAAAACCGAAAAGCGATAAGCGACTTTGAATACGGTTGCCTATATACAAGATGAAATAAATGACACACGTTTCCGAAAAGTTAGGAAAGTCATCAAAAAATTCTGGAAACTGTGACAATGTGTAGTTCATAGAAAGGGGAAAGACAGGTAGTCAAGACTCGACTGTTAAGACTTAAGAGTAGTCCGACAGTACGCGGCGCCGGCCTGGTACGCACTCACCGCCTCCGAAAGCTACAGGAAGAAACTGAGAGCCTAGGAAAACCTCGCTCTGCCTATCATCGTCGAAATTTTTGAGAAATCACCGATATATTTCCATTATTATACCAAAACGGGACTTAATCGCGTAAAAACATGCTCGACGTTTGGGACGCGCCGTGACGTCCCGCGAAGGGACTCAAGAGGGGGTGCGGGAGCATGTTTTGGTGTGAAAATCGTGATAATTTTAAATCAATATTGAGATATTTCCAAGTGAAAAGTTTCGCAATTTTTTAAACCATCAGCACTTCAACACCAGCACTGTGCGTGCACATCAGTGGCGTGGCGTTCATAGAACCCGATTCCCACCGGCTTGCCGGCTTGCTTGCGGCGGCTTAAAGCATATCAGGAGCTAGGTACTCATGGAGAAAAAGTAATCCAAATCTGCTCCAGCTTTACTATAGTACATTGTGCATCGAGGGTAGTAAGAAGGGGATTACTAACGAGAGTCTATTAGGAGCCCGACGCCGTAGGCGGAGGGCTTTTAATGACTCGAGTTTGTAATCCTCTTACTGCCCGCGATACACACAATGTTTTTCATCACATTTGCGAGGAAAAAATAAATAAAACAAAAATCTAATTACTTACTGTCAACTTTTTCAATATAATTTTCCACAGATTACAATATCTAAAACTAAACTAAATTATAGAAAACTGCGTTTAATTTCAAACTTTACAGGCAAAACCGCCAGATTGTACCGATTTTCAAAATAAAATTTTAAACTAAATTAATTTAATTGCATTAAAATAATGGCAAAAAATACTAAAATAATAGTAAAATATACCATATAAGTTTTATATACACTAAAATTGGTTTTGTAGCCATGTTTTGAAGATGGGAAATAAGCCTTGGCTGATTTGAAACCTCCTTAGTCTGAAATGACGTATGACTTTTAAAACTAAACTCATAACTCCCTCGGGAGTTATAGATTTTCGTACAGTTTTTCCTCCCGTGGGAGTTATAGATATTTGTAGCCCACGGGAGGTAAATCGGCTTTAGTTGGTCTATAAGCGCGTGTGTTAACACACCTTTTACGAGCAAGAGCGAGAATATATTTGACGTCACTCACGCCACTGGTGCACATACTAAATAAATGAAACTTCTGATAATTTGCTCACTCATCATCACTGAATTATATGAATGTGACGTTGTATTTTTTTCTGCATATTGTTTTCTGTGGAATTCTTAACTAATACTTACTTTTTTATTTTCAGGTAAGTACGTTCATCCCTACCAAATCCCAATGCGTCGCTAACCAGTCCCCAGGTAACGTAGAACTCCTAAAGTTTCTGTGCGCTATCTACGTAGTTCTTAAAAGTACTTAACACAAGTAGAAACCACTTCTAGACCCCAGCATTATGAGAATCGGCACGTGTCTAGTTCTAGTGCTGATGACAATGCAATAAATAAAATATGCTGTCACTTAAAAGGCTCCGAAGTGAGTTTTTATTTAAAATTTAAATAAAAACTCATCATCATTCCGCGGGTAAAGGTACCTTATGGACATTGTCGCTTGCGTCGTATCCGACTCCGCTACTATAGAATATCAAGATAGAAGGGCACAAGCGACAACATCCACAAGGTACCTTTAGCAGCAGAAAGTCACTCGATTCCTACCGGCTTGCCTAATATCAGGCATTTAACCACCTTATTCTACAGCTCTTATGGAAAATGTGTGCCAAATCTGCACCGGCTTGCCCAAGGATATATATTTGCGCCACGCCACTGATAGCTAGCTACCCATCATACCTATGATGTATGTGGGACACGAAATGGTGGGTTAGAAGATGCCATTTCATTATCATCATATTGAGCATGCCTTTGCAATATACAGGGTGTCCCTAAAACCAACTTTTATACGATCAGGGCTGATAGACCAGCTCATAAGAACCTAGATTAAGCAAATTTGACCTCAATAAAAATCTCTTAGTTTTCGAGATATTGACGTTTTTGTAAAACTCGTGCTAAGTGATACCCTGACTTGGTGTTTTGAGTGTCATTGCTAAAATATCAAGTATTTTACAAATCTGTTTTTTGCTATGTGTGGCCAAATAACTATGCTATTGAACGTATTTTCTATTTATGCTAATTTATTCATGCTGTGGACACAGTACAATAACAAAAAAAAATTATTCGATTTTTTTCAAATTTCACCTCTGACTTCGAACTAGCGTGGTGAAAAAAAAATGTACCAACATAACCAGGCACTCAACGTAAAAAAATTGCGCATTTATTGTAGTTTCTAAAATGGTATAAAATTTACTAAACACTGTAATAATTTTTGAAATAATGATATTTTGTTACAAAATTAACTGTCTGCCGCCTTCATCTCATACGATCCGGTTGAACTAAGTTTGCACCTGGCGTGCTTGACATCACATACAAATTAGGTGCAAACTTCACGTAATCGTCAATATCTCGAAAACTAAGAAATTTTTATGAGGTCGATTTTACTCAGTCTCGTTTTTTATGAGCTGGTTTATCAGCCCTGTTCGCCATTTTGTAAAAGTCGCGAATTTTGATAGCCTGGATCAGTCTTTCGAAAGTCATGACTTCAAATTTCAGTATTTTCTTAATCTGCTTTTTGTTTTAAACATTACTTAATACTTAATTATGCTATCATACCTTATCAAAATAAATTAATCGCGTAATAATTAAAACAAATTTACCATGCTAAAATAAAAAAAAATAATGTAGTTTAAAATAGTAAGATTTTACACACTAGACACCGTAGTTTTTAAGATAATAGCATTTTAATTCAAAAGGAGGTTATACTACAATATTCCATTGGTTAAATTTCGTACCAGAATTTGAATTTCGAACAGAAAAGGTATGATAGCATAATTATTAAGTAATGTTTAACAAAAAGCAGATTAAGAAAATACTGAAATTTGAAGTCATGACATTCGAAAGACTGATCCAGGCTATCAAAATTCGCGACTTTTACAAAATGGCGAACAGGGCTGATAAACCAGCTCATAAAAAACGAGACTGAGTAAAATCGACCTCATAAAAATTTCTTAGTTTTCGAGATATTGACGATTACGTGAAGTTTGGACCTAATTTGTATGTGATGTCAAGCACGCCAGGTGCAAACTTAGTTCAACCGGATCGTATGAGATGAAGGCGGCAGACAGTTAATTTTGTAACAAAATATCATTATTTCAAAAATTATTACAGTGTTTAGTAAATTTTATACCATTTTAGAAACTACAATAAATGCGCAATTTTTTTACGTTGAGTGCCTGGTTATGTTGGTACATTTTTTTTTCACCACGCTAGTTCGAAGTCAGAGGTGAAATTTGAAAAAAATCGAATAATTTTTTTTTGTTATTGTACTGTGTCCACAGCATGAATAAATTAGCAAAAATAGAAAATACGTTCAATAGCATAGTTATTTGGCCACACATAGCAAAAAACAGATTTGTAAAATACTTGATATTTTAGCAATGACACTCAAAACACCGAGTCAGGGTATCACTTAGCACGAGTTTTACAAAAACGTCAATATCTCGAAAACTAAGAGATTTTTACTGAGGTCAAATTTGCTTAATCTAGGTTCTTATGAGCTGGTCTATCAGCCCTGATCGTATAAAAGTTGGTTTTAGGGACACCCTGTATTGACAGCTTCGGACAGGGCTTTATTAGTCCGTGCGATTAAAGAACTGTTTACTTAACTAAACATTAGTGTTAATTGGTTCCTCATTGCGAATACTTAATGGTCCATCTAATCACATTAAAAGCAATACATTTACGTAAACGAAACATTAGTTCCCAGAGTTAAGCGAGCAGATCGAGTGGCCAGTGATGGCAATCGATTCAAGGCCGTACCAACAAAGAAACTTTCTAACTGGCCTGATTGCGGCCTAACTATATTCTTATGTCCAGAGTTTGAAGCACGAGCGGAGTGGAAAATGTCTCCTGGTTTACTTGCTGTGTGCTTTATAGAGTCTGTGCGGAAAGAGAATAGGATCTCTTTCCGCACAGACTCTATCGAAGTTTTATTTATTGAAAAGTTCATCAATGGTGTTGATGAATTGACGTAGAAGCTTGCTTCACGTTTGTTTACCCTAACCAGTAGGCTTGTGATGCTACGCTTTGTGGCGCGTTAAACAAATGATAATTTGTATGTATGTATGTAAACACTTTATTGCACAAAATAAGACAATGTACAGGGTTGAAAATAAAGGTATATATACAAAAGCGAACTTATTATACATTTAAGGGATCTCTTCCAGTTAACCTTTGAGCAGTTGAGTGATGAGACAAGATAAGTGGTAGACCAACAGGATCATGTACAAGAGATTATAGAGGTAGAAGAGAGGGAGGGGGGTAGAGGGTGGATAAATAAATACATGTACCTACTTATATAATTGTATACATATACATCTAAAATCGTGTCAAGTCAGAGGGCAACCACAACTTTTTTAGTTTTCCCTTAAGCGAGGCTACAGACCGACATTGCCTGAAAGACGGTGGCAATTTGTTCCATAATTTCACAGTGTACCGTGAAAGATTTTTCACGCAATAAAGAAATGATAATGTGTCGCGCGATAAAAAAATACATTTGTCACGTTCTGACAATTGGGTATGTCAGTGTGAGAGTGACCGATGCTTTATCATTTATTTATCACGCGACAAAGCGTAGCATCATAAGCTTACAGTATATAGTTTAAGCTTCCGTGGTCACGCGAACGTAACCTGCCTCTTAGTATCTAAGCCGCTGACAAAATGTCAGGTAGTGGTAACATATTATGTGGTTGTGCACTATGTTGCTGGTTATATTCGTTAGGGTTCACTCGATAATGAAAATTTTGAGGAGTCAACCCTAACGCACATTTGGATGACACCCACCGCCGCATCCAAGGTTGTTGCAGTAAACACGTCCTCCACATGACTGTTTTTCATTGTAATTTATTACTGTTGCATTTGTTTCATAGCAGTTAGTATATAATCTGTGCCCCTGCCGGATATAGACCCTGTCGGACTGTCAGACCGACCGCGCTGTGCGTCCTTTATCGTAATTCCAAGGTGGCTTAGTGGGCGTAATGAAATGAGATCTGGGCCTATACTCGATATGTCTTCGTTTAATGTTTATGTCCCCCTCGTTCATATTTTTTACAACAAAAGAGCGAGCGGGACGGTACGAGACGAATTTCGAACAAGGACATTCGGAGTGTAGGCCCTCATTCCCATATCCACGTCCACGACGGACTAGGAATGACTGAGGCTCGACGCGACATCGTGTGATTAATGTGTCTATGCGTGTCACTGGTTTCGCGTATATTTAACTCTGTAATACAAGTATTTAGTCTGACATACGAGTCAAAGTCGTAGTCTGCATGTCAGACCGTATCATACCACCCTATTACTATAGGGTGGTACGTCTACCTATAGTTCCACTGAAACTGAAACCATTTTCTGTCCCTAGCAAATAAAAAAAATATTCATACCCAGTATTAATTATTTTCCATCTATAAAAAAACTGAAGTCCACTCACCTCAAATTCGCAATCACAATTAGGTAAGTACTCAATTTTTCCAACAGCTATTCATCCACATAAGGACGTAGACGCCGGTCTATACCCATTGAAGTACCTACGACCCTTTGTCTTAGAGACAGACAGAAGAAAAGGCCAAAAGATAAGTGGTCGAACAAAAGGTTCAAGACTCTTGATATGTCTATTGTTGGCCGGCCATTAGAAAACTCCGGAAAACCATTAGGAGAGCGTTGTCTGGATTGGAATTCAGTTAAAAAGGAATAAGAACTTTTCATTTAAGAGAGAATGTTAAAGGCTGATGATTTTGACAAAATAGTGTCATCCGTTTAACATTTGAATTTATGATTCGGATGGTCAAATAAATAACATATCTGGATGTCTAACTGTACTAAACAATAAAAGAGTAGTCTTCCTAGCGTTTTAACTGCCTTCAGGTTACCGTTTTCGGTTGTTTTGAAGGAGTTTTTCCTAGTCTAGAGGTCCTACCTGGACTTCTAGACTAGGAAACGATAAAATAACTATCCAAAAGTACTATAGATTCTGGCAACGTTTCGCCGTACAGAATTTAGCGGGTCAGCATAACCAGTAGGCTTATGATGGTACACTTTGTCATGCGATAAATATATGATAAAGCATCCGTCACGTTCTGACAAATAGTGTGTGAGAGTGACGGATGCTTTATCATTTAAATTTCACGCGACAAAGCGTAGCATCATAAGCCTACAGATATCAAGATATGTAAAATCATTTGAGCTGTAACTTTTATACTAGGGAAGCAGAGACATCTTTCGCTCATATCATAAGAGTTAAATGTGGGTAATCCCAATTAAGAGCCTAGCTCGGTGGATCGGAAACATTGCAAAAGGGCGATAAATATACTCTCAAGGATGAAAATACGGCATAACGTTAGTTGACCCTCCGCTGGGATTCCAAGTCGAAGCAGATACCCTTATCATACTGGAATAGTCTGTGGATCGTTATTTAAGGGCTCTAAATATCTGAGGCTTTAACACAATAGTGTCTGGAAATATAATGAAATTGGGAAGCGTATCAAATTCACGTCTCGTTTCACCTCAATTGGTAAGTAACTCGTCACTCGTAAAATCTGAGAAATAGTATTTTACGTCGAAATTGAAACAAAATGCGGCAAAAGCGAAGTCCAGAAAAAAATTAGTAGGTATATTATCAAATGCTAGTAGAGAGAAATTAGAAAAATCTGCAGTGAGTTATAAAACTTATAAATAAAGTGTAGTGTGTATAGGACGTAGCATTTCATTGGTTTTTTTGTCGACGCAATCCCAAATAAATTTTGTTGAAATGTAATCGTCTATTTTGTTTTTCTTTGACAAGATATCAAACAATTTTACCTGATGGCTAGCTCGATCATAAAGTACGTTAAAAATAACATGACAAGCTCTACAGCACCCACGTTTTTACTCCTTTTGACTTCATAAGCCAAATCCAGCATTATTGTGATGATCTCATGTTGTTTTGCGATTTTTTTTGGGTTCTTTATGAACTCTCAAGTATTGACTCATCGTTTCGTACCGTACTTGGTGCGAGACTCTTCGCCTCTCGTCCCAAGGTTGCGAATTTCGCAAATTATCTTCCTTACGCGAAGCATTTGTTTGTTTGATCTTTCCCTGTCAATTAAATTTCGTTCGTGCTGATTTGGGAAAGGACCTTCCTTAAAAATTTATTGATGGGGAAAATAATCTTTAGGGTCCTTCCTTATAACTTTTCTATTGCTTTTGTAACGATGATATAATTGCCAGACAACGCTTTACAATTATAGTGAGTTTATTTTCTGCACAGGTGTTTTTTAAAGAGTTATTTGAAGATTAAATCTCCTAAAGAGGTTGAAGTACATATATAGATACAATGATATACAGATGTGGTGTAATTTACCCGCATTAAAAACCAATGAAGAAACAACATGTTTCTTTCATATGAGGTTGAAGTAGTAAATGAAAATGATATACTACATAGTAAAATAATTGTTCCGAATGAAGATTTATGCTAAACCCTTTGTATTATAGCGACTGTTACGTAATGATATGTCAAAATCGTTTATTGACAGTAATTCTAGGCTTAGGTACCCGGGCTAATTTGCGCCTCAGATACACACACACCTATTTTGCATGTAAGTGTAACAGTCAGTCATTTTCCAGATGTGACCATCGGCATAACTGAATACCTAGTCCCTGAAAATAGTTTTGCGTGTTCTGTTTTCCCCGTTTTCATGAGAAACGCACTAAAAATAAACATTCGAATGAATCGTAAATTAGAATTCATAGACTTGAGCAATAACTCAGCTATCGGTTGAGGATTATTTCATACGATGTATTTATTGCCACATTGAAAGATCTCACAGCTAGTTCTTGAGAGTTTTCCGTAAGAGCGGTTACGAGATTTATTGTATCCTAATTGCAGCTGGCCGAGGCATCAAATAGGGAGTTGTGGAAATCGCAGGGAGAGGCTTTTGCCCAGAAGTCAGACACCGCATACAGCATTTAATAAAAGAAAAAACATCATAAAATTTTCATACAAATTTCCATTCCTTCCTTCACGTACTTTTGCAGATGATTTTTAAGAATACTTTAAGGGACTTGTGTGCAAAACAATGTTTTAACTAGGTATGCATTGCATGACAGTACCACTGACTTGAGCCATCACTTAACTCAGCTACAGCTCACCTATGCTATGTGCCGATGGACGTGCCAGATGACATTCCTGATATTCCGACCCACGCAACCAACTTAGATATCTAATTAAAGTTGTATACATATAACTAGATAAGGAAGCCACCATATCATGCAGACAGCGGAGTCTGCCAAAAATGCAAGTAAATGCTTTAGAGTTAGGTTTGTTAGGGAACAGCTCGCTGGCACGTGTGGCCTGTTGCCAACTATCAAAGCGGATCGATTGACTACCCTTGAAATTTTAAACGATGTGTGTTGTTCGCTAAGGAATTTTTAATTCACTTTAAAGATGTTTATGCGAGCAGGTAACAGGACAGGACGTGATTTCTAGCTCATTATTATAGGTACAATCGAACACACTGTTAACTGTACATTTGTAAACGAATGTCAACTTTATGACACGTCAGCAGTGGCGTGGCGTTGAAGAAATCCTTGGGCAAGCCGGACCAGCATTGGCTTCAATTTTCTTTAAGGGTACTAGAATTAAGTGCTAAACTGCGTAATATAAGGCAAGCCGATGGGAATCGAGTTCTATGGACGCCACGCCACTGGTGGACAGTTAACTGTGCCTTCGTTTGTAACAGGACCTGATTTTATCGCATAAAAACACGATCGATTTTGATTAAGGCTGGAAGAGATCCCTTAAGGGTGCAGCCAGACGAGCGTAATGTTGTGAGTTGTGAGCTGCATAATTTCTGCTGCAGAAATTCTCAAAAATACATATTGACACCTCATTTTGCTTTGGGCTTAAAATCACTAAATCTCATAATACCTTATTTGCCAATACACCCTATTTTCAAATTACCATGAGCTCATAAAACCTAAATGTCAAATTGTAACATTCTTAAAATGAACGAAATTCATTATGACTTTGACTTAAAACGGCATATTCTCTAAATGCCTGAAGATTGAAATGCACAATCCTTCAATTACCGAATGGCACAAATGACAAAATATCAAAACAACTCAACCTCAAAATACCTAAATTTAGGCATTTTTCCAAAAATACCTAATTTTTTTTACGAGTGTTTATTTGATAGTATAAATTTAGGTATTTTGAGGTTTGGTTGTTTTAAGCATATGTTGTTTTGCCATAATGCTGTTTTGAAGTTTAGGTATTATGAGCCTAAGGTAATTTGAACATCGGCGATATTAAGGTTTCGGTTGATTGTGAAAAAAATTTAGGCATTCTGCAATTTAGGTATTTTGAGGCCATGAAGTTTTGAGATCTGGGAATATTGATAATGAGGTAAAATGAAATTTAGTGATTTTAAGCCCAAAGCCTCATTTTGTGTCGCCGTGTAATCCAAACAGGAGTTTTCTATGAAATCGAATGTAGCAGACTGAAATTAGGCGACTCACAACTCAAAAAAATTACGCTCGTCTGGCTTCACCCTTAAGGAAGAAGTTCGCCTTTGTACATATTGATTGTTTAACATTGACCTTTATGCGTTTATTTTCTTTTATACAAGGTGTTTCATTGAACGTAATATAACTTAAGCAATTCCGGCTCAGTTAACGACCGAGAACAAACTGCACTAATTGATTTATGAAAATTCGTCATAATTAACTTTTCCTACTTTGCTAACAGAACTAAGAAATTCCAATCTCGTAGTGTGGGCACCTCTCATGACGTCCCGCTTACGTGACCTGTTTGTTTGTTATGACCAATAACGTCATTAATGTGTCAAAATGCATGCATTTTATACATAAATTATCGACCTAGATAAGTAAAAAGGTAAGTTTTCACTACAAAATTAGATTCGAACTTTTTTCTTTTAACCAAGGGTAACCACGATGAGACCAAAAAAACATGAATAATTAAAACAGTGATATTAATTAATTATGATGACTTTAACAACACGAGACCTAGCACAGGGTTTTAGCACCAGGGAGTGTTTAAAAAACATGAGTTGTATGACGTTCAATGAAACACCTTGTATGCAATAAAGTGTTTACATACATACATTTATTTACGTCGTCGTTTCGGACGTGTTGCAGTGTCCATGGTCGCTTTTGGACTCAATCCTCCTTCCTTCCTGCAGTTCCTGCAATCCTGGAAAGACAGATACCTATTTGGTTATTGCCACATAATGGTAAAAAGTTCAACAATAACTAACGTAATATGGCAATGTGCTCAGACCAAAATATGTATTTAGCGGAAATATTTTGATTATTTTAAAATTTAATATGGAAACACCACGATCTTTATCACGATTATACTTTATGTATTAGCTCAGCGCTAACATAATCTTTCTTGAACATAAAAATGAGCTATTTCTGAGCATGTATGAAAATGGCGTGTTCGCACGCATTAACCATTAAAAAAGCAAAGAAGAATCATTTACACTTCGCTGTAATTAGCGATGATAACGTCGCGAAATTAAATTAATTTATACACGCACGTTATGGATTAATGAAGCGTATAATGTATATTAACGATGACAGTTTGACATGTGTGACCGTGACTTTGCTTCAGATTTGTATAAAAAATGTAGACCTAATGAATACCACAGTATAATAGGATTGATTTTTCTTCCCACAGAAGGTACATCGCGCGCGTGCATGTGTGCGCACTGGGAGGGCATTTCTCCAGAAATATGTCTGCGGTCACCTCATTCATCTGGCACTTTTTCATACTAAATGTATGGAGACAGATGAATGAGTCGCAGACATATTTCGGGAGAAACGCCCGGGAACGAATGCACTACAAGCAAAGTTTTAAGGATATAAGAATCACAGAAATATATCGAAAACGTGTATGTACCTCGCGTGCTAAAAAGAAGTGGCCACCTACTTTTGTTCGCCGTCAAATTCAGTTTCCGTCAATATTATTGTCAGATTTGAATTTCTGATAATAATGGTATAATGAATTGTTCAAATACCACCAAATGAGATGTAAAATTTATGTTTTCCATCACTAAATTACACTTTTGGCGTCAAACGCCAAGCTGAAAACGTTACACACTTCGTTCCCATACAAATCGAAGAACTATTTCCTTCTATCTCGATATATAAGGTCCTAATTTATTAGTTGCAGATATTTTTACAGCTGATAGTACTCGGTCTCTGGAGTATATTAAAGCATGAAACATTATAGCTTTTACGATGTTTTTTTGGAGAAAAAGGAAAAACAAATTTGCTACGTAATAACACCCTGTTAATGTGATTACTAAATGAAAACTCATTGAACAGATTCTAGAAGCTCTTTTACGTACCACTTAACTGTAACTGGCCACTTCACGTCGATAAATTGACATTTGCAGTTTTCCCGCCGCACCGTTACGACATTTACGACAAACAATTGTTGACATGACAGATAGTGTTATTGTGACATGTGATAATGCACATGGTGATTTTTTTTAGACGAAATTATAATTAAGTTTTTTTGTTAGGTAAATGAAATCAAAAAAGTTATATAAAAAGATTTCTTAATTTCTATTTAAAGTTAATTATTTTAATGTAAAGTATAATGTGTTAAAATATCTGCAACTAATAAATTAGGACCTTATATTTCTGTGGTAAGAATGCTCCATTACGAAACTCACACACAATACGTATAGGCGCGCTCCTAAACGGTCGAAGTTGGAGTACTTGTCTGTTTTTACCCGACTGCGGCGAAGCCCAAAAGAGGGTTATGTGTTTGACCTGTATGTATGTATGTATGTCCGTTCCTGTGTCCGCTCGTAACTACTCAACGGCACATCCGATTTTGATAAATGATACATCATTAGATTCGTCTTGATGGCGCGAGTGTCACTGGGTATGAAGTTCGTTAAAATAAACAAAATGGCGGATTTTATGCAGTTTCAAAATGCACCGCGGTCGGGTTTTTTTTAAATAAAAATGTGGTTATTACACTTTGGCGATACGGACCGACGGCGAGGCAGGCCTAGGCAGAGATGGCGGGATGACCTAGACCCGTTTATGATTATTGACCGGAGACTGCTAGGGACTAGTAGGGACAGGTATGAGTGGAAATCCAGCGGAGACGCCTTTGCCCCAGCAGTGGGACTCCCTACTCCCTAGTAACATAAAAAAATAGATTCTTCAGAGATTTATTAGGTTCATTGTTCATTAGTAGCCCAATTTTCGAGTTTTATCGAGATGACATCTATTTCAAATTCCATAGAAGTTACGCTGTCATTCTACAATATGAAAATGCACCTCGAGCGACCTTAAAATAGCTAGATTCGGTCCGACTCGGTTATGATGAGCGAAAAGAATCTTCAATGTGTACGATACTAGGCCAGATAGTTCATATTCACGCTTAATTTGACTGAGTAGAGTAGTACTAACTAAAGGAATAAGGACAGCCCTATAAGCGTTAACTAACTAGAGGAAGGGTATAGTTATCCGTCTCGTAGCAACTGGCCGCAAAGGGCGACCAAGCTACTGATTAAGTATTTAAAAAAAAGCAAACTCGGTACCTAATAGCATCCAGTTACAGTCAAGGTGGTCGTGGTTCCTGCCGATTCCTACCTAAGAGTCAGTAGGACTCAGGTCAGGTGTAGGCCAGGTGCTAAGAAAAGCATCCAGTCATCACAAATCCTGAAATCTACCCAACGCCGTAAATAATTGTTGTGAATAACATTCAACTTGCCACATACATGAGGAGATTGAGGACAGAAACGTGAACGTTTAACCTCCAACCCTGCCGCAAAACCGCAGCACGACCTTCGTCATCGCAATTAGCACAGTCACCCTGTCTGTAAAACTTGGCCGTTTCAGTCGCATATTAGTTTATTTACCATCGTTTCATTAGTTAGTTTAAACAAAATTTTTGACCTGGCATTAACTGCGTGGTAAGGAACCTTTTGTCCCTTGAGCACAGGATAACTAATATTTACTACGTACAGAAGTATCTCTTACTAACAAACCTGAAGTTCGGGTCCGACCACCGGATGGAGCGCACGAGATCCGACCGTCTCTCTCTATATCATAACGCTTGCTCTTTCTGGTTGCTGACAAAGACATCCGCAATTCCGCAGGGGCAAAATTGGGGACTAGTAGCCGCGCAGCGAAATCACGGAGTGAGCCACTCCCGCCTGGAGTTGAACTACTTACCTAATAGCAAGCTCTTTGTTAACGGTCTTTACTCAGTGCCTGTGCCTGATAAAGGTCTTAACTGTCCAGACGCCCCCGAGCGAGTCATTCATTTCGCGACCTTTTGATACCATATTTTTATTGGACTTGCTACGTTGGCGCCTGCTAGGCCTAGGCGCCCAGGGCGCCCGCCTGAGTCGGCCCGCCCTAAAGGCGGCCCTACAATCCCACTAGTAAGAGCCATCGGTGACCACTAATAAGCGCAGATTCATTCATTTTAGATTAATTTTTTCTCAGGAATAAAAAGGCTTTGGCCTATTCTTTATTACACATAACATTTATACCTTTACAGCATAGCCAAATCGGTACAAACTTAAATATATCTAAATAATCTAAAACTCTCACGTTCCGCTACTTTCTTGCACCCAATCATCAGTCGTCCAATCAAACTTGCGAGCAGATCACACTGGTTGTGCTGCGAGCACGGAGTTGAGAATATATTCGTTCCACCATTAAGCCTGTTGATCGTAGTTGGCAATACAGATGGCAAACGAGCTCGAGACCGATCTCCATCAGACGGACCGATTTACTACAAAACTCGTCTTCCTCCGGACAAATGTCGCTCAGTTTCAAGGGACACAATGGGCGTAACCCGATAGAATCGCAAATCGTTCACTGCCAAGTGTAGATTATCCGTTAATGACCACGATTATTAGTTATGAGAGAACGACGAAGTAAGCCTGCTGATTTCCCGTCGTTAGACCTTCAAGAAAAGAGCGTACTCCCACCTGAAAGGCCGGCAACGCACTTGTGACTCTTTTGGTGTTGCAGGTGTATATGGGCGACGGTGATTGCTTACCATCAGGCGACCCGTCTGCTCGTTTGCCCCCTATATCATAAAAAAAACTACAACACGGGAATATTCTAAATACTAACATAAGATTAACCTAACCTAAACCAAGACCAATATATGGGCTTGCCGAGGTCGGTGCCCTGCGGAAGGGTGCCCATAAGGCTGGCTACATTCCCGTTGAATCGCGATTCCGATTCTTTGATCCGTATTATTCATGAGTTCGTAGGTGAGGATTTTAAATAGCAGACGACATTGTGGACAGTACAAATAAGGCGTGACTCCGAAAACAGAGTTTAAGCGTTCCTTGCGTCGTAAATATTGAAACTCGCCATTGACCTCGATGCAGGCCGTTTCACTGAGGCTTTGCTTAATTTGTTGACAAGTTAAGCTTCACCGTGTACATCTTGAAGAGAGGTCAAGCGCAAAATTGAAATATAAAATTATACATTTATCTGGAGTCACTGATTGCAACTGTGCAATAAGTAAGAACTTCTCCTTTGGAATATGCTCTAAAAGTGAAAAGTTCCACACTTTCCTCGAAAATTCGGATGAAATAAAATGTACTCCGATAGACTTTTAAATTCAAATTATTTCCAATACTTTTACATCACCACGAAATGGAGTTTTAGACTCGCTGTAATAAAATGTCATTCGCCTAAATAATTCGTCTCAATTTTCTTTGCAAACAACCTTTGAGTCTGAAAATGAATTGTCCAATTTTCTAAAGAATTCCATTGTATTCCGGTGCCCCGGTTTATATAATTATCCCTTCAAAACTTACTGAATTTGCTCCTTCGTATTCATGTTCGAGTATCTTAATTACCTTGCTGCTAATTAATTAATATACAGGTTCTTGTTCAAGAAAGTTAAAGTAAGTCGAAGTACTTTGATTTAAGCTAAAAGCGGGGTGCGTAACTTTTGGTTTAACTTTGTCTGATGATTCACCTAGTATACCATTTGATTATAAGTTTTGGCTAAAATGCCTGACTTTGTAACAATTAATTAGCAACAGAAATGACAATTTAATATGCTTCAAAAATATTGTTATGAGTTACGAAATATAAAGTCAGCCAAAACTACTGAAACTGAAAGACGAAGATTTACGTATTTTTTACGAGTGATCGCATTGAAAAAGTGCGTAACCTAAAGGACAAAATTTAATTCCACACTAAAAATATCTTAATTGGGTGGGTTATTCTTCAGAAATATGTCTGCGGTCACCTTATTCCTCTGGCCCTTTTTCATACTAAATGTATGGAGACAGAGGAATAAGACGCAGACATATTTCTGAAGAATAACCCGGGTACAAGGAAAAACATCGAAATATAATGTATGGAACGATAACATCTAAAAAAACTGTTAAAAATTTGCCCCGTAACGCCCAGTTTTTAAAATCAATACGTCTTATGTATGAATTGATATTGATAACTAACTTAATGTTTGCTATGTGTGAGTTTAGACTCATTTATGACAAATCTTAGCATTAAGTTTGAGAAGACTGCAAATTTTGAATAGGTTGTATATCGTTGAAAAGACAAAAATCTGTGATTGGTTACAAACCTACTGATGACGTGAGACATTCATTTGACGCTACAGTTTTTCTTTTGCACTAAGCACTGCCTCCGCCCCGTTAGTACGTATTCCGTGGGGCCGCTTTTGAGCGTCACTTACACTTCCATACCTACTTATTATATTTCGATGACGAAAAATAGATATGCCGATATTACTAGTGGAAGTATTTTAATGTGAATAAAACCAAGCCTGTAACTACGATGTCAGTTGAAGATAATTTATCATAATTATCTGAACATAAGCTACACCTTTGTTCCAATTTAGTCACTTTGTGGTCAAAAGGATAATAAGGTCTTTCATAATTTGACTCCATCAATGAAAAGTTATTAGTAAGGGCTTGAACTAGAAGTGCTCAATTAAAAGTTCTGCAGACAATCATTATACGTGCAATATTGTAAATTACTCGCGTCCAGAGATGTACCGTAGTGATCAGAATTCCCTGCTGCATTAAACTTAGCTATATCTAGGTTTAGATTAGTTTTAAATGTGACTTACAAAGGTATGCCCCTTGCCCCTTTACCTATTCGACCCTCTAACATTCCAGCCACATGTCGCCTGGCAAGCCGTGCGGAACCGTTCGGGCAACAGGTTTTAAACATATATTATGAATTTCGTGTGTTAAATTAACGGCTAAACTACGTTGTGTGAACTTTTAGAAAATCGTATTTTGATGTAGACTAATATGGCTATTCCGTTATGTTGCGAAATAATTAGGTACCATTTAGAACTATCTTTCGATGAGCTGAATGGATAGGACAATAACTAAGTATAAATGAAAAAGTCTGGTCGACTAATAAAAGAACACTTCTTCAATTCTGTGATTTACCTTAATCCTTGAAATTTAAAACAAAACACACACAAAACTTATACAACGATATGGAACACAGTTTTCGCAACGCATAATTTTATCTTATTTCTAAACAAGATGACCAAATTTTTTTCTTTGATTGACAAAAAAGTATATTTTATAGGTACTGCTATTCTTTAAGCTCTAAATGACTTATATTAGTAGCATTAACCCCTCCGTTACGCCTTTTTGCTCAAGCAAGGCATCACAAACGTATAGTCGTAAGCGCTCTCCTGGTTAAGCTATGTTTGCACCTTGTTAATACCCGACATGATAGAATGCAGGTGCACGCTTAACTCAATCGTAGATTTCGTTTTTACTGCCTTTTTCTACAAAGCATTATCTCACGTGGGCTGTGCATCTGACGCAAAAGCGTAGGTGGAGTCCATACAGTAGGTACAAGTTGCAAACTTCGTTGAATAACTCTTGTTTTATGGAAATCTAAGCCTTCCAACCCACGAGCGCTATTATTAGACTTCCATTATGTAAGTAAACTTGTTAGAGGCCTTTTAACAACTTAAAGGGGCTATTTTTGTAAGCCTGCGCTGAAATTAAGAACAGTATTAGCTTTGGTAATAGTACATTACATAACTAGGGTGGTAATGGTAATACAAAGAAAGGCCGAGATCGCAGAAGTTTGCGGCCCGAGCTGCAAGCGAGGGACGTAAGTATGCGATCGAAGGCTTTCTTTATTACCTCCCGTGTTGTGTACATCATTTTATGTCTACACTTGGCCAGATAGCGGCTTTTTCCGTACGCGCAGCGTGCGGAAAAAGCCACTTTATGGCCAGGCGTGGCATAAAAAACCTACTTTCCGTCCGAGCGAGCACTGCAAATTTTATTACTGCATATGTAATTTAACAACAACTAAAATAAAAGAAATTTCAAATCCTTATAAGAATAACAAAATCTCGAGCAAATGTTGGACATTTGTATGAAAAATAGGCCTAGTTTCAGTAGTTTGGTGATTTTAGTCCGGTTCATATTATATTAGTTCGAATATATGAACCGGACTAAAATCACCGAACTACTGAAACTACGAAAAATACACGGGTGCTCAATACTTTTGGCCAAGGCTGTTGGTCTTAATTGCCATTACTCTCTAAAACTATTTTGTATAGAACTAAAAGTTCTTCTACTATATACATATGAAATGTATATTAAAAACTTTAGCTTGACTAATTGTAAGTTTTACATCAATACGAGTTAAAAGAAAAAAAGATTTGGGACTAAGTAAAAAATACATAATTTTGTGGACACAGTGGTTAACATGTCCTCATTTTTGGAACCTAAGTGATCGAAGTGAGTTGCAAGTCATTAAAACTAGCTTAGTTAAAATTTTGGTAGCCGTCTCAAATGAGAATACTTACCTCGTGTCTTATTTATTGAAATACAGCGCATACCTGACTATATATACTAATCGAGATCATTAGTCGATACCGATTAAGGCTACGTGCACGAATAAAGAAGAAAATCGGCCAAGTCCGTGCAAAAGAAACAAGGTCGCGATTAATCAACTGCCAGACAGAAAGATTCACTTATTTGGCAATAGATCAATTGGACGCGCTTTTGTAAACAGGGTGAAACTCGCTCCGCTCGTGATTGCGCGGACTACCTTTATAAAGAAGATACGGGCTTAATTAGCCATATGATTGTCTAAAATAGGTAAACACTTTTTATACGGGTAAGGGGTAATCCATAAAGTACCTTCTTGTCATAGTTGGTCACATTGGGCTAGACGAATAAAAAAAACTGTTTAGTCCGTCAGTAAGATTATTAAAAAATATTGTACACGTATTTTTTCTTTTGTTTGACAAACAAAAATGACGAGGATAGAGTCCTTAGAAGTTTCAAGTGACGTCACTCCTTGGTACAATTTTCACCTAGGAGTGACGTCACAACACAAGCCCCCACTCCAGAAGTTTGATGATCTATGTCGATTTTTAATATTTTGATAAACCAAAAAATACGTGTCCCATATTTTTCCATCATCTAACTGACGGACTAAATATAATTATATAGTTTTAACCCAGTCGTCATCCCTTTTGTGAGACTCCCGCGTGACGTCACATATTTAACAATTTTACATCTAGAAATCATTGAATTAAAACAGCAGTTCCGACATTAGTTTTAGTTCCATTTAAATTATTTTAATATACCTACTTAATCAACATCAACGCGCGTGATATTAGTAGAGCGAGTGTAAACCTTATGCCCAACTTTGGCATTTTAACACTTACATGTATTCGATTTTGAAGTGTACCGTCACGAAACTTAGGACCCCTCCCAGCCCTTGTCACACAATGTCACACTTCGTTGACGCCCTCCCTCCCCCGTACTTTAACGTGTGACGTACTTTACAGATGACCCCTTAGTTGGTAATGAGCACAGTTGCCCTGTACCTCTAACCCTGTCACACGATGTGACACTTCGTTGACCCCCTCCCTCCTCCGTACTTTAACGTGTGACGTACTTTACAGATGACCCCTCAGTTGGTAATGAGCACAGTTGCCTTGTACCCCTAACCCTACTGTGCCTTGCGACTCTGTCGCACGACAAATACTACGAATACCCATTCCTTTCCGTTTAATATAGTGCGAAAGAGACAGGTCATGCTCTAATACGCGATAAGTGAAATCGCGGTCTGTTGTGTTGGTCCGGTATATTATGAAAATGCGATTAAAAATAGTCCTTATGACAAGCGGCAAAGTCAAGAAAACAAGGTATTTTGCCTGAAACCGTCAAAATGGCCTAAAACAGTGGTGGGCAAAGTTTTTTCATGGCGGGCCAGAAAATATAAGAAATTTCAGAGGAGGGCCAGAACTATAGCAAAAATTAATTTTGTTTTATCAGGGGCCATATGTACTACTTATTTCGAAGGACCACCGGCGGGCCGGATGAAACCCTCCCGCGGGCCGTACTTTGCCCACCACTGGCCTAAAAGCTTAGAGCAACACGGAATTCGTAGCGATTAGCCTAAGGGCCTTATCACACTGGCGATTTGCGAGCGAGTCGCGAGCGTGGTTTCATACAAAACTTGTCATATTAAACGCGATCGAAATATGTACTCTTTGCCAAGCAACCGTCAAGCACTGACTAAATTGGTCAGGTATTTATTTTTATGGTCGTGAAATTGTCAGTGTGTTGTGTTGTTTTATTCGTTATGTGTTAGTGTCGTAGTGACGGATGAGTTTAATATTTTTTTCATCACACTTGCTCGAAAATGGTGTCATTACACGTAGGTTCTGCGGGCCGTAAATGGCCTATTACGCCCTAGGGCGTAATGGTTTTCTTTTTAAATTAGAAACGCTGGTTCTGTTTTACTCTTATTTGTCATGTTCAAAGGAAACGCCAACTTACTTTTTTAACTTTTATCACTGAAATATTTATTTAAAGATAACTGTTATTGCAAATACATGTAAACACATATTTCGGTAACATTAATTAAATGTTTAAATAATGTATTTCAGTATTTTGCAAATATAAAATCAACTAAAATGGCTGTTTTAGGTCTTTACCGCTATTGTTTCCGAACGTGACTTGACATTCGCATTGTCTATGGACATATCATGACATATGTCACTGTCTGTGTTAATATTTTCTTGTGATTAGTAAGGTTATATTATTAAGATTTCCTCACAAGTGTGATGAAAAACATTGTGTGTGCCACGGGCGGTCACCGAGGGCTTTAATAACACGAGTTTGTAATTCCTTACTTACCGCCCTAGATACACAATGTACTATAATGTACACGTGTGTAAAGTTATTGTATGTTACGCAGATCCCTCCCGCAAAACTTGGCAGACTATCTTTATATTGGCAATACCTATCCTCTATGGCGATCCCCTTCAGTGTTGCTCTAAGCTAGCGGTCGGCAATCTGCGGCCCGCTCACTTGCGGCCCTATATTCCGGTCTGTATTGCGGCCGCTATATTCCGAATTGTATAAAATCACATATTATTAACAAAGTGCGGCCCGCGTCAACTTCCTTAGCTTCTATGTGGCCCTTGGCTGCTAAAGGGTTACCGACCGCTGCTCTAAGCCTTAAACTGTCAAAACAGCGGTAACCAAGTTTCCCCGATTTCATCATCCAGCCAACCGACTAAACTTCCTTAATGTACGTACTGGGAACAATACGCAACTTAAACAAAACACCAAGTTAATTGTAGTGTAGCTTATCTGAATTCTGACATGAGTGCAATCAAGCCGTAATCCACATAAACCTCGTGCTTAAACCATTGTTCGCTGTATCTCCAACTAAAACAAAAGCACTTACATATATGTATACTCGTAAGTCTAAGTATATATCAGCATTGTATAAAAAGGCAGAGACTGCGACTGCAAAAAAGATTTAGCCTTTGGACAGAGTAAGGTGCTTAAACCCTTTTTAAATCAAGCCTAAAAATCGGAAAAAGGGCAGGAAACAATACGCCTTCGCCTTTTAATCCTGCATAAAGCTTCGGCGAAAAGGCTGATTTTCTATGCTTGCGTCTCTTTTTGACAACAGCCGAGCGAATGAGATGCTACGTACGCTTATAGAAACGTAAAACGTTAATCCCGATCCCGACTCAGTATGCGTACGTCTAAATATGCAGTACGGTGAAAAAGACGCGCGCGACGTGAAGACGAATTGCTAGTAGAGTCTGGCCGAAATTTCGGTTTCGGTTTCGGCTAATAAACGGGTTTTGGTTTGAAACAGAATTTGAGGGGTTTCGTACTGCGATCGGACAACCTTTATTTCAAAAAGCACAGATAATTTATTTGAAATAAGAAGTTATAATACTCGTAAGTATGTTATATTGATGAGTACTCTAAATATCAGAGACTGAATATGATTGTAATATGATATTTAAAAATGACTGATTATGATTGTAATTTTTTTATGTTCCCACGAGAACATGACTCGAGTTTCGGTTTTGGTTCTGGATTCGGCCGAAACTGAGATTAAAGCCGAAATTCGGTTTCGGCGGTGAAAACTAGTTTCGGTCGGACACTAGTTATGTAGTACCCTCACGGACAATGAATTCCGGTCATTTTCTACGAACAGTTATATAGAAAATGACCCAAATTCATTGTCCGTGAGCGTATTTCTTTTCTTTTCATAAAGATCTTCCCTTAAACTAAAATTTGCTATCTAAGTATTTTAATATTACTTCTTCTTATATGTATAACGGAATTTTTAGATTTACCCCTTTATTTATACTATTCCTCTATTGTTATAACTCCTCTATTATTTATTCTTAAATAAATATGTTCTATTATAATATTGTTCATTATTCTTTCAAGACGATACTTGAAAGGTACTTATTTTTAAATAGATGATAGATAAAGATACGCTTATGCGTTCACTAATTAAGTCTAAAGTAAAACTAAGGTCGTTTATTAAATATTCTTGTATCTGGATAAGATAGGAGCGTGGGCGATACCGTGTTACGTATATTATTCAAGGAAAATCTGGAAAAATTATTTTTAGAAATCACAATCTATATGTTTGAGAGGCAGGTGATTTACTGAGCGGAAATTAAAGTATTTTGCTGATGACAGGTCCTCTAAGCATCTGTCATTTCACAAATGTGGACGCGTGGTATAGGTAGTTTCACGAGAGTTTCGGCTACGCACACAACAACACTGTCATGTAATGACAGCGGGATTTTGAAATTACTGTTCTTTTTTCGTACCGATAGCAGGTTCAACAGTGAATTGCAAGATAGACCGAAAAGTTTGTTTAAACTGCCTTGTGTTTATTTACTCACTCATTAATTTCATTCATTCACTTTTTTTGCAATGAGTACTTCATGTAGCTGTGTGTGTAACCATTCACCTCAACTCTCGATAAACTACCTATATGTGACAATATGCACATGGAACACTTTTTTTATGCCACTAGAGTGGTAGGTAAACAAACATTTGGTCTGTCAGACAAAAAATACCACTGCGATGGTTTAACATGATTGTTGCAACGTTATTGCCACCTTTGTTAATGCGTTCCTAAGAATATACAACTAAACTATAGAGGTTTATTAACCGAGTGAGCGAAGCGAACCAAGTGTCTCCGTCACAGAAATATATCCGTCACAGGAAAAAGTGTATGTAGGTACCTCGCGTGCTATAAATAAGTGATGGTAACTTATTTTCCACGCCGTCAACTTCAGTTTCTGTCAATATTATTATCAGATTTGGAAATCTGAAATGGTATAATGAATTGTTCAAATGAAATGGAAAATTTAAGTTTTTCATCACTAAATTACACTTTTGGCTTATACCGTGCTTTTGGCGTCAAACGCTAAGCGAAAAACGTTACACGCTTGGTTCCCATACAAATCGGCGAACATATATTTCCCTCAACAACATATATTGTCTTGTCTTCGTCTCTTAGATTTAAAAAGGATTATATTTGACTAATGTAGTTGTGTCCAGCAACTTGCGAACCTACCCGCACCAGTATTTTAGCGCTGATGGAGGGTAAAAACAAAACTTCTCCCGCCTTCAACGCTACCTAATATAAGCCCTATCGTTGGTACGGACTTCATTCTTGTCCGTGCGCGCGCGGCATCCGCACTAGTAATATTAACCTAGTAATACTAAAAACTAATTCAATATAATTTTGCAATTACAAATCTTAACGCGTCACAATGCCGAAACGTAAAAGTGGCGAGACGGAAGAAGAAAGATGGCAACGAAAGATGAAAAAGTACGAGTCCAAACTAAACGACAAACGTAAGAAAAACGCTCATCGGATTATTTATTCGAGTGACGACGATATAATTGAAGGTAAGTCTGTGTGCTAAAGTGTGCTTCATACGATATTAATTTCGTGGGTTTTTTTTTTTTTCTGTTGCTTCGAGCCAATACGCGATATTGGCCAATAGCTAATTTGTGCTCAGAGTTAATACGAGATATTAACCCGTAGCTATTTATTCTTCACTGCATTTGTAGTGAAAAGTACAAATTTTATTTGTAAGAAAAGTACAATTTTATTTATTTGTACTTACCCACATTTTAAAAATTATAAATCAATGTTCTTGTTCATGTTTAGTAACGCTTTTAACGGCATTTTCCAGAACATCTGGAAGACGAACGTGGTACTTGTGATGAGCCTGCAGGTTCCACTGCGCAAAATGACGAGTATGGGCACAACTATGCAAGTGAAAGTACGTATACATATAAAATATATGTATATATTTAAAAAAAAAAAAACTCCAGTTACGTATTTAAGTGTTGAAGAACTCGCTTTTGTTTATTTTCAATTACGCATTTTGCAGGTCAACTGGAAAATGACTCGGCCATATTGGCTGATCCCGCTAGTCACTTGATCCAAAGTACCGCAGAAGTACATGTTGATGCAGAAGTTCTTACGCCTAATAAGGCAAATGAACAAAAGGACGTAAATGGTACTAAGACGAGCACTGATGAAGCCACCAATGTCGTCAGCGAGGATTTTGACCCAGAATTATTACGTGCCTTAGGCGAATTTGAAGCAGATGCTGTCGAGTGGGGTGAAAATATCCACGAAGATATTGCTAAACATTTTCAGCACATCCTTTTGAATGGGCTTAAAAAGGAAGCAAAAGACGAATTAAATAAAAAATATTTATTCGCCAAAAACGTACCTTTGGCAAAAGCGCCAACTCTAAATCCGGAAATTGCCGCCATGCTGACCGAGGCTTGTAGAAATAGAGATAAAAGAATTCTTACCAAGCAGGAGCAGATCGGAAGAGCTTTGTCAGGCCTTGGCAAAGCTATGACCTCGCTTTTAAAGAAAGAGTCTCAAATAGCTGAGGTAATACGTACCCTAAATGACGTTGGAAAACTTATCGCTGACGCTCACTTTGCTGAAACCGACACGCGTCGATCTGTCGTCATTCCGCTTGTTGAGAAATCGCTCATCGATCCATTCAAGGATAGGAAAAGGGATAGCTTTTTATTTGGTGAAAAGCTTGGCGATTTAGTCAAAAGTTCCCGCGGTATCAAAAAAACTGGGCAATTGATACAAGCAACAACAGCAACAGCATCTACTTCAAGCACTGGTTTAAACTGGAAGGCCCCACCGCTCCGGCCACGCTATCAGCAGCGCGGCGGCCAGCAGCCGTATCTCAGCCGCGGCGGTGGGAACCGAGGATCGTACCAAACCAGGCGCCGTGCGCCTGCAGCCCCAGCCGCGACCGCCCGGCGCCAGACACAGCCGCCGCCGCCGCCGCCGCCGCCGCAGCGGCGACAAGCGACGCAGGCGTCGCGCCCGGCCACCAGACAACCGCAGACGTAGGCCCGCAGGTACACGCCGGTCGCTTAAAATATTTTTTAAATGCTTGGAAGTCTATAACGAATGATACATTTATTCTGAATACGATATTAGGTTACCAAATTCCTTTTGTCACAATACCGAATCAAAATCCCAAAAACTATCCTATGAAATTTTTATCAGTTGCTGACACGCAATTAATTGAACGAGAATTGCAACATTTAATTAATATTAATGCGATAAAAAAATGCCAGTCAGAACCGGGTCAGTTTTTGTCTGATATCTTCCTTGTACCAAAAAGTGATGTAAGTATGAGGTTTATTTTGAAACTCAAAAAAAAAAAAAAAAAAAATTAATAAACATGTCTACACTGAACACTTTAAAATGGAAGATATCAGAACAGCAACCAAACTCATTACAGAGGGATGTTATATGCTTAATATTGACCTTAAGGAAGCTTACCTGTTATTGCCCATTCACGAGTCACATAGGAAGTATCTACGATTTTCTTTTAAAGGACATTTATTTTAATCTAATGGCTTTAATATTACAGCCGGTTGTAACACATTTAAGATCTTTAGGTTTTCAGTCTGTAAGATATCTTGATGATATACTTTGTATAGGAAACACTGCAACAAAGAAGATTGTTTAAAAAATGCTGAGCATACTATAAACTGTCTAGAAAGATTAGGTTTTATTATTAATTATAGTAAAAGCAATTTAACTCCTCAAACGGAATGTACATATTTAGGTTTCGTTTTAGATTCAAAAATAATGTGCTTAAAGTTACCACAAAAGAAACGAGACAATATTTTTGAACGCACAAAGAAAATGTTGAATACTAAAAAAATTCGCATCCGTGAATTTGCAAGTTTTTTAGGCACGCTTACTGCCGCTTGCCCGGCAATTGCGTATGGTTGGGCCAACACGAAGTCCTTAGAGAGAGCCAAATATTTAGCTTTACTTAAATTTAACGACAATTATGACAAAATTATGGTCGTTCCAGATAGCGTACGCAGTGAACTACTGTGGTGGAAAAATAACATTCTGTCTTCGATTAACCCTATTCATAAGTACAAATATGTACAAGAAATTTTTACCGACGCATCTACTACTGGGTGGGGCGCTGCGTCAAATGGTGAAAAAACCGGTGGTCAATGGACTGAAATAGAACGTAAAAATCACATTAACTACCTAGAGCTCTTAGCAGTCTATTTCGGTTTAAAATCATTTGCTAATGATAAAACAGATTGTGATATACTTCTTCGTGTTGACAATACCACCGCCATATCGTATATCAACAGAATGGGTGGAGTACAATATCCACATCTTAATTACGTGGCTAATATGATATGGAAGTGGTGTGAGGATAGGAAGATTTTTATCTTTACTTCTTATATTAAATCTTCCCTGAACGTTGAAGCAGATTTCGAGTATAGAAAAATTAACATTGACGGTGAATGGGAATTACAGGATGAAGCTTTTACCAAGGTAGTTAACAAGCTTGGCAAACCAGATATTGATCTCTTTGCATCTCGCATAAATGCAAAATGTCCTAGATATATAGCTTGGAAAAGAGACCCATATGCTTACAATATTGACGCATTTACTATAAATTGGGAACCTTTTTTCTTCTACGCATTCCCGCCGTTTGCGACTATTTTAAAAACTTTAAATAAGATCATTGCCGATAACGCCACTGGTATAGTTATAGTTCCGTATTGGCCGTCGCAACCCTGGTACCCCCTCTTTAGGACATTGAGTATGGGTGAAATCGTTTTTTTTCCCTCCGAGTAAATATCTCCTCTCATCTGCTTTCAGATCAATCCACCCGCTGCACCGACACCTTACCCTGGCAGCGAGTATATTATCAGGGAAGGCTTTGTCAAAAAGGGAGTACCAGAGTTGGCGATAAATGTTATGGTTTCGTCAATTACACAAAGCACTAAATCACAGTACTCTTCTAGTCTTAAATTATGGTGGCGATACTGCGAAGAAAATAATGTCGATTTTTTTAATGTTCAAATAAAGCCATTGTTAGATTTTCTTTCTAAATGTTTTCAAGACGGATCATGTTATGGCACGTTAAATAATCATAGATCGGCCATTTCTTTAATATCATCTAATAATATTAGTCAAGATGAGAGCTTGAAAAGATTTTTTAGAGGAGTTTTTAAATTAAAACCGTCCTTTCCTCGTTACAATGTAACATGGAATCCTAATACTGTGTTAGATTATTTGGCTAGTTTTGTACCAAATGATATACTTGATATAGAAAAGTTAAGTAAAAAACTTGTCATGCTGCTTGCTTTGGCTACCGCTCAAAGAACTCAAACTTTGTCTTTGATAAGAATTTCGAATATTTCAACATATAATGATAAGATTGTTATAATCATAACTGATTTGATAAAGACATCTGGAATCGGTCGAGCCCAACCAGTAATTGAATTACCGTTCTTTAATGAAAGGCCAAATATTTGCCCGGCCGTTACGTTACAAACATATATCACTGCCACAGCGGCCTACAGATCGAATACAGATGACAAGCTTATACTTACTCATAAAAAGCCTTACAGACCTGCGTCATCTCAAACAATTGGTCGGTGGATGAAGCAGGTCCTTCAGGAAAGCGGCGTCGACACCACTATTTTTGGTGCTCATTCGACGCGCCATGCATCAACCTCCGCAGCTTCACGAGCTGGTATTTCGGTTGAGGTGATTAGAAAAGCAGCTGGCTGGTCTAACCAGTCAGCTGTCTTTGCTAATTTCTATAATAGACCCATTGTCAATCAATAGTTCTTAAGCTATGTATTTGTTAAAAGTAATTTGTTAAATGGAAATAAAAACACATATGATTATAAATGTTTATTTGTTTGCACATTCCTGCAGTATCTTTTATCACGCAGCATTGATTACTAATCTCTGAACATCTACATTAGTCAAATATAATCCTTTTTAAATCTAAGAGACGAAGACAAGACAATTGGAAGATCAAACGAACTTACCATAAGTGAAGTTCGATCTTAATTGTCTTGTCTTCGTCGAAGAGATTTAAAGTCCCCCCCATCCCTTTCTTAATCCCTGAAAAATCAATGACTGCTCTTATATCCTCTGAAAAGAATGAAGTCCGTACCAACGATAGGGCTTATATTAGGTAGCGTTGAAGGCGGGAGAAGTTTTGTTTTTACCCTCCATCAGCGCTAAAATACTGGTGCGGGTAGGTTCGCAAGTTGCTGGACACAACTACATTAGTCAAATATAATCCTTTTTAAATCTCTTCGACGAAGACAAGACAATTAAGATCGAACTTCACTTATGGTAAGTTCGTTTGATCTTCCAATTATGTACCTGAACTCTTGCGCACAATAAAGAATTTCATTTCATTTCTATCTCGATGTATATAAGACCACAGGAGTGGTCTCCGTTTCAGCTTAGGCAAAAAGGCTTTCGTATGTCCGGCCGATGTCTGTCCGTTCTCTTCTACAGGTCGCATTTCTCAACCGATTCTCGTGAAATTTTGTGAGCAGGTTCGATAATTACATATGTCGACGTAGGAGTCGTCAGGATGTCCATCAGATTGCCAATAATCCGCAGTCGAGTGTAGGTTTCCATCGGTTGGAGCTCGATAGTATCACTAACTAGTCATAATAAACGAAGAAATGCAGTGAGGTTGATTGCGGGATGTGTCCCTTCGGCTTAGGTCAACCATCACTGACTCCAATTCCTTGTCCAGCACAATTTTTCTGACATGCAAAGTTTGACAAACCAATAACAGAACTAAGTCAATTTCGAATAAACATTGTATCGCGACCAAACACACTCAAGCATAGACAAACTTGACATTCCTTCGTGGAGAGAACTCCGACACTGCGACACGTTGATCTTTTAGTCCACGAGGTTTTTGGTTTTTTTTTAAATAGCGGAGCCATGGGGGTTGGCAGACTCGCGAGGTCTACAGCTCACATAACCACTAGTTTAAGTACTTAGTGCTATATGTTTAATTCCTTCTTTCTTTTTTCAGGTACGTTTCCACTGAAGTCCGAATGATCGAGCGGTGAGGCCACTGCCGCCGGTTGATTTTTGTAAGTGCTTGTCTAATCGGACGGTCAATTACTTCTCATTAAGCATGCAAATTCGATTAGATATCTTTATCTAGTAACGTGATATTATTCGCTTCAGTGATATGGGGTTATAATTTTTTTATAAATACCGAGATCTAAAATTATGCCGGTGCTTTTTTGTGCACATTCATTTTATTATTTCGAGTAGATAGCAGTGGCGTGGCGTCCAAACAACTCGATTCCTACCGGCTTGCCTAATATCAGGCTTTTGACCACCTTATTGCGTGGCGTCCAAACAACTCGATTCCTACCGGCTTGCCTCATATCAGGCTTTTGACCACCTTATTCTACAGCTCTTAAGGAAAATGTACGCCAAATCTGCACCGGCTTGCCCAAGGATATATTTTACACCACGCCACTGATAAGTACCTACACAGAGTCGTCACATCTAACCTCAACGCGTTTTTGTGTGACTATTATTATTCACTAAAGAGGAGTACAGGTACCTAGATATAGTTGTTATAAGTTATTGAAGAAAGTACTTATATAAAAAAATACTATTATAAAAAAACTGGTTGGTCTGAAATTTCATATCATACTGCATAAAAATTTTGGTAATTAATCGAAAAACCGTATTTTATTTAAACGTACAATATTGTACTCTGGTCATAAAATTTCGCATGACCGTAAACCATTTCACGGACCATAATATAAATTACTTTTTATCTCACGTATTTTTATGTTTCCGTGAGTATTGCGAAAGATTATGTTCTGACATTCCTGTTAAATATAAGAAAGTTTTATTAATAACTTTACACATATTATTATTGATTTCTAGTCAGTAAACTTTCTGAAATCTGTACGCCTAGCATAACTGGCAGCGACTTCGTTTCTCGCGCGCCAGAGCATCATCTGTTACTGTCACAAGATATTGAGTGGAAAGAGAAAGGTAGCATTTGTCGCGCGACAAAGAGTCGCGTCTCACAGTTGTGCTAGAGGTACTGAATGAATAGCAAATGAGAATCGTGCTCAATTACGTCATCCGTATACGATTCTTTTTTTGCAAGCGTTTTTCAAAATAAATCCCGGGGTAGCTACTTTCTCAAAATATGGACTTTTTAGTGCCCCGAGTTACGGAAAAAAGTTCACATCCGGATACCAGCACCAAATTTTAGTATGTTGTTAGGCATGGTCTCTGGACCCCAAAACTGCCGGGAGACAGTCTCTGAAAGGTCAAGGTCACCGAATATGACGTCATTCATCTAGCCGCTCCCGTGTTCTTAAGAATGTTTAATTGTGACAAAACTACACATCTCACATCCACATAAGTGATATCAAATGAAAGGTAATTAAATATGCTATAAATGACTTTTACATTTGAATTTAATAAATGTTATACTTTAGGAATTATTCACACAATCATTTCAATGTCAAAAGAAAAATACGGAAATTCAGGTTTTACTGCAAAACTAAAAACATTAAGTTATGCAAATGTACTACAAAAATATAAACAATTTACTAGGCTTCATAACATAGTTTAAATCTTGAAAATCTGTCAATAAATATGGAAGCTATAGCTCAAAAACCTTGCGCGCGCGAAATACTCCCGTAGTGCCCCGAGTTATGGAAAAAAAAAATACTTCCGGATACCAGCACCAAATTTTAGTATGTTATTAGGCATGGTCTCTGGACCCCAAAACTGCCGGGAGACAGTCTCTGAAAGGTCAAGGTCACCGAATATGAAGTCATTCATCTAGCCGCTCCCGCGTTCTTAAGAATGTTTAATTGTGACAAAACTACACATCTCACATCCACATAAGGGATATCAAATTAAAAGTAATTAAATGTGCTATAAATGACTTTCACTTTTAATTTCACTTTCAATTTTAGTTTGTTTAGTTTTTATTGTAGTTGCTTTTAAATTTAATAAATGTTATACTTCAGAAATTATTCACACAATAATTTCAATGTCAAAAAAAATACGGAAATTAAGGTTTTACAGCAAAACTAAAAACACTAAGTTATGAAAATGTACTACACAAAACAAAAGCAATTATAGTACATTTAATTACCTTTCATTTGATATCTCTTATGTGGATGTGAGATGTGTAGTTTTGTCACAGTTAAACATTCTTAAGAACGCGGGAGCGGCTAGATGAATGACTTCATATTCGGTGACCTTGACCTTTCAGAGACTGTCTCCCGGCAGTTTTGGAGTCCAGAGTATATGTCTAATATCATACTAAAATTTGGTGCTGGTATCCGGAAGTAATTTTTTTTTCCATAACTCGGGGCACTACGGGAGTATTTCGCGCGCTCAAGGTTTTTGAGCTATAGCTTCTATATTTACTGACAAATTTTCAAGATTTAAACTATGTTATGAAGCCTAGTAAATTGTTTATATTTTTGTAGTACATTTGCATAACTTAATGTTTTTAGTTTTGCAGTAAAACCTGAATTTCCGTATTTTTCTTTTGACATTGAAATGATTGTGTGAATAATTCCTAAAGTATGACATTTATTAAAATCAAATGTAAAGGTCATTTATAGTACATCTAATTACCTTTCATTTGATATCTCTTAAGTGAATGTGAGATGTGTAGTTTTGTCACAATTAAACACAGGAGCGGCTAGATGAATGACGTCATATTCGGTGACCTTGACCTTTCAGAGACTGTCTCCCGGCAGTTTTGGGGTCCAGAGACCATGCCTAATAACATACTAAAATTTGGTGCTGGTATCCGGAAGTAATTTTTTTTTTCCATAACTCGGCGCACTACGGGAGATTTTTCGCGCGCTCAAGGTTTTTGAGCTATAGCTTCTATATTTATTGACAGATTTTCAAGATTTAAACTGTGTTATGAAGCTTAATAAATTGCTTTTGTTTTTGTAGTACATTTGCATAACTTAAATGTTTTTAGTTTTGCTGTAAAACTTGAATTTCCGTATTGCTTTTTACGATATTAAAATTATTGTGTGAATAATTCCTAAAGTATAACATTTATTAAATTCAAATGTAAAAGTCATTTATAGCATATTTAATTACCTTTAATTTGATATCACTTATGTGGATGTGAGATGTGTAGTTTTGTCACAATTAAACATTCTTAAGAACGCGGGAGCGGCTAGATGAATGACGTCATATTCGGTGACCTTGACCTTTCAGAGACTGTCTCCCGGCAGTTTTGGGGTCCAGAGACCATGCCTAACAACATACTAAAATTTGGTGCTGGTATCCGGATGTGAACTTTTCCCATAGAAGCATGTCCGTAACTCGGCGCACTATTTGAGGATTTTCTGACTCAGAACAGAATCGTTAGTACTTACGAACCTTATACGTATTAATTAGGGTATCCCCTTTGGGTATGGAACCCAAAAAAAAAGAGTAACATGGTGTCATATAATTCAATGGACAAATCATGCCCTTATTTTCAGTTATTGATCATTTAAAATCGTTGAAAAAGCTAAATAAGTGAAGTTTAGTTACTTTTTGAAATTTTTCGAAAGCAGATTTAAAAAAAGTACCCTATTCGAATATTTCAGATTATATTACTTTATCTTATTTTATACTTACTAGCTGTCTCGGCGAACTTCGTCCGCCTCAATATTTTTATTTTTTAGATGTTTTAGTAGTTATTCTGTTATTCGGGGGGGGGGGGGGGGGGACGAACACAAAAATCTAAGTTCATAGAAATCGGTCCACCCGTTCCCGAGATATAAATGGTGTAACTAGCCCGACTTTGTTTAATGGTGCTCCCATATTGCCTGTTATAAATGTTATATAACGTTATAAAACATGTTATACCTAATTACTATGAGTTTAATGAAATTTTAGTGAATGTTATCGTGTTTTATAACGTTATATAACATTTATAACAGCCAATGTGGGAGCACCATTATGTATTTAGATATACTTACACCTCTTAAAGTTATGTCCGTTAATTTAAGAGATTCTTGTTAACTCAAAACGAGACCGCGGCTGAAATTCTCAATTTAATCTAGCTAACGAGTATTTTCTGGCTCTCGTCTAGAACTAATTAAGTTAAACAAGTAACGTGTTTAAAAGTCACGCCCTAAGTAAAGTCAACGCACTGAAGTTATGACTCAAAATAATTTATGTACCTAGTTAAAATATTTGTCTAATGACTGTAACACACCTTCGATATACTTATTGACTCATTTAACATACGAGTAGGTTATCTATGTACAGGGTAAACTATGATATGACTAGTACCAACGAGCCTAGGTATAAACTAGGGTAGGTACGTAGCCTAGGTGTCAATTCCAGTTCTATACAGATACAGATTCTTTATTAGTAAAAGCATAATTTTTTTTACATGTCACATTATTATTATTATATTGCATTCAATTCATGATTATGATTTTCATTCATGATTATGAATTACAAATACATGTACGTACGTTCGATTTTATGTACAATAAAGTATGTATTTACGTATAATATGTAAAGACTTATTAGTAATAGCATAGTAAACAACGGATACCTAATATGTAGGCATAAAGATATACATATCGCTATTGCTTTAATACCTTACCTTTATATTATCTCTTGTTCACATAAATAAACATACGGCTGTAAACTGATTTCGTTAGTCGAGAGAAGAAAATGTACACAAAAAACCCGAAGGAATAATCCACAGAAGTCATGCAAAGATACTTGTCACAGATTAAACCCAGACCGCCAGTAAGTGTTTACCCGTGTCCGGATAAATCCTCATTAAACCCGGAATCCGGATCGGTCCGGTTCAACCCGGTTTAGAGGTGAATCCGGCGGTAATAACTGGGTGTTGAAAGGATGCGCAGTATGTATCTATGTATGTGCTGTTTGCTTTCTATTTTACTCCACTGTCTATTGACTTGTTTACCTACAAGTATTTCCATACAAACTTTGAAAAATGTAGCTGGAATACAAAAATCTTCTGTTCAAAAACACTGGATATATTTTGAAATCCAAAAGCTATTGGATAGAAGAAAGGGTTTTTTACTTCCGCTGAAGAATGATCGTAATTTCATTTATTTATGCCAAGCCTCGTCATAACCATTGATCGGAATAGGTAGAGTATACTTACCTAAACTTCGAAGAACATAGTCGAAAAGTGGAGACTCCCTTATGACGAAATTTTTTTCCGGGACTTGAGTCCCGGAATCTTACTAAAAATTTATATTATTGGTATTCTTCGCACATTTCTCGAACATTCTCAGTATAGCTGTCTCTTTCACTCCTTCGAGAAATTTCGCCATAACTATACTGAAGTTTAGTTCAAAGGCCCATAAGGGGTCCTGAAAACGCATGAAAACGGGTTTTCAGGTTATTGCGCCATCTTATAGAGGATGTCCTGAAACTGACTGAAAACATGTTTCAGGCGCCTGAAAACAACGGCAACTTAGGTGAATTTTCGACCTTCTACTATGTGAAAGAGCCACCTCTGAAACGGCCTGAAATCACCTTTCAGCCTGCTGAAAATGCTTCTAAAGCACGGAAAATCACGTTTGAAGTTTTGACCTATACCACCGGCGCAACAGTAATGTGTGTATGTGTGTTAAAGTGTGAATAAAGTACGAGTGTATTGTATATTCTGTCTCGATATATTTCTGTGCTGTCACCTTATAAAAATAAAAGTTACCTGGTTTTTAGGGTTCCGTACCAAAATGGTAAAAAAGGAACCCTTATGTATGGTGCGACTCTGTCTGTCTGTCTGTCTGTCCGTCTGTCACAGCAAAATATCTCAGGATCTACTGATGCTATCGACTTGAAATTTGGAATAGTGTTAAAAACCACTAATCCGAGCCTATGGGACAGAAAAAAAATCTTATACCTGTTTTACTTTTTTTTTTAAAGGGGACTGAAATGGGATGTCGAAAATCAAAAGTTGAGCTAATATATCGAGTGGGATATCAAATGAAAGGGTTTAATATGTAGATTCCAAAACCATTTTTATTTTTTTTCTTAGACATGTAGTTTTTGGTTTAAGATAAAAAACGTTGAAAAAAATACCATTCCCCCCTATTATCTCCGAACTTACTGAACAGAAAAATCTGTAATAATTACCAATTATTAATATTATCCTAAATATTACAGGAAAAATAAAACGGTTTTCCTAACTTACAGCGTTTTTTAGAAATTCGCATAAAAATAAAATAAATAAAATAAAATAATTTATTTCTGCAAGTAGGCCCTCAAGGGCTCTTTTACATGTCATAAATCGTAAGACAACCTTATTGCATATGTCGATGTATGGGGACAACAGTTTTACAAGAGCAAAGTTAAGTTTGTGCCACCATACAGTTTTTCTTGAATTATTCACGTATGTATAGTCGATTTTGTACGGAACCCTCGGTGCGCGAGTCCGACTCGCACTTGACCGGTTTTTTTTTAACTGTGCCACCGCCCTCAGACGAGACGACGTCTCACGTCTTTATCAAAGGACCCTTGTTTACCGTCTGCGGAGATGTTTCAAAAGCCAAAACATTCCTATCTTTTTGATATACGCCAGGTTTTAATGAGACGTGGCTGTGAAGCTTATTTTTATGTCTTCGCGAAACTCGCTCCGTGTCTCGGTTGCTGAAAGCCGTTTGATCTTTGTATATGAGACAGGTTTTATTCTATTGTATTCCATCAATCCTGTAATATAACGAGTAAACAAGAAATTCGTGATCTTAAGAGAATTTTATTTAAACACATTTTGTCCTCTATATGTATGAATAAAAATAGATTGCCGCATGTATATAGGTCATTACTTGAGAACAGCTCTACCGATTAATTTATTCAAAAAACCACAGCATAAAAGAGTATACATACCTTACAAATCTACTACGCAGGCTTCGTCCATGAACAAAATTGTCCAAATCCATCACAGGTTTCGTCAGTATGGAGAACAGCAATATTCACAACCTACCGATTTGGATGTTTTTTTTGTACTTTTCAGGTTTCATATGAAAAACCATATTTTGAAAATCCGCTGGAAATATCATCTACTACCTGAATGGTGTTTTGTATAAAAGCCTAAATAAATCAACGTTAAATTTAACAGTTCTGTTTGAAAATGACTTTTTGTTGCTACTTAAGTGCACTTCTTTTTTGGGGTTCCGTATCTTAAAAGAAAAAAAACTGAACCCTTATTTTAGTATCACTTTGTTGTCCGTCTGTCTGTCCATTTTAAGGGTTCTTTAGTATTAATATGTACGGAACTCTCGAGTCCGATTCGCACTTGTCCGGTTTTTTTTCTTTAGTAATTGTACTTGTACGAAGACGCATTGCCTAGCCAATTAAATCGTTAATTTACTCAATGTCAGTACATTAAATAAAACCTGCCACATTCAGAATATCAACGTAAACATTTGCATTAAATTACAAGTCTTTGATCACGCAACCAATCAGTTGGATGGCTTCTCGACGTGTTCTGTTTTGATCAAACAGAACACGTCGAGAAGCCAATGCCACTTTATACGCTTAATGCTATTCGATTAGTGGTCTGTGTATTCGATACTTACTTAGCACCCATACAAATAAACTAATAGGAAACGTTTTTTTGAAACCCGTCGTAAACGGATGAGCTCATATTGCAGTTTTATCAACAGAATCGTTACACATAATAGTACATTACTGCAGAGGCCTGGAAATAAGGGGTTGCCGGCCGAGTACATATAGCTGGCCGAGCGAAGCGAGGCCAGATAGTTACGAGGTCGGCAACCCCATTTCCCGCCGAGGTATGTATAGTGCTTTTCTCAAATATGCAATGAAATAAATAAACTTACTAATATCCTTACTTACCCTAAATATTTTAATCAGAAACTTTCTATCAGAAAGTGACGTTAGTGCCACTGACATATCCATAGACAATGCAAATGTCACGTTCTGAAACCAAAAGCTGTTTCAGTTTACATTTTTACCGCGAATATTTAGATGAAATATTTTAAATATGTATTCATGTGGTTTAGTTTGCAATTTATAATAATTGGGAATAGTTTATAATGTGTTATTTATTATGTTCATGTCAATTTTAAATAAATAAAACTGCAAAATATAGCAAAAATCGTTTTTTGTTTTTTTAATGGCTGAATGCATTGATGCTGAGGCCCAAATAAATGTGGAATGGAAATTAAAAAGAAATACATTGCCGGCCTAGGAGAGAAGTATGAAATTCCATTCCGTGCCAAGTGTCAAGCCGCGCCGGAAACGAGGTACTTTGCGGCCTATTTTTAGGCACGTAATGTCAACATTTCATGCCATGTTTGAGAAATAGTACATTATTTACCTTACGTATTACGTACGTAGTACCTACGTTTCGTTACGTTACGGTGGTAATATAAAGAATGTCTCAGATCGCAGGTATTTGTCTATTTTGATGCCCGAGGCGAAGGTTCTAGAGACACTGAGGGCTGTGGTAATACGAAATTTCATGTCTCCCCCAGGCCAGAAAGTGCGATTTTCAGCACGCGTAGCGGGCGGCTATTGCCACTTTATGGCCAGGTGTGACGTAAATAAATAATAATGACTACTACGTAACGGAAAGTTAGTCCATAATTTCCTCATCGTAGTCCAGTGAATGTAGATACCATCATACCAGAATAATCCATTCTTCTAGCAGCGAAAGTCTGTGCATCCTAGTTATGATACGGGGACGGACAGCATCCGCTCGCTCGGTGTACCCCTTGCCTTTCCTTAGATTCTCCAAATGGCCTCTACGTTTTGGCTTCTGCTCCGTGCACTTCAAAGGCCCGGAAAACCATTGCCCAGTGAACCGGAGAGAAATACTAGAATCCTATACAAATCGACCTTTTTCCAAACTATGCAATGCTCGTATTATAGGTATTAGGCGACGGTCTAAATTGACGCAAGAACAAATACTCGTTCTCATCACGCCAATATTTGCACTCACCGGGATTTTACCTGGTACCTCTAACGTCGTATTTAGCGTGAATTCGATGGTCTGTTTGCTCCCTTTACATACAGAACCCAAATACATATATCCATAAAGAATTGACCATAAACGTTTGCCAAAAGTTGCAGGAAACACTACTGGGTCACTTTCAAAAAAAGATCTCCGTAGTAAGGGCTTTATTAAACAACGTCTTAATCTTGTTCTTTTGTGTAACGAAACTTACCATACAGTTTATATGGTTAACCTTCGTTACACAAAAATTAACACTTTGTTGTTTTATAAAGCCCTAACAACGGACATCATTTTTTTAGAATGACCTACTGGTTTCTTAACAATATTGGCACGTTTATTTTTACATCGAAACCCATCTCAGCTATGACGTCACCACAAAGTGACTTGCAAGGAAACTCAAGTCGGTTTCGCGTGTCCTTCAACTCGACCTTACGTACAATGCCCATTGTGCCAAGTGTCGGCCTTTCGGACATAATAAAAGTGTACACCAACTTTATTCCCATCAGTGACTGGTTTTGGGGTTCCGTCGACAACCTATGTATAAAAGTTGCGTTTCTTTATCCTATTTTCATGAATGGATCAATCAAGAAGTTTAATAAAAAGTGAAAAGTATCTCACACCACTCTATTCCTTTCCTATAGCAATAAGGTCGTTTCAGATATTAATGCGTTCTCTGTTTCATCATATACTATTGACTGGTGACTATGGAGGAAATATGTTGCTGCGAAAAATATTAATTTTGAGACTAGTTTTTACCTACTAGCGACTAGAAAACATCAGTTGTAACGCTGTTAAAAGTTAACACCGTGTAATAGCAGTAATGTTTCTTCGTACAAAAGGCACATCACGCGGCTTGTATGTGTGCGCGCCGTGAACGAACGCACTACAAGCAAAGTTTTAAGAATGCTCCAGTACGGATCGCACCGTCTGCGGCTCGACTTTGAATAGGTATCGTGCGCTCCTAAACGGCCGAAACTTGTCTATCTTTATACTTTGTTAAAAGTGCCCACAGAGCTTTCATCTTTCGCAGAGAATATTAAAAGAAAACAAATCCTACAGAACCATTGCTGCGTTTCTTATTTACACTGTCCGTATTTTTATTGAACTGGCCAGTCAGTAAAGGACATGGTTCGCCACAAAAAAAGAATTGAGATTACTGGCACGCCTGAGTAACTTCGGGGTTTGTAGAGTTCTTTCTAACAATGTTTTTTGTGAGAGGAAAAAGGGATGCTCCAGATAAATACAAAAGAACGAATACTTGTGGAAACGAGGTGTTATATAAGAGTATGTGCTAAAAAAAAAATCCTTCCGATATTGCCAAGTTTTGCGTGCGGATTCGCAGGCTTTTAACTAACTTCACAAAAAAGAAAAGGTCTTTAGTCGATTGTGTTTTTCGTCGTTTAGGAACCAATTTCAAAATACTTTTTTTAATTGAAAGGGTTTATTTCCACATTAGTTCCTTTTTTCTCACATTTGGTTCTGATGATAGAATCCTTAGGGTATTGAGGGAACTCCTTGAATATAATATAGAAACATGTATTGCAATTTCAATATTTTTATAGTATCTCGTGAATTTACTACTGGGGTAATTTCCTTAAAAAGATGCCTGTAGTACTTGTTCCTTTGTGTAACGATAGTTACCATACAATTTATATGGTTCACTTTCGTTACATAAAGGAAAAAGTCAACACTTTGTTTAATAAAGCCCTAACTACGGACATCTTTTTTTGAAAACTTATTATATTTAATTTAGGTGAACAATAATATATTTATCGGAACAATTTTCCTCGGAAACAATACTTTTTACCGGGATAAAATGTACGGCAACGGAAACCACTCAGTAAAGCGTAGGGCAACGCTATGGAAATAATATTTTTAGAAACAACATGCAGGAAAACCGCGCTAAAGTGTGCTCGTACTTTGTAGTTTCCATTTACAACTTGTAATTACAACTTCCTTTATAGCGTTTAGTAATGTTTTTAGTTTGTCATATCGAGCTAAAAATACCTAACAATTCTGTGGCAATTTGAATGCAGTATCTAGGTAAATCTTGTAAATAATAAGTTTTTTTATTATTGCGTTTTTTGGTTGACTGGTGATTCCGAATTAAGTTATTAGTCTTTATCGGAATCACCATAATCAATCAACGTAATTTAATAAACTCAAGTAGAAATGGACCGCGATGGTCATTTTATTTAAAAAAACTCCGTTTTCCTCCCCTGAAGAAGTTACCGAAGAAACGACCTATGAAATTTTCTTTTCTACTCGGAATTGCGTATTATCGATTCCAATAAGAGAAATTGTTCCGAATTATTTATACAAATTTCGTTGTTCCGTTATTGCTGCATTACTGCCATACACGTGTATATAAAAAGTAACGCAATCGGAATAAATCAATTAAGGACCCATTTTTTTCTCCTATCAATGTCGATAATGCATTTTTTTTTTCAGAACTAAAAAAGGTTTTTAAAACATTCTACGGCGCTAATATATTGATTCAAACACATAAATTCCCTACTTTTTTTAAAAAGCAGCGCACCAGCACCACGCGTTACTTTTTATTAGGTATATACGTAACGCCGTAACACAATGTTGTCGGTAACACGAAACGTTACTAAAAATAACGCGACTAATGTCCTGATTGTATGTCAGAATGTAATTCGGTTGCAAAAATAAATCTACAGTGATGCACATAAAATTAAGCCAGTTTATGTACATTTAAAAAAAAAAGCATATTCGTTTAAAATGAAACGCAACTGGTGAAGTCCTACTGACTGAACAGAAAAGAAGCGGAAAACGAAAGTTGCGTTTTTCTTCTAATAATAATATTTTATGCCACACCTGGCCATAAAATGATGTACACAACATGGGAGGTAATGAAGACAGCCCTCGATCGCATATTTACGTCCCTCGCTTGCAGCTCGGGCCGCAATAGTTGGGTAAAAAGGTGTAAAAAAAATGCAACTCTTACTAATGCTGATTATTATATCTAGGGTTAGGATTCTCGTGGCAATTTGGACACAGAGTGCAATGCAGTCGCTACCTACTTTTTTTTGATTGAATGAATAATGATTGAATGATTAATATTTCTTGGCATTTTTATATTTTGTTAACACTAAGTGCTATTAAAAATACTTCAGTAAGTACTTACGGGTTGGGTCCTGATCACCTTACTTGCATTTAGCCTTGGTATTCCAAACGTCTCAGTTGTACACTGGCCAAGTATGCAAAATGACTTGTTTATCTAATCCCATGATTACAAAATGGTCCAAGTTTCGAGAAGACTTAGGGAGTAAAACGCCTAGGTCGTGAAATGCACAAGTAGGCAGAATGTCTCAATTGTATAAAGTCTTGGTTGTGATAAGGACTACGTAATCAAAAGATTACGATTTAACTACATAGTCTTTATACTATAAAGATATTCTACAATATTGGACGTAAAGATTATTCAGACCATATACCTATTAAAACATTATCACGTTAAGCCGTTTTGCAGTCAAGTCATTCAGTTTACTATGTCTTATAACAGTGAGGGCGTTTTACAGACCAAGACATTTTACTCCCCGGACAAAAATACAACTAAGGTGCTCTAAGGCTAAATGCAAGTAAGGCGTTCAGGACCCAACCCGTACTTACCAACAGTCATCTACTACGAAATTGAATTCATTCATACAAATGCGATAAATTAAGCAGTTGTCTAAATTTGACAATTTGGACATGACTTGTATCGTGTCAATATGCCATATTATAAAACTATTAGTCAAAAACTTTTTGGGTAGGAACAAATATTGCGTACGATTAAATATTTATATCGATACTCTGAGGGGATTACAAAAACAAGATAAAACATACATATAATCCATCTAAATATCATATAATTTATTTAGGTAAGTAAGTAGGTATCTACTTTAGAACATTGAAAATAATTTATTCATTCAATCATAAAAACTAACTAGGTAACAACGACTCCACTGCCCTTTGTTTCCAAAATGCCACGAGGAGTCCCAACCCTAATTTATATCAATGAAACCATGTTGCTGAAAATGTTTAAACATTCGTTTCTATGCTATATAGCTCACCAAATAATAAACTCAATTAATATTTATATAGCGAGGTCGGTATCTCTCTTGATGGAGCGAAATACAAGAGAAACCACTTTTCGGTTGTGTTATGATTGCGAGGTGAAACATGATTCGGTGGCCATTATCTTCCAGTATTTGGAAAACGAAAATGTTTCAATGGAACTGTAGAGGAGTGTTAACTCTATTGATTGTGCTTAAGACTGACATTAGAGCACTCAGAACTGTTATTTGCCACATTTTGAAGTAGAAGCGTTCAGAATGTTTTCTTAAAGTGTTACTTATATTAAACACAGATCCTAAGTTACTTTCTTTCTTTGATCTAAAGTGTTACTTATACTTCACATAGATCCTAAGTTATTTTGGTCAACATGATCTCTGTAGTTACAGTTACAGGCACCAGTCTCCACCGCACAAGTCTCGTATCTATCTAACTGAAACTGTACTTTGTTAACGCTTTTTGTAATACTGAAAGTGTCGTGTTTTTTACCACATATTTGTATCGACTAAATCTCAGTGCCGCATTGAAATGTTGGCACTTGGCCGTCTTTGGCGAAATTATGCAAGTTTTCAAACTGTCTTTGTTGTACTAAAGGCTCAGTAACACAAACCGAGGCGTCGTCTGCATGACAATTGATTATGGTACGACATAAAGGTCATTAGCTCAAAGTAACTGTTAGTAGCCACGTGGTTGCTGTTCGTTAACTCGGAAGTTTGGAAAATTGTCTCCAAAGTAAAAGTAAATTATATTACATTCATACAAACATAAAGAGTGTTAAGATTCCATGTTAACGACATTAATTTTGGTTGAAGTGCGTTTTTAGGGTTCCGTACCAAAATGGTAAAAAAAGGAACCCTTATGGTGCCACTGTGTCTGTCTGTCCGTCCGCCCGTCCGTCTGTCACAGCCAGATATCTCTGGAACTACTGCTGCTATCGATTTGAAATTTGGAATACTAATAAAAGTTCCTAACCCGAGCCTACTGGACGTAAAAACAAACTTATACCGTTTTAACATTTTTAAAGGGGCGACCCCCTTTAAAAAAAAAGTTAAAACGGTATAATAAATAGAGGTCAACATTTTTTAGTTGGACTATTATATCAAGTGGGGTATCAAATGAAAGGGCTTCATTTGTAGATTTCAAACGTATTTTTAGTTTTTTTCTTAATCATAGACTTTTTTAATTAGGACGAAGACCGTTAAAAAAAATACCATTCCCCCTAATATCTTCGAAGTTGCTGTACAGAAAAATCTGTAATAATTACCAATTATTAATATTATCCTCAATATTACAGAAAAAATATAACGGTTTTCCTAACTTGCTCCGCTTTTTAGAAATTTGCAAAAATCATGACACAATACCTACTTATTTGCTCCTACTAAACTAATCGCCATACAGTTTTTCTTAAACTATTCAGGTATCTACTTACAAGTTTGTACGGAACCCTCGTTGCGCGAGTCCGACTCGCACTTGACCGGTTTTTTATATATGGATACATTTTATTTATCTGCGCGGAAAAACATGAGAAGTTCCAAAAGTCAAAAAAGACATACAATCGGCCGTTTATTGTGTGGCCAGCGCCATGTCTTAGCATCATGCTAAAGTTATAATTGACAACATTTCATTTTAAGAACACTTCAAAATGTATATACGATTCGAAAGCATTTTGCCTCCTGAACACTACACTATTTTTATATTTTTTTTATATCGCTTAATATAAAAAATACAAATGAATAAAAAATATGTTCCCATTTTACCAGTTCTACGGCAGAATAGATGAAATGCCAGTGCCTCATCATCACAGACGAGTTTAAGACAATGATGACAAGAAAACGTCAAATGTCAGATCGCTTACTTTTTTTCGATCGCGATAAGACTAAAGTAATGGTCTATTCTACCGTAGAACTGTAGTTACGCCCTTTTAGAATAAGTAAATATTAATATGTTAATTATAAATTAAATACAAACCCTGGTGAAACAAATAAACTATCAGCGTATTCGTCTTTTCAAACCAAATACAGAGAACCAATAAAATTAAAGGCTCAAAAAAATGAAAGGTTGTCAATTACTAAATATATACATACATCTATTTTTATGAGACTTCTCATGTTATTTCGTGCAGACTAAATGTAAATTAAAACACATTTTTAGTCATCTCAACTCAACCAACTCATCTTAACCTTATTTATGTACTAGCAACCCGCCCCGGCTTCGCACGGTTGCAATGCTATACTAAATGCATGTATTATACATATAACCTTCCTCATCACTCTATCTATTAAAAAAACCGCATCAAAATCCGTTGCGTAGTTTTAAAGATCTAAGCATACATAGTGATGTATGATGTATGGAGAACCGACAGATTGGATTCACGTTAGCTTGCAGTCGACAAAAGTTAGAATGGTTCTTGGGAAATTTCTGGCACTTACTGAAGGTAAAGTCCAAGTTTAAGTTTAGTGAGAAATTGACCAATATTGCCGTCAATCGTAAAGTTTATATTGCACGTTCCCAAAATACCATATTCCCATAATGAAATTCCCTACTATATACACCGTGGGCCCGTATAACCCGACCAACTTTAACCATAGATTCTAACAACTATTAGAAGTAAAAAAAGTTATGTGACGTATAGTCGATTAACGCTTACTTTCCGAGATATTCATAATTTTTAAAATAAAAACTCCCAAGTGTGTAACAAGGCCTAATAAATGTGACTAAGATACTTTTACTGATTTTTTAAAATCCTTTAACTAAACAGCAATTAAACTTCGCAGTATTAGATGGTAAGCGATAACAAAGCCAAAATATTGACCTTTCGTTTCCAGTTTAGCTTTTTTTTCCTTTTTAATAACTTTTCCTCCAGTAAGGACATGTTTATAACGAGGGACTGAATTTATTGATCTGTTTTGTTCCATAAGACTATTAATGTAAAATGACAAAATTCGATCTATGTTGATGTAACGTTATTTACTTGTAATACCATCAGGAATACGTGGTTAAAGTTGGTCGGGTTGTACGGGCCCACGGTGTATATGATTTATGCAATATAATATTCCTGGCATAATCGGACAAGCTTTTTGAAAATCTGTTGAAACTCATTAAAAATGTATGCAATATTTTTGGGATCGATGTTTCTAATGTTTATTACTTTTTTCTCTCTGGACTAGTCTAGAAAATAACCAATCCATAAGAAATTTGTAAAAAAAAAGGTTCTCCCTTCCGTCGCTTTGAACTAAGCGATCCGGTTGTCTATCCGGTCAAGGAGGGCGATGTTGGCAATCTCGTTCCATATGGATGTTTGACGCCTATATTACCACCGTTTTCTATTCCGGACTTAACACCAACATATATCGTAGGTACCAAGAACTTCCAATTGCTAGGAAGTTAACACCGGAAAGTATCCGACGAATCGTTTTGAATTTTTCAGAGTTAGCATGCGAGTGGGCGTTCATATTGATGACCCGATATGCATACGCGTACACGACAACGCGTTTTGAGTCTATGCATATTCATAGGCAGCTCATATCCTGTGCGGAAACATTAACTTTGCTGCTACAGTTGCTGTGGAAATTTCCAACAGTTCCGAATGATATTGAAAAACAATCGTGATTGAGAGAGCGTTAAAGCCTCTTTAATCAGAAAACTATCAACATATACAAAAATAGACCAAAAGTACCGGAACAAACATTCAACACGTGTTGATTTTCCGCCATTTTATGAACGCTTTATCCGAATCGCTTTCTCAATTGGAGTCGGCTGACGCATGTGAATGAACATCTTTACGGTCGATGGGCCATTGGTTGTTGACATTCGACCTACCTACTTACCTATTAAACGTGCAAGATAGTAAGGGTGTTAGATGGTGGGTCTAACAACCTGATACGAAGCAGGGAGATGTTCAATGAAAGCAGTACCAGTCTTTGTTTCAAACTGCAGGACCGACAAGAGATCTAGTACTAAACAGCGCACGATTCAGCGAAGCATCGTCAACTACAGACATATTTATACAAGTACGTTGAAACACAAGTTAATTACCTGCCTACATGTTGCATTACTTACATTACCCTGCAGGGTTTCATGGCCCAACCATGATAGTTTGATAAATTTACCTTTTATATCAATGATAACAATGAACAAACTGAACTGCCATGCACAAGATATCTCGGAGCAGAATACAGAAGACCTATGCTTAGTACGCTGTAAATATTAGTTGATTAGTCTATTTTCCTTTAATAAATAAATAATAAATAAATATTAGGGGACAACCTTACACAAATCGAACTAGCCCCATAGTGAGCTTTAGTAAATAGAAATGTGAAATTGTTAATGTAACTCGCTGAATTGCCTTATAAGTTTGATGAAATAGTCAAACTAATCTCGGAACTATGTCATGAATACTGTTGTAAAGTTTCGAGTATTGCCTTATGCTGCTTGATTTTGTAGTAAATTACTACGGAACAATCTCAGGGAAATAAATTGAGTTTGGTTTATCCTTCAGCAAATTCAGTAAGTCTCTTGAGTACCTAATCCAGCAAAGTTAGGTCTGTCGTACCATCTCTATGATTGCCATTATTTAACTCGCGTTCCAATCTGATTTCTATACCTTCATCCATCCTCTATTTAACCCGTTTAGAGAGTTGATGTTCAACAATACTTTCTTTATGCTCACTTACTTTATCTAAAGAACTCCTGTGCAAAATTCAATGCGTGCAATAAACTGTGAAATTTCTGCAATTTAGATCCATCAATAGCCAATTTGTATTAAACACTTGCAACAAATTCAAGTGCTTCAAATAGGTACCCAGTCAATAGTTTTTGATTCCAGGCACGTACCGATGGCGTGGAATTGACCTTACAATAAACCACTTTAGGTAACTACTCTTACGTTGCAGTTTCTTCTTTACACTGCGTAGCATTTCAATGAATTTGATTTTCTAATGAAATCGTGTTTAGGTATTAAAGATTTATGTAGATCTAATGTATGACTGAAATTTACAAACAATATTCAATCTTAATTTGAAATAATTGAGTTTATTTAAGAAAATAAATTTTAAAGTAGTGTTACACACTTAGACAGCGCTGTTTGTTTGCCTTAGCATAGTAGCGTATTGAGATTACCGTATAGATAAATACTACATTCATTTAAATGTATTCTTGTAAATAAAAATAAAGATTCCGATGAACTGAGAATCTCCACCATTTTATGAAGTCTATAAATTACGGTTCCAAAGATAATAAGGCTTAGTATTAGGGTTCTGTTGGAACCCTTTGGGTACGGGACCCTTAAAATGAACCAAGATGAATTACTCACTGAGCGACGTCCGCCTTCATCGTAATCCTTCTTTCATAAAAATCTCCTTTAACATGAAAGCTGAATGACGTTGATCAGGTTGCGCGTGGGCGAGCGAAGGATTGCGCGCAAGTAAAACAAAAGTAAAGCTTTAAATTAAATGTACTCTGCAAGGCAAATAGAAAAGGGTCTGGAACTGGAACATTCATAATGAATAGTTACAAAACCGTTCAAGCGCGTGGTGGCCTTTTTGGCAAGGTTCTGTAGATACATACATACAGTAACAAGAAATAGAGGAAAAAAGGTGAAATGTGGAATGGTACCTACATGTAAATGCGCTTTAGTATCTTCATCACAGAACCGATAACAAAGAGAAGGAACCAGGAATGCCTCTCCTATATAATGTGGACTATTGAATCTCTTCTCTTTCTAGCCTTCTAAAAAAAGCTACAGCGGCAAATTGTATAAAGTAATGTAAATTTATTGGGTGCATTTTGCGTTTCAACGAAGAGTTATCGGTTTTAATTTTTACCCATAAAAAATTAAAATATTCGTTTATTCTTTACGGTTAGGTTTATTACTATTAAAGAGTTGACAATATTACGAAACGATTTTTTTTGTACATATCTGTTTTGTTTGACAGGAGTCTTTCACAATCCTCACTATTCTTTTTTTCTGATATTCATAGGTGCAGCAAAGCGCCGTAAATACTCGGGTCTTACAGACCAACATGTGTTTGCGGCCTTTGCAGTCGAGACTCTTGGGCCGTGGAGTCCAGATGCCCAGCAACGGCTCAGGACGCTGAGCCAAAAGATCGTTCAGACCATTGGGGACCACAGAGCTGGCTCGTTCCTCACTTAACGGATCAGCATAGCGATCCATAGGGGGAACGCACCTAGCCTAGCCCTAAAGGGACACCGATTGGTTTTGGTGCATTTTTTAATTTGAGGTCTATAGGAAATGTCTAAAATAAAGAATAATGAAGTCTCAGTTTGATTCTTTCTCAGACCAAGAGTCCCTAAGATTTCAATAAGTCGAATTCGGTCCATTGCCCTTGACTTACGCCATATTAGAGCTCAGCATTCACTAACGAGCCCTACTTCAAGCCGACGAATTGTTAATACCTTCTGTTATTGCTATCATATTTTACTGCAGAAATTTCAACCCCGCAGCTATTTCGCTTTCCATTTTGGTTTATTTTTGTGTCGAAACAGAGATATAACCCGGGCTCGCTAGGAATTTATATTGGGTTGGAGTTTTCCATTTGCAAAAAGTCGTAAATGTTACGTTTTCTCTAGCATCATACGTTATTTGCTGTAAGACAGAAAAAGTTATAGCGAATACCCCTTTTTATTGCGCCTAGGCTTATTGAGCTTGTCTAACAGACGTTTCAAGGGCGGAACTATATGATAATGCACGTAGCACATATGTGTGAGTTCGCAATAGATAATGAGTCTATCATGTCATTATTTAGTCGTTTAGCAGGTAATTCTGTTAAGGCTGTGTTTCCACCAAAGCTATGCGAAGTAGCGAAGCGGCGTGCGAGGAAAACATCCACGAAACAACTTGCCGAGCCTCGCTCAGTGCGGTCCGGGCCCGCCATTGGTGGATTGTCGTAATGAGTATGAATGAACATGTATGAAAGTACGTACACACATTATACCAATTTGGTGTTCATACTGATTAACAGTTTGATTACCTAATTAAACTATCCGCCGATAAAAAGTCGGTAGTCTGAGAGGCCTCTAAGCGGTGAGCGAAAACTCGCTTGTGGCGGCGACTTGCAAACCTGCTTAAAAAAATACTAGAACACAACAGGGGTCGATAACCGGTATTTGCTCCATACAAAAATACCGGTATTTTTCCGTTCTTTTCGTTTTTTGGTTTTTTATTTCATATTATGTATACTTGATTGAGCCCTACATAAAAAGCATAAAATAATGCCAAAGATTGGGCTATTTCGGGGTTTTCCAAAATACCGGTTCCGAATCCGGGCCCTGGATTATTACCTATTTGCTCTTTGTATCAATTGTTCCGTGTAAGTTTCACCAGGCTCCCTCGTTTCCTCTCTCCTTCCATATGCCATTTCTCCAAGATTTAAAGAGAACTTTTGGTTACAGATCGGCGCTGACAGCCCCCGCCACGCTCCCGTCATGACGCTGCACTGGTGGATGCACTGGTTTTGGGTGACGACGCTGCTCACTATACTATGTAAGTCCGTTTTCTTATTGTACTTCATCATCCGTCATATACGTCCCAGTGATGGACACAGGCCCACTCTGAGATTATACTTATCTGTGTCATAAGTACGAAATGACTAACTAATGATAATTTATCTCAGCGGAGCCTTGCCATGTCAATGAGGGTTTCTAGAAATAGTAATTTGACCAGCTGGCACTGTGGTGAAAGGGCTTATTGACAGAAGGTCTCAAAAACCGCTTATCACACCAAAAGATCTAATACATCTAATAGACCTTTCGGCATCGTGCTAACAGCTGGTGAAATTACTATTTCTAGAAACACTCATTAGAAAAAAATACAGGCCATCGAAGTATAATAAGTATGGAAACGTAACTGATGCTCAAAATCGGTCCCACGAAATACGTACCAATGGGGCGGAGCTAGTACTTAGTCTTGAAGAAAAAACTATAGCATCAAATGAATTTCTCACGTCAGTACGTTTGTAACCAATCACAATGTTTTGTCTTTTAAACGATATGCCTTTTTGGAATTGCGTCTACTCAAACTTAATATTAATATTTGTCATAAATGACTAGGCTCACACATAGTAAACATTAAGTTGGTTATATCAATATCACTTGATACATAAGACGATTTAAAAAAATGGGCGTTATGGGACAAATTTTAACGTCATTTTTGTTCGGCGTTATCGTTCCATACATTATATTTCGATGGTACAGGCAGATTTTTGTTCTTCCAGTGGTCACTGTACAAAAGAAAAACAACCGTTGGGAAATTTTAGCCTCGCGCTGAGTTCTCCGATAAACCTTGTTATTTTTCTGAGGCAATGAAAATCCAATACCACCCGTAACTTATCACAAATTGACTTGAATCAATTTTCAGTAAGTTTCCTACAGTCTTTCATTTTTATCTTGGCTTTTCCAGCAAATAATATTATCACTCCGCAATTCCGCAACACAGCAATTACTATATCAAATTATGAAACCAATCGTACAGCGTGACCTTTGCCTTTGGACATAGCCTAAAATCCTCCGTAGAATTACTTCTCAGGAATGCTTAGATAAAACATTTTAATTTTCTAATAAAATTAAAAATCAACCAAAAACTTACATACCGTATCATACATACGTAATGACGGCATTAATTGGACTGACATCTCCTGTTTTTTCCGTATCTCTCTCTGTAAGTCCTTAACGCAAAATTTGCATTTTGGTGACATTCTCCGTAAATTAAAATCATGTTTACGTAATCCTCAGCAGAATAAGAGTTTTCCATTTTGAAAAATTATGAACAAATATTTTTCTCGGAATATTCAGTACACATGTCAATGTCACACAAAATAAGTGTCAATATTTTAAAAGAAAATCATATAATAGGAAAAAAATATCATGCAATTCTATGAGGTTGCATTTGCTGAAGGAGTTTCGATTGCCATGTGCCTTCATACAGGATCTTCAAAAGCAAAAATAGTAATTCGTTAATTCTCCGTAAGTTCTGCTCTAATTAAACATTTAATTAATGTGAAATAAGAAGTTATAACTAATAACATTGGTACCTACTGTAAATAGTAAATGTAGTTCTGCTCTAATTGTTATAATACTTTGTATATTAGTTAGAAATACCCTAATCAACATGTACCTTTCAGGTTTGCCCAGAGGCTAGGGACACCCTGTATACTAAGATCTAAATTTACGTTCTTACAATAACTTAACTGAAAACTGTAAGGAAAATACATAAATCAAATACGACAACATTCTAACAAAATGAACGCTACAAAAACGTTGAAACGAAGCCATTTGCGTCAACAGCGCAGCGATGAAAATAATTCCGCATTTTTGATGAAATGCTTCGTATGCACTTCTCAAATTAGCCCCGCATATTTGATGCCTTCAGTACCTACATCGATACCTTTAGACTCAAAGGGCGCAAAACGGCATTAGAACCTACGGCGTTTATGCCCTTTGAGTCTAAAGGTATCGACATCAAGTATTCCGCTCACAGCCATCTCGGGGCTAATCAGGACGCGAGCGAGACGGTGTGCTCTTAAAATATTATGCATTCAAACGAAGAGCCAATCAGATTTGAGTATTTTTGGCTGACGTTAAAACCCATCCTTGATATTTCGATTTCACAGCTTCAGTAGGCGCCCGTATGTGTTCTTAACCGTCAGTGCATTTTACCCATAAATCAATCTGTATTTTCTTTTATACACAGGGTGGTATCAGCGTAATTCGTCCCATTCGTTTTTCGTTCAATTCGTATTTCGTCTCATTCTATATTCGTCACACATGTGTGACGAATATAGAATGAGACGAAATACGAATTGAATGACACACATGTGTGACGAATATAGAATGAGACGAAATACGAATTAAACGAAAAATGAATGGGACGAATTACGCTGATACCCCACAGGGTACAGCATGATTTTTTTTAATAATGTGCTTGATAATGTTACCAGAGCGTGTATTTCTATTGCCGGTATAACAATAAATAATAAAAACAAAATAAAGTTTAAAATAAAGAGGGGCCCATACATAGGTACAATAAACGTATTTTTTGGCGTATTTTTGCTCGACGGTGGTACGGAACCCTTCGTGTGCGAATCCGACTCGCACTTAGCCGATTTTTTTATCCCTTATACTTATTGGTACGAAGCGAGTATTATTCAACATTATTATTTCCAAAGGCGATAAATCTCAATAAGATCAATTTAGATGCTAAAGAAATTTGTGGAGAGCGAGGGAACGGAAAAATTACGCTTGTTTCTACCAGGACGTGGCCCATTCGCCCCAATTCGTGATTTAGATTAGTTGTTATTTTTCTTGGTACGCACGCGACCTGGAAACATTTCCGTTTCCAATACGTTATACTTATAAATCACGAATAGATAAATTACGGCTGTTATGTTTCTTACCAATTATTGTATATACTTACTTATAATCAATTTACCGGCCATTGTGTTCCTGGATTAGGTTGTTTGATAGATATGGTAGTCGGGTAGCTAAAATTGATTCAGCCCACTGCAGTAATTCAGTCTTTACTTTAGGCTGCATTCCACCAGAGATGCGTAGCGAGGGATGTGTTTGTGGAAACTAATGGAAACACTTCATTTTACCTATCCTCGCTCCGCTGAGCTGTTTCCATTGGTTACCACAAACACATCCGTCGCTACGCATCCCTGGATGTGCGAGGATGGGGTGTGTTTGTCATGGACCAATAGAAACACTTCATTTACCTATCGTTGCCTCGCTGAGCTGTTTCTATTGGTTCATGACATACACATAACACATCCCTCGCTACGCATCCAAAGCTAAAATAGAGTAGATTTAAAACAGCTCAGCGGAGCGAGGATAGTTAAATTAAATGTTTCTATTGGTTCATGACAAACACGTCCCATCCTCGCACATCCAGGGATGCGTAGCGACGGATGTGTTTGTGGTAACCAATGCAACGTCGCACATTCTTGGTGGAAACGCAGCCTTAAAGAACTCTTTGCTAATAAACTGCGCAAAGCTAAAATAGAGTAGATTTAAAACAGTCCGCTGTCTCGCCGTTAAACCGAACTAATTAAGACTTTCCAAACTTAATTAACGTTTTACGTACACAATAAAAACGGAATAAGTTTCCGAAAGCAAGGTAATGAGCTCTTTATCTTACTAAACATGGCGACTGACTGCGAAATACGTAAGTGATGGGGTTAATAGTAGTTATTATGTGAATGACCATGTTAGCTTAAAGTCGTATAAAGTATTAATATTTCCTAAAACTCTTCAGACACTTATTTAATTTTTTTTTTTGCTGGCACGTACTCTTGATGATGTAGATGTAGCGCTGCTCCCGGCCTTATTTAATCTAGAATCTTAAAATATCGGCTTCTCGTTCCAAAATACTGGCGAAAACCTTAATTTTGTAAACGATAATAATTCTGCTGTGCCCTGCTTATAAAATGGGACATTTGCAAGATGAAAGCTTAATTTTTGCTTCTCGGTCTAGCAAAATATAGGAGTAATACTTGGGCTTCTGAAGGAAAAGTAACAAACGGCACTTTGTTATGAACTTACTTTCCTAGTCTAGCCATTACATTATCATTAATGACGGTAATGTTAAGTTAAGAAATGTTTAACAAAAGGCGAGCTATTGCGAAATAGGCGAAAACACCATTTCAGTTACTAACTTTTAATTATTCGGAACTGTAGTCAATGTGTGTACAGTGTACACTGTACAAAACAAAAATAAAGAATTTATTTTATTTCATCATTATTAATAACATTTGTTGAGTAACATTGAGCAAGCTTTATTGAAATTTAATATTTACGAGCGACGACAAATTGAATAAAAACAGCGGAGTAAACTGTTGTTGGAACAAATGAATTGTAAATAGAAATGGCACGAACCAATTATGAGTCTAACGCCCACCCGTTTCGATTATGTTTGTGTATTGTCTGCCATTTTACCTATACCGTGATAGGTGTGTAGTCTTAGGGGTGACATTATATTTTACGTTACCCCAGGCCGAAGTATAAAGACGAACAAGTAGTCCAACTTCTGCCGTTTAGGAGCGCGAGACACGTATTCACACAGACGCGCGATAGCACAAAGAAAGATGCAGAATGACACACGCAAAATTAACAAAAAAAAAAACCGGTCAAGTGCGAGTCGGACTCGCGCACCGAGGGTTCCGTACAAAATCGACAATAGATACGTGAATAATTCAAGAAAAACTGTATGATGGCACAAACTTAACTTTGCTCTTGTAAAACTGTTGTCCCCATACATCGACATAATATGCCGCGGTTGGTTTAGTAGGAGCAAATAAGGTTGTCTTACGATTTTTGCGAATTTCTAAAAAACGCTGTAAGTTAGGAAAACCGTTTTATTTTTCCTGTAATATTTAGGATAATATTAATAATTGGTAACATATATATATTTATGATGTTGACTGTACGACGTGTAAATACTATATATTTCACGTACGATCGCCACAATAACAAAAACCTTGTGTTAACCTTTTCGGACTGTAATTACTTGAATATGTAATACAAATAAAGGAACGGTATGCATTACTGGTCGTGTGGGAGTAATTGTCACTGCACCTTGTCGCATAACGGGCGCATCTGTTGATTAAAGTTTTTAGCACAAGCGTGTCAACTCGTGCCGTCAATTAGATTAGCGTGCTTGCATACTTGTTTATTTCCATAGTAAACACATACCTGTCTTACGGTTCTGCTGCCCTAGTACCTACTCTGCCAATAGAACTGAAATAAAACAAACATACCTAACGTTTTTTTTATTACTGTGACTGATCAACACAATCAATTAAATTATATTTCCAACAATATTAAAAAATACTTCAGAATAGAGTACGCCTACTACGAGGTACCTTCAAGAAAAGAGCGTACTCCCACCTCCTCCCAACTCTCCCAACTCCCACCGGCAACGCACTTGAGAGTTGTGACTCTTTTGGTGTTGCAGGTATCTATGGGCGACGGTGATTGTTTACCATCAGGCGACACGTCTCAAAAAAAAATTGACGCTCGCTAACGAAATAAAATGTTTTATTGAAAATGAAAATTTAAAAATTATGTCTCGGGGGTAATTTCATTCTTCCAGCATGAACGAGGTTTTCTGCAGGAATTAAAACACTAACCCCAAGGACTTTCAAATAAATAGCCGGATGGAGCCTCGCCAACAGATAACTGCTAATTCTAGTGCGCCGTTTGCTTTGTACTTACTAGCCGCACGCATAAGTTTTTTCCTACTACCCGCAGCACGCAGACATTAATCTGACCAACCAGCGCTAAGCAACCGGCGGACTAAAGGTGCTTTCAGTATTTTGTTAGCGATGCTACGTCAGGCTACTTATTTTAAGGTGGTAGCAGAGGAGTATCTTGCCTTATTTAACGCTAGCATTTGTGATTATTCCAAGGCACGCCTTACCAAGTTAAGGTATATATAGTTTATATAACGTATCCTTTGTTTTAAGCCAGGATTTGGTCTATTAGTATGCCAATTTTCATCTCAATCCATCCAATTGCTACTGCGTTATTTAGCCACAAACATCCAAACCTTCAAATCAAACATCAAGTACATTAGTAGGATTCTCATCTACCATACTTAAACCCGCCTCATATAGAACACATCAAGTTTAATATCTACCCTCCTACATTGATATTATGTTGTCTACTCAACGTCACACAGATGTTTACACTTTTCGACCTTATTCCAAGGAAATAAGATCGAAAAGTGTAAACATATTTCTCAGGTCAACTGTCCACAGGACTTGAAGGGTATTTTAATGGGCAAGGTCTTAAATGCAGGGGCGGGCAAGGCCTCCGCAGCCTGTTACACGACGATAAAAGGATTATGACGAACAACTTCCTTTATTATACATATTATTCTGTTTCGAAAAGGTTGACGGTTTATGTTTTCGTCTGATCTATCTGGATACAGTAGTACTAATAACTTCGATACAGTAGTAATAAGTAGTAATACTATACAGTGTGTAAGTCTCATACGGGCGAAACTCTTAACGGTGGTTAGTATAGGACAAAGTGAAGGTAATTAGATAACATTTACTTAAAGTTGCAACAATAATTTTGTCCATACAAAATAATTCAGCCCGCAATGTAATGCAAACACACTCACGTTAAACGCTCGTTGACAGTTACTTTGACATTTCGGTACCGCCGTACCGCAGCCATGTTTACAGTACCTACATTGCTGCTGAGAAATTAAAAAAAAAATAATTATGGGGTCGTAATGAACTGCAACTTAAAAAAACCTTTTACTTCATGATTACACTAATGAATACTATGTCCGATTTAATTTATCGCCCGTATTAGACTTACACGCTGTATACAGTATTAATAACTTCGCAAATTGAATAATCATGAGTTTATTTACTGACTGTTTCTCGCAACCGATGGAATTGATTGACATATAGATTTTATTATATTTGTGGCACAGGTGTGGTGTTTCAATCAAACTTATTTAGGCATCGAAATACTTATACTAAGTATGGGAACGTAACGGACGCTCAAAATCGGCCCCACGAAACACGTACCAAAGGGGCGGAGCTAGACCTAGTCTTGAAGAAAAAACTATAGCATCAAATGAATTGCTCACGTCAGTAGGTTTCTAACCAATCACATTTTTTTGTCTTTTAGACGATATGCAACCTTTTTGAAATTGCGCCTCTTGAATTTTTATATTAATATTTGTCATAAAATGACTTTAGACTTAAACATAGTAAACATTAAGTTTCATATATAGATACAGGAAATCAAAGTACACAGAAAAACTAAATGGCACTCGCCTGTGTACAGACCGAGAATCGAACCCGGTACCTCTGGATTTCCGGCCCAGCGACTCAACCATTCGTCTACCGTACACCCAGAAAACGCCTTCAATTCTGCCATGTACCTTGACCTCCGCATCTTAATGTGGTGTAAAATTTCCCGCATTAAACACCAATGAAGAGACAAAAATGTTTCTTTCATATAAAAACATTAAGTTTGTTATCAGCCCCACTAATACATAAGACGTATAGATTTTAAAAAGTGAGCGTTATGGTGCAAATTTGAACGTCATTTTTGTTCGGCGTTCTATCCTACTAATATTATAAATGCGAAAGTTTGTGAAGATGTTTGGATGTTTGGATGTTTGTTACCTTATAACGGGGTAACAACTGGATGGATCAAGCTGAAATTTGGCACGCAAGTAGACCAAGTCCTGGATTGAAACATAGGATACATTATATCCCGGTAAAGAGTTCCTTTGGGACAATAACGGGAACAACGCGGGCGAAGCCGCGGGAAAATGCTAGTGCATTATATTTCAATGCCGTTTTAGGATTAATGAGCTAGTGCGGGGCTTATTAGACCATCAGTCCAATGGCTAGTACAACTTGTTCAACTGTTGAGAAAAGTAACCTTCCCGAGACACATGTCGAGTATCACAGAATCTGAAAAGAGCAGTTTCATGACCTTCATCAATAAAGTTCTACTTGAACGGTGCTGACTCGAGCTAAATCACTCGGAAAAACTGAAGCATCCTCGTCTTCATATCTGCATTGTAATTTTGTATCTCCCCAATTAAGTCGACACTTCGCCTCGCCTCTTATTTGCATATCTATCCAGAACCTTAATCTAATAACTGGGTTAAGCTTAGGGTTACCATATCTCGGGATTTGTCCTGGGATATTAGATTTTTGGGTAAATGACTGGAAGGCGGCCGGACTTTCAACATTTCAGGGCGATCAATTTATCTGAACACAACACCTCAGGTCTCTACCTTTTATCATTAAAGGAACATTTAACTTTTAGAAGAAAGTACAATCACCACACGGGAATGTTACTCCAGTTGCCACTGTTCTTAATTTAGCCGTGTAATGCAAATCGGGCGTACTTCGGGCACACGACTGCTAACGAATTATGATTACACGGCTATATTAAGGCGAGGCTAGACCAGAATCGGGCACGGAAGCCTAGTTTCCAAATCATTTTTAGAGCACTTATTTGACTCGTAGGTCACTGTAAAACATATATAATAATATTCAGAACTGTATCTAGAGCTTCCTCTCACTTAGAACACGATAGCGAACACTTCGCTCGATAGAAAAGTAGCCCGAAAACACTATAAAATAAAGTTTTTTTTTTCATTTTTTTTCATTTTGTTCATCACCAGTTACCTTTTCTGACAAAATTTATACCTGACAATCATGATTTCACAATCATGCAGGGCATCCTCTCATGTTTGGGTTGATAACGTATACTTTTATGTTAGAAATCGAAGATAATCTGCAATAATCTGCATTCCGCCCGACCCTAGTTGTATGTGAAATGCGAGCCAGGTCCTACCGGGCCTTAAGAACAGTGTCAAATGGCGTAACATTATCATGTGGTAACTGTACAACGCTCGACTCGTAAAATCATCTCAGGACTTTTTTTAATGAAAATCGGCCTTTTTCCGGAATTTTCAGCTTTTCGTCTGGTAACCTTAAGCTGCTCTATCCATCCAATTTAAGAATCTCTCGAATATTCAATAATCTTCACTAATCTTCATCAAGTACACAAATGACGCTGACTCAAATGCTTCCAGAAAACTAAAGCTTCCGCGCGCTCAAATCAAGATCAATCTGCATTGTAAATGAATGCAAATCCTACATTTCGTGTCCTAATTGCTACATACTCTAGCCACGCGTCGAGACATCTAGTATTTGCATACGTGTGTCTACTGAGAAGGGACACAAGTCACATATAACTCAAGTGCACAGGAGCTTAAGTCCTAGTATAGAGTTGTGACTTTTTGTATCTAGTATACATGTAACTTTTGACTAAACTTATAGATCTACCCAGGAACGAGTTAAAAGCCGGCTTAAACAAGTTTCAGACTTGTGGGAACTTTGCAAAGATATGGTAACATTCGTGGAAGATTTGTACATACACGAATTCCGTTTTATCTAGTCCCCGTCGTGTCTCATTACTGAGTCGTGATTCCTCTGTTGTCGGTCATCTTTAGTCTGGTGTTGTGCCATTCAATAGTCTCTCAAATATTCAGGACTAGACTTCATTAATCAAGTAATACTACGCTACATCAATGAAGTGGCGTTTAAAAAATAACTAGAGTACTTATGTATGTGTTCGAATGGGAACGTAGCTTATAAATCTACTGGAAAGAGGGTTTTTTACACAGTTTTATTTAGCTACCCGGAAGGATAAACTTACATCCCATAATTTGTCACCACTTTCTGTCAGGTGAGACCAAAGTCAAACAAAAACCCCGATATAAAAAAATTAATCCCACTAATATTATAAATGCAAAAGTTTGTGAAGATGTTTGAATGTTTGGATGTTTGTTACCTTATAACGGGGTAACAACTGGATGGATCAAGCTGAAATTTGGCATGCAAGTAGACCAAGTCCTGGATTGAAACATAGGATACATTATATCCCGGTAAAGAGTTCCTTTGGGACAATAACGGGAACAACGCGGGCGAAGCCGCGGGAAAATGCTAGTATAACATAAAGCAATTGAACAAAGTTTGTGCAACGCGTAAACCGATAGCGCCGCGCACCGAACGTATCCAAAGTGTTAAAGGAGCAATAACAATCCTTAAAAAAACCATTAAAGATAAAAAATATAGCTATTTGTGAATTCGCAGCGACCGAAATATTTCCTTTAAAAGGAAATATTTCAGTTGACGCATATGAAAAGCCTTAAAAGCATTGCAGTATTCGGGAGCATTCAAGCTTACAACACGAACACATCAGAATTGTTCACTCAATATTGTTCGAATGTCGCAACCACTTTACCTCGTACCCAATGTAAAAGTATTCTAAAGTCTTTTACATGTAGCATTTCATCAAATCTAATACTAATGAAGGTTACTTAATTTTTATTTTGAAATAGCTCATCACCTTTCGCGCTTTAGATAAAGTTCTTTCGTAAATCCAACAAAGATTTTTATCATTAGTTGTTTTCATTAGTCATAATGTTACCCTTGCCCATGCCCAGGACTGAGACAGAGCAAGCGTAATAAATGAACATAAACTTAAGTTGGCTTAGGAGGCTAAATCGAAGCGCTTTCTTATTGTTATCACTTATAGAATTAAGTTTAATTTAATGGTGTGTCACAAGCTTTGAGCGCAGTACAATTGCAGTAATTTTTGTCCCTACAAAAGGTACATCGCGCGCTTGTATGTGTGCGCACCATGAACGAATGCACTACACGCAAAGTTTTAATAATGCGTAAGAATGCTCCAGTATGGATCGCACTCACACAAACGCGCTATTACACGTCTGTGTGATTACGTGTCGCGCGCTCCTAAACGGCCTACTTATATTATTAATTGGACTACTTGTCCGTCTTTATACTTTGCTTTAAGGCAGTGGTTCCTAACCTTTATTATCATATCACCCTCATTCTCATCGAGATTTGTATTATTACCCCTCCAAAAAATAGTTATTATATTATAAGCTTATAAGAAACTGCTCAAAGTAAAACCGCTAACATTCATGGGTATTACCCCTGAGAAAACTTCGTTTTACCCCTGGAGGGGTAATTACCAGGTTCGGAACCACTGCTTTAAGGCTTTAAGTCCTCATGTGCATCTAGGCACAGAGTAAGTAATGAATAGGACTACGGACAGAAGTTTCTCTTTTTAACAAAACCGATCCGATCGTCTCTCTCTATCGCATAACGTGTGCTGTCTGGTCGCTGGTTAAGCCCCTCCTAAATTTGGTTCTAGTGGCCACTCCTAGGTGACAGACAGACATTCAAAAATGGTGTAGGTAAGGTATGCAATGTTAGATCTGGGGACAAATCAATAAGTCAAAATTAAAAAAAAACAGCAAATATATAAAATATAGAAACTAAAATTGTAATCAAGTAAAAAAAAATACTTAAAACTGATAGAATAAAAAGAATACAAAAAGATTACCCTGTCCAACAAGTCTGCCTGCGGCATAATCCCCAAAACGCAATAAGTTCGGGTTTTTAGAAAGATAAGCATACATCACTTGTTAGCTTTAATATTATGTTTACTTAGGTATTAAAGTACTTTGCGATCTAAATACCTCGTACACATAGTGAGCTTAAGCGTTACTCAACAAAACAACATCCAATACCCTGAGAAATGGCACATCTGTGCTCTATGCTAAAGGGCACTTGCGACAGAGTTCAGACTCGTGACAGACGTCCGTCGTGACTGTTTTGACTGTGTTCCAAAGAAAGGAATAGCGTTTACTTTGTCCCATAGTTATTTTGCAGATTTTACGTAAGTATACACCTCTATATTCTGTATCAAGTTTATTATTTTATACAAATGTGTCATGAATTTGAATACCGCACCTATAATGTCTCTGTTTACCCTGATGGTTGACTGGTAGAGACCTCACGGCATTAAGACCGTCGTTTGTACTTTCCTGTATTGTGCAATAAAGTCTAAATAAAAAAATAATTTAGCCTGTGAACTAAGTAATATATCTTTTTCATGACACGACCCCCTTTAAATATCAAAAGACCCTACCCTGTACCGTTTTTTAGGGTTCCGTAGCCAAAATGGCAAAAACGGAACCCTTATAGTTTCGTCATGTCCGTCCGTCTGTCTGTCTGTCCGTATGTCACAGGCATTTTACTCAAAAACTATATGATGGATATTGATGAAATTTGGAATATAGGTGTCTTTTATGAGCCGCTACTTAGTTTGGTATATAAATAATTAAAATGAATATTTTAGGGGGGGCACTCCATACATGTTAAAGTCAGTAAAATTTTTTTTTTTCAGCAAATATCAACGTGTGGTAGCATAGTTCGACAGCTCTTTAAAAAACACTATAAGGTTCCTAAGTAATGTTTTTGATTAAGTGAATGTATTTGTAAATAATCGCTCTGAAAGTTGTGTAAATTGTGTCCCCCCCCTCTATTTTCTAAACCGTGCGTCCGAAAAATATGAAAAAAATCACGAAGGTAACGCTTAATTAATACTTTCAACGAAAATTATTTTCAACAAGATCGAATGTACCGTTTTTGAGTTATTGCCGATAAACTGCGCTTCTCAACAAAAGGATGTAATTGCTATGAAGATACGCTCTTTTGTTGTTGTACTTTTTTTACATCGTATTTTTTACCTTATAGTTACGGCTATGGAACCCTACACCGAGCATGGTCCGACATGCTCTTGGCCAGTTATTTACATTACGTTTTTGATATTTTTCTTTTTGCCTGAGTCTTTGTAAATCTCGCAACCCCCTTGTAAAAGCTCTGCGACCCACACGTTTATGTAGTTTAGTAGTAATGAAAATGGTCAACTATATCGCATCACATCCTTACTGCTTTGCAAATAAAGTTCTTTTTCGACAGAGTCTGTGCGGAAAGAGAATAGGCGTGGCGAAAAACGGAAGTAACCTACCCAGTATGGCAAATACGGCAAATATTTTTTTCTTCGGTGGAAAAGCATTACAGCGCCTCCCAATTTTAATCCTATTTTCTTTCCGCACAGACTCTATATTTGGTTACTTTGGTCGCTACTAACAATTTTATGCTGACTGTACTACATAACAACGCCGTTCATAATGTTCAGGTAATGTAACCACACGCCCCATATATGGCGTTATCCCTCGTCGGTGAATTATGTCTTTCTTTCCCGTCCTTGACTCATAGAAACGGTTGCCGGACTTGCGTAAGGCTGAGTCAGCGGTTTAACCAGGTTACTGAAGTGGGGTTTCGCTTATGTTACGACCACAATATTGGTAAGATGATAAAATAAATATCAAAGGAGAAAGTTTATGATAACATAACATTTTTGAGACATGATTTTGTTGCTTACTGTACCTTTTATATAATTCGCGAGCTGCTTATCAAAGGTAGTTTATCTTGTTTAGTTTATGAATACTTGTGAACACCTTCCAACTTCATTATCAGGTCAGCTCCATGGTAGGTACAATACCTCTATTATTGTTATTGCATCGTCACCGAAGATACGCAATACCAAATGTAAGCCCAATCGAACGAACCAAATCTAATTTAGCTTCCAAGATTCAACCCACACAAAAATATCTCAGCTCAGCACGTGCCCCAAAGCCGGCTGTGGAGTGTAATTAAGCCGGCCGACATTAGATTTTATTTATTATCTTTAAAATAAAACGATCCGTGCATAATTTTTATTAATTACGCGGTTTTTTTAACCCGGGTTCTGTGTCAAAATACCCGGGTCTTAACCCGACTCTTAATAAAGTCGGTTAGGTTAGGGCTGCATTCCCTAGTCCCCACGCTGGGCCAGTGCGGGTTGGAGACTTCACATACACAATTGGTGCGGGATGAATGTTTCCTCACTAGCGAATGGGCGTACTTCATCATCATCATCATCATTTCAGCCACAGGACGTCCACTGCTGGACATAGGCCTCCCTCATAGATTTCCACTTAATTCGGTTGGAAGCAACCTGCATCCACCGTGAGCCAGCAGCCTTAACCAGATCATCTGTCCATCTTGTTGGTGGACGTCCGACGCTGCGCTTGCCGATTCGTGGTCTCCATTCGAGAACCTTTCGGCCCCATCGGCCATCTGTTCTACGTGCTATATGCCCTGCCCATTGCCACTTCAACAAGCTTACCCGTTTAACTATGTCGGTGACCCTCGTTCTTCTACGTATCTCCTCATTTCTGATTCGATCCCGCAGAGAAACCCCGAGCATAGCCCTTTCCATAGCCCGTTGAGCGACTCTGAGCCTATTCATAAGGCCTATAGTGAAGCACCACGTCTCGGATCCATATGTAATCACTGGCAACACACACTGATTGTATACTTTCGTCTTAAGGCACTGAGGTATTTTGGACGAAAAGACGTTGCGGAGTTTCCCGAACGCTGCCCATCCGAGTTGGATTCGACGATTGACCTCCTTCTCGAAGTTGGACCTACCTAGTTGGACTGTCTGTCCTAGGTATACGTACGCGTCAACAACTTCAAGAGCCGAGTTCTCAACCATAACGGGAGTAGGCACGACATGGACATTGGACATAACTTTCGTCTTGTCCATATTCATTTTTAGGCCCACTCGTTGGGAGACTCGATTGAGGCCTTCGAGCATCGTGCTGAGTTCCTCCATCGACTTTGCCATGACCACGATATCATCGGCAAACCGAAGGTGAGTGATGTACTCGCCGTTGACATTGATGCCTAGTCCTTTCCATTCCAGCAGTTTGAAGGCGTCTTCCAAAGAGGCCGTAAACAGTTTCGGAGATATAACATCTCCCTGTCTTACGCCTCTTTTCAAGGGAATCGCCTCCGAATTCTGTTCCTGTACTCGGACCGACATAGTGGCGTTTTTGTACAAACACTTCAGCACTTCGATGTACCGATAGTCAATACGGCACCGTTGGAGAGCCTCAAGCACCGCCCATGTTTCAACCGAATCGAAGGCTTTCTCGTAGTCCACAAACGCTAAGCAGAGTGGCAAGTTGTACTCTTCGGTCTTCTGTATAACTTGCCGCAGCGTATGTATGTGGTCTACGGTACTGTAGCCTTTTCGGAACCCAGCTTGTTCGGGAGGCTGGAAGTCATCAAACCTGCGTTCGAGACGATTTGTAATGATCCTGGAGAACAGCTTATAAACATGGCTCAGAAGCGAGATGGGTCTGTAGTTCCTTAATAAGGTGTTATCACCTTTCTTAAAGAACAACACCACCACGCTCTTGTTCCATGCTTCCGGCGTTGTACCTTCGAGCAAGACGGAGTTAAAGAGCCTCTGAAGGACTTTAAGTACCGGTGATCCACCCGCTTTCAGAAGCTCAGATGTAATTCCGTCCTCACCCGGTGCCTTGTTGTTCCTAAGCTGTTTCAGGGTCATTCTAATCTCGTACAGGCTGATGTCCGGGATATCCTCGGTAAAGTGTCGGGTCAGTTTGGCTCTTGGGTCTTCAGCTGCACTGGAAACAGGTTTAGTGACCGAATTGTAGAGCTGTCCATAGAACTCTTCGACTTCCCTTAACACTTCCGCTTTTGTCGACGCTATACTACCATCATTCCTCTTCAGCTTTGTCATCTGGCTTTGCCCAATAGACGAGTCTTTTGCAAACACTTTGGAGCCTTTATTCCGCTCAATCGTATCTTTAATACGAGCAGTATTAAAAGTACGAATATCGTGTCGCAGGGATTTCCAAATTCGTCTATTGAGCTGCCTATGAGACTCAGCATCATCGGGAGACTGCAGTCTCAGCGAGCGTCGTTCAGCCATAAGGTCAAGGGTGCTTTTAGAAAGTTTCTGAGTTCTACTGATACGGCGGTTCTTAAAAAACTGAGACCCAACCGTATGGACTGTTTCTATAAACCTGTTATTTATCTCGTCCACTGATGCGAGATTTTCCAGGCAATCAAAGCGATTTGAAAGCTCGAGTTGAAAGCTCTCGGGGTCTTCGATCTGAGCGCGAGTAGGTCGGAGCGTGGACTTCATCAAACGGGACCGTTCAAGTTTAACGTTCATATTCAATGTGCCTCTCACTATTCGGTGATCACTACCGGTTTTCACCCTGTGAATCACAGAGACGTCATTGAATATCCGTTTCTTGTCGGTCAAGATGAAGTCTATCTCGTTTCTCGTGAAACCGTCGGGGCTCATCCAGGTCCATTTTCTGTGCGGCGGCTTCTGAAAGAAAGAATTCATCATAAAGAGTCCTTCTTTCTCCAGAAAGTCGGCCAGCCTCTGTCCCCTGGGGTTCCGCTGCCCATAACCAAAGTTTCCCACTTTCAACTCATCATCGCTTCTCTTTCCCAGCTTAGCATTGAAATCCCCCATAACAACATTGAAGTGAGTTTTAGAAGTGTGTATGGCTCTACTAATATCCTCATACATAGACTCTACTTCCTCATCTGGATGTGACGAGGTCGGCGCATAGACCTGAACGACCTTCAGCGAATACCTTTCCGATACTCTGAGTGTTAGGTATGCGACCCTACTCGACACACTATCGATGGCAATGATGTTGTTAACGAGGGATTTGTGGACGAGAAATCCGACACCACCTTGGGACTGTTGGTCGCCCTCCCGGTAGAAGAGCAGGTTACCAGATTTCAGGGTTATTGTGTCCTGTCCTTCCCTACGGACTTCAGATAGCCCCAAAATATCCCATCGTAACATGCTCAATTCCTCTTCCAGCGCAACAATCTTTTCATCTGTCCTCAAAGTGCGGATGTTGTGTGTTGCCAGGGCCAATTGTCGTCGTGAGGGCAAACTCTCGGAACCAGGTTGTCGTGCGTTGGTCGTTTGACAGTTCAAGACCCTCGCTCGGAGATTATCACCCCTGACCCTGGGGGCTCTTGGCCTACTGTCATCAGCCTCACCCCCAGTGTCGCCGGGCACTTGGGGACATGTTTTTGTTGTGTTTTTCATGAGGGGTATTGGACCATGACCCGCCACGCTGGTCCAGTGCGTGTTGGCGGGTGGGTCGTCAGAGCCTCGTTCGTTGGTCGGCAGGGCGTACCGCTTGCAGGAGAGGTTGACTTGGAGCCCGAAAGATGTAAGTAGTTATTTATTGGGGATTCTGCCCCATTCCACCGCGCTACGGGTCGCTCTGCTCCCCTCCGCGCTCATGGGTCAGAATCTCCCAATAAATAACCGATCGTCTGACCCAGAAGCAAAATTTTCGTGACGGAACCTAACACGTTCGTAAGTGAAAGACGATGGTTTATACGTTAGCATCCCGTTGCAATCGAAGTCTGCTATCTAAGATAAATACTAACTTGATTTGCAGTCGAACTGACACGATGATAAAAACAGCAAAAGGCCCACGGGTGCCAGGTTTTAATTCTAATAATTTTTCCACATCCTGGCACCCGTGTGCGTCTAAAGTAGCAAACAAGATGTTCCGGGCTGGCCAGACCCGTAATCAACTTGTAGACCAATGTCCCATCATTCCAACTATTTTTCCAGAATGGCCAGTTCTGTACTAGATAGTCGGTTTGACTAGACTAAAGGTCTGTTGTTCATATTTAATTTCATATTCAGTGTTCATATTCAGTTTTTGATTTTCAGTTTTTGATTTTCAAATTCGGTATTTCATGTTACTACCAACCATTGTAGTGTGCGTCATACCGGAGTTCGCAATATAGGCTACTCTACAACCGGTAATACGTCGCCACGTGATTTGTGTATCATACTGGTGTTCGCAATATAGGCTACTCTGCACCAGTACACGCTACCGCGTTACCAAAGTCACCATCGCAGAGCTGGGCCCAAGCTCTTTGATAATGAAGTGGTAAGAGTCGTTGTGATCTACTGGTTGTTATAGCCACAACTTCTCCGACAACTATATCACAATAAAATGTATTTATATGAAGCGAACATAAAAACTTTGATAGCGCGATGCAGGCCTAGCAATTTGATTGGCTAATTCATATGACGTATGACTGACGTACTAAAGTAAAGGATTAATTATGCATTGTATTTTGTTTATGTTAGACGGTTGCAAAACCAGTCTTGCTGATTATGAAATAAAGATTACTTTTAGTCTTAAGTTTCATTGGTATGCAAGTTAAAACATCGTACAGTCGAGGAATTTAATTCCCTACCGATTTCGAACTGTGTCGCAGTAACATTCATTTGAGATTCATACCTACGTCATATTGATTGTCACTATGACAAAGTACTAAATGGGTTCGTAAATAAATAACATACTCAACATAAGCGAAACGTAAACAATTGAATACGCCTTATCCTCTTCTCACTTCAGGAACATAATACGAATCAAAAAGTAACAGAAAATGCATAGTTGAACATATCCACAATACTTTCGTGACTGAAACATACAACGCTGTAAGTGTATGTACTTAACATAGCACTTCCAACATTTTGTTTCTCAGATATGGAACGACTTACAATGCAATGCTTCGTCGATAAAGAATTCACATGATGGTACAACACAGAGTACAAGTAAAACAGAGACATTATATTGGAGTAACCTCCGAGATATTTTTATAATTTTAAATATGTTTTCTTGTTTAATACAATCTCAGATATGGTGTATTAATATCATAAAACAAGTATGTATTCATATATTAGATAAGCGTTAGAATTTTTATCAAAAGCTTCACTAATATATTTGATAATTATCTCAATAGACAACAGTAGCGTGGCATAAAAAAAAATCTCTAGACAACTCGGAGCATATTTTAGGGTACTTTTTAACACACTTTTTTCTATAGTAGTAATACAAAATGGTACCCAGCCTTACAGAACTGGGCAAGCCGGTGGGGATCGGGTTATATGAACGCTACGCGACTGATAGACAATAGCTCTAATTAAAAAAAAAAAAATACACTAATATTGGAATATAAATATTTTTTGAGATGCATCTGTTTCTGTGTTAGTCTGTACAAAGTATCTCAGGTCGGATTACATTACATGTAATTGAACAAATGCAGAATTAACTTATCGTTGCGACGCGAGCTAGCGATTATGCTAACGCACGTTGTTTTCGACCCTTACCAAGATACTAAACGATAATTACCCGACTATCTCAAAGGAGGGTTATGTTTTGAGATTTTAACTATTGAGTTAAAAATATTTGTAAATATAACGATTCTAATTAGTCTGTTTCTACTTACATGTACTTAACTGTACAAAGCGATACTACATTAATTACACAGCTGTTTTATTGTTTAATAAATCTAGACATTTTCCTTACATTATTTCAATCCCATATAAAGTTTGAATAAATAAATGTATATATAAAGATGGAAGGTAAGTTACAACTAGATCAGGGTGTAAGAAAACAATGTTTATTTGTTTTGTGAGAAAATTTAATTATTTTCATTAACAAAAGTAGACAACAGACATAAGAAGAATTTATGGGACAGGTTATGATGATGATTATTCGCATGTTCTTTGTACTAAATAAATAGGTATGCGTATGTAACTTGTTACAACTTGCAATATTTGTAATAAGCGGTTTCATTTGATAATTCGATACAAATATTTAAATAGCACCAAGGGCAACGTCAAAAATTGTTAGAAATATTTTTAACTTAAAGCATATAAAAACTAAAAGATGACAAAATAAAATAGGACTTGTGAATTATATATTTTTTTTCCCATACTAGGCTATAGTCATATTTACACGTGTTCCAAGGTTTGCATTCGCGGGTTTTATTTGATAATTCGATCCCTACCTTGGCGGCACTTTGTGTTTAACAGGAATAAACATGTTTTAAATACAGTTATAAAAGCGATAGATATTTTTTCTACAATGCTGACATTAAGGTCTAAAGTTAAATGTTCGAGTTTGGTCCTTTAGCCATATATTTTTATTTCGGTTAAATACCAACTCATCAAATATTTTATTATAAAACCCGACGTTCCTTTGCATTTTATTTCTATACTAATCTTGTACTTAGTGCCTTGAAGCTGTTCTTTGTTTGCTAAGTGAAACCGCCGAGACCTTCATTCAAAATGTCAGTAAGTGATCTAATTATTGTTTATTTTATTTAAACGTGTTAAAAGTAATATTGACCTTACTTTTGTTGTCATTTTTGAAGGTCTGACTCCGAATATTCAACTTACGAGCGCACGCCCTCACCTGAGCCGAAGAAATCTACAAAGGATATCAAGAAAAGAAAATCGTCCTCAGTATCAAGGTATTTCATTTATTTTAAATTAAAACAAAATCATCTTTATAAATTTCATAACACGTATTGACGCTGCCTAGGTACTAAGCTAGAGGTACCGGAAATTTTACCGAGATTGGCATATATTTGTGTGCCGTATAATTTGATTTTTTACTTATTCATGTTTTCTTATTTTTTTATAGATCTGAATTTGAAACAGCAAATCAGCGACCACGCACGCCATCACCACCAGCGCAAAAGAAAAAAGCAACCAGCAAAGTTCGTGCATCAACCAGTAAAAACAAGAATCCGGGCTCTAGGTACTTATTTTACTTGTTGTTTTTAAACCGATATTAGTTTAAATCTTTATGCAACTAGATATATCATAAAATTTTGTAGATGTTTTAAAAAGTTTTTCTTTTTTCTAGTTCTTCCAAAAAAGCACCTGAAGCCGACATCTTCAAAATTATAAGAGACGAAGAGAAGATCACCGAAGACCAAAATCTGAAAGCCGTCAAGACAACTTCATCGTTCACCAGTCGCGTAGCAACGGGTTTTACTCGGCGTACTACAATTACGGACGGTAATTTTTTAATTGATTTAAAAGTGTATAACATTGACGATTTCCAAAAGACTCAGCCTGAAGAGCGTTATAAAAAAGCGCTAGCGTCAGTAAAATTGCAGTGCAAGGAAGATTCCACTGAGTGGGACCAGATGCAAAAGTTTTTAGGTGAAGCCTTTAATATTTTCAGAGATTGTGACCCTGTTTACTTTAATAATTATAAAAAAAATTAGTTCAAAATGTTTAAATTTTTTATAATAACAGAATTATTTTACTAAATTTTTTTATTGAAAAGTTATTAGTTTCATTATATCAATACATTTGCATAATGTACGTTGTTTATTAAATCAAGTTGTGTCAGAATAGGGTGGATACGCTTATTAATAAATCTCTCTTGATATACATTTATAGACGTATCCATACTTTGCATAGTGTTCACAATCAACTGTATTTTTATGTGGAGTCAGCCGAGTTAGCCGTTTTGATTAATACACCGTAGGTTATTAATAAACATGTCTCTGATGTAATATGATACTTAGTAGTATAGTATTGGAACTACTAATTAGTAGGTATGTATTGAAAGTTCTAGATAAGAATTAGTAGTTCTAGCTTAATTACGACATACGTTTAGTACTTATCATATATACAACATTGATTATTCATAATGCCTTTTTGTGTTCCGTGTAGTACAACTGTAGATAAAAATAAATGGATAGGACATCTTCGAAGCACTGCGCATAAAACAATTGTGAATTCAAACAATATACTCAATGATGGCGTTGAAATAGTTGAGTCGGCATTTCGGATGCGCATTGCCACTTATCGTATATCAGCAAGCACCGATCAAAGTCTGGGATCTATCGATGCATTTATGAACTCTATCCGAAACAAAATAAAACGACTTTTAGATGATTCTCTTACGAAACATACGTGCGTAAAAGTAAATTTTGAACTCTTTGGAATGTTCCTAATGTTTAAAAATAATAGTCAGGCAATGAAATCATTTGGTACTAAAAATAAAATATTATACCTAAGTTATGATTTTGAAGCATTATTTTGCGAGATAGTTAACTGTCTAAAGAAAAAATTTGAGGAGTTTCAAGACCGTGATAGTGGCTGGGCTTTTGTTAGTAACTCACATTTAGAGATTAATATAAACAAGTATCAACCATTACGAGGTTATTATGTGTTATTTACTAATATGATGTCTTATTATTAATAAATGTTTTATCTTATTATTTTGTTGTTTTACTTACATTTCACCTAAACCCTTTTTATAAAAAGTTTAGTTATAAACGTTTCCGTATGACACCACGTGATGTGATGAAACAGAAACAAGTTGTGACTTGTTTTAGGCAAACGAGTATCCACGTGTACAGCTTAGGGTATCATATAATACTATTGCGCATTTAAGTTTTGCTGAACAAACAGTACCTAACCTTTATAAGCGCATAGCAACGTTTACACCTCACACCTCTTTTCGTGAGCTGACCTGGTAAGTTGTTTAAGTTTTACTAGTAACCTAAGCAAGAATAAAAATATACTTTTTTTTTTAATGAAATAAATAAACGTCAAGATTTATTATTTATGACGTATTTTATGAATATTCATATAATTTTAAACTATATTTATCATATCAATTTTTGTCCTTTTTATTGCAAAGTTTATAAAGTTAGTTTATATGTTTTAAGTTATATATTATAATGATTGATGTAAGTATATGGATTAATTTATTCAAGAATATACTAATAATACAATTTTTAAATAAAACTACCTAAAAATTAGAAACTAGTAATTTAACCTAAACTTACAAATAAATGTATAAACAAAAAGAAATCTCCGTTTTGTTATAGATTTTCAAGAAATGGGAGATACCGAAGACATCCACATCCCTTTTTCACAATACGCACAAGAGTTTGAGTTTCCACTTCCACAAGAAATCGATGACAGTGATTTATATAAAAAAATTAAAAATTCTATTCAGAATCCAAAAGTTAAGAAACGGACAACCAAAGTCAATAACAAAGTCATTAAACGAACCATTGGACATCCACCATGTTTTGTGATAAAGAACGAAGCAGGAAAAGGCAACAAGCTTGTAAGGATCCAAATTATAGATATCCAAGATGGCGTTCCGGATACAAACGACCAAGATGAGAAGGTGCTTCTGAGCGCGCAGTACGTGGCCAATGATGGCTACGATGAGATCGTTGACTGCACTGAAGGTGTAATAAATAAAATTTCGAAGAAACTGTGTGGGTACAGCATGAGCTAATAGTTTTATATTTTTACTTATTTTTGTATTTATATCGATCTAATAAACTTTATTTAAGTACTTTTGTGTTTCATTAATTTCCTAAAATTTATAGTTACTGATTACTTAATCCTATTTATATAGAAGGTAATAAAAGAAAAATCAATTAAAATTATAAAAACATTTATTTTACCAAACACATTTTAATACAATTTTGAGATTAAAATCGTAAATTATTGTCTAAGTACCATTTTTTGATGCATAAAACATTTTTTAATGCACAATTTTTCTTATGATAAACACAATTATAAATACACTCGGGAAGACAATATTTTTTAAACAGCTCTTTTAAATTTGGTGCACCTTTCTCACCCAAATCTATAATATTACAGTCTAAACACAAATTTTTAACCCATTCAATCTTTTCCATACCCTTTACAAAGACAGTCTTATCTTTTATGTGGTTGACAATAAGTCTTTTAAATTCTCTGTAATCGACATAACCCTCATGCCACATAATACCAAAAGTATTTTCTATCCATCGTGTCTGTCTCTTTTCATTTTCCTCTAATTTAGAAAACGAAAATGGTGGTTTTATTAAAAAAACTTGTGTGTACTCTGGCGTACAGTATGCAAATTCTTTAACTATAAATTTATTTTTGTTTGATTTAAACCCTTGAAGATCTACGAATACATAATTCTGCATTATGAAATTTTTTTTGTAATATTACTTAAAGGTTTATATTCCACAATACTATCATTTAAAATCAAACAATAAGCGGAGGTTTGCTTTGGTATATCCGCTTCACACTCTAATTCAACTCGCACATCCACTGAACCGGTTTTTAAGGTTTCGTTTTGACGAGAACAGTCAATAACAAATAGAGGAGCTATATTTTTAAAATCTAACGGGCCAAGCAAGGGTGCTTGAACACGGTTATAATAAGACTGTTGAAATTTTGCATACTGTTCGTATAATATAGCATACCTCTCAGATGAAAAACTAACATCAAAACTCTCATACGGAAAGTAACTTGAATTTAAAAAAACTTTAACATCTCGCAAATTACAGTGATCAAAACATGTTATGTCTTTATTAGCTACATTTTTTCGCTCTGTTTTCAATCCAATTATAATGTAACGTGGCTTTTCAATTTGAGATGAGGTTTTAATAGCCCACGAATGTTTTGATGTTTCGGGCAAGAGCGGATATTCATACAGATCCCAGTTCCTAAACGCTATCTGAATAGCACGATCTTTTTCCAAGTATTTAAGTAAGCTTAATCTTTCTCGATCAGATACTTTAATATGAGGCATACGCCATACTATTTTAGATATCGTGATATTGTCTATGTATTCATTTGCATTTAGTTTAACGCTATTTAAATTTGTATTTGATCTTAAAAGAACAAGTTCATGTTTGCAATTAATGATAATTTTTGTGTAATCCTCAGCAAACCCGAGAATTTTGTTTAAAGGCACAGACACAGAAAAGGTTCCATGTGTATTTTTTGTACCATTAACATCCCATCCCCATAATTTAGACATCGAAGCCTCAAATTCATTCATAGATACAAGAGATTTCATAGTTGTTGTAACCCCTGCATTTTTAATTTTATCTATTTCGATTCCATTGAGTTCGTAACGAATATCTTGAAATAGATGAAGTATGGGGTTATTTGTAAAAAGAACACTATTAACCTTTGCTTTCGTTTCTCTATTAAATGCGGTTATAGTACCTTCTATGTATAAAGTGCTTGCTGATGGTAGCACGTAAAGATCTTGCTGGTTAATAGGTATACGTATTTCATCGTTGAAATTAAAACTTGTTACGTACGGCTTATACGAATGGTATTCAAAGCTCTCGATCGAGTTGTCAAAGGTAAAAGGTTCAGTTAAGTTCAATATACTCATTTTAATAGACCTAAGCTTTGCAGAAATTGTTTATTTTGTTTTGTAAGACGTACTTTAGGTCTTCTTTTCTTGATTGCTTGATGACTACTAGTATTTATTTTAAGTGTGGGTGAAGTTTTATTAAAGTCTATCATTTTTTCCTAAGGTGCAAATATATCTGTATCTCTTCACCCCGTAAATTTACTAAATTATTGTTAACGTCTAAAATTCTTATCGTAATTGAATTTAAACTATTTTGAGTAACAGGAAAATAAATTACGTTTTTTGGTGTTTCTATAATCCGATAACCAGGTGGCACATTAGGCACAAATTCGTGAATAATATGGCTAGGTTTTCCGTTAACAAATGATCCGCTATGTCACATTCAATGCGGACTATAGTTGTAGACAAAATGGAGACAGGATAAGGGGACTCTGTTAATATATTTGCTTGAATAGATTCTGTTCCGAAACCAAGTAAACTGCCGATAGAATTTTCTTTATTAAAATAAATGTTTTTAGTGCACTGAATTGATGTTTTTAAGGTATTATTATTGCACGTTAATGAAAGTGTACAATTTTGAAGATGTTCTTTAAGGTAATCTTCGATATCTTGAAGTTCATATGAACCTTCAGGAATTACAATTACTTTGTTTTCACCATAGTAGAATTTATTATTTCTGTAGTCTATATTGGGTATTGAATTAAAAGTCGATATATACAACAGTCCACACTCATATTCACCATCCAGTTGGAGAGCTGGTGAATGGTTTGCTATCAGTGTTGATGATGTTCCAGTTATAGACAAAGTGAAAGACATCGTGTGAATGATAAGATGTTTATTGTACAAAGGTATTTAACGATTACACCAATATTTTTTTAAGTATTTTAGACATAAATGACCACAATTTACGGTATTAAACTTTTGATACGTGTTATAGTTATAGTAAATATCATAACCATTTAAATACTTCTTTAATTCTAACGGAGGCTGAAGGTCACCATAACTATTAAAATATTCACAGTAACTGTTATCTTTGACATAGGCTACCCAGTGAGTTCCATTGTTTATAGAACTGTCCAAGTTAACAATTCCACATTCTACTTTTTTAGGACGCTTTGGTAAACTGTCTCTCATATAAACTCCGCGAAAATGGGGAATATCTGATGAGTGTTTTAAAATGTCAATATTTGAAAGAGCGCGTCTGGGTAACCTCTCATTTAGTTTTTTGAAGTTTTTATACATAAACCTTTACCATTTTTATATGGTTTAATATGTAAACCTTTCCCTAAAGCAATAGATTCCATCATCTTGTTATGGCGTTCCGATTCAGCCAAATTTTTTTGAGCGGCTTTGTAATCACCTACAGCTTTAGCGATCCCAGCAGCTCCTCCAGCTAACGATCCTAATGCGGAAAGACCGGCAAAGATAGGTATTAGCGGTAATAAACCCCCAGTTTTCGGAATCGGTATTAAGCGCGGTATCTGTACCTTATTGTTATTAGCAAAAATTTTTTTTGCCGCTGTAAGTGCTCGGTCAACTATTGAACCTTTTGCCTTAGGTTTCTTTTTTATTTCACTGCGTATTTTAGACACAAACCGTTTAAATGGTTTTATTCCTGCACCGCTTTTCATTTTTGATTTCATTACTTTACTAACCAACCATGAAGCTATTTTTTCTCCTCTTCCTACATCTTTTGACTTTGTTCTTTGCTTAGCCATTTTATAAAGTTCTAAATCAGCACGGTGTCTATCAGCTAAATTAGGATATTTATCATAAGCTATGTCGTGTTTCATACATGCATTATCTAACGCATTAATTCCTTTATCACCTCTTTGCAACCTTTTGCGCAATTTCGTACCCGGCCCGCAATAGTTATAGCCAGGTAAATGTAATTCAAATGGTAAATTATTAATAGCACTATTTAAAAGTCCTCTCCCTTTCATATCCCTTAAGATAATGAGAAATTTTATCCAGAGAAATATTAATATAGTTATACAATAGCGTTTCTATCAATCCAACAGTTTTCGCTATCATTTAGCCCTAACCACTTAACATACAGCTTTCTACCCCTTTTTTTAATTATTTTCTCTATAAGATAGACATGTGGGTACTTCGTTTTTTGAAGTTCTTCTTCGTAAAATGTACCAAGTATAATGTTATTCCGTTGATCTTCAATGTGATACGTTACAGGTCTAGTATTATTCACACGTTTGATTGTAAAAAGTTCTGTAGACCAATTAGGTGTATAACCCTTAGAAAATACACTTTTATACTTGCTTATACGTACACAATCTCCAATATTAAATTTATTTAATTTATAATTTATATTAGATTGCGATTTATCGATGTTATTTTTTACTTCGATTTCATTTGCGAAAGTTACATCAATAGGTTTAAATTTTGTTGTGCGATGTATAGTTTGGTTATAAGATCTGACTATGTCATCTAAGGGTTTACCAAGCCATTTATAGTTGCCAACGAAACTAAAGTATTTGTAGAGTTTGAGCTTAAGCGTCTTTATCAACCTTTCAACAATAGAAGCCTTCTTAATTGAATACGTTGAGTAATGATTTATCTTCAATAATTTTAAATAACCATCGAATTCATTATTGTAGAATTCTTTCCCAAGGTCTGTTTGTAAGTTTCTAGGTCTTCGAATAGTTGATTTTATAATGAAGCTAAATGCATTTTTTACGTCTTTTTTAGTTTTAGATTTTATAGGTGTACACCAAGCATACTTTGAAAAGGTATCAATTACCGTTAATACATATTTATATCCTTTGTTAATAGTGTGTAATTTCTGTAAATCGATCAAATCAGCTTGCCATAAATCATCGATTCCTTTTAGTACAACAGATCGTCGTTTAAAATTCCTTCGCGCTGATCGATGGATCTCGTTTACTACTTGTTGTTTCGTCATGTTTAATTTTTTTCAAAATCTGATCTATCTCCTTCTTTGTATAAAAGTTTAGATGTAACTGAAATACTATTTGTTCAATCTGATCATTTATAGTTTTAAACAAAGAGTCCAAATACTTCTTCTCGTACATGTTCTTAATATAATTGTCAACGTACTGTTTATTTACTGCATCGTCAGGTGATAAAGGCTTCGCGACTCCTTTTAATTGTGAAGATTGTAAATCAAAGTGACCTGCTTCTGTACGAAACAAGGCTTTGTACTTGAATTCAGACATATCAGTAGCTCTCAAACGTTTATGAACATGGTGTCCAAATTTGTCTATATTCATTTTATTTGTACTTGGAAGTCAAACCTTAACTGTTAGAAAATAAAAAGTGTATTCCTTTATATATTATTTATTTATGAAGCCTGCTTCACGTAATTCTTCAATTATAGATATAATTTCGTTATCTAACCCTGTGTTACCGGCATCTCGTGATGCTATAAGCAATTTTAATCTCTCTACTAATTCGTTTGGATCATCCCAATACACATAAGAGATGTCTCTTTTTACTTTTTTCATTGATGGCAAACCATCACCGGATACATATATTTCTTCACTTTCTGTGCGTTGTTTGGATAATTTGAAAAGAGGTTTTATGATGTATAAATATTTCATGCCCTTATTGCTTTTTATTGGCTTATTGGAATCGAAATCACGTCTATGTGCATTCGTTTTTAATAATAAGGCTTTATATAATCGTTTATCGTCTTCAGTTACGACATCTAAATCAGGTACTTTTTTAAACAATAAATCGTTCAAACCTGGTGTTAAACAATACTTTCCTCTCCCTATTATGAGTTCTCCATTACTCACAGAAATAGGATAAGATCCAAGCATTAGTTTGCCGCGATCCATTCGAATACCAAAAGGAATGTTCATGTTTAAATATTGTTTTTGCCAAGCAGGATCATCGCGGGGAGAAGCATACGAGTCTGACGTTTTGAATGAAGCATTATTTGATGTATCAGAATCATTTTGGTTAACACTTTCGTCTGACGAGACATCATCTCGACTAGAATTGCTGTCATTTAATTCATCTTCACTGTTACTTAAATCGGGTTCCGGCGACTTTCTCTTTAGACTTCCTTTATTTTCATTTTCAGAGCTTAAATTTTTCAGTAATGTTTTATTTATAAAACTTTCCCTCTTTCCATTTTCAGAAGGACTATATTTCAATGTTTTTACCGATTTATTCCATTTAAATCCATCGTTATCGAAATCTGTGTCACGGACATTCACATTGTTACAATTATGTTTCGCCATTTCATTAAGAGGATCTGTGATCGGTTTTAACATTGTTTCCAACATCATATTATTGCTAGATTTAACATCACGAATGAGCTTAACTTTTTTTCTTACGGCTTCTGCAGATCGAAGCACTTTTTGCTTAAACAATTTCTCCTCGTTCATGTTTGGGTTCATGTCCGATCTAGGCGGTTTCTTTTTATCTATTAAGTTTCATGTGCAAATACTATTCTTTATGTATTCATTTAATCTAGCACAATAAATGTATCAAAACCTTTCCTATAGCATCCAGAATTTCTATTACAATCTTTATTTATAACTAAGTAATTGTAAGGCATGCTCCATACTTGTCCACACATTTCACGAAACTGAGGCCACGACATATCGCTTCCTACGTGTTCGTCATAAACATGACGTAAATTAACATCATCTTGTTTAAAAAGAATTATTAAATTGGCATTGTCTCTTATTAGTTGTTTAGGTATTTTACTATATGTTTGATTCAGATAAAAGCTATCTATATTTTTATGTCTTCCCATTGCAAAGTAATCCCGCATATTATTTTGATTTTCACATGCAACATCATCAAATATCATGATTGAATTAATGTTAGCTGCATGAGGACTTAATATTTCATCGTTTTCACTATATTTTTGAAATGAAACTGTGGGAACCAAGTTTAAAACTTGTTCTAGAAATTTATACATAGGTTGAAATAAAGTTTTAGAGTAAACATAAACATTTTCAAAGCGTAGACCTTGTTTATGTAGCAGCAAGCCAACTATTAAATTCGTTTTTCCACAGTTAGACGGTCCACATATTATACAGCGAATAGTATCAGGTAAAAGTAAGCCATGTCGAAAATAGCGTTTATTGTGTGAAGAGCAAACTATATCTAACTGCAATCTCTGAGGTTGTTTAATAAACCTCATGCTACAACTAGGTACGTGCGACAAACTTGAAAGGCTTTCAGTAAATAATATAATTTTATAAGCTTTAGGGTATATATTTAATAATTCGATCTTTACTTTTAAGGTCAGATCAGTGGACTGTCAGGATAAAATTCATCAGAAACAACCTTATCGATGGCATTTTTCATGTATGCGATTTAGAGGTTTACAGACGATCGGAATAATTTATTGTGAACGACTGGCTAGACTTCGATTGCAACGGGATGCTAACGTATAAACCATCGTCTTTCACTTACGAACGTGTTAGGTTCCGTCACGAAAATTTTGCTTCTGGGTCAGATGATCGGAATAATTTATTGGGAACGACTGGCTAAACTTCGATTGCAACGGGATGCTAACGTATAAACCATCGTCTTTCACTTACGAACGTGTTAGGTTCCGTCACGAAAATTTTGCTTCTGGGTCAGACGATCGGAATAATTTATTGGGAACGACTGACTAGACTTCGATTGCAACGGGATGCTAACGTATAAACCATCGTCTTTCACTTACGAACGTGTTAGGTTCCGTCACGAAAATTTTGATTCTGGGTCAGACGATCGGTTATCTATTGGGAGATTCTGACCCACGAGCGCGGAGGGGAGCAGAGCGACCCGTAGCGCGGTGGAGTGGGGCAGAATCCCCAATAGATAACTACTGATGTAAATTGGGCCCCCTTACGCCCCGCAATGGGCGTACTTACATTAGTTGAACTTAAAAACTTTTATGTTCCTATGTATTTTTATTTTTAAAAGAAGCCCCAAACTAAGAAGAACCAAACATTGTGTTACCAATCTCTACAATATAAATAGGTTTCCAATTTACAGGTACAACGGTGCCTCGATAACTTTCTTAACTTAAACATTGTGTTTGTTTGTAATTTATTTGTAGGAGTGAATTGAATTTTAAATTGAAAAGAGAATTAAACGGGCTGCTGCCGTTAATAAAACGCTATAAAGCGGATTAAATGGCGTTCTCCACCGGTTTGAACGTGTTAGCGTCCATCCGTAGCTATCTAAATATATTTGCGATTTATTGAAATTCAATAAACTTCATGTTTAATGAGCATTTTTCAAAAAAGCGTACATGTGTCTTTTTTTAAATATTTTTGGGTTTTTCTTGCTCAGAATCGTTTCTGTGGGTCTAGTGAAAAGGGGTATAGTCACATTTATACCAGGTACTCCAGGTACAAAAGGTCACAACTTTATTGTATGACTTAAACTCTTTTGCACCTAGGGTATATGTTTGTACTTTCAAACATAATACACGAAAAATTGTGTCCCAAATTTCCGTTCCAGATTCCAGATCGCTCCATCCTAAACCAGTCTGATCACCGTCACCAGGTGATCAGACTGGTTTAGGATGTGCTTTATCTGTCAGTATAATGACGGGCAACAATCGTTGAGCCACTTGCCAATGTTAGTAATTTAGCCGTATAATATCACCACGTAGCTGTTATTTATACGTTGCTAAGATAATATACGAATTCTGAATTGGCTAAAGAATTGCTGTATCGGACCGTTCCGTACGGAGTCACGGAGCTATATACTTATAGATCTACCGGGCGTTGCCTGTAACAGGAGCAAATAATTAAAACGTATTCTACTCATAAAAACATAAAACTTTAGTTCAACAACTTTTTAAAATTATATAAACTTTAGATTTTATCTTTTTTATACAAATTAAATAGTATTTTTAATGTACGTTAACATCACTCTAATTGACGTTGCTTGTCACTCTACAAAAATATAAAAATCGCAATACATTGCGGTTTCAAATAAACTTTAGTGTACTAAATATTAAAACATAAATAAGTTAGGTATTTTTAAATGTCGGTGAACAAATTTTGTTCAGTTTGAGGCGTATAATCTACGTTTTAATTATTTGCTCCTAGTACAGGCAACACCTGGAATATGTTCTCTGTAATATAAAGTGAGTTTTATTTCTTTATAGGTACATCGTAACGTAACACAATAGATTGTTTCGGATTGAAGACTCTATTGTTCTTAACCAAAAAGGGTCCGAATTGTATTGCGAATACCTACAGCAGAAAGATAATAAAGTAATGATGGCGTGACGTCAACATTGAAACAAAAGCAGGATCAATTTATTTAATTAGAAGAATAAAAGACGACAGAGACGTCGATGGTTCGACGCGTGTGCTTAGTTCCAATGGAAATTAGAAAAAATAACGATTGATTTATTTGGTGGACAACAGAAAGTTAGTCTAATGACAGAATGTTTAAATGGAAAAGTGTCCGCTAAAGTTGTCCCTTTGTTGTCCCGTAAATGATCGGCATAAGGGAACAAATTTTTAGTACGTAATGTTTGTGGCATGCATTTTTCTCTTCTAAGAGGAATGAACCAAAGCTTCAATATTTGCTTTTAGGAAAATCCCCATAATCATATGTTATCTACTCTTAGGTACATACTACTATTTGTAATTGGATTTTCAATCAAGTCCAATTAACTTAACGCCTTAAAAGAGGATTACGTTCACCTTCCAGGCCATATTAACCCGCAAGTGTGAGGTTAATAGATTTTAATATCCTCAATACTTTAAAGATGAAGCCTTACGTTGACATAGCTTAATGCCAGGACCACACCGCCATGACTACGTTTAGAAGTCGACAGTGCAGTAGCACCTGCTTGGATGTCGTGTATTGTGATTGTGACTTCATTGATACATTGTACTCAAGGGTGGATCCAGAATTTTTTTCTGGGGGGGGGGGGGGGGGCACAACGGGTAAAGGCGTAAAAATAATCAATAATAACTGTTAAAAAAAAACTAGCAAAAAAACATCACATGCTTGCTTATCTTATTTAACACGGTCGATAATGCCGGCAAGTTCATTGTAGGTACCTAATGCAACTCGGGTTCCCGAAACCCGAAAACCCGGATAACTGACTTTATTTAGAGTCGAGTAATATCCGGGTTTCATATTTGACCGGGTATTGTATTCCCTAGTGGGGACTATAGCCCATTCTACGCTGATAAATTTAATAATGATAAAGTACGCTCTTTTATCCGACTTCACAAATACGAGGAGATTTTCTAGTATGTTGTGTGTTTTTATTAATGCTTGGTATCTCAGTTTATGATTGCACTTTATGATCGTTGTTGATATGAAACATTCATTTTTTTATTGGAGGGTCAATCTGTTCTGGAAGAATATACCCTTCACAGTCACATATCTCAGGAACTACTGCTGCAATCGGTTAGCCATTTGGAGTAGTTTTAAAAATCGCTCACCCGAGCCTATTGGACATAATGAAGATCTTATACTCGAGGCTGCCTCTATGATATGGAGCCCCTACGAGACCTCTTATGGACGAATCCCGACAAGGCGGTCTGACATAAGAAATGCTTGTAGTACCATGCAGAGGCCCTTGACCGTGTTATGTGGAGGGACATCACAGTTGGTCACGATCCTCAGTAATGAGGGACCGACAAGAAGAAGATTCTAACCCGTCGTCTATAAAGCTATAATACACAGTTATTTCAAATTACTCCCACCACTTATTTACTCAAACCAGCGACTGTCATGCGCAGTGCGTTAAATAAACGTAGGCACAACAAACACAAGGTCTTTCGTACGAGATAATTAAGTTTGACCCCAATACTGACCGCGGAAACCCTTTGTTAGGGATATTAACTGTTCATTTGCTGTTTAAACTACCTAATGTTCCTTTAAACTGTTATGTACTCAACTGTGTGATCAGACAAAAGGTACCACTCTTTCGCTTGTCAAATAGAATTATTTTGTGTTGCATCTTCATAGCTATAGCCCTAATAGGTACAGTATCGTCTGCTGACAAGCAAAAGTCACTAAAACTTCTGTCACTGCTCTTCAAAGGTCGTATCTAATTAGTAAATCAATACTGAGTGACGAGCTTTACTTTAAGTAGGTGTTTGGTGCTTCTCAGCTTCTCAGCAGACGGTATGATTGATCCTCGAAGTTCCCGGTGTTCTTTGGTTGTCAATTGAGAAATTCTTGCCTTATTTAAATCTTGGACCAAAAGCGACTAACACTGGATCTGATAGTGTTCAACATCCTTCATCTGAAATTAAAATATTAAAACAGAATCTGTTTACCCAGCTCGCAGCAGCCAGAAACCGCTCAAAATCGCCCGGAATGGAGAAAACGGACAAGGAGAGCCGACCCCAGATAATGGGAAAAGGCTTAGACAGATGATGATGAATCTGTTTACCCAGCGTTTATAGTCGCGGCATGAAAAGTTTCGTCACTTTTCAGCACTAAATAGTATGTCACAGTATAATAGCAGTCATTTTTCTTCCTGTAAAAGTTACACCGCGCGCTTTAATGTGTGCGTGCCGTGTACGAACGCACTACTGCAAAGAAATAAGAATGCTCCAGTATGGATCGCACTCACACAGACGTGCCATCGCACGACTGTGTGAATACGGGTCGCACGCTCCTAAATGGCCGAAGTTGGACTACTTGTTCGTCTTTATGCACTGTCTATGCCCATGAATTAAGGTTTAAAAGTACGAACCTTTTCATTCCGCGCGCGATTATACAATCAAAATACGCGATTATACTTGGGTTACGCGCGGGTATTTACAGGTAGAAAACTAGAAACAGGGCAGAAAATGCAATTCGTAGATGTCCTTTTGAAACATTCCACTCCTTTACGCAACAAATTCAAGTTTTATTCACGGACTGACTGCTCGGGTCCGGCACACGATCCGTCTAGGGTTGCCATGTCAAAAGGATAAAATTTGTGAATGTCCGGATTTTGGGGTTCTTGTCGGGATAGTACATTACGCAACTAGGGTGCCCTACCCGATGCGGCCCGAGCTGCAGGCGAGGGACGTAAATATGCAATCGAGGGCTTTCTTTATTACCTCCCGTGTTGTGTTCATCATTTTATGTCTACACTTGGCCAGAAAGCGGCTTCTTCCGTACGCGTAGCGTGCGGTAAGTTTTCTTTTGTCCAATGATGGTAAAATGTAACTTTTTATTTAATAACATCGTTGGTTTCATTCGACAGTAAATTAGACCCAAATTAGTCATTTCAAATAATTATTTTGCAAGTGCGTGAGTTTATTTATCGATATATTCGTTTTTTTCGGGAGTCTAGAAATCATATGACATTTCGGGAGGATCCAGAAGAATCTAAGTCATCTGACAACCCTGGATCCGCCCCACAATTTTCCGGGAGTACTTGACACTTTCAATCTCGTTTTGTTGGAAATTGGAATGAATTCGTATTATTCTGTTACCGTTTTATAGCGTTTGTACCCAATATACTCGTAACTATGTATATATTGGTAACCAATGAACCTATCTCGTTATTTTTTGCCATATTTAGGGCAAAAATAAAATACTTCTAATAAACATTGTAACTTTCGATTAACGACGACTAAAAGAATACAATATGTAATTCCACTCATCATCGCTAACGATTTGCTTGAAAAATAAATACATTCTGTTATAATTTTTTTTAAGTAAAATAACCTCTCCTTTTAAGTTAAATGAGCTATTGTTAACGATTTATGGCATTGGGTGTCTACAGGGCCCATGAATCTTTTCCAGTTTATCCAGTCTAAGGAACTAAAATAAGATCACAATCACACCAAAGCTAACCTACCTAATCTCTCTTCTTTTTCATCGTTCCCTCATTACTGAGGATCGCGACCACACATTCTTAATCTCCAAAGAGTGCGGTCATAGGCCGTATGGACCGCGTTCTGCATGCTGCCGCCAGCCAATTTCTTAATGGAGTCAGGCTATCTTGCTGGTGCTCTTCCTACCTACCTAACCCACCCACCTAATCGCCACCCACCTAACCTACCTAATGGTTGCTATAAAATGATATTTTTAGAAATGATATAAAAAAAAACGATTACTAAGAAAAAAGTTATCGACAAATTGAAAATTATCTCTCTGTCTGTTTCACCCTGTATAGGGTACCTCGTTGTTCGCAGAACTAGTTTAATGCTCTTAACTTGTCTATAAACTCCCAATTTACGTGGTAAACTGGCGGACTAGTCATAAACTTAGTGGGGGAAAATAGCCAGAGTTTCGCTCGTTCAATATTTGACGAAGGCTTTAGTTTAAAATAAACAGTTCAGTGAACTAATTCGTAACTTCGCTGTCAATCCAGTATATCTATACTATCTACCTATAATTATTATACATGACGCACAGCCAAAATCCATTTGAATTTTTTTTACGGTTAATACTCAATGTATACTGATTAAAAAAAACGTACTTGTGAGTTGGAGGGTGAAACATAGCGTTCGCGTACTGGGCTATACCTCTACATATAATAAAATCGTAGAAAGATTGTGTTTGTACAATAAAGATTTTTTTCAAAAAGTAACTGGGGAGTGTTAAAAATAAGTGATAAAACGTTAAATAAAATTGTCAGTTTGTCTGTTTGCCGATTTATCTGTTAGTATGTGTGTGTGTTCGCGCATCATGTTAAAACTACCGGGACGATTTTCATTAAATGTAGTATACAGGTAGATTATGACCCCGATTAACACAAATAGGATACTTTTTATCCGTCTAAGCCGAAGCAAAAAAGAGATATTGAACTTATTTCACCTGGGAGAACGAAGTTGCGGGCAGGTCCACTAGTCTGTAATATAATTCGAGCCATGAGCTATTTAACAGTTCGCTTCGACTTATGCCATCCAGCGTTTTTTACTGGATGGTAAAAAAAAAATTAAAAACTGTAAAAGTAATGCGTTTTTGTCATGATTAATTAATTGACTTTTATTAATTTTTTTGCCCTGTTATTGGAATATTTGAATAAAATTATTAGTTTAAATTGATTGCTTACACATTTAGCCATCCAATAACACTCTTTTTGCATTTGTAGGACGGATAATGGACACATAATGGCAAAATTACCACGTGCGCCCGTGCTCAGTTATTTGAAATGTTTAAATTGCCGCCATTTAATTACCATCTACTCAAAAATAAATCCGCTTGGAGATTTATCGATAAAATCGATAGTACTATACGCCCTTAAAAGCTCCGACATCGTTGCCCAGACACCCTGTATACATATTTATTTTCTCTAGTTAGGTTTCTTACAATACATATATAAAAAAATTAAAAAGTAAAATGCAAAATGCAAATACAAACTATGAACACATTATAAAAAACTTAACCTCGGGTGCCGCCAGCAGTGGGGCGGGGCCGAAGCTACCGGTGGCTAGGGCTGCAGAGAGAGGAACCTCCTGAGAGGAGTCTCCATTACGACACGTTTACTTTAATTATTAGTTCACGGACAAAATTATATTAATAGCGATATTGACGTTGAAACTGTGAATTGGCTTACAGGCCTTTAATCTGGCTTAACGTAGCCCAATTAAATATTTTGATTGGGACGTGTAGTTCAGCCACCAAAACGGATTATTGGGCAACAATAACGAGATTTATTATAATATAGTGTATTGTGAGATTATAATTAATTAATGACAGTTTTATGGAGGTTGCGAGTTGTACGAAATGGGAAATCAAAATATTTTTGCTCGTGTTGTTGATATATTTGACTAGGCCATCCCTATACTTTACTTTTTGGCGAGGTAAATAACATAAATAAGTAACGTAAATAACAGATATTATAACGCATTATCAATGTATGTTAATTATATTTTACTAGGTGTGTAACGTATTTACATTGTATGTATTACGATGATGCATCTTAATCTTAATTTAAGATTGTAATAGTACATACATTACATACCTAGGCCAGTAAAGTAAGAAATGTCTCAGATCACTTGTAACTGTCGGCCGAGGCGAAGCCGAGGACGACAAACATGCGATCTGAGGCTTTCTTATTTACTGACCAAGGTTTGTATACTATTTTTCTGTTCGACGGAGCCAGAAAGCGGCATCTTCGTTTAGCGCAGCGGCCTGCAAGGTGACGCTTTCCGGCCGGAGGGCAGAAAATTTAGTTTTCTCAAACATGGCATGAAATGTTGACATTATGTGCCTAAAAATAGGCCGCAAAGTACCTCGTTTCCGGTGCGGCTTGACACTTGGCATGTAATGGAATTTCATACTTACATTGCAATGAATTTTTTTTTTAATTTCCATTCCACGTTTATTTGGGCTACAGCATCACGTCATTCAGCCATTAAAAAAACAAAAAACGATTTTTGCTATATTTTGCAGTTTTATTTATTTAAAATTGACATGAACTTAACAAATAACACATTATAAACAATTTCCAATTATTATAAATTGCAAACTAAACCACAAGAATACACATTTAAAATATTTCATCTAAATATTCGCGGTAAAAATGTAAACTGAAACAGCTTTTAGTTGTATATGGTTTCCGAACGTGACTTGACATTTGCATTGTCTATGGATATAATATGTCACTAACGTCACTTTCCGATAGAAAGTTTCTGATATAATAATATTTAGGGTAACTAAGGATATTAGTAAGTTTATTTATTTCATTGCATATTTGGGAAAAGCACTATACATACCTCGGCGGGAAATGGGGTTGCCGGCCTCTGCAGTAATGTACTATTATTTTACAAACTAGAAACTATATAGTTTTGACTGTCAGCTTATCCGTACGCCACAAACATTTTTATTGCTTTCTTTATTTAGGGTTACATTTAAGTTCTTTATTATTCTAACGTAACCTAAATATTGATTTACTTCTGTGTTTTTCCCATAATCACAACGAGATCCCACTGTGATACTACTTATAGTAAGTACCTACTAATTCTCTACGGTACTATGGACCAATTACAGCGGAAGGGGTGAATAATGATGCAGTAATGGGACAGCGTGACGCGGGCGTGACGTCAATGGGACACCCGACATGATCCCTTTAACTAAGGACCATCGTTTTGTGCCACATCTCTACAACAATGATCTTAATTCTTATATACATAAATATAGAAGGAAATTCAATTTTTAATTTCCGTGTTCTATAGTGATTTTGCAGACAGTTTACCAGTGGCGTGGCGTAAAAGATATCCTTGGGCAAGCCGGTGCAGATTTGGGGTTAATTTTCCTTAATAGCTGTAGAATAAGGTGGTCAATCAAGTGCCTGATATTAGGCAAGCGGGTAGGAATCGAGTTGTTTGGACGCCACGCCACTGCAGTTTACACTCAGTTTAATGCCCTGTACCGCATATTTGCTCAAGATACATATTCCTCATAGTTGATGTGAAAAACAGGATCCGCCACAAGGTAGCAAAATTATTTTCATCTTGGGCGTTAACACTTGAATCCCTCGCTTCTCTCAGGGCTCTATTGTAGAATCCTTAAATACTTGTCGTAAATACATCATTTAGCTGCCTTGTGACACAATCTACTATTTTTTTTACACATGGAATAAAGTTCTAATTCAATTCCCATTATCTGACGCTGAGAGCAGGCGTCCTTTGCGGCGGCTGAGGGCTGAGGCAGCAAAGCGCTGCAAAAAAAGTATGTGACTGCGGCCTTTGCAGTCGAGACTCTCGGACCGTGGAATCCAGATGCCCGCCAACTTATAAAGACGCTGAGCCAAAATCTCGTCCAGACCACTGGGAACCACAGAGCTGGCTCGTTCCTCACTCAACGGATCAGCATAGCGATCCAGAGGAAGAACGCAGCCAGCGCAATGGGGATCTGGGGGACATTACTTAGTTTTAGTTTAGGTTAGGCCAATTGTATAGATTATTCTTATTATCCTTTCCTCAAAATAAGTGTACATCAGACGTCGAGTATGGAGTCAACCAATATGGAGTTCACTAGTTGTGCTACTAGCATGTCTGTGAACCGGTATAACACGCGCAATTATCCGGACAAAAGGCCGAATGGACACAACTGTGACAATGAGTTCATTGCCCCCTTTACTGAGCACATATCATAATGTGCGCCCGTACAAAGTAAGATAATTTTTCTTCGCTATTTTGGGAGGCATATTGATTTGTAGTATTAAGGTAGCATTCGGCAAGACGCTGCCGCCGCCCGGCAGCTGCGACCGACCACCGCCGCCGAACGTGACTGCTGGGCAGCGCCGCCGTAAGCATTCCGCAAGGCGCGACCGGGCGGCGACTGCCGACTGCCACGTCCAGTACTCACACAGGAGTCAGTGCTAGCGGTTGTGCGATTCGGTTGGGTATATTAAAAATAATGATGTCTGACAATTCAAATACATGAAAGCGAAAACTTGTGGAGCAACTGCTTCAAGACGAAGAAGAAGATGATGAAATGATGATGATGATTTTACTTTCATCAAAGAGGAGTAGAATCGATTCATTATATACGTCCAGAGTTGATGAAGGCAGTTATCAGATCCTATCAGCTCCACTAAATACTCGTCGTTTGCTTCATGTGACGCCATTTTTGCGACTGCTGCGCGAACGGGCAGCGCCGCCATACTGCTACAGGAGCGGCTCGGCGGCGCCGCCGAAGTCGCGCGCATGCCACGCCCCCCGGCCGCGCCGCTCAGCTGCCTGCTGCGGACGGTGTGTCATACAAATCCCTACAAAGCAGTGCGGCGACTGCCAGGCAGCGACTGCCGGGCAGCGACTGCCGGGTCGCGGCAGCCTCTTGTCGACGCATACCTTTATACTTCAGTGCCTGACCGTTTTGTTCAATGCGAATAAAAAAATTGATGTGTTTCGTCAGATTACCTTTAAGCATTTGGAAATTTACGAAGCTATACCCTTTTTCCGTCCTTTGTCTATTCAATATTTTATTGAAAAAGTGGACCATCATAAAAAATACTCGCTATCATAATCTTAATCAATCTTATCGGTGTGGAGTAATGTTTCTGTGCCACTGCTAAGAACTCTTGATAAGACATCATACTTAATTTTCTCTTTGACTTGATTCATAAACGCATTCTTAGATCTCCCTCAACTTCTACCATGAAAATGCAATGAAAAATGTCCTTATTGAGAAGCAGCATAATTAAAATCGATACTACTGCGTTCCGTCTGGTGGTCGGACCCGAACGTCAGTTTTGTTAGAAAGATTAACTTCTGTACCTAGTACGTACTATTATTACATATTCTGTATCGCAACGCAGGAAGTAAATACGTATGAGTACATTACATGCAAAACGGCTCCCTCGAATAGCTTTACGATCACTCAAAATATTCTGACAGACAATTTGGCGTTTAATTTGTATACATTTGCGAGCCCGAAGGCATCCTTTCTGGTTCAAACAAATCACAAATATTCCGGCTATTTGGATGTTTCTCGCTCGCTTCAGAGAGTATTCATATACGCATAAATATTCTACTGATGGAGCTTTTACAAAATATATGTGGAGAAACGAAACGCAAGGAAGGGAATGGGGTGGTGGCAGGCTTTGTCGCGCGAAAATGAAGGTTTTTAAACAAACAACAGTACACAATTTATAAATAATTAATCTAAGCCATTTCACACCCATCCATCGCTTCAGAGACAGATATTACATACATTTGCCCATCGATCTGCAAACACGTCACATTCAGGAGCCCATGATAGAAGCGAGTTCAGAAGTTTTAAATAGCAGTATTTCCCGAATATCAGAATTTCTGTGTGCTACAGTTCGCGTTACCGGAGCTGAAAGCAGATTACAATTATGATTGAAGATGTTTGTTTGACATTCCCATACATGACGACTTATTGGCCTTCTATTAGTTCACCGTGCACCGGTCGTTTCTATTATTTCACGGGTCGTTTCTATTAGTTCATTGTGAACAAGCCTACTGTATTGTAATTGTAACTATTCTTTTTCCATAGTTTGGCCGCGCGTTTTAAATAGTAAGCGCGCGAGTACCTAATTAAGAGGAAATAGGAGGGCAGTTTTTCCATACAAACGTAGTCCCCTGTTTCCTCCCTGGATAATGCCAGTAGAGCAATAATTTTTTGTCCAAAAATCTATGGCTACTATTGATATGTTCCTATGTTTTCCTTTTTACGATAAATTGATTCTCAAAAAAGATATTAACCTTCAAAAACCTAAAAAAAATGCCAGATTTTCCGCTGTGTTCACACATCCAGAAAACAAATTTGACTAGATTATTAAAAAAAAGGAAAACATAGGAACACGGCCAAAGCATTTCTTTAATGTTTAATGAAAAAATTAGTTAAATAGGTTAAGTTTTGGGGAAGAAATCAGGGGACTACGATACGTTGTTTTCATGAAATTTTAAAAGGTATTTTCGGTCCAAGCTGCAGTTGTCTCTATCGCGCTCTGCGCCAGAGAGGCGGGCAGTGCGGGACAGCGACACATTTTACAAATACCTAATTTTCAATTCTCTCCACCTTACTGTTTCCTCTTAAAAGTTACAGGGACATGTTGTTTTGCCTGAAGAATGAAATTGTTAGCTTTGAGAGTTGTAAAATGAATTTCTTTTTCTTTGTTTTATAAGTATTCAAATGGCGCACTAAAATTGTATGCAAAGCGGGATAAGTCAAGTTTTTATTATAAATTATTTCATTACTCTGATTCGAGATACCTAATAAACAAAGGCCTGAAGGTCGGGAACTTTTTATGAGAAATTTAATATTTAACGTAATTAAATTCTGTGCCAGCCCTTTATAAGTTCTTCCGAGATATTTGCAATTAATTTTACGCAGAACTTATATTATTGATAGTATGTTGTTATTTTTTCTTTCTTTCGGTTTGCAATAATAATATTAGTGTGTTGTATAATTGCATAATAATCCAGTGTTCTGGGAAATATGGGCAGAAATGCATAGGAAATGACAAAACAACTCACATGTTTTTCAAATGGCAATACAAACCGTTTATTTGAGGAAAGAAAATTAAATTTATTACAATAACCGACAACAAATGAGCCTGTTCAATAGAAAAAAAATGTGATTATTTTATTTATTTGGAAAAAAAACAGAGATAGACGTACATACAAAACACTATGGTATGGACAAGGACCTTTAAATAAATAGCCGGACAGAGCCTCGCCAACAGAGAACTGAAGCCATTTTTAATAAGCCGGCTGTTTATGCTTACGAGCCACACTATGTTTCTGACTTGTGTGTGCACCAAACGTGAAATAAATATTTCTGTTCAATCCGACGACAATCTCAAAACATAAAATGATAAAAAAGATGTGAAACACGCGTTGTACTAGTAATATCTACCGATATTTAATCGCACATATGCGTGGTGAGCTCGTGTCGTATGGCATGCTCCGTCTAGTGGAGGTGGTCTGTGGTGTGAGGTCACTAATATTGTGTAATGAGTAGAAATTAAAAATACTTCAATAATATAAATCGTTTCTTTTTTGAAGAACCATCGCAAGTCCATTATCAAAATTTTTGCAATACGATTATATTATAATCATTAATATTATGGCTTGATAAATGTATGTAATTTACAATTATTACTAAAACCACTTATAATCATCAATGTTATGGCTTAATAAATGTATGAAATTTACAATTATTGCAAAAACGACTTATAATCATCAATATTATGACTAAATAAATGTATGACAATTTACATTATGGTTAAACCAATTATGACTCCGTATAATTATGACACGGAACAATTATGCCATAGGACAATTTATGCCAAAAAAAATATATGAGCATCAACTTTATGCTTAAACTGTTATGACAATTAATAATATGACAATAGTTGTTATGCAACCAGACGGCCCCCCAGACAGTGCACTACAAACACTGTAGGTACCCACGCTAGCTCAGTGCGGTTGGTGACTTCTCATTTTCATACACCTTTAGTATTTCTTTGCGGATTCTCAACCCACAATGGAAAGCCAATTTTTCTTTCTTACGTAGATAACGACTTATCTACACGGAATTTTAGTGTGAAATTCCATATTGCAGCCATCGATATATGTATATGTTTGTTGACTATTATTCACCGTCATAAAATTAATGAATGTTGACTTTCATAAATAACGGTATATCCTTTCTGGAATATTGAAGATTGAAGCGCTGCAAATCTTTTATAACTTAACAAAGCGTAAGCTCCTTTGTCTTACAGGACTTATTAATGCAGAGATCTTTTAGAGAATGAGAATAAGGCTGGGTATTCACCAGAGCTGTGGAATAAATAAATTGTCGCATGCAGTGTTTCCGGACCGATTCGGCCTTCAAGAAAAGAGCGTACTCCCACCTGAAAGGCCGGCAACGCACTTGTGACTCTTCTGGTGTTGCAGGTGTCTATGGGCGACGGTGATTGCTTACCATCAGGCGACCCGTCTGCTCTTTTGCCTTCTATTTCATAAAAAAAAGCTGTGCGAGCTAGCGGAGCGGCGCCCGAGGGATAATACGTCCAATGCCAGGCTGCTCTGTTTTTAGGGTTGCGTACCAAAATGGCAAAAAAGGAACCCTTATGGTGTGACTCTGTCTGGCTGTCTGTCCGTCTGTCACTGTCAGATATCTCAGGAACTACTGCTGCTATCAATTTGAAATTTGGAATAGTTTTAAAAGTCGCTAACCCGAGCCTACTAGATATAAAAAAAATCTTAACCTTTTTAACTTTTTTTTAAAGGGGGTCAAAATGGGAGTCTGTTTATGGTCACCGCAGTCTATTAGCATCATTAGACTAAAGTTGTTATTACTAATATTTGCTTTTTGAGAGTTTCATGCTTTTTGCGACAAATCGTATCAAGTTAAGTAATGAAACGCGTATCAAACAAAAGGAGGATGCGTAGATTTGCATGGAGTTGACGAAAACCTTATTAATACAACGATTTGGTTCTATCTGCCGTAGTAAAAGTTTTAGAACTGACAAAATACTCTATCCATTGACATATCGCTTAGTTACATAGGCTGATTTGCCCGTCCTCCTGTGATGTCATTCATGTTGATTCTGAACCCCTTTTCCGTTTATTTGTATAGAGAACCGAGTGACTTGAATCACCTTAATTGGTGAATCTTCTCGCGTTTTCTCGCACAGCTCTGATGGATACCCGGCCTAATAGCGGTTTTCTTTAAAACATTGTATCGAGAATCCTTTGTTTCAAACAAAGCTTACAGAGATCGACTGCCGACTGCTTTGTGCCGTTAATCGCTTAATTACAATAGCTTAGCGGTGTGTGCTGTAGGCATAATTACGCTGCCTGCATAATTACCCCGTCCCTAATATAATTCGACCCGTGAACTAGTAATAACGGGTTATTCCCACCTGTTACCACCAAATCATTTAGTGGAAACAGATTTGTGGTTTTAGTGGTGGGAAAAAATTCCCAGCTGTTTCCACTAAATCAATTTGGTGGTAACAGGTGGGAATAACCCGTAATAACAGTTGGTACTTAATCGTAGGTAAACACTAGGGCGTGCAGAACCGGGAAATGTTAGTATGAGAGAACCGGGAATTCCCGGTACCGCCGTCCACATTTCCCGGTTCTGCATGCCCTAGCAAACACTATCCACACTCCGGCCCTTTAGGAGCGCGCGATAGCTATTCAAGGTCGAGGCGCAGGGCTGTCGTCCATCGGTTTTTTCGCATCCAAATGTACTACATGCAGTATACACGTTTACGATACATTTCATGGGAGCGAGCAACCACGGTGAAGGTCTACCCCTAACCCACGTGCTACACATTCCTAAAAGTTTGCTTGTAATGCGTTCGTATACAGCGCGCACACATGCAAGCGGCGCGATGTACCTTTTGTCGGAAGAAATATTATGTATTTTTATTAAAAATGTTTAGAAATATTATGTGTTTATTATGTCTTCCGACAGTCAAGCAGTGAGACCTCGGACAATACTGTGTCCGAGGTCTCACTGCTATAACTCGTCAAAGTCGAATTACTAGTTCGCTAGTTTCGGGTCACATTATATTAGGGATGATTTAACGCCGAATTTAGCAATAGGCTTGTGTCCTGATTTTTGTTAAATAGTCCGTCAGTTAGATTATCAAAAAATTTTGAACACGTATTTTTTATTTTCTGAATTAAACAAATTACCTACAATGAAAATATAGCCCGTTAAAGATCCGCGTGACGTCGTATGGCTCAATTTTTACCATGTGGTCGCGTCACGCACGAGCCACCAGAAATTTAACGCGCTTTATAGTGGTATTTTTTTTGTTTGATTGACAAAGAAAAGAAAAAACATTCCAAACTATTAATAGATTTAGAATAAATCTATTTATTTCGTAATTTAAAAATACAGTATAAATTACACAATGTCTATTTACATGACTTTTATGCTATGATGATTGTATGATTGAATATAACTTACAGACTAATTAAATACTACTACTACCCTACTGTTACCTTGCCGGATGCATTTACTCTCCGAGCAGGATTTCCCTTGCCACTAGAAAATACTAGAAATACTCGCTCTGGGAAACGGAGCTTATACTCGAGATGAACGGACGACGTCTGCACCGACGATTATGGACACAAGAATGTTTCTCATGGTATTCATAATTGTATTACTATGTACAGTTATGTCGCCTAGATCGACATATGTACTAAAATCAATCACGTATCTACGCATTTGCCCTGCGAACCAAATAAAGTGCAGATTATTTTTCTATGTCTTATCATTTTTACAACATGGGTAGGTATGAAAAAGTGATGTAAAGTGCCATTGAAATAACACTGAACGTAATAATATCGTTATATCTAGTTTTTACCTATTGTGCTGACCATGTAAAATATTGCCAGCCGTTTAAACGATATCAGTCAAAATATAATGTCTTTTTAGACACAGTTTAATGCACCTACGAATGTCAAAGCCCAACTTGGAAAATAAACGTCTGTACTGAAAAGAACCGACGTCAGAAAGTAGGGAGTAATTAGGTAATTTGTGAAATAGAAGAATCGAATAAAAACGATGTCTCGCTTAGACCTCGTACGTTTAAAACTATTCGCACAATGATTAATTATTACAGTTGAACAAACTCCCAGTCCGTTGCGCTACTGTTTATTTTGTAGACAAATCCATAAATGGATGGCACGCGAGCAGTCTTCATGAATGTGTAATTCTTTTCTGAGAATTCCATCAAACGTGAACGCGAATGAAGTACGTTAAATGAGTTACGAGTTTTATGCGTTGAAATGATACGAGATAAAGCAACTTGCAATGTGGCTTTAACTTAAAATGGCAAAATTTTATGAAAACATTAAAAACGTATCGTCTATGTGAGCTTCGCATATAGGACATAGGTATCGATGCGCTAATTTCAAAGTATAAAGACGAACAAGTAGTCCAACTTCGGCCGTTTAGAAGACACATATTCACGTCTGTGTGAGTACGATCCATACTGGAGCATTCTTACGCAATCTTAAAACTTTGCTTGTAACGCGTGGCGCGCACAGCCGCACACATTCAAGCGCGTGATGTACCTTTTGTAAGAAGAAAAATTCTGGTAGGCAATTCTTTTACCGATATTAATTTCTTCTAACATGACTTTTGGCAACGATTTGCGTGCTATTTATCAACTTTATGCCACACCTGGCAATAAAGTGGCTTTTTCCGCACGCTGCGCGTACGGAAAAAGCCGCTTTCTGGCCAAGTGTAGACGTAAAATGATGTACACAACACGGGAGGTAGGTAATAAAGGAAGCCCTCGATCACATATTTACGACCCTCGCTTGCAGCTCGGGCCGCAAACATCTGCGATCTCGGCCTTTCTTTGTATTACCCCCCTAGTTGTGTAATGTAGTATAGTATTAGCTGGTTACGTAAATTCCTGTGATTCGCTCTGGACCTATTATCATTTAAAGGGGTATTTACTTTTAAGGATCTTAGGCTCCATGTAGAAATATATAAGTATTATATATACTTTTTAACCTTTATTTTATGGAACTTCTGTCAAAAAAAAAAAATTAAATAATTATGGCCATCAATATAATGACTAATTGTATGACAATCGACATTATGGTTAAAATAATTATGCCATAGAACAATTAACGCCAACAGACATTTATGCGCGACAACTTTATGCGTAAAGAGTTATGACAATCGATATTATGACAATAGTCGTTATGCGATTAGAGGGACACCCGTTTGTGATATTTGTATCATCAGTTCCAGTCCCTTAAAATTACTATATTCCATAACTTTTATTAAATGCAATGTAAACTATTAGATAACACAAAGGTATGACAAAACCGCTATAAATGTACACGCACATGAAGTCATTCTCCACATTCGGTCAGTTACATCAATTTCTCAGTAGTAAACGGTTCGTGACGATAAATAACAGAATCCATTATATCAATTACACTACTAACGTTACCTTTCTGTTCATTCCAGGGAGCTGCCACATCAGTTCAGCCGCGCCACAATCCGAGGAATTGCAGCGCGTCACCACCGACGTAGAAGTAGAACCCCAAAGGAACGACCGCCACGGCCGAGCCATGTACTTCACCAAAACCCCCCCAATATCCACCACGAAAACGCCCCCATCTAACGTTACTGCCAATCAAACTGAGCTTACAGAACCACCGAGTCTAAACGTAACAAACACTATTGAAACAGAAGACCTCGCACCATCGATACTGCCACCTAACGCTACAGAAGCTAAGAACACATCCCAAACGCTAACACCGCAAAACGCGACGCGTATCAACGCAACATCAACGCCGCCTCCGCTCACGAATCTGACTGACACACAGAACTCAACGTTCGCTTCGAAGAGACGGAATCTAACGAGAGACCCAGAGTTCATCAAAAGCGACACTATAGAAAGAACGTCGGAGAGCAGAATCGTGACAGACAAGCCGCTATCGTTGGAGACTCAGAATTTTCTGCAGACTCGGATCCCACCGAACATAGAATCTTCTAGAAGGGTGATAGACCAGGAAAGAGGGATGGACACGGGGGCGATTGCGGGGATATCGTTCGCGGCCGTGGTGCTGAGCGCCTTGGCCGGCAGCACGGCCTTCGTCCTATACAGGCGGAGGTACCTGAACAAGCCCCAGACCTTGAACGACAAGTGCTCCAATCCGGACTCTAGTGGATATCTTGACGACAGCACTATTCGGGTATGTACCTAACTCATTCATCAATACTTTTCGATTTATTGGCAGAGTGCAAAGCGGGTGGAGGGGGTAGCCTAAACGATCACAGCGCTCGCTACGGCTAAAATTGACATTTTTGTCGCTGACTTTTCTCACTGAAAACAACAATTTTAATATTATTGGCAATAATGTTACTGACTACCATTGTCCAAAATTGTGTAATATAGTAAAATAACACAAGATTTCATTAATATTTTTCACAATATTTACTTACTTCTTGTTTGACAGCGGTGACAATATTGTCCATAATGGCCGCCTATCACGTGGCGCTGTCGTCGCGCTCGGTCCCAATAGTAGCATTCGTGTATACACACATCTCAGATATGATTGACATTAAACTTGTCGTGGATGTCAAGTTCCCACTTGACTTCAACTTCAAAAAGCATAATAATTAGCCGCAGTGCAAGACGTCGGGCACATCATCCGAGACTGTCCACTCACCAAATACAACGGCAACCCTGCCAACTTATTTGCCATCGAAAACGACGCAATCCATTGGATAGAAGATTTTAATATCAACTTATAACTACCGTATCAACTTATAACTTATATATACCGGGGGGTGTTGGGGGTCTGACGCTAAGGCCTTCGTCGCAGAGATTGGGCGGCGTTTGCGTGAGAGGGGTCTTGGCCCTCGTTCCGGGTCATTCTTGGTGCAAAGGTTGTCCATCGCGATTCTACGCGGTAATGCGGCAAGTGTGTTGGGCACCTTTGCGCCAGGAATGATGCGGGGCGACTTGCTTGACTAGTCAGGTATTATTTATTGTACTTTGACTTTTTGTAAAAAAAAATTGTAAATTTTGACTGTGTGTTTATGTATCTTGTAATTATATCATTAAGTATTTACGTAATTTTTTAAAATAATATAATCAAACATGTTTATACACGAACGACACTTATAACTTATATTATATGAACAACTGTACACAATTTGCCTTACGAATAAATAAATAAATAATTATGATCAGCCTATATATATATCCCACAAGCCGAATCTCATAAATAAGACTTACCTCCGGTAAAATAAATGATGTGAATTTGGCTGCCTAACCTTATCTGATACCCTGCCTAGCAAAAAGAATCTTAAAAAGCCTTAAAGATTAGATCCAAGATCCCTATACTTTCAAAACACCTTTCTTAGTGGTTATGTACCTACATTATAAACTCATGTGTATTTCATGGTTCTAGTTTATCAAGCAGTCATTTGAGTTTTATTAAGTAAATCAATTTGAATTCCAGGACAACTCCGAGGAGATGTACAGCCTCGACAACGACTCGTTCCTCAACTCCCTGGAAGCCATGACCATCCAGAACTACTGGACCGACACGGTCAAACACACCAAGTTGTAACACCTGTACGTCGAGTCTTACTACTCCTACGAGCGAACATTCAAATGCGTATGCATACATATGTCCTACGCTTGTGCAGGAAATTATTAAATTAGTACTTGAAATCGGCATTTTTCGATAACACAGTGGAAACGATTTGATTACTGAGGTGATTCGATTCGGAAAGGCGAAGGTATAATCGATATGCATACCTACCACTTTGTATATGTGTGAAACTGAAATCTTGGCACAAGGTTTGACATAAAGTGACCGGGGTTAGACGAACATGATCGGTGTTTAAAGGATTCTTCCAAAGCGAATGAACTGTAGTTGTAGTGGTATAACTAGTTATTTTTCCATTAAATGTTTATATTTAAGTCGGTCAACCGCCTGGCTTTAACTTGACAACGGAGCAATTTGGTCATTGCAGGATTACTATGATCAACCACATCGATACTACTTTGAAAAGACTCGTTTTTCATTCAGTTCTAAAGGCAAAACGTCTTAAGTATGCGCGATCTACATACATTTTAACACTAATGCGGATTGTGTGAAAAACGGGTACTTTTCAAAGAAGACAGTGACACAGATGAAAGACCACAGACTATAGAAAATGTAATGTATTTTTTGTGACTCATCGGCGGTATGTCGCTGATTTTGATTATTCAACAATAATTTCAGTATTTTGAAAAGTGTGGCAATCATGAGCATTGCTATGACTTTTCACTTAACTAGAGTGCGACTACGATAACATTGCAGAGCGGAACACGGCAACACCTCCGTTTAAAAGTCAAATTTCTATGAAAATGTGACATTTAAATGGAGGTGTTGCCATGTTTCATTGAGCAATGTTATCGTGGTCGCACTCTAATATATCAAACCGCGTTTAGAAAGGGATTGAGCTCATATGTCATTTTTGAACTAATGCATGATATGACATTGTCAGTGGTAGAGTATGCAGATAAATTAAATTGTTATTTGTACAATGAAGTTCTAAAGCGTGGAAAAAATATCAAATTATACAGCGTGTTTTTATTGATTTCCGATAGCATTAAGAGATAGTTCTTCAGATCAAATAGAGTTGTGAATAGACAGATTTGTCAAATATGATAATACTATTTTTTATTAAACAAATGACAATATTTACCGAGAATAGAGTTTAAATATGCAAATCATATTTAGCTATTAATTCTATTATCTATAAGGGTCTGCACTTATGAAGATATCAAAGATTGGTTTATGATTATATTTAATCATTTATTAAGTACACTTGTGCTAACGGTTCACTCGAATCCCTTTCTCAACGCGGTTTGATAATATATTTGTTTAGCAAAATATTGCGACAATTTTAAACTATGTATGAAATGAGAACAATAAATGGATTCGTCAAACGGATATCTGTAGTATAAAAAACCCCAGAAAAATACAAATGTTTTGTCTCTAATAATAGGAATGTGACGATTTATTATTAATTAATGTTAATAATCGGTGTGAACTTTTAACTCGGGTAATTATTAATTTATATAGTAGTTGTCGTACTGTCAACACTTCTGTAAATATTAAATAATGTGATAATTATTTTTAGACTTGTTGTAACATGATTTAATGTAGCTTTAGTATCCATATTAGATACGATTATTTCTTACCGCTTTTACACTATTTTAAGTTTTATTTTTATTGATTTTCACTGATTTTGACAATTGGAATTGACGTTTGATTATTTATGCTTTTGCTTATTGAAATATTGTTTGACCAGTGTTTTGTCGATGTCTTGATTAGCTTAGTTACGTGTTAATGATCTCAATTATATCAATGTACTGTTAAGAGGAGTGGTATTCTGTAGCTTTAAACGAGGCCCCTTCCTGAGTACTTAATACCCACTGAGATGTTAAGGACCTTTGTATTCACTATAAGAGCGTTCCCACACTTACCGATAACGACACCGATATGTTGGCGATGACAAATCTGTCCTTTTCACTCTGCAAGTCAACAGCGATGGTAAGAAAGGGGCAGGGGATGTTCTCGTCGATATACCGGTGTGGTTAGCAGTAGGTGTGGACGTTGGAATCGGTGCATTAATTTGACGTTATTTTAAATAGGAATTCAAAATCTGAAGTAAACTAATCGGGCAACTGAATTATTTTTGAGTAGACAAATTTATACACATGCGACGATGACTGCTTTCCATCAGGCAGCTCGTTCGCCAGTAATTACATAAAATATGACATTAGAGACATTGTGTCCCAACATCTTAGTGCATTATTATTTTTATGCCACACCTGGCCATAAAGTGACTTTTTCCGCCCGCTGCGCGTACGGAAAAAGCCGCTTTCTGGCCAAATGTAGACATAAAATGATGTACACAACACTGGAGGTAATAAAGAAAGCCCTCGATCGCATATTTACGTCCTTCGCCTGCGGCTCGGGCCGCAAACTTCTGCGATCTCGACCTTTCTTTGTATTACCACCCTAGTTGTGTAATGTACTATAATATATATCGTTTTTGTTAATTTAAGCCATTTTGTTTACAAAGCATAATAAGTTGGTTAACAGCCTTATATTGATTTCTTATGACAAGTTTTCATTGGTCTGTAGAGAACGCGACACGTACGGAACTAATCGTGTCCTATTTTGTCTTGAAAGATAAAACGGGATAGCGTGAGTTATGTTTAGTGTGAGTCTTATGTTGCGTCTGAACGAGCCGATTACCTCGGCCCACCGATAGGACAGCAGCCTTTCGGTTGGCTGTCGAAATCGGCTCGTTTGGGCGCAACTTTATTTAGCGCGGTATTTTCAATGGACCAGTGAAAACGTGCCCTTATGCATTTTTCATTTGATTGTGATTTAGACATCCGTCCATAAAATTGTTTTGTCAAATGATTTGTTGCATTTACTTTGTTTTCGTTTCAAGTTTGCATTAAAAATAAACTATCAACTGTAATCAGGCATTATTTAAATACATTAATTTTCGCAACCACAATGGTCATATCAAAGTTAGTTATAACTTAGTGTTTCAAATAAGATTTGAATTAATATATTTATATAAATCGTGTAAACTAAACCTGAATGATTTAAATGTACCTACTTTGGTGAATGAAATATCTGTGACTATGTAAGTTTTGCACATTAACAACTTAGATGGTTTTCAGTGGAGCCTACACAATGTTTTTATTTTATATCAAATATAATCCGCTTCATTAAAAAGTTTAAATGGTTTACAACAATATAATTTTTTGGCGAAATAAATGATGTTGATAAAAAGTTATGGATTATCAATTGAATATGGCTTATCTTTATTCTCCAGTTATTTTTCCGTCTATTACTGACAAATCCCACTATTTCTTACTACAAAATAGAATTAAGCTGTCGGAATTTCATGAAAATTCGGATTTATCGTTTTGGGGAAAACGCTCACAATATCAACTACAAGACCAATATACAAACTTTAATTTAACAATTTATGATTTGATAAGATATGGCCATATATCACTTTTGTTATAGTTTTCGCAGCACCTGTTCAAAAAGTATCCCAAAATTCTATAGTGCCCATTCCTGGTGGTGCTAGGGAAAATACACTGTGGGTCGTTTTCAAAAAAATGTACATAGTTAAGGGCCTAATAAAAACAAAATCACGATCACTTCCTTTGTGTAACGAAAGCATACAAACTATATGGGTAACTTTTGTTACACAAAGGAATAAATTAAGTTTTGTTTTAATTAAATCCCTTAATTTAATTGTGTACGTTTTTTTGAAAATGACTCCTGTATGATATAAAAAAAACTTCAATTGATGTATCCTACCTAGTTTGCTCATCAAACACATTAAGTTGTAACACTAGTATTAACTGGATTAAATCTATTTTTACTGGACTTCGTCAGTGTTTTATTTATACATATACAGGGTGTCCCTAAAACCAACTTTAATACGAAAAGGGCTGATAGACCAGCTCATCAGACACCAGATTAAGTAAATTTGACCTCAGTAAAAATTTCTTAGTTTTCGAGATATTGACGTTTTTGCAAAACTCGTGCTAAGTGATACCCTGACTCGGTTATTTGAGTGTCATGACTAAAATATCAAGTATTTTTCAAATCTGTTTTTTAATATGGGTAGTCAGATAACTATGCTATTGAACGTAATTCCTATTTTTGTTAATTTTTTCATGGTGTGGCCACAGTAGTAAATCAAAGAATAATTTTCAGATTTTCCCAAATTTCACGTCTGATTTCGAACGAAGGTGGTGAAAAAAAAATGTACCAACACAACCTGGCACATGACGTAAAAAATAGCGCATTTTTTGTAGTTTCTAAAATGGTATAACGTTTACTAAATACTGTAATAGTTTTTGAGATAATGATATTTTGTTACAAAAATAAAAATAAGTTGTACGAACTAAACGTAGAAAGGGTTTTTTCATATTATACAGAACCTACTGTTGTCATGAAGTAGATAGTATAAATCATCACTACATAGGTAGTATAAAACAAAGTCGCTTTCTCTGTCCCTATGTATGCTTAAATCTTTAAAACTACGCAACGGATTTTGATGCGGTTTTTTAGGGTTCCGTAGCCAAAATGGCAAAAACGGAACCCTTATAGTTTCGTCATGTCCGTCCGTCCGTCCGTCCGTATGTCACAGGCATTTTACTCAAAAACTACACGATGGATATTGATGAAATTTGGAATATAGGTGTCTTGTATGAGCCGCTACTTAGTTTGGTAGTTAAATAACTAAAATAAATATTTTTAGGGGGGGCACTCCATACATGTTACAGAACCTAAAAAAAAAATTTCAGAAAATATCAACGTGTGCTACATAGTTCGACAGCTCTTTCAAAAACATTTTAAGGTTTTTAAGTAATGTTTTTGATTAAGTGAATACCTTTGGAAATAATGTGAAAATTGTGTCCCCCCTCCCCCCCACTCTTTCTTCTAAACCATGTGTCCGAAAAATATAAAAAAAATTGCAAAGATAACGCTTAATTAATACTCTCAACGAAAATTATTTTCAACAATATGGAACCCCACACTGAGCATGGTCCGACATGCTCTTGGCCAGTTATTTTAATAGATAGAGTGATTGAAGAGAATGATTTATATGTATAATACATGCATAATATAATAGAGAAACACCTTGCGAAGCCGGGGCGGGTCGTTAGTAATGTATAAATAAATAAATACTGAACTGCTATTGTTTTAAATTTGAAGTGTGCGTTTTTCTGTTCGAGTTACACTGCTAGAAGTGTTAGGTATAATAAAAGTAGTCAGCGCTTTTATTTATGGCTTAAATAGCGCAACAACACATAGTGATTGAAAAACGTCTCAATAAGTGTGGCCAGTAATTAAATATCGTCTATTTTGAGATAATATTCGTAACGTTGTGAGTTATTTAAAGCAAGGGCTCCCAAACTTTTTTATAATTCTACTCCTCTGGCAGGTTATAATCTTTTTGCGACGCCCTTGTAAACCACCTACCTACCTACCTGCAGGCGCGACGCCCCTGGGACAGTGTCGCGACTCCTCGGGGCATCGCGGCTCGCGACCCATAGTTTGGGAAACCCTGATTTAATGTATAGTCTTATTAGTAAAAAAAGCGCCTTTCCGCAGGACACTGACTTCGGCGAGCCCATGTAACTGTAATTAAATCGAATATTCCCATGTACATTCCACAAAATAAAATATATATTTTATAATTTTAATCATAAATTAATCGTAAAACTACCATTTTCATGTTTATTTTAATCCGATAGTCAATAATGTCGATTCAAAAGAGCTGGTGCGGATTTGGTATGCAGCCAGTGCTTATTTCACATTAAATTTAAATCCGCGCTAGGTCTTATGAATCGACTTGTTATGTTATTATTTTTGTGATAATAGATTTTATTGGATTTTACTGGCAACAATAAAATTCCTTGTAAAATTCCCAAAAAAAAAGAAACTTGTCTTGTCACTGTCAAATTGACTGTCAATGTCATTAATTTATTTGGTATTCGGGTGCTCGGTGTATTACTGTGTTCTTTAATTTCTGTCCTGTTTATTTATTTTATTACAAAATGGTGAAAGCTTGGTACATGGATGATGATAAGAACGACCAGCGCGCGGAACATCACAAGAACCCACCGGAATTCATCTCCATTGATGAACTGTTCAAGAAAACTGGTGTTGAACACTTTAGTGTAAGTTTTTGCGTCTTAATATTGTCTTGGTCCTCTTCGGCCTTAACTATCCAGGTCGTTATTTAAAACTGGAATATCATTACACGTATCACAATGCAATTTAAGACTTGAGTTTCAAACATTGGGAGTAAAGTTATGTCCAATGGAATATTTATTATCTTATCTTATTCAAAACATTGTACACTAAATTATTATTAAACTGAACCAGTTTACATAACGAGGTATAACCAATTGACGTGAAATTGCATTGTTGATGTTATATATTTATATTGTTATAGATAATTTCAATGTTCTCAAACTGGACACTTTAATGTTTGGAAATTGAGAATAAAATTGCTTTTTTCACAAGTCTCTCTCTTGAAGAATAATGTTCTATCAACTTTTACAGTACCTATACCGTAAGGTCGGGGTACTTTGGCCAAATGTAGGATGGTCGTGAAGTTGACCGCCCCAAATCGTTTGCCCGCAAATAACATATCTCTATCGTTAGTTCATCGTTAGTTCACGTTAGTTCAGTAGGTAAAATCGTTAGGATCCGATTCCTTCACATATTTTTTTAAAAAACAAAATGGGGCGGCTAGCTTCACGTCTACCACCCCAACTCACTTTTCGCCATTTTTTTGGTGCACATAGCAAGATATACGTTAGTTCACGCTTGTTCACTATAAAATACCGTAAGGATCCGACTCCAACATTTTTTTTTATTTTTTTAAAGTGGGGCGGCTAGCTTCACGTCTACCACCCCAACTCACTTTTCGTCATTTTTTTGGTGCACATAGCAAGATATACGTTAGTTCAAGCTTGTTCACTATAAAATACCGTAAGGATCCGACTCCAACATTTTTTTTAATTTTTTTAATGTGGGGCGGCTGTCTTCACGCTAACCACCCCACCACGAAATCATCTAACCTAACCATCTCTACGCGTCAAGGGACGTTAGTTCACGTTATTTCAGGCATCGATGACGTTAGGATCTCATTACTCCAGTCACAAAAAAATAAAAACGTAAAATTCCATACTAGGTTATAAGCCAGGAGCACTATTACTGTAAAATGTTATCGAATCGGATCCTAACGATTCTGATGGCTGAACCTACATCTACAGACCATACGCTATCGATACAACTAGGTAACTTTCGGGCGTTCTGAGCAGTATAGCAGAAATTCGGTATTTTAGAATATTTTCATACTGGTTTCTAAGGCGGTATTACAAAGTACTGTCAAATGTTATTTTATCGGATCCTAACGATTCCACTAAGCGAACCTACATCTATACACTATAAGCTATCGATACAGATACGTAACTTGCGAGCGTTCTGAGCATTATAGCAGATATTCGGTATTTTAGAATATTTTCATACTAGTTTCTAAGGCGGTATTACAAAGTACTGTCAAATGTTATTTTATCGGATCCTAACGATTCCACTAGGCGAACCTACATCTATACACTATAAGCTATCGATACAGATACGTAACTTGCGGGCGTTCTGAGCAGTAAAGCAGATATTCGGTATTTTAGAAAATTTTCATACTAGCTGCTAAGGCGGTAGTACAAACGGCTGCCAAATGCTATTTTATCGGATCCTAACGATTCTAATGGCTGAACCTACATCTACAGACCATACGCTATCGATATAGCTAAGTAACTTGCGGGCGTTCTAAGTGGTATGGCAGATATTCGTCACTTTATTTTTTTGTACTATTGGGGCGGCTGTCTTCACGGTGACTGTTTCACTGGGAAACCAGTAAGGTACACACCGTTTCTGAATCTTTTCCGCTCTAGGGACGTTAGTTCACGTTAGTTCACGCATCAGCGACGTTAGAATCTCATTAGTCCAGTCAACAAAAATTAAAACGTGAAATTCCATACTAGGTTCTGAGGTGGTAGTGCAAAGTGCTGTCAAATGTTATCGAATCGGATCCTAACGATTCTGATGGCTGAACCTACATCTACAGACCATACGCTATCGATATAGCTAGGTAGCTTGCGGGCGTTCTAAGTGGTATGGCAGATAATCGTCACTTTATTTTTTTGTACTATTGGGGCGGCTGTCTTCACGGTGACTGTTTCACTGGGAAACCAGTAAGGTACACACCGTTTCTGAATCTTTTCCGCTCTAGGGACGTTAGTTCACGTTAGTTCACGCATCAGCGACGTTAGAATCTCATTAGTCCAGTCAACAAAAATTAAAACGTGAAATTCCATACTAGGTTCTGAGGTGGTAGTGCAAAGTGCTGTCAAATGATATCGAATCGGATCCTAACGATTCTGATGGCTGAACCTACATCTACAGACCATACGCTATCGATACAACTAGGTAACTTTCGGGCGTTCTGAGCAGTATAGCAGAAATTCGGTATTTTAGAATATTTTCATACTAGTTTCTAAGGCGGTATTACAAAGTACTGTCAAATGTTATTTTATCGGATCCTAACGATTCCACTAGGCGAACCTACATCTATACACTATAAGCTATCGATACAGATACGTAACTTGCGGGCGTTCTGAGCAGTAAAGCAGATATTCGGTATTTTAGAAAATTTTCATACTAGCTGCTAAGGCGGTAGTACAAACGGCTGCCAAATGTTATTTTATCGGATCCTAACGATTCTAATGGCTGAACCTACATCTACAGACCATACGCTATCGATATAGCTAAGTAACTTGCGGGCGTTCTAAGTGGTATGGCAGATATTCGTCACTTTATTTTTTTGTACTATTGGGGCGGCTGTCTTCACGGTGACTGTTTCACTGGGAAACCAGTAAGGTACACACCGTTTCTGAATCTTTTCCGCTCTAGGGACGTTAGTTCACGTTAGTTCACGCATCAGCGACGTTAGAATCTCATTAGTCCAGTCAACAAAAATTAAAACGTGAAATTCCATACTAGGTTCTGAGGTGGTAGTGCAAAGTGCTGTCAAATGATATCGGATCGGATCCTAACGATTCTGATGGCTGAACCTACATCTACAGGTCATACGCTATCGATACAGCTAGGTATCTTGCGGGCATTCTGAGCAGTATAGCAGAAATTCGGTATTTTAGAAAATTTTCATACTAGTTTCTAAGGCGGTACTACAAAGTACTGTCAAATGTTATTTTATCGGATCCTAACGATTCCACTAGGCGAACCTACATCTATACACTATAAGCTATCGATACAGATACGTAACTTGCGGGCGTTCTGGTCATTATAGCAGATATTCGGTATTTTAGAAAATTTTCATACTAGCTCCTAAGGCGGTAGTACAAACGGCTGCCAAATGTTATTTTATCGGATCCTAACGATTCTAATGGCTGAACCTACATCTACAGACCATACGCTATCGATATAGCTAGGTAGCTTGCGGGCGTTCTAAGTGGTATGGCAGATATTCGTCACTTTATTTTTTTGTACTATTGGGGCGGCTGTCTTCACGGTGACTGTTTCACTGGGAAACCAGTAAGGTACACACCGTTTCTGAATCTTTTCCGCTCTAGGGACGTTAGTTCACGTTAGTTCACGCATCAGCGACGTTAGAATCTCATTAGTCCAGTCAACAAAAATTAAAACGTGAAATTCCATACTAGGTTCTGAGGTGGTAGTGCAAAGTGCTGTCAAATGTTATCGAATCGGATCCTAACGATTCTGATGGCTGAACCTACATCTACAGACCATACGCTATCGATACAACTAGGTAACTTTCGGGCGTTCTGAGCAGTATAGCAGAAATTCGGTATTTTAGAATATTTTCATACTAGTTTCTAAGGCGGTATTACAAAGTACTGTCAAATGTTATTTTATCGGATCCTAACGATTCCACTAGGCGAACCTACATCTATACACTATAAGCTATCGATACAGATACGTAACTTGCGGGCGTTCTGAGCAGTAAAGCAGATATTCGGTATTTTAGAAAATTTTCATACTAGCTGCTAAGGCGGTAGTACAAACGGCTGCCAAATGTTATTTTATCGGATCCTAACGATTCTAATGGCTGAACCTACATCTACAGACCATACGCTATCGATATAGCTAAGTAACTTGCGGGCGTTCTAAGTGGTATGGCAGATATTCGTCACTTTATTTTTTTGTACTATTGGGGCGGCTGTCTTCACGGTGACTGTTTCACTGGGAAACCAGTAAGGTACACACCGTTTCTGAATCTTTTCCGCTCTAGGGACGTTAGTTCACGTTAGTTCACGCATCAGCGACGTTAGAATCTCATTAGTCCAGTCAACAAAAATTAAAACGTGAAATTCCATACTAGGTTTTGAGGTGGTAGTGCAAAGTGCTGTCAAATGATATCGGATCGGATCCTAACGATTCTGATGGCTGAACCTACATCTACAGGTCATACGCTATCGATACAGCTAGGTATCTTGCGGGCGTTCTGAGCAGTATAGCAGAAATTCGGTATTTTAGAAAATTTTCATACTAGTTTCTAAGGCGGTATTACAAAGTACTGTCAAATGTTATTTTATCGGATCCTAACGATTCCACTAGGCGAACCTACATCTATACACTATAAGCTATCGATACAGATACGTAACTTGCGGGCGTTCTGAGCAGTAAAGCAGATATTCGGTATTTTAGAAAATTTTCATACTAGCTGCTAAGGCGGTAGTACAAACGGCTGCCAAATGTTATTTTATCGGATCCTAACGATTCTAATGGCTGAACCTACATCTACAGACCATTCGCTATCGATATAGCTAGGTAGCTTGCGGGCGTTCTAAGTGGTATGGCAGATATTCATCACTTTATTTTTTTGTACTATTGGGGCGGCTGTCTTCACGGTGACTGTTTCACTGGGAAACTAGTAAGGTACACACCGTTTCTGAATCTTTTCCGCTCTAGAGACGTTAGTTCACGTTAGTTCACGCATCAGCGACGTTAGAATCTCATTAGTCCAGTCATTCCGGTTCAGAGTACTCGTCAAGACAAGACAAATCCGCCCAAACACGATGGGGTTCCGACGTTTTATTACGGAGTTCCCATAGACTCCATCATCAGACCCTGGATATCATCTCAGTTTAGAGTACTTGTGTAGACGAAACAAATGAGTCCAAACACGATGGGGTTGTGTCGTTTTTTTACGCAGTTCCCATAGACACCTGTTGGCTCCATCATCAGACCCTGGATATCATCTTGGTTCAGAGTACTCGTCAAGACGATACAAATGAGCCCAAACACGATGGGGTTGCATCGTGTTTTTACGTAGTTCCCATAGACACATGTTGGCTCCATCATCAGACCCTGGATATAATTTTGGTTCAGAGTACTCGTCAAGACGATACAAATGAGCCCAAACTCGATGGGGTTGCATCGTGTTTTTACGTAGTTCCCATAGACACCTTCCGGCTCCATCATCAGACCCTGGATATTATCTCGGTTCAGAGTACCGTCAAGACGAACAAATGAGTCCAAACACGATGGGTTTGCGTCGTTTCATTACGGAGTTCCCATAGACACCTGCTGGCTCCATCATCAGACCCTGGATATCATCTCGGTTCAAAGTACCTACTCGTCAAGACGAAACAAATGAGCCCAAACACGATGGGATTCCGTCGTTTTATTATATACGAAGTTCCTATGGCCACCTTCCGGCTCCATCATCAGACCATGGAGACCTTGTATGAAAACATTGAAAGGCACCCTCGATATAACCGTCATACCAAAGTAATTTATAAATAAATAAGTAAATAAATATTAGGGGACAATCTTACACAAATCGAACTAGCCCCATAGTAAGCTCAATAAGGCTTGTGTTATGGATACTAGACGACGATATATTTAATAGATACAAACACTTAAATACATAGAAAACATCCTTGACTCAGGAACAAATATTCGTGCTCATCACACAAATAAATGCCCTTACCGGGATTCGAACCCAGGACCTCCTGCTTCGTAGGCAGGGTCACTACCAACTAAGCTAAAGCGGTCGTAATTGAAGCTATGGTTAATTGGGGTTAACAATTACATATAAATTATCTCTCAGTACCGGGAGTCCCGGGAATCCCGGGAATCCCGGTGGCGGCACCGCTCAATACCGGGAAATTACCTGCTTGGGACCGGTCCCGGTACTGCATGCCCTATAGCATAAAGATCATTACGGGAAACTACACGCTTATAGTATATTACACAACTAGGATGGTAATACAAAAAAAGGCCGAGATCGCAGAAGTTTGCGGCCCGAGCTGCAAGCGAGGGACGTAAATATGCGATCGAGGGCTTTCTTTATTACCTCCCGTGTTGTGTACATAATTTTATGTCTACACTTGGCCAGAAAGCGGCTTTTTCCGTACGCGCAGCGTGCGGAAAAAGCCACTTTATGGCCAGGTGTGGCATAAACGATTATTTTTGTTTGGCGCGCTTTGTTAACACAATTGACGTCACGAGTCATGCCGATTGCGGTTAGTGCCCCCAGCACAATACGCTTGCCATCTATCTACGAAATTGAGAACTACGTCGGGGCACTCGGTCTTTGCTTTAAGCATTTGTTTTGTTTTTGTCTCGGCTTCGGCCTCCACAAAGCTGGAAAGTGGGTGCTCTTCACTTCTATAAAAATACCTTCTATGGTTTATAGGAGTTGCATATGAAAGGCTAATTGCATAATTTGTTAGTCGCCTATTCGTCAGTCGATATAGTTTTAAGTTGTTCCGCTATGTGGCGTTGCGCCAACCGCTGACTTCCAGGAAATTGTCGCTTTTATCAAAGCGTTGGAGCGAGAGAGCTTTTTAACTCTAAGGCTAACGCTGGGTTGCCAGATTAGATGGAAAATCTTGAGATCTACACATTTTTCGCTCTTTACCTGCAGATACCAAATTACACGTTTACGGATTTTTTTATTTATATAAGTTTTGAATTAAAAATGCTCAAATGTTAAATTAAATTTGCTAAAAATGGTTATAAAGCCTGTCAACGTTAAAATATAGTCCTTTCTAGGGTTGAAACACCCAAAGGGTACCGGTATTTTTAGGGTTCCGTACCAAAATGGTAAAAAAAGGAACCCTTATGGTGCGACTCTGTCTGTCCGTCTGTCTGTCTGTCCGTCTGTCACAGCAAGATATTTCAGGATCTACTGATGCTATCGACTTGAAATTTGGAATAATGTTAAGAACCGCTAATCCGAGCTTATAGGATGTAAGAAAAAATCTTGTAACATTTTTACTTTTTTTCTAAAGGGGTCCGTAATGAGACTTTGAAAATTAAAATTAGGGTTATTATATCGAGTGGGGTATCAAAGGAAAGGGCTTGATTTGTAGATTAAAACACTATTTTTGTGATTTTTTTTTAAATAAGTATTTTTTGATTTATGGCGAAAAACGTTAAAAAATATACCATTCCCCCCCTATTATCTTCGAAGTTACTGAACAGAAAAATCTGTAATAATTACCAATTATTAATCCACCTGCCTCACACCTCGGCCGAACGGTGCGTACAGCTGGTGCCGCGGCGGATTGGGCCGCAGTCAAAAAACGAGAGAAATACTCAGCGCTGGGCCAAAACTATTATTTCGTACCCCTGGCGTTTGAGACTACTGGGTGCTGGGGGTCGGAGGCTATTGCCTTCATTTGGGAAGTGGGTCGTCGAATTAGGGAGAGGGGGTCTGACGCCCGCGCGGGTTCGTACCTGGTGCAAAGGCTGTCCATCGCCATTCAACGTGGCAACGCGGCCAGTGTAATGGGTACCTTTGCGCCAGGGACGACTCGAGGGGCCCTTTTTGACTGTACTTAAGGGTAGGCTTAAGTTAAGTGCTGTATTGTCCTTTTGTTTTTTATGAAATAAACTATTTCATTATTAATGTCATCCTATATATTACAGGAAAAATATAACTTGCACCGTTTTTGAGAAATTTGCAAAAATCTTAAGACAACCTTATTTGCTCCTACTAAACTAACCGCGGCATATGTCGATGTATGGGGACAACAGTTTTTCAAGAGCAAAGTTAAGTTTGTCCCACCATACAACAGTTTTTCTTGAATTATTCACGTATCTACTGACGAATTTGTACGGAACCCTCGGTGCGCGAGTCCGACTCGCACTTGACCGGTTTTATTTTCCTCTATACCAACACATAATAGTAAAAACGAAATAACAATAAACAGGTAAATTTTTGCAAGACGGTGGTACGGAACCTTACATGTACGGATCCAACTTGTACTTGGCCGGTTTATACAAGGTGAAATTTTAATGGTTGTTTTCCGTTTAAGGGCATGTTCAGTATCGTGTTTTGATTAGGAAAAAGTGGAAGAATTTATTTTTAACGCGAAAAAAAAATCTATGGAACAGATCGTTCAAATTAGCGAACCCTCCATACAAAAGACAATTTTTTTACGTCAAAATTTTTTTTTTCTTCTTTTTCCTAATCAGAACACGATACTGAACATGCCCTTAAACGGAAAACAACCACTAAAATTTCACCTTGTATTGTTAACTGTTTTCCAGCTTCAAATTATGCTAGAATACGTATTAGAGCTACAGTTTACAGAGGTCATTTACTGACTTTTTTGAGGATTGGTTTCGCAGATTTTTAAAGGTTTGAAAAAAGAAAACAATCTGGCAACAGTAGTTATTTATTGGGGATTCTGCCCCATTCCACCGCGCTACGGGTCGCTCTGCTCCCCTCCGCGCTCATGGGTCAGAATCTCCCAATAAATAACCGATCGTCTGACCCAGAAGCAAAATTTTCGTGACGGAACCTAACACGTTCGTAAGTGAAAGACGATGGTTTATACGTTAGCATCCCGTTGCAATCGAAGTCTGCTAGAGTCTGGCTAATGAAAGATGAGACTGACATTTATTCCAAACTTTTTAAATGGCGACATTATACAAACGTCAAATGTGTCAAACGTCATTAGATTTCTGAGGATAGTATGCTGTGGTGATATTGATACTCAATATGCAACATAAGAAAGTAACAGTTTCCGAAAATACTTACTGAATTGTTTTTGCTTTTCTTTCCGTGGCTAATGTGGGGAGTAAATATATATCATAAATAAACACTAACACTCTAATAAAAGCTATGTACTTACCAATTTTCACTAAAATCGGAAGAATTAAAAAGGTGACAACAACTCAAAAATCGGCTCAAGTATCATTACCGTTTTTGTCACCCTATAAACAGTGTTGCAACCCGTTGTTTTTTTAAATTTGCCGCTATTTTTTAGTCTCATCTTTCATTAGCCAGACTCTATCTAAGATAAATACTAACTTGATTTGCAGTCGAACTGACACGATGATAAAAACAGCAAAAGGCCCACGGGTGCCAGGTTTTAATTCTAATAATTTTTCCACATCCTGGCACCCGTGTGCGTCTAAAGTAGCAAACAAGATGTTCCGGGCTGGCCAGACCCGTAATCAACTTGTAGACCAATGTCCCATCATTCCAACTATTTTTCCAGAATGGCCAGTTCTGTACTAGATAGTCGGTTTGACTAGACTAAAGGTCTGTTGTTCATATTTAATTTCATATTCAGTGTTCATATTCAGTTTTTGATTTTCAGTTTTTGATTTTCAAATTCGGTATTTCATGTTACTACCAACCATTGTAGTGTGCGTCATACCGGAGTTCGCAATATAGGCTACTCTACAACCGGTAATACGTCGCCACGTGATTTGTGTATCATACTGGTGTTCGCAATATAGGCTACTCTGCACCAGTACACGCTACCGCGTTACCAAAGTCACCATCGCAGAGCTGGGCCCAAGCTCTTTGATAATGAAGTGGTAAGAGTCGTTGTGATCTACTGGTTGTTATAGCCACAACTTCTCCGACAACTATATCACAATAAAATGTATTTATATGAAGCGAACATAAAAACTTTGATAGCGCGATGCAGGCCTAGCAATTTGATTGGCTAATTCATATGACGTATGACTGACGTACTAAAGTAAAGGATTAATTATGCATTGTATTTTGTTTATGTTAGACGGTTGCAAAACCAGTCTTGCTGATTATGAAATAAAGATTACTTTTAGTCTTAAGTTTCATTGGTATGCAAGTTAAAACATCGTACAGTCGAGGAATTTAATTCCCTACCGATTTCGAACTGTGTCGCAGTAACATTCATTTGAGATTCATACCTACGTCATATTGATTGTCACTATGACAAAGTACTAAATGGGTTCGTAAATAAATAACATACTCAACATAAGCGAAACGTAAACAATTGAATACGCCTTATCCTCTTCTCACTTCAGGAACATAATACGAATCAAAAAGTAACAGAAAATGCATAGTTGAACATATCCACAATACTTTCGTGACTGAAACATACAACGCTGTAAGTGTATGTACTTAACATAGCACTTCCAACATTTTGTTTCTCAGATATGGAACGACTTACAATGCAATGCTTCGTCGATAAAGAATTCACATGATGGTACAACACAGAGTACAAGTAAAACAGAGACATTATATTGGAGTAACCTCCGAGATATTTTTATAATTTTAAATATGTTTTCTTGTTTAATACAATCTCAGATATGGTGTATTAATATCATAAAACAAGTATGTATTCATATATTAGATAAGCGTTAGAATTTTTATCAAAAGCTTCACTAATATATTTGATAATTATCTCAATAGACAACAGTAGCGTGGCATAAAAAAAAATCTCTAGACAACTCGGAGCATATTTTAGGGTACTTTTTAACACACTTTTTTCTATAGTAGTAATACAAAATGGTACCCAGCCTTACAGAACTGGGCAAGCCGGTGGGGATCGGGTTATATGAACGCTACGCGACTGATAGACAATAGCTCTAATTAAAAAAAAAAAAATACACTAATATTGGAATATAAATATTTTTTGAGATGCATCTGTTTCTGTGTTAGTCTGTACAAAGTATCTCAGGTCGGATTACATTACATGTAATTGAACAAATGCAGAATTAACTTATCGTTGCGACGCGAGCTAGCGATTATGCTAACGCACGTTGTTTTCGACCCTTACCAAGATACTAAACGATAATTACCCGACTATCTCAAAGGAGGGTTATGTTTTGAGATTTTAACTATTGAGTTAAAAATATTTGTAAATATAACGATTCTAATTAGTCTGTTTCTACTTACATGTACTTAACTGTACAAAGCGATACTACATTAATTACACAGCTGTTTTATTGTTTAATAAATCTAGACATTTTCCTTACATTATTTCAATCCCATATAAAGTTTGAATAAATAAATGTATATATAAAGATGGAAGGTAAGTTACAACTAGATCAGGGTGTAAGAAAACAATGTTTATTTGTTTTGTGAGAAAATTTAATTATTTTCATTAACAAAAGTAGACAACAGACATAAGAAGAATTTATGGGACAGGTTATGATGATGATTATTCGCATGTTCTTTGTACTAAATAAATAGGTATGCGTATGTAACTTGTTACAACTTGCAATATTTGTAATAAGCGGTTTCATTTGATAATTCGATACAAATATTTAAATAGCACCAAGGGCAACGTCAAAAATTGTTAGAAATATTTTTAACTTAAAGCATATAAAAACTAAAAGATGACAAAATAAAATAGGACTTGTGAATTATATATTTTTTTTCCCATACTAGGCTATAGTCATATTTACACGTGTTCCAAGGTTTGCATTCGCGGGTTTTATTTGATAATTCGATCCCTACCTTGGCGGCACTTTGTGTTTAACAGGAATAAACATGTTTTAAATACAGTTATAAAAGCGATAGATATTTTTTCTACAATGCTGACATTAAGGTCTAAAGTTAAATGTTCGAGTTTGGTCCTTTAGCCATATATTTTTATTTCGGTTAAATACCAACTCATCAAATATTTTATTATAAAACCCGACGTTCCTTTGCATTTTATTTCTATACTAATCTTGTACTTAGTGCCTTGAAGCTGTTCTTTGTTTGCTAAGTGAAACCGCCGAGACCTTCATTCAAAATGTCAGTAAGTGATCTAATTATTGTTTATTTTATTTAAACGTGTTAAAAGTAATATTGACCTTACTTTTGTTGTCATTTTTGAAGGTCTGACTCCGAATATTCAACTTACGAGCGCACGCCCTCACCTGAGCCGAAGAAATCTACAAAGGATATCAAGAAAAGAAAATCGTCCTCAGTATCAAGGTATTTCATTTATTTTAAATTAAAACAAAATCATCTTTATAAATTTCATAACACGTATTGACGCTGCCTAGGTACTAAGCTAGAGGTACCGGAAATTTTACCGAGATTGGCATATATTTGTGTGCCGTATAATTTGATTTTTTACTTATTCATGTTTTCTTATTTTTTTATAGATCTGAATTTGAAACAGCAAATCAGCGACCACGCACGCCATCACCACCAGCGCAAAAGAAAAAAGCAACCAGCAAAGTTCGTGCATCAACCAGTAAAAACAAGAATCCGGGCTCTAGGTACTTATTTTACTTGTTGTTTTTAAACCGATATTAGTTTAAATCTTTATGCAACTAGATATATCATAAAATTTTGTAGATGTTTTAAAAAGTTTTTCTTTTTTCTAGTTCTTCCAAAAAAGCACCTGAAGCCGACATCTTCAAAATTATAAGAGACGAAGAGAAGATCACCGAAGACCAAAATCTGAAAGCCGTCAAGACAACTTCATCGTTCACCAGTCGCGTAGCAACGGGTTTTACTCGGCGTACTACAATTACGGACGGTAATTTTTTAATTGATTTAAAAGTGTATAACATTGACGATTTCCAAAAGACTCAGCCTGAAGAGCGTTATAAAAAAGCGCTAGCGTCAGTAAAATTGCAGTGCAAGGAAGATTCCACTGAGTGGGACCAGATGCAAAAGTTTTTAGGTGAAGCCTTTAATATTTTCAGAGATTGTGACCCTGTTTACTTTAATAATTATAAAAAAAATTAGTTCAAAATGTTTAAATTTTTTATAATAACAGAATTATTTTACTAAATTTTTTTATTGAAAAGTTATTAGTTTCATTATATCAATACATTTGCATAATGTACGTTGTTTATTAAATCAAGTTGTGTCAGAATAGGGTGGATACGCTTATTAATAAATCTCTCTTGATATACATTTATAGACGTATCCATACTTTGCATAGTGTTCACAATCAACTGTATTTTTATGTGGAGTCAGCCGAGTTAGCCGTTTTGATTAATACACCGTAGGTTATTAATAAACATGTCTCTGATGTAATATGATACTTAGTAGTATAGTATTGGAACTACTAATTAGTAGGTATGTATTGAAAGTTCTAGATAAGAATTAGTAGTTCTAGCTTAATTACGACATACGTTTAGTACTTATCATATATACAACATTGATTATTCATAATGCCTTTTTGTGTTCCGTGTAGTACAACTGTAGATAAAAATAAATGGATAGGACATCTTCGAAGCACTGCGCATAAAACAATTGTGAATTCAAACAATATACTCAATGATGGCGTTGAAATAGTTGAGTCGGCATTTCGGATGCGCATTGCCACTTATCGTATATCAGCAAGCACCGATCAAAGTCTGGGATCTATCGATGCATTTATGAACTCTATCCGAAACAAAATAAAACGACTTTTAGATGATTCTCTTACGAAACATACGTGCGTAAAAGTAAATTTTGAACTCTTTGGAATGTTCCTAATGTTTAAAAATAATAGTCAGGCAATGAAATCATTTGGTACTAAAAATAAAATATTATACCTAAGTTATGATTTTGAAGCATTATTTTGCGAGATAGTTAACTGTCTAAAGAAAAAATTTGAGGAGTTTCAAGACCGTGATAGTGGCTGGGCTTTTGTTAGTAACTCACATTTAGAGATTAATATAAACAAGTATCAACCATTACGAGGTTATTATGTGTTATTTACTAATATGATGTCTTATTATTAATAAATGTTTTATCTTATTATTTTGTTGTTTTACTTACATTTCACCTAAACCCTTTTTATAAAAAGTTTAGTTATAAACGTTTCCGTATGACACCACGTGATGTGATGAAACAGAAACAAGTTGTGACTTGTTTTAGGCAAACGAGTATCCACGTGTACAGCTTAGGGTATCATATAATACTATTGCGCATTTAAGTTTTGCTGAACAAACAGTACCTAACCTTTATAAGCGCATAGCAACGTTTACACCTCACACCTCTTTTCGTGAGCTGACCTGGTAAGTTGTTTAAGTTTTACTAGTAACCTAAGCAAGAATAAAAATATACTTTTTTTTTTAATGAAATAAATAAACGTCAAGATTTATTATTTATGACGTATTTTATGAATATTCATATAATTTTAAACTATATTTATCATATCAATTTTTGTCCTTTTTATTGCAAAGTTTATAAAGTTAGTTTATATGTTTTAAGTTATATATTATAATGATTGATGTAAGTATATGGATTAATTTATTCAAGAATATACTAATAATACAATTTTTAAATAAAACTACCTAAAAATTAGAAACTAGTAATTTAACCTAAACTTACAAATAAATGTATAAACAAAAAGAAATCTCCGTTTTGTTATAGATTTTCAAGAAATGGGAGATACCGAAGACATCCACATCCCTTTTTCACAATACGCACAAGAGTTTGAGTTTCCACTTCCACAAGAAATCGATGACAGTGATTTATATAAAAAAATTAAAAATTCTATTCAGAATCCAAAAGTTAAGAAACGGACAACCAAAGTCAATAACAAAGTCATTAAACGAACCATTGGACATCCACCATGTTTTGTGATAAAGAACGAAGCAGGAAAAGGCAACAAGCTTGTAAGGATCCAAATTATAGATATCCAAGATGGCGTTCCGGATACAAACGACCAAGATGAGAAGGTGCTTCTGAGCGCGCAGTACGTGGCCAATGATGGCTACGATGAGATCGTTGACTGCACTGAAGGTGTAATAAATAAAATTTCGAAGAAACTGTGTGGGTACAGCATGAGCTAATAGTTTTATATTTTTACTTATTTTTGTATTTATATCGATCTAATAAACTTTATTTAAGTACTTTTGTGTTTCATTAATTTCCTAAAATTTATAGTTACTGATTACTTAATCCTATTTATATAGAAGGTAATAAAAGAAAAATCAATTAAAATTATAAAAACATTTATTTTACCAAACACATTTTAATACAATTTTGAGATTAAAATCGTAAATTATTGTCTAAGTACCATTTTTTGATGCATAAAACATTTTTTAATGCACAATTTTTCTTATGATAAACACAATTATAAATACACTCGGGAAGACAATATTTTTTAAACAGCTCTTTTAAATTTGGTGCACCTTTCTCACCCAAATCTATAATATTACAGTCTAAACACAAATTTTTAACCCATTCAATCTTTTCCATACCCTTTACAAAGACAGTCTTATCTTTTATGTGGTTGACAATAAGTCTTTTAAATTCTCTGTAATCGACATAACCCTCATGCCACATAATACCAAAAGTATTTTCTATCCATCGTGTCTGTCTCTTTTCATTTTCCTCTAATTTAGAAAACGAAAATGGTGGTTTTATTAAAAAAACTTGTGTGTACTCTGGCGTACAGTATGCAAATTCTTTAACTATAAATTTATTTTTGTTTGATTTAAACCCTTGAAGATCTACGAATACATAATTCTGCATTATGAAATTTTTTTTGTAATATTACTTAAAGGTTTATATTCCACAATACTATCATTTAAAATCAAACAATAAGCGGAGGTTTGCTTTGGTATATCCGCTTCACACTCTAATTCAACTCGCACATCCACTGAACCGGTTTTTAAGGTTTCGTTTTGACGAGAACAGTCAATAACAAATAGAGGAGCTATATTTTTAAAATCTAACGGGCCAAGCAAGGGTGCTTGAACACGGTTATAATAAGACTGTTGAAATTTTGCATACTGTTCGTATAATATAGCATACCTCTCAGATGAAAAACTAACATCAAAACTCTCATACGGAAAGTAACTTGAATTTAAAAAAACTTTAACATCTCGCAAATTACAGTGATCAAAACATGTTATGTCTTTATTAGCTACATTTTTTCGCTCTGTTTTCAATCCAATTATAATGTAACGTGGCTTTTCAATTTGAGATGAGGTTTTAATAGCCCACGAATGTTTTGATGTTTCGGGCAAGAGCGGATATTCATACAGATCCCAGTTCCTAAACGCTATCTGAATAGCACGATCTTTTTCCAAGTATTTAAGTAAGCTTAATCTTTCTCGATCAGATACTTTAATATGAGGCATACGCCATACTATTTTAGATATCGTGATATTGTCTATGTATTCATTTGCATTTAGTTTAACGCTATTTAAATTTGTATTTGATCTTAAAAGAACAAGTTCATGTTTGCAATTAATGATAATTTTTGTGTAATCCTCAGCAAACCCGAGAATTTTGTTTAAAGGCACAGACACAGAAAAGGTTCCATGTGTATTTTTTGTACCATTAACATCCCATCCCCATAATTTAGACATCGAAGCCTCAAATTCATTCATAGATACAAGAGATTTCATAGTTGTTGTAACCCCTGCATTTTTAATTTTATCTATTTCGATTCCATTGAGTTCGTAACGAATATCTTGAAATAGATGAAGTATGGGGTTATTTGTAAAAAGAACACTATTAACCTTTGCTTTCGTTTCTCTATTAAATGCGGTTATAGTACCTTCTATGTATAAAGTGCTTGCTGATGGTAGCACGTAAAGATCTTGCTGGTTAATAGGTATACGTATTTCATCGTTGAAATTAAAACTTGTTACGTACGGCTTATACGAATGGTATTCAAAGCTCTCGATCGAGTTGTCAAAGGTAAAAGGTTCAGTTAAGTTCAATATACTCATTTTAATAGACCTAAGCTTTGCAGAAATTGTTTATTTTGTTTTGTAAGACGTACTTTAGGTCTTCTTTTCTTGATTGCTTGATGACTACTAGTATTTATTTTAAGTGTGGGTGAAGTTTTATTAAAGTCTATCATTTTTTCCTAAGGTGCAAATATATCTGTATCTCTTCACCCCGTAAATTTACTAAATTATTGTTAACGTCTAAAATTCTTATCGTAATTGAATTTAAACTATTTTGAGTAACAGGAAAATAAATTACGTTTTTTGGTGTTTCTATAATCCGATAACCAGGTGGCACATTAGGCACAAATTCGTGAATAATATGGCTAGGTTTTCCGTTAACAAATGATCCGCTATGTCACATTCAATGCGGACTATAGTTGTAGACAAAATGGAGACAGGATAAGGGGACTCTGTTAATATATTTGCTTGAATAGATTCTGTTCCGAAACCAAGTAAACTGCCGATAGAATTTTCTTTATTAAAATAAATGTTTTTAGTGCACTGAATTGATGTTTTTAAGGTATTATTATTGCACGTTAATGAAAGTGTACAATTTTGAAGATGTTCTTTAAGGTAATCTTCGATATCTTGAAGTTCATATGAACCTTCAGGAATTACAATTACTTTGTTTTCACCATAGTAGAATTTATTATTTCTGTAGTCTATATTGGGTATTGAATTAAAAGTCGATATATACAACAGTCCACACTCATATTCACCATCCAGTTGGAGAGCTGGTGAATGGTTTGCTATCAGTGTTGATGATGTTCCAGTTATAGACAAAGTGAAAGACATCGTGTGAATGATAAGATGTTTATTGTACAAAGGTATTTAACGATTACACCAATATTTTTTTAAGTATTTTAGACATAAATGACCACAATTTACGGTATTAAACTTTTGATACGTGTTATAGTTATAGTAAATATCATAACCATTTAAATACTTCTTTAATTCTAACGGAGGCTGAAGGTCACCATAACTATTAAAATATTCACAGTAACTGTTATCTTTGACATAGGCTACCCAGTGAGTTCCATTGTTTATAGAACTGTCCAAGTTAACAATTCCACATTCTACTTTTTTAGGACGCTTTGGTAAACTGTCTCTCATATAAACTCCGCGAAAATGGGGAATATCTGATGAGTGTTTTAAAATGTCAATATTTGAAAGAGCGCGTCTGGGTAACCTCTCATTTAGTTTTTTGAAGTTTTTATACATAAACCTTTACCATTTTTATATGGTTTAATATGTAAACCTTTCCCTAAAGCAATAGATTCCATCATCTTGTTATGGCGTTCCGATTCAGCCAAATTTTTTTGAGCGGCTTTGTAATCACCTACAGCTTTAGCGATCCCAGCAGCTCCTCCAGCTAACGATCCTAATGCGGAAAGACCGGCAAAGATAGGTATTAGCGGTAATAAACCCCCAGTTTTCGGAATCGGTATTAAGCGCGGTATCTGTACCTTATTGTTATTAGCAAAAATTTTTTTTGCCGCTGTAAGTGCTCGGTCAACTATTGAACCTTTTGCCTTAGGTTTCTTTTTTATTTCACTGCGTATTTTAGACACAAACCGTTTAAATGGTTTTATTCCTGCACCGCTTTTCATTTTTGATTTCATTACTTTACTAACCAACCATGAAGCTATTTTTTCTCCTCTTCCTACATCTTTTGACTTTGTTCTTTGCTTAGCCATTTTATAAAGTTCTAAATCAGCACGGTGTCTATCAGCTAAATTAGGATATTTATCATAAGCTATGTCGTGTTTCATACATGCATTATCTAACGCATTAATTCCTTTATCACCTCTTTGCAACCTTTTGCGCAATTTCGTACCCGGCCCGCAATAGTTATAGCCAGGTAAATGTAATTCAAATGGTAAATTATTAATAGCACTATTTAAAAGTCCTCTCCCTTTCATATCCCTTAAGATAATGAGAAATTTTATCCAGAGAAATATTAATATAGTTATACAATAGCGTTTCTATCAATCCAACAGTTTTCGCTATCATTTAGCCCTAACCACTTAACATACAGCTTTCTACCCCTTTTTTTAATTATTTTCTCTATAAGATAGACATGTGGGTACTTCGTTTTTTGAAGTTCTTCTTCGTAAAATGTACCAAGTATAATGTTATTCCGTTGATCTTCAATGTGATACGTTACAGGTCTAGTATTATTCACACGTTTGATTGTAAAAAGTTCTGTAGACCAATTAGGTGTATAACCCTTAGAAAATACACTTTTATACTTGCTTATACGTACACAATCTCCAATATTAAATTTATTTAATTTATAATTTATATTAGATTGCGATTTATCGATGTTATTTTTTACTTCGATTTCATTTGCGAAAGTTACATCAATAGGTTTAAATTTTGTTGTGCGATGTATAGTTTGGTTATAAGATCTGACTATGTCATCTAAGGGTTTACCAAGCCATTTATAGTTGCCAACGAAACTAAAGTATTTGTAGAGTTTGAGCTTAAGCGTCTTTATCAACCTTTCAACAATAGAAGCCTTCTTAATTGAATACGTTGAGTAATGATTTATCTTCAATAATTTTAAATAACCATCGAATTCATTATTGTAGAATTCTTTCCCAAGGTCTGTTTGTAAGTTTCTAGGTCTTCGAATAGTTGATTTTATAATGAAGCTAAATGCATTTTTTACGTCTTTTTTAGTTTTAGATTTTATAGGTGTACACCAAGCATACTTTGAAAAGGTATCAATTACCGTTAATACATATTTATATCCTTTGTTAATAGTGTGTAATTTCTGTAAATCGATCAAATCAGCTTGCCATAAATCATCGATTCCTTTTAGTACAACAGATCGTCGTTTAAAATTCCTTCGCGCTGATCGATGGATCTCGTTTACTACTTGTTGTTTCGTCATGTTTAATTTTTTTCAAAATCTGATCTATCTCCTTCTTTGTATAAAAGTTTAGATGTAACTGAAATACTATTTGTTCAATCTGATCATTTATAGTTTTAAACAAAGAGTCCAAATACTTCTTCTCGTACATGTTCTTAATATAATTGTCAACGTACTGTTTATTTACTGCATCGTCAGGTGATAAAGGCTTCGCGACTCCTTTTAATTGTGAAGATTGTAAATCAAAGTGACCTGCTTCTGTACGAAACAAGGCTTTGTACTTGAATTCAGACATATCAGTAGCTCTCAAACGTTTATGAACATGGTGTCCAAATTTGTCTATATTCATTTTATTTGTACTTGGAAGTCAAACCTTAACTGTTAGAAAATAAAAAGTGTATTCCTTTATATATTATTTATTTATGAAGCCTGCTTCACGTAATTCTTCAATTATAGATATAATTTCGTTATCTAACCCTGTGTTACCGGCATCTCGTGATGCTATAAGCAATTTTAATCTCTCTACTAATTCGTTTGGATCATCCCAATACACATAAGAGATGTCTCTTTTTACTTTTTTCATTGATGGCAAACCATCACCGGATACATATATTTCTTCACTTTCTGTGCGTTGTTTGGATAATTTGAAAAGAGGTTTTATGATGTATAAATATTTCATGCCCTTATTGCTTTTTATTGGCTTATTGGAATCGAAATCACGTCTATGTGCATTCGTTTTTAATAATAAGGCTTTATATAATCGTTTATCGTCTTCAGTTACGACATCTAAATCAGGTACTTTTTTAAACAATAAATCGTTCAAACCTGGTGTTAAACAATACTTTCCTCTCCCTATTATGAGTTCTCCATTACTCACAGAAATAGGATAAGATCCAAGCATTAGTTTGCCGCGATCCATTCGAATACCAAAAGGAATGTTCATGTTTAAATATTGTTTTTGCCAAGCAGGATCATCGCGGGGAGAAGCATACGAGTCTGACGTTTTGAATGAAGCATTATTTGATGTATCAGAATCATTTTGGTTAACACTTTCGTCTGACGAGACATCATCTCGACTAGAATTGCTGTCATTTAATTCATCTTCACTGTTACTTAAATCGGGTTCCGGCGACTTTCTCTTTAGACTTCCTTTATTTTCATTTTCAGAGCTTAAATTTTTCAGTAATGTTTTATTTATAAAACTTTCCCTCTTTCCATTTTCAGAAGGACTATATTTCAATGTTTTTACCGATTTATTCCATTTAAATCCATCGTTATCGAAATCTGTGTCACGGACATTCACATTGTTACAATTATGTTTCGCCATTTCATTAAGAGGATCTGTGATCGGTTTTAACATTGTTTCCAACATCATATTATTGCTAGATTTAACATCACGAATGAGCTTAACTTTTTTTCTTACGGCTTCTGCAGATCGAAGCACTTTTTGCTTAAACAATTTCTCCTCGTTCATGTTTGGGTTCATGTCCGATCTAGGCGGTTTCTTTTTATCTATTAAGTTTCATGTGCAAATACTATTCTTTATGTATTCATTTAATCTAGCACAATAAATGTATCAAAACCTTTCCTATAGCATCCAGAATTTCTATTACAATCTTTATTTATAACTAAGTAATTGTAAGGCATGCTCCATACTTGTCCACACATTTCACGAAACTGAGGCCACGACATATCGCTTCCTACGTGTTCGTCATAAACATGACGTAAATTAACATCATCTTGTTTAAAAAGAATTATTAAATTGGCATTGTCTCTTATTAGTTGTTTAGGTATTTTACTATATGTTTGATTCAGATAAAAGCTATCTATATTTTTATGTCTTCCCATTGCAAAGTAATCCCGCATATTATTTTGATTTTCACATGCAACATCATCAAATATCATGATTGAATTAATGTTAGCTGCATGAGGACTTAATATTTCATCGTTTTCACTATATTTTTGAAATGAAACTGTGGGAACCAAGTTTAAAACTTGTTCTAGAAATTTATACATAGGTTGAAATAAAGTTTTAGAGTAAACATAAACATTTTCAAAGCGTAGACCTTGTTTATGTAGCAGCAAGCCAACTATTAAATTCGTTTTTCCACAGTTAGACGGTCCACATATTATACAGCGAATAGTATCAGGTAAAAGTAAGCCATGTCGAAAATAGCGTTTATTGTGTGAAGAGCAAACTATATCTAACTGCAATCTCTGAGGTTGTTTAATAAACCTCATGCTACAACTAGGTACGTGCGACAAACTTGAAAGGCTTTCAGTAAATAATATAATTTTATAAGCTTTAGGGTATATATTTAATAATTCGATCTTTACTTTTAAGGTCAGATCAGTGGACTGTCAGGATAAAATTCATCAGAAACAACCTTATCGATGGCATTTTTCATGTATGCGATTTAGAGGTTTACAGACGATCGGAATAATTTATTGTGAACGACTGGCTAGACTTCGATTGCAACGGGATGCTAACGTATAAACCATCGTCTTTCACTTACGAACGTGTTAGGTTCCGTCACGAAAATTTTGCTTCTGGGTCAGATGATCGGAATAATTTATTGGGAACGACTGGCTAAACTTCGATTGCAACGGGATGCTAACGTATAAACCATCGTCTTTCACTTACGAACGTGTTAGGTTCCGTCACGAAAATTTTGCTTCTGGGTCAGACGATCGGAATAATTTATTGGGAACGACTGACTAGACTTCGATTGCAACGGGATGCTAACGTATAAACCATCGTCTTTCACTTACGAACGTGTTAGGTTCCGTCACGAAAATTTTGATTCTGGGTCAGACGATCGGTTATCTATTGGGAGATTCTGACCCACGAGCGCGGAGGGGAGCAGAGCGACCCGTAGCGCGGTGGAGTGGGGCAGAATCCCCAATAGATAACTACTGGCAACACCCAACATTTATGGGAGTGGGAGAATTGCCGCCGTTTTAACACTTTTAAAAACTCTTTTAACCTTAGCTAATCAAACCACGGCACGCACTATCACGAGCCCGTGCCGAATGGAGTTTAAGTGTTTGAAAATTGTGTTAATTCAAGAGTGTGTAAAAGTGACATCAAAGCGGGGTAAGTTTGATATTTTTTCTATTAGCCCGATGTTAACTTTTTATTACTTCTTTTCCTCCTCTTCTTCTTTTTATTATTAAGGGACGAGGTAGTTGAGGTACAGGTCTGTAACTACCAATCCAGTATAAGAATCCCCATAATAATAATAATCCACGAAGCGTGATTCAAACATTAGGCAATTAGTTGCGTGGCGTCAAGTATGTCCTTAGGCGCGTCTGAAGAGATTTTGCGCCTCTGGTAAAGCTGCTACACACTATACCAGCGGCCAGGCCGGCCGATTACCGCTCGGGTATGCCGCTGGCATAAGGCCATAATGGTGGTGGGTTCGTGTGGGATGTCCCAGAGCTTATTTTGGCCGCACCGCATACTGTGTTATTATTAAGTAGGTACCTACCTATAGAAATTGTGAGCGCTGATTTTAATTGTTTTTCTTAAATTTCAGCTCTAACCGTTACCGCCCGCATCGTAACACCATCATTGCATCGACGGTCAAAAATTTGACCTTGACTATAAACGGAATTCTTCTATGCACTAGGTACGTATTTAATTATTATATAATCGTTTTTTATTATTTTCCAATTCAGCATATTTTAAAATAGGGATTCCCAAGGTCTCGTATTCGTAGTCACTTTTATAAAGATCTTATTATATCTCGGTTGCGTTAAGTTTGCACCTGATCTGTATATGATGCTAAGGAAACCAGGTACAAACAATAGCTCAACCGGTTAATATGTAAAAGTTGGGATTAAGTCTGCATAAAGAAAAACCACTCTCTCCTTCCTGCATTTCGGTGTACCAAGTCATGTTCTTTCTACGAAACAGCATTTTTTTTTGCATTTACAAAGATGACTCCATATTAAAGTTGTACATAATAATGGATTTAATTATTTATATATTTATTCAAATGACAAAACATTAGTAATATGGATTGATTATAGTATATTATTTTATGTCTACACTTGGCCATAAATCGGCTCTTTCCTTACGCGCAGCGTGCGGAAAAAGCCAATTTATGGCCAGGTGTGGCATAAAGGTTTTAGTCTATCGTTGACCTTGAATTTTAAAACTGCTGTTCACTCATTCGTGTTTTAAGATATGGCAAAACAGCCGTGTTCGTTTGGCCGTTAGTCCAAATTCGTACGTCCAAATGTAGAAATTGTATAGAAAAAAATAAAAATACCTAACAAAGATAATACTTATATTACAGGCGTTGAAGTAAAGAACGAAGTGGATGCAAAAGTGTAGGAAAAGAAAAACAAGAGAAAAGTACAGTGCAAGTAAGTAGTTATGCCATAGCATAGCAGTAGAGTGTATGTACCTACTACATGCACTACCTACCTACACTACTATAGCTTGGCAACTTCGTTGGTGACACTCACATGTGTGCTTTTTGTTATGTGCAGCCGTATCTACTTATACCTTACCCAGTTTGAAGCGAGCTCTTCTACTTGAGACTACAATACCATTGAGTGGTTAACCACAAATTATGATAATGAGCTTGTAGTAAAAGAAGATAATAAACGCCTTGGAAGGTTAATATAATTTTTCTACTTTATTTTTTTGGACAATAGACTAGACTACAAAATACACTAACAGAATAATGGCGATCATAACATTTGTTGCATTTCATTTCCATTTCAAACCTACTCGACAAGAAATAAGGTTGAAAATTCGATATACATACAGTCTACTTCTAACCTTTTTTTTTGTAAGTATTTGGTTGGCGGTTCGAGAACAAAAGTAGATAATAGCATTGTATAGATACAATGCTATTGTAAGTACAGGTAAGTGGATGAGCTCTCTTCAAACTGGGTAAGGTATACACAAGTTACCGCCAACACGAACGTCTGCCTGCGGAGGCTGCCTCCGTCGGTCGCCGTTCGTGTTGACGGTAACTTGTGGAAGTAGTTACGGCTGCACATAACAAAAAGCACACATGTGAGTGTCACCAACGAAGTTGCCAAGCTATAGTTAGTACCTATAAAGCAGTAAATAAGGACGATTTTGAATTGCGGCTTCATGCTAGAGTCTGTGCGGAAAGAGAATAGGATTTAGATTTGGGAGCGCTAATGCTTTCCTACCGTATTTGCAAAAAAAAATGCCATACTGGTTAGGTTAGTTCCGGTTTTCTCCACGCCTATTCTCTTTCCGCACAAACTCTAGCAGTGGTTTACTTATTGACGTATACAAAGGACAGCTAAGCGAGCGCGCAGACGGTTCCAAGGCTTTGGCGGTAAAAATACCGCCAAATCAGTGCCAGTCGGCACTGATTTGCTGCATTTTTTGTTACGGGGAAAATAGTTCCGAACTGTTCGGATGGTGTGGGGGCTCATAAGGACCAGGTTTCAGAATGACCATGCAAGTAAAAGGTCTAATTTGCATCAGGTCTTAGTTGTAAAATGCCAAAGCATGTAAAACGTCCTATTATTAAAACGACTCTGTATAATATGAACTTAGTTGCACTAAGTACGTCTTGTTTTCATAATCATAACTGCGAAATATACAAAACACCTAAGGCCTAATATGTACAAAGTTTTAGTTGCAAAACGTCTAAAATTAACGAATGACAAGGAAGTGACAAATAGGAATTTATTAACAGTTATATATACCCTTGTCATGCAACCACGACATTTTGCTGCCTAGACGTTTTAAATTCAAGACGCACTTAGTAGCTATTTAGACAAAATGCATAATGTGTCATTTTACAACCAGTTCATGATAAAACCTGGTCTTAAAGCAATGTCATTTCAATAGTCATTTTGTTTATTGAGACATGATGCAAGTAGGACCATTTGTTTATTTAGTCTATATGCAATCTAGTCCTTGTGAGCCTAACCCGCCTATCCTTTCTTTTGAAATCATTGCATATACTACAGGGTGGTTTTCTATAATCTGTACATATTAAAAGGGGTGAAATTTCAGCCAATTTTATCGGTAAAACTGATTTTAATTTTTGTTTGTGGTCATTCGTTTTTTTTTTACAGATTTTTAAACTTTCAATGAAATTTTCGGCAGAACATTTGTTTGCCGCGGTATAACTTTTGATCTAATTGCTTCAAATTGTAAGAAAAAATTGCAGGATCATGGCAATAGACACGCTATTTAGTAGCAATAACAATAAACAACCGATTTGAAGAAAAAATCCTCCAAAAAAATTATAATTGCGGAAAACGGTTGCAAGCTTCATTTTTTTTTTACGGAAAACACTGTTTTTCTCGAAAGTTTGTGAATATTGTGACCATTTTTTCATGCTTATTTTCGTTTAGCACTTAATTTTGATCTTAAAACATTTTTTTCTTACAGCTTTGAACAATAAGATCAAAAGTTATACCGCGTCAAACAGATGTACTGCCCGAAATTTCATAGAAAACAGTAAAAATCCGTAAAAAAAATTTTTTGCCCAGAAACAAAAATTAAAGTCATTTTTACCGATAAAATTAGTTGGAATTTCACCCCTTTTAATATGTACAGATTATAGAAAACCACCCTGTATATTGCTACGACCTTATTGACCACTATTGCAATATACAACATGTGGTCTGTACTAGGAGCAAATAATTAAAAAGTAGTTAGTGCTCCTCAAACGGAAAAACATTTGTTCAGCGATCTCAAAACAACATATTTTTTAAAAGTTATTGAACAAAAGTTTGGTTTTAATTATTTGCTCCTATTACAGGCCACATCCGGTATTATAACTATAAGAAAGAAAGAAAAATGGTTAGTAATTTATTTTTCCATAAAGACAGTAGGTATTGATGACTGACGACCTGTAAGTATTGAAAATGTAGTTGCAGATTCGCAGTTGCTATTAGTAATATTAGTTAGCAATTAGATATCGTCGCCACCATGCCAAACTTACATATCTGTAATTTTTGTGAACTTGGATTTTAGACCTAAACCTATATACAGGTTTAGGTCTAAAATCCAAGTTCACAAAAATTACAGATAGGTATGTAAGTTTGGCATGGTGGTGACGATATTTATGCCACACCTGGCCAAAAAGTGGCTTTAGCGCTACGCGTACGGAAAAAGCCGCTTTTTGACCAAGTGTCGCCATAAAATGATGTACACAACACGGGAGGTAATAAAGAAAGCCCTCGATCGTATATTTACGTCCCTCGCTTACAGCTCGGGCCGCAAACATCTGTGATCTCGGCTTTTCTTTATTTTACCACCCTAGTTTTGTGATGTACTATTTCGTCTGTTTTAAAAAATGTTTAAGGTTACATTACTCACATTATTTTCATTTTACAGGTTTTAAAAAAAGAGATGTAGCGACGGCAACGTGTATATAATAAACCAAACAAGAGTAAAGTATACAAGTAAGTAATAATATAAATTGCCTTAGTAGTGTCGGTAGTCTAGTAAAAGTAGGTTAGTAGATTAAGATTATGCGTAGTGGAGTATAATCATAAAACGAAACGTAACTGTTAATGATTATTATTGATAATTCTCTACAATTTTAAACATCGTTTGCTAAATTGATGATTACGATATAAAAAAGAATCCGATATTTTTACGACAGAAACTTGACTGACTGACGTTTAATATAATAGGTACTTACACGATATTCTTCTATAATCAGTCTAAAAACGATGTTCATAAACATCCATTTAATTACAACCCTTCCATTACAGTTTGCTATCTAAATTAGTGGAAATTGTAATTAACGACTAGGTATTATACCTATATCTCAGATGTCGCCAAAAACCAATTAATACTTACTTAATTACGATACTTAATTTAATCAAATGATGGAGGTATGGATGCAAGTTCAATTACAGTGTCGCTGTCGAAAAAGACGATGCGTATAGTAATAACTCCACGGTGAGTTCTGCAAACCTGCTTTCCTGACGCGCAATTCAGGACCATGGGCAGACCGCATGGCATCACAGGCAAGTCACATAAGGGCCGCGGCAGAGGGACGGGGCACCGAGTGGTATAACTGCTTCATGGTAATTTCTACTCCTATTCTACACTAAACAGCGCGTATCTTCTCGAGTGCAGCTCGAGAAAAAACTCAGAACAGGCCGCACGGCATCACAGTCACGTCACAGCAGTTCGGAGAGACCGGAAAGCATCTGATATAACTTCTTCACAAGTTTGCCTGTGTAACGTATAAAAAAGTCTTGTACCTATTTCAGATATTTCAACGCAGGGTATGGCAGGAGGTCATGCTCTCATCGCGTTTTTAACTACAACGAATCTCAAAGCGGAATCTGTTTAAGAAACCGCTGACACTCTTGGAGACTATTTGATTTTGATTAAATATGTAATTCGTGAAAATAATGATCACAGCATGGTTTGATATATCTCCATTAGTTATAGTAAGTAGATATTTAGTGTCTTGTCTGTCAGTGGCGTAGCGTCATACGTACGTACGATGTTAAGTAATAGTACATTACACAACTAGGATGGTAATACAAAAAAAGTCCGAGATCACAGAAGTTTGCGGCCCGAGCTGCCAGCGAGGGACGTAAATATGCGATCGAGGGCTTTCTTTATTACCTCCCGTGTTGTGTACATCATTTATGTCTACACGTGGCCAGAAAGCGGCTTTTTCCTTACGCGCAGCGTGCGGAAAAAGCCACGTTATGGCCAGGTGTGGCATAATATAATTTTGCTTTTAAACTCAAAATGGAGTCCTTTTTTAGATTTTTTTATGAGACTTTATGACTATGCAAATTATATCCATGATCCTTGTAGTCGTACCTGTATTGATATGTTATAGGTACACTTGTATCTTATATAGGTACTTCGACAAATCTAGCCAAGTCAAGCAAAATATGTTATACACTTCGATGAAACATGTTTTACCGTAAGTACCGTAGTTTACCGATGTTGTAGTCGTATATTGATATAGTGCAGGGGACCACCAATTAATTTCCTTAGCGGTTCGATTCTTAAAATCGCGGTCCGTTTTTTAGTAACAGTAACTTGTATTGTTGAGTACGTTACGTACTACGTAGTACTTAGTAATACCAGTTACATGTTTCCGTAAAGACCGCCCAAAATAGGTCAACGGTCCGGGTCCTATTTGGTGACCCCTGTATAGTGTAAAAAGTAGTTAGTTTTTGTATAAATTATGTGCTGTAGACGTAAACATTTCCCAATTCCGAGTTTCATTCCGAATTCTTTATTAAAATCTCCAAATACCATAGTAAACTGTCATTAAGAAGTGAAGGTGACTAAAGTCTGTCGGATTTTCATACAAGCAAAAGACTTTTTCAGATTTCTCATGGTGTTTCGCGCAGACAAAATGTATCAAGCTACATTTCAATTATAATTAATGCCGTGGAATCGAATGATGCCTTGTGTGAATGTGTGTGTCCTTGTGTTTTTATGGAAAACCGACCGACTCGAATCACCTTAATTAACTAAATTTTATTTTAGATAAAATGCTTTTGGATTATGAGATTTTAATATCAGAGTTAGTATTTACCTTGGAATCTATAGTTAAGTGCATAGTATAGTTTGATGAAGCATGCTTTAGTGTACTTAGTTTTTATTTTCTTAAGTTGTTACAAAAATAAAATGCATACTCAACTTCACTATTGTACATGTTGCAGGGATATGATAAAAACTGGTATTTGACCAAATCCGTCAGGGATCAACGCCCGGGATATGTTAAAATAATAACGTTTGGTCAATCTCTGTTTTTATAACTTCCTTGCGATATACATATTAAAGTCCATTTTAATCCAATTTATTATCTGAACCTCAAAACCTATGACTAGTAAATTAGGCGATTTTGATATGTATCAAGTATCAACACAGTTTAGAATTTTACTTTTTTGTTTCTGCTTTTTACATTAGAGCAACACGGCTCGAGGAGCTATTCTTTTCGAACTGGGTTACTACGCTGCGATGTGGGTCATAAGATGAAAAAACAAGTTATTATTTTTATTATTTAATTAATTTTAATTATATTAAATACCTGTAGCTACTTCTCAACTAATATCCCAGTATCCTGTGGCTCATTCCCTGGTAAGAGCTAACGCGAGTCACGATTTTATTGCGTGTTTAATCTCAAAATGCAAATTTAAGTGTAAATGTATCTCTAAAGAAGTGTGACTTGTAATCTCTAGCTATATTGACACTTAAATTTGTAAAAAAAACACGCAATAAAATCGTAACTCTCGTTACTTTCACGTGGAATGATGATCCCTGTCGTCTAATATGGAAAATACTTGTATCATAAGATAGTGTGGTATTATATCAATGTATTACAGTTCAGTGTGTCACGTCATTGTTCTGACCCATTACGCCCGAGGCTCGTGTTGCTCTAAGGAAACAACTATAACGTGAACTTCTTGGTAATGCCACATAAGCGATACCCATAAAATTTTGCACAATGGTTGTTGAAAATTTGACAAATGTAGATGATTGTTTAAAAAAATTATAAAATTTTATTCAAATCGCTTCTGTAGCGTGGCCAGGCCAGGGATGGAGTATCACATAAACAAATGCTTTATGATTGTGGCTCAACCTTTTCTTTAAAATGTTTATTACTAAGTTTTAATTGGTTCATATTTTTAGGATGCCAAGAAAACCAGCAGTCCCGCACACCGTACTTATTAACGCGTTGGTTACTTTCAAAAATGAAATAACCGACGCCCAAGGCAACATTTTGGGACCAACGGGTGAAGTTTGGAAGCAGTTGGCTTCCTCTTTAGATAACAAGCTAACGCCGAGATACTTGTATCAATTTGTTAAGCAAGACCGGCACGATTCAAATAGTCACCTAGGATTCTTGCCGCCTGCAGGCGTAAACGCAACGTGCTCTACAGATGGGGATTCAACTGGGTCATCAGTATCCATGGATATAGATGAGCCAGTTGAAACCGTCGTGCAGCCCCTTAAAACTTTTTCCGTCGTGTTTTCAACAGAAGAATGGCGGAAAATCAAGCCTATTCAGGCCGTATACAAACGGAAAGACCGGGTAGGTACTCGAGTGCGGGAGGTGCTGCCACAAAATAGCTGGGCGGATGTTTTAGTCGCCAAATTGTGGGAGTCGCACAAAATACCTTGCCCGTACACAATGACCCGAGGTCAAGTGTCTTGTGGTGAGGACACTGAATATATCAAAATATTCGCTAAGTGCAAAGAGTGCGGTGCATCGGCCACGGGAGTGGTACTTGTTAAGCCTGTAGAAGGCGAAAGCGTATCACTCTCGTGGCGTGCACCGGACACGAGATCTGTGCCTCACCACAAGACACGGTGGCTCTCAGGGTCAGTGCGGAAACACATAGGGCTTAATCTCCAAAAAAATAGTGCTAGCGCATATAGGCGGGAGTTGGCCTTTCTCACTATGGACCAAGGCGACCTGAAACCACCAAGGCTGTGGACGTCCGAGGTGCTGAGGAAGGCCAAACAAGAAGGAAGAGAAGATGTCTTGGACATAAAAGGGGATAAAAACCCAATACAAAATTTAGTTAACTTGAAGTACTCTGGTAGGTACGCCGGCTGTATTCACGATATTGGTATCGATAAATTTTTCGCGCATTATTACACTGCAGCGCAACTGCTACTGTACAAACGTCACAGCAGACGAAATTACGTCAAATTGTCTGTGGACGCCACAGGTACCCTTGTAAAAAAAATATATACAACGGGGGAGCATATGTCAGGCCACATTTTCCTATATCAGGGTATAGCGACCATAACAGGCAACCACCAAGACACAGTAAATTTGCCCGTGTGTCAAATGTTATCCGAAAAGCACGACACAAACAGCCTCGTATATTGGCTGAACGAGTGGCGCAGAGCCGGAGCACCCGTGCCAAATGAAATAGTCACAGACAATTCCGCGGCTCTAAAAAGCGCTGTGGCACGGGTGTTCGCAGGCACCGAATTGAAACATTATAAGGACCAGTGCCATAAGTATCTCACAGGTAGCACGAACTTGCCGAAGTGTTATCTCCGGCTAGATGTTGCCCACTTTATAAGTTCGGCCGCAAGGTGGCACATCTGGTCGGAGAAGAGCAAGCATAGGTTGAAAACGTTTTACTTGAGATGTTTGGGCATCCTAATAGATGCCCAAACATTTCAAGATTTTGAACAATGGTTTCGCGATGTATTAGTGGTGGCTCTATCTCCTTGCGAGCGAGATAGTGCTGGCAACGTTCTTCCCATGGAAGAAAGCCTATCTCGCCTCGCGAAGGCAATGAGTAACACCGAGATTCCCCTTGCGGAATCGGAGCCAACGGCAGAGTCTCTCCCGCCATGTCTGGCAAATGATATGGATGAGGAGTCTGGAATGACAGATAAATGGGTGAAGTCTGTCAAAGAGTCCATTTTGACCGTCGATGACCCTGACGGACGCCCTAATCCATATTATTTGCCAGAAGTGGCAAAAGAATTCTGCCGTTTGGCCGGAGATATGGCTTTATGGTCTAATTTCATGGCTGATGCTTTTGGTTCTCCTTTCAAGAGAGGCTCTTCAAGTCCAGTAGAAAGTTACTTCTCGGACTTGAAGTGCAACGTCTTGAAAGGAGAATCAAGACCATTAAAAGTCGATACCTTTATGGCTATCCATATCAAAGGTATCGAAGGCGCTTGCCGAATAGGCGGAAACTTTGATAGGGATAGCCCTAAAGAGATGAACATTAACGATTCCGTAATGGAGGATCTCAATGCTGTTGAAAATTGGCGAGGTAAAGCCAGCACTAATACAAAAACCAAATATTTGACCGCAATCCCTGGGGCCGAAGATGCCATCATGGCAAACAATTTAGAAGCGTGTCGCACAACGCGAGCGGTTTTAAAGAACGGCACAGGAAAGCCTATCACGAAAGCAGATGGCACAGTTTTAATAATAACAAACACGTGTTGTTTTGACTCTCTCTGTCATTTGGTAGCGAACTCATATGTATTCTTTGAGCGTTATCGCCTCCAAATGACAAAAAGTCAAAACAAATTTATCAAGACGGTCAGGTTGCTTGTTCTGGAAGGAACCAGTGATGCCACGTATGCCTTACGCGCCGATACTCTAGCTGCAGTCTTGGACCCCAGCCAACTTCAAATGCCAACAACCAGAAGACGCACACTGGGACTAGAGTACGACGCGTTCGGCAACGTCGGCACTTTGTTAAAAAAGATTATCCAGCCACATGTGTCATTAGAAATCACATGTGACGAAGAAGTGAGTCATAAAATGTCTAAATTACTTTTAGACCCAGATTCAAGAGTCCTTACCAAACATGGTATTTCAGCTTTAAAACAGAGTCTAGAAACCAGAGTCCACAAATGCCAGCACTGCACCACGACCTATGGGTGCCATATTTTTGTAGACGTGGAATTCTTGTCGTCGAAATCTTTTCCAAGACGTACTTCAAGTACAGCTAGGCTGTATAGCCTGGACGAATTGCCGGAGGAATTATGTCTTGGAAAAGATACATTCCGTCTATCTGGTGTTGTGCACTACAGTGTCTACCATTACGTAGCTTATTGCATAACTTCAACGCATCAGTGGCAGAAATTCGACGATTTGAATCCCAAGGAAGCAAATGTGCCCGCGGCTACAAAAATATGGCCCTCTGTGCTTATGTATGTCAAGGTTTAATCAGGATAACGGATTGAAACGATGTTTTTCAAGAATATTTGACAAGCAGTGAACGTTTTCGGATTGAAACGATGTTTTTTCGAGAATTTTTGATAGGTAGTGGACGTTTCCGGATTGAAACGATGTTTTTCCGACAATATTTGATAGGCAGTGACCGTTTTCGGATTGAATCGATGTTTTTCCGACAATATTTGATAGGCAGTGACCGTTTTCGGATTGAATCGATGTTTTTCCGACAATGTTTGATAAGCAGTGACCGTTATCAGATTGAAACGATGTTTTTCCGTCAATGTTTGTTAGGCAGTGGCTGTTTTCGGATTGAAACGATGTTACTCGTATTTCGAGAATACATATAGTTTCTTGTGGTATTTCTACTCTACAGTTGTAACCATATAAGAATGCATTTTCGATAACGTTTGACGGGAAGAGTCAATAAAATACATAATTTACTTAGCTTATATGCAATGTAGTTTTTTGCGGTGTTTCTTCTCTACGGTTATAACAAGGTATAATTGCTTTTCCAATAACGTTTGACAGGCAGGCAGAGTAAATAAAATACGTAATTTACTCTACTTTATGCAATTTAGTTTTTTGCGGTGTTTCTTCTCTACGGTTATAACAAGGTACAATTGCTTTTCCGATAACGTTTGACAGGCAGGCAGAGTAAATAAAATACACAATTTACTCGACTTGTATGCAATTCAGTTTCTTGCGGTGTTTCTTCCCTACGGTTGTTTGTTAGTGTTACTGGGTACGGTTGCTTGTTACGGTTGCTGTTTCTTTTTTGTTACAAGGGTACCTGTTCCGTCACTTAGGTGACACGTGGCTATGTCTTGACTTTAGTAACCAAGGTCTGTCAACTCTAGAACAATTATTGGCAACTTGTACTTTTGCATTGTGTATTATGGGGGACGAGACATTGTGTTTGTTTTTATTTAAATACCAAATATTAAGGGATATTCGGTATTAAATAGAAACAAACATAATTTCTTATAACGTCCAATATAAATATAACATTTAAAAACCTCGCCATAATTTTGACAAGTTAGTTCAATGCTATAACACGGTGGCGCTAGTAGTAGTATGAACGCAAGAACCGGAAGCGACATTTTTTTTATATGGAGTTACCATTCTTCTCTTGAGTACCTATTATATTCCTATATATAGTAACATTTAGGTACGCTACGCCGGTCCGTAAGTTGCATTTATCGCGTACGTTTTTGCCGGCTCAGAAAGCAGAATTTTCTCTTTAATAAAATTGTTAATGCCAATAATGTTTTCATAAGACCTACCAGAGTACTTTTTTCTACGAACCATAGGTTAATCGCTTTTCTTCTTTTCTTAGCAAAACTAGAGTAAGCGCAGCAACAACTAAAACTCCCATTAGGTACTTAGTTCGATCACCACACAATAATGATACCTAGATGAAACCAACTTTACTCCGCTCAGTGAAAAATCTCAAGTGACCACTAATGGCTTGTAGTCATCCATTAAGTTAGGACAAAATTAATCAAGAACGGGGGCAGTTAGTTCACGTCAGAGTACAAAAATATCAACATTTTTGTCCCCCTCTGGCTCCCCCTCTCTCGCTTTCGCCTTTGTTATTTCTGCACTATTAGGAGAAACGTAACCTAGCTTAACGTTTTCATACTTTGCGACTCTCACAGTTAGGTGTCCACAGCACCCCCGTTACCCGAGGTAGGGAATGCAATCTCGAACCCAGATTGACAATTCGAGATCTCGTCCAAAAAATCTCTCATCCATCTTAAGATTGAATCTCGAGAATTCGCGAGATCGAGATTGCATTCCCTAACCCGAGGCCTGTTCTATTGCGTTTGCAAGAGCAAAAATCATAGCCTTATTTTTTTTCTTCACCGTACTTGAGTAAAAGGAATCCTATAACCATTGTATTGCATATTGTGACAAGTCACAACAATATACCTAACTTCGTTTGAACACTTCGACTCGACTCATGAGACTATAACTATCTTCTTTTATGTTCTATCACTCGACTCTATTCTGTCCTTCCTCACATTAATATTGAAATAACCTTCATAATAAATCTAATATACCAACTAACAACTTTAAGAAACCAAAACCAATAAGAGATAGAAAAGTACATCGAAAAGTGTGTAACATTTTATTCATATTTAAACTCCATTGTTACAGCTGAAATAAGTAATGTGAAATAATTATGATTCAGTTACTTCCCTCAGTTCGTCCTCATAGTAAAGGCGGGCGTTCACACCTTATATAACCCATTAAGTGAATCAATATTAAGCACCCGCTTAATTCTGACTATTCTCGTTGCTTCCAAATTCCTTAAGTGTTTTTGTATTAAAAGAATCATAACAGTTTTATAAAACTTACACCAATTAATCTGCGCTTCATTTGATTTTAGGTACTAGGTTTTTTAATTATTCAAAATTTTCTTTGTTATTGCAATAAACAACTATTTAATATCCACTTATTAGGTAGAAAAAGAACTTTATGCCACACCTGGCCATAAAGTGGCTTATTCCGCACGCTGCGCGTACGGAAAAAGCCGCTTTCTGGCCAAGTGTAGACATAAAATGATGTACACAACACAGGAGGTAATAAAGAAAGCCCTCGATCGCATATTTATGTCCCTCATAGTTGTGTACTCGTAATGTACTAATAACTTCACTTTGTACGGTGCAATAAGAAAATTAAAGTATCGGTTATCGATACTTTAATGTGAACATTAAGACACAGTATGCTTTACCTATATTGTAAGATGCATCCATAGGTACGGGTTTCTTAATACAAGGTGTTTCATTGAACGTAATAAAACTAAGCAATTTCGGCAGAGAACAAAATGCACTAATTGATTTATTAAAATTCGTCATAATTAACTTTTCCTAGTTTGCTAACGAATTAAGAAATTACAATCTCGTAGTGTGGGCACCCCTCATGACGTCACGCTTACGTGACCTGTTTGTTTGTTATGACCAATAACTTCAATAATGTGTCAGAAATGCATGCATTTTATTCATAAATTATCGACCTAGTTAAGTAAAAAGGTAAGTTTTCACTACAAAATTAGATTCAAACTTTTTTCTTTTAACTTTAAGTAGGGTAACCACGATGAGACCAAAAAAATATGAATAATTAAAACAGTGATATTAATTAATTAAGATGACTTTAACAACACGAGACCTAGTACAGGGTTTTAGCACCAGGGAGAGGAGTTTAAAAAACATGAGTTGTATGACGTTCAATGAAACACCTTGTATAGGCCATTTGCTTATCTATCGTTCCTTAACATATTGTAAGGAAATTATGGTATGGATTTAGATAAAAGACAAATACTGTATCACATGTCACTGGTCGGGTACTGTTTTCAATGATATTATTTAAAATTCGAAACTATTCCGCTCACTTTTGGACGTATAGTGTCCAGCAACTTCTGGATGTTTACTGTCCAGCAACTTTTGGAATTATAATGACCAGCCGATTTTGAAAATTTGCGGTTTTGTTACTTTTGGAAATTCATGTAAATGTAATTTTGTATGTAACTTTGTCCAATAACTTATGTAAAATTCATGTGTTTAGTATCTGTGACGTTATTTTGTTCGGCAACGTTCTTTGCAGACTGTTCAGATAATTTAGTCACCTTGGTAACGTATATGTGGCAGCCAACTGGTTTTATTATCCATTTGGTTAACTGCCTAGCATTTTAGTTGGTGGCGACATAAATATATTAAATAGTAAGGTTAGCAGGAAAACGAACTTATCCCTGGAGGGATAAGTTTGCCTTTGTACATAACCATTGATCTTTGTACTGTTTCTGTATGATTTCAAGTGCAATAAACTGTTTACATACATACATACATTTATGACGTTGTTGATTGTACAGCCTAAGCACCGATTTTTATTTTTAAATGAACGCTGCAGAACATATGTGTAGGTATAAAGTTTTATCTCTATACTTTGCTTTAAATGATATCCTGGATAACCAGAATCCTTAACTTTATTTGGCAGCAGCCTGAAAGGAAAACACTCGCTTATACTGACTCGGATATAAGTCTGATTTTATCAGCATATCATTATCAAACACTCTGTACAATAATTACTGTATTTTCTTTACTATCACACTTGCGATTTGCGAGCGAGAGATGGGCGAGTTAGAAGAGAAGTTCCATACAAATGTCGCTCGCGGCAAGCTCGCAGCGAGTTCGCCGCGACTGGTTTTGTATGGAAACTCGCCCGCAGCTCGCTCACAAATCGTAAGTGTGATAAGGCTCTGAGAGCAGTCTGAAAGTAAGACATCGTCATCGGTATTCGTCATTAAGAGTGATTTTATTTTAATATTACATATTTTGAAATTACTTAGATCTGAAGAGTGTCTCTTCAAACGGGCTTATTTTTCCATGATTTTCATCCAGAAATAAGTCTTTTTGAAAAGCCACTCCTCATTTATGATATCTATTTGATAAATAATTTCTTTAAATGTTAAATGTGAGTGATTCCTTCCCATTTTTAGTTATTTTTTTTTTAATAAAAAAATAAACCTATTTTTATTAATTATTTTCATGTTTTTTTCTCATCCAAACCTACCCACCCGTAACTTTACCCGACCTTATAATGTTCCCATTATAAGGTTCATACACAAACCTTCACCTGGCCTAACCGGCCGGCCGTCAAGATCGTTGAAGGCATACCTTACCCAGTTGACATAAACTGATCGAGCAAGAGAGTGAGCATGTCTAAAAAGCTTCTAAGTAGTCTGTGAAGTTTTCTGTCAATTTTATTTCATTTCTACTTATATTAACGGACTCTTTCCGTCCTAATACAAGAAAAAGTTCTAAAATGTATGAAACTTTCTTTTGTGTTACCGTTACCGTACTTTGTGATACCGCCTTAGAAACTAGTATGAAAATTTTCTAAAATACCGAATTTCTGCTATACTGCTCAGAACGCCCGCAAGTAACCTAGCTGTATCGATAGCGTATGGCCTGTAGATGTAGGTTCAGCCATCAGAATCGTTAGGATCCGATCCGATATCATTTGACAGCACTTTGCACTACCACCTCAGAACCTAGTATGGAATTTCACGTTTTAATTTTTGTTGACTGGACTAATGAGATTCTAACGTCACTGATGCGTGAACTAACGTGAACTAACGTCCCTAGAGCGGAAAAGATTCAGAAACGGTGTGTACCTTACTGGTTTCCCAGTGAAACAGTCACCGTGAAGACAGCCGCCCCAATAGTACAAAAAAATAAAGTGACGAATATCTGCCATACCACTTAGAACGCCCGCAAGTTACTTAGCTATATCGATAGCGTATGGTCTGTAGATGTAGGTTCAGCCATTAGAATCGTTAGGATCCGATAAAATAACATTTGGCAGCCGTTTGTACTACCGCCTTAGGAGCTAGTATGAAAATTTTCTAAAATACCGAATATCTGCTATAATGCTCAGAACGCCCGCAAGTTACGTATCTGTATCGATAGCTTGTAGTGTATAGATGTAGGTTCGCCTAGTGGAATCGTTAGGATCCGATAAAATAACATTTGACAGTTCTTTGTAGTAACGCCTTAGAAACTAGTATGAAAATTTTCTAAAATACCGAATTTCTGCTATACTGCTCAGAATGCCCGCAAGATACCTAGCTGTATCGATAGCGTATGACCTGTAGATGTAGGTTCAGCCATCAGAATCGTTAGGATCCGATCCGATATCATTTGACAGCACTTTGCACTACCACCTCAAAACCTAGTATGGAATTTCACGTTTTAATTTTTGTTGACTGGACTAATGAGATTCTAACGTCGCTGATGCGTGAACTAACGTGAACTAACGTCCCTAGAGCGGAAAAGATTCAGAAACGGTGTGTACCTTACTGGTTTCCCAGTGAAACAGTCACCGTGAAGACAGCCGGGTAGTTCTCTGCGATTTTATACCGCGATTTTTTTGTCATTACCATCGCCACTATTATTGGCGGTTTTATAAAAGCAATCAGGATCATTATGATAAAAATAGCAGAGGCACGCGACTTCTACAAGATAACCAAAAACGACTCCATAGTTTATACGGAGCTCATCTATAATGTGGCGATGGTAATGATGCGATTGGTGCGACTTTTTAGTCGCAGAGAACTACCCAGCCGCCCCAATAGTACAAAAAAATAAAGTGACGAATATCTGCCATACCACTTAGAACGCCCGCAAGCTACCTAGCTATATCGATAGCGTATGGTCTGTAGATGTAGGTTCAGCCATTAGAATCGTTAGGATCCGATAAAATAACATTTGGCAGCCGTTTGTACTACCGCCTTAGCAGCTAGTATGAAAATTTTCTAAAATACCGAATATCTGCTTTACTGCTCAGAACGCCCGCAAGTTACGTATCTGTATCGATAGCTTATAGTGTATAGATGTAGGTTCGCCTAGTGGAATCGTTAGGATCCGATAAAATAACATGTGACAGTACTTTGTAGTACCGCCTTAGAAACTAGTATGAAAATTTTCTAAAATACCGAATTTCTGCTATACTGCTCAGAACGCCCGCAAGATACCTAGCTGTATCGATAGCGTATGACCTGTAGATGTAGGTTCAGCCATCAGAATCGTTAGGATCCGATCCGATATCATTTGACAGCACTTTGCACTACCACCTCAGAACCTAGTATGGAATTTCACGTTTTAATTTTTGTTGACTGGACTAATGAGATTCTAACGTCGCTGATGCGTGAACTAACGTGAACTAACGTCCCTAGAGCGGAAAAGATTCAGAAACGGTGTGTACCTTACTGGTTTCCCAGTGAAACAGTCACCGTGAAGACAGCCGCCCCAATAGTACAAAAAAATAAAGTGACGAATATCTGCCATACCACTTAGAACGCCCGCAAGTTACTTAGCTATATCGATAGCGTATGGTCTGTAGATGTAGGTTCAGCCATTAGAATCGTTAGGATCCGATAAAATAACATTTGGCAGCCGTTTGTACTACCGCCTTAGCAGCTAGTATGAAAATTTTCTAAAATACCGAATATCTGCTTTACTGCTCAGAACGCCCGCAAGTTACGTATCTGTATCGATAGCTTATAGTGTATAGATGTAGGTTCGCCTAGTGGAATCGTTAGGATCCGATAAAATAACATTTGACAGTACTTTGTAATACCGCCTTAGAAACTAGTATGAAAATATTCTAAAATACCGAATTTCTGCTATACTGCTCAGAACGCCCGCAAGATACCTAGCTGTATCGATAGCGTATGACCTGTAGATGTAGGTTCAGCCATCAGAATCGTTAGGATCCGATCCGATATCATTTGACAGCACTTTGCACTACCACCTCAAAACCTAGTATGGAATTTCACGTTTTAATTTTTGTTGACTGGACTAATGAGATTCTAACGTCGCTGATGCGTGAACTAACGTGAACTAACGTCCCTAGAGCGGAAAAGATTCAGAAACGGTGTGTACCTTACTGGTTTCCCAGTGAAACAGTCACCGTGAAGACAGCCGCCCCAATAGTACAAAAAAATAAAGTGACGAATATCTGCCATACCACTTAGAACGCCCGCAAGCTACCTAGCTATATCGATAGCGTATGGTCTGTAGATGTAGGTTCAGCCATTAGAATCGTTAGGATCCGATAAAATAACATTTGGCAGCCGTTTGTACTACCGCCTTAGCAGCTAGTATGAAAATTTTCTAAAATACCGAATATCTGCTTTACTGCTCAGAACGCCCGCAAGTTACGTATCTGTATCGATAGCTTATAGTGTATAGATGTAGGTTCGCCTAGTGGAATCGTTAGGATCCGATAAAATAACATGTGACAGTACTTTGTAGTACCGCCTTAGAAACTAGTATGAAAATTTTCTAAAATACCGAATTTCCGCTATACTGCTCAGAACGCCCGCAAGATACCTAGCTGTATCGATAGCGTATGACCTGTAGATGTAGGTTCAGCCATCAGAATCGTTAGGATCCGATCCGATATCATTTGACAGCACTTTGCACTACCACCTCAGAACCTAGTATGGAATTTCACGTTTTAATTTTTGTTGACTGGACTAATGAGATTCTAACGTCGCTGATGCGTGAACTAACGTGAACTAACGTCCCTAGAGCGGAAAAGATTCAGAAACGGTGTGTACCTTACTGGTTTCCCAGTGAAACAGTCACCGTGAAGACAGCCGCCCCAATAGTACAAAAAAATAAAGTGACGAATATCTGCCATACCACTTAGAACGCCCGCAAGTTACTTAGCTATATCGATAGCGTATGGTCTGTACATGTAGTTTCAGCCATTAGAATCGTTAGGATCCGATAAAATAACATTTGGCAGCCGTTTGTACTACCGCCTTAGCAGCTAGTATGAAAATTTTCTAAAATACCGAATATCCTCTTTACTGCTCAGAACGCCCGCAAGTTACGTATCTGTATCGATAGCTTATAGTGTATAGATGTAGGTTCGCCTAGTGGAATCGTTAGGATCCGATAAAATAACATTTGACAGTACTTTGTAATACCGCCTTAGAAACTAGTATGAAAATTTTCTAAAATACCGAATTTCTGCTATACTGCTCAGAACGCCCGCAAGATACCTAGCTGTATCGATAGCGTATGACCTGTAGATGTAGGTTCAGCCATCAGAATCGTTAGGATCCGATCCGATATCATTTGACAGCACTTTGCACTACCACCTCAAAACCTAGTATGGAATTTCACGTTTTAATTTTTGTTGACTGGACTAATGAGATTCTAACGTCGCTGATGCGTGAACTAACGTGAACTAACGTCCCTAGAGCGGAAAAGATTCAGAAACGGTGTGTACCTTACTGGTTTCCCAGTGAAACAGTCACCGTGAAGACAGCCGCCCCAATAGTACAAAAAAATAAAGTGACGAATATCTGCCATACCACTTAGAACGCCCGCAAGTTACTTAGCTATATCGATAGCGTATGGTCTGTAGATGTAGGTTCAGCCATTAGAATCGTTAGGATCCGATAAAATAACATTTGGCAGCCGTTTGTACTACCGCCTTAGCAGCTAGTATGAAAATTTTCTAAAATACCGAATATCTGCTTTACTGCTCAGAACGCCCGCAAGTTACGTATCTGTATCGATAGCTTATAGTGTATAGATGTAGGTTCGCCTAGTGGAATCGTTAGGATCCGATAAAATAACATTTGACAGTACTTTGTAATACCGCCTTAGAAACTAGTATGAAAATATTCTAAAATACCGAATTTCTGCTATACTGCTCAGAACGCCCGAAAGTTACCTAGTTGTATCGATAGCGTATGGTCTGTAGATGTAGGTTCAGCCATCAGAATCGTTAGGATCCGATTCGATATCATTTGACAGCACTTTGCACTACCACCTCAGAACCTAGTATGGAATTTCACGTTTTAATTTTTGTTGACTGGACTAATGAGATTCTAACGTCGCTGATGCGTGAACTAACGTGAACTAACGTCCCTAGAGCGGAAAAGATTCAGAAACGGTGTGTACCTTACTGGTTTCCCAGTGAAACAGTCACCGTGAAGACAGCCGCCCCAATAGTACAAAAAAATAAAGTGACGATTATCTGCCATACCACTTAGAACGCCCGCAAGCTACCTAGCTATATCGATAGCGTATGGTCTGTAGATGTAGGTTCAGCCATCAGAATCGTTAGGATCCGATTCGATAACATTTGACAGCACTTTGCACTACCACCTCAGAACCTAGTATGGAATTTCACGTTTTAATTTTTGTTGACTGGACTAATGAGATTCTAACGTCGCTGATGCGTGAACTAACGTGAACTAACGTCCCTAGAGCGGAAAAGATTCAGAAACGGTGTGTACCTTACTGGTTTCCCAGTGAAACAGTCACCGTGAAGACAGCCGCCCCAATAGTACAAAAAAATAAAGTGACGAATATCTGCCATACCACTTAGAACGCCCGCAAGTTACTTAGCTATATCGATAGCGTATGGTCTGTAGATGTAGGTTCAGCCATTAGAATCGTTAGGATCCGATAAAATAGCATTTGGCAGCCGTTTGTACTACCGCCTTAGCAGCTAGTATGAAAATTTTCTAAAATACCGAATATCTGCTTTACTGCTCAGAACGCCCGCAAGTTACGTATCTGTATCGATAGCTTATAGTGTATAGATGTAGGTTCGCCTAGTGGAATCGTTAGGATCCGATAAAATAACATTTGACAGTACTTTGTAATACCGCCTTAGAAACTAGTATGAAAATATTCTAAAATACCGAATATCTGCTATAATGCTCAGAACGCCCGCAAGTTACGTATCTGTATCGATAGCTTATAGTGTATAGATGTAGGTTCGCTTAGTGGAATCGTTAGGATCCGATAAAATAACATTTGACAGTACTTTGTAATACCGCCTTAGAAACTAGTATGAAAATATTCTAAAATACCGAATTTCTGCTATACTGCTCAGAACGCCCGAAAGTTACCTAGTTGTATCGATAGCGTATGGTCTGTAGATGTAGGTTCAGCCATCAGAATCGTTAGGATCCGATTCGATAACATTTTACAGTAATAGTGCTCCTGGCTTATAACCTAGTATGGAATTTTACGTTTTTATTTTTTTGTGACTGGAGTAATGAGATCCTAACGTCATCGATGCCTGAAATAACGTGAACTAACGTCCCTTGACGCGTAGAGATGGTTAGGTTAGATGATTTCGTGGTGGGGTGGTTAGCGTGAAGACAGCCGCCCCACTTTAAAAAAATAAAAAAAAATGTTGGAGTCGGATCCTTACGGTATTTTATAGTGAACAAGCTTGAACTAACGTATATCTTGCTATGTGCACCAAAAAAATGACGAAAAGTGAGTTGGGGTGGTAGACGTGAAGCTAGCCGCCCCACTTTAAAAAAATAAAAATAAATGTTGGAGTCGGATCCTTACGGTATTTTATAGTGAGCAAGCGTGAACTAACGTATATCTTGCTATGTGCACCAAAAAAATGGCGAAAAGTGAGTTGGGGTGGTAGACGTGAAGCTAGCCGCCCCATTTTGTTTTTTAAAAAAATATGTGAAGGAATCGGATCCTAACGATTTTACCTACTGAACTAACGTGAACTAACGATGAACTAACGATAGAGATATGTTATTTGCGGGCAAACGATTTGGGGCGGTCAACTTCACGACCATAAATGTAGGGTAACTTTGCCCACTTTGTAAATCACATATCTCAAATCTATAAGGTCTGATAATAAATATAAAAACATGAACGGTCAGCTAAAACCAACCTCATGGCAATGTGCCGTAATTTAAATGCAATAATAAAACCTGAATGGAGTTAATCCCTATGGCCAAAGTTACTCCCCAGGGCGAAAGTACCCCGACCTTACGGTAAACTAAAACAAGAGTGGTGCTAACTCAGAACTAGTATAATGTTTTTATCCTGAACCAAAGTAATTACCAATAGGGAATATGCATGAGTCTTTTTTAACACATTGTTTAACAAAATATGAAAATACCGTAAAAAAGATGACATAAAGTCAAAATAAAATTAAAATCGAACGAGAAATACGGAAGATATAAACATTTTAAAGCACTAATCAGACAGCCATTAGACAGAGAGATCCGATATAGACTATGACGTCATAGTACACGGGGATCATTCAACAATTACGTGATCACCGGAGGGGGGGGGGGGGTCGGGTGCTTGTATATACATTGGATTATTTGGGGGAGGGGGGGGGGAGCATCCATGATTACTTCATCATTTTATAACTTGTTAGCTAAAGAAATTTTCTAAAAAATTAAAAAGGTGTAGAACTAGCTAGAAATACTTTTAATTAGAAAAGTAATCAAATTACTTTAGTCATCCATCAGAGAACATTATTGTAAAGCCAATTTAAATTTGAATTTTTCATCCTTAGATGGCTCCTTTCTGTATGACTGGATTAGCTTTATTTCTGTGATTCTTTCACATTTTTTTTATAAAATTAACAAAATGTATTAACACTTTTTATGACGCCGCCTTTTTGCTGTCGTGTGATACTGGATTAGAATAGCATCGACTCATTTATTTTCCGTAAATTTCGTAAAGAGGCGACTAAGGGACTCAAGGATTTCAGTGGATTGCAATTTTGGGCGATAGGCTGACAACCTGCCACTACAGTGATTCACAATTTCTGAAATGTCCCTCAACATTTGTCAGAAGTGGCGAAAACAACTGTTTTAAGGCCGTTGATGCTCTGCCTACCCTGCAAAGGATAAAGGCGTGATTTCATGTATATTTTGCCAAATGACACACCCTCTTTCCAAATGTAGGTAATTTAAGACCCATAGAAACATGACATACGTGTCAGTGCTAATAAACAGCAAACATTTTAAGCACGGACGAAGATTACGTAATCAAGGCGAGGGGGGGGGGGGGGTTAAAACAAAAGATTACGCTGTGATCACATAGGGGGGGGGGGGGTTAAAAAAACGGCCAAAAATGATCACGTAATTGTTGAACGATCCCACGGCCGCCATACAATCTCCATACTATATTCTGTTTTCTTAGAAAGAGATAGAGATAAATCTTTGTTGTCTTATATCTAGATTATTTTTATAGTTATTTGAAAAATATTTTTTTCCTACTGTTTCTTGTATGAATGAGCTTTTATTAAAGTAAATAAAAAATATCATGCACATTCCCCATTAGTAGGGGCTCTGTGTTCTGTAGATTTCGTATAGGTAATTTCACGAAAGTTGAGACCACGCACACTACAATACTGTCATGTAATGACAGCGGGATTTAGAAATTACTGTTCTTTTTTCGTACCGATAGCAGGTTCAACAGTGAATTGCAAGATAGACCAAAAAGTTTGTTTAAACTATAGCCTTGTGTTTATTACTCACTCATTCATTTCATTCATTCACTTTTTTTGCAATGAGTACTTCATGTAGCTGTGTGTGTAATCATTCACCTCAACTCTCGTGAACTTACCTATAAGTCTGTCAGCCCCCATGACTCCGTCATTTGGATCTTCAAAACTGAATTTTCAAAACAATAGGCTACTTTCCTGACAGATCAAATCAGTTACTTTTTATGAAGAGTCAAAACGCTCGGATAGTATGAAGTTTGTATGGAATTAAAGTGAAATGACGTCATTTTACTCAAACATCAAATCATCTTCTTATTTATAGATTGTGATCTTTTAAAAATCGTTTAAAACGCTAAATAGGTGATGTTTAGTTCATTTTTGCAAATTTTCGAAAGCTGATTTAATGGCTAGCGTGTAGTAATTTATATTGACTACAGGCAAATACCCTATTCTGTATATTTATGGGTCCCTGCTCTCAAAATTTGAGAATCAGTAGAGAAATCTGATCTGTAGAAGAGATCATACAAACTAGAGAATACGATCTCGAACCGAGATTGGCGATTCGAGATCAATGTGCGAAAAATCTGATTCGAGATTCGGTGTTACAAGATCTCTGCACTCATACCATCGGTAACAGCACATAGTATCACAGCCTCCAGCCCTGAGGAATCCAGCCTCGAAAATATTAATCAACTCAAAATAATGAGTATGTGTATATCTCGTTCGAGATCTCGAGAATTCTCGGAAACGTTCTCAGTTTTGTATGGGAAATGTTCTCGAGAACGTTCTCTCTCCATACAAAACGGAGAACGTTTCCGAGAATGGCACATCTCTAATCTCGACCAACATTGCTAAAATCAAGATTTCCTGCGGACGAGATTAAATCTCGAAAATTTGCTTGTGATCTCGCTATTTCGAGATCTCGCCAGATCGAGACTGCATTCCCTAATCCAGACATACTTACGACAGCATACTTGCCCAAGTGAAGAGTCTCTGTTTCAGAGACTCTTCACTCAAGGTTCATGCTGGCTTGGTCAATTCGGTTTTTCTGTTCCCAGTGTCCTGATTTTGCAAAACTTCTCTAATGTTCGAATTTTGTCCTCCTTCTCTTTTGGCTATTCATCTGTAAGCATCAATAATAATATCCAAACAGTCTCTTTCATTCAAATGTTGACTATAATTACTGATTACAATTTTTACTGATCTTCAATCCTACTTATTACAGCTGAATGTAGCCACTCATGAAACTGATGGTGTTCTGGACAAAATAAAGAAGGAGCGAGGGTACACATATGAAGACCGGATGGAGGCTTCTAAGGCAACTCTGCCTAACTATGAGGAGAAGTTGGTAGCTTTCTACACGGAGCATTTGCATACAGATGAGGAGATCAGGTAGATTGGTATTGTACTGTCACTTGCATTTTGGTATATTTTTATAAATTTTCACTACTATTTTAAGTGGAAATAGGTAAGGTCAGGTGGGGTATGAGTCTTACCATAAGACGAAAATAGTTTATTTTTCCCAGGATAACATGGTCAGTATGAAAATTCCATACAAGTGTTCGTCTTTCCCAGTGTTTATCTTACGCCACCTGAACTTAATGTGTGCAAATAGAGTATTTTTGTATGTGTACAGACACAATACAAAAATATCTATGTGCAAAGGCGAACTTATTCCTTTGAGGGATCTTTTACATTCATCTGACCTAGAATGACTTTGAATATGTATAAAAACTTAATATAAATGTATTATTAAAAGATACTTATTAAATATAGGTAACTTAGTGCCTCAGCAGCTTGGCCTCTGACACGAGATTGTAGCACAGTATTAAATATAAACAAAGTATTGTTTAACCATATATATACATACTGCATATCATGCATATATCGTCGACCGTAGGCTGAATTACGGTAAGGGACATTGTTTTGCCTGTCCCTTACCGTAATTCAGCCTACGGTCGACGATATGTTGGGAAACATCTACATACTTTGTTACAAAAAAATCAATGAATCAATGGAAAATATTGATGTCTCTTAATCGAGGCGCGTGAGCATTTTGAAATCAGAATGTCAAATTCTAACAATCATTTATAATTTTTAATGAGGGTTTCCAGAAATAGTAATTGAGCATGGTGGCCAGAGGTTTTTTTTACAGCATCACCAATCACATCACAAGATTTTGACATCTTCTGTCAAATAGACCTTTCGCTGCGGTACAGTAGAATACCAGTAATGTTTCTTCTTACAAAAGGTACATCGCGCGCTTGAATGTGTGCGCGCCGTGTACGAACGCGCTACAAGCAAAGTTTAAAAATGCGTAAGAATACTCCAGTATGGATGTGTTCACACGGCGTCTGTGTGAATACATGTCGCGCGCTTCTAAATGGCCGAAGTTTAGCAGCGCGCAATACTTTGGCTACGGTGTTGCCAGATAACGAAATTACTATCTCTAGAAACCTTCATTGCTTCAAGAAATAATAAATTCTGTGGGTCTAGTGAAAAGGGGGACAAGTCACATATAACCTAGGAGCAAAAGAGCTTAAGTCATACAATAGAGTTGTGACCTTTTGTTCCTGGTATAAATGTGACTTGTCGGTCAATTGCAGAAAAAATGTACCTTTTACTTTTTTTGTCTGATCATGGTGTGTCTTATACCATTTTACTCAGAATCATGAGCACTTTCCATTTATGAAATAAACAAGAGTTGTCCTAAATATCCCAACTTTTCCGTACAAATTTTGAATCTCAGTTTCATTACGCCCGAACTAAATATAGGGAAGAATCGTAACGAAACCGATAAAAAAAATCTCAGTTTCGTTACGATTTTCCCCATATTTAGTTTGGGCGTAACGAAACTGAGATTCAAAATTTGTACGGAAAAGTTGGGACAACTTTTTACGTAAAAGCTACATTTTTTCTGCAATCGACCCTTGTACCCCCTTTCACTAGACCCACAGTATTAGTCTCCCACAAATCTCTGAGGTGTGTAAGGGATCATTCAACAATTACGTGATCACCGGAGGGGGGGGGGGGGGTCGGGTGCTTGTATATACATTGGATTATTTGGGGGAGGGGGGGGGGGGAGCATCCATGATTACGTCATCATTTTATAACTTGTTAGCTAAAGAAATTTTCTAAAAAATTAAAAAGGTGTAGAACTAGCTAGAAATACTTTTAATTAGAAAAGTAATCAAATTACTTTAGTCATCCATCAGAGAACATTATTGTAAAGCCAATTTAAATTTGAATTTTTCATCCTTAGATGGCTCCTTTCTGTATGACTGGATTAGCTTTATTTCTGTGATTCTTTCACATTTTTTTTATAAAATTAACAAAATGTATTAACACTTTTTATGACGCCGCCTTTTTGCTGTCGTGTGATACTGGATTAGAATAGCATCGACTCATTTATTTTCCGTAAATTTCGTAAAGAGGCGACTAAGGGACTCAAGGATTTCAGTGGATTGCAATTTTGGGCGATAGGCTGACAACCTGCCACTACAGTGATTCACAATTTCTGAAATGTCCCTCAACATTTGTCAGAAGTGGCGAAAACAACTGTTTTAAGGCCGTTGATGCTCTGCCTACCCTGCAAAGGATAAAGGCGTGATTTCATGTATATTTTGCCAAATGACACACCCTCTTTCCAAATGTAGGTAATTTAAGACCCATAGAAACATGACATACGTGTCAGTGCTAATAAACAGCAAACATTTTAAGCACGGACGAAGATTACGTAATCAAGGCGAGGGGGGGGGGGGGGGGGGTTAAAACAAAAGATTACGCTGTGATCACATAGGGGGGGGGGGGGGGGGGTTAAAAAAACGGCCAAAAATGATCACGTAATTGTTGAACGATCCCTAAGAAAACTGAATCATTCATTCATTTTTATATGACGGGTTTCAGGTTTGTGCTGGAGGGTTCGGGCTACTTTGATGTGCGAGACCGGGACGACAAGTGGATCCGCATCCTGGTCACCCCGGGGGACATGCTGGTGCTGCCCAGTGGCATCTATCATCGCTTCACCCTTGACTTCAATGTAAGTTCAAACTAGAACTAAACATAGTTATGCAATAACGTTCCATTCCACATGCAATTTTTTTTGTATTATGGACTTTGTTTTTAAAGACAGAAGGTTGATACTTTGGTTTGACGTTAAACTGTGGATCTAGTGAAAAGGGATAAGAGTCAAAGGACCCCGCAGCAAACTTAGGGAAAAAGTGGTTTCAGTCAAATCTCACTAAATTTAACTATGATGTAGATTCAACTCTCCTGATTATTTTTTTATAAGGGCAAAACTCTCTCAGATGTATACTTTCTGAAATGATCAATTTAATTGTTTTATAATTATTCCTTCTTTTTGCTCTGTTATGCATGTCGTTCGTAACATAGATAATTGATAAAATGCAATGTCAACGTGACAGAAACATTACAAAGGTCATATGTTATGTTCGATAAGTACGTTATTATAAGTACATGAATAAAAATAAGAAAAATACTTACAACACATGATGACAGAATTGAATCTACATTATAGTAGTTAGTGAAATTTGACTGAAACCACTTTGTCCCTAAGTTTTCTGCGGGGTCCTTTATACCAGGAACAAAAGGTCACAACTCTATTGTATGACTTAAGCTCTTTTGCTTCTAGGTTTCATGTGACTTGTACCCCTTTTCACTAGACCCACAGTTATATAGATAGATCATTTATTTCATGAGAAAATAGCAGTGTAAATTTGCAGTACAAAGTTACAAGCACGTCATGATCGTCAAAATACAAAATGAGAATATAAAAATAAAAAATGTCACAATAGGGATGATGACTGGGTTAAAAATATGTAGGTAATTCTATTTAGTCCGTCAGTTAGATTATGGAAAAATATGGGACACGTATTTTTTGGTTTATCAAAATATTAAAAATCGACAAAGTTATAGATCATCAAACTTCTGGAGTGGGGGCTTGTGACGTCACTCTTGAGTACAATTTGTACTCAAGAGTGACGTCACTCGAAACTTCTAAGCACTCTATCCTCGTCAGTTTTTGTTTGTCAAACAAAACAAAAAATACGTGTACAATATTTTTTCATAATGTAACAGACGGACTAAACAGTTTTTTTTAGTCATCTAGCCTATTTCGAAATATAATTATTTGTCACGAAATAAAATATTTGACACCTTAAATTTTGGAAAATACCAAAAAAAATCACAAAATAACTGTAATTAAATTTTTAACACAATTATTTTCAATGAAATTCGGCAAACTGAATTCGCCAATATCTCAAACACTAATCATTTTCGGACAGAGTACTATATGACTTTTTTGGTTACAAATGAGTTGTACTATAACCCCTTAAAAGGAATCTATTCAATATCCAAACATCCTGTAGATCAGGGTTTCTTAAACTGTGGTCCATGGACCCCTTAGGGGTCCGTGATACAAGAGCCGGGGGTCCGTGGCTATGCCTTCAACACAAACTTTCATGTGCCCTTGATTTTCGTTTTCTCTGATTATATTCGGAAAGGGTCCGTAAGGTTTTCGAAGTAATATAGGGGGTCCGTGACCAAAAAAAGTTTAAGAAACACTGCTGTAGATGTTGTATGGGGTTTCAGAACTACATCAAGGTGAAGCGTTTCTTCATCGGGGAGCCGGTGTGGGCGGCGCACAACCGCCCCTCCGACAACATGGACTGCCGCAAGCAATATGTCGAGAAACTGGACAACGGTTTCGTGACCGCCTGCTGAACCGACCAGTAACCAGGCATCGGAAATTCGGATGCTTTGCTTATACAGCGTGTAAGTCTAATACGGGCGAACAATTAAACCAGATTATAGCGTTTAGTAGTGTTATCGTTAATTAATATGATTTTGTAAATTACAGTTAATAGTGACCTCGTAATTAATTTTTGAAAATTTACCGAGCAGCAATGTACCGCATACATGCTTGTTATGACATTGCGAGATACGAGCTTTTTTAAAGTAACTGTCAACTAGCGTGTTTGTCAACTTGAATGTGTTGCGTTACGTTGCGGCCCGAATTATTTTGTATGGTAAATATTTTCATTGTGGTTTTAAGCTTACTATGCTTCTTAGGTCCTATGCTGACCACCGTTTCAATATTCGCCCGTATTAGATTTACAGGCCTTACCTAAACTTTGCCGTCAGCGTTGATGTTGAGTTGTATGGAGGCGGACACAATTTAATTTTATTATTAAATTTCCCTAGATTTCTAATAGTACATTACATAACTAGGGTGGTAATACAAAGAAAGGCCGAGATCGCAGAAGTTTGCGGCCCGAGCTGCAAGCGAGGGACGTAAATATGCGATCGAGTGCTTTCTTTATTACCTCCCGTGATGTGTACATAGTGTTGTGTGATGGAAAAAGTCACTTTATGGCCATGTGTGGCATAAATGTGACGTTCCGCAGGAAAAGGTACCTTATGGAGGGTCGGCACTTACGTCGTGTAGCATCAAATTAATATAGGAGTGCCGTTAATAACAGCGTAAGCGCCTACCCGCCATAAGGTACCTTTACCTGCGGAACGTCACAAATAGGCTACTTGACAGTGTGAAAAATAATGGAAGAATTATGGATATATGTATTAATTATAAGTATTAAAACCAATTTACGCGAATATTACTAAAAATAAATGGGTAATTTATTTATAAAACCCGGATGAAAATTGATTATTTTTTATCTGTCGCTATTTTATCGAAAACGGTTTGGATTGGCCGATGACGTCACATCATTGTAAACGGCATCGACAGCATGTGTCAATCCTATTCGTTCGTAATTCTGTCATTCAGAACGTTATGCGATCCTCGTTGACGTTTGTCGGTTTACTATCGTGTTACGTCATAGACGCCATATTGTCCGAGAAAGCGTTTTGGCGCCTAATTTTAAAAGTGCATTTTTATTTGCTTTTTTCAGAAAAAATACACAAAAGAATTAAAAATAACCACTTTCTGAGTGCTCAATAGACATCATTAAACAATCTGAGTTACTTTTCAGAAACCTGTCAAGTAGCCTATTAACTTATAATGCTAACATAGACACATACTACCTATTTAAGTATTTAAATGAACTATTTGCTTGCAGTTATTTGTCATGTACTCGTTTTTTGAAGTCGGTTAAAAATAGCTATAAATAAGCTATCCGCGAGATACTACATTGCTATGACGTTTTATATAATCGCAGAATCAGGGAAGGGCGATTCCGCTAGAGACGAACCTTGACATCAATTTCCAAATCCCAAAATTTACTACTTTTTTTGATACCATCGTGTAGGGTGAGGTCTTAAATTAATTGTTATGGACTTAACTTTATATTCAGGATGTTAAAGCGCTTGAAAACCTTAGCATTCTAAGGTTTAGGACCAACTGCGAATCATACGATGTTGCACCCGCGATCGTTTTAACAGTGAATAATTTATTTATAGTTTCGGTTTTTAATGCTTTTTTATGTATCTATAGTTGATTGTTTATTGTCTTTCAATATAAATAGGCAAAACATTTTAAATATTTGACAATTAAAAGATATTTCTGTTTTTATACTATGATCCGGAGAGGTGGGCCGATTTGGTTGCACCCGCGATAGCACTTTAACCCTCTCTTGTGGCTATTTAAACATTTATTTAAAATACTTATACACAAATCTGTAGAAAAGAGGTTAAAAAGTAATCCTTAAAACAATATTTTTATAATAAAAGTTTTTCGTTTTATTAGGAGGAGGCCTTGAATGAGTCAAAATGTTGCACCCGCGATAATGGAATCGCCCGGAACTTACATTATTAAAATAAAAATTTTAAGAAGCTGTCTCGATATTGGCTTAACTTTTCCGGAATTTTGCCAACTTTAGGTATAAAAGCATCCGAAATATACCCTCGTAAGACCCGAATCCTAAATTAAGGTCATTTTACTAAAGTTAAACGTTACAACGTTATTGAGATGAGAATATAATTCTATTTTCAAAAATGCCGCCCTGCGTATCACCCCCCATGAGGGGCAGCTTGTAAGAAAAACTTAACTTTGCAGGATTTTCTGTCACAACTGTCTTAGTGTTCTTTTTTAAGAGTTGTATATGATATAGATTTCAAAGATGAACTGGTGGTAGCCATGTTTCGTGAGCCCTTTAGGGAAATAGATATAGATAGGGAAATAGTAATACAAAAATAGTTACCATTCCAAGTTATTTTATCAATTTTGTAATCATTATTTGCTGCCATGCTTAGCGGACCGGATTTTGTTAAAAACCATTACATTGTAAGATCCAAAAATGCATAATCTTGGTAGTTAAATGTTAAATGCATATTATAATTTTTGATACACGTACAGAAATATATTTACAGTTTTCGACTTTATTACCTTGGAATAAGGTCGAAAAGTGTAAACATATTTCTGACGTTGACTGTATATCTTTATGTGTAGGTATAAGTAAGGGATAAAACAGAACACACTTGATAAAACAGAGTTTGCTCACCATCCCGATTGAAAATTATGGATTGAATATATTATTAGCCCTGTTATTGTATTTTATACGAATTTTTATGTAAATAAATATTATTGCATGTTAGGCGTCGTCTTATTCCTCTCTTCCCCGTTCTATAGCCGTTTTGGAACGAAACTTCTTTACAAAGCGAAGCCATGCAGGCCAAATTCGTGGTTTATTTTAGAAGCCAAGAATCTTGCGATCCCCGTAGCTATAGCTTGGCAACTTCGTTGTGACACTCACATGTGTGCTTTTTGTTATTTGCAGTCGTAACTACTTACACAAGTTACCGCTAATACGAACGGCTGCCTGCGGAGGCTGCCTCCGTCGGTCGCCGTTCGTGTTGGCGGTAACTTGTGTAAGTAGTTACGGCTGCACATAACAAAAAGCACACATGTGAGTGTCACCAACGAAGTTGTCAAGTTACGAATATAATACGATAATATATAAAGCGTTTCCAAAAACAAAGCCGTTCCAGAGATACAAACGGTGTACGCCAGCTTGACGCCCGGTAGCGTACACCGTGAACAGGCCTTATATTTCGAAAAGTTCAAGGGTACTATTTTTTCCACCTAGGTATTTCTTCGGTACTATTTGGGTACTATTTATTGGCTGCATCAGATTCTGAATATCCTTACGGTGTACGCTATCTTGACGGAGACGGAAAGGGTCTGTAAGGTTATCGAAATAATTTAGAGGGTCCGTGACCAAAAAAAGGAGAAACTCTGCTTTAAGGGTATTCGCGTCACCCTGTTTTCCATAAAAACGAAAAGAGGGTTAAGTTTCCAGATGACCTAGCAGTGCACTGGACAACTACAGGCTGATCATAATGATGATGATAGTCTGTACATTTAAAATCATACAGTATAGATACAGCGACGTCACGGCCACAGTCACGGCCATGTAGAAAACATAATTTCGATGAAGTTAAGTTTGACATAGGTCAATAATTCATAGTAATTTTCGTTACAATATTAATTTTGTTTATTTTTCTTCAAGAAAGGCTCCTGAGCGAGAGAAGCGAAATGGGTCGACTTGGTGGAACAGGCTGTAAGGTTTGTATGTTGATCAGATTTTTGTGAAATTTGGTGGAACTCTTGGTGGTGGCATTTTTAAGATCCGACTTTAGCTAAATCTGTTGGGGGTTCGCGGAAGAAGTTGCTGCTGATTTATCTTCATATCTTTCTTTACGAATTTTACGATTTAGGTACGGTCCGCTCTGGTTATGGACGCTAGATGGCGCTGCATTCGCGCTCATAGCGCAATCTCTGTATCAAAACGTGACCGTCGAAACAAGTCGAAATGTGCTAGAGTCTGTGCGGAAAGAGAATAGGATTAATTTTGGGGGGCGCTGTTATGCTTTTCTACTGTATGTGCCGTAATTTCTGTTCTGCGGCCATACTGGTTAGGTTAGTTCCGTTTTTCGCCACGCCTATTCTCTTTCCGCACAGAGTCTAAATAGAGGTGACGCTACTATTGTAGATGGGTAAAATCTAGTATAGTACTGCCGCTTAATTAAATACCTACTTTAGTCACCAAAATATTAAACCTTACCTCTACCTTCCATTCCATATCAGCGCACTTAACTCCGTCTACAACTGCTATAGTACATTACACAACTAGGGTTGTAATACAAAGAAAGGCCGAGATCGCAGATGTTTGCGCCCCGAGCTGCAAGCGAGGGACGTAAATATGCGATCGAGGGTTTTCTTTATTACCTCCCGTGTTGTGTACATCACTTTATGTCTACACTTGGCCAGAAAGCGGCTTTTTCCGTACGCGCAGCGTGCGGAAAAAGCCACTTTATGGCCAGGTGTGGCATAAAATTCATTTCATACTCTCCTGCAACGCTAGTGCCATTCTGGGGAGATTTTGAACTATTATTTACCCCTTTTAAATGGACTCCAACTGTTCCCTCATATAATATAAGACTGTTCTCCTTAGCTCTACTCTCCATAGACAAAGGTCATACATTTGCTTAGACTCTTTGTACATTTTGTTAAAACGGTGTACGTCAACTGTCACCGTCAGTCAACCAATCTTCAGTAATGTAAAATAATAACAAAAACCCAAACCAGTAAATGTTGTTAATTCCAAAACATAAAAAGCTGTGGAAAATGAACAGGCTAGCTTCGCGGGAGCCAGATCCATAAAAAAAGAAGGTAATGTTCCTAATGGACTTACCTGCAACCTGTTGATAAGCACGCAATGATGATTGGCGGGCGTCCATAGGATCAGATTTTTCCGGCTTCACTAGTTTAAGATACTTAGGTTCCTAACTGCTCTTGAAGAACAACACCTAAACCAAGTACCTATTTGTATGACAACTATAGGTACCTACCTAAACTTGCTGTTGCACCCTCGTATAGGTAAAAAACTTAAGTAATACTCTTCTTGTGTGTAGTAGTTACCTGTCCGTATAGAGCAATGTATAGACAGTTTGATGTTCCATTTTAGAAAAAGGACATAAGTTTCATATAAATTCTGTATACTACTACATGCCGCAAGGGCTTTAATTAAGTATTTTACCTATAGTGCAGTGATTCCGAACCTGGGGGTAATTACCCCTCCAGGGGTAAAACGAAGTTTTCTCAGGGGTAATACGCATGAATGTCAAGCCGTTTTACTTTGAGCAGTTTCTTATAAGCTTATAATAGGTACCTATTTTTTGGAGGGGTAATAATACAAATCTCGATGAGAATGTGGGTGATATGGTAATAAACGTTAGGAACCACTGCTGGGCATTTCTCCAGAAATATGTCTGCGACTCATTCATCTGTCTCCATACATTTAGTATGAAAAAGGGCCAGATGAATGAGGTGACCGCAGACATATTTCTGGAGAAACGCCCTGCTATAGTGTGTTAATTCTTGTTTGCCGGATACTCTTGTCAAGAGTAGTGGTCACGCAGCAAGTTGAACAATTTTATTTTATTCTATCTACGCCAGTTGTCCTCATCCCTGGCCGTTGCTTTTATGGCACATCACATCCCGTACTGCCGTCATAGTCTAAAAGGCGATTTTTTACTGAACTTCCATATAGTAAAAAGTCGCATTTAAGACAGCAGCATAGAGCACAATGTAAAGCAGTAATTTTTCTTACTAGAAAAGGTACATCGCGCGACTTGTATGTGTGCGCGCCATTAACAAACGCGCTATAAGCAAAATTTTACGAATGCGTAAAAATGCTCCAAGCATCGTCCTCGGTCGACCTCGAATAAGTACCGTGCGCTTATAAGCGGCCAAGGAGTGACTACTTAGTCTCTTTTTATACTTTGGTAGCAACCAGCACTGAGACTTTCCGTCGACAAAAGCATATGCATTCAACTCTCGCGTGTTTGTACTGTGGGTACAGTGAAGGTGGGTTTAGACCAAACGAATTCTAACACATTCTAACCCCACTCTACCAAATTCTTAGTGGGGTTAGAATGTGTTAGAATTCGTTTGGTCTAAACCCACCTTAATATAGTCTTACTTTACCCGTAATTTTGTTGATCACAGAAGATGGTGGAGACATCGGGTATCATCGTTTTCACTCTCTGGTACATCGCCATCGCCTACAACTATGTTATGTGAGTACTTTTTTGATTCACACTCTAATTGGCCAGGCCCGGATCTAGGGGAGTAAAACGGGGCATCTGCCCCGGGCGCCTGGATTCAGGGGGCACCAAATTCATATACTTTTGAGAAATTTTTGAAATAAGAGGGAAGGAAAGAGCGCGCCACATCAAATTTCTGCCCCGGTGCGGGTAAGCGTGCTCCATTTGGTATCAGCGTAATTCATCCCATTCGTTTTTCGTCTCATTCTTTATTCGTCACACATTCTTTATGTATAAAGAATAGTCTTAATAAAGAATGTGTGACGAATATAGAATGAGACGAAATACGAATTGAACGAAAAACGAATGGGACGAATTACGCTGATACCCTCAATTTTAGACCTTGTCTTCACTTTCCATCAGGTGAGACCAAGGTCAAACGCACACCCATCATCCAAAAAAAGTCGTAGATCCGGGGCTGAATTGGCTTGAATTCTCAACTGAGTTATACGGTATACCGGACTATTAACCAACGTTAATTACTTCTTGCAGCTAATTCACATTAATTAGTTTTCCGTGTTAAGTTAATTTTAGAAGAAATATTTTGCAGTCATAATATTTTTTATTTTGTTACTGAAGATATGTTTGATATTTGCGGATTAAGCGTTTTCTTTATTTATGATTTAGGTAGGTGATTCAAAACTCGATTTCAGCTACACCATTTCTCCAACCTAACGCTGTAAAAATGAGTGCAAAATGCAGTTACGTTACGTACAGTTATCTTTCTAAAACCCAGACGTTGCCTTTCGTACTTTTCTTACAATGTGGGCGTCAAAGCCTTCCGGGTAATCAAAGAGTCTACACTGAAGCTTATAATGTGCCTGAAGTGCCTGAACGTCAAAGTGAGAACTCTTCGCATGTAAGCGAGCCGACTTGTCTGCGACAAGAGTACTATAGTATAGCGTGCCTTATAACTCTTTAGGTATTGGCATAAGGACTGATTTTGCTTGGTTTGTATGCATTAACGGGCTTTTTTTAGTTCAACGCAGAGTCGACGGGTTGTGTGATATAAAAAACGAAAATGTAAACCAAAAATCATACAACCTGCACTTTGAAACCTGTACTTATTTGTACGATATTACACAGCTAGTGCGTTGAAATTAAGAATGATTAAGTTCGCTGCTGTTCGTGGTTCGAGCCGCAGGCGAGGGCTATAAACATGCGATTAGGGTTCGCAGTACCGGTACCGTTCTGGAGAACCGGGATTTTCGGTACTAGCCGACTTTAGAACCGGGACGTCCCGGTACTTTCGGCATGGGTTTTCAAAGACTGTCGATACTTCAGTCCGATGAGATTCAGTTAGTTTTATAACAAGGAAAACTACACATTCCATTAGAAGCACATACACTGTTAAAATCACATTTTTAGACTTTCCCAAAACGTGCCGAAATGCTTCCTACTGAAGGCACTGAAGCCCATAACGTGACGTCACGAGATATACATTGTTTGGGGAAATCAAGAACTTTGTTCTGCAACTATGTTAAAACTTAAAACTTGAGTTTATTGTAACGGTTTCATAACAAAAGTTAGGTATACTAAATTTTATGGGTTATTTATTGGTATTAACAGTTTTTAATAATTTTATACTTTTAAAATGGACTTTCCCACCCAACTTTGCAGGCTCATAAAAAAAGTTAACCGTTAGGTATCAAACTCAAAACTTTAACATATTTCCTTATTTTGCTTATTTTAACAGGATCTTATATAATTTTTACAAATTTCGGTTAAATTCAAGTAGAGTCTGTGCGGAAAGAGAATAGGATTTAGATTGGGGGGCGCTGTAATGCTTTTCTACCGTATGTGCCGTATTTTCTGTTCTGTGGCCATAATGGTTAGGTTAGTTCCGTTTTTCGTCACGCCTATTCTCTTTCCGCACAGACTCTACTCAATTGTACGCCGCTGTTGATATCGTCCACGACGTCAACCCTACCTTGTGCAGATTGTCAGCATCAGTTCAATATCGCACCTCAAACCCTATAATAATACTTTATACTATACTTAGTCACGACACAATTAAAAGTCAATATTGATACAGTATGTACATAACACACCTAGGGCGGTAAAATAAAGAAAGTAGCGGGCGGGAAAGGCCACTTACGACCTGGTAACCTTATGATGCTACGCTTTGTCGCGCGATAAATAAATGATTAAGCATCCGGCACGTTCTAACAAATAGTGTGTGAGAGTGTAGCGTCATAAACCTACTGGAGTGTCGTATGATAAACAAACAAACGAGCACCCTTTCCAAGCACCCATTTTTGGTTTTTAGTCTGTTTTGCTGCCGTTTACCAACTACCCAATTTCCTTATTAGATAAATACATAATGTACATCTCAGCTCAGTACACGGTCTACTAATTTCATTAAGCTCTAATTTACATGTTTAAGTACCCTCGACCGCGTCTCCGTTATGCAATAAATTCAGCAAAAATCCATACTCGACGTCCCCACATCGTTATTACCACTTTATTACGTTAAAACGACGTAAGCGGCTACGACGTTCTACAGTTTATACGACTTTCTTTAAGTTTAAAATGTCGCATTCACATATAGGATTCTATGGCGCTTAAGACTTTGTTTGGTAGGTTTTATACGAGGCTCTCCCTCTCTCTGTAGGCGCTCCTCGGATCTAGGTCATGAGTTACGTAACGGGGGCCCTAGCCGCGGGGAGGGGGTGCACTGAAAAGCGGTACATCTGAGGATTCTAAAATTGAGCCACATTCCCCAACTGACGTGTTTCTCGGTTAAAACGTAAACGTTTGTAATTATGAAAAGTATCCTATTAGAGACGTATTTATAATAATTTACCTTTGGATCAAGCCGTACCGAAAAACGTTTTCTGTCGCGTTCTAGAATTAATTAAGGTTGTCTAGCATAACTAGTCACGACTGCGTTTCTCGCGCGACAGAGCATCACCTGTCACTGTCACACTGTATTGTGTGGGAAGAGATAGGAAGCACTTGTCGCGTGGCACAGTTGCGTTAGCTAGAGGTACAGGAAATATCAAGGAAGACGCATCGCATCGCATTAATCCATTTCCATTATCATCAGGCCAATAACACTGTAAATTTAACCAACCATTCGATACAGTTACATTATTTACTCGTATCTATGTACATGTATGTATAGCATTACGCCAAGCAAGAAGCTTTCTCAACATTTTCTCTTCATTATCGTCTGAAGTTTCAAAATCATTTCACTTTTCTGAAAACTTTTTCAATCGAGTTACTCTCTAGTAAAAGGCACTTTGGCTTGTTTTGGCTTCGTATTCGTGTCGTGAATCGTTTCGGAAGCCTAAGGCAGAGCATCCAGTAGAGCTGTGCGAGGCGGCGGAACGGTGTGCAAAGAAAAACCCACCAATACCGGGTCCGGTATCCGGGTCCGGTCGCGGTCGCACTGAGCGAGGTTAGGGCACGTCGCGGCACTGGTCTCATCGCCGGCGAGTAAGCGAGTAAAGTTGGGCGAGTAACAGTTCATTGCTGGCTGACCAGTCTCAGTGTGATCAATCGACCTCTCCAGATCCGCAATGTAATGCTACTTGCACAACTTTACTCGCTTACTCGCCGGCGGTGGGACCAATGCCTGATTGCTGATTGGTGGATTTTTTCCTCGCTGACCGCTTAGCTACTTTCGCACGTCCCCGGTGGAAACGCAACCTTAGGCCAGTTCCAGGTCAGATTATATAATGTGATAGTACTACAGTTCTCGGTGACCTTTTCACGAGCCGGGTTTTATTCTCTCGTGAATCAGTTTGTTTGAGTCACAGTTCTACGAGTGAGTTGTGAATGAATGGATTCCTTTGGCATGCACGCCGTATCGTATAAAACCGCATGTTCGTGTGCAGTTGAGAATGAAGAACTTAAGTGTAGTACGTACATTGAATACTTTAACGTTTTTCTTTTATTCCACGATAGTGGCTAAGCGTTTACCTACGGTTTGCTCACCGTGGGCTGGCCTTATGGCCGAGTCATTGTACTGCAGTGCCATGACAAAGCACTGTAACTACGTATGGATATCTGTAGGTACCAAAATTGATTTATATTAGTATACATTAAAATACGAGTAGACGTAGTCCTCGATATTTGTTATGTCTGTTTAGTTTATTTTTTAAAAGGCACAAATCTCGTAACTTTTTTGCTTGAACTTTGAGATGTTTCGACACATTTGTCATAGCAAGGCACTAGCCGTCTCTTTCCGTTTAATGTAGTGCGAAAGTGAATTTCGCGCGATAAAACAAAAATATAGTTAATTAAGGCTACTTAAATAAGTAATTAATTTAAAGAAATAAAATAAATAATTAGAGTAAGCGAAAATTGTACCCCGTTGGGAAGAGCGAGTCCGCCTGACACAGGTGCATAAACACCTACTAGGAGGACTCCACAAATCTATTTTGTACCATGTTTACTTTAAACGAAATAAACATTTTCATTTTCATTTCATTTTCAAAAAAACCAAATCGCGTGTAGTTGTGTTAGCCCGGCAGGAGCAATAGCATTTCGTTCTTTGGCGGGATACCCTTTAACATCGAGTGATAAAGCGCGGTAAAAGGTCGAAAAGGCCCACAGACAGAGGCGTATTTTGAAATTTGCCGCACCGGGCCAATATTTTTCGCCGCCCCAGAAGAAGTAAAAGTTGGTTGAATGACGCCAAAAACAAAACAAAATGCAATCGGCCAGGGACGGTTACGCCGCCCCTGGCGGATTGGCGCCCCGGGCCATAGCCCCTGGTAAATACGCCCCTGCCACTTTTAAAGCATTTCGTGCATAGTGCCAACGCTATGAACGCTAACATCTGGATCTTGACTGCACTTATGAAGCACATAAAGGTAGTTACATAACATCTATGTACCAAATATTTTACTGCGTACATAAACACTGACTGACCTGGCGCCGACGCGACGCCCTGACTGATGGCTGAAACCCTACACCTGACCACAACGCTTTGCTCTTAAGATTAATAGCGGGGTCTACCTTATTTCGTATAAAACTAAATGGTATAAAATCAAAACGTATAAATTCAAAACGTATAAAATCACTTCGTATAATCATTCATTTCGGTTAAAATTCATTTTGTATAACATTTAAAAGCTCTAAATACGAAATCTCTATTCTTCAATATGTCTAACATTCAAAATGTATAAAATCATTATGCATAACATTTAAGATGTATAAAATTATTACGCATAATATTTATTTTGTATAACAATTACTTGATCGCATATTTAAAACGTAGAACATTCAAAATATCTAATCATCACAATCTATACAAAACAGTCGGTCGGGCTCCGCAACTGCTCCGCCGCTGCGGGAAGAGCAGCCCCTTCGCCCTTGCGTATCAAAGCATATACAGGCTGCTCCATATACAGGGCATATACAGGGTGTCACTGTTTTATATACAGGGTGTAACTGTGATAGATACAGGGTGCCACTGTGTTATATACAGGGTGTCACTGTGATAGACACAGGATGTCACTGTTATATATACAGGGTGTCACTGTGATATATACTGGGTGTCACTGTGATATATACAGGGTGTCACTGTGATAGATACAGGGTGTCACTGTAATAGGTACAGGGTGTCACTGTGATAGGTACAGGATGTCACTGTGATATATACAGGGTGTCACTGTGATATATACTGGGTGTCACTGTGATATATACAGGGTGTCACTGTGATAGATACAGGGTGTCACTGTGATAGGTACAGGGTGTCTCTGTGATAGGTACAGGGTGTCACTGTGTTATATACAGGGTGTCACTATGTTATATACAGAGTGTCACTGTAATGTATACAGGATGTCACTGTGATAGATACAGGATGTCGTCGATAACCTACCTATTTTTGGGAGCCGTTTCGTTTTTAGGGTCATCAAAAAAAAATAACCCTAACCTACCTATTTTTGGGAGCCGTTTCGTTTTTAGGGTCATCAAAAAAAATAACCCTAACCTACCTATTTTTGGGAGCCGTTTCGTTTTTAGGGTTATCGAAAAAAATAACCCTATCCTACCTATTTTTGGGAGCCGTTTCGTTTTTAAGGCCATTAAAAAAAATAACCCTAACCTACCTATTTTTGGGAGCCATTTCGTTTTTAGGGTCATCAAAAAAAATAACCCTAACCTACCTAGTTTGGGAGCCGTTTTGTTTTTAGGGTCATCAAAAAAATAACCCTAACCTACCTATTTTTGGGAGCCGTTTCGTTTTTAGGGTCATCAAAAAAAATAACCCTAACCTACCTATTTTGGGAGCCGTTTTGTTTTTAGGGTCATCAAAAAAAAATAACCCTAACCTACCTATTTTTGGGAGCCGTTTCGTTTTTAGGGTCATAAAAAAAAATAACCCTAACCTACCTATTTTTGGGAGCCGTTTCGTTCTTAGGGTCATCAAAAAAAAATAACCCTAACCTACCTATTTTTGGGAGCCGTTTCGTTCTTAGGGTCATCAAAAAAAAATAACCCTAACCTACCTATTTTTAGGAGCCGTTTCGTTTTTAGGGTCATCAAAAAAATAACCCTAACCTACCTATTTTTGGGAGCCGTTTCGTTTTTAGGTTCATAAAAAAAAATAACCCTAACCTACCTATTTTTGGGAGCCGTTTCGTTCTTAGGGTCATCAAAAAAAAATAACCCTAACCTACCTATTTTTGGGAGCCGTTTCGTTTTTAGGGTCATCAAAAAAAATAACCCTAACCTACCTATTTTTGGGAGCTGTTTCGTTTTTAGGGTCATTCATAAACAGCAGTATAATTTGGAAAAGCTTATTGCTTAAAAATGTGAACTTGGAAAAATATATATGACTAGATTATGACAAAACTGCGATATATTTTGAAATATACATTACACCAAATATTGCTTAAAATACATTACAGTGACACCCTGTATATAACACAGTGACACTCTGTATATATCACAGTGACATCCTGTATCTATCACAGTGACACCCTGTATCTATCACAGTGACACCCTGTATATAACACAATTGCATCTGTTTATATCACAATTACATTCTATATATATCACAGTGACAACCTGTATACATTACAGTGACACCTTGTAGTTAACACAGTGACACTCTGTATATATCACAGTGACATCCTGTATCTATCACAGTGACACCTTGTATATCTCAATTAAACTGCTTACAGACATGTTTTCTCTGCTGACAGTGACATCCTGTATCTATCACAGTGACACCCTGTATACAACACAATGGCACCCTGTATATATAAAAATGACATTTTGTATATATCACAGTGACATCCTGTATACATTACAGTGAAATCTGGGCTTCATATTTCAATAATATTAAGGGTTTACAAAAATTAGAGCTTTTAACAGTTATACCCCGTGAATGTTATACCTTATAATACTTATAACAAATAACGTTTCGAGCAAATGAATGTTATACCTTATAATACTTATAACAAATAACGTTTCGATCAAATGAATGTTATATCATAAGAAATTATACAAGATGACTTTAGACCATTTGAATTTTATACGAAATGTAATTATACACTTTAATTTTTATGCCATCTGAATTTATACGAAATGAATCATTATCCGAAATGAATTTCGACGAAGTGATTTTATACGGATTGATTTTATACCAAATAAGGGGATACCTTAATAGCGTCCATTCTGCTACGAGACTCCTTGGTGTATATAAATATACGTGGTACTGATGAGCATGGCTTTTGATAATGCGTTGGCGACTTGTTTTTCTTTACCCCTCTTAACCCCCGGTACAAAAGGTATTTATAAGTTATACAAGCGTTATGGGGTATTCCCGAGGTGGAAATATTCACATACAAAGAAGAATATACCAGTCGCTACTGCACTGCATCCTTACAGAAAGTCACATGAGCTTAACTTATTTATTTATTTTATTCTATAACTGAGCTGCTTCAACTCACGACCTCGTTTACCTCAGCAGCACCTGATGGTACGCGACTACGAGGCTCGGAATCGCCTCCCCGCAAAAGCAGGTCCCCAAAGTCTAGGTACGCCTAGGTACCGATACCTCCCCGGAGTTATGCAACCCTCGCGATCGATCGCCGACCCACTGCTCTGCTTGCGTAACGGCTTTCGATGGAAATTTCAGTTTGGATGTTTGAAAGTGAATTGAAAATGCTAGTGAAAATGCCTGCCGGCGAAAGTGTCAGTTTTTACATTTTTGCTGACTGAATCAATAGGAAGTCAAGATTAGTGTGTTTTCTATGTATACTTAAGTACTTACCGTAAAATCAGGTTTCTATTGGTCCAATGCACTCAACTATGGTCCAAATTTTGGAGCATCTCCTTGGGTACATATGCCGCGCCAATTTTGGCTTTAGCCGTAATTATTTATTTTCTTATAAAAAAAACTATCATTTGCAGTTGTTAATTTGCATTCTTTTAATGTGTATACGTAATAACTTCGTTCCGCCTCAATTTTTTTGATTTTTTAGATGTTATTCGGGCCAGAGACAAACCCAAAAATCAAAGGTCATAAAAATCGGTCGACCCGTTCTCGAGTTATAAATGGTGTAACTAACCCGACTTTGTTTTATGTATATAGATTTATTAAATATATTTTTTCGTGCTTTGGAAATATGTCTACTTTTCCACTGTTCTCAAGTGTTTTACCCTGCTAAATTGCGTGTAATGAAATTTGAAACGAATTGTAGCAATTCCTCTCGGACATGTTTACATGCAGCCGGCTTGTTGTCGTCTAGTTTAGTGGCCGGGCTAGTGACGGGGCTGCTGCCAAATCGCTCGCTAGCCGTTTATTGTCACACGGCTCCATTGTCACACGTCACGCGGTATTGACATATACATAGTAATTATCTGGCTTGCGCCAAATCATTTAGAAAATACTTTGACACATCATCTGTCTAAGCCTTTTCCCATTATCTGGGGTCGGCTCTCCTTGTCCGTTTTCTCCATTCCGGGCGATTTTGAGCGGTTTCTGCGTTGATATCCGCTTGTTTCAGGTCTTTTTGAACCGTCGTTAACCAGGTGGCGGGGGGTCTTCCGCTTCCGCGCTTCGACGTGAAAATACTTTGACACAACATATCTTATTCGTGATCGTACTTAGATATTAATTATATACCTTCATTTTTTACACAACTGCCCAAAGGTTGGACCAAAAATATCTGAACAAGACCCTATTGTCATAAACATAAGAACTAGATCAGATATTTTTGATTCGTTCTTTGCTCAGATAATGATGAACTTGACTGTACCATAATACGATATTTTCCCAGACCGCAAGATTTTCGCTTTAGTCAGTTATTTGGGACGATGATGCCGTTTCGAATTCAGCCCCCAAGGCTTTTTTTTTTTGGTTGGTCTGTGTCCCGTTTGGTCAATGTTTCTGACCACTTTGGGCAATCTGTGTTTGTGCCCCTCTCCTTCGGAGAGGGGCACAGCAGCCCCCAAGGCACTGGGCTCTTTGCCTTATATACGATAGTCAACGTCACTCCAACGATATTTAGGACGACGACCTATACTATATTCGAATAGGTCGACGAGCTATGTAGGTACCTATAGCAGTCCTAACCAAGTGGAGGGCTAATCCTGGAAGCAGGTTTGCCATCCGCGGCCACTAGCGTCATTTCGCTAACCGCTCAAAGTGAGCGGACGGACCAGCGGAATTGGTTGAAGCGGTTCAACTTTCCGTTATTGTGTGTATATTTATTTATTCAATTATTGCGATCATGTTCATTGTCCATACAGTAGATCTCAAAATGTTATACAGATACCCTGCCCCTGTATAATCGAGCTAGTAGTTTTAGTTGTCGGATCGCTCGCCCTAACCCAGCTAAGAAGACTTCGACAAGGAAGCTGGACCCAATTGTAATCGGAAGTGATTCCAATGCGGGATATTGCGATCCGGATTGCGTGTTCAACGATATCCTGTCGTATCGCACGTGGCTATGCGCACACGCCCCTTGTTTACGCGCGGAGTTGGACGATATCTCGAGAACTGAACAGAGATTTATCCCCGACCTCGTCCGGATCTCGGATTATTATAAATCCAATTTGTAACTATGTGATGTTCTAATTTACATATGTAATTAACATCGCTTGACGGTGTTTGAAGCTCATTTATATTGCTACTCAAAGATATGAGAGTTGTTTCGGAAATGTTTACTGGATTAATCAGAGTAGGGGTACCTATAATAAGAATTATCTAAGGTGTCCGAATGTTCGTAAAGTGAATGAATAAACATTCGGACACCTTAGATAATTCGTACCTACTGCTGATTTTTTCGCCAAAAGAGGTATTATACAGAATCTCACGATTAAAAGTGGCACTTTCGACAGTATGGATATAGCCCAAGCTCTCGATTCTCTGTTGAATATTCAACTTGGTACTTATTTTACATGTATATTATTACTAATTATTTCATACTAGCGTTTCGCCCGCGTTGTTCCCGTTACTGTCCCAAGGGAACTCTTTACCGGGATATAAAGTATCCTATGTTGCAATCCAGAACCTACTTGCATGCCAAATTTCATCTCAATCCACCTAGCTGTTACCCCGTTATTTTAGTAACAAACATCCAAACACCCAAACATCTTCACAAACTTTCACATTTATAAAATTAGTGGGATAGGATATTAGTAGGATATCAGGGAGGCTGAATACTCGTAACTAGCGGGAAACAAGGTGATCCAGTTATACAATGATATTTACTAATTAATTTCCCATTTGATTTCTACCTACTAGTGGTAGCAATTAACAAACTTTTTAGAAATGTTGGTTTCGACATTTCTGTATAGCGTCTTTTGGAGATTCTTCCCAGCGTTGCCAGACGTCCCGATTTTGGCGTGACGTCCCGATTTTCAAATCAAAATTAAATGTCCCGCGCGGGACAGGCTCAGTCTCGCTTTTCAGCGATACCTCGACCGTGCGTGCACTGTGCAGCGCTGAGGAAGTACGGGCGGGTGGTATAGACAAGAAGCGCGCGGGAGTGAGAGTGGTGCTGATTTTCTCTTTCACTCTTTTCTTATTCCCATTTAAAAAACTTCTGATTATAAGTATACGTTTTTTTACTATGTCCCGCTTTCGATGAAAGAATCCCGCTTTTTTCACTCAAAAAGTTTCAAAATCCCGACTTGGCAAAAAATAAATCTGGCAACGCTGATTCTTCCCTTCCCGTCATATATCAATTTTCCCGAGAGAATAAGACTTATGTCCGTGTGGCTCGCAGAGTCTTAGAATTTAGCTAGCAGCCTAGAACAAGCCAATATTTTCCGCTCGCCGGCCGTGTGACGAATCATTTAATCCGGCGAACAAACGCAGGATGAGTTATGCTAATCGCGGTCCCGAGGCCACGCAGCACGGTAAACACATTATAATACGCTTTATTTATTTATTTATTTATTAATACATGTTAACATGACATTACAGTAAAAAAACCAATGCGTCATGAAACGTAGAAATAAAATAACTATTTAGGCGACGAAACGGCGTGGCCCCGTTGCATCGTCGTCTCTGGTGTAGGATTCGGCAGGTTGCCCCGAAACCGTCGAAACACGACACCCTTCGGCCAGAAGTCAGCACTTGCGATGGTTTCCTGCAGCGGCCGCGGCACGCGCACCACAAACGAGCTGAAGTGCACATAGTGGCGCGAACGCAGCTGGAACACCCTCAGCGAGAAGCCGGTCTTCTGACGAACGTACTCCGCCACCTCATCAGCCGTGGCGGTGTAATGTAGGTCGTTTATGACTGCGGATTAACGATGAAAAGGAAAACATTTGTGACGTTTCCTGGCAAAAGGTACCACTTTACTGTTTGTTTAAGCGTCTTCATGATAGTCGCTTTTTGGTTGCCCTTTTGACAACTTCACAAGGCACATGGTACAGGGTCTTAGGGGGCGCCGGGCGCCCCGCTCGCGACACCTACAAAGAGCATGCATTTCTTGCGGCGCCTGCCCTGTCAAATCAAGCTGTCAATGTCAATGACAATATGTAAGTGTCAATGTCAAATATAGTAAGTCGTAGCTACACTGACGTTAATCGTCCTTCACCGCAATAAATTAACGGCGTTTCCGTCAATGTGGCCCCAGCATGAGAGGCTACTTGATTTAGATTGGCGGCACCAGTTAGCAGCACCTTCGTCGTGCACGTTCCCTATAGCATAAAACTAAGCCATGCAATACCTGTCGTCAACCATAGCTGACGACAGTACGACAAGGAATCATCTGTAAGTATTTCATGTTGACTGCGCGCTTACTAAAGAGCGGGCACACTATAATATCAGTAATTTTTCTTCCTACAAAAAGTACATCGCGCGCTAGAATGTGTGAGCGCCGTGTACGAACGCACTACAAGCAAAGTTTTAAGAAGGCGTAAGAATGCTCCAGTATGAATCGCACTCACACAGACTTGCTATCGCGTCTGTGTGAATACGTGTTAGGCGCTCCTAAACGGGCAAAGTTGGACTACTTATTCGTCCTATACTTTGATCAGGGTATTGATTGCATACGGGCGCTACATAGCGTAAAGCCGCCTCTGATAATCGACTACATTTCATGGAAAACGATCGGGTAGTTTTGCGTACCTACTAATGCGCGACCAAACAAATGTAACGAATATATTGTGTAGAAGTATAAAATAGATTTGATATACCATCAATTCCTCGAGTACCGTAAAACGGGGTGAGTTGGCTGGAAATCGAAGTTCAAACCTGGATAAAAGTTTATTTTTATATGTGGCACATTGATTTATATACAAAAAAAGTGTTCCGGAGGTAAGAATTTCAGTTTGTCAATGATAGTTTGTTGCTTCATTGCATAGTTTCAACGAAAAATTCATAATAGTAGGCAAAGCCAGCTCACCCCGTAGTTGGGGTGAGAAGGCCTATCAATTTTATATTTTGACAATATAGCCTCGTTTTCTATGTTAAAACCATTATAAATAAAGAAAATATAACTTAAGTTTTTCTGTTTCCAATAAGCCATGTAAGTATATAAACGATATCCGAAAGGTGGATGAACACTTACTTTGGTAAACATCACTTAAAAACAAAATTAAATTCAACTAAAAATCCGCCGATTTCGAGCATCAACTTTGACAGTGAATTTGTGTTTCAAAATTGTATGATTTGGCAGCTTAATGTTGCGAAAAGAAGAAAAAATATGTCTAAAAATATAATCAAATTACTTTGAGAGCAACCTAAGCCCAAAAATTAAAGTAACTACTCAAAAATGAAATTCTGGATTCGCAAGCCAACTCCCCCCGCGAAGCCTACTCACCCCATTCTACGGTACCACCGATTATAGGCGCTTATTAACAGACCGCTAAAGACTATAAGTACATTGCACTTACTTAGATAGTAGTTGTAGTAGCTCCAGGCATTTTTATTTTTTACCCGGAACACAAAACATTGCGTTACGATGCAATGTTGTCGCCATTGTATAGTCCTTACAAACTCTTAAGCCCAAATGCTGTCAAACGAACGCAAGCCAAAAACTACCTTATATTCAGAGTATAACGTAGTTTTTGCCTTGCGTTAGTTTGACAGCATTTGGTCTTAAGAGTTTGTACGGACTATACAGGGTTACGATTCGTAACTAGAGATGGGCGCTCGTGGGTATTTACCCGGTAAATACCGGGTAAATACCCAATCCACCCGGTATTTACCCGTTTCTACCCATTTTGGTGGGTAGAAACTACTGAGGGTCAAGATAATTAACAATTGAATAAATTAATGTGTGCAAGGGATAAAATATTAAGAAAAATACATTTTGTCGTCATCGGAATGATATAATATAACTTGGATTGTTAGATAATGCACTGTTACCGAATATTTTCTGCAGGCTTAGCGTTTACATCTGATTTGATTCGATCGTACCTAATAAAATATGTTTGTTTTATTAAAGGAATGATATTGAGTTTTTCTGTAAACTTTCGAAGTCATATTTTAAATTTATTTTTTATATGAAAAAAAAAAAATATAAGCTTCCCGTAAAGACTAGTACTAGTCCTCTCATCTCATGCTGGTTCTATGAGATTCAAAAGGTTGTCCAATAATTTTATTTCAATTTCAGTAAAGAAGTGAAGTTGTATAATTATTAAGACTTTATTAAAGGGTTTTTATAGTTTGGTGAAAAATTATTTCTACGAAGTGTCTAAATAATTTATCGTTAACTTTTAGAAATTTTTTGAAGACTTAATATCCTACGAGTACTCTAGTAGTGTTTACACAGTATTTTAAAGTTTTCAGATTCCTAGAAGCTTCTAGAAGATGTCTAGAAACGTCTAGAAGTTACATTAAAGTTTCTTCATGTTTTATGAATTTCATAGAAGGTTTAACCATATTTCTAAAAGATTCTTTGATGTCCCTAAACGTAGTCTTGAAGAGAGAAACGTAATCTTCTGGATGGTTCTATAGGGTTTATACAAGATCCTACGAACTTCATAGATGGTACTACAAGGTTTTAAAGAGATCTAAGATATTTCTAGAAGTTTCTAAGTTTCGTTTATAAAGTCTTTAGAAGCCTACAAATGAAATAATATTATTAAATGGTATCTCTCGTCATGTTTATGAATATCCTAGATGTACAGTAGGGAACTAAAAGGCCTCGTAAGGTTTCTCGAGGCTTCCGTAAAGTTTTGACATGGTCTTTTGAAGTTTCCAGCAAAGAATTCAAAATCTTCTGTGGTATCTCTTGTCATTTTTATGAATTCTAGATGTTACTATAGGTGACCAACAGAAGACTTGAGGTTTCTTGAAGCTTCTTTAAAGTTTTGACATGATTTTATGAAGTTTCCAGAAGTCTAAAAAAAAAATATATATATGAGATGTTAATAAGATTATCAAGTTTCCCAAATGACATAAGACATCTGGAAGTCTTGAAGTGGTTTTTACAAGGAATCCAGAATCTTCTTTCTTATGTGTTCCAGATGTAACAATAATACGCCTCAATGTCTTTGTAAGGTTTTTTGAAGCTTCCGTCAAGTTTTGAGAAGATTTTATGAAATTTACACGGTCTACAAAATAAGCAATATACAAAATTATCAAGTTTCCCGTCTGTTTTTCGACATATCTAGAAGTTTCTAGGTGGTTTTACTAAGGAGCCAGAATCTTCTGTGATACATTATAGTGTTTACGAGGTTCTAGATGTTAAAGTAGGCTTCATAAAGGCCATGTTACCATGTAAGATATCTAGGAGTTAATAATATGTTACAAGAAGCTATCTGGGTATCTATGATGGTTCTAGAGATTTCGATGAGATTCCTAGAAGATTCTGTGAGATTTTTAGAAGAATTATTAAAAAAAAAATTTGAAGTTCATAAAACCTTCTAAAAGAGTTTTGTGAAAGCATAATACATATTCTAGACTTTTTTGTGATTTTTCTAGATGGTTTTGTTAAGTTTCTAGAAGGTTTTTAAGGATTTATGATCATATTTAGATTGTAACCTTCAATTAAACTTAAAATTGTCAGCGTCTCGACCAAGACACAAATCAAAAATTAAAGATGAATAAAAAGCAGGGAATCCCAGATTTTGCGAAAATCCAAACTGAGTAACGCATACTAATTATGTTTGTTACGTGCTAAAGTGCCCCTAAACCAAAAATCTGCTCATTCTGTGTATCGTTTCATATTAACCGGTTGAGCTAAGTTTGCACCTGGTTTCCTTCGCACCACATACTAACCAGGTGCAAACTTAACGCAACCGAGATATAATAGATTGAGCTTCTGCTTTGACTTTTTTTGTTTAATTGTGACGAATTTCTATAAGATAGTTGGTCAGACAGAATCAGAGTGTGCAACTACATGAGTATTTCAAGCTTTTCATTTCCAGTAACTTCACAAATATGAAGAAATAAAATCGCTGAATTTTGAAAATGCAATGCGGTATTTTACATAATCTATGAACAAAACATATTTTCTAGCTCTTAATTAGTCGCCGCCTTTGGTACAAAATAATAAAATGCGATTTAATTATAAAAAAAGAGCAACAATAGTTGCGCCCTTCAATCCCGGTTGCGTTAAGTTTGCACCTGGTTGGTCTGTGATTCCAAAGAAACCAGGTGCAAACTTAGCTCAACCGGAAGTCGGCACGGGTTCCCATACACAAATTAGCTGATTTTTGGTTTAGGGGCATTTTAGCACATAACAAACATAATTAGAAGGTATGCGTTACTCAGTTTGGATTTTCGTAAGATCTGGGACACCCTAAATAAAAAGTGCATCATTACTTTTGTTGATGTAACCTAAGATGCCTATTTCGCTATCCATAGCATTTATTCTTACTATACGTCTATATATCAACAACGTTTTTAATGAAATTTGTAAAGAATACTTAACAAATAGTTTATACCCACCAATTTGGGTATTTACCCAATTTACCGGGTAGATTGGGTAAATACCCGGGTATTTACCCGGTAAATACCTTGGGTATTTACCCACCGCCCATCTCTATTCGTAACCCTGTAAAACGGCGACGTCTTTTAAGAAATCAATCTACTGGTTAGGCCAAATAGACTGTGATCGTTCGTGCACTACTGATTTGAAAGAGCACTGAAGCTAAGCTGCATTTATTTTTCTCTTCATTTTGCTCGCTGTTGCAATTTATTTTTAGTCATTATGCATAGCATTTAAGATTATAGCGATGTGCCTGAGCGGAATTAAATGTCATTTGGCATTTAATCCGCTATTTTAAGCCCCGTTAAATTTAGGGAATGCAATACCCGATCAAATTTGAAACCCGGGTATTAACCGACTCTAAATGAAGTCGGTTACCCGGATACCCAGGTTTTCGGGTACCCGGGTTGCATTACCTATAATGAATTTGCCGCTATTGTCGGCCGTTTTAAGTAAGATAAGCAAGCAAGTGGTGTTTTTTGCGTCTGCTAGAAGGCAGCCGAGCCGACGATTTTATTCATTATCTTTATATATAAAACGATAAATGCATATTTTTTATTAATGACTAGGTCTTTTTATATTACGAAAACCCGGGTTCTGAGTCAAAATAGCCGGGTTTTGTCCGACTCTAAATCAAGTCAGTTACCCGGGTTGCATACCCTGGTGGAAACGTTTTGTTATTTAGACTATTTTGGTATCTCGCTTCTGAAGACATAGGTACACCTAAGTATACCAACTTCTCCTCTTCTCCTTATTTAACCAAAATCTCTATAAATTACTTATTACTAATTTTAACTACGAAATGATGGATGTTATATTTTAAACAAGCTTTTACTCGCACCTGCGGCTTTGCCTGCGTCATTCCGATATACCTAAAGTCGCCGTCAATAGAATTTGCTAACTTTGTAAATAAACCGCCATATTGAAATTGTCTCTGAATGATGAATTTACTAGTGATGGGGAAGACTCTTACTTTACTCTTTTATGTCAAAACATATGGACTTTTAAAGTATCGAACGCAAGAAACAAGTATTTTTAATTTGCTTAATCAGAAGACGAATCGTTACTTGAAGATTATGTATCCACCAGTATTTATCACAAAAGGTGCCGTTATTGCATCCGTAGCTCTATCGATGATGCCGTCTAAATATTTCATTTTATTTTCTTAGGTACAGAGCGTAAGTTAGGTAGTGTGTAGCAGCTTTACAATATCACCAACTTTAGTCACAACGCTATCATCATAGACAATTGTAGAATTTAAAAGAAACAAAAACGTCATTCCATTATGACATAATAACCTATGTATGAAATTATTTTAAATTTTTAATGAAATATTCAATTATTTATTGTATGCTTTTGTATTTTACGGCAACGACCGTTTAAATAGTGTACGGTTTCAGTGGTGTTTGATGAGATGGTGTGAAAATTCAAGGAGAAACAGTGACAAAACAAAGTTATGCCTTTTGTTTACATAGTTAGCAAATTCTATTGACGGCGACTTTAAAGTACAGTGGCGTGGCGTCAAATATGTATATTCTTAGTAAAGCCGGAGCAGATTTGGATAACTTTTTCTTCAGGAGGGCAATTCTGTGAAAAAGTAATGGAAGTTACCATTTCATCGCGTGTTCATTTATGGCGTAAATTTAAGTATTAATTTTAATCTAGATAAGTATGACTTTTATCCCTAGATATATTGACACCTGAATTTTTCCTTTGTTCCACCTAGATAACCAGGTTTGATAACTAGTTATCTGTAGGGAACATATTTTCCAAGTAGACAACTAGTTATCAGGGTGGAATTGTCCTTCCATTTTCTTAACCGAGTTTGATAACTAGTTATCTAGGGGGAACGTATCTTCCAAGTAGACTACTGGTAAACAACGTGGACTGTGATTTCCATGTAATAAGTACAGAAGAAAATGAAGATTTTAGTTAACCATTGTCGACCTCTTATTATTCAGTATTCACCTTCTCTTGAGATATCACATGTTCCTACTATGTGCCACATGTCTCTTGACCAAATACTAAAGAGTCAGTCTTCAGCTTTTGGATTGTTGTTGGTTGTGTACTTGGAAATCTCAGTCCACCCTGATAACTAGTTGTCTACTTGGCAGATAAGTTCCCCCCTAGATAACTAGTTATCAAACTCGGTTAAGAACATGGAAGGACAATTCCACCCTGATAACTAGTTGTCTACTTGGAAATTATGTTCCCTACAGATAACTAGTTATCAAACCTGGTTATCTAGGTGGAACAAAGGGAATTTCCACCATCAATAAAGAAACACGCGAGAAATTGGTAACTAACGTTAATCTCTGTCGTGTTACTGCGTTATTTAGTATCAAACATACAAACCTTCAAAACTCCAACCAAACATCTTCACAAACTTCCACATATATTAGTAAGATACTCATAGATGCATTTTTGCTTTGAAATTCCTTTAGCTCAGCCTCAGCCTCGGGTTTGGGCAAAAATTTGACCTCAGTATATTCCTTTTGATTGTGATTAACTCGTATTATTGCGCAGGAAATATACACTCGCAGTCAAAGAATTCGGGTCACCCTAATTTAAATAATAGAAATATGTAGGTGTTTTTCAATATTTGACACTTGTTTCATTTACATAATATACTTTTCTTGAATACCTGGCTGTATTAGCAATATCCGCTAACCCATAATAAAAATATTATTATCCCAAAATGGTGATTTTTGCGATATATCTCGCTCCGTTAACGTCATTATTTTTCATGGGTTTTTACGGGTTCGCTCTAAACCTGAAATTGCTATTATATCATTGCTTTTTTTGCAGATAATATCTAAAATTAATTAAAGATCAAAACAGGATTCAATAATTTCACAAACCTGGAGTATTTTAGAAAATATGGCGGTATTTCAATGACCCTAATTCATCGTCCGCGCGTGTATTTTTTTGTAAGTATTCCAGATTATTTCACAAAGCAAGGATGAATACAAATATTTTCCACAGTTGTCTAAGGCCACTTTAAAATAACGATCGGTTTAATGGCCGACTTTCTGATAATAGGAAACGAGGTACCGGGGCACGTGGCCAAACCAGGGACCTCATTGATTATCTATTTCTGTGACAATATTCAGGGTCAAGATAAATATAGGCGTATACAATCTAGTAAACAGCTGTTACGTATTTTTAACCGACTTCCAAAAGAAGGACGGTTCTCAATTCGTCTGTATGTTTTTTATTTTTTTTTTTATTTTTTTTTTGTGTGTTTGTTCACCGATTACTTGAAGACGGCTGGACCGATTTGGAAAATTCTTTTTTTGTTTGAAAGGGTAGACTTTCGAGGTGGTCCCATTGCAACCAAGTCAGGATCTGATGATGGAATCTTGGAGAAATCGAGGGGACTCTTCAAATATTATAGGCACACATATAGCGATTTCGGTATTTTTCGTAATTTCTCGTCCATCTCTTATTAGCAACAAGTTTTTAGTGTTAACCGACTTCAAAACAAAGAGTAAATTTGTATCTAGGTTTCTTCCCCGATTACTTGAAGACGGCTGAACCTATTTGGAAAATTCTTTTTTTGTTTAAAAGGGTATACCTCCGAGGTGGACCCATTGCAACCAAATCAGGATCTGATGATGGGATCTTGGAGAAATCGAGGGAACTCTTCAAATATCATAGGCACACATATGCGATTTCGGTATTTTTCTTACTTTCTCGTGCATTTCTTATTAGAAATAAGTTCCCAGTCTTAACCGACTTCAAAACAAAGAGCAATTTTTATGTAGGCTTGTTCCTCGGTTACTTGAAAACGTCTAGACCGATTTGGATTTTTTTCTTATATTATATTTTAACCAAATAGACTTAAGTCTATTTGGTTAAAATAACATTTTTCCAGCGCCACTAAAAATTTAAAAATAAAGTAAATTTTTAAAACAAAAAATAAAAACCGACTTCCAAAAACCTAAACTAAAAACCAAAAAATAATATGTTAAATAATTACCCCAAAGAAATGGATAATCAACGATTCATATATACATATACAGATATTTATACTTTTTAACCTGTTATTTTTGAAGTCGGTGCCAGCTAAGGAGCTCAACACAGCCAGGTTTACGTGGCAGGCACCAACTTCAAAAATAACAGGTTAAAAAGTATAAATATCTGTATATGTATATATGAATCGTTGATTATCCATTTCTTTGGGGTAATTATTTAACATATTATTTTTTGGTTTTTAGTTTAGGTTTTTGGAAGTCGGTTTTTATTTTTTGTTTTAAAAATTTTATTGTAGACTATCTGGGAGGAAGAGAGGCACAATAACAGTTTCAACAGCAGTATGGGATTAGGATCAAGTTCCAAAAGTTTTGTGACGAGGTTTATCAGACGTCCAGTCTGATTAAGGTTGACTTGATGTGCATACTCATTTTATAATGTTTTTTAACTACTTAACCGAGTTCAAAAAAACGAGGTTGTTAATTCAACCCGTATGTAGGTAGGTATGTAATATTGTCAGAATTGCACAATTTTTATTATATATGTTACTCTATACCAGCTTCTAAAGGTGTGTACTAAATTTCGTAAGTAAGTATGTAGGTATGTATGGATGTTTGTATGTTTGTTCGCGCAAATCTCAAAAACTGTAAGTCGCATTGCAAAAATTATTTTTTATTTAGACTAGGTATAGTCTAACTTAGGGAACTGTGCAAGTTTCATCAAAATCGGTTCAGTAGTTTTTGAGATAGTTTATTTGTGTATCAGTCACTAGGAAAACGTGTGCTTAACAGCGTAATTTAGTTACTACTGAAATTAAGAAATAAAAAACTAATTTAAAAAAATTAAACCGACTTCAAAAAAAGAAGAAATAAAAGATTTATGCTAACTATTTTTCTGAAGTCGGTGCCAGCCTTCATATTTGGAATAACGGTACGAGACTGACACCGACCTCAAAAAAATAGTTGGCATAAAATATGATTGAGTTAATATAAAATTGAGGTCGACTTATTTTTTTTTTAATTACTTTTTAGGGTTCCGTAGCCAAAATGGCTAAAAAGGAACCCTTATAGTTTCGTCATGTCCGTCCGTCCGTCCGTCCGTATGTCACAGGCATTTTACTCAAAAACTACAAGACCTATACTGATGAAATTTGGAATATAGATGTCTTGTAGATGCCGCAACTAAGTTTGGTAGTTAAATAATAAAAATAAAAAAATCTAGGGGGGGCACTCCATACATGTAACAGAAGTTCGACAGCTCTTTTGAAAACATTTTAAGGTTCTTAAGTAATGTTTGTGATTAAGTGAATACCTTTGGAAATAATCGCTCCGAAAGTTGTGAAAATTGTGTCCCCCCCCTCTATCTTCTAAACCGTGTGTCCGAAAAATATAAAAAAAATTACAAAGATAACGCTCAATTAATACTTTCAACGAAAATTATTTTCAACAAGATCGGATTAACCGTTTTTGAGTTATTGCCGATAAACTGCGCTTCTCAACAAAAGGACGTAATTGCTATGAAGATACGCTCTTTTGTTGTTGTACTTTTTTTACATCGTATTTTTTACCTTATAGTTACGGCTATGGAACCCTACACTGAGCATGGTCCGACATGCTCTTGGCCAGTTATTTATTGAATTAAGTAATGATTGGTGGTATTTTCCCACGCTGTCCCAGTTAAACATGTTTACGTACTTATAGGTATTTGCGACTAAGCTGCGGCAGCAGCAGCAATCGATATAATCCCCGATTACTGGCGTCTAGCAGCGGCTGTCAACTCTGACCTTTGCGGCGGTTGTCATGCGATGCGCTCGGCATTTGGCGACAAATTACTGTGACCTTTCAAAATTGCAGATATATCGATACCTTTAATGGAGCTTACGCCCTTTGAGTCTAAAGATATCGATATGGTACAATCCATACTCCAGATTTCGGAGCATCGATGTAAATTCACCTGTTTACCCGTTTTTATTTTTTGCTCTCCCGGCTCTCCGCCTCCGCTGTCCGTCTGTCCCTCAATCTGTCTGTCACAGGGCTGTATCTTTAGAATTGTAATAACTAGGTAGAAACTTGAAATTTTCACAGAATGTGTATTTCTGTTGCCGCTATAACAACAAATAATAACCTGCAAATAGCAAACCGACCTGTGATAAGTAATTATCATCAATAAATGAGTTTGAGTTTAATAAAAACAAATTAAAAAGGAATCTCCATACAAGAAACGTGTTTTTGGCTTTTTTTGCTCGACGGTGCTACGGAACCCTTCGTGTGAGATTCCGACTCGCACTTGTCGGGTTTTTTTAAAAATGTACGCGATTTACTTTACAGATTTTTTTCATCGTTCATACCGCTATGTTCCCCGACCTCTCGAAGATGACTGGACCTATTTGGAAAATCTCCTTTTTGTTCGAAAGGGTATATAAATTATATTTTATATTAGGGTGGTCCCGTTGGTGTCAGGATTTGATGACGGGTTCTCGGAAAATAATTTTAACCGGTATATCGTCAGTCAAAGTCACTTTTAACTGATGATAATGTAACGTATTTAAAGTTTTAGAATGAATCTCTAAAGAAAATTTTATACAGGATATACGATGTAGATACTCAGTGCAAAAACGAGCAGAAAATAAGAATTAGATGCGGTATGACATTTCAGTTGCAATTTATTCCAAGGTCATGTTGTGATTGCATTTATTTTTTGAGTAAACAATTATTCTGTGACTTCTAGCTCCCGCTTGAAGGTCAAGGACATGACTAAAGTACAGGATCATACCTTTGGGAATGATACTATAGCCACTAATAATAGATAGAACGATGGCGCAAGCAAAAATAAATACCTAATATGAAGTTAAAAAGTTTTACATTTCATCATTAATCTAGGTCATTTTCTATATAATTGTTCAAAGAAAGTGACCCGAATTCATTGTCCGTGAGTGTAATTTAGATTCGAAGATTTGACCCACACAAACATACCTATTAACACGGTAAATTAAATAAAAGCTATTGAAAGGAGAAACTGGCGAGGTCTTCCAGCAGTTCCAGCGCTTCTTCTCACCAGAAGGTCTTTTTCCGAAGCGCAAATAGAATATCAGACCTGTAAACGCGCCCTTAAGCCCTACTTGCATAAATAAATGTTTATTTAAATTGATTTGCTTGTAAAAATAGTAACGTCATAATCATAATTTACAACCTATTTAGCAGGTCAATTCATTTGCAATGAGCTTGCAACGTTGAATACAAACGGGCGTTTATTTATGACTACAATAACTGACGAGCCGTAAATATACGATCTGATTATACAATGGTTCCATGTATAACCTTCGTATAACAATTATTTGTGGTTTATGTGAGGTCATATAGAGTTCATATTGCTTATTCCCTTTATTTGCAGTTAGGTCATTTTTATTGTAAGTGGTAGCATTGGTCAAACGAAGCCATACGCTGGACGTGGCATTTATAGCTGTGATTGTTTCTTTGATCTAGGCTCGTTATGTCAGTCGTTTAGCTCGTAGGACTTCCTACGAAAAGTAACTGAGCCTTTCAAGGAACAGAAGCCATGCTTCCTGGAAGTCTGGAATCTAAGAACCTATACTGACGATACAATACACCAGCGGTCGGCAACCTTTTAGCAGTCAAGGGCCACATAGTAGTTAACGAAATTGACGCGGGCTGCACTTTGTTCATAATTTGTAACTGTATACGATTCTGAATATAACGACCTTTACATACAAAACAGCCAGGGAGGCTCGCGGGCCGCGGGTTGCCGACCGCTGCAATAGGTACACAATACAAACAATATTCTTTATTGTGCACCAAAACAAAAAATTAAGTAATAAAACTTAAATCTAAAACAGCATATTAAATGGTAAACAACAGGTGGTCTTATCGCTAATAAACGATCTCTTCCAGACAAAAGGCGCAAAATAAAAGCAGAAGTAACTAAACCACCGGTACGCTGACGATTGAAGCAATTAAGACCTTACTTTATACTGATGATCACAATCACTCAGAATCAGTCAAGTTGCTCTATTGGCGCGTGAAAAACGAACATTTTTGCATTTATTGTCATGATACCTAAGTTTGTCTATATTCATAAATCTATATCTATATACATAACACAAAGTCAGGTTAGTTACACTATATTTTATGGGGTCTTCTCTGCCCCGAGGTCCCGAATAACAGAATAACTATTAAGATATCTAAAAATTAAAAAATCTCAGACGGAACGAAGTTTGCCAGGACAGCTAGAATATACCTACACAAAACAAAGTCGTGTTACCATTACCACCATTTATAACTCAAAAACGGGTGGACCGATTTTTATGATTTTTGGTTTGTTAGTAGCAGAATAACTATTAGAACACCTAAAAAAATCAAAATTCTGCGGCAGAACAAAGTTCGCCGGGACAGCTAGTTTTAAATAAAGATAAGTTGCCAGAAAAGGAGTAAGACATGTTATTTACGACCGTAACAATGATTGCCGAACATTCCAATCAATCAAACGGAGGAGAGTTTGGAATCCTACTGATTTGGCCGGTCGCCACCGAGCTGCAGTGGGTAAATGAACTTGTGTTGTCCGATCGTAATAGCTGGCTAATGCTAGCATTACGTCTGAAATAGCTTCAATCGCTGGAACATTAGCATAATGCGACTTAGCTACTTAAAGACTATTTCGGGGTTCCTAGGGCTACTAGGGTTAAATGAGCTGCCAGTCAGTTCTTCCCGCGATTGCACCAGGAAAGCAGCTTTCAGAGAAAAATGTCGACCAGTAGCTTCAGCGAATGTACCATTAGGCGTAAATAAGGCGTAACACATCCTAAAGTAAATTTGGGGGCTGAATAAACAGTTGTTTATTAGAATTATCCCATTCCTCAATCATAACTGCAATTGTTATATACATATTTATATTCCTGTAATCTTTATCCTCTTTCTTACTCTGTCTTCTTTTTCGTCCATGAATCATAATGGAAACTTTACCGTTATTGCGACATTAGCTTAACATCCTGAGATGTTTCCAAGCAATGAAACTGCCAAAACCGAATTGTTAATACTGTCCAATTTAGTAATTTAGACTCCGCAACAATCAAACATATACAAGCATTACAACTCTTTTTATTTGCACCGGATAGCACCAGAATAGGGGGTTGGATTGAAGTCAATTGAGGTTAGGTTAAGTCAGTTATCACAATACAGACAACATAATTGCAGAATTAAATTTGCGATGTTTCCAAGCAATAAAATGCCGAAACCGAAGTGTTAATAAGACTCAATTCAGCCAATTATGGCAACAATCTTACATGGGTACAGTCGCAATCACAAGGCAATGATTATAATACGAAAAATTAGTAACTAGGGCAAATTCACAGTTTTTTTAAATTTTCAGTCATATTTTGCGTCAGAAGAACCAGAATTAAACGGCTTTTATGTTAGTGAGCCTTATGCTAGTGTGACCTGTGTGATTTGAGGAAGATAAGGTTTTGATAACCCATGCCTACGTTAACGATAAATAAAACTAGGTTAGGTACTGTACTAGAGGGATATTCACAAATTACATCACACTCAATGGGGATCACGTGATGGGGACTAAACACGTAAAGACTACACGGAGGGACCAGCGCAGGATTTACTCTAAGTGCCTTATCACACTTGCGATTTAGGGGTGAGTTAGAACCCAAGTTCCATACAAATATCGCTCGTTCACCGCGACTGGTTTTGAATGGACACTCGCCCTAAGTAGGGCCACTAAAGGGCTAGTGCCTAGGGTGTCAAATTCCCAAGGGCAGCAAAATTTAAGGCTTGAGCTTTTTTGATCTTCCTTTTTTTGTAGAATATGGATAACGGGGCGGCTTTTAGTAGGCATTTTTTAAGTATTTTGTCTCCGATTGTACTCACAATCTTATCTGCAAGTTGCTGCCGTCTCACCGGATAGCAGCAGAACATGGGTCAGCCCAGTTGGGAGTCAAGTGATTGGGGTCAAATGGCGCGGAGTTATCAACGTGCTGAGATAACGAAACAATTAGCTTCAATCTTCAATTAAAACAGCGAATATTTTACCTTGTTTTGATAACTTTTATAGCTCTTCTTTCATTCTGTTGTGGGGAAAAGTTCTCCCAATTAGTATCAGTTAGTTGTTTTCCTGTTGCAATATAGGTTATAAAGGTCAGATGGCAGTCGCTCCTTTTAATAACCTTACCTGGCAAAAACTGGGATATAAATACAGTACAGTTATTTCGACTTTGATACTCGGGACATCTCGATTTTAATCGTAAAGGTTCGTGTTTTCACATAGAGTATACGAAGTCTTAGAATACTTATACTCACATAAAACATTTAAATGTATTTAATATACCTTAATCGTACTGTACTCAAAAATATGTCTGAGTACACCGTCAGTGGCAATAAGATCTTCGTACCGTATTTATGAAACAATTTATTCGAAACTTGTTCATGCACTTGACTGAACCCCAAAAGAAATGGATAAAATAAAAACTATCGTAGGCCGGTAATGTATATGTCCAGTTCTGCCAGCAGAAACATGGAAAATGTTCGAGTTGTTACAATTTTTGAACAGCTGTAGATATATGAGGACTTTGGAAACGAAACCAAATAGACCTTAGTCGCACCTTAATCGATTTGTGACTGCTCTACTTAGGTAATCAAACACACACTTAGTCAATTTGATTATGTTTGTCACACAAGCATTGTGAGTGCTCAGTTCGGAGTGTTGTCGCGTTCTTTTGTGCTTCCGTTCCGAGGCAAAATGTGGTAAGTGAATTATGAAACATATAGAGAGTTAGTCTGTTTGCCTGGATTGTGCTGAAAGGACGCTCCCAGACCTTGACAACGTGGGAACCGGCAGCCGGCGCCCGGCCGTTGTATTTGCGTTAGTTTCGATCCATTTTATCGCTTTGGTATTGGGAAGATTTGGCAGAGAAAAGAATGAGGAAATTAGTATGATGTCAGTACACTAGCTATTTGTGTTCTTGTTGACTGTTCAAAACTGTGATTTGCTATTTGTGTGTATAACTGTGATACCTATGTCATATGCCAATAAGGTTACACATGCGATAATTAAGCAAAAGTATCTTTCATCGTTCGACGCAAAACCTATACCTAACGCATTAATTTATACTAAATCAGTCTCTAAGCCTTTGTGTTGCGTGCAATCATTAACAACAAATTATGTTTACTTATTATTAGATATTAGGTGCATATTTGTATCTGTGCCAAACAGCAAAGCGTTGAAAGAATCCGTATTTTTCGTAAACAGCTTGTTTTTTCAGTTTTATTCAGAAAAAAACAACGCAAAGCTCTGTTGCAATTTTAACGAAAAATATGGTTTTTAATTTCATTTTCGCATCCCATGACGTACCCCCATCCTACCATCTTCATAAACCACCTGGAAGTGCCCAAACATTCATATAACCCAGTTAGTGATAGATAAACTTTGAACTACAGGTGTTGAAAGAGGGCCGACATATTAGTGTAACATTAAAAATTATAGTAACACCCGGTGGGTGTCTTACCGTTCCACTTTAAGAACTTGGCTGACCCATTGCCGTATGTCTTCTTCCAAAAAATTAGAAAGAAGCGGAAACAACGGATATTTCAAATACTTAAACCCTTAAAAACATTTGATTTTTTCCGGAATTTTCAACGCTAAGCAACACAACAACAACACTTGAGGCAAAAGTCCTTAGTGCTCTGGGTGATAACGCGCTTGCAACTTTTTAGGGTTCCGTAGCCAAAATGGCAAAAACGGAACCCTTATAGTTTTTAAAGGCTACGTAAGTTGAATAGCTGCAGTACTACTTTCCATCAGTTACACTGCCTGTTTTTTTTGTCATTTCATAATCATAATTTCAGGCATAGGACGTCCATTGCTGGACACAGGCCTCCTCAATAGATCTCCACATGAGCCGGATATAAACAACCTGCATCGAGCGAGTCCCCGCAACCCTAACCAGGTCAACAGAAAAATCTGTAATAATTACCAATTATTAATGTCGTCCTATATACTACAGGAAAAATATAACGGTTTTCCTAACTTGCACCGTTTTTGACAAATTTGCAAAAATCTTATCACATACTTATTTGCTCCTACTAAACTAATCGCCATAATAGTTTTTCTTGAATTATTCATGTATCTACTTATGAGTTTGTACGGAACCCTCGGTGCGCGAGTCCGACTCGCACTTGGCCGGTTTTTTTTTTGGCTGGTTGTGTCCCGTTTGGTCAATATGTTGGCCACTTGGGGAAATCTGTATTTCCTCTCCGAAGGAGAGGGGCACAGACTCGATAACCTTTCTGCCCTAACGGCTATAAAAAATATCACAAATAAGTACTAGGATTTGTACGAATAATGTCCGCATAGTGACAGAACGCTGCTAAATCAATAAATCTAGCCCGACCCTCGCGACCCTCGAGATTCTTTAGTGCACAATAATGCTGAACTGCAGGGTAATTTAAAAGGGAAAGCAATTTAGATGGTCTAGTTCACACTCTTACTAATTACGAGGAAAAAAGTTTCGTAATTAGCACGTTAGTAGGTACACAATCAAGTTGCAATTAATGTAATTAGTACTAGTGTGAACTAGACCATCGATTATTTAATCTAAGATTAATAGAAGAAAAGTAAATAACTACGCCATTTCAACTGGAATCCAAAGTACTCCAGTCGAAATTACGTACTTACCTAAATAATGGATGCGCTTCATAATTCAAAAGAGTTATTTTGCCGAACTGATCATTCTTCCAAGTTGTCTTATTCCGAAACCCTTGAGCTCAACATTAAGCCGAGTGATTTTTGTGTTTTCAGCATATTAGTAATCTAATCTAATTTTATTTTCTGGTGCCGTCAAGGGCAAAATTATCGTTCAGCGGAAAACAGAGTCCGAAATATTAAAATTTCGGAAATTCAGTTATTTGGTAATATTAACACACATCATTACATCTAATGATGCGAAATAACTACTTCGGAATTTTTGGGTGTTCCAGAGCGAAAAAGTAAATATACCCCCCTGATTTTTTTTATTCATAGTACACGACTAAATTAATTTACTGGGAATAACACGATTTATATGTCTATTCCTGTAAAATCGATGGTGATACGTCAAATTTGTCCTTGATGTAGGTAGGTCTTTGTTATTGCCGTGTGCTTTTTTGATTGACAGTATCCACTGTGTAATTTGGAGCATCGTTTTATCAATTATGTTGAGCTATTATTTATTCTGACCTTGGTGGAAAAATAACTATATCTATCGATTTGAATGCTCACTTTTATTTAAAACGCAGACAAATGACGAGGGATGACTTTGAAAGCTTTGGAAAAAATCTGCAACTCAGATGCCATGACGTTTTTATTTTAACTTCCGATGCAAAAAGAGCAGTGTTATGTTATAAGTTTGACCGCTATGAGTGCGTGGCTGTAGCTCCGTGACTCTTAAATGGGTGAACCGATTTGGATGCGGTTTTTTATTTGAAAGCAAGTTTTCAAGCGATGGTTCACCCAGTCCGACCCAACTCGGGGTGGTCCGGCTAGCGACCTGGTTCGACTCCAGGGAACGCCACGGCCGACCACCCGGTCCGACAATCGCTATGCCCACAAGGGTTGCGAGTTTGTTAGCTCCTAAAAAAAAGGTCAGAGATTTTTTTAAATAATATAAGTTTTTGTTTTTGGTACTTTTGTACATTGAATGGGGTTGCTCTTAAGTATACGATGCAGCAAGCACACCCAAAAGCTAACAGAGCAAACAGGGCTCTCAAAGATCCGCAACGTATAGGTAACACCTCAAGTGTTGCAGATATCCATGGGAAATGTTGACTGCTGGAAAGCAGCAGGCAGCTCGTCTGCTCGTTTGTCACTTATACATTTAAAAAAAATCATAATGCACTCTGGTCCGTGTAGTGACCAGATGAGATTAATTTGACCCAAAAACTGACGCAAAGGGTTGTCGCAAAAAATGCTTATGCTCAATGCTCATAGTATATAAAATGTAGCACAGTTCTCTCAGAATCAGGGTTCTGAAAAAAAAATGCGGGACAATCTTACAAAAAGAGATACGCTTAGTGACTGTCATCAAAAGGAAGAATACGGAAAGATATATATTGGAGAACATGAAGAGTGACCCATAATAACATGATGATGCAGTGAAAGTCTGCGGGACATAAACGTCGCAGTAATAATCGCCATTTCAATAAAGTGATTACAATACAAATGCAAACACAAAATAGCAAACGAAAGCTGCTTTCTCCGTGCAATTCGATATAAAAACTGTGTCATTAGGCGAGTGGAGATTGATAAAGATGAGCATTTGGCCGCTGTCACGGACGGCTGTTTCACATTCATGGAAGTAAAACGTCGTATCTACGTAGGATCTTTACGTACAATCGAACACACTGTTAACTGTACATTTGTAAACGAATGCCAACTTTATTGCAACGTGTTAAAGTTTATGGGTGGTCAGTGAAGTGTCTTCGTTTGTTTGTACAAATACTACCCGTAGTTGGCGTAGCGCCAGCCCCGCAATGTCATGTTGCTAGACGCCCGGCTTTGCGTTAAGATGGAATAATCCTGCATAATGAAATTAGCGTAATATCTCTTATCAAATTAACTCTTAGTTACAGTATTTTTTCTTCCTACAAAAGGTACATCGCGCGCTTGAATGTGTGCGCGCCGTGCACTGAAAAAAAAGTGATCTAATCAAGCCCACTTTTTGCTTGATTAGAAAAATTATAATTGTTTTAATTATTTAATTAATCAAATCCATAAATAATACTTCATAACTACAATAAAGTTCAATTGATCGAAAATTTTAATGAAGTAACATATTATATTTGATCAACTTCTTAATTGAGTTTAATCATCTATAAAATATTTCTTGATTATATTAATCAAAAAACATATTTCGTACATTAAAGTCATGGTTGGATTTATTAAGTTACTTTCAATCATTTCAATTTGATTGCTGCAATTAGCTGACTTAATCTGCTCGCTATACATCAAGTTACTTTTCATCACACTTGCTCGAAAATGGTGTCATTACACGTAGGTTCTGCGGGCCGAAAATGACCTATTACGCCCTAGGGCGTAATGGCTTTCTTTTTAAATTTGAGACGCTGGTTCTGTTTTACTCTTATTTGTCATGTTCAAAGGTAAGGTTTCACCTCGGGCTTATAACAAACACTCGTTTGTAATTCCTTACTTACCGCCCTAGAGACACAATGTACCTACTATCTAGAGGGCCATACAGCACGTTTGAAAATGTCGCGCGGGCCACATGACATGGTCGACTTGGGGAGGGTGCTGGGTGGTGCTCTGAGTCTCACATATCTGGTATCAGCGTAATTCGTCCCATTCGTTTTTCGTTCAATTCGTATTTCGTCTCATTCTATATTCGTCACACATTCTTTATGTATAAAGAATAAATAATAGTCTTAATAAAGAATGTGTGACGAATATAGAATGACACGAAATACGAATTGAACGAAAAACGAATGGGACGAATTACGCTGATACCACATATCTGTAGGTACTTTACTGTGCAGGCAGGAGGCTCGTAGTACTATCCTTATTCTACTATACCGCGGGCCGGATCATAGGCCCTCCCGCTTGTTTCCCGCGGGCGGGCCGGATTGGAACGGCTCGCGGGCCGTAGTTTGGAGACCCCTGCGCTAGAGAATTCTTATCACGTATCATTTCTACTAGGAGCGTACCCTATTTAATTTCCACACAAAATCTCATTATTAACTCCTCATCCCATTGCGGTTTCCACACAAGCTATGATCTGATCTCTTATTTAATTTCTTTACAAAATGTTTAGTAATCCATCCTTTGATATCGCGCCAGTGCAGAGATCTCTATTCGCGTCTCATTTCTGTTAGCCGTGCTCCCAATGCGATCTCCACACAAACTTTGATTTCCTATTTTACTCCTTTAGGAGATATTAAATAATCCATCCTTTGATATTGCGCCAGAGATCTCTCATCACGTCTCGGGTCTACTAAACGCGTTTATCTCCTATACTCTTGAGATGAAATTTCAACAATCCTTTTATTTGTGCTCATACAATGTGAGGAACACCTGTGCTTAGTGGTGCCGCTACTTTCTTTCTTTCGCTGGAACCAATCATCACCAAAACCCTGACTAATCTCAATACGGATAACATTGTTAAAATAAGGGCATTAAAGTGCAGCGAGTCTGCTGGAGCGCCCTGCGCGGCGCCCGCGCATCGTCTATTTGCGTGCGCGCGGCCGTTCACCCCCGCCGCATAACTGTCCCTACCACCGACGCACTTCTGCGTCATTAACATTACTATCCTTTAATCCAATGATAGACTGCTTTTCTGCTGTTTATTTGGCATCTCTACTACGTTTAACGTTGTCTGGAAGAGTTCACTTATTGATATTAGAGATAGGATGGTCTGCGGTTTACCATTTAATATAATAATAGGTAGGTACCTATCGTTTTAGATTTAAGTTCCTTATGCTCTTTTTATTTTAGTGTGTAATAAAATAAAGAATATTGTAAGCAATAGAATTCATTCGCCATATGCGGAACGACAGTCCTGTTTGAAATGAACCAAACTATGGGGCTCCTAACATTCTACTTCTTCTTCCTCTTTTTCATTATTGCTGGAGAATATTTGCGTCATTGACGTATTTCCCGACCTATCGCTCACTTCCTATCTCAGATTCTTAGTAGGTTGGTTAGCACTTATTGCATAGTTCCATTATCGTCGAATTCGCGAAACAATAGCGGCTGCAAATTCGATTTACACTTATTGCAAAAATGCGCTATTGATTTATTCGTCTAACAGTGGCTGCAAATTCGCCAACGCAAACAGTTGAACATCGCATGATCGCATCAACTGAGGCGTAGCGCAAACGATTCCAATCTTTGATTGAATTCAGCGCCGCGCCCGCCTACGCCCGAGTTTTGTCACAAATCAGTGCATAACTCTTCCAAAAAAACCAACCACAAAATCTCCTTCTTACCGCCTCTTTTTAGCAAAGCGTTTGATATCTGTGTTGGAGAGGGACAGGACGAGTAATGTTTGGAGCTTCGTTTTTCGATGCTACTTTAAAGCAGGATGCAGTAACGAGAGCATTATGCAGTTGCAGCTACATCCGCTGTCGCACAATGGGTCGGTATTCTGCACGGGTTCGCGAAAATCGCTTGTATTAGACGACTTTAACTATAAAACTCGTTAATTTGTGGAATATTCTGTCTGTTTATATTTTAACTGAAAGTGAGTTTTGATACAATTGCCGATAGGAGTCAACGCTTGGCATCTAGTGTAATTAAGTCAAAAGCGACGAACGAACCGACATATTTTGACCACCAATTACGAACTGTTATTACCAGATCATGGGTCTAATTATGTTATTCTGAATGACGCTAATGGACAGTCGGACACGGCTCGCATACTTCCCCGCGACATGATTCATCGTCGCGATTTGGGCATCAGTCGGGAAACGAGGACCTTGGCCAGCTTGCGTAAATTGATACATCCATCTGCATAAGCCTCTGACGCAGAAATTTACCAATTCTGTAGGTATAATAACTCTGTTTAAGGAAAGAGAAAATTTTGCATTAGACAAGGCAACGGGGATATCATACCGTGACCGGGTTATACAGATTTCAAGTAATCGTCTTTCCTGTGGACAGTAATACAATGATAGTTTACGGCCCGAGTACATAATGAATATGTTTTTATCATAAAGGTCTAGTAATAGTACGTGGCTATTTGGATCCCGTAACAAAATAAGGCCTTTAAAGCACTTAACATTATGATGTAAAAATCCGTATAGCCCGTCTAAACATCAGCTCATTTGCTTCTTAGCCACATGAGTATCCCATTTTTCCAGTGTGGATTTTATTTTGTATTGTAAAAGATACTACCTAGAGGTGAAAATGTAGCTAGTAGATTCAACAAGAACCCATACACCCTTACCTTGTCGGCCTGAATTATATTTGCCAGAAAATACAGACGAAACGAGTTCCATTCCTTAACGGTTCGCATTAGGAATGATGGAGCGAATCGCATCGTGCGAATGAATGAAATATCGACAGCACAAAGATTAAGTTCCTCCCTCGTCTGGAAGTCCCGTGGTAAAACGAAAACGTTAGAATAAAATCGTGTAATTACTCGTACTGCTCACACCCCAAAACATTTTGGATAAAAAACAGACTAACCGGATGCTTAAACAAGGTAAGATTGTGCGGAAGGTAGTGTATGTGAAACTGAATAGCCCCGCTCATGTATCCGTCAAGAAACATTAAATAACGGGGCAAGGAAACAGCGGATCGGTTCTAGTTTTGCTCCATTTGTTTTAGTGTCGACGCCAGTCTAGTCCTTTGTGTGGGTGAAACAAATGATGCTGGGTTTCTAGACGTGTTTAATTGCTAAGTGCTAAATGGATCTTTTCCGTAGTGCAATCTAATTGGAGTTCTAGGACTCGTTGTGTTTTAATTAGCAGAATTTATCAAGTCAGCCTAGGTTTTTGGGTTGAAATGTTGTGATATCCACAACATTGTCCTTTATAAATAGTATATTTTGACTATAGAATACATGGCTGCAGTAGGCCACAAACAAAGGCTATGAGCCGAAGTTTCTCAGTTTCTTACAAGGCAGTGGGTTTTATTCACTTGGCCTCGTGACTTTTGATTAGAGTATATTTTTAGCGTTCCGTACGAAAGGAACCCTTATGGTGCGACTCTGTCTGTCCGTCTGTCACAGCCAGTCTCAGGAACTACTGCTGCTATTGATTTGAAATTTGGAATAGTTTTAAAAGCCACTAACTCGAGCCTACTGGATATATAAAAAAAATAAAACCGGTCAAGTGCGAGTCGGACTCGCGCACCGAGGGTTCCGTGCAAACTCGTCAGTAGATACGTGAATAATTCAAGAAAAACTGTATGGTGGGACAAACTTAACTTTGCTCTTGTAAAACTGTTGTCCCCATACGTCGACATATGCCGCGGTTAGTTTAGTAGGAGCAAATAAGGTTGTCGTACGATTTTTGAGAATTTCTGATAAACGCTGCAAGTTAGGAAAACCGTTTTATTTTTCCTGTAATATTTAGGTTAATATTAATAATCGGTAATTATTACAGATTTTCTGTTCAGTAACTTCGGAGATAATAGGGTAGTAGAGGATCCCAGTATAGAACGACCTTCACCGAGCTGGGTAATGGATAAAAAGTATTTTATATTGAATTAAATATGTTAATAAATATATTGCAAGTGGGTTGCCTAAAAAAATTCAGTCCAGAATATGATTAATTAAAAACTATAATTTTTTTTTTTTAATTTTTCACCGTTTTGTTTAATAGACAAATGACATACCAATCAAAAGTATGAAGCCTATAGAATATGCAAACGTTAGGTTGCCTATATTTTTCCCGTCATAACTTTTGGGTTGCCAGGCATAAACAGGTACATCATATTAGTAATTTGCACTGGTCTGGTTAATGAATAAACTTTATGCCAAAATAAAGACTGTTTTATTACGAACACGGTGATATAGGGTTGCCTGCGAAAAATCAGTCCTGAATTCCGGTTGCCGAGTTTTAAAAAGTCAAAGCCCCATCAATCCCGGTTGCGTTAAGTTTGCACCTGGTTGGTATGTGATGCCAAGGAAACCAGGTGCAAACTTAGCTCAACCGGTTAATATGAAAAATTTAGAATTAAGTCGGCACGGGTACATCGATATTAGTGATTTGCACTGGTCTGGTTAATGAATAAACTTTATGCTAAAATAAAGACTATTTTATTACGAACACGGTGGTATAGAGTTGCCTGCGAAAAATCAGTCCTGAAGTGCGGTTGTCGAGTTTTAAAAAGTCAAAGCCCTTCAATCCCGGTTGCGTTAAGTTTGCACCTGGTTGGTATGTGATGCCAAGGAAACCAGGTGCAAACTTAGCTCAACCGGTTAATATGAAAAATTTAGAATGAAGTCGGCACGGGTACATCGATATTAGTGATTTACACTGGTCTGGTTAATGAATAAACTTTATGACAAAATAAAGACTGTTTTATTACGAACACGGTGGTATAGGGTTGCCTGCGAAAAATCAGTCCTGAATTGCGGTTGTCGAGTTTTAAAAAGTCAAAGCCCTTCAATCCCGGTTGAGTTAAGTTTGCACCTGGTTGGTATGTGATGCCGAGGAAACCAGGTGCAAACTTAGCTCAACCGGTTAATATGAAAAATTTAGGATGAAGTCGGCACGGGTACATCGATATTAGTGATTTGGTTGGTATGTGATGCCAAGGAAACCAGGTGCAAACTTAACGCAACCGGGATTGAAGGGCTTTGACTTTTTAAAACTCGACAACCGCACTTCAGGACTGATTTTCCGCAGGCAACTCTATACCACCGTGTTTGTAATAAAATAGTCTTTATTTTGGCATAAAGTTTATTCATTAACCAGACCAGTGCATATCACTAATATCGATGTACCCGTGCCGACTTAATTCTAAATTTTTCATATTAACCGGTTGAGCTAAGTTTGCACCTGGTTTCCTTGGCATCACATACCAACCAGGTGCAAACTTAACGCAACCGGGATTGAAGGGCTTTGACTTTTTAAAACTCGGCAACCGGAATTCGGGACTGATTTTTCGCAGGCAACCCTATATCACCGTGTTCGTAATAAAATAATCTTTATTTTGGCATAAAGTTTATTCATTAACCAGACCAGTGCAAATTACTAATATGATGTACCTGTTTATGCCTGGCAACCCAAAAGTTATGACGGGAAAAATATAGGCAACCTAACGTTTGCATATTTTATAGGCTTCATACTTTTGATTGGTATGTCATTTGTCTATTAAACAAAACGGTGAAAAATTAAAAAAAAAATTTTTCAATTTTTAATTATTCATATTCTGGACTGAATTCTTTTAGGCAACCCACTTGCAATATATTTATTAACATATTTAATTCAATATACAATACTTTTCATCCATTAACCAGCTCGGTGAAGGTCGTTCTATACTGGGATCTTAGACTAGGGGGGGAATGGTATTTTTTTAACGTTTTTTGTCAATCAAAAACTGCATGTCTATGAAAGAAAATAAAAACGGTTTTGGAATCTACATATTAAGCCCTTTCATTTGATATCCCACTCGAAATATTAGCTCAACTTTTGATTTTCGACATCCCATTTCGGTCCCCTTTAAAAAAAAAAGTAAAAAAAACTATGGACTGTAGTCTGAAATAAACGATTTTTATTTTTTTATAAGATTTTTTCCTGTCCATAGGATAGGATTAGCGGTTTTTAACATTATTCCAAATTTCAAGTCGATAGCATTAGATCCTGAGATATCTTGCTGTGACAGACGTACAGACAGACAGACAAGAGTCGCACCATAAGGGTTCCTTTTTAACCATTTTGGTACGGAACCCTAAAAACGTAAGTATACCTTTTTTACTTTTTTTTAAAGGGGATCGAAATTGGAGGTCAATAATTTAAAGTTGGACTATTATATCAAGTGGAGTATCAAATGAAAGGGCTTAATTTGTAGATTTAAAACCTATTTTTTTTTCTTATTTATTAAACTTTTTGAATTAGGACGAAAAACGTCGAAAAAATACCATTCCTCCGTATTATCTTCGAAGTTACTGTACAGAAAAATCTGTAATAATTACCAATTATCTAAATTATCCTAAATAAAGGTTTTCTTTTAGGTTTTCCTAACTTTTACTTAGTTTTTTGGAAATTCGCCAAAAACTTAACATAACCTTATTTGCTGCTATTAAACTAACCGGCGACTTATGTCGAGGTATGGAGACAACTGTTTTTCAGCAGCAAAGTTTTGTCCCATCATACGGTTATCTTGAACTATTCACGTATCTACTTACGAGTTTGTACGGAACCCTCGATGCGCGAATCCGACTCGCACTTAACCGGTTTTTTTCCATTATATTAGCGTAAACGTCATTCAAATGGCACCTCATCACACGCATACAAAGTCCAACTCCTGAAACTGGTTAAAAAGCCAATAAACGTCCTGCCAGCAGTATCTTATCATGTCATGTAGATCGATCCCATCCGTATCTACTGAACACGAGCGTAATTTAATTTGCATCAGGAACCGTTTTAGCCTCGGTTTAGCCCGCCTAGCGACAGGCTAAACTCGCCAGAGACAATCCGCTATATCGGGGCAGGCCATGTATGGCGCGCCGCGGGCGCGGACCGGAATAGGCCGGTGCATCCTTTAGGGCTGGCTAGAGTTTCAGGGCTATTTTCCTTCTTCCTGCAAAGCTCCGCGATTCAAGTGCGCCTTTAAGTTCCCTTTTGTGAGGACAATGTGTCGAATTGCGGTATACTCAAAATGGTCAAATGACATGTTGATACTTAAAGCGGTTTAGGCCAGGACTCTGAATCGGTTTTTTGCAAAATCCCCGAAATAGCCCAATATTTTGAATTATTTTATGCTACTTATGTAGGGCTCAATAATGTATTAAAGTACTTCGTATTATTTGATTGTCCGATTAAAAAATGAAATAATAAACCAAAGAACGAGAAAAATACCGGTATTTTTGTATGGAGAAAATACCGGTATCCGAGCCCTGGTTTAGGCAAAGACACTAGTTCATAGTTCATAGTTATTTATTCATTCAACAATATACATTGCGTTTGAAATATACACATTGAGATTACAATTTATCAATTACATAATTACAATTTATCAGTTAAAATTACTAGGGTATTTTTATGGTAATTAGAATATAATAGAATGTCTGGTATTTTCCAATTATGGGCACACATTGTTTACTTTTTTATAAGCGGCAATTGAGATTATGAAAATCATAATTGCCTTGCTTTCTTTATTTAATCGTAAAAAATAGGTAAATACGAATATCGTGGATTCCGTATTTTTTTTAAGTTATTATTTTGAATTGCTGCGCTATTTTCCTTTATTTGAGTAATTTTCTTCTAATTCCTTAAAAAAAAATGATACTTTCTCCCGTTGTCAACCCTAGCAATAACGGCCAATGACAGCGCGCTAAACATCGTGAAACATGGCCACGTAGGGCTGTGCTTTTAGAACGAGTAAATTTAACCTGCCCGCGTGTTCGTACTCTGTTGCGTGTACTCGTCATGTTACCGTAATAAATTCTGATGCATTATTTAATTAATATTAACAGTCAGTCCGTAGGTACTACGAAAATAACGGTAATGTTGAATGTATTTAATGAATACATTTTCTCAGGTAATGGCTAAGGTGCTTTCTTATATTTTAAATTGATTGTGGATCAATTAACAAAGCGTAAATTTAATATGTTGGTCACAGGTAAAGGTGGCAATAGGTTTCACTTTAATAGTGGTCAATAAGGTAACAATAGGTTTGCGCTATGAAGACGCAGTTAAAAACGACCTTATCGACAAGCGAGAAAGCGGTAACTTTTGTCTGAAAATGTCACAAGTAAGTAAAAGCCTAGACTAGAAGTCTAGCTAGTCCCCTTAGTCACAAAATTGTGCCTTAGTCACTCACACTCGCTGGTTGTTATTGTTATTAGATTAAACGAGATGAGTTTGATACTTGGCAGATACCCATCAATCTGAACGATGTTTACAAAACTCATCAAATTCGCCATTAATGTAATGTGTTGTTGCAATGTTCAATATTACGATCTGTAAACGACATGGCGAATTTAGTGAAAAAAAATCAATCAGGGCTTCTTCATCATCAGAAAAGTATCCACTGTTGGACATAGGTATCCCCCAAAAAACGCCACCAATACAGGTCCTGTGCCGCCCGCGCACCAGCACCCTTCACCGTCATCAGTCATTGGTAGAGCGTGCAGAACCGGGAATTTTTATTATGAGAGAACCGGGAATCCGTCAAATATATTCTTAGAAAAGCTGATGCTAATTTGAATTACTTTTTCTCCAGGAGTTGTAGATACTCCGGTCATGTGCTTTAAAAAATAGGCAATACCCTCAAGATACAGCTTTTTGTCGAAAACAGCTATTTCGAGATTAAAAGCTAACATTAAATTGGCTTACTATCCGAAATTATACGCCTACAGGCCCCGCACAATATAATTTTCAGACGAATGGCCTGATAACATAATTTGGTATTTAACTTCTAAATCTAGTCCTCAAGCCGTTATTAGTAACCGAGGCATCCAATTAGCTTCCAGAATGTACCTAATGAAAGTCATCCACAACGCCGCGTGGGTTCCGCCGTTCCGCCTGCAGGGTGCCTACAAAATAAAACGACCAATTTTCTAAACTAAAATCTTAACTTGTGCATATCTATTTGGATTTTCAACTTAATATACCTTGCCAGAAAATGCTATTTTGTAGACTGTTTGGTCTTGAAATACGAGCTTTTGAAACTAGATTATTGCTAGGAAGGGAATTAAATGGCTTACATAACGTTGTAACTCTCCGTAGAGGTATTTTGAAAAGTGAGATTTATCGCTAAGAGTATAAGGTTGTTTTTGGTATGACACTGTTAGAAAATATAAGTAAATAACTGAGTGCAGTCAAAATGAACCCGCTTGCAACCCACGCCGGTTGGCGGAAACAGGCAATACGAGTGCAAAGTTATGACTAGACTCGTAGTCTACTTCACAATGACATTCCTGACTCCGGACGTACCGGTGAATAATCTGTTGTAATAACAATATGTAACCTCTTACACTGAAGATGGCCAGGTCACTTTAGGCCTAATTACTTATTATTTATGCTTTTTCTATACTCTCTAGACTAGAGGAATGAAGAGAATGTATGCGAAGTATAACATTACAAATTTAATATTGATACTCCCTACTGTGGTCCCTGTACTGTTATGTACGAAGCTCACCGTTTGGGCCGGGCCGGAGCGCGTTTTAAAAATTGTTAAAGGAAATTGAAGCGTCAAATACAATAAGAATTAAATCATAATTTGCTTGCGGTAGGTTCGGAAACAGATTTCATCCAATCAAAGTCACGTTCACATATCTGTAGGCGTATGATGCTACGCTTTGTCGCTGTCACGTTCTGACAATATGTGTGTGAGAGTGACGGATGCTTTATCATTTATTTATCGCGCGACAAAGCGTAGCGCCTACTGATAATTTTGTCTGGATAGACTTTTCTCGCTGAATTTTCGATTCTCTGTAACAATCAAAGCGTTAGTCACATATCTTTGTGGCAATAGTAATAAATATGTTTTGCGATGTATGTATATGGCGCTTTGGATGTTACCAACTATTTGATACTGACTGTACGGATGGCGGCCAATAGGTATGCGAGTAATAAACAAATCAGTCTATTGCAATCGATTTTGGCACCTGCGCGAGCTCGATATATCCCATATCTCACGTTAATGGTTATATTGAGTTATATGAGGCCGCTATGCACTTGGAATCACCACTGTATATTGTAATGGAAGCAACATCTTTGAGTTTTTATTTGAAACTAGCAGTCCCGGCGAACTTCGTTCCGCCTAGATTTTTATTTTTTTATGTTTTAATAGTTATTCTGTTTTCGTTAATAAAAATCGGTCCACCCGTTCTTGAGTATAAATGGTGTAACTAATCCGACTTTGTTTTATGTAGATAGACTAGATGATGCTCGCGACCTCGTCCGCGAAAGTGAAAAGTCAGAATCCTTAATTTTTGCTCAACGGTAGTCGACGGTCGGTAGTGATATTAAGACCCGCTTTGGCCGCCGCAGTCCAACCCTCTTTCTAAAGGGGACCGGGACTGGCGACCTGGTTAGACCCCAGGCGCCCCCCGGCTCCCCCAAGGAGGCCCGGCCAGCGACCTGGTTCGACCCCAGGGAACGCCACGGCCCCCACCTGGTTCAACTTTTGCCACGCCCAATAAGGGTTGCAAGTTTGTCAGGCTTCAAAAAAAGTCTGATATAAAGTGTCTTATGAGCTGTAAGCCTGTTATGTTGTATTTTTATAAATAAATAAATAAATAATTAAATAAATGAGAACATTTGGTGATATTCAGCTATCCCTGTCACAGTATAAGTAAATACTACGTACAGAAGTCGTACCTTGGTAAAATAAAGCCGCATCTGCAAAATGACGACTTTTTAGGGGAAGCGTTTAAATATTTTTGTTTGTGTATAATTTATAGCATTTGTGTAACATTTGCGTAATACACACTTAATACGTAACGTACAGCACTTAATACGTAAAGTCACATACGGCTTTATTTTACCAAGGGTACGAAGTATTTCTCTCTAGCAAAACTGTCGTTCGGGTCCGAGGCAGAACGCACCGTCTCTCTCTATCGCATAACGCGTGCTCTTTCTGGTCGCTGGCTAAGGCCCCGTACCCTGGTACCCCTCGCCTTGAGGCCCCTGGGCCTCAAGGCGACTATCTCAGTCTAACGTATAGTTGCGTCCTTACTTACGTAAGTAAAACTTACAGGTGTTAATCCGGCCTTGCAGACTGTAACTATAATTGATAGGAAATGGGACATCTTTGTCACACTTTTTATTCTAGATTTAGAGGTTGCTAAGCTAGTTATTTCTCCGTTTCATTTCGTAGACGACTTTTTCTCAAAGGTCGTGACGGTCATTTAATTAGGATGGTTCTCGAGAGTTTCGAGTCACGCGACCAACTGAGACGATTGTTGTTGTTACGGAAATTGTACAGTACTTTGGCCAAGATGAAAAAATCTTGGGAAATGATTTTTTTAATGGTTTTTGTGAGATTAAATATTTTCTTCTGTATCATCTCATTACCCAGAGTTAGCTCTTCGCCGATTCTTTTATGACACAGCAGCATCACGGCGTTCAGCCATTAAAAAACTACAAGCGATATTTGCTTTTTGGTTCAGTTTTATTTAATATAATCGACATGAACATAAGAAATAACACATTATAATCAATTTCCAATAATTTTAAATAGCAAATTTATCTACACGAATACAACATTTAAATTATTTCATAATATCTAAGTAAACACATATTAGCAGTAAGAATGTATACTCAAACAGTTTTTGGAGAGAAAATTAAAAATATTTGATTCTGTAATGCTATTCTTTTGTCTAGTTTACTTTTAGTTTCTCTAGAAAATAATGTTACATTTCTTGGAGTTTTTTTTTTAATTAATTTCATTCCATATTTGAGAAAAGCACACATACCTCTCGGCGTGAAAATTTTACATTTAGGGCCGACACAGACGGACTGCAACCCAACTGCAACTTGTATAGAAACTGTGCAGTCGGCGTGCAGTCAGTGTGCAGATGGAATGCAGTTCCCATACAAATTTTGAGTAGCTGCACTTGGGTTGCAGTCCGTCTGTACAGCCCCTTACTCGGCCGGCTACCCTTTACTTTCCGGCTTCTGCAGTAATTTACTATTAATAACCACTATTCAGTTTATGTACAAGCATAAGGTGTGACAAGCATGCTGGAAGTGTACGTAGTGTATTCCAATAGCCTAACATACGATCTTATCTAGATAATCTCGGCACTTAATCAGCGTTTAATCTGCAACTGCAAACTAATCTTAAAGCTGTTGATGTAAAGCTAAGTCCTACGAGCGTTATATAACCTTGTACCTATTTTATATTCTCATCTCGTGTCAAAACAGGACAACACTCGTCAACTTTGATGGTTGTAAAATTCTAAATTACTGTCCACAGAATTGAATCCTTTAAAGGGGCGCACCCAAGCATTGTCTATTGTGTACAATCATTGTACTACAAATTACCTACATTGTACGTCGATAAAGTCGTATGTGCCGTTGAATGCACAATTATCCTCGCTCCTGGATCGTTGTTGAACTATAAGCTGCTAATGCTAACCTTGTAAATATATGGCGTCTAAATGTTCAGCAGGATTCGAAAGAATCATCGCTGCGAGGTCGTCGGACGGAGTCCGACGCGCACAGCGTCGTCCCCGCCGGTGGGGACGACCTCCTCGCGACAACAGCACACAAGCCGCGTCCCGATTTGCCCCAGGATCCGAATATCCTGGATTAGTTATCCTAGATCTCGGGCTCAGCTAAGCTTCTTGCCGGAGTCTTCTTAGCTGGGCTAGGTTTAGTGAACCGGTACGGCAACTAAAACTCCCATTAGTTCGATATACACACTCTACATAAGGACAGGTTGATCCGCTTCAACCTTTCCCGCTGGTCCGTTGCTCATTTTGAACAATCAGCGAAACTTCAAGGTGATCCGGGCCAAGCCTGGTTCGATCCCAGGGTACGTCACGGCCCCCACCAAGTCCAATTTTTACAACAGTCAGTAAGACTAGTAAGCATTGTCAGTTTCAGTTCTGCGTATAAATTTGACATCGACTCAATCCGATATAAGAACGCCACCACTAATATGAACTGGAACCAACCATTATATTTTTCTAATATATTTATATATACCAATAAGTAACGGGCCATTCTTTTTGGTGCCTAAATAAACGTCCCTTGTACATTTTAACGCATCATTTCTTACTTTACTCGTGCAGTGATAATTTAAGTTAGAAATGAGGCGTTTTTAGGGTTCCGTACCAAAATGGTAAAAAAGGAACCCTTATGGTGCGACTCTGTCTGTCTGTCTGTCTGTCTGTCTGTCTGTATGTCTGTCTGTCCGTCTGTCACAGCAAGTTATCTCAGGATCTACTGATGCTATCGACTTGAAACTTGGAATAGTGTTAAAAACCGCTAATCCGAGCTTATGGGACAGAAAAAAAATCTTATACCTATTTTACTTTTTTTTTAAAGGGGACCGAAATGGGATGTCATAAATCAAAAGTTGAGCTAATATATCGAGTGGGATATCAAATGAAAGGGCTTAATATGTAGATTCCAAAACAATTTTAATTTTTTTTCTTAGACATGTAGTTTTTGATTGAAGACAAAAACCGTTAAAAAAAATACCATTCCCCCCTATTATCTCCGAAGATACTGAACAGAAAAATCTGCAATAATTACCGATTATTAATATTATCTTAAATATTATAGGAAAAATAAAACGGTTTTCCTAACTTGCAGCGTTTTTTAGAAATTCGCAAAAATCGTAAGACAACCTTATTTGCTCCTACTAAACTAACCGCGGCATATGTCGATGTATGGGGACAACAGTTTCACAAGAGCAAAGTTAAGTTTGTCCCACCATACAGTTTTTCTTGAATTATTCACGTATCTACTGACGAGTTTGTACGGAACCCTCGGTGCGCGAGTGCGACTCGCACTTGACCGGTTTTTGGTATCAAATGCCCAGAATATTCTTAATAAACATTAAGGCCTGGTTGAAAACTAACGTTAAAAAATAAAAATATTTCGACACTGCTGCAATTTTGTAAAAGTGTCTATAAATTTTCATCTCCATTTTAGGCACTAAAAATAGTTTTATGCCACACCTGGCTATAAAGTGACTTTTTCCGCACGCTGCGCGAACGGAAAAAGCCGCTTTCTGGCCAAGTGTAGACATAAAATGATGTACACAACACGGGAGGTAATAAAGAAAGCCCTCGATCGCATATTTACATCCCTCGCTTGCAGCTCGGGCCGCAAACTTCTGCGATCTCGGCCTTTCTTTGTATTATAATAACTACTATTAACAACGGGATATTTACCATGTATGTTTGTTTTCGTGAGTTCCCGATATTTCGGCACTGTTGCAAGCGCCATCATCACGGCTTTCTTTGTATTACCACCCTAGCTACCACCCTAGTTATATAATGTACAAACGAAGACACGGTTAAGTGACCATCAGTAGACCTTAATACATTGTAATAAGGGTGACAAGTGGTCAGTTAGCAGTGTCTTCGATTGTACTATTGGTTCTAGTAACAAAATCTGGGTGTATTAGGGACGCATCCACTGTAGAATGCCTCTGTAAAAGTCTCTTGTGAAAAGTAGATCAGTAAGACGTGCTTTCCAATTTCAGCGCCATTTACCTACACAACCAACATATTATTATCAAAATATCAATCAATGTTAAAAGCGAACTTATCATAAATAACATATTTGGTTACGCTAGCCCTTTCTTTTAGCTGTTAAATTTTTGAAGTTCCTTGGAATAGTTAGTTATTCTAAAGTTAATACAAACGCAATGCGCGGATACTCGCGTTCGAGATCCAAAACCCAATCGTAAACCATTTGGAACCACTCCAATATGAGAACGAAATCAGCTGATAGTAAATACCTAGTTGCTAACCAAGACCGTGTGGATTACTGTATTATTTCTACTGCCAATGATGCCACTTGGCATCACCAAACCCCCTTTTCACGCAACAAACAACGTATATTTTAAGCTGTGATCATCTGCACTGAGTTTTTTTTATCTCTAACCGCATTGACGCCAGTTGCAATGGTATGTTTATTTTTGTTTTTCTTTTGCTTTTCTTATTTTTCTTTGGGCTATAAAGTAACGCAGATTATTGTGAAATTAGTTGGATTTAGTGTAATGTGTTTGTTTTTCTTTCAGAGAATGGTATAATGAGGGTGGTAAGGATTCGATTGAAGGGTTTATAGCTTCGAGAAGGTCGAGTGTGGATACTAAAGAGGCCGCGCCGAATGAGAGTGCAGTTGGTAAGTGGGCTGTGGAAAAAGGAATTGAAGATATTGATGATATTGGTGTAGAGGCCGCGCCGAATGAGGGTGCAGTTGGTAAGTGGGCTGTGGAACAAGAAATTGAAGATATTGATCATGATATTTCGAGCCCAGAGCAATGGTCGGACCCAAAAGATAGAGTTCCGGCCCACGACCAGCAGGAATGAGAAGGGCCTGGTGCTGACAACGAAGTATTTACACTGTAATAATTGTTGAACATACTTACAAGTTTTATAAATTGTTTTGTGTATCTTTAGAATGATTTGTGTACTTTAATAAATTTCTTGTTTCTTTTATTGACCTCAATAAATAAAAGGTTTATTCTACAAAATGTCAGCTGCCTTCCAAATTTCACTTGAACCACAGCAGTGAAAAGTTAACAAGAATAGACTTACTTACTTTGATATTAGTCATATATACGTCATATATATTTTAACGACACGTTTGGCTTAGTGGGATTGACAACGCCTACGAAGCTAGAGGTCCCGGGTTCAAATCCTGGTAAGGGCAAATATTTGTGGGAGGAGCACGAATATTATTTGTTCCTAGGTTTTCTATCTATTTAAGTATGCCTTTTTATCTGAGGGCACGGCAGTGCGTCGCCAAGTCGAGCAAAACAAAGGCACGGCCGTATATAAGGTCCTAATTTATTAGTTGCAGATATTTTTACAGCTGATAGTACTCGGTCTCTGGAGTATATTAAAGCATGAAACATTATAGCTTTTACGATGTTTTTTTGGAGAAAAAGGAAAAACAAATTTGCTAAGTAATAACACCCTGTTAATGTGATTACTAAATGAAAACTCATTGAACAGATTCTAGTAGCTCTTTTACATACCACTGTGACTTAACTGTAACTGGCCACTTCACGTCGATAAATCCCATCCTAATGACATTTGCAGTTTTCCCGCCGAACCGTTACGACATTTACGACAAACAATTGTTGACATGACAGATAGTATTATTGTGACATGTGATAATGCACATGGTGATTTTTTTTAGACGAAATAATAATTATTTTTTTTGTTAGGTAAATGATATCAAAAAAGTTATATGAAAAGATTTCTTAATTTCTATTTAAAGTTAATTATTTTAATGTAAAGTATAATGTGTTAAAATATCTGCAACTAATAAATTAAGACCTTATATATAAAGTACGTAATCGTCGTCTAGTACCCATAGTAGGGTCTGTGCGGAAAGAGAATAGGATTTAGATGGGGGGGCGCTGTAATGCTTTTCTACCGTATTTGCAAAAAAAGAAATGCCATACTGGTTAGGTTAGTTCCGTTTTTCGCCACGCCTATTCTCTTTCCGCACAGACTCTACAAGCATTGATTAGTTTGGAACTAGGCTGATTTGTGTAAGATTGTCCCCCAATATTTTTTTATTTATTTATCAATAAAACTACGGTTAAGTTTGTTTTTAATTCTCCGCCACTTGCGCGATCGCATTTCATTATCCTTAAGTATTGAATAAATACAAATATTATACGAGAGGAAACACCGTCTGACCACGTTGCTAAGCCTCTAAAGATATAGGTGTAGCTTTCCAATAACTGCAGTTGAAAACCGACCTTAGTGCACTATCTTTAAAGCTGCATCCATGAAAGCCGTTAGAGTGACACAGGATTTTACTAAAAAACGTCTGAAATCGATGCAGGATGGTCATCACAGATGAAAAGTGACTTTGAGCATAGGTTTTAAGGTTCAAATTGTATCGACTGCAACCTAGCTAGAGTCAATATGATATGCATTACATGTGTTTTCGCCTTTTGGTTAGCACATGTCGCCTGCTTACCTTCCAAGGTTTTATGTACTTCCGTAGCATAATTGAAAATTCAACCTCAATTGGTTTTTATTAAGGTTTCTTTTACAAGAGGATTAGTAGAACAGATACGAGATCCGGAAAAGTAGTGTATGTTTGCCTGCATGCTGTCTGTCAAGGTCTGCCGGAGGTGATAATTCACTTACATCTGTTACGTGAGGCAAGCTTCACAGTAATTTGCCGGTGACATTGCGTGGAGCCAAGTTCATTGTCGTATTTGACAGCACCGCAAAAAGAGGTAAAACCTGACAACCAAATGAGAAACGCCGTGTCAATGCCGCAGGGATTTCATTTCCGTGATTTTAATATTCGCGTGTTGCAAAGTTTTCTTTCGCGGGAAAACTGTTCTGGCGTCTAAAATGACACAATTTATAATCTGACGTAGCTAATAGATGATGTTTCCATATACTTTTAGATTTTTTTTTTAATATTTTTTTTCCTGTCAATTTTCTCTGTAGTAAAAATCTCAAACGAATTGATAGCGAGAAAACATAAAGATCGTTTTACAAAATTTGTAATTCAACGTTTTTGTCGACTTTTTGTACATATGAATTGCAAGCAATGCTACACCTTGTTTTGCAAGACTTTGTATCGTTCCTGAAATGATGTAAGCGCTTCAGCCAAATTTAAAAAAAGGTTAACAACATTTTTATGCTTATGTTTTTACACCCTTTTTAAAATTTGATCTGAAGCACTAACTAGGTTTTGATATGGGGCAGCCGAAATAGCCTTTATTATTGTTTTGACCACTTCAACCATTTTGATCACTTGTGGCAGCCGGCAGCCCTTTGAATTGGAGTCCACAGCAGGCTCCCGTTGAATCCAAGGATTGTCAGTTTCTTTGGCCAGTGCACAGATGTAAGAATATAAGTAGTATTCTATGCTCCGAGGGCCAGTGCCACTATCATTACTTCATTTGCACCAGCAAAATGTCTTACGTAGCCGACCTTTGAGTGTCCTGTTTGCTTAAAGAACCCCCCATTCCATTAAATGTTTACTGTCAATGAATAACTCGGTTTGTGTAGCACTTTGTCTAGGTCGTGGTAAGGCGAAAAAGTTTATAAGTACTCTACAAACAATACTTATACGCCTTTTTAAGTATACATAAAAACGGCAGACGAAACGTCACCGCTCAAGGCCGGTTTACCGTCCTGTAGCAAAAAAGTAGTAACTGTATGTGTAAAGTTGCCAGATGTACCGATTTCAACGGGACATCCCGATTTTTAGTCTTGATCAGTGGTAGGCAAACTTTTTTCATGACGGGCCTGAAAATTTTAGAAATTTCAGAGGGACCAGAGTTACAGCAAAAATTTATTTTGTTTTATCGCGGGCCTTACTTTACCCACCACTGCTGCTCTAGCACAACTGTGACACGCGACTCTATATGTCGCGCGACAAATGCTACCTATCTCTTTAAACTCAATATCATGTGACAGTGACAAGTGATGCTCTGTCGCGCGAGAAACGAAGTCGCGGCCAGTTATGCTAGTCGTACTGATCTTTATCGAAACGCCAAATGTCCCGATTTTCAGCCGGCCGTTAAAAAGTAGTGTCAAGCCCGAAGAATTCATGTCAGAGACACCTTAAGTCACACACAATCTTTAGCGTTGTTATTACGAACGAGTGGTCAGAAACACGAAGCTTTCGTATTTTTTACCCGACTACGGCAAAGCCAAAAGCTAGGGGATTTGATTTTTGCAGTCTAACTACAGATACTGATTTTTGCAGTATAACTTAGACGTCTTTATCGGCTATGTTTCGCAACCTGAACTAGTTGCGAACAAATACTAAAAACTCTTCTATCGCAGCTAGTTGCAAAACATGGTTGGCGTTGGCCGGTGGGCTTAAAATCTTCAACGTATGTACATACCTACGTTATCCCGATTTTTAACGCACGAAGTCCCGATTTCAAGTAAACAAGACCTGGCAACACTGTGTATGAGCTACATACATAGTTAGTCCTCTTTGTCGCGGGACAGTAGAGGTGTCGGCTAACAGCAAACAATTTCCGACGATCGTGAATCATCGGTAACATTGCATGCGGTGGAGCGATCACGTACGCCCATTCGGATATTCTTTTTCTATTTTAGGTGCGAAGCGATCTGTAATATCAATGTAACAGTGGATTCCTTTCCAACCACCTCGACCACCTTGTTGCCAGGATCCACAATACTCCAGATAATCTGAAAAAAATTCAAATCAAAACACACGGAAACAGTTTTACCTATACCTACCGCTTTCCTGTTCTAGTAGTTGAAATTGTGCAGATCAAAAGAGAGTGAGCTAATCTTCGGCCTCGTAGTGGCGTACCACCAGTGCTAACGAGGCCAATCACTGGTATGACGATGTGGAAATGCAACTGCGCATACCCCCCAGGCATTGCCAGGCTCTTTCCTAGGCCCTTAAAAAGACCCTTCGGGGGGGATAATTGAGAAAGTTAGTGAAGATGTTTGTTACTAAATAACGGGGTAACGACTTGATGGATTGAGCTGAAATTTGGCATGCAAGTAGACCAAGTCCTGGATTGAAACAGGATACTTTAAATTTTGTGAAAAGTTCAGATGTTTGGATGTTTGAATGTTTGTTACTAAATAACGGGGTAACGACTGGATGGCTTGAGCTGAAATTTGGCATGCAAGTAGACCAAGTCCTGGATTGAAACATAGGATACTTAATATCCCGGCAAATAGTTCCCTTGGGACAGTAACGGGAACAACGCGGGCGAAGCCACGGTTAAATGCTAGTTAACAATAAAATGGAAAGACCTGTGCCCAGTAGTATGTAGGAGGTGCTTGCACACAAAAAGATAGGTAGGTGATTACCACTCAATAAATGGACATAGATACGGTACTCTCAGATGCTATCCACCAGTAGCGAGGCGTCCAAAGAACTTGATTCCTACCGGCTTGCCTAATATCAGGGAATTGAGCACCATATTCTCTGCTCTTATGGAAAATGTACGCCAAATCTGCACCGGCTTGCCCAAGGATATCTTTTACGCCACGCCACTGCTATCCACTTTAAATTTTTTGGTATAATTCGGTAAAGTGGAGACATCTCGATTCTGTTTAGGCATGCGGCAAATCCATTAGCCTGGCATGCTTAAGTCTGTTAATAGAACGACGTAATCCTGGGATTCGGGGCCGATGACATTGGTGGCTGTACATTATAAACACAGGCGTTACAGAATAACGCGTCTTTGTTACACCATAAGCACTATAAGCACTAGTAAATTTACAGCACTCTCTATGTGGTCGTAGCTTTATGATTCATGAGTAAAAATCGTTGTAAATAAGAAGTCCTGCTTTACTGGAAGGACTACTTTCAGCCATTTCACTCTACAGTTCACCGTGCCTAGAGTCTGTGCGGAAAGAGAATAGGATTTAGCTTTGGGGGCGCTGTAATGCTTTTCTACCGTATTTGCCGTAATTGGCATACTGGTTAGGTTAGTTCCAGCGTTTCGCCACGCCTATTCTCTTTCCGCACAGACTCTGCCTACCTACTTCATACTAAATAATTTGCCGTTTCATCATCCTTAAACTACGAGTATTAGGGCACTTTAGACGTACACTCGATCATCGGTACCTAATACTTATTATGTACCTAGCTGATCGAGTAAAATATCGTTATCATTAAGAGGAAACAGGAGGGCAGTTTTCCATACAAACGTAGTCCCCTGTTTCCTCCCTGGATAATGCCAGTAGAGCAATAATTTTTTTGTCCAAAAATCTATGGCTACTATTGATATGTTCCTATGTTTTCCTTTTTACGATAAATTGATTCTCAAAAGAGATATTAACCTTCAAAAACCTAAAAAAATGACAGATTTTTCCGCTGTGTTCACACATCCAGAAAACAAATTTGACTAGATTATTAAAAAAACAGAAAACATAGGAACACGGCCAAAGCCTTTCTTTAATGTTTAATGAAAAAATTAGTTAAATAGGTTAAGTTTTGGGGAAGAAATCAGGGGACTACGAAACGTTGTTTTCATGAAATTTTAAAAGGTATTTTCGGTCTAAGCTGCAGTTGTCTCTATCGCGCTCTGCGGGGAAGAGACGGGCAGTGCGGGACAGCGACACATTTTACAAATACCTAATTTTCAATTCTCTCGACCTTACTGTTTCCTCTTAAGTTAATTGATCGAATACAAGCCGGAGACAATCACCACATGTACTTAATCGAACTAAAAGTTTTGAACTGAAAAAAAAAATGTCTAGCACATTTACAGTTTGTACTAACGAAGTTTAATAGAATTAACGGAAGCAGTATACAGCCCTGGCCGGTAATATGAAGATGGGACAATAGTTATTTGTGAGGTACTCTTCAATGACGCAAGCTGGCTGGACCGCTACCAAGAGGCGTGCCGTTCAAGAGAGTAAACACTATAAAAAACCTTACGCAAACCCCTATTTTTCGGGTCTCGAGCTTCCAAATTTAAACTGTAAAACAATCGCAGAAGGTTGCCTTTGTGATAACACGAATTATGAGAGATAAGATGTTGCGAAAGGTAAGGTACGATGGCTATGATCTACTGAATATTCGCCTAAAAATAACCAATTGCTTTTACGATCTTGTGAGATAACTGTTAGGTAATCTTGACGTGGTGTTCGTAAAGGTTGTACCTACATTAATACTGCTACTGCATATCCGTCCTTTTGTCATTAAGCAGGCTGGAATTTTCTGGGTTATTGGAACCTGTGGAATCTGTAAAGAGCTTATGGTGTTTGTACGTCCGGTTTGGCAGTGGAAGTTCTTTTCAGACATTAATTATCGGACATATTTTATTTGAATAATGGAAGTAAAAGTTATTTTTGTTCAAATATTTCAGTACTATTTTCGATTTACTACTTTATAATGTTTGATAACATTAACGTGAGGCGAGCTGATGCAAAAGCAATGCAATAGTAATGAAGGATTATGACATTCGGAAACTCTGACTAACTTGCAATCCTTACTGGATGTACCAAAAATCGGACCCGGTGGGGGCTGTGGCGTTCCCTAGGGTCGAACCAGGTCGCTGGCCGGACCACCTTGAGTGGATCGGACTAGGAGGGGCACAGCTGGTACAAGATTGCCTCTATATATCTCATGGGTAGATTTGCTCTGCGGCTGCGTTATAGCACAGCACAGAATAAGGATTAGTACCTACTACGTACAGAAGCCTCTCTCCCTAAGAAAACTGCCGTTCGGGTCGGATGGCCGGACAGAGCTGACCCGCATCCGACCGTCCCTCTCTATCGCACAGCGCGTACGTATCGCGTGCTCTTTTTTCCACTCTAGAGTAGCGAGATTTAATAATAATTACCGCGAAAGGGAATCGCGGAGTGAGTCAGTCCTGTAGGCTTCCGTCACGTTCTGCCAAATAGTGTGTGAGAGTGACGGATGCTTTATCAAAAAGCGTAGCATCATAAGGCTACTGGATATAGATTTGCGTCTACATAAGCTGTTATGTGCTCTGTCACTCGAGAGATGCATCGCTGTGCAGCGCGCTGGCAATCAGCTTCTATGGATGCTAGCTGATGATAACTCCACTACACACTCGGTCATCCTGAAATTTGATACAAGGGTTGGTTCTGCTCAGTGCAAATTTTGAAGCAAGTACGGCCTCCCCAATACAGGCTTTTGCTACATCTGTTACCTCGCACACACGGCGTCGTCCCCTCCCCGCCGGCGGAGACGACCTCCTCGCGACAACAGCACCGCGCAGGGCAGGGCCGCGTCCCGATTTGCCTCAGGATCCGAATATCCTGGCATACTACACTTCGACCTTGCTCGGGCTCAGCTAAGTTTCTTTCCGGAGTCTTTTACTGGGCTAGGTTTAGCGAACCAGCAATTAAAACTCCCATTAGTTCGATTACACACTCTACATAATTACAGGTTGATCCGCTTCAACGTTTCCCGCTGGTCCGTTGCTCACTTGGAGCAATCAGCGAAACTTCTAGGTGGTCCGGACCAAGCGACCTGGTTCGATCCCAGGGTACGTCACGGCCCCCACCTAGTCCGATTTGTACAACAGTCAGTAAGACTAGTAGTAAGTATTGTAAGTTTCTAAAAAAACTGTTACCTGGTTACTGGTTCCTCCGGTACTGGCTCTGCCTCTAAAACCAAATTTCGGGAGGTGATTAGGAAAACTGCTAGTATAGTCGCGGTTTTCCCAGGGGGCATAGGCATCTTCTAGGTGCGCTTGTTCCATCGTAGGCTCCATCAATGCTTACCATCAGGCATAATAGGAGTCACAAGTAAGCTCATTAAAAAATAAGGTTACAGGTTGGAATTCTTCTATAGGGTTAACATCGATAGCCTACTTATTGGGTGATTACATAATAAATCCTACTAATACTTATTTTATTTTATTGTATGTGAAATTTTGTGAAAATGTTTAGATGTTTATTACTAAATAACGCGGATGTTTATAACTAAATGGATTGAGCTGAAATTTGGCATACGTAGACCAAGTTCTGGATTGGAACATAGATTACTTTATATCCCGGTAAAGAGTTCCCTTAGGACAGTAACGGGAACAACGCGGGCGAAACCGCTGGTAAATGCTAATCCCACTACGAGTAATATTATAAAGGTGAAAGTTTGTGAAGATGTTTGGATGTTTTTTACTAAATAATTGGGTAACAACTGGATGGATCGAGCTGAAATTTGGCATGCAAGTAGAACAAGTCCTGGATTGAAACATAGGATACTTTATATCTCGGTAAAGAATTCCCTTGGGATATTAATGGGAACAACGCGGGCGAAGCCGCGGGTAAATGCTTAGTACCTACTTCATAAGGATAAGTGGCGTGTTTCTTTTTGTCGCAGGGGTATTTTCCCGTCCGAGGCATATGCGGAGGCGGTCAGATTGGCGCTGCAGCCAAAGTCGAAATACGAGTGCGAGTGCGCGGAAACGTGGCGCGAACTACTGCGCGAGCGCCGCCGGACCACGCGCGCGTACGAAATATGACAAAAAGAACGCTGCTTAGCCTTACGAGGTATTTATTACCTTATCGTCATACCCTACTACCCAAGGACCTTCAAATAAATAGCCGGACAGAGCATCACTAACAAAGAACTGAAGCACGTCTAATCGGCCGGCTACCTAATATCTGTGTGTGCTGCTCGCAATAGAAAAAAACTAGTTGATGTGTGCGTGCGGCTCGTACGTACAAGCAGCCGGCGCATTCGAAATGGCTTCAGTTCTCTGTTGGCGAGCCTCAGTCTGGCTATTTATTTTAAGGTCATTGCTACTACCGATGTTCCAAAGAATAGTATATTAATAAGTACAGTCGAGTTCATTTACATCTACACATATAAGAGAACAAAAATGTCTGAACACGCTTTTATGCTCTTGACCCTGACTCCTGGTCTTGACTTGACTTTGATAACTTATGAGGTTTAGAAAGAGAATCTATAAGTAGATTAGGTTTGTTTGGTACGTCAAGGGCACCAATATGTATACACCACAAAGTTTCAAAAACATGTATACAGGTCTTATTATTATGGCAGTAAGGTTTATGTATACATATTTTGGAACTCTGTGTGGATATTTATATTTGCCCTTGACTGTTCCTATCACTCCTGAAAAATTAGGTAAAGCCAATAAAAATGCTTTCCTCACAGGCAAATTTCTGAATTTTGAAACAACTGGGAAATGATAATTCGAAATGTTGTTACGTAAGTAACTCTCTATAATCATATCTTAGGAAAAAACGTCAAAAATCATCTAGAGGCATCTGTATAAACCACAAAAAGTCAAAGTTGTCATAAAAATTAGGGCAGCCGAAAATAGTACTCTCCAGAGGTATTTCAGATTATGGATCCAAAAATTACTTGTTTCTCTGGTGGCTTCAGTGCTATCTCAACTCAACTGACTATGAATGTCATGGATTGGGCTGGGCATTGCAGCGACTGAAGTCGAACCAATTCATTAAACATGCAAATCGTTTACAAAATCCTGATGTAAGACGAAACTTTATTTTGACTCAACATTACCGTCGACAAAGACATCTACATTAACGTCTGAATATAAAATAGATCATGACATGTAAAATTAACTGAACTGAACTGAAAAACGACAAAAAATAAGAAAACTATTTGCACTAAATCTTTTGAATACCCGTAAAGGGTGATTCTTGAAGGACATGATTCCCCTGGCCACAAATGTTCAGAAGATTCCGCCTCATTATTATGGCATTTTTGTTTCATTTGCAGAGCTTGGCCGGAATGCTGGCTCTACTAATACTATTTTCATAGAATTGTATTTGAATTTTTGAAACTAAGTACTTCGCACTTCGTTAAAAGTAACTTAACAGATCTGTCAGGAAAGTACGCCATTGTCCGCGACGTAAGGTTAACTGGAAGAGATCCCTTAAAGAAATAAGTTCACCTTTGTACAAATATCTTAATTTTGCAACCCTTTACTGTACAGTACTTTGTCTTATTTTGTGCAATAAAGTATTTACAGACATTATACTACCTACATCAACATTTAAAATAATTACTACATATTTAGTACACCGAGTGAGTTGTTAAACTTTTTTTAAGTATAGTAACCAACTCAAAAAACAAATGCACTCAGAAATGGTTTGAAAAACAAAATTGACTTTCACTAAGTAAATTCAATAAGAATGGGCGACAGAATCGTCTCACAGCAAAAAACTCCATATCCGAGTCAGTAGGCCATTTTTATTTGAGAGTCCATTCCATTGTTCGGAATTGAATTCTAAGAGATTCGGCCTGAACTCGGCGGAACCGTGTCGTTTCTATCCAGCAAACTATTTCACAACTTTGACGTCAATCTTGTCTTTAATATAATTTAACCCGCGACACAAAATAAGAATTAGTACTACGTAGAGAAGCCTCTCTTGCTAACAAAACTGCTGTTCGCGTCGGATGAGTGGACGGAGTTGACCCGCATCCGATCGGGTTAGTATCAAGTGGTCAAAAACGCAAGTGGTCCACGGCGTGAACTCAACCAAAAATCACTTGGGCAAATTTGCAGATAGTCGAATACGTAATCGGTCCATGAAGCAACTCGAAAGAAATTCACAACAATATGTTTTTGTCGTGAGGGGCGCTGAAACTTTTTTATGATGCTTAAGTGGGCGGCAAGTCAAAATAGTTTGGGAACCTATGCCCTCGCTAGGCCATCCACCTTGCCTTGCTGAATCGCCGATTCCGCCAGATCCCCTTAGATATCTGCGTTGGGTTGCCATACTCGCCGACTCAGACTTTCTGCGCAACGCAAGAAGGAACCGCGTTAAACTTGCCTACCAAAGAACTCTGTAATATTAAGCCAGCGTGTAACGAACTGTTATTACTAGTTCACGGTTGTTTAATTTGTATTAGGTCAACATTGACGGCGAAATTGTGAACTATCTTACAGTGTTGCCATACACAAATAAACCAGGTCTACGAAGAAAGGCTGTAAGTTGTAGTAGACATTGTTGAAAGCTGCGTTTCTTGCGCAAATGTTACTGTTAGTTGGAAAACTGGGATTTGGCAATTTTGCTTTTAACCTAAATTCTACTTTTTATTTTTTATATTATTTTATTTAGTCATCTAATACTACAAAACAAACATACTTGGTTTGGTATTGAGTCGATTTATATAAGACTGTCCTGCAGTATTTATTATTATTTAGCCACGGATTGATAAACTACAATAAAAGCCGCACTAATCTTCGTTTTGTTTACTAACCGAATGTTTGAGTTGAGAGAATAAATAAGTAATTATGTCTAAGTATATCTGTTATCCAATCTCCATTATAAAGGTAACTGCAAAATCAAGAAAGGTTACAGTGCACTTTTAATTCGCCTAAGGTGAAGCAAAAATGTGTATTACCTTACAAAAAACAACAGTTCGACGCCACAAATATTACACTTTTTAGTCAGCGAAAAGTTTTTCGTTGGATATCCCGATATGGGCATTTCTATTTTTCCTTGTCTCCGATTAAGTAATTGTTAGCGATGACTTAACTTTTGTCCTTTTGGTTAAGCACTTTCTCAGTGTTTTTTAGGATATATTTTAGAAAAATTATATATGTCTATGATGTTGTTTTTGTTTGTGTCTCGTCTTAATGTAATTCTATGGAGCTTGGTTCTGGAATAAATTATTTTAATCTCATTTTCCTTTAGGAAAAACAGAAATGTTCACATTTCCCAATATTCGAGTTTCGCGGTAACATATAATGCATAATGTCTAGAAATTCCGAGAAAAGCTGTCGCTGTGTTAAATGGAGTGGACTAGACGGGCGCAGACGCTTTCACTGCCCGGAGAATGCGGCGCCGTCCAGCCACAGACTAAGTATTGAAGGGTTGCAGTATGTCAAAGTGGCTGCCGCTTTCTGGCCAAGTGTAGACAACACGGCGTGATATACACAACACGGGAGGTAATAAAGAAAGCCCTCGATCGCATATTTACGCCCCTCGCTTGCAGCTCGGGCCGCAAACATCTGCTATCTCGGCCTTTCTTTGTTTTACCACCCTAGTTGTGTATTCTACTTTACCTGTTTGAGTATCTGAACAAATTGATAAGTCAGTCTTGGATGTATAAGACCAGCAAATTTTTTGTAGGTAAATAGAGACCAAACGAACTTTATTATAGACTTGTAGTAGCAGTATGAAAATGGCGATTTGTTCAAAAATTAGAGCTGATCATGAAAAACTGTTTACAGCCCCATTATTGTCATTACCAAATTATTTTAAAACGTATGTATAGGTGGTAGCACTTAAATCGACAAAATAGATACTAAGTATGCGGACATAGCGTTGAAAATTCCGGGAAAAAACAAATGTTTTTCCGGGGTTTATTTGAAATATTCGTTTTTTTTCCGTTTCTTTCTGATTTTTTCATAAGAATAAAACCAGGTACTAATGATCATTTATTAATGCTTCATATAAACATAGGGCAATGTGTCAGCCAAGCTTTTAAAGCGAAAAGGTAACACACCCACCGCGGGTAACATTTCAGGCTTCTTTCGACCCCTATAGTTCAAAGTTTATCACTGACTGTTCATGTTTGGGCACTTCCAGGTGGTTTATGATTTTTATGAAGATGGTAAGCAATGGGATGCAAAAATGAAAGTAAAAAACCATATTATTTTTCGCTTAAATGGCAACAGAAATTTTCGATGATTTTTTCCCGAAAAAAACTAGCTGCTTGGGAGAAACACGGATTTTTTTCGGGTTTTTTCAACGCTAAGCTATAGATTGATTGATTATTGATTTGTTGTAAAGGGAACTTACCGGGCCTGAAAAAATACTGGTTATAAATTTCAATGTCAAGTATTGTTAGTCTTGGCTACACTAACGTTAATCGTCCATCATCGCGATGTTAACATTTCTCGTTAATGTGGTCAACATAGGGCACAAGATTCGGATTGGTGGCACCAATTAGCAGCACGTTCGTTGTGCACGTTCCCAATTGGCTAGTGTTATAGCTAAAATGACAAACTTTTGCTGTATGCAACGTAGGACGATGCGCTGAACACTTTCATTAACTTTCACTAAGCTGGAGCGGTCCGATTCCAAGTCCTTACCAGAACACCTTATCGACCAAGTATAAAGACGAACAAGTAGTCCAACTTCGGCCGTTTAGGAGCGCGCGACACGTATTCACACAGACGCGCAATAGCACGTCTGTGTGAGTGCGATCCATACTAGAGCATTCTTACGCATTCTTAAAACTTTCCCAACTAGCACGTTAGCGTTAATATAAGCTGTATATTGCTGGTATATCGGTTCCATTCAAGTATTAAAGTGTTAAGACTAGCCTGTACAGTGGAGTTATAGCATGCTCTAACTCACATATAACCAAGAAAGAGGCCCACGGTTTTACAGGTTAAAGTTATACAAAGCCTGCAGAGCAGTGGTATAAAGGTGTTAGGGACCTGTAGCAAAGAGTTAATTCACCCTCAGCTAATACTTTAATCGGTATTACTGTGTAATAAGTGAGTTGGTCGACGCTATGGCTCTTAGAAAAACGTCGGCTGAGAGTGACTTATCACTTAAAACTATATTAGACCTATTAAAAAGTCTCAAGTGAGAAACTTACCTCTTTCTGAATATTTTATGCGTACGATTTGTTTCAAAATTCTATACGGTTACAATAAACTTGTACCACACAACACAATCACAATAAAGCTCACCTAATGGCGAAGACTTTTGACAGAAAGGGTTAAAGCATGTTATTAGTTACCCGAGTGATAATTGTTTGTTTGTGAAAACCATCTGCGGTTGTGATTTTACGGTTAATGTATACCATGTTTTCCATCTCAATTTTAACGCGCCCGCGATTTATTAAATAATAATAATAATAATAAAAAAAAAAAAAAAAAAAAAAAAAAAAAAAACCGCTGACACTGACACACGTCGTCTCCGTATATTTTTGATAAAAATGTATTTTTTAACTGTTTTTTACCACGAATATGTGATGTTTTTAACTAAAATCACAAACACAACGTGCCGAATACATAAATAAACCCATCGGAAATGATTACGAGACGACGACGAGCACAAGCGGCCACGAACGCACGCCTACCACCATTGCCCGTGCCGTCCAGCTCCTCGGAATCGTCGTCGGGGGACGAGTTTGCGACTGCCCCCGAGATCAGCAGCGAGTCGAGCGAGGACGCGCGCGGGCCGCCGCCCCCGCCGCCGCGACCACCTGCGCGACGAGGACGGCCACCGCTGCCGGCACGCTTGGGGCCTGTGGGGCATCCTGCCCCGCCCACGGCCCTCGCTACCGGTGGTGTAGTGCGACGCATGCGATGGACTCAGACTATGAATGAGAACTGCATGCGCGCCTACTATGGGGCTACAGAGGGAGGTACTAGCCTGACGGCGTACCGTGACCGGATGTTGCTTCTGTTTCAGACTCTTGAACCGACCATCGACGTGTCTGCGCAACGGCTATCGGATCAGGTGCGCGCCATCCAGCGGCTGAAGCGGCTGGATGACGCGACGCTTGATCGACTGCGCCTGGAAGTACTTGCCACCCGCGCGGCCTCCGCTTCGGCTCGGAATCCGCCCGCTACGTCGCCGGTCCCGGTGCCAGCACCCGACCTGACGCCGGGGGCGCCACGGGAGGATCCCGCTGCCGACGAGGAGGACGGTGTGAGTAGTGTAAGTACCCAGGCCAATGAGCAATTGAGGAGGGCTCTGGAGGAGGCGATTGAGCAGTACCGATCCACGGCAGACTCTAGGCCGCGTTTACCTCGCTTGCCCACGAATAGGCGTAAGCTAGCGCTAGTGGGAGCCCTAAACGCTTTACTAGACCCGTATATGCGGGCTAGCGAAGATCTCGCTGATACACACGCGATCATGTATTGCGGGGCCATCGCGGCGTGCCGCGTCGCTCGCGTCAAGTTCCCGGACGCTGACCGAGCGCCGCGGACCGCCGGGGGTGTCCCCGCCTGGCAAGTACGGATCGAGCGGCGTATCAGCACGTTTAGGACTCTCATTGCAAAGCTGATTTGCTTCAGGGGGGGTAACAACCGCCCCCGTGTTATGCGTTTCGTGACACAAGCCTTCGCAGGGACTGATATCAGACCCTGCGACTACATGGCATGTGTCACGGAGCGCATAGACTTCCTGAAGCAGAAAGTCTATGCATGGGCAAGCCGTATTCGCCGCTATAGAGAGCGTGTGGATCGATACCAGCAGAATCGTCTCTTTCAGAGTGACCAAAGGAAGGTATACCGAAAGTGGGAGGGAGCCGATCAACGTGTGATCGACGGGCAACTACCGGATCCTACTGCCATGATTAATTTCTGGCGTAGTATCTGGTCGGCGCCAGTCGTGCACACCGAGGGCGAGTGGATGACTGTTGTTGAGCGAGAATGTGAGCCCATCGAAACCATGGGGGCTGTTACCATCAGCCCCGATGACGTGAGTTGTGCGGCTCGTGCGACCCAGAACTGGAAAAGTCCTGGGCCGGATGGGTTACACAATTTCTGGATCAAGTGGTTTCGATGCGCACATGAACGCTTGGCAACACAATTCCAACAAGCCCTTGAGCTCGGCTCCCTACCATCTTTCCTAACAACAGGTGTTACCTTCCTGCTCTACAAGTCCGGTAGTACCACGGAAGCGAAGAATTATCGACCCATCACGTGCTTGCCCACGCTGTACAAGCTCCTTACATCCATTCTGAGATCAAAAATCAACTCGCACATTGTTGCGAACAACGTTATGGCCTTCTCTCAAAATGGATGTAGGGTTGGGTCACGTGGTACTAAAGAGCTCCTCCTCATCGACACGGCCATTTGCCAACAAGTCCGGCGGGACAGGGGGTCTCTCTCGGCTGCTTGGATTGACTACAAGAAGGCCTATGATTCGGTGCCTCATTCATGGCTGGAGAGGATCTTGGAGCTGTATAAAATCAATACAGCTTTAAAATCCTTCTTAGGCGCATGTATGAGGCAGTGGACTACAGTCCTTCGTCAACCAGGCGGTAGAGATGGCCCCCCTGGTCCGCATGACTTTATAAGGATTGAGAGAGGTATTTTCCAGGGTGACAGTCTGAGTCCCCTGTGGTTCTGCCTGGCCCTGAACCCACTCAGCACTCTGCTGAAGGAGTCAGGACTGGGCTGTCGGCTTCGGAGAGGGGGTGAGGTCATTTCTCATCTGCTGTACATGGACGACCTCAAGCTATTTGCACCCAAACGCCCAGACTTGCTGGAGCTACTGAAGGTCACAGAAACCTTCAGTAGCGCCATCAAAATGGAGTTTGGTGTAGATAAGTGTGCAGTCATGCATGTACAACGAGGGAAAGTCGTAAATTCCCCGAATTTGCAACTTTCCGAGACAATGACTCTCAGGTCTATCTCCGAGGCTGAAACCTACAAGTACCTTGGTATGTCACAGGCCTTGAGTATTGCGGACAGGGACACTATACAGGCGGTGAAGGAGCGCTTCTTCTGTCGCTTGACAAAAGTACTTAACAGTCTTTTGTCTGGCGGCAACAAGGTGCGGGCCTTCAACGCTTGGGTGATGCCCCTGCTCACTTACTCCTTTGGCATACTAAGGTGGACTCAGACTGAGCTGGACGCCCTGGATAGGCGGGTCCGTGTGCTGCTCACTACACACCGCATGCTACACCCACGCTCGTCAGTTATGAGACTGTACATCCCGCGTAAATGTGGCGGCCGTGGCTTTTTAAACGCCAAGGACCTCCATAACCGCGAGGTGTGCAGCCTCAGGGAGTACTTCCTAAACAACGAGTGTGGGATACATCGCGATGTAGTAGCAGTAGACAGAAGCCTTACTCCTCTTTCCTTGGCAAACGAGAACTGGCGTAGACCTAAGGTGCTTAGCACCGACGACCGCAAGGACATATGGAAGAGTAAGGAGCTACACGGGCGGTTCTACAAGGCCCTCACGGGGCCCGATGTAGACCTGCTCGCGTCGGTGAACTGGCTACGCTTCGGTGATCTCTTCGGGGAAACTGAAGGTTTTGTCTGTGCAATTGCGGACGAAGTTATGATGACGAACAACTACCGGAGATATATCCTGAGGGACGGTACGGTCGACATCTGTCGGGCATGCCGCCGTCCCGGAGAGTCTATCAGGCATATTATCTCCGGTTGTTCCCATCTAGCTAACGGCGAGTACTTGCACAGACATAATCAAGTAGCCAGGATCATTCACCAGCAACTTGCTGTTCGATATGGTCTTGTGGGGTCTGAGGTGCCGTACTATAAGTACGCACCAACGCCGGTTCTCGAAAATGGTCGCGCCACGCTCTATTGGGATCGATCTATCATCACGGACAGGACTATTGTAGCCAATAAGCCTGATATCGTGCTGATAGATCGATCCAAGCGCCGTGCAGTGCTCGTCGACATCACCATCCCCCATGACGAGAACCTCGTGAAGGCCGAGAAGGACAAGCTCAGCAAGTACCTTGACTTGGCTCACGAGGTTACCGCCATGTGGGATGTTGATTCGACGATCATTGTTCCGATAGTCGTTTCGGCGAACGGACTTATAGCGAAGAGTCTCGATCACCATCTCAAGAGACTCTCGCTAGATGGCTGGATCAAGGGTCAGATACAGAAAGCGGTTCTTCTGGACACGGCGCGCATCGTCAGGAGGTTCCTCTCTCTGCGGCCCTAACCACCGGTAGCCTGGGCCCCGCCCCGCTGCCGGCGGCACCCTAGGTTAGGTTTTTTATAATGTGTTTATATTTTGTAATTTCACTTTGTATTTTACTTTTTATATATATATTGTAAAAAGCCTAATCTAAGAAAATAAAGATATACATAATAATATAATAAAAGCATTTATTTACTCCACCACAGTTTCAGTATATACAATAGGTATTAACAAAGTACAGTTTCAGTTAGATAGATACGAGACTTGTGCGGTGGAGACTGGTGCCTGAACTAGGGGAAACCTGTATGTCAGGTCACCAGGTCTCCAAACCCCAGATGTCTGTAACTACAGAGATCGTGTTGACCAAAATGACTTAGTATCTATGTGAAGAATAAGTAACACTTTAGAACAAAATAAATAAAAATTAAAAACGGATTTATCTTAATGCTAATGTTTGTGTAAGTGTTTTGTCGTAAGCTATTGTCTTGAATATATGCCTATACTATTGGAATTAAGAGTTTTTCAGTGGTACTGTAATCAAGAGTTAGGAGCCAGTTTTTAACAGTATGTTTGCAGGATGTTTTTATCAGAGGATAAATATTTAATGCAACATTTGCCTTATTGTACAGAAAACTGCCAAGGTAACAGAAGAATCTATGAGAGAAACGAGTGTTGAAATTTTGGGTTGAACTAGCTACGCGTTTATTACGTTTAGAAGAGGTAAGAGTTGGGTCATAGGATAGCGATGAGTGCTTTCTTAGGATAATATGTAAAATAAATAGTTGCCGGACTGTTAGTACTTTACAGTGGTTGTAGAGTAAATTAAAGATTTCATATAAAACTAATGAAGCATAAAATAGACACTTCAAGTTTTTATCACTTTTTATTCTTGCTTCTTGGCCAGTGCAATGTAGAATTAAGTGGCATCCATAGAATGACATAAGTAACATAAATAATGAAGTTTTTGTTTTCAAATATTGAATAATGCAATAATTTTATAGGTTATGTTCCCCAAAACAATGGCGAACAAACGTTAAAGCTGTAGTTTTCACTTAAGTCATCTATTACGCTTTTGGAATTATAACACCTTTAGTTAAGAATATTGTGCAGTCTTTACTACAGGTAACGGTGTAACAATAGACTTAAAAAATACACTTACTACACTCTTGGCAAACTCTGTTTTACAACCCCTGCCTGCACCTTAAAGTCAATATAATACCTAGAGATTTATAAGACACTCTACAGCAACCACTAAACAACAATAAGAGTTAACGAGTGTCAGCGAGCACTCTTGTAAGGGTTCAAGAGCTACAAACAGGTTAAAGCTATAACTCTTAACTATACATGCTTTGATTAACACTATTCTAACTGTGAAGACTTTTTAGCATCGTTCATTAAAGTTTTAATACCACTTTAGGAGCTATTATATTTTTTTAACTCCTTTATATCACTATTAGTTACAACTGAGATAATTATGACTCAGTTAAACAGGTTAAAGCTGTAATAAAACCCAAATGTTGGTTGGGTTGCTTGTAGTGCGTTCGTACACGGTGCGCACACATTCAAGCGCGCGATGTACCTTTTAAAGGAAGAATAATCTGCTATTATACTGTGTTATAGATATCGTTTCCAGAACGTAACGATAAGTAAAATGGAGGAACTTTTGCGCTATTCGATAGTATTTATTGTACTGAGACAATATAAAATGACACTGATTGGTGCGTTTTCGTTTTCAGCCCGTCGAAAGAGTCAGGACCTGGCGGTGCTAACGCCCTTATTCCCACAAGGGTGGTTAATATCAGATATTTTTTATTAAGATGTTATAAATGCACGTGCACCGTAATGCTAAGTCCAAGACACGCAATGGGAACAGGGGCCCCCTCCCTTCGGCGTGACATCGCAGATTATGAAATTTTAAAGCAGTTTTAACAGAACGTGTATTTCCATTAAAAATGTGTAGGTTACTCAAAGTATGAATGTGAACTTTTTAGTCACGAAACATGAATGACAGCCTTTATCGTTTGTATTCAAAGTCTTCCAAAAACTTGTAATTCGGTAACTGTAACTTGGTAGTCAGTATAATTCTACGGGTGCGACATTTCTTTATCCTTACTGATTGCATGTCGTCGACTGCAGGTCCGATTGGGGTAAGGGACAGGCAAATAGATGTCCCTTACGCCAATTGACCCTAAGGAGTGGCTCACTCCGCGATTTCTTAGGGCTTAGCCAGCGACCAGGACGAGCAGGCGATATACGATAGAGAGAGACGATCGGGTGCGGTGCGTTCCGTCCGGTTGTCTGACCCGAACGTCAGTTTTGTTAGAAAGATAACCTTCTGTACGTAGTACTATTAATTATTCTGTGTCTGCGGTCCCCGATGTGCGAACTGCATAGGAGTGCGTCTTAGGGAATGCAATGCAACCCGGTTACCCGGGTAACCGACTATTTAGAGTCGGGTAAAACCCGGGTATTTTGACTCAGAACTCGTATTAGAAAATCCTAGTAATTAATAAAAATTATTCATGTATCGCTTTAATTTAGAGATAATAAATAGAATCTAACGTCGGCCGCCGAAAGCAAATGCTTGCTTATCTTACTTAACACAGCCTGCAATACCGGCAAGTTCATTGTAGATAATGCAACCCGGGTACCCGAAAATACGGGCACTGACTTTATTTACAGTCGGGTAATACCCGGGTTTCATATTTGACCGGGTATTGCATTGCATTCCCTAGTGCGTCTGCGCCCAGTCTGTGCCTGCGGTCGTCGACCGCTGACTCACGCCTGCCAAATGCGGTTTCGGGCTGCCTACGCGTGCCGCTACTTGAAATGCAACGCCGGCCCTCATTCCACATTCACTTAGGGCCTTATCAGACTTGCGATTTGCGGGCGATCTGCGAGCAAGTTTCCATACAAAACCAGTCCCGGCGGGGAACACCCAAATACTCCGAATTATTTTTATTCCGAATTTACTTATTTCAAAACTCCGAATTTGATAAATCCTAAAAAATAAAATTCCGATTATTGAAAAACACGATATTTATTATACCAAATTTCAAAAATCCGATTTTTCTATATTCCTCTTTGTCCGTAAAACGGAATTCCGATTTTCAGTTGTCTGAAATTTCGTTGCTAATTCGGAATTTTGTCATTCGGTAAAATAACTCTTTTTTTTTACCTTAGCTTATATTAGAACTGCGATCCCAAAAGACTGCTATGCTAAGCTGGTATGTACCAGAAAATTAGAATAGACGCCAACTCTGACGGAAACGAGTTGGTATAAAGCAAAAAAGGGGGGACTGGGGGGCGAAGCGGTTGGTAACAGCCCTTTTAGGTTGAAACTGTGACGCAAAGGAAATTAACCACAGCCAGCCAGTCAGTCAGCACAAAAAAAGCCAGGCATAGGTGAGTTTAGCTAGATCTAATGCCTATTCTCCCACTTTTATTGAGTCGGAAATTTTATTGTTCGGTGTATTAAATTTCGGAATTTTGAAAATCGGTATATTGATTATATTAATTCGTATTTTTGATGTATCATAGACTCGGGCTTTTCATTGTTCGGTGTATCGAATCTCGGAATTTTGAAAATCGGAATTCTTATAGTTACACGTATTGTAATTTCGGAATTTTAAAAATCGGAGTAATGAAAAATCGGAATTTTAATCCATTCGGAATTTTAAAAATAGGTATTTTGATATTCTTAAATTCTGAATATCGGAATTAAGTTTTTCGTATTTATGTAGTATGTATACCCGTCCCGGCGAAGCCTTCATTCCTCATCCGAGCGCTTTTTCTAAAAAAGTGTACAATTCAACGGTACTTAGAGTATTTACACAGTGGACCATGTCGTATGCTAAAATGGTGGTTTGTTCAAAAACTAGAGCTAGGCTTATGATGTTACGCTTTATCACGCGATAAATAAATGATAAAGCATCCGTCACGTTCAAACAAATATTGTGTGAGAGTGACGGATGCTTTATCACTTATTTATCGCGTGACAAAACGTAGCATCATAAGCTTACTGATCTTGAAAAACTGTTTATCTGCCGGTTTTGTCGGTATTTAAACTCATGTCATCGAAATCACTAGGGAACGTGCAGAAACTATATGTGGCTGCACTAAATCGACAAAAGCCTAAAGAGACTATGCGGACGGTAAAGGTTATTAAACACTATAGGACGGTTAAAGTTACATGCATCGTAAAGAACTGTATAAAGAATAATAAAAAATAAAATAAAATAAAATAATGATTTGATGACACAAGAAACAACAGTTAAGTACATAAAGTTAATTGAATCCAGATACATTTTGACTGACGCCCGCTACTTAGATCGCCGGCCGGACTTGGATTTTTCTAAAAAACTGTAGGTACGATTCAACAGCTTACACAGCGGACCGCATATCGGCAAAAATTAAAAAGTAGACCTCATTTACTTACGCTGCCCCGAGCGCCCATCTGGCTTAAACCGCCACTGCCTTTGTCGACTCATAAACCTCAGTCGTCACCCGCTTCGCTAGCTCAGTTTCATTGCGCGTGACAGTACTATACTTCGTTACTTTACTCACCAGTAAATCATTGTTGCAGAGGCACCCTGCCGTCGCAGGAGCTGATCCAGGCTGCGAACGCGCCGCCGCCAGAAGCGGGCCAGTCCCAGCCCCCTCCAGCACCCCCTTCAGCACCCCCACCACCACCGAAATAAATATCACAGTGGCGTAACATGTCGCTTATATAGCGGAACTTGGAACAAATCATAAAGGGTCAGTAACGTCTACAGCAAGAGTGTAGTGACTGCAATCAAAGCCTAATACCTAACTAAATAGCATACTGATCGTAAAAAGCATAAGTTAGGTATGATTGTGGCTCATTATAATGCTCAGTGCCCTTTTAGGACAGAATCCGTTCTAGGCAGATTTTTGTGTCGCCAAATCGGACCCATTCCGTCTACAAGTTTTGATAAGAAACCTATCTGTAACAGCAACCCTGGAAGCAAGCGGTGAGTGCAATTTGTAACAGTGGCAATGGCAAGAAGTATACTTAGCCAATTTTCACACGGTCGTCCGAAGACCGAAATAGGACACTATCAACTTCGTAATACCACAGGTAATACTGCAACACGACGTATTGACCCAACTATGTGGATCCTCCTATATCGTGTACTAGTTGCGTCTGAGAGCTAAAGCAGTTGTCCAAACAATAAATGAAGTTAGTGCCGAGCAAGCTTCTCTTTTTGACATCGCCGCCGTGTGCCGTGTTATCACCTCGACTGTGTACATACGTAGGGTGATTCGCGTCTCTCCTTCATCGGGATTCTTGTGCGAGGGTTAATAAATCACTTTGAGGTAAATTTTACATTCACGGACGATGAATTCGGGTCATTTTCTTCATTCATTGTTCATAGAAAATGACCCGAATTAATTGTCCGTGAGTGAGTGTAGTTGGAGTTAATTTCATTTTATAGCTCGTAAGTAGTTGTAACAAGCTATGCGAAACGTGCAAAAGCTAGCTAAGGTCCTAAAGAGTAACCGGAACACGACAGTGAGGCCGCAAACTGGTATAATCCGAATTACACACAGGAATTATGACGAACAGATTCCAAACTAGATGATCATTTTAGCGCTTTGTCGCAGCGACCAAACAGTTGCTCAACAGTGAGGATACTTGCAGGCAGTTAAAGTGACATAGCGCTACAGTGATCAGTTAGTTTTGATGTCGACTCCGTATGAATAGCCTGCAAGAGGCGGGCCCGGCAATCATCTACGTGGGCAATATCCGGCCAGGAGCGGCAGATGCATTCAGGAAACACTCTCGCAAAACGACATACGTCCACCGTGGACTCTCTGCCAATTTAGACCTTAACACGTCTCAATAAAGTTAGAATTGTAAGAAAAATAAGGTAAGACGAATCTTGGAAGTTAGTCCTCCATTGTACCAGCCCTAGGACGCCGTTCTGCATATTTACGATGAAATATGCGTTGCAGTCCGTGCCTACGCGAACGATCTTGAATAAAAACTCAAAACAACACGTATTGCATAGGTTCTTGTAAGTTTATATTGTAATTTATCTTCTGGTGTGAAATAAAGTATGATTGTATTGTTCTTGCAAATCTATATGGCTGTAAACATTTGTTAAAATTGAGTCGTTGACTCTGAAAACAATGGAGAACGCCAACACTGTTTTCAAAAGATTTAAGTAGTTTAATAGGGATTGTTAATGAAAAAATGAGGCTATAACCCAGTGTTGAGCAACCTAAGTAAGATATAGGTACAATACAATAGATAATAAGAGTACTTAAATTTGAGGGCCCAAATAGATGATGTAGTTCGGACAGCGGCTATGCTGAAGTGGGACTGGTTACGTTTGCCCTTTAGTGCCGTTTGGTAACCATGTTAGTTACAACACGGGATTTTTTCCCATTTTGAAGCTGGTTACCAACCGCGGTGGAAAGTCCCATTTTGAAGCCAGCTACCCAATGGGATTTTTGTCCCGTTTCGAAGCTGTTTACGAAGTTTTAGTTACCAAACGGTACCAAAGGACGTTTGCCGTGTGCCGAACTACTTGTGGCCTAAATGGCCAGAGAATGGCAGCCATAGCAGACCTCGTCAGCGATGGCGAGATGATTTGGAGTCCTGTCATTCGAATGCCTAGATGAGGCTGAACCGGGCTAATAGAAAAAGAATGGGGAGGCCAGTGCTCAGTAGTGGCATATAATCGACTAATAAAATAAACGTATACCTGTAGTGTTCTGGCACCAGGGATTTTAGAATAAAATACAATTTGTACCCGTTGTACCCGAGTATACAGAGTTGTCGATTGAGAGCGACCGCCTGCTTGGCGGGTAGACGAAAGGCTGGCGCCCCCCCCCCTCCCCCATCCACAACCTGTATACATTTATTTATATATGTTATCAATCTGCAAATACACTTATTAAGTTATTACACGGACGCCACAATACCGATGATACGTCTAACCTCACAATAATTAGACTCATTAGACTTGTAGATACGGGCTCAATGCATTACTATGCAAACTACCCACATTTTATCTATTTGGATAGCACGTGAAATCAAGGCAAACAGATATATGAGGACAATTTGCAAACTAAAGTTTCAGGTGACATGACATTAAAGAAAGAAAGTATCACATTTCTTACGGTAAGAAATAACAGCTCCAATACAAAAAATAAACGACAAGAAAAAATTTATGAAACTAATACAAACTTTCAATCAATTGCATGCAATACAAAAGAAATGGTGCTGCCACCGCAAAAGGACCCCATTCACAGTGGCAGCGTAAGCCAGTCGGGTACTTTGCTTTAAGATTTTTCGCCCGGAGGGGGGGGGGGGTGCATTCGCCAGCCCGCCCCCCAAACATATGACACGCGGCCCGATGTGTCATCCCCACCCCCTTCAGGGCTTGGTATCCGGGGCGGTCTTTCGACTTCGGGTTTTTCGACGACAGGAAGGGTCTATAGCTATTAGCTAGAGAGGCCTCCGCTGGTGTGGTGGGAGGCCCCCTTAGGCTGGAGCCCCGGCCTCTTCCGCCCCCCGCTTAGTCCGCCTCTGGGAGGGAGCTCGTTTGACATTCTCGACCGTTTCAGTATGAGGCTAAATTATATTTTTCTATTATCTTGCCCTAAGTAATTTTCGCTGAATCGCCTGACCTCGCCAGGGTATTCAGCGAACTGGGTTGGAATAAACTACGGATTTAGAGTGAAGACAATTTCACGCCTTACGCGCAAACACCATTAGGGAATCATTTTAACAGATAAAAAACTTATTCGAAAATAATCATATTTCTAAACCATTGTTTATTTGGTAGTAGATGTCAAAACGTCTACTGTCAAAATAAACCTTTTTGACAGCACCAAGTCTACCAATCACACAGCAAGATTTTTACTACTGTCAAATACACCTTTCGCCACCGTACTGCTGGTGGAATTACATTTCTAGAACCATCATTCAGGCATAGAGTGCGACTACGCTAAGTTTGCAGAGGTCAAAAAAAAGGTTTTATTAAAAAAATGCATATGGCAACATTACAAGAAAGAGGATTAATTAGTCTTGACACTTGGCAATATCTTTCCGTTTAATAAGTACCTATATAATGGTATACATACATACCAACTGAAATAAATATTCAGGACAGTCTTGCACAAAACGATCTAGTCCCAACCAAACTAAGCAATGCTTTATACATATACATATATAAATATAATACTTAAATACATAGAAATTATCCAAGACCCTGGGACAAATAGCTTAGTTTGGTTGGAACTAGATCGATGTGTGCAAGACTGACCCAAATATTTCAGTATGTAGACACATTGTGTAATAAAGGGAAGAATTATTTATTGCCAAGTACCAAGATTAAATAATCCTCTCGCTGTAGTTTCTTCATGTTACCATATATATTTTTTAATAAAACCTCTGCGAACTTAGCGTAGTCCGACTATAACAAGTGTTCACGCCCTCCGCTCGGCTGGCTTATCAACATCACATCAGCGATATACTATCGGACAGTTTCTGTTACTACACACTCCACGTAGTTTCCACGATGATATGGTATCTGTTGAGAGTGTTTGCGCGCAAGTGGTTACGTCTGTACCTGGTGCTCGTGCTGTTCATGATAACGTGCTTGCTTGTGCGGGACGGCGACGTAAGGTAAGCACTTAACCTTTTGATGGACAAGGATATTTCAGATCGAATGCTAGAAAGGGACAGGTGGTTTATCTATGGCATGACGCGGTCCTTCGTATATCGGCGGTCGGGGCGATATCAAATCAGCCGACACATACGGCCTCTTTAGACTTGTCAAAATTTAGCGTACTCTATGAATAAAAAGCGGTCAAGTGCGAGTCGGACTTCTGTAATTCTACTGGGTAAATTTCTACCATGGTGTTTATAGCCGTTTACTGTTCAAGCAAATAACTTGCAAGGAATGATGATAAGAGTTGAGTTCTCAAAGGAACGTAGGCGGTATCGAGGCAGATATTGATTTTATCAATGGTTCTTTCCACTCTTCATTTCTTCGCATCAAAACGGTATGTAACGTTAGTGACTTTTTTTTAGTGAGCTGCTAAAACACTCCAAAATTTTCCCAACTACCTCTCTGCTGGGTTAAACTAAACAAGACCACTACAGCGCCCATTAATTTGGGATGTGAAAACTAGATACCCTACGAAATTTCCACGCAATGTGTGGGTAGATTGAAATTACGGAAAACAAGAGTTATTTAGCTAAAGCCAAGAAACATAAAATAAATGGCCGGACGTAGTCCGCCGGTTTCTTTGACGGTGGTTGGTCAGGTCAATGTGTGCGTGCTGCGGGTAGTAGGAGGAAAAAACTTATTGATGTGTGCGTGCGGCTCGTAAGTAGTTAAGACAAAGCACAGACCGGCCCACTACAAATGCTTCAGTTATCTAGCGGCTAGGCTCCGTCCGGCTATTTATTTTAAGGTCCTTGGCTAAAGCAGTTAAAATAAATGCTTTATCTATTTTATTAATTGTTTCATTCAACCCAATTGAAAATTGATCATGTGACTGCAAATTATGGAAATACATTTTAGATTGTTATTTTTAGATTTTTTCCCATTTGACTAGATTTACAACGTAAGGAACAGAATTCGGATGTTATTTGAGACTATTTTGTAAAGCAATTATAACATTGGACCAATACGAAAGTGTCTTATCAGATGTCTATTTGTGCTTATCTTTACGTGACAGAATGATAGACGTTTTGGAGTATAAGTGGATGACCTCACCGGGAATTAGTGCATTACACAACTAGGGTGATAAAACAAAGAAAGGCCGAGATCGCAGATGTTTGCGGCCCGAGCTGCAAGCGAGGGACGTAATTAGGTGATCGAGGACTTTATTATCTCCCGTGTTGTGTACATCATTTTATGTCTACACTTGGCCAGTAGGCGTATGATGCTACATTTTGTCGCCTGATAAATAAATGATAAAGCATCCGTCACGTTCTAACAAATAGTGTGTGAGAGTGACGGATGCTTTATCACTTATTTATCGCGTGACAAAACGAGGCATCATAAGCTTACAGAAAGCGGCTTTTTTAAAAAGCCACTTTATGGCCAGGTGTGGCATAATAGTACTTTTTAATAAACTTGCTCAAAAAGTGATAGCTGTATCGTGCGCAAAGTTGTATTTTGCGCACTAGTGCTTTTTACTTTCCAGCAAATTTTTGAACACTAAATAAGACATTTATTTACAAATAAGTAAAGTACAAAATAATAATAAATATATTTCTTGCTTTTTCATATTTTAATTAAATACAATAACATACAGAATGTTTCTTTTTTTTTTGGATAAGGCTAAACGGTGACAGCCGGTGCCATGTTTTTGTTTCATCGACATTTTTTCGCAAATGTATTAAAAAACGTCGTTTGATACACGTGCGGAAGTGTCATTTTCACTCGTCTTAGCGGCTCGGGCCAATACACCTCGGGACTCGTGAAAAATGACATACTTTCCGCACTTATATCAAAAAGTACTATTTTGATATAAGTGCGGAAAGTATGCCATTTCTCACGAGTGCCGAGGTGTATGGGCCCGAGCCGCCAGGCGAGGGACAATACTCGGGACGAGTGGAAATGGAAATTCCATTAAATTCGAACTCTTAAAAACCACCCTTTTCCTACCTGCCTGTAAAGTACAGCGCATACTACAGGCAGGTCGGGCAGGGGTAGTTTTAAAGAGTTCGGATTTAATGGAATCCTTAAAAGACGCATTTGCCCCCATAGACGCAATAGGCTACTTGATGACAGTTCAAATCATCTTCTTTTTATGAAGTGTCAAAACGCTCCGAAAGTATGCAGTTTAGTATGAAATACTATCTTGTGACGTGCTTGTGACGTCATGCTCAACATGGTGCCTTATTTTTAGTTTTCGTCATTGTAAAATCGTTGATGGCACGAAAATAAGTTTGAATGATTTTATCCGGGCTGTTTTGGAAGCGTAATTTGCTGGTTAGAGTTAATGAATTTATTTTGATTGTTGTCAAATACCCTATTACCACGGTTGACTTTATTTGATGCTGACTGTACCTAATCCGCTTTTACTCGTACGTCATTTCAGGAATCCTAAACACATCGGCTTCCGTAATAAATCCGCAAGGCGCTGACATTGACATTGGCCGGCCGCCATGCATTCGGGACAAGGTCGAAGTTTCGCGAATATTCGAAGCCCGATAACGTTTCCAAGTGTCGCGCGTTGATTAGGTACGTGCAATCGAAAAATATGTAGATTAGATTTCGTCAAATTCTTTATGAAACCGAAAGCACAGTAAATAGCAGTAATTTTTCTTCCTACAAAAGGTACACCGCGCGCTTGAATGTGTGCGTGTGCGTGCGAGGGCTTGCAATACCGGTTTTACTTGGCCAATACCGAAAAACCGGTTTTTCGTTATTGGCCCATACATGTAAAACCGGTATTGCATGCCCTGTTGTACGAACGCACTACAAGCAAAGTTTTAAGAATGCGTAAGAATGCTCCAGTATGGATCGCACTCGCACATACGTGCTATCGTACGTCTGTGTGAATTGAATACGTGTCGCGCACTTCTATACTTTGCCAAAAGGTACAGCTTAGGGCAGGGGTCTTCCACCCGTGGCCTGCGGAGGTTTCATCGGAGGCCTATGGAGGCCTACCAACAGTTTACCCAGTTAGAGTTTTTTTATCTACTAATAACCAATATTAGTAAAATTGTGTTTGTAAAATCAAAACTAAATACTTAGTCAATCGCTTATAAGATGAGTAATATTATACCTAATTAATTGGTTCCCTGTTTTTTTGTATAAGAATATCGATCGAAGAATAATGATGCGGGCAGCTATGCAAAATATGATAATTCTTGGCTCTTTATTTGGAAAAGGTTGCAGACCCCTGGTTTAGAGCATCGAACATCGAATACCGGTATCTCGGGATCATAATGTGACAGGAGAACAGACAGTACTTAGTAATAAATAAGGTCCCATTGATACCCTTTCGGTACAGAATCGTTAAAAGTAATAAAATTAAGATAAGCAGATGACAAGGAATCAAAATTATAACTTTAAAAAATACCTAAATCCTATCTTACTATGTTATAAAATAGCATTTACCCGCGCATTTAATGTCCCAAGGAAACTCTTTATCGGGATATACGAGTAAAACTTTATATGAAAGAAACATTTTGTCTCTTCATTGGTTTTTTAATGCGGGTAAATTACACCACATTTTATGTTACATATATCGATACAAGAAATCAAAGTAAATAGAAAAATTCAATGACACTCACCTGTGTCCAGACCGGGAATCGAACCCGGTACCTACCTCTGGATTTCCAGCCCAGCGACTCAACCACTCGTCCACCGGAGCACCCAGTAAGCGCCCCCAATTTTGCCATCTACTTTGACTTCTGCATCATTCTGTTTTAATAGGATTTAACCTAAATAATTAATTTAATTACCTAATTTAATTTTTCTATGTATTTTGATTTCTTGTATCTATATATGTATATGTCGCCGCCAACTAATTTAGTTTACCGGCTTGGCTTTTTCATTTAAATTTTAGGTTAGGTTTTTTAGTTAGCTTGTGCCCCTCAGAGCAGAAATAGAAGCCCCGCGTAGCGGGGCTTCGTCGACCTGCTGGTGGGTCATAATTTAGTGAAAATGCTAGGCATTTAACCAAATGACTGATTAAACCAGTTGGCTGCGACATATATACGAGTAAAGTTTTTGCAAAATACCGGTTCGGAGCCCTGGCTAACAGGAAACACATCTAGAAATAAATATGATTGCATATAAACTAGTAAGAAAAGGTGCAAAAAACGCGTCGCAAGTGCGTCGGAACCGTTATACAAGGCAAGGCCTGCTCAAGGCTCCTCAGAGTCAAGAGTCCACTCCTCACTGTCACTGCCAAGGCCGCGCACGGTTAAAATGCCACCAGCACTTTAACTTGCCGTTCCTGCTACAGGTGCACAGTACTGCTACGTGACGACCGGTTTATCCTAGTGGTTAGTGACTCTGCCTACGAAGCTGACGGTCCTGGGTTCGAATCCCGGTAAGAGCAAGTATTATTTGTGTGATGATATTTGTTTCTGAGTCTTGGATGTTTTCTGGGTTATTCTTCAGAAATATGTCTGCGACTTATTCCTCTGTCTCCATACATTTAGTATGAAAAAGAGCCAGAGGAATAAGGTGACCGCAGACATATTTATTTTCTGAACAATAACCCTTCTAGAGTCTGTGCGGAAAGAGAATAGGCGTGGCGAAAAACGGAACTAACCTAACCATTATGGCCACAGAATAGAAAATACGGCACATACGGTAGAAAAGCATTACAGCGCCCCCAAAATTAATCCTATTCTCTTTCCGCACAGACTCTATATATTTAAGTATTGGTATTAATAAATATATCGTGGTTTAGTATCCATAACACAAACCTTACTTATTGAGCTTCTGTAGTGCATATTGCGTGTTGTACATTTTCAGTCGGAGGCAAACCAAAACCAAATTCTTATTTACTGGCCAAGGTTTGTATACTATTTTTCAGTTCGACGGAGCCAGAAAGCGGCAACTTCGTTTAGCGCAGCGGCCCGCAAGTTGACGCTTTCCGGCCGGAGGACAAAAAAATAATTTACCTCCTGCGGGATCTGCAGTTATTACTATCAGACACTAAGATTCAAAAGTTAAAATACGGCTAATAATATTTATAGCCGTGCCAGAAGCCTTCCCACGGCGGTTTTTTCAATTGTTCTCTTTGCCAGCATTAAAATAAAGTGACAGCCCGTCTGACTTATGAATGAGTGACGCTAAACACTGGACCTGGTAATTAGATGATGCCGAGTTGCCAAGCCAGTTTTTGATGAGTTGACGACCTGAGTAAGTTCTACACGTGACTGTTATGTAAAACTGGTCACCACGATGTCTGAAGTCAATTCTTTATCTGTACTAAGAAGTAAACAAGTTTTTAAAGTTAACGGTACCCACTATACCGTATCATACCATGACCGTACTATGAATAGGGTTGCCAGATGGTCGGGAATTGGCGGGATTCTCCCGATTTTTTGTATGTCCTCCCGACTCCCGACAAAGAAGAAAATCTCCCGGCAAACAAAAGCTCGCGCGTCGAGCGTGCGGGGCAGACCAAAGTCTCAAAATCCCGACATATTGTTTCCTGCCCTGCTCCCGATAATAGGGTAATTTAATCTGGCAACCCTAACTATGAACGTGTGACACAGTATGACAAATGCCGGTCGGTGACGAAACGTAGTGGGCATGGTCTCATACTTTTCAGTACAAACAATACTGAATTTGCCTGAAACGTTCATAGTACGGTCATGTGTGTGTGTCATACGGTGTAGTGGACATAGACCTTAAGATGGAACTTTTTTTGCTGATATCTGGTGTTTAGTAACCCTAAATTAAAAATTGACAAAGAACCTAATACCTATTTCAGTTGCCCGACTTCCAACAATGTACATTTGAGGAGTTCCTTTAATTCGGAATGGATCCCATCAACAGAACTCGATTTCGAAAAAATATACCAAGCTGGAAGTTTATTATGCCCGAACCGAATTGGTTTATAAATAAAGGTGCATCATGAAGGTAGAAAGTTATTTACTACTAAGGAAAACGAATTGGACTAAGTATAGTCAGTTTGAGTAGATCCTTTTGTAGCCTTTGTATGTAGCCCTTATTAATGGGAGCGCGCGACCTTGACTCGCTAAACACCGTACGATTGTGGTACGATTACTGCCTGATGACGCATCGACGGTGGTGACTATACAGACCAACAGTTTATCGAACTTATCATTTCGGATTGTATGACAGTATTGCATCAGATCAGAATTTGTCAAAATACTATCTCATCAGTAATCTGACACTTTATCGACAATTCGTAGAAAGTTTGATCAAGCAGACCTAGTTTGAAGTATTTTGATACAAAAACCCAAGTATTTGTAAAGTAGGTATGTCTATGCATTGTTCGATTTGCAGGTCTTGAACATCATTTACTACAATATAACATTTATTAAATAAGAGTGTCATACTGTGCTAGGATAGGTAAGCGTGTTCAGAAATAGTATTATTACACACCTAGGGCGGTATAATGAGAAATGACCCAGATTGCACGTGTTTGTGGCCCGAGCCGCAGACGAGGGCCATAATTATGCGATCTGGGGCGTTACTATTACCGCCCGTGGTGCGTCTACAATCATATACTTACCAAGATTCTATGCTTAAACTCTGTACTAAAGAACCTATCAAAATCGCCACAATACTTGGGTACTTTGACCGAGTTTGAGGCAGACAGACAGACTGACAGACGGAACCGTGGACTTCCGCTGCTAAGTAACAATTATGTAGTAGGCTAGGAGTAGAAAGTGGTGTGTCAAGGATCAGAGAACATTCCAGATGCAAATTCAATGGAACTGAATTTTGTCTGAAGGCTTTGCGCTACACGAAGCGGTTACAAAACGTCATCTGCTCTGCAATCATGTAAATATACATCAATTTCATGAAGTCTGTTTATTCAGGTGCTTTTATAATGACTAGCAGTGTTTTATGTATGAATTAGGTATCATTTATTTTATATACTCGATTTTTGAAAGACTAAAAACAACAGCTCTATATGTTTCGTGATGGAATAAAATCAAACAGAACCTCAAGAATGAGAAGCAATACGACTACTTTAACCTATTACAGCTTTGTTTATTTCGTTCCGGGACAACTACCTATTAAAACCACGAAAATAAAGCACGTACATCGAGCAATAACAGTCATTCTGTGAATGCCGCAAGGACTTTGCGGCATGCGACATATTTCTGCCTCTGACAAACAACATTGCGTGGCTCGACTGCGTGACAACTCCCCCAACATTGCACTGTAAATATGCATGCATGTGACGTTTCCAGGCAAAAGGTACCGCTTTGCCACTTCAATATGCAACGGCCACATTATCGGGGATTCGACGAAGATTTGTATTGGCGTCTCTTTCCCTGACATACAAAAAGAACGAGGCGTCAACACGAATATTCGCCGAATCCCGATAATGTAGCCGCAGTATAAGGAAGATATCTCCTGTGACTGAATGCGCCAAGAGCGCGATGCCATTAAAAAAGAGGATATCTCCTTGCATATATTCATAGTTACATGTACCCTATCGATTGGTCCATATAGACAATTTGATACCGACGAATGGGGGAACTAGGGACTCGTGGGGTAGCTATAAATAGGTAACTGTTTTTACAAAGCACTAATGAAGGTAGTTGAAGGAATAGCCACGGGTAATCCAATATGCAAAGATTATAAACGGCACAGTGTTATTTTCCTTGTCTAATATTGCCCCGCATATCCTTAGTTCCCCCATTTGTCGGTATTGCTTTTGCTGGAGCACGATACAATTCAGTCAAACTGAATCAAATGGCACAGACCTTCAGATTTACCGCCGCAATAATCGATAAAGGGCTATAAAAATACGCTGCCTTTGCCAACGAAGCGAAGGGCACGCGGTTCATCAGGAATCCGTTTAAAGGCCACGCACAAACAGTAAACTGAGCGAGTAACTTGCCGATTTTGAAGGTTTATTATCGTGCTACTAGATTACTAACGAATAAAGCATAACATTACCTACCTTCTTATAATAAAATTCTGAACTCAACTCATCCTACAACTCGGGGTAGTATTCTTAGAAAAATCTTTACAACCTGAAGTAGTCCTTAGGCCAACATTTCTGAGGCAATTAGGGGTTAAGGGATCGACAAGTATTGGGGGGGAATTTGTGTCTTTGTCACAGACAAAAGGTACCGATTACCTAGTTGACTATAGTCCTAGTAACTGTACGTCTAGCATAACTGGCCGCGACTTCGTTTCTCCCGCGACAGAGCATCACCTGTCACTGTCACACGATATTGAGTGGAAAGAGATGGGTAGCATTTGTCGCGCGACAAAGAGTCGCGGGTCACAGTAGTGCTTGAGGTACTGGAGTGCCGTAAACGCATAGCATAGGTAAGCGCAGCGTTGAACGGCCCCAGACTCGGTCGGTGGACATACAACCTCGTGAGAGTAGCGGGAGTAGGGTGGATGTTGTCTGCTCAGCACGATCAGAAGAGATCTATGGGGGGTTTATTTCCAGCAGAGGGCGTCCGTGGCTGATAGGAAGGTGAAGATGCAGAGGATTTGCCTGAAAACAATAAATTTGCACAATAACCGGGCAATTCACAAGTATTTACGGACCCGTATTATGTCAGCGTTATCGCGGCTCAGGAAACATAATAGAGAATACTTACGTTATCTTCATTAAAGTCGTTCATCATTATTCATTAAATTAATGAACGACTATTATGTGTACTGTAATAATAAGGATGGGTGAATGTCCGGAGCAGGAACAATTATCCTGTTTACAACTAAGTAGCATTTATTTAATTTATTACTTTACCTACTTATTTATGGATCCCGCAAGACGGCCCAGAAGATGGCGGGATGTAGTAGTCGTTCTCCTATACAGGTCGCATTTCTCAACTGATTCTCGTGAAATATTGTGAGCAGGTGGTCTAGCATAACTCGTCGCGACTTCGTTTCTCGCGCGACAGAGCATCACCTGTCACTGTCACACGATATTGAGTGGAAAGCGATAGGTAGTATTTGTCGCGCGACAGTTGTGCTAGAGGTACTGCTATTTTTCGAAAAATTTAACTGACATAAAATAATTATCGAACCTGTACGTCTAGCACAACTGTGACTCGCGACTCTTTGTCGCGCGACAAATACTACCTATCTCTTTCCACTCAATATCGTGTGACAGTGACAGGTGATGCTCTGTCGCGCGAGAAACGAAGTCGCGACGAGTTATGCTAGACCACTGCTAGACGTACAGGTTGACAAACTCGCAGATCAAAGCAATCAGTAAAATAATGTTACGGAACCCTCGGTGCACGAGTCCAATTCGCACTTTACCTCAATTGCTCTGTCGCAGTGTCGATAATGTCGATCCAATATAACACAACAACACCTTCAATATCTCAAAGTATTTGCTATGTTACGGAACTTAAATGATCAGCCACTTATGTCGCTTCAGTACGAGAGTCCAGCCGGCTACGTGTACTGAAAGGAGGGCGTAGGGCTTCGCTATCGAATATAGGTCAGTAACGAGGTCAGGGGTAAGGTTATGGTCGTGTAGACTGGGTCAGACGTCTTAGACTAAGCTTAGGTCTTAGGCTAAGATTAAAATGAAAAATCCCTCTTTTCGGAGCTAGCCATGACACATCGTATCAGTCATACACAGAGTTTTTAGGATAAGTTAGTATTCGCATCTTTCCTTTAGACATCATCATAATTAAGGTCTTTACCGTTCCCTGCCCCGATGCGCCCATGTGGGGTCATGAAGGTTTTTTTCAGGAGCCCGTGCTTCCACTATGGGGTCACAGTGACATTGTCCGATCGTTTTGTAACGGGCGACAGTGAACGTGTTAAAAGTCTTATTGTCTTTCTGGACCCTTGTAGGTGTGTACATACTATGACTACCATGTAGCACTACTAGATCGTTAAGATAAAGATAACGATACTCGTATGTAGCTACACCGTTAAGAGGAAACAGGAGGGCAGTTTTTCCATACAAACGTAGTCCCCTGTTTCCTCCCTGGATAATGCCAGTAGAGCAATAATTTTTTGTCCAAAAATCTATGGCTACTATTGATATGTTCCTATGTTTTCCTTTTTACGATAAATTGATTCTCAAAAGAGATATTAACCTTCAAAAACCTTAAAAAAAATGCCAGATTTTCCGCTGTGTTCACACATCCAGAAAACAAATTTGACTAGATTATTAAAAAAACGGAAAACATAAGAACACGGCCAAAGCCTGTTTAATGAAAAAATTAGTTAAATAGGTTAAGTTTTGGGGAAGAAATCTGGGGACTACGAAACGTTGTTTTCATGAATTTTTAAAAGGTATTTTCGGTCCAAGCTGCAGTTGTCTCTATCGCGCTCTGCGCGGGAGAGGCGGGCAGTGCGGGACAGGGACACATTTTACAAATACCTAATTTTCAATTCTCTCCACCTTACTGTTTCCTCTTAGCGATTTTGTATTGTCCACAAGAACAACGCTATTTTATTTAAATCTGACAACCCCAGCGCCGACACGCGCCGATTTTCAATGGGTTTGCTGTTCATCCATAGCCCTTTCACCTTTCAGTCTAGTGCAGACGCCGTAGTCGCCTTAGACCAGCGGTCGGCAACCTGCGGCCCGCGAACAGTTCATTTGTGGCCCGCGAGCCTCCCTGGCTATTTTGTATGTAAAGGACGCTATATTCAGAATTGTATAAAATCACAAATTATTAACAAAGTGCGGCCCACGTTAATTTTCTTAGCTACTATGTGGCCCTTGGCTGCTAAAAGGTTGCCGACCGCTGCCTTAGACGTTAGAAAAGCTCATCAATTTAGGCTATTTTCTCTATGATTCAAGATAAGTCTGGTAAATTTTCGACGTTACACAGTCATGTATATGTAGGTACATATCATGAAAGACACTGTTTTGTACCTTTGCTTTATTACGTGTTAGAGTATATCGGTGGCCAGTTATCTGTGACCTCGAGTAGGTACAGATAGATGGACTAAATAAATATTCCTGTAATCCACTAAAACCCCGCCAGTTTTAGCGGCTAAGCACTGACATTTAATTAGTAACTTAAAGCAAATGGTGTTAAAGGAATTTACAGCAATGGTAATGGCACCAAACGCCCGCTTGCGGGGTTTCCTAGCCGTATATAGGGCGTGTTAAGGGTTGAGAAGGGCATAGGCTCAAGGGCTTGTTGAGTAAGGCCCGTGACGTAATCTTTGTTGCAAGGGAAATTGTTACTTTACGATGTCTCGCACTTTAAAAAGGTCCTAATTTCGACTCTCTATACTCGTACGAACGTAATAAAGGTTCTTACTTTAAAATGAGGCGCTAGATTGATATCAAAACTTTAAACGTTACAATGGGATAAAACATACGAGTATCATGTCCAAAAAGCGGACACTTCGGGAGTGGGCTACTATGCTGCTAATGCCGTCCTGTGACTACACCCAGCTAACTTCTACGAGTACATGTAAAGGTAGAAATTCATGCTTAAGGTAAATCGAGTCTCTCGTTTCTCCATACAACCGAAAAAAAGAGGGTCGATGTAGATTAAATAAGCACAATAGAGGAAATATCCAGCAGATGCTCATATATTCTTGCATGCAAGTAACCCATACCTACACTTACGTTGCCGTAAAACGGTCTTACTTTGCTCCTACAGGGATAACTATGCTCCAAACCCCAAAACATATTTCTAGCTCTGTTAAGTATTTGTTTCTATTACGTTTCCCATTTTATGAGCAAATTTGGTCTAAGTTTGCTCCAAGAAACATTAGTATTTAGGAGAAAAGCTTTGCCGCGTCAATGGGTAACTTTGCTCCGAATTTATTTTTTCTATATATTTGACGGAATAGTTAGTGGCGTATTTTTCAATTTATAACGCGTTAGGAAATACATTTTTCGTGTTATATATAAAACATGTCTTAAAATTAAAAATTGACAGATTTATTTCGAATTTTCTCATTTTGGAGCAAGTAGGACCGTTTTACGGTGATTCATAAGACCTAGTGCGGATTTTCTATGCACGTATGCAATGAGTGCTTGTTTCATCTTAAGTCTACGCCAGCTCTTATGAATCCACATATAATATGCCTATGTTATCTGAAAGAGATTAGGTACTCTTTAGCAATAAGACCACGTGCTACGTTAGCGTCTTTAACGTATTTCCTCCGTTAATTTGTATTAATTTTAATTTAATTTGTTGTTAATGATACGATCCCTATAACAAATTATTACCAAATGTGTATATGGATATGGATGGATAATATGAATATGTACCAACGTACGACATCGCCGTTCATAGGTGAATATTACTTATTAACAAGATCATGATTGTTTTGCCCTATCTATTAAACTCTATTCAGGGACTTAATGATAATGGTCTCCCGTCTCTCTTCCGCGCATCAAAGTTCTTACCCGCCGTGTTTATGAGTGACTATACCTACTAGAATTCCGACCAAGTGAGTGAAAATAAAAAAAAATCATAACCTAACCTTCATCTTGCTGTAGGTAAACAGGTAACCAGGTAAAAAGTGTCCAGCATTCAAAAAAATGTCTGTGCATATTTCTTATATATACCAGTGGCGTGGCGTCCAGCGTGCCTAATATTAGCCAGTTCAGCACTTAATTCTAGTGCTCTTAGAGAAAATTGAAGCCAAAGCTGCTCCGGCTTGCTCAAGGATTTCTTCAACGCCGCGCCACTGATGTATACATACAGTACCTACGTACCTACGTATATGTACGAGACAACCCTGATGGTAGTTTACATCGCCATCTAAATGGTTAATATTTATCATTATTTCTACCTTAAAATCGATAGATATAATAATAACTTTGATCGGTAATACCATATGAATTATAATAATATAGGTATTTTGTATTTGCTGCTTTTTTTAGCTTCAGCTTTCATACACACTACAGACTACGCACAAATTAGAGAAATATAGCCTAGAAATGACGTTCCTACATTTATAGAGAGATAATAAATACCTTCCCTATAGTTAATATGTACCTACCCTCCACAAAACAATTAATTTTGTATCTTCTTTACCCAACTACACATGGCATTTTCAGCCCCTGCTCCACCATAATTTACATACTAGGTAGGTACTATATTATATATGTTTCCTCGTTGAATGATGCCCGTAGTAATATTTTATAGGCTACCCTTCCTTGCCAGACACTGTTGGAACTAGTGCGTGAATGTTTAATTAAGACTCAACCCTTTCACTTTGTACGTTGGCATTGAAGCCAACACCCCATTAAACACCGTGCCTAAAACCTATTCATTCGTGAAAGTTTTTGAAAAAAAGGTAGACAAGACATAAGTTATTTTCATAAAGTAAACGTTAAAAAAGGTTTCACGACGCCACAAAATAATATGGGTAATTGAAATCAAAGCACGTATAAAACCAAAGCACGATCGACGTTAGAGTTATGCAATGAAAGTGAAAAATAACAAACTTGACATTGGCATCGTCGCGATAGAACGTTGGATTCGATCCAGCAACAAAAAAAAAGAACCGGCAACATTCTAATTTTAAATTTCCCTCCCTACTTTGATGTACCTATCGAGCTAATAGTGCTTGCAATCGGGATATTGTTTCAATCGATCGATTGTAATTACTATAAATAAAATAAATCGCAATATCGTCATCGATTGTGATTTAACAAGAATGAAAATAGGTTATTAAAATTACCTTTAATTGGAATGTGTATATTTGTATGAACTCGTTTGATTAAACGATGTACGCGTAATTATATTGCTCAACGAAGGTAGTTTGGAATTTTGTTATGTTTTTCATACAAAATAAAAATGTTCTTCCAAAATTGACTGAATCGAAATTGTTGAGGATTTGCTGTATTTAAAACATCAAATGTTGCTTTTGTTTGACTTTAACTAAATAACCCAATAGTCGTTATGAAACCACTTTCACACCGACAATTTATGGAGATCAAAGACTGATTGTAATTTATACTTTAATTAAAAGTGAATAAAATCTCGTATTCGTATTTAATATTTTAAAAACATGACTTTAGTTCTATGTCTTAGTATTTCGTATTTTAAAAACAGCAAAAAAGTATTGTATGCATTTTTCACATCCCTGAATATAACTGTTACATTTTGTAAGACTTATTTGGAAGTTGAGACAGAGTAGGTACCATTAGCATTATTTGACACATCCCTCTCCGTTAAAACTAACAAATAGAAGTGTAAATATAAATAATAAGAGGATGCCGGCATCAGAGCTGTTTACCATATCCGGTGTCTATCAATTCTAGATACAAAACACTTCTTTCATTCCTGTCTTGTACATTATAATCTCTTTAGAATTTTTAGTTTAGTTTTTACACAGTTTAAGATCACTTAGTAAATCACTGCGCTGCGCGTTATTTGATTAAGATGAACTTTAAAATAATTAAAATATACACTTAATTATTGGACTAATGTGCTAGAGTTGTTAATCAATAGACTTTATTATTGCTATTCTACTTTAGAATACGTAACTAATGATTCGTTATTATTTATTTTGTTCTCGGCCATTGATTACATGATGGTCAAGACGACGATTTGGACTCAAACTGATGTTGAATTAGCGGCTAGCTACATGGCTGCTGGCGGCCAAGCCAGGGCACCACGGCAAGGCCAAGGTTGATTGAGGAAGGGCTGCGGTGCGGGCGCGGGGCGTCGCGGGCTTAACGCTCCGCGCGCTCCCGCACCGACCATTCTGCACCTCGCAGTCGACTCTGACGGTTGTACACTTGCAAGGTAAGCGGTGGCCACTTTAACTTTCAATCCATCGTCGTTCCCTACCGCTCCGACCGCCGTCGGCATCTCTCAAACAGTTAATGCAAGTTTATACCCAGTGACAACTTAATCTAAATATCAAGATGTGCAAAGATAACGTTGAAGTGTACAATTTTCCTGATAAAACAACAGCGCGCGGCCAGTTTTCCGGAGTTGCCTTTAAATTTCACCCGCGAAAGCATTTGTGAGGTCTCGCGGTCTCGGACGATTTCCCTCCGAAAAGTTTTGAAGCGATTCCCAAAGGGCGGGAAGCGACGGGCTGCGTGCCGTGCGTCGCGCATCGATCCGGGCTCCCCTCGGCTCGCCCTCGCCACTCCCGGCTCTCGGCTCCGATACATTCATTTGGACAAAACATCATTCCATCATTGCATTTAGATTTCTCCATTCCTTTTATTTATTAGCAGTAGTTTGTAGTGATATAGTGTATGTTTTATCGGCTAGTTTTATAATTGGCATTAGTGAAAATGGGTGGTTGTGCAACGAAAGAAAACAAGGAAAACAAACCGGCGGATGAAGCCGACGGGTGCGTATGTTCCTGCCGGCGTTCATCTCTGGTCACCGGTGCTAATCTCTAATTATAATTTGTCTAAATTTTACCAGCTCTGCTAAAATATAGTCTTCGTCCCGTTATCCATTCAAAAAATACTTATAACTTTTTGGTCACCAGAGTGGGTACTGAATCACTCACGTCGGCCATTGAACCAATTTAGGATGCTGTCATTTCCGGATTACAGTGTAAATTAGGGGACAAAATTGGTTTCTATATTAATATATAGGAATTCTTTAAAAGCATAGTGGATAAAATTTATCAAACATTCTATTTGCTTTAATTTCTTTATAAACTCATTTATTACTAAAAAGTGTTAATTATGCGGGTATTTGCTATTTTTTTCTATGCTGTCTCATAACATGTATAGCTACATTTCATTCGAGACTGATCATGCACATTGCATTCTTTGGCATGTAACAGCAAACTCGCGCTATGCATTTGCCGGTATTCATTCATTATCAATTGGCAGCGCCGGTAATCCGACGACTTGTGTAGAATCGTCGATAAGTTGATACCGTATCTAACGACGTTTAATTATTGGTGTACCTTCAGGAATGAATGCAAGTAGGTAACAAGAAACCGCGATAACACGCTCGTTGGGTTGGCTGGCCGCGAGTGGGAGGTACGGCTGCGCGCGGCGACGAAGCAGCGCCGGTGCGCAGTGAGCTGACACATCCGTTCGACTTGCGCGTGCCGGTCAAGGCGACCTCTGGCTAAATTACGTAATTCCATCGCAAAATCGAGTAGACTAGGGTGTGTTCGACAAACAATTCAAACCAAACCCGACAGTCCGCGTAACAACTCCTTTACCCGTAGTTCTTAGACCCTTTCTGCATTTATAAAGTGGCTTGATTTCAATTCTTCAACATGAATTATAAATTTAAAGTCACGATTCCAATAATGGTTTGTGGTGGCGCTGTTCTTGCGTATTACCTCATCAGGCGGTTTGTACTTTGTACCTTTTTTTAAAAATGCACTTGGGTTTCCGGCTTTAATAGTAGTTCACTTATCTTACTTACCTTTGCACATCAATAACTACCTTCCTTTTAGTGAGTCGATATTTTGTTTTTGTGTTTTAGATAAAAAATGCAGTTTTAAAAATCTCGATTGTGTTTATAAATAACGAGTACATCACTATTTTTTGAAATAAAAAAAATCTAGACGGCTGGTCTATGCATTTTCTGCCTTGACATTGTCAAAATCGTTGGAGCGAAAGCGGCATCGTTGGAATTTTAATTACAATACTTCGATAAATCTTAATTTAAGCTAACTTATATAAAATGTGCACAAGAGCGACTTGCGCAGCTTTAAAAGCGTTAGAATCCTTGTTTTTATTTGGACATAGGTCTAGCTAGTTTGGCCTGAGAGCAAAGCGTTTACAGTTATTATGTATTTACAGAAAAGCCGCAGCAATGGTGGACGCAGCAACCCTCGAGAAGTTGGAGGCTGGATTCAGCAAGCTCCAGGGCTCCGACTCCAAGTCGCTGCTGAAGAAGTACCTCACCAAGGAGGTCTTCGAAGCTCTCAAGAACAAGAAGACCTCTTTCGGCTCCACCCTCTTGGACGTTATCCAGTCGGGTAAGCGCCATGTTTTTCTTCTAGTCAACATTCGTATCTTGTTACGTGCAGCTTTTTTTATCGGCATTGGGCGCATTGGCACACATGCAGTGTGTCAAACAAACTAATATAAAAATGGTGAAACAACATTCTTATCTGATAAGATAACCAAAGACGGACTTTTAATTTTCCTTTGCCATAGCAGGTAGTTATATCTACCTACCTTATTCATACTTTACATCAACATTTTAATTCATATTAGATTCTAATTGGATTTCATAGTGTTTACTTAACAAGAGTACACATGATTTTATTGGTATATACATTAATATAAAATATGAGCAATCGGCTGATTTTGTTTATTTTTATGTGCCCAGTTGTAGAGACTGATTAAATTTAATGCTCTCATAATTATCTGGCCAAATCAATTCTAATTGGATAGTAATGCTAATGAATATTTGTTCTTCACCTGTTAATGTTACACCTTTTCAAATAAGTAAATTTCCTTACTTATTTGAAAAGGTGTAACATTAACTTTAATTGAGATTGCAATTGAGTGGAGGTATTTCTTTACACAGAGTACCGTCAGTCTGCAATAGTATCTAATAGAGCAAAGCACTTCACAATATTTATCTCAGTCTCATGGCCCTCAAGATAGTTTGTATTTGTGTTCTGATGTCAATAAATATTTGTTAAAAACATAATATGTGACATTCCGCAGGTAAAGGTATGTTATAGATATTGTCGCTTGCATCCTTCTATCTTGATGTCCTATAGTAACGGAGTCGGATACAATGCAAGCGACAATATCCATAAGGTACCTTTACCTGCGGAACGTCACATATAACCCTCTTTTTTGCTTTGCCATAGTCAGATAAATTTATCAAAATTTTACCAATTTCTATAGATTGCGAACACATTGAAGCCACTTGCTTATAGAAATATTAATAAATTAGTTTCATATCAGTGAGATAGGTAACTTACATAACAATGTAGGCAACATAATTGCAAATATCTAATCTAGTTGTCCTTAATCTGCAGAGAAGGAAAACATCTTCATATATGATTTCTTTTACAGGTGTTGAGAACTTGGACTCTGGTGTTGGAATCTACGCGCCCGATGCTGAGTCATACACAGTGTTCGCTGACCTGTTCGACCCCATCATCGAGGACTACCACAACGGCTTCAAGAAAACCGACAAGCACCCCGCCAAGAACTGGGGTGATGTCGAGACCCTCGGCAACTTGGACCCCGCTGGCGAATTCGTCGTGTCCACCCGCGTTCGCTGCGGCCGCTCCATGGAGGGCTACCCCTTCAACCCCTGCTTGACTGAGGCCCAGTACAAGGAGATGGAAGAGAAGGTCTCCGCCACCCTCTCTGGCCTCGAGGGCGAGCTCAAGGGCACCTTCTACCCCCTGACCGGCATGTCCAAGGAGACCCAGCAGCAGCTCATCGATGACCACTTCCTCTTCAAGGAGGGCGACCGCTTCCTCCAGGCCGCCAACGCCTGCCGCTTCTGGCCCACCGGCCGTGGCATCTACCACAACGAGAACAAGACCTTCCTGGTGTGGTGCAACGAGGAGGACCACCTCCGCCTGATCTCCATGCAGATGGGCGGTGACCTGAAGCAGGTCTACAAGAGGCTGGTGGACGCCGTCAACGACATCGAGAAGAGGGTGCCCTTCTCCCACAATGACCGTCTCGGTTTCCTGACCTTCTGCCCGACCAACCTGGGCACGACTGTGCGCGCCTCCGTGCACATCAAGCTGCCCAAGCTGGCAGCGGACAAGGCCAAGCTCGAGGAGGTGGCGTCCAAATACCACCTGCAGGTGCGCGGCACCCGCGGCGAGCACACCGAGGCCGAAGGCGGAGTCTATGACATCTCCAACAAGCGCCGCATGGGCCTCACCGAGTACGAAGCCGTCAAGGAAATGTACGACGGCATCGCCGAGCTCATCAACATCGAGAAGTCCCTGTAAGAAGTTCCGATCTCGCTATCAGTATTTTTTGTATTATTTTATCGTTTTCATTGAATGATGGGGAGGCGCGACGACACGACTAGTCAGCGGAGCCCCGCGTGGGCGCTCGGGCGCGGACCCCTATACTGTTTGTAAAAGTATTTTCTATAAGGAAATGGAAAATAAAGACAGCTAGCGTTAAGGCCAACATTTTGTCTGCTTATTTGTTCACCTTATCTGAGAACCTTGACAAATAAATAGGCGCTAGGAATTTATTTAACCAAAGCTTGAAAAATATTATTATTATTGCATTACTATCCGAAACAATTTATATTCATAACATAAATTTTATCTATCAGATATAAGCATCTATCTATCTAGTATTGTGCAAGCTATTTGTAACTGTAAACAATACCATAGTAAAACCGTCATAGCCATGCAAAGGACTGATTACATAGAAACTATTATTAAAGATGATTCACAACTTTGTCATTCTCGCCTATTTACAAGTACTCTTCTGTATTGATTATAATTAAAAGGGCATGGCAGGGAATAAAAAGATCCTCCCGAACCCCTGTAGTACGGTAATAATAATAAGCCTTTTATTTCTCACAATCATACAATTGCTTAATTTAATTATTTTGAGTGAGATGCCCATTTTTGGACTAAGGCCTCCTCCAAATGTTTCCACTTGTCTCTATCTTTCGCTTGGCGGGTCCTGTAGTACGGTCATCATCATCATAAATTTAAGAGACTTGCTCTTGTCGGTGGAGTAATCGCCATTCCGTTCTTTCTTCTGCTACCATCTTGAGCTCCTGATACGACGTCACATTGATTTTCTCTTTAGCTTGATCCACAAACGCACGCCTCGGTCTTCCTCTGCCTCTTTTTCCTTCTATTTTGCCTTCAATTATAGTTTTTATATAGTTGTCGTGGCGTATCAGGTGCCCCAACATATTTCCTCTTCTATTCTCAATATTCTTCATTAACATTCTCTTTTCGCCTATTAGTTTCAGCACATCATCATTCGTTTGCTTTTCCGTCCAGCTAATACCTTCCATCCTTCGCCAGCACCACATTTCAAATGCATTCAATCTCTCTCAATCTCTTTGGGTTAATGTCCACGTCTCGCTTCCATACAACGCTATGCTCCAGATGTATGTCTTGATAAAACGCTTTTTGGTCTTCCGTGAAATTTTGGATCTAAAAAGGTGTTTTCTGGCATTATAAGCTTTCTTGGCCATGGCTATGCGAGCAATTATATCCGAAGTGCATCTGGAGTCATGGGTTATTAGGCTGCCTAAATATTTAAAACTATTGACTTGTTCAATGGGTGAATTTCTCAATTGTATGGGCTGTGCTACTTTACTGCGCTTTGATGTAGTTAAAGTTTTAGTTTTCTTTATATTGATTTTGAGACCGAATTCTGTAAATATGTTATCCATTTCAACTATGAGCTGTTCTAGTTGTGATGAATTTTCTGCTAAGGCAGCTATATCGTCGGCGAATCGTATAAATTGAAATTTTTCCCCGTTAAAAGTAACACCCCCCTTTCCAGAATCTAATATTTTTTTGATGGCTGTTTCGATAAAAATGTTGAAAATCATAGGCGAGAGTGGACATCCCTGCCGCAATTCTTGTCTTATATTGGCTCTTCCCTTTTCCTCTCCTATTTCTATAATTGTTTCCTGCTTCTTATATAGTTCGTGAATAATACGTCTGTCCCTGTAATCTAACCCTACTTGTTTCAATATATTCATCATTTTTACCCAGTTTATTCTATCAAACGCCTTTTCTAAATCTATAAATGCTATATGGGTATCCAAGTCCAGGTCCATTCGTCTATCTATACGACACCATATATCGTCGATAATAAAGCATTCATTTCCTATCGCAACTTTTTAGAAATTACCAAAGAAGCAAACTAAGGGCCTACGCTAACTGACGCGAGTGCACGCATACGCAACGGGTGGGCAAAACTATGGCACCCGCGCCCCGCTTCAAACGTCAGCTTGCGTAGGCCCTAATACGTATAATGCTTACATACATCGGTATCGTAGGCCTGTGCCCACCCTTCGAATTTCTTCTCGTGCCGTTCCTGTCGCTATCTAGTTTACACAATACACAACCATTGAGTAAGACGGCACAATACGAATTTCAAACGCAGACATTCACAAAGTGTAGGCTCTCCTCCCTAGAATGATACCGTTTATCCCCGACGTAAAACATACGCCTTTTAGAATTAGAAATGAAATAGTGTGCCTACCGCCTATCGTGCCGTCCAGTATAATACAGTCATTTTTAGGGTTCCGTAGCCAAAATGGCAAAAACGGAACCCTTATAGTTTCGTCATGTCCGTCCGTCTGTCTGTCCGTATGTCACAGGCATTTTACTCAAAAACTACATGATGGATATTGATGAAATTTGGAATATAGGTGTCTTTTATGAGCCGCTACTTAGTTTGGTAGGTATGTAAAAAATTAAAATAAATATTTTTAGGGGGGGCACTCCATACATGTTAAAGACAGTATTCTTTTTTTCAGCAAATATCAACGTGTGGTACATAGTTCGACAGCTCTTTAAAAAACACTATAAGGTTCCTAAGTAATGTTTTTGATTAAGTGAATGTATTTGGAAATAATCGCTCCGAAAGTTGTGTAAATTGTGTCCCCCCCCCCCTCTATTTTCTAAACCGTGCGTCCGAAAAATATGAAAAAAATCACGAAGGTAACGCTTAATTAATACTTTCAACGAAAATTATTTTCAACAAGATCGAATGTACCGTTTTTGAGTTATTGCCGATAAACTGCGCTTGTCAACAAAAGGACGTAATTGCTATGAAGATACGCTCTTTTGTTGTTGTACTTTTTTACATCGTATTTTTTACCTTATAGTTATGGCTATGGAACCCTACACTGAGCATGGTCCGACATGCTCTTGGCCAGTTATTCATCCTACAAAAGGTACTGGTCTAGGAGGCAAGGGTGAAATTTCCAACTTATTTCCTCATGAAAATGCTCTGTTTCTCCCTTATTTCGGTCTACTTCCAGTCACAAATCTCAAAGTCTGGCACCTCGGAGCGGTTGCGTTTGCCCAGGGGAGACCCGTAAACTTGCAAAAAAATCTGGAAAAATATCTTATCGCCTCAAGGATAGTTTTGGGTTTAATCTATAGTTTTTTATGCTGGTAATCTCGAGGTAATATTGCCAGACCAGTAGGGCGTTGCTAAATACCTGCCAGACTGTCCTGAAGTTGCAAGATTGGGGTCAAAATTTATCTTATAGCCTCAAGACTGATTCTTGCATATGTTGTTGTATACTCCCAAAAACATACCTTATCCAAAATGACAGACCATTAGGACGTTGCGTTCAGCCCCCAGACGAGGTCAAAGTTGTAGGTCTCAGGTACTAAACATATGAAAAATGGTAGATTTATACGTGTTATCTGTAAGTACTCTATTTCTCCATTCTTTACGTGTACTCCGAGACACAAATATCAACGTCTGGCACCCCGGACTGGTTGCGTTCACCCAGGGGAGGATGATAAACTTGCAAAGATGCACGGATAAATATCTGATCGCCACAAGGGTAGTTTTTGGTTTAATCTATAGTTTTTTATGCTGGTAATCTCGAGGTAACATTGCCAAACCAGTAGGGCGTTGCTAAATACCTGCCAGACTGTCCTGAAGTTGCAAGATTGGGGTCAACATTTATCTTATAGCCTCAAGGCTGATTCTTGCATATGTTGTTGTATACTCCCAAAAACATACCCTATCCAAAATGACAGACCATTAGGACGTTGCGTTCAGCCCCCAGACGAGGTCAAAGTTGTAGGTCTCAGGTACTAAACATATGAAAAATTGTAGATTTATACGTGTTATCTGTAAGTACTCTATTTCTCCATTCTTTACGTATACTCCGAGACACAAATATCAACGTCTGGCACCCCGGACTGGTTGCGTTCACCCAGGGGAGGATGATAAACTTGCAAAGATGCACGGAAAAATACCTGATCGCGACAAGGGTAGTTTTTGGTTTAATCTATAGTTTTTTATGCTGGTAATCTCGAGGTAACATTGCCAGACCAGTAGGGCGTTGCTAAATACCTGCCAGAATGTCCTGAAGTTGCAAGATTGGGGTCAAAATTTATCTTATAGCCTCAAGGCTGATTCTTGCATATGTTGTTGTATACTCCCAAAAACATACCCTATCCAAAATGACAGACGATTAGGACGTTGCGTTCAGCCCCCAGACGAGGTCAAAGTTGTAGGATCCAGTTACTAAGCGTGTAAGAAAGTAGATAGGATTAGTGCGTTCTGGCTCAAACCTGGGGGTGAGCTGGAGCGCATTTTTCAGAAAATTTGGCTGCCGACCCCTTTTTTTACAAAGCGACGCCCTTATTTGCGAAAACGACGCCTTCATTAATTAGGTGCCCCCCTAATTAGGCACAAACCCCTCCGACACCCGCTTCATGGGCTGTTATTGGTCAAGTCAGGATCAAGATGGTGGCTTATTTACCTAAGCCCCGCCCTAATGAAGTACATATGTAGCTTGGTACATACACTAATTAAACTGTCTAAGAATTTTTTATACATAAGGATAAAGATAAAGATAAATTTATTTTGTTAAACATAGGTACATTACAGAGATGGAAGGATAAGTGGTATGTCTCACTATGCTTTACCCGCAGGTGTACAAAATTTGGCATGAATGGTGGTGTGTTACGGTTACATAGGATAGTTAGATATGAAATAATTTCACTTGTTTCATGTTTAGAATACTAGTTTTGAAGGCAAGTTTTGTAATATTTCGAATTTTGTAATGCTATAAATGTCCTTTTAAAGTATCAGAGATTTTTCTTGTAAATCATGTAGTATCCAGTTGCTAATAGTTGGTAATATTTGCAATTGTGTAATGATTTTTTATGTAAGTATACGTGGTTTGCTTTTGATCTACGGATCAGCGACGTTGCCATTAAGACCGACGCTCTTTATAACGGCGCCTATTTTTACCTATGCTTGAAATGGGCTTTGCTATCTGCTTTGTATCCGATAATTAAAACCGTCAACAGGACAGCAGCGTATTTACAACATCAAAATAAGTTAAATTATATGTTTTATTGATCTAAACCTATACATTGTTGAAATGCAGTTTGTTTTATCAAAAAGACAACCGATTACAAGTCTAAATGCTAAAAATTCTGTTACTCAAACATTATACTTACTGCCACGTTGATGTCTGGTAGAGCACAGTATAGGATATTACAGAACGCAAATTATTAGTAGATGATTTTGTGGGGTTTTGCTCACAAGTTTGAACGGATTTAAGAAACGATTCAAAATCCGCAAATGCACGCAAATGACCAATGGTAGTTTTAATTTACGTTGAAATTGATTAAACAGTTATTATATCGTTTGCTTGAAGCTCATTGTACCAATTTTTTGTTTTTTTTTCACTGCTTGGAAGTTCTGTCACCACGTGAGCGCAGGCATATTTTTTATGGTCTTTTAATTTTTGTTCAGTCGCAAAATACAAAAGACAACCATCACAAATGTAAATTGTATCATGTCATCCAGTTATTTGTTTGTTTACTAGACGCGATAAGTTTTTAATAAGTTTAAGTACAAAAGGTTAATATGCTGTTCTTTTCGTGATTTGGTAAAGTATAAAGGACCTATTACACTATTGGTTTTAGTAGTGTTATTATACTCTAATCCAAAAACGTTAATGTTGTTTAAGGATACCACTTATTTAATATCATTGAGTTTTACGGGAAAGCTAATATTACAGAACTTTTAACTTATTTTGATGTTGTAAATACGCTGCTGTCCTGTTGACGTTTTTAGTTGTCGGATACAAAGCAAATAGCAAAGGCCATTTCAGGTATAGGTAAAAATAGCTAAATAAGCCACCATCTTGATCCTGACTTGACCAGTAACAGCCCATGAAGGGGGTGTGGGACTGTGGGAGGGGTTTGTGACTAATTAGGGGGGGCGTGACCTCTTAATGAAGGCGTCGCTTTGTAAAAAAAAGGGTCGGCAGCCAAATTTTCTGAAAAAATGCGCTCCAGCTCACCCCCAGGTTTGAGCCAGAACGCACTAATCCTATCTACTTTCTTACACGCTTAGTAACTGAAACCTACAATTTTCACTTCGTCTGGCGGTATGAACGCAACGTCCAAATGATCTGTCATTTTGTATAGAGTATATTTAGAGACTGCATAACATTTGTAATCTGGGCCCAATTTTGGAGCTTCACGTCCGTCTGGCAGGTACTTAACGACGCCCTACTGGTCTAGCAATGTTACCTCGAGATTACCAGCATAAAAAACTATAGATTAAACCACAAACTACCCTTGTGGCGATCAGACATTTTTCCGTACATCTTTGCAAGTTTATCATCCTCCCCTGGGTGAACGCAACCAGTCCGGGGTGCCAGACGTTGATATTTGTGTCTCGGAGTACACGTGAAGAATGGAGAAATAGAGTACTTACAGATAACACGTATAAATCTACCATTTTTCATATGTTTAGTACCTGAGACCTACAACTTTGACCTCGTCTGGGGGCTGAACGCAACGTCCTAATGGTCTGTCATTTTGGATAGGGTATGTTTTTGGGAGTATACAACAACATATGCAAGAATCAGCCTTGAGGCTATAAGATAAATTTTGGCCCTAATCTTGCAACTTCAGGACAGTCTGGCAGGTATTTAGCAACGCCCTACTGGTCTGGCAATGTTACCTCGAGATTACCAGCATAAAAAACTATAGATTAAACCAAAAACTACCCTTGTGGCGATCAGATATTTTTCCGTGCATCTTTGCAAGTTTATCATCCTCCCCTGGGTGAACGCAACCAGTCCGGGGTGCCAGACGTTGATATTTGTGTCTCGGAGTACACGTGAAGAATGGAGAAATAGAGTACTTACAGATAACACGTATAAATCTACCATTTTTCATATGTTTAGTACCTGAGACCTACAACTTTGACCTCGTCTGGGGGCTGAACGCAACGTCCTAATGGTCTGTCATTTTGGATAGGGTATGTTTTTGGGAGTATACAACAACATATGCAAGAATCAGCCTTGAGGCTATAAGATAAATTTTGACCCCAATCTTGCAACTTCAGGACAGTCTGGCAGGTATTTAGCAACGCCCTACTGGTCTGGCAATGTTACCTCGAGATTACCAGCATAAAAAACTATCGATTAAACCCAAAACTATCCTTGAGGCGATAAGATATTTTTCCAGATTTTTTTGCAAGTTTACGGGTCTCCCTCTCCCCTGGGCAAACGCAACCGCTCCGAGGTGCCAGACTTTGAGATTTGTGACTGGAAGTAGACCGAAATAAGGGAGAAACAGAGCATTTTCATGAGGAAATAAGTTGGAAATTTCACCCTTGCCTCCCATACTATACATCACGCGCTTGAATGTGTGCGCGCCGTGTACAAACACACTACAAGCAAAGATTTAAGAATGCTCCAATATGGATCGCACTCAACAGACGCGCGATTGTACGTCTGTGTAAATACGTGTTACGCGCTCCTAAGCAACCGAAGTTGTGTTGGAGTTGGACTACTTGTTTGTCTTTATACTTTGCCACCGGAAAATCTATTTTTAATAGCAACAATTATTTTCACAGCTGGTAGAGTCTGTGCGGAAAGAGAATAGGCGTGGCGAAAAACGGAACTAACCTAACCAGTATGGCCACAGCACAGAAAATACGGCACATACGGTAGAAAAGCATTACAGCGCCCCCAAATTAATCCTATTCTCTTTCCGCACAGACTCTAACGTCGTATAGGGAACGTGCACGAACTATAGGTGCCAAGTTGCCAACACTAGAGTCTGGCTGGCTAATGAAAGATGAGACTAGTAAATAGCGGCAAATTTAAAAAAACACTGTTTATAGGGTGACAAAAACGGTAATGATACTTGGGCCGATTTTTGTTTAGTTGTCACTTTTTTAATTCTTCCGATTTTAGTGAAAATTGGTAAGTACATTGTGTTTATTAAAGTGTTAGTGTTTGTTTATGATATATTCACTCTCCACATTAGCCGCGGAAAGAAAAGCAAAAACAATTCAGTAAGTGTATTCGGAAACTGTTACTTAACTTATGTTGCATATTGAGTATCAAAATCACCACGGCATACTATCCTCAGAAATTTAATGACGTTTGACACATTTGACGTTTGTATAATGTCGCCATTTAAAAAGTTTTGAATAAATCTCAGTCTCATCTTTCATTAGCTAGACTCTAAACGACAAAAGAGGACACGGGCGGCTTAAAGGTCCAGTAACCAGGCCATAAAATTCCCAAAAAAAAAAGAGACACGGGCGGACAATAAAGGAAACTATCGCTCCTGTCAAATCAAGCTGTCAATGTCAATGATAATATGTAAGTGTCAATGTCAAATATAGTAAGTCGTAGCTACGCTGACGTTAGTAATGCGATAAATTAACGTTATTAACGGCGTTTTCGTCAATGTGGCCCCAGCATGAGAGGGTATATGATTTAGATTGGCGGCACCAGTTGGCAGCACCTTCGTCGTGCACGTTCCCTATAGCGTATTTTTCCACTCAAAAGTAGTTCCTATCCAAATTATGCATATAAAACAACAATTTACTATTTTATATAATTTAACATAATCTATTTGATTTTAAGAACAATAAATTATATTCTTGTAAAAATTTCAAGTAAAAGTTTATTTAATGTCTGCGAAGTCCAACACGTATAACTCATAAGATTCATTTGGACCAAACATCGCTCGTTATTGCTGATCTATAAATAACGTTTTGGAACGAAGCCTTGTCTTGATGTATGACATTGACAGCTGTCTGCTATCTGACACATTTGACAGTGACAGTACTAACTAACGCGCGGTGAATGCTGTGTATTGTGAATTCTTTATTTTTAATCGAATTTTACACAATGGCTACGCCTAAAGCAGAAAAAGATCTACATTTGCCGCTCTCTAGAGTAAAAACCATTATGAAAAGCTCTCCAGATGTCGAAGCAGTCGGCCCAGAGCCGCTATACTTGGTCACGAAAGTCACAGTAAGTCTTTGTTTTGGCTGACGCCGGTAAGGTTAACCTTAATTTTTAACAAACCCTATAATACTACGCCATTGTTATTTTCAGGAACTCTTCGTCATAGACTTAGCAAAGCGAGCGTACAAAAACAGCGAAAACAACTTCTTGGAGTACAAACACATCGCCGATGTCGTTCAAGAGGACGACACATTAGAGTTCCTCAGGGAGATAATGCCACGGAAGATCACCGTGCGGCAGTTCAAGGCGCTGATGGCGAAGAAGGCGGCGCGAGGGCAGCGCTCGGACGACGACTCGAGCGACGAGTCCAGCGATGGCAGCGAGGAGACGTCCAGCGATAACCAAGACTGACAAAGAAGGAAGCATGCTAAGTTAAAATAATAGTGAAATTCAGACCTATGCCTAGTTTAAAGCGGCCAATTGGTCCTGGATTCTGTGGGACAGGCCCGGATTTCATGCTTCTGTCCTGCATTTGTATGATTATAAAATATCCCAGAAAAAAGTGGCCCGCATGTGCCGCAATTTGAATAATTTAGGTTTCATTCACAGCCAGCACGGTCAGTGTGTATCTTTTGCCTAAACTGGATTGTAAATGGGATACAATCCAGAGTTTGGTCCAAATGAGCCAATTTTCTCAGCCAGCAGATAAGGACTCGGCTACTTGTTGGAAAGGAAGATTAACATGCTATCTCTTTTTGACAAAAAGCTGCATCTATATTCGTTGATTGATAAAATTAGTCATCTGGATGGAACTTCAGGGAAACCTGTCTCATAACAGGCTGCTGTAGTAAAATCTTCATGTGAAGTTGACCTTAGCCTAGTAGTGCAGACATTTTACCCATCATACACTAAACAGAAAAACAGATGGTACAATAGGGAATGTGCAGGAACATAGGTGGTAGCACTAAATAGACAAAAGAGACACTATACGGACGGTAAAGGAAATTTAACAGGCCTGAAAAAATATCATACTGGGTATAAATGTCAATGTCAAGCATATTATCGTCAACCATAGGCCCAATTGGCGTAAGGGACATTGTTTTGCCTGTCTCGTACTCCAATTGAGCCTACGGTCGATGTTATGTTGTGGCTACACTAATGTTAATTGTCCTTCAGCACAGTAGGTAATAATGGTATTTCCCGGTAATGTGGCCCCAGCATAATAGAGTACAAGATTTAGATTGGCAGCATCAGTGGGCAGCACCTTTGTTGAGCTCATTCTCTATTACAGTTAGGGTTGCCAGATTGTCGGGAATTGGCGGGATTCTCCCGATTTTTTGTATGTTCTCCCGACTCCCGACAAAGAAAATCTCCCGACAAACGACTTCATTTTAAAACTTAGTCCGATCCACTCAAGGTGGTCCAGCCAGCGAAAATTTCTGGTCTTTCAGTCTAAAAAAAAGCTCGCGCGCGGGGTATTTCCCGACCAAAGTGTCAAAATGCCGACATATTGTTTCCTGCTCCCGATAATAAGGTAATTCAATCTGGCAACCCTAATTACAGTCAAGGGCATTGGTATTTGTATACACCACAAAGTTTCAAAAATGTATACAGGTAGGGCATGCAATACAGGTATCACTTGTCTGCCGTCCTATGACTAAAACTAGACTAACCTCTATGGAGTTGTATAGGGGTTAGTCTGGTTTTAGATATCGGACGGCACTTGTATGGGCTAATACCAAGGCCATACAAACAATACCGATATTGCACGCCCCATATACAGATATTATGGCAGTAAGGTTTATGTATACATATTTTGGGACTGTGTGGATATTTATCTTTGCCCTTGATTGTACCATTTGTTTAGCAATATCTTATTATCCGTTTCAGTTTCTGGATCAAACAATAAGGAGGCTTGAAGTATGAATTATTCTTATTATGTTCACTTTTTATATTGGTGAAGTAGTATAAATAACGTAGGGATGTAACGATACCGATACCGATATATCGGTATCGCCATCGCCGATAATATACAACCGATATTTGAAGAACGCGAAAAGAATTTGCTGTATGAAAAACAATCTGCAAAAAGTAATTTCAATTACTGACTTATTTTATGTATTGGTCTATTACCTTGTGCTGTGCAATGACAATTACTATGTTAATTAAATCTTTGGTTCTTTTTAAAAAATAAATTTGAATTTTGAGTTGACAATCTAAAATACAATCAACAATCAATCAATTTATACTTTAAACTTTCAAGGTTGTCTCTCTGTTAAATATAGCCAAGTTTTAGGTATAATAAGGACATACAAATATCTGAAGTTCATACTTCATTATTTAGCTAAGATATCGGTATCGTATCGGCAAAACTATGTATTGTTACATCCCTAAAATAATGCATGTTTGAACAAGTAATTTGAGCTCTGAAAAATTATGTATTTACTACCATATTTTTGGTATAAGGCTACCTTTACTTTGCTTGGAATCAATGTGTCTATGGAATTGTAATACAAAATCGTAAAATCAATAAGAAATATTTGACTATTGCCATTTTGCAAGTTTTATAATAATCAAAATAGTTGTGTAATTGTAGTTTTAGTATGAATAAGTCTGACCATTCCTTTTGCATATAATCCAAACTCCAAACACTTTAAATTAGTATTACCTTATTAATAGTACATTACACAACTAGGGTGGTAATACAAATAAAGGCCGAGATCGCAGATGTTTGCGGCCCGAGCTGCAAGCGAGGGACGTAAATATGCGATCGAGGGCTTTTTTATTACCTCCCGTGTTGTGTACACCATTTTATGTCTACACTTGGCCAGAAAGCTTTTTCCGTACGCGCAGCGTGCAGAAAAGTCACTTTATGGCCAGGTGTGACATAAAAATTATTATTACTTGATGAGGTCTGTATGTGAAACTGTTTACAAATAAATAGATTTTTTTGTCATTTGGCTTTTCCCTTATCGTCAACGGCTTATTTTTAAAAACCGGCCGAGTGCGAGTTGGATTCGCACACGAAGAGTTCCGTACCACCGACGAGCAAAAAGGCGCCAAAAAACATGTTTCTTGTATGGGGAACCTTTTTTATTCTTGATTTTATTGTGTTTTCGTTATTTGATCATATAGTGGCAATAGAAATACATACCTTGTGAAATTTTCAAGTCTATCTTTTACGGTTCAAAAGATAGAGCCCTGTGACAGACCGACAGAAACGCGTTTCTTGTATGGGGACCCCATTCTCTTTTTAGTTTTATTTTGTTGTTATAGCAGCAATAGAAATACGTTTTCTGTGAAAATTTCAAGTCTCTATCTATTACGACTAATAAGATAGAGCCCTGTGAAAGACAGATGGCGGAGGCTTAGTATAAATAAAAATCGGTCAAGTGCGAGTCGGACTCGCGCACCGAGGGTTCCGTACAAAATCGTCAGTAGATACGTGAATAATTCAAGAAAAATTGTATGGTGGGACAAATTTAACTTTGCTCTTGTAAAACTGTTGTCCCCATACATCGACATATGCCGCGGTTAGTTTAGTAGGAGCAAATAAGTTTGTCTTACGATTTTTGCGAATTTCTAAAAAAAGCTGCAAGTTAGGAAAACCGTTTTATTTTTCCTGTAATATATAGGATAATATTAATAATCGGTAATTATTACAGATTTTTCTGTTCAGTAACTTCGGAGATAATAGGGGGGGAATGGTATTTTTTTAAACGTTTTTGGTCTCTAATCAAAAACTACACGTCTAAGAAAAAAAATAAAAACGGTTTTGAAATCTTCATATTAAGCCCTTTCATTTGATATCCCACTCGATATATTAGCTCAACTTTTGATTTTCGACATCCCATTTCGGTCCCCTTTAAAAAAAAAAAAAATAGGTATAGATTTTTTTTTCTGTTTCATAGGCTCAAATTAGCGGTTTTTAACACTATTCCAAATTTCAAGTCGATAGCATCAGTAGATCCTGAGATATCTTGCTGTGACAGACGGACAGACAGACAGACAGAGTCGCACCATAAGGGTTCCTTTTTTACCATTTTGGTACGGAACCCTAAAAACTAAAGTACAGTAAGTTAATACGATTTTCTTCTAACTTATTGTACTTCAGGCCTTGCACGGCAGTAGTAAAAGAGTTCCGTTAGCACGTTGGGTATGAGACCCTAAAAAGGATGCAGGCACACTATTGATGACACGACATGAAGCTAAATAGAAGCCCAGATCTACGGGATAGACAATAGTGGACATTTAATAAGAGATTAGCACAGGACAACGGACTATTGAATAATTATTACAAGTTATTTTTATAAATTTAGCAGATTGCAGGGTAAGACTTGTGTCTGAAGTCGAGGCTACCTTGGAGGAAGCCTCAGATTGGGGTCGACGAAATCTCGTCCAATTTAACCCCAGTAAGACACAAGTCTGCGCGTTCTCTACTAAAAAAAACCCTTTTGTCTTAGCGCCAAGTTTCCAGAACACTGCCCTTACCTTTTCCAAAAGTATTGGGATCCTCGGAGTCGACATTACGAGCGAAGTTCAATTTCGGGGCCATCTGGAGAGCAAAGCCAAACTGGCTTCTAAAAAGCTCGGGGTGCTCAACAAGGCGAAGCAGTACTTCACTCCAGGTCACCGGCTTTTACTTTATAAAGCCCAGGTGCGACCACATATGGAGTATTGCTCCCATCTCTGGGCTGGAGCGCCCCAATACCAGCTTCTCCCTTTGGACTCGATCCAACGCCGGGCAGTTCGTGTTGTCGACGATCCCGTACTAACATACGGTTTGGAACCACTTAGCCTCAGGAGAGACGTTGGCTCTCTGTGTTTGTTCTACCGTATGTACAACGGGGAGTGGTCTGAGGAACTTTTTGCGCTCGTGCCTCCGTCGCACTTTTATCACCGTACCTCCCGCCTCAGGAATAAGGTTCATCCACACTATTTAGATGCGTGGCATCCCAAGAACAAGCGGGCATCACGCTCTTTTCTGCCAAGAACTGGCAGGATGTGGAATGAACTCCCACCTGAGGTGTTCCCAGCGCGCTATGACATGGGGTACTTCAAGAAACGAGTAAACAGGGCTCTCAAAGATCGGCAACGTATAGGTAACACCTCTGGTGTTGCAGATATCTATGGGCGACGTTGACTGCTTTCCATCAGGCAGCTCGTCTGCTCGTTTGCCACTTATAACATAAAAAAAAAAAAAAAAAAAAAATTAAACTTATTTTAGAACTATGTTGAGTACAGCGCCATCTATACAACACAGGCGGAACTTTTCTATTAGTATGAATGCTGAGATTAAACAATGAGTTGCAGTAGAACCATGTTTCCGATAGAGGGCGTCAAAGGTTACAACTATAAAAATTATAAAATAACAGTGTCCTGCATCTAGGGGCTATTTCAGAAAAAAATATTTGAGCCAAATATCGCTGTCCCATGACTTTAGAGTAATTTTTTTCTATTAAATATTGTTCTAAAGTATAATGTTTGTTTGTAAAAATGGTAAAGTAACTCATTTACTGTATAATTATGATGAATAATCCCTTTAAAACCTACTAAAAGTATTTTATTTGTCAGAAAAACCGAAGAAAAGGTGCCGATTTTTGGGTGTCCCACGTACACTTTGGTAACTTTGAGGCGAATTTTACGTATATCTGACTCCTTCTAGGCCTGAACATGGCTATTGTGTGAATCGATCATATTATTATCGTTTACCAATTTTGAAGCACATTTATTAACAGCTAGAGTAAAAAAATCATAAAATCACAATTTGTTTGCTGTCCTCCAAAACCAACGTGGTGGACATGTCCACTAACGAACGGCGTTTTTACCAAATAGACTACAAAAAATTACCAAAACAGTTGTGTTTCTATATAACTGGTGACCTTTTGAGCCTAATATAACCGTTACTTAGGTGTAAAATGTAAGTTTCGCTTCAAAAATGTGATGAGTTGGACGTGCGTTACGGTAGTCCAAAAATTTCTGTCCACTACGAACGGGATATACTGAAGGTAAGAAGCCACATTGAGATTAACCGTTTATTAATTTAGACATATTCATAAGTGCGGTAACATGTAAAGAAGTTAGAAGTAGTAAATTGCAAGTAATCAAAGCACTATTTCAATGTATTTAACTACCGGCATACTTACGTCACGTCCACTACGCTACGTAATGTACTAGTGGAACAAAAAACGTGCCGTATGGACAGAAAAGTCATGGTTTACATGCCGCTGATTTTAAATTCATAGATTGCCGTCAAGGACCTAAAAATAAATAGCCGGACGGAGTCTCGCCAAAAGAGAACTGAAGCCATTTTTAATAAGCCGGCTGCTTTTACATACGAGCCGCACGCACACATCAACTAGTTTTTTTCCTATTGCGAGCAGTATGCACACATTGGTAACCAGCTTATTAGACATGCTTCAAGTTCTTTGCTAGCGAGACTCCGCCCGGCTATTTATTTTAAGGTCCTTGATTGCCGTTAAAAACGTATAATTTGAATTAGTCGGGCTAAAAATATAGTAAGTGTAGGTAGTAAAAATGGACGAAGGTATTTTAAAAAAAGACTTACACGGGTAGTTCTCTGATTTCGTTCAAATTGTTGATATTCTCTCGAGTTTTCTTATTTCCTTGAATTGGATCTAATAAAGGGTTTTTTATGGTTTAGCGCTCGTTTATGGATATGTTATTGAGAAAGGCACCTTTCATAGTTTATTACTTTTCAAGATATAAGCCTGAAGGTAATGACATACGCGCTGGTAATGAAATTCGCCAAGATGGTAATGACTTACTAACGGAAGGAAATGAAATCAGTTTTGACTCTGTTAATTAACTGTCTGATATAATTTAAACTAAACTATCTATCATCTGAACAAGCTAAGGAACATAAATCAGTCTATATAGTTTCCATATCACATAATTTTAAGAGGGTTTAGCAATTTAGTATACTATAGTTGTGACATATTTTGTCACCACTATAATATGGAAAAAACGTGAAAACTAGTAAAGGGATAAATAGTTCAGTCATTATAGATTTTGACCCGTGAATAATCAGTTATTAGTTCTTTTCCAAAAAAACGGTTTTTCTTGAATAACTCGGCCATTTTTGATTTTACAGTAAAACCGTTAGGACAAAAATTGTAATAAATTTAATTCTCTACAAGTTTGGTCCTCACAATTTTTCTTCTAGGATCGATATATTGGAAATTAAATTTGAAAAAGCGACAAATTCAAAATATTTTCATCATCTCGTTTATTTTCAACTTTACGGCATAAATGAAGAGGACTAAAGTTGTAGAGAGTCAAATTTTGAATAATTTTGGTTCCCACCTTTTTCCCCCCAAAATCGATATTTTGGAAGTTAAACCTGAAAAACGCGACAAATTCAAAATATTATCATTATCTCCTATGTTCCACAGTATAAATTACACAATGTCAATTTACATGATTTTATACTATGATCGTCAAAATAAAAATATAATATAAGTAATCACAATAAAAAATATACCATGTCAGAAACACAATCACAAAACAATCAAACTATTAAATAAACATCAAATCAAATTATATACTCGTATCTCCCAATAAGGATCGTCATCATCATAACATTACATAAAAACAAAAAGGGAAAAGCAAATAATAGGAGAAAAACACAAAAAAACGATTTCACAATGTCACTACTGTTAGTAGTGCATGTAGTTAAGCTTGCTAGAAATAGATTTATATAAATTTTCTATTGAAATCTAGTATAGGGTTTTGAGCTATTTCCGACGCATGTAAACCTTTCATGTGGTTCCATTACGTGACGAATGGTTCCATTACGGCACGGTGTCCTACTGTGGCTGAGATTGATTTTTAAGAATTTATATGAATTATTAAGTATTATTGATACTATTTGGATCTCATTTGATAGAATAATATGTGCCAATTGTGATAAATATAACTTTTGATAGTTTTTTCAGTATGTCTTAAGTTAAGATGATTGTTAAGCTATGATGAGAACCAAAACGTAACGTAATGGACATATTTTATTAAATAACTTTATTGTGACGCTTAGTGCAGCAAATGTTATTCATTTATAGAAAAGTATTATTGTGTTAAAATTCATTTAATAAAGACTGATTTGCAAACAACACTCTGAACTTTACTTAAAACAAACCTAAAGTTCGTCGCGTAATGGAACGTCAAAGCGGTAGTACTTAGGTTCAAAGTATGATATTTACCATATTAAGCAATTTATATTGAAACCAGTATGATTTTCAAAGAATGTAGAGAAGGAGAATTTATTAAAAGCATTTCTAAGGAATATATATTTTTTTTTACGGGGTGGAAGTCCACTACGGCACGGACAAAAAATATGAAAAGGCCCCTAGACACTCTTAACAAAATAATGTGAATAAGTATGCCGGCGTGCGGTTTAACACATGTCATGGCCTTCTTCAGTATAGCGGTAAAGGTCGTTTAGTAGTGTAATTATGCAAGCTTTGTTTTTAGGGTTCCGTACCAAAATGGTAAAAAAGGAACCCTTATGGTGCGACTCTGTCTGTCTGTCTGTCTGTCTGTCTGTCTGTCTGTCCGTCTGTCACAGCAAGATATATCAGGATCTACTGATGCTATCGACTTGAAACTTGGAATAGTGTTAAAAGTCGCTGATTCGAGCCTATTGGATAGAAAAAAAATCTTATACCTTTTTTACTTTTTTTTAAAGGAGTCCGAAATGGGATGTGGAAATACAAAAGTAGAGCTATTATATCGAGTGGGATATCAAATGAAAGGGCTTAATTTGTAGATTCCAAAACAATTTTTGTTTTTTTTCTTAATTTAGTACTTTTTGATTTATGACCAAAAACGTTCAAAAAAATACCATTCCCCCCCTATTATCTTCGAAGTTAATGAACAGAAAAATCTGTAATAATTACCAATTATTAATATCATCCTAAATATTACAGGAAAAATAAAACGGTTTTCCTAAATTGCATCGTTTTTTAGAAAATTTCAAACATCGTACACATACTTATTTGCTCCTACTAAGCTAACGGCCATACAGTTTTTGTTGAACTATTCACGTACCTATCTACTTACGAGTTTGTACGGAACCCTCGGTGAGCGAGTCCGACTCGCACTTGACCGGTTTTTTTTTTTATCTGCTTTTGTTTGTTCAAAAAAGAGTCGAAGATCCTTTGTTACAAGCTTCTTGTTAACTTGCAATGTATGTTTGTTCTGATCAAATCTCGCAACTATATTTTAACGCAGCTATCCTCACGGTTGAGGTCAATGACCTTAAAATAAATAGCCGGACGGAGCTTTGCTAACAAAGAACTGAAGCATGTTTAATAAGCCGGCTACCTATGTGTGCAAAAAAGTAGTTGGTGTGTGCGTGCGGCTCGTACCTAAGTACAAGCAGCCGGCTTATTTAAATGGCTTCAGTTCTCTGTCGGCGAGACTCCCTCCGGCTATTTATTTTAAGGTCCTTGTTTGAGGTTGACTGAAGCAGAAATTTGCTAAACCGACCCTCTCAAGGTGGTCCGGCCAGCGACCTAGTTCGAGCCTAGGGAACGCCACGGCCCCCACCTGGTCCGACTTTTGCAACAGTAGTAAGTAATTAAGACTTGCAAGTTTGTCAGGCTTCAAAAAAAACAACATGTTTAGTTCGGGTGATAATGCAATACCTATTACGGTATCATCGAGTACTATTGACCTGATGATGAAGACGGAAGGTGGCCATAGGATCATCAAAATTACACATGATAAACTCACCAGGTGCGGGCATTTGATTAGTAACCTGCAGTTTGCGATTATCCAAGAAAAGTCAGCAATATCAAGCTTGTCTCAATAATATTTTTTTAGGGCAGGCAGGAACTTATTTCTGAAGGTTCAATATTCAAGAAGGTATTCAAGAAATATTCTTTGTACTGTGAGCAGGATCATCAGCATATATATGTCCCACTGCAGCTATATGCTGATGATTATGGCTAAACATAAAGATAAAAAGTTTTACGCGCTTTTCAAAATTTGATCTGGAGCACTTACTAGGTTTTGATATGGGGCAGCATCATCATCAGCATATATACGTCCCACTGCAGCAGCTGCAGTGCAAAAATCTTTATGTTTATGTTTTTACGCCCTTTTTAAAATTTGATCTGGAGCACTTACTAGGTTTTGATTTGGGGCAGCATCATCATCAGCATATATACGTCCCACTGCAGCAGCTGCAGTGCAAAAATCTTTATGTTTATGTTTTTACGCCCTTTTTAAAATTTGATCTGGAGCACTTACTAGTTTTTGACATGGGGCAGCCGAGGTGTGGCGTGTGCGAAAGCACGTACTTAAGCAGCAACCGAATCATTATTATTAATTCGAAGAAAAGACAAATAAAAAAACCGGCCAAGTGCGAGTCGGACTCGCGCACCGAGGGTTCCGAACTAAATCGACAGTAGAGTAGATACGTGAATAATTCAAGAAAAATTGTATGTTGGGACAAACTTAACTTTGCTCTTGTAAAACTGTTGTCCCCATACATCGACATATGCCGCAGTTAGTTTAGTAGTAGCAAATAAGGTTGTCTTACGATTTTTGCGAATTTCTAAGAAACGCTGCAAGTTAGGAAAACCGTTTTATTTTTCCTGTAATATTTAGGTTAATATTAATAATCGGTAATTATTACAGATTTTTCTGTTCAGTATCTTCGGAGATAATAGGGGGAATGGTATTTTTTTTAACGTTTTTGACGTGATAACGTCTTATAATTCGATGGAGCCGGCTGCACGCACGAAAAAGTGTGACGTCATTTGCCGTTACCTTGCGGGGCCGTTACCTTGCAGGGCCGTTACCTGTCAAATAGGTACTTTAAATTATTCCAGCACTTAAGTCGTTAAGACGATAGTTTCTTACAAATTGTTAATAAATTAGCCCTTATTCCCTAAGATACGGCTGTCAAAATCTCTATTGAATGACAAGAGACACTGCTGAGTTTGGCAAAAATCTTTAAATTTAAATAGTGGATGCTGCTTTGGCAGTTCCGTTTTACGCCTGCTTTAATCGTAGTTTAAAAATTATTAAAACAAATCTTTGACATTATATTCGTGGAACGGCAGATATTTACACTGGCCACTTAGCCATCATTTTAGCGTGTCAATGTCATTGTAGCAGCTTATTGGGAAAAAAGTCGAAGTCGAAGTCGAAGTCAAAGTCAAAGTCAAAGTCAAAGTCAGGGTCAAGGTCAACGTTATCACGTTCGACTATCGTCAGTAAACCGACTTTACAGACAACCGATTTTTTTCTTAAATCAAAAACCACATGTCTAAAAAAAAAATTAAAACGGTTTTGAAATTTTCATACATAAGCCTTTTCATTTGATATCCCACTCGATATATTAGCTCAACTTTTGATTTGCGACATCCCATTTCGGTCCCCTTTAAAAAAAAGTAAAAAAGGTATAGGAGTTTTTTTCTATTCCATAGGCTCGAATTAGCGGTTTTTAACACTATTCCAAATTTCAAGTTGATAGCATCAGTAAGTAGATCCTGAAATATCTTGCTGTGACAGACGGACAGACAGAGTCGCACCATAAGGGTTCCTTTTTTACTATTTTGGTACGGAACCCTAATGAATACTAAAGTGCAAATAACTTAGAAAACACTTTGCTTAAAGTTTGTCAAGTTTCGTTCTTGACCCAAATAAGGCTATTTGTGTACGATAACCGATTCGCAAGAATATTGCTGTTTGTTCGGATGTTCTTGTTAACTCAACACACATGTTACGTCACACGCCAAAGGGGGTGGAGGGGGTTCATAAAGTTCTACTTTTTACCCGACTGCGGCGAAGAAGAAGGAGGGTTATGTGTTTAACCTGTATACATATGTATAGATGTCTCGTAATATTTCTAGCTCAGTTTACGTTAGTTCTCAACCGTTTACGTTAGGCCTCAATGTTAATTATGAATTATTTCGATATTTTGGTTTTTTACCGCAAAAAAGTCTCAATTCTTACTCGAAATGTGGGCTATAAATATAAAAAAAAAATTTGGTAACGGAGTGGACTCTAAATTGGAGGCGACACGGGGACTAGTAACGCAGGGGGTTACCAGTCCCCGTGTCGTGTCGCCTCCAATTTAGCGTCCACTCCGTTACGAAAAAAAGTTTTTTTTTTTATATTAACAAACTTATGTTCATAACATCAACTATGTTAAGGGGGAGGAGCACTGCTTATCCTATAGCACAGGCTTTAGCCTATTTAGGGAGTAGAGTTCTAGAATTAAGAAAATTTGTAAAAGATGTTTTTGGAATAAATATATTATTATTATTATTATTCATAGCCCTCATTTCGACAAAAGTTATCATTCAGAGTGAGCGTATGCTATTCTGAATGACAAAATAATATGTTTATTGGGCATTTCTCCAGATATATGTCTGCGGTCACCTCATTTATCTGGCCCTTTTTCATACTAAATGTATGGAGACAGATGAATGAGTCGCAGACATATTTCTGGAGAAATGCCCTATTGGATATTATACTAACGGGTAAGAAATTATGCGTTAAAATGTAAAAGGGACGTTTTATTAAGCATTTAAAAGAATTTTGGTCCATTTTCAATAGGGAACCAATTAGGGAACGTGCACAACTAAGCTGCTGCCAACTGCAAGTTCCCTATTGCCAAAGCCGTATTTGGAGGAGAGCCCGCTGGTCCGCTGCTCGCTCACTTTGAGCAGTCAGCGTAACTTCAAGGTGCCCTTGGCCTAGCGTCCTGGTTCGATCCCAGGAGCCCCGGCATTCACCAGTCCGACCCTCTCAAGGTGGTCCGGGCCAAGCGACCTGGTTCGATCCAGGGGAACGCCACGGCCCCCACCTGGTCCAATTTTTGCAACAATCAGTGGTATCAGCGTAATTCGTCCCATTCGTTTTTCGTTCAATTCGTAAGTATTTCGTCTCGTTCTATATTCGTCACACATTCTTTATGTATAAAGAATAGTCTTAATAAAGAATGTGTGACGAATATAGACTGAGACGAAATACGAATTGAACGAAAAACGAATGGGACGAATTACGCTGATACCCAATCAGGCCTGCAAGTTTGTCAGGCTTCAAAAAAAAGGGGGGGAGGGCAGGCTGGGCTACTGCCCTTAGCCTCCACAACACTACCCCAATAAGGGGTCTCTTCTAGTCCGTTACGGGCCTCCGCTCCTTCGTTGCGCCAGGGCCTTCAACCACCAAATCCGGCCCTGCCTATTGCATTGCATCTAGTTTCTAGTACAACAAAACGCAGTGCACTTGCATTTGTTTCCGTTTGAGCAACGCGCGGCGTCCGCAGCACTTTCATCACCACGCCAACTGGCATTACTTCTATCTGTCCGCCACGGAGTATGGCGGGCACTGGGCGTTTTCCAAAATAAATACCGGGGTAGCTACTTTCTCAAAATATGGATTTTTGAAGTTTTTTTTGGCTCAGAACCGTTAGTACTTTCGAACCTTATCCGTAAAAAAAGTGTCCCGAATTTATTATCCCATTACGTCACCATTTTGTATTTGTTCGTATGAACGTGACGTAGTGGAAACAAATCCATACAAATTTTGGGACACTTTTTACGTATAAGGTCCGAAAGTACTAAGGATTCTGAGCCAGAAAACTTCAGAAGTCCATATTTTGAGAAAGTAGCTGCCCCGGTATTTATTTTGGAAAACGCCTCACTACAAGACATAGGCCTCTCCGTAGATCGCCACAGAGTGCGGTCCCGTACAGACCGCATCCACCGACTCCCCGCTACTCTCACGAGGTCGTCGTCTCTACCGGGAAACGTGCTAATCGCTACACCACTTGGGTACTTGCAGGCTACGTTGAAATTTCCGATGTATTTGTAACAACGTTACTAACGATCATGTATCTCTTTCTGTTTGAAAGGCTTTTTCGTTGCTCAGTCGGGTCTAGAATAGCTAGTGTATTGTATAGGTAATTGACTTAGACTAGACTAGTTTCGATCAAGCAAACTTAGAGCAATAGGCTGATTCACAATGTTGTCGTCAAGCTCGTCCCTAATATAACTTACCTTGTGAACAGTTCGAAATATGTTAGTGAATACACAGGCAAATAGACAGTTAGTAAAGTAACAGTTCGCGATCGGAGGTTAAAATACGTCGGTTCCATCGTCGCTTCGATAAAGATCAGACTACAGCCGCATGTCCCCAATTAAGCACTGTTTTGACCAAATATATTTTTTTGCTTTAATTGTGGTCAGTCAGTATCAAACAGTTTGTAACGTCTAAAACGCCATATAATTATATCGTCACACTTTAATACCTATAGTAGGTAATAAAGGTGTGTTGTGATATATTATGGCGATTGAGATGTTACAGACTATTATGCCACACCTGGCCATAAAGTTGCTTTTTCCGCACGCTGTGCCGCTGGACCTCGGCCTTTCTTTGCATTAGTAGAGTATTAGTACATTACACAACTAGGGTGGTAAACCAAAAAAAGGCCGAGTTCGCAGATGTTTACGGCCCGAGCTGCAAGCGAGGGACGTAAATATGCGATCGAGGGCTTCCTTTATTACCTCCCATTTTGTGTACATCAGTTCAAAAGATGAAGCCCGGTGACAGACGGACAGACGGCGAGAGGCTTAGTAATAGGGTTCCGTTGGCACCTTTTAGGTACGGAACCCTAAAAGAACTAGTTAGCCAGGAAGCTCTAGTTCACGGATTAAAATTAAGGACGCAATTGACGATGAACCAGTGAATTAGGTACAGGGAACAAGTCGGATGGCTGTCCAACGTTACGTAAAGCGCGTAATCGCCGCTGGACGTAACAACCTGCCGCGTATTTATTACCGCTATTTAATATAGCTGCGTAATATTCTTGGAGCTGGAAACTGGTTCACGCTAGTTCTAGACAACCTAACCAAATCCAGAAATTCCATGTTCCAGAAAATGAATTATATGGTTTCTGTACCTAACCTAATAAATTTGTATTTCTATCGCCTAACTTTCCGTTGCGTCACGAAAATGTATGAGCTGGTTTTTTTTAATGCCTACTTTTCCAGGATCTATGTACCTACTTGTTCTTTTATTCATGTGCAGTGCCGGATTAAGCCAGCGCGGGGCCTGTAGCATTTTTTCAAAGAGGCCCTTGATTGGTCTTAGATATGCTTAAATACCGACTGACCGGTAACTTTATACGTGACGAAATGACATAACGAGGGTGGGGGTCCCCTTTTGTGAGTGGGCGCTGGGCCGGGGGGGGGGGGGGGGGGGTAGCATTTGCTACTCTTGCTGTATGGCTAATCCGGCACTGTTCATGTGCAGTACGTTTTGTGTGACCAGATGACTAATAAGCGTTTTTTGTTCAGCATAATTTCTAGTTTGATCAAGTCGTTCGAACAAATTTATATCCGATACCTACGTGTGGGAAAAGCGACGTTAGGAAAGTTTTATTTAGCTTTCTTTCGTTTAATTACAAAAAGCTGTTTCCCGAATTTACAACGCCATCTATGTATAAGCTTGGTAAAATAATTATAATATTTAAATGTTAGAATTTATTTATTATTAGATGTTTACGAACTAATTGTTACTATACTATGTTTCTTTGTTCAATTATAACATCGTTAAAAGTTTAGTTTTTTAGCGCCATCTAGTTTTTGCCCGGAAATCCCCTAGCGGTCGGGTTACAATACAATCCAAAGTACCTATAGAGAATGACAAGTCCTCTTGTTTTAATGGTCCTTGGTTTAATTAAGTGTAGGTGGTTAAGATTTAAAGTATTGATATTCTGAATCAATGACAACATTATCGTCACCATGGCTGACCTCGGGAACAACAAGCCTGGTTTTCTTGTTGTTAATTTAGAACAGTGGTCGGCAACCTGCGGCCCGCGAGCCTCCCTGACTATTTTGTATGTAAAGTTCGTTTTATTCAGAACCGTATGATGTCACAAATTATTAACAAAGTGCGGCCATAAATTTCGTTAGTACCTACTATGTGGCCCTTGGTTGCTAAAAGGTTGCCAACCGCTGATGTAGAGCATTGGTGTGCAAAGTACGGCCCGCGGCCCGGGCCATCTCCGGTCCGCGGAAGGGTTTAATCCGGCCCGCGGACTGTCCTTCAAAGTACGTAGTATAGGAAACGTGCACGAACTATAGGTGGTAGCACTAAACGACAAAAGAGACACGGGCGGACAATAAAGGAAACTATCATGCCTGTCAAATCAAGCTGTCAATGTCAATGACAATATCTAAGTGTCAATGTTAAATATAGCAAGTCGTAGTTAGTACTGACGTTAATAGTCCGTCATAGCGATAAATTAACGGCGTTTGCATCAGCATGAGAGGGTACATGATTTAGATTGGCGGCACCAGTTGGCAGCACCTTTTTCGTCGTGCACGTTCCCTATATCGGCCCGCCAAATTATATTTTGACGGTCCAGCACTTCAATACAGAGATTCATCAAATCAAAACAGAGATTTAGAACAAAATTTTAACTTTTGCTATATTTCTGGCCCTCCTGTGGAATTTTCTGCCCCCATGAAGAAAGATTGTCCACAACCGATGTAGAGTTCAGTATCATTATTGCTACTGAACTGAGCTTGATAGAGTTTATTGACATTACAGGTCGCGTCACGTAAAAAGAACGCTGGTGGTGGGGCTGCGCAGTAGGCAATTTATCGGTCTATTTGGTGGTATGAGGTGCGGCGCGGGGAGGGCGGGTGCCGCGCCGCATCATTGCCGGGGCGCTATTGGTTCGTCAGTAGACATGCGCAAAATGTGTCACTAAAGTGAAAAGAGTGATATGAATCTTTAGCTCTCAAAGATATGCATCACTCTTTTAGCTCAGTAACTCTTTTAGCTCAGTAGCTCCGCGGCGTGTCAACGGCTCGCTGGCTCTTATAAGCTCAGTAACTCCGTGATGTGTCAACAGCTCACTAGCTCTTATAGCTCAGTAGCTCCAAATCCAAATATTTCCGAACGAAAGAGAGAGCAGTAATAGGTAGACGGTGACAAGACAGAGACGAAAAATCCATGTTTTTCGTGTCTTTTCTCGCAGCTCGCGGCTCAATGGAGCTACTATAGAGCGAGTGAACGAGTGAGTTGAAAGATATACTGAGTTGTTTGAATCGGAACTGAGCTAGTGAGCCGGTGAGCTAGACCAACTGATATAGCTCTTTTGAATCACTCACTCGCGAGCTACACATGTCTATTCGTCAGTCGACCTTTGCTTTCCGCACTGTGTTCACGTCACGTTCGTTCTCAAAATACTGTCGCGCACAAAAGTGTCTTGTTCATTACAAAATGGTTTTACATAGAAAAATTATTTATGATATATATTGTTTGTTTTATTCCATTCTACACAGAAACATGTTTTTAATTCCATTTTATAATATATCAATTAATAATACTCAAGGATCCCACAGTCAAACTGTGTAAACAGTTATGGGGGACGATGTTTTACTATTAAGAGTCATACCAAAAAAAAAAATTAGGATCATGAGACGGGACTTTCAACGTTTTAACATACAATATAAATTTAAATATAGACAAACCATTTTTTAAGGGCGTTATATTTCAACGAAGATTAAAAGTTACGGACAGCTTTGTGTGGGTTAAAAAGTTGATTCACCCTATTAATAAATAAATAATAGATAATAATACATATACTTTTTAATCGAACAGCGCCGCGAGCGAAAGGCTAGTTTAAAAATAAAACAATAAACATAGTACTTTCGTGCGCGAGTGTACCAATGCGCAAACATACCCCCTCCACTTTCTTCCAGCGTTCTTTTTACGTGACGCGACCTGTAGCCTTTTAGTCTTTAGTGCTATAGTGGGACTACGCTAAGTTTGCCATAAAGTGGCTTTTACCGCACGCTACGCGTACGGAAAAAGCCGCTTTCTGGCCAAGTGTTGACATAAAATGATGTGCACAACACGGGAGGTAATAAAGAAAGCCCTCGATGGCATATTTACGTCCCTCGCTTGCAGCTCGGGCCGCAAGCATCTGCGATCTCGACATCAACATGTGGTACATGGTTCGACAGGTCTTTTAAAATCGCTTTAAGGTTCTTAAGTAACATTTTTGATTATATGAATAGGTACTTTCGGAAATAATCACTCCGAAAGTTGATAAAATTGTGTCCCCTCTATCTTTTAAACCGTATGTCCAAAAAATATAAAAAATCAGGAAGGTAAAGTTCAATTAATACTTTCAACGAAAATTATTTTCAACAAGATCGGATTAACCGTTTTTGAGTTATTGCTGATAAACTGCGCTTCTTAACAATAGGATGTAATTAATTGCTATGAAGATACGCTCTTTTGTTGTTGTACTTTTTTTACATCGTATGTTTTATTTACCTTATAGTTACGGCTATGGAACCCTACACTGAGCATGGTCCGACATGCTCTTGGCCAGTATTTTGCATACTTTTTAGGATAGTAGGTAACAAAAGGCTTTGTTAATGAAGTATATTAAGTACATTACATAATATTAAGTACACATTGTCAAAAATGCATGAGTCTTAAATAGTATGCAGGATATAAGTTTGCGTAAAAAAGTAATAACCGTCCTTAATTATGAATTCAGTTAATTAAATGGTATCTACTGCATACATAACGTGCTTATAAATCTATTAATTATTAAAAAAACGTTCTATTCGACTCTAGGCCAAATTACAACCTGCCTTAAAACCGTCCTTAATTTTCAATCTCAAGAATGCAGTGGTCCTAAATAAAAATCAAGGTTTTACGTAAACGGTGCGCCTGCCATAACAAACTGGCGTGCATTCGATCTGCGACCGCGTATCCGAACGCTCACGCGCGGGAAAACCATTTCGAAATTCGAATTTAGCGTCGCGCTACATTGTAAAAAAGTTTCGTTGCGTTTTGATTGGTTGGTGTTGAGATTTTTAATTGTTTTCGATTACAAAAATGACCATCTACAGCAAAATTGTACAAATTATTTTGATCTGTGTGTGAATTGGATTCTAGGATAACGGAACAGAGGTACGTAATTACAGATTTTAAGTACTTAAATACCAATGTATAAATAAAACAATAAACGAAAAAGTTAATCGTCTTTTAATAGTACATTGCATACCGAGGCCAGTAGATCACATGTAATCTGAGACATTTCTTATTTACTTTCCAAGGTTTGTCTACTATTTTTCTGTTCGACGGAGCCAGAAAGCGGCATCTTCGTTTAGCGCAGCGGTCGGCAAGGTGACGCTTTCCGTCGACAATGCGACAATTAGCACTGTAACGGGGTTGAGTCGATACGTCAACCCATCGTCGAGCGATATATATCAATGTTTATTTACCTATACTGCATATTTTTTTAAGTTTTTCTATTACCTTGGTCGTACTCATGAGACCAATTGCAGCGAGGAATGAATCTCTGCCCTAGCTCTACTGAGTTAGGGTTTGGTATTGTACTGCTTTATTTATATTAGAAATAACCGCGTTAATCGAAAACAAAAAATAGTACATTACACAACCAGGGTGGTAATACAAAGAAAGCCCGAGATCGTGGATGTTTGCGGCCCGAGCTGCAAACGAGGGACGTAAATATGCAATCGACGGCTTTCTTTATTACCTCCCGTGTTTGTGTACATTATTTTATGTCTACACTTGGCCAGAAAGCGGCTTTTTCCGTACGCGCAGCGTGCGGAAAAAGCCACTTTATGGCTAGGTGTGGTGTGGCATAAAAATACATATTCATAAATACATACTCATAATTCTATTTGCGTTTGAAAATCTATTAGAACTTATGATAACGTAAAAATGCATTTTAACTCTCACATTCAGCTCATAAGGTCTCGTTAACCCTAATGAATGGCACTTAGGTCTTTACGGTTAGATACTCTGATGAAAAATGTCAGTAGCAGACTAGATGTATGATCTCAACTTAAAAACCAAGGTAGAGATTTCAAATGCTTCTGCATCAGAAGTTTATTTATTTAAACTTTATTGCACAAAACAAAACTTATCGTACAAAAGGCGAACTTAATGCGATAGGGCATTCTCTACCAGTTAAGCTTAGGGCAAAGCAGATAGCTTGTGGGCGGTGCAACTAACGTCCTTAAATTATAATTAAAACTCAATTATATTACCAATATAGGTACTAATTATTATACTAATAGAAATGGATAACTACACGTAATATATTATATATATATACATACATACATACACATAAACTAATACACACACACACACACACTCTCTGGAACGGTCGAATCAACTCGCCGTAACGTCGCCCCTGTCTGGTTCCACCGGAAGACCAGCGCCGGCTTTTGAGTTGGCATTATGCTGAGGTCCTCTTTGTGGTAGCGAGATTTTTTATTTTTTCTTGTGTTTTCTTGTTTTTATTTTTTTTCTTTAATTTTTAACTCTTGCTGGCATAAATAAATGTATTTTCTTTCTTTCTTTACATACAGATTTCAGTTCTACCAGCATAGAAAGTGAGACAATAATTATTTTATTGAATCTATGAAAAGTTACGTAACTGCAGACGATCTTTTTTAAGGACAGCAAAATCATTAGCATTTGACTATACCTAACAAAAACTAAAGGCAATAATTAATCATGTCTAAGAACACGCAATGTAGTTGCTCTACGGAGGCAAAGAGCAAAGAACATTATGCCTTTTGACATCAGGTACAGTCAGTATCACAAATAGTCAGTAATATATCCGAAGCGCCATATAAATCTCAACTGGCCTGCTTAATTATATACGTATATGTATACTAGACTACACTTTTTTCCAGCGATTTTAGGGTTCCGTACCTCGAAAGGAAAAAACGGAACCCTTATAGGATCATTTTGTTGTCCGTCTGTCAAGACTATCTCGGAAACGCGTGGAGGTATCGAGTTGAAATTTTATATAGGTACTCAGGTCTACGGTCCCTTGAAGATGTGAAAAGTCAAACGTAAAAAAAGATAAGGCCGTTTATGCCGCAAAAAACGTAAATTTCGCACTCTCAAGAAAATCAAAATTCAAAGGGCACTTTCCGTTCACCTAGAACTGTGAAATTTGGCAAGTAATACCGTCATATACTACAAGTATTGGGAAAAATCTAAAAACTATAAACTTTTAATTCTTCCTAAATTATTAAATTAATAATATTTTATTGACAATAATAAATAACAACAACAGTATAAAATCCTAAGTACTAACCTAATATTAACCTAACCTAATTATAAACTTTTAATTAAATAATATTGTTTTCGGTTTCCGCGATTATCACTCATAGTAATAAAACAACTTAAACGGATTAAATCGCGTATATTACTACATTTTAAGTTCCGACGTTTCGTAACCCTTTTCAGCGTTCGTGGTCGCGGGTCCCGTTCCCTGGGGTCGAACCAGGTCGCTAGCCAGACCACCCTTGGGTGTTCGACTGTGTGCCACACACAGTCGACACGCAGGTCGGGCTTTATTGGTGTCACTTAATTTTACACCGCAAAGAACCATCAAGTACGACAACTTTTGATTAAATTATGTAGTGTAGCCTCGATATCGTCTATCGTTTATAAAATAAACTGAAATTGATCTTTATTGCAAGATTATGGTGAGTACATAATATGAAGATGTTTAAATTATTTCAAGAGCGTATAATCTACCCATCAGAGCATGCAATAGTTTTAAATATATACCTATAACGACAATTACATCTGAACTATACTATACTTGTCGTGGTAAAAGACAAACAATAGATAGTCAACATTTAAAATTACTATTGAGATTATAATTTATCTATCATCATATAACATTATTAGTAACAATTAACATTTAATTTAATGAAATGGGAATAAAATTTTATCATAAATTATGCATCAATAAATGTCAGGCTAGAGTCAAAATATTCATTTAAACTATAATATAAAAACAATTCTGACATTTTAAATTTAATTCCTGACATCGTTTTGATAACGTTTGGCAAATGATTATATAACTTAATGCTATTATAATACATTCCTTTGCGCACAATTTGTAACCTTTAATCTGGTAGTCGTAAATTTAATAAATATTTATGTATGTATGTAAACACTTTATCGCACATAAAATCATTCAAAAACAATACAAAAATCAATGGCAATTTGGCTATGTACTTACAAAGTCGAATTTATCCATGTAAGGGATATCTTGAATTTACGTGAAAAAACGAATTGACTCTATAAGTACCTACCTAGTTGTCGTTGTCGCGAAATGCGACATTTTTTCGCGAAAACACGATTTTACGTGACCCGTACACCGACACAGTACATATACTTATCTCTGATATACCTCCGAAGTTGAACTTTGCCATTGTTTGCGTAGAATAATATTATAAACATTTAAAATGCATGTTGTCATTAGGGTTCCGTACCAAAATGGTAAAAAAGGAACCCTTATGGTGCGACTCTGTCTGTCTGTCTGTCTGTCTGTCTGTCTGTCTGTCTGTCTGTCTGTCTGTCTGTCCGTCTGTCACAGCAAGATATCTCAGGATCTACTGATGCTATCGACTTGAAATTTGGAATAGTGTTAAAAACTGCTAATCCGAGCCTATGGAACAGAAAAAGAATCTTATACCTTTTTTACTTTTTTTTTAAAGGGGACCGAAATGGGATGTCATAAATCGAAAGTTGAGCTAATATATCGAGTCGGATATCAAATGAAAGGGCTTAATATGTAGATTCCAAAACAGTTTTTATTTTTTTTCTTAGACATGTAGTTTTTGATTGAAGACAAAAACCGTTAAAAAAAATACCGTTCCCCCCCTATTATCTCCGAAGATACTGAACAGAAAAATCTGCAATAATTACCGATTATTAATATTATCCTAAATATTACAGGAAAAATAAAATGATTTTGCTAACTTGCAGCGTTTTTTAGAAATTCGCAAAAATCGTAAGACAACCTTATTTGCTCCTACTAAACTAACCGCGGCATATGTCGATGTATGGGCACAACAGTTTCACAAGAGCAAAGTTAAGTTTGTCCCACCATACAGTTTTTCTTGAATTATTCACGTATCTACTGACGAGTTTGTACGGAACCCTCGGTGCGCGAGTCCGACTCGCACTTGACCGGTTTTATTTTTAATTCATACATATTCATACAGTTGTAAAATTATTATTAATTAAGTAACTTAAATAAAAACAATAAATATCTTGGAGATGGTGTGCAACTAATACAATTCAGTTCAATTCCATTTATTTCCATAACAAGATCCATAGACACTGTTATATTAGTGAAATTCATTATACTTATGCGGCTTATGCCTGTATATTAGTACTTAAATAAAGGTATGTTACACGAGGTCTGCCACCGTTTCAATCGCTCTCACTGCCCTGGTCGCATTTTTGACTACCTACTTCCCTGTAGACTCGAATTACCATTTTCGGTTATTTTGTAAAATACCAGTAGGTAATCTCTAGAAATTAACAGAAAATGGTGATTCGAGCCCACGGGAACTAGTCAAAAATGCGATCAGGAAAGTGAGAGTTTCATATAGTATGTAATAATGTATATATACCAAGTAGCAAAAGTATGTACCTAGATATAATTATCTCGTTAATTCATTATTATTGTTGCAAATTAATATTCCTATCATTTAGTTTTAGCCTAAAATTGCTAGTTTTAGCTAAGAGGGCTTAAAATAAATTATGGTAACCATAAATAACCATACGTTTCAATGGTACCGACAGCAAAAAGCTTGTAGGTATTTCTTATGAAATAAGAATATATAATATTCATAAAAAATACTTGTATTATTAGGTAGGTATATTGTAGGTACTTATAGAGTAGGTATACCTAAACACTAGGTAGTCGCCCGCTTGATATAAACTGTCTGTCTGTCCCTAGTTATCATAATGACTTTACGATACCATCATCAGTCTGCAAATGAGGTGCCTATGCAGACTACATTAATCATTGGCAAAGACCACCTTAACATGGCATTTGCCTAGAATATAGATTATAATTAGTATCAACAGAAAACATTGGTCATTTAGTACAGTCATAGTTCAGTGTTTCTAAAGATCTGACAATTAACTCGATACCATGTTTTATTTTATGCAAAATTAAATGATTTCGTCGGGGATAGTGCAATACCGCGTAAGTAGCACATGTCGATAAGGTTTCAATTTCTAACAAATTTGCTTGAAACTGAACCTTATCTACATATGCTACTTACGCGGTATTGCACTATCCCCGACGATTTGTGATTTTATGAGTATGATTCTTTTACTATAGGAGACAGAGCGAAGTGGAGGAGACAAGTTCGGAAAGCTGACCTCACCACACCACCTTGTAGGATAATAGCTAGGAGAGATTTACGAACTCGCTGCAAGTTAGCCGCGACTAGTTTTGTAAGCGACATGTGTATGGAACTTCGCTTCTAACTCGCCCACAGCTCGCTCGCAAATCGCAGGTGTAATAGATAAGGCTCTAAATGTCTATGTTGAGCCTCCCTACATTTTATATGCGCGATACAACAAATAGGGATAAGTTCGCCTTTGTACATAACCATTGATTTCTGTATTGCTTTTGTTCTGTATAATTTTGTGTGCAATAAAGTGTTTACATACTTAGTACAGCTTAGTATTACATACATACAACATGCGAAGTCCAAAAACTCAAAAAATTGCATGCAATGCCATGCAATTTATGGCCAGCGCGATCTCTTTCCATCATTCGAAACTAAAGCAAATTCGAAATTAAGTACTAAAAATAAAAATATAATTGGCATTTTGAAACGTCTCACGTTGGTTTGCGCAGGCAAATTGTATTAAGCTATAAAATACACGCTCTTAACTCTCCCCCCTTTGAAGGGTTCCGTACCAAAATGGTAAAAAGGAACCCTTATGGTGCGACTCTGTCTGTCTGTCTGTCCGTTTGTCACAGCCAGATATCTCAGAAATTACTGCTGCTATCGATTTGAAATTTGGAATAGGTAGTATTAAAAGAAGCTAACCCGAGACTATTGCATGTAAGAAAAATCTTGTAACCTCTTTACTTTTTTTTAAAGGGGTCTGTAATGGGACTTTGTAAATTGAAAGTAGGGCTATTATATCAAGTGGTTTTGTATTTTTTTTTCAATAAGTAGTTTTTGATGTATGACGAAAAACGTTAAAAAATATACCATTCCCCCTATTATCTTCGAAGTTACTGAACAGAAAAATCTGTAATAATTACCAAATATTAATGTCATTCTAAATATTACAAGGAAACGGTCTTCCTAACTTGCACCGTTTTTGAGAAATCAGCAAAAATCGTAACACATACTTAATTGCTCCTACTAAACTAATCGCCATACAGTTTTTCTTGAAATATTCATGTAGGTATGAGCTTATACGGAACCCTCGGTGCGCGAGTCCGACTCGCACTTGACCGGTTTTTTTGATATCGGTTAATTACAGTGTTCATAGGGCCGTAGTAGGTATATGCTGGCATCGTTTGGGCTCGACTGACGTTTATGATAGCCCGAGAAATGGCTTGCAATGCAACAGTAGTTCCACTCTGATTGCGAAGTGCAATCGTTTCATCCATCTTGCCGGACGCACTAATCGCTCTATCTACCAAACAATTAACCTGTGAACACATTTTCGATGTATTTTTACAGTTCACAATTATCAAGTTTACAAATGACGCAATGTTGGACAGAGTGGTCCAAAAAAAACCTATTTTTACCCGACTGCGGCGAAGCCCAAAGGAGGGTTATGTGTTTGACCTGTATGTACGTAAGTATGTATGTAGATATGTCCGTTCCTATGTCCGCACGTAACTACTCAACGGCACATCCGATTATGATAAATGATACATCATTAGATTCGTCTTGATGGTGCGAGTGTCATTGGGTATGAAGTTCGTTAAAATAAACAAAATGGCGGAGTTTATGCAGTTTCAAAGTGCACCGCGGACGGGTTTTTTTAAATAAAAATGTGGTTATTTGTTTTACTTCTCCACAAGGTTCCCGTTATTCGATTCGACTTTAAACGTCCCTCTACAAATTTTGAGCAAAATTGAACAATATTTAGAGATCGCTCAAATTCGCATAAAAGTGTATGGAATTAATTTGGGTAGTCGTCGAATACTTGCTTACAAAATTATCGCGAGCACAATATCTAGCCTGTTACTTATGTCACATTCGTCATTATTATTCGCGTATTGCGTCGCTCAAAATAGTACTTTTTAATTTTTTACTCAAAAACTCTTCCACTTTGAGCGACCCCTAAATATTGTCAGATTTCTTTAAAATTCTTCAGAAGGGCATTTTATTTTAAGTCTTATCAAATGAAGGGAGACCCTTGTAAGAATTTTTTTGACCGCCCTATGCACTACCCCTCCCAACTACTACAACTATCCCTCGTTTCATAGGTTTTAGATTAGCCACGCACGTTCCTTCGTTTCTCTAGTATATGCCAGTGGGTAAAATAGTATTAAGTTCACTTACTTCAGTACCAGTATCTTTGGAACCATGCCAAAGGGGCCGAATTTTTTAGATATATTTTAGTTTTACGTAGGTATATTCTAATTTTTACTTACGGCTTTTATTTTATTTTATTTCTACTTTAGGGCTTTAGTTTAGTAATTAGTTTTTAATTTAATTTGTATTTTTTTCGCATGAATTAATGAAGAATTCCTTCAGTACCTCATTACATATCAAAAGATACACACGAGTCATATATTCCGGTTTCAAGATGGTTTTCCTTGACATCGCACGATGACGCACGGTTTTTAACCGACTTCCAAAAGTAAGACAGTACTCTATTCGTCTGTATTTTGTTAATATTTTGAGGACGTCGGGTCCGGTTTAGATAATTAATATAATAAGTGAATTCGTGTAAGTTTAAATCATCGTAACGATTTCAGGTAAAATGCAATTGCAGCTTGTCAAGCAATGACGTTTTTTATTAAATCTTGATAGCAGTGACAGCGATAAGTTTATGCATTACTAGGATCTATCTATTGTCAACTAATATAAATGTTATAAGTAGGCAAAAACTTAACTAAAGCACCCGTTGCATGTAGTAGTGTATGGAATTTATATGGAACTTAATGTCCTTTTTCAAAAATGTAACGTTAAACTGTCTATACGGTTAGTAGTCTTAGTACCTACTACACATCTGCCGTGCTAGTGATATATGCAGTAATTACAGTCTAGAGGTATAGGAAGTGTGAACCGTATTCGATTGGAGTAAGGATGACATTTCATATACTTCTAGGCTGTAATTACTGTATTTATCGCTAGCACGGCAGACATGCAACTGGCGCTTTACTTAAATTTTTTAACTATATACAATTTTACTTGAGAATCGTAGGTAGGTATAGGGAGGTAGATACCTATAATCTCCGCACTGACTCGATAGTCTGATGTAGTATTGGTATCTTATCATCATAATGTTAAACAACTTTGATCGGTGCAAGCTACGGTCCCAAGGAACCGGCCGTGGCATTTGGAATGAGCTTCCATTCAAGTCACTCACTATGGTCGCACCCTCCGCGCACCAGTCCAAATTGTACAAAACATTATCTAAAATAACTGTTTATGGCACACCTTGGATTCGAAAATAATGTACAGTACAGTACTTGAGGTACAGCAAGCTTATGAAACTATTGTTGTAACAACGTCTTAGATTTATTGAACAAAAGAGACACTATGCGGAAGGACTCGGAAACCGGTATTTGCTCCATACAAAAATACCGGTATTCATTCCGTTCTTTTCGTTCTTTGGTTTATTATTTCATTTTTGAACCGGACAATCTATTAATACGAAATCATGACTTAAATATATTTTTCTACTCCTGTACTGTTATCTGTCTTTTACTTGGTCACGAACACTAATATAAGAACATACATAATATGAGTTCAGAGAAGTCTATACTCTATTCCCCATAACAGCACTAGTGTCGTTATAGTCACTTTACGTTATTGCTAGCATCCACAGACTTCTAAATCTAGGTTAAACTTAGGTCAAGGATTAAGCGCTCAATTCTAACTTCACGATAAAAATTCACAACTACCAACTTAACAAACAATTAAATTCCTACGATTCATAAGAAAAACAAAACTTTCCGAATTAAATTAATTGATGCCAACATAAAAAAAAGTATTTTAATTATCGTCACATCGTGTCACCAGCCATATCAAAAAAAAGTTTACCATAGACACAACTGTCATGCCGGCTGTACACACTCGGAGAGACCTGACGAGACACGCGTGACGTCCATGTATTTTATATTTTAACCGAGTCGTAGAAAAAGTATTGTATGCAACGTTGTATAATTAAGTCAAAAAACGCTCATTGCGTCTCTATTTGCGATACTCGCCGCATTCGCGCAATTCGCATTTTTTGAACCTTCTTATACAACTGTTGCATAAAATACTATATTGAGCTCTACATAAAAAGCATAAAATTTATATTCAAAATATTGGGCTATTTCGTGGTTTTTGCAAAATACCGGTTACGAGCCCTGCTATGCGGACAGTTAAGGAAACTTATGAGACCAAAAAAAGACACTGGTTATAAATTTCAATGTCAAGTATAGTATCAAACTAGCGTAAATCGTCTTTCGTCGCGATTAGGGCATACAAAACCGGTTTTATTTGTATGGCCCAATACCGAAAAACCGGTTTTGCGGTATTGGCTCCATACAAGTAAAACCGGTATTGCATGCCCTAGTCGCGATATTAACGGCGTTACTCGTAATGTGGCCCCAGCATGATAAAGTAGAAGATTACTCTAAACCTCCGCCGAGATGTCGTGGCTTTACTTTACTGCTCAGCATAAAAAAATCTAAAACTTGAGATGACGTGTGACGTCAACATTCAAACTATAACACCTTTTTTAAACAATCTAGAGATACATATAGATACAAGAAATCAAAGTACATAGAAAATTAAATGGTACTCACCTGTGGTCCAGACTGGGAATCGAACCCGGTACCTCTGGCTTCGATTCTGGGGTTGGATTCCCGGTCTGGACCAGAGGTGAGTACCATTTAATTTTTATATGTACCTCCTTTGATTTCGTAACTGAAAATGTGGTATAATTTACCCGCATTAAAAAACAAATAAAGAAACATCATGTTTCTTTCATATATATGTAATCTAGAGATAATTTTTTCAACTGCAAAACTTTATCAAACGAAACCTTTTTAAATGAATGACCAATCACATGTCGTTAACCTTACCTGAGACCTTCCACAGTTACTTTCCAAGGCCCACCTGGTGCCGACCTCCGTACACTAATTTTGTCCCACTTAACCGTGTGCATTAGGCATTAACGTATTTGATGTTTGTATATCCCGCTAAAGGGCACTTGGAGGTATTTAGGTGCTTAAATACCTAGATATTGGTTTTAGGCTATGCCCAAAAATGTTGAAGTTGTTTGAAGATAAGGTGCGGTGCTCCTTAGTTGGTTCTGATGGAATTGAGAACCGTAGAATATATTTCTACAGATATAGTTGGACAACAAAGTGATCCTTAAGATAAGGGTTCTGTTTTTTTTTCCTTTTGAGGTATCGGAACTATAATAAATCTAATGGGCTGGGCATATAGCTAGAAGAACCAATGGCCGTCCACGCACCGGTATTGTTTGTATGGCTGATACCGGGATCCCGGTATTGGCCCATGCAAGTAATACCAGTATTACATGCCCTACACCAGAGTTTCTTAAACTTTTTTGGTCACGGACCCCCTACTTTATTTCGAAAACCTTACGGACTCTTTCCGAATATAATCAGAGAAAAATAAAATCAAGGGCACATGTAAGTTTATGTATTAACGTTAGTGTGGCCACGACTGACTTTTTTCAGGCCTGATAAGTTTCCTTTACTGTCCGCATATAATTATCTCTCTTTTGTCGATTTGGTGCTGCCACCTATTTCTGCACGTTCTCTATACTGCCGTCCTAGCCTAAAAGGCAAATATTTACTATGGAAACTCATAAAAAGTCGCCTTTTAGACTAGCATGGCAGTACAGTCATAACATTTTGCTCTACGACTATAGTCCGTAATCCCACAATAGGAGCACTTAAGATGTTGAAACTCTGCTTTTTTTATAAACTGACAAACTCGCAACCCTTATGGGCATAGCGATTGTCGGACCGGGTGGTCGGCCGTGGCGTTCCCTGGGGTCGAACCAGGTCGCTAGCCGGACCACCCCGAGGGGTCGGACTGGGTGGGTGCCGGGGGCGCAAGGGGTCGAACCAGGTCACCTTGTCCCGGTCTACCTCGATAGGGTCGGACTAGGTGGGGGCCTGAATGCCTGGAGTCGAACCAGGGCGTTAGGCCAGGGCCTGAAATGCTGCTGCTATCCATCGATATCGACACAGATATGGAATACCTATCTACAGCTGGCCAAATTTAGCCTCAATCACCTTGATCTGAACCTCAGAAACACCACTTGCGAGCTGGACACGCATCCTCGAAGGCCGGCTGATTGCATGCGTGACTCAGACCTTTGTTTCTTTGGCTATTACACTCGTAATTGGGTACGTAATGCCGTCTTATCTGTATGGGGCTATAAATAGGCAGTATTCGTCTTTTACAATTATGCAATGCAACGTACATGTCAATTTGTGATGACGCGTGGTTCTTTCCAGAAGAATCTCAGGTGTGTAAGTCGCTAGGTACCAGTGGCGTGGCGTCCAAAGAACTCGATTCCTACCGGCTTGCCTAATATCAGGCATTTGAGCACCTTATTCTACAGCTCTTAAGGAAAATGTACGCCAAATCTGCACCGGCTTGCCCAAGAATATCTTTCACGCCACGCCACTGCTAGGTACTTACACACCTGTGATGGTTATGATGGTATGTCTGTGATGAATGCGATAAACTATAAATTAAGCACCCATTTCTTTCTACCACAACTGAAACAATGTCTCAGATCATGGGTATTAGTTGCACAAGCTTTACTTAGGGCATACGAGATATAGATTCAATAGATACCTATTGCGAAAATCAAAATGCTTCAAACCCGACAGACCCGATCCCATTCCTTATCAGGTCAAAGATAAAAGATGACAGCACCATAGAGAGGAGACTTGAAGAAGGTTAATTTGAAAGAGTCAATAGATTTGTATAAAGAATCCAAATACTAGTAGTAGGTAGTGTTTTTATTTAGCAGGGTAAATTAATGCAGGGATTGGTTTAAAGGATTCAAAGTAGTCTATAAGAAAAGTCGGTACCGATAGCAGATTTCGCCGCGCGGCTAGAAACGGTCGGATCCGATGCGATCCGTCTGGTGGTCGGAACTCAACGTTAGTTTTGATATAGACAAATACTTCTGTACGTAGTACAGTCGAGTTCATCATTATCTGAGCAAAGATTGGACCAAAAATATCTGAACAAGACCCTGTTGTCAGAAGCATAAGAACTAGATCAGATATTTTTGATCCATTCTTTGCTCAGATAATGATGAACTCGACAGTGCTATTACTTATTCGGCGCCGATAGCAAGATGCGATTCGAAGCACTTCCCAAAGTCTAAATTACCTATTTCTTAGTAGGCACCAAGGACCTTAAAATCCATGGTAGGCACTATAGGCGCTTAATTAGATACCCTAGGGTCCAGGAGGCCTTAGTCTGGGAAGGCAGGCAACGAACAGCGATCGATCCCTCCTGCTCAATAAAAAAAATGCGACTCTTTTCAAGCTAGATTTTTAGTTCGGTACAAGCGTAGTTTATTATCGCCACGCTCGACTGTCGAATTTCGATTCACGAACGTACCGTAGCCTTCACCGCGGTTGCTTTTACCGGACTGGTGCACCTTGGAGCGGCCCTGCCCACTGCTTGGAAAGCCTCTTCGGGCCAGTGGTTAACTTAGCTATGTTACAAAAATAAAAACTTATATCAACTGTGCCGCGTAACCGCTTTGGTCTGGCTCCACATAAAGTCGCGCCGTTGCCAGAGATAGGTATCTAGCCTACAGATATGCAAGTTGCGAAGTTTCCAATTTTTTTATATGACTTTAAAACATCTAAAAAGTCTTATTAGATTCTAGCCCAGCCAACTATTAATTATTCGAATAAAGCTAATAGGTAGTTCGAATACTAAAAAGTAGGATTAATTTCATTTATTTTTTCTTGAATAATTACCAGGGTTCATAATTATTTACATGAACATTAGACTCATCTGATCAGTAAGACAATAAAACAAAATATTTTTGTACTTAAAGTATTATGATCAATCAGGGAAAATCTCCAATTTGTCTAGTCCGTAATTTTTTGGATTTAGTTGTCCCCGTGGACGTAACCATTACAGTAAAGCACAGATTAGTGGTTGTATAAATAAAAGGATTTAAAAAATAATAGATACTTAAGTTGTTAGTTTATTTTGATACTGTTTACGTTATTTAAAACGCTTGAAATAAGTCGGTTAATATTCGAATTATTAGAATACTAAATTGGACGTATACTGGTAACCCTACCTAGTTGCACACCTGTTTTCGTATTTCTTTTTTTTATGTGTATTGCCTTATATAGAATTGTTTTATTTTCTCGACCAACAAGGATCATTGTGTTAAGTTAGGTTATATGTAACTTTTATGATGTTTTAGCGGAATAAATATTTTATCTATTCCCAGACTTATTATTTCGGTACTTAGAGCTAAATACCATTAAATAGGTGCAGGTGACACTTAAGTCACTGCACAGGTAGGTATCATATTCTGGGTTATTCTTCAGAAATATGTCTGCGACTTAAACGTTTAGTATGAAAAAGGGCCAGAGGAATAAGGTGACCGCAGACATATTTCTGAAGAATAACCCTTATAAATGAGATGTTAACCTTTATCTACTCATACAGCTACAAAGAGATATTTACCTCTACAGAGTGAATTTTAAATCGTGAAGCAAAATATTTTTTTTCGTAAATTCTTAAATGATTAACAAGTATTTGCATCGATATTTATCTAGAAATTACTATTTTTTTTTTTCATTTTATTTATCCTCATTTGTTTTAAATTCTTGTGAGCATAACACGTGCCTTGCTTATACGATATAGTTCCAATCTTCCAGAGTGCCATAAAGTGCAAGTACCTAAACCGCAAATCGAACCAAGTCCATGTATGACATGTCATGTTTAGTTCGAATATCAACCACTTCCAGCTATTACCTGTCTATTAAAATTGTCATTATTAACAAAACGTTTATAATGTGCATAAATATATATTGAGGTCATCTGACCCACATCCGACTCGTGCACATGGCGATCTTGCGTCAGTGACCTTACCATCATTCGCGTCTCACAAAAAATTCCAAGTGTAAATATTGCACTTATTTCGTAACCTAATGGGACGAAGAATAATGTACTTTATGCCTCACCTGGCCATAAAGTGACTTTTTCCGCACGCTGCACGTACGGAAAAAGCCGCTTTTTGGCCAAGTGTAGACATAAAATGATGTACACAACATGGGAGATAATAAAGAAAGTCCTCGATCGCATATTTACGTCCCTCGCTTGCAGCTCGGGCCGCAAACTTCTGCGATCTCGGCCTTTCTTTGTATTACCACCCTAGTTGTGTAATGTACTATAACTACTTTAGTAAACATATTCGAATCAATATTAATACTGGAAATATTTTGATTCTTCGTTACTTAATGTGGTAACACCACATGTTTAGGGTTCCGTACCCAAAGGGTGTCAACGGTGCCTTATTACTAAGACCCCGTTGTCCGTCTGTACGTCTGTCTGTCACAGGGCTGTATATTTTGAACCATCATAGGCAGAGACTTGAAATTTTCACAGAATGTGTATTGTCGCTACAACAACATATAATAGAAATGGGAAACGGCGGAAATACAGGGGCCTCAGCGCCAACTACCATTTTATGGCCTTTGGTGTTGAGACCCTTGGTCCGTGGGGCCCATCAGCACAGACTCTTTTAAAAGAAGTTTCAAAGCGGTTGGTCGACGCCTCGGGGGACAAGAGATCTGGCAGCTTCCACGCTCAGCGCGTAAGCATCGCGATCCAGCGAGGAAATGCTGCCAGCGTTCTCGGCACAATGCCACAGGGGCCCATTTTAGAAATAGGTTTAGATACATTTTAGTTTTAGGTAGGTATATATAAATTTTTACTTTAGGCTTTTATTTTAGGTGTATATACACTGTTTCTACTTTAGGGTTTTAGTTTAGTATTCAATTTTTAATTTAATTTGTAAGTTGTGATATTATATAAATGTATGTTATTGAATTAAATTGTTATATTTTGTTGAAGAAAAAAAAAATAGAAATGGGTGGCAATATTTAATAATAATAGCGGAGCAACGGAATCGCGGCGTGAGTCAGTCCTGTCATTATACAGAATACAGCTGAAACTGCAGCTGAAGTCTTACTCGAACCAGCGCTTTTGTTTTAGCGAAACAGTGTGATTCCCACTACGCTATCCAGCAGCTCATACATTATATCGAAATTGGGATTGGGAAATTTGATGTGATGCATAAGCCACGGGTTAATCACGCTGTTCTGAGAAAACAGAGATGCTGATTTAAGTCCGCCTTCAGCTGCATCGGGTCACATTTACTTATCTCTGTTTTCTACTGCCAAAATTATTTAAAAAATCGTCGGTTTGGTAATGGAATTCATATTCTATACATTCTCGGTTAGGGGCAACAAATGCAAAACTCACTTACTAAAAATCAAATAACAGTCACGTTTAAACAAGGCTTGTTTTTTGTTGCGTATGACTTTTAACCTTTTAAGTGCCACGTTAAAGATCCACATGTTTGCGTAGAAATAGAAGTATATACTTACCTAATAAGTTAAGACAGCAGTGCCTTTTTCAGATAATGTAAAGTATAACCACGTACCACGGATCATGGGAAACGGCACAAGGGTCTGTCTGACAATAAATGGGAAATAGCCTCCAATCATTCACAATGAAGCATTATTACTGCGTACACGCTTTTTGTCTATGACCAATGGTTAATTACGCATAATGTACGGTTTAGTACGACATGTGATGAATAACCTTGTAACGTCGAGGGAAACTCAAGAATTAAAAATATTTCTGAACGCTCTGCCACAGAATAAGTAATAGTACGGCCTAGTTTCATTACTTCGGTGATTTTAGTCCGGTTCATATATATTTGTTTGAACCGGACTAAAATCACCGAACACTACGTACAGAAGTCTCTCTACCAAAACTGATGTTCGGGTCCGACAACCGGATCGCATGATGCGTGCTCTTTCTAGTCACTGACTGAGCTTCTCCTCGGGGGCAACATTTAGAACTAGGAGCCGTGCCGTGATATCGTGAAGTGAGCCACTTCTGTCTCTGCTGACTGATCAATCTGGAAGTTCAGTGACTATAGCTATATCCAATAACCTATACAGCGGTGGAGTAAGCCAGTGGGAGTTTGTGGTGGCGTATCGACAGGTCTCTGGTCTGTTTAGGAAAACGGCAGGGATGGACGGACAGACGTGACTATAGATTAAGTAGGGCGATTCTCCGAGCGTTTTGACCGCGCGGTTTGACAATCATTATTGTCCGACGATATTATTTACTATAACGAAAGGACAAATCGTGACAATTGTGACAAAACTAGACTTAATCTCGGGGCTGTTTTTCGGTTTCATAAAAAGTTAACTCTAGGCATCGCTTTTTTGAACAATACTTACTGAGACAATAATGACGAAAATAAAACGCCGTAAAGACGCTGAATACTGGCCGGTGGCCCAGACTTAGCAAACGCCGCTCCCCCGGCCGCTACAGAACCTAATAATGGTCACTTCATACGATTTCGAATATATGTAGTAGTTCTTTCGAATTTTCTAGACGCCGTATATTTAATTCACTACATTTGTACTCTGTATTTTTCAATTTTGACTAAGTATGTAGGTACAGTATACAGGATGCGACATGACAGGATACACATGGGAGGCGTTAACAACAGGCCTATCTATACGTTTTGTTAGCGATATATAAACTTTTCGTATTTTACTGGCAAAGGTTGTCTGGGAGGGACAAATATCGGAAAGCGTACCTAAATAGCATTTATAAGCAACCTCGACATCAAAGCACGGAAAATTACGATATATTCACCGAAGAACAACAAAAGAGGTCATGAAATGAGAAATAAAACTTGACATTTCAATAGGTAGGTATTATTAATTACATAAAACATATACGTACGTACATATTTATTTAGGTACTTAATTTTTATTGCTAATCAATCTAATCATTTTATGATTTTATGGGTGATGGAGCCCCACTTCGACCTCCCATTAAAATCTTGCATTAGTACCTACTCTATAACACTCAGTATAATGGCACTTATTTAGTACTAGTGATAGGATATGAGAAATAATTTCTATGTCATGAACTGACTTGGCAAATCTAGTTTTACATTATAATAATTCATAATTTAATCGTTTATTGTTTTAATTGTAATAATAATTTATCGAATGTTCAATTGCTATAATATATGTAATATGAATTATTGAAGCACTCATAATAATTATAAATAAATTAATTAGGTAATCAATGTTGCTGTGCCCTTACAGGGTTCATGTTGAAGCTGTATTAGTATTTAAGAACTTTATAACAACATGTAACGCAATAAACTGATTTGATTTGATTTGATTTTAGGTAGGTATTAAACAAGTAGTCATCCGCGTATTCCATCGGCACCCTGTATAAACTAAGCACTCATAAAGCGCGGAGCTCGAACTAACCCCAATGCACCGGCTTATACCGATTCATGATTCAATTTTCGATTTCAATGATACAAGCATTAAGAAGTGACCTCACCACACCATTGCTTAACATACGCTGACGGTGCGTTTACACAAGTAAATGTATGTAGAAATCGTGACGCCAATATGATATGCGCCACAAATTCAAATTCTTTATTTCTGCACGTAGGCCTCAAAGGGCTTTTTTACATGTCAGATTCATATGGCGCTTCGACAAATGACCTTCTGGTGAGAAGAAGCGCCAAAAACATTAAGATGCAAGCGAGACAACGTCAAGCTTCGATTTGGTCGATCTTTTACTCAGCTACTTCCATAAATCCTCCCAATGTCGGTAAACTTGCCGACTGACTGACGGTTGCATTGCATTGCAACACATTTTTTTTATGCGCAAGAGCGTTGTTCCAAGGTTCGCTTCTTGTTCCGCCGTTGCGACACAACCATTACCGGCGACAATTTTCGTGTTTTAATAAAGGCTTTGTAATCAATTATCGCGGTTAAAGAATGGGGAAATATGTCTGCGACTCATTCATCTGTCTCCATACATTTAGTATGAAAAAGGGCCAGATGAATAAGGTGACCGCAGACATATTTCTGGAGAAATGCTCGCCTGTTTCAAGAAACTAACAGAACAATTTTACGATTCTAAACTAGCAACATTGGTCAAACCAACGAATGATTCGAAATTCAAAAATAAAAATTCAAAATAATCGATTCCTGCAAGTACGCCCTCAAGAGATCTTTTACATGTCTGATTCTATTCTTTTCTTTTAGCACTTTGACCTTCTGGTAAGAAGAAGCGCCGGAAGGAACTCACCAGTTGCTCTTTCCAAAAATATTAAGTATTACAACAATATGACATGAATACATGAGATTTCATTAATACAGTACATTAAACTTAAAACTACATTTTTAGAGATATACCTAAAGGGTCTTTAGGCGTCAAAACAAGACAAATAAAATAATAGAAAATAAATGGAGATGTAAAGAGTCTCCGTTGTCAAAATATTATGTTTTGTTGTTTTTGACCAGTGTTTAGCAACACTTCAGATTTGTAAAATTGTAAGGCACCAGTATGACTACATGTATTAGGTACCTCATCATCAGCATACCTATATACGTCCCACTGCTGGGCACGGACATAGGGTCTCATAGATGAAAGTGAATGGGCTATATTCCCCACGCCGACCCAGTGCAAGCTCCTCACTCACTATGTTTTTTCTTCACCAAATAGCGAATGGTAAGTATCAAATCATATTTCGTATCTATCTTAATTCGTAGGGTAAAATAAAGCGATCTACTTGTGGCGAGCTGTTGGGGAGTAGCGACCCCACGTACCCGAGTGCTCCTGGGGGTCCTTAGGGAGGGTTCATGGGTAAGAGTGTAAGGACCTCCGCCTCTGGCTTGCCTTAACCGGCCGTCCAGAGTGGAGTCGCGAGAGCTATATGCTCCAGGCGTGGAAGTGATAAAAGGCATAACGCCGCGAGTACCCTCGGAGAAAGCGCAGCACACCTCTCGACACCCTGCAGCCCTCGGCACTGGTGTTGCCCCTAGCTAGGCCATTGCTGACAGGCGCCGTCATGACTCAATCCATAACCCAGTATTTAGTCCATATTTCCACCGCCATAGCCCAGTAGAGTTAGATTCCATCAATCAACAATAGTCCTTGCATTTGGCGGGGGCTGTCTCTGCGTGCGTCCCATGACACGGGCAGGGACAGCATCCGCTGGGTGTACACTTTGCCTCTCATTAAATTGTCGAAGGGCCTCTACGCGTTGGCGTCGGCTCCGCGCACGCCTCCCAAAGGGCCGAGACACCATTGTCTCGTGTACGGGAAAGACATACAAATAATAATAATAAATATTAGGGGACCATCTTACACAAATCGAACTAGCCCCATAGTAAGCTCAATAAGGCTTGTGTTATGGATACTAGACGACGATATATTTAATAGATACAAATACTTAAATACATAGAAAACATCCATGACTCAGGAACAAATATTCGTGTTCATCGCACAAATAAATGCCCTTACCGGGATTCGAACCCAGGACCTCTTGCTTCGTAGGCAGTAGGGTTCTATACTGCGACGAAGTACTATTATTCTGTGACTGCGACTCCTTTGACGGCTGTAACCTTTTATCGACACCCTTGTAAACTAGGATAGCTGTGAGTCGCTCTAGGTTTAACTTACGGCGGATTAAATGTCACGTGTCCCGACGCCCCTGGGACAGTGTCGCGACTCCCCGGGGCGTCGTGACGCACAGTTTGGGACCCCCTACGTTACACTATCTGTGTAAATGGTATGGTGTAGTGTACTGTCAGGGCGGACCAGTAAAAGACACAAGGAAATACCTTGACTATTTTATTTCAAGTGCTCGGTACTAGCGCTACCTAGAGCGAGACAGACTGAATTCGAATCTATTTGAATACTCGATAGTTCCAAAAGCTGCCAGTCTGTCACTTAAGACGGTGAGGTTTGTACCATGATATACAAACCTCACAGTACCTACCACCCGGTACACTACACTTACACAACATTATAAGCATTGCAATAATTTTACCCATCAACGCAAATTATTTTACCTATACTATACAAATAGCAATAAATTCTAAAATGTAGAACGAATAGTTTAGACGCCAATGCACATGAACGGATTGCAAAACGTAATTTCCTTATGAACTGCATTAGGCTATGATTTAAAGGTAATGTTCTATTCGAACAGCCTTACAGTGACTCATTGTTTATGACGTAATTAGGGTTCCGTAGCCAAAATAGCAAAAACGGAACCCTTATAGTTTCGTCATGTCCGTCCGTCTGTCTGTCTGTCTGTCTGTCCGTATGTCATAGGTATTTTACTCAGAAACTACATGATGGATATTGATGAAATTTGGAATATAGGTGTGTTTTATGAGCCGCTAATTAGTTTGGTATATAAATAATTAAAATAAATATTTTTAGGGGGGGCACTCCATACATGTTAAAGACAGTAAAATTTTTTTTTCAGCAAATATCAACGTGTGGTACATAGTTCGACAGCTCTTTAAAAAACACTATAAGGTTTCTAAGTAATGTTTTTGATTAAGTGAATGTATTTGGAAATAATCGCTCCGAAAGTTGTGTAAACTGTGTCCCCCCCCCCCCTCTATTTTCTAAACCGTGCGTCCGAAAAATATGAAAAAAATCACGAAGGTAACGCTTAATTAATACTTTCAACGAAAATTATTTTCAACAAGATCGAATTAACCGTTTTTGAGTTATTGCCGATAAACTGCGCTTCTCAACAAAAGGACGTAATTGCTATGAAGATACGCTCTTTTGTTGTTGTACTTTTTTTACATCGTATTTTTTACCTTATAGTTACGGCTATGGAACCCTACACTGAGCATGGTCCGACATGCTCTTGGCCAGTTTTTTTTTATTTGATTAGGATCCCCTTTGGATCCATAATGTCTTGTATGTTTTTTAAGTCATTATTTTATGTTTGTCATAACGTTTTAGATTTTTTTTAAAAGCTCCTCCATTAGGGCTTGCTGTATGGATTAAGTATTATTTCAGTTTACTGTAGTCTAATTTGGAACCCTTATAGATTTTACAACAATATACTTACGGCGTATGTTACCTAACGCTATAGGAAACGCAGCATAGTTATTTTATAGCATGCAACCAATTCTAGGTAACCGCACAAAATACAATAGCTTATTTGCATGCAGTCATAAGATAATAATCATTCTAGAAGAAGATGGAACCCATTGTCATGCACTTGAGTGTAATATAACTAGCGACGCTTCTAATATTGTACATTAAACGTCTGGAAATCAAATATATACATATTTTTTGTAATTAAATTTAGTTTCGAAAGCGCTAATAGATGGCGCTAACCATAAACACCTGAAAGTGGAGCATTCCATGAAAACATATACTTTTTGTTCCTTACGAAACGCTATGGTAGCTACCTTAATAAAACTTACTAGCTGCTAAGAAACACTACCCATCTTAAGGCCAAGTTATAATATTACTACACCGACATTCAGCTTCCTAATTTCACATGTCAAAAGTATTAAAAAGGTAGTGTCCCTTACAAAACGTTTTCGTGGAATGCTCCTAGGTAATTATGTTTTTGTGATTTTTTGAGAGTTTCTCATGTTTCAGGCAGATAAAATGTATATGTACATTCCAGCAAAATTTAATGTTCTTAAAGTTGAATGGTAACCCCTTTTCGTTTATGTGGAGAACCAAGAGACTTGAATCACCGTAATGTCTTCCGAGTTAATTGACATTTCCAACTCGGCACCTGAACCGCAGAGGAGGCGATATTTTATATCAAAGTATTTCGCAAGGTTCATTATCGAGATAAAGTTTTTAGCGTGCCTGTGGGTTGGCCGCACGTTTACTGTGAAGCAATAGATTGTCCTGATAAAATAAATTGTTCTATTGGTGGTGTTTAGCTTACTTTGCTCCGTAATAGTCAGTCGATCGTATCATAACCTAGTAAGTGCTCTAGTTCAAATCTTAAAAGGGGCGTAAAAACATAAATTTGTCTGGAGCACTTAATAGGTTTTGATATGGGGCAGCCGCCTTCGAACTTCGAACGATTTCTGGAAAGTGGTTTTCCACCGGCAGACCGAGACGAGACGAGACGAGGATTGAATTGAAATTTGTATGAAGTTTTCAATCCTCTCCTCGCGCATCGCCGCTCGCGCATCGCGCGAATTTCAATTCAATTCAATCCTCGTCTCGTCTCGTCTCGCCCTGCCGGTGAAAAACCACCTTTACGCAATAATGTGTTAAGTGCATTGGAAATCCTTTGTACCTGACACATTATTGCATAACGTGTAGTGATTGCCTAAAACGGTTGTATCTGCAGACCAAACGGGATCAGGCAATATAAAAAAAGCTGTGATCAAACTACTAATGCTGCATTTAGAAATTGTCTTTCTTGACAGCCGACAATCTGATACCTTTTTCCTCTAGTTTCACGGCAGAGGAGCTAAAATGTTGTCACCTATATTATATACTTAATATTAGTAAATTGAAAAAAAAAACTAATTAGGTAATCCCTTGATAAGTAATCTGTTGTAACATGGTGGCTTACACAGTGCCTGTAAAATAGGGAACGCGGTGACTCTCATTTTGAAAACCGCAATTCATGTTGCGTGTGTCAAACGTTTACAAATATAATATGTCGTCATTATGTTATCTAACTTCGTTTACACGAGATGTGCTATTACTATAATTCTTTAATTTTGTGTATGCCCTGGTTTCTATGACTTTTTAAGCATGCTAGCTCTACTGACTAACTCGGTTAAAGTAATGCCATCGGTTAGTTTTGATTATATAATATATGATGTCAAACTTAGAAATCTTTTCCTTCTTTTTCAGAATGATGACGGAGACAGTGGAAGGTGGTACGTCTCTAGCTTGGCGTCTACTCGCTACGCTAGAAGGCGGCTCGCTAGTGCTGGCCGCGTCAGCGCTCCTAGCATACAGCGCGCGCCACAGGGCCCGCGAGCGACGCCCGGTCCACACAGTCCTAGTGAGTACACTCTTACTGCTCGCTACGCTAGAAGGCGGCTCGCTAGTGCTGGCCGCGTCAGCGCTCCTAGCATACAGCGCGCGCCACAGAGCCCGCGAGCGACGCCCGGTCCACACAGTCCTAGTGAGTACACTCTTACTGCTCGCTACGCTAGAAGGCGGTTCGCTAGTGTTGGCCGCGTCAGCGCTCCTAGCATACAGCGCGCGCCACAGAGCCCGCGAGCGACGCCCGGTCCACACAGTCCTAGTGAGTACACTCTTACTGCTCGCTACGCTAGAAGGCGGTTCGCTAGTGTTGGCCGCGTCAGCGCTCCTAGCATACAGCGCGCGCCACAGAGCCCGCGAGCGACGCCCGGTCCACACAGTCCTAGTGAGTACACTCTTACTGCTCGCTACACTAGAAGGCGGTTCGCTAGTGTTGGCCGCGTCAGCGCTCCTAGCATACAGCGCGCGCCACAGAGCCCGCGAGCGACGCCCGGTCCACACAGTCCTAGTGAGTACACTCTTACTGCTCGCTACGCTAGAAGGCGGTTCGCTAGTGTTGGCCGCGTCAGCGCTCCTAGCATACAGCGCGCGCCACAGAGCCCGCGAGCGACGCCCGGTCCACACAGTCCTAGTGAGTACACTCTTACTGCTCGCTACACTAGAAGGCGGTTCGCTAGTGTTGGCCGCGTCAGCGCTCCTAGCATACAGCGCGCGCCACAGAGCCCGCGAGCGACGCCCGGTCCACACAGTCCTAGTGAGTACACTCTTACTGCTCGCTACGCTAGAAGGCGGCTCGCTAGTGCTGGCCGCATCAGCGCTCCTAGCATACAGCGCGCGCCACAGGGCCCGCGCCGCGAGCAACGCCAGGTCCACATAGTCCTAGTGAGTATACTCTTACTGCTCGCTACGCTAGAACTGGTAGAAGGTGACTTGCTAGTGTTGGCCGCGTCAGCGCCCCTAGCGTACAGAGGGCAAAACAGGGAAATAAATCCTTGAAATAGATTACGCAACTATATTCCCATTAAAATAACTTCATTTTCTCTAAACATAATTAATGAACTTTTAACTGACTATCAACGTGACATATATAATTAACATTATCCCTTATTGATTTCAGGTATCAAATACAATCAACGCGTTGGGTAAAGAAATCAAAACGAGGTTAGAAGCGCATGGATGCATCGTAAGCGTCCCAAGTGACAAGAGCAAAGCGGGTGCGGGAGTGGAGGAAGGCAAAGTGGACGCGTTAGTGGTGGTGGGGGAGGATGCCAGCACCGACAGCTTAGACGGAATGGCCGATCTAGTGACGAGAGATGTTTATGATAATTTAAAGGTAAAATGAAGTTTCACTCAGTCTCTACACTATACGTAAACATCGGAATATTTATAGTAAGACCTAAAGATGGCAGACAACATAACAAAGAGTGTAGTATATTTAAGAGGTATTACCGCACATCGATAAAACTTTATCACTATCGATTTAGCCTATTTAGCCAGAATACGATACAATTTTGTCGACCTCTTGTTGTTATTTTGTCTGGCGACTTGATAAATAAACATAATTTTATAAACGACCAAAGATTACGCGACACCACATGACAAACTCAAAAATTCAAGTCAGCGTCAGCGTAGTCTGTAACATTTTTGTTCTTGTAATAACAAATTGTGGATGTTACATATTATTTTCTGCTGACTGTACACAGCACGTGTAAGGTGTACGTTGTTATAGGAACGTGGTAGTAATTAGTAACCCTTCATCGCAGTTTTCCTCAACCTACCTTTTTACGTGCAATTTTCTCATGGATAGACCATCGTCATAATTGCATGTCATCAATAAACTAGTGATGCAACTATACACTTAGTACCTACTTGACGAATACGGATAATCCGACTATTATTTAGCGAATGCGAATTCGTGTAATTACAATCTTTATATAAAGGTAATGAATATCCACTAATACATATATTCAATAATCATCTCTCTCTCTCTCTCTCTCTCTCTCCCTCCCTCTCTCTCGTTCCTCATTTCTGATGATCGTGGCCACCATCAGGGTTGCATCTGCAGCGGATAGAATTCAATCATCATATAACAAGTAAATTTTATAAGTCGTAATTCCCTTGTAATTTTTGAAGATATTTTTTTATAAAACACGTTAAGGGTGGTTTTAAAAATCAAAGTTTGGTATATTGCTATCTACTGTTCTACGAATACATATATGGGTATCCGTATACGTACGTGGCATCACTACAATACATTCATCATCCCAAATGACTCATTAGTTTTCCGCTAATAGGTAAGATGTATCAGAATTACTGGTTGTTCCATTAGATGTTACTGCAAAGTTGACTATGACATTAAATTTATTCCATTGCTGCAGGAAAACTCACTGTTTTGTCTTTCTTTGTTACGTCTAATACCGCTTGTTGTTTAATGTTTACCTACACTATTTAATTATCTTTTGAATATTGCATTCTGTACTTATTGATATGCATATGTAAAGTCGATAAACGAGAAGTCTCTATGACAGCTCAAATTTACCACGAGAATTCCGGGCTCTGGTTATAAGTAATTTAATTTTAATATAGGCGCACCATTTGGTTAGGTCTGCGATTCTAAAACCTAACCAACTGGGGGTTTACAATGAGGGTCTTTAGAAATCATAAATCCACCAGCTGGCAGCACGATAGCAAGTCTTATTGACAGCAAGTGTTAAAATCCACCAACCATATCACAAAATTGAGACATCCACTGTTTAACCATGATGTTTGGTAGATTTATAATTTCTAAACAGCCTCATTGGGCTCCGTCCCTGGAATCAGCGCCGGATTTCTGCCTAGGCCTACAAGGCGCCTAGGGCCCGGCCAGTCTAGAAGGGCCCCAGCGGTGGACCCTTTATATAAGCCCAAAAGCATGGCTTGTCTTCTCAATACCCAGTGCCTAGGGGCCCTGGATCTCTAAATACAGATCTGCGTGGAATCACCAGTGATGATTCTTATTGCAGGTATTAGAGTCGTTGTCGTCACGCGTGCACCGCGGCGGCTGCGTGGCGTGGGCCTGCGCGGGCGCCACTAGCGACGCCTTCCGCGGCGCCGGCGACGCCTTCGACACTGTTCTACAAGCGAGCGTGCAACATGTCGCTAATAGGTATCTCTCTATTCATCACTATTTATTTAAACTTTGTTGCACAAAAGAAACGTATCGTACTTAATTTGCCAGTTAACCTCAGGGCATAGCAGCGCTTTTTCACGCATCACTTAAGACCTACTGGACCGATTTCCATGAAAATTCGTGACATTTGTGTACCTACAATACAAGTACACTGTAACACTGTAAGTACTAAGGTCAACCGTGGCAATTGACTCAAACGGTGAAGCTACGATTTGCCAGTCTAGCTCTAGGCGCAACAATGTGGGCGTCCCTCAGGGAAGCATACTCGGTCCGCTTTTATTTTTATTGTACATAAATGACCTACCATTAGTGACACGCCACCATTGTACCCTATTTGCTGATGACATTTCAATTGTAATTAAATGCATAAATAAAAACACCTACAATAATGATATAAACCAAACAGTTCATGACATAATACAATGGTTAAAAGACAATAACCTAACAGTAAACCTAAGCAAAACAGCATATATTCAATTTCGTAACAGATTTGGAAACAAGGAGAATATAGCTGTTACTTATGAAGGTCAGAACATTAGTGAATTAGAGGACATAAAATTCTTAGGCATAATAATTGACAGCAACTTGTCATGGAAAAAACATATTGAACACACATGTAGCAAAATAAATCGATATGCCTACGCACTCTGGAGACTGGCTAAAATAACAAACCAGCAAACCGCTCTTAAAGCCTATCATGGGTATGTCGGTTCTATTTTAAGATATGGAATACCACTGTGGGGAAACTCTACAGATATAAATAGAATACTCATAGGGCAAAAACAATGCATACGGGGCATATGCGATGTTAATCCTTTAACGTCTTGTAGGCCCTTATTTAAGAAACTAAACCTCTTAACTGTACCCTCTTTGTACATTTACGAAATTTGTGTGTTCGTAAAAACCAATGCACATTACTTCTGTACAAAGGACAAAGTATGCAACTTTAACACGCGATACGCAAACATGTTGTGCTATCCAAAAACAAAAACCGCTCTGTATCGCAAAAATTGTTTTCCTATGGCTATACGCACATATAACAAGTTGCCTAAAGATCTCAAAGACTTAAGACTGAATAATTTTAAGACTAAATTGTATCAATGGTTAAAAGAAAAGACATTTTATTCAATCAAGGATTATTTTAACAATTAATGTTGACATTTCATTTCATTTCATTTTATATCGATTCACTGTTCAAAATTGTATGCTCCTATATTAACAAAATAATAACTTTGTAATATTTCGTTAATCTACACCTAAATTGAAATTGTATTGTAAAAATATCTCTACCAGTGTCAGCTAACAATATCTTTGAGTTTTGCATGCCAAATTATTGGTTAGATATGACTTGACGCTAACTCATTTCTTACCACCTTTTGTAACCATATCTAAAGCAAATAAATTATTTCATTTCATTTCATTTCATTTCATTTGCGTCTATGGGGGCAAATGCGTCTTTTAAAGATTCCATTAAATCCAAACACTTTAAAACTACCTCTACCCCACCTGCCTGTAGTATACGCTGTACTTCACAGGCAACCCAGGCAGGTAGGGTAGGGGTAGTTTCAAAGAGCTCGGATTTAATGGAATCTATAAAAGACGCTTTTGCGTCCATAGACACAATAGGGATGATGACTGGGTTAAAAATATGTAATTCTATTTAGTCCGTCAGTTAGATTAAGGAAAAATATGGGACACGTATTTTTAGGTTTATCAAAATATTAAAAATCGACAAAGTTATAGATCATCAAACTTCTGGAGTGGGGGCTTGTGACGTCACTCTTGAGTACAATTTGTACTCAAGAGTGACGTCACTCGAAACTTCTAAGCACTCTATCCTCGTCAGTTTTTGTTTGTCAAACAAAACAAAAAATACGTGTACAATATTTTTTCATAATGTAACAGACGGACTAAACAGTTTTTTTTAGTCATCTAGCCTATTACCCCGGTTGACCTTATAACCCTAGTTAAAACATAAGATACTTTTTACTCGACTACGGTAAAGCAAAAGAGAGATATTCAACTTATTTCATGTCCACGAACGAAGGTTACGGATATCCTCTAGTTTTTGAATGTAAGGTTTTAATATATTGTGTTACTATTTCAGTATAGAATGCTCCCCAGTGTGGGTGGGCCGACACCCGAGGGAACTGGCAGCAGAGCGCGTGGTCGCTGCCCTGTTGCCCCGCGCCGCAAGACCATCTTTCTCTATTAGGTAACCGCCAAATCTATAGCAATTAAAATTTCCTTCGTATATTACTATGAGTAGTAGGATGATGCGTGCTATGAGAAGTAGGATGAAAACAGCACTGTAATCAAGTTAACTAAGTCAGCTAACTGAGCCTGTTGTTATTAAGTGTCAATTTATTCGATCGACATTATGTATCTCTTTTGCAAAAAAAAAATAAAAAAATAGTTTATTTTTGCAAGTAGGCCCTCAAGGGCTCTTTTACAAGTCTGAGTCTAAATATGTATGTATTATTTCATTTCTTTTCTTTTGGCGCTTCGGGTAGTGACCTTCTGGTGAGAAGAAGCGCCGGAAGAAACTCACCAGTTTCTCTTTTTTAAAAACAGGTATGACATTATTACATTCTATTTCATTAATACGTTATAATAAACTTATAACTACATTTTCAGAGATGTAAAAGGTCTCTAGGCGTCAAAACAAGACAATTAAAATAATAGAAATAAATTGATAATAAAAATTCATGGAGATGTAAAGAGTCTCCGTTGTCAAAATATTAAGTTTTGGAGGTGTAAAGGACCTCCAAACGTCAAAATATAAAATAGGAATGTTTATACTAAATATATTACAGAAATGAAAATATTCTGCAACTCACACGATATAACTTAAATGATAATTTATGCTTCGTATCAGTATTGTTTTGTGGTAATAAAATTTACTAGAGCCATATTTCATTAAAGGGACAAATCACCACATAAGTTTTAATTGCCAACAAGGCCTCGTCAAGTGGGTACAACTTTGAATCAAACCGTAGCTGGATCAAGTTTCCATTGCATTGGCAGCGTTGCCACGCTGTATAGCTAATGAAATTCGTTGCACCAGAGATACGGCGCGTGGATCACCGCCCCAATTACCCCCGACACCCGATGATTGGTCACCGACTGCGGTGACCCAATTCCTTGACAAACGCCTTTGCCTCCACACCCTAAGATCCCGAAGTCTCCACAGCCACTGGCACAAAATCGTACATAAGGCACTTTACGACAATAATAGTACATTGCACAACTAGGGTGGTAATACAAATAAATAAGGGCCGAGATCGCAGAAGTTTGCGGCCCGAGCCGCAAGCGAGGGACGTAAATATGCGATCGAGGGCTTTCTTTATTACCTCCCGTGTTGTGTACATCATTTTATGTCTACACTTGGCCCGAAAGCGGCTGCGCGTACGGAAAAAGTCACTTTATGGCCAAGTGTGGCATAAATAGTATTTCTAAGTTAGTGATCACAAAGTCAGTGACACAGGCGGTTCTAACTCCTAGTTGAAATTATTTTATTAAAAGTTCATTCGCATTAAAACAAAACAGGTGCATGTAATTAATGCGAATAAGAGCATGATGTGACCTATCTACTTATGAATTACTATTGATTCTAATCTTTTAGTTTTCGATAGCTCCGCTCATGTCTTGAACCACGCGTCAATCCACTTTCACCATAATATGATCCAATTTGTAAGTTACAATGGCAATTACAGCTGTATGCACTGCCTTTGTAAGTTAAACGTTAATTTATAGAATTTGAAAATAACGTATCGCTAGAGATAGTTAGGTACCGCGGAATTGACACTGCCACACTGGTGACGGATTTCAATGAGGCATTTAAAGGGTCAACAATTCTTAGTACTTGGTGTGGTACGAGAAGTTTTAGAATTTAATTTCCAGTTTTAATTGAATGTAACGTATTTTATGTCACACCTGGCCATAAAGTGGCTTTTGCCGCACGCTACGCATACGGAAAAAGCCGCTTTGGCCAAGTGTAGACATAAAAGTGTCCGTCAAGATAGCGTACACCGTAAAGATATTCAGAATCTGATGCAGCCAATAAATAGTACCCAAATAGTACCGACGAAATACCTAGGTGAAAAAAATAGTACCCTTAAACTTTTCGAAATATAAGGCCTGTTCACGGTGTACGCTACCGGGCGTCAAGCTGGCGTACACCGTTTGTATCTCTGGAACGGCTTCGTTTTTGGAAACGATTTATATCTCAAAAAATAGTACCCAAATAGTACCCTAGGGCCCTAAAATTTTATTTCTCTAGCTATCGTAGAAGCCGAGATATTCCATAACTTAACGGTGTACAAAATTTCACACCGTCAAGCTGGCGTACCCGGGAATTCCTTATAGAAGGAGCTCACTATATCTCGGCTTCTACGATAGCTAGAGAAATAAAATTTTAGGGCCTTAGGGTACTATTTGGGTACTATTTTTTGAGATATAAAGCGTTTCCAAAAACAAAGCCGTTCCAGAGATACAAACGGTGTACGCCAGCTTGACGCCGGTAGCGTACACCGTGAACAGGCCTTATATTTCGAAAAGTTTAAGGGTACTATTTTTTTCACCTAGGTATTTCGTCGGTACTATTTGGGTACTATTTATTGGCTGCATCAGATTCTGAATATCTTTACGGTGTACGCTATCTTGACGGACACACATAAAATTATGTACACAACACGGGAGGTAATAAAGAAAGCCCTCGATCGCATATTTACGTCCCTCGCTTGCAGCTCGGGCCGCAAACATCTGCGATCTCGGCCCTTCTTTGTTTTACCACCCTAGTTGTGTAATGTACTATTACATCACTACTAACGCCATCTAGTGACGAGTAGACACCAAGAATTCATTATGGTATGAAAATGAATACTTTGTTTTGTTTCAGAAATGCTGCGCACAAAATCACAGAGTACCTCGGTAGATGGCTCAAGAATCTAGCATAAAAATATAGCATTTATATTTATATATTTACGAAAATATTTTGTTTCTGAAGTTACCTTAGCCATCCATCTCCGAAGCCATAATGATTTAGAAATGATACCCGCCTGTATACTGGCTTCAAAATTAATAATTATTATATAATATTGTCCGCGATTATCACTCATTGTAAAATTTGTAATAAAACAATTTAAACGGATTAAATCGCGTATATATTAGTTCATTTTTTTTACTTCCCGGCGATTCGTAACCCTTTTAAGCGTTCACAATTTTTTTTACGTCACCTCAGGCTGAATGTGGCACTTTTCTGCTCGCTACGCGAAGAGAACATTCCACTTACTGGCTAGGGGAAGACGTAAAATTATGTACACACCACGGTTGATAATAAAGAAAGCCCCAGGCATCTTTATTGCTCTACCCTACGGGTCGAACCACAAACAGTAGCCTCGGGACAGCGATGTTGCAACGCACAATTTGGCTACCCTGCCCTACCTGCCTGGCTGCTGGCCCTGCGCTAGTATATCTTTAGCTAGAGTTTTATTGGTTTTCGTAATGTTTCATGTAAATAAAAAGAAATGGGTATTTTTTAAGTTTTTAATAAAATTATGAAATATAAGCGTTTCTCTTTCATTTTTTTTTCATTTCTAAAGAGGTCTCCCTATGTAGGTCTACAAAAGTTAATTAGGTCCTAGTTTTATAATTAAAACTGCACGTTAGATGAATTTATGAATGATAAATAACACGTATTAAGAATCAAGTGCACATGGTATTTCAAAGTTTTATAATATTATTACGTGCACAATAATGCCGTTATTGAACGTAATTGAAAGTAATTAAACGCCAAATGTTAAGAAATGGTTTTCCGTGTTAAAAATAGTTGCTGCATGACTTCGTTCATTTGCCGGAAACGGCGGAAACCCAAAATCCAAAAACAATTGCAAGTTTCTTTTTGGCGGTTTTTTATAATGTTGACACCTATGATGATTTCCGGTTTGTAATGATCACGTTTGAGAAATAATTTAAAACGCTCTAAAGTTTATTTTTATTTTGTCTTAATGCCTATTAAATACGAATTACTTATAGTACTTTTTATTTAAGGTTTGATTGCAGAAATTGGTTCCATTCAACATCGATTCAGGGACCGTTTTCGTTACGATATAAGCGGTACGGTACCGCTATAGAATATCGGTACCGTAATGATATAAAGGTAGACTATACCGGTTGAAATATTTTGTTACTGTACCGCTTTATACCGGTACGTACCGCTAATGTTGAAAGCGGTACTTATACCTTTATTATTACGGTACCCAACCTATATTTTTTCAGTACCGAAATTTTTCGCTCGCATATTGTGGCTTTCCATAAGAAAAGGGACCTTATGGCAGTTTCTAGTTACGGAGATATGGACGTTTTTGTGAAATCCTTCAAAATCATCATTTTTTTCTTTTATGCAAAATTGTAAAATATAGGAATAGACGTGTATTTGTAGCTTCGTTTCACTGCTGTACGTTAATTTTTTTTATTTAAGAATTGGGTTCAATGTTTAGGAGAAAAGGGTCCTTATGGCAGACTTCATACAAAAATGTTAAATCTATTGATAAAATTGTTTAATAAAGTTGCAACTTTTGCTTATTTGTATTTCTTTTTTATACCACGACGGTGGCAAACAAGCACGCGGCCTGCATAATGGTAAGCAAAATTTTCAAAATGATCCCAGAAACTTGAAAATTTGGAAGGAAAGGGTTTGGGGGCCACAGATTCGGAATTAAAAAAAATTGAAAATAAAAATAAATACATTTGTATGTCGTTTTTTTAAAGCTTATTAAGGAAAAAAATTTAAACATTTTTTAAAAAGTGTTTTTGGCAAATCGTATAACTTTTTGACCATTTTAGAAAAACCTTGTTTTTTTTTCAAAAATTACACAAAAAAAACACTGGCGAATGCCTATCATTTTTGAACATTTTAGAAAAAGTTTTTTAGTTTTTTTTTTTGGATGTTTCTACAATTTTAGATCACTTTGTCATGTTTAAAAACCTTTTCAGAAAAAGATTTATACACATTTTTTTTTAAACATGAAAACGTGTTTTTGGTGAATCGTAAAACTTTTTGACCATTTTAGAAAAACCTTGACTTTTGTTCACAAATTTTACAAAAATTAAAAAAAAAACACTTTCTGGCGAATGCCTATAATTTTTGACCGTTTTAGAAAAAGGTTTTAATTTTTTTTTCGAAATACTTACGAAAAAGGTTAGTTTTTTGGCGGTTTCTATAATTTTTGACCACTTAAGAAAAATAATCCTTTTAATTTTTTTTCAAAAGTTCAACAAAAACAAAAAACTTTTTTTGGCGAATCCTATCCTACCATTATGATTTTTTTTATAAAACTCGGTAATTTTTGGTTTTATAGAAAAGTCGTCCATACAAAACACATTTATTTTAGCGTATTTTATATGATAGCATCACAAAGCATAGGTCATCATAACACCATGGTGTGAATTATTCAACATAGTGTTATAATTATGAGAATAACTCTTAATTGACCAAGATTTGAAGTAAATTTCTATAAACCTTTTTTCTTCGGTATTCTGTTTTAATACAAGTTTAGTAAATAAATAATGTTAATATCGTGCGTGCCATACTGTAATTATCAATAAGTTTTACGTGTGATTGGTCATAAGGTCATAATATCCCATACATTTGGGAAAAGGGACCTTATGACTAATCACTTAAATTCAACAACGTTATTTGAGAATTACTCTTAATTGATCAAGATTTGAAGTAAATTTCTAATAAACTTTTTTCTTTAGTTTTCTGTTTTAATACAAGATTAGTAAATAAATAATTTAAATATCGTGCCATACTGTAATTTTCAATAATTTTTGCTCATGGCTGGTCATGAGGTCCCTTTTCCAAATGTATGGGAGTAAATTTGTGATTTTTACGTAACTTCAATGGTTTACAAATAAAAAAATAAGACTTGTAGAATAATAATGACACTTTTGTGATACTTGTGTAGACTGATTAAATATGATTTAGAACTCACTATACGAAAATTGTGAATATTATAGGGATGATGAAAAATATAATAAAAATGACATTTTAAATAAATAAAAATCGTTTATTTCAGACGTTAAACATCCATTTTTTTTGGTTAGTAGCAAAAGTTTTAATAAAAATAAAAATATTTCGTTAACTATGTGATTGTATTTCTATCCCAAAATGTAAATTCAAATATCTTCAACTACATTATATACAATGATTCAGATTACAATATATTAAAGAACAGGCCGATTTTTTTTTTAATTTTATTCTCATGAGCGACTTCCTCTAATCAAAGGCTGATTTTTCACGACCTGGAAGTCACATTAAAAAAACCATTACTGATTTCCAAAGAAAAACAGCTTGAGATACATAATCAATCATCATCTTCATAACTTCCATAATTTGTTTTATTTCTGTTTTTTACCTTTTTTGTTTTTAGTTTGTGTTTATTGTTATTTTTCATTTATTTTTTATTTCTTTAATTTTTTTGTTTTTATTTTGTATTATTAATTTATTTGTTTTTAGTTTGTGTTGATTGTTATTTAATGTTTTTATCTTTAATTTTTTTAGTATATGTTGTTTAGGTATTTTTTAAAAACAAATTAAAGTAAAAAAACAGAAAATACCTAATCATCACAAACTAAAATAAAAAAATAAAATAGTTTATTTTTGCAAGTAGGCCCTCAAGGACTCTTTTACAAGTCTGAGTCTAAATATGTATGTATTATTTCATTTCTTTTCTTTTGGCGCTTCGGGTAGTGACCTTCTGGTGAGAAGAAGCGCCGGAAGAAACTCACCAGTTTCTCTTTTTTAAAAACAGGAATGACATTATTACATTCTACTTCATTAATACGTTATAATAAACTTATAACTACATTTTCAGAGATGTAAAAGGTCTCTAGGCGTCAAAACAAGACAATTAAAATAATAGAAATAAATTGATAATAAAAATTCATGGAGATGTAAAGAGTCTCCGTTGTCAAAATATTAAGTTTTGGAGGTGTAAAGGACCTCCAAACGTTAAAATATAAAATAGGAATGTTTATACTAAATATATTACAGAAATGAAAATATTCTGCAACTCACACGATATAACTTAAAAACTAAATTAAAATAAAATGAATACAGTTTTTTCTTAGAGATGTATATGGTCTCTAAGTGTCAAAACAGTTGACAAGTTCAAAAACAGAAAAAAATCAACGAAAGAGACATTATATTAAAATGTAGTTATTTCCAGTTGCAGTTAATCCCAAGGTGCTTCATCATTCATGTAGTCTTGTGTGCTGTAATAAGCTTTGGACATGAGTTTACGCTTTACACAATTCTTAAATTTGCTAACAGATAATTCAGTTATGTTTCTTGGCAGTTTATTATAAAACCTTACACAATTACCCATGAATGATGTTTTTATTTTATGGAGCCGAGTGGTGGGCACTGCGAGCTTAAGTTTATTTCTAGTATTAATATTATGTATGTCACAATTCTTCTTAAAATTCATGATATTCTTATGTACATACATAATATTCTCATAGATGTATTGACAATGCAATGTCATTACATTAATGTCCTTAAACTTATCTCTAAGTGAGTCTCGATAGTTCATCTTATATATCGCTCGAATAGCCCTCTTCTGCAGAACAAATATAGTATTAAGCTCTGAAGCGCTAGCACTGCCCCACAGTAGAATACCATACGACATAATACTGTGGAAGTAACTAAAATATACTAATCGAGCTGTTTTGATGTCTGTTAATTGTCGGATCTTGTTGACTGCAAAAGCTGCAGAACTAAGTCTATTCGAGAGATTAGCAATATGGGGACCCCACTGGAGTTTATGATCCAATGTTATACCTAGAAAAACTGTACTATCAACTAGTTCCAATTCCTGACACACACAATGACACTTGCTTGCTCGCGATTTATGTTACGCGTGATAAAGTTAATACATTTAGTCTTTCTTTCATTTAAGAGTAAATTGTTAACATTGAACCAATTTACTACTTTAGAGATAGCATTGTTTACATCGTTGTAAGCTTGCTCCTGTCGCTTAACTTTGAAGATAAGTGAGGTGTCATCTGCAAACAATACTATATCATGGTGGGTCTTTACGAGGTATGGCAAGTCATTTATGTAAATAAGGAACAGGAATGGTCCCAATATTGAACCCTGCGGTACATCCATCGAGACCAGTGACCCTGGTGAGTGCTGTCCATTCACGTCAACCCTTTGTATTCTACCTTGTAAGTACGACTTAAATAAATTCAGTGCCGATTCTCTAACTCCATAGTAGTGCAGCTTCCCGATCAATGTTTCATGACAAACGCAATCAAATGCCTTGAATAAATCACAGAAGATACCTAAAGCATCACATGACTCCTCCCAGGCATCGAAAATATGTTTAATTAGCTCAACACCAGCGTCGGTTGTCGAGCGACCCCGAGTAAAACCAAATTGCTTATTATGCATTAAGTTATTTGTATTAAAATGTTTCATTAATTGGGACAAAACTAATTTCTCGAAAATTTTACTGAAAGTTGGTAGCACAGATATTGGTCTAAAGTTAGTGGGGTCAGTAGTGCTACCTGATTTAAATAAAGGTGTTATTTTACTATATTTCATTAGATCAGGAAACTCACCGCAATCAACACAGTTATTAAACACGACTACCAAGTCAGGCGCTATGATTTCTATTAGGGATTTAACAGCATGGACAGAGACTCCCCAAAGGTCACTAGTTTTTTTAACATTAATTGATTTAAACGCCTTTACTACATCCGAGGTACTGACATGTTCAAAATGAAAGTATTTACTACATTCTGGGGCGTTGTCTTTTAACAGCGTGACGGCAGACGAAGGTGATGAATTTAAATGCTTAGTTGTGGATACTGGTATCTCGGTAAAAAACTTTTCAAATTCTGTTGCTACTTCTAAATTGGAATCTACAATTTTGCCATCAATTTTTAGTTTAAGATCGTTTACTGTGTGCTTCGATCGACACTAAAACAAACGACACTAAAAACAAATATAAGGTAAAAAAACAAATAAAAGAAAAAATAGCAATCAACGCAAACTTAACTACTAATACAAATACTAATAAAAATAAAATAAATAAACAAACAAACAAAAAATACCTAATCAGCAGAAACTTAAAACAAAACTAAGGTATAAAAAAAAAACAAAACAATACAAAAGAAAACAAATAAAAGGTAAAAAAAACAAAAAATAACAATCAACACAAACTAAAAACCAAAAGGTAGAAAATTTTAAAATATAACAAAAAAATTAAAAACACCAAATGAAAGAAAACAGTAACTCAAAATTAAAACAAACAAGGTACAAAAAAAACAAATTTAAGATAATAAATATAAAACGTACCTAATCAACACAAACTAAAAACAAAAACAGGTAGAAAATACAAAGTAAATCCAGTACATCTAACATAAAAAAGCATAAAATACCTAATCAACACTAACTAAAAACAAGAATAAGATAAAAAAACAAATAAAAGAAGAAAAAAAAAACAAAAAATAACAATCAACGCAAACTTACAACAAAAATAGGTAAAAAAAACAATAAAATACAAAAATAACACAAATTAAAGATAAAAAAGACAAAAACACCTAATCCACACAAACTTAAAACAAAAATAAGGTAAAAAAACAAATAAAAGAAAAAAAAAACAAAAAATTACAATCAACGCAAACTTTAAACAAAAAATGTAAAAAAACCAAAAAAAATAAAACAAGTTAAAGATAAAAAAAACACCTAATCCACACAAAGTAAAAACAAAAAAGGTATAAAATACAAAATAAAACACATTAAAGATAAAAAAACATAAAATACCTAATCAACACAAACTAAAAACAAAAAATAAGGTAAAAAAAAAACAAATAAAAGAAAAAAAATAGCAATCAACGCAAACTTAAAACAAAAAAGGTAAAAAATACAAAGTAAAACAAACCAAAGATAAAAAACAAACAAGAAATACCTAATCAACTCAAATTAAAAACAAATAAGGTAAAAAATACAAAAATAAAACAAATTAAAGTGTTCGGGGAAGACCTATGTTTAGTAGTGAACGTCTTAACGTTGAAATGATAATGATGCTCAAAGCTAAAGACGACGCGATTGAAACTTGACGACGCGACGACGCTCGGCGCACACACATAAACCTCAAACGGTACCTTTTTAAAACGGTTAAGGTTACCGAAAAAAAATTACGGTACCGTTCAATTTCGATACCGTTTCATTTCGGTTGCGCTACCGAAATCATACCGAAACAAACGGTATGACGTCATACCGCTTTAAAACGCTACCTTCATTTTTCGGTTATATGCAGTCCCTGCATCGATTTGTAATTTGGATATTTATTAATACGTAGGAGTGTTTGAGACACATAATAAAACTGATAAATAAACCTTTAGTCTCGGATGCCATATTGTTTTTTGTGTGGCCACACAGATTTCGAACTGTCATTTTAGTTGTCACGAAATGGAGTGCGATTAGGACGTGTTCGTAATAAATAATTAAACATCCTTTTTATTTACTTGTAATGCTCTCAGCACTTCAATAGTAATACCAAACATTGCTTTCTATTATGTTCATTTCGTGCAAAGTTTTGTTCGACCTAAATTTGCTGCGGAAATATGGAAGAGGTGAGTTCGTAGGTTACCATATTTTCATTGTGTGTTAACAACACGATCCAGCGTCGTTGTTGCATGGTTATTTTGCAATCGCGTTGTTGCAGGAACTTAACGAAAATGATTTGGAGGAGCGGCTGTATGCTATGATACATCATGTAGACGGGACGCAGGATGAAAACACTGAGCCGAGCGAGAATGTGCCGCGTGTGGAGGAGGCCCCGCGGAGCACCGTGAGGCGCTACTGGCGCACCAGTCACAACAGCGCTTACCAAAAAGTAAACACGCCTAAAGACGCTCCCACCAACAAGACCACACCTGCAAATGTCAACAAAAATACACCCGCACATGTAAACAAAAACACGCCTGCGCCCATAAACAGAAACCATGCAGCCGCGACCATAACCACCGACCCCAAGCCGAAGGAGGAGAAAAACGCACCCAACTCGCCAGCATCTACTGCCCTGGCTGTACTACAGTGCACAGCACCACAGAATTTTGTGAAGACGGTTGAAATATTAGAAATCGATGAAGTACCAAACGTTTTTGAACTGGAATCGAGCGATGAGGATGAAGTTATTGAAGTGGCCCTTCCGCCAAAACCTACCATTACCATTGAGAGCTCCGATGAAGATGAACTGATTGCCCAAAATGATAAGGCAAATAGTAAAGCCTCTAAAAAAAACAAGTCACCAAATAAAAATAATAGAGATGTGTCAGCTAGCCCGGTCCCTTCAGTTGTCTCCTCCATGTCCGACGAGTTCATCCGTGGGGACTGCATAGCTCTCAACATATCCTCTGCCCAACCTGACAACCATTTTGATTTCAGTCTGCACGGCTCAGACCTTCTTGGAGATGGCACCCCCTCCAAGAAAAAGAAGAAGAAAAAATCTAAAGATCGGGTCACATCAACCCCGATTGCAGAAGCTACACAGGAACCACAAACCATAGATAACATTTTTGCCACACCAAAGAGTAAAGCGAAAAACAAAAAAACTAAGACTAAGTCTTATGCTGTGTCTGAGAAAATCATTCCAAATGCCGATGTGTATGATTCTGACAGCAATCAGTCAGTTATAGACATAACTAAAAATCATGATGCTTATATTGTTACCGAGAAAAGTTTTCCAAGTGCGGATGTCTATGAATCAGACTCAAGTGTTGCTGATTGCATCAGGGATCCTGTATCCAACCGTAAACAGCCAGCTCAACTGAGCAAATCAAATGACAATGATAGTTCCGACAACAACATGTGTATGAAACTGACCGATATCACACCGCCTAAAAATGTAACAGACAAGACCGTTGTTGTTGACTTGACAAATGATTTCGTTACATTGGATGAAACCCACATTGTAGAGAACATTGTCATGGGTAATGTATCTGGATACTCAGATGTACATGAATATGGAGATAGCAGTCTCATAGATACAGCAACAGCACCAAAGGAACTTGGCAGGTTCTGTTCAACAAAGGTTCCACAAATACTGTACGAAGACCTTGATTTCGACAATCTAAAGGGAAAGGATAAAGTCTGCAAGCGCAGGCGGTACTCGCTGACCACCTTGCGAGCTGAAATGGAGAAGTTTTACAATGAGAGCTGGGGTGGGGAGAATTTCAACCATCAGGAGATTCAGAAGAACATGTCACGTGAGTATTTCTTTATGTAAACATGTATGGCTAGTAGGGATGTAACGATACACAGTTTTGCCGATACGATACCGATATATAGTAGTTAATATCGGCGATACCGATACCGATATCTTAGCTAAATAATGAAGTATGAATTTCAAATATTTTTATGTCCTTATTATAACTAATGGCAATGACTACTGGTTATATTTACCAGAGAGTCAACCTTGAAAGTGTAAAGTAAAAATAATAAATTGTCAACTCAAAATTCTTTTTTTTTATTAAGAACCAAAGATTTAATTAACATAGTAATTATCATTGCACAAGGTAATAGAATAGACCAATACATAAATTAAGTCAGAAATTGAAATTACTTTTTGCAGATTTTTTTCATACAGCAAATTCTTCAAATATCGGTTGTATAATATCGGCGATACCGATATATCGGTGATACCGATATATCGGTATCGGTATCGTTACATCCCTAAAGGCTAGTATCAAAATTTGCTAGGTTGTTGCATAGTGTACAGATATGAACTTTTCAGGTTGACAATCATATTGTTAACTATAAGTTTACTTGGCGTAAGGGAAATTGCTTTGCTTGTCCCTTACTCCGATTGAACCTACCCTACAGTCAACAACATGTTTTTTTTTTTGAGTAATGAATTCGTAGTTATAGTTCCTAGGCTTGCCAATGAGGTTGGTGTCATTTTTGGGAAAGTAGCATATTGTCAATATTTTTACTGTTTTTCTATACTTGATTTGACATTTGTAGTATGTAAAAACTAGTCTTGAAACAGAATATTCTGTAGTAGGTTTTCTCTAACAACCCATCATTAATCGGGACTTCCTAATGAGTCCCATTTACTAATTGAAATTGGTGTTAATTCACCATTACTTAATTGTTGTGACAAATGATAAGGAGTAGTAACATAGTTTTTGAACTACATATATGTAATACCAAACAATTTTTCTTAAAGATTCTATACACTGTTTCCCATAAAAATTCTGTGATATTTTTGTACATGGCTTAAGCTGTGTGTATCAATATTATTTTTCAGTATTTAAATTGGATTTGCTGTCATGTATCATGCATGATTCGCATTTTCAGACGTAAACTTGCGAAAAACTAGCCCGTGTAAACCGGGACCGGGAAAAGTCTGAATATATGTATTACTTATTGGTCTGCCTTAAATCCTTCCTTTCATTAAAGCCTTCCTGGCTCCACTCAATTTGTTTGACACTGGATTATCTTAATAAGTCCCCGCGTAATTCATAAATCATATACAATACAATACAATTAGGAATGTAACGATACACAGTTTTGCCGATACGATACCGATACCGATATATAGTAGTTAATATCGGCGATACCGATACCGATATCTTAGCTAAATAATGAAGTATAAACTTCAGATATTTGTATGTCCTTATTATAACTAATGGCTATGACTAACTGGCTATATATACCAGAGAGTCAACCTTGAAAGTGTAAAGTAAAAATAAATAAATTGTCAACTCAAAATTCAAAATTTATTTTTATTAAGAACCAAAGATTTAATTAACATAGTAATTATCATTGCACAAGGTAATAGACCAATACATAAATGAAGTCAGAAATTGAAATTACTTTTTGCAGATTTGTTTTGATACAGCAAATTCTTTTCGCGTTCTTCAAATATCGGTTGTGTAATATCGGCTGTGTAATATCGGCGATACCGATATATCGGTATCGTTACATCCCTAAATACAATCGTACTTTATTGCACACCAAAAGAAAAATTACAATGCAAACTTATATAAAAACAATAGGCGGTCATACACCTATGCGGTACAAATACAAAACGAGTTTTGAACTTTTATTGAATGATTTCTATGCCAAAAACACAAAATCAAGAATGAGACTTATACAGCTATACCCCCAAACCCCCATTTACAAGGAATTTATAATCCTACTATGGCCTCGTTCACATAGATGTGGGCGACTTCGGTTCTCAAGTTTATTTGTACGGTGTATGAACCAATAAAAGTTAAAAATAACACAGTGGCATTACTATTTCAGGAGACAAGAGTTTGTGGGTGATCGACCCGAAGGACCGGATGCCGAATCCACCGAAGAGGAGAGTCACGTAAGTATTGTATTGAGAAAATTTGTATTAAGTTAAACAAAACCCGCCCACAGCTTCTGGCGGCCACCAATGGACCAGTGGCCGCCACTAAACCAATGTGCGGAAGCTCTTAAAACTTGAAGCCATTCCTCAGCAAATTTTTAATCATAGCGCCTCTGTTCTCTTCAGCTGCAACTACTGCAACCGCGTCGGGCACCGCGACGACACGTGCCGCCTGAAGCCGCCGGTGTGCTACATGTGCGGCCACACCGGCCACTACGAGCCGCGCTGCCCGAGGAAGATCTGCATCAATGTGAGTGCCACACATACACACTATCTGTGGGGAGGGTCACAGCGGCTACTGCTGAGTCCCAACCACAGACCACCTCAATACCAAAGTATAAAGACAGACAAGTAGTCAAACTTCGGCCATTTAGAGCCTTATCACACTTGCGATATGCGTGCGAGCTGCGGGCGAGTTACAAGCGAAGTTACATACAAATGTCGCTCGCGTTGTATGGAAACTCGCCCGCAAATCGCAAGTGTGATAAGACCCTTAGGAGCGCGCGATACATATTCAAGGTCGCAGACAGTGCGGTCCAGGGCCGCGCCGCTCATGTGTGCGAAGTGTGCAGTGCACACAGGCGCCAAGGCAATAGCGGCGCCGAAAGTCGAAACACGACGACAATAAAGAGGTGCTTCATAGGTTTCTTACACAGGCGCTGCCGGGGGTCGGCGCGGCCCTGGTGCGGTCCGTACTGGCATCTTACGCATTCGTAAAACTTTTCTTGTAGTACGTTCACTTCGCATACACATACAAGCTGCGCAATGTACTTATTGTAGGAAAAAAAAATGCTATATTATACTGTGCACATCATCGAAATATAATGTATGGAAAGATAACGTAACAAAACTGACGTTGAAATTTTCCCCACAGCGCCCAGTTTTTAAAATCAATACGTCTTATGTATCAAGTGGTATTGATGACCAACTTAATGTTTACTATATGCGAGTCTAAAATCATAAAAAAATATTAGTATTAAGTTTGAGAAGCTTGAGACGTAAGAATTTAATTTGCCGCTGTAGTTTTTTCTTCAGTACTAACAAGGACCATTAAAACAAGAGAACTGTCATTCTCCATACAAAAAGCTGTTCCCCGAATTTACAACGCCATCTATGTATAAGCTTGGTAAAAGAATTATATTATTTACAATGATTCAACCTTGCAAACGTGACACAGTATTTAAATGTTAGAATTTATTTATTATTAGCTGTTTACGAACTAATTGTTACTATACTATGTTTCTTTGTTTAATTATAACATCGTTAAATGTTTAGTTTTTTAGCGCCATCTAGTTTTTGCCCGGAAATCCCCTAGCGGTCGGGTTACAATCCAAAGTATGGAGAATGACAGTCCTCTTGTTTTAATGGTCCTTGGTACTAAGTACTGCCTCCGCCCCGTTATTACGTATTCCGTGGGGCCGATTTTGAGCGTCAGTTACGCTTCCATACTTATTATAGTTCGATGGTGCTCGTCAGCCACGACTGTTGCTAGTGTCGGGCACCCCGGCAAGCAGGTGTGTAAGAATAGGTTGACAGGACGGGCAAAATGCCATGGGCCCCCGACCAGAAGGGGCCCCACCCGAGAGGACCGTGAGGCCAATATGGTTACTCCAATGACTCCAATGACTTCTGCTCCGAAGTTTGTATTTTACATCAAAGCAGGAGCACGATACTAACCTTGAAATCCATTTGTCAAATTCGATTTATTATAAAAAATAATAACCGGTAATACGAAAGACGAAGCACATCACTACGGCTGTCCGCGAAACGTCAAAGGCCTTACTCTAAAAACCTGTAAATATTTTCAACCTCTGTTCTATCCACTTTCCGTAATTTATTGCAATAAATCATTAACTAATAGGCTGCTAGACTCGTATCAAATTTGGTGTAATAAATAATTATTTTCTGTAGTATTTATTTAAGAAATCAATATTTTTCGATTAGGTACGGTTTATTAAAAGTGTTTGATGGCTACATAATTTTAATTGAAAATTTGTCTTATTTTTTTATTTTGAACTCTGAAAACGGTGTCGGCCTTGATATGATTTTATAGGATCTTGATCTAACTTCATGTCGAATCTTATACGAGTAAAACTCGCCATGTAGCTTTGCTTTGCTGTGACATTGACATAAGTGACTTGGTGGTTTTTTGAGGTTGTGATCGTTATCGTTTCGTTTTGATTGATTACTATTAGCATTCCCCATGAACGCTAGATAAATGTCTTACGTTTGTTTTCGGTTTGGATGACGTCACACCACAGATAATCTAAAGACTAACATAGCTAGATCGTTTTCGTCCGGTTACGAAAGTTAAAATTTTTAAATTATAATATTGCGGTTTTCTAGGTCTTAAAAAATAGGGTAATATTTTTTTCCGTTAGTTAGATAATAATTAATAATATAACACTAACCTTGAAAAGGGATCAAATAGCCTATTGTAACGTGTTACAACTGTTTTCACGCACGAAGTACAGTGACGTGGTGCAACCGTTGCTCAACCATAGCAACATGCCGATGTTAATAAATTTCATAATTTTGCCGTACGTATTGGTTCTTTATATGTGACCATAGTAACGACACTGTACAAGATAATACACGGTGAAATTACGAACGGGGTCTCGTGGTTCATGAAGCGCTGTGTCTGACCGTACACCTTTCATAAATTCCTATTTTTTAAACGTTACGATAACAATCTTAATCTTATGAAACTGTATAATTTCAGTGTGGTTCACCGAACTTCATGTACTCGACAATGTGCCGCAACTGCTCGTCGTGGCGGCAGCTCCAGTGCGCCGAGTGCGGCCAGCCGGGACACCCCGCGTCCCACTGTCCCGACACCTGGCGCCGCTACCACAACACGGTGAGTTACTATACCGACGCAACTGCACCGGGACAATACCTAACTTTATGTATTCGACTATGTGCCGCAACTGCTCGTCGTGGCAGCAGCTCCAGTGTGCCGGGTGCGGCCAGCCGGGACACCCCGCGTCCCACTGTCCCGACACCTGGCGCCGCTACCACAACACGGTGAGTTACTATACCGACGCAACTGGACCGGGACAATACCTAACTTTATGTATTCGACAATGTGCCGCAACTGCTCGTCGTGGCAGCAGCTCCAGTGCGCCGGGTGCATACCATAACATATTTGACCTTGTTAGTATAGGCTGTCACATTTAGTTTGTGTGAATTTATATTCTTATGAGAAAATAAAGATCTTTGAACCTAATAAATGTTATGCCACACCTGGCCATAAAGTGGCTTCTACCGCACGCTACGCGAAAAAACCCTTTCTGGCCAAGTGTCGACTTAAAATGATGTACACAACACGGGAGGTAATAAAGAAGGCCATCCTAATTGTGTAATGTACTATTCTTTATATTATTTTTATTTAGCTTTTATATTTCCTTAAATCTACATTGTACAGTAAGCTCAAATTTGCTATCAAACTGATTGTAAACATCTTATTACAGATCGACGAGAACATGCCACTGGAGAGGTGCCCGGGGAAGCCCCAATACCAGCTCCAGTGCAGCGGCTGTGCTCGCCGCGGGCACCTCGCCCACGCCTGTCGCTCCTTCATGCCTCTCTGTTCGTTACCCGTCAACTCCCCCCGCGTCGCCCGCTACTGGTGCCTCTACCCCCCCACCCGGCCCGACTCCACACCCCTCACCCCCGCGACCCCACCGAGAACCGACAAGAAACGCCCCTCCAAGTCACCAGCCCACGAGACCCACGTCAACAAGAAGAGGACTTCCGAAAGCGAGGGCCGGACCGAGAAGCAGAGGAATTCTCAGAGCAATTCCAATCTCAAGGTGGCCAACGTTGACAGGGCTTTGGAGGCGCCGGATTTCATCCCCGTCGGCTCGAATCACAACAATCAAGGTCAGATCATCCAGGACAACGAGGTGTCAGATACGAGCGAGGTCAGGACTTCCGCTCGAATCTACTTGTCTGATGACTTGGTTGGGAGGCTGCGGACGCCGGCCGGACAGGATTGGATGCTCCAGAGCATGAAAGCTTACAATATAGATGTTTGCATCGATGATACGGGCTCCTTCCTGACCGTAATTGGCACCGTGGGCAACCAGGGGGCCTTCCACACCCACCTCCGAACTTGGCAAGCCGATGCCGAAAACGACAAGACGGCCGAACCGCAAAACCAAGAAGATAACAACAGAATCATGCACATGATGCCGAAAAAGAGAAAAGACGTGTTGCGCAAACTCCATAGCGCTTTTGAGTCGCTCAAGAAAGACATCGGTGATCCCAAAGTCATATATAAGGAATTGACGTATTTGCAAAACCGCCACGAAACTATAAAGAGCATGAGGATTATAAGTCCGAAGCAATTGAATAATAACAGGAATCACATAAATGAAATGCTGAAGAAGTTGAACATGGTTCTCCTAGGACAGGCCGGCCTCGCTGGTGGGGCCGAACGCTTGAACGCGTTGCACTCTCTGCAAGAAAAAGTCACCAATATCAGAAACCAGAACGTGCCCTTAACGTTGCGCTCGGAAATAAGCGAGCACTACCAATCGATATTTACGAGTATTCCTCGAGTCGATTATAAAGATTTGGTGCAAAAGTTTTATTCCAAGCAAACTGGCGAGTTTGTGAAAAGGAACCACCAACAGATCGGTACCAAGAAGCGGAATAAAAAGTTGAAGAGTACTCTGAAACCTCTGAAACTGAACCCGTGGATTATGTCAGCCACGGCCGAAGACGTACCAACGACTGTCCAGTTCAAGGAACAGGCACCAGGGAAGCCGAATAGGATCAAGAAGCTGTTGGAGCAGCTCACGTGCTTCCACTCGCTGCTATTAGAACAGCGAACTAGCGGCGACTATAACCAGAAACTCAACATCGCTAACAAAGTTCACACTGAAATTACGAGTTTGAAGGAAAGCGAAGGTCAGCCGAAAAAAGAGCGTTTGGAAAAGGTGAAGAAGGCTTTGAAAATTCAATGGCAAGCAAGACATTTCTTGCAAAAAGCCGAATTGAAAGAAAAAAACTCTTGTAAGAAGCAAAAACAAAAGCAAATGCTTTCTTAAATACATATAAGGAAATTGTAATACATAGATCCGGCGTGTGGTCAGGGGCGGATGGATTGTGAGGAGACGTGGGTGCGTCGTCTGTGCTGGCCGCTCCCGTCGTGCGCCGGTCACGTGTTACGTCACTTTTATCGTGTATGTGAATTATTAAACAAACTTAGTGTAAAGCATAAAATGTCGAATTTATTCATACACCCATCCCTAAATACCTACATATAACCAGACAATAGCAGGTCTCCATACTGAACTTACTTACTTACTTACTTACTACTTACTTACTTACTACCATAGACTTAACGCGTTAACGAGTAAAGGTAAATAGTTCTAGTTAACTCCTAAGTATCCATCCGCTGTCATTACGAAAGCCATAAAAATCTCTCATTTTGAAAGTGTTGGGTAGTAGACATAAGGGAGTCTAAGCTAATGCGAATTTTCGGAAGCTACGGCTAGTAAAACTAAACTGCCCCTGAGCTAACAGTACGACATCGTTCATCGCCGTCCGTCACCAGTCGATCCTCTAACTTCGTGAAAAATAATCTATCACCAATAAAGAAACAGCACCATTGCTAATATTGTCAGGAAATGCCGACAATGCATGCACTGGGGCGTAATTAGTACGGCATTCTTTTCATAACTCTATATACGTAAAAATACAGTCGACCAACACTCGATAATAATATACGAAAGTAATAAATGAAAATTTTATCAATTTACGATATCGTGGTTTCAAAACACCGGTTATCAATGTCATTATTACTGATTTGCACATCACTAAAGAGAAGACGTCATCTCATCGAGTGTTTGCGTTATCTGTGGTTGGTGATAAAATTGATAAGCGTGCACAGTACTTGTTGATTAAAAATTGAATCAATAGCAAAACAAACGAATACTCGTCGGACAGCGTAGCAGTTACTATATAATTAATATGCAAGTTACGGATAAATTTGTACCATATTATGCGGTTCAAATTATCGTCGTGCTGTGCTGTAGTATTAATTCCATTTTAGGACGCAGGGTAAGGATTATTAAAACTCGTATTATTTTATTAAATGTTTGATTTTTTTTACGAACTATTGGCCTCTAATTTAACTTTATTATTTTAAATCAAGTTTTAAATACGTAGCACTACATAAATCTTGGGAACGTGGAAATCAAATTTAACAAATGGAGAATATTTTTTGGTTCACATTGCCAATATTTTATTTTAATTGAATAATGTTTTATACATGCAACAGTTTAAATTCAAAATTAATACAAGTAAATAAATATTTTGACTAATCTACAATAGTAATTTGGTACCTAAAAAAATTTACAAATATTTTGTTTTTTTTTTAAATTATTTTATTTTGTATATCTCTTTTCTTTTTATACCTTTAGTCAAAAAAATCCTCCACCTTTGATATGACATAGTTCAATGATTTACATCCTTGTTATTTGTAGTATGCGAGTTCTCCTTTGCTCCGTCTTTTCCTTTTCTTTTCTTCAGTATGTTATAATATAACCATATTATGGTTATTCTAACATGTTTTAGTTTCCTGATGAGGGCTACTATTCTGGGGGCTTCTACAATGATCAGCAATTGCAATATGGTAAAGTCAAAGCTGCTCTAGCAAAACTGGAACATGGTGAGCATTTCTAATTTTCTGAGTCATTATTTAATTGAACTTTGGTAATGCTATTGGCAGTTCGGGATACATGTCTATAAAATATTATAGAGATGGGTCGAATATTCATTTTATATTCGGCTACTAAAGATTAATAATCTTGTAAATTATGATATTGTTGGACAGTTTTTAAAAAATATACCTCGTCGAATTTCTTATGCTGGTTCTTCTCAGGGCAGAGGTTTCATATTGGAATCCTCCGGTTTCTCCGGTTCCACAGATTTACCACTGTAAATCTTGACACTCAATGGAACCCACCCAAAGAAAATTAAAATTAGTCCCTCCTATCTGATTATGGCCTAAGTGGCCGATGGCAGATTAAATAATGAGAAAAAAAAAAATCTTGACACTCATAGATACATATTGAATTGAAACCGATCACTCACATTGTACAAAAGATGAGACATCCGTTTGACATGTATCGGGAGCATTTGGCATTCCCTTAATCTTGAGTAGTATTCGTGAACGCTGCCCGGTGACTACCATCATTCATAGATGCATTTTAATATGCCTAAATTGAAGAATAAAGAACTTTGACTTAGCCCTAATATCCATTTCCCAGCCCCCCAACTCGTCAGCAACTGGCCGGACCCCAACATCAAGATGGGCCAAGTCTCCGGCGTGGCGCTGGATGGTGCCGGGCAGGTGCTAGTGTTCCACCGCGCCTCCAACACCTGGGACGGGAGCACGTTCTCCGCGCGGAACGTCTACCAGAACATCGGGGAGCCCCCCATACCGCACCCAACGGTGCTGGTGTTCAACGATACTGGGGAGTTGGTCGATATGTGGGGGAAGAATCTGTGAGTCAACTAGCCTATACCTTGTTTCAGTTTAAAGTTAGCATGGCTATTATTTCCCGGTTTCAAAATAATTTTCCTTGGAATCGCATGAACTAAAATGAAACAAGATCTTAGGACCAGAGAGCATAGGCATTGGGTATCGGGTTTACCAATGCTTATTCATCAGGCATGAGTTTAGTCAAGAGGAAACCCAATGAAAGTAAAGTCTTGGGATTGGGACACCTTTCTTCAAGTGGCCGTTTATATCAGAGACTTCCTGACTTAGAAGTGAATGAGATTTGATTAGGGGCAATGTGAATTTAACTCATAGGAGCATACAGTATCAAAAATTTACCACTAAAATGACACAAGTAGATATCAACTTGTTTCAGACTTTGTCAAACTCGTCACGAACATAGATTTGATTTTCACTTAAGACTTTTCAGAAATAAAATGCGCGATACGGAACGCATCTAAGATTCTAAGGGTTAAATAACTAAAGATAATGATGGTTATTTCACAGTTTCTACATGCCCCACGGTATCACAGTGGACAAACAGGGCAACGTGTGGGTGACGGACGTGGCGTTACACCAGGTGTTCAAGTTCACCCCGCGGCAGAGGGAGCAACCAGCACTCGTGCTGGGGGAGAAGTGAGTACCCCTTGTTCACAACATACCCCGAGCATCGCGGGGACAAGCGGGCGACGTGTAGGGGACGAACGTGGCACTGCACCAGGCGTTCAAGTTCACCCTGCGGCAGAGGGAGCAGCCCGCACTCGTGCTGGGGGAGAAGTGAGTACCCCTTGTTCACAACATACCCCGAGCATCGCGGGGACAAGCGGGCGACGTGTAGGGGACGAACGTGGCACTGCACCAGGTGTTCAAGTTCACCCTGCGGCAGAGGGAGCAGCCCGCACTCGTGCTGGGGGAGAAGTGAGTACCCCTTGTTCACAACATACCCCGAGCATCGCGGGGACAGGCGGGCGACGTGTAGGGGACGAACGTGGCACTGCACCAGGTGTTCAAGTTCACCCCGCGGCGGAGGGAGCAGCCCGCACTCGTCCTGGGAGAGAAGTGAGTACCCCTTGTTCACAACATACCCCGAGCATCGCGGGGACAGGCGGGCGACGTGTAGGGGACGAACGTGGCACTGCACCAGGTGTTCAAGTTCACCCCGCGGCGGAGGGAGCAGCCCGCACTCGTGCTGGGGGAGAAGTGAGTACCCCTTGTTCACAATATGCCTCGAGCATCGCGGGGACTAGCGGGCGACTCGCCCCTAACATTATTATCACTGTTTTTCAATTCTGATAACAATAGTATAATTTTATTAATTGTTGAAATACCACCAAATTAAATGAAAAATTTATGTTTTCCATCACAAAATTACACTCTTGGAATCAAACGACAACAGCAAAATCTTACACACTTGTTTCCCATACAAATCGGCAAACTATTTCCTTCTATATCGAGATATTTCTGGTCTACTTGCATGCCAAATTTCATCTCAAAACATCCAAGCACCTTGACAAAATTTTACATTTATAACCTCCTAAGGCCCAAGGTCCTACCTGTAGGACTAATTAACATTGTTATTCCGACCCAGCTCCTTCAACAGTTGGGTAGTCATAGCGTACCATGGTCCTACCATTAGGACTTTTATTGAATATAATTCAAGACTTACAGAAAGCCCATGGTCTTCCCTGTAGCACTTATTCAAATAAAATCAATTGCCTAATAAGCTATCAATACATTGATAACAAATACGCCCCAAAACTATACATACAAGTAAAATTAAATTAAAAAAGTGTTTTAAAAGCTGGGTCTGAATTAGTATGAAACAATAGTACTACTAGTAGGACCATGGTTCACAGTCACTATGAGCGTTATTTTGGGTTGGGCCTTAGGAGGATAATATCAGTAGGGAACCCCGTACAACAGGGGTCGGCAACCTGCGGCCCGTGAACCGCTCACTTGCGGCCGGCGAACCTCCCTGGCTATATCGTATGTAAAGGTTGCTATATTCAGAATGGGCTAGACGACGCCTAAAAAAAACTGTTTAGTCCGTCAGTTAGATTATTAAAAAATATTGTACACATACTTTTTCTTTTGTTTGACAAACAAAAAATTACGAGGATAGAGTGCTTAGAAGTTTCGAGTGACGTCACTCCTTGGTGCAATTTTCACGTAGGAGTGACGTCACAAGCCCCCACTCCAGAAGTTTGATGATCTATAACTTTGTCGATTTTTAATATTTCGATAAACCATAAAATACGTGTACCATATTTTTCCATAATCTAACTGACGGACTAAATAGAATTATATAGTTTTAACCCAGTCGTCATCCCTATTGTATAAAATCACAAATTATTAACAAAGTGCGGCCCGCATTAATTTCGTTAGCGTTAGCGGTGCGGCCCTTGGCTACTAAAAGGTTGCCGACCGCTGCCGTACAATAACGTAGTTATTACTAAATGGATCTGTGCGTTAGGTTCGTGCCGGGTGATGACGAGCGGCACTTCTGCAAGCCGAGCGCCGTCGCCGTGCTGACATCGGGCGAATTCTTCGTGGCCGACGGCTACTGCAACACGCGCATCCTGAAGTTCTCCGCCGACGGCGAGCTGCTGCTGCAGTGGGGGCGACGTGAGTACCCGACACTACCCCGTCGGCTACAGCCGACACGTCCCGTTAACAATAGTCGACACGAACGGGTCGACAATAGTCGACACGACCCGACCGGGTCGACAATAGTCGACACGACCCGACCGAGTGGACAATAGTCGACACGACCCGACCAGGTCAACAATAGTCAACTTCTGCAAGCCGAGCGCCGTCGCCGTACTGAGATCGAGCAATTCTTCATGGCCGACGGCTACTGCAACACGCGCATCCTGAAGTTCTCCGCCGACGGCGAGCTGCTGCTTCAGTGGGGGCGACGTGAGTAGCCCACACTACCCGGTCGGCTGCAGCCGACACGCCTAGTAGACAATAGTCGACACGTCCGGGTCGACACTAGTCGACACGACCGGGTCGAAAATAGTCGACACGACCGGGTCGACAATAGTCGACACGACCGGGTCGACAATAGTCGACAGTCGACACGACCCGGTCGACAATAGTCGACTTCTGCAAGCCGAGCGCGGTCGCCGTGCTGACATCGGGCGAATTCTTCGTGGCCGACGGCTACTGCAACACGCGCATCCTGAAGTTCTCCGCCGACGGCGAGCTGCTGCTGCAGTGGGGGCGACGTGAGTTGCCCACACTACCCGGTCGGCTGCAGCCGACACGTCCGGTCGACAATAGTCGACACGTCCGGTCGACAATAGTCGACACGAACGGGTCGACAATAGTCGACACGACCCGACCGGGTCGGGTCAAACTTTAATTTTCCCGCACACCTTCCTTCTTGTATATTCTTTCTTTCTTCTTGACAAACAAAAAAATCCACAAAATGTGCCCATTTCTATCTTTGTTGCAATGAAATTTCATATAATCACGCTATATAAGATCATTATATTTATACAAGAGAAACTAGTGAGTTTTTTGCAGCATTTATTCTCACCAGAGGTCATATTTTCCGAAGTTCCGGTATGATCCAACCTTTATTATTATTTATTTATTATGCAAAATACCTAGTCGGTCACTAAATTCTGTTACAAGGTTTCTTGTAAATAAAATAAAATTGTAAAGTAAAAATATTAGAAAAATATAGATTGTCAACTCAAAATTCAAATTTATTTTTTAAAAAGAACCAAAGTTTTAATTAACATAGTAATTGTCAATACATAAAATAAGTAATTACTTTTTGCAGTTTTTTTTTCATACAGCAAATTCTTTTCGCGTTCTTCAAATATCGGTTGTATATTATCGGCGGTACCGATATATCGGCCGATATATTGGTATCGTTACATCCCTATTTTTTACCTATACATTAATTGAAAGTTTAGTTTTTGCCAATTAGGAAAATGTATTTTTTTCTTAAATTTAGTACCGCATTTGTTATTACCCCCTAAACTTTGCGATAGCCCCCCTAAAATAAAAAATAAAATAAAATAATTTATTTCTGCGAGGGCTCTTTTACATGTCTCATTATACTGTTTATATTATTATACTGTTCTTCTTTTCTTTTGGCGCTTCGGGTAATGACCTTCTGGTGAGAAGAAGCGCCGGAAGAAACTGGCCAGTTTCTCTTTACATGTATTACAACAATATGACATGATATGGTTTCATTAATAGGTACATTACATTAAACTTAAAACTACATGTATAGAGATGGGTCTCTCTATGCGTCCAAACCTATAAAATGAATGATATTATACAGGGTGTCCCTAAAACCAACTTTTATACGATCAGGGCTGATAGACCAGCTCATAAGAACCTAGATTAAGCAAATTTGACCTCAGTAAAAATCTCTTAGTTTTCGAGATATTGACGTTTTTGTAAAACTCCTGCTAAGTGATACCCTGACTCGGTGTTTTGAGTGTCATTGCTAAAATATCAAGTATTTTACAAATCTGTATTTTGCTATGTGTGGCCAAATAACTATGCTATTGAACTTATTTTCTATTTTTGCTAATTTATTCATGCTGTGGACACAGTACAATAACAAAAAAAAATTATTCGATTTTTTTCAAATTTCACCTCTGACTTCGAACTAGCGTGGTGAAAAAAAAATGTACCAACATAACCAGGCACTCAACGTAAAAAAATTGCGCATTTATTGTAGTTTCTAAAATGGTATAAAATTTACTAAACACTTAAATAATTTTTGAAATAATGATATTTTGTTACAAAATTAACTGTCTGCCGCCTTCATCTCATACGATCCGGTTGAACTAAGTTTGCACCTGGCGTGCTCGACAGCACATACAAATTAGGTGCAAACTTCACGTAATCGTCAATATCTCGAAAACTAAGAAATTTTTATGAGGTCAATTTTACTCAGTCTCGTTTTTTATGAGCTGGTTTATCAGCCCTGTTCGCCATTTTGTAAAAGTCGCGAATTTTGATAGCCTGGATCAGTCTTTCGAAAGTCATGACTTCAAATTTCAGTATTTTCTTAATCTGCTTTTTGTTTTAAACATTACTTAATAATTATGCTATCATACCTTATCAAAATAAACTAGATTTTACGTGATTCAAAATATGACCTCGGATTTGAATCGCGTAATACTTAAAACAAATTTACCATGCTAAAATAAAAAAAAATAATGTAGTTTAAAATAGTAAGATTTTACACACTAGACACCGTAGTTTTTAAGATAATAGCATTTTAATTCAAAAGGAGGTTATACTACAATATTCTATTGGTTAAATTTCGTACCAGAACTTGAATTTTGAACAGAAAAGGTATGATAGCATAATTATTAAGTAATGTTTAACAAAAAGCAGATTAAGAAAATACTGAAATTTGAAGTCATGACATTCGAAAGACTGATCCAGGCTATCAAAATTCGCGACTTTTACAAAATGGCGAACAGGGCTGATAAACCAGCTCATAAAAAACGAGACTGAGTAAAATCGACCTCATAAAAATTTCTTAGTTTTCGAGATATTGACGATTACGTGAAGTTTGCACCTAATTTGTATGTGATGTCAAGCACGCCAGGTGCAAACTTAGTTCAACCGGATCGTATGAGATGAAGGCGGCAGACAGTTAATTTTGTAACAAAATATCATTATTTCAAAAATTATTTAAGTGTTTAGTAAATTTTATACCATTTTAGAAACTACAATAAATGCGCAATTTTTTTACGTTGAGTGCCTGGTTATGTTGGTACATTTTTTTTTCACCACGCTAGTTCGAAGTCAGAGGTGAAATTTGAAAAAAATCGAATAATTTTTTTTTGTTATTGTACTGTGTCCACAGCATGAATAAATTAGCAAAAATAGAAAATACGTTCAATAGCATAGTTATTTGGCCACACATAGCAAAATACAGATTTGTAAAATACTTGATATTTTAGCAATGACACTCAAAACACCGAGTCAGGGTATCACTTAGCACGAGTTTTACAAAAACGTCAATATCTCGAAAACTAAGAGATTTTTACTGAGGTCAAATTTGCTTAATCTAGGTTCTTATGAGCTGGTCTATCAGCCCTGATCGTATAAAAGTTGGTTTTAGGGACACCCTGTATACAAATTCGGATTGTAACTTATTTAGATTACGGCAACTCCCCGTTCGCGTTCAACGTGCCGCACGCCCTCACGCTGGCCGAAGACCGCGGGCTCGTGTGTGTCGCCGACCGGGAGCGCGGCCGCGTCGCGTGCTTCCGCTCCGACAACGGCACCTATGCGGCCGGGTTCAAGAACTGGCTCGTCGGCCCGAGGCTCTTCAGTGTGGCCTACACCCCGGCCAGAGGTCAGTGCGTTGTAGTTGTAGTGATCTTTCATTGTAGTGCGGTGCTTCCGAAGTTGTTTAGATTACGGTTTTTTTTTTAAACTGACAAACTCGCGACCCTTATTGGGCATAGCGATTGTTTGACCGGGTGACCGGCCATGGCGTTCCCTGGGGTCGAACCAGGTCGCTAGCCGGACCAGCCTGAGTGGTGTCGGACTGGGTGGGGACCGGGGCATCTGGGGTCGAACCAGGTCGTTTGTCGACTAGATTACGGTAACTCCCCGTTCGGGAGCGCGGCCGCGTCGCGTGCTTCCGCTCCGACAACGGCACCTATGCCGCCGGGTTCAAGAGCTGGCTCGTCGGCCCGAGGCTCTTCAGTGTGGCCTACACCCCGGCCAGAGGTCAGTGCGTTGTAGTGATCTTTAGCTAAGTCCACCTTTTCCTCTTAAACTTTCAACTTCTTTTTAGGGTTCCGTAGCCAAAATGGCTAAAAAGGAACCCTTATAGTTTCGTCATGTCCGTCCGTCCGTCCGTCCGTATGTCACAGGCATTTTACTCAAAAACTACAAGACGTACACTGATGAAATTTGGAATATAGATGTCTTGTAGATGCCGCTACTAAGTTTGGTAGTTAAATAATAAAAATAAAAAAATCTAGGGGGGCACTCCATACATGTAACCGAAGCTAAAAAAAATTTTTTTCAGCAAACATCAACGTGAGATACATAATTCGATAGTTCTTTTAAAAACATTATAAGACTTTTATGTACTTTTTTTTGATTAAGTGAATACTTTCGGAAATAATTGCTCCGAAAGTTGCATAAATTGTGTCCCCCCCCTTTAACTTTTAAACCGTAAATCCAAAAAGTATGAAAAAAATCAGGAAGGTAACGCTTAATAAATACATTCAACGAAAATTATTTTGAATAGTAAAGAATAAACCGTTTTGAAGTTATTGCCGAAAAACTTCTCAACCAAAAGGTTTTAAGTGCCATTGATTTACACGGCATTTAAGACCTTTTGCCAGTTGTTTATTTTTAGCTTTATTTTTATCTGTAGCACATTTCCTTATAGATACGGCTATGGAACCCTACACTGAGCATGCTCCGACATGCTCTTGACCAGTTATTTCAATATCAATTGCGTCCAGTGCATTCAACTGTTGCGTGCATTAAAACGCATGCAACTAACTATCCACATTAGTTGTCAAGTGTCGGTTACTCTATGAAGATGTGTGACGAGACCTCGTCAGTTCCGGCGCCGCTCTTTTTCTTGTTCGCCTTGTGATGCTCTTTAGAAAAATAGGAACGAAGACTTTTTGTCTTTTTCTTTACTCCATCAACAGTCATGTTATATTTCGTGGCCAAAACTCGCTGACCATCTTGTCTTTTAATTTGATTTGTATACAGTTTATTATTTGATCCCAAAGTTGTGGAAAACTTGCTTTATTACCTCCCATGGTAGCTAACATTTTTTACGTCTCCCCCAGGCCAGGAGGTGGGATTTTCCGCACGCATAGCGTGCGGTAATTGACAACCTTTCATTTTTTTGAGCCTTTAATTTTATTGGTTCTCTGTATTTGGTTTGAAAAGACGAATACGCTGATAGTTTATTTGTTTCACCAGGATTTGTAATTAATTTATGATTAATATATTAATACTTACTTATTCTAAAAGGGCGTAACTACAGTTCTACGGTAGAATAAACCATTACTTTAGTCTTATAGCGATCGAAAAAAAGTAAGCGATCTGACAGTATGCATTGACAATGTCAAATTCAAAATTATGACAGCTTATTTTTTTCTGTGGCAAAAGGCACTGGCATTTCATCTATTGTGCCGTAGAACTGGTAAAATGAGAACATATTTTTTATTCATTTGTATTTTTTATATTAAGCGATATAAAAAAATTATAAAAATAGTGTAGTGTTCAGGAGACAAAATGCTTTCGAATCGTATATACATTTAAAAGTGTTCTTAAAATGAAATGTTGTCAATTGCCACTTTATGGCTAGGTGTGGCATAAATACATTTATTTGCAAATAAGTAACGTACAAAGTAATAATAAATATATTTCTTGCTTTTTCATGTTTAAATTTAATTAAATCCTGTATGTTTCTTTTCAAATATATTATATTACACAACTAGGGTGGTAATACAAAAAAAAGGCCGAGATCGCAGATGTTTGCGGCCCGAGCTGCAAGCGAGGGACGTAAATATGTGATCGAGGGCTTTTTTTACTACCTCCCGTGTTGTGTACATAATTTTATGTGTACGCTTGGTCAGAAAGCTGCTTTATCCGTACGCGCAGCGTGCACTGCCCTCGATCGCATATTTACGTCCCTCGCTTTCCGCTCGGGCCGCAAACATCTGCGATCACGGCCTTTATATTACCACCCTAGTTGTGTAATGTACTATTCCACAGGCGGGCGTCTATACGTGGTGAACGGGCCGCTCGGCAACGTGCCGGTCCGCGGCTACGTGATAGACTTCACGTCGGCGCGGCTCGTGGGCACGTTCGCTCCGGAGGGGGACTTCAGCAACCCTCATGATGTGGTCGTCAGTGCCGACGGCTCCAAACTATACGTCGCCGAACTCAACCCCTACAAGTAAGTTCTAGGCCACTAGCCCGCTAGTTCTAGAAGTTGCCTGAATGGTTGTCAGGCAACATGCCGGTGTAGCTTCATATAAACTACACAATACTCATAGTAGCTCCAAACTACGTCGCCGAGCTCACCCCCTACAAGTGAGTTGTACAAGTTGCCTGAACGGTCCGTCAGGCCACGTGCCGGTGTAGCCACATATAGACTATACAATACACATAGTGGCTCCAAACTACGTCTTCGAATTCAACCCCTACAAGTGAGTTGTACAAGTTGCCTGAACGGTTGTCAGGCAACGTACCGGTGTAGCCACATATAGACTACACAATACACATAGTGGCTCCACACTATGTCTTCGAATTCAACCCCTATGAGTGAGTTCTACAAGTTGCCTGAACGGTTGTCAGGCAAGGTGCCGGTGTAGCCACATATAGACTACACAATACACATAGTGGCTCCACACTACGTCTTCGAATTCAATCCCTATGAGTGAGTTCTACAAGTTGCCTGAACGGTTGTCAGGCAACGTGCCTGTGTAGCCACATATAGACTACACAATACACATAGTGGCTCCACACTACGTCTTCGAATTCAACCCCTATGAGTGAGTTGTACAAGTTGCCTGAACGGTTGTCAGGCAACGTGCCGGTCTAGCCACATATAGACTACACAATACACATAGTGGCTCCACACTACGTCTTCGAATTCAACCCCTATGAGTGAGTTGTACAAGTTGCCTGAACGGTTGTCAGGCAACGTGCCGGTCTAGCCACATTTAGACTACACAATACACATAGTGGCTCCAAACTACGTCTTCGAATTCAACCGCTACAAGTGAGTTCTAAAGTTGCATGAACGGTTGAGGCAACGTGCCGTGTAGCTACATAAAGACTACACAATACACATAGTGGCTCCAAACTACGTCTTCGAATTCAACCCCTACAAGTGAGTTGTACAGTCGCAATCAGATATATCTGAGCTGTCAGTGTACTCATAAATATCTGAACACGGCTCTAATGCTATGAAAATAGGGACGTACAAGCTGGACGGTCTGTCAACCTGTTTGTTTGTTGCCATCGCTTAACATTCCTACAAAATTTGACTTTGACTTTTTATTTTTCAAGGGTGTACAAATTTGAAGAGGATTTTGTGCGGAACGAAACGAAAATTGAGAAAAACACGAGCGTACCAGTGAAGCCTACTACTACTGTGGGTACGTAATATTTATTAGCATATTTTTATTACATGTATGTAATGGTTTACTGTAATTGGCAGCAATGGGGAAGTGTGCATAGATCTCCCTTCTCACCGTCTTAGCTAATTAAGAAAATTGAACACCTTATTTTAGCACTCTAAAGAAAAGTAAGCTTATAATAATACTATTACTTCAATATAATTGTATTATTGCACCTATCTTATTTTCGAGTAAACTTTTCTAATTAAATTTCACCATGTTCCATATTATTATTTAATGGCACTGTTTCTTCTTATTTACAATATTTTTTTCCATTTCAGAATTTTGTTTAGTACACCCTTACCATTTTAGTTGTTAAAAGGTAATTTAAGTTTTATGGAATCACTGTAACTCATGAGTACAACCATCCGATATTTATTAGGATACTATATGATGCCCGCAACCTCCTCCGCGTGACATAGCTAACAGATCGGTGACTGGTTGATAGATCGGTGACTGGTTGATAGATCGGTGACCGGTTGATAGACCGGTGACCAGTTGACAAGCTGGTAGTCATCGGACATATCATGCCGAAATCCGCTACCTATTTGAAGAAAGTTAATTTAGTCTGGTTATAAAAATTTAGGGTTGGTTGTTTCCGTAAATAAATGAATGTGTGGAACTGAGAAGACAATTTAGTTTTATTATGAAATTAATATAGCTAAGTTAGTCTCTCATTTATGAATTAAAATATACATAAAATGTAATTTATTATATATTTGTGTATTTATTTTTTGTTCATTGAGTATTAAATAAACGGGCCATGTTTTCTGGTCTTATTGATTGGATAGATTTTTGATATTTTGAACTAATGGGCGCAGCCTCAGCTTAAAAAATCGTAATTTATCTGAACACCAATTTTCTACCAAATGCAGCTAGCTAAAGTCTATGATCAAATCAAATAATTTAATTTTACAAATAGGCCTCAAGGTTTCGTTTACAGGTCTAATTCTATTAGCACTTCGTAAAATGACCTTCTGGTGAGAAGAAGCGCCAGAGGAAACTCACCAGTTGCTCTTTTCAAAAACATTAAACATTACAACAATTGTTACATTAAAATAAAATAGTTTATTTCTGCAAGTAGGCCCTCAAGGGCTCTTTTACAAGTCTGTTTCTATTCTTTCTTTTGGCGCTTCGGGTAGTGACCTGGTGAGAAGAAGCGCCGGAAGAAACTCACCAGTTTCTCTTTTTTTTAATGTTTAAATATAACAAGTCAAATTCAAATTCTTCAAATTCTTTCAAATATCAAATAAAAATAACACAAGTATGACATTATTACATCCAATTTCATTAATACGTTACAATAAACTTAAAACTACATTTTTAGAGATGTAAAAGGTCTCTAGGCGTCAAAACAAGACATTAGAAATATTAATCTATCAGTCGGCCTAGTGATCTTTCCGATTACGCTGTCAAAGGTCGCAAGTTACCCGACAAATATATAATATTCGTATCTATCATTATACCTATCTCGTGTATTTTCATTAGACTCAAACAAAGATCAAGTTGCGGGGAATTCCGGTCCGATACGCTAAGCGTGACGTAATTTACTTTTTAATATTAGGCGACAATCTTACACAAATCGAACTAGCCCCATAGTCAGCTCAATAGTCTGGGCGGAAAGAGAATAGGCGTGGCAAAAAACGGAACTAACCTAACCAGTATGGCCACAGAACAGAAAATACGGTACAAAAGCATTACAGCGCCCCCCAAAATTAATCCTATTCTCTTTCCGCACAGACTCTAAGGCTTGCGTTATGGACACCAGTCGACGATATATTTAATAGATACAAATACTTAAATACATAGAAAACATCCATGACTCAGGAACAAATATCTTGCCCATCCCAATTTTTATTTATTAAAAAAACTTAGCGCAGAGCTGCGTTGCTCGCCGACATGGACCGGTAGTTGATAATTTGAAATAGGTAACGTCAATATAGTAGGACTACGCTAAGTTTGCAGAGGTCGAAAGGTTTTATTTAAAAAAAAACATAATTATGGCAACATGTGGAAACTACAGCGAGAGGAATTTTAAATCTTGGTACTTGGCAATAATTCTTCCCTTTATTACAAAATGTGTCTACATGCCTACTGAAATAAATATCTGCGTCAGTATTGCACACATCGATTTAGTTCCAACCACATTTGTTCCAGGTTCTTGGATAATTTCTATGTATTTAAGTATTATATTTAAATATGTACATGTATACAAACATTACCTACTTAGTTTGGTTGAGACTAGATCGATTTGTGCAAGACTGTCCTGAATATTTATTTCAGTAGGCATGTAGACAAATATATACTTATTAAATCGGAAGATATTTACCTAGTATCAGGACTGAATTATCCTCTTGTGATGTTGCCATATGATTTTTTTTTTAAATAAAACCTTTCAACCTCTACAAACTTAGCGTACAGGTCGCGTCACGTAAAAAGAACGCTGGTGGTGGGGCTGCGCAGTAGGCAATTTATCAATAATAAATTATAAATCAATAAAAAAAATCCTTGTAACTTTTTTTCTTGTATTTTTGCATTATGTTATATAACATTTTTTACTCCTAATGATCTCAGGAATGTGTGTTTAAAATCTTTTGGATTCCTCACGAGCACCTTGTACATTATAATAAAATAATGTCATCAACACGATTAACATAAAATCGCCTGGTTGCGTATATACATTTACGCATTCATTTTCGATCAATGCACGGGATCAATGCATTCGCTTACCTAAAATCTCACTGGTAACATACAAAACTGCATAACGCCATTCATTACTCACGTAGTACCATTATCATGTACGAAAAAATATAACTCCATTACAATTCAAGGAGAAATAAACTTTATGTGTACGGGTTACGGTCCAAAACGATTATAAACCAAGTTCGGAGTTACGTCATTATTGGCATTGAAGGAAATACAACTCTCGCCGCTCGCTGAATCACAACACGCTGTCGTGATACTTAAAAGTACTAATATAATTAATATTTTATTTTTTAAATGTAACTATTTGTTATATTACTTATCGTGTAATTCGCTATATATGGCAGTCATGAAAAAAATTAATCAGAGAGTGTTTAATCTCTATTGAAATTTACTAAAAGTTTAGTGTTCTTAAATAAAGAGATTTTATTCTAATATTCTCAAAATAAGTATCAGTTGCTTTTAACACATCCTTTAAGTATGTAAAATTAAGAAAACGATATTAAAAAGATGTATACTGATGGAGATAAAAGCCAAAAATGCGGTAACGACACACTGTCGTGACCAGCGCGCGAAGAGCGTTCCGGAATCACGACAATGTGTCGTGATTAGCAGTGAATGGGTTAAAACTAATATAGCAAAGTAACATGTTATTTTAAAGATATAATGAAATAATAAATAACCGAGTATAACCGATTTTTACATTTTCTGCAACCGATTTTGAAATTGACTAAAATAACCGATTATAACCGATTTCTTCGGTTTCGGTTATAACCGAGCATTCCCTAGCCCTGTACTTCGTATACATGAATGGTATGACCCGAATGTTTGCAGACCAAACAGCGATAGTGCCCATGGAGGGTTGGGCGACGTGGCACGGGGCGGCGGGGGGAGCCGCGGGCGCCGCGGGCGCCGCGCTGCTGGCTCTGGCTGCGCTGGCGCTGCGGTCGGCGCGCAACCGCGGTAAGGAACAAGAGGCTGAGCCCCTTGTCACTTAATTCATTTCATTTATTGCATTGTAATCATGTGTTACAATAGTTAATAGTTATTTATGTGACTGGTGCATAATGAGAGGCATTAAATACACGAGTATTTTAATGCCTAATAATGTACAGCAGTGGCGTGGTGTAAAATATATCCTTGGGCAAGCCGGTGCAGATTTGGCGTACATTTTCCTTAAGAGCTGTTCAATAAGGTGCTCAAATGCCTAATATTAGGCAAGCCGGTAGGAATCGAGTTCTTTAGACGCCACGCCACTGATGTACAGTCGCATACATAACTTTATCTACATGCATATCATAAGTTTTCTACAATATGTACGAATATGGCCTGCATTTTCAAGTGGTACTATTAACTTATTTGTAGATATAAAGCCTAAGTTTGAATAAAACACAAATAATAAGTTAAAACTTTATTTATTTTACTTTACTTTATTTTATAACTTCACTCTGTACGGTGCAGTAAGAAAATTAAAGTATCGGTTATCGATACTTTAATGTAAACATAAAGATACAGTGTGCACTAATGTAAACATTAAGATGCAACCACAGGTACGAGTTTCTTAATATAAGCCATTTGCTTATCGTTCCTGAACATATTGTAGGGAAATTATGATATGGATGTAAATGAAGCCAGTAAGATGAGCATTTTCATTTGAAAGTGTACGGTTAGACGAAACTTTGGATTTGTTTAAATACCGTCTAACCCACAGGTGGGTAAAGTACGGGAGGGTATAATCCGGTTCGCCGACGGTACTTCAATATAAGTGATATAATGGCCCACGATTATATATTTTATGCCACACCTTGCCATAAAGTGGCTTTCTGGCCATGTGTAGACATACAATTATGTACACAACACGGGAGGTAATAAAGAAAGCCCTCGATCGCATATTTAGGTACGTCCCGCGCTTGCAGCTCGGGCCGCAAACTTCTGCGATCTCGGCCTTTCTTTGTATTACTGCCCTAGTTGTGTAATGTACTATTAACCGTCCAGCCGGGCTAGCCTAGTTTTTGCTATAATTCTGGGCCACCATTGAAATTTAAATTTTTTGCCCTCCACTGGTCTAACCTGTCAGTCTGAGACAAAATATATGTCGTTTGATAATAATCGTCAGTTTTGTGACGATCACTACTAGTTAATTGTACATTTTTAAATGAAAATGCCCAGATAACAAGGATGCCGTTGCTAAACTGAGATTGTAACGAAACTGACATTTGACGTATTTTAGACAAAATTTGGGCGTAGTCCATCTTAAAAAAGTTTCAACGAAATTCCAGCCCCAACTTTCAGACTAAAGATTGGAATCTTATTGAAAACGTTCTTGTCACATTTCAAAACGCGTATTACTGTGTCTATTTAAAAATATTAAGTGTCTACACGGCACACTAAGTTAGACGTGTCGTTTAAGAAAATAAATGTATATTATGTAGATTATGTTAGTCAAATATTATGTTAGTTAATGACTTATTTTCATTACAATATTCCAGTTTCGTAACGTTAAATCTATTTTGCATTTCACTAACGATGAAAATACGCGTATTTATCGGAAATTATTTTAAAAACTCTTTATTATTTTCGAACTTTATGTAACACTTCGATCTGAGTTTAGTATTAATTATTAATGTATATAGGGTAGATATCTATATAATGCTACTTAAATCTTGAAATTAATCATTTACGGTTAAAAACCATGTAAAATAATACTATATAAATAGCGCAATACAACGAAATTACATGAAACAGCGAAAAAGACAAATGAAATTTTAGATATATATTATGCATGTTTAATGTTTATAATTTTTACGCTTTTGAATTTAGTTTTTTAATGCTTTCGGCATGCAAAATTGAAACATGGCATACCATTACACGGGTTATGAAACGATATTTCACACTGTGTGTATATAATTTTTCGTGCCGAAATTGCCAATTGAGATTAGTCAGTTGAATCTTACAAAACTAAAACGTTTTTTTCGTATTTTATATTTTATAAAATGTAGGTTTTACCTCTTGGTAGGTTTGACCTCCTGGTCAAAACACATCAATTTTGGTTGAAATGTATTTTATTTCATAGCTTGGAATATTTTGTCTACGCAAGAAAACTATCGGCTTGCCTAATAACAGGTTATTAGGCAAGCCGATAGGAATCGAGTTCTTTGGACGCCACGCAAGCTACAGAATAAAAAACTTCAACCAAATTCAATTCAATGTCGTTAATTTAACTGTTAACTCTCTTCTTTTGAACGGGGAACAAACGTGTCAAATCACCTTAATATTAATTTATCTACTCAATCACATTATTATCGAAGATATAATGACATTATCCTTATTTGTTGAAATTGAGATTTTCCCTGATAAATTAGAATTGTCAAATGTAATCGTGAGAAAATTAAGTTCTATAGAGCGCTTCATCAAGCGCCGCAAATACTCGTCGTTGCTTAATTACTACGAGTTTGCGGCGCTTGCTGTGGAGACACTGGGCCCGGGCATTTCTCCAGAAATATGTCTGCGGTCACCTCATTCATCTGGCCCTTTTTCATACTAAATGTATGGAGACAGATGAATGAGTCGCAGACATATTTCTGGAGAAATGCCCGCCCCTGGTCAGCTGACATGAAAACCTTTATGAGAGCCCTGTCGAAACGACTGATCGACGCCTCAGGCCTCAGGGGGCCCAGACTTGCTGGACGGGGTATTCTTTTTATATTGTTTTTATGTTTATTTAGTTTTAGGTTTTGTTTTTACTTGCTATACTTTGCTTTCTATATTTCCTATTTGTGTAACTCTTATATTATGAAATAAAGTGTGTTTTCATTATGAGATAAATAAAACATAAAAGACAGAATATACTCTTATCAGTAAAAAGCGTAGTCACGTATTTAACAAAACAAAGTATAAAAATTATACTTTTATCACAAATAAGGTTATTAATTTGCATTTTGGCTCCACACGGTAGATGGGAATAGGTCTTATTTAAAAACTGACATCACAAGTACATTTAATAGTTTCTACAATAATTAGTGTATTGTTTGCGGCGTCTATTTTGCCAGTGGGTATTTATTTGTAATGTAAATTCTTCAGAAATCATTAACTCCTACAGGATATCGCTTATATGAGCCATGGCGATACAACATATGTTTCTTTAATTTATGATCTCTTTTATGATCTTATACACATTTGAATATTATTTCTTTATATACACGATACGGTACGGTACGATACGGTTTTATACACGATATTTTAAAATTTTGTACACTGTAGCCATTACACATTGTTTTCAAACATGACGAATTCGATATGTGAAATACGGTTGTGTGTACCTACCTAAGCTTATTAAAGTGCACATTCATATTTTTAATGATGTACCTGTTTCAATATAAAAAATATATTTATTCTGGCGTTACTCTCCTAATTATGTCTTATTAGGAGAGTAACAGATTTGACAGAGCCCCGCGTCGCCGGGCTTCTATTTGAGCCTCGCTTGATTAACGAACGCGTCCCTAAGCTACCGGAAGTTGAACGCAGTGTGTAAGGGCTTTAATATTACGCTTGTTTACCATTCCTAGCACAATGTGTTTCGTCCAGATTTTATTTATTTGTAAAGCTAGTTTATGTACTTAGTACTCAAAGTACTTAGTTTATAATTTTGTTTCTGCTTACGCTTTAGTACTTAGTGACGTGATGTAAAATATTTAACTGAAATATATTTATTGGAAGCAGCTTTTTGTATTTTTATTTTTGAGCACCGCATCCTCGCATGTTTCTCGCAGTCACCGGCCGCAGTTTATTGCACATTTTTAAATTACATTTCACTAGTCCACTTTTTTGCCGATAACACTTATTTCCTCATTAACAGTTTCACGCACAAGCTCCCGCCTAGCGAGCGCTCGTAACTTTTGCTCAGATACCGGCCGTTTTTTTCTTACCGCATTATTGTTCTCACAAACCCGCCTAGCGGGCGCTGTCGGTTTCTGGGTAGTTTTAAATTTTTTGCCTAATCGTGAAAGTGTTAATAAAGCAGCTCGAAATAACAGTTTGAACACCACTTCACGAATGTTTGTCCTAGAGTTACCTACTTTCTTCGCGAGAAAACAATAGTTTTTTGGCATAAAAGGCGCATCTTGAGAGTAGGCACTTGTTTACTAATTAGGACACTTAATGAGCATCGGACGGGAAGGTCTGCGATGTTTACGAGTTTCTTCCAACATCAGCAGTGTTCGGATTAGGTAGGACCATTTCGGGTGAATGACCTTAAACATTGAACATAACATAGATAAGACTTGGGATACCGGGACTAGAAAATTTTCACAGTAAATATTATTGACATATTTACTGTGCAAAATTTAAAGAAGACGCAAAAATAAACGTTAAACTTTCCATATGAAATCCCGGGGTTAAAAGGTACCTACATCCATATTAAGCTTACGCACCGAAGTTCCGCGAAATGGCACTTCCTAATCCGACCACTGAACATCAGCATGGCAAGCCCAAGATGAAGCGCGACACAGCATGTTCGCGCGTTCTCATTGGCTGTAACTTGTCTGATATGTCGCGGCTTTATTAAGAAAGAAATAAAAGAGAAATATCTAAGTCGTGCCAGGAAAAAAAATGCGTCGCTCTGATAGAGCTCTTACACAAAATAGGAATAACTATTTTACGAAGTATGCAATTTAAACAACCCCCGGGTTACCATGGTAACATGAAAGCTTCATAAGGCTTCACTATCTATTTACAAGAAACCAGCTTCATGAAGAAGTTCTAGTGGTTCGCAACCCACTTAAAAACTTCCTGGTTCGTGACTCACCTCTAACTGACTTATGCTGACTAGCATTGGCGATGCATAGCTTAGAGTCCCTAGCGGCGAGTCAAGGGGCTTAGTACCTAGTTACATATTGTTTGTGCGAGTTTTTTGGCCGTCAGGTCATTGTTCCTGTCGCAGGGCCCAGTTTGCATTAGCTCGCGACCCATGTTAAGAATTGGGTTGTTCTCATATAGTTTGACAGATGTGTCACAACCATGTACAAAAATTTAGGGTTTTCAGGAAATTAAATATTCTAATACTTATACCTACTTAAATTAGCCTCGTTGTCAAGCTTTCCGTTCGTATATAAAAACAAGAAAAATTAAGTATTGGCAACGTTATACTCGATCGGTTGGCGTTGTGTACGATCCACTTAAAGGAAACAAAGCGATTGTCTATAAACCCGAAAAACACACATCACAAGTTCAATTGATTATCAACTATCTCCATGAACACGACTACGAGTGCATTAATAGAAAAACCGGCCAAGTGCGAGTCGGACTCGCGCACCGAGGGTTCCGTACAAACTCATAAGTAGATACATGAATAGTTCAAGAAAAACTATATGGCGATTAGTTTAGTAGGAGCAAATAAGTATGTGTTAAGATTTTTGCAAATTTCTCAAAAACAGTGCAAGTTAGGAAAACCGTTATATTTTTCCTGTAATATATAGGATGACATTAATAATTGGTAATTATTACAGATTTTTCTGTTCAGTAACTTCGAAGATAATAGGGGGGGAACGGTATTTTTTTTAACGTTTTTCGCCATAAATCAAAAACTACTTATTTAAAAAAATATATAAAAATACTGTATTAATCTACAAATTAAGCCCTTTCATTTGATACCTCACTCAATATAATAGCCCTACTTTCAATTTGCAAAGTCTTATTACGGACCCCTTTAAAAAAAAATTAAAAAAGTTACAAGAATTTTTTTACATCCTATAAGCTCGGGTTAGCGGTTCTTAACACTATTCCAAATTTCAAGTCGATAGCATCAGTAGATCCTGAGATATCTTGCTGTGACAGACGGACAGACAGACAGACAGAGTCGCACCATAAGGGTTCCTTTTTTACCATTTTGGTACGGAACCCTAAAAAATTGTGTTGTAGCTGCCTTCGCATTTGTTCGATTCTCAGGTAGTCAGGTAAACGCTGGTGTATATTCATAATATGTCAAGTCACAGGTAAAGCAATTTTAACTCTTGCCCTAGAGTTGATAATCCACTGAAATTTCAATGCACAAATTCTTTATCTATGAAGCACGCTTCTCTTTTATGACGGATGATAAGTACACAACAGTATTGTTTTCTTTAAATGGATCCTAGTCCTACTAGTCCTAGGTCCACAACCCCAACCTAAGCAGTATAACTTTCTGCACAAGTCTGTGACAAGTCACAAACCTAAATTAGAATGACCCAAATGTTGTTCTAGAAGATTCTTGGTCCCCTAGGTCGCAAAGGCGTGACCCGCCGCCGCTGGGAATACGGGCACGGCGAGTTCAAGCTGCGACGCTTGCTGGAGCGGCGCCGCTTCACGCGCGTCCACTCCGACGACTCGGACGACGAGCCCGCGCCCATGTTGCCGCCGCAGCCGCCCGCCAACGCGTGATCACTACAAGACACCACAAAGCTTCGAATCGCGCTGTCCCTTTCATTCTGTTAACGTCTCGAAAATATGGTGTTAACGTCTTAAAATTGTGTCGTTTTCAGGCAAAACACCTACCACTTAAATAGTTTTCAAGATGCAGTTAAAAATCCTGCTTTATCTGAAAATATTCTATATTCTCCCTGGTTTATAGACTTTCTACTACTTTAGGTACTACCTACAATTGCGTTGCGCCACAAATAGTATTTCTATCTCTTTCCGATCCATACTGCGTGAGAGGGAGAATAGTAGTAAATGCGGCTGCTGGAGCGGCGACGCTTCACGCGCGTCTACTCGGACGACGAGCCCGCGCCCATGCTGCCGCCACAGCCGCCTGCCATCGCCTGATCACTACGAGACACTACGAGAACGAAGCTTCGAATCGCGCTGTACCTTTCATTCTGTTAACGTCTAAAAATATGGCTCGCCAACGCGTGATTGCACCAACGGTGCGACACGAGAACAAAGCTTCGAATCGCGCTGTCCCTTTCACTCTATTAACATCTCAAAAATATGGGATCCGTCTATTTGGCATAAGCTTAATTGTCATAATGTTAAAGCACATAATTTTCAATGAATCGTCGTATTATTGAAAACTAGTGCACGTAAAGCTATAACCATTCGCACAACTTTAAAAAAAGAAAAAAACAAGCGGAAATTCTTTTACGTAACTAACGTATAATAGAATAGGTTGGCTTTATTTTATATTTATTCTGTAAAATCAATGTTACCTGTAAATTATCTTATGGAAAGAGCTTTCTGACGAACAAAACATTCGGACAAATAAAATTATGCCAAACAAGGGAACCTAGTTCTCAAGATGCAATTAAAAAGCACCTTTATTGCCAAGCGGTAAGGCGCCTTTTGCCTAAAAATCTCACGTATGTGTTCGGGCCTATCTGCATCGCCGCCTGTTCCAGAGGACGTAGTAACGGCCTACTGTACGATTGCGCCGCGTCACGACTTATTATCTGTTCTGAATGCTGTAGAGTGCGAAAATATACTGTTTAGGCCAGTGGTGAGCAAAGCTTTTTCATGGCGGGCCAGAAAATAGAAGAAATTTCAGAGGGAACTATAGCGAAAATATTGTTTTATCAGGGGCCATATAAGTACTACTATAATTCGAAAGTCCGCCGGCGGGCCGGATTAAACCCTCACGCGGGCCGTACTTTGCCCACCACTGGTTTAGGCTAAGGAAAGCTCTTAAACTGATACTTTAGGAAATGATGTCAATACTAATGGTCCGAAGTAGGTTTTGGTGTCATTCCGTTCCGCAAGCATTTTTTTTTACAGAGAAGCAAAAGGGACGGCAAAATTTCATATTCGTACTTCAGAGTAACCTCGCTGTGTCACTCAAAGACCAAGCCGGGGAAGCATGTTGTCCCTTATTAAACTACTTACTTCAAAAAATACCCTAATCTATTGGTTGTTCTTAACTGGTAGGAACATTATGGCAGAATCCTAAATCATAAAGTGACAGAATGCGACTTAACTCGTTCACTGTCTCCATACAAAACTATCGGACAATGTCACAAGTCCCAACTGTGCAATCAGTATGGGGAAGTGACCCAATAGTGGAAGCACGGCCTCCTGAAAAAACCTTCATGCCCGACATTGGGGTTGGAGGTTCGTCATTCGTCTCACTTTCTGATTTATGATTGGACGTAGTTTAGAGAAAAGGAACGCACACGAAACAATTTTTGAATCATAGACTTTAAATGCTTAAACAAAAGGTTGACATTTCACTGATGACTTTTCTTGGGTTGGATCTTTTCCCTAAACTAAGTCCGATTTTCGGTTGGAAATTGAAATCTATACATGTGTATGAGCTTTCTTTATACTTACTGTTAATTATTTTTGTTTAAATTGGATTTCTCATAAGTTGTCTTTAGTACAAAGTAAAAATTTATTACCTATATTTGCTTAAATTAGCTCGTTAAGATTGCCAAAAAGAGTATTATATCATTGTTTATCGATGGGATGTGTAAACTAGTGTACTGTCTAGACGGGACAATTTCATCGCCAATTTGTAGGCGTATCACGCGATAAATAAATGATAAAGCACCCGTCACGTTCTGACAAATAGTGTGTGAGGTTGACGGATGCTTCATCATTTATTTATCGCGCGACAAAGCGTAGCATCATAAGCCATTTGGTAATTTGCCGATAGAGACGCAGCTATCCGTCAAAAATAGATAACATATTCATCTCATATTACCAAGTAGCTGCATCCCTGTATCGATTGGCCGACAAAATTGGATCGTCTAGAACTAACTTATACTGATTTTAGTGAGACTCATGACCAGAGATTAGCTCTTTAGTTTTAAGAAATCTAAATATTTTTACAATGGCGTATGTAAATTCTTTGATGCACATTAATTGATTGTGAAATATTGACACTTCTCACCTGACAACAGTAAATAATGTAATATTACCCATTTACAGATGTAAAAAGAATTTATTCGAATATGTAAAATAATTCACACCATTTTATGCAATCCATGCAATGTAAACTCAAAAACACCTTAAGTTGTTCCCATATGAGCGGATGTAGTCAGCTAACCGATAGGAAGGTATATATCGGCAGGAGAGTTGAGGGGAATTGTTACACACACAGCTACAATAGAACTCTAATTGCAAAAAAGTAGTCAATGAATGAATGAATTAATGAATGAAATTTAAGTAAGTACATGATTGCATACATTTTCGAAATGATAAATTACATCAACGTATTATTCTCTTTTACTTTACGATTCATGTTAAATTATCTATCCCTTTTTTTTTTAAACTGACAAACTCGCAACCCATTCCCGGGCATAGCGATTGTCGGACCGCCTGGTTGGCCGTGGCGTCGAACCAGGTCGCTAGCCAGACCACGCTTGGGTGTCAACTGTGTGACACACACAGTCGCCACATAAGGAAAGGATGACCCAAGTCATCCTTCCCGCTGGTCCGCTGCTCACTCTGAGCAATCAGCGCAAAGTCAAGGTGGCCCTGGCCAAACGACCTGGTTCGACTCCAGGCGTTCAGGCCCCCACCTAGCCGGATTCTATCGAGGTGGACCGGGACTAGGTGACCTGGTTCGACCCCAGGCACCCCCGGCACCCACCCAGTCCGACCAAACTCAGGGTGGTCCGGCTAGCGACCTGGTTCGACCCCAGGGAACGCCACGGCCGACCACCCGGTCCGACAATCGCTACGCCCATGCATGGGTTGCGGTTGACCGGCCTACCTCGATAGTATCGGGCTAGGTGGGGGCCTGAACGCCTGGGGTCGAACCAGGACGTTTGGCCAGGGCCACCTTGACTTTTCGCTGATTGCTCAGAGTGAGCAGCGGACCAGCGGGAAGGATCTATCCCATATCCGTCCTTCAGTTCAGTCAGATGCACAATAATTTAAATAAAACTATTTTAAACGAATAATGTTGCGTATATAAATCTGTTCAAATCAGATAGTTTTTCTAAAAATAAATCTTAACTAAATACCTTGAAGAAACGTTTTGGTAATTCTCGCAGTTTGCTGTTGAACTTGCTACCAGTACGAAAAAAGAACACTATTTTCAAAATCCTGCTATCATTACATGACATGTTGTTGTGTGTGTGGCCTCAACTCTGATGCCGGTACGGTACCTATAGCTGTTCGTCAAAAAGAGCGTTTTGTCTCTTATTCTAACAGGTAGTTAAGCATCGGTCTGACGATATCGGCTCGTTTGGACTCAACATAAAACTAAGATATGTTCATCATCATCCGCCTATAATACATCCCACAATACTGGGTACAGGCCTACTCTCATACATGAGATAACTTATGGTACCAGCTTGGAAGTATTACTAGCAGTATTAATTACCTTTCTTACATAACTATACTGAAGATACGAAAAATATACTCTCTTATTTTATTTATTTATGCTACACCTGGCCATAAAGTGGCTTTTTCCGCACGCTGCGCGTACGGAAAAAGTCCCTTTCTTGCCAAGTGTAGACATAAAATGATGTACACAACGCAGCTCGGGCCGCAAACTTCTGCGATCTCGGCCTTTCTTTGTATTACCACCCTAGTTGTGTAATGTACTATTATTTATCTTACTCGTATGGCATTATTACAAGTCACTGAATAAACATGTTAAAATTGATAAATATTATATTATCCATCAAACTCACACATCATTTTAAGTATTACAACTTGCCAAAGAAATCAAGAGTTAATAAATATGAAATCATGTATTGTAAATAATAATCAAACATACCTATGTTAGGTTACAAAAATGTGCATAGTATAATTACTGTATGTAAAGTAATCACTAATCATATCAAAACAATTAGTGAGCCTAATTAATATAAATAAAAACACCTCAACAACAATACTTGTACATTTACTATAATGAAATATAGTTAAAAACGTCTAGGTATCTCACAATGAAGACTAAACAGATGCATTGTATCAAATAAAATCATTGTCCATCATTGTATTGTGTAAAATAATACATGTATATTAGCGAACTTATTATAAATCGAATAAAGTTCTAAACCTAGTAGACAATACGTATATAGGAAACAATTCTCATTAAAAACGACAGTCAGGTACATTTTGAGTTGACAGCAATACAGGGTGTCCATGAGCATTGCGAGGGATTTTAACAGGATATTCCAGACCATATTTTAAGTTAAAAATGTTAATTAACGTTTGCTAAATTCGGCTCGGTTTTAGAGATATTTCCATTTTTGTGTAAAAATGTTGTATTTCCAATATACAGTGAAACCTGAATAACTGGGACCTGGATAAGCGAGAAACCTCCATAGCTGGAACTCATGCTGACGTCCCGGCGCCTTAGCACTGAATTAGGTACCTCTGTTAGTGGGACACAACAGACCTCTATATCTGGGATTAGTTCCTTCGATTTTATCATCTTATTTACCTGTATAATTGGGATTTACGTCACACCTGGCCGTAAAGTGGCAATTACCGCGCGCTACGCGTGTGGAAAATCCCACTTCCTGGCCTGGGGGGGACGTAACATTTTGTACTTACCACGGGAGGTAATAAAGAAAGCTAGATCGCATATTTATCGCCCTTGCCTTTGGCTCGGGCATCAAACAGTTGCGATCTGAGACATTATTTGTTTTACCTCCTTGCCTTACCTAGGTAAGTAATGTACTATATTAATTTCAACAGTACTTTGTAATGTGATAAAATTGAAACGAAACCGAAAAGTATCAATTATTTATCCCTGTATTCAAATTGATGTATATTTACAAAATAATTACACGTATAGCTGTTCCCAGCATATTAACATAATTACGGAACACTCGTCATATAATTACGGAAGGCCGTTTTAAGTCCTATCAAATGTCGATGTTGAGGTGTGTCGATCATAGTTAAAAATTCATGTAAATTGACATTGTGTAATTTATATTGCACTTCTTGTATTATGAAATAAAAAATCTAATCTAATCTAATGAAGTGAAACTTGTAAAGAAAAAAAAGTTTACTACAGATTTTAACATATTTGGATTGTGTTCAGGGATCAGCTATACATTCGTACCTAGTCCATACTTACACTTATGAAGATCTTTTCCCTACAATGATGTGGTTTCGAGGTGATAATTTTGGATCGAACACTGGACGAATCTCGCAGGACAAACCTGAAAATAAATTGTTTTTAAATAAATTTTGGAGTTAAAAAGAAAATTAGATATGGGGAATATAGATATTAAAATCGAATCACAAATGTTTCCAGTGTATTTAAACTAATCCATCCTATCTAGTCTGTATTTGTAAATCATGTCAAAAAGTGCCAAATTAAATTCTATAGATATACCTTATTATTTTAGTCTATTTAAAATATGTGAGAAGACGAAAATAACTAGTCAAAGTTGCGTCCACACAAGCCGATTTCGTCAGTCGATCGATAGAGACGCAGCTATTAGTAAAAAGAGATCTCATCATCTCTGAAAGCAAATGATTATGAAAATAGCCCTTAGGGAGAGTGCCCCTGAGGGTTAAGTCTGACTCTACGCCACTTCAGAAAGTGACATCTGAAGAGAAGAAACACGGCAAGAAACTCCTCAGTTAGACTAAATTCTCATTCAAAATGCTGCGTCTCTATTAGCTGGATAGAAAGTTAGTAGGGAGGGGGCAACACAACACAGGCAGAAGAAAACCTCATCACGCGAAACAAAGAATTTCACAATTCATTAGATTACGGGGGGAGGGGAGGTTGAACCCCCTAATAAATGGTTGGCCTATTGCTTGACTGATGAAATCGCCCCGTGTGGACACAGTATAAAATGGATCCATGAATTTCGTATGAACGTAGAAGTTTCGTAAGAACGTTTTACGTAGATGGCGCCGTAGTCATGTATTTTTCGCATTGGCACCGTACTCTGACATGGCAACTTCATTTTTTTTGTGGTTTTACGAGCTTGTATTTAACTTGCAATGTTTGTAAGTATGTTTGTTCGGGCAAATAATGCAAATGAGTTTTAAAGAATCCATTAAGCTGTAAATTTGCATCCATATGTAAATCGAATGATAATTGTAATAAATGGAGCAGATCTGATGATGGAGCCTAAACGTGGCCATATGATCATCTAAATAACAGAAACCCACCGTATTTACGGTGTTTAGGCTCGTTTGATTGGTTTTGACATGCAGTTTGCGATTGTACAAAAAAAGTACAGTCGGCCATAAAAGGCACAAAAACGGCCTTGCCTAAAAATTACATTTAAGATAAAAACTTTTTTAATTAGTAATATTAACTATTAATGTTCAGATAAAAATTTCACCTGAACAATCAATTAATTATGTGTCAGTCACTGTTAAAACTTGTATTAAATGGACCGATTTACAATATACAAAAGAAGTACTCGTACAAAGCACGGAAAGATAGAGTAGTCAGTACATAGATGGTACTCTAATTATATTTTTGCTTTATTTATGTCTAAGTCGTCTCTCGTGCTACGCTGTCTGTACATATTGAACGTGTAAATGTATAAATGTACTTAAGATAATAGATGTCTTTATTTTTCTCTTTACAATTAAAGGTATTGAAGATGATTTTATTATTTTATTTCCTTGGGTTTTACGCCGAAGCCTTGATACTTCGACTTTTTCCTTCAACTGCCCACAGCCACAGCAAACAACTAAGCGGGCCGTAATATGAGCCTCAAAAAATGGTGGAGAACTTTTAGTAACTGGCCAGCCAGTACTAAAGTATCCAACTACTTCTGAGGACGAATGTACGTGTTATATGAGACACGTCGTAATCGACTACAAAGAGGTCGATATGGTCAAAGTTACAAAAATATGTATACACGACCTTAACGTTAAGTTAATAAAGTCGTGTATATGTCGCAGCCAACTGGTTTAATTAGCCATTTGATTAACTGCCTAGCCTTTTCACTAAACAGCGCCATTTAGTTAACTGCCTGGATTAAATTTTGCCAATGCGTCAATGTATCAATTAACGATATGGCTGGCCAATGCTTAGGCCGTTCGTTTAGAAGAGCAACTATAATAATAGTAGTTAATTAACTATTGAAGAAGTTAATATTGTCTTCGGTTTCCGCGATTATCACTCATAGTAATAAAACAACTTAAACGGATTAAATCGCGTATATTACTACATTTTTGTTCCCGACGTTTCTTAACCCTTTTCAGCGTTCGTGGTCGCGGGTAGACTGAGAAAATCATAAATTCCCTCTGTCAAAATTACTGTTGTGCAAACTTACCCACTTTTAAAAATACAAATTCAATATTAGTGTTGCCAGATGGGCCTAATGTGTAAAGATGTTTGTTTGTTCCGTTTAAGTTGTTTTATTACTATTAAAGAAGTTAATGAAATGGCTGGTTTTCTTTCTAAACAACTATGACCCACCAGCAGGTCAACGAGCGGCGCGAGTGTGAGACGTAGCGTGTAAAACAATGGTTCCGAACCTGGGGGTAATTTAATTACCCCTCAAGGGGTAAAACGAAGTTTTCTCAGGGGTAATACGCATGAATGTTAACCGTTATACTTTGAGCAGTTTCTTATAAGCTTATCTATATTAATAATTTAGCCGGGGCCTACGGTAGACCTGAACGAAAAGCGCCTCAAAAATTAAAGCGTAAAAAAATAACACTTTCGAATCGACAACTTATATTCGCAAAATTCGTATAACGGAGAAATAAGCGTATAAAGATGTAAAATAATTCGAATAATACCAAGGAACATAATACTCAAGAGAAGAACGCAAACTCCATATAAAAAAATAGTAACTTCCGGTTCTTGCGTTTATACTACTAGCGACATTGTGGTACCACACATGAACTAATTGATGGCGGGGTTTTTAAATGCCACAGCTTGTCAAAATATTGAAATTTATTTTATATAAGAAACTATGTTTATTTTTATTTAATACCAAATATCGACCGATATTCGGTATTAAATAAAAATAAACATAGCTTCTCATCCTCCATAAATTTCCATACTCGTCTCATTTCACTTTGTATACTTTTGATGAAAGGTGAAGTTGATTGATATGATGAAGTAGTATTTTGAACTCTAGTGTGTGCTGGGAAATTAAGTTTATAAAAAACAACGATAAAGTATCTTGAACATATTTATTCATTTTGTAAAATATTTAGTTGTCTTTGTAATGCGTTTCCACTCGCCTCCTCGGAAAAATGGATGCTAACATGGCGATCACAACACAACCTTGAATTGAACACAACGCATAAACCAAGTATAATCGCTCGTCACACTTGCACAGTCGTTATCCTCGTTTTTCACGGTGGAATAGATGCCTGAGGGCAAATATTTTTGTAAAGAACACAAGAATTTGTTCTTGAGTCATGAATTTTCTGTCTATTCAAATATGTCACGTGGTCCTGTACCACAGCCAAGTCAAAGTGTAGGGTAGATATTTTCGACGACACCATTTTCTTAAGTATTAAACATAGCCGATTTTGTCACACAATTACATTTTTAAACGTTTATCACACCAAAATATTTTAGACAAGATATTATTAGACTTTGATTTGACGTGACGCCATCTTCAATTGGCAGTGTTGCCAGGTCTAGATTGGAAAAATCAGATTAAAGATGTCCTAAACAACAAAAGATTTGAATGATTACATGAAACTTAAAAGGCGAAGGTTATTTTTTCCTTTAGAAGTTTGACGTTTAGCTCTCACAATGTCTACATCCTAATATGATCGTTCTCTAAAATGGTAATGTAACTAAAACTTCAAAACCCTAAAGAAGTTATAATTACATAAATTAGGTAAAAAGATCCAATATGGTAACACTAATACAGACTAGTGTTGCTAAAGTAAAATATTGTACAAGTTTTATTTTCACATTTAGCAATAGTCAAATATCGCACGACGCACACGTACAAAAGTACAAGTTGCCAATATTTGTTCTAGAGTTGAGAGACCCTGAATAATACCAAAAACAGTCGGCCATGTTTGCTTGCGTCAATTCGAGTTCGTTCTGAAATTGTCACAGTTTAGTGCAGGGGCACGTAGCATGCGACTATAACTGCGGGCGCGGCTGTACAAACTTGGCATGGGTAAGAAAACCATTATTTATTTTAACTAGAAAAATCATACGTTTCCATAATTTTATTTCAAAGAAAACAATCTTTAAACGGGAATATAATTAATAATTTACTGACATAATTGAAAAATAATGTAATAATATTGGCAATAATATTGTACAATATTATTGAAACATAACCCAAGAAAAAGTAACAAACGTGGGCGAAGGTGTCAGATAAATTTCTAAACGAAAAAAAATGAATTGGCACATTTTTTTTAATCCCTCTGAAGGTGAAGTTGTAAGTTAGGGGCGAAACTCTGTAGGTAGCTTTTTAAGTTTTCTTAAATTTATTCTGACTTAAAAAAACACATTAAATTATACCCGTTTTTAGTACAAAGACAGAAAAGTGAAAATAAATGTTTATGATTTAGGTGAAAACACAAAATTAACCAGGCGTTTGAAATATTCGACCATAATACAGATAAACTTGAGGATGCAGGTCTCAATGTTTTTAGGGTTCCGTATCATAATGGTAAAAAAGAAACCCTTATGGTGCGGCTCTGTCTGTCTGTCCGTCTCTCACAGTCAGATATCCTAAACTATTGATGCAATCGATTAGAAAATTGGAATAGTTTTAAAAGTCGCTAACCTGAGCTACTGGGCGTAAAAAAATTCTAATACCTTTTTTACTTTTTTTAGGGGGCCGAAATGGGAGGTTGAAAATTTCAAGTTGTGCTATTGTATTAAGTGATATTTTTTAGAAATTTAGAATAAATAAATAAAATAAATAAAAAAAATAAAATAAATAAAAAAGTTTATTGTACTTAACAATTTACGTTACACATTTTAAAACTGCTTATTTGGTACAACAGAAACATAAACATAGGTCGATTTTCCAACCCCTGAACTAGGTGGGAAACCTGTGTCTCAGGAGATTAGAGTTCTTCGACTTACAATGTCTGAATAAATAATGTAGATTGGACAGTGTAACAGCGTAAGACCTTATACAATAAGTTTTTTTTTTGCTAAAACGAAAAAATTATACTAAGAAAAATTTTGCATGTAAGGAAAGAACAAAAAATTAAATAAAACAAAATAAATGTATGGCTATAATAAGATGCGGTGAGTATACTCATAAAGAGTATATAGTATATCTATACTATGTTGTCACAAGATGCTTATTGTTAAGAAAGGGTTAACAAAAGATTTTCAGTTTGGTGATACGTTAGAGTTTGCAACCAATTCTGTAGCCTGTTTTTCAAATCATAACAAATACTTATTTGCTCCTATTATACTAAACTAACCGCCATACAGTTTTTCTTAAGTTCTTCACGCATCTACTTAGTTTGTACGGAACCCTCGGTGCGCAAGTCCGACTCGCACTTGACCGGTTTTTTTTTTCATGTTTGAGGTAGGAATAGGAACGTTGAAATAAGGTTTTCGAAATTTTTTTTTCTACCTACGGGAAGCAACATAGAGGATGCCGGTTAATTTTACCTCCATAAGATGAGTCCGTAGTTTTTGAAGAACATGGTAAAATTAATAAAACAAAATTTAAGGTTTGTCAAATCACGCACGCAGCAATCAAACCCAACGTAGTAAGCTGGGAGTGAAAAAAAAACCGACAGAGTTCGGAACACCACGCTGCGCACCGCAATCTGCATTGATGATGTAGATGCTAACCCCTTAGGTTGAAGTAAGACTAGGCCGGCCACGTCTGTAGTATGTATCCAAATAGGCGGGCTAAACTGGCTTCGAAGTAGGTGCGACATGCTGAATGGACAGGACCGGACTGGGCTCCCTGACTTCCCACGAGTACGGGGCCCAATAACAACAACCACAAGCCGGGGGCCAGGCCCGTGGGGGCTCCGCGGCGGCTAGGAAAACTGGAAAACACCAACTTAACTATATGGCCAGTCCGACGACGCTAGAACAGGCCGCGGCGAAGATGGTGAGACGACCTGAATACATTTCTTAACGGCTGTCCAAAGTTAGCTCGGAATCGGGACGGCTGTCATATTTTGTAATTCAAGGACGAGGGCTTAAATTAAAAATTTAGACCATGTTGGGGTGGGGTGAGCCCGAGGTACAGGCTGGGTGGCGAGGACGTAGCATGCCACGGTGAAAATGGCAGGACAACCTAGAACCTAGACGTATTTTTTAACGGCTGGTCTGGGTGGTCCTTTGGACCAGAACCATTGCAAGCGGGATAGATTTACCCTTCAGTGGGACATTAATAATTAGACTAAAAAAATGGGATTTGGCTCCAAAAGGGGTAAAATTTTGAATCGGAATCTATTATTTCAGATATTTGAAAGTGTAGCTGTAGCTACTATAAGATTGACGCTGCGTAGAAACAGGAAGACGTTCTGATAAATTTACCTAATATATGAAATGTTTGTGAAGTTCCCTGAATTTCAACAAAACATAACTACATATAGAACCCACATTTCTTAGATGTCGGTTAAAAATAAAAGGCTTCGAAAGATAAATAACAAAATGTACCTAACTAAAGAGATTCTTGGTAATGCTATTTCTGACGAGGTGAAAGGGTTAAAATGGGGTTTGTAATTTTTTACATTTTACCCGGGCGAAGCCGGGTTTTCAGCTAGTAATACCTATTTTTTGGAGGGGTAATAATACAAATCTCGATGAGAATGTCGGTGATGTGATAATAAACGTTAGGAACGTCACGCCACGCCGCCATAGCCCCAGGTCAGGCCCGGTACGTGAAAACGACACGACACGCCGCCATAGCCCCAGGTCAAGCCCGGTATGTGACAACGTCACGCCACGCCGCCATAGCCCCAGGTCAGGCCCGGTACGTGACAACGTCACGACACGCCGCCATAGCCCCAGGTCAAGCCCGGGATGTGACAACGTCACGACTCCACTCACCGTGCTCGAGGACGTACAACAGGCGGTCGAGCGCCACGATGGTCTCGACGAGCGGTGCGAGTGTGAGACGTAGCGTGTAGAGCGTCACGACACGCCGCCATAGCCCCAGGTCAAGCCCGGTATGTGACAACGTCACGACTCCACTCACCGTGCTTGAGGACGTACAACACGCGGTCGAGCGCCACGACGGTCTCGACGAGCGGTGCGAGTGTGAGACGTAGCGTGTAGAGCGTCACGACACGCCGCCATAGCCCCAGGTCAAGCCCGGTATGTGACAACGTCACGACTCCACTCACCGTGCTCGAGGACGTACAACACGCGGTCGAGCGCCACGACGGTCTCGACGAGCGGTGCGAGTGTGAGACGTAGCGTGTAGAGCGTCACGACACGCCGCCATAGCCCCAGGTCAAGCCCGGTATGTGACAACGTCACGACTCCACTCACCGTGCTCGAGGACGTACAACACGCGGTCGAGCGCCACGACGGTCTCGACGAGCGGTGCGAGTGTGAGACGTAGCGTGTAGAGCGTCACGACACGCCGCCATAGCCCCAGGTCAAGCCCGGTATGTGACAACGTCACGACTCCACTCACCGTGCTCGAGGACGTACAACACGCGGTCGAGCGCCACGACGGTCTCGACGAGCGGTGCGAGTGTGAGACGTAGCGTGTAGAGCGTCACGACACGCCGCCATAGCCCCAGGTCAAGCCCGGTATGTGACAACGTCACGACTCCACTCACCGTGCTCGAGGACGTACAACACGCGGTCGAGCGCCACGACGGTCTCGACGAGCGGTGCGAGTGTGAGACGTAGCGTGTAGAGCGTCACGACACGCCGCCATAGCCCCAGGTCAAGCCCGGTATGTGACAACGTCACGACTCCACTCACCGTGCTCGAGGACGTACAACACGCGGTCGAGCGCCACGACGGTCTCGACGAGCGGTGCGAGTGTGAGACGTAGCGTGTAGAGCGTCACGACACGCCGCCATAGCCCCAGGTCAAGCCCGGTATGTGACAACGTCACGACTCCTCTCACCGTGCTCGAGGACGTACAACACGCGGTCGAGCGCCACGACGGTCTCGACGAGCGGTGCGAGTGTGAGACGTAGCGTGTAGAGCGTCACGACACGCCGCCATTGCCCCAGGTCAAGCCCGGTATGTGACAACGTCACGACTCCACTCACCGTGCTCGAGGACGTACAACAGGCGGTCGAGCGCCACGACGGTCTCGACGAGCGGTGCGAGTGTGAGACGTAGCGTGTAGAGCGTCACGACACGCCGCCATAGCCCCAGGTCAAGCCCGGTATGTGACAACGTCACGACTCCACTCACCGTGCTCGAGGACGTACAACACGCGGTCGAGCGCCACGACGGTCTCGACGAGCGGTGCGAGTGTGAGACGTAGCGTGTAGAGCGTCACGACACGCCGCCATAGCCCCAGGTCAAGCCCGGTATGTGACAACGTCACGACTCCACTCACCGTGCTCGAGGACGTACAACACGCGGTCGAGCGCCACGACGGTCTCGACGAGCGGTGCGAGTGTGAGACGTAGCGTGTAGAGCGTCACGACACGCCGCCATAGCCCCAGGTCAAGCCCGGTATGTGACAACGTCACGACTCCTCTCACCGTGCTCGAGGACGTACAACACGCGGTCGAGCGCCACGACGGTCTCGAAGAGCGGTGCGAGTGTGAGACGTAGCGTGTAGAGCGTCACGACACGCCGCCATAGCCCCAGGTCAAGCCCGGTATGTGACAACGTCACGACTCCTCTCACCGTGCTCGAGGACGTACAACACGCGGTCGAGCGCCACGACGGTCTCGACGAGCGGTGCGAGTGTGAGACGTAGCGTGTAGAGCGTCACGACACGCCGCCATTGCCCCAGGTCAAGCCCGGTATGTGACAACGTCACGACTCCACTCACCGTGCTCGAGGACGTACAACAGGCGGTCGAGCGCCACGACGGTCTCGACGAGCGGTGCGAGTGTGAGACGTAGCGTGTAGAGCGTCACGACACGCCGCCATAGCCCCAGGTCAAGCCCGGTATGTGACAACGTCACGACTCCACTCACCGTGCTCGAGGACGTACAACACGCGGTCGAGCGCCACGACGGTCTCGACGAGCGGTGCGAGTGTGAGACGTAGCGTGTAGAGCGTCACGACACGCCGCCATAGCCCCAGGTCAAGCCCGGTATGTGACAACGTCACGACTCCACTCACCGTGCTCGAGGACGTACAACACGCGGTCGAGCGCCACGACGGTCTCGACGAGCGGTGCGAGTGTGAGACGTAGCGTGTAGAGCGTCACGACACGCCGCCATAGCCCCAGGTCAAGCCCGGTATGTGACAACGTCACGACTCCACTCACCGTGCTCGAGGACGTACAACACGCGGTCGAGCGCCACGACGGTCTCGACGAGCGGTGCGAGTGTGAGACGTAGCGTGTAGAGCGTCACGACACGCCGCCATAGCCCCAGGTCAAGCCCGGTATGTGACAACGTCACGACTCCACTCACCGTGCTCGAGGACGTACAACACGCGGTCGAGCGCCACGACGGTCTCGACGAGCGGTGCGAGTGTGAGACGTAGCGTGTAGAGCGTCACGACACGCCGCCATAGCCCCAGGTCAAGCCCGGTATGTGACAACGTCACGACTCCACTCACCGTGCTCGAGGACGTACAACACGCGGTCGAGCGCCACGACGGTCTCGACGAGCGGTGCGAGTGTGAGACGTAGCGTGTAGAGCGTCACGACACGCCGCCATAGCCCCAGGTCAAGCCCGGTATGTGACAACGTCACGACTCCACTCACCGTGCTCGAGGACGTACAACACGCGGTCGAGCGCCACGACGGTCTCGACGAGCGGTGCGAGTGTGAGACGTAGCGTGTAGAGCGTCACGACACGCCGCCATAGCCCCAGGTCAAGCCCGGTATGTGACAACGTCACGACTCCTCTCACCGTGCTCGAGGACGTACAACACGCGGTCGAGCGCCACGACGGTCTCGACGAGCGGTGCGAGTGTGAGACGTAGCGTGTAGAGCGTCACGACACGCCGCCATTGCCCCAGGTCAAGCCCGGTATGTGACAACGTCACGACTCCACTCACCGTGCTCGAGGACGTACAACAGGCGGTCGAGCGCCACGACGGTCTCGACGAGCGGTGCGAGTGTGAGACGTAGCGTGTAGAGCGTCACGACACGCCGCCATAGCCCCAGGTCAAGCCCGGTATGTGACAACGTCACGACTCCACTCACCGTGCTCGAGGACGTACAACACGCGGTCGAGCGCCACGACGGTCTCGACGAGCGGTGCGAGTGTGAGACGTAGCGTGTAGAGCGTCACGACACGCCGCCATAGCCCCAGGTCAAGCCCGGTATGTGACAACGTCACGACTCCACTCACCGTGCTCGAGGACGTACAACACGCGGTCGAGCGCCACGACGGTCTCGACGAGCGGTGCGAGTGTGAGACGTAGCGTGTAGAGCGTCACGACACGCCGCCATAGCCCCAGGTCAAGCCCGGTATGTGACAACGTCACGACTCCTCTCACCGTGCTCGAGGACGTACAACACGCGGTCGAGCGCCACGACGGTCTCGAAGAGCGGTGCGAGTGTGAGACGTAGCGTGTAGAGCGTCACGACACGCCGCCATAGCCCCAGGTCAAGCCCGGTATGTGACAACGTCACGACTCCTCTCACCGTGCTCGAGGACGTACAACACGCGGTCGAGCGCCACGACGGTCTCGACGAGCGGTGCGAGTGTGAGACGTAGCGTGTAGAGCGTCACGACACGCCGCCATTGCCCCAGGTCAAGCCCGGTATGTGACAACGTCACGACTCCACTCACCGTGCTCGAGGACGTACAACAGGCGGTCGAGCGCCACGACGGTCTCGACGAGCGGTGCGAGTGTGAGACGTAGCGTGTAGAGCGTCACGACACGCCGCCATAGCCCCAGGTCAAGCCCGGTATGTGACAACGTCACGACTCCACTCACCGTGCTCGAGGACGTACAACACGCGGTCGAGCGCCACGACGGTCTCGACGAGCGGTGCGAGTGTGAGACGTAGCGTGTAGAGCGTCACGACACGCCGCCATAGCCCCAGGTCAAGCCCGGTATGTGACAACGTCACGACTCCACTCACCGTGCTCGAGGACGTACAACACGCGGTCGAGCGCCACGACGGTCTCGACGAGCGGTGCGAGTGTGAGACGTAGCGTGTAGAGCGTCACGACACGCCGCCATAGCCCCAGGTCAAGCCCGGTATGTGACAACGTCACGACTCCACTCACCGTGCTCGAGGACGTACAACACGCGGTCGAGCGCCACGACGGTCTCGACGAGCGGTGCGAGTGTGAGACGTAGCGTGTAGAGCGTCACGACACGCCGCCATAGCCCCAGGTCAAGCCCGGTATGTGACAACGTCACGACTCCACTCACCGTGCTCGAGGACGTACAACACGCGGTCGAGCGCCACGACGGTCTCGACGAGCGGTGCGAGTGTGAGACGTAGCGTGTAGAGCGTCACGACACGCCGCCATAGCCCCAGGTCAAGCCCGGTATGTGACAACGTCACGACTCCACTCACCGTGCTCGAGGACGTACAACACGCGGTCGAGCGCCACGACGGTCTCGACGAGCGGTGCGAGTGTGAGACGTAGCGTGTAGAGCGTCACGACACGCCGCCATAGCCCCAGGTCAAGCCCGGTATGTGACAACGTCACGACTCCACTCACCGTGCTCGAGGACGTACAACACGCGGTCGAGCGCCACGACGGTCTCGACGAGCGGTGCGAGTGTGAGACGTAGCGTGTAGAGCGTCACGACACGCCGCCATTGCCCCAGGTCGGCAGTGCCCCGGGATATGACGTCGTCGGTTGGCGTTGGGATGTTCAGCCGAGATAGCGCCTGAGTGCAGTACCTTAAAAGATATATGAAACAAATAAGTTTTATGCCACACCTGGCCAGAAAGCCGCTTTCTGGCCAAGTGTAGACATAAAATGATGTACAGAACACGGGAGGTAACAAAGAAAACCCTCGATCGCATATTACGTCTCTCGCTTGCAGCTCGGGCCGCAAACATCTGCGATCTCGGCCTTTCTTTGTTTTACCACCCTAGTTGAGTAATGTACTATTATTTCACTTTTATTCAACGAATACTTGTGGCGACACTGCCACCTAGCGACACTCGTTGGAAGACGACAGTAAAAGCAATACAAATACAGATGGCGCTAACATTAACGCCCATATAAACGTCACCATTCCCATAGCGTCCGGCATCGCGCTATCTCTCGCCTCCTCCTCGCGTCGATTTCCTCATTGCTGAGGGTCGTGATTCCTCCTTTGCAGAGCAATTACGCGTCCAACAGTAGAGCGCCACTTAGTTCTGTCTTTGGCATCATGGAGGGCGTGATGCAGCTTGGTGTCAAGAGAAGAGCGGATCTGGTCGGACCATCTCAACGGACTGCGACCTCTCGGACGTCTGCCATCAACCTTGCCAGTGACCATGAGTTGTTCAAGGTTGTGCCCTTCCTTCCTGGCGATATGGTCGAAGAAGTCGAGTATACGCTCGCGCATCGCGCTATAAAAGTGTTTATAACGCTAACCTACATACCTTCCAACCAACTTCCTTCGGACTTCGGTCCCCAGGCACAACGCCCGCCTGGAGAGAGTCTATTGGTCTATTGTTCTCTCTTCCACATACTTAATTTTTTTAAATAGCCGACTTCAAACTAATACTATCTATAAAAATACCCAAATCGCCATAGGTATGCCTACAATACTTGAAGAGTTCCCTCGATTTCTCCAAGATCCCATCATCAAGTCCTGACCTGGTGATAATAGGACAGCTTTCAAACACAAAAGTATTTTTATTAAATTGGCCCAACCGTTTTCGTGTAGGTAATCCGTACGCAAAAAAAGATTTCGATGAAGTGGTAATGGATCAAATGATTATCATGTATATTAGGCACTCACTGTTGAAACGTCATGGTGTCGGAATGCTTGACGCTCCGAATGGGCGCGTGCTTCAGCCCCGGGTCGTGCTCCACAAGGATCCTCTCCAGGGCCGCGCGGAAGGCATGCACCTGTAATATCAATTGAAGAGATGTTTACAACAGTCAGTTATGCTGTTTTTACCCGACTGCGGCGAAGCCCAAACGAGGGTTATGTGTTTGACCTGTATGTATGTACGTCCGTTCCTATGTCCGCTCGTAACTACTCAACGGCACAACCGATTTTGATAAATTTCGTCTTGATGGCGCGAGTGTCACTGGGTATGAAGTTTGTTGAAATAAACAAAATGTCGGATTTAATCCACTTTTAAAGTGCACCGCGGTCGGGTTTTTTTTAGTAAAAATATTTTTGTAAACAGAAAGAAAATAAATTTATTTATGTCAGCACAAAAGGTAGACCGCAAGTAAGTAGAAAAGACAAATAAAACAAAGAAATCCTGCTGCCACAAAATAGTCCTCAGTATAATGCCACCTCTAGAGCAGGGAAAACAATACCATTTTTGTGCTCACCAGTCGGCGCCACTGTCGAGTAGGGTCTTGAAGTATAGCTATCAGTTTGTTATTATATTACGGGTGTGAAAACGAAGTTTACATTTCAATCGTATTTAATGCCTTAAATTAAATTATAACCGTACTATAAAAATATCAAACAAGCCGCAGTATTGCTAGTTCGAAAAAAAGGACACAAGATTCTGATTGATGAAACTGTCTCAAAACAGTGACCTTCGTTCACCCGTAACTCGTATTTGCCGTAAATAATCTCAGATATTGCAAAATATTGATAACTTTATATTGATAACAAATAAATCCGTGTAGCCCCCCATAAACAGTGACAATTGACATTTCGGAGACCACACGCTGCACTAGCGCGTTTAGCGGCGAAATTCATTCGCGGTAGCTAGGTAGGTAGAACGCTACGGGCCCCGCGCTCACTCGCAAAAGGGGACCCCCTCCACGTCGTAAATGCTACGGGCCCCGCGCATTGGGGGGCCCCGCGCCCACTCGCAAATGGGGACCTCATTATGTAATTCGTAGCGCCTCTCTGAAGAAATGGTACAAGCCCCACGCTGGCTTAATCCGGCACTGTCCAGCTTCCACCTTGGATATATAGTTTGTTATATAGTCAGGAGTGGCTCACTTCGTGATTGCACCGCGCGACAACTACTACCAAATTTTCCCCCTCCAGAGGGACTTAGCTAGCGAACAGAAAGAGCATGCGTTATGCGATAGAGAGAGACGGTCGGATCACGAGCATTCCGTCCAGTGGCCGGACCCGAACGTCAGTTTTGCTAAAGAGAAACTTCTGTACGTAGTACTGATACTTATTCTGTGATATAGTTTCTTACCTTCAAATCGTCATAATTGTCCTTCCTCAGCCTTTCCAAATATAATTCAATAGCATGACAAGCAATCTCTCTGCTGACATAAGACAAATTGCTATCCAACCCCTTCACATATTCACTAAGCGGGTATCCACTCTCTTTGCCACCACAAGTCAGCTTCATGAAGCAACAGCCGACCACACAGATATATTTAACTTGTTTACAATTGATGAAATGCTTTATAAGCAAGGGGCCTAAATCCCCACAAGGATGGAGCCCGATCAACCCATAGGTTTTCATGGTGTTCGGTAGATTTAACTGAAGAAGTTGGTGGTTGGAAGTTAAGGTCATATTGAGGTGGATTGGTCGATGAAGGTTTGCTATGCTTTCTGTAGATAAGTGTTTACTTGCTGTATACTCTAACTGAAGATCAAGTTTTCTGGAAAAAATATTAAATTTTAAACTTAGAAATTATACTGAAATAAAAATTGTAAACATTGTCATATATGTTTGCAACATGTTGACAAATGGTTCACTGCTGATTACAGCAGGTTTGATCTATCTTTATTTCAATGGCCGAGTGTCACATTAGTATTTTAATTTAAATCTTAGAAAATACTTCTAATAAGTAACAACCGATTAGTCCAATAAACAAAAAAGAATTAGTCCAATAAATAAATACATAATTAAGTACAACATAACAATGGTGTAGCATCCACAAAATTCAATCTTCATTGAATTGTCCTATATTTCAGAATTAAATTTCTAAAACTTAAAGAAAAGTCAGCTTTATATGCTCCAAATTTGCAACAATGTGACACTGCAACATCAAGTCAAATACAACACTTTCACTGGCAGTGCTATTAATTAAGTGTTACATACAAATATGCTATGTCTGTGGACTTACTATCACTGAAAGTTGTAATAAGTAGTTAGAGTAATATAGCATACATACCAAGACCTAGAGTACAGACCTAGCTTCCTCTGTTAACTGTGCTTGGCACTCTATGCCTGCTGCATAAAGATTATTTTTATATGCCAGTACTCGCACCAAGTGTCCTAAGCCTGAGCCAAAATCTATCACAGCATCACACTTGGTCTCCGACGCCGCAGCACTCACAACCTCAGCCATGAGACTGATCTCGTGTCTTTTTTTTAATTTCACATGTTTTAAAAATAGATTCTTTAGTCTAGGGTGGCCACCGCAAGAGTCCTCTTGGCTATCTGTGGTTTTCTCACTTTTTTCAGGCTTATTTTGGCGGGGAAGACTTAGAGCATCCACGGATTTCGCTAAGGATAAAACAGATAAAGGCAGGATATGTTTAGTGGGGATCCCAGATAGGAAATTTCCCAGATCTTGAGGTGTCATGGTTTCGAAGCACTCCCGCCATGACAGTGGCAATTTAGCCCAATGGTCATCGACAAAGAAGTCCTGTAAGCGAAAAAGTAAAAAATATTTATCTCTTCATTCATGAAATCAAACTTTTAATATGGCAATTACTAATTGCTATTTTAAACTTACCAATACGTAGAGATCGAGAAGCCAATCGTACAGGCGTATTACTGCCAATGATTTCGAGACTGCGTCTTTTATTGTGTCTTTCTGCGAACACATTGTACCATATATCTAATATTACTTTTTAAGTCCATCCAGTTCCATCTGGGACTTAAATTTTCAAATTTCAATGCTTGCTTTCAAACTTTCAAATTATGCTTGCAGTCAAATGACAGTGACAGCTCTACAAACAGCTGATCAAGGGAGTTTTTCAGAAGTTACTCAAATATACTCGTTCACATTGTTCAGTGTCCAGACAGAAGCCAATCTAGTCAGGTTAGCAAAAATCGATAGAGACAGAGCTATTCGTCAAAAAGACTAAGCAAAAAGAGCATGTTCATCTCTCATTTATAACAGGTACCTAGTTGTGTTGGTCGACAAAGACGCGCTGTGCCGTGCCGTGGACATGTGGCCGGGCCTTTAGGTGACAAACACACGTACAGAAGAATTATATACATAAAGATAACAAAAAGCGGAGACGTAGTCACCGCTATTGGTGTGCTATTGTTTTCTTTGAGGGTTACTACGTTTTCGCTTTTTGCCGTCCATATGGCAACATTGGAAGACCACAGCAAGATTATTATTTAAAAATTACTTGAATTGAAAGTAAAGCGATTTGTCCAAGACTATGCCGGATATTTATTTTAATAAGTATATAGTAAACGGAAGGATGATTGTTAAGTATCAAGACTAATTACACACAAACCTTTTTTCGATCTTTGCTTTGCAGACTGAAGACTTTCAGTAGTTAGATAATAAAAAAAAATCATGCTTGCAAACCGCATTTATTTTCATAGCAAAGCAGTCCATTGGTCTCACACAGTGTATGTTACATGTTGAATACATCAGATACTAATATAAAAATTATAGTTGCATAAAATATGTGTACTAACTACTACATAATGATAAATTGTATTTTAAAATGCCTTTAATTTATCTACATGGCTTTTTAACAGATTTCAAACTTAATTTTTTTTAGGGCAATGTCGTGTAGTAGGTACCTAAATACCCACAATTTTTAAGGGCCTCCGCTAGCTGACGCGGATTACCCGGAGCGGACGCCCGTCTAATAAGAAATTGTATGAACAGCGCGAAGTGAAGCGGGCGCGGGTGCCATATTTTTGCCCGCCCGCCGCGTGTGTCCGCTCCGTGCACCCGCGTCAGCTAGCGTAGGCCCTAAGGATAAAACAACAATTGAGCACTTGGAATAAAATAATTAAAGCTTAGTTATATATCGTTTGTACTTAAAAATTAGATAAAATAATATCAAAGAGATATATATATTCCAGAAAAATCAAGACGAGCACGTAAATGCATTTAAGTTTCATTATAGTAGTGACGGTTTTTGGACGGTACTTCTACCAATAGCCCGTCATATCCGTCTCGGTCCCCTGGCCGGGCGGGATGCGTAATAGCACATTACACAACTAGGGTGGTAAAATAAAGAAAGGCCGAGATCGCAGATGTTTGCGGCCCGAGCTGGAGGCGAGGGACGTAAATATGCGATCGAAGGCTTTTTTTATTACTTCCCGTGTTGTATACATAATTTTCTGACTACACTTGGCCAGAAAGCGGCTTTTTCCGTACGCTTAGCGTGCGGTAAAAACCACTTTATGGCCATAAAGGCATTTTTCCAACGTTATAAAAAGGGGTAATATTGTACAGTTAGATGCCGAGAAAAATTTAAAAATAACCCCCTTGACACACTACGAAATCTACGAATGAACCTTTTGTCTTCAGCTGACTGTACTAATTTCATATTTCAGAAACTTATTACGTTTTAAAGATAGCACGACGCATATTTTCTTCACGCACGATTTATTATAATTTGAAAAAATAAAGAGGTTTAATGCAACTCTAATCCTACAACCGATTATGATTATGACATTATATTTACGAGCGCGTTGTCCTACAGATGGTTGCACTATACAGGTACAATGGTACATACAATACTTAGTATTGCAAAAACTTATATACACCGCAAATTAATTGACAAATAAAGGAGATTTACCAACTTTGTATGGGAGTTGGACAAAAGTGCTGCCCAGACTAAAAATACAGTGCATTATGCTCCTTAGGCTAACACTAGACTGTATACTAAAGCGCTTTAAGATCTATCCCAGGAGTCATGAAAAAAAAAAATTTTTGATGGGCACTAAAAATTAATTATTTCTTACATTAAAAGTAACAGATTTTACGCTGCGCGTACGGAAAAAGCCGCTTTATGGCCAAGTTTAGACATAAAATGATGTACACAACACGGGAGGTAATAAAGAAAGCCCTCGATCGCATATTTACGTCCCTCGCTTGCAGTTCGGGCCGCAAACATCTGCGATCATGGCCTTTCTTTGTGTTAGTTACCACCCTAATTGTGTAATGTACTATTGATAATCGCTCCCAAACAAAAAACTGAAAATGCAAAGTAATCCGAAAGCGCTCGCTCGCTAGAAAACCTTAAAAACAAAAATTCATGTATTTTTTTTCTCCTGGACCGTATTTGAAAATATATGTATTTTCTAATAGAAAATAACGCAAGGAACTCGTTAGAGGTATTTTCATCTCTGGGCAGCATTTTGGTCCAAACCTTGTCAATCTCCTTAAACAAATTAATCTTACAGAAAATGCTACTTATCAATCTTATCATATTTAGTTACTGGCTTAACTCTATAAATCTTAAGACAAAACTTTTTAAAATAACACGAGATTCGTTGGAACATGTTCAGATCTATAGCGCGAGATTCATTAGTCTTCATGAGATTGCTGTCGCTGCAGTATTGGTCGCGAGGACTGGGAAACTTTGGCACTGCCTCCGTACAAAAGTGGGGATAGTGTCTGAATTCATCTATCAACTTGAAGTAATAATATTTCCTGGCTGCTTCTTCCACATCTGCTTCTAAAGAACACGGCGCGGCTACATAGAACCTATACTGCTTCTTATATTCGTGTAGAAGCATCTCTGCGTTAGTGAGAACGTCGTCGACTTTCGTGAACAACTCGTCCATAGGCATAGAGCCGTACTTAAACAGGAAGGTAGTCGGAGTCAGCCTGTACTTGTGCCCTGTTTGTCTATCTTTCCATACTTTAGTAGTGCTTTCTATCTGAAGCAAATACGAGGGTATGCTGTAGCTATGCGTGCTTATAACGTAGGTATGGACACCGTATGTAGCTTTGATTTCTCTGTGTAGAGTATTAGCGAAGGAATAGATGCCGCCTTGGTGTATAAATCCGTAGAACACAGTTAGGCTAGAGTTTAGTATGAACCAGATGTACAGGAGGGTCTTTTTAAGTTTCCTATGGCTGGGTCCGTCTGATTCGTTGGGGTGTAAGCGGTTTCCGTAGAGGTAGACGAGGGGTACCAGCGCGGGGATGATGAAACGGGCTTCCTGGTGAGGGAACAAGGACAGTAGAGCCACAGGAATGATCAGGGAGAACAGCATCAGCCCAGTGATGCTCTGGATCCGAGGGAGCTTCCTGTAGTGGCCACGGATAAACCTGTAATTACAATTTCTCTATAAAAATGTGTGAATGGAACCGTGTTGTATCACTACAGTGTTGTAACAAATAGAAGTACAAGAAAAACTTTTATGTGAAATATGGAAACAATTGCATTGTTTGAGAACAATAGGCTACTTGATGACAGTTCAAATCAGCTTCTTTTTATGAAGTGTCAAAACGCTCCGAAAGTATGCAGTTTAGTATGAAATACTATCTTGTGACGTGCTTGTGACGTCATGCTCAACATGGTGCCTTATTTTTAGTTTTCGTCATTGTAAAATCGTTGATGGCACGAAAATAAGTTTGAATGATTTTCTCCGGGCTGTTTTGGAAGCGTAATTTGCTGGTTAGAGTTAATGAATTTATTTTGATTGTTGTCAAATACCCTATTCCCACCATTTGTTAATAAAATGGTAGCATTTTACTGGATATTTTATGGCGAATACCTAAATCAATTCTTAGTGTACTATCTAAAGTTACCTAATAGTTTTCTACTCGAATAGGGGTTCCCAAACTTTTTTATACAGGGTGGCCCAAACCTTGACGTCATATTTTTTTTTTTAGATTCCTCACGTTGTGGGCTATCAGAATATACCCCATGTATGCTAGCCGATTTTTTGTAGTTTTCGAGTTATTAATTTTTTAAGGTTTTTTTTTCAATAATTCTTCGGGTGTGCACTTCAAGTCATGTAACTTTTTTTTGGTAGGTTATTTTTGCGTGTTTTTTTTTGTGATATTATCCTTATTAATTGTACTTTCTCCCATAAAATATTCAGCTTCCTAACTTTTAGTTAAGTTACACAAAACAACATCAAAAGTGAAAGTTTTGTGTTCAAGTAAGTCGCAGTTAAATTTTCGCACTAGATTTAAAATTTAAAAAACGGGTTTCAATGAATTTATGTAATTTTAAAAACTTCACGAGACTCAAAGTTTTTAAGAAAATACAAAAAAAGGGGTACTTGATAGGTCAATATTATTCGACTTACTTGAACACAAAACTTTCACTTTTGATGTTGTTTTGTGTAACTTAACTAAAAGTTAGGAAGCTGAATATTTTATGGGAGAAAGTACAATTAATAAGGATAATATCACAAAAAAAAACACGCAAAAATAACCTACCAAAAATAGTTACATGACTTGAAGTGCACACCCGAAGAATTATTGAAAAAAAAAACGTTAAAAAATTAATAACTCGAAAACTACAAAAAATCGGCTAACATACATGGGGTATATTCTGATAGCCCACGACGTTAGGAATCTAAAAAAAATTTTATGACTTCAAGGTTTGGGCCACCCTGTATTTCAACTCCTTTGGTAGGTAGGTTGTAATCTTCTTGCGACGCCCTTGTAAGCCAAAATACCTGCGAGGTTTAACTTACGGCGGCTTGAATCTCCCGTGTCGCGACTCCTCGGGTGTCGCGACGCACAGTTTGGGAAACCCTGCTAGCCATTCATGACTAATGAATGATGATTGGTGTAAAATTTTTAGCTACAGTTTTAGTAAGTTTTAGGTGGTAAATGAACCTCTTAGGCTTTCATTGAGCTGGGCTGGAGGTAGTCATTTGGGAAAAAAGGGAAAGTAACAAGGACACCAACTTAAAGTGACAAATTTACCTACCTGTAGGTGTTAGTAGAGAGTGTGATGAAAGCCATTCCTGCCAGCACACTGAACAGCAGCGGCACATTGACGGCCACATGTAGCCAGCGCGGATGCAATCCATGCTGTGTGAGGTTCTTCATATCCAAGTTGTACCGGAGGAAGTTCAGCGGAGTCACCACCCAGTTGTCCCATGACCAATTCATAGACTCCACATCAGGCATTGTCAAATAACCATAATAAGCAGAGTCCACCAGTATTAGCAATAAAGCGGTTGGTATTCCACACAGGATAAATGTGAATATACGAATATGGAAATCTTTAAAACCTACAACTTTAGACCCCAAGCCACGGTGCAGCCAGAAAAATATTGGCGGGAATGCAAATCCTACAAATGTTGGACGGTTAAATATCCCTACAACCACAATAGTGGCAAGTAGAACCACATGATTCAGGGAATGTTCTGGTAAATGCATTTTTAACTTAAACAGTTTTACTTTCTCGACTGGAGTTGACGCCTTATTATATCTTTCTCTTAGAAACTCGTCATGGTATATTATTTTATCAGATCTCAACATACATTCGGCCACCAACAGAAGTAAAACGGAAAAGAATGTCATTTCAAAAGTGTTAGAAAAACTTCTGCAACAGTACACAAGCACTATGTACGAACTAGCAAATATCACTAACCTATTTTTAAAATTTTGACCGTATATAACACATATCCTATATAAACAGTAATCATTGATAAAAGAGAGTAAACATACGAACAGACGAGGAATAACGAGCAAATAGTAAGGGGTTCTTAAATTTATACTTAAATAATATTTTGTGTAAGGATTTACTAAACGAATGAAGTGCAGGGGCGGGCCTAAGATCATTTTAGGGACAAAAATATTTCTAATAGGGAATTTAGGGTTGAACTCCCATGTTTTTGCGACGTCGATGGTGAATATATCCCCTGGAACAATTAAAACATCGCTCTAGCAAATCATATTAAATTTAAGACTAATTGTTGCATATCTTTTTAGAGCTATTTTCATTACCTGCCAAGACCTCCACATTTTGAAAGAACTCGTCCGGATGTAAATATCCCAACTGCGGAGTAACAGTAAGAGCAAATCGGATAAATACGAGTATCCAGTACCCTAAAGGTAACCTCACCGGATTTTTAAATGAGATGGCTTTCAAAATTTCAGTCTTAAGAAACATATTAGCACGCGCCCGGAGGCGTAGAATCACATTCTCGTTAAAGTTTTTTTTATTTGAATATTGGAATTACGAGCGCGTACCCCGTTTGTTGACATTTACATTACAGTCTTCTTCGCGAGTTCGGTTAATGCCCGGCCCCGTATTGTACAGCTCGATAATTGGCGACCCCAAAAATGGTCGCGGATTATCAGGCCGGGCTTTATCACCCTGTGCAAAACGTGGCTTCCAATTATCGCCCTGAAACAAACTTGTTCAGCCAGATAAAGCGCGGCCAAATAATGCCCAGCCCGATAACGCGCAGCCAAATAATTGGTGTACATCGCTTCTGATTCAGGGACTCCAATTATCAGCCTGTACCGATAATGCCCAGCCCGATATTCCCCGGCCCGATAATGTACAGCTCGATAATTGGTGTCCACTTTTCCAGCAGGTCGACGAAGCCTCGCTGCGCGAGGCTTCTATTTCTGCTCTAAAGGACAGAAGCTGACTAACAAACCTAACTTAAAAAGAAGGAGGCTTCCAATTATTGGGCCGGGCATTATCGGGTCGAGCTTTATCACCTTGTACAGATAATGCTCGGCCCGATAATTCGAAGCCATTGGGCTCGAATCACTGTTCACCAATTATCGGGCTGTACATTATCACCCTGTGCCAAACGTGGCTTCGAAATATCGGGCTGAGCATTATCTGTACAGGACGAGAAAGCTCGACCCGATAAAGCCCGGACCGATAATCCGCGGCCCTGTGGCCGCGGATTATCGGGGCTGTGCATTATCGGGCCGGACTTTATTTTGGCTGTGCATTATCGTCTCCCTTCTTCGCTTCGATTTCGTTTGACTTGACCTGACATTGACGTTTGTATTGTACAGTGCTGCCAGTAGCAAGAGTATATTGAATATTGCCAGTATTTTTTTTAATTGTGAGTGGGACGTTGTCGAATGTATGCAATTCCTGAAATTTTACGGCTGTAGGTTACTTTCGACTAACAAAGGCATTCTTTACGAGATGCTTTGTACTTGGTACTTTGTGAAGATCTTTGTTACTAGCGCGGTAACAATAATTTGGCATACAAGTATACCAAGTCCTGGATTGAAACCTGGGATACATTTATTCTATCTTGGTGAGGAACTTCCTTAAGGTAATAACGGGAATAATGCAGTTGAAGCCGCGGGAAAACGCCATAGAGTTATCTATGGGCCTTTTCATATTTTTTGTCCGTGCCGTAGTGGACTTCCACCCCGTAAAAAAAAAATATATTCCTTAGAAATGCTTTTAATAAATTCTCCTTCTTCTACATTCTTTGAAAATCATACTGGTTTCAATATAAATTGCTTAATATGGTAAATATCATACTTTGAACCTAAGTACTACCGCTTTGACGTTCCATTACGCGACGAACTTTAGGTTTGTTTTAAGTAAAGTTCAGAGTGTTGTTTGCAAATCAGTCTTTATTAAATGAATTTTAACACAATAATACTTTTCTATAAATGAATAACATTTGCTGCACTAAGCATCACAATAAAGTTATTTAATAAAATATGTCCATTACGTTACGTTTTGGTCCTCATCATAGCTTAACAATCATCTTAACTTAAGACATACTGAAAAAACTATCAAAAGTTATATTTATCACAATTGGCACATATTATTCTATCAAATGAGATCCAAATAGTATCAATAATACTTAATAATTCATATAAATTCTTAAAAATCAATCTCAGCCACAGTAGGACACCGTGCCGTAATGGAACCATTCGTCACGTAATGGAACCACATGAAAGGTTTACATGCGTCGGAAATAGCTCAAAACCCTATACTAGATTTCAATAGAAAATTTATATAAATCTATTTCTAGCAAGCTTAACTACATGCACTACTAACAGTAGTGACATTGTGAAATCGTTTTTTTGTATTTTTCTCCTATTATTTGCTTTTCCCTTTTTGTTTTTATGTAATGTTATGATGATGACGATCCTTATTGAGAGATTTCTTCTAGGATCGATATTTTGGAAATTAAATTTGAAAAAAGCGATCGAATTTGGGGGAAAAAAGGAGGGAACCAAAATTGTTCAGAATTTGATTCTCTACAACTTTTGTTTCTCTTCATTCATTCCGTAAATTGTGGAACATAGATATAATGATAATATTTTAAAATTGTCGCGTTTTTCAGGTTTAATTTCCAAAATATCGATTTTGGGGGGAAAAAGGTGGGAACCAAAATTGTTCAGAAATTGATTCTCTACAATTTTGTTTCTCTTCATTCATGCCGTAAAACGTGGAACATAGGAGATAATGATAATATTTTGAATTTGTCGCGTTTTTCAGGTTTAATTTCCAAAATATCGATTTTGGGGGAAAAAATGTGAGAACCAAAATTGTTCAGAATTTGACTCTCTACAAGTTTAGTCCTCTTCATTTATGTCGTAAAGTTGAAAATAAACGAGATGATGAAAATATTTTGAATTTGTCGCTTTTTCAAATTTAATTTCCAATATATCGATCCTAGAAGAAAAATTGTGAGGACCAAACTTGTAGAGAACTAAATTTACTACAATTTTTGTCCTAACGGTTTTACTGTAAAATCAAAAATGGCCGAGTTATTCAAGAAAAACCGTTTTTTTGGAAAAGAACTAATAACTGATTATTCACGGGTCAAAATCTATAATGACTGAACTATTTATCCCTTTACTAGTTTTCACGTTTTTTCCATATTATAGTGGTGACAAAATATGTCACAACTATAGTATACTAAATTGCTAAACCCTCTTAAAATTATGTGATATGGAAACTATATAGACTGATTTATGTTCCTTAGCTTGTTCAGATGATAGATAGTTTAGTTTAAATTAGATCAGACAGTTAATTAACAGAGTCAAAACTGATTTCATTTCCTTCCGTTAGTAAGTCGTTACCATCTTGGCGAATTTCATTACCAGCGCGTATGTCATTACCTTCAGGCTTATATCTTGAAAAGTAATAAACTATGAAAGGTGCCTTTCTCAATAACATATCCATAAACGAGCGCTAAACCATAAAAAACCCTTTATTAGATCCAATTCAAGGAAATAAGAAAACTCGAGAGAATATCAACAATTTGAACGAAATCAGAGAACTACCCGTGTAAGTCTTTTTTTAAAATACCTTCGTTCATTTTTACTACCTACACTTACTATATTTTTAGCTCGACTAATTCAAATTATACGTTTTTAACGGCAATCAAGGACCTTAAAATAAATAGCCGGACGGAGCCTCGCTAGCAAAGAACTTGATGCATGTCTAATAAGCTGGTTACCAATGTGTGCATACTGCTCGCAATAGGAAAAAAACTAGTTGATGTGTGCGTGCGGCTCGTATGTAAAAGCAGCCGGCTTATTAAAAATGGCTTCAGTTCTCTTTTGGCGAGACTCCGTCCGGCTATTTATTTTTAGGTCCTTGACGGCAATCTATGAATTTAAAATCAGCGGCATGTAAACCATGACTTTTCTGTCCATACGGCACGTTTTTTGTTCCACTAGTACATTACGTAGCGTAGTGGACGTCACGTAAGTATGCCGGTAGTTAAATACATTGAAATAGTGCTTTGATTACTTGCAATTTACTACTTCTAACTTCTTTACATGTTACCGCACTTATGAATATGTCTAAATTAATAAACGGTTAATCTCAAAGTGGCTTCTTACCTTCAGTATATCCCGTTCGTAGTGGACAGAAATTTTTGGCACACCGTAACGCACGTCCAACTCATCACATTTTTGAAGCGAAACTTACATTTTACACCTAAGTAACGGTTATATTAGGCTCAAAAGGTCACCAGTTCTATAGAAACACAACTGTTTTAGTAATTTTTTGTAGTCTATTTGGTAAAAACGCCGTTCGTTAGTGGACATGTCCACCACGTTGGTTTTGGAGGACAGCAAACAAATTGTGATTTTATGATTTTTTTACTCTAGCTGTTAATAAATGTGCTTCAAAATTGGTAAACGATAATATGATCGATTCACACAATAGCCATGTTCAGGCCTAGAAGGAGTCAGATATACGTAAAATTCGTCTCAAAGTTACCAAAGTGTACGTGGGACACCCAAAAATCGGCACCTTTTCTTCAGTTTTTCTGACAAATAAAATACTTTTAGTAGGTTTTAAAGGGATTATTCATCATAATTATACAGTAAATGAGTTACTTTACCATTTTTACAAACAAACATTATACTTTAGAACAATATTTAATAGAAAAAAATTACTCTAAACTCATGGGACAGCGATATTTGGCTCAAATATTTTTTTCTGAAATAGCCCCTATATGTTAAAGTTCTTCATGGAAATCATTAAAAAAATAGTAGGATGAAAGTGAAAACACATATTTACATGATATGATTTTATTACTGTGTTATACATTATACCATGGTCTATCGATGAGCAATCCGACATTTGGCACAAAACTGCCGTACAAATAAAATACTAAGTGATTTTGTGTAAGATTCACACCTAACACCAATTCGACAAAGGAAATAGGCTAAAAACTACCCATTGCTCACTTGAGTGGTCCGTTTCTCGAAGCTACAAATTTAGAAGTCTATTCTAGCAACATTATTCAAACCAACTAATGGTGTCGGTTGTTTTTGCACTATATAGACTTGCAAAATTGTAACTTGTAGGTTCATGAAACTTGCTACTGCAATCAGCTGTGTTCTTTCCTTATTGAATCTTGTGTCTCACGATTAAAGAGCAAGTCTGCATGTGCTGTTTTTACGGCGGAATTTAATATAAATATTACATGTTAATTTGATCTTTAATCGTTAGCAATAAGTTTCAATTTCCTTCGCGTTTCATGCTGTGCGTTAGTTATGGATCTTACTTCACACAGGATAATATCACTAAAGTAATATAAATTAGAACGTTAATAAATAACGACTTAACTAATTTTAAATTTAATCTAGTGTAGCTTTTAGTTACAAGTGAGTGTGATTAGTTACTTGAAATACTTTTTCTATAAAACAGAGGCATGCTATAACCAGTAGTCTAACTCCGGCCGAAGGCATAGCTAAGGCACGCCGTTGAGAGTAGGAGACCTATATAATACACTCACGGACAATGAATTCAAGTAATTTTGTATATAATTGTTCATAGAAAATGACCCGAATTCATTGTCCGTGAGTGTACTTGTTGTCATTTTCTGATTTGGTAAGGAAAATATTGACAGAGCAACTAATCGTGATATATGGCTACACACCTTGCAACTAATCAGCCGATATGCTGAGTTGCGGTTAAATATACGGGGACGACAACTGCAAGTTCCCTCGTCACATGGCAATCGGTCGGATCGTAAGAAATGTTGCAGGTAAAATTGTAAGATGTGAACGCTGTTCCACATATATCCAATCGCGAAACCGATCGATCGCTACAACAAATTGGCATTAAAGTTGCATGGTGAGTAGTTTACATTAATCATTAACTAATCGTGTTGTCATATTTAGTATCAAGTATAAGCGAGTTAGATACCAGCTTAATTTTACTAACATATTATTTTATTTGTCGTTTACTATACAACTATTCAGGTAGTAAATAAATTCAGTATTGCAAATAACATTAGTACAATATGTAAAATTACATATAAAAATATGTATTAAAAATAAGCTATATCAATTAAGATCATAAATGAAAAAATCGCAATACTAGTATGTTATTCATTATAATTATTTTTCCATGAAAGGATACAATTTTGGTATGAATAAATGTATGACAAAGCTTGTATAGGGAACGCGCACGACGAAGATGCTGCTAACTGGTGCCGCCAATCTAAGTTTTGTACTCTCTCATGCTGGGATCACATTGACGGAAACGCCGTTAAATTATCGCGATCGAGGACGATTAACGTCAGTGTAGCTGCGACTTACTATATTTGACATTGACACTTGAAGAGATAATTTGAATTGACAGCTAGATTTGACAGGCATGATAGTTTCCTTTATTGTCCGCCCGTGTCTCTTTTGTCGTTTAGTGCTGCCACCTATAGTTCGTGCAAGAACAGACTATATAGGGAACGCCCTATATAGTCTGTTCTTTTAGGTATTTAAAAAAAGGTAAACAAAAAAACCACGACTCGGGTCGTTCAGCCAAGCAAAGCAACGTTTTGTATCTGTGGCACAATACCATTGGCTGAACGACCCGCGTCACGTGGTCTTTTTCTTTACCGTTTTTTAAATACCTAAAAGCACAGACTATAGTCACTGTTGATTCTTTCCGCAAGTCAAGCATATCACGGCTTCGAGTAACATTCTTTTGGAACCACTAGATGTCAATTATTGTAATAGAGCCAACATTATAATAAATTAGTTCACTAAATAATAATCAAGTTAATCAATTGACGTATACAAACAATAATGATAGTAGTCAAATTTAATACCATTCCCATAATGTCATATGAATAAAGAATATTGTCATACACAATTTACATAAATGACATTGAATGTCGATTAATAATAAAACGTCAAACTAAACATCACAACGAATCTGAGACGTACAGTTAGCCAAAATACCAATATAACCTTTCCAACAGAAAAAGGTACAAAAATATAGATACATAGGTATAATTGTAGCTGACTATAGTAATTTTTAAACTGAGTCAGACTCCTCTTTTTCATATCGGCTGTTAAACAGTTTTGGACCCACTATGCATTTTCTGCATCCGACTATATTCCACTAAATATACAACATACTTCAACTTCGTCCGTACACCATTCAAATTTGGAGATGGCCGAATGGTTTTATTTCCTTGGCTTTCACTGCCATAATATGTCATAAGTTACTTTTACACATTACGCACCCAGGGCGGTAATATAAAGCGTGACCCAGATTGCAGGTGGTTGTACATAAATGTGTGATAGAGTTTTTTTTAATACCGACCTTAAGTACCTACAAAATTTTACGTCATCCCTTTCGGTAGGGGTCGATTTCAGGCGTTCTTCCCGCGTTTTGTGTACACAACACGTGAGGTAATAAAGAAAGCCCTCGATCGCATATTTACGTCCCTCACTTGCTTGGGCCGTATACATCTGCGATCTCGGCCTTTCTATGTTTCACCCTAGTTGTGTAATGTACAAACGAAGACACAGTTAAGTGACCATCAGTAGACCTTAATACATTGTAATAAGGGTGACAAGTGGTCAGATAGCAGTGTCTTCGGTTGTACGAGTACTATATATTTGCTGGAATACGAATGAATAAAACCTCCGCTGTCGAAACGCTCTGAAATCGACACGTAAATGGGATTTTCTCCGCGCAGCGGCCGGGTAACTGCCGCTTGCGGCTCGTAAATTTTAATACAAATTAGCTGCCTTTATAATCATCATAATCATAACCCGAGCGCCGAACACGGCACTGTTTGCATTAACGTTAAAGTTAAAAATCAAATGAACTGAAAACATTTCGTATTTGACGTCTTCCAAATGCAACTCTTGTGAAAGTGTGTGCGTTTTTGTTTGCAAATGGGCATACTAAAGTAAGGGTAAATGTGAGCTCAGTGTAGCAGTGGAAAACGTGTTCAGTTACGTGGGGTAGAAATTAGAGGGTCTTTTTGTCTTATTGAGTGCACGCCACTGCACGTGTTTTTTAATTTGTAGAACTGCGTGTTATTTTCACAAGGGCAGATTAAGGGCAAGTGTAAATTCACTCGATGTGGACTGTGCCGCTTCTATAACAATAGGGTGATTGTGTCATTCCGCGGGTAAAAGCACCTTCCTTATGGACGTTGTCGCTTGTGTCGTATCTGGCTCCGTTACTATAGGACATCAAGATAGAAGGGCACAAGTGACAACGTCCACAAGGTACCTTTAGCAGCAGAACGTCGTTCGTGAAACTTATAAAGTGTGCGTCCTCCTATTCAAATAGACATAAAAAGTGTGAGCTCATAGCAATATGGCATGTGTTTTGTTTATTGGACTTATGGAATTGTGCGTTCCTTGCGACGTATTAAAAAAGGTAAGTGAAATCACTCCATGTGGACTGTATCACTTCTGTAGCAATATGGCATGTGCTCGTTGAATTTGTGGTAGTGTGCGTTATCCTTCGCTGCGTAGAGGCGTGGATTGTCGATGTATGCGTCGCACTCGTAGCACCACACGGACAGGTCGGAGAGAGACAGCACTAGCGGGTGAGAAGAGGACGCGTAGTGCGACGCCATATGGGCGTTGATGCTGCGGCCGCAGGCTCTCTGTGGGAGGATAATCTGATTTAACAATGTCTGATAAAAAAGGGTAACAATATTAACTTCTAACCATTATGACTAGGATTTTGTGAGTTTTTCTTGCGATATACACTAATATTTTATTTTATTCAAAATATGCAACAAAAACAGCTAAAACTTATAAAAATTTTACTATAATTTTGATATAATACGATGATGATGAATTTAGAAAAAAAAATCCTAAGTTTCTATGAATGCAGCTTACAGAGCCAAGAAAATTTGGAAGGTGGGCATTAAAGCTTGGCAACTTAACAAAAAGCACACATGTGAGTGTCACCAACGAAGTTGCCAAGCTATAAATGTGTAAACATTTGGAATATACGAATTAATTCCATTACTACATCTGCAAAGCTACGTAAGAAGCATAATTTAGGCATATAATTTAATATACAAAATGCTATTAAATATCGCGAGGTTAGCGTAAGCAGAGCAATGCCAGCAGTGGCAGTGGAAGGGCATATTTTCCCGATAAACATGCTACTATTTCCTTAAAATCCATTTCCCATCAAAATCCAGACATTTTTTTTTCGTATGGCAACGCAAATAACGTACTTTTTATTCGGAGGGTAGGTTTTGGGTAAGTGTGACTGCAAGGAAAAGGTATTTAGGTATTGTGAAAGTGTTTTTTCTGCGCTTTTCCCATAGTCAACACTCTCTTAAGATATTTAACTCTTTTTTTCTTAGCGTTTTCTTGCGATGACTAGCTATGACCATGTCAATACTAACTCCATCTTTGACAACACAACCATTTCTAGACAGTAATCTCATGCAACCACCGAAACGAAAACCAATATAGTAGAAACCATTTGTTAATAATAAAGCCATTCACAATCCCCAATGACATAAGCATGCATTACAATCCTACTAATATTATAAATGCGAAAGTTTGTCAAGACGTTTGGATATTTGGATGTTTGTTACGAAATAACAGGTTAACAACTGGATGGATTGAGCTGAAATTTGGCATGCAAGTAGACACTTTATATCCCGGTAAATAGTTTCCTTGGGACAGTAAAGGGAACAACGCGGGCGAAGTCGCGTGTTAATGCTAGTAACAAATATACTCACAATGTAACAATGCAGACACACCCAAACCTCTCCGGTCTCGTCACAGTCACTACACTTCAGTCCCTGTTCAAACTTCACTTCCGGAGGCAGGTCAGACAACGAGTCTATATGAGGACACCACGGCAAAGGTATTACTGCGAACATTTCACCGTCCACTATAGCTTGCATGTTTTCCGCTAAATAATCCACTAGAGTCTGTTTAGGCACAACACTACTTGAACCGCCAGCAACACTGGAGGAGCCAGCTTGAGAATCCCTTTGCGAACACTCTTGTTTAGGCACAACACTAGAACCACTAGCAACATGTTCAGAACTGCTTTTAGACAAATCCTTGGGGCATTCTGGTTTATTACTAAGTGAACTGGTGACGGCTTTCTTGGGATGTTCCGGATCCTCATCATCTGTTCCGCAGTGCACTCCGTCCGGGCATTTAGGGTCTAGGGTAAGTGAAGCAAGATTGCTTTCAATCGAGTCATCATTCGTGAAGCTTTTAGTGTCAGGTGATTTGATGGACTCAAATGAAGTCTCCGACTTCTCGCTCAGATAGTCTTCTGTGATGGTTAGACCTCTGCTCGGGAGGGGGTCTTCTAGGATATCTTCTATAGGTAGTGCTAGTTGGAATTTCAGTGTTTTCCAGTACTTCTTGTGTGTAGTGATGACGTCATTGATGGTTTCGACGGCGGATGGGTGGCAGAGGGGCTTGGGGTCGTGGTGGTGGGTGATGGGGTCTCCGAGGAGGGCCTTGGTGCATTGTGCCATGGAGTGGGCGATGCTGGTGATGTTGTAGCCGCCCTCGAGGCAGAGCACCACGCGGCCGCCGGCTAGCCCCCGGAGGAGCTGCGTCATGCGCCCGTAGCACTCGGGAGTCACTTTGCAACCTGGGAAAGGCATATTGGTTAACAGACTTCAAAATGTAGTTGGTACTAGTTAAACTATTTTTTTTTGTAGCCTGCGCCGGTAATGCTTTAATCGACCATACGCGTGGTTAGCGCGAGTCGTATAACATGCTCCGTGGAGGTGGTCTGTGATAATACTGAAATAATGGCGGATTTATAGTCAAAGGCTATTAAAATGTCAGGTCAAAGTATAATGGAAAAGTGAATGACTCACCACCGAGAGGGTCGCCGACGCACGCGTCGAAGCCGGCGGACACGAGCACGAGCGAGGGGTTGTAATCGTAAGCGATGGGCAGCACCACTTGGGTGAAGGCAGCCATGTATTCCACGTCACCCATGCCGCGCTGACAATACATTACCATATCATTATACATAAGCACAATAAAAAGAAAAAAATAGTACATTACACAACTAGGGTGGTAATATGAAGACAGGCCGAGATCGCACATGTTTGCGGCCCGAGCTGCAAGCGAGGGATGTAAATATGCGATCGAGGGCTTTCTTTATTACCTCCCGTGTTGTGTACATCATTTTATGTCTACACTTGGCCAGAAAGCGGCTTTTTCCGTACGCGCAGCGTGAGGAAAAAGCCACTTTATGGCCAGGTGTGACATAAATTTAGTTTTGGTCATGTCAAACATGATAAGACACTAGATTATCTGCCCAGAGTACAGTGTCAAGTTTTCAGAAAAATATGTGGTAATCTTTGGTCAATAAGAGTCTTTAATCATTTTTCATAGGTTATTACAAGGACCTTATTATTGACAAGTTTGACAACTAGAGATAGGATAAATATAGTCACATATACGTTTTAAAACGGTTTTATTTAGCTTATAGTGTGTGTGTGTCAAGTTTGTTTGTTTGAATGAAATCTTGCGACGGTATTTTCAACTACTTCTGTTCATTTTAAGTTCGATATGTTTAACCAATAAATTCCCCATTCGGGGTTTTAACTTGATTCCTCTTTCTTTTTTTCTTTTCTTTTTTCTTTTTTTTATACATGCTCGGGAGTTACCTTGTTCCAGGGCACGTTGACATTGAACCCCTCCCCCCGGCCTTCGCCCACCGCGGTGTGGTCCGCGTCCTTGGAGTGGGGGAAGAAGGAGCCTTGGTCGTAACGGTGGATCGACATGTACAGGATCTAGAAGGAATTAGTACATTACTTACCTAGGGTGGTAAAACAAAGAATGTCTCAGATCGCAGGTATTGGACAATAGGGATGATGACTGGGTTAAAAATATGTAATTCTATTTAGTCCGTCAGTTAGATTATGGAAAAATATGGGACACGTATTTTTTGGTTTATCAAAATATTAAAAATCGACAAAGTTATAGATCATCAAACTTCTGGAGTGGGGGCGTGTGACGTCACTCTTGAGTACAATTTGTACTCAAGAGTGACGTCACTCGAAACTTCTAAGCACTCTATCCTCGTCAGTTTTTGTTTGTCAAACAAAACAAAAAATACGTGTACAATATTTTTTCATAATGTAACAGACGGACTAAACAGTTTTTTTTAGTCATCGCACGTATTGGACAATTATGCGATCTGAGGCTTTCTTTATTACCTCCCGTGGTAAGTACAAAATTTTACGTCTCCCCCAGGCCAGGAAGTGGGATTTTCCGCACGCGTAGCGTACGGTAATTGCCACTTTGTGGCCAGGTGTGACGTAATAGTACATTGTGCACCGAGGGTAGTAAGAAGGGGATTACTAACGAGAGTCTATTAGGAGCCCGACGCCATAGGCGGAGGGTTTTTTTTAATGACTCGAGTTTGTTGTCGAATTGCGGAGAATTAGCCCGTGTTAACCTATAACGAGTACGTGCCTAGCGGCCTCTGCCACATTGTTTAGCAGACAGAAGCCACTAGAGACCTTGTCAGCATGATAGAAAGAACTTTGTCTATATCTACCCTGTATGGATGTACCTTATTGTCTCCATACGTGATCTTCTGCGTCCCGTTGCCATGGTGCACGTCCCAGTTCAGTATCAACACTCTGTTCAGTCCATGGCTGTCGACCGCATGCCTAGCGGCCGCGGCCACATTATTTAGCAGGTAGAACCTACCGGGTAAGGAGAGAACACAATCTATCATCTGTGGACGTACCTTATTGTCTCCATACGTGATCCTCTGCGTGCCATTGCCATGGTGCACGTCCCAGTCCAGTATCAGCACTCTGTTCAGTCCATGGTTGTCCACCGCGTGCCTAGCGGCCGCGGCCACATTGTTTAGCAGACAGAAGCCGCTGGGAATATCTTCATCAGCGTGATGGCCGGGTGGTCGGACCACGCAGACGCCTGATCCACCGGCGGAGAGGACTGTGTCTACCATCTGTGGATGCAAGGCACATTTTCAAATGCGACTTGTACAGTCAGCTTCGAATAGTCTGTATCATCCAAAGCGCCATAAATATCGTAACACGTCTTTATTAATATAGTCACAAAGACGTGTTACGAATATATGGCTTTATGTACGTACGTAGGGTTGTTAGTAATGGGCGGCCTCTGTATAAAGGTTACCAAAAGTTACCGGAATATGAGACAAAACCTAGGTGCTTAAGTCCTCAAAATTTGGTATGTCGCGAAATTAAAAAAAAACGCGCCTTTAACTAAAATATTCAATTTACTAAGTGCAAGAGTCACTATACAAATGATCAAATTTCTATAGGTACGCATATCTATATTAATAATTTAGCCGGGCCCTACGGTAGACCTGAACGAAAAGCGTCTCAAAAATTAAAGCGTAAAAAAATAACACTTTCGAATCGACAACTTATATCCGCAAAATTCGTATAACGGAGAAATAAGCGTATAAAGATGTAAAATAATACGAATAACGCCAAAAACAGTCGGCCATGTTTCTTTGCTGCGTTCGGAAACTGATATACCTACATAGTTTAAGGAAGCGCGCGTAACGTGTGACGTTGACCGCGACGTAAGTTTACGGTGTTTTTTAATTAGAAAAATCGTGCGATATCCTTACGGATATTATTTCAAAGAAAACGATCTTTTAACGGGAAAATATTATGCATCTTGCTTTATTTTTTAAAACGTATCTAATAAATTACTGACATTAAGTGAAAATTGCTCAATATTATTGTCTCATTGCTCAATGAAAACGAACCAACGTCAGGCGAAAATGACAGTTAAAATTCTAAGCTTAAAAAACAAGGAATATGCAGTTTTGATGCACTTTTGTATTTAATCCTTCTGAAGTGGTGACTTGAGCGAAACTCGGTATTGTAGCTTTTTAAGTTTAATTTTTTAACTTTGATCTCACCTGTTGGTAATACATGGACTATGACGTTATAGTACGTGACCGTTTTTTTTATTTTTTGAATCTTTGATGGTATCTTGATTATTTTTATACTTATTCGAAAAATACTTTTTGCCTCCTGTTTCTTATATGAACGAGCTTTCGTTAAAGTAAACAAGAAATATTATGCATATTCCCTAATGTTTTTTTATTTTGTCTTGGAGGTGGGAATGTTCAAATATATATACTAATTTTTTCGAAAATTCCTTTTCTATTGAGGGCAAAATAGTGGATGGAAGTTAATTTTACCCCCATAATATGGAGGATAGAGGTAAGGATAACTATCTTATACGGGGAATCAGTTAAGTATGTAACATGTTTTTTTATTAAATTAACAATCTTCACTAATGAATTAACAAGTCAAATATTTTTTGGCGCTTTGTTTAACATTTACCCACCTGTGATAGTAGCGCCATCTTAATTTTTACCTCTCGCGGGCACTTCTACATACACAGGAACCGTTCCATAAAATAAACTAAACATAACTCCATAAGATGATTCTATACTTTTTGAAGAAGGTCTAAATTGAAAGAGGAGTGACACGAACTGACCGGGTCTGGAACACCACACTGCGCATACAAAACCGCGTTGCTGATGCAGGGTCCAAACCCGCCAGGTTGAAGATGGACTGTGCCCGGGCTAGCCACATCTGCCACACACATAGGTTGACTAAACTGACGCTAAGTGGCTGCCACAAATTGGATGACGAGGATGGGGCCGGCCGCGGCGAAGATAGTGGGATGATTTAGATGTATTTCTTCCGCCGGGTCCCGGCCAGAGTTTGCCCGGGACCGGGACAGTGGCGCAGCAAGACCTAAATTTGCTGTGGACAAAAGATATTTCGCGAGGCCCTTTGCTGTTCCATGAAGACGGTTAATGGTATTATTAACTGGTGACGAAGCTCTTTTTGCTGTGCCGATGCCGTCGAGGCGCGAGGGCCCTTGGACCGCGTGGCGTTGGCGGTGGCCCATGTCGCCTACGTCTAACGCCGCCTCTGGACCGGGGTGATTCTAATTTAAAGGGGAGAGCTGTGCTCACTAACGGGAAATATAGTGTAACAACAATAATTTAATTTGGATAATTTAAACCAAAAACGACTTCAACATTATTTTAATGTTTGGAACTCAGCCATCAGTTCAACATCCTCCTTTTTGTAATGTCTGTTAAAAATAAGAAAATATTTCTAAGGAAGTAAAACGGGGGTTTGTGATTTTTTTACATTTTTCCCGGGCGAAGCCGGGTTCACAGCTAGTAATTATTGAAGAGTTCCCTCGATTTCTCCAAGATCCAAACATCAGGTTCGATTTGGTGCCTATGGAACCACCAGGCATCACCACCCTGTCAATGCCATTTGGATTTACCTCTAGTCCGATTCACTCGAGGTGGTCCGGCTAGCGACCTGGTTCGACCCCAGGGAACGCCACGGCCGACCACCTGGTCCGAAGATTGCTATGCCCAATAAGGGTCGCAAGTTAGTCAGGCTTTAAAAAAAAAAATGGATACCTCTAAGACACATCCAGTCGCGACGGCAGCGCTCTCTAGCGAGTCGGGATGAAAGTACACAGAGTCGAATTGTTCCTTTTGGCTGTTGAGATCTCTTAGCTTCGTTGTCGCTAATCCTTTTAACCTAAAAGAAGTTAAAAAGTTGTCACGGTGAAACACTTTTAGCATCCTGCCTACATATGTCCTTTGTTAACCCTTTATTTGACAAAAAGAAATACAGAAAGTACATAATTCAAGCTTCGCCGGGATTCAATAGTAATATGCGATTGGAGTTGCAAAAAAATACAAAACGATGGTCAAAGAGTTTGTACCCTGTGCTCCACGTTGTCAAATTTAGGAAATCTCTAACAAATGGAAGTTACATTTGTTTTTTTACTAAAAAAAATAAACTTAACTCCATGTCCCGTAGATTCCAATTTCATTATCAATTTTGCATGTATAGTATGAGTATGTAGACAGGAGGATAAGACTATTGATGGAGAGTGTAGTCAAATCTATCGCTGCGTGAGGTATGGCTTAAGTATGCAATCCCACTAATATTATAAATGTGAAAATTTGTGAAGATGTTTGATGTTTGTTACCTAATAACGGGGTAACAACTAACTGGATGGATCAAGCTGAAATTTGGTATGTAAGTAGACCAAGTCCTGGATTGAAACATTTTTTTCTTTGGGAAAATAATGGGAACAACGTGGGCGAAGCCGCGGGAAAATGCTAGTAATTAATACAGCATAAAACACCGTCCGAAGTCTCTATGGGATCAACCAAAAATGACACTTATGTCACATAGTATGAAGTCTATATTACCTGTTTATGGAAGCAATTAAAAATTACACTTATGTAGCATAATATTAAGTTTATATTACCTGTTTAAATGTGTGGCAGTGTGAACAGCCAGTATTTCTTCGTCGGTCGCTCGTCTGGCATTCAATTGGTGTACTCGTTCAAGTAGACCGAAGTCTCTGTGCCTCTCGTGTATTCGCAGTATACGCTCCGGACATTCCACGTGGCCACTGGAAATTGACACTTATGTTGTATGGAATACGGTTGAACTAGATCGGGTTACTTTAGAAGAATGGATTTCTGATATTGACTAGTTTTAACGGCGGTTGTTATATAAAAATAGTCAAAACTAAATATCGTCATTATGTGCTTTAAAAATAACTGGCCAAGAGCATGTCGGACTATGCTCAGTGTAGGGTTCCATAGCCGTAACTATAAGATAAAAAATACGATGTAAAAAAGTACAACGAAAAAGAGCGTATCTTCATAGCAATTACGTCCTTTTGTTGAGAAGCGCAGTTTATCGGCAATAACTCAAAAACGGTTAATCCGATCTTGTTGAAAATAATTTTCGTCGAAAGTATTAATTAAGCGTTATCTTTGTAATTTTTTTCATATTTTTCGGACACACGGTTTAGAAGATAGAGGGGGGGGACACAATTTCCACAACTTTCGGAGCGATTATTTCCAAAGGTATTCACTTAATCAAAAATATTATTTAAGAACCTTAAAATGTTTTTGCAAGAGCTGTCGAACTATGTACCACATGTTGATATTTTCAGAAAAAAAAAATTTTTAGCTTCTGTAACATGTATGGATTTTTTTTTTTTTTTTTTTTTTTTTTTTGTGCTTGAACAAATGCTAGCTCTTTGAGCTGTTGCAACTATCGGTCTTCGTGGCGGTAGGCATGCCTCGGCAAAACCTCAGCACCACGGGAGTTATTCATCGGCGTGCAAGGACACTCGAACCGAAGTGGGGAGTGTACCTAGCGAATATGTGATACAGTAGTTCGTCTTGTAGGTAGTGGTTCTATCTAAGGTAAGTTTTTTGTTATGTCGAGAGGATTTAGTGTGGGACTACCGCGGTGGCCGTCCCCGCCGGCGGAGACGACGGCGTGCACGTGGAGTGAACCCGGCGCCGTTCGGGTTGTCGTCTTGATGTCTGTTAAAGTAGTAGTCGGCGTCATGTACTATTTCAGTGTCAGTGTCGTTTTCACTGACGACGTCATCGGGGTACCATCTGTTGATGGTGGCCGTGATGACGTCGTCAGGGTCAGTCAGGATATGGCGAGGTCGCCTCACTAGCCTGCGCAGGGCAGTACGTAGTGCGGCGTTGTCAGTAATAGTCTGGGTCATGTCGTACAAGTCATTCACCCTGTCGGGGAGAGGATCGATGTCGGGATGAGGGTTGGGTATCGGGGCGGGGATTTGGAAGTCTTGTGGCTGAGGTACGGGGGCTGGAACGTAGTTCACAGCTTCCCGTAAGAGAGGATTAGGATGGGAATTCGCATGTGTGAAGAATCTCTCCGAAAGATTCTTCATATATGCGTGGATGGTAGGTACATTGGCGTCGTGATGTAATAGGAGATTAGTCTCATACCAGGGAGCATCCAGTGCCCGCCTGAGAAAGCGATTCTGAATCACCTGCAAAGGATGGAGTTTGTTTACGCCCACGTGGGCGAAAACAGGGCTGGCGTAGGTGAGAATGGGTCTGATACAGGCGGTGTACAATACCAGTTTATTTCTAAACTGCATCCGACTCCGCCTGCCGACCATTACGCCCAGCCGGCCGAGGATGTGAGCGGCCTTGTTACGCGCTCTTTGCAGGTGCTTCTTGAATGTTAATCGCCTATCAAGCACGACACCAAGGTATTTGACATCGTGCTGCCAAGGGATGGGACGGTTGTGCAGTAGGATGGGATCTACGCTACGGTGGACAGGTAAGTGGGCTGTGTGGAAAATAATCCCTGCACTCTTTTCAGGGTTAACCTCGATTCTCCACAGGTTGCACCATCGACCGAGGTCGTCGGTAGCCTCCTGTAGGGATTGCCTCATGGCTACGAGGCTAGCACTAGAAGTGTAGAGTGCAGTGTCATCGGCAAAGAGGGCGAGATGGACTTTGGGATGGGTAGGTATATCATTGGTGTAAAGGGAGTAGAGGGTGGGAGACAGCACAGCCCCTTGAGGGACGCCCGCCCTGACAGGGTGTGCGGACGAGACAGATGCCTCCACTTTGTAACCAAAGGTTCGTTCCCTAAGGAAGTCCCGCACTAAGCGTACGAGACGGTCAGGCATGTGGAGTTGGTATAACTTGTATACCAGTCCATCGTGCCAAACCTTATCAAACGCCTTGGCTACATCGAGGAAGATCGCTCCCGTCTTCAGGCCACTGTTCACAGCGTATCCCTGCCGGCTCTCAAATCCATTCAGGACGTGCTCCGTTATCCGGTGCACCTGCTGAACACATGAGTGAGCCTTGCGGAAGCCGAATTGTTCCTGAATCATGATGTTGTTTGATTCAAGAAAGTGCCTGATGCGGGAAAGGATGGTTCGCTCGTAGAGCTTGCCCAAGGATGATAAAAGGCTGATGGGTCGATATGAGGATGGGACATTGCGGGGTTTACCAGGTTTATGGATACCGATGACTGTGGCGTACTTCCACACTTTGGGGAAGTAGGAAAGGGACAGGCAGGAGTTAAGAATATTGACGAGGATCTGGACTTGATTATCTGGGAGGAGTTTCAGCAGCCTGTTGGATACTCCGTCTGCACCAGGAGCTTTCCTGACATGCAGCTTTCGTATCAACTGATGAATCTCATCCCAGGTGATCGGAGCGATGGGAGGGTCGGTGGGAGTACGATGGGAATGCCATTCGACTGCATGCCTAATCCAGTCTACCTGCTGTTGATCGACATTCAAAAGACTAGGAGAACACTGAGATTCCAGGCTGTCTGCCAAGACCTCAGCCTTCTCCGAGTCTTCGATTGCCGGTGTGTTTGTGTCTGCCCTAATTAAAGGGGGGATGGTGTACACGGTGTCTGATTTGAGAGATCTGGCTATCTTCCAGTACGCGAGGTGACTGGGCCGTATCTCCCCTATCAGATCGTGAAACGAGTTCGCCCGAAAATCTGCAATTTTCTGCTTGACCTCGCGTTGCAAGGCACGCAGATTACTGCGATTTTGGGGCGAGGGGTACCAGGATGTGTGCTTCATAAGGGCATTTTTACGCCTCAACAGTGCACTCAGTTCCTCAGACAGGGGGCGGTGCAGAGCATCTGACGCCGCTACCTCCCTTGAGGCTTCGCTTAGAACAGCGCTGAAGTGACTGCAGAAGGCCGAAATGGCCTCATCAATTTCGTCGGTCGTTGTCAGTACGTCCTGAATTGAATCTATAGTAGGGGATGCCTTTAGGAGGCTTTCACTGACCCTGTCCCAATCCACTATGGTCTTGGGGGGGGCAGTACTACCATTGTCGTCCCCTAGTCTTAGGACTACGGGCCGGTGGTCGGAATCTAATTCGTGGATCACCTCTATAGAACGCAACTTGAGAGTTACGTTCTTAAGGAGGGCCACGTCCAAAATGTCTGGTTGGTGTGTGTCTATATATGGATAGTGTGTGGGTTCCAAAGGGGCTATGAGGTCGAAGGGCGAGCCTTCCAGCAGAAGATGGAACAATCGAATACCATTACCATTTCGCGCGTTGCACCCCCACGAGGTGTGTTTTGCGTTGAGGTCCCCAGCCACAATGACTGCGGAGGAGAGGTTGGCAAGGATGTTGAGGTCGGTCAGTAACAGCTCCTTCTGAGGCGGAAGGTACGCAGAGACGATGGTGATAGAGGGGTGACTGGCCAATGATATTCCACAAACGGATACCTCCATGTTGGTAAGCGCTGGGGGCTCCAGGCTCACACAGTGGAGGACCCGCCTGTAGAAGATCATTGTGCCACCCTGTTGACCGTTTACACGGTCGTTGCGTACACAGACGTAGCCTGGGACTCGAAAATTTTTGTGGCTCGGTTTATAAAATGTTTCCTGGATGAGGATAATATCGATGGCGTGGTTTATTAGAAAGGTGCACAGTTGGTCTTTCATACCTCTGAGGCCACATGCATTGAAGCATGCTATATTAATCGAGTTTAGTTTGATTTTAAGTGGGTTGCGGTCCATGAATTGAAGTGGAGGATGTAAAGGAAGCCATCAGCTGCTCGTGCTTGGCCAGAAGGGCCAGAGCCTGACGGGCATCGGTCGCCGCCGCCATCTCCGCTTCCACTGCCTCGAGGCTAGCTCGTAGAGCATAAATCCTCTGCACTGGAGCGGAGACCGCAGGCGGTACGGCCGCATAGACAAAATTAGCGGGGGGAGAAGGGTGGCCTAGTCCCATAATAAGGGGCTGATGTTGGTTGGCCATGGGTTGTTTGACGGAGCTTGCATAGGATTGTCCCAAGATGTTGTGAGGGTTCCATGTTCTGGGTGGGGTTTGCTGGTGCGGGGACCATGGTGTCGGCAAAGAACGATCCGCGGACGGGTGTGAGGTTGTTGGTGGATGCCTGATTTCTAAGGAAGGGAAGTCCGAGTTGTTAAATTGAGGATGTGCGTGGTTGCGTGGGGGTGAACCACGCGGGAGCGAGCCGGTGGCACCGTTGGTGGTGGTAGTGGGAGTTGTCTTGTGTGAGGAGAATTTGGACGATTGTCGTTTGACAATCGTCCTCTTTGGCGGGGCCAATGGGCACTCTCTGTGGTTCGCGGGGTGGCCCGTCTGCCCGCAATTGCAACAGGCGACCGGCTGGTCAACCGGCCGATCGCACTCCCAGGTGGGGTGGTCCCCCAGGCACTTTACACAGCGTGGCCTGGCGAAGCACCCCCTCTGGGTGTGCCCATATCTTTGACATCGATGGCATTGTACCACCAGCTCGCTCTGTCGTGGCTCTTCCACTGTCACTTTTAGCATTAAGACTTCCTTTACATTGAAGATGGCGCGTCGGGTCGCCTCATCGGTGGCGGTCTTCACCAACACCATGTCATATGCTCCTCTTATTTTACTGCTAATTCTACCTACATCAAGTACCTTAATACCTTGGTCGATGAGGTAGTCTTGCACCTCATCTGTGCCGAATTCTTTCGGGATACCTTTGATGACCACATTAAATGTGCGTTCGGAATCTAAAAGATCCCTGAAAAAGGGGATGTTGGCCTCATCCAGTAGACGGGCCGTTGCTCTGAACTGTTCTGAATCAGTGGTTTTAATAGTGATTCCTGAGTCAAGGTTTTTGCAGGAAAAGGGCTTGATGCCCCTTTGAGCCATGGTTGTGATGATGTAGCCCCATTTCGTTTTATCCTCCACCGTAATCGTGGAGTGTTTCTTCTTACGCCAGGGTGGGCAATCTGAAGTTAAATTTCGCTCTATTGAGTCGGGGCTCTGTAATACGGCGTCCACAGTGGCATTGTAGTGGGCGGAGTTTGGAGGGGGGATTGAGGCGGAGCTGTTATCGGCCGTTTTAGAGGTGGGAAAGTTATCGTTTTGGGTGCGACGTGATTTTGTCGATGGAGTGTTTTGGATGTCAATGTCGGCTGTTTTTCGAGGTCTCTTTTTGGAAACTTTATTCCAGTCCCCCTCGGACACGTCCATGTCGAGGTCAGTCTGGTCTAGTGTCGATGTCAGTTTGTTTGCATTGTCGAAGGGGTCCTGAGGGGGTTGGAGTAAGTTTGCCCTCAGCGGGCTGCCCGGAGATCGCGAACGTTCGCGACCGCATATGCGCCCTTTGGCGGGGTTCCTTCTTCGGAAGGAGTGCGAGCGCGAACTCCGCGAACCCGACAGTGAGCGGGAGCGGGCCGATTTGGCCTTTAAATCAAGTGATTTATTCGACTTTTGGTTTTTGGATACCGTTGTGTCGTTTTCGTCCTGTTTGTCAGTTGGAAAATTAGGAATATTTCTGATTTCGGGATTATTTATCGAGTCGATAAAATTCATCGACTCTGCCACTGTCCCCGCACTAGCGACCTTGCTCGCTGCGGGCGTCGGCGATTCTTGGAATTCTGTCGGTTTTTCTTTGTCGCTGTTTGCCGCGTATTTTTTGCCACCAGATGGTTGGGCGGTTTTTGTCATTTTTGGAACTGCTCCTTTGGAGCTTGGAGGTGGCAGAGTCGATGATACTGGGGTTGTGGGTATTGGAGGATGGGGTGTGGTATCCATTTTTTCAGCTTGCTGGATCGCGGTGCCGGGGGCCTCGGCAATAGGCACAGGGGGCACTGGGGCCCTGGGGGCCCTGAGGGCCTGGGGCTTGCCTTTGGCGGCCGGCGTCGCGGGCATGGTGTTGGGGTTTTGGATCAATGTTGGGGGGATATGGGCCTTTACAGGCTCCGGAGTCGGAGGGAGCAGGAGGGACGGAGGGGAGGGGGCGACAGGGGGCCCAGCCGCGGTCGCATCATGAGGGCCAGCCGACGGAGACCTGGACATAGCGAAGGCCCAGAACCGTTCCATCAAGCCTTCATCAGCCTCCTGAAGGAAGGCCAAAAGCAGCTGGATGAGACTGTTCGGGTCTCCCCGCCATTCCGGCCGACCCGCCGGCCCACCCGCGTGGTGGGTCGGGTTCATCGTTTTGTCGTCACACACAGGGTCGCTAGTAAATAAGGGTCAGTCCGTGTGCCCTACGTAGACTAGTGTGAGCGAGCCGCCATAGGACGGCTCGCCTTGTGTACTTACAGTTGGGTTTTATTAGCAGTCCTGTATGGCCGACACACACAATTGTCGCAATACACATATAGTCACTGTCTATGCCAGTCTGATTTAACACAGCACGAGACACTCTTGGAGGTGGTGGTAGGCATGCCCGAGGCAGCCGTGGTGGTCGGAATTCGTAAGGCGCGAAATTGCTGCCAGATTGCGCGGTTTCTGCGAGAGCGAGAGGGAAGATAGCGGAGCTGCTACGCGTGGCGCGTGCGCTCGGCGTCGCTGCGAAAGCGGGAGTCAACATGTATGGAGTGCCCCCGAGAAAGTTACAAATTTTATCCGCTCAGATGGCGTTGTACGTCGTTTGCGTAGTGTTTTTACTATTTTTAGCTAAACCCAACCAAATATGTACTATTTCTATGTCATGGCCGAACCAGTAAAAAATGGTGAGCTTAAATCGCAACCAATTTCAGTTCAACAGTCTTCTTGTGGACAATAAAGCAGATTTTTTTTAAATAATCGCAATTTTCCACATTCTTGCACACACGCGTACCCGTTGACAGTCATTAGTGTCAGTGACTGTCAATAATTATTATTATGACAGTATGACAGGTCATGTTTGTTTACATATTATATTGGCGCCATTTTAATCTATTTGATAAAGATTTTGACGTAGTTTCAGGAGATGTTGAAATATGAAGTTTTAGTTTCATACTATATTGTTAGGTATCCAATATATTGTTATATTTCTGATTTTTTGATTATCTGCACATGTTTGTTACTTCTTTCTTTGTAATTGACCTCTCTCATATGAATAGTTAGTTGTGCATGTAACTTACATGTAACTAGTATAGTTACTGACCTAAGTTAGTATACTTTTATAGTATACTTACTTATTAGCCAAGCCAAGAAAAAAACATATATTATATCGTATTTTATTTATTTATTTTCATTGAGAATTGTCGCGTCAAACTTACTTACACCAAAATGCTAAAATTCCACTACAAGCAACTTTTGTGAATATCTTGCTACTCTGTCATACGTTTAGGATCTGTTATCATTGCGCTGTAAAAAAAGTTTGATTCACGGGTTCGATAGAATATTATTCATAGCCTTCGGTAGAATACAATGGCAAGCCTTTCAGCTGCCTCATATCGCTTCTTAATTCTTGAACGCGCTAGGTAGGCGATCTCCAGTCTGGCTGGTTCCAGCCGAACATCTCCATGCAGAGCTATAGCTTTTCATAGCAGGGGTGACGGCAATGAACTTCTGATGATGACGCAAATTAGGATTAACTTGGGTAATCCATCTGGTCTCGAGTGTGCGTATGTTTGTTTTCATTATTTTTAATATAATGGCAGTACGCTCCGGTAACTACTTCACATCAGGCAGGCTTACCACCCAAGTAGTATGCAAAATGTTGATGAAGGAAATATTTAATTAACTGTTTTCTATTCAAATAATAAAATTAATAATAATAACAAAGAAAATCTTTGCTATTATCAACAATTTTGACAACTTCAAATATAAATGTGACTAAGTAGGCAACATATTTTTTTTAATCGAGCATGGGAGTGCAATAACGAAAAAGGTTTTTGTCAAACGATACATTTATGGTCAATGAGAGCAAACTCTCTTAGCTTTTAAAACTAATGGACTGCATCGAAAAATCCAATATTTTTTACTAAGAATAAGAGCTCGTATTTATATCCATAAAGTAAATAACTCAAGTATTTGTACAATTTTTATCTATACGATAAAAACGGTTACAATGCAATACCACCTCCTTCTTGAAATTAGTTTAGGAAATGAAATTTGTTGATGGAGATAAACTTCGACACTGACTGACAGCACTTTATTTTTTAATTTTTATTAGCTTAGCGGCCAGAAGTTTTAGGAGTAGGTTTTATACAATCTAGGCATTGTTTTGACACCTAGAATCAGCTGTTGTTGATAAATGCCGCCCTTTTGTTTACACCGACACGATACTCTACACTCACACAAACAACGGTTTGATCAAAATTTTATTAGTTTTCAAATGGATTTATTTAGAATATTTCTCATCTTTTCGGTATTTTTTTCTTATTGGCGGAATCAGAAGGAAACGTACTATCGAACTAATAATGTTTCAAATACAGAAAATGATCACGGCTGGAGAAAAACGGAACTGAAATTTGTATGAAAATTCTCTGAAACGTTCAACCTTAAACTAAGTAGCGGCTCATACAAGACGCCTATATTCCAAATTTCATCAATATCCATCGTGCACTTTTTGAGTAAAATGCCTGTGACATACGGACAGACAGACAGACGGACGGACATGACGAAACTATAAGGGTTCCGTTTTTGCCATTTTGGCTACGGAACCCTAAAAACACATATCTGACACTAACTCCAGGTAAAAACGCAGTAAGTGTATATGACGTTCGCATGTAACTATGACCTTTTTTCTCTAGGGCGTTTTTAGATACAACTTTTTTCAAAGTAGTGACGATATGTTATTTTGGAGCTAATTTTCGTACTTGAGAAGCATAACACAGTAAGTCCTATTGTTTTCCATACTTACTTACAGTGTTATGCTTCTTAGGTACAGATTTTACTTCGCTATTTTTTAATGATTATTTCAGGGATTTCAAATCGATATTGGTACTTACGGTTCACAGATATTTTTGTGTTTCAACATAGCTTGATCGAATATGTAGTATACGGCATGCTGTGGTATCGTTAGGTCGGTAACTGAAATAAAAAAAAACTTAAGGTTTTACAGTCAATCATCCAGCCACCACATTAAATATCCCTCACGCCGCACGGCGACTGATATTTCTGTCTCACTCTGTCACAGTAATTAGGTAACGTCGATTGTAGTAACTAATAAATTACCCAGCCTCAAATGGTTCAACCGCTCCATAATTTTCCTCTTCATCTCATTATCCTGTACAGGATAGCAGTCCCTTGTCAGGAACCTGTCCGGTCTCGTCTCATCCCCCTCCCACCTAACAGCAACTGTATGTTTCTGTTTCGCTCTGTCGCACACATTGGGCACGCCGTCGGTGCTGTAAGTGTGTTGGTAGTTGTAGCAACGCCAGTGTTGCCTGTGTGCGTATATGCAGTTTAGGATTGTGTCGCGTATTCTGAAACAAAGATAATTTCATTATTAATAATCAGGGCACGCTAAATAGGCGCATGTTTGTCGTCGAGTTGCGACAAACAAGCCCGCGTAAACCTATAACCTATAATAATCAGGGATCAGAATGTAAGCTAAAAATTAAAGTAGCCACTTAGAGACTGGTAAAAATGTCTCCTGTGTGGTTACGTGCGTGTTTGTGTGGTTTGTCAATTTTCTTTTTTTTTGGTTTAGTTTGAAACAAACAGTTGTCTACAAAGTTGCAGATTATAAATGCAAGAAATACTTCAAAACCTATAGTTTCCTTAATTACATTTTCTACTTAACTGCTAAACGTACTCATCAGTAGGTTCTCCAGTCTTCTCAAGCGCCGGGGCGCCCCAGCAGGGTGCGAAGGGTGAGGGCCGCGCCCTCAACCAAAGAGGGCGCGCAGTAACCCCCTTTTACCCAGTGACGTGCACTCCATAAAGACAATAACCACATTTTTACTTAAAAAAACCCGACCGCGGTGCACTTTAAAAGCTCAGCCAGAGAGGGTAGGCAGTAGCCCCCCTCTAGAACCATGCAGACAGACAGACAGACATCAGCAAGCTCTCCAAACTTACTCATCAGTGGGTTCTCCAGTCGTCTCAAGCGTCGGGGGCGAGTGCCCCAGCAGGGTGCGAAGGGTGAGGGCCGCGCCCTCAGCCAGAGAGGGTAAACAGTAGCCGCCCTCTAGCACCACGCAGACAGACGGACAGACAGACATCAGCAAGCTGAGCAGGTGTGCGTAGCAAACTGGAGTCACCTCCATCTCGCCCTGAAATATGCAGCGGTTCTTTTATTTATCATCATCATCGAAACCAGTAATAATAATATTGGATTATCATCCGATACACATGCATGCCAAATTTCATCACAATCGGACTACGGAAAGTGGGTTAAATTTGATTACAGACAGACATACAAACGAAGCCGCTGTTAACTGACCACCAGTAGCGTGGCGTCCAAAGAACTCGATTCCTACCGGCTTGCCTAATATCAGGCATTTGAGCACCTTATTCTACGGCTCTTAAGGAAAATGTAAGCCAAATCTACACCGGCTTGCCCAAGGATATCTTTTACGCCACGCCACGCCACTGCTGACGACCCATAGACTTTAACACGTTGCAATAAAGTTGACATTCGTTTACAAATGTACAGTTTACGGTGTGTTCGATTGTACAAACAGACACAGGGACAGAAAACAATACCTATTTTATGAAAGCTCTTGTTCCTTTGACTTTCTTCAAATCATAATATCAAGCAAACATTTAGACAACAAAGACTACATGAAACGAATAATGAATTGATTGCATGTATTTTAATACTGTCCGGTAAAAGCAGTTTATGCCACACCTGGCCATAAAGTGACTTTTTCCGCACTCTGCGCGAACGGGAAAAGCCGCTTTCTGGCCAAGTGTAGACATAAAATGATGTACACAACACGGGAGGTAATAAAGAAAGCCCTCGATCGCATATTTACGTCCCTCGCTTGCAGCTCGGGCCGCAAACTTCTGCGATCTCGGCCTATCTTTATATTACCACCCTAGTTGTGTAATGTACTATTTTGATAAGTGCGGAAAGTATGTCATTCTTCACGAGTCCCGAGGTGTATAGGCCCGAGCCGCCAGGCGAGGGTAAATACTCGGGACGAGTGGAAATGACACTGCCGCACGTGTATCAAACGACGTTTTTTAATACATTTGCGAAGTGTATTAAAAAACCAGTTTACAGATGGAATGAAGAGAACAACATTACATGACATACAAAAAAAATCCCATGATATAAAACAATCACTGCCACACAAAATCCCTATATCCGACCTTCTCGTCGCCCAGAGCGGCGTCGAACCCTGCCGAGACGAGCACCAGCTGAGGTGAGAGCTGAAAGAGACAGACACATGCGTATAGTGTACGAGTGAAAGAGAGGTACCTCTGGACAGCCCACCGCCGCGTCGTAGCCCGCGGATATTATGATCAGCTCGGGTTGGTACTGGTGGAGAGAAAATTTTGATATCAATAAAAAAAATTAAAACAATAACCGACTTCACACATGAATACTTGAGGAGTGCCCTCATGAATGTATGTAAACACTTTATTGCACATGAAATCATAAAGAAACAGTACAAAGGTCAATGGTTATGTACAAAGGCGAAGTTATCCCTGGAAGGGATCTCTTTGAGCAAATGAGAGAGAAAAATGTAGAGCACAATAATACCTCTAGCGCCATCGGCAGCAGCAGCTGCGTCCATATCGCGATGTAGTCGGGGTCGCCCATGCCGGTTTTGTTGAGGGGCACGTTGAACGTGTGCCCCGCTCCGTGGGGCCATGTGTAGAGCACAATAATACCTCTAGCACCATCGGCAGCAGCAGCTGCGTCCATATCGCCATGTAGTCGGCGTCGCCCATGCCGGTTTTGTTGAGGGGCACGTTGAACTTGTGCCCCGCTCCGTGGGTCCATGTGTAGAGCACAATAATACCTCTAGCGCCATCGGCAGCAGTAGCTGCGTCCATATCGCGATGTGGTCGGCGTCGCCCATGCCGGTTTTGTTGAGGGGCACGTTGAACGTGTGCCCCGCTCCGTGGGTCCATGTGTAGAGCACAATAATACCTCTAGCGCCATCGGCAGCAGTAGCTGCGTCCATATCGCGATGTGGTCGGCGTCGCCCATGCCGGTTTTGTTGAGGGGCACGTTGAACGTGTGCCCCGCTCCGTGGGTCCATGTGTAGAGCACAATAATACCTCTAGCGCCATCGGCAGCAGTAGCTGCGTCCATATCGCGATGTGGTCGGCGTCGCCCATGCCGGTTTTGTTGAGGGGCACGTTGAACGTGTGCCCCGCTCCGTGGGTCCATGTGTAGAGCACAATAATACCTCGAGCGCCATCGGCAGTAGTAGCTGCGTCCATATCGCGATGTAGTCGGCGTCGCCCATGCCGGTCTTGTTGAGGGGCACGTTGAACGTGTGCCCCGCGCCTCGCCCGCACCCCGTGTAGTGGAAATCGGACTGGCGTAGGTTGGGCCAGAACGAGCCGTGCTCGTAGCGGTGGATCGAGAAGTATACCACCCTGTGGATAAACATTTTTATCATTATCATTAACCGTAGTCTGTGTTTGATAAGGACCCCGACCGCATTTTTTGTTCACAAATACTTTTATTGCCTCAAACGGCGCAAATGAGGTTTGATTCCGCGATTTTTCCGAAATCACACATAAGAAGGGTGAAGGCTATTGCGGGATAGAGGCCTTCAAAGCCCTGTTTTGAGCCACCCGCATTCAGCGAATATGCTATTTTACAACATTTTTCTGTGGTATGTTATATATAGATTTCTCAATAATAGAAATATTAGTGAAAAAACAACTTATCATAAAAACTCACTGATATGTACAACGTTAAAATCAGATTTTTAGAATTTTCCAAAAACGCTTAATACTAAAGCTTACTAGCATTGAGACGACACACGGTTATACTTTGTACGGGTAAATCAAGAATTGTCTTGAATTTAAAACTGTTGTTACATTAATAGTTTCTAATATTCTAATACTTTTTTAATGGAATTTACCACCCAACTTTGAAGGCTCATAAAACAAGCTACACTTTAGGTATCAAACTTAAAACTTTAAGAATTTAAATTAGACCTATTTTTCCAGCATTGGTAAGTTTGCATTGTAATCTTTCTGGTGTGCATAAAGTATTATTGTATTGTGCAGCTCAATGTATATTAGAACTTTACTTACCTCGGATCATCGTAAAACATTTGCTGTGTGGCTTGCCCATGGTGCACATCCCAGTCGACTATTAATATCCTGAAACAAAGAAATATTATCATTATATTTATAAAACATCACTGAAGTTAACTTATTTCTTAATGAGTAACGTACTACTGGTGCTCTGGTACTCAGGCTTCGTTTTTCAACCGTATACTTCATCGCTAAACTGACGTCGAGGTATAGGTATAGTTGCCTTACGCCTTCAGAGCGTGATAATAGTACAAGTTCGCGGGTGCTCTATACAAGTCAGTACCTCATATTATCTACAGTAACTTATCTAGTAAGTTCCCGCTTCTCAACCGCATGCTTCGCGGCCAGAGCGACCCGGTAGAGCCCCTCATGTCCAAAACAGCGTATTCCCAGAATATTTTTTTTAAATACTAGATTCATATACTATATTATACTATACTAGCGACCCGCCCCGGCTTTGCACGGTGTTTCTCTATTATATTATGCATGTATTATACATATAAACCTTCCTCTTCAATCACTCTGTCTATTAAAAAAAACCGCATCAAAATCCGTTGCGTAGTTTTAAAGATTTAAGCATACATAGGGACAGAGAAAGCGACTTTGTTTTATACTATGTTGTAGTGATTTCCAAAATACAATCATTTAGTTTCTTGAATAACCCACAATTTTATGATCTAGGTAGTGAAACGGGAATGTGGTAAGATAGGAATCTGATAAATCGGGACTGTGGTATTTTGAAAAATGTAGTATTCTGGAAATACAGAAATTTGGGCACGAGCGAATACAGCGACTGCGTGGGTGTTCTGAAAGAGTCAGTACCTTGTATCTACAGTGACTCACCTAGTCAGTCCCCGCTTCTCAACCGCATGCTTCGCGGCCAGAGCGACGTTGTTGTAGAAGCAGTAGCCGCACGGCTCCGCCCGCATGGCGTGGTGCCCCGGGGGCCTCACGAACGCGGCCCCGTTCTGGACCTCCCCGGTCACTATCCGGTCTACCATGTCGATGGTAGACCCGGCAGATAACAGGGCGAGTTCGTGGCTGCTCTGAAGAAGAAAAAAAAATTATGATTCTATGTGGTAACTTTTTTAATTCTACTGAAGAGCCTATTCATAAGTATATGAAGTTTCAAAGCTCTTACGTAAAATTGTATAGTCCCTATACAAACTTGCAACCCCTAATATAAATCAGTCAGAAAAAAAGATCTTTTTTTATTTCTCTTGTCTACGTGTAAAAACCACCCTAGTGTGTAAATGTCAAGTTCCTAGCTTCAGTAGTTCGGCTCTACGTTGTTGAGTCTGTACCTAACTCCTCTAAGTAATCCAGGTCCTGGTTGCGGTGGATGGTCTCCATCAGCTCGAACACCGATGGCGAGTGGAGGGTGCTCAGCTCTTTAGTAGCCTTACCGGATGAATATAAACCGCGTCGTATCTCGACGAGACCTCCTCCAAGTACTCCAGGTCTTGGTTGCGGTGGGTAGTCTCCACTAGAACACTGACGGCGAGTGGAGGATGCTCAGCTCGTCTGTGTAGCCTTACCGTATATAAACTGCGTCATATCTCGACGAGACCTCCTCCAGATACTCCAGGTCTTGGTTGCGGTGGGTGGTTTCCATCAGCTCGAACACCGACGGCGAGTGGAGGGTGATCAGCTCTTTAGTAGCCTTACCGGATGGATACAAACCGCGTCGTATTTATCTCGACGAGACTTCTTCCACTAAGTATCTTGGTTGCGATAGATGGTCGCAATTAGGTCGACCACCGACGGCGAGTGGAGGGCGCTCAGCTCATCATTTTAGCCTTACCGGGTGGATATAAACTGCGTCATATCTCGACGAGACCTCCTCCAGGTACTCCAGGTCTTGGTTGCGGTGGGTGGTTTCCATCAGCTCGAACACCGACGGCGAGTGGAGGGTGCTCAGCTCGTCTTTAGTAGCCGCCCGGGGCTCGTACTGCTTGCACTGCTCTATTAAATTCAATTCATGGCACCTGTGGATTTATTTCAAAATGAGACTATTTGTGTTGTAAGGAAAATTATTCAATGAGGGTTTTTAGAAATAGCAATTCCACCAGCTCACAGTATGGTCGCGAAAGATCTCAACTCAATCCAAATTGACCGGCGAAATTTACACTTAAGTCGCAATTTCATTGGCCTGGCAATAACGAACATTTGCGTTTCTGGTTATTGGGACTCTAAATAATTCACTGGCAAACTGAACTATGAAAATAAAAGTACTAATGAACATAGTTACTTGCCTGTTAAGAACAATCAATCTCTTCAAAAGTTCTTGAAAGTGATGTTCCGCGGTACCGTAATGAACGATAATGCAAAGTCACTTGCAACTTAATGAAACCATTCACTCTTCTAATCCCGACGCTGAAAAGTAGATGTCGCCCAGAAAGCAGTATTTCTCCGTTTGGCACTCCATAAGCTAGCTCAGCTTGGGTCCTTGATCAAGGGGGAAATAAATAAAAACACTCGCCTGTTAATGACACTAGTCAGTCTCTCCGGACACTCCGGGTAGTTGTCGTCCCAGAGGCACCGGTGCTCCGCCATGCGGGGCTCCGTGACGAACCCCGTGGGACCCTTCACTTTGCTCTTCGATTCCATAGCCTATTGACAATGATAACAAATGATATGAGTACCGCGAAGTTATAAGAACTGGTTTTATAATAAAACTGTCAGTTAAATTTGTTTAAATGTGGCTTAAAAATCAAACTGTGTCACGCAGCTAGGCTTCTCACCAGGCCAGCACAACTGGCCGCGACGTCGCTTGTCGTGCGACAGATTTGATTTTCGTACCATATTAAATAGAAAGGGATAGGTAGAAGAGATAGGTCTGGCGCGCTAAGAATCCCGTGGCACAGTTGTGTTAGAAATACAGTAGTAACTTTCATAGTACTTACAATTTGGTAATAATCTCTGAGCGTAGATTCGACGCACTGTTTCTTCTTCTGCTGCGCGCGCCGCTTGATCGAGACCACCGACGCTGAGGGCTGTAAACAAACAGTCTTATGTTATATGTTAAGCGGGCTAATTTTCCGCAACTCGACGACAAACATATGCTTTTTTTACGTGAAAGTCTTGTTTTTCTAAGCCTTTGGGCCAAAGTTTCTGAACTTAAAAACTTTAACAGTGAGAATTTATCACGTTTTGAGCTGTGTCGTAAAAAAGGTTGAATTGATCTTAAGGCCTCGTCTGGGTGAGAAGTCCGGTCTCGTAGACCTTATCTCCACTTTACGTAAAACCATGGTCAAACAAAAACGCATTAATCATTTAAAAAAATGCCTGATACTAGGACGGTTGTGGACCGCGGACAAAACGCCAGCGTGCACCGGGGTGGGCAGTGGGCGAGTATGTCCATACAAAAAAACATAAGCACAACCAAGGACCTTAAAATAAATAGCCGGACGGAGGCGAGGGCCAACAGAGAACTGAAGACATTTCTTATAAGCCGGCTGTTTGTACTTACGAGCCGCACGCACACATCAACTCGTTTTTTCAGATTGCGAGCAGCATGCACACATAGGTAGCCGGCGGACTAGACATGCTTCAGTGCTTTCTTAGCAAGGCTCTGTCCAGCTATTTATTTTAAGGTCCTTGGGCACAACCTTGCTGGTGTCCTATACTTCTCCCCGCCAATATTTAAATTTATTTACACATTAAAAAGATTACGATTAAGATACGAGATTAAGATTTTGGGCATGATACGAACTTGAACTTCGGTATACCTACTACTAGCAGACTATATACTGCGCAAACATCGTGCGCAGATTATATTACAAAGGCTCCGTTCTGTATTGACACAATTGAATAAGTGTCAGCATCCAATTTTATTACTAAAAGGACGTAAATGATATGAAATTCCTTCAAGATCACGTCCATTCTCAGCAAGATAATTCTAAACTCTGTTGTATGGTTAAAGTCAAACGCACAGAAATATATCGAGATAGAAGGAAAAAGTTACTTGAATTGTATGAGAATGTTGCGTGTCAGTTTTTGACAGTTTGAACGGCCCGAATGCAATTAAACTAAGAGGAAATTTGCGCAAAGCGCAAAAGTCATGGCACGCGAAGTATAAGCATTTGTTGGGTCTACTTTAATACATGGTTTGTGGTCAAACGTTTGTATTTTAACACAACTGCCCAAATAAAGGAGTGTTATTTCACGATGTAATTAACAGTGAATACAATTTTGGTGTGGAATATTATTATCCTGCTTTAATTTTGGGATTATTATGTTAAATTTTAAAATAAGAAATGTAATTATTCAGTGAATATGACTATTCCACTTAAATCATAAGTCTATAGATAATGAACACAATTAGATGATTGCTCGATCTCTATTTGAAGCAGGATTAAGATGGCAACTAGAGTTACAAGATAACATAATCTTACTAAATTTGTTTAGTTACTGTTAAATACTTTTCTAGGTTTACATCTTAAACATAGATTCACAGGTATTATGCCCAATTAACACATTCAATGCCAAGAACCCGACTGTTGGGTTAATTTTGTATGAATATTTGGGACACATGATGATACATGAAATCTTTAGAGAAATATATATAAAATATTGGTGGATCTTCTTATTCTTATTTACACTTACTAATATGAATATTTCGTAACACAAAGGAAAGGGTGGTTGAAACACTCCAGTCTTACCCAAAATTGAATTGAATACGAATAAATTAATTTAATTTAATTCTATAGCTGTTGATGTTGAAGATGTCACTCACTTGTTTTGTAGAGACAATCACTTGTGCTATACTAACTTATGAAATGATAAATGATAGCGGCTGTTATCAGAGAGTGGAGAATGTTGCCCTATTGTTCACTCAAAATCTCTGTATTCATGTTAATAGCAAATATATAGTTGTGATAATTATTTGTCTTAGTTGGCAACATATCAACATGATGGTAAACAAATGAAAGTACAATATTTTCAACAACTGCATTGCCTTTGAATTATTGCGATGAAAACTGACTTTAAATAAAAATTAACTAATTACATGTATGTCGGGAACGACACTGCAATGTGACTGATATACTTATCATGTTGATGATAATTATTATTTCATAAAAAATAGTCCAACAGATGACTTTACAGATAAAAATTAACACAACCACACAGTAAGAATACTAAAAATAAACTTAGTTTCAAGCGACATAAATAACGACGGCAATTATAACGTCAATCAGCGTGTCATTTAATTTAATGGTCACTTACCTTAGCTCCCGACGACATGGCTCGTGTCTGGATTTTCGCTTTGCGGGCACCATTTCTAGTGACAATTGTTGTAGCCGGTGGGGAAGTCTTCTTGCTGTCGCCAGCTGAGCGCCGTGCCTGAGGCTGCTGTGGCGGCGGGGTAGACTAATAAAAAAAAGATTAAAACAATAACAAAATATCTACCCACGTTGCATGACCAGTAGCCAGTAGAGCGCGCCAAGTATAAATACAACATGCAAACGTTATATAAAAATAAAACATATCTTACCATTCTAACTAAATTACTGATATCATTAATCTTCAAGTTACCAAAAAATTAAAACTGTTATTATTGCCTCAATTTACATATTAATTTCAAGGAATTGTAAGAATACACTGACCAAACGACCAATTCCGCAATGATTTATGGCATTTGTTGACAATTATTTTTGCGAAGTTGTCACTTTGACTATTAAGCAACAAAATAAAGAAGTCCTCCGTATTTGATTTACTACTATCCGTATTGTATGATAATAACAGAAACGTTTTAAAATTATCATAATTAATCATGAGGATGATCGCGAAGACAAATACACGGTCATATTTAAAGACAAAATATGATCATATTGACTTGAAAAAGTCTTCATTCGCATATAAGTCGTGAATCGCTTACTTCTGCAATGCAGTATTAAGTTTACAGTGATTCGGACCGTTAGTGACAAATTGGAATCGTTCCGAATTATAGCTATCGTATCGTAGTAAAATAAGATAATTTACACAAGACGTGGTCCCCGGTGTCTGTCTGTCGGTTTATAATTAAATTTTGCAAGTTAAGCTTGACCCACTTCCTGATTTCCGATTAAGCTAAAATTTTGCATGCAGGAGTAAATTGGATGACTATTCAGCATTCAACACAAAAAGAGTATTAAGTAATAATTATTTTTATCATTTGCCAAATTTTAAACTGCAATAAAGTCATATACAAAAATGTTATTTATATTAGCTTTGGAACGATCCCAAATTTACAGGTCTAATCCGTCAGCTGTCATCTTCGACATCTTCGTAAATTAGTCGAATTATATAAATATAAAAGTTCTGTCAGATAGTGAATAATTGAGTAATTTATTCTATTTAAATTAAATACTATAACAATTCGTTTGTTTAAAAGAAGAGCAACAGAAATTTCACTAACTTTGTCATAGTTTTCAAGTATTTAAAACGTTCTCGTATGTATTTATACCATTTGGTAAGTCGACTCTTACGTCCTACGCGGGTTCATTGAATTATTGCTAAACCTCTACCTCTCCTCTCCTTTGCCTTATGAGATCATATAAACAAGACGTTTCCGATCTTGACCTCGATCGCTTGCAAATTATTCCATATGGCTGATCTCATTAAACAAATAATGAAAGTTACCTAAGAGATAACCTATAAATGTAAACATCAAACTTCATTAACAGTTGTGATTTTATCTTTAATTTCATTTACTACATATGTAATGTGAATGTATGAAAGACGAAGTAAAATTATAAAAGTTTTTTCTTATTGATATTAAGATTGATTCCAATTAATCTGTGTTGTTTTATTTCAATAGAAAATGCAATCTTTTCTTATGATATCTTAAACTAACACACTCTAAATAATAGTTTGTTTTGTGTTAAACACTAGCATTTACCCGCGGCTTCACCCGCGTTATTCCTGTTAATGTCCCAAGGGAACCCTTTACCGGGATATAAAGTATCTTATGTTTTAATCAAGGACCAGACCTACTTCATACCAAATTTCATCTCAATCCATCCAGTTGCTGCCTCATTATTTAGTTACAAACATCCCAACCACCAGACATCTAAAAATCTTCACAAACATTCACATTTATAATATTAGTTTAGTAGGATAATCAATAAAAAATATGACTTAAGAAAACAAGTAAAATAGATTCAAATACTTATGCGTGTAAAAAAATTGAATAAAAAAGACATAATGACGGCTAAAGTCGCAAACCTCTATTGTTTCCCATATATTGTTACAAGGTTTGCAACTTTAGCCAACAATAACTTAGATGAGCAATCAAGAAATTTCAGTCATAGTCTAAATTAAGTTGCCAAAAAATCTAGTTGTTGAATGAAAAAAATAAAATGTAAAACTAAAAGAATTGCTAATAAACAAATGTTATTTATATTGTTCCATACAGGATATCATTCAATCCGTTTAAATGATAATTAAAATGTTTGTTTCCTATGTATGTATTAGGCAGCTGAATGTCGGTATAGTAATATTATAACTTCGCCTTAAGATAGGTAGTGCTTCTTAGCAGCTAATAAGTTTTATTAGATTAGCGACCGGTTCGTAAGGGCCAAAAAGTAGATGTTTCAATGGAATGCTCCAGTTCAGTGAACATTCTTATTGTCCCCAGATGCGTTGACATGAAGGTTCTGAAGCCGATATGGGCGCTGCAGGGGCGGGCGCGGCGCCGCGCGGTGTCCACGTGGTCTCCGCTAGCGACGGCCTTCAACACCCGCCCTAATTCCAGACCTATCTTCGACTCGTTAAGGGAGCGGACTGTGCGTAATTTTTTTTTTTGTAGATGGCGCACACAATAGGGATGATGACTGGGTTAAAAATATGTAATTCTATTTAGTCCGTCAGTTAGATTATGGAAAAATATGGGACACGTATTTTTTGGTTTATCAAAATATTAAAAATCGACAAAGTTATAGATCATCAAACTTCTGGAGTGGGGGCTAGTGACGTCACTTCTGAGTGAAAATTGTACTCAAGAGTGACGTCACTCGAAACTTCTAAGCACTCTATCCTCGTCAGTTTTTGTTTGTCAAACAAAACAAAAAATACGTGTACAATATTTTTTCATAATGTACCTAACAGACGGACTAAACAATTTTTTTTAGTCATCTAGCCTATTATGCAAGGGAGCATTCCACGAAAATGTTTCGTAATACACTACCTTTTTAATACTTTTGGCATGTAAAATTAGGCAGCTGAATGTCGGTAGAGTAATATTATACTTGGCTTTAAGATGGGTACTGTTTCTTAGCAGCTAATAAGTTTTATTAGGGTAGCTGCCATAGCATTTCGTAAGGGACAAAATGTAGATGTTTTCATGGAATGCTGCCAAGGTGCATATGGCATTGTTGATGTTTAGCGATAAATCAATTATTTTATTGAAATAATTGTTTTTACAACCAAACAGTAAACTTACGTATGTATAGATAGGTAAAAAACTTAACTAAAGCACCTGCTGTATGTAGTATAACAAAGTATAAAGAAAAGACAAACAATTAGTCCAACTTCGGCCGTTTAGGAGCGTGCGACATGTATTCATTCACACAGACGCACGATCGCGCGTCTGTGTGAGTGCGATCCATACTGGAGCATTCTGACGCATTCTTAAATCTTTGCTTGTAGTGCGTTAGCGATGTACCTTTTGTAGGAGGCATTACTGCTATACTGTGGTAGTAACCTGTCCTTATATAAAGTGTGACGTTCCATTTTAGAAAAATAGGGTACTTGCCTGTAGTCAATATAAATTACTTCACGCTAGCCTTGAAATCTGCTTTCGAAAATTTGCAAAAATCAACTAAAATTCACCTATTTAACGTTTTAAACGATTTTTAAAAGAACAAAAGCTATAAATGAGGAGATTATTTGATGTTTGAGCACAATGACGTCATTATGCTTTTTCTCATAGAAACTTCATACTATCCGAGCGTTTTGACAATTCATAAAAAGTAACTGATTTGATCTGTCAGGAAAGTACCCTATTCGTTTACAAATGTACAGTTAACTGTTTACTGGATGGTACGAGCCGGACCGCAACTGACTGGTTAAGTAAACTGCTAAGTTATATCTATCTACCCGAAAAGTATCAGTATTTATAAGTATATTGTTTAAGATTATAAAATATTTATTGTTGTGCGCTCACCGATTAAGAAAATTGCAATTTAAAGTATGTCTCATGTAAGTGAATTTTCTGATGAGAAATAAAGATCTTTGAACCTAAAAAGGACATAAGTTCCATATAAATTCCGTAAACTACTACATGCAACACGTGCTTTAGTTAATTTTTTACCTACTTATAGATTAAAGTTGTAAATAGTTTGATAAAAACATTTCTTTTAATCTACATCTTATGAAGGTCCTACTAGTAGTTCAGCAGACTAGACCTCTTGTGCCAATAAGTACATTTTTAACATAAAGTGCACCTACTGTGCAAAAAACTGTGTAGTAGTAAGGTATATAGGTAAGTTAATATAATAATATTAATATTGTAATTGTTTTGGAAAAGTTATACCTCGCCGAGTTTCTTAGCCGGTTCTTCTTGGGGCAGAGGTTTTTTTTACACTGGAACTGGTGGTAAATCTTGACATTCATAAGTGCATTGTATTATGCCTAAATTGAAGAATAAAGTACTTTGACTTTGGCCGAATATTGTTTATCAACAAGACACTACAGAAAATGAGACTGTCACTTAACAAACCAATAAAACACACTTTTTCAGCTTCAGCTTAAGCATTTCTTCAATTATATACCTAGTTGTTGAGTGAGAGAGCAATTTTAAAGGTTCTCCTTACGTCTCTTATTAAAAGAGACATAAGGAGAACCTTTAAAATTGCTAACCCTCATTTCATACTTAGGACATTCTGTGCCAAGTTTCTAAATTTTCCGGCAAAATTAATCGGATAGTCAAGTTTTTGGCACTATGTGTTAATTTTGTCAGCTTTTCTTTGATATTTTTCAACCTTATCTCTCATTTCCAGGGTCTTTTCAACAAACCAGAACTAACCAGTTTTGAGGGGTTCAATATCTTGAAGGAACAGGCTATCTCAGCCACCGACCGGCTGATTGAAGAGGCCACGTCGGGGCCCTCGCGGGACATGGTGGAAGTGTTTGATGAGCTATCGGACACACTATGCAAGGTACACACACAAATGTATTACTTTAAAAAAAAACCGGTCAAGTGCGAGACTAATAAAGAAAGCCCTCGATCGCATATTTACGTCCCTCGCTTACAGCTCGGGCCGCAAACTTCTGCGATCTCGGCCTTTCTTTGTATTACCACCCTAGTTATGTAATGTACTATTATGTTAGGTGGCAGACTTAGCGGAGTTCGTGCGCATCGCGCACCCGCAGTCGCACTTCGCCGCGGCCGCCGAGGACGCCTGCATCAGCGTCAGCGGCGTCGTCGAGAAGTAAGTCACTGGTTCCCATTACAGGTCATCCATATAGTACGTCACACCCATGGGGGGAGGGGTCTAGCCAAATGTGACAGCCTATATTAAAAATATGAAATATGTTGGGGGGGTCTAGAAGTCTGAAACACATTTTAAAATGAATTGTGTCCGTCAAGATAGCGTACACCGTAAAGATATTCAGAATCTGATGCAGCCAATAAATAGTACCCAAATAGTACCGACGAAATACCTAGGTGAAACAAATAGTACCCTTAAACTTTTCTAAATATAAGGCCTCGTCAAGCTGGCGTACCCGGGAATTTCTTATAGAAAGAGCTCACTATATCTCGGCTTCTACGATAGCTAGAGAAATTAAATTGTAGGGCCCTAGGGTACTATTTTTTGAGATATAAAGCGTTTCCAAAAACAAAGTCGTTCCCGAGATACAAACGTTGTACGCCAGCTTGATGCCCGGTAGCGTACACCGTGAACAGGCCTTATATTTCAGAAAGTTTAAGGGTACTATTTTTTTCACCTGGGTATTTCGTCGGTACTATTTATTGGCTGCATCAGATTCTGAATATCTTTACGGTATACGCTATCTTGACGGACACAATGAATTTGCCCGTAAGTTTCTATGTCAAAAAAATACAATACAATACAAATATTCTTTATTGCACACCAGAAATACATATTACAAGGGTACATTACATAATTAACATAACTATAAATATTTTTTTTTTAGGCTAAATACTCACAAGGGCATATACGAAGCGCTCCGCGACTCAGTGAAACGGGGCACCTCGGGCGACAAGCACCTAGCAGAGCTATTCCTCTTCGACTTCGAGCAGAGCGGCATCCAGCTAGAAGACAAGAAGAGAAGGAAGGTCGTGGGCCTGAACAACCTGATACTGCAGACGGGGCAGCGGTTCATGGCCGGCGCCGCCCGCCCGAGGAGGGTGCCGAGAGAGGTGGTGCCGCAGAATGTCAGGCAGTTGTAAGTGTTGCTACTGTTATAATAATAATAATAATCAGCGGAGGGGCAAGTCACGGTCTGTCAGTGCCGCGAAAGCCATGAGACACTTTTCCTGACAGGCGCCGTCATGTCTCAATCCATAGCCCAGTATCTAGTCCATAATACCACCACCATAACCCAGTAAAATTAGATTCCATTAATCAACAATAGTCCTTGCATCTGGCGGGGGCTGTCTCTGCGTGCGTCCCGTGACACGGGCAGGGACAGCATCCGCTGGGTGTACACGTTGCCTTTCATTAAATTGTCGAAAGGGCCTCTACGCGTTGGCTTCGGCTCGGCGCACGCCTCCCAAAGGGCCGGGACACTATTGTCTCGTGTACGGGAAAGACATAATAATCATTTATTTCGAAACTCATGGCTTCATATCAAAATACATTGAATTTAAAATATACATTACGTTAAATTAACAAATTAATAAGATAATATGTCACTGTTAGTAAATGTCTTACATCTAAACTGTTAGTAAGCATTATTGCCTATTATTGTTATGCCTCGTCACAATGGGCCACTAGTGGCGGCCACAGCCCGGCCACTGGTGGCCGCCACAAGCTGCGGGTTAGTTTTTTCATACATTTTGTATGTCATCGGCGCACACCGAGCGTTCCGGCCGCGTTCAGGCCACAGGCTGCGGGAGTGGCGCTCACTACTTGTGGCCGCATTTAGTGGCCGCTCTTAGAGTTTACGAGAAACGATGTGGGTGTCAATTTCTATGGCCATGTGCTGCGTAGCTGTTTTGAGTTTGAGTCTTGTAAGAAATCGTCATGGGTCTCGTTTTCGTTAGCAACCTGACTCTGCAGGTGTGGCAGAGATCCATGGCCGACATCGTGAATGCATCATAGATGTTGTATTTGTTTTCTACTATTGGGTCGCGCTGCGTGTTAGGTTTAACTGAACCTCTAGCACAACTTTGACACACGAGTCTTATGGCACGACAAACACTACCTATCCCTACTGCTAATATATTGGGAAAGTGAGAGCTTATACTCTGTCACGTGAGAAGCGAGGTCGTGACCGGTTGTGCTAGCCCGGCTGATAGTATAAGTTTGTTCCAGCTTCAGCACGGAAGGCGACGACATAATCGTGAGCGGAGTGTACGCGGAGTGCGGCGAGGCGGCGGCGCGCGAGGCCGCGTACCGACTGTACCTCGCGCCGGACAACCAGCAGGACGACTTGCTGACCAGCACGCTGGACGCGCGCCACGACCTCGCCGAGCTCTGCGGATTCGGCTGCTACGCTGACAGGTAGAGCTAGGCTCCGAGGCTATACTATGATTTCTTATTCTGTTCTGTTCTGGCCATTAAAATGATAAGTTTTGTCAATAGGTAGTAAACTTACACTTTACACATCCTTCATTTATCTAATTATATTTTTAACATGACTTTAAATCAGAATAAACTTTAAAGAAAAATTGACGTAAATATGTGAACCAACAGATTTACGTAAATTCTACTTTTCTCTTATAACAGCATAATCCTGTCCTCGTACCAAAATAGCATCAAAGAGGCGCAATGCGCCGTCATATATTATCATCATATATATTGATATTATATTTCATAAAAATAATTGTTACAGAGCAATAAAAGCCAGCACGATGGAGACCGCGGCAAACGTCCAACAGTTCCTAGACATCCTCTCAGACAACCTCTACGACCGCGCCAAAATGGACTTCGACGCTATGCTCAAAATGAAGAAAAAGGAAACTCCATACTTAGACACACTATCTTGTTGGGACACCCCATACTTCACGCATAAGGCAAAAACCCAGTTGCTTAACGTGGTCAATTCGGACTTCAGCCCGTATTTCTCGCTGGGTGGATGCATGGAGGGACTTAATATGCTGTGTCAGGAGTTGTATGGGATCAGTTTGCAGTCGGAGGAGATGTTACCAGGTGAGTTTTGAGATGCCAACTGAGATCATATTATCAAAGTAATAGTCTCGACCTTATTACTCTTAGAACCTTTTCCTTTTGAGCTATTTTATTTAGTAATAGACCTGCGACCTCTTGGTAATAGCGACTATTAGACCGAAAAGTTCAGTAACAGCCTATTGACTCTTCTCGAAAATCCCAAGTTATACATTTTTTTTAATTTTTTTTATTCACGATAGGCAATCATTTGACCTCGATCTCACCTGTTGGTAAGTGAAGGTGAAGTCGATGATGGAGCATGCTTACCTAAATAGTGCATATTCACTCTCGACTTGAAGATATCCAAGTTATATTTTTCCGGGAAGAGGTCTGCTGGAAGAGAGTTCCACTCCTTAGCTGTCCTAATAAGGAAAGTGGAAGCAAAGCGCTTTGTGCGAGTCGTTGGTATATCGACATGAGTTATGGTAATCAATTATGAATCTTTTCTGCTACTTTTAAGTTGGTTATTTGTTTGCAGGCGAATCTTGGGCACCAGACGTATACAAACTGGCTGTGGTACACGAGAGCGAGGGTCTACTTGGTCACATCTACTGCGATTTGTACGAGCGAAGAGGCAAGCCGCATCAGGACTGCCATTTCACTATACAGGGCGGCAAGTTACTGCCCGACGGGAGCTATCAGGTCTGTCCATGCCGAGTCTGTCTATACAGTCTATCTGGTCTGTCCTAACAGGTTTGACCATGTCAGGCCTGCACATGGCTAGCGTGTCTATGTCTGGATTGTCCACTCGAAGTCAGATCCATTCACGTCGGCCCATACCAGTTTAGCCTATGGTGTTCCTATTAGATCTAACAAAATGCTAGGTCGGGGACATTAATCGTTCAGATCTTCAATTTTTTCAGGATTCTTAAAAACTTTCACGATCAACAACCCGGTTGGCGGGCGCTCGTATAGTCCGTACAAACTCTTAAGACCAAATGCTGTCAAACGAACGCAAGCCAAAAACGACCATATGCTCTGATTATAAGGTAGTTTTTGGCTTGCGTTCGTTTGACAGCATTTGATCTTAAAGTTTGTACGGACTATAACTTTTGCTCAGATGCCGGCCGTTATTTTCATACCGCATTATTGGCCTCACAAACCTGCCTAGCGAGATCTGACGGTTTCTGGGGTAGTTTTAAATTTTTTGTCTGGCCGTGAAAGTGTTAGAGTTGTTTATTTTTTAATTTTGTGTAGAGTCCGACCGAAATTTCGGTTTTGGTTTCGATTTCGGCCTAGTGTCGGCAAAAAACGGGTTTCGGCTTAGTTTTAATATATTATTTAAAAATGAAGACATGATTATGATTGTAATTTTTTCTCTTCCCACTAAAACATGACCTTATATGGAAGTTTGGGTTCTGGTTTCGGTCGAAAAGCCGAAATCCGGCTTCGGTTTCGGTTTCGGCTGTGAAAACTAGTTTCGGTCGGACACTAATTTAGTGTTATTTCGTTTCCAGAACCCTATAGTAGTGGTGATGCTGTCGCTAAGCGGCGGGCACCGGTCCGGGCCGGCGCTGCTGTCCCCGGGCGCCGTGGACAACCTGTTCCACGAGGTGGGGCACGCGCTGCACTCCATGCTGGCACGTGCCCGCCACCAGCACGTGTCCGGCACGCGCTGCCCCACCGACCTGGCCGAGCTGCCCAGCGTGCTGATGGAGTACTTCGCCAGCAGCCCGGAGGTACAGTAAGCACGTGACTCCATGCTGGCACGTGCCCGCCACCAGCACGTGTCCGGCACGCGCTGCCCCACCGACCTGGCCGAGCTGCCTAGCGTGCTGATGGAGTACTTCGCCAGCAGCCCGGAGGTACAGTAAGCACGTGACTCCATGCTGGCACGTGCCCGCCACCAGCACGTGTCCGGCACGCGCTGCCCCACCGACCTGGCCGAGCTGCCCAGCGTGCTGATGGAGTACTTCGCCAGCAGCCCGGAGGTACAGTAAGCACGTGACTCCATGCTGGCACGTGCCCGCCACCAGCACGTGTCCGGCACGCGCTGCCCCACCGACCTGGCCGAGCTGCCCAGCGTGCTGATGGAGTACTTCGCCAGCAGCCCGGAGGTACAGTAAGCACGTGACTCCATGCTGGCACGTGCCCGCCACCAGCACGTGTCCGGCACGCGCTGCCCCACCGACCTGGCCGAGCTGCCTAGCGTGCTGATGGAGTACTTCGCCAGCAGCCCGGAGGTACAGTAAGCACGTGACTCCATGCTGGCACGTGCCCGCCACCAGCACGTGTCCGGCACGCGCTGCCCCACCGACCTGGCCGAGCTGCCCAGCGTGCTGATGGAGTACTTCGCCAGCAGCCCGGAGGTACAGTAAGCACGTGACTCCATGCTGGCACGTGCCCGCCACCAGCACGTGTCCGGCACGCGCTGCCCCACCGACCTGGCCGAGCTGCCTAGCGTGCTGATGGAGTACTTCGCCAGCAGCCCGGAGGTACAGTAAGCACGTGACTCCATGCTGGCACGTGCCCGCCACCAGCACGTGTCCGGCACGCGCTGCCCCACCGACCTGGCCGAGCTGCCCAGCGTGCTGATGGAGTACTTCGCCAGCAGCCCGGAGGTACAGTAAGCACGTGACTCCATGCTGGCACGTGCCCGCCACCAGCACGTGTCCGGCACGCGCTGCCCCACCGACCTGGCCGAGCTGCCCAGCGTGCTGATGGAGTACTTCGCCAGCAGCCCGGAGGTACAGTAAGCACGTGACTCCATGCTGGCACGTGCCCGCCACCAGCACGTGTCCGGCACGCGCTGCCCCACCGACCTGGCCGAGCTGCCTAGCGTGCTGATGGAGTACTTCGCCAGCAGCCCGGAGGTACAGTAAGCACGTGACTCCATGCTGGCACGTGCCCGCCACCAGCACGTGTCCGGCACGCGCTGCCCCACCGACCTGGCCGAGCTGCCCAGCGTGCTGATGGAGTACTTCGCCAGCAGCCCGGAGGTACAGTAAGCACGTGACTCCATGCTGGCACGTGCCCGCCACCAGCACGTGTCCGGCACGCGCTGCCCCACCGACCTGGCCGAGCTGCCTAGCGTGCTGATGGAGTACTTCGCCAGCAGCCCGGAGGTACAGTAAGCACGTGACTCCATGCTGGCACGTGCCCGCCACCAGCACGTGTCCGGCACGCGCTGCCCCACCGACCTGGCCGAGCTGCCCAGCGTGCTGATGGAGTACTTCGCCAGCAGCCCGGAGGTACAGTAAGCACGTGACTCCATGCTGGCACGTGCCCGCCACCAGCACGTGTCCGGCACGCGCTGCCCCACCGACCTGGCCGAGCTGCCTAGCGTGCTGATGGAGTACTTCGCCAGCAGCCCGGAGGTACAGTAAGCACGTGACTCCATGCTGGCACGTGCCCGCCACCAGCACGTGTCCGGCACGCGCTGCCCCACCGACCTGGCCGAGCTGCCTAGCGTGCTGATGGAGTACTTCGCCAGCAGCCCGGAGGTACAGTAAGCACGTGACTCCATGCTGGCACGTGCCCGCCACCAGCACGTGTCCGGCACGCGCTGCCTAGCGTGCTGATGGAGTACTTCGCCAGTAGCCCGTTCTACGATAGCTAGAGAAATGAAATTTTAGGGCAGTAGGGTACTATTTGGGTACTATTTTTTGAGATATAAAGCGTTTCCAAAAACAAAGCCGTTCCAGAGATACAAACGGTGTACGCCAGCTTGACGCCCGGTAGCGTTCACCGTGAACAGGCCTTATATTTCAGAAAGTTTAAGGGTACTATTTTTTTCACCTAGGTATTTCGTCGGTACTATTTGAGTACTATTTATTGGCTGCATCAGATTCTAAATATCTTTACGGTGTACGCTATCTTAACGGACATTTTATTAGATATATTTTTTCGAGACGGTTTTTTTATTTTAACTTTTTTTTATTGAGGTGGTGCGGCGGTTCGCGCGGCACTTCCAGACGCGCGAGGCGATGCCGGAGCACATGCTGCAACGGCTCTGCGCCTCCAAGTACTTGTTCGGAGCGAGCGAGATGCAACTACAGGTATCATCATCGTATCTTGTTTCATTTAGGATAAGAAATTTTAACGCAATTTTTTCATGTTTCTTCTTTTCCCTATGTCTTACTTTATGTTCTAAATGTGATATAATAAGTTTTGGTTACCTATTTTTGAATCGGACCAGGTGGGGCCGTGGCGTTCCCTGGGATCGAACTAGGTCGCTGGCCCGGACCACCTTGAGAGGGTCGGACTAGTTTGATTACCTAAGCTATGGTAGCAGAGTGGTTCCCCAATCCGCAGTCGGCTGGCGTGGGGACTACAGCCCATTCACTCTCATTTAGTAGGCCAGCAGTGGGACGGGCTAATGATAATGATGATGGTTACCTAACACGACACTAAAGCATAAAATCACATCAGACTTAATCATATTAATATTATAAATGTGAAAGTTTGTGAAGATGTTTGGAGGTTTAGATGTTTGTTACTAAATCGCACCTAGATGGATTATGCTAAAATTATTTATTATTAAGAATAAATTATATCTCGTTAAAGAGTTCCTTTGGGACAATAAAGGTAGTTTTCCACCGGCAGGGCGAGATGAGACGAGACGAGGGTTGAATTGAAAGGGTCTAGCCGCAATCCTATAGTGAAACTGCCCCTGGCTGAAATGTGTAGGTTTCTTAGGAGCTTTTATTTGTCTTATTATAAGATATCATTTTACCAGATTTCAAGCCTGGAATCCTCTTGGTTTGGACAAAAATAAAGAAAAATAAAAAATAGTTTTTATTTATTTTTAGCTAAACCAATAGTTGGATTTCTTTGAAATTTGGATGTCACATGTACCTAATAATAACTCATTTTCAAAAAAAAATCCAAGGTTCTAACTTATTTATAAAGCCTTAAAAATCGATATTTTAGCGCGCACTACGCCGACACCACACGACGATAAACCACTAAGTAAATAAAATATGTACAAAAACGTAGTAGGGCGGGCGGCCTCTATGCATTAGTAAGACATTTTTGCCCTGTTGCCCTAAATGGATTTTTTCAGAAAAAATATATTTTATGCAGTAATATATTCTACGTTATATAACTAAAAATTGAGGTTGTCCCTATCTCATAAGCATTTTTTAAAAAATCTTAAAGATTAAAATATCGATTTTTAAGGCTTTATAAATAAGTTAGAACCTTGGATTTTTTTTTGAAAATGAGTTATTATTAGGTACATCTGACATCCAAATTTCAAAGAAATCCAACTATTGGTTTAGCTAAAAATAAATAAAAACTATTTTTTATTTTTTTTTATTTTTGTCCAAACCAAGAGGATTCCAGGCTTGAAATCTGGTAAAATGATATCTTATAATAAGACAAATAAAAGCTCCTAAGAAATCTACACATTTCAGCCAGGGGCAGTTTCACTATAGGATTGCGGCTAGACCCTTTGTATCAAGTTGCGTGATGCGCGAGGACAGGATTGAACACTTCATACAAATTTAAATTCAATTCTCGTCTCGTCTCGCCCTGCCGGTGGAAAACCACCTTAACGGGAACAACGAGGGCGAAGCCGCGAGTAAATGCTAGTTATAAATAACCAATTTCTAAAATACTTGAACTTGAGAATATACTGTATATGTAGGTGTTCTACTCGGCGTTGGACCAACGTTACCACAGCGCCGGCGCGTCGCACGGCGGTCGGACCACGGACGTTCTGCAGGAAGTACAGAGACAGTACTACGGCCTGCCCTACGTCCAGAATACGGTACGTTACATATACAGTAGAACCTAGCAAAAAAAGTGTCTTAAACGGGGAAAAAGGTATGAAATCAAGCCACAGGGACCGGTGTAAAATGGCGTATTATGCGGGAAATCGTATTGAACGGGTTCTACTGTAATTTTGTTTTATGCCACACCTGGCCATAACGTGGCTTTTTTCGCACGCTGCGCGTACGGAAAAAGTCGCTTTCTGGCCAAGTGTAGACATAAAATAATGTACACAACACGGGAAGTAATAAAGAAAGCCCTCGATCGCATATTTACGTCACTCGCTTGCAGCTCTGCGATCTCGGCCTTTCTTTGTTTTACCACCCTAGTTGTGTAATGTACCTTCACTCGTCTAGTGGGCGCTCGTAACTGTTGCTCAGATGTCGGCCGATTTTGCGTTGCACATTATCGGCTTCAGAAACCCACCTAGCGGGCTGTCTGGTCGTGAAACCAAATTAACCTTTGGTCTGTGTTTGATAAGGATCCTGATCACATATTTAGGCAGTCTTTTTACATTTTTTACAAGTTAGACTTTTTTGCTCAATACGACGCAAATGAGGCTTGATTCCGGGATTTTTTACACAGACGATAGGTTTAAATCGCGTCAGATTTTTGCCATATACTGAAACGTACTTCAAAGCCCCATAAGGGGTCCTGAAACCGCCTGAAAACGGGTTTCAGGTTATTGTGCCGTCTGATAGAGGGTGTCCTGAAACGGACTAAAACCATGTTTCAGCCGCCTGAAATCAACGGCAACTTGGGTGAATTTTCGATCTTCTAGTACAGTGAAAGAGCCACCTCTTAAACGTCCTGAAATCACTTCAGCCTGCTCAAGACGCTTCAAAAGCACGGAATATCACGTTTAAAGTTTTGACCTATACCACCGGTGCAACGTAACTTGTAATAGGCTACTTGATGACAGTTCAAATTAGCTTCTTTTTATGAAGTGTCAAAACGCTCCGAAAGTATGCAGTTTAGTATGATATACTATCTTGTGACGTCATGCTCAACATGGTGCTTTATTTTTATTTTTCGTCATTGTAAAATCGTTGATGGCACGAAAATAAGTTTGAATGATTTTATCCGGGCTGTTTTGGAAGCGTAATTTGCTGGTTAGAGTTAATGAATTTATTTTGATTGTTGTCAAATACCCTATTGTGTTGGTAATTTTTTTTTTTAATATTTACTCTCGTCATTGTTCGCAGGCATGGCAACACCGCTTCAGCCACCTGATCGGCTACGGCGCCAAATACTACTCATACCTGATCTCCCGAGCTTTAGCTTGGAGCGTGTGGCAACGGAAGTTCTCCGCGGCGCCACTGTCGCGTGCGGCCGGCGACGCGCTGCGGCAAGGCGTGCTGCGGCACGGCGGCGCGCAGCCCCCGCAGGTAACTGTAGCACGTTGTAGCATGCCACGTGCGGCGCGAGCTCTCCGCTACTGATAAGGTAGTCACCGGCAATAATATGATGAAATAGGTAACGCAAAAATATGTGACACTGCTATTTTAATAGCAATAAGGTCGTGTCAGATATTTAGGCAGCCTCCACTTCATCATATATTTTGCCGGTGACTGTACATTGCCTCTGGCAATTAGTACGAGAGTGAACTAGGGTATCTATATTTGCTCAATACATATTAACGTCACACCTGGCCTTAAAGTGGCAATAACCGTCCGCTACGCGTGCGGAAAATCCCACTTCATGGCTTGGGGGAGACGTAAAATTTTGTACTTACCACGGGCGGTAATAAAGAAAGCTTCAGATTGCATATTTATCGCCCTTGCTTTTGGCTCGGACGTCAAATACCTGCTATCTGAGACATTCTTTGTTTTAACGCTCTAGGTAAGTGATGTACTATTTCCTCATAGTTGGAGTGAAAAGCAGTGTCACGCGGTAGTAAATTTCCATATTGGGTGTTAATGTTTTAATTCTACTTTACCTATATTATTGTAATATCTTTCGCTTCGTTCTGAATTCGATGTACGCCCTCGCCGTAAATACACTATTTTTTGTTTAACACAATCATTATGTAATTATAATTAAAGGTCCTGGGTTCAAATCCTTTTAAGGGCAAATATTTGCGTGTTGAGCACGAGTTTTTCGAGGTTGTTGAGTGGTCAAATCCAATATGTATGGAGATCCATACATACTTATTGGACCACTCAACCACCGATTTGTTCTTGAGTGTTGGATGTTTTCTTTTCATTTAAATATGTATGTAAGTATGTAAACACTTTTTTGCTTTAAGAGCAACAGTACAAAGATCAATGGTTATGTATAAAGGCGAACTTATCCCTGTAAGAGATCTCTTCCAGCGTCCTAGGTAGGTAGGTTCCTTTCATGTATTTATCTATACTAAGTATATCTTCGTCTAGTACTGTACAAGCATTGCTTAGTTTAGAACTTTCCGGTGGCGAATGCACTCGTCTCAAAACGCACTATTAGTCAATACACTTTAATTTCGAAAGCCCCTCTTCTCATAAGAAACTAGGCCCAAAATACCATATTTCAAAAAGGCTCATTCTCGATTTACACGAGAACCATTGAGAACTAGTCCCAAAATACACATTTCCCAAAATACCCCAAATTGTGTTCATTGCGTGCGTGGCGTAATACTTTATTCTCATAATGAACGCAACGTAATACTTTATTCTCACAATGAGACTAGTGCATTCGCCACCGGAAAGGTTTAGAACTAGGTCGATTTGTGTAACATTGTCCCCCAATATTTATTTATTGTCGTTCCTCAGGTGATTCTCGGCGAATACCTCGGTACAGAGATGACGCCGAACACCCTGGCGATGGCGCTCATCGAGGAGTTGGACTACCATAAGGACCACCTAGACACCGTGTTCAAGGTCGCGGAGAAATGAGCCCTAACGCAACGGAATAGAGGCCAGAATGTAATGACCTACTTAGATGGAAATGAGACGAACCCATGGAGCATTCCACGGGAACGTTGCAGCTAGTCTCAGCTTTATAATATTTATTTTACAACATAAATTTCACTATCACTAAATACAAAAGTGAATACACTTTCACGTCCAGACAAAAAATGAAAACTATCCCAGATACCGACAGGTTTGGTGAGAATAATGCGGCACGAAAAAAATGGCCGGCATCTGAGCAAAAGTTACGAACGCCCGCTAGGCGGGCTCTTGGGCGTGAAAGTGTTAAGAGCTGATAGAGATTAAGATACACTTCAGACATGTTAAAGAGCCCTTGAGCCTACTTGCAGAAATAAATTATTTTAATTTGATCAAAATTTTATTTGATTTGATGTTATCTGTGGGTCTGGTGACCACCGTTTGTGAAAACCGACGGACAGCAGCCCTGTGACCTTGAATAGCTATCATGCGCTCCTAAAGGGCCAGAGTGTGCCTACTTTTCTTTCCTAAGGCACTGGTCCCACCGTCGACGAGTAAGCGAGTAAAGTTGGGAGAGTAACAGTTCATTGCGGGCTGACCAGACAGTGTGAGCAATCGACCTTTCCAGATCCGCAATGTAATGCTACTCGCCCAACTTTACTCGCTTACTCGCCGGCGGTGGGACCAGTGCCTTATACTTTGTTGATTCTGTTTCTGAGCTGCTACGTTTTATTAGGGTAGCTTTACATAAGCGACAAAAGTAAATGTTTTCATGGTATGCCCCATTGTGTAAAAAATTTAATCTTCACGACTAGCACAAGCCAGCCGAGACCTATCTCGCGCGCGCCTCAGCAGAGTGACGACTAATGGGAAAGCGCATCTGTAACGTACTTTTAAAACATCTCAGTGTCATAGTGATATAACTACTACGTGTTATAAAATGCATTGCGAATTCAGTCGTATAAGTATACATAGGGAGATTAGGTTTTCAGACTTATGAAAATTATGTCACTATGATGCTCAAGGAGTTAAAGTTATATATGTAGTTAATTCGTGAACATATCTTTGAATCTAAACTAGACTTCATAATTAGGGAGACAAATCCCTCATACATAAACTTTTATTTTCACACTCTAACAATTATGTATAATTTGTTAGTGTGAAAATAAAAGTTTACCAGGCAGTATATTACGCATAGATCGCAGGTGTTTGTGGTATGCGAACTGGGGCAATAATAGTACATTACACAACTAGGGTGGTAATACAAAGAAAGGCCGAGATCGCAGTAGTTTGCGGCCCGAGCTGCAAGCGAGGGACGTAAATATGCGGTCGAGGGCTTCCTTTATTACCTCCCGTGTTGTGTACATCATTTTATATCTACACTTGGCCAGAAAGCGGCGACCCTCGACCGCATATTTACGTTCTTCGCCTGCGGCTCGGGCGGCAAACATCTGCGATCTCGGCCTTTGTTTATATTACCACCCTAGTTGTGTAATATACTAATGTAGTTTAGTTGATTCTTCTTTCGCATTATGGATTCTAATAAAGATTGTGTTGCGGGTGTAAATTTAAATAATATACGCTAGTTATTAAAAGTAATTGTTTTATTTAAATTTTTAATGATATGGTAGTTTTTGCTCTTGGCTATAATAGAGCTTCCACTTTAACCTATTACTAGTATATTATATAACCTAGGTAGGTAGGTAGGTTAGGCCGGATGAGTGCTCAAAGGCTGCGGCTCCGCTGAAGTGGAGACAAGCGGAGTCGTGTAGGAATCGACCAATCACACTACTGTTTGCTGTTTCCATTGAAGCGGAGTGCAGATGAGATGGATTTCATCGAATTTGATTAGTTGACCTTAGACATCCCTCTGCTCCGCAAGTCTCCGCCTCAGTGGAGCCGCAGCCTTAGGCCGCCTTTGCGCATGAGCTGCGCGAGTTAGCATAGCGTTGTGGAAGGGAAAAATCCACATATCGTCGCCCCCATGCTAAACTTACATATCTGATTTTAGACCTAAACCTATACATGTTTAGGTCTAAAATCCAAGTTCACCAAAATTGCAGATATGTAAGTTTAGCATGGGGGCGACGATATGCCAGGCCGCGCTTAGCGAGGTTAGACACGGCGATTGGTGGATTTTTTCCTCACACACCGCTACGCTACCTCGCACAGCTCAGGTAGAAACGCAGCCTAAGGCTGGCGAATTAAGAATAAAAAATGAAATCGCAAACAGGATAGATACGTCCTATTTACCAAAGTGGAAGAACGTAGTTATGCAATAACGTTCCATTCCACATGCAAAATTTATTGGATTATGGACTTTGTTTTTAAAGACAGAAGGTTGATACTTTGTTTTGTGGATTGGAACGTTATTGCATAACTACGTTTTATTTAACGAGCAAAAAATGTTATGACCCTTTGGAGAGGTGGATGTAGGCCTCTATGGAGGAACATTTCTGCCAACAATTGGGATAATATAACGAGAATAACGCGGGCGAAACCTCGGGTTAAATCTTGTATAAAAATAAACGTTATTATTCAAAACCGATAAACATATTAAAATGAATACTTATTTATTAAACTTTAAATTATAAATATTATAATAAAGGAATGTTAAAATTAGCCGTTATTTTCATCCTTAGACTCTTCTTCAATCTTTAATTGGTAGAGACCGTTTACAATGTCACTTGTGGTTGCTTGTGGTGTGGAATAAAATGGCTGTCACCAATTCAGGAATATTGTACTGGCAAGCAATCTCAATGAGACGATGTAAACTCTTCGCCTCGACTGTCTCAATCAGCTTTGCGATGCAATCGGCCTTCAACTTCTCCATCAAATAGCGAGCAGCTATCTGAAGCAACAGCTCTAATCCCTCATCCGGGAGAATACCCAAATAAATGTATTGCTTCAAGTCCCGAAGGGTCTGTGCTGTGACTCCGGCTATAGTGATATTACCCTCAACGGTTTCTTTCCATTCTCCGCTGAACATTGTCATGAACATGTCGCTGTGCATAGCTAGTATCGCTTTGTGCACCGCCACAGCGCCATCTGTTGTGCGGAGGTGGAAGTCAGTGAGATCCGTATCATCGTAAAGTTTGCTATTTTGCACAGTTTTTATTTCTTGCACAGTAATGTTTACTTCTAAACTCGATACGAATAAATTTTCAACATTATTCCAATAATCAAGTGGTATCTCCATCAATTCTATCTCAACCCAATCATCTGGGCAAATCAATCGGTTTTGAAATTTGCCACAAGTCAAATTCATTTTAATGATTGTAGACTTTGCTTTTTCATCTTTTTTTAACATTATAGAAGATTTCAGAGTGTATCCCATTCCGATGCCGTAGTATTTGATGTGTCTGAATTTAAAACGGACTAAAGCTAAGTTATTGATACTTATAGGATCAGTGATACCTTTTCCTTCAGCACCCTCCTTGCTGGAAAATGTGAGGTATAGTGTTGAATTTGAGCCGTGCGATTGATGCTTCAAAGTTCTGTGGACCAGAGCATAAAAGTTAAGTTACTGTGGTATATCTATTAACAGGTGTATCGAAAAAGCAGACCAGACTTTACATCAATGCTTACCATCAGGCATGATTGGACTTACATATTTCATGATTCCTACCCACTTGCTATTCTATCTATACATACATATAATAAAATCATAACAAGACTGCGCATCAGCAAAAACTTTCAGACCGATTTCCATAATATTTGGTGTACTTACAGGTAGATTATGCCTCAAGTTAAAGATACTTATAGGAATCCTTCTACCAAAGTATGATGAATCAAAAAAAGAGAGGATTCATTTATTTCACATTCACTAACGAAGTTGTAGGAATTCTCTAGTTTTTAAAAATATTGTAATTCATTAGAACCAAGGATTAGAACGGTTTAAATTTGCTCCAGCTTAATCACGACTCCACTGGTTTTCTAAATATTGCTCTTAAATTAATCGGGAACCAACTATATAATGGGTACTTACATGTGGCTACCCATCGCGTCGTAAGCTAAGTACTACTTCCTTGATCCTTGATTAATAAATTAATTAAATATATTTCTTTCTCACAATTATTCAGAATTCGAGACGAAACTTAGCATAGCAAGTAGAGTCTGTGCGTGTGCGGAAAGAGAATAGAATAGGCGTGGCGAAAAACGGAACTAACCTAACCAGTATGGCCACAGAACAGAAAATGAGCGTTTTCCAAAAAAAATACCGAGGTAGCTACTTTCTCAAAATATGGACTTTTGAGGTTTTTATTGGCTCAGAATCGTTAGTACTATCGAACCTTATACGTAAAAAAATAAATAGTTGTCGTTAATAATAATTTCACGAATGTCGGGCCTTAATCATTTCATTTGTATCGGATCGGTTTATTTAGCCACCAAAAGCGATGTCTCTCTAACATTGCTCCATGAATCGTCTGTAATAGACGCAAAGGCCTATGATGATGTATCGGATCTCACTATAGAAAAATGATAATAAGTGTAGTAAACACTTATTATAATTTTTCCAATTATTTTTTATACATTAATAATAAATAAATAATATTGCACAACTACGTACGTATGTACGTATTGTACGTGGGTAGGCCGCCTAAAAATCCATTGTGTTGCTCTATAACCCGGAATTCCCCGAATTGTAAATTGAACGAAATCCGCAAGTTATAAGTTCTAGCGCCATTTTGTTATAGGGAACGTGCACGACGAAGGTGCTGCCTACTGGTGCCGTCAATCTAAATCAAGTACCCGCTCATGCTGGGGCCACATTGACGGAAAAGCCATAAATTTATTGCGATGAAGGACGATTAACGTCAGTGTAGCTACGACTTACCATATTTGACATTGACAGCTAGGGTGACGTAATAGTTCATTACACAACTATGGTGGTAATACAAAGAAAGGCCGAGATCGCAGAAGTTTGCGGCCCGAGCTGCAAGCGAGGGACGTAAATATGCAGTCGAGGGCTTCCTTTATTACCTCCCGTGTTGTGTACATCATTTTATATCTACATTTGGCCAGAAAGAGGCGACCCCCGACCGCATATTTTCGTCCTTCGCCTGCGGCTCGGGCCGCAAACATCTGCGATCTCGGCCTTTCTTTATTTTACCACCCTAGTTGTGTAATATACTAATGTAAGTAGTTTAGTTGATTTTTCTTTCGCATTATGGATTCTAATGCCGCGTCCACACCAAGCCAACGAAGGCCAACGAAGGGGCTTCGCCGGCCTTCGTTGGCTTGGTGTGGACGGTTTAGCAAACGCCAACGAGCGTTCGATCATCGTTCGTTGGCGCGACGTATCATTTGACATGCGTCCACACCAAGCCAACGAACGCCAATGAAGGTTCGTTGGCGTTGGCTACCGCACGTTCGTTGGAAGATGCGTTCTTTGGATGCACCTTCAAGAACCAACGAACGCGCGAGAGGGAGCCAACGTTAGTGATCGAACAGGTTTGATCTCGGCTAGTGGGCTCAGATATTGATCATGGACGACGACGCAATTATAATTGCTAGTTATAATATCTTTTATGCCACACCTGGCCATAAAGTGACTTTTTCCGCACGCTGCGCGTACGGAAAAAGCCGCTTTCTGACCAAGTGTAGACATAAAATGATGTACACAACACGGGAGGTAATAAAGAAAGCCCTCGATCGCATATTTACGTCCCTCGCTTGCAGCTCGGGCCGCAAACTTCTGCGATCTCGGCCTTTCTTTGTATTACCACCCTAGTTGTGTAATGTACTATTTTAGGTTAAGTCACACTACGTTCTGCCGCTTCAACTGAGCTTTCGTCCTTTGATGTTGCCGCCACGCTGCGGAGCGCCGGCACACGCCAACGAACGATCGTTGGCGAAACCGTCCACACACGGCCAACGAAGGCCAACGTAAACCCATTCGTTGGTCTGGTGTGTACGCAGTTGACCGAGAACCAACGAACGTGCGACAGCCAACGCCGACCAACGTTAGTTGGCCTTCGTTGGCTTGGTGTGGACGCGGCATAATAAAGATTGTGTTGGGGGTGTAGATTTAAATAATATACGCTAGTTATTAAAAGTAATTGTTTTATTTAAATTTTTCATGATATGGTAGTTTTTGCTCTTGGCTATAATAGAGCTTTTACTTTAACCTATTACTAGTATATATAACATAATTTTGGGCGTTCCTAGGTAGCCTGCCGGTGGCGAGCGGAGCGGAGAGGAGTCGTGTAGGAATCGACCAATCACATTACTGTTTGCTGTTTCCATTGAAGCGGAGTGCAGATGAGATGTGGATTTCATCGAATGTGATTAGTTGACCTTAGACATCTCTCTGCTGGGTGGATTTCAGAGCGTTTCAACCGCCGTCATCACCAATCCGAAATTTCGCCGTCATAAAATCCGAAAATAGTACCTACCAAATTTCTTCATTTTTTGATCAAAATATTGTGTAATTTTTAAAAAGCTGTCGTCATAATATCGGGATTGGTGATGACGGCGGTTGAAACGCTCTGAAATCCACCCTGCTGCGCAAATCTCCGCCTCAGTCGAGCCGCAGCCTTAGGCCGCCTTTGCGCATGAGCTGCGCGAGTTAGCATAGCGTTGTGGAAGGAAAAAATCCACATATGCCAGGCCGCGCTTAGCGAGGTTAGACACGGCGATTGGTGGATATTTCCTCACACACTGCTACGCGAATTCGCACAGCTCAGGTGGAAACGCAGCCTAAGGCTGGCGAATTAAGAATAAAAAATTAAATCGCAAACAAGATAAGATAGTTAGTCCTATTTACCAAAGCGAAAGGACCATGGGCAACTTTATATGGGAAGTGGACCAAAAACCAACAGAGATATTCATATTTTAGTTTCTATGAGAAACTCCTACAATAGTACGCCTAAACTGACGCAGCGGGCGCACCGGAGCGGGCGCACGCGGCGGGCGGGCAAAAATATGGCACATGCGCCCGCTTCACTTAGCGCTGCTCATAATATTTTGAATTTGAATATCTTAGTTTTGCAATGGAATTGAACTTGGTGCCCATATAATGAAATGAAGTACATGTAAAGACCTATTTAATGACACAACTCTCAGCTCTGTTGGTTTTTGGTAGATTTTGACGCATGGTCCTTTAACGAGCAAAAAATTTTATGTCCCTTTGGAGAGGTGGATGTAGGCCTCTATGGAGGAACATTTCTGCCAACAATTGGGATAATATAACGAGAATAACACGGGCGAAACCTCGGGTTAAATCTTGTATAAAAATAAACGTTATTATTCAAAACCGATAAACATATTAAAATGAGTACTTATTTCTTAAACATTATAATTATAATGGACTGGACACATGATGAGAGAGAAGGCCACAAAATGGACTAGAGACGTAACAGAATGGTACCCAAGGACGGAAAAACGAAAGCAGGGTAGACCATTAAAAAGGTGGGAGGATGACCTTCCAAAAAACTGGAGAAGAATATCTAAGGATAGATCACAGTGGAAGGAGTTAGAGGAGGCCTATGTCGAAGGACAGCCTGACGAACAGTCAGAGAAATAAGGCTATAATAAATAAATAATAATAAATAATTATAATAAAGGAATGTTAAAATTATCAGTTATTTTCATCCTTAGACTCTTCTTCATTCTTTAATTTGTAGAGACCATTTACAACGTCACTTGTGGTGTGGAATAAAATGGCTCTCATTAATTCAGGTAATTTGTACTGGCAAGCAATCTCAATGAGACGATCCAAACTCTTTGGCTCGACTGTCTCAGTCAGCTTTGCGATGCAATCGGCCTTCAACTTGTCCATGAAATAGTGTATAGCTATCTGAAGCAATTCAAGCAATGACTCAAATCCCTTATTCGGCAGAATACCCAAATAAATGTATTGCTTCAAGTCCCGAAGGGTCTGTGTTGTGACTCCGTCTATAGTGATGTTACCCTCGACGGTTTCTTTCCATTCTCCTTTGAACATTGTCATGAACATGTCGCTGTGCATAGCTAGTATTGCTTTGTGCACCGCCACAGCGCCATCTGTTGTGCGGAGGTGGAAGTCAGTGAGATCCGTATCATCGTAAAGTTTGCTAGTTTGCACAGTTCTTATTTCTTGCGCAGTAATGTTTACTTCTAAACTCGTTACTAATATATTTTCTTGATAATATTCACGTGATTTGGGCATTAATTCGCTCTCAACCCAATCATCTGAGCAAATCCATTGCCTTTGTAATTTGCCACAAGTCAAATTAATTGTTATGGTTTTAAACTTCGCTTTATCAACTTTTTTTAACATTATAGAAGATTGAAGAACGCATTTGATATGTTTGAATTTAAAACAGACCACAGCTAAGTTATTGATATATATAGTATCAGTGATGTCTGTTTTTGGTTCATTAGATTTGCTCAAAAATGTGAAGAATAGTGTCGAATTTGCACCGTGCTGTTGATGCTTAATAGTTCTGTGGAGCAGAGCAAAAAAAGAAAGTTATTGTGACATTTCTATCAACAGGTGTACTGTAAGGTCGGGGTACTTTGACCAAATGAAGGGTAACTTTAGCTCACATAAAAAATCACATATCTCGAATCCATAGTGTCTGATAATAAACATAGAAACATGAATGATTGATGAGTTTCGACGTCGCCAACTGTCGTAGCCAGATAATTCGTATATTGAAATGTATGACAGGCAACTCACTTGGCGACGTGTGGCTACCATATTTTTGTACCAGATACATAGCCAGCGACGTCGCCATGGGGTGGATTTCAAATATCAGCGTAGCGGTACATGTCGGTCTTTATAAAAAAAATTACTAAGGTTAGAGTATCGAAACTTTTACATTTGTTGACTATTACTTTTATCTAAATGGCGCTTCAATAAAATTCACCGACAGTTTAATAGTTTTTTTATAATACAACAAAACATATGTCTAAAATCATTACCATGTAGCAAAAAAAATTCAAACCTTCATGTTTCTTGTGAAAATTTTCAAATACGCAACGTACGAATCCGATTTTTTATTTATTTCTAATCTCTCCATACTGTATTCTTATATATACAAAAATATAGAATTATTCTTTCAACAACTAAGTATAAATAAAAATATTTAGACTTTTAGTACGAATTTTCGTCATTACCCTAAATGTAGTGTCAAAGCCAACACAGTTTTGTCTAAGAACGGTGAAATACAGTGCGTATACCCTCTCCTGCTGCCTTAGTTCAGTTCCAATCACGACAGAGAGTGCATGTTGCTGCATGCGGGCACTGAGCAAAATTAACGACAAAAGTGTATCCGAGGAAGTCAATTGTCACGAATTCCAGTCATTATCATATTGCGAATTATTTAAAGTAAGTACTTGTATAATTTTAAAATTATTTCTCTACAAATATGTGACATGAAATGGAGATACTGATCTGGCACTGTCCATTCAAATAATATTAAGCGATCTAGAATAATCTACAATAAGAATGCATATCGTCATCACCATATCCGTCATCACCGGTGCTTACACCATGTATGGTGATGATCCCGTATGTATGGTGATGACGATCCTTTTTATTTATCAAGTTATATCAATGTTGTTAACACTCCCAACCAACATTTGGGTGTCAGTTAAGGGTTTTATTACACCTTTAACCTGTTTAACTGAGTTATAATTATCTCAGTTGTAACTAATAGTGATATAAAGGAGCTAAAAAAAAATAATAGCTCCTAAAGTGGTATTAGAACTTTAATGAACGACGTTAAAGAGTCTTTACAGTTAGAATAGTGTTAATCAAAGCCAGTATAGTTAAGAGTTATAGCTTTAACCTGTTTGTAGCACTTAAACCAGTGGTGGGCAAACTTTCTTCAAGGGGGGGCCAGAAATTTGAGGAAATTTCAGAAGAGGGCCAGTATAAGCTTGAGTCCTGGCGAAACAAAATGTGATTATAATTAATCCGTCACCTATTATCAAAAAATATTGGACAAGTATTTTTTCTTTTAAGTATTAAACAAAAGATGACGAAGACGCCCGCCTAACAAAATACAGGACACAAGCAAAAATTAATTTTGTTTTAAAATTTCTATATTGCTGGACCGTTCTTACGAAGAACGGTTGCGCGTTGGCGGGCCGGATTAAAACCTGCCGCGGGCCGGAGATGGCCCGCGGGCCGTACTTTGCCCACCACTGACTTAAACCCTTACAAGAGTGCTCGCTGACACTCGTTAACTCTTATTGTTGTTTAGTGGTTGCCGTAGAGTGTCTTATAAATCTCTAGGTATTATATTGACTTTAAGGTGCAGGCAGGGGTTGTAAAACAGAGTTTTCCAAGAGTGTAGTAAGTGTATTTTTTTAAGTCTATTATTACACCTTTACCTGTAGTAAAGACTGCACAATATTCTTAACTAAAGGTGTTATAATTCCAAAAGCGTAATAGATGACTTAAGTGAAAACTAAAGCTTTAACGTTTGTTCGCCATTGTTTTGGGGAACATAACCTATAAAATTATTGCATTATTCAATATTTGACAACAAAATACTTCATTATTTATGTAATTTTTGTCATTCTATGGATGCCACTTAATTCTACATTCCACTGGCCAAGAAGCAAGAATAAAAAATGATAAAAATCTGAAGTGTTTATTTATGCTTCATTAGTTTTATATGAAATCTTTAATAAATCGCGGGCGCGTTAAAATTGAGATGGAAAACATGGTATACATTAACCGTAAAATCACAACCGCAGATGGTTTTCTTCATAAACAAACAATTATCACTCGAGTAACTAATAACTTGCTTTAACCCTTTCTGTCAAAAGTCTTCGCCATTAGGTGAGCCTTATTGTGATTGTGTTGTGATAGGTACAAGTTTATTGTAACCGTATAGCATTTTGAAACAAATCGTACGTATAAAATACTCAGGAAGAGGTAAGTTTCTCACTTGAGACTTTTTAATAGGTCTAATATAGTTTTAAGTGATAAATGACTCTCAGCCGACGTTTTTGTAAGAGCCATAGCGTCGACCAACTCACTTATTACACAGTAATACCGGTTAAAGTATTAGCTGAGGGTGAATTAACTCTCTTGTACAGGCCTAGTAACACCTTTATACCACTGCTCTGCAGGCTTTGTATAACTTTAACCTGTAAAACCGTGGGCCTCTTTCTTGGTTATATGTGAGTTAGAGCATGCTATAACTCCACTGTACAGGCTAGTCTTAACACTTTAATACTCGAATGGAACCAATATACCAGCGTTATAACGCTTATCTTAACGCTATCGTGCTGGTGGGGCTGTCATATAAGTAAATGTTCTCCAAACAATGTACATAACGGATATCGCGTAGTTCTCTGTCAAAAGACAGCATAAAATTAGACTTTATAATACGACTTCGCTTCGCCTGGCTATACATTTCCCTGTCATGGTTTCAATATAAATTAAGCATTTGTTTAATTAATACCTTGATAAGGTACATATTTCTTATTGAAAAAATAACGGATCACTCATGTCATCAATTGTCGAAATTCACTCGACATGTTTCGGGTGATCTCGACGCCCTTCTGCAGGCGAAGACTACGGGCCGCCGCTCTGGTAACCCACCCGTAGTCTTCGCGCCTGCGCGGGCGCAGGGGGAATACGCGAAAAACTACCCACATTGTCAATATCAACCGTACGGTTGCAAACAACACTGACCACATCAAATTCTAAGGGCGCGTCACCATTAACCACGGGCGCACTACGTAAAACTGTCTTCCAACTATGGGGAACTGACCATCCACTATACCGATTGAAATTCGGGCGACGACTAATCTCGATGGCCTCACGAACTTTCCGAGGGATAAACAACTTTTCTCTCGCTAATACGGAAACCTTATCAAACCTGATATAGTGCGTCGTATCCGAATTTAGTGAATGTTCCGCCACTGAAGAATACTCTCCAGTTTTTTCATACTGCGTATGTGCTCCGTTAGTCTTGCGCACTCTGTGCCTACTTGGCTGTGCCCCGAGCGTATTGACCCCTTCGATTCTGTTTTGAAGAAATCAGTGGAGTGTCTGCTCAATGTGTCTCTCGGTGCGGGCCAGTGGGACCAGCTTCTCTCCCTATTCGGAACGGTGGACTGGGCGTACGGCGCGCACGGGATGTGAGTCTGCCGGCTTTTTTAGCATCGACTGGCGGAGTCGTAAAGCTCATTTCCGAAATTTTCGCGCTGGGTGTTGGCAAGGCAGCCATTCCGTACGCGTCTGAAGCCCAGGCAGCTTGGTCGGCTCTCAACCCAGGTTCGGTCCTACCGGTTAGAGGGTGCTTCCGATTGGGAGAGAGCGAGACTGAACGCTGTAACGAGGCCCGAGTCTGGGGCATGGCTGTAAGCGCTTCCCTCTCCACACCTTGAAAACGACTCGTTAAGGGTGGCTGTGGCTCTCCGCCTGGGCTGCGATGTTTATGAACCTCATTTATGCATCTGCGGCACCATGGTTGAGGGTAACGGTCACCATGCCTTGAGTTGTTGTCGTTGTGCTGGGAAATTTCCTCGCCACCATGCCCTCAACGATATCAACCGGAGGGCGTTGGTATCGGCAAATGTTCCGTGTTTATTGGAGCCTCCCGGTCTTAGCCGGACGGATGGCAAGAAATTTGATGGAATGACCTTGGTACCCTGGTAGAGAGGTAAGTGCCTACTGTGGGACGTTACATGCGTCAGCACTTTTGCTGCTTCGCATCTTGCTCGTACCACCAGGTCTGCAGGAGCAACCATTGAGGTGGCGGCTTGTAGAAAGCGCGATAAGTATTCGGTACTTACGGGTTATGTTTGTCCCGTTCGCGGTAGAGACGACCGGGTGTTAGGGGTCTGACGCTAAGGCCTTTGTCGCAAAGATTGGGCGGCGTTTGCGTGAGAGGGGTCTTGACCCTCGTTCCGGGTCATTCTTGGTGCAAAGGTTGTCCATTGCGATTCAACGCGGTAATGCGGCAAGTGTGTTGGGCACCTTTGCGCCAGGAATGACGCGGGTGGCTTACTTGACTAGTCAGATATTATTGTACTTAGACTTTGTGTAAATTTTGACTGTGTATTTTAATTGAATTTAAGTGTTGTTGAAATCCATAAATGTTTGTTTATTTGCTTACCGGCTGTTTTTTTTTATCCTATTACCTATAAATCGTCATTACCCTAAACATAACATCATCACCATACCTCGTAAAATCATTACCATAGCTTAGTCGTCATCACCATAACAAGTTTTAATTTTTAGGAGCTCATAACTCCGAAACTATGCATCAAATGATTGGCTAATTATACAGATATTAATAATCAAAGTCTCCTTAACCATTTATTATAGAATAATATGCATTTCCATGAGTTTTTTTAGAAACCAATTTTTTGTATGGTGAAATTTAAGTCGATGAAATCCACCCCATGGCGTCCTAGTGGGGCAGGGCTCTGACTATGCAGACAAAAGAATGATACTGATGATTTCATGAACGTTAAATCTGTTAAACTATACTGGCTATACACAAGAAACGGAACGCAACTTTTCACTGTTGATGTCAGCTGTCAAATATGGAGGCAATAAAATAAATGCGTAGATTGCTATAAAGTGCTGTTTAATTGAGATTTCACTGGCCTCTGAACAATATAATAATAACAGCAGAGCGTGGTTGATCAACAATTATTAATAGAAGATGGCGGGGAATTCGTGCAATTTCCCTAAACTAGCCGAAGGCGTGACTTTCGCCAATTGGAAGTTCCGTGTAAAAATACTGTTAGAAGAACGTGGACTCGCCGATGTTTTATCCCCAAACCAAGAAGAAAAGAAGAATAAAGAGAGTAATGAAGCAAAAGCGAAGTCAATTATAGTACAGTGTCTTTCAGACAGATACCTGGACATAGTAAAAAAGTGTTCTACGGCAAGTATGATGCTAAAATCACTGGAAGATGTATTCGAGAGAAAAAGCATCTTCAATAAACTATATTTGCGTAAACAGTTACTGTCAATGAAGTGCAGCAGTGGTCAAAGTCTCCAAGATCATTTTTTCAAGTTTGACAGTTTGATAGCAGAACTTGAAGCCTCCGGATCAAAACTTGAAGATAGTGATAAATTGACACATTTATTCCTGACATTGCCAGAGGAATATAATACCGTTATAACAACACTAGAAACAATGTCAATCGAAAAAGAATTAACTGTTGAATTTGTGAAATCCAGATTACTAGATGCAGAACTTAAAATAAAAGAAAAACATAACACAGCCGACGAGAGTAGTTTCCTTACCTGCTACAAATGTGGCAAAGAGGGCCACATGGCATATCGCTGTTTTACAAGAGGTGGTAGAAGTCGCAGCAGGGGTCGACGCGGATTCTACAGAGGAGGCGGCCATGCAGCAGATGCAAATGCAAGTGCAGAAGGTAGCGGAGAAATGTTTGTTGCAAGCACTGAAACCTTATTACAGGTGGAAGAATCAGAGATTATATTTGTGGTGGACTCTGGAGCTACACACAATTTTCTTCAAGAGAAATTCGAGCCATATATGACCAACATAATACAATTAGAGCAGCCAATATATATAAAAATTGCTAATGGAGAAAGTCTTGTAGCAAAAAAGAAGGGATTCTTAGAAACATATTATAGAAATGAAAAGGTGACAGTAGAGGGTTTGATTGTCAAAGGCATAGCCCATAATTTGCTCTCAGTGAATGAGCTTATAAAGAAGGGCAAACAAGTGATATTCAAGGATGGAGAATTGATTATAAAGTCGCACAGAAAAATATATTACGGAGAAAGTTCTGGGAAATTGTATACTATTAAATTTCAGTTACAAAATGAATCAACAGAGTGCAACTATATTGGAGACAACACAAAGGAAGATTTATGGCATGTGAAACTGGGTCATTTAAATAGAAAAGGCTTAAATATAATGAATCTACCTACAAGTGACAAAGTGTGTAATACATGTATGAGAAATAAAAGCACAAGATTGCCCTTTAAACCAATTACAAGGTCACAATCAAATCAAGTTGGTGATCTTATTCACTCTGATGTGGCGGGACCGATGAAGATGCCAACTGCTGATGGCCACAGATACTATCAAACTATATTGGACGATTATTCACACTTCACTCAGACTTACCTACTGGTGAATAAATCTGAAGCAGCTGATAACATAATAAAATATATAAGAGAGACTGAAACAGAAAAAGGAATAAAAATCAAGAGAATCCGTTGCGATAATGGAGGTGAATATTCATCCAACATGTTCAAAAGGTATTGCAATGAAAAGGGGATCATTATTGAATATACATTACCCTACAGTCCTCAGATGAATGGAAAAAGTGAACGCATGAATCGCACCATTTATGAAAAAGCAAGAACCATACTAGATGAATCAAATCTTCCTCGGTACTTATGGGGCCATGCTATCCTTACAGCAACATTCTTGATTAACCGTTGTCCTTCAAGTGCAATTAATTTCAAAATCCCAGCAACACTCTTCAACCGAGAACTCATGCTTGACAAATTGAAACCATTTGGATGCAAAGGTTGGATGGTAATAATACCAAGAACAGATAAACTAGATCCAAGAGCTAAAGAGGTGCGTATGATTGGATATGCAAGAACCGGATACAAAGTTTGGGATCCTGAAACAGAAAATGTATTTGTCACAAGAGATATAAGATTTGATGAAAGAAACTATCAATATCAGCCAAGACAGAACAAAATACAAGAAGACTATTATCAATATGAGAATGAAGAAGAATCTGCCAGTAAAGAAGATAAAATTAAGAATAAAGAAGCAAAAGTCAATGAGCAAATTGAAATGAAACAGAAAGAGGCAGAAGATAGGAAGCAAGATTCAGAAGCAAAGAATAAAGAAACAGGAGGTAAGAATAATCAGGAAACCGAAGAACGCCAATCTGAAACAGAAGAAAAATCAAGCCAATTACAACAAAACGATATTACAACAAGAAGTGGAAGAAAAGTGCAAGCACCGACACATTTGAGTGAATATGAGCTACATGAAACATACTGCCTATTAAGCAATGAAGAAGACCCGAAAGATTATAATGAAGCAATAAAAGGCGGATGGGGAGAAGCAATTAAAACAGAAATAGAAGCTTTAAAGAAAATGGATACATGGACTGAAACAAACTTACCAGAAAATATGAAACCTATAGACACTAAGTGGGTCTTTAAAACTAAAGAAAATGGATTGAAAAAGGTACGATTAGTAGTCAAGGGATTTCAACTCAAAGAAGAATTTGATTTTGGTAAAAACTATGCACCTGTGGCTAGAACATCCACTGTGCGTACTCTTCTAGCGCATGCTATACAGAGGAATTGGAATGTAAGGCAGCTGGACGTCCCCACAGCGTTTTTGAATGGGATGCTTGAGTCTGACGTGTACATCAAACCTCCAGAAGGTGTAATTGTAGAGACACATAGAGTATTAAAACTAAATAGAGGTCTATATGGTTTAAGAGAAAGCCCAAAGGTGTGGAATCAGAGATTTAACACTTTTGCAGAAGAAAAAGGATTTATAAGATCTCAGCATGATTTCTGTCTCTACATAGGGCAGAAAATTGATGTGTGGATGCTTATATATGTCGACGATATAATTTTGACCGGAAATGACGAAAGCATAAAAATGATAGTAAATGACCTGAAAATAGAATTTCAAGTTAAAGACTTTGGATACCCTGAATTATTTCTTGGAATGGAAATACATAAACTGGAAAATGGAATCAAAATCACACAGAAAAGGCAGATAAACAATATGCTCAATAAGTTCAATATGACTGACTGTAATCCAACTGCCTCACCACTGACTAAGGGATGCCAAGCTGAAGAGGGTGAAAAGCCTGCTAATGACGTTCCATTCCGTCAACTCATAGGAAGCCTCATGTATGTTGCTACTGTATCCCGCCCAGACATATCCTTTGCGACATCATTTTTAAGCCAATATCTAGACCAGCCGACCAGGAGCCTGTGGATTCAAGGAAAGAGAATACTACGCTATCTAAAAGGTACACAAGACCACGGACTAATCTATGAAAAATCAGATGCGATATGTATTGAAACATACTCTGATGCAGACTGGGCAGGATGTCACACAGACCGAAAAAGTGTATCAGGTTCTGTGACATTATATAATGGCTGTCCAGTTGCCTGGTTTTCAAGAAAACAAGCCTGTGTAGCCCTGTCAACCGTGGAAGCTGAGTATGTTGCAGGCGCAACAAGTGCTTGTGATCTTTTGTATGTGAAAGGACTTTATAGTGATTTTAATGAAGATGATATTTTGTGTATTTTGTATATGGACAACATAGGAGCTATTCAAATGGCAAAGTCTTTTGAAAACAGTAGACGAGCAAAACATATTGATATTAAGTATCATTTCTTAAAGGATTTTGTTAGTAAGAAAACATGCCAGATTGAATATGTTCCTACGGGCCAAAATATTGCTGATATTTGTACTAAGGCACTGCCTACTGAAAAACTTTGTTATTTGAAATGTAAACTTAATCTTCGCTGTTAAATATGATGGTGTGTAATTGAGAAACATGTGTGTAAATTCAAGTTGTTACTTATACTACCTACTGATTGTATTGAGTTCCTTTTTTTGTGTTAAGCGAATTCAATCTAGAGATTTTCATTCGAGGGGGGGTGTTAAACTATACTGGCTATACACAAGAAACGGAACGCAACTTTTCACTGTTGATGTCAGCTGTCAAATATGGAGGCAATAAAATAAATGCGTAGATTGCTATAAAGTGCTGTTTAATTGAGATTTCACTGGCCTCTGAACAATATAATAATAACAAAATCAGTTAAATCTCACTGATTTCATGTTCATGAATTAAGTTGCGGGCATCCTATCAGTTTGAGAATATGGTTATTTTCATTTAAATTAACTCTTAACTAGCAGTTAACAGATGTCATAAAATGATGACTAGTGTCAAACTGCATATATTTCACAGGGGTATGGCGTGGTGAATAGGGATAGGGGCCAGGAGTCCCATTTACCTGATCATTTCTTAAAAACTACTTAGCTATTTTAACAAACTTTGGTCATGTTATGTACTAGGTAGGTCGTTTTTAAGAAATTATCAGGTAAAAATAGTTTCAGGCCCCTATCCATATTTACCACTTTCCTAATACCCGGGAGGACGGTATTTGAACATAGCTTAAGTTTTGCTACATTTTAAAATAAAAATGCCCACAGAATGATTTCTATTGCTTTAAATTTGCTTCAGCTTAATCACGACGCCACTGAATTTCTAAATAGTAACGTATAATGTACCATATTACGGCATATTAAGGCGTTTCCTACTTTGAGCAAGGCTTTTAAAAAAAATAGAAATGGTGGTGGTCTTAGAAGTGGAATCGGTTTTATTGTGGAGAATAATAAATCATAAAATCATATTTAATAAATCATATTATTTATTTTATTAATGAATAAAATAAAATAACGCCACTTAATACGTACCGTCAAATGCTCCAACTTTGCCCACCGTCCAAACTTTGCCCAGGGTGTAAATATACTGCCCAGGGTGTAAATAGTATATTTACACCCTGGGCAAAGTTTGGACGGTGGGTAAAGTTGGAGCATCAGTAAAAGAGTCATCAGACTCCAAACAGGCGAGGTACAACAAGCTTTAGTGGCCAAGGGTTGCCCCCAAGGAGGCGTCTTATCGCCTCTCCTATGGAACTTGGTGGTAAACGACTTGATCGCTACACTAAACAACAATCACTACTACACGGTAGGTTACGCCGATGACATAGTGATAATGACAAGCGGCAACAACGCAAGTACGGTATGCGACGTCACCCGCTCCGCACTGGTGATCGTGGAACGCTGGTGCAACAACAATGAACTTACTGTCAATCCTAAGAAGACGGAACTGGTAATGTTCACCAACAAACGCAATCTGGGCAGCTACCGCCTCCCAAAATTGTTTAATACAGAGCTCCAATTATCCACTGAAGTTAAGTATCTAGGAGTAATACTAGACAACAAGTTAAATTGGAGCAACCATCTAAACAACAAACTGGACAAAGCTACAGTCGCTTTCTGGCAATGTCGTAGAATGGTAGGTAAAACTTGGGGCCTCAACCCCAAAATCACTCTATGGCTTTACCAGGCAGTCATTGGACCAATGATAAGCTACGGCGCGGTAGTATGGTGGCCACGTACCAAACTATCCACCGTCGAGGCCAAACTACAACGACTCCAGAGGTTGGCCTGTATGGCGACCACGGGATGCATGAGGACGACACCCACAGCAGCCCTGGAAGCAATACTAGGCCTACCGCCGCTGCACCTCTTCGTAAAACAGGAGGCCGCAACCACGGCGATACGGTTAAAGAAACTAAACCTCTGGAGACCAGCGAGGGTACCGCATACCGAAATCCTCTACGAGGCGGTAAGTAAGGAGCCACTCATCGAAGCGGCGACTGATAGGATACCCAAGCAATACGTCTTCGACAAAAAGTACAAAATACAACTCCACGAGGACCCCGGAGAAGGTCTCAACCCTAGGGAGCTGAGAATCTTCACTGATGGATCCAAAACAAGGTCAGGCACTGGCTCTGGAGTATTTTCAGAGGACCTCAATATACACATCTCGACGCCATTAGGAGCCCACAACACAGTCTTCCAGGCAGAATGTATGGGCATCATAATGGCGGCACATGCAATCGCTTCAAGGAAAGTAACGGACTTCCCCATCCGCATACTCTCTGATAGCCGGTCAGTTCTACAAGCCCTGCAGAGCTACACTGCAACCTCGGGGCTCATATACGAGTGTCATCGAGCCCTGTCAGAGGTATGTAACCACAACGACATAACCCTACAGTGGATCAAAGGACACAGCAACTCGCGTGGCAACGACGCGGCAGACGAACTGGCGAGAGGAGGCTCGGAAATGGTGGTCGAGGGACCGGAACCAATAGTACCTCTACCGTTCGCGTGGCTGCGCAGCACACTGCGGAATAACACGAAGGTAGAACAGCAACATTACTGGTCTAACCTGGGTACTTGCAGGCAAGCCAGAGAGGCCCTCCCGACAATCAACCCCGGATTGTCGCGGAAGCTACGCCAGCTAAAGAGGCCACAGCTCCGTCTTCTAACTGGAGCTATCACTGGACATGCCCTATTAAACAAACACTTGTTCACTCTAGGTGTTACTGACAGCCCTCTGTGCAGAGCCTGCATGGAGGAGGAGGAAACAGCCGCCCCCCATACAACCATTTTTGGTAACATTTGGTAGCTGTATGCACACTTTGTGCCGACACAGGTAACATTTTTGGTCACAATTTGGTCGCGGTTCCGTCGCGTCGACCAAAAGTGGGGAAGATTTGACACATAAAAGTGGTTACACTTAAGTAACCTATTTACCACACAAAGTCCACACCGTGTGTCGTGATTGCGTCTACTTTAATGAGAGTTTCATTCACTCATTCATTTGATTTCGTTCTGTTGACTGATGGCGTTGACATTTACTGACTTCTGTTTTCCCTTAATACTTAATAAAAACAAAACACGGAGACTTACTGTAACAGTGGATTTAAGTTTTTATAAATAGCTAGCAAGAGAAGTTAAGTGGGAATTAAATTTCTTCCTGTAGTTTTGGAAAAGAGATAGTTTTTTCACAACGCGCCTTCGAAACTGTGAAAGATAAGTAAAATAATTACATGAAAATGCTAATGCGGATTAAAAATTTTGAAATAAAATCACAATCAAATGTCATTGATAGCGTTAAAGATTGTTAAATTTTGAAATGCTATTAGTAGTACTAACTTTCAGCTGGTCAATATAAAGAAATTCAGGATATTTTAATATTTAATATATTTTCATCCATATGAAAAATCTCTCCACATTGTTCCAATACTGTGTCGACATTGTGTCGACTTGTTTGGATATTAAAATGGAGGTGATGATCTTATTTAGTGACAAGGATACTCAAACTTTTTATGTTTCAAGGATGCCATTTTCGTTGGTCATCACCAGAGAAGGAGGCTCAGATGCCGTCACTGCTGTTCCCAGTGGCTGGGTGAATAATGACCTACTATACTGGCCAAATGCCAGTATGTTATTTAATTCTAGGTGTCTGTAATAAACTTCTAGCATCTTTTGGGACTAAATATTGTTTTTGGTCTTCACTTAATATGCTCAATAAGGTAAACCGTTTAAAGCATTATGCGGTATCTGATATTGTAGTGCCCACTGCAGAAGCTTATCCTTGAACACTAAACGGTTATTTTCATTTTCTTCGGTTTCCGAATCTTCTGAATTAATCTCATCATGGAATTGAATGTTCTGGCTTTTCATTGGCACTGGACATTTCTGATCACTGCTGTACGATGGACACACATTAGTACTACTCATTACACTTAAATCAGTCTCTGAGTTGTTTTTCGAGATTTTACTGAATTTTCGATAAAATGTTGAAGAATGGCTAAAGGGTTTTCTTTTCCGATTTATTTTTAACTAATATAATATAGTACATTATGATACGAGTGGGCGAAGTTGGTCATTACAGTCGAGGCTGTATAGTCGGCTATACAGCCTCGACTGTAATGACCAATGCCCACGAGTGTCATACGACGTTTTTCAACACACTTGCGAATAAAAAATAATACTTATCATTTAGAATTTCTGTTTTTGTACATATTTATTTAGTGGTTTATCTATCCTCGTCTATCGTCACCTCGTCGCGTGGTGTCGGCGTAGTGCGGGTGCACAACATGGACATAGGCACGAGGCGGCGGCCTGGTGGTGGCGGCGCTGCGCGGGAATCATAATCCGCACGCCGAGCCCCACGACGACGTGCTCTCATTGGTCAATTGGCGGTTTTTACAGTACTTGTGTGGCAATGAAAAGTAAAAAGCACTTGTGTGTAATAAGCTGCGTTCCGCGCATAAGAACCACCAAATAAGAGCGACTTTATGAGCAAGTGTGTTGAAAAATAATTAACTTTAAATCTGAAACATACGGCACTATACTTTGAGGACCACTGACACGATTATGATGGTTCATTTGATCCCACTGTGTCAACACATTTACGTAACTTTGGGACCAAATAGTGGTTACCAGTAACATTGTGTACATTTTGTTCCGGAACATTTACATGTCAAGTGCACACAGTCACAAACTCTACACTTTGTTCCCAAAAATTACCCTATGATTATTAAGTCACAACGTGTAAAAACTGTGTTGTAACAAAATAACCAAAATGTTGGTAATTCAAAATGTGTTTACAATATTACCACATATTGCAACCAGATTGATACTATTTATATGTGGTGGAACCGTTTCTACTCTGCGACTACTTTTAGGAATTTGTGACCGCTATTGATTTTTTGCGACCAGAAATGGCTGTATGGGACGTCATTCTCGAATGCCCGGGGGTGGCCAAGTACCGGGCACACTACCTCGGAACACCGAGGTCACTCCCAGAAGTCGTCGGCAACGTCAAGGGTCTGCTAGGCTTTCTGGTAGAGTTGGGTTGGCTTGGCAAGAGTAGTGCCATCAACCCATCACGCAAAATAGGCGCATGTTTGTCGTCGAGTTGCGGAAAACAAGCCCGCGTAAACCTAAAGTTGGAGCATTTGACGGTAGGTAAAATAAAAAAAACCTTTTATTATATTTGCACAACACAGATGCATAACAAGCAAAGGACCCCTATTTATTTTTTATTTTTGTTGTTTATATATTTGACTATTCGCCGGATATACCGGAATAAGAGACATCAATAGAAATCTCGTGTACTTTATTACGGGAGTCAAAAATATCATTAAAATTTAATATTTTTAAGAAAAAATCGGTATAGATTGAAAGGTAATATAACAATCATAAGCCCAACATCGATATAAATAACTGCTTTGTTTTGCCTCTATAAGACAAAAATAATTAAATTTGATGCCATACTCCCTTATTTCGTAGGTGTGACACAAGGAATAATCATTTCAGACTCGATATAAGAATCAATTGGGTCGAGAGTGAAGGACAACATTATATGGCTTATACGGCCAACTTACGGCACAAACATGGATTTAAATCCATGGGTAAAACAATAAAAGTATACAATGTACAACAAGTTAGGCTCTGAAACCGGATAATAAATAAAACCCATATTAGAATGTTCATATTAATAAAATGACAATGGGTACTTACATGTGGCTAACCATCGCGTCGTAAGCTAGATAACTACTACTTCCTCGTTCCTTGGCTAATAATTAAATTAAATATATTTTTTTCTCTCAATGATTTAGAGCCTGACACGAAACTTAGCAAGTAGTAGGTATTTACAACTTTTTGTTTTTTTGACAATGACATCAACCTTAGCCGGCGTGCCCACCTACAATATATTGTGCAATATACATTTTACGAAATTGTAAAATGCCCACCTTCTCTCCACACGTTGTACTTGTACAGTATTGAAAATAAAGTAATATTTATAGTTTTGACTGGAAATTTGTGGTCAAAAGTGGTTTTGACTTTTGACTAACTTAGTCAAAACAAATTTTAACCACTACATCATCAGTCAAAACCACTTTTGACTGGTTAAAAATATAAATACTTATGAGGGAACTCAAATACCACACGGCTTGCCGTCAGGCGAAAGTCCGCGAATCTAATGTGACAGAAGCGCGCGCCTATGTGACAGTGACAGTTTGACAATTAGTAAATTCTCTGGTGTGTCGACTTACTGTGTGAATCTATTATATTATTCTCATTGTACATGTATCTGGATATAATTAAAGTGTCGATCTTTAAGCTAGTTTATTATTGCGAGCCGCAGCCGCTACATTGGTGACCCCGACGATTAGAACAAGTAACCCAACGTAACCGGCATTATCAACGAACCCGACGTTACAACTAGCTCGACGTTAACAACGAGCCCGGCGTTATCAACGAGCCCTGCGTTATTAATGAGCCCTACGTGATTGACGAGTTCGACGGGCCCGACGTAACCGACGAGACCGACGCGATCGACGAACTGATGGAGAGCAACGCCGAGGCCGCGGCCGCGGCCGCCGCAGCCGCCGCCGCCTTCGCTACTGCTCCTAATATACCTATCAACGGCACTGGCGTTCATACGACTACGGCCGAGGGTGCTGCCGCCACCGCAGCCGCTGCCGCTGCCGCTGCCGCCGCCGCCGCCGCCGCCACCGCCACCGCCGCTCCAACCGCCGCCGCCTCAGGTGGCGCAGTCTACACCTTCGCGCAACAGATCCCGCCATCCTCGCCTGTCATGACACCGCCGGGACTGGAGGTAAGCCGTGTTGGTATAAAAGTTCCGCCTTTTTGGCCTGACCGCCCCGCCCTATGGTTCGCCAGCATGGAAGCACAATTTCACTTGAATAGTATCACCAGAGAACAAACCAAATTTTATTTTGTAATATCCCAGCTTGAAACAAGGTACGCATCGGAGGTGGAAGAATTGATTACCTCCCCGCCCACAGATTTTCCCTATACAAAATTAAAATCTGCATTAATTGCAAGATTTTCAGACACATGCGAGGAGAGAGTTAGCCGCTTATTGGAAAAAGAAGAGATCGGTGACCGAAGGCCCTCAGTATTCCTTCGACACCTTAAAGGTTTAGCAAAAGGTGCGGGTTCCGACCAGTTAGTGAAATCTATTTGGATCAGCAGACTGCCAGTTACTATGCAACAGATTTTAATAGCTCAACCGAACATCATGTCACTTGAAGACCTCGGGGAGATAGCCGACAGAGTCTATGATATCACACCGCAGGTGCATACCGCTGCTGTCCGATCACCTATAGTACCGACACCTATAATATCAGCTCCAATTGTGTCAACACCTCTTGTACCAACACCTATAGTACCAGCGCCAACCATTCCAGCTCGCAATGATGATGCTATAAACCTACGCTTGAATGAGATGCAATTACAAATAAACGAGCTGTGCCGCATTGTCGCTACCCTAACATGCCAGCCTCAAACTTCCTATTTTAACAATAGGCGCAACCGAAGCCGCTCACGTTCCCGCCCACGCAATTCATATAACAGCAATAATGCTAATAATACATACCCCAATAACTGGTGCTTCTACCACCACAATTTCGGCGACAAAGCACGCAAATGTGAGAAACCCTGCAGCTTCGGAGTGTCAGGGCAGGGAAACCAACAGTAGGGTTGTTACAGGCGGTAAGCAACCCTACAGCTATAACGAAACCCTACCGCCTCTTTGTTAAAGATCATAATACAAAAAAGGATTTTCTTATAGATACGGGTTCTGATGTCTGCGTCCTTCCCTACTCGTATCTAAATCGAAGACGCAAGCCAATGTCATACCATCTTTACGCCGCCAACAGTACGCCAATCAAGACATATGGCCAAGAGGTAATTAAATTAGCTATTGGACTTAGGCGTCATTTCGACTGGCCGTTCATTATAGCGGACGTTAGCAAGCCTATCATCGGAGCCGACCTGCTGACGCACTACGGACTACTGGTAGACCTGAAAAATCAACGCCTACTGGATCCTGCGACGGGTATAAGCACATTTGCAGGACATGCCTCTGGAGATGACCCGCCATCCGTCAGAACTATCGCAGGCACTACGATCTATCACCAGCTCCTGGCCAAATTCCCAGCAATTACAAGGCCCACCAGCAACATCGACAGCACCAAACACAACACCAAGCACTTCATTCGTACGACTCCAGGCCCTCCTGCCGCCTGTAGAGCAAGACGTCTGCCACCGGAAAAGCTGGATATAGCTAAAAAGAAATTCGACGAGTTACTCCAAGAGGGCACTATACGACCAAGTGACAGCCCCTGGGCATCCCCACTCCACATGGTGCCCAAGAAGTCTGGGGGATGGCGTCCTTGCGGCGACTATAGAGCGCTTAATGCGCGCACGTTGCCCGACCGCTACCCCCTCCGTCACATAGAAGACTTCGGCATGTCCCTTCAAGGTGCTACCATTTTCAGCAAAATCGACCTAGTCAATGCTTTTTATCAACTCCCAGTCAATGAAGACGATGTGCAGAAAACAGCAGTCATCACCCCGTTCGGCCTCTTTGAATTTGTCAAAATGCCCTTTGGCTTACGTAACGCTGCGCAAAGCTTTCAGCGTTTCGTAGACGAAGTGACCAGAGACCTGCCATTCACCTTTCCATACTTAGACGACATCCTAGTGGCATCATCAAACGAATCTGAACATCTTGAACATCTCAACAGCCTATTTCAAAAGCTTGAGACGTACGGCATCATCATAAACCAGTCGAAGTGTTTATTTGGTCAACCGGAACTCGAGTTTTTGGGCTACAAAGTATCGGCGACCGGCATAGAACCTCCGTCATCAATGATCGAAGCCATTCAGCAATATACTGTTAGCCGAACTTGAGGTCCCGGCGTGTTGCCCAAAACTCACACCTGTGGCGCTGTTAAGGCCGCACTTAAGAGTGCTCCTGCGACGGCCGCCCAGTCGTCGGCGACATGCGTATCAGACTACCACGATTCTGTTTCTTTGTTAATGTAGTAATTTCCATTATAAATATTTATATATGTACATTTTGTGTTTCCCTTCTGAGCCTAATTAGGGTCCCGTAACAGCTCAGAAGTGCGATGAACACACGCCCGCGAGTGTAAACAAATTATTATGAAGACTTATTTGAACTTAAGTTGCAATATTCGTGTGTTGGATTTTATTCAATTACTAGTGGACCCGGCCGGCCGCAGCTTCGTTCGCGGAAGTTAATTGTGTGTGCTTTGTGAATTTGTGAGTGACGATGGGTCAAAGACGTAAGCCACGAAGAAGATCGTTTGCTTCGTCGTTTGATGGACGAGTTATAGTGAAAGTGATCATAGGGTCGATCGGGAGTGAACTAATTGAAGTTGGTGTTATGACGTAACGTTATACTTAGATTAATTGTACCTACGCAAGAAATAACCATGTTTCAATTCGTACTAATCAAATGTAATTTTGTGCAAAAGATAAAGATACCTACAGTGTAACATGTCACGTATGCAAAAAAAAACGGGCTTTATTGCATCTTTGCCCATCAGTTGTTCAGGACAACCTGACAAAAGTATCCATATGTTAATTTTAAACAAAGAGCTAATCAATAACACCAAATAATACATGGCATTCTTAGTATTTCGTAGTAGTGCGTACCCATAACCGAGTCTGCAGTAAAACGAAACGATAACCACTTGAAATTCGAGCGCGCAGGAGCGGCAAAGTTATGAAGGGTTTCTTTTGTTAGTTTTAAATAGCTGCGCTCTGTAGAACAAATGTTTATGTGCAATAGCATAAGGTTTAAATTGTTTTTGATCCAGACCCACATGTTAACAATTTAAAGTACGCATACGAAGTGACATGTACGAGTAGGTACGTTATAAGAAACTCTTTTGTTTTATGTATCTATTATGTTTACCATGTGACTTGTGTATATTGTATTATACCTACAGGGTTTAATTTTAAACGAAAGCCTTATTTTACGTGTTTGAGTATGTTCATGACACGAGTTATTGTAAGGATGATATATTGCGATCAATATGTAAAGTTATGACTGTTACTTACATTAGTATAATTTACCGATGCAAGCATTTGAACTGTAGGTGTGTTTTTCAAACATTCAGATTAAGAACTGAGTGTTCTACCTACTTATAATGGTTTTAGACATTCAGATTAAGAACTGAATGTTCCATGTATTTGTAATGGTTTTTGACATTCAGATTAAGAACTGAATGTTCCACGTATTCATAATGTTATCGACATTCAGATTAAGAACTGAATCTTACACCTGCTTATAATGATTTACACATTCAGATTAAGAACTGGGTGTTACATATATTAAAAATGGTTTTCAGACATTCAGATTAAGAACTGAATGTTACAGCTACTTATTATGTCTTCAGACATTCAGATTAAAAACTGAGTGCTACACCTATTTGTGATGGGTTCAAATATTAAGATTAAGAATTGAATGTTACACATACTTATTGGTTTATTAGATTAAGAACTAATTAATTTTGTGTTAAGAGTATTGTCGTTGATTTCATGTTTTAGATAAGTGTGTTTATTTTTTTATGGTTTATTAGATTAAGAACTAAATAAGTTTTGTCACGATCGATCGTAATGTAACTAAGGCCTTAGTAAATAAATATGTTATTGACATGTCGTTTATGTAGCGCTACTATAGGGAATATTCTTATAAGTATTGAAATTGTTGCAACTGATATTCAAAAAAAGATAAGAGTAATAGTTATTACTTATGTATGGTTAGCTAACCTTATACGACTATAATATGTTGTCTGTTATGATTCGTCTTTAGAGATGAATTGCCTGTTGGTTTATGTTTCAGTGAACCAGGTACAACTGCTTGACTGCCACATGTCTGGCAGCTGATGGTGCTTCGCCTTAAGAGGTGTATGTCTCATCATGTTATTATTGTTTCACGTTAAGATGTGAACTTTAACGGCTGATGGTGCGTCGCCTTAAGAGGTGTATGTCTCATTACTTTATTATAGTTTCACGTTATGATGTGAACTTTAGCAGATGATATTGCTTCGCCTTAAGAGGTGTATGTCTTATCACGTTATTATAGTTTCACGTTCAGCAAATGATATTGCTTCACCTTAAGAGGTGTATGTCTTATCATGTTATTGTAGTTTCACGTTAAGATGTGAACTTTAGCGGCTGATATTGCTTCGCCTTAAGAGGTGTATGTCTTATCATGTTGCTATCTTTCACGTTAAGATGTGAAATAATAGTTGTCTAACATCTGCCTTAAGAAGTGGATGCGTCATACCTTAAGAGGCTGACGGTTAATCGACATTAAGAAGTCGATGGTGATAGTTGTTGTACATCTGCCTTAAGAAGTGGATGCGTCATACCTTAAGAGGCTGACGGTTAATCGACATTAAGAAGTCGATGGTGATAGTTGTTGTACATCTGCCTTAAGAAGTGGATGCGTCATACCTTAAGAGGCTGACGGTTAATCGACATTAAGAAGTCGATGGTGATAGTTGTTGTACATCTGCCTTAAGAAGTGGATGCGTCATACCTTAAGAGGCTGACGGTTAATCGACATTAAGAAGTCGATGGTGATAGTTGTTGTACATCTGCCTTAAGAAGTGGATGCGTCATACCTTAAGAGGCTGACGGTTAATCGACATTAAGAAGTCGATGGTGATAGTTGTTGTACATCTGCCTTAAGAAGTGGATGCGTCATACCTTAAGAGGCTGACGGTTAATCGACATTAAGAAGTCGATGGTGATAGTTGTTGTACATCTGCCTTAAGAAGTGGATGCGTCATACCTTAAGAGGCTGACGGTTAATCGACATTAAGAAGTCGATGGTGATAGTTGTTGTACATCTGCCTTAAGAAGTGGATGCGTCATACCTTAAGAGGCTGACGGTTAATCGACATTAAGAAGTCGATGGTGATAGTTGTTGTACATCTGCCTTAAGAAGTGGATGCGTCATACCTTAAGAGGCTGACGGTTAATCGACATTAAGAAGTCGATGGTGATAGTTGTTGTACATCTGCCTTAAGAAGTGGATGCGTCATACCTTAAGAGGCTGACGGTCAATCGGCATTAAGAAGTCGATGGTAGATACACTAATCTCGGGTAACGTTCCCCGAATTCGGGTGATGTTTCCCGAATTCTTTCACAGGTATTCCTTGTTGATGATCATCTAAATCATGAGCTGCCCGGGCCGGCCAGCAGATCAGAATGGCCGACTGTTAGCCGAACTTGAGGTCCCGGCGTGTTGCCCAAAACTCACACCTGTGGCGCTGTTAAGGCCGCACTTAAGAGTGCTCCTGCGACGGCCGCCCAGTCGTCGGCGACATGCGTATCAGACTACCACGATTCTGTTTCTTTGTTAATGTAGTAATTTCCATTATAAATATTTATATATGTACATTTTGTGTTTCCCTTCTGAGCCTAATTAGGGTCCCGTAACAATACGAAGCCGTCAACAGTCAAAGCCCTACGCAGATTTTTAGGCGTACTCAATTTCTACCGGCGTTTCATAAAAAATGCCGCTGAAATGCAAGCGCCGCTTCACAATTTGCTCAAAGATGGCGTCAAAGGCAACGAACCCGTCCATTGGTCTCCCGAAGCAGATGCTGCATTTGAAACATGCCGACAAAGTCTCGTTCATGCCACTAAACTGGTTCACCCCAAACAAAACTGCGAACTTGCCCTGTATACAGACGCTTCAGATACTGCCATGGGGGCAGCTCTTCATCAGAAAGGCGACAACGACTGGGAACCAATTGCATTCTTCTCCAAAAAACTTACATCAGCTCAATCCAAGTACAGTGCTTACGATAAAGAACTTCTGGCCGTATACCAAGCCATCCATCACTTCAGACACTGGCTAGAAGGAAGACCTTTCACTATATTTACTGACCATCGCCCGCTGACATTCGCCTTCCAACAAAAACCCGAAAAATGTAGTCCTCGTCAGTTCCGCCATCTAGAATTCATCAGTCAATTCTCAACAGATATCAAGCACATCAGTGGCACTGAAAACGTGGTCGCTGACGCTCTGTCACGAGTAGAGGCGATTAGTAGACCAGTCGGCGCGCAAGAACTCGCTACATGTCAAGCTTCCGACGAAGAACTACAAGAACTCCTCAACAACAACAGCCAAACGAGCTTGCTCATAAAGAAAATGGCCCTTCCTGATACTAACACCCAGATTTTTTGCGACATTTCAACACCTTCAGCAAAACCCTACATTCCGAAACCACTCAGACGTCAGGTGTTTGACTCACTGCACAATCTAGCCCATCCCGGCGTCAAGTCGACCAACAAGCTAGTCACCGACAGATACATGTGGCCTGGAATCAAAAAAGACTGCGCGACTTGGTCACGCTCCTGTCTTGCGTGCCAAGCTGCCAAAACCAGCCGCCACATCACCGCTGCACCTGGAACTTTCGCACCACCTAATACCAGATTCGAACATATACACGTGGATCTAGTGGGACCTCTCCCGTCATCTCGAGACTATCGTTATCTGCTCACTGTGGTAGATCGATTCACAAGACTCTCAGAAGCGTACCCACTAAGAAATATTGAAGCCGAAACCGTAGCACAAAAACTTGTTTCTGGTTGGATATGCCGTTACGGCATACCACTCAGGATAACCACAGATCAGGGCAGACAATTTCAATCTGACCTCTTTTCATCACTATCTCGACTATGTGGTTTCCATCATATTCACACCACGCCATATCACCCAGCTGCGAATGGCTTAGTCGAGCGCCTTCACCGCCAACTCAAGGCTGCCCTGAAATGCCATAACAGCACGTCGTGGTCAGATGATTTGCCAATCGTGATGATGGGTCTTCGAGCCGCCTATAAAGAAGATATAGATGCTACACCAGCTGAAATGGTCTTCGGCCAGAACATAAGACTTCCTGGAGAATTTTTGTCACCTCAACCGTCTACAGTTCAACCTCAGGCACCATTCGCATCAGCACTCAAAACAGCATTCAATCGTTTAGCTCCAGTCAACACATCTTCTCACGCCAAACAATCCATCTTCGTTCACAAAGAATTAGCTTCAGCAACACACGTATTCGTCAAAAGGTTCAATAAGAAAGGCCTACAAAATCCCTATGAAGGACCTTATCGAGTCACCGACAAGCAAGATAAGTTCCTCACCATCCTTGTCAACAACTCACCTCGCATAGTCTCCATCAACAATGTCAAGCCAGCCTTCACCGATACAGATGACACAGAACCACCACATGCTCCTGCCTCGTCTCCTGAAATCGTGACTCCGCAAGATACTCCACTGCAGCCTCTACCATCACCTGCACCCGTGTTGAGACCACCATCTACCTCATCAACCACTAGATTGGGCAGAGCTGTCAGATTTCCTAATAGACTAAATCTTTAACTGTGCTGGCGAACTACTTACTTCCTCTTCTTTCCTCTGAGGGGGGGAGTACTGAGGGAACTCAAATACCACACGGCTTGCCGTCAGGCGAAAGTCCGCGAATCTAATGTGACAGAAGCGCGCGCCTATGTGACAGTGACAGTTTGACAATTAGTAAATTCTCTGGTGTGTCGACTTACTGTGTGAATCTATTATATTATTCTCATTGTACATGTATCTGCTTAGTTCTTCTACGGATCTCCTCGTTCCTGATTCGATCTCGAAGAGAAACCCCGAGCATAGCTCTTTCCATGGCGAGTACCTTACTCACCTCCGATTTGCCCATGATATTGTAGTGATGGCCCTGGAGGACCTTGGCACAATGCTTGAAGACCTCAGTAGAGTTTCCCAACAAGCGGGTCTTAAAATGAACATGGACAATAGGGTGTCCCAGAAAGCAAATCTCCATACAAAGTTTGAAGCCAAGTCGGCACGGGTTCCCATCATCACAGAGAGCTGAAGTCTTACAAATGTGACCAACTGAGACGAGTACGAGGAGGGCTAAAAATCACGAAATTAGTGTGACGTACTTTATAGATGACCCCTAAAGAATGTGTGGAAGAGAGGACAATAGAGAGATCTCTTCTCTCTCCAGGTGGGTGTTGTGCCTGGGCAGCTGGGGACCAAAGTCTGAAGGAAGATGGTTAGAAGTATTATATTTATAATGAAGTGTGTTTATAAACTTCGATAGAGTCTGGCTAATGAAAGATGAGACTAGAAAATAGCGGCAAATTTAAAAAAACAACGGGTTGCAACACTGTTTATAGCGTGACAAAAACGGTAATGATACTTGGCCCATTTTTGTTTTCATCATCATCATCATCATCATCATTTCAGCCAAAAGACGTCCACTGCTGGACATAGGCCTTCCCCAAGGATTTCCACGATTGTCGGCTTTGTGCTGCTATTATCCAGCGGCTTCCCGCGGTTTTCACCAGATCGTCGGTCCACCTTGTGGGAGGCCTGCCAACACTTCGTCTTCCGGTACGTGGTCGCCACTCGAGAACCTTTTTGTTTTGTTGTCACTTTATTAATTCTTCCGATTTTAGTGAAAATTGGTAAGTACATCATAGTGTTTATTAAAGTGTTAGAGTGTTTATTTATGATATATTCACTCCCCACATTAGCCGCGGAAAGAAACGCAAAAACAATTCAGTAAGTGTTTTCGGAAACTGTTACTTTCTTATGTTGCATATTGAGTATCAAAATCACCACGGCATACTATCCTCAGAAATTTAATGACGTTTGACACATTTGACGTTTGTATGATGTCACCATTTAAAAAGTTTTCAATAAATCTCAGTCTCATCTTTCATTAGCCAGACTCTAGCGCGTTGTAGAACTGTATGGAGATGACGCTCTTTGTATGGACGTTGATTTGAGCGCCATCTATTCATAGTCGATGTTGATTGTCCACTGCTTCCACACCAGGCCCCCTTTGAGCCCGGAGGGTTGAAGATGTGGGAAGCAGCCTGTGCGTCATATCGTCGCTTGCAATGCAAGTGCCAGTAGGCGACGGTCAATTTTTTTAATTATTATTTATTTATATATTTATTCAAATGTCAAAAACATTAGTATAGGTATAGGTACATCGTCCCATAAAACTGTTTCCACAGTTTGACTGTGGGATCCGTGAGTCTAACCTAGATTTAGAAGTCTGTGGCTGCTAGCAGTATCGTTTTGCGTCTATAACGATACTAGTGCTGTTATGGGGAATATAGTATAGACTTCTCTGAACTCATATTACCTATGTATGTTCTTATATTAGTGTTCGTGATCAAGTAAAAGACAGATAAAAGTACAGGAGTAGAAAAAATATATAATATTGCACAATTATATTGTACGTGGGTAGGCCGCCTAAAAATCCATTGTGTTGCTCCTACAACTCGGAATTCCCCGAATTGTAATTTGAACGAAATGAGCAAGATAGCATAGCATCATTTTCAGGGTTGCCATGCCAATACAAGTACGAGATAATAGATAATTTTGTGGTCTCCTGTACGAGGATACTATCAGCCTCGTACGAAAATGTACGAGGTTTTGGGTTAGGAAGATTTTTTAACATTTTCACACACTAATTTTATTTTCGTTAAATACGTATCGTTTTCAGCCGAGGTATGCCACTCTTTGTCACGAGCAAAGAAATTCTGATCATTTTGTTATTAGCACAGTTATTAGTTTACTTCGGTCCCGCACACATGCAAATGCCAGGATCTTGTTTTAGGGACCTGCAATATTGTGGGTATGAATGATTATGCTTGTGGCCCTGTTGATGGTGTTTAGAAATCATAAACCCACCAGCTGGCAGCAGGGTGGCGAAAGGTCTTTTTGACAGTAGGCGTCAAGATTCACCAACCACATCACCTGATTTTGACATCTACTGCCAAATAGACCTTTCGCCTGTTCGCCACCCTGCTGCCAGCTGGTGGATTTCTAATTTCTAAATACCCTCATTGAGCATTCGAAAAATGGCAAATATCGGTATGAATAATGCTTTGTATGTGTGGGACTGAAATTTTGGCATACAAATAGGGAACGTGCAGGAAACTATAATGCAGCAGCAATAAGTCGACAAAAGATACCTACACTATGCGGACAGTAAGAGTAAAGGAAACTTATCTGACCAAGAAAAAAGCTGGATAAGTATAAATATCAATGTCCAGTCGTGATTACACAAAATTTCGTGCTTCATTGCGATAATTAACGGCGTTTGCCGTTAATGTGGCCCCGAGTACAAACCTTCGTTGTGCACGTTCCTTAGGATTGGCAGAGGGCTCTGCATATGCGTAGGACCCGAGGTTAGTCAAATGAAAGGATGCAGGATAAGATTGGAACTCTTGATATACCTGTTCTGGCCCATCAATTTTGTTAAATAAAATTAATGTCAAGTTCTGACTTTGATTGAATTGGTTGGATTGCCCAATTTCTGATAACTCTTATAAGAGTATCATTATTCTCAGGGACAAATAAAACAACGGTAGAAAATTATAAATAGACTTTTAATAAGCGAACCCTGCTGAAACTGACTCACAAAAATATGTTTTCGAAAGAAATCACATTCATCACATTTCAACTGCATTTATGTGGGAAAAAACATTCCAGCGCCCTACGAAAGCTTCAAACTCACTTATATGCATTTGCATTAGGGAATGAAAACCGGTTTTGTCTAGTATAAACAATTATAAAGCCAGTTTTTATCAATTATCCGGTTATAAACAAAATTATTGCTATAGAATACCAGATTTCAAATAAAACCCGAGATAATCTGTTACTAATACTATAGTCCAACAGGTTCAAATTCCTTAATTTAAATATTCGTTCTCCATCTATTGAGTCTACTTTCAGAAAAACAGATGCAATATGAATATTCGAAAAATGCGATGTGAATTATTTTAACGTATGTATTTTTTATTACGAATAAATATTAGCGGCCAAGCTCCGACAAATATACAACGCAAAAGTACTAGCTTCCTCTTGCTCATTTCCGTCACACATTGTTAAATAATATTTCCAAAGTATTAGATTCCTAAAATAAATCATCTCCAGGTTTTCGACAACTGATACCCATGCCATATAGTCTCATAAGTATCTTTGGACATTATAAGGTATGTCGTCATCACTTATCTTATCAGAGACACGATTAATGTAAATGTAACTCAAATGTAGTTCGACTGATTGAGCTAAATTTGCACCTACAGTCTATGACTTGGCGTACAAATAAAGTGCAAATTTAGCTGAACCCATTATTATAACAAATCGCGTAAAAATATGCTATTACCTCGACGTTCGGACGTGCCGTGACGTCCACGGTCGCGAAGGGACTGATAGTCCCTTGACCAAGGACATCACGGCACGTCCGAAACGTCGAGGTAATAGCACGTTTTTACGCGATTAACTCCTGTTTTGTTATAATAATAAGTGAAAATCGTCATAGTTTAAGTCAATACCTTAACCCATTTATTGCCGACGCTCCATATTTAATTTTTCCCCGCCTTGCAAGTGCTGACGAGAGTTTATGTCTTCGGCAATGAGTGGGTTCGAAATATATTGCGATTTTCCCTTGATCAGTATGAGGACTTTGGTGGAGGAATCTGAAAAATTGGCGTCAACATAACAAGCTCGTCTCAGAGGGCCACCGATTGTCTAATATCACACATTTCTAGGGTGTATTATTAAGTTTATTTATATTTACTTATCTAACATGACTTCGAGCGGCACTTCTAAAACACTATTATTCATTTTTGCAAACATGTCTTTCTGACATTACCAGGGAACGTAAAATGGTATTTGTCTGCAGGTGCAACCGGTTTAATCGGTTTTGTCTTAAAAATAACCAGTTCAAACATGTCTTATCATGACAATATCGGTTCAACCCGGTCTTGCCATGACAATAACCGGTTTTCATCAGGCTTTTTCATGACTAAACCGGTTAGTTTAAACCGGTTTTTGTCATAATAATAACTGATTGTCAATAAAACGGTTTCGCATTCCCTAGACAACGGGTAAAATTCAAAGTAAATCAGCGTTGCCAAACTGTAATCATATAACCAGACAACTGATATAATATTTACATGGACTTTGAAACGCATAAGCCTTTAATTAATACTAGTTTTCTAGAGGATTACGAACCGTCCTGGGAACCGATCCAGTGTTTTCCGACTTCTATTAAGGTCGAGAAGGATAGTCAGGTAAACTGTTCTCCATCCGCACAACTTCTAAAGAACTGATCGTAAATATGCAGAAACCTAATGCTGAAAAACTGCAGATATAAAACTAAACTTTCTGCTTAACTGCATAGTACATTACACAACTGGGCTGGTAAAACAAAGAAACGCCGAGATCGCAGATGTTTGCGGCCCGAGCTGCAAGCGAGGGACGTAAATATCCGATCGAGGGCTTTCGTTACTACCTCCCGTGTTGTGTACCTCATTTTATGTCTACACTTGGCCAGAAAGCCGACGTAAAGTATACGAAACTTGCATCTGGTCTGTTTCTGCAAAACTATGGTCAAGTAACCGATGGAGAATTGTCATCAGACTAAATATTCTGCTGTATTATTAGCCGGTATCCTTAACGCTGTGCAAGGAGCAAACCAAGTTTATCTTTTTGAAATCGGAGAATCAAATATTCAATCACTAATTCTACAGACCTTGACCTCCGAATACGAAGTCAGTACGAGTATAGGGCACAAATGAATGGTAGTACAGCCTAAAACATATTTAGGAGAATAACGCTATTGTACAGTCAGTGCCACAAATGCGTATACACTTTGGCTACAACGGATTGAGTTTGATTTTTCTCTATGTATTTAATCATTGTAATTGTATCTATAGGGAACGTGCACGACGAAGGTACTGCCAACTGGTGCCGTCAATCTAAATCATATACCCTCTCATGCTGGGGCCACATTGTCGAAAACACCGTTAATAACGTTAACTTATCGCGTTGAAGGCCGATTAACGTCAGTGTAGCTACGACTTACTATATTTGACATTGACACTTACATATTATCATCGACATTGACAGCTTGATTTGACAGGGGCGATAGTTTCCTTTATTGTCCGCCCGTGTCTCTTTTGTCGTTTAGTGCTGCCACCTATAGTTCGAGCACGTTCCCTATAATCGTGAAATAATGTTCTTGAAGCTATTTCTACGCAAGGAGCCCGTGTCCAGTCAAGTACATAAATATAAATAAGCGGTAGGGAGTAGAGGTCGGTTGCCGTGCGCGGGGGAGGCCTACGCGACGTAGTTGTACTGGTTCGGGTTGTCCTTGTCTCGCTCCATGTAGTCCCGGTCGATGAGGGATTCTATGCGCTTCTTGAGGTCTGCGGGCTGAAAAACAACCAACCATATTAGCTCTCAAAGGTCGCAATGTTACAGTATAAAAGCAGTAATTTTCAGACACAAACTGACTAACAAACCTAACCTCCTTATTTTAATAAGGAGTGTGTTTAATGAAAAGGCTAGGCAGCTAACCAAATAGCTAATAAAGCTAGTTGGCGGCGACAGTTATATTCTCTAAGAGATGCAACGGATAGTGGTTTGGCCGGATACCGGATATCCGGCCGCCGAATATCCGGCCAAAACTTTTTTACCTAAAATACCTAAATGGAGTATATTCAACGACGTGCGGGCGCGATGGGCGGTGCAGGTTGCAATGTGTTTTTACTTGTAGGCATGTTGTAGGCAATTGTTAATAGAAAAGTGAACTTAATTCACACTCAGTGCGTATTGAACGGCGGCAGGTTAGTTTACCATTGTTATAGTAGTATTTCATAGTTTGATATTTATGTTAATCAAATTTTCTCCTTATATTAGGTACTAAATTACTATCCGGTATCCAGCCGGATACTACGCAACTATCCGGTATTTGGCCGGATACTACGCAACTATCCGATATTCGGCCGGATAGTAAAATGTGGCCGGATAGGCCCGATACCGGATAGTGACCGGATATCCGTTGCATCTCTATTCTCTAATCCGTGTTGTACCTTGACGGGGAACTTGAGTTGGTTGTAGAGCTCGGAGATGAGCAGGTTGTGTGAGAGCGCCTTGCGCATCTTCATGACGCGCACGATGGCCGCGTCGATCTGGTATTGCCGGTCTTGGAACACGCGTTCTTCTGTCGCCTTCTGCTCTTCACTCTGTGGGATAAATAATAATAAATCTTTATTTCGGACAAAGGTACATCCATAGTTTGTTAGTATTGGCCTTAAAAACTAAGTTAATATTAAAAATAAAACGGTGGAAGCATAAATAAAAAAAATAAAAATTAAATTGGGCCTTGCCTTTAATTTGATATATCCAGAATTGCATGCGGCGCGTTTCCCTCATGAGTAAGGTAGTGGCGTGCACTTCATAAGACAAAAACTGTGGGTAGCAATAAGTAGGATTATTTCTCCCTCCTTGTCTTAGTAGGGAGGAAATTAGAGAGCAAGCAGTCTTTTCGTCTTTATGGGCTGCACGCCACTGGAGGTATACGCGGGGAGCGCTTATTCCCAAAAGACCGCATTCCTAAAATACCAGATTCTCGATATATCAGATTCTCTGCATACCAGATTCCCAAAATAATACATCTACCAAAATCATTTAAATCTTTGATTTTAATCCTTTTCCTTTGTTACACTAGATTCTAATGTAACGTGAATGTGGTAAGACAAGAATCTGATAAATCGAGAATCTGGTATTTTGAAAAATCTGGTATTTCGGGAATGCGGTATTTTGGGCATGAGCGGCGGGGAGTACTCACCGTCTCCTTCATCTGTATCTGGTTGATCTTGATCCGGAACAGCTTGTTGGTGAACTCGCCGTTGAACGCGAAGTGGTCGTTGTCTTTGACTTCCCGGCCTCGCGGGGCCTTCGTCAACACCCGCGCCTTGCCGCACGCCAGGGACTGTAGCGTGCGCCGCAGCTCGCCCTCCTGCGGCAACAGTTAGTGTCAGAGATGGACTACGTCATCATGCATTACCTGTGTGTGTAATCAGCAGAGATCGGACAAATTTGCGTCATCGCTGGTAAATACTGATTATTTTCTTTTATAAATGTACATTGTAACAAACCTGTGTAATTTTTGATTATCAAAATTAAATCTCAGGTAAGAAATTAATGAGATGATTAATTATTTGATTATATTTTTGAGTCATGTCCACATTTTTTAGGTGCGATGACGCAAATTTGTCCGATATCTGGTAATAAGGTCTCAACACCTATGTTTTATTGAAAGTGGAAATTGAAAAATTACATGCCTCTGACAGAATTAAAACCTGCATTTTGCATAGAGAGACCCTTTACATCTCTATAAATGTAGTTTTAAGTTTCATGTAATTTATTAATAAAATCTCATGTATTAACATCATATTATTGTAATACTTGTAACAAGGACCATTAAAACAAGAAGACTGTCATTCTCCATACAAAAAGCTGTTACCCGAATTTACAACGCCATCTTTGTTGCTTGGTATAAGAATTATATTATTTACAATTATTCAACTTTGCAAGCGTGACACAGTATTTAAATGTTAAAATTTATTTATTATTAGCTGTTTACGAACTAATTGTTACTATACTATGTTTCTTTGTTCAATTATAACATCGTCAAATATTTAGTTTTTTAGCGCCATCTAGTTTTTGCCCGGAAATCCCCTAGCGGTCGGGTTACGATCCAAAGTATAGAAAATGACAGTCCTCTTGTTTTAATGGTCCTTGCTTGTAATATGATTGAAAAGAGAAACTGGTAAGTTTCTTCCGGCGCTTCTTCTCACCAGAAGGTCATTACCCGAAGCGCCAAAGGAAAATAATAGAATCAGACATGTAAAAGAGCCCTTGAGGGTCTACTTGCAGATTTTTTTTAAAGTTTTTATTTACCTCGATGTTAGTGGCGGCTTTGATCTCCTCGAATGACAGGTTGTCTCCGTCGTTGAAGAGCAGCAGCACTAGCGCTTGGAACAGCGACACTTGCAGCTCTTTGTTACCCTGCAACCAATACAACAACTTTAAGCACAACCTTCAAAAATATTTTTACTAAAAAAAACCAACCGCGGTGCACTTTAAAAGTGCATAAAATGCGCCATTTTGTTTATTTTCTTACCCAGTGAACTTTATACCCAGTGACACTCGCGCCATCAATACGAATCTAATGATGTATCATTTATCGAAATCGGTTGTACCATTGAGTAGTTACGAGCGGACATAGGAACGGACATACATACATACAGGTCAAACACATCACCCGGCTTCGCCGCAGTCGGGTAAAAAGGCTTGCAAGGTGGTTGGATGACCTGGTTAGGGTTGCGGGGACTCGCTGGATGCGGGTTACTTCTATCCGGCCCATGTGGAAATGTATTGTGGAGGCCTGTGTCCAGCAGTACTACAGTAGGACGTCCCTATGTCTAAGCTAAAAACTAAACTAAAAAGTGGATCGGATAAATTTAATCACTAAATAAATACTGAACTAATTTCACTGAATAAATCAGAGGATTGTCAAACGTATTATACTCCAAACAAGGTTGATGTCTTCGTATCCGACTTCTGCTTTTTTTGGGGGACATTCATTAATCACGTGATTTTCGGACACTTTTTGATCCGATGATGATGATGAAAGGGGAGGGCCCCTTTGGTGATATAAGGTTGTGAAAAGTAAACTCAATATCTAGTCAGATATAGTTTGTAAACTACAACAAACTGAAAGCACTTCCATAATTCATGGCTTAATTACTTTCTTATGCCACTGACCTGAATAATTTGCTAACCAGTTTAAAGGTTGCTCAGCAGAGCGGGACGTTTGGCTAAGGCTACTTCCTACGAAGTCTGCATTGCTCTAAGCGTTAATATAATATTTGGTGAAGTGGTCCTGTTGTCTGGTCAGCGTCAGGTGTGACGGGTGTACGCACCTGTGCGAAGTGCGCCCGGAGCACACAGTGCCCCAGCATGGGTTGCCAGGTGAGCTTGCGGCCGGAATGCTTGCCGAGGTAGAACTTGGTGAAGTGGTCCTGTTGTCTGGTCAGCGTCAGGTGTGACGGGTGTACACACCTGTGCGAAGTGCGCCCGGAGCACACAGTGCCCCAGCATGGGTTGCCAGGTGAGCTTGCGGCCGGAGTGCTTGCCGAGGTAGAACTTGGTGAAGTGGTCCTGTTGTCTGGTCAGCGTCAGGTGTGACGGGTGTACACACCTGTGCGAAGTGCGCCCGGAGCACACAGTGCCCCAGCATGGGTTGCCAGGTGAGCTTGCGGCCGGAATGCTTGCCGAGGTAGAACTTGGTGAAGTGGTCCTGTTGTCTGGTCAGCGTCAGGTGTGACGGGTGTACACACCTGTGCGAAGTGCGCCCGGAGCACACAGTGCCCCAGCATGGGTTGCCAGGTGAGCTTGCGGCCGGAATGCTTGCCGAGGTAGAACTTGGTGAAGTGGTCCTGTTGTCTGGTCAGCGTCAGGTGTGACGGGTGTACACACCTGTGCGAAGTGCGCCCGGAGCACACAGTGCCCCAGCATGGGTTGCCAGGTGAGCTTGCGGCCGGAATGCTTGCCGAGGTAGAACTTGGTGAAGTGGTCCTGTTGTCTGGTCAGCGTCAGGTGTGACGGGTGTACACACCTGTGCGAAGTGCGCCCGGAGCACACAGTGCCCCAGCATGGGTTGCCAGGTGAGCTTGCGGCCGGAATGCTTGCCGAGGTAGAACTTGGTGAAGTGGTCCTGTTGTCTGGTCAGCGTCAGGTGTGACGGGTGTACGCACCTGTGCGAAGTGCGCCCGGAGCACACAGTGCCCCAGCATGGGTTGCCAGGTGAGCTTGCGGCCGGAGTGCTTGCCGAGGTAGAACTTGGTGAAGTGGTCCTGTTGTCTGGTCAGCGTCAGGTGTGACGGGTGTACACACCTGTGCGAAGTGCGCCCGGAGCACACAGTGCCCCAGCATGGGTTGCCAGGTGAGCTTGCGGCCGGAATGCTTGCCGAGGTAGAACTTGGTGAAGTGGTCCTGTTGTCTGGTCAGCGTCAGGTGTGACGGGTGTACACACCTGTGCGAAGTGCGCCCGGAGCACACAGTGCCCCAGCATGGGTTGCCAGGTGAGCTTGCGGCCGGAGTGCTTGCCGAGGTAGAACTTGGTGAAGTGGTCCTGTTGTCTGGTCAGCGTCAGGTGTGACGGGTGTACACACCTGTGCGAAGTGCGCCCGGAGCACACAGTGCCCCAGCATGGGTTGCCAGGTGAGCTTGCGGCCGGAATGCTTGCCGAGGTAGAACTTGGTGAAGTGGTCCTGTTGTCTGGTCAGCGTCAGGTGTGACGGGTGTACACACCTGTGCGAAGTGCGCCCGGAGCACACAGTGCCCCAGCATGGGTTGCCAGGTGAGCTTGCGGCCGGAATGCTTGCCGAGGTAGAACTTGGTGAAGTGGTCCTGTTGTCTGGTCAGCGTCAGGTGTGACGGGTGTACACACCTGTGCGAAGTGCGCCCGGAGCACACAGTGCCCCAGCATGGGTTGCCAGGTGAGCTTGCGGCCGGAGTGCTTGCCGAGGTAGAACTTGGTGAAGTGGTCCTGTTGTCTGGTCAGCGTCAGGTGTGACGGGTGTACACACCTGTGCGAAGTGCGCCCGGAGCACACAGTGCCCCAGCATGGGTTGCCAGGTGAGCTTGCGGCCGGAGTGCTTGCCGAGGTAGAACTTGGTGAAGTGGTCCTGTTGTCTGGTCAGCGTCAGGTGTGACGGGTGTACACACCTGTGCGAAGTGCGCCCGGAGCACACAGTGCCCCAGCATGGGTTGCCAGGTGAGCTTGCGGCCGGAGTGCTTGCCGAGGTAGAACTTGGTGAAGTGGTCCTGTTGTCTGGTCAGCGTCAGGTGTGACGGGTGTACACACCTGTGCGAAGTGCGCCCGGAGCACACAGTGCCCCAGCATGGGTTGCCAGGTGAGCTTGCGGCCGGAGTGCTTGCCGAGGTAGAACTTGGTGAAGTGGTCCTGTTGTCTGGTCAGCGTCAGGTGTGACGGGTGTACACACCTGTGCGAAGTGCGCCCGGAGCACACAGTGCCCCAGCATGGGTTGCCAGGTGAGCTTGCGGCCGGAGTGCTTGCCGAGGTAGAACTTGGTGAAGTGGTCCTGTTGTCTGGTCAGCGTCAGGTGTGACGGGTGTACACACCTGTGCGAAGTGCGCCCGGAGCACACAGTGCCCCAGCATGGGTTGCCAGGTGAGCTTGCGGCCGGAGTGCTTGCCGAGGTAGAACTTGGTGAAGTGGTCCTGTTGTCTGGTCAGCGTCAGGTGTGACGGGTGTACACACCTGTGCGAAGTGCGCCCGGAGCACACAGTGCCCCAGCATGGGTTGCCAGGTGAGCTTGCGGCCGGAGTGCTTGCCGAGGTAGAACTTGGTGAAGTGGTCCTGTTGTCTGGTGAGGGCGGCCGGCAGCCGGGCCTCCGCCGTGCCGTACGTCGGCCAGAAACCCATCGTTAGAATGTACACTGATAACTCTAGGCCGCTGTTGTCCGGTGTGCCCGCCAGATGCTGAAAATAAAACATTCATTCATTCATAATCACTTATAGGGCATTTCTCCAGAAATATGTCTGCGACTCATTCATCTGTCTCCATACATTTAGTATGAAAAAGGGCCAGATGAATGAGGTGACCGCAGACATATTTCTGGAGAAATGCCCTATAAAACGGTTTCGTGACTGACATAACTATTGACAGACACTGAAGTCTATCGCATTGAACTCTTCATCGAGTAATAATGTATCGGTCCCTGTATAAAATACTTTTTCTACTCCTGTACTGTTATCTGTCTTTTACTTGGTCACGAACACTAATATAAGAACATACATAATATGAGTTCAGAGAAGTCTATACTCTATTCCCCATAACAGCACTAGTGTCGTTATAGTCACTTTATGTTATTGCTAGCAGCCACAGACTTCTAAATCGAGGTTAAACTTAGGTCAAGGATTAAGCGCTCAATTTTAACTTTACGGTAAAAATTCACAACTACCAACTTAACAAACACTTAAATTCCTACGGTTTTTAAGAAAAACAAAACTTTCCGAACTAAATTCATTGATGCCAACATAAAAAAAGTATTTTTAATTTAAGTATATTTTAAATTTAAAAAAAAGTTTACCATAGACACATACTGTCAGTCAAACGTCATATTTGCCTTGTTTCCAGGTTATGATTAATTTTGAATTTTATAATTTAAAACCTAGTCGTAGAAAAAGTATTGTATGCAACGTTGTATAATTAAGTCAAAAACGCTCATTGCGTCTCTATTTGCGATACTCGCCGCATTCGCGGCTCGTATCGCAACTCACGCAATTCGCATTTTTTGAACCTGTTAACTTATACAACTGTTGCATAAAATACTATAAGAGTGCACCCGACAGCATTTCATGTGTTGCTATATGGATCCCCGGAGAACTACTTTCCTGCTGTTCCTGGCGTCATCTCCGCTACCCAAATATTGTCTGGAACAGATCGCTTCCTAGCGATAAGACCTCCTGTTGTCTACCATTACTTTTTAATATCTTGTTTAAGAATAGCTGTAATTTTTCGGTGTGCAATAAAGAGTATTGTATTGTAACCGTCGATTTGACCAGCGCAGCGAACTGACGAAACATCATTAAACCTTGCACTTGCACTGACCTGTTTGTAAGTGATGTTGATGTCCTTGGACAGTTCCATATCCTTGAACATGCCCTCGAGCTTGCAGGTGAAGCCGCCGCCGCACTCCTGCTTCAGCTTGCTGAGCATGGACTTCTCGGCGTCGACGGAGGCCGACTTGCCCACTAGCAGTCGCTTCGCCAGGTCCTTCTTGTAGAACGCCTCGAACACGTCCTACAAAATATCAACATTTTAAAGTTCTGCAAAGGACAATGCGGGTATTTGCGAACGCACTACGGCGGAGCGGTAAACGTTTTATTTCTTTATGCCACACCTGTAGACATAAAATGATGTACATAACACGGGAGGTAATAAAGAAAGCCCTCGATCGCATATTTACGTCCCTCGCTTGCAGCTCGGGCCGCAAACATCTGCGATCTCGGCCTTTCTTTGTATTACCACCCTAGTTGTGTAATGTACTATTATTGAGGGTTTCTAAAAATAGTTATTATCCCGAGCGTTTTGGCCGCGCGGTTCAACATCGTTTATATCCCGGTAAAGAGTTCCCTTGAGACTTTAACGGGAATAACGCGGGTGAGGCCGCTAATGAATGCTAAAGTAATAAAATTAACTAGTCTTTGTCTTTAAGCACAAAATAAATATAAGAAGTACCTTGCCGTGTATGAACCGGAAGAGGACCATTATCTTGTCGAGCAGCCTCTCTAGTTCCTCCTCCGTGGCCTCTTTGTTGCCCGCGCGCAGCTTCACGTCCACGAATTTGGCTGTAATACGGAAAATACGCGACATTAAGACACATGTATAACCTACCCTATATTAGTTTGATGAGGTTCCCAAACGCTTGTTTCCTTTGCAGCAAATTTTCTTTTAGCTGTTATTCCTAGTAGCAAAATTTCCCATTTGTCTAATTTCCTTGTTTTGGTAGCGAGTTTTTTGATCGCATGTGTTCGTTCACAAACTCATTTTTTCGTGTTCGGTTTATTGCTTATTAGCATATTTTTGCTCGCAATATTTCCCTAAAGCAATTATTAACATGCTCGCATTTGTGTACAAATGCGTTTTTTCTCATTAATTTTGTTACTTAGTAGTATATTTTTTTCTCGCTATAATTCCCGGGAGCAAATATGAATTACTCAACTCACCAATGAGCTCGGCGGGCTTGTTCTGGCGCTGGTTGATGAAGTGCTCGAAGGCCTCCAACATGGAGTAGAGGAAAAGGTCGTTCTACTACTGGTTCAGTGATAGAAACCTTTGCGCAAGAGCCTCAACTCACCAATGAGCTCGGCGGGTTTGTTCTGGCGCTGGTTGATGAAGTGCTCGAAGGCCTCCCGCATGGAGTAGAGGATACGGTCGTTTTACTACTGGTTCAGTGATAGAAACCTTTGCCCAAAAGCCTCAACTCACCAATGAGCTCGGCGGGTTTGTTCTGGCGCTGGTTGATGAAGTGCTCGAAGGCCTCCAACATGGAGTAGAGGAAACGGTCGTTCTACTACTGGTTCAGCGATAGAAACCTTTGCCCAAGAGCCTCAACTCACCAATGAGCTCGGCGGGTTTGTTCTGGCGCTGGTTGATGAAGTGCTCGAAGGCCTCCAACATGGAGTAGAGGAAACGGTCGTTCTACTACTGGTTCAGCGATAGAAACCTTTGCCCAAGAGCCTCAACTCACCAATGAGCTCGGCGGGTTTGTTCTGGCGCTGGTTGATGAAGTGCTCGAAGGCCTCCAACATGGAGTAGAGGAAACGGTCGTTCTACTACTGGTTCAGCGATAGAAACCTTTGCCCAAGAGCCTCAACTCACCAATGAGCTCGGCGGGTTTGTTCTGGCGCTGGTTGATGAAGTGCTCGAAGGCCTCCCGCATGGAGTAGAGGAAGCGGTCGTTCTTCAGGAAGCACGAGGCCACCACGTGGTCGAGCTGCTCCTTGAACTCCAGCAGCTCGCCCACCATGGTCTTGTCGCGCTCCGGCTCGATCACTATCGTGCGACCTTTTTTCTGTAAAGTTTAGAATTTAAAGTGTTAATAAAGTTGTATCACTCACTGCTACAAGTAATCAGAACTGACATTAATACAGTATACATTAGAAAAACTTCTTTGTCCCTAGCGCTTATTCCAGTTTCTTTCAGGATACATTTTACCCGTGATTTTTGATTTTACACGTCAGGCTATATTGTTCCTTTACTTTCTCAACCACGTATTTAATCGAATAGTTTCATAGAAAATCACCTGTGTTATAAGTAGAAAAGTGCGATTTTCCTATGAACCTTTTAGATACGTGGTTGAGAAAGTACCGATAAGAACGAAATGTATCTCGTCTAGGGAATGCAATTACCGGGAAAATTTTGAAACCGGTAATTTACCGACTTCGGTAGTTCAAAACCGGTAAACCGGTAAATTACCGGTATTTGTGATTTGAAGTAAAAAGCTGCGAAAATGTTGTTTAATTTAAGATTTCTGTATGATAACCATCCAAAAACTAAAAGAAATCAAGCCAGGTGCGAGTCGGATTCGCACACGAAGGGTTCCGTACCATTGTCGAGCAAAAATACGCCAAAAAATACACTCATTTATCCCCCTTTTCCATATATGAATATGTGTTTGTGGAAGCACTTCGAAGCCCAAGTAAACGAGGCTTTGGATGACATCGTTTCTAAAAGAGAAAAGAACCGTAAAAGATCCACATGGATTACTGAAAAAACGTGGAACCTAGTCCAACACAGGAAAGACATGAAAGCCAAAAGCCTCCAAGATCCTAAGAGGATGAAGGAATATTCCAGTCTATCAAAAGTGATCCAGAAGGGAATGCCGCAGAGACAAAAACAACTTCATCATGGACATCTGTCGCGAGGTTGAGTCTCACGCCATGAAGATGCAAACATCAGATCTCTTCAAGAAAGCCCAGCTGCTCAGCAAAAAGTTTAAGCCCAAATCTTGGGTCATAGAAAACTCCGATGGGCAACTTTTGCACGAACTTGACAAAATTGCAGAGCGCTGGCGTGAATATTGTGAGCAGCTGTATGAGAAGTCCTCAACAATAATCGAACCCTGAATGGTTTGGAATCTCATGGACCTGGAACCTGGTATTCTTAAGTCCGAGATAGTGGCAGCAATTGATCGTCTTAAAACTAAGATGGCCCCAGGACAGGATAATACCCCGTCCGAAATTCTCAAGGCCCTAGGTGACAGGGGAATTGACCTTTTGCACAAGATCTGCAACCACGTTTGGCACAAAGGCAAGTGGCCGAAAAACTGGACCCAATCAGTAATCATCCCGCTGCACAAAAAAGGTTCGACTAAAAAGAGCGATAACTACCGTACCCTTGCTCTGATCTCCCATGCCAGTAAAGTCCTACTTCACGTGATGAACAGCAGGATCCGTCATTATCTAGACTGGCAAATCCCGCAAGAGCAAGCGGGTTTTGTGAAGGGTAAAGGTAGGTACTAGGGAGCAAATACTGAATATCAGACAAATTGTGGAAAAATGTTACTAGTTCGACACGCCAGTCATCATGTACTTCGTCGACTAAGTACAGTAAGGCTTTTGACTGTATCGACTGGGGCTGTTTATGGGAGGTTCTGACGGATTTGGGTGTACCTCGACACCTCACAGCACTACTTCAGTCGCAATATTACAACAGCCAGGGAATAGTGAGAGTCGACAAGAGTACATCGAATCCGTTCAGCTTTCGTAAGAGCGTCCGACAAGGCTGCATCCTCTCACCCATCCTATTCAATACATACGGCGAGTACATTGTACGGAAAACATCTGACGGCTGGAATGGTGGCAGCACTGCTGGAGGTCGGAATGGTGGCAGCACTGCTCAGATCTCTAATTTGCGATATGCTGACGACACCACCCTTTTAGCAGCAAATGAAGCTGAGACGGGCAGTTTTTTGGATAGAATGGGATGGGTTAGCGAAGAACTTGGCCTCGCAATTAACAGATCCGCTCATTCCCAAAATACCACATTCCTAAAATACCAGATTTTTTAAAACACCGGATTCTCGATACACCAGATTCTCCGTATACAAGATTCCCAAAATAACACACCCAACAAAGTGATTTAGATCCTTGAGTAACTTACGATTTTATAATCTAGTAACGGGAATGTGGTAAGACAGGAATCTCATAAATCGAAAATCTGGTTTTTTGAAAAATCTGGTATTTCGGGAATGCGGTATTTTGGACACGAGCGAACAGATCCAAGACTAAAGTCATGATCGTGGATCGCTCAGGCAAGCTAGCTCAGCGGAACGCTCAATTTAGAAACTACAGACAACTTTGTATACCTGGGTTCCAGCATAAGCAATAATGGCTCTTGCGAGACGGAAATTCGCAGAAGGATCGGAAAGGCAGAAGGAGACAAGATATGGAAAGACAGGAATAAAAAAACTTATTTACATTTTTGAAGCAAAAAAAAGCTAATTAAATCGTTAAATCACATAAAATCATTGGATTTCGATAAAGTACAGGCGTTTCGTAGTACATAAATTTATAAACATCAGCGTAAACCAATATTTATCTATTTTTATATGTTTCGGTAAAAAACCGGTTTGGGGTTATAATTACCGGTAATTTACCGGCTTCATTTTTGACCGGTTTACCGGTAAACCGGTATACCGGTTTGCATTCCCTAATCTCGTCCCATCTTAGATTAGACATTTAAGGGCCATTTTTACCCACGTTTCTTCGTTCCCTCATCATCAGAGAGTAATATCATACTAAGTTCACTCACTATACAGTGCAAAAAGGACAGATGATAATATGCCACGCAAAACCCTAAGTTGTAGCTAGTGAGCCTATTTTACTTGTTTGACCAACCTTGATGTAAGCGTTGAAGTGGCTACAGAGTTCGCTGAGCCCGTCTTTGACGCGGCTGAACAGACTGTAGACTGCGGTGAGGTCGACGTGCCAAGGGCCGTCCATGAGAGCCAGCATTAGGGTATGCAATACCGGTATTACTTGTATGGACCAATACCGAAAACCGGTATTATCCATACAAATAAAACCGGTATTGCATGCCCTAGCCAGCATGTTATCAGACACCAACCTTGATGTAAGCGTTGAAGTGGCTACACAGTTCGCTGAGCCCGTCTTTGACGCGGCTGAACAGACTGTAGACTGCGGTGAGGTCGACGTGCCAAGGGCCGTCCATGAGAGCCAGCATTAGGGTATGCAATACCGGTATTACTTGTATGGACCAATACCGAAAACCGGTATTATCCATACAAATAAAACCGGTATTGCATGCCCTAGCCAGAATGTTATCAGACACCAACCTTGATGTAAGCGTTGAAGTGGCTACACAGTTCGGTGAGCCCGTCTTTGACGCGGCTGAACAGACTGTAGAGTGTGGTGAGGTCGGCGTGCCGGGGGCCGTCCATGAGTGCCTCCAGCCCTTTGCTGAGGATGCCTGTCAGGTGTTCGCTCAGCAACATCCGCTCTATCGTGTGGATCAATTGCCATCTAAAAATAAAGTAATGAGGTAAAAAAATAACACATTTTCCCCATAACGTCCACGCGCGCGACGGCGCTAAATTGTAGATATTAATTTCTGACGTTAGATATAATTATATTGAATAATAAAACCAGAATAAACAACAATATCCTAAGCTAATATCGATACCTTTAGCCTCAAAGGCCGTAAGCTCCATTACAACCTACGGCGTTTACGGCCTTTGAGTCTCAAGGTATCGATATACTTGTACTAAATCTAAAATCATACATTAAATATAATTATAATCTACAAAGAGCCCCCGTGGCATCGTGACAAAGCTGCTCGCGTTTCTGACATTATTTTCATGTCTGAATGAAAGTGGCCACAAAGTAAAATGTAGGTGCAGGAACATGCAATGAGACATATACCGCTGCACGGGAGCGACACATATGATCCGTTATTATCCCAAGGGAACTCAATTACTGGGATATAAAGTATCCCATGTTTCAACCCAGGACTTGGACTACTTGCATGCCGAACTTCAGCTCCATTCATTCGTTACTGTGGTATTTATTTAGTAACCATTCAAACATCTTCACAAACTTTCACATTCACAACAGCGTTGTTACCCGGCCGTCAAGTACCTTCGGTGCAGGAGTGTAAGCATTAACTTACTTAATGATTACATTTGGTGTATGATTTATTTAAAAATTTATTTATATTTAGTGCTTTATTCTTTAAGATTATTGTTTAGTAAATTTTTTTTTTATTGTAATGTTGTTATTATTGAATTAGTTACTTTTTACTTTATATGAAAGAAACATTTTTTGTCTCTTCATTGGTTTTTAATGCCTATGCTTTTAGGTTAATTCCTATTAAAACAGAAAAGATACGAAGTCAAGGTAGATAGCAGAATTGAGGGCGTTTTCTGAGTGTACGGTGGACGAATGGTTGAGTCACTGGGCCGGAAATCCAGAGGTACCGGGTTCGATTCTCGGTCTGTACACAGGCGAGTGCCATTTAATTTTTCTGTGTACTTTGATTTCCTGTATCTACATATCGATACCTTTAGACTCAAAGGGCGTAAGCTCCATTAGAACCTACGGTGTTTACGTCCTTTGAGTCTAAAGGTATCGATATGTAGTTACTTTTTACTCCTAATGTTATTATTTTATTATTGATTTTAAGTTGTATTATAATTAATTATATTGCAATTGATATATTATTATATTAGTCAGTAACGTTGTTTGTACTCACTTGGTGGAGGGGTCTAAATAGTGCAGCAGGCGTTCGTTCTCCTCCCTTAGTCGTTTCTCTACGTGAGCGAGGTACGAGGGCACCGCTAGCTCGCGGACTAGCCGCTGGCCTTCCGCTGCGTATAACCGCTCTGTTGCTTGCAGGAATCTGAAATACAACCGCAGTAGTACAGTCAAGGAATTTAATTTCCAACCCACCTAAGGTCCAATATCGTATAGCATACTGTCATCATAAGAGCTAGCTAGAGTACGACGTTACTTTGGCATATCACACGCATTGTTTTGTGTCAGTAACTAGATAACAGATAAACAACGTTCACATAGTGAACTGAAATTTGGAACGTCAAGGCACTACCAAAAAAGGACGACAACCGCGGAATCGAAATTCGAAAAAAGTCCATCTTTCTCGCTCTTGCAATATTCGAATGAATAGAACGCATATAACGAAATTTAGATTATCGACGTTTGCGGTAGACTTTACGGAGTCTGGATTCGGAATTATTTTAAAATTTTCTCGATTGACACTGACACCAACTGACACGTATTCGTAATTAGATGAGCAAATGACAAATAATACGTATTGACATTTAAATATCATTACTGAAATAGAAATTTCGACCTTCATGCATCGTGAATGCTTAACAACATTTCAATGAAACGGGTAGGGAATTAAATTCCTTGACTGTACTACATACAGAAGTTTCTCTTTCTAACGGACGTTCGGGTCCAACCACCGGACGGAACGCACCGCATCCGATCGTCTATCTCTATCGCATAACGCGTGCTGTTTCTGGTCGCTGGTTCAGCCCCTTCAAAATTTGGTACCAGTGCGATCTTTCGTTGTGATGGTATTTGAAATGGTAACCGAGAGGTTCGGTCAGGGGACGACCGTACTTTAGGCACGGAATGTTATTGCGTCTGCACTCGACTCACTTGTGCTCGAAGGCGTCCTGGTATATCTGCAGGTCGCTGAGCATGCGCAGCAGCGACTTGAGCAGCGAGATGTCGACGGCGTCGCCGCCGCGTTCTCGCTCGATGAGCAGCAGCAGCCCGTCCACGGTGCGCGTCTGCACCAAGGTGTTCATTGCGATGTGGTGCCGGAATAGGTCCAGGCCCATGTCCCTGGAAATGAACAATTAATACAATAGTACATTACATAACTAGGGTGGTAATACAAAGAAAGGCCGAGGTCGCAGAAGTTTGCGGCCTGAGCTGCAAGCGAGGGACGTAAATATGCGATCGAGGGCTTTCTTTATTACCCCCCGTGTTGTGTAGATCATTTTATGTCTACACTTGGCCAGGAAGCGGCGCTACGCGTACGGAAAAGATCACTTTATGGCCAGGTGTGGCATAAATTAAATAATAACCGACTTCCAACAAATCTATTCGACAACAAATGTACGAGTTACTAGAAATAATATATGGCCCCCGATATTTATTTTAGTTTCTGTCAAAAATTATTTTTTTGAGACAAGCTTTTATTGCCAACTGTACATTTTTTTTTGTATAATCGCAAACTGCACGTTAAAACTAATCAAATGAACCCAAACACGGTTAAATTATCTTATGTAATTTGGATGATCCTATGGCTACTATCCGGCTCACTGTGGCAGCGGCCTATACAAGAGTCCGGACATTTGAGTCATAATCAAAGTATGATTTAGGGGTTAAAAGTTACATACTATGAGAGTTCAATAATTGGTTCACTGGAATCAAGCAATATTTTTAAAAATTATGGACTCACTGCGATGTAAGAGACCTTTAAACTTGCTCGATTCACAACTGGGTAAAAATCGTGTGTCTGTTATAGTCATTATCTCAGATGAATGGCTCAGTATCAAGCCATTATATTTATTTTTTCTTAAAGAAGGTATACTACAGAATTAGTTTTCATAGTTTTGAATGTAATTAATCAATTCCTAAGTCTTATACTCAACTCTTTTTAAACACATGTATTGAAATGACTATACTTTGAGTTTTGATTAAGTTCTAGAGCTGGCTTTAAGTCGGCACCGGAATAATTATTAAGTTCGCGGATAAAACAAAATGTTTTGCAAAATATTGGCTTAGCCTAACCGAGCTATTTCGAATAAAATGATTTTTTTGACATAAAACCGATACGCCTGGAAATAATTTCAAAGCAATAAATCGCACCACGAGTAATTTGTAGATACAATTCTGAGAAAAAACTGTAAGTAAATATGGTAACACATATATAACTTAAACTATATTTTTTGGACATGTTATAAGAAACAATGTCAATGGATTGTAATGACTGTTCTGGTGAAAATGCATCGAGCAATGACTTTGTCGAATACTGACATCTATCCACCTCGGAAAGCCATAGAAGATTTCAGCAAATGCCTTGTGTCCTATTTAAATAATGTAATAGGAATAGGAAAGGACGCTACTCGTATGTATCATCCATTTAAAAAATGTTTCTTTTACGGTTATTAATAGGTACTAAAATCGTACGTACATACGTAGAAAATAAACCCAAGAAACAGGTTACTTGTATGTAACATTATATAGGTGGTACTACATGCACGTTACAGTGCATACAATTTTAATGGGCATAATTAGTCATAATTTTATATTACGAATTGGTCACCTGTCAGAAGATGCACAGGAAGCGAGCCACAAAATTTTTCGTTACGTTAGACTACACCATACCCGTAAATGCAATGCCGTAAATCAAAGACGATGATTTTGCTATCAGATCCCGTAATATCAACCAATATTGTAAGAAAAACAAAAAAATCTTTAAACGTTGATGCGAAAATATTGATTGATGAGATGGAAAATGTTGAAGTTTTTTATACCGATTAAATATTAAAAGACAAGTGCAATATTTTTTATTAATTTTACAGCATATGAAAATTGACAACGCATTGTTTATTTATTTTATTTGTTTGTTCAATGGCCGCCGTGATGTGTGAGTGCGCCAGCACAAATAAAATAGCAAATAAAATGTACAACTTAAAAGTAACATTGCTTCAGGCATTACATTTGGTGTAGATAAAAATCACGATGTATCCATATATTTTTTAACAATAATTAGTTTATTTTGTCCAACTCCTCATAAACATTGCGTAATTTCGATATCATTGATTTACCGAATTTATTATTTTTATTATTTTTTTGTATGCAGAAAATGTGTTACCATTTATATTTTAAGCAATAAATCACAAGGACAATGGTTTTTTAAATATTTGTTAAAAATATCAAAGCTATACGACTTGTAGTTTTGAAATTATAGCAAAAATACTAAGCGCCAAAACGCATGTCACGCCGTTTGTATAGGCCGCTGCCACTGTGCGGCTCCATCATCAGATCAGCTCCATGTCATAATAATATTTGCATTGTCATCTGATTTACATATTCTTGCAAAATTTCAGCTCAATCGGTTGAATATATCTGCATAAAGATGCCCAAATAGCAGTATATGTGCCTATAATATTCGAAGAGTTCCCTCAATTTCTTCAATATCCCATCGCTAGATCCGGAACTGATTGCAATGATAACTGTATCCTTCCAGTTAGTCAACTGGAAAGTTACCGATTTTCTCAAATCAGTCCAGCCATCATCGAGCAATCATGTAACATAAAGGTATGTGGTCCTAGGTGTGTCTCTGTCATTCCATTTGCATATGAGTGGACCTGTTTAAAGTAGGGATGTAACGATACCGATACATCGGTATCGCCGATATATCGGTATCGCCGATACTATACAACCGATATTAGAAGAACGCGAAAAGAATTTGCTGTATGAAAAAAATCTGCAATAAGTAATTTCAATTACTGACTTATTTTATGTATTGGTCTATTACCTTGAGCAATGAAAATTACTATGTATTGAACAAAAAGATAAAATATAAAAACAGTAACTACCTAAAGATAAAACTAAATTAAATATACTATATGGACCACTATAAACTACTAGAACTAAATACTTATCTAAATGACTATGTTAATTAAATCTTTGGTTCTTTTTAAAAAATCAATTTGAATTTTGAGTTGACAATTTATTTATTTTTACTTTACACTTTCAAGGTTGACTCTCTGTTAAATATAGCCAAGTTTTAGGTATAATAAGGACATACAAATATCTGAAGTTCATACTTAATTATTTAGCTAAGATATCGGTATCGGTATCGCCGATATTTACTACCACATATCGGTATCGTATCGGCAAAACTATGTATCGTTACATCCCTAGTTTAAAGTTTACAAATAAATAGATAATGCCTTCAACTATGTCATTACAGATAAAAAGTAATAACCCTCATTCTTACTTTCTACTAGCAAATGCTAGAGAGGAGCAAAGCCACAGCACCTGCGCTTCACCTGCATTATTCCTGTTATTATTCAAAGAGAACTCCCTACCGGAATATAAAGTATCCTGTCTCAATCCAGGACCTTTTATCTCAATCCATTTATTTGTTACCATATTATTGAGTAACATCCGAACTTCCAAACACCTTTACATGCTTTCACATTTATAATATCACTAAGATAGTAGATTTACTGTCTGGAGATTTACAACTAAAATTATTAAAAGTGATTCAACCGTTATGGCGTTATGTTAATAAAAAAATACTAGATAACTTCTCAGTTATTGGCAACAAAATATCCTCAAAGTACATTTAATTGTTACAAATTTATAAAAAAGATGTTTTTCTTACCAAATTGAATGTATACTAGGATTTTGCAATACATAAGTCCTATCTAGATAAAGGAAAATGCTCCGTATCATGATCATCTGCCGGCAGTGTGCCCGCCAGCAGTCATCCATTCTCTTCAGGAACACCTGTCTGTCCATGCTCTCAGAAAGGAACTGCTCGATGTTTGCTTTCACATGAGCTTCTACGAGGTTTGTTAGGTTTACATATAGTTGAGACGCCATCTGTAACAGAAAGAAATTGAAAAGTACTGCCTAGTCCATAATAAATGTGCCATTGCAGTATAAATGTTTATCAACAAACACTAAAGCATTATTAGGAAAAATACATAAATTATAAATAGTAAAAAAACATAGACATTAAATTAAATGTGATGCATAAAAAACATATTCATGTGGTCATCAGACAGGCAATATATTATTATATTTTTTATGCAACAGTGTAAAAATATGGGTGTATACAAATGCTCAAAAATATGTCTTCCTTACACCTTCGGCAGTGGCAATAATAACTTTGTAACAAATTTATGAAATTATTTATTTGATACTTGTTTTTGCACTTGACTGTATGAAAGTAAATTTACAGAAAAACATGAGGCATATGGAAACATTCTTACATCATCATCAATTACTGTATTACGCAACTCGGGAGGTAAAACAAAGAAAGACCGAGATCACAGATGTTTGCATCCCGAGCTGCAATCGAGGGATGTAAATATGTGATAGAGGGCTTTTTTTATTACCTTCCATGTTGTGTACATAATTTTATGTCTACACTAGGCCAGAAAGCAGCTTTTCCCTTACGCGTAGCGTGCGGTAACAGCCACTCTATAGCCAGGTGTGGCATAAATTAATATTTCAATAACATCAACAAATGGTGATTTGGCCTCGCTATTACATCTTTACTAATGACAGAAAATTATGATTTTACAGCTCGGAAACCCGTTTCGTGCTATTGCTAATTTATGATCTTCAAGTTTCTATTCTAATGAATTCATTGATATTGTTAGTTTATTTTTGTGATTTTTAGATATGAACCTGTTTTCTAAATATATCATCGGTCAGTCACTACTCACTAAAATGTCATTTTAAGAAATAAATAAAATACAGATAAATGTGTAAAGATACCAAATAAATGAAAATTATATTTTTATGTTGACATATGATTTAACCTTGTGGCTGCACATATTCTCGACGGCCTGGTAGAGCTCCTCCAAGGAGTACGCGATGGCTGTGGAGGTCTGGATGGCCACCACGGCCTCCCGCAGCTTGCTCCATGTCGTCTCCTGGTAGTTCTCCGGCAACTTCGGCTTGCCTGCAACAACGCACCACTTACAACCAAACGTCAGAGGTTATAGAACGACTCCAAAGAGTAAACACACACTTTTGAAATTCTTGATTATCAGTTTCTTCGTTGTCGCGCCCGGCTTCGACTGCATAGACGGCGACGTTGTCTTAACGGCCCCATTGGAGTTGGTAGTTAACATAGAAAAGTTCGATTTCTTTTCACTAGCACTCATTTCGTCTGTTTTAGGTCTATCACCACACTCGCTATTATGTGTACGTTTTCTACCCTGGTTTCCACCTTCTACCAAAACTGTTGTTTTAGCTGATTGCGACATAAAGCATGATAAGGCCGCAGCCACAACACTATTTTAGTACGCTTAATGATAATTATCTACAAAATACAAATAAAAATAGAAGCATTCAGTCAATCGTTTACTACAATCACCACCATTACGATGTGATTACGATAAGTTCCTTTTGTATTCGAGAGAGGTCGCGACCACAGAAATGTGGTCGCTGGTCGCGACTTATCCAGAAAAGGTATTGCTACGATTGATTTTGCGTTCCGTTCTACGATGCTAGTAAGCCTATGAGCGAGTCTTTGAAAATATTGTTTCGTTACCGAATCTACTATAGATTTATTTATTTAGATTTAAGAGAACACTGAATAAAATACTGGATATATTACGTTTAATTAATCTTAAACTCAAAACTCTTAAAAGTTCTAATATTGTTGTACGAATGTTTTGCAATTAAAGCAGTTATACAGTAACCTAAGAACGTGGAAATACCCAACGTCAAAAATTTGTTTTACTCTTTATTCAAATACTTGGATTTTAAGCTATAGAAAAAAATGGTGTGATTAGGTCACACTTTAAAATGATATGACATTAAATATAAAAATAGCGGTGATTGATCAATGATGGATCAATTACGTATTTATTGTAAAATTACAGTGAAGTAAACAAATTTGCACGAACACAAAGTGCAATATTGATAAAGGTAATTGAATATAAGTATTGCAAAATATTCTTCACTAAATAACTACGAGTATAGTTTGGTTGCGGCAGTGCTTTGAAATACCAATAGTAATGATATCACAAGTCTCTCTCTGCCTTCTCTCTGCTATGGTCTTTTCGACGTAGTTTGTTGTTGATCTCATCTATTAACTTCACTATCTTACTCGTGCTGTCCTGATGAACTGAAAAAAACATAATAGTTAGGTATGGGAGAATATTTTGGTAAAATCGAGTTACTTACTTACATAAACCCTATTTTCTCAACACCTACTCCCATTGTGTTATGGTTTTCACTGTTTTCAGTCAGTTTATCAGGGCAGCCAGCATGGTAGTGTAGCGCCCACACAGCTCCGGAAGTCGCCGGAAGTCAATCGAGAAAAAAGTTCCATTCGTAGTGGTAGTCTTTAGGTCTCCATACGACTCCAGTCCGTGACGCAGACTCGGTGCAAGTTCTCTGTACAGTGTGTAAATAGGTACCTAATAATAAACGTAATAACGCAGGGCAGCTTGTGGCATGCTGTTGGGGAGTAGCGACCCCACGTACCCCCAGAGTGGACTCGCGAGAGCTATATGCTCCAGGCGTGGAAGTGTTAAAGGGCATAACGCCGCGAGTACCCTCGGAGAAAGAGCAGCACACCTCTCGACACCCTGCAGCCCTCGACACCGGTGTTGCCCCAAGGCCATTGATCATAATGTCGCTATTTAACAGGGGCCCATCATCGGAGGGCAAGTCACGGTCTGTCAGTGCCGTGAAACCCATGAGACACTTTTCCTGACAGGCACCGTCATGTCTCAGTCTATAGTCCATTCAGTCCATATTTGCACCATCTAGCCCAGTAGAGTTAGATTCCATCAATCAACAATCGTGCTTGCATCTGGCGGGGGCTGTCTCTGCGTGCGTCCCATGACACGGGCCGGGACAGCATCCGCTGGGTGTACACTTTGCCTTTCATTAAATTGTCGAAAGGGCCTCTGCGCGTTGGCTTCGGCTCCCAAACGTTCGGGACACCATTGTCCCGTGAACGGGTAAAACGTAGAGGAAAATATTATTCCATGCATAATTTTACTCACAATTTTTTCACGTAGGTATACTACGGTTCGAAAGTACTAACGATTCTGAGCTAGAAAAACCTCAAAAGTCCATATTCTGTAAAGAAAAGTAGGTAGCTACCTCGGGATTTTATTTAAAAAAAACGCCCACATGTTTTTCCCGCCAAGCATTAATGCATTGAATTGTTGTCTATAATGGAGAACAAGCAACATCTTAGTATTCTTAGTACTCAAGGTGCATTGCAAGTTTCTCCTACTACATGATTTTTTTTGACCCGGAGAAAGACATGAAACGATCCATACTGGAGCATTCTCACGCATTCAACTTTGCTTGTAGTGCGTTCGTAAACGGCGAGCACACATTCAAGCGCGCGATGTACCTTTTGTAGGATGAAAAATTACTGTGACTGTGACCATGGGCTGCATGATTAGGATTCTACGACTAGACAATCCAGGGGTGAATTTGAGCATTTCAAATTTTTTTTTTATTGCGCGATTTTGTGCCAATTTTATGTAATTTCTACTTAGAATTAGAATCACGGGCCCTCGGAACCCCTCAACCCCCTCCCCCCTTATATACGTTCATGACTACATGTACCGTAGAAGAATAGCGAACGCTCAATCAGTCTTAACTCCAGAATTTCCATTATAAAACTTTGGTAATTAATTTGAATTAAACGTAACGAATTTCATCAGAAGCTATTGTTTGAGTTACAGACAATTAAGACAATTTAACGTTAATGTTTCCTTTTTCTAAGCCGATATCCTAACACGAACCTTTTTTTTGACCCCGGGAAATGCATGAAACTGCATACCACTACGTAACCTAAGGCCATCGGGGGTGACAGTCAGATGTTACGTATTGGTTATGTGGGGCTCTCCGCTCCTGAAGGGATTGGCCTACCCACTAAAACCCAAGGATGCTACCGACCTGTGCCTTCACGGTGATGGAATGGGAATCTACTGACGCCACGCCATCACCAGCACCTTCGCCCTAGGGCGAACCCTCTCCGAAAAAGGCACACTGTAACATGGCCAGCGTGCCTTCCCTCACCAGCTCCCCCCCGACCAAATGGTCGTCCCCCGGGGAAGCAGGGACCGACACACGGTGTCCCGGTCCCTCCCTCGCCGCCACGGGAGGACAAACGCCCCTGCCCCGCAGCCGTCCACGGGAGGACAAACGCCCCTACCCCGCAGACACTCGCCCGTCCGTTCCTGACCGTCGCCAGCCCTCGTTGCCGGGGAAAGTCAGGTTTACGGACCGCGGTAGGTCAGTCCTCTACATCCCGCTCCCAACAGTCGTGGCCCTCGTTGCCATCGAAGTCGGGTTTACGGGACACAGAGGACTAGTCCACCGCCACCACGCAGCGGCACAGGTCACCCGTCTGGTGCCTACCCGCAGTGCCCCCCAAAAGGAGACGTCGGAGAGATGCTCCCGTGCCCGACGCTCCGCCCTCGCGTGCCGCACCTGGAGAGTCCTTTAGCAGAGGAAACCCGGTGCGGGATCCCCCCAACCCCCCCTGACAGGCTCATTCGCAGCATCGGCAAGTGATCAATTAGGGGCCCCTAAGAAATCACTTGCCGTTGCTCCCGGGGTGCACCGGCCAAGACGCTTCCCTTTCCTGCGGATCAACCGGATCAATAAGAATGAGAAGAATCCAGACACTCTGGGAGGTTTCCTGTCTAGCACCCCATCCTAACACGTACCTACAGTTTAGTCCTTAGGGAGCGTTTCTTGAGTATGGCGACAGCTATAGAACATGGAGGGGGGCGTCATATCTGGTAAGGTAATCTTGCACCGATCGCCGAAAAGGCTAACTTTTGGTACAATGGTCCTACCAGTAGGAGCATAAGGACATATTGGTCCTCTTGCTCCTATCAGTAGGAGAACCGAGTAGGAGCAAGTGGAAACTGGGGTTCTTAGCTGTATAATTTTAATTATGAACCACCCTGCTTACAAAACATCACGAGAATCGGTTGAGAAATGCGATCTATAGAGGAGAACAGCCAGACGGACATACGAAAGCATCTTCGCCCGAGCTTGCTCGGTCAATAAATTCGGAGCTCCTAGGTTACCTCCGCAGGTCCAATGCTATGCCATGGTCCAAAAGTTGGTAATTTCCCTTAAAGTATCGTTTTTTTGAGAACGATAAGACGTGCTAATAAGGCCATGGTGCATCGCCTCACCTTAGATTAGTTCCGAATTTCTGATTCCTCTATCGTAAAAGGTTAGCCTTTTCGGCAATCGTTGCCAGATATGTCACGCCTTCCTGATTTATTAATACAAAGATTAGGAACCTACAGTTGGTCAACGCAAAGCCCGTACATCGGCAGACAGATGGAGCAGCCTATGATAATAAGTGCGCTGTTAGGTATGTCCCAAATTGCTAAACACGGCGATGAATGTAAATTCGTACCCGCGTCTCGCCCTGTGATCCTCGTACGATTGTCTGTTTTACTTAATGTCTCCGTCCGGCTGTAGGTATGTTCCTTAGACTGTGGTCGATACTTTCGTATCAAGTTTTTTCCCGAAATGCTTATCGGATTTGATCCGGGGAAGCCTCATGAAATTATCCTTCGGGAAATCAGGCGACCACTGGCGTAAATGGCTCGGCTAATGGGCCATCTCGTTAATGGTAACGACTATTAGGAATCGCCGCGCCGGCTCTCACAGATTTTAGTCCTTTTATTAGAGCAAGTCATTAAAACTAACTATCCTACCATCCTAACATTATTGATAAAAGCTAACGCGAGCAAATGTTTCTTTAGCGTAATCGAAAATGCTATTCACATCGAGCGTGTCATATGCAAATGAAAAATAACTCGCTAACCTAAAACGTATGAGTAATAATGGTTATCCAATTAACGGGCTATTGTGATATGATACACGAGTTGGTGATTTGATTACACCCCTGCAGCCGTGCCTGCAGGTCCGTGTAACAAGTGGAGCCCCCGCCATTCAACTCATTCATTCAGGCTCACTCCGAAACCGGTCGCCGCGGCGTGAGGGCGTCCGTTACTCGCCCACACTCGCGTTGCGTTTGCGCGAAATTTCGAATATCATAAACACGTAGCGTTCATTTTTTAACTTTTTAGCGGCAGTGGTTTTTTAATTATTTGTCTTCTTAATTCGGATACTCGCTTGTGATAAATGAGAAATACCTGATTATATTTTTGTGTAGTGACTTTCGGTTTTAAAAGTGGATATATTAATGACTAAAATGGGTGAGCAAGCGTTGAATATGCCGGATGAAAGTATAGAACAGCATATTGTCACGTTGTTCGAGAAGTTGGAGGGTTTGCGTAGAGATGGGAACGAGGGACTGGCTGGTAGGGTCCCGGCGCGGTTGGAAGTGCGGACTCTGTCCTTGTGGAAGGCCGTGGTGGCGGAGTGTGCGGCTTCGTTCCTGTATGTGTTCATAGTGTGTGGGGCAGCGGGAGGTGCTGGGGTTGGGGCTTCGGCCTCTGCAGTCCTCCTGTCCACGGCTTTGGCCTCGGGATGTGCTATTGCCACGCTGACTCTATGCTTCGTAAACATTTCTGGTAAGACATAGATATCCTTAAGTTGTGATTATGACAAAAATAGTGTGATTGATGAAGTTGTGTCGTCTGCGTGTCGCGTTGCTACTGCGTTGCCACAATTAGCGCCACAGCATTACTTTATACAGCCTTTAGTGCCTTAGGTTGTATCTCGAAGTACAGAAAATCGAATTCTGAAATAAATGTAGAGCTTACTCCAGTTGCGTGGGAAGCAAATCCAAGTGACATCTCGTAACTTTTTATATACAGCCATTGATTTACGCAGCTAAATTAATTTTAGCTTTAACCATCTTACCAAAATTATAAGGTCTACAAACATAAGACCGACAATTGCATACCTAAGTAATCTATCTACTACAAAAGTCATAAAAATTCTGCACAAAAACAAGAATGCGAATCACATTATGTTCCTACAAATTCCCAAGTAGATACCTCTATAAACGGGGAACTTGTGTATTGTCACCTGCCTACCTGGGCTCCTTAGCTGTCTTTCATGACAAAACATCACAATTTGCGTCCCACGCGACTGCAGCTGAAAGGTCACGCTGCGCAGTGCAAATCCCACGCATTATGCTCCCGCGGGGTCTTTGTCAACGTCTATTTTATATTTAAAAAAAGCCTTAGTAACATTTATCTTTAAACCAAAGCTTGTAATACCTTAATTAATATAAAAGCGAGCTTTTGCTCATTAATAAGTACCGAGCTCTTTACTCCGTGGGAGCTATTAAAAATAGACTCGCCCTTACCTTTCCGAGCCTGCACTGAGAAAGGCTCGCAAAAAAACCCGACCACGTGCACATACCTGCGTCTTTTTTTTCAAATTGGTGCAAGGTGCGACGCATTCGGCCGGTCTATTCAGCCAACCAGTAACAAAAAGGTTGTAACTACCTATAAACTCTGTGCATAGTTGTATATTTGTTGCGTTATCACTTTTGGACGGCTGTAGGGTTGTCTAGAGGCCAATTAAAGCCGCCATCATGTTATTTATTCCCACTCCAGCGCTATCGGATGAGTTACCGCTCGTACCGTGCAGATGTTCACAATTATCCCGCTTTTTTACAAGGGTCGCGACGGCTGGCGAAAGTGCTCTAAATACGTATGCAATTTTCAAACTTATTCCTAGGGTGTAAGATTCAATATATCATTATAATGTAAGTGTGTATTTTTATGAATCACTTCTCATGTGTGCCGTAGGGCAAACTTTTCTGTGGTTTAAGATCCCGCTAGTCCCATCCCAAGTTAGTAATCTAACACAATAGGTATAACAAACTCAAGAGTTTGGTTTGGCAAATTAATATTCCTCTCGGAATGAAATAGAATTTGTGTAATCTGAAGTAAGGATTACGATGAGTTCTGGTCGTAAATTTAAATGAATTCGGTTGCCGTTTGTTTAATATTAAACAGGTACCTATTGTGTAGGCACGTTGTTGTCCGAGTTACAAGGGAAAGGAAATTCGTTGAGTTTCTTATACTTAGTATATTTTTCATAATATTAATGTTAGTTTGCGTTGTCTTCTTTCCACAATAATTAATTCTTCCTTTAGTCTACTCATATTCGACTGAACGGCTTCAGCAATATTGTTTGTACTTTTACCTACTATTGTTAGTACTGAAAATTTAATCTGGGTACTGAAAACGGAATCAAAATGAAACTACATACATATTTTATTTCCGAGGCAATATTATTTTATTTACGCGTAAGAATACTTTACTTCGCCGCACTACTCTCGTACAAAGACAAGTACCTAAATAGATGTAGATACCTATACATACATATCTATTTATCGAAATCCGATGGATGCTTTACAATGATGTAGGTAATCCGACCAATTTTATATCGAAAAGTGACCAATTTTGGTTTTTCCTCCTCCAACTCTTTTAAGAAGGATAAAAGACGCTTGAGAAGTTGTTCCATTCCACTCGACCCGAGTTTTCTTTCAAGTCTCAACAACTCCAATCGGACTGCGCCCATTTCCTTTTAAAAAGTGCGTTTTTAAGCTCAATAGGAAGTAATTTTCTCTACCAACTTATTTATGTAAAGATTTATACAAATCCGGATCTAATTAGCAAAGAGAAAGCGGCAATAGGAAAGCAGTAAATAAGAGCATTCACTTTAATTAAATCGGAAGGTCAGCGCTTACCATATTTCACCATTTTGCGCTTTCTTTCCGCGTACAATCCAGAGCATCCCTTTATTGATGGGGCAATAAATAACAATGAAACCCAACGAACTATACCTTAACCAATATCCCCATAAGTTTGTTTTCCATGTCCCCCGCAAACCATAAAATAACTCTTTACATAAAAGTGAGTTATTATATTTGATAGGGCACGACACGTGTTGCACCCTTCCCCTTTAAGTTTTAATGGCGGACAATGACATTTTAAATGATATCATATGACAATGCCGTGGAGACTGACAATGTAGGCTAATTCTCGCCTCTCGAAATGTTCGCGATTCCGTGATGAATTTATACGCTCCGCGCCCTAATTTTCACTAATGGGAGTGGACATCCCTATTTTAAGGCTCTTATCTGTAACATTTATGAATCCACATTTCATTCGACGATACAGAGCGATTCAATCGGCGCTTTCATCTGATCGTCGCTCTAGTTTGTTCAACCTTTGTGGTGCATTTTAATCAAGCCCTTTGAGGTTGTATAGTTTTAATATTTTGTCCGTTAATTTGAAAGGTTTCATTGAGCGACAGGAAGTGGTCGGTACCTGCTCGACGATTCAATATGCCGTTTTCTTTGTAAGCTTTTGCTTGTCACGATCTCTTCCTTATACAATATAAAAAGGAAAATACCCTTTATTGCGTTTTTGAATCGACTTCGTTTCGCCTCGTAGCTATTGTAAATATAATCAATAATAATGTATAGTAGTATAACGTGTTTATATTTTGTATAGGTAGTTTCACGAGAGTTGAGGCCACGCACACAACAACACTGTCATGTAATGACAGCGAGGTTTTGAAATTACTGTTCTTTTTTCGTACCGATAGCAAGTTCAACAGTGAATTGCAAGATAGACCGAAGAGTTTCTTTAAACTATAGCCTTGTGTTTATTTACTCACTCATTCACTTTTTTATGCGGTAGGTAGTATGCGGAATTTACGAGTTCAGTATTTTTGGTATGCTGAGTTAAATACTGTACATTTTAAATCTGCAGTTATTTAAACCGTTATTTTATTTGTATTCGGTTGCTACGACTACCACTCATCGTATTAAACAATTTAAACCACCCCGTGCGGCGCGACCGCGCGACCACGAACGCTGTAAAGTTACAAAACGTGGGGATGTAAAATTAAATATAGGTACGCGATTTATCCATTTTATTACAATGATACAATACAATATGCACACCAAACAATTAAAGAGAGCCTTAAATAAATAATATATTAAACAAGTCGATAGCATCAGTAGATCCTCAGATATCTTGCTGTGACAGACAGACAGAGTCGCACCATAAGGGTTCCTTTTTTACCATTTTGGTACGGAACCCTAATAAAAACTAATGGTAGACAACAGGCGGTCTTATCGCTAGGAAGCTATCTCTTCAGACAACATTATGCATTTATTTTATCGATCTCATATCGTCATACATATTTCTGTCTTTCTGAACCCCCCCTTATTTCTCGAAACTCAACGTAGGTACAACTACGTGTAGCTCGCTATCAAAGGCTTTATTGAAAACAGTCAAAATCCGAACCTTGTTACCTTTCACAGATTGCGTATGAATAGCTGTATCTTTTTTCCATTTGTGTAAAGCAATTCTTTCCTATACTATTCCCGTCACATTCCGCCCCCATTAAAACATTTTATATTCATGAAAGGACGTAAATCAAGTTCTATTTCTATTAAAATAAGCCATTTTATGTGCAGCTATAGTCTAGCCCATTTGTGATTCAGATCGTAATACGCCGGCTCTATTATATTTACCTAGCTACCTTTTACCTGCGAACATTATAAAAACACCTACGACACACAATTACTATGCTGATTGCTGACCCAAGTTTCAAACGGGTAAAATTTAGTGCGTTTTACGGAATCTAAACAAAAATCCTGTTTTTGCCAACTTATAACCCCAAAGTAAAAAAATAATAATTTTAAATGCTCATTGAATGTAGGTATAGAGTTTAGAGTAAGAATACCTCTCTTTTTAGGGTTCCGTAGCCAAAATGGAACCCTTATAGTTTCGTCATGTCCGTCCGTCTGTCTGTCTGTCTGTCCGTATGTCACAGGCATTTTACTCAAAAACTACATGATGGATATTGATGAAATTTGGAATATAGGTGTCTTCTATGAGGCGCAACTTAGTTTGGTATATAAATAATTAAAATAAATATTTTTAGGGGGGGCACTCCATACATGTTAAAGACAGTAACATTTTTTTTTCAGCAAATATCAACGTGTGGTACATAATTCGACAGCTCTTTAAAAAACACTATAAGGTTCCTAAGTAATGTTTTTGATTAAGTGAATGTATTTGGAAATAATCGCTCCGAAAGTTGTGTAAATTGTGTCCCTCCCCCTCTATTTTCTAAACCGTGCGTCCGAAAAATATGAAAAAAATCACGAAGGTAACGCTTAATTAATACTTTCAACGAAAATTATTTTCAACAAGATCGAATGTACCGTTTTTGAGTTATTGCCGATAAACTGCGCTTCTCAACAAAAGGACGTAATTGCTATGAAGATACGCTCTTTTGTTGTTGTACTTTTTTTACATCGTATTTTTTACCTTATAGTTACGGCTATGGAACCCTACACTGAGCATGGTCCGACATGCTCTTAGCCAGTTATTTTAAACAAGCTTTGTAATGAAAAGTACAGATAAAGAAATATACTAAGTAGCTCAAATTCTCCTACACAGGCGTTTGCTATCAAGTAGTTCCAATCCACTGCATCCCGGCTGCATCATCAGGGCAGCCCGATGGTGCCATACTATTGCATTGTCATCAAACTTACAAGTTTGCAAAATTTCGCCTGAAGCGGATATTAGCAACTGGTTAAGAAATGCTTTGCAAGTGTTGAAGTAGCAAACTTAGATACAATTTCAAGATAAAAAAGCATGTTAAAACCACAAAAGTGGAGATTCAGGAGACACTTAATTGAAAACATAAACGCTCGCAGTTTTCGCAATACAGTTTAACGTTTTGTTGCAGCTTATACCTAAACCCAGTGAAAATTCAGCACATGTTTGGGAAGTTAGCATATCTCCCGTATTCCCGAAAGTCCAGGTCATTTGTGATTCAGATCGTCGCTCGACCCTATTATAGTAAGTACCTAGCCTTATACCTGCGACACAAAATGCGCGAGCATCGAGTCTGGGTCACATTCTTGTATTCATGGATATTATTGTGTCTGTTTTTCCTTTACTACGCTCATGTAGCTCGGATGCAGGGTTGCCATAGGTCAGGATTTCTGAGATAACGCTTTTCTCAAAGTTTTAAGTTAGATGTAATGTATTAAAGAAATCTAATGTATTTATGTCATATAGTTAGAACATCCCACTAATAATATTATAAATGCGAAAGTTTGTGAAGATGTTTGGATGTTTGGATATTTGGATGTTTCGATGTTTGTTACCTTATAACGGGGTAACAACTGGGTGGACCAAGCTGAAATTTGGCATGCAACTAGATCAAGTCCTGGATTGAAACATAGGATACATTATATCCCGGTAAAGAGTTCCTTTGGGACAATAACGGGAACAACGCGGGCTAAGCCGCGGGAAAATGCTAGTTTCATATATTTCTAAAGAGAAACTGCTGAGTTTTGTTCCGGCGGCTTCTTCTCGCCAGGTCATTACCGAAGTGCCAAAAAAATAGAATCAGACATGTAAAAGAGCCCTTGACAGACCCTTAGGGCGCGGACCCATGTCCACGGCACGACGCCGTACGCCGTGAAACGGCACCGCGCTCGCCATAGGTACAGTTTCTATGGCGCGCGCCGCGCCACGTCACCGCGCACGGCGCCGTGCCGTGGACATGTGCCCAGACCCCAGAGCCTTACTTGCAGAAATAAATGATTTTTATTTCATTGTGGAACCGTTGTTTCGATGCGTGTCAGGATTTATTCAGCACTTTAATTTTTAAATACGGCAGCCCTACTCATGTAAAGGTCTGTCCATTGGAGGACTAAATAAGTCGGAATCTTTAGCTTCGTAGGCGGTGTAAATGTAAATCCCGGGGCTCAAATCCTGGTCACAGCAAATATTTTTGTGATGAGCACGAGTATTTGTTCCTAAACTATGATTTTTTTCTACGAGTAGGCATCTATTTCTACGAGTAGGTATGTATATATCTATATCAGCATAGTTAAGTATGTATCGTCCTCTAGCTCTCATAGTATGTACAAGTATTGCTTAGTTTAGGATTCGATCGATTTGTGTAACATCTTCCCCAATATTTAAAATGATCAAATTTATCTGTGGATCTGTGTATAGGTACTCTAGACCTGTTAAAATGAGTATAACCATTATCGTTTTATGTGACTTAGGTACCTACTTGAATGATTAAGGGTTCAGTTTATCCCCTTGAGGTAGGTCAAGCCTGAAAATCCTTAAAGTTTTCTCCAACTGGATTTGCGTCTGCATTTTACTGTCGAAGACTTCCTCAGTCATTTTGGTGTATCGGATTAGGAAATGTATCGAGATGCTAAAATAAGGCTGCTTTTATAGTTTTTTTACTAGCAGTGTATCAAGATTGATTTATTTCACACTGCATCAACTATTTGACGATATGTTTGTTAGAGAATATCGTATCATTTGGTTTGGTGTGAAGTCCGCCATTCATTAGTCTACATGCCATGCCATAAAATTGAGTTTGTTTAAATAAGTAAATGTACGTGAAATTTTACAAACCAAAATAAATGGCTTACTTACCTCGCTAGTATCCTCTAGACAATACCCCGCTAGACAACTGCATCTTTCTAGCTAGATTAGAGTATTCGGCCTTGAGAAAAGAAAGAGGAAATTGCATTTCTTGTTAGCATTCTTAGTGATTGTTTAAATGGTTTATAACCGACGTTGACTCGTTAAGCCAAAGGTTCGATGGTATGGTATAATACCTAGTCTGGATCATGACTGAAAGCAATTTAATATTCTTCAGTGTTCTGATGCTACATCAAAGTTCCAATATACCTATTCAATGAAGCGAAAAGATGGTTTCCTTTTACAAGCGCTTTACCCCATGAGAATAAATGTTAAATGTATCAAAGCAAACGTTCGTAGTTTATTTCTAGTGTATGATAGAGGTGTGCGCCGATGGCTAAATCGTCGGCGGCGGCCGCCGGTCAAAAATTGACCGGCGGCGGCGGCGTAATCGGCGTGATCGGCGTGGTAAACAAATTATGCATATTACAGTACATTTTTACACATATAGTGAAACGGTCGGGCTATATGAGTATCATTCGGTCGTTTCAAATAGTAAGAAAAATTACCACGGGTCTTTGTTTTAAAAGCAGTAGTTCCATAAAATGGCCAAGTCATACTTATTGTATTGACCGAGATATAGGGTTTAATTGAGTTAGCGCCTTAAGCTTGTCTTTATGAGATCTGATAACTTTGTCACTGTTAAAATGAAAGTAGCAGTATTTTTTGGCTACCCATTTTATATTCAATGTTTTTGGTGGAATTGCAATTTTGCATCGTGCTCCGCATTGCTGAGGGTCCTGAAATTCCCGTGACTTCCGCTTCTTTCTGACGGTGTCTCAGCGTCTGTATCTGTTCTTGGCATCGTGTAGTGCATCTGCGGCCTAAAGGTTGTTTGCCATAAATCTTGCCAATAACGATAAGTTGTTCAAGATTGTGGCCTTCTTTCATGGCTATGTGACCGAAAAACTCTAGTATTCTGCGTAGATAGATGGTTGATGATCTGATCTTGATGTTCAATTTAGTAATATAGATGCATTTGTGCGAAAAGCTGTCCAAGAATTACAAAAAAATTGAAGCATTTTCCTCCAGCACCACATCTCGAAAGCATCAATGCGATCACGGTCAGCCTTTGTCAGAGTCCAAGTCTCAGCTCCGTAGCTGAATATGGAGAAGACTAGGGACTAAATTAGTTTTAGTTTAGCGTGAGATGTTGCAATTCTTTTATATATCTTGCAGCAGGGACATTGCACTTTTGGCCATTCCTATGCGCCTTCTAATTTCCACTTCACAAGACCTGGTATTGCTGATGTTCGCGCCCAAGCCCAAGCACAAGAACACCGTGAGCTGTAGCTTCCTACTACGATCCACTACCTTAATCTTAGTTTTGCTGTAAATGATCTTAAGGCCCATTTCCAGACTGCTGAGCTTCATTCTGCGCAGCAAATAAATTTAAATTTGATTATGGTGTCACCAATAGTTACTTCTCTCTCCCAGTTTTCGCAGACTCTCCTGATTACGCACTCTCCATAGGTATTGAATAGTATGGGTGACAGAATGCATCCTTATCTGACGCCCATTCTGAAACTGAAAGGATCCGAATTTGTGTAGAACACTGCTTTAAGCAGCCTGCTATTGGCCATTCGTATGATGTGACCATACACCACAGTTGATGTTTCATTATGAGAGCCTCAACGCCAGGCATTTTGACGCAAAGTAAAACTTTCTTGTTTGGTGCTTGATCTTGACACTTAATGAGCAGAATAGATAACGGAGATCAAAGGAGTCTTGTGCTTTGTAGTAGCACCATGTTTCTGTAGTATATAGAAGAGTTAGGTTAAAATCAACTCATAATTTCAAGTTTACTCTGCCAAATACGCCGTCTAAGTTTTCCACAGGCTGCAACTGATTTGGTTTTATGGGAAACTATCTTGGATGTCAAAGTCACGTCGAAATTGACTTCCTATATACCTAAAATGCGGTTCTTCTTCTAGGCCTTATAATGGAGGGCTCCAAACTATTCCTGTGCCATAAAAAGCTGAAATCTGTTCTGTCGCTTCACTTCACTTCACTTACAAATATTATGAGCTATTATGATATCTCACTGTAAAAGTACCACCCCTTTTATAATTTATTGTGCTCTAATGTACAAGCAAAGGTAGTTTTTCCTCCAATAATAGAGAAGATAGATAAATTGGATCATGGCCATCACAGTATTAGTTCACGCCGATTTCACGCCGGTGGAATGATCGGCGGCGGCGGCGTGGTAAAAATGGCCGGCGGCGTACGCCGCGCCGGTCAGCGCACACCTCTAGTGTATGAGCATCTTTTGTATGCGCCACATTTAGTACAGCAAATACCTAGAGCAGTAAATGGTGGAACATTTCTTGATATTTCGTAATAAGATACTTCTTCGTATTTTATAATGATATATGTTGGCCTGCAGAGTCATAATAGTTTAAATGTTATGGCTAGGTACTGTTATTCATTACGTAAGCTAATTTTACACAACTTGTCTTTTTATGTTAAATAAATTTAATGCCGTATTTATTCGCGATTGCCTATAAGTCCGTACGTCCATTCTATAATTTGGGTACCGCCGGAGAACGTATTAAATACGCAACTCAGGAAGAGTTAGTAAACTGTATACTCCGTTTTTTTAGATGTGAAAATTTGGTAAACACAGTTGACATCTGTCAACTTGAGGTATTTTATCAGGTACATTGTGTGGCGACATTGTGCAATTAATTTCATTTGATAGGGAATACTTGATTTTTATGTGAGTTTGCAATTTACATAATTAACAAATGAAGAAAAAAACTCATTTCTTTTATTTTACTTACATTATTCTAAAAGCAAAAATCAGATTAATTTTTTGCTTATTATTTTAATCATTTGTAGAAATTTTGCACAATAAAATACCCAAAGAGGCAGAGGTTTGAAGCTATGGTCAGGTTTTTAAACGTTGTCGTTATGATCAGTTTTGCAACACAGTTGCGTATTTATAAAAAGTAGGTAATATATATCTTTCAGTGGCGTGGCGTTGAAGAAATCCTTGGGCAAGCCGGGCAGCTATCGCTTCAATTTTCTTTAGGAGCACTAGAATTAAGTAATCTGGCTAATTTTAGGCAAGCCGATGGGAATTGAGTTTGTAGGTGATTGATTGATCGTCGTATTTCCAAGAAACGCAGACACCCACAAAGGCATCCGATTGTTCTAATAAGAACATTTTTCTTATTGGATGTTGCAAGAAACACAGTGTCTTCAAGCAGCAGCAACACGATGTCCACGATGTCCTTGTCCGCGAGAAGAGGCGCAGCGCAGAGCGGAAACACGACGTTACACCTCGACGGCTGGAGCAGAAAAGGCTGAGCCGGGCCCGTGCGCGCTATTTTATTTCGGCGATCACGCGGCGACTCGCGCATGCGTAATGCGGCGCGAACATAGCCGCGTTCCACCAACGCCGGCGCACTTCGGAGTTCACGTCCCCCGCGCGTCTCACCCCGGAATCTATTCTCGCGTACCTATTAACTAATTGTGCCCTATTATTTTTATATATTAATCATGCTTTTTTGTAAATAAATTATGTTTTTACCTTCTGATCTGGAGTTTACTTACTACAATTACCTCAACCAACCAACCCTAAAGTGGTGACCCCGACAAAAGAAGAACCATCAAGAAGCAGTCACCATGCCAGACCAGCAAGAAGCTCCAGCACACCCCAGCAACATCCAACCGCAGCAACAACCGGCAGCTGCGCCCCAAGAAGTCTCCGGCATATCACTGTCGCTACGTGTACCACCGTTTTGGCGGGACCAGCCGTTACTCTGGTTCTGTAGCTTCGAAGCCGCGACTGCAGAACTCAAACGAAGCCAGGCCCAGCTCGCTCAAATGGTGATCGCCCAGCTCGACAAGCAAGATATTCAGAACATCTCTGATCTCATCTACTCGCCGCCGCAGAACGACTACTACAAGGCAATCAAGGACCGTCTAATCTCCCTATATGAAGAATCCAGCAGCGCCCAGGCGAAGAAACTACTATCGCAAGTCGAGTTAGGCGACCAGAAGCCGAGCCAACTCCTCCGGCGAATGCAGAACCTCAACCGAGAGAAGTTCCCCGAAAGCACAATACAGATGATGTGGCTCGATCATCTGCCTCCCCATATCCGCTCCGTGCTCACCGTCAGCGAAGCATTCAAAATCAAGACCACGCTTGATGACCTAGCCCTGCTCGCCGACAAAATGATGGAGGTATCGAACCCAACACATCACATCGCCGCCGTCGCGACGCTGCCCACCGTTCCTGCGTATCCACCGCAACCGCAGCCGCAGCCCATTCCACCACAACCCGCATTCGACAATCAACATTTAATTAACGAAATCCGAAGATTATCGCTGGAAGTCGCCGAGCTACGCACGCAACCCCGTTTTCAACGCAATAGTCGCCCATTCAACCGCTTCCGGTCATCGTCACGCTCAAGAAATTCGTCGCAAAATAGACCAAGCCGCAAGAACTCGCCCATGCCATACTGCTATTATCATCGGCGGTTCGGCATGGACGCAAAGAAATGTGAGCAACCCTGCAGCTTCAAACCCATCGCATCACCACCGTCGGAAAACTAACGTCAACGCTGGCAGCGGCGGATACCGGCGTTAACGAACCATCCCACCGCCTATTTGTCACGGACCGATCATCAAAACTCACCTTCTTGGTAGATACGGGTGCAAATATTTCCGTTCTACCGAGAGGAAAAGGCGCTCCTGAGCAACCACTGCCATTCCAACTTTACGCCGCTAACAACACCATCATACCTACGTACGGCGAGAAGACGCTCGACCTTGACCTCAATCTTCGACGCACGTTCAAGTGGAAATTCATCATCGCCGCAGTTTCCAAACCGATCCTGGGAGCCGATTTCTTGAAGCATCACAACATCACCGTTGACCTCAAAAATAGAAGATTAATCGATGGGAAGACGCAACTCATCTCAAATGCACAACTCTGTGCTACGGACACACCTACCGTTCGTAGCATAGACGTGCATCAAGCATACCACGGAATATTGGCAGATTTTCCCGGCATCACCCGACTAACCTCCATGAAGCTCAACCCCAAACATCCAGTCGAACATTTCATCGAGACAACAGGCCCTCCCCTCCACTGCAGGCCACGCCCCATAGCACCACATCGCTATGAACAAGTTCGAAAGGAGTTTCAAAATATGATCGACCAAGGCCTATGTCGACCCAGCAAGAGCCCGTGGTCGTCGCCGTTGCACGTCGTACCTAAAAAGTCAGGAGAGTTACGAGTGTGCGGCGACTACCGAAGACTCAACGCCATCACCGTACCAGACCGATACCCGATACCGCGCATCCGAGACTTCACTTACCAACTCGCCGGCAAGAAGATTTTCTCCACTCTCGACTTAAATCGCGCTTACCAACAAATCCCAGTCGCCGAACGAGACGTGGAGAAGACAGCAATCATCACGCCATTCGGGTTGTTCGAATTTCCTCGGATGGTCCCGGGACTGAAGACCAGCGGAAATACGTTTCAGCGCTTCATCCACGAGGTACTGAGAGAGCTCGACTTCGTATTTCCATTCGTCGACGACCTACTGGTAGCCTCAACAAACGAAGACGAACACCGAGCACATTTGCGCACAATATTACAACGCCTAGACGACTACGGCATTACCATCAACCCCGCCAAATGTGTTTTCGCCCAGTCAGCTGTCAAATTCCTCGGCTACCAAGTATCAGCCAGCGGTATCCAGCCACCTAAAGAAAAAGTTCAAGCAATCGTCGATTACCCACAACCACAAACTATCGAGGAGCTACGACGTTTCCTCGGAATGCTTAACTTTTACCGGGAACACATCAAAGACGCCGCCACCATACAAGCGCCGCTGAATACCTACCTGCACAATGTCAAGAAGCGCGACAGAACAAAAATCAACTGGACAGCTGAAGCAACGCAAGCATTCGAGGCGTGTAAAGACAGCATAAAAAACGCCGCTTTACTCGCACATCCCTCACACGACGCGGCACTTGCGATCTTCAGTGACGCCAGCGACAAGACAGCAGGAGCCGTACTCAGCCAATTCGTCAACAACTCGTGGCAACCACTCGGATATTATTCCAAGAAATTCACCGACGCCCAGACTCGCTACAGTACCTACGACCGCGAGTTAACCGCCATCTATATGGCAACGAAGTACTTCCGCAAGATGTTTGAAGGACGAGAAGTAATAATATACACGGACCAAAAACCTCTCACGTTTGCGTTTACGAAGACAAGTACCATCAACGAATCTCCGCGACGAACCCGACAACTGCTACATATCAGCGAGTTTACAACAGACATTCGTCACATCAAAGGATCGGAAAACGCAGCCGCCGACGCATTATCTCGCATTGAATCAATCGCATGCCCATCGCCGATTGATTACAAGCGACTTGCCGAAGCACAAGAACGAGACAGCAATATTACCCGATCACTCGCACAGCAAAACAACCTAAGTATGAAGAAAATAACTTTACCTGGAACCGACACCGAACTTCTGTGCGAAACTTCAACTTCACAATTACGCCCATACCTACCCGAAGATTACCGTCGCACCGCATTCAACGCAGTACACAACGTAAGCCATCCTGGTATCAACACAACTCGAAAACTCGTCGCGCAGCGTTACTTCTGGCCCGCGATGAACGCGGATATCGGCAAGTGGGCGAAAACATGCCTACAATGTCAGCGTGCGAAGATACTACGGCACACGTCAAGCCCCTTATCTTCGTTCCCGCCAAGCAACCGATTCGAAAATGTCCATTGCGATTTGGTCGGACCGCTCCCCACTACCGCCGACGGACATCGATACCTACTAACAATCATCGATCGCGCAACAAGATGGCCCGAGGCGCACCCACTACGAGAAATCACCGCCGAAGACGTCGCGAAAGGCGTTTACGACGTTTGGATTTCCCGCTTCGGTTGCCCTGCTACTATCTCTACGGACCAGGGAAGACAGTTCGAAAGCCGAGTATTTGCATCCCTTTCGCACTTACTCGGCATCGAACGAATCCGGACAACTCCGTACCATCCACAATCTAATGGTGCAATCGAGCGCTGGCACCGGACACTCAAGGCCGCGCTAAAAGCGAAACTTCAAACCACACGAAGCTGGTTCGACCAATTACCGACAATTATGCTCGGTGTTCGCACCGCGCTCCGGAGCGACACCGGCGTAAGCGCCGCTCAGCTGACTTATGGCTGTAACGTCAGATTACCCGGCGATTTCTTCACACCGACACCCGCCGACGTCATCATGGACTCCAACTTCGTGGATCAGCTGAGAACAACAATCGAAGACCTGAAACCCGTACCTCAACAACCACATAGCAACAAAAAGGTCATATTCGTACACAACGACCTACACACCTGCGATCAAGTTTTTGTTCGAGTGGACGCTGTAAAGAAACCGCTACAAGCACCATACGACGGACCCTACAAAGTGCTGAAAAGAGACGGCAAGATATTCACGCTGCAACTACCTAATCGTCAGCTGAATATCTCGATCGACCGACTAAAACTCGCCTACGTAATCACCGACGACGAGCAAGCTACCTACAACAACAAAATACCTACAAGTGCATCGCCGAGCACAACTACAAACATACCTACCGCTACGACTCAAACATCAACTCCGACCTACGCATCAATAACATCAAGTTCCTGCAACAATAAAACATCCAGTTCCTGCAACAATAAAACATCAAGTTCCTGCAACAACGAAACATCAAGTTCCTGCAACAATGAAACATCAAGACCGAAACCCGAGAAAAATAACCAGCTGAAACAAACAGAAAGCCGACAGAACGACCAACAACAAAATACGACCCTGAAACAACAAACACCTACAAATTCAACGAAGACAACATCCCGCGGCCGCGCCGTTCGCCTGCCGGTACTAGAGGTGTGCGCTGACCGGCGCGGCGTACGCCGCCGGCCATTTTTACCACGCCGCCGCCGCCGATCATTCCACCGGCGTGAAATCGGCGTGAACTAATACTGTGATGGCCATGATCCAATTTATCTATCTTCTCTATTATTGGAGGAAAAACTACCTTTGCTTGTACATTAGAGCACAATAAATTATAAAAGGGGTGGTACTTTTACAGTGAGATATCATAATAGCTCATAATATTTGTAAGTGAAGTGAAGTGAAGCGACAGAACAGATTTCAGCTTTTTATGGCACAGGAATAGTTTGGAGCCCTCCATTATAAGGCCTAGAAGAAGAACCGCATTTTAGGTATATAGGAAGTCAATTTCGACGTGACTTTGACATCCAAGATAGTTTCCCATAAAACCAAATCAGTTGCAGCCTGTGGAAAACTTAGACGGCGTATTTGGCAGAGTAAACTTGAAATTATGAGTTGATTTTAACCTAACTCTTCTATATACTACAGAAACATGGTGCTACTACAAAGCACAAGACTCCTTTGATCTCCGTTATCTATTCTGCTCATTAAGTGTCAAGATCAAGCACCAAACAAGAAAGTTTTACTTTGCGTCAAAATGCCTGGCGTTGAGGCTCTCATAATGAAACATCAACTGTGGTGTATGGTCACATCATACGAATGGCCAATAGCAGGCTGCTTAAAGCAGTGTTCTACACAAATTCGGATCCTTTCAGTTTCAGAATGGGCGTCAGATAAGGATGCATTCTGTCACCCATACTATTCAATACCTATGGAGAGTGCGTAATCAGGAGAGTCTGCGAAAACTGGGAGAGAGAAGTAACTATTGGTGACACCATAATCAAATTTAAATTTATTTGCTGCGCAGAATGAAGCTCAGCAGTCTGGAAATGGGCCTTAAGATCATTTACAGCAAAACTAAGATTAAGGTAGTGGATCGTAGTAGGAAGCTACAGCTCACGGTGTTCTTGTGCTTGGGCTTGGGCGCGAACATCAGCAATACCAGGTCTTGTGAAGTGGAAATTAGAAGGCGCATAGGAATGGCCAAAAGTGCAATGTCCCTGCTGCAAGATATATAAAAGAATTGCAACATCTCACGCTAAACTAAAACTAATTTAGTCCCTAGTCTTCTCCATATTCAGCTACGGAGCTGAGACTTGGACTCTGACAAAGGCTGACCGTGATCGCATTGATGCTTTCGAGATGTGGTGCTGGAGGAAAATGCTTCAATTTTTTTGTAATTTTTGGACAGCTTTTCGCACAAATGCATCTATATTACTAAATTGAACATCAAGATCAGATCATCAACCATCTATCTACGCAGAATACTAGAGTTTTTCGGTCACATAGCCATGAAAGAAGGCCACAATCTTGAACAACTTATCGTTATTGGCAAGATTTATGGCAAACAACCTTTAGGCCGCAGATGCACTACACGATGCCAAGAACAGATACAGACGCTGAGACACCGTCAGAAAGAAGCGGAAGTCACGGGAATTTCAGGACCCTCAGCAATGCGGAGCACGATGCAAAATTGCAATTCCACCAAAAACATTGAATATAAAATGGGTAGCCAAAAAATACTGCTACTTTCATTTTAACAGTGACAAAGTTATCAGATCTCATAAAGACAAGCTTAAGGCGCTAACTCAATTAAACCCTATATCTCGGTCAATACAATAAGTATGACTTGGCCATTTTATGGAACTACTGCTTTTAAAACAAAGACCCGTGGTAATTTTTCTTACTATTTGAAACGACCGAATGATACTCATATAGCCCGACCGTTTCACTATATGTGTAAAAATGTACTGTAATATGCATAGTTTGTTTACCACGCCGATCACGCCGATTACGCCGCCGCCGCCGGTCAATTTTTGACCGGCGGCCGCCGCCGACGATTTAGCCATCGGCGCACACCTCTAGCCGGTACGCTACACTTGAGGGGGAACCCTGTAGGTGATTGATTGATCGTCGTATTTCCAAGAAACGCAGACACCCACAAAGGCATCCGATTGTTCTAATAAGAACATTTTTCTTATTGGATGTTGCAAGAAACACAGTGTCTTCAAGCAGCAGCAACACGATGTCCACGATGTCCTTGTCCGCGAGAAGAGGCGCAGCGCAGAGCGGAGACACGACGTTACACCTCGACGGCCGGAGCAGAAAAGGCTGAGCCGGGCCCGTGCGCGCTATTTTATTTCGGCGATCACGCGGCGACTCGCGCATGCGTAATGCGGCGCGAACATAGCCGCGTTCCACCAACGCCGGCGCACTTCGGAGTTCACGTCCCCCGCGCGTCTCACCCCGGAATCTATTCTCGCGTACCTATTAACTAATTGTGCCCTATTATTTTTATATATTAATCATGCTTTTTTGTAAATAAATTATGTTTTTACCTTCTGATCTGGAGTTTACTTACTACAATTACCTCAACCAACCAACCCTAAAAGTTCTATGGACGCCACGCCACTGATATCTTTAGAACTTTTCTGTTTTTGTATTTATTTTGTGATTTATCAAAGTAAAAAGTGTGTGTGTGTGTAATAAGCTGCGTTGCGCGCATAAGAATAATGAAATTAGAGCCACTTTATGAGCACGTATGTCGAAAAACTTTTATAAGTATAGGTACATTATATTACTATGCCTTGGCTTGGCCTACTAAGTGGGTACTTTAGGCTTATAACTAATGAATTAATATTGGACAAAGAAAACGACATAATAAATATCATTTACTTTTAAATTGTTCATTGATAATTACAAATGTTGACGACCACTGATTCTTTTGTTTACCAAATTTTCACATCTAAAAAAACGGAGTATAGGTGCGTCATGGAGTCATGGACCGTTGCTGGGTGATTTTGTATGACGCGCCTGGCGCGTCCCCGGCACTGAGTCGGTTAATAAGATTGACAATAGGTATAATTTAGTAATACTTTCCAGGTGCGCACATCAACCCCGCGGTGTCGGCGGCGCTGTGCGTGCGCCGGCGCGTGTCGCCGCTGCGCGCGCTGCTGTACGTGGCCGCGCAGTGCGGCGGGGCCATCGCGGGCGCAGCCGCCATCTTTGGGTGAGTCTTTCATTCAATAGGCTAATGCAGGGGTCTCCAAACTATTTTAGTAAAGGGCCACACAGGGGCGTACCTTTGAAAATCTAGCGCGGGCCACATGACATGGTCGACCACGGGCCGGACTAATGTCCAGGGCTAGTGTCCAGAAAAACTTTTACACAGTCTGACAGTTAGATTATCAAACATACTCACGTCGTCGAGAGTCAGAAACGTGGGAGGGACGAACCCGTACCCGACGCCTCACCCACCACGCAGCGGCACAGGACTCACATTAACTTGACCGCAGTGCCCCCCAAAAGAGACGCCGTAGCGCTCCGCCCTCGCCTGCAACACCTCACGTGCCGCACCGGGATTCCTCTGTTTAACAGAGGAAACCCGGTCCCTCCACTCTGCTCATCCACAGCGCCCTCTGCTAGTCAGAGGGACGCGCGGAGAGCCCCTCGCGGGCCGAAGCCCCCCTATTCCCCCCTGGTGTTTGGTTCGCGGTACCATGTTCTACCCCCACTCGATGACGGCCGGGGCATTCCCCTATCCACCACCCGGGGACGTGCCACGTCGGGGTACACCTCCCCGCCCACTCGGACAACCGAGCAGGTCCGTGGGCATATAAGTACCTAAGAATTCTCTTATATATAGGAATAATTAGCTTTTGTAAGGTCAGCATCGAATACGAGTAGTCTATTATAGCATCCAGGCGCCATATATATCGCAACACGTCTTTATTAGGTAAAGATGTGTGACGATATATATGGCATTTTGGACGCTACAGGCTATTTGTCGCTGACTGTACGTAGTGCTATTCTTATTCTGTGCCATTAGCACTAACTTAGCAGTCTCACGCGCCAGATTGCAGCACGATATAACTTCAATTGCCAGCTTAGCAGTTTCCGCGTGAAATGGCCGGCACCTGCAGCTGTTTTCTTTTGTATTTTACAACACTTGAAGCGTTTTAATGCTCATTTGAGCGCCCATTACCTTAATGTTTATTATGCGCTGCAATATTGCATTTCCAGTACGGTCAGCAAGTAACAACGCTACTAGACAAGCTAAAATGTTTTGAAGTGCTCCATCAAAAACGTAAAATTTACAGAGATATTTTTGAATTATATACTTAGGTCATTACTTTGTGTAAGATAGCTGATGGTTTTCTTGCTGTGGTTCTTAGATATATCTGAAGAAGATCTAGTTGACACATCCGATTATATAGGTTTTTTTTCAATTTGTAAGTTGCAGCTTGTTATTCAACAATTGCGTTATCTCTTTGAAATAATTAACCCCAGCAACACTCTTCATACATCCTTCATACACTATCAGTGTTGTCAGATCCTCTGTCATATTGAACAAACCTTTGCAATTTTAATTATCGTACCTATCTACCTCATAACTATGATGTAACCATTTAAATCCAGTTGTATAAACCGTTTAGTATTAGTATGAATTTATCTGAATGGATATTCCTATCTAAACCATCATAACAATAATTACCGCTTCGAAACATACCGATTACACTAATTTTAATACGTGTAATAACACCGCTATCATACTCGGTTTTAACTAAGTTTCATAATTCATGTATTCAGCAAGGTCGGCAATGACGCCGGATTACGGGCGACTACGTCAGCTTGCTCCCGTTAATTAAAGCTATTTTAGACTCGTGTTTCAGATAAATCCCTTTATGAATGCTTAGCTAATAGAATTATATAGCACCTCTGAACTAGACAAAGTTGAATTTTAATTACATTAGATTTTAATCACAAGGTTTTTACGTTAGGACAGGGGGGGGGGGGCTTAGCCAGCGACCAGAAAGAGCACGCATTATGCGATAGATAGAGACGATCGGATCCGGTGTTTTCCGTCCGGTGATCGGAGACGAACGTATTTAAGTTTTGTAAGAAAGAGAAACTTCTGTTCGTAGTACTATTACTTATTCTGTGGTTAGGGCCAAGTGGCTCATGCTGCCGTTACAGTCTAATACACGATTTTTTTATTTTGGAAACTCTTAGTAAAAAGTCGCGTCTTAGACTATGACGGCTGCATGGCCTTATGTAGATCAACATAGTAGTAAACGTGCACGACGAAGGTGCTGCCAACTGCCGCTAATCTAAGTCTTGTACCCTCTCATGCTGGGTCCACATTGACGGAAACGCCGTTAATTTATCGCGATGAAGGACGATTAACGTCAGTGTAGCTATGACTTACTATATTTGACATTGACTCTTAAAGAGATAGTTGGAATTGACAGCTTGATTTGACGGGAATGATAGTTTCCTTTATTGTCCGACCGTGTCTCTTTTGTCGTTTAGTGCTGCCACCTAGTTCGTGGTTGGATTGACTCCCTTCCTTGTGACTGCGGAGCCGAGTGCCAAACTGTCGAACACATTATACAGCATTGCCCACTTAGAGCTTACCCTGGGAATCCGGAGGACCTGCTCTCTCTGACAAACGACGCGGCTGAATGGCTACGAAACATGGATATCATTTTGTGACATTATTTTACTGTATACTTCGATTGTAATATTATTTTCTTTGTGATCTACAACTGCATGCTATACGCATAAATAAAACTATAGTTCGTGCACGTTCCCTATAGCACAGTCATTATTTTACCTGTACAAAATTGTCTGCAATTTTTTGCGTGGGAAATTGTGCTGGTTATAAAAGCTTAAGTACATAAAAAATCACCTGTCGCTACCCTACGAAACAAACACATAACAAATGAAACTTCAGTTTCTCTGTAGCGAAAACTCCCAAAGAAAAGCATGAAACATTTATGAAACCGTACCCTACAGTCAGAAAAGTTGAAAACCATTTCCTGAAACTCTAAACCTCATTCGTTTAAATCATTTTCCCGCATTGAAATTCAATGTCGAGATATTAAGTGATAACTGAGATTTCAGTGGAAAAGTGGCTTAAGTCCACGTAAGTCATTAAACGATTATGAACTAAGCTACATTTGCAATAGAAACGTATTCCGATCACATAAAGTTATGGATAGGTCAGTTTTTCACTGACAGTATGCTATGGTTCACTGAAACGTAATAGGGTCCTAATGTATTCAAGATGGCCGGAGTTATAACCACGGGTTGCATTTGCATCTACGTGATTCACTTCGAGATGAGATAAGCATACGTGGTATAATTGATTTCCTGAGTAATAAACCCCTAGGGTAGCTAGTAGCTAGAAGGGATTTGTCATTTTCTGCAGACATATGTGGTTATTATCCGTGATATATTAAGTGAAGTATTTTAATTTTTTGTTAGTAGCACCGCCCACAAGTAGGCTTTGCCCTAAGGGTTACTGGTGGAGAATGCCCTATGACATGAAGTTCGCCTTTTGTACGATAAGTTTTCTTTTGTGTAATGTAATGAAGTTTAAATAAATAAAATATATCCTATTTATTTATTTAAAATTAACAGCGCGAAGGCGATCGCCCGAAGACAGTATAAGTACATATGATATTGATATGTAACAAAGTCTTTGTATCGTACCAGGTCAAATGGCACACGGAAATGGCCTAAATTTTAAGACCAATAAAAAATATGATAGTATTAATAAAACAATTCACTATGCTCATATACTGAACCACATTTTTTTACTTTTCGTTTTTAATTGAGTTTGCCGCCTCGTTATATATTCCATAACAACTCTGCTGCGCAAATGATTGTGTCAGAAAACTAAGGAAATCCCGCCGAACTGGGGCGCTCGCTTCACTAGTTAAAAGTTGATACACGAGTTATGAATTGAAATAAAAATATCTGGAATAGCTTGCCGATGTTGTATAAGAACCTTTAGACGACAAGGAATAAAAGCAGTCAAGATAAGCGCCACAATCATAATGAACCAATGATAATCGTTTCTAAAAACCATGTTTTTAAATTAGAAACTCACTTTTCGCTCAAGTCAGGGTCGGCAACGTATATGCAGCTCCTTTGTTGTTGCATACCTATAATCTATATCCATGGGCGCTGGGCGGCGATGACCACTTACCGCTTACCGCTCACTTACCGCCCTGGTACTTGCCACTTATAACATAAAAAAGTGTACTGCACATCTTATTAAGAAACTAGCTGTTGCCCGCGACTTCGTCCGCGTGAAATTTGAATACCCATGTGGGCGGTTAAAGGTGCACATAGCTATTTTACCGCAGGCTAATAGTAGTACCGCTTTCTACATTACCAAAACCACGTAAAACTGGCCGTGCGCGAAGCAGTAACTAACTATCCTCTAAGAAGCAACCCCTTTTGTCCCCTTGGGGATGAGTTTCGAAAAACGGTGAATTCACGTTTCTTTTATTGAAGAAATGTGATAAGTCAGGAGAACGACTTTTTAAGAATGTGTGGATATATTTTCTTGGTTTTTAGTAAATAGGATTGTTATGTAACATTATACCTCTAACTGTAAGAACCATTCTCTATACAAACTTTAATACCTTAAATATGAATATCCAAAAAACACTTTTTTATTCTTTTTACGTTGTATATAAATAATGTACTCAGCATGTTTCAAGTTTCTAGGTTTAGCAGTTAATTAATCTGTCCAAATTCAAATTTTCCACCCCTATTTACCTCCATTTAATTGGGTATGAATTTTGAAAACCGGCAAAGTTACTTTCCTTGACATATAATGAAGGGTTTAGTCGCAGATCTCCTACTTTAAAAATCATGTCCCAAGTATAGAAATTTAAACTCCGACTTTAGTCCCTTAGAAAATGAATTTTGAAAAACTGTGGAATCACTTTTCTTTCAATTTAATAAACAGTCTATACATAAAGTTTCAAACCTTCCCATGCAAATATTCAACGCTTTTAAACCCCTCAAGGGAAATAAGAGTAAAATTTCTAGATCTATAAGTTTTTGTTCTGTCTTTCAAACTTTCAACCTCTATTTAATTCCAAAATTAGATGAATTTTGGAAAACGGTAATAATGGCTTTTCTTGGCTCATTATAAAAAGTCTATCTATGATGTCTTAGATCTCCTAATGTAAAAATCATATATACCCGATACAAACTTTCAAACCCTATTTAAGCTTTTCGGGGATGAATTCCAAAAGAAGGCGAAAACAATCTTCTTTTAAAACAAAGAAGAACTTAAACATGAAGTTTCATACCTCTTACTTAAAAAGATCGTAAAGTCCCGATACAATTTTTCAACCCCTATTTTAACCCGTTCGAGAGTGAATTTCGAAAAATTGTGAAATCGGTTTTCTTTTATTCTAATAAAGAGTCTAAACATGAAGTTTCAAAATTTTCTTAAAAAGATCGTAGAGTCCCGATACAAACTTTCAACTCCCATTTAAACCCCTAGAGAATGAATTTCAAAAAACGATGAAATTACTTTTCATTGTTCTAAATGAAGAATCTATACATGAAGTTTCAAATCTCTAACTTAAAAAGATCGTAGAGTCCCGATACCAACTTTCAACCCCCGCTTAAACCCTTGGAGGATGAATTTCGGAAAACGGTGAAAACACTTTTCTTTTATTGTAATGAAGAGTCTAAACATGATCGGTCAACCCTTTTACTTTAAAAATCGCAGACTCTACATACAAACTTTCAACCCCCATTTTAACCCCTTCAATTTCAAAAAACGGTGAAATCACTTTTCTTTCATTCTAATGAAGAATCTAAGCATAAAGTTTCAAAACTCTTACTTAAAAAAATCGTAGAATCCCGATACAAAATTTCAACCCCCATTTTAACCCTTCAGGGGATGAATTTCGAAAAACGGTGAAACTACTTTTCATTCATTCTAATGATGAATCTAAGCATGAAGTTTCAAACCTCTTACTTTAAAAATCGCAGACTCTCCATACAAACTTACAACCCCCATTTTAACCCCTCAGGGAATGAATATCAAAAAACGGTGAAATTACTTTTCTTTTATTCTAATGAAGAATCTAAATACGAAGTTTCAAACCTCTTACTTAAAAAATCGTAGGTTCTCCATACAAATTTTGAACCCCTATTTGAACCCCTTAGGGGATGAATTTCGAAAAATCCGTTCTTATCTCTCACCTACTTCATATGACCATTCTACTGTGAAAGTTTCAAGTTCTCGGCTTCAGTAGTTTTGGCTGTGCGTTGATGAGTCAGTCAGGACTTTGCCTTTTATATATATAGATAAAATCTTCATTAAAATTTTAAAATGCATATTTTGCAAAAGAAGACATATCGAGAACGATTTCACCGTGCGGCCCGGACCCCCCCCCCCCCCCGCTAGGGGGCCTGAGCCAGCGAACAGAAAGAGTACGCGTTATGTGATAGAGAGAGACGGTCGGATCCGGTGCGTTCCGTCCGGTGGTCGGACCCGAACGACAGTTTTTTTTACAGAGAAAGAGACTTATGTACGTAGAACTACTAGTAGGTATTACTTACTTATTCTGTGCGTGCGCGCAAGTTTTTCTGAACCCTAGTTGTAATGTCATGTTACAGTGAATTTAAGTAAGTTCACAGTGTTGCATAAGTAGGTACAATATACAATGAATTTCAGAGTGAGTCGCAAACGTAATACAATCGCTAGATGTGAGCGATACTCGTGTCCTAATTTACTTCGGCCCATCAACACCGGCCAAATTACTCGTAATTGGGAACTTGTTACGTCGAGGTCAGGATGCACGTTCACTTTACTAAGAGGAGTTATCTAATTCGTAACTCAGAGTCAGGTTGACATCATACGAGCATTCTATTGGCATAGAACTGAACTCTATTGCAAAATAAGCAGTCGCGGAAAACTCGTGGCGAGTTCGCCGCGAGCGACATTTGTATGGAACTTCGCTTCTAACTCGCCCGCTAGTGTGATAAGTACCTTACCCTCGCTCGGTTCAAAGCAAAATCTCATTCGTTCATAGGTATTTCAATTTGACGTCGATTCTGCCTCGCGTAAGTGTTTTAGATATCAACCGAGACGCTCGGGTAAACAGCTGACGTGTCGAGTTTGAGATCACTCCGAGATTGATTGAGTTGAGACGGCATCGACTTTGATGCTCAAATGTATTTTCGGGAAATTGTGAGCTGATGTGTACATTATCTTAATTACAATTTGGTGTAGGTTAGAACAATATGTTCGGGTTTCAGAACGTTTATTATCTCATTAGAAAATATTTTACACCTTCACTACATACCTACTTAAATTATGATATGCGTAAAGGTGTCAGTGATTATAGTTGTTCGGTTTTCGTTGCGTACGATCTACCTACTTAAAGGAAACAAAGCGATTGTTTGTAAACCCCAAACATATATACTAATATCGATACCTTTAGACTCAAAGGGCGTAAGCTCCATTAGAACCTACGGCGTTTACGTCCTTTGAGTCTAAAGGTATCGATATTACCATAATGTAAAAATTCGTTACAACCAGCTTGAAAGTTCAATCGATTATCAACTCTATATCCGCGAACCATACATTAAGAGTGCATTAATAGAAAAATGGCGTTCCAGCTGCCGTCGCACTTGTTTGAATATTTATCAGGTAGTAAGTCTCTATTTATGAAGCACGCTTCTCTTTTATGACGGACAATAATGAGGTACAAAACCCCGCAACAGTATTGTTTTCTTTAAGTAGATCGGACACAACGAAAACCGAACGACTTTTTTTTTACTGATTAAAGAAATAAGCTACCACCTACTTGGACTATGGGACCAAACTTACGACTCTAATAGCTTGTCGAATAGGGAATATGCATGAACTTTTTTTAACAGATTTCTTAACAAAATTTGAAAATACCGTAAAAAAGATGACATACAGTCAAAATAAAATTGAAATCGACCGAGAAATACGGAAGATATAAACATTTTAAAGCACTAATCAGACAGCGATTAGAGAGAGAGAGATCCGATATGGACTATGACGTCATAGTACACGGCCGCCATACAATCTCCATACTATATTCTGCTTTGCGAGAAAGAGATAGAGATAAATCTTTGTTGTGTTATATCTTGGTTATTTTTATAGTTATTCGAAAAATACTTTTTTCCTACTGTTTTTTATATGAATGAGGTTTTATTAAAGTAAATAAAAAATATCATGCATATTCCCTATTCCAAATAAGTTACGGAAGGAGTCGTTTAAGTCGTAGATTCATAAGTTACCTATTGTTCTATTTTGGTTGTAGATGAATGACTAGTCTTAAATCATACTTAGCAGAAAACCGTAAATCGATGAACGCCTCAAACGTACAAGGACGCTTAACGCAGCGTAAATTCTGTTGACTTTTTTGGGTTCCGTATCCAAAGGGTGTCAACGGAACCCTATTACTAAGGCTTCGCTCTCCGTCTGTCTGGCCGTCTCTCCGTCTGTCACAGACTCACAGGGCTGTATCTTTTGAACCGTAATAGGTAGAGACTAGACATTTTCACAGAATATGTATTTCTATTGCCGTTATAACAACAAATAATAAAACAAAATAAAATAAAAAATAAAAGAGGACCTTCTTTTAAGAGCCCCATGCAAGAAACGTGTTTTTTGTTATTTTTTGCTCGACAGTGATACGGAACCCTTCGTGTGCGCATTCGATTCGCACTTGGCCAGTTTTTAATTAGTAATTATTTTAAAACACTGAACAAACGTGTCTCTAAAAGCGTTGTATCTCCGTGGACTAGTTCAGTCATTTGCAAACGTTCCCACAATAAGCTACTAGTAATCCCATTGTCTGGGGGATGATTAGTACGAATTAAATGGCTTGTCGATGGTCAGCTTGGCTTGGCCATAGCAATATTAAAATCAGTATGATAATTATTTGATTATAAGAGAAAAATTGAAAAATTATATGTGTCGGGCAAAATTCGAACCTGCGTGTCCTACGGCTCTTCGGGTAAATACAGGCGCTCTACCAATTGCCCCACCGAAACGATGCCTAAGCCAAGGACAATTAAAACAAGAGTTTTTTAGCGCCATCTAGTTTTTGCCTGGAAATCCCCTTGCGATCGGGGTACGATCCAAAGTATGAAGAATGACAGTCCTCATGTTTTAATGGCCCTTGCCTAAGCCATCCAACTTAAAAACCCCTTCAAGGTAGTGGCTGCTGTATTAGTGTTCCGTATTCTACTGTGGGATTGCGGAGGCGGGTAATTAATTAGCCTGCGGGCCACAGATGTGTTGTCTCAACCCTGATAACGGAATAATACGTATCTTAGACAAAAAAACAATAGCCAATAGGCTAGATGACTAAAAAAAACTGTTTAGTCCGTCTGTTACATTATGAAAAAATATTGTACACGTATTTTTTGTTTTGTTTGACAAACAAAAACTGACGAGGATAGAGTGCTTAGAAGTTTCGAGTGACGTCACTCTTGAGTACAAATTGTACTCAAGAGTGACGTCACAAGCCCCCACTCCAGAAGTTTGATGATCTATAACTTTGTCGATTTTTAATATTTTGATAAACCAAAAAATACGTGTCCCATATTTTCCATAATCTAACTGACGGACTAAATAGAATTACATATTTTTAACCCAGTCATCATCCCTATTGCGTCCCTATTAAAGGAAGGACCTAGACAAAATAACAACCAATAGAAACCTGATACACTCTCATATATATTGGTGTATAATTTCAACCAGGTGGAGTCAACTGCTGATCATAAGTCTAACCCCAAAGGCTATTTTGTAGGGTTTTACCATAATCGTCACGCCACAGTTTAATAGCAGCAATTTTTCTTCCGAATAAAAGTACATCGCGCGCTAGTATGTGTGCGCGCCGTATACGAACGCACCACAACTACCACAAGCAAACATTTAGCACTGCGTAAGAATGCTCTAGTATAGATCCCACTCACACAGACGTAGGATCGCGTGTCTGTGCGAATACGTGTCGCGCGCTCCTAAACAGCTGAAGTTGGACTACTTGTATGTTAAAGGATTATTGTTAAAGTTAGAGTGAACGTTCGCCCACAGGTTATCTGCTTTGCCCTAAGGTTAACTGGTAGAGAATGCCCTTGTACGATAAGTTTTCTTTTGTGCAATAAGGTCTAAATAAATAAATAAAACGCTCAGCTGCTATCCGTCGTGTTTCCTTTAAAATCCTCTTACAACATACTCAAGTAGAAAAGCAATGGCACTCGTTTTAATGACCGACAACACACGGTCTCTAGATTATTAAAAGTAAATTTTTGTGTATACATTAAATCTGTATTATCTGCTGGCTGATCTGCATTGTCCTCTTACTCTTCACAGTGTAGTTGTGGCCACATCAAACGATTCTACGCCAGTTGTCTTTACCCCTTTCTGGTGCAAGCGGCCGTTGCCTCTACTGTAATACTGTTGACTAAATAGCTACTTCCGTTAATCACTGCCAGCAGTACAGCTTCATTAATTCCGAGCGAGGAACAGACTGGTGCTTATTAGGAGTTAATCTTGTTTTCCTGGCAGTAAGATATCAAGAAGCTTCTCTGTAGCGTATGCACTATGCAGTGGGTAACGCATCGCTTAATGCTTGTATCATGTAGCTCCACAGAGTTTGAAATTGGGATATATGAAAGCTGATAATAGATAGTATTTTAAGAAGTTAAAATATAATGAAAAGTTTGTATGTACTAGCGATGTAACGATACATAATTTTGCCGATACGATACCGATACCGATTATTGTAGTAAATTATCGGCGATACCGATATCGTGGGTAAAGTAAATATCAAATGAACCATGCACCTCGACCTCAGACATTTGTATGTCCATATTATACCTAAAATTTATCTATATTTAACAGAGACTCAACCTTGAAAGTGTAAAGTAAAAATAAATAAATTGTCAACTCAAAATTCAAAGAAAATATTTATGTATTATGAAACAAAGAGATAATTATCAAAATAATTATAATTGCACAAAGTAATAAACCCGATACATAAATTAAGTCAGAAAATGAAATTACTTTTTGCAGAATTTTTTTCACAGCAAATTTTTTCGCGCTTTTAAAAAGTCCGGTTGTATATAATCGGCGATGCCGATATATTGGTATCGGTATCGGAATCGTTACGTGTCTAGTATGTACATACATGGTAATCACGCTGTTCCGGTAAAACAGAGACACTGGTTCGAATCCGGCTTTAGTTGCAGTTGGTTGCACCATGAATTTCAATACTGTCGTGTTCCCAAAACAGTTAATAATTTCATTTCTCGTTGTACCCTCATTATTGTAGCATATTTAAAAAAAAAATTAACTCATACTTACATTTAGTGACTAAGTTGAAACGTTTTCATTTCAGTGTCGTTCCTGATACCAATATTGTTCCCGACGCCGATATTCATCCCGATACCAATATCGCGCCAGACATCAATATAGTTCCCGATATTGAAATCGCTCCCGACGCCAATATCAATCCCGACATCGATATAACTCCTGATTCCGATATGATGCCTGACATCAACATAGTTCCGGACACCCATATCCTACCCGATGTAAATATAGTTCCGGACACCCACATAGTTCCGGACACTAACATTGCTCCTGATACCGATATCCATCCTGACACTGACATAGTGCCTGATACGAATATAGTTCCCGACACCAATATCTTTCCGAACATCAATATTTCTTAGGACACAGATCTGATCTTAGCGCTTCTGATTGTAAGTAAACGTCATGTGAGAGTAGCCTGTTGCTGTCTGCAGAACGCATTACAGATACGAATAAAATAGTACCTAATTGCTTAACAACATGATGATATACCTATTCCGTGACGTTCCGAACGTGATGTAATGTAACGTCCATGGTTGAGAAGGGAACAAGGCCTTCGCGATCACGAGTCGAGACGAGTGAAAATTGTGAAAGTTTAAATCAATATGAAGCATAAACTTTCGCTATAGATTTGACCGAATTTTTTTTGGACATCAAGTTAAAGGATGACATTTTGTTACTGTGATTTGATTTGGTCCAGTAAATAGCCGCACATTATTGCCTGCCTGGGGATCCAGGCAATCCTCCTCTAAATAAGGTGCAAGAGTTAAAGTTAGCTAATTTTTTTAAACGTAATAATAATAGGAAACAGTATGTCTCAGCCTTGTAGTTAGTCCTCATTTTCTTACCATAATCTCGTACCATCAATCCACAATAGTCCTTACATCTAGCGGGAGCGGTGTGTGTATCTTATGACACGCGCAGAGCCCCTATAGGTACCCCTTGCCTTTCATTAAATTGTTGAAGGGCCTCTACGCGTTGGCTTTGGTTCCGCGCACGCCTCCCAGTCCCAAAGCAAGGCCCGGGACATCATTGTCGCGCAAACGGGAAAGACATACAAATAATAAATAGAAAACATAGGTTATACTCGTACCTAGGTTAACGCTGGCTAGTTTTCCACAACTCAACGTCTGATATGTGTCTATTTCGGGTCATATTTTATCGTTGGAATTGGGTGGTGTGTGTAAAATCGTCAATATCATGTGGCTATAAATTGGGGCGTCGCACTCATTTGTCACGTAGTTGTCATGGTTGTTGCCGTAACGACTATAAATTTGTGATTGGCAATATTCTGTTACATTTTTACTGTAATCAACGCTTTTTAGGGTTCCGTACCCAAAGGGTGACAACGGAACCCTATTACTAAGCCTCCGTTGTCCGTCTATCCGTCTGTCACAGGGCTCTATCTTTTGAACCGTAATCGGTAGAGACTTGAAATTTTCACAGAATGTGTGTATTTCTATTGCCTCTAAAAATAACAACAAATAATAAAAACAAAATAAAAGGGGGTCCACTTACAAGGAACGTGTTTTTTGGCGTCTTTTTGCTCGACGGTGGTACGGAGACCTTCATGCGCGTATCCGACTCGCACTTGGCTGGTTTTATTTGTATTATTGTGTATTAGAAGATACCAAATAAAGTATTTCGTGACTTGAAAACTGTTGAATTTAGTTTTGCCCCTATTTAGAATTAGATCTTAACTTTCACATACGAGTAAGTTAGTATTCCTGTAACGATTTATTGTTACAAATAATAATACAAAGCAAATAAGGCTTTGCAACGTTAAATTTATAACTAAAGTTGCTTGCTCCAGTCATCTGTCAGACCTCAAACGACGTTACGTGTTCGGTACCTGCCTACTCGTATTGTCGTTGTCGACCTTTCCTGTTGATTCTGGCAAAAATGAGGGCATGTATAATTATTCTGTCTTGTTTAATAATGTCGTATGTCCCATTGGTTTCGCTATAAAGTTAAGCCCTCACAACAAAAATACCTATAACGTACATTGTAGCAACAAAGAGTCCCTTACAATACTCAGGTCTGATTGTGCCACACCACCTTACGCTTTATTATGGGTCTAAAGAAAGCAAAATATACCTGAGTTGAATTTGTTGCACTTCACTGATTTTGTAAAGAATTTCTGGCAATTATTTATTACAAAAAAACTGTATCGAATCAACGACCTCTAAGTCTTTATTAGCATTGGAAGATTGTCGTTTATATATTCCAGACGTTGTTTTCATTTCACCAAACAATTTATCTCCGTTTTTCGACCTTAGATTGCCTCCATTGAATTACGTACTTTTAAAACGGAGCTCGTATTTCGTATTCAGTTCCATAAATTAGAGACGTCAGAAGGAACGATTTGAATTTCGAAGCATATATGGTTTCGCCCTAAAATAATAGACGAAGAAAAAGGAGCGAGCTTCTTTGGATGTCTATGGTATGGTTGAAAATTAAAAGTTTATTTTTAGGGTTCCGTACCAAAATGGTAAAAAAGGAACCCTTATGGTGCGACTCTGTCTGTCTGTCTGTCTGTCTGTCTGTCTGTCTGTCTGTCTGTCTGTCTGTCTGTCTGTCTGTCTGTCTGTCCGTCTGTCACAGCAAGATATCTCAGGATCTACTGATGCTATCGACTTGAAATTTGGAATAGTGTTAAGAACCGCTAACCCGAGCTTATAGGATTTAAAAAAAATCTTTTAACTTTTTTACTTTTTTTTTAAAGGGGTCCGTAATGAGACTTTGCAAATTGAAAGTAGGGCTATTATATCGAGTGAGGTATCAAATGAAAGGGCTTAATTTGTAGATTAAAACAGTATTTTTGTATTTTTTTTTAAATAAGTAGTTTTTGATTTATGGCGAAAAACGTTAAAAAAAATACCGTTCCCCCCCTATTATCTTCGAAGTTACTGAACAGAAAAATCTGTAATAATTACCAATTATTAATGTCATCCTATATATTACAGGAAAAATATAACGGTTTTCCTAACTTGCACTGTTTTTGAGAAATTTGCAAAAATCTTAACACATACTTATTTGCTCCTACTAAACTAATCGCCATATAGTTTTTCTTGAACTATTCATGTATCTACTTATGAGTTTGTACGGAACCCTCGGTGCGCGAGTCCGACTCGCACTTGGCCGGTTTTTTTTTTATAAGGCTCGGCTTAGGCGATGGTGCATTGAACTTTGGCAGATGGCGAGCGGCGATGCACGTGCATGCAACACGTGTAGACATATTTAAAAAAAAAAAAACAAAAAAAAATACTGTGACGTTTAAAAGCGACCTTATGCCTTCGGAATAAGGGTTGTGTTAATGTGCCGTTGAAAGTATTCATTAAGGACATTCAGTCAGTTGATTGCAACGATGAGAGGAAGCGGTTATCTACATACTTATCTTAAAACGGCGGAATTATTTAAGGTTTTGTTTCATGAAAGGTCTTAAATTATTTGTTTTTTTTTCGTGGTCCCTTTGTCTCCAGGTTAGGATCTGGTGATGGAATCTTCGAGAAATCTAGGGAACTTTTCAAATATTATATTTAAGTATCATGATCATCATCATTACATTTAAGTATTTTTTTTATAGTAACTCCTGCAATTGTTAATTGAGTAGACCATTTAGAAGTCGGTTAAGTATATTTTAAATTGTGCAATTTTACAGGTTGCGCCTTCAGGATAGCTCTTATAAAGTGGCTATTATTTGCTCTTCTCCTGTCAAGTTGTTTTTAATCCGCCTCCTCCGAAGACAAATTCCCTCCAACTCCGGACTTGTTTCAATCTGGAGGATTCAAATCCGTCGATAAGAGGCGACGGTGATGGATCGGCGCCCCTGGATATCTGCCAACTTCTAAAACGATATAAGACCTCTTAAATGCGAATTGATATACGCTCTTTGAAACCAACGTAATTATATACCGATGTATAGACTTCATAAGGAAGTATATACTGTGATATAAGGTTGGATATATGACCTTTTAAAGCCATCGAGTGTATTTGCTGGGAAAGCGCTGGGCATTGTTCTTTGGAAACGATTCCGCTACGTTATTCATCTGGAGTTTACTGCGAAAGTTAATTAAAACTATGGAATACTTTGCAATATTCTGTCTATATGTACAGTTACCAGCAAATATGTACGGAAGAGAAATGAGATGGACTTTATTCTAAGTCACTCGTACACAGTACGGCACTTTTATAAGTCTGGGTCTACTAGCGTTTCCCAAGGGAGGGATCGCTGTAAAAAAGAAACTTCGAAATGAACTCAATATACAGGGTGTCCCATAAATGACACGTAACAGTGACACTGGAGGTAGACCAGGTCAAGAGGTACCAAACCAACTTAACATGACCCCAATAAAAGTGGCACGATTTTTGAGTTATTGTCGAAAAAAAAAAAAAAAAAAAAAAAAAATTTAAGTTTTTCATGAATTTTGACCGTTTTTAACATTATTAGTGCCAGTGTGCACTCGGAAAGGTGTCAAGGTTAGTTTTTTTATGTGTACGGTACCATGAATTGTTAATTAAGGTTACAAAAATGCTATTTTATCCAAAAACTAAGTAAAATTAAAAAAAAATACTAGTTTGATCTTGAATTATTTCACAGCGAAACATTAATTTCGACTTTAACCACCAGTAGTGAAAAAAAAATTACGGTCGGCGGGTCATGTTAAGTTGGTTTGGTACCTCTTGACCTGGTCTACCTCCAGTGTCACTGTGACGTGTCATTTATGGGACACCCTGTATACTCATTATTTATTTTGCCTAATAATTCTTCAGAACAGCCCCGCGAGTTGAGTGCAGCGCAGCCGTTAGAAATGCGTTAGCGCCAGGAGTGGCTCACTCCGCGATTTCTTTTTTTTTTTAGCAACTGACAAACTCGCAACCCATACCCGGGCGTAGCGATTGTCGGACCGGGTGGTCGGCCGTGACGTTCCCTGGGGTCGAACCAGGTCGCTAGCCGGACCGCCCTGAGAAACCCGCGATTTCGGCGCGCGCCTTCTATTTAGTACCAAATTTTGCCCCCCCCCCCAGGACTGAATCACTCCGCAATTCGGTTGCTGTAAATCTTGCCGGTTGGAAGCGAAAAAAAGAGCAGAAAAATGATGAAAAGAGAAACTGGTGAGTTTCTTCCGGCGCTCTTCTCACCAGAAGGTCATTACCCGAAACGCTAAAAGAAAAGAAAAGAAGACAAAATAATGTAAGACATGTAAAAGAGCCCTTGAGGGCCTACTTACAGAAATAAATTATATTATTTTATTTTAGAGAGCACGAGTTATGTACGCGTTATGCGATAGAGAGAGACGGTCGGATGCGCGTTGAATCCGTCCGCTCATCCGACGTGAACGGCAGTTTTGTTAGCGAGAGAGGCTTCTGTACCCTTCCGTCTTTTACCTTTGCGTATGTTGGCACCACTGTTATTTTTATCCACAAACTAACGTTTGTAAACCCACCGATCTTATTGGAAATCGATGGAGCTCTGCTTCGCGGAGCTCCTACTTCTAGGCTGTTTGCCCTTCGGGCAACAAAAGCTACCTAACGAACCTAAACCTACCTAATTATGTAGGCTAGTTCAGCCAAAATAGTAGTGCCATACGTCACTACTATTTTGGCCATACGGCGTAATACTAATTCTTATTCTATGCCCCTCCGGAGAGGCTAAGCCAGCGACCAGAAATAGCACGCGTTATGCGATAGAGAGAGACGATGCACTGCGTTCCGTCCGGTGATAAGACCCGAACGGAAGTGTTGTTAAAAAGAGAAACTTCTGTACGTAATAGGTACTATTATTTATCCTGTGCTAGCGCTGACGCTATGGGATTAAATGTATAATTTTCGTAGTTTGATGAAACCCATCTTCATTTTTTAATTACGCGGTAACAGTTTGACGGATTGTGATGAAAATTGGCATACAGTAGTCCTGGATTGAATCATATAGTACATTACATAACTAGGGTGGTAATACAAAGAAAGGCCGAGATCGCAGAAGTTTGCGGCCCGAGCTGCAAGCGAGGGACGTAAATATGCGATCGAGGGCTTTCTTTATTACCTCCCGTCTTGTGTACATCATTTTATGTCTACACTTGGCTAGAAAGCGGCTTTTTCCGTACGCGCAGCGTGCGGAAAAAGCCACTTTATGGCCAGGTGTGGGTGTGGCATAAAGGTACTTTTTATCGTAGTAAGGAGGAATAATATTAATGAGAATAACGCAGGCGATCTCGTGGAAAACATTTTTTATTTTTTATGCGACTGGCGGAAGATTAAATTTATACTTGGGTATTTTCTAATTACAGGGACTTTCAAGATTATTCGATCGTGCAGCGAGTTGTATTTTTATTCGTTTTGTAAATTGTTAAAGTTTCCCACGGTAAATGCGGTGATTGGGATATCGGTGTAAATAAAATGCAAGATCACATTCTTTCGTAACTGTTAAAAGTCAAGTTTAAACGGACAGTTTTTTAATAGCTTTCATTATCTTAAGGTATAATTGGGAACCCCTTGTTTCCCATAAAGTTATAAGTCATACTGTATTGTTAGTCATCCGAGTGGGACACAGACGTTACATAATATGGGCATAAAGGCAGATTTGTTTATTTTTTCAATTTAATCAGAGCTTTGGAAAGACGAGAATAAAAACAAGCTTGGCATCTGAAAAGAAAAAAAAGCTGGCCAAGGGAGGTACGGGGACCCTAAAAAGGCTAAGAAAGTCTATGAAATTTCTATCTGCTTTTTAGGTTGACCCTACTCAATTACAAGATTTAATGCAAACCTCCATGAATATTGGAAAGCTATGAATGAAATGAACCTTCATGAATTATGGATGTTATTTGCTGTGCTGCGCTCATTGCGTAAATGGTTAAATGTAGTTGTTTCACATGGTAATTTGGGCGTTTGGCTCATGTTGAATTTTATTACATACAGACTCCCGTAAAATCTGAGTTGGCTCCGTTCTCCTATTCTTGTCGCATTTCTCATCTCAACCTTTTCTCGTAAAATATTGTGAGGTTTGATAATTAAATACCTAGATTTTTTTGTCGATTCGGTTCTGGATTTTTTCAAAATGGCGGAGCGATGGAGGACTTGGATGGAAAGTTCAAATAAAAATCGTTCACAGAAATAATTTTTCTTTGTGCACAATGTTGCAGCAATCGCGGTGTTTCCATATTAAACATAATGCGTTTTACAAAAACGAGTTTATATTAATGTTTTTTAACGTGCACGTTGAAATTTTGCCCGCTATGAGAGGTTGCCCACGGTAACTGCATTGCTCTGAATAAATTCTGACCATGCAGGGATAGGGAAGTGCCGACGGCCACTTAGGCACAGAATAAGTAATAGTACTGCGTACAGAAGTTTCTCTTTCTAACAAAACTGACGTTCAGGTCCGACCACCGGAAGGAACGCAGCGCATCCGACCGTCTCTATCGCACAACTCGTGATTTTTCTGGTAGCTGGCCAAGCCCCTCCGTCATAATTTAGAATAAGCAATACTCGAATACGAGTTATACGAGCATATTATTGATGTTTTAACCTTTAAGTCTGTACTATAAGTTTATCTATAGCGGAATGAAGCATCGAGACAAACCAACTTGTGGTTTAACGATGCTATTGTAACTGAAATATGTAATATTCATGTAAAAAAAAAACAATAAATAAAAATAAAAAAATCGCTAGGGGCAGGGCCGCATTTGGAGGTGTGAAGGCCCTGGGGCAACGAAGGAGCGGAGGCCCCTAACGGACTAGTGGAGGCCCTTACTTATTACGGAAGTGTTGTGGAGGCCCGGGGCAGTAGCCCCGCCTGCCCTCCCCCAAATACGGCCCTGGTTAGGGGCAAAATTTGGTACAAGTTAGCCGCGCGGCGAAATGTTGGAATGAGTCACTCCCCGGCCATGCAGGTGTTACGTCCGTGGGGTAGGTAACGTGATAGAAAATACACTAATTAACTACTAATTAAAAATGCAAACTTTATTACAGAATTACTAATTAACAAGTCTTACTTACTTAATAAATCACTGTACTAAATCACTTCACTATATCGCACTTATTTACTTGTCACACTATTCGCTTCGAGATTTGCACTGTATCGCTGTTAGTTCAAAACTGACTGTGGCGTCGGTGACTCGCGGCTTATATATCCGGAGACCCTTGCTCTCGAATTTTCCGGAGAAATCCTACCTCGAATGTACGGTCCAAAGTCCAAGGCCGGTCGGCGACCCCTCGGTCAATGACGCACCGCGAGTGTTCTTTCTAGACAATCCAGATGGTTCGATGCACGATTCGGCTGGAACATTCCCGACTATTGCTATCCCTTTCTAGTTCTGTCTCTTTCACATACTTCTCGAACCTTCTCAATATAGCTGTCTCTCTCTAATAGTGCTATCTCTTTCACTCCTTCGTGAAATTTCGCCATATACTGAAGTGTACTTCAAAGGCCCATAAGTGGTCCTGAAAACGCCTGAAAACGGGTTTTCAGGTTATTGCGCCATCTGATAGAGGGTGCCCTGAAACGGACTGAAAACATGTTTCAGGCGCCTGAAAACAACGGCAACTAGGGTGAATTTTCAATCTTCTAGTATGTGAAAGAGCCACCTCTGAAACGGCCTGAAATCACTTTTCAGCCTGCTGAAAACGCTTCTAAAGCACGGAAAATCACGTTTAAAGTTTTGACCTATACCACCGGCGCAACACTACCCCCTCCTAAGACATGCTCGTCCCGAGCATCATTATTTCCGTGGTACCTCGCCAGTCGGTCAACGTGAACAATCTTCGATGGACTACGAGGGTTTCGCTGTATCCGATACGTGACGTCGTTGATCTTCGTGACTACCCTATATGGCCCTTCCCAGTTTGGGGACAGTTTTGGGGATTTTCCTTTCTTTCGCATCGGGTTATGTAGCCACACCCACGATCCTTCCTCGAACCCAATTTGGTTAGTCTTCCTGTCGTATCGGGTCTTCATTCTCGTGCTAGCTTGAAGCCCGTGTTCACGAACAAGACTGTGAACGTCATTAATCCGATCCCTTAAATCACTCGCATACTCTGTGATGGACCTCGGAGTATCAGGAGGACGTCCAGTTAGAAGATCTGCTGGTAAACGAAGCTCTCTTCCAAAATTAGCATACGCTGGAGTAACCGCCGTACTTTCATGGGTTGCTGACCTATATGACATCAAAAAGAGAGGAATATGCCGATCCCAATCCTTTTGATGACTCTCAACAACCTTGGCCAGATGTCTCTCCAGAGTCTGATTGAACCTCTCGACCATTCCATCTGATTGTGGGTGATATGCCGTAGTCCTCGTCTTATGCATCCCCATGATTCGACAAGTCTCTTGAAAAACCGCAGATTCAAAGTTCCGGCCTTGATCACTGTGAATCTCCAGAGGCACTCCAAATCGACAGCAAACTTCATTCACTAACTTCTCCGCTATAGTAACTGCTTCCTGGTTAGGGACGGCAAACGCTTCAGGCCATTTGGTGAAGTAATCCATCACGACAAGAATGTACTTGTTTCCGGAGTCAGATGTCGGGAATGGGCCTGCGACGTCTAGCGCAATTCTTTCCCAAGGTGCTCCAACATTGTACAGTTTGAGCGCTCCTCTACTACGGGTGTGCGGTCCTTTAACTGCTGAACAGTTAACGCACTTCTTGCACCAGTTTTCGACATCTTCACGGCAGTGAATCCAATAAAACCGTTGTCGGATTTTCATTAAAGTCCTTTTCACTCCAAGGTGTCCACCAGAAGTACCGTCGTGGAAACTTTCTAAGACATCTTTCACCCTTTTCCTTGGAACGACGACTTGTAAATGAGCATCCTTTCCATTCGCTGACTCCCATTTCCTGCATAGTACGCCATTATGCATAACCAAGCTGTCCCACTGTGCCCAGTAGCTTTTCGTTACCGTACTCATCGGAGCTACTTCACACCACCTTGGTTTGGGTACACCCTCATTGATCCAGTCAAAAATGGGCTTCACGTCAGGATCCTCTTGCTGAGCTAGTTGCATGACTTCATCGCTCCACTCTTCACTAACTGTGTCAGTTCTCAGCATCCTCAAACATTCCTTGCCCTCTTGTCTAAGACAATGTTTGCAGTCGTCCGGACAAGGTCTTCGAGAAAGGGCGTCCGCGTTTCCATGTGATTTCCCACTACGGTGTTCGATGACGAAGTCATATTCCTGGAGTTGTTCAATCCAGCGTGCCACCTGGCCCTCGGGATTTTTAAACTCCAACAACCACTTCAGAGCAGCATGATCCGTCCTGATACGGAACTTCCGCCCAAGCAGGTATTTACTAAAATGCTGTAACGTCTTGACAACTGCCAGCAGTTCCCTTCGAGTGACGCAGTAATTTCGTTCTGGCTTCGACAACGACTTGCTAAAGTAGGCGATTACAACTTCGTTGTCTCCCTTCTTTTGTGACAAGACTCCTCCAATACCAGTATTACTGGCGTCCGTGTCAACAATGAAATCTACTGCTGGGTCTGGATACCCCAGTATTGGTGTTTCACAGAGTCTTTGCTTGAGGTCGTTGAAACTCGTCGTACACCGATTGGTCCAATCAAACTGTCGCTTTTCTTCCGTCAGCTCGTGCAATGGCTTTGCTATATCCGAGAAGTTCTTCACAAACCGCCTGTAGTATGAGCAAAGTCCTAAGAAGGCACGTACTGCAGTTTTGTCCTTCGGGATCGGCCAATCTTTCACGGCACTTATCTTCTCAGGATCTGTCTGGATACCATCCTTCGATATCACATGTCCCAAGTAATTGACTTTTCGCTTGAAGAGTGAACATTTCTTTGGACTCAGTTTAAGGTTTGCCTCTCGTAACTTAGACAATACTTGCTCCAATTTGTTGAGGTGATCATCGAAGTCTCTACCAACGATGATAATGTCATCCAAATAGACCAAGCAAGTATCTCCCAGCAATCCAGCTAGTATTTGTTCCATCAATCTCTCAAATGTCGCTGGTGCATTGCATAATCCAAACGGCATAACATTAAACTGCCAGAGCCCCTTTCCGGTTGAGAAAGCCGTTTTCTCCTTATCTCTATCCTTGATTTCTACTTGCCAATAGCCACTTTTCAAATCCAACGTAGAAAACCATTTCATTCCATTCAAAGTGTCTAAGGTGTCGTCGATTCGAGGCAATGGATAGCTGTCTTTCTTAGTGGCATCATTCAGTCGGCGGTAGTCGACGCAGAATCTCATGGTCCCGTCCTTCTTCTTTACCAAAACTACGGGGGAACACCACGGGCTTGTTGAAGGTTCAATAACGCCACCCTTCTTCATTTCCTCGATCATGTCTTCTACCTCCTTCTCCCGAGCTACCGGAACTCGCCGAGGTCGCTGTCGGATAGGCACGACTTCACCAGTGTCTATCTCATGCTGTACTACTCCAGTTCTTCCGATGTCACTGTCGTGCGCAGAGAAGACATTGCTGTATCGCGACAGCAATTTACGTGCCTTAATGAGCTCTTCCCTGGTAAGATCGTTTCTGGAGCCATCTAATAACCTTTCAATGTCCATTGGAGGTGCAGAACACCCAGGTTTCTCGCTCTCCGCAGAATCTTGACAGCTTCGTATCCAAGAGATTTCCTCACATGATCCAACCAGAGCTCCTTTACTAAGGACGCACTCGGTATCACTTAAATTAAGAACTCTCACGAAGGCTGTTGACGATGTTGTTACCACCGTGCGGGCTGTCATCCATGGTTTACCATCATTGACCTTTTCCACAACAACACAACGATGACATCCTTGTCTTGTGCTGTACGGCAATCGCACTGGAACTAGAACCTGTGCCCTCGGTTGGAGGATAGTTCTTCTAGTACAGTAAACATTCCCATTTACTCCACCCTCCATAGGCACCTCATCAGGCCCAAATTTCAGTACTCCAACCTTCAAGTCAATTTTACAGCCATGGGCTCTCATAAAATCCAGCCCAATGATGCAGTCGTCGATGATGTTAGCGACGATCACTTTATGCCAGTAGCTCTTATCACCAATTTTTAAAGCCACCTCTCGCTCCCCCTGTATGGGAATGTACTGGCCGGTAGCGGTTTGCAGCTGGAGATGCGTAGGTCGGACTAGATGATCTCCGGTCTGGTTCTTCAGTAGCCGAGAACTGATCACCGTCCGAGAAGCTCCGGTGTCTATGGTAAGGTGACATGGTACTCCACCAATTTCTCCTTTGACGACCAGACTATTCCCGTCATTAGCCTGTGAGATCATAACTGGGACATTTCGACCACCAGCCAGCACTCGTCCCTTAGTCCTGGCTTTTACTCGTTTCCCTGCTGCGGCCCGGATGCCACAGCGCTTGGTGCCCTTGCCACTGGAGTCAGATCCCGTTCTCTCCTGCTCCTTTTCGGGCAACTAGTCTGTATGTGGCCACGTTCTCCACAATGGTAACATCGTGGCCCAAACTCACGACGGGGAGCAATCGGCTCCCTGACAGACACTTCACGTACCCTATAAGGCCTTGACGGGTCCTGGCGCACAGCTTCTACCTCTAGGGCGTGAGCTACTGCATCCTTCAGGGTCCCATGGTGCCCTAGTCGCACTGCAGCCCTTACCTCCAAATCACGTATTCCGTCAACAAAGGCCTGCACCAACGTGGTGTCCACAAAAGAGGCGGATGTACGTTGGTACGCCTTCCTGACCAACTTCTCAATTTCTAGGGCCCACTGCTGCAAGGTCTCACTACGCCCCTGCGTCCTGTCCTTTAACTGAGCTCGGTACACGTGCTCCAGGTGCTTGTCACCGTAACGGGCCTCCAACGCCTCTAGAAGCCGGTCGTAAGTTTCCTCTTCTCCTAGGGCTTCCAGTATGGTGAGTGCCTCGTCACGTAGCGCTAGGGTTAGGGCTGTCCTGGCCTGTTCTTTACTCCAGCCATTAGCCTTGGAGACTGACTCGAATTGTCGCTTATAGGCTGTCCACGACGATGTACCATCGAAAGGAGGTGCCTTGAATTTCCCACCTCCCAACGCAGGTACCTCGACTGCACAGATACTTGTACCACTGGCCACTTTGATTTCGAGCTTCTGGAGGCGGTTCTTGTAGGTGTCGACTTCCTCCTTAACGTCATGAAGTCGAGTCTCAAATTTAATGTCCAAGTCCGTCAGTTTTTCTTGGACTTCACACATCTCTCGCTTCCATTCAGTCGCGGTCTCATGTACCTCTCGAAGCATTCTCGATTGTTCTTCTTGTATGCGAAGCCCCTCATCGACTTTTCGGGCCTGTTCTTGTTGTTGGCGAGCTTGCTCCTTTAAGAGAACTAAGATGGCATTGACGTCCATCTCTTGCTTACATGGCGCCGGTGAGTCTGATGAGCCAGCGTCCGGCGCAGGGTCCTCACCTGCTGCAGCTTGGCTCCGAGTCTGCACTCCCTTCGGCTCGTTCTCACGTGGTGTAAACGGCATTTTCTATCTTCACTTCTGACACCAAATGTTACGTCCGTGGGGTAGGTAACGTGATAGAAAATACACTAATTAACTACTAATTAAAAATGCAAACTTTATTACAGAATTACTAATTAACAAGTCTTACTTACTTAATAAATCACTGTACTAAATCACTTCACTATATCGCACTTATTTACTTGTCACACTATTCGCTTCGAGATTTGCACTGTATCGCTGTTAGTTCAAAACTGACTGTGGCGTCGGTGACTCGCGGCTTATATATCCGGAGACCCTTGCTCTCGAATTTTCCGGAGAAATCCTACCTCGAATGTACGGTCCAAAGTCCAAGGCCGGTCGGCGACCCCTCGGTCAATGACGCACCGCGAGTGTTCTTTCTAGACAATCCAGATGGTTCGATGCACGATTCGGCTGGAACATTCCCGACTATTGCTATCCCTTTCTAGTTCTGTCTCTTTCACATACTTCTCGAACCTTCTCAATATAGCTGTCTCTCTCTAATAGTGCTATCTCTTTCACTCCTTCGTGAAATTTCGCCATATACTGAAGTGTACTTCAAAGGCCCATAAGTGGTCCTGAAAACGCCTGAAAACGGGTTTTCAGGTTATTGCGCCATCTGATAGAGGGTGCCCTGAAACGGACTGAAAACATGTTTCAGGCGCCTGAAAACAACGGCAACTAGGGTGAATTTTCAATCTTCTAGTATGTGAAAGAGCCACCTCTGAAACGGCCTGAAATCACTTTTCAGCCTGCTGAAAACGCTTCTAAAGCACGGAAAATCACGTTTAAAGTTTTGACCTATACCACCGGCGCAACACAGGGATGTGTCGACGGCAACTTAGGTTATTTGGACTAGGTTTTGCCCGTGACTTCGTCTGCGCAAAATTAGAGTTTCACATCTCTTAATTGAGAAATATGATTGATTCCTCGTTTACAAATCCACCTCGTTTTTCACCCCCTTTAACGGATGATTTCCGGGATAAAAACTACCCCTTATCCTTCACAGGGTCTCTTATCTTGATACCAAATTTCATCTAAATCGATACAGCGAATTAAGAGTGAAAAGGTAACATGGAGACAGACAAATATATATAATACCTACCTAGAGTTATTTTCGCACCACACTTTACATGACACTAATATTGTAATGTGAAAGTGTGTGAAGATGTTTGAATGTTTACATGTTTGGAGGTTTGGATGTTTGTTACTAAATAACGGGGTAACAACTGAATGGATTGAGCTGAAATTTGGCATGCAAGTAGGCCAAGTCCTGGATTGAAACATAGGATATTTTATATCCCGGTAAAGAGTTCTCTTGGGACAGTAACGGCAACAACGCGTGCGAAGCCGCTGGTAAATGCTAGTTTATAATATTAGTGTACTTTGGGTTGCGGTTGGTTGGAAAAGTAAAAATATGAATACGGTTTTAGTTGCACGCGCGAAACGTCTTCCATCCGACCAAAATAGGTAACACGATATCATTAACGACGGGCATATTTACACGCATTTTACAATTTTTACGTACATATATCTGTATCTGGATGTTTTTAGGGTTCCGTAGCCAAAATGGCAAAAACGGAACCCTTATAGTTTCGTCATGTCCGTCCGTCTGTCTGTCTGTCTGTCCGTATGTCACAGGCATTTAACTCAGAAATTACATGATGGATATTGATGAAATTTGGAATATAGGTGTCTTTTATGAGCCGCTAGTTAGTTTGGTATATAAATAATTAAAATAAATATTTTTAGGGGGGGCACTCCATACATGTTAAAGACAGTAAAAAAAATTTTTTTCAGCAAATATCAACGTGTGGTACATAGTTCGACAGCTCTTTAAAAAACACTATAAGGTTCCTAAGTAATGTTTTTGATTAAGTGAATGTATTTGGAAATAATCGCTCCGAAAGTTGTGTGAATTGTGTCCCCCCCCCTCTATTTTCTAAGCCGTGCGTCCGAAAAATATGAAAAAAATCACGAAGGTAACGCTTAATTAATCCTTTCAACAAAAATTATTTTTAACAAGATCAAATTAAGCGTTTTTGAGTTATTGCCGATAAACTGCGCTTCTCAACAAAAGGACGTAATTGCTATGAAGATACGCTCTTTTGTTGTTGTACTTTTTTTACATCGTATTTTTTACCTTATAGTTACGGCTATGGAACCCTACACTGAGCATGGTCCGACATGCTCTTGGCCAGTTATTTAGACTTATTCCATTCAGTCTAAATTGACCTGTGACTGTTATAAGACATGATACTGACATAGGTCAGACTACGTTGGTTTTAATTTCAACAATACATTCCCTATGTTCTGTGCGTACTGTGTTATGTGCTATGGAATGTACTGTAGGTTATTTCACAGTTTCGCCGGCAATGTCATGTCTAATATAATTTGATGAGAGAACTAGTAATAAACAGCTTGTAATTGAGGTTCAAAAAGTGGTCCGTCCGGTGCTGTGACTTTGAAGGACTTCAGCATGAGCGATAAAAGTTATATTGCATGTTATTTAATGAAACAATATATGTATACGTATATTATCGTGAATGTTAATATTCTTATAAAAATGTAAAAAAGTGTATTTAAGAATGTTGCAGTTGCAGTGCTCTATAGTGTGCGATATGTAAGACAAGGCTTTTGACACATTATAACACCCACACAAAGTTAATTAGCAGTGTTCATTCATAGAAATAATAAATTAAATATTGAATAGCTTTTAAGCCATAAAAGTAAATACAAATACTAAACACAGTCTTTTTATCACAATTCTAATGAATATTGTATTTTTTCTTAGCCCACAAAGCGTAATATTCCGAATAGAAAACTCGTTACGCATTATTTACGTTCTAGGCCTTCTTTTTTCAAATGTAGAGCTGAGGGAATATAGTCGGAGTAGTCGGACTACGCTAAGTTTGCAGAGGTCGAAAAAAGGTTTTATTAAAAAATATATGTATATACTTATGGTAACATGGGAAAACTACAACAAGAGTAATTTCTAATCTTGGTACTTAGCAATAATTTTCCCCTTTATTACAAAATGTGTCTACATACCTACTGAAATAAATATCTAGGTCAGTGTTGCACAATTCTGATTACAAACTGTTATAACGAGTACACGCGTCAAATTAGATTAGGGATATGGTGACAGCGAAGTTGTGAATTACTCTACTGGGATTGCCCTTAGGTGCGGCATGCCGAGCTTCTTGGAGAAAATGTCGTAATTGACATGAACTTCTTGGTAACATAGGCTTTATTCTGTGCCAACATGAAGGTATGTGGTACTACGTACAAGGCAAGGTTTATTAAACAGTATTGCGGTCTGGTTCAATAACTTGTAATTATGTACTATATTTAGCTTTCAGTGGATAAATGCCTCTACAATTATTGGCTTTTTATTTAGAACATAAATCTAGTTGCATTGATTACTCGAAAACGGCTGGACCGATCTGGAAACTTGTATCATATTTGAAAGGTGGAATAGTTGGTCCCATTGTCACCAGGCCAGAGTCTGATGATAGGATTCTGGAGAAATAGCAGGTACTCTAATAAACTGTGCCGATGTAGTGGTCAAGCCCTCGGCATTATTTTGGGGCTTAACCAAGGCTTAACATATTCGGTGCACTCTGCCGTCCTAAGTAGTCTAAAAGGCGATTTTTTACTATGAGCTTCCATAGAAAAAGTCGCCTTTTACACTAGGACGGCAGCACTGCCGACAGGCCCGGCCGCTCTGCCGTCTATCGATTAGGACGCTATTATTAAGACACCAAATTTAGCGAAGCCCAATCTCTCTTAGTAGTGGACCATTGTTTAGTCCACCGTTTCATTTACACACGTAAAAGAGTTTTTGAAGATTTGATTTTGAATTGGCAACACCGTTTTTCAATAACAGTTGTAGAGTTAATATGTATTTAAAAACAACGAAACCGTGACGAAACGCTAATTGTGCTATTATGAAATTGTTCAAAATGATTGATTTTAAATTTACATTAACTATCAAAGCACTCTATATGTTGGCTAAAGAGGCCTACCACTACCAGATCATTAGAGAACTTTAACAAAGTACTTAGAGTAGAAGAGTCCTGTGGATAGCTTAGTTCTGACGTAAAAACTAACTTTTTAGGTAAAATTTATAATTCGAATAATAATTTTTCTATTATATTCTGTTACTGTAAACTCAACTTTTAACAACTCAGAGTCATGGTCATGATCCTAAGAAAAAATTAACAACGGACGATTTCTTAAGCAAGTGAATACCAAATACCTCTTCTCTCAGACAATTTAGTCGCTGGTATCTTCTAGTATAACATATTGTGCTTTGGTCGACGAAATGCAACGATTAACTATCGCTACAAAGTCGCGTCCTGTATTTGACGCTAGCACGTTTATTCAACGGAGAAAACAGCTTGAAAGCGGGGCAAGCGTTTACTAGGCAACCCAACTTAGGCACACATCGTTCATATAGTTTTATCTGGAATATTCAACATTGCACCACACACCATCGATATCAAGGACCATCCGATCAATTTTATGTCCCAGATTCGGGACCTTAATGCATGGCCACACATGGTTAGTAGTAGGCAGAAGATTTGGTTGGGTTTAAGTCCTTTAAGGGTTAGATTTGGAGGTACCTAATAAGTAAAAGCTCCACACGGAGCTCCTTATATCCTATTCTCCTATTGCACGGCGAACACAAAATGACCGCGACATATCTCGCGATCACATGCTGCGTATGTAATCGCCAATGAGAAAGCGTGTACACTGCGCCGCGCCCTTCGGCCACGTACGAAACCGGAGGTTCGTAACCAGTTGCGAAACACTACTTTTTTCTCTTTATACGAAACCAGTAGAGATTAAGGAGTTTTTGTTTTCTTACGAAACTGCGTCTATCCTTACGTAATTGTTTACGAGCCAAGATTTTTAGGACTTGTACGATACTAGTTAAAAACCGGCCAAGTGCGAGTCGGACTCGCGCACCGAGGGTTCCGTACAAACTCATAAGTAGATACATGAATAGTTCAAGAAAAACTATATGGCGATTAGTTTAGTAGGAGCAAATAAGTATGTGTTAAGATTTTTGCAAATTTCTCAAAAACAGTGCAAGTTAGGAAAACCGTTATATTTTTCCTGTAATATATAGGATGACATTAATAATTGGTAATTATTACAGATTTTTCTGTTCAGTAACTTCGAAGATAATAGGGGGGGAACGGTATTTTTTTTAACGTTTTTCGCCATAAATCAAAAACTGCTTATTTCAAAAAAAATACAAAAATACTGTTTTAATCTACAAATTAAGCCCTTTCATTTGATACCTCACTCGATATAATAGCCCTACTTTCAATTTGCAAAGTCTCATTACGGACCCCTTTAAAAAAAAAGTAAAAAAGTTACAAGATTTTTTTTACATCCTATAAGCTCGGGTTAGCGGTTCTTAACACTATTCCAAATTTCAAGTCGATAGCATCAGTAGATCCTGAGATATCTTGCTGTGACAGACGGACAGACAGACAGACAGACAGACAGACAGACAGACAGACAGACAGAGTCGCACCATAAGGGTTCCTTTTTTACCATTTTGGTACGGAACCCTAAAAAGGAGTAATTATATTTTGTATAGCAATATCCCTTATATGTTTCACGTTAAAGTATATGTAAATGTTCTCAAACAACTTAGGCAAGTCTGCGGTAAAGTTATTTTATTTTTGATAGGTACCTGCATTTTAATATTTTATATTGTTTATTCAATAAAATATCTCAAATTATCCATAACGGCTGTTTATTTGCAATTCATTCAATTGTAGTTTATCAATATTACGGATATCGTTTAAAATAATAATGACGATTACATTCATAAGTCGCCCATTAGTTATCCTTATGGGAATCCTTTAAGGTTAAGTATGAAAAAAGTACCGCTTTGTTTCATTACTTCAATTCATTACTTTATCACAATTATTTTTATTTCGAAACCAGTATCGTGTGCGGAAAAAAACCGATTATTTGGTAAATGGTTTCGTACAAAGAGAAAAAAGTAGAGTTTTGCAACTGGTTACGAACCTCCGGTTTCGTACGCGGCCGAAGGGGCGCCGCGTTGCAGATGCGCGTTCCCATTGTTCCATTTTGTACTCTATGCTGTTATAAGGGGCCAGTGGCGGTTCATAGAACCCGATTCCCACCGGCTTGCCTATTTTAAAGCATATGACCGGAGTATCTACTACTCCTGAAGAAAAAGTTATCCAAATCTGCTCCGGCTTTACTAAGAATATATTTGACGCCACGCCACTGTTAGGGGCACCGACTTTGAGAATGCTGGAGAATTGAACACCCAACCATAAGCTCCACAGAACTTAAAATGTATTCACTTAGAGTGTAAGAGTTACAGTGGCGTGTTGTAAAACATATCCTAGGGCAAGCCGGTGCAGATTTGGCGTACATTTTCCTTAAGAGCTCTAGAATAAGGTGGTCAAAAGCAAAAGCCTGATATTAGGCAAGCCGGTAGGAATCGAGTTGTTTGGACGCCACGCCACTGAAGAGTTCTCTAGTCACATATTTGTTTCTAGAATGGGTAACTAGTTCTAAAACTTTTTTGGTCACTCTAGAACGAAAATCATACTACTAACTACTCTTAAGTTGATCTAATTCCATCCTAAGACTAAAAACCACTCCGGTTGTACCCTTTTATTTCGATAAGATTCTGTTTGGGCTTGGTCTCTTGATAAAATCATCGTGACTTTTTAACCCATTTCACTTTGTCCGGTTTAAGGTTTCCTAACTCCAGGGAATATTTTTATCCCTCCACTTAGGCACGAGGGTTAAATCCCTTCGGGTCAAGGGCGGGTGATATATTAGAAATATGCGAGAACTGGAACATAAATCATGAATTTACGGTGTCAGGCGATGACGTAAGTGCTTTAGCCACTTTTGGGTGGCTATATTCCATAGCTATAACGACTACAGATCCTATTTATTACCATATTTTGCTGCCATGAGTAAGCCTCAGTATCTCACTACGTCTTCCTTGTGATCTTAGGTTTGATAAATTGCGGTCAGCCGATTTTAATATCTCTTTTTTTTACAATTTTCGAGTATGATACTGGTTGCTATCACTAGCGCAGCAGACCGACAGAAGACAACGAGCCATAAGCTACCATATTATGAAATAACCAAAGTAGTCAAAGCAGTGAGTCACTAAAGTGCACAAGTACACCAAGACCACCAAAACTGGTTTAGGTTACTGAGAAACTCTCGGAAGAGGTATTTTGACCAGAGCTAGTACCTACTTGGAAATATCTGTATAGGTTCATACATTTTTACCTCGTGATCCGTATTTGTTAACATGAGATAAATTAACTATTCAAAATACAGAGAAAATTACGTTTACGAAATCCTTAACATTTAATGAGTATGGATAAAGAATAACGGTTACGAAACCTGATTTTTATTCAGCTACGAGTACTATGAATGAGATTACCTAAGTCATAAGGTACTAAAGTGTGCAAGTCCATTGGCCGTCGGGGCTTATTGCTTGTCAAGTGCAGCTGGCCTGAATCATTGATCGCGCGGAACTTTGCGATGTGATAAGATAATATTAACTGGCTTCTCCACCCACTCATTGACATTAATAAACACGGCAGCAAAAATAAAACATCCGTTTGTCAACTTATCTTTTTTATTGCCTGTAACTAAACTGAAAACAGGTAAACAGCCTGGGTGATGAAAAGTGGTCACCGCCACCTACATGTGCTATACCTACCAATGCTTTGCCGGTCTCCAAGATTTTCAATAATCCCATATTGTACCTAGTGCAGTGGGAAAACACGGTTACATAGGTCATAGAATTTGTAATGATGAATGGTGACTGTACGTACAGTCACCGTCAAGAATATATGATGAAACTTGACAGGCATAATAATTATATCTGACACGACCTTATTGCTATAACTGTAGCGTGGTGTCGGATATTATTTCTGGCCCCGATTCATGTGTTATCGCTGACTGTACTTAATTTACTAACCAATGTATATTTTCAAAATATGAAATCGTTTTATAAAAACTGTTGACAAGTCCTGGCATTAGAATTTGTACTATTGCAGTATTTGGTCTCAGATTTATTTAACTTTTTTGGTGGTTAGGCAGTATTAGATTTGGTTGTTAGAATGTTCCCGCTAGAAACACACAATGAACTGGCTGCTTCTGAAATCTGTTCTGAGTAATATTCTAATCAATATATTCAATGTGTTTGCTGGGCAGGTGACGTCATGTGAAATAGCTATCAAGCAAATCATAATAGTGGCCTATCAGGGCGCAATCTGGTATTAAATACCGACTATACCCTTTCCCAAGCTATTACTAAACGTCAGTGTTTCGTAACAAAAGCAACCATGTTACAAGTGAAATAAAAGGTACATTCCCGTGAAACGATTTCGGCAAATACGAGTGTTTGAAGGTAACTTCGATACAGTGCACGTAGGCGGCGAGGGTTGTCGATCAATACATACAGAGTGACTTTCACACACTGCCATCACGATTGCAAATAACAGTCAAATTTACACTTTACTTTCAAAACCCAAGGTTGCTTTTGCAATGACTCTTTGGAGCGAGATATGAGATTGCGATAGTTTTGGAATGCTTTCTATGTGCAGAATTGTTAGTTTCAATGCATCGTCAGAATAACCGTCGGACGCGGAGGCTTCGAAGTAAAAATAATGCAACATAGAAAATCTGAAAAGCTTTATTGACTTTCATTGTTTTTTTCTGATGTATCACACCAAAAACGTAAATGAAAACTTGTGCTGGCTTTTGTAAAATATTTTTAATTAATATGATTCCGTTTCTCTAGATCAGTGGTTAACCTTTTTGTGATGAGTGATGAGGGACCATTTGAAAAAAATTATGTCTTGCCACGGACCACCAACTGTTTGGAGGCAATAGAAAGTATATAGGTTTAGAGGTAATATAATATTTTTTTCGGATGGCTTCGCGCACTTCGGGTGCCTCCAGGGCAGCAACCACCGGTTAAGAACCACTGCTCTAGATAACCATAGTCCTAATAGTCTTTAATATCATGTATTTACAATTAAAATTATTTGCTAATTTTGATATGATATACAGTAGCATTAAACATAACATAAGTATGGCATTGAAAACACATTTGGTATTAATATACAAACGTCTATTTTGTGTTGTGATGAGATGGAACTTGTGTTCGGCTCGCACTTGGCCTGTTGTAATAACGTACATATAAATAAATCACATGTATCTCCGAAACGCTATCCAACCCATTATCATTATCAAGTTCCCCTAATATTTCACGAACGCCATCAACACGTGTCGTGTAGACGTCCCGACTAAAGGTCTCTACCCACTACCCTACATCGTATCAACTAAGTATGAACGAGTCAGGCAAAATAAATATTCTTTGTATTGAAAAGTATGAGACTATACCTACTAGCACGTTCCGTTACCGACCAGCTTTTGTCATGCTGTGCCTGATACGTTCATTAGGGAGGTCCAAAAAAATGAATTGTTTCTCCAGAGGGATCCCTTCATTTTTCTTCATCATAAGACTTAAAACTGCCTTTTGTACAATATTTTGGAGTCGCTCAAAGTTGAAGAGCTTTTTTGACCATTGTAAGCAAGTATTCGGCGACTGACACAAATTAATCCCATATATTTTTTGCGTATTTGAATGACCTTTAAATATTGTTCAATTTTGCTTAAATATTGCAGAGGGAAATCATGGGAACCTTATGGAGAAAGTAAAACAAAAAAAGTATTTCTGGACCACCCTAACGTTCATCCATAGTACGGTCATGGTATGATATGGTGTAGTGGGCAGATACCCTTAATCTAACAGGGCTTTTAGATATCACAATCTATTGTTACTTAAGTCCTTATAAAGTTGAGACTTCCCTATCAATCCGAAAGAGCTTATGTACATTATAATATTCCATAGTTACGTGTTTTTAGTTGTAAAGTGGGTCTGTACGGAGTTACGATTGTTACGAACTAATGGGTTACCACAGGGTCAAAGTTGGTTCAAGTTGCTCAGTCAACTGGTAGTTTGTATTGCCACACACTCCGATAACTTATCAAGTATAGTCGGTTCTAGTTGGCTAAGTTTCCGACTGTATTGGGACAGTCGACCACTAAAACCAGCATACAAATGATGAAATTGATAATTGAGCTTGATGTTTCACCAGTTAATTTGTTTGTGTATTTTCTTTACACGTTTTATTAGATATCTAAGTTTAATAATATAGTGATTTCAGTTACTCACTGATCTCGTGGATTAGGTACGGTAAAAAAATACGGACGACAAAAAAACAGGCAAATGTTTCTATTTAGGCCCTCTGTCAAAAATAAGATTGACTAGTTATATTATCAAACCGCGATTAGGATACGATTCCGGAGTACCGTTGACACAAAAGTACATACAATGCAGATGTAATAGTACATTACTGCAGAAGCCGGGAAGTAAGGAGTTGCCGGCCGAGTACATATAGCTGGCCGAGCGAAGCGAGGCCAGATAGTTACGAGGCTGGCAACCCCATTTCCCGTCGAGGTATGTATAGTGCTTTTCTCAAATATGCAATGAAATAAATAAACTTACTTTAATAACCTTACTTAATATTTTATAACACAAACTTTCTGTCAGAAAGTGACATTAGTGACATTTTATATCCATAGACAATGCAAAAGCTGTTTCAGTTCACATTTTTACCGCGAATATTTAGATGAAATATTTTAAATGTGTAGTCGTGTAGTTAAAATTGCAATTTAAAATTGTTTATAATGTGTTATTTGTTATGTTCACGTCAATTTGAAATAAATAAAAGTGCAAAATATAGCAAACATCGTTTTTTGTTTTTTTAATGGCTGAATGCCGTGATGCTGTGACCCAAATAAATGTGGAATGGTAATTAAAAAAATACATTGCCGACCTAGGCCGGCAATGTAAGTATTAAATTCCATTACGTGCCAAGTGTCAAGCCGCACCGGAAACGAGGTACTTTGCGGCCTATTTTTAGGCACGTAATGTCAACATTTCATGCCATGTTTGAGAAAATATAATTATAAGTAAGTATGATAACTTCATAGTTTAAGTGCAGACACTTATAGATAGTAGATTTACAACGTATGCTTCATCATATTTATTCACTTCATATTACAACTCTACCTATACTTGGTAAATGTTGTATCCATTTGTTTTAAAAACTCGACAGTAGGTATTTGACAAATCTGTGATTATTTTCCACATAGCTATTATATTATATATGCCACACCTGGCCATAAAGTGGCTTTTTCCGCACGCTGCGCGTAGGGAAAAAGCCGCTTTCTGGCCAAGTGCAGACATAAAATGATGTACACAACACGGGAGGTAATAAAGAAAGCCCACGATCGCATATTTACGTCCCTCGCTTGCAGCTCGGGCCGCAAACTTTTGCGATCTCGGCCTTTCTTTGTATTACCACCCTAGTTGTGTAATGTACTATTATGTTTGTTTTCCCAAGCTTTAGAACTTTTTCGTACTGAAATAAGCTTGTATTTTAATTTATCTGCACACTCTACCATTGACAATGTCATTACTTGTATTAATTAAAAACGACATATGTGCTCAAATTGTAATCGCGGTTTGATATAACCCTTGTTGTCCGCACTATTCGAAATGTAATTCTGGTAGGAAACGCTGTTTGGTTTTCACTTGTTCTGCAAATCAAAGTTCTGCTTGCCTTCCAATTTCCTCTTTCTTTCGAGCATATGAAAGTTTTGAAGTGGGTTATATATGTATATGTACCATATTCGTCATTGTATGCAGTTCAAATTATAATTAAATGGATTTTTCGTATTACCATTGCAATTTCAACCCTCCTCCTTTTTCAATAAAACTCAAATTGAGGAATCTAGAAAATAGATTAAGTGCTTTTGAAATTCAGGCAAATTTTATTCTAATTTTACACCGCTTTGCAATATAAGTTCCGTTTCGTGGTGAATACAGCAACCGACATGGAAATGCACTCAGCAGCCGTTGGCGGTTGATCCGTTTTTACGGTGAACTCTTTATGAATATTGTGTTATAGAATAAATTAGCCAAAGCGACGAATTGTTTTTAAATATGTGCCATTATGAAAAAATAACAGCTTTATTTTGTGCAATTATGGCTTGACAAAAATGCAATAAAACGAAAACTGAAATTTTTAATAAAAACCGCTTGTGAGTGTTGTACATATTACCGGTTTATTTTTAGTTAGGAACTCGGAAAGCCTAGAACAAATCCTAAATAGCAGATATATTCCTTGTCGGAGACTGTATTCCGCGTGGCTTCATTCGGAAATCGGATAAAATGAGAGTTTCGAAATCCAAAAACGGAATTCAGTCCTATCGATTCGACATTCCGTAAAATTTCACAAATACGTTGTAACGGAATGCTTTAGTTATTATCGATCGAGTTCACATTTAGGGCATTCCTCACAATGATTTGACTGAACGTGTGCGCCAGACTATACTGACTGAGACACTATTTCGGAACGCGTTTTCCCGTTTGGAAATCTGCACAGGCAAGCACCAGGAATATACTGAATCGGAAAATTCCGTACAGGAAACTTCTATGCTTTAGTCCATAGGTTCCCAAAGTGGTCCCTACCGCCTATCCAGTGGGTGCTGAGGATTCCCAGGGGGGCGGTAGGGCCTTGGATGATAAATCACAATATCAACTACAGTATTTATAGATTTCTACATGATAAAATCGATTGTAGCCAGTGCCGGATTAGCCATATAGCAAGAGTAGCAAGTGCTACGGGCCCCGCGCCCAGTCGCAAAATGGGACCCCCCCCTCGTTATGTCATTTCGTCACGTATAAAATTACCGGTCAGTCGATATTTAAGCATATCTAAGACCAACCAAGCACCTCTTCGAAGGAATGCTACGGGCCCCTCGCTGGCTTAATCCGGCACTGATTGTAGCATCATTGATATAGTCATATTGCAATATAATTCAATCAGTCTTAATAAGTTACAAATCTACTTACGACTTGCTCACATGATTTAGTTACTCAAAACAACCACGTATGGACAGGAACATCGTTACCGATGTAGATTTGCTAACATTTTCATAACAAGGAGGTATGTTTTTTGTCGTGGGGGGCGCTGATAGGTTTTTTCATGCCTAAGTTGGCGGCAAGTCGAAAAAGTTTGGGAACCTATTAGTTTAAAAATATTTTGTTTTGTAACCCAGAACGCCGTGGCCGAGCCATCTGGATTTTCATGCGGAGCGTGATAACCGCTCATTGCCTGCAGCCTGCAAGCGCAAAATGCAGGCAAAGGACACGAAAAAAAACAGTAGCGACTAGCGACCTACACAGCTCTGTTTGTGTTTGTGTGAGCGACCATTCAAAACAAACCCCGAAGCGTAGCTGAAATTATTTCAGTCCTGTCATATTTGCTGGCTGAATTAGCGTAAGGGACATTGTTTTGACTGTCCCTTACCGTAATTCAGCCTACGGTCGACGATATTTGCTTTTTAAATATGCAGAAATAATTTTAATTTCCAAGTATTTATTTTAAGAATGCAGACATATTTTGAACTATTTCCATGTTTGCTTTATCGTATGCTCTATAGTTTTAGGATCCATATACAGGTTGTTGTTTTAATGAGTATAAATCAAGTACGGAATCTGAATGGGTTTACATTCTGAAATGCAATCTTGATAAACGGCGAAATCTCTGCGTTTACTTTATTACAATTATTATGAGTATACACTCATAATAATTGTACATACTTTAAAGAAGTTCTCTCCAGTAGGCTTATGATGCTACGCTTTGTCGCGCGATAAATAAATGATAAAGCATTTGTCACGTTCTGACAAATAGTGTGTGAGAGTGACGGATGCTTTATCATTTATTTATCGCATGACAAAGCGTAGCATCATAAGCTTACTGATTCCATTTTATTTTAACTGCCTCGCTACCTACATTTTCCTTTTCAATTTTATAGCTTAAACTTTGGATGCATTCACAAATTTAAGTTTTAGGAGCTGCCAACTACCATTAACTACTACGTTCCGTCTAGTTGAACGCGACTTATTTTAAAATTAATTCAGTGTTGCCAACCTAAATGAAAGGCGGTAACGAGCGCGCAGGGTTGCCGCCTGACCTGAATATGGCGGGTTTCAAAGGACGTCCCCATAGGACGAGGATGACACATTAAAAAACTTGTCCAAAGAGCAATAAAGGCTTAAGATGTTAGGTTGTTTCAGTTGTGATTGCTGCTTCGCTAATTGTTATGAATGCGAAAGTTAGTTTGTTCATTTGTTACGCCTCTATGCTTTATTGCTTTTATGGTGTAGCTGATTTATGTTTTATTTCATTTATGTATTTGGAGTACTGAAAAAGATCGCAAATAACTCTACTATAAGTACTATTACTTATCATAGGTATTGCTGTAATTAATAACTTGGAATACAGTTTTATATAGTTTTTATTAAGTATATAAACTTTTTTATTATAGGATTTTACTGCATTTTTAATGAAAAAGCGTAATATGACAGCCCTGCTAAATTATGCAGTAATTATCCGTTTTCACATTGTTAAAAATCAGGCCGGAGCGGACCGAATGAACTGAACGGATTTATACGAGCGGAATGGGCATTATGCAGCCCTAGGCTTGATATTATACAAATGTTATAATTGGACTGGCAACACTGATGTCCGATATGATTCCACATGTCCCTAGTGTTTTTTAGTGTAAAATCAATGTTAGGTCAATTCACAAGAGCGACGAATGATCAAAATAAAACGAACCACCCGTGATTGTGTGAGTGACGACCATACGTATACAGGAGGTTCATATATTCTGTGATACTAGTAAAAAAGTTACGCCTTTATAACTTTTAATACAAGATGTTTGGTACCTATAAAAGAGTCACAACTCGAGCCATATTAACATAGCGTTTTGACGATGTGCTCTAAAATATGCTTTAAAATGCTGGCAAGTGAAAATCCTAGTTTACAAGTTGCCTAGTTTTCGCTTCGGCGGTTCCAAATGTGATTTGAAATGTGGGACACTTTGCTTCCTTCATCCCGATTCTAGGATTTTCATCGGCATATTTATTTCATCGTTCCTCCTTTTCAGATGGCTTGTTTTCTGCAGCACCAAAGTCAGATTTTATGGATCGAAAATTAAATTATGTATGTATTGTATAATAGTACTCATATACTGGACACAATCCGCGATTTCGCCTTACCCAGCGACCAGAAAGAGCTCGCGTTAGTACGCGTTATGCGATAGAGAAAGACGGTCAGATGCGGTGCGTTCCGCCCGGTGGTCGGACCAGAACGACAGTTTTGTTAGAGGGAGAGATTTATGTACGTCGTACTGTTACTTAATTTGTGGCATAGGTAAGATGAGCACATATCAGAGAATTTTCACATAGTTACATCGAAATATAGGTAATGTATGGAAGGATCATGCCGAACAAAAATGACGTTGAGCCCCACAACACAACACCCACTTTTTAAAATCAATACGTCTTATGTGGGGCTGATAACCAAGTTAGTGCTTAATAAGTTTGAGTCTAAAGTCATTTATGACAAATATTAATATTAAATATCAAGTTTGAGAAGTTTTCAAAAAAGTTGCATATCGTTTAAAAGACAAAAAAAATTCCTCATCTCTTTGTACAGTCGAGCCAAAAATAGATTCATGACGTTTAAAATATTTTAGTCACATGAAAACTTTAAAGCTGGTGTCGTGGCTTTAGCAAAACGTCACGTGCGGAATCGGAAGTCAAGCTACTTCCCCGACAAGACAAGATAATATAACACTTAAATTATATATGATGACAAAAATTACATTGACATATTGTTGATACCATAGGAAAAAACAAGTTCATAAAACATTATTTAAAACATAAAAAACATAGAGCAGAAGCGCACAAGTTAGTTTATGCTCTGTAAAAATTTAATTAAACATTTAAAAAACCCCCGACTAAAAAATCTCCGGTCTTTTCAATTCTAATTAGAATGTCTCATGAATCGCTGAACCGATTTTAATGAACATATCTTATTACCATCGCTAGAAAACCCGCTTTCAAATAAAAAAAACCGCATTCAAATTGGTTCACCTATTTAAAAGCTACGGTGCCACAGACAGACATACAGACAGACAGACGTATACACATAGTGGTCAAACTTATAACACCCGCAGCAGACAATGTGGCAAAGCACATCGGTTTTTAACCCCCGAGGTAAAAGCCTTTTTTGTCTCGCACATCGGTTTTTAACCCCCGAGGTAAAAGCCTTTTTTGTCTTGCACATCGGTTTTTAACCCCCGAGGTAAAAGCCTTTTTTGTCTCGCTCATCGGTTTTTAACCCCCGATATGCTTTGCCACATTGTCTGCTGAGGGCGACTGTACCTGAAGTTACGCCGGAATGCCTTTAATAATTTAATTAGCGAAACATTTCCTCCCCCAATTATGGGAACAATTGAGCATAATTAACACATTTGGATCTAAAATTTTGCATCGTTTTGGTAAAATATAGGCCTTTTTGAGGAAATTGTTGGCGATTAGACGCTTCAATTTGGTTCAACTTCCAACTTGAGTTTAATCTTTCAGAGAAATATACATTACTTAAAAGTTATTATAAATTGCAAACTAAACTACAAGAATACACATTTAAAATTAAATATACTAAAAACTAAAACTAAATTAAATAAGTTAAAACTAAAATAAATCTAAAAACGGCCCCTGCGGCATGGTGCCGAAGATGCTGGCAGCATTTCCTCGCTGTATTGTAAGGCTGATACGTTGTGCGAGGAAGCTGCCAGCTCTTCGGTCCCTCGTAGTTTCTCTGAGTCTCTTTGATATCTCCTTGAAAAGACTCAGAGCGCCAGGGCCCCACGGGCCAAGGCTCTCGACGCCAAAAGGAACAAAATTATATTCTGCGCCGAGACCATTGTACTTTCCCACCTTTGCGGTTTCTGCCGCCTCTGCTGCTGCTGCCGCCCTTATTGAGGTTCGGTGGAGATGTGACGGGGCCAATGTGTCTACGCAAGTTGCGTCCCACACTAGCACCCGTCCCATACTCCACGGAATCAGTGACATCCCGTCCGGTCTCTTGCCGTCATTTCTTGAAATGCCGGTAGGCTCTAAAATAGCCGGCACATTGACCGACGCAAGAGATCGGCGGATGATGTCATTAAGGGCGGCATGTCTTGAGAAACGGCCTGCACTCCTCTGGCAGGAAAGTCCGTGGTGCCCTAGTCGGTCCACGTCGCTTCCACAGGGACACTGGTGTGGGGCGCAGACCGGGACCCTTCCAACTTAGGTCAACTTATTAAATGAACTAATGAAATGGAATGAAGAAATATGTATTAAGAGTGCGACTACGATAACTTTGCAGAGCGGAACATGGCAAAACCTCAGTTTAAAAGTCACATTTCTATGAAAATGTGATTCTTAAATGGCGGTGTGGCCATGTTCCACTCTTCAAAGCAGTCGCACTCTGAGAGTGTTGGAAACTCTTTCTATATTTTATTCTTTTTCTGTGTGACACATTATTTTCTCTGTAAGCCACTTGTTTAGTTTTTAAAGACTCAAGTGGTAATTGTAAATTTATTCCTGAAATTAAATTATTTAAATATCTTAGCTACGTCAGTTTTGTGATCCATCTTTTAATACAGTCCACCAATCACCCACAAAGAGGTGTTATTAGATGGTTGACGTAATGCCAAATATTACCCAATGGCCACCGAGTTACAATGTTACAAATTGAAACTAGCATTAGCAGTCGGAAACGACAACGCCATTGTTTGGCTTGACCAATGTTGTCAGTTTAGACTTGTAGCATTGTAACTTGTAGCTTAACACGTTCACTGTCCCCGTACAAAACTATCGGATAATGTCACAAGTCCCAACTGTGCTGAGCAAACAGTATGGGGAAGTGACCCATAGTGGAAGCACGGACTCCTGAAAAACCTTTATGACCCCACATTGGGGGCACCGGGACAGGGAACGTGTTAAGCATGAAGTGTGAAAGTCCACCAAGAAAATAAAACGTGAAGATCAACCGTTTATAGCATCCGAACAGCCACGACCACTCTGACAAGAGTGTACCTACGTAAAAAGAACTTGTAGCTTCGTGAAACAGGCTCAGGGTCCATCGGGATACGTTATACATTCACAAAAGTTCTTCAAATCCGCGGTTACGCAATGCAAACGTTAATCATTTATTACAAGTCTCTGGTGAGCGTTGATGAATGTTAAATGATATTTCAGCTTGTCTGCGGCGCTTATGCATTACCTTTCAAATAAAAAAGGCATTAAGTGCCTCAGTACTCTTAACTCCACAAGCATATAACACTTTTTTAACTTGAGCGGCAAATTAACGAGCCTACATAGTTCATATCACGTGTACAGAATGTGCTCTGAAAAAATAATCACGTACTTAGCTGAATCCTGACGTAACGGTTTCGACGAAACTTTTATATTAAATTCCTGGACGTGGAGAACCTTTTTGAAGGTGTTTTTTGTTTTTTTGCGCGGAATTTTAAATCTGAAGACGTTGCCGTCGGTATGTTGGCAGCTACCTATGTTATTGCAAAGAAAGCTTTCTTACAAAGATATATTGTGTACTAATTTTGATAGTCGTATTTACTGCTTCGCCCGCAAATACGACCTACATCATACTCGTTCGAATCTGTAGCCTCATATAAAGATCGGTTTGCTAACTTACCTATGTCCCAGCGGTGACGTGAGATGGAGCGAAAGTCGTTTTTCCACAACACGTCCATTTGCTCCAGTGATAAACTTATCAAAGTACCTACCTACCTTGGGAGCGCTGGTATTAGCAATTTATTTCGGATAATTATCATTATCACGGAACCGCTCCGATATCAAGTTACAACAAGTTTTGACAAGCGCCTACGGCTAAAGCGGAGTAACTTCTAAAAACCAAGCCAGCTTAGTTATTTGATCGGGTTGTAATGGCTTACCGAGTTTCGGTTCGGAGATTACAGCTGAAATCTGCTACCTACCTACGCAGTTTACGTTTAAATATGACGTATGTCGACAGGGGCTGTTTACAGAGGAATAATTTAGTGAGCGGGCCGCAGAACAGCTATGGCATTCTGCAATTACATAAAACACGTACACGAGCTAGGCTTTGTTGTTCTCTATTTGATACACCATTTGGTTGCACACTGTTTGGAAATGAAAATGCTGGTCAACCACACGTCAATAAACTTATTACAAGAGAACTAAAGAGTATATAAAGGAACTAGCCTTTTCGTGATTGGTAGATCACACCACTTGTATCAAGTCACTTATCGCATCGCAAACACATTAAGATTGAGAAGAACGACAACATACAGGAAGAATTAGGCCCCATTTAGATGAGGCGAGAACTCGTATGCGAGTTTGATTACATTACGGGCTACTTTAGGTACGATGAGTACAGTTGATCAATTAATCGCCGCAATGAAATAAAAATCACGTACCAGTTCTCGACCCGTCGATATGGGGCCTTAGGCTACATTCAGTTAGAATATCTCATTCCTGCACATAAAGATTCCAACGAGGTTTGGAACTTACGTAATGCACAATGTGAGCTCATACACTCTCTATAAAGCTCAAACTAGAGATAGAATGGCATTAATAGCTATTGAATCATCACCATCATCATCTAACCCGGTGTCGTTTATCGCTGAACATTGCTTTCCTTCAAATACTCTTGAGTACGGTTTGAGAATTATTCAGGGCGCTAAGCTCGACCGCAAATAAGTGAATAACACCCTATGTATCTTACAGAGTGACTGAGGATGACGGTGAGCCAGGGTATTAAACATTCAGAACCCGCCGTGGGCTGATTACGGCTCGTAAACGGTGTAACTGCGAGTATGAATGCCGTAACCACTGTAGCAACCCTACACAGTACAAGTTACCGACATTACAATACACTACGTAAATCCGAATTGTTAGTTCCAAATCTTGGGACACTGACGGCTTTTTCAAGTACCTCTACTTTTGAGAGTCGAGCACTTAAAGTAAGCCAGTTAGTGTCCGACCGAAACTAGTTTTCATGGCCAAAACCGAAACCTAATTCCGGCCTTGATCTCAGTTTCGGCCGAAACCAGAACCGAAACCGAAACTTCCATATAAGCTCATGTTTTCGTGGGAAGAAAAAAATTACAATCATATGTAATCAGTCTTTATTTTTAAGTGACTTCCAAAAGAAGGACGGTTCTCAATTAGTCTGAATGTTTTTATTAAAAATGTTTTAATAAATTTAATGTCTGATATTTAGAGTAATCATTAATTATAACATATTATAAATTCTTATTTCAAATAAGAAGTTTTTTTGCCGAAACTAGGCCGAAAAGGAAACCGAACTTTCGATCGGACTCTAAAGCCAGTTGAAATGGCGATGGGGTGTAAAGGTCTTCCGATTTGTGGTCGGTGTCGCTCGCACGAAGGTTGGAAATGGATTAAAATAAACAAGAGATAAGTTTATGTTGCAGAGCCTCGTTCAGTAGTGGACGGCTCAGGGTTGAATTGATGATAAATAACTTAATTAGGCCCTTTAGGGAGCTGTCACGCTCTCGCGCGACCTTTGGTGTCACTATCGACTTCAAACCCGTAATTGGAACCCCTGGAAGCAACTCACGAAACCCTGCGAAAATCTTAGTACATAGCGTGTCTGTGTGTGTGCGTCCAAACGTTTCCGTACAGTTATTTTACTGCTTTAACGCATATTACTGGACCCCAACTCGGCGTATGGATGTCGTAACCCTGCTTTTCTCCTTTATTGACCATTACGCTAAGATTTTTCTGTCTATCGAGAGTCCAGAGGTTTAATGGGCTACAAAATACAGCAACGCCCACGGTTTTCGCTATAAGCTAACTTGAAACAATGTTGAGATAGCGAAATTGTTATTCCAAGTGAATTGCGTGCTGAACGACCACGCTGTATTTTTCTGTGGGTTTATTATAAAAATATTTAGGTCCTTTTTCGTTTTGAATTGTTTTATCATCTGTCACTGCAACTTAAAACCCAGGGGACGATTTTTCAACTTGATCGGTACTTGAGTCGGATGATCGTCAATATGGGTCCTACGGTTAGCAGCAATCTAATATTTAGCTATTACAATAAACGTGCAATTTTTGTAAATATACACTCACGTGCAATGAATTCGGGTCAATTTCTATATAATTGATCATAGAAAATGACCAGAATTCATTGTCCGTGAGTGTAACTGGGGGCACGGCAGTGCTCCCGCCAAGTCGAGCAAAACAAAGGCACGGCCGTACCATTCTTTTCTCGAATGTATTTATTAGTAGTCTGTTTCTCTGGAACGGCTTTTGCGATTCTGATGATTTTTTTTATTTAAAAAAGGTTTTATTTAAGTAAATACAAATGGATGCTATCCCTGAAAAAAAAACGTACTCCTGAGAGTAAGTATTAAAATATGTAATATGGTAATATCCATCATCATTTCAACTTGAAGACAATCACTGCTGAACGATGTCTCCACCAAATATATTTACAATAGACAAATAATCCAAAAATAGATGCCGAGGTACTTCGCAAAAGTTTGATATTACAAAGATTATTATTTAATCAGTTGGAAGTTCACGCGGGGAAAATGTTTACGTACGAAATTTATTAATTCTGGAAGTTTCGTAAACTTAACACTTTTCTCTTACAATATTCGGCTCCCGAATATACTTTGATAAAGATAATTAAAAGTATGCTTAAGTCTTCGTTTGCGCTTTAATATAATAATTTGATTTTAATAAAATTACATGTCTACAACTGCTAAATTCATTTCATAAATAAATAAATATTAGGGGACATTCTTACACAAATCGAACTAGCCCTATAGTAAGCTCAATAAGACTTGTGTTATGGGTACTAGACGACGATATATTTAATACATACAAATACTTAAATACATAGAAAATATCCATGACTCAGGAACAAATATTCGTGCTCATCACACAAATGAATGCCCTTACCGGGATTCGAACCCAGGATCTTGCTTCGTAGGCAGGGCACTACCAGCTAAGCATACTCCTCTGCAACGCTCATTCCTAAAATACCGCATTCCTAAAATACCAGATTTTTAAAATACCGAATTCCCGATACACCAGATTCTCCGTATACAAGATTCCCAAAATAACACACCCAATAAAGTGATTTAGATCCTTGAGTAACTTACGATTTTATAGTCTAGTGTAACGGGAATGTGGTAAGACAGGAATCTCATAAATCGAAAATTTGGTTTTTAGAAAAATCTGGTATTTCGGGAATGCGGTATTTTGGATACGAGCGCTCTGCAACGCTAGCGCCATTCTCGGGAGATTTGAACTATTATTTACTGCTGTGCTTGACAATCTTTCTACTGATTCTTCATATAATATACATAACTACTACAAAAAAGTAGTACTAGCTAGAGTCTGTGCGGAAAGAGAATAGGCGTGGCGAAAAACGGAACTAACCTAACCAGTATGGCCACAGAACAGAAAATACCGCACATACGGTACAAAAGCATTACAGCGCCCCCCAAAATTAATCCTATTCTCTTTCCGCACAGCCTCTAGAGTATTTTACGTTTAGTGCGCTTAGTTGAAAAATTTAATATTTTTGGTAACTAAAGTATTTAATAAAGTCGTAGCATACCAAACACTATTCATGTACTTCTTTCTTAAATTGAGAACTTTTCGCTATTACATTCCCTTAAGCGTAAGTAGTATTAATAATTTCACCCGGTGTGGCATAAATATTATAGAAACTGATCATGACATCAGATCTAACTATTATACTAGTAACTTACCGGTAAGTTACCCACGATCGGTAAGATTGGGTAATATTGAAAAAAATGTTAGAAAGTAGATGTTTTATTCGTGTTAAGTACTAACAGAGTTTACATTGCACCGATTTTTAATGATAAAAGTTACGAATCTTTTTTAAGTTAGTAAATTACCAATCTTACCAGTAACATTCTCAATGTTACTGGGTATTTTCCCAATGCTACCGGTAATATTACCAGGTAAGATACGAAACTACAGTGTTACTTGAGATTTATTGATGAATTACTTAGTTCAAGGTGCAATATATGAATATCTGGAGGCACGGTAGTACCCCGCCAAGTCGAGCAAAACAAAGGCACGGCCGTACCATCTTGTTTTCAAAGCCATTCAAGCCATTTTCAGCCTCCTGTAGTTTTGTGCTGGCTAAAGCTAGAGACCTTGAATTTACAGGGATATGTAAGATTGGTAGTGTTTCTTAGCAGGTAATAACTTATACTACGGTACCTACCACAGAAAGATGCAGGGCCGGATTTGGAGGTGTGAAGGCCCTGGGGCAACGAAGGAGCGGAGGCCCCAAACGGACTTGTGGAGGCCCCTACTTATTAGGCAAGTGTTGTGGAGGCCCGGGGCAGTAGCCCCGCCTGCCCTCCCCTAAATACGGCCCTGGAAAGATGTAGAGGTACTAGAGGTAGAAGAAAAAAGTGTATGTACCTCGCGAGCTAAATAGAAGAGGCGGCGACCTACTTTGCACGCCATTAACTTCAGTTTCCGTCAATATTATTAGCATATTTGAAAATCTGAAAATGGTACAATTAATTGTTCAAATACCACAAAATGAAATTGAAAATGTATGTTTTCCATCACTAAATTACACTTTTGGCATCAAATGCCAAGCGAAAAACGTTACACGCTTGGTTGCCATACAAATCGACGAACTATTTCCTTCTTTCTCGATATATATTACCAGCATTTTCCCGCGGCTTCGCCCGCGTTGTTCCCGTTATTGTCCCAAAGGAACTCTTTACCGGGATATAATGTATCCTATGTTTCAATCCAGGACTTGGTCTACTTACATGCCAAATTTCAGCTTGATCCATCCAGTTGTTACCCCGTTATAAGGTAACAAACATCCAAACATCCAAATATCCAAACATCCAAACATCTTCACAAACTTTCGCATTTATAATATTAGTGGGATTTCTGTGGTAGCTACCATAGCGTTACGTAAGTGACAAAAATAGATGTTTTCATGGAATGCTCCAACAACGCTAAAGAAACAGGTGTGAATGATGGCCTGAAAATCGGGACATTTGACGCCTAGGGAATGCAATAGTCGGTCAAAGATGAAATCCGACAAAAGATCCACTTATACGGACAGTAAAGGACACTTTCAGGCCTGAAAAAATACATACTTCTGGTTATAAATGTCAATGTCAAGTATAGTTAGTTGTGGTTACACTAATGTTAATCGTCCTGCATCGCGATAATAATGGCGTTTCCCGTTAATGTGGCTCCAGCAGGATATAGTACAAGATTTGGATTGACGGCACCAGTTGGCAGCACCTTCGTTGTGCATGTTCCCTATAGTTCCAGGAACCGATGACCGGTGGGGCGTATGGGCATTCCACGAAAACGTCTACTTTGTCGGGCACGTGACGGCTATGGCAGCTACCTTGAAAACAAATAAAAAGTCCTAAATGACATTATCAGTTCATAAACCAAGTTATAAAATATTGACATACCAAAAATGTACTTCCTAACTTTGTTAGAAGTATGAAAAAAATGGCGTCACGTGCCCGACCATCTGGTGGAATGCCCCTAAAGGTTCTCGAATGATGTTATGCCCAGCTTGAAGCTATTATAAATATTCATTTATTGATAGAAATAATAATACTTTCAACCGCGATAAAGCAATGCATTTTAATACTATTCGTTAAAATAACATATTCAATTACCCGCTATGTTATAGTACTTGTAACTAACGAGCGACCGTTTATTTTAACTGAAACCATTTCGCCATTATTTACAGCTTGTATTCAAGTCGTTTTTCGCTAAACTAAGCACAGTAGTAGGTGCTTTAGTTTAAAAGTGCTCAAAACACTGAGCGCTTTTCTCACCGACGGTAACTTTTTCTTTGAAAGAATCCTTGTGAATTGTCGTCGCAATTCGCAGTTTGCTGTTTTTTTAATAGCCTTAATGTAAGCAACTTCAGCGCCAACTTAGTTGGATTTATAGGGAAGACAACCGCAACACAGTATTATAGTAGCGTCATTGTTCTTTCTACAAAAAGTACGCGCGGCTCGTATGTGAACGAACGAACACAAGCAAAGTTTTACGAATGCGTAAGAATGCCCCAGTCTGCGCCTCGACTTTGAATACGTATCGCGCTCCACGGCCGAAGTTTGACTACTTGTCTGTCTTTATACTTTGACCGGAATTTGCCTACACTTTTGGCGGGATTCTCCCGATTTTTCGTATGCCCTCCCGACTCCCGACAAAGAAGAAAATCTCCCGACAAACGACTTCATTTAAAACTTACTCCGATCCACTCAAGGTGGTCCTGCCAGCGAAAATTTCTGCAATTTCAGGCTAAAAAAAAAGGTCGCGCGTAGAGCGCGCGGGGCATCTCCCGACCAAAGTCTCAAAATCCCGACATATTGTTTCCTGCTCCCGATAATAGGGTAATTCGATCTGGCAACCCAAGACCACGGTGGTAAATCTTGACATTCATAGGTGCATTTACTTTGACCGATTGTTACAACAATTTAGTTAAGCAAGGTGGGTAGCTAGAGTGAAGTTGAACTGTACCTGTAGCAAAACTGTGACACGCGATTATCGAAGATTTGAAAATCTGATAATAATGGTATGATTAATTTAATTGTTCAAAAACCACCAAATGAAATGGAAAATGTATGTTTTCCATCACTAAATTACACTTTTGGCGTCAAACGCCAAACGAAAAACGTTGCACGCTGCGTTTCCATACAAATCGACGAACAATTTTCTTCTATCTTGATATATTTCTGTGATTGCGACTGGTTGTGACAAGTTACGTTTCTCAAAAACTCGATACTTCGTCTTATACAGGGTGGGAGAGACTATACCGACATACTTTAGCCATGAATTCCTGGTGGTGTGACGAGTAAATAATGTTATATCAACATGGGTCGAATATTGTCATTTTACATTAATAGTCTTATGGAACAAATTAAATCAGTAAATTAAGCCCCTCGTTATAAACATGTCCTTACTGGCTGAAAAGTTATCAAAAAGAAAAAAAAAAGCTAAAATGGAAACGAAAGGTCAATTTTTTGTCCTCGTAGTCGCTTACCATCAAATACTGCGAAGGTTAATTCCTGTTTAGTTAAAGGATTTAAAAAAATAGTAAAGGTATATTAGTCACATTTATTAGGGCTTGTTACACACTTGGGAGTTTTCATTTACGAAATAATGAATATCTCGGAAAGTAAGCGTTTTCTATACATCACATAACTTTTTTTTACTCCTAATAGTTGTTAGAATCTATAGTTAAAGTTTGTCGGTATAGTCCCTCCCACCCTGTATAAGTCTGTGTCCCGAGTGAGTTAGTACGTAGATTGGTTATTTGGACAACGTGCTTACCTTCCAACATGTGGGCGGACAGCCTTTCCCACGGCTCGTCTAACGCGGCAAACATCGAGTTGTTAAATATAAACAAACTGCTACTAATGGTATCTAATGAGAGGCGTGTGAGAACCGTTAGTGTATTACGGTGGTTTCCAACATAATAAATAACACGATGGAACATTTAGTAAATTGCTTTTAGTTTGGAACCCTACAGAAAAATCAGTAGCTAAGGGTAATTCTAACAACGTTTCAACTGCTCTCACTACCTTCGTCGCATTTTTAACAGTGGCTCCCAAAATTTGACGCGAAGGAGCACATTGCAAATTCTTTTTGTTTAGGAACCTTAGTGAACAATTAATACGAAGACATTAGACGTTCGGAACACTCATCGAGTCTCATTTAGGCTACTTTATTTATGATTCAAGAAGAGTCTCGATGCTTTTTCGACGTAACCGTGGTGTTTAGGGCTGCTGTGGTTTAATAGTAGGTATGTAGTTGACAAGTATTTTATTTATTATTCATTAAGAAATGTATCAAACATCACTTAAAATAAATAGCCGAAATTCATGTTGAAATCGCTTTTTATTGGCTCCTGTATTCTAACCAATATCACCAAATACTAACTAGGTAACTAGTCCACTCGCGCTTAAAGATCATACGAAACTATCATATATTATACCTAGCTACTTGTGAATCTGTGGCTGATATTATCAACCGTGTCTCAATTCCTCTGCAGGTGAGCCAAATATCTTGAACATTCATTACACAAAAAGGTATATAACGGAATAGCAAAATGAATAATTTAGAAAGTTATAAAAAGTGCATACATTCTGCTGTTTGTCTTTCTTCACATTAACAGGTTAGTGGTATAAAGAAGTAAACATTTCTTGTCCTTATTAACAAGGGCTGGTTTATACCTTTAGCTTGGGAACACCACATATGGTAAACAACATAAATAAGCAATGTATTCTTGCCGTACCCTTTGTTTCTAACTCTTTTCCAATTTGCTAAAGTGTGTGGATCGCCGCTGCCATTCCCAGCTGAAAACACGCTTTAAAACAAAGTTTCTTTATAAAATACTGCTAAAGTTTAGGTCGCTGCCATTACGGACAACCCACGCCCCATGCCCCTTGGAAAGTAGCTGGAATTTGTCAATGCTAGAGTACTCTGTAGTCTAGATAAATTGTCACAACTAATAAGGATGTCCAAATTCTGAAAAAAGACGAAAAATATAGTTCCCGCTATTTATATAGTTTCAACAGTATTTAAAATATAATATGAGCTGAAATATTTGTTAAATTAGATAATAGGTAAAGTTAGCTTTCAGTTTCAAGGCACCACATAAAATCAGCGCCACGCCACGGTTTGCCACGGCAAAATGCGCAGTGGTGACCCTTTTTAGCGACGATTCTTAGGTTTATATTTTTACTGCTTTATTATGTGTTTATTGTTTATGTGCTAAATAAAATATTTCAGTCATTCATTCAAATACGAAATATAAAGGACGCCAGAACGCGACCTGACCTTTTCGTTTCAGGATCACCGTTGTTGTCCCCTCCTCCCACGTACTCATTTGCTTTATACAGAGCGTTGTCAAGTTACCACCGTATGAACAACGATTAAAACTTTTGTAGGAAGAATCAATAATGTAAATTTTACGAGTGTCTTCGTCTTCATTACGAGCAGTTAATTAAAAGGAAACCCTTTTAATTAAAATCTATGAAACAAAATGGCGGACTGACAGCTCGCGGCTACATGTTCGCGGCAGACTTTGCCATCATTTATTTATTTATTTATTGGTATTCAGGATAACAACAGCCGTAGATATACATAGTACATAATGTAAGTTATTAGCAGAAGGCCAATAACAGCTATCCATTGGTTACTTGAAATAAAAATAATACAATCAGATACAGTCAACACGTCCGTTCCAAACAAGTGCTCGACATTACTGATACAATAGAAACCGGAATCACAGTGTTGTTAATATAAATACACTATAATTGCGCTGCATCATTCGTAGATCTATTATCCTTAAAGCATGACATAAAAAGAAGAGGAAAAATATATATTAGTACATTACATTATTACATTATACAACTAGGGCGGCAAATTAAAGAAAGGCCGAGATCGCAGATGCGATCGAAGGCCCACCTTATTACCTTGTTACCTACATATTAAGATGATGTAAACATATATTTGTGACTATTATTTTAAGTGACTCAATTTATTACAAAACTTTTTAATCAACCATGACGCTACGATATTTTAATATAAACTAATCACAGGAGCACTTACAACAGAACGATAACGCCTATAATAATTATTTGCATATTCGTACGTTTATTTATACTCATACCTTTTCACATAGAACCCATAAACAGAAACAACAATTGAATTATTAGTATTTCAAATCACTAATTTATTAGTAATGTACCCAAACAATGAAGCATGTAACTTCCCACACTTGTGAATCGAAACAAAGTCACCATAACGGACATATATATATATATATATATATATATATATGTGCCTATACTATACTTCTTACCTATATCATCTTGATAAAATAACGAAGTAAAGAATGGAATCACGCTGTTGTGAACCTTGCTCGAAAAAGCTCGCTCTTGTCTTAAAATCTACGACTTATGCCGTTATACTATGCAGTACTAAAGATGAATTGTAAAAGAAGTGAGTCTTGATTTTTGTTCAGAAGAGCAAGTTTCTTGGCGTTTGAGGACGTGGATTTAAAGTGGGCACTTTATTCTGATTGATTTATTCTGATCCTGATTGACTGATCGAGCTGTCCCTTGCTAGAACGGTTGAAATATCTTTAGCGATTGTGAGGTGGCATATCTCAATTCTAAACATCGAAATTATCGATTTATTAAAACAAGGTTAACCTGTAAAGGACCCTAAAAAGCCCATTGAAGAGGCTTACACCAGAATTATCTTCAAAGTACATTACCTACAGAAGTATTCTTTTACAAATTTTTAATAGATTTTATACAAACTCTTTGTACATTGTCGCGCCTCAAGAGCCTGCTCTTAAGGACCCTTCAGCGTGTTTGTAAGCATTTTATGTTATTTCTAAAGTTAAGAGAAACAGTTCAATATTTCGGATTTAACGGCTCATTGCATTGTTTTTTTATGCAATAAGTGGCAAACGAGCAGGCGAGCTGTCTTATGGAAAGCATGAAAGCATTCATCGTCGGCAACGAATATCTGCAACCAGACATGTTACCTATATGTTGCCGACCTTTGAGAGCCCTTGAGAATTTTGATTTATTTAATGACGTTTCGCTGTGGCTTTAGAATCTAGGTAAGCAATAGGATTTAGTAAAATTTTTTGTAGATACAATCTATAGTGTGTATTTTTAAAAATTCTGGAAATCTACATCTAGCTAAGTAAAAGTGTTGATGAGAGTTGTGCATGGAAATCCTAAAGTGTTCTTATGGGTCGATGTCAAAATTTTCTCAGAACATTAGTTTACTTTTTATCAATTTAATCACAAGTCTTATATTTAAAAAATGTTGATAGTTTGATGCTCACAATAAATACACAATTATTACGAGAAATGTCTAATAGTGCGTAGACATCTATAATATTTAGATGAGACACAGTATATTTCGACAGGGACGAGTTCATCTGCGCAAAATTTGACAACAACTCTTATACGAATCGTGAAGTTTTCATAATATAATTATTTCGCTGTTTAGTGTGATTTCGCTCTAATAGTTCTTCTTCTTTACAAGTAACATAAGTATAAGATTGTTCTCGTAAACATCACACAAAGCAACCACTTTTAAGTTTTAAAAGCAACTTAATCAGTTGGAACCACGCGTGGCCCACTAGCCCGCTAATGGGGGCGTTTTGGTACCTATTTGTATAGAAGCGTCATTCAGAATTTAGCTGTCAATCGCATCCTTTAATATTATTTGACCCGTAAACTAGTAACCAGTGGCCTTTTGAAAATTGTGACGTTCCGCCGTAATTGGATATTGTCGCTTGCGTCCTTCTATCTTGATGTCCTATAGAAACGGAGTACGACGTAAGCAACAATATCCATAAGGTACCTTTTTACCGCGGAACGTCACAATTTCTCAAAAACTGAATCGGCAAAAATGTTCTATGTAATTATCGAACCTGCTCACTAAATTCCAAACAGACTCGGTTGAGAAATGCAACCTATGAGAACAGCCGGATAGACAGACAGACAGACATAGAAAAACATTTTTGCCCAAGTTAAAACAGGTTGATATTAAGTCTTTCATGTTGATTGTAATTTCTCACTCATATCATATGGCAGTATCTCATGAAGCCTGTACTAAAAATGCTACATTTACGATGTACTTATAATAACAACAATTGATAATGATAGATCATGCTGCCGTGGTCCAGTGCCGGATTAGCATCGTAGCACGAGTAGGAAATGCTACGGGCCCCGCGCATTGGGGGACCTCGCGCCTACTCGCAAAAAGGGACCCCCCCTCTCGTTATGTCATTTTGTCCCGTATAAAATTACCGGTCCGTCAGTATTAAGCATATCTGAGACCAAACAAGCGTCTCTTTGAAGAAATGCTACAGGCCCCACGCTGCCGTGGTCCGTCAAAGTCGAAACTGAAACCGTACCGACTCATTTTGACTCCTGATTTTTAATTCACGGGCAAGATGAGGGACTCACTCCGCGATTTCGGTGCGTGGCCTTGAAGCCCTGTACAGGCCCTCCTTAGCCAGCGACCAGAACGAGCACGCGTTATGCGATAGAGAGAGACGGTCGGATGCGGTGGGTTCCGCCCGGTGGTCGGGCCCGAACGACAGTTTTGTTAGAAAGAGTCTTCTATACGTCGTACTATTTTTGTGTCACGAGTGAAATTATATTAGGCACGAGAGTTATAGCCAAGTTGTGATTTGCCATGAGTTCATTCCCCTTTCCCACGGTGTTGGGTCGGACAACGGACAGGATGGGGATGGATTGTGGAATTTGTGGGTTCTTTGAAACTTTTACATACAAACTATGTACTTGGCGCGATGAATTTTCGATTCCGCCCGTTGCTCAGACAGTCGAAAATGTAACTTGGAAAAACAATCTTACGGTTTTGCCATCTAGTTACAAGCCAGCTGTTTGCAAAGGCTTGGCCTGATGCCGTTTTACCAAAACTTTTCAAAGTGTGCACTGTACCAAGTTGTGGGCTTTTTCGTGGAAATAGGCACTGCATTTTTAGAGTATGTGGACATCTTGAATATCGATGATTTTTCGTCGCATTGGAGCATTCATTTTAGGAACGCCGGAAAAGCGTGCTAACGTAAAATAGTTTTGACGTGATACCTAAATAATAATTTTGTTACCTACATTTGTTTGTAAAATTCCGTGATCGTAGTGAAAATCAAAACGACATTAACCAACTTCGACGAAAGTTCTTAAATTGGGAGCAGATCTCCGGATTTCCAGTAATCGTTTTAGAGGGGATAAAGTTTGTTCGGGTCTCATTTACATTTTTATTTCGCTTTCCATCGGGTCTGTACAAAGCTTTCATTGCAAAGAATTAATCACTCGGCATGTCCCGGACAGAACAAGATATTTCAGTAAACAATGTGGGCTAAAGAGCTGGTTTATTCCGAGACTGAGTCATTTGTGGAGGGCGATCCGTATTATCATCCTTAGATTGTTGCTACGTATATATTTATTTATATATCTATCAGCGGCGTGGCGTTGAAGAAATCTTTGGGTAAGCCGGAGCAGGTTTGGCTTCAATTTTCTTTAAGAGCACTAGAATCAAGTGCTGGACTGCCTAATATTAGGCAACCCGATGGGAATCGAGTTCTATGGATGCCACGCCACTGCAATAACCATACAACATACACATAAAACGAATTCGTGTTACTTACACTATTTATAACTCGAGAACCGGTGGACCGATTTTTATGATCTTTCTTGAATAGCAGAATAACTATTAAGATATCTAAAAAATAAAAATTCTGAGGCGGATCGGAGTTCGCCCGGACATCTACTTTTTTTTATATTTCTATCTTTATTCATATCACTTAGGCCATTTTCTCCATGATTTCAGGCGAATATCTACTGATATATTGATGTTCCTTCAACGTTACGATCAAGGTCAGGGCTATTGTAGTTTAAAAGCATATAATTGGCGTGTATTTTATTTACTTTTCATTAGAAATGTTGTGGCAAAAATCACTCAAAATTCAAGCTGAAATCACAAAAATTGGTTCCCACCGCTATTGAAACTCAAACACGATTATCATATACATCAATCAGTTGATTTCGATGTCTCTGTCAGAAATTGAAAATTGGAAATTTTCCTAGGCCTTTTAAGTGATCTGGCTATGCGTAGTCTTCAAATGTAATAAGTTTAAATGGTTTTGGAAGCTTCACCATTCCGTACCTACCTACCTTTTGTATTTAATATAGAGTATATCTTATGGACTGTAGGGATAATCAAAGACCCTTTTGAAGGGATTGTACGGGATCTTAAGAACTAAGACCATAGCCTTGAATAAAAAGATTGAATACTCTTCTAAAGCGCTACCTGGCAAAAGCAATTTTGTCTTTTCAGGAAAAGGACTGATTTATCACAAGAAATACAGATCGTTTGCCTGATTGTGGATAATTTTTCTTACCGCGGATTTTGGATAGAAATGTATTGTCTGGGTTTGTTATACGGATACAAAAACATTTTTCTCTATTCATATAAATACTGTGGAGACAATGTTATACAAATCGATCTAGTCCCAAACTAAGCAATGCTTGTATTGTGGGTACTACACGACGATATATATGTATGTAACATATATCAATAAATATAACTTAAATAGATAGAAAACATCTAAGACTCAGGTACAAAATAATGGGAGGGTTGGGGGGGGGGGTTAACCCACCTGTACTTCTAGCACAGCAGTCGGCGTGAACCGCTCACTTGCGGTCCGCGAGCCTGCCTATGGGAAGGTCGCTTTATTCAGAATTGTATAAAATCACAAATGATAATTATTAAGTTATCTACCTACTATGTGGCCCTTGGCTGCTAAAAGGTTGCCAGCCGCTGCTCTAGCACAACTATGACGCGCGACAAATACTACTCATCCCTTTCCATTCAATGTAGTGTGACAGTGACAGGTTCTGCTCTGTCGCACGACAAGCGAAGTCGCGCCAGTTGTGCTAAAGGTCTCTGCCCACTACACCGTATCTGGTATGATCGTACTATGAACGTATCAGGCAAAATATTCTTTGTATTGAAAAGTGAAGACTATGCCCACTAGCACGTTCCGTCACCGACCAGCATTTGTCATACTATGCCTGATACGTTCATAGTACGGTCATGGTACGGTGTAGTGAGCAGAGATCTTAACTCGGCTGGTCGCGAAAAAGGTAAATTTATAGGCTGTAGATATCCACAGTCACTCATTCTACTGATGGGTGTTATCTATAAAACAATTCCCGGACGAAGTTGGTGGCAGCTTCTGGTCCATTATATAAATTCTAAACAGACAATCTAATCCCACTAATATTATAAATGCGAATGTTTGTGAAGATGTTTGGATGTTTGTTACCTTATAACGGGGTAACAACTGGATGGATCAAGCTGAAATTTGGCATGCAAGTAGACCAAGTCCTGGATTGAAACAAAGGATACATTATATCCCGGTAAAGAGTTCCTTTGGGACGATAACGGAAACAACGCGGGCGAAGCCGCGGGAAAATGCTAGTATTAAATATTTCCATTAAACACACGAAGGTAGATCCTGACCTTGAAACATCAAAACCGCGAGATTAAAACAAAACTCAGCTCTGGTTTTAATAAACCTTTTGGTTTCATTAAACCGAATTCCTAATGATTGGGTGAAATTAGTTTCGGCATTATTTTTTCACGTAATAACCATTTTACGGGGCTGTTTAGCGTTTTATTATGCTTTAAACTTAGGTAAGATTTATGGAGCAGTAATAACTGGAAAGTTTCTCGCTGTGTCGCTGGCCGCTATATCGCCTACCTGAATTATAAGAGTTATATAAGAAAATAGCGGGTGTTTGAATGAAAATTCCTTCTTGTATTATAAATGTGGAACTTTGTGATGTATAGAAGATGATTAGATGTTCAGATGTTTGTTACCGCACTCTCAGGTTTTTATGGTACAATGTACTCAACTATGGACCAAACTATTGTGCACTCTCAAATCACTATATAATAGCAGTCATTTTTCGGCCTACAAAAGGTACATCGCGCGCTTGAATGTGTGCGCTGTGTACGAACGCACTACAAGCAAAGAAATAAGACTGCGTAAGAATGCTCCACTCACACTTTTGGACTAAGTGACCTGGTTCGACCCCAGGCACTCCCGGCTCCCACCCAGTCCGACCAACTCAGGGTGGTCTGGCTAGCGACCTGGTTCGACCCCAGGGAACGCCACGGCCAACCACCCGGTCCGACAATCGCTACGCCCAGGATGGGCTGCGAGTTTGTCAGTTTCTAAAAAAAAAAAAAACAAAAAAAAACAAAAAAGAATACGTGTCGCGCGCTCCTAAGCGGCCGAAGTTGGACTACTTGTTCGTCTTTAAACTTTGATTCTAGCCTATTTTGCGTCAATTCACGCCAGTTTGGTGCTTCGAGTGCCACGAAGCGACATCAAACGATCTTATTGCTAAAAATTGCTCACACAGCCGCGCCTTATTATTAAATATCGTCATCGTAGGATTCCTAGGGTACGGTGGAAAAAGAGCACGCGTTACGCGATAGAGAGGTCGGATGCGGATCAGCATCGTCCGGTCATCCGACGCGAACGGCAGTTTTGTTAGGGCTAGGGAGAGAGAGGCTTCTGTAAGTAGAACTAATTCTTATTCTGTGACAGTAACCAAGAATCTTCTGAGTATCCGCAAATACGTGTGGCATGATATTTTTACAAAGTTTTGTTTAACAACAACCCCAAACCATTTTGTCTCATTATTTGTTATGGTGGTTTAACAATCCCTTATCTTTACTTGCAGATCTCTGCCAGTTACATAATAAACAAACTTGATAGGGCGTCTTTATTGTTAGTGGTTTTTCTGCGTTGCAAGAACGCAATTAATTCGAATAAGGTGTCGTAAAGTTGGCGGTAAACGTCTCGTGAAATTATGGCGAGATGGGATGGTTTACCAGCTCAATTAGGACAGACATTCTCGATAAGGGCTTCTTCTATGGATAATATAAGGTAGACGTATTTAAGGTAAGGTAGACAAGCTGACACTGTTCCCTAAGTTGCCATCTTAAATGTTAAACCACAGAAATATATCGAGGTACAAGGAAAAAGTGTATGCACCTCGCGTGCTAAAAAGAAGTGGCGGCGACCTACTTTGCACGCCGTTAACTTGAGTTCCCGTTAATATTATTATCAGATTTGAAAATCTGATAATAATGGTATAATTCATTGTTCAAAAACCACCAAATGAAATGGAAAATTTATGTTTTCCATCACAAAATTACGCTTTTGGCGTCAAACGCCAAGGGAAAAACGTTACACGCTTGGTTCCCATACAAATTGACGAATTATTCCTTCTATCTCGATATTTCTGTGGTTTACACATTTCCAACTTTATCCGACCGTGTGTAGCAGAACTACTGTTACACTTGTGCTACGGCACATTTGACATTCGTCAGGTCAAATCATTTCAAAAATATACGCCTTCGCGGGGCTTGTTTTCTACGGGCGGGGAGGAGCTTGAAATGCTTCTCGTTATCGAACATCCCCCCAGCTTTAAGCTTTGTTTTCAATGGAAAGTTAGTTCATAAAATTTAATGCTGATATGCGCCCTTACTAACATTTTAAACTTGGAACCCTAGAAGAAAAACAGTAAAGTGTGTAGCGTGTAAAATCGAGTAAGCACAAGCAGGCGACTTCGGCAGGTCGTCTACACTGAAATCGAAAGTGCATTCGCCTATGTATCTAATGAAGGTGTTTAGAAATCATAAACCCACCAGCTGGCAGCAGGGTGGTGAAAGGTCTTTTTGACAGTAGGCGTCAAGATCCACCAATCACCCCACTTGATTTTGACATCTACTGCCAAATAGACCTTTCGCCACCCTGCTGCCAGCTGGTGAATTTCTGATTTCTAAATACCCTCATTAGCTCAAACTGAGAATTAATCCTTGAAGGCTAATTAGGCAATGAAAGTGTTAGTACTTAGTAGCGTTTTTAAGGCGAGGTGAGACCAGAATCGGGCACGGAAGCCTAGTTTCCAAATCATTTTTAGAGCACTTATTTGACTCTTAGGTCACTGTAAAACATATATAATAATATTCAGAACTGTATCTAGGGCTTCCTCTCACTTAGAACACGATAGCGAACACTTCACTCGATAGAAAAGTAGCGCGAAAACACTATAAAATAAAGTATTTTTTTCATTTTTTTTCATTTTGTTCATCACCAGTTACCTTTTCTGACAAAATTAATACCTGACAATCATGATTTCACAGTCATGCAGGGCATCCTCTCATGTTTGGGTTGATAAGGTATACTTTTATGTTAGAAATCGAAGATAATCTGCAATAATCTGCATTCCGCCCGACCCTAGTTTGTATGTGAAATGCGAGCCAGGTCCTACCGCGCCTTAAGTAAACAAGGGAAGTGGAGGTAGATCGAGTAATAAAGAAAATATATACTATACAATTGGCGTAACCTAAACCCTTTGTTTCTGTTCAAATGAGAATGGTAAAATAACTAAGTATTTATATTAAATACAAGCCCGTTCGTGGGATCTAATACGCTTAGATTAGAATTTACAACGCCAGCCGCATTTCTCACGGGTAATTAGAATTAATCCCACAACATACAGCCTACATATACATTATTAAATCATATATGTATATACAGCATGTTTTATTCAGACATACTTATATATTTGAATTATAAATTATACATGGTGTATATGACATCATATGTTACAATTGTTAGCGGGTAAATAAATACCCGCGGCTTGGACTGTGTTGTTGACATTTAATTATTATACTGTGGGAAATCGTTACCGGGTTATTGGGATACTTATCCTATGTTTCAATCCAGGACTTAAGCTACTTGCATGCCAAATTTCATCTCAATCAATTTTATTGATTAGGTACTAGCGACCCGCCCCGGCTTCGCACGGTGTTTCTCTATTATATTATGCATGTATTATACATATAAACCTTCCTCTTCAATCACTCTATCTATTAAAAAAACCGCATCAAAATCCGTTGCGTAGTTTTAAAGATTTAAGCATACATAGGGACATAGGGACATAGGGACAGAGCAAGCGACTTTGTTTTATACTATGTAGTGATTCAAACATCCACACATTTTTACAAACTTTCACGTGTATCCTATTTATTCTATTTGGTGAGTTAAAATGACTAGGTATGCAAAGGTATAATTGATATCGGTAAATCAAATACACGCAAAAGTATTTATAAGATTATCTCATAAAAAAATGTATCGCTTTTTAATTTAAATAGGTACCTACTTATAGATCAGATAATTCAACACTATCATATGTTTTGATTCCATAAAATTCCTTTCTATTTTATTATGTAGGTACATAAACCACCAATCTTATATTGAGATAAAAAAATACATTAATACGAAAGGTTAAATAAGTAGTTAAAATGTATGATCGCATGAAATGTACACATATAGGTAAGTCACACCCACAGACCTATGTGAGCAATCAAGAGAATGAAAACGCTACTAGTACTTCATCAAACCAAAACAGCAACAACCCACTAGATAACCTATTTAATGATGGTTTTGGAGCAAAAATGATAAACAACGAAGGCGGCCAAGACTCTTCATGGAGACTCCGCTGGAAGAAAAGCATAAAATTGACGGGAAAACAATACAACCTTCCACAAGGAAACGTTGGTCGTCATTTTATTGACCTCCTGGCAGACGAAATCAATAAACTAGTTAATGAACTACCGACGAATGGATTCTCTGAACGAATATTCTTCTACTGCAGCACAATTCTCCAAAGGGATAGCTTAATAACTAAAGGCCCAGACATCAGACGTCTAATAAACAGAAGACTGGAAATGTGGCAAAAAAGTCAATTCGACGAATTAATACAGGAAGCAGAGAGATGCAACAAAAAGGTTAGCCGCTATAAAAATCAACAAGATTGTGATCATATGGCACGCGTGTTTAACAGACTGATGCTACAAGGAAAAATAAGACAAGCCAACAGATTTATCACAGAACGAAACGGTGGCGGAATATTAAAGCCTGATGACAAAATAGGAGACAAAACTGTATTTCAGATCCTGGAAGAAAAACACCCAAACCAAGCAACACCAATTATAGCAGATTTCGACCAAACAACACAACTTCCAAACTTTGTCGATGTTGACATAACATCCAGTCATATTGAAAAAGTAGCAAGAAGCATCTCTGGGGGTGCAGGCCCAAGCGGCACCGATGCTGATCAATGGAAAACGATGCTTTTACGATTTGGCCCACACAGCTTCAAATTAAGAGAATCAATAGCAGCCTTAACAAGAAAACTAGCAAACGAAATAGTAGAATGGGACGCAATAAGAGCACTGCTAGCTAGAAGAGGCATCGCCCTTGACAAATGTCCTGGTGTCCGCCCGATTGGTATAGGGGAAGTACTTCAACGTATCATAGCAAAAGCCATGGCTTTGACGACAGGCACTGATGTACAAGAAGCATGTGGAGCAAATCAACTTTGTAACGGAATAAAAGCCGGTATAGAAGGTGCAGCACACGCAATGTCAGAAAGCTTCCACGAAGACAACACCGAAGGTATACTCCTCGTCGACGCCACCAATGCCTTTAATGCCCTCAACCGTCCGTTGGCACTATGGAATGCCAGACTTTTATGGCCCAGATGCTCGAGATTCCTATTTAACACCTATAGAGGACACGCAGTCGTATCATTTAGAGACACCAGTAAGTACATATTAAGTAAAGAAGGAACGACACAAGGAGACCCACTGGCAATGCAAATGTACGCGATTGGAATATTACCACTAATAAAAACCTGTAAAAACAAGAATAAATACATTCAGAACTGGTATGCAGATGACTCTGCATGCTTAGGCAAATTCGATGAAATACTAGAATGGTTCAACCTGCTAATGAAAGAAGGGCCCAGATACGGCTATTACCCTGAGCCAACAAAGAGCTATCTAATAGTCAAAGAAGGCCTCGCAGAAATTGCCAAACAAAAATTCGACAAATTAGGAATAAAAATTGTAAAATCACAACGATTTTTGGGAAGTTTTATTGGTGACACAAACGACAAAATCGACTATATACGACAAAAAACAAAAAATTGGACTGACTGCATCCTTAAGATCACAAAAGCCTCGGAAAAATATCCTCAAGCTGTACATACCGCATTCACTAAATCACTACAATGCGAGTGGCAATACCTACAAAGAGTGACCACCGGAACAGATGAAAACTACAACGACCTAAAGAACGCAATCAAGACTCATTTAACGCCCTCTATACTGGGCAGAGAAGTAACATCCATAGAACACGAACTCTTTGCACTTCCAGTGAGGCTGGGTGGCCTCGCAATTAATGATCCCACAAAGCAAGCTAAAACCTCACATGCAATATCATTAAATGCAAACAAAATACTAATAGATGCGATTCGATCCGGCGAAGAAATCAACATAGAAGACCATCAAAATCATGTATATGAAACTCTAAAGGAAGAAAGAAAAAAACGAGAAAATAATGAACAACATGAACTAGAATCAATCATCGATAAACTGACAATAAAAACAAAAAAATGCATCCAAAGGGCGATTAACAAAAAATCATCACAGTGGCTAACAATACTACCGACCAAAGCTGATGATACCGACCTAACAGCTACGCAGTTTCGCGACGGCCTTGCGATCAGATACGGACATGAACCTTCTGGCCTGCCACTAAACTGCGATGGTTGCGGCGAAAATAATTTCAACCTCAACCATGCACTTAATTGCAAGAAAGGAGGTCTCGTAAAAAGAGGCCACGACCAACACAGAGACGATATCAAAAACTGGGCGGAACCAGCATGGGGTTCGGCTACTACTGAGCCAATAATGCGAGCCGCAACCTTAGATCAACCAGGGCTAATAAGCGACTTACTATTGGAAAGCGTGTGGGAGCCAGCGAGGAAGGCGTTCTTTGACATTCGCATTGTAAATGCCGACGCCGCATCGTATGGTCTACTCACATGGCCCACAATTGCCCAAATACACGCTCGTGAAAAACATCGCAAATACGATCTGGCTGCAGAAGATCTTAGAGCTTCATTTACTCCCCTTGTGGTCTCTTGTGATGGCGTTGTCGGAACTGAATATGAATCCTTCATAAAAAAAACATGTCTTAAGCTATGTGAAAAATGGTCCAAGCCACACTCGCAAATAATAAACTGGATCAAAGTCAAAATACAAATATCAATCATCAGAGCGGTCTCTATTAGAATCAGGGGAACGAGAAGAAAGATAGGAAGATTTGGATGCGAAGATGGCTGCGGAATACCCATCCTGGAGCACTAGATTTCTCCTCTTTTTACTATATTTTACCATACTCTGTTTATTAATTTGTATTATTTAACGTAATGAATAATAAATGTTTCTTTCGTAAAAAAAAAAAAAAAAAAAAAAAAAATGTACATCCTGTAGGATCTTACTATGCCAGCTTCGTGCCCCTTTATCAAATAGCCCCAGGTGAAATACCTCCCGGCTAAACCAGCCCGATTTTAACTCTGACGAGGCCAAACTTCATTCTATATTTCACAAGCGACATATTACTCATTTGATGGAGGTATATGTAAAGTTGAAAAACGCTGTCTGCACATTAAACATTATTATAAAAAATGCTGACCAGATAGATATGCATGTGAAAAAATGTGTTTCTTGATTTTTGAGGGTTTATGAGCGATTTTTATGCAGTTCTCACTATATTTATTTATTTGTTTAAATTTTATTGCACAATCCAAGAATGTACAAATGGCGGACTAATGCCGTAAGGTGTATACCACACCACATTATATTGTGTTTATTTAATTACTGAAAGCCCGGAGTAAATTGTTAGTTTGGGAGACGATAATGTACAGCCAAAATAAAGTCCAGCCCGATAATGTACAGCGGCCGCGGATTATCGGGCCGGGCTTTATCGGGCCGAGCATTACCTGTACAGTACCCGGCCCGATAATTTGAAGCCTCCTTCACTTTTTTACCAAATAAATCGTCTCTTTGCGGTTGTTCTTGAATAAAGGCACCGAAAGAAGCTTATAGAATAGGTACTCCGATTCGGACAAAGTCTCGGGCAAATGTTAGTAAGATCGTAAAGCGGCAGAATTTATTTCGACCCGTAATGAGGTTTCCTTTGAGAGTGCAGTCCCTGGGAAAGTGGGTGAAGTAGAGATGGGCGGTGGGTAAATACCCAAGGTATTTACCGGGTAAATACCCGGGTATTTACTCAATCTACCCGGTAAATTGGGTAAATACCCAAATTGGTGGGTATAAACTATTTGTTAAGTATTCTTTACAAATTTCATTAAAAACGTTGTTGATATATAGACGTATAGTAAGAATAAATGCTATGGATAGCGAAATAGGCATCTTAGGTTACATCAACAAAAGTAATGATGCACTTTTTATTTACGGTGTCCCAGATTTTACGAAAATCCAAACTGAGTAACGCATACCTTCTAATTATGTTTGTTATGTGCTAAAATGCCCCTAAACCAAAAATCAGCTAATTTGTGTATGGGAACCCGTGCCGACTTCCGGTTGAGCTAAGTTTGCACCTGGTTTCTTTGGAATCACAGACCAACCAGGTGCAAACTTAACGCAACCGGGATTGAAGGGCGCAACTATTGTTGCTCTTTTTTTATAATTAAATCGCATTTTATTATTTTGTACCAAAGGTGGCGACTAATTAAGAGCTAGAAAATATGTTTTGTTCATAGATTATGTAAAATACCGCATTGCATTTTCAAAATTCAGCGATTTTATTTCTTCATATTTGTGAAGTTACTGGAAATGAAAAGCTTGAAATACTCATGTAGTTGGACACTCTGATTCTGTCTGACCAACTATCTTATAGAAATTCGTCACAATTAAACAAAAAAAGTCAAAGCAGAAGCTCAATCTATTATATCTCGGTTGCGTTAAGTTTGCACCTGGTTAGTATATGGTGCGAAGGAAACCAGGTGCAAACTTAGCTCAACCGGTTAATATGAAAAATTTAGGATGAAGTCGGCACGGGTTCCCATACACAGAATGAGCTGATTTTTGGTTTAGGGGCACTTTAGCACGTAACAAACATAATTAGTATGCGTTACTCAGTTTGGATTTTCGCAAAATCTGGGATTCCCTGCTTTTTATTCATCTTTAATTTTTGATTTGTGTCTTGGTCGAGACGCTGACAATTTTAAGTTTAATTGAAGGTTACAATCTAAATATGATCATAAAACCTTAAAAACCTTCTAGAAACTTAACAAAACCACCTAGAAAAATCACAAAAAAGTCTAGAATATGTATTATACTTTCACAAAACTCTTTTAGAAGGTTTTATGAACTTCAAATTTTTTTTAATAATTCTTCTAAAAATCTCACAGAATCTTCTAGGAATCTCATCGAAATCTCTAGAACCATCATAGATACCCAGATAGCTTCTTGTAACATATTATTAACTCCTAGATATCTTACATGGTAACATGGCCTTTATGAAGCCTACTTTAACATCTAGAACCTCATAAACACTATAATGTATCACAGAAGATTCTGGCTCCTTAGTAAAACCACCTAGAAACTTCTAGATATGTCGAAAAACAGACGGGAAACTTAATAATTTTGTATATTGCTTATTTTGTAGACCGTGTAAATTTCATAAAATCTTCTCAAAACTTGACGGAAGCTTCAAAAAACCTTACAAGGACATTGAGGCGTATTATTGTTACATCTGGAACACATAAGCGTGGCTAGAAATACAAAAGAAGATTCTGGATTCCTTGTAAAAACCACTTAAAGACTTCCAGATGTCTTATGTCATTTGGGAAACTTGATAATCTTATTAACATCTCATATATATATTTTTTTTTAGACTTCTGGAAACTTCATAAAATCATGTCAAAACTTTAAAGAAGCTTCAAGAAACCTCAAGTCTTCTGTTGGTCACCTATAGTAGGTAACATCTAGAATTCATAAAAATGACAAGAGATACCACAGAAGATTTTGAATTCTTTGCTGGAAACTTCAATAGACCATGTCAAAACTTTACGGAAGCCTCGAGAAACCTTACGAGGCCTTTTAGTTCCCTACTGTATATCTAGGATATTCATAAACATGACGAGAGATACCATTTAATAATATTATTTCATTTGTAGGCTTCTAAAGACTTTATAAACGAAACTTAGAAACTTCTAGAAATATCTTAGATCTCTTTAAAACCTTGTAGTACCATCTATGAAGTTCGTAGGATCTTGTATAAACCCTATAGAACCATCCAGAAGATTACGTTTCTCTCTTCAAGACTACGTTTAGGGACATCAAAGATTCTTTTAGAAATATGGTTAAACCTTCTATGAAATTCATAAAACATGAAGAAACTTTAATGTAACTTCTAAACGTTTCTAGACATCTTCTAGAAGCTTCTAGGAATCTGAAAACTTTAAAATACTGTGTAAACACTACTAGAGTACTCGTAGGATATTAAGTCCTCAAAAAATTTCTAAAAGTTAACGATAAATTATTTAGACTATTCGTAGAAATAATTTTTCACCAAACTATAAAAACCCTTTAATAAAGTCTTAATAATTATACAACTTCACTTCTTTACTGAAATTGAAATAAAATTATTGGACAACCTTTTGAATCTCATAGAACCAGCATGAGATGAGAGGACTAGTACTAGTCTTTACGGGAAGCTTATATATATTTTTTTTTCATATAAAAAATAAATTTAAAATATGACTTCGAAAGTTTACAGAAAAACTCAATATCATTCCTTTAATAAAACAAACATATTTTATTAGGTACGATCGAATCAAATCAGATGTAAACGCTAAGCCTGCAGAAAATATTCGGTAACAGTGCATTATCTAACAATCCAAGTTATATTATATCATTCCGATGACGACAAAATGTATTTTTCTTAATATTTTATCCCTTGCACACATTAATTTATTCAATTGTTAATTATCTTGACCCTCAGTAGTTTCTACCCACCAAAATGGGTAGAAACGGGTAAATACCGGGTGGATTGGGTATTTACCCGGTATTTACCGGGAAAATACCCACGAGCGCCCATCTCTAGGGTGAAGTGTCAACTTCGTTTTAAAGTCTAAACGAATAAACTTTGGCCGTTTATTATTTCGCTTTAGTTCATTTTGGTCCTTTGACAAAATTGTTAGTTATTCTGTAAGAGTAACACGGAAGAGAGTCGCTATAGTACAGTTTTCCGATATAAAAACGGTCTGCCATTTTTACGGATGGGATTTGCGGAACGTACACGTGTGTAAGTGCGCGTGTACATAAAAATATCACCTGTCACTACGATACTAACACTAACGAATGAAATAAAGCAAAACACTGACAATTATCGGCCATAAAGGTACATTTTGTAAGACAAAGACAAACTGGCCTTGTTATGACGGTTACTTTATAGACGCAAATGTTTGGCCAAGCCAAGACTTCCTATGAAGTCCACGTTACCACACCACCACATATCGAATCGATACTATTAGAGTATCGATATAATTACGAGAAAAAAAGTTTCGTAATTTGCACATTAGTGCACAAATTTTAAAGATGCAATTTCATTGGCAAAAACTATGTAATTAGTACGAGTGTGAACTACGGTATCGATATATTGTGTTTATATATTTAATTGGTGAAAGCCCTATACCTACGTGTACAGCATTCAGCTGTAGGTATATCTCCGACTCATCACTCCGACATGCGGCTTCGACCGACGAATTCCATGCTTACGCTTACAAATTACAGGTGAAGTTTATATGCGTATAATATGATCCTTTGTATCGTAATATAGGCGTGAAATGCATGTTTTTACTTGTTATGCTCCTAAGCTGTGCGAGGTTTAAGTGGAATAAAACGGTTTTTTTTGCTATTGTGCATAAAAATACCGATTTACAATCTTGATAGATACTTTAACATAACGATTCGCTACATATATATTATATAGATACAAGAAATCAAAGTACATAGAAAAATAAAATGGTATAGGTACTTAACGCATAAACTTTACAGCCATGACAATTGAGCGAGAGATGGCTGGCGCTAATATTAATACTACATATGAATGAAACATGATGTTTCTTTATTTGTTTTTAATAGTGTAATTTACCCGCATTAAAAACAAATAAAGAAACATCATGTTTCTTTCATATGTAGTATAACGATTCGCTGTTTTTATATTAATTTCGAATGAAACTTTTCTAGTTCTAGTGCCTCAGAATATGTCAGTTGGATTCAAACTAACTTTGTCATAAATATCTTGCTCCTGAAGTATATCTTTCAACCATGTCCTCGGCTCCTTTTCAAGGAGCTATCGAAACGGCTCATTGACACCTCAGATGATCAAAGGGTTTTTTTTTAATATGCTGACAAACTTGCAACCCTATTTGGGCGTGGCGATTGTTGGACCGGGTGGTCGGCCGTGGCGTTCCCTGGGGTCGAACAAGGTCGCTAGTCGGAGCATCCCGAGTGAATCGGACTGGGTGGGTGCCGGGGGCGCCTGGGGTCGAACTATGATCAAAGGGCTGGCGGCTTCCTCGCCCCAGGCGTGTCGGTATTGCCATACAGCTAAGAAATGCTGCCAGCGTCTTTGGAACCGTGTCACGTGGCCCTTTTTAGATATAATAAGTCTTAGACTTAGTGCAAACATTGTTTAGTATAAATCTATTTTGTATAGTTACACATATTTTAATGTCATAAAGGCTTAATAAGTCATCAAGTTAAGGGTTATACCTAAAACTCTATTAGACATTTATGAATACGTTTCGCATTAGCGTGGGTGCTTTACAGTCTGTTAAACTTCACCTCCGGGATTATTTACTGAAGCGTGCGTCTACCCGGGCCTGAGGTGTGAGTGATCTGACAAATCCTAACTTGTTTATGTAACATACTCGTATACTTAAATGAGAATGTGCATATAGATCACGTTCTTAGCTACACAGTTCATTTGCCTTGGCTTATGTTAACGTTTAGATACTTTAGATCAGCGGTCGGCAACCTTTAAGCAGCCAAGGGCCAAATAGTAGCTAATGAAATTGACGCGGGCCGCACTTTGTTAATAATTTGTGACTTTATACGAATCTGAATATAACTAGGTAGGTACCAGTGGCGTAGCGTAATAGATATCCTTGGGCAAGCCGGTGCAGATTTGGCTTACATTTTCCGTAAGAGCTGTAAAATAAGGTGGTCATATGCCTGGTATTAGGCAAGCCGGTAGGAATCGAGTTCTTTGGACGCCACGCCACTGCTAGGTACCTTTACATATAAATATTATAAATAGCCAGTGAGGCTCGCGGGCCGCAGTTTGCCGACCGCTGCTTTAAAGATCATAGCTTGAGTTTATAATCAAATATGTTTCAAATCAATAGATTCAAAATTTGACATCCGTATGGTTGTAAATATGTATAAGAATCATTAAATAGGTGTTGGCTTGAAGAAAATATTTTATAGTGTTAAGGTTGGCTGGTACATTATATACGCTATGGTTTAAGTCGGACTTTTGTACGATGTTTTCATTTATTCAATAAAGATTAATTAAATAAATTATACTTTAACACGCCAAATAAGGCAAATAAGTCGACCCGACTACAAGAAATGCGTGAATAAGTATATTCAAATCAAGGACCATTAAAACAAACTTGTTTTAATAGTCCTTGATTCGAATATAGGTACAAACAGCAACACAGTTAACTATACACTTCAAAAATGGGAAATACTGCAAGAAAGAGAATCACACTTGAAGGCGTCGTGTTATGCATGTGTGCGTGTGTTTATGAGTATAAATTGGCTATTATTCAAAAGAGTTTTGAAACAATAATTTTTCTTTTATGGCTGATCCAACGTCATCATTGACATTAATGCCATATTATTGAATTCGTGGAAAATAATGAATGAATAATAAATATAAATTACATTATATTGGTGCATCATATCAAAAATATGAAGCACCAATAAAAGCATTAGCAAAATAATTAGTTTATTTCATCCCAACGTTCGTCTGAAAGCTAAATCATAATTTTGACAAATTCACCTGTCTTGTTGAAATGAAACCTTTATTTACAGTATGGAAAAAAAAACTTTGCCCAAACAACTACAATGACAAAGCTCAAAGGCACATTACACATACGCAAACGTTATTTGATTTGAAGTTGACATAATACAAATGTATGTATCTCTTTCAATCGTTATCATTTTCTCTCTGCTCTGTCTTTAATGGGCAGTTAAGTGTGTTGCTGTTTGTACAATACAAGTAAAGTGACATAAATTCTTGTAAAAAATATATTGCGTAAAGTAAAATTGTATTCGACGGTGCCTCGATACTGCTGCTCGGGTCGCATTGTGAGCACAATGACAATACTTCAGCGCATTTAAGAGAAACAATGTTTCATAATAAAACCATGTTATCTGCATTTCTTTGCCCTAAATTCGGCGTGCAAATATTGGCTGTTATTACATGGAAGAATGAAACCGTAGGGCCCCACAAATACTTTAGATATGTTAAACGAGGCGCTCCGCACCTGTCAGTTGGGGTAATAACTCATAGTCCAGTCAAAAAGGACATTTATTGAAACTCAAATTTTCCCCATAGCTGCCTTATCACACTGGCGATTTGCGAGCGTATTTTCATACAAAATTTGCCGCATAATCTGTATGAAACGCCAGTGTTCAGGCTCTTAGGTTCCGGATGAAATTTATGAAGAAAAAAAAATCGATTTTTGCATGTCACGTTTAATCAAATATCATTGAATGGTGACTGCACTAATCCCACAATCTTTATTATACTACGTAGTAGCTCTTATCTGCCGCTCTACAGATTCTGTGAAATAATCGTATCTATTTCATAAATGTCTTGTTTGCAAGCCGAAGAATTTTATTGAAATTTAACTGAAAATATTCTTTAATTGGCGTATGAAAGGCATCAGGCTTATGTATGTCCTTATTGTTCTTATTTTGAAGATTCGCTTAGCGCCTCCCCTTGCTTTTACTTTTTTTACCACGATTAGAAACAGAACGGCATATGTTTAAGAAACAATCTACGTCTCTAATGACTTTATCCAACGATGGATCGATCTTGTTTGCGCGTGACGGGTTATCTTCATCAATTCGATTAGTGGAACTTTATATTACTTATGGGGAATCAATCTTTTTTCAAGTAAGGGATATAAAATTCTCATTCTACACAGACGAAGTCGCGGGAAAAAGCTAGTTTTTCATACATATAGGATAGGATCGACCACACTGAAGCTTAAAATACGCTGCGAGGCACTGCGTAAACCATTGACATATGCGTCACGTTTTCTATGACGCGCATGTCGTCATACGCAGTGACGGGACATATACGTTCACGTTTTCAGCAAATTTTAAGTTTCCGTGTGGTCGATCCTTTACCCAGGAAAAGTACCAACATGGCTGCGTCAGCTGAGGATGAATTGCCCTCCTAACGAACTCGCCGCATGAGATGAAGTAATCGAGTTAGGGCGACGGGCCGTAACGAGTTTCGCCATTCAAACGAGTCCTCTGTTAGCTCGATTTAGACTATATGTACTTCAATACCTGTACCTCTAGCACAACTGTGACACGCGACGCGACTCTTTCTCGCGCGAGATATGCTACCCATCTCTTTCCAATCAATATAGTGTGACAGTGACAGGTGATGCTCTGTCGCGCGAGAAACGAAGTCGCGGCTAGTTATGCTAGACGTACTGTTAGCTAATCCAAGTAGAAGCGTTATTTATGATCGAAATGAATTAGTTTAAGTAATATGAAAAATATATAGGTAAAGCCTAATGCGTAACCACTAAATTTGTACAATGCTACTCCGTGCCTCTGAAATTAATTAAGTTAGAGGATAGGTCCATAAAGTCCAGAGGTTTTTTTTCTTGGGAATGTTATGGCCTGGTTAGTGGACATTTAAATAAATAAATAAATAATAAATATTAGGGGACAATTTTACACAAATCGAACTAGCCCCATAGTAAGCTCAATAAGGCTTGTGTGGATACTAGAAAACGATATATTTAATAGATACAAATACTTAAATACATAGAAAACACCCATGACTCAGGAACAAATATTCGTGCTCAACACACAAATAAATTGCCCTTATCGGGATTCGAACCCAGGACCTCGTGCTTCGTAGGCAGGGTCACTTCACTACTAACTAAGCTAAAGCGGTCGTCAATTTAAGCCAAACAACACAGAGGTCGATTGAATCAATGTTGCTAGAGTTAGATTTGTAAAATTGCAATTTGTAGGCTTGAAAACGGGTCACAGGACGCAATGTGCGAAACGATTCACAAATCGCATACTATTGGTGAGAAGTGGACCAAGTTCTAACATCTATTAATGCTGCCCGGAGTGTGGACCGGGTTAAATTCCTGATTCGATTTATGTCAAGAACTTTTAAACGATTGTCTCGGGTTCTGGGTTGGTCAGGAAAGTTGGCGAGTCCCGCGGGGCTTGTTACAGCGACTCCGAGTTTAAGGGATCATTATTTATTAAGGTTTTTTATTGAACATGTTATTTTACACAAGTTTTCGAGGGAAATTTATATCTGCCATTGAAATAGTCTTGTGTTGTTTACCCATTATAATATTATTGTCCGGATACCTAGGCATAACAACTTGCTTCATACGTTTCAATAGTGTTAGTTTTAGTGATCAATTTGCTTTGGGCTTAAAATCACTAAATTTCATTTTACCTCATTATCAATATTCCCAGATCTCAAAACTTCATGGCCTCAAAATACCTAAATTGCAGAATGCCTAATTTTTTTTCACAATCAACCGAAACCTTAATATCGCCGATGTTCAAAATACCTTAGGCTCATAATACCTAAACTTCAAAACAGCATTATGGCAAAACAACATATGCTTAAAACAACCAAACCTCAAAATACCTAAATTTATACTATCAAATAAACACACGTAAAAAAAATTAGGTATTTTAGGAAAGGTAGGTAGGAAAAATGCCTAAATTTAGGTATTTTGAGGTTGAGTTGTTTTGATATTTTGTCATTTCTGTCATTCGGTAATTGAAGGATTGTGCATTTCAATCTTCAGGCATTTAGAGAATATGCCGTTTTAAGTCAAAGTCATAATGAATTTCGTTCATTTTAAGAATGTTACAATTTGACATTTAGGCTTTATGAGCTCATGGTAATTTGAAAATAGGGTGTATTGGCAAATAAGGTATTATGAGATTTAGTGATTTTAAGCCCAAAGCATCAATTTATTGATTTTAGAAAAGCTCTAGGAGTTATAAGGGTTATGTAACATTTTGTTTTCTTTTACAGGTAAGTCTATTTGCTGAAAAATCCAAGAAAGCCGTAATTTTACTCGTAAGTTATTTATTTACTTTTCTTTTATAAGTCCAGTCATTCCCACCACGATTTCTGAGCAAGAAATATTAATTTCTATCACAACTCGACGTTAGGTCTGTTTAAAACCTACGTCTTCGTCGAATATATAATCTAGACAGTTTTGTGATAGACCGTCATTAATTTATTTTCACTGTGCCCGTATGGCTAAATTGTAAGATTGGACGTTAAGATAACTAACATACATTACTTACCTAGGCCAGTAAAACAAAGAATGTCTTAGATCGCAGGTATTTGACGCCCGAGGCCCAGGTATTCGAAGGCAAGGGCAATAAATATGCGATCTGAGGCTTTCTTTATTACCGCTCGTGGTAATTACAACATTTTACGTCTCCCCAGGCCATGAAGTGGGATTTTCCGCACGTGTAGCGGGAGGTTATTGCTTTTTATGGCCAGGTGTGACGTAAAAGATATTCCATGTGTTATTTACGTACACAAATCTCTATAAAATATAAAATCTATATATAAATAAACAGCAAAGGCAATTTATTTTTACAACACTATATTTTCATTCCCATAACACAGACGTAACATAAAAAGGTAACGTAATCTCTTCATATAATCTGTAATTAAATGTTACAGACTGGACTAAAATAAACAATCCGTCCCTCAAACGTGTACAAAGAGTTCAATCTAAGCCTCGTATCCTGCATTCTGCGGCGGCCTTAAAATGTTTCCATCCAACGGATTCGGTGGATTTTCTCCGTTAAAATACCTGTATGTTAAACATTATTCCTGTGCCTCTGTCCTAATATTTATCCTGGTATTGCTTCCGTCCCCGAGGCTCGAGGCTTTCGGGAAACAACGATGTTTATTGTGACTGATTTTGAAATAGTATGCAGACTGTTTTGCTTGGTTTTCGCTGACATTTTTAATGTTAGTAGAAGAGATAAGGACGACCTTTCCTCATCCTTTTTGGTAATGCATTTTTGAATGCAATATGAGGTAAAAACTGATACAATGCGCGTGTTTCCCTTATAAAAAGTTTTCTTATTTAGTTTTTTCCAAGAATTAACCAGTAATAACAGCTTATAATCGAGGGTCAAATTATGTCGGTCACCTCATCGTTTCGACGTTAACAGACCACAGCCAAAGTATAAAGACAAACAAGTAGTTCAACTTCGGCTGTTTAGTAGGACCGCACGACATGGAGTGTGATCCATGATCCAATATGGAGTCTTACGCAGTGCTAAATGTTTGCTTGTGGTGCGTTCGTACACGGCGCGCACACATACTAGCGCACGATGGTCATTCCGCGGTAAGAGGTAACGTGAGTCACAATTTCCATTAAGTTTTAAATAATCATGATTAACCAAATTAAAGTGCTACTATATCTCTAAAGAAGGGTTACTTAACACCCCTAGATATATTAACACAAAAACTTGTGTGTAGTAAGTAAAGTAGTAACCTGTCCGTAAATACAGTTTACGTTCCATTTTTAGAAAAAGAGATGATGAAGATGTTTCATATAAATTCCGTAAACTTTTCTGTCGGTCCTTGCGTCATCTCTGCTGCTCAAAGTTGTCTAGAAGAGATCTAAACAGACTGCCTGTTGTCTCTCATTAGTATTTGTTATCTTGTTTAAATTTAAGGATCTCTTTTAATTTCGATGTACAATAAAATAGCATTGTATCGTATCTAAGCATACCCGCTTTTTTAATCCCACTGCGAATTCGACATTTCCCAACATGCATTTTTCAAATTTCCTGCATAAAAGTTAAGTGAAACGTCACAACGTTTTCCGTCGGGATGGGATAAGGATCCAATCTAGATCCACGTGATAACCGCGGCCTGTGGGTCAGCCGAGCCAAGTGTCCCATATCCTAGATATGACCCACATATCCTCTCGTATATTGCAAATTGTCTCGTATATTTAATGGGCAAGCAGCCCATAAGTTAAGGTGTTTCGAGTCGGTCCGTTTTCTATTCTAACAAAAAGAGGGACATTGTTGGCTTCTACGGTATCAATTATGTTTGAAATGTGTTTTATATTACAGCTTGACACATTTTATTTGCGCAAAATGACATGAGACCTCCCAAAAAGCCAAAAAAGTATAAAAAAGTATATGATTTTAGCAAAAAACTTTTAGAAATTAACGTGAAATAAAATAACGCGGCAAAAAAGGGATTAATGTGAAATACACATAATTTGAAACACGTGTATTTCACGTTAATTCCTTTTTTTGAGACTTCTCATGCCATTCCGCGACAAAATGTCATCATTTCAGTCATAGGACGTGCACTGTCCTCAATAGACTTCCACATGGGCCGGATAGAAGCAACTCGCATCCACCGCGTCCATAACTGGCCGCGACTTCGTTTCTGGCGCGACACAGCATCACCTGTCACTGTCACACGATATTGAGTGAAAAGAGATAGGTAGCATTTGTCGCGCGACAAAGAGTCGCGTGTCACAGTTGTGATAGAGGTACAGGTCATACGACCACCTTGCGGGTGGCCGTCCCACGCTGCGCTTGCCAGTACGTGGTCTCCGCTTGGTAACCTTTCTGCGCCAACGGGCATCGGTTCTTCTAGCTATGTGCCCTGCCCATTGCCACTTCAGTTTACTTACCCGGTTTGCTACGTCGGTGACCTAGGTTCGTCACACAACCACGTGGACAAAATGTATCAAGCTAGGTATAAAATAAACATACTTAAGAGGAAACAGGAGGGCAGTTTTTCCATACAAACGTAGTCCCCTGTTTCCACCCTGGATAATGCCAGTAGAGCAATAATTTGTCCAAAAATCTATTGCTACTATTGATATGTTCCTATGTTTTCCTTTTTACGATAAATTGATTCTCAAAAGAGATATTAACTTTCAAGAACCTAAAAAAAATGCCAGATTTTCCGCTGTGTTCACACATCCAGAAAACAAATTTGGCTAGATTATTAAAATAACTGGCCAAGAGCATGTCGGACCATGCTCAGTGTAGGGTTCCATAGCCATAAGGTAAAAAATACGACGTAAAAAAGTACAACAACAAAAGAGCGTATCTTCATAGCAATTACGTCCTTTTGTTGCGAAGCGCAGTTTATCGGCAATAACTCAAAAACGGTTAGTCCGATCTTGTTGAAAATAATTTTCGTTGAAAGTATTAATTGAGCGTTATTTTTGTAATTTTTTTTATATTTTTCGAACTCACGGTTTAGAAGATAGAGGGGGGGGGACACAATTTTCACAACTTTCGGCGCGATTATTTCCAAAGGTATTCACTTAATCAAAAGCATTACTTAAGAACCTTAAAATGTTTTCAAAAGAGCTGTCGAACTGTGTACCACACGTTGACATTTTGTGAAAAATATTTTTTTTAGATTCTGTTACATGTATGGAGTGCCCCCCCTAGATTTTTTTATTTTTATTATTTAACTACCAAACTTAGTTGCGGCATCTACAAGACATCTATATTCCAAATTTCATCAGTATAGGTCTTGTAGTTTTTGAGTAAAATGCCTGTGACATACGGACGGACGGACGGACGGACGGACGGACGGACGGACGGACGGACGGACATGACGAAAGTATAAGGGTTCCTTTTTAGCCATTTTGGCTACGGAACCCTAAAAAAGGAAAACATAGGAGCACGGCCAAAGCCTTTCTTTAATGTTTAATGAAAAAAATAGTTAAATAGGTTAAGTTTTGGGGAAGAAATCAGGGGACTACGAAACGTTGTTTTCATGAAATTTTAAAAGGTATTTTCGGTCCAAGCTGCAGTTGTCTCTATCGCGCTCTGCGCGGGAGAGGCGGGCAGTGCGGGACAGCGACACATTTTACAAATACCTAATTTTCAATTCTCTCCACCTTACTGTTTCCTCTTAATTGATACCGTGGAAGCAAATAATGACTCTCTTTATGTTTTTAAGGAAAACCGACCGACTCGAATCACCTTAAGGGGGAGGGGATCTCCCAAATCGGATCAAATATTTTTGGATCAAAAAAAATATATGGGTATTATAGTTCCATAATGCTTCTGTGTAGTTGTGTGGTTCAAAACACGATACTTACAACTTCGCTCTATCATAAAAAATCACGAAAGCAAGTAATCTTTTTAGTTTTTCCAGTTTTACTTGAGTTATATCACACTTTTTCACCCCAAAAAACATGTCAATAAATAAATAATGATGTTTTACAGGGATTTGTGCGGTTAATTAACTATTTTTTTCCGTTTCAATTTTAAAACGGTTTTGACTCAGTGATTAAAAAGACAATATTAAGTAGGCTAGTTTATTTCTAAAAAGGTGCGAAATATTTAGACTTTTGACTTACCATTTTCCCAAGAGACCCATACGAAGCCAAGAGGCGTCTTAGTTCCACGTCCTCTAGCGGCCGGCAGTTCGGCTGAGTTGCGGCGCTGAAACAACACGCAGTAAAGTTGACAGGCCAGCGCTGCACGGCGTCGGGGCGTAACTAATGTTGAGAGACCTACCGTGCCCCGGGGAGATATAATTCCACATTGTTTAATGTAAATTGAGTGCGTCGGTTTCCCATTCAAACAAAAACAGGCTCATCATCATCATTCGCTTCTACGGCTTCAATTATGTTTGCAATGTGTTTAAATTTTTAGCTTGATACATTTTGCGCCGCACTGCGCGAAACTATATTAGAACTCTCAAAAAGCTAAAAAAAGTGCTGACTATAAACGACCGAATGCAGGTTTTTCCTCACCCGTAGCGATAGTTTCTTGAATGTGTGCGCGCCGTGTACGAACGCACTACAAGCAAAGAAATAAGAATGCTCCAGTATGGATCGCGCTCTGTATCGCGCGTCTGTTTGAATACGTGTCGCACGCTCCTAAACGGCCGAAGTTGGACTACTAGTTCCTCTTTACCCAAGTAGCACACAAGCTGTATAAAAGCTTATACAGCTCTTATAGCGCCCAAACTGGAGGTATAATAGCTGTATAAGCTTTTATACAGCTTGTGTGCTACTTGGGTATACTTTGGTTCGGCTGAGTTGCTAGTACGCTGAAACAACACGCAGTAAAGTTGACAGGCTCGTGCTGCACGGGCGTGCTGAGCCGTAATGTTGAGAGACCATCCCCCGGAGAGTTATTGTTCCACAATGTTTTAGGCGGTTTCGTTCTATACAGTAGTTAGTGCGCATCTACGGGTAAGTATCAGAGTTTTCTTTTTTCCTTTTCGTTTTCTTTCAAAAATTGTCCTTCAAATTACACTTTTGCTTATTCTAGATTCTAGTGCATAATGACGACAAATTCATCAAAGACATATATCTTTTTTATTATTTACTAGAATAAGCAAAAGTGTAATTTGAACGACAACTTTTATTTCAATGAATTAAGCTTAATAGTTATAACATCAATTACATTAAATTTCTCGAAAATAAAATAATATTCATTTAAAAATATTTGTTGACTTCGTTTCTTAAAATAGCTTGACGTTTGTTTGTGAAAATGCATTGACTTTTGTACGAAAATTAACCGAAAGCAATCACCTTAAGTAATACGCTATTTGGCGATCTTCGGTGAGATCACGTAACGTCGATCATCTCATTTAATGAGTCTGAACCGGTGTGCAATCAGAAGTTTTTATTGGTTACGCCAAGCGGACGATACTATTTCAGAGCTAAGTCGTGTGTATCGATTGAATAGAGGTCCGGGCACGTAGGTACCTATTCGATTATTTTTTTAACGTAACGTCCTACGTCTATGGAACCGAAAATCACAAATTTTCATTTAGTTTTTTAGTGTTTAAAAAAGAGAATTTAAACTTGGTACAATAGATGAACAGAATAGATAAAACCTTGCGATGATACATAAAACGACTCCATCGCGGTTGACTTTCCTATAGGAGGATACTATACTTAGTTTCCTTTATTTATAGAACTTTACTTTTTCGCTTCGGCAGGCACTGGTAATGGAGACAGCTCAATGGCAATGTCGCCTAACATCGTCAGGCCAAATCCGAATAGATACAGCTGTGGGTCAATTTATGCTAAAACTTAATTAAATAAATAAATAAATATTAAGGGACAATCTTACACAAATTGAACTAGCCCCATAGTAAGCTCAATAAGGCTTGTGTTATGGATACTAGATGACGATATATTTAATAGATACAAATACTTAAAATACATAGAAAACAATTAGTATGCTTGGAATGGCGTTTCTGAAATTAATATCACTTCCGTGTTCCTAATTTAAATATCTTTAGCAATCTTGAAAGGATCTTTAGAGAGCAATCCCATCACTTACCGCGTTTAGAATGACTAAATCGAAATGCTTTCCCGTTATCACTAATTTTAGGTTATCAACCGACGGTATAGACTGCTAGCCAAACATCGTAAAGCTAATCTCGAATAAGGCTCCAAGCATAATGTTATGAGACTTACTATTCCCAGGTTAATATAAGTATAAGTGTATATATGGAATTACCTACTTGTATCCATAGGTTACTCACCTATATCCATTGTTTGCTTTGTAAACCTCCTGTCACTCTAGAACGCGGCTTAAGACTTTATATTTAATGGATTAAGGTGCAATATACGAGCAATATGTAAATCTAGGGCGCCGTCTTTAAATGGAGCGATTTAATGTTATGCAGTGGAATGATTTAAATTCCTATATTTAAATATTTTGTTTTTATTATTTGTTGCTATAGCAGCAATAAAAATAATAGAAATACGTATTCCGTAAAAAAGTCATGTCCCTACCTTTAGCACGCGTTTAGATTAAAAACCTAATAAACTAGAATGACACGAAAGTCAAAGTAGATGGTAAAATTGAGAGGGCTTACTGCGTGCTCCGGTAGCCAAGTGGTTAAGGCGCTGGGCCGGAAATCCAGAGGTACCGGGTTCGATTCCGGGTCCCGATTTAAATATTGAAAATAAAGGAATATAGAGCATGTTTGGACGCAGCTTTCATTTATTAGTTGTTAATTGTTATTGTGTTTCATCAGTAGCGTAGTTAAACTAGACCGTTTTGATCGATTTATAAAAGGGGCTAATGTTTTAAACTTATCAACGAAATGTATGTGTGTGTGTGTGGATCCCTGAATAATACATAAAGATACACAGACCGTCAAGTCGTAAGACATGACAATAGCAGTCTAGCTCTGGTGGGGATCCAACCCGTCACCTTAAACTTTGCAGTGATACACTATTATAACAAATACTTACCACTAAACTGAGATAATACTGTCTATACTTAAAATTACTTGCCAATGCCTACATTTACATTCCGCCTGCGTCAAAATACCGGCACAAATTCCATGCCCAAGATACAGTTACATGTCATTAAATGTGACCCTCATTATCCTATCACCAGCCTTGTCTCTCACGACACGTGAGAAAGGAACAGCATACGTTACCTACTGGTCCCGGGTAATCAAAGTATTCGGACGTGGTCGGGCCAGGTGCGGCATCATCTGCCGCACAGGTGGCCCAATTCCGACCAACCACATACCTTAAAGAGCATATGTGTGTTTGTTATTCTAAGCGTCTTACGCCTTTTTTATTTTAATCTCTATAAAATCTAACCACACGAGCACTGCGCGGACTGCACCTAATATCCTCCGTTTATTTTCGTTTTTATTGTAGACTTTGTAGCATAAGTTTTAAGGTCGATTTTAGAGTAAAATATTTAAGGAATACATCAAGTTTGGTTATCGCATTGACGGTTCAGTTTGCATAATCGACAATTTCCAATATTCAGTTGGTTGTGTGCAGCGACCTGAAAAGATACACACGTGGGATAGCCATTTTGAATTTTGGGAGGTCCTGGCAAAAAGTCAGGTATTAAAACAAATCTAGTAGGCTCGTTGAGCACTCCTAATATTGACCGTAATATAATTTGGCACGTGCACTAGTAACATAATAACAACACTAGGATTTTCCCGCAGTTTCGCATGCGTCATTCTCATTAATCTCCTAAGAGAACTCTTTACCGGGATATAAAGTATCCTATGTTTCAATCCAGGACCATGTCTCTTTGCATGCCAAATTTCATTGCAATCCATCTATGGCTCGAAACCGGTATTTTGCAAAAACCCCGAAATAGCCCAATATTTTGAATTATTTTATGCTTTTTATTGCTTAAATAGTCATGATTTCGTATTATTGGATTGTCTGGTTAAAAAACTAAATAATAAACCAAAGCCCGATAAGAACGGAAAGAATACCGGTATTTTTGTATGGAGCAAATACCGGTTTGCGGTAGCCCTGTCCATCTAGTTGTTACCTCGTTATTTAGTAACAAATCCCATCCAAACCTCTAAACATCCAAACATCTTCACAAATTTTCACATTCAAAATATTAGTAGGATTTCGTGATGAAATACGTCGTTCCACTCCTCGCTTCAGTACCTCTAGCACAACTGTGACACGCGACTCTTTGTCGCGCGACAAATGCTATCTATCTTTTTCCACTCAATATAGTGTGGCAGTGACAGGTGATGCTCTGTCGCGCGAGAAACGAAGTCGCGGCCAGTCGCGGCGGCGACGAGGTTAAGCTAGACGTACAGCTTTCTCGCCCGAGAACAGTATGGCACTGGTCTGTACTGTAGGTACGTCCCACTGCCGGCGACTAAGTACTCGCTCAACTTTACTCGCTGACGGCGGGACCAGTGCCTTTAGACCTACGATCACGAAGTAGCTATTACTAGGTCACAAGCCAAATTATATTAGGGGTTTATGTAGGGGAGTAGTTTTGATCAACTTTTTGCAGAACTGAAGTTTTGATGAAACGAGTAAACAGGGCTCTCAAAGATCGGCAACGTACCTATAGGTACCACCTCTGTTGTTGCAGATATTCATGGGCGACGACGACTGCTTTCCATCAGGCAGCACGTCTGCTCGTTTGCCACTTATTACATAAAAAAATAACTTACAGAAATTCAACAGAATCTATTTAAAATATATACGCACATAGGTAGGTACTCAGGTTTAAGAGTTTTTACACTAAAAATATACATTTTGTGCCCGGATGTCTCTTGCCCCCTTTTAACCTAACCCTGAAAAATAAAAAGTATAAGTTTTTTTTATATCCAGTAGGCTCGGGTTAGCGATTTTTAAAACTATTCCTTCACTTCAAATCGATAGCAGAAGTCGTTTCTGAGATATCCGGCTGTGACAGACGTACGGAACTCTAAAAAGTGATAAAATATTGCACGAGTTTCAATACCTACTCTAAAAATATACCTCGTAATACATACAGAGAAATTGTAATTCAGTCTGAAAGCACTTACAGCCTAGTTATTATTTAATGATTCCAGACTTGTGGAGGCTCCCGACTTGGAACCTAAGCCTCAAACGTAGCACTTCTGATTTACAAAACGACGTTACCGACAGAAGTATTACACTAAAGTACGCCCGTTTGATGTACGCAGGGTAGGATTTGTTTGGGAGCCAGCCAAAATGCCACCTACTTATAATTTTCATTGTAACCCTTTTAATTATATCTTGAGGCGCGGATTGGACGAGTAATTGTTATAAAGTAGTTAGAGTACTGTAGAGACTGGCCGTCTCTACTGATGAATGATAAAGAAACTTTAAAGATTCAAATACCTATCTGTCAGTCTAACTAACGTAAAGTTTCCTTGTTCCCCAATATCTATTACTTTTTACCCGACTGCGGCGAAGCCCAAAGGAGGGTTATGTGTTTGACCTGTATGTATGTATGTATGTCCGTTCCTATGTCCGCTAATAACTACTCAACGCCACAACCGATTTTGATAAATGATACATCTTTAGATTCGTCTTGATGGCGCGATGGGTATGAAGTTTGTTAAAATAAACAAAATGGCGGACTTTATGCACTTTTAAAGTGCACCGCGGTCGGGTTTTTTAGTAAAAATATTTATTTTTTATTTTATTTAAGACCAAGTTGAGGCTGAGTACGTTTTAACAAAATAAATGTATCACCAATAGGTGTACAACTTTGAGAGTTGGGTTTTGGAACGTGCACAACGAAGGTGCTGCCAACTGGTGCCGACAATCCGAATCATGTACTCTATCATGCTGGGGCCACGTTCGAGTGCCCTATAGTATAGTTCATACCTGTTAACAATAGACTCTAGAGGGACACAGAAGCAGCGATTCCAAACATTTTCTGTAAAGTTGTAATAATATTTATATGATGTAAAATTGTAAGTAAGACAGTTTGTCAAACCATAGAATAAACTTTCACTTCTTCTTCGCGATGGTCGAGTGACAACGCACGTTAGAGCAAACGCCTCATCCACTGCCCCACAGAATCACTCATATTGAATGTTACAAATAACTATTCACCAATTACTTAGGAATGACAAACAATAATAGAAACAGTATACAATTAAAAAAAAATACAAATTGGATATAACTATTTGATAATACAATATAATAATGACAGCGCTGACTGAGCTGTCTCATATATTGAGTGTTGCTTATCTCTGGCTCTTTGGGTATTTTATAAGGGCACTTTTTTATTTTCAAGCAACCAAAAAGTATGGACATCACCAATATTTTATTTTTGAGCACCTACTTTAGAAATGTCATTTATTGAATGTCAACCTAAAACCGGCACTATAAAGAACCTATTTTTTCTTCTGTCTATTCCTATACGGAACAGACTGTAGCACGCCAACGTTTTACTTCCATGGAGGTTCAGCTGCGGCCACCTACCTCCATGCAGTCCGACTATTGTTACACCCTTAAAGGCTACAGTGTACAAGCATAAAAAAAAAGCTGGGGCCACATTAACGTTACTGCACGTCCCCTATACGTGGAGTGCGGGGAAATGGCAACGATGACTAGTCAAGTTTTATCGCTCCTCATAGATACCACGGTTTTCTATCCTACTGTATACTCCTATAAAGATCATAACAATTTGTGTTACGCGGTAGACAATACCAAAGGTACAAATATTCGCAGTTATTTGTAAAGTTTTACCCATCAGGGATGGGTAAAACTTTACTACATTAAACCTAGACTGTACGTGTATGTATAGATGAAAGTTTTTAATTAATCAAGCCAATTAGCCTACCGCAAACTGTGCCGTCGGTCGAGCAACATTTCACCAGGCAGTAAAACAATACCTTGAAACCACGTTAAAGTAATAACTAATAAACAACCCAAACATGAGTTAACAACACAAGCATGTTTTTGTTTTACTTTGGCTCCTACATGCCGCCATTTTATGGTTAGTTTGGACGAATAAGCATTTGGGTCATTCTCGTTTTTGTGCACACAGTCACTGCCGTGGTTTTAATTGCTCTTTCTAAATATTCGACCTAACCGTCATAATATCATGAATTCTTTTTATCGTATGGATGAGTGAATTCATGATAGTATTAATTTTTTTAATCAATTAGAAAGAGTAATAACGCTCACGGTAGTGACTGTGTGCACAAAAATGAGAATGACCCATTTATTTCAGACACAGGATTTCCTACTTCAGGTAACTCGGGGTGGTCCGGCTAGCGACCTGGTTCGACCCCAGGGAACGCCACGGCCGACCACCCGGTCCGACAATCGCTATGCCCATAAGGGTTGCCAGTTTGTCAGATCCTAAAAAAAAACCTACTTCAGGTTCATGTAATAATTTAAGTATTTATTTTAAACCCTCTTGCCTCTTGGTTATGGTGTGGGTAACTATGATTATATTTTTATTTTATTTGACTTATTTGTAAATTTTAAAAACGTTTATTTTTACTCCCATTGTTTAACAACTACTCCTGTTATTTTACGCTTTTTCTTTATGATTTCGTGCCGGGTATTGATATAGTTCAATAAGGCAAATGAGGCGCTGTAACTCAATATTGTACTTAGTAGCCATTGTGTGATACCAAAAGAAATATATGGGTCACATTACTTAGGTACTTTCAAGATCTTTTTACATTTTATAATCGTTAATAAAAGCAGGATACCAGTTACACGCGCTCGAGCAAAATCGTCATTACTACAATAGTGAAACTGTACCTATTTACAATGTTTAGTATTATGTCGTTCGGACTCCTTAGTCCTTACGCTTTTCGAGGCTCAACATCAACAAGCGTTTTACTACAACGTTACTGCTAGCACCTATGTGTAACTTATCGAGAACTATCTCTAATAATAAACCGCCACTCGCTCGTAGTGAGACCGACGCCCCATACAATTGATGCTACAAAGCCCGAAACCTAATTAGAGACTCAATTTTCTTCCTCAGCGAGCTAATCTATCTGGTAAATCTGGTCTCTATTGGGAGCTCTAGCGAGAATCCGGTAATAGGATATGTACTTGCATTGCATGCAGTCAAAATACAAGTGATTCGGGATTCTGCGGGCGAGTTACAAGCGAAGTCCCAGACAAATGTCGCTCGCAGCAAACTCGCGACTGGTTTTGTATGGAAACTCGCCCGCAGCTCACATCGCGGGTGTGATAAGGCCCTTAATATAAGAAACAGTAAAACCCACTTATTAAAGCCAATGAAACTCATCAACGTCATGCCTGTCAGTTTATTATCCGAATTACGTTTACGTAAAAAATTAATAATGAGATGATTCCAAAGAATGAATGAGAAGATGAAGGAATCAGGGTTGTAAACTGACAGACACATAAACGCTCTAAAAATTTAAATTGTTATAGATATTTCCGACCATTTACTATTTTAGATATCATTGAATGTATCTGTTGAAATGTGTTGACGTGTTTTGCCTGTGCATGAGTGTTAAGAGCCGTGTCTTGTTGCAAGTGGAATGCTATTGGTAAGTAAACCCTGACCACAGAATAAGTATCTGGGGGCACGGCAGTGCCCCCGCCAAGTCGAGCAAAGCAAAGGCACGGCCGTACCATCTTTTTCTCGAAACCATTCAGGCCATTTTCAGCCTCCCGTAATTTTGTACTGGCTAAAGCTAGAACCCTGAAATTTCAGGGATATATAGGGCTCAATAAGACTTATATATATTCTCAATATCATTCAATTTGAACGTGTAGTTTAAGAACTATTGCATGTCAAAGTTCCTTAGTTTTGTCACTGACTCGCTCACTGACTGATCATCATAATTCTAAGGTGCTTCTAGCAGACCTACAAGCTCCAAATTTTAAACATAGTTAGTTTTTAGCCTATAAAGTCCTTAAAAACCTAAATATGTTGTAATTTAAGTTACAACTGCACAATTATTTAACCGTGGAGGAACACATTTTGTAGATCTAATAATAGGCACGTCGGTGGAAATCGAGTTCTTTGATACCCCCCGGTACTGACTTGGTTTAACTTTACATCTCAAAACTTTTTGTAGGAGAACTGCGTTGCGAGACTTGCATCTTTTTACATGTAATGTTTTTGATGGGATTAGTACTACGTACAGAAGCTTCTCTCTAACAAAACTGTCGTTCGGGTCCGACGACCGGACGGGGCTCACCCGCATCCGACCGTCTCTCTTTATCGCATAACGCATACCTACTAACGCGTGTTCTTTCTGGTCGCTGGCTATTACCACCCATGCAAAATTTAATAATAATAACCGCGCAACTCAATCGCGGAGTGAGTCCTGCCCTAATGCTGCCTTTGCGTGGTAACTCGTCAACTTCCTTGACTGTACAAACAGCAACACAGTTAACTATACACTTCAAAAATGGGAAATACTGCAAGAAAGAGAATCACACTTGAAGGCGTCGTGTTATGCATGTGCGCGTGTGTTTATGAGTATAAATTGGCTATTAAACAAAAGAGTTTTGAAACAATATTTTTTCTTTTATGGCTGATCCAACGTCATTATTGACATTAATGCCATATTATTGAATTCGTGGAAAAGAATGAATGAATAATAAATATAAATTACATTATATTGGTGCATCATATCAAAAATATGAAGCACCAATAAAAGCATTAGCAATATAATTAGTTTATTCCATCCCAACGTTCGTCTGAACGCTAAATCATAATTTTGACAAATTCACCTGTCTTGTTGAAATAAAACCTTTATTTACAGTATGAAAAAAGAAATCTTTGCCCAAACAACTACAATGACAAAGCTCAAAGGCACATTACACATACGCAAACGTTATTTGATTTGAAGTTGACATAATACAAATATATATATCTCTTTCAATCGTTCTTATTTTCTCTCTGCTCTATCTTTAATGGGCAGTTAAGTGTGTTGCTGTTTGTACGTGCTCGTCCTTTCATATGTGCAGCCTCATCCGTCCGCCATTTTTCTACACATCTAATTTGCCCGCACGTGTTGTGTCCCAAATTGGCGAATGTTCAGCATGAATAGTGAAATACGTACTTTTTTCCGCCATACAGTAATTTACGTTTTTTCAGCCAAAGGCTAGCGGACACCGGCGATGAGCAGTGACCAAACGTTGGACATAGTTTTATTTCTTGTTTTTCATACAGTAGCGGCCAGCGGCACTCCAAATTTGTCAATTGAAACATCTCAACGTTGAAATTGAAAACGCGTTTTTTTCACCTAAAAGTAAATTTTGCCTTTGCTTTTAATACTCAAATAAAGTGTATATGCCCTGATTAATTATACTATTTTATATCTCTGCCAGGCAAAGGCCTTCCCCTACTTTTCTACTAGTTTCTGTCTTTAGCAATGTGTTGCTAAACCCGGTCGAGTGCGTCCAAGTCTCCCGCCAAGACCTATTCGGTCTTCTGCCGATGATCATCTCGCTGGTGCCAACACGTGACTACTTTAACACACATAATCTCTTTTTTTTATACTTCAATCTAGAGCCCGACCGAAATTTCGGTTTCGGTTTCGGCCTTGTTTCTTGAAACTGAATTTGAGGGTAATGAGGATAATTTATTTGAAATAAGAAGTTGTAATTAATGATTACTTCTGGAGACTAAATGATTAATTTGTTATTTAAAAATGAAGACTGACTGATTGTGATTGTAATTTTTTTCCCCACGAAAACATGCCCTTATATGGAAGTTTCGATTTCGGTTCTGGTTTCGGCCGAAACTGAGATCAAAGCCGAAATTCGGTTTCGGTTTCGGTCCCGAATCCCGAAAACTACTTTCGGTCGGACACTACTTCAATCACTCGAGCTCGTTAACCCGCGCGGAGGGCTCGGTAGTGCTATTTAGAAAGAAAGGCATCTCGGTGTTAGTCCGGGGAGCTGTGGAGATCTGAAGAGCCATAGAATTTTTCAATTTTCGCTGCAATAAACAACATTTAGATTTCGTTAGCGGAACGTGTCTGCGTTACTAAATTCATACTCAACTCAATCGGTTTCAAATAACATGTAAACACTTCTGTGCAATCTTAACTAGGGATTACAAGTGATAGGCTGTGCCCAAAGAGCATGAAAGCACTTCGTTTGGCCACGTTTGGCTTTGGCGTTTATATACGTCGGCCTTAAACGGTACGGTGATCTGCCTAGTCGCCTGTCACGTCGGCCTTTCAGCTGGAATAGAAGGGTTGAGCCCGGCGCCTGCCAAACTCTAACGAGAGAAAAATCACACGGATTTTTATCTATCTTCTATCCTTTTTCGTTTCAGTTTCTATTTTACATCAAAAATGGGGATGACGACTGGGTTAAAAATATATAATTTTATTTAGTCCGTCAGTTAGATTATGGTAAAATATGGAACACGTATTTTTTGGTTTATCAAAAATATCAAAATACTAAAAATCGACAAAGTTATAGATCATCAAACTTCTGGAGTGGGAGCTTGTGACGTCACTCCTAGGTGAAAATTGTACCTAGGACTCACTCGAAACTTTTAAGCACTCTATCTTTGTCATTTTTTGTTTGTCAAACAAAAGAAAAAAATACGTGTACAATATTTTTTAATAATCTAACTGACGGACTAAACAGTTTTTTTTGTCGTCTAGCCCATTGCCAGTAATTGATCAACTCTTTGACTGACAACTGAGCAATAAGTATAGTCTGGTGATATGTTTAAAAAACGAAACCTTGTATCCACCACCTCTCACCTGAAGGCGCTTCACGGTTCTCTTCTTATGTCCGGTGCATCAGGTGCATGGCATGCACATGCAAAATTGATATTTTATTCACTGGCCACGTTAATAACGACTTACTCTGTGTGCACCATGACATGATCACACATTATGTTCACGTTATAGACTTATCAATGGCTTTACACACATAATTGGCAAAGTGATGACAATGGTCAGAACTTTTGATAATACACCAAACTTCGGGCCAGACAGAGTTCTTGTCAAAAGCTTTTATCAGGAATGTTACGGATTTAGTAAGACGAGTTTATATGGTGATCAGATACTTTGTCAATTTCGTTTTTCATGCCTCTTAATTATGATGGGATTTTTTGGTCTTGCAAAATATATTGTCACTGAGTAGGGCATGTATTATTTCGCACTTTTTTGATATGATTAGCTTCGCTCGATATATATGTAGCTAGTTTATTAGCCCAGCTTTTGTTGCTTCTAAATCGAGACTGTATGTCTTACGTCACAAGGTTACTTTTTTATTAACATAATCTATGGATTTATAACTTTGTGGTTGCTGCGATAGACCCTCGTCGGGTGAGCCGGGTGATAACCAGCTTTTATAACGTTTTTATTAATATTGTTAAGGCCCATAATTTATCGTTCAACGTAAAACCTTATTTTGTAAAACGTATATATACCCACGGTTTACCGATCTGTTAAATTTATTAGCCATAGCGTCAGAGCGTTCGCAACTTTGTTCGAAAAAGACGTATTTTGACAAAATGGTTTGCCAAATAAAACTACCTTCTCTTGTTTCAGTGTAATAAAAACAACAGAAAAAATAAAATCTACGAAAAAGCTAAATCTACGGACATTTTTCACAACCTAACTAAGATTTGGTTATTTAACTAACTTATATAACGTACTATACAGGGCGACTTCAAATTGGTAATACAAAACACTTGATTATGGCTCAGTTAATGCCATGTAGTGTAACACATTAACCCCTATGTTAAAATTTGCTGTATTTAATTATTGCTAATTTTCTAACAAAACAAATAATTAAAGTCCTAAAGTGTGGTTACACTCCATTAAATACCTAAGTGTCATACCTGTCACTCGTATTTTCTTTGACAACTGACAATTACTAATCAAAACACGTTTTCTTCATAAATATTGCTGATTACGGGTAACCAAAGAGGAAAGTGTTCATTTGAAAATCTTTAAACCTCTTTGTTTATTATTATGGTAGGATAACCATGTTAAGCCAACAAAAATGGGATAAATTAATAATTAAAAAAAACATACTTCTGATTATTTTAAAAGTATGAGACTTAATTGAGGGGCTAAGTTTAGGGGATATGTTTGTAAAACATTCATTTTGTATTACCAATTCGAAGTCACCCTGTATTACCTACTGTATTATATATGTGAAGTACCTATAACGCTTTTAGTTTTAACTAATTGTACTTGGGATTTATTAAACAATAACGTACTATATTACGTACTGCGTAAATTATACTACATGATTCAGTTAAATTTACCTAGAAGCAATATATTTTAAGATAGTTAAGGCAAATGTATTCTAGCTCTCTGAATAAATAAGCTCCCAATGGAATTACTTTGAATTTAGCAAATAAATCGACTCTGCACTTAGTTTAATATTTAATTCGCAAGGATCAAGAGCGAACCGTAAACAAATTCCACATACGTATTACATTTAACATCTATAAATTTTGGTTCTTATGTTATGGGGATAACGTTCAAAATCGTGTGCGTATTTCTGACTTGGATGTATGTATGCGAACTGAAGAGCTCGTTACGCGAGAAGCCTGAAATCTTGGAGGATTTTTGCGCGTCAAACGGTGTTATTTTGGAACACAAATCTGTTACGTTCCCTTCGCCCTGTTAACCCCGGTTCCGTTTGACGTATACGTAAGCTATGCTATCTATGCGAACATCGGTTTCTATTTCCTAATCGAATAGGTACTGGTACAATATATGGAGAACAGAAAGTAGATTGTAGCTGTAGTATTATGAGACCGGCAACGCATTAGTAACGCATTGGTAACGCATCTAGTATTGCAAATATCTACACCGTGGGCCCTGTAACAAGATCCAAAAATTAAAACGTAGATTCTACTCCTCAAACTAAACAACATTTGTTCAGCGACATTTAAAAATAACATGTGTGTCTTAATTTTTAGTACACTTTGAAATTAATTGGAAGGCGCAATGTATTGCGATTTTTTTTCTGTTTGTAGCGTGACAAGCGACGTCAATTAGACTGATGTTAACATACATTGAAAATATTTAATTACTATGAAAATGAGAAAATCTTAATTCTACATCATTTTTAATAGTGTTTGAACAAAAGTTACATTGTATAGACGAAGAGTGTACGTGACCACTTACTTACATCAGGTGGGCCATTTTTCTTTTGTACATAATGTGAATGTGTCTTGATTGATACCACAGATAATACCTCCACCAATATAGAACAGAAAGTAAATACCTAATAAGTAAATTGTATCTGAACCTATTCTTTATTTTATTGCTTTGCCAGTAAAGAAATTTTGCAAACGGTCAACGTAGTGTGGCAGGCAAAGATGAAATCCGAACTAAAAGAATACAGATACGTGATGTATATGTTTTATTTTAGCTTTTGTCAATATCACACTACCACATTTAAAGTGCAAATTTATGTGTAAAAAGCAGAGGGACCTAAGCTTAATTTTTCTGTGAATTACAAAACTTTCATTCAATGATAAAAGTGAGAGAGTACTTTCAATATCTTTCTGTCCTACCCCGTATGTTCAGCCACTTCCGCCATTTTGTCCCAATAATGAGGACATTTTTTGTGGCCACAGCTGCGCAGAATCAGATTGCGTAATGAAATGTATGAGTTATGGTTTGTAAGGCTCGTTCACTCGTAAACACATTCACTGTCTGTTTGTCTCTACTGCTCACGATAACATACATAGGTTCACAAAAGTTGTCAAATAGGATGCGATAAGTCCTAATCAGTCAGTTTACTCATAGTATAATTTTCCTTCTTTTAATATTTTTACCTTATGCATCGGTTTCCACTAGGGAATACAATAACCGACCAAATTTCATAACCGATTATTTGTTCGGTTATAAGAAAAAATAACCGATTAATCGATTATAACCGATTATTAATTACTAAGTGCATAAAATCCGCCATTTTGTTTATTTTAGCGAAGGAGTTTTGACCCCTAGTTGACTGGGCCTAAATCATTGCAAATGAGCTGTAGAAAAACCCCTATCAAGGAATACGGCGATTTTCCAGTCACCCTGTATATACAGGTCAAACACATAACCCTCCTTTGGGCTTAAGTCGCAGTCGGGTAAAAAAAAATTAAACAATCATTTACCTAAATAGCAGTCTAAATGTCTATGTCTTAGTGCGAATGACAAAATGAGATATGAGTTTTTATTTCAAACGAAACGGACAAAATGCATAGAAAATATAATTATTTACAACTTATACTGCAAAATAACATGTTATTTTAAAGATATAGTGAAATAATAAATAACCGATTAGTAATAAAACAACTTAAACGGATTAAATCGCGTATATTACTACATTTTAAGTCCCGACGTTTCGTAACTCTTTTCAGCGTTCGTGGTCGCGGGTAGACTGAGAAAATCCGCGACCACGAACGCTGAAAAGGGTTACGAAACGTCGGGACTTAAAATGTAGTAATATACGCGATTTAATCCGTTTAAGTTGTTTTATTACTATGAGTGATAATCGCGGAAACCGAAGACAATATTAAATAACCGATTTGTAAATTTTCTGTAATCGATTTTATTGACCAAAATAACGGTGTTTTAAATAAGTTTTTTATATTAAATCATACAGTTCTGACAAATAACCGATTATAACCCATTTCTTCGGTTTCGGTTATAATTATAACCGATTTGCATTCCCTAGTTTCCACGAGTAATTACTTGGGTCATTATTTGAGTTTGTTTTTTATAAGAATATTTTTCAATACGGAGATGCGAAGTTGAGATAGCAATAAAAAGCAAAAATTATTGTCTCCATGCGACTTCATTAAGTCGTCGGCACTCATTAAAAAAATTCTCACAGAATCAAGCAGTGAGTAAATTAATTAAAACGAAAATAAAGTCCCTTTAGAGCGTGTAATAAGATAAAAGCGACTTTTAGAACGCCCGCGTGCCCACACTAAATTTAGATTTACGAATTGAAAGAGATCAGACTGTGAAAGGTGTCAACGGGAAATTATATTGAAAGAAGTCAGGGAAGCTTATTAGGGGAGAGGGGCTGCTCAACTCAAGTCGCCGAATCTGTCGTCATTTTAAACATAATTAGCGCTGGCGCAAAATGAAAGGCGTTATACTTATAATCTATTTGTGACTGGACAGGTTTGGATGAGGTTTTTGGGTTAGAACTAGGATTGAGCTTCGAGTGTATTACTGTGAGACCCCTCGCTCTTTTTTGAAATACCTACTCTAAATACACCTGTAGATCTCTTAAAGAGAAATAATTTCGTGGTACCTGTTTCGGAATATAGCTACTCAGTAGTGTGCTGAATCAGACTGAATCGAGAGACATAAATTTGTTTTTCCAAGCATACAACCAGACAGGATTATTAAAAGGCATTTAATATTTTAGTCAGCAGAATTAGAACAACCAGGTTGCTTTAAATGAAATGTCAAAATGAACCATACAAAATAAATGTGTCGTCCCCAGGCTAGAAGCACTAATTGCTGCTGCATAAGACGAATTTCGTTTGCATCTTTATACCAGAAGGTAACCTGTGTGTTCTTATGTGTATGGCTAGCGACAAACTTATATATTTCGTTTAGAAACATAACAAATTATCTAGATAGGTACTATAGTTCATACTACTTAGGTACATTCATATAAGTATCTTTTAATGTTACATAATTACGAAAGAATAAATACATTATGCTTAAAGGACGCGTTGGAAGGGTGCTCGACCCTTTCACACAAGGGATACGGACAGGGCCCGCATATGAACTTTAGCGGCCCTTCAGTGACCTGCGAGGATGAGTCAGTTTATCATACACATGGGTCACCCGCGGACCCTTGTTATCTTATACAAGATACAGATAATTAGAAGTATAATCCCGTAGGTACATACGGGGTTATCTTTGGTACATACCAGAGATGTTGCGAAGATTACCGCCAATGTGGATGCGGATGTGAAGTATCTGGGAACTAGCAATGGAAACAACAGTTACGGTGCGCGGTCCGTTTATTACTGGCTTGACATACACTACACTCCTCCAGCGCCATTTGAGCATCTGGGGACAAACACAGAAAAACTTACTTTTTATAATATTGCTTATAATCTACTCTCTTATCTCTAGGCCTTAACGTAGGCCTGCCGGTTCCGAGCGACCCTTCGCCGCCGGTGTCATTTCCAGTCGTCACGGAGGGTCGTGCGGACTCCGGGCTAGGGGTTTCGTCACAAAGATGCTCCCCCAGCTCAGTCGGTGTCGAGTCTCTTGCCTCAACCCACTCGTCCTCCGTCTCCTCCCGCCCTCCCTCGATATCTTCCACGTTTACCACAACGTCGGGTTCCTCGATACGTGCTGACGGGGAAAGTGGCACGGAGTGCGAGTGGGATGCAGCTGGAAAAAGAGACGGCGGGGCGAGTGGCGGCTGCGGCGGTGGCGGCTGCGGCTGCGGCGACTCGCCCGTTGTACATAAATCATTTTTTTGAACATTATCCTCCTCCTCAGGTAAAATGCCCGTATATTTACGCAACTGATCTACATGGCGCCGACAAATTACATTATAATCACAAACATATATGTCATACATACGGTTGCCTATAATATCTCGAATGATGCCTAAAACCCAGGTATATTTTCTCGCTATGTACCACTTTAGCCACACGCGATCCCCAACGATAAGCTTCCTACAGTCAGACGCTGCCTCGTTATGAGTATTATCCCGGCACGGTGGCATAATTAAATCCAGCCTTGACCTTAACGCTCGCCCAAACATAAGTTTAGCCGGCGAAACGCCGGTAGCACAATGTGCGGTGTTACGGTATTCGAATAATAAGCCTAATAATTTCTCATCCAAGGCACCGTCTGACACATGTTCATTCATCGCACAACGTATCATTTTCTTACATGTTTTAACAGAATTCTCTGCGGATCCATTGCTTTGTGGGTGGTAGATAGGAGACGTGATATGCCTTATGCCATTGTTAACACAGAACGAGTTGAATTCAAGTGATTTTATTTTAACATCATTATCTGAAACTATCAGACAAGGAATTCCGAATATTGAAAACAAACCTTTTAATTTGCTAATTAGAGCTCGAGTAGAAGTTCCGCCATTCATTCGAATGCATTCCAACCATTTAGTAAACGCATCTATAACAATTAGATAATCGCGATTACCTATCGACAAATAATCTATATGGATTCGCTGCCAGGGGCCGGCGGGCCGCGGCCAGCGGGCAGGGGGGGCGCGCGCGGGCGCCGCCTGCACTTTGTTGCACGCCTCACATGAGCCTATGTACCTTGCGATATCGTTATCTATAGACGGCCACCACAGCTTCGATCTGGCAATACTTTTCGTTTTCACAATACCTAAGTGGCCAGTATGTAATTCATTTAACATACGTTTACGATAAATCGAAGGTATAACTATTCTGTGACCACGGAACATACACCCGTCCTCCACTTCTAGATCCAATTTACATTGAAAAAATGGAGATATCGATGCACATTTAATCTTTCGCGGCCATCCTCTATTCATGTATTTAATGACAGTTTGCAGATTTGTGTCATTCGCGGTAGCCTTTTTAATATCGTCAAACGTTATTGGAGCGACGTTCGCATCTAAGAATCTCAAATGCGATAACGATAATGATAAATCATTCTCCGGGTCTTCGCGCCCCGCTTGACCGCTATCGCTGCACTGTAATGAGTCATTGCAAGTTGTATTTATGCGCGAGAAATAATCTGCTACGGCGTTCTTTTCGCTACTTATGTATTCTATTGAGTAATTGTACGCGGACAAGAACAAGGCATATCTTTGTAAGCGCGACGCCGCCGTTACTGTTATACCGTTTTTTTTACCAAAAATGGACAAGAGGGGGCGATGATCGGTCCTCAATATAAAGGGTACTTGTCGTCCGTACAAGTACTGATGGAAATGCTTAACCCCAAATATAATGGCGGTTGCTTCTTTTTGTACTTGACTGTACGATCGTTCACTAATCGACAAGGAACGCGAGGCAAAAGCCAATGGCCGTTCGGTATCATTATAGGCGCGTTGCGTAAGTACCGCGCCGAGTCCCGCAGGTCCAGCATCCACCGTTAAAATCAGTTGGGCCTCTGGGTCGAAATGAGCCAACACCTTGTCCGACGCCAGTTCCCGCTTAACCGTTTCAAACGCGCGCTCATGCCTCTCGTTCCATTCCCATTGTGCTCCGGCCCGTAACAATTCGTGCATAGGGCTTAAATGCGAGGACGCGTTTGGGACAAAATTTCGATAGTAGTTTACTACCCCTAAAAATCGCTTAACTTCCGTTATATTTGTAGGACGGGGTGCACTTATTATTGCCTCTATTTTCTTCGAACAAGCCCTAACTCCGTGTTTATCTATAAGATAACCTAAGTAAGTCACATTATCCTGGAAAAACACGCATTTATTTTTATGCAACTTGAGACCCGCGTCTTTAAGCCTAGACAATACTTCGCGTAATCTATCTAAATGAATTTCTTTCGTTGGTCCCGTTATGCATACGTCATCCAGCCAGCAGCTGACTCCCTCAATACCTACTAAAAGTGACTCCATTGTACGCTGGCATATAGCAGGTCCGTTAGCCAGGCCGTAAACTAATCGTGTATATGAAAATAAGCCTTTTGTCGTACTTATTGTTGTTAATTCCTGGGAACGTTGCGACAGAACAAATTGGTTGTAAGCGTTACTTAAATCAATTTTTGAGTAGTGTTGACCTTGGCCTAAATTCGCTAACACCTCCTCTATGCGTGGCATAGGGTACTTTTCTATGTACATATCCTTATTAAGGGTCAAGGAGTAGTCACCAGCTATTTTTACTTGACCATTATCTTTTAAAACGGGTACTATTGGTGTTCCATATCTAGAAAACTTAACAGGCACTAGTATACCTAAACCTACTAATCTATCTATTTCCTCTTCAACCCGACTTTTTAATGCAAAAGGAACTGAACGGGGCTTAAAAAACTTTGGTACTGACCCTTCTTTTAACTGTAATTCAATTTCAAATTTATTAAAACGCCCTAATTCGTCACTAAATAGGTCGGAATAGGCATTCACAATTTGTTTAACTTCACTCGAACACTGACTGGGCAATATATCCATTTTATTATTCAGAGATGTTAGACACAAGTTAAACTTCGCCATAAAATCTCGGCCTGCTAGAGGGGGACCACCATTTTCTATAACGTAAATTTTAATTTTCTTTGTTTCATTTAAATATGACACATTTGTTTCAAAATATCCCAGCGGCGAAATTTTATGACCATTGTAAAGGCAGAATTTTAAATGACATTGCTGTAACTTTAAGGCTGAAAAAGATTCCTTGTATATCTTATAAGAAATAACAGTTCTTCCCGAGCCAGAGTCAAGTTCCATTTTCAATCGTACCTCATTTATTAGTACCGACAATAATATTGGCGAGTATTTGACATACCTTACGTTAAACAATTCACATTCCTTGCAATTTTGACATCCGTTTTCGTCATTAAACTCCGAATATGCACCCAAATTGTGCAAACGCGACCTATTTACCCCTTTTCCACTGCACACTTTCTTTAAATGTCCTTTGACCCCACACACTTGGCACCGGTAATTCTTATACCGGCACTTGTCGGCTTCATGGCTCTTCATGCCACATACAGAGCACTTATGTCCTTCGCGCCCACGGTCGGCAACGGCGGGCCTGGGCCCGCTCACCCGATACACCGGCTCCTCTTTGATGTGCACCGGCATGGATCCCGTGGCCGCCGCCCGGGCCTGGCGCGCACTCGCCGCCTGCTGGGCTACTTCCAGTGCCTTCGCGAATGAGAGCTTGGTAGCGTCCTGCTCGAATAAACGGTCACGTTCGGGTCCGACGTTCATGCCCAGCACAAAACGATTTACTAAAAGCATATCTAATGCACTGCCAAAATCGCAATTCACGGCGAGTCCCCGAACTCGCACCGCCCATTCCTCGACGTTTTCTCCCGTAGCTCTCCTCGCCTCGAAGAATTTTTCCCTGTCGGCAAATGTACACCTACGCGGAGAGAAATGCTTGTCTAACTCATTGACTAAGGCAACAAATCCGACGTCTTCCAACTTCCTCGGATGCACCAAATTTTTAGCCAACCTGTATGTGTCGTCCGATAAATGAGTGAGTAATAAGGGACCCTTCTTGTCATCCTCAACTGTGTTAAGCTTTATAAACTGCTCCAATCTTCCACGAAATATCTGCCATTCTTGATTATTATGATCGAAAGCGTTAAGATTCCCGATAAAACCCATTTTTTTTTTTGTACGCGCGGGTAGATCGTCGCCAGTGAAGTATCTGGGAACTAGCAATGGAAACAACAGTTACGGTGCGCGGTCCGTTTATTACTGGCTTGACATACACTACATCCGCAGATGCGTGACGTGATACATCCGCAGATGCGTGGTAAGGATTACTTTAAGAGATAGTTTAAGAAATTACTTAAATAAGTGAAAAATATTATAGTCACTCGATTGAAGGGATGTTTACAAAAACAACATAACTAACCAAGATGGTTGACACCTACTGTCATTAAAAATGTTTCTCTATAAGTATCAACCAGTCTAGTCAGTTATGTTGTTTTCGTGAACATTCCTTCAATTGGATTCGGTCACATAAACGAAGTAAAGGTTCTTATAAATATGGCTAATCAAAGGAAGTGCTCAACTCAACTAATGCGGATGCGGATCCAAATATCTGCACCATCCCTAGACCAAATAAACATTTCTTCTTCTTCATATCCCGATATTCCTGATGAATGTAAAAATAACAATTAGCATTGTGTTGAAGTTCAAGAGTTTAACATATTCGAACAACCAGGAACAAGTTTGTTTTAAGTACTCCTTGTTCGAACATGTTACTAAGTACATAGTAAGAGTAGTTACTCTTACCAAGTATTATCTTTAAAGGATTCACTCTCTTCAAAGGAAAGGATAATGTACCTTACCAACCCTGAAACCGAAACGTCTGTACAGTGACAAAGGAGTCACGAGAGGTCTGAGTGAATCACATAGGTTCTAGAATGTCTCACAACGCCCAAATGTAACAAAGCCTCACGAGAGGCTGACGCGACGCAAGTGACGGGCGGAAATAGACCGCCCAAATAAACTGAAATGTATACACAGTAATACATAAATGTTTTGAAGGACGCGTAGAAATGACTTTGTTATGACTTTAGTTGTGTGAGGAGTAACTTTTAAAATAGATGTGTGACAATATCAGTTAGAAAGCAAAACCAGACTGATTTCACGCGTCCTAAACCGTGCAAAATGGGCGCGTTATTAGTTGATATGGCTCAAGCTGGAAAAAGAAAAGTAAAGTTTTTTAATCACATAAATTATATTTTTGGGTTCACCGTATTTGCAGTGCGGTTATCTGATAGAATAATCATAGCATTCATAGCGGTTACATAAAGGCAAGCCAGTTAACCATATATAGTAAAGTATCAGAAGAGGGATTGGTTTGAATTTGAGACTGATATGATCCCCACATGTAGAGAAACCGAAGCAATAATTAAGCCACAAAGAAGACATGCCATGGTGCTGTATTTTTTTCTAACTATGTCTTGAATTGTCTTTCCCAACAGTAAATCAACTTGATAGATTAATTATTTGTTCATAAGTATATAGTATTCTAAAAGTAATAAAGAATAACATAAAATGAATAAATAATTAAATATTTCACTCGTAAACACATTCACTGTCTGTTTGTCTCTACTGCTCACGATAACATACATAGGTTCACAAAAGTTGTCAAATAGGATGCGATAAGTCCTAATCAGTCAGTTTACTCATAGTATAATTTTCCTTCTTTTAATATTTTTACCTTATGCATCGGTTTCCACTAGGGAATACAATAACCGACCAAATTTCATAACCGATTATTTGTTCGGTTATAAGAAAAAATAACCGATTAATCGATTATAACCGATTATTAATTACTAAAAAAAAACCCGACTGCGGTGAAAGAAAAGTAAAGTTTTTTAATCACATAAATTATATTTTTGGGTTCACCGTATTTGCAGTGCGGTTATCTGATAGAATAATCATAGCATTCATAGCGGTTACATAAAGGCAAGCCAGTTAACCATATATAGTAAAGTATCAGAAGAGGGATTGGTTTGAATTTGAGACTGATATGATCCCCACATGTAGAGAAACCGAAGCAATAATTAAGCCACAAAGAAGACATGCCATGGTGCTGTATTTTTTTCTAACTACTTATGTCTTGAATTGTCTTTCCCAACAGTAAATCAACTTGATAGATTAATTATTTGTTCATAAGTATATAGTATTCTAAAAGTAATAAAGAATAACATAAAATGAATAAATAATTAAATATTTTATTTTAATTGGCTACTTGACAACTTTTTTCTGTGATATGTTATAAAAACACCTCTCAATAATAGAAATATTAGTGAAAAAGCCACTTCCATATCATAAAAACTCACCGAGATACTACAATGTTAAAATCACATTTTTAGACTTTCCCAAATAAGTGCCGGAACGCTCCCTACTGAAGCTCGTTATACAGTGACGTCACTACTCATACGTTGTTTGGGGAAATGAATAACTTTGTTCTGCAACTATGTTAAAACTTGCGTTTATCGTAACGGTTTCATAACAAAAGTTACTATAAATTTTATGGGTTATTTAATGGTATTAATAATTTTATACTTTTAAAATGGACTTTCCCACCCAACTTTGGAGGCTAATAAAAAACTTACACGTTACGTATCAAACTGAAAACCTGAAATTATTTCCTTATTTTGCTTATTTTAACAGGATTTTATATAATTTTTACAAATTTCAGTTACAGTCAAGTACCCAATTACAAAAGCGTCTTGTACAAAATCACATGTTTTCTTGTAAAGCTATTGCATGTATATTAGAACTTCGGAAATCGTACAAAGAGGTATTTATAAGCAACAATTCAAGCTTTCTTGAAGACCAAAACAGGAACAAAAGCGCAATAAATACTTGTATGACTAACTTGGAAGTTGAGCAGTTGACATCGTCGGCGGTGCAAGGAGCAAGCGATTAGCAGCAGCGACAAATAGTTAAGACTTTCGTAGCGATGCAGTGCAGTACATCAGCACACACAAACACACGGCAGAACAGCGCTGGATTTACATTTGGGGCACTAGTGCACAGGGCGACAAATTACCAGGGGCGGCTATATTCAGGGCCTGAGCTTTTTTGATCATCCATTTTGTGTAGAATATGAGTGACAGGGCGGCATTTTTTGCAGAGCCCGGGCGCCATTAAGGGGTAATCCGGCCCTGGACAGGAACGTAGATAAATTGTAGGAGGATCAGCAATTAGACATACAAGTAGGCATTCGAGAAATCAGAAATTGGAGGCAATTTTAATTCAAAGAATTAGACGTCGACAACCAAACCACCTCAAATAGGGATACAATAGTAGATTGTGTCACAAGGGAGCAAAATGATGTATTTACGGCGAGGGCGTACATTGAATCCTGAACGAAGCGAAGGATTCTAAAGTAGAATCCGGAGCGTAGTGAGGGATTCAAGTGTTAACGCCCGTGGTGAAAATAATTTTGCTACCTTGTGACACATACTGCTTTTCACACCGACTATGAGGAAAATTCAAATACAAACGCTACCTACCAAAATAACGAAATATATAGTTAGTCAAAGATCATCACACATTATTATTCAAAATGAAATGTTAAATTTATTGTTTTAATATTTTTTAAAACGATTATTACTTTTGATTAGATACTTTGTATACTTAGTAGGAATTCAAAACCAATTTTGAGTTCCAGTTTCATAAACAAAAGGAAGTCAAATACCTAGTTGTTAATAATGACCTAGCAAAAGGCAACAATAACGAAGATGCAATTAGAAATCGCCTTTATTAAGAAACGATAAACGGCTCAATCGGCTCATACCTTATATAATTAATTCAGAATTGAAATGCTAGCAAGACGAGAAGCGGGCAATAATTAATCGCTTGAATTTAATAAGATCGCACCAGCAAGTGAATATATTCCCTGAGCCTAACGCCGCGCCGGGTTAGTTTGAGCTGCAGATTGCACCGCGCCTTGGCAACGAGACACTACCTACTTTACGACCTAACTTAGATTTCGAGTGCGGTAAACAAACTTGTTTATACGCCGCTAGCGAACAGGCGTTGTTGCAAGTATGTCAATATTATTATGCTCGAAAACTTTGTTAGGTAAATACTAGCATCTAGTTCTAACTTCGCCTGCTTTATTCCTGTAACTATTCGAAGGATAACTTCGTTGAAGGATATAAAGTGCCCTATGTTTCAATCCAGGACTTGGTCTATTTGTGTGCCCACATCTCATTCCATTCAATATTTAGCGAGTTGTTTAGTAACAAACATCCAAACCGCCAAACATCTTGACAAACTTTCACATATGTATAATATTAAATAGGATAGGATTGCAATACAGATCTAAGTATGCGCGAACTCTATTATATTAGTTGCAGAATTAAAATGCTAGCCAGGAAATTTCAAGCAATAATTAACCGCCTAAATTTAATAAAATAAGAAGATAGAGATAGTTACGTACCTATATACAGGGTGTCCCTAAAACCAACTTTGATACGAAAACGGCTGATAGACCAGCTCATAAGACAACAGATTTAGTAAATTTGACCTCAGTAAAAATCTCTTAGTTTTCGAGATATTGACGTGTTTGCAAAACTCGTGCTAAGTGATACCCTGACTCGGTTAATTGAGTGTCATGACTAAAATATCAAGTATTTTTCTAATCTGTTTTTTGATATGGGTAGCCAAATAACTATGCTATTAGAAGTAGTTCCTATTTCTGTTAATTTCTTCATGCTGTGGCCATAGTAGGATATCAAAAAATAATTTTCAGATTTTTCCAAATTTCACCTCTGATTTCGAACGAGGGTGGTGAAAAAAAAATGTACCAACATAACCTGGCACATAACGTAAAAAAATAGCGCATTTATTGTTGTTTCTAAAATGGCATAACATTTACTAAATATTGTAATAGTTTTTGAGATAATATTTTTTTACAAAAATACTACGAAAACTAAGAGATTTTTACTGAGGTCAAATTTATTAAATCTGGTGTCTTATGAGCTGGTCTATCAGCCCTTTTCGTATCAAAGTTGGTTTTAGGAACACCCTGTATATTAATTACGTGGACCCATTGAAATAGCCTGGTTAGAGTGGGAGAAGTCAGATTCCATCGTGCTTCGTTTGCAGTCAGGAGAGTTAATCCTTAGCATGGTTGAAAATAACTTAATTAAAATCTCTCGCATGAGTTATTTCAAATTACTTAATTAAAATCGGCGTGTGCAAACTATTGAAATCGAAGTAGACTAGGTAACTATAATGTATTTACCCGAAAATAATGCGCATAAAAGCTGTTATTTACTGCCCGCTGGACTCGTTAGTTATTTGAATTGGCAATTTCCGAATAACCGTGAAAGTATTGAATTTAATCATGCATTCAATTTATTCAAATTTTGTTTAATGCAGTTTTCGCAATACCTGCAAATTAAATACACATTCCATTATTCCAATATTTCGAAAAACGGTTTTAATATACCTACTTTAACGGGTACATACTATCTATTTGAAGGGGGGATGCAATGAACACATAATAAAAACTGTTCTTTAATAGCCTTATCTATCACACTTGCGATTTGCAGGCGAGTTAGAAGCAAAGTTCCATACAAATATCGCTCGAGATCGCCGCGACTGGTTCTGTATGGAAACTCGTCCGCAGCTCGCCCGTAAATCGCAAGTGTGATAAGGCCCTAACACGTTCCCTGTTCCGGTTCAGGAAACTTTTTTCAGTAGTCCGTGCTTCCACTATCACTTCCCCATTGCACAGTTGGGACTTGTGTCATTGTCCGATAGTTTTGTATGGAGACAGTGAACGTGTTACATTATTATTTCTACATGAAGACTCCCACTATAGAACGGTCTCTCTCAACAACTTCCACAACGAACAATTGCACGCGCTTTTGCCTCCATCGCACTCCATCGGCTTCCGGCCTTACCCAAGTCCATCTTGTGGAACTTGTGGAAGCCACGTTGTGTCTCTGATTTGTGGTCCATTTGAGAACCTTTACGCCTCACCGGCCACCGGTTCTTCGAGTTACATGCCCGTTGCTACTTCAACTTGCTAACTCTAAGAGCTGTGTCGGCACGGCAACCTTATATCCACGATTTCCTTGTTTCTGAATACGATTTTCTATTTTCAATACCTTAAAACAGGCAAAGCAATAGGAAAAGGCCCACCACTGACTCAATCAGGTAGCTTTCTTCAATTACCGCTGCGACCTGTAAAAATACTATTATAAAAAGAGCCAAAGGCTTCATTAATTCCTTCAGTTTAACCCCGCGACTGTAACAATGGCCTATCTGCGAAGAATGGAAATAAAAACGAAGCGTTTGAGTCATTAGCAAATGAAGGGGTCGGGTCAAAACATGACAGGTCAGTTTAACCCGCGACCGAAAAAACACCTTATGGCTTTCATCTTAAGGTAAAAAATTGGTTAAACTTTAAAAGTATTTGACTTGTTTTGTCCTTAAGTTGGGGAGTAGTGTTGGGATGGCAAAGTGAGTTAGTTCTTGGTAATTTAATCAAGATGTGATTTTTTATACGAACGTAATGAGGGTAGGATCAGGTTAAGTGGGTTAGTAGGTTAATCATTATTGGTAACATAAAAAAAGGTCAAGATTTACAAAAAAGAGGAATGTACATTTATTTATTTAAGTCGCCATGAGGCTGTTCATTGACCGAGCGAGCGAAGCGAAAAAAGTGTCTCCATTTCAACTCAGATAAAAATGATTTCGTATATCCGGCGGATGTCTGTGTGTTGGTGAGCAGGTTCGATAATTATAACGATTATTTTTGTCGACTCAGTTAAGAATAAGAATATGAATAAGAAACATTTATTGTCACACTGAACACAGAACATTACAGAACTTACACAGTACAAAATAACAAAGAGAAACAAATACAATTTTACAATAATAGTACATTACACAACTAGGGTGGCAAAATAAAGAAAGGCCGAGATTGCAGATGTTGATCGCAGTTTTTGGAATTTTTTCAAAATAGCGAAGCCATGGGGATTGACAGGTTCGCGAGGTCTCCAGCTCATGGAGCCACTTGACTAATTAATATTAGTTTGGAATACCTGGATCAATCAATACGGATCACAGAATAAACATGGGTCATCATCTTGTACTTAGGATATTCCAAAAATATAATGGAATAACCAGCTACAAACTCTGAATTTGTGGTAACTATGTGAGGTCCCCCATTTCAGTACTTTCTAAATACATCGTTGTAACAAAACAAAACTCCCCTGAACAGATTCTAACCGTATACAAGCGGCTAAGTGATTTAGGCCCGTCCCGCGTCCTAACTGCGTTACTGTCTCGCATCAAACAGAGTTAGCAAGTTCGCGACTTTGTTGCTAACTCGTGTTAAATTTCGCCTGAAACGGCTTAGCTTTTGTTTGGACACAGTTTTGTTTGGCTGACTTGTTTAGGGGTAATTTGGTGGCAAACATAGGTACAGAGATTAAATTGAACAACGTTTTAGGGCCTTATCACAATTGCGAGCTCTGGACGAGTTTCCATATAAAATCAGTCGCGGCCTACGGGTTATTCCCACCTGTTACCACCAAATTGATTTAGCGGTAACAGCTGGGAATTTTTTTCCTACTTGTTACCACTAAATGTATGGTTTTAGTGATAACAGATGACAGAGGAATAACCCCGGCCAACTCGCGGCCTCAATGACATTTGAGTGGAACTTCGCTTCTAACTCGCCCGCAGCTCGCAAATCGCAAGTGTGCTAGTCCGACCTTATCGAGGTGGACCGGGACAAGCGACCTGGTCCGACCCCAGGCGCCCCCCGGCCCCCACCTAGTCCGATTCACTTAAGGTGGTCCGGCTAGCGACCTGGTTCGACCCCAGGGAACGCCACGGCCGACCACCTGGTCCGAAGATTGCTATGCCCAATAGGGGTCGCAAGTTAGTCAGGCTTTAAGATTGTCCCCTAATATTTATTTATTTATTTATTTATTTATTAAATATTTTTTTTTGATCACAGGTCGCTTTAGTTGATAGCACTTAATATTTATATCCTCTATGAAATGTAATTGCAAAACAAGCACATTTAAATAAAACAGAAAATATACAAACGCAAACTACAAATAAAATATAACTACTTATTCAAGAAAATTGATGATCCATAATTCAATAAATACACACAATAAAAAGAAAAATCACCACATAAGTTTAAATTCGCAACACATGCTTCGTCAGGTGGATATAACTTTAAATCAGCAACAGGCTTCTTGACACTTACCAACAAAAGTAATCCGCAACAGGTTTCATTATTTGTCACTAAGCTTCCGTTAAAAAGGATCTCCCCGAGTCGTAACTGGCTCAAAAGTGCCCATTACGCTGGCGGCGTTGCCACGCTGTATTTCCAATGATATTTGCTGCACCAGATGCGATCCAGAGCGCCTTGGCCTCCGCATCCCTAGATCCTGCTGTCTCCATAATTAATTATGAAATGAAATTACTGATTGCAAAATGATAACAAAGTTCTTTCCTTACTAAAACTATAGTCTCTATAACCGCCGAATCATTCCCAGTGGTCCCGCCCGTCTTGGTGGCAACAAAATCTGGTAGCCCTCATTGGTTGACTTGTTTATATTGGACGCCACAGATAGACAGGGAGACGGCTCAAGCTACATCCCACTTGAGCTTGTTGGTTAGTTTACTTCATCATTTATTACATAACTGAGTATACTGTGGGTAAGTCTGAATGTTAATTAGTACAATTTAGAGCAGTCTAATTAAATAAACTAAACTTATTACGTGTGGCGTTTGAAATGAAAATGGCCTACTCCGTGCCTCACCTCGTTATGAATAATATCTCAAGAACAAGCGGCCGCCCCTTCGAATAAAACATGACGTTAAGTGGGCCCGCCGTTCCTGACGGTGTACCGGTTTTCAATGTATACAATATCTGTTAAAGGATCTTCAGGGAATAACGTGGTTGCGCGATAATGGAAATATAGGAATGTTTTATGAACCTTACGTCACTACATGCCGTAAGTGGCTTTGTCTGCTTGCTACGCGAAAGAAAACACCGCTTCTGGGCTAAGGCAGATTGACTCGCTCTGCGATGTCGCCGCGTGGCCTTAGTGCCCCCTGTACCTAAGCTGGGGCTAAGGCCCCCCTTAGTCAGCGACCAGAAAGAGCACAGCACACGTTAGTACGCGTTATGCGATAGAGTCGGTCGTATGCGGTGCGTTCCGTCCGGTGGTCGGACCTGAACGACAGTTTTGTTAGAGAGAGAGAGAGAGACTTCTCTACGTCGTACTATTACTTATTCTGTGGCCAAGGGAAGACGTAAGATTATGGTCACACCATAATCGATAACTAAAGAAGGCCTCAGGTTTATACATTATGGTCCTCGCTTGCGGTTCGGACCACAAACAGCTCCCGCTTCGTAGCCAAGAGGACCATTTAAACAACAATATTTTCACTTTCAAAATGTGATATGCTAGTAAATATCCCTACTGATCGTTAACAATCTGAGTTTAGTAGGACTCTAATACCGCTCTAACATTTACTTCAATATATGTATGTCTGGTCTGTATAGGTACTTTCGACCCGAGACACTTCTATTTCAAGGTATGTCAAAACTACCACTCATCTAATCTAATATAGTTCGTGTTAATTCTGCACTCACATGTTTTTCATAATGCACGGATTATTTTGGTTGAAACAGCAGCATGTTCACAGAAGCGCATCTGCGAACTTTGCATAATGCATCGCATCCGAAAACTTTCCCCGCAAACACCAAGCTGGGGCACTGCCAATTTAAACTTTAATTCCAACGACTATGCCGCCATTTCTACTGCAAATACGAGCTAGATAGGATCTATGCCATTTCATATCTCCATTTGTAAAGCGGAGGGATAAATTTATGTGGTGGAAAGCCAAAACAACTAATAGCTAACTTTGTGATAGTGCAGTCTAGTTACGAAGGCTTCGGAATCTCTTGGCTTAGGCACGGTTTAGTATTGCGAGTGAGTGATTCAAAAGACCTATATCAGTTGATCTAGCTTCCCGGCTCACTAGTTCAGTTCCGATTCAAACCACTCAGTAATATCTTTTAACTAACTCACTCACTCGCTCTCAAGTAGCTCTATTGAACCGTGAGCTGCAAGAAAAGACACGTTAAACACACAACAATTCGACCCTGTCTTGTCACCGTATACCTAAATGCTCTCTTTTTCGTTCGGAAATATTCGGATTTGGAGCTACTGAGCTTATAAGAGCTAATAAGCTGTTGAAGTGTTGACACGCCGCGGTGCTACTGAGCTAAGAGAGTGATACATATCTTTGAGAGCTAAAGTTTCAGATCACTTTGTTACTTTAGTGACACATTTTGCGAATGTCTAGTACCTACCATGGCGTCCAAAGAACTCGTTTCCTTCCGGCTTGCATTTGAGCACCTTATTGTACAGCTCTTAATGAAAATGTACGCTAAATCAGCATCAGCTTGCCCAAGAATATCTTTTACGCCACGCCACTGTAACCTACTATGTCCATACATCCTACTATGTCTATGTACATTCATCTTATAAGAACTGAAGTAAGACAGTAGTTATTTCAGTTATCTAGCTGTAAGTTTTCCAGCCAGAAAAGGACAGAGCGAGACAATAAGGCACTGTTGCCACCACCGGCGAGTAAGCGAGTAAACTTTAGCGAGTAGCATTACATTGCGGATCTGGAAAGGTCGGTTGAACACACTGTGCCTGGTCAGCCCGCAATAAACTGTTACTCGCCCAACTTTACTCGCTTACTCGCCGGCGGTGGGACCAGTGCCTAAATCAGTGGTTCTTAACCGGCGCTCCGCGGACCACTGGTGGTCCCTGGAAGCACCCGAAGTGGTCCGCGAAGCGAAATTATATTAACTCCAAACATTTGGTGGTCCGTGGCAAGACATATATTTTGTCAAATGGTCCCTCATCGCTAAAAGGTTAAGAACCACTGGCCTAAATAATATAGACAAAATGTATCAGGCTGTAAAACAAAACACATTTCAATCATGCAGCGGAAGCGAGCTTTTTGTTTGTATGGAAAACCGATCGACCCGAATCACCGTAATCTAACCCGGCAAGAACGTACGGGGCACTTATAATTCGCGAGTATAATGCGTGAGATACTTTTTTCCGGAAATTACCCGGAGGCTCGCGCAGATTTTCCGGGTGTTTTGCATTATCGAGCAGTAGTGTTATTCAGAAATTCGTCCTCAATCACGTCCTAAATATAATTTGACCCGTGTATTAAAGGTTCTTAGCCAATTGCAAATAGCAGCAAAAGATGATGTGTCGTTGCGACACTACTGGCACATTAAATAGCAATAATTTCCTACAAAAGGTACATCGCGCGGCTTGTATATGTGCGCACCGTAGAGTCTGTGCGGAATGAGAATAGGCGTGGCGAAAAACGGAACTAACCTAACCAGTATGGCCACAGAACAGAAAATACGGCACATACGGTAGAAAAGCATTACAGCGCCCCCAATTTAAATCCTATTCTCTTTCCGCACAGACTCTAAACGAAAACGAACACACTACAAGCAAAGTTTTACGAATCCGTAAGAAGACCGCAATACGGATCGAACTGTCTGTGCCTCGACCTTGAATACGTGTCGCGTGCTCGTAAACACTTTGCTACTGGTTTCTCTTTATTTCTATGAAATACCTAGCGTAGCGACACGTCGTGTGCATAGAAATACACCAGTAGTATCGCAGCGACCTGTCGTCAGGTGCTCCTGTCTGCAGTCGCTACGAACTTGTATCTAACTTAACAGTTTGTATTCGGAACTCAAAATATGTCCTGTCTCCCGCAGCTTCGACTTTGATGGACCACGACAGTAAGACCTCCGATTATGATCTGCTATTACTAGTTCATGGATTAAATTATATTATGGACAAGGATGCCGACGAAATTCTGAATGAGCTCACAGGTGGCGCGTGCGTGGGGATTTGTAAACAAGCGACGCACGAGTCGCACAACGCTCATTTTTAAGGAAACTCGCGTTGCTTATTTCCGGATACAAATAACACCCGTAAATGCATACCTACGTAGGAAATGAAACCTGCAGATGTTGATACTTGTTGTATAATACAACTTTTGTGTTGAGCCAAACTGATTTTTTACCGGATAAAACAAGAGTCCCATGGGATAAGCACATTTTTATACGTATACCTACAGTATATGTATTTATATTATCTACTTACTCGTACATATAAATTCCTCTAAAATTTCTTGCACATGCACGATTCTCAGTTGGTCTACCAACTCTCTTGTCTCATCACTCAACTGCTCAAAGGTTAACTGGAAGAGATCCCTTAAAGGGATACGTTCACCTTGGTAAATATACCTTCATTTTGTAACTCTGAACTTTGTCTTACTTATTTTGTGCAATAAAGTCCAATTACTCCTATATCTGAGAAGTAGATGTAAAGTGTGTTTTATCCATTTAGTTATTTCTTACCTATTTCGTATAAAGCCATACCTATAAAATTCAAACATCAATAATATGTGTTTTAAACATCAATAATAATATGTGCCTGTGTTTGTACTGCTAAAGCCTATGCAGCCACTAAGTATGCCTTGAGTTTGTTATTTTTATCGTATTGTTTAAATTTAAAGAGCATGTGAAGCTAAAACCTCTCTAATTTTACATAGAATTCATAACCATGTTTCAGGAGGAAAAGGATGATGACCAGGGGTCAAACTTTTGGGGCCGATGACGTCAAGCTACTTACAGTATGATTCAGTTTAGGTTTTACATTGGTTTACCGTTACGTAAATTACCGGTATCGTAATAGTACATTGTGTATCAAGGGTGGTAAGTAAGGAATTACTTCAAATACAATTATCACTTCAAATACAATTATTTAATTCATATACAATAGTGTATTTCAGTATTTTGCAAATTTAAAATCAACCATTTTAAGTCTTTACCGCTATGGTTTCCGAACGTGACTTGTCGTCTTGATATATGTCACTAATGTCACTGTCAGTTTTACAATTTTATTTAGGTTAAGTAAGGTTATTTTAATCAGATTTCCTCACAAGTGTGATGAAAAACATTGTGTGTGCCACGGGCGGTAAAGGAATTACAAACTCGTGTTATTAAAGCTCTCGGCTTCGCCTCGGTCTTGTAACAAACACTCGTTTGTAATTCCTTACTTACCGCCCTTGATACACAATGTACTATTTACCACTAGGTACTTTCATTGGTAGGTCGCAATCAATGGTAGAACACACTTAAGTAATTCATACCTTTTACGATAGGTACCGGTAAATTCCGGTAAATAAAAATCAAAGTAAAACCTGGAGTGAATCATTCTGTATGTATCTTGACGTCATTTTTACGTCATTAGCACCAAAAGTATGACCCCTGATGATATTTATAATAAAGCGCCCATCTCACTTTACAAACATGTAAGTGTGAGTATTTAATTGTCGCGCGATAGCTGTGACCATCGTAGGCCCAGAGGCGTTCCTCACAAAGATTGATTTCATAACTATGTAAAGTGAAGATAAGCAGTCGATTCACCTAGAACTTCATCATTCAGTATTGATTGCTCGTATCGGAGGTCGGCCAATCTGTTTAAGTCAACACACCCCAATCGGCCCATTATACCGAGCCTCGTTGTTCCTTTTGCCGTTCCTCCCCTGTTTATTTTTCGTTAATTTGAAGGAGGCAATCGTAGAAGTTTAGTGTTGATTTATCGGAACGTTCATGTCAATTTTTTTTATTTAAAACTGATCAACAACTGATTGCAGTAGAAATTAATCACTTGGTCCTTCTTCAAGCATTACAGTTTTGTAGGTACAGTCGTCATCAAGTATGTACAGGATGTTCAAAAATATTTGAACAAGCACACTAACAAAGTATAAAGACAGACAAGTAGTCAAACTTCGGCTGATTAGGAGCGCGCGATACGTATTCAAGATCGAGGCGCAGACAGCGCGATCCGTACTGGAGCATTCTTCGTAGCGCCGTCGCTTTTACACTCAAGAAATAAAGAGAGACAGCGCTACGAAACGCGCGTCGACGGCGCGTTTAAAAGACGCCGTGTGCACAGGCCCTTATTTGCACCGATGCATCTGATGTTGACTGTGCGTCGAGCGTCGACGAAGAGATCGACGAGAAGGATCCTAGGCCAATATCACCCAGCTTTTTCCAGCCGCTTTTATAACATAGATTAGATTAGACTTTTTATTTCATAATACAAGAAGTACAATACCTATAAATTACACAATGTCAGTAGTAAATGACTTAATTTTGTGAGTTTGTCTATCTTCTTTGATATTAGTTATTCTTTCTCATTTGCTCAAAGGTTAGCTGGAAGAGATCCCTTACAGGGATAAGTTCGCCTTTGTACATAACCATTGTTCCTTTTACTGTTTCTGAATGATTTTATGTGCAATAAAGTGTTTACATACATACACACATACAATGTCAATTTATATGATAAAAGCCAGCATAATGGGGACTTTTGGATCGGGCTTGATGCAGAGTGGGGGTTTATTAGGTTAATTTTTATTTATTTTTTGCATAGTGGGGTTTTTTTTTTTTTTTTTTTAAATTGCTATTTTTAAGATTGACGATGCTTGTTGCGGATAAACATTTGGTTTGCATGCGTTATTAAGTAAGTTTGACGAAGCATGTAGCGGATGATTTTCATGTCTTTCTGTTTTTTTTTTCTCCTGGAATAAATGATTCTTTTTATTTATATGAATGTTATACTATGATCGTCAAATGAAATAAAATTAAAAATATAAAATGCTCACAATAAAAAGATACAATGTCAGAAATACAAATGCAAAATAAAATCAAATGGATCGTCATTACATCACAACACAAAAATATAAAAAAACTCAAATAATAATTCACATAATAAAATAAAATTAATCATATCTCCCAATAAGACAAATACTTTATAAATATCTATAGAGTGGCTATATTAGCTTTACGACTCTGGTCACTGAATAAGAAATAGTCCAAGCCAAGGTAGTTCCAAAGTCAAACACCGGCAACTAATAACTTGTAATTGCGGCTCCGAAGCGAAAGTAGGCGACCATATTTGACTGACCATAGATAATACTCATAAAAGTCATAAAAGTCGTTGGATAACCAAGTATAAATCCTTTTTAGATATTAAGGAAATAAAACCTTAAAAATTTATCCGAATAGTTCAGTTTACTTTATTAATATATTCCTTGTTATATACACGCAACATTTTAAAGATTTTTAGTTTTATAGACGAGCTTTCACAAATATGCGAAATTCTAGTTAATGTTCCATTTCGGGAAAGTCCTTTGTCATTGAAAAACAAACATTTTTTCGAGCAGGAAAAGCTTTTTCCAATATTATTTCACCGCAATATTCTTTCTAACGAATTTGTGTTATCGTATAATTTCCTTTAATAAAGAATCCCAACTTCTTAAGCCATTGTTTTTTTCGGATATAAGGACAAAAAGAAATGCAAATCCGGTTCGCCCGAAATCTGTTGTGTACGCAGTACACAAAGCACAACAATGAATGAGGAACAAGCTTGGGTGTGTACGCTACGCTTAATCATGGGAAAATTTAATTTCCCGAGGGAAAAGGAATCGTGTTCGGTGCTAACAACTAGTAATTATATTAAGCCTATCCACTTAAGGATCGTGCTAGTGCTAGGGATCTATTTGAACACTGGGATGAGAGTGAATGGTGAATGTTTTATTCTAAATTAACCTTAGAAAGGTTCAGATCATATAGCCTTGGCTATATATCAGTGGCGTGGCATCAAATATAGTCTTAGTAAAGCCGTAACAGATGGGGATTACTTTTTCTTCAGGAGTAGTAGAAATTTTGGTCATATGCTTTAAAATAGGCAAGCCGGTGGGAATCGGGTTCTATGGACGCCACGCCACTGCTATATACATATATATATAGCCTTGTTATTTCACTATCTTCTAGTGTTATTTCATACTTATCTTAGGTAACAGATATTTTTTGTTATTTGTTTGTTGGGTGGGTTTGTCTATTGTTAGTTAATTATGTAAGGTACACGGGCCTTGCTCGTGAACCTGTACTGTACGGCACTCTTGATTACACAGAGCAATGCCTAATTATTTTAATCTCACATTCGAGATAAAAAGTACGCGATAACAAACAGTAAGTACTTATACTTAAATAGTTTATTTATCACGTACATTAAATAACAAAGTACATATACTAAATGTTTTACAAATATAGAACTTAAAATTAACCAACATTGATATACCCACTCGTAATTCGCAATACACAGTGATTCTCAATAATCAAATTTTGTTTTATGGTTTTTGAACTTCATAAGAAAAGAACACAGGGGATTCAGCATATGGTGTTGAAGCTGTGTAGCACGAAACTGCTTTTTCAGAATTCTTTACCATATTCTGTAACATTGTGTGTTGCTCCATCAGAAGTAAGTTCAGATGCCTCATCTCCTGGTCTATCTTCTTCAAATTAAAAGTAGTCTGATCAAGTTTCTCCTGCATACCTTTGATTTCTATACTAACATTTTGATCCGATATTTCAGTTTTCTTAAGCTTCGACGAATATTTGTTTTTATATAAAACCTCTTGGACAGATTTACCACTTTTCATCTTATTTAACTGCGCTAATTCGTATGCGGCCATCATTATGTCAGTAGGCAGACGTGTTTCCTGAGAGTTTAACGCTTTCACACTCATTATGACTCTGCCTGCGTCGGGAGACACCAGCGCCGTTCTGTACACGTACTTGTGAAGCCACCGCGGCAACCAGCAGCTAAACATACCCATCTCGACGAAGAGAATCAGTTTCGTCTGTCGAACGAGTTTGGACAAACCCGCAGTTTTCCTCAGACCCTGGATATCGTGGACCGCAATACCCACCAGCAAATTCATGAGAATAATGGTCACGAACATAAGGAACAGGATGAAGATTATTTGAGACGATAGTTCGAACACTAAAGGAGGATCTTCTTTGTCCGGTTCGTTGATAAGAATATTCAAATTTAATTCTCCCACCATCATTGTTAGCGTGCTGATAAAGCCCATCAAGGGATTGGCAAACATCTCTTCGTTAGGGAACACGACGCAAAAGCAAATAGCAAATCCGAGTAATAGACAAATGTACGCTAACAACAATTTCAAGAACTCCTTCAACACCTTCTGATACATGGCCACGTAGTCTCCGAACATCGGGAGTTGACCCATCATTAGCATTAAATTTGTCCACGCTCCTAAGACAGCGTAACCGCCGACATGGTTTTGCCAGCTGTAGTTTTGTGGTATGTTATACAAAGAAAATACTGACAACAGGACAAACCATTCCATCAAGTTCTCAAAAGTAGTAAAGTACTGAAAGATGCTCGAGTAACCAGTTATACCAGTCAACTTTCGTAAAATCTCGAAAATTGTGATTGCCATCAACACCCATCTTTCAAATTCTATCGGATTATCTTCCAAAATATCACCCAATATTGACTGTTTCTGACAAAGTTCGTTCTTTACACCATATTTGGTCGAAAATTTACCTGCGCAAGTTTTCACTACCGCAGTTAAGACGTAAATTGATAAAAATGACACAAACAAGAAGCAGAAGATGAGTCTCATCAAATAAAACTTTCTTATCTTTCTCCATTTCATAAACAAGAACGCAGAGCAGAGCGGGTGTAGTAAAATGTCCTTCTGGCCTTCGTCGATCAAACTGTTTAAGTATGTGATCTCGCGAGGGTATGAGAATTTCAGTAATCGGCCGAAATCGAATTCCACTTGAATTTCCTCATTACTCTCTTTAGGAATATTGAGCGATATTCCACTGTCCAAATTATGTCTCAAAATGGCTAGCGACTTCGGAGTTTTTCGTGCTATTACACTTAATGCTGTGTGTCCTGTTTTCGATTTCGAAGTAACGTCTCCTCCGAGATAGATCAAACTTTCAACGCATTGTGTTAATCCCTCATTTGCCGCTTTGTGTAGTGGAGATATCCCGAACTCATCTTTTTTATTGATTTGTCCCCCCCAGCTTGAAAGCAGTTCAATAATATCACACGCGCGCTCTTTGTTACTGACTGCAGCATGAAGAGCCGTTTGTTTTTCGTAGTCTTCTGCGTTCACATCAGCGTTACCATCTCTGAGTAACATTTCGACGCACTCAAAACTACCGCACTTGGCAGCAAGATGTAATGCAGTGAATCCTTTGTAATTTTTTGTATAAGCTTTAGCGCCATCTGACAACAGTAGCTCTACGCATTCAGGGAAGCCTCTCGCGGCAGCCAAGTGTAAAGCGGTGCACTCTTTATCTCTCTGCTTCGTTAATCCATTTACTGGGATCTTCGACGCTTTCAACAAGAAAGCGAGACAACGTTGCGCGCCAAGGTCAGCTGCCAAATGTAAAGCGTTAAAACCACCCGATGTCGCATAACTCGGATCAACACCCTTATCTATGAACAGTTCCATGCACTCTACTGCGTCGCACCTTACTGCGCAGTGGACGAGGTTGTCTTCGCAGCCTGCTCTCTGTACGACCGCATGTAAGGATGCACCGTTCGATATTAAAATTTCGGCCACTTCCATAGAATTCGCAAACGCAGCACAGTGAAGAGGAGCGAAGTACTTAGGAGTGAAGTCTGGATCGGCACCCTGGGAGAGCAAGTAAAGCACTGACCCTCCTGCCCCGCTGAAGGCGGCCACGTGCAAAGCGGTGAGACCTAACGGTTCGGCTGAATGTATGTCCGCTCCAGCATTCAAAATAGACGGCAGCAACTCATCGCGCCTCAAAAACGCCGCCCATAACAATGTCAAATTCACTATTCCTTCCGGGGCGGCGCTAATGTGTTCCTCAATATTATCCACCGTGACCAGTCCACACTCCACGTCGTCGAAAAACCTCCCGGCGCCCAAAGTGAAGGCCCGTCCACACAAGCTCCTCCTAACCGTTTCCTCGGTGAGCTTGGCCTCCGAATCGGGCGCCAAAAGATTATGGCTATGGTACATATTCGGTGCATGTTCGTCTGGTGGAGATGGTTCGACAAATAGATATTCCTTAGCTTTTACTGTGTCCCGCGCCCCTTCAACTAAGTCGGGGTTTCTGAGGTATTTGTAGGTGGTGTTGAGGGGGAACTCTTCGTCTCGGGTCTTGAAGCTGAAGCTGCTAGTGAGACGGGAGCGAGTGGACAGCCGGCTGGAGGACACGGTGGAGGGACACGACCAGGCCATCTCGCGGTAACCGAAATTGTCCATAGCTCGCGTGCGACTGATGCGACGACGCCCGCCTTATCTGTTATCTTGTTTATTTTATGGCTTTACCGTGATGTTTCTGTGACATGATGATTTACTACGCTAATTTTATTCTTCTTTGTGCGATGTTGTAAGTTTTAATTAACGTGATTTCAGCTTCCATTTGATAAAATTCTTGTTATCGTGGCGGATTGTCGTTATCACACTAGTTGGCAAATAAAAAACTTAGCTATTTTTAAGGAAATCACCTAGTTGGTACATGGTTATGTTTATTCCTTATCTACTGACAAAGTGTCAGAATATAATGACTTTATATTTCGTTAAGAAATTTAAATTGTAGCTTATAATAGTACATTACACAACTAGGGTGGTAATATAAAGAAAGGCCGAGATCGCAGAAGTTTGCGGCCCGAGCTGCAAGCGAGGGACGTAAATATGCGATCGAGCGCTTTCTTTATTACCTCCCGTGTTGTGTACATCATTTTATGTCTACACTTGGCCAGAAAGCGGCTTTTTCCGTAAGCGCAGCGTGTGGAAAAAGCCACTTTATGGCCAGGTGTGGCATAAACAAATATTCTTTCAAAAAGAAACACCTATACATCAAAAATAGTTGTATTTTAATTTTAAGCATGCAAACCTTTAGGTTGATCCCATTGCAACCAAGTCTGGAATTCTGGATATGATGAGGTGAAGAAACCGAGAAAACTCTTCAAATATTACTTATAAGCACACCTATAGCGATTAGGTTTGTTTTAGAGTAACTGGTGAGAACTTATTTGGTATCGACCCGGTCATTCTCCAGAAATATGTCCGCAGTCACCTAATTAACGCGTCGCTGTGTTCATACCAATGTATGGAGACGCGTGAATTAGACGCAGATATATTTCTGGAGAATGACAATAAGTTCATTTGAAGCCAGTTGCTTTTTTTTAAATCTGTTCTCCGTTGACGTACCTTGTATAGCTTCGTAGAAGCACACAGTTTGGTCTGTCCGTCCACACCGGCCTCGCGTGGTTACAAATGTGTGCTTATGTTGATTAATGAGGTAGAACGAGACATGGCAGACTAACGTGCGCCCGATCTTTGTCCGATCCTTTACGATTACGACGCGACGCCTAATGGCTACTGTGTGTTAGCTAGCTAAATATTCTTCGCGTAGGGTTTCCGTTTAATGCAGGAACCTACATAAATACATGCTCTTCAACGATTTTATGTCCCATTTATAACTCAGGCGTTGTTGACCTTATCACACGTGTGTTCACAAAATTTTTTGACTTCTGCTAAAGTGTACCCATATTTTACTTACTATAACTCTTTCAATCAATTTTGTCATTCAGCAGTAATACTCTATATACAATATCTTGAAGTTATAATATCTACCAAAAATAAATAATTTGCTCAAAGGTTAGCTAGAAGAGATCCCTTACGGGGATAAGTTCGCCTTTGTACATAGCCATTGATCGTTCTATTGTTTCAGTATGATTTTATGTGCAATAAAGTGTTTACATACATCATACATACAAAATCATTAAAGGAATATTAGCGGAGCAAGAATCAAACCTTGAGGAACTCCTATTTTCGTTAACATCTGCTCTCTGATCGATAAATCATACCTACAGTTTTTCACATAAAGACCAAGTGGTACGGCGATTAAGGGAAAGCACTCACACGGGATCAACCCTTCCAGTGAGATCCGCGTAACGAATGGTCCGCATTAGCTGTCTTCCTCTTAATCCATCATCATTAGATACACGGTTATCCTACGTGTTTATTATTTCTTTAACTTGACACGAGCCTGATTTTAATAACCTCAATGAATGAATTTCAAAAACTGCTTCCATAGTGCTCACTTATGTTATCAATGGACAGGGAGATCCCCGTTAAAGATCATTATTATTAGGTGAACTACCGTAATCACAGCAGCCCTATGACACTTGCGATTTGCGAGCGAGCTGCGGGCGAGTTTCCTTAGAAAACCAGTCGCGGCAATCTCGCGGCGTGTTCGAGCGACATTTCTATGGAACTTCGGGTCTAACTCGCCCGCAAGTCGCAAGTGTGATAAAGCTCTTAGCAGGCGGGTTGGCGATCGCAAGCGAGTGAGTTAGATAGCACGATATACGGCTGCCGCTACTGTTCGATCAGCCGGGCTAACACAGCAGTTCGCGACTTCGTTTGTCGCACCATAGATAGATCATTTATTTCATGAGAAAATAGCACAGTCAATTTGCAGTACAAAGATACAAGCATTCACGTCATGATCGTCAAAATACAAAATGAGAATATAAAAGTAAAAAATGACACAATTTCAAAATATAAAAATCAGAATTAAGGGTCGGCTAGATGCTGGAAAGTAAAGCATGCGACACTTGTTCACCACCAGGTGGCGCCTGAGGCGCCTCGTTATCGAAATTTACCCCATTCACGCACACACACATACTGGGTCATTGACCGCTATTTTTTTAATTGGTAGCATATTACGTTTTGCACTTTAACTGACCTCCTCGGGGAAACCGCTTTAAGTCAAAACATCATATTCTGGAGTGAAAGAGATAAATTGTCACCTGTCCTTGTAATTTCGGTTATGACGTAATTGATGTGTCAGTTGTTTCTCGTAGAAATGTATTTCAAACTAAAACGGAATATTGTTGGTCAGATTTCGGAAGCTTCAATGCAAATTGCTTTTTTATCTAGCAGGGTAGGTATAATCCGCACAAATTTAAAAACCTTTAGGTGGGTATGTCAACCTGGAAATTTTGTTCTATTCACGCTGGCATTAGGGTCTAAAATCAAAATTGTTATGACAATTTTATATCACATTATTAGCGAATGTGCTTGCCTGTGTCAATATAAACCTATCCTATATAACTATATGAAATCTAATTGTAATATCGCTACTTAATCGACTTCGTATGAAAAGAGATCCCATCAAAAACATTACATGTAAAAAGATGCAAGTCTCGCAACGCAGTTCTTTTACAATATAAAGTTTTGAGATATAATGTTAAACCAAGTCAGTACCGGAGGGAGGAGGGGGGTCCACAGTACTCGATTCTCACCGACTTGACTACTATTAGATCTATAAAATGTGTTCCTCCACGGTCAAATAATAGGCAAGTTCTGTAGCAGTTACTGAATCTATATTGAATGACATAAATATAAGAACATACAATATATTGCATCATTTGTAGATTACTGATTATGTAACTTTCATACAAGTTTTTGAACTTGCCTTATACATATTTATGTGGCCATTGAAGGTTGCATATTTATTAGTATTTGTATGAGTATATATATTTTGAACTTTTTATGATTACCTGTTTTCTTTCACATTACTTGCATATATATCTTTGACCTTGACGTACCTGCACATAAATTATGGGGATGTCCGTTTATCACATGAGATTTTATCTATTCTGATTTTTAATTATAAAATACAAACCTTATTGAAATAGTAAATGTATTGCCTTCGTATTTAAAAACTGTGTACTTAAATGTCCACCTTAATTAATACTAATTTAAAATCACATCTTATCTTGCAAATAGGGAGGGATGAATCAATTTTGCGAGTTTTTCTAGTATTACTATTGTACTGTACCTTTCTTTCCTATTGCTTCTCTCCGCTCTCTCAAGAAACATGTGTTCCAAACTGCATACTGCTATCTGCGGCCACTTAATCTAAATTACGAGTTGTCTGACAATTATTATCTTAATCAAGCATTTTTATATATAAATATATTTTTACATATAAATGTCACTTATAGTTAACCGGATTAACTTCAACCACGTAATTCTGTCGGTGACACGATACGAGTAAATATGACGTTTTCACGAAAAAATTTTACCATGTCGCCAGTGTATAAGAACGGTTTTGAATTCAAATCCAATATCTTTGCTTTAAAATCTGAGTATTTTTACTCGGGATAATTAAAGCTAACATTGCTTCGGCTTAATCAACGCTGTGAGACTAGTTAATGACAGTTCTAGCAAAAAAAAAAACATTTTTTTAATTTGGAAAAAAATAAATCGGTTATGTAATTCTTTGTAAAACTATTAATCAAAATCAAATGTGTGCTGTGAGCAAAACCTATGAAGCCCAAAGGAGGGCTATGTGTTTGACCGGTATGTATGTATGTACATAAGTATGTATATTACCCGACTGCGGCGAAGCCTAAAGGAGGGTTATGTGTTTTCATGTTATGTAACTTGATGACGTGTATAACAAAAAAGTTATATATAACGTCACGCAAATATTTTTAACCTTTTGAACGCTCAAGGGCGAAGCAATACGTACGCTGTGCCACTGACGCCACAGGGGTAAAGAAATAATGGCAACATAAAAGTGGCCTGTTTTTTAATAGGTTTTCATTAATAACCACATTTTTATATAAAAAAAACCCGACCGCGGTGCACTTTGAAACTGCATCAAGAGAAATCACCACCGAGCACCATCAAGACGAATCTAATGATGTATCATTTATCAAAATCGGATGTGCAGTTGAGTAGTTACGAGCGGACATAGGAACGGATATACATATATACATACAGGTCAAGCACATAACCCTCCTTTGGATTTCGCCGCAGTCGCGTAAAAAAACGTTGACGGCTAGGGCCGTCATTGGCGTGACAGTCACGATTTTTCGTTGACGGCGGGGGCCGTCTGTGGCGGTCAAAGGGTTAACTACCTCTAATTCACCAGGAAATTTAAGCTATACTTATAATTTTATTTTTGTCGACAACCCTAGCGGTGGGCGTGGCGACCAGAAAGAGCGCGTGTAATGAGTTAGAGCCAGAAGGTAGGATTCGGTGCATTTTTGTGACTCGAACGTGGGTTTTGTTAGATAGTGCGACTTCTACAAAGTACTATTACTTATTCTGTGCCTTTACTCCAAAACAGCCAGATTGGAATTGCCACCCTGCCGGACACCGCCACGTATCACCCACCAGGCTTGATAGCCTTGCCAGCAAGCCAGCCCTTCCAGATAATTGGAATAATTATAGTTAGAAAAAACATACACAACTATATTCTTCAAAAGAAGGGCGATTCCACGGCAGAGAGTAACCCAAATTACCAATTTTTTGCAAGTCCTTATATTGAGGGCGCAAATTCAGGTGTCAATATATCTAGAGAATAACGTTATACTTAACTAGATATTCTAGATTAAAATGAATACTTAAGTTTGCGTCATAAATAAATAAACACGCGATGAAATGATAACTTGTGTTACATTTTCATAGAATTTCCCAGAAGAATTAATTTAGATTGTTTTTAACTCCTGCTGTTATTAAGTACTATAATTTACCCGCGGCTTCGCCCGCGTTGTTCAATTATTATCCCAAGTGAACTTTTTAACTGGATATAAAGTATCCTATGTTTCAATCAAGACGTGCATGCTAAATTTCAGCTCCATCCATTCTGTTGCTTTGCTACCCCTATGATATGTTTGTTATTAAATAACGTAACAAACATCCAAACAATCATTTGCATAATTTTGTCGGCGAGTGAGTCGGCCAATCAGGAGAATAAAATATTTTTTTTAAATTTTGAAACTATTGGTTAAAGTTAAAAGAGGATCCACTAGTCAGTACATCAACAACATTTGCATTTATATTTCATGCCTGCCTCAGGATCTTGGTTAGTACTTAATATACTGTTGCCATGGTTATCTCTAAATTACCGACCAACGTTTCAAAACCTTCATTTCAGCAAAATGGCATATAAATTCAATGAAATGTTTGTCGACAAAATAGCAGGCACATGTTTGGATTTTATTGTATTATAATACATGCCAATATAACGAGTGAGTGAATGTTAGACCTTGTGTAGGTTTTCTCGTATAACGCCTCCTAAGGCCCAGAGCACTTTTGGTATGTTCGTTTTCAGTTACGCTTTTAAACAAACGACTTTTTTTAGTGATGAAACACACTTAACTCTCTATCTCAAAAAACACTAAACCGATTTTGATAAAACTTGCATAGATCCCTAAGTTGGACTTTACCTGGTTGAACTAGAAAAAATTTTTTTGCAATCCGATTTATAGACTGAGATGAAAACCGTTGCACGAGTTATATTAAACAGCAAAATTGCTATGTGTTTCATATTTCGCCGGGTGAGAATACGTTTGTGCCATATCCAGCCATTTCCATACAAATCGACTGGATATGGCACTATCTTCTATTCAATTCAACTGGATTTTGAAATAATAAATTTATAATAAAATGTGTTTATTTTCACCTCATAAAGGATATTTTTACAAGCTAAATTCGCAAATTTGTTTTTAACTAATACTAATATAATAATAATGGAACCAATCTGAAAGTATAGCCTCTTAACTAAAAATTGTTTTCTTTAATCAGTACATAAACGATGTACTTATAAGGTAACAAACATAAAAAAAATACAACCAGATAAATAAAACCTCTTCTTTTTGTGAAACTAGTTAAAAATATTAAATAATTTGTAAAACTTTTTATCTTATATGTGCTACATTTGAACGTATTTTTTACTAATATTTTGTAATGATAATTAGATTGCTGACTGACTTTGATGACTATATTTTTCTGTAAAATTCAACACCGTTCAGCATTCATATTATTTTAAAATTGCGAATTTGAGCCTCCTGTGATTGATGAACATGCCCCATAGAATGTTTATTTTATTATCTTTTATAAAATTGGAAATTCTAGATTTGTGTGATTAATGAACGATCCCTTAGCTCATGTATCCAATATCATAGATATGTTAAAATTACCCTATTTTAATACTGTCTGGTAACAAAAAATAATCTATGTAGAAACTGATTTTGTGAAATTTCCCTCAAATGAAATTGCATACAGCCACAGAAAATAGTACTAGGAATCTCTCTCTAACAAAACTGTTGTTTGGGTCCGACCACCAGACAGAATGTACCCTATGGGTATGTTGCCATATACACCATAATAAAACTTGTACATATATTTATTGCTTTCCATATATCACTCATTTACTCAACTATTTCTGTCTCCATATAAGCGTTTTGTAAAAAATACCCACTTCCCAACCAACCGACAGGCCAATCAACTGACTTTATGTATTTTATAATAGTATATTTATAGGTATAAAATATCACATATAACATTATACTCAATGAACAAAGTTTATCTTGTGATCTATGTACTTTAGATAAAAACTCCAGAGGTCTGATACACATTATCTTCACTGTAGATTTGTAGAGATATTGGTCTCTGGAAATTGTTTTAATGATCTGGGCATCTGAAAAAAATAAAATAAATTAATTTTCTTTGTTCATAAATTTTTCATAAAGCCAAAGCTCTTTAAATTATAACTACAAAATATAATTTATTCAGGGGATAGGTTGTATAAAATACAATACGAAGTAATACAGTAGAAATTAAATAACTAAATATCGGATACTACAAAATAACTATGATAATGATAGTCAGTCTGTCAGTCGTGGTGTGGAAGGGCAGCGCCATCACCGAAACCAAACAACTTCGCTGCTGGCTTCCATTTGTGGCGGGTGCCTCGGATGCACATGCTGGTCGCTCTAATTATTGAGGTTATTATACGAGCTATCAGCCAGCCCAAAACGCAAGACAAGGATCTGTCCCAGCGAGATGCAAGTGCTTCCCCGAGGTGCTTAACAAAGGTGGCTAATTGTGGTGCTAAAACTTCATCCACGGAGGTGACGAGGGGTGTATAAGTGGCATGACACAACTCGCAGGCGTTGGCATATTTATTTTGCTTTTCTGACTCGGTAGATTTCAGGAAAGAAACAACAGGGCGTGAGATGTAAGAGGGAGCGTCGGTGTCTACAACATGAATGTCGAATAACGCCACCCTCTGTGCAATCCACACGCCACGGCATGCTAGATCTCCTCGTAGGCCAGTGTCACCTGCGGTGATAATTGGTTCTTTGACTACATTTCCCCATGCTTGTTATCATAATTCACAAAAGAGATCCCTTATTTCAATATGACGTCTCGTGATTAGACCGCCAGTTTTGCAACAGAGGGCATGATAAATATCCACACCAATTGAAACTGTATTTCATTTATGTTCATAATACATATTAGGATTAAAGATAAATAAGTACGATTTTATATTAGCTGGATTTCTATACCTGCGTTTGACGAGGACGTAGATTGCTTTCATTCGTTGCTGCAAATTACATCGCTTATCAATCTTATCATCGAATAAAACTGACCTGCTACACTGTTTATCACAATTAAACGTTCACTGGGTACCATAAATATATAAAATAATAGCTAATAAGCGAATTTTGGTGAATATTGAAACAAAAACATTACTTGAGTTTCATAAACTGACTGACAGATAGTGAGTGACATTGACAATCTAATTTCTTTGATAGTGTGCGTTCATTTTCACGTTCGGTGATACCAAATAATTGTCAAAACATTCCCTTCCGTTTAATGTTATTGAAAATAGGTTTTTGTATTTCAATGGCATTTTAATATTCAAACCAGGAAATGTTCTTTAACTTCTATTTTTCGTTAACTTGGTATTATATTTCTCCAATATTATGAAGAATAATATCAAATTATCATTAATTAGTCCCCGTAGTTTTCCCTACTTATTTTTTTACAATCTAGTTACTGGTATCATTAGTGTGTGTGTAATACCTGTCAAATTGGGAATTTTTGCGATACGTCTGCCTCCAACAGCCGCTCAGCGGCATCTGAATGATAGGAATACGCGACGTCATGGAGAATTGTATGAAAATTTTCTGCAAGTTTAGATATACCAGTAAAATTCTCCTGTATCTTTACGAGTAAAAATTTGAAATCGCCCTGAGGCCCTAGATGAATAAAGTAGCTTTTAGGAAAAAGTGTTAAACTATTACGCGTCAAAGACAAATTTTCATTTATGCTTGGTCAAAAAGCCGGCCGTGTTTTGATTTTTCCGTACTTTTCGAGTCAATTATGGTGAAATCTAGGGCAACAAAAAATCTGTATCCGCCCGGATGCCCTCGACAGTTTCTTTGTGAACACATTCATATAGTAATAAATACAAATATCAATAATTCCTTGAACAAATTCTTTGTTCAATCAGAGCTCTAAAATGACATTTTTGGGAACCCGCCCCTTAATAGCAAATAATAATCAAATCATGTCCCCCAATAAGGACGACCAATAAGAAGGATATAGGGTACGACCTATCACTTGTACACTATATTGAATGAAAAGAGATAGATGGAATTTGTCGCGTGGCAAAGAGTAGACTAAAGTATCTACAGCTTATCCCTTTGACACACCTTACACCGACAGCCGAGGTATAATAAAATGTATAATTTCAAGCCAGAATACACGGCGAACTAAATGGCCATCCATTTTAAATTGACTTTACCATTAGTGGAAATAAGTAGAACATGACGTGTGCAAATAAGATGAATACGTAATAATGAAAACCAAATCAGTGACAGTCTAAATTGCTAATTTATTAGCTGAAACGCTCCCGGGGCAACCACCAGCCCGCATGGGAAACGAGTGTAATTGAAATATCCTCAACTCCGAATTAATGTTATTTCGTTACTTGATTGGGTAATGTGTAATAAATTGGTTGTCTTGGAGACTCAATGACAATCATTGTACCCAGGATACGTATGATATAGACACATTACTGGGCCCCTGGACTTTAGTCGCATATGTAGCTATAAAAAATGACTTATTCTTATTTTTCAAGTATATGTGACATGTTCTTCTAATTATGGTGACTTACATAATTAGGTACCTATAAAAAAAGCTTTAAATTTGAACAAAGTATTAAAAAAAGCAATACCTATAGTTGTAAATTCAGAAAAAAATATATTATCCTCTCAAAAAGTATATCGTTGGTTTTCTGTGCCTTTATTACATATTCAACATTTATATTTTTCCTGTGTAAATGAATGGTATGATTTGTGTACAATAAAGTGTTTATATACATACAGACATACATACTTATTTGTCACTTGGAAGCAAAATTATTATAGGGTTTCATCGCTTACACCCCACGCCACAATTCTGCTTTATTGTTATACCTTACGATTTATTTTCGTAAATATCATTTCCCTTAAGCCAGAGTCTACAATTTAGAGAAGATATTTCCCTATTTATCAGTGTAATATAATATTTATTTGTTACCTACTCTCAGTTCTCAGTATCTGTGTATTTGAGCACCTTGTCCGCTTTCTGTCTGAACTGACTGTACCCAGTAAATATTGGCCAGCGTTATCAGGGTCAACAATCGCGCCAGATAAGCGTCCTTCATCAGTCCGTCATCTCCGGCCAGCTGCCTCCTGCCCGGGAGATTTAACCTAGCGAGTCTAGCTACTGTTATTAATCTGTATTTTGTTCTGTACAAACATTAACCCTTTGGACGCCAAGAACACCTAAAGGTGTCAAAGAGCGAGGAGTGATATGAACCATGTACCAGCATAAAGTTCAATTTTGGTTTTGACAGTGTTATGTTACGACATGGCGTCTGATTTTGAATCTTTATGTTTGTAGAAAGCGTTGAAAAGGTTAAAGAAACACATGACGATTATTAGGTAAAAACATGTTTTGTGGGTGTGTTGTGCTATTTTCAACAGATAATATGTTTTCCAGTTTTTATCAGACTTCATAACTGTATTGCGCTACCGAAGGTTAGTTGTCAGGAAGACCGCCGGTTGTTTACCGTTGTTAACAATTGTTTTTATAGTAAGATCTGTATTTCGAGGTGTGCAATAAAGAGTACCCTATTGTATTGTTTTATGAGTACAATATAACTATTAAATCGTACCGAACACAGACCTTGCGAATTTTCGATTTGCTCATGTTGGAACATAAAAATCTATTGACGTCACTTAGTCCTTATCAGATTTCGAGACCGAATTAACGGGACTCGAGTTTGCGCGAAAATTTGTCCCCGTAGTTGACATATAGATAGATAGATCATTTGTTTCATGAAATAATAGCAGTATAAATTTGCAGTAGGTACCTACAAAGTTATAAGCATGCACATGATGCACATCACGATCGTCAAAATAATAAATGAGAATATAAAAGTAACATGTCACAATTTCAAAATATAAAAAACAGAATTAGTAAATAATAATCAAATCATGTCTCCCAATAAGGATCGTCAAACTAAACACACGACACGCTATACAAACACGTCTATAAACTTGTGTTCGCTCAATAAATTAATAATATTAAATCTGAAAACACATTCGACCTTCTTGAGCAGAGCGATAAAATCCGCTGTTATTGAACCCTCCTCATATTGTGATCACCTGCGCAGTAAAGTTAGGTACAGAAAGTGCACGACGAAATTTGTGTTTAGACGTGACGTGACCCACCTTAGCCAATATTTTCTCTTTCTGCCATCGTTTTATTTTTCGTCGGTCCATCACAAATCGTGACGTTTTCAGGCAAAAAGTACCACTTAGGGCCGATACAGACGGACTGCAACCCAACTGCAACTCCCTACGATTTGTATGGGAACTGCATCACAACTGCACGCCGACGGCGCGTCGCGCGGTCAATAAGGTAGTCATTTGTCAATAAGGGCGATTGCTAGTTTCATCAGTTAGCCTACTTATACAGGGTGGGAGGGACTATACAAACATACTTTAGCCATGAATGGTGGTGTGACGAGTAAATAATGTTATATCAACATGGGTCGAATTTTGTCATTTTACATTAATAGTCTTATGGAACAAAATAAATCAGTAAATTCAGCCCCTCGTTATAAACATGTCCTTACTGGAGGAAAAGTTATCAAAAAGAAAAAAAAAGATAAAATGGAAACGAAAGGTTAATTTTTGGCCTCGTAGTCGCTTACCATCAAATGCTGCGAAGGTTAATTGCTGTTTAGTTAAAGGATTTAAAAAGAAATTGTAATACTATCTTAGTCACATTTATTAGGGCTTGTTACACACTTGGGAGTTTTCATTTAAAAAATAATGAATATCTCTGAAAGTAAGCGTTTTTCGACTACACATCACATACCTTTTTTTACTCCTAATAGTTGTTAGAATCTATAGTTAAAGTATGTCGGTATAGTCCCTCCCACCCTGTATATATTGCTAGGTCCTTATATTTTATGTGTTATCTTTTGTTTGAGAACGAAATAGGTGAAAAGGGCAAGATCACTTTTATGACATATAAAATCCAATAACTAATTTCTTTACTTTCCATACTAATGTTATAAATGTAAAAGTAACTCTGTACGTCTGTTATCTTTTCATGCTTAAATCACTGGACCGACTGTGATGGAATTTGGTTTGCAGATACATAGTTTTAGATCCGAAAATTAATGGAGAACACTTTTTATCCCGAATCCTAAGGATATCCAACAACAAACATCTTTTAAGGAAATTGAAATTAACGATTCTACGCGATTTAACTTGTGTGGGAAGAAGCTTATAGAAAATATCTTGGTTGGTGTTCATTGAACAGTAGAACCAAGGACTATTAAAACATGAGGACTGTCAATCTCCATACAAAAAGCTGTTCCCCGATATTTACAACGCCATCTATGTATAAGCTTGGTATAAGAATTATATTATTTACAATTATTCAACTTTGCAAGCGTGACACAGTATTTAAATGTTAGAATTTATTTATTATTAGCTGTTTACGAACTAATTGTTACTATACTATGTTTCTTTGTTCAATTATAACATCGTTAAATTAGTTTTTTAGTGCCATCTAGTTTTTGCCCGGATATCCCCTTGCGGTCGGGGCACGATCCAAAGTATGGAGAATGACAGTCCTCTCGTTTTAATGATCCTTCGTAGAACGCTTTATTTTCTCGGATAGCCTACTTTCCTTACATCGCTACAGTTTTCTGTTGGTTGTAATCGTTGTTTGTACTTTACGACCCTGTTTTGTGGACTGTAATGTCCCGAGCAAATATATTTGTTTGCTCCACGTGTTATTATAACCCGAACAAATACATAGATATACGAGTACAAACATTTTGTAGTACGGAGTCACGTGTAGATCTATATCGGCCGACTTTGAGTATAACATTCAAATTATGTAGCATTATAAATTCGAAAGTAACTTAGTTTATCTGTTACCTTTCACGCTTTAATCGCCAAACCGATTTAGATGATATTTTGTATTGATATAGACCCTGGGAAGAACATAGGATAATTTTTATCCAGGAAATCATCCCTTAAGGAGGTGAAAAGGGAGGTGAAAGTTTAGGGGAATCGTATTTTCTCTCAAATACGGAATACAAAAACTCTAATTTGGAATTTACTTATCGTCAACATAAACAGTACGTCTAGCATAACAGGCCGCCACTTCGTATCTCGCGCGATAGAGCATCACCTGTCACAGTCACACTATATTGAGTGGAAAGAGATAGGTAGGATTTGTCGAGCGACAAAGAGTCGCGTGTCACAGTTGTGCTAGAGGTACAGCTCCCTTTCTAACAAATACGCAGATATGAAAAGGGACGGCTGCTTTATGCTGCAATTAACGTTATCAAGCTATTAGACCCGATTGTAACTCTTGTGAAGGTACCGCGTTGTCCTATTAGAGCTGAGTAAAAGTGAAACAGGATCGTCACGCAAACATTCAATTTCAGCCTCCCTAGACCGCTAATCACCTAATGCGACCCGGCTCCCAAACCTCAAGTTGTCATTGAATACAGTCAAATAAATATCCAACCTACACATCCAACACCACGCAAATCCACACTTTATAACAACATGTTAAGGCACATAATCCCATGAGCCTTTTTATGTATTGGACGTTTATAAATTAGGGACATTAACTTATAGACCGCTATTGTTGCTAACGACTTGGAAACTTTGGTTCGGCAGATAATTTAAAGAAGTTAGTGTGATCTGGTCTTAACGCGATTTTGGGGGATAAAGCATTGATTTATAGAGCCCTTTCGCGCGGTACGACGGCGTTGGAGCGAAATTGGGTTGGTAAAGTTGTGTCTTTGTTTAATAGCCATGTCAGCGAGGAAACTATTAGGCATGGGGTCGCACTTAGTTTTTTCTACACACTGTGCTTACATGAAATAAAAAAACAAAACTTCAATCTAAATATACGAATAAAACAGTTCTGTGACTGAAGTACTGACTACAGCCTAAACTACCGCAGTTAGTGAGATGAAATTTGAAACATATGTTCTTTAGGGAACATGGAGGTGCACTAAGAAAACGGGTGATTCTGGTTAAAGTTTATGTGAAAATGTCAGACATTCACTGCTTCATTTCACCCTACTTCGTCCGCGGCATCTAAATAGTACTATTCAATACTTACTGCAGGAAGAAAGGACAACATAGAGATATCTCTCTAGGCGGTGGTATGCTTGGGAACCAAAGCCCAGTTAGTTGGAAGTTGTATTTATGTATGCAATCGACTTAGAAATCTTCGATATTGCGATTTACATATAAGAATTAACATCCGTACCTGAGAAGCATCACACTGTAAGTGCCTGTGTACCTGAGGAGCAAAACACTGTATGTGCTATATTAAATACACGAACTTACAGTGATGTGCTTCTCGGCTATGGAGGCACTTACAGTGTTATGCTTCTCAGGTACTGACATATGACAGGAGAGTCGCTATAATACTAAGCTAAGCTTCTGCCGACGGCTTTGGTCTCCCACCGGTCAAAAACTTAACAGACAGTTGGTTTTTGAATAATAATTGTCATCTAATAACTTGGCGCAATAGACATACAGCCACTTTTTTTTTCAATTTTTACTCAACATATTTTGCTATCGATAAATCTTTTATCATTTTTATACGACACATTTAATATTTCTATAACCGATTAATTTCCATGAGGGTTAAAGGACATATCGCATAATGACAAGTGCCAACCCGCAAAATAACACGCAAATAACACCATATGGCGACATATCGCGACAATTCGACTAATGCTCGCGACATTCGCATCTCCGCAACAACATAAAAACGCACTCGACGCACTGCATGCATTCACGCCTAAACAAACAAATAATCAAATCAATTATCAACTATAATCAGCCTTATTTTCTTTAGCAGAGGGATTATAATCCAATGATTCAGTTAGTTTTGATTAGGATTCGCATTTTCACACTGGCATGTGTAAAGGGTTAGTATCGGGTTAAAACACCGTTGTTTTCTTTATGGCAGGGCAAAGGGCGCGCGCTGCGCTTTTTGTGACCAAAAAGGATTATTGTCGGGAAATATTTGACGTCTCTATATTTTGGCGGCCATTGTTGCTTTTGCGCAAATGGCTGGAGTATTACTTTTATGTGTAAATATTATTTAGCCCAACGACTCACTTTACTTTTGTCTGGCGAAAAGCCCAATGGTTTTTTTGCTGACTTTTTGTACACTTCATATTTTTATTAAGTTGACAAAGGAAATGAATAAATGGTTACAGTTTACGGAGAAGTAGGTAAAGCATCACTTACTGACAGATACTGTAGTGGATTTAAAACTTTCAAGTAGGTATAGGATGCATACAAGTATAATAAAATACGATTCCAACTAAAATTTGACCATAAAATGCATCATTACTAGCTATTCAATTGTAAAAAAAGAGAAATAAAAAATAAATTATATCGCCCGCACTTGTTCCTCCATACATTAGCGGCTCCATTTCATTGATGAGCCCTACCCTCCCTTATCTCGTCCACCGAAGGTCCAATTTACTTAATCCCTAATCACTTTTAAATGGCCAGATTACAAGTGGCACTTCGGGACAATTGAATTTTTAGGGTTTTGAACTGTTCGCGATACCCTCTCGAATACATTTTTAACAAATGTCGCGGTAGATTACAGCTTACAAAGAGATATGGGGTTTTTATCTGCTTATACACTAGGGTTAATCAAAATTAGACTTTAATTTCAAAGTAATAAGTTCATTGATGAGCGCAAATACAGGAACTATAGGATGGTTAAGGGCGGGGAGGCGCGGGAACAACGGACCACTTTAAAAATGCAGCGGTAAATTAAATGTAATTGTTCTCTCGTTACCGAGGGGACGGATGTGGGTTTTTTATGTTGCTCGTTTATGACTGATGCTGTTAGAAAGCTGCATGTGGTCGGAATTACTTTTGATATTAAATGTCTTCCTGCTTCGATTGTTGGATGCCTGTTTGTTTTTAAAATAAAAATAAATTTAATTTTTAAGTTATTGAATGTTTATTGTATGTGCATACAACGTAAATAGTCGTACTGTATTGAATAAAATATTGAATATGTTTTTCCAACCTAGCTATTATGATTCTGTAATAAATACCCCAATCAATACTTACTTATAAAAGTAAATAGTAAAAAAAGGAAGTTGAAGAACAAAAAAGTCTTAGGCAGTTACTTCTATTTAAATTCAGAATAATTTGTACGCCCTTATAGTACCGCATTTGGCCATCTTTTTTGCAAAAAAACTAAGTAAACAGAACCGGCAAAAAAATTGCAAAAGGACATTATTGGTCAGATTAATAAAACAATCGCCAATCCCATAAAAAAACGCCTAATGCGGTCATTGTCATGTCCGTGATAAAGCAAATGCAGCAAATTGTGACAATGGACAAAAAACAGGCTGGTCACCATGACATAAGGTGCCAATGTGCATCAATTTGCTGGCCATTGAATGACACGCATCACGCACCTAGGAGCAAGATGTCATATGTCACCACAAAATCCATATTCATGTGATGTTACGGTAGTGAGGGTGTAATGTGTCCCCAGTTTCCCAGTGTTCCATTTGTGCCCACTTGACCCCGACTCCCGCGCATAAATTATGCAGATAATCCGAACGGAGTTTGAATATCGAATATGAACGGGGGAGATTTTTCGTATGCACTTAGAATAACGTATTACATATTGGGATTGAAATTGCATTGTTTATCCAATCGCGAATGAAATGACAGAATAATTATTGCGAAATGTAACTGAATCGTGCCGTCACTTTCGTCAGTAATTAAATTACCTATTATCTCGAATATATTCATTAGATTATTTAATAATTTATTTCTATCACGTACACACGTTTAACGGCGATAAACATACATGTTTATTATTTTTTTTTATTAATTTATTTCTCACAAACACAGTACATAGTTACACTTTTCATGTCTTCGCCAAACTGCGGAACAAAATTAAATAAAAAATAAAATAAAATTTGTTTATTTCAGACCGGTTTGATATAGTCGTAAGGTGTTGTAAACCCTAAGGGGCTATTCATTTATTACGTAAGACGATTTAGGGGGGGGGGCAGGGTCAACCATGTCTTATTTTTTTTACGGGGGGTGGGGGGGAGTTTTGATCGTTCTTACTTAAGATCATAAAAATGCGCAATATAATCTTAACTTTTGAAAAAGCGCGCAAATCCGCGCGAGAGCGTAGGTGCGTGCTCGGTTACATACAGGGTGATTCCTTAGTCACTAGCCATATTAAATCCAGGCACTAGGTAACACTTAAGGAATCTACTTTCAAAGAAAAAAAAAATTTAATTAAAAAAAAAATCCTTTGAAAATAGATTCCTTTCTAGTCTACTTTCAAAGGAGTGCCTGGAATTAATATGGCTAGTGACTAAGGAATCACCCTGTATAGGTATTTTACAAAGAAATTAAAAACTATTAGTATCTGCAAATAAACGTCCCTATAAAAATGATTCTTTGAAAAATAAATATTAAAATGGCCCAAACGTAAAATCATTTTTCCTTTAGATTCTTGCGTAATAAATATTAAATAGGGGGGGAGGGCGTCAGCCGATTCTTATTTATTCTTACATAATGGGGGGAGGGGGTAAAAAACTGGCAAAAATCGTCTTACGTAATAAATGAATGGCCCCTAAGGTAAAAGTCATTGTACTGCAATGAAATTGTAGCCACATTAAAAATTACATAAGTACACTAACAATTTTAATGTGACGCAACAAATGCTCGATAAAAGATTCGAATTTTGTTACTGGATAAAATACCCAACAACACGAACATTAGTTACACGCGAAAGAACAGACTAAGTAAACAAAGCCAGAGCAGATTCACAATAACTCATTTATCTCCACATACATCTAATTTACCCCAAAATTAGGAATAATCCCTAAAAAGCTTGCATAAGTAAAACCGCATTAGATACACGTGCGTAAAAAACACATAAAATGCGTTAATCAAAGCCAATATACCAATACCAATGAAAGAAAGTCTATAATCGCTTGACTCAGAACAAAATTGTCGCGGTCGCGTCATAAAGGGCGTTAGATCTAACATGTTTGCGTTTTCAAATAAGATTACACGACCAACTTATCATTGACACTGCAAGGGCCTTATTACGTCCATGTAGAGCTCATTTTGGCGTGTTTGTCGTGACACGAGTTTGTCAGCACGTCTAACGCAGGTGCAACATTTGCAATTTTGCATGCGGACACTTGGTTATGTTTAAAAAGGTAATTACGTCGTTGGCAGTGAACCAAATTTCGCTCAACCTTTGTGTTTATTTTGCCATTTTTTGTGCACTCGATAACGCTTAGTAAGTAGTTAACGGTTAATATATTATGTAATGTGAAGGTGAATGATAAGTAATCCTAAGTTTAAGCTATGTGATGCTTGTGTTTGAGCTGATTTGTTATTATATAGTTTTCGCACATTAACTAGATATAACTCAGGCACCTAATCCTGGAAGTAAAAGGGGTTCTTTACTTGATACATTCATAGCCTCGAGTCGACCTAGGTACCTATTTGAAATCCCCAAACATGCACCATTTTAATATTTGCTAGTCAACTTTAAAATAAAATCCATTACATCGGAGTATATACTATACATACTTCCTATAATTAAGTAGGTATGTAGTTACGTATCGTCTTGTTACGTTACGTATTGTTTTGCATATCGTCTTTGGAAAGCAATAATGTTGTAAATACATACAATAAAAATATTAGCGGGTTACAGAAATATTGCTTTCCAACGACGATATTAGGTAATTGTTCTGCTCCTTTCTCTTGAGATCAACTCACAAATTAAAATTTAACGTTTTTGGTTTCTAATGAAAAAAACAAAAGTATTAACTAATTAAATAAGCACCTACGTCGTCGCTATTAAAACGAAAAGCTGATTTTTTATTGGTTTTTCTAAACTCGTATTACAAGAACTAATTCAAAAGAAACTTCAGTCATACCTCTTCGAAAATAAGGTTTAATGTTTGGCGACAGAAGGGACGGTATACGATTAAAAAAAAGTAATCTGCGGAAATACGAATGGGTCGTCCTCTAGAGGCGTTTTTGTCTAACTCAATTAAAAACCGCCACTCAAAAGCGGGCTCGAGTTAATTTGCGATTCGATTTGTTTCTCTTTGCCTTCGTTTGATGATAAAAACACTTCATCCACCTTAAATCTAAAAGTGGTTACAAATTTGAAATACTCTTCCATTTAGGTAATTTTCTCTATAATTCAATAAGGTGCATTGGGGTAAATTCGAACATGAAGGAAGTAATTCCGATATTTAAGAATTTCTCTTAAACCATGCAACATATTTACTGTAACATGCTAACACTATGCTAGACACGCCAATAGTGCTTCCTCTTATATCACACCTTGAAAATGTTGCATGCTTTAGTAGAAATTCTTAATTTTCAAAATTAGCCCACGTTCGAAATTATCACAATGCGCCTTATGCTTATATCAAGAGATATTACTTTATACAGTAAATCTTCCTATTTTGACAACGCATACCGTTGTTACGCATAATTGTATATTCGCATAATATTAAAATGTATATTTTAAAACGCATATTTTAATTCGCATACCATTACTACGCCTAACAATGACTTAATATAACATTATTCTTCATAAATATTAAAAAGTATAATTTTAATATGCCTAATGGAACGTTGAAAATTCCTTTTCTGATGGGGTTGCAGTTCAAATCTAACTTAACTTAACCTAATCTTCATTTTTCGTAGCAACTCGATTCTTTCGGGTTGCAGTTCAAACCTACATTTCCGGTAGCAGTTCGTTTCTGTTGGGGGGTTCACCAATCCCGATATTATAATGACATATTTTTAAAAATTACATAATTTTTGATCAAAACATAAAAATAGTAGGTACTATTTTCGGATTTTATCAAAATAATGGGATACATTCTTAAAATGAATCATCGAAATTTCGGGATTGGTGATGACGGCGTTTGAAACGCTGTGAAATCCACCCTGGGGCCGCAGCTCAAACCTAACCTAACCTACACTTTTCTGGAAGCGATTCGCTTCCGTAAGGGTCGCAGTTCTAACCTACCTAACCTAACCTAATTTTTTGTAGAAATTTAGTTAAGCCAGCATTTACCACCTAGTAATAAGAAAAACCCAAAAAGTTAGGAGTATGTGAACAACGGATGTAAAACTTAGAATAGTTTTCCAGAAACGCTTTTTTTATACCGAACGCATAAATTTATGCGTTCGGTATACCTAACAATATTATGCAAATTTCAGGTATGCCAAATCAGTCGGTATGCCAATTAACGTGTATGCATTTCTATTATTATGCCATTTAAGCGGTATGCTCAATCATCGTATGCCTAGACTGTTATGCGTTTTCATAATAGGAGTTTTAAATTATGCCTAATAAGGGACACCCTTCAACACTTCAACCGATTGGCTGGCTTGTGAATATGTTTGTCATAATAGGCTAATTTTCTGATAGAGCCATTGTTAAATCAACGTCTAAATGTCTATAATAGTAAATTGTTTATCTAGGGCGGTAAGTAAGGAATTACAAAAGAGTCTTTGTTATAAGCCCGAGGTGAAACCGAGGGCTTTAATAACACGAGTTTGTAATTCCTTTAGAGCCCGTGGCACACACAATGTTTTTCATCACACATGTGAGGAAATCTAATTAGAATAACCTTACTTAACCTAAATAACATTGTAAAACAGACAGTGACATTAATGACATATATCCATAGACAATGCGAATGTCAAGTCACGTTCGGAAACCATAGCGGTAAAGACCTAAAACGACCATTTTAGTTGATTTTATATTTGCAAAATACTAAAATACACTATTTAACCATTTAATTAATGCTACTGAAATATGTGTTTTCATGTATTTGCAATAACAGTTATCTTTAAATAAATATTTCCGTGATAACAGTGGAAAAAGTTATTTGGCGTTTCCTTTGAACATGACAAATAAGCGAAAAATAGAACCAGCGTTTCAAATTTAAAAAGGAAACCATTACGCCCTAAGGCTTAAGTGCAATGACACAATTTTCGAGCAAGTGTGATGAAAAAAAAGTACAATAACGTCCTTGCTCACAGTAGTTAAATCGTCTCTTTATTTTTAGTTTGTTCATTGAAAAAACCGTTGAAAGCGCGAATACAAATGAAGCTTCGGCTTTTGTCCAATTTTCAAAAACAACATAAGTAAATTTGACTAACCCATAAACTGTGGATAATTAGGTCGTTTTCGCCGTGTGTCGATATCGCCTGATTGCGCGGTGGTGCTCACTGAACGCTTTCCTTTGTTATTTAAATGAAACTAGTGGCTGTGCTGAAAGCAAAATTCAATTTTCAAGCATGAAAGCGCGATTCGAATTAAGGTAACTTTGTGTATACTGAGCAATGAAAACTGAACGAACCTGCATGTGGAATGAGTTTTCACTGAGGTCAGGGGCGTATTTACCCTAGGGCCATCCGGGCCATGGCCCGATTGCATTTTGTTTTGGTTTTGGCGCCATCCAACCAACTTTTACTTATTCTGGGGCAGCGAAACTTATTGGCCCGGGGCCAATATACCCCCTGATTGATGTGGTTCTATTGCTTTGTGACATGACATTATTCTAAAACAGATAAACGAGTCTCTCAAAATTCATTCTCATCAAATCAAATCAAAAAATAAAAAAAAAAATCAAAAATGTATTTATTTTCAACAGTCATAACCTAAGTGTGTCGAATTCTCCTTTTAAGTCTAAACTTGTGTTAGGAGAATTCGCTCCCTCATCCAAGTTTTATACAATGTCAAAAATAAATAACTAACTAAATAACTGAGCTATACAATAGTACATTACACAACTATCATCGTATAGGAGCAGACCTGTGCTCAACAGTGGGACGTGTATGGGCTGATGATGAATCACTCAAAAGTCGATACGATGGTTTGGATATCGGGCAATTGTATGTTTTTAAACTATGACTACGGCGTAGAATGTGCTACAGCTACGGCAGCTACGAGCGTAGTGCGTAGCAACAATTTGCTATAGGCGTACAACTTGAGAGCCGATCAGTGTTGCCAGACGTCCCGATTTTGGCGGGACGTCCCGATTTTTTAATCAAAATTAAATGTCCCGTGCGGGACAAGCTCGGTCCCGCTTTTCGGCGATAACTCGATCGTGCGTGCAGCGTGCTGAGGAAGTGCGGGCGGGTGGCACTAACCAAGTAATTTAAAGCTCAAATAAAAAGATAAATATTAAAAAACTTCTGATTATATAAGTTTTTTTTTACTATATCCCGGTTTCGACGACAGTATCTGCTTTTTTACTCAAAAAGTTTCAAAATCCCGACGTGGCAAAAAAAAAAACTGGCAACGCTGGAGCCGATACAGAGGGACGTTTTCAGAGGGAATTTTCTTCTTCAAGGGACCGTAGAGCCCGTAGACCTAAGTATATGGTTTTAATTTCACCTCGATACCTCCACGCGTTCCCAAGATAGATGTCTTGACAGACAGACGGACGAACAGACGGACAACAGAGTGATCTTATAATGGTTCCGTTTTTCCTTTTGAGGTACGGAACCCTAAAAATGCCGCTTACGGCCTCGGATGACGTGAACATATATTATAGCTGCATAGGTAGGTGCACCGCAAAATCAATCAATCTTGTATGAAACCCATATAACATTGTATTTACAATATGCTGTGACACAGCAGAAAGGCGGCAGTTTTTGCACCGGCGGCGCTGGATTATGGCGCTGAATATACAGCGCTTCCAATTTAGCGCCATAATTAAAAATGAGACCTAGCAATGGCCGCCTTTGGGAATCTACGTCAGTGCATTTGTAAATATGAGGGGTAATGAGTAATGGCATTCGCCCAGGGAAAATTATTCCCCTATAAGCTTCCGGGGCTTTCGACACTAAACTCAAAATACCCTAATACTTAATAAGATCCTAAAGACAGTCTCAAAACTGATGAAACCCGAATCGACTTATTACCAAAAAGGGCTATTCTCGATATAATTTTTTCTCGATATGACTTAATTTCAAAAGGAATGAACCTCATAAAACCCGATTCACAAAATGATCTAGTCCCAAAATTCTCTAGATAGTATCAAAACACCCGATTATCGAAATGACTGGATCAAAACGTCCTAGTCCCAAAATACACTTATATTAGGGTATTTTGAGTTTAGTGTCGAAAGCACCGGAAGGGTTTAACATTATTTTCATATTAAGATAACGTACCCTTGGTCAAATAACGACGCATCTGCAAAATGACAACTTTTCAGGATCTGTGTGTATCATGTAGTTCGTATGATTTGTATGACTTTTGAGCAATAAAAAAACTTTTGACGTAAAGTCACATGCGTCGTTATTTGGCCAAGGGTACGATAAATTGAATCACTCATTGGATTAATTTTAATTTTTATGCCATCACATTATATTTGATTTTGTGCGTGCGGAAAAAGTCACTTTATGGCCAGGTGTGGCATACCTGCGCCATACCATACGCTGCGCGTACGGAAAAAGCCGCTTTCTGGCCAAGTGTAGACATAAAATGATGTACACAACACGGGAGGTAATAAAAAAAGCCCTCGATCGCATATTTACGTCCCTCGCTTGCAGCTCGGGCCGCAAACTTCTGCGATCTCGGCCTTTCTTTGTATTACCACCCTAGTTATGTAATGTACTATAAATGCCATCATTTTATAGCTTGATACATTTTGTCTGCGCAAAGCAACACGATAAGTTCCAAAGAAAAGGCACAAAAACGTGCATTTGGCCATTCATGTTTAAATTTGTTTAGTATACCTACGTAAACGTTTTTTTTAGTTTAGTAGTTGTTAAGTTTGTGGTCAATAATTCAGCGCTGTATGGCGCGTTATTGTACCATTATATACCTGGGCATTTCTCCAGAAATATGTCTGCGACTCATTCATCTGTCTCCATACATTTAGTATGAAAAAGGGCCAGATAAATGAGGTGACCGCAGACATATTTCTAGAGAAAGGCCCACCTAATGTAGGGGTAAGCCGCCTAGCTACCCATATTTTCAACATCATATTTTTTATACTGTAATCAAAAGGGGTGCGCGCTGAGGTGTCAAATTAAATGTTGCTCTGAATCTGAATAACTTTCACCTTATATTACATCAGCCGGGCAGTATAGTTTAATCAAGTAGGTACTCAAAAAGTACTGCTGAAAGCAGTTGACAAATCTAAATTTTTTTTCAAAAAACCACAGTATGAAAAAACCGTTTAAAGAGCATACATACCTTACAAATCCACTACGCAGGCTTCGTCCATAAACAAAATTGACAAAGTTGACAAATTGTAAAAATTGTTACAAAGAAATTCGTACCCAGAATTCGATAAGACTGATCATTCTAAGAAGTGTAATTTATATTATTAATTTCAGTCGTCCTCCTCTTAAAAAAAAACGAAAACTACAACATTTTTATACCTACCAAACAGCGACATGACAGGTAAGTATAGGACGCTGGGCTGACATAGTGTCTTATAATTAGGGTTACCAGATAGGAATTTTCCTGAGATGTCAGGAATTTTCGACATTTATCAGGAATGCGGCCGGAATACAAAAATATCAAGAATTTTTAATGTTTTTTTTTTATATTGTACCATTTTTATGTATATTAATGCAAAAGCTGGTGGTACGACCTTGTGCAGGGTCTGCCCGGATCGCTAACACCATCTTACCCACTAACCTGCCGCCAAAGAGCAGTGTTCGCACTGTTGTGTTCCGGTGTGCCCCCACAAACAGCCGTGGAAATTACTAGCGTAGAGGCATTCCATCTTAATCCTCAGGGTTGGCAACGCATTTATAATATTAAGATCGCAAATGTCCATGAACCTCAGAAATCACTTACCATCAGGTGACAGGTGACATGTCCTCGTTTGCCTTTCCCATTTTATAAATAAAACAATGTTCCCCCTGTTCTGTACGTCTTTTTGAAACTAACCCGTGAATTAATTAAAATATATTGGCCTGCTCGTCGCTTCGACTGACAGACCACAGCATGAGCTTCAATTACGAACTGTTATTCCTAGTTCACGGGTTTATATTAGAGACTAGATTGACGGTGTATTTGCGAACTACCCAGTGCAAGACAACTGTCGCGATAGGCGTTACTTATCGAGGCAACTGGGCCGACATGACACGCTCCCCATTCGCTTTGAAGTAATGTTTCAACTCCTTTATATTCGTACCACGGCGCGGGGCTGTCTCCGCTGCCAGGATAGGGGCACTTTACACACTTTAGATATCTTAGAGACTTTAGATGCACTCCCGGACAATGAATTCAGATCATTTTCTATATAATTGTCCGTGAGTGAAGATGTGCTTGAAGTTTTGTTTTATCTATTAGGTACTAGGTTTTATCCGCGGCTACGCCCGCGTTATTCTCCCAAGAGAACCTTTACTGGGATATAAAAGTATCCTATGTTTCAATTCAGGACTTGTTGTGAAACAAATTTTACTACGTTATTTAGTAACAAACGTCCAATACATATATAGATACAAGAAATCAAAGTATATTAGAAAAATTAAATGGCACTCACCTGTGTCCAGACCGGGAATCGAACCCGGTACCTCTGGATTTCCTACCCAGCGACTCAACCACTCGTCCACCGGAGCACCCAGTAAGCGCCCTCAATTTTGCCATCTACTTTGACTTCCGTGTCATTCTGTTTTAATAGGACTTAACCTAAACGCCATCATCCAAATGTGGTGTAATTTACCCGCATTAAAAAACCAATGAAGAGACAAAATGTTTCTTTCATGTAAAGTATCTTCCCAAATGTTTTCATTTATAATATTCGTAGGATAGAATCTATTCTATTACATAATATAACATCATATCAAGACTATGTTTGTACATTGAGAAGAGGTGTTAGAAATTTAAAAACGTTTTCATCTGAGACTGTGACAAAAGTATTAATTGTTAATATCAATTATCATATAACTTAACTGGTTATATTATATATTACTATGAGTTTTAAACGGTGGGCAGATAATATTTGGTTTAATTGCGTGTAGTGGAATACAAGAAACACACAATTTAAGCTTGAATTTTGACAATTTAGATCACTCTAAACTAAATTGCCGAAGTTCAAGCTTGTCACATCATTATTCAATGAAAAATAAATAAAATACATCTCAACTGGATGCTTTATTAAATCAGTAGTCGCTATGGACTAATAACAAACATCGAAGTTGTCACTCCTTTGTACAGAAGTTGGCGCAACTTCAGCCGTTCGCTTTGTCTCGACCGACGACGGACGGGGCTCACTTTATATACTGCATTATTCCTATATTGTGACGTTGACGTTTCATTGTATTGGATTCGTCTTTATTACATGATGACAACATGTTACTTATATAACTATTCAAAAAAATACACGTTTTAATTAAAACGCTAACGCTTACGCTTTATTATTACTTTGCTAATCCGCGATATGATAACGTGTTAGTTAGTGCATGGAATGCATGAAAAAATACGCAAGTGATTATAAAGGGTACCTAACCACCAGTTTTTGTAAAGTTGGTTAGAGTACGACAACTTTGCAGAGCGGAGCATGGCAACACCTCCGTTTAAAAGTCAAATTTCTATGAAAATGTGACTTTTAAATGGAAGTGTTGCCATGTTCCTCTCTGCAAAGTTATCGTAGTCGCAATCTAAACATGAATATACATTTGTCATCCGTCCAGATCCATAATGTACTCGACCGCGCCACGGAACCCTAATGAACGAAGCTATTTGTATGTAGACATACAATGTCAATGGCATCCGGCAGCTGGGTGTTGATCCCACTTGACACAACCGTGTCAATGTCGGGAATACGAATATGTATGTTATGTACGTGGCGTGGAGTAAAGAATAGGTATCCTTGGGCAAGCCGGTGCAGATTTGGCGTACATTTTCCTTAAGAGCTGTAGAATAAGGTTCTCAAACGCCAGATATTAGGCAAGCCGATAGGAATCGAGTTCTTTGAACGCCACGCTGCTGGTACCTATTATAGTGGTCCCGCCCTTGACTTGGTTTGTAGATGTTAAACATCTCTTTTTTGCTTCGACTTTGTCCACCGGATTGTACAGCCCGCCCATGAAAATTTATCGCCCAGGCACAGTAGGTATATTTTTCTTCTTACGCGCTTGAATGTGCGCGTGCCGTGTACGAACTACGAACGCACTACAAGCAATACGTGTCTTGCGCTCCTAAACGGCCGAAGTTGGACTACTTGTTCGTCTTTATGCTTTGGCCCTGGCCCTGGCACTAGCCCCAAGTGCCCCTACTATAAATCCAACGCTGCCTACTGCCCAAGTTCATCCAGCACGCAGCAACAAAGATATATCTACAACTTTCATCACCTTATTCTGTTGCAATAAGGTGCAAAAATGTATGGAAGGTATAAAAAGCACGATGTGTATGTAAACACTTTATTTAACAAAATAAGAAAAAGTACAGTACAGGGTTGCAAAATAAAAGTATACGTAGGGGAGACCGGGTATGGTTGTCTCACGGGTTGGTTGTCACAGCAGCCATTAAATAATACGAAACGAAGGAATAAGTGCATCGATTGGTGAAGTAGGGAAGGAGGTGAAGCTCTTGCGATCTTTTAACACCGAGCGATGCAATTATTCCTTCGTTTCGTATTATTTAATGGCTGCTGTGACAACCAACCCGTGAGACAACCATACCCGGTCTCCCCTACAGGCAAACTTATCCCTTTAAGGCAGCGGTCCGGTCGTGAATCGCTCACTTGCGGCCCGCGAGCCTCCCTGGCTATTTTATATGTAAATCTATATTCCGAATTGTATAAAATCACATATTATTAACAAAGTGCGGCCCGCGTGAATGTCGTTGCCCTTGGCTGCTAAAAGGTTGCCGACCGCTGCTTTAAGGGATATCTTCCAGTTAACCTTTGAGCAGTAGAGTGATGAGACAAGAGATTTGGTAGACAAAATGAGAAAAATTATCTGTAACTGTGACATTGAAGATCGATATCGTTACACACCTTTGTGGCTCTGTCTGTACTATTACAGATGTAGTGCAAAATGATTTTCCATCGGGAAAACTCGGATCTCAATTGGAATACAATGGCACCCGAACTGTCAATCAATGATTGTATTAAATGAGTGACATTTTCATATCCATTAATTAATATGGAACTTTAAAATGGGTACTAACTAAAGCTAATTGAGAGAGCACGATAAATACGGACTTTTCCGATAAAGTACGATGGAAAATCATTTTGCACTACATTTGTAATAAAGATGTGTTGCGATATACACGGCGCTTTGGTTGGATGTTACTGACTAGTTGGTGCTGACTGTACCTACTTGTGGAACGCTAAGTGCTCGAGTTAACCACGTCACACCCTGTGACTTCTCAAAAGTGTATCCATTTTATTGGCTATTCTAAATTGAGCCCTATACTTCAGAACTTAAGACCGAATTTAGAAGCACTGTCACAGAAGAAATAACCTCTTTTCAAAACCGACTGTCCACTTGGCTGGTTTTGCCTGTAGACTTGTGCACCCGATGCGAATGTCCTTCCAGGACATTGAGCTTTCATAGTTATCGATTAGCAACTTGCTAGAGCTGGCATAGAAAGGTAGGTAACATTTGCTTCCAATTCGAACCTTAGGTGTATGGAGTAAGGTTGCAATTAGCTGGTGAAGTAGTAAACTGGTAGAGAGAATGCTTTATGGCATAAGCGCCTTTTTTAAACTTGATAATAAGTACATCCTTTCAATTTCAGCGCAACGTAACACAATGGCTTTATACTATTATAATCGTACACCTCCACCAAAAAATCTGACTACTTAAACAATTTAATTAAAATATTTAAAGCAACGGCCTTTTGCCTTTGCTCTAATAAGTTGTTAGTACACACATACTTATTAGGTATGTTAGTAGAAAGAGATTAAATTCAGTCAAATATCATAGAAAAAACTTGCATTTACAATGAACTTTAACAAAACATTGCCACTTATTGTGTTTGAGTATGTATACTTACAAGATGTATGTATGTAATATTTATGTATTTTAGATATCTAGGTAAATGCACATTTTGGATATTCTTCCCAATTAGCACACAAGCTGTATAACAGTTTATACAGACATTATACCGCCAGTTTCAGCGGTGCAGCTCTACAGTTTGCTACTTGGCTTGAACCTAACTAGTTCTACTGAAATTTCAATAATAGTATTGCCTTCAGCGTTCCAAGTCTATGAAACTCATTAACAGTTAGTGCGGTTGTTTTTTTTTACGTTTCGCAGTTTGCAAACGGCTGTGAGTAGGGTTACCATATCTTAAGATTTCGGGATTTTGGGCTGATTTCGGCAGCACTTCGAAGGTCTCAGGTTCTTCGATATTTCAATAAGATATAATAGAATACCTGGTTTATTTTTTCTAAAATATATAGTTACAATCAACATAAGTAATCAAAAATATTATTTTCAGATAATAACACAACAGATTGTAATGGGTACTCAGCCGCAGGGGCCCGATAAGGGGGGCATCATTTACTTTTAATCTAGTTAGTTTCATTGTAGATACCAATATGTACAACTATGATTAATCATTTTAAATTATAAAAAAAAAAATGTAATTTATACATATTATGATAAATGTAGTAACAAAGTCTCAGTACTTTATTTATGAAAATGGCGCTTTTTCTCCGGATTTTTAATTTTTGATTGGTAACCCTAGCTGCGAGGGACTTACGACTCGAGTCAGAAGTTATGCAAATTAAAATCAGCTTTTAGCATGCAGATGGCTACTCGGGTAAATGGAAACAGTCATGCAGGCCACGTATCCTTGGGAGAGACGAGATAAAAAGTCCTTGAAAAGGTAGGGATCAGAATTTGCAAATTTATGAAATTATCTGTGAAATTCGTTTGAAGCTTGCTTCAAACGAGTTTCACAGATAATTTCGTAGCGTGCCACTGGTAAAATGGTCAATTTGATCTTTCGAATAAATCATCCAAAAGTCAACTTATGCTGCTACGTCGTAGAGATTGCCAAATCTTTCAAAGATATTTTGTTAGTAACTAAATAGTACATTACTTACCTAGGACGGTAAAACAAAGAATGTCTGAGATCGCAGGTATTTGACGCCCGAGCCGAAGGTAAGGGCGATAAATATGCGATCTGAGGCTTTCTTTATTACCACCCGTGGTAAGTACAAAATGTTACGTCTTTCCCAGGCCAGGAAGTGGGATTTCCCGCACGCGGGCGGTAATTGCCACTTTATGGCCAGGTGTGACGTAAACACCTTTTTCATTAGGGCATGCGGTGTTTTATTTATTAGCTCAATATCTGCACATGTGAGATGTGGCGATCTCAACGACGTAATACGAGTATTATTACTAGCAGCATTATTCTTACACGAAATATATTTCAGCGTATATATTCTGAAACGTAATGATTGCTAATTTCATATTACATACAAAAAATTGGTATGAAGCAACTGGGTATTGGTATTATTTTTTCTGAACTCTCATTTCTAACTGTCGATTCTTAACTATCCTAATAAGTTTCTACCCTCAAGATGCACGTTTTTTTTCTGTTTTCTATTGCAGTGTTTTTCAAACTATTTCATGGCACGACCCCCTTTGTATGTGAACATATTTCGCGACCCCCTATCCTTCACGATTTCTAACATGAATTTTATTCCGTTACACTTATGTGCTTTATTCTCCTTTTTGCCTGAGGTTTCTCGACCCTGGCGACCCCCTTCTAGAGGCTCAGGGACCGCCAGAGGGTCGCGACCCACACTTTGAAAAACACTGTTCTATTGAATACGGTAACCCTAGATCAGGGGCCTCCAAATTACGGTCCGCGGGCCGGATCGGTAAATAAACCCCTACTGCCCCTAGGACGACAGCGGCCAAGAAAAAAAGACTAGGTACATAAGTCCGTGGTCGACCATGTCGTTTTGCCCGCGTGAGATTTTCAAAGGTGCAGTGTGGACCTTTGCTAAAATAGTTTGGAGACCTCTGCCCTAGATCAAAAAATGGCAAAATTATAATTAAATGTTTGTATTTGTTTATTTGTCAGGACATAAGCCGTTTTATGTGGTCTCTATACAATGAAAGAGAGTTACAATTACAATACACATGGCAAAGAAACGCTATTGATTTTCCTAAACAATAAAGCGGGCTGCAGTAGTTTGGGGCTAAACTAAAAAGGGCGGTAAATAAAATAGCGAAAATACGTAAATCTTACGGCTCGCGCGCCGCGCATAGCAATGAGGCTCGGGCTAGCAGAGCTAGCTCGGATTTTGCCTGCATTTCATACAAAATAAATACTGTTTAGTACATCGTAAACTGTTATATTAATTTTACAAAACGCGAGGGACGAAAGAGCGCTGAAACTAAAATTTACATTGTTCTACTGCACTTAGAGATATTAATACCTCACCTAGTGTTAGAAGAGACTGTATATTGATAAAAATAAATGGCTTATAAGTGCAAAACGGCGTATCTGTGTAAGCAATAAATTGGAGCTGGCTAAAGTTGGAATTTCAGGCGAGCCTGCAGCGTTATTATTAGGACTAAGGACGCTGCAGATATAGAACCTCCTCCGGACAGGGTTGCCACACGTGTAATGACACCTGAAAAAAAACAAAGACATGCTTAACTGATCATTCGTGAACCTTATGCCATTAATAGAAGGTATACAAATGGTCACTTAACCCTTTCAGTGCGGAATGACGCCACACACCAACCTTCGCGTACGCGTACCTTGTAGCGTAACACGCACACACTTGCATCTCTCCTTGCCTATATATATAATACTCGTAATGTAATTGAGCCATTATTAAAGCATATCTATTCCAAACAATACATCTTTTACTTTCCACATCACAATGACACGCCTGTCGTGCCATCCGCAACGAATCGGTTAAGTGTGACTTTGTACAAAGGACAAGTACATTACAAAAAATAAACCAAACTCCGCCTGTTTAGCATGTTGTTCCGATGAAACAGAGGCACTGATTCGACTCCAGCTTTGACTACGTGACTCTACGTTTAATTTTACATTATAATAGCAAAATCATCAAGTTATAAAGAGCCAAAGTATTTCTAATAAATACATTGATTCAACTTCATTCCTGCCCTGCCTGCTTTCGAAAAGCCATGATATTTTTAGCTACCGCGAAAGAGATTGGTTAGCTTTCTATGAAACATTTTAGCAAGGGTAAACGTTAAAATTCTGATAAGCTCCCTAAAATCTTCACATTAAAGTCTAATTTTAACATATGGCAATTAGCAACCCTACCTCCAGCCAAGATTATACTTACGTGAAGTTGCCTTAAAAAATATACGACGGTTTTAGGGCTGGGGTTGCTTTACCTCGCTGTGCTATTTTTAGTGTGACTAAGTGACGCATCTTTACATAATTACATTAATAGGAGTTAGAAACTAACACGGGGCGTGTTTTAATCCATCTGTATTCTCACGTTATATATTGAAATTGAATGACCTGATCTTGAATCTGACTTTGACAATTAAAGAGACATTAAGTATTTGTCAGTTTTATGTAAACTTGATACACTTGTAACCGGAAAGTTTACCATGCTCGTTTCAATATCAGCGCCATAGAAGAGCCTGCGTAAAGAAACACATTACCCTCGTCTGCGTTCGCAGTCGAGTATAAAGCTCTGCCACAATACTGCTGCTGTGGGTTCAACCAGGCGAGCCAAAATAGTGTCCTCCGTTTTCCACTTTTGTGTGGAAATGAGATAATATTATTCTTTATGAAAAAACATAATAATAGAGTCTGTGCGGATAGAGAATAGGATCTAGATTTGGGGGCGCTGTAATGCATTTCTACCGTATTTGCAAAAAAAAATGCCATTGTGGTTAGGTTAGTTCCGTTTTTCGCCACGCCTATTCTCTTTCCGCACAGACTCTAATCACTTTAAGACTGTTTTTGGTTTCCGCGATTTTCACTCATTGTAATCAAACAACTTAAGCTATCGCTTATATTTTCATTTTTACGTCCCGTTTTGTTACAATGAACAATATCTTTGTTTCATCTGTGATTCTTTGTTACAATGTTTTATTACAATGAACAATATCTTTGTTTCAGCGTGAGTGTCCCCGGATACGCGGGCAGCCTGGCGTCAGCCTTGCCTGGAGCTGGCGGTGCGTGGGAGCGTCTCGGCGCCGAGCTGGTGCTGTCAGGCCTGGTGGCTGCAGCGTACTTCGCGGCCATGGAGCGCCGCTGGACTGGCGCCGCGCCCGCGCTGCTCGGGGCAGCCTACTGCGCGGCCACCTTCGTCTCTGTAAGTGTAGTCATTATAGAACTCACCTGTATGTGTGCTGGTGCGGCCATGGAGCGTCCGCGCTGCTCGGGTAAGTAGAAAAGGTAAAGTAAGTGTAGTCAAAGAACTCAAGTTGTACCTAATACCTAGAGATGTGCCATTCTCGGAAACTTTCTCCGTTTTGTATGGAGCGAGAACGTTCTCGAGAACATTTCCCATACAAAACTGAGAACGTTTCCGAGAATTCCCGAGATTGGCACAACTCTAAATACCTGTATCTGGCTGGGAAGTGTTCAACCGGCAATTTGCCCTACCCAAGATGCACGGAGCACTATCTCTATGTCAGTGTTTTATTCGATCCAATGGACTTGTACGAGCACACTCGACATTTTAACATTAAGCTTACGATGCACCCGCGCGTGCGTCATCATATCGTTTACTTAATACATTATGTTATTTTATTATTTTAGTGCAATAAAGCTACTCAACGGGGTCGGTCACATCTTTTACTTAACATTCCGTCCCTATCAACATAACAACCCAACATAACATACAACCTTCGTACATGTAGGGTGTGGTATACTACTGTACCCTACAGGACTGATGCCGTATACGACAAAGGAAATCTACAACAGGCGTCTACCTGTGCAGTGGAGGGTTTGTTGCATATTATTATATTCATAGTAACAGCCCTATGTCACCGATGATATTCTTCAGTCATGAGGAAACCACGCTTATGATGCTACTCTTTGTCACGCGATAAATAAATGATAAAACATCCGTCACTCTCACACACTATTTGGAAGAACGTGACGGATGCTTTATCATTTATTTATCGCGTGACATAGCGTAGCATCATAAGCCTATAGGAAGAAGGTAAACTGGTTCAATAGTAGACCTCAGTACGATTTTGGGTCGGAGCGCTGCTCAGCTGAAGGATAGACTAACTCAATGCCAAAAATTGACAACGGAGGTCTATTTAACATATTTTCAGCACAAAACGTCTTCACATCTCTCGATACGAGCAATTGTACAATGACAGACAGCACACCGAGATAAATCTCGCGCGGCACATGTGTCTGAATAGCTTCTTTTGTGCTCTCCCCGATCTAAGAACGACGTAACCGCCTGATACTTCCCACAGACATAAGCTGTGGTGTACGGCGATCAGTGCAGTTTTGTGCTCCTTCCGCCCGCTACCTGCTTTTGTGACTCAGGACACGGACAGGACAGCTGGTCGGCGCTTTGTATCGTATATCTCTGTGTCTAGTAGAAAAAGGTTTCAAGTCTGTGGGAGTTTCATACACTGTTACTATTTTGTCATTGGGCGGTTTTGTACATCTGTCTGTTAACAATGCTACAAAAAACGATCGACGTCTCGTCTATTCTGCTCGGTTATATAAATAGGTTTGATTTAGATGAACAATCATGTAGGTTACGTTTTTCTATACATACTGCCTTGGTAGTATGCTTGTTGCTTCGCTAATTTTGCGTAGGAAGGTTATGGGAAGGTTATTACCCGACTGCGGCGAAGCCCAAAGGAGGGTTATGTGTTTGACCTGTATGTATGTATGTCCGTTCCTATGTCCGCTCGTAACTACTCAACGGCGCAACCGATTTTGATAAATTATCATTAGATTCGTCTTGATGGCGCGAGTGTCACTGGTTATGAAGTTCGTTAAAATAAACAAAGTGGCGGATTTTATCCACTTTTAAAGTGCACCGCGGTCGGGTTTTTTTAGTAAAAATATTTAGTTATTTATTTATTTTATTGCTTTTTTTGACTGTGTGTAATTTTATTGCGTAGGTTTAAAAAGCACCTACCTACGGTAAACATGTATTTCCAGCGCAATACTGTATAAAATAACCACTGAAAATAATTATCTGTACATAATTAATTAGGGATGTAACGATACCGATACCGATACCGATATATCGGTATCGCCGATAATATACAACCGATATTTGAAGAACGCGAAAAGAATTTGCAGTATGAAAAAAATCTGCAAAAAGTAATTTCAATTACTGACTTATTTTATGTATTGGTCTATTACCTTGTGCAATGACAATTACTATGTTAATTAAATCTTTGGTTCTTATTAAAAAATAAATTTGAATTTTGAGTTGACAATCTATATTTTTCTAATATTTTTACTTTACACTTTCAAGGTTGACTCTCTGTTAAATATAGCCAACTTTTAGGTCTAATAAAGACATACAAATATCTGAAGTTCATACTTCATTATTTAGCTAAGATATCGGTATCGGTATCGCCGATATTTACTACAATATATCGGTATCGGTATCGTACCGGCAAAACTATGTATCGTTACATCCCTATAATTAATCTATTTACTGATGATGCTGAAATCAAAAGAGTTCAATTTGAATTAGATTAGAAAATGAGATGAAAAGAGTTAAATTTTAATTACATTAAAAAAGAGTTGTGGTCTTATGATATAGCCAGAAAGTGGACAGTGGAACTCTTCAGTTGTAAAGCTGATGATTATCATGAAACCAGTTTTAATCGTATTCAAAGTGTATAATTCCATTGATAGACGCTTTGAAATAAAACTAAAAATAACGTCACAGTATAATAGCAGTAATTTTTCTTCCTGCAAAAGGTACATCGCGCGCTTGAATGTGTGCACGCCGTGTACGAACGCACTACGAGCAAAGAAATAAGAATGCTCCAGTACCTATGGATCGCTCACATAGACGTGCTATCGCGCATCTGTGTGAATACGTGTCGCGCTCGCGCGTTCCTAAACGGCAGAAGTTGGACTACTTGTTCGTCTTTGCACTTTGATAACGTTCTGCATTCACAATTCCAGATGCCCTCACTGAACCCCGCTCGCTCGCTTGGGCCAGCCTTCGTGCTGTCCCGCTGGGACAGCCACTGGGTGAGCTGGGTGGGCGGGCTCGGCGGCGGCGCCGCCTGCGCCCTCCTCCACGAGTGGGGGGCGCGGCGCCCGCGCACCTCCTCCCGCGCCTCCTCCCCCCGCGACCTCGACGACCAGCTGGATAAGCCAGCGTTCTCGACACACTACAGACACGCCCCTACGTACTGCGCTGCGTCGGCGCCGCGGCCCGATAACGCCGAGCCGCTGTATTCGGGGACGAAGAGTTTGTACTGCCGGTCGCCGCCGCCGGCCCGACACACGCTTCACAGGTCAGCAGGACAGCAGGCTCACATGTAATTATTGTTGTGATCGTGTTGGGTTCAGAGGAGCATAGACGATTTAACTTTTTTTAATGCCTCTAGCTTTTCGCTTAAATTTTAACCTCTCAATCTCCTGTATGCGAACTATCTACAGATAGCTCGACCGCTTAAATGAGCTATCTATCATCCTACCCCCACGTCCATGTAGGTACTCATTTGACCAATCGACCTATAGTAGGTAGGTACGGTGAGAGTAGATTCTTCGAACATTTCATCCACATTCAATAGTCACTAAGTTGACTAAGACTCGAATTCATCTATACTTGCTAATGCTATAAGAATGGGTTGGCTGAAGCCATTCTATCCGTGCTTCTCTGAACTGAAATATTATGGACGTAGTGTAGGTAGTGACAGTTTTTGCATCTAGAGTAGGTAGACTGCACTGCAAGCATATTATGGTCTCGTTTGTCGTCATAGATAATACTCGAACTTAATTATTTTTATATTTGACTAAGGTAATAGTATACAAACTGTATAAGAGTTTATTAAGCACCCACAGCGCTCAAACAGTCGATATAATGTCTGTATAAGCCCTTATACAACTTATATGCCACTTGGGTTAGTAGGTACCTAAGTTCAAGAGAGGGGTAGTTCTTACAGCGTTTCAGCAGCTTTATCTTTCCTGGACGCATTATTAGTCACTTCCGTAAAGGTTTCGGTTACCATTTTCAGTTGTATTATACCTAGGGTATACACCCTGGACCTCAAGAAAATTAAAAATAGTAATCCAAACTAAACAGGAAAGCGGTTGTAGGAGAGCGGTTGAAACGCTGTAAGAACAATACTGTTCTCGTTTTACTGTACGAGGATAAAATAACATGATGCACCTGGGCCTCGTTTCACGAAGCTACAAGTTACAATTTTACAAGTCTACACTTGCAATATTGGTCAAATACAACAACGCCATTGGTTGATTTGGCCAATGTTGCTAGTTTAGACTTGTAAAATTGTAACCTGTAGCTTCGTAAAATGGGGCCCTGGTAATTGACGGTTTAAACAGTTGGCACACAGCCACGATCCCGATCGCTTTAGTATCGGTTAATGTCGTTATTGGCCAACCTATTGGAAGTCATTACATATGCCTAATGTACCGGGTACTCAAACTACAGGGTATTTCACGCAATAGAGCGTTTTCAAAGTTATTTCAAGCGAAATTCATCTAAATGAAACCATGATGTTACTTAAAATGATTGCAGAATTTATCCGCTCGAGACGCCAAAGATTCTACTTTATAAAACTATATGCACCTAGTTTTGGAATATTTACGAAACGAATCGTCATAAATGTATGGTCTCAAATGTGGGATAGTAGGATTTACTCGCCAAAAACATTGAAAGCTCCATCTACCAACTACCTACAACTAGTTATATTACTAAATCCACAAACTGTTTTCTATGCCCTACCAGGGCCCATATGAAACTGAACCAAAAGAAAAGAATTAGAGATGAGACATGTAAAAGAGCCCTTAAGTTCCTACTTACAGAAATAAATTATTTTATTTATTTTATTATTTTAATGTACCTACTATTTATTAAGATCTGTACAACTTTGGTTTGCAATAAATTCCGTGGTTATTCATCTCACAATCTCCCCTACATTTCCAGGTCGCAGTCGGTATACAGCAAGGGCAGCAGCGCGACCACCGCCACGAACAGCGCGAACACCGCGCCACTGGTGTCGGCGCAGTCGCTGCTGCTGCGGCCGCACGCCGCGCTCCCGCACGCCGCACTCCCGCACGCGCACGCGGCCCCGCACGCGCACGCGCACACGCACGCGCAGCACGCGCTCACGCACAACCAGAACGCGCACAACGCGCAGCGCGAGCCCGCCTACGGCACCGCTAACGGAGTCCGGCCGGGGCCCGCGGGTGAGTTCATTTCATACAATCATAAATATTAGGGGAATATGTTACGCCACACTACCAAAGTATAAAGATAGACAATAAGTAGGCAAACTTCAACGATACGTATTCACTGTTCGAGGTCGAAGCCCAAGCGCGATCTGTACTGGGGCATTCTTATGCATTTGTAAAACTTTGCTTGTTGTTAGTTCGTTCACGGCACGCACACGTACAAGCTGCGCGATGTACCTTTTGTGGAAAGAAAAATTACCTACTGCTATTGCGACTGTGACACCGCGCCGTCGGTCTCCGCGCAGTCGGTGCGCGGCCATTCCCAGCATGCGCTCATGCACACGAACGCGTCGTTCTTGAAGTATACTTAAGCCCACTTGAACCATTGATTCGAGTGCCCCAGCACGCCAAAGGACATACTTAGTGCCGAGGTTTATGTTGAAACGGCCTACCGCTCCGCAGTCCGATAGTTGCAAGAGCTCCAAAGAGAACCTGTTTGAACACAAAATAACTTGGTGGTCAGGCTTCTGCAGTCTATCGTTTCATCTGGACAGTCCATTAGATGGGACTGTCCAGGAACGATGGAACGATTTCATATAGTAAGCTATGCGTTAAAAACAAATAGCGTATACATACGTCTCCCATTCCAACAGATAACTGTCGTGACAGATAGAATGATCAGAAATCCACCAGCTGGCAGCAGGGTGGCGAAAGGTCTATTTGGCAGTAGATGTCAAAATCAAGCGTGTTCCTACCTGGCCGGACCACCAAGCCGGACGAGGTTGTTGTTATTGTAAAAAAAATGTACTCTTTATGTACTATTATGTACCACATTAGAAATTAATTGTACCTCTACAGTTTTTAAATTATAGGTCAACAAAAGTGCCCGGCTGTAGAGTATACTTTCCAGCCGACCACTCGTAGATCTACTAATATATGCAATTTTGAGCTGTAATTCGAATTGCAAATAAATGTACCTATTATGTACCCATGAAAAAAACCTAATTCTTTAAAAAAAAGCTCCTATGAATGATTTTTACATATACCGAACATTCTGAGTTGTAGCGCCTGTGAAAAAGAAATAGCAACGTTTTACATTGCGACTGGGCAAGCTCACCGCGCGACAAAGCCAAAACACAGCTGATTGTGCTAAACCATTAGGTGTTAGTAACGAAAGATTTGTTTTTCTCCTTAGGCGTAAGACACATTTATTATTATTATTTAGCATTTGACCCATATATTTATTCAATTCCATATTACTCTTTAACCGCGGTTCATTTTGCCGCGTTAAGTTACTTTTTTTTAAATCTCCCGCAGTCACAGACAATCAGTTTTTTAAATAATCCGTAATAGACATGCACGCCGATCGAAAAAAATTCGGCGGCGGCGCGCTGCGAAAAAATCCACGGCGGCGGCGTGAGATTTTTCAACTTTGTAAATAGGTATCGCTTTCAATATTAAGGGCTTTATCACACTTGCAGGCGAGCTGCGGGCGAGTTAGAAGCGAAGTTCCTTAAAATCAGCACGCTCTGTAGCTGTCTAGATTTGCCAGATAAAGCATACTACTTTTGAGCATGCTTCCAAATAAGCATGCTCAAAGCAAACGTTTGGACGCACTTGCTAATAAGCACAGGTTTTCGGCCAAGATGGACTGGTTTTCTGTGGTATTACACTACCAGTACTATACGAAAATAACTTAAAAACATAATCAAATACCCCTTTATAAAACCATCATGAAATTTAAACTATTTAGATAAAATTCAAAATTCTTCGCCCTTTCATTTAAAATTCCCGCCAAAGAATCAATGACACTAGCATGCTAATAAGCAAGCCTGTTCAGTTCAGACGAGCTTGAAGCATGCCCCCTTCCACCCGCGCCTCAGGTAGCATGCTCCCTTCCACCCGCGCCTCAGGTAGCATGCTTACAAATTAACGGTTGATTTTTAAGTATGCTCGGATTAAGCATGCTTATTAGTGGCAATGACTAGACGGGCAAATATTCTGCGTTTTTACGGCGTTTTATTTTCGTCATTATTGTCTCAGTAAATATTGTTCAAAAAAACGATGCCTAGAGTTAACTTTTTATGAAACCGAAAAACAGTCCCGAGTCTAGTTTTATCAAAATCGTCACGATTTGTCCTTTCGTTATAGTAAATAATCGTCGGACAACAATGATTGTCAAACCGCGTGGTCAAAACGCTCGGAGAATCGCCCAGACACACATGCCACTAATAAGCACGTGTTCATTAGTGGCATGCTTTCGTGCTACTAATAAGCAAATGTGTCAGTACCTTTATGAACTTATGAAACGGAAAGATATTTGCCAAGTATCAAAACTAATTAATCCTCTTGCTTGTGATGTTGCCATATGTATTCTTTTTAATAAAACCTTTTTCCTACCTCTGCAGACTAAGCGTAGTAGCACTCTACCTAATCGATAAGCTTGTACGTTTCAAGACGTTTAACTAGCAACATTGGCCAAATCAACCAATGGTGTTGCTGTATTTGACCTATGTTGCTAGTGTAGACTTGTAAAATTGTAACTTGTAGCTTCGTGAACCGAAGCCCTGTTATAATATGTATAATTATTTACGATCGAAGTTGTTATTTTATACTAAATCAATAGCAACTGTTATTAAAATTTTAGAGACTTGAAACAAAATAGATACTTACCAGTTTTCACAGGCGCTGCAACTCAAAATGTTTAATGTATATAAAACTCAATTATAGGAGCTAAGCGGAGTCCTTCTCTTCCCTTGGCCAGGAAATGGTGATGGAAAAACTGCTACACCATAATACCATAATAACAAAACAAAAAATAGTTGCAAAAGCGATTACTCAAAATTATTTAAAATCTGTAAAATACTCCCGGTTAGTTTAAAACATAAATACCTTTTAGTAGTTAACAACCATGGCAATCAAGAGCATAACCCAATAACAATAGAACATAAGTACGGAACAAGGTCGGCGTCCGCGGGCAAATTTGAAGAACCAAGAGTATACAACTACTTTGGTGATAGAACACTACATAAAAGACTCCCATACCTACTAAACAGTTTACCCGAGAACATCCGATATGAAGGTAACAAAAACAAATTTAAAAAGTTGTTAAAAAAACATTTATTGGAAACAGTGATGTTAATTAAGGAATTAAAAATAAATATGTATTTAATAAATAAATAATAATAACAACCTGGTTTAGCACAATCAGCTGTATTTTGGCTTTGTCGCGCGGTGAGCTTGCCCAGTCGCAATGTAAAACGTTGCTATTTCTTTTTCACAGGCGCTACAACTCAGAATGTTCGGTATATGTAAAAATCATTCATAGGAGCTTTTTTTTTAAAAGAATTAGGTTTTTTTCATGGGTACATAATAGGTACATTTATTTGCAATTCGAATTACAGCTCAAAATTGCATATATTAGTAGATCTACGAGTGGTCGGCTGGAAAGTATACTCTACAGCCGGGCACTTTTGTTGACCTATAATTTAAAAACTGTAGAGGTACAATTAATTTCTAATGTGGTACATAATAGTACATAAAGAGTACATTTTTTTTACAATAACAACAACCTCGTCCGGCTTGGTGGTCCGGCCAGGTAGGAACACGCGTGTGATTGGTGGATCTTGACGCCTACTGTCAAAAAGACCTTTCGCCACCCTGCTGCCAGCTGGTGGGTTTATGATTTCTAAACACCCTCATTGGGTCTGGAACTTAGCCCCATTACTTACGTCCACTATTGTTTCCAGGCGCGGCGGTGCAGGAGCGTCGCGAGTCGCTGTACAGCGGCGGGCGGCGCGGGCCGCTGTCGTCCGAGGACAGCGCCTACAGCACGTACTCGCGCTCCACGTACCGCGCCGACCACTACTAGCGACGCGCCTCGCAGCACAACATTGCGCTGCTCTTTGACGTTTAGGCGTCAAACAAACTGTTTAATCAGTGACTAAATTGGTCATGGTGGGGTGACGAGTGAAGTTCCTTCGTGAAGTATTTGTACCGCTCCTAAAGACGCGGATCGCAGCACAACATTACGCTGCTCTTTGACGTTTAGGCGTCAATCAAACGGTTTAGACAGTGACTAAATTGGTCACGGTAGCGTGACGAGTGAAGTTCCTTCGTGAAGTATTTGTACCGCTCCTAAAAACGCGGATCGTAGCACAACATTACGCTGCTCTTTGACGTTTAGGCGTCAAACAAACGGTTTAGACAGTGACTAAATTGGTCACGGTAGCGTGACGAGTGAAGTTCCTTCGTGAAGTATTTGTACCGCTCCTAAAGACGCAGATCGCAGCACAACATTACGCTGCTCTTTGACGTTTAGGCGTCAATCAAACGGTTTAGACAGTGACTAAATTGGTCATGGTGGCGTGACGAATGAAGTTCTTTCGTGAGGTATTTGTGTCGCTACGCAAGGTGCCTCGCAGCGCTGCTCTTCGATGTCTAACGACGGTACCTATCTAGTGACATGGACAAGAGTGAAGTTAAAGCGACCTTCGGCTGGTATTCTTGCTCCGTTCCGAGCGAAGCACCTTACAGCATAACATCGCACTACCCTTCGAAGTTTAATAGAACGCCATCTCGTGACACGAACACGAGTGACACAGTTTAAACAATTAATCAAAAGTAGGGTCCTGTAATCAAAGTTCCTGCATGTATCCTCTAGGTAGGTGCTCACCAGTGACGTATCGTTTTTTGTGCTCGGTGCGAGCTTCTATAAAGCGCCCTTGGAAAAGGTCCTTAAGGTCCTGGTCTTGTAATTTCTGCGACCCCAGTGGCGGAGCAAGACCCAAATTTGATGTGGGTTAGAGACGCTTCGTGGAGTTTCTGGAGTCACGAGGTCTCTAGAACCGCTAGGCCGCTGGCGGTGGCCCACGTCGCCTACGCCTAATGCCACTGTGCGCCTCTCCAGGGTCTGCCCCTGTTCCCGGGCACCGCCGTCACCTCCCTAGTCACGGCACTGGTGCTCACCTAGTCGCGATCGCATGATGATAAGGTTGCTGCAATGCACGGAGCAATGTTGCGCTGCTTTGAGACTAAGGCTTCTCATACCGGCATTATAGGTAGTTTCACGAGAGTTGAGGTGAATGATTACACACACAGCTACATGAAGTACTCATTGCAAAAAAGTGAATGAATGAAATGAATGAGTGATTAAATAAGCAACAGGGTTTTAACCAACTTTTTGGTCTATCTTGCAATTCATTGTTGAACCTGCTATCGGTCCAAAAAAAGATTGAACAGTAATTTCAAAATCCCGCTGTCATTACATGACAGTGTTGTTGTGTGCGTGGCCTCAACTCTCGTGAAACTACCTATACTTGTATGGTCAATACCGGGACCCCGGTATTAGCTACACAAAAATACCGTTATTAGAAGTCCTATCTTATTCTAAATGAACGATTACGGCCGATCATAATAAGATATGACCTTATGCGACGGTTTTTCCTTCCAAACTTTACCTATATCACTACGTAAGTTCCTCAGCTAAATGATGTTACAGTCTGCAAGATATATTTCCGTACCCTGCCGAGAAATAGTGTATGGCAGCGTTACATACTTATTTCTTTGTTTATCTACTATCTATATACTGTATACCTACCTACTCGTAAATCAGGCGCAATAATGTAAAGTTCCTTTGAACCTCTTCTTTCATGTTCAGTAAGCTGCAGAGATAAGTAGCCCCCAGTCATACATTCGTAGTATGGCAGGGGGTATAATTATCTCCGACGATCTGGTGAAAACCGCGGGAAGCCGCTGGATAATAGCAGCACAAAGCCGACAATCGTGGAAATCCTTGGGGAAGGCCTATGTCGAGCAGTGGACGTCTTTTGGCTGAAATGATGATGATGATGATGATACTTATCTCTGCAGCTGACCTAACTTAGTATCTTTACCTAAATTACCTGTACCTAAATTAGTATCTATACTGACTGTAATGTACATAAATACATGATAATTATGCGCTCAATTCCCATAGCCGTTTGTACATAATTATTTAACAGTTATATTTAAGAATGAAAATACTTGTAACATTTGTTATCGTATTATTACAACGAATTAGGATCATAGTTATAGGTAAGTATGTTTAAGCAACAGCAAAACGTTCAATGAAAATACCTACGTATTGGTAAGTTCTGTTAGAGCCTTATAACGTTACGTGATAAGTTTTATTAATGACAATGTACCTACTAAAATGGTCAACATTTTCGCTGGCAGACCGTAGGTACGCAACGGCCCGTAATATCATACAAAGGTCCCCAATAATCTACCTCCATTTTGATTGTACATCGTATTACAAAAATTATATAATATGATGCGACAATTTTATTCCCATTTTATTTTGGTCATCCTAGACCTAAGAAGAATGCTTTATTATATTTTCTCAACGAAAATATTTAAAAATAGGCACTTATCCGGCTCGAAGGATCAATCCACGCGCGAGTGTGTGTAGTAGGTACCTAAAATAACTTTCTAAGTACATTTGTTTTGTACCGCATGTATATAGCTATAAGTACACCTAAGGTTAGTTAAGAGTTTAAAATTTGGCTATGAGGACCAAATGTAATCCTGAAATGTATATGTAATTATTGATAAACTGTTATAAAGGAAATAAATTCTCTAGTGTAGTAAAATCAGTGAATTTGCCATATGTTGATTGTTTATAGTGCCATAATAAAAACTTCCACTTTTAAACCTATGTAACTGTGCCAAGTATTTTTGAAGTTAAAGACTTATTAGAGTAAGGAAATTAGTTACCTAAATTGTATATAATGGTATTTGTAAATGTTTTGAATTCTAAATACATATTTATAATTCTAGTATGCTAATACTAAAGGTATTTGTTTGTGCACTGCCATAAAACGATTGTTGATATGTCATTTATACTATGTAAATGTGCCATAATTTGTACCTAAAAACTATTGAAATACCTACGCAGTGAAAAAAAACTGATTGTACTTATGCACTTATTACCAATAACTACAAGAAAACTGATTTCTCATAAACTGTAGGTGGGCATTTCTCCAGAAATATGTCTGCGGTCACCTCATTCATCTGGCCCTTTTTCATACTAAATGTATGGAGACAGATGAATGAGGTAACGTTACTAGATTTCCAGTACCTACCGGTAATTTTAGAATACCGGGACCCCGGTATTACCCATACAAATAAAACCAGTATTAAAGCGCATTTTTAAAAAATGCAGTTTTTTTAATGCACGATTTTCTCCCATTTTATGTTATTTCTACTTAGAATTACGGGGTTTTAAAATCGCAATGGGACGAAAAATTGTTTCTTATTGTGTTACCTTTTTTACCCGACTGCGGCGAAGCCCAATGGAGGGTTATGTGTTTGACCTGTATGTATGTATGTATGTATGTCCGTTCCTATGTCCGCTAGTAACTACTCAACGGCACATCCAATTTTGATAAATGATACATCATTAGATTCATCTTGATGGTGCGAGTGTCACTGGGTATGAAGTTTGTTAAAATAAACAAAATGGCGGATTTTATGCAGTTTCTAAGTGCACCGCGGTCGGGTTTTTTTTTTATAAAAATGTGGTTATTTCTATATACTTTGTGTAACGGTAATACAAAGGAAAGCTTCATTTATGTATGGAAAATTTGGGACATTTTTTCTTCTATTGGGATGGCAAGACCTCGTAATAGGCTAGACGACTAAAAAAACTGTTTAGTCCGTCAGTTAGGTTATTAATAGTACATTGTGTATCTAGGGCGGTAAGTAAAGAATTACAAACGAGTGTTTGTTATAAGCCCGAGGTGAAACCGAGGGCTTTAATAACACGAGTTTGTAATTCCTTTACCGCCCATGGCACACACAATGTTTTTCATCACACTTGTGAGGAAATCTTAATAAAATAACGTCACTAATAGACCCAGTATGACAAGAAAATATTAAAACAGAAAGTGACATTAGTGACATAGGTATGTCCATAGACAATGCGAATGTCAAGTCACGTTCGGAAACCATAGCGGTAAAGACCTAAAATTACTGAAATACACTATTTACACATGTAATTAATGTTACCGAAATATGTGTTTACATGCATTTGCAATAACAGTTCTCTTTAAATAAATATTTCAGTGATAAAAGTTAAAAAAAGTAAGTTGGCGTTTCCTTTGAACATGACAAATAAGAGTAAAAAAGAACCAGCGTTTCAAATTTAAAAAGAAAACCATTACGCCCTCGGCCGTAATAGGTCATTTACGGCCCGCAAAACCTACGTGTAATGACACAATTTTCGAGCAAGTGTAATGAAAAAAAATATTGTATACGTGTTTTTTCTTTTTTTTGACAAAGAAAAAATGACGAGGATACAGTGCTTAGAAGTTTCGAGTGACGTCACTCCTTGGTACAATTTTCACCTAGAAGTGACGTCACAAGCCCCCACTCCGGAAGTTTGATGATCTATATACCTTTGCCGGCTTTTAATAATATGATAAACCAAAAAATACGTGTCTCATATTTTTCTATAATCTAACTGACGGACTAAATAGAATGATATATTTTTAACCCAGTCGTCATCCCTATTCTAACTAGAAATAATATAAAATAGTCAGAAAAGTTCACAATGAAGAAAATGGCATTTTTTTAGAACCTCCTAGCCCTATGTTTAAACTTTCCCGATATTACTCAGTATTCTAGCAAAACGGGACGTCAGGCGCTTCGCGCATGTATGTTTCCGATCATCCGAGGTATCCGAAACGTCGAGGTAAATAAATAATGTTGTTACGCGATTAAGTCCCGATATGTTAAATAATGACGCATAAATACTGTGTTTATTATGGATAATGTACAAAAGGTACCTATAACATACTTGCTATTTGCAAGTAAGAATTTCTTTGTTTTACAGATAATAGGAAGGACATTAATCCGCAATCAGTAGATAGATACTTATTGAAATTTTAAATTTGTGTATTAGCCGAAAGGACCTACGTGTAAATACCTGAGTATCACGATTTATCGCGTAGGTACTAAATCATGTTAAAATTTTACTTTATTTTTATTAATGTGTTTTTTATTGTAACTAACATTGTTCCGATCGTAACAATGTTTTTACGATTAGAAAACTTTCTAAGATAACCATTAAAACAGTGATTGTAAAGTTCCCTTTACCGATTTGAATACACTGACGTATGTTATTATTCTAATAAATAACGTTTAAGTATTTCTACTCAATAACAAGTCCCATATAGCCTCGTTTCGCATTTACAAGTTTCTGCAATTTTTGTACCTTTATTCGGGATTCTTTTTCTGTATACCGGCGACCACGAATGCTGTAAATCAGGAGTTCCCAAACTTTTTTTAGACACGCCCCCCTTCGCTTCGATGCAAGGAAACGGAAGTGAATGGGTTAGCTAGCCAAATCGTCATCATCTTCTTCCTAGCGTTGCCGTTGTTCAAATTTCCCGAGGCCCCGCGTCCCCCTCTTTGAAAACCCCTGCTGTAAAGGGTTGCGAAGCGTCGAGATGTATAATTATCTAATATTCGCGATTTAATCCGTTTAAATTGTTGACCGAGCGAGCGCGATGCCTCTCCATTTCAGCTTGGGCAAAAATACTGTCGTATGTCTGGCTGTTCTCTACAGAACACATTTCTCAACCGGTTCTCATGAAATTTTGTGTACCGGTTCGATAATGAGTAGTATAGCATTTTTTATCAATTGAGTTTTTCAAAATTTTAGTTCTTGGAAGTTTTTCATAATGGTGGAGCTAATATGGGGTCGACACTCACGAGGTCAGCTCGGTAGTTTTATTACAATGAGTGAAAATCGCAGATACCGAAGAAACTGCATGTAATTGTGGTTACATGCAGTTTCGGTGTAGTGTAGTTACTTGTTCTGCTTGTAACCGCGAAATCGAGTCTTGGGCGTAGATAAGAATATAAAAACCAAATTGCTATCTACCTAAGAATAAAATATTTGGTATTGTAAATAAATTTTACTCAAAACGGTTTATTTTATTCGCTGCGTCTCTCTTTAAGTTTTTTCAATCCTGACTTGAGTTACAAACTCAGATCTATGAATTAGCTACATATCCGAATACGTCGGTACCTGCCAAAATATATCACCATGTAATTTTTTTTTCGACAACCAAGTAGGTATACAGATTGTGAAACAATCGCTATAAATATGTGCCCAGATTTTCTCATTGGTCGTCCGAAGAGTCTACATACCTACTACCTTCTACCTGATGCAGTATACAAATGTGCAAATATTTTATGAAATATTAAAAAGAAAGTGATTTATTTTTGGCCAGTACTGTAATGTAACTTAGTGAGGGGCTTACAATCCTACATGGTTAGCCACCTGCACCAACTGATGACTTAGCGCCAGTAGGTACCTACTGCCGTCAACAATCTGCACTATAGGTGCAAAACTTTAACAGAACTTGTAAAGCTGACATAAAGGAGAACTTACAACCAAGACAATAAGAATATTATAGGTTGATCAGTGTTAAAATTAACTCTATATCGAAATCTCGGATTTCCAATACTTGAGTATAAAGATATTGATATTTTTATGGCTGTAAGCACTCTATTATCTCCACTTAGCAAGTTTTGTTGAAGTTTGGCATCGATAGTGCCGACCACTGCTTATCGCTGACCGCTCAAAATGAGCGCACGGACGAGCGGGCTTGGTTGAAAGCGCTCATGCCCAAAATACCAGATTTTTTAATTACCAGATTGTCTTACCACATTCCTGTTATACTAGATTATAAAATCGCGGGTTACTCAAGAATCTAAATGATTTTGTTGGATGTTATTAATCCGGGAATCTGGTATTTTGGGAATGAGCGGTTGAAAGTCGGGAGGCAGGTAAAAGAAATGAAACATCAGGTAGAGCAGCACACATGATTTATTATGAAGCATAATGTTGAGTAACACCTCATTAAATCGATACGTGCCTCAGTCTCAAGCAAGCCGCCACCATCCCAGCTCTGTCCCTTACTTCCCTCGGATCCATACCTAGGATCCACGAACGAGCATTAAAAAAAAGCAATTTTCTTCATTGTGAAGTTTTCTGCCAATTTTATGTCAGTTCCACTTGAAATTACGAGCTCTTTCCATTGCAATAGAAGAATAAGTATCCCAAATTTTCTATACATTAATGAACTTTCATTTGTGTTACCGTTATACGAAATATATGGAAAAAGAAAAAGAGTAACCCAATAGGAAAATGGTGGGACAATTTTTGTCCCATTGGGATTGTTAAAGCCCGTAATTCTAAGTAGAAATAACATAAAATTTGCAGATAACCGCGCAAACAAGGTGGTTTTTTTTTTATGTAATTAAAAATTGCTTTCTCTTTGATTACCCGGATGCCTTTTATGTTGAATCCAAGGAGAAAAGGGTCCTAAAGGATTTCCCCTAGATCTTCATCGTGGATCCAGTGAATTGGGAGTGCATAATTGCATATGGTAAACAAGGTAAAAAAAACTGCTTCATTGTAGCCGTCCTATCGCTTTTGTCCTCAAAGTGAAGAAGTAAAAATACCCTAACAGAATTCTGGTGTTTATGGAACTAAACATTATGTCCAAAACATCAGACCGCACTATGCTAGATGTGATCCTATGCGGGCCTTAGCTCAGTCCCCAAGCACTTGAGTGGGCGGTGGCGAGCCTTGACAAGAACTTCGCGGATTCAGTCGTGTAACAGTCACTGCGGCCACTGAGGCCTATTGAGCACTACCACGATATGTCTACCTACATTGATGACGGCTGTACATACCTAAGCGCCTTTAAGGCGCGTCTACGCTAGACGAGCCGAGCACGAACGGAGCCGTTTTGGGCGTCGTTCGCGGCCTCAAATGTGGGCCTTACGACGAACCTACAACGATCAGTGTCCTCGAGCGCGATGCAAATCCCTTTTGTTCGTCAAAAAACCGACAATTGGCGGAGCACAGTCGAGCACGAACCAAATTCTCGAAGCGCGCTCGTGCTCGGCTCGTCTAACGTAGACGCATGACATACACCGAGACTCGTGCTGCCTTTACAAAGCCAACATCATTGTATAATCACTCTTAATTTACCTCGGGGTATCTCGACAAGTGTATACGGGTTTGAAAGCACTGCCACTTCGAGTACGTTCAGAAACAATGGAAATTATTTTGCTCAAAATGCTATTTCGCAAGTTGAATCCAATAGGTCGATAATCCGAACGCATCCGTAATTCCCGAAGTGCACACCTATAAACCCGGGGATACACGTTCGCCGACTTCGCCGAGACATACATGTCTCTTTCTTACTCTAACTATAGGTACAGTCAGCATCAAATAATCTATAACATCCAAAGCGCCATATATATCGTAACACAACTTTGTGCCTATAGTAATAAAGATGTGTTTCGATATATATGGCGCTTTGGATGTTAAATAGTCTGTAATCAAATATTTATGCTGTACACGCTCAGCGATAAGGGAAGAGTCACATCATCACAATATGCCTTACTCTTCTCCCAACTTGAGTAAGAAAAGGACGTCATGCGTGTCTCGCCGAGTGTGTACAGATAGTGTTTTGGTCTCGGCCACTGCGTAACCAGGGTAACAAGAAACAAAATAGTATCGAATCGCGGCAATGCTCAAACGCCTTACATCAACCAGCAGCGCCTTGTAAAGCATAAGCCCCATACACCTCGGTAATCACTGTGACTCAACGTAACACCTACCTTTACTGCTAAGACAACTTACACTGTTCGACTACAGGGTAACCGGGTAAAGACATACCGTATGCAAATTTAACTCGGGCATATATATTTTACCACACATTTTCAAGCATACAATTCGGATCGCTGGATAAATATTAATATTACATATAAATGTTTCACTTTTAACAAATCGAAATTTGAACATTGTGATAGTCGCAGTCTAATTTTAAATAGCCTGAAAATGTAACATAAAGCCTTGTAATATGGAGCCAGCAATATGAGAGAGAACTTTATGATTCATCATGGATTTTTTAAAGTCCAATTGCATATCCACAATGTAAATCGCATACCTATTCATTCGTTTCACCTGGACACACAACAGTGCTTGAACCAAGTTCGCAAAGCGTGGCAAAGCACAACGGCATGATACCGGCCGCGGCAGTCGGTTATATTGAACGTACAGTTTAGACCTATCTAACATACCTCCCGACATTCACCGTGCCATCCAGCAATAACGAGTATGGCAGGAGAGTGTGGACACATTTTCTGCCTTGAATAGACTTCCATATGACTCTATTAATAAAACTGAGAAACAAGTAGTGGGTTCATTAAAAAAAAACAAAATAGCATATTAAACTGCCACATAGTTAAGTAAGTAGACATAATTAAAATCTTTTAAATTAATAGTAAGGTTAAAGTCTATGATAGTAAAATATGCCACCTTATGAAAATAAACAGATTAAAATTTAAAAATTTTAGACCCACCTTCCATAAGCAAGGAGTAATTTAACTGATAGCTTAGATAGTTCGAAAGACATTTAATTGTGAGTTGTTTTGTGCGGCGGTGTGAATGTAGGTAGTTAAATATATGCCCGTATGAAATTGGCATCCTGTATACAAAAAAAGTCTTTAACTTTTCTATCAATGGTTTTGAGCTTATTAATAAACATCGCAGCTGTTGTCATAAGAGAAATTTCAAGTAATAATTATAATATAATAATAAAAGTATTGATACTCTTAAATAACTTCCATGCCTCTAAATCCAATAATTTACATTGCCTTGGTGACAGCCTTAACAATAGCCCCGTATCCGCCATGACAGTCCGCCATTTTAAATAAAATACTATTACAATTAAATTTCATTTATAAATGTTAGAATACATAAAAAATACAAAACAGAAACCGTGGTAAGCCTATCTCTGTTAGTTATACAGGGTGAAAAAACAAACAATCACAAAGTAGAAGGCGGTACCAACTATTCGTCTCTTCCTCTATTAGGTAATCGTGCGAGAGGCGAATAGTTTACATGGTTAACAAGCATATCATACTTTACACAGGTTGTAACAATACATGACTCTGTGTTATTTGTATTGCACGTGTATTTTCCATACGTTCATTGAACCCAGACCTTTGAGAGGCAAGTGTGGGAGCGGAGCCAACACGTAGAGTCACGACTTATCTGTTCGTATCTCAAAGACAAAAGTATATTGTGCGTTACATTAACTTTCCGAAGGTTCCATCCATACAATCTAGGAGTACAATTACCTATTATAAAATATGTTTATTTTAGAAATCAGCAAGGGAACGCTTAGCCTCTCTAATTGATTACCTAAACTTTCTTACAAACTGTATAAAAAAATGAACTCAGAAACCCATCTTGCAACATGGTCTTCAAAACAGAATGGAATATATGAATTTACCTTGCGGTAGACGGCGCTACAAACCTCTCGGAAAAACGTATAAAAAAATGGAGCGACAGTGAAAATTTCGAGCACTTGAGCGTGGTTTCAGTGCCACTAACTGTATGCCATCTATGTTAGCAAGTAAGTCCTGGAGAGGAGGTCCCAGTTCATTTTTCAAATTTCAAAATTTATAATGTAACAGAGTTCCTATGACATAAACTTTATTGCATACAAATATTATAAAAGCTTGCAGTTTTCGCTTACTCTGTTATTGCTAAACCCTTCAGCACACCTGAAGCGGTTGCGGCGCAGTTAACGCGAAACTACAGCCGATGACACAATAGCTTAGACAGCGGTCGGCAACGTGCGGCCCGCGGGCCGTATACGGCCGACGACCTTCCTTTCGGCAAGCTATTATCAAAATTATGTACAAGTGCCGCTTTTACCTCATTTCGCTAGTATGTGGCCCTTGGCTACGAAAAGGTTGCCTACCAGTGGCTTAGAGCGACATGGAAGGGAGTCACCATAGCACATTCTCCCGGTACTACAGTCGGACTACGCTAAGTTTGCAGAGGTCGAAAGGGTTTATTTAAAAAAAAAAACATATGGCAACATCACAAGAATGAGGATTAATTAGTCTTGATACTAGGCAAATATCTTCCGGTTTAATAAGTAGGTATATAATTATCCAAGCACTTGGAACAAATCACTTAGTTTGGTTGGAACTAGATCAATGTGTCCAATACTGACCTAGATATTTAAGTCAGTAGGTATGTAGACACGTTTTGTAATAAAAGAAAGAATTATTGCCAAGTACCAAGATTAAAAAATCCTCTTACTGTAGTTTCCCCGTGTTGCCATATATATATATTTTTAAATAAAACCTTTTTTTGACCTCTGCAAACTTAGCGTATTCCGACACTAAACAGGTTGCCATTTTTTGCGAGTGAGGGGAGGTGATATAAATCTTTAGCTCTCAAAGATATGTATCACTCTTTTAGCTCTTTAACTCAGCGGTGTGTCAACAGTTCATTAGCTCTTATAAGCTCAGTAGCTCCGCGGTGTGTCAACGGCTCATTAGCTCTTACATCTCAGTAGCTCCAAATCCGAATTCCGAACGAGAGAGAGAACTTTTAGACATACGGTGACAAGACAGCGACTAAAAGTTCGTATTTATCGTGTCTTTTCTTGTAGCTCACGGCTCAATAGAGCTACTTGAGAGCGAGCGAACGAGTGAGTTGAAAGATATACTGAGTTATTTGAATCGGAACTGAGTGAGTCTACTTGTTTGGTCAGGTTTCTTGGCAGAGAACCTCTGGCTAAGACTTCTTCCTGCGAAGTGCTTTAAGCGCTGGAGTTGGCGGCTGAACGGTCGCGGTTCCCGCAAACTACGCTTGACAACTTTCAAATGTCAAGTTCTTTAGCATTTCGTTTGTAACATATCAGGCGGCCTATCCATATTTTAGGGGGGTTGAACGCCTTACGGCAACCAGCATATTGGTCGTGCTTTAACCAGTTACAAAGCAACCGCATTTAATGCGCTGAATACAACGCTGTACAATAATGTCAATAGAGTGATGTTAGGGTGAAGAGCCAAACCGTCTTAAAATATTTCAGATAATAAGGGTGCGCCCACAGACGCCGAGCGGGGCAAACCCGTGAATTGACCAATCACCGAGTCAATGGAAACAGTGTGATTGGACAACTCCCGGCAGGAGTGGCACACTCCGCGATTTCGCCACGCGGCTACTAGTACCGTAGTGACCCCTAAGTTCGCCTAGGGTGCCTATCTTTGCCTAGTCGATTTTCCTAAAAATCTTTTAAGACAAGCTGCACATAAGACTATTAAATATTCAGTACTTATACATGACTTGATGATAGTTTTAATTGTAGCTTGTCGTAAAGCAAGTTTAGGAAAATCAACTAGACAAAGATAGGCACCCTAGGCTAACTTAGGGGTCACTACGGTATCTAGAGTCCGACCGAAATTTCGTTTTCAGTTTTGGCCTAGTTTCGGCAAAAAACGCTGCCATCCGGCCGAAACTACTGCCCAAACCGAAACTGAATTTAAGGGGTTTTGTGCTGCGATCAAACAGTCTTTATTACAAAAAGCACAGATAATTTATTTGAAATAAGAAGTTATAATATGTTATGTTTAATGATTACTCTAAATATCAGAGACTAGATGATTAATTACGTTATTTAAGAATGAAGACTGACTTATTAAGATTGTAATTTTTTTTCTTCCCATGAAAACATGACCTTATATGGAAGATTCTTCTGTACGTCTAGCATAACTGGCCGCGACTTCGTTTCTCGCGCGACAGAGCATCACCTGTCACTGTCACACCATATTGAGTGGAAAGAGATCGGTAGCATTTGTCGCGCGAGAAAGAGTCGCGTGTCACAGTTGTGCTAGAGGTACTGGTATCGGCCGAAACTGAGATCAACGCCGAAATTGGGTTTGGTTCCGGCCGTGAAAACAAGTTTCGGTCGGACACTACTGGTACCAAATTTTGCTCCTCCGGGCGATCAGAAAGAGCACGCGTTATGCGATAGAGAGAGACGGTCGGATCTGGTGCGTTCCATCCGGTGGTCGGACCCGAACGTCAGTTTTGTTAGAAAGGGAAACTTCTGTACGTAGTACCATCTCTTATTCTGTGCCCCCGGTCCATTTCTCTCCGCTTCGCTGAGCTTGGCGTCAATGGAAACACGCTTACTTTGGCCATCATATGATAACAACTGTAACTTGACACTTGACAGAACATTGGCAATGTTGGTATTAACTACAGTTATACACGATAGGCAGTGAAGTATATCATATGTTACAATTAACAATAGATTCGACAAAAAACTTTTTGAGTGGCAATATGTTCATAAAATTTGTCTACTACATTATATATAATTTCTATTAGTCTATGATTCAAGTCGTTTTTACTAAGAATAGGTATGAGATAAAACTATTTAAAGAGTTCAATGTAAAAATTAACATAAACTGTTTCATATGTTTTTGTTTACCTTACTTACATACAAAATTAAGGTAAAATTTTGTTCCTAGAATGGAACTCTGTTCGATTTTCTATACTCTTTATTTAGTCATGTTTAGTGACAAGTATTAGTGTAGGCAATACCCAAGATTGTTTTAATATTGAAATTAAAAATGTATATTAACTACACAGAAATATATCGAGGAAATAGTTCGTCGATTTGGATGGGAAACAAGCGTGTAACGTTTTTCACTTGGCGCTTGACGCCAAAAGTCCGTCCGTCACTTCTTTTTAGCGCGCGAGGTACATAGACTTTTTCTTTCTACCTCAATATATTTATGTGATTGTCTATGTCTAGGTAAATGAAACCATAGATTGAGATCGCTTGTTCAACACTTGCTTAAGTACCAAATTCGCTATATGGAAATTCCAATAGAAACAACACAAACTGCATAACAATATAAATAAGTCTGCCACAAAATTACATGTTTTCTCAACAATGGTTCGCAATGAAAAGATGCCAAATTTTATTTCGAAGTGTCAAGAGCTGTTTTGGCAATTGTGGTGCCATGGCCAAGATTTAGGCCACTTTTAAGTGTAATTAATTTCAATCTATCAAAAGAATTTGAAATGCAATTAACCCTTCGAACAAATATTTTTGGCATTTTACAAAACACACATCCTAAATTGTAACAATCTGTTCATGCTTTTAGTTTCAGCGAGTTTGTGCACCGCATGGGTATAAAAATTACAAACATGTTGCAAACAAGATACCAGTTAAAAAGCCGCATCATTCTTCAGGTTTCTAACTATACACCGTCACCCACTCACGTTTCACGCTAATAATTAAAGAGCACAAGAGAAAGCGATATGTATTTAATTGTAACAACCTCCAGCGATTTTCGAGTGAACACATTATAGTACATTTCACAACTAGGGTGGTAAAATAAAGAAAGACCGGGATCGCAGATGTTTACGGCCCGAGCTGCCAGCGAGGGACGTAAATATGCGATCGAGTGCTTTCATTATTACCTCCCGTGTTGTGTACCTACATTATTTTATGTCTACACTTGGCCAGAAAGCGGTTTTTGGCCAGGTGTGGCATAAAACATATAACATTATTCCAAAAACGTTCAACGATTTCTCTTGGGCGCTTCAGTTATATCCCAATTGCGTTAACTGTGTTTCTCATGCTGAAGTAAAAAATGAGCATCCCCTCCATTCCAAAATCTCCTGAATTATTCAGTGGCGCCAGCAAAAAGGGAGCAAGTCACATATAAACAAGGTTCAAAAGAAGTTCTCATGCTCTTTTGCAGTTAACGTATATGTTGCTTGTTCCCTACGATAAATTATTTCAAGATCCCAATAGACTTGACCACATAGTGGCGGTAAGGTGCCAGAGCCTGATCATACCCGTAGGTCCATTATACTCGTAGGTATCAGTAGTGTGGCGTACAAAGAACTCGATTCCTACCGGCTTGCCTAAAATCAAGCATTTGAGCACCTTACTCTACAGCTCTTAAGGAAAATGTACGCCAAATCTGCACCGGTTTGCCCAATGATATCTTTTACGCCACGCCAGTGATAGGTATGGTAGGTCCATGTTGGGCCTATACATTATGACAGATATGTGATAATCGAGATCCACAGTTAACTAAACAGGGTAAAGCGAAACATTCCTATCCGAACCCTGCCTTATCCGACGAACATCCCAACGTTCCATTCCCTCTCACTCTTGTGGTATTCTTGTTTATGCGAGCGCAGACCACTTAAACCTAACAAATCCTGAAAACAAGAAACACTTATTGTGAAATAGGAAAAGAAAATATAAAATTAAATTAAATCTTTAAAAAATAGCAGATCCATTATGGCAGTGAAATGCTACAATAAGAGAAGAGTGGAAAAAGCTGGACGAGGCATTTGTGTCGCTAAGACACGCCGACACTCGTTAGTGTGATTATAATAGAATTAAAATCAATGTACATATAATGTTGGCAATGAAGGCTATAAATAAACATATAAATAAATTTATATATGTATAGCATGCATAAGGACAAGTAGATATAGGTACAAGGTCTCACTGGTCATATAATGGAGTCCAGGTGGCGTATGCCAATTGGGCCCCAGTCTGCACGGATCTCCTAGTCTTATTTATTCGGTAACATAATTAAAATAGTATTACATAGGGATCTCTCAGGGCGCCCGCACATTACGGCCACTAAACGCAATCACAAGTGACTCAGTTAGGCCACTATACGCCGCCACTTGTGGCCTACGTGGGCCGCGGCGGCCGGCGACTGTAGACGAGTGTGTTTTTTATTTATTTATTTTTTTAAAGCCAGACAAATTTGCAAGCCTTACTGACTGTTGCAAAAATTGGACCAGGTGGGGGCCGTGGCGTTTCCTGGGATCGAACCAGGTCGCTAAGCCCGGACCACATTGAGAGGGCCGGACTAGGTGGGGGCCGAAGCGCCTGGGATCGAACCAGGACGCTAGGCCACGGCCACCTTGAAGTTACGCTGATTGCTAACAGCGAGCAGCGGACCAACGGGAAGGTTGAAGCGGATCAACCTGTCCTTATGTAGTGTGTAAATCGAACTAAGCGCTACAATCAATTCAATCGCAAGTCAGCTACAGAATAAAATAAATCTGTGGGGTCTAGTGAAAAGTGGTACAAGTCACATTTATACCAGTACCTCTAGCACAACTGTGACGCGCGACTCTTTGTCACGCGACAAATGCTACACATCCCTTTCCATTCAATATAGTGCGGCAGTGACAGATGACGCTCTGACGCGCGAGAAACGAAGTCGCGGCCAGTTATGCTAAGGAAGGAACTCTATTGTACGACTTAAGCTCTTTTGCTCCTAGGTTAGTTGTACCCCTTTTCACTACTCTTTAACGAACAAGCTCATACTTGGATGCTCCTGTGTGAAGCGGTGCAGGGAGTGCGGGGCCGGCGGCGGGGGAGTTCAGCAAACGCAGCCGCTCTCGCTGCCCTCCTGCTCGGAGCCCATCGGCGACTGGGTCTGCAGGTCCACGGCTGATGCCGAGTTAAGGAGCACACAAGGTGAGATTCTTTTTTTAATACATTGCCGTAGCCAGTGACGTGGTCAAGTCAAGTAAGCCAAGACCCTGGTGCAATAAAAAAGGTGTCCTATCAAAATCGATTACGTTTTTTGACAAGGAGAAGGTCAGTTTTAGCCAGACTAATTTTCGGATAGGTTTCAGGACCCCCTGTTTGGGACCCTGGTGCAAGGCACCGCAACCACCTAGTTGAACGTGTCCAGCTAAAAGCGCTAAATAATAGTTGAGAATCTCCTAAGCACTATAGCGTTGCAAAAGAGTATGAAATGAGTTTGGCACTATTAACAGTTGTAGACGGAGTGAAGTGCGCTGATATGGTAGAGGTAGGTATGGGTAGAGGTAAGATTTAATATTTTTGGTGACTAAAGTCGGTATCCTCTTAGCCCTCCGATTGTCTGTAGCCCCTTTGCCAAGGGGCTCCAACAAATCTATCAATGACCGTGTGGGGGCCTAGGGCTCTGCTCATACGGATAATATAAAAACTATGATCCAGTAAATGGTCATCCATAGGTACATTACATCACACGTATAGGTCAGAGCGATCTCGCCGAACGTGACAACCAATAATAAAATATAGAAAAAGTTAGGGAAAGGTATAACACATGAGATAGAGTCTTCAGTCCACTTTCACAACTATTTAAGAATAAACACTTTTTTTCCTTCTTTCTTAACTAGTTATTAAAATGGAATAAAAAGTGGCCTTTCATAACTGTCATTCGAAATTTAAGTTAAAGTTAAGTTAAGAAAGAAGAAATATGATTCTGCTTTTACAACTAGTTATGAAACAAAAATCTTAACTCGTGTCGTATCGTCTAACTAAAAATCTAGGTATTCTAAATACCATTACCATACCGTTCCCTGCAGAAAGTAATCATCATCACTACATAGTATAAAACAAAGTCGCTTTCTCTGTCCCTATGTATGCTTAAATCTTTAAAACTACGCAACGGATTTTGATGCGGTTTTTTTTTAATAGATAGAGTGATTGAAGAGGAAGGTTTATATGTATAATACATGCATAATATAATAGAAAGACACCGTGCGAAGCCGGGGCGGGTCGCTAGTTAATAAATAAAACAATATAAAGAAATTATGTTCGTAGGTTTTGTTTACGGTAAAAGAGTTTAAAAAGTTTTTTGTTAAAGTCGTCCGTAACAACACTGCTGTACCTACTTTAAATTGTAATTGCAAAATCAAATGACAAGTCATGTTTAATTCTTCATGTTCTAAATTGCTTATTGGTTAAAATAAAATACTGCGCCGCAACCGCTGCAGTTGTAATATAGGCTTTTACAAATCTAGTTCAAAATGTTTTGCGATCGGGAAAACTTGGAATACGACTGGACCCAATGAGCAAATTAGGGATGTAACGATACATAGTTTTGCCGATACGATACCGATATATTGTAGTAAATATCGGCGATACCGATACCGATATCTTAGCTAAATAATGAAGTATGAACTTCAGATATTTGTATGTCCTTATTATACCTAAAACTTGGCTATATTTAACAGAGAGTCAACCTTGAAAGTGTAAAGTAAAAATATTAGAAAAATATAGATTGTCAACTCAAAATTCAAATTTATTTTTTTAAAAGAACCAAAGATTTAATTAATATAGTAATTGTCATTGCATAATGTAATAGACCAATACATAAAATAAGTCAGTAATTGAAATTACTTTTTGCAGGTTTTTTTTCATATAGCAAATTCTTTTCGCGTTCTTCAGATATCGGTTGTATATTATCGGCGATACCGATATATCGGCGATACCGATATATCGGTATCGGTATCGGTATCGTTACACCCCTAGAGCAAATCAATGGGTGAATCAATTATTTTATTAAATGATTGACATATTTGTATTGATATGAAACTTTAAATGCAACGTCAAATGTCAGAATGAAAACTGAAGCAAATTGAAAGACCAAGATAAATACTAACATTTGCGATAATGATAATATATGATGCCAAAATATTATTCACTATATCTGTACATGTTTTGCAAATTATATCTCTATTATTGTATACCACCGTCATTTATTGGCAAAGAGTAAGCACTGAACTTCTGAAATGTCTGAAAAACACTAACGTATTTAAATACGTTACGGTATATTAAATAGCAATTTACAAGTATCTAGATAATAGGAAAGTAAAATAAAGACAAACAAATTGGGTTTAATGTTTTATTAAAATATGTATAATCAGCGTGAATTATGGGTATTTATTTACATTACACCAAGTTCTCGACAGAACCCGCAGTCATGTACAACTTTGCAGAACTGACCGTTAAGATATGCCTTCTAGAAGATTCAGCTGAGTCAAGGGTACTCCAGCAAGACTGTCAAGAGATTGCCGAGACATTTCGTGAAACAGCATATAAGCAAAGGGGTCGTCTACACTTCTACAGAATACATCACAAGATTTTTAGACCTACTACTGCATTTTTGAGAAAACAAGGCCTGAATATGGCAATACTCACTTACAATGAATATGAATAAACACGCCTGCTGTACGTGACTGCGAATTTATTGTAATGGAAACAAAATGTCGGACGGTAAAAAGCATCATACATTTAGGATTTTCGGTAGCCAGGTACAATGTCAGCATTTTCTTCATTTTCCTAAGTGCGCTATTACAATAAAGTGGAAGGTTATTATTTGTAAACTTTTTTATACTACTAGGGTGGCAAACAAGTGTACGTCACCGTAGTTTATAAAAACGTCTTATAAAAATCTTGCTTGAAAATTTAGCGCATGTTTGCATGAAAGCCTATTTAATATTTCATTTTAGCCGTATTTATTTCATGTTAATTCATTCAATTAATTGGATGTTTATAAGTAGTAAATTTAAGTAAATATTTAGAAAAAAAAATTGTGACAAAAATGGAAGAAAGCACTGACATTTTTAAAACAGCATTTAGCAAATGTCACGATATGAAATATACAAAATTTAGCCCTAAACTCAATTATGCAAAGAACATTTTCAAAAATAAAGAATATATTTAACATAAATTATATTACAAAAAATCTTATTAATATTTCTGATATAACAATGTCAAAACTACTACTAAACATACAATAGGTATTGCTCTCGAATATAATGTAACATTTATCATCATTGGACACCAAGCCTGGAATGACAGTTCAGTATTACAATTATTAAAAAGTCGTTATAAAACATTATTAAAAGCCCAAGAGCGGTGATAATCTCACTAATTATAAAACTTTAGATATAATTTATTAGAATCATAAGATTTTATTCTTAAGCACTAATTAAATAAATAATACTAAGTAATTACAGAGACCGCGGGACCAGCATATCTATAACTATTCAATCGTTATTTAACACATCGAGACCGATATTTCATGAATGTAATATAACAACCGTATGTTTTTACATTGCAATTACCGTTACAAAATTAAACAACCTTCAAGGCTATTTAATTTCTACGTATCAGATATGCATGGAGTTGTAAGAACAGGAACCTTAGCTGCCACGTTAAGTTTAACCCATAATTTTACTGACCAGTGACCATAGACCGTTATAAACTCATAATCACAAAATCACCCTGTTGGAATGCATCGCCAATAATCACAGTACATGTATTGCTTAGTTTGGAACTAGATCAATTTAAACGGTCTACTGCAATAATGATAAACGTCCAAAATTATTTAAATTTTAAGTAAATATGTCATTCGCACATATACAGGATGGGAGGGACTACATATACCAACATACTTTAGCCATGAATTCCTGGTGGTGTGACGAGTAAATAATGTTATATCAACATGGGTCGAATATTGTCATTTTACATTAATAGTCTTATGGAACAAAATAAATCAGTAAATTCAGCCCCTCGTTATAAACATGTCCTTACTGGAGGAAAAGCTATCAAAAAGAAAAAAAAGCTAAAATGGAAACGAAAGGTCATTTTTTTGGCCTCGTAGTCGCTTACCATCAAATACTGCGACGGTTAATTGCTGTTTAGTTAAAGGATTTAAAAAAATTAGCAAAACTATCTAAGTCACATTTATTAGGGCTTGTTACACACTTGGGAGTTTTCATTTAAAAAATAATGAATATCTCTGAAAGTAAGCGTTTTTCGACTATACATCACATAACTTTTTTTACTCGTCACACCACCAGGAATTCATGGGTAAAGTATGTCGGTATAGTCCCTCGCACCCTGTATACGTTGTTTGTCCGAATGGCATATTTACTTTGAACTACAATAATTTTGGACATTTATCGTTATTGCAGTGGACCCTTCATTTGTGTATCAGTGACCTCCAATATTGATTTATTATTGCTTTAGTCATTTAGATCGATTATTATGAGTCAATTGCTTGAGATGTTTTGTAAAAATAATTTAAAGCGAGTGATACTTTGCATCTCTAAAACAGTACCGAAGAATAAACAAAATAAGTTTGCCACGGGCCCAAATCACTATGGATTTGTTATATTTATAAATTCTATTATCTTCTAGCTAAAGTATTTTAACCCGGGACAAAACTCAATAAAATTCATATTATATTTCTGTCATAGCTATTACTTGATTTTTACACTTTTAAATTGAAAATAAAAGAGTATTGTATGAGGTTGCCAGTCCCGCGGCCGAGTGCTATATACAACACAGAGCTCTCGTCTTACTTCCCACACCACATGACGCACCTTTAAAACTAAACCGCATAAGTCCAACAGAATTATTAATTATAATAAAATAACCAAGGACCTTTAAATAGCCGAGCAGAGCCTAGCTAACAGATAACAGATGTAAAGCACCTCTAGTAGGCAGGTCGCTTAGCGCTGGTTGATGTGTGCGTGCAGATCGTAGTAGGCTACTACGCTGATCGATGTGTGAGTGCTGGTCGTAAGTACAAAGCGACCGGCTTACTAGAAGTGCTTCAGTTATCTCTTAGCGAGGCTACGGTTATTTATTTTAATAATAACAAATGTCTGATGAGAAATAAAAATCACAGATTTACAATAGTGTAGGTACTTGCCTGTAGTCAATACAAATTATTGCACGCTAGCTTTTAAAACTTCTTTCCAAATTTTGCAAAAATGTACTTCATGAAAAGTAACTGATTTAATCTGTCTGGAAAGTACCCTGTATTGTAAACTCTTTGGCAGTTGGTAAACTGCTAAAACGATTTGTTTTAAATGTGACTGTCAGTTACCCTAATTCAGCACCAACATAACGCACCCACACGCGCGCATCGCGCGCGCGCGATTTATTACTAATAAACCGAACTCAAAAAAAGACATTTATTTTCAATCTTAAAACGAATTCAAATGGTTTTAACTCAATAGGGATGATGACTGGGTTAAAAATATGTAATTCTATTTAGTCCGTCAGTTAGATTATGGAAAAATATGGGACACGTATTTTTTGGTTTATCAAAATATTAAAAATCGACAAAGTTATAGATCATCAAACTTCTGGAGTGGGGGGCTTGTGACGTCACTCTTGAGTACAATTTGTACTCAAGAGTGACGTCACTCGAAACTTCTAAGCACTCTATCCTCGTCAGTTTTTGTTTGTCAAACAAAACAAAAAATACGTGTACAATATTTTTTCATAATGTAACAGACGGACTAAACAGTTTTTTTTAGTCATCTAGCCTATTGCAGACATTTTGAATTAGGCTGGTTTATTACTTATGGTGCGAATTTAATGGGCGTGTACAGTTAGTCAAGTCATGTAGGGTTATCAACAGTCGAATTCATTTTTCGAAATATCGACAAAACAAATGATAGTTCTGTTCTAGTTAGGGCTACAGATACGATCACGCGACGAAGAGTCTATACGAAAAACATCGAGTAATATTTCATAGTTTATCAAGTAAAAAATAAATTTATAAATCTTTTAGACGAATTATTCCATATTTCTTATTCTGAAATATTTTATTCCTCTTATAACTAACGCGTTTTAGTTTTAACGGTGCATTTTAACTAATAGCCAGATGTACGGCTGCGGTACACTTGCACTTAACAACGACCAAGTATGCTAAGTCTCCTAGGGAACAGATTCGTTATTCGGATATACCATTTGTCAAATATTAACACGTTCACAGTCCCCATATAAGTATAGGACAAACAAAGTCCCAACTGTGCAATCAGTATGGGGAAGTGGCCCCAGGAAACGTGTCCGTCAAGATAGCGTACACCGTAAAGATATTCAGAATCTGCAGCCAATAAATAGTGCCCAAATAGTACCGACGAAATACCTAGGTGAAAAAAATAGTACAGTTAAACTTTCTAAAATATAAGGGTACGCTACCGGGTGTCAAGGTGGCGTACACCGTTTGTATCTCTGGAACGGCTATGTTTTTGGAAACGCTTTATATCTCAAAAAATAGTACCCTAGGGCCCTACAATTTCATTTCTCTATCTAGCTATCGTAGAAGCCGTTTTTTTTTTTTTTTTTTTTTTTTTTGAAACTGACAAACTCGCAGCCCCTCCTGGGCGTAGCGATTGTCGGACCGGGTGGTTGGCCGTGGCGTTCCCTGGGGTCGAACCAGGTCGCTAGCCAGACCACCCTGAGTTGGTCGGACTGGGTGGGAGCCGGGAGTGCCTGGGGTCGAACCAGGTCACTTAGTCCGGTCCACCTCGATGTGATCGGGCTAGGTGGGGCATCACGCCTGGAGTCGAACCAGGTCGTTTGGCCAGGGCCACCTTGACTTTACGCTGATTGCTCAGAGTGAGCAACGGACCAGCGGGAAGGATGACTCGGGTCATCCTGTCCTTATGTGAACTTGTGTATCGAACTAATGGGTAGAAGCCGAGATATACTGAGCTCTTTTTATAAGAAATTCCCGGGTACGCCAGCTTGACGGTGTGAAATTTTGTACACCAATTAAGTCATGGAATATCTCGGCTTCTACGATAGCTAGAGAAATGAAATTTTAGGGCCCTAGGATACTATTTATTGGCTGCATCAGATTCTGAATATCTTTACGGTGTACGCTATCTTGACGGACACCCAGGAAACGGTATTCCCTTGACTTGTCTAAAAATTTTTTGTCTAATTTCAGTTTGTCTAACAACTTTTACTATAATGAATTTTTTGTCTAAAGTCAATATGTATAAATTCATTTTTCATAATTATTGTTTTGTCGAAACTCGTTTTACCTAAATTATCATTTGCATAACTCTTGTTTTGTCGAATATTATTTTATCTAAAACTCACTTTGTCGATTCTTATTTTAACTAATAATTATATAGCCGAATATCATTTTAACTAAATTTTTTTTGTCTAAAAACTCAATACAAAGGTTACATTAAGCAAAAAGTAGGTTAGGTTAGGTTAGAACTGCGTCCCCCAACAAAAACAAACTGCTGTCAGAAAAGTAGGTTAGGTTAGGTTTGAACTGCGTCCCCCAACAAAAACGAACTGCTGTCAGAAAAGTAGGTTAGGTAAGGTTTGAACTGCGTCTAATACTAATAATATTATACAAAACCATAAATAATATTTTTACAGCAGCCCATAAAGCCACTCTGCTTGGGTAAATTATTAGGGCGTAGAACGAAAAGGGGGGACGGGGGGGCGGAGCCCCCCACAAGGGGGGCTCGGGGGGCGAAGCCCCCCGCATTAAAAAAAACTCAAACCATAAGTTCAATTAGGTTAGGTTAGGTTAGGTTAGGGTTCGAACTGCGTCCCCCAACAAAACCGAACTGCTGTCAGAAAAGTAGGTTAGGTTAGGTTTGAACTGCGTCCCCTAACAAAACCGAACTGCTGTCAGAAAAGTAGGTTAGGTTAGGTTTGAACTGCGTCCCCCAACAAAAACGAATTGCGGTCAGAAAAGTAGGTTAGGTTAGGTTAAATGAAACATTATACGAAATAAGTATAGAACAAACAAAATTATGCAAAATGTATGTTAGACAAAAAATAATTATGTTAAACAAACATTATATAAATGTAGATTATACTAACTAAAAATTAGACAAAACAATATTAGACGAAATAAATTTAGGTAAAATAAGGATTATACAAAACGAGTTTCACTCAAATAAAAATTAGGCAAAATGAATAATTATGCAAAACAATATTAGTCAAAATGAAATTAGGCAAAACGAAAATAGGCAAAAAGTTGTTAGGCAAAACAACGTACAACCCCAGGAAACACGTACTCCTGAAAAAAAACTTTATGACCCCACATTGGGGGCACCGGGACAGGGAACGTGTTAAGTTTTCCAAAATGCACACGTTCCTCAAATGTAAAGTCGGCTACAGAGATAGGAACACCCCTTCCATACATATTTGTATCGCAGGGTGTTTCTTCTCTGTAGTGGAGTGTCTTCCCGAAATGATACATTCGCAAATAAACGCATTTCCATCACAAGAGGTATCCCAATAAAAATGCACACTATTGTGCGTAATATTACACATTTGGAAAATTAAATGTTTTTGAAGAGTCTATATTTTCGGACAGTAACAGGAAAGTATCATTTTTTTTAACTGTATTTTATCATTGCATAACAATAGGGATACACACCCGTGCAATTAAAATTTTAATAAAATAATCGTATAATCTGTTCCCTATTTTAAAACTACGTAAAGTCCTAGCGCCACTTGCTTTGAAAGATATGAGATCAACTATACTAAATGTGATGGTTTTAGACCATACTCCATAACAGTCATCTACAATAAAAGAGCGTAAATACAAATTAATCCACAGATAGATTGTTATAAAGGCAAACTTTTTGACCTTTTACGTGCGCCCTTTAAAAGCGCAGAAACGCCATTCCCAATAAGTTCTGAGGATTTTATTAAGGGATATTCCTCCCGGATTACAGTATATTATCTCTTTTAATTTCTTAGGAAATGTAGTCATTATTTCATATAGTAGCGCTAAGACATCACATTTTAGTCCTCAGCTAAAACATCTAGGATCACCTATACAGCACTCCTATCTCATACAAAATGTATTCGCTAACAGGTCACTTCATACATATAAGGACATATTAATAAGAACGCAATGTAAGATAAATTCATTCAGCCGGCTTTGTTAGTTGCGATTTTATATTTAAAAAAAAATGCTAACTTTTAATATGTCCTCAAGTGTACACTTTAGCAAACGTGCTTTTGTGTATTCGAACGCATTCAACGTACAGCAAAATAATTAGGCTTACAAGTGTAGACAGCTAACAGCTCTACTGAAATCACATTAAAACCTAGTATCACCGTGGAGACACAAAAGCACAAGCCGGACCCTTAAGCCTTGGACCTGCACGAACTCCCTCAAAACGTCCCATTCGTTTCGGTCCAAATCGAGGACGAAAGTTGAGAACGTCTAAACTGGCTGACGAGTGACGGTATTCAAAAATAGAACGCTTCTTAGGACACTTATAGGATCGCATAGCGGTGCTTTATCACACTAATCTAGCTTTTAAGGCCAGATGTTAAGGTTGATTTTTCAGTGAAACAATAAAGCTACACATGGTTGTAAAAATACTGGCTGTTTTATTAAAAAAATCGAAGGAAATCAATGTTTTAATTTAAAACTCGAATTATGTTTATTCAAATGTATTTCTTAAAAACCACAAACAACCACCGCTTTCTCAACTACATCAATTTAAACTCTAACTCAAAGTGTTACGCTATAATTACACTATAATCCTTAATTAAATATTCTAACTGCTATAAAAAAGAATTCATTTCGTTCTCTAAAGGTCCGTAGGCGAGCGGGAGCTCCGTTAAAGACAACTCCCCTCCTCCCTAAATAACTACGTGAAAGTCAGACAAACCAGTGCTACTTTTCACAACCACATGCCGCTTCCCTGCTTACTCAAATCTAAACCTTAACTCGAATCATCACGGTCGCTATTCCAACAAACCTACGATCCCAGGAGCGAGCAAGTCGGAAGCCGCCAGCCAGCCGGAGTCCACTAACACGCGCAGCCGCCGTCAGGCTCCTTGTGGTCGCCGGGCGCCTGCCGCAGGATCACCTCTTGCACTGCATCACACGGGATTAAGGAAAATATGGCGACGAGTAGAAGTGTACAGCGGACACACATCACCAAGAAATGTTAGCGAACTGGCTCCGCATAGCTAGCTAGTGATGGGAAATTAGGGAATACTCTATTCGAGTTTACGTTTCAAAATTAAAAACAAGTCAACTGACTAGTCAAGCAGATTTGTCATTGAGAGTTTCCCCAGATTTTGTATATTGCCACACCTCATGCGACGAACGATTTGACAAATCTAGGACCTCCTTTATTATTGCCTGTGGAGTGTACATTTTACATCTTTTCTTAGCCAGCAAGTGCAATTTTCTTCCCGCAAGGCGCAAAATGGCAGTTGCGGTCACGCGTAATGTTCTTTAAATACCGAAGTTACTATATCTTCACATCGCTTCTTGTCAGGCACTGAATTTTCGTAGAATAAAAATGTGTATGAGAGTAATCGTAACATTTGCTGGTGATGTTTGTCTTATAAAATAACAGCGCAGTTCCGAAAGGCACTAAGTTACATAATAAAGGGCGAGAGAACAAAATGTCACAGACAAGATAAACTTTAAAATTTTACGTGACCTTGGGTTCAGTTCATATGAAAAGCAGAAATTAACAAGCCAGATTTGACTTATCTGATTAAGTGACCAATTTACACGATTACATACTTAGTGGCCTTTTGAACAGCATGAAACTGAAAGGTTTCTACACAAGAATAAGCTACATAGAGAAATCAAAGATTCGGTATTAAGGTATTGTTTTTTTAGTACAAAACTAGCTGTCGATAGACGTATATTAGATGAAAAGTGTATGGCACGAGTCAGTTGTGTGAGAAGGACGCCCTTATAGAGACATATTGTCATCCTTGTCACCCACCTATAGTGAAATTTAACATATAACTACGTAAAAGCAAAACATACGGTCTCACTAAAAACCACAACGAAAATATTAGCCATAATTTGTGTTAATATTTGAAACAGAACATTGTAATAAAGTAATAAACATTGCTTCTTATTTATGTGAATAAAACCATAATAAATTAATATGTACTATTTTAATAATTTTTTTTTTTGAAATATGTGCAAAATGTTACTTGGGTTAAAGAATAAATTTACTTTTATATTAAGTAATTGAAAATATAAAAAGCATCGTTTACCACAAACAATATACATTTTGAATACATATACTTGTATGAAGCCAATATAAGCGTAAATAAGTCAAATTAGTTGTGTATTGCTGAAAATCATTTTTGTTCCCAATGTGTTCATATAACAAAGTTTGCAGAACGAATGCTTCGTCTACTAGTTTAAAATACGACTAGCTGAAAACCCGGCTACGCCCGGGTAAAATGTAAAAAATTACAAACCCCATTTAACCCTTTCACCTCGTCAGAAATAGCATTACCAAGAATCTCTTCAGTTAGGTACATTTTGTTATTTATCTTTCGAAGCCTTTTATTTTTAACCGACATCTAAGAAATGTGGGTTCTATATGTAGTTATGTTTTGTTGAAATTCAGGGAACTTCACAAACATTTAATATATTAGGTATGTAATTTACATATCAAGGTTTACTTTCAAATATCTGAAATAATAGATTCCTATTCAAAATTTTACCCCTTTTGGAGCCAAATCCCATTTTTTTAGTCTAATTATTAATGTCCCACTGAAGGGTAAATCTATCCCGCTTGCAATGCTTCTGGTCAAAAGGACCACCCAGACCAGCCGTTAAAAAATACGTCTAGGTTCTAGGTTGTCCTGCCATTTTCACCGTGGCATGCTACGTCCTCGCCACCCAGCCTGTACCTCGGGCTCACCCCACCCCAACATGGTCTAAATTTTTAATTTAAGCCCTCGACCTTGAGTTACAAAATATGACAGCCGTCCCGGTTCCGAGCTAACTTTGGACAGCCGTTAAGAAATGCATTCAGGTCGTCTCACCATCTTCGCCGCGGCCTGTTCTAGCGTCGTCGGACTGGCCATATAGTTAAGTTGGTGTTTTCCAGTTTTCCTAGCCGCCGCGGAGCCCCCACGGGCCTGGCCGCCGGCTTGTGGTTGTTGTTATTGGGCCCCGTTCTCGTGGGAAGTCAGGGAGTCCAGTCCGGTCCTGTCCATTCAACATGTCGCACCTACTTCGAAGCCAGTTTAGCCCGCCTATTTCGATACATACTACAGACGTGGCCGGCCTAGTCTTACTTCAACCTAAGGGGTTAGCATCTACATCATCAATGCAGATTGCCGTGCGCAGCGTGGTGTTCCGAACTCTGTCGGTTTTTTTTTCACTCCCAGCTTACTACGTTGGGTTTGATTGCTGCGTGCGTGATTTGACAAACCTTGAATTTTGTTTTATTAATTTTACCATGTTCTTCAAAAAAATTTCGAAAACCTTATTTCAACGTTCCTATTCCTACCTCAAACATGAAAAAAAAACCGGTCAAGTGCGAGTCGGACTTGCGCACCGAGGGTACAAACTCGTAAGTAGATGCGTGAATAACTTAAGAAAAACTGTATGGCGGTTAGTTTAGTAGGAGCAAATAAGTATTTGTTATGATTTATTCTAAATTTCTAAAAAAATATCACTTAATACAATAGCACAACTTGAAATTTTCAACCTCCCATTTCGGCCCCCTAAAAAAAGTGAAAAAGGTATTAGAATTTTTTTACGCCCAGTAGCTCAGGTTAGCGACTTTTAAAACTATTCCAATTTTCTAATCGATTGCATCAATAGTTTAGGATATCTGACTGTGAGAGACGGACAGACAGACAGAGCCGCACCATAAGGGTTTCTTTTTTACCATTATGATACGGAACCCTAAAAACATTGAGACCTGCATCCTCAAGTTTATCTGTATTATGGTCGAATATTTCAAACGCCTGGTTAATTTTGTGTTTTCACCTAAATCATAAACATTTATTTTCACTTTTCTGTCTTTGTACTAAAAACGGGTATAATTTAATGTGTTTTTTTAAGTCAGAATAAATTTAAGAAAACTTAAAAAGCTACCTACAGAGTTTCGCCCCTAACTTACAACTTCACCTTCAGAGGGATTAAAAAAAATGTGCCTATTCCTTTTCTTTCGTTTAGAAATTTATCTGACACCTTCGCCCACGTTTGTTACTTTTTCTTGGGTTATGTTTCAATAATATTGTACAATATTATTGCCAATATTATTACATTATTTTTCAATTGTGTCAGTAAATTATTAATTATATTCCCGTTTAAAGATTGTTTTCTTTGAAAAAAAATTATGGAAACGTATGATTTTTCTAGTTAAAATAAATAACGGTTTTCTTACCCATGCCAAGTTTGTACAGCCGCGCCCGCAGTTATAGTCGCATGCTACGTGCCCCTGCACTAAACTGTGACAATTTCCGAACGAACTCGAATTGACGCAAGCAAACATGGCCGACTGTTTTTGGTATTATTCGAATTATTTTACATCTTTATACGCGTATTTCTCCAATATACGAATTTTGCGGATATAAGTTATCGATTCGAAAGTATTATTTTTTTACACTCTATTTTTTAAGACGCTTTTCGTTCAGGTCTACCGTAGGGCCCGGCTAAATTATTAATATAGACTAGCTGTGAACCCGGCTTCGCCCGGGCAAAATGTAAAGAACCACAAACCCCCATTTAATTCCTTAGAAATTATATTTTATTTTTAACAGACATTACAAAAATGAGGATGTTGAACTGACGGCTGAGTTCCAAACATTAAAATAATGTTGAAGTCGTTTTTGGTTTAAACTATCCAAAACCTTATTTAAGGACTTTCATTACAAAATTCCAACCGTCACTACTTTGAAAAAAACTTGTATTTCAAAACGTCGTAGAGGAAAACGTCAAAAGTTCTTCATTCGTCAGAACTTCATATACACTTACTGCGTTTTTACCTGGAGTCAGTATCAGATACGTGTTTATTTTTAAAGTAATGACGCAATGCTATTTGGGTAATCCACATTAAAATCGAATTTAGAAAGGTAAATAAAATCACTTTTTATCTAAAATCCAAAGTATGATTTTTTCACATTTCTATCTTCAAAAATATAGTATATAAAACTTTAATTTTTCAAACATCTAAAATAGTAGAGTCCCGTTTAAAAACCGAATTTAATTTATGTTGTTAGACTATATTTCCCATCAGTGAGCACAACTCTCCCCTTGAATTAGAATCGCCCGGTTCAGAGGCGGCGTTAGACGTAGGCGACGTGGGCCACCGTTATCTAGCCAAATGTGACAGCCTATATCAAAAAGATGAAAGTCTGAAAAATCGTGTGACGTACTTTATGGATGACCCCATAGTCAGTTTAGCCGACCTATGTGGATGCATATGGCAAATGTGGCCGGCCCGGTATTATACAGTCCGACTTCACGCGGTTTAAGCACCTGCATCGGCAACGCAGTTTTGGCACCTGCATCAGCAACGTGGTTTTTTATGCGCAATGTGGTGTTCCAGACCTGATCAAATCGTGTCACTCCCTTTTCAATTTAGTAATCAATTCTGTAGCTATATTATATTCTGCAGCCATATTATCGGGATTTGGCGAATATTCGTGTTGACGTCTTGTTCTTTTTGTATGTCAGGGAAAGAGAGGACAGTACAAATTTTCGCCGAATCGCCGATAATGTGGCCGTAGCATGCTAAATCCACTTCGTACCTACCCTCCTGTTGCGTTAACGTAACGTTACTGCAGGGAGATTCAAAACTGTTATTTACTGCATTCGACAGGACACTTTTTCAACAGATTCCCCATTATAAGTTATCCCTCCATATTAAGGGGATAAAATTACCTGCCATCCACTATTTCTCCCCCCCCCCCCGTAGAAAAGAAATTTACGAAAGTATTTGTATATTTGAACATTCCCACCTCCAAAATGAAGAAAAAAAAAACATTCAGGCTTGCATTCTCAATATTCTATGTCGAAAATTATCGTGAATAGATTAAAAATGTTCGAAAATTGGTATAATTTTGTTTCCTAAGTCAGAATAAACTTAAAAAGCCCCCATACCTTCAGAAGGATTTATAAAAGTGCCTATTCCTTTTTTTTGCTTTTTTTAGCTTACAATTTCAACTGTCATTTTCATTGAGCAATGAGACAATAATATTGTGCAGTTTTCACTTGTTTAGTAATTTATTACGTTTTAAAAATAGCACGATGCATGTAAATATTGTTTTTTTTTGTTGAAATAATATTATACGCACGATTTTCTAATGTAAAAAACGTTTCTTACTCATGTCGTCACCTCGTCAGTTTAGTTTACTCCGTTCTCGCCGAGTGTGTACAAATTCAATTAAAAGCACACATTACGCGCGCTTCGCTAAGCTATGGCAGTTTCCGAACGCAGCAAAGAAACATGGCCGACTGTTTTTGGTATTATTCGAATTATTTTACATCTTTATACGCTTATTTCTCCGTTATACGAATTTTGCGAATATAAGTTGTCGATTCGAAAGTGTTATTTTTTTACGCTATAATTTTTGAGGCGCTTTTCGTTCAGGTCTACCGTAGGCCCCGGCTAAATTATTAATATAGATAAGCTAATGCGGCGTCTCGAAATAACTTATTAATTACGTAATTCAAGTAGTGTTTGTATTTCAACCCGCCCGTTCCTTTCTCATCGTTGTATACATACAACTTTGATTGCTAACTCTTGAATTAAATTAGTTTTTCATTTAATTCAAGAGTTAGTCTTACTATACGTGTTTTTTTTTATTTCCGTTAAATTTGACACGTTGCTTCGTACTACAACAGATACTACCTGGAATATTGCATTTTGTTAAATTTGAAAAAAAAATACTTTTTATACAAAATAAATGAATACTGAGTTGATGACCATTTTAAAAGAGTTTTGACTTTTGATTTAGTCAAAAGTTAATGTCAACTATGACGTCTGTGACAGTCCGGTAAAATAATGCCAAGTTAATAATGTTTGAATGCGTTATCGGAGTCCAGTGAGAAAGTGCCAAGTCTTTTAAGGTCTTCGAAAACGTGCAAATGAACCAACGGTAAGAAAATTAAACTTCTAAAGCCGCTAAGCAGTTGTAACAATTTTCAAAACAAATAAACGTCAGACGGCAAGTATGTCAGAAAATGACAACCGGATACCATACACTTTTTAATCGTTTCAGCACTAATAGTCCACCAAACGAAGTAAACTCAGAGGAAAAAACTCGTGTATAAGCGAATTTTGGCATAGTTGTAAGGAATGGGGTTTTAAACGACATACTAAAAGTACTGATGGGTGGGGGTGAAGCTAACTGGGGGAGGGGGGTGTAAAGGTCCCTTTTTTTAGTTTTTTACAAAAAACTCGTAAACTGTGGCCTATAGCTAAAAATAGTCTGAAACACAAATAATGTACGTAAAATTCTCTACAAAAAAGATGAAAACATTTTTTCTCTGGGATCAATACTTCATGAGATATAGAGGGAAGTAGATGACCAATAAAGAAAACAACACATTTGTTTAAGTACGGCACGTATATTCCTAAAGATAAAATCCCTAATTATTGTCTAAATCTAAAATATTATCATAATCATCGTCGTCAGCGGTTACTTCGATAGGAGCTCCGTTAGTGCATGAGCCGGAGCATACACCGCAGACATTGGAGCAGGGAATTCCAGCTTTCCGGCAGCCACATCGCATCCCACATCCCGTCTTACACCGGCAGAATATGGTTTTGAGAATTGAGTCAGGTGCCACTGGGTCGTCGGTTGTCACTGGCCTTAGGATGCCATCGTCTCCTATCAAGTTGACATCCTCCCCAATAACAACAGTTAGATGTAAGGCAGCCATCTCCAACCCGCACCTGACAATAATGCCATCAGCATATCCTGTAGCAATGGTTGTTCCAATCCCTGCTGCTGTCATCTTCTCGGCAAGGAACTGAATTAGCCTTGTTTTATTGTTTTCGTTAGCGAAGAAATGCTCCTGCGGAATGGTGATGATTGTTTTTTCATTAAAATGAATGTCGACCGAAGTTTTTGTCAGACCTCGTCGCTTCTGCTCTGTTCGTTTAGTACTGTCGACATCACCATAACCATCAAAAATCACTTTACAATTTGGGCCGTAGTGTTTCTGTACATAAGTAATATATTGATGGCAAATCGAAGAAAAGCTGGAGGACGGTTTCCATTTCATACGGTGCAGTAGAAAACCACCATCTACTACTTTGAAGCTTTTTACCGTGGTTTTATCACTTGCCAGTATGAGCAGTAGCATTAAAATCAATGACGAGACAGTTACTATTAACCCTTTGACAATTTTCCAAAGAACTGTCATAGCAAAAAAGAACGAAGAAGATGTTGCAGACCTTTTGACCTATGAACTAACTCCATTCCTCATGGTTCTGTTCTTCGAGGGTGGAATACGAAAGGGGAAGAAGTCTTCACTCTACGATGTATTGCCAGCAGAGAACAACGTTGGTCTTGATCTACATCAAAGCTTCAAAGTAGTAGATGGTGGTTTTCTACTGCACCGTATGAAATGGAAACCGTCCTCCAGCGTTTCTTCGATTTGCCATCAATATATTACTTATGTACAGAAACACTACGGCCCAAATTGTAAAGTGATTTTTGATGGTTATGGTGATGTCGACAGTACTAAACGAACAGAGCAGAAGCGACGAGGTCTGACAAAAACTTCGGTCGACATTCATTTTAATGAAAAAACAATCATCACCATTCCGCAGGAGCATTTCTTCGCTAACGAAAACAATAAAACAAGGCTAATTCAGTTCCTTGCCGAGAAGATGACAGCAGCAGGGATTGGAACAACCATTGCTACAGGATATGCTGATGGCATTATTGTCAGGTGCGGGTTGGAGATGGCTGCCTTACATCTAACTGTTGTTATTGGGGAGGATGTCAACTTGATAGGAGACGATGGCATCCTAAGGCCAGTGACAACCGACGACCCAGTGGCACCTGACTCAATTCTCAAAACCATATTCTGCCGGTGTAAGACGGGATGTGGGATGCGATGTGGCTGCCGGAAAGCTGGAATTCCCTGCTCCAATGTCTGCGGTGTATGCTCCGGCTCATGCACTAACGGAGCTCCTATCGAAGTAACCGCTGACGACGATGATTATGATAATATTTTATATTTAGACAATAATTAGGGATTTTATCTTTAGGAATATACGTGCCGTACTTAAACAAATGTGTTGTTTTCTTTATTGGTCATCTACTTCCCTCTATATCTCATGAAGTATTGATCCCAGAGAAAAAATGTTTTCATCGTTTTTGTAGAGAATTTTACGTACATTATTTGTGTTTCAGACTATTTTTAGCTATAGGCCACAGTTTACGAGTTTTTTGTAAAAAACTAAAAAAAGGGACCTTTACACCCCCCTCCCCCAGTTAGCTTCACCTCCACCCATCAGTACTTTTAGTATGTCGTTTAAAACCCCATTCCTTACAACTATGCCAAAATTCGCTTATACACGAGTTTTTTCCCTTGATAGGCAAATTTTGGTCTTCGTTCGGTGGGCTATAAGGTCTCTCTCGATAATGCAGGGAAAATGACGTCACACTTCCGGTTCACACTAATTGACGATTTTTTCCAAAATGAATGGAGAAAAAAATCCAAAAATATTTTTTTTGAGCATAAAATACAGTTTTACCCAAATGGTTTTCGAATTAAGATCTTTTGAAAATATGAAATGTTGTCAATTATGAATATTTTGAAAACGGTATGAGTTACAACATTAGTACCTTAATTAGATCTGAAGGATGTGCCCTCAAAGTTAACGGAAATCATTAAAAACACGGTGTAAAGAATACCAGAAAAAGCATGTGTCTTGAGATTAAAGCACACGCCCCCGAATAATTAGGTTTATTTTCGGTTCAGCGCGTTGCGTGAAACCGCAGTTAGTTTAATTATGCAACAAGCATATTTTTTATTTTTATATTGTGCACATACATCCGTTTATAACAATACACAAATAATTCAGGCTCGATAACAATTGAATCAGCAATCAACCAATAGCATTTGGCATGTACCTATTTTTTTTTATCATATTGACATGAAACACGATGTTTCTTTATATGAATACTAGCTGTCCCGGCGATCAGGCGGACGGTCGTTCCGCCTCAGAATGTTTGATTTATTAATTCTGTTATTCGGGGCAGAGATAAACCCAAAAAATCAAAGATCATAAAAATCGTCCCACCCGTTCTCGAGTTATAAATGATGTAACTAACCCGACTTCGTGATGTATGTAGATAAAGGAAATTGACATTTGTGATTTTCCCCCCAAATTAAACAAGAACAAACGTATTGGTTTTATTCATACGCTTATTTATATTGCTTTTAATTCTACGTAAAGCTCGCTCATTTGTATTATTACTGATTCAAATATTACGTTAAAATAAGAATGATAAATAATATTAGCGCACAGAAGAGAGAGTTTTATTATCAGCACCTTTTTTGACATATTGGTCAAATTTCTGTCAAAATGAAAGTGTCAATATCAGGTTTAAGAGTCAATAACTGAGCAGTTTAGGAAAACAACGAAAGCATAATTCTATTTAGGCGACGTTATATCTAATTATCTAAAACCAATGAAAGTGTCTTTCATGCACTAGTACTATTTATCAACTTATTAGGTAAAGGCCGAAGATATGATCCAAGCGACATAAACATTAGTATTAGTAACGTTACTTACAACACTGATGTTAGACGTAACCATCACCAACACACAACACTGTACCGGTCCGAGGGCGTGTGAAATTAGCTACAAATCCCTGCTGTCGGCAAATGACGACAGCAATTGGTGGGATGTTTATATAGTTTTTATAATACAAATATTGTTTAATATTTGTGTAAGTCTATTGTCTATTACTCTGAGAAAAAAGTAATAGGTAAGTATGAAACTTTTGGTAGCAAAATAGTCCAAGTTAGTTGTTGACAACGTTAATTTTTTGCAGAAACAGTTTTGGAATCTTGTTGTCATATTTTTATTTATTTTTCGATAGTCATAATTTTTACAAAAAAATATTTCAAAGATTGTTTTTTTTTTCATTGTGTTTAATCAGTTTATCAATAATTTATGAACTTATTATGATTCTAATTGTCTAATATTACATTGGCATCAAAAGTAACACCTGTAGCTAATTTCACACTAAAATGTAAACGGTAAAACACAATGACGTCACAATTGTTCCTGTCACTCCGCCAATCCCCGCCTAGCGTGTTAAACGATATATAAGTGTTCTAGCGGACACGCATATACATACGTATGTATAAACCGTATATAGTGGTAACTCTGTGCAAAAAGAGCGTGGTCAATATATGTAGTTCGATTCTTAGGACAACTCTTTACGATATAAAAATGCGATTTTGACTTTTTTTTTAAATTTTACGACTAATTAATAATTAATTATTTACGGGTAATTTGTGTGTGTAAAGTCTTTTTAAATTACAATTTACTTTATCCATTAATGTATTAAGTTATCTAATTAACCTTACCTGTAACTGTAAGACAAAAAAAACAATTATTAAAACTCAGTGAATATTGTTGGGCTACGCTTATTAAATAAAAAATACTTAAAAATAGTCAGGTTTCTTCTCCAGACATTGACAATGGTCATAATCGCATTATTAAAAAGTAAAGAGTAATAATTTCATATCGGACCGCTCATTGGAACAAGATTAAATTGAAAATTGAAAATGAATTCAAAAATATGCTTAAAATTGCGAAACTTCTAGTGGTGAAAACCCTAACACTTCCATATTCGACATCATAAATCAGACCTATTTTTAATTCTACAAGTCGAATTGAATCAATACATAATTATTATTTCAACGTTTAATCGTGTTCTTCCCAAGCGGATCCAAAAATGGCCAATCATCGCTGTCAACGAGATGGTGGGTAGTGAGATTACATAGAGCTCGTCACAGTCGGAGTTGTAAGTATAGTATTTTTTATTTATATTTGTACGATCCACTGAAAGGAAATAAAGCGATTGTTTGTAAACCTCAAAAACACCAAGATGATATTATTTTAAAAAGTCTTTACAACCACCTTTAAAGTTCAATTGATTATCAACTCTATCTCCATGAACCATAGTTTACAACTGCATTATAGTATTTTATGCAACAGTTGTATAGTGCGAATCTTGCCAGGTGAATTTTTCGCTTCGAGCCCTAATCTTTCAAACAAAGGCCATTGTATCCATTATGGTAGCTTTCCTATAATAGATACAATAGATATAATAGATATTGTAACTAGCTTGTAGAGCCTGGCGCTAGGCCATTGTATTCTATTCTAGCATTGTTATTTATTCTACTATTGTTATCTATTATAGCAAAGCTACCATAATGGATACAATGGCCTTTGTTTGAAAGATTAGGGCTCGAAGCGAAAAATTCACCTGGCAAGATTCGCACTATATAAGTAGGCTCAAAAAATGCGAATTGCGCGAATGCGATACGAGCCGCCTTGGCGGCGAGTATCGCAAATAGAGGCGCAATGAGCGTTTTTTGACTTAATTATACAACGTTGCATACAATACTTTTTCTACGACTAGGTTTTAAAATATAAAATACAACACTAAACATAGCACGCAAACAAGGCAAATATGACATATTGACTGACAGTATGTGTCTATGGTAAACTTTTTTTTAAGTTCGCTAGTGACACGCAGTGAATATATTAATTTTTTTTTATGTTGGCATCAATTAATTTAGTTCGGAAAGTTTTATTTTTCTTAAAAACCATAGGAATTTAATTGTTTGTTAAGTTGGTAGTTGTGCATTTTTATCGTAAAGTTAGAATTGAGCGCTTAATCCTTAACCTAAGTTTAACCTAGATTTAGAAGTCTGTGGCTGCTAGCAGTATCGTAATGTGACCATAACGACACTAGTGCTGTTATGGGGAATAGAGTATAGACTTCTCTGAACTCATATTATGTATGTTCCTATATTAGTGTTCGTGACCAAGTAAAAGACAGATTAAAGTACAGGAGTAGAAAAATAGAATAATGGCGTTCCAGCTGCCTTCGCTTTGTTCGGATCTCAAGTAGTCAGGTAAATGCCAGGGGTGTGAAGTGCATAATAAGTCTAAAGTCACATTTCTATTAAAAAAAATTTAACTCTTGGCAAAGGCCTTAGAGTTGATAATCCACTAAAATGACAATGCACGAAGTCTTTATCTGTGAAGCACGCTTCTCTTTTATGACGGACGATAATGAGGTACAAAACCACACAACAGTATTGTTTCCTTTAAGTGGATCGTACAAATATAAATAAAAAATACTATAGTAAACGTGTATCTTCGATCATGATGCACGTTTTGACCGAAAACGGGTGCTTCCTCATAAATAAGGTACCTAACCCTAAATCAAAAATTGCCAAAGTAATGTCCAAACTGTTTTTTTTTTAATTGCTTATTTACGAGGAAATAGTAGTTTTCAGCAAAAACGCCTCTTGAGGATAAACGCCTGCTTACTATAACAGCTCCATAAAATCAGACTGTAACTGCAACGCAATCTCATGATATCTCGATGGTACCAAGAACATGATCTCAATGTCATAATGGTTCAGCATGATTGTGTAGACAAGTGTATTTGTGGAAAAGGATACTGTCTTCGGGAGGCTTGCTCTCCGCCGAGTCCATGCCGGGCAGGGCCGCTGCCACCCGCCGGAATAACTGGAAATACAATAAGGAAACTAAATATAAAAGTATAAACCTCAAGGTTCCTTCTTAAGATAAGATGAATCACGTTGAATTTCACCCTCCTAGACCTCCACCCACCAGAGACCTGCCGACCTGTTGGACACACGACAGGTCTGTCTTGCCCAAGAGCGTACGTGTTTCACTTTGTAGCTTTAGCACTAGTTCCGATGATCGTCACTTTGAGCTCCTTCGTATCCCCGTCTCTGCCCTCACTAGAGACCTGCCGTTAGACCGACAGGTCTGTCTTGTGCAAGAGCGTACCTGTTTCACGTTGTAGCCGGCTTTAGCACTAGTCTCGATGACATCATGTTGAGCTCCTTCGTATCCGTCTCTGCCCTCACTAGAGACCTCCGTTGGTCCAACAGGTCTGTCTTGTGCAAGAGCGTACCTGTTTCACGTTGTAGCCGGCCTTAGCACTAGTCTCGATGAACATCACGTTGAGCTCCTTCGCCTTCCTATCGCCGTCCTCGGTGGAGACCTGCCGCTTGTCCGACAGGTCTGTCTTGTTGCCAACCAGCATTATGATGACGTCAGAGCCGCGCTCCGTGCGGACATCGTCGATCCATTTCGAGGTCTGGTGGAAAGAATTTGCATCTGGGGAAGAAATAACAATGTTGCGTAAGTATTTATTAGAAACGAAAGAGATGTATCAACACGTCATCAGCCTAAATATGTCCCATTGCTGGGTACAGGCCTACTCTCATGACGAGAGTGAATGGGCTGTAGTCTCCACGCTAGCCCACTGCGGATTGGGGACTTCATATACACCTTTTGAATTTCTTCGCGGATGTATGCAGGTCTCCTCAAGATGTTTTTCCTTCACCAAAAAGGTAATGGTAAATATCTAATAATATCTTGTACTCAAGTTCTAAAAAACTCATTAGTACGAGCCAGGATGCACAACGAAGGTGCAGGCAACTGGTGCCGCCAATCCACATCTTGTAATTTTTCTCCCTACAAAAGCTGTATCGCGCGGCTTGTATGTGTGCGCGCCGCGAACGAACGCACTACAAGCAATGTTTTACGAATGCGTAAGAATGCTCCAGTACCCGTCCGTCTGCGCCTCGCCCTTGAATTCGTATCGCGCGCTCCTAAATGGCCGATATTTAGCTACTTGTCTGTCTACCCAGTAGTAGGACGCAAAATAGGCAACGTGTTTACTATGTTTCTCATTATCTTAAGTAATAACTCAAGACTGTATGCAGTGTTTTTACAATAATAAAATAGGTAAGTCGTAAATTGTATCGGGATCGGTAGCTTACGGCCAATCACTTTATCGCCTTATCTGAGCGCTATAAAAGTATTAGCAGTTAGGTCGTAAACAAACGAATAATATTCGCAAATATATAGTAAAGCGGGTGAAATGAAATGCTGAAAATATACGAGATTGAATCCGTATAAATTGTTTTTTTTTATTTTATTTTGGTAACCGAAAACAGTATTATTATTAAATGGGCTTGCTGTTGGCTGCAATCATACCTGTTGGTGAAGCCCGAAATGGAGTTAGCAGACACAAAAGATCAACACAGGTCTTAAAGTAACCGGGTTGCAATTAATATTAAATTCGCAGTCGCTTAGCAAAAGTAGTGCCTTGAACCCATCACGCATAATCATTTATTTAATATAGGCCAGGGGTTCCCAATCTTTTTAAGTCCGTTGCGCACTTACAAGTTTAGTACTTCGTCAGGGCGCCCTAACCTAGTACGCTCAAAATAGGTATTGTTGCACTCGCGAATATTTGTGGTTTTAGATAATGATAGAGGATCGACTCACGGCGCCCCCTTTGGGAACCCTGATATAGGCGAATAAGACGTCAAGTTACGGAAAACTAGGCCGCTATATATGGTTACAACCACAGAAATATGTCGAGATAAAAGGAAATAGTTCGTCGATTTGTATGGGAACCAAGCGTGTAACGTTTATCGCTTGGCGTTTAACGCCAAGTGTAATTTATTAATGGAAAACAAAAAAAAATCCATTTCATTTCGTGGTATTTGAACAATTAATTATACCATTATTATCAGGTCTTCAAATCTGAAAATTATATTGATGGCAACTGAAGTTAACGGCGTGCAAAGTAGGTCGCCTCCACTTATTTTTAGCACGTGAGGAACACACTTTTTCCTTCTACTTCGATATATTTCTGTGCTTGAACCCCTCACGCATAATTATTTTGCTATTATAAGCAGATAAGACGTCGAGTTACGGAGAACTAGGCCGCTATACATATGGTCACACAACTTTTTAAAGTCGGTTACGTATTATTATTCATTACTAAACAAAAGACACACCACGCTATGTTCATTAGTTCAATAAGCTTTATTGGGACATTCGCCCGTCCCTAATAGACCGAGTTGGCACAAATATTTGCCCACGGGCGACCAAGGACGCACCAGAACCAATATTGGACGCCAACATCCCCATTACGCGCCTAGATTGACGGAGACGTCTAAGGTCAACAGGTCGTCTAGAATTCACCTGTATTTCACGGAGCCCAGGTATATTTCAGGTTAAGTATTCATGGACTAGTCAATGTAAAATGTAGGTCAACCTTCGTCAGGTTTTAGTGCTTATATTTTAACACTACAACAACACGACACGTACGTAGACAGACGCGTGATAACACCACCACCACACAGACGTGTGAGTGCGATCCATACTGGAGCATTCTTAAACCGTTTCTTGTAGTGCGTACGTACACGACGCGCACACATTGAAGCGCGCGATGTAGGTACATTTTGTGTTAAGAAAATATACTGCTATTATAATGTGACAACTTTAAATACACAATTTCAAACAGATTCAGGCAGCCTGTAATATGTAGTAAAGTACAGTCAGCAGGAGCCTAAGGGCTCATATCGCTTTACGAAAGCTGTGCTATTTGACTCTGTTTCAATTCTATCTTGTTGTATTAGACTTTAAATAGATATGTATTAAGATATCAAGGCTATTGGTTGTCCATGAACATTAAACATCCGAATTAACATTATAAATGCAAAAGTAATTGTATCTGTCTGTATGTTACCTTTAACGCTTAAAACGCTGAACTAATTTAGATGAAATTTAGTATGGAAATAGTTTGAGACCCTACGAGGGACCAGGCCCGCGCCGACCCCCGGCAGCGCCTGAGTGCCAACCTATGAAGCAACCTCTTTATTGTAGTCATGTTTCGAATTCCGGCGCCCCTATTGCCTTGGCGCCTGTGTTCGTTGCACACTTCGCACACAGGGGCGGCGCGACCCTGCGAGGGACATAGAATAGGTTAGCAATAAGACCGGCCGCACATTGGGTGACTAAACTGGACCACAAGTGGCACAGAGCGGCCGCATGGGAACGCTACTCACGTGTCGTACGCGCGATCAAGTGTTTAGCAACCGATAACAAAGTCATAAACATTCAAATAATATTCTTATAACCTCATTATCTAGATTCAGCTCTCATTAATACGTAGTAGGTTAGGCAACCTTCGACAAGCGAGGCCATTGACACACTTTCAGCTTCAGAACTCATGCAACCAATAGCTGAAACCGCTTCCTAGTCGTGTTCATTGCATTATAAAATAAAATGAAAAATATTAAGTAACGTGGAAAAGGTCATTTGTGTTCACTTTCACGCTCACTTATTTCCTTTTTTGACCGAGTCAGTGCGAAGCGTCTCCGTTTTAGATTGGCCAAATTTTTTTTCGTGTGTCTCTCTACAGCTCGTATTTCTAAAAGGATTCTCGTGAAATTTTGTGAGCAGTTTCAATACTTTTTTGAGGATTACATTTTTTTACATTTCGGTTCGTAATTTTTTTAGGGGTTGAAAATCTCGCGAGCAGCCTACAGCTCAGTCTACGGCTCTTGTCTCGCTGCCGGAGAGTAAGCGAGTAAAATTTGGTGAGTAGCATTACATTGCGGATCTGAAAAGGGCGATCAATCACAATGTACCCCATCGACCCGCAATGAACTGCTACTCGCCCAATTTTACTCGCTTACTCACCGGCGGTCCGACAAGTGTCTACAGCGCAGAACCACTATTTAGTAACCGACACCAAAAAAGGGAGGTTCTCGGGTCATCGGAATTACCTTTCAATGAAGTTGTATTCCCTAAAAACGCACATTTTGCTTGTAAAATTAAGCCGGACAAAAATGAGTCAAACATTTGTTTTTGTTTTAGATCTAAGAGATTATTAGGTAGATAATGTTCTGTACATAATAAATAGGTAGGTATAATCACGCAAAATAGGCTCATATCAGACGTGATGTTGCGAAAAACTGGCCCGTGTAAACGTAAAAGTATAATTTTGCCAAAAAAATTAAACCGATGAAAATAGTTTCTAAAAATCGTTAAAACGTTCAGTCACCTTTTATAAAGTCTTACGTATCGACGTAACATGATCAATACTGCAAGCACATTCAAACTATCGACGCAAAACTCTTGCATCAAAGTTATACGATACGTTTATCGTTTTTAAAATAAAGGCAGAATTACAAGCTTTCTCTTTGGACAAAGTTCCGTAAGCATTTAGGCGGCCGGCAAAAAGTTCCAAAGTTCGACCACTTACAGACCGAAATTTCCCTTTGTAAAAGTTCCCTAATAAAGGTTTTCTGCGAGCGTATTTTTAATCAATTTTTCCTTACAAGTTTTACAAGTCCTACGCGACCGGATTTAGAGCATTACACAGAAATGTTACGTGAGCGAATTTACTTTTTTAATGCTATTGACATGTAAAATTAGGAAGGTGAATATCGGTATAGTTATTACAAAACTTGGCTTTAAGATTGGTAGTGTTTCTTAGCAGCTAATAAGTTTTATTAGGATAACAGCATTACCTACCTAAAAGACAAAAATTAGATGTTTTCATGGAATGCTCCATTTGCAAATTACACTGCCTAGCTAACTACAGGGTTCATTAAGCCGCATTGACACTCTTTATTTGATACGCACGAAGGATATTACAATAGAAAACGATTCAGAAACTCGGAATCCTTTCAGAAAATTGACTGCAGATAGTTAATGCTATCAAAAATAGTCATTCTGATATTGAATATATCAAATTTATAGAATTGTATGTGAAGCTTTAAATGTTAGACATTTGATGCTGACTGTGCTACGAAGCTCGACTTGTCGTTGCCCTCTCACCTATAGCAAAGTATAAAGACAGGCAAGTAGTCAAACTTCGGCCTTTTAGGAGCCCGCGATAGGTATTCAAGGTCGAGATGCTAACAGAGCATTCTTACGCATTCTCTAAGACTTTGCTTGTAGTGCGTTCGTTCACGGTGCGCACACATACAACCGCGCGATATAACTTTTATGCGAAGAAAAATTACTGTTCTCGTACTGCGTCTATAGTTACTCTACGTCGGCCGTAGCCACGAGAACGCTTTAATTTTGATCAGCAAGACAAGACGTCGTACATAATTCCAGCGTTCTATGAACCTCCCCGGCTCCCCGGACGTTCCGCTATCCATCAAATATTCACAGTCCGGGTTACTAGCCGACCCGCCCACGACTACAGAAGGGCATATGTGCGGACACACTACGGTATTTGCGACATTTCGAGTTTGATAGAGCAAAGCCATTTATTGTGTTACTCAGAAGACGGTGCATTCGTTAAGACATAAATGGCTGCAGTTGGTACATATATCTTTGTACGCTAAGTTTTGGTAAATATAGCTGACCTATTAGAAATGTAACATCTTTGTAACCTATGAAAGCAATGTACGAACTAACAGCAGATTTGTATGATTGATCAAGTGTAAAAATTTAGTAAATATTCCTAATCAGAGCTAAAATCGACGTAAGTGTTAAGTGTATGTTTTTAACAATTATATCTCGGGGCATGGCAGTGCCCCCGCCAAGTCAAGCAAAAGAAAGGCACGGCCGTACCATCCTTTTCGCGAAGCCATTCAGGCCATCATAGGTCTACGAAATGACGAGCCTAATTGTGAAATCAGTCATTCGGTCCCTAACCTTAGCCACTACTAGAATGAAGGAATTTGGCACTGGCTACCCAGAGCCAGATGAATTCCAGGCACTACCAATGGGGTCCATCATCCGTTTTATGGAGATGGTGGAACAGGCCATGGCGTAGATGCGGTAAGGGGTAATTACACAAAAGATCCCATTGGGTCGAAGTGTATCCGCAAGGACCCCTATTACCAAGATAAGATAACCTTAGCCATGGGGAACCACTGGCGACACGTTTAGCGTGCGTGTCTAGTGGGAGTGACACTGCCTATGAAGCTAGAGGTCCCGGGTTCAAATCCTGGTAAGGGCAAATATTTGTGTGATGAGCTCGAGTATTTGTTCCTGAGTCTTGGATGTTTTCTATCTATTTAAGTATATATTTACCTATATAAGTATATCGTCGTCTAATACCCACAATACAGGCATTGCTTAGTTTGGGACTAGATCGATTTGTGTAAGATTGTACCCCAATATTTATTTTAAAAAAAAGTAATACTCACTGGTTATATCATAGACCACCACAGCCACGGTGGAGTCCCGGATGTAGGAGGGGATGAGCGAGCGGAACCGCTCCTGGCCCGCCGTGTCCCACAGCTGCAGCCGCACCGTGCGGTCCTCCAGGTACATAGTCTTCGACAGGAAGTCGATGCCGATCGTCGCCTGTGAATAAGGTGCGATGAGATAATGTCGCGGTTTGAAATACTTATTATCAGAATGTTTTCAAAGCAAAAGTGAACTTGCATCTTCTGGATGACCATGCTCCATGTAGATCTTGTTTCCATTTTATCAGGTGAGATTAAGGTCCAACACAAACCCATCAATAAATTAAAAAAAAATGGGAATTGATACCAGATAATATAAATAAAAAATTATAATCACTTGTATTTACCTATGTAAATACTCTATTTCCATCCCAAATACTAAATTCAAAATAGCGGGTTCATAATATGTATATACCATATTCTCAGTAGCATTGCTGTAAAAATCAGACTGGAATTCTGTTATTTTGGAGATTCTGTTCAAACAAGAACAAATTTTTTGGAAATAAATCAAACGTAAATTGAAGGATGTTGATAAGACAATATAGAATTCTTAAGTATTTGATGTGGATAGTCAATCAGTGAGTTAGTTTTTCCAGATTAATCACATCTTGTAGATGTGCTAATTCATCTACACCTACTAAAAATGCTGTAACAGTTTGCCAACCAACCGTTGAACGCATTTTTGTAAGAATGTATTATACAGGGAACATTTGCATGCAAATCAATTAAAAGAGATCCCTTAAAGAGATAAGTTCGCCTTTGTACAGATACCTTTGTTTTGTAACTCTGTGCTTGTATTATTTTGTGCAATAAAGAGTTTACATACATACATACATAAAAAGAAACTGCACAAGGAAACATAGGATCAGTTTCATAGGTTTCAGTTTTTAATCGGTGAATCTAGTAATACGAAATCATTACTTAAACACATGGTTGAGCACTACATAAAAACCATAAAATAATTCAAAATATTGGAATTTTTGAAAAATACCGGTTCCAAGCCCTGGTTACAATACAGAAGCACAGTTTAGGTCATTGATATTAGAGCAAAATTCGGTTAAAACTATCTGAACACAACAAACTACAAACATTCACTCTTATGCCTCTGACAAATCGACTATAGGCATACACCAAAATTTTGGACAATGATTTTCATTGTACACTTTCTTTTAGATAATTTTGTAACAGACTGTACTGTCATTAACAGAGATCACTGGGTTCATTTATTTCATTCATATTTTTTCCACAAATATGAAATGGATTAATTGATTATTACTATATATTTAACGTATTGGAGGCCCTGGGCATATTAGGATAATGGGGCCCCTATGACTTTGTATTTGATCTGAGGGGGGTCCCTATCGATCGCGGGGCCGTGGGCACTTGCCCAAAGTGCCCAATGGGAAAGAGGGGTCTGTTATAGGCATCAGTTCACCTGCAGGCAAACCAGAGAGGCCCTCCCGATAAGCAACCCCGAATTGTCACATAAGCTACACCAGGTAAAGAGGCCACAGCACCATCTTCTAACTGGAGATATGACTGGACATGTCTTACTGGAGCAGTCCATGAAGTCATCTATCTACTCTTTGTCCCGCACGAGACGACTATGGCAGCTACCTTAATATATGTAGAAAGTCCTAAATTACATTATCAATTCAGAAACCAAGTTATAAAATATTGACATGCCACAAATTTGTCTATTTTTGTGAGAAGTATGAAAAAATGGCATCTTGTGGGACATTCTGGTGGAATGCTCCTACTAAACAAACACTTGTTCACTCTAGGTGTTACTGACAACCCTCTGTCCCTCAGACAGGAGGAGGAGACAGCTGCTCACGTCATTCTAGAATGCCCCCCGGTGCTCAAGTACTGGGCACACCACCTCAGAACACCGAGGTCACTCCCAGTTGTTGGTAACATCAAGTGTCTGCTAGGCTTTCTGATAGAGTTGAGTTGGCAAGTGTAGTGCCATCAACCCATCACGCCAAATAGGCGTATATTTGTCGTCGATTTGCGGAAAATTTGCTCCAGTTACCTATAGAGGCATCAGTTTCATATCAAATAGAGAATTGAGTATAGGAAAAATTGCACTTTAAAATATAAGATCCAACCCAAATGAATAAAACAGTAACCTACAGCTAAATTTATTATTAAAAAGAGATCTGTTTAATACAACTGTTATCAAATGGCTTCTGTCAACTTGTTGTCCTGTTGGTTATAGTTTTCAAACAGGTATTTTAGCGATTAACAACTTTCAACATAACTGTGGAATTAACAAACAAACAAATACAGCCATTGACATTAATTTTATTTATGTCTTATGTACTCATATGAAGTACAATCTTAATTGAACAAAGTTACCATACATTTGTTCAATTAAGTGTACTTCATTGTGGTACCTTCATTGAGGGCTTATGTCAAATAATATTGCAGTCATACAACTACAGCTAATTACAAAGTTCACAGAGTTAACAGGAATCTAATGAGAAGAGCATTCTAATAACAACAAATGGAGTGACTCACCTGATAAGTGTTGTCAAAGCTATCGTACATGAATCTAGTGATGAGCGACGTCTTGCCAACTGAAACATCAAGTGTTCGTGTGAGTGTGGCGCCCGGGGCCCACGGGCGATCGGTAACGGTCGCGTGAGAGCGCCCGGGCGGAGAGCCCTGAACAATGACACGACCGTAACCTACATCCAATCGCGTACTCATCACGACCGACCGACACCAACCACCCGTGAAACAAACCTCCCCGACTCAATGTAGGTCAGTAATTCGATAAAGTCTAGACAAATCTACACTTACGTGTCGTAAATTCAAAAAACTAGGTATTAAAAATGTACGACAGCCGTAATACCGATCCCGACTTACCGCTCTGTTCCCCGAGGAAAACGAGCTTGAACTTGCGTAAAGGATTACCGAATTCACCCGACGCGGACATCGTGATTGTGTAAATTAGTTCGCTAAACTATTAATTTCACAGTATTTCTTATCACAGAAAACTACATGAACAGTGACAGCTCGAGCCACTCCTCGCACACACGAGCGCAGCGCCGCCACGTTACCCGGCGGACTGACGGCGCGACGCACAAGCCAACTCAGCAAAAATCTTCCAAATTAAATTTTATTTTATTTTACTGATCAAAATTAGTGGACATTTATCTATTAATAAAATAATTACGACCATGATTCGATCTCAGTTATTTGCCTCATATTTCCATTTATTTTAATCAAATTTAGAAAATAAACAGGGTTTCTGAACGTACTTTCTCAAACTTCACGAATCCGTTCGCGTAGACTCTATTTACGTCAATGGTACGATCAATCAGTGAAATCAGTCATTTATACAATACTCAATCTACAAAGCACTGTATCGCATGGTAATAAAGTCAATTTTAAATTCTGTAGCAATGATAAAACAGTTAAAAGTTTTTTGATATCGTTTCCAAAACCACACGAGTCGAGTACACTCATGCTCGCAAGTAGTATTTTTGGGGTCAGATTTCAAGCTACAGTTAGCTCACCATGATGTAATCTCATCATTATAATGATTACGAAGCAAAGAATGAACACTCGGATGACTCACTATCGCGACCACTTTTCCTTATGTGGTTCATACATACTGACGAGACGGATGAGCGAACATCCTTAATTTTATTCAGTAGTCAGTATATTATGACCTTTAAGGGGGTGAACGAAGCGTTAAAGCTTAGTCAAGACGGGTCATAATTTTTACGGAGCGAAAGTAGTAAAGTTATGCAGTAAACGGTGTGCATTGTGGAAAGAAATTATGGAAATGAAATTCTTGAAATGTCGTCATGAATTTTAACTTACATTAATGGTAAAAACCACATCGTAAAGGCAACTTTACAAACGTTGCAGGTCGTTTGCACCCGCATTTGTTTGTCTGTATCTTTGTGATAATATCAGAAACTAAATACTGGGCCATTTGGGTAAAACAATGTTGTTATGTTTACTATAAATTTAAATTAAACAAAAACGGACTAAGTGTGAATCGGATTCGCACACGAAGGGTTCCGTACCGCAGCCAATCAAAACACGCCGTCTCTATGGGGATCCCCTATAAATTCCATTTTGTTATTATTATTTTTTGTTATAACGGCAATAGAAATACACGTTCTGTGAAAATTTTAAGTCACTATATATTACGATCCCAAAGATACAGCCCTGTGACCGACAGACAGCGGAGGCTTAGGAATAGGGTTCCGTTGGCATTCTTTGGGTACGCAACGGTGGCGGATTAAGCGTAGGGCCAAAGTATAAAGAAGAACAAGTAGCTCAACTTCGGCAGCTTAGGAGCGCGCGACACGTATTCACATTGACGTGCGATAGCACATCTGTACAGGACCGCTGCCCCTGTGTGCGAAGTGTGCAAGCGCACACAGGCGCCAAGGCGATAGGGGCGCCAGAAGTCGAAACACGACGACAATAAAGAGATGCTTCATAGGTTTCGCGCGCAGGCGCTGCCGGGGATCGGCGCGGCCCTGCATCTGTGCGAGTACGATCCATACAGGAGCATTCTTAAAACTTTGCTTGTAGTGCGTTCGTACACGGCGCGGACATATTCAAGCGCGCGATGTAGGTACCTTTTGTAGGAAAAAAATACTGCTAATATATTATACTGTGGTAGAGCAGAAGGGGCGGTCCACCCCGGGCCTCCAAACCGTGCTTTGTCGTACGCCAGCACCTCCAGCTGGGTCAGACTGAATGCACCATTTATTTTATGCCACACCTGGCCAGAAAGTGGCTTTTACCGCACGCTACGCGTACGAAAAAAGCCGCTTTCTGGCCAAGTGTAGACATACAATGATGTGGTGGAGGGAATAAAGAAAGCCCCCCATAGCATATTTACGTCCCTTGCTTGCAGCTCGGGCCGCAAACATTTGCGATCTCGGCCTATATTTGTTTTACCACCCTAGTTGTGTAATGTAGGTACTATTGCGTTTGTGTTACTTACCTGATCTTCTTTGCACTACGTGTAGTGAGTAGGGTATGCAAATAAAACAGAGCAATGTAATTATAAACGATTTTACTAAACATTGTAAAATAAATATGTATAAACTATAGCCATCGGGTATCACAAAACACATTGAAATAGGTAACCTTACTTATTTTATTTATATACATTCACTAGGTACACACAATATTAATATATCGTAGTAAAGGCTCACCAACAATATACGAGGTTTGTTTGGCCATATTGTGAAATTTCATTGGATTTTTATTTACACTGGCAACTATTTTATGGTTGTCAATATCACGCGCCAATGTTGTTCAGCAATGCCGAATTAGCACATTTAGTGCCAAATGAAATAGGGTAAACTACCCAATCGTTGGCACTCTTCCAATTATTGGCACTTTAGAGTTTAATTTGAAAATATAAGGAAACCATGGATTATTCAAGTTTGGTTTGCACGGTTCGGTTCGGTTTTACTAACCAAACTTGAATAATCCATGGTTTCCTTATATTTTCAAATTAAACTCTAAAGTGCCAATAATTGGAAGAATGCCAACGATTGGGTAGTTTACCCTACATTTTCAACGAATGATATTGACTGAGTTGATTTGAGTCATGTAGGCCGAGTTACAATTTTACCAGATTGAACTAGCTACAATTGTCAAAAATAACATCATTAATTGGATACAATTAAATAAATAAATAAATAAATATTAGGGGACAATCTTACACAAATCGAACTAGCCCCATAGTAAGCTCAATAAGGCTTACAATTATTTTACAAGTTTAAATTAGCAACACCAATGTTGCTAATTTAAACTTGTAAAATTATAATGTGTAGCTTCGTGAAACAAGCCCCTACTGTTTAGAAAAAGACCTAAAAATATCCGTAAAAAATAATGTGTCCCTTGTTATCGATAAAGTATTTGGGTCTACATATTGTCTTCCATAATTTTTAAAAGCCATACTGTATTATATGTATACTATTAGTCATAATTATCGAAAGTCATACAACTTATTTCCTACTAGAATTGTTATAAAACAAACCTAACCTATTGTTTTTTATATGCTAGCGTTTTAAAATATCCTAAAAATATTACCGTTTTAGAAAAACAAATATTGTATGACTTTCGATAATTTTGACTAACAATACAGTATGACTTATAACTTTATGGGAAACAAAGGGGATCCCAAAAAGATTATAGCGCAGCATTCAAATTGGCATATTTTTTCTTAAACCGATCTCTAAAACAGCGCTCTGCTGGCAAACCTCATATATTCTCAGTCTAGCTTTAATAATCTAGAATGATCTTTGTGGCTGTTACTTGACCAATAACCTTTAACTATATTAATTCAATATTCCAGAAAAAGAACTGCAGTGCGAAGTAAGCATCAATAGTTAATCATTATCAAAATGTTTTAAATATAAACTAAACGTTTTTACTAATTTCGAATCATTTGCAAATAGATAAATTAAAAACTTTCTAGCGCGTTTCAAATATTTACATTTTATTTGGAATAGCTACTACAGTCCTAAACAGTTGATGTGTGTGTATCATTAATTAAAAAATATTAATGGAGATATAATAGGGATGACGACTGGGTTAAAAATATATAATTCTATTTAGTCCGTCAGTTAGATTGTGAAAAAATATGGGACACGTATTTTTTGGTTTATCAAAATATTAAAAATCGACAAAGTTGTAGATCATCAAACTTCTGGAGTGGGGGCTTGTGACGTCACTCCTAGGTGAAAATTGTACCAAGGAGTGACGTCACTCGAAACTTCTAAGCACTCTATCCTCGTCATTTTTTGTTTGCTAAACAAAAGAAAAAATACGTGTACAATATTTTTTAATAATCTAACTGACGGACTAAATAGTTTTTTTTAGTCGTCTAGCCCATTATTCACATTCCATTTACTCTCAAGTTCAGTGGCGGACTAACTGTGGCGCGGAAGGGGCTTCTTCGGCGGCAGCCGCAATACACACTCCCTCACCTCCCGTCAAAAAAAATCAAAAAGCGGACTGTGGATGTCCTATCTTATCTTATCTTATCTTGGTATTGGGGGTCCTTTCGGATACACTTCGACCCAATGGGATCTTTTGTGTAATTACCCCTTAGTGGATTTCCTATACTACTGCGTTGTCCAGGGCCCTCCGACTGGCTTAGTCCGCCAATGCTCTGGTTACATAAACACAAGCATGGCACCTACTACAATAATATTTGTTTGATAGGTAAAGTAGGAACAAAATTGTAATCATAGAATTCAACTTTTACTTCTAAAAAAAATCACACTGAATTAATATCAATAATGAAAATCAACTAGTTATTTATTAAATACTTAAATTATTTTGGCAAATACAGTAGCATAACCTTACAAGGGATGAATGTAGCGAAAACATGATGGACTGATCAAACATATGACTAATAAACTTAATTTTAACCTCATAGTAATAAAACAACTTAAACGGATTAAATCGCGTATATTACTACATTTTAAGTCCCGACGTTTCGTAACCCTTTTCAGCGTTCGTGGTCGCGGGTAGAACGCTGAAAAGAAAAGGGTTACGAAACGTCGGGACTTAAAATGTAGTAATATACGCGATTTAATCCGTTTAAGTTGTTTTATTACTGTGAGTGATAATCGCGGAAACCGAAGACAATATTAATTTTAACCTTTTTTTACAACCATCTTATTGTTTACTAGTTTCCAATACCGGTTTAGTATGGACAATTACCGGTATTAGCCATACGAGGAGTGGCTCACTCCGTGATATCGCCACGCGGCTACTAGTACCAAATTTTGCCCCTGCGGAAGGGCTTAGCCGGCGACCAGAAAGAGCACGCGTTATGCGTGTGAGAGAGACGATCGGCTCCGGTGCGTTCCGTGCGATGGTCGGACCCGAACGTCAGTTTTGTTAGAAAGAGAAACTTCTGTACGTAGCAGTGGCGTGGCGTAAAAGATATCCTTGGGCAAGCCGGTGCAGATTTGGCGTACATTCTCCTTAAGAGCTGTAGACGGCAATTCTCCAGAAATATGTCTGCGGTCACCTAATTACCGCGTCGCTGTTTTCATATTAAATGTATGGAGATGCGTGAATTAGACGCAGACATATTCTTGGAGAATGGCCGTAGAATAAGGTGGTCAAATGCCTGATATTAGGCAAGCCGGTAGGAATCGAGTTCTTTGGACGCCACGCCACTGGTACGTAGCACTATTACTTATTCTGTGTCCATACAAATTATACCGGTACTGGAAGTCTCTATTGTTAACAGAAATAAGGATCACTCTAAAAATAACATAGACCGCACCAGTCTAGTAGACTCATGTTTTGCTTAATTTAAGATGATTCGACCCGGATAACCATACACGTGAAAAGCGGGTTAATAATTTATTCCATCAATTTCGGTTATAATGTGTTTTATTTCATAGCTTGATACGTTTTGTCGTAAAACAACATGAGACGTCTCTAAAAAATCAAAAATATATGTAAATTTTGAGTAACTAACAGTTTAGTTCGGAATGATGTTAATAGATGGCGCCAGCTCAACAATTGCCGTTTTTAAGGTTTCTTAGAATTTATCATATTGTTTTATGTAGACAAAAAGTATCGAGCTGTAAAGTTAAACAAATTTCAACCAAATGTGATGTCATTTAAGGGCATTTTTATTTTTAAACGTACGGTTAGGCGAAACTTAAGCTATGTTTAAATACTGTGCAACCTGTCAGTTGGTGAAAAATATATGGAGTTTGACACTAATCGTCAGTTTTGTGACGACCTGTTAACTGGCAGTTAAGATGACATTTTACATAAAAAAGCCTTTAAATGGATTATTAATCTCTTTTTGTCGTCTAGAGAACCGAGGGACTCGAATCACCTTAAGACTCCTCAATACCTATTGAAACAAAATGTCAGAGTAAATTTTTAAACAGATTCTCCATTTATCAGATTCTCTGTATACCAGATTCCCAAAATAATACATCCAACAAAATCATTTAGATTCTTGAGTGACTTAAGATTATCTAGCTAGTGTAACGGGAATGTGGTAAGACAGGAATCTGATAACTCGAAAATCTGGTATTTTGGGAGAGCAGTATTTTGGGCATGGGCGGGTAATATTAGCCCTAAAAATAATATGCACCGGACTAATAAGACAAATTACTGAAATCAGGCAGACGCACTTGATACTTGCTGGTATGTTCTAGTATCAAATACCTTTTGAACGCTCAAGGGCGAAGCAATACGCCGTGTCTGACGCCACAGGGGTAAAATAAAGATGGGTAAAGAAATAATGCCAACATAAAAGTGGGCTGTTTTTCAATAGGTTTTCATTAAAAAAACGTTGACGGCCGGGGCCGTCATTGACGTGACAATCACGATTTTCCGTTGACGGCTGTGGCCGTCTGTGGCGGTCAAAGGGTTAAGAAAACCGACATCGACAAAAGTCCCGCCATTCTCCTACCTAAGGCGCGTGTCGTCTCCTAGGAAACATGTTCTCCTCAACAACAATAACACCGCACAGCAAATCGTAGCCAGTGCGGTTGTGTCTAAACACAAACAGCACCACGCACAACGGAAAAAGCAGGGAGATTAGAAAATTCTTCATGAGCGACCTGACGAGAGCGAGTAGGAAGGAGAGGGGTAGACCTGGGTAGAGCAGCACGGTCTCGCGGGGTCGACCCTCGACCGGGACGACGGCGGAGGCGGTCACCACGCGGAGCCCGAGTAGAGCCTTGCCGGGCGTCGCCCCGCCGGTGCGACCGACGCTCCCACATAGGCAGAAGGCCTGCAAAATTTGGACAAGTTTTCAGTTATGTAATGCTATTTAGTACATGTTCACTGTCCGAATCTGAATTGTGAAACTTACGACTTTATAATAAGAGGCTTGCCGTGTACCGTATACGGGTCACGGACTGTGAACGTGTTAATACATTCAATAGGAAAATACATTGAAATAAAAACGGTTCATGTAATAAAATTAAAACAAAAAATATTGCTTTGCTAATCCGCGGTATGTATGATCATATCGCGGATTAGCTAAGCAATATTTTTGTTTTAATTAACATTGGATTTCCGCAAAGTAACGCCTGATTCAATCAATCATGTTGTAAAAAACAGTGAAATATTTCTACTGTTTAGGATGTGTACTACTTTCTTCATTATGAGAACGTGAATTAATTTGGGTCTCCCTGAAGTTTTCAAGGCAGAGTGAGAAATAAATACTATCTAAAACAAACGTAACCGACTTCAAACATTGGAAACTTGAGGAGTTTCCTCAATCCCTCATGTATCCAATAATTTCGGGTCGATTTTGAAAAAATGGGAGACTAGAAGCTACCCTTTCAATTATAAAAGTATTAGTTCCAATCAGTATTAATAAAATAACTTGAGAATCTTTCTAGCTGACTAAAAACAAATTAAGATGAGTGTTGCAACTAAGAGAAAATAAATGTTACCTATTGACTTTTGATTATAGGGTCCGCATAGTTAAGTATTCGGCTTTACATCGAGATCTGATAATTTTAAGCAGTGAAAGTAAAGAAAGCTTTCCATCTATTATGTACAAATTAACTTACCTCAAATATACAAACAAGTACTCGGTAAATCACTTCTAGAAACAAAATGTCTGACGTAAGCTCCATGGCGTATTTGTAGTCGTCATAATGTTCGCCTAACTTGTAGATGTCGAACTTATCCAAATCACTGAAAAAAAACAATACAAGTCAATAACTCCCTAGCGATAAGACCGCCAACAGGCGGTAAAAACTAATGGTAGACGACAGTCTACCATTAGTTTTTAGTATCTTGTTTATTTAAGGATCTCTGTAATTTTTTGACATGCAATAAACAGTATTGTATTGTCACTTGTGTGTTCAAAGACTTACATGAATTTATTGGTTTGGTCACAGTATAATATAAGCAGTAATGTTTCTTCACACAAAAGAACGAACGCACTACAAGCAAACTCAACATCCAATAGAATCGTTTTCATACTCACATCAACTCAAACATGTCGACAGCTATGAAGGTGACGATCAGCTTGAGGATGAAGAGCAGCATGAAGTCAATGAACTCAGCCAGCAACCTCTTATAGAGTGGGGGAATCACATACTCGTAGCCGCCATGCCGGGAGATCACTGGAATGAAAACAAAGACACAATTATACATAGATACTGTAGTAGTTCACTGATAGGGTTATGTTTACTCATAGTAAGTACATCATGTTTTGGCCCATAACATCCACTTCCATGAATGTATTTGTATATTCCGTGAATGTAATAATGTGTACCAGCCAACAATATGCGTGCACAAACATACAATTTAGAAATATTCCCGAAGGAGACCTCACTCATATGTGATATACATATGCGTTGGGCATCCCTCACTGATGTGATGTGATTATATACCTTCTGTTGGCGTAAGCGTCTCCTGCTGCGGTGGGTTCGCTGCGGCATTCCGAGGCGGGTTCGCCATTTGGAAAGGGAACTGTTGCCCTTGAAACTGATAGTTATTATTAAGTAATGGCACATTGGTCTGAGCGGGATTTAAGCCTCGAAATGCCATCATATAGTACGGGAAACATGATGACAAATTCTGGTACATTCTGGCCTGCTGAATCCACACTCGGAGGGCTACAAAGTAAGCCTCTCGCTCTGAGAGCGGTCCCGCGGCATCTCCGTTCCCCATCGCGTTGGCTGCTTCCCCAAGCGGTACACCGTTGTCAGGAAGTCTTGGGTTCTCCGACATTCTCACGTTAACTTACGGAGCAACATGAACTTTAGTGATTTTAGTTTTATATATTGTTTTGAAGGTACACGTCAGGTTTGTTTGTTGACGGCAGGAACTATTGGTCGAAACAGTATTTTTCCAACTATAAGTAGTATATATAGTATCCGTATCGTAATTTCTACAAAATATTTTAGTTAGTTGTGTTCTTTATACTAATTGAACAAAATTTTTACTATAAGAGGTTCAATATAACTAATAAACCAAGTAAATTAATATTTAAAATAATACATATAAAATTGTTAAGTCATGAAATCCTTCATAACAATAAAGGCAAAGCTACGCCATGGAATTCGTTAGTATAATTTGGACAAGCAATGGCAAAAACTGTTTCAGTCAGGAAAAATACTTCTTCTCAGCCAAATGACACTATGGTTTCGTTCAGAAATAGACGTAGTCTGTAAACAAAGTAAATTCCAAACCGTAACATAACTGATACAAATTAAATTAAATTATAGCAAAAGGTAAAAGCTAAGTCATTCACAATTATACTTCTAGAAAATAATACGAATAATGGCTTATGGTCTTAATTCCATTGCTTAAGCTGTTTTTTAAAAACAATCACCAGTGTGGCAAGTTATTAAAACTTCCCTTAAAAGGTAGCAAACTAATTGTTAAGAATTGGAATGTTGTGAAAACTATTCATAGACACTAGATCCTATCCAAAAACTATTAGTATTAACTAATAATATATTGTGAATGATATGAAGTGCATAAATAAATGCTTTAGTTTTTAGTTATGAAACTTTAGTCACTTAATATTTCAAAGAATCAAAGTTAAATATTTTAATGATTCACAGTGTAATAAACGGAGTCAGAGACTTGAGTTACTCACCAATCGCTATATCGCTTATGGAAGATTATAAAGCAAACGGCTCTTTCTAGCGAGTGCATATTTACGAGAAGGATGAATGCATTCCGTTAACGATAGTCGATAAACAATAATCAGTTGAGCAATTTTTAGTTGTTTTAAAAATATTTCGTTAAATTAGGGAAACAGAATTACTTCTATAGCAACACTGTAACTGTCACTTTAACAAAAACCACGAATTGCCGGATGCGCAGTAATGGTGGTGAGGTGTAGTGTGGACTCGGGTGGAATTTGAGTGAATTGTGCCGTCGGAATGAATTCTCCTGCGTCGTGATTAATATTTACCCTTTTTCTTTTGTAGGAGCGTACCACTGTTATAAAAGAGTGCTGTGTAACTTTGTCTCGTGTTCGTAAACTGTTCAGGACAGCTGTGACTTGATCAATCGGTGAATCGCTGAGTTTTTTGCTCAGTGGTCAATGCATTGCGTTTAATGGTGGACTTTTAATAAATAAAGGACGCAGCATAACCTGATAATCGTAAGTACTTTTTATCATTGCAGAGGAAAATTGGGAGCTACCGAATATTTGCGTAACGGAATTGCCGTCTATCTAATTTTATCGTGTTTTTGTAAACATTTTCGCGTAAGGTTTGGCCTGTCGTATCGTGTGGTAGTTGCTGTGCCTATCACGCCGTTGGCATTCCAATAAACCCGCAGGTAACTTGATATGATGCCAATTAAACAATGTTTGAGTTGCATACACAAGTTTGTGAATAATTTAATTCATGAGTAGAACATATACCTACCTTCGTAGGTATGGTTGCCTCATGTGATAAGGCAATAATAATCTAAATAATGTTATGTAATGTGTTTAGAATATAGTTTTTGCATGTGGTTCTTTAAGTAAACTAGATATAGTAGCATCTGGAAGTTTAACACCATCACACATTATTTACTCTTTATTTGTAAGACAAATCCAAGTATGATAGAGAATTTTTAAATATGAACAGGAGTTGGTGGCGATTTTACTCTTCTTAGACTTTGGGTTTTTGTTAATGAAATAGAACCTTATCATTTCATAGCTATATATAATCAATTTGCAGAAAACCTACCCACATATATATATACAGGTCCTATTTCTGAGCAAATTCCCCTTGGCAGTCCTATGGTAAAACATGCCACTCTCTTATCAGCCAGCAAAAATGTCGAAACATTACACTATAAATTGTCTGCAAAAGGCTCATGATGAAATACTAGTATTTTCAGGGCAGTTTAGACATATTCATTCATTTAGTACTAGTACTAAGTAAGAACTCGTAAAAAATTTATGAATTATATTGTTGAATGTAGGTTCAGTTGGCTTACCTCAATTGGACCTATGGTCAATGATATACTACATGGAAGAATCATGATGTTTCTTTATTTGCATTTTGGATAGTCTTCGGATCCGTTACACTACCTACAGTCGAGTTCATCATTATCTGAGCAAAGATTAGACCAAAAACATCTGAACAAGACCCTATTGTCAGAAGCATAAGAACTAGATCAGATATTTTTGATCCGTTCTTTGATCAGATAATGATGAACTCGACTGTACAATTAACATAAGACTAAATTTTTAGAGATGTTAAGGGTCTCTAGGCATTATTACTGAGTCTGCTCACAAGTTTACACCTCATTAATTGGGGTATCCCCCCCCCCCAAGAAAAAAAGGAAGGCAAAAGAAAAGATGGGTTGACAACATCGTAAAAATAGCTGGAAAAAACTGGATGAGCACCGCACAAAATAGAATAGAATAGAATAGAATAGAATAATTTATTAAACAACGTATTATACAACAATGACATTTAAAGACTAAGATATACAATTAGAGAGTTGAACCTATATGCCTGAACTAGGATTCCCTGTATCTCAGGCAAAAGGGACTTTCAAACATTTGTATCTACTACTAAATATTTACATACTAAATATGCAGTTTAATACAAATCAAATCTTATTAACTAGTATCACGTTTAATCAAAGTGACATGCCAGCATCTGCGTCAGCAGAACTGTAAACTGGGCCAAAATCGATGTTGCATTCTTCAAGTTTGTTTTAATTTCATTTAGAGGTTATAGGCGTACGATTGGCATTAGCCTAGTTTTCGAAATTGTGTAAGTAGGACATCTCGGTAGTAGGTCACTTAGGCGTCTTCATAGTGTATGGAGTTTATATACCGTTTTTCGGCTAATTTTCTAGCTGGGCATTCGGCATAGCCAGTTTCATGATTGCAGGGCTTTTTATAAACGGCGGCGCTCTTAGGCGCCTTCATAGTTTATGGAGTTAAAATACCTTTTCTCGGCCAGTTTTTTTGCTGGACATTCTGCATTACCTGTTTCGTGGTTACTTGGCTTCTTGAAGTGCAGACATGTTGCACATTTTGGTGGATCGGTCTTTTTCATACAATGACCAATAGTGTATATTTAATTTAAAAATTGTAACTAAATATAGTATGGATAATAAAGCTATAATAATTGGGGTATAGCCTAGATTAGAGGCAGTTTAATCCTTCCTGCAAGGAATGGAGATCCTTGACCCTAGTGACATAGGTAAAGTACATTATTTGCATCAGTTTTTTTTAAACTTACCGTCTTTTTCTGTACAATAACTGTAATTTGTGGGTTTATCAGTCTGAAATAAGTTATTTCCAATTTATCAATGCCACTAAATTTTTACTAAGGATATAAATTCCAACTTTAAACTTATCTACACACAGATCAGTCTAGCCTGATTTATAAAGTTTGAATCAAGCAGTTAAATAAGTATTGGCTTGTCAAATTTTATTTGTTACTAGCATTTTCCCGCGGCTTCGCCCGCGTTGTTCCCGTTATTGTCCCAAAGGAACTCTTTACCAGGATATAAAGTATCCTATGTTTCAATCCAGGGCTTGGAGTACTTACATGCCAAATTTCAGCTTGATCCATCCAGTTGTTATCCCGTTATTAGGTAACAAACATCCAAACATCTAAACATCCTCACAAACTTTCGCATTTATAATATTAGTGGGATGGGTACCCTGTTTAAATATGAATTTATGTCATGATTTTTAATCTTCATGTAATGGTAATAAGACTCAAAAGGTTAGATTTTAGACTCAAAACCATTTAGTTTAAAAGTAGTTCCACAAAAGAAAACTTATCATAAAAAAGGCGAACTTAATGCCATGAGGCATTCTCCACCAAACCTTAGAGCAAAGCAGTTAACTTATGGATGCAACTAACATCCTAAACTTATAATTAAAATAGATAACATTACCATATTGAGCATTTTTCAAAAAAAAAGTGAACATGTTTTAGTAGTACTTAGTTAAGGCAAAGTATAAAGACAAACTAGTAGGCATTCTTCTGCCGTTTAAGAGCGCGCGATACCTATTGAAGGTCGAGGCGCAGTAGGGGCGATCCGTACTGGCCCATTCTTATGGATTCGTAAAACTTTGCTTGTAGTGCGTTCGTTCACGGCGCGCACACAAACAAACCGCGCCATGTACCTTTTGAAGGAAGAAAAATGACAGCTATTATATGAGTGGTTCCCAACCTTTATTACCATATCACTCACATTCTCATCGAGATTTGTATTATTACCCCTCCAAAAATACGTATTATAAGCTTATCAGAAAGTACTCAAATTAAAATGGCTTAATATTCATGCATATTACCCCCGAGGAAACTTAGTTTTACCCGTGGAGGATGGGTAATTACCCCCATGTTCGGAACCACTGTATTATACACACTGTGATTAAGCCGTAACGAAACTGAAAGTTAGTTTCAAATCAATACATTTTTGTGGAAAGTTAGACGTATTCAAACAATATTTAAGTCTGTTGCATTGTACATTTTATTTGAAAAAAACTCTAATACACACGAAATCTCAAATATATTTAGTTTGGACGCAGCAAATGTGGGCCAGTGAGCAGTGTTATCAGTCGCTCTCACATATTTCTATAATTATCAGTAGCTGGCATGTTTATGTTTGAACAGCCCAGTATCATGAGAGATTTCATTGATATGAAGCGGGCGTTTATGTAAATTTTATAAAATATTGTTTGTCTTAGAACTGACTGATAGATATGGTTGAGAGAACAAAAATATAATTTCAATTTATATGAATTGTATATTTTAAAGATATATATGTAACTTATTTCTGGCATAATTGTATTGACACAACATCATTTCATTACGGATTCCAGACTAAGGCAGCCAACCGTCCCGCATTCTACGGGAGTCCCGGATTTTCAGCTTCTGTTCCATTTAAATTTTGATTAAAAATGCTCCGGAAAAGCGGAGTGTCCCGCAGCCAGCATGGCCATTGCTGATGTTTTCTTGTGATTCTGGAAAATCTAGGCAGACATTTTGAACACTAGGGCCAAAGTATGAAGACAAACAAGTAGTCCAACTTCGGTCGTTTAGGAGCGCGCGACATGTATATGCACGATCGCGCGTCTCTGTGAGAGCGATCCATACTGGAGCATTCTTGCGCAATCTTAAGAGGAAACAGTAAGGTCGAGAGAATTGAAAATTAGGTATTTGTAAAATGAGTCGCTGTCCCGCACTGCCCGCCTCTCCCCCGCAGAGCGCGACAGAGACAACTGCAGCTTGGACCGAAGATACCTTTTAAAATTTCATGAAAAGAACGTTTCGTAGTCCCCTGATTTCTTCCCCAAAACTTAACCTATTTAACTAATTTTTTCATTAAACATTAAAGAAAGGCTTTGGCCGTGTTCCTATGTTCTCCTTTTTTTTAATAATCTAGTCAAATTTGTTTACTGGATGTGTGAACTCAGCGGAAAATCTGGCATTTTTTTAGGTAATTGAAGGTTAATATCTCTTTTGAGAATCAATTTATCGTAAAAAGGAAAACATAGGAACATATCAATAGTAGCCATAGATTTTTGGACAAAAAATCATTACTATACTGCCATTATCCAGGGAGGAAACAGGAGACTACGTTTGTATGGAAAAACTGCCCTCCTGTTTCCTCTTAAATCTTTGCTTGTAGTGTGTTCGTCGGCGCGCACACATTCAAGCGCGCGATGTTCCTTTTGTATGAAGATAAATTACTGTATTATACTGTGCTAGGGGTGTGGGCCCGGACTAACAAATCGTCTGCTGACAAGCAAAAGTCACTAAGTAACAAATACCTACTTAAAGCAAAGCTCGTATCTCAGTATTGATTTAGATACGACCTTTTGAAGGGCAGTGACAGAAGTATTAGTGACTTTTGCTTGTCAGCAGACGAAATGCCCCTTCTTGCTTTCACGTAAAGTTGGTCGCCTTATTCCAGACCATGTATCTACATTTTCACGACATGTATCGATTGACATGAATATAAAATGTTAATACTTTAACATTTTATATTCATTGTTTCACTAAACCCAGGAAACCTAACTAGGGCAAGAACATGGCGGACGCAATCAAAAGTTAAATTACATGCGCTGCAATGCGTAGCTACGTGGACAAAGGCTGACCGGCGTTTTGTTGCTCGGTGGAGTTTATTTACCCGCGTTACATATGCTTACTTATCAAACGTAGGTAGGTCCAACCAAAAAAGATAAAAATCCTACGGCAAATGTGGCTCGCCTGCTCTATAACATAAGTGTCCGTCAAAAAATCACTTTTAAGACAAGCTTTTTATTGCGGGTAAGTACCTAAATTCCGTAAGGACGGTTCTGGCCATTTTTGACCCCCCTACCTAACCCCCATGTAAGGGCACATACGTCCCCCCTTCCCATTACGTAAGATTTTATGTAGCTTTAGAAATTGCATGAAAACTCATAATTTTATCTTTCAAACGGGGACGGCCGCAGAGCGTCAAAAAAGCGGCAAAGCGCGAGACGAATTTGCACACGAAGGGTTCGTTACCACGGTAAATATTACGTAAGAATAGCTTTAGAGAAAACTGGTACAAGTGACGATATAGGCTGCCTAAGTGCAAAAGAGCTCAAGTCCTGGAATAGATTTTACCTGTTGTAGGTACCTAGTTATATGTGAGTCGTACCCTCGGTCACTGAATGAAACCGCAGAATTGTATAGTTTGCGCCGCAAATACGTCAAACGAAATGCCGAAAACCGCAGTTGCGTCAATTATGTCTACTCATAGCACTGACGTATTTTAGTTCGTAAAATAATATCTATTCTACATAATTTATAGGTTTGTAATGCCAATAGAAATCTAAGTCGTGCTTTCGATTACTACGAGACAAAAACATTACAAAAAAATTAAATAGTTTATTTCTGCAAGTAACTAGACCCTCAAGGGCAGGGCAAGTCTGATTCTATTCTTTCTTTTGGCGCTTCGGATAGTGACCTTTTTCTAAAAAGATGTAAATCTCGCAACGCAGTTCTTCTACAACAAAAAAGTATTGAGATGTTATGTTAAACCAAGTCAGTACCGGGGAGGTATCCACAGAACTCGATTTCCACCGACTTGCCTATTATTTACCCGTGGAGGATTCTTTATTTGAGAACTATACAATGTGTTCCTCCACGGTTAAATAATGAAACCTCGACGCGCAATAGTTCTTAAACTACACGTTCAAATTGAATGTTATTGAGAATATATTTGAGTTTTATTATGACTTTATATGTATATCCCTGAAAAGTCAGGGTTCTAGCTTTAGCCAGCACAAAATTACGGGAGGCTGAAAATGGCCATGGTACACGAAAACCAGCAATGTTCTTCCTGAAATCTGACATGCTGATGACACGTTAATGTTACCATTGATGAAGAACTTCCATAACTTAACTTAAGAAAATGTATCTCGCATACTCACTTATGAAATAAATTACTGGTCTGCGAAATTATTTGTTTTTACATGTTATTTGTTTATTGGATGAAAAGAAAACTATGTAACGTTACTCAAAACTAACGTTACTTAAATACCGTGGATTTTCGGCGTAAAATCGACGTGATTGAATTGAATTTTGTAAGATATTCTTAATTACATTACGAACTGCAATATCAAGTACATCTGGACGTTACACATGAAAAAACATTCAATTTAAAGGCGAGGTTATTAACATGCATTAATGCGTGTGCTGTACCGTCCGACTGCACGCACCAGAGGACTCGTGCCTTGAATCATGATGCCGGACCCTTGAAACTACAACGACACAAGTCTCTAACACACCCTTCCAAGATACGCCCATTTTCTCCCAAGTTATACCTCCAATCCTTAGTATAAAACCGTTCCAAGCTACTGCAAAATCCTGGTCACTTGTGGCGTTGTCGTTCGGTGAAGCGTCAAGGCGTCTCGTCTCCACATAATAATGCCTTACGATTGAATGTAAATATAAGTTTGCCATTAGCAGAGTTTCGTTGCCGAATTTAAAGAGTACTAAAATTAGACTGGGTTACATAGGTAGAGCGCCTTAAGTTACATAATTGTTGTTGAGTTGATATTTTCTGTTTATTCGGCATTAACTTGGCAATGTTGCTTTTTTTAAAAACTGTTAGGAAGTTTATGATCTACCTGGTATATTCGGTCTACGTGGGCGTTTTTCAGCTAAACACATAATTTCTCCTCGGATCTCGGTTAGCCTCATCAACTGCTTTTTCGTTTTTTGGCAGATATCGTCTGACCATTGAACTGTGCCTCTCATGACTTAGGTCATCATTCAGTAATCAGCTCTGTCCATCTCCTATCTCTACTCCTGGCCTCAACTGTAGCGGAGTTATTTTCTTTGCGCGTCAGCCATTTGGGAAAGAGTTAGGTATGTAGGTCGCAGTCTCGCAGATTATTGTACACATTCGCTTTGTATTCATCACTTTTCAAAAACATTTATAACGATAAGTATAGAAGGCAGTGCCTTAGTTTATGGTTATTTATAAACAGAGGCTTCTCGTGGATTAAGACCGAAACAGACTCGGGCCAGACACTCGCCCCTGCGACTTGACCCGCTGGAGACGATCTTATCTCTCGTTAATTCGAGCCGAGACAAATATAACCGTCTTGCGGGAAATTTACTTAGACTCTGAAGTAGGAGTTTATTTTTGTTTTGTGTTTATAAGCTGTTGAGAACACTTGCTATTTCGATAAGAATCTTATCGAAATAGCAAGTGTTCTCAACAGCTTGCAACAGCACTGATAAGATCAGGTGGGAGGAGGTCAAGAATCGTGGACAGTTTTGGCTGTCAGCGAAATATATATATGAGATTCATGTTGAGATTGGCCTTCTTTTTTAAGTATTGCTGACCGACTAAAGAATTACTTTTGGCATAATTTTTACCCGACTGCGGCGAAGCAATGGAGGGATTGGAGGGTTATGTGTTTGACCTATGTATGTATGTATGTATGTCCGTTCCTAATTCCTATGTCTGCTCGTAACTACTCAACGGCACAACCGATTTTAGTTTGATCACTGGGTATGAAGTTCGTTAAAATAAACAAAATGGCGGATTTTATCCACTTTCATAATGCACCGCGGTCGGGTTTTCTTGAGTAAAAATATTTAGTCATTATTACTAATTTTTGAAGGTCCCAGCTGATTTTGGAGTTATGTTATTATGATTGCAGTATTCGTCTCTGTCAATATGGAGATTAGCGAGAGACGGGTTTATTACATATTTACCGTCGTCGGGAAACGCAACTATCATAGGTCCTGGTCGCTAGCCTAATTGTCGAGTTTAAGTTGAGGCTGGCATGTAGAATTTTCTACGTGCATTATGCAATAATATCTCCGGTTTTTCTTGACTAGTTTCAAAAAACTGTCAGGCATTTCTCGTTTAAGATATAACGTTGATAAAAATTAAAGTGATATAGCAATGTTTTATCACTAGACTGTACCTATTGTTTAGCAATATCCATCGGCATCATATTTCAGCCTGTTAATCATCTTTTATCACAATCTGTAGGAAATGCCAGCCAATAACGATAGAATCTCAGGAAAGAGTGATGGCATCCCATTTTCCTGTTGAAATAGAGAAATCGGCAGTAAGCGACACCGAATAAAAATTTATTACCGACCAGTCGACTGACTACGAATGATCTTTTTATTACGGACAAAGAGGTTTCTCATTCATTAACCACGCACTGGCAGCGAACTTGATTCTTTCTAGAAGACTAAATAAAAACTCGGAAACACCGCGCGGAGTAAACATTCTCGAGCCTCATAACACAGCGCCTACGTTGGCTTCGAGTATTTTAACTCGTTTTTATCTGATCGTGTGCCCCTTTTTATCGCGGCATATTGCACAGGTGAAGGCCAATGCCAATGCGTTCGTTTTGCACACGCGAGCCGGTTTGTGCACAGGATGCATGCATCCATTCAAATAACTGTCCAGTGAAACTTAGTTATGCACTGAATATTGTAAGCATGTGTCCGCTATGCTCGTAACGGACGCAAGACATCTACAATGTTTACTCATTTTTCTTTCCAATTCTCGGTAACGAATCAATGACTAGTCTAGCATACATACCGTAAATGGGATGGTCATTATCGCATTTTCCATCTACGTGTGACTCAAGGTGTCTGACTTGCGATACGCTACGCCAGCGAACCGCATGATTCAGGGTTCTATGTGGACTGAATTTTATGATGTTCTGAGAAGATTCCGGTCCCTAACGACAGTCACCGCTCACCGAATTGGGTACTCGTTCAGCCGAATAAAATACCCTTGAAACTTTTTCTACCGAAAGCAATAAACTCCTAGTTGGCTGCCAGTTTATCCAGCTGTTCTATTTGCGGCAATACCATCGTGATTTGTATCTCGCGAGAATTCCGAGATAGCTAAATCATAAACAGAACACTCGAACGTAATTCATTCGTGAATATACTCCCATTTCCTAAGCATTTTTGTTCACGTGTAGATGGGGGGTAATTTGTCAATATACGGCGTCCAGTGTCGTGAGATGTAGGCTATTCGACATAATGTAAGAAGCCGAAGTATCGCAGCGGGGCGGCGTGAATCACGTCCCAAATATTTGGGCACGGGAGACATTAACATTATCAATAACTGTCCGTGGAACAAAATTGTACAGAAATGTGTTTTCGGTGTTGCTCGTCGCAATTTTAGAAGCGTTTTTGGAGCGGATTGACTATGAATGCCTTTGTTATACGGGTGTGAATTTTGAGAAGTCGGATCTGGTTTTAAATGCCGATTACGGCCATGAATCACTCGGATCGGGGTAATCGGGCAGTCATTTGATACTGAATCTCGACAAACGGCGCCATTTGAGATTAGCATGGGATGATTACGGTGAATTACCGAATGTTTTATGGTTACATCATTTGTCACGCACGGCTAGTCCAAATGGGGTATACCTACAGCGCATCTATCTTGCTTAATAGCACTTTAAAATGCCTCGTAATGGCCGATGACCCCAACAGAATGTGGAGGTTTGAAGCGTTTAACGATTCGTTAAAATTATGCGTGGTTCTTGAGTATACGACTGCTATACACCTTTCCTTGTAAGTACTAACATCAGTGTGCCTAAAGCGTAGAAGTCACGACCTTTAAAGGTGCCTATTGTGGTTTGTTTGCCGCTAATTACGCAAGGGTCTGCAGCCATTTAAAATAAGCTAGATAGTCATCTCGGCTTAACCCGCGAGGGAGTGTCTGCTGCGTCATCGTTGCGTTTGCCGGCTGGTCTTTTCCCACGGGTTACATTCCTCGTTCGAACGTGCTAATTTAATCCTTCTCCCGTAGGGTTACGGTCTAGATTGGCTCTGGAATGGCACGCCTATCCCTGAACGCTGCGGCGTCCGCGACAATTTGTTCCGCTTTATTTGCCGCCATCCAGTCCCGGCAACTAGTTGTGGCGTAATCATAGTATCCGTTGCGAATGAGACAACTGTACTTCTAATCAATCAAGTTGTGACCGTTCCATCTAACTTCGTAGAGACATGTGGAGTTATTTATGTCTTCAATAATCATATTACGGTCATAACAAGCGGCTATCTTTCATAGAATTTTACATTAAAAGTTTGTTATTCAACGTTCTCTGGTTTATTATCATAACCAAGTGGAACTTAATTCAAATAACTTTGATTTTGTTGATTTACCTTAAATAACTCATATCTAAGCGTTAGTACAATATGCACAAAACAACGGCATTAAAACTTAATTTGAAATTCGATTTCACAAATCTGATTAGACTGATTATAATCGGACAACCAGACCAGCTGAGCTAGCACCACTGGCCACGATATCGCTAGTAGGTAGCGACAGCGTAACCTGTCACTGTCACACTACATTGAATGAAAAGGGATAGGTAGGTAGTATTAGTCGCGCGACAAAGAATCGCGCGTCGCAGTTGTGGCCTGTAGGCTTACGATGTTACGCTTTGTCGCGCGATAAATAAATGATAAAGCATCCGTCACTCTCACACACTATTTGTCAGAACGTGACGGATGCTTTACCATTTATTTACCGCGTGACAAAGCGTAGCATCTTAAGCCTACGGGACACTAATTTTGTAATGGCGTAAAATGTGATATCGTCATTACTTTGAAAAAAACACGTACCTACACACTGACTCCAGGTAAAAACGCAGTAAGTGTATATGACGTTCGTATGTAACTTTTGACGTTTTTCTCTACGACGTTTTTAGATACGAGTTTTTTTTTAAAGTAGTGACGATATACCTACTTACGACGATTATTATTACGACGTTTCAGTCGTGTCTTATCGTCTATCTATGGCCACGCAAGGGATTGAAGAGGCAGGTGTCAACATATAGACGCGCAAGTTTTTCGAACTACCCTTATGGCTTGATTATCAGTATTATCACTTTGTAATAATGAGTGAAAATTATCAAAATTTAAAGCAACATTTTATACTCTGGCTTTTCTGCAAATCTAATATATAGTTAGAATCTGAATTAACAAGAGTAACAAGCTGGCTCCAAACCAAGCGTTTATTTCCCCCGAGTGCTTACGTATAAGACTTCTTAACTTAATACATTTATAATTGGCTTGCAAAAAGCTGATTCAATTTTCTTTCAGCCCATTACTTAGTATTTTCTGCTGATACCTCTCAAAAGGTCGAGTCGTGAGCAGTGAAAAGGCGTGAAATTAAAATCTCCGCCGAATTGTTCAGCTTAATCCCTCGTTATCACGAAAGGATAACCTGTTAGTTACACAATAATATTCTCTTGGGCTTTGGTTATACTTTGGTTTGGGTTTCCGAGGACGTGTCAGTTATTATTGAATGTCTTGAAGATGTCATTACGAGTCGGTTGGTCGTTTTAGTACCAATTTATACACATTTAGACTAAATTCACGTCGGCTGATTCCAATTGTTCGTCATGAATTTCTTTGAACACTCAATGTCAATGAGAAACCTCGCAGTTATATCATCTCGATGTAGCCAGGGTGGATGAACCCCCAGTATTCCAAGAACATTATTGTGCATTATTGTGCAGCCTTTTTATAGTATTTTTATTATCTATGTGTTTCTAACTTTTTACTTTATTCATTATGTATCGTGTATCGTGGATTATTATTGTATATCTCATTAAGTAACAATCACTCCATATTATGTTATATGAAATTTGTAGTATGCATTGAGAATAAATAAGCTTAACTAAACTTTTAAGTTTTTGATATAGATTAATATTCAGTACACTTTTGTTTCTTTCTAGCAATGAAACAGCGCATGTTTATTTAATTCCCAACACTTATTGTGTTTCTCTCTCCTAGTTATTTCTCTTACGTCCCAGAAACGACTAAGGGACGTCAATTATACCTCTATAGTGTTCGAAGGATTTTCTCTCGTTCAGTGCCTTACGTTGCGAATTCCTTTGAGAAAGTAAGGCGAGCTCTGGCACACGACTGGAGCGCTGCTCATTATTATGGATACAATTTGTTTCTTTGCCAATTTCTAAAGAGATCCAGGCCTCTAATGAGGTCCAGCAGCACCAGATAGTAGCTTGGTGGTGACAGGTCTTTTTGACAGCAGGTTTCAAAATCCACCGATCACAACATACGCACAGAATAAGTAATAGTACTACGGACAGAATTAGCGGAGTGGGCCACTCTTGCCATGAGATTTCAAAATCTTACACATACCAAAAGGTCTATTTGATAGAGTCTGTGCGGAAAGAGAATAGGCGTGGCGAAAAACGGAACTAACCTAACCAGTATGGCCACCAGTGGCGTGGCGTCCAAAGAACTCGATTCCTACCGGCTTGCCTAATATCAGGCATTTCAGCACCTTATTCTACAGCTCTTAAGGGAAATGTACGCCAAATCTGCACCGGCTTGTCCAAGGATATTTTTCACGCCACGCCACTGATGGCCACAGAACAGAAAATACGGCACATACGGTAGAAAAGCACTACAGCGCCCCCCAAAATTAATCCTATTCTCTTTCCGCACAGACAGGTATAGTAGGGTGACGGCACCAGTAATGGACAGGAACCAACTAAGGTTTTTTTTTCCGTAAAACCCACATTTTAAGTAACTGACACTAAATTTTTCGTACGGTTTGTGTTGTTCATTCCATCAACGGACGCCGGACCGTCAACATCTCCAGCTTCTGAGGATGCCTCGTAGAGAGGCAAAACACGTGTCGAGTCTTGTATCTTTGGTGGTGGTTTGTTATATTTATTTTGCACGTGAATTCATGAAAAAATACGCAAGTAATTATAACGGGCCAGCACTAATTGACTAACACGTTATCATATCGCGGAAATGCAATATTTTTGTTTTAACTAACACGGATTTTCACAAAGTAACGCCTGATTCAATCAATTAGTCGGCTATAGCTATAATATAAACCCACTGTGTGGCATAAAATAAATAACCTTTATGCCACACCTGGCCAGAAAGCGGCTTTTTCCGTACGCGCAGCGTAGACATAAAATGACAGTGTAGACATAAAATGATGTACACAACACGGAGGTAATAAATAAAGTCCTCGATCGCATATTTACGTCCTTCGCTTGCAGCTCGGGCCGCAAACTTCTGCGATCTCGGCCTTTCTTTGTATTACCACCCTAGTTATGTAATGTACTATACTAATCCACCCAGTAGGATAAAAGTAGAAAGTGACATATATCCCTAGATAATGCGAATGTGAAGTCACGTTCGGAAACCATAACGGTAAAGACCTAAAACGGCTATTTTAGTTGATATTATATTTGCAAAATACTGAACTGTTGGCTGCCCATTACTGGGTAGTACATGTCAACATGTACTATTAAATAGACCTTTCCCCACCAGGCTGCCAGCTGGTGAAATTACAATTTCTGGAAACGCTCATTGGCACGTACCTTTTACACATGATATCTTCCTTTTACACGTTCAGTTTCACATAAGAGCTATACCGTGGTCGGCAATGTCGTCGGCATACGTGTCAAATACAGTTCCTATCTGTGTTGTATGTGTTAGCATTTTATAGGAGAGTATACTGGGACTCGTGAAAAGCCGTCAGCAAAATGAAAACGAAAATGAAAATCGGCAACGAATGAGTAGCTCAAAATACCTTAGCAGTTTCTTGACATTATAGGCAAGTGTGTAGATTGTTTAAAGTTTTGATTAATGTAGATATATCTGCAGCTACCCGTGCCGCCTACTTTTCAGACTAAAGTTTAGAATTTTGAATGGAGTACAGTCTAAGATTCAAACAATGAATACTTAGCACTTTAGAAGATTGGACGGCGTTTGTGACTTTTTGTTTCACATTTATCATCTAAGATATATGTATAAGGTGCTAAAAACTTTGCTCCTCCTCTCACTAAAATAATGAGCTTAAATAGAAATGAAGAAAACTTTCATTAATTTTTTTTGTTTACATTTACCGAACAAAAAAAGTAAATTAACGTAAGAGAGAGGGTCTCAATTAATTATCTCATTAACAGTGTTTTACGTTGCAAATTTGTTTCCCAATTTTCCCCAAAAATACCTATTATATTTTATACATAAATGTACTCCGAGAGCCGAGTACTACCAGCTGTAAAAATATCGGTAGCTAATTTGTTAGCACCTAATATATTATACTAACATTTACCCTTGACTTCGCGTGTGTTATTCCCGTTGTTATCCCAAAGGAACTCCTTACATTGATATAAATCGTTTGTTTTCCAATTTTCATCCCAATTCATTCAGTTGTTTGTTACCGCGTTATTTAGTAGCAAACAAACATCCAATTAGTACATTCTGTATCTAGGGCGGTAAGGAAGGAATTTGTATTGTAATTCCTTTACAGCCCGTAGCACACACAATGTTTTTCATCGCACTTGTGAGGAAATCTATAGTACATTAGTACACAACTAGGGTGGTAATACAAAGAAAGGCCGAGATCGCAGAAGTTTGCGGCCTGAGCTGCAAGCGAGGGACGTAAATATGCGATCGAGGGCTTTCTTTATTACCTCCCGTGTTGTGTACATCAGTTTATGGCCAGGTGTGGCATAAAATAAATAACCTTACTAATCCACCCAGTAGGATAAAAGTAGAAAGTGACATATATCCATAGATAATGCGAATGTGAAGTCACGTTCGGAAACCATAACGGTAAAGACCTAAAGCGGCTATTTTAGTTGATTTTATATTTGCAAAATACTGAAATACACTATTTAAACATTTAATTAATGTTACCGAAATATGTGTTTACATGTATTTGCAATAACAGTTCTCTTTATATAAATATTTCAGTGATAAAAGTTAAAAAAGTAAGTTGGCGTTTCCTTTGAACATGACAAATAAGAGTAAATCAGAACCAGCGTATTCAAATAAAAAAAAACGAAAAAAACATGACGCCCTAGGGCGTAATAGGTCATTTAGGCCCCGCAGAACCTACGTGTAACAACACCATTTTCGAGCAAGTGTGATGAAAACATCTTAACAAACTCGCATATTTGTAACTAGCATTTACCCGGGGCTCTCCCGCTTTGTTCCCGTTACTGTCCCAAGGGAACTATTTACCGGGATATAAAGTCCTATGTTTCAATCCAGGACTTGGTCAACTTGCTTGCCAAATTTCAGCTCAATCCATCCAGATGTTACCCCGTTATTTAGTAACAAACATCTAAACATCTTGATGTGATTAGTGTGATATTAGGACTTTTTTGCCTCAAAGTTTGTACATTATTTTAAGTAAACGTGCCTAAGGCTCTGTCGCCTGTTGAATGGGTGCCCTTAGACACCGCATCTCACCTCTCAGCTGACGCGAGATTCTTGAACTTTGCATTGTGAACGCTTTTGACCTAACAAAACGTAACGTAAGAGCTGACGATTGAGAACGTTTAGTTTTTCCCTCTATTTCTGCATTTGTGTATTCGATATTACGCGCACTTAAAAGGTTTTGTTAGTGTGAGCTATGCACTGCGCACGCGCTTATATGTGACGTTCCACGGGAAAAGGTACCTTATGGTTGGTATTGAGTTAAGCACAGATCCTAAATCTGTGTTAAATAAGCTATCTAATACAAAAAGAATCACGACCCTAAGTCCCATACTTTTTTTTTAATAAAACATCAAACCTGCACATGCTAAAATTGCACTTTTGAGAAATCGTCAAGAGAAGTTTAAAACTAATTTTAAGTATGTTCCCGTTGGAAGTTATGGAGATGATGATTGATTATGTATCTCAAGGTAATTTTCTTTGGAAATCAGTAATGGTTTTATTAATGTGACTTCCAGGTCGTGAAAAATCAGCCTTTGATTAGAGCAAGTCGCTTATGAGAACGAAATTAAAAAAAAAAAAAATTCGGCCTGTTCTTAAACATATTGTAATCTGAACTATTGTATATAGTTAGAGATATTAGACTGCACATTTTGGTATAGAAATAAAATCACATTGTTAACGAAATATTTTTATTTTAATTAAAATGTCATTTTTATTATATGTTTCATCATTCCTACAATATTCACAATTTTCGTATAATGAGTTCTAAATTATATTTAATCAGTCTACACAAGTATCTCAAAAGTGTCATTATTATTCTACAAGTCGTATTTTTTTATTTATAAACGATTGAAGTTACGTAAAAATCACAAATTATTCCCATACATTTGAGAAAAGGTACCTTATGGCGGGCCATAAGCAAAAATTATTGATAATTACAGTATGGCACGATATTTACATTATTTATTGACAAATCTTGTATTAAGACAGAAAACTGAAGAAAAAAGGTTATTAGAAATTTACTTCAAATCTTGACCAATTAAGAGTAATTCTCAAATGTGACGTCTTACGTGAAAAGGTACCTTATGAGGGTTTCTAGTTACGGAGATATTCAATGTTGTGTAAAAATGGTGTTTTTTTTTATTATGTATTTCCATTTAGTAAATTATATGTTACGACACGTCTTTGCCTATCTTTATTTTTGTTATAGGCGAATTAAAGGCTGAATAATATGCTTCTACAGTTTAGTACAAAAGGTACTTTATGGCGGTGTAATTTAAAAATGTTAGAAATAGGTACTTGTCGTAACTTGCTCAGTTTTTGTCCTTCATACCGCCGTGCCGTGGTATTATTTTGGCTACACCGCCAGTACCGCCACGCATCTGTCCTACTCTCACCAACACTTTACGTATCGTTCTCTCTCGGTCTTGCTGGCCGCTCGGAGTCTCAGCCGGCCGGCATGAGCAGTGTTTGCTTACCTTTTCGTTCGAATAGTTGTGAGAAGTGTTCGTCGTGGATTTTAGCGTGTTTTAAATTAAAAAGATTCTTTTTCTTAAGTGGTCAAAAATGATAGAAACCGCCAAAAAATGTCTTTTTTCGTAATTTTTTCGAAAAAATGAATAAAAACCTTTTTCTAAAATGGTCAAAATGATAGGCATTCGCCAGTGTTTTTTTATTTTTGTAATTTTTTTGAAAAAAACAAGGCTTTTCTAAAATGGTCAAAAAGTTTCACGATTCGCCAAAAACACGTTTTTTATGTTTAAAAAAAAAATGTTTTTAAGACTTTCTAAAAAGGTTGAAAGGGAAACATGACAAAGTGGTAAAAAATTATAGAAACCGCAAAATAAAGTCTATTTTTGTAAGTTTTTTTGAAAAAAAAATTAAAAAACTTTTTCTAAAATGGTCAAAAATGATGGGCATTCGCCAGTGTTTTTTTTTATTTTTGTCAATTTAAAAAAAAAAACAAGGTCTTTCTAAAAATGGTCAAAAAGTTATACGATTCGTCAAAAACACTTTTTTATCTGTTTTAAAAAAATGTTTAATAATTAAAAATTTAAAAAAACGACATACAAATGTATTTATTTTTATTTTATTTTTTTTTTCAATTCCGAATCTGTGGCACCCAGTGGCCCTTTCCTTCCAAATTTTGAGCTTTCTAGGATCATTTCGAAAATTTTTGCTTACCATTATGCAGGCCGCATGCTTGTTTGCCACCGTCGTGTTATAAAAAAGAAATAAGCAAAAGTTGCTAGTAAATTTTATTAATGAATTTTATCAACAGCTTTATCATTTTTGTATGTGATCCGCCATAAGGTACCTTTTCTACTAAACTTTGAACCCAATTTTTATATAGAAAAAAATAACGTACAGCAGTGAAACCAAGCTACAAATACACGTCTATTCCTATATTTTACAATTTTGCATAAAAGAAAAAAATGATGATTTTGAAGGATTTCACAAAACCGTTCATATCTCCGTTACTAGAAACCCTCATAAGGTACCTTTTCACGTAGGACGTCACATATGTGCATGGTTAAGAACTTTCATCATTATAGCTCAGGGCTCGCAAGCGAGGCCGCGAGAGATTTTCTACGATTAATCTACTTAACACTGTGTTTGTTAATGATAATGAAAAAACACAGAGTAGTGTACACGCTGTCGTACAACGATCGGCTGAAACGTTAGCTCTAGACGAACGAATTTTTGCGCAGAAGTTCCTTAGAGATACATATAACTTAAGTAAGAAAATATTTTTCGAAAATCATCCCCCGAGGCGGTGAAGCAGGGGACGAAAGTTTGAACGGAAATGGACCGTCGGCTATTATTTTCGTCGCAAAACCGCTCGATATCTCCAGAGGACACGAGTGGCTTAACACGATACATTAACGCAATCGTGTTGTCGCTAATGCTGTTGTTCCAGCGAGTTAGATAAGGCGCTCTAAATATAAAATAGACACTGAAGAATGTGCTACGAACCGAAAACAGATAAGCCGTTGAATGAGCTCGATGGGTGTGCTGTGACGTCAGTGCTGTTGTGCTCGGGTGGATTTCAGAGCGTTTCAACCGCCGTCATCACCAATCCCGAAATTTCGACGATTCTCTTTAAGAATGTGTCCCATTATTTTGATAAAATCCGAAAGTGGTACTTCCTTTTTTCATGATTTGATCAAAAATTAAGTAATTTTTAGAAATATGTCATCATAATATCGGGATTGGTGATGACGGCGTTTGAAACGCTGTGAAATCCACCCGCTCCCGTATCTAACAGTACTTAAGTGAAGTCATACGACGTTGGTCTAGTTTTTACTCAAGTTCACTGAATCAAGGATGCTGCCGATGGGTTATTCCCACCTTTTACCACCAAGTTGTTACCAGTGGTAACAGATGGGAAAAAAATTCCCACTAGTTACCACTAAGCGGTTTAGTGGTAACAAGTGGGAATTTTTTTCCCATCTGTTACCACTAAAACAATTGGTGGTAACTAGTGGGAAAAAAATCTTTAGTGGTAACAATAATATATTTTACTGGCTTATGCTCACGACTTCGTCCGCGCAGAAGGATAAAAAGTATATGTAGATTTCAGAAGGAGACCATTTCTGGTTTGTAGTGAGTAGTCTATAATAATATATATTATGCAAATTTAAAAAGTATGCTATATCTTAACTCCAATTACACCCTCTAAGAGGATTAATTATGAAAAATTGTGAAATCACCTTTTTCATTTTTTAATAGGTGTAATGTATTTGCAAAGTCCTTAGCTTTTTAAAACCGGCCAAGAGCATGTCGGGCCATGCTCAGTGTAGGGTTCCGTAGCTATTCATTCAAAAAAGTGCTCTACGTTTAATTAAATAGCAAAGAGCGTGAGCACTTACGTCTTTTTCACGGGCACTTACGTCGTTCTTGACGAGAAGTTTTTCAGCTATATCTCAAAAACGGCTGAACCAAATTTGTTCAATATAGTTTTCATTGAAAGTGTTTTTTAAGCCTCACTATTGTGATTTTTTTCATAATTTTTTGATCAGCGGTTCAAAAGTTAAAGGGGGGGGGGGACGCTCATTTTTTAACTTTCGGTGTAATTATTTACGAAAATGTTACTTCTATCACAAAATGATGTTTGAAGACCCCTATTGTTTTTTAAAGACCTATCCGACACCCCACACAACAGGATTGAAGCGAAAAAAAAATTCACCCCCACTTCATGTGTATGGGTTCTCTCGGCATGACAAATACACATACTTGTACCAAATTGCAGCTTTCTACTCTTAACAATCACTGAGATAAACCGCGGACGGACGGACAGACGAAACTATAAGGGTTCCTAATGACTACGGAACCCTAAAAATATGCTCCCAATACTAACTTGCTAGGTACCCCAATTTTACCCCTTTTGGGGATGAATGTTGAAATCAGTAAAATTACTTTTCATGTAATCCTTTTTTAGTGCGCGCCTTCGTCATATGAGTAAAATACTGTAAAAAAAACGAAAAACTTTCTACAGGCAGCTGTTTCGGCTTGGATTTGATGATCAGTCCGAACAAGCTCTTTTATATTATATCAATAAAATAAAACAAGAAACTTTTTTAAATCGAATTATTTACTATAGCAGGGGTTCCCAATCTTTTTCAGCCCGCGGCGCCCTTACAAGGTTCGTACTTCGTCACGGCGCCCTACCCTAGTTAGCTATTTGAAATAGATATAATGGAATAGATATAAGGATCGACTCGCGGCGCCCCTCTACACTTTCCGCGGCGCCCCAGGGCGCCGCGGCGCACAGTTTGGGAACCCCTGTACTATAGAATAAATTGCTTCCACATATACATGGAGTGAATATATTAATCAACGAGGTGTAATCATATACAAAACTTTAATCACAGAATATTGAGTACTATCGCTAATCTTAGTAGGTACATTTAATCAAACATTCGTTAAGAATTGTATGTAGGCTACGGCCGCTGCCAATGCCAATATTTGTGACAGAATCACGTTTCATTTAGATGAGTTTTGTTAGCTCAAATATCTGGCTTTGAAGCCTCATACCTATCTCAAAAACGATTAATTTTACAGAGCTATTAGTGAGCTCAAATGTTTTCGAATGAAATATTCTTTTAAAGTTATAAAGTAAAAAATGTGAATAAACCCATAGTTATAGGTTATAGGTTTACGCGGGCTTGTTTTCCGCAACTCGACGACAAACATGCGCCTATTTTGCGTGATTAAACCCATAGTTATGAATTAAACATTTTTTAAAGGCAAAAACGACGAGTTGTGTAGGAATCGTAGTCTGTCGTCTCTGCCTGCCCAAATGGGATACAGGTGTAAGTATGTATGTACATATATCTCCAGACTTCATCAATAGCATTAAATAAGCTAAAAAAATTGGTGGTAACTACTGGGAATAAAATTCCCATTTGTTACCACCATTTATTTTAGTGGTAACAGATGGGAATTTAAATTCCCATCTGTTACCAGTGGTGAAAGATGGGAAAAAAATTCCCATCTGTTACCACTGGTAACAAATTGGTGGTAACAGGTGGGAATAACCCCTGCCGATATGTTTTTTTGACTTATTTTAGTTCTTTTCTTACATATCTGTTTTATTATGATTTGAGACATAAAAAAATATCTGGCCCTGAGAGTAGTTTCTTCATCAACTAGTGTTTTTGCAAGATTTAGGTTAACTCCACAAAAGGTCCCCGAAGGTGATTACTTAGTTCCCTAGTCCGTGCGAATGAGGGCGCGTCGATAACTCGCTGATTAATTCTGCCGTCCTCCCACAAAGGGGGATATGTTTGTACGTAAATTCATGTCAGTTAAGACCTTTTGTGTACCAATGGGAAAACGCTGTCCCAACTTAATTAATACCTTGATCGAGGAGCCGCCCGGGAGCCGGGAGGCTTTTATCACATTTAACAAACCATGTGCGTTAGTGAATTTGAATTCTATTGGCAAACGTTCAGGACCATATGTTCAACAGAGTGGCACCCCCTAGGGAGCCATTTATCTTGTTCTCGAGGGTCATACTACTCATACTATACAATATGTCCCTCGATGTTAACGAGCAAGTTTTTGAAGGTATGGAGTAAAAGTTCTGAAATTTCGAATTAAACGCCTTGAGAATTATTCTGGGAGTATTGTGGAGACCTAGTGCGTAATTCGAGAATTCGAAGATCTCTTCAGCTCACTCTACTCTGAATGTAAACCTTATATCGACAGGGGACCAGACCGCTCGGTATACAAAAGAGCCTAAACAAAAGGGTAAATAATCAAAACTATGCCTTAAGCCACTTAGGTAGGTCTAATCCAGAAAGCGTGACCGTGCCAGATATCGGTCAAGCAGGGATTACCGGCTTAGAGCACTTCACACGGGCCCGGGTCGCTGCAGCGGCCATTAAAGCCCGAATAAAAGGACCATACTACGGATAGCGCGGGCGCTTGTTTACGCTCTTGAAACCTTTTCATTATTTTTCCAAGCGTAATCCACTCCGTTTAAAACCTTCATCGAAAATTTCTCATTTTTCCAACTAAGAAACCAAATTGGAAAGTGTTGCTGATCGAGTCGACGGGCCTTTTCGTCAAAAATTAACAAGAATCATATAATTTCAATCTCGATTAAACAGAGTTTCTAATAAATCAAACGCTTTTAGATCCATCCACTTCCGTTTGAACTACGATGAAACATTGACGTTAAATGTATGCTTCTCCTTTTTTCCATTCGGGGTTTAAAACCGTATTCGTTATGTTATTCAAATTTGCGGAACAGCTTATCTGACATACTCTTCTCCTGCCTGAATGTTTGATGGAGAGCGATGGTTTATATATTTATATAGCAAAACCACGAAAATTGGCGACCGTGATAGGACTTTACGATAATGCCAGAAGGTTCGGTTTCGATCGATTAACAGATTTTTCGTGGTTCTTGTTACGTTCTTGTAATTAGAATACATAACGCCCTCGCAACTAGTGGGGCTACTAGCTGCCAGTTGTAGCTGTTTCTATGAAACAGTCGAATTTTATTATGACAAAGCGCAGGCCGGCGGGAACCTTTTTTATTATTCATACATTGCCCTCGCCGTTTGTATCGCACAAAAGCTAGTCAGTATTGCTTACATAAGTTGCAAGTCTCGTAAATTTTCGGAATTGAGGTATTCTTTACGAGTTTTTACCTTTGTTGGAATTCTTTACGTCAAAGGTTTCGCAATAAAGCTAAAGTTAGAGAAATATTCATAATACTGTGCCATTATATATCTGTGTTCTCGCTGATTTTTTTATCATTCCTCTAGTTGATCTCTTCATTTATTTCTATTTGACTGAGTTAAGCTGTTGAAATTTTGGGGTTTTAGTGTCTTATTGTAAGGAGCTATAAAGAATATAACAATAATTCTGCAGACAAATACCTAGCAACTTTCTTTAGTTTATACCGTTTTTATTGTTATGCTGAATCATGAAGTGACAGCGACATTGGAGTTTAGTTAATGAATCTTTGCACAACTTGGTGACTATGTATGTTAGTATATCCCATTAAATGCGATAAAATCTTAATTAGCAAGCTTTCTAAAATGGTAAGAACATCTTTGGCAAACAATACCAGTAAATTGTTCATTAAACGTAATACTGAAGTCTTTTATGAGTTTTGCAACATGTGTGGCCATTGCGGCTCCTTAATTTGAGCTGAGATTTCTATTTTATGAAGGAATGGTTGTAAACTAAAAATATAGATACTTTTATAGAAGGATCTCTAACTTTGATCTCAAGTATTGTATATTATTATCTGGAAACCTCGACTGAAGTACCATTGTTATCAAATAAATCATCTTAGAGACATATTTCCACCAAACATTATTAGATAAGAGCCATCTTACTAAATTAACCAAAAATAACGTAATCAGTTGGTCTCTGAAAATATCTTTTACAACAATAATTGTGATCCTCAAGATTTTAATGATACATTAAAAAAATACATTAAAGTTTACAAAAACAATATAACTAAGCTGGTTGACTGACACCAGACTGTCATTAAAAATGTTTATCTACTAGACATCACACGACAGCATAACATCCCTTCAAATACGTAACATAACAAAAGTATGATTAAATGGAGTTAGTCAAACGTTCTGTTTTACGACAGCCTGATCAATGCCCATAGTTAACGTTAAAATCGTATTACCTACGCTGATTGAATTGGCGTCCTCGGGTGCATCATGAATTTTAATGAAACAACAGTACTGCGAATTTGAGTACCGTACCGTTTCATCACCCTGTCAATTTGACCTGTTTTTCTCGGAACCCCCGGTGTAAAATTAGAATAAATTTTATTAAAAACTTCGCTTGATAATTATTCAGGTTTCTTCGTTCAAGAAAAGCTACTTTTACTGCAGTCAGATAAAAGTATATCATTGTTACAATGAGATTCAGAGTTCTCGTATCCAAGCTTCTTAATAAGGCTTTGAGCGTCTTCAATTTAGTAATGTTTAGCGATCATATTATACTCCAGAGGTTTGAAATTGGTAATACGAAACATTAGAATGCGTAGAAATGAGGAAAATGTTTCTTTTGGTGTTCTTAATAATAAGAGATAAGGAAATCCACAATAATATAAGGATGTACTGGGAAGAATTATCGTGGAATTGGTAAAACATTAATGCTCTGAACGCAGGCAGAGTTAAATATAGGTGTGGGTACCTACTTATATTATTTTTGTGCAGTAAAGGAAAAATAATGCTCGCTATATTTATGATTTTGTTGATTTAATAATGGAATTTTCACAAAATGAGAAAACATTATCTGAAAACGAAACTCCCTCGGCGCTTTCGGACTCGTCTAACTTTTGTTGTGATAGCTCTTTCCTCAATGATGAGAAAAACAACAATAAGAATGTTCAAAATTCAAAAATATTATTAATTTAATAGTAATAGGCACAGAATCTTGTTTGTCTAGGCAAGATTTACGTTTAATTCTAAGATTATTCGCCAATAATAATTCTAAATGACATCGACAACCCTTAGCATCCGCGCCGAAGCAGCAATTAAGTGTTCTAAAGGGTCCGAGTGTTCATACTTGTCCTATTCTACTACGGTGTAAGGGTCAAATCCAAATAATAAGATATGCCGGGAAATTTTCCCGATCGCGTTATAAGTTAATGATCTCGCGCACTCGGGGGAGACGAACACAATATCCGCGATACATCAAACGGTTTTACGTACAGCTCGTAAAGTTTACTGTAGCGCCTATTCGCAGCTGTTTTACAGTCTCGTATCATTTGTTTGGACTAGCGTTCACATAGTATTCCCCTATGCAAATAATACTAATTATAGTCGCGACTTGGTAGGTGTGCCGACCTATTAAGTGTATTTGGTATTTGCCTAATAAGTCACCTTGTCGACCCAACCCGCCCAGCTAAGTAATATTGGGTTTTTGGGTGTTGTTGGTTGTCTGTACTCACGAGACCTATTGGACATTTATGAACTAGAGCGAAGCGTAGAAAACAGAAACGTAGGTATGTGGTAAATCTACGGTGAACTGGCCAGTTAGTGGAATAAGATCAGGCTTTTGGTGCGTTTGATTGGTTAAAGCGTCCAATATGTACAAGTATACGTCAGTTCTGAAGTAACTGTAACAGTCGAAGTCGAGTCGACAGTTGTTAACCGCAGGCACTTCTTGTGTTTAACGTATAGTCGGTCAATGGTCAGTGAACATGCTTAAGACACTTAGAACTCTGTCAACGTATAAAGATGAACAAGTAGTCCAACTTCGGCCGTTTAGCCGCGATAGCACGTCTGTGTGAGTGCGATCCATACTGGAGCATTCTTGCGCATTCTTAAAACTTTGCTTGTAGTGCGTTCGTACACGGCGCGCACACATACAAGCGCGCGATGTACCTTTTGTAGTAAGAAAAATTACTGCTATTATACTGTGACTCCAATTCATTCCAAAATTGACGTTGATACAAGTTAACTTTCTCATGTTGCATTTGAACTTTGTTATGAGTATGACAAAGTACTAATGTGGTCCACATTCCCCTCTTTCCCAGTGGGCACTTTGGGCAAGTGCCCATGGCCCCGCGATCGGTAGGGGGCCCCCTTAGATGAAATACAAAGTCATAGGGGCCCCATTATCCTAATATGCCCAGGGCCTCCAATAGGTTAAAGACGGCCTTGAGTGTATGAAACTATTAAATGTTTACTGGCAACCAGCTAAACTAAACTGCATATTGCGCTGGGAATCTGGGAGCCTGTATAAGACTTTAATGTTAAAGTCAAGGTAGTAACTACTTCAAACTCCAGTTAGGTATAAGTTTGGATGGTAAACCTAAGGGTAAGGACCCTCGTGGATAAACATGTGATTACTTTTGCTTTGAATTGTTGGGCATAGTTTCTTGGTCTTTTCCTCTCTCTGTTTCCTTCAATTTCAGCTTCTAGGATTGTTTCTGAGTTGTCATGTCTCACCAAGTGTTCTATCGTTAGCCTCGTTATCGTGTTCTATCGTTGCTCTCTATGGTGTTCGTCAAGTTTAAATTTTTGTTAAGAATTTGCGTAACCTGTTAAAATAATTTAAAATCATAAGATTGGCATAGCGTATTTGTAGTTTGCCGTCACGCTTTTTTACTGAACTTGAGCACAAAATGATTTTGTGACTTGAGCTAGTCGTGAAAAGCAAATAATCATGTGAATATTTGATGACCGGCTCTTCAAAGAGTTTCTTTTATTTATAAACACGCTTCTAAAATAGATCTTATGTCTCAGCAATAAAGTCTAGTTTGAGAGGATCGGGTTGACGTTAATAAGCTCTTTGGAAAGTCACATTTGTTTGTGTTTGACCACGTGCCGGGTTTGCCAGCCACAAAGTAAATACATGCTTAGTTTTAGCTCAGTTTTCAACACTACAGACGGCCAGTCTAGCTAACAGTTGGTAACATTTGAGAGCCTAAGAGGTTGCAAGCGGCATTTTCACGTACTTGTAATTTGAGTCGTCCAAGTCATTAAATAGCGTTCATTTTCCTAAAGTTTCACTGTTATAGTGACCTCTAAGGTCTCGTTATGTCAACCAATCCTCTGGCCCGACGATAAGGCTTATACACTAGGGATTTTCTCGAAACTTACTAGCCTATGAGGTTTCATCTCGAATTGCCAATGTAGATGAACTATACTCGAATTGTCTAACGGGCTTCCAACTAAATCGCGTGCCTTACAAGCTCACGGAATATTGTTTTGGACGTGTTACCTTGGCTACGTAATATAAGTTAAACACTAAATAAGACTAGTTGATTTTATATTAAGGTGATTCGAGCGGTCGGTTTCCATATAGACATACAGAGGGCCATTGTTTGCTTACACGGCACCAAATATATTTCAAATGTGTTTTATTTTCGACCAACAAGGATCATTGTGTTATAGCTTGATACATTTTATTTTCGCGATTGATCAACTCACGGTCCGTTGCGCTCCGCCCCGCCAGCTCTAGTCAGTGGAAACCACAGAAACATATCGAGATATAAGGAGATGATAGTTCGTCGATTTGTATGGCAAAGCAAGCGTGTAACGTTTGTCGCTTGGCGTTAGACACCAAAAGTGTTATTTAGTGATGGGGTGGTATTTGAACAAATAATTAAATTCTACCATTATTATCAGATTTTCAAATATGATAATTATATTGACGGCAACTGAAGTTAACGGCGTGCAAAATAAGTCGCTGCCACTTCTTTTTAGCATGCGAGGTAGGTACGCTCATGGATTTTAATTGTTGAGCCATTTAGGGTTCACCTTACAATAGTCGTGTCATAGATTGTGTATTACATGACAAAACTAGGCTGTACCCTAAATGGCTTAACAATTAAATTCCGTGACCGTACATACACTTTTTACTTCTACCTCGATATATTTCTGTGGTAGAAACGCACCCTAAGGCCGTGCCGATGCAGTTAGGCGGTAACTGCAGCAACCTTGATAGCCCAGCCTTGACCCACCGCACCTGGCGCCACCTGTCTCACTTCATTTATACAACTAACCTTTATTAACGTTTGTTAAAGGTCCTTCCTTCATTATGGCAGTCTCCACACCACATGCTATAATGTCCCTTGAGTGACACGTAATGAGATTGGTGAATTTGTATAGAACTTTTATACAAAACGAAGAACGTTTCCGAATATGGCACATCCCATCTCTAGTTGTACGGTCATGGCCTTTAATTGTTAAGCCATTTAGGGTTCAGTCTAATTTTGTCGTGTAATATAAAATCTAAAGAAAGAAGAAGAAGAGATAAAATCTATGATACCACTATTGTAAGGTGAACCCTAAATGGCTCAAAAATTACTGTCGATGAGTGTTCATAATTCTAAGGATTAATTATGTACAACTAACTATCCTCGAAAATGAACCCATAATGAGGAAAACTAACAGCCGTGGGGAAACCCCATAGACCCGACTAAGTTTAATTCACATCAAGATATGAAAAATCAATTATAATGAACCAGTTTAACTAACCAACAAATTGAGTAGCTTGTAACTTCATTAAGGGGCCGTGTTGGACCTCTTCGGCCGATAGGGGTCCAAACGTCCCCGGGGCGTGAGTGACCCTTGGAAATATTAATAGTGGACGAGGGCCCTAATTGGACATGAATAATAAATTTGTGAAGGCAGTTGTGGTACCGATTCAGATTCAGAATTTTATTCATATATTTTACCTATTTTAGGTAAAATATTTTAATTAAATATTAGGGAATGCATAGGAACCGATTCCCATCGGCTTGCCTATTTTTTAAAGCATGTGACCGGAGTATCTACTACTCCTGAAGAAAAAGTAATGCAAATCTGCTGCCGCTTTACTAAGAATATATTTACGCCACACCACTGATCTATTTACTCTACGATCTGCTCTTAATATAACCGAATAGTACATCGCCACCGTTTAAAATTCATTCCCAAATATCATTTAGTTCAGTAAGTTGGTAGATTTCCCCCTTTATAATATTTTTCGAGTTCTTTTTCTGGGTTCTAGAATATGATTTCATAGGAAGATTCTAGAGACGTGCTGAAGCAATTATATACCCATAACTACTACCTATTAGCGTACAATATCCCTCGGCTCGTTTCCGGAATTATAGGTTCATAAATAAACCTAAATAATTTTAAGTGGGTCATGCGAAATGTCACAACTGATTTTTAGGCTCAGTTTCCACCAGAGCTGTGCGAGGTAGCTAATCGGTGTGCGAGGAAAAAATCCACAAATGAACGTGCCTAGCCTCACTCAGCGGGGCCCGGCATTGGTGGATTTTTTCGTGTCCGTCAAGATAGCGTACACCGTAAAGATATTCAGAATCTAATGTAGCCAATAAATAGTACCCAAATAGTACCGACGAAATACCTAGGTGAAAAAAATAGTACCCTTAAACTTTCTGAAATATAAGGCCTGTTCACGGTGTACGCTACCGGGCGTCAAGCTGGCGTACACCGTTTGTATCTCTGGAACGGCTTTGTTTTTGGAAATGCTTTATATCTCAAAAAATAGTACCCAAATAGTACCCTAGGGCCCTAAAATTACATTTCTCTAGCTATCGTAGAAGCTGAGATATAGTAAGCTCTTTCTATAAGAAATTCCCGGGTACGCCAGCTTAACGGTGTGAAATTTTATACACCGTTAAGTTATGGAATATCTCGGCTTCTACGACAGCTAGAGAAATGAAATTTTGGGGCCGTAGGGTACTATTTGGGTACTATTTTTTGAGATATAAAGCGTTTCCAAAAACAAAGCCGTTCCAGAGATACAAACGGTGTACGCCAGCTTGACGCCCGGTATCGTACACCGTGAACAGGCCTTATATTTCGAAAAGTTTAAGGGTACTATTTTTTTCACCTAGGTATTTCGTCGGTACTATTTGGGTACTATTTATTGGCTGCATCAGATTCTGAATATCTTTACGGTGTACGCTATCTTGACGGACACATTTTTTCCTCGCACACCGCTAAGCTAACTCGCACAGCTACGGTCGAAACGCAGCCTTAGGCGGGTCATCAAAATATTGGATGATTCTAATTCTGTCCTCGAAGTTATATGGAGTTTCATAATCAATATTGACGGAAAATACAGTTACTACGATGGTCGCCTTGCTAAAATTTTAAAACACAAGATATGTGAGATTGCTTAGTTATGATTATGAGCTAATCTCAGTTAAGAGAAAACTAAGGATGAGATATCTCACTTCACTTTTCTTTTTTGACACTTCTCATGTCATTTCGCGCACACAAAATGAATCAAGCTACGCAATAAAACACATTTTAAATATAATTGATGCCGTGGCGTGGAAACAAACAATGACCTTCTTTATGTTTGTATGGAAAACCGATCGACTCCAATCATCTTAAAGCAATTAATTGGGTAACAGTGATTTTATTACAGGGCTCGGAAACCGGTATTTGCTCCATACGAAAATACCGGTATTCTTTCCGTCCTAATCGTTCTTTGGTTTATTATTTCGTTTTTTAACCAGACAATCTAATAATACGAAATCATGACTTAAATACATTACTGAGCGCTACATAAAAAGCATAAAATAATTCAAAATATTGGGCTATTTCGGGGTTTTTGCAAAATACCGGTTCAGCCCTGTTTTATTAATTGTGTGTTTCGATAGTTCTCGCCATAAAAATTCACAAACTACTCTTTTATTTATATTTTTAATGAGATTAGTTCCTTACTCTTCGAATAACGAAAATGAATTAAAAAAATACACGACCGTTGATAACTGCGTGTTGCCTGTAACAGAATGAAGTAATTAAAACGTAGATTCTACTCAGTAAACAATAAAACTTTCGTTCAACAGCTTTTAAAAATGATGTAACCATTAGATTTTATCTTTTTCATACAAATTAAATAGTATTTTCAATGTACGTTAACATCAGTTTAATTGACGTCGCTTGTTACGCTACAAACATAAAAAAAACATCGCAATACATTGCGGTTTCATATAAACTTTAAAGTGTATTAATAGTACATTGTGTATCAAGGGCGGTAAGTAAGGAATTAGCCGAGGGCTTTAATAACACGAGTTTGTAATTCCTTTACCGCCCGTGGCACACACAATGTTTTTCATCACACTTGTGAGGAAATCTGATTAAAATAACCTTACTTAACTTAAATAAAATTGTAAAACTGACAGTGATATTAGTGACATTATCCATAGACAATGCGAAGACAGTCACGTTCGGAAACCATAGCGGTTAAAGACTTAAAATGGTTTATTTTATTTTTGCAAAATACTGAAATGCACTATTTAAACATTTAATTAATGTTACAGAAATATGTATTTACATGTATTTGCAATAACAGTTCTCTTTAAATAAATATTTCAGTAATAAAAGTTAAAAAAGTACGTCGGCGTTTCCTTTGAACTTGACAAATAAGAGTAAAACAGAACCAGAGTTTCAAATTTAAAAAGAAAACCATTACGCCCTAGGGCAAAACCTACGTGTAATGACACCATTTTCGAGCAAGTGTGATGAAAAAATTAAAACGTAAGTTATTTTTAAATGTCCATGAACAAATGTTGTTCATAGTAATAAAACAACTTAAACGGATTAAATCGCGTTACATTTTAAGTCCCGACGTTTCGTAACCCTTTTCAGCGTTCGTGGTCGCGGGTACACCCCGCGCGGGCTTGACGAACGCTGAAAAGGGTTACGAAACGTCGGGACTTAAAATGTAGTAATATACGCGATTTAATCCGTTTAAGTTGTTTTATTACTATGAGTGATAATCGCGGAAACCGAAGACAATATTAAATGTTGTTTAGTTTGAGGAGTACAAGCTCCTAGTACAGGTAACACCTTATTATGTCATCTAATAGTATTTTGTCAAAAACGATTTCGATGAGCAGATGACAGATGTGTGTCACCTGTCATGTTATTTTTTTAATTTTCGTTGTTCGAAGAGTATCAGGCGCTAATCCTTTCAGCGCTGTGTCATATATTACTTGTGTGATGTCAGCTCCTAATTTTATATGCAAAATACTTGTAAAAAACACCACTTTTTTTGTTGATAAACCATAGGAAGTATAAACGGTAGTTTCTGAATCTATAAAAAGAGGACTATCGAAAAATATCGATGGCAAACAGCGGAAATGTAGTAACCGGCAAAGGAAGCCCTTGGCGGTTACTACATTTCCGCTTTTTGCCATCGATATATTTATTTGATACATGAGCCTTATCCAATTAGTGTACTCATTATTCAGTAAGGTCTACGTAGGTAAAATAACCTGTTGCCCGAAAGTAATGAGACTGACTTGCTTTTTAAAGTTATATTTTATGAATGAAAAAATATTTCTTTGATACATGAGCCTTACTTATTTCAAAGATTTTCTCAAAGTTATCTTCTTGTATTTCAGGACTGTCATAACTGCGAGATAATCCATACGGAATATTATAGTAACGTTGAAACTTCTTAATAGAATAGATACAGAACAAACCCTTGTCAAACGCAAACCTTAAAAATTTTTATCAAAATATCTACCCTTAAACCTTATAGAATATTGGGTCCTAATTTGAAGTATTAATAAAGCTTAAGTACTAATTATATTAATAATTTAAAGATTTTAAAGCACTTAGGCTTAGCATAAAATTATTATAATTAACTTTAAATTCGCGACCAATGCGGCACACAAAAGAGAGACTTATAATTGGCCGAATGAGCACGAAGCGTCTCAGTTTCAACTTGGGCAATAATGCGTTCGAATAGTTGTCTGTCTGTCTGTTCTCCTCGGTCGCATTTCTGGACCTATTGTCATGAAATTAGGGCATGCTCCCGGCACTGAGTTTGTATGGCGAGAACCGGGAATTCCCGGTTCCGGTACCGCATTTGTATGGAAATCCAGTACCGGGAGCATGCCCTACATGAAATGTTGTGAGCTGATTCGATAATTATAAAATTTAATTTGTCGATTCAGTCCATGGATTTTTTTCAGTTTTGGAGTCATGGGGGCTCACAGACTCGCGAGGTCACACCGCCAGTAATATAAATATATTCATATAAATTAACATAAACTGGGTATTAATCGTCAGTACCTAAGTAATGCCTGACGCACTTACCTGAGATAGAGATTGACGTCAGGTACGTATTATATCGATGGCAAAAAGCGGAAATGTAGTAACCGTCAAGGGTTTCCTTTGGCGGTTACTACATTTCCGCTGTTTGCCATCGATATTTGCATATAAGCCTCATGCTCGTATCGTATATAACTCTCGCTAAGTGCTCCTGTACGGCGTCATTAAACATATGCAATATGCATGCAGGCCCCGCCGGCTAGGGTTGAACCTAGCTACATATGCTAATCTATCTATACATCTTCTATATCTTTATACATAAAACAAAATCCGGGTATTTACACCATTTATAACTCAAGAACGGGTGGACCTATTTGTATGATTTTTGATTTTTTGGGTTTGTCTCTGCCCCGAATAACAGAATAACTAACATCTAAAAAATTAAAAATTCTGAAGCGGTGCGAAGTTCGCTGGGACGGCTAGTATAGGTATAATAAAATAGTAGCAAGACTATGTTTGTGCGCACGTCACGTAAAAACTACCGGATCGATTTCCATGAAATTTGGTATAAAAACTTCTCATAAAAACTTTTATCACTGAAATATTTATTTAAAGAGAACTGTTATTGCAAATACATGTAAACACATTTCGGTAACATTAATTAAATGTTTAAATAGTGTATTTCAGTATTTTGCAACTAAAAAATCAACTAAAATGGCCGTTTTAGGTCTTTACCGCTATGGTTTCCGAATGTGACTTGAGCTTGACATTCGCATTATCTATGGATATATGTCACTAATGTCACTTTCTGTTATAAAATTTTTGTTCTCATACTGGGTTTTTTATTTAGATTTCCTCACAAGTGTGATGAAAACATTGTGTGTGCCACGGGCGGTGAAGGAATTACAAACTCGTAGATATGATCTTCCCGAGAGTGAACTTTCCTTTGTCACGATAATATTGTCATTGTTATCGAGCTTCAATGTGATTATGACGTAGTCAAGGTCACACTACGCTACACTACTATCCACTTTCACGGGAAGAACACCTGCCTTATCAAAAGAAAGAACTTGAAACTATAAAATTGATGAAGCATTCTACATAACTTAAATATCAGTTTGGTGACGTCTAATGCTTCAAATATCAAATTGTCCTACGAGTAAACGTCGAACTTCCTGAATGTCATAGCTGCTATTTTATAAGTTGTTACTTGCTTACTGCTGCGATTGTTTGGTTTAAATCTTTCGCAGCGTAATCTGCACAAAGTCGATCGTTATGTTTATCCCATCCGTCTCCATTATTCACAAATTGACAGCACGTGTTGGCGCCAGGGATGAGGCGCGGAAGCGGTGTTTTCCTCTCGTACACACGTGTCAGGCTTGACAGCTCGCTATAATACCGGTATGTTTTAAACAACATGAATAGTAACTTATTTTTACCGACTTCAAAATAAACAGGTTACAACTTTTAGGTTAGTCGGGATCTTGTTTTTATGTATGTTCTGCGAATACTCGAAGCGAAGACGGCTGGATTTATTTGGAAAATTATTTTCTGTTTGAAAGGGTTATACTTGCCTCCTAGGTGGTCCCATGGCCAGCACTCAGCAGTTCAGCTTCTGATGATCTCATTTGTCTATTAAAAATAGAAGAAAATATATCGGTCCGGTCATAATCGGCGAAAATATCGCGAAATAGGTAGAAAAATGTTCGTACCCTCGTACCAATGCCATGTTATGTTATATGCGGGCAAACAGTATATGTGGACTAGGTACATCTTTTAGACAATAATACCACGTCCTCCGTGTAGGTATTATTAAAACTACAGCCCAACATTGCTGTTAAGTGGCTCTATTAGTTTTATCATTGGCGTCACGACAAATCGCACGCCATCTATGCGCTTAGGGTTACCAGATGCAAAAAAGTTGATTACTGACTCGGGAGCTAACTTCATAGTCGGGACTCCCGACCCGAAGTAAATGAAAGTATTCTAAAGGCCAACAGATGTCATACGGTGACCAAAGCGTGTAAGCCTTCCAAGAGAAGAGACGAATTGAATTCTATGCTAAGCATGATAAACAGCCGAGCCTTGAAAATAACTGGAATAAATTTCACGGAATATGGTATGTTCGCAAGCGCCCAATTTCAAATTTTGCTTCAGAATCTTCCACTCCATAAAATATTGATGTCTGGTAACTGGTAACCCTGCATCACAACAATGCTAATACAACGTTTAACGCGGACAAGTGACGCTATTGGATTATGCGCGATAACAGTATCAGCAGCAGAGAGCTATAATATATCACTTCGCTGATAGCACTCGTGCCCACACATTTTGTGGCGACGAAAAGTCTGTTTAAAAACTGCCCGTCCCCATACTAAATTTGAGCTAAGTTTTGAGCTTTACAATAAATTTCTGATCCAAGATACGGATTAATCTAAGTAACCAAACTTCTCTTAAGTAGTTGTATTGCCAAGTGTACTTGGTCTGTCGAAACCCATCTCTTCATTCTCAATCCGGAAATTCGAGAGCCGCAATGTCGTTTTTAGTCATTTACCATTTGGATTGAAAAGGATTGCACAGATTCCTGTTGCGCCTAGGTTGGCTCAAACTACCAAATTTGGTAAGAGCTAAACTAGCGATGAAACTGGAAAGCCATATTTCAAGCACTTCCGTGGAACCTAAACCTAAGTGGGATGAGCAGTTTTAGATTTCATAGTAAGCAAAGCAAGGATTTACAGTGAAGCTAAAATATCGTTAACCTTTCAGGAAAGCAGTAAATTGCGGGTGAAAAATTCCATTAACACGTCGTTGTTATGATCGGTTCAACGACAGAATGATGTTTATAAACTATACTAGATTTAACCCTTTTACGACAGTCAGATGTCAAGTGAACTATTTCAAATATGCAAATAGTAACACCTATAATGTGAAATAATACGAAGTATTGAGAGCCCTCGGTATCGGCGTCCTAAAGGGACTCAACTGATCACTTACAATGTTCATCTCTCAGTCTTCAAATAATATGATTAGGTAAGTCCTCGGCCCCCTGTCGTCCCTTTCAATTTCAATGGCCCCAATCTATAATACATAACTGATTACATCTCCATTACTAACTTTAATGAAGAAACACCGTAGGCGAAAAAGGCCTATGTATCTGGACATTCTGATGAATGTATGTTGTTTTAAACCGTCGACCTGGTTACAAGCTAAGTTTATTTCATTATTCACTACTAAGTTAGCAACACATGCGCCTAGAGGGATCAATTTAGGTGGGGCACAAAGTTGCAAGTTTGAGAGGTTGTGTGCAGACATTTATCAAACTTCGCTAAGTCCATACAAAGTGGTGGTGGAATTTGAGGCTTATTCAGTTTTACATAAACTCAAATTTTGTCCTTTGAGACATTTCAAAGTTACCGTTTTACCCCGTAAAATAATCGTGCTCCTTGTTTTACTGCTTATACATTACAACTATATTTGTTCCAGCTTACATAACCGCAGATAGCAAATATTTGCAGCCACGCGCATGATAAATAATGTAAATATCCATATAAGCAAGCAGCGCATACAATCTAATAATCTTTTCTAAGTGCCGTGTCATGGAAAGTACCTTCCTACTCTGCAAAACTACACTGGAGTTTGCAAAAGTTGCTCTGTAGTTGATTTTTACTATCTTTTTCGACCAAAAGCGTCGTCGTTCCGCCATTTCCTTTTCGGTCTGCCTCTGCTTCGAGCACTAGTTAATCTTTATTATAGCTTTGCAGTTTCGAAAAACGATGTTTCATTTGCATCTCGTATGCTTGTTACCAAAACTAGTTTTGTAATTTCAACTTCGGTCATGGAAATTGGGTCAATTACATTGAAATTTTCTCAGCGCATCAGGGACATCGAAAGGTAACTATTGAATAATACAAAGCCTTACGCCATACATCGACGCGAAATAATCTCTGAGTCGACCTGATTCATTATTATGGCAACACCGGCTGTCAAAGGATAAGCAGCTGATTCCGTTTTGTCCCATGTATTTATTGTAAATTTAATCATTTTTCGTGTAATATTAAGCCCATTAGGTGTGAATTAAGTATTTTATTTTAACTGTTTACATATTACATAATAAGTGAAGTGATTCAGTGATGTTTACAAGTGCCTTGTAATATCTCGATTTTGTAACCGTTATAGGTTACCAATTCGAAATCTGTGTTCGTTTTACAATCCTATCTGCTGGTTTTTACTCACTAGTTAATACCATTTGCGTTGTAAGAAAGAGTAAATCATTGTTCAATTTTAGAACACAGTGTAGGCACAGTGAAACATCAAGATTTCTTGTAAGTACTAATATCGCTAAGCCATAGTGACCAATTCCTTGTTTTGTTTTGTACTTATTAAAGGATCATAAACATTCATAATGCTTACTCGCAGAGCAGCCGCTGCAGCACGTCAGCAAGAGGTTGATAAGCTTCAGCTTACCTTGCTTGAATTAAAAACATCCAAGGAGTTGTGTGCACAGTTGCTTAGTGAAAGAGAGGACAGTGAGAAGGAGCTTTTAGAAGTACTTGTTAGCAATGATAAGTTAAAAAAGGAATTATGTTCTTTAGAAACTAATTATAATGATGTAAATTCTGAGCGGGCCCGGCTACAGGAGACGGTAGACAGGTTTACTGAGTGTGCTGCAGCGTATGAGCAGGCCCTGAAGGACATCGACTCACTGGAGAGAGCGCTGCATGATGCCCATGAACAAATCTATGAGCTACAGGAGGCCCAGAACAATGCTACAGCGGTGCACACTCAGAGCTTATTCGAGGAACTGGTCGGGCCCGAACCCCAGTTGGTTACCGCTCCAATTACAAACCCCATAGTCACTATAGACTTAACTAATGAATCTACCACATTAATAAATTGCAGCGGTAAAAAACGAAAAAAATGTGCTAAACTGAACAGAATCATAAAAAAAACACAAAAGTTATCAAAACATAATAAATTGTTTTTCAGGAAATTAAGATTTAGTAAAATTTATGTAAACTTGGTAGATAAACTGGATATGTGTTCTGCTCAGTTACAACATAGTCAATCAAAATATGAAACTGACACACAGATTTTAAAATTAAAAATTCAGAGTTTGGAGGATTCTATACAATCATTAGATGAAATGAATGAGAGTTCAAAGAAAATTATTAATGAATATTCATTAGCCATGGATGATTTAATATCACAAATTAAATATAATTCAGAGCGGTTTGAGTCGCTGACAAATGGCCAGTCATGTGTATGTACACGAGTGAATGGTCATTTGTCTACTGGTGAACTTAACCCGGATCTGTGTGACAGTTTACCTCCAAAACAACAAATAAATAATAGCTCCGTCCTCACTACGCAAAAAAACACACCTAAATCTAATGTAATTATGTACTGTGATGAGATTGGAAGTAATATGGGCAATTACTTAAACTTTTACTTAAAGGGACTGAGCGCAATCAGCAATTGTCTGCCTTATAGTAGCCTTGATCATTTCTCAAAACAAATATTGAATGATAGTAATATTCATTCCAAGACTACTTTGCTTATTCTTATAGGGAATAGGGGTAGTGCGAACAAAAATAATTTGATTAAATTTCTAGAAAAGTTAGACAGCCTTCAAGTAAAAGAAATTATTATGTTCACATTCCCCTATTGCAATCAAGTGTCAAAAACAGAAAATGATACTAGATACAACTTAAATATATACCTGTATAATTTTTGTACATATAGTAGTAAGTTTACAATAATAGACACAAACAAATATGTAAGTAAGGTATTTTTGACTAAAGGTAAGTTTTACCTTTCTAATTATTATAGAAGACAAATAGCTTTGTCGCTATCATATTTATTAGACATTTCTGCCAAGAATTTGGCAGGTTCTGCTCCTATTGAGCAGTCCAATAATGTGAACTTGGAGTTGGTTCCTATTATAACCAATAATTTAAATTAAATGTTAAGACAAAGGAGTACTCTGTCTCTGGCAATTTGGTTCTAAGTAAATCCAATGAATGCTGCAAACATAAAAGTCACATCCACCTGGTGCATCAAAATATTCAGTGCATTAGAGGGAAAGACTTAGCGATTGAACTTTTTTTGAACGATTACAATATAGATATTCTTTGTATAACCGAACATTGGTTAGAAAATAATGAACTAATGCCTCAATTTAAGAATCACCAGGTGGGTAGTTCGTTCACCAGACTAAGTTCCATACATGGTGGGTCATTAATCATATTAAATAGACAATTAAAATTTAAGGAACGTAAGGATATTGTATCCTTGTCTGTTGAACGGACCATAGAACTAAGTGCCGTAGAATTAGATTTATTTATTGTTGTTTGTGTCTATAGGCCGCCTTTAAGTGATTTTGAACTCTTTGAAAACGTAATGGAATCTGTGTTACATAAAATAATTGCTACTTCTAGTAAGAAATTACTTATATGCGGCGACTTCAATGTAAATATTTTGGAAAATTCAACAGTAAGTGTCAGATTGTTGAATCTTTTCAAATCTTGTAATCTCAGACCCATATTTATGGAGCCAACTAGAGTGACCGCTACTAGCGCCACCTGCATTGATAACATTTTCACTGATATTCTTCCTAATACCAAAAGTGTAATCAGCAAGTTAGAATCAGATCATCTTGGCCAACTAATGGTATTTGAGTCATTAAGGAATAATATCTTGAGAAAACAAATTAATTTTGTACCAGTAACCACGGACCGTGTGGAACGAATGAGGGACAGTCTAGTTCAGGCGCTACCCTTTTTATCTTCCGACACGACTCCTAACGACATGTACAATTCATTCTTTCACACTTTTATGGAACATTATAACGCAATATTTACTTCTAAATCGGTCGTGGTTAGTGGTGCACCAGTTTTTAGTGAGTGGGCTACTGAGGACTTACATAAACGTAGACAGGAATTGTATGCCTTGTATGAGGAACGGCGGTTCAATACGAGTGATGAATTTAAAGAGCACGTGAAAGAATATTCGAAGAAATTTAAGATAGATTGTCATTTAGCTAAGCGTAATTACTTAAGCCAGAAAATTAGAAATAGTTCTGATATTATTAAAACAACCTGGAAAGTAATTAATGTGGAGACTGGTCGATCGAAGCACACAGTAAACGATCTTAAACTAAAAATTGATGGCAAAATTGTAGATTCCAATTTAGAAGTAGCAACAGAATTTGAAAAGTTTTTTACCGAGATACCAGTATCCACAACTAAGCATTTAAATTCATCACCTTCGTCTGCCGTCACGCTGTTAAAAGACAACGCCCCAGAATGTAGTAAATACTTTCATTTTGAACATGTCAGTACCTCGGATGTAGTAAAGGCGTTTAAATCAATTAATGTTAAAAAAACTAGTGACCTTTGGGGAGTCTCTGTCCATGCTGTTAAATCCCTAATAGAAATCATAGCGCCTGACTTGGTAGTCGTGTTTAATAACTGTGTTGATTGCGGTGAGTTTCCTGATCTAATGAAATATAGTAAAATAACACCTTTATTTAAATCAGGTAGCACTACTGACCCCACTAACTTTAGACCAATATCTGTGCTACCAACTTTCAGTAAAATTTTCGAGAAATTAGTTTTGTCCCAATTAATGAAACATTTTAATACAAATAACTTAATGCATAATAAGCAATTTGGTTTTACTCGGGGTCGCTCGACAACCGACGCTGGTGTTGAGCTAATTAAACATATTTTCGATGCCTGGGAGGAGTCATGTGATGCTTTAGGTATCTTCTGTGATTTATCCAAGGCATTTGATTGCGTTTGTCATGAAACATTGATCGGGAAGCTGCACTACTATGGAGTTAGAGAATCGGCACTGAATTTATTTAAGTCGTACTTACAAGGTAGAATACAAAGGGTTGACGTGAATGGACAGCACTCACCAGGGTCACTGGTCTCGATGGGTGTACCGCAGGGTTCAATATTGGGACCATTCCTGTTCCTTATTTACATAAATGACTTGCCATACCTCGTAAAGACCCACCATGATATAGTATTGTTTGCAGATGACACCTCACTTATCTTCAAAGTTAAGCGACAGCAGCAAGCTTACAACGATGTAAACAATGCTATCTCTAAAGTAGTAAATTGGTTCAATGTTAACAATTTACTCTTAAATGAAAGAAAGACTAAATGTATTAACTTTATCACGCGTAACGTAAATCGCGAGCAAGCAAGTGTCATTGTGAAGGATGAGGAATTGGAACTAGTTGATAGTACAGTTTTTCTAGGTATAACATTGGATCATAAACTCCAGTGGGGTCCCCATATTGCTAATCTCTCGAATAGACTTAGTTCTGCAGCTTTTGCAGTCAACAAGATCCGACAATTAACAGACATAAAAACAGCTCGATTAGTATATTTTAGTTACTTCCACAGTATTATGTCGTATGGTATTCTGCTGTGGGGCAGTGCTAGCGCTTCAGAGCTTAATACTATATTTGTTCTGCAGAAGAGGGCTATTCGAGCGATATATAAGATGAACTATCGAGACTCACTTAGAGATAAGTTTAAGGACATTAATGTAATGACATTGCATTGTCAATACATCTATGAGAATATTATGTATGTACATAAGAATATCATGAATTTTAAGAAGAATTGTGACATACATAATATTAATACTAGAAATAAACTTAAGCTCGCAGTGCCCACCACTCGGCTCCATAAAATAAAAACATCATTCATGGGTAATTGTGTAAGGTTTTATAATAAACTGCCAAGAAACATAACTGAATTATCTGTTAGCAAATTCAAGAATTGTGTAAAGCGTAAACTCATGTCCAAAGCTTATTACAGCACACAAGACTACATGAATGATGAAGCACCTTGGGATTAACTGCAACTGGAAATAACTACATTTTAATATAATGTCTCTTTCGTTGATTTTTTTCTGTTTTTGAACTTGTCAACTGTTTTGACACTTAGAGACCATATACATCTCTAAGAAAAAACTGTATTCATTTTATTTTAATTTAGTTTTTAAGTTATATCGTGTGAGTTGCAGAATAGTTTCATTTCTGTAATATATCTAGTATAAACATTCCTATTTTATATTTTGACGTTTGGAGGTCCTTTACACCTCCAAAACTTAATATTTTGACAACGGAGACTCTTTACATCTCCATGAATTTTTATTATCAATTTATTTCTATTATTTTAATTGTCTTGTTTTGACGCCTAGAGACCTTTTACATCTCTGAAAATGTAGTTATAAGTTTATTGTAACGTATTAATTAATGAAATAGAATGTAATAATGTCATACCTGTTTTTAAAAAAGAGAAACTGGTGAGTTTCTTCCGGCGCTTCTTCTCACCAGAAGGTCACTACCCGAAGCGCCAAAACAAAAGAAAAGAAATGAAATAATACATACATATTTAGACTCAGACTTGTAAAAGAGCCCTTGAGGGCCTACTTGCAAAAATAAACTATTTTATTTTATTTATTTTATGCATCAGGATCGGAGCGTACGGCGCAGACTTTGAAGATATGCTCATTTTAATAGTTTATAAACGTGTACCTGTAATATCTAATAGGAGAGAATGAGGGAAAGCGAAGAAGGTTAATATAAAGTACTTTGAGCAGATATGCGAGGTTAAATTCGAATCCTACCAGGAAAAAGAAATAGCGAAAAATAGAAAGAGCTGGCTAAACCGATAAAAGTTATTCTCTTAATTGATAAAGGGAATACCTAACCTAACAGAAGAAAGTGCCCGAATATACTCTTTAACATTATGTTAGGACCATATCTGAATATTACGGATGAAACCGTCATAGATAAAGCATTATTTTCTTTATGAAATTTGGCAATCTATCGGTATAATCTTTCGTATTCTTCTTGATGTAATATTTTATGCTGTCTTTTTATTTTTGTGCAAAAAAATCTTATCTTTAGCTTTGTTCGTCTGCTGGACAGACGCAAATTCTTCAAATTGAACTCAGTATTCTGACTATCTTATGAGCTTTCACCTCTAACTTATTTCAACATTTCCATTTGAACGTGCCAACTAGCTGCCAAAAGACGCGAGGTGAAGCTGAAAGTGTAAGTGGAGATAACATTACCATAGTGCCGCAGTAGAAAAGTGGCACAGCACGCTTATTTGCAGAATCCATTTCAATGCAGCTCTACCCACCGATATTGCTACTCGAGAGCGAGCCCTGGCAACTGTTCGAAACACGACTGTTTGTTTGCTTTTGATTAGACAAATTTGGCAAACCGGCATAGCCTGATGCGGCGGGTGCGCGGCAGCGCCAACAGCCTCTTAGCTGCGGTGGGGGAGGCATATGACAGTCCCATATTCTGCCAGTGGACGAGGTCGCATGATACGCGAGTGGCCTATGAAAAATAAATGCTTAAATGAAATTAGTACTAGTAATATGCCTCCCAATGTATACAAGATTGTTTAGATAAATTTTGTTGATGATGATTATGATTATTTATTTATATTCTTAACTACTAATATAGGCAGTAAGACTACTAACACATACTATAGATACCTAATCCGAAATAAATTATTTTGAATTTGAATTATAGCACCTAAGTACGAATGATTTGCAAGAGTTTTGGAGAGAAATTATATCTAATGTTCCAACTTCGCCTTTAACACACCAAGCACTTGACGCAAATATGTGAATACTAAGAGATCGGATTTGCAAATCTTCCCTATAAGATAATTTTTTTTTTTTCATAACTTGATCCTGGAATTTAGCCGTAGCTTTATATTACCCCGGCTAATTAATTTGACCGGGTTTGTGTTCGAAGCCAAATTCGGTGGCGCTGCGAAATTGTTCAGATTATAATATAAATTGCGAAAACCGCGGTACAGTTTCTTTATTGGAATTCAATAAATCTTCTAGGGGTTCAAATTTACTGTGGTTTGTTTTGCGAATACAGCCTTAAAGTTGGTCGTTGTACTGTGTTATAGTAACGTAATAAATAATACACTGCGGGAGTATTAAAGTGTCAAATTTGAAAAAGGAGCAAAGTTCGTAAATGTTAAGTACACCTGCCAAGATTGTGTATTGGCTTCCACAGTCATTAAGGTGTTGCATTACTTCATTACTATTTACCTACATAAACTGAGAGAATCCCTGAAAGTTGCGTTGCATAGGAGCTTCTATATGGGTTAATGCAGTGCTAGCCTTAAGATCTACACAATCCTAACTGACATCACCATTCGGGCACATATAATGAGGTCGAAATAAGCAATAAGTCGAATAGGAATTTTCTAGCTATTGGTACTGTAGGCCTCACGGCCTTAGGGACTTTGTAACACAGACAACTTAAGTGCGGAGTCTAGAACTGCCCAATTAATAGTCATAAGTATTCATAAATTATTTGATAGCAAACTAATAAACTATTAACACTCTTTATGATTAAAATTAATCCAAATTGCCGTAGAGTACAAACATTTCGGTCGAAATATGGTTTGTTTGCCCAGTCTTTTAACAAATACATATTTGCATAATTTTACAGCAATCATATTAAAATGGACTGCGTTAGTTATGCCCGCTTTACGCGCATAACATTTAAACATATACGATAGTGTATTGCACGGTGTTTACCTATGTATCTTTTCATATGAATTAACACATTGTACTTATGCAGACGTGATGCATTAGAAAACTGCGATGCGCACGCGGCCTCGTTTTATTCAAATGGTCGTGCGTCACAAAACTTATGCAGTTCGCGTCACTGAATCGATTAGAAACATCTAGCATTTGTTGGTATTTAATTTATACGTCATTATACTGGAGAAGATCTTTAAGTGATCTAAAATTAACTCGTGTGTTGAATAAGTTTTAGTTTCAACATTCTCTTCTTGGTGGCCATATTTATTTGTAATCACGTTATATTTACTGAGACATCTTCAAGAGTGTTCCTTGGAGAATTACTTTAGATACGTTATTTTGAAATGCCTTAACGTAACGTACATTGTTTGTTGTTGAGTTTACATGAAACCCAAAGCACCCATAATGCCGATCATACAACAAACTTGCGTAGTTTCATACGGTATAGCAAAATCAATCGAATCTACAACTATTTAGATTGTTATTGATATCTGGTGCCCGAAAGTACTAAATTAAATATGTAAGTATGTTAAAATAAGACAGATTTGATTGCAAGATGGCAGTGTTTTACAAAATGGCAATTTGAGAGCTCTCCGAGTCCAGCCAGCAGCGCTAATGCGCTAGCGATTATCGCCAACTTAAATATATATAGGTAAAAAACTTAAGTAATGTAAATAGTTTAAACGGGACTAACCTCACTGAGCCTTGTTCACAAATGTCCGAGAAAACATATTTTCTTTGGTAAACAGCCAAAACATTTGACCTAGTGCGCCAAGGCTGTTCGCGATATGTCCAACTGTAAAAGTGCAATGAAAAATCCAGTGAACTGTTCTAGATGTCTCTTATTTTCAAATTACATTCTAAATAAATAAATATTATGAGTACCTAAGCTGTACACGTCTACGGTATTCAGAGTGAATTAAGGACCTAGAACAGCCCGGAGAGCGCGACAAATACTACCTGTCTCTTCCCAATCAATAATGTGACAGTGACAGGTCATGCTCTGTCACGGGACAAGCGACGTCGCTGCCAGTTGTGCTAGCGCTAGTGATGTAAACATGTTTACCTATATCTCTATACATATATTGAAGTCTAACTAGAAATACAATAGATAATTATGTACAATTGCACCCCAAAAATTACAAGCGATCCTTAAATTAAAACAAGAGAAGTAAAATTAACAACTAAAGGTATACAGTAGGTGGTCTTACCGCTAAAAAGCGATCTCTTTCAGACAACATTTGGGTCAGGAAATGACGCAAGATCCGTTCTCTGGTGGGAGTAGTCCCACCAGTGATGTGCAAGTTCCGGAAACTTTCAAAAAAAAAAAAAATTGATATAACTTAAAAACATCTAAACTCTTATTAGATCTGCAGTGGGTCCCAAATTAATGTTCGCGATCTTACATAATAAAACAGGTATCATATCGACTTGGGTATAGGTTCGATAGCTAAACATATAAAAGTGGACAACAGAGAACATAGAAAAATACATACCTGGTCTTATTTTCTGTTCTTGTAACCAGTAATTAATATGCAAGATACGAAAGAAGCCACCCAGCGTTACGTCCTGAACGTCGTCGTAACAAAAACATTTGTTCGATAGGAATAAAGTTGATTTTTCAAGGAAACAACTGAAGCCTTGATCACTTTACATAGGGCGTAAGTGACATGTTTTTCCTACTGAAATACGCCCTATTAGCTCAACGGCATGGTTTCTTTCGAGATGGATTATTTTACGAGCCCAAGCGTGTTCACTGTTCAAGCCTCAATCAATTTAAATTTAGGTTTATTTAATTAAAACACGATATTGCTGTCGATATTATGTCGTTTATAAGGGCCAAATATTTAAAAATTTCTTTTGCCAGTAATTAGCTAACTAAAGTTTCATTGAAAAGGAATAAAATCTATGTCTCTGTTTTGCCCTGATGGTTGACTGGTAGAGAATGCCTCACGGCATTAAGTCCGCCATTTGTATTTTCTTGTATTGTGCAATAAAGTTTAAATAAATAAATAAAAGATTAGGTGCGTCATCCCTTTATTCTATGTATTATACATATTTATTACTTACTAATTTATCTGTTTCCGTTTCGACAGGTAGAAACCAATGTTCACACCACTCCAAGCCGCCTAGCCGCCAACAGAAACGTAAGTTGAAACCTCAAATACCCTTTATATTACCACAAGTAAGAAAATATAATTAGATGTCACATTCTCGTAGTGCTCTACATAAAATTGGGAATAGCTTCTTTGAAAATTTGAAGCTTCCGCAATTTGTATAGTATAATAATCAAGGGCAAAGATAAATATCCACGCAAAATTCCAAAAATAGGTATGAATAAACCTTATTGCCATAATAATAAGCGCTGTAAGCATAATTTTGAAACTCTGTGGTGTATTCATATTGATGCCCTTGACTGTACTATAATTCCTTACAGTGGCGTGACGTAAAAGATATCCTTGGGCAAGCCGATGCAGATTTAGTGTACATTTTCCTTAAAAGCTGTAGATAAGTTGCTCAAGCGTAGGATTTTATATTAGGCAAGCCGGTAGGAATCGAGTTCTTTGGTCGCCACGCTACTGATTCCTGACAACCAAAGGTTTCCCAAAGTTTCTATGAAGGCTCTCGCGCCTTCAACTATTAACACCGCCTTGGTGTTACTTAGATCATTATTCGACATTTCATCTTGAGGACACACGGACAAACAGAGCCCGCACAGAAAATGTTGTCCGCCTATGTCAATTATAATTATGCAAAAGCCATTACAAACTTCCAAATTATCCCATCAAGAAGGATTAAGATAGGAGCAACCGATAGTTAAGAACCATCACGAGATGAAAATAAGCAGCGAGAAACAACCGAAACTTCGTCAAAGTTTTCAAGCCGCCCGGAACGGGGACGAAGTTACCAACTCTTGGGATTAATTTTATCGCCAAGGCGCGGAGCGGAACGCATTGTTCTCAGTGTGTGGCAAACACAGATTAACGAGTTTGCAGGTATAACAGCGTTATTGTCTTCAGACGTTCGTCTTCTACGAGCTTGTTCATATAATTTAACCCCTGTAATTTCAACCAGTTTTTCTTGCTGTTCGTTGCTGGACTATGATCGAGAAGACTATATTTGAAGAGTGGCTTTTCAAAAGTGCTTATTTGTCTATGTTTTTGAGAAATAAGCCTTTTTGAAAAGACACTCCTCATTTTTGTTATTATCCTCGGTCACCATGGATTAAATCACAACTCCACAAAGTTGGGGGTGAAGATAATGTTCCTCCTATTGACTACTTTGATTACGAACGATACTGTCAAATTATGTCCATAGAAAATTTACAGATCGCTGCTTTTTTTTAATTATGCTATGTGTTAATGATACCAGAATTTCGACAAATATGTATGCACAATAATATTAAAAAAAACATGTTAGATATCGTAAAAAGCGATCTCAGACTAGACAGGTTTAATTATTAAACAAAGTGGTAGAGCTTCTAGGCAAGGAAAGTAAATAAGAGAATAACGCAGGCACTTGGAACACAATACCATTATTAGCAGGATGTTAACTTCAAATACGCTGAAGCTGGCGAACAAAACCTATTCCTAAAATGTGTATTAATGAAGTGTTCTGCTAATAGCTGCGGATATGGTCGTGCTCGTGCTACGTCCATTCATTGTTAACTGACAGGAATTTATACGTAATCGTCTAGACTCCAAAACATAAAATCCCGCAATACGTCCCTGTCACATTAAAATAAATAAATATCGGGGGACAATCTTACACAAATCGACCTAGTCCCAAACTAAGCAATGCTTGTACTATGGGTACTAGACGACGATATACATTATACATACTTATATAGATAATGACATACTTAAATAGATAGAAAACATCCATGACTCAGGAACAAAACTCATGCTCATCACACAAATATTTACTCTTAACAGGAGTTGAACCCGAGACCTCTAGCTTCGTAGGCGGTGGCACTCCCACTGAGCTAAACGTGTCGTCATTGGCCTGTAATATTTACCGATTGTTAAAAAAAAACTCCGCATGATACTTACAAACTTTTCACCCCTTATTAAATACTCTAAGGATTTTTGAATATTAATGCATAAATATTTAAAAAATCCCTTTACTTGCGTTATGTAAGGTACTATTTCAATATAGTACGATTGTGTAGTATTCCAGGCTACTAGACCCACCGATTACAGATATGAGTAATATATCCTAGTCTTGCTCAGCGGTGCCCGGTTTATGTGCATTTTTTCCTTGCGCCCCGCTATCTCGCACAGCACTTGTGGATACTTAGCTTTAGGGAAGATTATAGAACACTGGCTACAATAGTTTCACTGTGTCAAGTCTGTAATCAATAGCACGTTACGGCGATGTTCCGCGGGCCGAGCGTCCTTGGCGAACTCGCCTTTAACGAAACGCGTAAACACCGACGTGCGAACGTTACCGACTTGTTATACCGTAATTTAATTACTAAAGCTCTCGAGGCGATGCGAGATGTTTCTTGTGAATGTTCAAAATTCATGGAAAAAAGCATGAGTACGGTGATTCCACGACATAGAAGTAACTTAAGTTACTAATTTTTCGCGTGTTTCTTTATTGATGGTGCAAATTCAGGTGTCAATATATCTAGGGATTAAAGTTATACTTATCTAGATTATAATTAATGCTTACATTGTACTTAATGTACGCCATAAATAGATAAACACGCGATGAAATGGTAACTTCCGTTACATTTTAATGGAATTGCCCAGTAGATGATCTGTATGTAAATGTTAATGTAACTGAGTTGACAAATGAACGAATTGTGTTATTTATTTTGAATTTTTTTATGAATAAAAGCTTAGAAAAGCGTGCATTAAACAGAAGACAATTTGGGTTTTTCTTCATGGGTTCGGTTCAGGAGGTCCAAGTTGTATTTAGCCATAGTAGCGAAACGTCTTAGTTGTATATTGTCCAGGTAAAGAGATGTCTCAATGTGTAAAACGCCCCCATTGCAATATTCCATAGCAGACGAAAGGACTTGGTTGTAAAACGTCTTAATGTTTAAAAATTTTAATAGGCAAATAGGCCAGATAATCATAACCACCAATGTGGTAGACCGTCTAGGTTGCATAACGACAACACATAATTTTATTATTACCTCACTAGTATTCCAAAATCCTTAACCTTCCTTTATGCTTCCAACGATAGATCATTTACAAATTACATAGTTTACGAGCCCATCTTTTTTAAATCCATCTATTCAGGATAGATTGAAAACATTAGTAATAATAATCCGTACAACCTAGTCGTGTTACAACTATAACGTTTTACGTATTTGGGCATTTGCAACTAAGACATTTTGACGATCAAGACCCTTTGCTAAGATAGTCCTTATACAATTAAGACCTTATGCAATTAAGTCGTTCTGCCTACTTATGCATTTCACGAATTAGACGTTTTGCTAAGCAAGTCTCTATAAAACTAAGACTTCTTGCATACCATGACAAAATACTATGTTGACCTCCTGAAGGAGTTTGGGGAAAACATTGCCCCTACCATTATCTTTCATAAAATTGAGGGTAATGAAGAAGGATTCGGCTTCTTCATGACCCTCAATTTTATGAAAGACTAGCATTTTCCCGCGGCTTCGCTGGCATTGTTCCCGTTATTGTCCCAAAGGAACTCTTTACCGGGATATAAAGTATCCTATGTTTCAATCCAGGACTTGGTCTACTTACATGTTAAATTTCAGCTTGATCCATCCAGTTGTTACCCCGTTATCAGGTAACAAATATCCAAACATCTAAACATCCAAACATCTTAGTGGGATAATGGTAGGGGCAATGTTTTCCCCAAACTCCTCACTTTTATGGAAGAAGAGAAGAGGTTGAATTTTCATTTTCAAAACCATCGTATTAGGTTCAAACATAGGCGTAACAAAGGGGCTGACATTACAAAAGACAAGTAGAAAGGTTCTGAGCGTACGTGAAAGGTGGTCACGGGTTGTTAGCTACCGGCGACGACACAGTTGATGGATCACCAACTGGTATATCTGCCAAGCCCTTGAACTTAGGGTTGCCAGATGGTCGGGATTTAGTGGGATTCTTCCGAATTATTGTAAGTCCTCCTGACTTCCAACAAAGTAAAATATCTCCCGAAAAACAACTTTATAGTATAAAATAATAATAAAGGTCCGAATTTTCTTCAAGTGAAACGTTGCCCTAAAAATGGTTAAATATGTGAAAACTGTTACATAAAATACACGTGGAAAGCTGAAAAATAAATGATGTACCTACTTTATTAAATTTTGTTGATTATTGATAATATAGGAAATGAGATAAGCATTTTCTTTTTTTTTTTTTTTATTTAGAAACAAACAGTCGTACATGAACAATGTCAAAGAATACATGATCAACAATAGACCTATAGTTTCCTGAATGTATGAATTTAAGCATATGTGGCTAATACACAAAGTCTTATATAATGTTAAAATTAGGTAACGTAGCAAACAGAAACTGTGTAAAGTAAAAAATTAACCTATTCACACTAGAGTTTATGTGTATGGCTAATTATTAACGTAGGATACAACTGAATACAATAGTGAGCAGATACTTAAATATACAATCGACGTAGAACTATTATAAAGTCTCATAGTAATAAAACAACTTAAACGGATTAAATCGCGTATATTACTACATTTTAAGTCCCGACGTTTCGTAACCCTTTTCAGCGTTCGTGTAGACCACGAACGCTGAAAAGGGTTACGAAACGTCGGGACTTAAAATGTAGTAATATACGCGATTTAATCCGTTTAAGTTGTTTTATTACTATGAGTGACAATCGCGGAAACCGAAGACAATATTATTATAAAGTCTATTTAAACGCATTTTTCAACGAATTTTCTGTTTCTTTTTGTTAGTATTTATTTATGTAGACATTTCTATCGGCAAAGTACGATGTAACAATAATGTTAAATGTTATTGTTTTTAATAATATTTACTTTATTTTGATTTTGTTTTTGTTTCTCCCGACCAAAGTCACAAAATCCCGAAAAAATGTTTTTTTCTCCCGATGATAGGACCATTTGATCGCAACCCTACTTGTACTTGATAGCCAATCATTTCCATCGGGTCTTTTGACACATTTTATATGGATACGGGTTGTAGTTTCAGCCAGAGCCGGATGCAGCCGTTTCCGTTCTTCGTTTTTTGGGAGTCACTCATGTTCAGGGACCGTACTTTTCGTGCCGATGACAGGCAAATGACGTCAACCTACATACAGGCTAATTTAGTTAAGGTTTTATATTTATTTACTGTTACCGTAAATTACCGGTATTGTTTAAGTTATGAATTATTATTTTTTTACTTTCATTGATTGGTGTCAATGGTAGAAGACATTTTATAAGTAAAAATGTATAGGTATGTCTGTTTTTTTTCTTTATTTTAACGGAAAGTTGGAAATATTAATCGGATTTGCGATTTGGCACTATACTTATCTAAATGTTATTATATTCATGCGGTCCATTCTATATCAAAATGCGTTTCTGATTTATTTTCCAATTTCCCATTTCAATAAATAAGATAACACAGGCAGACACATCTTGATTTATAAAATGGCTTCTACCATTGACACCAACTAATGAAAGTAGTGATAAAATTAATTCGTAGCTTTTACGATACCGGTAATTTCCGGTAACCGGTAATGCTGTAGCTTGACATCATTTTTACGTCATCGGCACGAAAAGTACGGTCCCTGCTCATGTTGTTTTAACCAGACAAAATGTATAAAATGAAACAAATTTCAAACAAATATGTCTTTCCATTTGCTAAATAACGCAGCAAAAAATTTGTTTTTTGGGCTTTTTATGAATATTAGCACCTTTTCTTGCACAATTTTGGCCCTAAATAAAATTAGTTGGTAACCTTGATATTGCCGTTCGTCTCAAAAAAGGCGCCCTTTTGACAAAGCTCACATTTCTGGTCAGACTTTACGTAATAGAATTTCCGTACAGCGTAGATTCCCATTTGGTATGTAATAACTTGTCTCCTTCCAGCTATCGGTTGACTAAAGTAAGACTGACGGCACATGCGGAGTCTGTCCGAATAAAGGTTAAATCTGCGCACTGGGGTACATAAATAAATATTTTATAACGTTTGCCGTCTAGTCGGCCAATTAAATAGCAATTTGTAGCATGAATAAAACCTCTCTACCAATTCCGGTATTTGTATGGCCATTACCGGGATCCCGGGATTAGAAGTCCTACATTCCCGCTCCGTACATGATACACGACGGTTGTTTCTTATACGCCATTTAGACGAGAGATTTAGATTTCATTGAGGCGTTTGATCGTTCGATTGAACTCCTCGTAATAAACCTAGGGCTTCCGAAGTACGCGGACTTCGTAGGGAAGTAGCTAGACGACCGTCATGAAATTTTCAGGGGTCTTGTACTAATAGTTGACCCGCTCGCGAATTCGTTCGCGGAGGTGAAAAAAGTGAAATATATGTGTAAGTCTAATACGGGCGAACAATTAAACCAGATATAGCGTTTAGTAGTGTTATCATTAATTAATATGATTTTTTGAGTTACACTTAATAGTGACCTCGTAATTAATTTTTGAGAATTTACCGAGCAGCAAAGTACCGCATACATGCTTGTTATGACATTGCGAGATACGAGCTTTTTTAAAGTAACTGTCAACTAGCGTGTTTGTCAACTTGAATGTGTTGCGTTACATTGCGGGCCGAATTATTTTGTATGGTAAATATTTTCATTGTGGTTTTAAGCAATAGTTATCTAAATATGCTTCTTAGGTCCTATGCTGACCACCGTTTCAATATTCGCCCGTATTAGATTTACAGGCTGTATATTGTTTTGCTTCGGCTTAGGCGGATAAAATATTCCTCTGTGTTAACCGGAGTCCTAATCTACCTATAGGTACCAAATTTCAAGGAAATCGGTCCGGTAGTTTTTTTGCGTAATGCGCGCACAAATAAACAAACAGACAATCAGGCAAAAACGTCAAAGGTACCTGTAAATTCGTTTAGTTGTATATATTCGCTTCGAATCGACAATCACACAAAATTGAATAGAATGAAGTCACTATTTATTAGCAAAGCAGGAAAAATGTTCCCGAGTATGATACAGCAAAATGTTTCCACGCTCCCTCGATTGAACCGAAACTTATAGTCATGAATACCTTATTCCCGTCACGTTCTCCCAACTTCAGCTATGTTCCATGACGAAGGGAATGTGATAAAGGCGGACATATTTATTTTCTATAATAATGTTCAGTGATACGTTCACCGTTACATTTTAATTCATTTTGTTGCGTGTATTATTTGATTTTACTTTTTGGTGTTTGAGTTCCTTGGTACAGTCAAGGGCAAAGATAAATTATCCACACAAAGTTCCAAAATATGTATGCATAAACCTTACTGCCATAGTAATAAGACATGTATACATATTTTTGAAACATAGTAGTGTATACATATTGGTGCCCTTGACTGTACGTCGCTGCCGGATTTATCGTTTCCAATTTTACGAAATCTTATAATAAACTATCTTCAAGCGATTAAAGCTTACAGAATATATATTTGTGCAGGACTACAACGAGCTATCTTTACCAGGAGATTCAGTGAGACCTCCAGTAGCATTGTCATCGAAACTGCGCCAAGTTTTAAGGCTGTCCGACCACAGGAGTGGATAAAAATAGATTTAAATAGGAAATACAGACTTCTTCTCTTTGGTTCCTATGTCCCCCAGTTAGGGTAAAAGGCAGATAAAATGATCCTCCATCGTTTACAGGCTGCATGCTTCGCTTCAATCCACGTGAGGAATTCAGACAGAAAGTCGAATTACGTAGTTGGATGGTTAAATAGTACATTACACAACTAGGGTGGTAGGTAGGCTTTCTTTATTACCTCCCGTGTTGTGTACATCATTTTATGTCTACACTTGGCCAGAAAGCGGCTTTCCGTACTCGTAGCGTCCGGTAAAAGGCACATTATGGCCAGGTGTGGCATAATAGTACATTACACAACTAGGGTGGTAATACAAAGAAAGGCCGAGATCGCAAAAGTTTGCGGCCCGAGCTGCAAGCGAGGGACGTAAATATGCGATCGAGGGTTTTCTTTATTACCTCCCGTGTTGTGTACATCATTTTATGTCTACACTTGGCCAGAAAGCGGCTTTTTCCGTACGCGCAGCGCGCGGAAGAAGTCACTTTATGGCTAGGTGTGGCATAAAGATTATAAAAGTACCGAAACAAAAATACGGAATTTCCCTCACACAGATATACTACAACATTTTCGTTTAATTTGATACCGAATACCTCTTATAAATTACCAAACGACATGTTCAACGTTGAATCGGGCCTCCCGCTTCATTGGTTCCACCTTAATGTTATTACCAATTATCATCTCGCCTGGCCGAATACAGACCGAATGCGAACGTCGATTGGACGTGAAGAAATCGGAATTGGTTGTTAGGGATATTTTGCGCTACATTTTCTTTCTGTTAGATGTAGTTAAGTTGTTTATCCTGCTATGTTAGGGTGGAACATTTTATGTGTCAATATCTGTAATATCTATTATTCCGGCCCGTGACTTGGTTTTATAAACTTTCTTCTGTATTTCATTATTAGAGTCAAATTTCGGAAAAAAACGCCTTTGTCAGTGCGCCCAAAGTATAAAGAAAGAAAGTTGAGGTAGAACATTTTGTGTATCAATATCTGTGATATCTATTATTCTGCCCCGCGACTTGGTCCTCGAAACTTTCGCCCTGTATTTCATTATTGGGGTTAAATTCGAAAAAAAAACTAAGTGTAAGGAAAGAAAAGTAGGCGCACTCCGGCACTTTATTCAAGGTAAAGTCAAAGGGCTGCCGTCCGTCGGTTTTTTTCGCATCCGAATACACTGCAGTTTACACGTTTACGATAACTTTCGCGTTAGTGAGCGAACGTGGCGACGGTGCGATCCCGTCTGGAGCATTGCTACGCATTCCTAAAAGTTTGGTTGTAGTGCGTTCGTACGACGCGTACAGATGCCGGCGGCGCGATGTAAAAGGCACATCGCGCTGGCATGTGTACGCCGGAATAAAAGTTACTGCTATTATACTGTGGCGCCTTTCAGCTAAAAATGTGTTCCAAATTTCATTCCGCTATCTGCAGTGGTTTCAGGGCCGTATTTAGAGATCCAGGCCCCCTAGGCACTCGGTATTGAGAAGGTAAGCCATGCTTTTGGGCTTATATGAAGAATCCACTGCTGGGGCCCCTCTAGGCCGGCCGGGCCCCTAGGCCAGCCGGGCCCCTAGGCCCGGGCCTTGTAGGCCTAGGCGGAAATACGGCGCTGAGTGGTTTGGACTGCGTTGTCTCTCAATTGTTATATTAGTCACAGAACGGATTCATATGCAGATAAATAATATCAGTGCCTCCATTAAATGAGGAAATAAGTCAATTATAGGCTAGGAAGACGTTCTCAGTAAGACGTATGCCTATTTTCTTTTGGCTAATAGGTATGTTTTTTTAACTGGAGCTACTGACATGTTTAATCGTATTCGAAGTCTTTCTAATACAAACAAATAAGATAAAATACTACGTATCCCTATCACCATAGACTACCATGCTAAAACCCCATTTGAGAACACGGCGCTTTTCAGAACATATTTCTCGTTCCTCCTAAACGCTGCGGTAATCGAATAACACTCGAGCGAATGACTTGTTTTACGTCCATTAGGCTCTTCCATTAACTATGTATAAACTTCCTTGTTTCATTGAGGAAGAGTTACAGTAACAACACGAGTACATACCTACTTATATCGTTTGTATGTCTAAAATTGCACATTGTTACGGCAAAGCTTTATAACCATTCCTAAATACTAAAACTAGACATCGTTTTAGAGTTTTAGAGAGACGTTCTATTTTTCTTACCAGTTGACTCGTGACTCGTTTCAATGAGCGCCACTGTCGTGTTTTTGTGCTCACCAGTTAGCGCCACTGTCGAGTAGGGTCCTGAAGTATAGTTGTCAATTTGTTATTATGGGTGTGAAAACGATGTTTACATTTCAACCGTATTTAATACCTTAAAACCGTACCATAAACATATCGAGCATGCCGCAGTATTGCGTTTAGTTCAAAAAAAGGAAAAAGAAAGCTTCCGAATGATGAGACTGTCTCAAAGCACTGACATTCGTTGACACGTAATTCATATTTGCCATAATCTCAGATATTGCAAAATATTGGTAACATTATTCTAATAACAAATAAACCCGTGTAGCTCTTCACAAACAGTGACATTTGACAATTCGGAGACCTTACGCTATACTAGCGGCTCTATGGGCAAAATTCATTCACAGTAGCCCTAATTATTCTTGGGATTTGCACCAATGAATGACCAAATGCATATCGATCGATCGATCGCATTGGTCGATCCTTAACCATTTACGAAAATCATCTTTGCAAAATGAAATAAAAGGCAAAAATATTTAATTTTAGTAATTAAAATGTTAGTTTCGAATTTGCTATAGATGTTGCTGACTAACTTTCCATCACTGAATTACACTTTTGGCATCAAACGCCAAGCGAAAAACGTTACATGCATGGTTCCACAAATCGACGTACTATTTTCTTCTATCTCGATCTATTTCTTATTCCTAACTCTTTTATTGAGCGACTCGAATCACCTTAGGGTGAAGCCAGATGAGCGTAATTTTGTGAGTTGTGAGATGCGTAATTAGAGCTGGAGAAATTCTCAACAATACATTTTGGCACCTAATTTTTCGTCGCCGTGTGAACCAAACAGGAGTTTTGTATTGAAACCGAATGCAGCGGAAATTACGCGACTCACAACTCAAAAAATTAAGCTCGTCTGGCTTCACCCTTAAAGTGGCAAACTCCGCGGCTGGTTCCACTCCCACTTCTGACCGCGAAGCTTCCAGTTGCGTTGCGAGTCGAAACGGCCATTACTCAAATGACGGTTTCCATTAAGAAATAAAATCCCGCCGCCCGCCTATTAACTTGTACTTAGTTAAATGAGAAAAATTGCCAACGAAACTCTTACAGCTGCCTTTTAATTACTTTTAGCAACCGTGGGCGGTACAGCTGATCGTTTTGTCGGGTTGCTTTCCAATGTTACTCCCATTTGTTACGTGGTATGTGCTTTTTAATGCGAATGACAGTGACTTTTAGACAAACTGTGTTCGATATTAACAAATTTTAATAGCCATGTCATTAGCTAAAATACTGTAGTAATGTATAGACACTCGCGGTCATAAATTTCGGGTCAGTGAAATACCGCCATATTTCCTAAAATACTCCAGGGCTGTGAAATTATTAAATCCCGTTTTGATCTTTAAATAATTTTAGATATTATCTGTAAAAATAACACTGAAAATAATAGTAATTTCAAGTTCACGTAAACGGAGTGAAATATCGCAAAGATCACTTGATTTTTGGATGATAATATGATGAGTTAGCTTTATGATGGGTTAGCGGATACTGCTAATACAGCCAGGTATTATGAAGAATAGTATATTATGTAAGTAAAACAAGCGTCAGATATTGAAAAATACCTATTCTATTATTTAAATTATGGTGACCCGAAATTTTTGACCGCGAGTGTACTTAACGCTTCCAATTTTGGGTTTGGGGGTTAGAGAACAAAATACATACATATGAAACTGAGTTAGCCACCCCTCGTGCTCTTTGTATATCCTCTCTCTTTCTGTCTCCTGTACCTCTAGCACAACCGTGACGCGACAAATGCTACCTATCTCTTTCCACTCAATATAGTGTGACAGTGACACAGGTGATGCTCTGTCGCGCGAGAAACGAAGTCGCGGCCAGTTATGCTAGACAACCTGGTTGCCCTGAACATCAGCACAACCGAAACCAATCTTTTTAGTGTACTTAAAACGCTTGTTAGATTCAGTTCATGCTGTTACAACTCTTAAACAGATTTAGACCGGTTTATTACTAAGGGTGCGAATATGTCTTCATCTATAAATCCAATGCACCTTATCTATATTCAGATATTCATAACCCTCGTAGCAACAATATCACTCCCACGCTATCTTTCAGGAACAGATGGACCGTTAAACATAAACATTTGACATGATCTACAGACAGCTTTGTTCAAATAACCTGTCGATTCTGTAAATAAGTTCCCGTCGTTCTGTTTTATTCGCTGTTACGTGACTGACACGCACGTTACTCGTAAAGGGTGTTTTTTTTAGAGGTATAGAACTTTAAGTTGGCAACACTTTTTTAACTGGCGGCCATTTTGTCAGCTGTCAAGTGATTTATGTTTAGTTTGGTTTGGCATTTCAACATGAATAAGCTGACGCCTGAACAACGCTTCCAAATTGTGCACACAGTTCGTGCCACAATAAATTTATTGAAGGAAACGTTTGATGATCGCATAATTTCACGTTTCGGACCCGTGAATTGGCCTCCAAGATCGTGCGATTTAACGCCACTTGACTATTTTCTGTGGGGCTATGTGAAATCGCTAGTGTACGCCGATAAGCCCGAAACCATTGACCACTTGGAGAACAACATTCGCCGCGTTCTTGCCGATATACGGCCACAAATGTTGGAAAAAGTGATCGAAAATTGGACTTCCAGATTAGACTACGTGCAAGCCAGCCGTGGGGGTCATATGCCAGAAGTCATATTTAAATTATAATGCCAGAAAATTGTCTATAGAATAAAGTTAATTTCATGTCAATTTAAAAAGATCATCTTTGTTTTATTCCATTTCAAAGTTCTATACCTCTAAAAAAAAACACCCTTTACAAGAGGCACACTTCAATCGCCCATTCGCTGTTTAGCAATCTCCGGCAATCTTCATGAACAAGTACCCATATATCAAGCCTGTATAAACCTATACATTGTAGGTATGTGGCCATGTGGCTGATAGGTTTATGTACTGTTTGAAAAATCGCAAGATACATGAATAATTTAATAAGTACGGTTCACGTCAATCCATGAAAATCATGTGACAGGTTTTTACGTTGTTTGTTAAAATTTCGGTTTCTAGCGATAATGCCGCTTCTTTCTGCCTATATAACATTATCAATTTTCCTTATTTTCTGTTTTGGTCATGATCATGGGTCTAGAATGTGCACTGAACTGTCCTAGAATGGGCTCTGTAATAAATAAAACGTTAAATTATGAACTGTGCACGCTCGCTAAACAATTAAACGGTAAATCAGACTAATCGGTAGAAGAAACATTAGAAAATACTACACACGATGATTAAAGAAGCTCTTTACTCTGTTGAAAATACTGACATATTTTCCCCTTACAAACAACACTGCTGAAAGGAGGCCTGTTTACACAGGCTATATTGTACGTTGCTTCCGTCCTTACATAACTTCAAAACAGATTGGGAGGAAAGCGAATTCGCTGGCAACATTATCTAATATCCGGTGACGGGGCCCGACATTGATTTGATCCGGGCCCGAGGGCAAGGGAATTTCTTACTTTGGCTGGTCAAGGACTCACCTTCGAGCAGTTGTGATGCCGTTTATCTCACAGTTGCTTTCCGTCCAACCAACTACACATATTCTATATAAGCATAAGTAACCATTTGATCCTGGTTCAGATAACTTATTTTCAGAGGAGTTTGAAAATACGGAACTCAAACCGTTGTATTGTGTTGTTTTAAGCGATGATAATAAAATAACCACATTTCATCGGGCGGCCCGTCTGCTTGACTTCAACTTATGATAGAAAAAGGTATTCAAAGACTACACAAGTTTTAGTTTGCAGTGGTAGAGTTTTGATCCTCACGGCTCTACGGGTTGTCCTCTAAGTCTGTCTTAGAGTCTATCAGTGGCGTGGCGTTCAAACAACTCGATTCCTACCGGCTTGCCTAATATCAGGCTTTTGACTAACTTATTCTAGAGCACTTAAGGAAAATGTACGCCAAATCTGCACCGGCTTGCCCTAGGATATCTTTTGCGCCACGCCACTGGAGTCTATTCAAATATTAAGTTCACTGTGTGCTTAGTTAAGATTTTAGTTTTACTTTTGTGTATGTGTTAGCCGCTACCCAGCCCAGAGCTTAGTTAGAAGGCACCTAAGTCCAAACTAAGCTAATTAGTACGTAAATACCTAATGGAATTCTTTTCAAAAACAATAATCGTCATATTAACATACCAAATTTCGAGGGCTTAGGTAAATAATAAATATAGAAAAGTAGTCACACTCCGGCCCTTTAGGAGCACGCGATACCTATTCAAGGTCGAGGCGCAGACGGTGCTATCTGGACTGGAGCATACTTACGCATTCGTAAAACTTCGCATGTAGTGCGTTCGTACACGGCGCGCACACATACAAGCCGCGCAATGTACCTTTTGTAGGGAGAAAAATTACTGCTATTATACTGTGACTGAGGTGATTTTGATATGGACTTAATGTAGTTGGGTAAAAGTGTTACCAGTCTTTTTTTGCTAGTCAATTAGCAGTCTCTCTATCTATTGTCTTCCCATTATTGGCTTATAATTTAAAGCGCTTACTCAGATCCAAAAGCAGAAATAGGCGTAGACGACGAAGCGGCTCGACAAAACATAAAATAAACATAAAGTGATTTCCACTTTCCGTTTTATGACAGAAGAGTGTATTAAAACAACACGCATTAAGTGTCCACACCTATCATTTCGCCCGCAATAAACTATGCACAATAAATTGGCACATGTTCCATTAAAGTAATTAACATTGCTACGCCCCGTAGCGTTGGCTACGGCTCTACGGCGTAGATGGCGTAGCAATATAACTTAGTATGTAAATTATATGGTAATATGAATATGCAGCTCATTGCATAATATATGACCTGGTTAGTGGTTACCTATTCAAAATTATCAAAGCGCTGCCATTGCCATATCGAATTTCAGAAAAAGTAGCGATAGCAGTTCGAACATTGATTTTACAATAAAATTAGTACTATTTATTACTTATGTACCTTCGTAGTATGTCTGTGATAAACTCGTGACTCGGGTGTTACTTTTCTCTGCAGTTGGCCGTTCAGGAAAATTACAATTTTAGACCAAAAAGTATTTTGATTGAAGTTTGGTTATTGGAGACAGACAAAGACAGACAGTACTTCATTCAATTAATTTGTTTACAAAGTCGTAGCTTCTGTTATGCGTATGTTTGTGCACTTCGTACACTCTAAAAAAAATTGGTTGCTCCTAACAAGATTGTGATAATTATAATCAAGCATCTTGATTCCATACGAGCCTAACAAGACGTTAGATGCACCAACTAAGATGATATTGATTGTTTATCATAGTTCAATTAACCATGTTCTTATATGATTCAACAAACATTGATGTATAAGGTAACTAATTAAACATGATCGAATCATACAAAGAAGAAAATAATGATAGAAACAAAGAATATATTTGTTAAAATTATCAAGATTCTAGATTGTTGTTTTAATCACTAATGAACTTGCTGTTTTTATTAATCAGCTTTCGTTGATATGATATGTTTAATATCTTGTTTGTTTTATTTAAGTTACCGCCAACAAAGAGAAAATCTCTCTTAGTTGGCTCAGATTTTTTAGAGTGTAATTTAAAGACAGGGTGGAATAAACGAGCAAAGACGCGTTTCACAGGACTCGACATTTGAGAAATACTTGCTTCGTTCTCCGTTTATATCCTCATTTGTTTCGCCCGTTTTTACCAAATTAAATTGTTCCGCTACCGTTTTTGATTCGACTCGCCCGCTCTACTTTCTTGTGAAACAGGTAAGCGATTCGCGATGTAAAAAGACGGTTTTCCTGAGAGAATGATTTTATCTTTTCATCCGTACTTTCGGTCAGGTGAATAAACTCGAATACTGAATCGTCGAGAATCCAGGCACAAAAACCATTAGGCATTTGAAAAAGGGACTGTGAATACTGAGATCAAATAATAGTCATCAATCTTCCGCTTGGTGGACGCGAGGGTCTGTCAAATACTTATTTAAATATTAAAGCACTTCTCATCCAGGCTTTTGCCTACCGAATGTTTTATTCTCTTTATTAAAAAGCTTTGCAATTTTAAGAGAACATTTAGTTATCACGTGCCGGTGTTCGGCTGTCTTCTTAATTAGGGCCACGGTCGTCGGAGGAGGCGAAGTGGAATGTATAATTTCTTTCCGATCACAGTGTTTTTCTTTATGGAAGTGACGGGTCGGAGAACATTGGTTTTCCACATTTTAAATCTCGTAGCGCCACTTTTATTTTTCGCATAATTTTGTTCAGAATTAAACAATAAAACATATCTAACAATGTTAATAATATAACTCACGCGTTCCTTATCAAACAAAAATATACTGTTGTTAATATTTCCACTTTAATTAATCAACTTATCAATGTTTGTTTTTAATTTTTATCAATGTTGAACGCACGTACACCATGAACGTTTCTGTCTCCCGTGTGGAATTCCTCCGAATTTTCCGCTCCTATTTTCCCTAACACGAAAAATAAACAATCAAGTTCACCTATTGACCGACCGGGGATTTCTAAAGCTTCGATATTGCATAGCTCGGAAATAAATTCTCCTTTCGCGAGCTCTACAGTAATTTGATCATCGCCGTGCTCTCACGACTCTACCAAAGGATAATGGTCGGTATTGTGTTGTAGTAGAGCGTTGAATCGACGCGATCGTGATCACCCATAGAACTCCCGATAATTTGTCTTGTGTCAGTTTATTTGGAATTGGGTGTGACACGGGGCTCATTGTGACTGACACATTGTTACAGACTACAGTCGTCGTTATTAGACTATAACAATACAGATGTGACAAACGTGAATTTATACTGTATGACGTTCTGGCTTGGATGCTGGATTGAAATCAGGTTCGAGTCGTTGTGGTGCCTTGAATTTTATTTTTGTTTTGATGTTTTGCAAGCAATTTTTCTGTATACTTACTCAAAATTAAAATACATCTAAATATGAATATCTTTAAATCTATATATAAATATCTCAAATATGATGTGATGATAAAGAACGAACCAGTATATTTTCTCTTAACTTGTGTCTGTTATGCAGTCTTCCCCATATCAAATCAAGTTTGAATGAAGTGTGTTAATCCGTTACTTATATTGTGCAGTCAGCGTTAAAGAGACTAGCATCCAAAGCACCAAATGTATCCTTACTAGACTTTATTAATATAGGCGCGATAGATGTGTTACGTTACGATATATATGACGCTTTAAATACTACAGACTATTTGACGCTATCGAATAGCATACAGATTCATGCAACAGTTTGTACAGTGTTTGTATATCGAACACACTGTTAACTGTACATTTGTGACGGAATGTCAACTTTATTGCAACCCAGTTAACAGTGGCTTCGTTTCCACAGTCACCGACAATGTACAGGGTGGAACGGAACGAGGGACATTCCTGCAAATGTGGCATTGTTCAGCCTTAGTTAATTATTTACTGCAAATAAACTAAGTTAATATCTATCACCGTTTTTAAGTTACAGCTTGTTAAACTTTCATGCAAAGACTGCGTGTTTCAACCCTACTTAGAGGCCATAATTATGTGGACACGGCGGCAGCGTGTATGCGGTAGTATGTAATAATGTCATACCTGTTGTTAAAAAAGAGAAACTGGTGAGTTTCTTCCGGCGCTTCTTCTCACCAGAAGGTCACTACCCGAAGCGCCAAAAGAAAAGAAATGAAATAATACATACATATTTAGACTCAGACTTGTAAAAGAGCCCTTGAGGGCCTACTTGCAAAAATAAACTATTTTATTTTATTTTAAGTAGTAGGGTTGTACAAACATTAAAAAGTACTATTTTGATAGATTTGTATTTTTTTATTATTACAAGTATTTAATAATTGCTATTGCTGGTATCATATGTTATTGCTGGTGACTGTACCTGTGTTTGGTATTAAAAACCCGTGGATGTCAAATTTTGATATCCACAAGTACAGAGAAATCCACACATAACGGATATAAAATGAAATAATATAATATATAATTTCATTTTAGATCAGATTTAATAAGAAAGAAGATTAGATCGTAATATTATACGATGAAAACGGCGTACCTAGACCTACTCATTTATTCAAAAGATAGGAATCCGAAAAGCAGCAAAGCATACATCCTAAGGGCGCGGACCCATGTCCACGGCACGGCGCCGTGTTAAAATTGTATTTTTTGCTGCCCAGGCCCACATTACCACGCAAATCTACAACCAAACGCCTTCCCAATCCTGTTTTTGCAAGTGCGTAACCCGATTAACCCGATGATCGAGTTTGATTACATTATCTCGCACCCGTAATTCCCACGCCCATTGCGAGCCAAGCAAAACAAACAAAGCCCGCGGACCGTATGAACTGCGGGATAAATCCCGGGCGCTAACACTTGTGTGAAACACACGGGTGGGCTTGTCCAGAAACTTATGGTCGTACTGAAAACCAAAACTCATACTAACAAAATCTACTGCTTTCGTCAGTATGAGTTTTTGTTTTTCTTATGGACATCGCCTATGTTATACAGGTGTCCCAAGACTGTGCGACATGAAGGGAAAGTACCTCAAATATTGTAGCTGGGATATTTTGCTATTCTTTCTATTGAACAGTATGAGCCTCTGCCCACTAGCACGTTCCGTCACCCACCAGTGTCTCTCATACCGTGCCTGATACGTTCATAGCACGGTCATGGTATGATACCGTGTAGTAAGCAGAGACCTTTATTCCTATTACAACCCATCCTATTGTGTTAGTACAGACTGCCCACAAGCGAGCACTCTGCGGTTTTCGCCCGCTGCAGTTTCAGAACCTATTACACCCAACTTACTTTACATGCCCGCATCCGAAAATGAATTTCGTGTGAACATGATTTTATTTACATAAATAAATCGAACATGTTGTGAAGAACGGTTAATGCTCAAATCATCCCACACACACTCCAATCACGAAACGAAGGATTCTATAATAGAACCTTAAGCCAGAAGGAACAAAAAGAAAGAAAGGAAGAAAAATATGGGAAAATGAGTGTTGTAAGAGATGCCGAGTAAATTCGTCATTATGATAACCATGAGTATATACAGGCTGGAACGGAACGTTTCCTGCAAATGTGGCATTGTTTAACCTTAGTACATTATTTTTTCCAAATAAACATGTCAAATACATAATTATCTGTAACCGTTTTCAAGTTATAGCTGCTTAAACAATCATGGAAAAAACCCCCTATTTCAGTACCTGAGAAGCATAGTACTGCAAGTAAGTATGAAAAAAAAATAGGACTTACGGTGTTACGCCTCTCAGGTACGGATTTATGAATAACGTTAAGAAACGGTTAATACCTTTTTTGTCGACGAACTTTTCACAAACATAGGTAAATTAATGTAACACATGTCAATGTGCTTTTGTTCATAATGATAACAACTACGGAGATTATCGTTATAAACAATAAAAAGGTTCCAACAAGCAAATCAAACATAAATGTAAACAATAGCGTGGAAGCAGTGGGGTTGTACAAATGTTAAAAAATATTATTTTGATACTTTTCTTTTTCTTTATTAATACAACCATTTAATTATTGCAAGTCGATTCTACACCTAATATATGACACTATATTTTCAGGAAAGTCCCTCGTTTCTATCCACCGCTATATACTTTCTTTGTTTTTTCGTTCTGTACCCTCAAGTTTCTATTATAGAATACTTCGTTTCGTTCTAGATTCAATGAACGCCCTTGCCGTTAATACATCGTTTAGCTCCCTTGTGACACACTCTAATTACTAATTATTGTTAACATGTTGTATTTAGGATAATAATATATAATATTCATTGAATTACTCCTTGCCTTGGTTCAAATATGTAATCATTTTCCTTATTGCAAGCGTATTGAACGAACGAAACGTAATATTGTTATTCGACATTTTGAACTTCGTTAATATTTATCAGGGATTAACATTTATATTAGGGAGATATTACGTTATAAGAATCGTCGACGGTTTTCCTGATTTATATTCGTATTCAAAATATATTATAAATCCAATTTTCATATTTTTAGTCGTAAACGATTTGTGTTTATACTTGATTTATTACTGAACGAGTTTCCGCTCTTTTGAAGTGTGTTCATTTCTTGGCATTAAATTCAATACGTGTGTTTCTATGAATATAGGTACCTAAATCTGGCACTGTCTGGGTTAAGTTAATTTAAAGCTATTTCTATGCGACTTCATAGACAGTACCCCTAGCACGTCTTCCTCGCGGCAATCCTATCACTTAAGGGCGGAAATGCCATTAGCACCTACGGCGTTTACGCCCTTTGAGTCTAAAGGTACCAATATTGCGAAAACGGCAGGCTCTATAGCAGAGTAGGGTACTCATGCTTTTAAGATCATCAATTACCTATATTAAAAATTGCAAGAATAAATCATTTCAATATGAATCAAATTAAATTTGAAATGATTTATTGGTACCTCAAAATATTGATTGAAATTAACTTAATCGCCAATGAACCAAAAATAACGATGTTTTAGCTAACAAATTTTCTATGAATAAGTGTTTTTTTCTGATGTTGATATTATAAAGCTGAAAGTAACTCTGTCTGTCTGTCTTCATCATCATCATCGTCTAGCTAAAAGGCTCAAGTCTTTTGGTGAACTAAACCTACCAATAGTTAACTGTTCAAATTACTATGCGAGTTCTTCTGTGAAATGATATTAATCTAATTACAATTTAATCAACTCATACTTTGATTTGTAGTCTGCCTGATTATATTACTCATTTTTTAAATGTTCAATCACATTAAAAATTGAATGGTTTAATCATTACAATTTTAATCAGATTGAGACCAAATTTCTCGATTTTATTGTTAATCTTAATCACACTACATTTTGCCCAACTCTTCTCTGTAGCGCGAGCGAAGTCGCGGCCTGTTGACAAGCCCAGCTGACAAGAAAAACTATTCGAAATCGCAAAACACTTTTCAAAGCAAGATCCTCCGTTCACTACACAGTTTGTTGTTAAACTTTTCTCATAGCCGTTCCCCTGAATGAATACGCAAACGCACTTCCCTACGCAACCTTTGCGACATATACCATGGTTTAATTTTGGTCTTTATCACCACGCGACAAAGCTGTAGTTCCGCCGAGTATTCCGACTTATCACCAGGTCCGTTTGTTCGAAAGGTTTTTTCACACCAACTAACGCAAACTTTTCTGCAAATAGGCCACGAGGGCACTTTCACACATCCAAGTTTCTTTAGATTAGTACAAATGGTCCCGGCTTACGTGTCAGACTGGAGGCCGGCGGATATTGTTTTAACTATATAGTTTACGTCTCGGAAGGGTAGGAGCTATTTATTGTAGGGCTATCGTTCATATACATATAAATAAAAGATATTCAGAAAATTCATCCAATTCGCGGCACATAGAGTTTTGTCTTATAGTCTGTACTTTTAGGTATTTAAAAAAAGGTAAACAAAAAACCACGTGACTCTGGTCGTTCAGCCAATCTAAGCAACGTTTTGTATCTGTGACACAATACCATTGGCTGAACGACCCGAGTCACGTGGTTTTTTTTGTTTACCTTTTTGAAATACCTAAAAGTACAGACTAAAGACCATTGGAACTGGCACAGGTGGATGCGACTTCGCTTATTGCGAGACAGCATGATCTGTCCCTTTCATTATCTGCTGAATGGACAGGGGTAGGTAGTATTTGTCGCAAGACAAAGAGTCACTAGTCATACATTGTTGTGCTAGAGTTATACGGTGACCGGTGTACGACCTGACGGGGGAGAGATGTGTCTAAAATCATCTTCTAAAGAAATGAAACTGGATGTGAACCTTGAAAAAAAATTACACGCGCACAAGAAGTCGTGAAACGAAATGTAGTGCACAAACCTGTAATAAAATCTAACTGATTTAGTACACAGTGATTTAGTGCATGAGTTAGTGATCCGCTGTTTCTTTACAAGCGTCGTACGTCAACAACTATGGAGGCGCGGAAACACGATTGCGAACCAAACAAACGTCTAAAAATAAAAAGCGGTTTGTATAAAAATTCCACTTTCGTACTTCGGAGCGTGAACAGGAACTTATGTAGTTTTTGCTAACCTTTGGAATGCAATGAATACACCGCAATTCTGTACTGTGCATACAGTTTTGTTTTACTTGTCAATAGGATTTCTTTTGAACCATGCCCTTTGGTTAGCGTTAGTTAAGTCTGGCTTTAATACCTATGCAGTTAAATTAGACCGGATTACAATTGGTCGGAAATACCGACACTGACACGGGACTTCCACATTGTAAATGTTCGTGAGATGATGATGTCTGACGGTCTTTGTGCGATATGATAAGTTGCAGTGACTGGTGCTTATAGAGCACGTTTATGTATGACACGATAACTCTTAGTACACCCTATTTTTAACATTCACCGAATACCTGCTGAAATATCAGAATTTGCCTGAAGTTGATTTCTGTAAAAATCTCACACTTTGTTTAACCTTCCAGACGCCAACGACGGTTAAATCTGTTGGAATATACAAAAATGAATCTATCTCGCTTCAAGTATGCTTTCTCTTTCATACGTGTGAACACCACTTAAGAGTATAACACAGCCCTTTGTTTTTGTCAATGCTTGGACCCTTCCCATGAATCGGTTTGTATACCGTCGTGGCCTGGCTCTGTAGGCACACACACCTTACCTTGCTAAATAACGATATAATAAACATCATATATATTTGTATCGTTAAATGTGTCTTTCAATAGTATCCCAAACCTAATAGGTTATGGGCCCAGAGCAAATTAAAAAAATACAGACTTTTATAAATGTGTTCGCTTACGTAATTTGTGGTTCAAGTGAAGAGACTTGTGATTCGTGGACTTAGTAGCTGTGAAATAATTGAACAATTTATTAAGTGCTTTGGTGATCAGAAAAATGGACAGTATAAAGTTAAAAAGGAGCATTGCACCGTTTATTGGAGTCAAATACAGTGTGTGAAAATTTCGCGTACGTAATTTATTGTGTGAGTTAAAATTACTTGAAGTCTTCAATGAAGAACCCCCGGTGTAGCCAGACAGTGCGCGTCAAAGAAAATAAAATAAAAATAAGACCACAATAATTCAGTATTTAGGTGATTCGATGCTGGGGCTCACTAAGAAGCGAAAACTGCAAATGAAATATTTATAAATTTAGACTCCATTTACCAAAGAAAAATTATATCTATTCAAATAACCTCAGAAAACAGTTACTAAATTTATAATAGAAGAAGAATACACATTTCTACTTTTTCAAGTTTAGTTTGATAACTTGGCACCAATGTGATTTGCTGCAGGCGCTAAGTTGGAAGCAGTGGACAAGATTACGCACTTATTTAAGACACTGCCAACCAGCTAACAGCAGTGTTGTAATTGCTATAGAAACACTTGCAGAGAATAATCTGAGTCTAACATTCGAGAAAACTAGACTATTGGACCACGAGGTGAAACTTATACAAGAAAGACGAGATCAATTTAAGCAAACATAAAAAACCAAGAATAAATCAAAGCAACTGAAGTGCTTTTATGGCTGACGATTAGACGAGTTATGGAACAGATGATTTTTACTAATACATCTGGCGCGACTACAACTCGAGAAATTTGATAAAAAAATGTCCGCCCCACAGGTTCAACGCCAACGACGGATTAATCCGTCACAGAGCTCAGAGCGATATAAACCTACATGCACCAGCATACATTTTAACAGGGAAAATTTATAATTTTCTCAGTCTACCCGCGACCACGAACGCTGAAAAGGGTTACGAAACGTTGGGACTTAAAAAATAAAGTAATATACGCGATTTAATCATTTAAGTTGTTTTATTACAATGTTTGTTACTCGCCCAATTTTACTCGCTTACTCACCGGCAGTGGGACAGGTGTCTTACAAGCCGTGTCGCGTGAGATACTTACCTACATATTATGTCGCAACCACCTTGCTAGTCGTTCTGGGTAGTTTTTCATCGTTACTGCAAAGAGGACAACGTAACCGCATTCACAAAGGACGTTGGAAATGTAAAATGGCGACATTTGTCTTAGTTACACAGCTAAAGTGTAATCCCGGGTCGCGTCTTAAATATGTATATTATATGTTTAGTTTATACTAGACATTACATTTCGTGGCTTGATGTTTCTCCGGTGCAGTTCCACAAGGCAATAGTATTTTTAATAAGAATAGGAGTACGTTTTTTGTCAAACACAGCTATTTAGTGTGTTATTTTGATATATTTTATGTTTATGTATTTTAAATAAAAATACATAAGGCATTGCGACACAAAAACATTAAAAATAGTCGAAAATTGAAATACAAAACTCAATTGTATTTCGAACGAGGTTAAACAATGTCAACACGAAATCGTGGCCCAAGGTGAAACGCGCAGTCCGAGATAGGACGCGATGGAGGCGCACTGTGGTCGCCGTCTGGCCCACCCAGGGGACTTGGGATCTTGAGTAAGTAAGTAATGTCTTTTATGCCACACCTGGCCATAAAGTGGCTTTTGCCGCACGCTACGCGTACGGAAAAAGCCGCTTTCTGACCAAGTGTAGACATAAAATGATGTCCTCAACACGGGAGGTAATAAAGAAAGCCCTCGATCGCATATTGACATCCCAAATGTCAGCGATCTCTGCCTTTGTTTTACCATTCGCCGCGCGCAAAATTGTCTTCAATCTCATCCATTGGGAACATGTCAGAAACACGAGTAATATCGACATTTGTGTGGGCGGCGAAGCCCTAATGTCCAATATTGCCCTATTTCCACACCTCCCATTCCAGGAAAGTTTTTCCCTTAAATCACAAATGTCACGGGGAAAGAAAATGACGTGTGTTAAGGTGGTTCGATCCTGTAAAGCCATCTAAGAACGTATTAGGCGGTGTCCCCACCGGAGCTGTTCAAGGTAGCGAAGCGGTGTGCGAGGAAAGCATCCACCAATGCCGCGCCGCACTGAGCGAGGCACAGGTCTGGTGGAAAAGCAGCCTAAACGTATTGTCTTTAGGTTAGAACCTAAAATATACTTTAAAAAAAAACTATCAAAAAACGTCGTAGAGAAAAACGTCAAAAGTTACATACGATCTTCATATATATTTACTGCGTTTTTACCTGGAGTTAGTATCAGATACGTGTTTTTTTAAAGTACTGGCGATATTTTGACACCCGATTACGAACTGTTCTTTTCTAATTGTTTCATAAGTAAAAAAAAGTTTCTTAAAAAATATGCTCGTTATTTTGCGTCATGTTGATTTAAAATTTAACAAAATTGTGCGCTATTTCTAAGTTATAAGTACTTCATTTAATTTGGGTTGTAATACAGCGTGTAAGTCTAATACGGGCGAACAATTAAACCAAATATAGCGTTTAGTAGTATTATCATTAATTAATATGTTTTTTTAAATTACACTTAATAGTGACCTCGTAATTAATTTTTGAAAATTTACCGAGCAGCAATGTACCGCATACATGCTTGTTATGACATTGCGAGATACGAGCTTTTTTAAAGTAACTGTCAACTAGCGTGTTTGTCAACTTGAATGTCATCATCATCATCATTTCAGCCATAGGACGTCCACTGCTGGACATAGGCCTCCCTCATAGATTTCCACTTAATTCGGTTGGAAGCAACCTGCATCCACCGTGAGCCAGCAGCCTTAACCAGATCATCTGTCCATCTTGTTGGTGGACGTCCGACGCTGCTGAACTTGAATGTGTTGCGTTACAATGCGGGCCGAGTTATTTTGTATGGTAAATATTTTCATTGTGGTTTTAAGCAATAGTTATCTAAATATACTTCTTAGGTCCTATGCTGACCACCGTTTCAATATTCGCCCGTATTAGATTTACAGGCATAATGGGTAGTTCTCTGCGATTTTATACCGTTTTGCTTGCTTCATTACCATCGCCACTATTATTGGCCGTTTTATAAAAGCAATCAGGATCATTATGATAACAAAAAAAGAGGCATGCGACTTCTACAAGATAACCGAAAACGACTCCATAGTTTATAGGGAGCTCGTCCATAATGTGGCGATGGTAATGATGCGATTGGTGCGACTGTTTAGTCGCAGAGAACTAAAAAAGTTACTCATTTTAAAAGTGAAGGAGTGTAGTTTGTATCTACTCTTAGTTGTTATAGAGCTTTTCCACAACGTCAAAACAATGTATGCTTGAAAAATCAAATTTATCACTCTTCGTATTATGCTCGATACAGGAGCAGTCTCTGTAGCTTTAATTCTATTTCTAGGGCATACAACTTTTGCAGCACGAGTAACAGATATACTTCATTTACATATTATCGACCAAAGACAGAGACCTAACCTATTTTAGTGCTTAAATGTTTCTGTAAACATGGAAAATATCGCAAACTACGTCGTAACACGCAGGGGCTGAATTCGTAATAATCGATATGTCTGTAACATAACCTTCGGAGTCTAGTCTGAGATCAAACACAATAAGAATAATTTAATTTTTTAAGGCGAGGTTTTTCGCTGACATTACTAGAGCGTATTCCAAGCCAAGTTTTCTCGGTAAACAAATCACTGTCAAATAAACACAGCGCGTCGCGTCCTAACGCTGAGAAAATGTTGACCCCGATTCTGCTGGATAAAACTTGTCGTTGTTTTTGTTGGTCATATCATATCATAACCATATTGAGTAGGTATGCGGATATTTTGAGATTCATATCCGCAGATGCCAATGCAGACTACTAAAATTCCTTAAAAAAGAGATCATTTTGAGAAATTGCTAAACATATGCAGAGGCGTTAGGTCAAAAGTATAAAGACGGACACGTAGTCCAACTTTGACCGTTTAGAAGCGACACGTATTCGCGATTAGGTATTTAGTACTGGAGCATTTTTAGCTAATCGATGAAAGTACTAAACTAATATGCACACACACATAGCTCGTGTTCCCGCTGGACTTCTTTTTTGCAGCAAATTGCACAGATCCGCATCTGCATAAGCTTCACATCGATATGTTGCGGATGCTAAAATCTGCAACGATATTCATAATGTTAGTCATTGACCTAGCGAGTAGCGAGGGAAGCGTCTCCGTTACAGCTTAAAAGAAAGAAATAGTACATTACATAACTATGGTGGTAATACAAAGAAAGGCCAAGATCGCAGAAGTTTGCGGCGCGAGCTGCAAGCGAGGGACGTATATATGCGATCGAGGATTTCTTTATTACCTCCCGTGTTGTGTAACATCATTTTATGTCTACACTTGGCCAGAAAGCGGCTTTTTCCAAAAAGTCACTTTATGGTCAGGTGTGGCATAAATACATTTATTTATGACAGCACAGCTTTCGAGCAAGTGTGATGAAAAATATGATAAAGCCACATTGCCGTTGCTTACTGCGCTGTCGTCCTTCAACTCAACCACACCGTGTAATATTACATATTCCAACTACATTCTGATTAGTATATAAGCAGGAAATGTTTACCCTCGGGCCTAAGATGTAGCTAGTGATATTAAATACAATATTAAATATATTCCATTTAATCGTACGTGGCCGTAAACTGTGCATGACGGCGTAAAAGAAAGTAATAAACGTCAGGAGTAATATCGAAATAGATTATGTAACCCGACAGCCTGTGGTAGATATTCCTCTTGCTATTAGGGATGTCACATCACATTTATTTTTTATTCGGCTAACCGTAAGTAGTTTAGCGAATTTGTTGATTTGACACATAAATGTAAACTAGTTTATTCTATAAGCTTTATTGACAATAATATGTAGAGTGAACATTTATAGATAGTAAAAGCAATTTATCACTGTGGAATCGAACGAGTTACAAATGTTACAATTTAGACTTACTTTAAGTTTCATGACTTTGCGCTTCACGTGATACTGTACTTTATAATCAGAGCAGTCCTGTTACGCTAGGTCGTGTGCATATGTTCCACCGATGTAAAATATATTCAGCATCGCAGCTAAAACGTTCCTAGTGTTTTTGTGGCAACCCTATTATGCTCACGGGGCGATGTTATTATTACATTTCAGTAGGGTAATTGACAACTTCACCGTCAATCTGGCCTTTAATATAATTCGAACCAGTAACAGTTCGAAATAAGGGGGGGGGGGGGGGACAAAATATAGGTCCGCACCTCGACATTGACAAATGACAGTCACAATATGAAGACAGGCAACTATAGCTTGGCAACTTCGTTGGTGACACTTAGGGCTTGCAAAATCGGTCGATTTTCCAATTCCGGAATTGATTTCGAATTTTACTTTCAATTCCGGAATTCCGGAACTGGTTCCGGAATTAATGCGGATGTACCGGCTTTGTTTTCTAATACATTTTTTGTCCGTATGAAACGAGAAATTGTATTAAAATAGATTTATTAATAATCAACAAATGTGTAGAACGTATTCCAAGTACAAAATACGAAAAAATCGACACATAATTATTAAAAAATCAACACTGTTAAAGTAATGCAATGATACTAGGTGCACTTAGCTAGCACGATAGATTATTACAAAAAGTAGGTATGAATTAATAACGAAATAGTATGACATAAAATAAATTCTAAGAATTGCATTTGGTATTTAAATAAGACCATTCTCAAAATTCTAAAAATATTACGAAGTAGGGCAAAATTTCTCAATGAATCATTAAACACAACACAGGTACAATGAGCTAATTCAATTATCTGAAACAACAATTTCTGTACCAAGGTTATCCTTTTCGTGACCACGTAAAATAACTATTCATTTAGAATAACCAACACATACAATACATGAATCGTGTGAATATTATAAAAAGCTTAAATGTTAATATGAAACGACTTTAAATAATTTCTAAAAGCATGATGAAATGCCATTTCAAATAATTTATCCTCAAACATTAAAACACTAACACTAGTATGTCTTGAAATTAGTTCAAATATTCTTGTACCTTCGTAAATGCCTTGAGAAGACTCCTATATGTATATCGACTATTATGCTGTGTAATATAATAATGATGTGAAGTCATATGAAATAATTAATTGGACTTTATTGCAGAAATATTCTGATAAATGTAAAGGCGTTATTATAAATTAAATACAACAATAATACACATAACATTGTGTCGCACGCATAACACACATGAAATCTGCAAAATTCACAATCACAACTTCACAAGGCACAAGAAACCTACAACTAACGTTAATGGCGTTGCACTTAGTATTAGTACTGATGTGTTTAAATGCAAAAACAGATACAGAGAAACAATAAGTACTTAGTTGGACCGTTCGACCGAATCGTTCTGTCTCGTTCTAACAAGCACCGGTTTAGACCCCGCGCTCGAAAAATACTACCTGTAGACTGGGCGATTTTATAACGTGGTAATTTTGTAAAATATCCGTCTTAATGTCGAATTTCATTACACTATTTTCAATTCCGGAATTTTCGATATTTAGCACTTGAATTCCGGAACTGTAATATCGGAAAAATCGTCCGAAATTCCGGAATTTCCGAATTCCGGAATTCCGGAATGCAAGCCCTAGTGACACTCACCTGTGTGCTTTGCCTCCAGAGGCAGCCTCCGTCGGCCCCCGTTCGTATTGGCGGTAATTTGTGTAAGTAGTAACGACTGCACAGAACAAAAAGCACACAGGTGAGTGTCACCAACGAAGTTGCCAAGCTATAGTCGCACTTCGGCCGTTTAGGGGCATTTTATTTAAAAATGTACGGTTAGGCGAAATTTAAGCTACATATGTTTAAACTAGCATTTTCCCGCGGCTTCGCCCGCGTTGTTCCCGTTACTCTCCCGAGGGAACTCTTTAACGGGATATCGTAGAGTCCCGATACAACTTTCAACCCCCATTTAAACCCTTTCGAGGAGGAATTTCGAAAAATGGTGAAAAGTACTTTTCATTTATTTTAATGATGAAGAGTCTAAACATGAAGTTTCAAACAAGACATTTTAAATAAAAAAAAAAACGTTAGGAGCACGCGATACCTACACAAGGTCGAGGAGCAGACGGCGCTGGAGCATTTTTACGCATTTGTAAAACTTGGCTTGGTAGTGCGTTTGTTCACGGGCACGGACAGCAGACTCCGACAGAGACAAGCCTCCGATTACGAACCGTTTTTATAGTTCACAGGTCTAATAGGGATTACGCATGATTTTTTTTAACACATTTCTTAACAAAATTCGAAAATACCGTAAAAAAGATGACAAAGTTAAAATAAAATTAAAATCGACCGAGAAATACGGAAGATATAATCATTTTAAAGTACTAATAAGACATCGATTAGACAGAGAGATCCGATATGGACTATGGCGTCATAGTACACGGCCGCCATACAATCTCCATACTATATTCTGTTTTGCTAGAAAGAGATAGAGATAAATCTTTGTTGTCTTATATCTTGGTTATTTTTAGAGTTATTCGAAAAATATTTTTTCCTGCGGTTTCTTATATGAATGAGCTGTTATTAAAGTAAATAAAAAATATCATGCATATTCCCTATTTTATTAGGCACGATACTGACGGCGGGGTTGTGAATTAGCCTTCAGGAGCCCGCGCTGGGGTACCTGAAATGCAATCACTGCTGAAAGCACCGGCTATACTGTTGAACCTGTATTGTTTCAACTTTATTTTCCTTTTACTGAGTGCAGTTTCAGGATTCGTTTAATTAAAACTGGTATTTAATGTAGTGTATAATAAAACGTGTTTCTTTTGAACACTGCTTCAAGGGCGCAAATGAGTTATTATGACCCCCGATTTTTGTTTAATGTTGTTAGTGTCTGTGTGTTTATTTGTAAATTAGAGCAACATGGACTTCATAGGAAGCCAGAAAATGTTTTCTGCCATGCAACCGTCAAATAACAGTAGTCGTGAAACTGCCAGTGTGTTGTTTCATTCGCCATGCCATGTGTTAGTATCGTAGCGACAGACAACTTTTTGTACGCGTGTATAAGAAAGTGTACCCAACACAGACGGTGGACAGTGTGTGTAGCGGGTACCCAAAAACCTCCGCGTTTCTCTCTCTATACTCCGTTTTTTTTAATGTGGAAATATGGTAAACAAAACAATCAGTGGTCGTCAACAATCAATGAACAATTTAAAAGCACTTGATATTTATTATGTCGTTTTCATTGTCCGATATTAATTTATTAGTTATAAGCCGTACTCAGTAGGCCAAGGCAAGGCATAATAATATAATGTATACTTTAAAGTATTTTCAATACACTTGCTCATAAAATGGCTCTAATTTCATTATTCTGACGCGCGGAACGCAGCTTATTGCACACGCGTACTTTTTACTTTGATAAATCACAAAATAAATACAAAAACAAAAGTTCTAAATGATAAGCATTATTTTTTATTCGCAACTGTCTTGAAAAACTGATCATAACGACAACGACGTTTAAAAACCTGACCATTGCGTCAAACCTCTGCCTCTTTTATTACCAATTTATACCAATGATTACAATAATAGGCAAAAAAATGGATTTGATTTTTGCTTATAGAATAATGTAAGAAAAATAAAATAAATTTGTTTCTGTTTAATTTGTTAGTTATGGAAATTGTTTACCTACATAAAAATCAAGTATTCACTATCAAATGAAATTAATTACACAATGTTGCCAACTTGCCACACAATGCACCTGATAAAAAACCTCCAGTTGACAGATGTCAACTTTGTTAACCAAATTTCCACATTAAAAAAACGGAGTATAAGATTTGCACAATCAATTTTTTATTGACAGAGCCAGACATTTTTGTACTAAGTTACTAACTTATAAGTTAATCCATCCACTTGAGTAAATGACCTTGTCTACACATTTTATTCGCATTTGCCTTCGGCCTCTGAACATTTTAGAGTACTTATAATAATGTGCGTCGATAACAGTATGCAATTATACATAATTAGGCCTTAAAACACTCATGTGATGTTATGAAAACCACATTTGTGTTTTTATGCCACACCTGGCCATAAAGTGGCTTTTTCCGCACGTTGCGCGTACGGAAAAAGCCGCTTTCTGGCCAAGTGTAGACATAAAATGATGTACACGACACGGGAGGTAATAAAGAAAGCTCTCGATCGCTTATTTACGTCCCTCGCTTGCAGCTCGGGCCGCAAACATCTGCGATCTCGGGGTTTCTTTGTATTACCACCCTAGTTGTGTAATATACAGTCGCCATCAGATATATCTGAGCTGTCAGTGTACTCATAAATATCTGAACACGGCTCTAATGCTATGAAAATAGAGCCGTGTTCAGATATTTATGAGTACACTGACAGCTCAGATATATCTGATGGCGACTGTACTATAAGACCCCTCATTATCAGCTGCAGACAGTGCTATTGCCGCGTGTGTTATAAAGCGTATTTCCGGTGAAGTTCAGAAAAATACACAAAGTACCTAAAATCAGTTTCTATTTTCAAAAAAAAAAAATAAAAAAAAAACATACAGACGAATTGAGAACCGTCCTTCTTTTGGAAGTCGGTTAAAAAGTATTCCATTTCGGAGAGTAGATTCGCAATAATAAATGTAAAAGATATCTTGCAGGCGGTGGCACCTTTCTTATTTTTTATTTACATAGGACTGGATAAAAATATAGAGGGTATCAAGGGACCAAGATGCCTGCGGCCTTACGGTATTCTGTGGATTGTAACATCCTTTTAGGGACATATATGTCACATTTTGCAAGTACCCTACTATAAGATAAGATATCTATCTCTATAGATTCTATTGTTTGCGTGAGGTTAGATATAACATGACTGTATAAATTGTGTTCGTTGCCATTGCGTTCAGCTTTTTTACATGTTCGACAAGCAAATAAGTTTTTAACCGGATTTCAAAAGGACGGTTCTCTATTCGCCTGAATGTTGTTTTTTAAGCTATAAGTAGTATAGTGGTTCGGACAAGCGCTTTTCAAGCGAAGGACTCGGTTTCGAATCCTGTTTCACATCTGTGTCATTAAATCCCTGTAAATTGCACATGGTTCTTATACTGTGTCATAACCACTAGGCGTATACAACTATAACGCCGAGAGGCGATTTCACAATACAACTTTCAATCTATCAGATGATGGCCCAACCGGGAATCAAACCCACGAGCCCTGCTGCCGTAAGCGATAAGCTGCGAGGCCAACCAGAACTAATAACATGATGCTCACTTTAAATACGCTTGCATATACTAGATATTATTAGGAATAGGTATCGTTTTTAGTTGCAGAAAATCCATTTTGTATAATTTTGGTAAGCATATATTAGGGAAGTATCAGTTTATTAGCGATAGAAATAGGATCTCACTAACAAGAACTTTATAGCTCATCATCATCATTTCAATCTGGAGACGTCCAATTCTGAACATAGGTCTCCTCCAAAGCCTTCCACTTCCAACAACGTCCACGCGAACTCTAAATGTACACATACATGAGATTTGTTTGCTATCATAGATCATAACAGTTCCAACCAAAGTTATAACAAATAATGTCTTGTTTTTATAGCCATGGAAGAATATTACAGTTTTTACGACAATGACACGCCGTAACTCGACACAAAAGACTGGAATGGCGAGCATGTTTTCGCGGTCGGTATTATCTTATTTAATGTTGACATGATCCACGCGCCCAACGTTTCTTAATCCTGAAATTATTAGATGCCTTAGACCAGCACTCGGCAACCTTTCAGCAGCCAAGGGCCACATAGTAGCTAACGAAATTGACGCGGGCCGCACTTTATTAATAATTTGTAACTTTAACACTTCACTATAATATAACGTTTTACATACAAAATAGCCAGGGGGGCCGCCTGGTGTCGACCGCTGCCTTAGATGCTTGAAACTTTCATCGATTAAGTCAATTTTGTCTATGATCTATGATTCAAGATGAGTCTTGACGTTTTTTCGACGTTACCGTTGAGTTTACAGTTATTGTGTGTACGATAGAGGGCTTCGGCCTAGTTTCGACTAAAAAACAGGTTTCGGTTTAGTTTCAGTATCGAATGCCATCGAGCCGAAACGACGGCCGTAACCGAAACTGAATTCGGGAGGTATCGCGCTACGACCGGACAGTCTTTTTTCCAAAAAGCACATATAATTTATTTGAAATAAGAAGTGACCATATGTTATATCCATTTATATAACTTATTACTTCAAATATCAGAGACTGAATTATTAGTAAGTGGGCTTTTTTATTTAAGATGTTCTCTTAACTAATAGTTAGCAGGTCCTCACAAAACTGACGAATAGTTTCGCTTAACCGTACATTTTAAAATAAAAATGCCTATGTGATTTTTATGATTTTGTTTCTTCCCACGAAAAAATTATAAATTAATTATCAATAGTTGTTTCAGTCTCCAATCAAATTTTCGAATTTTCTAAGGCCTCTTGACAAATCGAAGTTATTAAGAGGAAACAGTAAGGTGGAGAGAATTGAAAATTAGGTATTTGTAAAATGTGTCGCTGTCCCGCACTGCCCGCCTCTCCCGCGCAGAGCGCGATAGAGACAACTGCAGCTTGGACCGAAAATACCTTTTAAAATTTCATGAAAACAACGTTTCGTAGTCCCCTGATTTCTTCCCCAAAACTTAACCTATTTAACTAATTTTTTCATTAAACATTAAAGAAAGGCTTTGGCCGTGTTCCTATGTTTTCCTTTTTTTTAATAATCTAGTCAAATTTGTCTTCTGGATGTGTGAACACAGCGGAAAATCTGGCATTGTTTTTAGGTTTTTGAAGGTTAATATCTCTTTTGAGAATCAATTTATCGTAAAAAGGAAAACATAGGAACATATCAATAGTAGCCATAGATTTTTGGACAAAAAATTATTGCTCTACTGGCATTATACAGGGAGGAAACAGGGGACTACGTTTGTATGGAAAAACTGCCCTCCTGTTTCCTCTTAAGGGATTTCGCAATTTAATTGCAATAAGAATTGTAATGTAATGAATTCCTACCCACATTGGTTTAATAATAGTTTATTTTTCTGTGTACAACATAATTTGTTTAAACACTGTAAGCTTAGTTTTAGTTTTAACTTGTAACCTTTCTCATGTAAGTGAATTCTGTAATTCTTTATGGGAATAAAGTTCTTTAAACATAAACATAATTCAAGTAATATTTAAGCGGCTTACGGTTTCGATTTTATCTCAGGGCTCAGTGGAGCAAAAAAGGTTCTGTCTCAGCTACTTTCTGCGTTCCATCAATTTTGCTCGAGCGAGCGGTAATCAAAGAAATTGATTTACGTTTAAAATGTACGGGGTATTTATATATATTTGGTACGCGAAGCTGTATCGAGATTCTTCTTGGCTTCTCGAGTGGTCTCGATTCTTGCGTCTCGCGCGATCTCGCTTATAGATTTGACTATATTTAAATATATATCAGTAGCGTGGCGTCCAAAGAACTCGATTCCTACCGGCTTGCCTAATATCAGGCATTTGAGCACCTTATTCTACAGCTCTTAAGGAAAATGTACACTACGTCTTTGGGATGGCACCCCGAATTTACAACAAATTGCCAAGTACCATTCTTGAATTAAATGACACCTAGTCATTCAAAAAAGCATTGTTCAAATTTTTAGTTAACAAAGCGTACTATTCGATAACAGAATATCTTAATGACAAGTGATACAATACAATATAGAAATAAGAAATAATGTAAATATTCAATTCGTTTAAATTTCATGTTTAGTTTATAAGCTCGCTCTCTGCATGCTAGTTATAGCTATTTGTATGCCGTAAGGCAAAGCATAGTGACTCGAAACTTAATAATTACATCTTATACATACCTATGTTTTACAAATAAATTTTATTGTATTCTATTCTAAATCTGCATCGGCTTGCCCAATATATTTTACGCCTCGCCGCTGATATATATGTATCTATATACATTTTTTTAATAAGGACTTCAATCGAACCTATTCAATACATTTGTATCTGGTTTATATAAAATACCCAAATCGTTATGTGTGTGCCTAGAATATTCGAAGAGTTCCCTCGATTTGTATACGATTCCATAATCAAATCCTAACCAGCTTGCAATGGGACCACTTGAAGGGGTCCCTTTCAAACTAAAGAATGTTCCAAATCGATTCACCCGTCTTCGAGTAATCGGGGAATATAATAGGTACACAAAAAAAACCAAGATTCCGAGGAATTAAGAACCTCCAACTTATTTGCAGTCGGTTAAAAAGGAAGATAGAACATAGCTTGTAATATTGTACGTGTCGATTATAGGCCTCGATTGACCTAGAAGCTTACACTGTAATCAAGATTTCAAGTGACGCGTGAATGAGGGAGCTTCATTTACATTTCACAAGACACGCTTGTCTCAGCGTCTTGGTAGCTGAAACGTTTAGCACATTATTTCTACGCCGTTGGTGCAGCTTGTAAGTAGGTATTACTAGTAGTTAAAATATGCGTATTCTAATTAGGAATTTTTAACCGTTTGAAACCCACATCAATTACGCTATTTCAAAGACGAGTCTTTATATTTTTCTCGCCGTTAGCACCTGCACTGTAGTTGATTTATAATTTTTTCATATAGAATCATGTGAAGTTTCACCCCAATTCCCGAAGTTCAGGTAGAAATTGCGTGGAGACGCAATTACAGCTTAAATTTCGGTAATTGGATATTATCTAGTTCACCCAATAAAGCCAAATATTAGGTAGCCACATTAGCACCTTTAACTATCATAAATATTCACTCAGTTGGCTTATCATTTAGGTAGAAAATATTTAAAATTTTCGCCCTCTTAACACGAATAAAATTCTGCAAGAAATACCCGTCAGTGCCTCTCTCGAGTCACAACGGCCTTGTGGTGGAAGCCGTTTATTCAACATTACTTGGGCGGTGAAAAATTCCTGTTTCACGGTGGAATTAATTTTGCGCACCGGAAGCCATGGAGTAATTTTAGTTTGCATATTTGCGCTATGTATATTTTGGATCGTTCAATAATATATGAAAGAATCTCGGCTCAATTTATATCGGTGGTTTTTGTGGTTTTGATTGATTTTAGCCGCCAGAGTCATAGAACTATGATATAGGATCAATCTTACGTTCCACACTCGGCCATCTAAAGAGTATTATGCAGTGGTTCTGCAGATTTCTTTGATGGCCTCAAACTACTTCGTTGAAATATAATTGCCAGTTTTGTTTTTAAAATGGTAATATTCCTGCAAAAGTTTGCGGTTGTTTGTTCAATTGCTCCGTGTTTCTGGAATTGTGCATTTCTACCAATGTTCCAATTAAAGTTAGAATGACCTGAGCTCAACCGAGTAAGCTGAAGCATAACTAGAAGAGCTACGGGGGTTTATGTAATGGTGGCCTAGTTTTGCGTCCATTTGGAATGTGCCGGTGTCAGTTGCAGTGTCAGAGACGTCTTGCACCTCATCTGCTCTCGACACCGAGGACCGACACTTACCGACTCGAGAGCCCGCTTGCCGGCCGCCATATAAGTTAGTATTTAGACAATTTAGTTCGAATAGGAAATAAATCAAATAATTATGAAAAACCTTAATCGATGGTACAATGCAGTTAAGGTCAGTTATCAATTACCTTACGCTCTGGAGTTGATACTTGATAGGTACGCGTAATTAAATTTTCAGATGCGGTGTGTCATAATAATTCAAATTTGACAATATATTTATGCCTCCGTTCCTCATATTTAATATGCAGGTTGTTGAAAAAAAAACATGTAACAATGACGTAATTGTTAAACCAAACATGAAACCTGAAAAAGCTGGCATTGATCGCTAACTTTTAGTGCGCTAACAGCATGCAAACAGAACAAATTGAATTAGTTTTCGGACAATTCGCTATCCTCTGTTCAGATAATAAAATTCACCAGTTTAGGTTTAGTTTCACAAAACTACAATGTAACACACTTTCTTGCTGTCTGTGTCACGATAATTAACAAATGATATGCCTTGAGAGTGGAACAGGAATCGGCATCTCTCTCAAATAGGGTTTCTGCTCGAACTCGAGAAATTTGTCGTCATTCGAAAAGTGATCGAAACTCGAGAATTCTCGAAAAACATCAAATCATGATTTGTTTTAGTCAAAGTAATGACTAAAACCATAGATGTATGATATACCTAGATACACAATCAGCCGGAAAAAATGGCCCCACAAATGAGCTAGCTGATCGGCTTGGCTAGCTCATTTTGACTTAGTCTGGTTTCAGCCATAGACGGCGACAGTTGTCAAAAATGGCTAAATGTAGCGTAAAAAAATGCGTTAATACTTAATAGCAGCAAAAAAACAAGAAAGAAAGATGGGACATACTTCTTAGTTAAGGGCGAATTAATATTAAGCAGAATTACAAGTGAACTCATCGTGATTTCATAGTTTTTTAATTATCTTCGTGAATCTTTTACCAAAAAGCGACTCCATTTATTTGCTGCTCACTTTTGACGTTTCACTTTTTGATAGGTGCCTATAAACTTAAGTTTTCAAATGTCCGTTTGCAAATTTGACACATAGGAGTCATGGAACTAAGTTATCTTTTGAATGACAGTTTCATATAGATACAGCTTATAAATTAACGTTATTAGCGTATATTTAAGTGTAACTACAAATGTCATTTTGCGCCAGATTCATAGATATTTTTCTTTGAAACTGTGCGTCTATGTTATTATACGTCAATGACTAAAACAGTACCTATGGAATTACATACGTCTTAACGAACCGGTAACGAAAAATGTTGCTGTATTTCATGAAATTTTAACAAACCTGACTCTCTTTATAAAAATACTCGAGATCCGAGATAACTCGAGAAATCTCGAAATTTGAGAAAAAAAATAGGTCAAGAAATCAGAAACCCTACTCTCAAATGGGGTACTAGGCGAACAGGCGCTCGAGCAACTGAACCACCGAGGTACTAATCTGAATCACTGAATTTTTCAAGCGGTCACTACAGTTTCATACCCCTGAATTGAAGACGCGGATTTAAAACCGAGGCAGTTATAGTGATTCAATTTAATAAAATTCTTATTATTCAATCGCTTATTACATTTTCTCAAAAATAGGCACAAAGGTAGAGGTAGGTAGGGAGGTACTAGAGATCCTTGAACCCTGTTGGGCACTGTACTCTTAATATTAGCGAGAGGGCGAAATATTTAATCACTGTTGCAAAGACTTCCCCTTTAAAGTAATATTTGGCGCACGTTGTGTGGGACATCGGAGCTCTCGAAGCAAGTGCACGGCAGTAGGGTAATTCACAACTTTGCCGCAAACCTCGTCTATAATATAATTTGACCCGTGAATAGTTTATAAACGGGGGTCAAAATATGTCAGTCCTGAGCTGAGCCTGATCTTCGATTAAAAACTGTTATTACTAGGTACATACGTATTGATACAAATATCAAATACAGATTAAACTTACTTTAGTTGGATTCAAACCAACGTACTTCAAGAAACGAGTAACAGGGCTCTCAAAGATCGGCAACGTATAAGTAACACCTCTTGTTGCAGATATCCATGGGCGACGTAGACTGCTTTCCATTAGGCAGCTCGTCTGCTCGTTTGCCACTTATCACTGTGTCAATACGTGTCGCGCGCTCCTCAACGGCCAAAGTTGGACTACTTGTTCATCTTTATACTTTGACGGCGCGCACACATACCTAAGGTACGGTCGACCTCAAAAGTTGCTGAACACATTTGTATCGTGGCGTAGTACTAAAGTGTCCAGCTACTTTTGAGGCCGACTGTACAAGCCGCGCGGTGTACCTTTTGTAGGAAAAAAAATTATTGCTATTATACTGTAGTATAGACGAGATTGACACCCAATTTGTAAATTAGTCTACTGCTCGAGGGCAAAGTTGCTTAATGACTCGGGCGCGATCAAGCTTGATAAAGTGCTCCGGTTAAGTGCCGCTCTGATCGGAGATGGTCCTATCACTACCCATATAATATCACGTTTGCACGTGCAAGTTTATAGGAGGCGCTATGATATTGGCTAGAAACTAGGACAGTCGACAATTCCGTTTCGATAATTTCAAAAAAATAAATTATCGACGCTCTATTCTCCGAGTTACCTCAAATCTGAATTCCATTATGAGAACCGAATTTTGTAGAAAATGGGACTGGATGGATGGATCTGGATGTGTAATGTACTCTTTCAAATAAAAAAATATTTTTCAATTGTTTTATAAATGACAATAGCAAACGTAAAGTTCTGTGAATATGATTAAAAATATAGTAACTAAACCCTTTATATCATAGGTGCATTTTAATATGCCTAAATTGAAGAATAAAGTACTTTGACTTTATAATTCGTCTCTAATGTTTATTATACGTATGTAGATAGTGTATGTTATTTTATTAGATGATTGGCTTATACCTATTCAATTACGCATGCTGTACTAACACTAGAGAAAAACCGAAGTACAACCTAAATCATTACCTTAATGCGTATGATCTCATTACAACTTTAAAGTAAAACAAATGAAATGCTGTCTCATCGCAGGCAACCCGACCCAACTTGTAACGCGGCAAACCTCCTTGGCGCAGTACTGGCCGGTTAGAAACTTTTACGAACGTACAGCATTTACGATCGTCTTTTTTTTCACGGAGACATTTTCGGTCGCTTTTCACATTGCCGTGATATCTTGTTATTTGCTAAACAGACTGACATATTCTGTTATTTTCTGCCTGGAATTTTCCTGTGTTATCCAACTTGGAAAATTCTCCTGGGCGCGCGGGGTACTGTAACGCGGCAAACCTCCTTGGCGCAGTACTGGCCGGTTAGAAACTTTTACGAACGTACAGCATTTACGATCGTCTTTTTTTTCACGGAGACATTTTCGGTCGCTTTTCACATTGCCGTGATATCTTGTTATTTGCTAAACAGACTGACATATTATGATATTTTAAACTGCTTAAATATTAATTACTGTGTAGATATATAAATACTCGTGTGGTAGTTAGATCTAGGCGTGTAATTAAAACAACTTCCACATTTAAATCTACTTGTACTATTGTTCCAATTTTACAAAGCTTGCGAAGCAAACAATTATGTTTATCGTAATAGAAAGCGTAAGCGTAGCGAGCAAGCGAGTGGCACAGGTGCGGCGCGGAAACCAGTTGGAAGCGCTCTGCCGCTGCGCGCCGCGATCTGGGAGCCGGTCGGCGCGGGCACCCCTGCGCGCGCGCCCGCGCGCCGCTGTCGCCTGGACAGGTTCGCCGCTCTAGTGATGGGCGCACGATTTAGTGCTGCGCCACATCACCCTCCCGGGAGAATCAAAGTCCATCTGCAGAAAAACAATTGGGGAACTTAACTTCACGTCCAGAACGTGTCCTTTTTACAGGGTTCTGCTGCTTGGCAGGGTCAGCAGTTTGCTGACGCGTGTTGTCATGCTGATCTGTTAGCATGAATGCTGGCTTCACTCTGTCGATTGATATAGTCACTGGTCCTCTATTTGATTCTACAGTGACAGTTTTATCAGTTCTTTTGAGTACTTTATGTGGGCCAGTGTACGGTTTCTCTAAAGAACGGCGGAGGGCGTCTTTGCGAATAAAAACATACTGTGCTGTCTTGAGATCCTCGTGAACAAAAACTGTCTTAGATGTGTGGTGGGATGCCGGCTGCGGCTTAAGGTGAGTAATGTGCTCTTTAAGCCTTGACACAAAGTCGGAAGGCTGCACCGAGTTATCGTGAGGGTACGTGTTAGATTTAAAGAACTCACCCGGGATCCGTAATGGCTCACCATAAACCATCTCCGCAGCCGAGCACCGGAGATCCGCCTTCCAAGCTGTCCGTAGGCCCAGTAGCACGACGGGAAGTATGTCCGTCCAGCTCTTCTCATTGTGGGCCATGATGGCGGCCTTGAGGGTGCGATGAAAACGCTCGACCATGCCGTTAGCCGCCGGGTGGTAGGCCGTAGTGTGACGCAGGTGCACGCCGCAGAGGCGCGCCAACGCCTGGAACAGTTGCGAGTTAAACTGACGGCCTTGATCAGTGGTGATCAGCTGAGGACAACCAAATCTTGATACCCAGGTGTCACAAAATGCCTTTGCAACGGACTCGGCAGTTATGTCGTGGAGTGGTAGTACTTCTGGCCACCGCGTAAACCTGTCGACCGCTGTGAAACAGTACCTGAAGTCGCGTGAAGGCGGAAGCGGGCCGATTAGGTCGATATGAACGTGGCTAAACCTCTCACCAGGTAGCGGAAAGTGGCTGAGTGGAGAAGAAGTGTGACGGTGCACCTTTGAAGTTTGACACGCATGGCAGGCTTGGGTCCAGGAACGGCAGTCTTTCCGAGCGTTGGGCCAAATGTACCTCTCTGTGACTTGCTTCGTTGTTGTCCTCACACCTGGATGACTCAGACAGTGTATGGCGTCAAAGATCTGCCGCCGTAGCTCACGTGGTGCAAAAGGACGAGGCCTAGACAGAGAAGTATCACAGAATAGCGTGATAAGAGTTCCTGGTACTTGTACCTTCTTGAGAACCAACGATGAGTTATTGGAGTTCAGCAGGTCTTGCAACTCGCGATCTGCCCTCTGCAAACGAGCCAGCATCTCCAGATCTGGTGGTTGTGAAATGGCCTCGATGCGCGAAAGAGTATCTGCTGTAACGTTGTCCTTACCGGATATGTGTCTAATATCGGTAGTGAATTGCGAGATGAAATCAAGCTGATTGAACTGGCGTGGCGAACAGTGGCGGTCTCGCTGCTGGAAGGCAAAGGTGATTGGTTTATGGTCGGTGTAAATAACAAAATGTCTGCCCTCAACCATAAACCGGAAGTGCTTGACGCTTTCATACACTGCGAGTAGCTCCCTGTCATATGCGCTGTATTGACACTGCGCCTTGTTCAATTTCTTGGAGAAAAATGCTAGTGGCTGCCATTCTCCGTCGACCATCTGTTGCAGCACCGCGCCCAAGGCCGAGTTTGAAGCATCGGTCACCAGAGCCAGAGGTGCATTTACCACGGGATGTGCTAGGAGAGTACAGCGAACAATACTTGCTTTGCAGCTGGCGAAAACTTCTAGTAGTGCAGGAGTCCAGCTGATTGGTTCCGAGCCTTTCACCTTAGGACCAGCCAGCAGGTCGTGGAGTGGGGCTTGTTCTTCTGCAGCGTGTGGGATGAATCGCCTATAAAAATTGAGCATCCCTAGAAATCTACGCAGGCCGTTTACGGTCTTGGGAGGAGGAAAATCTCGAATCGCTTCTATTTTAGTATCCAGAGGGCGTGTACCTTGTTGTGATATTGTGAATCCCAGGAAGGTTACCTCACTCTGTCCGAATACGCATTTCCCCTCGTTGATGAGCAGGCCGTACTCCGCCAGGCGCTGGAAAACTTGCTCCAACTGGTGTAAGTGCTCGCTGTGACTTCTGGAAAACACCAAAATATCGTCTATGTACGAATAGCAAAAATCCAGGTCTCGCAGCACTTCGTCTAGGAAGCGCTGGAACGTTTGCGCGGCGTTTCTTAGACCGAAAGACATAAAGGGAAACTCGAATAACCCGAATGGGGTGGTGATGGCGGTCTTGGCAATATCTTCTGTAAAGACCGGTATCTGGTTATAAGCTTTTACTAAGTCAATTTTCGAAAAGATAGTGCAGCCTGCTAATCTGTGCGCGTAGTCCTCTATATGCCTAATCGGGTACCTGTCCGGGATTGTCCGCGCATTTAGTGCGCGGTAGTCACCGCACGGCCGCCAGCCGTCCTTCTTCGGTGCGAGGTGCAGCGCAGAGGCCCAGGGTGAATCAGAACGGCGGGCAGTGCCGTCTCTGACCATCTCCTCGAACTGCTCCTTAGCCACCTTCAATCTGTCAGGAGCCAGGCGACGTGGTCTAGAAAATGCTGGTGGTCCAGGTGAGGTACGGATAAAATGGACAGTATTGTGCTTCACTTCACGCGTGATGCCAGACGGTTTGGTAAGCTGCGAGTACTTAGAGAGCAAAGCGTGGTACTCGCTGTCCCCGGAAATCGTCTTGATGCTGGAGACCTCGCACTTCATGCGTGACGCAGCTGTAGATAGAGTAGTGAGGCTGTCTAACAACCTACCGTTCTTGCAATCCACGAGCAAACCATAATGTGCAATGAAGTCGGCTCCAATAATCGGTTTCCCCACGCTGGCCACCACAAAGTTCCAAACGAAATCCCGCCTTAGGCCCAGGTCCAGGCGCAGCGTTACGGTTCCGTAAGTGTGAATAGGTGTGCCATTGGCAGCGGTGAGGCGGTACTCAGTCGGTTTGCCATCTGGCCAGTTTCCACGTGGCACCACGCAGAGGTCGGACCCGGTATCAATTAAAAACTGCAATCGTGACCTTTTGTCGGTTATGAAAAGGCGGCTTGTGGCGTGGCAATCAGTCGCCGCATCTACTGAGTGCCGCTGGCTTTTACCGAAACGTAGTTGCAGGGGGTCGTGCATTTTTTAGCCCTTTCACCAAAATTAGAATGATACCAGCACATACCTGGGGTTTTGCTGCGGCTCCGACCTCTGCTCTTCGACCTGCTGCTGTTATCTCGACGAAATTGTGAACGCCCCCGGCCTTGATGCATTGTCATTTGCGCAATTTGCTTAGTTAGCTCAGACTGGCTACGTGTCAGGTCGTCGATGCGTTTCAGCAAGCTGTCATACCCAGATGTCGTGGCCGCAACATGTAATGGCGGCGACGGTGACGTTGCCTCGCATATTTTATCGGCTAGGTCTGCAAGCTCCTCCAAACTGGCTGAGGTCTGCGAAATTAAAATAGGCTGAACATGAGCAGGCAACCTTTTCATCCACATCGTCTTCATAAACTCGTCATTCACTCCGCCGGCGGCCAAACTCTCGAGGTGATGCAAAAATTGCGAGGGTTTCCTATCCCCTAATTCCTCGTTAGAGAGCGCTTGGGTTATTTGTTGCTGGCGAGATACGGATAGACATTTAGTTAAGTCACTCTTTAGTTTCAAATACTTATCCGTTGCCGGGGGATTTTTAATTAAATTCTTAATTTCCTTAGCGTACCTGTGGTCCAGCTGTGCAACAACGCAGTAGAATTTTGTTGCGTCGTCCTTAATACCTGACACGTGAAATTGCGCTTCTGCTTGCCCGAACCAGATCTCGGGGTCGTCCGGCCAAAATGGCGGCAAACGCATGGCCACACGGTTAACGGAAGCAGGCCCGCCATCTTGAGCGTCGACAAAATCCGCCGTCTCGGCCGCTGCCGGCGCCGCACCATTCGTACTACTATTCGGCATAGTTAAAACGCAACGCTTATTTTAAATCCGCGGTTCGTTTGCACTCTCGGGTCACCAATATGTGGTAGTTAGATCTAGGCGTGTAATTAAAACAACTTCCACATTTAAATCTACTTGTACTATTGTTCCAATTTTACAAAGCTTGCGAAGCAAACAATTATGTTTATCGTAATAGAAAGCGTAAGCGTAGCGAGCAAGCGAGTGGCACAGGTGCGGCGCGGAAACCAGTTGGAAGCGCTCTGCCGCTGCGCGCCGCGATCTGGGAGCCGGTCGGCGCGGGCACCCCTGCGCGCGCGCCCGCGCGCCGCTGTCGCCTGGACAGGTTCGCCGCTCTAGTGATGGGCGCACGATTTAGTGCTGCGCCACACTCGTAAGGGCTGCCGCTTCGCAGCCTTTTTTACTGGATTGAAGTTGTGTGAAGTCGCTTCCGTTTATCGTATCGACTGATGCAGAATAGCGCTTCTGAACTGGTCTGGAGCTGGCTTCGAACTAGGAACTGAAAACCTATACCTACCTATCCTGAAGTCCCGACTCTTCACCGCCATCCAGTCTCCCAGCACCGTTAAGGCCAGTGACCTTCCTTTGTACATACCTACTGCGTACTGACGGAATGCCGTTTCACCTTAATTTTATTGTATATAGTTTTATTATTTAATTTTATTACATTTTTTTATAACCACGGCTCGAGTTTTACTCCCGACTCTAGCCGGGCTACAAACTTTGGAAGACGGTTCCTTTACCTTTTATGTTGTTTTACTTTGGAATTCCGAAAGTTTACCGAGCCTTATAAATTAGAGTAAAATGTATGCTACACGAGCAAAGGAGACAATAGAGTTTCTCAAATATGTTACGTTGGTTAGGATACTTAAATGTTGTGCTTATATTGTATTCTAAGAAAATGCATTGGCCTTACCAAGATAGTGTTTTATTATTATTTCAAATAAGAATCGTAGAATTGTTATTTCAGTATCACCCTTGTACCTAACCGTACTAGTATTCCAACGAAGTGGTTGTATCAAATTATTTATTCTGAAAATACGCTGTTTCAATAAAGATGCAGGTATCTAACGTAAACCACTGCGTACAGAATGCGAACTACCGAAAAGGATAAACTTTTGATCCATAAAATGACGAGTATTTAACACTATTTTTACAAGTTCTAAACATCAAATATTCGATGATAAATCTACATATATTATGGTTAAAAGACTACCCACCATTTTAACCTCGTTATTCTCTAAAACGAACTTGTTCATTTCTTGGCGATGAAAGGTGTGTATTGTAAAGTCTATCTGCGTTAGATGAAAAATTGTTGCACAACCTTATTACCCCGTGGGTTAGAGCCTTATCAAACTTGCGACTTGCGAGCGAGCTGCGGGCGAGTTATAAGCGAAGTTACATACATACAAATGGCGCTCGCGGCTGGTTTTGTATGGAAACTCGCCCGCAGCTCGCCTACATATCGCAAGTGTGGTAAGGCCCTTAGAAAAAAGACACGTGATCCCGGCAGCGTGCTCGTTACCCGCTCCAGCCGCCCACTTCACTTCAATAGACCCGGCTCGCTCACCAACACAACACGTGTCCTTTGCTTTCATACACGTAAGCCTTTTCCAACGTAAATTACGTCTCCGCTCTGTATCACAGTCATTAAAAGTTGGAAAAACATGCCGTCTGTGAAGCGCTCTAATAGCCCTCCGCATAAGCGTGTCACACGGAATATAAGTGTCACAACCGACGACGTCACCAGGTCTTTAAATATTGAAAACGTTCCGCCTTGTCACTCGCAGACCTCTAAACTTTTAACCGTTTTGACGTAAAATAATACGTTTCGTCGTCTCGGCTCGAATGCAGAAGGAATGTTAGAATTTGTAATTCAAAAAGTTTAAAGCGCAAGTGAATGCGAATAAAAATCACGTATGCTCAACACACAAAAGTATATGCTCAACGTGAAACTTGGAAATTTCGTTAGCCTCCGCATGTTTATTTATTGCCGAAATCAATCAATTGTGGGGCACGTTTTTATCTCTCCGCCATGAAAGTTTATCGAGACCGAGCCCATTACAACTCGTAACGATGACTTGCGAACCTCGTCGAATTCAATCAAGAGAAAACAGGGAGAATCGAAGCCCGTCCAGGTTTTTATTAATCTTATTGTTGGGAGTTAATATCATGTTATTACAGGTCTTATCTTAATCAATATTGACGTAAACTAGAGCTGGGGGTGGCGTTTCGCGGTATTTGTATCGGGTATTGGAGTAATTACGCGGAGGGCCGGTGACGGAGAAGCTTTGTCTCGAAGCGCTGTTTATTGTAAACACCCGGAGGGCTCGCCCCATCCCGCGAGGCCCTCACCTGCCGTCCCCCGCCGTGATGGATGGAGACGCTCTTCGACGAATAATGCCCGAGAAGAGCCAAGCCCGGGGTCATTGCCACATTGAGATGGATTCCTGATGGATCGTCTTAAGTGTTTTAATATCGGCTATCAAAATTTCATTACACTATTGTTTACCTAAATATAGCGAGATTGATTCTTGCTATAATAAATTAGGCACGATTCTCCGAAATATCAAGTGTAATTTATATTCCGGAAAAATATTTTAATAACACTCGAGGTCTTCTCAACTCCGAGACTAAAGTGATGCTTCCATTAAAATATTCAACTTCATTTCAGCATTTGTGGTAAAAAGTTATTAATCCGACGAGTATTTAAAACTTATTTGCTAATGGAAAAGGCGTGTGAAAACTAGCGGGGAATTATTTGCGGCTCCGTCATAACTTTAACTTGGCGTGAAAGGGTTGTCTCGCGGGGACCTCATTTCCAAATACCTACGACTCGTATTCCGAATCCAGAATAATTTCGCATTAAAACTTTAATACTGAGAGTTTACAGAGTAAACCTGCCGTCGCTTCTGAGCGGATGATTTATTTTATTTCTATTACGTCATTATTCTTCATCATAGAAAGAAAGTTTTCAACGCCAAGGGAAACAGTGATTTGAGTTTATAACTAAAAATAATATCGTGAATCGTCATGATCTTTACTGTTATTACGATTTGATATTAAATACGTTCATAAAGTAGTAGTAGTAGTGTAGTTACGTTAATATGTATGTTAGATTGCATTTATCTATGGGCATTTGTTGCCTGAAATAAATCATTGTTATTATTCCTGTATATCTTTATTTTCTTAGATTAGGAATTTTATAATACATAAATAAAAAGAAAAATACAAAATGAAATTACAAACATAAACACATTATAAAAAAACCTAACCTAGGGTGCCGCCGGCAGCGGGGCGGCCAAGCTACCGGTGGTTAGGGCTGCAGAGAGAGGAGGAACCTCCTGACGATGCGCGCCGTGTCCAGAAGTACCGCCTTCTGTAACTGACCCTTGATCCAACCATCTAGCGAGAGTCTCTTGAGATGGTGATTGAGACTCTTCGCTGTAAGCCCGTTCGCCGAAACGATTATTATTATAAAGGACGAATTGAGCACCTCCGCACGGAAAAGATGTATTAACAGAGGTTATCTTCGTGGAACCCTCCTCTTATATACTAAGTATGAATATTTTCTTTGTGAGAATGAGAAACCTTTTAACATATGGGTCTTAAAGATTTTTTTTGTATATCTCTCATTTGGTAGGTATAGTTGCGTGGTGATATTGCGATGGAGCCGAGCCGGTCTGATAATGGAATCGGAAGGTGGTCGTAGGATTGTCTAAGTTACTTAAATTAAACAAACCGTGTTTGAGCTCATTTGGTTGGTTTTGACATGCTATTTCCAATTATACAGAAAAGCGACAGTGACCACTAAAAAGCTCGTGTCAAAAGTAACATTTTTGACAGAAACTTATCATAAATCTGTATGACCCTCATACGACTGATCACCCTCTCAGTTATTCGAAATTCAGACGAAACTGTTAGGTTAGATAATCTTTTAGTTAAATGAATATTAAGACGTTCATATAATTCGTCACGACACTGCAGTGGATCTGCGTGCTGGTCCAAAACAAGGACAAGATAATTGAATCCGCCGTTGCTACAGAAACAATTCCAGGCGAGGCTCTGAACCCCAGGCTAATGTTTTAATTTAATTTCCTGAATTATCTAAAAGAAATAGGTGTGCTTGTTTACGCGAAAGTTGTCGCAGAATTTTGCCCGTTTTGTTAACGTTAACATTTTAGTGGTGTTTTTAACAGACTTCAAAAAGTAGGAGGTACTCAGTTCGTCGATACATTTTATTTTTATTTTTTACTAGCATTGACCCGCAGCTTCGCCTGCGTTGTTCTCGTTATTATTCTGAGGGGACTCTTTACCGGGATATAAATCATCCCATGTTTAAATCCAGGACTTGGTCTGCTTGCATACCAAATTTTTGCTCAATCCATTCGTTTGGTTTTTGAAGAAATCGAGGGAACTCAAACATTATAGGCACACCTATAGGCGATTTAGGTGTTTTTATTGTATGTATTGCACCTGTTAATTAAATAGAAGTGTGTGGTTATTTTCAGTTTCTATCTAGTACCGCTGTGAGATTGACATGGTGGTGTCAGTGGCAGATCATTTTTATGGCAGATATTTTCCAACTCAGCTTTGTATTTTTCAAATACCGTGTTCCTTTGACCTCCTATTTTTAATGTAATTAATTAATTAGTATCTATTGTCACCGGACGATTTGTTATTGGATTTGTTTCTCTGAAAACGCTTTTGTTTATCTCCGATTTCACAAGTAATTTCCCAATTTGTAAATATATCGCACCCTGTCAGGCTAGTAAAACTGATCGGGATTTCGTTCAATTTCGCATTATCCAAATTAATATTATAAATGCTAAAATAACACTATCTGTATGATCTGCATACCAAAAATCACCAAATTTCATCACAATCGATCCAGCGGTTTCGGCGTCAAAAGATAACAGACAGGTCGACATACACAGAGTTACTTTCGCATTTATACAAGGTGTCCAGAAAGAGTATCGGGTAGTTGTTCTTAGAGCCAGAACAAATATCCGATACTCTTTCCGGACTCCCTATATTATTAAGTATGGATTTATCACGCGACTATAAATCGTGCGCCGCAGTTTGCTAGAGATACTGGTGCCTTTTGTACCTCCATCTTAACTTATTACTTATTCAAGCAAATTAATATTAGTCCGGCAGAGTATGCTTTCAGATTTTTAAAAAGTTTTGTCGTGTTTGAGTTTCGACGACGGGATTAAATTATGCAGGAAAAAAGTTAAGCTGACCTGTTTGCCTAATTTGCTTTTCAATTATTTCAGTTAGAAGGTTACCCGGATAGGCGATTGCGAGGGAAAATAAATAGGCCGAAATGTTTTTTGCTTTTTAAATATTCCGAGATTGAAATGACTGCTACTAAATAATGCTTTAATACACCAATACGTCGTTTTATTTTAGATGTGGTTTTATGAGATATAAATATAGTAGGTGTATATAGATATATTTTAGATAAGGATAAAGTTTTTTTCGTTGGTCATTTTCGCCCACGTTTCTTCGTTTCCCTCATCGAAATAATATTATAAGTATGGAAGCGCAACTCACGCTCAAAGTTCAGCCGTACAGACAGTGCTAACGGGGGCGGAGCCAGTAGGTACTTAGTGCTGAAGAAAAAAACTACAGTGTCAAATGAATTTCTCACGTAACTAGGTTCTTAACCAATCACAGATCTTTGTCTTTTAATCGATATGCAACCTATCCAAAACGGACGTCGACTCAAAAGTCACTCACTCGAAGTTTAGATTCAAACGTAGTAAACATTAAGTTGGTTGTCAACACTACTTGATACAAAAGACGTATTGATTTTAAAATGTGGGCGTTATGGGGCAAATTCATCGTAGTATTGTCAGGCATTATCGTTCCATACATTATATTTCGTTGGTTGGTTGGTTTCCCTAGGATCATCGGCATCAGGAGGTAAATATTTTACTAAGATGGTGTGCGTGTGTGCGTTGAGTTGACAAGTCTATGTAAACAAAGATCCTGCTAATAATTACTGAAAATACCGATTAAAGTCGCCGAGCTTCACCAAAAACACGAAGAAAAACTTACATGAAGCAAAAACACAACGATACCATAACAGTCGTCAGCTGGGTGAGCCAAACACATTAATTATCTCACGAAAACTGAAATCGATATTTGACTGTTACACTCACACATAGAAATATTTAAAATAACTGATTGTTGTTTAAGTAAACTTATTACAATTATCACAATTAAAGCGGTAATTATCAGCTGTTACTGACAAGTGAAGTGGCGCAGGAGCATTTGACAGCTCTGCCGACTGACAGCTAACGGCTGCGTTCAGAAATTCTGCTGTGTTTAAGGAGACCATACACAATCATGCCTCAAAAATCGAACACAAAAGTTACCACCAGCGACGGTAAGAGAGCAGCACCTGTAACCTGCTTCAAATGTAAAAAGGCAGTTCAAGCCAATTGCACCTTGCTTTGTTCAGTATGCAAAAACAGATTTGAATTTGACTGTGTCGGTTTCTCACAAAAATTGTACAAGATCATGACTCCCAAATCGAGAAAAAACTGGAAATGCACGCCATGTACCTTGAAAGAAAAAAATGATCCAAGTACGAGCAAATCTAAGAAATTCGTAAAATCTTTAAGACCACGAGAATCTTCAATAAAACTTCCGGTATCCCGTACCCCTACCTCAACCACTAAAAACTCGGATAAATCATGTGAAACAACTATCTCACAGTGCAGTCAATCTACAATTAATAGTACTGTCCTGTCAACACCCGATCCCGAATCAAAGAAAATTCCAATCGGCCAAAATGCCGAACATGTCACACTCAGAAGACCGAAAATGATTCGTCATCTTTCTGAAGAAAATTTATCAAAAAATTTAACACACGACGACACTTTGAGGTCGCCGAGTAGCCTGCCGAATATGTCATTTTTAGACAACTCAGAATCACAACAACTCAGAGCAGAAATTGATCTGTTAAAACTGCAACTGCTGAGTGCCCATGAAGAGATCTCAAAACTGAACGGTGAAGTTTCCGTTTTAAAAAAAGAAGTTGACTCATGTCAAAGAAAGATAATATCTTATAAAAAAATACTTTATAGTGAAACACCAAATAAAAGTACATTACTAAGATCCAGTAAGAAAAAAAGGAAAAATAAAAAGAATAGAAGAATAAATAAAAGTATAGATTTGGATACGCCGCCGGTCCAAAATTTGGATCTGAGGCGGAACACATTAACATCTTCGACACCTCTTAACAGCATGCAACACGATGAATCAGAAGATCAGCAGGATGAATCAAATGAGACTACACTAAAAACTGCACAAACAACTGATTCGCAGAATAATGAGACCAAAAAAGATGACGATCACCAAACAAAGAAAGAAAACTTAAATAAAAATAATATCGTTATACTGAGCACCAATAAAAAAAATAATATCTTACGAATTGCTAGCAGCACCTTTCCGAACTCTCAAATATGCCATTACATATATCCCGGTACAAACTTGAAAGGAATGCTTAAAAATATCCACAACCAAACAAAGGAACTCACAATAAACGATTACTGTATCGTTCTAATTGGAGAAGAAGATTTTAAGACGACCAAAAATTACTGTGAGTTAATAATATACATAAAAGAAACACTGCAAAATCTGAACAACACAAACTACATAATATGCGCGCCAACTTATAAATGCAGTGGAAACAATAATGTCTACAATTGGCGAGTAGAAACCTTTAATAATCTCCTTTATCTGGACGTATTAACTCACTACCACTCATATTTTCTTGACTCTAATCAAGAATTGTCTTACGATAATGTCATGTTCAGAAAGACTTCTGGAGACGTAAACAATAATGGAATGAAGCATATCTTTATAAAAGTGAAGCAGACGATATCGGAAATAGAACAGCTTCCACTTGAACAAGAACAACATGAGATAATTAACAAACCAGAAGAAGATCAAAACACGCGAGAAGTAGTACTGTCACCTGAACGAGAGAATATCAGTAACCGGCTCGATAAATCCATTCAAACGGAATTACTACCAGAGCAAGTAATACAGGAAAACTTAAACCACTCCTTTCGTGGATAATATTACAGTACTCCATCAAAACATCTGCGGTCTTCTTAATAAAATAGACCCACTAGAGATATGCCTACAAGACTTCCAAGATAAAGGCATGGATATTGATATACTGTGCTTATCAGAGACTTTTGTTATGGCAGGAGAGGAAAAAAATATACATGTGAAAGACTATGAGGTGGCTGCCTCCTATTCGCGGCAAGGACAAAGGCGCGGAGGTGTAGCAATACTTTGTAAAAGCAAAATACAATATAAGGAAGTCACTTTTCTGGATTCTTTAGCTTCTGAAGGCAAGTTTGAATGTTGTGGAATCGATATTCCAAATAACAAAACTACAGTTATATGTCTTTACAGGGTTCCTAAATTCGATACAGCAGGCATTTTCCTGGAAAAATTTGAAAACCTATTACATAAATTGAATTGCTGTAAGTCATACAAAATAATTTTATCTGGGGATTTCAATATAAACACCCTAAAAGATTCTAAGGACACTCGTGAACTACAAAGAATTGTGTTAAATTATAATTATAAGCTTCATGTGACTGTGCCGACTAGGTTAAACTCGTGTATAGATCACATTGTGAGTAATGACCCTAATGCTATTGTAAGGGTACATGAATTAGGTCTATCCGATCACAACACAGGTCAAACAATAAGTTTTAACACTAATAATAAAGAGCCTGTCGTGGAACACTGGTACATTACTAAAAGAGATTTAAGTGAGGATAACATAGTTAAATTTTGCAATGGTCTTAAAAGTTTGAGCTGGAGCAATGTTTACAATGAAACCAATTTAAATCAAGCATTCAATGAATTTCATGACCTATTTGTATTATTGTATAAGCTATGCTTTCCCCTTAATAGAATTCGAGTATCAAATAAAATTAAAAAAACCACATGGATTACCAAGGGCTTGAAAAAGGCCTGTACAACTAAACGGAAGTTACGCTTCCTCTATTATAAAACAAAGAGCCCAGAAGTACGACTTAAGTATCAACAACACTCAACTCTACTTAAAGTCTGTATTCGGCACTCTCGAAAACAAGAAAATAGTAACTACCTACGTAAGTCGAAAAATAAGTGCAAAGCAGCATGGGACCTTATACAAAATAAAGCTTATCGTAAATATAAACCAAGCCAAATCAGCACAATAAAAAAGGAAGATGACATTATCACCGATACTGAAAAGATAGCCAATGTTTTCAATGACTATTACATAGATTTAACCAAAAACTTCTATAATTATAAGGAACACAAACTCGAAAACATAAAAACCTGCGATTCAACCATATACTTACATCCATGTGATGATTATGAGGTAATAAAAATTATTAAGGCATTAAAGAGCACTAATGCAGTGGGATACGATGAGATATCTACAACCATTGTAAAAAAATGTGCCTCGATTATTGCGGGAGTAATAAGCTTTTTGATAAATCTATCTTTCGAATGTGGTTCCTTTCCTGACAGACTGAAAATATCCGTCGTCAAACCACTGCATAAAAAGGGTGATAAGGAAGATTTAAATAATTATCGCCCAATAACATTGGTACCCATTTTATCAAAAATATTTGAAAAAGCCATGTACACTAGAATTTCAAGTTTTTGTGATAAATATAATGTTATCAATAGTGAGCAAAATGGGTTTCAAAAAGGTAAATCTACCAGCTTAGCTGCATTTATGTTAATTAAAAGTATAGCAGAAAATATCGATATTAAAAAACCTGTCTGCGCCGTTTTTTTTGATATGACCAAGGCTTTCGACTTTGTGTCTCACGAGCGCCTCTTGCAGAAATGTCATGGCTATGGTATTAGAGGTGTAGCCCTAAACTGGATTAAAAGCTACCTACAAAATAGAACCCAGTGTGTACAAATTGAAAATGTAAACAACAGCACTGAGATTGTTAATACTAGGTCAAATTTTAAAACAAATCAAGTTGGTGTTCCCCAAGGTAGCGTCTTAGGTCCTCTACTTTTTCTTCTGTATATTAATGATTTACCTAGCGTGACCAATTATCAATGTATTTTATTTGCTGATGACATCTCAATTATAATACCATGTAATAATTTAAGCACTTATAATGATGACATTAATATTTTAGTGAATAATGTAATTAAATGGCTGGAAACCAACAATTTGAATGTGAATCTTGAAAAAACCAATTATGTACAATTTTATAACAGAAAAGGTGGAGTTGACATAAATGTAAAATATGGTGACAAATTAATACATGAGGCCGAGGAGGTGAAATTTTTAGGTATTATATTAGATAAAAATTGCTCGTGGAAACTACAAATAGAAAAAAAATGTAAATCGGTTAACAGCTTTGTATTTCCACTCAGAAGGCTCGCTACCCTTGTGAATAGGGAATCTGCACTCCTTGCTTACCACGGTTACGTGGCTTCCGTGTTAAGGTATGGGATTATACTGTGGGGCAATTCTTGTGAGGTTGATAGACTATTTAGAAGTCAAAAAAAATGTATACGAGCTATCTGTAATAAACCCCCTCTGACATCTTGTAAGGAACTGTTCGATGAGCTGAAACTGCTTACCCTGCCATCACTATATATATTAGAAATTTCGAAATTTGTAAAATCAAATCCACATCTATTCACACAGCTGATAAACGATTGCAATTTTAATACTAGATATCCTACAAGACTAGCTTTACCGAAAACCTCAACTAAGTTATGCAGCCGAAATTGTCATTGCATGGCCATTAAAATATTTAACCGTGTCCCTAAAGACATCAGTAGTTTGCCTTATAGTGAATTTGTTAAGGTATTATATAACTGGCTGTTACAAAAAAGATTTTATACTATTAAAGACTTCCTGTCATGTACGAGTAACAGCCAACTGTAATTATGTATAAATTATTTGCATGCCACGGCGTGGTAAAATAGTTGATCATATGTTTATTGTACCTACCAACCTACTGTACACTATTTTCTGCAAATAAATAACTTTGACTAACTTTGACTAAGTTTACTTATTTCAGTACCTAATTACGTTTCAATGATAGCGCGACCCATAATTTTGGGTATCAATATGGTTTTCCTTAAAATCGCATGACGGACAACTTACGATTTTATAATGCAACATGAATTATTTCCTGTTATAGTATATTTATATGGAAGAGTAACAGAATAGCTTGGTCGATGAGTGCCGAGAAACCTAACCAAAGTTATCTAGGGCAATATCGTTTACGAGTTCTAGAATTACCTTGGGTCACCCCGATGCTATTACCTAGTTCCATTTGTGAGAGCTAGGTGGATAATAGATATCGCGTAACGTGATATTAGTCAAAGGATCTTTTGTTTTCTAACGTATATGAAATAAAATTATAATAGGCTCACTAAAAGCAAGGACCATTAAAACAAGAGGACTGTCATTCTCCATACTTTGGATCGCGCCCCGACCGCAAGGGGATATCCAGGCAAAAACTAGATGGCACTAAAAAACTAAACATTTAACGATGTTATAATTATAATTGGACAAAGGAACATAGTATAGTAACAATTAGTTCGTAAATTCTAACATACTGTGTCACGGTTGCAAAGTTGAATAATTGTAAATAATTCTTATACCAAGCTTATACTAGTACATAGATGATTCGTTTTCAAAAAAATTGTACATAGTTAAGGGCCTAATAAAAACAAAATCACGATCGCGTCCTCTGTGTTACGAAAGTGAGGCATACAAACTATATGGGTATCTTTCGTAACACAAAGGAATAAATTAAGTTTTGTTTTAATTAAATCCCTTAATTGTGTACAATTTTTTTGAAAATTACTCAGATGGCGTTGTAAATATCGGGGAACAGCTTTTTGTATGGAGAATGACAGTCCTCTTGTTTTAATGGTCCTTGCTAAAAGTAACGCGGAGGGGAGTGCAACTTACCACATTTTTCCGATTCAGTGTTCTATTTTCGTAGCACTTTCAACACCGGGAACCCGCCCCGCGGGCGCTATGCTCGTAGCAAATTTCCGCTACATACGGCTTTCTCCATGTTACCGGCTACGAGCGTTGCGCCACGAAAGTGGTGACCGTCAAGATGGTGTACACAGTCCGGCCCGGCACCTGTTATCTTTACCGGGATATACAGTATACTATCAATATTCAATCCAGAGCTTTGGCTATTTGTGTTCCAAGATTCATCTCAATCCATTATTATCGCGTTATTTAATAACAAACATCTAAACGTTGTCTCAAACTTTCACATTTATAATATTAGAAAATAAGACAGGATACTAGGATTTCATTTCAACCATACGAAGCGAGAGGTACACCGCAATAACTGCTCGCCGACAACTGTTCGCATTTCCATCTGTTTTGACGAGTCACTCACTCGTATCTGCATAAAATGATTACCCGGGTACGCGAATAATATGCCGTGCAACCTTCGTTCCCTTAACGCAATCAGTGACGCTCGGCGTAGCGCGACATCCGATTGGGATACGATACGAGATTATACCGGGAACGGCATAGGTGTCGGAATCTTTGTCGTTTTGCGATACGTTTGCCTCGTACCTTTATTATATGCCTTCAGGCGTAACCATCGCTTATAGCTGACGCTGCCAATCCGTTTTCGGGTTAAGGGATCATACACAATCCTCACTAATATTTGATGAGATGCTAAAATGTTCCTTTGTGTTTCTTTTACGAAAGCTTTACAAGTTCATTCTTCGCGACCATTGGAGAAGGCGGACATCGACTTGCAAAGGCGAGCCATATAAATCAAGCAGAAAGATATCTTGATTTTTTATGCATATAGAAATACAATAGTAAAGTTTCGTCAGCAAAAAAATACTTGTACGTGGAACTTTTGTGCAACTTTATTTGTTTCCACAATGGCCGAACTAGCACACAGGGAACGCAATTCGGTTATTTTTTGTATGCAAAAACTCGGTTTCGGTTAAAACTCGAGTTTTTTCAATACTAAAAATAGGCTACTTTCCTGACAGATCAAATCAGTTACTTTTTATGAAGTGTCAAAACGCTCAGATAGTATGAAGTATGTATGTATGTAAACACTTTATTGCACAAAATAAGACAAATTACAGGGTTACAAAATTAAGGTATCTGTACAAAGGCGAACTTATCCCTTTGAGGGATCCCTCTCTATTTGAAGTTTGTATGGAATAAAAGTGAGATGACGTCATTTTACTCAAACATCAAATCTTCTTATTTATAGGTTTTGATCTTTTAAAAATAGTTTAAAACGCTAAATAGGTGATGTTTAGTTCATTTTTGCAAGTTTTCGAAAGCTGATTTAATGGCTAGCGTGTTGTAATTTATATTGACTACAGGCAAATACCCTATTACCGATTGCAATCCTTACTTAGCACATTATATTACATAGCCTGGGCATATCAACTCTTATTTTCGAAACAGAACAACTAAAAGTATAGGAGTAAAGGATCAAAAAATATACAAAGCCCACACAAAGCTAACGCTACAGGTAAAGAGGTTAAATAGTACTTCAAAATATGTTAAATTATTCCTTTAGCGGTCGGAATCCACATAAAATTAATATAAACCGCCCAACTTCATGTTAGTAGTCATGTCGCGGCGCTACGCCCGAACCGGGTACGGGCTGAGCCGAGGGATTGATGCTAATGTATGACACAGTTAGCAGATTAATTTGATTTCGAGAGGATTTGACTCACTTGTTTCGCTGGAGCCTGTCGCGCAGGATTTAGAGCATGATACAGGTTGCATAGAGAGAAACGTGTCTTGCAGGTTCAAGGATAAATACATTTTAATCAGCATAGCAATCCAGAGGAAACGTAGCTACCGCGGGGTTCCGATCTGAGGGATGTCATTTAGCTTAGTAGTGTAGTACGAGTAGTTCCCCAAACGACCTAACTCACCTGTACTAAACTACTTAGCAGTAGCGTGGCGTCCAAAGAATTCGATTCCTACCGGCTTGCCTAATGTCAGGCCTTTGAGCACCTTATTCTACAGTTCTTAAGGAAAATTTACACTAAATCTGCATCGGCTTGCCCAAGGATATCTTTTACGCCACGCCACTGCTACTTAGTAATGCAATTGAAATTAAAAGCTTACGAACTAAATAACTTCTTCTTGGACTCTTCTTCTTTATGAACATTTACTTTTCACCTTCGTAACCACAGAAATATATTCAGATAGAAGGAAGGAGTATATGTACCTCGTGTGTTAAAAATAAGTGCCGGGGACCTTCTTTGCTCGCCGCCAACTTCAGTCGCCGTTATCATTATTATCAATTATCAGACTTTTAATTGTTCAAATACCACCAAATGTAAATTACACACTATTGACTTCAAACCCAAAACGCAAAACGTTGATGATGTGATGCTTTCCTTCTATCACGAAATGTTTCTGTGTTCTTAACTGTATTTTATCAACTTAATGAAACTCTTTAACTTTAGCTCTATATGGTCATGATCGTTTGGTGGTTTTAAACAAAAAGCGTTAGTGGACGTCAATGACTTTATACATGTTATACAAGTAGCCACAGCCAGCCTTCGCAGCGTGACCGCAGCTTCATGTATCGTTACCGCAACCACAGAACCCGTTAGTATCTTTAAAAAAACCCTACCGCTCAAGTAAACACGTTTTATTCAGCAGCAAGTTAAACTTCTTGCGAATAAGAGAAATTGCCAGTTTAACGTATTACCCGACTTCATCCCGCCGAGAATGAACCAGCATTAAAAGGACCCAAGTCACATTAGAGCCGTTTGTTACATTTTGAGTTTTATGATTCTCGCTATGGAGTTGATATTCCTTCGACATCTCAAAATTTTCGTTTTAGAGGCGACTTTTTCTGGGATTCCTGAAATAGTAAGGATCCGGTAACAAGTAACATAATCCTTCTAGTACTTTTAGATAGTTTTCGTCTAGTAAATTGCTGATTTACTGGCTTTTGTATAATTTTAAATTGCCTTCTGAATCCACAGTGGAGACGTTGCGATCGAAAATCTAAGTTTGTGTTGAAGTATAAGATTTTCAGTTTATAAATGATGTGTTTTGTTGTTACAGGGCGGCCAGGCTGCGCAGCATTACTTTGTAGCGGTGGCGTGCATCCTGGAGCCACGAGAGGGTCCACGTAAGTCTGCTTTTATAAACCTTCATTAAACATTACCATCCTTTTTTCACTATACTACTTTCTAATCTACATAACCCAACTTGAACGCGAGCGGTAGAACTGCGTAGCGTGTAAAGTTTAAAAGTGGCGCCCAAACAGGAACCTGTAAGAAGAAATTACATGCTTCTACAACTTTATGTTTGTGAGATATTTCCGCATATTGGTACTATTCGTTTGTTTTACCAATTAGTGTTGCGGAGGGCGCGGTGGCAGAATGGACGACGCCGGCAGCAACAAACAGCGGCAGGCCACGAGGGTCTTCAAGAAAAGCTCCCCAAATGGCAAGGTAACCAAGGATCCAAGTATTTTCAATTGATATTTCCGTTCGCTGTCAGTCTTATATGTATTAAAAAACTCATGAAGATGATGTGTACCAGCGCATATTGTTTCAACTTTTCGCCCCTATAAAGTATACCATTTGAACAGTCTTAGGGTGAGCAGATGTAATGAGTCCTGGCTTACTGTTACTGCATTAGTGTTGCAATTTGCACATCTTTCGCCGCGCATTCTCATCCTCAAACTGATTAAATGATTGAAACACTCTTGAGAATGCCTTACTTACGCCCTTAAATATACTCTCCCTCTCCGATAATATTCCGTGTAAGCTAAACCAACAGCATGATGACTCTTAGATAAATCAACGTTTTTGTTTCCTTTTCAGATAACAGTATACTTAGGAAAGAGAGACTTCGTAGACCACATCTCACATGTAGACCCGATTGGTACGTCCCACTTAAATACTTACCTGGTATACAGCGTGTGTTTTCCATACGAGAATATTATGTTAAGAGCAGAAAGTGTAAGTGCTGACCATAATTAGATATATTTTGTAGAAAAATGTTAACCTTTTTTTCTTACAAATTAATTTGGCACGCAATGTAACAGTAACAACTATTAATGCATCACTAACACCTGCCTCTCAGACAAAGTAAAAAGACGATCAAGTAGTACAATTTCGGCCGTTTATGAGCGCGCGACACGTATTCACACAGACGCGCGATAACACCTCTGTGTGTGCGATCCATACTGGAGCATTCTTACTTAATACGTCGTATTTGCATTATATTAACGCTTGTGAAAAGTTAACTTATCATCAGTAACTATTATACTAAGCTATCATCAAATAAAAATTTATATTCATTAATATACCTACGCTGTATGCAAATTCGTCTTTTTCCACAATCTATGCCCATATTGGTACGTTTTATTCGATTTCTACTTTGAACACTCAGAGACTTGTTTTGTTTAATTTACTAAAGCTTTGTTCGAATTTTAAAGTATAAAACTTATGATTAGAGACTGTTTGAAACAGCCCTCTCTAAGTTGTGGAGTGGAATTGGACCATTTTCGTATAAATGAGCCCAATTGTACTATAGAAATTTCATTTGAGAGTTGAAATCTGGGCTGAACCGGCAAATTTTCGTAAGCGAGACGTTCGCTTTCATAGCTCTTATTGATTTAACTTTGAAACAATGTTCTTCCAGTCCGTTCCGAAGCTCGGTAGAACCTTTTAGTTTCCTATCCCTACTAATTTTGCATACTCCAACTTTGTCAAGATCCGAACCAATTAAATAATTGTCAGGTGGAATGAACCCTATTATAACATTCTCTTCTGTAATAACTATTTGAAAATTTAAAGAAGGTCGTAGTGGTAATATCACCAAAGTCGATCTGTATCGCGTTTTAACTTAAAACCTACCAACCATTATCTAGATTTATACATTTGAGCTGAAGTGCTTAATAAAATTCAATATCGTAAATATCTGATCCTGTGGAATATTTGAAGCGGATTTAGGGTTTATGAATCACACATAAAATGATGACTCGTGTTTTTTAATGGTACGCTTAAATTTGAGAAACATTGACGTATTTCGTCAATAAAAGCAATTAATACGCGCACCAGATGGTCGGCCTTCAGCTGGATTACAGTGACAATAGGCCGAGGGTCGGACTGACCCTGAAGGTCCCGGGCGGGGCGGGATGATTTTCTTCTAAGTATTAATATACTTAGAACTATTCTACAATAAGTAGGCCCTAATTCTGGCTGTGATCCGCGCAAACTAGGGATTCACTGACATACAGCTATGTGATAATTATATTTTATAATGACAGGTGCCAGCGAAACGGAAGTGTTCGTCACTTTTACACTGAATTTGATATAAGGCCGATAAGTGATAAAAGTTTCTCGTCACGCTATTCTTTCATAACAGCTATAACAGCTCAGTTTCTGTCTATTTCAGACGGTGTAGTGCTAATCGACCCGGAGTATGTGAAGGACAGGAAGGTGTTCGGACATGTGCTGGCAGCTTTCAGGTACGGGCGCGAGGACCTCGATGTCCTCGGGCTCACATTCAGGAAGGATCTGTACCTCGCCGCGGAACAGGTAATTCAAACACCACACGTTTATTCTGGAACCTTTAGGAATCCTTCAGGTTTGACTCTACTATCATCATCATTAAATTAAGAGTTACACTCGGTGGAATAGCTGCCAAACTTGCCTGCTGTACGCCAGCTTCTTGACTTTTCACTACGACGTTGGTGACGTTACGGAGTTAATTAATTTAAAAATAAAATTGACACGAACATACTTTTAAAATTTAGATAAAATGGGAGCTGATCAGTGTTTTTTTTTCTCAACTCCCTGAGGGTTTTCTTTGTTGAGTGAACCAGCGCTGTTGTGATATTAATAGTTTCGCGGAAGATAAGTATCGCGTATAATTCTCGGATTTCTCTTTTTAAAGCTAAATCAGAGTCTTTATTCTTGAGACTATTTTTGTTTGTTTGGAAAAGTACTATAACACCGAGATATTATATTACATTTTTACCGACTAAATAAATTCACGGCCCTAGAGCGTTATCCCGAGAAATTTCCTACATTAATTTCTATTTTATTTTTCTTATTCTATAACTAACCTGCGTTTGACCTCAGTACTGCCTGATGGTGAGCGACCATTAGGTAATGGTAAATGATTAAACATTAACCGTGTAATTTCAGATATACCCAGTAACCGGCACCCTCAAGCGGCCGCTGACGCGGCTACAAGAGCGGCTGGTCCGCAAGCTGGGCCCCGCGGCGCACCCGTTCTACTTCGAGCTGCCGCCGCACTGCCCCGCGTCCGTCACGCTGCAGCCCGCGCCCGGCGACACCGGTAAACCGTGCGGCGTCGACTACGAGCTCAAGGCGTTCGTGGCTGACTCGCAGGATGACAAGCCGCATAAAAGGTTAGCTACACGGTGTCTCCCAAACTAGATCTTAAACCTTCTAATAGCCTGAACCTACCATTGTACCCATTGTACGTCGAGCTGCCTCTGCGGGGCTTGCCGCAAGTAATCGTTGTTGGGCCCTGAGCTTGTGGGGAGCTACTCCGGCCCTTCCGGCCCAGTCCGACCCTCTGGACGAACAATGAAGACGATAGGACATATCTTTCAAAGCATCTGTAACAGCGCGGTTACTGATCATAGGCGGCTGTGACTGTAGGTATGTTTTAAACTGTTGCTACTGGACTGAACGTGGCCCTAACGACATGCTATAGGAATTCGCAAGGGTAGAAATACCTAACTTGACTCCCGAATGTGTAAGATCAAGTCGTAAGTTAGCAACAGTAATCGAGAGAATATCATACTGACGCGCGTCTAATAGACGCACGATTACTTGATAGCCCGTATCGTGAGCTCGATTCCTCAGTCTATTTCCCCTATAATTTCCTTTCTTCCGCGTCATTATCATGCATGATTGATAATGATAACATAAGGTCTCCGAAAGGGAAACTAAATATGGGAAAAAATGAGCCCGCGTTGGTTAATTTATACGTACTAAGACAATATTTGCATGCAAACGTTTGCCTGGAGGCGCGCCTTTGCGGGATCCTCGACCTCTTATTGTAACCTTGAATGTCGTACGTACGTTGAATACTTATTGGGGAATAACAAAAAAGGTCAAAAGAAACATGAAAGGCATCCGATTCTTCCGATATATTATTTTTCTAAACTGTTTTTGTGGGCGTTCAAATATTGAAAGGTTTTCATTTTACTTATTTATTCTTCTTCACCGTTCGTTTTGAAGATACCTAACGAAGATTCGTACATGAGAAACGTAGATTCAGACCTGTAACAGCCCTTAAGGTCTATTTGCAAAATGAACGATTCAATTTAATTTGCTTTTAAAATGTTTGCCTGATCGGCAGTTTCTTTGTGTGTCACGTAGAAACTAACGGATGAAATAAAAATAAAATAAAATAAAATAATTTATTTCAGTAAGTAGGCCCTCAAGGGCTCTTTTACATGTCTTTCTTACATTCTTTTATCTTCTTTTTTTTGTGATGCTGGTAAAAATATAGATTTATTTTTACCCGACATAGCATAAAGAAGCATAAACAGATATTTTTTATTTACCTTATTTCAATGTGGTAATAAAGTTTAGGAACCACTACCCTAGTATTTAATAAAGGAAAAATTTATGAAACCTATGTACCTATGCATATGATTAAAGGGCTTCATCAAGTTACCTCAGGCTTGATTAAATTAGGTAGAAATATAAAAAAAATCCAGTAAATCCTTAAGAAATGTGTCGATGGTTATATTTCCAGGAATTCCGTTCGACTAGCCATAAGGAAGATAATGTATGCGCCGAGCAAGCAGGGCGAGCAGCCGTCGGTCGAAGTCTCTAAAGAATTCATGATGAGCCCGAACAAATTATACTTAGAAGCGTCACTTGATAAGGTAAGTTGTATTTTTTGAGATTTTTTTGTTATAGTGACATACTATCCAAATTTATCATACACAAACTTTTCTTTTACAACAATTTATCTATAAGTATACAAAAATCAAAGCTCCCCTTTTGTCCTAAGGTTAAGTGGAACGAAGTTCGCCGGAACAGCTAGATTTCAATAAAATCTTAGTTTCAAATAATCAATGATATGCACTAACACTTACGCTTATATAGTACCTCTAATATAACTGTGACGCGTGATAAACACACGGTTTTTATCCCTTTCCAATCAATAAAGTTCGAAAGTGACAGGTCATGCAGTCACGTGACAGCTAAAGCCGTGGTCAGTTGTGTGCAAGCCCGGCAGCTATGAGTTATGTCATTCTGGGATTTCTGGGTCCGATGCAGGAAAAATACAGGCTTTGTAATACGAACGGGAAGTCGGGTATCGAATGTTTCATTTTATTGACAAATTATTTCGTCGAAAGCATCTTTCTCTGAAAACGTTTTTTGTTTTACTCTAAAGGTGCGTAGTCAGTGCGGTATTACTAATAGGGTTGCTAGTTGTGTCGCTTTGCGCATTTACGCGTAGTGCGCCCTTACCTTTGCCGGTATATCAATAAATGTGAGTGATTCCCCAGGAGCTGTACCACCACGGCGAGAACATAGCAGTGAACGTGCACATAGCGAACAACTCCAACCGGTCCGTGAAGCGGATCAAGGTGTCCGTGCGGCAGTTCGCCGACATCTGCCTCTTCTCCACCGCCCAGTACAAGTGCACCGTCGCCGAGGCCGAGAGCGAGTGAGTGGCCACTTCCAGGGCATGCAGTACCGGGAAATTTTAGTATGCCAGTACCGGGAATTCCCGGTGCTGCATGCCCTAGACACTTCACTAACGCCAGGGTTTCTTAAACTTTGCCCCATGTGGCCCGATCCACGATGCTAGAAGTTAATTCTAACCTAGCAACATTGGTGAAAACCAACCAATGTTGTTGTTCTTTTGACCAATGTTGCCAGTATAGACTTTTAACCTTTAGGACGCCCAAGGGCGAAGGAAAACGTCGTGCCGCTGACGCCACAGGGGTAAAATAAAGATAGGTAAAAATAAAATGCCAACATAAAAATGGGCTGTTTTTCAATAATAACTACTATTGACAACGGGATATTTACCATGTATGTTTGTTTTATTAAGTTCCCGATAGTAGTTACTATGTGAATGACCATGTTAGCTTAAAATCGTATATTGTTTTTCAATAGATTGCCGGTGCCGTCGTTGGCGTGTCAGCCACGATTTTCTGTTTACGGCCGTCTGTGGCGGTCAAAGGGTTAAAATTGTAGCTTTGTGAAAGGGTCCCATGGATTAGGGATCCATGATACGAGAGCGGAGGGTTCGTGGCGTACCTTACCTATACGACATTAACTTTCAAGCGCTTTTGATTTTCATTTTTTCGATTACGAGTAGGTACATGCGGTATGAGTTCGAGATACCAAACCGTGGTTTTACGATTAAGTTACATAACTGAATGTATAAAATAGTTTGTCAAAAAATGGCGTCAGTAAAAAAAAACGAAATATCGTCCTTGAATGAAATAAGATTAAGAAACCCTGACTTAGACGTTTCCTCCAGTGCTGTGCAAAGTAGCTAAGCGGTCAGCCAAAAAGTCCACCAATCGAAGTACCTAGCTAGCCTCACTCAGCACAGCCAGGCATTGGTATGTTTTTCAATCGCTCATATGTTAGCTACTTCGCACAGCTCCGGTGGAAACGCAGCTTGTAGCTACAGCAATTGGGGGGTTACTTGAAACACTAAGGAGTGTAGGGTATCTCCGCTGTGGGTTAAAATAACCTTTTTTAAAAATACGCTCCTAAGTCTTGATACAAGTGGAGAATCAACCACGAAAGTGCAGTCTATTCGCTTTAGCTTGCGGCGTGACTTTTGACAAGGGATGGAGAAACAAGGGGATAAGGAATAGTCAGTAAAAATGCTAAAATCGTATAAGCCTTTATCTTTAACCGTAACTATATTCAAATATTGAAGGATGCATACGTCTCTCTTTGGCTGACTGTAAATTCTGGGCATTCTTGTACCCTTGTAATTAAGATGTTAGGGTAGAGTTAAATTTTGTCCTCTTGGTTACGCATTTTTCACTGCTGAAAATTACAAAAATATGTAATAATGAGTACTTTTTGATAATATTGTTAGACTTGTACTGCAAATTTGACTGAAAACGTCAGATGCCTTATTGCTGGCTTCCACTCCATTGGCTATAGCAGTGTTGCTTAGTGACTTGCAAATCTTACCTCTACTATTTTGTTATGACTACTGACAGTATTAGTAAATCGTCATCGTACTTTACTATTCTTCATAGTATAATGTCATGGCATGACATATATTCAGTTGTATGTTCAACAGTTACGTCACTATAATGACACAGTCATGACATAATTGCGGTAAGCTTTGCGATTTATGACACAGTGGATCATTCTTTGAGTTTCTTTCGATTGAGAACGTAGACAATATGTGGTTTGATGAAAGATTTCGTATTGAATAGATACTTTTACTTTCGTTTTTCCAAGCGTAGTTTTCGATCGACAAAAGCTCAAAAACGACCCGCGGTATACTTGGTTTGGGTATAAACGAATTGTTTAACATTAAAACCCTTTCTGACTTTGTATTTCTGATTCAGGCAACCAAAAGCGAAGGTGAAGAAAAAGTTTAAATTCCCATTTATCGGAATCTCTGATAAGAACTTAAAAATTGAGTCTCTGTAAGTTTGAGTTTGCGTTTTACATTGCATGCGCAACGGTTCTAAGACTGTATATACATATTTGAATCACAATTTTGGTACTTCATAGTGTTCTTCACTAACATACGAATTTAGTTATTCTATGAGTTTGTGAGCTTCCCCATTTTTTTACGTGTATTTTTTATTAATATATAAATAATTATCCAAAACCCACAGAAATAAAGGTGCTTTAGCGGTAGCACAAAATAAGTAAAGTTTTCCTTGGTTTGGTGTGTTGCCCCTTCCTTAGATTTGATACAAATATTCGGCTGCCTTCACTTAATAGCCTTTCAAAACAAGGACTTAAGCACCTAGTTTTTAATTACAAGCTGGTATTTTTAGAGTACACAAATCTGTAAAATACACGACTATAACTAGGCAAAAATATTATTGTTTGACGACAAAGTCTGATGCGATTTGTGCTGTGAATATAATTAGTTAAGCTTGAGAGTTGTTTGAGTTTACTAAACTACGTATTTACGCAGGAATTTAAGGATTCTCTACAAAAGCAACACAACTGAACTTATAACAACAAACATATTAATGATAGCCTGTTGAGGGGTAGTTACGTTGTTTTGAATTAGATTCGATTTGGCAGGCAGGACCGAAATTGAAGTACTTAATACGTCGTTCATCATCAACATCAGCATAGCCATAAAAAGAAGAGTCATGTGCAGTGGCGTCCAGCAATCGTTGTGCCATGTGTCATTGTTCACAATTTAGCCGGTTGACCACGTAAACCATGTTTATACGTGACCATAGTAACGCTGACACGCAAGAAAATACATGAGTAAATTACGAACAGTGACAATTGGCTCGAAAATCGCTGTCTGACCGTGCGTCTTCATTTAGCATTTCATTTGTTCGATCGTTTCAACACAAAAGACCAGTTTTCTAAAATACCCGTTTTTATACGATGATTTTGTATTTAGATATTACGGGAAACCGGTCTCTTGGAGTTTGATTTTATGGGTATGGGTCTTCTAGGATACAAATATTCTGGAAATATTTTTATAAGAATTTCTATATGTGGGTAACGGGCCTTCTCAGATTTAATGGGAATGGATCTCCAAGTTTTTGGACATTATGGGAAATGGGTCTTCTAGAATACGAATATTGTGGGGAACGGGTAACCTAGGATTTGTTAAGAAAGTAATCTTTAACCAAAACGATGAGGTTTATAAATTTAATGATAATTTTCTTATAAAATAGTTACCTGACAGCCAGTTTAGTGCGATAATTAGTACCGATATTAGTAACTTAATTTTTTATACTAAAAAGGGGCGAAATGCTCAAAAGTTGTCGTCTGTTGCAGAGAGGGCTGCCCGGTAGGCCCAGGCTTCACGCTCAGCAAAGTGTTCACGCTGACGCCGCTGCTCGCCAACAACAAGGACAAGTGGGGACTCGCGCTGGACGGACAACTCAAACACGAGGACACCAACCTGGCCTCCAGCACGCTGTTAGTGTCCAACTCACCTTAACTCGACATTCGCCCATTTCTAGGGACATACATATTTCAACAATTCAATTCAATTCAATTTTTTTTTTTTTCAATTTTATTTTTTTATTTTATTTTATTTTATTATTATGGTAAGAGGACAAACAAGTTTTTGGTCCCCAAAATTTATAATGAAATTGAGTGGTTAAGAGGCGAAAACAAATGTAGTAAGAATGTAGTGAAGAACACCTTAAAAAGGATATTTTTGGAAAAAATGCCCTAGGACATGTTTTTCAAGAATATTCTTGCTTCATGATATATTTGGATAGCTTGATACCAGCTTAATTTATACATATACTTGTTAGAAATAATAAACTAGGTGAATGTAGCTAAGAATTAGCGCGATCTCGCCAACAAACTGTTTTAGCAGTTTGGCGAGTTAATTGTAAACATTTAGTTATGTTCTGAAAATAAATAAAAAAAAAAAAAACCGCTAACCCTTCGGTAGTTCTACCGCTCCTGTGGCTTTTCAACCTCTTGTAGAAATTATAGTCTCAACTACCCTAGTCTCTTGCCTACTTGCTGGTCCAGTTTCTCATTGAGCAAAGTGTTCACGCTGAACAAAAATGACAAGGGCCTGCACAGGACATGGACATGGACACCAACCCGGCATCCAGCACGTTGTTAGTGCCAAACTTACCTTTTACTCGATTTTCGGCCATATCATGGGACATTTATATTTCAATCGCTACCTTTCGGTAGTTTTTAGGCTCCGGTGGTTTTCCGCCTGTGTCGTAAAAATTAGAAGACCAACTATTCCTATTTTACTGCTTATCGGGTTTAATGGTAAGCAAGATGTTCACGCCGCCGCTGCCACTGCCGAGCTGATTGCTAGTACAGAATGGACAATACCATTCTATAGTAGGACACTATCTTAGGTCCTTCTAGCAAGCTGTTAATTAGTATACTTTTTCGATACCTATTAATTAATAAAAATTAACTATTAATTAATTAATAATATCTAAAAAGAAATTAAAAAAGAATGTCCAGGAGTGGAAGACTTTTTGTTGGTGATGCGCCTTCAAGGCGAGTTTTTCCCAGTTTAAGGGTTTTTTGCTGGTAGTTCTAGAGGCCCCAAATGATTCCTTTCCTATCACGGGATGAAGTATCTATAAATTAATGAACTAGATTAAATGTTGTATGTGTTTACAGAATCGCGGATCCGGCGCAAAGAGAGAACCTGGGCATCATAGTACAGTACAAGGTCAAAGTGAAATTGTGCTTGGGACCACTGGGAGGGTAATATTTTACAACTATACTATTATTTTTGTTTCGGGTCTAATCCGATGGATACCTCGTGTATGTTATTCGGATTTTATACTATTCGGTTAGAGTTAAATGCTATGCGATCGATTAACGTTTTAATGTCGTTTGCCAGCGACCTGAGCGCCGAGCTGCCGTTTATCTTGATGCACCCGAAGCCGGAAGAGGAGCCCCCGCGGCTGCTGCCCGAGCCCTCGCCCAACGCCGTCGACCACGACCTCATACAGCTCGACCCGCAACCGTTAGTGTTTTTTTTTTTATACAACTAGGGTGGCAAGCGTACGGCCTGCCTGATGGGAAGCAGTCACCGCAGCCTATGGACGCTTGCAACACTATCTAGTATAACTAAACGTTACTTTTATTTACGTCACCCCAGGCCGTAAGTAGATTTGTGGGTTATTCCCATCTGTTACCACTAAAACCATACATTTAGTGGTAGCAAGTGGGAAAAAAAATCCCAGGTGTTACCATTAAATCAATTTGGTGGTAACAGGTGGGAATAACCCAGATTTTTCTGCCCGCTAAACGAAGAGAAAATCTCATTACCTGGCCAGGGGAAGACGTAAATTATCACACACCAAGGGTGATAATAAAGGAAGCCACTGATCGCATATTTATGGCTTAGTCCAGTGGTGGGCAAGGTACGGCCCGCGGGCCAACTCCGGCCCACGAAACCATTTTACCCGGCCCGGCGCAGATACATCGAAATAGTTTGTATATGGCCCGCGATGATTATATTTTTAGTATTATATAATAATATGATAATTCTGGCCCTCCTCCGAAATTTCTCAAGCTTTCTGGCCCCCCATGAAAAAAGTTTGCCCACCACTGGCTTAGTCTTATGTTTTTTTGTCATATTTGATCGGTTCATTTCTCAAACAATGCAGTATTTTCTAAATTCCATGATTGCAATACGTATTGTTCAAAAAATATATGCACATTTCCGTTGCATGGCTATTTCTATTATTTAGTTGACGTTCATGCCATGTGAAGTCATTGAACTACTATCGTTGTTTCAGCGACGAGAACGGGCAAGAGCAGGACGACGACATAATATTCGAGGATTTCGCGCGGCTCCGGCTCAAGGGCGCCGACGCCGACGCCTGAGCTCGCACGGCCACACTGCTTGGGTGCCACTACACGGTTACTCTAACTTTGCACCCGGCGACTTCCGCGGCGCATACAAAATAGGTGCAAACTTAACGCAACCGGGTTTGATCACTCCTCGGCTTTGAGTTGTACGATGAAGTTGATGGGTTTTTCAATCTGGCTGAATATTTTAAAGGGAAATTAGCTTTATTCCACCTGGAACAATTCGCTGCTTAAGAACAACGGTGCAATCCAAAATGAAAAGTAGATTTATTTTGAGCCTTACTACTCAATGTTAGAATTTAAAATTCAACACGGTATTATTTTGTATTGGTCCGTTGTTCCTGATAAGCATCGAATTGTTTTTCCGTCAAAGTATTGGATCAGGAGAATATAATTACGATGACGTCAAATAAAAATCACAAGGCTCGTAACATGTCACGGGTAACTGAAAAGCTTTAGGCTGAATTCGATCAAATGGAACAAATTTTATTTAGAAATGTAATACAAATAGGAATATTGAATTAGGATTTTAAACCATTTGGCATGCGAAATGCCAGCGCTACAATGAATTATCTGGTCTACTCTAGGAATTTGTTTCTGTTTAGTCGAATCCAACCAATCGTACAATTCGCAGTGAGGGAAGTCGGGAGTTAACATTCTTGTATGGTACAATGCGAGCGTGAACGAATTTTAAATTCTTTAAATATTAATCTGTGTCCACGTTTGGTCTATTAATGGTGTATCGATGTTGTGACACGGTACGACTGGTGCGAGCTCGGGGCGACCTAATCAAATCGGATCGTGTGACGGGTGTTGAGCGATCTGTCCGAAAATTCTCTTTCAATGTACAGTGTATAATGTTTCGAGAGGATTTGACTATTCACAATTCAATTAATGTAATGGAGAATTTTATATTGTATTCGATGTATATTGTATGTGAAAATTTATTTTAATAGTTTTTTATTGATCAAATTGTGCGAGTACAACTTTTTTTTCTAACAAAACGATCGGCCATCGATTTGTTTAAATAGTACAATATGTTGGTAATATGCATTTAATAGATTAAAATAGTTTTTACCTCTGTAAATTAATTTAATTTCTGATCGTAGTGCTGTAAGTATATTTCCTTATTGTTGATGTTGGAGTTATTAAATACGAAATATACTGGGATTATATGCGCTGATGAACGATGGACGCCGATGGCTGTACCTTGGTTACCGGTAACCGTTCGATCTAGAACAAAATATATGCCTAGTAGCATAAATACCGGTACGGACCATAAGCCTCTGACGAGGTACTTTCCTTAAATGTGTCCTTTAACAAAAACACATTTAAGTGACATGTGAACTATATTGCTATAAAATAAGATCTACAAATGATTACTTGTGTTTTCCTTTGTATGTACATGGGACGTTCTTTTTAACCTACAATTGCCCCATACTAATTGCTTGTGACGGAGTGGGATTTTACCGCGGTTCTTTTTCTGTAAAATTGTAATTAAATTATGAAAACAATTTTACACAATAACGCTACAGAGAAACAAAGTGTTTTGATAACGAAATAATAGGGATATAATATAAATGTAAAATTAATAAGTTATGATGTAAAATCAAATCATCTTTAGGAGACGATTCCATTGTAGGTAAAAAAGAAGAACGTCCCATATAAAGTTGATCTTTCCTCGTCTTTTTAGTGAATTTTCATCCTTGTCGCGTTTAGTAAGCACCTGTTTACCATCAAGATGCACCTTTGTTTGCTGAAAACAGCAAATCCTCTTAAAGCTACTCGAGACAAAAATTAATACATCAGTAGGCGTAAGATGATAGGCTTTATCGCGGGATAAATAAATGTTAAAGCATCCGTCACGTTCTGACAAGTATGAAGTGTGAGAGTGACGGATGCTGTATCATTTATTTATCGTGCGACAAAACCTAGCATCACAGACCTGCAGTTTTCCATATTTTTGTCACCGCTGAGAGAAAATTCCGGTAATAGGCAAGAAATATCTTTGGTTCAAGGTCAGAAAGTAGTTAACTAAGTAAGATGGATAAGACCTGCTGTGGATTTGTACCAGTATTTGTGTTTTTAGCGTCGGCCACGTTCATAGTCAGGTAAGGCCTAAAATAATGTGCCATAACAATATTATTGGAATAAATGTGTTCGCGTATGTTATGATAACATACGTGAACACATTTATTGCAATTTGAACTATTGGAACCAAAGTAACATTTGTGATATGTACAGTTTTGGACCACCTACTTTCCTGCTGTTTCTTGCATCATCTCCGCTACCCAAATGTTGTCTGGAAGAGATCGCTTCCTAGCGATAAGACCGCCTGTTGTCTACCATTCGTTTTTAGTACATATCTTGTTTTTTTAAGGATCTCTGTAATTTTTTGGTATGCAATAAAGAGTATTGTATTTTGACATTGATAAAGATAAGATTTCTTACCTTTTAAATTAAGCTAGAGTCGGACTACGCTAAGTTTGCAGAGATCGAAAAAAGGTTTTATTAAAAAATATATACTTATATGGCAACATGAAGAAACTACAGCAAGAGGATTATTTTAATTTCTATGTATTTAAGTATTATATTTAAATATGTACATGTATACAAGCATTGCTTAGTTTGGTTGGAACTAGTTCGATTTGTGCAAGACTGTCCTGAATATTTATTTCAGTAGGTTTGTAGACACATAAATACTTATTAAACGGAAAAATATTTATCAAGTATCAAGACTAATCAATCCTCTTTCTTATGATGTTGCCATATGCATTCTTTGTAATAACACCTTTTTTTGATATCTGCAGCCTTAGCGTAGTCGCACTATATACACTTTGCAACTTATTAGCTGACATGTTGTTGCATAATATGCAACATATTATGCGGTCGGAATAGTGGTTGAACTTTGCAATTAGTCTGTTTGCGACCACAGTACATGTTTGTAGTGAAATAGCAAAAGAAAATCCAATATACTTTGGTTCCAAATGTTACGGGTACATTTTTTGGCATTAGCCAGTCGCCATAGTCACGTAGGTAGTCGGTGTTTACTGTAGTCGACGCAATGGTCTAGACAATCTGCCTGTGGCCTTCGAGACAGAATTTAAATTCTTTAGACGAATTGTAATGAATTAGATACGATAATATTTGTTGACTATGATTCCATTTTACGCGATAGCCACATATCTTCGTTGTTTTACGTGTGATGTTGATATGTTTTGATGTAACTTGAGTTCGAGGGAATTCGTTTATCTGAAGCACAAAGGCAAAATGTATGCTACAGAAAAGGGGCCATCCGTAAATTACGTCATTTGAAATTAGGGGGAGGGGAGGGTCTGGTCAGCGGATGATGGTAATATGACGTAGGAGGGGGCGACAATAGGACGATAGGATGATTGTGTGTGGGGGGGGGGGGGGAGGGGGGGGGTTCCAAAATCGGCAAAAATCGGTCATTTATGGATGGCCCCAAAGGAGTATTACACGAACCAGAATCGAAGGAAATCCTTAGGTTTGAAAATATTTTTGTATGAGATCGACTCCGTCAGTGTACTTTTGGCTAGCGTAAATAAGGCCAGTACACATTACCGTCTTATGATAATGTCTGTTCTGTGTCAATGTACATTTTGTTTCGCTGTACAAATAGTTGTGTAAATTACGTGGCATGTTTACTTGTATACTAAGCTTTATAATGCACAATTTTCGATATGCCTGTATCTGGATTTAAAGCGATTATCGAGAAATGTTGAAGTATTCTTTGATGGTTTGTACATACTTGATGTGATTGCAATAAGATACAGCGATCGTAAGAGGCATTACGGCCAATTACAGCACAAAGGAGCTTGAAACTTGCACTAAAATTATATAAGTTACTGTGAATTTCTAATTTTTTAACAGAGGGTGTACTAAAAGTTATTTTTTTGTAGTTATAAAAGGGCTCTGCTGTATTAAAAATGCCCCTATAACTAGAGTGGAAGTGTAACAATACCCTCCAGGACAAAGATAATGTGATGAAACTTATTTTATGGATTATATCAATGCATTATTATAACTCTGAATGGTTAATGTTTCTGTTGCTATAAAGTTGTATTATTTATGTATTCTAATGTAAGTATTAAAATGGTTTTGTATACGTAAATACCTATACAATTTGCAACAGTCAGTGGATTTACAGCCAAAAGGTAATATGAGGCCTACCTTTGGTGAAAATATTAAGTACAAGTAGACAATTGGATGTCTTTATAAAACCTATTAGTTATTTGTGACTGTTTGCATCTATTTGTGAATAATAGAGCACTTCGTTTCGTTTTTATTTGAAGATAATATTAACAGACAAGTCCAGGAAATAAACACGTTTTCAATGGGCGATAGATTTTGTTATTATTGAATATATTAAGGGCCAATTTCCAATTGCTATAAAATTATAAGCTTATGTTTTATAACAATCGAATGCAGCCATATTCTCTGTATTTTCAAGTAATTTTATTGAATAAAAAAATATGTTCTAATGATGAAAAATAAATAATTTTACTTTATGACTTCTAGTTCAATATACCACTTGGCTGTAAAATATACTCAGTACCATAAATCATAGTATTATTTTTCCTTCAAAATGTGATTCGAGCATGTTCCTTAGAAGTCAATGGAAATTAATAATTTTCTAATGTCGTAAAGTTTTATTTCCATTGCACCAAAGGACAAAAATAGAAACAGAATCCTTTGCAAGACATGAATAGAAAATTGCACTACCTTCACATTCTTTTTTAATTTTACATCGAAAACTTTTTGATGTATACTTTTTTCAATAAATATTTAACCAACAAGATTGCTGTTTTAATTTTATTAACTTGTCCCTTTCATTTCTTTTGTAAGGTTATACACATGCCATGATTAGAGGTGCTCGAGTATGTACTACCAGTACCGGCGTAAGTTTGGGGTTTACTATCAGATTATGCATACTAAGCCTACTAAGGTCTCTGCATACTGAATTGACACAACAACAACAGTCACCAGGCCATTTACCGAAAGATATATGATGACTTTAGGTGCGATAACTTTCCAGGCCGAACATAGCAAAACCTCCATTTAAAAGTTATATTTTCATAGAAAGGAGATTTGAGAGATTGTATGGGAGTTGGACCAAGTGCTGCCCAGACTAAAAATACAGTGCATTATGCTTCTTAGGCTAACACTAGACTGTATACCAAAGCGCTTTGAGATCTATCCCAGGAGTCACGAAAAACAAAACTTTTTGATGGGCACTAAAAATTGATTATTTCTTACATTAAAAGTAACAGATTTTACGCTGCGCGTACGGAAAAAGCCGCTTAATGGCCAAGTGTAAACATAAAATGATGTACACAACACGGGAGGTAATAAAGAAAGCCCTCGATCGCATATTTATGTCCCTCGCTTGCAGCTCGGGCCGCAAACATCTGCGATCTACTATTGATAATCGCTCCCAAACAAAAAACTGAAAGTGCAAAGTAAAACCGAAAGCGATCGCTCGCTAGAAAACCTTAAAAACAAAAATTCATGTATTTTTTTTCTCCTGGACCGATTTTGAAAATATATGTATTTTCTAATAGAAAGTAACGCAAGGAACTCGTTAGAGGTATTTTCATCTCTGGGCAGCATTTTACCCAAGTATACAATAGTAGTCTTTGTTGCCATGTTCCGCTCTGCAAAGTTATCGTACTCGCAGTCGCACTCTACACTTGATGTTCCTTGCTTGCTGATGACCGGACCGGATTCTACAAAAATAAAAGCATCAAACCGTCTCCTTCCGGTTGAAATCACAGTTTTTTTTTCAACTTCGCGGACGATTTTATGATTTTTGATATTTTGGGTTTGTATCTGCCCCGAATAACTTATGAATAACTATTAATAGTACATTACACAACTAGGGTGGTAAAATAAAGAAAGGCCAATATCGCAGATGTTTGCAGCCCGAGCGAGGGACGTAAATATGCCATCGAGGGCTTTCTTTATACCTCCCGTGTTGTGTAAATCCAGTGTACATCATTTTATGTCTACACTTGGCCAGAAAGCGGCTTTTTAAAAGCACTATTTGTAATTCTCCCGCCATTTTTTAGAGCTTACGTTCCATTTCGCTTCGAATATTATGCTACATGTATTATAACTAAATAATATTCCGTATCTCGATCTCCTCAAAATTTACCTTCTTCGTCTATTTTTATGATAGATAAAGATAAGCATATAATCCCTACAACTAACTATTTGTGTAAAAAATGTTTGCGTATAACGGAACGAAAACTGCGTCCACTTGACATGACAGAATCTATCTTCCTAACTAAAATTCCTAAATCGACTACGGAGAATTTAGGTTAGAATTGTAAATGTTATGTTTATTTCCTTGATTCTCTAAATATAATAAATGTTTTTATAGAGCCATAAAAGTTCTGAGCCGCTGAAGTGGCTATGAAGGTTTGTTTCTGGGTATTACTTATAATATCGCACTAAACTTTGGCTACAAAATAGTTGACCTACTCAATTTATTTACACTGGTTTTTAAACTAATTTTATAGAAAATACCCGAGCAAAAGTTACAAGCATTTTCGGCTGGTTCAATGGGAGCCAGAAATCTCTCTAAGAAAGAACTAGAAGAGCTGCGGAAGAAAGAAGAAGAAGAAGCTGCTGCTCATGTAAGTTTTAAGCATTTTATCGTAATTTTTAGACGGTTATCCCATAGAGAAGTACTTATTTGTGTTTTGGTCTATAGGAGAGTTAAACTAATCGAAACATAAAATGAAACAATTTGGCAAATCACAGGACAGGCAACTGAATGTGTTCTTGTTTTGTATATGTTATGTATAATACCTTTTGTAATGTTTTTTCTATAATATTGTATAACTGTGCTGAGTCTTGTTCCAATGGGAAATCTTACAGAAAAAACATGATGGTTGAAATCAGTGATAAGTATGACCATGTTTCATTTACACCTTGATCATTTCTGCCATTATTGGCTTATCAATGCTATGTTATGTAATAATTACATTCGTATTTTGTGTTATTTCCAGGTATTCAAAGAGTTTGTGGAAACCTTCCAAGAGGCACCTAGTACGACTTCTAAGGTTTGGGTGAAAGCGGGAACATATGATGCTGGAGCCAGAAGTGAGTAGCCTAAAGCCGGGTACCGGCGAGTGTAATGTGCTATGTAACATTATGTGAAATATACACGGCGAATTCTAATCGGTAATCAGGAGTAGACAAATATTAATATCTAGCTAAAATCAAACTTAGGCGAGGTCTCACACAAATACCTCACTGTTTAATTAATTAAAGGTTAAAACATAATTTAAAGTAATAACCTCTGGATACATGGTCACCTACATTAATTATAGAAGTAAAATCACGTGATCACGATACGTCAAGTGCCATCACTTTCGCGGAAAATTTGACAGATCTTAAGTAAATAAACTTTCCAATGAGTATGAGTAGTTAGGGCGTGATAGATAACGAATTAAAATTGATAAAATGGCCGAAAATGAAAAGGATGAAATTCCCACGATTTAAATAGCCGCCACACGAAGGACTGACTCACATGAAACCTTCTCGCTGTTTGCCTATTGCTCCTACGAGCATTCCGAGCAAAGCATCTTAAAATGCGTCGATTCAGATAGTCAGGACGACGTCGAGGCCAGCCGTGCTTGGGCGTGATTTGGCACTGTGAACTGTCCGAAGTCACGGAGGTTTTAGTTCATGCGGTTTATCAAACTGTGCGTGAGAATGGTATGTTTGGATGAATTTTGTGGAATAATTCTTGAGTTCATCTTGAGCTGTTTGGTTTGTATTGATAAACGTACCTACAATATTGTAACGCTCGATATTTGAGCACAGATATGGTCGAGGCATGTTTTTTTAATTACTAATTTACTTTTCTCATTCAATATTTGCGACTTCTATGACTTTGTTTACATACATGACAGTGACAAGTTATTACTCATAAATTATCATTACCATAAATTTTTGGGGTGACAAGGAATTTAGGATAAAACTGATTTCAAAATAAAAATTATCACAGAAAAAAAAAATTGTTTCGATGTAACTAATAACGACATCAACGTGACCGCTATCAATTACTGAGTTAGAAATACTGGTACCTGATTACCGATTAGATGTCATCGTGTAGTGCTGACCACATGTAGAAGTCGCATTTCAATTTATGGTTTGAAGAATTATATCTAATCCTAAGTTTGACTCTGGTAAATGAGCAGTTTTCAAAAAATAAGTTAGCAAAACTATATGCAAATGTTGGTGTTTAAATTACTTGTAACGGTATATAACACAATAAAATTGTTCATTACACAACTAAGATGGTAAAACAAAGAAAGGCCAAGACCGCAGATGTTTGCGGCCCGAGCTGCAATCGAGGGACGTAAATATGCGATCAAGGGCTTTCTTTATTACCTCCCGTGTTGTGTACATCATTTTATGGCCAGGTGTGGCATAAATATTTTTTCAACACATTTGCTCGTAAAGGGTGTTATAATACACATTTTTATGTTTTTTTTCTCACAAATGTGATGAAAAATGTTGTCTGTATCACGGGTAGTAAGCGAGTTACAAACTCGAGTCATTTAAAGCCCTCCACCAGACTCTCGTTAGAAATCCCCTTTTTTTTCCTTAACCTATTGTATGTCGGAACGTGAATCCTCGTACGAGAAAACTATTAGAAAAAATATACGCGGCATACTAGAGGTTAATACCTACCTACACAATTTACTATTTCAGAGGAGGATACCTCGGAACGAGGCAAGCTATACAAGCCGGTATCCCGGTTTGACGATAAGCGAGTGGCTAGCGCAGAAGATGTGGTGCGCAGCCTGGCGGCGCGTTCGTCCGAGCAGTCGCGCCTGCGCGCCAAACAGAGCAAGGACAAGAAGAAAAGCAACTTGGAACTCTTCAAGGAGGAGCTCAGACAGTGAGTTATGTTTCTGTGGGGGTAAAAGGGGTACAACTCACATATAACCTAGGTGCAGAAGAGCTTAAGTCACACAATAGAGTTGTGACCTTTTGTATCTGATATAAATGTGACTTGTACCCGTTTTCACTAGACCTACAGATTTGTAATTAAAAAAAAACTGTAAATAGGCTGTATGATCACTTATACAGGTATGTAGGTATAGCACTAATTAAAATGTACTCTGATAGAATAAATGTTACCTGGAAACTGCTTTGATTGATTTTATATAAGTTTGCATTGTAATGTTTCTTTTGGTGTGCAATAAAGTGTGATTGTATTGATTGATTGATTGGGCACATTGTTACAGCAAGACTGACGTTGCTTCGAATCCCATCTTGACTACATTCATATTTAATTTTTAATAATTATAACATAGCACTTGTGGACTCCTCTCAAGTGTTGCAGGTGTCTAAGGGTGGCGGTAATCGCTTACCATCAGGCGATCTGTCTGCTCGTTTGGCCCCTAACAAAATAAAATAGCCTTTATTATTCCTTAACATATTTTACAGTGTTTTGTATTATATAACATATTTTTTTTTTTTTTATTAGCCTGTTTGTATGTCCCACTGCTGGGCAAAGGCCTCCCCTTTTTTCAGCCACTCGTCTCGGTTTAATGCATGCTCTTGCCACCCGACTTGAAATGAGTCCAGGTCATCCCGCCATCTCCTTCTCGGTCTGCCTCTGCTCCTGTAGCCATCTCGCGGAATCCATTTGGTGGCTATATTGGCCCATCGTTCAGGATGCATCCTGCAGACGTGTCCAGCCCAGGCCCATTTGAGCTTGGCGGTGTTGACACCTACATCTGCAATGCCTGTTTTAGAGCGCAGTTCGGTGTTTCTGATACGATCGCGTCTGCAAACTCCGAGTATACTACGCTCCATGGCTCGTTGGCAAATCTTGAGTTTAGACTTTTGGGCAGTAGCGTAGCGTGGTTCTCGGCCGCCCGGGGCGGATGAAAATTTTGCCGCCCCATTGCTTACGTACTTCAATATAAAGAGAAATTTTAAAGATTTTTTCCGCAAGTAGTCATGTGTATTGTGCTTATTTTGGGATAAAAATAAAACTTGATACATTTTTAACCGACTTCCAAAAGAAGGATGGTTCTCAATTCGTCTGTATTTTTTTTATTATTATTTTTTTTTTGTGTTTGTTCACCGATTACTTGAAATCGGCTGGACCGATTTGGAAAATTCCTTTTTTGTTTGAAAGGGTATACTTCCGAGGTGGTCCCATTGTAACCAAATCAGGATCTGATGATGGAATCTTGGAGAAATCGAGGGAACTCTTCAAATATTATAGGCACACGTACAGGGTGGAAAGTTATGATGGGCCCTGGAGGGGAACTACATTTAATCCTTTAGTTAGCTTTACTGAAAGGAAACATACCTTTATTTTTTAAATGAAACAAAACTGCATTCAAAGATTTCTTTTTAATTTTCTTGACTTTTGTATTGGAATTTATGGTAAGATAAAATTAATGATAGATTCTACGATCTTTTTTACTTGTAAGACCAAATGTTTATTAGATAGATTTTATTCTGACTAATAGTCCTATCCATTAGTAAAATAAAATAGTGAGTGCTTATTTTTTTAATTTTTAGCTGGTTCGATTTCCGGGTATACAAGCAAATTTTAGAAAATCTTTAAATGCAGATTTGTTTAATTTCAAAAATAAAGGAATGTTTCCTTTCCGTAAAATGAGCTAACTAAAGCCTCCAGGGCCCATCAAAACTTTCCACCCTGTATAGCGATTTCGGTATTTTTCGTAATTTCTCGTCCATCTCTTATTAGCAACAAGTTTCTAGTGTTAACCGACTTCAAAACAAAGAGTTGTATCTAGGTTTCTTCCCCGATTACTTGAAGACGGCTGAACCTATGTATTTGGAAATAGTATATTACACAACTAGGGTGGTAATACAAAGAAAGGCCGAGATCGCAGATGTTTGCGGCCCGAGCTGTAAGCGAGGGACGTAAATATGCGATCGAGGACTTTCTTTATTACCTCCCGTGTTGTGTACATCATTTTATGTCTACACTTGGCCAGAAAGAGACTTTATCCGTGCGCGCAGCGTGCGGATAAAGCCACTTTATGGCCAGGTGTGGCATAAATTCTTTTTTTGTTTTAAAGGGTATATATACCTCCGAGGTGGACCCATTGCAACCAAATCAGGATCTCAAATTCAAATTCAAATTCAAATTACTTTATTTGTGAAACATAGGTGTTAAGACTTAGGTGTACATATATATGTGAGTATCACTATGTTTTGCCGGATGGCATACAAATAGCTACAGTTATGTGCAGCATGAAAAACTAATTTCAATGTTTACAATGTTTACAACTAAACTTAAAACTATATTCTATTACTACTATATTTATTTCAGACTGGTTCCGTTAAAAATTCTTGAATGGAATAGTAGGCTTTGGTGATTAAAAAATCATACAATGATTTTTTAAACTGACTGTAGTCACTCAAACTCAGAACATTTTTTGGAAGTTTGTTGTAGATTTTTGGGGCCATCCCGAAAATGCTTTTTGCTAGTAAGGCGGTTTTACATGACCTATGACTAATTTTGTCTTTTTGACGTTGGCTGTGAAATCTAGGATAGTATTTAATATTAGATTTTACATACAACGCTACTTCTAATATATATAGGCACGGTAGAGTTAGAATTCCTAGCTTAATGAATTGAGGTTTACACGATTGTGTGGGTTTCATACCACATGCTGCACGTAAGCATTTCTTTTACCCCAAAATATTACCCCGTACCTTAATGTGCTTGTTACGTATGCGTGATAGGAAGTCAAGACCGCTGGTTCATTGACTACTTTCCTTAAATTGTATAGAGCGTAAGAGTATTTGCTTAATTTTTTACATAAGTTGTCAATGTGATTGTTCCATGATAATTTATTATCCAAATTTAGCCCTAAAAATTTCATCTAATGATGGGATCATGGAGAAATCGAGGGAACTCTTCAAACTTCAAATATCATACATATAGCGATTTTGGTATTTTCCTTACTTTCTCGTGCATTTCTTATTAGAAATAAGTTTCCAGTCTTAACCAACTTCAAAACAAAGAGCAATTTTTATGTAGGTTTGTTCCTCGGTTACTTGAAAACGTATAGACCGATTTGGTATTTTTTTCTTTTAACTTAATAGACTTAAGTCTATTTGGTTAAAACAATATTTATCCAGCGCCACTAAAAATTTTAAAATAAAGTAATTTTTAAAACAAAAAATAAAAACCGACTTCCAAAAACTTAGACTAAAAACAAAAAAATAATATGTTAATTACCCCAAAGAAATGGATAAACAACGATTCACATATACATATACAGATATTTATAGTTTTTAACCTGTTATTTTTGAAGTCGGTGCCAGCTAAGGAGCTCAACACAGCCAGCTTTACGTGGCAGGCACCAACTTCTAAAATAACAGGTTAAAAACTATAAATGTCTGTATATGTATATATGAATCGTTGTTTATCCATTTCTTTGGGGTAGTTAACATATTATTTTTTACGTAAAGGGGTTTCACCGGTTTGGTCACAGAATAAGTTATGAAAAATTTTGGGCTCCTTCGGCCCAAATTGTAAGTGCGACTGAAATAGTTCAAATATTTATACGATATTATTGTTATTTATTCTGAAATTTTGCCGCCCCCTAAAAGTGCCGCCCGGGGCGGGCCGCCCCCCTCGCCCCCACTACGCTACGCCACTGCTTTTGGGCTTCTGTCAATGACCAAGTTTGGGCGCCATAGGTTAGGATAGGAAGGATACACATGTCGACGAGTTTGCGCTTCAAAGACAGTGGAAGGTTACCTTTCATCAGCGGCTTCATGGACCAGAAGCTCTTCCAGGCATTCTCGATACGACGTTCGATTTCTTTGGACTGCCTGTTATCGAAGGATGCTATCTGGCCCAAGTAGATATACTCGTCGACATACTGCATATCCTGCCCGTCTACCTTTACCCTACGTTTCATTCCATTGGTCATTAACTCCGTCTTTGCCCTATTCATTTTGAGTCCTACTTCAAGACTTGCAGTGCTCAGGTCCTGGAGCATTTGCTCTAGATGAGATGCCGTGTGGGAGAACAAAACTATATCATCGGCAAAACGTAAGTTGGTCAACCGTTTGCCATCAATGTCGATGCCCATTGTCTCCCACGAGACCGCCAGTTTTTTAAAGATCTCTTGTAGGCAGCTGGTAAACAACTTCGGAGATAGCGGGTCACCCTGTTTGACGCCTTTTTCAATTCGGAATTTAGGGCCGGGGGCATGGAGGTTGATGCTGGCTGTGCTGTGTCGGTATATGGTTCCAACGAGTTCAACATAGGTGTTCTCAATATGTTGTTCATGCATGGCAGAAAATACAGCAGAATGTTTGACACTGTCAAATGCCTTGCTGTAGTCCACGAAGGCAATGTAAAGCGGTTTGTTAAACTCGTTGGACTTCTCTATTATTTGATTAATAGTGTGAAGGTGGTCTGTAGTTGAAAAGCTGGGGCGAAAGCCGGCCTGTTCAGGAGGTTGATGTTTATCCAGCAGTGGGGCGATTCGGTTCTCTATTACTTTTATGAATAACTTATAAATATGTGAAATTAAACTAATTGGTCTATAATTTTCAATGTCAGATTTGTCGCCTTTCTTATGTAGCAGGATGATGTTTGAATGGCAAAAGTCTTGAGGAAATTTACCAGTTTGTAAAATGGAGTTAAAAAGGTTTGTTAAGTGGGGCAGCAGGAAAACCTTTCCTAATATAACATATACACTTTTTTATATTTAGGACCCCTATTGGGTATAGACATCTTCCAAGCCTTTCCATTTGTCCCGGTCGTGGGCATGATCAAGCGATTTTGGCCCGGCTATATTTGCTACGTCCACCACTCTGACTTGGGGCTGACCATCTTGCATTTTGGTCTGCTCACTCTTCTTTTGCCTCGTGGTCCTGGCCACTTTGTAACTTTTTTCTTCCACCGTTCATCGGTCATTCTAGCAACATTTGCCCCCTAGCCCCCTACGACATAAAAAAGAGATGCTAGTGTTTGGACTCCAAAAAAATCTAAATATTTCCAATAAATATATCGGTTTTGACACACAGAAAACTTTTTCAGAATTCAGGAGGAGCGCTCCGAACGCCACAAGTACAAGAATGTGTTGCGTGAGCGCGGCGCGCCCATCGGCGCCGAGCCCGTGCTCGAGATGTTACCCGACGTCGGCTCCTACGACACCGGCGACCCCAACACCACCAACCTGTACCTCGGCAACCTCAACCCCAAGGTATAATCTACCCCAACACCAGCAACCTGTACCTCGGCAACCTCAACCCCAAGGTATAATCTACCCCAACACCAGCAACCTGTACCTCGGCAACCTCAACCCCAAGGTATAATCTACCCCAACACCACCAACCTGTACCTCGGCAACCTCAACCCCAAGGTATAATCTACCCCAACACCACCAACCTGTACCTCGGCAACCTCAACCCCAAGGTATAATCTACCCCAACACCAGCAACCTGTACCTCGGCAACCTCAACCCCAAGGTATAATCTACCCCAACACCACCAACCTGTACCTCGGCAACCTCAACCCCAAGGTATAATCTACCCCAACACCAGCAACCTGTACCTCGTCAACCTCAACCCCAAGGTATAATCTACCCCAACACCACCAACCTGTACCTCGGCAACCTCAACCCCAAGGTATAATCTACCCCAACACCACCAACCTGTACCTGGGCAACCTCAATCCCAAGGTATAATCTACCCCAAGACCACCAACCTGTACCTCGGCAACCTCAACTCTCTTCGTCGCTCCTGAAGAGCGAGCGGATGGCGGCTCCAAACATTCCATCACTCTCCAGGGGCAACGAAACACTTCAGAACACACACTACACTGCACAACAACACCACCAACATACACACATGCACACAAACACACCCCAATAGGCAACGTGTATACCGTTAACACCGCGCCCCGGGTACAACACACTTCGCTAGTATAAAAAAAAACCCCGGTCAAGTGCGAGTCGGACTCGCGCACCGAGGGTTCCGTCCGTACAAACTCGTCAGTAGATACGTGAATATTTCAAGAAAAACTGTATGGTATTGGTGGGACAAACTTAACTTTGCTCTTGTAAAACTGTTGTCCCCATACATCGACATATGCCGCGGTTAGTTTAGTAGGAGCAAATAAGGTTGTCTTACGATTTTTGCGAATTTCTAAAAAACGCTGCAAGTTAGGAAAACCGTTTTATTTTTCCTGTAATATTTAGGATAATATTAGTAATCGGTAATTATTACAGATTTTTCTGTTCAGTATCTTCGGAGATAATAGGGGGGGAATGGTATTTTTTTTAACGTTTTTTGTCTTCAATCAAAAACTAGATGTTTAAGAAAAAAAATAAAAACAGTTTTGGAATCTACATATTAAGCCCTTTCATTTGATACCCCACTCGATATATTAGCTCAACTTTTGATTTACAACATCCCATTTCGGTCCCCTTTAAAAAAAAAGTAAAAAAGGTATAAGATTTTTTTGCTGAAAACCGCTAACCCGAACCTATGGGTTAGCGGTTTTTAACACTATTCCAAATTTCAAGTCGATAGCATCAGTAGATCCTGAGATATCTTGCTGTGACAGACGGACAGACAGACAGACAGACAGACAGACAGACAGATTCGCACCATGAGGGTTCCTTTTTTGCCATTTTGGTACGGAACCCTAAAAACCCTGAGGTATAATGTGCCGACCACTAGAGCCTCCGCACATTGGCGGCCACTCCGGGCACTGATGGGCGCCACAAGCTATGGGCGAGTTTTTTCATACATTTTGTATGGCATCGGCGTACTGGGCGGACCTGTTCAGGCAGTTCAGGTTCGTGGAGTGGCGCGCGCTCGCTACTTGTGGCCGCGTTTAGTGGCCCAATGTGTAGCCCCTCTTAGGGTAGTCAAAAAAATACGTTTTTTATTATATTTTCTCCAAAAGGCTCCCTTTATTTGATTCGACTCTAAACGCCCCACTGTAAAATCTAGTCGAAATTTAACAATATTTAAAGGTCGCACTGATTCACTAATACCTGCTTACAATGTACAGTCAGCCAAGAAAGTGGTCTACTACTTTTGAACTCTAGTACTAGGTAATAAAGTCGAAAAGCGGTTGACCATTTTCTTTGCTTACTGTACATGCGAATCGGGGGTTATATCTATTATCACAGTTAAAATAATAGACTTCAGCCGTGATAGTGACATCATTTTGACAGCTTTTAAGTCGCGACCTGACGAAAAAGTAGAAGATTTAATCCAGCTGTGTGGCACTCTATTGACACATGATAATGATACTTGCAGATAACCGAGCAGCAGTTAATGGAGATATTCGGGCGCTACGGGCCGCTGGCCAGCATCAAGATAATGTGGCCGCGGTCGGACGAGGAGAAGGCGCGCGGCCGCAACTGCGGCTTCGTCGCCTTCATGAGCCGCCGCGACGGCGAGCGGGCGCTGCGCTGCATCAACGGTCAGTGGCTTGTTGGCTCACACTTGCAGATAACCCAGCAACAGTTAGTGGAGATATTCGGGCGCTACGGGCCGCTGGCCGGCATCAAGATAATGTGGCCGCGGTCGGACGAGGAGAAGGCGCGCGGTCGTAACTGCGGCTTCGTCGCCTTCATGAGCCGCCGCGACGGCGAGCGCGCGCTGCGCTGCATCAACGGTCAGTGGCTTGTTGGCTCACACTTGCAGATAACCCAGCAACAGTTAGTGGAGATATTCGGGCGCTACGGGCCGCTGGCCGGCATCAAGATAATGTGGCCGCGGTCGGACGAGGAGAAGGCGCGCGGTCGTAACTGCGGCTTCGTCGCCTTCATGAGCCGCCGCGACGGCGAGCGCGCGCTGCGCTGCATCAACGGTCAGTGGCTTGTTGGCTCACACTTGCAGATAACCCAGCAACAGTTAGTGGAGATATTCGGGCGCTACGGGCCGCTGGCCGGCATCAAGATAATGTGGCCGCGGTCGGACGAGGAGAAGGCGCGCGGTCGTAACTGCGGCTTCGTCGCCTTCATGAGCCGCCGCGACGGCGAGCGCGCGCTGCGCTGCATCAACGGTCAGTGGCTTGTTGGCTCACACTTGCAGATAACCCAGCAACAGTTAGTGGAGATATTCGGGCGCTACGGGCCGCTGGCCGGCATCAAGATAATGTGGCCGCGGTCGGACGAGGAGAAGGCGCGCGGTCGTAACTGCGGCTTCGTCGCCTTCATGAGCCGCCGCGACGGCGAGCGCGCGCTGCGCTGCATCAACGGTCAGTGGCTTGTTGGCTCACACTTGCAGATAACCCAGCAACAGTTAGTGGAGATATTCGGGCGCTACGGGCCGCTGGCCGGCATCAAGATAATGTGGCCGCGGTCGGACGAGGAGAAGGCGCGCGGTCGTAACTGCGGCTTCGTCGCCTTCATGAGCCGCCGCGACGGCGAGCGCGCGCTGCGCTGCATCAACGGTCAGTGGCTTGTTGGCTCACACTTGCAGATAACCCAGCAACAGTTAGTGGAGATATTCGGGCGCTACGGGCCGCTGGCCGGCATCAAGATAATGTGGCCGCGGTCGGACGAGGAGAAGGCGCGCGGTCGTAACTGCGGCTTCGTCGCCTTCATGAGCCGCCGCGACGGCGAGCGCGCGCTGCGCTGCATCAACGGTCAGTGGCTTGTTGGCTCACACTTGCAGATAACCCAGCAACAGTTAGTGGAGATATTCGGGCGCTACGGGCCGCTGGCCGGCATCAAGATAATGTGGCCGCGGTCGGACGAGGAGAAGGCGCGCGGTCGTAACTGCGGCTTCGTCGCCTTCATGAGCCGCCGCGACGGCGAGCGCGCGCTGCGCTGCATCAACGGTCAGTGGCTTGTTGGCTCACACTTGCAGATAACCCAGCAACAGTTAGTGGAGATATTCGGGCGCTACGGGCCGCTGGCCAGCATCAAGATAAATTGCATTCAAAGATTTTTGAAAAATCATCTGCAGCCTTCATCGGGAATCGAACCCATTGAATATGAAAAAAAAAACAATTTTTCTTTACCGATCGTGAAAGAAGGGGCTATTACAATATTTTTTTCCAGAATAACAGCATCTTAAATCGAAAGAAGACCATGAAATTTAACATTTCAATTTTAATTGTTATATATTGCATTGTTATGTATTGCATACTGTACAGTATCGTATACAATTTTTTCAAAAATGTTTAAATGCAGTTCCAATTGTTCTTCAAAATAAAATAAAGTCTTCTTACAGCAAAATATTCTATCTACAATATTTGAGGTACTTTCCTTTCATATCGCATAGTGTTATGACACCCTGTACAAATCTAATAACACGAATATCCGTATATCTTTATTGACTTAAGTTAGGTTTTTTACAATATATAATATAAAAAGTAAAATACAAAATGAAATTACAAAACATAAACACATTATAAAAAAACCTAACCTAGGGTGCCGCCGGCAGCGGGGCGGGGCCCAGGCTACCAGTGGTTAGGGCCGCAGAGAGAGGAACCTCCTGACGATGCGCGCCGTGTCCAGAAGAACCGCTTTCTGTATCACGAATATTATTATTACAGTAATTTTCGTAGCGTAAAATAACGTTATATTGTTATGTGTGTTCTATTTATTCGTGACGACCGCTTTAGCTTAGTTGGTAGTGACCCTGCCTATGAAGCAAGAGGTCCTGGGTTCGAATCCCGGTAAGGGCATTTATTTGTGTGATGAGCACGAATATTTGTTCCTGAGTCATGGATGTTTTCTATGTATTTAAGTATTTGTATGTATGTATCTATTAAATATATCGTCGTCTAGTATCCATAACACAAGCCTTATTGAGCTTACTATGGGACTAGTTCGATTTGTGTAAGATTGTCCCCTAATATTATTATTATTATTATGTATGTCTTTCCCGTACACGAGACAATAGTGTCCCGGCCCTTTGGGAGGCGTGCGCGGAGCCGAAGCCAACGCGTAGAGGCCCTTTCGACAATTTAATGAAAGGCAACGTGTACACCCAGCGGATTCTGTCCCTGCCCGTGTCACGAGACGCACGCAGAGACAGCCCCCGCCAGATGCAAAGACTATTGTTGATTGATGGAATCTAACTTTACTGGGTTATGGTGGTGGAATTATGGACTAGCTACTGGGCTATGGATTGAGACATGACGGCGCCTGTCAGGAAAAGTGTCTCATGGCTTTCGCGGCACTGACAGACCGTGACTTGCCCTCCGCTGATGGGCCCCTGTTAAATAGCGACATTATGAGCAATGGCCCAGGGGCAACACCGCTGCCGAAGGCTGCAGGGTGTCGAGAGGTGTGCTGCGCTTTCTCCGAGGGTACTCGCGGCGTTATGCCCTTTAACACTTCCACGCCTGGAGCATATAGCTCTCGCGACTCCACTCTGGACGGCCGGTTAAGGCAAGCCAGAGGCGGAGGTCCTTTCACTAAATCCCATGACCCTCCCTAAGGACCCCCCGGAGCACTCGGGTACGTGGGGTCGCTACTCCCCAAATTATTATTATTATTATTATTCGTAGGCAAGGAGATAATGAGTTACGAGATGAAGCTGGGCTGGGGCAAGGCCGTGGTGATCCCTCCCGTGCCCATCTACATCCCGCCCGCCCTGCAGACGCCCTGCCAGCCCCCCCCGCCCTCCGGCCTGCCCTTCAACGCGCAGCCGCCCAAGCATAAAGCCCACAAGGTAGGAGGAACACACGTGGCACCCGTTCACGAGCGTGACACAGTCGATCACGTCTCACCTTGCTAACGCCGAGCAAGCCGCCAGGGCATTTCTCCAGAAATATGTCTGCGGTCACCTCATTCATCTGGTCCTTTTTCATACTAAATGTATGGAGACAGATGAATGAGTCGCAGACATATTTCTGGAGAATAGCCCGCCGAAGCATAGGCCAAAGCGGAAATGGAGTTATACGTACTCACTTGGTTCAACATTACATCTCAAAACTTTTTTGTTGTAGAAGAACTGCGTTGCATTCTTTTACATGTAAATGTTTTTGATGGGATCAGAATTATCATAAAAATGCGTTTCATTAGAGTAAGGTAACTTATCAATAACTGGCCACCATTAGGAGGTAGCCAGTTATTGACAATTTACCCTAATTCGTGTCTTTAGAGGTTGATTATTTACACCGTGGGCCCGAATAACCCGACAAATTTTAATGATGGTATTACGAGTAAATAACGTTATATCAACATAGGTCGAATTAAGGGCCGGCATTGAAAGAAATTTCTCATTTAAGCACCTCCCATTACCCCGCTACCGGGGCTGCTCCCCTTAAGGGGATTCGCCAATGTCGCCATCTGTTTATAATATTATGAACTTTTAAATCGTTGAACAGCGTAGCGCCACCTAGTAGAATATCTTTTAACCACTTGTGTTTACTATGAACTTTTCGAACCATGCTCTGAGTAGGGGTCCATATGGGCTCATATAAAATTGGTATTTCGATTTTTTATACAAATAACGATTTGTATTTCTCCGAAAAATTTTGCTCATAATTTTTTTGAATATTTATTAGTACTACTACCTACATTGCCTATAATAATAAAAAAATCGAATTTTTGTACACGTAATGTTATTACTTAGATGTTATATGTACTTACCTATAATGTTATTGCCAAGAATTACTTAATTAATAAAGCTATTACATATAAATATTTTGCTCATAATGATTATAAGTTATATGTATAATTTGAAATCAACGTTCTCGGGCGGTTCTCCTCAAAACATTATTCTTGACCAAAAAAATGTCTATTTTACAAACCCCGCGACAGAGCATCTTTATTAAGCCAGATGTATACATACCTACATGAAAAACATAACGTTTTATCATAAAGGCACGGAACAAAACCCATTAATTTTCATTATATTTACTTTTTTGTTTAAAATGGTGTTTCTGATAATGACTCCTTATGATAATAATGACGTTTATGTAGAAAATAATGACGGCTCGTTGCCAACAATGATTTTCACCTGAGAATCAGGTCTGATGTATATTGATTTAAGTGTTTTTTTTTGTTATGGTTTATGATATGGACGACAAAAATAAAATTCGAATACATCGACACTGGAAATTTCAAATTTCGTAAGGGACAGTTTATCATAAGCACACTAAATACACCATTGGAATCAGTAGGTATTTCTTTTCTATCTGTTCTATTGAAATTTTGATAAAACTTCAAATAAAAAAATTATGAGATGATAAAAATTTGTCGTAACTTCCTAAAATTTAAAGTTGTATCATACAACATAGTGCCCATACGGTCACTTTGTTAAAGGGGTCAATTTAGCATACGAATTTATATTTTCATACATTTTATGGTTAATCACTTATGTGCTACATTTTTAAGTCCTAAAGGGGATTTTAACAATGTAGCAGTGGTGTGGCTTCCATAGAACCCGATTCCCATCGGCTTGCCTATTTTTGCAAAGCATATGACCGGAGTATCTACTACTCCCGAAGAAAAAGTAATCCAAATCTGCTTCGGCTTTTCTAAGAATATATTTGACGCCACGCCACTGCAATGTAGTAATATACGCGTTGTAATCCGTTTAAGTTGTTTTATTACAATGAGTGATTATCGCGGAAAGCGAAGACAATATTATAAACTTATTCTTTTCTTAAACAGTTACGACAATACTGATTAGGTATGGTTATTTGGAACTCTAAGAATTATAATTTTTATGCCACACCTGGCCATAAAGTGGCTTTTTCTGTAAGCGTAGCGTACGGAAAAAGCCGCTTTCTGGCCAAGTGTAGACATAAAATGACGTACATAACACGGGAGGTAGTAAAAAAAGCCCTCGATTGCAGATTTACGTCCCTCGCTTGCAGCTCGGGCCGCAAACTTCTGCGATATCGGCCTTTCTTTGTATTACCATCCTAGTTGTGTAATATACTATTATGTGCAAGTAGCCGAGTTTTGAATATATTACACCTAACTAGGCTTCGGTATTCCAAATAGCCCCAGGAAACTTTACATACCTGTTTCGGTCAAAAAATAAAAGACAAAGCTAATTGTTTACTATTATTAAACCGCGCTTATAATACGATTGAGCACATATGTCGTTTTTGAAATAATACTTGAAATGACATGACAATGTAACTGATTTCAAGAATACCTTACATGACTTTCTCGCGCAAAAGGCATATTATACTGTGCAAGAATACTTAAGTGATAGTATATAGAATAGTTTAGTAACTAACACCACACAATGACATACCTTGTAACTAACGTAATAAAATAATTGTATTGTAAATAAAGTAATTGTATTCTATATTCTATGTTTGAAATGAACAGCATGTATGTCATCGACTAAATTTGTATGCCGCAAGGTACCACATAGTGATACTAAGTAATTATTTTTTCATTACACTTGCTCGAAAATGGTGTCATTACACGTAGGTTCTGCGGGCCGTAAATGTCCTATTACGCCCTAGGGTGTAATGGTTTTCTTTTTAAATTTGAAACGCTGGTTCTGTTTTACTCTTATTTGTCATGTTCAAAGGAAACGCCAACTTACTTTTTTAACTTTTATCACTGAAATATTTATTTAAAGATAACTGTAATTGCAAATACATATAAACACATATTTCGGTAACATTAATTAAATGTTTAAATAATGTATTTCTTTATTTTGCAAATATAAAATCAGCTAAAATGGCCGTTAGGTACTGCTATGGTTTCCGAACGTGACTTAACGTTCGCATTGTCTATGGACATATGTGACAAATGTCACTGTCTGTTTTAATATTTTCTTGTCATACTGGATCGAAAAGTAAGGTTATTTTATTAAGATTTCCTCACAAGTGTGATGAAGAACATTGTGTGTGCCACGGGCGGTAAAGGAATTACAAACTCGTGTTATTAAAGCCCTCGGTTTCACCTCGGGCTTATAACAAACACTCGTTTGTAATTCCTTACTTACCGCCCTAGATACACAATGTACTAGTGACATCTTTATTATCTATGTTGGACAAATAAATTATTTTGAATTTGAATTTGACATTGTCAATGGTGGTGTACATATAAATGAAAATACTTATTTCAGTACAAAAAAGTTCTACTTGGGAAAAAATCATTAATTAGATCACCTACTTAAATAAAATAATGTAATAATTGAACTTCGAAAATTATTCCCTCATAACATTATCGTCTTCAGTGCTATCTGTATCATCACCTGGCACAAAGAAAATAACATAGACGATTAGTGTGCTAAATAGTGTTAAGTATGTACGTTGTAATGTAAATAATTACGTTCGGTCAGAATTGTATAATGAGAGATTTGTCAAATACTGTCGACTATAATATTTTTTTATAAAACACACACACACAGCATTTACCAAGAAATACGTTCTAAATGTATTACAGTGAAATCAGGATAACTAGGAGCTGGGTAAATGAGAAACCTTCATAGCTGGAACTCATGCTGAGGTCTCTGCACTTAAAGCACTGAATTAGGTACCTCTGTTAGTGGGACACAACAGACCTCTATGTCTGTGATTAGTTCTTTCGATTTTATCATCTTATTTGCCTCCGTAAGTGAGACGACATAAAAATGACCTCTGTTAGTGGGACACAACAGACCTCTATATCTGGGATTACCTAGTTCTTTCGATTTTATCGTCTTATTTACCTCTATAATTGGGATTTCTTTGAATTTTATAGGTACCTCTGTAACTGAGACGACATAATTTTTTTCTTTCCGACTCGGAATTTATTGCAGATAAATTTCCGTTTTGTTTACTAATTTTTAGCCTACCCACGAATTTAGCACGTGGTAATTGTGCTTAAATTACCTCAAGTTTTAGTTTGTTTTTTCTATAGTCCGGATGTTTAGGTAATTGATAAATGATGAATGCTGAAACGATGGTTTAAATTAAATTGAAATATGCAGAAACGAGGGCTTAAATATTTATCATTGCGTGAATAATTAAGGTAATACCTAGCCCTTTATAAATAAAAATCGAAAGATACGCGATGAAATCTGTGTCGTTTATAAAAACATGTTTGATTTTCTTTTTAGAGGACGAAGGTGAAATTTGTCGAGTGTGCATCAAATTCAGTGAAACATCAGTTGCTCTTTACTCTCACTCACACTCACTCACTCTCACTCACACACATTCATTCACTCACAAACATTCATTTACTCTCACACACACACACACACACTAACTCACTGTCACTCACTCTCTCACTCACTCACATTCATTAACGCACTCTCACACACTCACTCACGTTCATATACTCACCCATTCAATTACTCTCACACTAGGTTACTGACTCACATTCACACACACCCGGTCACTTACACACTCACTCCCGCACAATCACTCACTCACATTCACACACACTCACTCACCCACACACGCTCAAACACTCTCACTAACTTTCACTTATACATGCAATCACTCTCAGTCACTCACTCACATGTTCGAAACTATAAAATACACGTCTATTATCTAGGAATTCATATACTAAAATCATTATTAGTAACAATCGTCATTATACTCCTAACACATTGTCATTTTAGTAACACGCGTCATTGGTGTCTCTGATAATCTTGCCGAAAATGATGTTGCCAATAATGACAAATTCTAGAAAATGCGGCTTTACAAAACAATTAGGTATATTAACAAGACAAGAATGCACTAAATAGTGTTAGTCCCATGTGTACTTTGATATGGTTATACAATAATACTCCACTGTAAATAAAATTATGACAAACTTTGGAGAATCAAAATGAAAAGCTTACTACTCGAATCTCGCGATATGTATCATCTCCGAAGTTTGCCGATCTACTGAGGTGCGGGGTGAAGTGTTAATTTTTTTCTTTAGAAAATAATTTTAATAAACGTAACTAAAAATAATAAAAATAAATAAAAAAAAATATTGCTGAAATAAATCTAATAAAATTGTGACATGACCTAGTCTCGAACTCGATTCAATAACGCGCCGCACCGGGTATAAATCTCGTCACTGCCGACTACGCTATTTCGAGTATTGAAGATGCTGTTGAATTAGAGCATCAGTATCAGCATATGACTTTTGATTAAATTATGGAATTACGTTTTAGGTTTAGTTTTCGGCGATCATTTACTAAGTAGGTACTTGTAGCAATCTAAGAAAATAAGTAGGTACAAAATATGTCCTAATAATTGAGAAGATCAATTCGAAGCATAAAGAAATAAGCATATTATGCGCTGATGGAAAATCAGTAGGTATCTCTAACCAAGGTCACGCGACCATTCTTTTCGTACACCGCTGGCTGTGGGTAGGTAGGTATTTATCGCAACGCACGAAGTTATGCGCCACGTAGTTTGGTAGGTACCTACATATTATAATTTTAATATTTAGGTATATGGATAAATAATAGTACATTACACAACTAGGGTGGTAATACAAAGAAAGGCCGAGATCGCAGATGTTTGCGGCCCGAACTGCAAGCGAGGGAATGCAAAAATGCCAAAACATAAATAATAAACATGTTTTCATATTATTAATAAGTAAAAAAAAGTGACCATCTCGAGGATTCGAACTATAGACTAATACTTTGGCCGAGGTGCATTACGCGCCCGCTCGTTGAGCCGTTCGGCTATAAAAACAGTGTGCCCGCGCTCGAAAATAGGAAGTTCTTTCTACACCTTCAGAATGGCCCACTAGTCGCGACGCGGCCGCTGGGACAAACGAACACAGGTCCGACCTCTGTAAAGCCTCACCGGCGAATGGGCGTTACTTGTAATAAGGGACGCATTTATAGTTCACGCGCATCACAGAAAGAGAACGCCATAAACAGTACGTGCCTGGGTTTTTTGGCGTAAGCGCCAGATATAAAAATACGATTAAATCAAAGATATTATTATGTTTTATTAACATTTTTTTTAATCACTTAAAAGATAAAGGCATGAATGACATTTTTACATAATTTTACCGTTTATTAATCGATTGTTTGTTCATACTACACAAAAAACGGAATTTGAAGACGCATTTTCGGATCTCTTATCTATCGAAGAAATTTTAAGCAAACATGTTTCCACCGTAATCACTGAATAGGTTATATAGTCAAAAAACATATATCTGAAAAGCAGCCCATTTCATAATGTAGATTTTACAAAAATCTCACTAAAAAATAGCTTAAATTTTCGATGACGAGCCTTAATAGTAACAGCTACAAATTAAAAGTATTATTTCAGTCTTATTCTTAACTATGCCACTAAACATTTTACGTCCAACACTAAGGTGCCTTTTATGTAACGTATTTAACGTTAATCATTTAGTGTTTGCCAAGACAAAATTATAGGTTTTTGGTAAGAGTTTTAATACTAAAGTGTTCTAAAATTAAAACTATCAAAATTAATCGTAAATTTATAGTCGATTTCAAATGATATCACTAAATATTTTACCGACGATAAGGTTCCTTTTCGAAAATATATAGTGGTTGTACAGTCAGCCTCAAAAGTGGCTGGACACTTTAGTACTACGCCACGATACAAATATGTTCAGCTACTTTTGAGGCCGACCGTACAAAGTTTTTACTAAACTTTACCTTGAATTTTGAGACTTTAAAATTAAACTACTTTTTAACATTTGTTGAGTTAATTTGATCTCATTTGGTTTTGTTTTAGCGTAGTAAAAGTATATATTTGTTGATATTGGCTGTTTAATTAGATTTGTAGACCACAAAGTTGTTTTTGTTAAAGTATTTGTTTTATATAATAAACAACATTGATTCAAATCGGATTAGTTCTTATTTTAGTGTCCAATTACGCATAATATGTTTTCCTTCGATAAAATCCAATGGAAATATACTATAAATAGGAATTGAAGTAAAAAATCCATCAATTTTTTTTTTCACTTTATGCACTTAAAACAGTAAGTTTGAATTAAATTTTCTCATAATCACCTTCTCTGACTTTTGAGTTTCAACATTTAAAAATAAAATATCTATTAAACCTACCTACATGCATGTTTTTTACATGGTTCGATAGCTAAATGTATGTAGATTATGGGGATATCAATAACTCAATACCGACGGTAAGGTCCCTTCTCGCTGATAAGGCCACATATTGTCATTACGTCACTCTCTGATTATAAGTTTCCCATTTTTTTAACTGGGTATTCCTATTGTTATCATTTGTAGGCGCTTTGCGCTTACCCCTTATCAGTAAGAAGACGTCATGTATGTTTTTTAATGTGAACGTTTGTTAATTTATAGTATCATAAAAAAGGTTTGGAGTTGAAGACATTTTGACTAAAAAAATGACTGAAATAGTTAGGTTCCTGTAAAATATTTTAATTTTTTGGACGATGCCCATCTTCTAAAATAAATTTTCATTGCCTTGTTTTTCATATATTTTGAAATTTGACGATATCCATCGGGATATCGTCAAATTTCAATAAGTACCTACACTACTAAATAAAACAGAATGATTTATTAATGTTTTATTAACAATACTTGCTTACAAAGTTATCTTATATCTAGATTCAGTTTTTTTGTACATAAATATCATTTTAGTTAAGGAAACGCAAATATATTTTCTTAAGAACATTTATCAAGAAACTACATCACTAAAACGTGCGTTTTACGATTTACACAAAATCTATCCTTTTATACATTTACTATACCCAAGTAATTAATTCATAAAATTAGGCGTAACATTGTATTAAGTTAGCGGAGTTCGTATTTATCTCATTCGGTTTACCCTTGAATCGCTGAATGTTTCATTTTATTGACATAATCAGTTTTCTCTAACCGTTTTTCTTAGGATTTATATAAAACAAACTAAACCTAATGGGTCTTAAAAGATCCCTTTCAAAAATCCTGAAGAGTTTAAAGGTTTCATAGAAAATAGTTATCGACGAAATGAACATTCAACAAATAGACAAAACAGCAAGCACCAATCTTATTCTACTTGCACCACTTGTACATCTGAAGCGTCGCCGCTACCATCTATGTTTGTTTGGTTGCACAAGTTGTCTGGGACGTCTTTGATGATGAACTTCGCGTGCGGCGGGTCGAGGGTGCACGGAGTGCCTTCCGTCTTCCAGTAAGCCACGCTGTCGCTCACCGGGTCGTGGAAGATGATGTTGTTCTGGTGGTCGAACACGAATCTGTCCACTGAGCCGCTGGTGTAAGCCGCGTAGTTGATCATTCTGTCCGAGTCGTCCAGTTTGTAAATGCCGTTCACCGTCGCGTCCCCAAGGTACACGTCGCCGAATTTATCCACGGAGAGCACGAATCTCCTCTCGGCGACCACCTTCGGCGCGTGCGACCAGGTCTCATGATACACGTAGACCTTGCTGTCGGAAACGAAGTATATTCTGTCGTCTTTGTTCACGACGAAATCCGTAATCGTGTGGTCGAGCAGGTGATTAAATCTAAAGCTGGTTCCGTTCCGAATTAAGTGTAGACCTCGGCAGCATTTCATCGTGTAGTACAGCACGTCCTTGTAGAATATCAGGTCGGCCTCCTCGTGGAGGACGTTCGTCGAAGCGACCTCGAGCAGGCCGCCGCGGGCGTAGCGATAGAGGGTCTTATTGTAGTCGGCCGTGTAGAGGTATTGCGTGGCCTGGTCGACGGTGAGGCCGGAGGTGTTGAGTTTCTGCACGCGCTCGATGGTGAGGTCTGCGAAGTCGTAGGCGGTGTTGGAGTCGGAGTCGAGCTGCACGTAGAGCACTTGGTTGCGGCGGTCGATGGCCATCTGGTCGGTGACGGCGAAGCCGCGCAGCAGGGTCTTGCGCTCCTGGCACGCGCCGCCCACGCACACGTCGCAAGACAGCGCGCACGCAGAGAGCGCCCACGTGAACAACGCCAATCGGAGCATTGCGGGATTTCCTGAAAATTTCAAATGTGTTTATTTCACTTATTTATTTGCGCAGTAATAAACAGTTCAATTGCCAGACTTAAGGTATTGTTTACCAGTCAAACATTGGGTAAAAGAGGTATGAAATAATTTATTGAATCAGGCAATACTTTGTGGAAATTCATGTTAATTAAAACAAAAATATTGCTTTGCTAATCCGGATTAGCAAAGCAATATTTTTGTTTTAATTTCAGAGTGTTCTTATTGAAGCGAAAATTGTAAAATTAAAGGGTTCAGGCTGACTCCAACCCCCATGTTTACTCTGAGGCACTTGTCCTACCGCCGGCAAATAGGCGAATAAAATAGGGCGAGTAACAGTTCATTGCGGGCTGACGAAGTACAATGTAATGGATCGACCTTAGCAGATCGGCAATGTAATGCTATCGCCCAATTTTAATCGCTTACTCGCCGGCAGTGGGACACGTGTCTGAACCACCACGGGCGGCTTTCCAGTATACAACTTTTGATAGCAAATAATTCCACTTTAGTAAAAACAAACATAACATAAATGTTCAGATTGACTACGTTAATAATCATATTCGAGACTCCATTTCATACGTTGTAATACTTATTAGAAAATAGTCTAAATGATTTTAAGCTACAATATTTTAATATTGAATAATTTGAAAGAAGTAAAACGCTAAAAATAAATACAATGGAGATAATCTGGATAAACGTAGTCCAAAGAATAATACTAGAGACAAAATAAAAAATTAATCCCCTCTAAAACGCGATCAGATTGTTAACAAATATTGTACATATATTCAAAAATAATATTAATGGGAAAGTGATAACCTGAATAAAAATGTTCTATTAAAAACATTGTAAGTTGTACTCACGGTGTATCGACGGGAGGGGTTGAATATAGCTCGGAGTTGCCGTGAGTGAAGTGACTGATTGAGTTTCGGGCGCGCGACTTTTTATTCATCTTCTTATCAGCGAAGCAACTGACGCAGGCTCCTCTCAGCAGCCCCTTTTCCATTCCGCCAAGTGTTTTATCATCAAAAGGAAATCCGACTAATGTAACGTTATTATCGCAGGGCATTTAAACAGTAAAACTTTTAAAAATTATGTAGACTTAAGATTTTCTCTTTTTCATACGAATTAAACAGTATTTTCAATTTATGTTAACATCAGTCTTGACGTTGCATGTTACGCTACAAACATAAAATATGCAATACATCGCGTTTTCGAATAAATTTCAATATCAGAATACTAAAAACTGAAAGATAAGATAAGATAAGATAGCTTTATTTCCCTTTTACAGTTTTGAATTTATATCTACATAAACAAATATACATTTAGTTACATTAATATATACTTCCTTATTTATTTTTTTTATTTATTTTTTTATGCTTCTTCCTGTTCTTCAATATAGGGACCGCCTAGAGCGGTGAAAGCCTCCTCCAAAGCTCTCCATTTTTTCCTATCTTTGGCTATTCTAGTCCAACAGTTCCCGGCTACTTTTTGTATGTCGTCACTCCATCTTAAAACTGAAAGATAAGTTAATTTTAAATGTCGCTGAACTAATGTTGTTCAGTTTGAGGAGTACAAGCTAAATTTTAATTATTTGCTCTTAATACAGGGTCCACGGTGTATAATGCTACTGGGTCGATCATATTTATCTTGTACCGCGTTGCCATGGTTCCGTCCCCTGGACAGCTCTTTAAAAACATGATTTTCTATAGGTTTTCTACAGTTAAAATTCATCAAACGTTCATTTCTGTCATAGTTATAAGCCCATTATTTTATGGATCATCTTCTATGCACATTATTAGGTAGCATATATTATAATAGTTTTTTAAGAAACTCGGACACTGTTGTCTCTTGGACAACAGGACAAAATAACAAACGAGAAAAAGTTGTTTGACCCAACGTTATTATAGGGAACGTGCACGAACTATAGGTGGCAGCACTAAACGACAAAAGAGACACGGGCGGACAATAAAGGAAACTATCGCCCCTATCAAATTGTAATATACAGGTTGCAGATGGGGACTACGGGGGTTTGAAGTAATACTCCTTCATGATGATATTCGTTGTATTCAGTACAAGACAATATCCCAGACAAGACCAAAGACAAAGACGTGTCTTAAAGTTAGTTAAATCTATTTATAATATAATAATGCTTACTTGCTATAACCCAAATCCGTGCGTCACATGTCGTAAACAGTAACGAAGAGTTACTGTTAATTCATCATATTACAAAATCAAGCTGTCAATGTCAATGATAATATGTAAGTGTCAATGTCAAATATAGTAAATCGTAGCTACACTGACGTTAATCGTCCTTCAACGCGATAAATTAACGTTATTTTAGGGGCTTTTTGTCAATGTGGCCCCAGCATGAGAGGGTATATGATTTATATTGGCGGCACCAGTTGGGCGGCAAGGGAATTCTTTAATATATTCTATGTTTTAATCTAGTAGGAAACCGAGCAAAGTGAAATGAAAATCAAAAGTTTGGAAAAATTAAACACCCTAGCCCGCCCTAGCTAGGTCTTGGTCTACTCTTATGCTATATCATCTCAATCTATCCTATTAATACGGCGTTATTAAGAAACAAACATCCAATCATTCGAAAGGTTTCACAAACTTTTACATTTATAAAACTTTTTTAAGTTGCAAATTTGCAGTTGAGAAGCATTATTAAATAAAATTCAAGAATTCGTTCTGTTAATATCCTCATCTAAGTACTTAGTTCTAAGGCTTAGTTTAGTATTATCTTATGACTTTTTTTTGCAGATACCAAGAGTCCGGCCAGGGGAATACTACCCGAGCGACCCTGACGATAGGAACGATTACGAAGAGGTAAAAACCCGTTTCTAGTCCATATTCACACAATTGAAGGGATGTTTACAAAAACATCGTAACTGACTAGACTAGTTGATACTTATAGAGAAAAAAAAAATGGCAGTAGGCGTCAACTAGCTCAGTCAGTTGTGTTGTTTTTGTAAACATCCATTCAATAGGCTTTTGCACTAAATTTTGTTTCTGATGTAAATCGATTCTACTATTTATGAGGAGGGTTTTATATACCTATAACTACTAAACTTGGATTCCAATTGCAATCAAAAGTAGCCGACCGCACCGAGCGTTGAAAACGCCCCATACATAACGTACGCCGACGGTGACGTCATCTTTGAGTACTTATGTACGAGAATGTTAATTGTTGAAAGTAAATAAAATAAAAATATTTTTTTTTGTTTCAGATACTATCACAATCAATAGTTAAAGTGGTGGTTCCAACGGAAAGGTAAGAGATGCACTTTCACACTGTACTGAAAGTCGTCAATTAATTATGACGGTTATTTTTTAATATTCAAAAAATAAACTATTTCGGTCTATAATTCGCGATTCACTTTAATTTTTTCTTTACTATGGAAGATTTTGAAGGCACGTTTAACCTTGCGGGAGTAAAAACACCTATGAAAATAGAGGCCCCGGGTTCAAGTCCTGGTATGGGCAAATATTTGTGTGATGAGCGCGAGTATTTGTTCCTTAGTCTTCTATATTTTCTGAGTATTTATTTATGTCTATATTGGAATGTAAATCGTCTTCTAGTTTCATAGTGTATGCATTGCTTAGTTTGGGACTACAAGTAGATTGATGTGTGTAAGATTAACCTGTACAGTTAATTTATACTGTTATTTTCTTATGAAATAGATTATCTATCTATTCATTATTTTAATTATATTTTTTATTTATAATAAACATATCGTCACTACTTCTAAATAACTAGCATCTAAAAACGTACAGTTAAACGTCAAAAGTTACATACGAACGTCATGTACACTTACTGCGTTTTTACCTGTAGGCTTATGATGCTACGCTTTTTCATGCGATAAATAAATGATAAAGCATCCGTCACAATTTAACAAAAACTGTGTGAGAGTGACAGATGCTTTATCACTTATTTATCGCGTGACAAAACGTAGCATCATAAGCCTACACAGTTTCAGATACGTGTTTTTCAAAGTAATGACGACATGAATAAAATAAATAATTGATGTCGATTGTTTAACAGGAACATCTTAATGCTGATCCACCGCATGGTGGAGTTCGTGATCCGCGAGGGCCCCATGTTCGAGGCGATCATAATGAACAAGGAGATGAACAACCCCTTCTTCCGCTTCCTGTTCGAGAACCAGTCGCCTGCGCACGTCTACTACCGCTGGAAACTGTTCTCTATGCTGCAGGGAGACTCGCCCAAGGTGTGGGCGCTCAACGACTTCCGGATGTTCAAAGGTATGAGACACCTTCTTCCGGTTCCTAATGACGGATGTTCAAAGGTATGAACGGGGGACATCCGGTTCCTGTGAAATATCAAGCCTTCTGTGGTAGTTTATAAACAACATTGTGGAAGAAAGCCTTTAAGGAAAGCGAGGAATGGATAAAAAGCTATATGAACTAAAGAAAAAAGAAAGCAGCCGTTTTGTTGTATAAAGCAGGAAGGAGGTGACTGTATTAGCTCTGGGCATATTCTCCGAAACGCTTATTTTAAGGTTCGTGACCTGTAACACAGTATACATATTGTGGGGACATCTTATACAAATCAATCTAGTCCCAAACTAAGCAATGCTTGTATTATGGGTACTAGACGACGATATACATACTTATGTAGATATATATATACTTAAACAGATAGAAAACATCCAAGACTCGGGAACAAATACTCGTGCTCATCACACAAATATTTGCCCTTACCAGGATTTGAACCCGGGACCTCTAGCTTCGTAGGCAATGTCACTCCCATTACGCTAAAAATAATAATATCGGATATAATAGCAGTAATTTTAAAAAAGCACACGGCACACAGCGTACGGGTCTATGCAAGGCACTACAAGCAAAGTTTTAAGAATGCGTAATAATGCCCCTGTACAGATCGCTCTGTTTACGCCTCGACCTTGAATACGTATCGCGCGCTCTTAAACGGCCGAAGTTTAACTGTCTGTCTTCATACTTTGCCTGCAGTCTGGCTCACTCAAATCTTCAAGGTGGCCCTGGCCTAGCGTCCTGCTTCGATCCCAGGCGCTTCGGCCCCCACCTAGTCCGACCCACTCAAGGTGGTCCGGCCAGCGACCTGGTACGACCCCAGGGAACGCCACGGCCCCCACTTGGTCCGATTTTTGCTACAGCCAATAAGGTTTGCAAGTTAGGCTTAAAAAAAAAACAATAAATCGAGACGAACTTTCAACGAAGATATTCGGAGGTTAGGTCCTGGATAAGCTCAGATGGAGAGAGCTTACTCTACAATTTATGATGATGAGCCATCATGTGGCGTATTACGAGTATGTGGTCTTGAAAATTTCTTCAGTTAGAGGGTGGATTTCGCAGCGTTTCAACCGCCGTCATCACCAACCCCGATATTATGATGACATCTTTTTAAAAATTACATAATTTTTGATCAAAACATGAAGAAAGTATGTACCATTTTCGGATGTTATGAAAATAATGGGACACATCCATAAAGAGAATCGTCGAAATTTCGGGACTGGTGATGACGGCGGTTGAAAGGCTCTGAAATCCACCCTAGAAAGTTTCTTTTATTTGGTGGGCCGAAGCAAAGATCATTTTTATGAGACTGTCGGTCGGTATCAAAATTGATTATGGCCCTACAAATTCATGTTCATCCGTTGGTTTCTCCATTCCAGAACACATCTACCCCAACGATTGTCGGGTCTATGGCTAATATGTCCAGTCCCCAGCAATTTCAGCTTTCTAATTCTTAGATCCTCCAATGAAACACTGATCATTAAAAAAACTGGAATAACTTACATTGTATCATCTAAACTTATCTTTCGGGAATAAAATGTGATATAGTTTTAATATTTTTATATCAAACGTGACTGTAGGTATTTCCTTAATTTATCTCTTGTTTACATACACCAAAATCAAACGGTTACTAAGAATTCGTCATTATCAGTTTCTCAATGTCAATTAAAAATATTATGTAATTAAGTTCGTTGTACTATTTATTTATTTACTATTTTTATCTCAGTGCTTATCTGTTTAAACTTATATTGTGCATTTGTGTCACAGCGAAATTAATAGCAAAAATTGACCATAAGGGCTTTTTTATTTAAAGTGCGTTCTTAACTGACAGCAGGTCGTCACAGAACTGACGATTAGTGTCAAACTCCATACATTTCGTCACGGACTGAAATGGTTAGACGGTATTTGAACATAGCTTAAGTTTCGCCTAACCGTAGATTTTAAAATAAAAATGGGCTATTCCCCTTAAAAGCACTAGTATTTTAAAAATAGCTAAAAATACTGCTAGCAGCCACAGACTTCTAAATCTAGGTTAAACTTAGGTCAAGGATTACGCGTTCAATACTAACTTTACAATAAAAATACACAACTACCAACTTAACAGACAAATAAATTCCTGCGGTTGTTAAGTAAAACAAAACTTTCCGCTTTTTTTCCAATAGCTCATTGGTTATTCTGGCCTACAACTCATTCGGCATATGACATACGTATGAGACTTAGAAGTGACACATTGTAGTATTGTTTCTTTTTCATAGGCGGGTCCGTGTGGCGCCCTCCAGTGATGAACTTGTACACGGCCGGCATGCCGGACGAGCTAGTTGACGAGGACGACGCCAAGGAGAACATACGCGGCACGCTCTCTAACAAGTAACTACTCACTATAGTTCCGTCTCTCTCGCTCAGGGCTCGTGGCCCCTTCAGTGATGAACCTGTATACGGCCGGCATGCCCGACGAGCTGGTCGACGAGGACGACGCCAAGGAGAATATCGCTGCTATACTTACTCAACCACGTATCTACTCCAATAGTTTCATAGGAAAATCGCACTTTTCTACTACTACTACACAGGTGCGTTTCCTATGACACTATTGGAGTAGATACGTGGTTGAGTAAGTATAGCGGCGATATACGCGGCACGCTCTCTAACAAGTAACTACCGTTGACTATAGTGTCGTCTCAATACAAACAAGTATAGCAGGCATTCGAACTTCGAATGTACGTTTGTATGGAGCCAATTCGAAATACAATCAGTCGAAAACTTCCTAACAAAAATCAAATAATGATAATAATCTCTTGCAGCCAGCGCGACCGTCTCGAAGAACTAATCCGCGGCCTCACACCAACACGGGCGGCGGTGGGCGAGGCCATGGCGTGGTGCCTCGAGCACGCCGAGGCCGCGGCCGAGGTGACGCAGTGCCTCGCCGAGGCCCTCTCCGGCGAGCACACCGCGCCGCACAAGCGGGTGGCGAGGCTGTACCTGCTGTCCGATATACTGCACAATGCCGGCGCGAAACTGACCAACGCCAGTGCCTTCAGGGGCGCGTGAGTACACGAGTGTAGTGCCTTGAGCACGCCGTCGCCGCTGCCAAGGGCGGTTATCCGAACAGAATACATGAAACTACATAAAAGTGCCTATTGAAATTGTCGTCGGAGAGTAATGATGTCAAATAGCCCTGTGTTTTGTCCAGTGATTTTATATTGTACATACTACTTGGACTTTTAACTCGCTGACGATGATTCCTGTGACGATGATTAATATTGTTGACAGCATCCAGTCCCGTCTGCTGGACATAATGCGCGACTGCCACGTGGCGTGGTCGCGCATGGCCTCGCGGCTGCAGCAGGAAGGGTTCCGCGCCCGAGTGACTCGCATCCTGCAGGCCTGGGCCGACTGGGCCGTGTACCCGGCTGAGTTGCTACTGCAAGCCAGCGAGGCCTTCCGCGGCACCGACCCTGACAAGGTCTATTGATTGTATTTGTTCTGTACTGTGTTACTTTTGTGTTCAGTGTGGCAATAAATGTTTCTTATTCTGTTATGCCGCGTCCAGACTAGTACAATGCAACATGTAATGCAATGAAAGAATTATCCCTCCACATTGGTGCAATGTATCATGAAATGTAACACTGCAACAAATTCCCATAGTCTGGATGCCTTCCGCGCGCGAACAGCGACGGACGACGATTGACGGACATATGCCGCGGTATACTGGTGGAAACAGGTACGCGCGGGAGATGCAATGCAATGGGAGGTCCATGCTTGCAGCGAACTTGCAATGAAAGACAGTATGTTGCATTACATGTTGTGTTGCACCAATATGGACGCAGCATTAGCGTCCAGCCCCGTCCACTGCTACAAACCGTGACCTGATCCCGACGTGACGTACTTCGGACAGCAGTACTACGATATATGATCGGGGCGAGATATTTACTAGCAGTAGTTAGTTAGAACTACTAACCGATATCTTTAGATTGCTCAAGGTATCGGCTTGTATTCCATCCATTATTTCACAAGCGCTGAAGGGAAAGGTCTCATAAGCCTATCATCGTGGCATCAGGATGACCCCAAATGATGCCCAATGACTGAACATTTTAGTTACTCTTTAAGTAGTTATAATTGTCTTAAATTTAGTTTTGTATAAGTAGTGTCTCTCTGTTTCTGGGCACATCATGCGTTCACCAAAGCATGCGCTAGAGCAGCGGTCGGCAACCTGCGGCCCGCGGGCCGCACTCGGCCCTTGAACCGCTCACTTGCGGTCCAATATTCCGGTCTGTTTTGCCGTCGCTTTATTCCGAATAGTATAAAATCACAAATTATTAACAAAATGCGGCCGGCGTCAATTCCTAAGCTACTATATGGCCCTTGGCTGCTAAGCGGTTGCCGACCGCTGCGCTAGAGAAACATTATTATTGAATCTGTGGAGGGCAAACGCACCAGAGGCAGAGTTCCAGTGCGCTGGAGCGATGCGATCAAAAGGGCCGCTAAGTGCAGTCTATTAGGCGGTCCATAAAACCAAGAACCAGACTGCATGGAGGGCAGTAGCATTCGGTCACAATCCTCAGCCATGAGAAGAAGAATAAGTAGTGTGTGATTTTTATTTGTTAATTTCCCGTGCACAGCCGTTGGAGGAGAACATCGACGGCGTGTCAGACAACTCGGGCGGGTCGTCGCCCGCGTCGACCGGGTCGTGGTCGGGCGGCGGCGCCGGGCCGCTCGACGGCGCCGCGCTGCGCCGCCTCGCCGCCACCCGCCAGCCGCCGCCCGACGTCGACATCGACGGCGTGCCAGGTACCGCACTACTGTGCCGAGTGCAAGGATTCTTACACATTCGTTAAATGACCATGGCCAACTTTGTATGGGAGGTGGACCAAAAACCAACAGAGCTGAGAGTTGTCATTAAAAAGGTCTTTCCATGTACTTCATTTAATTATATGGCCACGAAGTTCAATTACATTGCAAAACTGAGATATTCATATTTTAGTATCTATGAAAAACGCCTACATTAGCGGACGCGGGTGCACGGAGCGGGCGCACGCGGCGGCAAAAATATGGCACACGCACCCGCTTCCTTAGTGCTGCTCATAATATTTTGAATTTGAGTATCTCAGTTTTGCAATGGAATTGAACTCTGTGCCCATATAATGAAATGAAGTACATGAAAATGCTTATTTAATGACACAACTCTCAGCTCTGTTGGCTTTTGGTCCATTTTGATGCATAGTCCTTTTGCTTGTAAGCGTTAGTTCATGGCGCGCACACATACATGCTGCGCGATGTACCTTTTGTAGGAAGAAAAAGCCAGTCAGGGACGTTCACTGCTGGACATACATCGCCACAGAGTGCGGTCCTGTGTAGACCGCATCTGCCGACTCTTCGCTACTCTCACGAGGTTGTCTGTCTGCTTAGTTGGGGCCACCCTGCGCTACGCCTACATTGATGATGCATGCATGCATGGTCGCGATTCCAGGACTTTATTGCCCCAATGGTTACTCATGCTAATCACATAAATATTTACCCAGGACATCGTAGGCGTGTAACTCTTAGTTTATGGCCTAAGTGGCGAGCGTCGAGCGTCGCGTCCGGCGTGGCGGGCAGCGTGTATGGGTTTTGTGCAGCGTGCACTCAGAAAACTCACATACATTTGTTTATGTTTAACATGAACGACCCGCTGCACGCCCCGCTCGAGCGTCCACTCAGTTCGTACACTTACTCAGCTAAACGTGTCGTCAAAAATCAAGGCTATTTGATGAAATTCTGACCATTTATCGTTTCCCGTACAGTGGAAGAAGAGGACATCGACGGCGTGCCACTGGAAACGGAGAAGAACTTGGGGCGGCCGGCGGGCGGGTTCATCCCGTCGCGGTGGGAGAGCGTGGAGCCGGCCGCCGACGCGTGGCCCGAGCCCGCGCCCGCGCCCGCGCCCGCGCCGCCGCCGCCCGTCATCACGCCGCAGCCCGACAGGTACACACCAGGGGAGATTCCTAACTGTAGCCGCTAACCTAATGGCATTTTAATGATTTTTCACATACACATCATTTATTGGTAATAAAACATATTACGAGTCGCGTCTTCCTTTATTCATTATTGGATATTTTCAATACAATTTAACTAATAACATAATAAAATGCCGTTAAATATACATATATTACAATTTACATTCTACCAATTCTCTAAATGAATAAAAGCACTGTTGTTGTTTTGTTTCTGTTAATGTAAGCGAAGCCTTAAATAATAATATCCTGGTCACGGCACCATTTTTTGGAATGTAACGACTCGCTCAATTCCGGTCATATTCATATTCATATTCATTTATTCATTGCATTCACATGTTACATATTATCCTTACATACTAATTTACATAAGAAAAAATAGTAACATATAAAACACCCTGGAGGGCATTGCAAAGATTTGGATAGAGGCAGTCCGAGGTTTTTTTTTTTTTTTTATTTTATCATTAAGCATTCTGGTCATTTAGGAATTCTTGTAAGGTATAGTAGCTTTTGTTTTGGAGGAAATTTTTTAACAATTTTTTAAATACTTTTTCCTTTTGTTCTGTTTTAATGTTTTCAGGAATTTGGTTGTAAATTTTTATTGACATTACATTTGGGCTTGTTCTATGCATCTTTAGTTTGGAAGTAGTATTTAATGCTAGATTATTTTTAAATCTCGTTTCATAGCGCCGTGGTTGGTCTACTAATTTTGTGAACAGATGTGGTTGTTTGCGTACAAATATGCATGTTTCATAGATGTAGATGGATGTAAGCGTCAATATTCCATATTGTATAAAATAAGGTTTGCAGCTATCAGGGCTTTTGGTGTTGGACAGTATTCGAATGCACTTTTTTTGTGAAATAAATAAATCGTTAGCATCTGTGCTGTTCCCCCAGTGAATTACACCGTATTTTAACCACGAATAGGCATATGAATAGTAGGCATTTAGGCATGTTTTTAGGTTTGTGCACTTTTTTAGTTCTCTTAGGGCGTATATGAATTTTGAAAGTTTATTTTTTACTTTTTCTACATGGGCTTTCCAGTTAATGTTTGAATCGATTTCTAAGCCGAGAAGTGTAAAGGTATCTACACACTCTAGTTCGGTGCCCTTGAATGTAAAGTTAATGTTTAAAGGGGCTTTTTGATAAGGTCTGAATTGCATTATTTTCGTTTTTTGTAAATTTATTTCTAAATTATGATCATCAGAGCAACTCAAAATTTGGTATGGGTAAGCGTGGTTTGACGATTTATTACAATAATAAATTAAATCGTCTTGCAATAATGCGCCACTACTCTACTAATCGAGAGAGTTGGCGAGAAATTATAATACGACGAGCAACATCACAATTAATGCTGCAGTTGGCTAGGACACATTCTTGGAAGAGGTAAAACTTATATTTTTTTGTCCTTCGAAGAGCACACTTCGAAGGAACGGCTTCAGTAGGAAGCGTTTCGGCACGTATTTAGGAAAGTCCAAAAATGTGATTTTAACATTGTAGTATCTCGGTTAGTTTTTATGATATTGAAGTCGTTTTTTCACTAATATTTCTATTATTGAGAGGTTTTTCTATAACATATCACAGAAAAAAGTTGTTATCCAATCCTGATGTTCATTGTGGATTACTTGTGAAACAAAACTGATGTTACAGCAACACGTCGATGTCGGAGGAGCTGTCGCTGAAACGGTCGACGTTGCGCGACATCGAGGTCAAAGTGCTCAAGTACGCCGACGAGCTCGAGGCCGGCCTGCGCGCGCGCCGCGCCGCGCTCACCCCGCAACAGCAACTGCAACACTACCGCCGCAAGCTCATCAAGAAGGTAACACTGCACAAGTGATTCCTCCGGTGTTGCAGGTGTCTATGGGCGGCGGTAATCGCTTACCATCAGGCGATCCGTCCGCCCGTTTGCCCCTAATGACATTAAACAAGCATCTGCCTATTACCATTGCTAAAACCAAGCAAAATACGCCATAAAATACGTTGTGTGGGAACCCCCTTTAATTGACTTGATTTAATTTTAATTTAACAATTTACTCTTATAATGAAAATTAAAATAAAAAAAAACCCTGTGAAAATTTAATCCTGTGACTGACCGACAGAAACACGTTTCTTGTATGGGGACCCCCTTTTCTTTTTCCTTTCCGTCCTTGATTGTATGCTATTATTTCACTATTTGTATTCAGGCCTCCCGGGAAGCGAAGGAGGCAGTGGAAGAGGCGCTGGAGTCGCCCTCGCCGAGGCGGCGGCTCTCGCCCGACGAGGATACGTACTCGTAAGTTAATTCTCAATTCTACAACTTGCATACGTTTTGGAACAACGAATATAAAGTATACTTATAAACTCTTATCGCGGTTTAAACCTATCGAGCTGGAAAAATTGTATTTTTCTTAATCTAATGGGAATCGAATGACAGTAATTTTTGTTTTGGTTTTGTATAAACTTTTTATTATATGTATCTTTCAAACTATCATAAAGATCAATGATATTTTCAATTATTATCAAAATTATTTTAGACTAGGTTTGGACTAATATTACACTTCATATTTTTATGTAAATGTGTTTATTTTCAGGACATCGTCGAAAAAGTCGAAGAAATCTCGCGAGGCATCTCTGTCCCCACCCGTGAAGAGATCGAGGCACAGGTACGTTTAGTTTTGTTTCTGGGTATGTGGCGGCTATGTACAGTCAAGGGCAAAGATATCAAGCCACACAAAGTTTCAAACTATGTACACACACATTTACTCTACTGGCATAATAATAAGGTATATAGATACATATTTAAGAGATTTTGTGGTGTTGACTTATGTTTGCCCTCTTACTGTACACTGTTCATTGTACAGGCAGCAGTCTAATAGTATACAGCCGATATGTATTCTATTGATTTTTAGAGAAATATTATAATAACTACTATTAACAACGGGATATTTACCATGTATGTTTGTTTTTGTGAGTTCCCGATATTTCGGCACTGTTGCAAGCGCCATCATCACGGAGTAACTGATGTGCTGCGAGTTTTTAGTTGTAGTCTACCCACACACCATAGCGATCTACCCTCTTTCGGGTTCGCTTCGTCCGCGCGTTATTCATACTACTACCGTCCGCAACGCAGCAATACCGCTATAGCTTTTCTATTAATGTAATGAAATGTTTATGTAATATGACGCCATACGATTATAGTACATTACACAACTAGGGTTGTAAAATAAAGGTTTTATTACCTCCCGTGTTGTGTACATCATTTTATGTCTACACTTGGCCAGAAAGCGGCTTTTAGCACGTACGGTAAAAGCCACTTTTTGGCCAGGTGTGGCATAAAAAAATATCTTACGTGTTCTTATTGACTACTTACTTGTTGTTGGAATTATGAGCTATTCTACTACATAGCGTTTCTATTTAAAATTAAATTACGTATAAATATCAAGAAAAAAGTTATAAAATTGGTATGTTTAGACACCCCAACAACAAAAACCTAAACGAATAAGATAGCAAACATCGATAAGTTAAATCGCTTTATACCAATAATACCAAATAAAATTGCTCATTTCTTATGAAATAATTCGGCAGTTTCGGCACATCAAAGCTATCTTTATATCGTGATACACACATTGACCTCTGGTTGTGTTATCTCCGAAAAGCCAGACGAGTTTGGTAAACATCTTAACGAAGCGCCGTTCCGCTTTACTTGTTTATTTAAAAAGGGGAACTACCGGGGAATTACTCACGATATGTTTAAGCATGTCAAGGCGATTCGAACCGCTTGGTTTTCTATAAAAACAAACTGCGGGTTAACAACTTTAACGACATCAATAGGGAACGTGCACGACGAAGGTGCTGCCAACTGGTGCCGCCAATCTAAATCATTTATCCGTTGAAGGACAATTAACGTCAGTGTAGCTACGGCTTACTCTATTTGACATTGACACTTACATATTATCAATATTATCATTGAAATTGACAGCTTTATTTGACAGGGGCGATAGTTTCCTTTATTGTCCGCCCGTGTCTCTTTTGTCGTTTAGTGCTGCCACCTATAGTTCGTGCACGTTCCCTATAGTACATTACTTAGACAGGGCGGTAAACCAAAGAATGTCTCGGATCGCAGGTATTTGACGCCCGAACCGAAGGCAAGGGCGACGCTTACCCGCCGGCGGTGGGATAAGTGCCTAATACTTATAGTAGGTAGAGCATCTGTTCCGATTTTTGCGCTAGTCCGATTTTGGCAACAGTTAGTAAGGCTTGCAAGTTTGTCAGGCTTAAAAAAATACAGGGTGAAATTTAATTCACTGGCCAAATTGAAACACCCGAAAGAACTCGAAAAAATATTAAACACATGTTTTTTGTTTTAATACCGCTCAGTACATTTTTTTTGAAAAAAATCATCATCAAGTTGTCCTTAAAATCTCGTACGTTATGGTGAACCGTCAAACTACCCACTACACCCGCTTTCCTTATCAGTTAAGGTCATTGACAACCCGCCCCTCCCACAGCTTGCAATCATGCCACCATATTATGAACCCTATTGCAGCGAGATAAGACGCTTACCTACATAAGTTGCTAATTTTTCCTTCATACTTTAACGGGCTTAGGACCGTCAAAATGCAAAGGCATTTTTTAAATCTAAAATGATAAATCTGACTAATAGATAATTAACAAAAGGTCCGTGGTTTAAAACAATGAGTAAATTTTAAGTCGGGAATCTTTGCATTCAGGCGTATTTAAAAAATTGAATCAACTTATGTACATTTGATTAAAAATCGACACAAACTATTTACATAATCACCCTCGGTACTTACTGAAGCAAGTATTAGTTATACTGCAATAGATGTTCAAACTGTAATCCACGCACCTCCAAACAAAGTTCGGCACGCTTATGCACATTGTTTTTTAATTTGCGAAGCACTACAACGTTGTTACGCACTTCGACGAGATGGTACATTTGGATTCAATCCTTGCCTCCGAAGGCGCGGAACTGATTCCAACTGGTATAATCTTTGTGCACCACGTAAACATTCACCACTTAATAAATAACACCGCACCATTTCGTAATATTCCCGGTTCGAATACATTTTTTAAATCTTAGTACGCGCGCGACTATTATTTTACGGTTGGCGAGTGACGAGTGACTAATCATTTGCTATGTTTACCTCTAGCATGGTTTAAGACTACCCTCGTTTATAAGATTGATAAAATTGCCTACCATAGCAATAGTGTTGTGCTGTAGTGGACCCTATTGCTACGATATAAGGTTTAGTGTAGGTTAGATAAGGGTTTTGTTGATGTTGTTATTGAAACATACTACTAGGTATGTTTACATTTGTAGTAATAGGGTGACCACGACTCGTGGCAAATATAAAAAAATTGAAAAATGAAAATTGAAAAATAAAAATTCTTTTTTTTTCGCTAAATAGATTCCTTAAGTGTAACCTAGTGTCAGGAAAAAATTTGGCCAGTGATTTTAATTTCACCCTGTATATCTCTGCAAGTAGGCCCTCAAAGGCTCTTTTACATGACTGATTCTATAATTTTTTTTGCCACTTCGGGTAATGACCTTCTGGTGAGACGAAGCGCCGGAAGAAACTCACCAGTTTCTCTTTTGAAATATATGAAGTATTACAACAACATGACGTTAATACATTAGATTTCTTTAATACATTACATCTAACTTAAAACTACATTTTTAGAGATGTAAAGGGTCTCTAGGCGTCGAAACAAGACATTAAAATAATAGAAAATAAATAGATAAAAGGTAGAGCATAGCTAGAATGAGTAACACCCGGGGCGGATATGTATGTTGTTGTTTTCGCGACCAGGTGGGTGTTACCCCGTGGGATGGGTGACCCCCCCCCACTAAAGTTCTAATCTAGAGTGATTGTTCCAGTGAGCGTAAATCGCGTTCGCGGTCGCGGTCGCGGGAGCGGGAGCGAGAGCGGGAGCGAGAGCACCGGCGCCGCCGCTCGCCCGCCACGCCGCCCCCGCACCACCACAGGAAGCACGCCAAACACTCCAAATACAAATACTAGCATGCCGCCGTTACCACTGATTAAAAACTTACGTTTAATAATAGGGGTGTATCTGTCAGTAGCGTGGCGTTCAAAGAAGTCGATTCCTACCGGCTTGCCTAATATCAGTCATTCGAGCACCTTATTCTACAGCTCTTCAGGAAAATGTACGCGTTGTGGCTTGCCTAAGAATATTTTTTACGCCACGCCACAGGTATCTGTGTACAGGTTGATTCAGAAGAGCTGCCGCGGGTTTTGAATGGAAATAGTGCTTATGTGGCGACACTGCCACCTAGCGACATTCGTTGGAAGAAGAAGACAGTTACAGCAATTCCACGACAGATGGCGCTTACATCAACGCCCATACAAACTGCACAATTCCCATACAGTTCTGAATCACACTATCGAAGTGTTTATAATGCTAACACTACATATACCACTTCCAACCAACTTCCTTCGGACTTCGGTGCCCAGGCACAACACCCGCCTGCAGAGAGATCTCTCTATTGTCTTCTCTTCCACACTTATTTCATACTAAATCCGCGCCAGCTCTGTACTAGAGCTTCCAATCGCGGGGTATTGGCCATACAAATAATCCCGGGATTGGAAACCCTACTCTGTACGTTCGGTGTGATCGACGTGTACGTTCTATAAGACGGGCTGGGACAGGATATGTTCGAGAAGTAACATTAACCTTTTGACCGCCACAGTCGGCAATATACGACAGCGGAATTTCGTGCCCACGACGGCAAATGTCGACACTCGTTACCCGGTCCAAAAGTACCTTAAATATACCTTACAAATGATTGTTACTCTTTAAATTAGGTCTTTTGGTCCTAGCGTCAGGATGGCAGCAATTTGCTTCACGGTATGGCGTTTAAGTGCAAGATTGTGATCCTATATGGGACCATCATAGACCTGAACGACCAACACAACTCATCATCATCTATTCTCGCTCAGCAGTAAAAATAGTTCGGTAATATTTGTCGTGTGACAAAACGTCACAGTCGGACTGAAGCATTATTTTAGTACTGTCTTAGTTACGTAAAAATTATTTTGTATAAATTAATATTATGTAATAATCTCATTAAAGCTATGAGTTACTAGATTGTGCCACAAGGGAGCAAAATTTCGTAATTAACGTATGAACCCTGGCGTAGCGAGAGATTCAAATGTTAACGCCTAAGATGAAAATAATTTTGCTACTGACACATACTGCTTTACATATTGAGCAAATATATGCATACCGTTCAAGGTAATTAACTGTGTGCGACCTGTCTGGGAGATCAAGATATTATCTTTATAATTAAAAAATAATACATTACGACTTTGTTCCTTTTAAGAGGCAAGGAAATGCTTTTTTATGAGGTGTGAAAAATTATTTGCCTGCAAAAAGTGTAAAGAAATAGACACTTAGCTTTAGTTTTTATTTTGTGGTTATGTGATTTGACGCAAGTCTCGAAGAGAAGGTACTTGTAGCGTAGGTAGTAAGTTGTAAATACTTCGGATGAATTGTTTACAATCATGATATGAACTGATGATTTAATATTTTCATATAGAGGGTAGAGGTGAAGAGAACTATTTTATATGAGGGATCAGTGAAAAAGTGCCCAGCTACAAAGTGTAAATAATAGTTCCAAATCTCCCCAGAATGGCGCTAACGTTGCAGGAGAGTATGAAATGAATTTAGCAGTTGTAGACGGAGTGAAGTGTGCTGATAAGGAGGGTAGAGATAAGGTTTAACGCGTTCACTGTCCATACACAACTATCGGACAATGTCACAAGTCGCAACTGTGCAATCAGTATGGGGAAGTGACCGCATAGTGGAAGCACGGACTCCTTAAAAAGACCTTCATGATCCCACATTGGTGGCACCGGGACAGGGAACGTGTTAATATTTTGGTATTTAATAAAGTGACAGCGCCACCACTGTTTAGCACATTTCGCCGGACACTTGAATACACAGAGACGATACTCTTTACCTGTACCCTCCATAAGGACGTAGTTATGCAATAACGTTCCATTCCACAGGCATTTTTTTTTTTTATTATGGACTTTGTTTTTAAAGACAGAAGGTTGATAATTTGTTTGGGGATTGGAACGTTATTGCATAACTACGTCCTTTTCGTTTTAAGAAAGTCAATGAAGTATATTGGAATACGTCCGATACGAAAGACGCTGTCTACGAATAAATGAAATTACAATTTGATGATTGTAAATTTTTATTTAAATAAACATTTAATTCTAAAATGTAATTTCATTGCAAATATACTCATTTCGCCTAAAACAAACATAATTCGAAAACATACACAAAAATCGTACAATCACAAAATCTAATATATTAATTACACTGATTTTAATAAAGCTCGATCACAACTCTCAAACACATTTTAGGGCTAAATTAAAATTTCACATAAAAAATTCGTAATTTTTATTTAGAGAGCTAACGGCTAACTAAAAGATCGACGAAAATGAGCAAAACATCACTGTTGTCTAAAAATACACAATGTCTGAATCATAAAACGAATTGAGGCACTAGCGTACTAAATAATAATTTCATTTTCTTACAAAATTTTGTTGGATAACTTAACACATAGAGTATTAAAAACCACACTACTGAAATGGTTTCTACTTGTGAGAAATCTATTTTAGACTTTGTCAAATTCGTCACGAAATCTCGAATTCATGGACGACATGGATATTCTCACAAATAAGATGCACGATACGGTATGCATCTAAGGGTTAAAAGGAAATACAATTATATGTATAGGTCTATAGGTACACATATTTATTTTCATCTAATGTTGAAGCTATATTAGTATGCTAGTTCCTCTGGACCCCAAAGCGGCTACCGAGAATAAAGCGGATCTAAGTACTAGTAGCCATTTCAGGAATTAACCAGGGCCTTGCCATATAAAAGTTCAGAATTAAAATTAACAACCATAATAGTACATTACTAGGGTGCTTAAACAAAGAGTGTCTCAAATTGCAGGTATTTCACGCCCGAGCCGAAGGCAACGGCGATAAATATGCGATCTGAGGCTTTCTTTATTACCACCCGTGGTAAGTACAAAATTTTACGTCTCCCCGAGGCCAGTAGGATTTTCCGCATGCGTAGCGGGCGGTTATTGCCGCTTTATAGCCAGGTGTGACGTAAAATAAATTATACATAGGTAATTTTCTTGCTTTTCAATCATGACTGGTTTTCCTTTAATTTCCGCAGCCAATAATTTGCGGTTGTCAAATTTGAAATACTGATCTCATTGAAACACCTTCGTATTGGGGTCCGCTCTTCGTAGCTACGTGACTAGTTGTAAGGCGATATATTTATTTTGAATACATTATATATTTTAAATTATAACATCGATAGAGACATCTTTGTTTCAATAAAGCATCTCGCTCGGGCATCATACGTTGGGTCGACGGAAGAAGCGGTGTGTCCCAAATATTTGGTAAATTATATTTGGCCAAGTAAATCTAGAGCAAACTGAACAGCTGCCTGAATGTTACAGGGTGTTACGTTAAATTTTCAGAGTGGTTAAAATTAGACTGCGTGAAACTATAAAACCCTGCAAAATTGAGCCAGCGAAATGTTTCAATGTAAAGATTTGGTTGTGATATGAAACTGATGATAATCAAAATTCGTCTGACGTAACTTTTTGATTGCTATACTTGTCACGAAATGTGTCACAACAACAAGTGGACTATTGTTGACTTTGCACTGAAAGGGATACGAATTAGCAGTTTTAATCTTTCCGACGCTACTTAATTCGAACATAAAATTTGCTAATCAGATGCCATGTCATAAGATTGTCAAAACCGAAATTGAACTACACGCTGGCGCATATAAGTCTACATCGCTCCGCGCTCTGTGATACCTTTAGATGATGCTGGTGTGGTACGTACTTAGGTTATTTGGCGTCCAAAGGGTTAAATGTATTTCGGATCTTTAGTCTCCTTTTTTATCTATGTTTCAAAGTATTGTAAAGTATTTTATTCCCCACACGTACAACTTCCTTGTTTTTTGGCTCTTAAGCCGACCCAAAGCGTACTACGTATACGTTATATTAGCTGCATATATGCTCTTTTTCCCTGTCGATGTTAAGGCAAAGTATACTTTGATACTTTGAAATATGCTACATTTTACTCAAACAACAAATACTTAGCTGCCAATGACTTTTATAAGCTTGTCATTTTTATTTATTTATTTAAACTTTATTGCACAATAGTTACAAGAAAGTACAAATGGCGGACTTAATGCCGTTTTCGACCATTTTTATACGATTTAAATTCAGCACTGGAAATTCTGAGTTTCAAAATGCGACACATAACATTATTTTCGAATATTCGAAGCCGAATTGTGACCTATTTTCTCCACTAGTAATTGTTTACAAATTAATACACATCGATAACTTAAATGTATCTTAATAATACTGAAAATACACGCAACACTGCAAACACACAAACTCAACATAAAATTATATTTAAAAGAAAATATATAATTGATTTAAAATAATTCACCACAATCGCAATTCATAGCCTTAATTGATTTCAAATAAAATTATATCTTTCTTAGTCTTTTCTAGGTTAATATTTGGACATAGTACGTATTTATTAGGGACCTTACAATTATTTTACTAGTAGTAGCATGCTATCGTTTATATGTGTCTTTTTGTGCATTTGTCTCGTTCGCATAACAATAGTGAGAAAGAACTAATGATATTATAAGATGATAAACATAGCACGCTAGCAACTTCTCGACAGTGACAATAACACTAGTGAATAGATATGGTAACCTATAAATAACTGTAATATGCTCCTTTTTTGAATTCGGATAAAAAAACATTTGGCAATTAAATTTCTCGAAACATTTATTAAATTTCTAATACACTAGTGTTATTGTACCTAATTAAACAACTAGTCATACGATTGGTTACGCCTAGTGATCGCTACGCTTAACTATTGTGAATACGCCCCTACCCGTAACACAGGAATGTATAAAAATATTTGTTCGATTAATCACAGATTATCTTAATTGAATGAGACTACAGTGGAGCCTAACTGCCTGAGCTTCAAGTACAGTCGGCAGTAAAAAGGTAAGTTCATTTATGTTTGTGCCTATTTTCTAAAGTAATAACTTTTCTAATAAAATCGATTTCAACGAGTTCTCTCAATTCGTCATGAATCCCAACATTAGAACACAATATAGAAAATGGGAGCAATCTGGATTTTACTATTTCCACTATAAAGATATTTATGAAATCGTTTCATAACAAATTTTTGAGAAGTCTGTTCAAAATATTTTCTTAGATGATGCTTATTGTTGAAGGTCTGAAAAAAAAAACGCATTCAAAAACAGATTTTTTTTTAAGTCCGTGACTGGTATAGTCAGTATTTACCAGTCACTATACAATATGTAGCATATTTTCGAAACATTTCCCACTTCTTAAATATTCCGACTGTACTTATAACTTTTGGCCTATCTACGTCTACCGTAAAGCTTACATGTGATGACTTATTCTACAGTTACATGATTTGCTTGTGCGTCAATTTGGCAATAAGGCGTTGGCAATTGGCATTCAAACAATATGTGACCATATCGATATCTGTAGATTAGGGCTTCCAATCCCCAGATTATTTGTAAGGCTAATCCCGGGATCCCGGTATCGGCCATACAAATAATCCCGGGATTGGGAGCTCTACTGTAGACTCAAAGGTCGTAAACACCATTGAGCGCTTTTTTAAGTGTACATTTTAACGGTACCTAAATACTGTTTAAATACCGTTAAGCTCTACTTTGCGTCACGAAAATCTATTGATTTGACACAAATTTTTAGTTTCGTCACGAAACATAACTGGTCAAAAATAGTACACCGCTCACGGCATGTGCGCTTTGAGTCTAAAGGTAATATACTGGCTAAAACACTACTATAAAATACTATGGTTAAAGAATACATTTCAAGATTCCAATACTGATAATAAAATTGGTTATCATAAAACATAATTAAAATGAATATTTCCTAAATCCTATCTAAGGCCGTTAACAGGATTAGTTTTGATTAAGTAATACTTATTATCTTTATGAAGGCCATTGTTGCTATAGCTGAGTCGTGTATGAATTTACTCACTATAAATATTGGTTATATACTTACATATGACTACATACGAGATGTACAGTCTGATTCTCTAGAGCTGTCTTAAGTAGTAATTAGGGAATGAAATACCGGTATTTTTTGTGTAATACCGGGTTCCCGGTATTGGCTAATACGAGTTAAACCGGTATTACATGCCGTAGTAGTAAGTTTCTACACTCAAGTTGCACGTTTTTCGCTGAAAACAGCTATTTACTCATAAATAAAGCGATTAAAAAACCAGCTTAAACGTAACTGTACATTTTTGACATACGGCATTCGCGAGATAACACCAGTTTTCGGCAAAAAGATGAGGTTAGAAACTAATCTGAGAATTGGCGAATCAGACTATATACCTTTCATACTTAGTAACGCCACATAAACTAGGGCTTCCAATTCCGGGATTTTTTATATGTCCAATCCCGGGATTTTTTATTTGACCGTAGATATGCAGAAACCGATTAATGCTGAAAAAATATAGGCATAAAACTAAACTTTCTGCTTAACTGCGTAAAATATATAATCTAAGTATACGAAATTGGCCTGTGGCCTATTTCTGCAAAACTATGGTAATTTAATCCCGGGGTTGGCCCGGGTTGACCCTACAATAAACTTAAAGCCCTTAGGGTTAAATTGGGAACATAATTTTTAATAATAGTACTTATACAAATTTCTTAAGTATTTTCATCTAAAATTCTAGCGTATAGGCCAACCTATTGGCAAATTTAAATTCTACTTGTATATCATTGTTAGGTCGTATTTTCATGATTAAATGAGCATGCAAACTCATTGTAACATTCTTGCTTTTAAAGTCATTATTTAAAACGTAGGATATACTTTTAAAGTAGCGTCTATCATAGATAATAATGTATGCAACATTTTCTATACTTTATTAAAATGAAAGGAACGAATTTTATGATCACAATAAAACAAATAAATAAAATAAATAAATAAATATTAGGGGACAATCTTACACAAATCGAACTAGCCCCATAGTAAGCTCAATAAGGCTTGTGTTATGGATACTAGACGACGATATATTTAATAGATACAAATACTTAAATACATAGAAAACATCCATGACTCAGGAACAAATATTCGTGCTCATCACACAAATAAATGCCCTTACCGGGATTCGAACCCAGGACCTCTCGCTTCGTAGGCAGGGTCACTACCAACTAAGCTAAAGCGGTCGTCAAATGTATCGGTTATGCTGTAATATTAATAAAACTAAGTTATATAATGACCTTCATTGATTCTATTCTAATATTCAAGTTTATTTCAGGACGATAGGTTAGTTAGTTGTTTCATAATCTTTCTAACCACAACTTTCAATTCTTTAATTTGATATTTCGTACTATTTAAAGATTCATTCAAAGGAGTAAAATTATATATAGTTACAATACCTTAGACTTAGGTTGCAAAATCTCATTGAATTTCAAAACTATTTAACAGATTACAATCTCTACATTGATGTGTAGTTCTTATTATTGTAATGTATGATTGATTACTCTTAATATAACTGGATTGGGTAAAAAACACATTTTGTTACAAAATCTATGGGAGATTATATCATATCAGGAAGTTAAAGGAACTATTGATCAAACTTGGTATCAATTACTAATTCTATTAATATAGATTTTTGAAACCAATATTAAATTGATTAAATTCGGGCTAATGCATTTCATATTACAGCCAAATTAAAAAAAAATACTAGTATAAAACAACATAATTCGCTCAGTAACGCCCGTTATAAGTAGGTTCAATATAATTGAAGTTAACAATTACCTACATTAACAAGTCATGTCATCGCAATCATTCCAGAACTATCCACAAATCAGACAAGTGATCGTTTCGTAAATCACTCTTCTACTCATTCACCTCATAATGGACGACTATGAGGATGAACCATTAAGTCATCAAAATCTATAGGTACTATAGTTTCGAATCTAGCAGTGGCGAGGTATCTAAAGAAGCCGAATGAGGGCTACCGCTATTTACGCCACCAGGGCGGCTACTGAACTTAAGACTAGGTACTCTTAGGAAAAAATGTACTTTCACTTCATAATCATATAACATATATTTAAGATTATTACAGAAATCGCTCATTCCCAAAATACCGCAATCCTAAAATACCAGATTTTTAAAATATCAGATTCTCCATACATCAGATTCTCCGTATACTAGATTCCCAAAATAATACATTCAACAAAGTTATTTAGATCCTTGAGTAACTTACGATTTTATAATCTAGTGTAACGGAAATGTGGTAAGAATCTGATAAATCGAGAATCAGGTATTTTGAAAAATCTGGTATTTCGGGAATGCGGTATTTTGGGCACGAGCGACAGACATAACGGTAATAATGTAATTTGACAATTGAGACGTTCAGTCCACTAAAGCGATATCTGGTGAGCTAAAAATTAGAAGCCCTCATGTCGTCCTATTTTTTAAAACAGCTTAGCCACTCCCATTCTTTAAAAAATTGCAAAATTTGCTACCTTGCTGCAGCTCACAGACACCTCGCCACCGAAATATGGCTAATTCCATATATATAAATATACTACACCTACAGCGACGATCCAGAGCGCGATACACAGCCAGTTAACCTGCTCTGTTGTTACTCGTGACGTCACGTCCTGTGCCTTAAATCTATAGTCTCGTGACGTTGTCTCCTGCATGTGTGTGTGACCGTGCAACGTCGTACCTTGCGTGTTAGGTATGTGATCGTGTGACGTTACCTCTTGCGTGTTAGGTGTATGCGTTTGTGACGTCACCCTCTCTGTGTTGGTTGGCTGGCCGTGTGACGTCACCGCCAGACGCGCGGGCGGCGCGGGGGCTGCGCGCGCGGGGAGAGGCCCGGGGAGGGTCATCTCATTCGGATGCGCCAGCACCGCACTCGGCCGTCACTGGAAATTTGATTAAAGAGTTAAAACTGGTGATGCTTTGGGAGTGTATAGAACAGTAACGGCCAACCTTTTTTCATCATTTTCGATAAAAAATTATCTTGTTTTATCACAGGCCATATACTATTTATTTCGAAGGACCGTCGGCGGCCGGATTAAACCCTCCCACGGGCTGTACTTTGCCCACCACTGGTATTGAACAAAAACTGGATGGATGGGTTGGAGTAAATATACATCTAATACAAATAGCTCTTTTATCCCGTTCCACCAAACTATAATATACAGGTCTAAATTAGCAACATTTGGTCAAAAACAACAACACCATCTGACCCAATGTTGCTTGTTTAGACTTGTGGCTTCGTGAAACGGGCCATTGATAGCGCTTCTAAGTGATACGTATATTAGTCATTAACCATGTTAATCACGAAATAAAGTAATAAAAATTAATAACACCAATATAGATGTGGTACACAAAGTTTTAAATGATTAACGGCAACTTCTACAATAATAGAAGAAACAGCCAATTCCACATCAAAAAGATTACCAACAATAATCAGAATACATCAACTACGAGAATAAGTAAGTAGTAGTAGCAGTAGTAACTAAGTAGTATAATTGAATAATTTATTTAAAATAAGAAAACAGAACAAATGATTGATACAGTAGGTCTGTCTCTTACTGAAATAAACGATTCAATACCACAGTCACCGGAAAAAATATTTGACAGGACAAGGCACTCACAACTATCAAACACGTTTTAAGATGTAGAATGAGGATAAAACCAATTACCTAACTGACTTTAGATTCGCCATTGTCGAGTGTCTAAAATGGCGACCGATTTGTGTTAATTTATTCAATTATCAATACGATAATCATCGTCGAATAAAAAATCGGGCATAATAAGAACAGAGTAGAGCCTAGCTTCTCCTCGAGTGTATTTTTTTTTAAAGTTTAATGTAAAATGTAATGCATGTATACTAATAATTTTGATAAAAAATTGTATGTACTTATATTGCAAGATCATAAATTAATAAATGTCAAATGTAATGCATAAATTGATAATTGATATTAAGGAATAAATGGCTAAATTATTATTATTATTATAGAGCCTAGCTTATGCTTTTCTTAAATTCGAATACGGCTAATTTTTAGGGTCACTTAAGGTCACTTAATGACTTAAAAAAGTAGTTTCCTTGTTTAAGAAAATAGCAAAAAGCAATACTCTACAGTAGCGCCATCTGCAATAAGCCTCTATTTTTAACCTCATTGTGTCAGATATGTTTGAGCATTTTATCTTCGCAAATATTCTCGCGGGCGACTGTACGTTAGTGACAGGGTGTGAGATGAGTACATCGAAAGCCGAAATGTTAGTGACTATGGTACAGGAAAATAGTCTGTAGGGGGATATAATAAAGCGCAGTTTCGCCTGCAGTGATGCGGTGAAGCGGCGGCGATGCGTGATCACTAAGCGAAATTAATCTAACATAACCTAGAATTAAAATAATCATGAAATCTTAAGGTCTTCATTTCACATTCGCCCCAACTGACTTCGTTTGATGTGCGACAGAGCATGACACTATATTGAATGGAAAGTGATAAAGAACCGCGTGTCACAATTCGCCTGTTGACTCGATTTATTTTCTGTCGTAAATCGATTCTACTATTTGTGAGGAACAAATATCTATATGACACCTAATACATTTGTATTACAGCCACAAATTGTAATCAAAAGTAGCAGATCGCACTGAGCATTGAAAACGCTCTATACAAAACGGCAGGAACTTATGACGTCATCCGTTCCGTCGCTGTACTAAGTCTGTATGAAAAAATAGCATTTTCAGTTTAAGCACATAGTTGTCATACATTTTTTTTTTCAGTGTTATTTAAGCATTCCGAAATTGACTTCTTCTTTAAGACGATAAAAAAAAATATAGTTTTTTTTAAACGTTGTGGTATCATAACTTTATATTTTTTATAATTTTTTTGTTTATTTCTTTTGTGTTATGATAATTTAGTATTTTCCAATCCATGTGACTATATTATGTTGTAAAATTCAACATTAGTCAACATCCGATTTGTACTAGAGGTCCTCTATCAAAGGTCTTCCCCTATCAGGCCCCACGTTCCATCCCCATCAAATATTCTTTCACTCCTCCCCTATCAGAACCATTCTACACAACCGCCGTAGTCAGTATCTCCCTTTACAGAGTTATTTAGTCATTAGGTCCAGTGTCCCCCTCTAATATGTCCTCTTCAGATTCCCTCCTTTCAGCTTGCCCTTCAGATTCCCGTAGTCCCCTATTCGGTCCACTTCAGACCCCCCTTTAGATTCCCCTGTCATGACTCCTTATCCCTATACTCTCTTCCTCTATAGTTCAACCTATGGTTTGCTCCCCCTATTAGATTCAGATTTATTTTTATAGCCTTCCTATTCTTTTTTCAGGGCCTCTCTTATTGGATCCCCCTTTAAGACTCCTCTGTCAGGTCCCCCGTCAGACTCCCTTCCCCTATCGTTCCCTCTATGATTCGCCGATTTTATAGTCCACCTATTCACGCAAAATAGGCGCATATCAGACGTCGAGATGCGGAAAACTAGCCCGTGTTACTCTATCGTCCCTTTGTTCCCTCATCAGGCCCTATCAGGTGCGGTAGCGTGGCAATGGCAGCTAGGCTATCGAACCTTGGTCTCAGGAGTCCTGCAGCACCCGCCACACGCGCACGTCGCCGCCGCTGCAACACACTCACACGTTAACACAACCTATGCTTACGACCTACGAGCACAAGTTAACAAAGCACGTATACAACCTAGGAGGAACAACTTCATACACACATACAGAAGAATTGACATGTGTAATTTATAATATATCTTATGTTGTGAAATAAATAAATCTAAATCTAATCTATCAGAGCGGAGCGGGCGGAGTCATTACACGACTGTGTCAAGAAAAATGTTACTTTTCAACCGCAGTTAAAGTGCTCAAATCAGGTTATAGGACAAAGTTCTTTATTCTTCAATGCAATTATGAATCTCAGAGTATTCTACCTACTATGCTATATAAACATTATAATAGTTATATAAAAGCTCTTTCACAGCTTTTGTGCCAATGGATAACATATGAACCTTCCAAAAGTTATTCAATAAAATGTGACATATCACAATTTATTCGTAGCGTAGCGTTCGACGACGGTACTCACTTGCCGGCCGTGTAGAGTGTCAGGCCGTGGTGCGCGCTGGCCTCGAGCGCGTGGGGCGCGTCGTGCAGCGCGGCGGGCGGGGCGGCGGGCCGCAGCGCCGCGCTCCACAGCCGCAGCGTGGCGTCGCGCCCGCACGACGCCACCAGCCCGCCCGCCTCCGACCCCACCACGGCCACGCCGGTCACCCAGCCCTTGTGTGCGTTCATTACGGTCTGGGAAACAATTTCTTGAATGATGATAAATCGTCATTTTCCAACATAGACTTTCAGGTGAACGCAAGTACCTTAAAATAAATACCATAAGGTCGGGGTACTCTGGCCAAGTTTAGGGTAACTTTTCCCACCTTGTTAATCACATATCTCAAATCTATAAGGTCTGATACTACTAAACACAAAAAACATGAACGGTCAGCTAAAACCAACCGCATGGTAAATGTGCTGTAATTTGAATGCAACAATAAATCCTGAATCGATTTGATCCCTATGGACAAAGTTACCGCTCAGGGCGAAAGTACCCCGACCTTACGGTAGCTGGACGGAGCCTCGCCAATAAAGAATTGAAGCAAGTCTAATAAGCCGGCTACCTGTGTGTGCGTGCTGCTCGCAATAAGAAAAAAACTAGTTGATGTGTGCGTGCGGCTCGTAAGTACACGCAATCAGCTTATTAAAAATGGCTTCAGTTCTCTGTTGGCGAGGCTCCGTCCGGCTATTTTAAGGTCCTTGGATGAACGATGATATTATGAGACCGAAAATATTAAAACATTACAAATTGATTACTGAGTATTGATACTGGAAAAAAAAACATGGCTGTCCTATAGCTTGCAAAGTGCACAAATTGTACACGGTTACACTGCGAGTTGACTCACGTGTGTCAGGGTGTTGTCGGCGAGGCTCCACCGCTTGAGGCTGGAGTCCCGCGACGCACTGAACAGCGACGCCCCCGAGAGCGCCAGCGCCTGCACTCCGTCGTAGTGGGGCGGTTCTAGTAGACGCCGGTTACACGCCTCCCAGCCTCCTGAAACGTTTTATTGTGATTTTATATCGTATATAGAAACTACTTTAATAAACCAAATACCTGACTTTACTACCATCTCCCGCCTTTTTATCGTTGATGAAATATACGTTTCTCTCACAGACTTACGTATTAAAAAAGCGACGGTATTTTACAATACTACAGTGACGTGCATTTACCCGATTAAGGCTTCAGATACCTGTAGGGTATGCACCCTACAAATTTTTACACCCCGGAGTGGATCGGCCAGCGACCTGGTTCGACACCAGGGAACGCCACGGCCCCACCTGGTCCGATTTTTGCTACAATCAATAAAGCTTGCAAGTTAGTTAGGCTTAAAAAACCCTTCTACCGTTAGTAGGGAAGGAATTAGAGGATAGGCAGTGTCTTTTTATCTTTATTGAGTGCACGCCACTGCCGTGCTAGGGCAGCTTTTGTTAAAAGGACCTTTCACTACAGTGCTGTCATTACGATATCTGAAAATCGACATTGGGTTCTGTAAATTCTACTGACCTGTGTCCTGCGGGCACATGTCGAGCGTCCGCACGTAGTGGTCCTTGGAGCCGGTGGCGACGAGGTCGCCGGCCGGCGCCCTGCCCAGCGCCAGGCACATCACTGCCGCCGCGTGCCCCGACCAGACCTTACACACGCACTCCATCCTAAACAAAGGAGAAAACAAGGAATAAACAAACAATGGAAATACAGTAGTATTTTGATATAGTGCACAGTTGAAGTACTACTTGTAACCAACTCAACTCTTCCAGCATACCAGTGGCCAGAGTTTCACGAAGCTACAAGTAACAATGTTACAAGTCTAAATTAGCAAGATTGAAAACAACAAAATAAAAGAATCAGACATGTAAAAAAGCGCTTGAGGCCTACTTGCAGAAATAAATTAGTTTGAGTTTATTGGTAAACAATGACATCGTTGTATTTGACCAATGTTGCTAGTTTAGACGTGCAGCTTCGTGAAACGGGGTCCCAGCACTAGTAACCAAGTTCTATGTTTGTAGCAAGTTTGCTTCAATATTTTAGAGTGTACAAAAAGTGTCTTAAGTGCGTTATCCATTTGTTATTACAGTTAATTTGTATCATCCAGTTTGTAGACCTTTAAATAAAAAAAATATATATAGGTACAGGTCGACTCACGAAAGCTGGCGCGAGATTTGTACTAAGTGACAGCTATTTTCATAGAAATTGTCAAATCTCGCGCCAGCTTTCGTGAATCGACCTGTAAGTATCTGGGAAGGGAGATAACTTACATGCGCAGGTCCCAGAGGCGCAGCTTGTCGCCCGCCGCCGTGTACAGTCGGCGCGGCGACGCCAGCGCGAGCGCCGTGACGGCCACCTCGCCCGCCGCGCCGCGCGCCGCCGTCGGCGTCGCGCCCACCGCGCCCGACGACCTGACGCCACAATCCGAACGTATCACAAAGGAGCGACACAATGTATGAGACAGCCCGCAGACTACAGACTTTATCGGCAGTTAGTTTAATCATCAATAATAATCAGTATGAACATGTATAAAAGGGCCTAGTTTCAGTAGTTCGGTGATTTTAGTCCGGTTCATATATATTTGTTTGAACCGGACTAAAATCACCGAAGCAACATAATGTACTAATAATAACACGCTAATACAGATTACAAAAAAACTTCAAACTGTATTCTAATATAGCTTATAAATATATAAATTAAGGCTACTAACCTGAAAATGTAAATGTAGAACATAATTTCATCCTATGTCCCGAGGTGGGCGCAAGCGGCTGCGACACAGTTTATACGAATGCAGCTGTTTACGATCTTAATTGTTATATGTATGTTTTGTTATTTTTGTTCAATAAAAATCTTTAAATGTATGAGACAGCCCGCAGACTACAGACTTTACCGGCCGATAGTTTAATCGCGCTGTTAATCAGCATGAACATGTATAAAAGTGCACACTTAACCGGACATGTTCATATTGATTAACAACACGACTAAACTACCGGCTAATAAAAAGTCTGTAGTCTGCGAGCTGTCTTCGGGTCGAAGGCGTACATTGGATCCAGAGTGAAACGAGAGTTCCTAAAGTAGAATTCTGAGCGTAGCAAAAGCCATGTATCCAAATAATTTATATTCAAATATATCGGCTCTCTCACTTGGCGACGCTTTAGAAACGTCATCAATTTCGAGACTGGATACCTGGCAGTTTGGCACCATTCCATCGAGCGCAAGAGGTAAAATACGTCTTTGTTATTTTGCATTTGGGGTGTTTTCGGTTCTAGTTGTTATAACATTCAGTTCTATTACACGGTAGTCATGCTCAAATGTAAGCAAACATCAAACTATACTATATTGCGTTCCAGAATGTCGGAGACCATCCAGGTCTGACCACACTTGTGGCACACTCACCACAGCGTGCCGACCGGAGTGCGGGTGCGAGTATCGAAGAGCCGCACGGCGGCGCCCGCGGCACCCAGCACGAGGCGCGAGTCGCCGCCGCTCTCGGCGCCCGCCGCGAGGGCGCTCACGCCGCCGCCGCACCAGCCGCGCCACGACTCCACGCCCAGCCGCAGGTCCCAGCCGCGGACCGTGCGATCTGAGCAGATATAACAATGAAAATAGGCAATCAATACAAACCGTTTGTACGCCAACGTTTGTAAACGCTTTAGAGGGAGTGTTAAGCTATGTTATGTGTGAGTGTGATCATACAGGGTGTCCCTAAAACCAACTTTTATACGATCAGGGCTTATAGACCAGCTCATAAGAACCTAGATTAAGCAAATTTGACCTCAGTAAAAATCTCTTAGTTTTCGAGATATTGACGTTTTTGTAAAACTCGTGCTAAGTGATACCCTGACTCGGTGTTTTGAGTGTCATTGCTAAAATATCAAGTATTTTACAAATCTGTATTTTGCTATGTGTGGCCAAATAACTATGCTATTGAACGTATTTTCTATTTTTGCTAATTTATTCATGCTGTGGACACAGTACAATAACAAAAAAAAATTATTCGATTTTTTTCAAATTTCACCTCTGACTTCGAACTAGCGTGGTGAAAAAAAAATGTACCAACATAACCAGGCACTCAACGTAAAAAAATTGCGCATTTATTGTAGTTTCTAAAATGGTATAAAATTTACTAAACACTGTAATAATTTTTGAAATAATGATATTTTGTTACAAAATTAACTGTCTGCCGCCTTCATCTCATACGATCCGGTTGAACTAAGTTTGCACCTGGCGTGCTTGACATCAAATACAAATTAGGTGCAAACTTCACGTAATCGTCAATATCTCGAAAACTAAGAAATTTTTATGAGGTCAATTTTACTCAGTCTCGTTTTTTATGAGCTGGTTTATCAGCCCTGTTCGCCATTTTGTAAAAGTCGCGAATTTTGATAGCCTGGATCAGTCTTTCGAAAGTCATGACTTCAAATTTCAGTATTTTCTTAATCTGCTTTTTGTTTTAAACATTACTTAATAATTATGCTATCATACCTTATCAAAATATGACCTCGGATTTGAATCGCGTAATACTTAAAACAAATTTACCATGCTAAAATAAAAAAAAAAATGTAGTTTAAAATAGTAAGATTTTACACACTAGACACCGTAGTTTTTAAGATAATAGCATTTTAATTCAAAAGGAGGTTATTATACTACAATATTCCATTGGTTAAATTTCGTACCAGAATTTGAATTTCGAACAGAAAAGGTATGATAGCATAATTATTAAGTAATGTTTAACAAAAAGCAGATTAAGAAAATACTGAAATTTGAAGTCATGACATTCGAAAGACTGATCCAGGCTATCAAAATTCGTGACTTTTACAAAATGGTGAACAGGGCTGATAAACCAGCTCATAAAAAACGAGACTGAGTAAAATCGACCTCATAAAAATTTCTTAGTTTTCGAGATATTGATGATTACGTGAAGTTTGCACCTAATTTGTATGTGATGTCAAGCACGCCAGGTGCAAACTTAGTTCAACCGGATCGTATGAGATGAAGGCGGCAGACAGTTAATTTTGTAACAAAATATCATTATTTCAAAAATTATTACAGTGTTTAGTAAATTTTATACCATTTTAGAAGCTACAATAAATGCGCAATTTTTTTACGTTGAGTGCCTGGTTATGTTGGTACATTTTTTTTTCACCACGCTAGTTCGAAGTCAGAGGTGAAATTTGAAAAAAATCGAATAATTTTTTTTTGTTATTGTACTGTGTCCACAGCATGAATAAATTAGCAAAAATAGAAAATACGTTCAATAGCATAGTTATTTGGCCACACATAGCAAAATACAGATTTGTAAAATACTTGATATTTTAGCAATGACACTCAAAACACCGAGTCAGGGTATCACTTAGCACGAGTTTTACAAAAACGTCAATATCTCGAAAACTAAGAGATTTTTACTGAGGTCAAATTTGCTTAATCTAGGTTCTTATGAGCTGGTCTATAAGCCCTGATCGTATAAAAGTTGGTTTTAGGGACACCCTGTATATGTGTACGTACCCACGCCCCCGCTGTAGAGCACGTCGGGCGCCACGGCCAGCGACAGCGCGGCGCCCGCGTGGCCCTCCGCCACGTGCGTGCACTGCAGCCACGCGCCCGTGCCGCCGCTCACCCGCTGTCAACCAAATCTTAGATCAATTCCTCCAAAAACTACTTTAACCGCTTTGCCTGCGACATCATCCGCTTGACATGTATATTTTTCTGAAATCAAGCAGTTATCCGAGACTAATTTTAAACCGCGGCTTTGCCTGCGTTAAGTGAATTCTCTACCGGGATATAACCATGTATTTCTATCAAGACTCGTTCTATATGCCAAATTTCACCTTAATCCATTGAATAGCTACCGTGGTATTTAGTAACAAATATCCTCACAAACTTTTACATAATATTAAAATAGGATAATAAGTAGCTTGTGTAATTTATTCGACTATAAACTATTTCTATTTCTATACATAAAATCGTGTCGAATAAGGCTTAAACAAGCATATTGCCTTTGGTGCCGTTTAGTAACCAAGTTTTGTAACTGGCTATAAAATAAGAATCCGAAATTCCCTGTTTGTAGCCGGTTACATAATGGGCCTGCGTAGTGCCGATTGGTAACCAGATGGTTACCAACCACGGTTATGAATCGGTAATAGAAAAGTCCCGTTTTTTGTAACCAGTTACAACAAGGGAGTTTTCCCCCGTTTCGAACCTGGTTACCAACCGCGGTTACGAGCCGGTAATGGAAAAGTTAAATTTTGAAACCAGTTACCGAATGGGATTTTTTTTCCCGTTTCGAAGTTGGTTAGGAACTTTAAGTTATTAAACGGTACCAAAGGGCATATTGAACCGGCAATAGGCTAGACGAGTAAAAAAACTGTTTAGTCCGTCAGTTAGTCATAAGCCCCCACTCCAGAAGTTTTCAATTTTTAATATTTTGATAAACCAAAAAATACGTGTCCCATATTTTTCCATAATCTAACAGGCGGACTAATTAGAATTATATATGGTTAACCCAGTCGTCATCCCTATTGACTTTCGCACTAAACTAGGTCTCACCTTAGGCGCGATCTCCTTGACGGTGCCGGGCGGCGCCTCGTTGGCCGCGGGCGCCAGGCGCAGGAACACGTCGTCGTCGCGCGCGCGCCGCGCCGCGCCCGGCGACGCGGGCGGCGTCTCGCTCGACGCCTCTCTGTGTTAGTGCAAGCGTTAGGAAGCAAGCAAGGGTGGTCGGGTCGAGGGTGAATTCCACGATTCAATTCAAATTTAGTAGTAGTAATGAAGATTTAATTTGATATTTACTAGTTGTATTGACATTTTAAATAAAATATACTATTGTTGGATTCAACAACGTTGTCTTGTCGGTATCATTGTGTTGTGCTTTTTCAAGCAAAAGGTCACTTCGTCGCTTGTCAATATGGACGAAATTGAGTTGCATCTTCATAATAAAAGCAGATTGCTAGGACTTTATTAACAACTAGGTATATAGTAAAATATGTGTTGTTGATTATACTATATTATGCTTTATTAGTGCCTCGTTTACATAGGCCAATGTTTATATAAAAGAGGAGAGATGCAAGTGTGCATGTTACGCTACACACTATAATTGGCTTCTACGGCATCAATTACGTTTCAAATGTGTTTTATTTTATAGAAACATTATAGATTTTTTTTTGCTTTTTGAGACTTCTCATGTCATTTCGCGCAGAAAAAATGTATCAAACTATAAAATAAAACATATTTTAAACATAATTGATGTCGTGGAAGCAAACAATGGCCCTCTTTATGCTTGTATGGAAAACCGACCGACTCAAATCACGTCAAGTTAAAAGTTGTATTTGAAGTTCAGTCCCTTTGAAAAATGTGAAGTAATATAGATATGTTTATTGAATTCCACAGTAGTATTTTTGGATTTCTTTTATTCCGTGTACTTCAAATATTATCTAAATTGTCACGTGCTGCAGTTGTTTTACAATTAATTATTGAAAGCATGTTTACCAAGTGATTTACAAATTTATAATTACTTTTTACAAAATCCTCAAGTACACACTATATCTTGCTATATCTCACAACCTTAAAATTTCATGCATTGTAAATTGTAAAAAATATTTTGAGGGACATGTTATCGAAATTATTTTACTAAAAGTTGATATCGATATGGGTATTAGGTCCAATGATAATTATGTAATATGTGGATAATTATGAATGATAAATCTAAAATATTTATGATAGACTTATTAAATCCAATGACTGATTAGAGTTTTTTGTTAGGACACTAAAAACATGATTTAAACTTCATGAAAATGCTCTTATGACAACAATTCAATACCAGATGACTATATGAAAGCTAGGGAATGAACATAAAAACTTCGTACGTTACACTGTTACAGGATTGTAGCAAACTCATCAGCCATACATAGCCTGACATATGAATTAGCGGACACACACATTTTAAATAATTCACTTACCACTGAAATAATAACTAATATCGTAAATGACTATACATAACAAAACAGTTTGATTTAGGAGTAGTTTTCACAGAATGGATTTCAGAGCGTTTCAACCGGCGTCATCACCAATCTCGAAATTTCGATGATTCACTTTAAGCATGTATCCCATTATTTTGATAAAATTCGATAATAGTAGGTACCTACTTTTTTCATGTTTTGATCAATCATTATGTAAGTAAATGATTCATGAAGACTATTATTTTACTAATTTATATTACGCATTAGAGTATAAACCATTCAAAGACATATTTTAATAAAAAAAAAACATTTTCTAAATACGTGCGCACAGTGAGCATGAAAAATAATTTCTACTGCAACATAGGTATTGCATTGAAAAAAAGTGCGCCATAAATACAAAATGTGCACTAAAGAAATCAAAGTGAACTAAAACACATATTCCATTTATCCGAACATAGCCTCTTGGGCTCTAACATTATGGTAAATACAAGTTCGAACATGCAAGGGTGCGGCATGCGAGATGCAAACAAACACAAGCTTACTTCCAACAGTTTATTAATGCCTATATATACATACCTAGTACAGCTGCCTCATTAAAGCTAGGGTTACATTGTGACGTTATGTACGGCTAAAAATTGCCTGGTTATCTACGCCCGCCCAGTATGATTTCTATCTTCAGAATATGTATATTGAATACAAAACCTTTATAATCGGTTAAAACTGACGATAACGGCCTAGTTTCAGTAGTTCGGTGATTTTAGTCCGGTTGATATATACAAGGTGTTACACCGCCTATTGAAAACCTCAGACACCCCAACTGATTTATATTATTCTGAATTAGTCTACAGTATTTGTTTTTAAATCCGTGTATTATTGCCAAAGATATAGTGTGTTGCACTAGTAACTTTTGGTAGTAGTTGTGGACTGGGCAAGAGAAAAAGAGGAAATTAAAAAAAAACATGTGTTAAAATTTAGTGTAAGTAATCGATTCTACTCTTGATTCTGAATAAACAGTTTTCAGTTAGTCGTAAAGCACGTTGTATATGAATCGGACTAAAATCACCGAACTACTGAAACTAGGCCACAATAACAGCTTTTAGGGTGTCTCTTTGATAGTGACGTTTATTGCCATACAAAGTATTCCAAAGATAAAATATTATATATATTTATTTTGAATTTTAACCGATATTTTCTTAGAAGACCGCTACTTGTTTTTTAAGAAGATACCTAACTAGGTATAAATTCCAAAAACAATCTACGTCATATTTTCGCGGTGAATCAACTTTTCTTTGTCAACAAAATGTTACCTTTTCCGACTAAAATTAAAAGGAAATCTTTATTCGGATATTTTTTTAATAAAGTGTATGCTCATTTAAAAGACAGATAATAAAGCTACGTAATGCAATTTTTTTTTATTATAATTTGTTTATTATAACTTGTTTATAAGCAGTGACCCAGGGGACATAGCTGTCCCTCACTTTTGTATGAAAATAAGGGTTCATCCGCTGGGTCACCCTATTTATTTATTAAAAACGAGTTCTATTTTTATTTTTACTTTAATCTATCTCTAGAGGTAAGATCTTGTTCCATTTATATCATGTTAAAACATGCAAAAGGTGAACAAATAAGGAGAAAGGGCAATCTTTGCATAAAGCAAAGAAAAGTTGATTAGTCCTTATATAACAATAAACGTCACCGTTACTTGTCTTCGAAGGAGATATAGACTTCAGAATATAAATTTCAGAGTTACTTAATCTATCTTCAAGTAATGATTAGTAATGTTACCTTAATAGAAAATGCAAAATATATCATGTAACTTTTACTATTGTGACCCTACCTACCTGATGTATACACTTATATTTTCTCTCGATCTTACACGATAAACGTCCACAGTAGTTGTTATATTAATATAATTATTTCATAATTTAAAAATAATTTGTTATTTACAGATTTCATGTTCTCCAACGAACATTGTACTTTATCATAAGATGTACATGTATTGTAACATAAGACTTCTTATTTACACAAAGTATCAAAGCTTAAAGCTTAGTACAGATAGAATAGCGGGCGTAGATACCGTGGCGTACTAAACTACATTACAACAAAGAAAATGCAATATTTACGCTTCAAGCTATACAATTCTCCTTTGGGTTGATTAGTAAGACTATTTCATGCATGCTGCGTTGCCTGCACCTCAATAAATATTCCCAGTCAGGCTACACATGTAAGCAATATCAGCCGAGTTAGTACAACTGGCCGCGACTTCGCCTTTCACGTGAAGCTCTGTCACTGTCACACTATATGAAGTGGAAAGAGATAGGTAGTAATTGGCGCGCGACTCTTTGTCGCGTCATAGTAGTGCTAGAGGTACAGTACATTATTCTGTACATTTTATTTCTATATACCTAGGTACTAGGTAGTATTTACCAATCCCAAATTGCGAAAACGTTGAAATTCGTCAATTTAGGATCAAACCCCGAAAAACCCCCAAAATATGTATTTGTTAACCTTTTAACAAAAAGTCGTTGTAGATTATTTTCTATTAAACTAACACTTTTCTATCCAAGAATAGGAATTGAGTATAAGTGGCCCCTTTACTGTACGAGTATAGTGGCAGGACGAAAAAGTTTGTCAAAAAGTGACGAAACTTTTCATTTTTAATAAAATCGTTACAACGGTATTTTTCACAAAAAAAGTATCATTTTTATGGTTTACAGCCAACATTTTTGCATTGTGTTCGATATAGGAATATAAGGTAAGATTAACACAGGCACTTTGACTAAGGTAAGATAGGCCAGGCAACGGAGCATGCTCGGTTAACACATTATGTACAATTGGCTAGGTGCGGTGCCGGCGCCTCAGTCCTCCACAATGTTCAGGTCGGTCAGGAGGCTGCAAGCAAGCACACGCTTAGCCATAGCCACCCACAACCTCCCAACCCAAGTATTTACAGGCTATGAAGCATGGCAGAATATGGCTGAACCTATGGCCCGTTTTACGAAACTATAAGCTATAATTTGACAGGTCTAAACTATAGCTTGGCAACTTCGTTGGTGACACTCACCTGCGTGCTTTTTGCTCGGTGTAGCCGTAACTACTTACACAAGTTACCGCCAACACGAACGGTGACCGACGGAGACTGCTTCCGGAGGCCCCCGTTCGTGTTGGCGGTAACTTGTGTAAGTAGTTACGGCTGCACATAACAAAAAGCACACAGGTGAGTGTCACCAACGAAGTTGCCAAGCTATAGCAACAGTGATTAAATACAACAACGCCATTGTTTGGTTTCACCACAGAAATACATCGAGATAGAAGTAAAAACAGTTCGTCAATTTGTATGGGAACGAAGCGTGTAACGTTTTTCGCTTGGCGTTTCACGCCAAATGTTTACACTTTAAGTGATGGAAAAAATGCATTTTCCATTTCATTTGGTGGTATTTGAACAATTAATTATTTCAAACAATTAACAAAGAACAAATAATGAATTATTATCAGATTTGAAAATCTGATAATAATATTATCTATTATATATTAAGGGCGTGCAAAGTACGTAAGTAAGTAGGGGCCACTTCTTTTAGCATGCGAGGTACATACACTACCTCGATATATTTCTGTGGGTTTGACCATATTGCTAATTTAGACTGGTACAACCGTAACTTGCAGCTTCGCGAAATGTGCTACAGAGCGCTGTGAGGTAGCAGAGTGGGAACGAGAAAAAATCTACCAATCGACGTGCATACGTAGCTTGATTCAGCACGGCTCATCATTGGTGAATTTTTTCTCGCATACCGCTCCGCTGCCGCACACGTATCTGGTATATATTCGGTCTAAAACAAGGTACGTTCCTCCCGTGACATCTGACGACGTAGAACTTGACTATGCCACGCCTATTAAAGCCCGTATATAATGTGGCATTATTATAATTAAGCACAAATGATTGACGTAGGTAAGTTCACTTTCGACAACAACATACCTTGTTTTATTATACCATGGTACAAAGTTTAAGTGTCGTGGTAGATTTTCGAGATGGAAATCATAATATTTTTTTTTCCTTCAAAATTTGTTGAAGGAAAAAAAAATATGTTAGTGATGTACAGTCAAAGGGCAAAGATAAATATCCACAAGAAGTTCCAAAATATGTATACATAAACGTTACTGCCATAACAATAAGACCTGTATACATATTTTTGAAACTTTGGGGTGTATACATATGGTGCCCTTGACTGTATAATTGACGTTATACCAGCAGCAGATTATAAGTATATAGCTTAGGATAAACAAAGTTTTGAATAAAGAAGATACTCAGGTCGGTATAGTTTTTCAATTAATTATCCTGGTTATTATGTATCAATTGTAATAAACTAAGTTTTCTTTTCTTTTGAAAATTCAACCATGACACTTCACCCTGACCCGTTCATAAAGAATATATTGGCGGTTATCTGAAATAACTTTCCTTTCAAGAACCTAGTAGTTGCATAAGAAATGTGAAACATTGTGTGAATCTGACATTCCTAATAGGCATGTGTCAGTGATGCTTTCATGTCAACACTCTTTGAAATTCTCTGAATATAATCGTTGACTGATAGAGAATATTATGTTTTTTTTTTTAAATTAGGTTCATGATAATAGCGTTTAAAAATAAAATGCTATAATTTTTGCATCTTCTTGTCGTAGAAACTCAATCTAGTAATATCGTAAGTTTAAAGTAATTTAGCGTAACGTATTAAAATTAAATTTTTTTATAAGTTATGCTCGTTAAAAAAGAAAGTCCAAGTGTGTAGTAAAAGTATGGAATTACTTATCGTGTCATAATTAAGTTTTTAGTAAAAGTATAAATTGGTGTTCTAAAAAGTGTTGACATGTAAACATAACGTAGACGTGTAGAAAAATAATTTACTCAACAACCCATACTACAGTACATAGCACATATACCCAAGCAGTATACCATGCAATCAAACGGTTTCCGACACGAGGTAGAGACAGACTAACATGCACTACCATATATACACACAGACTACTTATAGAGATTGGTAACTTTCGCAAGGAAAGAATTCGCAATTAAAGAATAAAAACTAAAGAAGGTACACTGTTTCATTAAAAAAAGAGCAATTTTGTAATTACGAAAGCTTCATTGTTGCACTATAGACTTACTTTAATTTTCCACTGTCATCGGATCTATTCGTGCATGCCAAAAATGCCAGTCGGAATAAAAAAGTCATCACAATTTGTTAATAAATTGCGATTAATATTATACTCTAGTTAAAAGAGACTTCTCATATTCGTGATTTTTTTTTACCCATGACTATTGATGTTTTTAAAACACCGTAATTTTACAAATAATTCGTTTTCATAATACTTTTAGATTGATTGAAATCGCAAATTGGTTCATAATACCTAATATTGTGTGAGCCGGTGGAAGCGGCATAACATAGCTATAGAAGCTTGCGAACGCTACCAAACGATATATCCCTGCACTCAAAACTGGTGGAAATTCAAGATAAATTGTACAAGGTACGTACGAATCCACACTATCCAACTTAATCGCCCTTTGTACAGTCAAGTGTAAAAATATGGGTACAAACAAGTGCTCCAAATTATGTCCGTATACACCTTATGCAGTGGCAATAAGAACTTTTTTTGTACATTATGAAACGATTTATTCGATACAGATTTTTGTACTCGACTGTCCTAAGGAGATTGTTTTATACTTGAGAACGATACAATTGATCGGTAACGATTAGATTGGACAATGTAAATTCGGCTTTATTGATTGTGCATTGCGTAGCACAATGCTGCCATGGAGCTGCATTAACAAAGAAAACTGCGTGGAAAACAATGATAAAATAATATGGTAGGTAGTAGGTGTATTGTATCTTTATTTGCCAGATTATTTGAATGTAACTATTGACTTGATTGTAATTACAATTTTTGTGAAATAATTTGTTTAACATTATTCACTGTGCTTATAATTCAATATAAAACCCTCTCCCGAATAATTACGCTCCTTAAGTTACGACACAATTTATTTCTGCAAGGAATCAAAATACCAAATAAGAAATACGCAGCGAAAGATAACAGCTAGTGCAGTACCATGGCAGAACTGTGCTACGATAGTTAAAATAAAAAATACGATACGTACAATGATGCCGGCTTGGCCAGGCTGTGCTGCCTCCTGATTGGTCGAGGGCTTTCGGGGGGCGGGGCCCGGCGCGACGTCAGTGGTGACGCGATTGGTTGCAGACCTCTGGAAAGGTGCCGTGGTTGCAGTGACGTCACAAAGTGGAAGTGTAGACATTGATTTTGTGATTGTGATATTCTATTGCGTATTTATTGGGTGTAAGCGTAACCAGATGTTTATGCTTATCTGTATGATGTATGTCAATTCAATTTTATTGTTAAACGAAGAGAGAACACTTAATGAAAAAAAAAATAGAAAAAATATGTACATGTTTTTGTAGTTAATGACAACGGGCTAAGGTTCTGTGGAGTTTTTTGTTACAAACGGTACATCATTCAGACAAGTAAACGGTAAAAGGGTTACACTGTCTAACACTTATCTGTGTTCAATACACATAATTAATAGGCTACACACAACACACAAAGTTGGGGTCTAGCACAAAAACTACGTTATGGTCTGATTATTAGGTAATTATTGGCTTGCGTTCGTTTGACAGCATTAGGTCTTAAGAGTTTGTAAGGACTAATGTTAACTAGTAGAGTTTCTTTTAAATAAAAAAGGGCGTCTAATCATGAGTATCCTTGGTCTTCTACGACTTTATAGAGCTAAACGGCAGAATTGTAACAGTTCTTTTTCTCCGGGAGACTTCAGTGGCGTCACGTCTCTAGTATAGGATCCAACAAATATGTTGAGGAACTTATTGGTGACATTGAAATCTGAGCTCTAAAACTATTCCTATAAGGCAGGGTTTTCCAACCTTTATTTCGCCGAGCCTCCCCGAACCAAAAATAATATTTTCATGCCCCCCTTAAGTTTTAACAAAAATAAGAAACACACACTACGACACTATAACTTGTCGAAACTTGTATAGAAGCCATTGACTGGCAATTGGGAACAGTTACATTTACCTACGCGTTAAATAGATTTTTATTCGGAAATGTAAAAGTACCTATTACGCCTCCCCTGACATTTCTCCCCGGCCCCCCTCCCTGGTGCCCCCTTGGTTGGAAAGTCCTGCTATAAGGTATTTGCTATAAGGTTTACCTCAAGCTGCCCGGCGCGCTGGGCACGCGGCAGAGCGGCGCGGGGCGCGGCGACGTGGGCTCGATGAGGGACTGCGTCATGACGTCAGCGTCCGCGTCGCTCCCGTACACGCCCAGGTCGCGGAGCCTCACGGAACCCCGACGGACACTGTCGGGACCATACAGAAAATTCAGCATTGTAAAATTACTTACAAACCCACCGTGAGACTGAAACATATTGAATAGGCTTGTGTCCTAAATTTTGTTTATGATGTAAATGGATCCTACTATTTATGAGGAACCTACCTACCTACAACTACTACAGTTGGATAACAGCCACAAATTGCAATCAAAAGTATCCGACCGCACCGAGCGTTGGAAACGGCCCATACAAAACGGACGCATCCTGTGACGTCATCTCTTGTCCTTGCTGTACTAAATCTGTATGAAAAAAATAGCATTTTGCCATTTTGAGCACGAAAAAGTGCGTTTAAGCACATAGTTGTCGTACATTTATTTTTTTAGTCTTATTTAAGCATCCCGAAAACGACTATCATTTTTCTTTAAGACGATAAAAAAATATCGATTTGTTTAAAACTTTGTGGTCTCAGAATTTTATATTTTTTATACATGTTTTGTTTATTTCTTCTGTGTTATGATAATTTAGTATTTTCCAATCCATGTGACTATAATCATGTTCTAAAATTCAACATTAGTCAACATCCCCATTAAAAACGGATCATTCACGTTGTACAAAAGACGAAACATCCACTCGACATGATTCATGAGTGGATGTCTCGTCTTTTGTACAACGTGAGTGAACTGTTTTTAATTCAATACTGTAAAAACTGAAAGTGTTTAAGGGCACATTACGGCCACAAAACGCGACCACAAGTGCCGCCGCACTACACGCCGCCACTCACAGCCTACGTGGGACGCGGTGGACACTCCCGCAGTGTGTCCCCCGAACGCAGCCAATTGAACGTCCGGTGTGCCATCTAAAATGTATGAAAAAGCGCCCGCAGCTTGTGGCAGCCACCAGTGGCGCGAGGCAGCGACTATCTTTCACGCAGTACCCCTAGCACAACTGTGTCACGCGACTCTTTGTCGCGCAACAAATGTTACCTATCTCTTTCCACTTACAAGGAAGGGTACCCAACTGTCCGACTCCGATTTGATTCATTTTGATATATGTTATAGAGTAGTCTAAAATAGCAGACACGTATTTTTTTTTTAGCTGCCCAAGTTCAACTTTTTAGGAGATATTCTTCTTCAAAGTACTGAAAAATGACTAAACCCTCCAACTTCTACAGAAAAAAAATTCAAGCAAGTTGCCAAAAAAAAAACACCCTCAAAGGGCTTAAACTTTGAAGGGTGTTTTTAGGGTTCCGTAGCCAAAATGGCAAAAACGGAACCCTTATAGTTTCGTCATGTCCGTCCGTCCGTCTGTCCGTCTGTCCGTCTGTCCGTATGTCACAGGCATTTTACTCAAAAACTACATGATGGATATTGATGAAATTTGGAATATAGGTGTCTTGTATGAGCCGCTATTTAGTTTGGTAGTTAAATAATTAAAATAAATATTTTTAGGGGGGGCACTCCATACATGTTACAGAAGCTAAAAAATTTTTTTTTCAGAAAATATCGACGTGTGGTACATAGTTCGACAGCTCTTTCAAAAACATTTTAAGGTTCTTAAGTAATGTTTTTGATTAAGTGAATACCTTTGGAAATAATCGCTCCGAAAGTTGCGAAAATTGTGTCCCCCCCCCTCTATCTTCTAAACCGTGTATCCGAAAAATATGAAAAAAATCACGAAGGTAACACTTAATTAATGCTTTCAACGAAAATTATTTTCAACAAGATCGAATTAACCGTTTTTGAGTTATTGTCAATAAACTGCGCTTCTCAACAAAAGGACGTAATTGCTATGAAGATACGCTCTTTTGTTGTTGTACTTTTTTACATCGTATTTTTTACCTTATAGTTACGGCTATGGAACCCTACACTGAGCATGGTCCGACATGCTCTTGGCCAGTTATTTATTTTTAGGAAAATGTGAGTTTGAGATGAAATGACAAAACACGTGTCTATTCTTTTTTCATGTTCTCCAACATATAATGAAACCAGCAAATTAACTAGAAACTTGCTTAAAAATTTTTTTCTACTCCTGTACTGTTATCTGTCTTTTACTTGGTCACGAACACAAATATAAGAACATACATAATATGAGTTCAGAGAAGTCTATACTCTATTCCCCATAACAGCACTAGTGTCGTTATAGTCACTTTACGTTATTGCTAGCAGCCACAGACTTCTAAATCTAGGTTAAACTTAGGTCAAGGATTAAGCGCTCAATTTTAACTTTACGGTAAAAATGCACAACTACCAACTTAACAAACAATTAAATTCCTACGGTTTTTAAGAAAAACAAAACTTTCCGAACTAAATTCATTGATGCCAACATAAAAAAAGTATTTTTAATTTAAGTATATTTTAAATTAAAAAAAAAGTTTACCATAGACACATACTGTCAGTCAAACGTCATATTTGCCTTGTTTCCAGGTTATGATTAATTTTGTATTTCAATAATTTAAAACCTAGTCGTAGAAAAGGTATTGTATGCAACGTTTTATAATTAAGTCAAAAAACGCTCATTGCGTCTCTATTTGCGATACTCGCCGCATTCGCGGCTCGTATCGCAACTCACGCAATTCGCATTTTTTGAACCCTCTTATACAACTGTTGCATAAAATACTATTTTCAGTACTTTGAAGGACATTATCTCTTAAAAAGTTGAGCTTGGGCAGCTAAAAAAAAATACGTGTCTGCTATTTTAGACTACTCTATAACATCGGAGTCGGACAGTTGGGTACCCTTACTTGTCAGTATCGTGTGACCGTGACAGGTGATTGATGCCTTGTCGCGCGAGAAACGAAGTCGCGGCCAGTTACGCTAGACGTACAGGAAAGAGGATAAAGAAAGAAAGAAAGAAAATACATTTATTCATGACAGCACAAGATAAAAACAAAAGAGTATACACATTAAATTAAAAATAGATACGCTGCCACAAAACGGTCCCACCTCAGCAAAATGCTGACCTTAGAGCCAGCGCTGGTGGTGGAACCAGGTAGGGGAGACGTCATACCGAGAAACTCGCATGACCGGTCCAGGACAGACAGTTCTTCTGACTTGGTCGGCTAGGTCCTACTACATACGGTCTAGATACATACGTGTTCCTCTGGAACGGCGAGTTCCTGTTGTCGTCTGGCGGCGACGCGGGCGCCGTGAGCGACTCCCGCACACCGTTGGCCGGGATCACCGGCCGGTCCAGCAGCACACTGAAATACGAGACCATCATAAATAAAGGTCAGCTTGCAACTTCACAGCCGACTTGTTGTTGCCATTGGTCGGAGTCACGGTTGGAAGACAACCGCAACTTGCACTGTAATCAGTTGCTGGTGAGCGATCATAACAACATGTCGGTGGTAAAGCAGCAAAGTGACAATAGGTGGTAGAGTGCATTAATTTTGTGAAGGTAGAACACGCTGATTTTAATTTAGTGTTGTGTCTAAAACTCTATACATAGTTCCTTCTTTTCCTTTGATGATGGGTGATACGGTAGACAGCCTTAGAGCGGCCGCACACAGGGCCACTAGTGGCAACCACTAGACACGGCCACAAGTAGCGAGCGCGCGCCACTCCCACATGCGGCCCGAACGCAGCCACTTGAACGCCCAGATGAAAAAACTCGCCCGCAGCTCGTGACGGCCACAGTGGCCGGGCTGTGGCCGCCATCAATTTTTTTTTTGAATGCCCCAATGTACGGCGGCTTACCCCACGGGTTGAGGTTGTGGTCGCCGGCCGCTCTCTCCTCCCTCTGACAGTACTCACCCGTCGACCGGCGAGACGGATCTCGTGCTGGTGCCGGAGGAGACGCGCGCCAGCATGGCGCACAGCGCGCCCGCGCCGGCGCCCCACGGGTTGAGGTTGTGGTCGCCGGCCGCTCTCTCCTCCCTCTGACAGTACTCACCCGTCGACCGGCGAGACGGATCTCGTGCTGGTGCCGGAGGAGACGCGCGCCAGCATGGCGCACAGCGCGCCCGCGCCGGCGCCCCACGGGTTGAGGTTGTGGTCGCCGGCCGCTCTCTCCTCCCTCTGACAGTACTCACCCGTCGACCGGCGAGACGGATCTCGTGCTGGTGCCGGAGGAGACGCGCGCCAGCATGGCGCACAGCGCGCCCGCGCCGGCGCCCCACGGGTTGAGGTTGTGGTCGCCGGCCGCTCTCTCCTCCCTCTGACAGTACTCACCCGTCGACCGGCGAGACGGATCTCGTGCTGGTGCCGGAGGAGACGCGCGCCAGCATGGCGCACAGCGCGCCCGCGCCGGCGCCCCACGGGTTGAGGTTGTGGTCGCCGGCCGCTCTCTCCTCCCTCTGACAGTACTCACCCGTCGACCGGCGAGACGGATCTCGTGCTGGTGCCGGAGGAGACGCGCGCCAGCATGGCACACAGCGCGCCCGCGCCGGCGCCCCACGGGTTGAGGTTGTGGTCGCCGGCCGCTCTCTCCTCCCTCTGACAGTACTCACCCGTCGACCGGCGAGACGGATCTCGTGCTGGTGCCGGAGGAGACGCGCGCCAGCATGGCGCACAGCGCGCCCGCGCCGGCGCCCCACGGGTTGAGGTTGTGGTCGCCGGCCGCTCTCTCCTCCCTCTGACAGTACTCACCCGTCGACCGGCGAGACGGATCTCGTGCTGGTGCCGGAGGAGACGCGCGCCAGCATGGCGCACAGCGCGCCCGCGCCGGCGCCCCACGGGTTGAGGTTGTGGTCGCCGGCCGCTCTCTCCTCCCTCTGACAGTACTCACCCGTCGATCGGCGAGACGGATCTCGTGCTGGTGCCGGAGGAGACGCGCGCCAGCATGGCGCACAGCGCGCCCGCGCCGGCGCCCCACGGGTTGAGGTTGTGGTCGCCGGCCGCTCTCTCCTCCCTCTGACAGTACTCACCCGTCGACCGGCGAGACGGATCTCGTGCTGGTGCCGGAGGAGACGCGCGCCAGCATGGCGCACAGCGCGCCCGCGCCGGCGCCCCACGGGTTGAGGTTGTGGTCGCCGGCCGCTCTCTCCTCCCTCTGACAGTACTCACCCGTCGACCGGCGAGACGGATCTCGTGCTGGTGCCGGAGGAGACGCGCGCCAGCATGGCGCACAGCGCGCCCGCGCCGGCGCCCCACGGGTTGAGGTTGTGGTCGCCGGCCGCTCTCTCCTCCCTCTGACAGTACTCACCCGTCGATCGGCGAGACGGATCTCGTGCTGGTGCCGGAGGAGACGCGCGCCAGCATGGCGCACAGCGCGCCCGCGCCGGCGCCCCACGGGTTGAGGTTGTGGTCGCCGGCCGCTCTCTCCTCCCTCTGACAGTACTCACCCGTCGACCGGCGAGACGGATCTCGTGCTGGTGCCGGAGGAGACGCGCGCCAGCATGGCGCACAGCGCGCCCGCGCCGGCGCCCCACGGGTTGAGGTTGTGGTCGCCGGCCGCTCTCTCCTCCCTCTGACAGTACTCACCCGTCGACCGGCGAGACGGATCTCGTGCTGGTGCCGGAGGAGACGCGCGCCAGCATGGCGCACAGCGCGCCCGCGCCGGCGCCCCACGGGTTGAGGTTGTGGTCGCCGGCCGCTCTCTCCTCCCTCTGACAGTACTCACCCGTCGACCGGCGAGACGGATCTCGTGCTGGTGCCGGAGGAGACGCGCGCCAGCATGGCGCACAGCGCGCCCGCGCCGGCGCCCCACGGGTTGAGGTTGTGGTCGCCGGCCGCTCTCTCCTCCCTCTGACAGTACTCACCCGTCGACCGGCGAGACGGATCTCGTGCTGGTGCCGGAGGAGACGCGCGCCAGCATGGCGCACAGCGCGCCCGCGCCGGCGCCCCACGGGTTGAGGTTGTGGTCGCCGGCCGCTCTCTCCTCCCTCTGACAGTACTCACCCGTCGATCGGCGAGACGGATCTCGTGCTGGTGCCGGAGGAGACGCGCGCCAGCATGGCGCACAGCGCGCCCGCGCCGGCGCCCCACGGGTTGAGGTTGTGGTCGCCGGCCGCTCTCTCCTCCCTCTGACAGTACTCACCCGTCGACCGGCGAGACGGATCTCGTGCTGGTGCCGGAGGAGACGCGCGCCAGCATGGCGCACAGCGCGCCCGCGCCGGCGCCCCACGGGTTGAGGTTGTGGTCGCCGGCCGCTCTCTCCTCCCTCTGACAGTACTCACCCGTCGACCGGCGAGACGGATCTCGTGCTGGTGCCGGAGGAGACGCGCGCCAGCATGGCGCACAGCGCGCCCGCGCCGGCGCCCCACGGGTTGAGGTTGTGGTCGCCGGCCGCTCTCTCCTCCCTCTGACAGTACTCACCCGTCGACCGGCGAGACGGATCTCGTGCTGGTGCCGGAGGAGACGCGCGCCAGCATGGCGCACAGCGCGCCCGCGCCGGCGCCCCACGGGTTGAGGTTGTGGTCGCCGGCCGCTCTCTCCTCCCTCTGACAGTACTCACCCGTCGACCGGCGAGACGGATCTCGTGCTGGTGCCGGAGGAGACGCGCGCCAGCATGGCGCACAGCGCGCCCGCGCCGGCGCCCCACGGGTTGAGGTTGTGGTCGCCGGCCGCTCTCTCCTCCCTCTGACAGTACTCACCCGTCGACCGGCGAGACGGATCTCGTGCTGGTGCCGGAGGAGACGCGCGCCAGCATGGCGCACAGCGCGCCCGCGCCGGCGCCCCACGGGTTGAGGTTGTGGTCGCCGGCCGCTCTCTCCTCCCTCTGACAGTACTCACCCGTCGACCGGCGAGACGGATCTCGTGCTGGTGCCGGAGGAGACGCGCGCCAGCATGGCGCACAGCGCGCCCGCGCCGGCGCCCCACGGGTTGAGGTTGTGGTCGCCGGCCGCTCTCTCCTCCCTCTGACAGTACTCACCCGTCGACCGGCGAGACGGATCTCGTGCTGGTGCCGGAGGAGACGCGCGCCAGCATGGCGCACAGCGCGCCCGCGCCGGCGCCCCACGGGTTGAGGTTGTGGTCGCCGGCCGCTCTCTCCTCCCTCTGACAGTACTCACCCGTCGACCGGCGAGACGGATCTCGTGCTGGTGCCGGAGGAGACGCGCGCCAGCATGGCGCACAGCGCGCCCGCGCCGGCGCCCCACGGGTTGAGGTTGTGGTCGCCGGCCGCTCTCTCCTCCCTCTGACAGTACTCACCCGTCGACCGGCGAGACGGATCTCGTGCTGGTGCCGGAGGAGACGCGCGCCAGCATGGCGCACAGCGCGCCCGCGCCGGCGCCCCACGGGTTGAGGTTGTGGTCGCCGGCCGCTCTCTCCTCCCTCTGACAGTACTCACCCGTCGACCGGCGAGACGGATCTCGTGCTGGTGCCGGAGGAGACGCGCGCCAGCATGGCGCACAGCGCGCCCGCGCCGGCGCCCCACGGGTTGAGGTTGTGGTCGCCGGCCGCTCTCTCCTCCCTCTGACAGTACTCACCCGTCGACCGGCGAGACGGATCTCGTGCTGGTGCCGGAGGAGACGCGCGCCAGCATGGCGCACAGCGCGCCCGCGCCGGCGCCCCACGGGTTGAGGTTGTGGTCGCCGGCCGCTCTCTCCTCCCTCTGACAGTACTCACCCGTCGACCGGCGAGACGGATCTCGTGCTGGTGCCGGAGGAGACGCGCGCCAGCATGGCGCACAGCGCGCCCGCGCCGGCGCCCCACGGGTTGAGGTTGTGGTCGCCGGCCGCTCTCTCCTCCCTCTGACAGTACTCACCCGTCGACCGGCGAGACGGATCTCGTGCTGGTGCCGGAGGAGACGCGCGCCAGCATGGCGCACAGCGCGCCCGCGCCGGCGCCCCACGGGTTGAGGTTGTGGTCGCCGGCCGCTCTCTCCTCCCTCTGACAGTACTCACCCGTCGACCGGCGAGACGGATCTCGTGCTGGTGCCGGAGGAGACGCGCGCCAGCATGGCGCACAGCGCGCCCGCGCCGGCGCCCCACGGGTTGAGGTTGTGGTCGCCGGCCGCTCTCTCCTCCCTCTGACAGTACTCACCCGTCGACCGGCGAGACGGATCTCGTGCTGGTGCCGGAGGAGACGCGCGCCAGCATGGCGCACAGCGCGCCCGCGCCGGCGCCCCACGGGTTGAGGTTGTGGTCGCCGGCCGCTCTCTCCTCCCTCTGACAGTACTCACCCGTCGACCGGCGAGACGGATCTCGTGCTGGTGCCGGAGGAGACGCGCGCCAGCATGGCGCACAGCGCGCCCGCGCCGGCGCCCCACGGGTTGAGGTTGTGGTCGCCGGCCGCTCTCTCCTCCCTCTGACAGTACTCACCCGTCGACCGGCGAGACGGATCTCGTGCTGGTGCCGGAGGAGACGCGCGCCAGCATGGCGCACAGCGCGCCCGCGCCGGCGCCCCACGGGTTGAGGTTGTGGTCGCCGGCCGCTCTCTCCTCCCTCTGACAGTACTCACCCGTCGACCGGCGAGACGGATCTCGTGCTGGTGCCGGAGGAGACGCGCGCCAGCATGGCGCACAGCGCGCCCGCGCCGGCGCCCCACGGGTTGAGGTTGTGGTCGCCGGCCGCGCGCATGGCCGCCGCTGTCCGCTCCGCGCTCTCCTCCATCTGACGATAACAGTATCGGTTACACGAGGGTAGCTAAACTAGCTTCATCATTATTTTAACCTTGATACGGCAACTACTGAACAGACGTTTCTCCCAAAGACTTCCACGATGAACGGTCGCACGCCTCTGCCTCCACCGACTTTCGGCGACCCTAACTAGGTCGTCAGACTATCTTTCAGTCTCATTGTCACAACAACATACAGAAGCTGTTTAATTACAAATCAAATCACATATTCTGCAAATAAGCCGGCCACAGGGGCAAAAAATTGTGTCGAGGCGTGTGGATACTGTAAGTCTGCAACGCCAGGGCGGCCAACCGCGTCAGTGCGTAGCGGCCCGCCTCCGCACAGTCCACTTGCTCCAACAGCTCGTTCTCATCGGTCAACAAAACCTTCACACCTAAGCGCCATCTGTGGGACATATGCAACAACTGACCTGCGCGAGCTGTGCCCTCGCGTCAGTGAGCGCTTGCTGATGCCGCGCGGCGTCGTGTGCGTGCTGCAGCGCCAGGACGGCCAGCCGCGTCAGCGCGTAGCGGCCCGCCTCCGCACAGTCCACTTGCTCTAGCAATCGGGGGAGCTCGTTCTCATCATTTTCTTCCTGAAAAACATATTCAACATTTTGAAACCTTGAAACTAAAAAAGGTCGTAAAATTGCCTTGAAACCTTGAAATGAAAACTGAAAGTAAAGATACACTGTTGGATCTTAACACTTTCAACACCGGGAACCCGCTCCGCAGGCACTAGGCTCTTAGCAACTACGCTGGATACAGATTTTGCCATATTATCGACTACGAGTAGTAGTCTTGGCCAGATTCAGTATCAATGCTATTCAAATCTGTGCTTTAAAAGATTGATGATAAGGTCGCAATTCACTAGCCTCAATCTGCATGATCTGATGGTGCGTATCAGCTATGGCTCCCCTCAGATACTCTAATAAGGGGGCGTCACCCTCCGCATGAGCCCTCTCCCGTTGCTTTAGGTGCCTTTCCAACGCGCTCTAAAGATCGCCCAGAGTGGAGCGAGCTGCGCACGCGCGGGAGAGCCAGGCTTCGACTCCATGCTCCGCCTCGTTCAAATTTTTACCTTAACATATAGATAATACGGTAGAAACTCCACTAACCTCAATCTGCATTATCTGATGGTGCGTATCAGCTATGGCTCCCCTCAGGTACTCCAATAAGGGGGCGTCACCCTCCGCATGTGCCCTCTCCCGTTGCTTTAGGTGTCTTTCCAACGCGCTCTCAAGGTCTCCGAGAGTGGAGCGAGCTGCGCACGCGCGGGAGAGCCAGGCTTCGAGACGGGCCCATGTTTCGCGGTAGGATGTACGGGAACGGTTGCCTGGGGAAAATAGACTGTATCGATTGGAGTGTAAGACGCATTGTACCTTTTGATACCCCCCCAAGGTGGCCCGGCCAGCGACCTGGTTCGACCCCAGGGAACGCCACGGCCCCCACTTGGTACGACTTTTGCCACGCCCAATAAGGGTTACAAGTTTGTCAGGTTTCAAAAAAAAACCTTATTATATATTTATTTCAGAATAAATAAAATTGAATTCGTAAAAACGCTACCGTAGTTCTTTTCAACAAATCAACTCCGACTGAACATGAACTGCATGCAACTAAATGAAACAAAAAAAGGCAATAAGACAAGCCGAGATAGGACACCCGGAATTAAAGGCATAAGGCTACGTTTCCATCAGGAATGGGCGAGGCTGCGTAGCGAGGGATGTGTTTGTCATGAACATGAATCAATAGAAACACTTAATTTAACTATCATTTTTGTTTTGTTCATGACAAACATATCCACGTTTAGCTCAGTGGGAGTGCCACCGCCTACGAAGCTAGAGGTCCCGGGTTTAAATCCTGGTATGGGCAAATATTTGTGTGATGAGCACGGGTATTTGTTCCTGAGTCATGGGCGTTTTCTATCTATTTAAGTATATAAATACATACTTATATAGAAAATATATCGTCTAGTACCCATAGTACAAGCATTGCTTGGAAACGTCAACAGTGAATTTGTATCAGCTGTTTTAAAATATGAAAAATAATTATTAAAAGATAATTAAATCGACTGACGCTGTGTAAATTGTCTAAAACAGTGCTAAATGTAATGTAATTAGTGTTTTCTACGGAATATTTTGTCGTTAATTCGCGCACTGACCATTGTTCCTGGAGCAGCTGTCAACGGACGATCGTTTGAATCTGGACTTAAAACAGGGGGAGTACATTTTGTTCAATTATATACTTATAAACACACCATAATCCCCGTTATTTTTTTTTTAACATTCTTACACCTACTCCACATAGCTCACGGTTACTGTGAGCAACGTCTTACAAAATACACTGGCACCGTGCAGTTTCTCTTTGTTTGACGAATAGTGGAAACAAAGTGCGAGACAAGGCACATTCGCCACAGACATTGCCCTACACTGATACACTGCACACAGCTAGTCTAGTCTTCCTTGCTCTTAATTACCTTGTCGGCAGATATCTAGTTATAACAATAATAACATATCTGTGTCGCATTTCAGCGCATCGGCGCAAGGCCTGTCGAGATGTCATCGAGCGTGATGACCCGCAAGGCCACGGCGCGCCAACAGGAGCTGCAGCTGAGAGCTACCCTGGAAGAGCTTCAGCGCACCAAAAAGGAATGCGATCAACTCATCCGCGAGCGGGAAGAGAGTGAAGTGGAAGTTAATAAAGTTGTGGCAAAAAACACAGACTTAAAGAACCAGTTGGCCCAACTTCACTCAGACTACATGGACAGTGTCGATCAGTGTGAACAATTACAAAGTGTTGTGGAATCTTTCCGGGACTGCGCCTCACACTATGAAGAAAAATTGAGACGCATTACTGAACTAGAGTGTGAGCTTGTTGAGACAAATAATTTGGTCTCCGAGCTCCGCAGTGAGTGTGAGTCTCATCAGGCTGCCCAAACACAAAGCCTTTATGAGGAGCTAATGAGCAGCAGCAACAGCGCAGTGGCAGCTAGGCCTAACCCAGAGTCTTCAGTAATAGACCTAACAAAGGATGATTCTCTCACTTTCCATCATTTTAGCAGTGCAAAGAAACTGAAAAAGTATGTTAAATTGAGGAAACTTATAAAGCGCTGCCAAAGACTAAATAAGTCAAAACACAGTGTGCAGCAGAATGTAAAACTGATAAAAGAACGCAGTGTCTTAGTGAATAAATTGAATGCTTGTAGACTTAAACTAGAGTGTAGTGTTAAATCATATGACAATGACACCAATAGGCTGCATACTGACATTAACAAACTAGAAGAGTCTCTCCGGACTATAAGTGCTAAATATGAACACAGCCAACTGGAGATCAGTGAGCATGTGAAGGCTGCGTCGCAGCTGCTGGACATGTGCCGGGAAAATGAGGAACGCTTCGACTCACTAGTGAACAAACATATGTGTACTTGTGCCACTGGGAGTCTCCTCGCTGCCCCGGTGCCTCAGCGCGAACTCTGCGAGGATCCCCGGCTCGAGTCTAGTGTGGTGCCCCGGCCTAAGTCTGGCAGGAGTTCCCAGCCCAGGACCTGCGAGGCTCCCGTGAGCTCTGCGCCCGCGCCGGCGGCACCCGCATGCCCTGCGCCTGCGGCACCCGCACGCGCTGCGCCCGCTCGCTCCGCGGCTGCGGCCGCAAACGCCGGCCCTGCGGCTGCCCTCGACGGCCCTGCGCCCGCCCGCACCGCGGCTGCAGCCGCCACCGCCGGTCCTGCGCCCGCCCGGCCCGCGGCTGCGGCCGCCCTCGACGGCCCTGCGCCCGCCCGCACCGCGGCTGCAGCCGCCACCGCCGGTCCTGCGCCCGCCCGGCCCGCGGCTGCGGCCCCCCCCGGTGGCCCCGCGCTCGCCCGCCCCGCACTCGTGGTGGCTCCGGCCGGCGCTGCTCCCGAGACGGCTCCGCGCCGCGTGGACACGACGCCGCGGCCGCGCACCGGCGCACTCGCGGAGCCCCCCGCGCCCGTGGTGTTGCCCCGCGCTCCGTCGACAGTCATTTATTCTGATGACGTAGGCGTGGGCCTCGGGTCCTTACTGAGCCAATGTCTGCGGCAGAAGGTCCGAAATAATTGTTTGCGTGGTGCTTCCATTGATCGCTTCGTGGATCGGTTGTCGAAGGACAGTTTTGATGGAGGTACCACTCTAATTGTAATATTAGGTAATAGTCTAGGACTTAAGAATTCTAAATTGATATCGCTGCTCCGTGTCCTGACAGACATTGAAGAGCGTGGAATTCATAAAATTATTCTCTGTGCACTTCCCTACTCGAAGACTGTGTCCGATGCACATAACGTCAAAGTGTCACGTTTGAATTCCATGCTGTACAATGTGACATGTTACAATAATAAGTATCATTTCTTTGATACTAACAAGTTTTGTAAAACTTTCAGACTGTATAAGTATAGAATGTATTTATCTAAAAAATGTAAACGAGCAACAGCAGCGCTTCTCGCATGCAATGTTGAACCTGGGCACATTGACTCGACAGGCAGTAGCAGCGCCGCCCCGGCCGCCGCCGCCGCCGCCGCCGCCGGCGGCGCGCGCGCGCACTCTCCCGCGGGCCGCCCGGAACATTTAAACTGACGCGGGCGACAACGGAGAAGCACCGATAAGTGAGTTTTGTCCACCAAAACTTGCAGGGCTTTTCCAGCAAAGAATTAGAGGTGGGTCTTTTCTTGGACTCTCAGGGTATTGATATTTTCTGTGCAACGGAGCACTGGCTCAAGGAACATGAACTGGCCTTACTTAATTTTTTTAACTTTAATGTAGTTAGTTCGTTCAGTAGAAAGAAGGCCATTCGCGGGGGCTCACTGATTATAGTAAAAAACAAACATAAATGTAAGGAAATGAAAGACATAGTGAAACTTTCTATTGAGCGAACTATTGAAATATCTTGTGTAGAAATTGAAAGTCACATTATAATTTGCTTATACAGGCCACCGTCATCTGACTTTAGCCAGTTTGAGGCCGTAATGGAAGATGCTTTGAAGCAAGTCTTTGTTAGTAGTAAATTAATAATAGTATGTGGGGATTTTAATGTCAACATGCTAGACCTTGCACACCCCCATACCGTTAGGATATTAAGCCTATTTAAATCGTTTGGCTTGTATCCTTTATACAATGAACCCACTAGGGTTACGGCCAGCACGGCGACATGTCTAGATAACATATTTTGTAATTGTGAAGCTACTAATAAAACGATTCTTAATTGCTTTAACTCTGATCACCGCGGACAGAAAGCCTTTTTCAAAGTAAATGTTCATACCGAACAGCAAATTATTACATATAGGCCCATCACGGAGAGTCGCATGGAACGATTTAAAGATAACATACTTTGTCGAGTTCCTGCGCTCCCGACTAACAGTAGTGATCCTAACGTACTCTTTAAAGAGTTATCAGAGGTGATTCATGACGTGCACAAAGACATATTCAAATGTAAAACTTTCAAGCGAGGCACAAAAATAAGGTTTAGTGACTGGGCCACATCAGGTATACATAAGAGTAGGAACAGATTGTATGAATTGTACGAAATGAAGAGCTACATACAAGATGATAATTTCACAGAATATGTTAGAAATTATTCGAAGATGTTTAAGAAAGTTTGTGCCGCCGCCAAGTCTTTATACTTAGGAAATAAAGTTAAGTCAGCGGAAAATAAAGTAAAGGCAGTCTGGAACATAATAAACACAGAGACTGGCAAAACAAAACCCCGTGAAGGCCATTACCGACTTAAAGTCGAGGAACAAATCCTGACCGCAGACTTGGACGTAGCTGGCGCCTTTCAAAACTTCTTCACAAACATTGCTGTGAATACTACGGTAAACCTGAATTCTTCTGTAGCGAAGGCTAGCTCTTTTCTAGATCCTATTAGTACCAGATATGATAGGGAATTTCACTTCCAACATACAGATCCCTATGAAATAATAAAAACGTTTAAATCCCTGAAGCTGAAAAACACCGAGGACCTTTGGGGTATTTCTGTCAGAGTCATGCAATCTGTCATCGATATCGTGGCGCCATCTCTAGCCATTGTGTTTAATGCTTGTGTAGATAAGTGTATTTTCCCCGATCTGATGAAATATAGTAAAGTCATTCCTTTGTTCAAATCGGGCAGCAGGGATGATCTTGGGAATTTTAGACCGATTTCTATATTACCAGTTCTTAGTAAAGTCTTTGAAAAAGTCATACTAAACCAATTGCTTCGTCATTTTAACAAGTATGAACTACTGCACGACCAGCAATTTGGTTTTACAAAAGGCCGCTCGACGACGGACGCCGCGACGGTGCTTATTAAACACATCTATGATGCGTGGGAAGTGTCACAAGATGCGATAGGAATCTTTTGCGATCTTTCCAAGGCGTTCGACTGTGTGGAACATGAGACACTGGTTCACAAACTAAAGCATTACGGCCTGTCGACCGAGGCCTTAAACCTTGTCATGTCTTACCTTAGCCAAAGAATTCAGAAAGTGGTTGTTAACCGAATTGAGTCTAGTGGTTCGACTGTAAAGCTCGGAGTACCGCAGGGCTCGATTTTAGGTCCGTTTCTCTTTCTTGTGTATATAAATGACCTTCCTTACCACATAGAACAAAATTGTAAAATAGTTTTATTTGCTGTCGACACCTCATTGATTTTCAAAGTTGATAGACAACTAGATGACTATAGTCACATCAATGAGACCTTAAAATTAGTGCTACAGTGGTTCACAGCAAATAACCTGGTTCTGAATGCAAAGAAGACAAAGTGCGTGAAATTCTCTTTGCCAAATGTAAGAGAGGTTGACACATCTATATCTTTAAACGGTGAGAAACTTGATCTTGTTAACAATACACTCTTTCTTGGGCTTACCCTGGATCACAACTTGCAATGGGCGCCTCATATATCTACTTTGGCTAACCGGCTGAGCTCTGCCGCTTTTGCTATAAGACGAATAAGGCAATTCACTAACGTGGAAACCGCTCGCCTTGTTTATTTCAGTTACTTCCATAGTATTATGTCTTATGGCATACTGATCTGGGGTAAAGCAGCAGACATAGATACCATCTTTGTTCTACAAAAAAGAGCGATTCGATCCATATATAACTTAGGATCTAGAGATTCGCTGAAAGAACGTTTTAAGGAAATAGAAATCCTCACAGTGGCTTCACAGTACATATTAGACGTGATAATGTATACGCACAAGAATATCAGCTCCTTCAAAAAGCAGTCTGATGTCCACAGTTTAAATACGCGGAACAAACATAAGCTGTTTGTCCCAAAAATCCGTCTACAGAAAGTAAGAAAATCTTTCGTGGGCAACTGTGTTAGATTCTACAATAAGGTACCCCTAGATGCATGGGAACTGCCTTATAGTTCGTTTAAAAATTACATTAAATCTGCGCTTTTGAAGAGAGCTTATTATAAAGTCCAAGATTACTTGGATGACAAAGAACCATGGCCAAAGCATCAGTCGCAGCAGTCGTCGAAATAGGGCAGTGTCCCGGAGAGGTTTAGGTACATGATGCCTACAGATGGCGTCGCTGCTACGGGCTGTATCGTTCCATTGTTACATTTATTTTTATTTTTATTGTAATTTTATTTCATTATTTGCATTTTGACATACTGAATACATACCTGTTATGTATACTGTAGCTAGTTGTGATGACTGTTAGCTTAATAGTCTATTTCTCGACGTGAAACATACGTTTCCCATTTTGTATTTCGACGTTTGGAGTTCCTTTACACCTCCAAAACATAATGTTTTGACAACGGAGACTCCTTACATCTCCATAAATTTTAGTCTATGTTTGCCTATTTTCTATATTTTTTATCGTGTTTTGACGCCTAGAGACCCTTTACATCTCTAAAAATGTAGTTTTAAGTTTTGTAATGTAATGGATCCGGAGATTATATACGTCTCTCGGTAAAATGTAAAAAAAACTGTGCCCAGTTATTTGCTTGTTGCATTTTATAAATATTGTCATCTTATGTAATAATGTCACAATTGTTGTAATGTTGTTTTTAAAAGAGAAACTGGTGAGTTTCTTCAGGCGCTTCTTCTCACCAGAAGGTCATCTACCGAAGCGCCAAAAGAAAAGAATCAGACATGTAAAAGAGCCCTTGAGGCCTACTTACAGAAATAAATGAGTTTGAGTTTGAGTTTGAGTTTGCTTAGTTTGGGACTAGCTCGACTGTAAGATTGTCCCACGATATTTATTATTATTTATCATCACTGATGGAAACACAGCCTAAAACAATAGAACAGTGGTTCCTCACCTTTATTGCCACATCACGTAATACAGACAAGTATATGTAAGTACTCAAAGAATAACCACATTTTTACTAAAAAAAACCCGACCGCGGTGCACTTTGAAACTGCATAAAATCCGCCATTTTGTTTATTTTAACGAACTTCATACCCAGTGACACTCGCACCATCAAGACGAATCTGATGATGTATCATTTATCAAAATAGGATGTGCCGTTGAGTAATTACGAGCGGACACAGGAACGGACATACATACATACATACATACAGGTCAAACACATAATCCTCCTTTGGGCTTCGCCGCAGTCGGGTAAAAACGACTTAATATGAGTATTACCCCTGAGAAAACTTAATTTTACCCCTAAAGGGGTAATTACCCCCGGGTTCGGAACCACTGCAATAGAACAAACTAATAAAGATCGTATTGTTGTTATATGAAGTCGTTTGTTGCGTAGTAGCGAAATGAAACTTACCGCGCAGTCTGCCCGCAGCCCGGCTGCTGAGCTTGTCGCGGTGCCCTCGCCTGAGTAACGATACCTCTTCTTGTTTCCGTTTTAACACCTACAAAATAAAATAAAGATCAATAAAAATGTTATATATATCCACTACTACTACTACTACATTTATTACTGCATTTTATTTGCATTTTCCCGCGGCTTCACCCGCGGTGTTCCCGTTAGTGTCCCAGAGGAGCTCTTCGCCGGGATATAAAGTATTCTATGTTTCAATCCAGGACTTGGTTTACCAATTTTCAGCTTGATCCATCCAGTTGTTGCCCCGTTATTAGGTAACAAACATCTATACATCCAATCATCTTCACAAACTTTCACATTTATAATATTATGGGATTATGGGGTGGGATGAGATGGGATGGGATTGCACAAAATTGGCTACAGATTAACCTGTTTAATGTTTCAAAAAAAGAAGTGCTTTTTCGGTTCTTTCTTTGATTGTTTAAGGCGATATAATACTATTATCATTACTACCAAGTCATGTAAAATTTCTATTAGTATTAAAATAATCTTTTTCACTGTATTTAATGATGATTCATTTATGTATTACCCTATTGTACTAACCTGTTCTTTGAGCCTTGTTTCAGCTTCGAGTGATCTGATTATGTTGGCGTTTTTGCGAGATTCTTTCCGAAGTTGAGCCACCTATTCAAATATACAATAATAATAAAATTGTTAAAAACACATTTATGAACGGTTATATCATTGACAATAATGCATATATATGTATACTTGACAATAATGGTAAAAATAAAAATGTTACGAAGGTACTTTTCTCCTGGAATTTTTAATAATATAATCAGTTTTAGAATTTGGGACTTTACCTCTTTGGCTCGAACCGCCTCTGCTTGCGCGTGTCGTTTCGCCTCTTCGCGCATGCGCTGAATGAGTTTCACCTACAACAAGAAACAGAAACATACATAATAGTACATTACATAACTAGGATGGTAATACAAAGAAAGGCCGAGTTCGCAGAAGTTTGCGGCCCGAGCTGCAAGCGAGGGACTCGCCCTGCTTCATAGAGTGCAACTCATTTTTCAACGTCAGCGTAGTGTGTCTCTGCGAGTGCTGTAACATGGTGTGTTCTCGGTCTGCAGGCGCTTCAGCTTACACGCGGCCGCGCGGTGCAGTTTGTGCTAGAGGCACAGATTACACAATAACAGACCTTGTCCCGCTTCATGGAGTGCAGCTCGTTCTTGAGCGTGAGTATCTGCTGCGCGGTCTGCCGCTGCGAGCGCTGTAACCTGGTGTGCTCGCGTGCTGCTGTCTGCAGGCGCTTCAGCTCGCGCGACATGCCGCTGAGACGACGCTCGTACTCGTCTTTGACGCGCTTCAGCTTCTCGCTGGGCGGGGACGCTTGGGAGGCTGCGGAAAGTAGAAGGCGAGTTAGATAATCGTACTTATGTCGCGGCCAACCAGCTTAATAGGCTAGAATCTAGTTAGCTAGAGACTAAAAAAACTGTTTAGTCCGTCAGTTTGATCACTAAAAAATATTGTACACGTATTTTTTCCTTTGTTTGACAAACAAAAAATGACGAGGATACGATGTTTAGAAGTTTCGAGTGACGTCACTCTTTGGTACAATCTTCACCTAGGAGTGACGTCACAAGCCCCCACTCCAGTTGTTTGATGATCTATAACTTTGTCGATTTTTAATATTTTGATAAACCAAAAAATACAAGTCCCATATTTTTCCATAATCTAACTGACGGACTAACTAGAATTTCACATTTTTAACCCAGTCGTCATCCCTATTAGCTATTTGGTTAGCTGCCTAGCCTTTTCATTACACACTCCTTATTTTAGGTTAGGTTTGTTAGTCAGCTTGTGTCCCTCAGAATTAAAAAACCCGCAGCGGGGCTTCGTCGACCTGCTGTCGGGTTATAGTTTAATGAAAAGGCTTGGCAGTTAACCAAATGGCTAATTAAACCAGTTGGCTGCGACACTTACACCGCTGTAATAAAGCTCGGTGTCGATACATTTAATATTCAAGTATCTAAAAAGTCTTCGAGTATTCGAAAGTTTGAAAATTGTTCTTCTTGAGGAATCGTACTTCGCACTGTTAAGACTTTTCTTGGAAAGTTGAAGTTACCATTTTATAATAATAAAGCAGGAAGAAAGTAAAAGAAAGCTGCTAAGGACATGTCGATCCTTGGTAATAAGCGCTTTAGTGTCATCAGAACTTGTCACAAGCTGTTTGGGAGAGTACCTACTCAGCTTGTGTGGAGCTCAGTGTTGCCAGATTATTTTTTCGCCAAGCCGGGATTTAGAATTTTTTCGAGTAAAAAAGCGGGATTCTGTCGTCGAAAGCAGTAATCAGAAGTTTATCAATATTTAATTTTTTATTTGAGTTTTAAATTACTTGTCTGTGCCACCCGCCCGTGCTTCCTCAGCACGCTGCACGCACGGTCGAGTTATCTCCGAAAGGCGGGACTGAGCCTGTCCCACGCGGGACATTTCATTTTGATTTAAAAATCGAGACGTCCTGCCAAAATCGGGACGTCGGGCAACGCTAGAGGAGCTCCACACAAACCATGCAGGACACCATTATTTCGAAAACTATTTGTAACTTGTGCTGTGGATTTTTTATAAAAATAAAAAAAAAATCGGTTAACTTTTTTAGTGAGCGTATATCGCACTTACTTAGGGTGGACAGCACTTTGTCCCTCTCCGCGTGCGTGGCTTTGATCTGCGTGTGAAGAGTATCGAGTCTCTGCTCGTAGTGTTGCCTCAGCGCCCCAAGCCGCCGCTGCGACAGTTCCAGTTGTTCGATGAGACGCGCTTTCGTGTCAATATCGTCGCTTAGGGCCGCTAGCTGCGCGGATAAGGCGCGTTGGGCTGGAATATTAACGTTATGGTTAAAAAGATAAGGTCGTGTTTGTATAGGCTGTGGCGTGGTATTAAACTTCTCAGGAGCAAAATTGCTTTACTTTTTCTTCAAGTTTAGTACGATAAAGTGATCAAGTGTCTTAAAATAGGACACCCAGAGGGGATTAGTACGATAAAGTGTCCTAAAATAGGAAACCCAGAAGGGATTTGGTTCTAAGGACGTCACGCCACTAACAGTACATAATTCTGAGCTGGCTGTAGGGCTGTAGGTGCATTTCGTTCATTTGAATAAATCGTGAAATGATAAGTGTTCTGTGAAAAAATGCACAGGCAAAACCGAAGGAAACGGCCTCTAAATGAGAGGGCAATTAAGAACGACCTCGTTCGAAGTCCGAGGTCTGCAGTCTTTCTCGTTCTCTTCTTATAGAACATTGACGGCCAGATACGAACTTGGAACGAAGCGTGTCGGAGTATGAGCCCAGGTTTTCAGCTGCCTTCACTATGGGGATAAAACATGATCTCACCTTTGACCTCCTCCTGTTCCTGTTCCTCCCGCTCGGAGTCGGAGTCCTGGTCGGAGGGCTCGGAGTCGTCGGCGCTCTCACCCTCGGCGCGCTCGCGCACGCCGATGGCGTCGGCGTCGGCGTCGGCGTGACTCATGCTGTCACTCATGTTCAGCTTGCGTTGGAACTCGAGCTCGCCCATGCTGCGGGCTAGGAGCTCTTTCTCCTGCGAACGAGACGAAATTATTTAACAACAAGTCTTCAGTTTCTTTTCGTTAAAACTTTGCTTGTAGTGCGTTCGTACACGGCGCGCACACATTCAAGCGCGCGATGTACCTTTTGTAGAAAGATAAATTACTGTATTATACTGTGGCCATGGCTTCCCGCCACCGGCTAGCGTCGTGCAGACTTTGGCTGCCGTCAGGCGTGCCTGCAGCTAGCACACTACCGGCTTACCTTGTAGAGCTCCCGCTTGGCGTCGTCGATGACGGAGGCGGCGTCGTGCACGGACTCGTGCCGGGTCCGCGCCGCCATGGCTTCCCGCCGCCGGCTGGCCTCGTACAGGCCGTTGGCTTCCATCAGTTGGGCCCGGAGTTCTTCTATCTCGCCCACGTATCCCTGAAAAATCGAACGCTATGATTAGGACTTGCAAGATGATTGAGGTTTTTAGAACCTTACTTTAAGTGTACATTTTTGGTCACCTATTGTTCAGCGACCAATGACTCCACTAACCTGCACTAGAGCAGGCAATGAACAATTAGCGGCCTCAGGGCTCCGTCCTTCGGTCTCCAGTTGCCAAGAGCCTTCTCAGCCACCAGCCCGCTATTCCTCGCAGATAGCTGATCGATGGTGCCCTGCATGGCTTTGTGACTTGAGACCAATGACTCCACTAACCTGTACTAAAGCAGTCAACGAACAATCAGCGGCCTCAGCGCTCCCGTCCTTCGGCCCCCAGTTGCCAAGAGCCTTCTCAGCCACCAGCTCGCTGTTCCTCGCGGACAGCTGGTCGATGATGCCCTGCATGGCTTTGTGACTTGAGACCAATGACTCCACTAACCTGTACTAAAGCAGTCAACGAACAATCAGCGGCCTCAGCGCTCCCGTCCTTCGGCCCCCAGTTGCCAAGAGCCTTCTCAGCCACCAGCTCGCTGTTCCTCGCGGACAGCTGGTCGATGGCGCCCTGCATGGCTTTGACTCGCCGCCGTAGCGACTCGACTTCGCCGGTGAGTATGGCGTTCTCTTGAACCACGTCGCTCCAACCCTCCTCGCCGTTCTCTGATATTATGCGTTTGCCCTGCGAAAGAAATAGGCGTCATATGCAATGGCATTAGATTGATCAATTCTTATTGCTTGTCTAGATAGAAAGAGTATGAAATGAACAAAGGCATTTAAGAGATTTCTGCTAAAACTACTGTGCTTTGCAGAAAGATGTCCATCGATGTTCACAGCTCTAAGGCAGGATAAGGAAGAAACCTTTTAAAGGCCTGGGAAAGGGCCTGGTACTGCCTGAGAGGTATGCGTAATGCATTTTGCTCTGGTCAGTGACCAGAGATGTGTCTACCTGTTTGTACTCGGCGAGCTCTAGCTGCAGCCGGGCGACCTCGTGGCGCAGCTGGTTGATGGTGCGGGAGGTGACGTCCTGGTTGACGACGCAGCGGTTCTTGATGTTGACCAGACATGTATTTACCTGTTTGTACTCGGCGAGCTCTAGCTGCAGCCGGGCGACCTCGTGGCGCAGCTGGTTGATGGTGCGGGAGGTGAGGTCCTGGTTGACGACGCAGCGGTTCTTGATGTTGCGCGCCCTGTTCGCGTATTTGAGCGTGTTGAGGGTCTCCATGAAGTCGCGGTCGCTGGGTGATACGCACGCGATCATCACTGTGTTGCTGTTGCCTGGAAGGATATTTAAATATATTGATTATGTTGGTTTATGCGCATATTGCCAGAACAACGAGCTAACCGCTACACTACTTGGTCACTTGGCCAATATACGATTTTCAGCTAACATGGTCATTTCAACCGGGAAGATGGGTTTCAACTGTCGAAGGTCTGGTATCCAGTGATCCGTAAGTTCTCTAAGGGACAAAAGACATGTTCGGTAGTTAGTGCGCGAGGTGATACTGTAAGTGTTGTGTGTCGTGAACGTGATCGAGTTCCAAGTGAGAATGCGGACGGTAGTAGTATGAATAACGCGCGGACGAAGTCAACCCGAAAGAGGGTAGATCGCTATGGTGTGTGGGTAGACTACAACTAAAAACTCGCTGCACGTCAGTTACTCCGTGATGATGGCGCTTGCAACAGTGCCGAAATATCGGGAACTCAATAAAACGAACATACATGGTAAATATCCCGTTGTCAATAGTAGTTATCACTTGGCCAATCATGTTGCAATGTTTCGATGTATTTGTAACGCTACTAGCGACCTTTATGTATTTTTCATTTCAAAGGCTTATTGCCAGTAAGCATATTGGTTCGGGCACATTGTTGATGTTGGTTCAAGTTTTTACAATTTCACACATTATTAAAAAGTTGGCTAATAAGACAATACCTAATGTAATAACCTATGTATGCTGGTTAGGTTAGTCTTAATGACTCGGACCTAACACATAAGTTACCTCCTAAAGAATCCTGTAGTAGTCTGGTGAGCTTGGAGTCCCGGTACGGCACGTGCATGACCTTCCGTGATCGGTCGCCAAGTGCAGAGATGACGTTGCCCAGTGCGAGCAGTCCGCAGTTGATGGAGATGCCTTCTTTAGCGCGCTCGCCTGTCGCTCCTGCAAGTGTTTATAATTGTAAAGTTGGAATCGTTTTCTAGTGTTTTATCTACGGTTAAAGGGTAAAAACCACTTGCCTAAACCCAGCTCCTACTTGTATAAAAACTGTGCAGTTGTAGTGCAATTAGCGCACAGTCGGGATGGCATTCCCATACAAACACAGCTGACATGCAATCCTTCTGTATCGCCTCTTATTTTTAACGCTCTAAGTCACAATCAAACCATTTCGAATTTTACGTAACGTGATAATATTACAATACATATTATGTACGAGAGTATTGGAAAGACCGCGATAACAAAGAGACACAGAAAATTTATCAAATATATTTGAAGATGCATGCATGAAAAACATTTCAGAGTCCGCCTAATCCATAAAACTGAACTTCACTGTTAATGTCTGACGTGCCTCCAGTGCTCCGGATTACTTAAAAGAAAAGATGGAGTTTCACCTACCTGTTCTCTTCAATCTTTCAGAGCCAGCCAGATCCACAAAGTGGAATTTCGCTGTTAATGTCTCGTACTGTTCAGGCGCCTCTGCTTCACTCTCTCTGTCTGCCACATCTTGGTCCGGAGCTAGCCGTCTCTGTCTCATCAGCAGCGTGAAGACCGCGTGCGAGCGAGAGGAGGATGAGTTCATGTTGGTGGCGGCGGTGGTGCGAGCGAGCGCGCCTGCGCGTAGGGCGCCGAGCGCCTCTTTCACGCCTCGGACGGCGCGCATGGACGCGCCTACGACTCGTACGCCGCCGCAACCGTCTTCTGTTATTCTGAGGCCACCCTGCAATGCGAAAAGACAGGAAATTTACCTTTATTTAGAGATATTGCTATCGAATCAGGCTCTGTCAAAATAGCTGCGAACAATTAAAAATATGTAATTGACGGCTTGTCAGGCACTTTTTTCAGATGAGGTTCCAAAGTAAAACATTTCTTTTATACGCTGTAAAAAGGCACACTTACGAAATATCATCATCATTCCAACCTGGACACGTCCACTGCTGAACATAGGTGCCCTCCAAAGTAGAGATGGGGAAAAGCGTGATATTTGTATCGCCGTCACTGCCGTTCCGATTCCAAAAAAATCACTGTGAAGAATCGCCGTGATTTAGTCACGCCTATCAATATCTTTAAGCGGTTATTTACCACTATCTCTACCCCAAAGACGTCTACACTACAAAGGGAGCATTCCATGAAAACGTTTCGTAAGGGACACTACCTTTTTAATACTTTTTACATGTAAAATTAGGAAGCTGAATGTCGGTATAGTAATATTATAACTTGGCTTTATGATGTGTGTGTGTGATAGTGTTTCTTAGCAGCTAATAAGTTTTATTAGGTTAGCTACCATAGAGTTTCATAAGGGATAAAAAGTAGATGTTTTCATAGAATACTCCAAAGCACGGTCGCGCCACCATTGTCTTCCGATGACCTTTATCAGGTCGGCAGACCATCCTGAGGGGCAACAAGTATAATAAAGATACATACATATTTGTATACCTACGTATAACGGCAATATTTGTTTCACATAAATAGTGATATACGAGTATATGTCAACAGTATCTAAACTTTTATTTCGTCGCAGAAATACTAGGTACATGAGACTGTTTGTTTCTTTATTAAATAAATAAATAATAATGATTTGACTAACAGTTCTCTAGCTGGGCGGTTTTCCCGGAACTGTCTAAGTATAGACTATAGCGACGGGCTGAACCCAAAGTCAACGCACTGATTGGTCATAAAATGACACATGTTAAAGAGTTGTTTACCTATACTGTCAACTTCCTACCACCCTTGCTTTACTAGTTGAGTTAGACGGGTCTATATTGTCTCCCATAGTTTTTAAAAGTCATACTGTATGGTTAGTCATAATGATCGAAAGTCATACAACCTATTTTCTATGAAACCGTTAAGTTTTCAGAATTGTTAACTTTTTTTAACCTAACCTATTGTTTTCTTTATGCTAGCGTTTTAAAATATCCTAAAAATATTACCGTTTTGGAAAAACAAATATTGTATGACTTTCGATGGTTAAAACTAACAATACAGTATGACTTATAACTTTATGGGAAACAAGGGGATCCCGAGTTGGGTATTAAACATTGAAATGTCAAAAAAAGACAACAATAAAGTCTCTCGTGTTCCCATTGTCACCAGGGCAAGATATGAAGATGAGATTATGAGAAATTGAGAGAAATAGTAATTATGTATCAATAGTTGTGTCTCGTCTTTTCAAACGGGCTTATTTTTCTATGATTTTCATAGAGAAATAAGCCCTTTTCAAAATAGACTCCTCAGTTGTGGTCTTCAACCAGCGAAAGAATTTTGAATGTAAGTGACATTACACACATGGTAGCCAACTGAGACAAAAGGATGTGTTGGTGTTGTGTACGACAGTTGCGCACACTACTGCTGCACAGTGCACATCTGCACTCAACCGTGCACTTTATGCATCGATGCGTGCATATCAGGTAACGGTTCCTTACAGAAATCAGTAGAGGCAATTTTGTTTTCACAAGTTTTAAGCTTCATTTTGCATATTTTCTTTTCATTTCGGACACAGTATACAGCAGTCATTTTTCTTCCTATAAATGGTACATCGCGCGCTTGAATGTGCGCGCGCCGTGTACGAACGCACTACAAGCGCAAAAATTTGAGAATGCGTAAGAATGCTCAATTATGGATCGCACTCACACAGACGCGTGATCGTGTGTCTATGTAAATACGTGTCGCGCGCTCCTAAACGGCTGAAGTTGGACTACTTGTTTGCCTTTATACTTCGTTTCAGATACTGTCAGGCAGGCAGAACTGGCTGCGACATCGCTTGTCGCGCGACAGAGCATAACCAGTCCGCTTCGCACAGTATTAAATGAAAAAGGATAGACAGTATCCTCTAACATAAACTGACCGCGCGACTAAGGCCCCATATAGACGGGGTGAGAACTCGTATGCGATTTTCATTTAATTATTATTACCTAGGTAGTCCGCAATGTAATCAAACTCGCATACGAATTCTCGCCCCACCTAAATGGGGCCTAAGGGTACTGGGGTTCAATTCTCTGTCTACAATACGATAAATCAGATAAATGTTTTGCTTACGGGTTTCGTATGAAAAGGGTTGCACGGAGAATATTAATACTGCCCCCGGTAATTGAAAGGACACAACTATATAGGAAATCTGAATGAGATGTGCCCTTCTAAGTAACGGTAGCAGAATATGACTCTGCTGTCGCTGTCGTCAGTCGTCTGTCAAGGGGTTTATATCTTTTGAGTCATAATAGGCAAAGCAGATTGTGTATTTTAAGACCGCTTTGACGACAATTAACACGTTCCCTGTTCCGGTGCCCCCAATGGGGTCATGACGGTTTTTTTTAGAAGTCCGTGCTTCCATTATGGGGTCACTTCTCCATACTGATTGCACAGTTGCAACTTGTGACATTGTCCAATAGTTTTGTATGGAGATAGTGAACGTGTTAACACTTTTTGGAAAATTATATAGAGGTAAGGGATCTTTTGTGTGCCCATTTAATTTACACCAAACCATTTTTTTTTAATTGTACAGGGTGTATGTTGTCTGAATAACAACTAACAACGTAACATGTGAATATTCATAAAGGATACAAGTTAATGTTTAAACAGTTTTAAAACCACACGTACTATATAATTAAGTGCGATGCCAATAAAAATTACCACGACTCAATAATTCGCTGATAAAATCTCATTAAGCTGGTTTCATTCACATCCACATAATCGTATGTAAATTGTATTGCAATGGACGTAAAAGGACAGACAAAGTGTCGGTCGATCGGACAGACTTAGGCTGCATTTCCATCGGAGCTTTGCGAGGTAGCTATGCGGTCAGCAACGACACTGACTTTAAAATAAAAAAAATATTAAAAAAAATATTTCTGCAAGTAGGCCCTCAAGGGCTCTTGTATATGTCTGATTCTATTCTTTTCTCTTCTTTTGGCGCTTAATGACCTTCTCGTGAGAAGAAGCTTTATATTCTACTTCTTGATTTTGGAGTGCCTTTTCGAACGCCACCACTTCACCGGCTATACAAAAAAGAGCGATTGATTAGTTTGCAAAAGGCAACTAGCAAAGTGGCAATCGTCACCCGAGAATAACACATACATAATGAATCTACAAAATGTCCTATGACAAAATTTCCTATTCAAGAGCATGCATGTAACTTTTGCTCTTGTGTGTAGTACGTTTGGTTCAAGGGGACACCTTAACATGCATGCTCTTGAATAGGAAATTTTGTCATAGGACATTTTGTAGATTCATTATGTAAGAAGCACAACACTGTAAGTCCATGTATTTAACATAGCACATACAGTGTTTTGCTCCTCAGGTACGGATATAGGTACTATTCTTCATAATACCTGGCTGTATTAGCAATATCCGCTAACCCATCATTATTATTATCCAATTTGGTGATTTTTGCGATATTTCACTCCGTAAACGTCTTTATTTTTCATGGGTTTTTACATGTTCGATCTAAACCTGAAATTGCTATTATTTTTTATTGACATTAGTGCAATTTTTCCACACGTTCAACTCCCTCGCGCAGCTGATGGATGCTCAGCCTTATCGGGAGATCGCACTGTATGTGCCGTTGGAATTAATGCATTTTTGCTTGGAACGGGCTGACTGACCGATTGACACGATAGGCTTTGATGAGCTAATTATAAAAGGAGTCGGTTTTTTTCACTTTAACTAGGATTTCCCGTGACGAACGGTCAATGTTTATACGGAGTGTTTTCATTGGCCGTTTTAAATAAGTCCGTAAATATTGTACTTATTATCTTTATTTTATTCCGTAACTGACCTGCGATTAACCTCAGTAGCGCGTGATGGGAAGCGACACAATGTTGGAGGCAAAATGAATGAAAATAGTAGAGGGGGGATTCTTAAACTTCGTACTATACATCCCCTTACTAAAAGTTCCAGTTTTTAGTGACATCAAATACCTTGACATCTTGATCTTTAGATCCTTCGGGAGATTTAACAATACAATACAATAAGCCATGAAAGATTTATCTCTATCTGTTTCTAGAAAAACAGAATATATGTAGTATGGAGTTTGTATGGCGGCCGTGTACTATAACGTCATAGTCCATATCGGATCTCTCCGTCTAATTGATGTCTAATTAGTGCTTTAAAATGTTTATATCTTCCGTATTTCTCTGTCGATTTTAACTTAATGTCATATTTTTTACGGTATTTTACTAAGAAATGGGATAAATAAAATTCATGCATATTCCCTATTCACGTATCCAGGCTGAAATGATCAAGTGACTCGACATACTCTAGCTAGTTGCGCCTGCGCCATCTCCGCGGCCGCGACAGGTCTCTGCGTTATTTATGACATGCCTTAGCGTACGGATCCTTCGCGGGGTCCAGCAGGTCGACGATGTCCTCGTTGTAGAGCTCTATGAACTGCGCCTGCACGGAGAACTCCGGCGGCAGCTGGCCCTGCGCCCGCGCCGTCTCCGCGCGCGCGTCAGCCCCCGCGAACAGGTCCCTGGGTTATTCATGTCTTTATTAGTTATACTATTCTACTAATATTACAAATATACAGTTTGAGAAGATTCTTGAATGTTTAGATGTTTGTGTTATTAAATAATACGGTAACAATTGTACCCGCAACGTCTTTTTAACAGTAGATGTCAAACTCTTTTTTTTTATTGCCTTAGACTGGCAAATAGGTAGACGGCCCACCTGATTGAAAGTGGTCACCGCCGCCTTTAGCACATTTGCAACACTAGAGACAGTCTCGAAGAATTTTGATGACACCCTTTTTAAAAAGTCCCATATTTTAGCGCAGTAGGAAAATCTTAGCAGGAAGTTCATTCCAGATCCGTATTGTACCCGCTAGAAAGGTTCTAGAGAACCAGTTGAGTGTAGTGACTCAAAGAAACGGGAATGAACTGCCTGCCGATGACGAGTGGTGCGATGGTAAAATGATGCGGTAGGCACCAACGTAAATAGTTCCTTGGAGCATTCCCCATTATACAGACTCTTGTGGTGTGATTGGTGGATTCTTGCACCGTGCTGCCAGCTGGTGGATATACGATTTTTGTAAAATGACAGGAAGGTACCTGATGGCTCGGGGGATGATGCCCTTGCGGTCCTCGTCGCTGTCCTCCCCCTCCCAGCCGCTGCCCATCGTGTAGGTCTTGCCGGATCCAGTCTGTGGGCAAAAAAAAGTAAGGGGTAAGATTGGTCCTTCGAAGCGGATTTGGCGTTGTTGACAAATTTTGCTATGAATTTTGGAATTCCGTAGCAAATAATTATTGCGTTTTCTTTAAGGCGACATCAAAATTAAATGTTCCAACATTTCTGTGATCGATACTGATCAGACAAACAGTGATTCAAAACTGAAGAGCTCTGAAATACAATAATGAAGACTGCTAATTAGATAAAGCTGAGATACCGTACTCGCTACAGGAAGATTTGACAGAATTTATATTCCCTTATAAATGGCCTAACTGAAGTCTAACAGCCACTTACGAACGTTCCCCCGACTTGCATTTTTTGTTTTGAAATTAGTGGGGTTAACAACCGCACTAATAAGCCACAAAACAATTAGACCACGTCCCATTACCGAGGGGAGTGACGTCAGACTCCACGGTCACGGGGCGCGACCACACTCACTTTCTAGCAATGACTTAACCGCATCCCAAAAACATACAATAACATGCAACAAGTGTTTAGATATACAGTGGTAGCCGAACTTGAAATCTCAAAGCGTTCTCAAAGCTCTTACTTATGAAACTATCAAGGATACACTTAAGAGTGCTCCTACGACGGTTCCCCAGTCGTCAGCGATATGCGTATTGGATTACCAATGTTCGGTGTCCTTGTAAACGATGTGTTTTAATTACAAATTATTTATTGTACTTAAACTTAGGTATTTAAGTACACTTTGTGTTTTCCTTCTAAGCCTATCTAGGATTCTTAAAAATAGGTAGGTTGACCGCGTAAACCTATAGGTATAACTGCCAACATGAACAGCTAAAAAAAGAAGCACGAAGACTGATATGACTGGCTGGGCTATAGCTAGCTCTGCCAACGGCGATGGTTTTCTGTGGAGTCAGAGACGTGTAGTATTACTTTAGTGCACAAACAACGAATTAGGTTATCCAAATTCAACGCTTTAAAGTAACCCTACGCATAGTAAAACAGCGATAGACAGTTCCGCCATTATGTACTCTGTGTCAAGTCGTTGACCCATTGAGTTGTATGAAGCGTTAAGAAATCTTCAAGGTTAGAATGACACAGTCTCGCTCGACAGTCGGTCAGTTAGTACCTTACCAATTGATTAATTTGACATTTACACAGTAATAATGTTACGTTACTGCAGAGTATAAAAAGTTGTAATAGACTCAAGCAACATAATCTGTATAAGAGTCATAAATGCTGTAATAAGGTCTTATACAGTTTATCTAGTTAGTATCTACACCCATATGATAACTCCTCTATTATGCGTTCGGAAACCGTATATAAGGAATGACCCCCAATATTGGAAGAGAGCATTCGCATGTAATGAGCACTTGGCGTTGAATATTCGAGTGGTGTGGAAATTGAGCCGGGCGTTTGGTTGTTTGGTGTGATTGCTCATTTAAAAATGCTCACGAAAGAATGCTCACAGTGCGGACGCTCCTATAGACCTAAGCAATCTAAGATGTATCTATATAAAAGTTACACAGCTTCTTAGCAGTCTTATACAGCTTGTGCGCTGTTTGGTGAGTAAGTTACAAGAGATCCCGCAGACTACAGAATTTTTATCGGCCGATAGTTTAATCCGGCTGTTAATTAGTATGAACATGTATGAAGTACGCACGTGACACCGATTTGGTGTTCATACTAAGATAGTAATTAAGATAGTGTGTATCTCCTAATGTTAAACGGCTGCATTGGATGCATCAGCAGTAAACAAAGACTCGCTGCAGTGACATTTGGCCGCGGTGTCTTAATACGGAGCGAGACTTTCCCCGCACGATCCCGAGAGCACACAGTCACGACCAGCTCTTCACATATAGCAATATAGATACAATAGTATTTTATGCAACAGTTGTATAAGTAGGCTCAAAAAATGCGAATTGCGTGCAAATAGAGACGCAATGAGCGTTTTTTGACTTAATTATACGACGTTGCATACAATACTTTTTCTACGACTAGGATTTAAAATATAAAATACATAATTAAACATAGCGAGCAAACAAGGCAAATATGACATATAACTGACAGTATGTGTCTATGGTAAACTTTTTTTTTAAATTTGAAGTATACTTGCTAGTGACACGCAGTGACGGCATTAATAACTTTTTTTTATGTTGGCATCAATGAATTTAATGGGTTATGGGGAATAGAGTATAGACTTCTCTGAACTCATATTATGTATGTTCTAATAATAGTGTTGGTGACCAAGTAAAAGACAGATAAAAGTACAGGAGTAGAAAAATACATTTATGCCACACCTGGCCATAAAGTGACTTTTCCGCACGCTGCGCGTACAGAAAAAGCCACTTTCTGGCCAAGTGTAGACATAAAATTATGTACACAACACGGGAGGTAATAAAGAAAGCCCTCGATCGCATATTTACGTCCCTCGCTTGCAGCTCGGGCCGCAAACATCTGCGATCTCGGCTTTTCTTTGTATTACCACCCTAGTTGTATAATGTACTATTTACTCCTGTTAGCTGAGAGTACAGATATCTAATAAAAACGATTAATCTAAATTGATATTTAAATTAAACGGGACGATTTAGACGCGTTTCTAGTCGTCTGGCCAGAAGCTGTTACTAATAGGGAGTTGTACAAATTGTACTCTGCCTAGCAGAGGGACACTGAATCTGGCCAGCCGATGGGTTGGATGCATCGGCAGTGAACGAAGACTCGCTGCAGTGACATTTGGCGGCAGTGTCGGAGCGAAACTTTCCCCCCATAATTCATATATTCAAATGACCTTCAAGAGTGGGAAAAATTACCTTTAATAACCACATTTTTACTAAATAAAACCCGACCGCGGTGCACTTTGAAACTGCATAAAATCCGCCATTTTGTTTATTTTAACGAACTTCATACCCAGTGACACTCGCACCATCAAGACGAATCTAATGATGTATCATTTATCAAAATCGGATGTGCCGTTGAGTAGTTACGAGCGGACACAGGAACGGACATACATACATACATACAGGTCAAACACATAACCCTCCTTTGGGCTTCGCCGCAGTAGGGTAAAAAAGTAGGTTCTCAGTTTGTCGGGTCTCGGGTGTTTATGTACGTTCCCAGATTACTCGAAGAGGGCTGCAGGTTTTTTGTTGTAAACGGTATTCCTCCCAGGTGGTCCTGTCCTATTGGCACCAGGTCAGGATCTGATGATGGGATCTTGGAGAAATCAAGGAAACTCTATTCGTATCACAGGCGAGTCTATAGCAATTAGCATTTTTTAGATTAGTTTCAGTTATTTCAAATAGGCTTGTGTCCTAAATTTTGTAACTGATGTAAATGGATTCTACAGTTTATGAGGAGCAAATATATACCTATAACTACTACAATTGGATTACTATAACAGCCACAAATTGCAATCAAAAGTAGCCGACCGCACCGAGCGTTGAAAACGGCTCATACAAAATGGCGGCACCCTGTGACGTCATCTCTTGTCCTCACTGTACTAAGTCTGTATGAAAAAAATAGCATTTTGCCATTTTGAGCACGAAAAAGTGCGTTTAAGCACATAGTTGTTATACATTTATTTTTTCAGTGTCATTTAAGCATTTCGAAATTGACTTTAATTTTTTTGTAAGACGATAAAAAAATATCGATTTTTTTAAAAACTTTGTGGTCTCATAACTTTATATTTTTTATATATTTTTTGTTTATTTCTTTTATGTTATGATAATTTAGTATTTTCCAATCCATGTGACTATATTATGTTGTAAAATTCAACATTAGGCAACATCCCCATTATTATGTCATACATTTGCTTGATAACTTACAACTCGCAATATCAAAGTTTGCATATCAGACATCAGAGCAAACACGCTGCTCGTGTGCATACATCGACGACTGTCCATCTGTCTGTCGCAAGTGATAAGCGGCGAGCAACATTAACACCACAATAAAGGCGAGCCTAACAAAGGCACGGCCATACCATCCTTTTTTCGAAGCCATTCAGGCCATTTTCAGCCTCCCGTAATTTGGTGCTGGCTAAAGAATTTTAAGGATTTTTTTTACACCATCCTGGGAGGCGTTTAAGGTGTGTTCTTCTCGAGGGTGAACTGGGGTCGTCTTCCTCGCGACAACAGCACACAAAGGTCGCGTCCCGACTTGCCCCAGGACCCGAATGTCTTGGTTTAACTTCACTCTGACCTCGCTCGGGCTCAGCTATAAATTTCTTGCCGGAGTCTTCTTAGCTCGGCTAGGTTTTTAGCGAACCGGCAACTAAAACTCCCATTAGTTCGATACACACGTTCACAAGGACAGGATGATCCGCTTCATCCTTCTCGCTGGTCCGCTGCTCACTCTGAGCAATCAGCGAAAAGTCAAGGTGGCCCTGGCCAAACGACCTGGTTCGACCCCAGGCGTTGAGGCCCCCACCTAGTCCGACCCTATCGAGGTGGACCGGGACAAGGTGACCTGGTTCGACCCCAGGCGCCCCCGGCACCCACCCAGTCCGACTCCTCGGGGTGGTCCGTCTAGCGACCTGGTTCGACCCCAGGGAACGCCACGGCCGACCACCCGGTACGACAATCGCTATGCCCATAAGGGTTGCGAGTTTGTCAGATTCTAAAAAAAAAGTCGAGGGTAAACTTCCCCACGTCATGACAATGTTTCCATTGTATATGAGCTTCAATATGCTTATTTATGCTTCAATGATTATTTTTTGTGCCAGAATTGAATGACTAAATTGAATTACTGGCGGCGGCAAATGAAAATAAAACCATTGTTTTTTTATTAATTTTCTAACGGGTCCGGGGAAAAAGCGATTTACCGTAAATGTTATTAGTTTGTCATGTTTTTGTCCAGGATCGGCAATAATCAAGTTGGCAGTCATATCGTCACTACTCACTACTTTGAAACAAAAAAACTCAAATTTAAAAACGTTGTAGAGAAAAACATCAAAAGTTATATATGAACATCATATATACTTACTGCGTTTCTACTTGGAGTCGGTGTCAGATACGTGTTTTTTTAAAGTAATGACGATATTTCTCAATGTTGAAGTTTATGACGTTATACTCGTAGTGCTGCCACATTCAATATTGGCAAACGTGTCGTATTCGTATGTCGCAAATATTATCAATCTCTATGTGGACACTAAATTTTACAATTATTCGAGAATTGTCCCTGAACAGCTGTTTATAAAATTTATCGGTATCATTTCGCATTAGATTACTTGAAAGCCAACATTGACTATAAGTGTGAATCAAGAATTTCGTAAATATTTGAACAAGTGTTAGTTAATTAACACAACTTTTTCATAAACAGAGCACGAAAGTGCTTCTACCGGCAGCAAATGGTTAAATGACCGAGCGAAGCGAAGTGACGGAGGACTACGAGTCGGCAAGGCGTTCTATGTTTGTATTTGGATTTCCATGTTTGTATGTATATTTGCCCGCGGTAATTCAAGTAGGTATCTGCTGTTTATCCAATCTTCCTGAAAAGCGCGATGTCTGTTCGGGGCAAACTTTTATTTATTTAAGTAAAATAATAAAGGCTACTACTAAGCCCTAAGTAACCAAAATCATATTTAAAAAATGCCTTAAGCTCATGGTCTCTGCAAGTGCAAACTACAAATTCAATTTGTTTTGTAGTAATTGAAAGTAGGTAAGACATGTTTCAAATAAAAATATGTGGATTTGACTGGATATTATTTATTTTTCATCACACTTGCTCCTAAAGGGTGTTATATCACGCGGGCTTATATTATAGACCAGCTCGAGCTGATTTACTTCCCGTGGGTTATAAAAATCTATAACTCCCACGCGAGGAAAAACTGTATGAAAATCTATAACTCCCGAGGGAGTTACGAGTTTTTTTTTAATAGTACATTATATAACTAGGGTGGTAATACAAAGAAAGGCCGAGGTCGCAGAAGTTTGCGGCCCGAGCTGAAAGCGAGGGACGTAAATATGCGATCGAGGGCTTTCTTTATTACCTCTCGTGTTGTGTGCATCATTTTATGTCTACATTTGGCCAGAAAGCGGCTTTTTCCGTACGTGCAGCGTGCGGAATAACTAAATATTTTTACTAAAAAAACCCCGACCGCGGTGCTCTTAAAAAGTGGATAAAATCCGCCACTTTGTTTATTTTAACGAACTTCATGCCCAGTGACACTTTGTGGCCAGATGTGGCATAAAATATAGAACCTACCCGTTCCTCATTTCAGACTAAGGAGGTTTCAAATCAGCCAAGGCTTATTTCCCATGTTCAAAACTTGGCTACAAAACTAATTTTAGTGTATATAAAACTTATATGTGTCGCATCTTGGTCATGAGTACGGTAGATTTCGTCATGAGTCCGTACTAATGACTCGTCCGAAGTTGCAACGGAACGCAAGCGCCATCGGTGGCGTTCGACGGAGTCTAGGAGGGATGGCGTGGTGGTGGCGAGAGCTCATTAAGCTTCCAACGCTTGCCCTGTGCGCTAGCTTCTCCTAGGAACTGTACCGCGTTTCGTTAGAGCCAACGTAGTTTAATAAATTAGTGTTGATTGTGTAATTTAACTAAGTTGTTTTCAATAGTAAATCGATTAGTGCGTTACTTGAATTTCGTTTCTTTAAATACGCCTACCCGACTTGTAAAATCATGTCCGATCCTAATCTCGACCCTCCTGACCCGTTATCAGGCGTGGGATCCCCACGAGTTGCCCAACGAGATGTTTTTGCGAATAAAAACAGTCGGGTAGATAAAACTAGTAGTGATACGCGTCAAAGTGATAATAAGTGGCGTGATCTATTCGAGATACAAAATCAAAACATGCAACAGTTGATTAAAGCTTTATCGGCATCGAACACATCAAGCAAGCAGCATGTCGTATTACCGGAGTTTAACCCGGACAAGGCAGAGGTGGATGCAAGGTCGTGGTGCGCGACCGCGGACCTTTGCTTCGCCGACAACCCACTACACGGAGGACAGCTTATCGTGGTGATAAGCAAGGCGTTTAAGGGATCGGCATCAACGTGGCTAGCCCAGGTCACATATCCCGGCATGACCTGGACAGAATTCAAGGATTTGTTCATCGCGAGGTTTGTCTGTACAGAGACAAATGCAGGTACCCTCATTAATTTTTCTAATGATAAACCTAAAGAAAATGAGTCGTTGTCGGCTTACGCTAGTCGCCTCATTTCTTTGTTGACAACTCGCTGGCAGGATGTAAATAAAGAGCAGATCGCGGTATCTACAGTTCTTGCGCACATTTCACAGTTTGATTCGCGCTTGCAACGGCTAGCTTTTACTACCGAGATTACATCCAGACAACAGTTACAAAAAGAATTACAAGCTTTTTCATTTCTCAAACGTAAATCGACGACTAATTACGACAACAAGGCCGCTCCTGAATATAAAAGGGCCAAAACATACCCAGCGACCACTCTAAAATGTTTTCACTGTGGCAAGGTTGGCCACAGGCGATCCGACTGTCGACAGAAGCCGAAGGATTCGAAGCCTCATACTCCGCTGACATCTACGGTTACCTCAGCGCCGACTCCGAAGCAAACTGCACCCAAGTCAAACACTATCGTGTGTTTTAAGTGCGGGGAAAAAGGACACGTGGCCAGTGGGTGCACTAGCCGGCCTGGGGCAGCCAGTAACCCGCCGGCCGAGCGTCGGGTCGACGTGTGTGAGGTCCGGCCGCCATCAGGGACACTTGAACATCGTGGTGAGTTGTTTTGTTTTCATTACGACTCAGGTGCTGAGTGCTCGTTAATCAAAGAAAGTGTAGCTGCTAAATTTAGTGGTAAAAGGATTACTAGTGTAATTTCACTAACAGGAATAGGTCAAACTTGTGTAAAATCAACAGAGCAAATTTTGTGTGATGTAATGATTAATGATTACTCAGCAGAGATCTTATTACATGTTTTGCCTGATGTGTACATGCGTAGTGAAATTATGATTGGTCGAGATATATTGAGCCAGGGCTTTTCTGTGAACATGACTGCTACTGAATTTTCTTTAGTGAAAGTTTGTAACGTAAATAGTTGTGTAGTTGCAAATACCCCACCAAATTTTGATACCATTGATACGAACGTCCCTTCACAAGATCGGCACAAGCTCTTAGAAGTATTAGATCAATTCTCAGAATTCTTTATTACTGGAATGCCAACCACTCGTGTGACGACAGATGAACTTGAGATACGCCTTAAGGACCCTAATCGTACGGTTCAAAGGAGGCCGTATAGACTTTCCGCGGACGAACGTAGGTCGATGCGTAATAAGGTTGATGAGCTACTGCAGGCAAATATTATCAGGCCTAGCTGCTCGCCCTTTGCGAGCCCAGCTCTTCTCGTCAAAAAGGTCGATAACTCAGATAGGATGGTTATTGATTATAGGGAGCTAAACGATAACACTGTCCCGGATAGGTACCCCCTTCCCTTGATTCAGGACCAAATCTCGCGACTTCATGGAGCTAATTACTTCACAAAACTTGATTGTGCTAGCGGTTTCCACTTAATCCCAGTTAGCCCCGATTCTATAGAGCGTACAGCCTTCATTACACCGGATGGAAGCTATGAATACCTTTCAATGCCATTTGGTTTGCGAAATGCCATTTCTGTCTTTCAGAGAGCCATTGTCAATGCATTAGGGAATCTTGCGCATGACTATGTCATAGTCTACGTTGATGACATTTTGATTGTCTCGAAAGATGTGGATCAAGGTCTAGAGCGTCTGAACACTGTTTTAGATGTTTTAACAAAAGCTGGCTTCTCTCTTAACCTGAAAAAGTGCTCCTTTCTTAAAACAAAGGTGGAGTTTTTGGGTTATGAGGTAGAAAAAGGTGAAATAAGACCAAACAAACGGAAAGTAGAGGCACTAACTAAACTACCACCTCCTGAATCCGTGACCCAGCTAAGGCAATTTATAGGGCTTTCGTCGTATTTCCGTCAATTTGTCCCGAAATTTTCTTGCCTTATGGCACCCCTCTACAAATTAACATCACTGAAGGGTTCTTTTGTATGGACATCTGAGCATGAGGAAATACGTCAGAAGGTTATTTCGATCTTGACAAATGATCCTGTTCTTATGATTTTTGACTCACAGTATCCAACGGAACTGCACACTGATGCGAGTTCCGAGGGATACGGTGCTGTCTTAATCCAGATTGTAGATAAGAAACGCCATGTTGTGGCATACTTCAGCAAGCGGACCTCTCCAGCGGAAGCAAAATATCACTCCTATGAGTTGGAGACCCTTGCTGTTGTAAACGCTATCAAACACTTCCGACAGTACTTACATGGTCGTAAATTTCGAGTAGTAACCGACTGCAACTCCTTAAAAGCATCCCGCAATAAGGTAGATTTAGCGCCAAGGGTCCACAGATGGTGGGCTTATCTTCAGTCTTTTGACTTCGATGTAGAGTACAGGGAAGGCAAGTTTATGCCTCACGCAGACTTTCTTTCGCGTAATCCATTACCAGGAGAAGTCCATCAAAAACACCCCATTGAGCAGGTGGTACAAAGACGCGTAGATATCACCGAGCTTTCTACTAACTGGCTTCTTGCAGAACAGCAACGTGATACTGAGATTGCCAAAATTGTGGAGGATTTAAATAACGAAACCTTGGATAGAAGCCTCGCTGATACCTATGTGCTTCGTTCTGGGATATTGCATCGAAAGATCCAACGAAATGGTAGGACAAAATGTCTTCCAATTGTGCCGCATGCTTTGAAGTGGTCTGTCATAAATAATATTCACGAGTCCATAGTCCATCTTGGCTATGACAAGACCCTTGAGAAAGTGTACGATTACTATTGGTTCGAAGGCATGTCCCGATATGTCAAGAAATTTGTGGACAATTGTGTGACATGTAAGGTGGCTAAATCACACTCCGGCAAGGTTCAAGCCGAGTTGCATCCCATCCCTAAAGTGACATCCCCATGGCACACTATTCATATAGACGCCACAGGAAAACTCAGCGGAAAGAACGACTGTAAGGAGTACGCATTCGTTTTAATCGATGCATTTACGAAGTTCGTTCTGCTCTATCACACCAAGAACATTGACACTAAGAGTAGTATTCAAGCGGTAAAGAACAGTGTAGAACTTTTTGGCGCGCCCCGTCGTATCATTGCAGACCAAGGTAGATGCTTTGCTAGCAAGGAATTTCGCGAGTATTGTGAGGGCAAAAACATTCAGCTTCATTTGATTGCTACCGGCTCGTCTCGCGCAAATGGTCAGGTAGAGCGAGTTATGGGCGTACTTAAGTCAATGTTGACAGCGATAGAGACTAGTGAAAAATCTTGGCAAGATTGTTTAGGGGATGTTCAACTTGCTCTAAATTGCACCGTCAATAGGGTAACAAAATGTACACCTCTAGAATTGATGATAGGAAAGGTGGCGAGACCATTATCTCTGATGGCAAGCGATGTTGAGGTTGAGGTAAATTTAGAAGAAAATCGGGCTATTGCGGCAGAAGGTATAGAAAGGTCGGCTCAATATAATAAACAGAGGTTTGATAGTACAAAGGCAAAACTCAATAAGTTTTCTGTGGGTGACTTTGTTCTGATTGAGAATGAAGAACGCAATCAGACGAAGTTAGACCCTAAATTTAAGGGACCATTTAAAGTCATGGAGGTACTTGATGGTGACCGTTACGTTCTAAAGGCACTAAACTCAAAACGCACCTACAAGTACGCCCATGATAGGTTAAGAAAAATGCCAGATGGACAAGTACCCATTAATGTTAGTGATTTCGAGGTGTCTGACGCTACAATGTCGGAATAATCATTTTAATAGACTCAGGCAAGTGTCCTCTGGAGTCACAGACTTTGGAAATCACAGGGATGATTTCATGGGTTGCATATAGCCACAGGGATGGTTGTATGTAGATGGCCACAGCGATGGTTACATAGGCTACAGGGATAGCAGGACAAAAGAGGCACACTTTCCGTGATTTCTAATACTACCAAGGGGTTGTTCTTTTGTTTTATTGGGTACTTGATCTCGAGCTATTGCTTTAGTTGTTGATTGTGTTAGAGATCTAGCAAGATATTGAAGGGTTATGTTAAGAGACTATACCTAAGATAAACTGTAGTGCTAAAAAAAAAAAAATGAACAGATTGAAGTAATAAAAAGAAAATTAAATGCGTACTTAGTTTCATTGTTAAGAATAGAGTCAAACCAGTGGCCAGGACTGGCCGAGCGACGACGATACTGTTCTGGGTTTCCATTGTTGCAGATTAACACGAGGACGTGTGACACGAGGATGGCCGTGTCGCATCTTGGTCATGAGTACGGTAGATTTCGTCATGAGTCCGTACTAATGACTCGTCCGAAGTTGCAACGGAACGCAAGCGCCATCGGTGGCGTTCGACGGAGTCTAGGAGGGATGGCGTGGTGGTGGCGAGAGCTCATTAAGCTTCCAACGCTTGCCCTGTGCGCTAGCTTCTCCTAGGAACTGTACCGCGTTTCGTTAGAGCCAACGTAGTTTAATAAATTAGTGTTGATTGTGTAATTTAACTAAGTTGTTTTCAATAGTAAATCGATTAGTGCGTTACTTGAATTTCGTTTCTTTAAATACGCCTACCCGACTTGTAAAATCATGTCCGATCCTAATCTCGACCCTCCTGACCCGTTATATGGTATATTTTACTATTATTTCAGTAATTTTTGCAATATTTTAATGCAATTAAATTTATTTAGTTTAAAAAAATATTTTGAAAATCGGTACAGTCTGGCGGTATTGCCTGTCAAGTTTGAAAACTAAACGCAGTTCTTAGCATTATCTGTGGAAGACTATTGAAAAATTTGACGGTAAATAATTTGACTTTTGTCTTATTTTTTGGGCAGTAAGGGGATTACAAGCTCCTAATAGACTCTCGTCAGTAATCCCTTTCTTACTACCCTCGGTGCACAATAGACTATTAAGATTTTTTTTTCCTTAGTACCTTTAGTACCCGCCTTAATACCCGCAGGTACCTTAAACGTTTAAACTTGTAACTTGAACCATTTCTAAGGTGATATTACAACGCCATACCGTACAAAGATATCTAAGTAGCCAGTAAACACATTAAAACTGTATTGATTTGTATCGCGGCCTCGACACTGTTATTAATAAAAAGAACATCCGTTTATAAATTCCATATTAAATGAAAGAGGTTACAAACTCATACAAATACTAAAGAAAACATGGTAGTAACTTGTAATATGTATCAAAATATATAAAGTCAAAACATATACGGTTGAAATGAATAAAGTCGAAATGTAGAAATTCAAAATATATAATGGGTCTAAATGTATAAAGTTGTTTGATATAAGTTCGAAACTCATAAGTTCTAAATTCATAATGGTCATAATATATAATGGTCAAAATATATACCGGTTGAATTTCATAATGGTCACAACTCCTAAGCTTGAAATGCATAATGGTCAAAATATATAATGGGCTTTGGAATAACATTAACACATGTATAAAGGTTAATTATAGCGTAACCTCCGAGCCTTTAAGTTTATACATATTTAACTATTTTTGTAACAGCGAAATAAATCTTACTTACTACCTACCTTGTTTGTATTGTATGTATAGTATGAAATTAAAACAAAAAATCAATATTTTTCTTCATTTATTACATCGGCAAGAACAGTTTTCATAATTAATAATCAAATTCACATGGAGCTCACATTAATGCAGTTGTGGCGTGTGTTGGTAGCAAGTGATCCTAACACACTCCTCCTCGCTTCGCTCGTCGTCGCACCTAACTTTTGGGTTCAAATGACTCAAAAACTCAAATATTTTAAACTTTCAGATTACTCAGAATATTGTCATTTTTAAAATGTAGTCTGAGAACCCGGTTAGGTGCGACGACGAGCGAAGCGAGGAGGAGCGTGTTAGGATCACTTGCAACCATAAAATGTCGCAACTTAATTGAAAAGAACAAGCATTTGAGGAATAAATACTTGAGTAATTTTTCTAGTACACGGCTATTTACAATCAAAGTTTGTACAATTGAATTTAATTGTATAACGCTTTTCATCCCCCAATCGTAAGTTCTGGATTTCGACCATGATTCCTTATAAACATTATATCATTAGACTTTATATATTTTGAACTTATGAGTTGTAAACATATGCATTTTGTCAGTATATATTTCGACCATTATGGCCAACGTACGTTATGGATTTTAACTGTTATGATTTTCAATCAATATTAATTTTGATTTTATATATTTTGAACATATGTGTTTTGAACTTATATATAATGAATTTATATATTATGATACGTACCCTACGCATACGTATACCTTTTACTGGACTAGATCGAAGCAAAAAGGACAGTTATGATTTTTTCATTCGGTCTGCGAATGTCGTCGTGCGCGAAATTGAAAGTGACAATGCAGTTAGTATGCCAGGCGCATTACTAGCCATAAATTGTATTGTCTAGACTAATAAAAACGTGCTAAACATAGAAAAATGCTTCGTCGTAGTTTATGACAAGTTTTTGAAATGCTGTAAGTACCTAAAATAGAAAATAAGAGTTTTTATCAACAATGCAGAGTTAACGCAACGGAGCATCGTATATTGCAAATGTCTGGGAATCAAAAGCCAATTCCATTACCATTAATAGTACATTACGCAACTAGGGTGGTATACAAAGGCCGTGATCGCAGAAGTTTGCGGCCCGAGCTGCAAGCGAGGGACGTAAATATGCGATCGAGGGCTTTCTTTATTACCTCCCGTGTTGTGAAAATCATTTTATGTCTACACTTGGCCAGAAAGCGGATTTATGGTCAGGTGTGGCATAAAATTAATTAATCTGCTGCGTTTTAAGGTTTTTCCGATTTTAAAGTTTTTCCGATTCTAGTTGTGTGTTGACCGGTGGATCTATTTCTTGTAATGTGCTGTCCCTGTCACACTCGTTAAACAATATTTGTCTGGGCGAGACGGCAAGATAGGAATTTAAACGTATGAACTGGATCAGATTCATGAATGCAATCAGGTCATCCCGATGAATATACAGTTTGCGTCTCAAACAAAACTACCACATTACACAATAACAAAAAAGTAGTTGTTACGATGGATATCTCTGGTTCATAGGACTTTTTGAAATGGCACCGCAGACCACTTGTCTTAGCATGCACAGTTTACAAATAAGGCAACTGGGAGCCTCCGTTAGCTGCGCCGACAAACGTGGCCGTCATTACATTGGTCTTCTAACACAAAAACAGGCGTTTGAATAAGAACCACGACACATATCCTTTTGTACAGTCAGAGTCAGAAGTGGATAGTGTATTTGGTATTTATTTAGTGATGAGAATGTTCCTGGGGATATTCCCACGTTTTTGGGGAATTTTGGGAAATATTTCCACCTCGGGATTATTCCGCATACAAACGTACGCCAATTCTGCGACTCGAAAACGTACTAATGAAGCATTATGTCACACTCCATCTACTTCTGTAGGCGTATGATGCTACGCTTTGTCGCGTGATAAATAATCGTTCTAACAAATAGTTTGTTACAGTGACGGATGCTTTATCATATATTTATCGGGCGGCTAACAGCATAAGCTTACTGGAATCTTTGCGATATTCCCTTCAAAGTAGTGATTTAAAATACTCTTTGTAACATATACATTCTTAGCAGTTTAGTTAGTTAAATGGTCTGAAACAAAATACTAACTGTTTTTATATATTAGGTAATCTTTACTACGACTAGTATCATGCTGTTCGGGAACACTACCGCTCCCAAGTGATAAGATAAGGGGAATTTTGAGATTCCATGAAATGACATCTCAAACTGCGGCCGTTTAATTGCGTCAAAACCGCTAGGAATGCAATACCTTACGAGAATTGCTGAGCAGTACTAAGATGACCATCGTCTGCTGAGCTGCTTTTGTCGCTGACTGTACGAATGCAGTTGTCTGTAACTGTTGCGGACTAGAGTTTATGTAAGCCCCTGTGCGCATAGAGACATGTTTTAGTAGAAAAAATGTGCGAGTTAAGACATTTTACGTATTCGTACCACACCTGGTTTAACTGGAACTAATGTAGAATTGACAGTGATGACTTAATGAGAAAGAGGATGCAGCGGGACGGTTTTTGTTAAGGTATTCTATGGTCTGTGTTACTGTTAGTAGAGCGTTTTCCAAAAAAAAATACCGGGGTAGCTACTTTCTCAAAATATGGACTTTTGAAGTTTTTGTGGCTCAGAATCGTTAGTACATTTGAACCTTATACGTAAAAAAGTGTCCCAAAATTTGTATGGGATTTTTGTCTTTCCACTACGTCACGTTCATACAAACACTATGCAAAATGGTGACGTAATGGAAAAAAAAAATTGGGACACTTTTTTTTACGTATAAGGTTCGAAAGTACTAACGTGAGCCAAAAAAACCTCACAAGTCCGTATTTTGAGAAAGTAGCTACCCCGGTATTTTTTTTGGAAAACGCTCAGTAGTACTTGACCGTAGCAGAAATTATGTAGTTTTGATCAAATAACTGCTGGTATCGTATCGTCCTCATACAAATTAGCTGTGAATGAGTCATTCTACTCTAATATTACTTCTATTGATCTAGAAAATCTTGAATCTATATACATACTTACGTTTGTATGAACTTTGCATACACTAATTCTCTTAGTTATTTTTTCTCTAGCGCCATAGCGGGTTTATACTAGATAAGCTATAGATAACAGGCTCGTACCGCATGATAGCAGATTACGAGATAAGTGTTTGAGTGTTTACATACATACACGGACGGCATTAACCTGTTTTGGGTCGGCCAAGGCTTGGGAGATAAAGCGTCCTTGGGTTACACTTGACATAAAAAGCATAGGTAATATTTGCTTAACATGTTTGCGAATTATTGGTGACTAAACGCATACAGGTAGGGACATAATTAGCCCACGTACGCAACGTACTACACTGTTAAAAATTCTCCTGGAATTTTACATAAATTTATGGCAACTTTCGTTGCCATAACTTTTTTGTGTTTTTACATAATTATGTAATTTTACAGGGCTATGTAATTTTACATAATCAACGATTTATCAAATATGTAAAATTACATAAAGCAAATTTTACATATTTCTCAGATATGTAAAATTACATGTTATGTCATTTTACATATCTGACACATGTCAGATTATGTAAAATAATATTTTCTGTAATTTTACATACCTTTTCGTGTAATTCTACGATAGATGTTAATTATTTTTAAATTTTTTTTTGTATTATCTCTGAAGTACTATGTGTTTTTTACAGATATTTTTTTGTATTTTCACATATATTCAGTAATATTACTGAAATACTATGTGTTTATTTACTGATATGTTTTGTATTTTCACATATATTCAGTAATATTGGTCCATTAAGGTCCTGTACGGTTCACTGAGTGTGCGCATATAACTCCTACTTTTTGAAGCCTGACTAACTCGCAACCCTACTGGGCATAGCGATTATCTGACCGGGTGGTCGGCCGTGGCGTTCCCTGGGGTCGAACCAGGTCGCTAGCCAGACCTACCCGAGTGAATCGGACTGGGTGGGTGCCGGGGGCGCCTGGGGTCGAACCAGGGCGCTTGTCCCGGTCCACCTCAATTGGTCGGACTAGACCAGGTCCACCTTGACTTTTCGTCGATTGCTCTAAGTGAGCAGCGGATCAGCGGAAACTCAACAAATCGATACTCCTTACATAGGGTCATTAAATCAGGAAAAATCTTAACATCGCGATCTACAATTACAAGCTGCTCGGTACAGCGCCATCTCTTGAGTATTTTGTAAACTCGTTATTGCACTAACATAGTCGTTTTATACATGTTTAACGATTAGGTTACATTCCATATATTTTTAGTAGTTGGCTACCATATGTACTGAAACTTTACAGGCTTCAGAAAGATAGTTTTACAGAGACTACTAATGCCATCTATGTGCATACGGGTGAACTAAACATTTGGTTTAACTGGTAATTCACTAATCTGAATTTACAAATACGTTATGGTTTTCTAAAAATCTAAGCAACATAAAACACGAGGTTTCGTACTTTCAAAACAACGAGAAAGGTGAAATTTGCTTACTTCTAACATAACTACTAGCGCCATCTAGTTGACCTAATTTTTACGATTATTACTGATTATTTATGTAAAATCGCAGAATATACTTGAAAATTACACGATTTTTTGAAACATAAATAAAAACTGTAAATTTACATAATATTAAACGTAATCTTACTGATATTTTAATGAATATTACAAAAGACTTAAGTAAACTTACATAAAAAATATGTTTTTTCACAAGATATGTAAAATCAAGAGTTTTGTCTGTAATATTACCGTTTGAAGCATTATAAATACATATTGATATGTATTTGTCTCAGACGCTACATGTAATTTTACAGATTTTATGTAATCGTCCAAGTTTTTAGTGATTTTTACATACCTTTTATTTAAAAACACACGCTATTATTAAAAATTACACTATATATTGAAAAATAAAAAAAAAACAGTATAATTACGTAATATTGTATGTGATCTAACTGATACTTTTGTGAAAATTACAAAAGCCTCAAGTAAATTTACATAAAAATGCGTTTTTCAGAAAGTTATGTAAATTAACGAGATTTGTTATGTATATTTACCGTTTCAATCGTTATAAATACATGTCTTAATGTACTTTTCCCAGACATTCCATGTAATTATACAGAATTGATGTAAATATACATTTTTTTTACGATTATTACTCATTTTTTATGTAAAATCGCAGAATATACTTGAAAAATACATGATTTCTTGAAACATAAATAAAAACTGTAAATTTACATAATATTGTACGTAATTTTACTGATATTGTTATGAATATTACAAAAGACTTAAGTAAACTTAAATAAAAATTTGTTTTTTTACAAGATATGTAAAATTAAGAATTTTGTCTGTAATATTACAGTTTGAAGCCTTATAAATACATATTGAAATGTATTTGTCCCAGACGCTATATGTAATTTTACAGATTTTATGTAATCGTACACATTTTATTGATTATTACATATTTTTTATGTAATAAGACATAAAAATCAGTGAATCTACAGAAGATATTTAAAATTACCAAAAATTATGGAAAATTACCAAAAATTAAGGAAAATTACCAAAATTTTCGTACTTTTCCCAGTTTTTAGGGAATTTCACAGGTTTCTGTAAATTTTTTTTATGTAAAATTCCGGAAATTTTTAACAGTGTATGCTAAGTGTCAGTGGCGTGGCGTCAAATATATTCTTAGGTTTACTAATGTTTCGGCAAAAATTATTTCGCAAATTTTTAGTTCCCAAACCTTTTATCCCATATTTTTATTTGGTCAAAATGTTATTTCCCAACTCAACGTTTCGCACTGATATCATTTACCAATATATGATTTGATAAATTATTGTTACGCAAATTATTACCTGGTTTTTTTTTAAGACGTCATTTCTCATTTCGTCAAATGTATTGATTGGCATATCGTAATTTAGTAAAATATTGAATGGCAAATAAAATCTGCGTTACGCATACCAACAGGGTGCGGGGACGGACCCTGATGGTTATGTGGGACTCCCTTGAACCTAACCTACAGTACTGTTCTGGGAGCGGTTCGTTTTAGTTGGGGGACGCAGTTCTAACCTAACTTACTTTTTGATAGCCATTCGGTTTGGTAGGGGGACGCAGTTCTAACCTAACCTAACCTACTTTTTGATAGCAGTTCGTTTTGGTAGGGGGACGAAGTTCAAACCTAACCTAACGTACTTTTTGATAGCAGTTCGTTTTTGTTGGGGGACGCAGTTCGAACCCTAACCTAACCTAACCTAACCTAATTGAACTTATGGTTTGAGTTTTTTTTAATGCGGGGGGCTTCGCCCCCCGAGCCCCCCTTGTGGGGGGCTTCGCCCCCCCGTCCCCCCTTTTTCTTCTGTGCACTTATAATTTACTAACCTAACCTACTTTTTGATAGCAGTTCGTTTTTGTTGGGGGACGCAGTTCAAACCTAACCTACTTTTTGATAGCCATTCGTTTTGGTAGGGGGACGCAGTGCTAACCTTCATAATTGTTTGTCACATAAAAGTGTGTTGAAGTGAAACTTTTCAATGTAAAACTTGGTTAAATGTTATTTGACGATATGTTATTTGCTTAAGCAAATCATTTGCTATACAATTATTTACCACATAAAACATTGATGTAATAAAACTTTGCAATATAAAAATGTGGCGAAATAAAAAAAATGCGAAGTAAAGTTATGCCAAGAATTGATTTGCCAAATAAAACTTCGGCGAAAAGTTGGTTGCCAAGTGAAATTTGACGAAACATATTTCGTCGAAACGGCAGTACACCATATTCTTAGTATAGCCGGAGCAGATTTGGATTAAGTTTTCTTCGGAAGATTATCGAGGGATTATCAATGACTGAGCGAGTTTTAATTTTATTGTATATTTCGTATTATTGAGCGATTTTTTTTTGAGAGTAATGTTAGAAAGCGCTCACTCATGGAAAGAATATAGGTATTATTATATTGTACCTTCGTTGAGGCGCTCAGCCAGCACCTTAATATGGATACAATTTATCGAATAAGATTATCGTCAATACAATTAATCGATAGTCATATAAAAGTAGAGTCAATCCATAAATATATCGATATATTTCTGTGAGATAATCTAATCGTAGTCGTAATACCATACAATATTCGATACGTTGTTCTCAATAGAAACAATCTGCACTCAGCACAGTAGCGTACAATATCGATCGATAAGTCTTATCGAACTACCGCGCAAGTAAATGAGCACGTCCGTTCTATACAAACACCTGACGTAGCTGTTTATTTACTTACCTAAGTACAATAACTAAGACTAAAGTGTATATTACAAAATATCAAAAAAAATGGCATGGTGCCGAAAATGCCGGCAGCGTTTCCTCGCTGTATAGCGATGCCTATTCGCTGTGGGAGGAAGCTGCCAGCCCTTCGGTCACCAGTGCAGTCGACCAGCCTTTTTTTAAGTCTAATTTAATTTATAGTTCATTTTAGTTTACTAGTAGCTTATAGATTAGATTGTCAAATGCAATGGAATTACAATATACATAGTCTCTTTTCTAAGTTTTTCTTCGACTTAGCAAAATTAATCTGTAAGTTTTATCAAAAATTGTATTTTTCATATGAGCTTTTTGCTACCGACTTTACCTTTTTAGGGTTCCGTAGCCAAAATGGCAAAACGGAACGTATGTCACAGGCATTTTACTCAAAAGCCACATGATGAAGGAGTGTGATCCATACTGGAGCATTCTTACGCATTTTTAAATCTTTGCTTGTAGTGCGTTCGTTCACGGCGCGGGCGCACACATACAAGCGCGCGATGTACCTTTTGTACGAAGAAAAATGACTGTACTATGCTATGTCTGCGCCGTGTTGAAGATATTCAACATATCTGCTTCATTGTCTTTTTGACTCTAAATAATATAAAAATATTCAGAATGTATAAACTTTAACAATTCGCCATATTTTATTACTACGTTAGAAATTAAGGAGGACACATCTTTAGAAAGTCAGTGTTATAACTCCTGTTAATCAAAATCTTTTTATGGACAACAGAAACAATGGAGTATAAGTTGTTACACTTAAATTCGATTAAGAAGTCTAATCTCCACGGCTATTTATATACAAATTAGCCCCTGTCAACAGTAACAGCAATTATGTCAGCGAATGAGTTATACGCGGTAAGGTCATGCGTAGCGCCGTAAAAGGGCGCCCGCGCAACAGATCTATATCGGTGCGCGCTGCGCGCCGCCCAGCTTCCTAGCTCATACACGGACATTGACTCATTTAACATGTCCCTGTGCCCCCAATGTGGGGTCATGAAGGTTTTTTCAGGAGTCTGTGCTTCCACTATGGGGTCGCTTCTCCATACTGATTGCACAGTTGGGACTTGTGACATTGTTCGATAGTTTTGTATGGGGACAGTGAACAGTCTCCTTTTTTACCATTATTGATACAACGACCAAATATATAAGTGGAAAAAACCAGACAAGGGCGAGTCTGACTCGCCCACCGAGCGTTCCGTACAAATTTGTCGGTACATAGGTACATTAAAGTGTACTGTTAGCTATACATTTTGATTCCCTTAGTAAAGTCTATTTTTTAATGATTTCATTAAAACTGTCCAGTTTTCAGGGTTTTCCCTATACTTGTAGTATGAGACGGTATTACTTTCCAAATTTCGTAGTTCTAGGTCAACGGAAAGTACCCTATGAATTTTGGTTTCCTGCCGGCCGTAGGTATCTTTTTTTACGTTAACTTAGAAGTTTGATTTTTTCACAGCTTCAAGAGACCGTAGACCTGAATATATGGTTTTAATTTCAACTTGATACCTCCTCGCGTTCCCGAGATAAAGGGTTTTGACAGACGGAGAGACAGACAGACGGACAGCAATCTTATAAGGGTTCCCGTGTTTCCTTTTGAGGTACAGAACCCTAAAAACGTCCGTCAGTAGATGCCAGTTGCTGGCAGATAGATAGTGTCAAATGATAATTATATATTTTAGTCGCCCAAATTAACCGTAGGTCGGCCCCCTCAAGATGGTCTGAAGACCAAGGACGGTCTGAGTACGTCTAGCATAACTGGCCTTGACTTCGTTTCTCGCGCGACAGAGCAACACCCGTCACTGTAACACTATCTTCTTGTTAGTCGTGCACTCTTGGCAGAGTGGTCGTGGTCATGTCTTGGTCGAGTCTTGCGCCATCGCTTCTCTTGTGATGCGGCGCCATGTATCTCTATGTTTGGCGGAGTGAGAGTTAACATTTTGCTGGAATGTGTCACAGATTTGATGAGGTCTGTCCACTGTGTTGGAGACCGCCCCCGAAATCTATTGCCCTCGATTTTCCCTTGCACCACCAAACGTTCCATGGAGTCTTCGTTACGGGTGATGTGCCCGAAGAATTTGAGGATTCATATTTGCACAGACGACGATAATCTCTCTTTAATGTCAGAGTTCTTTCAGGATCGAAGCGTTGGTTCACACTATATTGAGTGGAAAGAGTTAGGTAGCATTTGTCGCGCGACGAAAAGTCGCGTGTCACAGTTGTGCTAGAGGTACTGGTTAGGGTCGCCGGAAGATGGAGGCGTGAGACCGTTCGTTATGGAAGTCTTTGGGGAGAGACCTATGTTCAGCAGTGGACGTATCAAGGCTGAAATGATGATGATGATGAAATTAGCCGACGTTTTCGGGTTTCGCAGCCGCGGTGGAAGCCATTTGTCAAATGCAGCGCGACATTAGTGGTCAAAAGGTTATAAATAAGCCTGCCATGTTACACAAACGTGATTGATGGCCGTCATACACGAACGGTGCGTTTTGCAACTTCACTGATGGCGATGTCGCATAAAAAGACATAAGCACAGTTATAGGGAACGTGCGCAACGAAGGTGCTGCCAACTGGTGCCGCCAATCCGAATCTTATACTGTATCATCTGGGGTCACATCATAAAAACTTAGCTTAGAACCACTACCTACAAGACGAACTACTGTATCACATGTTCACTAGGTACCAGTGGCGTGGCGTCGTAGAAATCCTTGGGCAAGCCGGAGCAGCTTTGGCTTCAATTTTCTTTAAGAGCACTAGAATTAAGTGCTGAGCTGCCTAATATTAGGCAAGCCGATGGGAATCGAGTTCTATGGACGCTACGCCACTGCTAGGTACACTCCCTACTTCGGTTCGAGTGTCCTTGCACTGCACGCCGATGAATAACTCCCGTGGTGCCGAGGTTTTGCCGAGGCATGCTTACCGCCCCGAAGACCGATGGTTGCAACAGCTCAAAGAGCTAGTATTTGTTCAAGCACAAAAAAGAACTGGGGTCACATTTACGAGAACCGCCGTTAATATCGCGTTCGCGATGATGGATGATTCACATTACAGTGGCCACGACTTACTATACTTGACATTGACATTTACAACCAGTATGAAATTTTTTCATGTCTGATAAGTTTTCTTTAGCGCCCGCATAGTGTCTTTTTTGTCGATTTAGTTCTTCCACTTATACAGGAACTATAAGTGGCATACGTTCTGTATAATATTACGTCTAAATAGAAGCTTTCAGACGTCGAGTTGCGGAAATCTAGACCGCGATAACCAATAACCTTAGGTCTGACAATTTAATCTGGTTTTTCTAGCATAGCTTAACACTGTTAGGCTGGAGCTATGTCTGAAGTTTTATTTCACCGATCGAGCGAAACTAGTGAGGTCATGAGGCGAATGGCGACACGCCGTTTGTATATTTATTTAATTTTGTTTAACGATAACTCAAGTATGTACTGTTCATCCGATTTTAATAAAACTGGTTGAAAAGTAGTTGATTTAAGTTTCAGCGTAAAATACAAGTAACAGTTGATGAATGCAATTTCGAGAAAACAAGCGTCAGGAAAATGCAAACAACATGCCGGCAGTCTTCTCATACGAGGTCCGTTAGTTAGATCCAGTGAGCTAAACATTGCTTAATAGATTGTGATTTATTTAATTATGCAACCAGATAAATGCACCGAATTCTATCCCAGCCCACGACCATTCCACTTAATTAATATTTAAATGATGGCGGTTAATAGTAGCAGCAAGCGGTGGTAAGACGTCAAAAATACACGCCCTAACCTTATACTATCTAACCATTTACATCTTCGCCAGGAAAAAGGCATTAATCGCCGCTTCTGAATAAAAACGAAATTTGTTTGCATACTATACAAGTAAACTGTTATTTTGTCTTTATGGTAAGCGGCAAAGAGGTACTATTTGATTGGGATCGTCACATGTAATAGTGTTTTTAACACCAAGATAAATACGGAACGCAGTCCCAAATAGGTACGACGGACGTGGGTGTACCAAACTGCATTCATGCATAATGGCGGAACTATATAAATGCAAATCGTTTAAAGTGTGTCGTAATACTTACAGTGAGTTTAGACAAGGCTAACTTAGTGCATAAACATAGATTGAATAGTTTGATGACGGGTCTACTTCCATGTTGGAAAACGTGTAAGCAAATCATGTATAATGGGAGAATTAGAGTCGATATAGACGAACTGCAACTCGGCGGCAACTTGCATGCTTGCTGTGCATGTCAGCTGTGATATTCTATAGGCTGCACGCTGCCGACTGCACAGTTTCTATACAAGTTGCAGCTGTATGCAGTGCGTCTGTATCGGGTCTTAGAGACAGCGCGATTCGACACTTAATCAAACTTGGGATTTTATTAAGATACGAGTATTGAACAACCGAGGTGATTGTGTCGCGCTATGAACACAACTCATCGCTATTCGTAACGGCTATTGACAGAATGAGAATTGCCAGGATGGTCACCAACCTCCAGTTGCAGCATCGAAAGAAAATAATACGGGGCTGTGGGGCGGAAAAATACCAAACTAACAAAGGTCGGCAACGTGTCTAGGAGCATTCCATGAAAATATTCCGTAAGGGACACCACCGTTTTAATACTTCCGAGTAATAAATTCAGGAAGCTAATCATCAGCATTGTAATATAATAACTCGGGTTTAAGATTGGTAGTGTTTCTTAGCAGCTAATACGTTTTATTAGGGTAGCTGCCATAGCGTTTCGTAAGGGACAAAAAGTTGATGTTTTCATGGAATGCTCCTCTATATGTTCCAGAGTCCAGTGGTGCGAATCGCATGTACTTAGTCCTCAAGGATAATAAGATAAGGTGCACAAGTATCTTTAACTAGGCAAAGTTGTTAAATTTCGTTCTATGGACACCCTAGTTCCTAGGCTGGAGAGACGAACGGTGATTGTTTCCTATCTACACATAAACAATATGAGCGAAGATCTCAAGAGATCTTCGCTAATTCGTCACCTTCGGACAAGGACGTCTGATCTTGAAGTAGTTGTAATGTGATATTTGTACGTTGATCGATGACGCGATCAATAGCTTATAGTCAACCATGAAACGCGTAACACATATCCTTGCTGCCATATTAGCATAACGCACTTAATTAGAAAACGGAAGGTTAAAAAACCTACGACATTAGCAAACTCACAAGATATTATAAATACATATACTGAAATTGCTATACCTACATGTGCTTACAATATTAAAACGAATTTCCTCATCTCTTAATGGATCTCATCATGAGAATTGGATTTAGAAAAACATGGGACCAATCTGAAAATTTATAATTTATAATAATAAAAATAAAATAATTTATTTCTGCAAGTAGGCCCTCAAGGGCTCTTTTACATGTTTCAAAACTCTTTCAATTAGGCACGAACCATAAATCGCGTTTTGTACGCGCCTCGGCCGCCGGCGGACTCCGAAACGATCCGAAAGGTCCGCAAGATTTAAATGTCTCCGTGAGATGTAAATAACCACAATTAGTATGGGATTTTTGCATTGCTGATGAAATGCATGCATGAAAATTGAGGAAAAGCCTTATTACAACCGCGTCCGGCGCGCGGCCGGAGCGACGCGGATCCGCCGCGTCCTGGGCGCCGCGTACGAAACGCGATTTAGGTATGGTTCGTGCTCGTGCCTCAAGTCATTTTCTAAGTTGATTGGTAACCAACGGAGTTCAGAGGTAACAAACATTAAAAAAAAGCAACCAACTCGAAAACCCTGTTTTTGTGAAGACGCTTAACAAATATAACGGCAACTACTTATGTAGTGAATGTTTTGTCCAAGTAACGTATGTTGGTTATATGATAATTTACAATCAAAACATTTTCCGTGTTCAAGCACCTATTGTTTTATACTTTAATCATTATTTACCTCAGCGACTGCATAATACAAGATTATCTCATCTAACAAGCCGTTATATACATATACATAATTCTATATTCCGTCGATCCATAATTCCATACATTATCATACATAATGTCATCTACGATCAGTTTGCCTTTAAAGGACAGATTTTAATAACTACATTACGTTTCCAGGATATTAATCTTGTTGTTTGTATGACTAGAAATAAACGATACAAGTTTCCATAAAAAATGTCCGTTGGCATATTAAAAATTATGTTCAATGATCAATCAGTATGTTAAATACATTAAGGTGTGTTATGTTAGCGATTTTTGATGGTCAATTGGATCTTTATGTAAGAGGGTTGTGACTGTGGTGCATAGCAAGATACGCGATGCCAAGCCATTTTTAAACGATTTTACGAGTTCTAGTTATACTTTTCTTTTTTCAAACTTATGTTCATAACATCAACTATGTTAAGGGGGAGGAGCACTGCTTATCCTATCCTATAGCACAGGCTTTATCCTATTTAAGGAGTAGAGTTCTAGATCTAAGAAAAAATTGTAAAATATGTTTTTGGAATAAATATATATTATCATTATTATTATTTTATTTACTCTACTCTTTACCTGAATTTGTTTGATTATTGGTGTTAAATCTTACTACAGTTTTTTCAACTACTTCTACTAAATGGAATCTTATGGAACTTAGCATTATCTTCGCCCGTCGATTCAATTGGCGTAAGGGGTGATTTGCTTATGCCTTATGTCAATTGAGCTTACGGTCGATGATTATACTTCGAAGTAACAATACAACATTATGATTTTTCACAATTTTGGTAACGAGAACCTGATAATGTGGCCAGTGGATCAGGCTAAGGATTTAAAATAAAACCGTTTAACTTAAATGTTAATTTTTTATTCTTCACTTGTATAAAACAATAGTATAGAGAGGAATTTTATTAGCAAGTTGATTTTTTATTACCCGACTGCGGCGAAGCCCAAAGGAGGGTTATGTGTTTGACCTGTATGTATGTATGTATGTCCGTTCCTGTGTCCGCTCGTAACTACTCAACGGCACATCCGATTTTGATAAATGATACATCATTAGATTCGTCTTGATGGTGCGAGTGTCACTGGATATGAAGTTCGTTAAAATAAACAAAATGGCGGATTTTATGCGGTTTCAAAGTGCACCGCGGTCGGGTTTTTTTTAGTAAAAATGTGGTTATTTTATTGGACATTTGCAATTTCAATATTACAAATGCGTTGTCAACCCTGAGGACTAAGATATAATGCCTCTATCAACTTAGAAATAAGATATTATATTTTGTATTTTCCAGACAACTCGAAATCGGAACAAAACTATTATTATGAGTTAAATATCTAGAAATAGATTAATATAATAGTTCCATCGCATCGTTCCATTACAAAATTTCATAAGGAACTAAACTAAATGTTTTTACAAAATTGCATAAGGAACTAAACTTACGAAAATCAAACATAAGTAGGTACACGAAAAGTTTTTTAAAGAGAGAGAAGCTCATAATCGCAAACAGTGTGAACAAGACCTTAAGGCCCCACGCAAGGCCAAGGCTGCCTTAACCAAACACGTTAACTAATTTATGTCTATAAGCGATCATTTGACTCGATTTCCTCCATTCCTCCTTGTCATGTATTCATCGACGTTTTATCTCGCATCTGGGATGGCTACAAAACTTTAGATCAATGGATTCCATAGATAAAATCGGCCTTTATTGTCTATTCCCCCCTTTCTAATTTTGCACAACTTTATTTGTCCTACTGTACTGTTTGTCAAAATGATTGCTTCGCCTAATTTTCTTCCAACTGAAACGAAAAAATTTCGAAAAAGTCTTTTATGTAATTCACTTTGTTTGGGTTAGGTTGGCATTGTTTTTTATAATTATTCTGAAAAGTCAATGGTATCTGTAAATAAACTATTACCTAAGCAAAAATAGTATTTTGACGAACATTCGGGGAAAAGAAGGGGCACTATTTTCGAGATGTGCTTGAACACATTTGTCAAAATAGAGGATGAGCGCTTCTATGGATTACATTTCTGATATCATTGTTTGAAACCTTACAGATGTACGATAGTCGCGTGAAGTCAAGATCAAACAATCCTCTTTTTCTGATCAAAGGTCATCAAACACCAACTACCATATTTTACTTTGAATCCCGCGTTCTTTAGGTTATTTAGAGGCGGGGTGCTAGACAGGAAACCTCCCAGAGTGTCTGGATTCTTCTCATTCCTCTTGATCCGGTTGATCCGCAGGAAAGGGAAGCGTCTTGGCCGGTGCACCCCGGGAGCAACGGCAAGTGATTTCTTAGGGGCCCCTAATTGATCACTTGCCGATGCTGCGAATGAGCCTGTCAGGGGGGGTTGGGGGGTCCCGCACCGGGTTTCCTCTGTTAGAGGACTCTCCAGGTGCGGCACGCGAGGGCGGAGCGTCGGGCACGGGCAGCATCCCTCCGACGTCTCCTTTTGGGGGGCACTGCGGGCAGGCACCAGACGGGTGACCTGTGCCGCTGCGTGGTGGCGGTGGACTAGTCCTCTGCGTCCCGAGAACTCAGCCTTGCAGGCTGCCGCTACCTCATGTGCTGGGTGCGGGAGGCGGAGGACTGGCCCACCGCGGTCCGTAAGGACAGGCGGGAGTGTCTGCGGGGTAGGGGCGTTTGTCCTCCCGTGGACGGCTGCGGGGCAGGGGCGTTTGTCCTCCCGTGGCGGCGAGGGAGGGACCGGGACACCGTGTGTCTGGTGCCGGTCCCTGCTTCCCCGGGGGACGGCCATTTGGTCGGGGGGGAGCTGGTGAGGGAAGGCACACTGGCCATGCTACAGTGTGCCTTTTTCGGAGAGGGTTCGCCCTAGGGCGGAGGTGCTGGTGATGTCGTGGTGGCTTGATAGCGATCCCACGGCATCACCGTGAAGGCACAGGTTGGTAGCATCCCTGGGTTTTAGTGGGTAGGCCAATCCCTTCAGGAGCGGAGAGCCCCACATAACCAATACGTAACATCTTGGCTCTCACCCCCGATGGCCTTAGGTTACGTAGTGGTATGCAGTTTTATGCATTTCCCGGGGTCAAAAAAAAAAAAAAAAAAAGGTTATTTAGAGGCGCATTTAAAAAGGATTTTCTAAATTCCACCTAGAAGAAGAAAGATTGAATGAAAAAACTCAGTAATTCAATCGGGTCGGTATCTAAGTTGGTCTTAATATGTATAGGTGCTAATAAAAAGTTCAATGCATACCATGGATAAGATCGGCTAGTGGACGTCTATTTCAGATGTTTTCATCCGGTCTCTATTTAGCTGTTTACGACGCGAGAATGGCTGAGAGACATCTTTAGATGTCGGTGCGGATTTATGTGATGTTTCGTAGTTGACTGTACCTAATTGTGGCTGATCAAGCCAAAATGGACGCAATTTACAGGTCCTAGGGACTATTGGACTGAGTGCTTACCGGTACGATAGTTGAATTATTTTTAGATTTTAATTGATTTAATAGACATAAATTAAATCAATTAAAATCTAAAAATAATTCAACTTTGAATTGAAATTTGTTTGAAGTTTTCAATCCTCTCCTCGCGCATCGCGCAACCTGATACAAATTTCAATTCAATCCTCGTCTCGTCTCGTCTCGCCCTGCCGGTGGAAAACCACTTTCACAGTATAATAGCAGTAATTTTTCTTTCTACAAAAGGTACATCGCGCGCTTGTATGTGTGCGCGTCGTGAACGAACGCACCACAAGCAAAGATTTGAGAATGCGTAAGAATGCTCCAGTATGGATCGCACTCACACAGACGCGCGATCGCGCGCTCCCAAACGGCCGGAGTTGGACTCGTTTAAATCTGACTTATTCCCTTACTTACAAGTACTAGAGAATCTGAACTGACCTGCAATTGACTTCAGGATTGCTTGATGGCAAGTGGCAAGGCCAAAGATGTAGTTCACCGGTTCAGTCTATTTGTCTTGAAGAGTCCTTAGTTATATTCGTCAGGAAATACAGACGCTGGGAGCTTACTATTTCCCTATCAAGTGTTTTGCTTCTTAATTTGCCGCTTTTAAATAGTATTTTAGTAAAAAACTTTGAAAAACATGATATCTGAAGAAGAAGAATCATTTTTTTAATAAAATTATATTGAACCGAAAAAACTCTATTTGCCATAGATAAAATAACTGGCCAAGAGCATGTCGGACCATGCTCAGTGTAGGGTTCCATAGCCGTAACTAGAAGGTAAAAAATACGATGTAAAAAAGTATAACAACAAAAGAGCGTATCTTCATATCAATTACGTCCTTTTGTTGAGAAGCGCAGTTTATCGGCAATAACTCAAAAACGGTTCATTCGATCTTGTTGAAAATAATTTTCGTTGAAAGTATTAATTAAGCGTTACCTTCGTGATTTTTTTCATATTTTTCGGACGCACGGTTTAGAAAATAGAGGGGGGGGGGGGCGACACAATTTACACAACTTTCGGAGCGATTATTTCCAAATACATTCACTTAATCAAAAACATTACTTAGGAACCTTATAGTGTTTTTTAAAGAGCTGTCGAACTATGTACCACACGTTGATATTTGCTGAAAAAAAAATTTTTTACTGTCTTTAACATGTATGGAGTGCCCCCCCTAAAAATATTTATTTTAATTATTTATATACCAAACTAAGTAGCGGCTCATAAAAGACACCTATATTCCAAATTTCATCAATATCCATTATGTAGTTTTTGAGTAAAATGCCTGTGACATACGGACAGACAGACGGACGGACATGACGAAACTATAAGGGTTCCGTTTTTGCCATTTTGGCTACGGAACCCTAAAAATCTACTTTAGAGAAACAGTGACGCACATTTCTATGAATTATCATTGTTATCAACGAGTTAAATACCCACAATTCCCACAAAGGGCTACGTTAAGTGGCTAAGTACCGGATATCCGCCGATAACTTGGTACTCCGTTCACGGTACTGAACTTAGAGCAAGACTACAACAACAGCAGTCAGTGTCTTAATTGACCGAGTGAGCGAAGCGAACGAAGGTCTCCGTTTCAACTTGAGCGAAAATGCTTTCGTATGTCCGGCGGATGTCTGTCTGTCTGTTCTCCTCTACAGGTCGCATTTCTTAACTGATCCTTGTGGAATTCTGTGAGCAGGTTCGGTAATTACGAGTGTATAGGTACTTATAATAGTATTAGTTCCAGAAATTTCTGAAAAAACACATGTGCTCGAAGTATATTCCGTTCCCGGAAATATTCCTCGTATGGCAAATTATAAAAAAATATCAGTTAATAGTTAAAACGGTATACTAAATACTTAACTCCCACGAATATTCCCTATAATATCCTGAACGTTCGCCGGAGTTCTCACCATCAGGATTCAAAAGAACGATTGTTAAATTGTCTACTATACTTCAAAATAATATAAATCAATTTTACCGAATTCACTTCTGATTGCTCAACAATATCATAAATCAGGCGGCCGTTTTCTTCCAAAGGCAAAGGTAATAAAGCTGTCATTTAAAGACAAATCGGAACCAGTAAGTCAAAACCCGTGACAGCATTACGCCCGTCGTAACCGACAATTAAACTGTAATCCGTAATCTTAGCCAAGGAGCTGAGTGGGCGCATTATGCGGAACCAAAAGAGCTTATAATGCTGCGTTTCCATCTGAGCTGTGCGAGCCCAACGACCTGGTTCGACTCCAGGCGTTCAGGCTCCCACCTAGCCCGATCCTATCGAGGTGGACCGGGACTAAGTGACCTGGTTCGACCCCAGGCACCCCCGGCATTCACCCAGTCCGACTAAACTCAGGGTGGTCCGGCTAGCGACCTGGTTCGACCCCAGGGAACGCCACGGCCGACCACCCGGTCCGACAATCGCTACGCCCATACGGTTGCGAGTTTGTCAGTTCATAAAAAAGAAAAATGAGCTGTGCGAGGTAGCGAAGGGGTCGTGCCGGGCAAGCGAGGCTACTCGTAGGCACGTTGATTGGTGGATTTTTTTGATGGCACACCGCTCTAGACATGCGCAAAATAAAATAAAATAAAAATAAAATAAAATAATTTATTTCTGTAAGTAGGCCCTCAAGGGCTCTCGTACATGTCTCATCTCTAATTCTTTTCTTTTGGCGCTTCGGGTAATTGACCTTCTGGTGAGAAGAAGTGCCGGAAGAAACTCACCAGTTTCTCTTTTTAACCAAAAAGTATTACAACAATATGGCGTTAATATAAGATTTCATTAATACATTACATTAAACTTAAAACTACATTTATAGAGATGTAAAGGGTCTCTCTATGCGTCGAACAAGACAAATAAAATTATAGAAAATAAATTGATAGTAAAATTAATGGAGATGTAAAGAGTCTCCGTTGTCAAAATGTGTTACTAAAGTGAAAAGAGTGATATGAATCTTTAGCTCTCAAAGATACGCATCACTCTTTTAGCTCAGTAGCTCCGCGGTGTGTCAACGGCTCGCTGGCTCTTATAAGCTCAGTAACTCCGTGATGTGTCAACAGCTCACTAGCTCTTATATATAGCTCAGTAGCTCCAAATCCAAATATTTCCGAACGAAAGAGAGAGCAGTAATAGGTATACGGTGACAAGACAGAGACGAAAAATTAAAGTTGGTCGTGTCTTTTCTCGCAGCTCACGGCTCAGTAACGAGTGAGCTGAAAGATATACTGAGTTGTTTAAATCGGAACTGAGCTAGTGAGTCGGTGAGCTAGATCAAAAATAGCTCTTTTGAATCACTCACTCGCGAGCTACACATGTCTACATCGCTCCCCTACACAGTTCAGGTGGAAACGTAACCTAAATAGCCCTTCTTTAGAACCTGGCTTGACCTATGAGTCCTTCTGAGTCTTGCATAGGAATCCTTACCAAGTGGAGGCGTCACCATAAGCACTTATGACGTTTCCGCCTTGGAAAGCGAAGTAGGCGCAAGGACCCCCGCCCGCGCATATCAATTTTTATTGTCATGACTTATGCAAATCCATAGCAATGACAAGGTTCTACATAAGATGTAATTAACATATCACTTGGAACCTTTTCATAGTGAATTGTGGCTATATTCGAGGCGATTTCATTGATATCTTTAATATGTACCTATATTTGCAATGGTTGTAAGTTACTTTAATTAGCTCGTGGCATAGGACCTTGTAATAATGACTGAGGTTTCGGATCAGAGGTTTCATTGAGGTCTTTAGTATATTTGTATGTGGGTGTAGGAATTTGTGTACTTACTGCATTTTTTTGACGCATTTATCTATAGATGTTTTTTGGCATGTACCTCATTAGGATATTCTACCTAATTGGATTGTCTTGATTGCTTGCGATAACTTATACAAATACTTGTGAACATTAAATTGATTGTGTATTGTTTCCTGAATAGTGATTTATGAAGTTGATGATAATGGCAGATCTCAAGTAGATATTTTACATATGTCAGACTCAAGAAGTGTAAAGAACTAAGTAGATAGATTTACTACTTAACTTAGTTTAGTTTTTTAAACTATTACTGAAAGGTAAATTAATTAGCGGGTTTAGTACATTACACAACTAGCGCGGTAAAACAAATAAAGGCCGAGATCGCAGATGTTTGCGTCCCGAGCTGCAAGCGAGGGACGTAAATATGCGATCGATGGCTTTCTTTGTTACCTCCCGTGTTGTGTACATAATTTTATGTCTACACTTGGCTAGAAAGCGGCTTTTTCCGTACGCGTAGCGTGCGGTAAAAAAGCCACGTTATGGCCGGGTGTGGCATAAAAGAATTTATTCCTCATTTTCTTTTGAGAATCGTGATTTTTCCAACTCTTTGTCCCATAAGTTATAAAGTAAAGATTGGCATATTTCGTTATTTTTTTCTAGGGCACCATTGCTCCGTGAAACAAGCACAAGCGTGGAAACAAATTGGCTTTAGTATGAGGAATCATTCTCCTTCATCCATTTATTTCGCCCTCATAACTAGAAAATTATACAATGTATTCGTTTTTATACGACAATCGCTACAGCGTAAATTAATGAATATAAACTCGGACATTACAAATGATGTGCTAGGCAAATTAATGGACTCAATTTGTCTGATTTACGATAAAATTATTAGTCAGACAACATGTTTGATTTTGGTTAGGCTGAAATTTCAAGTCTCAGCAGACAGAGACAGAAGGATGGACGGAGGGACGCACGAACAAACAGCGGCTTGGTTTCGTTGGCATCCTTGGATAACGAACCCTGAGGCGAAGAACACACTGAAATCGCCGCGATTTACGCGCCAGTGTGCGCCACCCCGCGATTTTTCTATACAAATCGATAATTCTACATACAAAGTTGAAAATCGCTGAGTCGCGTGTCGCCGCGATTTTCGCTGCAGTGTGAGATCTGCCTAAAGGAAATAAGGAAAAGGAACTAAGTAGGAATTTCAGGAGGAATGTGCAGGCAGACTGCTTTATACACGTCACCATTATGCTAGTATTTATTATGGCTGTGGCAACACAAAAGGCAATACGGGAACAAAGGGCCATAATGCAACGGTTGAACAACGCAATCGATACCTAGTCATTCTAGAATCAATCTACTCAGGAAAGTAAGTCTTAACCTATTTTAAGATTGTCTGATATTTATGTTCCGAATCTAGGTGTTCCACCGCTGTGCAAAGGCCTTCCCTCTCTATTTGTCTTTTTATTTCCCTCTTTACTTCTAGCACCAGTGGCCGACTAAGTCAGTCAGAGGCCTGGGGTAGCGTAAGTACATATAAGAATTAAGAAGTTCTCTTATATTTTTTTATAAATATCTGCAGATAGTTGCGATTTGGATCGTCTTTTCTTTTAAGTATGGCCCTAGGCTAGGTGAATACACAATTTCACGTCTTTTCCTGGCCAGAAAATGAGCTTTTTACCCCGGCACCGAGCGGAAAATGCAACTTACGGTAAGAAGTGACGTAAATGATTTACTCAGTATTTTGCAGTAGGTATAGGTTTCATCGTTTTATAGATTAGTCTATGTTACATTATTAAATATCGCATACGAACTAGTACGCATAAGAACTAGTACCATTAAATAAGTACCTACCAAAAAAGGCTTCAACATCTATTTCTTAACTGTTTTAAATGCCACACATAAGCCAACAGAGTTAAGGAATTCAATAAAACGATCATAAAAATATCTACGAACCACATGTTGAACATAATCTATCGTATAATTCCGCCATCGAACTGAACGTCAATAAAGGCTCATTTACATGAGAGCCGCATGGTCAATTGGCCGTGACCGCTAATGTGATTACGCCTTTATACGAGAGGCAAACGGCGAAAATTGCTGAAACAAATGCAGCAAATTGAAGAGCGATGACGCATTGTTCACGCAATTTACAGCTAATATATCACCAATTGTTACTTCCGTAAGTGTTTAATAGGTGTCGAGTTAATCAAATTGCGCCAACAATAGTTTTCTCTATTCTTGATCCGGCATTTTTGTTCGTGTTTTGTTTCTGTCATATGTGAGTGACGGCGTTGTAGGTGTCTCTCTCTCTGTGGTCGCTCCCTCATGACTGAGGATCGTGGTCATCGGTGGATGTGGATAGTCTACACCTAGTTTTTATGATCTGCCTCCACCGGTGCCTGCCATGGCGTCTCTGACGACCGAGCAAAACTTGGGTGTAGGTGTGCAGATATTTTTTTGTAATTTTCTTACTTTTCTAATACACAAGGAAACTTCTTGAGCTACTCTTGATGGATGCAAGCGGCACAGGCCCAATCACGGTGCCATTCTATGGTGGACGCCTATGTTCAGCAGTGGAAATTATCCGACTGATGATAATGAAGTTGATTAATACACAGCCGAGTAACGTATACTTTTGTGCTATATACAATGAAATGAAATTTGTATGAACGGAACCCTCACTTTGAAACGGTGTTAGACAAAATTTAGCAAAGTTTTTATTTGAATTGCGACCTTGGTAACCTGATAAGATGACTAATGGTCCTAAAAACGCTGCCTAATCTAACCGCCATTCTTTAACGGATATTGTCCAATTGAATTATTATTACGAAACTTGAATTTATTAGTGGCTTGGATTAAGCAATAAAATAATATATGTTTTCTCAAGATGGTAATAAACATAGAGTGACTAAAGTTAGGTCATTGATTTACCAAAATGTATTGATATTGATTTACCAAAAAAATATCTTTTGATTTTTATTTTTCATACTGCTTGTTATTATGTAGCTGAATATACAAGAAAATGACCCGAATTCATTGTCCGTGAGTGTATGTCGACAAACGAATTGAATTGAATATAATTACAAATTAAAATTCAACTATACTTACCTCTAGTTTTATTAATCAATGAGGGTTTCTAGAAAAGTAGTTCCACTTCTGGAAATATTCATTTCTGGATCTTCAAATCTTGACCCAAAATCAGGAGTGTTTTGTTAGAGGGTCACTCTCATTTTTGTGCACACAGACACTATCGTGGATGTCACTACCGTGGGCATTACTACTCATTCCAATTTATTAAAAAAAATCTATCATGAATTCACTCATGCATATGATAATAAGAATTCATGATATTATAACGGTTAGGTCGAACGTTCAGAAAAAGCAATTAAAGCCACGGTAGTGGCATCCACGGTAATGACCGTGTGCACAAAAATGAGAATGGCCCTAGAGAGAGAGACGCTTCTGGATTCTGTACTATATATTCTGTGCCAAAATCTTGTGGTGTGATTGATGGACTTTGACACCTGCTGCCAGTCTGTCAGTCTCACTATTTCTAGAAACCCTCATTAAGTTAACATCAAGCACTTAAATAAAACTATTCTCTTTAAATCGTGCTATGCTATAGCGAGCGACGGGGCTTTGTGAATTGTTCGGTTCGCCATTGTTTATACAAGACAAGCGGCATTTGTTTGTTATCGACAACTTTCATCCTTCCAATAGTCTACTCGTTAACACGGATTCCGATCACTTAGGCCCCATTTAGACGGAGCCAGAACTCGTATGCGATTTTCACTTAATTGCGGCGATTAATCGATCATCTGTACTCATCGTACCTGGGTAGCCCGCTATGTAATCCAACTCGCATACGAGTTCTCGACCTGTCTAAATGGGGCCTTAAACTATAAACTTGTACAGTCCAGTGTAAAAACATATGTCGAATAAATCGATTTTAATGGGCATTTCTACCTCTCTCTACAAATCTTTACTTTTTCATAATATTCTTAGACTTGTACTGTATACGTATTTTTTTTAACCCCCGACGCAAAAAAGGGTGTTGTAAGTTTGACGCCAATGTCCGTCTGTCTGTGGCACCGTATCTCTCAAATGGATGGTCCGATTTCCATGCGGTTTCTTTTACGTGAAAGCGAGTTTCCTTGCGGTGGTCCTTAGCTATTTTTGGTAAAAACCAATTATGGACATGCAATACTAAAGCATAAGGTTTTCCGACAGCAAACAAAATATTACAACTTAACTTATAAAGAGCCAATAGATAGGTAGGTACATACTACCTACCCAGTTAAGAAATTGTTAGCGTGGAGTTAAATTTTTCAATGCACTTTTCAATGCTTAGAATTAATTAAAAACCCCCGACTAAATAAAACTCTAAAAAGTAAAAGGTACAAAATAGAAATGCCCAAATATGGTACGAAGTTCTTATTGCCACTGCAGAGGTGTATTCGGATATATTTTTGAGCATTTGTACGAGACCCATATTTGCACCCTTATATTTACATTTTACTGTACCATGTCTCCGGCTAGGCTCGATTGTAATCAGTCGCAGCAACATTTTTATTGAAATTTATAGAAGTGTGCAATTATGTAATTTGTACGACTCAATAGCGTTCGACACGCAATACTTTCTAACTTCAACTTCACGTTGTTGCTCGCAGCAAGTTTGGTCAATTTACATCATTGAAGGCCGAATTTACCGCGGGATTAGACCCGGTGTACATGAACGTGATTGCACATCGTGTATGTAGGGCAATAGACGTACTTTAGACAATCTTACCACTCGTGGTCACGATGGGCCTTATGAGAAAGTTCAAAGGGACTCAAAGAACAATGGACTAAGCTAGGGGCTCCTTGTGAGAGATTGAATCAGAAATGAAGAGACCCGTAGAAGAACCAAAGTAAGAGCCAATGTGGGTCGACAATCACAAAACTTATGCGCTTGTGTCCAAAATACCGCATTCCCGAAATACCAAATATTTCAAAAAAAACAGATTTTCGATTTATGAGATTCCTGTCTCACCACATTCCCGTCACACTAGATTATAAAATCGTAAGTTACTCAAGGATCTAAATCACTTTGTTGGATGTATTATTTTGGGAATCTTGTATACGAAGAATCCGTCATTACGCCACTCGGCGTGGATTGGGGTTCCACCCTTATGTCGTCGATATTCCACGAGTTCGTGCAAAACGCTTTGCGTCCACCTTCCTTATAAGGACCGCAAATGAGTGGAACTCTCTTCCCGCCCATCTTTTCCCAGAAAAATATGACTTGGATCTCTTCAAGTTGAGAGTGAATAGACATTTTCTAGACAAGCATGCTACATCTTAGGCTTCATCGTCACTTAACATCAGGTGCGATCGGAGTCAAATGCTTGCCTATCACAAATAAAATAAAAAAATCTGTTGTATCGAGAATCCGGTATTTAAAGATCTGGTATTTTAGGAATGCGGTATTTTGGGAATGAGCGAACTTATGAGGCAATGAGATTAGGGCAAATTGGATCGATGGCACCGGCGAGATTTTGAGTGGCGGGTTGGCGACCACTGACTGGGGTAGGCCCCCACAAGATAGACTGAAACCTGGTAAAGGTTGTTAGACTGCGATGGATGTGGGCGGCACAGTACCGGTCATGGTGGCGGTCTTTGGGGATGGTCGTTCGCCGGTAGACATCTTTCAGCTGATCATGAATCTTATCAATAGAATAACAGAGAGCTCGCAATGTGCGGTCAAATCAAGCCCGAAGAACATTGGTGCTGAGCTTGGTTCAACCGATGTGCATCTATATGTCAATAGATGCACGCTTAATTTAAAGAGAGCTGTGTTTCCATTTCATTAGACGAATAGTACCTACATCTGAATGTGTGCCAACTTAACCCAGAGTGACAGGAAACAGGACTGGCTCCTCAAGAAGCACCTCTGGAAGCTCAAATAGATATCATTTCGATCAAATCTTCTCTGTCATAAGCGTGCTTTACTCTTCCTAAAGATGCAATATCAATGCTAATTGATTAAATGCAAGGCAAAGCATAGTGACATGATAATGGTATATTGTTTATTTTCTGATGGTTCTAAGTGTTTTATTTGTGTTAATCATTCCTCCAAATAAGGCGTTTTCTCTGAGGCGACAGATGTACTTAATTACCTGTTTGAGCAATTAATGTCAGCGGCCACGGCCTCGGCCTTCACGGTGCCGGGGGGATAGTTGTCGTAACTTTATATGCGCCTGCGCCTGACATTGTGATCGGAGCACGTACCTAGAACAGGGCCCTTAGGAGTAGGATTGCTTGTTAGACAAGGTTGAAATGGGCCTGAAGGGCTGGGCGGTGATAGGATTTTAAAGCCTCCCAACAAGCCTTGAATAATGGTAGATACTACTTACTAGATAGGATACTGTGGAATGCTGCCGTCCTCAAACTAAAAGGCCGTTTGTATGCAGTTTCATACAAATTAGCAGCCTTTTAGTTTGAGGACGGCAGAATGTAGGGTAGGCGCTTGTGCAGGCTAGAGTCAGGCTGGCATACGCCACCTCGGTCATATGACCAGTCCGTCTCAAGCAATAACACTATGGTAACAACTATAGCTAATGGGGCACAGCTGAAAAATGACTCTTCTTTTATCACGACGCATTTTGTTCCGTGAATACTCCTGTAATTCTTAACCTGTTATCGCAGGTGGTCCTACATATGGATCAATTATTACGATGAAACAACATCTTTGATATTCTCAAAATAGAATTGGACTGTTTAACTGCCGTGCGTTTTAGTCATCTCATTCATTCTTCGCTAATATGTGTAATAAACCTGCAAAGGGACACCACTTTGTTGACATTCCTTGTCCATATTGCACAAATCTTCGTAATAAAATAACTGACTGTTATTTGTTTTGGCTCTATATTCTCCGGTAAATTAGCGTATACCTTTGTACAATTCGCCCTCGGTTTTATCAGTTATTTTTTGAGTAGTCTACTCGGTGCTAGGCGGTGGTGTTTGTCCTAAGTGCCAAGCCAACGCCTCTATCGTTTCAACCCAAAAAGTCTTAACGTCATTTGAGTTTCTTTGGTACTTATGTTTTCTTATAACGCTGTTGTTGACCCGGTGCTTAACGAACCCGCAACTGCAAGCATTGTTCAGGCGCAATTTTGCAAGATTCGGGTCAGGCTGAACTTCCGGAGACAATGTAAACAATTCCGAAAGGTAGTAAAAACCCAAGTTTTTTGTATGTTCATGTGGCGTTCTCATTTGTGGCGTATAATTTGGAGAACAATTCGCGCGGGCCGCGTTGAAAAAGCTTTAAATTAGGCTTCGGACTTGTGAAAATGCATGTTTCTAGTCCCGGAATAATAGTCCAACCGGAGAACTTTAAGATTAATAGTTTTTGCGTCATTTCACTTCCGATTTTTGACCACATTTTTGTTGCTTTTGACGCGTGTATTTACAACATTATTAGATTTTATTATTGTTTAAGTACGTTTTACACATTATCGCTATATCAATTGTTATTATCTCAAAAGACTACCGTGCTGATTTCTGATTATTTCAAGATACGCAATAACTTTCAAAGCAAAAATATGCTTTAAATTGAATACATCCCGTAAAATATGCCTTAAAGTCGTAAAACAATTACCTAGTTTCGTTCTCAACTCATCATAACGGTTAAGAAGCGATCATGTTAGATTACTATGTCAGTGCTTGCGCAGAAAATCTTAACCGACACGCTTTATTTAATGACATAAGCTCTTTCGAGTTAAGAACGAAGTGCCGACAGCCACACCCGTCCGACTCATTTGCCAAATTAATCGTAAGGTCACTGGCCAACGACCATACAAACTAAAATGCAGTAACAATGTATGATCTTCTCATATACTTACGACGATTCTCTTTTGAGAGACCTAGTGGTGACAGACAGCCCTAATGGAAAAACAGAAGGAAAATGTAATAACTACGTAGACGCTTAAGACTCTTTTCTTCTGGCTTGGTAGAAGTGGTAAGCCCAAAGGAAAAACAGAAGAAAATGTAAGAACTACGTAGACACTTAGGACTATTTTCTTTTGAGTTAGTGGCAATGGTCAATCCGAAACCAGGCGAGACCGCCTGGCTGCTGGCTATCTGCGATCTCGTTGTGACCCACATTTGCATACTACACTGGTTTTAAAGGTTAAAACGCTATAAGTTATCTTTTGAGATATTAACGGCTTTTGCGTAAGCATACGTCATACGAAAGTAAAGTTACAAAATTTATTCATAATCAGACTTAAGGTGCGTTCTTTTCTTTGTCACTTTTATTTTTAAGTAAGTAATTACCTCACAATAAGTGTTTTTTGTCTCAAATAATTAGTTTGCTTCACGAGAAGCGCATAATTGTTATAATTTTTCATTGTTTTATCTCGTTCATCTGTCTACTTTAAATTGTTTTGACAGTTCGCCACAATTAAATGAAACAGTGCAACAAGTTATCAAGTAGACAATCAAAATTGTACTATCAAGTTTACTTTTACACAACTACCTAGAATCTAGTTTTGAAGCAGGTACGAGCACCTATTTTATGGCAAATCGTTTTGAATATGCGGACGCCCGGATTTTCTCAATGTTTGTTTTTTACGCGGTCGAACTTTCAGAATCTCAGATAGAAAAATTTTTTTAGAAATTTAGCTTTGGGGATGTTTGTAACACAGACATCTTGAAACTTGCGATAAATGTTTTTTGAGTTTGACTTTAAAGGAATAAAGTGTGTCTTGTGACAATATCTCATAACATTGTTGTGAACATTGGGCTTTGGAAAGAAGGTAACATGAGAGGTTTCCAAGTTCTGCCCCTGTTAGAACTTAAAAACCTACAAGAAAGCAATCTTTGTTGGGGTAGCCAATTTGGTACTCTGATGACGTTGCAGCCATAAAGAGCTGAACTGACCTGTCCCATACACCAAAATAGTGGCGTTAGAGCAATCGAGCGCAGTTGATGGCCGAAGCTGAAGATGTACTCACGCATGGATCGCCCAAGCAAAGAAACCCTCTCCCACTATTGTGTTTGGTTTGACATCCTAATTACATAACGTCAAGGAGCTTTGTACTAACCTGTCCATACGCCAGCACAGTGGCGTTGTAGCCATCGAGTGCCGCTTCCACCAGCTTCCTCACACAGGTCTCGTATACGTCCTGTTGATCGACGCTGGGTTCGAACGCAAAGTCGAACGTGAAGGCTCGCTCAGCGCCGAGCGCGACGCCGCCGTCGCCGGCCGGGCCGCCCGCGCGCGCGCATATTGCACAGCCTTCGACTACTTCGCCTGGTGTTTGCGGTCGTATCCTGAAACGAAAACCTCCGTTAGGTTTTTTTTACGCTGAATAGATATATGAGCTCGGTGAGCTCTTTGATAGTATTCCTAATGCCTTGATCACACGTACCGAGTACAGTGGCGAGACAGCAGTGGCGTGGCATAAAATATATCCTTGGGAAAGCCGGTGCAGATTTGGCATACATTTTCCTTAAGGACTGTAGAATAAGGTGCTCAAATGCCTGATATTAGGAAAGCCGGTAGGAATCGAGTTCTTTGGACGCCACGCAACTGCGAGACTGCCCTCGGCCGAGTGCTCGGTTCGTGAGAACGGTGTGCTCGGCCCGGTACAGTACGAAAAGAAACTGTACTGGGTCGAGCACTGTGTCACCACTGTACTCGTTACATGTAACAAGGCCGTAATCAAGTGGGGAGCTTACAATCCTACAAGCATGTTTGCTGGCCGTGGCCTTTTCGCTGACCGCTCAAAGTGAGCATACCAGCGGAATGACCGGAGAGTACAGCCAGGTCGAGAAGTTGTGAAATGAAATTTGGATCTAAGATAAGCTGGATCGAATAAAATGGAGTAGAGTGTACATAAGACTCGTAACGACGTACGTTCGCGAATGGGAAGCCAGTTAAGTTGCCGGCGAAAAGCAGATACCGACTTGGTGGTGGTGGAGTTTTCGATACATTTATTACGCAGATTAATTTTCGATGGTTTCTGCATAACTATACCTAACACTAACATGTCTCATTCGGCTCGGTGAAGCCATTGTTACCGCGGCAATGGCCGCTGCGTGTGCAACGCGACGCCGATGCACTGTGCCGCACTTAAACTCGACTAACCTGCATTCTATGAAAACACTTCATTGCATTGCACGCTTGTTTTATTCATTCACTTGTATACTCGCCTATAGAAGTAATGGGGTATTTCCCGACAATCAAAATTAATTAGTTACACTAATCTAACCTAAGCATCAAATTACGTTTCCAAAACTGCTCGGATAAAATCATTTATATTAATTTTAGTGCCACCAACGATTTTAATAATGACAAAAACTAAAAATAAGGCACCATGTTGAGCACGGAGTTACAAGCCAGTATTTCATACTAAACTGCATACCCGTACCTGAGAAGCATAACACTTTAAGTCTTATTGTTTTCCATACTTACTTACAGTATTATGCATCTCAAGTACGGATACTCACCGAGCGTTGTGACTTTCTGGCATTTCATAAAAAGGAGCTGATTTGATCTGTCATCAAATAGCCTATTAGGCGTTATCAAAAAAGAATATTTGAACTTACTTATTAGTTGCTAATTAAAACGAAATAGGTTATGTGTTTAAATAAGACTACAAAACAAGTACCAGTAAATAAAAACGAGGACGGCTAGTCTGTTGACGGGTAGGATTGTCCCACAGGAACTAAGTGTTAGCACAAAGCGAGCGCGATTCAATCCAGCGGCTGCAGGAAGGACCAATTATTTACGTTCCGCTTACCCGTGACCCTTGGCGATGCATGTGGACGGGTTGATTAAAACGACATTTCCGATCCTGGTATGGTTGCAAGTTGTTTATTATTTATGGGAAGTTATAAATAAGCTGTTTTATTGACGATAGGCATTTAACCACGCCAGAATATTAGGATATGAGCTGTACTTATGTCTGATATACTTTCATCTCTTGAGACACCAATATTTATTCCATATATTTTGGGTTCCGATTCCTTCGCTGCAAGAACATCATGCGTTACGTTTCTTGTTGGGATAAAACATGACTTAAACTGTGCATTGACTGTCAGTCACTGAATATGTGCATGCCGTTCGTAAGTCCACTAACTTAGGAATGTGCATCTTACTATAATACCTATTATAAATGTGAAAGTTCGTGAAAATGTTTGGATGTTTGTTATTACATAACGCAGTAATGAGTGAATGGATTGCGATGAAATATATAGCATAAAAGTAACGAAAGCTGAATTGAAACACATCATTATTTTTATCCCGGGATATAACTATAACGCAGGCGACGCCGCGGGTAAAAGCTAGTTAGAAAATAAGCGATCATGTCTGTTTTTTATGACATCTGTGGAAGCACCTAGCGAACAAAGGAGGAAGCGTTCTATATATGGAACGTCAGAGGAAGCGGCGCTATGACTGATTCGTACAGATAACATAGCAATTTCAGCCCTATTAGAAAGGTGTACGTTCTAAAACAGATAATTAAGCGCGACCGCACACCGGCTGTTGCGGTAAGTGCTTGTGTGGTCCGCTATTGAAGCGTGCAAGACATGTATGAATGTAAACCGCGTGTACAGTCAGCGTCACATAGTCCGTAAGCATCCATACATCGAAACGAAATATAATGTATGGAACGATAACATCTAACAAAACTGACGTTAAAAATATACCCCTATAACGCCCACTTTTTAAAAATTAATATGTCTTATGCATCAAGTGATATTGATAACCAACTTAATAGTACATTTCACAACTAGGGTGGTAACTGGTAATACAAAGAAAGGCCGAGATCGCAAATGTTTGCGGCCCGAGCTTGATCCCAAGAAATCGAGCTTCTAATATGATATATTTCTGTTTATTGGGTTTATGAGACGAGACATTCAACGTTCTGAAATACACCATAAACATAAACACAGACAAACCATTATTTAAAGGCTTTATTCTACAACGAAAAAGTTGGGGACAGCGTTTTGTGGGTCAAAAAGTTGATTGACCCCTATGACAAATATTCCGCATTTTAACCCTTAAGTTCGTATAAAGTTCAACTTTGTATACTTGTTATTGAACACACACGAGCCCCATTGTGTAACGCCTTGTTTGCCGTACAATGGCTATTTACAGCATGTTCTGTTAATTATATAGAATGGTTAACAAGATGATTGTTTAATTAAGATAGTGCTTTCGACCCGAGCCTGAGAAGCGTAGAGATTTCATCAATGGAAGCTGGGGAATTGTTAGCTTTCCAATATAATTGACAGTTTCGATATCACCTATATTTTTACCGGTGTCACAAAAAGGAGATTCTCTGGTCGGTTGTTTTTTGCTTTTAATGTTTATTACACTAGAACCGTGGTCTATGAAGCAATTTGAAAAATTCTTTTATGCCACACCTGGCCATAAAGTGGTTTTTACCACACGCTATGTGTACGGAAAAAGCCGCTTTCTGGCCAAGCATAAAATGATGTACACAACGCGAGAGGTAATAAAGAAAGCCCTCGATCGCATATTTATGTCCCTCGCTTGCAGCTCAAAACATCTGCGATCTCGGCCTTTCTGTTTTACCACCCTAGTTGTGTAATATATTATCAAATTGCAAAATCCAATCCTGATGATGGAACCATGAGGAATTGCGGAGTAGCAATTTCTGGATTTTTATAATATCTCGTGAATATGTTAGTGTAGTCGTAGATTCAATGTTTGAAATAGGGTGTGTAAAACCGCGACATTTCAGTATTAGAAAACTGGGAATTCCCGGTGCTGCCACAGTAAAATTTCCCGGTTCCGCACGCCCTAGTTTTAACTGACGTCAGATATTCTTTTTTAAGTATAGACCTTGATTTGGTGCAATGAAAAATGATTACAGACAACACACATAGAAAAACACCTAGTGACTTAAATAAAAGCTACAAAACGTAAACATTTTAAATTTTGTATTTTACAAACCAGCTCTTGTTATGTTAAAGATATTCACGAATTAAACAATATGACGCATCTTAACTTCTTAACAAAACGAAACATAATATACCCACCCACATCTTACTTCCACAGAGACGGAACAAAGAACCCAGCGGCTTTACGCGTCAATAACATTGGTTAACAACTTATTTCCAACGACATGTTATCCGTACTCGTACGGGCTGCACTTTTACTCAACGCCGTCACAGAGTTAACAAGTCGTAAACGCCTTCAATATGCGTAATGCACAAGGCTTTTCAGCACTACGGTAATGGCCAGTGCTCGAGCGAACAATGCCGCGACTCTCATTGTGAGGACAGCGTAGAACTACATATGGAAGCCGCTAGTAGACATGGGAGTTTGTTGGCGTTCTTAAGAGGAAACAGGAGGGCAGTTTTGCCATACAAACATAGTCCCCTGTTTCCTCCCTGGATAAAGCCAGTAGAACAATCATTTTTTCTACAAAAATCTATGGCTACTATTGATATGTTCCTATGTTTTGCTTTTTACGATAAATTGATTCTCAAAAGAGATATTAACCTTCAAAAACCTAAAAAAAATGCCAGATTTTCCGCTGTGTTCACACATCCAGAAAACAAATTTGACTAGATTATTAAAAAAAAGGAAAACATAGGAACACGGCCAAAGCCTTTTTTTAATGTTTAATGAAAAAATTAGTTAAATAGGTTAAGTTTTGGGGAAGAAATCAGGGGACTACGAAACGTTGTTTTCATGAAATTTTAAAAGGTATTTTCGGTCCAAGCTGCAGTTGTCTCTATCGCGCTCTGCGGGTGAGAGGCGGGCAGTGCGGGATAGCGACACATTTTACAAATACCTAATTTTCAATTCTCTCGACCTTACTGTTTCCTCTTAAGATGTGAGCTGGTTTGTTTTCTGTAAAAAAACTTTGAATTCGAAGTATTGTCCTAAAATTTCTTTGATTTACTTATTTCTTGAAGCACTAAAATGCTTCTCCACTTGCAGCCACACAAGCGAGGTTGGGGACCATAATTACATGCAACAGCAAACATGGCAACAGACATGTGTAGCTCGCGAGTGCGTGATTCAAAAGAACTATATCAGTTGGTCTAGCTCACCGGCTCAATAGCTCAGTTGCGATTCAAACAACTCAGTATTACAGGATCTTTGGTCTGCAATAAATGATTTTTAGTTATTTATTTATATCTTTCAACTCACTCGCTCTCAAGTAACTCTATTGAACCGTGAGCTGCAAGAAAAGACACGATAAACACGAACTTTTCGCCCCTGTCTTGTCACCGTATACCTGGTACCTGGTACCGTATACGTAAATTTTGGCATTCATAGGTATATTTTAATATGCCTAAATTGAAGAATACTTTGACTTTGACCTAAATCAGTGGTGGGCAAAGTACGGCCCGCGGGCCAACTCCGGCCCGCGAAACCATTTTATCCGGCCCGCCGCGGATACATCGAAATAGTTTGTATATGGCCCACGATGATTATATTTTTAATATTATATAATAATATGATAATTCTGGCCCTCCTCCGAAATTTCTCAAGCTTTCTGGCCCCCCATGAAAAAAGTTTTCCCACCACTGACCTAAATGGTCTCTCTTTCGTTCGGAAATATTCGGATTTGGAGCTATGTACTGAGCTATAAGAGCTAGTGGAGCGGAGCGGAGCTACTGAGCTAAAAGAGTGATACATATCTTTAAGAACTAAAGATTCATATCACTCTTTTCACTTTAGTGATACATTTTGAGCATGACTACATGGCAAAAATGTGGACACTCTCATCACTTCATTATGTCACTTGCCCTTTACCGGAAAGTTCAACTTTTATAAACAATCTTTTCTTAGATTTCCCTTAAGGTCAGACTCAGAGGGCTTAACTTACAGGACTTACTTCTCACATTTTTATATCCCCCCATCCCAATACCCCATCGCCGACTTCGCTCGCGTGAATTCCCGATTTTCTCATACAAACTTAAATCTCCCCTTTACCCTCTGGGGGTCAAATTTTTAAAAATTCTTTCTTAGTGCACCTTTACGGTCCTTAAAAAATATATGTTAAAAGTTTTATAGCGCTATCTTTAGTGGTTTAGGCGGTAGGTACTGACGTTGTCAGTCAGTAGCTCGGTCACGAAACTAATTTATATGTATAAAAAGATTTGTGACGGAACTTGAGGTGCTAAGTCATTAAATTCTTCGCACCTTTAGCACATAACATCTTATTCACTGCTGGTAAGTATTCCTTGAGGTGGATCGACCAAATCATAGCTGGGCACGAGATTATCAGAGGTATGGTGCCTGTAGGGATTGAAATCGGTTATTTTTAGTATGGAAAAAACTCTTTTTAACCAAAACCGAGTTTTTTCCATACTAAAAATAACCGAGTTGCATTCCCAAGGTACCAGGTGGTGGTGATGGTGGTGGAAAGCTCACCTCAACATGAAGGTCATAACCACCATGACAAGAGTTTAACGATGATGTGGTTGTCAATGATTGGCACAATAGCACGTGGCCCTTTGCGCTATCATGACTAGGGAATCCAATCCCGAATCAAAATGTCGATTCTGAAAGATGCGGGGTTAGATATGCGGATCCCGTTGTACCTATACAGGGTGTCCCAAGACTATGCCACATGAAGGGAAAGTACCTCAAATATTGTATACAGGATAGTTTGCTGAAAGGAGACTTTATTTTGATTATAAAAATTATTGGAACTGCATTTAAAGATTTTTGAAAAATCACCAGAAATCGAACTCACCAAATATGAAAAATCATAGAATTCCATACATTTAGATCTTTCTACTTTATATACGATGACGTAACGACGAAGAAAAAAGAGATCCCATTATATGACAAATGGCACTGATTGGTACAATAGCACGTGTCCTTTGTGCCATCGCCGGCGGGTAATCGCCGGATATTGCGGGGAATTGACTCAATCGCTTATCAAAGCACAGCTTTTGTCATGTAAGTTGAAAAATTACAAGCGATTCTATTCTTCGGCTTATATATAGAATCCTTTCCGTTTCGTTTTGTTCATTGTGAAGGTTTGCGATTGCACTTGACAACATTTTCTTTTTCATGTTTATCACCTCAGGCTTTAGCTTGGGTGACAAATGCGATCTGACCCATTATAATTTATCACTCTAGGTGTTTTTTTTCTAATATTATGCGAAAGTTTGTGAAGATGTTTGGATGTTTGTTACTAAATAACGCTGCAACAATGGATTGAGCTAAAATTTAGACCAAGTCCTGGATTGAAACATAGGATAGGTACTTTATATCCCGATAAATAGTAACGTGACATTGGAATAATAACGGGAATAACGCAAGCGAAGCCGCGGGTAAATGCTAGTATAAAACAGATGTTTTACATCCATTTAAATATTTAACAAAGCAAACAACTATGACCAATTTCAACAGATTCGAAATCACACCAAAAGGATCATAAATTTAATAGAGCACTCATCCAAAATCCAAATCAATGACATGCAAAAACGGCTCCAATCATAACATTCATAATCATAACGCAATACCTAGCCATAAGGCGAAGTGGAACACAAGTGGGCGACATCTAAACACCGGCCCACGCGCCGTGGGCCGGGTAGAAATGTCGCTTTCGCACCAACCCTGACTTTTGAGCTGATTTGAATATCTTAACAGGACCAGGTTTTCCTTGTAGCAATATAAGGCTTAACGATCGAGATTTGCAATATTCCGAAAAGCCTCGAAGGCCGATATTAAAAAGTTATTCCAGTATACAGGATGTTTGGTTAATCGTTTGAGTTTGTTTGCCAAATCAAAATTACGGATAGGAGGGGTCATTTGGTGTCTCCCCAACCCCCAAAAGTTTGGGATTTGAAGTGTGTTTATAGGGAAATCGAGGAATCAATCATTTCTTAAGGCATATAAACCTCCAATTATACGCAGACGTAGACGTGGACTAACACTAGTACTGCACTAAAACTCACGGTCGATAGGATAGTTGGTCCCAAGCTTGCATAATCGAGTGTAGACAATTCGGTCGCAAGGGCGCATTCTAAAACTACACAATATCGAATGCACAGTACATTTCCTTCGTACTAAAAGATAACAACCGCCAACGATATCCTAGCAACTGACAACATTTTCTATTAGCAAATAAGACTTACTAGCCCACTAATTAAATAACTGTCGACCCTATTCAATAATGCATAAGGTCTTAATGAGCTTGCTGATCGACTTGGCAGCGGTGCAGGCAAACAATAAACATGTCAAGTGTATTGTTAAAAACGTGATTCGTTGAATAATAGTGCTGAGCTGACATAATGGAAGGATATACAGGGTGTTATTGAGACTGCTCGGTTGTGAGGAAACGGGGAAATCAAAAACCAAAACTATGAGACTTCGACTATGAGGCTAGAAGGCTAGATCTTTTCTTTTCCAAGGAGCATTGATCCTTTCACCGACAAAATCATTTGAAAAACTTGCAGCAATCCCTTTTTGGAAAATATAGTATAATCTGCAATAACGTTCATTATTTGTGTTCGTCGTTCACATGTTAAAAAACGTGAAATTTTCGAAAAAGCTTTAATTTGCCAATATCTCGAAAACCGCGCAACTTTTACTGAGGTCATATTAGGCTGGTATGGCGCCTTTTGAGCAGACCTAGCACCGGTGTCACAGTGACGTGTGACTTTTGGGACACCCTGTATGACAGACATGTACGTTGTTCACTAAACGGTTAACTATAAAATTTAAGTCATGTTTTTAATAATTAGCCATTTCTGACTTTCTTTTTTTGACTGCATTCAATGAAACATCCTGTACGTTGTGTGAACCAGCGAGAGTCATATTTTGAATTTTTGACCATTCAAGTCACGTAGAAGATGTTACGCTTACCGGATGCCCTGTTATGCAAGAATACTTAACAAAAAGCGTCGCGCACATTACCAGACTAATACATTACATTACAAGGGCTTGAAGCCTTTAAAAAGCCTAGCCTTTTAAAAAGGCTCCGGGCCCCGAAAATCTTTGCTTTAAATAAGCCTAGCCTAAAAGCTTAAAGGACTTTTTAGGCTTTTAGCCCTTTAGGCGTCGCGATTCGAGGCGAGCCTTTTTTAAAAAGGGCTAAAAGGCTCGAGTCCTTTAGATCACTAGGTGGAAACGTAGCCTAACTGCAGTACAAATAGGACTCGCTAGAATAATAAAATGGCGGAAGGGTCAAACCTTTCCATTCTGAGGTCAAACGGAGATTGAAACAATTTTGTATCCTATCGACTTTTTCTAGGTTACAAAAAAGGTCTGCCAGCATCAACTTCCAAGGGCAGACAGCATGTAGGTTTTCATGTCATTCGGAAACCAGTACATCGATTAATATTCTAGCTGTTGTCGAAATGATAGCTCGGTAGACAAGGATAATAGACGGAATCAATAGTGTCTTCCCACGTGTCTAATGTAATATTAAAGCGCCGGGTCAAGCGCTGCCCACAACAATAACGTCATAAGTTCACGTGTATAATCAACTTTGAACGTATAATTTGTCAAAGGTAGTAAAGGAATCAACTTATAAGAGTATCTACGAGTATATCAGCCTTTCTTGCCGCCGTCTCTGGATACAGGCCCTAGAGCAGGGGTTCCGAACCTGGGGGGTAATTACCCCTCCAGGGGTAAAACGAAGTTTTCTCAGGGGTAATACGCATGAATGTTAAACCGTTTTACTTTGAGCAGTTTCTTATAAGCTTATAATACCTATTTTTTTTGGAGGGGATTAATACAAATCTCGATGAGAATGTGGGTGATATGATAATAAAGGTTAAGAACCACTGCCTTAGAGCCTTATTACACTTGCGATTTGCGAGCGAGATGCGAGCGAGATGCGGGTGAGTTAGAAGCGAAGTTCGTCGAGAGCAATAGGATAAAGCGCTGTATAAACACTTGTCTTTTTATATTGCATCAGAAAAGGTGGACATTATTCGAGTTTTCAAAAGGACGTATGACTGTAACTGTAGGTTCTTAGGTAATTGTTTAATAATGGAGCATTTCACATAGACAACAAAACAAATACAGCGGCGTCATACAACTTGTCAAAGAAAACGTGTGTGGGCCGGAGGCTTGATGTTCCTAATTTGTCCACATGACGGGTGACTAATGATACCGAATTCTCGGAAAATATACGAGGTTATATTCCTTACTTGATCGCAGGTGCAACTATTAAACTATAAATATATTTATGGCAAATTAATAACCCAAGTAGCACACTTAAGAGTGTATACACTTATACAGATATTATACCACTTTTATACAGCTTGTGAGCTCACAAGTAGTAAGCTACACGGGAAGACCTTGAATATATCACATTGTAAATACAGTTTTTCATCACACTTGCTCGAAAATGGTGCATTACACGTAGGTTTTGCGGGCCGCAAATGAGCTATTACGCCCTAGGGCGTAATGGTTTTCTTTTTAAATTTGAATCGCTGGTTCTGTTTTACTCTTATTTGTCATGTTCAAAGGAAACGCCAACTTACTTTTTTAACTTTTATCACTGAAATATTTATTTAAAGAGAACTGGTATTGCAAATACATGTAAACACATATTTCTGTAACATTAATTAAATGTTTCAATAGTGTATTTCAGTATTTTGCAATTATAAAATCAACCGTTTTAGGTCTGTACCGCTATGGTTTCCGAACGTTGCGCATTGTCTATGGATATGTCACTAATGTCACTGTCAGTTTTACAATTTTATTTAGGTTAAGTAAGGTTAATTTTAATTAGATTTCCTCACAAGTGTGATGAAAAACATTGTGTGTGCCACGGGCGGTAAAGGAATTACAAACTCGTGTTATTAAAGCCCTCGGCTTCGCCTCGGCCTTGTAACAAACACTCGTTTGTAATTCCTTACCTACCGCCCTTGATACACAATGTACTATTACGACTCGATTATTTATGTTACGTCAAAGTCGTAAAGTCGAGCTAAATCAATCGAGTGAAATATGGAACATATTTCTCATTGAAAATTTAGTAGTGTTCAGTAGAGGAAACTACATTCATCGTCAGATATATAAACCAATGAATACTGTCCTACAACAAAACTCATAATCTATAACAGCGGTCGGCAGCCTGCGGCCTGCGGGCCGCATGCGGTGAACCGGTCACTTGCGGCCCGCGAGCTTCCCTGGCTATTTTGTATGTAAAGGTCGCTATATTCAGAATTCGCTTGTTGACTCGATTTTTTTTCTGTCGTAAATCGATTGTACTATTTGTGTGGGTTTATTTCTTTTGTGTTATGATAATTTAGTATTTTCCAATCCATGTGACTATATTATGTTGTAAAATTCAACATTAGTCAACATCCGAATTGTAAAAAATTACAAATTATTAACAAAGTGCGGCCCGCATCAAATTCATTAGCTACTAAGTGGCCCGTGGCTGGTAAAAGGTTGCCGACCGCTAATCTATAAGAACAGGACGCAACAAAAAGGCCCAGCAAGTCAAAAGTTAGTAGGCGTGTTAGTTAGTGACGTGGTGCCATTCATTACGAAACTAAAGTAAGCGTGGGCATATTGCCAGGATACTGATGGTGCTCACTCCACGCGCGAGGTGCTCAGTCCTCGTGCAATTATTCGTTCAAGCTTGAGACACCTGGAGAAAATGCAAGGAGGCTTGATTGAATCTAATAAGGCAGCAATCCAAATTTCAGAATATTTATAAATGCGAAATAGAGCGTGCCGAATAGGTTTGCCAGATTGAATTACCGTATTATCGGGAGTAGGAAATATTATGTCGGAATTTTGAGACTTTGGTCGGGAGTCGGGAGGACATACAAAAAATCTGGCAACCCTAGTGCCGAACCGGGACATTTTAGTATCAGAGAGCCGGGAATTCCCAGCTTTCCATACTAAAATTTCCCGATTCTTCACGCTGTATAATGAGAAAGTAACTATGTCTGTCTATCCGTTACCTTTTCACGTTGAACCGATTTAGATGAAATTTGGGAGATAGCTTGAGACCCTGGAAAGGACATAGGATAGTTTTATGCCGGAAATCATCCTTTAAAGGGGTGAAAAGGGAGGATGAAGTTTGTATGGAGAACCGATTATTTTTCAAGTAATAAGGGATATAAAACGGAGGACGGGACTGGATGAATCGGGCACAAGATAGATAAGCCAGGAATGGAAGAAAAGGGAAGAGACCTAAATCGGAGCACCAAGAGTGGATTACCAAAAGGCCCGTGATGATGATGATGAAGGGATATAAAACTGTAATTAACGCAGACAAAATCGCGGATAAAACCTAGTGATATAATAATGTCATTCAGGTATATCTTTATTCGCTTAGGTTAGGGTTTTTACAATATATATATAAAAAGTAACATACAAAATGAAATTACAAAATATAAACACAATAATGTCATTATTATTTAGATCTTTACACGCCCGCGTTTCACTTTTAGCTTTTAGGCAAGCAAATGCATCACGTAAACAGGCATATAATTATGACGTTATTCAGCCATATCGTCATAGATATCAACGGCGCTGAATTGTTATCAATCACTCCAACTAAGGCGCTAAATCTGCCGTGGTATGGCGTCTAGATCAATCTAAGTGGCGTCGATGGTTATGCAAATGGCATCGGAGCTCGGATAGGAAATACGTTGTTATGATGCGATCGGTATTCAGATCGCGTCTTGTTTGGTGCCTTTATGTCTGATGTCGGGATGTTTGGTTTTATAACAGCTCCGTGGAAGATGTTAAAGAGTTTACGCGTTCTTTAATAGGTATTAGGTATCCTTACTTTCTTAACTTTGAATTTTTGTACTGCTTTCGTGTATAGCATCGGAGCAACGGATGATTAAAGTGTTTTGAAATAATCCAGACAAGCTAAATTGCAAATTAAAAACAATATCATTGGGTTGCTGACCTGTTCTCCGACGAACATAGCCAAGGAACAGCGCAAGTATACCAGCTGTCTATACAAAAAATCGTATTAAGATGGTGTATAACTCCATGAGTGATAGCGCTACGACACCACTGACAAATCAACAGTCAGGTAGACACACACAGATGCATTTTTTTTGCGTCGGGAGTTAAAATAGAAGATCACTAGACCAAAAGTTACTTATAACTGTTTGCTAAACTGTTATTTATTCATAGAAACTAAACAAATAGCTAATACTGAACAAAGATGAATAGTCTCGTACTTACCGAAATACATTAATTGCGGAAATCCACGTCTCGTCTAGCCAGGGCTAGCAGCTTTGAAGACTAGGTTTTGCTCGCGTGCGATGAAACTTCAAAAGGAAATCGGCGAAGCGTAGATGACAACGGTTTTAATTGGAATGCTCGCATTTCTGATGCATTTCATGTACTAATTGCAACAAAAGTTATATGATTTATTATTAAAACCGGGAAGATACTGTCAGTTGATTAAAATGTACAGTAGAAGCAGTTATTATAAAAGCGCTGTAGTGGCGCTTATTTTTAAATTGTTGTAATCTTTCTGCAAGAGTTCCTTTCAAGAAAATAGCGATGTAGAATTTTCTAGCCAAGTATGCACATTTCTAATAAAGCTATCTCCCGAACAATGTATATTGACGTACTAATATATTTCCGCCCACATTTAAAACGGCTGGACGTATTGCACCGTTTTTGATATCTGGGTAGCTGGACATCTAAGAGTGTTTTTGCTCTAGAATGTTACGTTGGGAGTAGCCGGACGTTTCCCTTATATAGTTATGTTTAGTTACAGCGTATTTCACCCTTGCGAAGTTGGTTACATTTGAGTGTTTGTGAATTTTTACTTTTCGGTATACTTTTCTTATCAAAATAAGGTAATTTTGGGTTTTCCTTAATATGTTCCTACTATTTATTTCTGCAAAGAAGTGTCCCTAAAAACGTGCCAGTTTTGTGACGTTTTGTCCATATAGTTTATATGTCTCGTCACTAAACTGATACATACAAATTATTTGGAAAATTGGGGTTATTTTTTTCCTTAATCAGAATCAATAGCGCTGGTGACCGTAAGAAAAACCAAAATTAACAAATTCTGAAAAATCAAAAGGCACCTAAATTGAAAAGTGAAAATGTCCGTGAAGCAACTGCTGGAAATATTCAATTACAGGCACACTTGCAACTTCTGGAATGTACATAGCTCTCGTCATTTGTTCTCGCTCGGCCGGCCATCGGGCGCGCTATTTGTAATGGAAAAAAGACATATATGCCATCATACTCGTACGTAATCACGTCATTTGCGAGCTAAGACGGCTGTATTAGCTAAGAAATCGCAAAAGGAATGAACAGTATTTTATAATTAGCCGCTATACATAACAGCGTGTAGCTAATCTTGTAGTATAACGAGATTACTTATGCGGAAGTCTAATTTATGATAGATATAAATAATAACGATTTAACGACACACACGTCAAAATAAACTAACGTCCATACTAACAAACACACAATGATTTAAAGTAAAAAATTGAAAACATGCAGTTAGGTACTAAGATGACTGCTATAAGTTATTACTCACTTTAAATTAGAAGAAGCATGCGTTATCCGCCATGCGATTGCGAGTCGGACTCGCGCACCGAGGGTTCCATACAAAATCATCAGTAGATACGTGGATATTTCAAGATAAACTGTATGGTGGGACAAACGTTAACTTTGTTCTTCAAAAACTGTTGTCCTCATACATCGACAAGAATAACCATTGTAAAACCGTAAAATATGAGTGGTGCTATCTTTAAAACGTAATATGTACATACTTAGACGGCACTAGCAAAGTATATTATACTTTCTTCTTTATTAAAGACGAACAAGTAGTCCAACTTCAGCCGTTTAGGCGCACGCAACAGGTATTCAAACAGACGCGCAATAGCACGTCCGTGTGAGACTTTTTTACGCATTCTTAAAACTTTGCTCGTATTGCGTCATACACGACGCGCACACATTCAAGCGCGCGATGTATCTTTTGTAGGCAGAAAAATTACTGCTATTAAACTTGTGTCATTTGTTTTGGGTCATTTTTTGAGCCTTTCACACGCGTCACGTTCGCGAACACATATTAGTCGAAGTTCATGCAAATTTTGGAGAAAAGGGTCGTTCCACGCGATGAAATCCGCGGTATACGACTAGGTATATATAAATAGTGTAATTGCAGCCGTGTCAATGCTACATTACGTCACTACTTAGCGTCGAGTGTTTATAGCCATATAACAGCCATTAAGGTAACAAACTGATGCAATAAAGGCAATCTTAGAGGACAATAACGGGTGATCGCGTTAGCAGAATTGACTTCATTTGTGCAAGGGCTTAATAGTTTAATGAATTAGACCAGTGATTTTCGAATCAATTCGAAGTGTTTTCATTGATATAAAACTTACGCTGGTTCGAGCCACTTGGCTCTGTATATGTATAAACTAATTAGGGGATAACAATCCTCTGTATGTATTCACGAGATATCGGAGTATGAATACAGTTTATAGATAGAAAATTGTACACTCTTCGGACATTAGTACCAATTAAAGTACGAATTACAGTTTTAAGCTATCATTAACCAATAAAATAATGGCATAATGTAACTCGTATAAAAGTTTCGTCACTTTCGCTCTTACATGAAAACTTTGCCTAATTTTATACGTGACATAGAACTTATAACATTTTACTAAAAGAAAGGAAACTGACTTTTAAATAAACCTCGACTTACTGCGACATCACCACATAGTGGCCTACAAATAAACTTGACCGTACAAAATTTACTTTACTTTCTATTTCAATAACTACTGTAGCTTGAGCATCATACAGAAGTCTTGTCAAACACTTGGGCCCACAAATATTGACTCTTTCTTATAAAAGGCAATTCGACAGCTTAAAAACCTGCAGTTACCCAACGCCCATACTATGACACAGCCACCTATGACAGTAAGTACGCACTTACACTAAATAATAAGTTCCAACCACCGGACGGAACACACCGCATCCGACCGTCTCTCTCTATTGAAAAACGCGGGCTCTTTCTGGCCTCTAGCAAAGCTCTGCTCGGCCATTCTCACGAAGTATGTCTGCGGTCACCTAATTACCGCGACGCTGTTTTCATACTAAATGTATGGAGACGCGGTAATTAGACGCAGTCATACTTCGTGAGAATGGCCGTGCTCTGATCCTGTCTCCGGAGGGGCAAAAGCCGGGTGGCGACATCGCGGAGTGAGCCACTGGTATGTCCCGAATTGCTAATCCCGACGATGTAAGCAAATAGAGCTCGCCCCACCCGCGTCGCACCTAGAGATGTCCCGGCTTGAGCGAGTCGTACCGATTCTCAGGAGTTTAGGAGATTAGTGCGGACACGTCGCAATAGGGTACTTTCCTGACAGATCAAATCAGTTACTTTTAATGATGTGTCAAAGCGCTCAGATAGTATGAAGGTTGTATGGAAAAAAAGCGAAATGACGTCATTTTATTCAAACATCAAATCATCAAAAACTATTTACAGTTTTTGATCTTTTAAAAATCGTTTAAAACGCTAAATAGGCGACGTTTAGTTCATTTTAGCATATTTTCGAAGACTGATTTAAAGGCTAGCGTGTAGTATTTTATATTGACTATAGGCAAATACCCTATCAACCCTTGATTAGGTCAAATGTCCCGATTTTCAGACGGGCCTTACGTCTGTTATCTATGGTGTGATAAAAAGTAGCGTCAAGCAAAAAAAAAAACCAGAGGAATACATGCCACAGACATCTTTAATCACACATACGTTTCCTTAGTGTAGATGTTGCACCTTGCGAGTGGTCTTAAAAAATAATGTTTTCGCATTTTTCAAACTTCCAATCTTTAACTTATGTATGTTATCTCCATCTGAACACCACAGTCCCTATTTTTTAGTAATGTAGACCTGATAAAACTAGATGCACCTTCGGTTCGGTCCCGCACGTTTGTTTTTTCTAAATATCTTCGTCGTCCTACTGTATGTGCTTTAGACTGTGGCATTTCCATGTATGTTTAGGGCAATTAGGTATGTATGTATATGTACGTTTGAATGGCACAGAGTTCATGGCAAGTGGAAGATGACAAAGCGTTGGTGAATACTTCGTCATTTCATAAGTAATATAATAACAGGTTTGCGTATCATAACCAGTACGCATGCAGATTGTTAACGAAGGTATACTTTGACGCAACAAAACGGACTAGGTACTGGCCGACACATCGCATCTCGCACACGATTATGTATAAAATTATAATACACGTGTTAATAATATGTATTCTAGGAACAGCCATAGTATAGCGATAGAGGATTAGCAAAGTAATATTTAGCTAGTAACTTGACGTAGTGTAGTCACGTCAAAACCAATCCACGCAAACTACGACACGCGCGTTTAATATGCATGTACGGGCATAGGCTCGTAAAAGGGATTGAAAATAGGAAATTCCTGAATTTACAAGCGAACTAGCTATAAATCATAGCGCCCACCTTGCCGGTAATTCCATTCACTACCGTGACCACGACATAGTTTAATATAAGCAGTACTTATTTCATATTGACTCCACCAAGGACCTTAAAATATATTTTTATATTTTATTTACGAGCAGCACGCATACATTGACCTGACCAACCAGCGTTAAAGCAACCGGCTCACTAGAGGTGCTTCAGTTATTTGCTAGCGAGGCTATGTCCGGCTATTAAATAACTGAAGCTGAACTGAAGCTATTTTAAGGTCCTTGGCCTCCACTAGACAAAAGGCAGTACCTAACTGTCACAAATTTCATACACAGAACTGTTTTTTTTTTCTATGATACGTAGCAATGAAAATAATCGAATGCCAATGTTCAAAAAGCATTGGTGTGCGCTACTATGGTAACTTATCACCGAAAAAATCGGAAATCGGGAAAACGCTTTTGAAGCAAAAATTATTTCGAACTAACTGCACTCACGGACAATGAACTCGGGTCATTTTCAATATAATTGTTCATAAAAAATTACCCGAATTCATTGTCCGTGAATGATGCAGACAAAGGACCATGCGTCAAAATGGACCAAAAACCAACAGAGCTGAGAGTTGTGTCATTAAATAGGTCTTTACATGTACTTCATTTCATTATATGGGCACCAAGTTCAATTCCATTGCAAAACTGAGATATTCAAATTCAAAATATTATGAGCAGCGCTAAGTGAAGCGGACGCGAGAGCCATATTTTTGGCCGCCCGCTTCGTGCACCCGCGTCAGCTAGCGAACAAAGCGAAGGCGTAGGTAGGCGTTTCTCATAGATTCTAAAATGCCTATGGATATCTCAGTTTTGCAATGGAATTGAACTTGGTGCCCATGTAATGAAATGAAGTACACGTAAATACCTTTTTAATGACACACCTCTCAGCTCTGTTGGTTTTTGGTACACTTCCAATACAAAGTTGCCCATGGTCCTTTCACCTTGTAAATAAAGAAACAATGTTTTGAACTATAAAGTTTGTTCTGTGACTATTCTCTTCATAACATGCAAGTTTTCTTTAGGAGTTCCAATACTGGCCTTTATGTGTAACTTCGATAACTGCACGCGATGTCGATTCCGCTGGCGGCCGCGGCCCTTCGTGCATAAACTCATAAAGGATATTTTAAGACCTCCCAAAAGGATTTATCCCTTAAGTACCCTAAGTCCAAGTTAAACCTTAACCCGTTACCCGTAAGGTTCACAATTGACAAACCGTCAGTGGAGATAAGCTGTTTTGGGAGGGCGCTTTTAATTTTAGGGTGCAACGGAGGTAAGTTTAATTAAACTCAGAACTTTTTTAGACTGTACTTCAGGTCGAGGAATTGGTAAATATTTTAGATTCGCTCATAAAAAAAGTAAACAAAAACTTATAGGGACCTAATAAGACCCTGGCCCTAAAGGGTTCTGGTCTTCGATTTTGATTGGGTATACGTCTGTCGCACTTAATCAGTGAAAATAAAGAACCTATGGACACAGTATAATAGCAGGAATTTTTCTTCTTACAAAAGATACATCGCGCGCGCTTGAATGTGTGCGCGCCGTGCACGAACGCACTACAGGGAACTTGCACGATGAAGGTGCTGCCAACTGGTGCCGCCAATCTAAATCATATACCCTCTCATGCTGGGGCCATATTGACGGAAACGCCGTTAATTTATCACGATGAAGGACGATTAACGTCAGTGTAGCTACGACTTACTATATTTGACATTGACACTTACATACCTATTATCATTGACATTGACAGCTTGATTTGACAGGGGCGAGGGCGATAGTTTCCTTTATTGCCTGCCCGTGTCTCTTTTGTTGTATAGTGCTGCCACCTAGTTCGTGCAAGTTTCCTTATAAGCAATGAATGCGCAAGAATGCTTGAGTGTGGATTGCACTCGTGTCGCGCGGGGGTCGACCTCCCCGCGACCACAGCACACAAGGGCCGCGTCCCGACTTGCCCCAGGACCCGAATGTCCTGGTTAACTTCACTCCGACCTCGCTCGGGCCCAGCTAAGTTTCTTGCCGGAGTCTTCTTAGCTGGGCTAGGTTTTAGCGAACCGGCACCTAAAACTCCCATTAGTTCGATACACAAGTTCATATAAGGACAGGATGACCCGAGTCATCCTTCCCGCTGGTCCGCTGCTCACTCTGAGCAATCAGCGTAAAGTCAAGGTGGCCCTGGCCAAACGACCTGGTTCGACTCCAGGCGTTATGCCCTCACCTAGCCCGATCATATCGAGGTGGACCGGGACTAAGTGACCTGGTTCGACCCCAGGCACTCCCGGCTCCCACCCAGTCCGACCAACTCAGGGTGGTCTGGCTAGCGACCTTCTTAACGGCCTTCTAAAAAACCGGCTAAAGCGAGCTTCTAAACGGCCGAAGTTGAACTACTTGTTCGTCTTTATACTTGGAGAGTGTTGTGTTAATTCTATGATAATCATGCCTAAGTAAGTTATGTTAAAACCATATTTCCGTCCAAATATAAGCACAGACAACATTTAATGCATTTATAATGAGTAGAAATACGAGATACGAGCTTTTCGGAGTTATCGATCCAATGTAATAACGTGCATTGCTAGCAAATATTTATTCAGCTTCCGCTGCTGTTTTATTTCCAGATATCAAGGATTTTTCGCATTAAATTTTCAGTCTTACGAAGTGTAGTAGACTTTAATTATAAATATTTGAGAAGAAAAAATACTGATGATTCATGATGAAATTGCAGGTTTTGTAACAAAAAAAGAAATGTGCAGAGGACTGCAGAAGAAAGCTATATCGCCGAGTAGGGTTGCCAGGTTGCCAAACCTAATAGCCGAGCCAGTTTGTCCGGAGATTTGGGTAAAAAGGCCGCATTATTGAGGATTTTGTGTCTCAGTATTAATAGGTACGACAAAAAAATTGGCAGAACATCGTTTATTTTGGCCGGACACGCAATCAAAAAGCTTAAATATGTTTTTAGAGTGTATCATACCGTACTTGGGTCAGAATGGTCAGGGCATCATCATTTATAACTAAGACTTCCTTTTGCCTGCGACTTCGTCGTCCGCGTACACTTTTATATCGCTTACTTGATGGCTCCTTTACACGATGGCCCATCGTAATGGGCCACTACGATGGGCCAGCGTGTGGAGGGCACAGTGGTGACGGATGGCTTATGACCCGTGCGATGGTGTGGATGGCGTCGGTTTCGGTTTTTCGGCCGCACATCAAAGGTAGTGGGCCAGCGATGGCGGTACGCATCTACACGATGGCCCATTCCACAGTGCGTGCTCGAACGCGGTTGAGTGCATGACCATCTCGCTGGGCCAGCGATGGCCCATCGTGTAGAGGAGCCATGAGAAATAATTGATTCCGAATACAAACACCCACCCTCTTTTTCGCTCCCTTAAGGGATGTTTTATAGGATAAAAACCATCCTATGTCTTTTCCCAGGTTTCACGCTATATCCATGCCATTTTCATATATGTATATTGATTTAGAAGTGGAAAAGCAACAACGTGAAAAGGACAACGACACACACAGTCACACAGAGTTACTATCGCATTTATAATAATAGTTTGGATCTGTGTCTACGATTTACTCCTTCGGAACAGAACTAGCAATCATGTCAGTCACAGTACTGATTATGAATGTTAACTGTTACATTGAGAAGGGTTCGTAACACACATAAGGACTAATTTCGCATGTCAAGTCGATTATTTATTTGTGACAAGACTACTACGCCTACATCTTAACCTAATAGAGATGTCATAAAAATTAATACCGTCATTAATATTGAAAGTGAAAATTAGCATAAGAGCATAACACAATCTCTGAGACGGAATATTACGTCCGTGCACGTCTATTGTAATATGTGAACATTAGTTATGTGTCACTTACTGTGTAAATAAAACAAAGGTTTGCTCATACTGGAGGCCTGTGACACATTTACATACATACATACAATATTTCGTAATTTACATAATAATTTAAACTCTTCTCGTTATGTTACAATTGTTATGCAGTAAGAATATGAAATTAACCAGAAGTCGTCAAATTATGATGGATATGGAGAGAGGATTACGTCGGATGGTATAGCCTGATCGTTTGCCTAAGCACTCAGCCTAAAAAAGTAATGTAAAAAATAATAGTCTTATCCATAGATTACAGACTCGAGAATGAGAATATAGACTGAGAATGTATAAATTATTAATTGTAAATTATGTTAATTATTGTTTGTAAATTATATGACATGTAAAATACTTTTATTTTACCAATAAATGATTGAATTGAATTGAATATGCCCCGGGCATTACAGAGGGACAGTTAATTTTACTTTCTGGCCTACAGAAACGCTGGTACGGCCGGCTACACTTTTGATTACCATTTTTGGCTGATACATAGGTAGTCATCCAAATCATCCAATTATATAGTAGGTCTCATATAGACTTTTGCTCCTTACAGTGTGTCTGTCTGTGACACCGTAGCTCTTAAACGGGTGAACCGATTTGGATGCAGTTTCTTTTGTTTGAAAGCATGTTTTCTAACAACGGTTCTTACACTTGTTTCATCAAAATCGGTTCAGCCGTTCATGGGATATTCTAATTTGAAATGAAAAGGTCGGAGATTTTTGAAATGTTAGATTTAAGGGTTTACCTTATTTATTTGTTTGGTCTCTCAAATGTGGTAATGATGAACATTGGCCTGGGCACGGGCGGCACAGGAATTACAATTTCGTCTCATTAAAGCCCTCCGCCTTCGGCTTCAGGCTTGTAATAGACACTCGTTTGTACTTTGTAATTCCTTCTATACCGCCCTTAATACACAATGCACTATTGTCATCCTCTTTGAAATCGGACAAACGCACAGTCATTCATTACTCATTACTCATTAGTCGCTAGGAGCACCAAAAATCCATTCTTTACAAGTTTACATTGTTACATTAGCGAGGAAAATTGGTGTGGTAATACGTTGGAAATTCTATTTGTCATTGAATAAGAAACTATTGTCATTAAGGTCAGGTCTTTGTGTCAAGGCTTTTGTCCTGGCGTTAAGTCGTTTTCCATTTTTTATACAAGTTAGGAAATTGCCGTAGGAAGATGAATTACTTATCATATTAAGGGGTCCTCCACAAAGTACGTCCCACGATTTTTCAGACTTTTAGACCCCTCCCACCCCCATATCACACTTTTCCCTAACATATTTCATATTTTTAATATAGACTGTCACATTTGGCTAGACTTACCTTTACCCCTTTTTTGTTTTACCACCCTAGTTGTGTAATGTACTATTTTATCCTACCGGCTGCATCATTTAATATTCATAAACGTATACACGTCTATATTCCGTATCTACTTTGTACAAATTCGCTATGAATGTAAATTCCGCACCTATAATGTCTGTTTGCCCTGACGGTTGACTGGTAGAGAATGCCTTACGGCATTAAGTCTGCTGCTATTTGTACTTTCTTGTATTGTGCAATAAACTATAAATATATTTTAAGTTAGTGGCTAATATTCTCTTTAGAATATTTTATACAAATGTCACAAAAAGATTACAAATGTAGTTGAAGGCTTACCTGACTGCAACACGGACACTTGACTCGTCGCTGGACATGGCTGCATCGGTCTACCTGCAACATAAATTAATCAACTTCACTATACACAAAGGGGACGAGACATTCTTGAAAATTATCATTCACATGTGCACACATATTGGCGAATATTCAGAAGATCCCGCCTCTTTAGAATGGCATTTTTGTTTATTATTTAGGTCTGGCCAAGCTCTACAAATGAACCGAAAATGCTATTCTAATAAGGCAGAATCTTCTGAATATTTGTGCCAGAGGCAGGCGTATGTCACTCCGCGATTCTGTTGCGCGGTAATTACAATATTTCTTGCCTAATGCATTAGGCAAGTCAGGGGTTGTCGCGCGCCGACTCGAAGCGCTGCGCCGAGTCGCTCGCGTATTACGAATACGTAGCTATTCGACCGAAATGAATAACGTGAATTATGCAAAAAAATATATGTATTGCATTGCGGAAGGTTGCAGTACGGACTAAAATTAGGATCACTAATTTTTCTGGCTTCCGCATTATTTGTATTATACATATATAGATAAAGTTTTTGTTTATACTTTGTTATACAAATGAGACTAATGAGGGTATTGAGAAATCATAAATCCACCAGCTGGCAGCAGGGTGGCGAAAGGTCTATTTGGCAGTAGATGTCAAAATCAGGTGGTGTGATTGGTGGATCTTGACGCCTACTGTCAAAAAGACCTTTCGCCACCCTGCTGCCAGCTGGTGGGTTTATGATTTCTAAGCACCCTCATTCCGTCAAGCTTTTCTTGCTTTCTGGGGGATACGAATGATTGGTCAATTTGGTTCATTGACGTTAATTTATTTATGAATATCATCATTAATTAGATTCTAGTGATTTTGTGAATCTAGCAATAAATATCTAGGTATCATTGTTTTATTTATTTCGTATGAAAAGAAAAAGCGATCGTTTTTCTTTTAATTTCTATATTATACGGTGCTGAAAGCACTGGGTCGTGAAAACATTGTTGGGAAAACATTTTTGTTTTGCACCAGCACCACGGAAAACAATACCTAACCTACTCGAAACTCGAAAGACTATATTATTTTGACAATGTATAAAATCAGATGCCATTATTAACGCCATAACTGTCCGTCACTTCCACTATGCAGTAAAGATTCGAGTTGACCTGGGATCCTCAAAAGGTCGGTCTTAGGTCTAAATTATCTGATATCAGATATCAAGATTCAATTTGGCAACACTGTTTAGCAGGATACGATTTCCTTAGAAAATTATCTTATCTCTTGGGCAAGAAATCGATAAGATATGTTAATAGTCATTGCATCTTGTCAAAATGAATTTTGGTTGAAGAGATTTAATTTCAACCCATTTTGGGATGATAGCTAAAAACCCAAGGAAGGTTTACTTTTGATGCAAACATGGTGGAGCAAAACTTATTTAACACATTGAACACTATTGGACACAGACTACACTTATGTTCTGAGTCTGTGTCTGACAGCGCTCAATGTGTTAATTTTGCAGATTAAGTTATTTTATTTAATTTATATGGTTTTTATGGTCTTTAACAATAAGCATGTGGTCCGTTGTGTCATCCCTTAGTGCTTCGCAATCGGGGCGATCCACCCCTCCGTCGACCAAGCTGGATCTATTGTTCACCCCTGCAATTCCCCACATAGCAAATTTTATCGGAATTCATTCCCAAGATCCCCAAAATAAATATGAAACAAACATAGCTTGTTTAAAGGTATAAGAAAACTTGGAAATGGTATAAATACAAAAATGTATATTTCTTTAAAATTGCCTTTTAATTTCTTCAAAAGTGTTGAAGTTTAATTTTATTTATTAATTTGACCTCTTCATCAACCCTTTAACAATTATTTTTTTATAAGTTAAGGAATAACTGGTAATATAAACTATAAAGTTATATTTGTTACATATCTGATCAAAACAAATTATCCTGTACTTAAATGTATTGTAGCAAAGTATAAGAAAAGGCATTTAAAATAATATATTTCTATCATGTTATCTAAACTAATATTGATTATGATTGATTATGAAACTAGTAGTAGTTGTACTGTTCTATATCTGTAATCTAAAGTACATATAATGTCTATGAATTATCTAGCAGAATCATTGGTTAGATGATAGTGAAAAAGATAAAAAAATAACAACAATATGTCACACATAGTCAATTTAATATTGAAATGTTATTGGAATGTCAGGTTCCTTATCTGACTATCTTTGATCAAAGATTATCAAATCGCTGCTCACTTTTACAATCAAAACAAATTCAAAACACATCAGCTGCTGGACGGTTTGGTTACATTTTCGTATTACGTATTAAAAGTCGTGAGAGCAATAACCACATTAAACATAACATAAAATATCACAAGAAAGCAGAAAGAAATGATAAACTATTGACACCGATAGTTGCTGTTAAGAAATTTATATCAGCCACATAATGCCAAGCTCGGTATCACAAGACTAGCGAAGTTCTTTACGAGAAGGGACGCAGCAGATGTTCCATAAACACTTATTTCTATTCAATTACTGACTTACGAATATACTTACAAATGGCTAAATAATCCTTAATTTGGCCTCACTAGATCACATTTCTCGAAGCCACAACGTTAGGACACAACAGGACGATAAAGAACGAGATATTTGTCCATCTTTTATTTATCGAATAAACCGAATATCTTGTAAAACAATTATTGAGCGCTGCTGCACAGTGTTGAGATAACTATTCCCGTTTAACACAAAGTTTCATTTTCCACGGACGCGGCAATCGAGACGTGTGTTATTTTGTTTTGGACGCGTGTAATAACAATCGAATTAGACGGCGATTAGAAAGCGCATCGCCGTTCTCCATTCACAATCGCTTGCTCGAATTGACATTGACTAACTGACTGACAGTGACAGCAACACCGGACCGGACGGCAATCGGTGAACTGTCAAAATTGGTGTTGCCATTTTTCGTTTTGATGCGTTCAAGAATGTGTTGTTTATTTGTACTTTTCTCTTATAATTTTGTAAATTTCTAATTACGTTGTTCTGAATGCGTAGTTAATGTTTATTTTATTGTAACTAATTTATTTTCTTTTATCGATGGATTATTCGGCTGCCTTAATTTAATGAACGCAACTGTACCGCATTTTCTACGCATCCAAGATGGCGTAATAGTTTTACATAAAACGCACAGATGGCGTTAAAATAAAAGACGAAAATAATAACAAGCTGTGTTTCATCTTCGATCACAGATGGCGCAATCCACAACTTTTAATATGAGTTTCTTGTTTCAGTCACTAATATTTTGTATTCAATGATACCAAGATTTCGTCACCTAACTGTATGTATGTATTTGACATCTTTCGGCACCGTGCTGCCAGCTGGTGAAGTGAAAGTAACTATTTCTAGAAACTAGGGATGTAACGACACACAGTTTTTGTTTTGTTGACATTTCGTTTCTAAATGAATTGTGGGATTAGTAAATGTAGGTACATGAAACTCGTAATCATCATCACGAAACCACATGAGATGTCCCCAGGGCCGGATTAATCATGTCAGGGCCCCTAGGCAACGTAAGTCTTGGGGCCCCTTTTCAGCTGTTTGAAGATCATCACCTCTCTATGAAACATTTTCAGTTTTTTATGCGCGCGTGGGGCCCATAGCTGATGCGGGGCCCCTAGGCTTTTTTTTTCAAGCTTGACAAACTTGCGAGCCTTACTGGCTGTTGCAAAAATCGAACCCGAGGGCCCCTAGGCAATTGCCTACTCTGCCTACTTAAAGGTTAATCCGGCCCTGGATGTCCCAGAAAGTAAAAATAACAGAATAACACACGAATTTGGCGCTGGAGCGTTGTATTAGTCTCATTCGAAACTAAAGCTTTATTGAAACAATTTTAATAATTTTGTACTTACATTTTTTTTTGCTTGTGGCGTCTCATTTTATTTAAAACTAGACGTCCTCGCGAACTTCGTTCCGCCTCAGAATTTTTAATTTTTTAATAAATACCTATTATGTTATTCGGCGCAGAGACAAATCCAAAAAATCAAAGATCATAAAAATCGATCCTCCTGTTTTCGAGTTATATTATAAATGGTGTAACTAACCTGACTTTGTTTTATGTATTTAGATGGATAGATAAAACACATTTCAACCAAAATCTATGTCGTTAACATGGATCCTTAACCCTCTTTAAGTTTGTAACGAGAACTCCATTCACTTTAATCCTAAAATTTGTGTGTCAGTTACAAACCAGATTTTAAATCGTCTAGTTTCTCACACCAACAATACCAACATATTTAGGCCCCCGGATAGTATGGAGTCTCCAACAAACAAAGTCCTTGCTTATTTGGTCATTTAAAGTGAGTCACCACGATTGGCGAGTTATAGCCCGATTAATGAGGACTGTTTTTGAATGGACTGCTGCGAAATAGTTCCACTGCTGATTGGCAGTTGTTATTGGGACACCGCCTACGAAGCTAGAGGTACCGGGTTCAAATCCTGGTACTTAAGGCCAAATATTTGTGCCATGAGCTCGAATGTTTGTTCCTGAGCTATGGATGTTTTCTATCTATTTAAGTATGTATATCCTCGTCTAGTACCTACGCATAGTGCAAGGATTGCTTAGTTTGGGACTAGTGAAGTGTTTGGTGTTGGTAGATAGTAACAACACGAGATTCGTAGGAATAATGATTATTTATTAGAATCTTACATGCGTTTATATACTGATTTACATATGGTTTATTACACAATATTAAATAGGAAGAACAAAGGATTTACATTAATGCCAAGGCTACGCTACGTAGTGGTGGTGGTGGTCTGAAGTGTTTGGTGTTGGCAGGTATATTGACAACACGAGATGCGTAGGAATAATGATTATTTATTAGAATCTTACATGCGTTTATATACTGATTTACATATGGTTTATTACACAATATTAAATAGGAAGAACAAAGGATTTACATTAATGCCAAGGCTACGCTACATATAAGGAGCGCTGCCTCTAATATGAAATTAATTATTACATTGTATTGCATTCCAATCTTCAGCTGTATGTATCAGCTGGGACTACACCACACTAGGTCGATTTGTGTAAGATTGTCCCCCTATATTTATTTATTTATTTATTATGTGGCTTCCCTAAGATTGTCTGGGAGAGATCTCTCTTTGACGATAAGACTCCCTATTGATATTGTCTTTGGTTTCCGCGATGATCACTGATTGTAATAAAACTACTTACGGATTAAATCTCGTATATTATTCATTTTTACCCCCGACCCGCGACCACGAACGCTGAAAAGGGTAACGAAAAGTCGGGACGTAAAAATGAAGTTATATTTGCAATTTAATTTGTTAAAGTTGTTTCATTACAAGACCTCCTATTGTTTACCATTAAACTTTTACGTTTATATATGCGTATTATATGTGCGTGTATGCTCTGTAATTGTAATGTTCTTCTGGTGTGAAATAAAGTATTATTGTATTGTATGTTGCGAGTAATTGTTATTTTACGAACTACTCGATTTTCTTATCGAATTGTGTGTTTAAAGCTGTTTTTCATCTTCAATGCTAACATAATTATACCTCATGAGAATGAGATAAGATATTAAGATAGAATTTCACTTTCGAAGTCGTTCTTGATAGAAATCGTCTTTAAAACAAAAAATAAAAGCGCCTCCCATACTATGTTTTTAGAGTAGGCAATACCGGTTTTTTTCGTATGGCTAATACCGGGATTTCGGTAATGGCCCATACAAGTAATAGCAGTATTGCATGCCCTATATGGTTTACACTAGAATTATTATAAATTATTCTGTTTTCTGACTTTTTTCTCGTTCTTCATAATTTTTTAACGAGGTACCTATTAATATCAACTGCTTTGTTGACTGGTCTACGGCTCCCAGACGTCTATTAAATTATTATCCACTTATACGTCGAACAAAAAATATATAATTTTTTACGAACTTTTTTAACGTCTGTCTCTGAAATTATAATTTACCTATACGATGATAAAACTGAGGTCCTTGACTCGCTGTTTAATGAATGGAGACCATTATGTTGTGGACGGTTATTTTATTAATTTACATTCACACAGTTATACATACATTATACATCAATGGTGACTAACAACTAGTCAGACATTTTTATAGTAAAGACATGTGACGTTTGTGGCATCGTCCTAATAGAACGTGAATGCGCGATCATCGTAAGTGCGCGACCCGCGATTTTCAGTTAGGACACCTATTCGAGTTCAATATGTTTGATCGCGCGTTCGTACGAGTAAAATTCGCGCGAACTTACGATGATCGCGCATTCGCGTTTTATTAGGACGATACCTAATATCACCCATGTTATAATGCCATATTGCAACGAATAGCCTATATATGCATAATAGGCATACGTGCCGAACACCCGCCAAAACTACATTTCACAAAGTTGCCAACCCAAAGCTAAAGTCTAATTACGACCCGTGTATGGAGAATAGAGCTACTCGAACCATCTTAACGTAGCTCACCACGAAATTGGATTGATATGGATGATTTTCGTATCTTAGAAAACTTTACGATACTTTATTTTACATATAGATCTTTACCTATGGGTATTCGAATGTTTATATTTATACGCCAGTATTTACTTTCCCCGTATTAAGAACCTTTCACAACGCATGTTTATATGGCAGATACCATAGGGAACGTGCACGAACTATAGACGGCACGGCAGCCAGCACTAAACAAAAAAAAAGACACGGGCGGACAATAAAGGAAACTAGTATGCCTGTCAAATCAAGCTGTCAACTCAAATTATCTCTTCAAGTGTCAATGTCAAATATAGTAAGTTGTAGCTACAGTGACGTTAATCGTCGTTCATTTCATCGCGATAAATTAACGACGTTTCCGTCAATGTTTTTTTTTGCGCTTAAACAATTGCTAGCTCTTTGAGCTGTTGTAACTATCTGTCTTGTATGTATGTAAACACTTTATTGCACATACAATCACACGGAAGCAGTATAAAAATCAATGGTTATGTACAAAGGCGAGCTTATCCCTGTAAGGGATCTCTTCCATCTAACCTTTGAGCAGATGAGAAAGAATAACTAATACCACAGAAGATAGACAAACTAACAAACTTGAATCATTTACTTACACAAAGAAAATAGGACAAGTTTTGAATACACATAAAAAGCTAACATAAATACATGACCAATTATACATATCAGATATAGTGTAACTACATATACGGCAATAGGCATGCCTCGGCAAAACCTCGGCACCACGGGAGTCACGGCACGGCATCGGCGTGCAAGGACACTCGAACCGAAATAGGGACTGTACCTACCTAGCGAACATGTGATACAGTAGTTCGGCTTGTGGTAGGTAGTGGTTCTAAGCTAAGTATTTATGTGATGTCGAGAGGATTTAGTGTTGGACTACCGCGGTGGCCGTCCTCGCCGGGGGAGACGACGGTGTGCACGTGGAGTGGACCCGGCGCTGTTCGGGTTGTCGTCTTGTTGTCTGTTTAAGTGGCCCCAGCATGAGAGGGTACAAGACTTAGATTGGCGGCACCATTGGCAGCACCTTCGTCGTGCACGTTCCCTATAAGCGCGCCAATAAGGAACGTGCAGGAGGGCATTTCTCCAGAAATATGTCTGCGACTCATTCATCTGTCTCCATACATTTAGTATGAAAAAGGGCCAGATGAATGAGGTGACCGCAGACATATTTCTGGAGAAATGCCCAGGAACTGTAGGTGGCAGCACTAAATCGACAAAAGAGACACTATGCGGACAGTAAAGGAAACTTATGAAGCCTGAAAAAAGCGGGTTTTAAATGTCAATGTCTAATATAGTAAGTCGTGGCGGACCTAAAGTTAATCGTCCAACAACGCGCTGTTAACGGCGTTTCCCGTTAATGTGGTCCCAGCATGATGGAGTACAAGATGCGGATCGGTGGCACCAGTTGGCAGCACCTTCGTTTTGCAGTTCCCTATTAGAAGGTAATTTGTACGAATAGGTACTAAGTTAACTTATTAGAGGTCACATTGAAAGGCTGCAGCTGCCGGCTTGGTTGATTTCATAATTTAGCAGGGAGCGGTCAGAAGTAAAGTTATGATCTTATGAAAGTTTTTCCCAATTTATACCAGTAGTTCTACTTGAAAATTACAATTAGTAGTTCTTTTTTATGGTATTTGTTAAAAAAATAAAATAAAATAGTTTATTTTTGCAAGTAGGCCCTCAAGGGCTCTTTTCTTTTTGCGCTTCGGGTAGTGACCTTCTGGTGAGAAGAAGCGCCGGAAGAAACTCACCAGTTTCTCTTTTTTAACAACAGGTATGACATTATTACATTCGATTTCATTAATACGTTATAATAAACTTATAACTACATTTTCAGAGATGTAAAAGGTCTCTAGGCGTCAAAACAAGACAATTAAAATAATAGAAAATAAATTGATAATAAAAATTCATGGAGATGTAAAAGAGTCTCCGTTGTCAAAATATTAAGTTTTGGAGGTGTAAAGGACCTCCAAACGTCAAAATATAAAATAGGAATGTTTATACTAAATATATTACAGAAATGAAAATATTCTGCAAATCACACGATATAACTTAAAAACTAAATTAAAATAAAATGGACACAGTTTTTTCTTAGAGATGTATATGGTCTGGTCTCTAAGTGAAAACAGTTGACAAGTTCAAAAACAGAAAAAAATCAACGAAAGAGACATTATATTAAAATGTAGTTATTTCCAGTTGCAGTTAATCCCAAGGTGCTTCATCATTCATGTTGTAGTCTTGTGTGCTGTAATAAGCTTTGGACAAGAGTTTACGCTTTACACAATTCTTGAATTTGTTAATAGATAATTCAGTTATGTTTCTTGGCAGTTTATTATAAAACCTTACACAATTACCCATGAATGATGTTTTTATTTTATGGAGCCGAGTGGTGGGCAATGCGAGCTTAAGTTTATTTCTAGTATTAATATTATGTATGTCACAATTCTTCTTAAAATTCATGATATTCTTATGTACATACATAATATTCTCATAGATGTATTGACAATGCAACGTCATTACATTAATGTCCTTAAACTTATCTCTAAGTGAGTCTCGATAGTTCATCTTATATATCGCTCGAATAGCCCTCTTCTGCAGAACAAATATAGTATTAAGCTCTGAAGCGCTAGCACTGCCCCACAGTAGAATACCATACGACATAATACTGTGGAAGTAACTAAAATATACTAATCGAGCTGTTTTGATGTCTGTTAATTGTCGGATCTTGTTGACTGCAAAAGCTGCAGAACTAAGCCTATTCGAGAGATTAGCAATATGGGGACCCCACTGGAGTTTATGATCCAATGTTATACCTAGAAAAACTGTACTATCAACTAGTTCCAATTCCTCATCCTTCACAATGACACTTGCTTGCTCGCGATTTACGTTACGCGTGATAAAGTTAATACATTTAGTCTTTCTTTCATTTAAGAGTAAATTGTTAACATTGAACCAATTTACTACTTTAGAGATAGCATTGTTTACATAGTTGTAAGCTTGCTGCTGTCGCTTAACTTTGAAGATAAGTGAGGTGTCGTCTGCAAACAATACTATATCATGGTGGGTCTTTACGAGGTATGGCAAGTCATTTATGTAAATAAGGTACAGGAATGGTCCCAATATTGAACCCTGCGGTACACCCATCGAGACCAGTGACCCCTGTGAGTGCTGTCCATTCACGTCAACCCTTTGTATTCTACCTTGTAAGTACGACTTAAATAAATTCAGTGCCGATTCTCTAACTCCATAGTAGTGCAGCTTCCCGATCAATGTTTCATGACAAAAGCAATCAAATGCCTTGGATAAATCACAGAAGATACCTAAAGCATCACATGACTCCTCCCAGGCATCGAAAATATGTTTAATTAGCTCAACACCAGCGTCGGTTGTCGAGCGACCCCGAGTTAAACCAAATTGCTTATTATGCATTAAGTTATTTGTATTAAAATGTTTCATTAATTGGGACAAAACTAATTTCTCGAAAATTTTACTGAAAGTTGGTAGCACAGGTATTGGTCTAAAGTTAGTGGGGTCAGTAGTGCTACCTGATTTAAATAAAGGTGTTATTTTACTATATTTCATTAGATCAGGAAACTCACCGCAATCAACACAGTTATTAAACACGACTACCAAGTCAGGCGCTATGATTTCTATTAGGGATTTAACAGCATGTTAAAACGATGTAATGTGTTACCGTGAGTTTTACGGGCAATCCTGGGCAATTATGAGTGGTAGGTATAGGCACAGGAGCAATCTAAGTTTCGTGCGAAACGGTCTCCGTTCAAAAACGTAGTGTAAAAGTATCCTAAGTTAGGTTGTCTAGATGTGGCAGTGAAAGGCTCCGGCTACCGGCTGGGCGGGTTTCATAATTTAGCGCTGCGGCATAAACGATTGCGCCGGTCGCAGGAAACGTACGACACAATTTCTCTTCGGGGCTGTTCTCGTGTTTACTATTAAGTTCCTGTAACTGACTCAAAACTGCTCAAAGGGAGAAACGTAGGGCGGCCACAAAAACGGTGGTTCGACGACATAAATAACTGGCCAAGAGCATGTCGCACCATGCTCAGTGTAGGGTTCCATAGCCGTAACTATATGGTAAAAAATACGTAAATATGTAAAAAAAGTACAACAACAAAAGAGCGTATCTTCATAGCAATTACGTCCTTTTGTTGAGAAGCGCAGTTTATCGGCAATAACTCAAAAACGGTTAATCCGATCTTATTGAAAATAATGTTCGTTGAAAGTATTAATTAGGCGTTATCTTTTTATTTTTTTTATATTTTTCGGACTCACGGTTTAGAAGATAGAGGGGGGGGCGGGGGGCACAATTTTCACAACTTTCGGAGCGATTATTTCCAAAGATATTAACTTAGTCAAAAACATTACTTAAGAACCTTAAAAGGGACAGACGGACGGACGGACATGACGAAACTATAAAGGTTCCGGAACCCTAAAAAGCTGGCAGGGAACCATTGGCTTGAAGTTGCACAAGAAAGACAGAACTGGAAAAAATGGAGGAGGCCTATACCCTACAAAATGGGGTTCCTATAATATCAAAACTTAGATTTAGAAATTTATTAATAATTATGCAAAACTGGTTATGAGAAATTAAAATATTAAACCTGCTCACTAAATTTCACGAGAATCGGTTGAGAATGCGACCTGTCGAGTAGAGCAGCCGGACTGACAGACAGACATACGAAAGCATCTTAGTCCAAGCTGAAACGGAGATGCTTCGCGCTCACTCAGTTGAAAAAAGAGCTGGTCATGATATCTAGTCATGAGGGAAGGACAGAGAAGACTTGCTAATCTTAAAATTATTTTTTTATTGCAACAGCCCAGACAAACCATCGGCCATCGGGCTGTGCCATCGCTTGTCGCGCGACACCCATGACCTGTCACTATCGCACAATCTATAGGGAACGTGCACGACACGAACTATAGGTGGCAGCACTAAACGACAAAAGAAACACGGGTGGACACTCAAGGAAACTATCTGTCAATGTCAATGATGATATGTAAGTGTCAATGTCAAATATAGTAGGTCGTAGCTACACTGACGTTAATCGTCCTTCAACGCGATAAATTAACGTTATTAGCGGCGTTTTCGTCAATGTGGCCCCAGCTTTTTTTTTTTTTTATGCTTGTACACTGCTAGCCTTTAAGGCTGTAACAATAGGCTGTAACAGTAGTGGCCGCAGCTGAACCTCAGCTCCATGGGAGTAAAACGTTGGCGTGCTAGGGCACTCGAACCAAGGTCAGTGTACCTAGCTGAATACGGTTTGTAGATAGGTCTTGTGAGTTGTAGTCCTGTCTAAAATGCATGTATTATCGAGAGGAGATTTTGTGCGGGGCTAACGCGGTGGCCGACGTTATTAACGGCGTTTTCGTCAATGTGGCTCCAGCATGAGAGGGTATATGATTTAGATTGGCGGCACCAGCTGGCAGCACCTTCATCGTGCACGTTCCCCATAGTATTGATTGGAAACACCCCGTTGCATAATGAATGACCTATGACGACACGCTTAGCTCAGTGTGAGTGCCACCGCCTACGAGGCTAGAGGTCACGGGTTCAAATCCTGGTTAGGGCAAATATTTGTGTGATGAGCACGAATATTTGTTTCTGAGTCATGGATGTTTTTTATTTAAGTATTTATTTATCTGTATAGTAAGTACATATGTATATCGTCGTCTAGTAACATAATACAAGCATTGCTTTAGTTTGGGACCAGCACGATTTGTGTAAGTTTCTCCCCCGATATTAAAAAATATATATATGACGAGGAAGGCCTACAACCATTACCTTTGGGTTCCGGATCACCTTTAGGCCACCTTAGTGGTATTGTCCACTAATTATCCAATAATCCAGTATCCGCACCAGCTTGAGTACTATGCTCTTCATGTCTTTCTTTACACACTTTAAATGTCGCGTTGATAATAAAATAAGTTACACGATAAATTCACAGAAATGGGCACAATCGCTTACATTTTCCAAGAAGACTGACAATTCATCCGGCAACGTCATATTTCCTCCTTTTAATCTAATTTGCTCAAAAAGGATCTAATACTAGATGGTCAGTCATAACTAGCGCCCTCTCTGCGACTTTATCCAAGCCAATAATCAGATATTTTTGGGTAAGGTAACGTTGTTATTTTATCACGATACGACATATATATTTCACAGTTGAGGAGTGTCTGATCATATGGGCTTATTTTTGTATGGTTTTCATAGAGAAATAAGCCCTATTGAAAATACACTCCTCAGTTGTGCTACGTAGAGGTACAAACTTAGTGCCCAGCCTCACCGGGACGCCATAACGACGTCGTGTCGTAGCCAGACAATTCGTATCGAAATGTATGGCAGCGAACTCACTTCGCAACGTTTAGCTACCATATTTTTGTACGGGATACGTAGCCAGCGATGTCGCCATGGCGTCCTAGTGGGGCTAGGGCACTTACAGCAACAGCAGGCAGCCGACAATAGAATATTTTTGGGGATCCGTTTCCAAAGGAGACGGAACTCTTTTACTAAGACTCCTAAAAAACACTGATAATTTCATGGCCACAAATATAAATACTTGACTAATTTGGTCAGGTTGTTTGACGGTTAGTTGGCAAAAGGGAACGTCTGGTTAAGGCGAACTCCGCGTTGCTCTAAGCCGTAAGGGCTTGTACACAAAACTGCAAATCAGCGCGATACCAAATCGGAGCGCAGAAAAGAACAACAGTAGAGCTTAGAGTAGATTTTTATGATGCAATGTCGCATCGCAGTTTTGTGTACAAGACCTAAGGACACAAGTCTCAAAAACCGGACTGTACCGGATTCGCTGCACAAAAACCGGTTCGCGTTTCGCATCACTACAAAATCGACACTCCACAAAGGCTTGTTCGCCGCCGCGACATAGAATCGCCCTCAGCGTTCGAGAGACATTCTACTTTCTTATTTATATCGCGATCTGCATACGTATCTCACCGTTCGACTTATTTACATAAAATCTCACGATAATCGGCCTCCGCCATAGATACCGTAAAGAGCAGGTGCGTAGGGTAAAGTTTGAGGCGGATGGATTGATACAAGGTGAAATTTTAATGGTTGTTTTCCGTTTAAGGGCATGTTCAGTATCGTGTTCTGATAAGGAATAACCACATTTTTATAAAAAAAAAAACCCGACCGCGGTGCACTTTGAAACTGCATTAAATCCGCCATTTTATTTATTTTAACGAACTTCATGCCCAGTGACACTCGCACCATCAAGACGAATCTAATGATGTATCATTTATCAAAATCGGATGTGTCGTTGAGTAGCTACGAGCGGACACAGGAACGGACATACATACATACAGGCCAAACACATAACCCTCCTTTGGGCTTCGCCGCAGTCGGGTAAAAAGTGGAAGAATTTTTTTTTAACGCGAAAAAAAAATGTTCTATGGAGCAGGTCGTTCAAATTATCCGACCCTCCATACAAAAGTCAAATTACCTCGATATATTTCTATGGTAGCCACTGCTGCACATAGGCCTCATCAGTAATCATTGGAATCCGGAAAAAATTGCTAGAATTATAAACAAAATATATGAATTATAAATAAATAACTAAATACAAGGTAAAATTTTAGTGGTTGTTTTCCGTTTAAGGACATGTTCAGTATCGTGTTCTGATTAGGAAAAAGAAAATATTTTTTTTTGACGTAAAAAAAATTGTCTTTTGTATGGAGGGTCGACTAATTTGAACGACCTGCTCCATAGAAAATATCTGGGGGCACGGCAGTGCCCCCGCCAAGTCTAGCAATTTTTTTTTCGCGTTATAAAGAAATTTCTTCCACTTACTATTCATCTGTAGTTTACGATATCTGTGGGTTTCGCGGATAAATCTGCGTTTGGGGTATAACTTCGTCTGTTGCTAAGTAGGTAACTTATTAGGAGTCTACAGGCTTTAACGGTTATCTGAACTTACTTGAGCTATGGGAACTCTGGCTTCTACTTATATAAGATACATTAGACTTGATTCCACCATCATCGTTCCATCAATGGATATCCAGGCGTGGGAAGCGATTTCATTTACTAAATAAATAACGAGATAAATTAAATGGATTTATATGAAAGGCACACAACTAGACCAAGTTGGATTGAAGGTGAAGCAGGATATTTTATTTATACTTATTCATTAGGTAGAGTAGAGAGCAGTGGCGTGGCGTAACAGATATCCCTGGGCAAGCCGGTGCAGATTTGGCGTATATTTTGAGCTGTAGAATAAGGTGGTCAAATGCCTGATATTAGGCAAGCCGGTAGGAATCGAGTTCTTTGGACGCCACGCTACTGGTAGAGAGTTTGGGACCTCGGTCAGCCGACATGACGACTTTCATGTGGGCCCTGTCGCCGCGGCTGGTACATGCTCCGGGAGATGCCAGAGCTGGTGCATACCTCTCACAAAGAATTGCTCTCGCGTAGTGGTTCCGAACCTGGGAGTAATTATCCCTTTAGGGGTAAAATTAAGGATTCTCTAGAGTAATACTCATATGAATGAAGTGTTTTTCTTTGAGTACTTTCAATACTTGTCTGTATTACTCACATGTGTGCTTTTTGTTATGTGCAGCCGTAACTACTCGCACAAGTTACCGCCAACACGAACGACGACCGACGGAGGCAGCCTCCGGAGACCCCCGTTCGTGTTGGCGGTAACTTGTGTGAGTAGTTACGGCTGCACATAACAAAAAGTACACATGTGAGTGTCACCAACGAAGTTGCCAAACTATAGAGGGGGGGGGGTTATTTTTATAATATTTGTTTTTATGCAGTTTAATATAGTTTTAGGTATTTTAGTTATTATTTTATTATGTTTTATTGTGCCTAGGAGTTAAAGGGTTCATAGATTATTTTAAGATTCTATAAATAAATAATATTTACATCCGTTTAGGGTGTTATCCGTTTGCTCGGGGTGAACCCCCGAAAAATTACTTTTATGCCACACCTGGCCATAAAGTGGCTTTTACTCTTTGTAATTCCTTTACCGCCCGTGGCACACACAATGTTTTTCATCACACTTGTGAGGAAATCTTAATAAAATAACCTTACTTTTCGACCCAGTATGACAAGAAAATATTAAAACAGACAGTGACATTTGTCACATATGTCCATAGACAATGCGAACGTCAAGTCACGTTCGGAAACCATAGCGGTAACGGCCATTTTAGTTGATTTTATATTTGCAAAATAAAGAAATAGGTACAAACAGCAACACAGTTAACTATACACTTCAAAAATGGGAAATACTGCAAGAAAGAGAATCACACTTGAAGGCGTCGTGTTATGCATGTGTGCGTGTGTTTATGAGTATAAATTGGCTATGATTCAAAAGAGTTTTGAAACAATAATTTTTCTTTTATGGCTGATCCAACGTCATTATTGACATTAATGCCATATTATTGAATTCGTGGAAAATAATGAATGAATAATAAATATAAATTACATTATATTGGTGCATCATATCAAAAATATGAAGCACCAATAAAAGCATTAGCAATATAATTAGGTTATTTCATCCCAACGTTCGTCTGAAAGCTAGATCATAATTTTGACAAATTAACCTGTCTTGTTGAAATAAAACCTTTATTTACAGTATGGAAAAAAAAACTTTGCCCAAACAACTACAATGACAAAGCTCAAAGGCACATCACATTACACATACGCAAACGTTATTTGATTTGAAGTTGACATAATACAAATATATATATCTCTTTCAATCGTTATCATTTTCTCTCTGCTCTGTCTTTAATGGGCAGTTAAGTGTGTTGCTGTTTGTACATTATTTAAACGTTTAATTAATGTTACCGAAATATGTGTTTATATGTATTTGCAATTACAGTTATCTTTAAATAAATATTACAGTGATAAAAGTTAAAAAAGTAAGTTGGCGTTTCCTCTGAACATGACAAATAAGAGTAAAACAGAACCAGCGTTTCAAATTTAAAAAGAAAACCATTACGCCCTAGGGCTTAATAGGCCATTTACGGCCCGCAGAACCTACGTGTAATGACACCATTTTCGAGCAAGTGTGATGAAAAAAATGTTGTACACGACACCTCGCTTGCAGCTCGGGCCGCAAATAGGTATGTATACGGTCTCGGCCTTTCTTTGTTTTACCACCCTAGTTGTGTAATATACTATTGTTGCTGACTCTGCTTAGTAACCAACGCGAAATGTGGGCGTGTCTAGGCTGAATTAATATGGCCTCATTTAATTTTCCGCCCGATCGTCGATCATAATAATTTCCACGTAATTTATTCCGATGAAAATGATTTTACGTATCGTGGAATATTATTGCTAACATGGACGAAATAGCTTTTACCTGTGTATGTGCCTTAATAAGCATATTTGATTATTGATAAAAATACCAAATAGATTGAAAAGTTAAATAGAAAAAGAAAGAAAGAAAATGCATTTATTTATGACAGCAGCATACAGCGGTAAAAAATAAATAAAATGAAATAAAACAATAAAGTTCAATGCCGCCACAAAATGGTCCCACCTCAGCAAAATGCCGACCTAAGAGCCAGCGCTGGTCTTCCGGTGGAACCATACAGGGGCGACGTCATGACAAATGTGACTGGACTGGAGTCGAACCAGCGTCTTCTTTCGGGGCATTCCACCAGAATGTCGGGCGCGTGACGCCATTTTTAGGGTTCCGTAGCCAAAATCGACAGCTCTTTTGAAAACATTTTAAGGTTTTTAAGTAATGTTTGTGATTAAGTGAATACCTTTGGAAATAATCGCTCCGAAAGTTGTGAAAATTGTGTCCCCCCCCCCCCCTATCTTCTAAACCGTGTGTCCGAAAAATATAAAAAAAATTGCAAGGATAACGCTCAATTAATACTTTCAACGAAAATTATTTTCAACAAGATCGGATTAACCGTTTTTGAGTTATTGCCGATAAACTGCGCTTCTCAACAAAAGGACGTAATTGCTATGAAGATACGCTTTTTTGTTGTTGTACTTTTTTTACATCGTATTTTTTACCTTATAGTTACGGCTATGGAACCCTACACTGAGCATGGTCCGACATGCTCTTGGCCAGTTATTTTCATACTTCTAATAAAGTTAGGAAGTACATTTTTGGTATGGCAGTATTTTATAACTTGGTTTCTGAACTGATTATATCATTTAGGACTTTTTATTTGTTTTTAAGGTAGCTACCATAGCCGTCACGTGCCCGACAAAGTAGACGTTTTCGTGGAATGCCCCTTTCTCAGAATAGTTTTTTGTGGTTTTTCTGGCTCAGAATCGTTAGTACTTTCTAACCTACCTTACCTATACCTACGTGAAAAAATGTGTCCCAAATTTAGTTTTCCATTTCGTCACCTTTTTGTACCTATGTTAGTATGAAAGTAGCGTGGTATTGGTGCTATGGTAGTATCAAAATTTTACCCACATTTTTTCACGTAGGTATACGGCTCGATTTCTTATTTTGAGAAAGTAGCTTAGCTATCTCGGTTTATTTTTGTAATATCAACGTGACAGGTAAGTAGCTGGGTGGAGCTTTTAAAGTTCTTAAGCTTACTGTGCCACAGTACAGTATAATAGAAGTAATACAGCTTCCTACAAAAGGTACATAGGGGGCCATTCATTTATTACGTAAGACGATTTAGGGGGGGAGGGGGGTCAACCATGTCTTATTTTTTCTTACAGGGGGGTGGGAGGGAGTTTAGATCGATCTTACGTAAAATCATAAAAATGCGCAAAATGGTCTTAACTTTTAAAAAAGCGCGCAAATCCGCGCGAGAACGTAGGCGCGTGCTCGGTTGCGTATAGGTATTTTACTAAAAAATTAAAAACTATTAGCATCTGCGAATAAACGTCCCTACAAAAATGATTCTATGAAAAATAAAAATTAAAACAGCCCAGACGTAAAATTATTTTTCCTTTAGATTCTTACGTAATAAATATTAAATAGGGGGGGAGGGGGTCAGCCAATTCTTATTTTTTTTTTACATAAGGGGAGAGGGGGTCAAAAACTGGCAAAAAATCGTCTTACGTTATAAATGAATGGCCCCTAGCGCGCGAGGTACATGAGCGCGCAACACGTATTCACACAGACGCGTGATCGCGGCCGAAGTTGAACTACTTGTCCGTCTTTATACTTTGGCCACGGTATACGGTAGTTTTTCTCCGAACAAAAGGTACACCGGGAGCGCGCATGTGTGCGCGCCGTGTACGGACGCACCACAGGCAAGCATTTGCGACTGCGCGCGACTGCCACAGTATGGCGTTCACTCACACAGACGCGCGCCGTGCGTCTGTGTAAATACGTGTTGCGCGCTCCCAAACGGCCTAAGTCGTACTACTTGATTGTCTTTATACTTTTCTTTGGCTGTGCGAGGTAGCGGAGAGCGGAGCTAAATTTGTGATATCCACAGGAAAGACACGAACACTTAACTTATACTACAGAATCTGTATGAACTAGTCTCTCTATAAACTGAACTACATCGCCACCATATGACCTCACGCGTGTCGAATAAAGGCCCGTCGTCACGCAACCACGGGTCCAGCATCAGAAGTAAAGGTGGTTCACACGCGGCGCGGTGTCGCATGTCGGGGGGAACGCCCTCACTGTGACCCGACCCTAATAACTGCGCGGGCCGGTAGCCCCCAGAAATGTGTCGCTAGGCTGAAGAGACCGATGTTTGTCAATTATTAATACAAAATACTTCAAACTAATCTACTCGATTATCTCCTCAAGGAGTTGTCGAATAGACTCAGAGAAACCATGAGGGAACGAAGAGCTGGCAGCTTCCTCGCTCAACGCATAAGCCTCACAATCCAGCGAGGAAATGTTGCCAACGACTTCGGTACCATGCCGCAGGGCAGGGGCCATTTTTAGATTTATTTTAGTTTTAGTTTATTTCATTTTAATCTAGTTTAGTTAATCTATATCTATAACTTTATTAGAAGTATAACAAAATGCAAAAGTTACTCTAAAAATTGTGTGCCTGTAATATGTATATGAACGGTTCTCTCGATGTTTCCAAGAACCTATACCATCGAATCCTGTCCTGGTGGCAATGGGATCAAAAAATCCACCTTATACCTAACAATAAATGAATTTTGCTAATCGATCCAACCGTTTTTCGAGTACAAAATAATATACATAAAAATATGCGGCCCAGTGACAGGACAGGACAGGGAGACGGACAGATGAACAGCAAAGCTAGGATTAGTAATAGGGTCCCGTTAACACCCTCTTTGGGTACGGAACCCTAAAAAAGATTTGAAAGAACTAAGAACATCCTCCTTTTTGAAGTCAGTTAACAATGAATTCATAGACATGAAACATAGTCCCATTTATCAGAGAGACATCTAGTGAGCTAATGATTATTAGACATCATTCTTTTCCAGGTTCTGAAATGCATTGTACGGCTGCCGGCATTGAACACAGTCCTAATATAAAAGGCAGTTGTAGGATGTCGAAGGACTCTTGAACTGCAAGTGAAGGCAATGAAATAGTTCGCGTCCATTTTATCGACCCCGGTGACAATAGAAAATTTACCAGCACATTAACTTCGCACAATAAGCCCGAGAGCAGAGTCGTGTTCATGAAACAATTAGGTAGTATTATTAGTTACGTTACAATTTATAGCTGAGAACACTTGCGAGTTAATATATGGGGGTTTTATGGGTGTTGCCAATTACTGCATTTTTTAGTATACAAAATAACCTCATCATCCATAAAAAAATATAGACTCGCGGTCAAAAATTTCGGGTCAGTGAAATACCCATATTTCCTAAAATACTCCAGGGTGAAATTATTGGATCTTTAATTAATTTTAGATATTATCTGCAAAAATAGTAATATGAAAAATAAAGACGTCAGCGGAGTGAAATATTGCAAAAATCTCAATTTTTGGACAATAATATTTTTATGATGGGTTAGCGGATATTGCTAATACAGCCAGGTATTATGAATAACAGTATATTTTATGTAAATGAAACAATTGTCAAATGTTGAAAAACACCTATTTCTATTATTTAAATCTACACAATCGATATCTAAATTACTGAAAATATTACAATAAACATATTTTTTCCTTAACTACACGAAAACTATACTAGCAATAACCTACTTCTAAATATAAAATAACACCGCCAGATCTCTACCTGGTGGTAGGGTGCCCAGAAGGCTGGCAGCATTGCCACGCTGAATGGCAATGCTGATCCTTTGTGCTAGGAAGGAGCCAGCCCTCTGGTCACCCGATACTTCGCGGAGCCTGCTTGCTATTTGTTTAAACAGCGCCATCGCACTGGGTGTTATCTGGGGGCACGGCAGTGCCCCCGCCAAGTCGAGCAAAACAAAGGCACGGCCGTACCATCCTTTTCTCGAAGCCATTCAGGCGATTTTCAGCCTCGCGTAATTTTGTACTGGCTAAAGCTAGAACCCTGAAATTTCAGGGATATATAGGGCTCAATAAGACCTATGTATATTCTCAATATCATTCAATTTGTGTCAAAGTTCCTTAGTTTTGTCACTGACTCACTGATCATCATAATTCTAAGTAGGGATGTAACGATACACAGTTTTGCCGATACGATACCGATACCGATATATAGTAGTTAATATCGGCGATACCGATACCGATATCTTAGCTTAATAATGAAGTATGAACTTCAGATATTTTTATGTCCTTATTATAACTAATGGCAATTACTACTGGCTATATTTACCAGAGAGTCAACCTTGAAAGTGTAAAGTAAAAATAATAAATTGTCAACTCAAAATTCATTTTTTTTTATTAAGAACCAAAGATTTAATTAACATAGTAATTATCATTGCACAAGGTAATAGAATAGACCAGTATATAAATTAAGTCAGAAATTGAAATTATTTTTTGCAGATTCTTTTTCATACAGCAAATTCTTCAAATATCGGTTGTATAATATCGGCGATACCGATATATCGGCGATACCGATATATCGGCCGATATATCGGTATCGGTATCGGTATCGTTACATCCCTAATTCTAAGGTACTTCTAGCAGACCTACAAGCTCCAAATTTTAAACATAGTTTTTAGCCTATAAAGTCCTTAAAAACCTAAATATGTTGTAATTTCAGTCATAATTGCACACAAAAGTTTGTAAATCCTATACAAATACATGGGATTACAAAGTTAGTTTGGTTCAAATTGAAAAGAATGGATTGGAATGTAATAATTAAAGGAAGACCACTTACAAAAAGAAATGAGATCCCATCAAAAACATTACATGTAAAAAGATGCAAGTCTCGCAACGCAGTTCTCCTACAACAAAAAAGTTTTGAGATGTAAAGTTAAACCAAGTCAATTAGATCTATAAAATGTGTTCCTCCACGGTTAAATAATAGGCAAGTCGGTGGAAATCGAGTTCTGTTGATACCCCCCGGTACTGACTTGGTTTAACTTTACATCTCAAAACTTTTTTGTTGTAGGAGAACTGCGTTGCGAGACTTGCATCTTTTTACATGTAATGTTTTTGATGGGATTTAAATTACGGTGACCGGAAAGTTTTGCTAGGTATTGAATGTATATACGTACGTCTAGTCAATGTACTGCTTATAGATAAACTTATATTGCGTGCGAGGCGGCGGGCTCACCACAGAATCTTATTAAATCTCCACCACAAAGTCCTACAAAGAATAAACTTACGTATAAATTAAAATACATAAAATATAGGTCCTTAAGGTATAAGTAGGCGGTTTCCATAAGTTTCTGCAATTCAATTCCTTCATCTTCCTGTCCTGGCTTGTAATATAAGTAAGGGGGTCTATTACGTGATTGATAGGGATCCGCATTAAGTTAGAGCTTATAATTTAGGTATTTTTAGTATGAACACGGGTATTGTACATACAAATAATACCGGTATGGGAAAGTTAACTTACCTACTTAGTTTGCTAAAATGTGTATTATACCCATGCATTATGGTATTTTTATGCAGTGGCGTAGCGAGGGTGGTGCAGGCAGGGCACTTGCCCTGGGCGCCAAGAAGGAGGGGGGGGGAGTAAAAACGAACTTTACTACCTATACAACCTATACAAAAATAAAAAATAATTCTTGATTGCAACACCTCCCCCCGGCACAATTTCGCATGGGTTATCCGCCCCGGATGTCACTGAGAAACAAAGGGGCGCAGTTTGGATGCGTGCCCTGGGCGCCGTTGTACGTCGCTAAGGAGCGCAGTTTGGATGCGTGCCCTGGGCGTCGTTGTACGTCGCTAAGGGGCGCATTTTGGACGCGTGCCCTGGGCGCCCTTGTACGTCACTAAGGGGCGCAGTTTGGATGCGTGCCCTGGGCACCGTTGTACGTCGCTAAGGGGCGCAGTTTGGATACGTGCCCTGGGCGCCGCTGTACGTCGCTAAAGGGCGCAGTTTGGATGCGTGCCCTGGGCACCGTTGTACGTCGCTAAGGGGCGCAGTTTGGATGCGTGCCCTGGGCACCGTTGTACGTCGCTAAGGGGCGCAGTTTGGATGCGTGCCCTGGGCGCCGTTGTACGTCACTAAGGGGCGCAGTTTGAATGCGTGCCCTGGGCACCGTTGTACGTCGCTAAGGGGCGCAGTTTGGACGCCTGCCCTGGACGCCGTTGTACGTCAGTAAGGGGCGCAGTTTGGATGCGTGCCCTGGGCGTCGTTGTACGTCGCTAAGGGGCGCAGTTTGGACGCCTGCCCTGGACGCCGTTGTACGTCAGTAAGGGGCGCAGTTTGGATGCGTGCCCTGGGCACCGTTGTACGTCGCTAAGGGGCGCAGTTTGGACGCCTGCCCTGGACGCCGTTGTACGTCAGTAAGGGGCGCAGTTTGGATGCGTGCCCTGGGCGTCGTTGTACGTCGCTAAGGGGCGCATTTTGGACGCGTGCCCGGGCGCCGTTTTGCGTCGCTACGCCACTGTTTTTATGTTACACTAGGCCGTACGTGGCCTCTTTTCGCCCGGCAATAAAATTATGTACTACACACCACTGGCAGCAATGACACAGTATAAACAGTAATTTTTCTTCCTACAAAAGGTACGTTGCGCGCTTGAATGTGTGCGCGCCGTGTACGCACACTACAAGCAAAGATATAAGAATGTGTAAGAATACTCCAGTATGATCGCACTTACACGGACGTGCTATCGAGCATCTGTGTGAATACGTGTCGCGCGCTCCTAAGCGGCCAAAGTTGGACTACTTGTTCATCTTTATACTTTGGTAATGACAAAAGTCCTAGTTTACCTAAGTATATTCCTATTTATGGTGAGGGCTCACCTACTGTTCAGGTGTCGGACGCCCTTGGGTGGTCTGGCCAGCGACCTGGTTCGAGCCCAGTGACCGCAACGGCCAACCACCCGGCCCGACAATCACAATGCTCGGATGTGGGTTGTGAGTTTGTCAGGTTTTAAAAAAAAAAGAAAAAAAAAAAAAAAAAAAAAAAAAAAAAAACTGTTCAGGTAACAAACACCGGCGATCTGGCACATTCTTTAAATTTTACCGGCCTTGGTGGGTACTGTGGGTATCAGTAGCGTGGCGTCCAAAGAACTCGATTCCTACCGGCTTGCCTAATATCAGGCATTTGAGCACCTTATATTACAGCTCTTGAGGAAAATGTACCTACGCCAGATTTGCACCGGCTTGCCCAACGATATCTTTCACGCCACACCACTGTTGGGTATATGATTTTTTTTTAATAAAACCTTTCGACCTCTACAAACTTAGCGTAGTCCGACTATATTTCACAACTATCCCTACATTTCCTTCAACGTTAATTTTGAGGAATGGTATCTAACCGTAATCGTAATAATATTATACAATGTCATTCGCACGCCAAAACTCCCAGGCTTTCACCGCTTATAAAGCTGCTAACGTCTTCATCTTTCCTATCATATAATTTTATGCCACACTTGGCCATAGACATAAAATTATGTACACATCACGGGAGGTAATAAAGAAAGCCCCCGATCGCATATTTACGTCCCTCGCTTGCAGCTCGGGCCGCAAACATCTGCGATCTCGGCCTTTCTTTGTTTTACCGCCCTAGTTGTGTAATGTACTGTTGACGGTCCAGCAGTATAGAGATTTTACAACAAAATCAATTTTAGCTATAATTCTGGGCCTTTTGGATATTTCTTAAATTTTCTGGCCCGCCACTATATTAATTCAAGAGTTTTTTTGTGTCTCTAAATAGGGTAAAATTACGATCGGCTACCGAGTAGTAAGTCTACAATATCACGGTTATAGAGTCTGTGCGGAAAGAGAATAGGATTAATTTTGGGGGGCGCTGTAATGCTTTTCTACCGTATGTCCCGTATTTTCTGTTCTGTGGCCATACTGGTTAGGTTAGTTCCGTTTTTCGCCACGCCTATTCTCTTTCCAAACAGACTCTATCACGTTTAGGTACGGCACAGTCGCGTTACAAAAGTTACTTAGATATAAATCAACTGCCTCACATCTTAAATTGTAACTAAAGTGCCCTAAACAGCCGAAAAACATAATGAAGTGTGCTAATACTTCGCACTTACCGCCGTCGGGCACAAAGAAATAGCTGATAACACTGGTTTGGAGGAAATAACGATGTATGTAGTGAGGAAACAAAGTCACATTACGCCCTTGTGTGTTAGAAGGTTCGAATACCGCCTACCGAGCATCTAAGGCCGTAAATGACGAGTTTTTCCTATTTACGTTAGGGCTCCGTATACTTTATGAAATCCTAACGTCCTAAAGAGAAGATTTGGCATTGCTAAACCGGTTATGTAACTTAAAACCGGATTTTGTAACACAAAACCGGATTTCGTAAATTAAATAGCGGTTTTTTTTACTAATGAATGCAATAACAGGTGAAACTTTAAAACCGGTTTTTTATAATTTTTTGTAGTTTTCGGGAATGTATGTTAATAAACCCTACTTTAAAATATCGTTTAGTCTATATATATTTCTAGGGCAAGTCAGAAAATAGAACAGTAAGACGTTTTTTATTTCCATTCCAGCGTGGAACCCTACACGCGCAACTCAGTCGTACCCTTAACCACTTTTTATGTTAGGTTAGCGGGACTCATTTACATGTAATACCACCCTTTACAGGAAAATGAAACAATATATTTTTAATGTAGGATCCGGCCTACTTATCTGCGAAGTACTTATACATACATATATTTGAGCTATAGCCACAATAATAATATAATAGCAGTAATTTCTCTTCCCGCAAAATGTACATCGCGCGCTTGTAGCCGTATGTATGTGTGCGCGCCGTGAACGAATGCGCTACAAAGCAACGTTTTACGCATGCGTAAGAATGCTCCAAAATAAAACGATACACGCATAATTTTTATTAATTACTAGGTTTTTTAACCCGGGTTCTGAGTCGAAATACCCGGTTTTTACCTGACTCTAAGTAAAGTCAGGCATGGCTCACTCCACGATTTTGTTTCGCGGTAATTATTATTATTCCTTGCCTAATGCATTAGGCAAGCTCAGGGCTGCGCCGATACCGCCGATGTATGTATGTATGACGAGTGTATTAAAACAGTTATATAACGTCACGCAAAATTTTTTTTTACTACCTCCAATGCACTAGGAAATTCAAGCTATAATAATAATTTTATTTTTGTCGACAACCCTAGCGGTGGGCGTGGACCAGAAAGACCGCGCATTATGAGTTAGAGCGAGAAGGTAGGATTCGGCGCATTTTTGTGACTCGAACGTGGGTTTTGTTAGACAGTGCGACTTCTGTACAAAGTACTATTACTTATTCTGTGATAAAGTCGGTTACCCGGATAGCCGGGTTTTCGGGTACCCGGGTTGCATTCCCTAATGGCGACCCAATTGTGAAAATAAACCATTCAACAAAGCAATTGAAGTTACCTGTAAAGCCAGCAAGCGGATGTCCTTTGTCAGTGCGCCCCATAGCCCGGCGAGTAATCAGCCCTCAAAGACTGATTGCTTCCCGAGGGCCGCAGCCTATTAGGCTACTTGACAGGTTTCTGAAAAGTCAATCCGATTGTTTAATGATGTCTACTGAGCACTCAGAAAGTGGTAATTTTTCATTCTTTTGTGTATTTTTTCCGAAAAAAGCAAATAAAAATGCACTTTTAAAATTAGCCGCCAAAACGGTTTCTCGGACAATATGGCGTATATGGCGACACATGATAGTAAACCGACAAATGTCAACGAGGATCGCATACTGTTCTATCTTTAAAAATAGGATTGACAGATGCGGTCGATGCTGTTTACTATGGTGTGACGTCATCGGCCAATCCAAACCGTTTTCGATAAAATGGCGACAGATAAAAAATAATCAATTTTCATCCGAGTTTTATAAATGAATTATCCATTTATTTTTAGTAATATTGACGTAAATTGGTTTTAATACTTATAATTAATATATATATCCATAATTCTTCCATTATTTTTCACACTGTCAAGTAGCCTATTGGGGATAAAGGTAAGTACACAATAGTACAGTGTTTTTCAAACTATTTCATGGCACGACCCCCTTTGTATGAGATAATATTTCGCGACCCCCTATCCTCTACGATTTCTAATCTCAATTTTATTCCGTTACACTTTTAAGCTTTTTTGCTTTGTTTTTCCTTTTTGCCTGTGTTTTCTCGACCCTCGCGACCCCCTTATAGAAGCTCTGTGCCCCCCCAGGGGGTCGCGACCCACATTTTGAAAAACACTGCAATAGTACCTACATTACTTACCGAGGCCAGTTAAGTAAGAAATGGCTTTCTTATTTACTGGCCAAGGTTTTTATACTATTTTTCTGTTCGGCGGAACCAGAAAGTGGCATCTTAGTTTAGCACAGCGGCAAGGTGACGCTTTCCGGCCGGAGGGCAGAAAAGGTTTTTTCTCAAACATGGCATGAAATGTTGACATTACGTGCCTAAAAATAGGCCACAACGTACCAGGCAATGTAATTTTTTTAAATTTCCATTCTACATTTATGAGGGCCACAGCATCACGGCATTCAGCCATTACAAAACAAAAAACGATTTTTGCTATAATATTTAGCAGTTTTATTTACTTAAAATTGACATGAACATAACAAATAACACATTATAAACAATTTTAAATTGCAATTTTAACTACACGAATACACATTTAAAATATTTCATCTAAATATTCGCGGTAAAAATGTGAACTGAAACAGCTTTTGCATTGTCTATGGATAGATATAATATGTCACTAATGTCACTTTCTGACAGAAAGTTTGTGTTATATTATATTAAGGTTATTATAGTAAGTTTATTTATGTCATTGCATATTTGAGAAAAGCACTACCTCGGCGGGAAATGGGGTTGCCAGCCTCGTAACTATCTGGCCTCGCTTCGCTCGGCCAGCTATATGTACTCGGCCGGCAACCCCTCACTTCCCGGCCTCTGCAGTAATGTACTATTATTTATTAAAAATACTTATGGATTGTTACATACTGTACATTACTACAGCATACCCACTCCATTAAAGGTGACGCTTTCGGGCTGGAGGGCAGAAAAGGTTGTCATTTATTAAAAAAATCGATTGTTACATTACATACTGTACATTACTACAGCATATCCACTCCATTAAAATGGTACAGTTAGCAAAAAGTAGAAAACGCAGCTGCAGATAAAGTTAATTATATTTATTCATTAGCTCACACGTCACGCGAGCCGGGAACTTGTCCCGCATCCTTCACGCGGTCCTAGCACGCTCCTACCAATAATGACTTGACCTGAATTAAAATTCAGAATTTCGCCGCCAATCTTTCACCTAATATACTTTGGACACAGTTATGCACTGTCGAATTAAGTGCATTATGATTTCCACGGCGCTTCATTCCATATCGCATAACACCGTCCATTTCATACATGAACTAGCGACAACACAGAATTAGAACATTACACAACTAGGGTGGTAATACAAAGAAAAGCCGAGATCGCAGATGTTTGCGGCCCGAGCTGCAAGCGGGGGACGTAAATATGCGATCCAGGGCTTACTTTATTACCTCCCGTGTCGTGTCGTGTTGTGTACATCATTTTATGTCTACACTTGGCCAGAAAGCGGCCTTTTCCGTACGCGCAGCGAACAATACCTAAGTCCTTACCGTTAAGGATTACTAAGCAAGTCAAGAAGTGAAAACTCTAGAGAAAAATCCCGACTAGGTACTTAAATTACAAACATAGTTTTGAGATTTAGTCGTGAGTCATGCTTTATTTTTACCTTCACAGACATAAAATAAAAGCTAAAGATAAAAGAAAAGAAGGCAAAGGCAGAGACCCGAGCGAGATGTTTTGTCCAGAAAATTTAAACATCCTGATTCCTGATACATATTTCGAAAGTGCAGAAATCTTGTTATGAGCTCATGAGCCGAAAAATCCTGATATCTCAGGACAAATCCTACGCATGATGCTAGCCCCACGGGACGTGGTTTGCGGACACGTCGGGACAGGTCGCGAGAGCTCTCGTCATCTAGAACCAGTAAGCAGAGCCGCAACATGAATAAAGGCCCGCTTGCGACGGCCATCGCATTGGCAAATTAGCGCAGTTTGAGACACCCGTCGTTGGCAAAATTACTTACAAGGAATTAATTAACTAAATTGTAATCTTAATCTTGTTATTAATTCTACTTGATCATCTTCGTTCCTTTGCATAAATTCCGTACGAAATTTTACTAATTTGCAGGAAAAAAGGTACCTACACCTTACTTGAGTTGAGACAACACAACAGAGCAAAATATTTAAGAATCCACCGACTTGCCTATTATTTACCCGTGGACAATGCCCGTGGAGGATTCTTTATTTGAGAACTATAAAATGTGTTCCTCCACGATTCAAGTCGGTGGAAATTGAATTATGTGGACACGCCTCCCCCTCCCCCGGTACTGACATGGTTTAACATTTGTAGAACTGCGTTGCGAGACGTGCACCTTTTCACATGTTATATTTTTGATAGGATCTATACTTGGTTTACTATTGGATCGCATAAATTTAAAGGGCATAATGCATCATTTCGCATAATTCATCATTTCGCATAATGCTTTTTTTTCTGATTCCGTAAACTTTTCAGGATTATTATAACGCAAACCTAACCTAACCTATTTAACAGGATGAGGCCTTAAAGAGTCCTGAAAATTCTACAGTTAAAGAAAATAATGCATTATGCCGAATGATGCATTATGCCTTTTAAATTTATGCGATCCAATAGGTTCCCTCTATACTTCTATAGGAGGATGACTTGATAGGCTAAAAACTAATTATGTTTAAAATTTGGAGCTTGTGGCTCAGCTAAAAGTAGGTAACTTAAAATTTTGATAATCATCAGTCAATGACAAAACTAAGGAACTTTGACGTGTAATTCGTTCTTTTGTAGTAGAAGTTCAAATTGAATGTTATTGAAAATATGTGGCTTTCCATAAGAAAAGGGACCTTATGACGGTTTCTAGTTACGGAGATATGGACGTTTTAGTGAAATCCTTCAAAATAATCATTTTTTTCTTTTATGCAAAATTGTAAAATATAGGAATAGACGTGTATTTGTAGCTTGGTTTCACTGCTGTACGTTAATTTTTTCTATATAAAAATTGGGTTCAAAGTTTAGTAGAAAAGGGACCTTATGGCAGATCACATACAAAAATAATAAAGCTGTTGATAAAACTTATTTCTTTTTAATACCACGACACGACGGTGGTGTTTGGGCTCATTTGTTTCGTCTTGTCGAGTACTTTGAACTGAGATGATATCCAGGGTCTGATGATGAAGCCGGAAGGTGGCCATAGGAACTTCGTAATAAAACGTCGGAACGCCATCGTGTTTGGGCTCAGTTGTTTCGTCTTGACGAGTACTCTGAGCGGAAATGATGTCCAGGGTCTGATGATGGAGCCGAAAGGTATCTATGGGAACTACGTAATAAAACGTCGGAACGTGATTGTGTTTGGGCTCAGTTGTTTCGTCTTGACGAGTACTCTGAACTGAGATGATATCCAGGGTCTGATGATGAAGCCGGAAGGTGGCCATAGGAACTTCGTAATAAAACGTCGGAACGCCATCGAGTTTGGGCTCAGTTGTTTCGTCTTGACAAGTACTCTGAGCGGAAATGATGTCCAGGGTCTGATGATGGAGTCAAAAGGTATCTATAGGAACTACGTAAAAAAACGACGCAACCCCATCGTGTTTGGGCTCATTTGTTTCGACTTGACGAGTACTCGAACCGAGATGATATCCAGGGTCTGATGATGGAGCCAGCAGGTGGCAATGCGAACTTCGTAATAAAACGTCGGAACGCGATTGTGTTTGGGCTCAGTTGTTTCGTCTTGACGAGTACTCTGAACTGAGATGATATCCAGGGTCTGATGATGAAGCCGCAAGGTGGCCATAGGAACTTCGTAATAAAACGTCGGAACGCCATCGTGTGTGGGCTCAGTTATTTCGTCTTGACGAGTACTCTGAGTGGAAATGATGTCCAGGGTCTGATGATGGAGTCAAAAGGTATCTATGGGAACTACGTAAAAAAACGACGCAACCCCATCGTGTTTGGGCTCATTTGTTTCGCCTTGACGAGTACTCTGAACCGAGATTATATCTAGGGTCTGATGATGGAGCTGGTAGGTGGCCATAGGAACTTCATAATAAAACTTCGGAACCCCATCGTGTTTGCTTGCTTATTTGTTTTGTCTTGCCGAGTACTCTGAGACTAAACACGATAGGGTTCCGACATTTTATTACGAAGTTCCTATGGCCACCTTCTGGCTTCATCATCAGACTGGATATCATCTCGGTTCAGAGTACTCGTCAAGTCGAAACAAATGAGCCCAAACACCATGGGGTTCCGACGTTTTATTACGGAGTTCCCATGGCCACCTTCCGGCTCCATCATCAGACCCTGGATATCATTTCGGTTCAGAGTACCTACTTGTCAAGACAAAACAAATGAGCCCAAACACGATGGGGTTCCGACGTTTTATTACGGAGTTCCCATGGCCACCTTCCGGCTCCATCATCAGACCCTGGATATCATTTCGGTTCAGAGTACTTGTTAAGACAAAACAAATGAGCCCAAACACGATGGGGTTCCAACGTTTTATTACGGAGTTCCCATTGCCACCTTCCGGCTCCACCATCAGACCCTGGATATCATTTCGGTTCAAAGTACTCGTCAAGACGAAACAAATGAGCCCAAACACGATGGGGTTCCGCCATTTTATTACGAAGTTCCCATGGCCACATTCCGCCTCCATCATCAGACCCTGGATATCATTACGGTTCAGAGTACTTGTCAAGATGAAACAACTGAGCCCAAACACGATGGGGTGGCGTCGTTTTTTTACGTAGTTCCCATAGATACCTTTCGGCTCCATCATCAGACCCTGATCATCATCTAATGCATTCGCTCGTTTGGTTTAAATCCACCTTAAGACACATAGAAGTGGATGTGAGCTCTGCTGTTCCTATTTGTCGAAAAGATGTCTTGCCTACTTATGATGCGTAGCTAAATCAATTGTTAATCTCAATTAACGATTAACAATTACGTAATCGTTAATTGCAATTAACAATTACTTTTTGTTAATTGTTAATTGCAATTAACAGATCAATCGTTAATTGTTAATTGGGATTACATTTTTGCCAACACTGCAAACAAGCATGCGGCCTGCATAATGGTAAGCAAAAATTTTCAAAATGATCCTAGAAAGCTGAAAATTTGTAAGGAAAGGGATTGGGGGCAACAGATTCAGAATTGAAAAAAAAAATAAAAATAAAAAATACATTTGACTTGTCGTTTTTTTTTATTTTTTTAGAAAAAAAATTTAAAACATTATTTTAAAACCGATAAAAAAAGTGTTTTTGACGAATCGTAAAACTTTTTGACCATTTTTAGAAAAATCTTGTTTTTTTCAAAAATTTAAAAAAAATAAAAAAAAACTGGCGAATGCCTGTCATTTTTGACCATTTAAGAAAAAGTTTTTTAATTTTTTTTTTCTAAAACTTACGAAAAAAGACATTTTTTTGGCGGTGTCTATAATTTTTTACCATTTTGTCATGTTTCTCTTTAAACCTTTTTAGAAAAAAAAACATTTTTTTTTAAAACATGAAAACGTGTTTTAGGCGAATCGCAAAACTTTTTGAGCATTTTAGAAAAACCTTGTTTTTTTTCAAAAATAAAAAAAACACGTTTTGGCGAATGCCTATCATTTTTGACCATTTTAGAAAAAGTTTTTTTAATTTTTTTTGAAAAACTTACGAAAAAAGACATGTTTTGGCGGTCTCTATAATTTTTGACCACTTAAGAATAAGAATCTTTTTAAATTTTTTTCAAAAGATCGACAAAAACAAAAAAGTTTTTTTTGGCGAATCCTATCCTACCATTATGATTTTTTTTTATAAAGCTCGGTAATTTTTGGTTTTATAGATAAGTAGTCTATACAAAACACATCACCATAACACCATGGAGTGAATTATTCACGTTATAATTATAAGAATAACTCTTAATTGATCAAGATTTGAAGTAAATTTCTAAAAACTTTTTTCATCGGTATTGTGTTTTAATACAAGTTTAGTAAATAAATAACGTTAATATCGTGCCATACTGTAATTATCAACAAGTTTTGCCTGTCATTGGTCATAAGGCCATAATATCCCATACATTTGGGAAAAGGGACCTTATGACTAAACACTTAAATTCAACGCAACATTATTTGAGAATTACTCTTAATTGATCAATATTTGAAGTAAATGTCTAATAACCTTTTTTCTTCAGTTTTCTGTTTTAATACAAGATTAGTCAATAAATAATGTTAATATCGTGCCATACTGTAATTATCAATAATTTTTGCTTATGGCTGGTCATAAGGTCCCTTTTCTCAAATGTATGGGAATAAATTTGTGATTTTTACGTAACTTCAATCGTTTATAAATCAAAAAATACGACTTGTAGAATAATAATGACACTTTTGAGATACTTGTGTAGACGGATTAAATATAATTTAGAACTCATTATACGAAAATTGTAAATATTATAGGAATGATGAAAAATATAATAAAATGACATTTTAATTAAAATAAAAATATTTCGTTGACAATGTGATTCTATTTCTATCCAAAAATGTACAGTCAAATATTTCTAACTATATACAATGGTTTAGATTACAATATATTAAAAAACAGGCCGATTTTTTTTTTTTTTTTTAATTTTTTTCTCATAAGCGACTTGCTCTAATCTAATCAAAGGCTGATTTTTCACGACCTGGAAGTCACATTAAAAAAACCATTACTGATTTCCAAAGAAAAACACCTTGAGATACATAATCAATCATCATCTCCATAACTTCCAACGGGAACATACTTAAAATTAGTTTCAAACTTCTTTTGACGATTTCTCAAAAGTGCAATTTTAGCATTCGCGGGTATGATGTTTTTTTAAAAAAAAAGTATGAGACTTAGGGTCATGGTTTTTTTTGTATTAGATAGCTTATTTAACGCAGATTTAGGATCTGTGCTTAACTCAATACCTGCTATAAGGTCCCTTTAGCCATGGAAAGCCACATATAGCGAAGTCATATTATACCCTATACTTATATCCCTCAAAACTCAGGGTTCTAGCTTTAGCCTGCACAAAATTACAGAAGATTGAAAATGGCCTGAATGGCTTGGATAAAAGGATGGTACGGCCGTGCCTTTGTTTAACTCGACTTGGCGGAGGCACTACCGTGCTCCCAGATAGTACTACGAGGACGTACAGAAGTCTCTCTAAAGGTGGGTTTAGACCAAATTCTTTGTGTACACACAAAGAATTTGGTAGAGTGGGGTTAGAATGTGTTAGAATTCGTTTGGTCTAAACCCACCTTTACGTGTGAGTTTCCAAACAAAACCAGGCGCGGCGACCTCGCAGCGAGCTCGCCGCGAGCGACATTTGTATGGAACTTCGCTTCTAACTCGCCCGCAGCTCGCTCGCAAATCGCAAGTGTAATAATAATAAGGCTCCAACTCTAAAATCCACCTTAATGCAATAGAATAGAGCAGCGGTCGACAACGTTTTAGCAGCCAAGGGCCACATAGTAGCTAACGAAATTGACGCGGGCCGCACTTTGTTAATAATTTGTGACTTTATACGGTTCTGAATATATCGACCTGCACAATACACAATAGCTAGGGAGGCACGCGGGCCGCGGGTTGCCGACCGCTGGAATAAAGACATGGTCGGGATTGCCTAGAACTAAATTCTGCCCCTCCAGAAGGGCTTAGCCAGCGTTATGCGATAGACTCGATAGACGGTCGGGTGCGGAGCGGTCCGTCCGGTGGTCGGGCCTAAACGTCAGTTTTGTTAAAAAGACAAACTTCTGAAGTTACGTAATACTATCCATTATACTGTGATCGCGCTGCCAAAATCGCTCAAAATCAATATCAGTATCATTTATTTCTGCAAGTACCTATTATAGGCCGTCAAGAGCTTTTCTACATGTCTGAATCTATTATTTTCTTTTGGCGCTTTGGGCAATGACTTTCTGGTGAGAAGAAGCGCCGGAAGAAACTCACCAATTTCCCTTTTCAAAAATATTAGGTTAGTATTAAAACGACGCGACGCGACGACGACGCTGACGGCGTCAAAACAAGACATAATGAAATAATAGAAAATAAAAGTACTAGTAGAATTAATATAGATGTAAAGAGTCTCCGTTGTCTCTTCTACTGCAACTCACTCGATCCCCGATTTTGTTATCACCAGTTTTGTGTACCTATTTCCTCCCATATATTTTTTATAATATGGAAGCTTCAAATTTTACCCCAGTCATTAATCCAGTTAGCGGGGGAAGGTACCTATGAGAAATTGTGTCTTCTTTATCGTTCTCTTACACTCGTTTGGCACGCAATTATGAACCGTTGAGGCATTATTTGAAAAAATATCGAATTCTGGCTCCTTTAATTCAAGATTTTTATTATACCTAAGCAACATACGTCAAAAATCGATGTTACTCCACCTTTTGTACCAAAAGTATCTACAGACTGGATTACAAACAAAGGCTTACGCACTGATCTAGTGGCAGTATAGTAAAATAAATATATCGTCGTAGCGGTAAACGTTCAGGGGACTGCGCCGGCGCGGGGGATTGACCTCGGGCCGGGTTTACGAGTGCATTTGCACAGTGACACCCCCCCTCCCCACCGCGGCGGTGCGTGGACGCAGCGAGCGACGTTTCTCGAAATCGCGAGGGTTGTTCCGGGACGGGCTCGTTGAAGGGATATTTGAGACAGTGCCGGATTAGCCCCGAAGCAAGAGTAGCAAATGCTACGGGCCCACTCATAAAAGGGGACCCCCCCCCCCCCTACTCGTTATGTCATTTCGTGAAGTATAAAATTACCGATCAGTCGGTATTAAGCATATCTGAGATCAATCGCCTTAGAAGAAATGCTACAGGCCCCGCGCTGGCTTAATCCGCCACTGATTTGGGACGCTCTTTGCACTCAAGGTGGTCGGGCCAGCGACGTGGTTCGACCCTAGGGAACGCCACGATTTTTGCTACATCCAGTAAGGATTGCCAATTAGTCAGGCTTAAAAAAAAAGACGCTCTTAGTAAAAGGCACCGTGAACCGTCGCGTTGCATTAGAACTTTAGGACGCATTTACATTAGATTCCCTATACAAAAAATGAGAACAAATTTTATCTTTTTTATGAACAGTGTTTTGTACCTTGTGCCTGGAAACGACATAATACTTATTTACTTTTCTAATCAGAGGTAGGTAGCATAGCGTGTCGTCCAAAGAACTCGATTCCTACCGGCTTGCCTAATCTCAGGCATTTGAATACCTAATTCTATAGCTCTTAAGAGGAAACAGTAAGGTCGAGAGAATTGAAAATGAGGTATTTGTAAAATGTGTCGCTGTCCCGCACTGCCCGCCTCTCCCCCGCAGAGCGCGATAGAGACAACTGCAGCTTTGACCGAAAATACCTTTTAAAATTTCATGAAAACAACGTTTCGTAGTCCCCTGATTTCTTCCGCAAAACTTAACCTATTTAACTATTTTTTTCATTAAACATTAAAGAAAGGCTTTGGCCGTGTTCCTATGTTTTCCTTTTTTTTAATAATCTAGTCAAACTTGTTTTCTGGATGTGTGAACACAGCGGAAAATCTGGCATTTTTTTTAGGTTTTTGAAGGTTAATATCTCTTTTGAGAATAAATTTATCGTAAAAAGGAAAACATAGGAACATAGCAATAGTAGCCATAGATTTTTGGACAAAAAAATTATTGCTCTACTGGCATTATCCAGGGAGGAAACAGGGGACTACGTTTGTATGAAAAAACTGCCCTCCTGTTTCCTCGCCAAATCTGCACCGGCTTGTCCAAGGATATCTTTTTGTAGGTAGTACTATTTTACATAGATATTATACCAAATTTTGCAACAGACGGAGTCTAATGGCGCATTGAATATTTGAGCGCGTTTGAGAGCGTTTGAGGGGCAGAACTAGAGATGTACTAATTTCCTGCCGCAGATACTAATGCCGAGCTCTCAGTAATTAGGTCAGTCGGCGAGCCAATCGGTCGTGGCTTATCGGCATCTCTCAAATCTGCGTCCTATGCAATGCACCTGCCACGTACGTGCAGGGAGCTTTTTGTCCCTTGATACAATAAAACTTAAATTGAAAAATTAGAAAAACTCGCGACAAAAAAACCGAAAAAACTAAATTAAAAATAGTAATAAAACAACTTAAACGGATTGAATCGCGTATTTTACTACATTTTAAGTCCCAACGTTTCGTAACCCTTTTCAGCGTTCGTGGTCGCGGGTAGACTGAGAAAATCATAAATTTCCTCTGTAAAAATTACTGTTGTGCAAACCTACCCACTTTAAAAAATACAAATTCAATATTAGTGTTGCCAGATGGGCCTAATGTGTAAAGATGTTCACACACATGCCAGAAGGGCTTAAAAACCTAACTTTAGAAAAACTAGTGGCGCTTCCAAAAGGCATACTTGATAAGAAAGAAGGCCAAGGAAACTTATCAGCCACGCCTTATGCAAAAAAGAAAATAATTTAAGCAAAAGACTCCTATGCTATTTTTGGTAAAACAAATCAGAAAAAATTTAGTGTTGCCAGACGGGCCTAATGTGTAAAGACGTGTAGTAATATACGCGATTTAATCCGTTTTAGTTGTTTTATTACTATGAGTGATATCGCGGAAACCGAAGACAATATTAAATTAAAAATGTTTAATATTGAACTAAATGCCGTATGTACCATATTATTGCATAAAAATCTCCGACATTTTCCTTTCAAATAAGATTTTAATTAAACTTGTCTAAGAACCATTGCTAGAAAACTGGGACTAACGGGTTCAAGGGTTAAAGAGATAAATGGGAAAACTTCGCAACTAAAATAATTGTATTTTATACAACCTATCCCCAGATAAGTACCTACATTATTAAAAGGTTTAAATAATTATATAATTTAAGAGGCTATACAGGAGGGAACTCGAAGAGAGCCAATTATGATTGATCCCGCGCTTCTGCGGGAGAAAAAGTTGAAAATTGACATACCGTGTGGGGATCGCATCGGCCTGATTAACTTTATCGCGGCCGGCAAAAAACGCCCAAAGGGACCGGTCGTAATGTGCTTTATAAGGCACATTGGGCACTGCATTTTGTACGTTTTCTTTGGTCGTTTGTATGAACTGACACTCTGGTTTAGTATGCCAAGTGGTCTACCACTTTTCGACTTTATTGAGTGTTATTAGATTTCAAAAGCCGGTCAAGCGCGAGTCGGACTCGCCCACCGAGGGTTCTGTACAATTTTGCAGGTACATATATTAAAGTATAGTAGGAATTATCTAAAGTGTCTGAATGTTTGTTCATTTTTTCTTTCCGAACATTCGAAATCTTAGAATCTAAGAGGATAAAGTATAGTAAGAGTTATCTAAGGCTTAGATAATTCTTTGCTTACCTTATAAATTTTGATTCCCTTATTTTTTCTTATGATTTAATTAAAAATGTATAGTTTTCAGATTTTTCCCTATACTTGTAGTATAAGATGGTATTACTAGGTCAATGGAAAGTACTCTTTGAATTTTGGTTTCTTGAGAGTGTCGAAATGGGTACGTCTCATAATATATAAAGTCATTATATATAAGTTCAAAACACATATGTTCAAAATATATAAAATCAAAATTAATAATGATTGAAAATCATAACAGTTAAAATCCATAATGTACCTTGGCCATAATAGTCGAAATATATAGGTACTGACGAAATGTATATGTTTACAACTCATAACTTCAAAATATATAAAGTCTAATGATATAATGTTTATAAGGAATCATGGTCGAAACCCAGAACTTACGTTTGGGGGATGAAAGGCGTTAACAATTAAATTCAATTGTACAAACTTTGATTATAAATAAATGCTTGTTTTTATTTTCATCACTATTATTTATTTTCAATTAAGTTGTGACGTTTAATGGTTGCAAGTGATCCTAACACATTCCTCCTCGCTTCGCTCGTCGTCGCACCTAACCGGGTTCTCAGACTACATTTTAAAAATTTCAATATTCTGAGTAATCTGAAAGTTTAAAATATGTGAGTTATTGAGTAACTTGAACCCAAAAGTTAGGTGCGACGACGAGCGAAGCGAGGAGGAGTGTGTTAGGATCACTTGCTACTAACACACGCCACACCACGTCATTACATTATATGTGAGCTCCATGTGAATTTGATTATTAATTATGAAAACTGCCCTTGCCGATGTAATATATGAAGAAAAATATTGATTTTTTGTTTTAATTTCATACTATATATACAAATACAAACAAGTTAAGTAGTAAGTAAGATTTATTTCGCTGTTACAAAAATAGTTAAATATGTATAAACTTAAAGGCTCGGAGGTTACGCTACGAGTATAATTAACCTTTATACCTGTGTTAATGTTGTTACAAAGCCCATTATATATTTTGACCATTATGCATTTCAAGCTTAGGAGTTGTGACCATTATGAAATTCAACCGGTATATATTTTGACCATTATATATTATGACCATTATGAATTTAGAACTTATGAGTTTCGAACTTATATCAAACAACTTTTTACATTTAGACCCATTATATATTTTGAATTTCTACATTTCGACTTTATTCATTCCAACCGTATATGTTTTGACTTTATATATTTTGATACGTACCCGTCGAAATTTACGTTTTTAGGTAGCTACGCAAAAACGGCCGTATCGTTTTTCCACGTTAGCTTAGAAGCTTGATTTTTTCACACCCTCATGGACTCATGGACTGACAGACGGACGTATGGAGTATGGACAGACGGGCAACAAAGTGATCTTAAGGGTTTCGTTTTTTCCTTTTGAGGTACGAAACCCTAAAAATTAATGATTTTAGAAAAAAAAATAGAATACCCAAGGTAACAGACAGCTGCCAGAGTTAGCAAATTAAAGTGGCAATAGGGGCTGGGCATATAGCTAGAAGAACCAATGGCCGATGGGGGCAGTTTCATGGGGGCGCCGAATGTGCACGAATTATAGGTGGCAGCACTAAACGACAAAAGAGACACGGGTGGACAATAAAGGAAACTATCACCTCTGTCAAATCAAGCTGTCAATGTCAATGACAATATCTAAGTGTCAATGTCAAATATAGTAAGTCGTAGCTACTCTAACGTTATTCGTCCTTCATCGCGATAAATTAGCGGCGTTTCCGTCAATATGGCCCCAGCATGACAGGGTACTTGATTTAGATTGGCGGCACCAGTTGACAGCACCTTCGTCGTGCACGTTCCCTATACTTTAGTTAGATTTTTGAAATAAATTAACTCAGCGCCAGAGAAGAGGGAGAGCGTGAAATCTGGACGCTAGGCTCTGGACGGATAGACTGAACGAGAAATAGACATACGAACACATTTCTGCCCAAGCTGAAAAGGAGACGCTTCGCTCGCGGTAGCGCTCTCTCGGTTAATGATCAAAACTAAGGAACTTATCAACAATAAGTCAATGCCCGGAGCTAATTATGATATAACACTTATATTTTATGCATTCACTGATTTCCATAGCCCGTTAGCAGTTAGATAATCTACGCAGTTCCATGATAGTCCGGTCCGGCAGATTGTATCGGTTCTTAAGGCGAATACCTGTCTGCCTGTCCCCTTCGCGGGATATTTTACATTTTCTGTTATCTCGCTAACATAATAATATGGTAACATTATATATGACGAGGAAGGCCTACAACCTTTGGGTTCCGGTTCACCTTTGGTCACCTTAGTGGTATGGTCCGATAGTTATCCAATAAACCAGTATCCGCATCAGTTTGAGTACTGGTGTATTGCTCTTCATGACTTTCTTTACACACTCTAAATGTCGCGTTGATAATAAAATAAGTTACACGATAAATTCATAGAGATAGGCACAATTGGTTACATTTTCCAAAGAAGACTGAAAATTCATCCGTCAACGTCATATTTCCTCCTTTTAATCTAAACTGCCTGAACTACTAAAAAAAGATCTAATACTAGATGGTCCGTCATATCTAGAGCCCTGTCTGCGACTTTATTCAAGCCAATAATCAAATATTTTTGGCTAATGTAACGTTGTTATTTTATCACGATACGACATTATAGTAGATATAAGAAATCAAAGTACACGGAAAAATTAAGTGGCACTCGCCTATGGTACTGGGAATCGAACCCGGTACCTCTGGACCTATTAAACCGGAATGACACAGAAGACAAAGTAGCTGGTAAATTTGAGGGAACTTGCTGGGTGCTCCGGTGGTCAGTGGTCGAAGTGGTAAAGACACTGGGCCGGAAATCCAGAGGTACCGGGTTCGATTCTCGGTCTGGGCTGGACCATAGGCGAGTACCATTTATTTTTCCGTGTAAGTACTTTATTTCTTGTATCTATATAATATAACATAAAAAAATTGTGTATTTTACCCGCATTCAAAAAACCAATAAAGAAACATGTTTCTTTCATATAGTAATGTGGTAAGTAAAAACCAAGGACCATTAAAACAAGAGGACTGTCATTCTCCATACTTTGGATTGGATCGTACCCCGACCGCAAGGGGATATCCATTATCCAGGCAATAACTAGATGGCGCTAAAAAACTAAACATTTAACGATGTTATAATTGAACAAAGAAACATAGTACAGTAACAATTAGTTCGTAAACAGCTAATAATTAATAAATTCTAACATTTAAATACTGTGTCACGCTTGCAAAGTTGAATAATTGTAAATAATATAATTCTTATACCAAGCTTATACATAGATGGCGATGTAAATAACGGGGAACAGCTTTTTGTATGGAGAATGACAGTCCTCTTGTTTTAATGGTCCTTGGTAAAAACCCAAAAATGGGTGTTTAGGTGGTAATAACGCGAACCAATATTAATCGGCAAACAGCAAAGGATTTCAGAGAAATAGTATGAAATAAAAGTCAAATTTCTATGAAAACGTGACTTTTAAGTGGAGGTGTTCCCATGTTCCGCTCTGGAAAGTTATCCGGCCGTTCGTTAGACCGTTCGTTGCAGTTCGTTGTGGAAGTGTCTGGGGGAGACCTCTGTTCAGCAGTGGACGGACACCTCAAGGTTGAAATGATTGTGATGAAAACGCAAACATCTGCGATCTCGGCCTTTCTTTATATGACCACCCTAGTTGTGTAATGTACTATTTTCTACTCCTGTACTTTTATATGTCTTTTACTTGATCACGAACACTAATATAAGAACATACCTACATAATATGAGTTCAGAGAAGTCTATACTCTATTCCCCATAACAGCACTAGTGTCGTTATAGTCACTTTACGTTATTGCTAGCATCCACAGACTTCTAAATCTTGGTTAAACTTAGGTCAAGGATTAAGCGCTCAATTCTAACTTCACGATAAAAATTCACAACTACCAACTTAACAAACAATTAAATTCCTACGATTCATAAGAAAAACTAAACTTTCCGAATTAAATTAATTGATGCCAACATAAAAAAAAGTATTTTAATTATCGTCACATCGTGTCACCAGCCATATCAAAAAAAAGTTTACCATAGACACAACTGTCATGCCGGCTGTACACACTCGGAGAGACCGGACGAGATACGCGTGACGTCCATGTATTTTATATTTTAACTTAGTCGTAGAAAAAGTATTGTATGCAACGTTGTATAATTAAGTCAAAAAACGCTCATTGCGTCTCTATTTGCGATACTCGCCGCATTCGCGGCTCGTATCGCAACTCACGCAATTCGCATTTTTTGAACCTTCTTATACAACTGTTGCATAAAATACTATTAGGGTATTTGACAACAATCAAAATAAATTCAGTAACTCTAACCAGCAAATTACGCTTCCAAAACAGCCCGGATAAAATCATTCAAACTTATTTTCGTGCCATCAACGATTTTACAATGACGAAAACTAAATATAAGGCACCATGTTGAGCATGACGTCACATGATAGTATTTCATACTATACTCCGTTTTTTTTAGATGTGAAAATTTGGTAAACAAAAGAAGCAGTGGTCGTCAACATTTGTAATTATCAATGAACAATTTAAAAGTACATGATATGGGTCTACCTTATTTCGTATAAAATTAAATGGTATAAACTCAAAACGACTAAATTCAAAACGTATAAAATCACTTCGTATAATCATTCATTTCGGTTAAAATTCATTTTGTATAACATTTAAAAGCTCTAAATACGAAATCTCTATTATTCAATATGTCTAACATTCAAAATGTATAAAATCATTATGCATAACATTTAAGATGTATAAAATTATTACGCATAATATTCATTTTGTATAACAATTATTTGATCGCATATTTAAAACGTAGAACATTCAAAATGTCTAATCATCACAATGTATACAAAACAGTCAAACTCGTTAAAAATGGTGGTTGAAATATAAAAGTATTAAAGTACCATTCTTAATGCGGTCCTTGTCACTGTTCCAGTAGTTGTCATCTTGAATTTTATTAAGTAATTTATAATAAAGGACTTAAAAAATCAGTCGGTCGGACTCCGCAACTGCTCCGGCGCTTCGGGAAGAGCAGCCTCTTTGCCGGGCCAATATTCAGCGTTTTTACGGCGTTTTATTTTCGTCATTATTGTCTCAGTAAATATTGTTCAAAAAAACGATGCCTAGAGTTAACTTTTTATGAAACCGAAAAACAGTCCCGAGTTTAAGTCTAGTTTTATCAAAATTGTCACGATTTGTCCTTTCGTTATAGTAAATAATCGGCGGACAATAATGATTGTCAAACCGCGCGGTCAAAACGCTCGGAGAATCGCCCTGCCCTTGCGTATCAAAGCACAGGCACTAATGCTCGCCATCGCAGCTTCGGCTTGTTGGTCGCCTTCGGCGACCAGCCTCAGCCGCTACGGCTCACATTGTGCCTGTGCTTTGCTACAGCGGGCGAGGGCTGCTCCCCCTCCGCGCCTCCGGCTTTCTATATACACTCTAGGGGTAGGGCAGACAAGACCACGTGGATAGTGGGGTGCTCCGATTCGGGTTTTGTTACCTATGTATTCTCCAATGCATATAAAATACAATATTATCTTAACCATTTTTATTATTTGAACGTATTTTAGCGTATATTTTACGGCAAAACTATAAAAAGAAGTATCAAATTTTGTCAAAAAAGTCCTGACTTCCTTCAAACTTTGAAACCTGGGCCTCATATTTCAATGATATTAAGGGTTTACAAAAAATTTGAGCTTTTAACAGTTATACCTCGTGAATGTTATACCTTATAATACTTATAACAAATAACATTTCGAGCAAATGAATGTTATATCATACGAAATTATACAAAATGACTTTAGAGTATTTGAATTTTATACAAAATGTAATTATACACTTTAATTTTTATGCCATCTGAATTTATACGAAATGAATCATTATCCGAAATGAATTTCGACGAAGTGATTTTATACGGATTGATTTTATACCAAATAAGGGGATACCATAATGTATACTTAAAAAAGATTTTCGACATACCTGCTCATAAAGTGACTCTAATTTCATTATTCTTATGCGCGCAACGCAGCTTATTACACACACACACACTTTTTACTTTGATAAATCAGAAAATAAATACAAAAACAGAAGTTCTAAAGATATATATTACTTTTTATTCGCAACTGTGTTGACAAACTGATTATAACGTCAACGACGTTTAAAAACCTGACCATAGCTTCAAAACCTCTGCCTCTTTGGGTATTTTATTGTGCAACATTTCTACAAATTATTAAAATAATAGGCAAAAAATGAATCTGAGTTTTGCTTTTAGAATAATGTAAGTAAAATAAAAGAAATGAGTTTTTTTCTTCATTTGTTAATTATGTAAATAGCAAACGTACATAAAAATCAAGTATTCACTATCAAATAAAATTAATTGCACAATGTGGCCACACAATGTACAGGGGGTTACAGATTGCGCAATAATTGAGCAACGGTCTATAATCGCAGTAACAGTGTTACCATAGGAACGGGACTTCCCGAATTTGATAAAGCATAAAGGTAGATAGAGTCTGTGTGGAAAGAGAATGGGATTTAGATTTGAGGGCGCTGTAATGCTTTTCTACCGTATTTGCCATACTGGTTAGGTTCGTTCCGGTTTTCGCCACGCCTATTCTCTTTCCGCACTAATTCTACATTATTTTTCCTATTTGACCACAGATAGAGTGCGACTACGGTTAATTTGCAGAGCGAAACATGGCAATACCTCCGTTTAAAAGTCAAATTTCTGTGAAAATGTGACTTTTAAATGGAGGTTTTGCCATGTTCCGCTCTGCAAAGTTATCGTAATCGCGCTCTTCTAAAGGTGGGTTTAGACAAACGAATTCTAACACATTCTAACCCCACTCTACCAAATTCGTTGTGTGTCGAACGAAACCCACCTTAAGTTGATGTAAGTACGTATGCTCGATGAGTCCTTTAATGTGCAAATACGTCTAAACGAAACAACATTTTCCCCGATCTGCTCAGATTGGTGAAAAAAATCATTCCGTCTCGACAGTCTTTATGTTTAAGAAGCCCCGATGTATGGCAACACTGGACTCTTCCTTCATTGGGACTTCAAAACTTATGACTGATTTGATTGTGATTTTATTCTTTACGCGGCCACTAAGGTCGTTTGTTTATTTTTATTAGAGAGAGATTTAGTGAGTGCGACACGAGTTTGTAACAAAAAGTTAAAGGATAAGTGCTGCAGTTCGTGGCATGTGGAATCGTGGATTTTGGAGTGAAATTCATTAAAGGACATCGTTATATTAAACGTAAAACTTGTACCACAATGTCTCACGTGTAAGTACCTAATATGTTAGGGCGTTTTTTTATATACTATTGTTTTAGATTATATGCCACACCTGGCCAGAAAGTGGCTTTTTCTGTACGCGCAGCGAAGTGTAGAAATAAAATGATGTAGGTACACAACACGGGAGGTAACAAAGAAAGCCCTCGATCGTATATCTACGTCCCTCGCTTGCAGCTCGGGCCTCGGACCGCAACCATCTGCGGTCTCGGCTGGGCCTTTCTTTGTTTTACCACCCTAGTTGTGTAATGTACTGTACTATATTCGTATTAATAACCTGGTGTAAATATATAATATTTATTATATTTATAAGGTACTGTGTTACTAAGAAATAATTATAGTTTCATATATTATATACTACTAGCAAGATATAAGCCCATAAGTAACTTATATTTAATAGATGAGTAGATGACCTATTGTGACGTTCCGCAGGTAAAGGTACCTTATGGCGGGTAGGCGCTTACGCTGTTATTAACGGCACTCCTATATTCATTTGATGCTACACGACGTAAGTGCCGACCCTCCATAAGGTACCTTTTCCTGCGGAACGTCACAATTCACTTTTATTTTTAATGACTCCCATTTTTATCTGTATATACATTATTTCCATTTCACTTGAATTCTATTACAATTTATTTACTACTTTACAGAACTATGACTAAACTACAGCGTGGTCCAAAGAGGAAGCTAATGATATCTGTCATAATAAATGAGGACAGCAGATACCAGTCAGATAATAAGGATGTTACTCTAAGCACTGATACTATTACAGTTGATGATAAAGCTCTGGTTTTATTTAAATTTTGGTGGTCTGCTTCTAATAGCAACCTTTTACCTTGTGTAGCCATAAAGAAAAAAAAAACTACTGATAATCAGGCAGTTCAAATCACAATAACTTCTGAAAACTTTAAAGTGCAGACCTGGTGCCCCGACGAATGGATGGAACTTCATATGAATCGAAAAGAGGCAAACTCAAAGGCGCAATGCATTCGTTGTAAAAAAATGACACTATTTACTTTTGAAGTAAACATTACTGTGAATGATGTGATACCTTTGTCGGAGAGATGTAATGAGCTTTATGAAGATTCTGAGTTCACTGACTTTCAACTGCATGCAGCAGATGGCACAGTGCCAGTGCACAAGGCAATTCTGTCAATACACAGTGACATGTTCAAAACAATGCTAAGAGGGGAGTGGAAGGAAACGGCAGAAGCCCGCATCAACATGGACGGAGTAACTCAAAAGACGCTACAACATCTAAAGGATTACATGTACTTGGGCACTCTTCCTGATGAGGGTCTGAAGGAACTGCTGTTATTTGCTGAGTGCTACTTGATGGAGAAGCTGAAGGCGGCTTGCATCACAAAGCTAATCCAATCGGTCCAACCCGGGGACTTCGAAGATATTGTAAGATTTGCTTGTCAAAGCAACATTGCAGAGGAACTGGTGACGGCCCTCATTATGCAAATACCAGATGATGTTGTAAATGGTCTCCATCAATTGAAACTAAAAAAATAGAAGAAGAATTTTTATGCTTTTGTGGGATTAACATAATCAGTATAATCTTATCTTATAGAATTAAAATTTCCTACACCAATTATTATTATTATTTTAATTATACTATTATTTTAACAGTACTTTGTTATAATCAAAATTATTGTGAATTATTTTTCTCCCAATCAAAAGTTTTTTTTTAATGTTATATTATTCAAATGCTCTAATTTTCATGATTAATCTTTAATTTCTCATAGGTATTTAATGAATACAGGGTGATTGGAAATTCGACCTATTCCTTGAAAGGGGTTATTCTAAAGCTTATTTGCAATGATTTAAGTCCAATCAACCGGGGGTCAAAACTCAATGGTTATCAAGTTATTTGACTTTTAACTTATTTTTTTTAAAACCCGCCTTTCGATCTAAAACTGCTTATTGTGAAAAAACTACTTAAATTAGTAATGAAAAAGAGCCATCATCTAATAGCCAATAAATGGTTGATTACGAAAAAACATGCCAAAACCTTTGAAAATGTTACCAATAAAAGAATTTAAAGTCAAAAGTTTTTGGATTTTGTTCAAATTTTTGTAATTCTTTGAGGCATTACTTAAAAAAAAATTAAGACACTTCGCGTAAAAATTACTAAAATTAGTTCCTCAGTTCATAAGCTTTCTAAAAAGGTAGAATTGTTGACATTTTTTGCATAACTTTTCAAAATAACATTAATAATAAGAGAGGGGGTAGGGAATTTCGCCTAGCGTACCGGACGTTTGTGTCACTTTAGTTTATCCGTGGGTTTTGTTTGTCTTCGGTTTTTTATTTTATTTCATCTTCTTAGGATTGGAATCACTAAAAGTTGCCTTCGGTGATATTTCAATAAGTAATTTATCAATCAGTTCCCGGTTGCGTTAAGTTTGCACCTAATTTGTAAGTTACACCAAGGAAACCAGGTGCAAACTTAAGGCAACCGGGAACTTACAGATAAATTACTAACCGAAATATCACGGAAGGTTACTTTTAGTGACTTCTAACCTAAGAAGATGAGATAAAATAAAAAACCGAAGACAAACAAAGCCCACGGAGAAACTAAAGTGACACAAACAAACTGATTAAGGGTCCGGTACGCTAGGCGAAATTCTCTACCACCTCTCTTATTATTAATGTTATTTTAAAAAGTTATGCAAAAAATGTCAACAATTCTACCTTTTTAGAAAGCTTATGAACTGAGGAACTAATTTTAGTAATTTTTACGCGAAGTGTCATAATTTTTTTTTAAGTAATGCCTCAAAGAATTACAAAATTTTGAACAAAATCCAAAAACTTTTGACTTTAAATTCTTTTATTGGTAACATTTTCAAAGGTTTTGGCATGTTTTTTGGATTTTTCGTGATCAACCATTTATTGGCTATTAGATGATGGCTCTTTTTCATTACTAATTTAAGTAGTTTTTTCACAATAAGCAGTTTTAGATCGAAAGGCGGGTTTTAAAAAAAAATAAGTTAAAAGTCAAATAACTTGATAACCATTGAGTTTTGACCCCCGGTTGATTGGACTTAAATCATTGCAAATAAGCTCTAGAATAACCCCTTTCAAGGGATAGGTCGAATTTCCAATCACTCTGTATAAAGAGTCAAATGGTGTTCTTAGCTATTCTATAGCTAGCTATAGATATAGATGATATTTTTTATTATTGTTTTTAATTAGTTAAGTACTTTTAAGACATTCCCATATATAGTATAGCTACTTTAGTTCAAGTTTTCCTTGTACTATCTGAGTTAAAAAATACACTGTATGTTTTTTCTGAGCATAGCTACATTTGTAAAGGAAACGTTTATGATTTTGGAATCAATAAGTTCAAGTTCTTGTAGGTAGAGTTTTATACTAACATCTTTGATTATTTTAATATGTTAGAGAGTATGATCTGAAATCACTGTTATTTTGAATTTCACGGACTATCAATGTTTATTCTTCACAGCTAGCACAGTACACCGCGACATGTCTCGCACAGCGCATAGCACTGCAGACAATGAGCGCGTGTATTTTGCGCTCCGCAGATGCGCTTATCCATTGGTTGTTGAGTGATCTATCGCTCGCGAGATATGTGACATAAGATAACACAAGACTGGACAAGACGCCGGCAGGGCTATTCTTCAGAAATATGTCTGCGGTCACCTCATTCATCTGGCCCTTTTTCATACTAAATGTGTGGAGACAGATGAATGAGTTGCAGACATATTTCTGAAGAATAGCCCGGCAACATAATTATGGCGCGCGCGCGCGTCACAGTATGTAACAGCCAATGGGGACGCTAACCTGAAACATAGCACAGACAGCGCGGTGTACGCGTGCTATCTGCACCTACTGATTTAAATCTTTAATAGTTACATTCGATTTTTTTTTTGTATAATTATTAGTTTAAACAATGCTATCATGCCTATAACTGCCATCGTTTTTAGAAAAATAAACAATTGTAATTAAATGCATTTTTTTATTTTAACTTTTATACCAGGCGAGTGAGGAATGGCAAACCTTTAGTAACAGAACAGGAGTAAGCTACGCTCCTTGCGATTTATTAGCTGACTTAGATTCTTATCCTAATTACGCAGTATTTCGTAGAGGAGATTCAAGTCTGCAGAATATGAGTGGAGGGAATGAAACGAACACTATTAAGGCTCTCCTGTACACTATTCCGGCACAGTATACCTAATAACAGTCATTTTTCTAAAGGTATATCGCGCGTTTGAATGTGTGCGCGTCGTGTACGAACGCACTACAAGTATAGGGCACCGGTAATACTCGTATGGGTCAATACCGAAAAACCGGTATTATCCATAGTCGTATATTACCTCTGAGCAAAGTGCCGGCCTTGAAACAATTAATTTTAGCTCACGAGACACAGAAAATGGAATTTTGAGTAAAATAAGACTGTTTACTGTATGTATTAATTGGTTCAACTATTGGGGTCAAATCGTTCAGAAATTGGACACGTCGTTCATCTTCTGGGGAAATTCGCCTATTTTGATAATAATCATTTTTATAAAAATACTGTATATAGTTATAAAAGGTATTGAAATATTCAAATCCAATCTAGAAGACTCACTGAATCGTTTAAAAAAAAATTGTAGAATGTAGGTTTCAACCTTCTGAAAAAAAAATCTAAAGTGGGTGTAGTCGCTTAGTCGTTCATCTTTTGGTGATTTCACCCTAATCCTTAATAAAGTATGTAAGTAGCAGTAGCGTGGCGTTCAAAGAACTCGATTCCTACCAGCTTGCCTAATATCAGGCCTTTAAGCACCTTATTCTACAGCTCTTAAGGAAAATGTACATCAAATCTGCATCGGCTTGCCCAAGGATAATCTTTTACGCCACGCCACTGGTAAGTAGAAATATGTAGACACAGGACACAGGTGTGATACAGGATCAATAACTAAAACATTTTTATAAAAAAAAACCCGACCGCGGTGCACTTTGAAACTGCATAAAATCCGCCATTTTGTTTATTTTAACGAACTTCATATCCAGTGACACTCGCACCATCAAGACGAATCTTATGATGTATCATTTATCAAAATCGGACGTTCCGTTGAGTAGTTACGAGCGGACACAGGAACGGACATACATACATACATGCCAAACACATAACCCTCCTTTGGGCTTCGCCGCAGTCGGGTAAAAAATTATGTGAGTTGAGTAGTTTAACGGCAAACGAATGTCGAGACCAAAGACTACAATATTATACTAGGTTAGTCGAGACTTGACACAATGTTTCATTTCATCGCAAGCTGTCGATAGGATCGTTAATAATTACGCTGTGAAATTGTTCCGCTTTCGCTCCACAGTTCCACGGGTTTTAATTCACACGTGCAGAAAATTTAATATGACCGTAGCGAAAACATTTATAAAATAGTTCGAGTACGTTGAACTTTTCGATCGCCATTTTCCAGTTTTAGCCGACTTCAAAAGGAGGAGCAGGAGGATCTTAGTTGATCTTTTTTGTTTGAAAGGAGGTCTCATTGGCACTCAGGATCTGATGATGGGATAACTACTTTATCTTTTTTTTTACAAGCTTTTATATACTTTCACCGGGTATCTGTCTGTGAGTCTGCTGCAGTTTTGCAACAATATGTAATTCCCGGTACTGCCATATTAAGATTTCCCGGTTCTGCACCCCCTAATAGGTATACTATACCATTCTACTAATAACATCTAGGAGAAGAATCGTGAATATGTTTGGAGGTAAAAAGGTGTGCTCATCTGAATCCATTCAGGATTGAAGTGAAAATTGGCACACAATTGTCACATTCAAACACAAGATACTTTATATCCCAGTCAGGATCCCTTGGGATTTATCTATGATAATGCGGACGATGCCGTAGGTAATGCTAGTGTATCATATTTTCAACTGGAATTAATTAACATTTTAAGTGACCCTTTAGTTTCTGAAAGTTAACAGCGGCAGTTTTAATTAATCTAGTTTCGGTCAGTTCGGGCTACTGGTGGATTTAGGTCGGAACTCAAAATTATAAGTTGAAAAGCTCCCAAATTATTGAACAAATGAGATAGGTATTTTACTTACGATATAAAGGCATAACATACATTATTGAAGGATTCTGAGACACTAAGCCTAAGCCCTCTGGCTTTTTGTGCGACATAGTTTTTTTAAAACACACCCTATATCGATACCTTTAGACTCAAAGGGCGTAAACGCCGCATGTTCTAATGGCGTTTACGCCCTTTGAGTCTAAAGGTATCGATATGTGACATTCCGTGGGTAAAGGCACAGATTATAAATAGAGCAGTATGGAAGCTACGCTTACTTTTTGAAATAAATACCTATGCTCCATTAGAGCGTTAGGGTTGTTTAAAATGAAAAGATCGCGGGCTGTCTGGGCGCGCGCACGTAACAAACGCAAAGCGCGACCACTCGCCTCCATGCGGCACTCGCGACCTTGCTCGCGACTGACGGGAGTGACGGGTGACGGCACCGCGAGATTCCCTTAGGGGCCTTGTAAAAGCGCGCGTCTATATTTGCGTGCGTTTCGATCGTTTTGTTTGTTTCCTTACTGCTTTAGCTTGTATATATTCTGTGGTAAAGGTGCCTTATGGACGTTGTCGCTTGCGTCTTACCGTCTCACAGTGTGGGATTGACCATCAGTTTTGAGGACCTCTATTTTATAATTTATATCAATACTTTGATGCCATCTAAAACTTATAATCAAACCCCCAGTTGCCTATCATAAATATTTCTCACGTTAGAATTTTTTGAATGCGCGGTCATTGACCTCCTTGTAACCGGTTTGTATTTTTATTTCTTAAATTAACGGCAATCATAACTTAATTTCTTTTGTATTGCATTGTCGGAAACGTACTTTATTATTGGTAAAAAATACAGCTTACTGACGTTAATAAATAAGGCGCGAGACCGTATAAATAAAAAAAACACTTAATTTTTTTTTACTTAGTACTTTATCAATTGGGGTGTTCCATTTTTTTGCTATAGGATTAAGGATAAGTATGGCAATACGCCCTGAAAATTTCATGGTTTTATCTTGCACGATATCGGACTTATTGCATTTCTAAGTTTTTGAGCTGTATCTATGGAAATAGGGTTGTCACCATACAGATCCAAAAAATAATTTCAATTAATTTAAATTACGAACTTTGTTAAGATACCTAAGGTTTAAAAAAAAAAACAGGGTGGGGGATCCGGAATATTAATGACATATGTTCTCTAATTCTTAGTGTTCGATGAAGATGCAATTTGCACACATGTATAAATTGAATCAGAGAAACTGGTGAGTTTCTTGCCGCGTTTCTTCTCACCAGAAGATCATTTTCCGAAGCGCCAATAGAATCAGACCTGTAAAAGAACCCTTAAAGCCTACTTACTTGCAAAAATAAATGATTTGATTTGCTTCTAATACCGGTATTCAAAATTAAAAAAGTTCCCTTTGGGTAGTAGTTGGAACAACGCAAGCAAAGCTAAAAGTTAATTATCATCGTTATCAGCCCGTTGCAGTCCACTGCTGGACATAGGCCTCTCCCAACTCCCAAGGTACGCCACAGAGCCCGTTCTACAGCTTTTTGTACGTATTTTGTAATTGTAATTAACATACAAGGTATAACCTACACGCATATAATTTAATCCCATCAAAAACATTACATGCTAAAAGATGCAAGTCTCGCAACGCAGTTTTTTTACAACAAAAACGTTTTGAGATGTAATGTTAAACCAAGTCAGTACCGAGGGGGTGTCCGTCCACAGAACTCGATTCCCACTGACTTGCCTATTATTTAACCGTGAGGGAACAGTTAATACTTCTCAAATAAAGAATCCTCACTCCACGGGTAAATAATAGGCAAGTCGGTGGGAATCGAGTTCTGTGGACACCCCCCCGGTACTGACTTGGTTTAACATTACATCTCAAAACTTTTTTGTTGTAAAAGAACTGCGTTGCGAGACTTGCATCTTTTTACATGTAATGTTTTTGATGGGATTGAATTATATGCGTGTAGGTTATACTTTGTATGTTAATTACAATTATTCACCGAAGACCAAGTAAATCTATCTTATCATATTGTAGGGCAGATGCCCCAGTTCTGGCCACTGGGCCGGTTTTGGCCATTTTCAACTTTAAGTTGAGTTTACTAAGGTATAGACAACTTGACAAGTCTATGGTCTACAGGTGATACATGAGTAAACTATAGCAACACAGATGACGCTGTCATCTGTCATGTGTTAGTTGTCATTCAGTTGACAGGAGCCATGTTGTGTCGAGTCACGTGGAATTTGGTATTTCGTTAATTAAAACAATAAGATTGGAAGGTGAGTAATCTGTCATTATTTTTTGAATCCTTCTATATTTCTACGAGTTTTTTATTTAATGCATATGTCAAAAGTATTATTTAAGGCCATGTTAGGTTATTTTCTTGATGTGCTTATTACAAATTACGTTATGCCTAGTGGCCAAAACTGGCGACTTGTATTCGTGATTTCTCCCTTTGTGGCCATGTTCATGGCCACAACTGGAACACATACTGACCTAGTTCTGGCCACTTAGGTATCTATCCTATATTTAATGATACAAAATTATTGTTTTTCATACAGAGACTAGAAAAATGAGTGAGAAGATGTCAAGCAGGAAGGAAGAAGTAAAAAAAAAATTATTTCAGTACTCGCCCCACAAAGTCGGCTTGGCGTTAGAAGCAATTAGAAATGGCATGAAGGTTGCTACTGCCAGCAAAAACTATAAAGTACCTCGAACAACCTTGAGACATAAGCTTTCTGGACATGCACCTGAAACTTCTGGACATGTAGGACCTCAAGCAGTTCTTGGCGAGCAAATTGAAACTGATCTCGTTGCATGGATCAAAGAGTGTGCTCGTCTTGGGTTTCCAATCGACAAAGAAGGACTATTCGATTCTGTGAAAAAAATTGTGGTAAAAGGAAATCTAAAAACACCTTTTATAAATAATAGGCCTTCCAGGTCATGGTTTGAGGGATTCATGAGTAGACACCCTGATTTGAGTCAAAAACACGCCGAGTATATAAATAAAGCTCGAGCGTTAATTACTGAAGAAAAAATTAGAAACTGGTACCAAGAAGTTTCTACACTGTTGGGTTCAGAAAACCTGAAAATTTTAGAAGATCCGACGCGAGTGTGGAACTGCGATGAAACTTCTTTTTTTCTTGCACCAAAAGGAGCTTTAGTGCTAGCTGAGAAAGGAAAACATGTCTATGATACGTCAAATAACAGTGACAAAGAAAATATCACAACTCTGTTTACAGTCAATGCAGTTGGTGAGTATGCACCTCCACTGACAGTTTATAAATACAAACGGATGAGCAGTGAAATAGTACAAAATGCACCAGATGGATGGGGACTGGGCAAAACCGACAAGGGTTGGATGACAGGAGAGGCATTCTATGAATACATTGGAAATGTATTTATTCCTTACCTCAAAGAGAAAGAAATAGCCTTACCTGTCATCTTGTTTTTAGATGGGCATAAGTCACATCTTACAATGCATCTGAGTACATTATGTCGTGGAAATGGAATCATCGTCGTGGCGCTCGTCCCAAATACAACACATATGATGCAGCCGCTGGATGTTGCGGTTTTTTTTCCCTTAAAACAAAACTGGCGTAAACTTGTGAAGAAATGGCGAATTGAAAATGATGGAAAAGATATCACCAAATTTAACCTTCCTACAGCTCTTCACAGTTTACTAGTCAATAATGAAGCTTTTGCAAACAATGTTAGAGCGGGATTTAATACATGTGGGCTGTATCCATTTGGTCCTGACTTTGTGAATTACAAGAGAGTTGTTCAATCAACCGGCAACACAAACGTTAAAAATGACGCTGTACCGAAGTCTGTCATTTCTGAGTCAAGCTATCTTACATACCTTGAAAGTAAAATAGACCCTAGCTTGATAAAGGACTTTTACTTAACGTGTGAATCGGGCACTGACTGGGAAGGCAAAAAGGAGGCAATAATGCTTTATGATACTTGGCTGGCTTTCAAAAATGATACTACTAACCATGCAGTTGCAGCTGTATCTAAAGACATCGATGATTCCCCTCTTTCTGACATTTGCGGCATAAATGATATTGCTAACGAGATGCATACCCGGCTTACCCATAACAAAGAAATCTCAGCAAAAGTTCCATCAACCAACTACGCAGTTCAGTCCAATGGCATAGAAAATCCAGGCCTACCTGCGTCGTTTTTTATAAATCGCGACAAAAACAATTCCGACACAGAGCTATCCCTTAATCCCGCCCACCCATCTGCCTCAGCTTTTACTGCCTTAAACAAAAATGATGTCACGCGACAAATGGATACGCCAAAAAATTACAATAATGTCAATGAGCCGTCAACTAGTCATGAAGCTTTATCTAAAGATATTGAAGATTGTCTACCAACATCCTCTCTTGAAACCGATGAAAGAGATGGCTTCGCTCGACAAATGCATACGCCAAACAAGGATAATTCTAATACAGCCTCAGCATCTCCCGATGCTACCTCCAATGTTGTTGAAAGTGTTGCAACCCCCAACTGTACGGAACAGGCCGGTTCCACCAAAGAGTCTACCAAAGATAAAATAGTAAGTAACCTTGTCAGGGATTGCGTCTTATGGCCTGAGAAAATAATCCCTAAGAGCACAAAAAAAGCAAAATATATTCCTTCGGTACTTACTTCCGACAAATGGATGGAGATCATGCAATCAACTGAAAAAGAAAAGAAAAATAAAGAGCCAAATCCAAAAATCGGTAACAAAAGAGCAAAATCGTTAAAGAAAGGGCCTTGTGTCGAGTCTAAAGCCAAGAAATTGAAAACAGTAGCTAAACATTCCAAGATTAGTGTTAAGAAAACAATTATATATAGATCTGATTCAGAAGAATCTAGCGAAAAATGTGACAATTTTTCTGTCCATGATACAGATGACTCTATAGGTGAAGACGTAAGCAATGACTGCGATGATCAAGAAAATAAAAATATCTATAAAATTGGGGACTTTGTAATATTTGTTTATGAAGGAGAATATTTTGTAGGGCAGATAGAGTTCTTAAATGAAGAAGAGGTACAAATAAAGTCCATGCAAAAAACTGCCAAGAATTGGAAATGGCCAGACAGAGTTGATTTAAATTTCTATCCTTACGATGACATCAAACAGAAAATCGCTACACCAAAAAAAGTTTCGAAGAGAGATGTATATCGTGTTCCAGAAATTGAAAAGTATTGGGAGTTTTCTACTTAAGTTTGTTAATGGGTATAAACCTACAAGAAGATCTCACAAGTAATTATTACCTAAGATTAATTAAGATATTAACAAGCCTAAGACAAATTATATACCATGGCAGAGTATAGTTGATTTTGATAGTTAATTTAATGTTAAAAATGTGTAAACTTGCAAATAAATGTGAAATTTGTTTGATTTTAACTGACGTTTTTTTAAATATTTTGATGTGGCCAAAACTGGCACAAACGTGTGGTCACAAATGGGTAAAAAGTGGCCAAAAGTGGCTCCCGAGCTCTTTTTTTGTATTTGATTTAAAAATATATATACGAAATGTCAGAATCTTAACAGTGGAGATTTATATGACTATAGTATTATATTTTCAATGACTTAGTGCATAAAGAGAGTCATAGTTGCTTATTGACACAAAATGACGGACTTCTGCATAGGCGAACTGTCTTAAAGTGGCCAGAAATGGGGCATCTGCCCTAGGTATACTTTCTTTAAATATTTAAGGGACAACCAAAATGTCCTACGGACAACCAATTTCGTTGTCCGAAAGACCAGTTGACCGAGAGAATTTTCTAAAGTTTTGCGCCTTATAATAAATATTAATATTTTTTTGTGTTTTATTACACCCGTAGGTAAAATATAAAATTAGTAATGTAGTATTTGGTACAATATTAATCTAAATATATAAAAGAAGAAGTCCTGACTGACTGACTGACTTACTGATCAACGCACAGCCGAAACTACTGAAGTTAGGAACTTGAAATTTTCACAGTAGGGTGGTTATATAACGTAAGTAAGGGATAAGAAGGGATTTTTTGAAATTCATCCCCAAAGGGGGTTAAATGGGGGTTGAAAGTTTATATGAGGACCATACGATTTTTAAAGTAGGAGATCTGAGACTTCGAACATAGACTCTTTAATACAATTTAAAAAAAGTAATTTCACCGTTTTTGGAAATTCATCCCCAAAGAGGGTTAAATGGGGGTTGAAAGTTTATATGAAGACCACACGATTTTTAAAGTAGGAGATCTGAGACTTCGCATATAGACCCATCAAGATGAGTACAGGAAAGTAATTTCACGGTTTTTTGAAATTCATCCCCAAAAGGGGTTAAATGGGGGTTGAAACTTTGTATAGGCACCAAACGGTTTTTGACGTTAGAGATCTGAGAGTTTGCACATAGATCCTTCAATATGACATGAGAAAAGTAATTCCACCTTTTTTTGAGATTCATCCCTAAAAGGGGTTAAACGGGGGTTGAAATGTTGTATAGGGACCAAATTATTTTGAAGTTACAGATCTGAGAATTCGTATATAGACTCCTCAATAAAGGTCGAGAAAAGTAATTTTACCGTTTTTCAAAATTCATCCCCAATGGGGAACATCCTAAATGGGGGTTGAAACGATTTTTGAAGTTGCAGCTCTGAGACATCGTACATAGTCTCCTCAATATGAGTACAGAAAAATAATTTCACGGTTTTTCGAAATTCATCCCTATAAGGGCTTAAACGGGGGTTGAAAGTTTAAATGGGGACCAAACGATTTTTAAAGACGGAGATCTGAGACTTTGCACATAGACCCATCAATATGAGTACAGGAATGTAATTTCACGGTTTTTCTAAATTCATCCCCAAAAGGGGTTAAATGGGGGTTTGAAACTTTGTATAGGCACCAAACGATTTTTAAAGTTAGAGATCTGAGAGTTCGCACATAGATCCTTCAATATGAGATAAGAAAAGTAATTTAACCCTTTTTCGAAATTCATCCCTAAAAGGGGTAAAACGGGGGTTGAAATATTGTTTAGGGACCAAATTATTTTTAAGTTACAGATCTGAGACTTCGTATATAGACTCCTCGATAAAGGTCTAAGAAAGTAGTTTTACCTTTTTTCAAAATTCATCCCCAACAGGGGTTAAATGGGGGTTAAAACGATTTTTGAAGTTGGAGCTCTGAGACATTGTACATAGGCTCCACAATATGAGTGTAGGAAAGTAATTTCACGGTTTTTCGAAATTCATCCCCAAAAGGGGTTAAACGGGGGTTGAAATTTTGTATAGGCACCAACGATTTTTGAAGTTGGAGATCTCAGAGTTCGCACATAGATCCTTCAATATAAGTAGAGAAAAGTAATTTCACCCTTTTTCGAAATTCATCCCTAAAAGGGGTAAAACGGGGGTTGAAAGTTTAAATGGGGACCACACGATTTTTAAACTAGGAGATTAGTTGCAAAAAGTAATTTCACCGTTTTTCAAAATTCATCCCCAACGGGGGTTAAATGGGGCTTGAAACGATTTTTGAAGTTGGAGCTCTGAGATATCGTACATAGTCTCCACAATATGAGTACAGGAAAGTCATTTCACGGTTTTTTGAAATTCATCCCCAAAAGGGGTTAGATGGGGGTTGAAAATTTTAACTTTGAAGTTAGAGCTCTGAGAAATCGTACATAAACTCCTCAATAAGAATAAAGAAAAGTAGTTTTACCAATTTTTCGAAATTCATTCCTAAAAAGGGGTCAAACGGGGGTTGAAACTTTGTATGGGGACCAAACGATTTTTGTAGTAAATCTTGAACTTCGTTCATAGACTCATCCATAAGAGTAAAGAAAAGTGATTGCTGTTTTTTGGAATTCATCCCCAAAGGGGTTAAAATGGGGGTTGAAACTTTGTGTAGGGTACAAACGATTTTTGAAGTTGGAGCTCTAAGACATCGTATATAAACTCCTCAATAAGAGTAGAAAAAGTGATTTTTCGTTTTTCTAAATTCATCCCTAAGAAGGGGTCAAACGGGGGTCAAAACTTTGTATGGAGATCAAACGGTATTTATAGTAGATCTTAAACTTCTTACATAAACTCATCCATAAGAGTAAAGAAAAGTGATTGCTGTTTTTTGGAATTCATCCCCAAAGGGGTTAAAATGGGGGTTGAAACTTTGTGTAGGGTACAAACGATTTTTGAAGTTGGAGCTCTAAGACATCGTATATAAACTCCTCAATAAGAGTAGAAAAAGTGATTTTTCGTTTTTCTAAATTCATCCCTAAGAAGGGGTCAAACGGGGGTCAAAACTTTGTATGGAGACCAAACGGTATTTATAGTAGATCTTAAACTTCTTACATAAACTCATCCATGAGAGTAAAGAAAAGTGATTGCTGTTTTTTTGAAATTCATCCCCAAAGGGGTTTAAATGAGGGTCGAAACTTTGTATACGGACCAAAAGATTTTTGAAGTTGGCGATCTGGGACATCGTACATAGACTCCTTAATAAGAAAAAAGAAATGTGGTTTTACCGTTTTTTCATCCCTAAAAAGGGATCAAAAGGGGGTTGAAACTTTGTAAAGGGACCAAACGATTTTTGTAGTAGATCTTGAACTCATCTAAAAAAGAAAAGAAAAGTGATTGCAGTTTTTTGAAATTTATCCCCAAAGGGGTTTAAATGGGGGTTGAAACTCTGTATAGGGTCCAAAGGATTTTTGAAGTAGGAAATCTGACACTTCGTACATAGATCCTTCAATAAGGGTACAGAAAAAATGTTAAACCATTTTTTGAAATTCATCTCCAAGGGTTATAAATGGGGACCAAAACTTTATAAAGGGACCAAATGATTTTTAAAGTAGGGTATCTAAAACTGATTAAACTGAATAGAACTCAAATGATTTCACGGTTCATTAAAATTTATCTCGAAGACGGGTTGAGTAAGTAGGGGTTGAAAGTTTTTTTAGGGACCCGTACAATTTTTAAAGTAAAAGGTTTTTAACTCCATGCATAGCATATAGCAATTAGTAGATTGTTTTTTTGTGTAAGTAACAAGCGGTTTATTAAGTGCATTTAATTTTTTGGTAATAATCCTTAAATGGACTTAAGAATTGATTTTCACGGTAAATGTGCATTGTGCAGTTTTGGGCCCAATATTTGAGGGTTTTGTTTAATTACAACAAAGTTTATGAACAAATATCAGAAACTATTAATTGCCTATTAAGATTAATTGCCTAATTATAATTTACACCGCAGACGAAGTCGCGGGCATCAGCTAGTAATTGTAATATATCAAGTACTTACGTTTTTCGGTCCGCCTAAAGCAAAGGGGGCGCAAAATAAGGACTTAGAAAATTTTTGACCAAAAGTGAAAATTATATAGGAATCATAAAACACTTAGAAAAATTTCATTCGAGACGCTAAAATAAGCATGTTTTGTAGAAAAAACTTTTTCTCTAAAATCAAAAATGGCCGAGATATTGGACCTCAAAGTTGGCACGATTTTAGGACTTAGAAAAAACGCGATGGATGTTGTTGTCATTATAACACCTATTTTTTATGATGTTATCCTTGAGAATACGCTAAAATAAGCATGTTTTATAGAAACAACTTTTTCTCTAAAATCAAAAATAGCCGAGATAATTGACTTCAAAGTTGGCAGATTTCTAGCACTTGTAAAATTTTCGACGAATGACTTTAAATCGGAGCGCATAACACATCCGCACACCACAGTTTTCTGGTAGCAGCTCGTTTTTAATGTCAATAGTGACTTTCCATCTCCGGCGCTACGGGAACAGCAGCCCTTCCGCCCTTGCATGACGGCGCACGGTCACTTCGCTCGGCTCCGCAGCTTCGGCTTGTTGGTCGCCTTCGGCGACCAGCCTCAGCCGCTCGCCTTACTCGTTCCCGCGCTTCGTCATGGCGGGCGAGGGCTGCTCTCCCTCCACGCCTCCGGCTTTATAAAAACACTCTAGGGCGCGCAGTGTCGGCACGCGTCCTAACCAGCGAGAGCCCTAAATTCGGACTTTCGCAGGCTAATATCTTCTACATAATATTCCATAATTGAAAATTGTACATTTTATAATCTGTCATTTATCTTGGTAATTATCAAGTTTAGAGAAAAGTTGCCCATACAAAACATGCTTATTTTAGCGTCTTCTATACAATAGCATCATAAAAAATAGGTGTCATAATGATACCACCCCCATCGTTATTTTTTTAGTCCAAAAAAATCTGTCCATTTAGGAGCCAATATCTCGGTAATTATCAAGTTTAGAGAAAAGTTGTCCATACAAAACATGCTTATTTTAGCGTTCTCTATACGATGGCATCATAAAAAATAGGTGTCATAATGACACCAACCCCATCAAAATTTTTCTAAGTCCTGCGCCCCCTTTGCTTTAGTCCAACCCGTTTTTCTACCAGTGGTCCGATGGACAGACAATAAAGCCACCCACACTCTCCAGCAGTTCTCGACCGATTGACCCCGCGAATTTCGTGACATGAAAATAGCGGGTAGGCCTATCTGCTTACCAGAAATGTTTGCTTGTTGTCAAGTATCTTACTACGCTATCTATGTTTAGATGGCATGATTAATTTATGGTTGTCCGGTTGACCTGCGTCAATAATTAAAGGGACAAAATTCATACCCAAGAAATTCATAAACCGTTTAAAGCAAATATAAGAAATCAGCATATTTTATCGATTATACTTATCTATAATAATTATTATGTGTATGAATATCAATTCTGCTACAGTATTTTTTCGTGATACATAGTTTTATGGTGCACCGTTGTTCGGGGACAATTTGTCCTAGTATTGAAAACCAACTTTCAGTCATTTGGACAACCATTAAAGAACCGGGTAAATTGTAAATAAAATAAAATGTTTGTAACAAAATGTTTGATAATATTCATAGGAACGTAACGGAATACAAATAAAACTCATAACTTTTATATAATAGTAATTTATACAATCGTAACATAATGAAGGCTCTTAAAGTCGAGTACCGTGTTTAGGCCACGAGGCTTGCCGAGTGGCCTATATAAGGTACGAGAACTTTAAGAGCTAATTATGTAACTATTGTATACAATACTTTTTCTATGAGTCAACTAAAACAACATCAAGCAAACAAATAAACTATCACAATCACCGTACTTCCACTAAAACTATTCATTCAAAGTTTTATTTAAAGGCCGAAAACAATTGAGCGGCAGCATTGGTTGTAAAGCGGTTTGTGATTGGCTCATTACAGGACTAATTGCACCAATCGCGTGGCAGGAGCGTGTTTAAGTAGAGGCAAATTTGACAGGTGTTACGTTCTGAAACGCATTTAATCATCGAATTTGCATTAAAAGGAGGTTTTTACACAAGGATACACTTTTTTAAATTTGAAAGTTCTATTTTCAAAATTATTATAGTTGTCTAAAGCATATTACAATAAATATTATAGTTGAGTAGAGAGTGTCATAGACTAAATAACATTGAAAAGTTAGCATTTATAGTTTAGAGTCTGGCTAATGAAAGATGAGACTAAAAAATAGCGGCAAATTTAAAAAAACAACGGGTTGCAACACTGTTTATAGGGTGACAAAAACGGTAATGATACTTGAGCCGATTTTTGAGTTGTTGTCACCTTTTTAATTCTTCTGATTTTAGTGAAAATTGGTAAGTACATAGCTTTTATTAGAGTGTTAGTGTTTATTTATGATATATATTTACTCCCCACATTAGACACGGAAAGAAAAGCAAAAACAATTCAGTAAGTATTTTCGGAAACTGTTACTTTCTTATGTTGCATATTGAGTATCAAAATCACCACAGCATACTATCCTCAGAAATCTAATGACGTTTGACACATTTGACGTTTGTATAATGTCGCCATTTAAAAAGTTTGGAATAAATGTCAGTCTCATCTTTCATTAGCCAGACTCTAGTCTATGGGATCCTAATGGAAAGATTAAAGTCGACGAGTAGAAAAATGTATTTTCATCACACTTGCTCGTAAAGGATGTTATAACACGCGCGCTTATAGACCAACTCGAGCCGATTTACCCCCCGTGGGTTACAAATATCTATAACTCCCACGGGAGGAAAAACTGTATGAAAATCTATAACTCCCTCGGGAGTTATGAGTTTAGTTTTAAAAGTCGTACGTCATTTCAGACTAAGGAGGTTTCGAATCAGCCAAGGCTATTTCACATCTTCAAAACTTGGCTACAAAACCAATTTTAGTGTAAAATAAAACTTATATGGTATATTTTACTATTATTTCCGTAGTTTTTGCGATTATTTTAATGCAATTAAATCAATTTAGTTTAAAATTTTATTTTGAAAATCGGTACAATCTGGCGACATTGCCTGTCAAGTTTAAAAACTAAACGCAGTTCTTAGCATTATCTGTGGAAGACTATATTGAAAAAGTTGACAGTTGAAGTTGGCTCTTAGCGGGTGCGTTTAGTTTATTTCATTTTTATGTTTTATTTTTTTTTCCTCGCAAATGTGATGAAAAACATTGTGTGATTCACGGGCAGTAAGAAGATTACAAACTCGAGTCATTAAAAGCCCTCCGCCTACGGCGTCGGGCTTCTAATAGACTCTCGTTAGTAATCCCCTTCTTACTACCCTCGGTGCACAATGTACTATAATAATCGACCAGGGACTCTGTACGTCTGATGTTGGACACATAAAAGTTGATTCACCCATGTATAACTTTTCCCATTTTTGGCTTAAGCATAGATTGCATTTATTATATTATTGCGGTTGCGGTTTAGGTACTCGTATTCACTGCAACTCACCAATTTTAAGCAAAAAATGCCACGCTCGTAAATCAAGCTACATGTTATCAAAATTGGCCTCGAATCAAACTACGAAAGCGAGCCTATATTACATTCAGTGTTTAGGAAAAAACATTTTAGGTCAAATGATAAGTACATATGATCTAAAAATATGGCAAACCATACTTCATTTAATGGGTAGGTCGTTTTTTTGGTTATTCGGCTTAAGTACTTAAAATGATACTAGGTACCTAGTTACCTATCCCATCATAGCATCCTGCGGATGTCGTAAGAGTAGTTTCTGCTTGAGAAAAAAAGCTTTATAAAATCTTACACAGCTTGATCTAACTGCGATACCCAACCTGCCTACCGAGCCTGGCAATTATGCCATAATCCCTTCTACGGTGATGTTCTTCGAGAGAGGTTTTATGTTCAACACTAGGCGTTCTGTTGATGATGAAGATGTTTATTTTGTTGGTTGACTTTGGGTTGATTGGCTCGTGGTTATGCTTTGGTTGTTTGATTACCGTCACCGCACACAGGTGTCGGCCACGTTCTTGTAAAACGCCGCTCAGGCTTCTATTAAATATTCATAGAGGTACCACCTTCGAACATAGGATTCGTATCCGGACCAAGCTACGGATCACATATTTTAGAATAGGTACTTTGTTAATTGACTGATGACATGATAGTAGTGGTCACACAACAAGGCGTGTAACACTGAACCTATACACAGTTCAGTAAATAATAGGTACATACACTGCATCCGTGCTCAGTTCAGTGAACATTATCTGTGCACTGAACACTGCATCCGTGCTCAGTTCAGTGAACATTATCTGCACACTGTACACTGCATCCGTGCTCAGTTCAGTGAACATTATGTGTAAACTGTATACTGCATCTGTGCTCAGTTCAGTGAACATTATCTGTACACTTAACAATACGTATGCTGTAGTGCTGTACACTGCGTCCGTCCGTAGATTACTGCAAACCAAAAGAGCCCATGAGGGCCTAACTACTTGCAGAAATAAATTATTTATTTTAACAAATGTAAGTACACTTGTACATGACGCAGCCGTGCATAGTTCGGTGAACAAAACGTGTAGTAAATAAATATTGAATTATTGGGGGATTTCTTACACAAATCGAGCTAGTTCCAAACTATATGTAGGCACTAGACGAATGATAGACATACTTATACTCGTATTGTTCGGAGAATATACAGGTGTATTCGTTAAGTAGCCAGGCGATTATTACGTAAATGTAACAGATATCAGAAAACGTTAAACTGATATCGAAAGTACGTTACCCAATGAGTAAAATCACATCAATAACTTTATTGTAATAAAACCAGCAATATCCCAATTACGGTAGGGAAATTACAGCCTCAAGGAACGTCGTACTAAATGTATGGGAGCGTTTAAACATAATATTTTTAATATTACTATTACTACTATTATTTAAGAAAACATATTACCTAATGTGATTTTACTCATTGGGTAACGTACTTTCGATATCAGTTTAAAGTTTTCTGTTATCTGTTATATTTACGTAATAATCGCCTGGCTACACTCAACGATTACACCCTATATACAAATGCGTACACCGTACACTGCACTCGTACGTAGCAGTGAATACCACGTGCCGGTGCACGTATCAGTACGTAGTTCAGAGAACACTACGTGATGGTACACTGTATCATTAGTAGTTCGGTGAACACTACGTGCCGGTACACTGTATCAGTACGTAAGTTCGGCGAACACGAACGTGATGGTACACTGTATCAGTACGCAGTTCGGTGAACAATTCGTGCGTAGTTCGGTGCTCCGCGGCACAGACCGAACCTGGCGAGTTGTTTGTCCTGTATGCGGCCCAATTAAAGCGACATATCAGGCCCCGCGAGCCTGCTCCACTCCGCCCCGCAGATTACTTACCCCAGAGTGTACAGATAACACTAGTCTACAGAGATTTTGCAGCGCTTGCTATGAGTAAGCTTTTAACCCTAAGTACATTCGATGACTGCCCTACCACAACAGTCTCAAGACTATACATTTTCGCTCTTATATTGATTCTATATCATCGTATAAGCCTGGATTTGGGCACAAATTATAAGCGTATTTAGTTTAATACGCACTATAAGTCCACCACTCTTATAAAGTGCGCAATCTAAGACCTTTTTGCTGGTTGGGTGATCAGCCACAACTAGGGAATGCAATTACTGGGAAAATTTTGAAACCGGTAATTTACCGACTTGTGTAGTTCAAAACCGGTATACTGACCAAGTGCGAGTCGAATTCGCACACGAACGCATTCGCACGCGACTTTTTGCTCGACGGTGGTACGGGTTCCGTACCACAAAAAGTCGCCAAAAAACACATCTATTTAATGGGGACTCCTTTTATTTTTAACTTTTTATTTTGTTGTTATAGCGGCAATAGAATCCTTGTTTGCATGTTAGCACTGAAATTGATTACCTACCGAAAATGTTTAGATTTACAAGTCTCGTTCTATTACGATTCAAAAAGATTACAGTCCTGTGACTGATCGACACAAACACGTTTCTTGTATGGCGTGTATCGGCTTAGCTGCGATAGCTAGAGAAATGAAATTTTATGGCCCTAGGATACTATTTGGGTACTATTTTTCGAGATATAAAGCGTTTCTGAAAACAAAGCCGTTCCAGAGATACAAGCGGTGTACGCCAGCTTGACGCCCGGTAGCGTACACCGAGAACAGGCCTTATATTTCGAAATGTTTAAGGGTACTATTCTTTTCACATAGGTATTTCGTCGGTACTATTTGGGTACTATTTAATGCAGTGGTTCCGAACCTGGGGGTAATTACCCCTCCAGGGGTAAAACGAAGTTTTCTCAGGGGTAATACGCATGGATGTTAAGCCGTTTTACTTTGAGCAGTTTCTTATAAGCTTATAATACCTATTTTTTTGGATGGGATATGATAATAAAGGTTAGGAACCACTGATTTAATGTCAGCATCAGATTCTGGATATCTTTACGGTGTACGCCATTTTGACGGTCACTGGGCCGGACCACCTTGAAGTTTCGCTGATTGCTCAAAGTGAGCAACGGACCAACGTGAAAGGCTGAAGCGAATTAACCTGTCCTTATGTAGAGAGTGCATATCGAGCTAATAACTCCCATTAGCTGCCGGTTCGCTAACCTAGCCCAGCTAAGAAGACTCCGGCAAGAAACTTAGGTAGCTGAGCCCGAGCAAGGTCGGAGTGATCTGTTCGATTGTAGGTACTCTGTTTACCTTACAGCACTGTCCGAATCCCCAAGTGTCGCGTCTACACACGCGTCCTCTGTCCCCGCCACGTCGGCGATGTTCAAATAAAGGGCGAGCAAAAAGCCGACCGGGGAAAAATGCACCGCTCCCGAATGTCCTGCCTTTTTGTCGGCGGTCATCGGCGCGAATAAATTGTGTTTTACTCAGTAATAACTCTCGGTGCGTTTCCGCGAACGCATGATTTATTCAATTATACAAGACTAGCTAGACGGGCGAAGCCGTTGGGTAAATACCCACGCTGTTACTGCCCCAAGGGAACTCCTTACCGGGATATAAAGTATCCTATGTTTCAATCCAGGACTTGGTCTAATTACATGCTGAATTTCATCTCAATCCATTCAGTTGTTACCCTGTTATTTAGTAACAAACATCCAAACATCTTCACAAACTTTCACAGTTATAATATTAGTGTGATGTAGGTAACTACCATCGTTTAAGGGGGTGATAGCTGAGTATTTGTGTTTTGAGCATGAGTCTCTTTACGCAATCGAATTAGAAATGTGGGAATTCGTAGAAGATCCAAGGTAACCGACGGCTACCAGAGTTAGCAAGTCGATGGAGGCAGGAGGCGTGCGACCGTTCGTTGTGAAAATCTTTGGGGGAGTGGACGTATTAAGGTTGAAATGATGATGATCATGATGAGCTGAGTATTTTCTCGCGATTGCTTGGTTGGGTTAAAAATCAAACTTCTTTCTCATCCTTTTTCTTATACTTAAAAACAAAATTTGGAAGCAACAATGAGGTAAAAATACACACGATGGACTAGGGTTGCCTCTTTTATCCTGGGGGTGGATGAACTGGCACTTCCCCACACAAAATTTAATTTTTAATTTTTTTTTTAACACTACATATGTATATGGAAATATAGGTTGGTTCTTCTACTTTGTGGTACTAAGTGGTACAGATACTTGAAAGATGCTAGGTACCAGTGGCGTGGTGTCTAAAGAACTCGATTCCTACCCGCTTGCATAACATTTGACCACCTTATTCTACAGCTCTTAAGGAAAATTTACGCCAAATCTGCACCGGCTTGCCCAAGGATATCTTTTACGCCACGCCACTGCTAGGTACAACCCGAATCGGCAAACCATTCAAACAGACTCTTCTTCTTCTTCGGCGTCACATTCTTGGCAGAGTGGTTGTGGCCGTCACGTCGTGGTTAGTGGCCTGTTTCACAATGCGACGCCACTCCTCGCGGATTGCTGCTCTCCGTGTCCATTCATGTATGCCGTCGACAGCTTTTTTAATCTGGTCTGTCCACCACGGTGATCTGCCCCGTGGACTAGTGCCTTCGACTTTGCCCTCCACTAAACTAGGCGTTCTATGAATTCTGGTATTCGGGGCAGAGACAAACCCAAAAAATCCAAGATCATAAAAATCGGTCCACCCCTTCTCGAGTAAACTAAATGGTACATGTAGTGGTGGTTAAGATTTATTATTGTTTGTAAATTTCAAAGGAGTTAGCAGCTTTACTCTGTTAGACGACCATTTTTGACCTAAGTAGGGTAGAGGAGGATTGCGATCACGACAAGCGCACTTTCATGCCAAACCTGTTGCGCTGGCGCAGTTTCTAAATCAAACTGCGTAAGCTTCTGTAGAGTAATTCACAACTTCATCGCCAATATCGCCCCTGATTTGACCCGTGATTTAGCAATTACAGTTCGTAATCGGGGGTCAAAATATGTCGGTCCGCTCGTCGCTTTAACTTGAGGCTCTATCGCACCAAATAAAACACCCGTGAACTTGAACTACCGTATCGTATTCCAATTTAAACTTTAACCACAATACGAATGGTCGCTTTTGCAATAGCGTGCGAGGTTGCAAAACCTTGTATATATTAAGGAACATGTTTCGGAAAGCCGAATTCGGCTACCGAAGGGCCTAAAGTCTAAACACAATTACACTACACGACGTTCTGCAGTGGAACGTTGCGATGTCGTATCACGATGCCACGTCGTATCACGGTGTGACGTCGTATTACGATGTGATGTCGGGTCACGATGCGACGTCCTCTCGTAAAAATCAGTCAACCTAAATACAACTTAATAATTAAGACGATTCAAATTAAGAGTGTTTGTTACAAGCCCTCGGGTTTCACCTCGGTGAAACAGAGGGCTTTAATAACACGAGTTTGTAATTCCTTTACCGCCCGTGGCACACACAATGTTTTTTATCACACTTGTGAGGAAATCTGAATAAACAAACCCGACACATGAGAAGAAATTTTTCAAATAATCTGTGATTTTAAAACAGAAAGTGACATAATATATCCATCCATAGATAATGCAAATTACGTCAATATCAAAAAATGTCTTTAATAATAATTTCATTAAAAAAAAAAAAATTCGAGCCCAAACGCCACGAATTGGTTAATCAATGAATTAAACGTACCAGCATACAGAAATTGAAAGTGAAATAAAAGCTATTTACAAAAAAATCTTCATAGACTGAAATTCAGTTGTTTTTGGGTAAACGCCGCATCGTACCATCGTGACATCGCATCGTGTAAGTAATAGCGTTTTGTTGAAGATGGGTTTTCGGTATCACATGACGTGTGTCAAATTATCGGCGGGCGGGGTCGACGGCCGGCCGTGGGAGCGCCGTCGCGATGTGACAACCCTGCAAGGGCAAAAACTTCCTTTATGGGTTGCTGCGAATTAAAGTGCACTTCGAGGAGCATACTTGGAATAATGTTGTCAATCACCAGCTTCACAATAACTTTAACAAAAGCTATAAACTAAATAGGAATAAGGAAGGAAGAAATCTCACTTGGAAAAATGTAGGTAATTTCTCAAAACTTCCTATACAGGGTTTTTCAAATAGAAAATTTTAAATTTTCGTGAATGTTTCCAAAAATGCTCCGAACTTTCTCAATTTTATGAAAACTTTCTGCATCTTGCACAGTAAGTGCATTGATGGTACATTCAGAATCAAAAAGTCTGTAACATTTAAGAGTCTCTGCCCATTACACCGTATCATACCATGACCGTACTATGAACGTTTCAGGCAAAATAAATATTCTTTAGGCATCGTCCTATCGAACAGCGAATACGCCATTGCGACCATACAAGTAAGTATGGTAGCAATCGCGTGTTCGCGCGATAATCGCGTGTTCGCTGTTCGATAGGACGATGCCTAAAGAAATTATATTGAAAAGTATGAGACTATGCCCACTAGCACGTGCCGTCAGCGACCGGCATTTGTCATACCATACCGTGTCTGATACGTTCATAGTACGGTCATGGTACCTATCATATGGTGTAGTGGGCAGACATATCGTCGCACATCGTTGTGCCTATCGTCGTGTTGCCATATACGCCGTGTTCTTATTGATTTCCGTTAACTTCGAGGGCACATTATTCAGATCTAATTAAGTTTATTTCCCCAAGAAACTAATGTCGTCATACTCATACCGTTTTAAAAATATTCATAATATTAAATTTAATCGACAGCCAGCAACCAGTATAAATGAGTACTTAGTCATAATTCCAGCAGTGTCATAGTTGACAGTCTATTAAAAGAGACTTTTGAGCTGTGGGGCTGTGATCCCCGGTCTGGTTCTTACCTGGTTCAACATACATCTCTGGCCATATAGCGGGACAATGCGGCTGCTGGCCTATTTGGTACTTTTGGACACCGGGTGAGTATCAGGCCGGGATTTAATATTTTCTTATGTTTTGTGTTTTTACCCGACTGCGGCAAAGCCCGAAAGGAGGTTATGTTTTTGACCTGTATGTATTTATGTATGTCCGTTCCTATGTCCGCTCGTAACTACTCAACGGCACTACCGATTTTGATAAATGATATATCATTAGATTAATTCGTCTTGATGGCGCTCGATGAAGTTCGTTAAAATAAACAAAATGGCGGATTTTATGCACTTTTAAAGTGCACCGCGGTCGGGTTTTTTTAGTAAAAGATGTGGTTATTGTTTTTCTTTTTCATATTGTTTGACGAAGCCTGTTGCGGATTTCTTTGTATTTATTTTTTCTTTTAAAATGGTCATCAACTCAGTATTGATTTATTTTATATGAAAAAAAATCGAATTTAACAAAAAACGATATACCTTCCAGCTTCTGTTGACGTACGCAGCGTGTCGAATTTAACGGAAATAAAAAAACACGGTGTATATGTATAGCGCTTTGACTGTCACTGCCTGTATTAGAGATTCTTTATAAAATGATGGTATTGTCCCATAACAATACAACAATTTGGTGTTGCCACCTAAGCTAACTGCTTCCTCATAACGTGGCTGTTTAATTCCAGTTAGGGCACGCGTGTGTGATCAGGTGCATGCTGTTGACACACTCCCGCGCAGGCCTAAACGACGTAACTGTGAACACGCCTTTAGCACCCATATCGCCTTCTTGTTCTTGGCGATTGTGTGTTTGCCGGGCTTGGAGTCTAGTAATTTAACGTCAGTTTATGGGCAGTATTTTAACATTTTAATTTGACGCTTGGAAAGGAAATAATTAAAAGCAGGGGGGAGGCACAGGCTAGTCATGCCACGCGCAAAGGCGATATAGCGATCTAGCTTTGTGACGCTGACTACGACATTCTGAGACTTGACAAACTTTTTAATAAATATTTTTACAGAAATGTGGTGTAATTTACCCACATTCAAAACTTCTTTCTTTCATGTTTTTTATTCCTGACCGAACCTTCTTCTTTCTATACTTAAACAGAAACTATACAAACGAAGTCACTATTAACTGACCACCCAGACTTTTAAACGTTGCAATAAACTTGACACCCATTTACAAATGTACAGTTAAGAGTGTCTGATTTTACGTTAAAATGAATCAAATGAGCCTAAACATGATGAGTTTATCTTATGTAACTTTCCTCGCATTACGAGTATTATATGATTTGCAAGATGAAAGCAAAATTTCAGCTCAATGGATCAGGATAACTGTTTTAAAATACAGTTGCAAGATTTGACTTATACAATCAAATACAAACATTGCATGTTAAATAAAACCTTGCACCTAATAAAAATATCAGTACTTGAGTACAAGCACGTGTGCAGCGTTTTGGTGTTTATATTAAGTTATAATACTGTTCGTATTATACTCACTGTCTCTCTCATAGCTGGCTTCTTCAATATGCACCTACTTTACTAGCGCCATACATTTTCTTAGAAATAATGACCGGCTGCGTACACCCTGCCTGTTGCGGACGGTTTCATCTGAACAAAACTTTCAAACTAATATTATTAGAAATGCGAAAGTAATTCTCAAACATGTACCGTAGAATGGGGTGAGTAGGCTTCGCGGGGGGAGTTGGCTTGCGAATCCAGAATTTCATTTTTGAGTAGTTACTTTAATTTTTGGGCTTAGGTTGCTCTCAAAGTAATTTGATTATATTTTTAGACATATTTTTTCTTCTTTTCGCAACATTAAGCTGCCAAATCATACAATTTCGAAACACAAATTCACTGTCAAAGTTGATGCTCGAAATCGGCGGATTTTTAGTTGAAAAAAACTTTGTTTTTAAGTGATGTTTACCAAAGTAAGTGTTCATCCTGTTAAAGATTTAGCATTTTGATATTAGGCATGCTCACATGATGTTGGTAAACCTGATATCAATTTTGTAATGTTAAATTATCTGTTTTGACACTTAACCGTGATACTGTGTAGCCTATCTATGGCACCTTCTTCTTGATCCAGCCGCCGTTAGAGTCACACATTTAATCTGCATATTTCCTATTGTTCTCTATAATTAAGTAACTGTAAATCTGTTGTACTACACTGCAATCATCCTGAAATATACCTACCGTGAGTGTTCATCAGCATCTGGTTTTATTTCATGAGAGTCTTGGAACTTCCCTGCCACCTGCTCAACCCCACAAGCTTTAAGAGGTTATTGGACCAGCACTAATCCTTGATACTCTCATGAAATATTCTTCTACAAACTCATTGGGCTTGTTGCTAACGGCCCTGCTGATTGCACTTTCGTGCATTGCTGCGTCGAGCTTCTCTGCAGTGCTTGAAGCACGTGTGCGGCGTGCATCGCCATACTGCATGTGCAACATGGCGGCGGAAGGTAATGGTGCGAACGCAATTAACAATAAATCCTGCTTGTATGCTCCGTTTGAAAGGCTTCAGGGTGTAGCTAACTTTAGCACGTGGAAGCATTACATGAAAAACGCTTTGATAATGGATGGAATGTGGAATTGCGTGGAACGGACCACAGATGATGTCGATGTTAACGATCAGCGTGCTCTGGCTCGGATTAATTTATCATTAAGTGCCTCGTGTATCCAGTATGTTCGCAATGCAACAACAGCAAGGGACGCTTGGCAGGCGTTAAGCCAAGTATTCGAAGATAATGGTTTCTATCGCAGAGTTATGCTTCTAAGACAGTTACATCAGGCAAGTTACAGCAATTTTAATAATATGAACAGCTACATAGAACATGTAATGACTTTAGTCCACCAGTTGAGTGATATCGGGAGATTTATTGAAGACAGTGAAATAGCGGAATTGTTGCTGTCAGGACTCCCGCAGGAATTCGATACTGTAGTGAGCAGTTTGGAAACTGCCTCGATTACTAAGAGCTTAAACAGTGAAATGGTCAGAACAAGATTATTGCAAGAAGACCATCGTCGCAGAAACAATGAAAACTGTCAAGATTTAGCTCTATACAGTAAGAGGAAAGAATTTACCTGCAACTACTGTCACCGACAGGGACATGTCATGTCGAAATGCTTTAAATTGAAGAAGGACAACTACAAGAAAAAGCAACACAACAAAGTTGATGATAGTGCTTTAATGGTGTCATGTGCGAATATTGTTCTTCAAGATAGTGATTTTGTTTTAGACTCCGGCTCGTCGAAACATATGTGTAAAGACATTCGATTGTTTAAGGATCTCATTAAGTGTCAGCAAACTATCATTGTTGCTGATGGTGGCTCCCTACCATGTTTAGGTTTTGGTGAGGTACGCATCCCAATGAAAAATAACCATTTTCTTACTATAACAGATGTTTTGTATGTACCTGACCTCTCGACTACCTAATTTAATAAGTGTGAGTAAATTGTGTGAGAAGGCTATTACTGTTGATTTTAAAAATGATAAGTGTTATGTTTTCAAGGGGAAGTCTTTAATTATCTCTGCCACTAAGCAAGGGGGGATTTATATTTTGGACAATGTGCATGGTTTTGTTTCTTCTGATCCACAGCTTGGTCTTTTTATGGCCAAAGATGTGTCGCTGCAGCAGAGCTTGGGCGATGCAGATACTGCTTTGTTGGTGTCATCACAGTTGTGTCACCGGAGGCTCGGGCATCTAAAACTACCGTGGGGTGAGTGTTCTCCTTAATATTGCTATTGGTGTTAAGTCTACCATCTGAGCGAGACGCAGCCATCAAGGAATCTTGCGTTGAGGGGAAGCAAGTAAAGCAAAGTTTTCCTAAGGGTGAGGCTTAACATGCCGAACAATTGTTAGAGCTTGTTCACACGGATGTTTGTGGAAGCATGCCTCTTTGCAGTTTGGGTGGATATACCTGCATACTTTTACTGAAGATTTCTCACATAAAACGTTTTTATATTTAAAGGAAATCTGTATTATTTTTGTCCAAATTCAAGTGTTTTAAGGCCACACTGAGACTCAGACTGGATCAAGTTTGTAATTCCTCTTCTCTGATGGAGGTGAAAAGTATTGCAGAAGTGCAATTAAATAATACTTACAATGTCAGGGTATCATTTATCAAAAGACTACCTTATAGCCCTACTTACTTTATTTTCAAAATGGTGTCTCGGAGAGGCTGAACCGAACAATTATGGAAAGTGTAAGTATGGACAGGCAACAAAGTTGACCTGAGCCATGTATGTGTTTTTTTTTTTTTCGGTTGCCATGCTCTGACGCTCGTACCCAGCGTGAGGCGTGATGAACTTTATTCTAGGTTACATCACTGCATCTTTGTGGGGTATTCTGAGCACACCAAGGGTTTATTTATTTAATGATAAGTCTATTGATCCCTCGACACCTTAAATTATTGTTTCTAGAAGTGTTGTATTTTTTTCTTAAATAATATTTATAAATACTTTGACTTCCGACAGCAATAATTTCTAATATAAGTAATGATAAGTTTTATTCCTGTGATAATGACCTGCAAAGCAGTATAATACTAGTAAATGTAATTCTAGTTTAATTAATAAGTACTAGTGAGACTAGTTATAATAAAATTAATTGAATAATTCTTATATTGTGGAGTTGCAAAGCAATGTGTCCACTGGAAATAATGAAAATAATATTATAAAGATAATGATTTGCCTCATTTTAATGAATTAATTGATAATAATGATAGCAAATCTTAATGATATTTGTGTGCAAAGCTCACATAATCAATATTTTTCTCCAGTTTCAGGAGACTCCTCCTTCCAAAGTGCTAAGGAAGTCGAGGATGGAAACAATGAGGATTTAAATTCCTCTTTGTGCGACGAAATGGTCGTTCGAGGGGAAGATTTGGGTGAGTGCACCCATGTGCGACCGACCTATTCGTTCTACACGCAATAAGAAGCCCGCAAGGTATGTGAATTACGATTTGTCTGACTCATCAGATCTGTCATTTCTTGTTTATGTTGAACCTCAGTCCTATGAGGAGGCGATGGCCAGCCCTAACAAAGTTAAGTGGCTAGCTGCCATGAGAAATAAATGACTTTCTTATTTGAAATACCTACTACACATAACATAGTTAGTTGTAAATTGGTTTATAAATTTATATTAAGTCTGATGATTCAGGTAATTTTACAAAATATAAAGCTCGTTTAGTGGCAAGAAGTTTTTTAGCCAGAACCCGGTGCAGATTATACAACCACTTTCTCACCAGTTGTACGGCACACTTCTGTAAGAATCCTCTTTTATGGAACATGTAGTTAACACTGCATTTTTACATAGTGATATTGGTGAACAAATGTACATGTACATAGATTTATACAAGTAATAAGACTAAAGTATGTAAGTGAGTAGGCTGAGGAATAATCATGTTCACATTTTATTAAATAATAATACCTATATTCAAAACTAATGTGAACAATGTGTGTACATGATAAACAATAATAATGATGTTGCTATGATTGTGGTGTTAGTTTAATATTTTTGCATATTTTCTCATTCTCAGAATGCAAAAGAGAAATGGTATAGCTTACTAAAGGCTGTATTTAGTTGTAAAAGCTTAGGCCCTATTAAAAACTGTTTTTGTATGTATCTTTCAGTTTGTTTAAGGCCTGATATAACTTATGCTCTAAGTAATTTGAGTCAGTTTAACAGCTTTTACACGAGATCATTGGCTAGCTGCTAAAAGAATTGTAAGGTATCCAATTGGTACTGTAAATTACAAATTATTGTTTTTAAAGGTCTGGCAGCTTTGATATGTCAGTATTTGTTAACGCTGACTGAGCCAATGACGTCGTGGACAGGCGGTCCTATTAGTGGCTTTGTTATGAAGCTGGGTGATTCCACTATTATATTGGGAATCACGCAAGCAACGATGTGTTGCGCTTTTGACTAGAAGCTGAGTATTTAGCTTTAAGTGATTCATGCAAATAAGTATGTTTTATTCGGAATTTCATGTATGAAATTTTTGGTAAACATTTTGATTGTAGAATCTTTAGTGATAATCAAAGCGCATTGAAATTGCTTGAAACTACTAGTACTGCCACAGAAAGACTTTAAGCACATAGATCTTCGCTACCACTTTGTGAAAGATATTGTAAAACATAAGAATATTGTAGTTAATTATTTACTTACTGAAAATTATATTAACTGGTAGCTGATCTATTTACTAAACCTCTGTCTAGCCTTAAGCATTCAGGTTTTGTCAATGAATTAAGTCTGCAAAATGTAGAGTCTTAATTTTATATTGTTTTGGTTATCGGAGCAGAGGTAATATTGTGTTTTTAACATGTCCCATAGGATCATGTCAATCAACTTAAAGAGTTTAATTGTTGGTTGACATTATTGCCATTGTTTTTGTTAACAGTACATAGAGCTGTGCTTGACATGAGGTAGAGTCAATGTAGAGTTTTAATTAACTTGAATTGTTAATTTTGTTATATAGTTATATAATGTTTCTCTGCATTGTATAGAGCTGTTTTCTCATGTTTCGCATGAGGGGAAGTGTTAAAGATTTAGCATTTTGATATTAGGCATGCTCACATGATGTTGGTAAACCTGATATCAATTTTGTAATGTTAAATTATCTGTTTTGACACTTAACCGTTGTGCCTGACGCACCTCTTTTGATATTATAGATTTTACCTTTTTATACGTTTTTGTATTTTTATAGACTTTTGTTTTTATATGACATTGTTACTTTTGGCAGTCCATTAAATACCATATCTGAACCAGCCCTGTTTAATTCCAAGAGTTACATTTTTCTGGTCCTTCTGTGATTTTATGTGATATGGTACAGACCCGCTCGACTACAAAGGCTATGGTAAACCCGGGTAAAGAAGGTAAGACCGTTGCGGTGAGGGAACAGGAGCCGCCACCCGCGCCCACCGACCCTCACGCCTCTACGGCAACCGCACCACCGGCGCCTTCCCGCCCCGTGAGTATGGTGTCATCCCGCTCTTCCGCCACCGTGGTGGCCAGACGATTGGCAGCGGAGGCGCAACATGCGCGCCGCCTTGCCGATCTAGAGCGCGCCGAGGCTGAGGCGCAGCACACACGCCGCCTCGCCGAACTAGAGCGCGGGACCGCTGAGTTGGAGCTCCGCGCGGAACTCGCCGCCATCGTGGCAGACGCGAGTCAACGCAGCTCTAGAAGCAGCCGACGCATAGACCCTTGGCTTAGTAAGTCTGAAGCAGACCGCAATCGTGTACAGTTATTAATGGGTGACAATGCTTTCAGGCCCGAAACCCTTGATGCGCACGTTGCGCCCCTTACACTGCCAGCGACAGCGCCACAGGACCGCGGCGCCGCCCCCGGTGCGGCCCGCAACAACGACAACACTGCGGAGGTTCCGCAACTTATCAAATCTCTCCACGTATTGATCGATAACGTTAATAAAGGCAATAGCCACGCAGTTAGTAACGTTCCCCTACCTCGTTTTGACGGAAAGTCTCATCTAGACTGGCTTAGTCTTAAAAAGACATTCGAGAATTCGCAAAGTTCCTTTAGTGCCGCGAACAACTTAGCAAGACTGAACGCGGCCCTGTCGGGCTCGGCGCGAGAGGCCGTAGCGGCGCTGTTGGTGTCGGCGCGCGATCCCGGCGCCGTGCTGCGCGCGCTCGATGCGCGCTTCGGCCGCCCCGAGCTCGTGGTAGCGCACGAGGTAGCCGCGGTGCGCGCGCTGCCGCGTGTTAGTGCTGAAGGTAAAGATCTTGCTATTTTTGCCAGTCGCGTTCGCAATTGTGTTGAGGTAATTCGTTTGTTAGATCATACGGAATATCTCTCATCTCCGGAACTCTTTCAGGCGGTTATCGAGAAAATTTCACCACAATTGCGATCGAAATGGCTAGACTATGCCGCTCGTTACGAGGCTAGCGGTCAGGCTAAGCTGGAAATCCTAGCCGATTTCTTAGCGTACGAAATTGACCTCCAGGCTCGCTTCGGCTTAATCCCTGAGCCGACTGCTTCGTCGCTCGTGGCAGATAGTAGACGGGCCAGGGACAAAGTGCACGTCGTCGCTGAAAATAGACCCACGAATTCAAATTCAGCGCCGCATAATAAAATGCATTCATCGACGACTGCACGTAAAATTAATTCATGCATTGTTTGTCAACAATCGCACGACTTAATTCACTGTGACAAATTCATGTCACTTTCAGTCGATGACAGATGGAAATTGATAAAAAAGAAAAGAGTCTGCCATCGATGCCTGAAAGTAGGTTGGCATAGGTTGAATTTTTGTAAGGCAAAAAATATTTGTGATATTGACGGGTGTACGTTCCGCCATCACGCATTATTGCATAACCCGAACTACGAGCGTGCCGCCGCCGCGCACGTGGAGGTGGAGGACGACGAGTCCGCTGCGGGGCCGTCCAGTGCCGCGCCGTGGGCCTCCTCGCCCGCCGCGGCTCCCGCTGCCACGCTCGTCCCCACTTCATACGACGTCGATCCAAAGGAAGTGCTCACTCATGCGTCGACTTCTGTTGCGTCGGAGAATTTAGTACAGCAACCATTTCTTCGCCCGTTGTTGAAAATCGTCGCTGTGACCGTCTCAGGCCCTTCAGGTAGCGTTGACACTCACGCTTTGCTTGATGATGGGGCCACAGCCACGTTTATTGACGCGGATATAGCGGCGAAATTAGGACTCTGCGGACCAGAACGGCACATACGCCTAGACTGCGTAGGCGGTTTGAGTAAAGATACGACTGTTCAGTATGTAGATTTTTCTATCAAAGGTCGCCACGTTTCAGAGACGCACGTTGTTCGTAGAGCCCGGGCGATTGAAGGGTTAGGCGCCGCGCGTCAGACTGTCGACAGAGCACGCGTGTCGGAATATTCGTATCTTTCGGATATTGCAAATAAGTTTTGTTACGATGAGGTAAAGCCAACGATTATCATCGGTATCGACAACTGGCACTTGAGCATGTCTAGGGCCACGCGTAAGGGCACTAGAAAACAACCCGTCGCGATCCAAACCGCCCTGGGTTGGACTGTATTCGGTTTTGGCTGTAGCACTACGTCGCCGGTCAGCATCGTCAACCACGCAACAGTGTGCGAGTCCGTGGTTGGAGATATTAGCGATCGTGCAGTGTTAGAGCAGTTAGTTCGAGAGCAGTATAGTCTAGATTCGATAGGCATTTCGAAGCGCGAAGCGCGCAGCGCCGACGACGAACGCGCTATCCAAATTTTAGAGCGCACAACCCGTCGGCTGCCCAGTGGTCGGTACGAAGTTGGTTTGATTTGGAAGGCCGACAATTTGTTTATACCAGACAGTTATACGCTTGCTTTGTCCAGGTTTCTTGGTCTTGAGGAAAAGATGGCTAGGGACCCTAATTACGCAGACCGGTACCGACAGAACATACATGACATGATTCGGAAGGATTACGCTGAATTGTGCACGGAAGTGCACACCGCCAAGTCGCCTGTATGGGTTCTGCCACACTTTGGCGTAATCAATCCGAACAAGCCGAATAAATTAAGAGTGGTTCATGACGCGGCCGCTAAGGTTCATAATGTTTCGTTGAACTCGCTTTTATTAACCGGTCCTGATTTACTTCAGCCCTTGCTACAAATTTTATTGCGCTTTCGGGAAGGCAAGATAGCTTTGACTGGAGACATTCGCGAAATGTTTCCACAGATAAAGATTAGACCCGAGGATCGCGACGCGCAGCGATTTTTGTGGCGAGACAGCCCTAAAGAACCGATTCAGACCTATCGCATGTCATCAATGATTTTCGGTGCCGCGTCTAGTCCTTTCACTGCCATATATATTAAAAACAAGAACGCAGTGGAATGGGAAGACCGCTACCCAGACGCGGCTCGAGCCATCATTGTCGATCACTACATGGACGACTGCATAGTGAGCGTAGATTCTGTCGATGAGGCCGCTAAACTTGCCGTCGAGATCCATCGTATTCATCGACATGCTGGCTTCGAGATGCGTTCGTGGGCCTCAAACAATCCCTCAGCGCTCTCGCTGTTGCCAAAAGAGTGCTTGGTTGAGGTTCCTGCAGCTAGAAAAGATGTCGATGTTGATTTGGGCCGACTCGCAACGCCAGTGCGTACGCTTGGGCTTATTTGGCAACCTATGGCCGACACTATTGGGTTCAATACCGGCATTAAGGGAAATTTGATGCCAGATAAGCTCACCAAACGTGAGGTGTTGGCTCACGTCATGCGTGTCTTCGACCCACTCGGCATTCTAGCGCCCATTGTAGTCACAGGCCGTATTATGTTCCAGAACGCGTGGCGCAAGGGTCTCGACTGGGATGAGGAACTCTCGCAGAGTGACAGCGCAGCGTGGAGACATTGGTTCGAAGATTTACTCGCTGTCTCCCATTTGCAGATTCCACGCTGCTACTGTCTAGGCGAGTTCAAAGTAGTTAAGCGTGAGCTTCATATATTTTCCGACGCTAGCGAAGCTGCTTTCGCTGCAGTCGCATATTGGCGATTCATTTCAGAGGACGGAGATGTGAAGCTCGCACTTGTATGTAGCAAAGTTCGAGTAGCTCCTTTAAAACCAGTTTCGATAAATCGCTTAGAGCTTCAAGGGGCTTTAATCGCAGCTCGTCTCGCTTCGACGATTTGTGAAGCCCACAGACAGAAACCTGTCGAACGCATATTTTGGTGCGATTCGATGACAGTTCTGGGTTGGCTTCGAAGCGAGGCGCGCTTGTACAAACCATTTGTTTCGCATAGAGTAGGCGAGATTATAGAGATAACGGACGTGAAGGCGCTGCGCTTGTACAAACCATTTGTTTCGCATAGAGTAGGCGAGATTATAGAGATAACGGACGTGAAGGCGCTGCGCTTGTACAAACCATTTGTTTCGCATAGAGTAGGCGAGATTATAGAGATAACGGACGTGAAGGAATGGCGCTGGATTCCCAGCCATCTAAACGTTGCAGACGACGCAACCCGCGTCAAACGTGTCACGTTATCTCCAGACTCACGCTGGATATCGGGCCCTGAATTTTTGCTCTCCTCTGATTGGCCGCGCGAGCCCTGCGCACCTGAGTATCCAGGCATTGAAAAAGAGAGCAAATATGCAGTGCGATCCGATTTAGTTCACCTCATTAGCGACGTAGACAAGCGTAAACCGATTTCAGCTGATCCTAGCCGTTTCAGTTCGTGGCTGAGATTGGTGCGTGTCACAGCAAAAGCGCATAAGTTTCTCACGTTAATGCGAATGCGTAGTCTAAACCGACGGGGTTTGTGTGTAGACAATTTAGTTCGTTCCGAGGGAGGGCTCTGCACTTTTATGTTCCAGCCTGCAGACCGAGGGCACATCTTCGCCCCGCCGCACCCTTCTCGTGCGCCGGCTGCAGAGTTGACTGCCGCCGATATACGTCTGGCAGAGACGCATATACTGCGAAGGTCTCAACTAGACTCTTTCCCCAACGAGATGGTGCACCTCCAACGCCATCCAGCGCAACCTTTGCCACACACCAGCCGCCTGTCTAAATTATCTGTCTTGATCGACGATGACGGAGTGATGCGTTTATCTGGCCGCATTTCGGCAGCGTTATTAGTACGCGATGAGACCAAACGCCCCATCGTTCTTGACGGAAGACATCCCGCTGTTCGCCTGCTGGTAGAACGTTATCACCGGAAGGCCGCCCATGCCAACACAGAGACAGTTGTGAATGAGCTACGCCAGGACTATCATTTACTAAGCCTGAGGAGTACCGTCCGCACAGTCGCCTTCCACTGCCAGTTCTGCCGTATTCGCCGAGCTATGGCATTCCAGCCACCCACAGGGGACTTACCAGAGGCCCGCTTAGCGCACCACAAGCGGCCCTATACGTTCACCGGGCTTGACTATTTTGGTCCGGTTCAGGTCTCCATCGGCCGCAGACGAGAGAAAAGATACGTCGCCTTGTACACGTGCCTTGTCGTTCGCGCCATCCATTTGGAAGTTGTTGACAGTTTGTCTGCTGACTCCGCCATCATGAGCCTTCGTAGATTCGTCGCGCGGCGAGGTGTTCCCTCAGAGATTTGGTCAGACAACGGAACAGCCTTCGTAGGTGCCAACAGAGAACTCCGAGACCTGTATGCTGACGCTACAACCCAGTATGCAGCGACAGAAAAGATTAACTGGCGTTTCGTGCCCCCAGGTGCCCCTTTTATGGGTGGTGCCTGGGAAAGGTTGATTAAGACCGTTAAAGTGGCTCTCAGGGTGACCCTGACAGAACGTGCCCCTACAGACGAGGTGCTACGCACACTTCTTGCAGAAGCGGAGGCGCTAGTCAACACGCGCCCGCTGACACACGTTTCTCTCGAGCCTAACACAGAAGAGGCGCTGACCCCTATGCATTTCCTGCTCGGTTCATCATCAGGCCGACCAATACCAGCATCATTATCAGACTCTGACCTCGTTTCAAGAAGCAGCTGGCGCAAGGCTGTTCGATTAGCCGACCATTTTTGGAGGCGTTGGATGCAAGAGTATCTACCGACACTGATCCCTAGACGCGGGCGAGGAGAAGTACCCAGCATTGCAGTTGGGGACCTGGTACTTGTGGCTGACGGCAACATGCCAAGAGGCTCCTGGCCTAGAGGACGAGTAACGGCTCTGTTCCCAGGCCGCGATCAAATTGTACGCGTGGCTGACATCAGTACCTTAGCGGGCATCCTGCGGCGGCCTCTCCGGAAGCTGGTGAAGCTGGTGGCTTAATAAAAAAGGGAGGAATGTGCCTGACGCACCTCTTTTGATATTATAGATTTTACCTTTTTATACGTTTTTGTATTTTTATAGACTTTTGTTTTTATATGACATTGTTACTTTTGGCAGTCCATTAAATACCATATCTGAACCAGCCCTGTTTAATTCCAAGAGTTACAACCGTGATACTGTGTAGCCTATCTATGGCACCTTCTTCTTGATCCAGCCGCCGTTAGAGTCACACATTTAATCTGCATATTTCCTATTGTTCTCTATAATTAAGTAACTGTAAATCTGTTGTACTACACTGCAATCATCCTGAAATATACCTACCGTGAGTGTTCATCAGCATCTGGTTTTATTTCATGAGAGTCTTGGAACTTCCCTGCCACCTGCTCAACCCCACAAGCTTTAAGACATCCACCTTTCGGATATCGTTTATATACTTACATGGCTTAAGTATTGGAAACAGAAAAACTTAAGTTATATTCTCTTTATTTATAATGGTTTTAACATAGAAAACGAGGCTATATTGTCAAAATATAAAATTGCTAGGCCTTCTCACCCCAACTACGGGGTGAGCTGTGTGATACTACCCAGCACGACCACGGACGATTTTGTTATTTCTTTTGCGGTACATATTCACGAAAAAAAATGTACTTTTTTGTACTATTCATTAAAAAAATTGTACTCGTACGGTTTCGGAGTTGTGAGATAGAGGTTGTGGTCGTGCTAGGTAGATGCTACCTGGCACGACCACACTGAGATCGAAGTTAGTTAGATAATCGAAATAAATGTACTGAAATTGTACTATTTTGTACCGAGTATAAAATAATTGTACCCCTTCCCAATTTAAAAAAAAATAACTTTTTTGTTCGCGGAGTACAGCCGACGGAAAAGAAAGCGGTACAAATTCACGAAAAAAAATGTACTTTTATGTACTCTTCATTAAAAAGTAATAACTCATACGGTTTCGGCAGTGTGACACAAAAGGTGGGGGTCGTGCTAGGTAGATGCTACCTGGCACGACCACACTGACATTGAGGTTAGTTTGATAGTGAAAATAAATGTACTGAAATTGTACTATTTTGTACCGTACATAAAATAATTGTACCTCTTCTCAGTTAAAAAAAAATGTCCCTCAATGGTTCGCGGAGTACAGCCGACGCAAAAGAATGAGGGACAAATTCATGAAAAAAAATGTACTTTTATGTACTCTTCATTAAAAAGTAATAACTCATACGGTTTCGGCAGTGTGACACAAAAGGTGGGGGTCGTGCTAGGTAGATGCTACCTGGCACGACCACACTGACATTGAGGTTAGTTTGATAGTGAAAATAAATGTACTGAAATTGTACTATTTTGTACCGTACATAAAATAATTGTACCTCTTCTCAGTAAAAAAAAAATGTCCCTCAATGGTTCGCGGAGTACAGCCGACGCAAAAGAATGAGGGACAAATTCATGAAAAAAAATGTACTTTTAGGTACTTGTAATCAAAAAGTAATTACTCATACAGTTTCGGCAGTGTGACACAAAAGGTTGGTTAAGGTTGGGTCGTGCCAGGTAGACAGATGGTTCTTGGTCTAGGTACGACTACGCTGATATCGAGGTGAGTTTGATGGGCAAAATAAATGTATTCTATTTGTACTATTTTGAACTTCGCATAAAATAATAGTACTTCTTCGCAGTTAAAAAAAAAGAACTTCAAGGTTCGCGGAATACAGCCGACGCAAAGTATTCTTATGCACTCTTCATTAGAAAACAAATATTTATACGGTTTCGGCATTGTGACACAAATGGTTGTAGTCACCGTGCTAGGTAGATGGTTCCTGACACAACCACGCTTAATCGAATGACCAGAATAATACAAAATAAATGCTCAACTTCTAGCAAATTGTACAGTCTACACTTCTATAGCATATCAAATGTGACAGTGGTATAGCAAAAACCGCTGCCATTACCAAAGAGGTAAGAATGTCTCCATTTGAAGTCGTATTGCTCCGCTGAATGTGCATTAGCAAAAGGAATCCTATACTTATATTAGTTATATTATAAATGCTAAAGTAACTCTGTTTATCTGTTACCTTTTTATGTATAAACCGTTGATCGATTGTGATGAAATTTCGTATAAAGAAAGTTTGAGATCCGAGAATGTACATAGGATAGTTTTTATTCTAAAAAACCAAGAGAGCAAAGCAAATCTTCACCGTCATTCTCACCCTCAGCCGCATCCGCATCTGATTCCCCATAGAAACTTCTACACCTATTCTCATCCAATGTTCCGTACGTTTTATTTTTAAACTCTGACGAAATAAGTTTGACCGCTTTGTGTGTGTGTCACCCTTGTAAAATTGTAACTTTTAGCTGAAACAGACCACCAAATCGGTTAGGGAAGAGTTCGAAAATCAAAATACATCGTTCGAAATTCCTTCGCAGTAGCGCTGGTGTAGCTTGTGGTATGATCTGATCTGAATATACCAGTTCTAGACGGATTGAAGTGCGCTGATATGGCGCGTTCCCCTTAACAGCGTAATCCAACTTAATATGTACTCAAATTTTAAAATACATCTATAGGTAATAAACAAGTATTTTTACAAAGTTGATTCTACTTCAAAAAAGGAAGAAATATTTATTGTTGTTGGTGCCAGCCTTAACAATTGGAATAAACGTAGTCATATCTCCTATCCAAAGGTATACGCGAAGGTCATTTTTATCTTATACTCATTCTATATATCATTGATAACTTCATAAGACTTATGATTTGATTTATGAAAACAGCTTTGGGTTTTATTGCAAGTAAAATCTGTAAAAAAGTAGGTTTAGTTGCATTGCAAAATGTTTTACAATAGCTAATGATTCTCATCATGCGTTGTTCATCATAAAATTATGAAAAAAAAACTATTTGTGTTTCCAGTGAGGGATATAGACATTTGTCAAGCAGTGGATATGCAAGGCTAATAGATATATTTGTATCTACTTGTTTTGTTTTCCATTTACAGTCGCGTCTAATAAATATTGAAAGTATAAATTTCAGAATTGTCCGACCGAGGCATTAGAATAAAATTCGTTACCATATTTTTAGGCCTGACCTTAAGGCTAACAATTGGCTTCAAATGTCCCCTACTTTCCTCTTCTGTAACGGCAGCGGGTTTTTCTATAACCCTATCACATTTAATGTGCTGTAGACTGTAGGCACAATTTGAGCACATTTATTTTGTATTGTACCGTGCCCGTACCAGGAACAAGGGGCCACAACCTGTATCACAATACTGAACCTGTATGAATATTTGTTTTTTTTATGAAAATTTCAGTCAGCTGCAGAGATAAGTAGCGCCCCTGTCATACTAAGATGTATGACTGGGGGGCTACTTATTTCTGCAGCTGACTTTTTTTTTTTTTTTTTTATTGCTATAGACTGGCAAACAGGCAGACGGCCCACCTGATGGAAAGCGGTCACCGCCGCCTATAGACATTTGCAACACTAGATGCATTGCCAATGCGTTGTACTAATGTTGTAATGTGACTGTACATAAAAGTACTTTTTTTTCATGAATGTGTACCAATTTCTTTTGCGTCGGCTGTATTCCGCGAACCTTGAAGTTCTTTTTTTTTAACTGCGAAGAAGTACTATTATTTTATGCGAAGTTCAAAATAGTACAAATAGAATACATTTATTTTGCCCATCAAACTCACCTCGATATCAGCGTAGTCGTACCTAGACCAAGAACCATCTGTCTACCTGGCACGACCCAACCTTAACCAACCTTTTGTGTCACACTGCCGAAACTGTATGAGTAATTACTTTTTGATTACAAGTACCTAAAAGTACATTTTTTTTCATGAATTTGTCCCTCATTCTTTTGCGTCGGCTGTACTCCGCGAACCATTGAGGGACATTTTTTTTTTACTGAGAAGAGGTACAATTATTTTATGTACGGTACAAAATAGTACAATTTCAGTACATTTATTTTCACTATCAAACTAACCTCAATGTCAGTGTGGTCGTGCCAGGTAGCATCTACCTAGCACGACCCCCACCTTTTGTGTCACACTGCCGAAACCGTATGAGTTATTACATTTTAATGAAGAGTACATAAAAGTACATTTTTTTTCGTGAATTTGTACCGCTTTCTTTTCCGTCGGCTGTACTCCGCGAACAAAAAAGTTATTTTTTTTTTAATTGGGAAGGGGTACAATTATTTTATACTCGGTACAAAATAGTACAATTTCAGTACATTTATGTTCACTATCAAACTAACCTCAATGTCAGTGTGGTCGTGCCAGGTAGCATCTACCTAGCACGACCACAACCTCTATCTCACAACTCCGAAACCGTACGAGTACAATTTTTTTAATGAATAGTACAAAAAAGTACATTTTTTTTCGTGAATATGTACCGCAAAAGAAATAACAAAATCGTCCGTGGTCGTGCTGGGTAGTATCACACGGTGAGCTGGCTTTGCCTACTATTATGAATTTTTCGTTGAAACTGTGCAATGAAGCAACAAACTGAAATTCTTACCTCCGGAACACTTTTTTTGTATATAAATCAATGTGCCACATATAAAAATAAACTTTTATCCAGGTTTGAACTTCGATTTCCAGCCAACTCACCCCGTTTTACGGTAATGAAATATTGACTTTACGTTCCTTATACTATTTATAATAGGCCGCGAAGTACCGCGTTTCCGGTGCGGCTAGAGGAAAGGCCTTTAAACGGAATTTCAAGTTTTTTTTTTTAATTTCCATTTTACATTTATTTGTTATACAGCCTCACGGCGTTCAGCCATTAAAAAAACTATAAGAGATACCTATTTGCTTTTTGGTTCAGTTATACATATTTATATTTATAAAAATGTACATGAACGTAACAAATAAAACATTATATACAATTCCGATAAATTTCAATTTCAATTCTAACTACACAAATACACATTTAAGATATTTCATCTAAATATTAGCGGTAAGAAAGAATGTATCCCATCAAACACATTACATGTAAAAAGATGCAGGTCTCGCAACGCAGTTCTTCTACAACAAAAAAGTTTTGAGATGTAATGTTAAACCAAGTCAGTATCCGGGGCGGTATCAACAGAACTCGATTTCTACCGACTTGCCTATTATTAGATCTTTAAAATGTGTTCCTCCACGGTTAAATAATAGGCAAGCTTTAGCCAGTACAAGATTACGACGGGAGACTGAAAATGGCCTGAATGGCTTCGAGAAAAGAATGGTACGGCCGTGCCTTGTTTTGCTCGACTTGGCGGGGGCACTGCCGTGCCCCCAGATAGGTACTCTATAAGAGCTTTTGGAAAGAAAATTTAAAATATTTAATTCTGTGATTCTATTTTTTGGTCTAGTTTTTTATTTACCTACTTTTAGTTTCTCTAGAACATAAAGTTTGATTTCTTGGAGTTTTTTAAATTTATTTCACTGTATATTTGAGACAAGAACTATACATACCTCGGCGTGGAAAGGGGTTGCCACGTAACTATTCGGCCTCGCTGCCGCTCAGCTGTCTATATGTGTACCTATTTAACAAACTAAATTACCCACAATATGTACTTACTATTGTCTATTGTTGTTACTAATGTACTATTGTCTGTCTGTCTGTTTACTTTTACCACTAGTACCTGGGTTATTCTTCAGAAATATGTCTGCGACTTATTCCACTATCTCCATACATTTAGTATGAAAAAGGGTCAGAGGAATAAGGTGACCGCAGACATATTTCTAAAGAATAACCCACCTAACTCTGTGAGCTGTAGACCTCGCGAGTCTCTCAATCCCCATGCATTGCATATTAAAAAAAACGGACAAGTGCGAGTCGGACTCGCCCACCGAGGTTTCCGTACAAATTTGAAGGTATATATATATGTATAAAAGTACCCTATAAATTTTGATTCCCTTAGTAAAGTCAATTTTTGTGTGATTTTCAGAATTTCCCTGTACATACTTGTAGTATAGTATAAGACGGCATTACTTGCCAAATTTCATAATTCTAGGTCAACGGAAAGTACCCTATAAATTTTGGTTTCCTTGAGAGTGAAATATACGTTTGTTGCGGCATAAACAGCCATCTTTTTTTTTACGTTAACTTAAGAAGTTTGGCTCAGGACGACCTCGTCCATAGTCTCATGTCGTCAACTTCTTAAATCGTCCTCATTGTGATATGGTCTACTGTTCCGATTCGCCAACATTCCATTCCTGTATCGTCACTTTCCTATCTTGTTCGCTCTCCTACGTGGGCCACAGTACCAACTCGTCAACATTTCTATTTCGACTATATACAGTGCCAATAGGGATGACGACTGGGTCAAAATTATATAATTCTATTTAGTCCGTCCCGTCAGTTACACTATGGAAAAATATGGGACACGTATTTTTTGGTTTATCAAAATATTAAAAATCGACAAAGTTATAGATCATCAAACTTCTGGAGTGGGGGCTTGTGACGTCACTCCTAGGTGAAAATTGTACCTAGGAGTGACGTCACTCGAAACTTCTAAGCACTCTATCCTCGTCATTTTTTGTTTGTTAAACAAAAGAAAAATTACGTGTACAATAATGTTTAATAATCTAACTGACGGAGTAAACAGTTTTTTTTAGTCGTCTAGCCCATTCGTCAAGAGTCAAGAGTCTTATTTCGACTACAGTGCTCACTCGACAACATTTCTGTGCCAACTCGTCAACATTAACATACATAGATCGATTAAATATCTACGCAGTTTATCTACCAAAAATGGATTCAAGAGTCTGCTTATAATGGGATATAAACCTTATTACAACGTGTAGTCTGTGGGTGCTGGTCGCTTAACAGTGTCTTTAATTTAGTGAACCAATTGTAGCGCAACTCGTGATCACCCCTAATTCTTTTGTAAATTAGGCTCGGGATATTTAGCTATTTAAAAACTTTAATTGACCATTCGTGAGACACGTGTGATAAGTGTGGACGAGTTGACACTGTGGACCAAGCAAAACTGTGGTCGATAAAGGATTGTGGCGAGTTGGCACTGCTGACCAAGTAGGTACTGTGGTCGTTAAAAGAAAGTGGACGAGTTGACACTCTGGTCAAAATAGGAATGTACACAAAATGGAATATTGACGATATGAGAAAGCGGACGAGTTAGGAAGGTGACGATATAGGATTTGTTTTTTTGGTTCTGTACTGTAATTTCCATACAAAACGAGCGACATTTGTATGGAACTTCGCTTCTAATTCGCTCGCAGGTCGCTCGCAAATCGCAAGTGTGATAAGGCTCCAAAAGACGCCGTGTGAGGCCCTTTGACAAATGGGTAAGATCGGATGATCGCAATTTCCAACAAACTGGTATTATTTATTTCACTGGCAATACAATGTACGACGTTACCCCCACCCATATAGCCAGGTTGTAGTGTAGTGATATAAAATATTTACTCTGGTAGAAATTGCGACCTCCCGATCTTACCTTCTATCCGATCTTACCCGGGTATACCTTACCTTTTGCAGGAAGAAAACCTACTGCTATTATACTGTTCCTATGTTTCGTGCTCGCTGCGCTCGCGTTTTCGTCTGGACGTTATCATATCTAGGTGCTTGAAAATATAGTTTCAGTTTTACCCCACCTGATACTGTAAAACTAGAAAGATCATTTAACATTACTTCACTAGTCTTATAGCTCTTAGCTCATAATTTTCTTATAAGAATGGCCGCCATTAGAGTGCCACGCGACAAGGGCGCAGCTGGCCGATATGGCTTCGGCATACACGACATACTAACCAATAGACACGGCATAGATGTTTTTGTGGCAAATGAGCGGACGAGCTGCCTGATGGAAAGCAGTCAACGTCGACCATATCTGCAACAACAGAGGTGCTACCTATACGTTGCCGATCTTTGAGAGCCTGGTTTACTCGTTTCTTGAAGTACCTACCCCAAGCGCGCTGGTGGGAAAGTCAGGTGGGAAGTGGCATTTTACAATTACGCTGGTGGTTCCGGAAATGTGATACAGTTAGAGTGTCATTAAAATTTAATTAATTATGAATCCTGCAAGTAGAAGTTGTCTTTTGATGTTTGGAGAGGTCATTCCGGAGACGTGACGATGCAAAATAAGGTGGCTGCACAAATAATGTTTATTGTTTTGTTCATACAATTTGGTCATCCGATTGACGTATACTCTGTCATCTTCCTCAGGATCGATCTGTCAAATTGAATTACAATCATGATTTGCAATCGAAACGAATTTTTAAACTCTAAAAATAATTAAAATACACTTCTGTTTTGATCGAATTATCATAATGATCGCATCGCATTTCATCACATCTTTAGATTCACCCTGTATCTTTTTTCATATTTAAGTAAGCGTCGTTTGTCCCAGTTAAAAGAAAATATAAATTACTTTTTTTTTACCTTACTCCTCAGAAATGAAACTTAAAATTCATCAGGTACCTACGTCGCGTACTTATTAGCATTTAATGCAGTTTTTTCTAGTGAAAATACTAGAGCAGCATTTTTTTGATTCACTCATTTGGAGAAATAAAGATTTTGGTATAAACCACAAGTAAAATCATACCAGTAACGTTTCTAGAGTTGATTAAATCACTGGCCGCGAATTCACACGTACAGTCACTTACTCTCCTCCATCTAACCGCAAAAAAGAAATGAGAGTTACTTCCAAGAGGCACTTACTGCATACTGCCGTTTCACTTTTAAGGACTGACATATTGGGTTCGTGGTGGTTCTTTAACGTTGTTTACTTTCATACAACATCAATAGGATAATTCCCTGTCGGATAAAATCAGTAACTTCGTATGAAGGGTCAAAAAGCTGATATATATTTAGTATGGTATTTTCGTAGAATAAATATATGACGTCATTTTACAGTGGTCAGATCATTTCCTTATTTATAGTTATTGATGCATTGCATATTGATTGATGCATTCGGGCATTTCTGGATATTTTTGTGCAAAAGGGAAAATTAAAGGAAGGGGGAGATGAAAATGAAACACACATGTCTTACACTACATAGACTATACTTAAATAACAAAATAGCGGCGTGGCGGCGAATTCCCATTCTCTTTGTAGAACTATGAGCTCGAAGTCGCACAGCAGTTGCACAAACAATCATTAAATCTAATGCCGGTCGTGGCGGCCATGTTACTTTTCAATAACACTTGTACTTAAAAACTTATAATATTATAGAAATGCTAATGCTAACTGTACTAATTTTAGGTCACAGTTAAGTATAATAAGTATTAATTTAACCGAGTGAATGAAGGTAAACCAATTTACCATGTACGTAGGTATGTTTATTTGTTCGATGATAACCTCAAGTACTACAATTTATCCGGTATTAAATTTTTATAGGATAAAAACATCAGTCTAATTTCAAATATATCGGCGTCAACTGCTCTTCTGACAAATTTAGGAAGGCGGAAGGCAGAGTTACGAGGTCTGGGCAAATCAAAATGTTTCCATACAATTTAATGAACGTTTGTGCAACTGCCTTCTACAGAGCCGGGGTTGAGATCACTGTGGCTGCTGCGGCGGGGCGAGGCGAGCGGCGAGGGTCAATATGTCCCGTTTCTCCTTAGGGAAGCGGAGCTCCCGGGCGGCGAGGCGCGCTGCGCGGAGCTCCCGCTCGGCGCGCGCCAGCTCCGGGCGGAGCACTCCTCCGCCTGCGGCCGCGGCCTCGCGCTCCCGCGCCGCCCACTCGCGCGCCATCTGCTCGCGCATCGCGTCGTCCAGCGCGCGCGCAGAGTAGTGCGCCACAACCTTGGGAGAAAACACCGGATTTTCAAAAATTCTTGACTATATCGAAATTGCTACTCTATAAGACGCATGTTATACGCAAGAAAATGCCTGCATAAATGCATCCACTATAAGAAACTAAATAACTTTTCGGCTCAGTGACCCAAAAATGATTGTGGCCCTTAAAACGTCAGTAATACATTTTGTAGACCATTCTTCTGTCAATGTTGAAACCAGACGTTTTAAAAAATGAATTTGTTTTCCTAAAGAATCGTCTCTTAAAAACAGTTGTACTGGCCAGGGAAGGGCCCAGATGAGCGTAATTTTTTGAGTTGTGAGTCGCGTAACTTCCGCTGCATTCGGTTTCATACAAAACTCCTGTTTGGTTCACACGGCGACGCAAAATGAGTCGACAAAATGTATTGTTGAGAATTTCCGCAGCTCACAACCCACAAAATTAGATGGCTTCAGGCTTCACCATTACACGGCGATTGAACAGAAGTTGACTCACCTCCTGGCGCGAGCACTGGCGCTCGCGCATGGCACGCAAGGAGCCGTTCCAGTGCAGTAGCTGGAACACCGTCATCAGCTCCTGGAACTCCAGCATCGTGCGCCCCTTGTTCGCCTCCAACATGAACCTGGAACACACCCGGGGTTAAGACCACAATCGCAGACGTTGCGCCCTTGCCTCACCGTACCTAACCAAGACTGATAAATAAGGACCTCGTGTAAGGCCTGAGTGGCGAGCGTCCAGCGTCGCGTCCGGCGGGGCGGGCAGTGTCAAAGCTACCAAAATTCGTAACGGCTTACAGAACGCTGTGAGATTTAGTCCATTATACAGGGTGAATTTTAAATCGTGAATCGTAACCACGTTTACCGGTAAAGCTACTTAAGACTAATACAGAGCACTAGTGTTAATTACAATTAAAGACCCGCTTAATTAATTATGAACAAAACGGTGGAGGCGCTCATACCATTAATCGTAATAAAACTGAATTATTTTATGAGTAAATACGATTTAAATAGGTACTTATGTTGACGATGTCGACGATGTTGACATTATTGACATGACAAGTACGAAACATGAATGTAGGGTGACCACGAGATTTTAAAAATTAAGATAAATCAAATTAAAAGTGGACAAAATAAAAACGTACTTAATTTAGGTTTAAAAGCATTGTAAGTTATTGTTAACTATGTATAGACTAAAAAAAAATTATTACGATTCACGATTTAAAATTCATTCTGTATGTATCAATTAGAAATGGACCATTAACCGAGTTGCACGTGTCCTCGGATTGCGGGAAGAGAGGTCATAGTGGCATTACTTGGAGGAACAGTATCTCCGGTGGACGTCTGTACGCTAATTATGGCAAGAAGCAGAGAGTGAGACTTTAAAGATAGCGACGTCGTTGTTTAAGTTTTTTGGGGAAAGGGAGTTCACTGGGCTTTTGGCCGATTAGATTGTATGAGAATCACAAAGCAGAGAGTAAGACTTTTTTGTTTTTACCTGAAGGCAGCAATTCCAGCGCTCGGGTCCTGGTGTGCGGCGGCGTCGCCCGCGAACGACGCGCGCGCCTCCGCCACGGCCTTCTCTATGAAGTGCTCGGAAATGCGCCGCGACTCATGCTCGTTGAACACGCTATTCATGAGCGCGATCTTCGCTGCACTGCGTCGCGCTTCTGCTTTTGTCGGACAGTTCTAAACAGAAAATCGATGAATTAAGTAAGTACCACGAAATCGTCAAATACATTATTTTTCAGTCTAACAAACTGCTGTTCAGAGAGACAGTTTTTTGAAATTTACATGTCACAGTACCCGAATCTCTGCGATAAGCTTGTTGCACGCAGCAACGAATGCTACGCACCTTTAAGCTACCGAAGACGCCGTTAGCGTGCACACGTAGGGAGATTGCGCTGCGGGCATAGACTCGTAGACAGACAGTTCTCAGTGCTACGCACCTGGAAGCTAACGAAGCAGGCGCCACCCGGCAGCGTGACGTAGCACACGAAGGGCGGGTGCGCGGCAAGCACGAAGAAGTAGACGATCTCTGCCCACTGCTATGCCCGTGGCAGCTACGAGCGCTACGCACCTGGAAGCTACCGAATCAGGCGCCGTCCGGCAGCGTGACGTAGCACACGTAGGCTGAATGTACAGACTTGTGGCAGCGTGATGTAGCACACGAGGTATAGCGCTGTGGGCACAGATTCGTAGACGAGAGCTGCTCAGTGCTACGCACCTGGAAGCTACCGAAGCAGGCGCCTCCCGGCAGCGTGACGTAGCACACGTAGGGCGGGTGCGCGGCTGGCACGGACTCGTAGATGACGAGCGCGCCGGCCGCGCCGCCCCCGCGTGCCGCCTTCACCTGCCAGAACTCCTGCAGAGCCTCCACTACGTTCACGGTCGACAGCACGCCGTCAGCTGCGGCAAATATATAAAAATCAATATTTCGACTTTTCCACGATCGCTACCACCATTTTAACACCGGAACACAGCAGTGTTCGCACTGTTGTGTTCCGGTGTGGGAGTAAGATAGCCGGTGAAATTACTATCTTAAGGCGCGTTTTTTAATTTAAAATAAAATGTATACTTTTGATTAAAAGTCGAACCCCAGTCCAGTTTTAAGTGAGAAAAGTGAATGAAAGTACGTAAACCCCGCGCACGGCCAGTATTAATCGGAAAGCTCTAAAACAAATAGGTTGTTCGAGCGAACATTGTAAAAGCGCGGCAGCTGGGATCCCGGGATCCCGGGATTTGCATCCGCTCGCGGTAGATTAAGCGGGATGCAATCCCGGGCTTCAGCTGGCAAACAACCATTATAAGTTGAGCGAGTGTGCCTGAGCTCCGATTGATCCGGAACTGAGTATAATAAAGAGTAGGAGAATTAAGAGGAAACAGGAGGGCAGTTTTTCTATACAAACGTAGTCCCCTGTTTCCTCCCTGGTTAATGCCAGTAGAGCAATAATTTTTTGTCCAAAAATCTATGGCTACTATTGATATGTTCCTATGTTTTCCTTTTTACGATAAACTGATTCTCAAAAGAGATATTAACCTTCAAAAACCTAAAAAAAATGCCAGATTTTCCGCTGTGTTCACACACCCAGAAAACTAATTTGACTAGATTATTAAAAAAAAGAAAACATAGGAACACGGCCAAAGCCTTTCTTTAATGTTTAATGAAAAAATAAATTATTTTATTTTATTTTATTTTTTAGTTAAATAGATTAAGTTTTGGGGAAGAAATCAGGGGACTACGAAACGTTGTTTTCATGAAATTTTAAAAGGTATTTTCGGTCCAAGCTGCAGTTGTCTCTTTCGCGCTCTGCGGGAGAGAGGCGGGCAGTGCGGGACAGCGACACATTTTACAAATACCTAATTTTCAATTCTCTCGGCCTTACTGTTCCTCTTAAGAATAAGAGTAGATTTTCATACTTAATAATAACTTTTTTTTCATATGTTATTACACTCAAGAGCAAAAGTTTCGGGTCACCGTAATTTAAATAATTGAAATAGGTGTTTTTCAATATTTGACACTTGTTTCATTTACATAATATACTATTCTTCATAATACCCATCATAAAAATATTATTATCCAAAAAATGGCGATTTTTGCGATATTTGACTCTGTTAACGTCTTTACATTTTGAAATAAAGACAGTCCGATCGCAGCGCGAAACCCCGCAAGTTCAGTTGCGATTTCGGCTGTAGTTTCGGCTGAACGGCAGCCAAATCCGAAACCAAGCCGAAACCGGTTTTTTAACCGAAACTAGGCCAAAACCGAACGTTCGGTCGGGCTCTAACTCAGCATCATTAAACACACACAGGATATATTACTAAAATAAATATTTAAAGTTCAACAAGGTTAATTCGCAATTACCTTCATCAATTTTATAGCGAATTAATTTTATAGCAAATGAATTTACCTGTTTTACGGCCGGCAAAGTTCGCGGCGGAATTCATTACTTCAGATAACCGTGAAACTCCCCAGTAATAACGTTTTACAGGGCTAGTTAGGTAACCGTATGCGTTGCTAATTTACGTCAAGTAACTGTACATTGCTTTGAAGTGAATAATATACTCTTTGGGTGAAAGCCGCTTTCGGTGCAGAGGTCGGGATTCCAAAAAAATCTTACAAAAATCGATATAGAATTTGCTTAGAAAGTTTGGTTATTGCATCGTTTAAAACAATATACCCATAGTACACAACATAGACAACATTTACATCCACAAGTACATAGACAAGATTTGTTCTTCCTGTGAATGCACTCTTTGTGAGACCTTTGTAAACACATGTATGCAATAAATTATATGAATATGGACTAGAGAATGCAATACCCGGTCAAGATTGAAGCCCGGGTATTACCCGACTCTAAATAGCAGTGGCGTGGCGTTAAAGATATCCATGGGCAAGCCGATGTAGATTTGGTGTACATCTTCCATAAGAGCTGTTGAATAACGTGCTCAATTGCCTGCTATTAGCTAAGCCGGTAGGAATCGAGTTCTTTGGACGCCACGCCACTGCTGGGTTGTATTACCTACAATGAACTTGCCAGCATTACCGGCCGTGTAGAGTAAGATAAGCAAAGCATATGACGCTTTTTCGTGTTTACTTTAAGGCGGCTGACGTTAGATTTTATTTATCATATTTAAAATAAAACGATACATGCATAATTTGTATTAATTACTAGGTTTTTCTAACCCGGGTTCTGAGTCAAAATACCCGGGTTTTACCCGACTATAAATAAAGTCGGTTACCCGGGTACCCTATTATGAACTCGCCTATGTCACCATAATGTTGCCATTGTATATGAGTCTCGATATGCTTAGGACACGAAGAACAATCTCTGATTTAACTGTACCATGACTATAGTAATGTATCGTTCTCAAACAAAAGGTGTCACTTTTATGCAGTGTTTAGATGCATCTTCATAATAAAAACTAATTTGACTGATCCAAAAAGGCCAGGCCTCCGACGTATTTACCCTAGAGCCATCCGGGCCATGGCCCGGGGCGCCAAATCGCCAGGGGCAGCTCCGCCCCTGGCCGATTGGCTTCTTGTTTTGGTTTTGGCGCCATTCAGCCAACTTTTACTTCTTCTGGGGCGGCGAAACTTATTGACCCGGGGCGCCAAATTCCAAAATACGCCCCTAAATGGTGTGTAGTTTCTCGACAGTTTTCAGTTTGAAGCTTACGCAGGCCTGCCTGGGACGTCCAACCGGCCGACGACCTGTTGATTGCCCCAAGTTTGCTCTTATGGTCTCACGATCCTCCCAGGCCCGTATTAGAGATCCAGGGGCACTTGGTATTGAGAAGGTAAGCCATACTTTTGGGCTCATATGAAGGGGCCGCTGAGGCCTCTCTAGGCTGGCCGGGCCCCTAGGTTGGAGCCTTGTAGGCCTCCTTCTTCATTCTCAGCAGGTGACCGAGCCAGCGATGTTTACGGGACTTTGTGACTCCGCGTCTTCATAGCAATGGCTAATCTATAGCAGGGTTTCTTAAACTGGTCTATGGGCCCCTTAGGGGTCCATGATAAGAGAGCCAGGTCTGTGGCTCGCATACGACACTAACTTTCAAGTATGTGCTTGATTTTTTTTCTCCGATTATATTTGTAAAGGGTCCGTAAGATTTTTGAAATATTGTGGGTGGTCCGTGGCCGAAAAAAGATTAAGAAACCCTGCTATAGAACCTTATAAAGTAGTGATACCTTTTGGTTAAGAACGACACAATCGTGAAAACACTACACAAAGCAATAATCAACTTGAAAGCGTATGAAAACGATTCTTGTACCGACTTAGCACTGACTCTGACTGACATGAATGGTAGAAAACGTGTCGCGTTACCTAGTGCAAACGGAGAGAGCTCAATTCAATTCAATTCAATTCATTTATTGCATATCACATTACAAACAGAGCATTAGAGCTTGTTTTATTACGGATCTAGAAAGCTAACGGCTGTGAGAAAACTGATCGTCTATAGTCTATACAAAGTCTTGGGAAATGACTCCAAGTATAATGAGGTTAGGTCGGCGTTTAAGAGACATTTTGAAACTCTCATCGATTTATCGTGAGTCCATACAACCATAAAGAGGGCTTTCTTTGCTTCCAAGGCATCAATTATATTTAAAATATGTTTTATTTAATAGTTTTCATATATTTTGTTTCGGGCTGGATTGGACTGGCTCGCGGGCCGTAGTTTGCATACCCCTGCTAGTGCTATAAGGGATCAAAGGTATTTTCTGACATTTTCGTTTTCTTGTATAACCTTTACCTACTTCACTTAGATACTACTTTTTGTATTCATTTGACAGCATTTCAGCCATAGCTTAGTAGCTAAATTACACGTATCACTAGCCATTTACAAACCCAGTCTCTCCATATCGAGCTCCTTACACGGCTAATTAGAAAATACGACATTTTTTAGCAACATATAAGGAGTCGGAATGTTATTACGCACCAAGCAACCTACTAGGAAACTAGTAACTTGGTCTATTTCTTCATTGTAAAATCGACTCTAAGAAGATGGCATAAGGTTTATCATGATTTGGAATGAGTGTACGACGTATGATCTTATGGAGTGTATGCTATCGTTAGGTTTTCGCGTTTAGACAAGTAATTAACGGTAGCCACCTACGAGCCACCTACGCTTATATTGAACTTATATCTAATTTAATTTATCGAATATTAAGCAATATTTCTTAACATTATAAAATTTTAGTATACTTATATTTATTCTGAAAAATGCTCAAATCACTTATATTACAAATAGACCAAAGCAGTACTTAATAGGGATGTAACGAATATCGGTTTTTGAACATTCGCGAATGCGAATGCGAATACGAATAATCGACGTTGATATTCGCGAATGCGAATGCGAATACGAATATTGGTCATACAATTTTATGCTACTAGAAATAAACAAAATTAATTAATAACTATGAAAATACAATACTTAATTTTCAATTATGATTAAGCATTTGTAATAAAATAAGTAATGAAGTTTTTGGAAAAATTTCTTTAACTAAAGGTTATGATTATCCGTGCGGTAGAAAAATTGGAACTGGTGATTAAAAATAAATACCCTATTTTTTATTTATGTCGGTACCTACTTATCGAAGCGCGAGTTTTTAATTACAAGTTGATAGTTCCGAAATCCGACTCGAACTTGGCCGATTTTTTTTTTCATAATTTTAGGTACTAAAATGCACCAAAAATATTCGCAATATATCCGCAACTATTTTTGCGAATACGAATGCGAATGCGAATACCGAAAATCTTGCGAATATTCGCAAATACGAATGCGAATACGAATATTCGTTACATCCCTAGTACTTAACAGCTTTCGGTATGATTATTTACTAGTCAATTTTTATAAGTTTTCTTAGGTACTACACATCATCATGATCACAACAAATACAAGACCTTTATTTGTTAGTGGAGTAAATTTTGTTCGTAATTTCGTTCGGTTTTCAGCCAAGCCTTCGACACAACATCGATTTTTTGAGCAGTTTTTCTGGCTTATTTGACTTTTTTCTCTCCTCAATGTAAATACACACAGGCAATTTGAATATATATTAGAGCAGAGTATTTTTAAAAGGATTTTTATTTTTCTACGGTTTTCATAAGGGATCTCGCATTTGTCTATGGCTTTTATTTTGTTTTCTAAGCAAATTTATGATTAAATCATCTTTAATCAAGATTTAATTAACCACCCGCTTACTTGCGCGTTACACAAACACAATCAACATCTTTCTAACACCAACATGAACAGAAGTTAGTTAATTTCCGATATCGGAGACTGTAAGTAATCATGACTCGGTTGACACAAGCCTGTGTGCACGACATGCAAACAGCCGTGCACGCAGGCTTGTGTCAACCGGCTGATTGGTAACCGGTGCACCCTGGAATAATGCGGTTAGGCGGATAGCTTGTTAGTTTAGCCCTTTTACTTACCGTTATAAAACCAATTTAATATAGTACAATGATATGCACCTATTTTGCACGACTCAATATATTATATCAGGGGACAATTTTCATTCAACAATATTTAATTAAATATTGTTGAATGAAAAAAAAACTGCTCGTTAACATAAACACAATTAACATCTTTCTAACACTGACATGTATGGAAGTTAGTTAATTTACGATATCACCAATATTATACCTTTCTATACACCACAAAATTTCAAAAATATGTATACAGGTCTTATTATTATGACAGTAAGGTTTATGTATACATATTTTGGAATTTTGTGTGGATATTTATCTTTGTCCTTGACTGTACTATATATCCCGATAAAGAGATCCGTAGAAGAATTAAGGTTACCGATATAGCTCAACGAATTGCAAACCTTAAGTGGCAATGGGCAGGGCACATTGCTCGCAGAACTGATGGCCGTTGGGGTGGTAAGGTTCTCGAGTGGCGACCACGTACCGGAAGACGAAGTGTTGGCAGGCCTCCCACAAGGTGGACCGACGATCTGGTGAAAACCGCGGGAAGCCGCTGGATAATAGCAGCACAAAGCCGACAATCGTGGAGATCCTTGGGGAAGGCCTATGTCCAACAGTGGACGTCTTTTGGCTGAAATTATGATGATGATGATGAAAGAGATCCCTTGGGATAGTGATGGGAATAACGCTGGCGAAGCCGTGGGTAAATACTAGTGTTCGATATCGGAGACTGTAGGGTAGGTAATCATCAGTGCTGTTTACCTCCCGTGCACACAGGCTTGTGTCAACCGGCTGATTAGTTCCGGTGCACGCTGGAATAATGTGGTTAGGTGGCTAGCTAGTTAGGTTAGCCTGTTACTTACCGGCCTATTTTATAAAGTTCAATGTACAGTCAGCATCAAATAGTCAGTACTAGGTATTTATTGTTTAATTTTTTATTGAAAATAAATTTTTGCATGCCAGTGTAATGGTGAATTGTGTGGATCTACGTTTTTAGGGTTCCGTAGCCAAAATGGCAAAAACGGAACCCTTATAGTTTCGTCATGTCCGTCCGTCTGTCTGTCTGTCTGTCCGTATGTCACAGGCATTTTACTCAAAAACTACATGATGGATATTGATGAAATTTGGAATATAGGTGTCTTTTATGAGCCGCTACTTAGTTTGGTATATAAATAATTAAAATAAATATTTTTAGGGGGGGGCACTCCATACATGTTAAAGACAGTAAAAAAAAAAATTTTTCAGCAAATATCAACGTGTGGTACATAGTTCGACAGCTCTTTAAAAAACACTATAAGGTTCCTAAGTAATGTTTTTGATTAAGTGAATGTATTTGGAAATAATCGCTCCGAAAGTTGTGTAAATTGTGTCCCCCCCCCCCTCTATTTTCTAAACCGTGCGTCCGAAAAATATGAAAAAAATCACGAAGGTAATGCTTAATTAATACTTTCAACGAAAATTATTTTCAACAAGATCAAATGTACCGTTTTTGAGTTATTGCCGATAAACTGCGCTTCTCAACAAAAGGACGTAATTGCTATGAAGATACGCTCTTTTGTTGTTGTACTTTTTTTACATCGTATTTTTTACCTTATAGTCACGGCTATGGAACCCTACACTGAGCATGGTCCGACATGCTCTTGGCCAGTTTTTTTTTAATTTGTCATCTAATTGTACCATGATTCAAGCAAATAAAATTTTGACTTTGACATTAGGTAATATCCAAAGCGCCATATACAGGGCGTCCCAAGACTACGCGACATGAAGGGAAAGGAAAGTACCTCAAATATTGTAGATAGGATATTTTGCTGAAATGTGACTTTATTTTGTTATTAAATGATTTTCACTGTTTTTAGAAATACCAACGTCGTCGTTGGTAATAAATAACTTTCTTGAAATATGAATCAAACATTTTATGCTATTTATTTTTTTTGAGATACTATGTTAGTTAAGAGGAATTATTTTTTTGTCCGTTATTTCGATTGACATAATTAAAAATACAGGTTGGTTTTTTCAAATTTGAGTCGAATTGATTCCCAGACGAAGCAAGTAATTTTTAGAAAATCTTTGAATGCAGAATGCACTACTTACTTTAAAATTAAATAAAGTCTTCTTTCAGCAAAATATCATATCTACAATATTTGAGGTACTTTCCCTTCATGTGGAATAGTCTTGGGACGCCCTGTATATCGCAAATTCGCAACACCTCTTTATTAACACATGCACAAAAATGTGTAAAGATGTATCTGGTTGTTTGATTGTTATAGAATATTTGATGTTGATGCTGACTGTTCATAGTAAGACGTGAGCTTTCTATTTAAAAATGAGAAATAATAAATCGCCCCACAAAAAAATACTGACTTGCACATCAAAAAATCCATATGCCATGTCTATGTTTTAATGTTTATTTTGATATTTTTTGATGTGCAAGTCAGTATTTCAGTTAGGTTAGGTCAGGTTAGTGCCCGTGCCATGTGCCTTTAAATATTATCCTTTAAAATGTGTATTAATGACTCCTCCGAGTAAAATGACGCTTTGTAAATAATGATATTCCTTTACAAAAGAAGGAAAATCAATGCTAAATATCCCTTTTTCGTGTTCTGTATTCTTCTAAAAACGTATGTAACTATCTTCAAATCATACTGAACCGACCGCCTGATGGGTAACAGGTGCAAACCAGAATAATGCGATTCAGTTGAGTTATTCAGAAATCCAACCTCCAACTAATTCGCGAGTAAAATTATATTAGGGAATTTAAGGAATAGGTCGACAACATAGTTCCGAATTACCGTACAGGTGGCTAGTTAGCTTAGCCTGTTTGCTTACGGATGTAAAAGTTGCTATTTTAAAAGCCAATTTATATTGCTAAATGTATCCAGTACGGTTTGGTCTTAGAACAGATAAGGTCCAAGTCCGATGTCCGAGTGCTGGCCACTGTCCCTGTATTGAATGTTAAGTCGGTAGCAATGGAGGTGACATCAGGGTGGCAACAATTGGGCACTGGCGGGTCAAACATTAGAATATCACACTAATATTATAAATGTGAAAGTTTGTGAAGATGTTTGAATGTTTAGATAAATATAAAAAATAAATATCGGGGGACAATCTTACACACATCGAGCTAGTCCCAAACTAAGCAATGCTTGTACTATGGGTACTAGTCGACGATATACATAGCTATATAGATAATTACATACTTAAATAAATAGATAGAAAACATCCATGACTCAGGAACAAATACCCGTGCTCATCACACAAATATTTGCCCCTACCAGGATTTAAACCCGGGACCTCTAGCCTAGCTTCGTAGGAGGTGGCACTCCCACTGAGCTAAACGTATCGTCAAAGTTTTTTTTTTTTTTTTTAGAAACTGACAAACTCGCAGCCCCTGCTGGGCGTAGCGATTGTTGGACCGGGTGGTTGGCCGTGGCGTTCCCTGGGGTCGAACCAGGTCGCTAGCCAGACCACCCTGAGTTGGTCGGACTGGGTGGGAGCCGGGAGTGCCTGGGGTCGAACCAGGTCACTTAGTCCCGGTCCACCTCGATATGATCGGGCTAGGTGGGAGCTTAACGCCTGGAGTCGAACCAGGTCGTTTGGCCAGGGCCACCAAAGATGTTTGTTACTAAATAACGGGGTAACAACTGAATAGATTGAGCTGAAATTCAGCATGCAAGTAGACCAAGTCCTGGATTGAGACATAGGATACTACAGGGCGACTTCAAATTGGTAATACAAAACACTTGATTATGGCTCAGTTAATGCCATGTAGTGTAACACATTAACCACTATGTTAAAATTTGCTGTATTTAATTATTGCTAATTTTCTAACAAAACAAATAATTACAGTCCTAAAGTGTGGTTACACTCCATTAAATACCTAAGTGTTATACCTGTCACTCGTATTTTCTTTGACAACTGACAATTAATAATCAAAACACGTTTTCTTCATAAATATTGCGGCATGTGACGGATAACCAAAGAGGAAAGTGTTCATTTGAACATCTTTAAGCCTCTTTGTTTATTATTATGGTAGGATAACAATGTTAAGCCAACAAAAATGGGATAAATATTAAAAAAAAACATACTTCTGATGATTTTAAAAGTATGAGACTTAATTGAGGGCTAAGTTTAGGGGATATGTATGTATATAAAACATTCATTTTGTATTACCAATTCGAAGTCACCCTGTATATATCCCGGTAAAGAGTTCCCTTGGGATAGTAACGGGAACAACGCGGGCGAAACCGCGGGTAAATGTTCGTTTACTTTAAATGGTTAATTTACGTGAAAAGCGGGCAATCTTTAGTAACTACGTAAAATTGTAAAATTAGCATAATTGTTTTATATAAATAAAAGTAAAAGTTATCAAACGGTACAGTCGAAACAGAAACAAAAAAAGCATTCTCGTATCGAGTGACAGTCGGTCACTTATGACGTAACTTAACCGCTCTAATAATACTCCAATCAACGAGGCAGTTGACCTTAGCAATTATTCTGCAGAGTCATTCAATATTTTTGCGATTTCATAAAAATACAATTTTTTAAACGTCGTTTTAGGTATTTTGAGTCATTAGCCCACTTTTTAAATAGAAATGTGGATTTGTTATTAATTTTAGGGTTATATAAAAAAAATCTAGTAAAACTGTTTTATGTTTCATTATTAGCCGTACTATACTATTGAACACTTCGTGGCTCAATCATCAGATCCTCAATAAAGTCAAAATTATCGTAATGTATTGTCACGGGGACTCGATTGTGTGTGCAAAGTTACCTATATATTGTTTTTTTGTTTTAGTAGAAGTTGTTAAGAAAGCTGTTGCGAGATTTAAATGAAACAAATATAAGCGATCAAGCTATATAAAACTGTTTAATAAAAGTACCTAAATAAGAATAACAACTCGTGAAATGTTAAAGGATTTCTATAATACTTTTTAAGGTCCTTATTGGTCTATTATTTACCATTGCTTTAAATAATTTCCCATTGTAATATTATTTTGATGTGCAGTAAAGTATTGTACTGTCCTTAATAGTAATTAAATATTGGACTTAGGGTACTTATTTACCATCTGCTACAATGTGGTCAAGCACAACTTCTTTGCAATTTCTTTAGTACTACAAAAAATTCAAACGCAAATATATAGTGTATCTGTGTGTAACAACATACAAATATATAATATTATTTTCGACCTTATTTCGATGGAATAAGGTGCAAAAATGTAAACATATTCGTACCGTCGACTGTTGAAGGGCATTTCTCCAGAAATATGTCTGCGACTCATTCATCTGCCTCCATACATTTAGTATAAAAAAGGGCCAGATAAATGAGGTGACCGCAGACATATTTCTAGAGAAATGCCCTGAAATATATTCCTTCCCGATAGTTGTTGGTAACTTTATTCGTAAGCCTTCATTGATCAGGGTACCACGTTTAATGCAAAGGTCAAGAAAGTTTGGACTTAACCGCATATTAACTATCCATGCGTAACCCCGTTCCGAATAAACACACGGAGAGATACACTAGAACTACGCCGTTAATCTCGTCTTTAACATAATTTGACCCCTGAAAGTAATTTTATTTTTCTTCTTACAAAAAGGTACCTACATCACGCGCTTGAATGTGTGCGCCTGCGCTCCGTGTAGGGGAGACCGGGTATGGTTGTCTCGCAGGTTGGTTGTCACAGCGGCCATAAAATAATACTAAACAAGGAATAAGTGCATCGATTGGTGAAGTACGGAAGGATGTACAGCTCTTGCGATCTTTTAGCACCGATCGATGTACTTAATGTTTCGTTTAGTATTATTTTATGGCCGCTGTGACAATCAACCCGCGAGACAACCATACCCGGTCTCCCCTACGGGCGCACTACAAGCAAAGTTTTAAGAATGCGTAAGAATGCTCCAGTATGGATTGCAGTAACACAGACGTGCTTCTAAGCTGCCGAAGTTGGACTACTTGTTCGTCTCTATAATTTGGCCATGTAACCTCCTATTCTTCTTCTTCTCTGGCGTTCCCTCATCACTCATCATCATGATGATTGTGGCCAACTATAATGTCCCTCCACAAAAGGGCCATATCGGCTGCCCTCTGCATGGTACAAGCATTCGTTATGGTGTCAGACTACCTTATCGGGATTCCTTCTGAAACGCTTTTTTTTTTGGAAACTGACAAACTCGCAACCCTATTGGGCATAGCGATTGTCGGACCGGGTGGTCGGCCGTGGCGTTCCTTGGGGTCGAACCAGGTCGCTAGCCGGACCACCCCGAGAGGGTCGGACTGGGTGGGTGCCGGGGGCGCCTGGGGTCGAACCAGGTCACCTTGTCCCGGACCACCTCGATCGTTCGGGCTTCCATTTAGTCTACAGAACAGTGATTTACAAAGTGTGGGTCGCGACCTCCTTGGAGGTCGCAGAGCGTCTAAAAGGGGTCTGTGAGGGTCGCGAAGCTTCAGGCAAAATGTAAAACAAATACAAAAAAGCTCAAAAATGTAACGTAATAAAATTCAGGTTAGAAATCGTGGAGGATAGGTCGTGAAATATTTTCCATACAAAGGGGGTCGTCGGATGAAAAAGTTTATAACTTGGAATACACTGAAATATAACTTGGATCTCTTCAAGTCGAGAGTGAATAGGCACTATCTAGGTAAGCATGCTCCATCATCGACTTCATCTTCACTTACTAACAGGTGAGATCAAAGTAAAATGCGTAAATCGTGAATAAAAAAAAAAGTTTGAAAAACACTGCTTCTCTCAAGGCAGAGCTGTTTAGGACTAATAGAAACTAGGAATAATCCTAGTTTCTATCAGTCAGGGACGTCCATTGCTGGACATAGGCCTCCCCCATAGACCGCCACAAAGTCGTTCATGGTCGTTCACGATGGGACTAATCAGGCGGTTCGAAATCGCGCAGCTTGCAGTGGAAAAGGGGCATTCAACGGGAATGTCGGGCACGTGACGCCATTTTTTTCATACCGTAGAATGGGGTGAGTAGGCTTCGCGGGGGGAGTTGGCTTGCGAATCCAGAATTTCATTTTTGAGTAGTTACTTTAATTTTTGGGCTTAGGTTGCTCTCAAAGTAATTTGATTATATTTTTAGACATATTTTTTCTTCTTTTCGTAACATTAAGCTGCCAAATCATACAATTTTGAAACACAAATTCACTGTCAAAGTTGATGCTCGAAATCGGCGGATTTTTAGTTGAAAAAACTTTCTTTTTAAGTGATGTTTACCAAAGTAAGTGTTCATCCACCTTTCGGATATCGTTTATATACTTACTTACATGGCTTATTGGAAACAGAAAAACTTAAGTTATATTTTCTTTATTTATAATGGTTTTAACATAGAAAACGAGGCTATATTGTCAAAATATAAAATTGCTAGGCCTTCTCACCCCAACTACGGGGTGAGCTGGCTTTGCCTACTATTATGAATTTTTCGTTGAAACTATGCAATGAAGCAACAAACTATCATTGACAAACTGAAATTCTTACCTCCGGAACACTTTTTTTGTATATAAATCAATGTGCCACATATAAAAATAAACTTTTATCCAGGTTTGAACTTCGATTTCCAGCCAACTCACCCCGTTTTACGGTACTTCTAACAAAGTTAGGAATTACATTTTTGGTATGTCAATATTTTATAACTTGGTTTCTGAATTGATAATGTCATTTAGGACTTTTTATTTGTTTTTAAGGTAGCTGCCATAGCCGTCACGTGCCCGACAAAGTAGACGTTTTCGTGGAATGCCCCAAAAGGCTATGATTAGTGTTTCCTTGCGTGATAGAATCCGAAATGAAGTGATGATATCCGCAAAAGAACCAAAGTAGGTAGTCCTAGTTTATAGGTCAAATTATATTTGGGACGTGACTTACGGTTAAGTTGTGAAGTAGTCTACTGATTATGATTACGTGCCTAATACGACTTTAATACAGAGATTAGGTTAAATATGATTGATTTAATGTTAGTTATATTCCTAATGCTACACAGATCATTAGGTACCTATTAAGGTTTTTCTGCGCCGTACGTACGGCATACAAAAGTTGACGTACATTTGCAGATTGACAGAGTAGGTTCCATTTATAATTTAATGTTTTATCTCAGAGAAATGATTGAAAAATTTTAAGTTTAAACAGTAGTATTAAATATTTTCATACATTTAATTTATAGGCAACCTTATAATTTTCTGCCGTTCTATGGTAACAACTAGACTAACTTCTACGGAGTTGTCTAGTTTTAGATATCTGACGGCAGTTTTTATGTTTTTTTTATTTTTATATATTGCTAATAACTTGCAGGTATGCCAAATTGCAAATAGATATTTATATTTTTTCGTCTTTAAACATCTATATTTAAATTTTTGGGTACGCCTCATGTTGCAGAATCTTTTTTGGTCGAATCATCATTTGGCAGAATTCATCATTTGGCATAATGCATTTTTTTCTGAAACTGTAGAATTTTCAGGACTCTTTAAGGTATTATCCTGTTAAATAGGTAAGGTTAGGTTAGGTTTGTAACATAACAATTCCGAGAAGTTTAAAGTTTCAGAATAAAATGCATTATGCCAAATGATGAATTCTGCCAAATGATGATTCGACCAAAAAAGATTATGCAACATAAATAGTAACCCTAAATTTTTATATTTACATTGAGCTTTTGTATATGTGTCATGTTGACATTTATATGGGTTTATTTTATACCTGCCAATAAATTATTATTATTATTATATCGATGGAGGGAGGCAAAAGAATTGCAGATGTATTATTTCTCAAAAGACCAAGAAGTATTGGTATACAATGCCTCGTCTGCTGCCAACTGTACTGTTGCTGTCTTTCTCTTCAGACCGGAACTCAACAATGCTTTGCACTTTGTGGCAGAAATAAGCAAAAGTGTGGTTTCTACATAAGACCACCTACAGAACAAAGCGAAATATCCCGTAAAGCCGGGTCCAGACGAGTGTAACGTGTAATGTAATTTAACGAGTAATGTAACGCGAACTCTGCGTGTGGACGGCAATATTCCCCACGAATCTGGAAAATTACACGTAATCTTACATTACTTGCACTCTTTACTTTTACTACATTACTTACACTCGTCTGGACCCGGCTTTATATTTTTGTGGGTCAGAGTCGCACAAAGCGCAACGGAAAAGGCTGTGCTTGGAGTTTCTCTGCGCGATAGAATCGGAAATGTTGATATCCGCAGAAGAGCCAAAGTAACTGACATAGTTCGTAGGATTGAAGGGTTGGAGTGGCAGTAAGCAGGCCATATAGCGCCGAGGACGGATAACTGTTGGGGCAGTAAAGTCCTAGAGTAGCGATCACATAGAGGTACCTAAGTACAGCGTTCTAGCCGGAGAAATGGCGGCGTGACTCCCTGCGCCGGATTTCCGCCTAGGCCTACAAGCCGGCCTAGGGGCCCGGCCAGCCTAGAAGGGCTCGGTAGACTTCATATAAGCCAAAAGCATGGCTTGCCTTCTCAATACCAAGTGCCTAGGGGCCCTAGATCTCTAAATACGGCCCTGGCCACGGCGATGCGTGTTCCGTGAGATGCGATTGACCGTTACAATCGCATTTCGCGATGTGTCGCGGCGGTCTTCTGCTAACCGCGCAGGTAAACTTGAAACAAAACTCATTCAGAACGGGGCACAGTCGTTTAGCATTCACCAATTTCTGATTTACATTTCTCTTACGCAGAACAACCTTTAAGTCCATCCTGGGACCAACTTATAAATGCAGCTACCACAAACATGCTCCAACAGACTAGTCTTTATGGTTTAGAAAATAAAGACGAGTGTTAAGTTCCATTCGGAATATGAGCTGCATTTCACGTTGGTAGTCGGTGCCTAGTGCCAGTTTGTGCAAGCTCGTAAAAGCTCTATAAAGTCTTGCTTCCTAGAGACGTTCAATTTGCAAAGCTTAATTGAGCTTCAAGCTCGAACGTGCTCTCATGCTCAATTATGGAAGAATTAGCTTTTAGCGACGCGGCTTCAAGTTTTATGCAGCTTTTTAGAGTCCCGCTGGCAAGGAACGCAAACCTTTTATGGTCTGTAAACCGCCATTGTGTGTACAACGATAACTAGTAGGCTATGCATCAACAATTTCCCGAATTGGGGAAGTTTATAAGCCAAGATAACAGACTGGAAGTAGCTCAGAGGGCGGTTGAGAGAAAACTGGTAAGAGTGTCATTGACGGACCGCAAAACAAATAAGTGGCTTCGAAAGCAAAGCTAAGTCGTAGACGTAACGAAACGGGTAGCATATCTTAAATGGAAGTGGGCTGGACATGTGGCTGGAAATGAAATGTCCTGGAATGGAAACCGTGGGGAGAAAATCGCCCCTAAGGACAACCACAAATGCGCTGGAAAGATGACGTGAGGAAAGTCGCTGGCTTGAATTGGATACGAAGGGCACAACACAGAGAGGAATAGAGATAGTTGAAGGAGGCCTACACCATAATGGTTGAAATAGGCTAAAGAAGAAGATAAGGGGATATCAGAACTCACTCGTTCACTCGCTCTCAAGTAGCTCTTTGAGCCGTGAGCTGCGAGAAAAGACACGATAAACATGAACTTTTCGTCCCTGTCTTGTCACTGTATACTCATTACTGTTCTCTCTTTCGTCCGGAAATATTCGGATTTGGAGCTACTGTGCTATAAGAGCTAGTGAGCCGTTGACACACCGCGGAGCTACTGAGCTGAAAGAGTTAGGTAGGTACTGATCTAAAAGAGTTCTGCTCGAAAGCGATTTTAACACTAAGCAGGAATGGTCGCGGTGTTGGAGTACCTTAATGACAGGCAAGCTGGGATCAGAGATAGCCCCCGGAGACAAAATTAGCGGGGCCGACCTACCTAGACGTGTTTGGTGCACACTTAACAGACTCCGCACTGGCCACGGTCGCTGCGCCCAATATAGGCATCGCTGCGGATGGGTCGCTTCTCCTGCTTGCGACTGCGGCGCCGAAGTGCAAACCATACCGCACATTATTGAAGACTGCCCTCTGACGCGGTACACAGGGGACCCCGCCGTAGACCTGATCAATCTCAACGACGACGCCATCAAATGGCTAATGAATCTCAAACTGAATTTATAACCTGTATTCGACGTGTGATATGCCATACGATTAATAATAATAATAATCTAAAAGAGTGATACATATCTTTAAGAGCTAAAAAGTTATATCACTCTTTTCACTTTAGTGACACATTTCGCGCATGTGTACTAGTACTACGAGTACTTAAATAAGGTGAGCTCAACGCTCAAGCTATTTCTAAGGCTGCCAACTGGAGTCGAACGGAGCTGGGCCAATACAATTTCTTTGATTAATATTGGCCCAACTTCACTCCTTTCCGCTCCACTCCTCTCCAGTGGACGGGCTGTCTTAAAGGCCCCTAAAACTGGTAAAAAGGTTTTGATTATTTAGATATCGAGTGGTATATTTAAATTTTGAACGCGAAATGTAGAAAAAACCCAAACTTTATCCATTGTTTTTGTTATTAACAGTTGGCTGGATTGGCGCACTGTGGAAGCGAAGTCACGTCAAAATAGATAGGTAAGTAGGTATGTAATTTAATAATTTCTCTCCCTTGGCACTACTGCGTGGCATTACCAATAATGTCAAGAAAAATTATCTTTACGACCCACTTGGCCATAAAGTCGCAATTACCGCCTCCTACGCGTGCGTAAAATCCCACTTCCTGGCCTGGGGCGACGTTAAGTTTTATACTGAACACGGTCGGTATAATAAAAAAAGCCTCATATCGCATATTTGTCAAATACCTGAGATCTGAGACAGTCTTTGTTTTACCGTCCAAAGTAAGTAATTTAATAAGCGAACCCACGTAACTTCCTCAACCGAACTCCCAACCGTCGTAAAGCTACTCAACAAGTATTCCAAAAATAAATACTCCCGAAGATTCGCGCGAAGTAATCGCGCAATCAATCTCGGATGAGGGTAATTTGACGGCGGGATGTATGAGCTCACCGAGAGCGAAGCCACGCGGGAGACCCGAGCCGACGCAACTTTTCAACTTTGTGTATATTCATTTGTTTTGTATCCTTCCTATGCTACTAATATTATACACTAGCATTTACCCGCGGCTTTACCCGCGTTGTTCCCGTTATTATCTCAAGGGAAGTCTTTACCGGGATATAAAGTATCCTATGTTTCAATCCAGGAGTTGGTCTACTTAAGCATGTTAAATTCAAGCTCCAGCTCAATCTATTCAGTTGTTACCTACCTCGTTACTTAGTCAAACATCCAAACCTCCAAACATCTAAACATCCGAACATGTTCACAAACATCCCACTAATATTATAAATGCGAAAGTTTGTGAAGATGTTTGGATGTTTAGATGTTTGGATATTTGGATGTTTGTTACTAAAATAAAATAAAATTTAACCATCAAATTAAACCAAACCCTGGATTGAAACATAGGATACTTTATATCCCGGCAGGAAGCTCCCTTGGGATAACGGGAATGGCGCAGGCAAAGCTGCGGCTAAATACTAGTAAATAATAAATTCCAAATTGTAGTGCAGTGGGAAAATATTGGCAGGAAGTTCATCCCAGGTCCCTATTAAACGCGGCAGATAGGTTCTGGAGTACTGGCGCGTCGTTGAGCGTAGTGACTCAAGGAAATGGAAATGAACCGCCTGCCGATGACGAGTGGTGCGATGGTAGAATGATGCGGTAGTCACCAACCCAAACAGTTCCTCGGAGCACTCCTCATTACACAGACGACAAAACTTGTAACTAAGCGTGCAGTTCTGTTGTCCTTCTAGAATGCGACTACGCTAAGTTTGCACAGGTCAAAAAAGGTTTTATTAAAAAAAAAATGTGGCAATATAATAAGAAAGATGGTTAATTAGTCTTGATACTAGGCAAATACCTTTCCGTTTAATAAGTCTATAATTTGTCTACATACCTACTGAAATAAATATTCAGGACAGTTTTGCACAAATCGATGAAGTCCCAACCCAACCAAACTAAGACACATGTATGCATACAAGTACATATTTAAATGTAATATTTAAATACATAGAAATTATTTAAGAATCTGGAACAAGTCACTTAGTTTGGACCCAGATGTTTATTTCAGTAGGTATGTAGAATTGTAGACCCATTATGTAAAAAGGTAAGATTTGTTGCCAAGTACCAAGATTAAAAATTCCTCTTGCTGTAGTTTCCCCATGATGCCTTAATATATATCTTTAATAAAACCTTTTTTGACCTCTGCGAACTTAGCGTAGTCTGACTATACTTTATTTTAAACTTTAGTGGTATCGGCGTTATTTCTTTCATTAGTAACTGTCGTAATTATCCCCATTTACGACCACAGATTAAATATAGACATGCAAATGCCGTTTACCTACGCATTTAAAAAAACCTCAAAAGGATCATAAATTATTCCGCAAAACGGGTTTAAACAGTTAGTTTGGAATACATTTATTAGTTGTTTGATTGCCTAGACTGGCTGTGAGCTGGGCTGCGTCGTTAGAACCACTTCGCTTAAGCGGAGAGTCTAGATTTGTTAAGAACTATCAACAACGTTATAAATGGTGAAACGTTTTTGTTTTGTCTTATCACGGAACCAAAAAGAATCGGCGTGAAACGTTTTTGACGTCATTTTGTTACTATGTTGTTTGTTTGTAATATTATTTTCTTTTAAAGTAGACGTCTTGATAGTTGACACTGTTCCAGTAGATGCCACCTTGTATGTAAAGTCATAGAGGTGATAGCAAGGTGTCAACTATTAGACATTAGCGTGTTACACACTAGCGCGTTTACTTTATTAATTCCCCAGAGATTGTCTTTATGGTTTTCTAGCATGACCCGCGGCTTCGCCCGCGTTACTTCTCGTATTATCCCAAGGAAACTCTTTACCGGGATATAAAGTATCATATGTTTCAATCCAGGACATGGTCTACTTGTATGCCAATTTTCATCTCAATCAATTCATTTGTTACCGCGTCATTTAGTAAAATAATCCGCAAGAGTTTGCGGCCCGAGCTGCATTATTTTTTCCCGAATGTTTAATTTGCCAACTGTTTAATTTTCCAACCCACGATTTTCTCTGAAACCATTTTTTTTCGGAGCTTTCATAAAACAAACCTAATCTAACCTACTGTATTCTTTAAAACCATAAGAAAATACAGTGAGATAAATTTTTGGTTTCGGAGAAAATCGAAGAGTTGGGTTAGGAAATGAAATAGTTGGCAAATGAAACATTTGGGAAAAATAATTCAGCGAAAAGGCAGGGTACCGGTTCTCTTCGAATCATTTTTACCCGAATTTTTAATTTGCCAACTGTTTAATTTTCCAACCCACGATTTTCTCTGAAACCATATTTTTTCCGAGCTTTCATAAAACAAACCTAATCTAACACACATAACATAAGAAAACACAGTGAGAAAATTTTTGGTTTCGGAGAAAATCGAAGAGATGGGAAATGAAACATTTGAGAAAAAATATTCGGCGGGTCAAACACTAGGACATGTACCTTAAAGCCGATTATGTTATAATGCTACAATCTAAATATATAAGTAAAGGAGGAACCGACTGACTATCAACGCACGGCCCAAACTGCTGGTCCTAGAAATTCCAAATGTGGCACGTAGGTTCCTTATAAGTCTAGGGGTGCACTAAGAAAGGATTTTTCAAAATCCACCCCCTAAGGGGTTCAAATAGGGGTTCAAAATTTGTATGGAGAGTCTTCGATTTTTGAAGTAAGAGGTTTGAAACTTCATGCTTAAACTCTTCATTAAAATAAATGAAAAGTGGTTTCACCGTTTTTTGAAATTTCTCTTCTGAAGGATTTAAATGGGAGATGAAAGTTTGTATCGGGACTCTACAATATACCGTTAAAGAGTTCCCCTGGGAGAGTAACGGGAAGGGTAGGGGTCGGGTTGCATAAAGTTTAAGGTCATATTTTTGATACGCATACGAGGATTCGTCATACTCATCATTACGCATAACTGTAAATAGTCATACATTTATGAGCATAACGATTTTAATCATAATGTTTATGGACATACTGTGTAATGGGCATATAGTTGATATGCATACATTTATTCAAGCATACTTTATAATGGGCATACATGGCTTGCTCATACAACACTTTAACCATACTAAGTAAATGCATAAAATGCTAAACGCATAAATAGGTTGCTCATACAACACTTTAACCATACTAAGTAAATGCATAAATTGCTAAACGCATAAGCCTAATTTTAAAAGTTTTTTTAAAAGTTCTCTTTTATGTTGCGTCACAGTTCTAACCTAATATACTTTTCTGGCTGCGATTCGGTTATGTGTGAGATAACAGTTCTAACCTAACCTAATCTACTTTTCTGGCAGCGATGCGGTTATGTGTGAGATAACAGTTCTAACCTAACCTAACCTACTTTTCTGGCAGCGATTTGGTTCTGTGTGAGGTCACAGTTCTAACCTAACCTACATTTCTGGCAGTGATTTGGTTCTGTGTGAGGTCACAGTTCTAACCTAACCTAACCTACTTTTCTGGCAGCGATTTGGTTTTGTGTGAGGTCACAGTTCTAACCTAACCTACTTTTCTGGCAGCGATTTGGTTCTGTGTGAGGTCACTAATATTGTGTAATGAGTAGAAATTAAAAATACTTCAATAATATAAATCGTTTCTTTTTTGAAGAACCATCGCAAGTCCATTATCAAAATTTATGCAAAAACGATTGTTATAATCATCAATATTATGGCTTGGTAAATATATGAAATTTACAATTATTACTAAAACCACTTATAATCATCAATGTTATGGCTTAATAAATGTATGAAATTTACAATTATTACAAAAACGACTTATAATCATCAATATTATGACTAAATAAATGTATGACAATTTACATTATGGTTAAACCAATTATGACTCCGTATAATTATGACACGGAACAATTATGCCATAGGACAATTTATGCCAAAAAAAAAATATGAGCATCAACTTTATGCTTAAACTGTTATGACAAATAATAATATGACAATAGTTGTTATGCAACCAGACGGCCCCCCTAACGGGAACAACGCGGGCGAAGCCGCGGGAAAATGCTAGTATTGCATAAAGTACTCTCCGCCCCATCAGTTCACGTTACCCAGTTTGTAGTTTAAATCAAAGAGTAGTATTATTTACGGTGCGTTTCATAAATACACAGCCAAACTGGTTTGGCTGTGCATTTTAGGTTAGTGCGGTCAAGACGTAATATTCTTGCGAATTTCAATCTTACTCCACAGACGTAAGTTACGAATTGTATACATACATACATTTTTGTTGTTATGTCTTTTATTTCACAGCTCGATACGTTTGACTCCGCAAAACAACATGAGCAGTCTCAAAAAAATACATATTTTGAGTATTTAACAATAATATTAATTATTGTCATGCTGAATGTTTTTGTAAAGATAAACTGGGGAATTTCTTCCGGCGCTTCTTCTCACAGAATCAGACATGTAAAAGAGCCCTTGAGGCATACATGCAGAAATAAAGAATTAAAATTTGAATTTAATGTCAACATAAGTTAATAGATGGCGCTGACGCCCTAAGTCATAGGTTCCCGAAGTGGGGCAGGGGTTTCTCCAGGCTGTTTTTCTATTTGGTTAGTGTATGGTTGTTTTTCTGTCGTGGGGGGGCGCTGAAAGTATAAAGACAAACAAGTAGTCCAACTTCAGCCGTTTAGGAGCGCCCGACACGTATTTACGATATCGATACCTTTAGACTCAAAGGGCGTAAAGGCCATCAGCACCTACGGTGTTTACGCCCTTTGAGTCTAAAGGTATCGATATCACGATCGCGCGTCTGTGTGAGTGCCATCCATACCGGAGCATTCTTGCGCACTCTTAAATCTTTGCTTGTATGTTCGCACACGGCGCGCACACATTCAACCGCGCGATGTATTTTTTGTTGAAGAAAAATTACTGTGTCTGCGCCTTAAGTAAAGTGGGTGTTGCATGTCCCCTTTTAACGTACAAGCCCCCGTGGCAACCAGGAGGTTAATTTACCTTTGTTATTCCGGTATTGTTTGCCTTTTGCCTGTTCTCGGCAATTACCATATTTTCGGATTCCGTTTAAGAAAGCGGCGAGTTGAAAGAATTCTTAAGTACGTTGGGGTCAAGTGTCTACATGACTCTTGAGATTTGTTAGGACCTGTTGCACAAAGGATGTTTGGAGTTAAAGTCATATTAGGGGATGCTGGTTACTTTTTGATATGCCAAGAACAACAATCACTTTGTTCTCGTTTTATATGTATATATTTAATTACATAATATACCGATAAATACATATATTTATCCGTATATTATGTACGAGTATCGTCTATTATCTATAGTAAAATAAAGCTTAGATTAGACTGCGACGATTTGTGTTAAATTTGTTTAATTTTTTTTTATTATTTATTAATTAATAGAGCCAACCCCAAATTCAATAAAAAGGCGAGGATAAACAAAGATTAATTAAAAAAACTTATCTACTTATTAAAGGTGACATGAAACTTGCAATGTTACTGCAACTGGATACGTTTATTACCTATATGTATGTAAAATGTGAAATGGCCTAACTCTGTGCTTTCATAAAAACTCTATACACTCTATAGTACCTATAGAGTTAAGAGTGTATTGATGAGAGTCTATATATACCACTATAATCAGCTGTTTAAAAAGCTCGACAAAGCTTTATGCAAAAGCGAGCAACAACATAAATCTAATAAGGATTCGCGAAACCGGACGAGTCGAGCTTTAAACTGTGACTCAGAAACGATGCGCGATTGCAAACAACGATGTTGAATCATACACTGGATTTGCAAGCACAAAGGCGCTGTTTATTTTTTTTTTTAGGTACTATACACTCACAATAGTTACTTAGTTATTAGTCAGAACAGACCTCGATAGACGTCATCGTAGAGGGGCGCTAACGCGGGGTCGGGGGCTCCCCAACGCGAGGCCTCGGGGTAGACCATGCTAGCACATCGCGCGGGTGACGCCGGCGGCGGGCGCGCGCGGACTGGCGCGGCAGGGCGCTGCGCCGGCGCAGCACAGCGCCGCAGCGCAGAACAGACAGGCTACTGGCTGAAATCTGCGCAAACAGGTCATACAGATTATGGATACAGACTAAATACATTGGAAATTAAACAGACCCATAGGGCATGCAATACCGGAACATTCTCAAAATCGGTCTTGAGACTCAATACCGGAATTCCGGTTTTGTTTTCGGTATTGGAGATTTGTGTGTGTTACCGTTACCACCTTTTTTTTCTTTTTTTTTAAAGCCTGACTAACTTGCAACCTTAGTGGGCGTAGCAATCATATGATCGGGTAGTCGACCGTGGCGTTCCCTGGGGTCGAACCAGGCCGTCTTGTTCCGGTCCAGGTGGGGGCCTGAACGCCTGGAGTCGAACCAGGTCGTTTGGCCAGGGCCACCTTGACATCCGTTACCACCCTAGTAGTGTAATATACTATAACTAAATACTAGGAATTACTGTTCATTTTGTCCGATATTATAATGGAGAAAATACAATTTTACTTACTTACATAATCAGGATAACAAAAAGTAAAACCGCAATTCCGGTATTTCGGTATTGGTCCTTTTCAATACCGGTATCGTAATACCGAAAAAATAACGCGGAATTCCGGTTTTTTGAGATTCTGCAATTCCGATATTCCATGCCCTAGGACCCACCATACTGCCGTTCCAGGACTTGACAGACTGATTACTAAGAAATTATACTAAAGTTAGCCGGGTTTTAGTCATAGGACTGCAGTATTGGGAACGTGCAGAAACTATATAGATGGCAGCACTAAATCGCTATTAAAGTAAAGACACTATTAAAGGAAACATATCATGCATGAAAAACTAATTGGTTATATTTTTAGGTTTCAGACATAAAAAATAACACTACCATTAACTCAGGTTTCTATGCTATTCATGGTTCAAACTATTATGCACTCTCATGTTTCTATCTAAGTATATATTTATCTATATAAGTATGCATATCGTCGCCTAGTACACGTAATACAAGCATAGCTTATTTTGGGACTAGGTCAATTTGTGTAAGATTGTCCCAACGATATTTATTTATTTAATGTAGACAGTTGCACATTATTTTTGAGCTACAATTATTTATGCAGTATACATTAACTGCTGCTCATGTTTCACATGGCTGAAGCAATAAATAGCGCGGCAAGTTCACAAGGAGATACTCCATAATTTGGACCATAGTTAAGTGCATTGGACTATAGAAACTAGAGTTTACGGTAACTTGACATCGTCACAAACGTCTGGAGAGTGTATAATAAAGTAAAATGGAACCTCAATAAGTAGAAATTTAAGGAAACGCTAAAAAATAAAATAAAAAATCGAGTTATAGAGGTCAAATTTCCCATGCACTAGATGCCATAATTTTTTTTCGAGTTACAGAGGTAGTCACAAACTTCGAGATACAGAGGTGATAAAACAAAAGAACGGTTTCTTCGAGATATAGAGGTAGAGTTCATCTATTTCGAGTTATAGAGGTAAAAAATGTACTAGGACGTCTTGTAGGGAGTCATTGGTAAGTTCGACTTATGGAGGTCTACGTAATATTTCGAGTTATAGAAGGTTTGGAGCTTGAAAAGAAGGGAATGGGCTTTTATTTCGTTGCATAGAGGATTTCGTCTTATCGAGGTTCGAGGTATCGAAGTTCCACTGTACCTACCAGATTCTGTCAACGTACTAACTTACCTTTAATTATTTTAAGAAAATGCTAACTTCACTACATGGAAAAATGCTATTATACAATTAATGATTTTTAGATGACATTTAAATATTGCTTGGTTTTATGTTATAAATCAATTATGGCATAATAATATGTGGCCTCAGAATTAAATATTGTTGCATGATATTGTTAAGGATATAAACATTTGTACGCCATAGCCATGGCAAAACCATTCTAATCAGCAATGCCATTTATTATTTTTAAGACCGATGTTTGACAAATAATAATGTGTCTATCTCTCTCTCTCTTATTATTTTCTGTCGCGTGTAAGAATACATTTGCTTTGGCGCGTATCTCCTTCGGTAACGTTGTAAAAGAAATATTGTATGCCATTCTGTTTCAACTTCAACGCACTGAATTTGGTATATGACAGAAAGAGACAGCACTATCTATTCACAGATGAGTATTACGTTAAATTATGTTTACTTTAGAGAACCATATTGACCGGGAGCGTCCTGTGCATACATTTCGGGTACAGTCGACGACGAAATTAAGGATTAATTTTCTAGTTTCTACCTTGTTGCGAGGAATTAATGCCGCTTTTATAAACGCAGTATGTTTTTGTCGCTTACTGTACTTGGCTGGTCGGTAGGTGCTAACTTTTGTTTTTTACGAGTTTATTTAAGTTCACTTGTTATAAGTCGTTCATATTACTATGGTTCGTTCTGGTTTTTAGGGTTCCGTATACCTTATAAGATCAGTTTGATGGCCGTCCGTCCGTGTGTCGGTCCGTCTGTCAAGACTCTTTATCTCGGGAACGCGTGGAGGTATCGAGTTGAAATTAAAACCCTATAGTCCCTTGAAGCTGTGAAAAAATCAAGCAAGTGCTGTAAATTTGTAATTACCGCCGATTGACCAATGAGAGCAGGCCGTAAGTAGAGTTGTGCCGTTCTCGAGAATTCTCGAAAACGTTCTCAGTTTTGTATGGGAAATATTCTCGAGAACGTTCTCTCTTCATACTAAATGGAGAACGTTTCCGAGAATGGCACATCTCTAGCCGTAAGACTCGGCGTGCGGATATTATACCCGCGCAGCGCCGACACGACGAGGTTAGATAACCCACAAAATAAATACAATACAATACAAATATTCTTTATTGCACACCAGAAAAACATATTACAAGGGTAGATTACATAACGAAAACAGAAGTTCTAAATAACAAGTATTATTTTTTATTCGCAAGTGTGTTTAAAAACGTCGTATAACACTCGTGGGCACTGGTCATTACAGTCTTGGCTATTACATTCGCCTGCCGGCTCGGGCTGTGCAACTAGAGTTGTGCCGTTCTCGAGAATTCTCGAAAACGTTCTCAGTTTTGTATGGGAAATATTCTCGAGAACGTTCTCTCTTCATACTAAATGGAGAACGTTTCCGAGAATGGCACATCTCTAGTCGTAAGACTCGGCGTGCGGATATTATACCCGCGCAGCGCCGACACGACGAGGTTAGATAACCCACAAAATAAATACAATACAATACAAATATTCTTTATTGCACACCAGAAAAACATATTACAAGGGTAGATTACATAACGAAAACAGAAGTTCTAAATGACAAGTATTATTTTTTATTCGCAAGTGTGTTGAAAAACGTCGTATAACACTTGTGGGCACTGGTCATTACAGTCTCGGCTATTACAGCCTCGCCTGACGGCTCGGGCTGTGCAACACAGCCTCGGCTGTAATGAAATGACTAACATAACACTCGTATCATTGTACTATTTAAATGATAAGTATTGTTTTTTTATTCGCAAGTGTGTTGAAAAACGTCGTATGATACATGCAGCTTCATAAGTAAAGCTACAGTAACTATTTTTCTAACGTTAACTCAAGGCAAAGTCGATAGTAATGAACCTTTCATAGTCAGGTTACCTACGGTTTCTCTTAGGGATTGTTACGCTAAAGTTTCGCTAAGTTCAGTCTCGAGCTAGCTTATAGTGGCTGCCACTCAGCTCATTGCAAATTGTGCATAATTAATGAAGTAGCACGGATGGATTTTCTGAATATAGGTACTGTAATGTAAATTCATGGAAAGTAATTTGTCGAGTCTGATGCGTGGTTACCGAGCGGTTGTCGCAAATAGTCGCGCTGTCTTTTACACGCTCGTTTTTGCAGGGTCCTCGACATTGCTTTGTCAAATAATTGATAGAATCAGGCCTTACTTTGTGGAAATCCATGTTAATTAAAACAAAAATATTGCTTTTTAATCCGCGATATGACAACACATTATGGCCAGTTCACATTATTCCAGTAGCATTCCAGTCCAGCAATCCAATCCAGTGCTGGAATGCTACTGGAATAATGTGAACCGACACTGGAATGCACTGGAATGTACTGATTCCAGTGAGCATTCCAGTCCAGTGACTGGTGAGACCGTCAACTTTTCATTCCAGCTCACCCAATCCAGCGCCACTGGAATAGTGTAAACCGTCAATCCAGTGCTGGATTGAACGTGATATAGTGAATACGCATGGTTGTTTTTGGTAACAGTCTTTGACAACTCTTAAAAGACTGGAATAATGTAAACGATATGCTCCAGTCCACAACTGGACTGGATTAGCCCGCTGGATCACTGGACTGGAATAATGTGAACTGGCCATTAGTCAATAAGTGCTAGCCAGTTATAATTACTTGCGTATTTTTGCATGCATTCACATGCAAAATGCGATGGTTTCCATTAACGGACGCCGGATTGTCAACATCTCCAGCTTCTTCTGAGGATGCCTCATAGAGAGGCGAAACCCGTGTCGAGTTTTGTGTTTGGTGGTTTGTTTGTGCATGACAAATACGCAAGAATGTAATTATAACGGACTGGCACTAATTGACTAACACGTTATCATATCGCGGATTAGCAAAGCAATATTTTTGTTTTAACTTACTGCTTTGTGAGCCAAGCTGAGCGGTTTCTGCAACTGCCCGCGCTGTGTTTCTGCTCGTGCCTCACTTTCGCACGGTCCGCGATACTACTTTAATAGCAGCGCTGCAGCGAAACCGGATTGATTGCCTCCATGCGTCGTTAGTGTTTGGCAAGCGGTTTTTGCAATTATTTTCGCCTCATTTTTCCACGGTCCGCGACACGACTTTAATTGCGCCGTTGCAGTGAAACCGGATTGTCTCCTGAGTAACCTTTGGGAAGCAAATTCAGCGGTAACGTTTAACCTTTGCCTGTCGGCGAATAGACAAGATATTTCTGCACCACTGTGTTTTGGGAGCGGTTTTAGGGTTCCGTACCAAAATGGTAAAAAAGGAACCCTTATGGTGCGACTCTGTCTGTCTGTCTGTCTGTCTGTCTGTCTGTCTGTCTGTCTGTCTGTCCGTCTGTCACAGCCAGATATCTCAGGAACTACTGATGCTATCGATTTGAAATTTGGAATAGTGTTAAAAGTAGCTAACCCGAGCCTATTGGACATAAAAAATATCTTGTACCTTTTTTACTTTTTTTTTAAAAGGCTCCGTAATGGAACTTTGAAAATTGAAAGTAGGGCTATTATATTGAGTGGGGTATCAAATGAAAGGGCTTAATTTGTAGATTAAAACACCATTTTTATTTTTTTTCTTGAATAAGTAGTTTTTGATTTATACATTTTTATGTACCATTCCCCCCCTATTATCTCCGAAGTTACTGATCAGAAAAATGTGTCATAATTACTAATTATAAATATCAACCTGAATATTACAGGAAAAATAGAACGGTCTTGCTAACTTTAATACTTTTTTAGAAATTTACAAAAACTTGAAAATGAAAATCCCTAGCGGCGAGTAGCAAAACTAAGCGATGGCATGTTTCACGCTAGGAGATTTCCGGGCAAAACTAGATGGCGCTAAAACACTAAACATTTAACGATGTTATAATTGAACAAAGAAACATAGTATAGTAACAATTAGTTCGTAAACAGCTAATAATAAATAATTTTAAATACATTTAAATACTGTGTCACGTTTGCAAAGTTAAATAACTGTAAATAATATTATAATTATTTTACCAAGCTTATACATAGATGGCGTTGTAAATTCGGGAAACAGCTTTTTGTATGGAGAATGACAGTCCTCTTGATTTAATGGTCCTTGCTATTAAATAGAATCATTACACGTCAGGTTCTAAATATTACAGGGAAAATATAACTGTTTTCCTAACTTGCACTGTTTTTTAGAAATTTGCAAAAGTCATAACATATACTTATTTGCTTCTACTAAACAAATCGACATACAGTTTTTCTTGAACTATTCGCGTATCTACTTCTGAGTTTGTACGGAACCCTCGGTGCGCGAGTCCGACTCGCACTTGACCGGTTTTTTTTAAACTAGACTTGCTCTGCTTGACGTATCAACGAGAACAACATAACGGTGTTTTACAAGCGGTTTTTGCAACCGCTAGCGTTGTATTTCGATTTGCGAATTGCGTCTCACTTTCACACGGTCCGCGGCACTACCTTTATTGCAGCGCTGCAGCCAAATGGATGGTCTCCTGAGTAATTTTTGACAAACTTGAGTAGCAACGTATGATTTTTGTTTTTGTTAGTGTATCGACAAGATATGGCAGGAGCCCACCGCAAGTCCTGGCGCGCTTCTGCATAACGGCGTTTTGCGAGCGGTTTTTGCAACTAACCGCGCTGTGTTTTGCTTCGCGCCTCACTTTCGCACGGTCCGCGACACTACTTTAATTGCAGCGCTGCAAACTGGATTGTCTCAGTAACTTTTAGTTAACTTATTGAGCGATAACGTATGATCTACCTTTGTTGGCGTATCAACGAAATTGCTCTCCGTAAACTCTGACATCTGTATTTCCACAGAAAAACTAATAGTACTACGCACAGAAATTTATCTTTACTTAATGCCGTAAGGCGTTCTCTACCAGCTAACCGCTGGGCCAAACAGAAATATTAAATTGGTGCGTAACGGTGCTACAGTCTGTGTGGAAAGAGAATAGGATTTAGATTTGGGGGCGCTGTAATGCTTTTATACCGTAGAAAAAAATATTTGCCGTATTTGCCATACTGGTTAGGTTAGTTCCGTTTTTCGCCACGCCTATTCTCTTTCCGCACAGCCTCTATAATATTACTATACCGACATTCAGCGTCCTAATTTTACATAGGTATCAAAAGTATTACCACGTAAGTACGACCACGACCACTCTGCCAAGAGTGCATGACTAGACTAAGAAGAGATCAAAAGTATTTTATGCCACACCTGGCCATAAAGTGGCCTTTTCCGCACGCTGCGCGTACGGAAAAAGCCGCTTTCTGGCCAAGTGTAGACATAAAATGATGTACACAACACGGGAGGTAATAAAGAAAGCCCTCGATCGCATATTTACGTCCCTCGCTTGCAGCTCAGGCCGCAAACTTCTGCGATTTCGGCCTTTCTTTCTATTACCGCACTAGTTGTGTAATGTACTATAGTGTCCCTTACGAAACGTTTTCGTGGAATGATCCACTATTACATTACATCGTTTTGCGAGCGGTTTTTGCAACCAGCCGCGCTGTGTTACTCCCCGCGCCTCACTTTCGCACGGTCCGCGACACTACTTTAATTGCAGCGCTGCAGCCAAACCGGATTGATTGTCTCCTGACGCGCGCCGCGAGAACTTGCGCGCAGAACGCTGCCCTTTATAACGTGCCTATATCGCCTACGTCGGCCGAGGATGTGACTTGCATCTAATGTTTATAGCTGTTGCGTTGTAGGAGCAAATAATTAAAATTCAAATTAAAATTGTTTATTTTCATAATAGGATTTTACAACCACTTTATGACGTCATCTATAAACACAATGTTGTAAGCCACATTTTAAAATTATAATAAAAATTAGAAGAATTATCACAGTTAAGAATAAGAGTTTTTGATGTAAATCCATGGGAATGTCTGAATCTGTCAGCTTATTCCCATGGATTTACATCGTCCAGATACTCATTTATATTATAGTAACCCTTTTTACACAATTTCTCTTTTGTTTTTAATTTAAATGTGTGTAGAGGCAATGTTTGCATATTTTCTGGAACCTTATTATAACAACGTACACACTGGCCTATGAACGATTTACTTATTTTACGGGGCCTGCTGAAAGTTTGTATTAAATCGTTTTTGTTCCTAAAATTTCTCTTTTGCACATCACCTTTCTTTCCAAATAGATGTTTGTTTTTCTGTACGTAAATCAAGTTTTCATAAATGTACTGAGATGTAAAGGTTAGAATGATAGATTTACCAAATTTATCCCTTAAAGACTTTCTGGCTTTTAAACGTAGATTGTGCTCCTGAAACTGAACGACATTTGTACAGCGACATTTAAAAATAACTTATGTTCATTGACGTATATAAAGGATAGGGCTAACGAGCGCGCAGACGGTTCCAACGCGTTGGTACTAAAAATCAGTTATAGGACCAACGCGGCAGTGGGACGCGCAGCGCACAGCACAGCCGGACGTTATAAAAATGCCTAATCGCGTGGTAAAAGGCTCCATTTACTGTTTCGGGGAATATAGACCCGGGTGGTTTTTCGTCCGCGACATTTGTATGCCATACATTCAGTTTGGCATACAAATGTCGCGGCCGAAAATCGTGTGATACTATACAGCACGACCACGGACGATTTTGTTATTTCTTTTGCGGTACATATTCACGAAAAAAAATGTACTATTTTGTACTAATCATTAAAAAATTTGTACTCGTACGGTTTCGGAGTTGTGAGATAGAGGTTGTGGTCGTGCTAGGTAGATGCTACCTGGCACGACCACACTGCCATTGAGGTTAGTTTGATAGTGAAAATAAATGTACTGAAATTGTACTATTTTGTACCGTACATCAAATAATTGTACCTCTTTTCTGTAAAAAAAAATGTCCCTCAATGGTTCGCGGAGTACAGCCGACGCAAAAGAATGAGGTACAAATTCACGAAAAAAAATGTACTTTTATGTACTCTTCATTAAAAAGTAATAACTCATACGGTTTCGGCAGTGTGACACAAAAGGTGGGGGTCGTGCTAGGTAGATGCTACCTGGCACGACCACACTGCCATTGAGGTTAGTTTGATAGTGAAAATAAATGTACTGAAATTGTACTATTTTGTACCGTACATAAAATAATTGTACCTCTTTTCTGTAAAAAAAAAATGTCCCTCAATGGTTCGCGGAGTACAGCCGACGCAAAAGAATGAGGTACAAATTCATGAAAAAAAATGTACTTTTAGGTACTTGTAATCAAAAAGTAATTACTCATACAGTTTCGGCAGTGTGACACTAAAGGTTGGTTAAGGTTGGGTCGTGCTAGGTAGATAGATGGTTCCTGGCTCGAATACGCTGATATCGAGGTGAGTTTGATGGTCTGATGGATAAATAAATGTGTTCTATTTGTACAGTTGAGTTCATAAATATATGAGCATTTCCTAGGCTTCAATAATAAATGTACATTTACCGGTACATATTCATCTGAACAGATGATAGTAAAATTCTTTAAAAAAATAATTAAATAGATAAATATACCTCTATAAATGTATCTTCCAAAATAACAAATACTCCATACTACATACCAATTTATTTATTTCTACTGAAATGCTGAAATGTTTTGTTTGTACAGATATTTACGAGCTTCTAATTGTTCACATAAATTTGGAATACGTCAGTACAGATATTTATGCACCACAACCTGTTTACAAGTAATTGAAAACCCTTGTGCAGATATTTATTATATTTCCACTTGTTTAGATAATTTTGAAAAATCGTAGTACAGATATTTTATCAATTTTCAGTTGCTTACATATTATTGAGAAGCTTGCTCAGATAAATACGGCAGGTAAAACGTGTATATATTTTTGATTGAGAAATCTGTTCAGATGAATATGTCCCGGGTACATTTATTATTGAAGCCTAGGAAATGCTCATATATTTATGAACTCGAATTTACTATTTAGCACTTTGCATGAAATAATAGTAATTCTTCGCAGTTAAGAAAAAAATACTTCAATGGTTCGCGGAATCGACCGACGCTAAAGAAAGATGTAAAAATTTATGAAAAAAAGTTTTTTATGCACTCTTCATTAAAAAAACAATATTCACACGATTTCGGCATAGTGACAAAGATTGTGGTCACTGTGCTAGGTAGATGGTTCTTGGCACAACCACACTTTCATAGAGTTTAATCGAATGACCAGAATAATACAAAATAAATGTGCTCAAATTGTGGCTACAGTCTACACTACTATAGGACATCAAATGTAACAGTGTTGTGGCAAAAACCGCTGCAATTACTAAAAATCGGTCAAGTGCGAGTCAGACTCGCGCACCGAGGGTTCCGTACAAACTCGTTAGTAGATAAGTGAATAGTTCAAGAAGAACTGAATGGCGATTAGTTTAGTAGGAGCAAATAAGTATGAGTTTTGATTTTTACAAATAAAAAAAAATGGTGCAAATTAGGAAAACCGTTTTACTTTTCCTGTAATGTTTAGGATGATATTAATAATCAGTAATTATTACAGATTTTTCTGCTCACTTCGGAGATCATAGAGGGGAATGTATTTTTTTAACTTTCTTTGTCTTAAATAAAAAACTACATGCTGAAGAAAAAAAAATAAAAACGGTTTTGGAATCTACCTATACACATTAAGCCCTTTCATTTGATATCCCACTCGATATAATAGCTCTACTTTTGATTTTCGACATAACATTTCAGTCCCCTTTAAAAAAAAAGGTATAAGGTTTTGGTTTTATCCAATAGGCTCCTGTTAGCAATTTTTAACACTATTCCAAATATCAAGTCGATAGCATCAGTATATCCTGAGATATCTTGCTGTGACAGACGGACAGACTGACAGAGTCGCACCATAAGGGTTCTTTTTTACCATTTTACCAACATATTTATTTTGACCATCAAACTCACCTCGATATCAGCGTATTCGAGCCAGGAACCATCTATCTACCTAGCACGACCCAACCTTAACCAACCTTTAGTGTCACACTGCCGAAACTGTATGAGTAATTACTTTTTGATTACAAGTACCTAAAAGTACATTTTTTTTCATGAATTTGTACCTCATTCTTTTGCGTCGGCTGTACTCCGCGAACCATTGAGGGACATTTTTTTTTTACAGAAAAGAGGTACAATTATTTTATGTACGGTACAAAATAGTACAATTTCAGTACATTTATTTTCACTATCAAACTAACCTCAATGGCAGTGTGGTCGTGCCAGGTAGCATCTACCTAGCACGACCCCCACCTTTTGTGTCACACTGCCGAAACCGTATGAGTTATTACTTTTTAATGAAGAGTACATAAAAGTACATTTTTTTTCGTGAATTTGTACCTCATTCTTTTGCGTCGGCTGTACTCCGCGAACCATTGAGGGACATTTTTTTTTACAGAAAAGAGGTACAATTATTTTATGTACGGTACAAAATAGTACAATTTCAGTACATTTATTTTCACTATCAAACTAACCTCAATGGCAGTGTGGTCGTGCCAGGTAGCATCTACCTAGCACGACCCCCACCTTTTGTGTCACACTGCCGAAACCGTATGAGTTATTACTTTTTAATGAAGAGTACATAAAAGTACATTTTTTTTCGTGAATTTGTACCGCTTTCATTTCCGTCGGCTGTACTCCGCGCACCAAAAAGGTAATTTTTTTTAAATTGGCAAGCGGTACAATTATTTTATACTCGGTACAAAATAGTACAATTTCAGTACATTTATTTCGACTATCAAACTAACCTCGATCTCAGTGTGGTCGTGCCAGGTAGCATCTACCTAGCACGACCACAACCTCTATCTCACAACTCCGAAACCGTACGAGTACAATTTTTTTAATGATTAGTACAAAATAGTACATTTTTTTTCGTGAATATGTACCGCAAAAGAAATAACAAAATCGTCAGTGGTCGTGCTGTATAGTATCACACCGAAAATCGACCCACCCGAACTGTAGGGATCGCCCTATCCTAACTTTTGAAATCATTGCTTATGTAGCTATTCCAAATTTCATTGCAATCCATTTAATAAGTACCGCATTATTCAGTGACAAACCTCAAAACCTTTTTGTATTAAACTTCCAGATTTACAATAATATGGAAAGTATGAAGGAAATAAGTTTTAATAAGCTATTACAAAACAAGAAGCAATAATTAAGTAACTTTGAGGAGTTGTGAACCGCGTTGATGTCTTTTGCACGAATAACACGTTTACTCTAAGCTTGCACTCCATTTGTACGCGACGTCGTAGATATTAGGTGCAAACTCAGATTAACCGTGTATTAGGACTTTGGAAACCCTATTGAAATATGTTTACTCTTGTGTTCGATTCATACCAACATATTTAATGGGATTTATTTTTCTTTAGTGCTTGCATTAAGCACTAAAGAAAAAAAAATAGATTAAGTCAAAGCTTTTGTTGTTTGTTAAGTTGGTAGTTGTGCATTTTTAACGTAAAGTTAGAATTGAGCACTTAATCCTTGACCTAAGTTTAACCTAAATTTAGAAGTCTGTGGCTGCTAGCAGTATCGTTTTGCGACTATAACGGCACTAGTGCTGTTATGGGGAAATAGAGTATAGACTTCTCTGAACTCATATTATGTATGTTCTTATACATATGTGACGTTACACGGGAAAAGGTACCTTATGGTTGGTATTGAGTTAAGCACAGATCCTAAATCTGTGTTAAATAAGCTATCTAATACAAAAAGAATCACGACCCTAAGTTCCATACTTTTTTTAAAAAAAAACATCAAACCTGCACATGCTAAAATTGCACTTTTGAGAAATCGTCAAAAGAAGTTTAAAACTAATTTTAAGTATGTTCCCGTTGGAAGTTATGGAGATGATCATTGATTATGTATCTCAAGGTATTTTTCTTTGGAAATCAGTAATGGTTTTTTAATGTGACTTCCAGGTCGTGAAAAATCAGCCTTTGATTAGAGCAAGTCGCTTATGAGAACGAAATTTAAAAAAAAATAATTTCGGCCTGTTCTTTAACATATTGTAATCTGAACCATTGTATATAGTTAGAGATATTAGACTGCAAATTTTGGGATAGAAATAAAATCACATTGTTAACGAAATATTTTTATTTTAATTAAAATGTCATTTTTGTTATATGTTTCATCATTCCTATAATATTCACAATTTTCGTATAATGAGTTCTAATAGTACATTGTGTATCTAGGGCGGTAAGTAAGGAATTACAAACGAGTGTTTGTTATAAGCCCGAGGTGAAACCGAGGGCTTTAATAACACGAGTTTGTAATTCCTTTACCGCCCGTGGCACACACAATGTTTTTCATCACACTTGTGAGGAAATCTTAATAAAATAACCTTACTTTTCGACCCAGTATGAAAAGAAAATATTAAAATAGACAGTGACATTTGTCACATATGTCCATAGACAATGCAAACGTCAAGTCACGTTCGGAAACCATAGCGGTAACGGCCATTTTAGTTGATTTTATATTTGCAAAATAAAGAAATACATTATTTAAACATTTAATTAATGTTACCGAAATATGTGTTTATATGTATTTGCAATCACAGTTATCTTTAAATGAATATTTCAGTGATAAAAGTTAAAAAAAGTAAGTTGGCGTTTCCTTTGAACATGACAAATAAGAGTAAAACAGAACCAGCGTTTCAAATTTAAAAAGAAAACCATTACGCCCTAGGGCGTAATAGGCCATTTACGGCCCGCAGAACCTACGTGTAATGACACCATTTTCGAGCAAGTGTGATGAAAATTACATTTAATCAGTCTACACAAGTACCGTATCTCAAAAGTGTCATTATTATTCTACAAGTCGTATTTTTTTATTTATAAACGATTGAAGTTACGTAAAAATCACAAATTATCCCCATACATTTGAGAAAAGGTACCTTATGGCGGGCCATAAGCAAAAATTATTGATAATTACAGTATGGCACGATATTTACATTATTTATTGACAAATCTTGTATTAAGACAGAAAACTGAAGAAAAAAGGTTATTAGAAATTTACTTCAAATCTTGACCAATTAAGAGTAATTCTCAAATGTGACGTCTTACGTGAAAAGGTACCTTATGAGGGTTTCTAGTTACGGAGATATTCAATGTTGTGTAAAAATTGTGTTTTTTTTTATTATGTATTTCCATTTAGTAAATTATATGTTACGACACGTCTTTGCCTATCTTTATTTTTGTTATAGGCGAATTAAAGGCTGAATAATATGCTTCTACAGTTTAGTACAAAAGGTACTTTATGGCGGTGTAATTTAAAAATGTTAGAAATACTTGTCATAACTTGCTCAGTTTTTGTCCTTCATACCGCCGTGCCGTGGTCCTACTCTCACCAACACTTTACGTATCGTTCTCTCTCGGTCTTGCTGGCCGCTCGGAGTCTCAGCCGGCCGGCATGAGCAGTATTTGCTTACCTTTTCGTTCGAATAGTTGTGAGAAGTGTTCGTCGTGGATTTTAGCGTGTTTTAAATTAAAAAGATTCTTTTTCTTAAGTGGTCAAAAATTATAGAAACCGCCAAAAATGTCTTTTTTCGTAATTTTTTCGAAAAAATGAATAAAAACCTTTTTCTAAAATGGCCAAAATGATAGGCATTCGCCAAAAAGTGTTTTTTTATTTTTGTAACTTTTTTGAAAAAAACAAGGTTTTTCTAAAATGGTCAAAAAGTTTCACGATTCGCCAAAAACACGTTTTTATGTTTAAAAAAAAAATGTTTTTAAGACTTTTTCTAAAAAGGTTGAAAGGGAAACATGACAAAGTGGTAAAAAATTATAGAAACCGCAAAAAAGGGTCTATTTTTGTAAGTTTTTTCGAAAAAAAAATTTAAAAACTTTTTCTAAAATGGTCAAAAATGATGGGCATTCGCCAGTGTTTTTTTTTATTTTTGTCAATTTTTTAAAAAAAAACAAGGTCTTTCTAAAAATGGTCAAAAAGTTATACGATTCGTCAAAAACACTTTTTTATCTGTTTTAAAAAAATGTTTAATAATTAAAAATTTAAAAAAACGACATACAAATGTATTTATTTTTATTTTTATTTTTTTTTTCAATTCCGAATCTGTGGCACCCAGTGGCCCTTTCCTTCCAAATTTTCAGCTTTCTAGGATCATTTCGAAAATTTTTGCTTAACTTTATGCAGGCCGCATGCTTGTTTGCCTCCGTCGTGGTATAAAAAAGAAATATGCAAAAGTTGCTAGTAAATTTTATTAATGAATTTTATCAACAGCTTTATCATTTTTGTATGTGATCCGCCATAAGGTACCTTTTCTACTAAACTCTGAACCCAATTTTTATATAGAAAAAATTAACGTACAGCAGTGAAACCAAGCTACAAATACACGTCTATTCCTATATTTTACAATTTTGCATAAAAGAAAAAAATGATGATTTTGAAGGATTTCACAAAACCGTTCATATCCATATCTCCGTAACTAGAAACCCTCATAAGGTACCTTTTCACGTAGGACGTCACATATTAGTGTTCGTGGCTAAGTAAAAGACAGATAAAAGTACAGGAGTAGAAAAATCCGTAAATTTTACATTTTATGGACGAAGCGACTCGAATCTCCTTAATTTGAATTGACTCTTCATAGTAGTTTCACGCAAGACTATACTAAGTAAGCAGATTAAGTTACTAAGTCGAGGTTTATGCTGGAGCTATAAAGTCATGTACCTAATTAAGTAATCTTCTGCGGAAATTACTGCCATTGCCTGCATGGCTTGTAATAACACAAATAAAAAACCGGACAAGTGCGAGTCGGACTCGCCCGCCGAGGGTTCCGTACAAATACTTTAAATAAAAACTAGGTATATATTATTATGATTTAATTACAAATGTATAGCTTTCAGGTTTTTCCCTATACGTTTAGTTAGGGATGTAACGATACATAGTTTTGCCGATACGATACCGATACCGATATATTGAAGTTAATAATCGGCGATACCGATACCGATATCTTAGCTAAATAATGAAGTATGAACTTCAGATATTTGTATGTCCTTATTATAACTAAAACTTGGCTATATTTAACAAAGAGTCAACCTTGAAAGTGTAAAGTAAAAATAAATAAATTGTCAACTCAAAATTCAATTTTATTTTATTAAGAACCAAAGATTTAATTAACATAGTAATTATCCTTGCACAACGTAATAGACTAATACATAAATTAAGTCAGAAATTGAAATTACTTTTTGCAGATTTTTTTCATACAGCAAATTCTTTTTGCGCGCGCTTATCGGTATCGGTATCGTTACATCCCTACTTTTAGTATAAGACAATATTACTTGCCAAAGTTCATACGTAGAACTCGCTTAAGATGATTCTGTGGGGACCTAGCACAAAAAGCGTCTTAAACGGGAAAAAGATTATGAAAACAGGCCACAGGCAGGGACCGCCCGAATCTAGTATTAGAAATCAGAAATCCACCAGCCGGCAGCAGCGTGGCGAAAGGTCTATTTGGCAGTAGATGTCAAAATCAGGTGGTGTGATTGGTGGATCTTGACGCCTACTGTCAAAACCTTTCGCTACCCTGCTGCCAGCTGGTGGGTTTATGATTTCTAAACACCCTCATTGTTCGTCTTTATACTTTGCCCTCGCGGGGGCCTGAAGGCCGCGCGGCGAAATCGCGGAGTCAGCCACTCCTGATAGGGTGGACGTCCGAGTACTTGACACTGGGCCAGCAACTACTGGCACGGGATATCGATCATGAATTGCTAGCAGGGTGTCTATGGGGCATTAACATGTCAGACACTAGGTCACGGTATAAAGCAGTAATTTTTCTTCCTAGTAAAGGTACATCGCGCGCTTAAGAGGAAACAGGAGGGCAGTTTTTCCATACAAACGTAGTCCCCTGTTTCCTCCCTGGATAATGCCAGTAGAGCAATAATATTTTGTCCAAAAATATATGGCTACTATTGATATGTTCCTATGTTTTCCTTTTTACGATAAATTGATTCTCAAAAGAGATATTAACCTTCAAAAACCTAAAAAAAATGCCAGATTTTCCGCTGTGTTCACACATCCAGAAAACAAATTTGACTAGATTATTAAAAAAAAAATCGGTTGTCTGTAAAGTCGGTTTACTGACGATAGACGAACGTGATAACGTTGACCTTGACCCTGACTTTGACTTTGACTTTGACTTTGACTTTGACTTTGACTTTGACTTTGACTTTGACTTCGACTTCGACTTCGACTTGAGTACCAGCCGCCCTTTTCTCAGCAGCAGCAGTGATTTTTTGTCACGATTGGCCGCCCCTAATATCTGGCCGCCCTAGGCCCGGGCCTACTAGGCCTTAGGGCAAATCCGCCACTGGTCTCTTGTCATTCAATAGAGATTTTTGACAGCCGTATCTTAGGGAATAAGGGCTATTTTATTAACAATTTGTAAGAAACTATCGTCTTAACGACTTTAGTGCTGGAATAATATAAAGTACCTATTTGACAGGTAACGACCCTGCAAGGTAACGGCCCATGACGTCACACTTTTTCGTGCGTGCAGCCGGCTCCATCGAATTATAAGACGTTATCACGTCAAAAGAAAACATAGGAACACGGCCAAAGCCTTTCTTCAATGTTTAATGAAAAAATTAGTTAAATAGGTTAAGTTTTGGGGAAGAAATCAGGGGACTACGAAACGTTGTTTTCATGAAATTTTAAACGGTATTTTCGGTCCAAGCTGCAGTTGTCTCTATCGCGCTCTGCGCGGGAGAGGCGGGCAGTGCGGGACAGCGACACATTTTACAAATACCTAATTCTCAATTCTCTCCACCTTACTGTTTCCTCTTAAATGTGTGCGCGCCGAGTACGAACGCACTACAAGCAAAGAAATAAGTATGCGTAAGAATGCGCCAGTATGGATTGCACTCACAAAGACATGCTATCGCGCATCTGTGTAGTGTTGCGCGCTCCTAAACGGCGAAGTTGGACTACATGTTCAATGTTCGTCTTTATACTTTGACTAGGTTACCTTACTTTGCCTTACGTTTATTACGTTTACTACACCTTACCTTTAAGAAAATAGTACATTGTGTATAAAGAGCGGTAAGTAAGGAATTACAAACGAGTGTTTGTTACAAGGCCGAGGCGAAGCCGAGGGCTTTAATTACACGAGTTTGTAATTCCCTTACCGCCCGTGGCACACACAATGTTTTTCATCACACTTGTGAGGAAATCTGATTAAAATAACCTTACTTAACCTAAATAAAATTGTAAAACTGACAGTGACATTAGTGTCTTATATCGAGACGACAAGTCACGTTCGGAAACCATAGCGGTAAAGACTTAAAATGGTTTATTTTATATTTGCAAAATACTTAAACATTTAATTAATGTTACAGAAATATGTGTTTACATGTATTTGCAATAACAGTTCTCTTTAAATAAATATTCCAGTAATAAAAGTTAAAAAAGTGTTGGCGTTTTCTTTGAACATGATAAATAAGAGTAAAACAGAACCAGCGTTTCAAATTTAAAAAGAAAACCATTACGCCCTAGGGCGTAATAGGTCATTTACGGCCCGCAAAACCTAAGTGTAACAACACCATTTTCGAGCAAGTGTGATGAAAAAGTATTTTCCTCGTCATTCAATTTGCAGTAGGTACATTTTCCAATATTTTTATGAAGTCAGCAGCGACCAGGAGCGGTGAACTATGCAGGGAACCGCACCGACCAGTTTATTTTAATTCGCGATAAAAACTCCGCCCGCGTGTCATTAGCCGCCGTGCATTTATTAATCTTATTCGGAGAAATCGACGCATCGGCCCGCTCCCTTCCTGCCGCCACACCACACAAAGTACCGCAGTAGGTAACGATCCAACATCCATTTTTTTTGAAGCCGGACAAAACTGGCAAGCCTTATTGGCTGTTGCAAAAATCGGACCCGATTCATCATCCTTACTTTGGTACTTTTAATCGAAGGGATGTTTACAAAAACAACATAACTGAAGCTGGTTGACGTTGACGCCTATTGTCATTAAAAATGTTTCTCTGTAAGTATCAACCAGTCTAGTCAGTACCTACGTCTAGCATAACTGGCCGCGACTTCGTTTCTCGCGCGGCAGAGCATCACCTGTCACTGTCACACTATATTAAGTGGAAAGAGATATGTAGCATTTGTCGCGCGACAAAGAGTCGCGTGTCACAGTTGTGCTAAAGGTACATTTATGGGCGATTCCGCTAGAGACGAACCTTGACATCAATTTTCAAGTCCCAAAATCTATTACTTTTTTTTATACCATCGTGTAGGGTGAGGTCTTAAATTAATTGTTATGGACTTAACTTCATATTCAGGATGTTAAAGCGCTTGAAAACCTTAGAATTCTAAGATTTAGGACCAACTGCGAATCATACGATGCTGCACCCGCGATCGTTTTAACAGTGAATAATTTATTGATAGTTTCAGTTTTTAATACTTTTTTTATGTTTCTATAGTTGATTGTTTAGTGTCTTTCAATATAAACAGGCAAAACATTTTAAATATTTGACAATTAAAAGATATTTCTATTTTTATACTATAATCCGGAGAGGTGGGCCGATTTGGTTGCACCCGCGATAGCACTTTAACCCTCTCTTGTGGCTATTTTTTTAAACATTTATTTTAAATTCTTATACACCAATCTGTAGAAAAGAGGTTAAAATGTAATCCTTAAAACAATATTTTTATAATAAATGTTTTTCGTTTTATTAGGAGGAGGCCTTGAATGAGTCAAAATGTTGCACCCGCGATAATGGAATCGCCCTTATGTTGTTTTTGTAAACATCCCTTCAATTTGCCTTGCGACTTTACCACCCTTCTATATGCCTTGCGACTTAACCACCCATGACGAGTCAATTCAAATTAAATAGATTTGATAAAAAGGGCACAGATACAGATGCCCCAGTACACAGATCAGATGTAAAGCTGTAGACATGGTGGGTAAGGGTACCCTTACATACCTAATCTGTAGTTACATACTCACTAAGGCGAGTATGTTAGCCGCCGTGCATTTATGAATCTTATTCAGAATCATCGCCCGCTCCCTCTCTGCTGCCACACCACCAATAGCAGTCATTTCTCTTCCTACAAAAGGTACATCGCGCGCTTAAGAGGAAACAGGAGGGCAGTTTTTCCATACAAACGTAGTCCCCTGTTTCCTCCCTGGATAATGCCAGTAGAGCAATAATTTTTTGTCCAAAAATCTATGGCTACTATTGATATGTTCCTATGTTTTCCTTTTTACGATAAATTGATTCTCAAAAGAGATATTAACCTTCAAAAACCTAAAAAAATGCCAGATTTTCCGCTGTGTTCACACATCCAGAAAACAAATTTGACTAGATTATTAAAAAAAAAGAAAACATAGGAACACGGCCAACCAAAGCCTTTCTTTAATGTTTAATGAAAAAAATAGTTAAATAGGTTAAGTTTTGGGGAAGAAATCTGGGGATTACGAAACGTTGTTTTCATGAAATTTTAAAAGGTATGTTCGGTCCAAGCTGCAGTTGTCTCTATCGCGCTCTGCGCGGGAGAGGCAAGCAGTGCGGGACAGCGACACATTTTACAAAAACCTAATTTTCAATTCTCTCCACCTTACTGTTTCCTCTTAAGGCTGCGTTTTCACCGGAGCTGTGCGAGGTAGCTAAGCGGTGCGAGGATGCGTAGCGAGGATGTGTAGCGGGCTCTTTTCAAATAAGCGGGCGGGGTGCGGTGAGGTGACTGAGCTCGCGTCCGCCAGCTAGACGCCGCCTCGCAACACATCCCTCGCAACATATTCCTCGCACACATTCCTCGCACTCATCTTTCCCTTCTTTTGTATGTACAAAAACCTCGCTCCGCTGAGCTGTTTCCACCAGAGCTGAGCTAGGCGAGGAGAAATGAAGTGTTTCTATTGGTTCATGAGAAACACATCCCTCGCTACGCATCCTCCGTCCTCCGTGGATACGCAGCCTAAATGTGTGCGCGCCGTGTATGAACGCACTACAAGCAAAGTTTTAAGAAATGCGTAAGAATGCTCCAGTATGGTCGTACTCAGACAGATGTGCTATTCCGGTATTCCCTTGACTTGTCTAAAAATGTTTTGTCTAATTTCAGTTTGTCTAACAACTTTTACTATAATGAACTTTTTGTCTAAAGTCAATATGTATAAATTCATTTTTCATAATTATTGTTTTGTCGAAACTCGTTTTACCTAAATTATCATTTGCATAACTCTTGTTTTGTCGAATATTATTTTATCTAAAACTCACTTTGTCGATTCTTATTTTAACTAATAATTATATAGCCGAATATCATTTTAACTAAATTTTTTTTGTCTAAAAACTCAATACAAAGGTTACATTAAGCAAAAAGTAGGTTAGGTTAGGTTAGAACTGCGTCCCCCAACAAAAACAAACTGCTGTCAGAAAAGTAGGTTAGGTTAGGTTTGAACTGCGTCCCCCAACAAAAACGAACTGCTGTCAGAAAAGTAGGTTAGGTAAGGTTTGAACTGCGTCTAATACTAATAATATTATACAAAACCATAAATAATATTTTTACAGCAGCCCATAAAGCCACTCTGCTTGGGTAAATTATTAGGGCGTAGAACGAAAAGGGGGGACGGGGGGGCGGAGCCCCCCACAAGGGGGGCTCGGGGGGCGAAGCCCCCCGCATTAAAAAAAACTCAAACCATAAGTTCAATTAGGTTAGGTTAGGTTAGGTTAGGGTTCGAACTGCGTCCCCCAACAAAACCGAACTGCTGTCAGAAAAGTAGGTTAGGTTAGGTTTGAACTGCGTCCCCTAACAAAACCGAACTGCTGTCAGAAAAGTAGGTTAGGTTAGGTTTGAACTGCGTCCCCCAACAAAAACGAATTGCGGTCAGAAAAGTAGGTTAGGTTAGGTTAAATGAAACATTATACGAAATAAGTATAGAACAAACAAAATTATGCAAAATGTATGTTAGACAAAAAATAATTATGTTAAACAAACATTATATAAATGTAGATTATACTAACTAAAAATTAGACAAAACAATATTAGACGAAATAAATTTAGGTAAAATAAGGATTATACAAAACGAGTTTCACTCAAATAAAAATTAGGCAAAATGAATAATTATGCAAAACAATATTAGTCAAAATGAAATTAGGCAAAACGAAAATAGGCAAAAAGTTGTTAGGCAAAACAACGTACAACCGTGCTATTCCGCGTCTGTGTGAATACGTGTCGCGCGCCCGTAAACGGCCAAAGTTGAACTACTTGTTCGTGTTTATACTTTGGCCACACCATACCACACAGAGTTACGCAGTAAGTTACTCACCAACGTTCGTACTCATACTCACCAGCATTGGCATCATCATACCAAATTACAATATGGTTGCTATGTCTAAACGTCTTCATCTACCGTTGTTATGTGCTTAGATGGCGCAATACTTCCCGCTTCTTCTTCGCGCCGCGACACCACAAAAACGTAACGCAGTAGGTAGGTATGGTGGGTAAAGTAAGGGTAAACAGGGTAAACTGCGAGTACCTATATCAGACGCCGTGCATTTATTAATTTTATTCGGAGAATTCGACGCATCGCCCCGCTCCCTTCCTGCAGCCACACTACACAGATTTCAGGCAGTAGCGTTGTTAATAATAGCTGACTTGTTTAAAATAAATGGCCTAATTGTAACTTGCCAGAATAACTATAATTGGACGTAACTAGTTATGCAAAAAACGTTCCAATCACAAAACAAAATATCAACCTTATGTCTTTAAAAACAAATTCCGTAATCGAAAATTGATTGCATGTGGATTATGAAACGTTTTTGCGTAACTACGTTGAATTTAAAAAATCAATCTTCAATCACTTTCAATCCGATAATATTTTTAAAATGCTTAAAACACTAACTTTTACAATACACCATTTACCTACTGTTCAAAACGATACCCTGTGGCAGGACGTTCACTCACCGTGTGACATTACCTTGGTTAAATGTTACACACAAAATTATACCATCTCCAACTTTATTCCAAAGCGACAAGAGCCACATTTCCTCATATATAATGTCTATCAGAACATGTATCAAGTTATAATACCTACTTGCCTACTTGGGCTAGAAACTCATTAGACCTTACATGCCCTAAACGGGGTATCATAGTAAAATCGCACAGGTATCGTACAGAACAGACATTAAGAATTATTTTGGCCCCAACTATCCTTGGGTCGGGTATTTTGGTTTATTAATGGGATCTGTGCAATTTTCCAGGATAAAAAAGCAGCCACATAGGACTATGTATGTATATGTACTAAAGGAACTTAAGAAGCAAGTGCTTTCCACAATCGTACTATTATGAACAAATGGGAACAGAGACTTGGAATCATTTTTATTCATAAACTGACCAGCGATTTATTTGAGAAAGTAGCATGCTGGTCCAGTAATAGCCTAATAACTACTATTAACAACGGGATATATATTTACCATGTACGTTTGTTTTTGTGAGTTCCCGATATTTCGGCACTGTTGCAAGCGCCATCATCATGGAGTAACTGACTGAATAGTAGTTATTATGTGAATGATCATGTTAGCTTAAAATCAGTAATAGCCTATTCACTCACGCATCGCCAAGACAAAGTATTGCATATCATTTGTTATGCAAAGGGCATCAGTTGCACTAGAACACCTGGGTGCCTGACGGTAGCAGCCTGTTCTTGTCGCATATCCATTTAAATAAAGTTAACAGTCAAGTTGTATTTCAATGGATGTAGTATGCAGCTACAATTGGATGGTGTTATGCATAATCAAAATAAGTGCTAAATCCTATGTACTTAATTCAATAATGCTTAACACCATCCAAAGTATTGAGAGCGTCTTTAAATATAGCCCACAGTTAAAATGACAGTCACAACTTAGAACTTTGGTTTGGTTTATAAATTTGCACTTTTTCCATGCACTGTTGTACAATAAGTGCTACATTTCAATGAGCACAATCAAACAATTGTTTTTAGTTCTTTCAAAACATTTAATTAATACATTTTAAATTCCTACAATAATGCTTATACGAGACTAGCTCATGTTCATAGTGAATTATGAAAGTATTACACTTATTATAACTCTTAAAAATAGCAAAATACCTTGATAAGTAACAATATATCGTAGAAAATTGTACACACAAGTTTTTTCACTATTAATAACCACTGTGGGTTTTTAATTACTTTTGGCGGGAACAGGCGCCGTGGGAGCTTTCGCAGCGCGCTGCTGCGCCGCCGACAGTTGCGGTGTCTCCGTGGCTAACGACCTCAGCTGTTTTTCAGCCACAGCGTTGACCATCTTTGTCACATTAGCCTTCATCTTATTCCTCTCCAACGCAGTAGATTTGCTTTTAACCGGGGCGTTCGGCCGCTTGGTCACTGCTTTACCTTTCGCTTTCTTGGTCTTTGCACCCGCAGGCAACTTGCTTTTTACCTTTAATTTGCCTTGTGCCATTTTATTTGCGGTATATAACTAGTGCGACGTAGATTTCAAGCGTGTTTTGAGAAACGTGTGTTTGACGTTTGAGTTGAGTTTGACAAGCGTTTGACGTTGATATGACATTTGGGACTTTGACACTAGGGTTTCGTTCGGAAACGCGTGGCGGTTGTTTAAGGTATAGTTAAAGACGCCTACTACATTGTAACTGTACAAGAATTATAGTAATTTATAATAATCGTCAGATCGTAGAATACAATAGGGATTATGACTGGGTTAAAAATATGTAATTCTATTTAGTCCGTCAGTTAGATTATGGAAAAATATGGGACACGTATTTTTTGGTTTATCAAAATATTAAAAATCGACAAAGTTATAGATCATCAAACTTCTGGAGTGGGGGCTTGTGACGTCACTCTTGAGTACAATTTGTACTCAAGAGTGACGTCACTCGAAACTTCTAAGCACTCTATCCTCGTCAGTTTTTGTTTGTCAAACAAAAAATACGTGTACAATATTTTTTCATAATGTAACAGACGGACTAAACAGTTTTTTTTAGTCATCTAGCCTATTATACAATTAATCAAAATATTTACAGATAGTTTATGCATTTGTTTGAAGTATAGATTACTCTGAATTACCATAGATGGCAGCACTAAAGCCACTGGTAGATTCAGACTGCGCGAGAAAAGTATAAAATTCAGTTCAATCAATTTTCCATTTTGATTGGGTCACTAAATAATTATACAGAAATGTATTACTCACCTTATATGAAAGAAACATTTTGTCTCTTCATTGGTTTTTTAATGCGAGTAAATTCACCATATTTTTCTTGTTTTATTTTCTTGTATCTATATAATATATTACTCACCGTTAATATCAAATATTCACCAGGGGGACTATATACGTGGTAAACGTTAAACAGCAACCACATAATTTATACAACTTTTGTGGCATACTACAAAAATTGCATATTGAAAACTAAATTTGAATTATTTGTTGTACCTATACTTTATTTTAGAAATGAGTTTTGAATTTATAATTTGTGTGGTTTCTGTACATTAACCCGTTTCTTGAATTCACACGATGTCTACAGAAATATAGGTGCAACTTTTTAGTTTGGCAATAAGGACGATTTTAAATTACATCTGCATAGGATCTTATGGACAAATTTTGTTCGAAAACCAAAACGACACATAGGTATTATTTTAATTATCTATTAATAGTACATTACATAACTAGGGTGGTAATACAAAGAAAGGCTGAGATCGCAGAAGTTTGCGGCCCGAGCTGCGAGGGACGTAAATATGCGATCGAGGGCTTTCTTTATTACCTCCCGTGTTGTGTACATAATTTTATGTCTACACCTGGCCAGAAAGCGGCTTTTTTCGTACGCGCAGCGTGCGGAAAAAGTCACTTTATAGCCACGTGTGGCATAAAATGATTTGTGCCTGAAACAATTTTTACCCTAAGACCCTAAGACCTTACTGTCGTAAACCAAAATTAAGCAACTATCAACGTTTAGCAAAATACCGTGTTGCCCTTACTAAAAAAATAAAAAAAATGTACCTGCATTACGCAAACCGTAATTCAACCTGGTACAGGTCGCGTCACGTAAAAAAAACGCTGGAAGAAAGTGGAGGGGGTATGTTTGCGCATTGGTACACTCGCGCACGAAAGTACTATGTTTATTGTTTTATTTTTAAACTAGCCTTTCGCTCGCGGCGCGGTTCGATTAAAAAGTATATGTATTATTATCTATTTTTTATTTATTAATAGGGTGAATCAGCTTTTTAACCCACACAAAGCTGTCCGCAACTTCTAATCTTCGTTGAAATATAACGCCCTTAAAAAATGGTTTGTCTATATTTAAATTTATATTGTATGTTAAAACGTTGAAAGTCCCGTCTCATGAACCTATTTTTTTTTTTTGGTATGACGCTTAATAGTAAAACATCGTCCCCCATAACTGTTTACACAGTTTGACTGTGGGATCCTTGAGTATTATTAGTTGATATATTATTAAATGGAATTAAAAACATGTTTCTGTGTAGAATGAAAAAAAAACAAACAATATACATCATCAATCATTTTTCTATGTAAAACCATTTTGTAATAAACAAGACACTTTTGTGCGCGGCAGTATTTTGAGAACGAACGTGACGTGAACACAGTGCGGAAAGCAAAGGTCGACTGACGAACCAATAGCGCCCCGGCAATGATGCGGCGCGGCACCCGCCCTCCCCGCGCCGCGCCTCATACCACCAAATAGACCGATAAATTGCCTACTGCGCAGCCCCACCACCAGCGTTCTTTTTACGTGAACACCATTATACTAGTATCTGCATACGTACGAAGGGGAAAATTAGAGTAACTGTACCTAGTTATTTAAATACATCGACATCGATTTTTTAACAAATAGGCACGTGCACGGTGCTTATAATAATCGGTCGGACTATACCTCATTCCATTTTAGATCAGAAAAATCGTGCGTTATCTCGATCGGAGTTTTGGACATGCGCCATTCAAGCAGAGGTCGTGGTTTTGAAATGTTTGAATGCTGGCTCGTATCAGGGTCAAGTGCAGAAAAAATGTACCGAAAAATCGTAACGAAACTGAGTTTTTTTTCTCAGGTTCGTTGCGTTTTTCCCCTATATTTAGTTTGGACGTAACGAAACTGAAAAATTCAAAATTTGTATGGAAAAGTTGGGCCATTTTGGACCACTTTTTTATTTCATAAATGAAAAGTGCTCATCATTCTGAGTAAAATGGTATAAGACACACGATGATCAGACAAAAAGTAAAAGGTACATTTTTTAGAGTTTAGAAAGAAAACCCTAATCAAAGCCCATTTTCATTGTTACCCTACTAAATGAACGGCCTAAGCATTAGCCAGTTATTTCATTAATTGATACACTGACGCATTGGCTAAATTCTTCCAGGCAGTTAACTAAAAGGCGCCGTTTAGTTAAAAGGCTAGGCAGTTAACCAAATGGCTAATTAAACCAGTTGGCAACGACATAGGTATTATAGGCTGATATTGATGATCTAACCGTCATACGATTTCAAAGAAAATCATCTTCAAAACGGGAAATTCGTGTATGGGTGTGAATATCTTTAAAACGTAATAAAGTACTAAAATAATTGAACTTACTTAGTACAATATCATCATCACACTTCACACTAATATTTATAAATGTGGATGTTTGTTACTAAATAACACAGTAAGAACTGAATGGATTGAGCTGAAATTCGGCATGCAAGTAGACTAAGTCCTGGATTGAAACATAGGATACTTTATATCCCGGTAAAGAGTTCCCTTGGGATAATAACGGGAACAATGCGGGCGAAGCCGCAGGTAACTGTTAGTCTTAAATAAACTGAGAAACGTGAGCGTAAATTACTCTTGAAAATCAAATCCAAAATGAAACTAGGTTTAGGTATTAGAAACTGCAGTAGATACTTAACTATTTATTAATATCTAGCAATCGATAATCGGTTATTATGTCGGGCGATGCGCCTAGCCTCATCGTTATTCACGTTAATTAACCAACTATTATATTAAATGGAAGCTGTTATTTCTCACGGATCGTATGCCTACAAAATGAAAAATAATGAAACGAGTAATGAACGGCAGGTGCACGAAATATTGAAAATCTAGAAACAAGGGTGGTAATACAAAGAAAGGCCGAGATCGCAGAAGTTTGCGGCCCGAGCTGCAAGCGAGGGACGTAAATATGCGATCCCGTGTTTGCGCGTACGGAAAAAGCCACTTTATGGCCAGGTGTGGGATAAACATTATTATTCCGATTATTCCATTGTTTTTTTCCACCGCGGTTGTGTTTTTGTGACCAAATTGCCCTTTGAACTGCGAGGAATTTGAGTGCTCATAAATATCTGTATTCACTTAACGTATGCTCATTAATTAGATTTTTGTTACTTGTCTGTGTCCCGTTGGTAATCAAATTACTATTTTGGGCAATCGGAATCGGAGAGAGTGCAAAATGGTACAATGCCATCTAGTGGATAATATATCCATAAAGAAAACGTATACTCTACAATCTGACATAGCGTTATTTGTATAATCGTTTGGTCTAAGGCCGGATTTACACCTGTAAGTTTTACTTACGTAAGTAAAGACGTAGAGCTATACGTTAGACTTATTTATTTAATCGTATGGCGTCATATACATATACTTTTCTTTATAAAAATACGAAATTGCGTCGGGTGTTAGTTTGTACAGATCTTCTGAAGAGCCAGAGTATGAGTGCAAAGGGCAGCGCTGTATAATGTGCTCGATGGTTTGGACCTCTTCACCACAGTCGCAGAGAGCACGTTACGTTAGACTGAGATAGTCAGTCTAACGTATACCTAGCTGCGTTTTTTACTTACAAATTGTTGGGGTTGAAGTAGAGGTGTCACAGGCAAATATTTTTGAGTAGCCCTTTTCATCAAATATGCAAGTGAATTATGAGGTATTGTTAAATAGCAGAAGGATTATGAAATAAAACGACCACAACATTTTCATAGACTTTTACTCTTAATCGACTGTTGCAGTATATGAATTCGAGTTTCAAGTTAAGAAATATACATAATATATAATATCTAAATATATTTTATGTACAGATAAATAGAAAAGTAGTCGAGTATAATAATTGGCTATCGATAGATCGAGCGGCGAGAGTGCAGGCGACCGGCGAGAAGCGGTGCGGACGAGGACGCACCCCGCCGTAAAACGTCTAGAAAAATAGATAAATCGCTCAAAAACGTCAGAGTCAGTCGAAAGGATAGAAGGGAGCGGAGCGGGCGGAGACAGAGACACAGCCCGCGCACTGACACCTAGCTTAAACGCGACGTTGCGGGAACAGGACGCTTCGCGGTGTTAAATACGACCCCTGTCGGTGTCAAGCGTCGCCCCGTGTTCACGCGTACTCCGTGTCGGTGGACAGCGAGCGCTCGGCGGGCGAGCGGCGGCCCGGCTCGCCCTCCGGCGGCGGGGCCTCGCCCGCGCCCGCCTGCGCCTGCGCGTACGCCAGGCTCTTCTGGTAGCTGAACAGCTGCCGCTCCAGAGAGTAGTTCTCCGCCTGAAGAGCTGTGATCTCACGTCTGGTGACAAAGAAAGCGACATTTGAGCAACATTATATTTCTCAGTTTGAATGCTTGAAAACAAGGATTAACTGGACTCTGTTCAAGGGCTAACAATCACAAAGAAAGGTCATCAAAACAAAGACTCAAATTTTGTAACTTTGCTACATGTAATTTGATCTATTTAAAGCGTTAAAGCGTCATACTCGCGCGTCTTTACGAATATATTTTTTTATTAAAATTGCTATATATTTCAAGATGATGTTAGATAGACAAGTCAATTTCAATTACAAGGAAGAGTAAAAATGGTCAGTCTCACCTCATCTGATGTGCTTGAAGACGACAAAGGTCATCATAGATATGGTAAGTAGCCTGGAAGAGTAGATAGGTCTCGCCCCACTCGAGGCGAACGCGAAGCTCGCCGCCGGCGTGCAGGAAGGGGCAGGCGGAACGCGAGATCTCCTCCACGCGCAGCGCCGTCTCCATCATCAGACCCTCGTCAGCGCTGTCCTGCGCGTAGTAGTGGGAGAAGGGTGCCCCAGGGAGCTCCTCCGCGTCTGACTCGCCGGCGGCGGGGTTAGCGCGCACCAGCCATGCCGACCAGCTGACGTAGCGTAAATGGTTGCGCGGCACGTTGTGCACGTCCCGATAAAGCATGTGAAGCCGGACAGTGTCCGAGTGTGTGTCGCAGCGCAGCGCCCAAGCCTGCTTGTCCCGGTCGTAGCAGGTCACCGCGCGGCCCGCCGCCGCTACAGATAGATCGGCCAGAGCACGAGCGTGGATCAACTCGACGGTCAGCCGGAGACCTTTGTGGACAGGTCGCGGTGGCGGGCGCGGCGTCCACGGCGGGGTTCTGCCGTCAGTGTCGCAGACGCATTCTAGGACGCCGGATTGCACTCGTCTCTCGCCCTCGCCCAATGCAAGCGCGTACCGCACGCGGCACTGCTGCCCTTCTCCTGACAGCCTGACTAATCTGAGCGAGAGTGGTTCTTTGCTCCAGCCGCTGACGGTGACTGTCCAATCGAAGCCAGCGAAAGCGATAGGCGGGGTGTCGACGCGCGGGGCCCGCAGCTCGCAAGAATAGAACGTGCGGACCCGTGACATGCAGAGTTCGAGCTGGAACTCTCCGCGCGCGTCCGCGAACTTGGTGTTGAGTTCTGCGAGCGTGACGCAGCGGCCGCGGCCCTGCGCCGCGCAGCCGGCGCTGAAGCGGACCTGCTTGCCCGAGAACCCTTCATTCGCCGTGAAGTGGTCGCGACTGAGAAGTGTGAAAGTGAAGTCTACGTATACGCGCATGCCCTCGCATGCGCCTCGCCATACCAGGTATACTCCTGCCAAAGAGAAAAAGAATGCGAGTAAGACTTTATTGCAAATTTCAAATAGAATACAGAACTACACGGTTAACACAAGACCGTTGAAAGATATCCTTGGGCAAGCCGATGCAGATTTAGTGTACATTTTCCTTAAGAGCTGTAGAATAAGGTGCTCAAATACCTGATATTAGGCAAGCCGGTAGGAATCGAGTTCTTTGGACGCCACGCTAGGGCACGGGCAGCGTTTGCGAATACTACTCATGATTAAGCGAATGCCGATTCTCCCAAAACATGTCGAGTGGATGTCTCGCCTTTCGTACAACGTGAGTGATACGTTTTTAATTCAATAAAATCAATAAAATAATTTATATTTGCAAGTAGTCAAGGGCTCTTTTACATGTCTGATTCTATTTATTCTTTTCTTTTGGCGCTTCGGGTAATGTAATGACCTTCTGGTGAGAAGAAGCGCCGGAAGAAACCCACACTTTTTCTCTTTTCAATCATATACTTGTCTGTCTGTCTATTACCTTTTGATGCTTAATATCGCTGATGATAGTGATGAAATTTGGTATGCAGATAGCTTGAGACTAGAACAGACATAGAATACCTACTTTGTAGGTATCTCGGGAGGGTGTGAAATAGGAAACGTGCACAACGAAGGTGCCACTGCTGACATTCCAATCTCCATCCTTTGCCAAAGGTTTGTGCCGCAATGCATTGATCAATAGTCAAACCCCAGCAACCACCTTTCCAGCCAAGTTTGATCAAGTTTATAATGAAGTCGTTAATTCATATTACGAGGGCAAACGACGGGAGCTGCTCCGAGGCGGTCTGAATCGCTTTTTAGACAAATATTAGTCCCATTCGGGGAGCAGAGTTGCTCAAGTTAACGGACCGCGAAGAGGCGTTTGCATTATAATTTCTGATTCTTGAACAAAACTAGGTTAGTAATTTTGGGGTCTCGGGAGATGGGAATTACAACAGTTCGTAAATCCAATTTGAACTGAGATATTGTACATATCCAATTTGTTGGACTAATTGTTCTAGCTTTTTGTCGCGGTGTTGTCCGCCTTTTCTCGTTATTATCCACAGTGAACTCCCTACCGAGTGAGTTTACGTTGTTTCAACCCAGAACTTGGTCTACTTGCATAGGTACCAAACTTCATCTCAATCCATTCAGTTGTTAACGCGTTATTTATTAACAAATATACAAGCTCGTTCTTGCTCCTTCTTGAGTAAAATGGTGTATTGTGCCTATTATGACAAATGTAATAATTAATTCTCTTTTCACAATAGTTCAAGTTTAACGCGTCTGGTTTTTGAAAATGGTATGATGCCAATTCGCAAATGCCGAATAACTTGCATGGTCGCCATTACGAGATTAGGTAAAACGTTACTTACGTACTAAACATTTTGTAGGTAATTTCAATCGTATTGCATTTAACCAACAGTTATAGCGGAGACGTTGAGGTAGTGAATTATATGGCCCTTTTGGCACTGGGTAAGTTAGTTTTATTTGACATTTATATTCGACACCGTATCACGTAAGTACCATCAAACGAAAGTGTAGTGTCAAATGGGTACTTAAAGAAAAGCGATCACTTAGTTACTGGAATGTGTTGTTTTATTGCACTTTTCGAGAGCCGAGGTATAAAGGTTCAGTGAAAGTGCAACGTCAGGGTCGGTCTGGGCCGGGCCTCGGTGGCTCCCGACAAGCCCTGGGGGCCCAACAACAACAACAACCATAGCCAGGGAGTTGCAGCAAACCTCGCAAGCTAGGCCCGTGAGGGGCCCGCGCTGCTGGGGCCTGGCTGGCAAACACCACCCCGACTATAAGGCCAGTCCGACGCTGGACAATGGTGACTCTTCCCCCCCCTGCATATCCCGGCTCCCGATTAAGTTTTATAGGTATATAGGTAGTGCCTAAACACATACAAAATTCCTAAAAATTTGTCCCAGCTATCTTGGTATCACTTATTAACGTGGTGATACTTTTTGTTACAGATACCCATACTTTTACTACAGATGTTCTCAACTAAATGAGGCCGCAAAGCGTTTTTGTTGAGTACCCGAATGTGAACTCGGCTTCAAAGGAGCCACAACTAACCGCAACACAATATTTAGTTGTTTTCCTCTCAGTTTTGGGCAGGTTTCGACCAAACTGAGCCAACATTTCTGGAATAATGTACATATCTGAATTTTAACCTCAATGTGTCGTAATAGGTCTAATATGGTTGTGGGTTTGGGTGTGGATCTGTGATGCATAGCAGACGGGTTAGCACTACTGGCCGAGATTACCATTAAAGTGCGGCCAAACTGCTGCTCAAAAGATTAACGCACCGTAAACGCAGCCACCGCTTGCTGCCTCATTTCTTTCATCAATCAAAAAAGAGTGCTCTGTGTTTTTCTCTTATCTATCAAAGGGGTTATAGTTACCCCCCTCTTTTGCTGATGCTGCAACATCCTCCAATGATATCGAGTAAATTTAATAGTTTCCTAGCGAGGCATCGGCTGTGCAGTTGAACGCCACAACTCATTTTTGGTGCGCGCAGCCGAAGTTCTTTGATGTGACATCGCGATCGGGCACGCGCGTCGCGTTGCGCGTTACCACGAACGTGAACACGTGCGTGTCGCCGCGGTCACACAGATGTGTCGTACGGTAGACCAGCCTTGAGTATCCAGTCTACATTGTGGTATGGTAAGGATTATAGACGGTTGCCTTTTTCTTGTCGCACCAATAAAACTAGGTAAGTTACCTAGCCCTTCTCCAAGTTGGAGGATCTTGACTCTTGAGATACTAAGAGATATTGAGAGTGTGCCCGACAGAAGGTACTCACCTAGTGAGGCATCGGCTGAGCGGTTGAACGCCACAGCCCATCTCTGGTGCGCGCAGCCGAAGTCCTTGGACGTGACGTCGCGGTCGGGCTCGCGCGTCGCGCTGCGCGTGACCACGAACGTGAACACGTGCGTGTCGCCGCGGTCGCGCAGCCGTGTCGCGCGGTAGAGCAGCGCCATGCGGCCGGCGCGCCCGCCGCTAACGCGCGCCGGCCCCGCCTGCCTGCGAACACTACTTTACATTGAACGATCATCAATTCAATTCGCTTATCTATATTAGTGCATTTTTAGTTATAAGTTTAACATCCATACATAGGGAATGCAGCTTGTCCTTATGCAAAGGTAATAAAGGAATACTAGGAATATTTGAATATTGAGAGGTCAAGGGCTTTTTTACTGATTTGATCATTAAGTATTCATACTCTAATTTTTTTGTTCTCTGTACGTTTGTCTACCAGCAGTTCACGGAACTGATTTATATGCACAAGATAATGAAATGTATTCTATAATCCGTTCTTAAACGCAAAGATCCCACCATCAACCCCCGCGTCTTCCGGGCCATAACGTATGATAGATACCTAATCTTCAGCTTCCATCCAAAAAGGCATATCAGCCCACAAGTTATGATGAAGATACGCCGTTTTGGCTTTAAAATTACAGGAGTATTAAGGCAGTTTATTACCTATTGGATTCTCAGTAACCTTCGTGTTCGGCTAATACCCTGAATACGTCATCAAACGCGGAATTTAACGGGTGCCCAGCTCGTAAAGTGGGCGTTTTTCCTGCGATTTGCGGGAGCTAGTCAACTCAATGACAGAGTTGGGTTCAGCGGTTATTTCGTCTAAGATCATTTTTAGAATAATCTTGCCAAGAAATTTGCGAACGGGGCACCTATTTATCTATAAATATGCTATAAAAGGAGTATAGATAGTCGACTCAATATCGTAGGACATCGCTAACTCAGTTATTAAAAAAATACTGAAAAAATGCTATTCAACTCTTTTAAATGCATTGCCTGAACGATCTATCTTTTTATAGAGCAAACAAATCGTATATCATTATTTATATCAATATAGTAAAACCATTTTCAGGATTTCGTAATAGTAGACTAAGTTTGATTTACAGCACTCCCAAGTATTTCAGAAAATAGGCATAGCGTTGGTACTTGATAATTACAGGACATGATAATAGTACATTACACAACTAGGGTGGTAAAATAAATAAGATCGTATAAATATACGATCGATGGCTTTCTTTATTACCACACAACACGGGAGGTAATAAAGAAAGCCCTCGATCGTATATTTATGCGATCTTATTTTATGTCGACGCTTGGCCAGAAAGCGGCTTTTTCCGTACGGATAGCGTGCGGTAAAAGCCACTTTATGGCCAGGTGTGGAATAAATAACGTTACAGTACAATGGCCCAAAAAGCATTCTCAGATAATTATAGACAAAATCCAATAAAAAGACATTCCAGTCCTGACGAATCCTGTTAAGTACGGATTTTTTCATGAATTTATTTTATGAAAGCAGGTTGCAGATATTTGCCAGCTTGGAAATTTTGACAAAGCCCACAATGTGGATAGGAGGTTTGTATCAGCAAAGTTCTTTTACTTCAAATAAATAGGTAATATACAATTTAATGGAAATTTTACTTTTAAATGGAGGTGTTTAATGGTGGTGTATACTCCACTGCAGAGTTATGGTAGTCGCACTCTATTACCCAAACTATAAAGTTAAAAACAATCTCATTGACTGGGGTAAAGGCCAGTTTGGCAGCGGTTTCGCCTAACAAGATTGGAGTGGAAAAGCTGGTAGCAACACACTTTACATATGTCATTCACCGTATGAATTCCCTCTTACACTGTACAATACGCAACGTATCCATTTTTAACCTTATGCCGTGGTAATAAGGTAAAAAAATGTAAAATCTTTGTCTACTGTCGACTAGACGAAAAGACAGTAATTTCAAACAAATCCAATGCCGCATAAGTCATTTCGCATTTGGAAGGTAGGGCAGTAAAATGAGGAAAAAATGCTGTCATGAAATTCCTCTTAGGTTAGGGTATAATAATAAATTGGAAGTGGGAAGGTAATATTTCTGTTAGAGCATATTATGGAACTCTATACTTGACCCAGTCATTTCGAACATTCGAGGTCGCAAAAAATCGCACAACGCTGAATATGTTGGGATGTTGTTAGGATACATATAAGTAGTGTAAACTCGATTTTGCAGTTTTGGAAAAGTTGAGCTAAATGTGTGGTGGTCGAAAAACACCGAAATTTTCGGTCATTTTTCAGATTTTGGTCTGTACCTTCTAAAAATCGGATTTTTGGATAAAATTGTCTATGACACTATTAAAGAAGATAAAATTCCCTACAATATGAGTGTAACATCAACTCTGCATGTTTAGAAAATGTTGAGATATAGCACTTCAAAAAATTTCAAATTTTCCTAAAAAGTTCGAAATTGCACTTTCAGCTACCTCTCAAGCTGAATAACAGCTGTAATACTGATCTTACAATGACAATCAGATTTATGAAATTATAGAGCAATTATTGAGCTTTATTTTAAGTATAATTTGAACCCTGTACTAGCGATAATTCTCTTGTTATCGGAAAAAAGCCAAATCATTAGAGAACTCAGATTTCTCAGGAAAGAGTGCTCCTAAAGCAAATTGTTAGTATATTGCGCAGTTATTCATAGGAAGTTTTAAAAATGACTTTATATTTCTAAACATCATTCATTTAAAAAGTCCTGAGGGACCATGATGATCGCGTACATCGCACATTATGTAAATGACAAAAGCATCGTCACATTTACATACGTGCGTAAATTCGAGAGCGTTGAATACTTTATTATTTATTTATACTGTGATATGAGCAACCATCATATGCCCGCTAAATTAGTCTTAAATACACATTGTATGATCTTGGTCAAAAAATGTGAAAATCAACGTGAACAGGACACCGGACACCATGTAAATTCTTATTTATTGCAATAAGTTACAACTTAGAAGTGAGTATGTAGTTCCTACTGGAACATTCCATGAAAACATATTTTTTTTGTCGCTTACGTAATGCTGTGGTAGCAAACCCTAATATTTTTTTTAGTTACTAAGAAACACTACCAATCTTAAAGCCAAGTTTTGATATTACCATACCGATATTCAGATTTTAATTTTACTTGTAAAAAGTATTAAAAAGGTAGTGTCCCTGACGTAACGTTTCCGTGGAATGCTCCTACTGTGTTTGAGATAAGGGTTATTCTTCAGTAATATGTCTGCGGTCACCTTATTCCTCTGGCCCTTTTTCATACTAAATGTAAAGAGACAGAAGAATAAGTCGCAGACATATTTCTGAAGAATAACCCATAACACTTCTGCCCTTTTTGAGCCGAGGAAAATTTTGACTCGGCTTCCCGTTTCTTAACTATTACCCCACTCATAAGAATCTTATGTAAGGCTCCTTGTACACCCAAATTTGTATTTTTATGGGTAGGTTATGTAGGAATATCGGGCAGCAACGTCTTCCATTGGGGTTAAACCAGGGTGATGGACTTTGGCACTGTTAGAAGATCGTACACGTATTTCGTAATATTAGGTTGGTCATCTTGCCTACGTTACGCATATTGTTAACTTATCTAGCATATAATTTACGTATTTCACACAACTGTTGGCTACATCCTACCCATCACGATTCAGTCTCTCTATCGCAACTGCTTGATAGAGGTCATCTTTACTATTGAAATTAAAACATCAGGATGGATTGTAGCATATTTGTTACAATTACTGAAAGGCTGTGGAGAAGAAAAAGCTCATGCCGGACAGCTAGGCTTAACCTTGTTCTGTGCAGAGTTTGTTAGAGGGAGACCTGAGGCTAATTACGAGTACATAGTAGAAGACAAGCTAATGTTTTTAGTAAAAATCCATACAAGCTTACTTATAATATTATCTCGTACTTTGTTATGCAATAAGCCCCTGCTTGATTACTTAGCCATGAACATGATTTTGACGACTCTTTTCTAAGTGTAATCCAGAAGAATACGACCATTTAGCCAATTGCGTAAAGGCAAGCCTAATATTATAAGTACTTACACAAAATAGGAGCATTATTAGATGCGGAAAACTAGTAGGTGTAAACTTATAACCACGTAAAACTACACATACCTACCGGTTGCGTGTCGTTTCGTTGACAAACGTTGAATCTAATGTTTTATGTCATCGAATCGAAGATAACTTTTTGCCGGATTCCGTAAAATGTCAGCAATTTATTGCGATAAATACTAATTTACATTGCGTCCTGCAATTCTATCACTGGAGTCAGCCGAGGACTCGCCATCACTTTACGTTGAGTTTCACATTTTATGACTAAAATATTACGATGTGTATCTAAGACTAATTTAGCGGGCATATGATGGTTGCACATACCACAGTATAAATAAATAATAAAGTATTCAACACTCTCGAATTTACGCACGTATGTAAAAGTGACGATGCTTTTATCATTTACATAATGTGCGATGGACGCGATCATCATGGTCCCTCAGGACTTTTTAATTGAATGATGTTTAGAAATATAAAGTCATTTTTAAAACTTCCTATGAATAACTGCGCAATATACTAACAATCTGCTTTAGGAGCACTCTTTCCTGAGAAATCTGAGTTCTCTAATGATTTGGTTTTTTTCCGATAACAAGAGAATTATCGCTAGTACAGGGTTCAAATTATGGGTACGTATCATAATATATACAGTCATTATATATAAGTTCAAAACACATATGTTCAAAATATATAAAATCAAAATGAATAATGATTAAAAATCATAAGAGGTAAAATCCATAATGTACGTTGTCCATAATGGTCGAAATATATACTGACGAAATGCATATGCTTACAACTCATAAGATCAAAATATATAAAGTCTAATGATATAATGTTTATAAGGAATAATGTTCGAAATCCAGAACTTTTACAATTGCACAAATTTTGACTATAAATAGCCATCTACTTCAATTGCACAAATTTTGACTATAAATAGCCATCATCTACTAGCCATCTACTTTCGACGACCGCTTTAGCTTAGTCGGTAGTGACCCTGCCTACCAAGCAAGAGGTCCTGGGTTCGAATCCCGAGAAGGGCATTTATTTGTGTGATGAGCACGAATATTTATTCCTGAGTCATGGATGTTTTCTATGTATTTAAGTATTTGTATGTATGTATTAAATATATCGTCGTCTAGTATCCATAACACAAGCCTTATTGAGCTTACTATGGGGCTAGTCCGATTTGTGTAAGATTGTCCCCTAATAATATATAATAATATAATATATATAATATCTACTAGAAAAATTAAGTATTTATTCCTTAAATACTTGTTCTTTTCAATTAAGTTGCGACGTTTTATGGTTGCAAGTGATCCTAACACGCTCCTCCTCGCTTCGCTCGTCGTCGCACCTAACCGGGTGCTCAGACTACATTTTAAAAATTTCAAGATTCTGAGTAACCTGAAAGTTTAAAATATTTGAGTTTTTGAGTCGTTCGAACCTAAAAGTTAGGTGCGACGACGAGCGAAGCGAGGAGGAGTGTGTTAGGATCACTTGTTACCAACACACACCACAACTGAATTACATTATATGGGGCTCCATGTAAATTGGATTATTAATTAAGAAAACTGTCCTTGCAGATGTAATAAATTAAGAAAAATATTGTTTTTTTGTTTTAAATTCCTACTATACATACAAATACAAACAAGGTAGGTAGTAAGTAATATTTATTTCGCTGCTACAAAAATAGTTAAATATGTATAAACTTAAAGGCTCAGAGGTGACGCTATAATTAACTTAAGTATATACCTGTGTTGCTATTGTTCTAAAGCCCATTATATATTTTGACCATTATGCATTTCAAGCTTAGGAGTTGTAACCATTATGAAATTCAACCGGTATATATTCTGACCATTATATATTATGACCATTATGAATTTAGAACTTATGAGTTTCGAACTTATATCAAACAACTTTATACATTTAGATCCATTATATATTTTGAATTTCTACATTTCGACTTTATTCATTTCAACCGTATATGTTTTGACTTTATATATTTTGATACGTACCCCAAATTATACTTAAAATAAAGCTCAATAATTGCTCTATAATTTCATAAATCTGATTGTCATTGTAAGATCAGTATTTCAGCTGCTATTCAGCTTGAGAGGTAGCTGAAAGTGCAATTTCGAACTTTTTAGGAAAATTTGAAATTTTTTGAAGTGCTATATCTCAACATTTTCTACACATGCAGAGTTGATGTTACACTCATATTGTAGGGAATTTTATCTTCTTTAATGGTGTCATAGACAATTTTATCCAAAAATCCGGTTTTTAGAAGGTACAGACAACAATCTGAAAAAAGACCGAAAATTTCGGTGTTTTTCGACCACCACACGTTTAGCACAACTTTTTCGAAACTGCAAAATCGAGTGTACACTACTTATATGTATCCTAACAACATCCCGACATATTCAGCGTTGTGCGATTATTTGCGACCTCACCCAGATTTTTATGTTCGCCACGACGGGGGTAACTATACGTGGCAAAGTTATGTGCTGCCGCAACGCATCCACATAATATGTAGGCGTTTGGGACAACGAGGGTCGAGGGTGAAAGTGGCATTTTATAAAAAGTTGTCCATTGTGTCCAATGTCCATGCAACCTGATTGGCATCGGTTTACCTAATTAAAGTATTAGAGCGAACGCCTGCCTTTTCAACGAGTGATTCATTTCATTATATTTCTATTTGGTCGACAACTTTTTTTACCGAAACTGTCAAATGTTCATACTTTTAGAGAAGTTCATTGTAAAGTAACCAGGTTTTCTTTATAAATACCATTACAAAAACTAATTTCAAAGCAAAATGCTTTCAATACAATTATAATATCGACGAAACATTTGTCGAATTCAAGGGTAAGTAAACCGTAATTGAGAAACTTTACCGCTTTCTAAGGAAATGTAATGTCAGATCTGCTCTGGCTTGCCCAAGCATATTTTTAACGCCATTCCAACTTACTTTTTTCACAAATTTGTAAATTTTAGGGTCCTGATCCATGAATTAAATTTTTCCTATATAGCTGCGTTGAATCATCTTGAGTCCGATTAATTCTTGATTAAATGCACTTCTATTATTCTCTTAAAAAGTCAACTCAGCTACTTTTATAAAGTTTTATTAGCTATACAATACATATGGTACAGTTTGGTGTTTGGAAGAGAAATGCTCTAAATACATTAGGTAACTGAATAGGTAGTCAAAATGTTTCCTCTCTCTTATAAGTGTAATTTTTAATATCTAAGGTAAGCGAGAATTTATCTTTCTACGGAACAATTTCATATCTCCACCTATCACTGTGGTGGCAAAATTGAGCTCAAGTTTAACGTTCAGCTCTGTGGACATCAAATATCTCCAAACATCGATTTTCACCGGCGAAAACTCATCTCCCAAATATTTTATACCTTACACCAAACATTTCCGTCTTCATATCTGCACTCGCTTAGATCAACACGGGCTAGACGGCTCTCGAATGTACTAGAACGATCTTCGAATTCGAGTGACAACCTGCCCCGTGCCCTGTTAAACATTCGGCTGCCGCGGCCTCCGAACTTCGACCAAAATCGACTCCGCCCGGAGCCATACGTTCACACCGACATGCAAGAATTTCAGGCGCAATATCTAACCGTAACTTTCAAAATCTCCTATTTGGAGTTACGCAGCGAATTTGGACTTTATTTTAAGTGTGCAAGAGTCTTTTTTTGAATGATGGGATGGAGTAAGATGTGAGGTTAGCTACCACTCGATATATTGCCGCGCGAATGCCACAGGCGCTGGGCAAACAGGACAAATAAATATCGAATTGGGAACGATTCCGAATGAGTCGAATCGTCGATTAATTGAGTATCGGGTTACCACGCGGGAATACAGAAAGTGCTTTTAATTAAGTAGAAACAGTAGGGTAATTCAGAATTCCGCGGTCAATCTCGTCTTTAATATAATTTGACTCATGAACTAGTTGATAACCGTCGTCAGAGGCAAAATATGTCGTTACCGTCGTCACAGTTGACAGACCACCTCTGATTACTGTTACTAGTTGTACGAGTACATCGCACACGCGTCATAGCTTCATAAGCATTATTATACCTATAAGTAACTTAGGTAATAAGTTCAGTTTCAAGTTCGTAGTCGATAAGTGTGCGCACATATATCAGTAAATCAAGTTTACATTAAAAAACCGTGTTTCGTGTTCAAACCAAGCAACAATCTATCAAGCAATGCAGCAGGCAAGTGCTCGTACACTAGTCTTACCCGTCCCGGACCTTTGGGAGGCGTGCACGGGGCCGAAGCCACGCGTTGAGGCCCTTTCGACAATTTGATGAAAGGCAAAGTGTACACCCAGCGGATGCTATCTCTGTCCGTGTCATAGGACGCACACAGAGACAGGCCTAGACCCCGCTAGATGCAAGGTCTATTGTGAATTGATGGGATCTAAATCTACTGGACTATGGTGATGGACATATGGACAGAACACCGGGCTATTGTTTGAGACATGACGGCGTCTATCAGGAAAAAGTGTCTCATGCTTACGATAGCACTGACAGACAAACAGTGGATGGGCTTCTGTTAAATAGCGAGTTACTAGTCTGATGTTATTACTAGTTCATTGTCAAATTATATTAGAGATGAACTTGAGGGCGGAATTTTGAAGTACGCCACGGGTCCTGTGGGTCATTTTGTTTTTAATTGCGCGGTGCCAATGTAAATATTGCAACAGCCGGTTACGGACGAGTGAGTCACAAAAGTAAATTGCCAATTATGTGCAACATCCCACAACAAACGGCTTCATTACCTGCAAGCTAATTGTGTAATTGTTTCCATCATAATTTTCATTGTGTAATAAATGTTGGTTCGTATTTAACGTACAACTAGACAACCTAGATATTATGTGTACAGTTTGCCGGCAACATCAAGGCTCTGCTAGGTTTAGGTTGGCACGAGTGGTAGTGTATTTGAGCTATCACGCTAAATAGGCGCATCATCAGACGTTGAGTTGCTTTCTGCAATGTAGGTCAGATTCCTATTTTGTCAGGTCACATTTTTTTTAAGCCTGACTAACTCGCAACCCTAGTGGGCGTAGCGATAGTATGATCGGGAGGTCGGCCGTGGCGTTTCCTGGCGTCGAACCAGGTGGCTAGCCGGACCACCCCGATTGAATCGGACTGGGTGGATGCCGGGGGCGCCTGGGGTCGAACCAGGTCGCCTTGGCCCGGTCCACTTCGATAGGGTCGGACTAGGTGGGGGCCTGAACGCCTGCAGTCGAACCAGGTCGTTTGGCCAGGGCCACCTTGACTTTTCGCTGATTGCTCAGAGTGAGTAGCGGACCAGCGGGAAGGATGAAGCGAATCAACCAGGTTTGCTTGTGTCGAACTAATGGCAGTTTTAGTCTTAAGAAGACTCCAGCAAGAAACTTAGCTGAGCCCGAGCAAGGTCGGAGTGAAGTTAAACCAGGACATTCGGGTCCTGGGGCAAATCGGGACGCGGCCCTTGTGGTGAGGCCACATGTAAGTTAGATTACATGGAGGTCAGATTCCGATTTCGTCAAGTGCCATCTGTGTCGAACGGTCGCACAATTTGTATCTCCACCGACTGTGGGGTGCCGCACGCGGTGCCTTTCGGTCCATGGTCTCCATTCTGGAGCCTTGACACCCCATCGGCCAGCAGTTCTTCGATACAACGGACTGGGCATATACTTAAAACTCCCCTCTCTTCCCCTCAGGGGTTGAAAATAGTTAAGCTGTTTAAAAAATACCAAGCTACTGCAATTTATAAGTGCCAAGTAATATGTGCACTCGATTTTCATTCCGTTTTATTAAAAAAAAGTGTAAAATGCCATTGCGATACGCTTCAATATTAATCCCATCCATTCTTATCAAGCGAGCGCTTTACTACCTACTTCAGAATAAAAAAGATGTATCAGCCTTTGCCACTCCCGCCTTTTTTACCCTCTTAAAGCTATGTGGTGAGGTATTACTGCCTTTTTTATTCGTTTAACATCGAGTAAGTCAACTCATAAAGTGGAGGGTTTGATATTAACCTTAAGCGGTGCTGGAAGTATCGGCATTGCATTCGTGTACTTGAATGTCCCAAGAAAACATGTTTCTGGGGACCTTCAGGTTCACAAATGTGTATAGCTATTTTATTTATGCAGATCGTAATTTGGAATAGTTCACAGGTGTTACGAAAGCCTCACTGGCAGTAATATGTGATGAAATAGGACATGAAGCTGTCAGAAAGTGGGACTTTCTGTCCTAGCAATAAGTGCCACTTTTGGTCTATTACCTAAAATTCAACATGACCATTTACCATACATTTGCATGAATCGATTTGTTGATTTATATAATGGGGATGACTTACACACATATAAAAAAATATTTTCTGTTGTATTAATTTTTCGTTCTCAATTTCCCATACATTTTTTGTGGCACTTTGACAGAATTACCGCAATGCTTGGAAACCTGGCTCCAGGCTGGCTACGTGAAAAAAGTGACTACCTAACAGTAGCGTGGCGTTCAAGGAACTCGATTCCTACCGGCTTGCCTAACATCAGGCATTTGAGCACTTTATTCTACAGCTCTTTACACTTAGGTTATTTTTGTCATCACTTTGTGGTTCGTCTGTCCGTCCGTCTGTCCGTCTGTCAAGACCCTTTATCTCGGAAACGCGTGGAGGTATCGAGTTGAAATTAAAACCATATACTCAAGTCTATGATCCCTTGAGCTGTAAAAAAACTGAATTTCTAAGTTAACGTAAAAAAGGATATGGCTGTTTATGCCGCAAAAAATGTACATTTCAACTCTATCAAGGAAACCAAAATTTATAGGGTAAGTACTATCCGTTGCCCTAGAATTATGAAATTTGGCAAGTAATGCCGTCTTATAGTACAAGTATAGGGAAAAATCTGATTTAATTAAAACATATTTTTAATTAAATCATAATGAAATAGACTTTACTAAGGGAATCAAAATTCATAGGGTACTTTAGTATATGAAAAAAATGTTTTGAAAATGATAAAATGTGTAAGTATTTATATGTACCTACAAATTTGTACGGAACCCTCGGTGGGCGAGTCCGACTCGCACTTGTCCCGTTTTTTATTACATGTCCGGATGATAGCTTCATTCAGTAGGTGGATCACATTGCGTACAAATAAATAGGCACCTCGTTAAACATAAACTGAGAGAAATGAGTATAAATCCCAGTGATGTTTGCTGTTTAAGTTAATTATCCGTGCTGGTCATTAGTGCTACTGCACCAATGAGCAATGTATGCAGTTACCTGCATTCGTTTTTATGCAGTTGTTAATTAAACTATACGGTTATATGTTTGCTGTATTAAGTAATAAATAGTATAGGTACTACTGGACGGAACTCACCGCATCCGATCGTCTATCTCTATCGCATAACGCGTGCTCTTTCTGTTCGCTGACTAAGCCCCTCAGGGGGGGGCAAAATTTAGTACTAGGAGCCACGCGGTGAAATCTCAGAGTTAACTACTCCTGGTATTGAGTTATTCATTCAATCACGTATTCATGCAAAATGCTCTTTTTAAAGTATTCTGCAAAACATTCTACACGTGCAGCCTGTGTACAAACTATACCAAAAAGGCAATATAACGATCCTTACGAACTTAAAATAGCGCACACACTTTAATTTACATTATATTTTTATTTGTTTATTAGCATCTTAGTTTACAAGGCATGCTTTTGAACATACTTCACTTGGTATAGTTAATGTTTGAAAGAGTGTTTTTCCTTTCTAAAAATGTTGCTATAGACATCTGAGGGTTGGAGACCCGGTGGCCTGACATACAGGTTCCTCCACCGCACAAGTTCTGTACCTAGTCTTAAGTTCATTATTATTTTATCACTGTTACTGTAAATACTGTATACTTAAATACTTTTTGACTTTACTTTACTTTTACGCTAAATACCCTGCGGGTCCAATATAACAAAGGCTTCAGGATGCTGATAGGACTGCCACGCTTCTGCAGCGCTTCAGGAATGTTTACGGAGGCGCGAACCGACAGCTTCGGTGAAATACTTCGGCCATTCTCACGAAGTATGTCTGCACCTAATTACCGCGACGCTGTTTTCATACTAAATGTATGGAGACGCGGTAATTAGACGCAGTCATACTTCGTGAGAATGGCCGACTTCGCAAATGGACCGCGACCCTCATGCGTTGCGTGCGTGGCAGTCCCAACAGCCTTCTTCAGCTGATCTGGGAGAACCCTGCTTGCTCGTGCTGTAAGCACTGGAACTCACTACATATCGTACCCTTGGTCAAATAAAGACGCATGTGACTTTACGTCCAAAGTTTTTTTATTGCTCAAAAGTCATATAAATCATACGAACTACATGATACACACAAATCCTGAAAAGTTGTCATTTTGCAGATGCGTCGTTATTTGGCCAAGGGTACGATATGGGCTCAAGAGTTTACAACTTAATGTAACAGAGTCGAAATTTATTATTGAATTAATATTAATAAAGTGGCATGTTTTAATTTTTATATATTTATATCATTAGGTACATCTTTATTTTCTAAGTTATTACTGTTGGATTGAATTACTTTGAGCGTGTAGACCTCTTTGTATACTAATATAGGATAAGTTTTAAAATTGTAATTAATACTATGTTTTTGTATAAGTTTGCATTGTAATTTATCTTTTGGTGTGCAATAAAGTATGATTGTATTGTATTGTATGGACCTTTGTCGGAAATAAAGTGATTGAATTGAATTGGAAAGAACTAAATCTGGTACAGTGTGTTTAACCCATGTTTCGTGTTTCTGTAGAACCGAGTAACTTAAATCACCTTTAAACATCGGTATCAATTTACGGCACGTATCAGTGTAATGTTCATCACTATCATCAGCTTAGCGTAATACTGTTGCCTTAGACGCCATTAAGGTAACGGCGTCCTGTGTCAACAGCACCCGGCGCCTATTAGGGAAGCTGCCAACTCCATCGCTATTGCTATCACGTTAACTTTACGCCTAATGATTACTTAATAGTTTTTACAGATATAAAAGCCGATAGGGCTCATAGGTCAAGTCAGGTTCTTAAAAAAGCCGCCATTAAAAACTGGACTGGCTTATGATGCTACGTTTTGTCGCACGATAAATAAATGATAAAGCATCCGTCACTCTCACGCACTATTTGTCAGAACGTGTCGGATGCTTTATCGCGTGACAAAGCGTAGCATCATACGCCTACTGGGTTATTATTGGATATACGACGACAGATATGCGCCTATTTTGCCTGATAGGTCGAAGGCGCTCTTGCCTGAATGTGGATTATCCTTAAGATGTAATTATTTTGCGCTACGAAAGCAGGCATAGGTAATTAGCTTATCACCACAGTAACTAACCACAGTACCTAAATTTCGCAGGACGATAGCCGCCTTTTGCAACAAAAATAAAAAGTAGTACATATAACATCATACAATTGTTAAATTAAATGTCTGTATCTGCACACAGAAGATATTAACTGTACAAGTACAGTCAAGGGCGGATATGGATATCAGCGGGTGTTTCCAGAATGTGTATACATAAACCTTACCGCCATAACAATTACAGCTGTATACATACTTTTGGTGACCCTGCGGTGTTTGCATATTGGTGCAAATATTGTACACAACCATGTGCTCAAATTGACTGTTACTTTTTAAGCTGTTCCTAATTGTAACAAAATTTACTCCACTCTGGCGTATATACCTAAGCTAACTGCGCATGTTGTGTTTGCCTATAATTTGTTGTACACTTATCTTAATACGCTATGATCTAAGCTATGAATGTTATGGTGTAATAACTGTTGGCGAACCTTAAATAAATAAAAAAAAAAAAAGCAGTAAATTATGTTCCTACAAAAGGTACATCGCGCTTTTACGTGTGCGCGCCGTAAACAAACGCAAACAAATGCAAAGTTTTAAGAATGCTACAGCACAGATCGCACTAACTACGCCTCTACCTTGAACACGTATCGTACGCTCGTAAACGGCCGAAGTTTGTCTTGTCTGTATTTATACTTTGATATCACAGTGGTATAGTCGGACTACGCTAAGTTTGCAGGGGTCGAAAAAAGGTTTTATTAAAAAATATTTATATGGCAACATGCGGAAACTACAGCAAGAGGATTATTTCATCTTGGTCCTTGGCAATAATTCTTCCGTTTATTACAAAAGGTGTCTACATACCTACTAAAATAAATAACTGGGTAAATCTTGCGCACATCGATCTAGTTTCAACCAAACTAAGCGATTTGTTCCAGGGTCTTAGATAATTTCAATGTGTTTAAATATTATATTTAAACATGTACATGTATACAAGCATTGCTTAGTTTGGTTGGAATTAGATCAATTTGTACAATACTGTCCTGAATATGTATTACAGTTGGTATGTACACATTATATACTTATTAAACCGAAAGATATTTGCCAAGTATCAAGACTAATTAATCATCTTGCTTGTGATGTTGCCATGTGTGTTTTTTGCAATAAACTTTTTTCGACCTCTGCAGACTTAGCGTAGTCTGACTCTAATACTGTACCTCTAGCGCAACTGTGACACGCGACTCTATGTCGCGCGACAAATGCTACCTTTATTCATAAAAAAAAACATTTTTATACGTCAATTACATTTAAAAAATAATGAATTATATAACATGATTAAAATCTTAAATTATTAATAATTCATTTTATTAAAATTTTAACTGGGTTGCTCAGTTTCAAAGAACTGTCGCGCGAGAAACGAAGTCACGGCCAGTTATGTTAGAGAGGCTGATAGCAATAACGAAACAGTTGCCATTTTCCTAATTCGCGTGAGTTTTGTTGACACAGGACGCGTTACCTTAACGACATCGGGCGTTATGGCGCTAAGTTGCCACTCCTTATAACGTCATTGTCGATGGTTATAACTGTAGATTGATATCTACCTGAACTTTACCTACGCCCGAATAGTAATACAACTGCCCACAATTTTGTCCGCGAATTGTCTAGATGGCGCTGATTACTCACTCATGACCAGTGCCGTAAATAGGGCGGTGCCACCGGTGCCCAGGCACAGGGCGTAGACTCTGGGGGGCGCGAGAATGGCCAGACAGGTACCTATAATATCTAGAAAAGGCTATTTGGGTGTATTTTCTCCGGCGTAATTTCTCTGGCCACCAATATTTAATAGATTCCTCCTCACTAGACTGGCATTCGTTGGTTACTTGTTAGAACTTGACTGATTGTACATTGTAACCAAAAGTGCCAATTCTAATAAGGCAGAATCTTCTCAGTATTCGCCAATATGTCATGACAGCGAAATTACGTTTTTGAAAATACACCCACTTACGGCACTGCTCATGACGTTCCCAAAACAAGATGTGTAAGTGAAACAGATATGAGCGCCGACGGTCCACGGCGGCGGCGTGGACTGGAAAATTTCGCGGCGGAGGCGGCGTCGCGACGGCGTGGCCTTGGATCTTAATACTTTTATTAAAACCTGATTTGTAAGAAAAAATTAAGAAAACCATATTTTGATACCAAAGTAAGCTGTATTTTATTGTAATAAACGAACGGAGGACATAAACAACCGTAATTGTTAATTTTTAAACACACTTTAAATTGTGTGTTTTTGTGTCGTGGAAGATTTCTTATCGTTCTTATGTTAATAGGTATCTTTTGCTTGCGTTTTAAACATCAATTGGGGACGATATAAACGAACATGCGCTCATTCGACTAAATACTCGACGCGGCTGAGTGAACAAACGCGGACTGGCTACGGGTGCGAGCGAGAAAGCAAGCCGCAATTTGTTGCGGCGGCGCGCCACGTGCTTAGCTCAACCGGCGCGCCGCATGAACTCACGGCGCGGCCACGGTATACGGTAGTTTTTCTTCCTACAAACGTACATCGGGAGCGCATGTGTGTGCGCCGTGTACAGACGGACGCACCACAGCAAGGGTTTGAGCATGCCACAGTATGGCGTTCACTCACACAGACGCGCGTCGTGCGTCTGTGTAAATACGTGTCGCGCGCTCCTAAACGACCGAAGTAGTACTACTTCTACTTGGTTGTCTTTATACTTTGGCGCGCCGCCGGCACGGCGCTCATATAAAGTGAAGGTGCGACCAAACCGCTGATCAAAACACGTTGACGCACCGTAAACGCAGTGACGTGCCTCATCCGTTTATACTTTTTACCCGACTGCGACGAAGCCCTAAAAGAGGGTTATGTGTTTGACCTGTATGTATGTATGTCCGTTCCTATGTCCTCTCGTAACTACTCAACGGCACAACCGATTTTGATAAATGATTCATCATTAGTTTCGTCTTGATGGCGCGAGTGTCACTGCGTATGAAGTTCGTTAAAATAAACAAAATTTTCATGCACTTTTAAGGTGCACCGCGGTCGGGTTTTTTTAGGTAATAACTATTTTTGCTAAAAAAAACCCGACCGCGGTGCACTTTAAAAGTGCCTAAAATCCGCCATTTTGTTTATTTTAACGAACCTCATTCATACCACTTCATTCATGACACTCGCGCCATCCAAGACGAATCTAATGATGTATCATTTATCAAAATCTGTTGTGCCGTTGAGTAGTTACGAGCTGACATAGAAACGGACATACATACATATATACATACATACATACAGGTCAAACACACAACCCTCCTTTGGGCTTCGCCGCAGTCGGGTAAAAATGTGGTTATTAACGCATGCCGCTGCTCAAGATACGTTGAAATAAGCCCCTTTGTTTCTGTTTGAAGTTTGCTTGATATTTCATTATTTTATGCGGTAATATATATTATTATAGTAACCGGTCAACTGATGCATGCACACGTATAGTCTACGGGCTTAAAATAGGTTTTTTATCCAGGAAACCTTCAAAATTCGGTTTGCTACTCGGCCAAATACCGTCGACGGCTCAATTTAGTGACAGTCAAAAGTTTTAAGAACTTTCATCCATTTAGTACCTTTTATTAAGTTCGTATGTATGTGTAACGTAGAAGGGTTTGTCCTAATAAAATATTTCCCTCACGGGAAAACGTGGAACTGCCGCAGGAGTGAAGGGATACCGAAATAATGCCGTGTATGATCGTCTCTGCGTCGTAAAACTACGTATACCTAAGTATAGTCACATTCTTAGTGGTTAAGCTCGTTATACACGGTGGGAATGAGTAACCCGACAAACTTTAACTATAGATTCTAACGACTATTGGGAGTAAAAAAAGTTATATGATATACAGGGTGAAAAACATCTTGGGGCCCTGGAGGGGAACTACCTTAAATCCTTTAGTTAGCTAATTCTACTGAAAGAAAACATCATTTTATTTTTAAAAAGGAATAAAATTGCATTAAATGATTTCCTTAAATTCGCTTGTCTCATCCAGGAAAAATAAGCACTCAATCGATAGGACTATTGTTCAGGATAAAATCTCTCTAATAAACATTTGGTCTTACAAGTAAAAAATATCGTGAAATCTATCATTAATTTTATTTTACCGCCAATTCCATTACAAAGGCCAAGAGAATTTAAAAAAAAACTTTGAATGCAGTTTTGTTTCTTTATAGAAATAAAGGAATGTTTCCTTTCAGTAAAATGAGTTAACTAAAGGATTTAAGGTAGTTCCCCTCCAGGGCCCATAGATTTTTTCCATCCTGTATGTATAGTCAAAAAACGCTTACATTCAAAGATATTCATCATTATTAAAATTAAAACTCCCAAGTGTGTAACAAGCCCAAAAAGCCATAAATGTGACTAAGATACTTTTAGGTACTATTTTTTTATTCCGCTAGCTAAACAGCAATAAACCTTTCGTAGCCCTTGATGGCAAGGAAAGACGAGGCCAAGAAATTGACCTTTTGTTTCCATTTTAACTTTTTTCCTTTTTGATATTTGACGACCGCTTTAGCTTAGTTGGTAGTGACCCTGCCTACGAAGCACGAGGTCCTGGGTTCGAATCCCGGTAAGGGCATTTATTTGTGCGATGAGCACGAATATTTGTTCCTGAGTCATGGATGTTTTCTATGTATTTAAGTATTTGTATCTATTAAATATATCGTCGTCTAGTATCCATAACGGTGTCCTGCCGTTTGACCAAAAGTCATTTGGCAAAATTACACTTGACAAACAACGTTTTGCAAAAAAATTTTTCGCCAATTGATCATTTTACTACTAGTCATTTTACAAATGACTCACTTTTCCAAATGATCAACAGTTAAATTTACATTTTATAAATAATCATTTGACAAAATGAACATTTAGCAACTGAGTTATCAGACAAAATTACTCTTAGTCTAAAAACGTTTGGTACAATGTATTATTTGACAAGTGTTTCGTTTATTAATAAATCTAATAATAGATATGGTATGGGTCAAATTAATATACAGTATTTGGAAAAAGAGTAGGTTGTTAGGTTAGGTTAGGGTTTGAACTGCGTCCCCCAACAAAAACGAACTACTGACAGAAAAATTTGGTAGTTAGGTTAGGTTAGGGTTTAAACTGCGTCCCCCAACAAAAACGAACTGCTGCCAGAAAGACTAGGTTGTTAGGTTAGGTTAGGGTTTGAACTGCGTCCCCCAACAAAAACGAACTGATGCATTTAGACTAATCATGGAAAAAACCTAGGTTGTCGGTTAGGTTAGGTTTGTATTATGACCACCAATAGCCATAATGCATGATTGCTTGCCTTCTATATAATCTTGTAACTTATGGCGATAAGAGGGTAGCAGAATAAATTACCCAACAGACTAAATCATAATGTTTGAAAAAAGAAGTACTTTTTATGAAATAACATTTTGTTAAATGACATTTGGACAAATGCTTAATTTGCGAAACATATATTAGGTGAAATGAAAAAAGGTCAATTGAAATTTTATTGTTTAACACATTTGCCAAGTGTAGTGTTTGCTAATTAATCATTTGCATAGTGAGTTTTTGTAAGATGATACTTTTGTCAAATGTCTCGTTTGCCAAATGATTATTTGGTGAAACGTTGTTTGTCAAATGACCATTTGTCAATAATTTTTTGGTCAAACATTAGTGAACCATCCATAACACAAGCCTTATTGAGCTTACTATGGGGCTAGTTCGATTTGTGTAAGATTGTCCCCTAATATTTATTTATTTATTTATTTATTTATTTATATATTTTCCTCCAGTAGGTACGGACACGTTTACAAGGAAGGGCTGAATTTACTTATTTATTTTGTTCCAAAAAACTAGTAATGTAAAATGACTGAATTCGACCTATGTTGACAAAACATTTTTTACTTATAATGTCATCAGGAATACGTGGCTAAAGTTTGTCGGGTTATTCATTTCCCTCTGTATAATACGTATAGTCACTAAACACAAAGGTAACAAAATAGTAACGCATATTTTAAGAAAAAAAAAAAACGGTAAAGGAAAACGTTACAAATCGGCGTTTAAATCAGATTTAACATGATCAATCAATCAATCATACGCATTTCCAATCTTAATCAAACTTGGTCAATCAATCAATCAAACGTAATATAGTCAAGTATCCGAGGTATATATATTTAATGAAGTCTAAATGTCGTTCCAGTATGGCAGAGGGAAAGAAAGTTCGGAATAGGTGTTAGTCGGACAAGTTACCGCCAACACGAACGGAGGCCTCCGGAGGCTGCCTCTGTCGGTGGCCGTTCGTGTTGGCGGTAACTTATGTAAGTAGTTACGGCTGCACGTAACAAACAGCACACAGGTGAGTGTCACCAACGAAGTTAAAATAATAAAAAAATAAAATAAATATTAGGGGACAATCTTACACAAATCGAACTAGCCCCATAGTAAGCTCAATAAGGCTTGTGTTATGGATACTAGACGACGATATATTTAATAGATACAAATACTTGAATACATAGAAAACATCCATGACTCAGGAACAAATATTCGTGCTCATCACACAAATAAATGCCCTTACCGGGATTCGAACCCAGGACCTCCTGCTTCGTAGGCAGGGTCACTACCAACTAAGCTAAAGCGGTCGTCAAAAAGTTGCCAAGCTATAGTCATCTTCACGGTGTCGTGCTTCTTGTATAGGTATTAATAGACACTAGAGTCAAATTATAAAGACAGACAAGTAGTCAAACTTCGGTCGTTTAAGAGAGCGATACGTATTCAAGGTCGAGGCGTAGACAGTGCGATCCGTACTGGAGCGTTGTTACGCATTCTTAAAACTTTGCTTGTAGTGCGTTCGTTCACAGCGAAGGTTTCAGGTTTTTGTAGGAAGTAAAAATATTTCTCATCATCTATTTGTATTTTCTATGTCATGTATGTTTGTAGATAGATAAAGTTTTTATCTATCTATCTACTGCTGTTACAGTAGTGCTAGAGTAGTAACAGAGTTTAAGTAACGCATATTTTGTAAAAACAAATTATATTGAAAGAGGTTAAGTCAATCTTAGTAAAATATAAGTTTTCCGGAAAATTCCATTGACCACGGACTACATTTTTCCGTAATTTATTAAGAGAGTAGAAATTATCACATACAATTAGGGTTGCCAGATGGTCGGGAATTGGCGGGATTCTCCCGATTTTTTGTATGTCCTCCCGACTCCCGACAAAGAAGAAAATCTCTCGACAAACGACTTCATTTTAAAAGTTAGTCCGATCCACTCAAGGTGGTCCGGCCAGCGTAAACTTCGGCTGTTTCAGACATAAATAAGCTAAATGAAACCGTTTAAAAAAAGCTCGCGCGTCGAGGGCGCGGGGCATCTCCCAACCAAAATCCCGACATATTGTTTCCTGCTCCCGATAATACGGTAATTCCATCTGGCAACCCTACATACAATTATTCAGCCCGACGCATCCCGAAACTGATTCCCTCTGAATTATCCGACCAATCTGTAATGGATAGTTTGATGAAACTGAAGCCCTTTTGTTTAACAGTATTGTATATTTGTATGATTTAGTTGCCTTGTTACGATGCAATTCAATATGCGTGTGTTATTGCGTATAAGTAATGGTTGCTTTGTAACAACAAGTAAGTTTACTATATTTATTGAATTAGAACAAGACTTGTTTGGAACGCGAACATAGGTACCTACTATAAGGCGATTATCAAACATGGGATTCGCGAAGCCATCATTTAAAAGGAATCTAATTCGTTTTAAAGGATACCATTATTTTTAACATTTCCTAAGTTTATCTAACTACGCCACTGCGCTTTTTTTATTTCATGACAAGACGGTAAATGGCTATTCCATGCGGGCGATAACCTATAGTAATCAAACGTTAGGTAGCTATAGGTTATTGGCCTTTGCTTTCTCCATTATACAGTTCCTAAAGGAATAGTGGTCATTACACTATCTCTAGAGCAGTGGTTCCGAACCGGGGAAACATACCCCTTTAGGGGTAAAATTAAGTTTTCTCAGGGGTAATACTCATATTAAGTCGATTTAGTCTAGAAAAACAAGAAGTAGTCTAGTCTGTATTACCTATTTTTTGGAGGAGTATGATACAAATCTTGTCCGATCCTTAAACACTGGACCGAGCAAATAAGGAGCGTTGCGCAAATTATTATATAAATATTGTAATAAGTACCTACTAATTTAATACTAACACTAGACTAAGTTTACTAACACACTATTGATACCTTGTTTGTCCGAAATAAATAATTTGAATTTGAATTTGAAAAATCTAGAGGGACCTGTGGGTGATGTGGCAATAAAGGTTAGGAACCACTGCCCTAGAGGTATAGCGGAACGCAGAAAGCAAATCAATCTGTCTCGTAAGTAAAAGTTGGGACAGATTTGGTTCGAGCTACTGCTGACACTTTGCGAAATTATTTCACAGTTTCTGAACGCACTTGGAACACACCCGTGTCAAAGGAGCAAAAATGGCTGATTGTTTTGGAATTATTTATCATAGTTACGAAAGGCTCGACAATACAATGTGGATTCGAAACTCCTATTATATGACGACACGTTTAGCCTAGTGATGGGAGTGCCACCTACGAAGCAAGAGGTCCCGGGTTCAAGTCCTGGTAAGGGCAAATATTTGTGTATTGAGCACGAGTTTTCTATTTATTTAAGTATGTATTTATCTATAAGTATATACAGGCTTAAATCTTCTTCAATGTTAAAATTTTGACAGTGGTTTCTTTAGCGAAAAATAGTCTTGTATCCATAGTACAAACGTTGCTTAGTTTGGGACTAGCTTGATTTGTGCAAAATTGTCCCCCGATATTTATTATTATTTATAAATAATAAATAAATATTAGGGGACCATCTTACACAAATCGAACTAGCCCCATACTAAGCTCAATAAGGCTTGTGTTATGGATACTAGACGACGATATATTTAATACATACAAATACTTAAATACATAGAAAACATCCATGACTCGGGAACAAATATTCGTGCTCATCACACAAACCTTACCGGTAATTAAACCTTACCGGGATTCGAACCCAGGATCCTGCTTCGCAGGCAGGGTCACTACCAACTAAGCTAAAGCGGTCGTCGAAGATTTATATTTATGTTGCATACTTTGTGTAAGGAGTCAAACATAAACTAATAAATATAATATAAATCCGATCTTAATATTATTAGTACGTCTACATAAATTTGTACATCTATTATATTAAAACATAAAATGGATTGTAAACTTGGCTCCTTCCGGTGGCGCCTCTGTCGCGCCCAGCTGCATTCGCGCCAATACGAAGTTGAGGAGGCGCGAATGTAGCGGGCGGACGGCATTCTATTCTTACAGGAGACAAGAAAGGTTCTCCCCAAGAAGGAACTTGTTGAAAGTTCATGTATTTAAAGTAAAAGAGTTAAATAAGTATTTCTTGTAACACGATATAATAATAGGTGAAATAAATTCTGCTCTGATCCATTGGTTTCCTTCGCTAAACCCGTGTAACCCAATAGATCAGCGATCAGCAGTGGGATCAAACAAAAATCAACAGGATTTTTGCCACGCCTCACAAACGTAAGTAACACGTGGTATTTTTTTTTCTTGTGATAAACTGTATTTATCGTTACGGAGATATTCCGGAGATTTATACGGTTAGTCTTGCATGTTCATCTTGCTAGGGTACTCCCTGGAGATGGACATGTACGAAAATAACATTAAGGTATACTTATAATATAATGCATGTAATACTTGAAGGGTTAAACTGTATTTATCGTTACGGAGATATTCCGGAGATTTATACGGTTAGTCATGTATGTTTATCTTGCTAGGGTACTCCCTAGAGATGGACATGCATGAAAATAACAATTATGGTTATGATGCATCTAATACTTGAAGGGTTAAACTGTATTTATCGTTACGGAGATATTCCGGAGATTTATACGGTTAGTCATGTATGTTTATCTTGCTAGGGTACTCCCTAGAGATGGACATGCATGAAAATAACAATTATGGTTATGATGCATCTAATACTTGAAGGGTTAAACTGTATTTATCGTTACGGAGATATTCCGGAGATTTATACGGTTAGTCTTGTATGTTTATCTTGCTAGGGTACTCCCTAGAGATGGACATGCACGAAAATAACAATTATCTCTATGTATATCTAGGGAACAGAGAATGTTAGACTTGACTGTATGTAGAGTCGATGTATGTTTGGTACATACGTGTGTGGTTGACACGTGTGAGGTACACATGTGTGTGGTACATAATGTGTGTGAAGTAAATGTGTCTAGTACATATGTGTCTGGTACATATGTGGGCGTGTGTTACAAATGTAAGTTTCATGTGTGGGGTGCCTGTGTCTAAAGAAAGTGTGCGCCACGTACGTGAGGGTACCACTGTGATGACGCGCCCGTACAAGGGCGGCCATGCATACGAAACCTCCGAAATAAGCTATTTTTTTTCGATTTGATTGTACATAATATTATTTTAAAACACATTGAAATGCTATTTAGTGACATTTATTCACATATATAAATAGTATACTAAACTTGACTATATTTGTACAGAAACATTAGGATGTTTCATATTTGCACGAGTTAAAAAAAAGGGGTCTATTTTGTCAGACTTTGCTTACCTCCTTCTTTGCTTGCTCCCATTCAAAAGCAGTGTACCTAAAATTTCAAGGATGATAGAAACATATTTAAAGGTTGCACAAACTGATTAGAAAATAATAAACGTACTAAAACGAAAATTTTATATTTTAGAAATAGTTGAATTTGAATGTACAATACGTTAACTAGACATAATCACATATCATATCAGAATATACCAACATTAGTTATTTGTGTTTTCTAATTATATTAATAGAAACAACTAAATGCTATAAAACCTGGAACTACATCAGTGGTTCGCTTTATAACGCGTGCCCTGTGATGCTGAACGACTCTTAGTAAAAATTGTGTCCGTTATTTTACTGTGATGGAATCGAAACATTATTTTTATCAAGCAATGCCACATTTCACAGCATCATTAATTTTCTTAGGAGCATCGAAAGATCGTTCTTTGAGTTAAAAGTTCAAAAGTGTGCAACCTCTAAATATACACCAATTTTGTTGAATTTTGAAATATGAAGCTTTATGAGTGTTACTCAAAAACCAAGCAAAATGAAATTAAAATCAAAAGTTTGGAAAAAAATTAAACATCCTAAGGAACATGTCTCTCAATAGTGTTGTTTTTATCATGGGATGTAACAGGTTTTATACTACGATATTTTCGCTGAAAATTGAGCATACAAACATTATTTCGTCGATGACAGTTGAACAAATATACTAAACTAAGTAATACGTAATTAAAGTATATATTTGAAAGTGCTGAACCCCTATAATTGTTTAAGGCCGATTACATGAAAGCAGTACTATCAGCTACTAGTTAAAATACTACTTCAGCTACAATTTATTTCTACTCACAATTAACTAAACATAACAAATTTAAAACAGATTTAGACATTAGAAGAGGTGTCTTTTCCAAACTAAATATAAGAGGACTTGAATGAGAAAAAAAAAGTCTGGTTAGTTAAATATATATATATTTAATGGCAGTTATGTTTTTCGTGTATGATTTCGTTTAAATTCTTTGATGTATTCGTTGTCGGCTTCAGCTGCTTCTTCAGACGCCCCTATTGATAACAGCTCGCAATAGATAACATCTGCACCATGGATTCAAATTTTGTGGACGGCTGCAGGCATGTTGTGCTATGGACATGCGTCTGGTCGATAATTTTATGGAGTGAGGTCTCTAAATCTTATACAGGGTGATTGGAAATTCGACCTATTCCTTGAAAGGGGTTATTCTAGAGCTTATTTGCAATGATTTAAGTCCAATCAACCGGGGGTCAAAACTCAATGGTTATCAAGTTATTTGACTTTTAACTTATTTTTTTTAAAACCCGCCTTTCGATCTAAAACTGCTAATTGTGAAAAAACTACTAAAATTAGGAATGAAAAAGAGCCATCATCTAATAGCTAATAAATGGTTGATTACGAAAAATCCAAAAAACATGCCAAAACCTTTGAAAATGTTACCAATAAAAGAATTTAAAGTCAAAAGTTTTTGGATTTTGTTCAAAATTCTGTAATTCTTTGAGGCATTACTTAAAAAAAAATCATGACACTTCGCGTAAAAATTACTGAAATTAGTTCCTCAGTTCATAAGCTTTCTAAAAAGGTAGGATTGTTGAAATTTTTGCATAACTTTTTAAAATAACATTAATAATAAGAGAAGTGGTAGGGAATTTCACCTAGCGTACCGGACCCTTAATCAGTTTGTTTGTGTCACTTTAGTCTTTCCGTGGGCTTTGTTTGTCTTCGGTTTCTTATTTTATCTCATCTTCTTAGGATTGGAATCACTAAAAGTTGCCTTCGGTGATATTTCAATAAGTAATTTATCAATCAGTTCCCGGTTGCGTTAAGTATGCACCTAATTTGTAAGTTACACCAAGGAAACCAGGTGCAAACTTAAGGCAACCGGGAACTTACAGATAAATTACTTATCGAAATATCACGGAAGGTTACTTTTCGTGACTTCTGTCCTAAGAAGATGAGATAAAATAAGAAACCGAAGACAAACAAAGCCCACGGAGAAACTAAAGTGACACAAACAAACTGATTAAGGGTCCGGTACGCTAGGTGAAATTCCCTACCACTTCTCTTATTATTAATGTTATTTTAAAAAGTTATGCAAAAAATTTCAACAATTCTACCTATTTAGAAAGCTTATGAACTGAGGAACTAATCTCAGTAATTTTTACGCGAAGTGTCATGATTTTTTTTTAAGTAATGCCTCAAAGAATTACAGAATTTTGAACAAAATCCAAAAACTTTTGACTTTAAATTCTTTTATTGGTAACATTTTCAAAGGTTTTGGCATGTTTTTTGGATTTTTCGTAATCAACCATTTATTAGCTATTAGATGATGGCTCTTTTTCATTCCTAATTTTAGTAGTTTTTTCACAATTAGCAGTTTTAGATCGAAAGGCGGGTTTTAAAAAAAATAAGTTAAAAGTCAAATAACTTGATAACCATTGAGTTTTGACCCCCGGTTGATTGGACTTAAATCATTGCAAATAAGCTCTAGAATAACCCCTTTCAAGGAATAGGTCGAATTTCCAATCACCCTGTATTTATTATAAACCGAGTTCAGGCACTGGAAAACGGTCTAAAGACTGTCCAGGATATTCTTTTCGTGGCAGTGATTTCGGCTGAAATTTCTGAGGTAGAAAAACCGCGCCTTAGCCAAATTATCCCCATCTCTCGATGTATTGCTTCCAGCACTTTTAGGTTTACCAATAATATGGCCTAATCTTTCCTTAAAAAAGGAGTTAGATAGGGTTTATTTTTGGGTGCGAGGTTTTTAGAACTGACCTACCTACCTTGTTCGTCATTTTTAAGCTGTAATTTGCCAGCGAGATGAATATCAAAGAAACGAATTAGCGCGTGGAGTGAGGGTAAACCAAATTAATATTTGCTTTATCTTATTACTTTACATACAAAATAAATATGAATTAGTTATAATATAACTCGATATCGTCTTCGTAAGGTAGAGGGCGAAGGAACCATCATGTCTCGCTCTTCTGCTGAAAACGCATTGCTCGACACTTTGTTTTACATCAATATTATTTTTACTAAGCCAATCTGGTATATTTTTGATAAATTAGAATTTGTAAGATTTTGCCTTTTCCCGGTAAAATGAAATTCGTTTACGTAATCCTAATGCTTAATAGGTATATCTAATTCAATATTTTCGATCCTATTCGAAGGAAGTGAAGTTTCAATTAAAATGTTCAGAGGATGATGGGGTTGTCTATTTAGTTTTCCTCCTTAAAGTGGCAAATACTGAAGGTGTCGCGCCACAGAATGGAACACTAGAAAAAAAAAGGTTGTTAAAAATAAACAAAGGAAAAATGTTACGAATAATTTTATTGTGACTATATGGACGTGCGCAGTTTGACTTTTTAACCTAGGAGACGCAGTTGGACGCGGATAAGGGTCTCGGGACTAATTGAAAATATCGTACTCTTTATAATGATGTATGTCTCAGGGTCGGCATAGGTCGACAAAAAGTTATAGCTCTATGAGAGGCCCTACTTTAGAAAAAGTCAAGCGAAGTAATAAACCTCCGGTAAAATAAAAAAGTCATATAAAAACACAAATGGAAATACTGTCACGTAAGCTTTGTAATAATTAAAGTACATACCTTGTGCTTGCACTTTCGTATTATTATCTCGTGGAGGTGCGCGATTGGTAATAATAGCACGCAATAAGAGAGTGATTAAGTTGCGACGACACAAACTTACTGTTATTTCGGGTGGAGATACAGTTGCCTTCGTTGCGTAAAACGTGTATGATAACTTTAATAAACTGTATGGTTGTTTATTGGTAGGTATATCATTTTTTACTAAGCATTTGGGCCGGGAGTCGCTCATAAGTTTTTTTGGATTTATGGCCTACGGGGAAATCATTATGGATACATGTGGTAGACATGTGTAGAATCTGTATATAGGACCGATAGACAAAGTAAAAGGCTGTCAGAACAAAAAAAAAAAAAGCTTTAAAAAGGGCACATTGCTAAAATAAATTGTCTAAGTTTCAGAAATTGACGAAGACTCAGGAATGTCCCAATCAGGGGACCGGGGTCACGGCAACTCGAATCCCAACTGCAATCCATGAGAGCCCGGTTTAAAGGATCTTGATTCAGACACTCGTGAACCCAGGAGTGCCCAGGCGAAAGGGCCGGGGTTCTCATAATCATACCGTGAACCCAGGAGTGCCCTGGCAAGAGGGCCGGGGTTCTCGTAATGATTCCGTAAACCCAGGAGTGCCCTGGCAAGAGGGCCGGGGTTCTCATAATGATGCCGTAAACCCAGGAGTGCCCTGGCAAGAGGGCCGGGGTTCTCATAATGATGCCGTAAACCCAGGAGTGCCCTGGCAAGAGGGCCGGGGTTCTCACAATCATACCGTGAACCCAGGAGTGTCCAGGCGAGAGGGCCGGGGTTCCCATCATCATAATCAAACCTTGGACCCAGGAGTGCCCAGGCGAGAACCAGAGTTCCGGATACAGATCATTTATTGGTAAAAGCAAATGCATTTTACGAGTCATAATTGTAACATTATGGGTATTTAAATATTAAATTAATAACATGGCATTTGGTGTCATAATTTATAATTTACGAATTAATAATATTAGAATATTCTTAAAAATATATTTTTAGTTATTTTCTCATCGTCGTAATCATACCTTGAACCCAAGAGTACCTAGGCGAGGTCAGGGCCAAAGGGTAATTGATTTATCACAGAGGAGTCCCAACGCTGAGATAGAAATTAAAAATAGGTAGCAAAGCTAGCAATTAATAATAGAAATGATAAGTATCTTGCGTGAAAATCAATATCATGTCATGTCGATTTTGATAGTTAACGTAACTTGATAAAACGAAATGTTGCTAATGAACTGAAGCTTATATAACCGGTGACGAGCAGTGGCTAAGTTTGTTGTCTGAGATAAAACTCCCGAAACCAGGTCCTGGCATACATTTACTGTGCAATTAACGGCTATTCACAAAAGTTCGATAATTCATTACCAGTGACATTTTCAACCCTTCCTTATTGGTACAATTAAGTAAACTACTAATTAAGACAATACAAACATTGAAGAAAAGGAACTACTAGACGTATTAATTATCATTCAGTTTATCTGGAATAGTATTTGGTACTAGTATTTCAAAATTAACATATAATCATATCATAAAATTACTTTAATTAATAAATACGCAAATGAACAGGGTTGCCATTTGCAAAATAAATTTTAACAATACTTTGAAGCTGCGAAGGGTTGCCATTCCTAAGCTAAAACTAGATTCACCATGAAGTCTGATCATATAAATAATATATAATTAAATATCGCGTAACACTTTTTCATTGCTCTCAAATCTTTCGTCACAGACCCGTTCGTCTAGTTTTCACTGCCACCCTCAATTTCTTGGTTTAAAAAAAAAAAATTGTACATCGAGCACGCTCGTGATTGTTCCGTAGTGTTAATACTTAAATTTAGAGTCAGTTACAATACCTATAGATTGAAACAAAAAGATGAAATATATGGATACTCTCATTATAGATAGTAAAGTTGGAGTTATAAAGCTATTTAAATTATGCGAGAAGTGAATTATCATTTAATACGTGTTCATTAAGCTTAGTTTTGAATTGGTGATTACGATACGGAAACGAGTAAAACGGACATCTAAATTAATTGTATGCAATTATAATATGTACTGTATATAATAACGTCTGCTTGTGATTTATTTTTGAAGTTAATGTTATTCGAATCATAATGATTCAAAGTAAACGTATTTGTTTAAGTAATTAATAGTAGATGAGTGTTGGTTATCTAAGGAAAATATTTCCTTAGTTTGTAATGTTGGTTTAAGGCGTGAGGTCCCGCCTTGAGCAGGATGGCCGAGCTGTAAGGAGTCAAACATAAACTAATAAATATAATATAAATCCGATCTTAATATTATTAGTACGTCTACATAAATTTGTACATCTATTATATTAAAACATAAAATGGATTGTAAACTTGGCTCCTTCCGGTGGCGCCTCTGTCGCGCCCAGCTGCATTCGCGCCAATACGAAGTTGAGGAGGCGCGAATGTAGCGGGCGGACGGCATTCTATTCATATCAGGAGACAAGAAAGGTTCTCCCCAAGAAGGAACTTGTTGAAAGTTCATGTATTTAAAGTAAAAGAGTTAAATAAGTATTTCTTGTAACACGATATAATAATAGGTGAAATAAATTCTGCTCTGATCCATTGGTTTCCTTCGCTAAACCCGTGTAACCCAATATTTGTGATAGGTTTCGATTTTCGATCGGGTACCCGGATAGGTTTTATTATATAGATTACAACTTGGACAGTTACCGATACAAGATGTGACACCGTATAAAATATTTAAAAAGTTTAAAACAAGCCGTTCGAAACAAATTGCTTTCCTGCAATTTCGCACCATTTATCAGTGACAAACTTCACTGTGACAGGAAAACGCTTTTAAAATAAAATAAAATATCGGGTTTCTGTCGCTTGGAACAAAATAAGAAAACCTGTTCGCTTTAAATAAAATAAGTAGAAACTGGGAGTCCGGATAAGCGACACGCGTGTTCGATAGCTCGCTGTTCTGCTAAGTTAAAAGGGAACTCTATAAATGGTATCGTTTTTACCGAATTTCTTAAAAAGGAGGTTAACTAGTCGGCTGTTTTTTTAAATGTCTGTTACATCAAAACGGCGTCATTTATGAACCATTTAAAAAATATATTTTTTAAGAATAACCGTGGTGGAACACATTTTATACCCTCCCCATTTAATACCCCCCCACCCGTACTGATTTGGTTTAACATTCATCTCAAAACTTTTTTGTTGTAGATGAACTGCGTTGCGAGACTTGCATCATTTTACATGTAATGTTTTTGATGGTATACCCTATGCTAGTAATCTTTAAAAAGGTATGGTAAAAAGACGCGACTTTAAACGTTATCTTCTATTTCAATTCTTCACTATTATTTCCAGGTCAGGGAATCGATATCGCAAATAACTGGCGATTTAATTTCCTATCAACTTTTCCTTTTATTATTGATGCTTCGCTTTTAATTTCAGGAAAATACATACTTCGTATGTTGGTGAACACAGAAATACGTCGATATAGAAGGATAGTCCGTCGATTTGTATGGGAATCAAGCGTGTAACGTTTTTCGCTTGGCGTTGGCGCCAAAAATGTAATGTAGTGAAGGAAAACATAAATTTTCCATTTTATTTGGTGGTATTTGATCAATGAATTATACCATTATTATCAGATTTTCAAATCTGATAATAATATTGATGTGACTACGAACAGAAGGAAGCGGAGAAGATCGAAAACTAGACTGATTAGAAGCATTAAGTTTTTAGCGTTAGTCCTAAATTTTTTGTGCTATTACTTTGTAACTTTGAAGATAATAAAAGATAATTTATTCGTGGATAATGTTGTTGACTGTACATTAACCTATACTTTCTTGATGTATTGTAAATTGTAATATATAGTGTATAGTTGTTTGTTATCCCTTGAAAATAAAAAAAATAAAATAAAAATAAAATAATAAAATTCTGTGTAATATCGACGTGACTTATCTTTAGCACGCGAGGTGCATACACTTATTCCTTGTAGGGTTATTCTTCAAAAATATGTCTGCGACTTATTCCTCCGTCCGTGACCGCAGACATATTTCAGAAGAATAACCCTCTACCTCGGTATATTTCTGTGGTGGTAAGTAGGAAAGATTGCGCTAGATAGCAAATACTTAAGATTTAAGGGTTCTCTGATATCAGTCAATATTGCATGTGTTGGAGGTTGAAGCCGCAATATCTGGTTTATTTGATTTCAAGAGCGACAGAAAATGCAGCAAAATTACGTAATTAAAAGTGGGTAGGTTTATTATATCTATTTATTTATGTATGTTTATGCTTGCCCTTGCGGTTATTTATTTTTGGTACCTAATGTTCGAGTTTATTTTTGTATCAATTCCGCTACCGAAAGGTTGTCTGGAAGAGACCGCTTTTTAGCGATAAGCTACCTTTTTAAACTGTTTTTAATGTAATGTACTTCTTCTAATGTGTTTTTCTGGTGTGCAACAATACATTTGTATGGTACTGTAATTTTATATCGAAATCGCCTAAGTTTTCTAAATTTGGTATGTCAAATTTACTCCTTTTACGACAAGACACAAATTCAATCACTAATTACGGATTAGCTTGGATTTAGGCGACTTTGAAATACAGGCTGTGGCCTGTAATATGAGCAAAAAAGTTAAACGTAGGTTTTACTCCTCAAACTAGACAACTTTTATTAAGCGACTTTTAAAAATAACTTGTGGTTTGATTTTTAGCACACTTTAAAGTTTATCCGAACACCAATGTATTGCGAAATTGATTACGTCTGTAGGGTGACAAGATTGACAAGCAATGTCAATTAGACGGATTTTGATGTACATTGAAAATACTAATTACTTTGTATGAAAAAGAGACAGTCTAAAGACTTCATATTTTTAAAAAGTGGTTGAACAAAAGTTTTATTATTTGAGGAGTAGAATATACGGTTTTACTCGTATTACAGGCCACACCCGGTATACATTGTATAGACAACTTTCAGGCTACAAATTAAACTCCCTTCAACAAAATTTCATATTGTTAAAGTTGATTCTTATTCTCTTTTCCTTTATAAGCAGTAGGTATCTAACGCCTTGATTCCATTAGTTCGATACACAAGTTCACATAAGGACAGGATGACCCGAGTCGTCCTTCCCGCTGGTCCGCTGCTCACTCTGAGCAATCAGCGCAAAGTCAAGGTGGCCCTGGCCAAACGACCTGGTTCGACTCCAGGCGTTCAGCCCCCACCTAGCCCTACCATATCGAGGTGGACCGGGACTAAGTGACCTGGTTCGACCCCAGGCACTCCCGGCTCCCACCCAGTCCGACCAACCCAGGGTGGTCTGGCTAGCGACCTGGTTCGACCCCAGGGAACGCCACGGCCAACCACCCGGTCCGACAATCGCTAACCCCAGGATGGGTTGCGAGTTTGTCAGTTTCTAAAAAAAAAACGCCTTGATTTACCTTGAATACAATATTCTTGAAAGTTTCTTCCCTGTAAATTCCAATTAAGTAAAATCAAATCCATCAATCAGAATCCCAGTTAACATTTGTCCCGTGTCTACAGTGTCGGTACAAAGGGTCCCTTAGGACTGACTCGGTCCAGAAATTAACATGTTTGCGCAATCTCTGCTGTTTGTTACTGGAAAAGGCCGACCGGCTTTGAAACAGTAGCAAAGCCAAATACTACGAATCTGATTCCCATTGGTAGCTGAGAAGTCTGAGTCGGCAAGGGACGACCATCGACCAAGTGCAAAGTATACAGAGTGGAATGGAACCTTAGTACATTATTTCCTTCAAATAAACCAAGTTAATATCTGAGCGTTTTCCAAAAAAAAAACCGGGGTAGCTACTTTCTCAAAATATGGACTTGTGAGGTTTTTTTGGCTCAGAATCGTTAGTACTTTCGAACCTTATACGTAAAAAAAAGTGTCTCAATTTTTTTTCCATTACTTCACCATTTTGCATATTGTTTGTATGAACGTGACGTAGTGGAAAGACAAAAATCCCATACAAATTTTGGGACACTTTTTTTTACGTATAAGGTTCGAAATTTCGAATGTACTAACGATTCTGAGCCAGAAAAACCTCAAAAGTCCATATTTTGAGAAAGTAGCTACCCCAGTATTTTTTTTGGAAAACCCTCATCTATCACCGTTTTCAAGTTACAGCTTGTTAAACTTTTATGCAAAAAACTGCGTGTTTCATCCCTATTTAGAGGCCATTCGCGGACACGGGCGGCAGCGTGTGGGTCATTCTCAAAAAATGAAGTCCGTAGTAAGGGCTTTATAAAACAATCTCTTAATCCTGTTCCTTTGTGTAACGAAAGTTAACCATATAAATTGTTACACAAAGGAACAAGATTAAGAGGTTGTTTTATAAAGCCCTAACTACGGATATTATTTTTTGAGAATGACCCGTGTATCGGCAGCGGCGGCGAAGCAGTAGGGTTGTACAAACATTAAAAAAAAAGTAATATTTTGATAGTTTTTTTTTTCTTTATTATTACAAGCATTTAACTATTGCAAATCGATCTACATCAAATATTATTTATTTTTCAGGTATATCTTTATTTTCTTAGATTAGGCTTTTTACAATATATATATAAAAAGTAAAATACAAAATGAAATTACAATTATTTATTTTATTATTATTTATTATAGATATATTTATTCCAATGGTAAATACATAATAATAGGTACATCGTCCCATAAAACGGTTTGGCACTATATTTTCAGAAAAGTCCCTCGGTACACTCCGCCCGGTATAAAAAAATTATGACAATATTTTATTACAGACAGACACCGAGACAGGTAAAACCACAGAAATATATCGAAATAGAAGGACATTGTTCGTCGATTTGTGCGGGAAACAAGCGTGTAACGTTTTTCGCTTGGTGTTTGACGCCAAAAGTGTAATTTAGTGATGGAAAACATAAATTTTCCATTTCATTTGGTGGTATTTGAACAATTAATTATACCATTATTATCGGTTTTTTAAATCTGATAATAATATTGACGGAAACTAAAGTTAACGGCGTACAAAATAGGTCGCCGCCACTTCTTTTTAGCACGCGAGGTACATACACTTTCTTTTTCTACCTTGATATACCGGGTGTGGCCTGTAATACGAGCAAAAAATTAAACCATAGGTTCTACTCCTCAAACTAGACAACTTTTATTCAGCGACTTTTAAAAATAACTTGTGGTTTGATTTTTAGCACACTTTAAAGTTTATCCGAACACGCAATGTATTGCGAAATTGATTACGTCTGTAAGGTGACAAGATTGACAAGCAATGTCAATTAGACGGATTTTGATGTACATTGAAAATACTAATTACTTTGTATGAAAAAGAGACAATCTAAGGAAAGGACTACATAGGTATTTTTAAAAAGTGGTTTAACAAAAGTTTTATTTTTTGAGGAATAGAATCTACGGTTTAATTTTTTGCTCGTATTACAGGCCACACCCAGTATTTCTGTGGGTAAAACGACTAAATAAAGCCTTATAATATAAAAATACGACGTAAATATACCCTCTCTGGATCTTAAATCCTTTTATACCTCTTTGACTACCTTTGTAGCGGCTGAGCAAGACGCTGATGGTTCTATTATTCACGCGTGGCGTGATGCCTGTTTATTTTTACTTTTATCGTTCTTTAGAAGAAAATAAATACTTTAAGACGCAGCTCGATTCTGAAAGGCTAGCACAGCTAGCCGCGACGTCGTTTGGCGCATGACAGGGCATAGACGTGTCACCACAGAAATATATCGAGGTAGAAGACTTTAACAATATCAAATTTTGTTGAAGTGAGTTTAATTTAAATCTAATAATTATGAATTAATTGATACTTAACTATTAATATTAAAGATTTTTTCGCGATTTCTTGGTTGTCCCCATAGTGAAAGTTACTCAGTGTGACCCTCCCCAGTACCCCGTTCACTCCTGCTACATGACCCCAAAAACAACCTGTATATATCAAAGTCACCTAAATCCAAACTAATTCGTAAGTGATTGAATTTGTGTCTTGTCATAAAAGGAATAAACTTCAATTCGACATACTAAATTTAGAAAACTTGGCGATTTCAATATGAAATTACAATACAATACAAATGTATTGTAATATGCACCCCAGAAAAACACATTACAAGAGGTACATTACACAATTAAAACAATTTAAAAAGGTATGTTTACAAAGTATTATATATAGTATGTAACACATTACAAAGTAATGTGTTACATTACTATGTTTTTATCATATAGGCCTCGAAGTAGAAGAGTAGGGTTATTTGCCTATAGCGGTCCAGCTAGAAAATAAGGCTTTTAAAGCACGGTATACAGTAGTTTTTGTTCCGACAAAAGGTGCATCGGGAGCGCGCATGTGTGCGCGCCGTGTACGGACGCACCACAGGCAAGCATTGCCGACTGTGCGCGGCGACCGGCGTACTTTAGTCAAGGCTGAGCCATCGCTGCGAGCGGTCGAACGCACAAAATGTCTGCGCACAAAGCGAAGTATCGAAATCGTATATACTGCAGTGTGTTCGGATGTTTGAGGAATAGTGCGCAAAATCCAGAATGATCATATTTCGACATTCCTAAGAATCCCATAATGTGTATTTTATTAGTACCTATATACATGTTATACTTTAAGTCGTTTATAGAATGTTTGATAGTTTTGTGATCAAACTATACCAATTAAATAGAGTAGATAATTATTTTGTTTTGACAGTGATGAGTAAAATTAACAGATTTTTTAAACGTGTACGTTTAAATTAAATAGTAGTTGATTCTATTGATACATAAAATGCCTTAAGCACGAGAGTGGTTTTATTTATGAAACGAGCCGAAATATCGTTGCGTTACTTACATGTAGGTATACGTTACCAGTACTAATTTATTTAAACTATTATACTTAATAATATTTACATCAGATAGTTTCATATTGAAATAAGTAACGTTTACTAGGTTGACCTCGAACCATTGTTCGTTCGAGGTCAACCTAATAAAAGTTACGTCGTAGTAAGTAGGTATTTTACAGAACCGACGGGCGGCAGCCCTGTGCCTTACCTACGTGCCGCGCGCTCCTAAACTGCGAAGACGAACTACTTGGTTGTCTTTATACTTTGTTTAAAGTCCCTATTTTTGTGACGTCCACAGCAGCAACACTTAACTCGTACTACAAAATCTGTATGACCCGTCTATGCGGACGACATCACGAGCAAGTCAACTATACATAATTGCTACTGACTGTACATTCAGTCACGACACAACACATGTTGTTCGAATTGGGTTACAGCTTTACGTATACCTAATTGAATTGAATAATGCTGAGAAGCGTGGGCAGCGACAATATATCACGGACTGTCTAGTCAGCTAATAATATATGAACAACGGTCGGACTCGCTACGAATTTATTGCAAATAGCTATACAGCACAGAAATATACACCGTGAAATTTTAGTGGTTGTTTTCCGTTAAAGGGCATGTTCAGTATCGTTTTCTGATTAGGAAAAAGTGGAAGAAATTTTTTTTAACGCGAAAAAGAAAATATTTTCTATGGAGCAGGTCGTTCAAAATTAGCCGACCCTCCATACAAAAGACAATTTTTTTAACGTCAAAAATTTTTTTTTTCCTAATTAGAACACGATACTGAACATCCCCAAACGGAAAACAACCACTAAAATTTCACCTTGTATTGAGATAGGAGGAAAGAGTTCATTGACTTGTATGGGAACCTGTAAGATTTGGCGTTTGATGTTTAGGTTTACCATCACTAAATTACACTCTTGACGTGATGGCGCTTTGGTCCTTTAAAGTCGATACGACGAGCGGACAGACACATATTAATTTGTTATTATTAAGAGGAAACAGGAGGGCAGTTTTTCCATACAAACATAGTCCCCTGTTTCCTCCCTGGTTAATGCCAGTAGAGCAATAAGTTTTTGTCCAAAAATCTATGGCTACTATTGATATGTTCCTATGTTTTCCTTTTTACGATAAATTGATTCTCAAAAGAGATATTAACCTTCAAAAACCTAAAAAAAATGCCAGATTTTCCGCTGTGTTCACACATCCAGAAAACAAATTTGACTAGATTATTAAAAAAAAGGAAAACATAGGAACACGGCCAAAGCCTTTCTTTAATGTTTAATGAAAAAATTAGTTAAATAGGTTAAGTTTTAGGGAAGAAATCAGGGGACTACGAAACGTTGTTTTCATGAAATTTTAAAAGGTATTATCGGTCCAAGCTGCAGTTGTCTCTACCGCGCTCTGCGGGAGAGAGGCGGGCAGTGCGGGACAGCGACACATTTTACAAATACCTAATTTTCAATTCTCTCGGCCTTACTGTTTCCTCTTAACTTTAGGTTTCGGCCTAGTTTCGACTAAAATACGGGTTTCGGTTTCAGCTGCCATCCAGCCGAAACTACGGCCGAAACCCAAACTGAATTTGAGGGGTTTCACGCTGCGATCGGACTTTCTGTATTTTAAAAATCCCTGATAAATTATATGAAATAAAAAGTTATAATATGTTATATGAATGATTACTTCAAATATGAGAGCCTAAATGACTAACCTGTTTTTTAAAAAATGAAGACTGGCTGATTATGTTTGACATTTTTTTCTTCCCACGACAACACGAGCTTATATGGAAGTTTCGGTGCCGGCCGAAACTGAGATCAAAGCATAAATTCCGTTTCGGTTTCGGCCGTTAAAACTAGTTTCGGTCGGACACTAGTTCTTTTTTTTATACAACTAGGGTGCCAAACAAGCGTACGGCCTGTCTGATGGTAAGCAGTCACCGCAGCCTATAGACGTTTTTCACGACTCAAATTACAATACAATACAATACAATATTCTTTATTGTGCACCAAAACAAAAGATTACAAAAACTTAAATCTAAAACAGCATAAATGGTAAACAACAGGCGGTCTTATCGCTAATAAGCGATCTCTTCCAGACAACCTTAGGGTAGTAGAGTGGGCGCAAAATAAAATCAGATGTGAGTAGGTAGTGCACAAGGAAATGAAAACAGATTATTATCAAAAACAGGACAAATACAAGTAAATAAATACACACACACACATATATACATATATATACATACATCTACATATAAACAAACAATAAATAAATGCATTCATTGAAATAAACGACACCAACAAATCGACTTAACTTTAAGGGAGGGGAAATTACATTAGGAACGAGATTTACAACAAAATTATGAAATAGCCTGCAGGACCCACAGCAATTTAGTGCTTTATTGGTTTTTAAGTACTTTAATAAAGTCTGAAAACTGAAATTCCCTAATGAATGCGGCTTCACAGAATAAAAGTCCGCAATTTGCATATGCGAGCGAAGGTGCTGAATTTTAAACCGTCCTATTAACGGTCAACCGGGTTTAGTAATTAACTTGCAAAATTATGCCATAGTTAGACCTGCCAGCGATTCAATTAAACTTAGGACGTTTGCACACTGGACTTTTATACGCGGTGTGCATACGTCATAGATGACGCGCCGTATTTTTGCGTAAGTAATCAGTTGCCACTGCTTACTGTTTTACGCTGCAAGCACGGCATAATAGCAGTAATATTTCTTCCTATAAAAGGTGCATTGCGCGCTTATATGTGTGCGCGCCGTGAACGAACGCACTACAAACAAAATTCTAAGAATAAATAAGTCGCGAGAGCTATATGCTCCAGGCGTGGAAGTGATAAAAGGCATAACGCCGCGAGTACCCGCGGAGAAAGCGCAGCACACCTCTCGACACCCTGCAGCCCTCGGCAGCGGTGTTGCCCCTGGGCCATTGCTCATAATGTCGCTATTTAACAGGGGCCCATCAGCGGAGGGCAAGTCACGGTCTGTCAGTGCCGTGAAAGCCATGAGACACTTTTCCTGACAGGCGCCGTCATGTCTCAATCCATAGCCCAGTATCTAGTGCATAATTCCACCACCATAACCCAGTAGAGTTAGATTCCATCAATCAACAATAGTCCTTGCATCTGGCGGGGGCTGTCGCTGCGTGCGTCCCATGACACGGGCAGGGTCAGCATCCGCTGGGTGTACACGTTGCCTTTCATTAAATTGTCGAAAGGACCTCTACGCGTTGGCTTCGGCTCCGCGCACGCCTCCCAAAGGGCCGGGATACCATTATTCCGTGTACGGGAAAGACATACATAATACAATGTAATATATAAATAAATATTAGGGGACAATCTTACACAAATCGAACTAGCCCCATAGTAAGCTCAATAAGGCTTGTGTTATGGATACTAGACAACGATATATTTAATAGATACTAATACTTAAATACATAGAAAACATCCATGACTCAGGAACAAATATTCGTGCTCATGACACAAATAAATGCCCTTACCGGGATTCTAACCCAGGACCTCCTGCTTCGTAGGTAGGGTCACTACCAACTAAGCTAAAGCGGTCATGTTTAGGATATTTTAAAACGTTAGCATATAGAAAACAATAGGTTAGGTTAGGTTTGTTTTATAACAATTCTGAAATACGGTTTTCGATAATTATGACTAACTACAGTATGACTTTTAAAAATTATGGGAGACAATTGGGAGACTCATTTTTTATGTTGCCCTTGTATTTTCCATATTTTTGCACTTACAGTATTTTAACGTTTTGCAGTCGTATGCAGTCAGTAGTAGTATTTCTGTGGAAGCTCGTTTATTTGATTGGTAGTAAAGCAGTAATCGCGAACTAGCGCGCCCGGCGCGAGTCATTGGCGGCGCCGTAAAACTTAAGTGTTATAGTTATTTCGCTGTCATAACAGAAAAATACCTCAGTCCATGCACAGTATAACAGCAGTAATTTTTCTTCCTACAAAAGGTACATCGCGCGCTTGAATGTGCGCGCCAGTGTTGCCAGGGCCATTGAGTCATAAGTAACGTTTTGTTTCTCGAAAAGTAACATTTTTGCTGCGAATGTAACATTCTGGTGAAAAAAAATAAAAAAACATGTCAGCTTTGACAGCTGTCAAGATTAAGGGTAATAAGGTAAGAACAAAGACTTCTACATACCTTTTATACAACAAAGCATATATGTGACATTCCGCGGATAAAGGTACCTTATGGATATTGTCGCTTGCGTCCTTCTATCTTGATGCCCTATAGTAACGGAGTAGGATACGACGCAAGCGACAATATCCGTAAGGTACCTTTACCTGCGGAACGTCACATATGTACAAGTATCGAAACATTAGAATATTCAGAATTTACATCTTCATCGTTTTGAGAGTTTCCATGCAAACAAAATAAAATTGTTTACGAAATCATTTGCTAATTTTACGCTTTTTTTCTAAAAACATGATTCACTGGTCAATTTCTAAATTGAATAAACCAATATACCGATAATAAGTACATAAAAATTGGCAAATTGATACCCACCGAATATGATTGGATACATAGGTACTTTATTCCTGCTCATTTAAATTTTGAATCATCCACACACTGTCTTCACTAATCACAGTAAGTAAACAAAAACTAATATGGCCATTATAGCGGGCGAGCGCGGCCGGAAATTTTGCGAAATTTAAAGTTCGTAAGCTGACATCGCTTACTCAAACATAAGTTGACATAAGAGCGAGAAGAACGGAAAAACACGAACTAAGAATTTCGAACAGATACGATACGACTATATTTAGTACTCGGTATTGAAACCTTTTTGGGGTGCGTTCAGAAATTAAGAATATTTTTTTTTGTTTACAAAACAATATTATTAAGAAAAAAGTTACGAGCTAGAAAAGTAACGAAATTTGCTTAGGAATCAAAAATTACTAACATGTAACGTGAGAAGGTCAAAAGTAACGCAAAATGTTACAAATGTTACCAAACGGCAACACTTGCGCGCCGTGTACGCACTACAAGCAAAACATAAGAATGCTCCAGTATGGATCGCGCGTCTGTGTGAATATGTGTCGCGCGCTCCTAAACGGCCGAAGTTGGACTACTTGTTCGTCTTTATACTTTGATTCATGTGGTGGGGCTTCAATCTAATCCAAAGTAAGTTTGGGTTACTTTTTTATGTGACTTCACAAAAAGGAGGAGGTTCTCTACTCAGTTGTATTTTTTTATGTAGGCCACCTCACAACTCCATCGTTTATGAAGCAATTTTAAATAATCTTTTCTTAAAGAGTATGCTTTCAAATCGGTTCCATTTTATTTATTCCATAAAGAATTGAGTGAAGCCCTCAAATATTATAGGCACATATATCGCAAATTATTTGTTTTTTTCTAACTCGTGCATTCGTTTTCCACCCTGCTCTGATAATGTAATCCACAAGGAATTGAGGAAAATCGAAGTGGAAAATGTTATAAACGAAGCGCGAAATGCCCTTAAGGCAAAATATCCCAAATGCGAAATGTCCTAAACGCCAAATGTTCTAAACGAAGCGCGAAATGCCCGAAACGCAAATTGTCCTAAACGCCAAATGTTCGAAACGAAGCTCTAAATGCCCTAAACGCAAAATGTCTTAAACGCAAAAAATATACAAGTAAATTGGAGAATCTTTCACTTCTAACCTATAAAAGGGCAATTCTAATAGAGCGTTTCAACCGCTCTCACTTTCCTGGTAGAATTTAAAATTTTTGACTATTTTCCTGTAGGCTCGGATTACCATTTTCTGTTATTTTCTACAGGTATTCTACAAAATAGCCTAAAATAGTAATCCGAGTCTACGGGAAAATGCTTCATAATTCTACCAGGAAAGTGAGAGCGGTTGAAACGCTATTAGAACTACCGAAAAAAGTTAGTCTCAGCACAAAGTTTCCCAGCAATCCTCCTTTCCTTTTTTCACTACGACCATACCCAGAAGGTGCCCGTTATTATTTATAAGTGCTCACTCAAATCAGTGTAAAAAGGGCATTAGCTGGGCTTTCCTCCGCGTTCTCCTCGCCGAGAATGTTTCTCCCAGCGAGATCTCGAGACCTTACGAGATTGAACGAGATTATACGCACAAATACAATGGATGTTAGCACTGTACATTTACCACTCTAATCTCATAAAGAAGGCATAATGAGGTAGTTTCCTTACTACTGAGAATACAGGTATCCCAAATCTTCATCGAAATATAATAAGTATGGAAGCGTAACTAACGCTCAAAATCGACCCGACTCGGTCTTACAGATTTCGAAAAAACTTCTTTCCATGTATAAGCTTGGTATAAGAATTACATTATTTACAACTGTTCAACTTTGCAAGCGTGACACAGTATTTAAATGTTAGAATTTAGTTATTATTAGCTGTTTACGAACTAATTGTTATTGTACTATGTTTCTTTGTTCAATTATAACATCGTTAAATGTTTAGTTTTTGCGCCTCTAGTTTTTGCCTGGATATCCCCTTGCGGTCGGGGCACGATTCAAAGAATGGAGAATGACAGTCCTCTTCTTTTAAGTGTCCTTGCAACGGGATATTTACCATGTATGTTTGTTTTTATGAGTTCCCGATATTTCGGCACTGTTGCAAGCGCCATCATCACGGAATAACTGACGTGCTGCGAGTTTTTAGTTGTAAACAATGATGGTTAACGACCCGAATACACATCACTATGTTTTTATCACTATTTTTAGGCTTTTAGGCCTAGAAGTAGAAGAATAGAATAAACCTATTATTTGCCTATAGGGGTCCAGCTAGAAAATTAGGCTTTTAAAGCCCCTAATTTTGTGATGTCCACAGGAAAGAGGCGAACACTTTTCTCATACTACAAAATCTGTATGACGACTGCGTGCTAACGGTGTGCCTACCATGAGTTGACTTTTCGATCGGCGCTAGCGAGTATCGAGCGCTCGATGACAGTCTATCTCTATCGTACTATTAGCGCGTGCGAGAGAGGTGCACTGACTCTCGATACGTTAAACTCGCTAGCGCCGATCGTACACTCAACTCATGGTAGGCACAGGGGCGGAGCTAGTGGTGCTGAAGAAAATAGCTCTAAATGAATTTCTCACGTCAGTAGGTTTGTAACCACCCACAGATTTTTGTCTTTTAAACGATATACAGCCTATCCGAAAATGTCGACTGAAACTTTATACGCTACTTTTCTATCGAGTATTCGCTATCGTGTTCTAAATGAGAGGAAGCCCTAGATACAGTTCTGAATATTATTATATATGTTTTACAGTGACCTACGAGTCAAATAAGTGCTCTAAAAATGATTTGGAAACTAGGCTTCCGCGCCCGATTCTCGTCTTACCTCGCCTTAATAAGTGTCATGAGTTTAGACTTAACCAACATTCAATTGGTTATCAACACTACTTGATATATAAGACGTATAGATTTAAACCGAACCTACATATAATTTACATACAGGATACATATATAGATACAAGAAATCAAAGTACATAGAAAAATTAAATGGCGCTCACCTGTGAACAGACCGGGAATCGAACCCGGTACCTCTGGATTTCCGGCCCAGCGACTCAACCATTCGTCCACCGTAACACCCAGAAAACACCCTCAATTTTGCCACCTACTTTGACTTCCGTATCATCTATTTTAATAGGACTTTAACCTAAACTCCATCTATGAGAACCCATATTACACAGGTGCCTCACCCCAATGCGAACCTATTACAGATGCGACGATCGAGCGAGAGATGGCGTTGTTTTTATAATACTTTATATGAAAGAAACATGTTGTTTCTTCATTGGTTTTTAATGCGGGTAAATTACACCACATTTCTATGTTACATATATAGATACAAGAAATCAAAGTACATAGAAAAATTAAATGGCGCTCACCTGTGAACAGACCGGGAATCGAACCCGGTACCTCTGGATTTCCGGCCCAGCGACTCAACCATTCGTCCACCGTAACACCCAGAAAACACCCTCAATTTTGATTTCTTGTATCTATATATGTAACATAGAAATGTGGTGTAATTTACCCGCATTAAAAACCAATGAAGAAACAACATGTTTCTTTCATATAAAGTATTACATACAGGATGTTAAAAAAAAACAAGGTGCATGAAAGAACCGTGAATATTTTATTAAATGATACTCGACGAAAACTATTTTTAAATTATTTAGTATTTGCAAATAGTGGCAAATACCACATTTAATGAATATAAAAATGCCAAAGAAGAAGACTACCTAAACTTCTATATAAACAATTACATCATATTCGTAGAAATAGACCCATTATATTCTATTCTAAATGTAGTTTCGCGTGTTTCGTAGCGTGCGTAGACAATGCAACGCTACGCCGTAGACGCTGGGTGAATACACCACTCCCGTAGCAACGTAATTATATTTAGAAACAAGAAAAACTAGTTAGTAAAATTATTTATACAGGATAGAATTTTAATGAAAAACAAATATCAGTGTATGAACTTCAAAGAAAATAATGAAAGACGTGTTTTTTCTTACAATCTGATTTTCAGAGCTGTCCTAAAAGTTAAACAGTTTATATCCTCAAGATGCATCTCTTTTGACGAATATAGCTGAGTACAGCATTTTGCCATTTTCAGCCATCAGTTTTCGGCAAAAAAGTGCACCTGGAAGGTACAAACTTGTTTACTATTTAAGACAGCTAAGGAAAATCGGACTGTAGAGTATTTCGACCGTTTCTTGGGAGTAGTTGCATTATCAGACTTTCTAAAAACTGACTATCGCTGTACAAAATACGAAACTTGTGTCATATAGATAATTGTTTATTTTTTGTGCATTTATTGACATTGGAACTCAAGTTATCTCTTTTGGTTAACTGGTAGAGAATGCCTTATGGCATTAAATTCGCCTTTTATTCGATAAGCTTTGTGCAACAAATTTTAAATAAATATCGAATTATATAAATTGACATATGTATTTTGTAGTTAGTTCACAATAGAAATTTATATTGTGAAATAGATTTTTTTTCTATACATTGTATGTTTAGTTTTGTAGCTGGCATCGTCGTTCTTTGTAATTTACAAATAATATGAAATTAACAATGGCTCTTAACACTTTATTAGTTCAACAATTGAACAACCCTATACCTTAGGTATCCTTTCATCTGTTCAATGTTTTATTTACTCGCAGCTCGTTACGCCGTCATTATAAACTTGTAATTGATATTTGTTAGGCAACAAACTATTGTAATTAATCATTTTTATTAATGACATAGACTTTTAGAAATTAACAAACAACAACTAAAACAATGCAAGGTTAATTTATAAAGTTTCAGTAAATATATATCACTAGACGTTTATCTTCATTTTTCATTAGGTCTAGAAATATTAGTCCTAGTAAATTAATATATCTCAAAGAAACCAATATGATTTTTTCGATGAGTATAGTATAGGGTTTATTTTACAAACTTTTTTTCATTAGATTGAAATATTTGTTTGTTTGTATGGATGTATTTATGTAGGTATGTTTATTCCGATCCAATTTTGAAAGCTAAATTAAAACAACTGCTTCGTTTCCCAGGTAGTTGAATTTTTACACGTTATTTCAGTTTCAATTACAATAAACTATTACAGTAGGTACAATATAACGGCCATTCTCGCGAAGTATGTCTGCGGTCACCTATTTACCGCGACGCTGTTTTCATACTAAATGTATGGAGACGCGGTAATTAGACGCAGTCATACTTCGTGAGAATGGCCGATAAACGATCTACAAAATCAAGCAGAAAGAAAGCAGAGCCTCTAGTCTGTCGCGAGGGTCAACAAATCTCAGGCAAAAAGGAAAAAAAGACAAAAAAGCTCAAATGTGTAACAGAATAAAATTCAGTTTAGAAATCGTCGGATAGGGGGTCCCGAAATATTTTTGCATACAAAGGGGTTTGCCATGAAATAGTTTGAAAAACACTGATGTAGAGTATCTATTTAGAATTGATTCTAGAAAGATACAACTTGAATATAATTACAGCCCATTAATCCAGATATCACTACGTGCGTACAAGATATTCTTCAAGTCGTACACAACCTCTCCGGACAGTAAAGCAATCAAAAACCCATTTATGGCCCTTCTGTTTGTTTCCGACTTTAATGACGAGATAAGTACAACGGAGAAGTTTAAAAGTTCCGAGATAAAACTGAAAAACCGCACGCGACACCCAAAGTTTGAACAAGCTCGGCGGGACAGGGTCGTATCTGACGGGCATTTGGAACAAGCTTCGTCTTTACTTAAGGGCGCGAAGTTTGCAATCCGGAATGCGGAGGTAATTATGTCTTAAAGACAATAAAAATATACCTTTTAATCGCTATCAATCGCTGCTGATATCGTAAAAGGTAAGCGTCTTAGAGTTTGACACGCTAATGTCCAATAGTTGACACCCTGCTGTCTCATCTATTGCTAATAATGTAGCCATACTCAAATGAAAAATGAGCCAAATCTAAATAAAAAACCGGACGAGTTAGCACGAGTTTTGCAAAAACGTCAATATCTCGAAAACTAAGAGATTTTTACGGAGGTCAAATTTACTAAATCTGGTGTCTTATGAGCTGGTCTATCAGCCCTTTTCGTATCAAAGTTGGTTTTAGGGACACCCTGTATATGGTTTTAATTGCATCTCGATACCTCCACGCGTTTCCGAGATAAAGGGTCTTGACAGACGGACGGACAAGAAAGTGATCTTAGAAGGGTTCCGTTTTTTCCTTTTGAGGTACTGAACCCTAATATATACAGGGTGGTTTTCGATAATTTCAGCCAATTTTATCGGTAAAACTGATTTTAATTTTTGTTTGTGGCCATTCGTTTTTTTACAGATTTATATACTTTGCAGTGAAATTTTGGGCATTACAATTTCGGTTTGACGCGGTATAACTTTTGATCTGTTTAAGATTGTAATAAAAAATGCAAGGTCATGGCAATAGACACGTTATTTAGTAGCAATAATAATTAACCACAGACTTGAAGAAAAAAACCACAACATAAATGATAATAGTGAAAAACGGCTGCAAAAATTTAGTTTGTTTACGGAAAACGCAATTTTTCTCGAAAATTAGCGTATTTTGTGGCCATTTTTTCATACGTATTTTCTACAAAACATTTTTTTCTTACAGTTTTGAACAATAAGGTCAAAAGTTATACCGCGTCAAACCGATACTGTACAAAATTCCACTGAAAAGTTTAAAAATCTGTAAAAACAAATTATACTAGAAACAAAAATTAAAGTCAGTTTTGCCGATAAATTTGGCTGAAATTTCACCCCTTTTAATATGTAAAGTGTATCGAAAACCACCCTGTATATAAAATGTACAACTTTTTTATTTCTTTCGATATTTTCGAATTACTTCTTTTTGATGTCAATCATTACACAAATTCAAAACATAACCGTTTGTCTCAAACGTTGCCAGTTTGGAACACCTGACACAGAGATAACTTCTGAAGTAGGTAATCAACAAGCATTTTCTAACCTCATTATTTACGTATACAGCCAAAAGCCATAGCGATGGCGTTTCCCGTTCCCTAATGAGCCCCCATTAGATCAGATGTCTTCGCCTTAATTTATACCCGAAGCTATTGTGAAACTTAGCCGTAATTAATTTAGGTAATCGTGTACCTGTCCCACAGACGATATAATTAGTTTTAGTTTTGGTGTTTTTATTAGTTTACTTTGCTTGATGGATGGTACTTTGCCAAGTTTTTTGTTTACTTAGGACGCGACTGAATAATTTTGTGTCTGTTTTGTTAACGGTTATGACGAAAAAGGGCGGAATGTACATCAGGATTTTTTTTTTAAACTATTTAATTTTTCTATTTTCGCTTTTAATAAAGTGTTTAGAAATCGATACTTGACGTTCACGATGTAATAAAATTTCATAAATTTTAAAACCGGTTGTATTTGAGCCCACTCAGTTGACCAGTCGAAACCACAGAAATGTAATTTTAAATAAGATTTTTTATATAAATAAAAATAACATAATCACTTTAAATTTAATTAAAATAATAATAGTAATAAATTGTTTTTACAAACTTAATTAGACTGCGTACATACTTAGCTATTGTTTTGCGTAACTAATCAAACCAAAACCAACCATTCCTTTAGGCCCACGTCAAATCAAATTAAAACTATCTTGGTCATTGTAATTGTTATCACGGTTCTTTTTTTCGATATTCGCATGACGTAGGTACTTAGTTTATTCGTATGGTTGTGTGTTTGTTTATTTTGATTTATTTGTAGTGTTAATTAAGGAGCGTATAAGCTGGACGGAACGAAAAATAAGTGAAAAAGTGCTGCAAATTGTGAGAGAGAAGAGGAACATAATGACGACTATAGAGAATAGACGTGGCAAAATGATAGGCCACCTGGTACGACACGATATGTTCTCTAAGACAATCCTGGAAGGAAAAATTGAAGGAAAGAGAGGGAGAGGCAGACCTAGGAGAAACTTTGTGCTATAGCTTAAAGAAAAGGCCAATGTCGTGTCGTACCAGCACCTACAATGCATGGCTGAGGACCGCACAAAATGGCGTATACTCCACCGACAAGAGCAAAGCTCTTAAATGGGCTAGACGACTAAAAAAAACTGTTTAATCCGTCAGTTAAATTACTAAAAAATATTGTACACGTATTTTTTCTTTTGTTTGACAAACAAAAAATGACGAGGATAGAGTGCTTAGAAGTTTCGAGTCACGTCATGCCTAGGTACAATTTTCACCTAGGAGTGACGTCACAACGTTTTTTTTTTAATAGATAGAGTGATTGAAGAGGAAGGTTTATATGTATAATACATGCATAATATAATAGAGAAACACCGGCGCGGGTCGCTAGTATTTTGATAAACCAAAAAAAATATGTGTCGCATATTTTACCATAATCTAACTGACGGACTAAATAGAATTATATAGTTTTAACCCAGTCGTCATACCTATTGTGATGATGATGATGTAGTGTTTCCGCTAGTAATTCCGCTACCCAAACCCTGCCTGGAAGAGATCGTTTTTAAGCGATAAGATCTATTGTTTGCTGTTTTTAAATTGTTATAGTTATGTTATATACCTCTTGCATTTTTTTTCTTTTATTAACCACGCATCATTTCCCCGTTCTGATCATTCAGTCGGTCTTAAATTATAATAAAATTGAACCAAACTTTACGCTTAGTTGTAAAGACAATTGTGTTAAAACGGGTGTAATGAATTATATTTAACGTGCGATCTCGCCGGCGCTCGCGCTGCGGTTTTCCGCCGTTTCTGCTCCGGAAATTTAATATTTCCCGCCCTCAAATTAAAACAGGCGTTATTTCCTGTAGTTTTGAACGCGCACGGGATATTCTACTGTAAACGTTTCCAATTTTAAGCATTTTTGTGCTTTTAAAGAGAGTTCAGGACAGCGGTGTGAATATCGATAAAATAAAATGTAAAACGAGCTTCGAATCCGCCCTTGAATGACTATGTAGATATATATGATAATAAATTTATCTAAATCCAATGGAATTAAAAAAGCTAGTATATAGCATAGCACAATAATTAACATGCAATCGTGTGTATCCAAATAAAATCCGTGCCATTACACGAACCTTTATTGTACAAATGATACCGTATTCTACTCTCAACGACCTTATCAATTTCATCCGCCGAATTACGAATTTCATCTGCAAAAACATTCACAAACAAAACAATCCTGCAAATAGTCCTACTGCGATCACATCAAATATATCCTCAATTGAATAAAAATACCGAGTAGGGTTAAAAAGGTACAAACACAATGTTGTGGGTCAAACGCCCTCGGCAAGGCCTTGCGCCCCGGAATACGGCCGTGTGCGTACCTTCATTCATTTTCGTTTTACGGTACAGACGTCGGAAAGGCGCCCGATTATTTACTCTCAAAATAACGTAAGTGCCAGTGTCTTGAAAGAGCTTAATACGTTTTTCATTTAAAGCTTCTTTTTTTGCGGAAGAGCCACGGTCCGCGCCTCAATCAGCCAGCGCAAATTGAGGCCTTTTCGGCTTTAAACATGAAACGCTGGATAAACAGCGAAATATTTTTATCCGTAATACGGCGGCGGTTGAAATCTGGCATTTTTTAGTGCAGAGCTCTTTGGAATTCCATTTTATTTGACAGCAAAAAAAACGCCTTCGTATCATATTTCAATGTTCATAACAAAGACTAAAGAGAATTGTTTTGTAGATCTTATTGTTGCTATTTCAGTGAGGATTTCCACATTCCTGAACTTTTAAATTTTTGCCGTTTTCGCTGTCAACTAGTTGTTTCACTGTAGAATGATTTTGCAATCTCATTGAATAATCCATGCAACCTTTTTGAATTTGCGTCTTCTCAAACTTGGTTGGTATTAATATTTGTCATAAATGACTCTAGCTTTAGACTCAAACATATAGGTAAACATTAAGTTGGTTATCAGCGCCATTGATACATAAGACGTATTGATTTTAAAAACTGGACGTTATGAGGTCAATTTGAACGTCATTTTTGTTCGGTGCATTTATCTAAAAAATCTGAAGCGGAACGAAGTTCGCCGCGACAGCTAGTCACATATAAATATGATAAAATTACTTTTCCATCAATTTAACTTAAATCGAACGGACATGATAAATGTCACTATTGCGTGCATGGATCTACCCCCAAGTGTGTCGCATTGATCATTACTCATCATCCATGATGCCACCTCGACCTCTGTGAAGCACGCTCCAAAGTCATAATGGAGATTGTACTGCTAATGACTTTGATAGGAATTAAGTTTCATAAATGCCTGCTATTTGCTTAGCTGTAGTTGGATAAAAGGTAACAGTCATGATTGAATTGTTCGTTTCTATTTCTAAAAATAAACTCATTTCAAATATAAATTCATTTCGCTGTAAAAGCGAATGGTGACCCTCTTTTTGTATGAAAAACCGACCAACCCGAGTCACCTTAAGTAGGTACCGTAGTTGATAAGGCCGCAAAGTTATAATCTCTCTTGAGGCAGCAAACACCATGGACTGAACTTTAACTCGGGGAAACTCTCCGCATATATTTTTAATAGTTTTGCTGTTGTGCGACTTTTAAGTAGTCGCACCTTTTATAACCCCAGCGTACGTTCTGTGGGTTTGTCTATCCCGTTCCATCAAAAGTATATTTTTGACGGTTTGCCACTTCTATGAAAAGTTTGAAAGCTATAAATTTAACTCAAAAAGGACTAACTTGACATGTCATTGCAGAATCCCTAAGCCCAGTGGAGCGAGACGGGGTGCGCTAGACAGAGACGGATAGCCAATTTGCTGTGCAATTCACCCCTAAGTCCGGTCTTTCGATACTTTTTAACAAATGGGAAAGCTAAAGAGCACAGTTCAATACGACCAAGATCGCTCATGGAATAGTTGTTACGAAATGTAGTATGATTTTGAATCTTATTTCCAATCAATAGGGTTACATCTTGCGTGGACAGTTTTTGAATTGTGTCTTGGGAAAAGTTTTTTTAGAGACAGTCTAAGACAGGTATACAATACATAACGCTATATATACAATTTTAGCACAAAAAATAATGTGTTTATACTGACATATCTTCGCTATCCAAAAGCATGTTTATATTAGCTAGTCTAAAATACATATTTTCTTCTAAAACTTAAGCTAGAGCAATCTAACCTACCTTGGGTTCTATTTGACAAAATGTCCTTTTTAAATCCTGAAAAGTACCTTTCAGACAAAGAAAAAAATAGTAAGATACAGTGGCTTTTACCGCACGCTACGCGTACGGAAAAAGCCGCTGTCTGGTCAAGTGCAGACATAAAATGATTTACACAACACGGAAGCTAACAAAGAAAGCCCTCTTGCAGCTCGGGCCGCAAACATCTGCGGTCTCAGCCTTACTTTGTTTTACCACCCTAGTTGTGTAATGTACTATTGATGTACACGATTGTCAGTTTGTGAACCACCTTTCCCTGCTCTCATCACTGAATTTAACCTAATCTTCGGTTAAATTGAGAAAAGATCCTTTAAAGGAAAACTGCAAGAGATCCTTTAAAGCAGCGGTCGGCAACCTTTTAGCAGCCAACGGCCCCATAGTAGCTAACGAATGTGACGCGGGCCGCATTTTGTTAATAATTTGTGATTTTATACAATTCTGAATATAATAGCGACCTTTACATAAATAACTAAATATTTTTACTAAAAAACCCGACCGCGGTGCACTTTAAAAGTGCATAAAATCCGCCATTTTGTTTATTTTAACGAACTTCATACCCAGTGACACTCGCGCCATCAAGACGAATCCAATGATGTATCATTTATCAAAATCGGTTGTGCCGTTGAGTAGTTACGAGCGCACATAGGAACGTACATACATACACACATACAGGTCAAACACATTACCCTCCTTTGGACTTCGCCGCAGTCGGGTAAAAATAGGAGGCTCGTGGGCCGCAGGTTGCCGACCACTGCTTTAAAGGGATAAGTTTCGCTTCGTACATTATTTTATGCAATAACGTTAAAGAGTTTTTACACATAAAATATATAATATAAATACATTACACGCATATACTACATATGTGTATACCTACTACATGATTTTGTGCCATCATAGGGAATCGATCCCCGTAAACAAAAGCCAAGCGCTAGGTGAGCTCACGTACTCAAGTAGATGTGTTTGTTCAGTCTGTGGTTAACGTTACGTCAACACTTGAAGCCATTTTACTAACCAGAGCGTTGCATCACTAGTGGCCACGGCACTTGTCTCGGCTATACTAATACATTTACGACGGTGGTTCTGTTGCACATACAGGCAGTCGAGGCACAGTATAATATACCTCAAAAGAAAAAAAGGGACCCTTATAAGATCACTTATCTCGCCATAATTATGCTCATGTCTATAGTCACTTGTAGCTGTGAAAAAATCAAGCTTCAAAGTTAACGTGAAAAAGGTACGACCGTTTACTTATGCCGCAAAAACTGTAAATTTCGATACTCTCAAGGAAACCAAAATTCACAGCGCACTTTCCGTTAACCTAGAACTATGAAATTTGACAAGTAAAAAAGTCTTAAAATAGGAAAAAAATCTGCAAACTATACATTTGTAATTAAATCATAAAAACTAGACTTTACTAAGGGTATTAAAATTTATAGGGTATTTTATTATATGTACTTACAAATTTGTACGGAACCCTCGGTGGGTGAGTCCGACTCGCACGTGTCTGTTTTTCCCTTCCTACAAATGGTACATTGCGCGCTTGCATGTATTGTGTGCGCGCCGTGTACGAACGCACTACAAAGAAATATGCGTAAGAATGCTCCAGTATGGATCGCACTCACACAGACGTGCTATCGCGCGTCTGTGTGAATACGTGTCGCGCGCTCCTAAACGGCCTAAGTTGGACTACTTGTTCGTCTTTATACTTTGTCTACAAATAAAATTAGTATGTCCCGAATTGCTAAGTACGGCAATGTATGCAATTCTGGCTATATGGGTGTTGTCCAATATGTGACAGATAATTCATTTAAACTTTCATATTTTTCACTCGCTTGATCGGTTGTCACTTAACCCACACACAACACTCACAATATCCGGCGATTTACCGAAAGATATTTGATAACGTGTAAGTATATATTATATAAACGTTATCAGATAGACTCACAGATCCCACAGTCAAAGTGTGGAAACAGTTTTATGGGACGATGTACCTATACTAATGTTTTTGACATTTGAATAAATATATAAATAAATAATAAACTTGATAATGCTACCCGCAATCCAACACTCTGACAAAAAGCTTTTCGACCACAGTCACAGCCCTAGTAATTCATTTACGTGACTGGTGGCAGCGCTGTGGGCAGTGACGTGAGCACAATAACGATGCATTGACATGGTGCTGGCTACAGTTGATTGCACATAGCCCGGTCAATCAGGACGGGACCAATGATATTTCAACTAAAACAGAAACATTGCTTTGCTAAGCCACGATATATTATGATAACGTGTTAGTCAATTAGTGCTAACCGTTATAATTACTTGCGTATTTTTGAGGAGAAGCTGGAGGAAACTCCTGAGGATGCCACGTAGAGAGGCGAAACACGTGTCGAGTTTTGTATCTTTGGTGGTTTGTTATATTTATTTGCATGATTTTTTTATTTTGCATGTGAATGCATGAAAAAATACGCGGTACTTCTGGACACGGCGCGCATAGTTAGGAGGTTCCTCTCTCTGCAGCCCTAACCACCGGTAGCTTGGGCCCCGCCTAGGTTAGGTTTATTTCATTTTATATTTTACTTTTTATATATATATATATATAGTCAGTCGCGGTTGAAACAGCGGGACCCTGGGGCTCGGAGGCCCGCGCCCTCTTTATAGAGTTAGGGCGTCGTTTGCGACAGAGAGGCTGTGATCCTCGCTCTGGATCGTACTTAGTTCAACAGGTCTCTTTAGCCATTCAGCGAGGGAATGCTGCTGGTATTATGGGGACCTTTGAGCCAGGTACGATGCGGGGCGGGGTGTTTTAGTTATTTTTACCTTTTTGTCGAGGTTTAGTTTAGTCTTATACGTAGTTTAATTATTTTATTTTAGTTTAGGATACATTTTAAGTTATTTTACGTTTTCTATGATCTTGTTATTCTTTGTATTATAAAAATACATATTGTCAATATTATTACTTAATTAATTACACGTCACAATTTAACGATTTAATTACTTTTAGCTTTATAAATATATATGTGCATATTTGTTTTATTCGAGTATAGACCCCCTTTCGGGTAAAAGCCTCCTCCATAGATTTCCGTTTTTCTTTATCTTGTGCGATATTTGACCAGTGTTTGCCTGCAATCTTTGTTATTTCCACGGAAGAAAGAGACTATTTGTAAAATTTTTTTTTTGTAAAATTATTCTTACGCAACTAACTGCATCAGTAGTTCTTGGTTAGAATGCCGTCTTTCTTCGTGAGCCTCACGATGCAGTCGTCGCTCTCCCCCATACGGCGGATGGCGCCGCACACAACGTACATCTTGGAGCCCTCGGCAGCGCGACCCGACGCGGGGTCCACGTCCGCGATCACCAACTGTACGGACGCGTGGTCTTTAGCGTGGATGAGGCGGTTGCTCGCAGAGCATTTCCTGGGGCTTATAGGCATTAAGACTATGGAAGTGGCAAGTGGGCGTTCCCGCGTAGCAACGGGCTTGCGGCGAGGCGCAAGCTAAACCTCAGTCTTGTATTCCGTGACCAAGGCAACCTGACGTTTGTGTTTGAGTAAAAAATATATATTTAATCGCTGCAATGCCGTATTGCGCAGTATTATGCTGCCGCAATTCGAGCAAATCGGTAAATGTGTCTCCTGGAGGTGTATCTTATCACCGGTAAGTTTTATTTTATTAATATCGAAATAATTTTACATTTCCAAGTTGCCTCCCATTTATTGAATAAAAATGAACTCTCTGTCACTAAACATAAAGTTAATAATCATTTGTTCTTTCTTCATGGAAGCGTCTCGAAAATCGCTATTCGAGATGTCAGTTTATTGCTACTCAATTAGAGAGATAGCTAAGGTGAGGTCCATATTTTTATCGATATTGGTTAGGTACAAATAATTGGTTACTTATTGCACTTTAAATGCAAATTTTATCCTTGCAGATTTCCGAAAGATCCACTCCTTTAAGAAGAGTGGATAAATATTACTGGGCGTGATAATTGGTTTCCGCAGCCCCTTAGCAGCAGCACCATATGCTCAGGCCATTTTTTGGAAACTGACATCCGTCTCACTCAACGTGGAAAGCTCTTATTTTGACAACGTACGGAACATTATGTACAAACGTAAATTTTAACAACATGCATAAAAATAAAGTAACATTTCTTATTAAATATGTCTTTTGAGTGTAGCTACATATTTGAAAAGTAAATTGGGATTGAGTCAGGTGAAAAAAAAGTATTAAAAGCGCTCAAAAATATATATGTACTTACTCTCAAATTGTTCGCGAAACACTTCAAGTTAAGATGTTTCTAAACTCGCTTAAAAACCGTGTATTTCATCTTTATACAGCTGACTTTATATCGATATCGACAAATCATTCTATTCGTACTTAATCGCACCCCTTTTATGATACTTCTTCTCAATAACAGATGGCACTGTTGTACAATTTTGTAATGCATCTATCGGCGAGTAGACGAACTATTACGACATCTAGTTAAGTATAATCGCAATTTGCAAATAAGCGTTTGTTACGGCTATTGCACGTTGTATTTTGCACTGTAACTTGAGTACTTTAGAACTGATTTTGATTTGTAACAGTAACGTCTGTTAATCTGTAACGATATTGAAAAGTTACACCAATTAAAAACGTTTTGTATAAGTGTGTCATGTACCGATTATGTTATGGTTGTGTGAGTTTGGCGACACCGGTTTTCATACTAGTTGGCTAACACGCCATTTCCTCTTGTTTTTTCTTCCGTGGTTATTTCAAATGTTACGAACTATTATTACTCACAGATCAAATAACGAGCGAACTTGTGAATTACCCCACAGTTGCTCAATATTCTCGTTTACTTTCCTGTAAGTCATTTATAGGCTGGGAGCTGTCACGAGCACTCAGTAATCCAGCCGTCAAACGAGGCGACAGAAACACTCTGAGTTTGATAAGGACACTTCGGGTGTAAGGAAATTTAAACTCAGTGAAGTCACAGAATAAGCAATAATACGTACCGTGGACTGGGGTTACTCTGATTCTCGGGGTAACATTGATCATCGGTTTTTAAACCCAAATACCTTTGATTTTGTATTTTTATTGAGGTAGCCTACCTTAATAATAAATTGTTCTGAATGCATACAAAAACCAACTTCTTATAGTAATAAAACAACTTAAACGGATTAAATCACGTATATTACTTACTACATTTTAAGTCCCGACGTTTCGTAACCCTTTTCAGCGTTCGTGGTCGCGGGTAGACAATACAACTTCTTATAGATGAAAAATCGATGATCAATGTTACCCCGTGAATCAGAGCAACCCCAGTCTACCGTATAGAGTTTCTCTTTCTAACAAAATTGACGGTCCGACCACCGGATGGAACGCACCACATCCGACCGTCTGTCTCTATCGCATATCGCGTGCTCTTTCAGGTCGCTGGCTAAAAGGCTCTCCCCACTACAACGTATCATACTATGAACGTATCAGACACGGTATCACAAATGCCGATCGGTGACGAAACGTGCTAGCGGGTATAGTCTCTTTTTTTTTTTTTTAAAGCCTGACTAACTCGCAACTAGAGATGTGCCATTCTCGGAAACGTTCTCCGTTTTGTATGGAGCGAGAACGTTCTTGAGAACATTTCCCATACAAAACTGAGAATGTTTCCGAGAATTCCCGAGAATGGCACATCTCGAGTCGCAACCCTAGTGGGCGTAGCGATAATATGACCGGATGGTCGGCCGTGGCGTGGCTAGCCGGACCACCCCGAGTGAATCGGACTGGGTGGGTGCCGGGGGCGCCTGGGGTCGCCTTGTCCCGGTCCACCTCGATAGGGTCGGACTAGGTGGGGGCCTGAACGCCTGGAGTCGAACCAGGTCTTTGGCCAGTCGGACTAGGTGGGGGCCTGAACGCCTGGAGTAGTATTGTCTCATACTTTTCCATACAAAGAGCATTTATTTTGACTAAAACGTAAGTACGGTCATGGTATGATACGGTGTAGTGGGCAGAGACCTTAAGGAGGGGCAAAATTTGGTACTAGCAGCCTCGCGGCGAAATCGTAGAGTGAGCCAGGGCTCGGAAACCGGTATTTGCTCCATACAAAAACACCGGTATTCTTTCCGTTCTTAAAAAAAAAAAAATTCATTTATTGCCACAAAAAACACAGAAAGAAAAAAAAAGTTACACAATAGGCAGGCACAATACAAAAAATTAATGCGTCTTATCGTTCTTTGGTTTATTATTTCGTTTTTTAACCAGACAGTCTAATAATACGAAATCATGACTTAAATACATTACTGAGCTCTACATAAATAGCATAAAATAACTGAAAATATTTGACTATTTCGGGGTTTTTTCAAAATTCCGGTTCCGAGTCAGAGCAACTCGTGGTGAAATAATGTTTTAGGCTGCCCGACCACTGAAACATAGAGGAGAGAAGCGGAGCTAGGCCAATATTTACCAGTAGAATTAAGGCTTCTCAAGTAGATGTAAATTAGATCTAGGAATGAAATGTACCTGAAACAAAAAATAACCTACAATTAATTATTTTATTTATTTTTAATCGTAAGCACAATAAAAGAGGATACAATAGTAAGTGAACCTAAAACTAAAAACTAAACACAAAAGAATATTATAAAAAAAAGCAACAATGTATACAAGCTTCACTTCAGTGAACATGGATTATTTAAATTATATTGGTTAATATTGAGACAGCTCCACTGCTCTCCGCTCCACTCCGCTCCAGCTTTAGATAGGAGTCCCAGCGCAGCGGCGACGAGAAAGCGACTAAGCGACTACATTCTCGCTTAAGAAACGCACATGGGTCAATATTAAGCTTTTTTGTAGAGATTAATTTTATTTATTTAAACTTTATTGCACAAAAGAAAAGTTATCGTAGGTATAAAGGCGAACTTAATGCCTTAAGGCATATCTACCAGTTAACCTTAATCGGCCATTCTCACGAAGTATGTCTGCAGTCACCTAATTCCCGCGACGCTGTTTTCATACTAAATGTATGGAGACGAGTCATACTTCGTGAGAATGGCCGTAGGGTAAATAGATTGTGGGCGTTGCAACTAATGTCCTTAATTTATAATCACTAATAATTTTTAGTCTGTTGCCTCAGTAAATATTGTAGTGCAAAAGGACGAAGCCTAGATTTATTCGCGTCGTAAAAATTAACCCCTTATCTAATTTAAGACTCTTTTTCTGCGCTAAAATAAATGGGGGAAGAATGAACAGGCATCATTCTAAGTGTAAACCTTGAAGAACTGTTTACCGGCGCTTCAAACACTTGCATTTTCCCGAATCGCATTATTACGTACTAGCATTTCCCTGCGGCTTCGACCACGTTCTACCCATTATTGTCCCAAGGGAACTCTTTACCGGGATATAAAGTATTCTATATTTGAATCCAGAACTTGGTCAACTTATGTGCCAAATATCATCTCAATCCATCCAGTTTTTATCCCGTTATTTAGTAACAAATATCCAAACATCTTCACAAACTTTCGCATTTATATAATTATAATGGCATATATTTATTTGTGGGTTTGGATGACCATTTTAAGTTGTTTTAGAAACATTTCGGGATGTTCTACAAAACAATAAAAAATGGTAACTTTCGGAACCTAGAGGAAAATGGTTGAAAACTAACTCTTGAAAAGTTAACGGTTTTTGAAGAAAATGAATGAATGAATGAATAAATTAACGTTTATTTCGCATAAAAATACACAGATTACATTATAACAAAAAAAAGTAAACATCGATTTCGATCGAATATAACTATTTACCATGTAACACAGCTTGATGATGCCTTTTGGCTAAATTCTAAGAAGTGTTCCATATCAATCTAAAACATATCTATATTTTGTATCTACTTTATTATTTAGTACAAATTCGTTCTGAATTTAAATACTGCACCTATGGTCTCTGTTTACGCAGATGGTTGACTGGTAGAGAATGCCTTGCGGCATTAAGTCCGCCATTTGGACTTTCTTGTATTATGTAGTTTAAATAAATATCTAAAGCTGCGGGTAAAAGCCAGTACATAATTTAATATTATCAGACTCATACGTCGAATACTCTCACAACATTCATTATTATTTCGCCCCCAATACCCATCGTATCAAATGAAGCAACAAACTACACAAACAATATCCCAATATCATAATAGCTGAGCTCAACACGACATCAAATAATCTTATACTCGATATATCTTGCCTCTACGAAGCTAACCTACAAAAACTCCTATTTTACTCAATGTAACTAACAATAATCAACCTTATCTCAAATCATTAGAGTGGAATCTTCAAGTAACGTCAAGACATGTAACTAGCTTGTGTTTTATAGCAATTGTCATCGCCACGCAACTCTAGTCCTTACAGCACTGGTAATAATGATGTCATTAAGTTTAACGATGTCTTTAAATCTTAATGGGCGCACTCGGATGGAAGCTGTTTGTAACTCGATGAGATCATTTCTATTAATAAGGGTGGTATGTTTGTTAATGGATCAATTATGGGATTAGCGGAGGGACGTAAGGAAAATTATGACAGTCCGTGGTACAGTCGGCCTCAAAAGTAGCTGTACACTTTAGTACTACGCCACGATACAAATGTGCTTAGCAACTTTTGAGGCCGACCGTACTAACCCCCGCCTGACAATCCCACTGATATTATAAATGCGAAAGTTTGTGAAGATGTTTGGATATTTGGATGTTTGGATGATTGTTACCTTATAACGGGGTAACAACTGTATGGATCACGCTGAAATTTGGCATGCAAGTAGACCAAGTCCTGGACTGAAACATAGGATACATTATATCCCGGTAAAGAGCTCCTTTGGGACAATAACGGGAACAACGCGGGCGAAGCCGCGGGAAAATGCTAGTAAAGACGATATTTATTTGGGTTATCATAACAATAACTTCAATTTGTCTGTGAGTGCCAAGTAGCGTGTTGTCTCCGAAATTTCAAATGTCACTGTTTGTTGAGGGCTACATGGGTTTATTTGTTATTAGAATAATGTTATTAATATTATGCAATATCCGAGATTATTTATGGCAAATATACATGCAAATCTACATAATGTCAGTGCTTTGGGACAGCTTCATCATTCGAAAACTTATTTCCTCTTTTTTTCCGAACTAAACGTAATATTGCGGCATGCTCGATATTTTTATGGTACATTTAAGGCATTAAATACGGTTAAAAAATAAACTTCGTTTTCACACCCGTACCGTAAAATGGGGTGAGAAGGGATTGCGAGAGCAGTTGGGTTACAAATGGGGAGAGTAGTCATGATAGAGGGGTGAGGTGGTTTTTAAAGGCTACTGCTACCTATATTCATAATCCAAAAGTGTCGATCCAACAATTTGCCCAACTCACGTTAGTATGAAATCCCTTCTCACGCCAACTACGAGGGACTACGGGGTGAGGAGGGATTTTGTGTGTATTGTCAAAGTTCTGAATTGGAACTACCCAAGATCATAAAAAAACTAAAATACAAACGGCCGGAACATTTTTTATATATACAATTCAGTTTTGCAAATTTAAAAATAAAATTTATCGAGGTTTGAATGTCAGTTTTGTCCCTACTCACCCCGTTTTATGGTAACAACAAACTGGCAGCTATAGGTACTTCAGGACCCTACTCGACAGTGGCGCCAACTCGTGAGCATAAAAACGGTAGCACTAATTGCGAAGTGAGCAACTTCAGCCGCTGGACTCATTGTGTTAAAATTTGGTATGCAAATAGTTTGAGATTCGAGAGAACATTATAAAATTTCTATAGGAATGTGATACAGTCAAGGAATTTAATTTCCTACCCGTTTCATTGAAATGTTGTTAAGCATTCACGATGCATTAAGGTCGAAATTTCTATTTCAGTAATAGTATTTAAATGTCAATTAATATTATTTGTCACTGCACATTACAGATAACCTCTTTGCGAAGTAATTTGCTCATCTAATTACGAATACGTGTCACTTGGTGTCAGTGTAAATCGAGAAAATTTTAAAATAATTCGGAATCCAGACCCCGGAAAGTCTACCGCAAACGTCGATAATGTAAATTTCGTTATCAGCGTTCCTTTCATTCGAATATTGCAAGAGCGAGAAAGATAGACTTTCTTCGAATTTCGATTCCGGCGCTGTCGTCCTTTTTAGGGTTCCGTACCAAAATGGTAAAAAAGGAACCCTTATGGTGCGACTCTGTCTGTCTGTCTGTCTGTCCGTCTGTCACAGCAAGATATCTCAGGATCTACTGATGCTATCGACTTGAAATTTGGAATAGTGTTAAGAACCGCTAACCCGAGCTTATAGGATGTAAAAAAAATCTTGTAACTTTTTTACTTTTTTTTTAAAGGGGTCCGTAATGAGACTTTGCAAATTGAAAGTAGGGCTATTATATCGAGTGAGGTATCAAATGAAAGGGCTTAATTTGTAGATTAAAACAATATTTTTGTATTTTTTTTTAAATAAGTAGTTTTTGATTTATGGCGAAAAACGTTAAAAAAAATACCGTTCCCCCCCTATTATCTTCGAAGTTACTGAACAGAAAAATCTGTAATAATTACCAATTATTAATGTCATCCTATATATTACAGGAAAAATATACCGGTTTTCCTAACTTGCACTGTTTTTGAGAAATTTGCAAAAATCTTAACACATACTTATTTGAACTATTCATGTATCTACTTATGAGTTTGTACGGAACCCTCGGTGCGCGAGTCCGACTCGCACTTGGCCGGTTTTTTGGTAGTGCCTTGACGTTCCAAATTTCAGTTCACCATGTCAATGTTCTACCCGCGACCACGAATGCTGAAACGGGTTTCGAAACGTCGGGACTTAAAATGAAGTAATATACGCGATTTAATCCGTTTAAGTTGTTTTATTACTATGAGTGATAATCGCGGAAACCGAAGACAATATCATGTTAATGTTGTTTATCTGTTACCTAGTTACTGACATAAAACAATGCGTGTGATATGTCAAAGTAACTTTGTACTCTAGCTAGCTCTTATGATGACAGTATGATATACGATATTGGACCTTAGGTGGGTTGGAAATTAAATTCCTTGACTGTACAATAAATACTACGCCTACAGGAATCTAATAGCTAACATCCCTTAAGGCGAGTGACGAGCACGGAAATATATTGAGACATAAGGAAATACTTCGTCGATTTGTATGGGAAAGTTTTTCGCTTGGCGTTTGACGCCAAGACTGTAATTTAGTAGTATACATACATTTTATTTGGTGGTAATTGAACAATTAATTATACCATTATTATCAGATTTTTAAATCTGATAGTAATATTGACGGCAACTGAAGTTAACGGCGTGCAAAGTAGATCGCCGCCACTTCTTTTTAGCACGCGAGGTACACATACTTTTTCCTTGTACCTCGATATATTTCTGTGGTAACAAGTCTCGTGTAGACTTCGGACGAAGTCGCGTGCAAAAAGATAGTCACAATATATTTTAGGAAATTATTTTACACAATTTTTTTTTTTAATTACTAGTTCGACCAGAGTTGGGAAAACTTTATAATTAAGGATATATATTTCGGCATATAAAGTAGGCATTACTTACTTATTAGAACTACCGTCATAAAACGGCTTTAACGATATTAACGAGCCTCCCGACTAGGAGCCCATTCATTCCACCAATTAAGACTAAGCATTAAGGCGGCCTGCAAAACCTACTATATTGACCCGCGCGTGACCCCATCCCGATACCTACTAGTAGAGACGTGCCGACTAGTCGATAGAGCCGATTATTTTACCGAGTTAAAAAAAACGAGTTTATCAATTCGACCCGTTTAAATTGTCAGAATTGCTCAGTTTTTAGATACGTTACTCTATGCCAGCTTCTAAACGTGTGTGCCAAATTTCGTAAGTGCGTGTAGGTATGTATGTTTTTATGTTTATTAGCGCATATCTCAAAAACTATAAGTAGTATTTCAAAAAATCTTTTTTAGTTGGTCTAGGAATAGTCTAACTGTGCAAGTTTCATCGTTTCATCATCATCAAAATCGGTTCAGTAGTTTTTGAGATAGAGAGTTATGGGTGTATCAGTCAGTGTATTACTACTGAAATTAAGAAAATGAAGATATAAAAAAGGAATTAAAAAAAAAATTAACTGACTTCAAAAAAGCAAAAAATAACAGTTTTATGCCAACTATTTTTTGATGACAACCTTAATATTTGGAATAACGGTACGAGACTGACAACGACCTCAAAAAAATAGATGGCATAAAACTGCTTTCATCCTTTCTTGAAGTCGGTTTAATATTTTTATTAGACGCCGATTAGTTGGCAATAGACGCCGACTCGTCGGCAATAGACGCCGACTCGTCGGCAACTAGCCGACAATAGACCGATGTCATTTTTACTAGAGATATACGTATTAGTCTGTTAAATCCGAGATTTATAATCACCAACTTATCGGCCACCGGTTGACCATTTGAACACAACACCGATTAATCGGCAAGTCGGTTAGTCGACCAAGTCCATAGTCGGCGCACCTCTACTGCTTACCTATCCAACATCACTTCACCAGACTGTTTCAGAAATATGCACCCTACATCCCACGTAACAAGGCTCCATTCACAACGTCCATTTATTTAAAGTACGACTTAGTATTGTACCTTCTTATTAATGATTCAACGCGCGTAGACAATTTCTCAAATAAGTTTATATATGTCTTATTTATAGGCCTTCGGTAAACTCGATCGGGCCCGCGGCGGGCGGTAGATTGACGCTCCGGATGGCAAATAAAACACACCCTGTAGTGCCAAGCGGCTAATAGGGGTGTGGTCTAATGTTGAATTTTACAATATAATATAGTCACATGGATTGCAAAATACTAATTTAATCATAACACAGAATAAATAAACAAAAAATATTTAAAAGTTATGAGATCACAAAGTTTAAAATTCTTTTGAGATTGTTTTATCGTCTTAAAGAAAAAATCAAGTTAATTTCGGAATGCTTAAAATAAATTTAAAACAACTAAGTGCTTAAACTTTGTTTTTCTTCATTATTCCAAGCATTTAACTATTGCAAATCGAATCTACATCAAATATACATATACACTATATTTTCAGGAAAGTCCCTCATTACATTCCACCCGGTATATACGTTGTGCAAATGCGTGAATCAACTTTTCTTTGTCAACAAAATTTCACCTTCTCCGACTTAAATTGAAAGGAAATCTTTATTCGGATATTTTTTGAATAAAGTGTATGCTCGTTTAAAAGACAGATAATAAAGCTACGCAATGCAAATATTTTTTATTATAATTCGTTTATTATAACTTGTTTATAAGCAATGACAGCGGACATAGCTGTCCCCCACTTTTGTATGAAAATAAGGGGTTGTCTGCTGGGTCACCCTATTTATTTGTTAAAAACGAGTTTTATTTTTATTTTGGCCTAATTTATCTCTATATGTAAGATCTTGTTCCATTTAAATCATTTTAAAACATGCAAAAGGTGAACAAATAAGGAGAAAGAGCAATCTTTGCATAAAGCAAAGTTGATTCACCCATAAATAGCATATTGCTTTGTATCAGTAAAATGTGGTATAGCGTCTCCCTTCCGTGTTCCTCTAAGACGATAGGTGATATATGGTGTTCTGTAAATTGGTTACGACGTGCCGTTTTTATATGTAGATAAATCACCATTGGAAGCCCCTTCCGGGATGGCAAGTAATTTCTGTACAAGGAAATTGGAGATTTGGGAAAATGAAATATAGAGCAGAGAGTAAATTCCCATTTCTCCCCCTCAATGGGAAAAATAGGGTAAAAACATAGTCAGCGAGCATATTTCCTCCAAAGTAAAATACAGAAAAACAAGCAACAAATAAAATGAAACTACGTACTAAAACTAAAGCTAAGTATTTTTTTTATACAACTACTCGTATGGTGGCAAACGAGCATATGGCTTGCCTGATGGTAAGCAGTCACTGCAGCCTATGGACGCTTGTAACACCAGGAGCATAACTTTAAAAACAAAACAAAACGAGTAAACTAAAAAGGTAAATCCAAGGACCTTTAAATAATAGCCGGACGTAGCGTCGCTAACAGATAAGTGAAGCACGTATAGTAAGCCGGCGCTTTGTACTTACGAGCAGCACGCACACGTCCACCAGCAAAGCGGGCCGGTCGGCTGCCATAACGCGGCGCACTTCCCCGAATGCAGACGTTGACGTTTGAAATTTATATGATAAAAATATGCCTTCTTGCGTAGTAAAAGTCTGTCGAAACAACACTTGTAGCAGCAAAAAATATCAAGGAATCACTTTTCACACGTAACATAATCTTTAAAGCACAATTGTACATCGATTTACTATTTTAAATTATAACATCAAATTGATTGTCAAAAGTCAAAGCCAGAGCCAGTGTGACCAATTAATAAATGGGGCAATTACCTGAAATGTCGGGATTTTCTTGTAACAGAATATGATTTTTTATTAAAATAGTATCATTATTTAAGGTTACGGATGTACAATGAATCCTTATTCATAAAACATACATGATATTTAAATTAAAAAGGTTATATAAAAAACAGACTTCAAAAACTAAAAAAAGAAGATTTTTTTTTTTATTTAAAGTTAATATACCATTTTTTTGAGCTCTGTGCTATTTGAAGTCAGTTAAATAATTTTTTCTGTACTTTTATTTATTTTAGCTATAGCGACTTAATCGTTTACCCTGTTAAACTCACGACAAGTTTTACTTTTGAAATTAAAAGTATAGTTTAAACGTATACGCTTAAAATATTGTTTATTTTTACCTGCCTGAACCGAAACAAAAAAAAGCATTTAAAATATTCCTCCTCCGTGACAAACTTACAAGTGTACAAAATGTTAATAAAACATTCTGTGTTTTTATTTCCTGTCAAACACGTTTATTTCTAATGATGATGTGACATTGATATTTGATAGACATAAATAAATATATAACGAATATTTCTTACATTGGGGAAAATTTGATTTACATGGCAACACTCTATCAACGCAAACATGTTTACTCGGCGGCCATTGCTAAGCTTCACTCGTGTGTTAGACCGCGCGGTATCCTTCTTTTTTATACATCCATGGGTAAATCTAAATTATTACGAAACATTATCTAAAAATCAGTCGCCCGTATGATATCTGTGATATATGACCACATACCTACAATGAAAAATTAAAAGTGACGTGTATTCGAGGAGAGATGTACCTACCCGAAGGTTGCCGAAGGTTACGTTTAACTGTTCAATGTTTAACTGTTCAACACTTCTATACTTAAATGTATAGAACTCAGTGTCGAAAAAAAATGTTAGATGTACCCTTTTGCGTTATGGCGGCAGACTATTTGAGACACAGAACCGCGAACTCAGGTTTCTATTAGTGAATGCAATACCCGGTCTAATATGAAACCCGGGGACTCTAAATAAAGTCAGTTACCCGGGTTGCATTACCTACAATGAACTTGCCGGTATTGCTGCCCGTGTTAAGTAAGATAAGCAAGCATTTGATGTTTTTCGCGTGTGCTTTTAGGCGGCCGACGTTAAATTGTATTTGTTATCTTTAAAATAAAACGATACATGCATAATTTTTATTAATTAGCAGGTTTTAATAAAGTCGGTTATCCGGGTCCAATGCACTCAACTCTGGCCCAAAATTTGGAGTATCCCCATGTGTACATGCCGCGCCAATATTGGCTTTAGTCATGTGCATCATGAGCAATAATTGAATATATAGTGCATCATATAACTATAGTTAAAAATAGTGTGCAAGTATCTACATGAGAGCGAATCATAGTTTGGTGGACCATAGTCACCAGTGTTGCCAATTTAGCAGATTCAGTGCTAAATTTAGCATAATTTGGACTGGTTTAGGAGAATTTTTTACATTTAGCATAATTTTTGGCATAATTTTTTACATTTAGAAATTTTATAGTACACTATATCTCTGTTGACATTATAATTGTAAGTATTTATGTAAACACTTTATTGTATAAAATAAAACAAAGTACAGAACAGGGTTGCAAAATAAAGGTATATGTACTAAGGTAAACTTATCTCTTTAAGGGATCTCTTTCAGTTAACCTTTGAACAGTTGATGATGATGATGTTTGTATGCTGTAGTAAAAAAGTTACTTTGATTGCAATATAAAAAAAAATGTCGATTAATACATTGACATTCTTAATTTACTTAGGTATCTTTAGCAATTTTTTTGCTGAAAGTTTAGTATGGGCCACAAAAAGGATTATTGTAAAGCTTTAATAATCACAATACATTAAATTTGAAAGAATAATGCTTTTTTTTATTTAGCATATTTTTTAGCAGAATTTATCAAGTTTTAGCAGAATTTCAGCAAAATTTTAGCATTGAATGAAATTCGGAGTTGGCAACACTGATAGTCACAGTATAATAGCAGTCATTTTGCTTCCTACCAAAGGTACATCGCGCGCTTGAATGTGTGCGCGCCGTGTACGAATGCACCACAAGCAATTTTTTAAGAATGAGTAAGTATGCTGTATGGATCGCACTCACACAGACTTTCTACCGCGCGTCTGTGTGGATACGTGTCGCGCACTCCTAAACTGCCGAAGTTGGACTTGTTCGTCTTAATACTTTGCCATAGTTGTAGACTATAAAAACCTGAGTTTACGGAACCCTAAAAACAGCTTCAAAGCCAAGCAGTATCTTATTTGACTTGTTGAACTCAAAATTAAACTCGGAAGTTATTCAATTTAGTCGACTAAAAGAGTTAAAGTTTACCTGTCAGGGAATTATTAATTGTAACCCAGAATTCGACTCGAGTTCTAGGAAGGAATGTTACTCAATCATTCAAAAGTATTAAAGAATTAAAGTAATCGTGCTAATGTTTGATACGTTAATGCCCAAACCTCTATTGCTAATGATTTACGTGATGACAACTACTGGTACAGTGTCAAGCACTCGGACCTCTACCTTACGACAAAAAAGCCATTTTTAAAACGATTACTCCATTAAGATCACTGACACGGAGTGAACGTGAAATACGAACCTAGAGTTACTTTCAACAAACTATATTTGATCCTTATTCCCAACACATCCAAAAATTGAAGTTTCCTTTTATTCATCACATCACATCATCACAGTCACAATTTCATCGTTACACTATTCAGGCATCATAGTAACACCTTTCCACAGTCAATCATAAATGTCACAAGCCTTGAACGGATTCGAGTAGGTCCAGAGATGGAAGTAAATCAAAAGCTGGTATACCATATCCTGGAGCATTGACAAACAAATATAAACAGGGAAAGATAGTATTAATACTAGTAAAGAACCAAAGAAGAGTCATGATAGGACCCTTGCTTTGACAATACCTTTTCCTCAAGGACATAGGTTAAGGAAGGATTGAGGAAAAGCGAGACAGCGATAGGCCAAGAAGGGATCACTGTTAGGAAATAACAGAGAAGGTCAAAGTCATGTTTTACCAGAAATTCAAAAAGATAGCAAAAAATAGGAAGTTCTTGTGATTTCTCCGGAGAGAAAACAAGTAATAGAAATGAATGCGGTACGCAAATAGTACATTACACAACTAGGGTGGTAAAATAAAGAAAGGCCGAGATCGCAGATGTTTGCGGCCCAAGCTGCAAGCGATGGACGTAAATATGCGATCGAGGGCATCTTCTCCCGTGTTGTGTACATCATTTTATGTCTACACTTCGCCAGAAAGCGGCTTTTTCCGTACGCGTAGCCACTTTATGGCCAGGTGTGGCATAAACTTAATTAAGGCTGCGTTTCCACCAGATCTGTGCGTGGAAAAATCCACCAATACCGGGCCGCACCGTGCGAGGCTAGACACGTTGATTGGTGGATTTTTTCCTCGCACACCACTCCCCTACCTCGCGCAGCTCTTATGGAAACGCAGCCTAAGAGCCGTATGCGTGCGGTGCAGAAGAGAAGGTAACAATCCAACTCATACCCTGGCTCTCGACTAGATCGTATGTATGTATGTAAACACTTTATTGCACATAAAATCATACAGAAGCAGTACAAAAATCAATGGTTATGTACAAAGGCGAGCTTATCCCTGTAAAGGATCTTATGCCTGTAGCTTTAAATACGCGGCGTAAAAGCTCTTAATAATGTGTAGAGACACGCCAAAACTTTGCGAATACAAAGGAGTAGGGAGGAGCAAATCTGTGTCACGGCGCAAACGGCACGGGACAGAGTCAACCTACGATACCTATAAATGGGTATTGGTGTAGAACTTATATAGGTATATAAATCTCCAAACATCTTTACAAACTTCCACATTTATTATCCATACAATATTATAAATTATAAATGTGCAAGTTAGTGAAGATGTATGGATGTTTGATACTAAATAATGCGGTAACAAGTGAATGGATTGAGATGAAATTTGGCATACAACTAGACCGAGTCCTGGATTAAAACATAGGATTATTTTTTACACTGGTAATCTTTATAATTTACAAGTTGACCAATAAGACTTTTTTTTATTTAAAGGTCTACAAACTGGATGATACAAATTAACTGTAATAACAAATTGATAGCTTACTTAGGACACTTTTTGTACACCCTAAAACAGTAGACACAACATGCCTAAGAAGTAAACAATAAACAGTGCAGTTATTTTATAATTTATGAAAGATTGCATATTATAAATAGGTAATATGTGATATGAGATAAGACTTTTATAATCATAATTATTTAACATATTGGCCATAGGTAAAAAAAGTTTTAGTTTTTTTTTCTTATTTATGTTGGCATGGGTAAATAAGAAAATTACTAAATGATTTTTTCGTATATGGATACGTATTCATGAAAATAGTAGGAACTAAGTCGTCGGCCGTAGGCTGAATTAAGGTAAGGGACAAAATACGATTTTTCAGGAGAGGCCGACAAAGTTTTTTTTCGGACTAAATCGTACATAACTTTTATTGTTATTAACCTTTTTTGTGTTTGATTTCACACATAATCTTATATTTAAGTGCTCTATCTCCCTGTGCAGTGTTTATTTAAATAATATAGTTATTTTAGAAAATAGACGTCCCTTACACTAACGTATTTCGTTCGTAATGTCCCTTACATACCAAGATTACCAAGTATGTTGTAGTCTCGTCTCTTACCGTAAATTGGCCTATAGGTTGTGTCCAATATATTGATAACAAAATAGCGTAAGGAATTCGTTGAAATAATGTATGGAAGAAAAAATAGAGTAAAGGGATCGTTGAAAAAGAATTAAGTACAACTTTTGACGTAAGACGTATTTTTAGATTTGAAATAGTTATAAACATTCATGTAACAGCTATGAAAATGTATTGAACTGTGTGTGTATTTTTTGTGTGTCCCTTACATGCAATATTTGTACACTGTAAAAGTTGATTTCAACTGGACGTGTGCGCCGCGCCGCCGCCGCATTTTTGTCCACGCCGCCGCCGCAGGTCATCCGATCGGCGTAAAGTCGGCGTGGATAAGATTTTATTGTTGAAGCTCATTTTCGTATTAATAAACAAATCTAACACTATTTAACGCTTTGTTCTGTCAGTTTATAGAAAAATATTTGGTCAAAATGAACTTTTATCTTATTTATTTTTAGGGTAATGTTTTCTTGTGATCCTCGTGCAAGATTTTTGAAGTACAAAACATGAGAAAGGCTAGTTGAGTAACATATACGGAGACATTCATTAATTCGTATAGGTCTACCACCAAAAATTCTGCAACGAACAGTCTCGTGCTTTAGGTACCTGTTAAAGATTATCTGGTATGGGGGCAGACCCACGCTACGTCTTCAGGTTCATGATCTCCATTTGAGAACTTTTCCAGCTCATCAGCCATCATTTCTTTGAGCTATTTGCCACCTTATCTTATTTACTCTGAAAGCCATGGGAACTGGCTTCTTCTATTTCTAATTTCTGATTCGATCTTGTAAAAACATTCTGAGTATTGTTTTCTCTGTAGCACGTTGCTACTTTGACCCTACCATTGAAATCCGTGCTTTACTCTGGAGACGCTGCGGGATTTCGACGGCGACGGCAAGTTTACTGCTTCGAATAAACTCTTTTTCGAAGTTAAATCTAAAGAAACTGGAAAGAACGATCCCAGTTTAAATGCTTGAAGAATTCCTCCGACGCTGCGGTAAATAGTTTCAGGGAAATGACGTCTTCTTACACCTTTCTGAAGGTGAATTGGAATTGGACAACTACTTTTGATCGAGCTTTTTCTCGGTATTTGGATATTCATTTAAATTAACTGAGCTCCTGAGCACTTTAGTCCAGAGATACTGCCACAGGTCTGACTACCCTAGGGTACCTTGACGTTGGTCACTAACTCTAGAACGATAAACCTTCAGTAAGTGCAAAAGAAGCTTATTTTTAGTACCTAATATGCAACATTGAAAAAGAGGTTAATCGCAAAATCTAACTGTTTGGATATCGTCTGGGGAACTTAAGTTAATCTTAGCAATTCTCTAAATACCGCAACAAGGTCTTTGGCAGTGATGACGTACGAAATAGAATCGTGACGTGACTAAAGGCTAAACCTATGAATCTCCTCAAAAATTAGGAAATACTTAGAAGACATCGAGTTTTTTATCAAAGCATTTTTTCTGGCTTTTTGGTTTTCGAGCTATACACCCAAAACTCATTGGCACTTCAACCGATGGTCGATGGAGTATAAAGGTTTATGAATGGAGACCACAAAATGGAAGACGCGCGCCGGGAGTTGATAGGGACAAAAGTCTATGACTATTCGTTGTGAAAGTCTTTAGGGGAGACCCCTGTTCAGCTGTAGACGTCTACGAAAATTGAAATGATGATGAGATGGCTTTTGAATCGTGACACATGATCCACTTTGCTCATTTTCACTTTTTTGTTCAGAATTCCGTGTGTAAATATATATTTTTCGCGTTAAATAATAAGTTTAAGTTAGTATTGTTACATTTAAAATAACGCTGGATTCGAAATTACAGTTACAAATCTTTTTTTATTATGTTATTTACTAAGTGTAGTAATTGCTGTCTGCGTCGGAAGCAGCCCGTTTAAATTTTTTTGATTGTCCATATTTATCACTTCGGGAATCATTGTCAAAAATACGAACAAAAACCCAACCAAACGACAGATTTTTTTTTAGATGCCCGCACGCAACTGTTGCGTCCTCTCTTTCGCACACAGAGCGACAATGTAGGATAGAAAGGGATGGCAAATGTGCAGGGAACCTAAATATAAATCGAATCGAATTAGTGTAAGGGGCACACTGTTTAAAATATACTAATGTAAAATAGGGTAAGGATTATTTATTTCAAAACTCGTGCAGACATTTTAAGGTATAGGTATTATTGACTTATGAGACGAAAAAGGCATTAGGGTAAAGCTAGTGTCATAAAGTTTTCTTCAAAAATATACCATGTAAAGGTAATTCCTTGATTGCGAAGACCTTTACTTTATTCAAAGTGGGTTGGTGGCAGCAATTACACTATTTAAGGTTACTATATTATAATTTTTTTCAGATACATTGTTTTTGTGGGACAGATTCGATTTTGAACCCAAGAAAATCAGTAATGTAAGGGTCATTTTTTTCAAGCTAGAATTTTTTCATAAATATCATTCGAAAGAGCGTAAAATTCTGAACAAAACTGTATATTCAACTCATTTTGTGTGTTTTGTCCCTTACCTTAATTCAGCCTACGGCCGACGAAGTAATTCATTAAATACTAAAAAACAAAGAAACAGAGCGAAACCTCGAACCCACGCTCTGTTGTGACTACGTATCGACAGCGCGGTCAAAACCACGAATATGCCTGGATACTCAGTCAAGTCAGGCCACCGACTGTACTTGGGTTTTTCTTCAGCAATATGTCTGCGACTTATTCCTCTGTCTTCATACATTTAGTATGAAAAAGGGCCAGAGGAATAAGGTGACCGCATACATATTTCTGAAGAATAACCCACATAATATATTTGCAATACACAAAGGCCGTAGCAGGATAAGGGAGGAAAAAATGCCCTTTAATGATTAAGAGCTGTTTATTTTTTCTATAGTTGCTTTCATTTAGTTGTATAATTGTGCAAAGTTTGGTTGAAAAATTCCCAGTGGTTCAGCCGGGAAAAAATAAAAACAAAATTTATGAAATTTGACGTATCTCTAAAACTATAAATCTTTATCATAATATCTTTAATTCATTTTGGTTAATTAAATAGTATGTATGCCTTAAAAGAAAATTGAGTCTCTATCTTTGTAATTTCTGTAAAAAACACGTAAGTCAAAATTTCAAAAAAAAGTTTTTTTGATACCTGAAGGAGTGACCACTCTAAATGACATTTCTAAAAAAGCCTTATTTAACGATCTGTCAGTCATATAAGTTTGACGGTTAAAATCGAAAAGCAACAGTGTCAAAATTAAAAAACTATGTTGGTCGGATTCTGTTACATTTTATTCTTATACAATTCTAATACAGCCAAAGAACTTAAACATAAATATTCTTTGTTGAGAACTAAAAATAAAATAAATTTATGGCATTTACTCGTATATGTATCAACTTAAAAATGTCTTTTACTTCTTATTTTAATCACTATCGCTATCTTCATTAACGGTAACACTAATACCGTTTCTCAAAAAAGGTCCACTAAGAATTTCGGCAGGCTGAATAATTTTTGATAAATATCTTGCGTGCGATAGGTAGTACACAATTGCGGCAATGTGTGAACAACACCCTACCTACGAATGAATATATCTGGTGAAACGATAAGTAAGGCTTAATTAGAAATAATGATGATTACCTATTTGAAAAAAAAAAAGGTTTTATAAGTTAAAAGGCGACAATTAATACAAATACAGGCTGGTTTTCGATAATCTGTACATATTAAAAGGGGTGAAATTCCATTTAATTTTATCGGTAAAAATGACTAATTTTTGTTTCTGGGCAAAAAAAAATTTTTTACAGATTTTTACAGTTTGCTATGAAATTTTGGGCAGTACATCTGTTTGACGCAGTATAACTTTTGATCTTATTGTTCAAAGCTGTAAGAAAAAAATGTTTGTAAGATCACAATTAAGTGCTAAACGAAGATAAGCATGAAAAAATGGTCACAATATTCGCAAACTTTCGAGAAAAACGGTGTTTTCCGTAAAAAAAACTGAAGTTTTGCAGCCGTTTTTCACAATTATAATTTTTTTTGACGAGTTTTTCTTCAAGTCGGTGGTTTATTGTTATTGCTACTAAATAACGTGTCTATTGCCATGACCCTGCAATTTTTCTTACAATTTTAAGCAATTAGTTCAAAAGTTATACCGTGGCAAACAGATGTACTGCCGAAAATTTCACTGAAAGTTTAAAAATCTGTAAAAAAAAAACGAATGACCACAAACAAAAATTAAAATCAGTTTTACCGATAAAATTGGCCGAAATTTCACCCCTTTCCATATGTACAGATTATCGAAAACCACCCTGTATATTTTCAAGCCAATATTAATGGGAATGTCAATAATTGATTTATTTTTAATTTCTTACAAAGAAGATTTATTTTTAAGTTCTTTGGCTGTATTAGATTAGAATAGTATTAGAATAAAATGTAACAGAATCCGACCAACATAGTTTTTTAATTTTGACACTGTTGCTTTTCGATTTTAACCGTCAAACTTATATGACTGACAGATCGTTAAATAAGGCTTTTTTAGAAATGTCACTTAGAGTGGTCACTCCTTCAGGTATCAAAAAAACTTTTTTTTGAAATTTTGACTTACGTGTTTTTTACAGAAATTGCAAAGATAGAGACTCAATTTTCTTTTAAGGCATACATACCTATCAATTTACCAAAATGAATTAAAGATATTAGGATAAAGATTTATAGTTTTAGAGATACGTGAAATTTCATAAATTTTGTTTTTATTTTTTCCCGGCTGAACCACTGGGAATTTTTCAACCAAACTTTGCACAACTATACAACTAAATGAAAGCAACTATAGAAAAAATAAACAGCTCTTAATCATTCAAGGGCATTTTTTCTTCCCTTATCCTGCTACGGCCTTTGCTTACTGCAAATGAATCTCAAACTTTACCCATTTATGTTAAATGTTAATAGTTTTTTTAAATAATTTATTCCACATTAATTTGCTGCAGTTCCTCCAGACTCGTAATTTAAATGAAAAATTATAAGTTATTCAGTTATTCGCCGGCACGGACGCAAATAGTAGAGAATCATTCCCGAGGGACACTGAGTACTTAAAAAGTATCATACTGATGGTATGAATAAACATTAGGAATATTTTCACTTTAAGAAACTTGGCGAAATATTTTTGGACTTAAAATGTACGAAATTAAACATCACCAATAAAATAAAATTTCGATAAAAACATTTTAAGCACACTGGAAGTTAATAAAAGGAACCAAGTAAAGTACTAGTTAATTATCCTAATTTGGTAAAATAATAACAACAGTAAAGGCCAGGTAGTTTTACCGCTTAAAAGCGTTTGTTCCAAAATGGAAATACCTAATTTAATTAATCCTAAACAAAGTGCGCGACAAAAGAGCACTTAAAATACTCTTTTAGTATTTTGTGATTTTTCTGTGTTTTCAGCTATCCTTAAAATATATTTTGACAGTGACAGATGAGAGTACGAAATGGGTTTGTTAGAGAATGGCCAGCCGTATTTGTCAGAAGAAAATCGCAAATTCAAAATATCTTGGTATGGCTACAGTCACTCTCAACCCCTTGAGCCCCAGAATTGGCTACTTGATGACAGTTCAAATCAGCTTCTTTTAATGAAGTCTCATAACGCTCCGAAAGTATGCAGTTTAGTATGAAATATGAGTACTAACTTGTGACGTTATGCTCAACATGGTGCCTTATTTTTAGTTTTCATCATTGTAAAATCATTGGTGGCACAAAAATAAGTTTGATTGATTTTATCCGGGCAGTTTTGGGAGCGTAATTTGCTGGTTAGAGTTAATTAATTTATTTTAATTATTGTCAAATAGGTACCCTATACTAGATATTCAATATATCGGATTCTTCATATACCAGACTAGCATTTACCCGCGGCTTCGCCCGCGTTGTTCCCGTCCCAAGGGAACTCTTTACCGGGATATAAATTATCCTATGTTTCGATCCAGGATTTGGTAAACTTGCATGCCAAATGTTAGCTGAATCCATCTAGTTGTTACCCCGTTATTTTGGAACAAACATCCAAATATCCAAACATTTTCACAAACTTTCACATTTATAATATTAGTGTGATTACCAAGACAATCAATTTTATTGAATCATTTAGTTTTTTTGCCATGGAGAGATCTATGCTCGGAGTCACTTTAGGCGATTGAATCAGAAATGAGGAAATTCAAACAACATCTTGTATTATTTGTTTACAATTGTAACATTTGTTTTTGGTTGTCGAGTCAAATGACAAATGCAATGTCAGTTAAAATAAGGCTATGTGCACACTTACGATTAAATACGACGTAACTCAATGTTTACAATAGTAAACAAATAATGCAGCATGTTATAGAATCATTAATTAATTACATTTTATTTTTGTATTTCAATTATAAATTTTAAAAAGTGTTAGTATTTCAATAATTTATACACCACAATCTTATTTAACGCCTAGACATGCCCGGATTTAAATAAATGGTTTTCGTAAGTTTACATACATACTGTAAAATTATCGGACCTGCATACAAATTTTAACGTGAAAAACTGAAGCTGAGAGCCCAGACTAAAACCGGCTTCGCTCGCTTCGCTCAATCAGTCAAAAAATTTAAACATGACTCTGTTTACCACATCAAAGCCGACAAGCTGTATTTACGGGCGGGGCGCGCGGTCGTATGTCACGGGACTGATTGGCACTGGGGACAGATTTGTCACTGGCATTTGGTTAAACATGTTCGTTGCTATACCATATATACGGGTCTATATTGTCTCTCATAATTTTTAAGAGTCATACTGTATCGTGTGACTCTTAAAAATTATAGTGTAAAGTCATAATTATCGAAAGTCATACAACCTATTTTCTATGAAACCGTTAAGTTTTCAGAATTGTTATTAAACAAACCTACCCTAACCTATTTTTTTCTATATGTTAGCGTTTTAAAATATCCTAAAAATATTACCGTTTTAGAAAACAAATACTGTATGACTTGATAATTATGACAAAAATATAGTATGACTTATAACTTTTTGAGAAACAAGGGATTCCCATATTTACACGAACGTTGCTATAAATATAATACAATTCGCATTTTGACTCTTTTTTTTCTACCGTAAATCGATTCTACTATTTGTGAGGAACAAATATCTATATGACACCTAATACATTTGTATATAAGTATAACATCCACAAATTGAAATCAAAAGTAGCCGATCGCACTGAGCATTGAAAACGCTCTATTATGACGTCATCCGTGCCGTCGCTGTACTAATTTTATATGAGAATATTAGTACTTTGCCATTTTGAGCATGAAAACATAGTTGCTATACAATCTTTTTTTCATTGATACTCAAGCATTGTTAAAATAACTTTAGATTTTTTCTTGGATGATAATTTTTTTTTTTAACTTCGAGTTCTCATAGGTTTATTAATTTCAAATATATTTATTTATTTCTTCTTTATTATGACAAATTGGTAGTTTTCAATTTATATAACTATATTTGCTAGTAAAATTCAACATTAGTCAACATGCCTAATGTATCTTGCAGTGGCGTGGTGTAAAAGATATCCTTGCCTTGGGCAAGCCGATGCAGATTTAGCGTACATTTTCCTTAAGAACTGTAGTGTAGAATAAGGTGCTCAAATGCCTCATATTAGGCAAGCCGGTAGGAATCGAGTTCTTTCAACGCCACGCCACTGGTATCTTGCTATACGAGTGGAGTACACTGTGTACAACCCCTGAGCTGAGATTCGTTCGGTTAGAGTATAACTTTTCTAAAAAATAAATAACCGACTTCAAACATTAAATCTACATTTGAGGAGTTTGATATGTTGAGAGTTTGGAAAAAATGGGACTAATCTGGAAGTATACTTTTTTACTCCCAGTCGTTAGAATATAATATAGTTAAAGTTTGTTGGGTTACTCGACCCCACACGGTGTATAAGCAGTAGTGAACTAAAATGTCTATTTTTCGGTTAAACCAGGGCCAAGATCTCACAAACTGTGTATTTTTATACTTTTTAGTACAAAAATGTTCATTCAGGTCAACAATATCACAGCTGACCAGTATTAGATAGCATGCATAGGTAATATAGGCATGTAAGGGCCGATACAGACGGACTGCAACCCAACTGCAACTCCCTACGATTTGTATGGGAACTGCATCACAACTGCACGCCGACTGCGCAGTTGTGATGCAGTTCCCATACAAATAGCAGGGAGTTGCAGTTGGGGTGCAGTCCGTCTGTATCGGCCCTAAGTAACACCGCTACGCCATCATTATCGTTAAATCAGTGCTACGAGATGCTACGAGCGCGTGCTACGAATACGCCGTAAAAGTGCTACGCCGTAGGGGATTACTGCTACGCCGCAAAGGAAATTTCTGTGGAGCTTTGATATTCGATTTTTTAATTTAAGCTTTCAACGATTTTGCAGCTTTCAAAGTTTACTAAGTGAGTTATAAGATTATAGAGTGCTGACAATTGTGCGTAGTTGTGCTTAATATCAGAAATATTCGGCTTTCAAGTAAGTTTTAGATTTGGAATGTTGATCTTAAAAGATATTTATTTAAATCTGTTGTACATGATTCTCGGTTTGTTTACTGCCTACTTTTATAGTCTCATCACACAATCGCACAAAAGTTAATAAGAAGAGATCCCTTAGAGAGGTAAGTTCGCCTTTGTCCGTATACCATTATTTGGCAACTTTGTACCATACCTTATCTTATTTTGTGCAATAAAATATTTACATTTATATGGTAATTCCACGACAGAGAGTAACGTAAGTTACCAATTACTCGCGTGTTTCTTCATTGATGGTGCAAATTCAGGTGTCAATATCGTCGCTGGAAAGCAATAATGCTGTAACCCTCAAAAAGTAAACTTTTCACTAGAGCCAAAAAACGTTTGCATTTTTTTAGAAAAATTCATAAATCTCAAACAAAAAGAGATTATTAAACCCCCTTTGGTAGACTCGTTGTAAAAAAATCGAAGTTTATAATTTTGGTGGTAAAATTACTATAAACTTGTTTTTAATATGACTTTTGTCGTTTGCAGCATTTCGATATTTCTAATCATGGCACGCAATAATGCTGTAACCTACAAAATTTTTGTATGGAAACAATATTTTTACCAAATCTCACAGTCGTTTTAAAATGCTGTAAGTCTAAAAAGTGGTTCGTAATACAATTTTTGGGCCATGAAAACTTAAATTGACAAGATTTTTGTACTGCAATGTTGCTGTAACTGAATGAATGGAAGGAAACAGGTATGAATGAAGCAGTGTAAGTGCGAATGGTTGTTTATGTTGATCCATTTTAAAATGTCAGTGGTAAATAATTGTTGATCTGTAGTAATAATATTTTCTGAACTACTTAATTAATATGCCAAACATACATATCTTTAAGCTTAAAATGTTATGTATTGGCTATTAAAACGTTATCATTAAGTATTGTTATATTTATGTTGTTGGACTGTATGCATCTACATGCAGCAGCACTATGTAATCGCCTAAACTAATTTTAATCATTTGGTTTGGACGATGATTGAGAACGGAAGTATGGTATTTATCAGGCTATAAGTACACAGTATTAAAAAAAAACTTATTTTTTTTACAAAATAAAGACATATCAGAAACGCCTGGAGGAGCTTGTGGTTGATGAAAACACTAATGGTGGGAAACCCATTATATCCCTGAAATGTAAGCTCATGGAGATTTAGTGCATTCTACCCATTCTGACTTATGGCGCCCAGTTAAGGTCTAGGAGGACTTCAGAGGTAGAGGAAAGTATTAGAAGAGAGGCTCATGCAGAGCAGTGAGACACTAAATATACTAGTTAAAACAATCGTTGTTTTAAGGTTGACGTGTCATTTTATTAAAAAAAAATTATTATTTATCTAATCGATAAATAAATTCAATTCAATTCAAAAAATAATAATGATTGTTTTACATAACAGTTATGATACACGTATATTTTACATGCATTAAAGTTTGAACGGAAAAATAATTAACGTGTTTTTCTTTTAAAGGGAGCTTTGCAAACATTTATATTTAATTTAAATCATGATTAAATCTTTAAAAAAAATGAAAACTAGCAAACTACAAATAAAAACGACCCTCAATACTATATACATACAAACTTACTATATATTTTAAAATGTATTTACTGTCATTATTCATTTATTACTGTATCTTTAAAATGCTGTACACCATAGTTTATTCACAACATCTCCCGACAAAATGCTGTAAATGACAAAAATTGGTCAAAAGTTGAAATTTACGGAAAGCAAAAATGCTGTACGTGATGACGGAGAACTAATTGCGGAAACCATTTTGCTGTAAACCACAACGCAGTTGAAAACACGGGATTTTATGCGGGTTACAGCGTTTCTTCATTCCGCGATTACAAATTTAGGTGAAAAAAAATATGCTGTATACATTTTATTTATCATCACAGACAAATAATAACTATACCAGTCGACGCAGAAAAAAAAACTGAATAAGAATATGCAAAAAAAGCATTTTCGATGGTGGTGCGGGTTACAGCATTATTGCTTTCCAGCGACGAATTATCTTGCAGGTGGGATGCACTCACTATGGAAACTTAAATAAGTGTTTTTATTCAATACACAGTCCCCTAAAATCACATCACCTTTCAACGAACCCCACAAGGTGTTATAGGCATATTAAAGCTAACCTAATATATTCAACCGATTTTTTCACGTGAACGTTATTTTACTTAACAATTAAATTAAATTAGAGATTCCGAGTCATTTTGGTTACTGTGTGTGTAGAACATGCTCCAAGTTCAAAAATGTTACCAAAAATACTATTTGGGTAATTCCACGACAGAGAGTAACGTAAGTTACTAATTTCTCGCGTGTTTCTTCATTGATGGTGCAAATTCAGGTGTCAATAAGTATATCTAGAGATTAAAGTTATAATTATCCAGGTTAAAATAATTACTTAAATTTATTCTATTTTTAGGGTTCCGTACCAAAATGGATAAAAAAGGGAACCCTTACGGTGCGACTCTGTCTGTCTATCTGTCCGTCTGTCACAGCCAGATATCTCAGGAACTACTGCTGCTATCGATTTGAATTTTGGAATAGTTTTAAAAGTGACTAACTTGAGCATAATGCATATAAAAAAAATCTTATAACTTTTTTAATTTTCTTTAAAAGGGGGTTGAAATCGGAGGTGAAAAATTTTAAGTTAGTGTTTTATATCAAATGAGGTATAAAATGAATTTCATTACTATTTTTAGTTTTTTTTTTTTATTATAAACTTTTCGAATTAGGACGAAAAACGTTAAAAAAATACCATTCAACCCTATTATTTTCGAAGTTACTGAACAGAAAAATCTGTAATAATTACCTATTATTAATATTATCCTGAATATTACAGGAAAAATATAATATCCTAACTTGCACCGTTTTTTAGAAATACGCAACAATCTTAACACTTCTTATTTGCTCCTACTAAACTAATCGCCATACAGTTTTTCTTGAACTATTCACGTATCTACTTGCGAGTTTGTACGGCACCCTCGGTGCGCGAGTCTGAGTTGCACTTGACCGGTTTTTTTAAATGTGTTCCACAACACATATATTTTAAAGGTCTGCAAAATATTTCATGTCACAAAAGGTTTCCATTGCGAAAGTTTGAGTACCGATTACACTATAAGTATGTGCTATGATATCGGTAATAGAATAGTACTAAAATAACATTATGGTAAATAAATGTGGAAAACGTGATGACGCGTATAAACAGCACTAAATGCGCTGGTATAAAAAGGTACAAGTTATTTTCAATATTACATTGAAGGCGCATATATGATGTTGTCTCAGATAAACTGAATGCAAATCACTGTAAATAACATTATAGGATTCGGCGACATTATTTATAGGATATTGTAAACGTACCCATGTGAAATATAATATAGAATCCCATCGCCGAGGTTTTATACTTTCCTTTGCATGCTACGTATTTGCGGCGTTTGCCGTGGAGACCCTGGGACCCTTTTCTAAAAATTAAGGTACTTGCTTAGCCGGTCCTCCGGTGATCATAGGGCTGGCTCGTTCCTCGCTCAGCGAGCCATCCAACGAGGCAACGCAGCTAGCCTTATGGGCACCCTATCCACAGGTGGTGACATGACATGTGTATATATGTAAACACCACTGGCGTGGCGTAAAATATATCCTTGGGCAAGCCGGTGCAGATTTGGCGTACATTTGCCTTAAGAGCAGTAGAATAAGGCGGTTGAATGCCTGGTATTAGGCAAGCCGGTAGGAATCGAGTTCTTGGGACGCCATGCCACTGGTAAACACTATTGCACAAAATAAGACAAAGTACAGGGTTACAAAATGAAGGTATATGTACAAAGGCAAACTTATCACTTTAAGGGATCTCTTCCAGTTAACCATATATAATTTAGGTCCCAATAGGTTAAGTTAGGTTTATTTACTTATTAAGTTGTAAGTAATGTGTTCTTTTATCTTATATTAGTGGTTTTAAAATATACACGTTTTATCAAGTTATCTTGGTTTATTCTTTGTCTATTCTACATGTTTTGTTTCACTTAGTTGTCAAATAAAATTGGTAAGGTCAACTGCGTTAGTTTTTTTTAATGTCATGTGAAAGGTAAACGAACACACAGGTCACCTGATGGTAAGTGACTTCTGAGGCCCATGGACATAAATATGTCATGCAGGCTTATGATGCTACGCTTTGTCACGCGATAAATAAGTGATAAAGCATTCGTCACTCTCACGCACTATTTGTTAGAACGTGACGGATGCTTTATCATTTATTTATCGCGTGACAAATTGTAGCATCATAAGCTTAATGGACATCTGTAGGCATAGTAAGCCAAAAAAGTAGTCTTCCACTTTTGAACTCTAATACCACTTAATAAAGTCGAAAAGTGGTAGTCCACTTTCTTGGCTTGCTGTACGCTGCTGCATAAAATCATTTGCATTAAATTTTGCATAATTACAATTGGACCTAAATTCATTCATGATTGAAAAATATCATTCCCCTGTCCCCACATGCTTGTTGGCAAATAATCAGAAGATTGAATGAATGAAGTTTATTCACTGAATATATGGTATACAAGGTGTTATAGTCATATTAAAGCTAAACTAATATATTCTGCCCATTTGGGCATGTGAAAGTTATTTTACTTAACAATTAAATTAAATTAGGGATTCCGAGTCATTTTTGGTTACTATGTGTGTAGAATATGCTCCAAATTCAAAAATGTTACCAAAAATACTATTCGGGTAATTCCACGACAGCGAGTAACGTAAGTTACCAATTTCTCGCGTGTTTCTTCATTAATGGTGCAAATTCAGGTGTCAATATATCTAGGGATTAAAGTTATAATTATCTAGATTAAAATTAATACTCTTGAAAACCTGATTTAATGCCACAGAGTAATATTGTTTTTAGTTTCCGCGATAACGGTTAAATCACGGTTTTGTTATTAATGGTCCCACTTACTTTTTGGTTTATTTTTGTGCCAATTCCGCTACCCAAATCGCTTTTTAGCGATAATACCGCCTGTTGTATTGTATTGTAAATATTGTTTTTATCCATATTGTATAATTTCACATCCCAATGGACACTTACAGCGTTCGTAGTCGTGAGGTTATAACAACCAGAAAAAAACATACGCGATATAAGTCGTCCTAGTATTTTTTGAATACAAATTTACTTTATTGCACACAAGAAAAATCCTTACCAGAGCTACATTAATATACCTAAAATAATAATAACGGTAGACAGGAAAAGTTTCGTTAAATTGGCTACACATGTCTGTGATCGATCTAATGCTAATAACTACTAGTGACATGTCACAGTGCATTGGCATTTTATCCGTCGGAAATTGCATACGCGCGGCACTCAGGCGAGGCTCAGCGGAACGTAATATGCTCGCTGTACGCTGTAGCATACTAATCTTTTCTTTTGATGTTTAACATTACACTTTTACCTTATAAAAGTGCATACACTTAAACGTGTCCGTAAGATAGTACTATTACACGGCTCGACGACATTTATCTCCGTCGAGAAAATTGCATATTATGGAGACTCGAGCGTGGCGAAAAGGAACGTGATATAGGTGAGCAGTACGAAAATGCGTAATTCATATTATTTATTTCCTTCGATATAACTTTTTAGTTCAATTTTATTTAAAGGCAACTTGTTTTATATTGTTACCATAGATAATTCTGTATACAGCGATAAAATTAAAACATATGCTGGAATGTTCTACCTGTTGGCGTATACACGCACGCCTGTAAGTAATGTATAAAAATAAGTTATTACAATAGACTAAATTTACACAAAATAATATGAGTTTAGTTACAATGTCAAATGATGCCTACATGTATAAAACAACAGAGATAAGTATGTAGGGAGGGAGTAAAGAAAACGGAACATGGCATATGGAAGGCTATACAGCGTGTAAGTCTTATACGGGCGAATATTGAAACGGTGGTCAGCATAGGACCTAAGAAGCATATTTAGATAACTATTGCTTAAAACCACAATGAAAATATTTACCATACAAAATAATTCGGGCCGCAATGTAACGCAACACATTCAAGTTGACAAACACGCTAGTTGACAGTTACTTTAAAAAAGCTCGTATCTCGCAATGTCATAACAAGCATGTATGCGATACATTGCTGCTCGGTAAATTTTCAAAAATTAATTACGAGGTCACTATTAAGTGTAATTTAAAAAATCATATTAATTAATGATAACACTACTAAACGCTATATCTGGTTTAATTGTTCGCCCGTATAAGACTTACACGCTGTATATGTATAAGGTGTTTAGAAGTTAGATTCCAATACTTTAAGAGGCGTTAACTTACATCAAAGAAATTATGTAAGTTGAAATAGGAATTAAGAAAAAAAATCGATGAAATTTTTGTACCTATTCATTATCAGATCAAAATAATTAAATTAAAATTCTGCCCAAACATAAACATCCTGTGAATTTAACTGACTAGGAGGTTATCACTTTGTGTCAAGTGAACATGTATTAAGAGGTTTCATCCGATAATCAAAGAAGTCTTAATCAGTCTTTAACAGGATGTTATAACGTGGCAAAGTTACTGTCCTAATTTTCTCCACAAACTAGCGTAAACTTTAAATAGTTTTACTTCTAAGGACGAGTAGAATCAGCTCTAAAAGTATTGGCATCTAATTTGGAAACACCTTATATACTTATGTCTGTGAGAGATTGAATGTAAATCACTATAAGTATTACACGGTTCGCCGGCGTCTATTTGCAGAAAATTGCATACGTGCCGCACTCAAACGCGATCAAGTGGAGCATAATATAGCCACGTTGTACGCTCGTGCATAATATTTATATCATGTGTAGCGCCGCACTACTCTATTATGCTACCCACTAGGATGTTGCACGTATCGTTGATTTATTTATATGATGTAGTGTAAAGCTTAAGACAAAAATAGATTGTATTTACATCCATTACTACGCAACGCCTTGCGATGGCCAGTGATGACTTTTTTGGCGCCGGTTTTTTATGTATTATTTTGTTTTTGTGCCCTGAATAAAATTCTTTTTACAAGCTTTTATTTAACTAGCAACGTTCGTTAGTAAGTACGTTGTGTAGTATAATACACGGTGAAATTTTAGTGGTTGTTTTCCGTTTAAGGCCATGTTCAGTATCGTGTTCTGATTAGGAAAAAGAAGAAAAAAAAAATTCTGACGTAAAAAAAATTGTCTTTTGTATGGAGGGTCGGCTAATTTGAACGACCTGCTCCATAGAAAATAATTTTTCTTTTCGCGTTAAAAAAAAAATTCTTCCACTTTTTCCTAATCAGAACATGATACTGAACATGCCCTTAAACGGAAAACAACCACTAAAATTTCACCTTGTATAAGTAGGTAACGTAAGTTGTGGTTTCAAAGTAAAGCATTTTTCAGCCACCACCAACCACTTCCTCAAAGTATAAAGACGACCAAGAAGTTCAACTTCAGCCGTTTAGGAGCGCGCGACACGTATTCCCACAGACGCGTGATAGCACGTCTGTGTGAGTGCGATCCATACTGGAGCATTCTTACGCATTCTTAAAACTTTGCTTATAGTGCGTTCGTACACGGCGCGCACACATTCAAGCGCACGATGTACCTTTTGTAGGAAGATAAATTACTACTATTATACTGTGACTTCTTTGTATCCAATAGGGTACTTGCCTGTAGTCAATATAAATTACTTCACGCTAGCCTTGAAATCTGCTTTCGAAAATTTGCAAAAATCAACTAAAATTCACCTATTTAACGTTTTAAACGATTTTTAAAAGACCAAAAGCTATAAATGAGGAGATGATTTGATGTTTGAGCACAATGACGTCATTATGCTTTTTAACCGACTTCCAAAAGAAGGCCGGTTCTCTATTCGTCTGAATGTTTTTTTTTTTCTCATAGAAACTTCATACTATCCGAGCGTTTTGACAATTCATAAAAAGTAACTGATTTGATCTGTCAGGAAAGTACCCTATTGAGCCGAAATTTTATCATAGGTACTTATGTTAGATAACAACGCCCGATTATGATACTATAGAGCTGATCTGATGATAGACTCGGAGAGTACCCATACAATCATCTAAATTCCATAAGATAAATCCACCGTGTTTGGGCTCATTTGATTATTAGAATAAAAGCTTGGCACAAAAATTATTAACATATTTCTTTCTTTTATCTAAATCTGAATAATTAAGAAAATACTCGAGTCTAACTAAATTGCTATGTCAAGAGTGCTCTTACATTTATTCCAGCCCTAATGGACAGCGGCCTCAATCCGCTACCTGTCGATTTAATTTCCTGCTGGGAAATTAATTCCCGCTCATTATCCCGGCGAAATTAATTCGCCCCTAAAAATACGTAACGCCATCTATGCCTGTATAGATTTATTGGATAAAATATTTATTGCGGACGTGGAAACAATTTATAATTTTTGACGCCTCACTAACGCCCAAATTTGGAGAGGTCCTTTGTTTTCAACCTCCCTGTAGGCGAATTCACACAGTCATTTTAAATCTCGTCGCTAATATCATTTGAGCTGTGAACTAGTAATGACAATTCGCAGTAGGAGGTCATGCTTCCAAGGAAAGGAAAGAAAAGTAGGCACAATAGGGATGACGACTGGGTTAAAACTAAATATAAATGTATAATTATATTTAGTCCGTCAGTTAGATTATGGAAAATTTTGGGACAGGTATTTTTTTGTTTATCAAAATATTAAAAATCGACAAAGTTATAGATCATCAAACTTCTGGAGTGGGGGCTTGTGACGTCACTACTAGGTGAAACTTGTACCTACAGTTTTTTTTTTGTCGTCTAGCCCATTCGGCCTTTTAGGAGTGCGCGATACCTATTCAAAGTCGAGGCGCATGGCTACCGTCCATTGGTTTTTTGGCATCCGAACACACTGCAGTATACATGTTTACGATAAATTTCGTGGAGCTAGCGAACGCGAGAACGGTCCGGCCGCGACTGGGGCATTGCTACGCGTTGCTAAAAGTTTGCTTGTAGTGCGTTCGTACACGGCGCGCACACGTGCAAGCGGCACGATGTACGTTTTGTTGGAAGAAATACTGCTATTTGTACTGTGATGCTGCTGTGGCCACGATTATGAACGAATATATCCCATCAAAAAATATTACATTTAAAAAGACGACGACGAAAGAGACGAACGACAGAACTTGATTTCCACCGACTTGCCTATTATTTACCCGTGTAGGATTCTTTATTTGAGAACTATAAAATGTGTTCCTCCACGGATTCTAGCTTTAGCCAGTACACAATTACAGGAGGTTGAAAATGACCTGAATGGGTTCGAGAAAAGGAGGGTACGGCCGTGCCTTTGTTTTGCTCGACTTGGCGGGGGCACTGCCGTGCCCCCAGATTTTCCGGAAATATTTAATGTAGAAAATCGAAAAATATACACTGGTAGTAAGTAGTAACGCTGTTATAAATTCATCGAAAATTTCAACGTGCCTGATTAGTGGTCATGTGGTGTAGTGATTAGCACGTTATCTCAGAACAGCAGAGTCGCTGGTTCGAATTCGGCCTTGGCTGCAATAGTTCACGTTTAATTTTTCAATTTATTTAGTCTTTGTGGCTGTTATTAACGATTAGTGGTCGGTATCGGTGCAAAACTTCAACAAAACTTGCCAAACGGACATAATAAAGTGCTTAGAGCCATGAAAATATTAAGGGTATCATTTAATCGATCAGCAAAATATTCATATTTTGGTCAGCAGAAATATGTATTTGGTCAGCCAAAATAGCTAGTTGGTAAGCAACTTATGGTTAGCAAACATTTATAAATCAGGCTGCAATTAATGATATACTGATCTGCTCTAAATTATTTTGGTCAGCAAATTAAATATTTGAGCTGCATTAAGCGATCTACGGTTAATCAAATTTTGGTAAGCAATCAGTAGGTAAGCAAAATATTTCATTTTGTTCATCAAAAAAAAGGGGGCAATAAAACCTAACTGGGCGCAACTATTCTGCCGCCAATCGTGTGCGCATTTTGTCATTCGGTAATTGTCAGCTGTCAAGTAGCAGGTGTCACTGTGATATATACAGGGTGTCACTGTGATATATACAGGGTGTCACTGTGATATATACATAGTGTCACTGTGTTATATACAGGTTGTCACAGTAATGTATACAGGGTGTCACTGTGATGGGCTCATATAAAATTGGTATTTCGATTTTTTATACATCTCATAATGTTTTGAAGTTATATTATTTATTTTTTAGGGTCAGCAAAAAAAATAACCCTAACCTACCTATTTTTGAGAGCCGTTTCGTTTTTAGGGTCATCAAAAAAAATAACCCTAACCTATCTATTTTTGGGAGCCGTTTCGTTTTTAGGGTCATAAAAAAAAATAACCCTAACCTACCAATTTTTGGGAACCGTTTTGTTTTTAGGGTCATCAAAAAAAATAACCCTAACCTACCTATTTTTGGGAGCCGTTTCGTTTTTAAGGCCATTAAAAAAAATAACCCTAACCTACCTATTTTTGGGAGCCGTTTCGTTTTAGGTTCATCAAAAAAAAAATAACCCTAACCTACCTATTTTTGGGAGTTGTTTCGTTTTTAGAGTGACACCCTGTATACATTACAGTGACACCCTGTATATAACACAGTGACACCCTGTATATATCACAGTGACATCCTTTATCTATCACAGTGACACCCTGTATATAACACAGTGACACCCTGTATATATCACAGTGACACCCAGTATATATCACAGTGACACCCTGTATATAACACAATGGCACCCTGTATATATCACAATGACATTCTGTATATATCACAGTAACATCCTGTATACATTACAGTGACACCGTGTATATAACACAGTGACACCCTGTATATATCACAGTGACATCCTGTATCTATCACAATGACACCCTGTATACATTACAGTGACACCCTGTATATAACACAGTGACACCCTGTATATATCACAGTGACATCTTGTATCTATCACAGTGACACCCTGTATATAACACAGTGACACCCTGTATATATCACAGTGACACCCAGTATATATCACAGTGACACCCTGTATATCTCAATTAAACTCTCTGCTGACCAATTGTAAAATCTTGCTACCCAAGTAATTATTTTGCAGCTCGACTGTTTATTAGGCAGCCAAATGATAAAAAAAGCAGATTAATATTGGTAAAAATGTTAACCGTTTTTAAACTGTTTGCTGAACAAGAGTTGCCGACCGATTTTATTTATTGCCAGCCAAATCTTTGTATGCTGCCCAAATGATTTTACTGCTTATTTTTTTTTGCGGATCAATTTTAATAACGGCTGACCAAAAATTTACTTTCCAAATATTAATACCTTTATACTCAAGTATTGTAAATCCCAGATGTCGATATAGAGTTAAATTTAACACTGATCTGCCAACAATATTCTTATTTCCTTGGTTGTAAGTTCTTCTTTAACACGTTTTGTTAAGGTTTTGCACCGATAGTGCTGGTCACTGTTAAGGATTCACAGGTTAAATTGTGTTAAGGACGGGCTCGACGCCGAATTTGTGAATGATCCTACTGTACCGTACACGGGATTGAATATATTAATAACCTTTCCCTTTCGGGTGCGGTTTCCATGAATATTTCCATGGGTGATATTATGGAGATTATGGTGGGCCACTTTTTATTTCCGTATCTCCCTCCGACCAGGCAAAATAAGGGAATTTGAAATAAAATCATACTCTTCTGAGTAGGTCTACCTGTATCTTTATTTTTTTTATGCCACACCTGGCCATAAAGTGATTTTTTCCGCACGCTGCGCATCGCAAATGTAGACATAAAATGATGTACACAACACGGGAGGTAATAAAGAAAGCCCTCGATCGCATATTTACGTCCCTCGCTTACAACTCGGGCCGCCAACATCTGCGATCTCGGCCTCTCTTTGTATTACCACCCTAGTTGTGTAATGTACTATTTCAACACACTTGCTCATAAAGTGGGTTTTATTTCATGTTTCTTACGCGCGAAACGCAGCTTATTACATAGAAGTGCTTTTTACTTTACATTATCGCACTAGTTTGTGTAGTAATTATCGCAAATTGACCAATCAGAGCACACCGTGGGGCTCGGCCGGCGGACGGATTTGTCTCTGCCCCGAATAACAGAACATAAAAAAATAAAAACTCTGAGGTGAAACTAAGTTCGCCGGGACAGCTAGTTTATAATAAATCAGCGCTAGAAGGTCCTGAAAGGTACTCAATAAAAATAAATCACACGCTAGCACACAATACTATTCAGCACTACCTCTACAGCAATATCATTAACAACGCCCCCCACTACATTCAATCTCAAGAACGCAAGTCGTACATCAAAGTCAGCTCTCAGACGCCTAGATTTCTATTTCCATACATTTGATGGATACCTCTGTCAATGCGGTCAAGCTAGGTCAGGAAAATAATCGGGCATTTTCTCGACCCTGTACGTAATGGGCGGTGCGGTCTGTCAGAACTTGTAAAGGATTTAGTCGATTGCGTGCCGTACAACGAAGTAATATAAGTGTTAGGTATTTTTTCTGTTTATCGGAATATGTCGGCTCGATATGTTATTTCTGGGAGGATTTTTGTTACAATATCAAAGGACAATTTAGTTTATCGTAACTGTTTTATGTTATAGAACCCGAGGTTCAAGGGCAAGTCGATAAAACCCCGCTTTGCGGAGCTTCTATTTCGCTCTAAGTGATCCGAAATAGCGAACGAGCCCAAATATTTTTTTAATGCGGAGGCTTCGCTCCCCGATCCCTAGTAGGAGGCTTCTCATTAGTTTATTTAGATAAACTGATTTTATAACCATTGATTTGGCACCAAATAAGTGAACATTAAAAAGCAAACCTATAGGCTTATGATGCTACGTTGTGTCACGCGATAAATAAGTGATAAAGCCTCCGTCACTCTCACACATTATTTGTTAGAACGTGACGGATGCTTTATCATTTATTTATCGCGCCACAAAGCGTAGCATCGTACGCGTACTGTATTATATTGATATCAAGCTCGCTATGATAACCTAACCACAATACTCGCACACAGATGAGTCAAGAGTTTTCCCAAGGCTTACGATTTATCCTATTAACCTATCTTGTCCAGACAGCAACACCGTATCTCCTGAGCAGTTTCTGTCCCCCAGTGAAAAGGTCCTTCACGAGCACACTTTAAGTGAGTTTCCATTCGAAAAGCGTCGTAAAATGAAAGTTAAATGCACCATTTCGGCCATTAACTAGAACCCCTTGCATAATTAAGTTTGTATAAGTTTAGCCAAATACCGGATGCCGATATTATTGCTAGGGAGCTGAATGGTGTCGTATTTTTCTTTAATTACTATATTCAAATAGGGTTGGCGTGCGGCTTTCAGTGCCTTAATAATTTTTGTTTTTAAGATGCTTTTATGATAGATTTAAGCCAGTAGGTATAATTCTTTGAAACAAATTCTTAGTTAACATTAATTAAAACTAGCATTCACCCGCGTTTTTCCCGTTAATGTCCCAATCGAGCTCTCCTATGTTTCAATGCAGGACTTGGTCTACTTGCATGCCAAATTTCACCCCAGTTCAACCAGTTGTTGTCCTGTTATATGTATAGTAACAAACATCCAAACCTCCCAACATCCAAACGTCTGAACATCCAAACATCTTCACAAATTTATAATATTAGTAGGATATACTGGACTTATGATAAAGCAGGTATATTATACAACTTCTTTTCAACATCGTTACAGTTTTTCACACACATTTTAGAACTTTAAGTATTCAGGATGATAAAAAAAGATTCAGCTTCATTCGGCTTTTTTTCTTAAACTCTCTGCTGGTTCTTCCTTACAATATAAAGGCTTACGTCGGTGCGTTTAATCAACTCTAAGAGATCTTAGCAGCCGGGTGTTTTACGACGCCTTGGCATGTCTAAAAAACATTTCCCGTGCATTTGGCTTCTTTTCCTCAAAATTCAATTAAGCGAACCGACGGTCTCCGAATTTTACTCAAGATATACCAAGAATATAAACAAGAAGCTGCAATTTTGCCTTTGTAATCACTTAACATCAGACCGGTGTTAATTGCTGGTTATTTTGAAAAGGAAAGTCACGTTACACAGTCCAAAAGACATTGACGTAAATTCGTATTACACCTGATTTGCGCTTAGTCGTATTTTTACTCATGTACCATTTGGTTAAGTAAGTCTGACGTAACTTTGACGTTGCTCTCCATGGAACCCAATTCCCACCGTCTTTCCTAAATTAAAACTTTTAGAAACCACATCCTACTGCCCATGAATATTATATAAAAAACGAACGAACGAACTACGTTCCCATCACACAAATGCCACATACGAGATTGGAAAAGTAAAGGGAGAATATGTAAAGGCGCTGGTCGAAGTGTTTAATCAACTCCGGGAAAACGCAGCCGGACATTTTACGAGCCCCGTCCAATAATATGTAAACATGAACCGTGTGGCTGGGGGATAGGGCTCAATGTTGCATACATAGTATGTACTGTAAGTGTACTGGGTGGGTGTCTAAATCCAACATTTTGTTGATTTAGGGACGCTATGTCCACTTTGGTGGTAAACTAGGGTTACATTTTTGGAGCTGTGGCATTATTTACTAACTAAAGTACTTTTGACTTAGCGACATTAGAATTCCTATAGTAACTAACTCATATGGTATTGGCAGTAATAGAAGGATGAATACCTGTACTAGACATGATTTTATTAAATCTGTAACTGTAAATATTAAAATAATGTTGAACTACTTAAAACTAAAATAGGCATACTAAAAAAAACACTTATCTCAAATGTATTTAATCTAGAATGTTTATGACAAATTTTTTTAAACCAACATATCCCTTAGAGTATTTGTCAAATTAGTTACTGAAAATGCCTTTTATAATTCTTATATCACACCTGGCCATAAAGTGGCAATAACCGCCCGCTACACGTGCAGAAAATCCCACTTCAGTGATGGTTGACCTGAGCCCTTTGTGGGAAGGGACACATCCCGCAACCAACTTCACTGCAATTCTTCGTTAGTGATACTCCAACGGATGGAAACCAATACTCGACTGCGGATTAATGGCAATTTGATGAACATCCTGACGACTCATACCCCTGACGCCGACACATAAATAAGCCTTAAACATTGACTTGTTTGTAATAAATTGGCTAAGACATACTCTTGTCTATAACATAAGAATAACCAAATAGCAGTTTTTTACTATCATTTCAATTCCATTATAGAACAGTGCACATTCATAAACCTGCTCAAACGTCCCGTTTCAATCCAAACAGCATTTTTTCCGCTAAAACGTCTAGTCTCAATCCAGACAGCATTTTGCGGTGAAACATTTTTCCAACTCCACAATAAACAAGCTGTAGATCATGCATGTGGCAAACAGAGAGTTTGCTTAAATAAACGGAGAGCAAACAAGCCGCAAATCTCGTCTCTAGGCTTATTCAAAAATTCAACATCAACCTCGGCCCAATATAACACAGGTCAACAGGAATTTTGCAGCCTTTATGTATTTATTGGGACCTTCACATACACCTTTGAATTTCTTCGAGGATTTGTGTAGGTTAGCTCAAGAATTAAATATTAATATATTAAATATTAGGGGACAATCTTACACAAATCGAACTAGCCCCATAGTAAGCTCAATAAGGCTTGTGTTATGGATACTAGACGACGATATACTCGTATTTCATAGATACAAATACTTAAATACATAGAAAACATCCATGACTCAGAAACAAATATTTGTGCTTATCACACAAATAAATTCATTCTTTCTTCTTCTCCCTCACAGTTCACTGGTACTATGGAATATTTACTCGTTGAGGTTTCGGTGAAAGGGGTGATTGCGGCCCTCGGAGTTTTTTACTGTGCTCCAACCATAGACTACTTCGATAACTTCGAGACAGTACTCCACCCACTTGCTTCAGAGTACACACATCTCATAATCATGGGGGATTTTAATACTGACCTTTTAAAAAACACCCCCAGGTCACGCAAACTGAAAGAGGTTACAGAGTCTGCAGACCTCACTGTGCTCCCGCTTAAGCCCACTCATCACAACACCGACACGACAGACACCTGGTTAGATCTCATCCTTGCCTCGTCCAAGGATCACGTCGATAAATACTGCCAGTTTCCGGCCCCAGGTTTTTCACATCATGATTTACTCCTTCTGAGCTATCGTATCCAACCTCCCAAACCCCAACCAATATTAGTGCAGCTGCGTAGTTTTGCGAAGTTGGACATTGAAGCACTAAAGAAAGATGCGAGCGCTTACGACTGGTCGAAAACCTTGACTGCACCGACCGTAAACGAGGCGGTAGATTCGTTGAACGCGGCGGTTTTAAAACTGTTTGACACACATGCTCCTGTCCGAACGGTCAAACTTAAGCGGCCTCCGGCGCCGTGGATTACTAGGGCGGTCCGAATCGCGATGACGAGACGGGATCGGGCGTTTCGTAAATTTAAACGCGACCGATGCGATGAGAACTGGGCGTTGTTTAAAATTGCAAGAAATAGGTGTAACCAGATGGTGAGAGCTGCTAAACGAAAACACATTTTTGAGAATATTGTATCCTCATCTCCGGCAGATACATGGAAATTTTTAAAAACTCTTGGAATCGGTAAGCCTGTTGTTAAGCCCAACACTTTATCTTCGTTCTCATTAAATGACTTAAATTCCCATTTCGCAACATCGTCCAAACTAGACCCTATCTCTATTGCCAAAAGTGTTTCTCATATTAATGCCCTGCCCTGTGTTTCTCAAAATTCATTTTCCTTCACCCCAGCCACTGATGATGAGATTCGTAAAATTGTTATATCGATAAAATCTAACGCAGTTGGTCATGATAAGCTGAGTAGGTTAATGATAGTGAGCATTCTAGAATGCATTCTCCCAGTTATCACTCATATTGTTAACTTTTCGATGTACTCTGGGGTTTTTCCTTCACAATGGCGTAACGCCTACGTTATCCCTCTCCCTAAAGTCTCTAACCCCAGTTTACTGAAAGACTATCGTCCTATCTCCATTCTTCCATTTTTATCGAAGGTTTTAGAAGCTGTTGTTCACAAACAACTGTCTTCTCACGTCTACTCCAACCACCTGCTCTCTCCGTTTCAGTCAGGTTTTCGTTCTGGTCACAGTACGACGACAGCATTGCTTAAGGTTATTGAAGACGTGAGGCAAGGCATGGAATCCTCTCAATTAACGATGCTAGTTTTGATCGATTTTTCAAACGCGTTTAATGATGTCAATCATGACCTCCTACTCGCTGCCTTAAACCACCTTAACATCTCATCAACAGCGGCTGAGTGGTTTTCTTCTTACCTTCAGGATCGTCGACAGGCGATTCGCGCTGATAAAGCTCTCTCGGACTGGTGTGAACTTGCTTCTGGCGTTCCACAGGGCGGTATTCTCTCTCCACTTCTTTTCTCCATATTCATAAACCTCATTACACCTAGTATAAGATGCTCTCACCATCTTTATGCCGACGACTTACAAATATACACTCAAGTACATCCTAGTGAGTTAGATCAAGCTACTGAACTAATTAATAAAGATCTTGACAGTATCGCCGCTTGGTCTCGTAGCTACGGTATAAGTGTCAACCCATCTAAGTGCCAGGCCATAATTCTTGGAAGCTCACGCCTACTTGCTCTGACTGACACAGCACGGTTGGCACCGGTATTGTTCGAGGGAATCGTAGTTCCGTACGCTGCCGATGTGAAGAACCTGGGACTGATAATTGACAGCGGTCTTACCTGGGCCCCTCAGGTGTCTGCTGTATGTCGCAAAGTGACAAATATTTTAAGAGCGCTCTATAAGTTTAAGCACTTTCTTCCAGTTAGCACTAAGACTCTCCTCGTTCAGGCATTAATACTACCCCTTATTGACTATGGCGACGTGTGTTACTCAAACATCACTCAGGAACTTTTGAGTAAGTTGGACAGACTGCAAAACAATTGTATACGCTTTGTCTTCGGTCTCCGCAAGTACGATCACGTGTCCGCCTTTCGCCGTAAACTTAACTGGTTGCCTATCCGCGAACGCAGGTCAGTTAGAATCCTCTGCACCCTTTATACCATACTTTTCGATCGAGCCGCACCAGAGTATCTCAAATCTAAATTTATTTTCCTAACGCCCCGACCTGGTTGCAAACTCCGTACTTCCCGTAGCCTTAAGCTCAATATTCCTTTGCACCGATCAGGTTTTATGTCCAATTCCTTCGCCCTTCAGGCAATTCGCTTATGGAACGATCTCCCGCTCCCCATTAGGCAAGCTCAGAGCAAATTCTCCTTTAAACGCAAGTTGCGCAAGCATTTCTCTGATACAAGTCAAAATTAATTATTTGTCATGATGTTTTGCATGGGTACATTTATTTTGTTATATATGTATGTTTATTGTAACAAGTATATGTGTATGTCTATTATTTTTATATATATACTCTTATATTGATTTGTGTCTCTGATGTCGTTTCGCCTTTAAACAATCCTGCACCAACTAAAAATCTCTGTTTTACCCAATGGTTGACTGGTAGAGAATGCCTTAAGGCATTAAGTCCGCCAATTGTACTTTTTTATTATTGTGCAATAAAGTTTAAATAAATAAATAAATAAATAAATGCCCTTACCGGGATTCGAACCCAGGACCCCCTGCTTCGTTGGCAGGGTCACTACCAACTAAGCTAAAGCGGTTGAATTCACGATGTTTTGCCTTTTTCTAAAAGCTAATGGTAAATACCAGGATTCGAACCCACGATCTCTGCTTGAAAGGCGCATGTCCGAACCTCTCAGCTGCCATAGCTTATAGCTGTGTTGTGCATAACTGTGGGCTAGCGTGGGCAGAAGCACTTCACTCGATTTTGGGCTCCTGCGCGATGGGCGTAGCCGATCCCGTCGCCGGCAACCAAAACGTCACAGTTTAACAATATAATTATCGTGACAGTACGCAAACGCCGTTGATGCTGGCCGAACGCCGCTAGCGAAAACTATGCGAGAACGTATTGTACTGTGCGAAGTTTCCGTGCTGTGGCTGTGGCGATGGAAATTCCCACGCTCGCGTCAAAACAATAGGCGCGACACTGAAATATCTGTTTATTTTCTCTAATCTGTGGCGTGGGGACTACAGTCCATTCACTCTCACCTGTGCGAGTAGGCCTCTGGGCACAGACCAGTGGGACGTATATGGCCTGATGATGATGCTGCTAATGTACTTATTTTTTTAACCGACTTCCAAAAGAAGGCCGGTTCTCTATTCGTCTGAATGTTTTTTTTTTTTTTGTATGTTTGTTACGCGATTACTCAAAGACGGCTGGACCGATTTGAAAAATTCTTTTTTTGTTTGAAAGGGTATACTTCCGAAATGGTCCCATTGCAACCAAATCAGGATCTGATGATGGGATCCTGGAGAAACCGAGGGAACTCTTCAAATATTAGAGGCACACATATAGCGATTTCGGTATTTTTCGTAGTTTCTTGTCCATTTCTTACTAGCAATAAGTTTTTAGTGTTAACCGACTTCAAAAAAGGAACAAATGTTTATGTAGGTTTCTTCCCCGATTACTTAAAAACAGCTGGACCGATTTGGAAAATTATTTTTTTGTTTGAAAGGGTATACTTCCGAGGTGATTCCATTGCAACCAAATCAGGATCTGATGATGGGATCTTGGAGAAATCGAGGGAACTCTTCAAATATTAGAGGCACACATATAGCGATTTTGGTATTTTTCTTAGTTTCTCGTGCACTTCTTATTAGATATAAGTTTCCAGTCTTAACCGACTTCAAAACAAAGATCAATTTTTATGTAGGTTTGTTCCCCGATTACTTGAGGCTAGACCGATTTGGAAAAATTTTCTTTTAACTAAATAGTCTTTAGTCTATTTGGTTAAAATAGTATTTTTACAGCGCCACTAAAAATTTAAAAATAAAGTAAATTTTTAAAACAAAAAATAAAAACCGACTTCCAAAAACTTAAACTAAAAAGCAGAAAATAATAATTATGTTAATTACCCGAAAGAAATGGATAATCAACGATTCATATATACATATACAGATATTTATAGTTTTTAACCTGCTTTTTTGAAGTCGGTGCCAGCTAAGGATAAAAGGAGCTCAGCATAGCCAGCTTTGCGTGGCAGGCACCGACTTCAAAAAAACAGGTTAATAGTACATTACATAACTAGGGTGGTAATACAAAGAAAGGCCGAGATCGCAGAAGTTTGCGGCCCGAGCTGAAAGCGAGGGACGTAAATATGCGATCGAGGGCTTTCTTTATTACCTCCCGTGCTGTGTACATCATTTTATGACTACACTTGGTCAGAAAGCGGTTTTTTCCGTACGCGCAGCGTGCGGAAAAAGTCACTTTATGGCCAGGTGTGGCATAAAAACTATAAATATCTGTATATGTATATATGAATCGTTGATTATCCATTTCTTTCGGGTAATTAACATAATTATTATTTTCTGCTTTTTAGTTTAAGTTTTTGGAAGTCGGTTTTTATTATATTATTGCATAAAAAGAAACTTATCGCACAAGACGAACTTAATGCCATAAGGCATTGATGCGGCGCGGAAAAGATGCGATGAAGGACCACCCGGTTGTCCGGGAATACGTGGACCCGAGGGACGAAGGTCCCTATAGGGTCCGAAGGCGAGATGGGCTGTATGCGGAATGGACCACGCCTTACCTTTATGAACCAGAGTTCGAGTTTCAGACGGCCACCACTTGCTGGTTCTGCGTTAAATCACACTCCAAACTTTTCCTTTCTTCGTAGTTTATAAGCGATATTTAATAGAAGTTTTAATTTTTCGTTTTTGCGGTTTTTGATAGAAGCGAATTATATTTGAAGTTATTTTAAGTGACAGTTTTGAATGTACTGTTCTTTTTTCTCTAGGAAGGCGTGCGGGTGATTGTGCAGAGGTTTTATGAAGTGAATGAGCGAGATCCCTCTGATCCCTGATATTATGTCGAAAGAACAAAATTGGCGGTAACAGGTATTCCCTACTAGTTAAGCTTACGGCAAAGCAGATAGCTTGTAGGCGGTGCAACTAACGACCTATAATTAAAAGACATTACGTATCCGCCTTCAAAAATGAAACCCATAAATACACATTTATAGTACATTACACAACTAGGGTGGTAATACAAGGAAATTAATTAGTAATTATATTGCGGACCTCAATGATAACGAAGATCTGAATTGGCCTATTGCATCCCGTGGCTGTTCGTTCAGAATTCCAGCCTTTCCGGTCGAACATTTTCTATTTCAATAGAAAACTTAGCCTAGTCAAAGAGTGAAAGATAGTTAACATTTTCAGAAAATCTAAACTTTTTCGGTAATAAATTTCAGTGCCAACATGCAATCAAGGAACAAGTGAAAAACAGGTATACCACACGTTCCCAAACCTCGGACAATAGGCATGTTTAACCAGCTATGTCTCATACGCAAACAATAATTTAATGAGGAAAAATATCTTTTGAAGCTTCTAAGAAACAAGAGATTTCGTTTTAGAATAATATTCTTATCTAATTTTAATTTTCGGTACAACCCTTAAACGCCTTACATTTATGATTTTTACTTATAAAGAGAGCCTTCGCCATATTCGGATAAAAAGTATCCTATGTTTTAGGCTGCGTTCCCACCAAAGCTGTGCGAGCTAGCTTTCCTGGCACACCGCTAGAGATGTGCCGTTCCTGGGAATATTCCCCACTTGTATGGGGAATATTCCCGCGGTGGGAATATTCCCCATACAAACGGGGAATATTCCCGGGAATGGCACATCTCTACACACCGCTCCGCTACCTCGCACAGCTCAGGTGGAAACGCAGTCTTAACCGGGGTCGTAACCTTTCCGTACACAGGATATCTTGGATATCGGTCCGTTAGTATCTGCATGATACGCCCAACAAACAATTAGAGCTTTATCACACTTGCGATTTGCGAGCCAGCTGCGGGCGAGTTAGAAGCGAAGTTCCATACAAATGTCGCTCGTGGCGAACTCGCTACGACTGGTTTTGTATGGAAACTCGCCCGCAGCTCGCCCGCAAATCGTAAGTGGGTGTATTTTCAAAAACGTCATTTCGCTGTCATGACATATTGGCGAATACTGAGAAGATTCTGCCTTACCAGAGTTGGCACTTTTGGTTACAATGTAGAATCTGTCAAGTTCTACCAAGTAACCAACGAATGCCAGTCTACTAAGGAGGAAACTTTTAAATATTTTTGGCCAGAGAAATTATGTCTTTGAAAATACACCCAAGTATGATAAGGCCCTTAACCGACAAACAAACGAAGTTTTGAAAAACTTTTTATTCGCGTTTTATTTCTTATTTTAGACTTTCCAGTTACTTTTTTGTAAAAATTCTTTGATGTCCAAACATGCCTTGCTACGATTTTAATGTAATGTATAGAATATACTCGATAGAATATACAGACAGAGAGATATATACAAGGTAAATGGTTTGTTTTCTTTTGTCTGAAGCGAATGTTCATCCGTTCGTTCATTCAAAAGGGTGAATAATTGGCAAAGTCAGCGGCTTCATTAACTAGACTATCTGACGGGCCAGCCCGGTGCATTTTCAAATTGAATGGGTCTTAACAAGTATCAGTAAAAAGTCCCAAGTTATTTCACCCCGCCGTGCCGCGGGCATGTTAAAAGGACATAAAAATAAAAATCGTTATAAGCGTTCTGAATTTTTGTATAGGATTAATTTTCTTTCACGCTTTCGTACTGGTTTTTATGCTCTATAGATACTTAAATGCAATGCTGTGCAACTGTCGGGCTAGCACAACTGACCGCGACATAGGTTATCGTGCGACAAAGCCTGTAGGCTTATGATGCTACGCTTTGTAGCGTGATAAATAAATGATAAAGCATCCGTCACTCTCACACACATATTGTCAGAACGTGACGGATGCTTTATCATTAATTTATCGCGTGACAACGCGTAGTATCATAAGCCTACTGACCAGTTACTTAAGCAATATATTGAATGGAAAGAGATAGGTACTATTTGTCACGCGATAAAGAGTCGTGCAGTACAGTTGTGCTAGACGTACTGTAGACGTATGATGCTACGCTTTGTCACACAAACATTCTGGCAAATAGTGTGTAAGAGTGATGGATGCTTTATCATTTATTTATCACGCGACAAAGAATCATAAGCCTAGGTATCGATATCGCAGGTCACGCGACAGTGGCCAGTAGGCTTATGAATTTACTGCCCGCATCGTGTTGTCTTTTGTAGATTGCATTTCCTCGTCCGCGAGAACAGTATGAACAAGACGTAAAAGTTTGCGTCATTAATATTTGAGATTCAAACAAATCGAGCATATAATGACACAGAAACTTCAAATATACGTGGATTTGAGTGTTGCATTTAGGAGATATACCCTTATCTTTGTTGCAAGTTTTCATCTCCATGCGACTTTTGAAGACAATTTCACAAACTCCAGTTCAAACCGACAGAACTGCCCCGCTACTAAACAGTTCATCTATTCAGAACACCCGTGTCGCTTACGCTCTTCTATGTATACAGTTTAAAATTCATCAGACATTAATTAATTCAGTTAGGCGTATCTCCACCGGTTATAATAAAGGACACTAGCTTCCCGGGACGTTGGTGTACGCCATTTAATAACTGGTAATGGGCAAATGAAGTGCCTCAGCCACGATTACGTTCGTGTGGGACACTCTTGACAAGAATGGTGTTATAGCAGTTTCCCCGATAGAATAATTGACCGAGCTTTTGGGTTGGCAAGAGTGCCTTTAACCTTTAACCCATCGTACAAAAATGGCGCATATCAGACGACGAGCTGCGAAAAACTAGTCCGCGTAGTATATCTACAGAAGTTGCAGAAATTCCCAAAAAATTGGGAAATTTATCAGAAAAATTCGGAAACTTTCGCAATTCAAGAAAATTTATATCTTGCAAATTCGCTGTAGGAAATTTTGAGAAGCAACCGAGCTTTTTCCAAGAAAGTTTCGCTACTTATACATTTGTATTAACGGTAGGTAATATTTCAAATCTTTCCACCAAATGATGACCTCAAAGCTAAATTCATGAATCTAACCCTTCATCGGCTGAATGTCTTGAAAAGCCATTCAATGCCATTCAAAGGTGTGCTTGTTTCAGGATTGATTTGAGCAGTTTTTCAAGCTTTTTTTTTATTTCATTAATGTCACTCGATATTTACCGCGATGGACTATCAGGTGACGACAATTTTTAATTAAATCATGTGTAGCCTCGATACCGTCTATCGTTTATAATAAAAGTTAACTGTGATTACCACCATTTCCTTATTGAATTAGTGGCAAAAATGTACGCTATATTTGTTGTTAGGTACACGAATGGAAAAAACCGCCGCGGTCGAGACGCTCTAAAATTGACTATTTAATACAAATACAATTAAGTTTTGGAGTGATGTGGCTAAAACACACTCGCGTAAATAAAAACGAAAAATACGACGAAACACATTGAGAAAAGGTAGGTAGTGTCACAGCCACAGACTACCTCCACTAGACGGAGCATGTTGGGCGGCGCGCGCTCACATCAGATATGGTCAATCGTATAGCATTAAGACATTACGCGACCAGCCGCTCTTTCAGTTGCGACCATGTTTCTGACTTGTGTGTGCACCAAACGTGAAATAAATATTTCTGTTCAATCCGACGACAATCTCAAAACATAAAATGATAAAAAAGATGTGAAACACGCGTTGTACTAGTAATATCTACCGATATTTAATCGCACATATGCGTGGTGAGCTCGTGTCGTATGGCATGCTCCGTCTAGTGGAGGTGGTCTGTGGTCACAGCATAATACCTAGCGGTAGTTTTTCTTCCTAGAAAAGGTACATCGCGCGCGGAATGTGTGCGCGCCAAGTAGGAACGTACTATAAGCGAAGTTTTAAGAATGCGTCAGAATGCTTCAGTATGGATCGCACTCACACAGACGTGCTATCGCGCATCTATGTGAATACCTGTCGCGCGCTCCTAGACGGCCAAAGTTGAACTACTGGTTCGTCTTTATACTGTGGTAGTGTCCTGCTCTTCCGTCGTCTGGTCTTGACGGGGGCACTCCCGTGCCAACAAATAAAACATCCACTTAAACACTTTCAAAGGACCTATCTCAGTTATTTTCATCGAAGGGGATTTTTATTTTAAAATGTACGGTTAGGCGAAACTTAGCTAAGTTTAAGAACCGTCTAAACTAACAGTTGGTGACGAAGTATATGGAGTTTGACACTAATCGTCAGTTTTGTGACGACCTATTAACTGCTAGCTAAGAGGACTATTTAATAAAAAACGCCCTGATTTTTTTTCAGTGTAAGATATTAAGCTGATGATGATTATTATATGACACACATATTAACATTACATGAAGTTTATTGTAAATAACAAATATAAGATTAAAAAAAACACATTATTTACAACTTAATAGCTACCTTAACCTAACTTAACCTATTGGGACCTAGATTATATGTACAAATGTCCCCTATGTCGCCTCCTGTGGGTAGGGTGCCCATAAGGCTGGCTGCGTTGCCTCGCTGGATGGCAATGCCTATCCGCTGGGCGAGGAACGAGCCAGCCCTATGATCACCGGAGGACCGGATAAGCAAATACCTTAGTTTTTTGAAAAGGTTTGTTGCTTCCGGTCCCCACGGACCCAGGGTCTCCACGGCAAACGCCGCAAATATGTAGTTATCGCCAATTATTAACATTGCAATAATACAGACGGCAACATTTCCGATGTTTCCAGCAAACTGATGACCGTTGTTAAATCAAAGCTAAATTCATTAATCTAACCCTTCGTCGGCTGAATGTCTTGAATAGCCATTCAATGCCATTCAACGGGCGCTTGTTTTAATACAAACACAATCTGCTGCTACCAAATCGATACTCAATAGTAGTAATTAATTTAATGGTGAATGAGACATTAAGATGATTTGAGTAGGCGGGTTCTCTACGGGTGTTGCCTGTAACAGGAGCAAATAATTAAGATTACCTAAATGTAGATTCTACTCATAAAACAATAAAACTTTCGTTCAACAACTTTTTAAAATTATGTAATCTTTTGATTTTATCTTTTTCATACAAATTAAATAGTATTTTCAATGTACGTTAACATCAGTCTAATTGACGTCGCTTGTCACGCTACAAACATAAAAAAACATCACAATACATTGCGGTTTCAATTGTACATTGTGTATCTAGGGCGGTAAGTAAGGAATTACAAACGAGTGTTGGTTATTAAGCCCGAGGTGAAACCGAGGGCTTTAATAACACGAGTTTGTAATTCCTTTACCGCCCGTGGCACACACAATGTTTTTCATCACACTTGTGAGGAAATCTTAATAAAATAACGTTACTTTTCGACCCAGTATGACAAGAAAATATTAAAACAGACAGTGACATTTGTCACATATGTCCATAGACAATGAGAACGTCGAGTCACGTTCGGAAACCATAGCGGTAACGGCCATTTTAGTTGATTTTATATTTGCAAAATAAAGAAATACATTATTTAAACATTTAATTAATGTTACCGAAATATGTGTTTATATGAATTTGCAATTACAGTTATCTTTAAATGAATATTTCAGTGATAAAAGTTAAAACAGTAAGTTGGCGTTTCCTTTGAACATGACAAATAAGAGTAAAACAGAACCAGCGTTTCAAATTTAAAAAGAAAACCATTACGCCCTAGGGCGTAATAGGCCATTTACGGCCCGCAGAACCTACGTGTAATGTCACCATTTTCGAGCCAGTGTGATGAAAATAAACTTTAAAGTGTACTAAAAATTAAAACGTAATTTATTTTTAAATGTCGCTGAACAAATGTTGTTCAGTTTGAGGAGTACAATCTACGTTTTAGTTATTTGTTCCTAGTACAGGCAACACCTGGTATAAACAAAAAAATGGTTGGAAAGTTTTTCAAATTCATGCTCCGAATGAAGCTCGATCGCCGGGGGACTAGAAATACGTAGACAAATGCAAAATCTCTAACCACTATTCTTTACACTATAAATTAATGGGCATTTCTATAATTCCTTGTACTTTTGTACAAGCTAATTTTAATTCCATGCTAATCTTCTTCTAAGTCAGTTCCTCACTGCTGAGGATCGTGACTCCGCCGATTAATCTTTTTGATGGCAGCTCTCCACTTCTCCCTGTCGGTTGCTTTGTAAAGCGCGCTGCAGAGTGTCGTATCCAGTTGGTCGGATATCTGATCGCACCATCGTGTTGGGTCTAGTGCCTTCCATATTTCCGATCACCATCAGTATCTCCAATTTGCCCGGGTCTTTTCGAGCTATGTGACCAAAGTATTGTAGCACACGTTGGAGGTCCATGGATGGTCCATGCTAATAATTACTTAATTTTTTAAGAAATTATTAGCATACAGTTAAATTTTGTCCTTTTTGACGTTATTTTTCAATGCTTTAAATTAAAAAAAAATACGTGACCGAGAGTACAAATCTTTAATTCTTATTAATAAAGTTAGACTTGTTCTGTTTGTCAAGGTTTTTAAGCATTGAAAAAGTGCGTACGTAACCAAAAGGGCAAAATTTAACTCGACGCTAATAACATCTTAATTGGGTACAAGGATAAATAAAAATGCCCTAATATCATAGAGAAACATGTGTGCAAAAAATACCGGTAACATTACCGGTAGTAAAAAACGAGGTTGTATCGTCGAGTAGTACTAAAGTGTCCAGCTTCTTTTGAGGCAGACTGTAGCTACTGAACACATGCCGGCGTCAACAATCAATCATGCTGGCGAAACCTATTCAAGAACATGCCAAGCTGGTGCGTATATTAAAAATAATGTAATATTGCCCATATTTTACTTGTCCGTGACGCCTACTGTCGGATATTGTTAAATTTCGTGAGTATAATATAACACGTAATATGTCATAGCGAATTTCAGTTATCTACCACTAAAGTGTGGGATCCAAGCATTTATACGTTTATACGTTTGTTTTGTAGACAATTAATATCCCAACAAAAGATAGATTTCCACCGACTTGCCTATTATTAGATCTATAAAATGTGTTCCTCCACGGTTAAATAATAGGCAAGTCGGTGGAAATCGAGTTCTGTTGATACCCCCCCCCCCCCCCGGTACTTATTTATTTTATTAGATTATTTTATTTGACACAGTTTTTTTCTTTTTATTTTTGGTTGGGCTCTTGTGTTTTCTAATCAGGGTCACCAGGTACTCCAGATCTTCGATTATCCTAGTTTTTATAGTTTTCCCTTTATGTGGCCACTAAACCCTAACTCTGTACCAAATTTCAGCTCTCTGAGTTTATGGGAAGTACTAGTTCTATTCTGATGATCATGAGTGAGTGTCATAAATGCGAAACTTTGCTTTCGCTTAACTTCGGAACTAAATGACCTACAGACTTGAAATTTTGGATTTTAAGTATGTGATTATAGCTTACTGGATGAAGAAAATTTCTGCGTTCTGGTCTTATCCAGAGGTTCTCAAATAGGGGCCTGAAAATGCGGCGAAATGGTTCCAGTAAAGGATGGTACGGCAGTGTTTGCTTCGCGCTCGACTTGGCGGGGGCACTGCCGTGCCCCCAGATGAAGACCTTAATATAATAATATACCCGTAACTAAGTTAGTAAACCTAAAATAATGTGGTGTACTTAATTCTAAGTTAAGCAATAAATAAGTTTTATTAATTAAATTTAACTTATGTTTAATCTAAAACTTAAAACTAAACTTAATTCTAAAATAGTATTATATAAATTAATTAATTACCTAATATTTACATCAAACATAAAAAGTGTAATATTAATTATCATAAAAACAATACTTTTATAACATGTAAATATTTTGTGTACAAGCGGACAAGCGCACCCGATTTTCATATTAGATATTGCATGCTTCTTATCTCGGTGTGACGCGCGGCTACGTCACGGCGGCCGGTTCTGTTGCGAGGCAAGCGGCGGCCGGCGATGCGCCCGCGCCAGTACTTACACTGCACCGACCCCGAACGTATGTCGCTCGTATGTAAAATTGAGTAGCAAAAATAGCTCGCGCGTTCCGCTAAAATTCTATCTTTTGTGCTTGTGCTTGCTTGACTTTCTTCTCTGTGCTTTTGGACTTCTATCTGGCAAAATTATAAACTTTCTCCTTCTATTGTTTTGTGTGTACTTGTGTACAATAAACCAGTGATTTAAAATTATTTCTGGACTTTTAATTGAGGCTAAAGTAAACTCATAATCTGGACTGCCTTACTGGTGACCCCGAGGAAAAACACATCATGCCAGACGACCAAGCAGAAGTGAGCAGAGTTGGAGTGCGGGTGCCGCCATTTTATCCTGATAAACCAGCGCTGTGGTTTGTACAGCTTGAAAGCCAGTTCGTGTTATCGAATATTACGACCGATGCCACGAAATTTCACTACGTGTTGGCTCAACTAGATTCGGCTACAGCATCAATCGTGGAAGACGTAATTACGGCACCAGCAGCAGCAAATAAGTACCAGCAGCTAAAAACCGAGCTCATCAAGCGATTGTCAGTGTCGCGGGAGGCGAAGATCAATCAGCTTCTACATAACGAGGAGTTAGGAGATAGGAAGCCGACACAGTTCCTTCGACATTTAATTAGCTTGGCCGGTTCGGGCATTCCCACGGAATTTATGCGGTCTATATGGACTAGCAGACTACCCGCAAGTACGCAGAGCATAATCGCGTGCCAAGCAAATTTACCGTTAGAGGAGGTAGCAGAACTGGCCGATAAGATCCACGAGGTTGTGCCACCACCACCCCAAATTGCAGCAGCGTCCTCATCAGTAGCGGCGGTGGCCGCAGCATCATCAGCATCAGATCCATTGCGGCACGAGGTAGCAGCATTATGTCGACAGATGAAGATGATGATGTCTAAGTTCGACCACACAGCGCGCCAGCGCGGTAGGTCGCAAACACCTGGAGGACAGCGCGGACGTGGTCGTTCATCATCAGCACGAAGGTCGAACTCGAACTATAGGAAGTTCCCAACGTGTTGGTACCACCACAAGTTCGGGGAGAAGGCTACTCGGTGCGTACGTCCGTGTGATTTCGCGGGAAACGGACGGGGCAATCAGTGATGGCGGCCGACGACTGCCCAGGTACCGGTCGCCTTTTTATAACGGATCAGCGAACGAAAACACAGTTTTTAGTAGACACTGGTAGTGACTTGTGTGTTTTCCCCCGGTCAAAATTAAAAAGTAAATGTGAAAAAACTGATTTAGTTTTAAGAGCAGCGAACGGTACTAATATTAACACGTACGGTTATGTTCATTTTAATTTAAACATAGGTTTGCGCCGTGACTATGCTTGGCGATTTATTGTTGCAGATGTGACGAGGGCGATAATAGGGGTCGACTTTTTATCGCATTACGGTCTGGTCGTCGACGTGAGGAATCAACGCCTCATCGACGCCACGACATCGCTTGCGACCCCGGCGTTGCTTGCGCGGAAGTCAGAGGACGTCACTTCGGTTAAGGTAATGTCTGGTGATTCTACATACCACGCTATACTAGAACAATATCCCGAAGTTACACGTCCACCTGGAATACACCGCACACCTACACATAACACGGTACACCATATTCGCACTACACCTGGACCACCTGTATCGAGTGCCCCTCGACGCCTTGCACCAGATAAGTTACTTATTGCCAAGGCGGAGTTCGAGATAATGCTGAAAAATGGTATCTGCCGGCCATCCGAGTCACCATGGTCTTCTCCACTCCACCTGGCTCCGAAGAAGAATGATGGGTGGCGTCCGTGTGGAGATTACCGGATGCTCAATGCTCGTACCATCCCGGATATGTACCCAATCCGTCATATCCAGGATTTTGCACACAGTCTATCCGGTTGTACTATTTTCTCCACCATAGACCTGGTAAAGGCGTACAACCAGATACCCCTGAACCCTGAGGACATTGCGAAGACCGCTATTACCACGCCGTTTGGTCTTTTCGAGTTCCCTTACATGAATTTCGGTCTACGCAATGCTGGGCAGTCGTTCCAGCGCTTCGTGGACGAGATGCTCAGGGGGCTCGACTTCGTGTATGCATACCTCGACGACTTTTTGGTTTTTTCGCAGGATCGAGAGACGCACGAGCAGCATCTACATCAACTGTTCCGTAGGCTCAAGCAATTCGGCATGGTAGTCAATACAGCGAAGTGTGTCTTCGGTGTACCCGAGGTTACCTTCCTCGGATACCGCATAACAGCTGAAGGAACCACACCACTGCCGTCCAAGGTTGAGGCTATCCAGAGGTTCCCTGCGCCGAAAACGGTCAAAGAACTGCGTCGCTTTCTAGGCATGCTGAACTTTTACCGTAGGTTTATTCCAGGTGCTGCCAGACATCAGGCACCCTTGAACGCTTTACTCACCGGTTCGGTAAAGGGCTCCCATCCCGTTCATTTTTCCACGCAGGAGACAGAGGCGTTTCAAGCCTGCAAAGACAGCCTGTGCCAGGCCGCTATGCTAGCCCACCCAGACTGCCACGCCAGGCTCGCTTTAGTGACAGATGCATCGGATAAAGCCATCGGTGCGGTACTCCAGCAGTTAAGACAGAACGAATGGCAGCCCCTAGCCTTTTTCTCGCGAAAGCTCAGCCCAGCGCAGGTAAAATACTCGCCCTATGATCGTGAGCTCCTAGCGATCTATGAGAGTGTGAAGTACTTCCGGCACATGGTGGAGGCTCGTGACTTTACGATCTACACAGATCACAAGCCTCTCACTTTCGCCTTCCACTCTCGTAAAGAGAACTGTTCACCACGACAGTTCAGACACCTAGACCTGATTGCCCAATTTACCACTGATATCAGGCACATATCAGGTAAGGATAACGTCGTGGCGGACACACTTTCTCGCATAGAGGAGATCTCACAGCCAGTCACAGCTGAGAGGATAGCTTCTGCCCAACAGGCCGACCAAGAGCTGGAGCAGCTGCGAGAAGCAGGATCTTCACTGCGGCTGGAAAAGGTACCAATTCCTGGTTCTCAGAGTCATCTGTACTGCGATGTTAGTGGCACGACTCAGAGACCATTTATTCCCAAGCAGCTACGCAAGTCAGTGTTTGACAGTCTGCACTCGTTGAGCCACCCTGGAGCCAACGTCACTGCTAAGTTAGTCGCAGAGCGTTATGTCTGGCCTGGCGTCAAAAAAGACTGCCGCGAATGGGTACGTACCTGCCTAGCGTGCCAGCGCTCTAAGGTCACGCGCCACGTCTCTGCCCCTTTAGGTACCTTTAAATTGCCTAGAGCTAGGTTGGCATTTATCCATGTGGACCTAATTGGACCCCTACCCTTATGCCAAGGCTTTCGTTACTGCCTCACAGCCGTCGATAGGTACACGCGATGGCCAGAGGCAATACCGTTGGCGGACATGACAGCTGAGACGGTGGCACGAGCGCTGCTGAGCGGGTGGATATCCCGTTTTGGTTGTCCAGCAGATATAGTGACGGATAGAGGACGTCAATTTGAGTCGGCCCTATTCCAGCAGTTATCCGCCATTGCCGGTTTCCAGCACCGCAGAACAACTGCATACCATCCAGCATGCAACGGTCTCGTGGAAAGGTTCCACCGGCAACTTAAGGCTGCCATAACCTGCCACGGAGGTAGCAACTGGGTAGAAGCACTTCCACTAGTGTTACTGGGAATAAGAAGTGCCTATAAAGAAGACATTCAGGCTTCCACGGCTGAACTTCTGTATGGCCAACCTTTGCGCCTTCCAGGTGATTTTTTTAATCTCCAGGAGAACGAATCCAGCGATACGACAGATTATTTATCGCGACTTCGTGGTTTCGTAAGGGACTTACATCCATCACCAGCTTCGCGGCACAGTGGTAAGCGCAACACCTTCGTATTTAAGGACCTGTCCACATCAGCTCAAGTTTTCCTTCGGGACGACACGATAGGAGGGTCCCTAAAACCTGCATATACAGGGCCTTACGAGGTAATTTCCAGAGGTGACAAAGTTTTTAAGATATTGTTAAATGGTAAACAGGTAACAGTATCGATAGACCGCCTTAAGCCGGCCTACATACTGCGCAACCCAGACACCACACAACATACAACACCTACAAACAACACTCATCACTCACATCCACCCAATAATCACCAGGCATCACCAGATGCCAAGGACGTTATTGTCAAAACAACGCGATCGGGACGTCAAATTCGATTTCCCAATTATTATCGCCCTTGACGGTCTCTGGAGGGGGGTGATGTGGTGTACTTAATTCTAAGTTAAGCAATAAATAAGTTTTATTAATTAAATTTAACTTATGTTTAATCTAAAACTTAAAACTAAACTTAATTCTAAAATAGTATTATATAAATTAATTAATTACCTAATATTTACATCAAACATAAAAAGTGTAATATTAATTATCATAAAAACAATACTTTTATAACATGTAAATATTTTGTGTACAAGCGGACAAGCGCACCCGATTTTCATATTAGATATTGCATGCTTCTTATCTCGGTGTGACGCGCGGCTACGTCACGGCGGCCGGTTCTGTTGCGAGGCAAGCGGCGGCCGGCGATGCGCCCGCGCCAGTACTTACACTGCACCGACCCCGAACGTATGTCGCTCGTATGTAAAATTGAGTAGCAAAAATAGCTCGCGCGTTCCGCTAAAATTCTATCTTTTGTGCTTGTGCTTGCTTGACTTTCTTCTCTGTGCTTTTGGACTTCTATCTGGCAAAATTATAAACTTTCTCCTTCTATTGTTTTGTGTGTACTTGTGTACAATAAACCAGTGATTTAAAATTATTTCTGGACTTTTAATTGAGGCTAAAGTAAACTCATAATCTGGACTGCCTTAATAACATTATATATTTTAAAAAATAAGTGACTGTAATGTACGGATTATTTGTGACGTTTTGAAAAATTATTTCATATACAAACATATTCTTCGTACGATTTTATTGTATTTATCAAGAATAAATAGATATAAATGTAAAGATAGCAGTAGCGTGGCGTCCGAAGAACTCGATTCCTACCGGCTTGCCTAATATCAGGCATTTGAGCACCTTATTCTACAGCTCTTAAGGAAAATGTACGCCCAATCTGCACCGGCTTGCCCAAGGATATCTTTTACGCCACGCCACTGAAAGATACGAGTAGACTAGGTAAGAGGAGCTTTGACCTGAGGGAGTAGAGGAGGACCTACTCTACGGAACACGGTAACTCGGTACGGATAAAGCACTCTTAATGTACCTGGTACAGATGGTGTCCCGATTTAAGCATCCAGATGCATCTACATTTAGGTATGTAGGCATGCGCGCTTGTGCGAGCACTGACTGTACATACACGAGAACGTTGGTTGTGGAACCCTCAAATACCAAATTTAGAACCTTTCATCTATAATTATTATGGAGACAGATCCCTAAAAAAACGTATCCTGTATTTAATCAATAGTTTGCCGGCAGAAATTAGACGTGAGCCAAACAAAAAGCGATTTAAAAGACTGTTAAAAAAACACTATTTAAGCACATTAACTTAATATACTAATTACTTAGTTTATATAGAGACTCATGATCCCACAGACAAACCTTATTAAAGGTTTTGTGGGACACCGTTCCTAAATGTATGTTAACCCTATGTTTTAATAAATAAATAAATAAAATAAAAATAATTCCGAAATCGATTAGGCATTATCCGATAGCTCGCATTCAATGATGTGCTGACGACGCAAACGAAGGGCCCGCTCCCGATGGGGACATTTAAGGGATTGAACGTGTTCAAACGGTCTCATGTGACCGGCCCTAGTCCAACCAAAGTATAAAGACGAACAAGTAATCCAACTTCGGCCGTTTACGAGCGCGCGACACCGTACTGGAGCATTCTTACGAATTCTTATTTCTTTGCTTGTAGTGCGTTCGTACACGGCGCGCACACATTCAAGCGCGCGATGTAGGGTAGACCGGGGACAACTGAAACAATTTATGTTTAATCGCCTGCAACATTTTTATTTTTATATTTAGAAAGGTGTGCAACTAATTTTTATTAAGGAAATTTATGTAGTTTTTAAATAAAATTAGTTTTAAAGGTCTATTAGCCATGATTATCTTATAATAGGGAATTAAAGAGGAAGTGGGAGAGTGGTTCAATTGACCCCACATGAGTGTCAATTGAAACACTATGCGGGGTCATTTGAAACACCTTAATAAGTTTGTGAAAAATAAATAAAATTTATTATTTTTATCTTCATTATTGACTGTCATGTTATACAAAGAGATCACCAAAAGATCACTATCGTAGTACCAAAATTACAAAATTTATCATCGTCTGAAGATCGCGATTAAAGAAACGGATGTAAAAAAAAAGATACACGACTTCTAGTATTCTTTGTTGCGGTTACCTCTTACATTTAGCTTTATCATGGTAGTTTTAATACAACAATAAGATTTGCTTATATGGAATAGTGGTAAAAAACCATAAATGTGTCTCATACAAAATGGTTGTTTCAATTATAACCATGTTTCAATCATAACGAGTCTATAGGCCAACAAGATAGACGTACCTACGCCATATAAAATATAAAAACAAAACTTTAACCATAGCCGCATAAAATATATTTTCGAAATAACTATCATAATAATCAACTTGTTGCAGAATTAAAAAAAAAAACATTATTTTACGTTTAAAGAACGTAGAAACTTAGGTAGTTTACAGATAAAATATATTAATAATAGGTAATTGCTCGTAACTTATAAAATAATGAGATATTGATGTCAACGATTCGCCGGGTCAAAGGCAAAACCACCTATTTGCCAATCATTAATTGTAGGAGGAGATAGTTGGTTTTTCCTTTGACCCGGTGAATTATTGGTAAACCATAAATAACAGAAATAAAAACATTATCAGAGAAAGAGTTCTCAAAATCAGAACCCCATTTTATTTATTGTCGGTTACTTGTGGGGACGGTTAAAACATGGGGACGTTTGAAACGTTTCAATCGTCCACAAGCTCGTTGTTTCTATCGTCCCCAAAGCACATATTTAACTTCAAGTTCAAATATTAACCTATTAATAACACTCCATCACTGTTTAATGGCACTTAGAATATTCTATAATTCACACTCAAAACACTTAATAAGTTCAATTTGTCAAACTACACAAGAACACAAAATTATATGAAAATATATGAGAGCACAGATACTTACTTTTTTGGTCAAAATTTTTTAACGGCTCCCTGACATGGCCTCGCCAGTCGGGCGCTCGAGCGTTACTAGTTCAAACTTGTAAAATGGCCGCCCGCGTGGCGTGAGTATTGCCTCATCGGCGTAGGTATTGTGGTTTTCGAGAAATTTAACTTGTTTCATTCATAACGTGTTTCAATTGTCCCCGGTCTACCCTAAGCTTTTGTAGGAAGAAAAATTACTGCTATTATACTGTGCCAATAGGGATGATGACTGGGTTAAAAATATGTAATTCTATTTAGTCCGTCAGTTAGATTATGGAAAAATATGGGACACGTATTTTTTGGTTTATCAAAATATTAAAAATCGACAAAGTTATAGATCATCAAACTTCTGGAATGGGCTTGTGACGTCACTCTTGAGTACAATTTGTACTCAAGAGTACAATTTGTACTCAAGAGTGACGTCACTCGAAACTTCTAAGCACTCTATCCTCGTCAGTTTTTGTTTGTCAAACAAAACAAAAAATACGTGTACAATATTTTTTCATAATGTAACAGACGGACTAAACAGTTTTTTTTAGTCATCTAGCCTATTGGTAGTTGCAAACAAAGAAGAATCCTTTTCAAATCGTTGGCTGCACTACTGTGAGCCTTCGCACCACACACTGTGTTTACGCAAAATGTATATTTTAATAACAATGAAAGCAATTAGCAAGTTAAATTGTTCTGTCACCTGTAGCGCGTCACCCGAGTCGCTCGAGGGTGTCCGTCCGACGTCACGACCACGTCACGTGACAGTTTAGTGACTAATTATGTAGTTGTGACGCGTCGTGGACGCCTCGTTGTCCCGATTTGATTTAAAGCTTGGCACTGTGCTTTATAGGATCAGCTCTGTGTTACAAGAACACTATAATAGGTACAGTACACAGTGCAAGCGAGGGAAGTAAATATGCGAACAGGGGCTTTTTTATTACCTCCCGTGTTGTGTACATCATTTTATGTCTACACTTGGCCATAAAGTGGCTTTTACCGCACGCTACGCGTACGAAAAAAGCCACTTTATGGCCAGGTGTGGCATAAATTATACTTACTTATTAAAAACTAGCTGTCCCGGCGAACTTCGTTCCGCCTCAAAATTATCATTTTTTTAAATATGTTTTAATAGTTATTCTGTTAACCGGGGCAAAGACAATCCCCTAAAATAAAAAAATCGGTCGATCCGTTCTCGAGTTATAATAAATGGTGTAACTAACCCCGACTTTGTTTTATGTATATAAGATTTATAAAAAAAGTATACTTGATCAAATATGCTTAAATCAAAATTTTACAAAGGAAGCGAACTTTTATTAACTTCGCTCTTCAGCGATAAAACCACCGGTTGTTTATCTTAACGTAATCTTTATCTTTTGTATTTTTCTTTATACTTTCATAAAAAATAGGTATTGATTGTTCTGTATTCCAAATAGTTTAAGAAACGTAGTCATCAGGTTGTTTTCCGTTGATTTCAAAATGTAAGCAGAATTCAGCTCTCATCACATTTTACGTGTTTTGATTCTACTAATTGGTGTAGTCTATTTTCGTACAACCCTACAAATACTGTCACTCCAGAACGGCTCCGTGACAGAGTGACTTATCTAGTCCAAGTTCTCAACGTGGCGAGCTGAGATAAAACTCAGGGTCGTTTTCATTTATTTCTAATCTTTAACCAAGGTCTCAGCTTCTTCGTTTTTGCGCTAAAAATTAGTTTTTGTTACGCTATGGGTTTTGTTAGTTCGCTTCATCATCATTATTGTAGGCTCTAAACTAAAACAACACATAGTACTACTATAATGTGATGGATGAAAATTCTGAAAGTGCTTTTCTTAGAGTAGGAAACTTTCCCATAAAAAAAGCACAGATATTTACGTGACGTGAAAAGATCTTTTATTTCAGTCAATGATCCTGAATATTTCCAATACTTTTAGGTTGTTTGTCAAGAAAACACTTCTAGTTTTCCTTCTAATGGGTTAAATAAATAGACTTGCAACATTTAAAACAAACAAATTATTGTTCACGTTCTTAATTTTTATAAGTAGTTAATTTCTTAATAGTTTTAACGATATTTGTTAGAAACTTTAACTTATTGTGTGCTTTCATTAAATTATCCCAATAAACGTGTTGAATTTGTGGTTGGATGTAATAAAATACCCGCAAAGAAACACAATACAGACAGGGTTTATTAGTTTTGATTAATGTATAGACTCGCATATTTTAGTTTTCGATTTGTTGGCTCGCTGGATGAGCAATCATGAGTTATTATTATTATTTATTTATTCTCTCAGAGACACAAGCATATACTTATAAGGTTTACCTGGGTAAGATCCTGACCCGGGTAAGAGGCCTACAACGCACTTGTGACTCTTTTGGTGTTGCAGGTGTCTATGGGCGACGGTGATTGCTTACCATCAGGCGACCCGTCTGCTCGTTTGCCCCGTATTTCATAAAAAAAAAGAATCGAATGCAAGGTAAGATCGTAGGTATGATCGAAATTTCTACCACACTGGTAGCACTGGCAATAAATTGTGTGATGTCATTTCACCCCGCCCCTCTCGCCAGTTGTAGTGTAATAAATATTTTTACTATAAAAAACCCGACCGCGGTGCACTTTAATAGTGCATAAAATCCGCCATTTGTTTATTTTATAAACTTCATACCCAGTGGCACTCGCGCCATCAAGACGAATCTAATGATGTGTCATTTATCAAAATCGGTTGTGCCGTTGAGTGGTTACGAGCGGACATAGGAACGGACATACATACATACGCGTCAAACAGATAACCCTCCTTTGGGCTTCGCCGCAGTCGGGTAAAAACAGATAACCCTCCTTTGGTCTTCGCCGCAGTCGGGTAAAAAACCGGACAAGAGCGAGTAGGACTCGCCCACCGACGGTTATTTTTATGATTTTATTACAAAAGTATAGTTTCCAGATTTTTCTCTATACTTGTTGTATAAGACGGTATTACTTGCCAAATTTCACAGTTCTAGGTCAACGGAAAGTACCCTATAAATTTTAGTTTCCTTGAGAGAGTCGAAATATACGTTTTTTGCGTCATAAACGGCCATATCTTTTTTTACGTTAACTTTATTTTTTCACAGCTTCAAATGGGGTACATAGATTTATTCAGTAATTAAAATTATGTACAAATAAAATATAACTACTTACTAATCTAAACTTAACTAAAAAATTTGACTAATCTTACGAAAATAAACCTAAATTAAAACTAAAATTATATTTTAAATTTTAATCTTGCAACACCGATATAAATTCGTTTTTTGATTGAATGTTTACCACGACACGACGTCGCATCGTGAAACGATGCCGTAACGCAGCACGACGCAATATCGTATCGTGTTTATGTGTAAAAGCCCTAAGGGCTGAAGTGTGACTTGACTACCTTTCTGTTTTTAGGTATACTTTGACAATGTTCAACTTTATGCGTATCAATTTCTTAATAGCGTTATTGTATAAATATTCTTCTTCTTCTTTCATCGTACTGAGGATCGCGACCACATATACTGTTAGTCTCCAAAGGGTGCGGTCATAGGCCGTATGGACCGCGTTCTGCATGCTGCCACCAACCAACTTCTTAGTGTCTTATCACATGCATATGCGGGCGAACTGTGGGCGACTTTCCATACAAATCGCGGCGAACGCGAGCGACATTTGTATGGAACTTCACTTCTAACTCGCCCTTAAATCGCAAGTATGATAAGGCCCTTATTTTATCTAAGTGTACAAGTATACAGGGTGGAAAAAAATGGCTAATGACTGTAAAAATGCATTAAATATTGAAAAATTAAAATTTTATGGATTATATTTGTGTTCCAGTCTTATAATGTTATATTGTTTTTGAAGAGGTAATTTGTATTTCTATCTACCGAACCGAATCGTCTCAGGATTGCGCAGTCCGTACCCGAACTTCAAAGAAACCTACACAAAGGCTTATAATTAGATAATCCCATCTTTGTTTCACTTCCCTTCGGCCTGGAAACCTCAGTTTATCTTAACTGTTTCGCGTTCCTTCCAAAAATGTTTTCCCAATCAAAAGAGTTTAAGTGCCTTAGTGATAAAGATAGAGAATATACTACATGGGTTTTTAAGCGCACTAAATACGCATGTCAGTATTTTTTTTTTTTTCAATATGTATATATACAATTACATACATATTCTCTACTACTACTTAAAAATGGCAACTCCGCTCTATCGAGCGAGAGATTTGCTACTTTTTATGAAGTAACAAAACACACGGACAATAGGATGATTACAAAATTATTCCCTATTATTTAGATATAATTTCAAAATCATTAAAAAAATGTGTTTAAAATTAGAGTAGCTTGATTATTCTCGTATAATATTATAATAACTACTAGCAAGTACCATATTAGGTACTTTGGTCATGATTACCATTCACCTTCAGTAAGAAAAAGGTTAGGAAAATGATTTTTTTAAGCATAACCAACTTCAAACGCAAACGAGCCAAATGAAACACATCGTGGGCCTCTTAATCTCTTTCCCACAAATTAAACGAGAATAGGTTACTGTTTACAAAAAGGTATACTTTATCTTGTAACCTTGTGAGTTAAGTCTTTCTGTTCCTAAAAAGATTCCGAGGCAATATTTAACTTCTTATGAAGTTGCTGGAACTTTTGTTAGCGCCGCGATACCCAATATTTAGGTGCGATTAAACTCTTCCCTGGAAGTTCCTTGGCGCGACGGCTTAGTGTCGGGTAACCGAAAATGTTATCTTATGCTATACGATTCGTAGCTCGTATACAGGAAAGCGTTTAAATCGTGATCAAGATGTTTTCTAAAAATATTCTAGCTCTTTGTTTTTTCATGTGATCACGATTTAACTTATTTGGCAGGCTAATAATTATTATAAGTGGTTTTTGTAATTAAGCACATCTTTAAACATTAAAAGGCCTCTTCTCGTAAATTACTATTGCCTAAAGTTTCTTCAAAATATAACATAAAATATAGACGCATTAGAATCGAAAAGCAAAACAGAACATTATAATTGAGCCCGCACTCATTCGTCACCCTGTATAACCCGTTCTACATCTGCGGACGTGTACCGTCGGCAGATGCGACGGATCTCTCAAATTGGAGCAAATTTGAAGGCATCTAGTTTAGATTTGTACCCGCCCAATAACCCGGGGAATAGTTTGCTGGAGTTGTGTAGGTTTATCTGCAAACGGAATAATACAACCCACGTAAACTGATTAAATTATAAATTTAGTGACCTACGCCCTTTAAGGTGATTCATAAACAATAGGCTTGAGTTCTGATTTTTGTTTCATAATACGTCAGTTAGATTATCAAAAAATATTGGACACGTATTTTTTCTTTTGGGAATTAAACAAAAAATAAAGATAAAGCCCGTTAAAGATCCGCGTGACGTCACGACGTGGCTTAATTTTTAACCGACTTCCAAAAGAAGGGCGGTTCTCAATTCGTCTGTATGTTTTTTGTGTGTTTGTTCACCGATTATTTGAAGACGGCTGGACCGATTTGGAAAATTCTTTTTCTCAAACATGGCATGAAATGTTGATATTACGTGCCTAAAAATAGGCCACAAAGTACCTCGTTTCCTATGCGGCTTGACACTTGGCCTGGAATGGAATTTCATACTTACATTGCCGGCCTAGGCCGGCAATGTATTTTTTTAATTTCCATTCCACATTTATTTGGGCATCACGGCATTCAGCCATTAATTTATTTAAAATTGACATGAACATAACAAATAACACATTATAAACAATTTCCAATTATTATAAATTGCAAACTAAACCACAAGAATACACATTTAAAATATTTCATCTAAATATTCGCGGTAAAAATGTGAACTGAAACGTACTCTATGTACTCGGCCGGCAATTCCTTGCTTCCCGGCCTCTGCAGTAATGTACTATTTTTTTTACTACGTGGTAGCGTCCCGAGCCCCCTTTAACGGGTGATAATTTACTTTAACGACATCAATTTTAGTTTTATTTCATAGCCTAGAAGGTACAGTCGAGTTCATTAACATCTACACAAGTGTGTTGATAAGTACGGGGACAAAAATATCCGAACACGACCCTATTGTCAGGAGCATAAAAGCGTGTTCAGATATTTTTATTCTTTTATATGTGTAGATGTAAATGAACTCGACTGTACACACTTACGTCCAATATCCCGCAACTCAAGACGAAGGTCTTTCACCACTTGACCAGTGTGTGTTGCCAATGCCAATGATGATGTATGTAATGATGTATGTATGTAAACACTTTATTGCACAAAATAAGGTAAAGTACAGTACAGGTTTGCAAAATAGAGGTATATGTAGAAAGGCGAACTAACCCCTTTAAGGGATCTCTTCCAGTTAACCTTTGAGCAGTTGAGTGATAAGACAAAAGAGCTGGTAGACAATCTGAGTATCATATGTACAAGAGATTATAGAGGTATTTATAATAGATACTACAAATACATACTGTATACATATATTTACGACACTGGGACGTGATTGCTCACAATGGGGCTTGTAAGAAAGCTCGAAGTCAAGAGCAATGGAGAGTGCTATGCTCAGAGTTTTTCTCTGCGAGATCGAACCAGAAATTAAGGGATCCATAAAAGAACCAAATTTTTTTTTATACCACGAACAAGCATACGGCCTGCCTGGTGGTAAGCTGTCACCGCAGCCTATGCATTACGAGCCTGTTGCCGACCCTTTAATAACCTATTTACTCCCCTCTTGAAGAACTCCATACTGTAGCCTTCCGGGAAAACCGCGGCAGGGAGATCATTCCACATTCGCAAAGTAACCGACATAACTCGAAGAATCGCAAAACTGAAGTAGCAGAAAGTAGGTGGTACAAAAATGTTATATGAAATACACAAGAATACATAGATACATACCTACGACACATATAAATTATACCAATATCTATAAGGTATTCCGTGGTACATTGAGATAACAGATATCGAGCGATAATATATTATTATAAACACGAAAGAATAAAGGTTTCGCGTTATCACACAATAGATAGTAACGGATCGATGGGGTATTTTTCACAGCGATAGTTGATGGCGCGAAACGTATCATAAGCTATATTTTATCCCGGAAAAAGAACGTGTTCCGTGAGATAAGCAAAATACGCTCGTTTTCTGCACGGACAAGTATGATGGTGAAAAATATCTGTTGAGTGAAATTCTTGGCGGCGGCTGACAGACATTAGCTAAGTCGAAATCGATGGAGCTTATAAATAAAAATCAAAAATGTTATTTTCATGTCAATGGAAACCGGGGAAAAGTAATTGATTACCTAAATAAATTAGGGATTTTATTTACTTTGGAGTGTTCATAAGATCACCAATAATAATACGGTCATTTTTAAGGTTCCGTAGGGTACAGTCGAGGTCATAAATATGTTTACACTTTTCGACCTTATTTCCTTGGAATATGGTCGAAAAGTGTAAACATATTTATGACCTCGACTGTACCTACCTACAGGACCCTATTATATTATGCTCGATTTAATCTTTTTTTAATCGACCCCTCATGCTCGATTAAAAAAAGATTAAATCGAGCATAATACACTTATTCTATCGTATATGAAGTCTATTTATTACTTCGCATCATGATCGCTCCTATTAAAAATAACTAATTTCCAGCCATGATCATATCAAAACAGAATTAAATCGCGTACAAAACATTATACAGGGTGAAACATGGGTCGTGAACAGAAATATGTTTTTCTTACTGTCTAACTTTAGCTTAAACAATGTAGACGATATGTTTGTTAATTCGTTATTAAAAAACAATTGTGTGATTGAAATTTGCGATTATTTTTTTCTAAATAAAATACGATAACAACCAATACCGAGTGTGTTTACATTAAGTGCTTGTAGGTTCTTGGAATACACAGATGATGTTGTTTGATAGTCTAACTACTCGAGTGATAAGATAAAATAAATCTACATAACAGTAATTGTAAGTACTTAAAGCTACAGTCAAGTCCCGGATAGGGTGACCATAAGCTTGGTATTTTTCCTATTTTAAATTAATATCAAAAAGTTTTACTGTTTGCTTTAATAGTTAATGCAATGAATTTGCCTTAAAATACTGCAATACAAATGGAAATTTCTGTTTACGACCCATGTTTCACACTGTATATTTACTTCGACGTTTCAGCGGTATTGTAACATCCATTGTCGCAAAGGGACCAAACATTTTTACTGGATTAAGTCTTATTTTGGAATAATAGTGAAAATCATGAAAGTTTAAGTCAATATCATTTCCACCCACTCAACAATACACATTAGCAGAAGTCGTAACAAGCTAAGATCGAACCTGTAATATTTACTGAATTCTATTTAGTATAATGTTGGTATAGAATTATGCTATAAATAGGGTTTCGAATGTACGTAACATTGGTAGCCCATTCAGTGAAGTGTCATTCGCAAACCGCGACCTGACAGCCTCCGGCGGATTCTGGTGTAACATTTGGGAAAATCACAATAGGCATGTGAGTTTCATATGTATATTTAAGCTATGTTTAGTTTAGGACCTGCTAAACAGGTGAGTTAATTTCGTATCGTTATATGTTATAATTATAATTGAAAATTAAGTCCACAATCCACATTAAATTGTGTACGTAATTTTTTTTAGGAAACCTAATAAAATTGCCAATTTACCCACGATACAACGTTGAAATGGAAGGGGCAGAAACAAACCCAAAAAATTAATGATCATAAAAATCGGTCCACCTGTTCTCGAGTCATAAATGGTGTTAACCCGCCTTTGTTTCATGTATATAGGTTCGTAAAAAGTTTGAGTAGAGGGTATTTTCGGGTAGGTTGCATATTGTTTACCTACTGATGTGAAACATTTTACGGTATAGTTTTTTCTTCAGCACTAAGTACTAGTACTGTCTTCGTAACCACGAAGTCCGCGGGGTGGATTTTGAGTGTCACTTACGCTTCCACACTTATGTATGTATATACTCGTATGTATGTAAACACTTTATTGCACATACAATTATACAAAAACAATACAAAGATCAATGGTTATGTACAAAGGCGAACTTATCCCTGTAAGGGATCTCTTCCAGCTAACCTTTGAGCAAATGAGAAAGAATAACTAATGGCAAGGAAGATAGACAAACCAACAATTCCAATTAATTTACTTAGACAAGGAAAGGAGAAAAAGGCAAATTTACACTTATTATATTTCGATGAATTCATAGTATCTGGGTTATTCTTCAGAAATATGTCTGCAACTTATTACTCTGTCTCCATAAATTTTGTATGAAAAAGGGTCAGAGGAATAAGGTGACCGCAGACATATTTCTGAAGAATAACCCATCTATGTACGAGTAGGAATCCATCTAATCCCGGTCTCCGTAAATGACTAGCCGAGCAGTGCAATTTAAATTCCGGAACTCGTAATAAATAAATTAGAACAAGTTTAAATTTAATTTTGAAGCGGAAGCCAGAGTGAAACCATCTCTAACGCGCTGCAAACTTTTGGCAAAACCAGGAGTGGGGTTATTCTTCAGAAATATGTCTGCGGTCACCGGTTCCTCTGGCCTTTTTTCATACTAAATGTATGGAGACAGAGAAATAAGTCGCAGACATATGTGGCCAGTGGCCCCCTGCGGAGTGGCTTATAAAAAATAAATAAAATAAAATCATTTATTTCTGCAAGTACCTAGTCCCTCAAGGGCTGTTTCACATGTCTGATTCTATTCTTTTCTCTTCTTTTGGCGCTTCGGGTGGCCTTCTGGTGAGAAGAAGCGCCGGAAGAAACTCACCCGCTTCTCTTTTCAGCGATACATACGAAACATAAATAAAATGAAGCCCTCATTTATTTTTTCCACCCCTTACCGTAAGCGGTATTTACCCCCCGCGGGAATATATCCCACTTTCTGACCGTAGGAAATCCACAATTTTGAACTCACCACTGATGGTAATAAAGAAAGCCCCAGATGGTATGTTTGTGGTCCTCCCCGGCGGCTTGGTTATGATTTGGGACATTTATATAAGTACTTCAAATAGAGAAAGACCTACCTATTTGGCGAATAAAGTATGTCATTAATCAGCAAGCACTTTTTATAAATACGTACCTAGAGTGCTACTACGATTATTTTGCAGAGTGGAACATGGCAGGGTTATTCTTCAGAAATATGTCTGCGGTCACCTTATTCCTCTGGCCTTTTTTCATACTAAATGTATCGAGACAGAGGAGTAAGTTGCAGACATATTTCTGAAGAATAACCCGGCAACACCTCCATTTAAATGCCACATTTTTATAGCAATTTGACTTTTAAACGTAGATGTTGCCATGTTCCGCTCTGCAAAGTTGTCACACTCTATCAAAAAAATCTCGGGTGAGCCATGCGTGCGGTGTTTTTCTTTATACTTCTAACGGTGCAGGTTACAATCTCAAAATACTGAACCGAATCATTTCTACCCAAATAATATCGGGTGCCTGAGCTTTACAATACATTATTATCTAATCTGTCATTATCAAGCAATTTATGCTTGACTGAAACTCCAATTTATTATAATATTTCTCCGTCAAATTAATCATTGAAATTAGAATACCTAAAAATAGATCGTTAGTTGTTTTTCATCGAGATCAACCTTTTTATTATTCACAAGGAAAGGTTCAGGCACGAATGAAAAGGATTATATTAAAAGGGCACTGAAACATTTTATAAGACGCCCCGATTGGACTAGCGATCATAATCTGTCTTTAGACTATTTTCAGGCCGAAATTCATTAATAAATAAGGTCAGGGTAAAGATATCGAGACAAGATTAATTCTCGATTATAATAATATTTGCCAGCTTTTCTCTAAATGTTGGGCTAAAAACACTGGATAGTTTTGTTTTTTCTGATACAGCTACATAAACAAATAACATGTGGAACAAGAATTTTACGCTAGCCAGTGCCTAATTTATTTCGTAATTGGTTATGGTATGGATAACATATTTATGCCACACCTGGCCATAAAGTGGCCTTTACCGCACGCTACGTGTACGGAAAAAGCCGCTTTGTGGCCAAGTGTAGACATAAAATGATGTACACAACACGGGAGGTAATAAAGAAAGCCCGCCATCGCATATTTAAGTACGTCCGTCGTTTGCAGCTCGGCCCGCAAACATCTGCGATCTCGGCCTTTCTTTGTTTTACCACCCTAGTTGTGTAATGTACTATTCCCTAACTTATTCTGTGACGTAACGTTGAGCCATCTCAGGAATAATATACCATGTTTTGTTATACCATGAGTCCAGAGTTTACAACGTGAATAAATTAAAAAATATTGCCTTATCCGTCATGCGAAAACCACCTTGAACCCGGAAAATAGAGTTGTGTTATCTTTAACACGAAAAAAGGTACCTATTGAAATAAGTGAACTTAGAACTGTATTTAGCCTCTGACATCAGAGAAACGGCAAATGTATCGACGTAGTGTTGACCCATCTCTGGAAGAACATACCTTGTTTTCCTATACTATACCAGGAGTGGCCCACTCCGCGATTTCGCCGCGCGCCTACTAGTAAATGCCAAATATGGGTGCCCTTTATTTGGCATAATTTTATTTGTCTGAATGTATTGTTTAGCCCGAATTTTATTTCGCATAATTTTTCTCTAGCTTTAACGGAAAATATTTTGCAAAATCTTTTACATCAGCCATTTAGAACATATTAGGTTAGGTTAGGTTTCTTTTATAGTTATTCTGAAAAGTCAATATTATCTGTAAAATAACAATTATGCGTAAATACCCCTCCGTGGGGGGTTAGCCAGCGACTAGGATCTAGGAACTATAACGTCCAGCTACCTAGCTTGAAACGACACAAACATTACTAAAACACTCAGTAGGTAGCACCTTCACCACTACAGTCATTAGGACATTTCGTAAATCGTCCTCGATTTAACTAGTAATAAAGCAGAGATAGGTCGCGCGATGCGAGATTACCGTAACGACCGCATGTTAATCGTAAAATAATTACCTGACCATTAGCGCCATTACAGGCCTATGTAAGCCATGTCCCCATCTGATCTACGGAATATAAGCTTCGGTGTCCTGCCTTTGTGTATTGTCTTATTTTAACGTGGACAATGAATTTACTAAAAAAAACAGCAAATAAGAAATGTATAAAATATAGAAACTAGAAGTGTAATCAAGTAAAAAAATCTAAAGGTAAATAAAAATAAAAACAATTATAAAAGGATTACCCTGTCCAGCAAGTCTGCCTACGGCATAGTCCCTATTACGCTGGCGGTGTTACCTCTCTGTATCGCGAGAGCGATTTTTTGAGAGCGATTTTCTTATGGTTTTTGGTGGATTTTCGTGCGCGACATTTGTATGCCAAACTAAATGTATGGCATTTGGCATACCAATTTGTATGGCGAAAATCCACCCTGTTATAGAATACTCAGTAAGTTAGGTTAGGTTTGTTTTATGAAAGCTCCGAAAAAAACGTGGTTTCAGAAAAAATCGTGATTTGGAAAATGAAACATTTGGAAAAAATAATTCGGCGAAAAGGCAGAGAACCATAAGCTTCTCTGTCGTTCCCTCGTTGCTCAGGATCGTGACCAACCAGAGGCGTGACGACGTAAAACGGCGCCCAGGGCACGCATCCAAACTTCGCCCCTTTGCGCCGGGGTGGGATGCATTTAGACTTTTATTTCACCATGTTTGCGAATTTCGTTTGTATTTTTTTTAATAGGTAGGTAGTTAGTACATTTTTTTTGCTATACTTATATGTAATATAAGTATAGCAAAAAAAATAAATAAATGGGGGGAGATTTTTCATTCTGCCCTGCGTTAAAGTAAATAAATAAATGGGGGGGATTCTTCAAGTCTTATTCCTTTGTCCATATATAGGTAGGTATATTAGCGATTTCCCTGTACATCCTGCCTATACAGCAAATATAAAGTCCATGTAACATGTTAACGGCTATAAGTCCAAAAAGCAACAAAGACATAAAAGTCACATATGAAATCTGAAATAACTATTTCATAATGATAACTTATATTGCATAACGACATTTCTCCAAATGATTTGCGAATGCATTGTCCAAAATCAATACACGCGATTAAAATAAAAAATCCATCCCTTCTTTTTACCGCGCACTCTTGTTGCGCAGATAATATTCTCCCAATACGTTTAACATTCACTTCCAAGTTTGACTGCCCATTTATGGCTAAATGGATCAAGATGCATGTGTGTGCGTGATTATTTGGATTTTAATGATCATTTAAATTTATTTATACACATTATTATTCTGTATTTTGAATGTGCATAATGATTTTATTTTAATTATTGAGACGCTATTGTTACTACCATAGCTCTAAGTCAATTGTAACTAACCAAATCTGACATGGGTCTAAAGGATCTGAAATAAATGTTTCCAATTCAATTAACATTCTTCGAACCTTCTCAAATAGGGACACAACGCTACTGCCTCATGTTCCATTAGAAATTACACCGCGGAACACGAAAATCCAATTGTCCCACATGGAATAAATTAAGCCCACACAATAGTCTATTTAAGTGTTTGTTGTACAATAGGTATAATTCGAAATTATCCACAAAACAATTACTGTATGAAAATGATAGTAGAAAATAAACTAAAACGTATGATAAAACTAAAATTAAAAAGTTAGCCTGGGCCCTCTGCTGGTTGCCTATAAGGCCATGACGCAAACAGCGTTCCCGCGGTGGATCGCTACAGCGCATTAAGGGTTAAACTGACAACAATATTCTCTAAATGAATACTAGACTCGTACTTAAATAGGCATTACAATACACAATCAGTCCTTCTGCATTCTATTCTTCAAAACCTTTCAGTCTAGACTTTTCACGTTGATTGAAAACGAATATAAGCCGATTGGCTTTTTAAAAGAGGATTATAGAACGTTGCAGAGGTTTCAACCATGGCAACTTCAAAGTTTTTTCTATCCCGGTTACCTAAGTCTATTGAGGACAAGCCGGTCCTAAGCCTTCACATATAGAGGTATTATGTACGCATTAGAAAATCTCTTGAGCGCTTTTACTTTACCACAGAGTAAGAACGTACAGTCGGAGTTAGAAAACAGTCTTCGAAATCATGAATACATTCACATTAATGATACTGTTGCGCCGGTGGTATAGGTCAAAACTTCAAACTTGATTTTCCGTGCTTTAGAAGCGTTTTCAGTAGGCTGAAAGATGATTTCAGGCCGTTTCGGTGGTGGCTCTTTCACATAGTAGAAGATGGAAATTTCACCAAGTTGCCGTTGTTTTCAGGCGCCTGAAACATTTTATCAATCCGCTTCAAGACACCCTCCATCAGATAGCGCAACAACCTGAAAACCCGTTTTCAGGACCCCTTATGGGCCTTTGAACTACGCTTCAGTATATGGCGAAATTTCTCGAAGGAGTGAAAGAGACAGCACTATCAGAAAGAGACAGCTATACTGAGAATGTTCGAGAAATCTTTTCATAGAAAGCTTTTTATAGGCGTATTCAGCAGCTAAGATCCACAGATCGTGGTTGCCATGACAACCAGTTGCTGCGCGTCTAAAACAGTATGCTGACCCTACTGGATGACTTGCTGTCATAGCTGGTTGTGCCACCCCAATATATGCGCGTGAACCTGTGGCGAAAACCTTTATGGATATGAACTTGTAAATACTTAGTTTATGGTTAAGTAATGTCGCGCATGCTTGCTTGTTTAGAAGTCGTCCTATGTTAGGCCTTGAGGGTTATTCTTCAGAAATATGTCTGCGACTTATTCCTCTGTCTCCATACATTTAGTATGAAAAAAGGCCAGAGGAATAAGGTGACCGCAGACACATTTCTGAACAATAACCCTTGAACGCTAATGTCACGTTGATTTAGGCCCCATTTAGACGGAGCGAGAACTCGTATGCGATTTTAATTTCATTGCGGCGATTAATCGATCAATTGTACTCATCGTACCTAGGTAGCCCGCAAAGTAATCAAACTCGCATACGAGTTCTCGTTCCGTCTAAATGGGGCCTTAGTTTCATATATAAATAAGTATAATTATTACCAAGGTCCATTAAAACAAGAGTACTGTCATGCTCCATTCAAAAAGCTGTTCCCCGAATTTACAACGCCATCTATGTATAAGCTTGGTAAAAGAATTATATTATTTACAATTATTCAACTTTGCAAACGTGACACAGTATTTAAATGTTAGAATTTATTTATAGCTGTTTACGAACTAATTGTTACTATAAGTACTATGTTTCTTTGTTCAATTATAACATCGTTAAATGTTTAGTTTTTTAGCGCCATCTAATTTTTGCCCGGAAATCCCCTAGCGGTCGGCGCGGTCGGGTTACAATCCAAAGTATGGAGAATGACAGTCCTCTTGTTTTAATGGTCCCTGTTATTACGTACATAGTGTTAATTATATGGTATAAATGGTTTACTATTGGATCGCATAAATTTAAAAGGCATAATTCATCATTTGGCATAGTGCTTTTTTTCTGAACACGTAAACTTTTCAAGATTATTATAACGCAAACCTAACCTAACCAATTTAACAGGATGAGGCCTTAAAGAGTTCTGAAAATTCTACAGCTTAAGAAAAAAATGCATTATGCCGAATTATGCCAAATGATGAATTATGCCTTTTAAATTTATGCGATCCAATAGGATCCCGGTATAAATAGCTGTGTAAGAATTATTCCTATGCTCGGCGAACTCTCCCATAAACCAAATGTACTTAGATTTTTAAACTGTGGTTACGTTTTCTGCCAGGTTTATAAAATTCTGCGCAATAAAAGGCGTTTTCTGCACGCGTGTGACTTGGTTTCTTGAGCAAATGAGCTCATTACGTCGCGGCATAGGCCGGGTAATTGCAACCATCTATACTATCCGGAGAAAAAGGATATAAGAACGTATGAGACCCGTACATACATACAGCGGCTTCCTTTGGCGCGGTTCTAGCAAACTTTAGCGAAGCGACCATTACGCTCCTCTGAGACTGTTCGAGACAGGAAATGAAAGTTTTCTATTATTATTTAGAAGATAGATATCCTTAATGGCTTTCTGTCTTTAGATATTAAACGATAACTTTTTCCGCGCTGTCTTAGGGCCGATACAGACGGACTGCAACCCAACTGCAACTCCCTACGATTTGTATGGGAACTGCATCACAACTGCACGCCGACTGCGCAGTTGTGATGCAGTTCCCATACAAATCGTAGGGAGTTGCAGTTGGGTTGCAGTCCGTCTGTATCGGCCCTTAAGCACTCAAAGTGGCTGTTTATCACTATAGTGCTGCACCAGCACCAGATAATTGAAAAACAACTATTTTAACAAAACCGTGTCGCAAAATGTGTAAATATTTGAAATAAATGTTTTTTCTGGTAAAAACTGTGGTTAGATAGATTAATTATGATGGTGTGATTGATTTTTTAAGCACTTATATCTCGGCAATAATTATAGGTGAAAAACTTTACTAAAGCACCTGTTGCATGTAGTTGTAGGGGACAGGTTACTTGTCCCTATGGACAGTTAGACGTTCCGTTTTTTTTAGTTCCATATAAATTTCGTACTCTACGCCATGCAACGGGTTCTTTAGTTAAGTTTTTACCTATACATGATTAGATTTACTACGTCTATACGTATCTGTTTTTATACACCGTGAGCCCTGTAACATGATCCAAACGTAGATTCTACTCCTCAAACAATGTAACTTTTGTTCAAACACTTTTAAAAATGATGTAGAATTAAGATTTTCTCATTTTCATACTTATTAAATAATATTTTCAATGTATGTTAACATCAGTCTAATTGTCGTCGCTTGTCGCGCTACAAACACAAAAAATAAATAAATCATAATGTATTTCTATAAAGTACCTATTTTTCAAATAATTTACGAATTTTATTGTGACAAATTGTATGCTCCCTACGAAGATAATGTCAGACTTTTACATAAAGAAAATCGTAGGTAGCAGCCATCTTGAAATGTAGAGTAGCTTATCAATAATGCGAGACGTTATAGGTACTCTACATTGTCTATTGTTTATCCACAAAATGCCCGCCCGCACTTCAGGCGTACACAATAACACAAAAGGTCAATTGCTCCGAAATGAAGCTATTATTTTCTGTATTATTTTAGCTACTTATTCTGAGATTGATATTTCAGGTTATTTTAAGACTTGTTTGGAAAATAAGTTAGAATAATGAAATATCTTCAGTTTTGCTCTGCCTGGTGTCTGTTCTGAAATTGATTTTATCTATACACAAATGAAATTGTTTTTGACGTGATAACGTCTTATAATTCGATGGAGCCGGCTGCACGCACGAAAAAGTGTGACGTCATTTGCCGTTACCTTGCGGGGCCGTTACCTTGCAGGGCCGTTACCTGTCAAATAGGTACTTTATATTATTCCAGCACTAAAGTCGTTAAGACGATAGTTTCTTACAAATTGTTAATAAATTAGCCCTTATTCCCTAAGATACGGCTGTCAAAATCTCTATTGAATGACAAGAGACACTGCTGAGTTTGGCAAAAATCTTTAAATTTTAATAGTGGATGCTGCTTTGGCAGTTCCGTTTTACGCCTGCTTTAATCGTAGTTTAAAAATTATTAAAACAAATCTTTCACATTATATTCGTGGAACGGCAGATATTTACACTGGCCACTTAGCCATCATTTTAGCATGTCAGTGTCATTGTAGCAGTCCGGAAAAATAGCGATACCTTTAGACTCAAAGGGCTTAAACGCCATTAGAACCTGCGGCGTTTACGCCCTTTGAGTCTAAAGGTATCGATATAACAAACAGGAACTGTTTATTCTAAATAAGCCGGAAATAAAATACAAATGCTCCTACTATTTTTCCGGACCACTCCTTATATTATAAAACTCTAATTATACGTAGACAGAGTCGCGGCAAAGCTAGTAAGTAGTTGATAAAGTAAATCTTTCATGAGTTATCAAATTACAGGCTCCAAACAACCTAGAACAGAACCTACAAGTTTATATTGCCGTAATTCTAAGCTGTTGAGTTAGGTTTTAGCTTGGGAATCGTTTAATTACATCTCAGCTTTAGTCTAAGCATGGACGGTACTTTTAATTAAGTAATACAAGACGTGGAAACTCTACATAAATTAATGCTGGTTTGAACTTGTCAAGTTTATTTAGATTTAACTTGGCTTTTTTCTAAACTGGTTCCTAAGTTGAAAATTAATTTTCACGTAAACTGCAATTTTCTCGTAAAAAAGCAATTCCAGATAGGAAATTGGCAAAGCGATGTTCGACGTGCTCTCTTTGTTTGTCTTATTTATGAGAAAATTACCATTTTAAGTAAATAACGCGCTTTTTGAGTCTACTAATCTGGAGTCGAGGTTTGGTCGAGACGTGCTTATTGAATTTTACTTTTAGCTTATTATTTTTTTTTGTGATGGAAAACATAAATTTTCCATTTCATTTGGTGGTATTTCAACAATTAATTATAGAATTATTATCAGATTTTCAAATGCAAAGTAGGTCGCCGCCACTTCTTTTTGCGTGATGGATTAAAGGCACTACTTTTGCCAACCCAAGTCATCAAGAAAACCTAACAAACCTTTGATGTTGCCGACAATTTCTGGGACCGCCTCAGTGTTCGGTTAATAGAATAAACTGACAATGTTCACAATCATACGGTCGCATATACAGGGCGACTTCAAATTGGTAATACAAAACACTTGACTATGGCTCAGTTAATGCCATGTAGACACATTAGACCCTATGTTAAAATTTGCTGTATTTAATTATTGCTAATTTTCTAACAAAACAAGTAATTAAAGTCCTAAAGTGTGGTTACACTCCATTAAATACCTAAGTGTCATACCTACTTTAGCACCTTATTTTCTTTGACAACTGACAATTACTAATCAAAACACGTTTTCTTCATAAATATTGCGGCATGTGACGGATAACCAAAGAGGAAAGTGTTCATTTGAAAATCTTTAAACCTCTTTGTTTATTATTATGGTAGGATAACCATGTTAAGCCAACAAAAATGGGATAAATGAATAATTTAAAAAAACATACTTCTGGGCTAAGTTTAGGGGGTATGTATGTAAAACATTCATTTTGTATTCCAAGTCACCCTGTATATATATCACCTTTACAATCGTGAACCGGCTATGTAAGCTATGAAAGGTCGTCAATACCGTAATATAATTGTGCGAGGTCCATTTTGTATGCAAGCATTTGTCCCTGCCCCGAACGTTCGGTGTCTAGGGCTGTCACCCGCTAAATTGTAATACTAACTCGAGGAGAATCTTGATTAAAATTCCGTGTTTTGAAGCCGGACACGCTTAAGCAGATACGAATGGTGATTGTTTTTCCTTGAGTTTTATTAAAGCTTTGTGTTACTCTTACTTGCGACGTTTAGTGTTTTCTAGTTACCTACTTGCGAGATTGTGATCGTATTAGAAGTAAATCTGAACCAAAATATTGAGTGTATATTACAGTGGTTTGTATTCTTTGCCAAAAATCAGGTTATTTTTATAATCTGTAACTTACAGGATTGTTTATTAGGGTGTATATTGGAAAAAATCCTTAATATTTTGGTTATTGAGAAAAGTGCATTTGAGACGAAAACTTCGACACTATCGGGTATAAAATGAGTTTTTTCCATAGAATATACAGGAAGTTTAGATTGATCAAGTTGTATCAATGTAATCCAAACAGCCAAGCAATCTGATAAGAGTGCACTAGTAAGGAGAAGAATCAATATAATGAATGAAAATTAAAATGAGTTTATAATGACAATGTTTTTGTTTATTTTTTTGTATAGTAAAGTGTTGACACACTTAAAGAAATGATACACAATAATACAATTACACTATATTAGTTACACTATACCTAACGTCGAGTTGTGCTCCGGAATTCACCCTACTCCGAAACTACCGCAAACTCGCAGTATACGATTGGCACGTGGCACCCCTATTTCAGTTATTCATGAACCTCATACATGAAATCCCTAGCCACTCGATATATCCATACATCTGAAATACCAAGGTTCGTTCGTTCGGGTGATAGTAAGACTAAAGCCGATGTCAATTTATCAGTGAGGCGTGTAGGTGTAGGTAGGGTTGCCATACCACCTACTCATTTATTTTAGTTAACTTTGCATCGACTCCGCTACCCAAAAGTTGTCTGGAAGAGATCGCTCTTTAGCGATAAGACCGCCTATTGTTCACCACTGTTTATAAGTTTGCATTGTATTTTTTCTATTGCCGTGCAATAAAGTATGATTGTCAAGCCGCGAGTAAATAATAAAGTATAAATTAATTATTTTAGACTCTAAAATATGTAAAGTACTTATAAGTTTATATTTTTATAAGTATGTATATCGTCATCTAGTATTACTTAGTTTTGGACTAGCTCAATCTGTGTAAGATTGTCCCCCGATATTTATATACGTATTTTTAGACTTATTTAATGGTCCTAAATTTAGACCATAACTGATTTTAACACAGACATTAAAAGTGACCACGGCTATAGCCTGGCACTCGTTGCTATGGCGACGCCGCCATAACATCATAACTCGTCTCGCGTGCCACGAAAACACTCCAGAATTGTTCTTATATTAACCATTTTAGTCATGATTTATCAAAATGCTGCATGCGTTATCGTAAACAGGACGTAATTCTGTTAATGGCGGGAAACACGCGTTCCGTCATACCGTAAACTCGGGTTATTATGGTCGCAGTGGCGGCGTCAGGGTGGGGGGGGGGGGGGGGGACCGCCCCGGGTACCAAGTACTGGGGGGTGACACAGCGGACAGCAGGTCCTAGCCTACCGAATGCCCAGGACTAACTGTTTATCTTTATACTTTGAACTATGGTCCAAACTATTAATGCACTCTCGTGTAGGCCAGCACAGATGTCCATCAATTATTTGTGATGCAGAAAAAATGTATTCGCATACTTACCAACACGCAGATACCAAATAGTTGTCGACCGCACTTTGCTAAACTAAGTATTCTTACGTTGCCCTCTATATACATTTTGGAAGCGGCACTATTTGTTAGGAACAATTCTCATCTCTTCACCAAAAAAATTGTAAATTCGCAACGAAGGAAACATGACAAAACTCAAATACAATTACCCGCCTCAAAACTAGGAATGTACAAAAAAGGCCCATACTACCGATGCATACTTGTAGCGAACAAGCTACCAGAAAAAATAAGTAATGAAATCGAAGACCGAGTATTTAAAAGGGAACTAAAAAATTTGCTGCTCAAAAAATGTTATTACTCTATAGACGAGTACCTGAATGATAAATCTCTGCCCAAATAAAATGACATAAAATTATGATTTAAATAAATATTTATAGTGTTAATTTTAGTAACATAACAATCGTATTAAATTAATAATAATAATAAAAATATGTATATTTATTTATATGAATAATGAGAACAATAAAAATAAATAAATAAATAAATACTAATAATTTTAAACATAAAAAGTATAGTTACCTAATAGTTTCTAATCTTATGCCTTGAACATAAGTTGCAAAATCCGATTGTTTTAATTTATGTATGTGACTGTACCTTCTAGTTGTAGATTTAAGAAATTTAATACTTGCTGTGCCCTAACAGGGTTCATGTGTGAAACAACCTTAATGTAATACCTTACCTGTACCACATGATTATTATGCAATAAAATTATGAATTATGAATTATGACCATTGCGGCAATTTTTAGACATAGCTAAGTTATTATAATGCAGTGTATATTCAATTATTGCTCACGATATGATACACACGACTAAAGCTAAAATTGGCGCGGCATTGGACTATGGGAACCTGAAGGCCGGTTCACACGTATTAAGCTGTCAAGTAGTCAACTAAATTTTAACTTAATTTTAAGCGACTTAAAGCGTGTAAACAATGAATTTAGTTATATGTTACAAGTTAAAATTTAGCGTGCAAGTAAACAAGTTGATTAAAAATTTGTCTATTTTCGGTTAAGTGGGTAGACGTGAATTACAACTTGACACGTTTGGACAGGCAAAATTAAGTTAATTTTTACTTAGTGTATAAGTTGGGCTGAGCAGTCGCATTCGGAGTTCGTATTTGTTCGTTTTTTAAAGTTTATCCGTTCGTTTGAAGAACTTTTTCAAAATAAAAATGGCAAAGTGGTCGGAAGACACTACAGTAAAGTTTATAGAAGAATACATAAAACGTGAATGTCTATGGAATATAAGAAGCCCTAATTACAGGAATAAACAAGCAAAACAACAAGGTATTAGCGATATAGTGTTGGCCATGGCAATACCTAATTTTGGGATCAAGGAAGCCGAATCAAAAATCAAAAGTATTCGATCAACGTATTCTCAAGAATTAAAAAAAATTAAAGATTCTACAAGATCCGGCTCTGGCACCGATGACATTTACAAACCGAGTATAAAATGGTTCGATATATTACACCAAGCTTTAAATTCGGTGAATATTAGTGAATCAAGAAAAACACAAAGTAATTTGGTAAGTTTCATTTATTTACTAAGCAATAAGTAGAAAACTACAGTTTTTATTAATCAGTGATACCTAGTAAATATTTTCTTACTAAGTAACTTTTTATAGCTATAAACTTAGCTTATCATTCGAATTTGCCAATCAACTGATCCTTCTCCTACAAAATAATCCGCGTATTCGTCACGAATCGTACGGGCATCACGGGATGAATGATTGTGAGAGTTCGTAGGTAGATTTTGTAACCCGTCTGATGGTACATATCTCCAATCTCCTGGAACAATACGGCCACTATGTGTGTCTTCTATGTCTACTGTTGGAACATTTACATTACTTTTTGTTTTACAAAGCCAATTGTGTAGAGCGCAACAGGCTTTGACCACTTTGTCAACTTTGTCAGGACTGATGGGAATAGGTCTTTCAAATACTCTGAATCGAGCAACTAAAATTCCGAATGCATTTTCGACTATACGCCGTGCTCGTGAAAGACGATAGTTGAAAATTTTGTGTTTTAAAGTTAAATTGCTTCCTGGATACGGTTTCATAAGGTAGGGTTTCAAAGGAAATGCGTTATCACCAACAATGACGTATCCATCAGGAAGCAAATTATTCTCCAGAGCCTCACTAAGACTGCAATTTCTAAAGACTCCTCCATCAGAGATTCGGCCATTACATCCAATGTCTATATAGCTGAAACAGTAGTTGTCGTCTACAAGAGCCATGAGTACTATGCTGTTTGTTTGTTTGTAGTTGTAATAATAGCTCCCAGAAACTGGTGGTGCTTTAATCACAACGTGTTTGCCATCAAGAGCACCACCACATCTAGGGAAATTCCATTTTTTTCGAAATCCAGTTTCTATTTTAATCCAATCTTCGTGTGTAGCCGGTACCTGCAAAATAAAATGAAAGCTAATTCATATAGGTATATTTTTGTACTTGTCTACTTTTTGTTATAGGAGAATAATGAAGAAAATAACATCGAACGTTCAACTGGTCAAACAACTGATGATGAAATCACAGAAATCAGACAACCTACACCAGTTATTAGCGAACAACATCTTTCTACACCAAACGCTAATAATGCCGCCAGTCGCAAAAGAAGACTTCGGGACTTACATTCACTTGTGGATAAAGTAGGCAGCATCAGCAATAATTTGCCTACTGTAAGTGATAATGAGTTTGATCAATTCGGCAAAAGTATTGCAGGACAGTTAAAGGCTATGCCATTACTGTTGGCGCTGCAAGCTCAAAAGTTTATTCAAAATTACATGTCTGATTTGCGTATACAACAATTATTGAACACAGGAAGGACCCGCCAGGAAACTTATCATGATAGTCATGTATCAATGAACAGTGGAATTACTACCTCGTCATTGTATTCTAATAGCAGTCTTAGTCCATCACCTTCGACTAATACTTATTATGCTGAGTCCCCGGAAGGTTCACCATGGATTAGACAAAATCCTCAAAATGCTTTTGATGCTGGTCGGGCAACCAATCCTCAATCAGTAACGGAAAATACTGTTACGATGTATTCCCTAGATGATAACGTGACACAAGATAGACCTGATATTTTATCACAGGCAATTGCTTCTATTATACAGGACACGGAGAAGTAATATTACGTATATATTAATATGTTTGTTAATTAAGATTGTTCAAACTTTAATTTTGAAACATTAGCAGCATTTATTTATTTTTGCGTTATAACGTGATCTCAGTGATAATTGATTAATAACGTAAGGTAATTAGTGTTAATAAATAATAAATAAATACTCATTGTCTTTTTTTCTTACCTGTATGAAATCCATCAAGGCATGGTATATAGCTTCACATACGTGGGGCACCATTGCACATATACTTGATTTAGAAACTCTAAAAAAGTGAGACAGACTGCGGTAACTATTTCCAGTAGTGAGAAAATATAGCACAATATGTAGTTTTAATTTTGGTTCTAATGCACATCGCATTACAGTATCTCTTTTCTGTATATCGTGTTCCACTTTAGCTAACAAGTAATTAAATGATTCTTCTGACATTCGTAATGCTTTGAAATACTCCTGTCTATCTTCTCCTGCTAGCTCATTAAACAAAGTTGTACTTGCGCCATATTCATTTCTTCTGCTTATCCAGTTTCTCATCCACAGTCTCGCCGGTGCATTAGTTTCCCTGACTATTTCATCCTTGACCTCGTCTAAAACTTCACTTAGTACGAATTTAATTACTGAATTACTGACTTGCGTGTCCATTTCGGGACAACTAAAGAGCTTAACTAATTTAAACGTGTAAACGCTTGCTAAAAATTAAGTCGCTTAAAATTAAGTTAAAATTTAGTTGACTACTTGACAGCTTAATACGTGTGAACCGGCCTTGAGTTTACGATACTTTGTCAGTATAAGACCGCTTTCGCACCACCCGACACAATGATATGCGTTCCGAATTGCATGTATGTAAACACTTTATGACGCAAAATAAGACAAGGTCAGTACAAGGTTAAAAATAATGGTATATGTACAAAGGCGAACTTATCCTTTTAAGGGATCTCTTCCAGTTAACCTTTGAGCAGTTAAGTGATTAATTTGATGATTTGTTGTTTGATTTATTTGTTGTAGTGTATTTGTTGTAGGAAAAAATCCACCAATGCCAGGCCGCGCTGAGCGAGGCTACGCACGTTGATTGGTGGATTTTTTCCTCGCACACCGCTTAGCTACCTCGCACAGCTCTGGTGGAAACGCAGCCTAAAGCGATGCGTAATCGTTAGCTCAAGCTTCCAATTTGACTCGAGACTCATCGGTTCTTAATTGGTCCAATCTGGATTGGGTGCTGTGAGTGCTCTTTATAAGTAAAGGTTTGGTTCCGCATGGGCGTACGGACCGCCCTTTACGCTCCATTAGAAGGGCTGAACACCAACATTTGACGAAGGTTGGCCAAGTTGGCAATGAGGTTATATGGGCCATTCTCATTTTTGTGCACACAGTCATTACTGTGGATGTCACTACCGTGGCTTTAATTGCTCTTTCTAAACGTTCGGCCTAGCCGTAATAATATCATGAATTTTATTTATCATATGGATGAGTGAATTCATGATAGTATTCATTTATTTTTATTAATTAGAAATAGTAATAACGGCCACGGTAGTGACATTCACGGTAGTCACTATGTGCCAGTAGCGTGGCGTTAAAGAAATCCTTGGACAAGCCGGAGCAGCTTTGGCTTCAATTTTCTTTAAGAACACTTGGATTTAAGTGCTATTCTGCCCAATATTAGACAAGCCGATGGAAACCGAGTTCTATAGACGCCACGCCACTGCTATGTGCACAAAAATAAGAATGACCCATATGCTTACTAGATGCTGTCCTTCATGCTTGTGAATTTTATATTCTAAATGCATTTATTATGCTTAAATTGAAGAATAAAAACAATTACTTAAATCAATTTTTCGACGTTTTCATACAAACTTTTGTCCTGCGTTTCACCCCTTTAAGAGTTGAATTTTGGAATTTCGAGAGATTGCAAGTTACTTAAATAAAAGAAATAAAGTAAAAATCACATTTATAACGAACGGTAAGAGATAACAGCACCGATACAAAAATAAACATAGGCGAGACAATTTAAATAATGCTAAAATAGCTTTTCAATCAATGGTAAAGGTTGTCAGGAAGAGATCGCTCTTTAGTGATAAGACCGCCTATTGTTTACCACTGTTTTTGTATAAGTTTGCATTGTAATTTATTTTTTGGTGTGCAATAAAGTATGATTGTATTGTATTGTAATGTAGCACAGAGAAAAAAGTGTTGCCAAGTCAACCGCAAAAGGACACCACTCAGCATATGCTGCGGCATCGTGACGATGTCGCAGCGCTGGTCTTCGGTGGAGCCTTTGGGCAGGTAGTTGAGAACAGCACCAAGTTTTAGAGATAATCATGTTTACATCGCTAGCTTGAAATAATCGGCGCAAAACAGGTTTCATTTTCTTGGCTAACATCAAAATGATTATATCCTATTCTACCAAGTACTTAATGTGAAAGTTTGTGAAGATGTTTGGATCTTTGGAGGCTTAGATGTTTGTTAGGTACTAAGTAACGCTGTAGCTACTGAAAGGATTGTTAATCAACTTTAGTTTAGTAATTAATAACTAATAATATTCTTCGCCCATTTGTGAAATCTGCTTATTGAGCGAATCATCGTGATTTTTTCACACTAATTACCATAGTTTTCCCACGGGAATACTAAAAAATCGAAAATGTCAAAATCCTAAAGGCTATTCAGTGACAACTGAATGCATTGGGATGAGGCATATAACTAGACCAAGTCCTGGGTCGTAACATAGTATACTACATCTTCCGGTAAATAGTGCCCGGGTTATTCTTCAGAAATATGTCTGCGGCTCATTCCTCTGTCTCCATACATTTAGTATGAAAAATGGCCAAAGGAATGAGGTGACCGCAGACATATTTTTGAAGAATAACCCGCCCCTAGGATAATAACAGAAATAACGCAGTCGACGCCGCGGTTACAAGTAGCCAATAAACGTCGAGATTATCCAAGTTGAACAGTAACGCGAAACAGGGTCCTTTGGGACTCGGGCCCGGCTTGGCCCAACTTTTCGCACTCAAACAATGCCTGCAGTCGTCCGTAGATAACACTATTATGTTCGCAGTTAATCGAGTTTAGCGGATATTAGAATAACTAATAATGTTCTTCGCCCATTCGTGAATTTTGTTCATTAAGTGAATTACCGTGACTTTTTCACACTAATTACCGTATTCTCTCGGGAACATTCAAAATATTTTAAGAGAAAATTTACAAAAAATAATTAGACTTCACCTATTTAGCGTTTTTTGTATGCACAACACATTCAAAACATGTATGAGTGTCTACGCACACGAAAACTTATGTGTTTATGTAATAATGTTTCTTTCTATGTGTAAGTATTTATCAATATCATCATGTACATAGATTATTTCCCTTCTAATATTATTTGTAGTAAACAAAAGAAAAGCAAAGTCTATAAGTAGGGCCTTTATTCCGTTCATAAGCTTGGCTTCTTCAAATAAAACTATTCCGGAAAGGGGAAAAGACGAAAGTACTCTCTCCCTTTATCCAATTTATCACCAATTTAGACTATAATAATAGTCGGAAACGTTTCTCGATTCCAACTGATGTTTTCCCCGAGCATATTTGAGCCAACTCGCCTTTTACAGGGTAATTTATACTTACTGGCTAAAGAAAATATAGAATGTTTAACCGCTGAAATTTAACCACGGCTTTGTTCGCGTTATTTACATTACTATCCCAAGGGTACCGGTATATAAAGTATCCTATGTTTCAATCCAGAACTTAATCTATTTTTATGCCAAATTTCAGCTCAATCCATCCAATTGTTCCTCCGTTATTTAGTAACCAACATCCAAACATCTAAACATTCGAACATCTTCACAAACTTTCACATCCTACTAATATTATAAATGCGAAAGTTTGTGAAGATGTTTGGATGTTTGTTACCTTATAACGGGGTAACAACTGGATGGATCAAGCTGAAATTTGGCATGCAAGTAGACCAAGTCCTGGATTGAAACATAGGATACATTATATCCCGGTAAAGAGTTCCTTTGGGACAATAACGGCAACAACGCGGGCGGAGCCGCGGGAAAATGCTAGTTTATAATATGAAAGTTAGTGAAGATGTTCGAATGTTTAGATGTTTGGAGGTTTGGATGTTTGTTACTAAATAACGGGGGAACAATTGGATGGAATGAGCTGAAATTTGGCATACACGTAGACTAAGTCCAGGAATGAAACATAGAATACTTTATATCCCCGTAAATAGTTTCCTTGGGCAGTAACGGGAACAACGCGGGCGAAACCGCGGGTAAATGCTAGTTTATAATATTTTCACTATGTATTTCCTCACTTGAGTAGATTTAATAATATCAATCTTTAGGACAACTTATGATCTCATCATAAGAAATTTAATTTCACAAGATTATTATAATACATTATCACTAAATTAAAATTCGTATTTTTATAGACACTCTCATGTCATAACCATATTGAAAAAAGACTAACGCACATTATCAACGCTCATAATAGTACATTGTGTATCAAGGGCGGTAAGTAAGGAATTACAAACGAGTGTTTGTTACAAGCCCGAGGCGAAGCCAAGGGCTTTAACAACACGAGTTTGTAATTCCTTTACCGCCCGTGGCACACACAATGTTTTTCATCACACTTGTGAGGAAATCTGATTAAAATAACCTTACTTAACCTAAATAAAATTGTAAAACTGACAGTGACATTAGTGACATTATCCATAGACAATGCGACTTCACGTCACGTTCGGAAACCATAGCGGTAAAGACTTAAAATGGTTGATTTTATTTTTGCAAAATACTGAAATGCACAATTTAAACATTTAATTAATGTTACAGAAATATGTGTTTACATGTATTTGCAATAACAGTTCTCTTTAAATAAATATTTCAGTAATAAAAGTTAAAAAAGTATGGTGGCGTTTCCTTTGAACATGACAAATAAGAGTAAAACAGAACCAGCGTTTCAAATTTAAAAAGAAAACCATTACGCCCTAGGGCGTAATAGGTCATTTACGGCCCGCAAAACCTACGTGTAATGACACCATTTTCGAGCAAGTGTGATGAAAAAATATTTTTCTACTCCTGTACTGTTATCTGTCTTTTACTTGGTCACGAACACTAATATAAGAACATATATAATATGAGTTCAGAGAAGTCTATACTCTATTCCCCATAACAGCACTAGTGTCGTTATAGCCAGTTTACGTTATTGCTAGCAACCACAGACTTCTAAATCTAGGTTAAACTGAGGTCAAGGATTAAGCGCTCAATTTTAACTTTACGGTAAAAATGCACAACTACCAACTTAACAAACAATTAAAATCCTACGGCTTTTAAGAAAAACAAGACTTTCTGAACTAAATTAATTGATGCCAACATAAAAACAATAGTACATTGTGTATCAAGGGCGGTAAGTAAGGAATTACAAACGAGTGTTTGTTACAAGGCCGAGGCGAAGCCGAGGGCTTTAATAACACGAGTTTGTAATTCCTTTACCGCCCGTGGCACACACAATGTTTTTCATCACACTTGTGAGGAAATCTGATTAAAATAACCTTACTTAACCTAAATAAAATTGCAAAACTGACAGTGACATTATCCATAGACAATGCGAATGTCAACTCACGTTCGGAAACCATAGCGGTAAAAACTTAAAATGTGTGTTTTTATTTTTGCAAAATACTGAAATGCACTATTTAAACATTTAATTAATGTTACAGAAATATGTGTTTACATGTATTTGCAATAACAGTTCTCTTTAAATAAATATTTCAGTAATAAAAGTTAAAAAAGTACGTTGGCGTTTCCTTTGAACATGACAAATAAGAGTAAAACAGAACCGGCGTTTCAAATTTAAAAAGAAAACCATTACGCCCTAGGGCGTAATAGGTCATTTACGGCCCGCAAAACCTACGTGTAATGACACCATTTTCGAGCAAGTGTGATGAAAAAGTATTTTTAATATATTCACTGCGTGTCAACTTCATTTAAAAAATAAAAAGTTTACCATAGACACATACTGACAGTCATACGTCATATTTGCCTTCTTTGGAGGTTATGCCTTGTTTGTATTTTATAATTTTAAAACCTGTCGTAGAAAAAGTATTGTATGCAACGTTGTATAATTAAGTCAAAAAACGCTCATTGCGTCTCTATTTGCGATACTCGCCGCATTCGCGGCTCGTATCGCAACTCACGCAATTCGCATTTTTTGAACCTTCTTATACAACTGTTGCATAAAATACTATTAAGAGAATTTTGTGTCATAAAATATAAATTGAAATTCAACGACGGAAATCTACGCTACACCAAAAATTTTACAACCTGTATATTCGTTACGCGAAACGAAGTTATATACTTTTTAAACTAAACCATTTCATTTACATTCAGTTTGCGTTACTTCAACGGGGATAGAATTATGAAAGTTCGTATTGAAAATTAGATGGAACACTCGACGATCCTGCATCCGAGAGAGTAATTAAAATCCGCGGTTCTTATGCATTTATAACAGTTTAATTTAGAAACGCAGGATAGAGGTGCAAAACGGGCCCCTAGAGCCCACCTGTGAAGCTTTTAGGTTAGGTTAGGTTACGTAAGGGTAGAAGATTTTAGGATTTTTTCATAGTTCTGAAAATCAGTTTAAAATTCAGTAGTTAAAATAAAACTGAATCAGAGTTTCTGAACATCTACACATTTGCTAAAGGTCTGCAACATTTTGTAATGTGTCATCATTATCGCCGTTGGAAAGCAATAATGTCGTATCTTACTATGTCGTTACCGGTTACGACAGTATTGCTTTCCAATGACGATTTATAGAAAAAAAATATTGGAAAGAAAATCAACTAAAGTGTTTCTTGTGACTTTTTAACGCCTTCACTTTGCGATGTTTCAGAATAAACTTTCCAAACAGCTAGTTAGCAGTCAGACTTCTAAAACTGGCCGTGAGGTAATAGTAGTTTAAGTACTATGTTGCAACAAGAACAGCATTATTAAAGTGCGCATTGAAAATAAGATGGAACACTCGAGGATCCGGCATCCGAGAGAGCAATTTAAAATCCGTGGTTCTTATGAATGTATAACAGTTTAATTTAGAAACGCAGGGTAGAGATGCAAAACGGCCCCTAGAGCCCACCTGTGAATCTTTTAAGTGAGCTATCATAGTTCTGGTTCTGACAAACAGTTTAAAATTCAGTAGTTAAAATAAAACTTAAATAGTTAAAGTTAAAATGAATCAGAGTTTCTGAACATCTACCCATTTGCTAAACGTCTGAAACATTTTTAATGTGTCATCATTATTGTCGTTGGAAAGCAATAATGTCGTAACCACGTCGAAACTTACTATGTCCTTACCGGTTACGACAATATCGCTTTCCAATTACGATTTATAGAAAAAAATATTAGACAGAAAATCGGCTGAAGTGTTTCTGGTGACGTTTCTGCTCTTTCACGTCACGACATTGCAGAAGCTAAGTACTTTTTAAACCGGTGGTTAGTAGTCAGATTTCTAAAAATGGCCGTGTGGTAGTAGTGGTTTACGGCCATTCTCACGAAGTATGACTGCGTCTAATTACCGCGTCTCCATAAATTTAGTATGAAAACAGCGTCGCGGTAATCAGGTGACCGCAGACATACTTCGTGAGAATGGCCGTTTACTATGTTGCAACGGGAATAGCATTATGAAAATTGCATTGAAAATTACATGGAACACTCAACGATATTGCATCCGACAGAGCAATTAAAATCCGTGGTTCTTATGAATCCACGGTTTAATTTAGAAACGCGGGATAGAGGTGCAAAACGGGCGGCAGTTATCTTCCCTCTGATAATCATAACTGCAAGTAGATTTAAATTACGTCATTTTATTACATCTACACATTTGCAAATACAATATTTTGAAATAAGTCATAATTATTTTTAGAAAATATTATTACATGCTCTGGTGGGTAACACTTTTAAAGTTAAATTGAAGAAGTGGCTTACCGAAAAAGCTTTTTATAGTTTAAAAGATATTTTTGAATCCTAAATGTAGGAAACAGTACCTAGTAGAATTTAAGTAGGTATTGCATGCCTGGAACAGGCAACTGTTGAAACAATTGTCATTTTTATTACCACTACCCATGTACACAGTTCGCAATAAATCATTCTTCTTTTTTTTCTTATTAAAATGAAAATCGGCTGAAGTGTTTCCTGTGAAGTTTCTGCTCTTTCACTTTGCGACGTTTCAGAACGTTCTTCCCAAACCGCTAATTGGCAGTCAGATTTCTGAAAGTGGCGAAAGAGGAGAAAGGGCTAAAGGCGAATTAAATTTTGTATACTTTTTTAAGAGCTTGCTTTGAAAAATCCTCTCTCAGCGGGGTCGAGCCGCAACCAAAATCCTAAATGTCATACCTCTTCCAATTCGTTGCTGCCGTACGGGTTGCAAAATAAAGTTTTAAATTTAGAAATTTTGCACCCATTGTTCTCACAGGTCGGGTGTTATATGAAAAGGTGGAATAGGGTGCGCATAATATGTTCTGGGATGATAGATAACCGATATAGGGAACGTGCACGAACGACACAACACACTAAACGACAAAAGAGACACAGGCGGACAATAAACGAAACTATTACCCCTGTCAAATCAAGCCGTCAATGTCAATGATAATATGCAAGTGTCAATGTCAAATATAGTAAGTCGTAGCTACACTGACGTTAATCGTCCTTCAACGCGATAAATAAATAAATAAATAAATAATCGTTTATTTCCAGATAACTAAGATCCATAAATTGTGTTAGTACATGACTTAAAAAACTAAATGTTAGTATGCATTTCGGACACAGTTACATAGCACATAACACACGCTGGTCAATTTAAAATATGTATAAAAGCTAATTAATATCAAATTTGGACCAATAAAATAAAATGTCATAATCACAAATAAAGTAAAAGTCAAAAATATTTAAAAACAATCAGAAATTAAATTAATTACGGCACTTATAAATAAAAACATTCAAATTTAAAAATAAAAATTTAAAAATAATTCAATTCATTTTAAAACTAAGACATCTGGCCAGCGTGGAGGTTCGCCCAGTGCCTCATTATAGGGCTATCTAGCCTACTCGCCATCACACATAGGATGCTGTTGGTGCTGTCCCTTACGCGGTGCATTATGGAAGCGGTTCTTTTTCTCATAATGGCATGAAAACCGTCAATACGCGTTTCCGCGAACATGCCGGACGCACTGCAATACCTAGGAAGACCCAGCAGCATCCTAAGCGTGTTATTATACTGAACGCGTAAGGCGTTGACTGTCCTTTGAGTATAGTTGAACCACAGACAGCACGAGTAAAAGGACTGGCAAAATGCCCTAAACAAAGTTATCTTTACCTTTATTGTACATCGTGCAAACCTGCGGGCCAACATATTCCCACGGACAGCCAACGCCCTACGCTCCCTCTCAATGTCAAGGTCATCTGAAAGGTTCTCCGCGACCCAGTGACCCAGGTACTTAAACTTGTCGGTTCTTTTGAGCGGTACACCATACAGCATGATTTCTGGTACTCTATCTACTTTATGTTCACGCGGTTGGAACACAAGAACTTCACTTTTCGACGTGTTATACCTGAGTCCGTGGGCCGCGGCGTACGCTTCACACTTACTGAGCAATTTCCTGATTGCACACACAGAAGGCCCCAACAGCACCATGTCATCAGCATAGCTAATGTTGTTGACCATGTCCCCCGCAATGGCACAGCCCACCCTAGTACTGCTGAGGTCCTCTATGAGAGCATTCACATACAGGTTGAAGAGTCGCGGAGACGTCAACCCCCCTTGTCTCACCCCACACTCCAACCTGTATTCGTCAGAAAATGCGTCAGCCCATTTTACCACATTTAATTGATTTTTGTACCAATAATCAAAAACATTGATTATCTCCTCTGGCAAGGTAGTTTCCGTGCGTAACTTATGCCATAGTAGGTCATACGACACCAAATCGAAAGCCCTCGACAGGTCCAGAAAACATGCATAAACGGGTGTTTTCCTATCCGTGTAGTACCGGACAGTCTCCTTGAGACATAAAATTGCTGTGTCAGTCGACAGCCCAGCTCGAAAACCGAATTGGGCGTCGTGTAGCTTTATGTGTTTATTAAGTTGTCTATCAAGCAGACTATCCAGTACCTTTGCCACCGTGGTTGCTAACGATATGGGTCTGTAGTTGGCCTTATCAGATGAGTCCCCAGTTTTGTTTTTGATTATTGGCACAACAACCGTCTTCATACAATCGCTCGGTAGGTAAGAATGACGCACGCACAGGGTGTAAAACATAGACAAGATGCGAGGCAAGTGAACACCGGCATATTTAAGATGCTCCACACTAATGCTGTCGTGCCCAGGAGATTTCCCTCTCGTCATACCACGTATGACGGAAGCGACCTCTGTCGCGTCAAACTTCGTAAGCGACACAGCCCCATGCGCCCTCTCTCCTACGGCACGGCATGTGCTAGCAGAACTTTTAAGTGGCTCAATCATAAAACTATTTTTAAACATTTTAGCTATGTCCGCGGGCTCACTAAGACCATTTACATTGAGAGGGGTACACGGCCTAGGATTAAGTTTGTTGGTCTGCTTCCAAAAATTCCCGAAATCCTTTAAATTTTTTAAATGAACGGCGTTTTCGTCAATGTGGCCCCAGCATGAGAGGGTATATGATTTTGATTGGCGGCACCAGTTGGCAGCAACTCATCGGGTAGGAACTTAATGCAACTTCATAATTAATCACCACTGTAATTTTACCTGTACAAGATTTTGAGTTTACATTTAATAAATATTTCGTTCAAATGTGGAAAAAATTACCGATTTTTCCTATGGAATTAAATTGATAAAAGCTGAAGCATCTACTTACTGGAAAATACCACTAGATGGCGTTAGTATCGCCATCGACATGATGAAACGTGCCCGCGTCCGTTGCAGGATAAAGTTATAAATTTAGAGATTTTGCACCCATTGTTCTCACACGTCGAGTGTTAGAAAGGGTAGAATGGGGTGCGCATAATATGTTCCGCAGCGATGATAGATGAGATGGCCGATAGGAGCAAGTCATCGCACACGGACGCGCGTAACTTGCTAATCACCATATAATTTGATTAGCCTTTGAGCCTTCCTTTGTATCCGTGTCTAGCACGTTCATGAATGTATATGATGATATTATGTATAGCTTGGCAACTTCGTTGGTGACACTCACCTCTGCTTTTTGTTATGTGCAGCCCTAAGTACTTACACAAGTTACCGCCAACACGAACGGTGACCGAAGGAGGGAGCCTCCGGAGACCCCCGTTCGTGTTGGCGGTAACTTGTGTAAGTAGTTACGGCTGCACATAACAAAAAGCACACAGGTGAGTGTCACCAACTAAGTTGCCAAACTATAGTTTAGATTTCTTTATCTTTCTAGCATCAACCTGCGGCTTCGCCAGCGTTATTCCCATAATTATCCCAAGAGATCAAGCCGTATACAAAGTGTCCTTGTTCAAAGTCTCCAATCTTGGAGTACTTGTATGCCAAATAACATCTTAATCCAATCAAATTTTACCGCGTTGTTTAGTAACAAACATCCAATATCTTCACAACTTTTCACATTTATAGTATTAGTGGGTTTTATTTATCTCATAACTACAGATCTGCCCCAAATTCAAACGTTTTTTTTTTATTTTAATAATTTTCTCTTGTGCTAACCTTGACCTGACAAGAATTACGAACACAACGAAAAATTAGAGAAAAAAGTTAAAAAATATAACATAAGTTGAGTGACAATTTACATGAAAATTACCCAAATGCACGTGCACCAATTTTTAGGGTTCCGTATCAAAAAGGGAAAAAACGGAACACTTATAGGATCACTTCATTGTCCGTCTGTCTGTCTGTCCGTCTGTCAAGGCCCTTTATCTCGGGAACGCGCGCAGGTATCGAGTTGAAACTGAAGCCATATACTCAGATCTACAGTCCCTTGAGGCTTTGAAAAAATCAAACTTCTTAGTTACCGTAAAAAAAAAGATTCGGCAGTTTATGCCGGAAAAAACGAAAATTTTAACACTCTTAAGCAGGGCTCGGAAATCGGTATTTGCTCCATACAAAAATACCGGTATTTTTTCCGTTCTTATCGTTCTTTGGTTTATTATTTCGTTTTTCAACCGGACCATTTAATAATACGAAATCATGACTTAAATTAAATACATTATGCTATAAAAACCGTTTGTTCTATGTTTTAAATTTAATTTTAACTTGTATAATGTAGTATTTAATTGGCATGTGCTTTGTTTATTTTTTATCTTGGGTTTTTATTTTGTTTTGACGTAAGGCCGTGACCACAGACAAGACAGGGTTTGATTTGGTCGGTTGGCACCATTGGTCGGAGCTGTAATGGTCGCGTTCACTATAAGTGGACCTAGCCGACCAAGTCAGAAGAACTGTCTGTCCTGGACCGGTCATGCGAGTTTCTCGGTATGACGTCGCCCCTACCTGGTTCCACCGGAAGACCAGCGCTGGCTCTCAGGTCAGCATTTTGCTGAGGTGGGACCGTTTTGTGGCAGCGTATCTATTTTTAATTTAATGTGTATACTCTTTTGTTTTTTATCTTGTGCTGTCATGAATAAATGTATTTTCTTTCTTCTTTCTTTTCTTCATTATTGAGCTCTACATAAAAAGCATAAAACAATTCAAAATTTCGACCGCTTTAGCTTAGTTGGTAGTGACCCTGCCTACGAAGCAAGAGGTCCTGGGTTCGAATCCCGGTAAGGGCATTTATTTGTGTGATGAGCACGAATATTTGTTCCTGAGTCATGGATGTTTTCTATGTATTTAAGTATTTGTATCTATTAAATATATCGTCGTCTAGTATCCATAACACAAGCCTTATTGAGCTTACTATGGGCCTAGTTCGATTTGTGTAAGATTGTCCCCTATTATTTATTTATTTAAAATATTGGGTTCTTTCGGGGTTTTTGCAAAATACCAGTTCCGAGCCTGCTCTTATCTACCGTAGAACAGCATACCTGGATCAATTGTGACCTTAATTATCCACGTTATCTAGATTTATGAACGTTTGTCGACGAAATGCAGTTAGTCCAATAGATACGATTAGATAAGCAGATTTACGCATTTTAGCATCAGGGATAAAATTGGTACTTGAAATTTGTAGGTACATATATTAAAGTATCCTATAAATTTTGATTCCCTTAGTAAAGTCTATTTCTTTATGATTTAATTAAAAAATGTATAGTTTTCAGATTTTTCCTATACTTATAGTAGGTAGGTATAAGACGACATTACTTACCAAATTTCATAGTTCAATGGATTCCCTTTGAATTTTGGTTTCCTTAATTAATTTTAGTGCGGTGCGAGATATAAGATTGATCTTTTGACAGGATTAAGGGGTAATTACACAAAAGATCCCATTGGGTCGAAGTGTGTCTGAAAGGACCCCTAATACTAAGATAAGATCTTTTGACACATTATAATACCCCACACAACGTTAATTAGCAGTAGGAATTATAAATTATTAGTACATTACATAACTAGGGTGGTAATACAAAGAAAGGCCGAGATTGCAGAAGTTTGCGGCCCGAGCTGCAAGCGAGGGACGAAAATATGTGATCGAGGGCTTTCTTTATTACCTCCCGTGTTGTGTACATCATTTTATGTCTACACGTGGCCAGAAAGCGGCTTTTTCCGTACGCGCAGCGTGCGGAAAAGGTCACTTTATGGCTAGCTGTGACATAGAATATTTAATAACTTTTAGGCTAAAAAAGTAAATACAAATACTTGTATTATTTATCCTTTTCGTTGAATACTGCGCAAAAATCTTTTTTGACTGTTAAAAAAGTATTAGAAATCAACATTTCCACTTTTCATTAAAAAGTTCGCGCTATTTCCGAATAATTAATCAAAAGAAGATGAAATCCAGCCAAACGCCGAATTTAAAGTCTAATCAAAGAGGTGTATTTTTGATCTATACTAATAGGTAATATATTTATGGCGGTAACTTACCTGGTCAGACAAATAAAAAAACGGTAGGGTAGGACTGTATTACCAATTATTATGCTGTTAGATTTTGTAATCATCAGCTTCAGCATCAGATCATGTTTGTGGCCCGAGCTGCAAGCCAGGGACGTAAATATGCGATCAAGGGCTTTCTTTATTACCTCCCGTGTTGTGTACGTACATCATTTTATGAGAACACTCTTGGCCAGAAAGCGGCTTTTTCCGCGCGCGTAGCGTGCGGGAAACGCACCCAGCTGTCACCTCTATCACAGTATAATAGCAGTAATGTTTATTCCTACAAAAGGTACCTACATTGCGCGCTTGAATGTGTGCGCGCCGTGTACGGACGCGCTACAAGCAAAGAAATAGAATGCGTAAGAATGCTCCAGTATGGATCGCACTCACTCTATCGCGCGTCTATGTAAATACGTGTGTGTAAATACGCGCGCTCCTAAACGGCCGGAGTTGGACTACTTGTTCGTCTTTATACTTTGCCTCTATTGCTAATAGGGATGATGACTGGGTTAAAAATATGTAATTCTATTTAGTCCGTCAGTTAGATTATGGAAAAATATGGGACACGTATTTTTTGGTTTATCAAAATATTAAAAATCGACAAAGTTATAGATCATCAAACTTCTGGAGTGGGGGCTTGTGACGTCACTCTTGAGTACAATTTGTACTCAAGAGTGACGTCACTCGAAACTTCTAAGCACTCTATCCTCGTCAGTTTTTGTTTGTCAAACAAAACAAAAAATACGTGTACAATATTTTTTCATAATGTAACAGACGGACTAAACAGTTTTTTTTAGTCATCTAGCCTATTGACTTGATATTCAAGATTTGCCATTGCGACCAGGACAGTGGTAAGTTACCACAAATAAGGTAGACTACCACTGGTAACCACACAAAAGTCTACCTTATTTGAAGGTTATTTTTCGAAAAAATAACACCCGTAGACTGGTCTATCGGGCTAATTGATAAAACTGATGCTCCCAAACGGCGGGCGACATGAATTTTTTCATCACACTTGCTCGAAAATGGTGTCATTACACGTAGGTTTTGCGGGCCGTAAATGACCTATTACGCCCTAGGGCGTAATGGTTTTCTTTTTAAATTTGAAACGCTGGTTCTGTTTTACTCTTATTTGTCATGTTCAAAGGAAACGCCAACGTACTTTTTTAACTTTTATTACTGAAATATTTATTTAAAGAGAACTGTTATTGCAAATACATGTAAACACATATTTCTGTAACATTAATTAAATGTTTAAATAGTGCATTTCAGTATTTTGCAAACATAAAATCAACCGTTTTAAGTCTTTACCGCTATGGTTTCCGAACGTGACGTGAAGTCGCATTGTCTATGGATAATGTCACTGTCAGTTTTACAATTTTATTTAGGTTAAGTAAGGTTATTTTAATCGTTCATTTTAATCAGATTTCCTCACAAGTGTGATGAAAAACATTGTGTGTGCCACGGGCGGTAAAGGAATTACAAACTCGTGTTGTTAAAGCCCTTGGCTTCGCCTCGGGCTTGTAACAAACACTCGTTTGTAATTCCTTACTTACCGCCCTTGATACACAATGTACTATTAACCAATTCCCTTTTACAGGGGATCTTAGGGCTGAGTGCGTGACAGCTTCCACCCTGTCAACCCTGTCAAAAGCCTTGGGCCATTGAAATTACGACGACCGTAACGTGAAATATGACAGTGGATTAAGGATATGACGATATCGAGGCACACCATAATAAATAAAAATTACCTCAACTGAATATTCTTATAACTTTGACGTTAAAATAGATTTAACTTTGCAAAGAATAGCAAAGTAAATTGCTAATGTAACACTACAATATCGAATTGACTGATTATTTCACCATAGCTAAGAAACATCATAAGAAATCCAGCTACCTAAAAAAACTGCAGTCAAAATTGTTTCAGAACTACAAGCATGATGCCACAGTTAATAGTACATTATTTACCCAGGGCGATAAAGCAAAGAATGGCTCAGATCGCAGGTAATTGACGCCCGAGCCGAAGGCAAGGGCGATAAATAAGCGATCTGAGGCTTTCTTTATTACCGCCCGTGGTAAGTGCAAAATTTTACGTTTCAGGCCATGAAGTGGTATTTTCCGCACGCGTAGCGGGCAGTTATTGCCACTTTATGGCCAGGTGTGACGTAAAGATACTATACCATTTATGTACCCGCGGTCGCTTGCGATTAGGCACTAGCTTTGGAATTATTTGTGTCGTTAAAAAGACCATTTCACCAGACGGCGTTCGCATCGCGAACACATATTTCGGTTTAGGGGTTGAACTCTTTTAGGTACACAAATAATTCGCCGACTTTCATTAAGCGCGTTCGTAATGTTTTGCTAATACAACCCGACCGTTTTTGTACAAATATCACGGACGATTTTGTACAACAGATTGTCAGTGTTTACCGCCCTTGAAAGCGAACGCGGTCGGTAAGCAATCAACCATAAATCAACAGCTAGAATTCAATAGTCCGGCCAAAGTTCTAGTCGGATACAACTAAAGTTTTTTACCCGTTTCAATCTCTCTGGGCTTGGATTTTTTGCACCCTTGCGACCTTTTTGCGGTTCAATTTGCCGCTACCTGTCAAAGTGTATTCTGTAATTACACGAACAATTTAATTACGAAACATTCATCACGAGTTTGCGTGTTCAAAAATTACGCGGGAATTACAAGGGTCGGGCTTTTGAAAACGTCTACGGATCGCGGTGAATAGAATTAGCATTATGGCGATCTTTCAAACTTAAGGGGTATTATTAGGCGAGTTGGAAACATGTATCCAAGAACTTTTCTATAACAACAAATAATCAAGACAGATTACTAACAATAGGTACCTACTATCACAAACGCCCGAAATTATGAAACTTTCTAAGTCAGAAATTCTTGGTAATTTCTGAGAATTTGCTTTACGTTGGTGAAAATCTATTTTATGTACCGTTATTTTGAGACCAGTAGGCTTATGTCACGACGCTTTCTCACGCGATAAATAAATGATAAAGCATCTATCACTCTTACACACTATTTCTCAGAACGTGACGGATGCTTTATCATTTATTTATCACGCGACAAAGCGTAGTCCCTACATAGACAGACTCGCGGATCCCACAGTCAAACTGTGGAATCAGTTTTGTGGGACGATGTACCTTTACTAATGCTTTTGTTATTTGAATAAATGTATAAATAATAATAAAATATAAATAAAATAATAATCATAAGCCTACTGAGCCACAGTATAAGTAATAGTACTTCGTACACAAATCTCTCTCTCTAACAAAAGTGTCGTTCGGGTCCGACCACCTGACGAAACGCACCGTATCCGCCTGTCTCTCTCTATCGTATAACGCGTGCTCTTTCTGGTCGCTGGCACGGTATACGGTAGTTTTTCTTCCTACAAAAGGTGCATCAGGAGCGCGCATGTGTGCGCGCCGTGTACGGACGCACCACAGGCAAGGATTTGAGCATGCGCGGGCATGCCACAGTATGGCGTTCACTCACACAGACGCGCGTCGTGCGTCTGTGTAAATACGTGTCGCGCGCTCCTAAACGGCCGATATCGTACTACTTGGTTGTCTTTATACTTTGTCGCTAGCGAAGGGCTTCGCGGGGGTCTACAGACCGCGTGGCGACATCGCATAGTGAGCGACCCTGCCTGAGCCTATTGCCACTACGAGTAATTTGTCCTCTCGAAATGTATTTCTCCAGTTGTATAATTTATCTCCAATTTTGAAACTTATGGCAACAAATGTTTTTTTAACGATCGGGAATTGCCGGGAAAATCTAAAATTTTGAGGGCAATTTATTAAGGAATATTCTCATAATCTTCACTTGCATACTTGCTATACGAACTCACGTAAATTCTAAGAAATTGCCGGTAAATTTCCAAACCTTTTGAAAATGTTCTACAACTAGTACATTGCTAATGACACTTTTTCTTTCTCCACCGTTTCTGAGTTAGACTCGTTTGAAATGCACGTAAAACAATAGAGCCGGGTTACCGTAGCTCTAAGTAGTTCGGAAGTTCCCGGGGGACCCTGCCAAGTTGTATTATGAGCGCGAGGTCAATATTTCCATACTTTCGTATCTGAATGTGGAAATATGTACGCTCACAGCTGGTGTTGCCAGACGATTCCGTTGGAACGGAAAGTCCCGATTTTCTCATTTCTGGCAAATTCTATAGGACAAGTAAGTTCATTCTGTAAGAATTACCGATTATTAATATCATCCTGAATATTATAGAAAAAAATAAACGGTTTTCCTAACTTGCAGTGTTTTTTAGAAATTCGCAAAAATTGTAAGACAAACTTACTTATTTGCTCCTAGTTTACAAGTGTTACAACAACAGCTTTTCAAGGACAAAGTTAAGTTTGTCCCACCATACAGTTTATCTTAAATTATCCACGTATCTACTGACGAATTTTTACGGTACCCTCGGTGCGCGAGTCCGACTCGCACTTGACCGGTTTTTTTAAAGTTGCAATGGTGAAAGCGGAGGTTGTGCTACCAACAAACGTAGTCTTTTGGGCATTGTATGAAGGGAAAATACATTGGTCACAATTTTCACTAAGCAATGTAAAAACAATGAAGAAATGGATTGCGTTTTATTTGTGCCTTCCCGATTTTAGGAAACTGGTGCTGACAACACTACTCACATCCCGGATTGCGCGCGAAGGAATCCGCGGGAAAGTTCTTGATTAAATAAGCTTTCGTTCTCGGCTCGTATATTTTTTTCTTATCTATGTGAATATTTTATGTTTTTTCTACTCCTGTACTTTTATCTGTCTTTTACTTGGTCACCAACACTAATATAAGAACATACATAATATGAGTTAAGAGAAGTCTATACTCTATTCCCCATAACAGTGTCGTTATAGTCGCAAAACGATACTGCTGGCAGCCACAAACTTCTAAATCTAGGTTAAACTTAAGTCAAGGATTAAGCGCTCAATTCTAACTTTACGATAAAAATGCACAACCACCAACTTAATAAACAATTGAATTCCTACGGGTTTTAAGAAAAACAAAACGAACTAACTCATTGATGCCAACATAAAACAAGTATTTTTAATATCGTCACTGCGGGTCACTAGCGAGTATACATCAAATAAAAAAAGTTTGCCATAGACACATACTGTCAGTCATATGTCATATTTGCCTTGTTTGCGAGCTATGTTTAATTTTATATTTTAAAACCTAGACGTAGAAAAAGTATTATAAAAATAAAAAAATAAAATAATTTATTAATGTAAGTAGGCCCTCAAGGGCTCTTTTACATGTCTCATCTCTATTTTTTTTCTTTTTTTTTGTATGCAACGTTGTATAATTAAGTCAAAAAACGCTCATGGCGTCTCTATTTGCGATACCCGCCGCTGCGGCGGCTCGTATCGCTACTCGCGCCATTCGCATTTTATTGAGCCTACTTATACAACTGTTGGATAAAATACTATTACTAAAATTGTAATAATAGACTTAGGGTTATATTATCTGATTAAATAAAAAATAAACGTCCTAGTTTATCGTCCTATTGAAGTGTCGAATCTATTCACGCTAATGAATGATATTTATTTACAATATTGTTTATTGTTTTGTTTTTCTGTTTGAAAGACTTCATGCCGTAGTCCCGCTCTAGGACATGCGTACGCGGCGCCCTCTGTCTACACTCCTAACTCAGCAGTGTCATGTCAGCGAGGGAGATGGTGCATTTTAATCAATGTGTTTAATTTTTTTATGCCACACCTGGCCATAAAGTGAGTTTTACCGCACGCCACGCGTACGGGAAAAGCCGCTTTCTGGCCAAGTGTCGACATAAAATGATGTGCACAACACGGGAAGTAATAAAGAAAGCCCTCGATCGCATATTTACGTCCCTCGCAAGCAGTACGGGCCGCAAACATTTGCGATCTCGGCCTTTCTTTATTTTACCACCCTAGTTGTGTAATGTACTATTAACGTGGGTGCACCACAATATTTATTACGATTACAGATAGGTACAAACAAATATATAGATGCGTTTCTAGTATGGCTGGATGTTGCCAATAGGGAGTTGTGGAAGCCAAATGAAGAGGCCTTTGCCCACCAGTGGGACACTACTCAATGCTAATTAGTAGTACTTAGATACAAAGACCAAATATATAGAAAAACCGGACAAGTGCAAGTCCGACTCGCCCACCGAGAGTTCCGTACAAATTTCTAGGTACATATACTTACTAAAGTATACCCTCTAAATTTTGATTCCCTTAGTAAAGTCTATTTTTTTTTTATTTATTTTATGATTTAATTAAAAATGTATTGTTGTCAGATTTTTCTCTATACTTGTAGTATAAGACGGCCTTATTTGCCTAATGTCATAGTTCTAGCTCAACGGAAAGGACCCGTTGAATGGGGATGTTGACTAATGTTGAATTTTACAACATAATATAGTCACATGGATTGGAAAATACAAAATTATCATAACACAGAAGAAATAAACAAAAAATATATAAAAAATATAAAGTTATGAGACCAAAAAGTTAAAAAAAAAGATATTTTTTTATCGTCCTATAGAAAAATTAAAGTAACTTTCGGAATGCTTTTTCGTGCTCAAAATGGCAAAATGCTATTTTTTTCATACAGACTTAGTACAGCGAGGTCAAGAGGTGACGTCACATGGTGCGTCCGTTTTGTATAGGCCGTTTTCAACGCTCGGTGCGGTCGGCTACTTTTTTTTTTTTTTTTGTTTTAATGGTGAATCTGCTATCAGTCTTCAGACTATGATCAGATGTGTTGTAGGTCGGATTCTCTTGTAGAGTATGCCTTCCAGCGATGGCAATCACTCATCTGCTATTAATCGGCGCTAGAAGCGACTGTGTAGCTCTTGTATATTATGCCTTTTGAGGCGCTTTTGGTAGTCCAGTAAGGTTAGTTGACGGGCCAGAGGATTCGGATGGTGACTTAGGCGTGCTTGATACTTTCCCGACACTCTGCGTATTTCCTCTTTGATCATCGGCACTTCTAGATGGTTATGTATTTCGTTGTTGGTTATGTACCAGGGCACATTTGCAATTGTTCTGAGGATTTTATTTTGTAACCGTTGTATACACATGACATGGGAGTTACTGGCGCTGCCCCAAAGTTCTATACCGTACATCCAACACGGTTTCAAGGCAGCTTTATAGATGAGTAGCTTGTTATCTATAGATAGTTCGGTCGGCTACTTATAATGGCAATTTGTGGCTGTTTTAGTAATCCAAGTGTAGTAGTTATAGGTATATATTTGTTCCTCATAAATAGTAGAATCCATTTACATCAGTTACAAAATTTAGGACACAAGCCTATTTTAGTTTCCTTGAGAGTGTCGAAATTTCCGTTTCTGCGGCAGAAACCACCGTATCTTTTTTTAAGTTAACTTAGAAGTTTGATTTTTCACAGCTTCAAGGGACCGTAGACCTGAGTATTTTAGTTTCAACTCGATACCTCCACGCGTTCCCGAGATCTTGACAGACGGACAGACAGACAGACGGACAACAAAGTGATATTATAAGGGTTCCGTTTTTCCTTTTGAGGTGCGGAACCCTAAAAATTATACGTAACCCATGTAGCCAAGGCCGTATTCAGACCAGCATCTCTATCATGCCGGGACAAAGGACTCAGATATTTCCGTCTTACTCGTGTTTTCTGAGATTTTCCCGTGTTTTACGACTTCCTCTACCCTGTACCTGTACCCTTTTCACAAGATCCCAAGGCGGTATCCACAATTTCCGGATGAGAATTTCGTCAAATTTGCAGTCCAATTGGGTCATTAATGTTGGTGGAATCTCGGTGCGGAAGTGAATTAGCCGTAATTGTACGGGGGGTATTCGTTTGTGAGTATTTTTGAGCAAAAAAACATAAGCGGATTACTTTGGCGGAAATGTATCGTGTTTCGGCACTTTGTATTTATTAGCTGCATGTTGAGTGGAATGTTAGGGCAAATTCTTTTCTAAGTTTATTAAAAGCTTCGGCTTGATTTGGGTGATAATATTTCTTGTTTTGTATTATAAATGTAATTTTTAACAAGACCTTTTATTTCATTTGCCTACGGCTTCGCCCGCATTTTTAAAACTAGAATCCTAAGAGAACTTCGTATTGGCTTATAAAGTTGATGTTAGAATATTGAATTACAGAAACTAACCGAACTATATAATTTCCCAACCAATCCTCTTATTCCATTAATTGTTGGATTATTCCGTTTTCGGTTTCAATTAGTGCTAGAATGGAGTTTCTAGGTTATATTACATAAATAAACATTTTGCTATTTGGCGGTCGCTTTCCATTGGTTCCACCGAAATTTATTTATTTCGTGTAAGTATAATTTATTCTGTTCTATATTATGTGAAATAACGTTTTTTTGTCAACGTCAAGTAGCTGAACACTTTGCGTGTGGCGTGGCGTTGATGAAATCCTTAGGCAAGCCGGAGCAGCTTTGGCTTCAATTTTCCTTAAGAGCATTTGAATTAAGTGCTGATCTGCCTAATAATAGGCAAGCCGATGGGAATCGAGTTCTATGGACGCCACGCCACTGATAGGTACTGAAATAAGCAATTAAGGTTTTCTAACACCAACTGTAAATGACAACAGGGCCATGAATAATGAAAAATAAATAAATAAAATAAATATTGCGGGCCAACCTTACACAAATCAATCTAGTCCCAAACTAAGCAATGCTTGTACATACATACATAGATAAGTAAATACTTAAATATACATATTGTCCCGTTCCAAGATGGTTTTATTGAAAGCTCATGTCGAATAACGCGAGATTTTTCAAATCTGTAAAAAACGAAGTATAAACCCTAAACCACCTAACGTACCAGCGCCATTAAAGTAGTGACCTCAGTGAACTGAGCACGTTGTTCTATTTATAGTACAAAAGTCTAAGTAGTGACGACGCGACCACTTTTGGAAGCGGTACAATTTGCGTCATCATTGGTCGTAAGCGGCATTTTCCATCCGCTGCGCGAGAAGGAAAATCCCACGTCCTGACCATGGGAAGACAACAATTGTGTACGTACACACCACGGCGGTAATAAAGAAAGCTCACAAACACTGCCATCTGGGCCATAATTTAGTATACTGCTGCCATAACGGAAAAGGGCACATCTAACATATTTTTCGACATCAAGATTTTTACATATTCGGAATCAGTAAATTTCGCTGATTCCGAATATGTATATAACTCAGTGTCGAAAAAAAAAAGTTAGTTGTGCCTTAATATACTATTTAGGTATGTGGTTAGTAAATATTTAGTGAATTAGTAAAATTATAATCAATATGAAAGAAACTTGATCACGTATCTATAAAAAATAACAGTACATTTAGGTCGATTACTTCCGATAACATATTGTAGGTATTCACCCACTGTCCAGAACTCGGGACGAACATCAAGTAAAGCCGTTTTGGAACTTTATGAGTGACAGAGTCCCAAATTGAAATAACATAAAGTGCTTCTTACGAAAATAAAGCCTTATTTTTTCTTACATTTTTGTGCTCCAAAAATAATCGCTGATAAACACGGTTATGCTGTTTAGAAGTAACACGGTTAATATAATTAGCACCCTGAATAAATAGTTTTGTGCTAATATTTTAGGAGCGTGTTTTTTTATTGCTCATTACATAATAATTACAGATACAATAATGCACTGTCCAGTGCAGTATTTATTAACAAAATAGCATACATTTAATAATTTTTGACCTCGTACACTGGTTTATCTTTATATCTGAATACAAATAATTTTCGAGATATAATTTTAATATATAAAAAACAAGAAAATCAAAATCTTTGAGAGTAGGCCTGTGCCCAGCAGTGGGACAGCTGGTGGTGATGATACAAAAACCCCATGTTCTATATTTAGTACAAACAAGCTGTCCCGGCGAACTTCGTTCCGCCTCAGATTTTTTTTTTAGATGTTTTAATATAAATTCTGTTGTTCGGGCCAGAGACAAACCCAAAAAATAAAAATCGGTCCACCCGTTCTCGAGTTATAAATGTAAATAACCCGACTTTGTTTTATATAGGTATAGATAACTAATAAGATATAGATAACTAGATCATCACATAGGTATAGAACATTGGGAGTATTACTTGTCGATGATTGAGGTGGAAACCAATGGAAACTGGTTATTGCAATGTCAAATGCCGGTCGTTACTGATCGCGCCCAAACGGCCTCATTACACATTCACTCACGGTAGACGCTCACGGCGCTACGTGTGCCGTGTACGTGCATACGTGCATATGTACGTACATACACGTTCACGCGTCCTAATGAACGTGTAACGCTGAATGACACGCATAATGAAGCGGCTCATTTCGAACGTTGGCCACAAAGGACGGGTTGTACGGTCAAACGCAAATATGTACCTACTCAATGATTGTACCATCCGTACACTACTTTTATATCTAGATAGGCATTATTCTCTTTATTTTGTGTTTAAGGCATGTTGTATACTGGCTGCAATAATTATTTATCTTTATTTTAGAAAATTCTCTTTTATTTGATGCCAGTCTTGATCGTTCTTTCGAAATAAATTTACACTGGTAAAACCATGACTTTTTCTTACAATCGCAATAAGTAAATTGTAAATAGCTACCCAATCATACGATGATAAGCTTTAAATAATCAACATGTTTACTAGTGTCAAATGAATAGTTAAATGGAGATTTTTTGACATATTACCATGTGAAAAAATTAAAGGTACAATGACACAAGAGTAAAATACCTATTGTGTATTTAAGTCTTTTTTACATTCTGTCTATGCATAATCTACATATCTTTACTGTAAGTAAATATATTTGTTGGTAACTGTATTTTGGGTATTGCGGGTTTTGTAGTTTTTCGAGTTTGGTAGTGGTGGTTGTATTATTCCACAATATCATTCAGAATAGGTATTCAAATGACCGACGCTAAAATGTTTAAAACTTTGAATACGCCAGCGTAAACACGATAAAATTACTTCCAACAAATTGAAAGCGCTTTAATTTAAACCATTTCAAATTTCGAACGATTCCATTTAACAATAAGCCTAGTTAACCGTTACGCATCCAGTGCCATTGTTGCTCGAGTGCAGCCGACATAAACACATGCAACAGCTGCGCAACAGGCCAATGGCTGAAAACGCGGGAACCTTTGCCGCGATTGCAAAAATTAAAAAAAGAAGTTTGTCGTTGAGCATAGAGTATATAGAACAGAGGTTTTATTGTGTTATTGTTACGTACCAGAGAACGCGATGCCGACAGTTGCGAGCGTCGGGGGAAGTGCTCCACCGCGCGTGATCTCGCGGACTGCCGCCTTCAGGCCGGGCCCTGCGTCCCTCCCGAGCCTGACATGCGCAAACTAAGCGCCGGAAAACTAGGCTTTGTCCTGATAAGCCTGCACACTGCATTTCTAACTATTTACAACACAAACACAATCAAAGTTATTACTACAACAATTGCAAATAAAGACAAGTTTATACAGTGTGCAAATAAAACATTAATCCTTTAGTTCAGCGGTCGGCAACCTGCGGCCCGCGGGCCGCATTCGGCTCTTGAACCGCTCACTTGCAGCCCTATATTCCGGTCTGTATTGCCGTCGTTTTACTCCGAATAGTATAAAATCACAAATTATTAACAAAATGCGGCCGGCATCAGTTTCCATAGCTACTATATGGCCCTTGGCTGCTAAGCGGTTGCCGACCGCTGCTTTAGTTAATTTGACATCAACTCCGCTACGTTGTCTGGAAGAGATCGCTCCTCCGCAATAAAACCGCCTATTTTTACAATTTTCGGATGTGCAATAAAATATTATTATTGTTTATCCATTGTATTACATATGGTAAGATTAATAATTAGTACGCCGTGGCCTCTGCTAAGTTGGTTTTCCACCGGCAGGGCAAGAAGAGACGCGACGCGGATTTGGAGCAAAATTTCAATCCTCCGAAGATGCGCTAGGAGATCACCTTTGGAGCATAGCATTTCTTAATTTCTGTCTTATCCTAATTACAAAAAAATAATTATTTAAATATCATATTGAAAACAAAAACATTCTGAAATTCATCAACCTTGATTAGAAACCATTTCGTCAAAACACCCCGATTTTGGGGAGATAGTACGCTGATTGGCCCTCCCCTCCTGCCCCGGCGACCCGGCACAGGAAGGGGTCAGTCCCCGGATGAATACGGACGGAACCACGGCCCTGCAACTGCAGCAAAAAGTCCTATTCAACCTTCCAACTCGCAGTGAAATGAAAACTTTCTCCAACTCCAAGTTGGCTTTTAGAACTGCGAATGGCTAATACGGTTTGTAAAACATGGTGATTTTAGTAGCTCGATTCTTCGTACAAACTAAAAAGGGGTTAGCAATACACTTTAACTTATTTGATTTATGTATGTATCTTTTTATGTAGCCAAACAACAAGAGTAATTACAAAAAAACAAAAATATGCTTTCAGCCATTACCGAGACAGCGCTATCAATTAGTATCATTCAAATAGGTATTTAATTACTCAAAACATACATGTAAGGCTTTTTATGACTTCTCGTGTTGTCTTTCAGATAAAATGTTTCAAGCTATGAAATAGAACAGATTTAAATCAAAATAGACAAAGCATGTTTATATTAAAAAAACATTCTGTATTTATTCGCAAACAGTCGAGCTAACGAATAAACCGATCCAATGGACTAGGATCACGACGCAAATTAATCTTATAGACCGGGAGATAGTGATGCAAAATTTCCGGTGATTTGTACCAGACTGGCGAGTTTTCACGGGTCTAATTACGTAATGACGAAAAGGAAAATGATGGTCATAGCGCTGGCACCGGCGATCCAAACGCGTGGGCGGTAATCGAACGTGTCGGAAAAAATACGAGAATTTAACGAACATACTGGTACAAATCGTTTAGTAAAACCAAAAAAAAACTTCTTTGCGGCGGGGCGGTATGGCGGCCATTTGGCCCCATCGGAAAAGTATGGCATGGTGATTTTCATGAATGGCTACTCGATGATTATTAGCTGTGCAAAAATTAGCCTGGTACAAATGGTTGAATTTTAATTTTTTTACTAATGTGTTTTCGTCGTCATGGCGGGCTGTAAGCCACACCGGAGAAGTATGGCATTACGCTACCGCCTAGGTACGTCATTTTGCATCGACTATCGGAAAATACAAGATTTTTTGTGTTACAAATCGTTCAATTCTCGTAATTTTTCCAACACGTTCGATAACCGCCCACGCGTTTGGGCCGCCGGTGCCAGCGCTATAACCATCATTTTCCTTTTCGTCATTACGTAATTAGATAGGATGTAGGATCTGTAGGATCGCCAGCCTGGTACAAATCACCGAAAATTTCGTTTCACTATCTCCCGGTCAATTACACCTACATTCGAAACTATTTTCCAAGTGGAGGCAATATATAAAAGCCCCCATTAGGCTCCAATGATTGGTCCGCATAAGCCTGCATAACCCGTGCATCACATCCTATCAGCATCAAACGCTCGTTACTGTCGAAATAAAGTAACAAAAAAAACAAGAGGGGAGTGAATAGGTTTTTAAAGGGTCGGCAACACGCATGTAATGCCCCTGGTGTTGCAAGCGTCCATAGGCTGCGGTGACTGCTTACCATCACGCAGGCCGTATGCTAGTTTGCCGGATGGCAGTTAGTTGTATAAAAAAAAACAAAAGTAAATGGGTGCGGCTGCGGCCAAAGTATAAAACGCTAATAAGTAATTTTACATTTTTTTCTCGGTTTGTATGTTTGTGCGCGCGTCACGCATAAACTACACACTTGTAAAAGTTGGAAACTATTTTCCACGTGGAGCCAATATTTAAAAAGCCCATTAGGCTCCAATGTTGGTCCGCATAAGCCTGCATAGCCGGTGCATCCCACCCTATCAGCATCAAACGCTCGTTACCGTCCAGTAGACTATTCACTATTTCCCAGTCAACCTCGACCCAAATACACCGTGGGCCCGTACAACCCGACCAACTTTAACCACGTATTCCTGATGGTATTACAAGTAAATACCGTTATATCAACGTAGGTCGAATTTTGTCATTTTACATTAATAGTCTTATGGCACAAAACAAATCAATAAATTCAGTCCCTCGTTATAAACATGTCCTTACTGGAGGAAAAGTTATTAAAAAGGAAAAAAAAGCTAAAATGGAAACGAAAGGTCAATATTTTGGCTTTGTAATCGCTTGCCATCTAATACTGCGAAGGTTAACTGCTGTTTAGTTAAAGGATTTAAAAAAATCAGTAAAAGTATCTTACTCACAGTTATTAGGGCTTGTTACACACTTGGGAGTTTTTATTTTAAAAATTTTGAATATCTCGGAAAGTAAGCGTTAATCGACTATACGTCACATAACTTTTTTTACTTCTAATAGTTAGAATCTATGGTTAAAGTTGGTCGGGTTATACAGGCCCACGGTTTATAATTTGACCCGTGACCATGCCGCAGGGGGCATTTTTAGATTTACTATATTTAATTGTAATCTAGCTTTTCTAATTATATTGGACTGTTTGTATTACTGTCTCTCATCTATCCTATTAAACTTATAATAAAATCATAAATAAAATCATTTGCAGTATAAATGATTGTGACCGACATATTTTGACACCCGGTTGCGAATAGTTATCACTAGTTGACGGGTCTAATTATATTATGGACGAGATTGAACGCGTAGTTGTGCACGCTGCTGTGCGTATTTTCTCGTTTTCCCGAACCACCCTGCCTAGGCCGCGGTTTACGTTATTTTCAATGGGAGTAATGGAGCGAGCATAAAGGGACTAGTTACTACAAGAGACTACTAGCACGGTATACGGTAGTTTTTGTTCCGATAAAAGGTACATCGGGCGCGCATGTGTGCGCGCCATGTGCGCGCATGTGTGCGCGCCGTGTGCGCGCCGTGTACGGACGCACCACAGGCAAGCATCGGCGCGTGCTTAGTCAGGGCTGAGCTACCGTCGCCAGCGGTCGAACGTTCAAAATGTCTGCGGACGAAGCAAAGTATAGAAGACGTATATACTGCAGTGTGTTCGGATGTTTGAAGAATAATGCGCAAAATCCAGAATTGTCATATTTCTGCATTCCTAAGGATCCCGAAAGGTGTGTATTTTATTAGTACCTATATAAATGTTATATTTTGAGTCGTTTATAGAATGTTTGATAGTTTTGTGATCAAACTATACCAATTAAATAGAGTAGATAATTATTTTGTTTGACAGTGATGAGTAAAATTAACAGATTTTTTAAACGTGTACTAATTAAATAGTAGTTGATTCTATTGATACATAAAATGCCTTAAACACGAGAGTGGTATTATGAAACGAGCCGAAATATCGTTGCGTTACTTACATGTACACATACCAAATTGGTATTGGTAACTACTATTTAATTAGTACACGTTTAAAAAATCTGTTAATTTTACTCATCACCAATACTAATTTATTTAAACTATTATACTTAATAACATTAACATCAGATGTGTGCGATCAGATACTTTCATATTGAAATAAGTAACTTTTACTAGGTTGACCTCGAACGATTGTTCGTTCGATCGAGGTCAACCTAATAAAAGTTACGTACGTAGTAAGTAGGTATTTTATAGAACCGACGAGCGGCAGCCCTGTGCCTTAGGCACGCTCTGGTGTCGCGCGCTCCTAAACGGCGAAGACGAACTACTTGGTTGTCTTTATACTTTGCTACTAGTAAACTCTTCCTGAGGCATAAAGTGTTCACGCATACACCGTCGGCCTAAGAAATCCGACGAACTTTAACCACGTATTCCTGGTGGTTTTGCAAGTAAATAATGTTATATCAACATAGACTATAGAAGTTACTTATTCAAGTAATTTTTTAAGATTCCGTACCTGAAAAGGAAAAAACGGAACCCTTATAAGATCACTTTATTGTCCGTCTGTCTGTCGAGACCCTTTATCTCGGGATCGATTATAAAATCATAATACTCAGGTGTATGGTCCCTTGAATCACTTTATGGTCCTTTGAAAAAACCAAACTACTAAAGAAATAATATGGCCGGCATAAAAACGCACATTTCGACTCTCTCGAGGAAACCAACATTTACAGGGTTCCGTTGACCTAGAACTATAAAATTTTGCAAGTAATACCGTCTTATACTACAAGTATGGGAAAAATCTGAAAACTATTATTTATAGAACGGAACCCTCGGTGGGCGAATCTCACTCGCACCCGTCCGGTTTTCTAGGTATTTAATCAAACAGTTATTTAATAGCAGCAAGCATTTCCCAGAACAAACAACTTTCCTTCCACCCCATTATAAAGAGCGAAATTCAAGACCAATCAAATAAAAATATTCCAAGTCAGAGGGATCCAAATTTCCATTGGCCCATATTTCGCGAGAGATGAATACTAAATTAAAATACTTCGAGGGTCTTTCAATATCAACAGAGAAAAGTTCATTACGCCGAGTTAGTTGTACAGTCGGACTCGGACGGGATTCCGATTGTATAATCAGCCGCGTAAACAAACAGCATCTTGAACACAGATATCATAAATAAGAGATGAGTTGTGAAAAGCTGGTGTTTTGGTTAACGTCGCTTTGTGTTATGTACGATTCTCACTGACCAAGCCGGGCCGGAGCGCATTTTAAAAGGACCCCGCAGCAAACTTAGGGAAAAACTGGTTTCAGTCAAATCTCACAAAATTTTACTATGATGTAGATTCAACTCTCCTGATTATTTTTTTATAAGGGCACAACTCTCTCAGATGTAAACTTTCTGAAATAATCAAGCATATATTTTTTTATTTACGCGACGTGTTTTCTAAACTCGGATATTATTACGAAATGATACGCACTGACAGTTACTGACATTGTAAATATTTTTCTTATTTTTATTCATGTGCTTACATGTAATGTAATAACGTAATTATTGAACATAAAATATGACCTTTATAATGTTTCTGTCACGTTGACATTGCATTTTATCAATTATCTATGTTACGAACGACATGCATAACAGAGCAAAAAGGAGGAATTACGTAAAACATATATTTTGTATAAAACACTTAACAATTTAAGTGTTTTATACAAAATATATGTTTTAAAAAAATATATGCTTGATTATTTCAGAAAGTTTACAATTGAGAGAGTTGTGCCCTCATAAAAAAATAATCAGGTCCTTTGTTAAATTGAAGCGTCAATAAAATAATTGCAGCAGCTCGCCTGTCCCAAGACTATGTAATAGCTTAAACAGCTGTAGTCATGATGCGGATATACACTTTGACTCATTACGTCGGTTTAGGAATAGCACTCGTAAATGTTTCGGTCAATTAGAACGATTATAAGTTAAACTGAATTAATGTTAAGCAAAGTATTAGGTAATTTATGTTATGTTAGATCTGGTTGTATAAGGGTATCTTTGTAACCATTGTTTATAATAATTATAATGAATGTGGTGTTTACCTGTAAGTGATTGTTACACTTAACGTAATAGGGAGCGCTAGAATATAATAGTCTTAGATTTATCAAGGTAAACAACTGTTGGTAGGCCAAATAAATAAAATAAAATTAAATAATAAAAATTACAGTTAATATTTGCACACGGTAGGGCAGCCGGGCGGCTCCGGTCGGTTGCTGTCATTCCATACAAATTAGCACGGAGCTGCACTGCGCTCCGGCCTGGCCCGGTCGATGAGAGTCATACATTATATTCAGGTTACTGTACTGGATGCTTACTTGTTTCTCTTTTAGGGTTCCGTACCCTTATAACCCTGTAAGTACCCTTATAAAATCACTTTGTTGTCCGTCTGTCCATCTGTCAAGACCCTTTATCTCAGTAACGCGTGGAGGTATCGAGTTGAAACTGAAACCATACAGGGTGTCCCATAACTGACACGTCACAGTGACACTGGAGGTAGACCAGTTCAAGAGGTACCAAACCAACTTAACATGACCCGCCGACCGTAATTTTTTTTTCACTACCGGTGGTTAAAGTCGAAATTAATGTTTCGCTGTGAATTAATTCAAGATCAAAACTAGTATTTTTTTCAATTTTACTTAGTTTTTGGATAAAGTACCATTTCTGTAACCTTAATTAACAATTCATGTTACCGTACACATAAAAAAACTAACCTTGACACCTTTCCGAGTGCACACTGGCACTAATAATGTTAAAAACGGTCAACATTCATGAAAAACTTGAATTCGACAATTACTCAAAAACCGTGCCACTTTTACTGGGGTCATGTTAAGTTGGTTTGGTACCTCTTGACCTGGTCGACCTCCAGTGTCACTGTGACGTGTCAGTTATGGGACAGCCTGTATATGATATCAGTCCACGGTTCCTCGAAGCTATGAAATCAAACTTCTAAGTTAAAGTAAAAAAAAAGATACGGCCATTTATGCCGCAAAAAACGTACATTTTGACTCTCTCAGGGAAACTGAAATTTATGGAGTACTTTCTGTTGACCTAGAACTATGAAAATTGGCAAGTAATACCGTCTTATACTACAAGTATACGAAAAAATCTGAAAACTATACATTTGTAATTAAATCATGAAAAATATAGTTTTTATTTAAAGACTATATTTTTAAATTTAAGTATTTGTACGGAACCCTCGGTAGGCCAGCCCGACTTGCTCTTATCCGTTACTTTTATAAAATAAGGAGCCTAAGCAAATAAGTTGTTAAATTACTGTTTCAAAATTGTTTATTTGGAAAATTAATAACAATAGTACCTATGTTTCTCGTTTCAGAATTAAGCTTTTAGGAAAAAAACTTAGGTTTATAAGATACATTGGCAAGCATAAGTTAGTCTCATGATAATGTACCGTTTGACATTCAAAGTTTACATTTTTAGCCAGTAATACAGTAATAGATATATTTAAGTTATTAAAAGGTCTTCTTTAACTTTGGCTATAGTCTACGTCATTTATTATTTTGCTAGAGTTAACAGCATTAGCAAGGGAAAATACTGGTTTATTTTTGTATAGGTATCTACTTTTTAGGTTATCTGTGATCTAACGAGATACAGGAAAAACGTGCTTATTTGTTTTTGAGGTTATTTTTCAGGTGGGTTTAGCACGGACTTCAAAAGAGTTACGCCACGTGAAGGTAAATTGCTAAACGAGACGCTTACGCGTTCTTATTTTGATTGGTAAAACTTGGACTCGTATTTTCAGACACATATTTCGCTTTTTTTTGAAAATGTATCTTAATTTCAGGCGTGTTAAGGTTGTTTTTGCCATTTGCAAACAATGTCTGATATGATTTTAGGTAGGTGGGTACGTGTCTATATAAAATACCAAATATGTTGTTTGATTGTGTTGTCATAGACAAAGTTTTCTTATTTTTCTGAAATGTTTTCGTCGCCAAATAGTCGCCAAGAATACGTCTTATGTCAAACTCATGTCTAATTTATTGAATGGAGTTTATTCACTGTAAAGAGAAAAAATATGTATTAAGACACACAATAACAAGAATATGATAATAGACCATGAACTAACCCTATAATGCCCCGCTACGCGTACGGAAAAAGCCGCTTTCTGGCCAAGTGCAGACATAAAATGATGTACACACAACACGGGAGGTATTAAAAAAGCCCTCAATCGCATATATACGTCCCTCGCCTGCATCTCGGGCCGCAAACATCTTTGTTTTACCACCCTAGTTGTATAATGTACCTACTATTCTATAATTCTGAAACTTAATTAGCTTACTTTTATTTGTATGATTAAAAAACAATCCCGTTCGTCTATGCCGCTACACCTGGAAAGTTGCAATACAGTTTTGCTGAAGGTGAGGCAAAAATGCATAAAAATGGCATAAAATAGCACTAAAATCCTTTTAAAGTATGCACTGTCCATTAACTATACTCCTCTATACAAAGCAGGCGAGTATGAATAATGCAGGAGATACGTTACGGGAACAATAAAACAAGATGAAATGTACCTATAGAACTACTGTCACTCTGATTTATTTTACACCAATATTTTATGACACAAAGCGACAAACAAGGCAAATGCTGCCCACCAGATGGAAAGCAAAACTTCAATAAAATACATGCAATATCTTAAGTAATTAAACTGTTGCATGGATCTTGTGACTCTAAGGGGACACCCCCTTATCAGGCATCATTTAAAAATCCTATTGTGAAAATTTATAACAGTAGGCATACGATGATTCAGCATACAAGTTAATAGATGGTAATGATGATATAATATACATATATAGGCGTATAGGTAGTTTCACGAGAGTTGAGGCCACGCACACAACAACACTGTCATATAATGACAGCGGGATTTTGAAATTACTGTTCTTTATTCGTACCGATAGCAGGTTCAACAGTGAATTGCAAGATAGACCAAAAAGTTTGTTTAAACTATAGCCTTGTGCTTATTTACTCACTCATTCATTTCATTAATTCACTTTTTTGCAAAGAGTACTTCATGTAGTTGTGTGTGTAATCATTCACCTCAACTTTCGTGAAACTAGTTACCTATAACAACGGTATGCATTGTCAAAATAGGCAAATTTACTGTAGGTATGAGTTTTAATATACACCCACTCTGAGGTCTATAATCGGGTGGTTCCAAGAATCTTATATACAAACTGGATATTGCATGCCGAATATTCCTTTGAAGCCAGAAAAAATGACCTTGAATTACGTCACGCCGATCTTGCATCTCTTTCTGACGTTACTGACATATCGGTTATTATTAGTGTTGCCATAGTGCGCAGGAGGTGCTACCGGTGAAATGAGGATTTTGATTTGGGTTCTTTTTTTGTATAATACAAAGAAAACTGAGTAAATTTGATTGCAGAAAGTTTTATAAGAAAAATATAAATTTCCGTTGAAATTAGCTTATACTAAATTAATTAGGTGATGCCGGATAATTCGTATTTCTATAAAAAGTAAGATTTTTATATAAATAACCTGGCAATACATCAGTGTCGAAAAGAGATATAACATAGGAGCAAAGGTGAATGAACCTGGCTTCAACTCATAGTTCGGCACGCAACATCCAGTTTGTATATAAGATTCTTGGGTGGTTCGGAGGCGCTTTGATATACAGATCCGTGTCCTGCCTGAACCATTTAAGTAAAGTAAAGTAAATACAAATATAGGTACTTTGTTTTGTCAATTCTACTCATCAAAGGAAATTATCGCTTTTTAAAGGATTCCGAATAGTTTCAAATAAATAAATATCTGTTATTTTTTGTAGTTTTTTTTTATTTTATATATCGGGGATCGAACAAAACGTCAAGCGGTGTTATTTGTCAAAAATCGTTTGAAAGTGGTCTGTTCTTGGTCTTTGGCGGGTAGTCATTAAATGTCAAGTCTATGATGACAGAAGTCAAGTTGAGGATAAATACGCGAGCAGACCAGTGATAGTTTTGGACCTGTATAATATTATATCAAAGGTAATTTAACTTGTCGTAAGTATTATGGTAACTAATAATGGTTGTAACGTGTGCATTTATATATTTGTATATACACCTTGTTTTTTTATTTCCGTTGAATTCGACACGTTGCTTCGTACGTCAACAGAAACTACCTGGTAGAGTCTGTGCGGAAAGAGTCTGGCGAAAAACGGAACTAACCTAACCAGTATGGCCACAGAATAGAAAATACGGCACATACGGTAGAAAAGCATTACAGCGCCCCCCAAAATTAATCCTATTCTCTTTCCGCACAGACTCTTGATAAAATCGAAAAAAAATTTTTTTTACTTTTCATACAAAATAAATTAATACTTGATGACCATTTTAAAAGACACTTTCGAGTTAGTTAAAAGTTAATGTCAACTAACAGTGTTGGAATTATTACACCTCATTTATACTGATTGGTGATTAAGTTAAGATTATGAATATTTTTACATCATTAGGTTCTTGGAGAAATTAACTTAATTAGATCTGAAAAATGTGCCCTCGTAGTTAACCGAAATCAATAAAAACACCCATCGAAATACAGTGTGTAAGTCTAATACGGGCGAATCTCTTAACGGTGGTTAGTATAGGACAAATTGAAGATAATTAGATAACATTTACTTAAAGTTGCAACAATAATTTTGTCCATACAAAATAATTCAGCCCGCAATGTAATGCAAACACACTCACGTTAAACGCTCGTTGACAGTTACGTTGACATTTCGGTACCGCCGTACCGCAACCATGTATACAGTACATTGCTGCTGAGAAATTTAAAAAAAAATGAATTATGGGGTCGTAATGAACTGCAACTTAAAAAAAACTTTTACTACATGATTACACTAATGAATACTATGTCCGATTTAATTTATCGCCCGTAATAGACTTACACGCTGTATAATGTATGTAACGATAACGTCTAACAAAATTGACGTTGAAAATTGCCCAACAACCACAACGCCCACTTTTTAAAATCAATACGTCCTATATATCAAGTGGTATTTGTAATGTCACTAGTTTAGTGCTACAATTTGGGTTGGCTCGCCGATACACACCGCATGACCCTTCTGTGTCAAACGACTGACAGCGACTGCGATATGTACTCGAGACAACTGTACACTACACCTACAGTATTGATATGATAACCAACTTAATGTTTACTATGTGTGAGTCTAAAATTATTTATGACAAATATTAGTATTAAGTTTGAGAAGTCTTAAATTTTGGATAGGTTGCATATCGTTTAATTAAAAGACAAAAATCTGTGATTGATTACAAAGCTGCTGACGTGAGAATTTCATTTGCCGCTACAGTTTTTCTTCAGTACTAAGTGCTAGCTCCGCCCCGTTAGTATTTATTCCGTGCGGCCGATTTTGAGCTTAAGTTACGCTTCCATACTTATTATATTTCAATGGGTATCATTGTTTATGCGTATCAAGTCCTCAGTTATCTTTATGCATACAAGATAACGTGCTTGAACACAAGTTACGAGGTAAGCTTTAAACCGTTACAGCGAGAGATCAGGAGTTATTACTCTGATTAATGGACAGGTTTAATGCCCCTGTAACGCGCCCGTTAACTTGTTTACGGCGCCGACTGTACTTCGAGACAATGTGCTCCTTTGTCCGTATTTCCCGTGAAAACAGCAGTGTTGCCAGTAGATTTTTTTATGATTATTCCGCCAAATCCGCCAAATTATACAAAAACTGATTTTTAAGAATTTCCTAACATATCATCAAAAAAACTCTCGATGGGCGAGTCCGGCTCGCACTTGTCCGATTTTCTTATGTTTGAAGAAAACGTCAAAAATTTTTTTACTAATAACAACAGTCCTAAACTCAACTGTAACGGCGAAAAAATATCAAGGATCCAATTCAATCCTCCTCCAAGAATCCAAGAATCTGTCAAGAATCCTCTTGAATCATGGGCATATAAATCGATGAACATTTCAAACGACTAAGGCCTCTTAACCTGTTTTCGAGTCCGACTGTACAGCTCACTTAGCATAGAAACCTGCTCCTTTGTCCCAGCGAGCTTTATTATAAATCTAATTAATATAACAATACGGCAAAACTTTACTTTCAAAAGTTTATTGTATTCAAAACTTTTTTGACCTTTATGACTGTTTATTACAAAACAAGAGTTCCATTTCATGTTTTGAAAAACATATTTCGTCAGTTCAGTATGGAAATAATATATTTCGCGAAATATGAGATCTATAGTTATTACGTACAACCAGCATCAAATCCTCATCATCATCATCAGCCCGTATTAGTCCACTGCTGGACATAGGCCTCTCCCATGTCACGCCATCGAGCACGATCCGCGGCTACTCTCATCCAGCCTCTGCCAGCCACCTTGCGAAGATCTTCACTCCACCTTGTCTGAGGGCGGCACACTACGTTTGCCGATCCGTGGTCTCCACTCGAGAACACGCTTGCTCCAGCGATTGTCGGTTCTGCGACAGATATGGCCAGCCAACTGCCACTTCAGCTTGCTAACCCGTTAAGCTATGTCGACGACTCAGCATCAAATAATCAATAAGATCTAAAGCGCCATTATACACCCACGGACAATGAATTCGGGACATTTTCTATTTAAATTGTTCATGGAAAATGACCCAAATTCATTGTCCGTGAGTGTGATAATATCTGGCGCTTTGAATTTTACAGGCTATTTGATGCTGACTGTACTTAATAATAATAAAATAATGGCTTTGTCCTAAAATTAATACTTACGTGATGAAGCCGCAGTGAAGATAGCAGAACGACTGATCATTTCAAGCCTCACCTACTGACGCGACCAGTGTACAGCAGAGGCGTAGTAATAGGGTCCTGTTGTCACCTTTTGAAAGAAAGAAATAAAGAAAATACATTTATTTATGACACCACAAAAAGGTAAACAGTAAGTAAGTAGAAAAGATAAACATAAGGAAATCTCGCTAGGACGAAAAGATCCCACGTCAGCATAATGTCAACTCTAGAGCCGGCACTGGTCTCCCAGTGGAACCAGACAGAGGAAAGAAAATACATTTATTTATGACACCACAAAAAGGTAAACAGTAAGTAAGTAGAAAAGAAAAACACAAAGAAATCTCGCTATGACGAAAAGATCCCACGTCAGCATAATGCCAACTCTAGAGCCAGCGCTGGTCTCCCAGGGACCAGACAGAGGCGAAAACGTCACGGCGAGTTATTCACTTTTTGGATACAGACCCCTAACAATGTTTTGTTTACCTTTTTACGTTGCCAGAAGGCAATGGAAAAAATACTGAATTAGTACAAAGCCATTGTGTAACGTTAATACCTTTAGCTCTCTTTATATTCCACAAACTATACCGCAATGTTTCATGCAGAATTGATATAAAGAGCAAAGCAGATCCTACTGTGGTCTCATGCTAGCCTGACACAGCTTTGTATGCGGTTAGATGCATGTGCAACTGCATATGTATCCTCATAGAGCACTAAGAAGATTAAGGGCGTCTTTATTACCCGACTGCGGCGAAGCCCAAAGGAGAGTTATGTGTTTGACCTGTATGTATGTATGTATGTATATCCGTTCGTATGACCACTCGTAACTACTCAACGGCACATCCGATTTTGATAAATGATACATCATTAGATTCGTCTTGATAGTGCGAGTGTCACTGGGTATGAAGTGTCAAAATGCAACGCGGTCGGGTTTTTTTTTAAATAAAAATGTGGTTATTTTAACTCGTACGGTTATGCCAAACTTAAGTTACGTCTAAATATCCATACCATAGCGATACAGCGCCAACGATGTAGATCATTTATTTATAAAGGTTTAAAAACTTTATTGTTAAAAGAAATTAAACGCATCAACCGTGAACGTAAAGATTTCATTAAGTACATTAAATTTCAAGATGAAGTCTTTTCGTGCATTTTATAGTACATCTATAGACGATTTTATTCTACTTTGTTTCTAACACTGATTCAAGAATGACTGGAAACGTAGCTGCAAAACAATATAATGTTCAAAAACGTCAACATTTGTACTTATAAGTCGCAGTGTCGCGAGGTTTCTTGCTTTGTACACGAAGGTATTTCAAGTTTGTCTCCGCTTGAGTGTTTTGGTTGCGATAGAATGACGTTTATTCAAAATTGACTAAGTTCAGTTGTTGTTTTGTCATTTACATGTCAGAAAAATGTTGAATTGTGCTGTACAGGGAATTGGAGTCAGTGATGGCTGAGCTTAGCCTTTTGGGCGAAGAGTCATTACTAACAACTAGTATCGCGTCCAACCTCACTGCATTCCCTCGTTTGTTATAACTAGTTACAATAGGCATGACGACAGGGTTAAAAATATATAACTCTATTTAGTCCGTCAGTTACATTATGGAAAAATATGGGACACGTATTTTTTGGTTTATCAAAATATTAAAAATCGACAAAGTTATAGGTCATCAAACTTCTGGAGTGGGGGCTTGTGACGTCACTCCTAGGTGAAAATTGTACCAAGGAGTGACGTCACTCAAAACTTCTAAGTACTCTATTCTCGTCATTTTTTGTTTGCCAAACAAAAGAAAAAATACGTGTACAATATTTTTTAATAATCTAACTGACGGACTAAACAGTTTCTTTTAGTCGTCTAGCCCATTGCTATTATCGTGCACCAACCGATGGAAACCTACGCTCGACTGCGAATTATACCAGTTATCTGGCCTGATATCCTGGCTGCCTCCTTCTTCATTTCAACATATAGAATTCGGAATTTAGGCATGCTGAATAAGCTTTCAAATCATAAAATATTTTTAGACTTTGTAAGAACCTACGCGATATTTTCAATGTAATAAATAACTATAGCTTGGCAACTTCGTTGGTGACACTCGTGTGCTTTTTGTTATGTGCAGCCACTGCAGCCGTAATGTTAGTGTCACCAACGAAGTTGCCATGCTATAATTATTTGTTTACACTTCGTACGAGTTTAATTAAAATCCAAACCAAAAGCACTTAATCCTTTCGATTAAGCTTCATTATCATATTCATTAGTGGATGAGTTTGTTGGCACCGTGCCCGCAAATAGCCTGGAACAAATATTTCAGTTGTCTTTATTGTCCTTGATTGAGCGGTAACGACGGGGGATGCTTTCAAATGTCGTGAATTTTCTACAGGCTAATTTAGAACTTGGCTGTCAGTTACGTCCCTAATAAAATTGTCACTCGTGAACAGTTCGTAATTGGGTACTTGACGGTAACCGAAATATGTAAAAAGTAATATATTATATAAGTATACATTATATAACTTTTACAAATTTTTATTAAGATCATGTTAAAACAAGCATAATAAGGAAACATGTTAAAGTTTTTTATGATCTGAGTGGGAAAGTCCATTTTAAAAGTATGAACATATTAACACCATTAAATAACCCATTAAATTTATGGTAAGGAGCTTTTGTCCCCTGTTCCCTGCCGCCATATTCCCCCTGATAGAGATATATGGAAATAATATGTGCACTTATCCCTCCTATGCCCCACTGATAGGGGTAGATTAGGTATCAGCGTTATTCGTCCTATTAGCTTTTCGTTCAATTCGTATTTCGTCTCATTCTATATTCGTCACACATTCTTTATTCGTCTTGTTCGCTATATGTCTCTATCTTCCTAAGTCTAATTCTGTAACTTGTCTCATTCTTAATAAGTCTTAATCGTATTTCGTCACGGTCTTCTTAGGACTATGTCTTTGTTTGTCTCTCTCGTTTTTAGTATCATTCGCACTTTATCTTTAGACACATTCGTTATTGGTCTCTCTCTTTTTTTGTCGTTATTGGCAACTCGTCTCATTCTTTTTTGGGCACGTTCGCTACTCGTCCCGTACGACGTACGTCTTAGTCGCTTTATTCATATCTTTTTTGCCAGATTGGCTATTCATAGTTTAATAAACAAATTCAAATTTAATAATTTACGGCTTTTGATCACTATTTATAGAACTCTTATGCTAAAAATGATTTAATAATGATAATTTAAGATTGACGGGAAAAGATAGTTACAAATAGCGACCAAGACGCAAAACGAATGAAACGAACTTAGAATTGGACTTAAAACGAATGAGGCTAATTACGAATGTGACCAACATCGAACGTATGCAAAAAATTTAGGCGAATAATGGAATGAGACCAAAATCGAAAGGGAATAATGAAGAATTAGTCCTAGGAAGACCGTGACGAAATACGATTAAGACTTATTAAGAATGAGACAAGTTACAGAATTAGACTTAGGAAGATAGAGACATATAGCGAACAAGACGAATAAAGAATGTGTGACGAATATAGAATGAGACCAAATACGAATTGAACGAAAAGCTAATGGGACGAATAACGCTGATACCGTAGATTAAACCGTTACCAAAACCCAAGTTTTAACATAGTTGCAGAACAAAGTTCTTGACTTCCTCAAACAAAGTATGTATCGTAACATCACGTCCTGTTACAGTACAAGTGTTTTTGACACGTGTTTGGGAAAGTATAAAAATTAGATTTTAACATTGTTGTGTCTCGGTGAGTTATTATGATATTGGAATAACTTTTTCGCTAAGATTTCTATTATTAAGAGGTCTTTCTATAATATATACAAAGGAATTAGTTTTTAATTTAGTTAATTTGTAATTTTCTGTAAAAGTTTACCAATAAATTAAAAATATTTATTTTCATAATACATATATAATATCACACAACTCGTCACTTATAAGTCCGCATAAACAATTTTATGCCACACCTGGCCATAAAGTGGCTTTTACCGAGTTGTCAAATAGCCAATTGGGGTGCAAAATATGTCGATTCGCTCGTCATTCCAACTTTGACGGACCCCAGCGTGACAGATTAAGAACCGCTATTACTGGTCCGCGAGTCAAATTATGTTAAGGATTATATTGACGGCGAAGTCGTGAATTAACCCACTAGATTTGCGATTCCATGCAAAAATATGTTAGGAAATATCGAATCTGACTTTGTTTAGTTCTGTTCAGTTTATACTTCCACGGCGTATGTATGTCGTATGATCGATCGCAAGCCGACTGATTGCGAGGTCGGCTTCTCAAAATTAAAACAAGTATTTTTTTTCAAAATTTATTTTTTTGGCTCATTATACTCCTCGAATGGACACACGTTTCCTCATTTTTCAATTTTCTTTAATTTCCATAGTTTTTCAGTTATCCGTTAAAATAAAATTCAACTTACCAACTTAACCTTCAAACTTAAGAATCGTTTTTTGGCTCTCCTGTAAAATCTGCCCAAACTTGGTTACTTGTTATTAACTTTGGGCAGCGGCGGTTGAGCGGCGAGTTTCAGTGACTAAAACTCAGTGAGTCGTCTCCCCATACATTCAACCGCGTCTCTGACCGATTGCAATAACAAATTTTCCGAGTTAGCACGAGCAATCAAATAATGAAGCGTATAACAATGGCGAATACTTTGCAGCTGTTAAAATATGTATACAACCTGCCCGCAGCCTGCATAAATATTTCACGAGATAATTAAAAACCTCGAATGAAATAATGCTACCCATTTTCAGTAAATTCAAGCTTATATTTAACATTTTTGATGTGAATGGGAGAGTTGTATGTTGTATACGAGTAATTGCATATTAAGATTTCGTTATTTTGCAAGTGCTTCATTTCAAAAACGATAATTTGGATAAAATGTTATATATAAAATAGATAAAGTATCTAAAGATAACTCTTTAAGTTACCATAAGGTTTCATTTATTAAATACAATTTTGAGCTGATGGAAGAAGTGATGAAAAATTTTTATATTCGAAATTTAAAATTGCCGTCCTTCCGTGGAAAATGTGTCCATTGTCTATGCGACTTTATACTTTTTTTACAAGCCTTTGACATAAGGTTTTATGTTGGTGGCACAGTCTACTTTTATGCGGCTTTTTTCTCTAGGGAAAAAAGTAGAAAATTGTTACTTGTTTGTAAAGCTACATACATTTTGAGAGCATTAAAGAAGAAACGTAACGTGACGTGCAATTGTCAGTAAGTTATAGATTGGTGAGTTTACCCACCGCCTAACATTAATTATATCAGTATAATGTATAAGTGTGATATGTGTAGAATATTTTTTTGATATAGAGCAATTCATCACAGATCTAGGAATGTCGGAGCAATGGGGATGTGGACTAATATTGAATTTTACAATATAATATAGTTACATGGATTGGAAAATACTAAATTATCATAACACAGAACAAATAAACAAAAACTATATAAAAGTTATGAGATCACAAAGTTTGAATTTTTTTTATCGTCATAAAGAAAAATCAAAATTTATTTCGGAATGCCTAAATAACACTGATAAAATAAATGTAACGGTCCCACCTCAGCAAATTGCTGACCTAAGAGTCAGCGCTGATTTCGGGTGGAACCAGACTGGAGCGACGTCATGACGAGATAATCATATGACGCTAACGAATTATTATTACACGGCTAAATTAAAAACAGTGACAAGTGGCGTAACATTTCCGTATTATTTCTGTACTAGTAATCAATTAATAAAATAATAAATAAATATAAATATTGTGGGGACAAGCTTACACAAATCGACCTAGTCCCAAACTTAGCAATGCTTGTATTATTCATATTCATTTATTTATTGCAGTACCTATGGGTCTTACAAGATGTTATATACATAAAAACACAGTTCCGGCATAACCCTGTTAGGGCATAGCAACATTGTATAGTATACTTATTCTAAGTTAATGCATGCAACACGCTCACATGTATTGGATACAAAATTTAAATTTAAATTACGATGAAAAATGAAGTTACAACAAACATATACACAAATCGTCGTTACATTTATATTATATAAAGGTGTCAATAGGGTAACATTATAAACTAGCATAACAATTTTTATTCAATTAGGTTTACTCAATTTTATATTAGGATGTCAGTAAGCTTTAAGGGTCTCATCTGTCATAAATTCATTCAAATGGTAATAGCATTTATTTATAAGCATTTTTTTCAATTTAGTGTAGAAAACATTAACTCTTATGGGTACTAGACGACGATATACATACTTACATAGATAAATATATTATTCTTAAATAGATAGAAAACGTCCTAGACTCAGGGACAAATACTCGTGCTCATCACACAAATATTTGCCCTTACGAGGATTTGAACTCGGGACCGCTAGCTTCGTAGGCTGTGTCACTCCCACTAGGCTAAACGTATCGTCATGGCACTAGCCTAACTAACTAACTAACTAACTAACTCTGTAGCTCAGTGACCCAAAAAGGATCTTGGCTTCCGAAACGAGAACACGCCACTTAACCCGATCCTGCGCGATTTCTTGCCAATCCTCGGCTTGAAGCTTACGCAGATCCGCCTTGACCACGTCTCCCCAGCGATACCTAGGGCGACCCACCGGTCGACGGCCGGTTGGTCGCCCTAGGTATGCCCTTTTCGGTGCACGATCCTCTTCCATTCTATGCAGATGACCGAGCCAGCGAAGCCTATGGGACCTTGTTACTCCGATAATATTGAGCTCGGCCATCAACTCCTCAATCTCCGCATTGCCTCGGACCTTAAACGTGCCATTCTCTCTTTTGGTTGGTCCCAAGATTTTCCGAAGAACTTTCCGTTCCGCCACCAGGAGTCGACTTTCCTCCTTGAGCGTTAGTGTCATAAGTCATAAGTCATAAGTCATTTATTCATAAACAATATACATTGCGTTTGAAATTGAAATTTATACATAAATATTAAAATTATAACTTCAAGCTAAATACTTAATACTAACTTAACAAGAGCTAACAATAACTTAAATTTTCAATAACAAATTCCCTACCAATATTTATTTACATTTATGTCATATTCCTAAAATTCACACATACATATTATATTTAACACATTCACAAATCATTACAATCAATGCAAAAATCATCCACGGAGTAAAGACACTGTTTCAGCAAAAACGCTTTGAGCTTGTTTTTAAACAAATTTACGCTAGTCAACAACTTATACTCAATTGGCAACTTGTTGAACAAAATTACCTCCTGATAACCTGCCGAGTGCTTTACTACTCTGAGTTTGGTGTTTATCGATCGAGGCAGGTCTTTTCTTCTGGTGGACAGACGCATTTGCCTCTCTTCGGGCGTTTCTATATTGCCAATGTGCTTAATTAGATTGGTAAGTACCACAAGAATGTAAAGGCTCGGAACAGTCAGTATCTCGTATTCAGTAAAAAACTTCTTACATGACGTTGTTTGTGATACCCTAGCTAAAATTCTGATCGCTCTTTTTTGTGCTACAAAAGCGGCCTGAATATTATACTTATAACTATTCCCCCAGAACTTTATGCTGTATCGTATCCTTGACTCGATCAAAGCATAATATACCATTTTTAGTTGGGCCAGATCAGCTTCATCTCGAAGACTCCTGAGTGCATAGCACGCAGAACTAATAGAATTGGTTACAGCTTCCAGTTCATCTTTCCAGTTTAGGCTGGAGTCGATGTAAACGCCGAGAAACTTCACAGAGTCCGCTTGTTTGATCGTGGTCCCGTCAGCAACAATTTGCAGAGCGTCTTTTCTACTAGTTGTAGTCTTAAAAAGCATAGCATTGGTTTTGCTACTATTTAGTTTCAGATTGTTTACGTCGAACCAGATCTGAAATGCTCTCATTGCGTTACTTGCTCTTTCATTTAGTTGCTGGATGTTGTCGGCTTTTATAATAGCGTTGGTGTCATCAGCAAACAACACCAGTTCTGTATCCTTGAGACAATTTCTAATATAGGATATTAAATCGTTGGTAAATATAATGAAAAAGATTGGTCCCAGAATTGAGCCCTGTGGGACTCCCCTTTCTATTTTGGCCATTTTAGAGTGATACACTGTTTCGCTATTATCTTTTATCCATTTTATTTCAACAAATTGTTTTCTGTTTGTAAGATAAGAGCGAAACAGCGCCTGCGCTTTACCCCTAATCCCATAATGCTCCAGCTTATCGAGTAAAAAATTGTGATCGACGGTATCAAAGGCAGAGCTCAAATCCAGAAACAATCCTGCAACCTTGTTTTTGTTGTTGAGTTGTCGAGTGACGTCCTGAATTAGTGTGTTGATTGCTTCATTTGTGCCTCTGCTCTTTTGATAGCCAAATTGCCTCTCGCTTAGTATATTATGCCGGTGAAGATGCTTCATGAGTCTGTCTTTCATGAGCCTCTCAAAAAGTTTTGATAGTGTTGGCAGGAGTGAAATGGGCCTATAATTTTTCGGGTCTTGTCTGGAGCCCTTCTTATGTACTGGTAGCACCTTAGCGACTTTAAACTGTTCCGGGAAAGTCCCTGTGTCAAAGCACTCATTGAAAAGGTAGGCCAGTGGTTCCGCCAGTATGTCTATGTTTTCTTTAATAACAACAATAGGAATCTCGTCATATCCGCTAGAGGTTTTCGATTTAAGATTTTTTATTATGGAAACCACTTCAGCCGGATTTACAGGGTCAAAAATGATATCTTCCTGCACTCTAGGGACATGTGACTGTAGTAGTCTGAGAGCATTGTCGGAATTATTGTACGTGTCATTTGATTGAGTAAATTTATTTAATAGAACAGTGCATACATCTTCCGGACAGTTTACTATTTCAGCAGTACCATTTTCATGCTCTATTTTTAGAAATTGATTGTCATTTTTACTTGTTTTACCCTTGTTGCGATGTCTATTGACAATTTTCCAGATTTCTTTGGATGAGTCCTTCGCTTTGTCTATCTGTGACTGAATTGCCATTTTTTTTGCATTTCTAATTACACGCTTATATATATTTAAATATTTTTTCTTATAATCTGTAATTGATTCAGAAATGCCAGACTTGTGGGTAGTTAGAACACGTTTCATGGTACTCGATACTTTTATGCCCTTAGTTATCCATTTTATTTTACTTCCTGTATTGGGAGATACTTTTATTTTTTTATTTTTAAAACTCTCTTTAAAAATTCTACCAAACTTTTGAATGAACGTATTTACACCTATATCTACCCAGTTCAGTCCCAAAAGTTTATCCCGAAAATTTTGTTTCCCAATCGTATTGATCCGTCTGACAACTTTCCATAAGGGCTTGTTCATGTTCGATTTCCCGGTCTTATCTAGTGTCTAAGCTTCACACCCATACATGAGGATAGGCCTTATGACTGTTTTATATATTCTCAGCTTCGTGTTCCTGCTGAGGAGCTTGGACACTAAGACCTTGTGGAGGGATGCACTACACCGTAAGGAATTAACTGATAAGGAAAGCGGGTGTAGTGGGTAGTTTGACGGTTCACCATAACGTACGAGATTTTAAGGACAACTTGATGATGATTTTTTTCAAAAAAAATGTACTGAGCGGTATTAAAACAAAAAACACGTGTTTAATATTTTTTCGAGTTCTTTCGGGTGTTTCAATTTGGCCAGTGAATTAAATTTCACCCTGTATATATTCTGTGCTACGAGGCGTCCTCAGGATATGCTGGAGATGTTGTGTTGTGTTTATAAAGAGCATGTTGCGTCCTATAGGTATAACCATCCAGAAAATTCTAATACGTGCCTAGAGGGTCCAGTGAGAATAAAAAAGATTTTAGAGCCCTTAACTTTACTGATGTCCGCAGAAAATACACGAAAGCTAACTGACTCAACGTGTACTCGTATATGGAGCATATAGCTAGATAGAACGGTAGCATTTCATTCATAACAAAAGCATTAATAGTACATTGTGTATCAAGGGCGGTAAGTAAGGAATTACAAACGAGTGTTTGTTACAAGGCCGAGGCGAAGCCGAGGGTTTTAACAACACGAATTTGTAATTCCTTTACCGCCCGTGGCACACACAATGTTTTTCATCACACTTGTGAGGAAATCTGATTAAAATAACTTTACTTAACCTAAATAAAATTGTAAAACTGACAGTGACATTAGTGACATATATTAAGACGACAAGTCACGTTCGGAAACAAAAGCGGTAAAGACTTAAAATGGTTGATTTTATATTTGCAAAATACTGAAATACACTATTTAAACATTTAATTAATGTTACAGAAATATGTGTTTACATGTATTTGCAATAACAGTCCTCTTTAAATAAATATTTCAGTAATAAAAGTTAAAAAAGTAAGTTGGCGTTTTCTTTGAACATGACAAATAAGAGTAAAACAGAACCAGCGTTTCAAATTTAAAAAGAAAACCATTACGCCCTAGGGCGTAATAGGTCATTTACGGCCCGCAAAACCTACGTGTAATGACACCATTTTCGAGCAAGTGTGATGAAAAAGATTTTAGAGCCCTTAACTTTACTGATGTCCGCAGAAAATACACGAAAGCTAACTGACTCAACATGTACTCGTATATGGAGCATATAGCTAGATAGAACGGTAGCATTTCATTCATAACAAAAGCATTAAAATATCTTCCACTGCCTTTTCCTTGGACCGTCGCTGCAAGCAAAGCCTGATTATCCCACAGTGCGGATTATGACGGCGACTGAATCTTCGTAAGTTTTCTATTACAAAGCACTATTGTTCGAGATTAAAACGTCTTGCCGATTTGTTCTAAAACCTTTGAGTAAGTAAGTCTTGGAAACAGTAGTTGCGTGGTTTTATGAATGTTTCCAGTATTTTTTTTACCACGGAGAAGGTGCTGTTGGGCTTCGATAATGTAGATACTTTTAGTAGATTAACACGTTCACTGTCCCGGTGCTCCCAATGTGGGGTCATGAAGGTTTTTTTCAGGAGTCCGTGCTTCCACTATGGGGTCACTTCCCCATACTGATTGCACAGTTGAGACTTGTGACGTTGTCCGATAGTTTTGTATGGGGACAGTGAACTTGTTAAAAAAGGCACTTTGTCAAATCAATGTGCAAGGTAAATATCATACACGCGTCAAGTAAAGCGACGACTGTCGATTTTAAAATTATTAGCCTTCATAACCTTACTAACTAGCTTATACTCGCGGCTTCGCTTTCGCCTGAGTTATTCGCGTAAGGTATAGAGGTACATATTATACCAGTACCTACATATTATACCAACGAAACTCTTTACGGTCACTTATCCTATTAAATCCAGAACTTGATCTACCTACCTATGCACCAACATGCTGAAAATGATTATACATCATGTAAAATGAACAATAGGCAAAATAGAAGATTACCCTATCTATCCCTAGTAATTCATTCGCAAAAAATTTTTAAGAAACAAGCATAAAAAAAACAACGGACTAGAAAATCCCCTCCTTTGGTGAAGTCGATTATTTAGAGTGATGTTTGACACAACATTTCTTAAGGCGCGGTAGGACCTGGCTCGCATTTCACATACAAACTAGGGTCGGGCGGAATGCAGATTATCTTCGATTTCTAACATAAAAGTATACGTTATCAACCCAAACATGAGAGGATGCCCTGCATGACTGTGAAATCATGATTGTCAGGTATTAATTTTGTCAGAAAAGGTAACTGGTGATGAACAAAATGAAAAAAAATGAAAAAAATCCTTTATTTTATAGTGTTTTCGCGCTACTTTTCTATCGAGCGAAGTGTTCGCTATCGTGTTCTAAGTGAGGGGAAGCCCTAGATACTGTTCTGAATATTATTATATATGTTTTACAGTGACCTAAGTGTAGTATCGGTAGATACTATATCCGAACGCAATTAGTGTGTCGTGTGCGTCTCCGAACGTAGCGTAAGCTTATGGTATCTATGGTCTCTTTACTCGAAACTGATTAAGCTAAGCATTGTGAAGTTGTAATGATTTATTTAAAATAAATGCGTGTCTCTCGTTTTCTTGCATTTTATTAAAATACTACATGGCGCAGTCGAAGAAGAACTAAGTTCCAGCTAAAACAGTAATAAATAAAAGTAAAATATAAAAATCGAACATTGGAAAATTCAAGATGTCGGGCGTGGAATACCGCATGCCGGCGCCCCTCGATCTTGAGGTAATCGAACAACTATACCCTCAATGGCTCAGGTTCAAGCAAGCTTTTAAAATTTTCGTGTCAGCGGCCGGCTTGGAGAAAATTTCGGAAGCAAGGAAAGCATCGATTTTACTGAATTGCATTGGACAACCGGCGCAAGAGTTGTATTTTAATACATTAAAGAGCAGCGAAGAGGAGCCCTGTAAACTAGAACAGGTAATAAATGTATTCGAAGAGTACTTCAAACCTAAAACAAATGAGGTTATAAACACATGGCAGTTTAACAAGCGTGTACAAGATGAAGGGGAAAGTTTTGATTGTTATTACACAGAGTTAAGAAAAATCGCTAAAAATTGCAATTTTGACACTCAATTTGACAGAATGCTCAGGGACAGAATTGTAGTCGGCATTAGAGAACAGCGAGTGCAGCAGAAATTACTTGAAATAAGGGACTTGACTCTGGAAAAAGCAGTGGACGTATGCAGATCAGCGGAGCTGTCCAAAGAACATGCCCGGGTGTTGGCGAAGCAGTCCGTTGCTGAGGTTGATGCAGTACAGCGGCAGGCTCCAGCGCATCAATACAAGTCTCAGCAGTTATCAAACTCATCAAATAACAAAGCTAAGTATAATCAACAACATGCACTCACTCAAAAAAATAAATTATTTAACTGCAAAAAATGTGGCACTGAACATGGCCCTCGAGCATGCCCGGCCTATGGCCAACGTTGTGAACACTGTAATAGATATAATCACTTTAAAGTTGGGTGCAAATTAATAAATGTAATTGAATGTGTTGAGGATGAGGAGTCCATCTGACTAGTTAGGGCATGTCACACAATTAATGAATCCACTCGAGAGTGGACAGAGTCGCTCCAAGTAAATGATAAATATGTCATCAAGTTTAAGTGTGACACAGGGGCCCAGGTGAATGTTTTATCACTAAAAGATCTTAAAAAAGTTGTCGATGATGAAAATAATTTAGAACTGTCTGAGACAACAATAATTTTAGAAGTATACGGAGGGACACGTATCATTCCTGAAGGAAAAATAAACTTAACACTGACACTTAATGATGTCCAATATAATACTGAGTTTATAATTGTGAAACAAAATGTGAAAGCGATTTTAGGCCTTTGTTCCTTAATGGAATTAAAACTAATTAAAAATATTCACACTATAAATAGTGCTAAAAATGATAAAAACATCATTTTAAAAAAGTATTGTGAAATTTTCCAGGGTGTAGGGGAGTTCGCGGAACCCCTGACGTTGCGCACTCAACCAGATGCGGAACCTGTGGTGCGGCCCCCGCGTCGGGTGCCTAACGCAATCAAAGCCCGGTTAGCAGAGAAGCTGAAGTCGTTGGAGGAACGGAATATAATCACCAAGGTCGAACATCCTAAGAATTTTGTGAGTAATCTTGTAATAATTGAAAAAAAAGATAAGTCATTAAGAATTTGTTTAGATCCCAAGGATCTTAATAGTGTATTACTCAGAGAATATTACCTAATACCGACTCTAGAGGAAATTGTTCCCAGATTATCAAATAAAAAGATCTTTTCAGTCCTTGATCTCTCTGAAGGGTTCTATAACATAAAATTAGATGAAAAATCCAGTGAGCTTTGTACTTTCAACAGTCCCTTCGGCTGCTACAAATTTAATAGGCTTCCGTTTGGTCTGTCAGTAGCGCCTGAAATTTTCCAAAAATACAATGAAAGGGCTTTTGGGGACATCCCTGGAGTAATTATTTACTGTGATGACCTACTAATATGTGCTGACAGTGAAGTGGAGCATGATACAATTTTAGCTATAAAGTATTTGAAAGAGCTAAGAAACACAATGTCCGCTTTAATAAAAATAAATTCCAATATAAATTAAAAGAAGTCAAATATTTTGGTCACATTTTTTCTCATGAAGGCATGAAAATTGATCCTGAAAGAATAAAAGCTATAAACAGTATTAAAAGTCCCACTAATAAAAAGGAACTTCAAGTGTTTCTGGGAATGATAAATTATCTTAGGAAATTTGTTCCTGATCTAGCTAAAATTGCATCACCGCTCCAATTACTGCTTAAGAAAAATGTAGACTGGCTGTGGACAGATGTACATGAAAATTGTTTCAACAAAATAAAATTGCATGTTACTGGGGCACCTGTTCTACAAAACTTTAATGCAAAACAACCCGTGGTTGTACAAAGTGATGCCTCAAAAGATGGTCTTGGCTGTTGTTTACTACAGAATGGGAAACCCGTTTGTTTTGCATCAAGAAGTTTGACAGCCTCCGAGAAAAATTTCTCACAGATCGAAAAAGAATTGTTGAGTGTTGTATGGGCCACTAGAAAATTCCATTACTATATCTATGGACAAAAGTGTACTGTTCTTAATGATCATAAGCCTTTGGAAACCTTACTTAAAAAACCGATACACGAGGTCCCATCGCCCAGACTTCAAAGACTCAAATTGAAATTGCTGAAGTATGACATTGAATTTAAGTATCTAAAAGGTAAATTTATGTATATTGCAGATCTTTTGTCACGCGCATTCATAACTACTAATGACTCTGATGAACCATACATGTATGATGTCATTCACTGTGTAGGCTTAGCAAATAACTTGCAATGCACAGATGAATTTAAAAAAGAATTAGTTACAGAAACGAATAGGGATGTAGAGTTATCAAATTTAATAGAATTTACTAAAAATGGATGGCCGGAAAAGAAACATATTCCTGACAACCTGCAATATTACTATAAGTTCAGAGGTGATATTACTTTAGATGAAAATTTGTTATTTATGAAGCATAGATTACTAATACCAAAGTCATTACGCATAGACATAATGAGAAAATTACACGAAGGCCATCTAGGTATGACTAAGATGAAAAACCTTGCTAGAAACCTATATTATTGGCCCAAAATTGATGAACATTTAGATAATTTAGTAAGACAGTGTTTTGTCTGTCAAACTTATCAGAATAACAACACCAAAGAACCATTGTTATGTCATAACATCCCTGACTTACCTTTCTCAAAACTAGGTACGGACATAATGGAATATAAAAAGAAAAGCTATCTTGTGATATATGATTATTTTTCAAAATGGCTAGAGATAAAATTAATTTGTAATAAAAGTGCCAAGACTATTATCAACAGCCTTATAGACATTTTTTGTATATTTGGTGTGCCAAGTGAGATTGTTTCTGACCATATTCCCTTTGACTCACGTGAATGTAAAGATTTTGCCAATAAGTGGGGTTTCAAGTTTACCTACACGAGCCCTAGGTACCCACAGTCAAATGGCATGGCAGAAAAAGCTGTACAAATTGCCAAAAAAATGATTGTAAAGTGCCAGGAAGACAACTCTGACTACAGAGTTGCGCTGTTACAATATAGGTCTTCTCCTGTTTGTGGGACTAAGTTCTCACCTGCAGAATTGTTAATGAACAGAAAGATCAAAACTAAATTGCCTGTCACTTCCAGATATTTAAGGCCAAGACTAAATATCAATATTCAAAGTGAGTTTCATAAGACTGTTTCTAGAAATGTAACTAATTATAATGCTAATACCAAATGTAAAGATGAATTTATTGTTGGCCAGAAAATATGGTTTAAGAAAGACAGTAATAGTCATAAGTGGTTACAAGGTAAAATTGTTAAGTATAATGGACTAAGGTCTTATGATATTATTGATAACAATAATGTCAGATACACTAGGACTTCTTATCATGTTCGACCTGGGTGATTGAAAAGTCTTCCAACGCTCTGCTCTTGGTTGAGTGTGTGGCTTCATTGATTCTTTATAACTCCTATTAATGTTAAAGTATAGTTTAATTTAGTATAACTGTATGTATGAACAGTTAGTTTGATTGCTGTGATTATTTAAGTTGAAGCTTGTAATTAGTGTATAAAACAAATTTCATACCTCTTGCATTGTTAACAGTTTCTCAAAAGAAGAGGGGAAGAGAATGTATGAAATTTAAAATAAAAGGGGGAAGATGTAGTATCGGTAGATACTATATCCGAACGCAATTAGTGTGTCGTGTGCGTCTCCGAACGTAGCGTAAGCTTATGGTATCTATGGTCTCTTTACTCGAAACTGATTAAGCTAAGCATTGTGAAGTTGTAATGATTTATTTAAAATAAATGCGTGTCTCTCGTTTTCTTGCATTTTATTAAAATACTACACTAAGAGTCAAATAAGTGCTCTAAAAATGATTTGGAAACTAGGCTTCCGTGCCCGATTCTGGTCTCACCTCGCCTTAATGAAAAGTAAATAATGGTACATTACGCAATTAGAGTGGTAAAACTGGTAAAACCAAGAAAGGCCGAGATCGCAGATGTTTGCGGCCCGAGCTTGCAAGCGAGGGACGTAAATATGCGATCGAGGGCTTTCTTTATTACCTCCCGTGTTGTGAAGGTTTATGTCTACACTTGGCCAGCAAGCGAAGCCATAAAGTGGCTTTTAACGTACGCCTAACGTGTGGTAAAAGCCACTTTATGGTCAGGTGTGGCATAAAATATATTTCAACAGTAAGTAGAGTGCGACTACGATAACTTCGCAAAGCGGAACATGGCCAACAGTGGCGTGGCGTAAAAGATATCCTTGGGCAAGCCGGTGCCGATTTGGCGTTCATTTACCTCAAGAGCAGTAGAGTAAGGTGGTCAAATGCCTGATATTAGGCAAGCCGGTAGGAATCGAGTTCTTTTGACGCCACGCCATTGATGGCCACACCTCCGTTTAAAAGTCAAATTTCTATGAAAATATGACTTTTAAATGGAGGTGTTGCCTGTTCCGCTCATCAAAGTCATCGTAGTCGCACTCTAGAATCGATTGCGATCATAAACAAAACATAAGACTGTATTTCGTATGTAAGGACAATGTTTATGGGTAGGTACTGTATGGGTAAACATAGTCCAGCTCGACGGACTTAGCTCTATCAGTGCTGTTTCAAGCTTGTTATTACCGCATAATCAGGGATCGGACCGGCCATGTTGCTTCTTGTTTATGTTTATGTATCGAATCCGAACTTCCTATATTCTATTCTGGATTTACACGTTCATGCATGACACTCAGATACAGGAAAGTCTGTCTAGAACCAATTAACGATAAGTCTGCAGTTTGTTTTATGAGTTCATCTGTTGCACTTTTGGCCGATACTTAATAAAGTCGGATTTTTAATTAGATGAAGTAAACTGACGTTTACGGGTGCATTCTTCGTGTGATTACTGTGTTATGATGTAAATAATAGTATATTACATACCTAGGCCAGTAAAGTAAGCGAGGCGAAGCAGAGGTTAACAAACATGTGATCTGATCTGAGGCTTTCTTATTTGCCTACTGGCCAAGGTTTGTATACTATTTTTTTGTTTGACGGAGCCGGGAAGCAGCAACTTCGTTTAGCGCAGCGGCCCGAAAGTTGACGCTTTCCGGCCGGAGGACAAAATATCGTTTTTATAAATAAAACTTGCCATATTTTCACTGGTTTAATATTTTACGTAATTTATAATTTAATTAAATAAAAACTATGTAACGCAATATTTTAAATGAGAACAGTCAAATTACTCCAACTAATTAAAAATCCGATTTTAGTACTTTTCAGACCTAATGCGAGGATATAAAAAAAATAGTAATACTTTAATCACAACTTTGAACTCTTCCATAGTGTAAATAATGTTTTAAATGTGAATGTTTGTGCAGATGTTTAGGGGTTTGAATGTTGGGATATCTAACTCTAAATAATGCTGTTACAACTGAATGCATTGAGATGAAATTTAGCATGCAAGTAGACCAAGTCCTAAATTGTAACATAGGGTACTTTATATTCCAGTAAATAGTTCCCTTCGGACAATGCTAGTGAAAAATAAATTGCTCAAGTTTGAATTTTCTTTCTACCCGAAGCAAAAAGGAGGGTTGAGATTTTATTTCATAATGTAAATATGTATGTAAATAACTGTAAAGATAATAAAGCCTTATGTTTTCCAATCGCGCGTCGAAATTCAACGACGAATTATGTGTTGGCCAATAAATGTGCTCTAACGGGCGCTTCAAGCATTGTGCGAGCAGAATTTACTATTATGTACCTACATTGTTGGGCCGATGTGAACATGACGTCAATGCTTTGATTGTGTTGCTAACGAGAGTACGACACATTTCAAAAGGTCATGACACTGAAATTGAGACGATCATTTAACAGCTAATGTTTAGGATCATACAGAAAGTCTATTTCTTTTTTAATCTTCGATTAGAATTTTTAACGGCATTTTTACTCACGTATCTTCGTTTTAAGAGGTAATATCGTTCTTTTACTTTCTCAACCACGTATCTAATCGATTAGTTTGATAGAAAAAGCACCCGTGTTACGAGTGGAAAAGTCCAATTTTCCAATGAAACTATTCGATTAGATACGTGGTTGAGAAAGTAAAGGAACGATATTGTATAACGTCACTTATTTCGGTAACTTATTAATTTTTTAAGACAGCATGACGCACATTTTCTCGTTTCAAGATTGTTTTATTTGAAATCGCTTAGATACAATCGAACACACTATTAACTGTACATTTGTAAACGAATTTTAACTTTATTGCAACGTGTTAAACAGTCAGTTAACAGTGGCTTCCTTTGTACCTAATGCACAATCTTTCTAATCTGAAAAGAAAATGAGATATAGGTAGGATGTGTTGACGAATCGCAACTGATAGGAATTATAATTTTCGAAATTTTGCTACGCACCATCGGTTGGCGCTGTCATTTGGTCGCGTTCACTATAAGTGGACCTAGCCGACCAAGTCAATATACACATGCAATTTATAAATTTCATAATTTATCATTCTGTCTGTCTGTCCTGGAACGGTCATACGACTTTCTCGGCATAACGTCGCCCCCGTTTGGTTCCACCGGAAGACCAGCGCTGGTCTTTTAGGTCGGCATTATGCTGAGGTGGGACCGTTTTGTGGCAGCGTTTTCTGGCAATCTTTACGTTAAAATATATATATATTTTTTTTCTATGTTGTTTTTATGCTGTCATGAATGTATTTTCTTTCTTTCTTTCACCTCAATAAATAAATGTTGTAGGTATAGTTATCAGAAATGCCAAATATTGAAACTAATACATTTAATACATATCTCACGTAACTCCTTTACGTATAATAGCAGTAATTTTTCCTCCTACAAAAGGTAATGTACCCAGCTTGTATGTATGCGCGCCGTGAACGAACGTACTACAAGCAAACTTTTACGAATACGTAAGAACCAAAGTAGTTCGTCTTCGCCGTTTAGGAGCGCGCGACACCAGAGCGTGCCTAAGGCACAGGGCTGCCGCTCGTCGGTTCTGTAAAATACCTACTTACTACGAACGTAACTTTTATTAGGTTGACCTCGATCGAACGAACAATCGTTCGAGGTCAACCTAGTAAAAGTTACTTATTTCAATATGAAAGTATCTGATCGCACACATCTGATGTTAATATTATTAAGTATAATAGTTTAAATAAATTAGTATTGGTATGTGTACCTACATGTAAGTAACGCAACGATATTTCGGCTCGTTTCATAAAACCACTCTCGTGTTTAAGGCATTTTATGTATCAATAGAATCAACTACTATTTAATTAGTACACGTTTAAAAAATCTGTTAATTTTACTCATCACTATCAAACGAAATAATTATCTACTCTATTTAATTGGTAGAGTTTGATCACAAAACTATCAAACATTCTATAAACGACTTAAAATATAACATTTATATAGGTACTAATAAAATACACACCTTTCGGGATCCTTAGGAATGCAGAAATATGTCAATTCTGGATTTTGCGCATTATTCTTCAAACATCCGAACACACTGCAGTATATACGTCTTCTATACTTTACTTCGTCCGCAGACATTTTGAACGTTCGACCGCTCGCGACGAAGGCTCAGCCCTGACTAAGCACGCGGCGATGCTTGCCTATGGTGCGTCCGTACACGGCGCGCACACGGCACGCACACATGCGCGCTCCCGATGTACCTTTTATCGGAACAAAAACTACCGTATACCGTGTAAGAACGCTCCAGTACGAATCGCACTGTCGCCTCGACCTTAAATACGTATCGCGCGTTCCTAAATGGCCGAAGTTTGACTACTCGTCGGCCTTTATACTTTGACGGTGGCGTACACCGGGGCCCCCAATCTCAGGCGGCCCTAAAACCCGACCAACAAATCTGGATTTTATTCCCTCGCATACGTAGTAACTAGTTTCACGCTCTGCTGCGCACGATAAAAAGCTGAAGTTAGTTTTACACATTTAAAATGTAAACAGATAAAACCTAAACAGTTTAGTTAGGGCCCTTTTTACCAGAGCTCTTTATCGCCCAGCTACGCCTCTGAGTACAGAACAGATGTTAATTATTGATACAAGACAATGCAGTTCGCTATACGATGGGGCGGAAATCGAGGGTTTTCCCGGAAAATTGAAGAGTTCTGGACAATGCGGGGTACTTTCGCGCAAATAAAGGCATTGTTAGACCCGCTCTCGAGCGGAGAGCTCATTTCTACATCTGCTCTGTGATAAAAATCAGTTCTATTATTATTCAGAAATCAAGAACATACGTAAGTATGTTCTTGATTATTATACGGGTAGGTATGATCAGTGATGGGCAAAATTTAATCGACTAACGATTAACAATTGAGATTAACCTATTCAATCGCGACTAACGATTAAAAATGACGATTGATCAATCTTAATCGTAAGAGTTTCGACTAATTTAGTCACGATTAAATCAATCGTCGATTCGTCGAATCGTCGACCAGCGACAAAATTTTTAATCGATTAATTAATCAGACTAATTTTCTCTCGATTAATATAAGGAACATCTAAGTTTCGAGTTACGTTGAGTGTTGACAGATTTCTCTAACAATGCCTCGGGCTGGACGAAAGAATAGTACATTGTGTATCAAGGGCGGTAAGTAAGGAATTACAAACGAGTGTTTGTTAGAAGGCCGAGACGAAGCCGAGGGCTTTAATAACACGAGTTTGTAATTCCTTTAACGCCCGTGGCACACACAATGTTTTTCATCACACTTGTGAGGAAATCTAATTAAAATAACCTTACTTAACCTAAATAAAATTGTATAACTGACAGTGACTTAGTGACATAATATCCATAGACAATGCGAATATCGAGTCACGTTCGGAAACCATAACGGTAAATGGTAAATACCTAAAATGGTTGATTTTATATTTGCAAAATACTGGAATACACTATTTAAACATTAAATTAATGTTACAGAAATATGTGTTTACATGTATTTGCAATAACAGTTTTCTTTAAATAATATTTCAGTGATAAAAGTTAAAAAAGTAAATTGGCATTTCCTTTGAACACGACAAATAAGAGTAAAACAAAACCATCGTTTCAAATTTAAAAAGAAAACCATTACGCCCTAGGGCGTAATAGGTCATTTACGGCCCGCAGAACCTACGTGTAATGACACCATTTTCGAGCAAGTGTGATGAAAAGCATATTATGTTCGTACTTCTAGCTTGATAAATAACACGCCAACGTACTCGTCAGTTTTTACCAGATGTGTCAAAGGGACGTCCCCATGCTATAAAGGGTTATAGGCTTTAAAAAGGACTCGAGCCTTTTTTAAGCCTATAAAGGGCTCAAGCCTTTTTTTTAAGACTCGAGCCTTTTTTAAGACTCGAGGTTTTTTAAAGTCTATTGAAATTTTTAATATTTATGATGCAGTCGCAGTCTGGGTTTGCGGCCGATAGGAATCTTTACTAATTAGTTGTTAATTAATTCATACATAAATGCGAAAGTAATTCTGTCTGTCAGTCTATATGTCTGTCTGTTTGTTGCCTTTTGCACATTTAAACCGCGGTACTGCTGAATGTGATAAAATTTGGTATGCAATGACCCCCCCGGTCGGTCAGTCCATCATCATCATTTTTAATCTCATTCATCATCATCATTTTTAGTCTCATTCATCATCATCATCCTCATCATCATCATCGTCGTCATCAGCAGCATCATCATTTTAGTCTCATTCATCATCACCATTTTTAGTCTCATTCATCATCATCATCATCATCATTTTACTTAGTCTAATTCGTCGTCATCTTACTTAATACTTATAATAAAGGTAGGTAGGTGGGTAAGTGGGTAAATGGGTACCTAGATGGGTAAATGGGTAGATAGGTAAGTGAGTGGGAGGGTAAGCGGGTATAAGGATATCCGGGTATAAGGGTATACTGATATCCTGGTATAGGGATATCCAGGTCTATGTATATCTGGGTATACGGATATCCGGGTATAGGGATATCCGGGTCTATGTATATCCGGGTATACGGATATCCGGGTGTACGGATATCTGGTTATACGGATATCCGGGTATACGGGTAAGCGTATACGGTGAAGATCATCATCATCATTTTTAGTCTCATTCATCATCATCGTCATCACGAACCAAAAAGCCCATCCACCCACCTACCCTTCTACCCACCTACCCTTCTACCCACCTACCCATCTACCCACTTACCCTTTTACCCATCTACCCACCTACCCTTCTACCCACCTACCCTTCTACCCATCTAGACTATAAAGGTCTATAAGGTACTGCACTGTATAACCATCTTGTGTTACTAGAACAAGTTTATATCACACAGTATACCTACTAGAATGATTTTTCAAATGTATAACACATGACAAAACACATTATTTTTTTGTAACGTGCGTGTTCCAATTTTTAATCGAGATTTAATCGTGAAATTAGTCGATTAAAATTAAGATTGATCAATCGTTAGTCGCATACTCCGACGATTAATTTAATCGCGATTGAATCAATCGCGACCAATTTTGTACGATTGATTAGTTGACTAAAAAATTAATCGATTAATGCCCATCTCTGGGTATCGTATTATACGTAGGCTTATGATGCTACGCTTTGTCGCGCGATAAATAAATGATAAAGCATCCGTCACGTTCTGACAAATAGTGTGTGAGAGTGACGGATGCTTTATCGCGCGACAAAGCGTAGCATGATAAGTCTACTGAGTTCCCCTATTTGACGGTATTCTCGGCGTAAACAAATTCCGAAATAATTACATTTACAAAAGGTAACGGAGGCCATTTGTCATTTCGTGACTCGGGTTTAATTTTCTTGAATGAATTTATTGCGTATGGATATTTGGGTTACATTACAAATGGATACACTTAAAATACTCATGCTACTTTTTTAAATACTTACAACTTACTTATTCCTGTAGCATTCCAGTCCAGTAATCCAATCCAGCGCTGGACTGGATCATATCGTTAACATTGTTTCAGTAAATTAAGTTGTTAAAGACTGTTACCAAAAACAATCATGCGTATTCACTATATCACATTTAATCCAGCACTGGATTGACGGTTTACACTATTCCAGTCACTGGACTGGAATGCTCACTGGACTGAGTATGTTCCAGTAGCATTCCAGTGCTGGATTCGATTACTGGACTGGAATGCTACTGGAATAAGTGTGAACTGGGCATTAAGCACACAATTGTTGATAAGCTAGGTACAGTAATATTTTTATGTATGTTAATACGGGTTCATTACACTGGCTAACAGTGATTTTATTACCCTTTACAAATATGCTACTTTTAAAATAATTTCGTAATGACAATAGATTAGGGTAGACCGGGGACAATTGAAACAGGTTATGAATGAAACAAGTTAAATTTCTCGAAAACCACAATACCTACGCCGATGAGGCAATACTCACGCCATGCGGGCGGCCATTTTACAAGTTTGAACCAGTAACGCTCGAGCGCCCGACTGGCGAGGCCATGTCAGGGAGCCGTTGAAAAATTTTGACCAAAAAAGTAAGTATCTGTGCTTTCATATATTTTCATATAATTTTGTGTTCTTGTGTAGTTTGACAAATTGAACTTATTAAGTGTTTTGAGTGTGAATTATAGAATATTCTAAGTGCCATTAAACAGTGATGGAGTGTTATTAATAGGTTAATATTTGACCTTGAAGTTAAATATGTGCTTTGGGGACGATAGAAACAACGAGCTTGTGGACGATTGAAACGTTTCAAACGTCCCCATGTTTTAACCGTCCCCACAAGAAACCGACAATAAATAAAATGGGGTTCTGATTTTGAGAAAATATTTCTTTTAACATTATAGGTGGCTTTCTCTGATAATGTTTTTATTTCTGTTATTTATGGTTTACCAATAATTCACCGGGTCAAATGAAAAACCAACTATCTTCTACAATTAATGATTGGCAGATAGGTGGTTTTGCCTTTGACCCGGCGAATCGTTGACATCAATATCTCATTATTGTATAAGTTACGAGCAATTACCTATTATTAATATATTTTATCTGTAAACTACCTAAGTTTCTACGTTCGTTAAACGTAAAATATATTTTTTTTTAATTCTGCAACAAGTTGATTATTATGATAGTTATTTCGAAAATATATTTTATGCGGCTATGGTTAAAGTTTTGTTTTTATATTTTATATGGCGTAGGTACGTCTATCTTGTTGGCCTATAGACTCGTTATGATTGAAACATGGTTATAATTGAAACAACCATTTTGTATGAGACACATTTATGTTTTTTTACCACTATTCCATATAAGCAAATCTTATTGTTTTATTAAAACAACCATGATAAAGCTAAATGTAAGAGGTAACCGCAACAAAGAATACTAGAAGTCGTGTATCTTTTTTTTACATCCGTTTCTTTAATCGCGATCTTCAGACGATGATAAATTTTGTAATTTTGGTACTACGATAGTGATCTTTTGGTGATCTCTTTGTATAACATGACAGTCAATAATAAAGATAAAAATAATAAATTTTATTTATTTTTCACAAACTTATTAAGGTGTTTCAAATGACCCCGCATAGTGTTTCAATTGACACTCATGTGGGGTCAATTGAACCACTCTCCCACTTCCTCTTTAATTCCCTATTATAAGATAACCATGGGCAATAGACCTTTAAAACTAATTTTATTTAAAAACTACATAAATTTCCTTAATAAAAATTAGTTGCACACCTTTCTAAATATAAAAATAAAAATGTTGCAGGCGATTAAACATAAATTGTTTCAGTTGTCCCCGGTCTACCCTATAGAACTAAAGTACAAACTTTTTTCCAGATTGGCTCTAGTTTTAGAATAGAATGGCATTTTGATAACACTAGTCTTTAAAATTTACATGTAAATGTATTATCATGTAAATTATTGATTTGAGACAGACATTTCCTACGTTGCGACACGTCTAAAACATCGAGAAAAATATGTCGTTTTTTAACGCGGTTATGAAAAATAACAAAGTTTATATTTTACATTACGGTTACAAAGTCGCTTTTAACATCCTTAGCGTAAACAAATCCCGAAATAATTAAATTTACAGGTATCGGAGGCTATTTGTCATTTCGTTGCTCGAGTATAATTTTCTTTAAATACTTAAGAACACAATTGTTTGCTTCTAAGCTACAGTAATACTTTGTTTGTCTATTCTATGATAAATAGGAGTAGGGTCATCACTATTAAAATCGTATTTTTACCGTAAAATCCATAGTACAGTCAGTAGTCGTAGGTCAATTGGTACGTAACATACAAAGAGACGCAAAACATATTTGCCAAGGACCTTAAAATAAATAAAGAATAAAGGAGGATGTCCACAGAACAGATTTCCACAGACTAGCCTGTCTGGGGGCGCGGCAGAGCCCCTGCCAAGTCAAGCAAAACAAAAGCACGGCCGTACCATCCTTTTCTCGAAGACATTCAGGCCATTTTTAACCTCCTGTAATTTTTTGCTGCCTAAAGCTAAAACCCTGAAATTTCAGGAATATATGTGGCACAATAAGACTTAAGTGCCCCTCTTGCAGGTGTGAGTGAAATAATCAGGTAAGATATTCCATTTTTGAAATTTGTAAGATGACATACGCTTTGCGAACTCATTATTTGTTTTTTTGTACAACTACCAACCAGACAAATAAATTCCTGCGGTTTTTAAGAAAAACAAAACTTTCCGTACTAAATTCTTTGATGCCAACATAAAAAAAAAATTAATATCGTCACTGCGTGTCACTAGCGAGTATACGTCAAATGAAAAAAACTTTACCATAGACACATACTGTCAGTCATGGTTCCCCTTGTTTTGGCATAATTTTATTTGTCCGAATGTTCTATTTGCCCGAATACTATTTACGCATAATTGTTATTTTACAGATAATATTGACTTTTCAGAATAATTATAAAAGAAACCTAACGTAACCTAATATGTTCTAAGTAGCTGATGTAAAAGATTTTGCAAAACATTTTCCGTTAAAGCTAGAGAAAAGTTATGCGAAATAAAATTCGGGCTAACAATACATTCGGACAAATAAAACGTATGCCAAATAAAGGGAACCCGTCAGTCATATTGTCATATTTGCCTCCTTTGCGAGCTATGTTTAATTTTATATTTTAAAACATAGGTAGTCGTAGAAAAAGTATGGCGTCGCCGCGGCGGCGGCTCGTATCGCAACCCACGCCATTCGCATTTTTTAACCCTACTTATACAACTGTTGCAACCTGTACCTTTTAATAAAAGCGAGTAAATATAAATAATAGATTTAATATCCTACCTAATGTACTACTACTATTTTCTTTCGCAGTACTGCTAGTAGTGCTAGCATCCCTTTGAAATACGACCCCAAAAGCAAGGCGCCATTTTACTTCCATGTAAACTGAACAAAAAAGTTCAATTGGCATTCGTTGCCTGCCGAAGAAGTTCGCGAGACACCCGGTTGACAAAGATTTTATTCACAAATATAATTCAGTAATTCTATGTAATCAATGTATGGGAAAGACAAACAAATTAATAAAGTTTTCAAACTTGTGTGACATGATACCTTTGGGTGTGGTGTTCAAAACTCACAACTCTCCCCTCCCCTCCACCTGACGCAACACCCCCCCTCGCAGTGAAATGTGTCCCTTTTATCGGTTTTATCACATTTTCTCGAAAACTATAATGGATACAAAAAAAGTGTCAAAAGTAAAAATGATCCTCATTAAATTGTAAACAAAATTTGTCCTATTTCTTATTTTGATAGGCTGGACGGTTTTCAAGCTGTAGGTAGTTAAAAAACTAAAATGAAATTTTTCATCAGATTAACGACAATATAGTCATTATTTATTGGAATGAAGTAAATAAAAAGCTGTAGGTGGAATCATTAGGGGTGCACTAAGAAAGGATTTTTCAAAATTTACCCCCTAAGGGGTCAAATAGGGGTTCAAAGTTTGTATGGAGAGTCTACGATTTTAGAAGTAAGAGATTTTAAACTTCATGTTTAGACTCTTTATTAGATTACAAGAAAAGTAATTTCACCGTTTTTCGAAATTAATCCCCTAAGGGGTTTAAATGGGGGTTGAAAGTTTGTTTATCAACGCACAGCCCAAAGCGCTGGTCCTAGAAATTCCAAATTTAGCACGTAGGTTCCTTATAAGGTCTAGGGGTGCACTAAGAAAGGATTGTCCCAAAGAAACTCTACAAACTACATATACAAATTTTCAACCCCCATTTAAACCCCTTAGGGGATGAATTTTGAAAAATCCTTTCTTAGTGCACCCCTAGACCTTATAAGGAACCTACGTGCTAAATTTGGAATTCCTAGGACCAGCGGTTTGGGTGGTGCGTTGATATCTAAACTTTCAACCCACATTTAAACCCTTTAGAGGATGAATTTCGAAAAACGGTGAAATTACTTTTCTTGTAATCTAATAAAAAGTCTAAACATGAGGTTTCAAACCTCTTTACTTCTAAAATCGTAGACTCTCCATACAAACTTTGAACCCCTATTTGAACCCCTTAGGGGGTAAATTTTGAAAAATCCTTTCTTAGTGCACCCCTAATGATTCCACCTACAGCTTTTTATTTACTTCATTCCAATAAATAATGACTATATTGTCGTTAATCTGATGAAAAATTTCATTTTAGTTTTTTAACTACCTACAGCTTGAAAACCGTCCAGCCTATCAAAATAAGATATAGGACAAATTTTGTTTACAATTTAATGAGGATCATTTTTACTTTTGACACTTTTTTTGTATCCATTATAGTTTTCGAGAAAATGTGATAAAACCGATAAAAGGGACACATTTCACTGCGAGGGGGGGTGTTGCGTCAGGTGGAGGGGAGGGGAGAGTTGTGAGTTTTGAACACCACACCCAAAGGTATCATGCCACACAAGTTTGAAAACTTTATTAATTTGTTTGTCTGAAAAACACATAATTACCACACTAATAGACGTAATTTTGGTGTGGCGGGCTAATTTCCAAAGTTGGAAACATTTTGATTCCATTATACGTGTGTCATCTATATATATAAAAGAAGATGTCCTGACTGACTGACTGACTGACTGACTGACTGACTGACTGACTGACTGACTGACTGACTTACTGGCTCATCAACGCACAGCCGAAACTACTGAAGCTAAGAACTTGAAATTTTCACAGTAGGGTGGTTGTATAACGTAAGTAAGGGATAAGAAGGGATTTTTCGAAATTCATCCCCGACGGGGGTTAACTGGGGGTTGAAAGTTTATATGGGGACCACACGATTCTTAAAGTAGGAGATCTGAAACTTCGTACATAGACTCTTCAATATAGTATAAAAAAAATAATTTCACCGTTTTTCGAAATTCATCCCTAAAAGGGGTTAAACGGGGGTTGAAACTTTGTATAGGCACCAAACGATTTTTGAAGTTGGAGATCTGAGACTTCGGACATAGACCCTTCAATATGAGTACAGGAAAGTAATTTCACGGTTTTTTGAAATTCATCCCCGAAAGGGGTTAAATGGGGGTTGAAACTTTGTAAAGGGACCAAACGATTTTTAAAGTTGGAGATCTGAGAGTTCGCACATAGACCCTTCAATATGAGTACAGGAAAGTAATTTCACGGTTTTTCGAAATTCATCCTTGAAGGGGGTTAAGTGGGGGTTGAAAGTTTATATGGGGACCACACGATTCTTAAAGTAGGAGATCTGAAACTTCGTACATAGACTTTTCAATATAATATGAAAAAAGTAATTTCACCGTTTTTCAAAATTCATCCCTAAGAAGGGATCAAACGGGGGTCGAAACTTTGTATGGTGACCAAACGGTATTTGTAGTAGATCTTAAACTTCTTACATAGACTCATCCATAAGAGTAAAGAAAATGATTGCTGTTTTTTGAAATTCATCCCCAAAGGGGTTTAAATAGGGGTTGAAACTTTGTATACGGACCAAAAGATTTTTGAAGTTTGCGATCTGAGACACCGTACATAGACTCCCTAATAAGAATAAAGAAATGTGGTTTTACCGTTTTTTCATGCCTAAAAAGGGATCAAACAGGGGTTGAAACTTTGTAAAAGGACTAAACAATTTTTGTAGTAGATCTTGAACTCATCCAAAAGAGAAAAGAAAAGTGAATGCAGTTTTTTGTAATTTATCCCCAAAGGGGTTTAAATGGGGGTTCAAAACTCTGTATAGGGTCCAAAGGATTTTTGAAGTAGGAAATCTGATACTTAGTACATAGATCCTTCAATAAGGGCACAGAAAAAAAGTTAAACCGTTTTTGAAATTCATCTCCAAAAAGGGTCAAATGGGGGCTAAAACTTTATAAAGGGACCAAATGATTTTTAAAGTAGGGTATCTAAAACTAATTAAACTGAATAGAACTCAAATGACTTCATCGTTCATTAAAATTTATCTCGAAAACCGGTTGAATATGTAGGGGTTGGAAGTTTGTTTAGAGACTGTACAATTTTTAAAGTAAAAGGTTTCTAACTCCATGCGTAACATATAGCAATCAGTAGATTGTTTTTTTGTGTTAGTAACAAGTGGTTAATTAAGTGCATTTAATTTTTTGGAAATAATCCTTAAATGGACTAAAGAATTAATTTTCGCGGTAAATGCGCATTGTGCAGTTTTTGGCCCAAAATTTATGAACAAATATCAGAAACTATTTATTGCCTATTAAGATTAATTGCCTAATTATAATTTACACCGCAGACGAAGTTGCGGGCATAAGCTAGTTAGAAAATAAACGAATTTAGGTTCTCGAGTAAAATTTCATGATAATTTACATATCCATAGGCGTATACTCGTATACTCGTACTTAGCGTTTGCTAAGAAACTTGTCGATATTAATTTTCTCAAAGCCAAAAATGCTTAAAATACTTACTCTTATATAAAGAAAAACACAGTTGACTTAAACCGATTAGGTTTCCTTCACAAAGAACTGAACTAGTGGACCCTTGTGGCGATCCCCTTAATTTTTTCCCATAAAGTAAGTCATACTGTATTGTTAGTCATAATTATCGAAAGTCGTATGAGTATTTGTTTTCTAAAACGGTAATATTTCTGGGATATTTTAAAACGCTAGCATATTTTATAGAAAACAATATGTTAGGTTTGTTTTATAACAGTTCTGAAAACCTGAATGACCAACCATACAGTATGACTTTTAAAAAGTATGGGAGACAATATAGACCTATATATCGAACCTGTTCACGAGAATCGGTTCATAAATGCAAGCCTATAAAGAAGACTTACGAAAGTAAGTCTGTCCGGTTTTTTCATTTTTGCCCAAGCTGAAACGGAGATGCTTCGCGTTCGCTCGGACTACATTTTCATTTTTCAGTGCCAATTTATCAATTACGAAAGTTTCGTTTGACGAGAACACTCTAGCCGTTAATTTTCCAGGAATTAGTAAAATGCCTATGCCTGCCTAGTCCTCAGTGGTGTGGCGTCCATAGAATCTGATTGCCACCGGCTTACCTATTTTAAAGGATATGACCGGAGTATCTAATAAATATTAAATTTGTAAGACTCTAGTATCAGTTTAGATAAAAATAAAATAAAGATAAAGTCCGTTTCATCATTTTTGAAAAAGTTATGGAGGTTTTAAGTTTTGAAAACGGAAAGGTTAAGTAGGTTAGGTTAGGTTAGAACTGAGACCCCCACAAACACGACATGTCACCAGAAAAGTAGGTTAGGTTAGGTTAGAACTGCGACCCCCACAGACACGACATGTCACCAAAAGGTCAGGTTAGGTTAGAACTGTGACCCCCATAGAAAAAAATGGGTACGTAGTAGTGTACCCGTACAAGTTAAGTTTAGATGTGTTTTTAATTTTTACCTGAAAATAATTTGTCCAAGATGGAATGAACAGCCTTATAACAGCGTATTATTAGTATTATGCGTCATAATATTATGAGTAAAATAACTATGCCATTCAATACATTCGACAAAACAAAGTCCCATATATCGAACCTGTTCACAAAATTTCACGAGAATCTGTTCAGAAATGCAAGCCTATAAAGAAGATCATCCGGACAGACTTACTTTCGTAAGTCTGTCCGGTTTTTTCATTATTGCCCAAGCTGAAACGGAGATGCTTCGCGTTCGCTCGGACTACATTTTCATTTTTCAGTGCCAATTTATCAATTACGAAAGTTTCGTTTGACGAGAACACTCTAGCCGTTAATTTTCCAGGAATTAGTAAAATGCCTATGCCTGCCTAGTCCTCAGTGGTGTGGCGTCCATAGAATCCGATTGCCACTGGCTTACCTATTTTAAAGGATATGACCGGAGTATCTACTACTCCTGAAGAAAAAGTAATGCAAATCTGCTCCGGCTTTACTAAGAATATATTGAACGCCACTGCTAGCCCATATACAGGGGTAGTTACAGTTTTTTTTTACTTTAGCTATGGAGAGTAGAGTAGAGGTAAGGAGAAGTCTCTGTGTATCGAAAAGTGTCCGTCGAAATGTGCTAAATAGTGGTGGCGCTAGTATTGCGCAGATAGGTAAAATTTGGTATACTGCCGCTTTATTAAATACCTACTTTAGTCACCAAAAAGATTAAACCTTACCTCTACCTTCCATATCAATGCATTATTGCACTTCACTCCGTCTACATCTGCTAAAAGTGCTAAATTTGTTTCAAACGCTTCTGCAACGCTATCGCCATTCTGGGTAGATTTTGAACTATACAGGGTGTTTGGCAGATGGATGGACAAACTTACACAGGGGATAGGTGGGAGCATTTGCTATGTGGTCCACCCAAAAAAATTTTTTTTTAGGCCCTATGAATTTTTTTTAATTTTTTTTTCAATTTACTTCGTGTGCACCAAATTATTAAATTTGTAAGACTCTAGTATCAGTTTAGATAAAAATAAAATAAAGATAAAGTCCGATTCATCATTTTTGAAAAAGTTATGGAGGTTTTAAGTTTTGAAAACGGAAAAATTTTAGATAGTAAAAAAAAAATGTAAAAAAAATCATAGAGCCCAGGTGAAAGTTTTGGGGTGGGCCACGTAGCAAATGGTCCTACCTATCCCCTGTGTAAGCTTGTCCATCCATCTGCCAAACACCCTGTATTGAGTGCTTTAAGCTGGACACTTTCAACTGATCCCTCATATAAGATTGTCCTCCGTACCTCTACCCTTCATAACTTTAGCGATTTTTCGTATAAGCTTACAAAGTTCCTTGGAAACAATGTGTGAGGCGATTCATATAGACCAGCGGTCGGCAACCCGCGGCCCGCGGGCCGCGTGCGGCCCGCGAACAGCTCACTTGGGGCCCGCGAGCCTCCCTGGCTATTTTGTATGTAAAGGTTGTTGTATTCAGAATCGTATAAAATCACAAATTATTAACAAAGTGCGGCCCGCGTCAATGGCGTTAGCTATTATGTGGCCCATGGCTGCTAAAAGGTTGCCGACCGCTGATATAGACCTACTGGCAAAGTATAAAGACGAACAAGTATCCCTACTTCGGCCGTATTTACACGCGCGATAGCACTTCTGTGCGAGTGTGATCCATACTGGAGCATTCTTACGCATCCTTAAAACTTTGCTTGTAGTGCGTTCGTACGCGGCGCGCACTTAAAAATGACTGCTATTATACTGTGTTACTGAGTAATTTCCAAGAAAACCCGAGATAAATTGAGACTAAGCAGACGGTATCGAGTAGGTTGGTAACGTGGAATGTGTCCCATTCCTTTGTCCCTGGCATGTCTGAGACGAGCGTGTTCTCATGAACCTGAAGCTCCTTAACCGAAATATTCCGACAGGGCTGTCTTTGTCCTGGCAATCCAAAATTTCAGAGATTTGGTCAGGATTGCCGGACTTGGCAAATAAATGTCAAGCTTTTTGCAGTTGATGTCAGAACTTTTCTAGGATTTTTCTTTTTTATAAGCTTTTATTTAAATTGCAATCTGCTTCAAAATTGAGTTGAGCCGGACATACATAGTTACATATGTATGTGTGTATCAGTGGCGTGGCGTCCAAAGAACTCGATTCCTACCGGCTTGCCTAATATCAGGCATTTGACCACCTTATTCTACTGCTCTTAAGGAAAATGTAAGCCAAATCTGCACCGGCTTGCCCAAGGATATCTTTTACGCCACGCCACTGGTGTGTATATACCAGTTGCATGGCGTAAAAGATATCCTTGGGCAAGCCGATGCATATTTAGTGTGTCCATTTTCCTTAAGAGCTGTAGAATAAGGTGCTCAAATGCCTGAAAGTGTGACACGGGGGGGGTCTAAAAACCTAAAAAATCGTGTGAGGTAATTTGCATGGTTAAAGCAACGCATGGGGCAGGTCACTAGTAGATACAGATGTTGTATTAGTCATTAGTGTGTTTAACTAAATTCTATAATTAGAGGCGACTATAATTACATTACTAATTGATCAATGCTGACTACGTCATGAATATGTAAACACCAATTAGTTGCTTCTATATAATTACGTAAAGTGTACTAATATGCCTATTACCTACCTAATGATTTCTGTACCTAAGATGGTTTTATGCTGTCTTGCAGAAATAACATGAGATTATTCCATAAAAATATACATCATTAAAAATACAGAGAGCCAATAGATAGGTATTATTTTTTACTCTTTAGTTTTTTAGTCAGGTTTTTTTTAATTTAAGTTTTATTACTGTAAGATATCCAGTTAGGTTGTGTATGTATGTATAATGAGGTTGAAAACTAACAACTACTCACTGCAGATGTGGACAAGGGCGGATTTAGGCGGGGGAGGGGGGCAAAGGGCACGAGCCCAGACGGCTATGGATTTTATACAGTTACAAAGACTACAAGTTCATTTTTGGCAGCTATTGTTGATTATTTTTGCCCGTTTGCCGATTTTTTGTTGTTTTGCGAACGGGGTGGGGGGTGCATTGTTCCGGAAATGAAATCCCTGTATCTGGCAACCCTAATGGGAATTCTGTACCTAAACGTTAATGTGTTCTAGGCTATTTTGAGCTCCGAGTACACTCCATCATGAAATGTAATTTAATATCCTTCGCGAAGAAATGGGAGCGCACAATGTGGACGGAAGGAAACCGTCTGTCCACTGCGCGCCGAGGAAGAATGTCCCCGCTCCGACTGCTGGGAACACAGACTACCTCCACTAGACGGAGCATGTTGGGCGGCGCGCGCTCACATCAGATATGGTCAATCGTATAGCATTACGACATTACGCGACCAGCCGCTCTTTCAGTTGCGACCATGTTTCTGACTTGTGTGTGCACCAAACGTGAAATAAATATTTCTGTTCAATCCGACGACAATCTCAAAACATAAAATGATAAAAAAGATGTGAAACACGCGTTGTACTAGTAATATCTACCGAAATTTAATCGCACATATGCGTGGTGAGCTCGTGTCGTATGGCATGCTCCGTCTAGTGGAGGTGGTCTGTGGCTGGGAAATAACGCTATTTATCTGACGACCGGTTTAGCCTAGTGGTTAGTGACTCTGCCTACGAAGCTGACGGTCCTGGGTTCGAATCCTGGTAAGAGCAAGTATAATTTGTGTGATGGTATTTGATTCTGAGTCTTGGATGTTTTCTATGTATTTAAGTATTTGTATTTATTAAATATATCGTCGTCTAGTATCCATAACACAAGCCTTATTGTGCTTACTATTGGACTAGTTCGATTTGTGTAAGATTGTCCCTTAATATTTATTAAATTTATTTATTATTTATTATCTGCAGGTTTTTCTGATATTATTACATCTAACTTCAAAACAGATAAGGAGTGAAATAGGTAAACTTAGTGTAGTTACCTAATACTACTTAGTGCCCTTGTAGACCTCACGAATCTGCGAACCCCTATGACTCCAAAATTTCGAAACATTCCCTAAAACTCAATCGAAAATAAATCTTTATAATTTCACGAGTGCCCTACTCGTGAAATTATGAAGATGCAATACCGGGATTCCGGAATGTCGAAAAACCGGAATTCGGGCTTATTTTTTCGGAACTACAATACCGGTATTGAAAAGGGGCCAATGACGAAATACCGGAATTCCGGTTTTACTTTTTGTTATCCTCATTATGTAAGTAAAATTGTATTTTCGCCAGTATATTTATTGGTCAAAATGAACAGTATTTGGTAGTATTTAGCTAAACATCTTTATACATGTTATATACGGTCGCGATAACCATCCTAATTTTATTATGCTTTGTATCGGAATATGCGATCGGCTAGCATTGATGGTGTTTCGATTTGTTAATTTTGTACTTATGCTAGACCTTAAGGCTGATTATTACTGTGATTTTGCATACATAATACCGATATGATTTTCCATAAAATCGATTTCTTTTTCAAAAATCTCCAATACCGAAACCGGAATTCCAGTATTGAGTCTCAGTACCGGTATTGAGGAAGATCCGGTATTGCATGCCCTATTCACGAGAATCGGTTGATTGAATATATATCGGTTGATTTATAGAGGAGAAGAGTCGAACAGATAGACTGATATAGGTACGAAAGCATTTTTGCCCAAGCTGAAACGGAGAAATTCACGTTCGCTCTGTCAATTAGGTAATTTCTGACAGTGGCGTGCTGAAACTAAAATCAGAACTTCATGTCTGACACTTTTGGCACCGATAGACACTCAATATAGAGATAGGCTGACAATTTAGCCGTCACTCAACACAGAGAGCTGAATAAACTCACCGAACATCGGGAAAGCTTTTAAAAAGGCTTCCGCCCTCCACTTTTCCCCTATTCCAAAAAAGGACAATTTCCTTGAGAATCGCAATGCACATAAACTCTTTTAAACTTAGACTGTACCGAAATAAAGTAAACGGTACTTTTAATTTCGTGACATACTAAACTTGTGCTACATAAAGAAAAGAAAGTCCGGTGCCTCAGCTAGGAGAAGCTCACTCCGAGATTTCGCCGCACGAACTCGAGGCCCCTGCGAGGAGGCCTTAGCCAGCAACCAGAAAGCGCGTTATGCGATAGAGAGAGACGGTCGGCTCCGGTGCTTTCCGTCCGGTTGTCGGACCCGAGCGACGGTTTTGTTAGAGAGATTTCTGTAGTATGTAGTTCTGTGTCTCAGCTGAACGATAGATACCTACACCAATGTCACGTTGTTACTAACATTCTAAATTATAGGATAGCATTTATTTCTGATGATATCGCGACATTTCTCCAAAAAAATAGCTAAGGAACTAGATTTTGGACTCTACGTGCTCGTGTCAAAGTTCGCTTTGCTGTACCCATAGGTTTTGGAAAATTATCCCTTTTTAGGGTTTTATTTTATTTCTACGTGTCGGCAGTAAAAAGGTGAAATAACCGTCGAATCGTGTCCTCAACGCCGCGGGCGTTACAGCCTTAACTCATATAACCAGGTCAGCTACGTAACTATCTACGAACAAGGTTTTGGTCATTACTATATGTGAAGATGGCGCAGGAATCATATAGGGAACGAAGATCTCGACGAGTGCACCGAAATATTTAGGCCCCCCGAATACTAAATGTTATGTTCACGTGCAATACTGATTTGGTATTATTTATTGTTTTAAATTTTTGTTATGAATTCAGTGTAACTATTAAAATATTACTATATGTATAACCACCAATATGTGAGTTTGTCAAGAGAGCATTCTTTTAGAGATTAATATGGCAACATTAATGTTGCCAATGGCCAAAATCGTGCAACGCAAGCGCTAACATTGATAAATAGATACGAAAAAACCTAATACTGTGTTAAATTATTTGAGCATCTTTACCGCTCATACCCAAAATACCGCATTCCGAGAATACCTACCAGATTTTCCGTATACCAGATTCCCAAAATAATACATCCAACAATATTGTTTAGAACTTTAGATTCTTGGTAACCTACGATTTTACAATTGACAACATTTCATTTTAAGAACACTTTAAAATGTATATACGATTCGAAAGCATTTTGTCTCCTGAACACTACACTATTTTTATAATTTTTTTATATCGCTTAATATAAAAGATACAAATGAATAAAAAATATGTTCTCATTTTACCAGTTCTACGGCACAATAGATGAAATGCCAGTGCCTTTTGCCACAGAAAACATAAGCTGTATACTACATACTGTGAGATCGCTTACTTTTTTTCGATCGCGATAAGACTATAGTAATGGTTTATTCTACCGTAGAACTGTAGTTACGCCCTTTTAGAATAAGTAAATATGAATATATTAATTATAAATTAATTACAAACCCTGGTGAAACAAATAAACTATCAGCGTGTTCGTCTTTTCAAACCAAATACAGTGAACCAATAAAATTAAAGGCTCAAAAAAATGAAAGGTTGTCAATTTAGTGTAACGGGTATTAAGGAATCAAGAATAGGACAACAGGAACAAAGATAATAAAAAGAGAATCTAGACTAGGTAGGACAACAATTGACATATAATGACGTAGGGAATGAAACGGGAAGTGCAAAGAGATTGTAATAATCCGACCTATATAATCTTCCAAACATGACAGCGGTGGAGGAGGACCACGGGTAAAAGACAGTTTTATTGTTATTACCCGTAGTCCCATTCTGGAGCAGTGGGTCTATGGGGGGAAAAATACCCGTGAATCCACTGTGAGTCATAGCGGTGGGACCACGGCTTAATAGTACATTACTGCAGAGGCCGGGAAGTAAGGAATTGCCGGCCGAGTACATATAGCTGGCCGAGCGAAGCGAGGCCATATAGTTACGAGGCCGGCAATCACATTTCCCGCCGAGGTATGTATAGTGCTTTTCTCAAACATGCAATGAAATAAATAAACTTACTATAATAACCTTACTTAATATTTTATAACACAAACAAACTGGCTGTCAGAAAGTGACATTAGTGACATTATATCCATAGACAATGCAAATTCGGCCAAAAGCTGTTTCAGTTCACATTTTTACCGCGAATATTTAAATGAAATATTTTAAATGTGTATTCTTGTGGTTTAGTTTGCAATTTATAATTATTGGAAATTGTTTATAATGTGTTATTTGTTATGTTCATGTCAATTTTAAATAAATAAAACTGCAAAATATAGCAAAAATCGTTTTTTGTTTTTTTAATGGCTGAATGCCGTGATGCTGGGGCCCAAATAAATGTGGAATGGAAATTAAAAAAAAATACATTGCCGGCCTAGGCCTAGGTATGACATTCCATTCCGTGCCAAGTGTCTAACCGCATAGGAAGCGAGGTACTTTGTGGCCTATTTTTAGGCACGTAATGTCAACATTTCATGCCATGTTTGAGAAAAATACGTAACATGCTATGACAGCAGCATTTCATCCGATCAAACAACTTTGTCGTTACATCGCGCCATCCCAGCGGAACGAACTAATCAAAATTCCTTCGGGAAATCACCGCCATTCCAGTGTGTAATTATTTTTCTTCAAAAACTTCGCTGTAATGTTTTAGGGTTCGGTACCCAAGGTGCCGACGGGACCCCATTACTAAGCCTTCTCTGTCCGTCCATTTCTCACAGGATTGTATCTTTTAAACCGTAATAGGCAGAGGCTAGAAATTTTCACAGTATGTGTATTTCTATTGCCGCTATAACAAGAAACATGTTATTTCTGGGCGTTTTTTGCTCGTTTTTAGGGTTCCGTACCAAATTGGTAAAAAAGGAACCCTTATGGTGCGACTCTGTCTGTCTGTCTGTCTGTCTGTCCGTCTGTCACAGCAAGATATCTCAGGATCTACTGATGCTATCAACTTGAAATTTGGAATAGTGTTAAAAACCGCTAATTTGAGCCTATGGAATAGCAAAAAAACTCCTATACCTTTTTTACTTTTTTTTTCTTAGAAATGTAGTTTTTGATTTAAGACAAAAAACGTTTAAAAAAATATAAGTCCACCCCTATTATCTCCGAAGTTACTGAACAGAAAAATCTGTAATAATTACCGATTATGAATATTATCCAAAATATTACAGAAAAAATAAAACGGTTTTCCTAACTTGCAGCGTTTCTTAGAAATTCGCAAAAATCGTAAGAGAACCTTATTTGCTCCTACTAAACTAACCGCGGCATATGTCGATGTATGGGGACAACAGTTTTACAAGAGCAAAGTTAAGTTTGTCCCACCATACAGTTTTTCTTGAATAAATAAACATTTACTTGGTATCCAAATAATTATACATAGGTACTTATTAAATTACACTATAGTAAGGTTTTCTTGAATTATTCACGTATCTACTGTCGATTTTGTACGGAACCCTCGGTGCGCGAGTCCGACTCGCACTTGACCGGTTTTTATTTACTAAACTACTTATTTTATTGTATTGTATTGCTGTACCATGCCAACACTGTAGGTACTAGACACGCCAACAGTCGCTCCTTAAAAATCTTGTTTGGTTTAGAAGAAATTCCTTATTTTCAAAATTGCCCCTCGTTCGAAATTACCCCAATGCGTGTGCTAATCCGACTCACACTTGGCCGGTTTTTCAATGTCATTTTAGCGGGAGTCGCGAGCGCTGTGTGCCTACCATGAGTTGAGTGTACGATCGGCGCTAGCGAGTTTCTCGTATCGAGAGTCAGTGTACCTCTCTCGCACGCGCCAATAGTAGGTACGAAAGAGATGGACTGTCATCGAGCGCTCGATACTCGCTAGCGCCGATCGAAAAGTCAACTCATGGTAGGCACACTGGATACTGGAAAAGTTTGGCTGCGAGTTATCTGAAAGTCGTGAATTTGCGTATGACATGACGTGATTTAAGGTTGCTCGATCCGCCGGGTCTCTATACAAATGAAAAGAGGGTTAACAATTGAATTTGATACATCAATTTTGGTTGAAATGTGTTTCATTTATTTCATAACTAAACTAACTCTGTAGCTCAGTGACCCAAAAAGAATCTTGGCTTCCGAAACGAGAACACGCCACCCAACCCGATCCTGCGCGATTTCCTGCCAATCCTCGGCTTGAAGCTTACGCAGATCCGCCCTGACCACGTCTCCCCAGCGATACCTAGGGCGACCCACCGGTCGACGGCCGGTTGGTCGCCCCAGGTATGCCAATATTATCGGAGTAACAAGGTCCCATAGGCTTCGCTGGCTCGGTCATCTGCATAGAATGGAAGAGGATCGTGCACCGAAGAGATACCTGGGGATTTATTTCATAGTTTAATACATTTTGTCTGCGTGGAACAACATGACTAGTGTCAAAAACCAAAAAAAAATTGAGTACCTAATTAAAAATTTCGTTTGGGATGATGTTAATAGATTTAGATAACGCTGTCGCATCAATGGCCGATTAACGCTTTTGTGGTTTTTTTGGGCAAACAACACTCATCTCAACATTCATTTGTACAGTGAAACACGTTTAACCAAACTCGATGTGGTTAAAGTGGATTGTTAGACTCATTCTCATTTCTATGGACAACCCAAGCGACTGAATCACCAAACCGGTTCTGAGTTGGAAATAAAAAAGTTTTAATACGTATTCATATCCACGGTGGTAAGGTGACTTAGAGCTGAACGAAGGTCTCCAAATCAGTAGGCTTATGGATGCTACGCGATAAATAAATGATAAAGCATCCGTCACGTTCTGATAAATAGTGACGGATGCTTTATCATTTATTTATCGCGTGACAAAGCGTAGCATCATAAGCCTACAGGCACAGATTAGATAATATAAACAGATATTTCAGTGTCGCGTCGCGCGTTTCCATACAAATAACAAGAATTCCCACGCATTGTTTTCACGCGAGCGTGGGAATTCCCACCGCCACAGCCCAGCACGGAAACTTCGCACAGTACAATACGTTCTCGCATAGTTTTCGCTAGCGGCGTTCAGCCGGCATCAACGGCGTTTGTGTACTGTCACGATAATTATATTGTGAAACTGTGACGTTTTAGTTGCCGGCGACGGATCGGCTACGCCACTGCGCGGGAGGCCAAAAACGAGTGAAGTGCACCTGCTACAGGTCTGTTGAAAATCGCAGGATAAGTATTAGTACTACGTACAGAGGCTTCTCTCTCTAACAAAACTGTCGTACGGGTCCGACGACCGGACGGAGCTTACCCGCATCCGACCGTCTCTCTCTATCGCCTAACACGTGCTCTTTCTGGTGGCTGGCTATTACCACCCAATGAGTGGCGAAATTTAACAATAACAGCCGCGCAACGGAATCGCGGAGTGACACAGTCCTGCCCGTAGACACAGAATATACCTATATAAGCTAAAGCAGTAAGGAAACTACAAACAAAACGATCGAAACGAAAGCACACATAGACGCTGCGCTTTTACACGGCCCCTAAGCGAATCTCGCGGCGCGGTGCCGTCAGTCGCGAGTGCCGCGTTGCGACGAGTCCCGCGCGCCCAGAAGGCCCGCGATCTTTTCATTTTAAACAACCCTAACGCTCCAATGGAGCTTAGGTATTTATTTCAAAAAGTAAGCGTAGTTTCCATACTGCTCTATTTATATTCTGTGCCGTAGACAAGTGTTGTAACTATTCTAGCAATAAATGGAGTAGCCATGGAGGGCGATTACCGTCGCGTCAATGCAAAGTATAAGGAAGGAAAAGTAGGCACACTCCGGGCCTTTAGGAGCGCGCGATACCTATTCAAGGTCAAGGCGCAGGGCTGCCGCACGTGGGCTTTTTTTCGCATCCGAACACACTGAACTGAAGTATAGGGAACGTGCACGAACTATAGGTGGCAGCACTAAACGACAAAAGAGACACGGGCGGACAATAAAGGAAACTATCGCCCCTGTCAAATCAAGCTATCAATGTCAATGATAATATGTAAGTGTCAATGTCAAATATAGTAAGTCATAGCTGCACTGACGTTAATCGTCCTTCAACGCGATAAATTATAGTACATTGTGCACCGAGGGTAGTAAGAAGGGGATTACTAATGAGAGTCTATTAGAAGCCCGACGCCGTAGGCGGAGGGCTTTTAATGACTCGAGTTTGTAATCTTCTTACTGCCCGTGATACACACAATGTTTTTCATCACATTTGCGAGGAAAAAAAATAAAACATAAAAATGAAATAAACTAAACGCACCCGCTAAGAGACAACTTCAACTGTCAACTTTTTCAATATAGTCTTCCACAGATACTGCTAAGAACTGCGTTTAGTTTTTAAACTTGACAGGCAATGTCGCCAGATTGTACCGATTATCAAAATAAAATTTTAAACTAAATTAATTTAATTGCATTAAAATAATCGCAAAAACTACGGAAATAATAGTAAAATATACCATATAAGTTTTATTTACACTAAAATTGGTTTTGTAGCCAAGTTTTGAAGATGTGAAATAGCCTTGGCTGATTCGAAACCTCCTTAGTCTGAAATGACGTACGACTTTTAAAACTAAACTCATAACTCCCGAGGGAGTTATAGATTTTCATACAGTTTTTCCTCCCGTGGGAGTTATAGATATTTGTAACCCACGGGGGGTAAATCGGCTCGAGTTGGTCTATAAGCGCGCGTGTTATAACACCCTTTACGAGCAAGTGTGATGAAAACGTTATTAACGGCGTTTTCGTCAATGTGGCTCCAGCATGAGAGGGTATATGATTTAGATTGGCGGCACCAGTTGGCAGCACCTTCGTCGTGCACGTTCCCTATACCTACACGTTTACGATACATTTCGCGAGTGCGAGCGTAGGCGGCGACGGTGCGATCCCGACTGAAGCACTGCTACGCATTACTAAAAGTTTGCTTATAGTGCATTCCTACACGGGGTGCACTACCTATAACCTATACGATTGATTTTTATACGAAATATGAAATGTGTACCATTTTTCAATTCAATCGCTCAAACTGATTGGATCTATGACAAACAAGCGAAATATGCGGGCATTGACGAAGCGACACTTTATTGAAAATAGATAACAAAAACTGAAAAAACATATCTCCCTCGCCTCTCGTTTTGAACTATGAGTCATATCAGCATGAAAGAAGGTTAGGTTTGCAATGGAAATAGGGTTAGATAGGCGTTTTATATAAAAGATACTACGGTATTTGCTGTTTCATTGTGATCGCAGCCAACGAAGCATATTAACGAACGCTAACTATGTTCAAATAGTTAGACAAACATTTCGTATCCAAATTACAGTATTTTTCCTGCCAATTGGCTTAAATTGAAAAAAAAACCGGTCAAGTGCAAGTCGAACTCGCCTACCGAGGGTTCCGTACAAATACATCAATGTTTTTATTTTATTTAATAACAAACGTATAATATACGATTTTAAGCTAACATGGTCATTTACATAATATCTACTATTGACAACGGGATATCTCCGTGATGATGGCGCTTGCAGCAGTGCCGAAATATCGGGAACTCAATGAAACAAACATACATGGTAAATATCCCGTTGTCAATAGTAGTTATTAAACAAACGTATAGTTTTCAGGTTTTTGCTTCGACTTGTAGTATAAGACGGTATTACTTGCCAATTTGTTAATTCTAGGGCAACGGAACCGTACCCTATAAATTTTCATTCCATTGAGAGTGTCGAAATATACATTTTTTGCGGCATAAACGGCAGTATCTTTTTTTACGTTAACTTAGAAGTTCGATTTTTCACAGCTTTAAGGAACCGTAAACTTGAGTATATGGTTTAAATTTCAACTCGATACCTCCACGCGTTCCCGAGATAAAGGGTCTGGACAGACGGACAGACAACAAAATGATCTTATAAGGCAGAGTTTCTTAAACTTTTTATGGTCACGGACCCCCTACATTATTTCGAAAACTTCCCAATCTGAATATAATCAGAAAAAAGAACATCAAGGGCAAATGAAAGTTTGTATTGAAGGCATAGCCACGGACCCCCGGCTCTCGTATCACTAACCCCTAAGGGGTACATGGACCGCAGTTTAAAAAAAACCCTGTTATAAGGGTTCCGTTTTTTCCCTTTGAAGGACGGAACCCTAAAACAACGTTAAGATCACACGAGTGTTTAAGGCTTAATATTTACAGTTGCATACACTGCTTTATCTACACACACGTATTTTACGCTCTTCAAAAACCGCAAATTAACAATGTCAAATGTTGATTTCTAGATTCAAGACGGTTTTCCGTGAAATCCTATGACGCACGATTTCTCTAATGTACTAATTAAAACGGGTTATCACCTTGTACATCAAATAATATAAATGTGAAAGTTTGTGAAGATCTTTGGATGTTTAAAGACGTGGATGTTTGGATGTTAGGATGTTTGTTACTAAATAACGGGGTAACAACTTGATGGATTGAGCTGAAATTTGGCATGCAAGTAGACTAATTTAATACTATACTATACTTTATATTCCGGTAAATAGTTCCCGTGGGACAGTAACGGGAACAACGCGAACGAAACCGCGGGTAAATGCTAGTACATCATAATCATATTAAAGCTCATATAATGGCAACATTTTAGTGTCCTAACACTGTTCCGTCTCGGAAAGAACATGCCTTGTTTTACTAAAAACCCCGATCCCTCGGGAACCAATCAATTGAGCGGTGACATCTCTTAGAATTCCAACATTAATCTATAAAAAGGGAGCTCCCGACTCACTCACAAGTTAACTCATCAACGCTCAGCACAAACCCTTGGAAGTTTGAAATTTTATTTATTAGGTTATATACTTTTCAGTGGCGTGGCGTAAAAGATATCTTTGGACAAGCCGGTGCGGTGCAGATTTGGCGTACATTTTCCTTAACAGCTGTAGAATAAGATACTCAAATGCCTGATATTAGGCAAGCCGGTAGGAATCGAGTTCTTGGGACGCCAGGCTACTGATACTTTTGTATGTAAAAATGAAGGTCGTATAAAGGCCGTAAGCTACACAGTGGCTTTAATTGACTAGTAAAAGATGAGGCCAATATCAGGTTATGACATTTTAATTACAAATAGACCAAGGACCTTAAAATAAATAGCCGGACGGAGGCTCGCCAACAGAGAACTGAAGCCATTTCGAATGCGCCGTTTTTTTCCTATTGCGAGCAGCACACACAGATAGGTAGCCGGCCGATTAGCCATGCTTCAGCAGTTCTTTGTTAGTGATGCTCTGTCCGGCTATTTATTTGAAGGTCCTTGAAGTAGACGTACTATTTCAATTATTCATCATTTAACTTCGCTTTAAATTCGTGAACAATGTTGCATTGCAAGACCTATCGGGGCGAGAAGCTTGAAACAAACAACCAAACCTCACATCTATAATATTGGTAGGAAGTTATATAGTATACCTTAATATCAGAAAAGTTTGGAGCTCTAATAAACACAACTTCACTGAAGTATGCGTATTTGCGTACCTACCAGAGAACACTCATTGATATCCATTCTTAAAGGGATCTCAAAGAAAGTCGGGCACTAAGCGCTGCTAATTGCGGCGAGATCCATTTACCGAGAGCCGACGGAATCGCCAATCGCGAACCGATTTATTTATGCAGCCTTAATATCCCCACCTGGGCTCCGCTTCACGAAGCTACAAGTTACAATTTTACAGGTCTAAACTAGCAACATTGGTCAAATGGTGTTCTGCCTTTTCGCCGAACTTTGTTTGGCCGAATTTCATTTGCCAACCAACATCGCCGACGTTTCACTTTGACAACTAACAATTACCAATTTTTTATATGACAACGTTTCATTTGGCAGAATGATTGAAAAGCAGATTATTATAATGCCTCAAAACTTTTGGGACATTGATCATTTGTCAAATGTTTCACTATGCCAAACAACTATTAGACGAATAACGTTTCATCAGTGCAACAGTTCTCTTTTCATACATTAGGTAGCTAAGTTTTTACAAAAACGAAGTAAAAGATACATGGTTTTTTTTCAGTTGGCAATATTAAATTTATAAACATGTGTATATGCTAATAATGAGTTGTGACTCTATAGTCACCACTGATAGTGGTACTTTTTTCCCTGAAAAACACAACTGGGAATAATGATAAAAAATAAACGAATTTTTACAGGCATTTATTATTCAAGCATTTATAACGTCAAACTTTTAAATTGGCAGCAATTCTCATCAATATTTTTTTTTATGTGTAGCAACACAAATCTCATATGTGACAGTCGTGACAGAGCCCAGTTAGGTGCGACGACGAGCGAAGCGAGGAGGTGTGTGTTAGGGTTAACCGTGAGCAAACCAGAATCGACGTTTTATTTAGTAAAAACATTTTACATTTGGTAAACAATAAACAACAAAATGAATATTAAATACTAACTAAAACATTCTGTACATGAAAAGTGGCATTTTGAAAATTGACATTGTAAAACTCTGACCAAATGAGCAGTTGGTAACGGTGAGGTTGGGAAGTAAAACAAAATCATTTGTTAAGTTGGGAAATGATCATTCGGCGAAATAATATTCTGCGAAACGTTAGTTGGGAAGACATAATCGGCCAAAAAATTTTCGGCGATAAATAAGAGAACCTCGTCAAATACATTAACGCTATTGGTTGATTTGACCAATGTTGCTAGTTTAGACGGGTGACTTGTAAAATTGTAACTTGTAGCTTCGTGAAATGGGGCCCTGTTCGTGTCAGGATCAGTGGCGGCGCAAGGGGAGGCGGAGGGGGCGGATCGCCTCAGGTGCCAAGCACTGGGTAGTGACACAGCGGACCGCATTTCATATGTCTGGGGGTGTCTGCCAAAAGCACCCCCCCCCCCCCCCCAGGCGAAAAATCAAAAAGTACTTTTGTGGGCAACTGTGTAAGATTTTATAAGGTACAGTGAAGGTTGCATGCCTATGTAACCTTCACAGTAATTGCGAGACGGACTGGCAGACTAAAAGAAAGAGGTAAATGAGGTGTTTTTGAATTAATGGAATGCCGTCTATATCTCTCTAATAAAAGATGCAATGTTTATTCTTAGCCTAGATGTATAACCGATATTCCGAATTGTATAAAATCACAAATTCTTAACAAAGTGCGCCCCGCGTCAATTTCCTTAGCTACTATGTGGCCCTTGGCTGCTAAACGGTTGCCGACCGCTGTTTTACGTCTTTTAAAGATGATTCAAGTAGCGTGTATGGAGGTACGGCACTTGTGTACGTGGCTTGCTTGCATTGCAAGGCCGATAGCGGAGCAGCAACACCGATCGCACAATTTTCACATGCGCTGTCTTTGACGCATTTTTGGCATCTCGATGATCGAGTTACAAACGAGAGGGACCTCATTATAATTGCTCCGTTATGTAGTATTACAGCCGTCCCTAGATAACTTAGGAACTGCCTTATAGTTCGTTTCAAAGTTATTATATAGAAAATGTGCTTCTGAATAAAGGATACTATAAATCCAGGATTATTTGTATGACAACGAACCATGGCTAAACCGTCAATCATCATCATTGGACTACTCTTCCCGTTTTCACCAAACACATCAAGGATATAAGTAAAAAACTGAACTAAAGCCTGTTGCATGTAGTAGTGTACGGAATTTATATGGAACTTATGTCCTTTTTCTAAAAATGGAACGTCAAACTATATATATGGACAACAGGTGTTTTAATTAAGTTTTTTACCTATACGGTCCCTTGTAAAACAAAGGCGTTTGCACTTTCTACGACGACAATACAAACTTACGTTGCGTCGAGCTCAAACAAATAACATTGTTAAAAACTGCGAGCAAATAATCTACAGTTCACGGAATATATTGTTCTACGAAGTTACTGACAGTTTGTTTGGAGGAAATAACTTTTATTCGGTTCGCTACATTGTTTATTTTATTTTACAGTGCACTCATAACTAGAGTTGCTAGTGTCCCAATTTGAGCGGAAAGTCCCGATTTTCAGGAGTCTGCGGATGAGCGTTAAACAAAAAAGTGTACCTACAATAATTCAATGACGGAGCATTCCACCAGAATGTCCCGCGCAAGACGCCATTTTTTCATACTTCTGACAAAACTAGACAAAATTTTGGCATGTCAATATTTTATAATTTGGTCTTAATTGATAATTTAATTTAGGACTTTCTATACATATATTAAGGTAGCTGCCATAGTGGTCTCGTGCGAGACAAAGAGTAGATGATTTCGTGGAATACTCCTGATACTTACAGATTCTTTATGTGACTGTTGCATAATGAAAGGCATTAAAATACGAGTGTGTTTATGAAACGAGCCGATAGACGTGTTTTTTAATACCTAAATATGTACAGTTGCCTACACTGCCTATTATAAGCTCTGTATGATGTGTTCAAGAACCGCAAATTAAAAATGTCAAATGACGGTAAATGAAAACTTATTCACTCATGTCACGTAAGCGTTGTTTTTTAATCAGAGACAAATTAGAGCCAACTAGAGCGATAAGACCGTCTATTGTTTATAGCTAGTTTCACAAGAGTTGAGGTGAATGATTACACACACAGCTACATGAAGTACATTGCAAAAAAAGTGAATTAATGAAATAAATGAGTGAGTAAATAAACACAAGGCTTTAGTTTAACGAAACTTTTTGGTGTATCTTGCAATTCACTATTGAACTTGCTATCGGTACGAAAAAAGAACAGTAATTTCAAAACCTCGCTGTCATTACATACAGTGTTGTTGTATGCGTGGCCTCAACTCTCGTGAAATAATCGTTGTTTTTTTTTTAATAAGAAAAAAACTAGAGCGATAAGACCTATTGTTTACCACTGTTTATTTATAAGCTTACATTGTAATTTATCTTTTGGCGTGCAATTTATAAAGTATAATAATAATTGTATTGTAGAGTCGGCCTCAACTATCATATCGTTCGATATCAAGTAACGTGCGAGATTTGTCAAAATTCTTAATTTTTACTACACGAAGTCCAGACTTTCGGTAAACTAGATCTGGCAACACTGCTCATACCTGCAGGTGATAAGTTGCTCAAACAATGCGCAGTTACTGAAGCTTCGCTCAATATAAGTGGAACGACCTGAACGACCTGTTACTTAGTCATACATTGAGACCTTATATTTCTGTCTTTTGTAGCTTCTATAAAATATAAAGTATAAAAATATACCTACTTATAAAATACTTTAAACAATTCTAACCATCATGGGTAGGTACTACAGTGACGTGGCGGCAAATATATTCTTAGTAAAACCGGGGCAGATTTGATTTATTTTATCTTTAGTAGTAGTAGATCCGATCCGACCGCGGTGCACTTTAAAAGTGCATAAAATCCGTAATTTTGTTTATTTTAAGGAACTTCATACCCGGTGACACTCGCGCCATCAAGAATCTAATGATGTATCATTTATCAAAATCGGTTGTGCCGTTGAGTAGTTACGAGTGGACATAGGAACGGACATACATACATACAGGTCAAACACACATAACCCTCCTTTGGGCTTCGCCGCAGTCGGGTAAAAAAAGGCAAGCCGGTGGGGATCGGGTTCTACGCCACGCCATTGGTACTAAGTAGAGGTTGTTTACAGCTCCAATTTTTAGCGTAAACCATGTATGAAAACAATTTATTGCATACAAAATCAAACTGAAACAATATACTTACACACTGTGGTTACGTATGAAGGTGAAATAATCCCTGTAAGGAATATTCGACCAGCTAACTTTTAAACAAATTAGAAACGATAACTAGCATCAAACTAACAAATTAATTTCCTTACACTAACAAAACAGGGCATCTTTTGACGAGTGTCAAATACTTTTGTAAAATAGGTACTATTGTACATGTGATCGTACTAACACATCATACATTATTTGAGCTTGCATATGAAAAATAGATTTTGAGTAGGTATGATGGTAGATCCTCAATTCCTCACCTCACTACTTTGATGCCAATAACCCACATTCGAGAATGACATGGTAAAAAGGGGTAGGTAAGTCTCTTTTCCTTACAGTCATAAGTAGTTAGTATTCTTTAAATACCCCAGGACCAGAACAACGGCGCGGCGTCCGCTATCGGAGACAACTTTATTCAGGAAAACATGATTGCTCCATTTACCCACAGAGCTCGGGAAACCATCGAAAAAGTAATTACGCGCTACTTAAAGAAGTCATCCTGGAACAGATGTCGATTTTAAATAAGTCTTCTTTTTCGTTCAACCATGCTTACAAAATATATGGTATGTAGGGTGTTGCCTGTAACAGGAGCAAATAATTAAAACAGATTCTACTCATCAAACAATAAAACTATTGTTCAATAACGTTTAAACATTATGTAATCTTGAGATTTTCTTTTTTTCATACAAATAAAATAGTATTTTCAATGTACGTTAACAGAAGTCTAATTGGGGTCGCTTGTCACGCTACAAACATAATTAACATCGCAATACATTGCGGCTTCAAATAAACTTTAAAGTGTACTAAAAACCTAAGCATAATATATAGTTAGTGCTTTTTTACTTTATTTATTTATATTTAAATGTCGCTGAACAAATATTGTTCAGTCTGAGGAGTACAACCTTCGTTTTTGTTTGGTCTTAGTACAGGCAACACGTTGTATATACAGGGTGTCCCATAACTGACACGTCACAGTGACACTGGAGGTAGACCAGGTCAAGAGGTACCAAACCAACTTAACATGACCCGCCGACCGTAATTTTTTTTTTTCTACTGGTGGTCAAAGTCGATATTAAATTTCGCTGTGAATTAATTCAAGATCAAACTAGTATTTTTTTCAGTTTTACTTAGTTTTTGGATAAAATACCATTTTTGTAACCTTGATTGACAATTCATGTTACCGTACACATAAAAAAAACTAACCTTGACACCTTTCCGAGTGCACACTGGCACTAATAATGTAAAAAACGGTCAAAATTCATGAACAACTTTAATTCGACAATAACTCAAAAACCGTGCCACTTTTACTGGGGTCATGTTAAGTTGGTTTGGCACCTCTTGCCCTGGTCTACCTCCAGTGTCACTGTGACGTATCAGTTATGGAACACCCTGTATGTAAGGTAAACGTGCTAGTGCTCGACACGCTAATGCTCAATAGTTGACACCCCGCTGTGACATCTATTGCTAATGACTTAACATTCAAGATGGCACCTACTGCGACAGTGTCGAGCCAAAGTGTAAAGGCCAACAAGTAGTCCAACTTCGGTCGTTTAGGAGCGCGCGACACGTATTCTCACAGACGCGCGATAGCAGTGATGTGAGTGCGATCTATACTGGAGCATTCGCATTATTATATCTTTGCTTGTAGTGCGTTCTTACACGGCACGCACACATTCAAGCGCGCGATGTACCTATTGTAGGAAGAAAATTACTGCTATTATACCAGGGGGCCGACACTCGTTTTTCGCCGAGCGCGACCTTGAGTGACGTCACTTACCGCCGGCGGTACAAAACTCAGTTGGTTGCCACGCGTTCGCATGCGTGCCGCCTACCGCTACGAAGTAAGTCCGATAGTTTTGACAGCTCCTTAAGCCGGTTCACGAACAAAAAACAAAAGCGGTCGACAGCCCTAGCACTTATTTTACGGCGCGCGGGGTCGACGACCGCACTTCGGACGTTATGATTCCAGAATGTTCTTTTCTATTGTATTGCGGGAGAGTGTCGTATCTGTTCGAAGAACTATTATATAATCTGTGATTATACTGCGATGGAGTGCTCGGACGTTTACCTTGTAAATTTTTCTCAGTGGAATAGAGCGAAATTATATTTCACACTTTACAAAATTTCCCCACACTTTTCACTCTCTTATTGGATGATTTCTACGATAAAAACTATCCTACGTAAGTTTTTAGGTGCCTATGTGTTAAAACACGACTCTATATTTGGACGTAGTATTAGTGGGTTTGGCGCACATCAATTAAAAGAAGGATTTTTTTACGTTGCGTGGCCTTGGAGCGGCAGACCGCTAATCAGCCGTCTAGACACTAGTTAGGACAACGAACACAAGTTCGGTAGGTATATACTGCCGAAAGCGCTGAAAACTGATCAGTGGGTCATTTCTACGCGTGCGACCAGCCGCGTTGCAATGCGGGCTGTCGTAGTGAATTCGTTGGCGCTGCCGACGCTACTGACGATGACGATGCTGCGGCTGCCGACGCTGATGACGCTGCCGTCGCCACCAGCGAAGCTATTGCCGATACCGATACCGAGACAGCGGACCGGCCCGGGACCAGCCGCCCCTCAAATGCCCGACGATGCCTTTGCGTGTGACGTGAACCATGGACGGCCGATATTAATCACAACTAAGGACCAGCATTACACAGTGCAGTTTAAGCTGTTTTTCCATTCGAAATACAAGTACGGAGAAAATATTACCTTATTATGCGCTGGCGAAGACAACGTAAATCTCAGGATCCACAACGATGGAAACGCTGTGCCGGCTGAAGAACTTAACTCAACCACTATCATGTACCGTCTACGGCCAAACGTAGGATCTTATATATACAGCTGCTCGAACAATCAAAATGGTTGTAAAGACTCTTTGTATATTGTCGTCGATCCCATCATGTCCTTATCATCACCTCATGCTCGCCGTGCCGTTGGAGGTAATGTATATTATGTGCCACTTGGTGATGTTTTCGAGGTGTTTTGCAGCGGGGACGAAGGTGTTTTACTGAGTTTTGATGATGATTATGGGCCATGGGAGCAAGTAAACCAGACGACGATCAAATATGAAGCGCTGGCGACCCGCGTAGGCCAGTTTCGTTATTTTTGCAGACATAATGATGTCGTGGAAAGCACTTTACACGGTGTAATTTACTATCAATCCGAGCCTCAACATTTTCAATGCATTTCATATCATGAGAATAAATTTGAATGCAGTTGGAACTCTTTAAGTGAAGAAAACAACTACAAGTTGTTTTTAAATAGCTCCAAAGAACCAACGCTTCTCTGCGCTGACAGCTCGGGTGACCCGACTAGGGTCTGCAAGTGGTGGCGCGATCCGACTAGGTCGCTTGAAATGCTTTCATTGATACTGCAGTATTGCAACAAATTGTTTTGTGACAATCAAACATTTCTTATCGACCCACTTGCGATCACAAAAGTTAACCCTGCTTCCGATTTAAAAGTGTTAAATATAACCGCTCGCGGTGCTACGGTAGTGTGGACTTCTCCAATAGACCTGAGAGGCCCATGGAATGTAAGGGACCATAAAGTGGAGTACAGAGTGTTCGGATGGGAGTGGCGAGAGCTGGACACGTCTTCGGTGCGATGTAACGATGACCGCTCCCCGACGTGCACGCTCCAAGCTATCCTCCCATGCCCAGACAGCCATTACGAGGTGCGGGTAATGACTAGGTATAGCAACGCGGTAGAAGACAGATTCTGGTCTGATCCTGTTTCTATATTCTTCTTCACGGGGCCTCCGACCGCCGGAGACGCAACTAGTCCCGATTGCCGCACGGAGTTCAATGAGCGAGAACCGCCTCCTTCTGCAGACCACGTGTTGTATGAAGTTCGACAGCTAATAAATTACAAACGCAAAGACGAACCGGCGTCAAATAAACAAGTCAGTGCCTTGATGCAAAAACGTGCAAAGATTAAAACGCTTACAGAGTTATTAGCAGCTTCTGGTACTGAAGTAGCTGGTTCACCGACCTAACTCTAACCCTCTAACTCTACACTGACATGCGATTTCAGCTCATGAGTACAGTCAAGGAATTTAATTTCCAACCCACCTAAGGTCCAATATCGTATAGCATACTGTCATCATAAGAGCTAACTACAGTACGACGTTAATTTGACATATCACACGCGTTGTTTTGTGTCAGTAACTAGGTAACAGATTAACAACGTTGACATGGTGAACTGAAATTTGGAACGTCAAGGCACTACCAAAAAATGACAACAGCCGCGGAATCGTAATTCGAAGAAAGTCCATCTATCTCGCTCTTGCAATATTCGAATGAAAGGAACGCAGATAACTTAGATTATCGATGTTTGCGGTAGACTTTCCGGAGTCTTGACTGTACTATGAGTAGTTTCGATAACGTAACTTGATTTTGTTTTTCTGCCTAGTTCTAGATTCACGTTATTTTGGTGTTTAACGCCACTGCTAACCTTTAACCAAAAAATAAATGTATTGTAAAACATTCACAAAGAAAGCTCCATCAGATGTCACATCACCTTTAATTTTGACTTTGATCTCACCTGTTGGTTGGTGAAGATGAAGTCGATGATGAATCATGCTTACCCAGATAGTGCCTATTCACTCTCGACTTGAAGAGATCCAGAGTTATATTTTTCCGGGAAAAGGTTTGCTGGAAGAGAGTTATTAGCTGTCCTAATAAGGAAAGTGGAAGCAAAGCGCTTTGCGCGAATCGTTGGTAAATCGACAACCTAAGGGGTGAAATCCAAATCCACGCCTAGTCCCATAATGACGAAATGGAGATGGCGGAATCAGTTCATGCAACCCGAAATGTATCCTGTGAATACTGTGTGTTTCATTACAATTTGTCATTCCTTTCAGTCTTCAAAAGGTTTTTTTTAAACTTGTATTGATTTTCCACCACGTTTTGAACGCTTCCAGCAAAACATCCAAGCAAAACAACGCAAACTGTTAGTATAAGTACAAAATACGCCTCATGTCTCGTCTCACGTACGGAACAAAAGAAACAACGTGTTAATTTAGGACGTAACAAATTGCCCTCGTGAAGGCTCGGACTTTATACACTCGCGAAAACATTTACCGCCATAAGTTTTAGCCTGAATTACAAAAGAGTAAATAAAAATACTAACGATTACTAAGTGAGGAAACGACGCCTTTTTTCGTGAAGGAAAGTAGGTGGAAACCTAATCTATTCTAAATTCAATTAAATTGTAAGACTTTTTGTACATAAATATTATTTTCAAAAAAGTGACCGCGGATAAGAGTGGCTCACTCCACGATTTATTTCATATGCGTCAACATAACACAACATAAAATTAAACTAAACCTAAATTAAAACTAAAATTTATCTAAAAAATTGGCCCCCATTGGCATGGTGCCAGCGCTTCCTCGTTGTATGGCGATGCTTATTCGCTGTTGAAACAAACATCACTTGTTGCGGTGTTAGATTATTGGTTCAAGCGCATTAAGTACTATTTTACTACCAAAGTATAAAGTAGTTTCTCTTTGGCCGTTTGAGCGCGCGATACCGGAGGCGTAGGCGGTGCGATCCGTACCATATATGAAAATGTGTATACCATCCGTACTACAGCATTCTTACGCATTCTTAAAATTGCTTGTAGTGCGTTCGTTCACGGCGCGCACACATACAAGCCGCGCGATGTACCTTTTGTAGAAAGAAATATCTTGCTGTGACGGACGGACAGACAGACGGACAGACGGACAGAGTCGCACCATAAGGGTTCCTTTTTTACCATTTTGGTACGGAACCCTAAAAATTACTGCTATTATATTTATTACTTGCTGTTATTTTATTACTGTTATATTTGGTCATAACTCCTCGGAACACCGAGGTCACTCCAAGAAGTCGTCGACAACATCAAGGGTTTGCTGGGCTTTCTAGTAGAGTTGGGTTAGCTAGAGTAGTGCCTACCAGTCCTGCGACCCGTCACGCAAAATAGACGCATATCTGCCGATGCCGTTGAGTTCCGGAAAACTCTATAACCTATACTGTTATATTTCTATTTATTTATTTACTTTTTTGTAATAATACACTTTAAAGTTTATTACGTAATAAACAATATACTTACAATTTAACTGAAATTAACTATACTAAAAACTAAATTAAAATTAAATAAGCTAAAACTAAAATAGATCTACAAACATCCCCTGCGGCATGGTGCCGAAGATGCTGGCAGCATTTCCTCGCTGGATTGTAAGGCTGATGCGTTGAGCGAGGAAGCTGCCAGCTTTATATTTATTGTATTGTAAACCTTCCAAACTAGAAACGTCTCGGAACCAGCGGGCCCTTTGCAGCAATTGACCCATTTTTCCCGAGAGCCGACATTCATCGAATTACTTAAGTAATGTAATATACTCTTCGGCCATTGCTGTACAAACAGAGGATATTTTTAGGGTTACGTACCAAAATGGTAAACAAAGGAAGCCTTATGGTACGACTCTGTCTGTCTGTCTGTCCGTCTGTCTGTCCGTCTGTTTGTCCATCTGTCACAGTCAGATATCTCAGGAACTACTGCTGCTATCGATTTGAAATTTGGAATAGTTTTAAAAGTCGCTAACCTGAGCTTACTAGAAAAAAATCTTTTACCATTTTTACTTTTTTTTAAGGGGGGCCGGAATGGGAGGTCTAGAATTTTAAGCTGTGCTATGATATTCAATGGGGTATCAAGTGAAAGAGCTTAATTTGTAGATTCCAAAACTATTTTTTTTTTGATCATGTACTTTTTGATTTAGGACGAAAAATGTTAAAAAAAATACCATTCCCCCTATTATCTTCGAAGTTACTGAACAGAACAATCTGTAATAATTACCAATTATTATTATTATCCTAAATATTACAGGAAAAATATAACGGTTTTCCTAACCTGCACCGTTTTTTAGAAATTTGCAAAATTCGTAAAACATACTTATACCTCCCCCCACTAAACTAACCGCCATACAGTTTTTCTTGAACTATTCACGTACCTACTAACGAGTTTGTACGGAACCCTCGGTGAGCGAGTCCGACTCGCACTTGACCGGTTTTTTGTAGTATTTAGGGCCGACGTTTTTATTTACTTACTAGCTTTGGAATGATTGAATGAAAGAATAAAAACCGTTCCGTACAAACTCGTAAGAAGATACGTGAATAGTTCAAGAAAAACTGTATGGCGGTACAAACTTAACTTTGCTGTTGAAAAACTGTTGTCCCCTTAGTAGCAGCAAATAAGTTAGTGTTACGATTTTTGCGAATTTAAAAAAAACGATGCAAATTACGATTACAGATATTTCTGTTCAAGATTTTTAAACGTTTTTCGTAAATCAAAAAGTACATGATTGAGAAAAAAAATGAAAAAGGTTTTGGAATCTACCAATTAAGCCCTTTCATTTGATACTCCTCCGCTTACATCTCCATCTCTAACAAGTCTGATTCTACTAGCGCTTCGGGATATTCTGAGAAGAAACGCCGCAAAAAACTCACCAGTTAAAAATAGATAGGTAATTTCACGAGAGTTGAGGACTGAGGTGAATGATTACACACACAGCTACATGAAGTACTCATTGCAAAAAAAGTGAATGAATGAAATGAATGAGTGAGTAATAAACACAAGGCAATAGTTTAAACAAACTTTTTGGTCTATCTTGCAATTCACTGTTGAACCTGCTATCGGTACGAAAAAAGAACAGTAATTTCAAAATCCCGCTGTCATTACATGACAGTGTTGTTGTGTGCGTGGCCTCAACTTTCGTGAAATTACCTATAGGTAACTATGTACTAGGTAGAATCCGGCATTATAATAAGGCCATAGACTTACAAAATGCGGCGTTTGTAATCTCTTAAAACATGAATAATTCAAATTAAACTCTGCAAATCCGCTAAGAGTTTGTCTATGCCGATACGCGGCGCGTGACGACCGCCGGGACGGGGGCTCAGGGGAGCTGTAGGTATTACAAACAAATAAAACATATCTCTCGAAAGTACTGAGTAGAAAATCAATCAATCCTACTTCGTTGTTCCTACTTCGGATTTAAACCATGTCGACCATGGTCCAACAAAAGAATGTTTTTCTACTCGTCGACTTTAATCTTTCCATTAGGATCCCATAGACTAAACTATAAATGCTAACTTTTCAATGTTATTTAGTCTATGACACTCTCTACTCAACTATAATATTTATTATAATATGCTTTAGACAACTATAATAATTTTGAAAATAGAACTTTCAAGTTTAAAAAAGTGTATTGTATCCTTGTGTAAAAACCTCCTTTTAATGCAAATTCGATGATTAAATGCGTTTCAGAACGTAACACCTGTCAAATTTGCCTCTACTTAAACACGCTCCTGCCACGCGATTGGTGCAATTAGTCCTGTAATGAGCCAATCACAAACCGCTTTACAACCAATGCTGCCGCTCAATTGTTTTCGGCCTTTAAATAAAACTTTGAATGAATAGTTTTAGTGGAAGTACGATGATTGTGATAGTTTATTTGTTTGCTTGATGTTGTTTTAGTTGACTCATAGAAAAAGTATTGTATACAATAGTTACATAATTAGCTCTTAAAGTTCTCGTACCTTATCGTTACGATTGTTGAACGTGACAACGTCGTAAGAAAATAAGCAATTGACAATGGAACGCCTCAGAGCGAGGTAACGCCGCATACGTCATGTTTTTTCGTGCGTGCAGCCGGCTCCATCGAATTATAAGCAATGATATTTTATAAGAAGATACGTTATACGCATACTCGCCAGCTGAGAAATATGCTTCCAAGAAAGCAGCAGCACACATTGGTACCTCACTGTACGGTGTACATACTCACACATATTAACAGATTGCATAAAAGAGATGGCATAGTTACAATAATGCAAAAAAAAGAGACAGCTAGCTTTTTGTTACTTGCGCGATTAATTTTTAAACGTCACCGAGTGAACCCATCGGCTAGATTCGGATTTACTCGGAGCCTGCTCGGCGCTCGCAGATTAAGCACGCAGAAGGTTGGTTATCCTTGTCACTCTCATTGTCAAAGACGTAAGTTTGTCTCTTTCATTCAAATGACCTCTATGGTAGTAAGATGGCGTCGTATTTGAAAAATAAAATAATAAAAATGATAAAATTAAATTATTTCAGTGTACTTACAGGTGATATGTGATCCCTTGCGCTTTGTTGCACTTTTTGCTATGATTGGTGCACTTTCTGATCACACACGACGGCATTTTTTTTGTGAATCTTGTAAATATTCACCCTTGACATCGTCGTGCGTTTCGTTGACCGACCCGCGAGTGACTACCCACTACAAAAAGGGCACCAATACAATTATCGTGGTTTCAGTGCTTCACTTTTGGAGTGCTTGTAACCTATCTACTTATAAAATATCATTGATTATAAGACGTTGTCACGTCAAAAGTACTGCCTCGAAAGTTATAAATGTTAAGTTTTGTCCTATCTAATTAATTGTACTAACACTAGATATATAAGCCTTTGTATTACCCTAACAAACCCTATGGATTTGAAGTCCGAAATAAATAATATTTTAATTTGAATGATATTATATTGGTCACCAAATACTGTCACAGTTAGAGTTAACCGTCAGCGATGTTCTAAAAAAATTGTCTATGGATACAAGGAGTTTCCTTTTCCTTCGTAAAGAAAGAAAGAAAGAAAATGCTTTTATTTATGACAGCAGCAAAAAATAAATAAAATAAAATAAAACAATAAAATAATCACATTCACTTTCTGTTTTTACAGTAAAATAAGCAAAATTAACAGGGTGGGGGATTGTGTCGTTCCCTGGGATCAAACCAGTAGGCTTATGATACTACGCTGTGTCGTGTGATAAATAAATGATAAAGCATCCGTCACTCTCACACACTATTATTTATCAGAATGTGACGGATGCTTTATCATTTATTTATCGCGTGACAAAGCCTAGCATCATAAGCCTACAGGTTGCTTAGCCGCGGACCGCCTCGTAGGGGAGACCGGGTATGGTTGTCTCACGGGTTGGTTATCACAGATAATACGAAGCGAAGGAATAATTTCATCGCTCGGTGTTAAAAGATCCCAAGAGCTTCACCTCCTTCCCTACTTCACCAATCGATGCACTTATTCCTTCGTTTCGTATTATTTAATGGCTGCTGTGACAACCAACCCGTGACACAACCATACCCGGTCTCCCCTAAGTTTCGCTGATTGCTCAAAGTGAGCAACGGACCAGAGCGGGAGAGGTTGTATCGGATCAACCTGTCCTTATGTAGAGTGTGTAAATCGAACTACTTAATAATAACTAGTAAGTTATGTCGATAAAATTAACATACATCCTCGAGACTTACGATTTTCCGTATTCTCTGGCAACACATATCTGTTAAACTAATTCACCCAAAATTCTGGAGTTCCCTTAATTTCGACCTCTCAGTAGCTAGAAAATGGAAACGTTAAGTCAACATGGATAAAAATTCCATCAGTCTTACGGATACGAATATTTTTGGCTTTTGATTTTCTTTTTTTATTGGAGTAACTTTTTTGTTTTCAATTCAAACTTTCGCTTTTCTTTTGTGTTGACCCCGGATAGTGTTTTGGGTTGTTTTACTTTTATTCAAATTGTCGTTGATTTCAGATGAGACAGGAAAACACGAATACGGAAAACGAAAATGTCATTCCTTTATAAAATAACTATGTTTACCATGGTTTGCCGCAGCCTTCATTACAGTAAAAGCATAATATACAGTCACGTTCAATAATATTTATATTTACAACGCTATGTTTAGGGAAGAAGATACAAAATTGCGTACATTTTCGTCTATATTAATAGGTAACGCCTTCACCTACAAGTCATCTCTAATCGTGGCACGATTAATCTCACCGCGTCTGCCCGACTGGCACCTAATCAATTACTCCAACCGCAATCAACTTCGCCTCTTATCCTCCCTTTCTTACACTCCCATTTATACCCTATCACGAATAATATAAAGTAGACTTTTGAATGCGTCCGTCCTGTTAGCCGTGGCTTACAGAGTTGTCTAATAAAACGAATGTAAGAGCGAGGATTACGAAGCAATAGAGGTCTACAGCTTAACTGAGACCACGGAATAATGCGGCGTTTTCACAGGAGCTATGCGAGGTAGAAAGCTACATTAAGGAATAAATCCACCTATGCAAGCCTAGCTTCCCTCAGCGCAGCATTGGTGGTACAGTTTTTCAACGCTCACCGCTTAGCCACCACCTCGCTAAGCTTTGGCACAGTCGGCACAGAATAAGTAAGTACTCAATGATTTCAAAGGTAAGAATAGGGCGAACCGTACAGTTCGGGTGGGTCGATTTTCGGCCGCGACATTTGTATGCCAAACTAAATGTATGGCATACAAATGTCGCGGACGAAAATCCACCCGGGTCTATGTTCCCCGTAACAGTAAATGGAGCCTTTTACCATGCAATTAGGCATTTTTATAACGTCCGGCTGCGCTGTGCGTCCCATTGCCGCGTTGGTCCTAAAACTGATTTTTAGGACCAACGCGTTGGAACCGTCTGCGCGCTCGTTAGCCCTCCCTCGTTAGTCAATGGTAGTACTACATGCTGAAGTTTCTCTTTCTAACAAAACTGACGTTCGGGTTCGACCACCGGACGGAACGCACTGCATCCGATCGTCTCTCTCTATCGCATAACGAGTGCCCTTTCTGGTCGCTAGCTAAGCTCTTTCGGAGTACAAATTTGTACGTAACTCTCGGTGGACGAGTACGACTCGCACTTGTCCAGTTTTTTTAAACTCGGTGTTTTAACCTTTGTATGGTCTATGGGCTATATACAACGAAAACAGTTACATTAACATAAACTAAAATCTTGTCATTATACCTATATTTACGTAGATGTGAATGCCGACTTGTAATATAACCAAAAAGAAAGGAGATCGCCATCCCAGTACAATCTTTACAGATAAAAACATTAGACTATTGAAAATGTCACCCTTTCAATACAATCATTTGAACAAAATGAAGCGTAAATTTAAATTCACTTCTCCAGTCGAAACATCTGAAAGTTGGAACAGTTCGAGATCTGTCGAGACCTTTTTTCGATAGCTACGAGTATCGGACGTGCCGCCGGACTCGTTATCAGACAGTCGGAGATGCCTGGAAATATTCAATTAATTCCAGCCTGCACACTAGGGATGGACGCAAGAAGGTTTCTGAAGCGAAACATTAATTATTTTCCATAAGTTTCGGAAAGCGCTCTTGACTTCAAACGGTATGTATAATTCCATTCAATGCAAAAAATGCTTAAAGGTAACATTAACTTTATTGAAGATAGTAGTAATTGAGAGTCAGCTTGCTGTAGTTCAGTACACGAACAACTGTACTTACAAATTAGGTTCTGCAGACAATATACCGTCAGCGTCAAAGGTACCTATCGATGTTTCGAAAGTTAGAAAGAGTTTTTCTCTGAACCCGCTTACTTTTCCGGCTTTTACAACAAAATCCTATACTGTTGGAATCCTAATAGTTTCAGAAAAAAATGTACCGAACCCGAAACATAAATCACAATATTCTGGTTTCAATAGTTCCTTGTACCTATCCGATGTACTTAGTAGGAAATATACCTATGATTCAGCCATGCGATTAAATGAATCTAGGGAAGCTTTTCAAATTTAGATAGCTACCTAAGAGAAGAAAGCTGAAATGTTTCACCGTCAAAGAAACATTCGAAATGTTTTGTAACATTTCATCACTAGTTCCAACTTGCTTATTCTTGACAAGCCTTTGCCCGGAACGTCGCCCGCGCGGCTGGATTTCTTTCCATGGGCTTTCATTTCAACCAACCCTAGAGTAAATAATATTAGGGATCTATTCACTATTCAGCCGTTTTGATGTGGCACAAAAACAAACATATAGAAGAACGAAGCGAGTGAGGTTTAAGCGTCGACTTGTAATAAATCGGCGTTATTTGTTTGTGTTTGATTATATTTTTGTATGTTCGAAAATAACTATCGAGTTTCGTTTAAATATCATTAAAAAATTCTATTGACCTCAACCCGAGACTGGGTAATTCAGATTTTAAATAAGCATCTTTCCTGTGAATTAAAACAATGGCAGTTAACGGTCCAAATATTATGTCCATCTCCATTTTTCCACGCTAACAATTTCTTAATCAAGAAACAATATAAATATGCCCACATCACTGTTTAAAACGGTCGAGCAAGAAAATTAGGCTTTTAATGTCTTGAACTTTCTGATGTGCTCAGGTCAGGAAAGACGCGAAGACTAGTCGATGGATGGCACTCGATTAATCGTCGGATCAATAAACACACCAACAGAACCCAATTATGTAATAGTTGCTGACTCATAGACCTCATTTTAGGGTTCCGTACCAAACGGTAAAAAAGTAACCCTTATGGTGCGACTCTTGTCTGTCTGTCTGTCCGTCTGTCACAGCCAGATATCTCAGGAACTACTGATGCTATCGATTTGAAAGAACCCCGCACAAAATGATCGTAAAAGCCGTTCGGTCGATTTGGCTGAAATTTGGTGAAAATATAGCCTCTAATACTCGGATCAACTGTGTAAAGTGGCAACTTAAAATAATGGCCAGATGTTAAAATATGTCAATTTTTAGGTTCAATGTTTTTTACTTATATTTCGGCTCAACGAAATGTGCGGGGTTCTTTGGAATAGTTTTAAAAATCGCTAACCCGAGCTTATTGGACATAAAAAAAATCTTGTAACTGTTTTGCTTTTTTTTTAAGACGGCCGAAATTTAAAAGTAGGGCTGCTATATCAAATGGGGTATCAAATAAAAGGGCCTAATTTGTACATTCCAAGACTATTTTTATTTTTTTCCCAAATGTATAGTTTTGATTTAAGACAAAAAAAGTTCAAAAAAATTTATTCAAAAAAACGTTCAAAAAAATATCATTCTTCCTATTATCTCCGATGTTACAGAACTTACAGAACAGAAAAATGTGAAAAAAATACGGAATATTAATATTCTATATGTACATTGTAGGAAAAATATAACGGTTTTCCTAACTTGAATCGTTTTTTAGGAATTACAAAAATCGCAATACACAGTTATTCTGTCAGTTACCTACTATACTAACAGCGACCTATGTCGAATGTCGATGTATGAGGATAACAGTTTTCCAAGAGTAAAATTAAGTCTGTCTCTCAATGCACTTTATCATGAACTATTTACTTTTTAAAGATTGTTTAATTTATTTTATTAGACCGGGTAAAAAAGTGTAAACTAATAACTTCAGGGATATGAAATGTATGCTAAATACTACTACAAGTTTGTACGGAACCCTCGGTGGGCGAGTCCGACTCGCACTTGATCGGCTTTTTTTTCGTTCGACCACATTTTTATGCATAGGTACTCCAGCTGTTTTAAGCCCACCCCACACCTGTAACCTTACAATTTATCCGAGCCGACATGTCGTTGCGTGCGATCAGTCGGATTCGCGGGGACGTATCGGGAAAACCGTAACTTGCCTACACATCTTACAATCAGTCGGCTCGCGACCGATCGTACGACATGTTGGCGGTAAAATTGCAAGGTGTGTTGAGGCCACTATAAATAAACGCGCCTTGAGCTACAGATCCCACCAAAGTGCCGGCGCGTGTCGGCAAAGTGGATATGAATAAATGTAAACTGTCTGAAATAGCCCCGAAATCAGGACGTTTGGAGAAATGCGCATAAACATTAATGTATTATCATAATATTTATATAACCCCGCGTAAACAATCTTGGGGGATGACGACCCCTCGTACAGTCAGCGGTGTAATTTACACACAGGACAATCAGGAGCCGATATAAGTATATGTCTACAGATAAATTGCTTACCTACATACTTACTTTAAGCTTATGATGCTACGCTTTGTCACGCGATAAATAAATGATAAAGCATCCGTCACTCTCACACACTATTTGTCAGAACGTGACAAAAGCTTTATCATTTATTTATCACGTGACAAAGTGTAGCATCATACGCCTACTTTCGTCGCATCGCATTTCGACCCAGACATGACCACGAGTACCACGACCACTCTGTCAAGCAAGACTATGAAGAGACATAAGTAGGCTTATGATGCTAGGCTTTGTCACGCGATAAATAAATGATAAAGCATCCGTCAAATAGTGTGTGAGAGTGTAAAGAGAGACAAATAGTGTGTGAGTATAAAAAAAGTGTATGTAAAAACAATTACATCGAATACAATATTAGGTTCTTTACTTTTAGACAAGGTAGAAAACGAACGCGCAGTTTACAACTGTAACCACTTTTGCCGGAAGCCGAGTCAGTGCAACACCGACATATGCGACATGGCAGTCCTGTGCCGTGGGGGCCTTAAATAGGGTTACCATGTCTTAGGATTTGTCCCCAAGTTTCAGAATTTTTAGGCTCATGATATGATAATAACTACAATTAACACAGGGATATTTACTATGTATGTTTGTTTATTTTTATGAGTTCCCGATATTTCGGCACTGTTATAAGCACCATCATCACGGAATAACTGACGTCCTGAATTATCGGGAACTCATAAAAACAAACGTACATGGTCAATATTCCGGTGTTAATTGTAGTTATTATGTGAATGAGCATGCTAGCTTAAAATCTTGATATGATGATTCCGTCCGGATTTTGAAAGCCGCTAGATTTTGCCATTTCAATCAATTAAATTATCAGGTATCGGGTGAGCACAGGGCTGCCTTATTCTTAGCACAGAGAATCGGGTCATTGTCAGTTCAAAAAACAAAAGTCGTCCCTCCGGTAGTCAAAAGTTAAGAGCTTGTATGAATCTAGGTTATGTTGCTATTACATCTGATTATAATGTAGAAAAGGGAATATTATTTATTCTCATACGAGATTTATCAGAAAATTAGGCCCTGGAATCCTTAATTTTGCATGTCCAACGGAAAGACGCGAACCTAAAACCACAGAATATAAATAGAGCAGTATGGAAGCTACGCTTACTTTTTGAAATAAATACCTACGCTCCATTAGAGCGTTAGGGTTGCTTAAAATGAAAAGATCGCGGGCTGTCTGGGCGCGCGCACGTAACAAACGCAAAGCACGGCCACTCGCCTCCATGCGCACTCGCGACTGGACTGACGGCACCGCGAGATTCCCTTAGGGGCCTTGTAAAAGCGCGCGTCTATGTGTGCGTGCGTTTCGATCGTTTTGTTTGTAGCTTCCTTACTGCTTTAGCTTATATATATTCTGTGCTAAAACTGACAATGACCCAATCGACATTGCCATTCAGCGTGGCAATGCGGCCAACCATCCGGGAGGGAGGGTCATTATTTTATTATATTCTCATATCGAGCTATTTGGTACATATCCGGGACTACTAACAAATACCTTAGACTTACATTAAAATCTGCCGGAATCTCGACAATAATGTGTCCACGAAAGTGAGGCGGGTGAAACGCTCAAATAATGACCCGACCCGATACGGAGAAGCTGTTTTATCTTTAGGATTTATTGTAAGTAATTTTAGATGTTATTAATAAAAGTTTAAGGCTAAAAAAAATTACGTCAATTATTCGATTTCTTTTTGTCTTTATAATCAACTTTTACTCGTGCATTACACAAATAATGGATACTTCCATTAATCCTATGATTTTTTCGTAAGTATTATACTGAAATTAATAGATTACCTACGTGAACGATGAGTAAGTGTGACTCCTGACGAATTCTCAGGACTTTTTATGAGAATCAGGCTTTTCTCACGACTTTTCAATTTGTCATTTGGCAACCCTACCTCCCCAGGGCCCGGGGGGCAGCAACAGGCTGATCAATGAGAGCCCCCCGCGCCCCGCTGCGCCGCACTTGTTGCGCGCGTCAAACAACCCCATTAGCGCTCCAAGCGGACAAAAACGCCTCAACTCCTGTTATTAGCGCCATAAAACCAAACTTTAACTGCACCGACCTACGTGGCTGCCTGATATCGGGATTCCATAAGCGTATATTAAAAAAAAAAGAAATTACCTGGCGTTAATTCATTTCTTTCCCCATCCTGATCTTGTCCTCGTTTTTCTCCAAATTCCGTTTTTCCTATCTTAAATAATTCCGTTTCCTCGTCTTACCTATTTGGCTGAAAGCGCCAAGAGCGCGATACCATTAAAAAAAACTTTTCTGTGTCTTATCTTTAATCATCTAATTCGAATTATGTTTCCAAAATTGCTCGGAAAAATCCAGCTACACTTTTCGTGCCATCAACGATTAAAAAATTAAGTTAAGCCGTGGTAATCAGTTTTCTTGGAAACTACAATACTCTTTCTATCTTCTATATGAAGGTTTTGACACTTTTTACAAAGAAGTTGATCCGATCTGTTATCAAATAGCCTATTTAGATTCGGTGACGTGATGACCTTTCCAGACCCCTTTAGAACGTTGTTTAGGTACTTTGTGTAGGTATAATACAGCTGGATAGATATGTCAGCGGTTAAGGGTGAACTGAGTGATATTTGGCGCTGCTGTGTCAAGTCTTTAAATTGCTAATAAACCGGGGTCGTATTCGAGATTCGCTTTGCGATGCTGAGCAGTTGCGAAGTTGAGACAATTTGGATGACAAGGCAATGATTTCAGTGCTATTTGAAATTTATGAGAGCTCATAGAAGATGTATCATAGAATTTGTAAAATAAGAGTTACTTTTTTTATAATAAATGGCCTTGCTCTTGACTCCGATCACGGTAAGCATTGATGAAGCCTACGATAGTGGTGTAGCGAGCGTGATGCAGGCAGGTCACGTGCCCTGGGCGCCAGCAAGGAGGGTGGGCGGAAAAATGGAATTTACTGACTATCTATACAAAAAATACCATCAATCCAAATTCGCAAACATGGCGAAATAAAAAAATAAAAGTCTTGAATACGACCCCCACCCCCCCCCCAACGCGCCTCAATTTCACATGGATCATCAGCCCCGGGTATCACAAAGGGGCGCAGTTTGGATGCGTGCCCTTGGCGCCGTTTTACGTCGCCACGCCACTGGCGTACCTATCAGTAGCGTGGCGTCCCAAAAACTCGATTCCTACTGGCTTGAATAATATCAGGCATTTGAGCACCTTATTCTACAGCTCTTAAGGAAAATGTACACTAAATGTGCATCGGCTTGCCCAAGGATATATTTTGCGCCACGCGACTGGTACCTAGAAGATGCCTATGCACGCTGATCCTATAAGTATCCGGGTTACAATTAGTCGGTAACACCGACTCTATCAGGGAGTTCCACACTTTAACAGTTTGCATAACGAATGTAGAAGCATACAGCTTTGTGCGACGGGTGGGTACAGCTGCAACTAAGCGATATTTGCTTTCTTTTAATATATTTTATGCATCTGAGTAGCAATAATCGAAATATCAGAATAATTTCTAGATAGACTCATTCTTGTATCGCCGATAGACTAACATCGGCAATAGTTATTTGCCGAGTTATTCAATTACTCGTCCGTGTAACTTCGAAAAATGAAACTTTTCTGGCGGAAGTGTACCTACCTGCTAACGTCTCTTTTTACCGGACTGTAGCTACTTATTTAGCCAGCGTCGCAAGTTTTTACGCCCTCGTGCGAGCTTCTGTAACTTCACCTTTGAACTAAGGTCTCTTAATATTTTGTTTCATAACAAGCACATTTTACAATGAAAATATTTTGTTACTTAAAACAGAGTACACAAGCACGAATTACAAATGATATATGTATAACTACTTACTAAAGTAAACTTAAGTAAAAATTAATCTAAACCTTTGAAAATAACCCTAAATTAAAACAAAAATTTGTCTAAAAAATTACGATTTATTTAAAATGAACCTCCTTAAGCTAGGAGGTAGATACAGTGCTGCTCCCTCAGGACCAATATGCAATAAATATCACTCACGAAGCTATTAAGTCGAAGCGACCGGTTGCTCCGCAACTGTAGCTGTTTCCCGAGTTATTCAATTACACTCGTCCAACTTCGGAAAATGTAATTTTTCTAGCGAAAATATATGCCTGCTATGTTTCTTAACCGGACTTTAGCCACTTAGTTACCCAATGTCGTAACTAACTTTTTATTCGCTTGATCCGAGCTTCTGTAACTTCACCCTTTACGAATAGTCTATTAAATTTCACGCATAGGATGCAGGTTTTATTAGACTTCCAATGATGTTTCACGCAGATAAAATTTACCAGGGTACTATACGAAATGAAACGCATTTCAACCTTTCGTATGCGTATTTCAAAGTCAATTCTTCACGCAGAAAGAAAGGATTCTTTTGAAAACCGAGTGACTCGAACTATCTTATACCTAATCTAGTCTATGAACTGTAGATTATTTGCTCACAGTTTTTAACAATGTCTGTTACTTGTTTAAGCTCCACGCAACGAAAGTTTGTATTGCCGTCGTCGTTAGTTTGATAGCTGTTTTACCTTCCTACCTACTGTCAGGAGTGGCTCACTCCGGGATTTCGCCGCGCGGACTTGAAGCCCCCGCGAGGGGGCCTTAGCCAGCCAAGCCACCAGAAGTTATGCGTAGAGTTATCCTAATTAGGTCGGATCCGGTGCGTTCCGTGCGGTGGTCGGACCCGAACGACAGTTTTGTTAGAGAGAGACACATATGTACGTAGAAACTATTACTTATCCTGGGCTACTGTGCATCGAGTGAAGGTAGATTGACATAATTTATTTCACCTGCTTCAATCCCGGGGCTCGGAGACAGTGGTTTTAAGGACAACCGCAACAGATGAATCCCGGAACTTTATTGCTCAATTCATTAACCCGTGCCCTTTGTTCCGGCAACAGACTTCAATTAAACCTTAGGGTGAGTCAGTAGGATACAAATATAACGTTATATTTCCATGCAAACGTTATAGGGAACGTGTACAACGAAAGCGCTGCCAACTGGTGTGCCAATCCCAATCTTGTACTCTATCATGCTGAGGCCTCATTACCGAGAAACTCCGTTAATATCGCGATAGTGGACGATTAACGTTAGTGTGGTCACCACTTGACATTGACATTTATATCCAGTATAATTTTTCAAGCCTGATAAGTTTCCTTTAGAGTCCGACCGAAATTTCGGTTTCGACCTAGTTTCGGCAAAATAACGGGTTTCGGTATAGTTTCCGTTTCGGCTGCCATCTGGCCGAATCTACGGCTGAAACCGAAACTAAATTTGATGGGTTTCGTACTGCGATCGATCGGGCTGTCTTTATTTCAAAACGCACAGACAATTGATTTGAAATAAGAAGATATAATACGTTTTATTTATGATTGCTCTAAATATCAGAGACTAAATGATTAATATGTTATTTAAAAATGAAGACTGACTGATTATGATTGTCATTTTTTTTTATCTCCCCACGAAAACATGACCTTATATGGAAGTTTCGGTTTCGGTTCTAGTTTCGGCCGAAACTCAGATCAAAGCCGAAATTCGGTTTCGGTTTCGACGGTGACAAATAGTTTCGATCGGACACTAGTTTCCATTACTGTCCGCATATTGTCTCTTTTGTCGATTTAGTGCTGCCACCTACAGTTGCACCTTCTTCGTTATAATTCTCATTAAATAATTTATTGCCAACATTACTGTAGGATTTCTTTTTTGTATAATCACAAACTGCATGTCAAAACCAATTAAAAGAGCTCGAAAACGGTGAGCCCACCGTTTATAATTTCGATAATCCTTTGCCTTTGGTCAACTCCCTCATGAGATTAGCTCCATGATAATATTGCGTTGTCATTCGATGTAGGTAGGTATGTAGGATTATTTAGGTGTGCGTGCAAAATTTCTGCTGAATCGGAACGGAAATCAGAAAGTGGGTCAAATTTAACTTGCAAGATTTGGTTACCGATAGACAGACAAGTGTTTGCCGAACAAGTGAAACAAAATAAAAGCTTTAAAAATACAATGTTGTTCATTATTTTATTACCACTTTTTGTGACAAATCAGCAAATTGTTGGAAAACAGGAACGCACCCCACCGTTAATGCTAAAGGTTGCACATATGTATTGCCACTCCGAGGACTAAGTTGTACAAGAGGATTTGTTTCAATTTGTGCATGCATCAATCACAAAGCGGGAAAATATAATATTCTTGAGTAAAGACCGAAATCAGCTTACTTTTTCTCATGAAACTGAAGGACTAGGTGCCAAAATGGACAAGCAATCCAATAGGAATAGGAATCAAGGTCCGAGCAGGAGTGGCACTCCACGATTTCGCCGCGCGACCTTGAGGCCCCCGTAAGGGGGTCTTAGCGACCAGCGACCACAAAGAGCACGCGTTAGCACGCTTTATGCGATAGAGAGAAACGGTCGGATCCGATGCGTTCCGTGCAGTGGACGGACCCGAACGACAATTTTGTTACAAAGAGAGAGACTTCTCTACGTAATACTATTACTTATTCTGTGGTCTGGGTAGCTATATCATTTTTAAATCTATGGAAGTTTAGCACCAGCAATCGGTATTTTGAAAATTACTTTTACAAACAGTCGCTTGACCGGACAGTTGGTATGTCTACAGCGCCATCTTTTTTATTCTAAGAACTACAAATAGTCGCTTGACCGACCATGTGTGACCTGTACAGCGCAATCTATATTTTAGTAAAAGAACTGCAAATAGTCACTGATAAATTAATATAACGTTGAAAGGAATATAATTTATAATATTCTGAAATAATTTATTATCTATAGCAGACACATTTTAAAAAAAGTAGGATTCGTTTAGAAATCGTGTTTTGTCATGGCTGTACGATTAAATTCCTTTGCTTTCTTGTGTTAAAATGCAGGAAGAGCAGTATGGTGCCTTTTACACTACTTTTCACCTAAATTAGCTTAACTTTTGTCAATGCAATATAGTCTGTATTAAAGTGTCCTTAAAACTATTTTATAATACAGTGATTTAATTTCTGCAGGGAATTTTGTACCGGATTCTAGCAAGCAGAATAAAACAAATAAAAAGTTTCTGGAATTATAAAAATGTGAGTGAATGTCAATTGTATGCTATTTTTGTAATGGTCTACGCTATGCCATCTTAGAAACAAACTTATGATTAAGATTGTAGATAGGCCGACGTTTTATTTTGTGTAGGTAAGTACCGAACCGAACGTAGCTGCTACGTAACAGATAATGTAATGAGACCTTGTACGCTGCGCTCGTATTTATCTAGTTTTCAGCGCAGTATCTCCGGGTGCTCATTATGAAAAATGTCATTAGAACCAGTTGGCGTGACGCTGCAACGTTAATAGTGCTCAGTAAAAAGAAGTCGGCGATAACGCGTCAGGGCGTCAACTACGACATATTGTTTCAGACCCGCACCGCGAGTGCGTCGTTCGCGAACAGTGTCGTGTTTCCCGGTGGTGTGTACGAGCCCTCGGACGCGGGCGACGAGTGGCTGAATCTGTTTAAGACCTTCGGCTACAGCCAGGGGCACTTCAACGCTTTCCACCGCCCTGGAGCTCCCGTCACGCCGATACTTCGTGATAACCCTGTCAAGAGGTAATGTAAACATTGCTGTAAGCGTAATTTCAGGCGAGACGAACACTATATACATCTATACTAGTACTAATGTTAATCTAGTGTTAATGAACCTTAAAGGTGCTAAAATCCTTGGTCTTCATAGCAAGGATCTACTTCTACATTTGTTGGGTTATACAATAATCTGTGTCTTTGTATTGTTAAAAGGATATATAAATGTATGTATACTATAAGAGCATCATATCGGTAATATTCAAAGGATGGCTAGTTAATATCTTATTAATATGATATGATATGATAAACTAGCTGTTCTAGCAAACTTTGTTCCGCCTCAGAAATTTAAATTTTTAGATGTTTTAATAGTTTTTCGGGGCAGAGACAAACCCTAAAAACTAAATCATAAAAATCAGTCCACCGGTTCTCGAATTATAAATGGTGTAACTAACCGGACTTTGTTTTATGTACATAGATATAAAAGATTGTGAAGATGTTTCGGTCCACCTAAAGCAGAGGGGTTCCCATAGTAAATTTTTATTTTATGCATCAAGTAACAATATGGCTGGCCAATGCTTAGGCCATTCGTTTAGTAGGGCAAGTATGACCCGCCAGCAGGTTGATGAAGCCCCGCTGAACACTGGGCTTCTATTTCTGCTCTGAGAGACAAGCTGGCTAACAAGCCAATCCTAAAAAAAAGGAGTTTGTTTTGTTCACTTTTTCCATGTGGGGCCATGAGGTTCTAGGACATAATAGTTCCCCCCCCCCCCAAGTTTTATTACTAATTTGCTTCGAATTTCTCAGCCCAATATCATTTCATTTCATTTCCAAGTTTGGGGCCACCTTTGCTTTAGTCCAACCGATGTTTCAACCTTTAGAAGTTTGGATGTTAGTTACTAAATAACACAGTAACAATTGAATGGATTGTGATGAGGTTTGGCATACAAACAGATCAAGTCCTGGATTGAATCTTAGGATAGTTTGTATCCCATTCAGGGTTTCCTTAGGTTAATAATGTGAATATTGCAAGCAAAGATACTGGTAAATACTTTGCAATCTTCACTCACACAAGTGATTTTCACACAAATATTTACTTAGTCTTTAGTTCCATACATACAAAGTAACATGGCTGGTAAACAATAGGTACTGCCCATCTAGCACATTTTTTATTGTTAGCATACAAAGACATGAAAGGATTTTTCAAAACATTCTGTCCCCTTGTTTACACAGCAATGGATTATTTCATACATCAGTTGCTATAGACAGTATAGACTCCTTTTGTTTTGCATTAAAATTATAATTTCAAGTACCGTTACTTTTGTTTGTTACAAATTATCTTTACATTTTGTCTTTATTGTCTCATTGAGAGTGCAATAGAATGCAAAATGTTGATGTTACAAATGCCTTTAAGCTGTGCCAACGAGCACAATACTAACAAATGTGTCTCTATTTTATGCAGTCATATCCACTAGATTTTCTTTCACAAGGTTGTCTTCAGAATGCCCAATAATTATTAGTTTTAGTTGAATATTCAATATTGAATCAAGTTATCATCAAACAAATTTGAGTGACTCGCGACTTCGTTCATTAAATGTCTCTTTTTTTGCTCTGACTTAGTCAGATAAAAAGTATCCTATGTGTTAACGGTTGGTAGTAATCTACTTGTACACCAAATTTCATGCAAATCGGTCCAGTAGTTTTTACGAGATACACGCACAAACAAACAGACAATAATTTCAAAAACTATTTATTTACGTGCTATTGCTTATATTTAACACTCCCCAGTAATTTTTTTGGAAAAATCTTTTATGCCACACCGGGCCATAAAGTGGCTTTTACCGCACACTTCGCATACGGAAAAAGCCGCTTTCTGGCCATGTGTAGACATAAAATTATGTACACAACACGGGAGGTAATAAAGAAAGCGCTTTCAGCTCGGGCCGCAAACATCTGCGATCTTGTCCTTTCTTTGATTTGACACTCTAGTTGTTAATGAATGTACAAAGTCTTCCTACAGTTTTATTGTACATCGTGTTTTTATTGAATTCAATGAATTTTAAGGGAGTATTCCTTAGTAGTCGGTGGGAATCGAGTACTGTGGACAGCCCCCCGGTACTGACTTGGTTTAACATTACATCTCAAAACTTTGTTGTTGTAAACATGTGATGTTTTTGATGGGATAAATTAATTCGAACCCGACTAATATCACTGAACTACTGAAACTAGTCCACCTGTTGGCAGGGAATTACACAGATTATACAATAATAGGCAAACTTAATCTATGTCCCCTTAGGAATCCGTGATACGAGATCAGCGGATCCGTGGCTAGGCATATGACGTAAATTTTTATCTCTGATTATATTCGGAAAGGGTCCGTAAAATATTCGAAATATTTTAGGTGGTCCGTGACCGAAAATAACATTAAGAAAATCCATCTATCTATACCTATAGTATCGTTTCAAATCTTTTTAGGCACATTGCTTTGCGGATAACTGCAATACGAGAGACGTTTGAAGAGTTGGGCCTCCTACTGTGCAGTCGGGAACATCAGAAGGACAGAAGTGGACTCACTGCCAGTGTCTTGGCAGATCTTGACATCAAGCATTGGCAGAACAAGGTATGATAAAGCCCAGTGGTGGATTTATAGTCTTGGCCGCCCTAGTCCACACACAATGTAGTAAGTACCAGCCGCCTTTCTCTCAGCAGCAGCAGTGATTTTTTTGTCACCATTGGCCGCCCCTAATATCTAGCCGCCCTAGGCCCGGGCCTACTTATAATAATTCTGATAATGCCACATTCTGTTAACAAACAGCATCAACAAAATGTCCGACAATATCTTGCAAGTATTGAATAGAGAATATTAGTTTATGGGATATGATAGTGTGATCTTGGCAGTTTTTCAAGCACTTCCTGCAAACCATTAAATATGCAATTTTTAAACCAAACCAGTGTACTCTAAATCAAAGTTTTTCAAATTATTTCATGGGTCCCTACTTTGTACGCGAAAATATTTCGCGACCCCTCGCGAATCCTCCACGATTTCTATCCTGAATTTTATTCCGTTACACTTTTGATCTTTTCTGTTTTTTTTTTCCTTTTTGGCTGAGGTTTCTCAACCCTCGCTACCCACACTTTGAAAAACACTGCTCTTTACCAATGAGACAAACTTTTCCTAAGTAGTAACTATATACTAAGTAAACAAGCTTACCAGATGCACTGATAGATATCTGTGAACATTTCCAGGTTTGCAAGAACCCAGAAGAATTACTAACTTTGTGCACGGAGCTCGGTTGTTACCCGGACATTTGGGGGCTTCACTACTGGAGCAACTGGCTCACCCCAGCACACTTTCCCAAGAGGTTCGACACAGCCTTCTTCATTACCGCTCTAGAAGAGAGGCCAGAGATCCTTGAATCTAGCAGTGAAGTTGTACATGTGAAGGTAGGAATCACACTAATATTATAAATGTGAAAGTTTGTGAAGATGTTTAGATGTTTGGATATTTGGTGGATTGAGTGGATGGATTGAGCTAAAATTTGGCATGCAAGTAAAGCAAGTCCTAGATTGGAATATAGGATACTTTATATCCCAGTAAATTGGGACAGTAACTGGAACAACGCGGGCGAAGTCCCGAGTACATGTTAGACATAATAGACTTGTAATTTTAAAATTTACTACTGACAAACACTGTCTAAACCTCTCTGTCTTCCTAGCTATTATCCCACATGGTCAAAGTTTAAAGACAGATAAGCAGTCACTTTTCGGCCGCTTAGGAGCGCGCGATACCTATTCAAGGTCAAGGCGCAGACGGTGCAATCCGTACTGGCGCATTCTTACGCATTTGTAAGCTTCGCTTGTAGTGCGTTCGTTCACGGCGCGCACACATACAAGCCGCGCGATGTACCTGTTGTAGGAAGAAAAATTACTGCTATTATACTGTTACGTGGGCATTTCTCCAGAAATATGTCTGCGACTCATTCATCTGTCTCCATACATTTAGTATGAAAAAGGGCCAGATGAATGAGGTGACCGCAGACATATTTCTGGAGAAATGCCCACGTGTCATCTGCCACTCAACGCATCAGCTTATAGTCTTCTGACTGATCGCAGATAAACATGAAAAAGAAGAATATTATACTGTAACGTGATGGTGGGGCCAGCTTTCAGAACTTATCTCCTGCACATCTCTGTCCTTAACATCATCCTCGGATACTTGGCATTCCGTTATCCTTTAGCAATGTATCTTTCCACCTTGTTTTCGATGTGCCGGTCCGGTCGAAGATCTAGGCTTCGACCAGACATTGAAAGTTTGTTGTGCCAAAATTCATATGTAGCAATAGTAACTGAACGTCCCAAAATTTGGAAGACATGTTATACGTTTATTTCGTCCTGTACTGAGTGATAAAGCGTGCTAGGATCTGCTGTACTAATAAGGAAACTATTTGTCAAAAAAAAATCTTAATAAAATTCGCCAATAATATCACGTCTGTTACCCATCCACGAATGGTAGGGAACGTTTATGTCTCTATCTCGTGTCGCTAATGTTTTGCCTAAAAGACCAACGATCCTAAGATATCGTTATTACTTAAAAAAAACACGTATCTGACACTGACTCCAGGAACAAACGCGGTAAGTGTATATGACATTCGTATGTAACTTTGGACGTTTTTCTCTACGACGTTTTTAGATAAGAGTTTTTTCAAAGTAGTGACGATATACAATTCATACATTTGTAATGTTGTCGCCCACAAACCAATTATGTGTTCAACTGATTCGACTTACGTCTTTCACTGACAATTTACGTCAATTTAGTGACTCCAATAAACAGGTTGAGTGGGCAGTCCCTCAAGATCAACACTGACTCACGCATTCAATCATTCAGCTTCGTAATTGGTAAAATTTCCAGTGGGCATGTCCCCAAAACCAACACTAATATTTCAGTCATTCCTGATTTCCCACTATTTGTTACGTCATATTACGCGTCAATGAATTTCTCCAGATATTTCCACTACCCACTTGGTTCTTTAGAGTAACATAGTTCCCTCAGTTCATATTCGGGATTGTATTCGATCTGTCACGTTGACTGGTCAATTCATAGGGGTAAGGAGATCTAAATCGCAATTCTTAGTATGATGATGTAAAATTTCTGAAGCATAAATAATATCTATTATATCCACGGAGTCCAATATATCCCCACATTTTTTTACAAAATTATAAATCCTCACGTTTTACAGACAATGTGGCAGCTCACATTTTACAGACAATGTGGCATGATGATCACCGTTAGTGATAAAAGAACAAACTGATAATTATAACAAACTATAATTATGGCTTTTAAAATAATGGGAAATATTAGCGCCCATAACATATTCTTCGGAATCGCAGAAACGATTACCATTTATTCTTTTGTTACAATCGTAACCAATTTGACACATTTCCAGTGGGCGAGCCCTGAGGAAACGTTAGAGAAATACCGCAAGAAGCAGTTAGTGCTGTTCCCGCCGCAGAGCTACGAGCTGAATCGGCTGTCCCTGTCACCGGACGTGTCGTCTCTCTTGCGCTTCGCCGCGGCGCGCAGCGCGGCCGGCGCGGCGCTGCTCTACCCCGTCGTCGTGCGGGCGAGGGATGGCGAGCTGCACCTGCTGCCAGGTACTGCCGTCACGTCACAGTGGGTCACGCTAGAGGCTGTCACTAGTGCTGTTCCCGCAGAGCTACAGCTGAGCCGGCTGTCCCTGTCACCGGACGTGTCGTCTCTCTTGCGCTTCGCCGCGGCGCGCAGCGCGGCCGGCGCGGCGCTGCTCTACCCCGTCGTCGTGCGGGCGAGGGATGGCGAGCTGCACCTGCTGCCAGGTACTGCCGTCACGTCACAGTGGGTCACGCTAGAGGCTGTCACTAGTGCTGTTCCCGCAGAGCTACAGCTGAGCCGGCTGTCCCTGTCACCGGACGTGTCGTCTCTCTTGCGCTTCGCCGCGGCGCGCAGCGCGGCCGGCGCGGCGCTGCTCTACCCCGTCGTCGTGCGGGCGAGGGATGGCGAGCTGCACCTGCTGCCAGGTACTGCCGTCACGTCACAGTGGGTCACGCTAGAGGCTGTCACTAGTGCTGTTCCCGCAGAGCTACAGCTGAGCCGGCTGTCCCTGTCACCGGACGTGTCGTCTCTCTTGCGCTTCGCCGCGGCGCGCAGCGCGGCCGGCGCGGCGCTGCTCTACCCCGTCGTCGTGCGGGCGAGGGATGGCGAGCTGCACCTGCTGCCAGGTACTGCCGTCACGTCACAGTGGGTCACGCTAGAGGCTGTCACTAGTGCTGTTCCCGCAGAGCTACAGCTGAGCCGGCTGTCCCTGTCACCGGACGTGTCGTCTCTCTTGCGCTTCGCCGCGGCGCGCAGCGCGGCCGGCGCGGCGCTGCTCTACCCCGTCGTCGTGCGGGCGAGGGATGGCGAGCTGCACCTGCTGCCAGGTACTGCCGTCACGTCACAGTGGGTCACGCTAGAGGCTGTCACTAGTGCTGTTCCCGCAGAGCTACAGCTGAGCCGGCTGTCCCTGTCACCGGACGTGTCGTCTCTCTTGCGCTTCGCCGCGGCGCGCAGCGCGGCCGGCGCGGCGCTGCTCTACCCCGTCGTCGTGCGGGCCAGGGATGGCGAGCTGCACCTGCTGCCAGGTACTGCCGTCACGTCACAGTGGGTCACGCTAGAGGCTGTCACTAGTGCTGTTCCCGCAGAGCTACAGCTGAGCCGGCTGTCCCTGTCACCGGACGTGTCGTCTCTCTTGCGCTTCGCCGCGGCGCGCAGCGCGGCCGGCGCGGCGCTGCTCTACCCCGTCGTCGTGCGGGCGAGGGATGGCGAGCTGCACCTGCTGCCAGGTACTGCCGTCACGTCACAGTGGGTCACGCTAGAGGCTGTCACTAGTGCTGTTCCCGCAGAGCTACAGCTGAGCCGGCTGTCCCTGTCACCGGACGTGTCGTCTCTCTTGCGCTTCGCCGCGGCGCGCAGCGCGGCCGGCGCGGCGCTGCTCTACCCCGTCGTCGTGCGGGCCAGGGATGGCGAGCTGCACCTGCTGCCAGGTACTGCCGTCACGTCACAGTGGGTCACGCTAGAGGCTGTCACTAGTGCTGTTCCCGCAGAGCTACAGCTGAGCCGGCTGTCCCTGTCACCGGACGTGTCGTCTCTCTTGCGCTTCGCCGCGGCGCGCAGCGCGGCCGGCGCGGCGCTGCTCTACCCCGTCGTCGTGCGGGCCAGGGATGGCGAGCTGCACCTGCTGCCAGGTACTGCCGTCACGTCACAGTGGGTCACGCTAGAGGCTGTCACTAGTGCTGTTCCCGCAGAGCTACAGCTGAGCCGGCTGTCCCTGTCACCGGACGTGTCGTCTCTCTTGCGCTTCGCCGCGGCGCGCAGCGCGGCCGGCGCGGCGCTGCTCTACCCCGTCGTCGTGCGGGCCAGGGATGGCGAGCTGCACCTGCTGCCAGGTACTGCCGTCACGTCACAGTGGGTCACGCTAGAGGCTGTCACTAGTGCTGTTCCCGCAGAGCTACAGCTGAGCCGGCTGTCCCTGTCACCGGACGTGTCGTCTCTCTTGCGCTTCGCCGCGGCGCGCAGCGCGGCCGGCGCGGCGCTGCTCTACCCCGTCGTCGTGCGGGCGAGGGATGGCGAGCTGCACCTGCTGCCAGGTACTGCCGTCACGTCACAGTGGGTCACACTAGAGGGCGTCACTAGGGCTGTTCCCGCAGAGCTACAGCTGAACCGGCTGTCCCTGGTACGGGACTGCTCGTCGCTCGTGCGCTTCACCGGTGGCAGTATGCTATTTATGATTTTAAAGGTTCTCTCAAGCCTGGGATTAGTGTACATGAGATACTATAGGGTACAAGGTGAAGAAGGGCCTGGCTGACAAATAACACTCATTTATATGATGAGTCAGACACCGATTATTTCATTTTCGGGTTCCTTGGGACCATAGTACATTGGTTAGTTGAAGCAAAATTGGTCATGCCCCTTAGAACAGGGGTCTCCAATCTTTATTAACAAAGGGCCACACTGCGCCCTTGACAGTCTCGCGCGGACCACACGACATGGGCGACCACGGAGTTAAGTAATCTTTTTTTCTCGGCCGCTGGCATCCTGGGGGGAGGCGGGTGTTTCATTGGAGAGCTAGCCCTCGCGGGCTGGATTATGGGTTCGTCCGCGGGCCGGATCGGGCCCCCGGGCCGTAGTTTGGAGACCCCTGCCCTAGAACAGCCGAGCATGTATAGATTGTGTTTTTTTAATGTTTCAGAGTTTATTAGTGATAAAACAGTTAGCGTCAAGGCTGTCAAACTGCTTAAATATTATATAGGACGCTCTAACATCTAAAAACCATCGAAAACTATTTATAAATTCCTTTTTTACTATGTCAGGTGATGACCTCTACCCATCAGAAGTAGACTATGACGGTCAGATCATACAAAGGGACGAGACACTGCTAGAGCTCAGAGAACGCTGCCAGACGCTGCATCGCTTCGAGAGAGGCACGACGCCACAGTTCGTCGTGAGGAACTGCAAACTGGACGACCACATAGATATGGGAGATCGGATCATCCCGGTTTAATATTATTTTAGTTACGTTAAATATAGTGAAGTGTGAACAATGGCTGCGGCTTGGCCCAACAGTCAAGAAGACTATGAGTTGTTGGAAGTGATCGGTGTCGGTGCAACCGCTGTGGTGCACGCGGCTTTGTGCAAACCTAGGAACGAAAAATGTGCCATCAAGCGGATCAACCTGGACAAATGGAACACATCGATGGACGAGCTGCTAAAGGAAATCCAGGCCATGTCCTCGTGTAACCACGAAAATGTGGTCACATACTACACATCCTTCGTGGTCCGCGAGGAGTTGTGGTTAGTCCTCCGTCTTCTCGAAGGAGGTTCGCTGCTTGACATCATAAAGCACAGAGTGCGAGCCGCGAACTGCCGCCATGGCGTCTTCGATGAAGCGACAATAGCTACGGTCCTCAAAGAAGTGCTCCGCGGCTTAGAATACTTTCACCAAAACGGACAGATTCACCGGGACATCAAAGCTGGAAACATTCTCTTAGGAGACGATGGGGCAGTCCAGATAGCTGACTTCGGAGTGTCCGCTTGGCTCGCGACAGGTCGCGACTTGTCTCGCCAGAAAGTCCGCCACACCTTCGTGGGAACACCCTGTTGGATGGCGCCAGAAGTCATGGAGCAAAACCACGGATACGACTTCAAAGCGGACATCTGGTCGTTTGGTATTACAGCCATCGAGATGGCGACAGGCACTGCCCCGTACCATAAATACCCTCCTATGAAAGTTCTTATGTTGACATTACAGAACGAACCTCCGACCCTTGATACGGGGGCCGAAGAGAAGGATCAGTATAAAGCCTATGGAAAGACATTCAGGAAGATGATTTCGGAGTGTTTGCAAAAGGACCCGACCAAGCGGCCTTCTTCGACAGAGCTGCTAAAACATGCTTTCTTCAAGAAGGCCAAAGATCGGCGATACCTTGTGCAGACGTTAGTGTCGACGGGCCCCAGTATGGAGACGAGAGCGCATAAAGCGTCCCGCCGGCAGCCGGGGGCTTCCGGGCGTCTACATCGCATGGAGACAGGTATGTATCAATCAACTGTTTAATCATCAGTATTATCAGCACATATACGTGCCACTGCTAGGCACAGGCTGAATAATATATATGTCGGAGTACGTTACGTACGCACATTAGGTCTTCCAATCTCGGGATTTTTTATGGGTAATACCGGGATCCCGGTATTGACGATACAAAAAATCCCAGGATTGGACGGCCTAGTCCACATCAAAGGAAAATGACAACTTTCAACAATTTTTGGTACAGAACAGCATACGTAAGGATTCTTACCCGACTATGGTGCCGAAAAATGATGTATTTACCATTTTTCTTAAATTCGCTAAAATTTCACTTATGAAGTTTCGATTATTTTCTAGTGTTATTGTAAATTCTTTCTAGTGATTGTTTTCTAGTGTTAATCTCTTTGTAAACAGGCGAATGGGTGTGGGAGAGTGACGACGAGAACGAAGATGACGAGGACAACGCGGCCCGCGACCGGCCCATGAACACGCTGGCCCGGGCGGACTCTTCAGACAGCGACTCGGAGCCCACCGGCGTGGGCTTCACCATCGGCTCCCTCGGCGCCAGCAGCGAGGAGCCTCCTCCTCAGATCAACCTAGGTAGGTGCCGAGACCAGGCCGCCGGCCCAGGAGCGCGCCGGCCCGGGCGGACTCTTCATTCAGTATGGATCGCACTCACACAACACAGACACCAGCCGCAAATTTTCGCTCTCAACAAATAGCACATTTTACACAACTAGGGTGGTAAAACAAAGAAAGGCCGAGATCGCTGATTTTGGCCTGAAAGCGCTTTATGGCCAGGTGTGGCATAAAATTATCTACACAAACGGGAGGTAAGAAAGAAAGCCCTCGATCGCATAATTACGTCCCTTGCTTGCAGCTCGGGCCGCAAACATCTGCGATCTCGGCCTTTCTTTGTTTTATCACCCTAGTTGTGTAATGTACTATTATGCCACACCTGGCCATAAAGTGGATTTTTCCGCACGCTGCGCGTACGGAAAAGCCGCTTTCTGGCCAAGTGTAGACCTAAAATGATGTACACAACACGGGAGGTAATAAAGAAAGCCCTCGATCGCATAATATCTGCGATCTCGGCCTTTTTTTGTTTTACCACCCTAGTTGTATAATGTACTAAATTGATACGCTATGTTTTCCCCAGTTCTCCGCATGCGCAACGCCCGGAACGAGCTCAACGACATCCGCTTCGAGTTCGCCCCGGGCAAGGACTCGGCCGACGGCATCGCCACGGAACTGGTCGGCGCCGGGCTGGTCGAGGCCAGGGACTCCAGCACCGTCGCCTCGCAGCTACAGCGGTTAGTGGACGCGTGGCTGTCCCCGGGGGCCGGCCCGGGGGCACGGACCGCTACGTTTAAGTTGGACGGGCCGGATCCCGCCGCGCCGCCGGATGAAAAGGGGCTGGTAGGGTACGCCCAGATATCCATCGTCGATTGAGGTTACGTCGGCGACTAGGCTGGTGGAGGCGTCGCCTCGCAGTTACAGCGGTTAGTGGACGCGTGGTATCGCCGGTTAGCTATAGCAAGTAGGTTGGTTCCTGTTTGCAGAATAGTGTCCAGTTTTGCTACGAAATATCGGTTGGCATAATGCATTTTTTTCTGCCGGACTAGCACGAACGGTTTTGACCTCACTCGTCACGCAGCAGAACATGGCTTGTCGATATTGCACTCGATTGTATTGAAAGCGATAGATTTTATTTGTCGTTGTTGAATTTGAAGTACTGAAATGGTAAGCTTTTCGTGGGCATTTATTTAATCACATGTCTCTATGTGACACATTATGTACGAAAGAAATAGATGCCTAATGTATAAAGCGACTTGTATCTGATTAGGCGAATACAATATTGTTTCAGTATTGATCTTATCAAGTTACTCTAATGTTGAAATTATTCCAATTATAATTTTTAAATTGCTGTTATAAATCATAAACTTAACTACGACTTATACTAGGCTATCCGAAAGTAGCGTACGATTTCAGAAAAAAGTGCATTATGACAAACTAATTATGGCATATGAAATTATCGCTAACAATATAGCTAGGATCCCTAATTTAATATGGCCAACTGGTTTAGTTAGTCATTTGGTTAACTGCCAAGCCTTTTCACTAAACTATGACCCGCCGGCAGGTCGACGAAGCCCCGCTGTGCGGGGCTTCTATTTCTGCTCTGAGGGACACAACCTAACCTAAAATAAGGAGTGTGTTTAATGACAGCTAGGCAGCTAACCAAATAGCTAATTAAGCTAATTGGCGGCGACATATAGACTCTGACGTTCGGCCTGAGATACATATGTCTGTCTCGCTCTGTCGTGACGTCACAAGTCGCTATGTTCGGCGCCCGGCGCGTCTAGTCTGTAACTAGTTAAGCTATTTTATTATTTTTACCCGGTTGAGTTAAGTTTGCACCTGATTTCTATCAGGGCTGATACAAAAGAAGTGCAAGCTTTACTTAACCGCTATATGTTTATGAGTACAATCGAACCAACTGAATCATGACCCACCATAAGCTCATTTTGCTAAAACTCCTAAATGCAAGTAGGTCGAAATTTGCTTAAAGATAGATTTCCATGGTGAGAAACTTGTTATCATTTTATTAGACACTGACATTTATGGAGTGCACTGTCACTGTATTCCGAGATATATTCTATTCGCGTGATTTTTTTCGTATGCCATAGCCTTCCTGACTTGAGACTATAATCCGAGCTCTCTGTTCTTTTAAATTGGCCATCATTTAAAATGATTAAGCATTTTACAATTTAGTTTCTATTCTTTCACATTGACTGACAACTGATAACTTGACATTTGACGCACATTTAGAACATTGTATTTATGAAATATTATTTTTCCATCATCAAAAAGTTAAGGTTATCTAAGCGAGAGCTAGCTCGAGATTCAAACATTGACTGTAAAATGTGTTTCTATTGCAATGATAACAAAGGTTAAAATTGTCTCCGACCTATATTGACGTAATTTTGCTAGGATCTAAAACGTCCTAAGTGTGTCGATAGACCTTACAAGTTGGAAAGTTTCAAACGAATTGTCAGCAAAGTGGGTCATGATTCAGTTGGTTCGATTGTACATATTCTATGGGTGGATAATGGATTTATTATATATTGTTTATAGCTCAAATGTAAAGCCGCTAAGGATTTAAAATCGAATCTGAGCGATTTGGTATCGCAGTTAGTTCCTACGTGTAGTCATAGTTATTTAGAAAAAGTAGGTATTATTTTACGTACCCCGACCGATAAACCGGTCTCGTACAGTCTGAATACTCATCTGGGGTAGCTCGGGCCGCGACATATCGTCACTACTTTGAAAATAAACTACCTAGGTACAGATGTAGCGCAAAATGATTTTCCATCGGGAAAACTCGGATCTCAATTGGAATACCATGACACCCGAACTGTCAATCAATTAATTCAATTCTGTAATTAAATGAGTGACGTTTTCATATCCATTAATATTTATTTTTAGTGTCAAATGTCAAAGTGCAAAATGGTGGCTGTAAGATGGGTACTGAAGCTGATTGAGAGAGCACGATAAATACGAAGTTTTCCGATAAACTACGATGGAAAATCATTTTACACTACATCTGTACACCGTTTTTAGATATGACAAAAGTTATATACATACGAGCTTCATATACACTTACTGCGTTTTTACCTGTTGGCTTATGATGCTTCGCTTTGTCGCGCGATAAATAAGTGTTAAAGCATTCGTCACTCTCACACACTATTTGTCAGAACGTGACGGATGCATTATAATTTTTATGCCACAGCTGGCCATAAAGTGGCTTTTTCCGCACGCTGCGCGTACGAAAAAAACCGCTTTCTGACCAAGTGTAGACATAAAATTATGTACACAACACGGGAGGTAATAAAGAAAGCCCTCGATCGCATATTTACGTCCCTCGCTTGCAGCTCGGGCCGCAAACTTCTGCGATCTCGGCCTTTCTTTGTATTACCACCCTAGTTGTGTAATGTACTAATTTATCGCGCGACAAAGTGTAGCATCATACGCCTACTGGAGTCAGTATCAGATACTTTTTTTTTTAAGTAATGACGATGTGACAGCGAATAAGGACGCGTGTACATTGCGCTGCGTTATAAAGGCGCGTTCCCATTGGTTGATACATGCTGTATCGCGGCTATCTTACTAACGTGCTGAATTCATAATCTGAGTGTTGGTGTGTATGGGGTCATAGAAAATGCATCGAAAGGTGTTCATACTGCCATATTAATCTTAAAAACGCTGCCGCAAGATTTGACCCAAACAAACTTACAACCAAACTTGACACAAACGCGGTCAGCTAAATAAAACCGTTTAAAATCAGATTATGCAGAGAATACCTAAAAAGTTAGAGTCAAATCAATACTTTCGTGACGCAACGGAAAGTTAGACGGTATTTAAACAATAAGTAACCTTGAATTGTACACTTTTTTTTAAAACGCTCAATTTCGTGCGTTAGGAATTAACACGTTCAGGCGAGCAACGTATATTTAGACTTAACAACGCTTAATTTAATTTACCGCACACGAAAGTGCTATGAACCTGAAATTATAGAAAAAAATGATGACCGTCAAGATGGCGTACACCGTAAAGATATCCAAAATATGTTGCTACCAATAAATAGTACCAAGGTCATTCTCCATACGAAAAGCTGTTCTTCGATATTTACAACGCCATCTATGTATATGCTTGGTATAAGAATTATATTATTTACAATTATTCAACTTTGCAAGCGTGACACAGTATTTAAATAATATTGTCTTCGGTTTCCGCGATTATCACTCATAGTAATAAAACAACTTGAACGGATTAAATCGCGTATATTACTACATTTTAAGTCCCGACGTTTCGTAACCCTTTTCAGCGTTCGTGGTCGCGGGTAGGGTGGGAGGGTGGGGAAATGTAGTAATATACGTGATTTAATCCGTTTAAGTTGTTTTATTACTACAGTATTTAAATGTTACAATTTATTTATTATTAGCTGTTTACGAACTAATTGTTACTGTATTATGTTTCTTTGTTCAATTATAACATCGTTAAAATGTTTAGTTTTTTAGCGCCATCTAGTTTTTGCCTGGATATCCCCTTGCGGTCGGGGTACGATCCAAAGAATGGAGAATGACAGTCCTCTTGTTTTAATGGTCCTTGATAGTACCGACGAAATACCTGGGTGAAAAAAATACTATCGTTTAAACTTTTCAAAATATTAGGCCTGTTCAGGTCGTTGGTACTATTTGGGTACTATTTATTAGCAGCGTCAGATTCTGGATATCTTTACAGTATACGTCATCCTGACGGTCACAAAAAATGGCATCGATTCAGACTGTACGTGGCCGGCCTAAGTGGCATTTTACCGATTGCTGCTATGTGACCACAAAATGCCACTTCCCGGCCCGGTGAACGCGTAAAATTCCCGCATACCACGGGAGGAGATAAAGAAATCCTCAAATCGCACGAACCGAAGGCGAGAGAACATGCGATCGGAGTCTTTCCTTACCGCCCTAAGTGTATGTAAAACGCGCCATTTCCACAGAAACTTTTTCATATAACTAAACTGGTGGATTTTTGACAGTGACGGATATTACAACTCAACTGCTCAAAGGTTAACTGGAAGAGATCCCTCAAAGGGATAAGTTCGCCTTTGTACATATACCTTAATCTTGTAACCCTGTAATTTGTCTTATTTTGTGCAATAAAGTGTTTACATACATACATACATTACAAAGGTGATATATTTTTGACAAATCATACGGGAAGAGTAATATGAAGTGACATAAATTTTATTAATGATCAAACCTATTTTAATATCATAAACGCGTATCTGTGTGTTAAATTATTGCAAGTTAATTTTATCGTCGTTGTGAAATATCTTGATAAATGTACTGTCGAAAAATTGTATGCAAATAAATATTTTTAGTAAAAAAAACCGACCGCGGCGCACTTTAAAAGTGCATAAAATCCGCCATTTTGTTTATTTAACGAACTTCATACCCATTGACATTCGCGCCATCAAGACGAATCTAATGATGTATCATTTATCAAAATCGGTTGTGCCGTTGAGTAGTTACGAGCTGACATAGGAACGGACATACATACAGATCAAACACATAACCCTCCTTTGGGCTTCGCCGCAGTCGGGTAATAAATACAATATGGTCTGATTCTCTTAGCTGTCGTAAAATAATGTAATGAAAAATTCTACCCTCAAAAAGGACATTTAATATGCTTCTTGAGGGTAGATTTTTCTTACTACCCGTTATATCTAAAGAGTTTCGAACTATAGTTACAAAGAGCCTTAATTAAAACTGTCAATCCACCTACTTTTTTTCTACTTGCTATGGATTCTGAAAATGGCTCCTACTTTAAGCGCATTTTCATAGCTTTGTATTACCTTTTATTCCTGAATGGTCCATGAGAGCGTTTCATTTCTGTAGTTGAATTCTCGAGTCCGTATAGGGAACGTGCACGAACTATGGGTGGCAGCACTAAACGAGAAAAGAGACACGGGTGGACAATAAAGGAAACTATCACCCCTGTCAAATCAAGCTGCCAATGCCAATGACAATATGTAAGTGTCAATGTCAAATATAGTAAGTCGTAGCTACACTGACATTAATCGTCCTTCATCGCAATAAATTACGGCGTTTCCGTCAATGTGGCCCCAGCATGAGAGGGTACTTGATTTAGATTGGCGGCACCAGTTGGCAGCACCTTCGTCGTGCACGTTCCCTATTGTGTATGCAGGTGTGTGTAATCATAAAAACCGGCCAAGTGCGAGTCGAACTCGCACACGAATGGTTCCGTATATACAATATACATACACATTTTACGGACTCGATTTTATCATAACATCTATAATCTTGCTTGTATTCAGTACTGCCTTCGCTATATTTCCTTGTAATATTAAGTGTAAAAAGACAGATAAATATAAATGGTGCAAAATATTGACTTAAATATAAAAAAACCTAACGAAGTCAGAATGAGTGTCAAGAAATGAATACTTTGTGGACACCCATTGTCTTCATTGTATTTGATAAATTGTCGTTACATAAAAAGCCTAAGTCGAAATTTGACATGTCAATTTAAATAGTTTTACACGTCTAACGTGATTGTAACTGTAAAACTATTTAGGTACTGTGTTAGCTATTTTAAGATATTATTTGTCAATTTAGGTTTATTCCTCGTTTTAAAAGGCGCAAAATCCATTTCTATTTTGCATGGACATAGGCAATTTTGATATATCGTCGACCGTAGGCTGAATTAGCGTAAGGGACATTGTTTTGCCTGTCCCTTACCGTAATTCAGCCTACGGTCGACGATATGTCGACATGATATAATTACTTATCTGGATATGGAAATATCAGCTTTACTTAAGTGAATAAAATTACAAGGCAATCGACTGTTCCATATCACTTTAGTCATACATTTTGTATTACGAAGGCTCTTCATTATAATGTGCAAGTGCCATAATAAATAGAGCAGACACCATCAATAATAACAGTCTAACGATGTACGAGTCGGGCTAACATCCTGAAATAATAAAATGTATGCCACACCTGGCCACGGCTGGCATGGCTGGCTTTCTGGCCAAGTGTAGACATAAAATGATGTACACAACACGGGAGATAATAAGGAAAGCCCTCGATCCCATATTTAAGTCCCTTCGCTTGCAGCTCGGGTCGTAAACATCTGTCATCTCGGGCTTTCTTTGTATTACCACCCTAGTTGTGTAATGTATTATGCCACACCTGGCCATAAAGTGGCTTTTTCCGCACGCTACGTAAACATAAAATGATGTTCACAACACGGGAGATAATAAAGAAAGCCCTCGATCGCATATTCATCTGCGATCTCGGCCTTTCTTTGTATTACCACCCTAGTTGTGTAATATACAGAGCTCGGAATAGGTAGTGCCTTTTTACCTAAACTTCGCGGGAGGACGTAACTAAGAGTGGTTACAACCACCAAAAATAATTATTTATTTTTATTGAACGCGGGATTTCCTGGGATTAATAAGAATACATAATGTACATAAATTCACACTCGGGGTTAAATTATTGGGCATTTCTCCAGAAATATGTCTGCGACTCATTCATCTGTCTCCATACATTTAGTATGAAAAAGGGCCAGATGAATGAGGTGACTGCAGACATATTTCTGGAGAAATGCCCTATTAATGAAATGCAAAATATATTGAGAACTCAAAAATCGACTTTATACAAAATTTCTGCATTAGACAATTGTATTTCATTAATATTCTAACCCTGAGCGTGAATTTATATGGATAATGTATTATTATTAAACCAGGGAAATCCCGCGTTCAATAAAAATAATTAATTATTTTTGGTGGTTGTAACCACTCTTAGTTACGTCCTCCCGCGAAGTTTAGGTAAATAGGCACAGCCTATTCCGAGCTGTGGTAATGTACTATAACCCACGTTAAAAATAAGGAGACAAGTTCGTTTTTGTTTAAAAGGGTATGCTTCCCAGGTGGTCCCATCATCACCAGGACAAGACCTGATGATGGTATCTTAGAGAAATCGAGGGAACTTTTTAAATATTATAGCCATACCTATAGCGATTGGGGATTTTTATAGTAATTAGCATTTTTTAATTGAATAAACTAATGAAGCCGGTTGTTTTAATTGTATATTATTAATTTTAAGGCATATTTAAAGGAAACTGAATTTCTTTTGGCTTTTTGAGACTTCTCTGCGAATGTTTTAATAGTCCCTGGTGATAATCGAATTATTAATTGATGGTGCTGCTACGTATTGAGAACATTAAAGGGCATTTCTCCAGAAATATGTCTGCGGTCACCTCATTCATCTGACCCTTTCTCATACTAAATATATGGAGACAGATGAATGAGTCGCAGACATATTTCTGGAGAAATGCCCTAAAGTTAACATTAAAGATTGTATATGAAATCGCTAGAGGGCAGGGTAGCAGTTAGTATTATAGTAACGATATAGAATTTTCCTATTATACTACGAAATGCACATTGGTGTTGGCGTGAGAGGGCATGCTTTACTTGGTGAGTGCCTGAATAAGATCCACTATATGCCGTGTCTTAAGATTTCCAAGTAGGAGGGCATTTTCATTTAAACATACACCATTAACTCAGCATTTCTAAAAAAAGCTATTTATTTTTTCATTGTGACGTTTTCTGACAATTTTATGGTATTTCAGCTTAGAATTACGAGCTCTTTCCATTCCAACAGAAGAAAAAAAGTGCCCCAAATTTTCCATGATGATGATGGTGCTGTCCTTTTATCTCTCGTTACGGACATAGGGCTCTCAGAAGGGATTTCCACTTGTCACGATCCTGCGCGATTTCCTTCAACTCCTTCCATCCAAGGCCCATTGTTGCAGCCTCCTCTACTGTGCGCCTCCAGGTGGTACGAGGGCGACCGGGTTTTCTTTTCCCAGGAACTTTCTACGTCAACCCTTTTTTCGACAGATGACTGTCCGTTCCAGTATCCAGCGCCTATTCCTCAGCATTATCTCCTTGTCTATAGGGTTTTGGCCAGTCGTCTCCCACAGGCCATTAGAGATGGTCCGTGGCCAGTAAACATTAATTAAACTTTCTTTTGTGTTACCCTTACACAAAAGTACCTATATGGGAAAATGGTAACGCAATATGAAAAACTTTTTTGTCCCAATGGGATTTTAAAAGCTCGTAATTTTAAGTAGAACTAACATGAAATTTTCGGAAAATTGCACAGTAAAAAAAACGTTTTTTTTAGAAATGCTGAACTAGCAGTTAGATGTCGTCACAGGACTGACGTCAAATGTCAAACGGCGTGTTTCATCACAAAGTTGACAGGTTGACGGTATTTGAACATAACTTAAATATGGCGTAACTAACACATTTAAATAAAAATGCCCAGGTACATACAGGTACCCAATTTTTGTACCATTTCGATGGTTACTAAGCAACCTAGATAAGTAATTTGTTTTGCAGATGGTACTTAATTATTGTATGACATCGAGAATATCAAACTTCAAGCCAATCCAACCAGGGAACCGGGTCTGAAAAAATCGACTTCCATTCCATTATATTGGTACAGTACTGACAGAGAGATAGAGCGAGCAACAAAAGTATCCGTTTTCATTCTTCCGATGCAAGAAAATGGAAAATTGATATTTGGTTGCTTACCATACGAACAGGCTAATTGAACAACTACTTGCAAAGCATCCCCTCTCACTCCCGCGTGGTCCCCTCGCAGGTACCACGGTTTTACATTGTTATTTGTTTGTTGCTTATTTTGAGGTATTTTTAATAATAAAACAAATAAACTTTTCGGCAGGATATTTTATTCAAAACCTCTAAGATTTTCCAAAACCTTATACGGTAACTAACTAGTCTTAGTCGAACTACAAGTACAAAGTGGCCACACACTGTCTACAAGAACACCGTTAATAAACTAAAGAAGGCCAAAAAACGTAAATAGACCATCGATATTTTATAAAAAAAAATACCTAATATAGTTGTGTGTTCTAACATTTTGCATAATGTAAGATTTTCAGGTGCACAACGTCTTGAACGTCTGGGTCATTCTCATTTATGTGGATGTCACTGCCTTGGGCGTTATAACTCTTTCTAATTGATCATGGTATATTACACAACCACCCTGGTAATGTAAAGAAAGGCCGAGATCGCAGATGTTTGCGGCCCGAGCCGCAGGCGAGGGACGTAAATATGCGATCGAGGGCTTTCTTTATTACCTCCCGTGTTGTGTACATCATTTTATGTCTACACTTGGCCAGAAAGCGACTTAGCGTAGCGTGCGGAAAAAGCCACTATGGCCAGTACCTCTAGCACAACTGTGACACGCGACTCTTTGTCGCGCGACAAATGCTACCTATCTCTTTCCACTCAATATAGTGTGACAGTGAAAGGTGATGCTCTGTCGCGCGAGTTACGAAGTCGCGGCCAGTTATGCTAGACGTACAGGTGTGGCATAAGAAAAATAATACTATCATGAATTGACTCATCCATATGATAAAAAGAATTCATGATATTATGACAGTTAGGTCGAACGTTTAGAAATAACAATTAAAGCCACGGTAGTGACTTTGTGCACAAAAATGATAATAACCGACGGGTCCTTGCGTTGTTAAACGCTTAATTGAATTTACCGTACACGAAAGCGTTAATAATACAATGTGGGCCCTGTAATAAGAGTAAATAATTAAAACGTAGATTATATATACTCCTCAAACAATAAAACTATTGTTTAAAAACTTTTATAAATTATGTAGACCTAATGATTTCTCATTTTCGTACGAATTAAATAGTATTTTCAATTTATGTTAACGGGCCAATATTCAGCGTTTTTACGGCGTTTTATTTTCGTCATTATTGTCTCGGTAAATATTGTTAAAAAAACGATGCCTAGAGTTAACTTTATGAAACCGAAAAACAGTCCCGAGGTTAAGTCTAGTTTTATCAAAATTGTCACGATTTGTCCTTTCGTTACGAGTATAGTAAATAATCGTCGGACAATAATGATTGTCAAACCGCGCGGTCAAAACGCTCGGAGAATCGCCCTAACATCAGTCTAATTGATCGCTTGTCACGCTACAAACATAAATAAAATCGCAATACCTTGCGTCTTCAAATAAATTTCAAAGAATACTAATAACGGAAACGTAATTTTTTGCTCCTATTACAGGGCCCACTGTGTATAAGGCTACTGGGTCGATCCACTTTTTCTTTTAGCTCGTTGCCATGTTCACGTCCCCTGGACAACTCTTTAAAAACATGATTTTCTATAAGTTTTCTACAGTAAAAATTCATCAAACGTACATTTTTGTCATAGTTATAAGCCCATTATTTTATGGACTATCTCCTATGCATATTAGTAGCATATACTATAACCGGTTTTTTAAGAAACTCTGACACTGTTGTCTCTTGGACAACGGGACAGAATAACAAACAAGAAAAAGTTGATTGACCCTACTGCGATAACGAAATATTTCATGCTTGTTGAATTACGAAATTGTTTTCTTAAATCATACAACAGACATCTCAATTGTCCAAGGAAAAAAAAACAAACGTTACATTTGGCGAAAGAAGTTTAACATCAAACATGCAGGGGTAAAACAACAACCACATGGAAAATGACCAAGTTATTGACATATTTTATGTGTAACACATTGAGAATGTAAGTGAATGTACCAATAATGAACAAGTAAATTCTGACATAATTATTTGACAGTGTGTGTCACTATTCAGACCGAATGTACAGTTGCGCTAGCGACCGCAGAGTCCGCGTAAAGGAATGACAATATAAAAATAAATTTTGTATAAATACATATCAACTTAACTCTTTAGGCGTTGGTCCATGGAGAAAACAACCTACTGCAAAATTCTATTACATACTGAGAAGTACTGTCTAAATTGTTTAGCTAAATATAACAAACTGAATCTGCTTGCAATTCACAAAGACTACACTGATTAAAGCGTAGTTTACACTATTCGGAATGCAATAAACACGGAGTTGCGCTTTATTCGCATAATAATCTAATTTGAATTGTACTAAAATATTTGGCATAAAACTTTTAACGCATACCTAATATTTTTTGCCATAATGCATTTAATACCTTCTTGGTCATAACTGTTATTTACCTTATTATTTAAAGAAGCTCGATCATTTGCAAGCTGTCATAGTATTAAGACTTAAATACTAAGTACGACGAGAGAAGCTATGAAAGATGTTTTGAATTGACAGTACAGAACTAAACTACAGGACAACACAGACAGATTATGTTTTAAAACTCTACGAATGCGCACAAAACTTAAGGCTGTTGATGATAGTGTCTTAATAATAAGGTTTAACATAGCATTTTTTACGCATTAAAATTTATTAATATTTAAAGGTTAGTATATTGAAAGGTTAATTATGCAAAATAGCCCTCCGTCCACGTTCATAACTAAAATTTTCATAACTGCTAGTTATTGTTAAGGATTTTTTTTTCACTGTTTAATGTCATTGCCAGTTATTAAATAACACTTTTGTTCCATTTTTATAAACAGAACCTATTCATGTATAGTCCCCTGGTAGGTACTTTTTTCGGAGTAATGATTTTGTATTTTTAAATTCATCTTTTAAGACGTGAAGAATGCAATAACTGCCGTCCTATGATTAAAACTAGACTAACCTCTATGGAGTTGTATAGAGGTTAGTCTAGTTTTAGATATCAAACGGCAGATAAGTACTTAGTAGCACTTGCGAATTTTCATAGACTCGCGAAATAACATAGTATTCCAATATGAAATGACTAACATAGATCAAATACATATTCATGAATATAATATATCCATAACGCTGATGCATTTTTAATATAAGTAGTGTTAGAAAAAACTGCTTCAAAACGCTATTCCTCGAAATGGTTTTCGAATTAGACCACATGAATAAATGTTACCATACCAAATAAACAGAATATAGTATGGAGATTGTATGGCGGCCGTGTACTATGACGTCATAGTCCATATCGCATCTCTCTGTCTAATCCCGGTCTGATTAGTGCTTTAAAATGTTTATATCTTCCGTATTTCTCGGTAGCTTTTAATTTTATTTTCACTTTGTCATCTTTTTTACGCTGTTTTCATATTTTATTAAGAAATGTGTTTAAAAAAATTCATGCATATTCCCTATTGTATGTTTGAGTAAACTCATTATTCCGAAAACAGTACCAGAGAACCATACATGAATAAGGAGGTTCTGGTTATGAAAAAGGAACAAGTCTTGTTTAATAACTACCTAACTGGTTATGAAACAGTGATAAAAATCCTTATTCATAACCAGTTATGAAATCTTAGTTATGCACGTGGACGAAGAGGAAATGATGTGTTGGGATATAATTCGATCTAATTGTCAACCCAGCATTTAAACCTCCGGTAAATGTTTAGCTGAATTCAGTCTTACTCATATTGCATTCAAACTATAGTGTAAACAACGCTCTACATGTTACCTAAAGCAAAATGTCGAACAAGATATATGCAAATGTTGTAGTTTCGACGCTTAATAATGACTCAAGTTTTCGAATTCATGTATAAACTATGTGGGTATTTTGAATTGCGTACCGTAAAACGGTCCTACTTTGCTCCTACAGAGATAACTATGCTCCATAGCCGAAAACATTTAACGGGTGGTTATTTGTTTCTATTACGGTTCCCATTTTATAAGCAAATTTGGTCTAACTTTGCTCCAAGAAACATTTAGTATTTAGGAGAAAAGTTTTGCCGCGTCAATGGGTAACTTTGCTCCGAATTTATTGTTTCTATATATTTGACGGAATAGATAGTGGCGTATTTTTCAATTTATAACGCGTTAGGAAATACATTTTTCTTGTTATATACACCGTGGGCCCGTACAACCCGACCAACTTTAACCACGTATTCCTGATGGTATTACAAGTAAATATCGTTATATCAACATAGGTCGAATTTTGTCATTTTACATTAATAGTCTTACGGAACAAAACAAATCAATAAATTCAGTCCCTCGTTATAAACATGTCCTTACTGGAGGAAAAGTTATTAAAAAGGAAAAAAAAGCTAAAATGGAAACGAAAGGTCAATATTTTGGCTTTGTAATCGCTTATCCGATCAACTGGGCTAATGTTGTTAACGAATACAATGCCATTGAGAGGTAAACCACAAATTAGGATAACGAGAATATAGTGTCAAAAAAGTATAACTGCCTTGAAAGATCATTAGATTTTAGATTCTATTTACTAGACAGTAAAGTGTAAATGCAGTTATAGATAACTGCGATCTTAATTTGTTTTGCATTTCACATTCGCCCGACGGTCTGCAAGTGCGTATTCCGTAGAGAAAAGACTTAGAGATACTATGAGCTTTCAACGGATTATCGGTTCTATGACCGTAATGATAAGGCGGCAAATACTTTCAAACAAAAAATAATAATGCATTTTGCTTTTACAGATTTAACGGGGAGCCAGGTAGACCGCCCGGGTTTACTCGTGTTACGCATTGTTATTTTTTTTTGGTGGTATTGTATTCTATCAATGGCATTGTTCGCTCAATGGCATTGTATTCTTTAACAGCATTAGCTCTCTTGAACGGATAATTTCTATACCATCTAATACTGCGAAGGTTAATTGCTGTTTAGTTAAATGATTTTAAAAAATCAGTAAAAGTATCTTAGTCACTTTTATTAGGGCTTGTTACACACTTGGGAGTTTTTATTGTAATAATTATGAGTATCTCGGAAAGTAAGCGTTAATCGACTATACGTCACATAACTTTTTTTACTTCTAATAGTTGTTAGAATCTATGGTTAAAGTTGGTCGGGTTATACGGGCCCACGGTGTATAAAACAAGTAGGTATGTCTTAAAATTAAAATCTGACAGATTTATTTCGAATTTTCTAATTTTGGAGCAAAGTAGGAACGTTTTACGGTATCCGTATTATTCAGCGCTTGATAAGATCTTTGTCCACCGTTATTAATTAAAAATGCAGATTGTTAAACACGGCATCAAATATACAGAAATATATTGATTGAAAATTATAAGAATGCAGTACCTATAATAAATTGTGTAAATAAGCAAAACGTCGGCTAAGAGTGTAGCTGCTAACTCCTTTTAAGATTGCTATTCTAAAATGAACCAACTCAATTATTTCAAATTAAAACTGAATATTATTTGTAAATTTCACAGGAGTTAGCTTTTTTTGAACCCTGGAAAACTTGCAAGTCTTACGGACTGTTGCAAAAATCGGTCCAGAGGATTTAGCAGTTTTACACTCTTAGCCGACGAAAAGTGCCTAAAGGCATTTTTTTTAATTATCAGTAAAAAACTACATGTGAAACTTTGAATTTCGAATGATTTTAAGTTATGCTGAAGATGCAACAGTTTTGATATTGATCCGCTGCTCGTTATGTACGGGATTGTTACTAAAATATTCCGATACCCAAAAGTTACTTGATAGATATCGGTCTGGAGTGATAAGACCGCCTGTAGCCTCTACTTTTATCTTACTTCGACCGATTCTGTAACATTTGATGCTGTGTTATACCTAAATTAAACTAGTAAACATAAATAGTTCTGTAAATATAATTTTATTAATTATCATTTTTACAGTTAAAACTTACAATACGAGGCAAAGACACATCACTTGTGTAACAAAACACTAACCAATTAATAAATAGTTCGGTATTTGGAAACAGACAGACTTAGAGAGACAGAGAAAATAAAGATCTCCGTTTACTGGCTAAGCAACGCAACCCTAGCTTTCTATGAATATTTTAGGAATGTCAGATAGGTAATATAATTGTCCGTTTCGTGTTCAATGAGACGCGTACTCAAATTTACAAATATGACGAGGCAGATACTTCGTTTTGCAGTAAAACGAGCACGTTAGTCTGATAGTTTAAGAATGTATAATATGAAAACATACTTTTTTTATTTACTTTTATACCTGCGTTGCGTAGCCAATGTACCGAAATCCTAAGAACCGACAGAGTGACTAGGCGAAGGAGCTTACTCTTTATTCTAACCCGCTCACTCTAATAAGGCATTATTAACATTAACAAACGAATCTCAATAAAATATAAACATAGCAAGTGCTTAGTCACAATAACAACAGATTAAAATAATAAGTACATTATTTCTTAACAATTCCTCATTAGACAAATGCTAATAATACATTACACACCTAGGGCGGATAATAAGAAAGGCAAAGACAGACGATACTCGTCGCACGAGTCGAAGATTAAGAGTCTGAGACTTTCTTTGTGATCGCCCGTAACGTGTACGAAAATTTACATCTTTCACTGGCCAGAAAATGAGATTTTCTGCTTGCCACCGACCGGTAAATACCATTTTCGGGCCAGAATACCGTAAACTTATTTAATGTCATAATTGTGCATTCATTATCTTCTATACTGAATAAGCTTATGTGTAAGAAATTAACAATAAATAAATAAAAATAAGGAACACTAAAAAACCTATATTTGTCAATTAAATATATCTCTCTATATGACTAGTGTGAAAATTCCCTATGGCACAATTACACCTCATGGTTCGCGAAAAAATGAAAATGTTAAAAAACGCGTTCCAAATGTGTACCAAAATAAATGCTCTGTGTATATCTATGAAAATAATTACATATAAAATAACTTGGAAGACTATTACCAAGTGGAATGTAAAATAAAAGCAATCATGAGATTCAATATAGTAATGCACCTCCACTCTCATAGTAATGTCACAACTAAAAATTTGTGCGAGAATATTATTATAAATGCATGACTATCCCAGATTTTTGCGGAGATGCGTTAATATCTTCGTCGAAACTCGACTAACCTTAAACAAAAAAAATCTAGACGACGACATATCGATAATGTGGTCAGAAATACTTATGTTCTTAGAACAAAGTAATATTGGACGTCCGACGTGTGTCATAGTTTCACTTGCTATAATTTATCGCTTGCCATAATTATCATTTGGCATAAAGTTTTTTTAACTAATACGTTTTAAATAGTTTTAAATGTACATTGTTCAGAACTTTTTATGTTAGCTTAGATTTGCTATGTAGTCACCCTGAAAAAATTACGATAGTTAAAATTATGGCAAGAAATTAAGAAATACTTTAGAGTTAGAGACTACCTGTTTGTTGGCAATTGACAGGAAATACAAAAGTACATAACATTGCTTGAGTTCCTAGATAGATTTATTCACAATTATTTTACTTAACATGTATTTTTAAATACAAGCCAATTTTAGACAAATTCACAGCATCCGCCAATTAAAGTGTGTCCTTTTCTTGGGTTACGTGTGAGAGAGAAAGGGATAGAGGGAAACTAATAGTCAGATACTTATGATGTCTGGGTAGGTAATCAAAAATCGGCTTTTACAGTCGAGTTCATCATTATCTGAGCAAAGATTGGACCAAAAACATCTGAACGAGACCCTATTGTCATAAGCATAAGAACTAGATCAGATATTTTTGATCCATTCTTTGCTCAGATAATGATGAACTCGACTGTACAATAGTAACGTCTACCGCGTACTTACACAAAACAAGCGGTTATCACAAAAGGTCGTGCTTAAATTTAAAGATTTGTGCCATGTTAAGTATAAGTTGTACTGTAAAAAAGCGTATAGCTGTGACCTAACCTAAATTGCGAGTTCTAGTTTAAGTTGAAATTAAGTCTTACATTTCTATATAAGTACTAGGAAAACTATCAAAACGTGTCTGAAAAATTTGACACTTTGGAATCGTCCCTTTTGTCTTGACTTGACAGATTGTATGTACCTACTAAATTCGGATAGATTCATGTTTGTACTAAAACACGTGAATTCACAAACGAATTGAATGTAAAAATCTTCTACCGAGACACACAGAAAAAAAGTCAAAGACGTTACTGGTTAGTTTTTATAAACGTATCTAGGTATAAACAAAACCAAAGTTTGACACTTATCGGTAAGTGACTTTTCACAATAATATGTAATAATTATTAAGATGGCTATCCGAATTTAATAAGTAATAAGGCTAGAAAAAGTAAATTGGGAGACGCAGTAGAGGGTTTTCTAATTCTTGCGAACAAAACCGCAGATTCTCCGTCCCTCAATCCACTCCTAAACCCCAATAATTCACAAACAGGAAATATATTTGAACAAACGCCATTCAAATCATTTTCGGTCCATTAGAGGAACTAATATTGAAGTATAGTCAGCATTCAATTCTATTATATTATATTTTTTATTCGCTATAAGAAAGAGCTTGAATAGTTGAGGATTAATGATATTTGTCAATTTTGTAGGTACAAGTACAATGTGTTCCGACTGTCTAGAAATGAGTATTACTTAAGAAACAAGCAAAAAACTGTTTTTAATATAGCTTGTTATGAGATTCCAATAAATTATACTGTACTCGATTGCAGATATATCTACACAGATGACAACCCAGAAGGCAAGCCTTCTAAACATTGGAGTAGTTTCACATATTTTTGAGTTCGTCGTCTATATACATTTATTTGCTGCTAGTCGTAAGGGTATTTTCATTTAAAAAGGAACCGTTAACTAGCAGTCAAAAAGCAAACGTCACGAAACTGACTAATAATGTCTAGTGAATAGTGACATATTATAGGTTGAAAATGATGATACGGCCGTACCTTTGTTTTTCTCGACCGTACCCCCAGATATATGACATTATCATATGTATTATTATGTAGTGCATTTAAACATAAGTTTGGCTTAGCCGTAGGTTTAAATTAAAATAACCATAAATTGAATTGGCGAAAGAGAAACGCGACAACCTATCTTAGGGAGCGTTTGAAATATCGTAGTATCGAAGGTACCCTTATTATAATATTTTCGTGCTATATATAATTTTTACAAGGTCACCTTCACTCACTCAATTCAGGTATCCTAGCTTACAATTCTCACTGGGCACGGGAATCAGTTAAATGGGACAATCTGTTACGCGATCGCCACTTCATTACACGAAAAACTACGGTGCCGATAAAAGGTGCCGAGGAAAGGAAACATTTTAAAAAGAACCACTTTTGTAGGGAAGTATTCTCTTTATTTCCCTTAGCCTACATGCGCGCCCGACTACTGGAAAAAGGCCTCCCCTCTATCCAGCCACTAATATAAATACTAGGACAAATTTGGTAACCACCGTCTCTACATAAACATAAAACAGCTGTACAGGAAAAACATTATTTCTTTTCAAAATACGAGTATATAATTAAGAAGTTAATGTCGTTCGCATAGCAGATTGTCCCAAACTACCATATTGACAAGCTTAAGCGGCTTCATTCAGTTTGACTGGCCGAATAAAGGCAAATCTCTTAGTAACTCTTATTTCGTTTGTCATGATCGCTTACGAAATACATGTATGGCAGCGGCCGGCCGCGGCGAGCAGTGCGTGGCAGCGGCGTCTGCTCGCGTCGCCGCGGGCAGCCGCGCGACCTGTTTGAGTAAGTCAAGCGATACTGGTCTTTTTAAATATGTAGATAACGTTTAAAATTATTTCACACTAAAAGTGCTCGCCGCGTCGCTGCCGACCGCTGCCATTCCGGTGTGAATCGGCCCTTAAGGTTAGGGTTATTTTAAAATTATTCTGAAAAGTCATTGGTATCTGTAAACTAACGATTATGCGGAAAGTTTTCGGACGAACAAAACAATCTTACAAGTATGCATAATTATGCCGAAATAAGGAAAACCTGTGTGGATCAATAGTGTGTGGAGCGATGGCATCACAGGATCTAATACAAATATACCTACCTTATTAAGGCTGCATTTATACCTGTAAGTTTTACTTAATTAAGTAAGGACGCAGCTATACGTTAGACTGAGATGGCAGACTAACTATCTCAGACTAACGTACTGATGTACAAACGGAAACTTTCCAAAAAGATTTTTTGATATAACTTAAAAAAATCTACTAAGACTTTTTATGTTTTTAAGTTATGTCAAAAAAAAAATTTGAAAGTTTCCGCAACTTGCACATCAGTAGTCTAACGTATAGTTGCGTCCTTACTTACGTAAGTGAAACTTACAGGTGGGTGGATTTTCGCCAAACATGTATGGCATACAAATTTTAATGGCGAAAATCCACCCAGGTATAAATGTGGGATAAGAGTTAGGAGGGTTAAAATTAGTAGAGTTGGTAGCACGTTAAGATACCGCCTACTTTACTAATTTCTACCCTCTCACCCTTACTAGGGTAGAAATTAGAGGGCAGACAGTGTATTTTTGTCTATGGAGTGCACGCCACTGCAAATATCTTGAATAAACAATACAACTTGAGGGCTACAGCTGTGTTACAAAGCGATCACAACAAACGGCCAACGGGCTCAATACGTCCATATCCTAGACTTGGAATTGAACCGGCACCCACCTCGCTTGGATCAGAATCAAAACAGCTCCACGACCTTCCTCTTCAAATACTCCTTCAGCGGCGCGTAGTAATGATGACGAAGGGACACCAACTCCGGCTTCCGCTTCAAAGGCCTCAGTGGGGGCCAGTCAGTTTCGAAGATGAGTAACGCGGCTAGGGCTAAGGATAGCCAGACGAAGATGAAGGAGGGCACGAAGGCGCGGAGGAGGGAGAAGGGGCGCGGGGGAGGTTGAAGTGCGGGGGGAGGCGCGCGCCACTCGTCGGCGGGCAGCGCTGTGCCCCCCGACTCCGAGGACGAAGGGGAGCACGAGTCGCGGAGCACGTACTCCGTGGGTACTGCCACTGTAATGAGATAACATTTGGAATAATTATTGAATGTGAACAATATCATTTACATTTATGATTACTATACGTACGATATATGTACTAACTTTCTTAAAGAAGTTATAGCAGAAGTTGTAAAATTATGTCTTTCGATCATTATATGAAGTAGTGATTATGACAAAAACTACTATGCGTGATTTTTTTTTGTAAAATGAAGTAACTAATATCTTTAACTAACCTTATTTTAATGTATAAAGGATTTGTGTCAAAGACTCATTTTATTGAAGTCACCGGTATTGTTAAGGTGTCGAGCTTTGTCGGCGCTCACTATACCTAACGCATTCCCCAACTCTTAATTAAGTTATACGCCTATAGCGATTGTTTTGCAGGTAACGTTAGAGAAAAACATAATATCGATATCCGACTTGAAATATCACTTTGTTTAAAAGCTATAGGCTAGTGACCTGGCTTGTCCTACATTTGGGCGTTTTAGCTAGAGCTGTGTGGAACGCGCTAGTTCACCCTGTATAAGCTATAGGCTAGTGACCCGACTTGTCCTGCGCATCAGGCACAATTGTTGCACATCTCTCCCAGACCACCGCTCTTCTCTAAAGCATTGTGAGGTAGGGTGGGGCGTCAAACCGAATTTTCTCTATATCATATTTTCCAATATGTATGAGATTATTTTTTCTTCAACTGCCGAGTAGAGGGCTAAAAGTATATAGCTAGATTTTTTAAATTATTTTTTCCTAATTATGTATAAAATTACGCAACTTTTTGGTGCGGTTCCAATAATATATTGAGAAAATTCGGTTTTACGCTCCACCCTACTGTGAGGTAGTCCCTGTATAGCTATAGGCTAGTGACCTGGCTTGTCCTGCGCGTGTAGCTCCTGTGGTGCCAGCGCGATGTCGACGGCGGGCCCGGCGAGCAGGCACGCGCCGTTGCACATCTCCGCGCCGCCCAGCCCGCCGCTCTCCTCTAGAGGGGCACTGTGAGTTGACCGTGGTAGGCTGCTGTATCCTATACACAATCGACAAAAACATTTTATGCCACACCTGGCCATAAAGTGGCTTTTCCCGTACGCTACGCGTACGGAAAAAGCCGCTTTCTGGCCAAGTGTAGGCATAAAATGATGTACACAACGCGGGAGGTAATAAAGAAAGCCCTCGATCGTATATTCACGGCCCTCGCTTGCAGCTCGGGCCGTGAACAGCTGCGATCTCGGCCTTTCTTTGTTTTACCACCCTAGTTATGTGATGTACTATTATCACTTTGTGTACGCTAGTTAGATGTCGTGTCACTAATGTTTTTTTAGTCTACTAAAACTAATAACCGGCCAAGTACGAGTCAGACTTGTGGACAAAGGTTTGCGTACCAATAAATAAAAGACATTTCTTGTAGAATCCCTCTAATACTAAAAGTTCTACTGACCGCCTTCTGACACAATCATGAAACCCTCGTTAGCAAGTATAACGTATTGAGCTCGACTTTTCGGCTATGGTATAGCGAAGCTTGGCAGTGAAAGTGTTTTAATAATTATTGTTGGTTATAGTTACCGTAGGACACAGCGTAATTCGGCCCCCCACAAGATGGTCTGACGACCTGATTAAGGAAGTCGACGGAGATAGTAAGCGTGCGACCGTTTGTTCTAGTCTTTGGGGGAGACCTATGTTCAGCAGTCTCAAGGTTGAAATGATGTTGATGGATGATAATAATCTAGTTATATCTATACCATTAGCTTTTCGGTCAATGATTAACATCGAAAGGAAACCGGCATACTAAGCAAAGCATACACCTTCAAATATTTGAAGTTATATGTGAAGTCCCCGACCCGCACTGAGCCAGCGTGGGGACCGCAACTCGTGCACTTTCATCCATGAGAATAGGCCTTCACCTAATACTGCCGCCATAACGCAAAAGGACACATCTAACATTTTTTTCGACACTGAGTTGTATACATATTCGGAATCAGTGAAATTTACTGATTCCGATTTCCGAATATGTATAGAACTCAGTGTCGAAAAAAATGTTACATGTGCCCTTTTGCGTTATGGCGGCAGAATAATGGGACTTATGAGATAGTGTCACTCACGGCCGGCAAATATTACTAGTATTATAAATTTTATTTTATTGGTGCTCCAGTGTGGATTTTCGCCATACAAATTTGTAGTTCGGCATACAAATGTCGCGGACGAAAATCCACCCTCCAAATACTCACCCATTCACGTATTATGACGGGCCGTTCTTACCGCCTGGCCACGACATTGTGCGACCAGCGGCAGTTAGGAAATATCTCCAAAAACCAATACGCAGTAGTCATTCGAGTAAGAAATGAGACTTTTTTCGTTGTAAAAAGCTCAAAATATCTAAATAATTCATAATAAACATTGAGGCCTGGTTGAGAACTAACGTAAGACAGTACTAAAATATTACGAGACATCTGCAATTTTGTAAGTGTCTATAAAGTTTCATTATTCAATTTTGGCTCAAACGATAAATTATTGAATATGCAATACATATTTAAATCTATTGCGAGCATTCGCCTCCTATCTGTTAACCACAGTAGGCACAAATGTGAAGACATGCCAGTGTAGTATCAGCCCACTTTGTGTACCACATTCAGCGTCATAGTCTATAGCGCAATATGTATATTAGGGATGTAACGATACCGATATATCGGTATCGCCAATGTCGTTATCGCGGATTATATACAACCGATATTTGAAGAGCGCGAAAAGAATTTGCTGTATGAAAAAAAATCTGCAAAAAGTAATTTCAATTACTGACTTAATTTATGTATTATTACCTTGTGCAATGATAATTACTATGTTAATTATATCTTTGGTGCATAATTTCTTTTTTTAATTTTGAGGCGACAATTTATTTTTACTTTACACTTTCAAGGTTGACTCTCTGTTAAATATAGCCAAGTTTTAGGTATAATAAGGCCATACAAATATCTGAATTTCATACTTCTTTATTTAACAAGATATCGGTATCGCTGATTATTAACTAAAATAATCGGTATCGTATCGGTAAAATTAAGTATCGTTACATCCCTAATGTATATATCGTAATGTATGTATTACTATAGACACAAAGACGTGTTACACTTCAGTGGCATCTTTTTTTGTTATAATTTCATATGTCATAATTTAATTTGTCATAATTATTATTAGACATATTTTCTGATAATATCAATCCATCAAAATGTTTTAAGATCTATAAACCGTATATGAATTTTCTTTCTTGATAATTTAAAAAAATAATTATTTTTAGAAAACAAGTTATTTAGGACAAATAATAATTATAGAAAAACTGAATACAGCATAACTATAGATATTATAGTGCATCTTAAAAGATCGTGAGAAGAAAGAGTAAAAAATTACTTAAGAAATTAAATAAATACATATGACAGGCCACGTATTAAAGGGGATAGAGAAAAGGAAACAAAAAACAAAATAGAAACAGAAAAGATAAATTTATTTCTATTTAAAATTATAACATAAATAAAGTGCAACTGAGCAATACTTTGGTAAAATATTAAAGCTATATGTAATAGAAATAAAGTAGTTTATTTAATAGGTATCTTAAGATTAACAATAAAGTTAGCAAAGTCAATGACTAGACTAGATAATTGGGGCCGTCCATAAAACATGTGAGGTGGGAAACTCTGACGAAACATGCCGATTGTAATAATTTGATGGTATAATTTATGGCCGGTCCCTTGTACTTTGGCAATTAGTTTGACTACAGTTTCGTGATTGTCTTTGTTAGTGTTTGTATGTAAGCTGCAGGGTAAGTGTAGTTCCCGGGATTACAGATTGTACGATCCACTTAAAGGAAACAATACTGTTGTGTGGTTTTGTACCTCATTATTTACGTACCTCATTAGTCCGTCATAAAAGAGAAGCGTGCTTCACAGATAAAGACTTCGTGCATTGTCATTTTAGTGGATTATCAACTCTAAGGCCTTTGCCAAGAGTTAAAATTGCTTTAATAGAAATGTGACTTTAGACGTATTATGCACTTCACGCCCCTGGCATTTACCTGACTACCTGTGATCCGAACAAAGCGAAGGCAACTGGAACGCCATTATTCTATTAATGCAGTTGTAAACTATGGTTCATGGAGATAGAGTTGATAATCAATTGAACTTTAAAGGTGGTTGTAACGACTTTTTACAATAACGCCATCTTGGTGTTTTTGAGGTTTACAAACAATCGCTTTGTTTCCTTTAAGTGGATCGTACAATCTGTAATCCCGTGAACTACACTTATCGCCACCAGGGGCTCGTTTCACGAAGCTACAAGTTACAATTTTACAAGTCTAAACTAGCAACATTGATGTCTAGCAACCAATGGTGTTGTGGTATTTGGCCAATGTAGCTAGATTAGACTTGTAAAATTGTAAATTGTAGCTTCTTGAAACGGGCCACAGGTGTTCCAGAGCAGTTGCATGGCTGTTTTAAAAGCGTGAACAGTGCGTGGCGTAGTTTATGGATGGTTCCATGTGATTCGAGAATTTTGCTAGTGATTGTATCAATAAATTACGTTCACACGTTTTGCCCCTCTTTCACCCTTTGTCACGGTTTTCGGTTTTTTTACAGGCACATTTGGCTAGCATCCCTGCTCTCTCGTCTATAGTGCCACGTAATTCATGGAGAGCCCCTAAGCAGCAGGGTTAGGCTCGGTGTGCGCCGAGTTTTTTAATTAGTTCGACTGCAGTTTACAATTACAATAAAGATGAGTAAAAGAATAATGCCAACATAAAAATGGGCATAGGTTTGTGACAGTCACGATTTTTCGTTGACGGCTGTGGCCGGGTGGATTTCACAGCGTTTCAACCACCGTCCTCACCAATCCCGAAATTTCGGCGATTCACTTTAAGAATGTATCCCATTATTTCGATAAAATCCGAAAGTAGTACCTTTTCTCATGTTTCGATAAAAAATGGTGTACTTTTTCAAAAGATAATATCGGGATTGGTGATGACGGCGGTTGAAACGCTGTGAAATCCAGCCGGCCGTCTGTTGCGGACAAAGGGTTAAGCTGCATTGTTAGGCTCGGCGTGAGGGGTGACATAGCACTTGCGTATGACGATGATGACCGATTGTTTACCGAAATCTCCCGTCATGGGTGTGGAGGGCGTGGCCGGGACGCTTGACGCCTTCCGCTTCCCGCCGCCAGAGTGCTCCTCCTGCCAACAACATATGTATTACATATATAGATACAAGAAATCAAAGTACATAGAAAAATTAAATGGCGCTCACCTGTGAACAGACCGGGAATCGAACCCGGTACCTCTGGATTTCCGGCCCAGCGACTCAACCATTCGTCCACCGTAACACCCAGAAAACACCCTCAATTTTGCCACCTACTTTGACTTCCGTATCATCTATTTTAATAGGACTTTAACCTAAACGTCGTCGTCGTCGCATCTGTAATAGGTTCGCATTGGGGTGAGGCACCTGTGTAATATGGGTTCTCATAGATGGCGTTTAGGTTAAAGTCCTATTAAAATAGATGATACGGAAGTCAAAGTAGGTGGCAAAATTGAGGGTGTTTTCTGGGTGTTACGGTGGACGAATGGTTGAGTCGCTGGGCCGGAAATCCAGAGGTACCGGGTTCGATTCCCGGTCTGTTCACAGGTGAGCGCCATTTAATTTTTCTATGTACTTTGATTTCTTGTATCTATATATGTAACATAGAAATGTGGTGTAATTTACCCGCATTAAAAACCAATGAAGAAACAACATGTTTCTTTCATATAAAACATATGTATTATTTATTTAACGGACAGCCTGTCGTCTCGAATTGATTTAGACGACTTGAGAGACGTTAGTTAAGCTAAGTTATATTTTTTTAGTTCCTCGCAGTAGGCTTGCAAACCACTATGTTAAGTTTCGAAATTGCAATAGATGGACTCGCATTCTTCCAGAACCTCTCCTGTGGGTCGGCTCTCGAACTCGCTCATCCATGTATTGTTTACTTTGCAGCCTTTACAACAGTGTACTATTGCATTGGGAATAACAATTTTTTTATTTAAAAAACCCAACTGCGACGAAAAACAGCGTCGATTTAAGTGTATAAATAAATCCGCCATTTTGTTTTTTTTTTACGAATTTTACGGACACATTGACATTCGTACCTAACGATTTACCATTCATCAAAATTTGGTGTGTCGTTGAGTAGTTACGAGCGGACATGAGAACGGACATACATACGAGTCAAACACATAACCCTCCTTTTGGCCTTCGCCGCAGTCGGGTAAAAAGGGCCCTCCTATGAATAGGGATGACGATTGGGTTAAAACTATATAATTCTATTTAGTCCGTCAGTTAGATTATGGAAAAATATGGGACACGTATTTTTTGGTTTATCAAAATATCAAAAATCGACAAAGTTATAGATCATCAAACTTCTGGAGTGGGGGCTTGTGACGTCACTCCTAGGTGAAAATTGTACCAAGGAGTGACGTCACTCGAAACTTCTAAGCACTCTATCCTCGTCATTTTTTGTTTGTCAAACAAAAGAAATGCATACATGTACAATATTTTTTAATAATCTAACTGACGGACTGAACAGTTTTTTTTTAGTCGTCTAGCTAGGCCATTGTCGGACGGGCCTTGACTTGATTCTTGTCCGGGGTCCCACGGCTGGACGTACTGACCTGGTCGTGCCTGGGGGCCAGCAGGCCGTCCCGCTCCAGGATCTCGCGCTCGGTGCGGCCCACGTACTTGAACTTGGTGCCCCACGAGAACAGCCCCCCGCCGGAATACACGCACGCGTCCGACGACGACGCCAACCTGAAATTGTATACGCACAGTATATTAGTACATTGTGTATCAAGGGCGGTAAGTAAGGAATTACAAACGAGTGTTTGTTACAAGGCCGAGGAGAAGCCGAGGGCTTTAATAACACGAGTTTGTAATTCCTTTACCGCCCGTGGCACACACAATGTTTTTCATCACACTTATGAGAAAATCTAATTAAAATAACCTTACTTAACCTAAATAAAATTGTAAAACTGACAGTGACATTAGTGACATCCATAGACAGTGCGAATATTTATCAAGTCACGTTCGGAAACCATAACGGTAAAGACCTAAAACGGTTGGTTTTATATTTGCAAAATACTGAAATACACTATTCAAACATTAAATTAATGTAACAGAAATATGTGTTTATATGTATTTGCAATAACAGTTCTCTTTAAATAAATATTTCAGTGATAAAAGTTAAAAAAGTAAATTGGCATTTCCTTTGAACACGACAAATAAGAGTAAAACAAAACCATCGTTTCAAATTTAAAAAGAAAACCGTTAAGCCCTAGGGCGTAATAGGTCATTTACGGCCCGCAGAACCTACGTGTAATGACACCATTTTCGAGCAAGTGTGATGAAAAGTATATTACACAACTAGGGTGGTAATATAAAGAAAGGCCGAGATCGCAGAAGCCGCAAATATCTGCGATCTCGGCCTTTCTTTATTACCTCCCGTGTTGTGTACATCATTTTATGTCTATACTTGGCCAGAAAGGGACTTTTTCCGTACGCGTAGCGAGCGGAAAAAGCCACTTTATGGCCAGGTGTGGCATAAACAGTATTTTTATGGTTCCGTACCAAAATGGTAAATAACCACATTTTTATAAAAAATAACCCGACCGCGGTGCACTTTGAAACTGCATAAAATCCGCCATTTTGTTTATTTTAACGAACTTCATACCTAGTAGTGACACTCGCACCATCAAGACGAATCTTAATGATGTATCATTTATCAAAGTTGGATGTGCCGTTGAGTAGTTACGAGCGGACATAGGAACGGACATATACAGGGTGGGAGGGACTATACCGACAAACTTTAACTATAGATTCTAACAACTATTAGGACTAAAAAAAGTTATATTATGTATAGTCGAAAAACGCTTACTTTCAGAGATATTCATTATTTTTTAAATGAAAACGCCCAAGTGTGTAACAAGCCCTAATAAATGTGACTAAGATAGTTTTACTAATTTTATTAAATTCTTTAACTAAACAGCAATTAACCTTCGCAGTATTTGATGGTAAGCGACTAAGAGGCCAAAAAATTGACCTTGCGTTTCCATTTTAGTTTTTTTTTCTTTTTGATAACTTTTCCTCCAGTAAGGACATGTTTATAACGAGGGGCTGAATTTACTGTTTTATTTTGTTCCATAAGACTATTAATGTAAAATGACAATATTCGACCCATGTTGATATAACATTATTTACTCGTCACACCACCAGGAATTCATGGCTAAAGTATGTCGGTATAGTCCCTCCCACCCTGTATATATATATATATATATATATATATATATATATATATCTATATTAATAATTTAGCCGGGCCCTACGGTAGACCTGAACCAAAAGCACCTCAAAAATTAAAGTTTTAAAAAATAACACTTTCGAATCGACAACTTATATTCGCAAAATTCGTATAACGCAGAAATAAGCGTATAAAGATGTAAAATAATGCGAATAATACCAAAAACAGTCGGCCATGTTTGCTTGCGTCAATTCGAGTTCGTTCGGAAATTGTCACAGTTTAGTGCAGGGGTACGTAGCATGCGACTATAATATAACTGCGGGCGCGGCTGTACATACTTGGCATGGGTAAGAAACCCGTTTTTTATTTTAATTAGAATAATCATACGTTTCCATAATTTTATTTCAAAGAAAACAATCTTTAAACGGGAAAATATTAATAAGTTACTGACATAACTGAAAAATAATATAATAATATTGTACAATATTATTGACACATAACCCAAAAAAAGTAACAAACGTTGGCAAAGGTGTCAGATAAATTTCTAAACGAAAAAAAAGGAATAGGCACATTTGTTTTTAATCCCTCTGATGGTGAAGTGGTAAGTTAGGGCGAAATTAACTCTGTAGGGGCTTTTTAAGTTTTCTTAAATTTATTCTGACATCAAAAACAAATTAAATTATACCCGTTTTTGGTACAAAGATAGAAATTTGAAAATCAATGTTTATCATTTAGGTGAAAACAAAAAAATTACCAGGCGTTTGAAATATTCGACCATAATAAAAATAATGCAGGTCTGAATGTTTTTACGGTTCCGTATCAAAATTGTAAAAAAGGAACCGTTATGGTGTGACTCTGTTTGTCTGTCCGTCTCTCATAGGTCAGTCAGATATCTCAAACGATTGCTGCGATCGATTTGAAATTTGGAATAGTTTTAAAAGCGGCGACCTGTAGGCTTATGATGCTACGCTTTGTCGCGCGATAAATAAATGATAAAGCATTTGTCACGTTCTGACAAATAGTGTGTGAGAGTGACGGATGCTTTATCATTTATTTATCGCGTGACAAAGCGTAGCATCATAAGCTTACTGAGCTACCTACTGGACATAAAAAAAATCTCTTATACCTTTTTTTACTTTTTTTAGGGGGCCGAAATGGGAGGTCGAAAATTTCAAGTTGTGCTATTGTTTTAAGTGGGGTATCAAAAGGATGGAGTTTATTTGTAGATTCCAATACCATTTTAAGTTTTTTTCTTAAGCATTTACTTTTAGATTTAGGACGAAAAAAGTTCAAAAAAATACCATTCCCCTCCTTCCATTATTAATACATATCTTCGAAGTTACTGAACAGAAGAATCTGTAATAATTGTCAATAATTAATATCAACCTAAATATTATTTAAAAAAATAACGGTTTTCCTAACTTACACAGTTTTTTAGAAATTTGGAAAAATCGTAACACTTACTTATTTGCTCCTACTAAACTAAGCGCCATACAGTTTTTCTTAAAATATTCACGCATCTATTTACGAGTTTTTCATGTTTGAGGTAGGAATAAGAACGTTCAAATATGATTTCAAAAATTTATTTTCTACCTACGGGGAGCAACAATGCCGGTTAATTTTACCTCCATAAGATGATTCCGTAGTTTTTGAAGAACATGGTAAAATTAATAAGACAAAATTTAAGGTTTGTCAAATCACGCACGCAGCAATCAAACCCACACGAGGCATTCTAATCCGGCCCGCGTATAGAAGCCTCCCCTGCCTGCACAGTAAAGTACCTACAGATGTGAGACACACAGCACCCCCAGGACGAAAAAGATTATACGTAACTTCAAGTCGACCATGTCATGTGGCCCGCGCGACATTTTCAAAGGTGCTGTACGGCCCTCTGGGAAAAAAGTTTGGAAACCCCTGATGTGAATGCTTACCCCTTAGGTTGAAGTAAGACTACGCCGGCCACGTCTGTAGTAAGTATCCACATAGGCGGGCTAAACTGGCTTCGAACTGGGTGTGACATGTTGAATGGACAGGACCGGACTGGGCTCCGACTCCCCACGAGTCCGGGGCCCAATAACAACAACCACAAGCCGGGGGCCCGGCCCGTGCGGGCCCCGCGGCGGCTAGGAAAACTGGAAAACACCACCTTAACTATATGGCCAGTCCGACGACGCTAGAACAGGCCGCGGCGAAGATAGTGGGACGACCTGAATGTATTTCTTAACGGCTGTCCAAAGTTAGCTCGGGACCGGGACGGCTGTCATATTTTGTAATTCACTGTCATATTTTGGACGAGGGCTTAAATTAAATATTTAGACCATGTTGGGGTGGGGTGAGCCTGAGGTACAGGCTGGGTGGCGAGGACGTAGCATGCCACGGTGAAAATAGCAGGACAACCTAGACGTATTTTTAACGGCTGGTCAGGGTGGTCCTTTGGACCAGAACCATTGCAAGCGGGATAGATTTGCCCTTCAGCTTCAGTGGGACATTAATAATTAGACTTAAAAAATAGGATTTGGCTCTAGAAGGGGTAAAATTATGAATAGGAATCTGTTATTTCAGATATTTGAAAGTAAAACTTGGTATATAAATTACATACCTAATACATTAAATATTCGTGATGTTCCCTCAATTTCAACAAAACATAACTACATAGAGAACCCACTTTCTTAGATGTCGGTTAAAAATAAAAGGCTTCGAAAGATAAATAACAAAATGTACCTAATTGAAAAGATTCTTGGTAATGCTATTTCTAAGGAGGTGAAAGGGTTAAATGGGGTTTGTAATTTTTTACATTTTACCCGGGCGAAGCCGGGTTTTCAGCTAGTATAAATATATATACATACAGGTCAAACACATAACCCTCCTTTGGGCTTCGCCGCAGTCGGGTAAAAAGGAATCCTTATGGTGCGACTCTGTCTGTTCGTCTGTCACAGCCAGATATCTCAGGAACTACTTCTGCTATCGATATGAAATTTTGAATTGTTTTAACCCGACCCTATTTTACATAAAAAAAATCTTGTATCTTTTTTACTTTTTTTTAAAGGGGGCCGTAATTAGAGTTCGAAAATTTAATGTTGTGCTATTATATCAAGTGGGGTATCAAATGAAAGAGCTTAATTTGTAGATTCCAAAGCCATTTTAATTTTTTTTTGTCAATCATGTACTTTTTGAATCTCCCTTGAAAAACAGCATACTCACGTGAAAAACAGCATCTGTTCAATGGCGCAACACCAGACGTGGCGACACGCCGGCCCGTTCGGGCACTTGAACCCCACCGTGTGCTTTTTCTGAAACAAACCGATCAAATCTTATCATATCACATCACATCACAACCCATCACATCACACTATCCAACTAATATTATAAACGTGAAAGTCTGTGAAGACGTTTGGATGTTTGTTACTAAATAACGGGGTAACGACTGAATGGATTAAGCTGTGTATGCAAATAGACCAAGTCCTGGATTGAAACATAGGATACTTTATATCCCGGTAAAGTTCCCTTGGGACTCTGACGGGAATAACGCGAGCGAGCCGCGGGTAAATTCTAGTAATATTATAAATGTGAAAATATGTGAAGATGTGAAAGTTTAGTAGTAATATTATAAATGTGAAAGTTTGTGAAGATGTTTGGATGTTTAGAGGTTTGGTTGTTTGGAGATTTGGATGTTACAAATGACGCGCGGTAACAACTGTATGGATTAAGGTAAGATTTGACATGCAAATAGCCTTAGTCCTGGATTGAAACATAGGATATTTTTTTATCCTGGTAAACAGTTCCCTTGCTATAGTAATGGGAACAACGCAGGCGAAGCTGCGGGTAAAAGCTTGTGTACAATAAAACCGTAGTAAGGCAATAATGTGCATTAAAGATTTTTCCAAAAAAAGTAACCGTGTCAAAAATAAGTCATGAAACGCAAGTAAAGTTTTTGGAAATTTTGTTTCTATGTACGCGCATCACAAATACTACAGAACCGATTTTAGTGCGATTTGTACACAGATAAATTACGACCCCGGTTAAAACAGGATACTGGTAACCCGACTACGGCGAAGCAAAAAAGGCATTCAACTTGTGCATTTGTTGCCAACGAAAATAAAAAAATAAGTATACAAGTACCGAAGTATAATTTCATAATAATATCTTTTCTCTATTATATTATCATGATACTATCTACAGGTACATCTTGATCTACAAGTACTTTATAAAACAATCATGATTCATTATCCACTTCTTGAAATAGCGGTGATGAGTCATACTTAGATAGTAACAACATAGACTATAACGCACGTGTTTCACAACAATAAACATTGCGTAACATTTCGCTAAATTCAATACATTTCACAACAACACTCAATATTTTACCCCAGACGTTTTCCGGTGTTATGCGACTTATGCGTTATCTAAAGACGATAAGAACAAACGGTACTTCCCATTTGTTATATGAAACTGCGACTTTATGCTCAGTGGGTTTGACCCGTCACCTGATGGAAATGGAGATAAGATCTATGATGGAGCACGCTTACCCAGACTATTCACTCTTCTCTTAAAAACATTATAGTATTTTACGCAACAGTTGTATAAGTGGGTTCAAAAAATGCGAATTGCGTGAGTTGCGATACGAGCCGCGAATGCGGCGAGTATCGCAAAATAGAGACGCAATGAGCGTTTTTTGACTTAATTATACAACGTTGCATACAATACTTTTTCTACGACTAGGTTTTAAATTATAAAATACAAAATTAATCATAACCTGGAAACAAGGCAAATATGACGTTTGTGTATGTGTCTATGGTAAACTTTTATTTTTATTACAATCAGTACAATATATATACAGGGTCTCCCAAGACTATGCCACATGAAGGAAAAGTACCTCAAATATTGTAGATAGGATATTTTGCTGAAAGCGGACTTTATTTTATTTTTCAAACTAAGACATTCTGCATTTAAAGATTTTCTAAAAATTACTTGCTTCGTCGGGGAATCGAACCGACTCAAATGTGAAAAAATAACACCCCGTATTTTTATGATGACAATCGAAAGAGTGAACAAAAAAAATTCTTCTTAAGTAACATAGTATCTCAAAAGCGAGGAATAGCGTAAAGTATTTGATTTAAATGTTAACAAAATTATTTCCCATACAAAACAAGTAATTTTTAAAAAAGTCTTTGAATACAGTATTACTTACTTTTAAAAATACAATAAAGTCTTCTTTCAGCAAAATATCCTATCTCCAATATTTGAGGTACTTTTCCTTCATGTGGCATAGTTTTGGGACACCCTGGATATTTATGTGATAAGTGGCAAACGAGCAGACGAGCTGCCTGATGGAAAGTAGTCAACATCACCCATGGATATCTGCAACACCAGAGAGGTGTTACCTATACGTTGCCGATCTTTGAAAGCCCTGTTTACTCGTTTGTTGAAGTACCTCTGTACGCCATGTCATAGAGCGCTGGGAACACCTCACACTAAATATATGACTGGTATACAGGAACTATAGGAGGTATGCACTGCAGGAACTTAAAATAAAGAATGACCCAGATCGCAGGTGTTTGTGGGCCGTGGGTAGGCTCCCCCCCCCCCCTCCCTTCAGAGGGCGCGCGAGAGGAGAGACCCCCACATAACCCTCCTAAGCAACATCTGGCCTCCCAAGGCCCGGGGGGGTATGCGTAATACATTTGCCCACCGCAAAAAAAAGTTTTTGTGAGCCGAGCCATAGATGACGGCCGTAAATATGTACCTCGGGGTAATATAACTGGACGATGAACCTGCGGCCCTCGAAGTTGATTTTCTGTACCTCGCTCCACTTAAAGTGCGTCTTGCGACTGCTCTGGTGATGCTGAAACGGGAGGAAGCGCTAGGGTGGTATCTTGGGGTAGTTTAAGTGGATGATGAACACGCGGCCCTCGAAGTTGATCTTGTGGACCTCGTTCCACTTGAAGTGCGTCTTGCGACTGCCCTGGTGATGCTGAAACGGGCGGGAGCGCTAGGGTACCTCAGGGTAGTTGAGGTGCACGATGAACATGCGGCCCTCGAAGTTGATCTTGTGGACCTCGTTTCACTTGAAGTGCGGCTTGCGACTGCCCTGGTGATGCTGAAACGGGCGGGAGCGCTAGGGTACCTCAGGGTAGTTGAGGTGGACGATGAACATGCGGCCCTCGAAGTTGATCTTGTGGACCTCGTTTCACTTGAAGTGCGGCTTGCGACTGCCCTGGTGATGCTGAAACGGGCGGGAGCGCTAGGGTACCTCAGGGTAGTTGAGGTGCACGATGAACATGCGGCCCTCGAAGTTGATCTTGTGGACCTCGTTTCACTTGAAGTGCGGCTTGCGACTGCCCTGGTGATGCTGAAACGGGCGGGAGCGCTAGGGTACCTCAGGGTAGTTGAGGTGCACGATGAACATGCGGCCCTCGAAGTTGATCTTGTGGACCTCGTTTCACTTGAAGTGCGGCTTGCGACTGCCCTGGTGATGCTGAAACGGGCGGGAGCGCTAGGGTACCTCAGGGTAGTTGAGGTGCACGATGAACATGCGGCCCTCGAAGTTGATCTTGTGGACCTCGTTTCACTTGAAGTGCGGCTTGCGACTGCCCTGGTGATGCTGAAACGGGCGGGAGCGCTAGGGTACCTCAGGGTAGTTGAGGTGCACGATGAACATGCGGCCCTCGAAGTTGATCTTGTGGACCTCGTTTCACTTGAAGTGCGGCTTGCGACTGCCCTGGTGATGCTGAAACGGGCGGGAGCGCTAGGGTACCTCAGGGTAGTTGAGGTGCACGATGAACATGCGGCCCTCGAAGTTGATCTTGTGGACCTCGTTTCACTTGAAGTGCGGCTTGCGACTGCCCTGGTGATGCTGAAACGGGCGGGAGCGCTAGGGTACCTCAGGGTAGTTGAGGTGCACGATGAACATGCGGCCCTCGAAGTTGATCTTGTGGACCTCGTTTCACTTGAAGTGCGGCTTGCGACTGCCCTGGTGATGCTGAAACGGGCGGGAGCGCTAGGGTACCTCAGGGTAGTTGAGGTGCACGATGAACATGCGGCCCTCGAAGTTGATCTTGTGGACCTCGTTTCACTTGAAGTGCGGCTTGCGACTGCCCTGGTGATGCTGAAACGGGCGGGAGCGCTAGGGTACCTCAGGGTAGTTGAGGTGGACGATGAACATGCGGCCCTCGAAGTTGATCTTGTGGACCTCGTTTCACTTGAAGTGCGGCTTGCGACTGCCCTGGTGATGCTGAAACGGGCGGGAGCGCTAGGGTACCTCAGGGTAGTTGAGGTGCACGATGAACATGCGGCCCTCGAAGTTGATCTTGTGGACCTCGTTTCACTTGAAGTGCGGCTTGCGACTGCCCTGGTGATGCTGAAACGGGCGGGAGCGCTAGGGTACCTCAGGGTAGTTGAGGTGCACGATGAACATGCGGCCCTCGAAGTTGATCTTGTGGACCTCGTTTCACTTGAAGTGCGGCTTGCGACTGCCCTGGTGATGCTGAAACGGGCGGGAGCGCTAGGGTACCTCAGGGTAGTTGAGGTGCACGATGAACATGCGGCCCTCGAAGTTGATCTTGTGGACCTCGTTTCACTTGAAGTGCGGCTTGCGACTGCCCTGGTGATGCTGAAACGGGCGGGAGCGCTAGGGTACCTCAGGGTAGTTGAGGTGCACGATGAACATGCGGCCCTCGAAGTTGATCTTGTGGACCTCGTTTCACTTGAAGTGCGGCTTGCGACTGCCCTGGTGATGCTGAAACGGGCGGGAGCGCTAGGGTACCTCAGGGTAGTTGAGGTGCACGATGAACATGCGGCCCTCGAAGTTGATCTTGTGGACCTCGTTTCACTTGAAGTGCGGCTTGCGACTGCCCTGGTGATGCTGAAACGGGCGGGAGCGCTAGGGTACCTCAGGGTAGTTGAGGTGCACGATGAACATGCGGCCCTCGAAGTTGATCTTGTGGACCTCGTTTCACTTGAAGTGCGGCTTGCGACTGCCCTGGTGATGCTGAAACGGGCGGGAGCGCTAGGGTACCTCAGGGTAGTTGAGGTGCACGATGAACATGCGGCCCTCGAAGTTGATCTTGTGGACCTCGCTCCACTTGAAGTGGTGCGTCTTGCGGCTGCCCTGGAAGGTCAGGATCCCGCTGTGGTTGATGCCCAGGTATAGCTGGTTGCTTCTGTGGTCCTGGTGGAAACCAAATATATTAGCTTCTGGATTAATTCTTGATAATAAAAGAAAGAAGTTAATTCAGTATAGAACTGTTTCAATACCAACTTAAGGTGATTTAGATCAGTCGGTTCCCCTAAATAAGAATAAGTAGGGTCGTCATTCAGTTCCACTGAAATGTTTTTCATTTTATAGCTTGATACCAAGGACCATTAAAACAAGAGGACTGTCATTCTCCATACTTTGGATCGTACCCCGACCGCAAGGGGATTTCCGGGCAAAAACTAGATGGCGCTAAAAAACTAAACATTTAACGATGTTATAATTGAACAAAGAAACATAGTATAGTAACAATTAGTTCATAAACAGCTAATAATAAATAAATTCTAACATTTAAATACTGTGTCACGTTTGCAAAGTTGAATATGTAATTGTAAATAATATAATTCTTATACCAAGCTTATACATAGATGGCGTTGAAAATGAACAGCTTTTTGTATGGAGAATGACAGTCCTCTTGTTTTAATGGTCCTTGCTTGATACATTTTGTCAGTATAAAACAACATGAAATATCTCAAAAAACCAAAAATATATATTGTCAGGTAACAAGCAAAGTTCATTCAAATCGAAAAAGATCTCAACGAAAAATCAACCGCGTTGGAAGAGTAAAGGTTGTCTATCTCTGTTTAGTGTATATAGTCTGTATTGACCTGGGTATTCACCTGACGATATATTTTTAGCAATTGAAACATTTTGTTTCAAAGGATATTAATAGATGGCGCTGGGGCGTCAATGGCCGACTGCATGTATAAAATTTCGTTTTTTTGCATTTATGTACATATAAAAAATATATCAATGCATCATATGACATTTCCAAAAAGAAATCTTAGTTTATGAAATTTTCCTAAAAGTCGTTAAGTAAATTTAGCACACCTCCAAAATCATGCCATTTCCACAACTAAAATTGCTTGTTTCTCAAAACCTATAAAACTGAGATGCGTCCTTTTGAATTAGGACGGCAGTATTTTAGTCAAATGTTTTCTAATACCTTGACGGGGTGTGGGTCGACGCCGTATGTGTCCAACTGGCAGGCGATCTTTAGAAAGGTTCGCTCGGCCTCCTGTGTGGCCATGCCCTTCACGCCCCCGCTGCCCCCTGGAGTCCCTTCCACTGGTTCTCTGTGTAACTCCTGCCGAGCACCAGTCAGTCAGAAAGACATACTAGACACAGAGGGTATCACTTGACTTGAGATAGGACACAAAAGAATACCATTTACCTGTAATAACTTCACGACTACGAGATATCTAATGACGGCAATCATGGACATATTAAGCATAGTAGTAGCCAGCGCTCATGCCAAAAATACCGAATTCCCAAAATACCGGATTTTTAAAATACCAGATTCCCGATTTATCAGATTCCCGTTTTATCACATTTCCGTTACACTAGATTATGAAATCGTAGGTTACTTAAGGATCTAAATGATTTTTCACACTTGCTCGAAAATGGTGTCATTACACGGTAGGTTCTGCGGGCCGTAAATGGCCTATTACGCCCTAGGGCGTAATGGTTTTCTTTTTAAATTTGAAACGGTGGTTCTGTTTTACTCTTATTTGTCATGTTCAAAGGAAACGCCAACTTACTTTTTTAACTTTTATCACTGAAATATTTATTTAAAGATAACTGTTATTATAAATACATGTAAACAAATATTTCGGTAACATTTATTAAATGTTTAAATATTGTATTTCAGTATTTTGCAAATATAAAATCGCTATGGTTTCCGAACGTGACTTGACATTCGCATTGTCTATGACATATGTCACTAACGTCACTGTCTGTTTTAATATTTTCTTGTCATACTGGGTGGATTAGTAAGGTTATTTTTATTTAAGATTTCCTCACAAGTGCGATGAAAAACATTGTGTGTGCCACGGGCGGTAAAGGAATTACAAACTCGTGTTATTAAAGCCCTTGGCTTCGCCGCGGGCTTGTAACAAACACTCGTTTGCAATTCCTTCGTTACCGCCCTAGATACACAATGTACTAATGTAGGATGTATTATTTTGGTAATCTGGTATATGGAAAATCTGATATATCGAGAATCTGGTATTATAAAAATCTGGTATTTCGGGAATGCGGTGTTTTGGGAATGAGCGGTAGCCAGTAATGGACATCAATGATTCCATGGCTTATAGGCTATAGCCGACCATTCATGGACTTTACCAGTTATGACCATCAGTTATCTGAACGTTGTGTTGATAGTTTAAAAATTTAGTGTCCGTTACATAAAATGTGTTTACGGGAAGAATGACCATAATTGGTTCTTGTCCATTACTGGTGCCGTCACCCTAACTAAAAGAAAGAAAGAAAATACATTTAATCATGACAGCATAAAAACAACATATAAAAAAAAATTTATAAAGTAAAGATTGCCAGAAAACGCTGCCACAAAACGGTCCCACCTCAGCATAATGCCGACCTAAAAGCCAGCGCTGGTTTTCCGGTGGAACCAAGCGGGGGCGACGTTATGCCGAGAAAGTCGCATGACCGCTCCAGGACAGACAGACAGGATGAACATTATAAATTGCATGTGTAATTGTATGTGTAACTATGCTCTCAAAAATACAATTATGGAGCATTTCATGATAACATCTACTTTTTGTCACTAACGTAACGCTACGGTATTCCCTAATAAAACGTATTAGCTACTAAGAAGCACTACCAATCTTGAAGCCAAATTATGATAATACCGAACCGATATTCAGATTCCTAATTTTGCATATCAAAACTATTAAAAATCAAAAATCTGCAAGTAGGTCCTCAAGGGCTCTTTTACATATTTGATTCTATTCTTTTCTTTTGGCGCATCGGGTAATGACCTTCTTTCTGCTGAGAAGAAGCGCCGGAAGAAACTCACCAGGTTCTCTTTTCAAAAACATTAAGTATCATTCCTGAACCTCCCAGTTTTAGAAAAACGACTTTAGGTAATCAGGTTTTTTAGGGTTCCGTAGCCAAAATGGCAAAAACGGAACCCTTATAGTTTCGTCATGTCCGTCCGTCCGTCTGTCCGTCTGTCCGTATGTCACAGGCATTTTACTCAAAAACTACATGATGGATATAGATGAAATTTGGAATATAGGTGTCTTGTATGAGCCGCTACTTAGTTTGGTAGTTAAAGAACTAAAAAAAATATTTTTAGGGGGGGCACTCCATACATGTTATAGAAGCTAAAAAAATTTTTTTCCGCCAAAAATCAACGTGTGATACATAGTTTGACAGCTCTTTAAAAACCACTATAAGGTTTCAAAATAATGTTTTTGATTAAGTGAATATATTTGGAAATAATCGCTCCGAAAGTTGTGTAAAATGTGTCCCCCCCCTCCCCCCTCTATCTTCTAAACCGTGTGTCCGAAAAATATGAAAAAAATCACGAAGGTAAAGCTTAATTAATACTTTCAACGAAAATTATTTTCAACAAGATCGGATTAACCGTTTTTGAGTTATTGCCGATAACCTGCGCTTTTCAACAAAAGGACGTAATTGCTATGAAGATTGATTATAGATTGCGCTCTTTTGTTGTTGTTCTTTTTTTACATCGTATTTTTTACCTTATAGTTACGGCTATGGAACCCTACACTGAGCATGGTCCGACATGCTCTTGGCCAGTTATTTTTCATCTTCATCTGTCATTCATCATTGAATATGTTACAGTGGCGTAGTGTCCATAGAACCCGATTCCCATCGGCTTGCCTATTTTTAAAGCATATGACCGGAATATCTACTACTCCTTAAGAAAAAGTAATCCAAATCTGCTTCGGCTTTACTATGAATTAGGTATATTTGACGCGACGCCACTTATATGTTCCAGTAGAGTTGAGGTCACGCACACAACAATGTCATGTAATGACAGCAGGATTTTGAAATTTTCGTATCAATAGCAAGTTCAGCAGTGATTGCAAGATCAAAAAGTTTCTTTAAACTATAGCCTTGTGTTTATTTACTCACTCATGCATTTCATCCATTCACTTTTTTTGCAATGAGTACTTGATGTAGTGTGTGTAATCATTCACCTCATCTCTCCTGGAAGTATCAACATTCGATTTAATTATCTTTTTTAAATTAAAGGATCTCTGTAATAGGCTACTTGATGACAGTTCAAATCAGCTTCTTTTTATGAAGTGTCAAAACGCTCCGAAAGTATGCAGTTTAGTATGAAATACTATCTTGTGACGTGCTTGTGACGTCATGCTCAACATGGTGCCTTATTTTTAGTTTTCGTCATTGTAAAATCGTTGATGGCACGAAAATAAGTTTGAATGATTTTATCCGGGCTGTTTTGGAAGCGTAATTTGCTGGTTACAGTTAATGAATTTATTTTGATTGTTGTCAAATACCCTATTGTTTGGTGTGCAATAAATAGCATTGTAACGTGTTGTACGAATATATGAAGAGCAGCCACTTACTTGTATCCTCCCTTCGATAGCATCTGTTTGTCTGAGCAACAGCCGCATCTCCGTGACGTAGTTCCCCACGTGGATGTTGGGATCATAGTCGCCGAGCTCGACTGAAACAATTTACACACTAGGGATAACAACTGGGTTAAAAATATGTAATTCTATTTAGTCCGTCAGTTAGATTATGGAAAAATATGGGACACGTATTTTTTGGTTTATCAAAATATTAAAAATCGACAAAGTTATAGATCATCAAACTTCTGGAGTGGGGGCGTGTGTAGTGATGTGCCGCCAGGAAATTTCACGTTCTCGGGAATTCTTACCGCCGTAAATTACCGGTACTTTTCCGTAATTCTCGAGAATATTACGCGTGACATATTTTTATGAAGACTTAAAGTTGCATTTTTAAGACATTAGATTATTTTTGTATTCAGTTTTCGTCGCTGATGTAGTTTGTAACGTGGTAATTTCTTATCAATGTCATTTGAAGAGGTACGTTTTACGAGTATCAGGTAAAAAAACCCAAGATAGCTTTGAAATCCATGTCTCACAGTTTCCTGCAGGTGTACAGGTAAGCAGCAAGCACATGTTATTGAATTAGCTAATCCTATGCCGTGTTTTATTAGCCGAGGCTTTCTAATTGTTACTCGCCTTTTGTGTGGTACGGGATTGAAGTGGGGAGAGCAGTAACTAATAGTCATAGTTTTATCCCATCATTAGATCTATAAAATGTGTTCCTCCATGGTTAAATAATAGGCAAGTCGGTGGAAATCGAGTTCTGTTGATACCCCCCCCGGTACTGACTTTGGCACGACTTTGTCTAGATTTCATTACTTTTTAGAGATAAACAAGCAGCTCCATCGAGACTTGGCTAGTTTTTTACAGAATGTTTTTGATTTGATCTCATTTCTTTTTGTAAGTGATCTTCCTTTATTTATTACATTCCAATCAATTATTTTTCTAATTTGAACTGCTAAAAACTAACTTTGTAATCGCATGTATTTGTATAGGATTACCAACTTATGTGTGCAGTTGTGACTGAAATTGCAAAATTTGGAGGTTTTTTAGGACTTGATAGGCTAAACACTATGTTTAAAATTTCAGCTCTCTGAGTTTATGGGAAGTACTAGTTCTATTCTGATGATCATGAGTGAGTGAGTGAGTCAGTATCTGTCATAAATGTGAAACTTTGCTTTCGCTTAACTTCGGAACTAAATGACCTACAGACTTGAAATTTTGGATTTTAAGTATGTGATTATAGCTTACTGGATGACGAAATTTTCTGCGTTCTGGTCTTATCCAGAGGTTCTCAAATAGGGGCCTGAAAATGCGGCGAAATGGTTCCAGTAAAGGATGGTACGGCAGTGTTTGCTTCGCGCTCGACTTGGCGGGGGCACTGCCGTGCCCCCAGATCTGAGACTGCTCAACTGTGAACTGCATAATGTGTTACAAATACGAGTAGTTTGAATCAAAACGATGAAGCCTAATACCAAAATTTTGCAATATTTTAGCGAATCGACCGAAAATGAACGAACCAAATATACTTGTTTATATTGTGATCATGCGTATTTATGGCCAGAAATGTTACTCGGTTTGCTATTAGATCTATAAAATGTGTTCCTCCACGGTTAAATAATAGGCAAGTCGGTGGAAATCGAGTTCTGTTGATAAAACAATATTATGGGAGGCTGAAAATGGCCTGAATGGCTTCGAGAAAAGGAGGGTACGGCCATGCCTTTGTTTTGCTCGACTTGGCGGGGACACTGCCGTGCCCCCAGATTTTTATCCATGTCCTTACTGTGTTGTGAATTAAAATAGAATCTATTAAACTGATATACCAAGTTAATTACATATTGTTTATCACTAAATCATATCGATGTATCTTATATTTCAACTAGCTATTTCCCGCGGCTTCGCCCGCGTTGTTCCCGTTATTGTCCGAAAGAAACTCTTTACCGGGATATAAAGTATCCTTTGTTTCAATCCAGGACTTGGTCTACTTACATGCCAAATTTCTGCTTGATCCATCCAGTTGTTACCTCGTTATTTAGTAACAAACATCTTCACAAACTTTCACATTTAAGTATAATATTTCGAATGTTAAAAGTTTAAATATACAATTTAATATAACCAGAGATCGGAATAGGTAGAGTATATTTACCTAAACTTGAAGAACATAGTCGAAAAGTGGAGAGTCCCTTACAACAAAATTTTTATCCGGGACTTAAGTCTCGGAATCTTACTAAAAAAATATATTATTGGTATTGTTTAGCACATTTCTCGAACATTCTCAGTATAGCTGTCTCTTTCTAATAGTGCTGTCTCTTTCACTCCTTCGAGAAATTTCGCCATATACTGAAGTGTAGTTCAAAGGCCCATAAGGGGTCCTGAAAACGGATTTTCAGGTTATTTCGCCATCTGATAGAGGGTGTCCTGGAACAGACTGAAAACATGTTTCAGGCGCCTGAAAACAACGGCAACTTGGGTGAATTTTCAATCTTCTACTATGTGAAAGAGCCACCTCTGAAACGGCCTGAAATCACCTTTCAGCCTGCTGAAAACGCTTCTAAAGCACGGAAAATCACGTTTGAAGTTTTAACCTAGGTATACCATCGGCGCAACACACATACACACATTACTTTTGCGCCGGTGGCTCTTTCACATAGTAGAAGATCGAAAATTCACCTAAGTTGCCGTTGTTTTCAGGCGCCTGAAACATGTTTTCAGTCCGTTTCAGAACACCCTCTATAAGATGGCGTAATAACCTGAAAACCCGTTTTCAGGCGATTTCAGGACCCCTTATGGGCCTTTGAACTACACTTCAGTATAGTTATGGCGAAATTTTCGAAGGAGTGAAAGAGACAGAACTATTAGAAACAGACAGCTATACTGAGAATGCTCGAGAAATGTGCGAAAGAATACCAATAATATATTTTTTTAGTAAAATTCCGGGGCTTAAGTCCCGGAAAAAAAATTTAGTTGTAAGGGAGTCTCCACTTTTCGACTTTGTTCTTCGAAGTTTAGGTAAATATACTCTACCTATTCCGATCTCTCTATATAAACTTTCAACCCCTATTTAAACCCCTTAGAGGATGAATTTCGAAAAACGGTGATATCACTTTTCTTGTAATCTAATAAAAAGTCTAAACATGACGTTTCAAACCTCTTACTTCTAAAATCTTAGACTCTCCATACAAATTTGGACCCGTATTTGAACCACTTAGGGGATGAATTTTGAAAAATCCTTTCTTAGTGCACATTTAGACCTTATAAGGATCCTACGTGCTAAATTTGGAATTCCTAGGACCAGCGGTTTGGGCGGTGCGCTGATATATCAACTTTCAACCCCCATTTAAACCCCTCAGAGGATGAATTTCGAAAAACGGTGAAATTACTTTTCTTGTAATCTAATAAAAATTTAAACATGAGATTTCAAACCTCTTACTTCTAAAATCGTACTCTCCATACAAATTTTGAACCCCTATTTGAACCCCTTAGGGGGTAAATTTTGAAAAATCCTTTCTTAGTGCACCCCTAGACCTTATAAGGAATCTACGTGCTAAATTTGGAATTCCTAGGACCAGCGGTTTGGGCGGTGCGTTGATATACAAAGTTTCAACCCCCATTTAAACCGTTCAGAGGATGAATTTCGAAAAACGGTGAAATCATTTTTCTTGTAATATAATAAAGAGTCTAAACATAAAGTTTCAAACCTCTTACTTCTAAAATCGTAGACTCTCCATACAAACTTTGAACCCCTATTTGAACCCCTTATGGGATGAATTTGTAAAAATCCTTTCTTAGTGAACCCCTAGACCTTATAAGGAACCTACATGCTAAATTTGGAATTCTTAGGACCAGTGGTTTTGGCTGTGCGTTGATAAATAAACTTTCAACCCCCATTTAAACCCTTTAGGGGATGAATTTTGAAAAATCCTTTCTTAGTGCACCCCTAGACCTTATAAGGAACCTACGTGCTAAATTTGGAATTCCTAGGACCAGCGGTTTGGGCGGTACGTTGATATACAAACTTTCAACCCCCATTTAAACCCCTTAGGGGATGAATTTTGAAAAATCCTTTCTGAGTGTACCTCTAGACCTTATAAGGAACCTACATGCTAAATTTGGAATTCTTAGGACCAGGGGTTTGGGCTGTGCGTTGATAAACAAACTTTCAACCCCCATTTAAACCCCTTAGGGGAAGAATTTTGAAAAATCCTTTCTTAGTGCACCCTTTGACCTTATAAGAAACCTACGTGCTAAATTTGGAATTCCTAGGACCAGCCGTTTGGGCTGTGCGTTGATAAACAAACTTTCAACCCCCATTTAAACCCCTTAGGGGATGAATTTCGAAAAACGGTGAAATTACTTTTCTTGTAATCTAATAAAGAGTTTAAACATGAAGTTTCAAATCTCTCACTTCTAAAATCGTAGACTCTCCATACAAACTTTGAACCCCTATTTGAACCCCTTAGGGGGTAAATTTTGAAAAATCCTTTCTTAGTGCACCTCTAGACCTTATAAGGAACCTACATGCTAAATTTGGAATTCCTAGGACCAGCGGTTTGGGCTGTGCGTTGATATGTCAGTCAGTCAGTCAGTCAGTCAGTCAATCAGTCAGTTTCTTCTTTTATATATTTAGATGAATCAGATTACTTATAAATATATCACTTCGATATACTAAATATTGTGGTTTACTTATATAACTAAATCATAAGTTGTTTACATCAAAAAAGTAAAAAATATTCCAACAAAAATTTACCTGACAACTTTCTCGGTAATTTCCACCGGTAATTTACGGTAAGTTTACGGGAAAGTTGGAAAAGTACGCGACGCTTTCATTTTTTCTTTATGAAAACTGTAGTGTAGTTTATTATGGTCATTTAAAAGAACCTTGTATAAAAAAAAGTAAAAAATACATAAAACTTTAACTACTTTCTCGATAATTACCGTTACGGAGAATATTACCGAGAACTTTACCCGAACTTTCTCGCTGTTCTCGTAATTTACGGTAACGGCACATCACTAGGCGTGTGACGTCACTCCTAGGTGAAAATTGTACCTAGGAGTGACGTCACTCGAAACTTCTAAGCACTGTATCCTCGTCAGTTTTTGTTTGTCAAACAAAAGAAAAAATACGTGCACAATATTTTTTTCGTCACACCTGGCCATAAAGTGGCTTTTCCGCACGCCTGCGCGTACGGAGAAAGCCGCTTTCTGGCCAAGTGTAGACATAAAATGATGTACACAACACGGGAGGTAATAATGAAAGCCCTCGATCGCATATTTACATCCCTCGCTTGCAGCTCGGACCGCAAGCTTCTGCGATCTCGGCCTTTCTTTGTTTTACCACACTAGTTATGTAATGTACTATAACAGGGGGTATACATATTGTTTAAAACAGCGGTCGGCAACCCGCGGCCCGCGAACAGCTCATTTGCGGCCCGCGAGCCTCCCTGGCTATTTTGTATGTAAAGGTCGATATATTAAGAATCGTATAAAGTCACAAATTATGAACAAAGTGCGGCCCGCGTCAACTTCGTTAGCTACTATGTGGCCCTTGGCTGCTAAAAGGTTGCCGACCGCTGGTTTAAAATATTTAATTCTCACGCGGATACCGTACTTATATTTATTTAATAGGAATGTTAGACCAAAAACCCTAACCTAACCTACATTCTAAGCAGATCTAGTAAAAAAAATCAAGTTTCAGAGGAAGGAATTTTTGACCAAACATTACAGTACAACAATAAATTTCAGACCATGGACAAACTCCCAAATTGACAGCATAGTGATTAAATATAGCTTCGTTGACAAAGATAAAACAGTCTTATTTATAATTTTTTCGTCACATCAAGTGTTGTGATCCTAAATATTGTTTGTGCATTTGTCATGATCATTTAACTTTTATCAAATAGTACAATTAAGATATAAAAAGATTATAAAAAGAAAGTTTAAAATTATAGGTGGTGCATGGATGCTTGAACAGGCATTGTATTTAGTGATTATTCTAGTATTTTCTATGACAGTTAAGTACTAGTTGGTACTTTTGTCATATAGTCAGAATTGAAACATTCTAGGTGGTTAATGATTGTGAAATCCCTCAACCAAAGTACCTAGTGGTACTTTGGTTGACCACTAGCCAGTCCATATAGAGATCACTATGAGATCAGATAAGACAACAATGCCTATATAAGTGCATTGAACATCAATATTATGATTATTAGGGACATGTTCACCAAATAATTTGAACCAATTAAATGCATACTTTGTATAATAAGTGCCCCAAGCATCGCAGCCTCATTGGATGTGCAGTAGAGCCTCCCGTGCAGAAGGTCCCTCTTCAGCTGCAGGTAAATCTGGAACCTCGTCACATCTTCCTTAAGCAGCAAGGGATTGGGCGGGTAAAACTTCACTCGAAAACTAAACAGTATTGGTGATGCATCTGCGGAGCAATAGAAACCTGCTGTTATTCGAAAGTGGTGTGACATATGAGAACTATGTTTTTTTTTTTAATTTTTAAGCCATTACTTTGAAGAAATTTGGTGAGTTGTAAAACTATTTAACACTTTCGCTGTCAATTAAGCATTGTTAAGCCTACATATCGAGGGTTTCAGGCCAAAGGGGCGTATACGCAAAGCAAAACGCTTGCTTATACGCCCCTTTAGCATGAAGCCCTCGATATGCTACGCCTGTGGAGCATTTAAACCGCCTCACTTCTGTGGACACATTTTTGTCAAAAACCCTACTGATTTTAATGGGACATCAGACTATTTATTAGAAGTCTGGGATCACTACCAAATAGATTAAAACGTCACAAAAATTTGCAGGAATCTCGACAAAAATGTGTCCTCACAAGTGAGGCGGTTTAAATGCTCAATTTGCGACCCAGACATACTATCACTGAAAGTATTAATATCTTTGATTTACAGTCTTCATTCACTTTACTCTAATTATTCACTCAAAAAGCCATTTTAAGATCATTTATTATCATACCAGGGAACATATTGACCAGTGAAAATTTATTGATTTAAATGCCAATCAACCCTCTTAATGCTTAAACTAAATAGCGTTTCACTCATTGCTATGCCTAAGGCTACTTACTAGTCTTCATGCAATAAATAAATCGTAAGGCGTCCATCATTTTTAGAAGACTTTTTTTTTTCGGGTAGGTGTTAAAAAGGACACAAGTCACATATATTTTGCATACAGTAATTTAATAAGTTTTTGTGACATATTTAACTATAAAGTATTATTAAAGTTTACATATTAGGTCAACAAACCTCATACTGTGTGGGAAGTAACTTTGACTGGATATATGTAGTGTAAAAATCCACTAACCTGCCACTCAACCTTTGCACTCAAGAACTGTCACCTGTCACTGTTTCGCTATGGAAACCTTTGCCACCATAATGGAGACACAAAAAGCACTGGAAACCTCATTCACACAGCGATTCCTGGAGCTGGATGCCAAAATTAACACAGTTTCACCGCAGTCGCACCCCACAATTAGCAGTCTCAATAAAGAAGTCAGCAGCTTTAAGGAGCAGGTGTCTGCAATGCTTCAGCTACTTCGACAGCAGATTCTTGCTATTGGAAACACTGTGGACTCCATGGAGATGCGGCACCGAAGAAAGCATCTGTTATTCAGCGGCGTGCCGGAAGTAGCAGATGAGAACATCGCAGCAACGGTTGCTGCCACCTGCCAGAGCAGTCTTCGTTTACCAAGTGTCACCAGTGATAGCATATCCATCTGTCATCGACTTGGAAGCCAAGCAGGCGATAGACCGCGGCCAGTCCTGGTCCGGTTTTGTAATCTCCAGGTCAGGAATGAGATATGGGCAAAAAAAACAGCACTCAAAGGGACTTCCATAGTCATATCAGAGTTTCTGACAAGACAGCGACAAGCGGTTTTCATCGCTGCACGCAAACACTTTGGCATGCGCAACGTCTGGACTAGGGACGGCAATATTAATATCAAATTGCCTAATGGAAAGAAGGAGAAACTGGTAACAGTGGAGCAGCTTCAAAGTCTGACTCTGAAGTATGCCCCCGTCTCATCCTCTGTGCCAGTCCCGTTAAGAGCCACGGAGTCTGCGTCCACGCCCGTTGCTGCCACAGTGCCCGAGTCTGCACCCGCTGCAACACCCTCGCCCACGGTTCTTCCTGCGCCCGCGCCAACCAAGGTGCCTGCGGCTGCGTCTGCGCCAACCAAGGCGCCTGCGCCTAACAAGGCGCCTGCGCCGTCCTCAGCCGCACTGGGAAAAGCAGAGGAGCCCAGCATGTCTAGGAGGACCGAGGACCGGCGAGCGAAGCGTGCAAATTAACTGGCTGTTTCGTAAAGTTTTTGCGTTTTGTCTGTCCTTGTAAGCATAGTAGAAGGTATTACGTAATCACTCCGTTCAGAAATACAGCACACTTTTTGGCACGGTATGCATCTCTCGCTTTTAATTTAAATTATTGATCTACCGCGACCGTGTTGTTATTAATTTTTATTGTCAATTTCTTAGCCACAAAACCTAACATCTAACCCGTCACAGTGATAGCTGTCAACGCGTTGCGTTTTGTGACTGCATCATTTTAAGGTTATGCTCGCATTGTGTTGGTTTTCTTTTGGCTATTTTGCTGCAATTTTTTATTTTTATTTTTTATTATGAGGTTCATGTTTTTAAATTATTCCTTTTCTCTTCTGCTATGTTAAAATTTGTTCATATTTCTTATGTTAACATTATTTTTATCTGAAATAGTTTCTTACCTTTGTTAGTGTTATATATACTTGTGTGTAAATGGTTGATTGGTGGGGCAAATTTGAAACCTTGTTGGTTGCAATTATTAAGTAGCGTGCATTCGTGCACATACGTACTTAATTTATCATATTTTATTATATTTATAATTATTTATTATATTATATTTATGTACCCTACCTCGTAAAATATTATGTCAGATGATGATGAATCGTTTTACTCTGCTTGCGATTTGACCTCTTCTTTTAATTCACTTTGTAGCTCTGCGTCCGAGCCCGACACCCTTGGTAATCGTCTATTTCACACTTTTCAAAACTTTCCTAAAGACTTCAATTTGTGTCATATAAACGCACAAAGTATTCCGAGCCACTACACTGACTTACTTGACACTTTTGCTTCTGGTAATGTTCACGCCATTTTGATTTCTGAAACATGGTTCAAATCCAGTCTCGATTCAACTTCTTTCGGCCTACCTGGTTACGTGTTACTGCGGAATGATCGTATTGGTAAGGGCGGCGGTGGTGTTGCCATCTACATCCGCAGTGACATCCCCACTAAAATTATTTCCCAATCCTCGTCTCAATTTTCTGGTTCCATGGAATATCTATTCATTGAAGTGTGCGTTGGAGGGACTAAGGCGGCTCTTGGAGTTGTTTATTGTCCACCAACCATTGACTACTTCGCGGACTTTGAGGCAATTCTGTCTTCTGTTAGTGTCGAGTACACACATCAAATAATCATGGGAGATTTTAATACTGATCTTGTTAAGGACAACCTCAGGACACGTAAACTGAATTCGATCGTAGAATCTGCCGACCTCACCTTACTTCCGCTTAAACCTACTCATCACAACGTTGACACGTCAGACTCTTGGTTAGACCTTATTCTTGTCTCCACTACTGATCTTGTGGATTCCGTAGGTCAGTTTCCGGCACCAGGTTTCTCACACCATGATCTCATTTTTTTATGTTATCGCATTAGGCCTCTTAAACCTCAGCGCATTACAGTCCAATTGCGTAGCTTCGCTAGGTTGGATACCGAAGCGCTAAAACAAGACGCGCACGCTCAGGACTGGTCATCTACGCTATCGGCGCCTTCAGTTGATGAAGCCGTACAGGCATTAAGCACTACCGTGATAAAACTTTTTGACACTCACGCTCCAGTTCGAACTGTCAAACTGAAACGTCCTCCTGCGCCTTGGATTACCAGAGGTGTCCGTATGGCCATGACACGGCGGGATCGGGCGTTCCGTAAGTTCAAGCGTGATAGGACAGACGAAAACTGGCGTGATTTTAAAACGGCTAGAAACCGCTGCAATCAGATGGTGAGAGCCGCAAAACGTAAATATATCCACGAGAATATTGTTACCTCATCCCCGGCTGATACCTGGAAGTTCTTGAAAACAATTGGCGTCATTAAATCCCGTAACATTTGTTCATGTTCTAGTTCATTCTCCTTAAACGATCTAAATTCTCATTTTGCCAAATCTTCGTACTTAGACCCTGTTACTAAATCTCAAAGTATTGCAAACATAGCTGCCCTACCCCGTCTCTCTCATCAAACATTTTTATTCACCCCGGTCACTGACGATGATATCTGCAAGGTGATAAGGTCTGTTAAATCCAACGCTGTTGGCTACGATGAATTGAGCAGATTGATGGTAATGTGCATCCTGGAATGTATTCTCCCTGTCATAACCCATGTTGTCAACTTTTCCATGTCCACCGGGATTTTTCCTTCATTGTGGCGTAATGCGTACGTCCTCCCATTACCAAAAGTCTCCAGCCCTAGTTCTCTTAAAGATTTCCGTCCCATTTCGATTCTCCCTTTTCTGTCAAAAGTTTTAGAAGCCATTGTCCATAAGCAGCTGTCTGCCTACATATATTCCAATCAACTACTCTCTCCTTTCCAGTCCGGTTTTCGTCCTGGTCACAGCACGTCTACCGCTCTGCTTAAAGTCGTGGAAGATGTAAGGCAGGGTATGGAGGAATGCCAGCTGACAGTGTTGGTTTTGATAGACTTTTCAAACGCCTTTAATGCTGTCAACCATGACCTCCTACTGGCAACCCTTAATCACTTGAATATATCACCGTCAGCGGCTGAGTGGTTCGCCTCTTATCTTCAAGATCGTCGTCAGGCAGTTCGTGCTGATCGATCTTTTTCCGACTGGTGTCAACTCACTTCTGGGGTTCCACAGGGTGGTATTCTCTCTCCTCTCCTTTTCTCAGTTTTCATTAACCTGATCACCTCTCACATCAAACGCTCCCACCATCTCTATGCTGATGATCTGCAGCTATACACCCAAGCGAGCCCGAGCAATATCGATCGAGCAGTTGCTGCTGTGAACGATGACCTTAACCGCATCTCCGCCTGGTCACGCTGTTTTGGTATCACTGTGAACCCGTCGAAATGCCAGGCCATCGTGCTTGGGAGCACCCGATTGCTGTCCACGACCGACCTTACCCGTATGGCGCCAATTGTTTTTGAGGATGTGCCAATTATCCTAGCTTCGCAAGTGAGAAACCTGGGTCTGATTATTGACAGTGGCCTTACATGGGATCCTCAGGTGTCTGACGTCTGTCGCAGAGTGACTAATACGCTGAGGGTGCTTTACAGGTCCAAACACTTTCTGCCGATCAGCACAAAAACTCTCCTGGTTCAAGCTCTCATATTACCAGTTATCGATTATGCTGATGTGTGTTACTCCAATATTACCCAAGCTTCCTTAAATAAACTGGACCGGCTGCTTAACAACTGCATCCGGTTTGTGTTTGGCCTCCGTAAATATGACCACGTATCCGCTTTTCGCCGAAAACTTCACTGGCTCCCGATTCGTCAACGTAGGTCTTTAAGAATCTTATCCACTCTCTATTCTTTATTATTTGATCCAGCTACCCCTGATTATCTTAAATCCAAATTTAAATTTGATGTTGCACGTCCAGGTTGCGATCTCCGTACTTCCCGTACTCTTAAGCTCACTGCTCCCCCACATCGGTCCGGATTTATGTCCAACTCCTTTACTCTTCAGGCCATTCGCCTTTGGAACGATCTTCCCCTTACTATAAGGAAAGCGCAGAGCAAATTCAGCTTTAAGCGCATGTTGCGCAAGCATTTTTCTAACAAAATTCACGATTAATTGTCTTCATGATATTTTATACTGGGTACATGTAATAGTATGTATGTAGGTATATTTTACAGCATATTTATGTAGGTATATCAGTATTATGTATATGATTTGTGTTCACAATTTTACGGATTTGACTATATGTTCATGCACCAATTTAATATTTCTGTTTGGCCCAGCGGTTAACTGGTAGAGAATGCCTTATGGCATTAAGTTCGCCGTTTGTACTTTCCTGTATTGTGCAATAAAGTCTAAATAAATAAATAAATAAATAAACTTGAATACAAGAATGATCAATATTTTATTCTTTATTTATTGCGACCGCCCACCATCATATTCCTTAATATAGCGAGGTTTAAATTATTATTGGTAATTATTGTCTTTAATAGGGTATTTGCCTGTAGTCAATATAAATTACTACACGCTAGCCTTTAAATCAGCTTTTGAAAATGTGCAAAAATGAACTAAACATCAACTATTTAGCGTTTTAAATGATCAAAAACTATAAATAAGAAGATGATTTGATGTTTGAGTAAAATGACGTCATTTCACTTTTTTTCCATACTAACTTCATACTATCTGAGCGTTTTGACACTTCATAAAAAGTAACTGATTTGATTTGTCAGGAAAGTACCCCATTACAATTACAAAGAAAAACATACCTTTAACCTGTTTTAATATCAACTTTGCCATGTGCAGCCAATGCTGAAAAAAAAGAGAATATAAACTTTCTGTCCACTAAAACGATCCAAAGCATAAGTGCTAAGTGTGTAATATTTTCTCACCCTCTGGCCGCCGGCATCCACATACCGGAGCCCGAAATAATCGGTCTCCGTGAGGTTTAGTTGTTGGCACACATGTTCCAGCAAATACTTGCCCTTGTAACTCGGCTGCAAAGCAAACTTGCCATCAATTCACCACATTCTAACCATTACTAGATAACTAATTATATAAATCATCTAATACATACGTGAAATTCGCATTCTAATATCTCTGTATCCTCCAAAAGTCGCACTGTACATTTATAAACAATATCGCCTCGACTTTTGAACATGTCGGTTTATGCTTTTTACACGTGTTTTAATAACACAAGCTAATAATTAATAATTTAACATTTTTAATTAAATCCACTGCGTTAACTCTGTTTTGGTTCCATTTATAAATTAGTGATAATTTTCATTTGTTTCACAATTTTCGCATTACAATTTTTTGGTATGAAGGGAGAGTGTGGGGTGGGGAAGAGGGGAACTAATGATGACATTTCTTTGATGGTTTTCGTTCGGAATTAACATGAATCTTTTGAAAGTCCTGCGAGATTCAATGTTTAATTAGGTTTATTTATAAGCAACTGATTAGCATACTTAAATTAATACAACATGTTTCAATATAATTATAGAATGATTCTTAGTATTTGAAATAAAAAAATTGAGAATCTAATAACTTTTTAAATATGTCATTACTAATAAATGGAAATATTTGACAATAATAAATTTATTTAATACTTTTAATGTACCATATAAAGTATTGTCAAAAAACCGTAATAAATAGTTTTTCTTAGATCAATAATTAATATTTCCGAACGTATCAATTTAACCTGCGTTTCGCAGGTAGTGACGTCACGAGCTTTTTTAGGTGACCAGAGGATAAAATCATTACCCTTTACTAAGGAAAATATTAGCCATTTCTCCAAATCTAAAAAGCAGGTGCATGTACCAGGATTTATTATTGCATCTTCAGGCATGCAACCTTTATCCATACCAATAAATAAATTAGGTATTACAAAGAGTCTACTGTTTTTTGTGCTTTTGAATAATTTATTTCGTAAATCTGGATCAGCAAATGTGGAACATACTTTAAAAACAAGCCAGATGTCTAAATAGTACCAGAATGTATTGAATATATTGCATTGCATATTTATTGAATTTATTGCATTGCATATTTACATTAAAAACTTAAAGTTATTTAGGCACTCCAATACGTGAGATAAATACTGGCTAGAAAACTAAAGAAAAAAACTATTGCCGATTATAGAGAATGTTTTGTTTTGCACTTTACAATTATATTGTCATAACGGTGATTTGATTTTGTATTTTAAGCTGTTTTATTTTTATTAAATGTTATTTCTATGTTAAATTCAGTGGTTTAAATAACCATGTGAAGTGATAGGTAACTGGGGATAGTGGTACATATCATAACTATCTAATTTTAGGAACAGTGAAATATAAGCTGTACAGTCAAGAAAAAACGTTGCAGTAGTAGTAAAGTAACGTAATATTAAATACTTACCTTATTCGAAATCGAAACCTACAAACATAATGAGAGAAGCAATCTTGTTTCCCAATAGTATCGTGCTTAACACTTTCGCAACCAAGAACCCGCCTGGTAGCAGGCATGTCTCACTCCGCGATTTTGTTTCGACGTAATTATCATTCTTCCTTGCCTAATGCATTAGGCAAGCTCAGGGCTGCGCCGACACCCGGCAGCGCCTGTGTGCGAAACCTATGAAGCCCAAAGGAGGGTTATGTGTTTGACCGGTATGTATGTATTTATGTAAGTATGTCGGCACAGAAATATATCGAGGTAGAAAGAAAAAGTGTATGTACCTGGCGTGCTAAAAAGAAGCGGATTTCACCTACTTTTCAGGCAGTTAACTTTTGTTTCCGTCAATATGTCTTTCCCGTACACGAGACAATAGTGTCCCGGCCCTTTGGGAGGCGTGCGTGGAGCCGAAGCCAACACGTAGAGGCCCTTTCGACAATTTAATGAAAGGCAACGTGTACACCCAGCGGACGCTGTCCCTGCCCGTGTCACGGGACGCACGCAGAGACAGCCCCCGCCAGATGCAAGGACTATTGTTGATCCGTCAATATTATTATTAGATTTTCAAAACTGATAATAATGGTATAATTAATTGTTGTGTAATGAAATGGAAAATGTATGTTTTTCATCACTAAATTACATTTTTAGCGTCCAACGTCAAGCAAAAAACGTTACACGCTTCGTTCTCATTCTCATACAAATTGACGAATTTTTTCCTTCTATCTCGATATATTTCTGTGTATGTATGTATGTATGTACGTAAGTATATTACCCGACTGCGGCGAAGTCCAAAGGAGGGTTATGTGTTTTTACCGGTATGTATGTATGTATGTATGTACGTAAGTATGTATGTTACCCGACTGCGGTAATGCCCAAAGGAGGGTTATGTGTTTGAACGGTATGTATTTAAGTATGTACGTAAGTATCAGTGATCGGAATAGGTAGAGTATATTTACCTAAACTTCGAAGAACATAGTCGAAAAGTGGAGACTTCCTAACGAACAAATTTTTTTCCGAGACTTAAGTCCCGGAATCTTACTAAAAATTTAGGTATATTATTGGTATTCTTTCGCACATTTCTCGAACATTCTTAGTATAGCTGTCTCTTTCTAATAGTGATTCTAATAGTTTTCTGTGTATGTATGTATATATGTACGTAAGTATGTATATTACCGGACTGCGGCGAAGCCCAAAGGAGGCTTATGTGTTTGACCTGTATGTATGTATGTAAGTATGTATGACGACGTGTTTCAAAACAGTTATATATAGAGATGCAGCGAATAGTAATTTGGCCGAATACCGAATACCGAATATTCGGCGGAGTCGACGGCCGAATAGCCGAATATTCGGCGGCCGAATATTCGGCGGCCGAATATTCGGCCAATGGTTTTACCTAAAATGAAGTAAATTCGAACGCCCGGGTGAGCGGCGCCGTGAATCTCTGTACAGGTTGCAACTTGTTACTCGTCGTAGGCAGCCTATGATAGAAAAATGCGCCATTGAAAAATTTAATTTCATTTGTAGTTTAATTTCTAATTCGTTGTTTATGCTACTGTTCTATATATGTTTGAAATTGATGTGAAAGATGATTAACCTAATATTTAATATTGATTACTGTTTATAATTTGTTATTAATAGTACATTACACAACTAGGGTGGTAATACAAAGAAAGGCCGAGATCGCAGAAGTTTGCGGCCCGAGCTGCAAGTGAGGGACGTAAATATGCGATCGAGGGCTTTCTTTATTATCTCCCGTGTTGTGTACATCATTTTATGTCTACACTTGGTCAGAAAGCGGCTTTTTCCGTACGCGCAGCGTGCGGAAAAAGTCACTTTATGGCCAGGTGTGGCATAAAAAAAATTACCAACTTGACCTGGGACATACTAAAAAAATTACTTAATAGTTTAGTCATGACACTCAAAACACCGAGTCAGGGTATCACTTAGCACAAGTTTTGCAGATAAGTCAATATCTCGAAAATTAAGGGGTCAAAATTACTTAATCTACATTTTATAAAATAAATGCCCCTTTGTGCGGAAAAAGCCACTTTATGGCCAGGTGTGGCATAAAATATTTATTCATCCTTCTTTTTCCTTCGACTTTGTGTTAATTTACTATTCGGTATTCGGCCGAATACTATGCCATTATTCGGCTTCGGCCGAATAGTCAAAATGTGGCCGAATAGGCCGAATACCGTTATATAACGTCACGCAAATATTTTTTTTAAGTACCTCTAATTCACTAGGAAATTCAAGCTACAATATAGGGTAAACTACCCAATCATTGGCACTCTTCCAATTATTGGCACTTTAGAGTTTAATTTGAAAATATAAGGAAACCATGGATTATTCAAGTTTGGTTTGCATTGAAAAGTAAAATTGTATTACTTATTTGTTGAAAATCAGCAATATTATAGAAAATAACAAATACGGCAATTGCAAAACTTCAGTTTAAATTTTGTGTTCGTGATTTGGTGCAGTAATTTTGTTTTTTCCTAAGGTAAGCGCTTTATTAATCATCGCATATCGCAGCTATTCGGCTAATTTATACTATGGAACTGAATTGATTTACTTAATTACATTTCTAGGAAGTAGATTCAAAGATTATATTTTGAATATCTTTATTATATTTAATTTATTAAATGTGCCAATATATGGAACAATAATTTCATCAAAATCCATTTATTGGCAGTAGTGCCAATAGCAAAAGCTAATTATTGGCAGTAGTGCCAATAATAGAATATTGAGTGCTAATAATGGTTTTTTTATTAATTTAGAGTACATTGTGAAAAATGAAGAGTATTAAAATATATAACAGTATTAAAATAAAAAAGGAAGATGTGATACTACGAATAATATACAAATGAAGGCAGAATGGTTTAACTCGTGTTTGAGAAACTGCTAAACTAAAATAAAAGGATAACAAACATATTTTGTATTCTGAAGAAGTATTATGCATTCTCGAAGACGACAAATTTGATGATGATGGTCATATTAGAGTCAACCAAAAGCCTAGCATAAATGAAGTTGAGAAGATGCTGATCGGTGAATATAATAAAGTTGATAGCATACCTCAATAAAAGCGGATATTTACTCATTAAAAAAGAGTTTTTTAACTATACCCAAGGCAATCTAGGTATTTCTTATTTTCAGTGATAGGTATTTGCTACTTAAAGTACATGCCAATAATTAGACGAGTAAGTATGCCAATATTTAGGATATCTATGCCAATAATTGGATTTTGATGTAGTCTTTTGGTTTTAAATAAAAAATGTGTATTAAATACTAACTAATCACTTAAAAACGGTTATAGAAATAAAGGTTAAAATATTTCCTTTGATGCTATTACATATTTTTTCTACTAGCTCTTGTAAATTAAATTTTATGGTAATTTAATTTCAGACTGACCTCTTAAAGTGCCAATAATTGGGTGGTTTACCCTAGTTGATTTTTAAATATACAGGCAGTGTTTTTACTTCACCTAATGCGATTAAAAAATGAAAATTCTTATCAGTTGGTTACCTTAAATTGCATACACAGGTATGTATGAATAGGAGTTAAGAGTTTTCGTAAATCGGCATAAACAGATGAGACCGTAAATTTAATTTTATTCACGTATACGACAATTACTTGGCACAGCCCTGAGCGTCCACCTAGTGCCCGCCTAGCGGGCACGCGGCGTGCGGCATTGCGTTGCACATCGTAGCCCGCCTGGCGAGTTTTGTCGGTTTCTGGGGTATTGTTCATTGCTTTGATCTGGTTTCTCTCTCGCATAGGTTGTGGAGGTCAGGTGGGATGCGCTCCAAGATACCAGCCTTGCCAAAGCTGAGATCATGGTCAAAACCTTATTCCAAAAGAAACGGGATAAAGTGCTAGTGAAATGATATCGATTTATAATAATAAATAATCTACTTAAAAAGATCTACATTAAATGGTTTAAAAGCCTAGTATTACTGTTAGAGTCTGTAAGGAAAGAGAATCAAGGCGTGAAAAAATCGATAGAAAATCGTTTTAAATTAATTTGTACCTACTGAAGTAAAATTAAATCTAATGAAAACAATAAAAATGAAGCACTTCAAGCATTCAATTTGACAGCTGTTGACTTGTCACGTTGATTTATTAGGGTAATATTTTTTGTCTTGTGGCTACACTCCCCAGAGGACCGGAAGTGACTCTCGTCCTTCCAGCTGAAGGAAAAATCATTTCTCGGCCATTCTGTTGGAGTCTTGCTCGGATATTACACGTAGTAATCCGTGGTGAGTGTCTGAAGAAAATAGTTAAGTGCAGTGAAAAGTGAAATAATCTCAATAGTTATTAAATACTGTGTTAGTATTCAGCCCTTGATGGGTAGCAATTCAATTATTGCGGCTGAAAAGTTATTTTGTAATGTAAAGTCTGCCACTGTGGTGTAATTCAAAACCTGTCGATTTGTCAAGTTAACGTGGACATCTTTTGTTCGGTTTAAATCTTGATCTTTTGTAGCTTTCACATGTTTCTTAACTTCGAACCGCATTTATTAAAGCCAGTTTTTGAAAGTTTCAATCTGCTTACGCGTCACACTTGCGCACCGGCATGCGTTGCACCACGTGGTAGTTGAAAATAATTGTTTTTCACGTACTGGTTCTACATTAAACTTTTTCAGTGTAATCGCTCGTGTTAAACTGTTTCTGCAAATAAATTAATTGAATCAATAACTTTCCACAAACTGTAATGGCTGACATCCATTGTGAGATGTCAAGATAGGGCGAGGCGGCCATGCGGCCGCCATATTGCCGGTCGCATATCTCGTACATGAGGCCCTGTCCGACCTTGCGCGTGCATCCTATCGTCGTCTTTGAATTGATTGCACCATTTATTAACGTTTCTTTTCGTTTTGTTTTAGACTAACCAAAAATGGGCAAGGAAAAGATTCACATTAACATTGTCGTGATTGGACACGTCGACTCCGGCAAGTCCACCACCACCGGCCACTTGATCTACAAATGCGGTGGTATCGACAAGCGTACCATCGAGAAGTTCGAGAAGGAGGCCCAGGAAATGGGTAAGGGCTCCTTCAAGTACGCGTGGGTGTTGGACAAACTGAAGGCTGAGCGCGAGCGTGGTATCACCATCGATATCGCCCTGTGGAAGTTCGAGACCGCCAAGTACTACGTGACCATCATCGATGCTCCCGGACACAGGGATTTCATCAAGAACATGATCACTGGTACTTCACAGGCCGATTGCGCCGTCCTCATCGTCGCCGCCGGTACTGGTGAGTTCGAGGCCGGTATCTCCAAGAACGGCCAGACCCGTGAGCACGCGCTGCTCGCCTTCACCCTCGGTGTCAAGCAGCTGATCGTGGGCGTCAACAAGATGGACTCCACTGAGCCCCCCTACAGCGAGCCCCGTTTCGAGGAAATCAAGAAGGAAGTGTCCTCGTACATCAAGAAAATCGGTTACAACCCAGCTGCCGTCGCTTTCGTACCCATTTCTGGCTGGCACGGAGACAACATGCTGGAGGCGTCCACCAAAATGCCCTGGTTCAAGGGATGGCTGGTCGAGCGCAAGGAAGGCAAGGCTGAAGGCAAGTGCCTCATCGAGGCTCTTGACGCCATCCTGCCCCCTGCGCGCCCCACAGACAAGGCCCTGCGTCTGCCCCTGCAGGACGTCTACAAAATCGGCGGTATTGGTACGGTGCCCGTAGGCCGTGTCGAGACTGGTGTTCTCAAGCCTGGTACCATTGTTGTATTCGCACCTGCCAACATTACCACTGAAGTCAAGTCCGTGGAGATGCACCACGAGGCCCTGCAGGAGGCCGTGCCCGGCGACAACGTCGGTTTCAACGTAAAGAACGTGTCCGTGAAGGAGCTGCGTCGTGGCTACGTCGCTGGCGACTCCAAGAACAACCCTCCCAAGGGCGCCGCTGACTTCACCGCACAGGTCATCGTGCTCAACCACCCTGGACAGATCTCCAATGGCTACACGCCTGTGCTCGATTGCCACACTGCCCACATTGCCTGCAAATTCGCAGAAATCAAAGAGAAGGTTGACCGTCGTACTGGCAAGTCCACTGAGGAGAATCCCAAATCTATCAAATCAGGTGATGCCGCCATCGTCAACCTGGTCCCCTCCAAGCCCCTGTGCGTGGAGTCCTTCCAGGAGTTCCCTCCTCTCGGTCGTTTCGCCGTGCGTGACATGAGGCAGACGGTCGCTGTGGGTGTCATCAAGGGTGTCAACTTCAAGGAGGCTGGTGGTGGCAAGGTCACCAAAGCTGCCGAGAAGGCCACCAAGGGCAAGAAGTAGCTAGCACTGTTAACGGCACAATTTTTTATCCAACTGCGATACTTCATTCACCGAAAGGTGTTCAGAAGGAAAGAAGGGCTACACACTCATTCCTTTTCTATATTTTTTACAAGGCTTATACTGTAACATTATTTTATAATTTATATAAGGTTATACATATATCTGAAATATTTTGTTATGACTGCAACTGAAAGTGTAAATTCATAGAAATAAAGGTAGCCTCCAGTACAGAATTGTATCATTTCTTTAAGACCTTAAAATAGGTGCAGTAAATAATTTATTTTTGTTTTAAGTAATGGTACACAAATAAATTTAAATTTCCAGACATCTTTCCATTATTTCATCTAGCCAGGCTCTGTCAAGTTTCAAGTGATAGAAGTTGCATAGTAATTATCACTTTAAGCTTGAACCACACTATATCCATTCCCTCTTGATAAAATGTCATAATTCTGAATGTTCTAAGGATGGTATTAGACTTTTAAGTCTCAGTCAAATAATTTTAAAACTACCTTTCCATGCCACTCGTTTTATCTTCATCATGATCAAATTTTTCGAAGTGGAATACCAACCTAAAAGAATATCTAATGAAAGCGTTTTTTTTATATTTCCCAGTTCTCTATTTGAGTGAAAGTAAGCCAAATAAGAGCAAAAGGAAATGGTAATTACTTTCAATCTTGTAATAATTTGGCAATAAAATATGGATATAGTTGTTAGCTTTTTACCTCTGTGAAAGTCGGAAAGCATAGTTACTAGAGTGTGCGGAAAGAGAATAGGATTTATATTTGGGGGCGCTGTAATGCTTTTCTACCGTATTTGCCATACTGGTTAGGTTAGTTCCGTTTTCGCCACGCCTATTCTCTTTCCGCACAGACTAGATACGATATAGCTATAAAAACAAACTATACGTGTGGCAATTACATGTCTGGATCTATCATTGGGCAGACAGTCAAAATAATCAATACGCAGTCTGGATTTTCTAGATAGTCGTAGGTAGGTACATCGAGGGTGTCTGGATTCCTAGCCCGGGGCCATTCCCAACCCCGGGCGCGCATGTCATGTAGCGTTCGTCTATTTTTGGAATTAGCGGGGTGCAACGTTGCCGGGACAGGTAGGGCGGAGGGCGGGTGCATTATTGGAGACGTATGTATGAACGTACGCATTAGGTAGATGTCGATCAGGCTAGAATAATATAAAATTGATTAGATTTTATATACGCAATCTATAATAATCGGTCAGTGACTTTAGTTCTTACAGACTTAAAATGGGGGTAAATGCGTCTTTTAAAGATTCCATGCGAACACCCCCATATAGGCAATTACCCCGGTTGACCTTATCTGGGGGCACTGCCGTGCCCCCGCTAAGTCGAGCAAAACAAAGGCATACCAATTTACTTGAAACATGATGAGCAAATATACACCTAGTACAGTCACTTGCAACAATATCTGAAGACAAAGCGCTGTTTATTGATAGGACATCCACTTAACTCGCTCCATGACATTGTAGGCAGATAGTAATAAAACAACTTAAACGGATTAAATCGCGTATATTACTACATTTTAAGTCCCGACGTTCCCTCGTCGTCGTTCGTTCGTTGTCTACCCGCGACCACGAACGCTGAAAAGGGTTACGAAACGTCGGGACTTAAAATGTAGTAATATACGCGATTTAATCCGTTCAAGTTGTTTTATTACTATGAGTGATAATCGCGGAAACCGAAGACAATGTTGTAGGCAGATATTTTTGAGCTCTTTAATTTATCAGATATTAGGGTCCAGCTGACTGTACCAATACAAAACGTGATGAAATTTTGTAAATTTGTACCAGTGAATCATAGAATAGAGCAATACAGAAATCTATTACTAATATAATGAGTAAAATATTAGTCATCATGATATTAAAGATGTGTATACTTGGTCTCTGGCATCTGATTCGTTGATAGTTCTGGGTAGTTCTAGCAGTATGGAGTTGGTAGGTAGGGTAGAAACCTGCGCAGGGTCCCTACCCTGCGCAGGTTTCTACCCTACCTGGTAGACAAATGTAACGATATTTATTTTTTAGTAGTACATTGATAGTAAGAAAGAACTTAAATCAAACAGGTACATTTAAAACTTAAACCGACATAGTTCTAACTGTTCTAAGTATGAATCATACTTGTTACATGAAAAATAGTCCTTCCTACGACGGTTTATCGGCCAAACGGTCATTCCCACGAAGTCTAAACTCCGTGGCACTTTTATTCTCATACTGGCCAGTTCACATTATTCCAGTAGCATTCCAGTCCAGCAATCCAATCCAGTGCTGGAATGCTACTGGAATAATGTGAACCGATACTGGAATGTACCCATTCCAGTGAGCATTCCAGTCCAGTGACTGGAGAGACCGTCAACTTTTTATTCCAGCTCACCCAATCCAGCGCCACTGGAATAGTGTAAACCGTCAATCCAGTGCTGGATTGAACGTGATATAGAGAATACGCGTGGTTGTTTTTGGTAACAGTCTTTAACAACTCTTAAAAGACTGGAATAATGTAAACGATATGCTCCAGTCCACAACTGGACTGGATTAGCCCGCTGCATACTTACCTTATACCAGGGCTCTCCAAACTACGGCCCGCGGGCCAAATCCATTCCGCGGAAGAGCCCATGGTCCGGTTTGCGAGAGCTTGCTCTCCAGTAAACGGTCAGTGGCCAAGAAAAAAATATTACTTGACTCCGTGGTCGACCGTGGCGAGATTTCCAAGGGTGCACTGTGGCCCTTTGCTAAATAAGTTTGGAAACCCCTTCCTTCTGTGACATGATTCTGGTAAAATGTGAAAAAATACGTTTCAAGAAAAGTTTCGGTACTTTTTTATGCCGAAAAATTTATGAAACATGCAGATAGACAAGCAAAATATCTTTGGCACAAGGCCATATATGCCTTATGTCCTTTACGCCAATTGAACCCAAAGGTATCGATATGTTAAACAGTTACTTATTTAGTAACCCATGTTTTCTTTATGTGAGCGTCGTACCCTACTAGATTAGCATTAGAATTAATGATGTTAGAAACATGTAGTATATTCAGCTCTGTCCTTTGCCAAAGGGTTGAATGAACAACCATTTATCTTTCACTTTCTCTCTTGAAACTACACAGACTATCTAATTAGATGTACCCATTTCAATGACCGTGGCCATCCGTGACTGCTCGGGTAGGTATATACGTGCTCTGCAGTCATTGACCTTTCACTCTCGTGGAGACAAGCCAAGATGCCTAAAACAATTAAAACTAGTAGGTAGGTAAGGGTGTAATGAAACAAAACCAAACTAGAACATGTTATTATATTTAATGAAGTACTACGCTAACATAAATAACCTAATATACACAGTGTTTTTAATAAGAGTTATGCTGTTCCCCTAACAGCCCCGCCTCGGCTGCCTCTTCTTGTTCTATTATCATGTTAGCCCATTCCTCTGCTTGGCGATACCTTTTTTTCTGGACGTGGGGTGCGTACACTAGTCTATGAACCACCACCAGGGCCGAGGTGACAGACACTGCCATCAGGGTCTTAACCAACGGACTGGAGGTCTTGAACCAACGTTTGGCAATTTCCATGACTATTTGGGTTCCGTAACTTGTTCAGGTGATGTAACTCTCTTGCTTCTTGGGTAGTACTCTTCAAATAGCGGTCTCCAGATATAAACTCCACCGAAAACACCTAAAATTGATACTAGAATTATCTGACCTCTTGTTATACCTCTTGGTCGGTAGATTCGCATATTAACGTGACCACACAAATTTTTTGGATCCCTTGTTGATATAATTTCAGTACGGGTGATGTTTTAATGCTATAAATAACATTTTAATAAAACTGTATTTTAGGTTATGTCATAACATAACATAACCTAAAAGCTGATATGAGGAGTTTTTAGCTGTTAAACCGGAAATGCTCTTGTGACAGTTAAATCATTTTCGATGACACTGTGTTTTGTAGACAATGGGCTGCCTGTGGCATGCGTCGTGTTTCTTTTTTATCTCCGTGTGAAACGTGGGTGTGATGGTTTCTTAGGCGTGAAATACACACAAGCGGCGTAAGGCACAGGCGCAGCGCAGGCACGATGCCGCTTCAAAACGTTTGTATACAAAATGTACTAAGGAGACGTATTTTGAATTACACTCAAGCGGCGCGGCGCAGGCACGCTAGCGACGCGCCGCTAGCAGGCACAACTGAAGCGACGTGCAGGCGGCACGTCGCTTGCTATATAGGATGAGTATTATTTATCAGCAACAAAGATGCGTGATGATATAAAATTTAATATACAGTTCTGCGAAATTGTCGATCAATATCCGGCTCTTTACGACTTTAGCATGCCGGAGTATAGTAATAGAAATGTACAAGATAAACTATGGAGTGAAATAGGATTAAAAGTCGGCGCAACAGGTAAGCAAGTTGAGTTTTATTCATACATTATGTCTGTTCTGATAAGGAATTGGACATCGAGTTGTAAAGTATGTTGTATGCTATCGCAACGAAATCAGCCTGTATAATGACGCATGGTGCCGTCTCTTCACCTCTTCTGTATAATTTAAATCGCGTCCGCGCCGTATCCGTTCCACGCCTTATACCTTATGCCTTACGCCTTATGCCTTACGCCGCTTGTGTGTATTTCACGCCTTAAATAAATAAGAAAAAAAAACCCACAAAAGTCGCATATTTCTAAATGTACACGTTCTGTCAGTGTCAGTCTGTCAGGTTGACTTGATGGTTGACAGTAAATATCACAACGTGGGTGGGGTTTCGCTGTTGTGTAGAAAGAAAAATAAGAAATTCTAGCAACAACCGTCGAGTATTAAATGATATTATAAGATAGAACCATGGCATCTCAGCCTAGGATGATACCGAACATTTTAATAACAGGTATGCATGAATACAAATATCTTTCCCGACGGTTGCGATGCTTGGATGGTAAATAAACTGCAATTTCTTACCCAGGCACTCCCGGCGTTGGCAAGTCTACACTATCACGGATGGTGTCCGATAGGACCAAGTTTGCTTGGAGAGAAGTCTCGAAACTGGCTGAGGAATACCACTGTTTGGACGAGTATGATCCAGAGTATCAGTGCCCATTTCTTAACGAGGACAAGGTACTTAATAACACCCTATTTATTCAATTACCAGATGAAGTAGAAGGATGCCTTTTACTAATTCAGTATCATGCAAACTAGGCGCATGTTTGTGTGCGGAAAATAAGCCTATGTTAACCTATATACTAATTCAGTACTAGCATTGACCCGCGGCTTCGCCCGCATTATTTCCCGTTATTATCCCAAAGGAACTCTTTACCGGGATATAAAGTATCCTATGTTTCAATCCAGGATATGGTCTACCTGTATGCCAAATTTCATCTCAATCAAGGCTTGGCTGTGAATGGGTTAATTTGTTACAGCATTATTTACTAACAAACATGCAAATCACCAATCATCTAAACATCCTAACATTTTAACAAACTTTCTTATCTTCGTCTTTCTTCTTATATACATAAAACAAAGTCAGGTTAGTTACACCATTTATAACTCGAGAATGGGGGGACTGATTTTTGTTATTTTTCATTTTTTGGGTTTGTCTCTGCCCCAAATAACTATTAAAACATGTAAAAAATTAAAAATTCTCAGGTAGAACAAAGTTTGCTGGGACTGCTAGAGTATGATATTGTGTGATCAACAAAACAGTAATTATTACTGTTTGGTATATAGTATTCATAATTTTTCCAGTTATTGGACATGATGGAAGGTTTGATGGCTAAAGGTGGCAATATTGTGGACTACCACGGCTGTGACTTCTTCCCCGAGCGGTGGTTTGATGCAGTTTTCGTGATCCGAACTAGTAACACAGTGTTATATGACAGACTTCAAGCTCGGTAAGACATGCTCTTTAACATTTAGCAAAAAACAATTTTAAATTATTTACGAATGGAAGGAAATGGCTGTTATAAAGGTGACCAAGTCAAGATGGCGTACACCATAAAGATATCCAGAATCTGATGCTGCCAATAAATAGTATGAATTATGTAGGTGAATTGACACGCCACTGCAGCCCGGTAGCATACACCACTGTGAACAGGCCTTATATTTCAAATTGGCAGCATCAGATTTGGATATCTTTACAGTGTATGCCATCTTGATGGCCACTTATAAATCTGTAATCTGATTGATACTGCTAAAAATTACACTCTTCGATGCTGTAATACTGACCGATTAGTCTGTGGTTTCAAAGAGTCTTTTTTTTTTTTTTTTTTTATTTATTTAAGGTTCATCAACGACAGTTTACACCTATACAATTCAGTAACAACATACAATAATTTCGATGAGTAGTGTAACAGTCACTTAAAGATAAACACCTCATGCATAACAGTGTGAAGATTAAGTTAGATTAAGAGAATACAAGTTAATTATGGCTGAGTATGGTAGCTCTTAAAAATGAGACAAGTTAAAACTAACCAACTAGCTAAACCAATACTAAACAGTGCACCTGTGTAGTGCTGTTAAAAATTTGCGAAGTGGGTCATAGTGGATATCCGTGAGGTCACTGCAGCTGTTTGCGACCTTACATAACCTACAGATTGGTGAATTTCTGCCTGCTGCTGTTCTCCTGAGCGGTGAACATAATGGCGTAATGGGGCAGCGGGGCATTCTAGAAGGAGCTCGAAAGTTTAGAAGGCTCAATAATTGCGGACAGTCTACTTTGTGCTGAAGGATTTTGTACAAAAAGAGGGCATCTAAGGTCATTCTTCGTGTTTCTAGTGAAACCATGCCAAAGTAGTGCAGTTTCCGTTTATACGATGTTCTCCTTTTAGCTACAACCGCAACGCGTTCATGGAATGCTAAGTGTCGAATGAAGCGTTTTTGAACCCGTTCTAGTCGTAATGAGTGCGTAGCAAAGTGAGGACGCCAAACAACACTACAATATTCCAGAATGCTTTTCACTAGACTATTGTAGAGGAGTATTTTTGTTTTGAAACGTTTGAAAGACTTCCCATTTCTGATAACAAATCCCAACATTTTCGATGAGCGTTTGACAATATTTTCAAAGTGTGGTATGAAGGTAAGTTTCCTATCAAATATAACTCCTAGATCTCGGATGCTCTCGACTTCATCAAGTTTATGGCGATCAATGTGATAAACGGACGGGGTCATAGTGTGTTTCCGTGTGATTTTTATGTGCACACATTTTTTTAAGTTCAAATGCATGTTATTGCGCTGGCACCAACCACTGAGCCTATTTATATCATCTTGGAGCAAGATGGCGTCCTCGGGTGACACTATGGTACGTGCAAACTTTAGGTCGTCTGCATACATGAAAACTCTTGAGTGATGAAAACAATCAGGTATATCATTTATAAACATGTTAAATAATATAGGAGCTAAATGCGAACCCTGTGGGACACCTGATGTAATTTGATGAGGCGTCGATTGGTACCCATTGACTACAACATGAAACCGCCTATCGGCTAGATAAGAGCGTAGCCAGTTAAGCAAAGGCCCAGCGACTCCGTATGCACTCAGTTTGGACAATAACATTTTATGTGAGACTTTATCAAAAGCTTTACTGAAGTCGGTATAAATCACATCAGCTTGCTTACCAGAATCGATAACTTCCGTTAAGTACTCGGTAAAAGTAACTAAGTTTGTACATGTTGATCTCGAGCTAACAAAACCATGCTGGTGGTCACTAAGGTAAAGTTTAAAGTGTCTTTGAATGTGGGGACAAACTAGGGACTCAAAGATTTTTGCAAATGAAGATAAGATTGATATTGGTCTATAATTTGATACTTCGCGGTCATTTTCAGATTTATAAATTGGAACTACTTTGGCAATTTTCCATTCCGTGGGGAAAACGCCTGATGCTAGAGACTTATTATAGACAATTGACAAGGGGTACACGAGCTCTGTCGCGCAAGAAGCAATGAAAATAGGTGGGATGCCGTCTGGCCCAGCTCCTTTCTTGCAGTCAATGTTTTCGAGCTTTTTGAGTAAAATATCTTGATCAATTATTGGAGTCATTAGACATTGGCTATTATTCTCAAGTGTTTGCATGGACTGAGACCTATTTTCGTCAACCAAGTCGTCGTCCAAAGTATAAACTGTTGAGAAGTAGCTAGCGAAAATGTTACAAATTTCAGAATAATCCGAAGTTACAGTAGCCCCGTAAGACATCGACGCCGGATATACACTTGTCCCACCTCGCTTTGCCTTGACATGTGCCCAAAATAGTTTAGGATTAGCAGCTAGTCTATCCTCCAACCGTAGCACATAATCGTTGTACCTGGATATTGACAATTTTTCGCATCTCTTACTAATTAATTGTAATGCAATAGCATCCAAAGGGTTTTTATATTTCCTGTATCGCAATCTGATTTTATTCTTTTCATTGAGATTCCTTTTCAAATCTTTATCAAACCAAGGTGGGTACCGTTTATTTTTTGGTTTAATAAATGGTACATGCTTTTTAATAACCGTTTGGATGCATTCTTCAAAAATGTTAACCATATCATTTACATTACTAATCTCAGAAAACATTTCATCCCAATTGCAGCTCTGCAAAGCCTCGCGTATATTATCATATCGTGCTTTGTAAAAATTAGGCCTGGCTTCTGTGTAATTGTATGGTAGACGGGTTTCGTTTACAAAGGAGATAATGATGTCCAGGGGAGGATGAAATGAGTCCACAGTGCTCAAAGGAGAAACATTTTTTTTTACTTCACTAGATTTCACAGTCGTTAAAACAAGATCAAGAATCCGGTCTGCGTTATTTGTTTCAAAATTAAATTGGTTTAATTTATTTACATTAATGAAATCTATCATAATATTGGTAAAACCAGGTGCGATATAATTACTCGTGGCGTCACTGATTAACTTCCAATTAATACCTCCTAAATTGAAGTCACCAACTATACAGACATCGAGATCAATACTTTCTAAAACAGAACTACAATGATCCACAAAATACTTCAGTGAGCAACGCCGAACAGGGGGTGGGAGATAAACTGCACAGAGAGCTAATTGGTGAACAGAACGGGTTGGAGTATCTATTACGACCCAAAGATCCTCGCACGCACTTTCCCATTTTGTGATTTGCTTTGATGATATCGACTTGAGAACAGCAATTAGTACACCTCCGCCTTCCTTACCACACTGGTTGCTGGATTGCTCTCTGTCTCTTCTGTAAACCACGTATCTGTCATCAAACAGCTCACTATTCAGTACCGAGCTATTAAGCCATGTTTCTGTCAGTATTATTACATCGAAATTGTTGCAACATAAATTTCGATAAAATAGGTCAGTTTTTGTACGCAATCCACGGCAGTTTTGATAGTATACATTTAGTTCTAGCTCTTTTAAACTATATAATATATTAGCATGCTTAAAGTTATTCTTATTCTAAGATTATACAATTTTATTTAAACTGTCTACGCTTTTAATATAAATAATGTCACTGTCATCGGTTTTTCTGACGAAGATTTTACCGTTTCTCACCCAGACATGCTTATAGTTTTTCTCCTTTCCTGCATGTCTGGCTGCCGCGTGTAGTTTCTTGTTCGCCGGAGACAAATGTTCAACGACAAAAATTGGTGATCGGACGTCGGTAAAACCGAGATGACTGGCATTCAGTTTGTTGCTTGGGTTCGATTTATTAAAAGTAATGACAGCAGCAAGCAGATTGTCACGAGCTCTTGGGGACGCCAACTGTACCACGATCGACCTCGGCCTGTCGTTGTCCGTATTTAGCTTCGCAATGCGGGTGCAGTGCAGGATGCTGCTATCATCTACATCACATTTCACTGCCTTCTGTAAGTTTTCGATAATGGTGTAGAGATTTTCCTTTTTATTTTCCGGTACGCACTGGATTTCTATGTTGTTGGAACGTGATTGCTGTTCGATCTGATTAATGCGGTGATTGAGGTCCGTAATCGTAGACTTTAATTTTGTGTTTTCAACCTGTAGCTCACTAACTGTTTTCTTTGATTCAGTTTGCTCTGCTTCTATTTCATCAAACCTTGTACTGATAAAGTTCATTGACTCCTGGAATTCCCTCATTTCCTGTTTTAACGGTTCTAACTGGTGCGATATAATATTTTGCACTGTTGCGTTAATCTCCTTTACAGCCGAGCTGAGTTCTTGCTTCAGAAGTTCCTGCACGATGGTTCGAACGTCGTCGCTTGAGACCGGCGCATTGCTGGGCGGTGAGTTCGGGGCAGGCCTCTTGTTTCCCCTCGTGTTTGTATTGCTGCGGATCGGAATATCGTCTTGTTTAAGTTGTTTAGGTGCGCGGGCCTGGCACTCCGGACATTCCCATTCTGCTGGGGTGGCAGAATCTTCAGGCAGTGATAAGCAAACGTAGTGGTACGATTGCTTACATTTGGAGCAGTTGATAAAACTGTTACTTTCCATGTTTACATTCGTGCAACACCCGAAACCCATTTTGTTTCCTTTAATTATATCAGTTTTTGGTTGTAAATATTCACCGTAACAAAGATTATTTGTTCACTTTAGTTTATACGCGACGGTCGTAATGTTTATTTAAATAATGACCACGTTAAGACAGTTCGTTTAAGCAAAAATAGACCTTCTGTTTGTGACACAGGGATGCTAACAAATAGTTTATTTCGTGTATCAAGATGCACCGCTTGCAACCGAACCGCGGCGAGCCCGCGAGAAAAACAGCGTAAGCGCCGTGCAGTTCCTGGCGCTTACGAGTTTGCGTCAAACACTTTGAGTCGATGATGATTTTTAATCACTGTTAACAGTTTTTGATGTTAAATTATAAATATTTAGTGTAAAATCCACTCACTGATTGTTATAATCACCAGCTACAACACTACACTGTATGATACGGTTAAAAACTAATCGAAAAGTTCACTTTAAACGTTAAATTTATTTATTTTTCTACGGAGCACAACTTAAATAGTGTTAACTTCACGACGGTAGGTGGGTAGAATGAGTCCAAAGTTATATTTTCTTTTTTTAAAGACAAAAAATATTTCCTGCTGACATTTCTTAGTGAATCAACATCCCGTTTTACTACAATTGTCATCTTTGCAGAGGTTACACTGGCAAGAAGTTAGAAGATAACATTCAGTGTGAAATATTCGAAACATTATTAGAAGAAGCGCAGTCTTCATATAAGCCAGAAATAGTGTTCCAACTTCAGAACCAGACACAGGAGCAACTGCAGCAGAATGTGAACACTATAGTGGAGTGGATAGAGAGGTGGAGGGAGGAGCATTTGTAGAATAACTATATTTGTATCATATTTAACCTCTCGGAAGCCCAAAAGACATGCACACTTGTACTTGCTGAATCCTTTGTCCTATAATGTGACAGGTATAAGTATGGATGCAAAACTAGGCATTCGAGAGGTTGACATTGAGAATTAGAATTAAGGAACCTCAACATTTCTGCTGATGTAGTCTGTACAAAAGCATGCGTTGTGCAATTTGACATGAAAAAATTGTATAATTTGGTATTTAATGAGCCAAGCTTTGTAAGTAAACCTAGACAATTGTTTTGTCAGTTTATTCCAGAAACTAAAATTCCAAAACCTTTGCATGTTATTTAATGGTTTTGTATATTAGTACCCTGTAACAAGAAAGTTTTGGGACCATACTATCTTCCAAATACTTTGAATTGGCATCACTACATTATGTTATAAAATAAAGATTAGGACATTATAAATAAAACAATAAATTATTATAAATACAACCTAATTTATTCATTATAACCCACAGTTACGAAATGCATCAAATTACTGTATTTAGAACAATCTACAAGTTAGAAAATATTTATAAACTGATCCACCACAATTTCGCCATCGTTTCCAACGGCCACACAAAAATGGAATGATAGCTTTCACACAAAAACGGAATCTTATTATTATTGTATTAGAAAAATAAAGAATTAATAAATATCACTGATTACTTGGAAGGCATGGCAGACTGGTGTATAAGGCATTACACAGCGAATATTCACTACAACTTGTGCGTAGAAACAATATCTAATGCCTTAGAGGCCGCAGATGACTGCATGTAGTTTGGAGCGACAACCTTTATAATGTATAGTTGGGCTGAACTTAGCATAACCAACTGAATCAAAATCCTTGTAAATGTTGATTTTGTCTAGACAATTAAAGACACTGTTTTGTAACAGGCACATCTGTTTTGTGAGATGATCAATCAAATGCTTAAAAACTGGGATGCTACTAAAATGCTATTAGCATTACCCGGACGTTACTAGACTGGAGAATATGTGCCAACGGCTATGCGAAATTCTCTCCCGACTGACTACATGAAAAGGTTGTATTCATCTACACGAAGTGCAGTTTCGCTCCGGACTACATTCAGTGGTTGCCCCATATGGTGCTTATACACGCAAGTACCTACATCGTCAGCAATAGCCAACGTCACAAAATTTGTCACTTGTGTACTGGCTTATAGATATTTTCCCCCCGAGACTGACACTTTCTCACAATACTAGCGCAACGGCGATTCTTTGTCGCGCGACAGTCCGTCCCTTTTCAATTAAGTGCGAGGGAGACGGGTAGACGTGCCGTTCTCGGAAAATTCCCTACAACTTGAGGTTCTCGGGACTGAATGGCACATCACCACAGACACAGTATAACCATAGTATAATTCCGGGCGTTTAGGAGATATATAAGTACGTAGGTACAGTTACGTCTAAAAATATTTATTCGTTTTGAAACTTATGCTATTGAATACGATACAAAACCGTATTTATCATCGTATAATGACAAGAAATATTGCGCCTCAGTCGTATCAGTGCTTTCGATGTGTGCGTGCTATAATGCGCGTCTATTAGCACACTGGCACACACACATTCAAGTCGATGAACGTTTTGTGAAGTTAAAACTAGAAATTATGTAATTTGGCATTTCTCTATCTCAAAATGTCCACACGCAATTAGTGCTCTGTGTAAGTTTTTTTTAAGAATTAAGAGTTTCGACTAGTAGCAGGTTGTTTTCGCTAGATTTTTTGCTGTGCGCGTGGTGGGCGTTGCCAATTTGTCCCCCAGAGTTTTAAACGCCAGAGAGATCCATATGGAGGCGTGGCTTAGGCGCCCGCGTCGAACGATTCTATTGTTCTTCGATAGCGTGGGAATTTTTGTTTTTCGTATGATAACGCACGAGAGTGAAATATCTGGTTATATTCTGTACTCTGTGCTGTTAGTTTAACTTTTTTTTTTTTCATTTATTTTACCTGGAGGTTTTAGCCTAGTTTAACTTCATAGAACCAGGTTATACTGTGTTAGATGGGTGTGTAGCGCGACAAGAAGTCGTCGGGTTCCCAGATCTCTCCAGCTTACAACTCGTCCCTCTTCTTCTCGGCGCCATTCCTGTCGAAGCCCTTGAGCTCGCTGGAGGCCTGCTCCGCGATATACTTGACGAAGTCGTCGAGGGCCCGTCCGCCCTGGAATAAATAAAAATGAGGTTAACACTTTGACTGCCACAGACGGCGACAGCCGTCAACGGGAAATCGTAACTGTCACACCACAACATAACTGTCACATCACAAAAAATTATGTGCTAGACTGAGCGGTTACCAGTGGCGTGGCATCAAATATAATTCTTAGTAAAGCCGGAGCAAATTTGGATTAAGTTTTCTTCAGGGTTAGTAGATACTCCGGTCATATGCTCTTAAATAGGCAAGCCGGTGGGAATTGGGTTCTATGGACGCTACCCCACTGGTGGTTACTCACATTGTATCTGACGGGCTTCTTGGAGGCGTCGGCGGGCTTCCAGTAGATGGTGGGGAAGCCGGACACGTCGTATAGCGACTTGGGCCAGTCGTTGGCCGTCGCGTCCAGCTTCACGATGTCAACCTCCTCGTCCTTCATCTGTAACACGAGTACAACTTGGTGTTAACACGTCCTGTAGGCTTATGAGTTATGATGCTACGCGTTGTCACGCGATAAATAAATGATAAAGTATTTGTCACGTTCTGACAAATAGTGTGCGAGACTGACGGATGCTTTATCATTTATTTATCACGTGACAAAGCGTAGCATCATAAGCTTACTGATTTTATTTAATATTATATTATTTAACTTCAGTACCTGAGAAGCATAACACCGTAAGTAAGTATGGAAAACGATAGGATTCACAGTTATATGCTTCTCAGGTATGCATTTTAAGAATAGTTTTGATTAGGGTTGATTAGGGCAAAGGGTCTGGCCGGTCTGCTATAGTAAAATCGCCCCTGGCTCAATGTGAAAACTGAATATGCACGTTTATTTGCCTTATTATCAAATATAATTTTACTGAATATTAAGCCTTAAATACTTACGATTAGCGAAATAATTAAAAAAAAAAAAAAACAGTTTTTAATTTATTTTGGCTAAATTACTTTATCGATTCAGACGTCCTTCGGATATTTTATACATATATTTAAGATATGTTTATAAAAAAAAAATGAAAGTCCTAGCTTCTTTTAAAGTCAACATTTTTGTCTGTATAAGTTTTTCGTTTTTTTTTTTTTTTACTTGCAAGTTAGCGACACCTACCATACTTTGATATAATATACACAATTTAATAATCTATTACATATATTTTTTTCAAAAATATTAGTTCGGATCAACAAAGTGGAAAAAAGCAATTTGTATAGGAGTGTTATTCAAATCGGATCCGTAAACGTAAACAGAAAACGTAAGTTGTTCTACCGTGTTTAGGGTTGCCAGATGGTATCCAAAAGGAGGACATGTCCTCCTTTTCTACAGAAAATCCTCCTTTTTAGACCCATCAGTCCTCCTTTATCAAATTATCATCTGGCAACCCTAACCGTGATCGAAATTCAAAGACTCACATTTTGAATTTCGAACACGACGAGCTTCGTATTTAAATCCTGCTTATTATTTTAATTTTAGAATGCACCTATGTGGAGTACACGGCACGTAGTTCTTAAAAAAATTGGCGGGAACGAGAAAAATGTTTGCATCGGATAATGCAAAACTAGTTATAAATAAAAATACAGTTATAAAACGATTGTTTCAAAAACGTGTCCCGACATTATACAAAATAGTGTACGATTTAATTATTGACAAAATGACCAGATGGACAGAAGATTATTTGGAAAATAGTTACCAATCCCTGCCAAACAACGTAAGCCTCATAATTCATATTTTCTATACATTTTTTTGTGAATTGATGTAGAAGTAATCAATCTACATAATAAATGATAATTTTCAGTTGGATGTTGTCAAATGCAAAGTATTTGAGCAAGTAAACCTGCCGAAATATATGCAGGTCGCTTTGTTTCGTAGCTGCCTACCCGACTATGAAGTACTTCTGGAGGAGGAAGAAATTGAACTATTAAAAAAATGCTTAACATGTGGCACAAGTCGTGAAGAAAATAATACAGTTACATTAAGTGATTTGTACTGTAGTTTTTGTGCGGGAAGACTATTCTACAGATATAAGCACATTTAAACTGCAATACTAGAGTATTCAATATTAATTGTAATTAGATAAATATTGATAAGATACCTAATCTTTATCGTAATCGTTTGTAATAGACAAAACATAGGTAAGTGATTAATTAAAGTATGTCAGCGTCCAATGAATCTATTCGTAATTGCAGTAGTTGCAAAAAACAATTTTGTAAAACAAAAGGTGTAAAAAAGACTTTATTGTCTTCTGCCGATGTAAAATTCTATTCGGATTCTTTGCTACAGACTTTTGAACATGGTGATATTTTATGTTCATGTTGCCGCACGAAAGCCTATCGTACTAAACCACCAATTGTGCCCTTAAGTTCAAACTTACATCAAGGGACTATTCTCAGTGATTCAAGCAGTGAAAATGAACTCGTCGCATTTAATGTTAGTAGTAGATGCTCAGTTGAGAGGATAGAGTTACCACTACAACGGACACTGTCTACTCACAGGTACTGCTTCATATGTCATTCTAAATCAAACAACTTACAAACCGTACCTAAAAAGGCGAGATTACTAGTTTACTCCAAAAGAAATATTTATATTCCAACCGAAAATAGATGTTGCTCATCACATTTGATTAATGGTCAATTCTATGAAGATGATTTAAAGCTGATCGAAGTCTATTCAACCACAGCGGCCGTAAATGTTAAAGAGATAGCAGAGTTATTTGGTTGTTTAGTCACTGAAACACAGCTGCCATTAATTCAGAAAATAGTAAATAAATCTGTCTCCGATGACCATTTTGCTCTTTTAACGGGATTTACTTGGGAACATGTTAATATTATTCAAAACGAATTGCACTCTTTACAAACAAAATGTGACATTATACAAGCTGTTGTGATTTTTTTAATAAAACTACGTACAGGCAATAGTAACAGAATAATCGGTACTTTACTGCAGCTTTCTAGATATCAAATAGTGTCAGAATATGTGGCGAACGTTATAGATTCCTTTGAAAGAGACATTCTTCCATTTCAATTTGGTCACAATGCATTTAGTCGCCAATGGCTTATTAACAATCATACAACAGAACTAGCAAAAAAACTTTTTGATGTGGAGAATGTTTTGATACTCATTTTTGATGGTACCTATATATACCACCAAAAAAGTTCCAATAATGAGTATCAACGCAAATCGTATTCCGGTCAGAAAAAAACACATTTATGCAAGCCGTTCACAATAAGTACAACAGATGGTTTTATAGTCGACATGTTAGGACCTTTCCATGCTACTGAGAACGATGCAAGCATTATGCGAAAAGTCATACCCAGTTTGAAAAATCTTATTAGACCTGGCGACATATTTGTCTTGGATAGAGGCTTCCGGGATGTAGTAGGTTTTTTAGAATCTAAAGGTTACCGAGTAATGATGCCCGCTCTCAAAGGCCAACGTAAACAGCTGACCACCGAAGAGGCCAATGAGTCCCGGTATGTTACAAAAGTTCGCTGGGTCGTGGAAGCAGTTCATGGTGCCTTAAAACAAAAATATAAACTACTTGACCAGACATTTGATAACAAAATGCTTGATAAAATACAAAGCTTGTGCCGCATAGCTTCATATTTTTTGAACCGTTTTGGAAAATCTTTAACTTCGGACAAAAATATGACCACCGCTATTTTCGAGAGAATGAGCATACAAAAGAGCAATCCAAATGTGTTAGCTGCGATAGTGGAAGAAAAAGGTTTATTGCGAAAAAAACTTCCTTTCCAAAGCATTTCAGCTAATGACGTTTCAGATTTTCCGCAATTAACGGAGTACGATATGAAAATTTTGTTTACAGGCAGTTATCAATACGGCCAAGCCATTTCATACTTAGCCGAAGTTTTGGATGAAACAGGGAACTTAAATATGGCATATGTAAAAGACCAAACAAATATTTTAAAAATATCTATACAATCACGTCACATATCAAAGAAACAATACAAATGTTTTATAATGTATAATCCAGATAAAAGTGGTATAGATGCAATTGAAAATTATTGCTGCGAATGTGCAAATGGATTAAGGACGGTGGGCTGTTGTTCACACATTTCAGCTATTGTATATTATCTGTCATATGGCAGATATTTATCAAAAATACCGCGTCCTAATTTGAAACTTAGCTCCTTATTTAATAACGACGGTTTAAATATTGCTATAGAAAGTGACAGTGATAACGATTAGGGTCTGTTAGATAGTAAGCTTACTGCAACCATCCTGAGTGATTGTTATTTTATATTCTATAAATAAACTTGTGTTTACGTGTTCGCTGTTCATTTTTAGTTATTTATAATATAATTGTGCTAAAAACTCAAAGAGCGTTTTTCTTACATGTATGTATATGAGTAATAAACATAACGTTCACTGAAAATATATGGAGAAAAATGTAGTACCACATATTACCTATCTCTTCTCTGTTTACAATATATATAAAAAGATATACGAGTAACGTGTAAAATAAAAAGCTAGCCAAATGATTTCAAAGTGGTTTTCACGGAGTTTCAAAGGGAATTTTGTGACGTAAGTTTTCATTTCTAGAGCGATTGTTTAGATTCCGTTTCTAGCATCCTAGGAATAAATGGGGTATGACAATCTTAAGTATCAGAGCAATTCGCTTTAAGTATTTAAAGTTTCCAAAAATGAAAGTATTTTTTGCAGAATTAGCTATTTCCATTATTTGAAGAAGTTGCCGTTCATGGGTGTTCTTTTTTCCGCCCTTTTAGACAAATTGCTTTTTTCCACTTTGTTGATCCGAACTAATATTTTTGAAAAAAATATATGTAATAGATTATTAAATTGTGTATATTATATCAAAGTATGGTAGGTGTCGCTAACTTGCAAGTAAAAAAAAAAAAAAACGAAAAACTTATACAGACAAAAATGTTGACTTTAAAAGAAGCTAGGACTTTCATTTTTTTTTATAAACATATCTTAAATATATGTATAAAATATCCGAAGGACGTCTGAATCGATAAAGTAATTTAGCCAAAATAAATTAAAAACTGTTTTTTTTTTTTTTTAATTATTTCGCTAATCGTAAGTATTTAAGGCTTAATATTCAGTAAAATTATATTTGATAATAAGGCAAATAAACGTGCATATTCAGTTTTCACATTGAGCCAGGGGCGATTTTACTATAGCAGACCGGCCAGACCCTTTCGTTTTTTTAATTTTATAGTAGGTTACTAGGTATTTTTTCGCAACTTGACGACTGATATTTAATGAATTCAAACATGAATGGGTTGGGAGGGTTAATTTGAGATCTTTTTTAATTTTAAGCATTGAAAAAGTACTTTACCAAAATGACAAAATTTAAATCCACGCAGTTTCTTAATTGGGTACAACGAAAAATAAAAATGCCCAATGAGGGTATTTAGAAATCAGAAATCCACCAGCTGGCAGCAGGGTGGCGAAAGGTCTATTTGGCAGTAGATGTCAAAATCAGGTGGTGTGATTGGTGGATCTTGACGCCTACTGTCAAAAAGACCTTTCGCCTCCCTGCTGCCAGCTGGTGGGTTTATGATTTCTAAACACCCTCATTACGAGTGATATTGATACAATATTAGTACTAAGAATATATTCTAGTACTAGAAATTTTACAATACCTTCTCTCCGAGCTCCTCCCAGACGGGTGTAAGTTTCTGGCAGTGTCCGCACCAAGGGGCATAGAACTCGAGCAGGGCATCGCGGCCGCTATCGGTCACTAGTTGCTTGAAGTTCTTGCCGACCGCCACCTTGACCGGGCCGTCGTTCTCCGGGATAGCCTCGGACTTGACGAACGGTTCCAGCTTGCCGGCAAGCAGATCCTTGGTGAATTGGAGGAGGTTCTCGATGCTGAAAAGGTGACGGGTAATTAGGACTACGGGAATAGACAGTAGTGTGAGTGGAATTTGAGTAAATTTAGATGGCTAGGATTACAGTAAAAAAAAATTTGTTATGCATGAACTACACGGCTAGTCTAGCTGGCTGGTTTATTTATGCATTTATTATTCTGTTTATGCCACACCTAGCCATAAAGTGGCTTTTTCCGCACGCTGCGCGTACGGAAAAAGCCGCTTTCTGGCCAAGTGTAGACATAAAATGATGTACACAACACGGGAGGTAATACAGAAAGCCCTCGATCGCATATTTACGTCCCTCGCTAGCAGCTCGGGCCGTAAACTTCTGCGATCTTGGCCTTTCTTTATATTACCACCCTAGTTGTGTAATATACTATTAATACTACTGGACAGTCAAAATATATTATTGCGGGCCATATACTACCTACTTATTTCGAAGGTATCAGCGTAATTCGTCCCATTCGTTTTTCGTTCAATTCGTATTTCGTCTCATTCTATATTCATCACACACTTTATTAAGACTATTCTTTATACATAAAGAATGTGTGACGAATATAGAATGAGACGAAATACGAATTGAACGAAAAACGAATGGGACGAATTACGCTGATAGCATTTCGAAAGACCATCGGCGGGCCGGAACCTTCCCGCGGCCTTAGGGTGGCTGGGATGATGGAAATTTAAGCCGGTTCAGGAGGTTAAACTCGAGCGCCAAACTGGGCTCTGGTAGCCGGATGGCAGCCGAAACAGAAACCATCCCGAAACCCGTTTTTGCCGAAACTAGGCCGAAACCGAAATTTCGGTTGGACCCTTAATGAGGTGTCACCTGAAACTCGGTAGACATGATGAACTTGGGCTTGTCGCCCTTCGCGAAGTCGATCCCGTACTCGTCCAGTAATCTCGAATTGCCAATATCGGTTCGAGATTGAATTTCCTATTAGGGGTCATCCATATCTTATGTCACACCCATGGGGGGGGGGGGGGGGGGGATGTTTAGCCAAATGTGGGTAAGGACCAAATTCTTGGCCAGTCCAGACACAAATGGTGTCCCCCTTATTGGTGATTGAATATACAGTATTATAACCCACCGAAAGTGGTTTTTGAAAGCTATAAACAAATTAGTGACATCTTAAAAATATGTGATTAAGTATTTAACATTGTTTTTGCTTATTTTTTTTTTAAGAACGCATAAGTCAAAGTTGATTCCTTTTTTGCTTCATATAAAATAAGTGTATCCCCTCTCCGGTGTTTTGGACGAATGTATTTTTTACTTTTTGTTACACATAGCTATCATTAGCATTTTATTGTACCATGAATTTACATAAAAATGCCTAAACGATGATGTAGTCTAAATGAGGAATGTTCAATATTTTCAATTTTAATTTTTAAAACTAAGATGTGTCCCGAAAATGTTTTCCGTTGTAGCACTTTGGTTGTGCGACGGCAGAATTCCGAAACCCATAGCACTAACTAGTAGTTTATTTATTTATTTTAATGGCAAAATTGTCTTGTTACTGAAAATTTAGCCTTGGACGAGGCCGCCATGTTTTTGAACTATTAGACGAGCCACGTGTTTGTGCTGGGACGTGCGTAAAAGTGCGTAAATACTGCGTTTTCTGAAGATTATTTGACAGTAAAAGTATTTACTTAAACGATATATACCCTTTAAAGTAAAAAAATATCTAAATTTGGTTAATTACGTGGCGAAATATAGAAATTGTGGCGATTAATTAGGTCATTTTGAAGACAATTTTCATTCCGGTGTGACACAAAGTTGTGTGACGTTTTTTTCCGGTGTCACACATTCCAGTGTGATTTCCAGTTGTGCTACAAGGCCAAAAATTTGGTCCTTACCCATGTGACAGCCCTTAACAAGGTCAAACTTAAACTCAAGAATTTCCTCATTAATAAAGCCTACTATTGTTTAAAGGATTTTTTTTGCGATTGACAAAAAAAAAAAAAAAAAAATAAGTCCGCAAATGTACTTTTCTTACGCTTAAATTTTGAATATTTGCATCCCTTTTTTATTTAGACTCTTCAATTTTGTTTATTAATTCGATTTTAACTTGTATACCTACATATAGTTTTTCAAAGTCAAATGATTTATTTGTAAACATAGGTTTGTAGGTGTTACATTGAAATTATTTTATTTTCTTTCTTTGTATAAACTCTCCACTGCCCTTGTTATTTCTTTTGCTGTGCCCTACAGGGTATCATATTGTAAACCATGTTACTGTATAATATGTACCTACAATGTGATATGCAATAAATTATCTGAATCTGAATCACATAGGGGGGGGGGGGGGGGGGGGTTACCTGAACTCGTTCGTCATGATGAATTTGTTGCCGTCGGCGTCCCGGCCGGCGACGACGGGCTTGTCGCCCTTCGCGAAGTCGATCCCGTACTCGTTGAGCTCGTGTGTGAACTCGTCCTTGCTGCTCACGGCAAACGTCACCTCGGACATTTCCTTGGCGACCTGCGGGAAAAACATGGAGTTGGAAAAATACCGGCGAATGGGCAGAAATGTAAGGCACCCAGCCTCATCAATACAATTAAAACGGATGTAGATTTATTGACAACAGCATTTGGTATAAGAGTCATTTTCAAAAAAAATGTACACAGTTAAGGGCCTAATAAAAACAAAATCACGATCGCTTCCTTTGTGTTACGAAAGTTAGGCATACAAACTATATGGGTAACTTGCGTAACACAAAGGAATAAATTAAGTTTTGTTTTAATTAAATCCCTTTTTTGTGTACAATTTTTTTGAAAATTACTCATAATTGTTATTAAGACCACAAAAAAATGTAATTATGAGTGGTATCAGCGTAATTACTCCGATTCGTTTTTCGTTCAATTCGTATTTCGTCTCATTCTATATTCGTCACACATTCTTTATGTATAAAGAATAGTCTTAATAAAGAATGTGTGACGAATATAGAATGACACGAAATACGAATTGAACGAAAAACGAATGGGACGAATTACGCTTTCTTTGTATTACCACCCTAGTTGTGTAATGTACTATTTTCATGCAGTTGTAAAACTGTACCACGACCACATGGTAAAAAATGTATACCCTCATAAGAAAGCATTTCAGCCATGACCGTGAATATCTAATCATAGGCGATCGGTCGTATAGTAACGAACAAACAACCGTTACTACCAATCTCAAGTTAGAGCAAAATCCACATCCTCATAATTCATAACAATGCAACAATTAAATAAGTCACTTTGATAAATGCCACAATCAATGTTATTATTTTTGTAGAGGCCAGTATGATAAGATAATCAAAAGAGGTTTTATCTACTGTCGCATATAGGTATATAAGTCAATCATGTATAAATAGGTAGGTATAAGAATCGCTTTCAATTTGTTTATATTCAATCATAGCAGATTATCGTTTCTATCCTTTGTGTACAATCAATAATCACATTCTAAAACCATTAGTTGATTTATATGTCGTCATTTATAGCTGTTAATTGTCTAATCAAAATCATATGTAAAATCAAATCATATATAAAATAAGAAAATTTTATTAAAACATCCAAACAGGGTTTGTTTCATTACTCGAAGAAACGTATACGTATAAACGTATCCCTCCCACCGTGACACTTCGTTTCTCCGCAAGCCTCACACCCGCAGCTTCTGCGCAAGCGCGGATCTACTGAAATATGATTAGTCGAAATAATATTTCGTAATACTTCATACTTTGTAATTTTTATTTGATGTTTTGTGTATAATTATGTGTCAATGATTGTAATTTACTTTATTACTGTAAAAAAAAATTAAAAAAAAAAAAAAATTGCGCGATTACGTATTGCGCAACATTTACACACACAGGTACAATCAGCTGATTGCTCTTATAAAATAGGCTATCAGATGAATCTTCACTCATTCACTCCACAACACCTCAGAAGAGCACTTTACCAACTTTGAAATGTAAATAAGTTGTTCTTATTAAAATCCTATTAGGATGACCTCAAGATACAGTCTGCAACCAACATCTACCTTGTCCTATAGAACAAAATGCGAAATAAGAGAAAATAATCTTATTCTGTCCGATGACGTCATGTTCCATAGAACAAATGGGACCCACCCTCGGTGGCGACTCATCCCCGCCTGCAATATTGTGATTATTAATTAAATTATATTAATAAATGTGCTTTTGATGCAATGTGTAGTTGTCTTTATTATAAAACTAACTCAAACTGAAGTATCGACAGTCTTTGCAAATCCGTCCCGAAAGTACCGGGACGTCCCGGTTCTATTATCGGCCAGTACCGAAAATCCCGGTTCTCCGGTACCGGTACTGTCCCTAGTCTATATACAGCGCCAGGGTTTCGGCTGATGAAGTGTCTCACCTTGAGAACGCGGTTCCTCCAGTAGTTGGTTCCCTTGGGGTTCTTGACGTAGTCCACATCGTAGTAGGCCACAATGAGAGGGTTGGAGAAGTCAGCAATGTTGTCCTTCTGACGCACGCCGACCAGGCCGTGGCTGTAACAAACAGACAAATTTGTATGTTGGCATAGCCTCCTAAGTAGAGATGTGCCATTCTCGGAAACGTTCTCCGTTTTGTATGGAGAGAGAACGTTCTCGAGAACATTTCCCATACAAAACTGAGAACGTTTCCGAGAATTCTCGAGAACGGCACAACTCTACTCCTAAGGCCCAAGGTCCTACCTGTAGGACTAATTAACATTGTAATTCAGACCCAGCTCCTTCAACTGTTGGGTAGTCATAGCGTACCATGGACCTACCATTAGGACTTTTATTGAATATAATTCAAGACTTATAGAAAGCCCATGGTCTTCTCTGTAGCACTTATTCAAATAAAATCAACTGCCCAAAAAGATATCAATACATTGATTACAAATACGCCCAAAAACTATTGGTACTATCAAGGACCATTAACACAAGAGGACTGTCATTCTCCATACAAAAAGCTGTTCCCCGAATTTACAACGCCAAACATTTAACGATGTTATAATTGAACAAAGAAACATAGTGCAGTAACAATTAGTTCGTAAACAGCTAATAATAAATAAATTCTAACATTTAAATACTGTGTCACGCTTGCAGAGTTGAATAACTGTAAACAATATAATTCTTATACCAAGCTTATACATAGATGGCGTTGTAATATCGGGGAACAGCTTTTTGTATGGAGAATGACAGTCCTCTTGTTTTAATGGTCCTTGCTATGAGCGTTATTTTCTGTTGGGCCTTACGAGGATAGGGACCGTGCAGGAACTATAGATGGCAGCACTATATCGATAAAAGAGACACTACGGTCATTAAAAGAAACTTATCAGACTTGAAAAAAACTGGTTATAAATGCCCATATCAAGTCTAGGTACATGAACGTTAATCGTCCTTCATTGCGATAACTAATGGCGATGCCTTGTCAGCCGCACATAATCAACTTTAATCTAACTTAAGTTATTATGCACGCAGCATGCTATTTAGATGTGGAGGTTTAAAATTGGTTACACTTTGTTATCGCAAGGGCGTCCAGAGTACCAGCCAGCAGCGACGTGGCGTCTATATAGGCCACATATTAACCTGATTCTAACCGACATTCAAGCACCTTTACACTCTTGTAGAAAAAGTACGCCAAAAATATCACTAAAACTCGGAATCATTTTAATACCGCTCAAGCAAGGACCATTAAAACAAGAGGACCTTTATTCTCCATACTTTGGATCGTACCCCGACCGCAAGGGAATATCCAGGCAAAAACTAGATGGCGCTAAAAAACTAAACATTTAACGATGTTATAATTGAACAAAGAAACATAGTACAGTAACAATTAGTTCGTAAACAGCTAATAATAAATAAATTCTAACATTTAAATACCGTGTCACGCTTGCAAAGTTAAATAATTGTAAATAATATAATTCTTATACCAAGCTTATACATAGATGGCGTTGTAAATATCGGGGAACAGCTTTTTGTATGGAGAATGACAGTCCTCTTCTTTTAATCGTCCTTGGCTCAAGTAATCGAAATCTTTAAATCTGTCTTTAATGGAAAGTTGCCAGTGTTGGCCCGGACAGATGTGGAAAAGCGGCTTCCAGTCCCGACTGAGGCATTAAATTTTTCTATTTTCATTTCATAAAAAACATAGGAATCAATGTATATTATAAGCATTTCTACACCACCGCACAACCAACTTATCAAGTAGATTAGAGTGCCTAGTAAATTAATTTCTGTTTATAGTTCGAAACCAATTGTAACAAGTACAACGACGACCATAACACGAGCGAATAAAATCGCGTTGTGTATAAACACTGATAATAGGCTGTAAAATTATTCTTTGATAAGTCTACGCGTAGATGAAATTACATGGCTTGTCAAAACTATGCCACATTGGGATTAGTAAACGTGAGAGAAATCTAATTTGTTTTTAAATTTTTTATTCAGTGACTGTATCGATTAATGTTTTTACGTCACACCTGGCCATAAAGTGGCAATAACCGCCCGCTACGCATGCGGAAAATCCCACTTCATGGCCTGGGGAGACGTAAAATTTCGTATTTACCGCAAGCGGTAATAAAAAAAGCCTCAGATCGCATATTTATCGCCCTTGCCTTCGGCTCGGGCGTCAAATACCTGCGATCTATGCGATCATGTATAGACTCCGAGCATTGATTTCTACATAGCACGTGAAACGACTCTTGGCCGGTTTATAAAGCCCAATGAAAACTACGCTTCTAATTCGTATGTCATCGAATGTTTTTCATCAGGAATCTACCCACATAACCGCTAGGCCGTAGACCAGTGGTTCCGAACCTGGGGGTAATTACCCCTATAGGGGTAAAATTAAGTTTTCTCAGGAGTAATACTCATATTAAGTTGCTTTTCTTCGAGTATTTTCATATACTTGTCTGTATTACCTATTTCTTGGAGGGGTAATGATACAAATCTAGAGGGGGCTGTGGGTGATGTGGCAATAAAGGTTAGGAACCACTGCCGTAGACGAATTTAAGTTTAAAATTAAATTGAAATTATGCACATTTCCTTGCAGCCATAAATAGACACAATACACGTCTGAATGAAGTCTACATATTACAAGCACCTCGGCCTTCTGTATAGACATGCAAAGCGACAAATGGTGAACAAATCGATTTCAGTGAAGCGTGAGCGGATAGTTAATATTCAGTTGAAACAAAGCGCGATTACAACAAAGCTCTTATAACATTTGCAGTTTATTTTTGGAACAAAAATGACTTCCACGTTTTAGTTATTTTTGCTAAAAATAAAATAGTTGCTAGGCTACATTTTTTTGACCAGCAACTATTTGATTTTGATGCTAGGGATCTTTTCATATGGCATAAAGTTTCCTTTTTTATTCTATAAATGACCTAAGATTGACCTCAGGCGCGTCTGATGGAAAACGGCTACGAGGCCCTCTTGTCTTGAAGAGTCCTAAGTTGTTTGTCCGGAAATCACAGACCACTAAACCTAAAGACGTCGCATAGTCAGGCGACCCCCGCTGCCACTCATACGGTAAATTTACTACAAGATTGAGACACGCCCCCGTTACTAACTTCAGTCTGTTCTCGGAAGTTGCGTAAGTAACATGATTAAAAATGCATTATTGTTGCGTGAAATTGTGTGGCACAAACACTAAAACATCTGGCGTGCAAAAGGATGGAATTTCATTTTACAGGTAAGCAGATTTCAATAAAATTACTAATTAAATATGCGTATTATCAAATAAAGTTTTCTAGACTGCCGTAGTCACTCGTTGATGTCTTTTAACAAAGTCTCTTTCTATCACGCTATGCGAATAATCGCACCTTCCTTGTCTACCATTACGTGGCATTACTAAGTGCGAACTAGTGATGTCCATAGTATGTGTTGGTTTACTTTCGATAACTGATAACATGAAATATGCAATACATCGTAAGTAATTTAAAAATATCGAAATATTATCCATCATATGTACGTACATATATGGGCAAAGTATTTGCGCGCAGCCGCGTCTAATTATTATTTATATATTTAAAGTGGTAAATTGTCTTTTAAGACTGCAGTGTTACATTATAAATCATTCAAAGCATGTCAACTAAAATGTGTTTAATTTCTTTAAGGTTTACGAAGTGTCTTAATATAAAGGAAATGTGGATTGATGCTACAAAACAAAGTATCGTATGTTCTCGCCATTTTAAATCAGAATATTTTAGATAGACAAAATCTGGGAACATGCGACTTTAAGTCCTAATGCCATTCCTACGCTTCACTTACCAACTGTGATGAGTATATAGATTCTTCGTTATCAGCTGAGTTGTGTAAAGGCAATGTTTACCGTTATAGTATTTCGTTGACACTCAGACTTACAAGAACAATTGTTGCCTCAAGTGCTTGCCTAGTCTGGCCTCAAGTGCTCACATAACAAACAATAAATTAGCTAATTTATTGCCGTGACTACGATGCCCAAACTACATACACAGATACAGCAGCACTTAAATCATAGTGGCATTAATTATTACAATTAAGCTCAAATTAATACCAATTTATAATAAAGTTTTATTTTTAAGAATTAACAATATATTTAATGATAATGCCAGTAACAATCCATTGCTGTCAGTATTTAAAAATCATGTCCTACTCAATAGTTAAACAGTGAAGTGTAATAGAGTTGGTATGTAAGTAGGGGGGAGGTATATTTGAATGAATGGGGTTGTTTTATTAATTTAGCTACTACTCTAATCATCGATCATCGTCACATCACTAGCGGCCCCCAGACATTTTGTTTATATTTCTGTGTGACGCCCACTTGACCTTCAATCGGCAAATCACAGTGCGGTAAGCGCTCGCCGCGTCTCCCGCGCCCCTTTAGTTTTGGCAGAATCGGTTTCAATGAAAGAATGCTACGAAGCGACGTCTTTAGGTTTAGTGGTCTGTGCCGGAAATAGACGCTAGGAGCGAATTTCATCTCTTGGCGGTACGCATTAGAAACGATGAATCAAATCGCTTCGGGCCAATGAATGGAAATAATGGAATATCGACAACATAAGGTTGAATTACCAGAAATACCAGAAAATACCAGATTTTAGATTTATCAGATTCCTTGGTAAGACAGGAGTCTGTCTCCCGTTACACTAGATTATACAATCGTAAGTTACTCAAGGATCTAAATGATTTTGTTGGATGTATTATTTCGGGAATCTGGTATAAGAAGAATCTGATATATCGATAATCTGGCATTTTAGGAATGGGAATGACCTGCTGAATTCGCCCCCCACGCCTGGATGTCCGTTAATGAAACGGGGATGATGGAATCAATTTGTATAATTCCTGCGCACACTGTCCAAAATAAATTCAAATTAGATTTAATTCATTAATTAGGCCACAAGGTCCTTTTACAGTCCGATTCTACCAGTGCTTCGAAAAATGACCTCTGCACGTAGCATTTATCTAATAACTAAATATTTTTACTAAAAAAAACCCGACCGCGGTGCACTTTAAAAGTGCATAAAATCCGCCATTTTGTTTATTTTAACAAACTTCATACCCAGTGGCACTCGCGCCATCAAGATGAATCCAATGATGTATCATTTATCAAAATCGGTTGTGCCGTTGAGTAGTTACGAGCGGACACAGGAACGGACATACATACATACGGGTCAAACACATTACCCTCCTTTGGGCATCGCCGCAGTCGGGTAAAAACATGTACTCACTAGTTCTCCTTGATGAAGGCTGTGAGCGATGTTGAGGCCAGGTCGCCAGAGTGCACAACAGAGGCATCCTCGAACTTGTTCTGGAGGCGTTTCGGACGGAACAGCACGACGTTGTCTCTGTGGAAAAAAAAAAGTTTATGATGTTGTCTACGCGTTAAATTTACTTTTTTTTCGGTAATGCAAAGCATTGTCCGTTGCTACCTTTTTATGTTAGGTAAACATTGCTTTATGGGAATGGGAGTTAGTGGACGCTCGAGCGGGGCGTGCAGTGGGGCGTTCATGTTAAACATAAACAAATGTGTATAATTTATCAAATCTTTAAAAAAATATCTTGTAGAAAAAGCATACTACACAATCAATGAATACTTAGGATAATAACAATAAATAAATAAATTAGGTTAAAAAGCAGCGCGGCGAAATCGCGGAGTGAGCCACTCCTGGATTTGCCTAACGGTTTAAGCTTATCACTAACCGAAATGTTTTCTAACCTAACCCCGCGTCCGGTGTGGCTTTACCCTTAAGTAAACACGTATAACTAATTAATGAACCAAATCCGTTAAACAAGGTGAAATATTACAATGATTACAACAATTCCGCTACAAACGCGTTTCACTTGACGCAAGATTTACAAAATCAATTCATAGCATTGATAATATTGCTCATATGGGACTATGACCATTTATCAATTGTCGTTATACCTACATACGGTTGTAGTGACTGTTTTGCAGTCGTATTTTGTACTAAAAGCTCGTGTTTTGGTGTCTCAATAGGGTATTTGACAACAAACAAAATAAATTAATTATGTATCTCTAACCATCAAATTACGTTTCCAAAGCAGCCCGGATAAAATCAATTACTCATTTTAAAATGATAAAAACTAAAAATAAGGCACCATGTTGAGCATCGTCACAAGTCAGTATTTCGTACTAAAGTGCATTATTTCTGAGCGTTTTGAGACTTTATAAAGAGAAGCTGATTTGAACTGTCGTCAAATAGCCTATTCGCTTCAGTACGGTAATTGATAAAGGAAGATAAACATCAACTGTTTATATCTCAACATTATCCAAAATACTCGAAATCATTTTCATAGCCATAGGTACTTTCAACCCTCTAAATTTTGATGAGATTTATTGTTATCAGCTGAATAAGACTCATATTTTAAATATAATGTAAATAAAAAATGGAACTACAATTTTATTGATAACAATATGTAACTATATTTAAAATGGTGTGTCATACATATTTCGAAAAAACGTCTTTTCTGTGGACAATACAATGATAGTTAACGACCCGAATGCACATCACTATATTTTTATCATATAGGCATAGAAGTAGAAGAGTAGGGTTATTTGCCTATAGGGATCCAGCTAGAAAATTAGGCTTTTAAAGCCCCTAATTTTGTGATATCTACAGAAAAGACGCCAATACTTAACTCATACTACAAAATCTATATGACTCTGGTATATTGTGTGACGTTACAGCAGATGGGGGCGAATACAACTGTGATGCCCCGTGTGAATACCCATTTTTGTATACTTTCTATCATTATACAAATAATGATACAATAGTACATTACACAACTAGGTAAAACAAAGAAAGGCCGAGATCGCAGATGTTTGCGGCCCGAGCTGCAAGCGAGGAACGTAAATATGCGATCGACGGCTTTCTTTATTACCTCCCGTGTTGTGTACATCATTTTATGTCTACACTTGGCCAGAAAGCGGCTTTTTCCGTACTTACATGTAGCGTGCATTGTCACGTTAGTTAAAATTTGATTTTATTATCCTCATACCGGTTCAGTTATTCCTCATGATCGTAAAATAAAACAATGCACTGATAGCTTATCACTCTTATCAGTCATATTTCAAACATTTTGAATAGCCCATTAAAAAATATAAAACTTTATTTTTCATACAAAATTAAAACTGGTTAGATTAGGCTTAATTGTAACGTTAACATTTATATTTGCATTTGAATTAACGTGTTTTTTTCATTTAACTATTTTCTTATGATGAGTAACATCTGTGCAAACATGTACACAGTTAAGTAAATGTGGGACAAAAGAAGTTGTTATTGGGATCACTTTGAGTTGCCCAACTTTGGATTGTAAGGCAAGGAATGATAAAAAAACTTTATAATACAAATCAAGGGTATAATTTGATCAAGATATACCTTACCCAGTTTGAAGCGAGCTCATCCACTTATAAAAAAAAAACCTGTACTTACAATAGCATTGTATCTATACAATGCTATTATCTACTTTTGTTCTCGAATCGCCAACCAAATACTTACAAAAAAAAAGGTTAGAAGTACACTGTATGTATATCGAATTTTCAACCTTATTTCTTGTCGGGTAGGTTTGAAATGGAAATGAAATGCAACAAATGTTATGATCGCCATTATTCTGTTAGTGTATTTTGTAGTCTATTGTCCAAAAAAATAAAGTAGAAAAAACTATATTAACCTTCCAAGGCGTTTATTATCTTCTTTTACTACAAGCTCATTGTCATAATTTGTGGTTAACCACTCAATGGTATTGTAGTCACAAGTAGAAGAGCTCACTTCAAACCGGGTAAGGTATACCCTAGGGCTAAATAGTTAACCGACTCAGTGTCAGCAACGTCATGCAAAATCACCCAGCAACGGTCCATGACGCACCTAGCGCGTCACGAGCTGGTTGTATGGAGCATTCGTGAAGGATTTTGAAAAAAAGAAGGTGACAGCGAGTCGGTTAACTGGTATAACACGATATATGGTTCTCGAACTTTTTTGGTGCAACACTTTACATAAAATATTATGAAGCCCCAACAGTTCTTAAATTTTTGACAAACTCTTAGATTTCTATCTTTTATTTGGAACCGTTGGCACCGTTTGCGTCTCGACTTTGAATAGGTATCGCGCGCTTCCAAACGGCCAAAGAGGACTACTCATCTGTCTATAAACTTTGTTATCAGGCTACCAAAAAATAAAAACTAACTTACATGCAGTTTTTTGCGGTTGAATGAGATTACGGAGTATGCTTGGTATATAATTAAGCATTTGAAACGCATGTCTTCAATTTCACATTATAAAATCAATTCTTGGCAAGTGTAGGGCTGATACCTAGAATACAATAAAAGGTATAATGACTAATATACCATATAATATTCATATTCTATAAATACAGTCCATCCACTTACCAAGTAGTACCCAAACTGCGGTTTTCGAGTATTTTAGCTATGACATTTAATTTTGACGTTTGAAGCGTTCTGTCTTCCTAGTTTTGGACAACGCGCGATTCAATAGTGTAATAACGATAATATTGAGGGCTGAAAAGATAATTGATTTACAGGATCAATATATTTTATTATCCTATAAATTATTTTGATATAATTTTTCTGGCCTCCAGCCGGAAAACGTTAACTTTCGGGCCGCTGCGCTAAACGAAGTTGCCTCTGTCCGGCTCCGCCAAACAGAAAAATAGTATACATACCTTGGCCAGTAACTAAGAAAGCCTCAGATCAATTGTAATTGTCGGCCGAGGCGAAACCGAGTATGGCTGAGATACGCGTCATGCTCGTGAACGGGTGCCGTTTGTGGGGTCCGGTCTGTTCACGCTTGCATGGGCTATGTTGAATGTGTTAGATAATTATATACTAGTGTTTAATAGAACTGACGTGAGAGACTACATCTTGTTCTCAATTGAAGTTAACGTTTTATCTTATAGCTTGAACGCATAGAGTCCGTTTTTGTAAATAATTCACATTAAACCTTAGAGACCATATACATCTCTGAGGAATGTAGATTATATTATATTAAAAATCTGTTTTGTACTTGCAAATGTCTTGACGCTTAGAGACGACATACATCTCTAAGAAAAATTGTTTTAATTTTAGTTTTTAAGTTTTGTGAGTCACAGATTTTTTTTTTTTTTTTTACATTTCTGTACGTTCGTTTTGTGTAAACCATGTAAATTTAATGATAGTTCTATAGTCTATTTCTCGTTTCCCATTTTGTATTTTGACGTTTGGAGATCCTTTACACCTCCAAAACATGTTTTGACAACGGAGGCCCCTTACATCTCCATTAATTTTAGTATATGCCTTTTTATTTTCTATTTTTCTTAGTAATTTATCTTGTTTTGACGCCTAGAGACCCTTTACATCTCTTAAATTGTAGTTTTATGTTTATTGAAATGTATTTAGTTAAGTAGTTGTTTGTGATATGCAATGTAATATTGTCACAATTATTGTAATGTGTTTAAAAGAGAAACTTTCTTCCGGCGCTTCTTCTCACCAGAATGTCATCTGCCGAAGCGCCAAAAGAATCAGACATGTGAAAGAGCCCTTGAGGCCTACTTGCAGAAATAAATTATTTCATTTCATTTCAGTATATAATATATTATTACGCCACCCCAGGCCGTAAATCCCCCCTGTCCCTGTCATCCCTTTCGCCTGTTGCGCGGGGGAGAAAATCACATACGGCCAGGGGAAGAACTAAAATTGTGCACACATCACGGTTGGAGACCCCAGATCACATACCAGCTTGGATATATACAGCTACCCTTAGGCCGTGTACGAAACTGGCGGTTCGTAATCGTAACCAGTTAAAAGATCAAAGACTATAGTCCGAAGAATTTTTATTCATCATATGAAACCAGTTGCTTCCATTTTTTCAGTAATTTGGCAGTTTTTACCGATTTCTTTGCCCCTCGGGTACCTTGGAGTTACCTTACCTACAGGTCGATTCACGAAAGCTGGCGCGAGATTTGTACTGAGTGACAGCTATTTTCATAGAAATTCTGTTCTGTCACGAAAGCTCCAAAAGTAATTGGGCCTGGTTGACGGCCCTGTACTTTGTTCTCTTTTAAACTAGACAAATCGTGTGTTATCTTATCTGTCATGCAGTTTCAAGGAAAACAATATTGAAACAGGACAATACATAGTGTGCTATCTTTAAAATATAATTAAGTTATTGAAATAAGTACAATATTACTATCTCGTATCCAAAGCAAACGAAGAATCATGGGAGAAATTGTAATCTAAAAAAAACTAGGAATATTTTACGGTGGTGGTAAACACTTACTTGTAACCAGCCTTGTCCAGGACGTCCTTGGCGCTGGAGTGTCCGAACACCACCTGCTCCCTCATCTTGTCAGCAGTCTTGAGGAACTCTCCCTTTAGGTCAGTCTCCTTCTCGAAGAAACCAATGACTGTTACTTCGTCCTTCTTCAGGAAGTTCTCATAGTCAGCAACGGTGAGTAAGTCCTTGGAGCTCGGGCCAACTTGAGCGCGCATGAACTTGACAATGCCATCTGATGGAAGGAGGGAGTGTCGGTTAATAATAATAAATAAATATTGTGGGGACAATCTTACACAAATCAACCTAACCTCAAACTAAGCAATGCTTGTATTATGGGTACTACACAATAATATACATTTATTATTGTTGTAGGTTTGAGCCTTTTATATGGCGCTTCGACCATTGCTGATCTATTGTGGCAGCCCTTTTGCTATATCTCACTGCAGAGGCCCGTTGAGTCTAGGAAATTCCAGATTCTTTGGGCAGTGAGTAGTTGTATCTCATCCGGAAACAGAATATGTCGCCCTAGATGGATACTGCATTTGCGCATGAGTGGTCCGCATGAGCAAAGGATATGCATGGCAGTCTCCTCTGACTCTTGGCAGAACCTGCACGCTGGATCTTGTTTCATACCCATTTGAAACAGATGTTTGTTCAGTTTGCAGTGGCCAGTGAGGATTCTGGTCACTGAGCTAATTTTAAATCTTTTGAGTGATAATAACTCTGTTGACTTTTTGCTGTTTAACCCTTGAATAAGGGTTTTCGAGTGCTGTTGTCCTTTTACGGACTTCCAGTGCTCGATTGCCCTACCTTTGTAAAGGTTGTGTAGCAGAGAGCAGGCTTTTTGCTTGGTGGTACCACAAAACGGTTCCGGGCCGACATGGGGTTTGTCGGCGCCTTTCCTTGCAAGTTTGTCTGCTTGTAACACTATACATACTTATATAGATAAATATATACTTAAATAGATAGAAAACATCCCAGACTCAGGAACAAATACTTGTGCTTATCACACAATTATTTGCCCTTACCGGGATTTGAAACCGGGATCTCTAGCTTCATAGGCGGTGTCATTCTTACTAGGCTAAAATCAAGATGTTAATTTAATGACATTCATATTTTCATTAAACATATTTTAAATAGTTTTGGTGCCATTACAGCTACAATAATTATAAACATTGCAACAACAACTTATTCATCCTAATAAGTTTCAAGGACTGTTTTACAAACTAGAAAAGAAGGCATAAGATAGCAACTGAAAATTGAAAGACTGCAATGTGATTTAACTTAATGCATTAATTTTTTGCAGAATTATTTGCCTCATAAAAGTCATAAATTACTATTTATTTACTTAATTTTTAATTCAGTAGTACCTCAGGATACCTATTAATTTGTTTATGGTAGGATTTTGAGGGTACTTATAAAACTGTACTTGCTTTATAGTGACATGAGATAAATTTTATGTAATTTAAGATGCCTATAATATTGGAAATGAGCCCAAGATCAATGCACTTGTGACATTATCAGCTAATCTTATCAAGTTTAGTTCAAAAGATAGTTGCTTAGCAACTCAAGTCAAAGTGTGGTGTTGGCAACTTACTGGATTCCCTGGGCCCATTGTAGTCCTGAGACAGCTCTCCTTTACGGAAGATCTTGAGGGTAGGGTACCCGGAGACTGAGAACTGCTCGCAGGTGCTCTTGCCACCCTCCGTGCAGTCCACTTTAACCAGCGCGACGGGCGGGTCATCGCCCCGCAGCACCCCGGCGGCCTGCGCGAATTCCGGCTTCAGTCTTTTACAATGGCCGCACCTATAAACCAATACCCACGTCAAAATCGATTAACACACCATTCATTCAAAATAATCAGCTTCAAAGTGTCATTGACTCACCATGGAGCGTAAAACATGACCAGCGCCGTATCATGTTGAGATATTACGGACGAAAAATCCGAATCTGTAAGATCTAACACGTCTTCTTCGGCGGCCCTACACAAATATATTACACCTAAGAATAACACGATTTTAAGTGATCCCATCATTTTTGTGCCGGCACTTGACTGAGAACCGTGCGCAATTACTCGCCGCCGAACTGTAGCTGAAGAATAGAAAGGACAAGGACCGGAAAAATACACGTATGATGCTGCAAAATGACACAAGCCGGCATAGCGTTGGCTGTTTCTGATTGGTCCGTTTTTGACGCGTTCATTATTTATTTGCACGTGATTTTATTTTATAACAAATGTTTTGTTATTTATTGTAATAGTATTTTTTATTAGACTTTTATTAACAAGAATAGCACAGTTAATAAATATTAAAGAAGTCGATAAAATTAAGCTGCGTTCATCGTCTATCGATACATTTGTGTTCATGTAAGCTCTACCCTAGGAAACAACTCGGCTTTGGCTTCTGTCAATCGGAAAATGGCAGCGACGAGTGTTGTCGTTCTCGACCGAGGAAATAATACAACTTGTACCGTAAATCTATTCGGTAAGTGATATTTTTTGTTACGTGCATTGTTAGCGTTTATTGCGGTTTATCTAGTTTGAACGTTGAAACAATTATAATCTCGTGTTTTATTCATATTTAAAGTAGCCGCATAACCTTTGCTTTTATTATTATTTATTTTGGAAGTGACGCGCGGAAGTTTTAAAATTGTGTTTGTAATTGTCGCTCATAATTTCGTGATTCGGTTAAGTTTTTTAATTGTCGAGCGCAAGGAGCGTGGTCCGCTTCAGCTCGTTGGCAACGAGTTTTTTTTAGTGAATAGAATAAGCTGTCTGCGGCGGACTGACCTTGGCTATTGGATTGTAGGAAGTAAACTCTAGTTAGGTACTTGCTTTTAAATTGTAGTTTGGTATTTGATGTACTCACAAAAAATATTCATAAGTAATTCATAGCCAGCATTTGTATGAGAAACTAATTGAGAAGTAATTTTGTATGAGAGTTTAATGATGTAATGTTGTTGCGAACTTATAATAGTTAATTATAGGAACATAAATATTGGTGTTCACATTTATAATTTGGTTCAAGTGTGACAGCCCTGTTCAGGCCTCTTTGAAGTCATTATATTGCATTCACATCCTGTGATTAAAATCTGAAGTAGCCAATTTAGATACATTGGATTATAAGTAATCTGTAGATGTATTTTTTAATAATAATTTTGTTAAACTATTTTGAGGATAATAAAGATAAATTGACCTTATTTGGCTAAGGTTGAGCTTAAGTTAAGATATTGAGCTGTTATCAGTGCAGTAACCCCTCACCTCAGCGTAGTATCCAAACTTTATGGCACCGTTTCATAAGGCCTAGTTTCATTAGTTTGGTGATTTTAATCTGGTTCATATGTATTTGTTTGAACCGGACTAAAATCACCAAACTACTGAAACTATATATATATAATATTGTGGACTAATTTAATTAAAATTAGTCATAAAACTCATTCATAATCTTAGGTTTTCTTATTGAATTGTGTTTTTATTGTGCAAAATATTGAATGTTTAACAAATTACTGATACTGGTTTAGTTATTTTTCTATTTTGATTGTTATGTATAAATTAAGTATATTGTGATTCACCACTGTATACAATAAAAAATTATATAAAGATAAATCTGATACTGATTGACAGACTATACACCTATATCAATAGATGCTTTTATGCAAAATACATAATAGTGCAGATAGATTAGATCAGATTAGATTAGATTAGATTATTTATTTCTCGTTTTAAAATTACATTATAAGTTGCATTGCATGTAAAGTTATAAGAATTTAAAGCGAGATCGTCAATTAAATGGAATAAATCAAATTATACAATGAAAAAATAAATATAAATAATAAAAACAAAATAAAACATCAATTAGCAAGGTCAAGATACACATTAAATGTCAAAATAAATTAAGCACAAAGAATATGTCAAAACAGGGATAGTTAAATGGAATAAACAATTTACAAAATCAAATTATACAATGAAAATAAAAATAAAAAATAATAATACTAAAACAAAATAAAAAAATCAATACAGCGAGACAGACTTGTACATGAGGATATCTTCAGACTTGTAATTAAACCTTTTTCTGCAAACCAACCATATTCTTGTGGGTTGATTTCTGGGGTTTTCCAGTGTTTTTTATTTAACTTCATTTGTGTTCCTCAATTTTTACTGCGAAGGGACTATCAAGTGACAACAACTTTTGATTAAATCAAGGGTAGCCTTAATACCAGCTTTTGTTTATAGTCAAAGTTAACTGTGATTCCCACCACCTGCTGATACATTTGCTGGAATATGAATGAAAAAAGCCGATGCAGTTGAAACACTAAAATCCCTTGATCCGAGTCCCTTGTACATATTTTGGTGTGGAAATGAAATGAAATGAAATGAAATGAAATTCTTTATTGTGCGCAAGAGTTCAGGTACATACATTTGCAGTTGTGATGCAGTTCTGGTTGTTCCGCCAAACCCTACCTTTTGGGTGTACACACATTGGTCTGGTTTTCCCTTATAATATAATCAAACAAGGAAATAATTTAACATGAATCCAGATTAAAATAAATAGTAGTAATTAAAAATGTCAAGGTAAAATGTTAAGTTCATTAAATTAAATAAGTTAAAGAAAAAGGAGAAAGAGAAAAAAAAAAAAAATACTAATAATAAAATTCATTCACAATAACAATTCATGTCAACATTCAGAATCATAATTCATCAATAACATTATAAAATCAAACTTAATCTAGTGTATTAATTATGCATTATCATCAAAAAATTCATTTATAGTATAATAACATTTATCTGTAAGCCATTGTTTTGTGCGCCTCCTAAATGTGTTCCAGTTACTTTCCTTCAAGCTATCAGGAAGTTTGTTAAATATATCAATGCTCATCATATAAGTGTTTTGTGAGGTCAATTTTAACCTTGCACTTGGCTTGTAGATTTTGAGCTTATATTGCTGTCTAAGAGGCCTTGAAGACACTTCTTGCGTGAGTTGGAACAAATGCTTATTTTTGTATACAAATAGGCAGACTTCGAGTATGTATAAGCAAGGTGCTGTGTGGGAAACTTAGAAATGTATTTAAAACTCCATATTTGCTTGCAGGAGCTACGGTCGTATCATGGAGAGTCAACAATCAGGAACAGTTATTTGTTAGGTGAGTCTAGAAATAATTTATTAAAATCTGGAGGCATGGCAGTGCCGCCGCCAAGTCGATCAATTTTATTTTCTCCATTTCAGATTCTTCCCTTTTTTATGCTTTTAAACTTTGCCCAATTTAAGCATTTTTTTTTTATTTGGTGACTCGTTCAGTAATTGTGAGAAGCCTTATAATCGAAGAAAGCGTTCAAGTTAAGATTAACATATGTTCATAGTTGTACAAACGGAAATTGAAATTAATGCAACTTAAATAACATGTTGTCTTATAACCACATCCCTGTTAGTACATAGATAGCATATTTTAATTAAAAAAGCTCTATCATTAAGCATCACTGATTATGTTCTTAATAATTATTTTATCTGTTCAATTAATTTGATGACTAGCAAAATTTACTATCATGAAGTTATTTAGATAGGTGTATGAGCGTTTTCCAAAAAAAAATACCGGGGTAGCTACTTTCTCAAAATATGGACTTGTGAGGTTTTTTTGGCTCAGAATCGTTAGTACTTTCGAACCTTATACGTAAAAAAAGTGTCCCAATTTTTTTTTCCATTACGTCACCATTTTGCATAGTGTTTGTATGAACGTGACGTAGTGGAAAGACAACTTTAGGGACACTTTTTTTACGTATAAGGTCCGAATGTACTAACGATTCTGAGCCAGAAAAACCTCAAAAGTCCATATTTTGAGAAAGTAGCTACCCCGGATTTTTTTTTGGAAAACGCTCATATTGCAAAATCATTAGCTGACATGAAATTGGAAAGGATTACAAATATAAAATAACAGCCGGTCAGGGAACATGTGGCCAGCCTAGCTGGCCAAGCCCTTTCTAATCACCAGATTTTACAGCCTTAGCCTTGGTACAATAAACCAAGGCATTATTCTTCCCGATGGTGAACTTGCCTACATCACGGTAATGTTGCCATTGTATATGAGCTACAATGTGCTTATGACGTAGAGTTCGTACGGGAAGAATAAGGTCTCTGCCCATTACACCGTATCATACCATGATCGTACTATGAACGTTCCGTCACCGACCGACTTTTGTCGTCGTACCGCGTCTTGTTACTGAGACCCCAGAGAAAATAATAGTTCATTGCGGGCTGACGCCGTACATTGTGATCGATCGACCTTTCCAAATCCGCAATGTTATGCTACTTGGGCAATATTACTCGTTACTAGTGATGTAACTAATATTCGTTTTCGCGAATATTCGCAGATTTTTTAATATTCGCATTCGTATTCGTAAAAAACGATGTGAATATATTGCGAATAATTTTGGTGCATTTTAGATCCTAAAATTCATTGAAAGGAAAAAAATACGGCCAAGTCCGTGTCGGATTTCGAAACTAACAATGAGTAATTAAAGACTGTTAGATAAGTACCGAAATAAAACGAAAATAAGATATTTATTTATAACCACCGGTTCCAATTTTTCCACCACATGCATAATCATTATCTTTAGCTAACGAATTATTCCAACTTAAACTTCATTACTTATTTTATTGCAAAACTGAATTAAATTTAAGTTCATCGTAATTGAAAACTAACTATTGAATATTCATAGTTATTAATTTTGTTTATTTCTAGTGTTATTAAATTTTATAACCAATATTTCGCATTCGCGAATATCAACGTTGATTATTCGTATTCGCGAATGTTCAAAAACCGATATTCGTTACTTACATCCCTACTCGTTACTCGCCGGCTGTGGGACCAGTGCTAAGGGCCTGGCTATGCCACATGTTATGAAATATCAATTGCTCATGCAAATCGCTGGAATCTTTGACACCACGCCGGAGATTTGCAATTAAAATGGCGTTAATTGCCGTCGGCGTTAGCATTTGCATGTTCATTCCAGCGTTATGTAGGAAGTCAGATAGCTGCTCGACTTGCTTATGCGTATAGGGTTACCAGATACAAATTGAAAAATCCGGAGAAAAACCCCGATTTTCTTAGAAAAATCTTGTAATTTGGACTAGAGTCGCGCATATGCTACGGTCAGATATCGGGTTACGACAAATATTTGTGTACACATCTCGTTCTTTTAGCTGTTAGAGAAAGAGCCACGAACACTAATCTGGGATTATTTTAAAACCGCCACAGAAATATATCGAGATAGACAAATAGTCCGTCGATTTGTATGGGAACCAAGCGTGTAACGTTTTCCGCTGGACGTTTGATTTCAAAATAGAGATGTGCCATTCTCGGAAACAATCTCCGTTTTGTATGGAGAGAGAACGTTCTCGAGAACATTTCCCCTACAAAACTGAGAACGTTTCCGAGAATTCTCGAGAACCGCACAACTCTACTCCAAAAGTCTAATTTAGTGATGGAAAACATACATTTTCCATTTCATTTAGTGACATTTGAACAATTAAATATACCATTATTACCAGATTTCGAAAATCGGTAATAATATTGACGGAAACTGAAGTTGACGGCGTGCAAAGTAGGTCTTGGCGACTTCTTTTTAGCACGCGAGGTACATACACGTTTTCATTCTACCTCGATATATTTGTGTGTTATTTATTTAAATTTGATAATTTTTATGTGATTCCTAATAAGAAGCGCGAGTGCTGACTCTGATAGAAGAATAAGTGTCCCAAAATGTTCATACTTTCTTTCTTCTGTTCCGTTACCGCCTTACAAGTGTATATGGGAAAGTAACGGAATGGGGATAAAAATATTAGGACACATTTTTGTTCCTATCTATTCTATCAGTTGATAGTACTATTTTTTTTAAACCTGACTAACTCGCGACCCATATTGGGCGTTGCGATATTCGGACCCGGTGGTCGGCCGTGGCGTTCCCTGGGGTCGAACCAGGTCGCTAGCCGGACCACCTTGAGTGGATCGGACTGGAGTGCATAGTACTCGCGATTCTGAGTAGGAATCGCGTAACATTTATCAAATTTAAAAATGAACTCTAAAAAAATGCCCATCTTCACTGAATCCCGGATAATGTCACCTATATAAACTGTTAAAATTATTTCGTTGTGTTGTTATATTATCTGAAGATTACCTACCCATGTTTATGTTCATCGTAATCGTGAGACTTTCAAGGTCCGATAGGTCGCAATACTTCCGTGATGCCAAAAATTCTGAAATCTCAGGATTAATTCTGAGATCCTATATGCGTATGGCAATATCGGTAATTCGTGTCTTAGTTATGCTCAACCGATTGAGCTGAAATTTGCATGCAAATGTAAATCGGATGATAATGCATTATCATGACATGGAGCTGATCTGATGGAGTCGGAACATGGCCATAGGATAGGATCAACAGGACCTTATTTGATACTCAATGATAGACGGACGAGTTTTAGGACAATTTATTTGACTACGGTTAAGCAAAATTATGAGTTTTCCACCCTAGCCGAAGTCGTGAGCATCTTCTAGTATAATATAAAGAAAACCATTTCGTCCGTAATGGGCAGGCTTTTGGAACCTACCATGTAAGAACTTTTGTACATAACTCTGACAATAAAAGCTTATCGTATCTTATCTTACCATTAAAGCAAATAATATCGGGTGAATTTGAGTTTTTTTTACGAGAAAATGGATTGTAGACAAAATAAGGCTATTTTCTGTCCGAAAAACTTACTAAACCAGGCGACTTTGTTTCTCGCGCGACTGAGCATCACCTGTCACTGTCATACTATATTGACTGGAAAGAGATAGGTAGCATTTGTCGCGTGACAGAGTCGCGTGTCACAATTGACAACATTTCATATTTTCAAAAGATCTTAATTCGAAAAACATTTGGGTAAAACTGTATTTTATGCTCAAAAAAAATATTTTTGGATTTTTTTTCCCATTCATTTTGGAAAAAATCGTCAATTAGTGTGAACCGGAAGTGTGACGTCATTTTCCCTGCATTATCGAGAGAGACCTTAGTGCTGAAACGATTAAAAAGTGTATGGTATCCGGTTGTCATTTTCTGACATACTTGCTGTCTGACGTTTATTTGTTTTGAAAATTGTTACAACTGCTTAGCGGCTTTAGAAGTTTAATTTTCTTACTGTTGGTTCATTTGCACGTTTTCGAAGACCTTAAAAGACTTGGCACTTTCCCACTGGACTCCGATAACGCATTCAAACATTATTAACTTGGCATTCTTTTACCGGACACCGATTTTTTTCATATAATGAAGACATCAGAAGGTTTTTCTCAGGCTGATAGCACGAATCTGCCGCGTGTTGAAATTATGATGATGGAGTACACATCGGCAAGTGATAAATATAATCCAGCCCAAATAAGAGGAGCAAAAGCATCGTTGTCTTCCCGAACTTCCTATGTTGACAACGCTGTAACGCCTGACAGTTATTTTTTTAATCGTAGGTAATTGTCGCTCTGGATTCTAGTTTTTTTAAATCGTAATTGTCGCTCTGGATTCTAGTTGGGAAAGTGACGTCATTTTCTACATACGCCCTTTTAGAATGAGCTACTTTTCAAACTGCTATTTTTAATTGAAAAATTGAGTTAAAACGAAAAAGAAAAAATACGGGTAGCTTAAAATTCCACCTATTTTCTATCCAGCTCATAAAATGAAGGAGTAGAAAATTTTAAATATTGTCAATTGTGCTAGAAGTGCAGCCGGGTTAGTACAACTGGCCGCGACTTTGCTTGTCGCGCGTCTGAGCGTGACCTGTCTCTTTTGCTTTATATTAAACGAAAAGTCATAGGTAGTACAGGTCGCGTCACGTAAAAAGAACGCTGGAAGAAAGTGGAGGGGGTATGTTTGCGCATTGGTACACTCGCGCACGAAAGTACTATGTTTATTGTTTTATTTTTAAACTAGCGCTTTCGCTCGCGGCGCGGTTCGATTAAAAAGTATATGTATTATTATCTATTATTTATTTATTAATAGGGTGAATCAACTTTTTAACCCACACAAAGCTGTCCGCAACTTCTAATCTTCGTTGAAATATAACGCCCTTAAAAAATGGTTTGTCTATATTTAAATTTATATTGTATGTTAAAACGTTGAAAGTCCCGTCTCATGAACCTATTTTTTTTTTGGTATGACGCTTAATAGTAAAACATCGTCCCCCATAACTGTTTACACAGTTTGACTGTGGGATCCTTGAGTATTATTAGTTGATATATTATTAAATGGAATTAAAAACATGTTTCTGTGTAGAATGGAAAAAACAAACAATCATCATTAATCATTTTTCTATGTAAAACCATTTTGTAATAAACAAGACACTTTTGTGCGCGACAGTATTTTGAGAACAAACGTGACGTGAACACAGTGCGGAAAGCAAAGGTCGACTGACGAACCAATAGCGCCCCGGCAATGATGCGGCGCGGCACCCGCCCTCCCCGCGCCGCACCTCATACCACCAAATAGACCGATAAATTGCCTACTGCGCAGCCCCACCACCAGCGTTCTTTTTACGTGACGCGACCTGTATTTATCGTACGACAAAGAGTCGCGCAGCACCAAAGCGTGCGTTTTTGCACGGTTTTAGCAGGTTTTTTCGTTGCGCACGTTTATAGAACGCTAGTGTCTAAAAAAGCATGGAATACCGCGCTAAACGCACGTTTTGGTAATACTGCTCAGTATAGTTGCGCTAGAGGTACAGGAAGGTTAATATGGATAGACTTTAGTTATTACTCATCCTCGGGACGGTTCTGTTAACTTAGTTTAAACCGTCTACAGCGTAATTATCCTCGGACTGTGCCCAAGTTGGAATTGAATCGGGATTCGGAGATAAGAGCCATTCAGAGGAGGCAATGGAGTGTGACCGCGCGGAGGTCGCTGTGGCTGGCTTGCATTCTTTGCCGCGGCGTTCTATTTTTGATTGAAACTTACACTGTTTCTAAGCGACGGGTACACTACGAAATTTTGAAGAGTCATAAGGTTGACGCCCGAGTCACAGTATCATAGCAGTAATTTTTCTTCCTACAAACATCCTACATCGCGCGCTTGAATGTGTGCGCGCCGTGTACAAACGCACTACAAGCAATAAAATAAGAATGCGTTTGCTCCAGTATAGATCGCACTCACACGGACGTGCTATCGCGCGTCTGTGTGAAGACGTGTTGCGCGCTCCTAAACGGACGAAGTTGGACTACTTGTTCGTCTTTATACTTTGTCCGAGTGCTCGACACTGCCCCAGTAGTATGACTTAACATTCAAGAGAATGTTAAGTCATTAGCAATAGAGGTGGCAGGCAACAGGGTCTCTACTATTGGGATTTAGAAAACGTTAGGGTGTATACGTTTCATCATTCTTCCGAAATTCATGTCGCGTAGAAATATTTTTCATTTCTTTGAGTATGTAACACTATATCCTAATTGACCGAGTGAGCGAGCTGAACGAAATTCTCCGTTTCAACTTGGGCAAAATTACTTTCGTATGTCCAGGGGATGTCTGTTCTCCTCTACAGGTCGCATGTCTCAACCGGTTTTCGTGAAATTTTGTAAGCAGGTCGTTAATTGATGACAAAATTTTAGTTTTAAGACTTAGAAAACTTGAAACGTTTTCAATCAAGATTATGACAAAAGTATTGATAATATCAATCAGCTAACGCAGCGGTCGGCAACCTGCGGCCCGCGAGCCTCCCTGGCTATTTTGTATATAAAGGTCGTTATGTTCAGAATTGTATAGTCACAAATTATCAACAAAGTGCGGCCCGTGTCAATGTCGTTAGCTAGTATGTGGCCCTTGGCTGCTTGGTTGCTGTCCGCTGAGATAACTGATTAAAAGTACGAAGTACGTTATAATTTTGTATGATTTTTAAAACAGTGACGGGACTGATATTTGACTAATACAACAGCAAGAAAAGCTTGACAATTTACAATCTCACCTGTATCTCTGGCACAACGGTATCCCGCGACAAATACTTCATACCCTTTCCGTTCGGTAGTGCGAAAGTAACAAGTCATGATAAACGCACGATACATGTAGCGTAGTCCGAGCCAGTTGTGTTAATGTTACTGGTTTCATTTTACTGCGACAAAACACGGTTTTATATTTCCTAATACCTACCTCAATTACACTAAATTTTTTCTTTCTGTATTGAATTGCTGTAAATCTATAAAAACCTGCTCTGTTACTACCCCTCTGAATGAAACCCTCCTAGGGCGTTTCTATCGTTCAAATATAGCTTAGCCTTAGCTTAGCAAACGCCAATGGTCTCTATTGGCATTTATCAATCCCTTTCTAACCCGCTAAGCCGCCAGTTGATCCGTGAAGAATATGCATCCATCGGCGCGCATCGATCCCAGCCCTGCATCGGAAGCATAAAATTATCAGGGCATTAGCGGGGAAGAGACCATTTGTCATCGGCAGGGGGCGGGGAGTGCCCGGGCCGCAGACTCCCACAAAAACAAGCCCGGCAGGGAGGGCTTTAGCCGCTACCAGGGTTGCCAGCTAAACTTAAACACATTAGGCTTTTGGGTCATGTTGACAAAGGATTGCGTCTGCTTTTTGTTATGGTCCAGAAAAATCTAAGGGTCAAGCGTGTCACGCGCAAAAAGTGGAAACTATATCGGATATTAAGGCGCGTGCCGGGGTTTTTTGGCTGTGTCCGAGGGCTGAGCGCGGTTTAATTCCCTCGCAGTGCCCTAATCGCTTTTCAGACAAGGGGTTCCCGATGATAAACAATTGAATGGCACTGATAATAGATAACCCTAGCTAGACGGACCGTCGTTGAAAGATGAAATGTGTGAACAAAGCCTTTTAATAGGTAACGTTGTCCTTGTCTAATCTTAAAAAAATAACGAAGTATAAGTACAAAGTTATTTTGCTACAGTTCTCATATCCCCAAGTTAAACATGGAAAGGAAACTAAGACGCTAAGAGTTAAACAATCGAAAATAAATTGACTACGAAGTCAAACATTTTGGATGTAGGTACCTACTCTAGCCGTAAACTGTTCCGCAGTTTGGCGAAGTCATGAAACATGTAAATATTTACTATGTATGTGAGAAAATAAATAAAAAAAGTAAATCCTTTTTGCATAGGACTGCAATAGATATTTCTGAGCGCTTAGTATCTTTAAATAAGTATACATACTCGTAGATAGCAGCAGATTCGATACAGGTTAAATGTTAAAACAAATTGAAACACGAATCTATTGTTAAGATAAAGAAGACTTCACATTTATCCTAGCGGGAGTGACACTGCTAGTTCCGGGTTCAAACCTGGTAAGGGCAAATATTTGTATGATATGATGGCACTGATGACCACGAGAATTTGTTCTCGAGTCTTGGGTGTTTTCTACCAATTTAAGTTGGTATTTAGTATTTACATTATTATGCATGTATATGGTCTAGTGGCTCCGCCATTTTGAAAAAAACTGAGTTGACAAAAAAATCGATATAATTATCGAACCGGTTCACAAAATTTCACGAGAATCGGTTGAGAAATGCGACCTGTAGAGGAGAACAGACGGACATCCGCTGGACATACGAAAACATTTTTGCCCAAGTTGAAACGGAGACCTTCGTTTGCTTCGCTCACTCGGTCAATAACTGGCTTCAAACTAGCCTATTCCATTAACAAATATAATATTTGAAGAGTTCCCTCGATTTCTCCAAGATTCCATTATCAGATCCTGACCTGGTCAAAGGATCCTGGGATGTATGTATACCCTTTCAAACGATTAAAGAATTTCCCAAATCGATCCAGCCTTCTTCGATTATTCGGGGAACATCATCCATAAAAAAATCCTGACGAATAGAGAACCGTAAATATCGTGTAGTTAATATCCTATAGTCCTATCTATATTATATTGCCTTCGGCTTCAGCGATTACCACTCATTGTAATAAAACAACTTTAACCGATTAAATCGCGTAATTATTTAATTTTTCCCGACGCTTCGTAACCCTTTTTAGTCTTGTTTATTACAATATCGCGTAGTGTCTCTTTAAAATCTTGTCTATCGCCGTTTTACCAAACTTATTTTCATCTCACGCGCTAACTATCTTAGATTAAGAACAAACGAATTGTAACTCATACACATAGCTACATACAGCAAAATCATTAGCGGCCGGTCGTTTGTTAGTCGGGCTTCAGAGACGGGTTTTTGTCTCTACGCCAAATTGCATCCGCACAATACGTGCTTCTAAATTGATTTCGAATTAATAGCCATATAATTAACGTATGGAGTCATTGGTGATTTGCTGAATAAGCGGGTTCAAAAGTTATCATTATCAACACTTTTTAGGCGTGACAAAGAGTGCCGCAGTTTCATTGTTTGAAAATTACATCAGCGTACGAGTAAACTAAATCTTACGCTATCCTTTTTCGGTCTTTGCTTCTTCGAACAAAACATTAAAAATGTACCAAGACGAAAGGTAGATAGATTTTTAAACGGTTTTTTTTTAACTCGACCTCCATCATATTTGTTTGTTTCAAATTTAGCAACACCTTTTTCAACTACTTCTCTACTCAACCGATTCTTCTGGAACATTGCACGTAGGTAGGTACATTGAGTTCCCGTGACAATACACTATTATGATAGTTTCAACTTGGTGACAAGGGTCTGATGAAGGTGTCAGGAGATGGCCAGTGGAACTAAGCAAAAGGTACATACCACTTTGCAGTTTACCATAAGGACACACTATTAGGTTATGAGCATCAAGATGCAATGCAAACTTTCGCCTTGATTGACAAGCGGCGATTGGTACTTTTTGTCTATGAACGACACATGCGTGTGCTAGGTCAGTCAGTAGAGTCTGTGCGGAAAGAGAATAGGATTTAAATTGGGGGGCGCTGTAATGCTTTTCTACCGTATGTGCCGTATTTTCTGTTCAGTGGCCATACTGGTTAGGTTAGTTCCGTTTTTCGCCACGCCTATTCTCTTTCCGCACAGACTCTATCATTATCTATGCGGTATCATCCAAAGCGCCATATAGGTACAACACAACACGGCCATTCTCACGAAGTATGTCTGCGGTCACCTAATTACCGCGACGCTGTTTTCATACTAAATGTATGGAGACGCGGTAATTAGACGCAGTCATACTTCTCGAGAATGGCCGAACACATCTTTACTAACTATAGGCACAAAGAATTTGAATGTTACAAACTATTTGATGCTGACTTTACTATCCCTATGAATTTAATACACGAACAGCAGAAACGTGTCACATTTGGTCAGTCCCGTTCCAATATTTCATCACAGCTGTCTAACGCGTAATAAGCGGTCTTGGGTGTCACTCGGTGGAGAGTGGAAAAAAATCAACATGTGCGCACGAACGGGCCTCGCGCACGTGGGTTAGTCGGTACATGATTTAGTGTGTTCCAGTCGTGACGACTACGATTTTGTTAGTGTATGATTTAGTCGGGTGCTCGTATTTTGTCGACAAATGTTTCATCGAATGTGGCATTCCACGGAAACGTTACGTAAGCTACCTTTTTAATACTTTTGACATGTAAAATTAGGAAGCTGAATATTGGTATCGTAATATCATACATTGGTAGTGTTTCTTAGCAGCTAATAAGTTTTATTAGGGTAGCTACCATAGCGTTACGCAAGTGACAAAAAGTTTTCATGGAATCCTAGTTTGTAAACAAATGTTTTATCGACAGATAAACGTTACGAAAGCTACCTTTTTAATAGTTTTGACATGTAAAATTAGTAAGCTGCTGAATATCGGTAGGTATGGTAATATCATAACATAAGTTAGCTTTAAGATTGCTAATGCTTAGCAGCTAATAAGTTTTATTTATTAGGGTAGCTACCATAGCGTTACGTAAGCGACAAAACGTTTTAATAGAATGCTCCTGTTTCATTTATTACTATAACAAAACGGGACTTATTGCGTAAAATAATGATATTATATTTACCTCGACGTTTCACGCTAAATGCGCGCATATCAGACGTCGAGTCGCGGAAAACTAACCCGTAAACTTATAAACTACCTCGACGTTTCGGACGTGTCGTAACGTCATACATGCCACTTACTAGAGCTCCAGGCCAGAGCCACATCCTTTAACTGTCCCGTGACGGAATGAGGTGCGAGTGGGACGCAATAAATCGAGATTAATTTATGCGTCGTGTGCCGACCTGATAGACGGAGAGAGCTCATAAACCATCACAGTCGGTATTACAATCCTCTTTGTTGATTTGGAATTGGAACATTGAGCCATGCATGATAACCAGTGACCGGTACAAAAGTTGTGAAGCTGACATAAAGGAGAACTGACAACCCAGGAAATAAGAATATTATTGGCAAATCAGTGTCAAATTTAACACTATATCGAAATCTCGGATTTCCGATACCTGAGTATAAAAATATTGATATTTTCATGACTGTAAGCACCAGCGTTCATTAGGCAGTTCAGCACTTTATTCTAGTGCTCTTAAAGAAAACTGAAGCCAAAGCTGCTCCGGCTTGCCCAGAGATTTCTTCAACTCCACGCCACTGGCACTGGTAAGCACTATTACTCGTATGTCAGTTTTGTTGAAGTTTTGCACCGATAGTGCCGACCACTGATGATAACCAGTGGCGTAGCTATGGGAAGACTAGGACACAGTATATTTTTTTCCTACAAAAGGTACATCGCGCGCTTGAGTGTGTGCGCGCCGTGCTACACTACAAGCAAAGATTTAAGAATGCGTAAAGCCGGATATCCACCGCGAGCGGAGCGGACTCATTAATGACTCTATTTAACTCTCATCGCTGGTGGCACTCGCAACAGTAAACCGCATATATGAATCGCACTGTGTGAATTGAATAGGTACGTGTCGCGAGCTTCTAAACGGCCGAAGTTGGACTACTTGTTTTTCTTTATACTTTGACTAGGCGGTGCAGTGCACTGGGGCTCCCAAATCTTTCCGAGATCGGCATGGCTATTGGGGTTTGGCGACCTGGCACAACCGCCAGGTCGCCAAACCCAATAGCCGGATAGACCAGCCAGTTTGGCCCGACATTTGGATAAAAAGGCCGGACGCCCTACATTATTGAGGATTTTGTGTCTCAGAATTAATTAATAGGTACTACATTTTTTTTAAATGTAAAATCAAGCTTTTTGATTTTTACCATAAAGCCTAACAAAAGCCGGACAAGCCGGACACCGTTTATTTTGGCCGGACACGCAATCATAAAGCGTAGTTAGGCTTTATCCGGACGCCTGGCAACGCTATGGCTATTCTACCTAAAACTGAACTTTCAAAAGTTTTGCGTAGCATAAAACCTAATCCGTTGTTTGCAAAACTGCACCGGGCTTTTTGGCTTATCTGGCTACGCCAGTGATGTCTCCATTGCATAACGCGTGCTCTTTCTGGTCACTGGCCAAACCCCTTCGGAGGGCAAAATTTGGTACTAGTAGCAGCGCGGTAAAATTGCGGAATGAGCCACTCATGCCTATAGTATCTCTAGCACATATGTGCGGCGCGACTCTTTGTCGCTCGACAAATTCAATTCAATTTATTTATTTCAGAAATAAGCATTTCCATAATTTGTTAGTAACAATGATACTTAATAAATATGTTAGTAATACACACACAATAGTCCCTAATTCCCTATCTGCGTCCACTAGACGGCCCAGCTCTGTGCAAGCTGTCCCAGTAGCAGTGGAAGGGTCCATCTAGGTGCGCCGCCACGGTCTGCAGGAGGCTGTTCGGGCTACCCATCCCTTTACGTTCGATATAGTGGGAAAATAACAGGTCAAGCACTGACGCACGCTAAGTGATCTTGTGAAGTTATCGTTTTTATGCCACATCTGGCCAAAGTGGCTTTTACCGCACGCTACGCGTACGGATAAAGCCGCTTTCTGGCCTAGTGTAGACATAAAATGATGTACACAACACGGGTGGTAATAAAGAAAAATCCTCGATCGCATATTTACGCCCCTCGCTTGCAGCTCGGGCCGCAAACATCTGTAAACTCGGTCTTTCTTTGTTTTACCATCCTAGTTAGTTGTGTAATGTACTATTTATATGCATTCTACTATACATATTATAGCGCGAACAGCGCCGGATTTCCGCCTAGGCCTACAAGGCCCGAGCCTAGGGGGCCAGCCTAGATGGGTCCCAGCGGTGGACTCTTCATATGTATAAGCCAAAAGCTTGGCTTGCCTTCTCAATACCAAGTGCCTAGGGGCCCTGGATCTCTAAATACGGCCCTGAGCGCGAATATCTTAAGTATATCGTTCTTGATATTGATAATGTATATTCATGGAACAAAATATCCCTATTGATTAAAGAGTAGGAGTAATGTAGGAGGTTCTTATTATGTTTTATGATAATAACCTGAGCGATGAAAATAAAAATTGAATCTGAATTTACAATGAAATGATAAGCAAGCTAATAAAGCAGAGGCGGGACTCGTGTTCGACTTTGCTAAGGAAGTACCTACCTATAAATGTGACGGTGTTTAGTAAAACGTCCCACTTTGTCGCTTCTAGTTACGGAGTTACGGGCAGTTTAGTGAAATATGGCAAAACTTACCGAAAATCAACTTTCGATGAAAACTGATAGAACATACTGTAATAAACCTATGATTTTGATGACGACGCATAAATCTCCATTTTAAGCATCTTTTTAGGGCCTCAAAGTTTAGTGCCCAGCGACCCACTTTGTCGCATACAGAAAAAATCGTCGATATCATATTTGTACCAGTGTTTTCAATTACTTTGGTATGACGGTTATATCGAGGGTGCCTTTCAATGTTTTCATACAAGGTCTCCAGGGTCTGATGATGGAGCCGGAAGGTGGCCATAGGAACTTCGTAATAAAACGTCGGAACCCCATCGTGTTTGCGCTCATTTGTTTCGTCTTGACGAGTACTCTGAACCAAGATGATATCCAGGGTCTGATGATGGAGCCAGCAGGTGTCTATGGGAACTCCGTAATGAAACGACGCAACCCCATCGTGTTTGGGCTCATTTGTTTCGTCTTGACGGTACTCTGAACCGAAATGATATCCAGGGTCTGATGATGGAGCCTGAAGGTGTCTATGGGAACTACGTAAAAAAACGACGCAACCCCATCGTGTTTGGACTCATTTGTTTCGCCTTGACGAGTACTCTGAACCGGGATGATATCCAGGGTCTGATGATGGAGCTGGAAGGTGGCCATAGGAACTTCATAATAAAACGTCGGAACCCCATCGTGTTTGGGCTCATTTGTTTCGTCTTGACAAGTACTCTGAACCGAGATGATATGCAGGGTCTGATGATGAAGCCGGAAAGTGACCATAGGAACTCCGTAATAAAACGACGCAACCCCATCGTGTTTGGGCTCATTTGTTTCGTCTTGACGAGTACTCTGAACCGAGTTGATATCCAGGGTCTGATGATGAAGCCGGAAGGTGGCCATAGGAACTCCGTAATAAAACGACGCAACCCCATCGTGTTTGGCGTTCCGACGTTTTATTACGCAGTTCCCATGGCCACCTGCTGGCTCCATCATCACAGCCTGGATATCATCTCGGTTCAGAGTACTAGTCAAGGCAAAACAAATGAGCCCAAACACGATGGGGTTGCGTCGTTTTTTTACGCAGTTCCCATAGATACCTTCCGGCTCCATCATCAGACCCTGATCATCATCTAAGACACATGTAAGTGGATGTGAGCTCTGCCGTTCCTATTTTTCAAAAAGATGTCTTGCCTACTTATGATGCGTAGCTAAATCAATTGTTAATCTCAATTAACGATTAACAATTACGTAATCGTTAATTGCAATTAACAATTACTTTTTATTAATTAATACCCACGTCGGCTCTACACAAAGCGCTTAGCGGCAGCGGTGCTTTTGATGTCGCCGACGTAGGGTTTGCTCCCGGGAAATACCGGAACCGAAAGTACCGGGATTTCCCGGGATTTTCAGTCGAGCAAAGAACCGGGACGTCAAAATAAAAATCCCGGTACTTTCGGGACTTTCGGGAAACACATTAGAGGAGCATTTTTAATTAATTTTCGCGAACAAAAGACGTATAATTTGAAACGAACAAGAGCGTTGCTCATTTTTAACCAAACACGGCTAGCAGCCGTGGTCACGGCGATCGGCGGCGGCTCACTCACCCCCGCCAGCCCCGCGGGTCCGCAACCCCGTGCCGTGCAGGTAGACCAGGTAGTCATTCAGTCATCGCTTTTCGATCGTCGAAGACCTTGATAGTCATTAACGCTTATCTAAATATATAAAAGAAGAAACTGACTGACTGACTGACATATCAACGCACAGCCCAAACCGCTGGTCCTAGGAATTCCAAATTTAGCATGTAGGTTCCTTATAAGGTCTAGGGGTGCACTAAGAAAGTATTTTTCAAAATTCACCCTCTAAGGGGTTCAAAGTTTATATGGAGAGTCTACGATTTTGGAACTAAGAGGTTTGAAACCTCATGTTTAGACTCTTTATTAGATTACAAGAAAAGTGATTTCACCGTTTTTCGAAATTCATTCTCTAAGGGGTTTTAATGGGGGTTGAAAGTTTATATATCAACGCACAGGCCAAACCGCTGGTTCTAGAAATTTCAAATCTGGCACGTAGAATCCTAATAAGGTCTAGAGGTGCACTAAGAGAGGATTTTTCAAAATTCACCTCCTAAGGGGTTAAACAGTTTTATGGAGTCTACGATTTTTGAAGTAAGAGGTTTGAAACTTCATGACTCTTCATTAAAATAAATGAAAAGTAATTTCAACTTTTTTTTTTATTTGGATAAATTAAAAAAAAAAAGGTGTTTTAAGTAGTTTAAACGGGGGTTGAAAGTTTGTATTGGGACTCTACGATCTTTTTAAGTAAGTGGTTTGAAATATCATGGTTAGACTCTTCATTAGTATACAAGAAAAGCAATTTCAGCGTTTTTCAAAATTAATCCTCTAAGGGGTTTAAATGGGGGTTGAAAATTTGTATCGGGACCCTACGATCTTTTTAAGTAAGATGTTTGAAATATCATGTTTAGACTCTTAATTACAATACCGTCACTGTTTTTATTTCATCCCTAGGCGGGGTTAAGAGACGTGATTGCTTAGGGGGGACTCCCTCGCGCACGGCCACTTTAACGTGCCTTAGGTAACAATGTATAGGCGTACTACTATTAGCCTGCGTTAAAATATGTGCATCTGTAACCACTAACCACTCACATTAGTCAAAATCATAAGTTTTACCGCCGTTCCAGGTAACTTCAAATTCGGCACACGATATTCAAATTTAACACGGACGAAGTCGCGAGCAAAAGCTAGTTATATTATTGGACTATGTATTGTGGCTTACTGCTATCGGATTTTTGATTTGCGTGCAACTGGACTATTTTAAAATGCACTATGTCAACTACTGTCCTGGAGAGCGTACTCTATGTATTAAAACCACGTGTTATATTAAATTGTATATTTTAACTTTTAACGTTCGAAAATCTTCACACTAAAATTATACTTAAATGAAAAAGTTTGTGAAGATGTTTAGATGTTTGTTACTAAATAACGGAGTAACAATCGGATGGATCAAGCTGAAATTTGGCATGTAAGTAGAACAAGTCCTGGATTGAAACAAAGGATACTTTTGATTTAGAAATTGAATTATATAGCAAATATATCAATAAAAGTAGTTTAGCTGCGAAGTGTAGTCGTTTTATTAAAAAACGTACTAAAACTCCAACGAAATCTCATCTGACTAAAGCATCGAGTATCGACCGACAAAGTTATAGAAGACCCGTCCCGAAAGTACCGAAAATCCCGGGAAATCCCGGTTCCATTATCGACCAGTACCGAAAATCCCGGTACTCCGGAATGGTACCGGTACTGCATACCCTACGCCGACGAGGCGGCGCGGCGACTTTTATAAACGTTGCGATGAGTTCGATCCGTTTGCTACATCTCATAGGTTCAATACGTACACCATTTTTGGTTTGTAATTATACTGTTTTTGGTTCAGCAAATTACACCTATGTTTATAAATTATGATCAGTAATTTTTTAGCGTATGATCCACCAAACCGTCAAAGTGGGTCACTAAACTTGAGTCGAATAGAAATTTCGTTCAATTACGTTAAAAAAGTTTAAACAAGCGACGTTAGTATCAAAGACTCTTAGATTAACAATAACAAACCATTATCTCATACATAAAACTGAAAAATATACCAAACACAAACACTTTCAATGAAGAAGCACTAAAGTTTAGTAAAGCGACGAAGTGGGACGCTCCCTATATAAAATCACTAAACTTTATACACACAAAAAGTACTTATAATTTGATATTTTACATAGTTTCTATGCTTGATAAGTATGTTTTTTAAGTAATATCATGTTATATATTAAGAGACACATGTATTTTAATTTTTATGCATGGCACTCTTCAAATCATTTGTTATTAACTTTTTGACATAATAACTAAATAAAAGGATCCACAGAATTGTTTCTGTCTTTTTTAGCATGGGAAACCATTTATAAATACAACTTTAATGATAAATATGCGTGCCTTATAATAGAATATAGAAATAAACCCATATTCAGGATTTACATATTTTCGTCCTGTTTTTATGTTCAAGCCTCCATAACATTCAAAATATTAAGGTTACGTATATGATTTTAACTAATTTAAAATCCCTAAAGTATGCCCATTCATTTAATACCAACCACTCCATAACTTCAAAGTAGAAGTGTGTTTTCTGCCATCCCAAACTTTAACCAACGTTTTCTCAATTGTCGCTTTTTCACTTCTGCAACTTTGCAGAATTTTTAAAAAATAACTATAGGACCTAGAGACATGAATCTTTCACCAAAAGATAGCGTAGGATCTGTAGTATTAGGAACTACTCTTAACTCCATATCGACAAAGTGGGACCTTTTACTAAAAACCGTCACAAATAATTCTTAATATTAATAGTATTTACCTTAATGATACTTAACGCTGTATGCATTTAATACCTTTTAACGAGCAATAGGGAATATGCATGATATTTTTTATTTACTTTAATAAAAGCTCATTCATATAAGAAACAGTAGGAAAAAAATATTTTTCGAATAACTATAAAAATAACCAAGATTATAAGACAACTAAGATTTATCTCTAACTCTTTCTAGCAAAACAGAATATAGTATGGAGATTGTATGGCGGCCGTGTACTATGACGTAATAGTCCATATCGGATCTCTCTCTCTTTCTAATCGCCGTCTAGTGCTTTAAAATGTTTATATCTCCCGTATTTCTCGGTCGATTTCGAAACGACTATAACGATTTTGATGAAAACTGATGTGTGGGGGTTTGCGGGGCAAACAATCGATTTAGCTTGGTTTTGTCTCTGTATTTCTGTGTTGTCTCTGGAAAAACGCGTGTTTTCAAGTTTTCACGTGTTTTTCTTCGAGCTCTCAGTACCCATCATATAGATAGACTGGCCACCAGTAGCGTGGCGTCCAAAGAACTCGATTCCTACCGGCTTGTCTAATATTAGGCATTTGAGCACCTTATTCTACAGCTCTTAAGAAAAATGTACGCCAAATTTGCACCGGCTTGCCCAAGGATATCTTTTACGCCACGCCACTGCTGGCCACCCCTAATATTTGGCCACCCTACTCCCGGGCCTACTAGGCCTAAGGGCAAATCCGCCACTGATTACAGTAGATAGGGTTGCCATAAGTCCCGGTACGCCGGTACATGTCGTACATGTCCCGGTTTGAAGGTATCGGAATCATAGTTATTTATTTAGTAGGGGGCTGGACTTGGCAAATAATAAAAATATAAAATAAAGCTAGGCTAATCGTACGTGGATAGAACGACGTAAGCGCTGGCACGTTCTTTTTTTACGAATCTACGTCAACAGTGTCAACACATTTCGGGATCGCGGACTCTCGGCGTTGACAGAGCGAGAGCGCACTGGCACACTATCAAGTTCCTTTTTTGATGTGATAACGTCTTATAATTCGATGGAGCCGGCTGCACGCACGAAAAAGTGTGACGTCATTTGCCGTTACCTTGCGGGGCCGTTACCTTGCAGGGTCGTTACCTGTCAAATAGGTACTTTATATTATTCCAGCACTAAAGTCGTTAAGACGATAGTTTCTTACAAATTGTTAATAAATTAGCCCTTATTCCCTAAGATACGGCTGTCAAAATCTCTATTGAATGACAAGAGACACTGCTGAGTTTGGCAAAAATCTTTAAATTTAAATAGTGGATGCTGCTTTGGCAGTTCCGTTTTACGCCTGCTTTAATCGTAGTTTAAAAATTATTAAAACAAATCTTTTGGCAGTTCCGTTTTACGCCTGCTTTAATCGTAGTTTAAAAATTATTAAAACAAATCTTTGACATTATATTCGTGGAACGGCAGATATTTACACTGGCCACTTAGCCATCATTTTAGCGTGTCAATGTCATTGTAGCAGCTTATTGGGAAAAAAGTCAAGTCGAAGTCCAAGTCCAAGTCAAAGTCAAAGTCAAAGTCAGGGTCAAGGTCAACGTTATCACGTTCGACTATATCGTCAGTAAACCGACTTTACAGACAACCGATTTTTTTCTACCTTTACTACTTTTTCTTTAAATGTCCCAGTCCGAGTCCCCATACTTATGGCAACCCTACAGTAGATAGCTCTATTAAATAGTGCGAGTTAAGTCTTAATCCGAAACCTAAGCATTTGGGTCATTATTCGAGCGTTTCAACCGCCTCACTTTCGTGGACACGTTTTTGACGAAATCCCTGCAGATTTTTGTGGCATTTTGAACTATCTGGTAGACACCCCGGACTTCTGACAAATAGTCAGATATCCCATCAAAAGCTACACGAATTTCGGCGAAAAGGTGTCCACGAAAGTGACGCGGAACAAACGCTCGAATAATGACCCATTTCATCGGCAAACCACGCGAGTCCTAACTAGAAACACTACCAATTTCGTGTGTCCATTTTTAGTCAGATCCCGACCGGATCGCGTCACGTCAGCTGTTCACGAGTACCTATCGATAGATCATACGCCGCCATGTAAGGACACGACAAACTGGTGATGTCATGGTAACGAACCGATCAGATCGAACATTAAACTATCACGATATGATACAAACTCGTAAGAGATGTTTAACACTCGTCGATTTAGGCTTTTTCTCTATGATTCAAGTCGAGGCATCGGCATCGGTAGCACTTGGTTCGGGATTATACAATAAAATATAATAATCGTTTATTGCACACCACAAGAAAATTATGTACAATGCAAACTTATATTAGAAAAAAAAAGGGGCAATTGCGAGTCTGACTCGCCCACCGAGGGTTCCGTACAAATACTTTAAATAAAGACTATATTTTTTGATTTAATTATAAATGTATAGTTTTTAGATTTGTCCCTATACATGTAGTGTAAGACGGTATTACTTGCCAAAGTCAACGGAAATTATAGTAGACCTGAGTATGTATGGTTTCATTTTCAACTCGATACCTCCACGCGTTCCCGAGATAAAGGGTTTTGACAGACAGACAGACGGACAACAAAGTGATCTTATAAGGGTTCCGTTTTTTCCTTTTGAATTACGGAACCCTAAAAATGACGAAACGGGATTATTACACATGTATTTTATTACTTTTCATAGGGAAATACTGTATGAGACATCACTACAAATTGCCAAAATTCAAACTAAAATTGCGTTATTCCACTTATATTCATCATCACCCTCATTTCAATCGTCCACTGCTGAACGCAGATCTCCCCCAAGGACTTTCCATAAAGAACGATCGCATGCTTTTTACCTCCATGGACTATCGGCAACCGTCGTCGTCACGCAAATTATATTCGCAACTAAACCAAATAATAGCTCCGTTAGCGCCTTTAAGTCGTATTATACATACTACGATATGATATGGCTAAAACTATATCAATAAGTACCTTTGTCTTAATCTAGATTGTAAACGTTTCAAAATTTCTAATGCCTTTTAACACAGCCGAAGCGTAGGAAGATAATGGTAATGGAACGAAAACAGCGATCGCGAATAGAGATTAACGCCATTGTGAGATGCATAATGAGATGACGGATTTCCAAATTGTTAGAGATTACAATAGCTTGGAAGCAGCCGTTGCAGCGCTTGGAAACTAAATTGCTTGGTATTTCGAAATGAATAGCTACTGTAAACTGTGAGTGAACCAGCGAAAATGGGGTGCCAACTTAGTGGTTTTACCACTAAATTGAGGGGAGAAAAAACCGGCTAGGGGTTTTTTTTAGGGGCTAAATGTTTTTAGTGGTTTTTTTAGGGATTTTACTACACCATTTTTGTGTAATATGGAAAAAGTGTTCACGATGTGAGAAGCAACATTAGTATGTTGCTTCTATGGTATCGATAACGTTTCATTTCCAGTATAGTTACTGGAAATGAAACGTTATCGATACCATAGTGTATCCCACTCTGTGTTGCTTGAACTTGCAAGTTCGACTGAGAAGGAAATACACGGCTCATATGTATGATCATAATAATGTCGAACCGGTTGAAAATGATTTAATGTACGAAATTCTGAAAAATGTATAAATAAAGAATTAATTAAACGTATAATTTCTTTTATTTTTTATTTAGTGGGTTTTCCAAAACAATAGTACAGTTTTAGGGTTTTTTAGTTGAGCTCTAGGGGTAAAAAAAAATTGGAGTTGGCAACCCTGCGAAATCCACGCTTAGAAATGCGGAATTAAATGAACCTACCTACATATGTATTATACAGGTCTATATTGTCTCCCATAATTTTTAAAAGTTTTACTGTAGTGTTAGTGATAAATTCATAATTACCGAAAGTCATACAACCTTTTTATAAGAAACCATAAAGTTTTCAGAATTATTATAAAACAAACCTAACCTAATCTATTTTCATCCATACGCTAGCGTTTTAAAATATCCTGAAAATGTTACCGTTACAGAAAAACAAATACTGTAAGACTTTCGATAATTATGACATACAATATATTATGATTAATAACTTTATGGGAAGCAAGGGGATCCCGTATTATAGGTACAAAGGCAAAAATCAATAGAAAAACTTTTGTCTTATAGGTAGGTATTATACTAATTCGTGGACAAAATCATGGGGAAAAAATGTTTAGTTGCGAAGAGGCCGACAATTTTTTTAGGAATTGAGATTAATTACCTAATCTTTGTGTAATTTGTACTTTCTAACATCACCTTAGCCTGTTTTAAATAATATTATATTATACTTTAATTGATTTCAATGTATTTATCTAACAAACAATACGCAAAGGTCATTTGGTCATGTCGAGTGACTGACATAAAATTATATACCATCCTTAATTGTTATAAATCATCGTTCATAATAATTACCGCTGGCTAAGTTCAGTGCGAGATAAATCACGTCCAAGTTTACTGTCCCGGTTACCCAAAACGTCGTAAATTATTAGAAAATTTATGGCGGATACGCCTTTATTGCTCTGTCAAGGGGTACGTTAGGAAACTTAAGGATAATCGCAGTAAATCACCCGAGCAATCAGACATTGAATATTCCAAGTGGGTGTTTGCTTGGATTAGTAAATTACAAATTGGTCCGGTAAATCTGAGGTGCCAAACGCCAAGATCTGGAACAGTAATAGCTTAGACAGCTAAAATATAAGCAAATTGGTAATAGTCAAATCGTACGAAAGAAACTGGGAGAAGCGCTAGGATAAGAAGACATTGCGCTGATTTTTAGAAAAATGCAGCGATCCTAAAATCGCTGTGAACGATGAAAAACGTCGACCGACTAGAGTTCTAACTTTGTAACAACTGGCTCTCTCTATGACCAAGAAATAAGCATACAGATGTAAAAGAAATATAGCGTCTGAAAGTCTGAACTAACTGCAACATGACTTGTCTCCATTAGTCGTCTCTCTTGTATTGTACTAAACAGAAAGAGACACAGAGACGGCTTTGTCACTCGACGCGTCGCTCCCAACAAAAACCGCAAATGCTTCACATGTGACAAACAAAGGCTTCCATTACCCGAAACCAAGCCCAACAGGGACAGTGACAAACAGCAAGAACACTGTCCACAGGCGACAAACAGCGGCAAACTGCAGCCAAGTTAAGTCGTTTTTGTCCCCCTCACCTCAGGGGTCAGTCCGCAGATGCTCGGGACAGCCGATTAATAAGACAGCCCCGCCCCCGGCTGTGGCCTAACACCGCCAATTTACAAACGCCATCGCCACCCCGAGATAAGCCGATTACGAGACAAATGCAACCGACTGTACAGATACACTAATCGGGGCACGCGAGTTTAGTCTGGGGTAAACTCAGATAGCGTAGTAAGTGTGAAGTTTCATAAATCTTATTTTATGTGTAATGTCGTGATAACACAGAGTGGGTGTTGGAAATCTGCAAGTAAAGGTTATTTGATAGTCAATTTTAGTTGAAAATGAAATTTAGAGAAATTCAAAAGGTGTATGACTGTGAAGTCCCCAATCCGCAGATGGAGCATGGGGAATACAGCCCATTCACTCTCGTCTATGAGAGTAGGGCTATGCCCAGCAGTGGGACGTATATAGGCTGGTGATGATGAAATTTTAGCTGTACATATTGCGTTCTTTCACAGAAAGGGAGAGTGCTAATCTTAAATAGCTTTTCAAAATCCCTTGAGAAGTGTGATAATGTACGCTATTGTACTTGGGCCTACTCGGGTCAAAGATTTTTGAAAATGAAGGTACAGTGACACAAACTTGCAATGTTTTTAAATAGTAGTATGTTTGGAGCAAATCTTGCAAGCTGATGAATTAGGAACACTTCTTGACTTTCGATTGGGCTTTTGGTATACTTGCGTATCTTTGATGACAATGCAATCTAGACATGCGCAAAATGTGTCACTAAAGCGAAAAGAGTGACATGAATCTTTAGCTCTCAAAGATATGTATCACTCTTTTAGCTCAGTAGCTCCGCGGTGTGTCAACAGCTCAGTAGCTCCATGGCCTGTCAACGGCTCACTAGCTCCATGGCCTGTCAACGGCTCACTAGCTCTAATAGCTCAGTAGCTCAAAATCTGCATATTTCCGAACGAAAGACAGAGCATTTAGGTATACGGTGACAAGACAGTGACGAAAAGTTCGTGTTTATCGTGTCTTTTCTTGCAGCTCACGGCTCAATAGAGCTACTTGACAGCGAGTGAGTTGAAAATTTAAATATATACTGAGTTGTTTGAATCGGAACTGAGCTAGCCGTTGAGCTAGACCAACTGATATAGCTCTTTTGAATCACTCGCTCGCGATCTACACATTTAATGCAATCATATGGTACCATGGAGCTGAACTGATCATGATCATAGCCTGATGATCATCTAACTAAACTACAAAGATAAAACCGCACTGTTTGGCCTCATCTGATTGGTTTTGACACGCATTTGCGACCGTACAACAGAATAAGTTATAGTACTAGGTACAGAAGTTTCTGGTCGCTAGCTAATCCGCTCCGCGGAGGCAAAATTTGGTGCTAATAGTTGCGCTGCGAAGTCGCTAAGTAAGCCACTCCTGACTATACATAAAAGGCACATTCGGCTATAAAAAGCTCATTAAAAAAAGCTTTAAAAAGCTAAGGTACCAGTACCTAGTAGTTAATCTGAAGCAACCATGGCCACATACTAATTAACCTCATCGCTTTGTATGAACTTTAAATTGAACGACAAATGTCCCCCAGGCGCAGGATACATAAGACGGAATGCCTGCAAATTACCTATTAGTAGTACCGTTACATAAAGTATCCGATCGGTATCAAGAAAATTACACATTGCTTCATCAAAATGCAAAGAGCAATAATTAAAATTTATTCATGTTTGAGTGTATTATTAAAGCGGTGTATAAGGCCTTATGTATGAGGAAGTACCTCGGCTAATCATACTGGCATGAGTCAGGCATCAATCAAATATATGTTCATTGTGGAATATTACCTTTGAATTGTGGTAATAGCGAGCTTTTAGTGTTCATCTATGTAGGATACATTCATAAATTCTCCGTCCGTCTCGTGCCTAATATAATTTGACCTGTAAAGTAGTAACAAGAGTTTGTAACCGTAGGACACGCTGCCGGACCATAAAGCCGTGGAGTTGATAAGTAAAAAAAACCGGACAAGAGCGAGTCGGACTCGCCCACCAAGGGTTCCGTACAAATACCTACATAAATTAAAAAAAAATTAACTACAAATGTATCGTTTTAAAAAAATTCCCTATACTTGTAGTATAAGGCGGTATTACTCGCCAAATTTCATTGTTCTAGGTCAACGGAAAGTACCCTATAAATTTTCCTTGAGAGAGTCGAAATGTAAATTTTTTGCCATATCTTTTTTTACGTTAACTTAGAAGTTTGATTTTTTTACAGTTTCAAGAGACCTGTACGTCTAGCATAACTGGCCGCGATTTCGTTTCTCGCGCGACAAAGCATCACCTGTCACTTTGCCACGATATTGAGTGGAAAGAGATAGGTAGCATTTGTCGCGCGACAAAGAGTTACTAGTCACACTTGTTGTAGAGGTACTAAGTGTATGGTTTAAATTTAAACTCGATACATCTACGCGTTCCCGAGATAAAGGGTCTTGACAGACGGACAACAAATGATATAAGGGTTCCGTTTTTTTTTTCATTTTGAGGTACGGATTCCTAAAAAACGCCCAACTTTTTATATGATCACGCTCACGTGGACTTCTGTGGTTGGACTCGCTTTCGATCACTTTTTATCATTACTGCTCATTATAGGAAAAGGTACTTAACTTACTATAGCTTCGCAACTTCGTTTCGTTGCCCTCAGATTACACTTTACGTTAGGAGGGCAGAATTAACGTAATGTAAAATATAGCACTTTTTTGTTTTTGAAATTAAAAGTACAAATTTATTTCGAACTAGCATTAACTCACGGCTTTTCCTGCGTTATTAAAGGGAACTCCGTACCAAGACGTAAAATATTCTAACTTAATCCACTTGTATGGCAAAGTACATGGCAATTAATTTAATTGTTACAGTGTTATTTAGTAACAAACATCCATACCACTACAAAAACATTCACATTTTTAATACATATTTGTATGTAGTCCTACAGATGCCTAGTAACCATGGACCATTGGAGGTTAGAAATTTACATAACTTGATAATGGTCATTCCAGTGTATATTATACAATAAAGGTCAGTTTCAAGATACAATCTTATTAATTATAGCTTACTACATATACATGCAAATACGCATTCGTTCCGTGTTGCATCCACCTCATAAAACAATGCAACTGATGAATCACCATCAAAAGTATTACCAAATTCGTAGATTTAGAACGGAAATATACGAAAAAGCTGCTTAGCTGCTGTGACTTAAGACGTTTTTTTATCTGAATGTATAGATGGAGATTAGATAAATTCAGTCGAATATAGCTCTTAATGCCTTGTGTTAAGGTTGTCTATTTTGAATAAACACGTGCGAAGCCCATGTTTGCCTCCTACGTTTTCCGGGCAGCAAAAACACTTTCATTCCGACGTGCCGAAGGTTACTTGCCACTTCTGTTAGATAAACTTGAGCACAAGGCTTCATGATCATGATCACTGATCGTTTTGGTACCGTGTCATTTAAATATAGGGTTTCTTGAAGGTCTGTGGCAACCAAGGGACGTGATTGCTAAGGGTCCGCAGCTACTCGTTTTACTCTTGAATTTTTCGACCAACTTCGCAAAAGGGCGGAGGTTATCTAGTCGAAGATATTTTTTTTGTTAGTTAAATAAGTCCGTCGTTTACGACACGATTTGTTTTTTTTTATGGAATATACTTCGCTTGACCAAACAGCAATCTCTAATGATCCACGAGTTCAAGTCGTATTTGTGTAGATAAGTTCCTTTATGTATATACGTTATTATTCTATCCGTGGTTATTTTAATAAAAGCGTAAGATACAACTGCTTTAATATTTGAGGAGAGACTTTTCAAAAGGGTTTATTTCTCTATGAAAACCATAGAAATATAAGACCTTTTGAAAAGACACTCCTCATAAGTGATGCATTCAAGCTGTTATAGGACTATTATTTTTAATTTACCGAGTATAACTTACACGCCCACCTTTCGGTAACTCTACTTGGTTAAGTGCAAGCTGTTAGGTTACTCCACTTGCTTACTTTTATGGTATAGTTATATCATCATAATCATTAATCACACACATCTGCACGTATCGTATTAACTGTATGGTTTTAACTCCTTTGGTAATATTAATTTTGTATGGTTCATTAATGATGTTAATGCGACAAGGTGGTAAGGAGTCCAGATGTTTTTCTGACTCTATCCTGTTCTAAAAATGGCGACTTTAATCTTGTTTATATTGACGATTTGTGACTATTATCAAAACAGCTTTGGTACCCTAGGAAGTATGGAATCCTAAAAAAGGATGATTACATTTTTATTTCTATGTGAATCCGTTGTGTCTATTTTAGTCCTGAAGCAGTGAGTGAGTAGCTACTTAAAAAAGATAAAACATATTAAAATAATAATAGAAAACTTACTAAAATACTTTTATGTACTGTGTGTGTCAATGGCTCTGTTCAAAAAAAGAAAAATTCATTTTCAAAAAATCCAAAATCTGATTCGACAAATAAAAATCTATATAGTTATCGAACCTGGTCATAATATTTCATGAGAATCGGTTGAGAAATGCGACCTGAGAGGAACAGCCGGACAGACAGAAATACATACGAAAACATTTTTGCCCAAGTTGAAACAGTGAGCTTCGCACTTTCCAACTAGGTAGAGTCTGTGCGGAAAGAGAATAGGCGTGGCGAAAAACGGAACTAACCTAACCAGTATGGCCACAGAACAGAAAATACGGCACATACGGTAGAAAAGCATTACAGCGCCCCCCAATCTAAATCCTATTCTCTTTCCGCACAGACTCTATATGTGTTGGTCGTTTAGTGGCGCGAAAAAAACTACTATAAAGCGAACAGTAGGCGGGAACACAGCACCAGATACACAAGATTTAGCTCCAATAATGTTGTTGGCCTACGCTGTGCTTGGCAATTAGTAATAGGGTATTTACCGGACCTCCCACCAAGCGGTGTTCTCCGTGTGCAGAAATCGATCTTGGAAACTTATGTATGATCGCAAAAATCAACTAAAAGGCGCGCTTGACAGGTTTTACCAGCTTTTTATAAAGTGTCAAGATGATTGGTTTGTTTGGAAGGAAAAATGTAATAATGATGTTCTATCTTACGCAATCCAAATTAATAAATTGATTTTTAGGTAGCTACAGAAAGAATACCGTCAGACCGTATGTTACGAGGGCTCGGTTGTATGTCAATCTCCGATGTAATCATAGTATCTTCACGACCTTTGAAAATGCCATCATACAGCGCAGCGTTTATAAAAGTTAAATAGTACATGAAAGACACCCCATGTGGAATACAATTAGTATAAAATCATAAGCGCTTACACAACCATCAAAATACTTAAATTACTTAGTGTTATACTCATACTCATACTCGTTTATTTTGTATTAATCAGACAATGTCATCTTATACAATCAAAAATAAAATAATAAAATAAAATTAAATTAATCGATTATTCATTATACAATACAAATAGAATGTCAATCATTCAGGAAATCAAGAACGGAATAATACTTAGGCCTTTTGTACAAGAAGCGGTTTTAGTTTTAGGGCCGATACAGACGGACTGCAACCCAACTGCAACTCCCTACGATTTGTATGGGAACTGCATCACAACTGCACGCCGACTGCGCATACAAATCGTAGGGAGTTGCAGTTGGGTTGCAGTCCGTCTGTATCGGCCCTTAGACTGAACCCGAGGTACGTTTTACAGTTTTTGATGGCTATATAAGCTATTAAACATCTTGTGTGTTACCTTACCTGGGAGTTATTGTAACAACGTCTACAGATGGTAATTTTGTTCAATCTCCATTAGTACCGTTACTGTGTTTTTCCAGTGGACATTATAAGAAATGGGCTTTTTTCATAGAGGGCGACACAATAACGTCATCGGCATCGGCTTTGACAAAACCTCATATTGTGAATAAAATATAGCCGATAATAAAAAATAACCGATAAAAACATTAATAAAGCCATTCATAAAAAGTTACGAGTCATATCTTTTACAACTAGAAGCTACTTAATGGATTATGCAAATATCATAACTTCAGCACCTGATTCAGGCGGCTCGACAAATATTCTATTAATTAAATATATAGTATAAGTAGCTCCAGTTAATTGGTGTCCTGTTTAATGTCAAATGATGAGCATTCATTACCGGTTCCTCGTTTAATGATATCCAGCTGAGCTCCTAAAATGATCTAATTGCTGCCTATTGACTTGTCGCATCTTTTATGCGACCTTTAATTTCTTGATGCTCAAGTTTATCCCTACGGTTTTTTTCTACAAACCAGTTTGTAGTCTTCTTAATATGTCAAAGTAACACGGTACGCCGCGAGTCATTAAGCTCGGCGCCTCCGTCGACTGTACTACGGTTTTTGTTTCAGTTATGCCGCTTTTTCACAACGGCTACTAGTTAAAATAATTAGAGGACTCATTAACCGTGAGGAAGGGTGTTTATTATTACATGTTCCGAGTTTTTCCCGCAGATTACTTCGTTTGCAAATCGCTGGTGAATCTTAATCACGTTTTTATTTATAACTGCTCTTTAAATACCTAATACGGATCATTTCACTTTTTTTCAAGTTTTTCAACTTGTGCAAATAACCGGTGTAATTTCTCGGCAACACCCTCACTACTGGGAGCGTTGAAGCAATATTAATGAAATTCCATTTATGGGCACAACAGGTTACTCGTCTGTTTGTAAATTGCATCTTAATATAATTATAACCCTTATCGTGGGTAGCGCGGTAGCCGGCGCCGGGGTGCGTGCGCAGGCGCACTGCACCGAGGCACACATTATAACAATGTTGAGAAACATGATGCGCCTCATATTTAATCAATATTTATGAAAGTAGAGAACAATGAGAACGGGGCCCCGAGAAATTGTCGCGGGTCACGGCGTTTTTTGCGCAATATTGCGATCTTGAGGCTTTACTCGAGCGCGGATTAGCGGTTAACATTGTTCAACGCGGCAAATTCCAATTGCGGCATTAGATTCGCAGAATATCGACGGATCTCATACTCGAACAATGACGTTCCCATGTTGATAAATTAATCTGAACACCTTTTCGAGCCAGATCTTGGAATTAAAAGCGAAGAAAGAGCGGAATCATGGTCCGTTTTCATTGTTTCGGAAAGCTCCTAAACTTTAATAGCGTTTTTAAATAGCCCGTTTAGCATAACTTAGGGGTTTTTAATTGCAAAATACCTTAGATACTGTTTCCGAATTGAAATAATTAGGTAAAGAAAGCGGGCAGGGTTATATTTATTGTCGCTATTTGTCTGGAAGGGAATGGCAGAATGAAACAAGTTTTTGTATAAAAACTCGGTGGCTGCCGAAGCGGGAATGTATCGGGCGGCGACCGCTCATGAAGGAATTTCATCCGGAATCTCCAATTAAAACTTTATCTAGTCCCTACACCGATTCGGGGAACCGTTCCGAATGCAGTCGATTTGGGGTACCTACTATAGGTTATACGTACTTAGATACGTTGTACTGAGAAAGACACGGGATAGCACGTCATATTAGGAAATTATATCTAACTTGATGAGCTGCATTTTTAGGGTTCCGTAGCCAAAATGGCTAAAAAGGAACCCTTATAGTTTCATCACGTCCGTCCGTATGTCACAGGCATTTTACTCAAAAACTAGAAGACGTATACTGATGAAATTTGGAATATAATGTCTTGTAGATGCCGCTACTAAGTTTGGTAGTTAAATAATAAAAATAAAAAAAATTGGGGGGGCACTCCATACATGTAACAGAAGCTAACAAAATTTTCAGCAAACATCAACGTGAGGTACATATGTAATTCGATAGTTCTTTTAAAAACATTATAAGGCTTTTATCTACTTTTTTTATTAAGTGAATACTTTCGGAAATAATCGCTCCGATAGTTGCAACCCCCTTTAACTTTTAAACCGTAAATCCAAAAAATATGAAAAAAATCAGGAAGGTAACGCTTAATAAATACATTCAACGAAAATTATTTTGTATAGTAACGAATAAACCGTTCTGAAGTTATTGCCGAAAAACTTCTCAACCAAAAGGTTTTAAGTGCCATTGATTTATACGGCATTTAAGACCTTTTGCCAGTTGTTTATTAAGACGTTTTTCTTTGTACGGTGGTACGGAATCCTTCGTATGCGAGTCCGACTCGCACTTGGCCGGTTTTTATACTTGTATGTAAATTAGCAAACGATAGTACAATGCTAATACTATCCCATAAAGACATACAAGGACAACGACAATGTTATTAGGTATTCCACGCAAGGGTTCTTCATCCAACATCAACTTTTCCATTTTGTGGCATCATTTATTTTTTTAAATATAGTGCTGTTAAATATGCTGTCAACGAAATTTAATGGCGACGAGCGATTTATAAGTTAGTAATTCTAACAGTTAATTGTTAACTTTTTTGTAGCCTAGTTATTTAAGTTTTTATGTACTGGTAATAAAGTCGAAACAATCTGGCATGCAAGGACAAATAGTTTAAGTTGTTTACTATCACCTATTTTAAGTCTAACGCCACCTCATCCTGATGACTGCCTTTTTAAGCAACATATTTCTCTAGCGATTGTCAGTACAATATAATTCGAAATTTATTGACACTAAGATGAATGAGATTATTTTAATGCAATAAATACCTCGGTCTGCATTAAGGAATGTATTTCGATCAACGGTCCGAGGTAGCTGCATTTTATCGTGCAACTTCTTTTTAAGGACTTCGCAAAAGGGTGACTTCTATACATGGTATTAGGAATAATGTCACTTTGTGTACTTTCCTGTCATTGCCTGCGGAGTTTTTAGACCAATTAAAGTACACTTTAACATAATTATAACTTCAGTAATGTATTGTTATAATATCGCAAGCAATCAAGAATGTGGCATTTAATATGTGCTTGTAAATAATTTCGCCCCTTTTTATCCTGGTTTTTTGTAGTGTTTAATAATAAAATTATATCATTCTAGGTATGTGGCAAACGGTTTCTGCTTACGTATTAAGTAGTATTATAATTTAATATTTTAAACATGGCTTAAACATCGTAATTAAAATTCTTAATAAGATAACTGATTATAAGATTGATAAGTGTACTCATAAGAGCCATGATTGAATTCAGTAGTTTCTTCCCTAGCCCAAACCTGGAATAACACTACCTACGTCTAGATCTAGTTAGTTCAATATAAATCTTTTTGTGAGTATACCGAAGGAATACAAATGTGTTCAGAATTGTTCAAATTATAAAAGACTGCTGACATTTCACAATATTTTCAGCAGTTTGTCGTCTAAGTATTTAGAGCCGTCATAACTCCTAAGCATATTTAAGTGCTCACCTCTCATCCAACTAATATCAAAATGGTGCATAAACTTGAAGGAAGATCCATCATACCTCCTGTTTTATCAGTATAGGCTTATAATACGTCACTGTTACCAAAGGAGAGCTTGTCAGCAATGTCCACTCGCGCCGACTCCAAAATGTTTAAAACAGCATAAATAATTTATACCCGGCTTGCTCTGGGCGTTTTTGTCGCGGCCGACCTGTCCACTGATGCATTTATAATATAAGGGTGCTTTTTGCACTACCCGGGCCGTGATGGAATGCAACCGCTAAAATTGATCTTGTTTGAACGTGGATCGAAGAGTAATTCTTCTGTTATTGACAAAGGGGTTGTGTATGTGAGTGGCATGAGGAGACTTATTCCCTTTCTTAACAGGAAGGTGGGATTCTGAACTAATGTTGCCAGGTCTAGTTTACCTAAATTCGGGACTTTGCGCAATAAAAATCGATATTTTGGGGAGGTATACATAAATTGAAGATTTGAAGCTTCAAAAATACGAACGCGTCATGTTTATGACCAGTCGCAACAACATTGCTTCAGAAAGATGATTGAAGGTGTCTGTGACATAATTTTCTTTGTCTTTAGCAAACAAGACAAGTACACAGACAAGAGTAATCACACCTCGGCCGTTTACGGCCGTGCGATCCATACTGGAGTATTCTTACGCATTCGATTAACTTTGCTTGTAGTGCGTTCGTTCACGGCGCGCACACATACAAGCCGCGCCATGTATCTTTTGTAGGAAGAAAAATTACTGCTTTTATACGTGTCTTTAGCTTGAAACTCCTTTTCAATAACGCCTATAAGGGCCGTCTGAAAATCGGGGTATTTGGCGTTCCGATCAAGGGTTAAATCGTAACAAATCGGAGTCGGAGTCGCTGAATATCAGGATGTCCCAATAAGTCGGGACATCTGGCAACCCAATTATGAACTGTGTGGTTACCGGAGTTTGCGGTGGACGAATGCATTACTGTAATGGTACATTTAGATGTGTGATATAGGTATGCGGAGTGCGATCCGATGCTAGCTCTGGTAATGGCCTGTATCAAAATAACGCCTGTCTGGTATTGAAAGCTGAGTTTTTGCTAATTCTTTCTTGATGTGTGTTTTTGCTCAGGTCAGTTTTCGCTGAGCTCAAGTCTTAGTCTAGAGTTGCTTTATTCAAGTTTTCCATGTGTTATATTATATAGATCTTAAGTTAAATTTATGATGTCCTTTTAAAATAATAAAACTGGAAATCTTACTACTCTTTAGTAGTCATTCTGTAGCTTAATTTTAACCATTTTGAAGACATGTAAACGTATGGCAGGGCGGTTACTTGAGTATCTCTGTAGCTGAATGAGTAACAATCCTAATCGGGTTCGCATAATATATAAACCATGTTACACTGACACAAAATATCAAAAAACAGGCTGATTCCAATTATAGATATCACAGATGTATAAAATAAAATACTCTTTGTAGGTACCAATACATCCTATATTACATAAAACCGCTAAATCGGTGTTTGGCTGTGTTCATAAGATGAAATTGATAACATTTACCAAGTTACAGTAGGTACACTTCGTGTTTACGTACTGAACAAAATAATGAATATAAAAAATGAAAATAACAATATTTTAGTGAACGTACCTATCTATACCTGTGTGGTTTTTACCGTGGGTTTTTAAATGATGTAAGCGAGTCAGAAGGTCAAAGGATAGGTGAAGCTGCATAAAGCGAAGTGGGATAGAACTGTATATTTACAATATAACTGGTTAATGGGGTTTTCTGTCTATTGTTGTATAGATTGTGACGTCATTTACAAATTTACGTGAATTAGATGGGAAATGTTCTCCTATTTTCTGTACCTGAGAAGCCTATAACACTGTAAGTATGTATGTATGGAAAACAATAGGACTTACAGTGTTATGCTTCTCAGTATTTTGAAAATTACTTTTCATAATTTACGTTATAGTGGCGTGCGTCAAATTTTGCGTAGGTCTAGCCGGGGTCAATTTGGTTTAGCTCTTCTTTAATAGTATTAAGGGTAAGTGTTTACCCTTAATGCTTTTTACCTCCTCCTTCTTACCTGCAAGTCACGCCACTGTTGCGTTACTAAACTTATATGAATGGTACTTCGACAGATTGGGAGTACATATACCTACCTAATTTCACATTGTACCATAGTACATTTAAACAGAAAATAAGAAAATCAAGATCTTGGATTTATAAAGAATAAATGTCGACTAATTAACTAATTCTGAATAAACAAGGTTTTCAATTCTTGTGCATAACCAACTTTGCAAGAACTCCGTTTAGGGTTATTATTTTCAAAGTTTCTATTAAGACGTTTTCTCTAAATACAAAATGTTCCTAAAAGGCTTCCCAACAATTGTTAAAATTTGTTCTTTCATCGTATTACCAAGCGGCATAGTCTTTTCAGAAGTTTGATGATTGTTTAAAAAGTTTTCTTTTCATTTCAGTAAACAAGCAGTCTTCGATGGCAAGCGGGCGATACGAGGAGGGATTCCTTTCGTGTTTCGTGAGTACTTTTTACCTTTAACATTTCATGTCTTGCTGTTTAGCTTAGATCGGGGGTCTCCAAACTTTTTAGGGTTCCATACCTCAAAAGGAAAAACGGAACCCTCATAGGATCACTCGTGTGTCTGTCACAGCCAATTCGCTCTAAAAGTACTGGACCGAGTTGAAATTTGGTACATATATTATAGTACATTACACAACTAGGGTGGTAATACAAAGAAAGGCCGAGGTCGCAGAAGTTTGCGGCCCGAGTTGCAAGCGAGGGACGTAAATATGCGATCGAGGGCTTCCTTTATTACCTCCCGTGTTGTGTACATAATTTTATGTCTACACTTGGCCATGGCCAGGTGTGGCATAAAAGTCAATAACCCAAACACGGACGTGTAATGATATATATGAATTTTAAACATGGGGACCACTTTAGGGGGTCAACTAGAAAATTTAAAAAAAAGTTAGCAAACTATATCGTGTAACATATCAAATAAAAGAGCTCACTGTGAGAATCTCAATATCTTTTTATAATTTTTATATAAATCGTTTTGAAGTTATTTAAGAAAATAGGCAAAAATGTACCTTCTTATCTCCGACTAATCGAAAAACGAAACTATTGGACCAAAATTTTGAAAAAATACGAAAAATACTCCTACACCTATCTATAGATTACAGGAAAACTTATAAGTCTGTGCCAGGGCACGGGCACCGTTCCGAATAGAATACCGGGGTTCACCCGAGAACGGAAAGGTTCTGGTTTTTGTTTGTGATCACCGGTTAAAGAACTGTTGGATTGAGATACCAGTTTTTTACCAAGTTGCGTATGCGTTCCTGTGGAGCAAAATTAAACGGTTAAATCGGAAATGACGAAACAACATAGAACGAGTTGCTATCTCTTTTTAATCTTGAGATCCCCGCAGGATGATTTGTTTTTTCTGTGCAATTAAGATTGTGTTGTATTGTATTTAAACGTACGGAACCCTCTCCACCCATTTTTTAGCAAAGGACCACACGACATGGTCGACCAACAACTAAACTTACTAACAACTAACTTTGCAGAAAGGTTTGATTGTCAGTATCTGAATCATTGTCATCTGATTCATGTACTGACAACCAAGCCTTTCTCAATACTGAAATAATACAATAATATCGTGTTCTCATTAATATTAATTTATAATGTTTAATTTTTCTTTTTCATTGCTATGATCTCAGTTGGTCGAAATAAAAACTTTTTATTTTTTTTTATTTTATTTTTACTAAGTAATCTGGGGGCACGGCAGTGCCCCCGCCAAGTCGAGCAAAACAAAGGCACGGCCGTACCATCCTTTTCTCGAAGCCGAATGGCCATTCCCACTGACTTGCCTATTATTTAACCGCGGAGGAACACATTTTATAGATCTAATAATAGGCAAGTCGGTCGGAATCTAGTTCTGTGGACACGCCCCCGGTACTTACTTGGTTTAACCTTACATCTCAAAACTTTTTTGTTGTAGGAGAACTGCGTTGCGAGACTTGCATCTTTTTACATGTAATGTTTTTGATGGGATCTTGTTTTCTCGGCCGCTGTTGTCCTGGGGGACAGAGGGGGTGTATTTACTGGGAAGCAAGCTCTCGAGGGCCGGATTGGACCGGCTCCCGGGCCGGATCCGGCCCGCGGGCCGTAGTTTGGAGACCCCTGGCTTAAATCTTTCGCGTTCCGTAAGAGTATCTTCGATCTGTCGTCTTTGTTAAGTACTTTTTACCTTAGATGTTTCCTTAGACTTCTTATCCTGTTTCTATCGTGTTTTAAAACTCTTTACACACACACACACACACACGTTTAGCTCAGTGGGAGTGCCACCGCCTACGAAGCTAGAGGTATAATACCTGGTTCAAATCCTGGTAAGGGTAAATATTTGTGTGATAAGCACGAGTTTTGTTCCTGAGTCATGGATGTTTTCTATCTATTTAAGGATGTATTTATCTATATAAGTGTGTATATCGTCGTCTAGTACCCATAGTACACAAGCATTGCTTAGTTTGGAACTAACTCGATTTGTGTAAGATTGTCCCCCGATATTAATTTATTTACATTTTTTTTTTACTTGAACCTGTGTTCTGTAAGTACCTACTCTTTACCTTAGATAGTTGTGTGAAGTACTCTTTACCTAAGATCTGCCGTGTTTCGTAAGAACTCGTATCTATTTTTGACCTTTCGTATTTTGTAAGCACTCTTTATCTTAGGTCTATCATGTTCCGTAAGTACTCTTTACCTTAGACCCTAAGTCCAGCTATAGATGCTTATGCTATGTATGCTTAAATCTTTAAAACTACGCAACGGATTTTGATGCGGTTTTTAATAGATAGAGTGATTGCAGAGGAAGGTTTTTATGTATAATACATGCATGATATAATAGAGAAACACCGTGCGAAGCCGGGGCGGGTCGCTAGTAACTATCCGTATAAAACTGTAAATTCAAATAAAGTGCTCTAGTGAAAAACTGGATTGAGTTTAGTCAAACTAGTCATAGCAGCCTGCAAACACAGGTGTGGTATACTAATAAGGAGTGGAATGGTGCAATTTATGAATTACAAATTCTAAATTTGGATTAAGTAATTAAAAGCGCTAATTGGTTTGTATATGGAGGCACTATAAATGATTGCACGTACTTAAACATTATGCAAATACGAGTAAATATACATATCGATACCCTAGGGCCTAGACCTAGATCACAGATGTACTAACTTTTTGAAAAAAATGGCTGCAATTAGCAAGTTAGTGTACAAAGCTATAAAGTGGACATTTCATTGGCAAAATTATTGTAATTAACTAGTACAAGTAGCGTGACTAGGGTCTCATAAGAGCTAATTTCGATATTCATTTATTTCTTTGAACTATTTTCGAATTATGTATTATTCAACGTTGACAGTACATGAGCTTCCTTTTTTAACCGACTTCCAAAAGAAGGCCGGTTCTCTATTCGTCTGAATGTTTTTTTTTTTTTTTTTTTTTTTGTATGTTTGTTACGCGATTACTCGAAGACGGCTGGACCGATTTGAAAAATTTTTTTTTTGTTTGAAAGGGTATACTTCCGAAATGGTCCCATTGCAACCAAATCAGGATCTGATGATGGGATCCTGGAGAAACCGAGGGAACTCTTCAAATATTAGAGGCACACATATAGCGATTTCGGTATTTTTCGTAGTTTCTTGTCCATTTCTTACTAGCAATAAGTTTTTAGTGTTAACCGACTTCAAAAAAGGAACAAATGTTTATGTAGGTTTCTTCCCCGATTACTTAAAAACAGCTGGACCGATTTGGAAAATTATTTTTTTGTTTGAAAGGGTATACTTCCGAGGTGATTCCATTGCAACCAAATCAGGATCTGATGATGGGATCTTGGAGAAATCGAGGGAACTCTTCAAATATTAGAGGCACACATATAGCGATTTTGGTATTTTTCTTAGTTTCTCGTGCACTTCTTATTAGATATAAGTTTCCAGTCTTAACCGACTTCAAAACAAAGATCAATTTTTATGTAGGTTTGTTCCCCGATTACTTGAGGCTAGACCGATTTGGAAAAAAATTCTTTTAACTAAATAGACTTTAGTCTATTTGGTTAAAATAGTATTTTTACAGCGCCACTAAAAATTTAAAAATAAAGTAAATTTTTAAAACAAAAAATAAAAACCGACTTCCAAAAACTTAAACTAAAAAGCAGAAAATAATATGTTAATTACCCGAAAGAAATGGATAATCAACGATTCATATATACATATACAGATATTTATAGTTTTTAACCTGCTTTTTTGAAGTCGGTGCCAGCTAAGGATAAAAGGAGCTCAGCATAGCCAGCTTTGCGTGGCAGGCACCGACTTCAAAAAAGCAGGTTAAAAACTATAAATATCTGTATATGTATATATGAATCGTTGATTATCCATTTCTTTCGGGTAATTAACATATTATTTTCTGCTTTTTAGTTTAAGTTTTTGGAAGTCGGTTTTTATTTTTTGTTTTATCAAATTTTATGATTATAGCGATGCATATAATTAATTGGATTTTTTTTAAACTTGCTTTAGCCTGCGGGACAGAATAAGGAATAGTACCTACTACGTACAGACGTTTCTCTTTTTAATAGGGATGTAACGATACCGATACCGATATATCGGTATCGCCGATTATATACAACCTATATTTGAAGAGCGCGAAAAGAATTTGTTGTATGAAAAAAATCTGCAAAAAGTAATTTCAATTACTGACTTAATTTATATATTGGTCTATTACCTTGTGCAATAATAATTACTATGTTAATTATATATTTGGTTCATAATAAACAAAAAAAATGTGGTGTCAATTTATTTATTTTTACTTTACACCTTCAAGGTTGAGTATTTGTTAAATATAGCCAAGTATAATAAGGACATACAAATAATAAATCTGAAGTTCATACTTTATTACTTAGCTAAGATATCGGTATCGGTATCGTATCGGCAAAATTATGTATCGTTACATCCAGGTCCTGGATTCGAACCCCGGTAAGGGCATTTATTTGTGTGATGAGCACGAATATTTGTTCCTGAGTCATGGATGTTATCTATGTATTAAAGTATTTGTATCTATTAAATATATCGTCGTCTACTATCCATAACACAAGCCTTATTGAGCTTACTATGGGGCTAGTTCGATTTGTGTAAGATTGTCCCCTAATATTATAATATTATCGCTACTTTTTAACAACACTGACGTTCGGGTCCGACCGTCTCTCTCTATCGCATAACGCGTGCTCTTTCTGGTCGCGGGCTAGGCCCCTCCGGAGGGGAAAAGTTTGGTACTAGTAGCCGCGCGGCGAAATCGCGGAGTGAGCCGCTCCTGCCTGCGGCTTCGCTTGCGTTATTCCCATTATTGTCCCAGGGGAACTATTTACTGGTATATAAAGTATCCTATATTTTAAACCAGTACTGGGTCTACTTGCATGCTAAATGTTATAACTTTACTTTTGTGTAGGGATTGTTGTGACACATATGGCTTGTGGTGAAAGTAGGCTAGTTTAGTACTACCAACTTAACAGTCACTAGGTACACTAAATTTCAACTCAGTCCATTCAGTTCTTACCGCGTTATTAGTAACAAATATCCAAACATCGTCACAAACTTACAGATTTATAATATTAGTAGTGGATAATTTTGTCTTTAACGTGTGAATAACTGAATATTATCGAAATTAGCAAAACTTGTAAACTTCCAGACGCTTTAATTAATGTAATTAAGTTTATGTAATTTAAATACAATGGTAAGCAAACTCTGTTATAAGCCAATTATGTGTGAATGGATATTGTATATGTATCATAAACATATATGGATGGATAGGTACATACGATAGAAGTTTTTTTAAGTTTAATTATAGTCGATTGACCTTTTCTTACGTTAATTATATTTTTTTTATTAGACACCGTTGTTGAAGTATAAACGCCCGCCTTCTGCCGTGGCTAAAGATAAAGCTTCATCATATTCTATTTCTATAGTTAACTTAGTTATCAGAAAAATCATTTATTTTTAGCCGATTTCAAAAAAAAGAGGTTGTCAGTTTATTGGAATTTTTATTTATTAATGATCTGTCATTACTCAAATCAATTATATTTTATTTAAATGGGTATACCTCCCTGACCTCCCAGATGGTTCCTAAATCACCAAGTCAGGATCTGTTAATGGGAACTTAGAGAAATCGAGGGAACTCTTGAAATATTAAAGCCATATCTGTAGTAATTCGAATATATTTTATAGTACACTCGAACACACTGTTAACTGTACATTTGTAAAGGAATGTCAACTTTATTTCAACGTGTTAAAGTCTATGGGTGATCATTTAACAATGGCTTCGTTTTTACGAGTAACTCTTGCATTTGGTGATAATAATAATATCGCGGGACACTTTACACAAATCGATCTAGTCCCAAACTAAGCAAGGCTTGTATTATGGGTAACTAGGACGAAGATATATAGATAGTTACATACTTTAATAGATATAAAATGTCCATGACTCAGGAATAAATACTCGTGCTCGTCACTCAAATATTTCGATGGTCTAGTTCACGTTCGCACTAATTACGAGAAAAAGTTTCGTAGTACACAAAGCATAAAGTTGCAATTTAATTGACGAAAAAAATTTAATTAGTACTAGTGTGGACTAGACCATCGATTTGCCCTTACCAGGTTTTGGACCCGGGACCTCTAGCTTCGTAGGTAGCGTCAATCAACGTGCCGTGATGGAATAGAAGTTTGAAGTTGGTTATTTTAAATTATGTATTTATTTATTATACTATATAAAGTTTTTTTTACATATACAATTCCAAGCTAAATGTATTATAGGGACAGTTATGCATTGTAAGCACTTAATTAAGTCGTGTATTCAAGCACACGGTCGGGAGACAACTAGCGAGTCCGCTACACAGTGAGCTTTCCGTCGGCGCGCATGGATTGCTTACAATGCATAAATGTTCCTATACGTAATATAAAGAATAAACATTAAAATGATGGTATAACGTTGCAGCTCAGTTCGGGCAATGGGCGTTCGGCCCCCAGCACGGGTTCGCGCGCGTGGCCCGGTGGCACCTCGAGAAGGCCCCCGAACGGCTGCCCAGCGGCGATGTGGAGGCCGTCTTCTGTCTCATGGACGACGACTACACACGCTCCATGTGGCACTTCCAGTGAGTACCGACACTAGTGTAGCGGTCAGTGCGGGGCCGGTGGCACCTCGAGAGGGGCCCCGAGCGGCTGCCCAGCGGTGACGTGGAGGCCGTCCTCTGTCTCATGGACGACGACTACACACGCTCCATGTGGCACTTCCAGTGAGTACCGACACTAGTGTAGCGGTCAGTGCGGGGCCGGTGGCACCTCGAGAGGGGCCCCGAGCGGCTGCCCAGCGGTGACGTGGAGGCCGTCCTCTGTCTCATGGACGACGACTACACACGCTCCATGTGGCACTTCCAGTGAGTACCGACACTATAGTGTAGCGGTCAGGGCGGGGCCGGTGCCGCCTCGAGAAGGGTCCCGAGCGGCTGCCCAGCGGCGAAGTGCACTGTACTACGCTTAAATAAAACATTTTCTTAGTTATTCTTAATGTACTATATACATATACATACTTTAATATCGACACGTTCTATTTTTATTTCCTGGCTTTAGCTGTTTTACAAAAAAAAAATTAAGGTTTGCATGTAATTTATGGTAGTTACTTGTCTTTTGTTTTGTTATTATTAAATGTTTGGCTTATGCCTTTCTCAAGTCGGACCGGACCCCGTAAGGCTCTGACAGAAAAACAGCGTTACAGCTTGCATCACCTTCAAACTGTAACACAATGCTGAGTCAAGGCCTTTTCATTATCGCACACATTGCTGGACCCACTGCGTACTCCTGAACGCATATGTTATGTGATCTGTTTCTGTGTATCTGCCCCAAGTCCTGTTTTTGTGTGCGTTATTGAATAAATGTTTTTCTTTCTTCTTTCTTTCTTTCTTTCTAAATTAAACTTAGATTTTGGAAGCTGAAGAATCTGTAAGAGCCAGATCATACCAGATTGTCTAACACACAGATTAGTGCACTAAAATCGTTAGAAATGTTATAACTGTTCCTATTTTACTATGGAACCTTGTGACGATTCGCCACTGCCATCTGTACTGCCACAGTACGGTACACTGGAGGGCCAATGTTTAACGTTTTTACAGCGTGTTATTTTTGTCATTTTCGTAGTCAATAGTGTTTAAAAGCCGATGCCTAGAGTTAACTTTTTATGCACCGAAAAAGATTACTCACCACAACGGAAGGAAAAATCTAATCAAATTTAACCGAACTAGACTTAGCGTCGCGGCTAGACACAAACATGGGACAACAATGACTTTCGAACCGCGCGGGCAAACCGGGGTGATGCTTGGCGCGTCCTTCACACGTCAAAACAACATAATAACCACGCGGTTCAGCCCAAGAAAAACATTTTTATGCTTCCATTTTAGTGGGAAACCTTCTGTATCTCTGATCATTACAGGACTGTTGAAATTTAACGTGGCCCACCTTCAAGCATCAAAACACATATTAAAGACATAAACTTGTCCACCCAGGTTCAGACTGACGTACCGACTGATCCTCCGCGAGAAGGAGCTCCACTTCAACATCGGCGTGTACAACCCCAGCAAGGAGCTCACGTTCTCGTGCCAGCTGCTGCTGCACACCTACTTCAAGGTGCCCGACGTGCGCCGCTGCCAGATCACCGGCATGCATGGCTGCATGTTCATCGATAAGGTTAGTTTTTGTGAAATTATCAAGTGCCTCAGCCGGTTTTACCTATAGTGCAGGGTGTGCAGCGCACACGGGCGCAGGGTCTGAGGGAGCTCCGAGCGACCAGAGTCCAGAGACCATGCGTCGCTCGCGACACCACAGCGACCAAGGACCACGTGTTACGGTCGAGCGGCAAAGGCAGTAGCAAAGCAAGGCGCTATGAGTGGCTATTTTTGCCAAAGGACGCCAGGGTATTGCACATAAGCGCTGCATAGCTACAGTACAGCCACTTCTGAAAAGTGTGTCTTGGACAAAGGACTCCTCATTTTTCTACGTGTCCCGGTCTGAAGTAGTCTCCCATCAATCTTTACGAAAGGCGTCTCTTCTCGCCATCTCCGTGGTATATACCACTTCAACATCGGCGTGTACAAACCCAGCAAGGAGCTCACGTTCTCGTGCCAGCTGCTGCTGCACACCTACTTCGAGGTGCCAGACGTGCGCCGCTGCCAGATCACCGGCATGCATGGCTGCATGTTCATCGATAAGGTTAGTTTTTTTGACAACCTTGTATTTATACCAAACTAGAAAAGCTCCGCTCATTGAGCCACTACTGCTACCAGTGACTGCCACAAGCTGCGAACGAGGTTTTCCATTACATTTTATATGTATACGGCGCAAACCGGGCATGCTCGTGGCCGCGCGCTTACTACTTGTGCGCTCTAAGAGCTGAGAGCTCCGTCGTTTTTGAACCGATTGAAACATTGTATTTTTAATTGAAAGGGCTTCCGGATTGGTCCCATTGTTTTCAAAATCTAGTTCTGTCCAATACGATTCATAAAGAATTGGGAGAACTCCTTATTAAATATACCCATATGAATGGCAATTTCACTGTCGTAGATTCGATGTGTGAAGTATATTGTTTATTATTTGTTTTTTCAGAAAACTTATTATATTAAGGTTGTTTATTTCGCAGACGCGGGAAGGCACGGTATACCAGGAGACGCGCGAGGTGGTCACCATCAACGAGTGGACGGACCGCATCTACCAGAACACCATGCAGGAGCATATCATCACCAACGTGGTCAGCGGCCGCAAGATGCGGATACAGAAGTACAACTTCCCCGATACCGGTCAGTACATCATAGCAAATGTACCAGGCGGTGACCAGCGACGAATGGACGGACCGCATCTAACATGCAGCACATCGTTACCAACGTGGTCAGCAAGTCGGGCTCGTCCAGAAATCATGTGATCAAATTTGGCCTATTTTTGACCCTAACGCTAAACCCTCCCCGCTCCAAGGTCACGTGTAATTTTTTGTAAGTATATCGTAAATCAGCTATTCCCTGATATACCTATTTCAATATTCATCCGCAATTGATAGCAATGGCGGATGATTGGTAAAATACTTAGTAAAACGTCTGATGGCTCCCGCAGATAGTGGGTAGCGCTTAGAAAATATTGTTGAGTTGTTTTCGGCTTTCCCGTTGTGTAAAAAAATTACACGTGATATCTTTTCGCACTCATCCTCCCCCATCGCGATCATTTATGATATTTTTATGACCCCCCCCCCCCCCCCCCTAGACGATCAAATGATTTCTGGACGAGCCCTTACAAGTGCAACTTCCCCGATACCGGTCAGTACATCATAGCAAATGTACCAGTCGGTGACCGGCGACAAGTGCACAGACCGCATCTACCAGAACATGCAGCACATCATTAATGCATTTTAAGATGCTGATACGTTACAGCAGTTTAGGTACTTATTTGATCTTGAAGAAAACGGAAGATACTTTGGCGCGTACGTGATCGTCTTCAGCGTCTTAGATGTGTCATTTTTTATAATATCGGTAAAAACAGCACTGGTTGAATTGCGTCAACATTTTTGTATGTCGAATGAGGGTTTTCAGAACTCATAAAGGCAAAAGGTTTTTTTTTTATAGTAGATGTCAAACAAAATTGTGTGTTTTGATAGATACCTGTGGCGTAGTCTTGGTGGATTGTGATACTTGCTGACAAAAAGACCCTACACCAACGTATTGCCGGCCGGCGTGGGCCTTATTGGCCATCTAGTACAACTAAGGTTGCATCCACCTCCTGTTATCCAGCTACCTGTTAGAATGAGAAATGAACACACTACCATTTTTGGAAATAAATTATTTCGTTCTTATTCCTTACGGTTGGATGGCGAAATAGGCTTGTTTGGACGTAACTTTATTTTGGTGATTTATATATCGATACCCTATGAGGGGCTACAGCTTTTTATGCTCAATTTGGTGGACCTCCAAAATATTAGTCATAGTGTATGTGTCTATATTCCAGTGATCTGGAACCCCTGGGCGGAATACGCGAAGGAGATCCCTGACTTCGGTGACGACGAGTTCCCCAACATGGTGTGTGTGGAGGCGGCTCGCGTCGCCGCGCCCATTGTGCTGCTGCCCGGCACCGCCTTCGAAGCCTCGCAGATCCTGCAGGTACCATTATACCACCCCGCAGGTACCGCTATTACAACCCGCAGGTACAACCATACCACCCCGCAGGTACCACTATACCATCTCGGAGGTACCGCTATACCAACCCACAGGTACCACTATACCACCCCACAGGTACCACTATACCACCCCACAGGTACAACCATACCACCCCGCAGGTACCACTATACCATCCCGCAGGTATCGCTATATCAACCCGCAGGTACCGCTATACCACCCCGCAGGTACCAACCACGATACCATCCCGCAGGTACCGCTATACCAACCCGCAGGTACCACTATACCAACCCGCAGGTACCACTATACCACCCTGCAGGTACCACTATACCATCCCTCAGGTACCGCTATACCACCACGCGGGTACCGCTATACCATTCCGCAGGTACCGCTATACCACCACGCGGGTACCGCTATACCATCCCGCAGGTACCGCTATACCATTATAAAAATCTATAACTCCCACGGGAGGAAAAACTGTATGAAAATCTATAACTCCCGAGGGAGTTATGAGTTTAGTTTTAAAATATAGGACCTACCCGTACGTCATTTCAGACTAAGGAGGGTTCAAATCAGCCAAGGCTTATTTCACATCTTCAAAACTTGGCTACAAAACAAAAATTTATATGGTATATTTTACTATTATTTCAGTAATTTTTACAATTATTTTTATGCAATTAAATTAATTTAGTTTAAAATTTTATAGTATAATTTCTGGCGATATTGCCTGTCAAGTTTGAAAACTAAACGCAGTTCTTAGCATTATCTGTGGAATGTCAGTATATTGAAAAGGGATCGTTCAACAATTACGTGATCATTTTTGGCCGTTTTTTTAACCCCCCCCCCCCCCTATGTGATCACAGCGTAATCTTTTGTTTTAACCCCCCCCCCCCCCGCCTTGATTACGTAATCTTCGTCCGTGCTTAAAATGTTTGCTGTTTATTAGCACTGACACGTATGTCATGTTTCTATGGGTCTTAAATTACCTACATTTGGAAAGAGGGTGTGTCATTTGGCAAAATGCAAAAGGTAAGAACTAGAGATGGGCCGACTAGTCGGGAACACCGACTATTCGGCATCATTTGTAGTCGGCCGATTAGTCGGCGACTAGTCGGCAAAAAATGCCGAATATTCGGCACTATTGCCTAGCGGAGAATATAGGACACAGAAGAAATTAAACCATATTTTTTGCTGAAATTATTTTATATTTTTACGTACTATACTCAAATACAAAAAATCAACATAATTAAACTTTTTAAAGGTGTAACAATTAAGTACCATATAATATTTTTATTTTAATAATTAAACTTTGGTGTCACATCACACATGGTAAATAGAGTTATAGTTATGTACTCGTGTTAGAGTGGGGAGACGAAGCGAATCGAGCGTTTCCGATTGCACCCGAACATCCCACTTATAATATTATAAATGCGAAAGTTTGTGAAGATGTTTGGATGTTTGTTACCTAATAACGGGATAGCAACTGGATGGATCAAGCTGAAATTTGGCATGCAAGTAGACCAAGTCCTGGATGGAAACATAGGATACTTTATATCCCGGTAAAGAGTTCCTTTGGGACAATAACGGGAACAACGCGGGATAAGCCGCGGGAAAATGCTAGTAGCTAATAACTAAACAGAGACGTGGTCGTTTACAATGGGCCTCATAAAATACCTTATATTTTACCAATAAATGATTGAATTGAATTGAATAAGAAGGCTCAAGGTCGCTCAAAGGGCAATGGAAAGAGCTATGCTCGGGGTTTCTCTTCGAGATCGAATCAGAAACGAGGAGATCCGTAGAAGAACTAAGGTTACCGATATAGCTCAATGAATTGCAAACCTTAAGTGGCAATGGGCAGGGCACATTGCTCGCAGAACTGATGGCCGTGGGGGTGGTAAGGTTCTCGAGTGGCGACCACGTACCGGAAGACGAAGTGTTGGCAGGCCTCCCACAAGGTGGACCGACGATTTGATGAAAACCGCGGGAAGCCGCTGGATAATAGCAGAACAAAGCCGACAATCGTGGAGATCCTTGGGGAAGGCCTATGTCCAGCAGTGGACGTCTTTTGGCTGAAATGATGATGATGATGAATAACTAAAGCATACGGACTATTCTTGGCTAAATGGAGACGCAGACCATTCAGCTACATCTTTGAGTCCCTTAGTCGCCTCTTTACGAAATTTACGGAAAATAAATGAGTCGATGCTATTCTAATCCAGTATCACACGACAGCAAAAAGGCGGCGTCATAAAAAGTGTTAATACATTTTGTTAATTTTATAAAAAAAATGTGAAAGAATCACAGAAATAAAGCTAATCCAGTCATACAGAAAGGAGCCATCTAAGGATGAAAAATTCAAATTTAAATTGGCTTTACAATAATGTTCTCTGATGGATGACTAAAGTAATTTGATTACTTTTCTAATTAAAAGTATTTCTAGCTAGTTCTACACCTTTTTAATTTTTTAGAAAATTTCTTTAGCTAACAAGTTATAAAATGATGACGTAATCATGGATGCTCCCCCCCCCTCCCCCAAATAATCCAATGTATATACAAGCACCCGACCCCCCCCCCCCCTCCGGTGATCACGTAATTGTTGAATGATCCCAAAAGTAGACAGTACATAATTTGATTTTGTCTTTTTTTTCCTCGCAAATGTGATGAAAAACATTGTGTGTATCACGGGCAGTAAGGGGATTACAAACTCGAGTCATTAAAAAGCCCTCCGCCTACGGCGTCGGGCTCCTAATAGACTCGTTAGTAATCGCCTTCATACAACCGTCGGTGCACAATGTACTATAATTAACAAAGGTACATAATTTCCAGGTGATGTAACCAGTCGGCGCGCCGCGCCCTCAGCCGTCCAGTGCGATGTCAATTACGGACTCAGCAGACAATACACGGGGACAATGCCCCCCCCCCCCCCCCCCCCCCACTCCACAGGTAACCGGTACCTTGTCCAATCTATCTATCTTTATATGTCTTATTCTATAAACAACATTAAAACCTCTAAATGCTGCTTTCTTGCCTGAATTTACTCGACATTACGAACGGAATAATTACTTTCAGCAAAATAGGTCAGTTGTTGTTTAAAGAGACAAGTAATCATGGATAGTTGAAAATGTAGACTCTGAACGCCACAGCCGGCGAGGATTAGAATATACAGACAGACATATAGAAATACCATCATCAACTGAAATCATAAGTTTGTAGATAGAAACTAATGTTGACTCATTCTTGATTGGTAGCTTTTGGCCACTTGCTATGTGTATGTAATGTAACTTAGGAGGACTGAAGTGGTTGTCATTGTCGAAATTTCTTTGACATTTCTTTGCTGTGGACAGTCCCCTCTAATTACGAACACTAGATGGCGCTGCAGTTGCGCACATAGCCAATTTAAGTTTCCAATCTAGTTATATTACGTATATAAAAATCAATTCATTTTTATTCTCTCTAACTTTGTATTGAAACATACATCATGTTTCAATACAAAGTTAGAGAATAAACAATGTGTTTCCCCGGCTGAGGCGGTTAAAGTGTTAAGTTTGGACGTTCACATGAGATAATTAGTTTTTATATGCAACAGTTTTGATTTATTGTTATTTGACTCATAAAATTACATTCAAAACTAATTTATAATGTCATTCCTTCTGTACAATAATAACACATAATAGTATGATGTAGTGACTTACTTAAGTATGACGATATTTCGCTATAGTAGCGAAGCGACAAAATAGCTGTTTTGCTATGAAATTTTTGAAAAATAATACAAATGTTTGCTCATAAGTTCTGGTAAATGTGGTGTATATTTACATCGACATAAAAGCATAATAATAACTCGCAAAACTTTATCACACTTTGTTTAAATCTCAAAACTGTATTTTTTCAGCTTGATAGTTGTAAGAAAACACCCAATAATTTTAAAATGTAAAATTTTACTTGGGACAATATTTAAAGGTCATTATAAAATGTTTTGACTTTTGACATTAGCTGATATTGTCAATTTTTGAAATAATCATATGCCAAGCCTATTATAACTAAAAGTCTGTCCTAATATTACGTTCTTCTAATCTTGCCCAACGATAAAATTGTTCTCGTTACGTTGTAACTTAGAGCAACACGGATTTATAGCCTTAGCCAGACGTTCCTTCTGCCAAGTAACAGTCATACAATGACACAGAATCAGCAATGCTGCCGTCCTAATTCAAAAGAACGCATCTAAGTTTTGAAGGTTTTTGAGAAATAAACAATTTTAGTTGTGGAAATGGCATGATTTTGGAGGTATTCTAAATTTTCTTAATGACTTTTAGGAAAATTTTATTAACTAATATTTCTTTTTGGGGATGTCATATGATGCATGGATATATTTTCTATACAAGAATTCAAAAAACGAAATTAGTTTTTTTTATGCCACACCAAGCTACAAATTACAATTTTACAAGTCTACACTTGCAACATTGCTCAAATACAGCAACGCCATTGGTTAATTTGGCCAATGTTGCTACTTTAAACTTGTAAAATTGTAACTTGTAGCTTCGTGAAACGGGGCCCTGGCCATAAAATTGTGTACACAACAAGGGAGGTAATAAAGAAAGCCCTCGATCGCATATTTACGTCCCTCGCTTGCAGCTCGGGCCGCAAACTTCTGCGATCTCAGCCTTTCTTTGTATTACCACCCTAGTTGTGTAATGTACTATTAGATGTGTCCTTTTGAATTAGGACAGCAGAATAGTACAACGTACAGAAGTTTCTCTTTCTAACAAAACTGATGTTTGGGTCCCACCACCGGACGGAACGCACCGAATCCGACCGTCTCTATCACATAACGAGTGCTCTTTCTGTTCGCTGGCTAAAGCCCCTCCCTCAAAATTTGGTACAAAAGGGTACAAGTCTCTGAGACTTACACTTCTTTTCATTTAGCTTATATCGTTTTTTTCCGAATTTTACTGGATGCACTGTTGTCAGTGTGTTGTTTCATTCGTTATCTGTTAGTGTTTAGTGACAGACGATTTTTTATCACATGTGTGTTGTTCGTTGTGCAGAAGCAAAAATAGTAGACTATTTTGTATCGGAAACGTGATATGGCGACTTCCTTCCGTGTTGCTCTAAGCGTTTTAAGGCTGAGTGTCTACCAGTGCAGCGCGAGGAAAAAACACCAATGACGGGTAGCGCTGAGTGAATTTAGGCCATCTAAATATAATGTATGGAACAATAACGTCTAACAAAACTGACGTTGAAATTTGTCCCACAACGCCCACTTTTTACAATCAATACGTCTTAGGGCCGATACAGACGGACTGCAACCCAACTGCAACTCCCTACGATTTGTATGGGAACTGCATCATAACTGCACGCCGACGGCGCGTCGACGTCTCTAATATGTATCATGTATTCATGTGGTATTGATAGCCCCTTTCCTTCGGAGAGGGGCACAACCATAGTTCACCCAAAGTGGCCAATTTTTGACCAAACGGGACACCAACCAAAAAAAAAGTGGTATTGATAACCACCAACTTAATGTTTATTATCAAACCGCGTTGAGAAAGGGATTCGAGTGTACCGTTAGCACAAGTGTACTTAATAAATGATTAAATATAATCATAAACCAATCTTTGATATCTTCATAAGTGCAGACCCTTATAGATAATAGAATTAATAGCTAAATATGATTTTTATGGTTCTTAAAGTAATTATTTACAACATTTGTATTTTATTTAAGTAATACACCGTGTTTTTTTATTTACGATTAATTCGACACGTCGCTTAGTACATTAACAGCAATCAACTTGTATATGGGTTTATTTTAAATTCAAAATGAGACTTGTTTTTACTTTTTCATACAAACTAAATCAGAATCGTGTTGATCACAAGTGTGACCTCTCACTTTCACCTCCTTTAGCGTAAATGTAAAATTGCAATTGTGACAGTTTTGACTTTACATCAATGACAACACTTACCAATTGTACATAAATTATAAAATCATACTTAAAATACTTTAAAAACGGTGCTTAAGAAAGTAACTCTATTTGATCTGAAGAACTATCTCTTAATGCTATCGGAAATCAATAAAAACACGCTGTATAATTTGATATTTTTTCCATGCTTTAGAACTTAATTGTACCAAAATAACAATTTAATTTATCTGCATACTCTACCACTGACAATGTCATATCATGCATTAGTTCAAAAATGACATATGAGCTCAATCCCTTTCTAAACGCGGTTTGATAATACTATGTGTCGTCCTAAAATCATTTCTGACAAATATTAGTACTAAGTTTGAGAAGACCTCAGTTTTGGAAAGGTTGCAGGTCGTTTAAAAGACAAAAATCTGTGATTGGTTACAACTGACGTGAGAATTTCATTAGCTGCTATAGTTTTTTCTTCATTACCAAGTACTAGCGCCGCCCTGTTGGTACAGTCAAGGAATTTACTTTCCCACCCGTTTCATTGAAATGTTGAACACCATTCACGATGCATTAAGGTCGAAATTTCTATGTCAGTAATAACCTCTTTGCGAAGTCATTTGCTCATCTAATTACGAATACGTGTCAGTTGGTGTCAGTGTCAATCGAGAAAATTTTAAAATAATTCCGAATCCAGACTCCGGAAAGTCTATTGAAAACGTCGATAATCTAAATTTCGTTATCTGCGTTCCTTTCATTCGAATATTGCAAGAGCGAGAAAGAGTCCACTTTCTTCGAATTACGATTCCGCGGCTGTCGTCTTTATTTGGTAGTGCCTAGACGTTCCAAATTTCAGTTCACCATGTCAACGTTGTTAATCTGTTACGTAGTTACTGACACAAAACAATGCGTGTGATATGTCAAAGTAACGTCGTACTCTAGCTAGCTCTTATGATGACAGTATGCTATACGATTTGGACCTTGGTTGGGTTGGAAATTAAATTCCTTGACTGTACTTATTCCGTGGGACCGATTTTGGGCGTCAGTTACGCTTCCATACTTATTATAACCTCAGTACTTAAAAAAAAACACGTATCTTATACTGACTCCAGGTAAAAACACAGTAAGTCTATATGAAGTTCGTATGTAACTTTTGACGTTTTTCTTTACGACGTTTATAGATACGAGTTTTTTTTCAAAGTAGTATCGATATTTCGATGATTTAGGCACGTTGATTAGTGTTTTTTTCCTCGCCTCTGATATCTCGCGCAGCTCTGGTGGATATCCACCCTAAAGTTGTTTCATTTCTCTTTCTGACGTCTTCCGTACTTCTCCTTGTGATATGTCTTGTTATTTGTTTAGATTTAATGTTTAGACTTCTAACGTTTCAAGTTTCCAGTTTAAAACGGATGTTAATTTTCTTTGTTATATTCAGTGGTTATGTATAGGTAAATCACTTGAGGTATGCCTTTGGGATTAGTGTAAAATAAACATAATAATGTTATAAAAAATAACATGTTTAATTTACCAGATATCCGTTTAGATTTTAGATAATGAGACTTAACTGCTAGATCGTCTATGAAATTTACATTTCAAAGTGATCAGTGTCTTTTAAAACACATTTAAACTTTCACTTATTGTAACAAAACGGGACTTACCGCGTATAAATATGATACATTTACCTCGACGTGTCGAAACGTCCATACCAAGGCTTAATCTAAAGCGATTTAACTATACTGACGAACAGCTATAACACCAAAATGGCTAAACGAGCTAAATGCTTTATTTTAAGTTAACGTTTCGTATGTCACAGAAACATTTAGATTTTCGTAGCTCAGAATACTCAGGCATTGTTGTGTTTATTAAATGACGTTAAAAACGCGAAGCTGATTACAGATGGCGCCACTGTTCGATGCACCTAATTGTTGTTATTGAAAATAAACGGAACTGTCAAGTCATGCAATTGTGTCCACCGAAAAAAAATATCATCACAGACATCATTTCGAGTTCATTTTGGTTTATATATCCGATGTAATTTCGTTATTTTTTGCGATGGCAATATTTATACAACTAGATAAAAAACCAGTACCTTTTATTTACAAATACAACGTCTGTGGCGACATATGCAATAAGCAAATGGCAGTTTTTTACTTCATTGTTGTTGTATCAGCATATGGTTGTAATTACGCATTAAGTTTTTTTTTTATGGGGCATAACTTTTGAGTAATCTAAGGGCGTAGAGTCTGTGCGGAAAGAGAATAGGATTTAGATTTGGGGGTGCTGTAATGCTTTTGTACCGTAGAAAAAAATATTTGCCGTATTTGCCATACTGGTTAGTTTAGTTCCATTTTTCGCGACGCCTATTCTCTTTCCGCACAGACTCTATACGCTAGTATTTAACTTCATAGTAGTGTTGTGAATAACGCTCATTTCAAGGCTTAAAGGCTTGAACCCTAAAGACTCCCAAGGCTCAAATGACAAAACCACAATTTGTTGCATTCATAGGCATAAAATAAGCCAACACGATTCTCAAATATAATCAAGTCTTTGGGGTTCGAGTCTGTAAGCCTCGAAATGAGCATTATTCACAACACTACTTCATAGGCATTACGTTACTATCGTCAGATGAAACTACTGTGAGATATATTACGTTAGAACTTTTTTTTCTGACAAATCACGGAACAAGTCAGAACTAATCTTAAGGCCGGCTTTACACCTGTAAGTTTTACTTACGTAAGTAAGGACGCAGCTATACGTTAGACAGAGATAGCTGACTGACTATCTCAGTCTAACGTATAGCTGCGTCCTTACTTACTTAAGTAAAACTTACAGGTGTAAAGCCGGCCTTAACTCTCAGGTAATAATTTTTCTGGGAATAGAAAAACCAGCCTTTATTCTGATATTTTACCGCCCTAGCTACATGCTTTAAGGAAAATACCTATTTAGCTCTATGCCCCATTGTAAGACTATCTACACTTACTTGATTTACTAATGTTTTAACTTCTATTTACTAATTATTATTACTGAAGATAACGCCTCTATACCACAGAATATAAATAGAGCAGTATGGAAGCTACGCTTACTTTTTGAAATAAATACCTACGCTCCATTAGAGCGTTACGGTTGATGAAAAGATCGCGGGCTGTCTGGGCGCGCGCACGTAACAAACGCAAAGCGCGACCACTCGCCTCCATGCGGCACTCGCGACTGACGGCACCGCGAGATTCCTTTAGGGGCCTTGTAAAAGCGCGTGTCTATGTGTGCGTGCGTTTCGATCGTTTTGTTTGTAGCTTCCTTACTGCTTTAGCTTATATATATTCAATACGATACGATACGATGCTGTGTCAATACGATATTATCGAAAACTATAATTGTAGTATCCAATCAATGTACAAATTCCTGAACACATTCCGTATAATTTACGTGCATATTTTTAATGTACATAAGCGACGATTTGTACAAATTGAAGTGTTTTTTTATTTACATTTTTTATTATGTACTTTTTAATTTGAAGAATTTTGGAGGCTTTTAAAGTATACGATGGTAAATATAAGAATATGTACTTAGATATAACAAGTTCCTTGTCTGTTACGGACATACAATACGGATTATTGATATACATAACTGAAGCTTCACATCTCATGTTAGGGTAAAAGATCTCTTCAATGTTTATAACTGTTCGTCTAGCGAGACTTTCGCGCGACGAATATTACTTGTCTCTTTCAATTCGGTACAGTGCGAGAGGGACGGGCGATGATGTGTCTAGCGGCAAGTGAAATCGCAGACAGATTATTATTGCGTGTCGTTTCTTCAAAAATCTCGTTGGTAATAAAGATTGACGCGATCGTTACTATGTTAAAAGTTGAGATAGGTACTTTCGAAAATTATCGATGACAGATTTTACCTTAAAGGTCTTTACCGCAATTGATCACAGTCCAACTTTTTTGCTTGATATTTGTAATGTGATCAAAGACTATATTTTTTATTTTGACGGCGCTGTCCGAATGCACAACACTTTAGGCTATGTAAAAAGTACGCTAAGGTTCATCAACCTTTATGTGCTATACTTTTCTCATAAAACGAAGACGTAATAAACTTGCGTTTTTTCAACGCATTTGTAAGTAAGAGTCGGGTGCCGAATAAAAGTAAGTGTATAAGCGCTGCTATGTATGCTCTGGAACATATTTCTCGAAAATACTATTAACGACAATAGGATATTTGACAGCAATCAAAATGAATTGACTAACGCTAAACGTCAAATTAGGTTTCCGAAACTTCTCGGATAGTATCACTTAGGAGACTTATACCTGTAAGTAAAGACGTAGCTATACGTTAGACTGACTATCTTAGCGTAACGTATATCAGGGCCTCCCAGAAAGCAAATCTCCATACAAACTTTGAAGCTAAGTCGGCACACGTTCCCATCATCATAGAGTTTGTATGGAGGCTTCAAAGTTTGTATGGAGATTTGCTTTCTGGGACACCCTAGAATAGCTACGTCATTACACTCATTTTCGCGCCGTCAAAGATTTAAAAATGACCAAAACCAAAAATAAGGCTCTATGTTGAGCATGACGTCACAAGCCAGTATTACATACTAAATCGCATACTTTCTGAGCGTTTTGTCATTTCATAAAAAGAAGTAGATTGATCTGTCATCAAATAGCCTATTGTCAAGTGTTACGACGAATGTTTCCGAGGAATACTGTTCAAGACCGATCAGCGTAGAGGGTGAATTTTGGGCGTTTCTACCGCGGCGTTTACTGTCATTACCGTTCCAGCAAATAACGTAAAGAAAGGCGATATGAGTCGAGTTTTTAAAGGAACTAAGGCGGTATCGAGGCCGACTGATTTTATCAACAGTTCTTGTAACTCTACGTTTCCTTGTAGCAATATATACAGGGTGTCCCTAAAACCAGTTTCTTATGTACGTTGGTTTTAGGGACACCCTGTATGTAACGCTAATGGCAATTTAGTGAGCGGTTAAAACGCTCGAAAATTTACTCTAAGGCCCGCATACTACGTACTTTCTGTCAGCCGGTAGTTTAATCGGGCTGTTAATCTGTATGAACATGTAATCGCTGTAATGTGAGACCTTTCATACATGTTCATTGTTCGGTGCTCTTCGTTCAATGCTTTCACACATCACATAGCTTTAAGTTTGTTATGTAAATTTACCATTTTGGCGCCCCTTGTCACATGGCGCCTAGAGTGTACTCCAACGTCCTTTATTGCTGTAGTACCATTGAATTGTACCATCAATGGAACTAGTGACACACTTGTATCTCGCTATAGTTCCATCGGTGGTACTAGAGACACATGTTGTTTTTAGTACCAACGTCCGATAATACTAACAGTACTAGTGACACAGTCCTTGTACTATTACAATACTATGATAGCGTGGCTTTTGTGATATGTCACATGTTCTATCGAGGGTGTCATCCAATGGTACAACAGTAATAAGGTAAACTTGATTTGTTTAATGTATCAGCAGTACCGGTGATATTTATTTGGCGGGCAAACCCTGGAGATTTGAATTTGTATTCATTTTAAAGGTACTAGCGAAATACGAGTGTGTCACTAGTTCCATTGATGGTACTATTCAATGGTACTACAGCAACAAAGGGCTCCAACGCTCTACTCCAGAGGGGTCGTACAGATTTTGTTGTATGAGTTAAGTGTTCGCGTCTTTCCTGTCGACATCACAAAAGGCTTTAAAAGCCTAATTTTCTTGCTGGACCCTTAGGCTCGTAATCCTTCTCTACTTTTACTAGACTATGATTGAAACAGTGATATGTACTCGGCCGGTTAACTATCATTGTATGATTGTATTGGTCACAGGAAGGACGTTTATTTGAAATCTGTATGACTCCGATATGGAGACATGAATGTGTTTTAATAAGGTTTACAGAACTTATGAATGTGTCAATAACTCATTTTGTACTGAATGTAAGCTGTACAAGCTTCGTGCACCGTCCGGTGCGATAGTATGTCGTTGTAATGTAACTATAGTGATCTGAAACATCGAAGTTTGCAACGAAGTGTACTTCAATAGGTGCAATAAAGTGAAGTAATAACATTATTTGTTTTATTTATATTTTAACTCGGACGATTTCCGTACTGGATCACAATATAACCTGTATATACCTGTAATATGTATATTGGCTGTGCCACGCAAACATTCATGTCACGCGATATACCTCTATAAATCCGTACCTGAGAAGCATAACACTGCAAGTGCCTCCATAGCCGAGAAGCTCAACACTGTAAGTTCATGTATTTAACATACACATACAGTGTTTTGCTTCTCAGGTACACAGGCAGTTACAGCGTTATGCTTCTCAGGTACGGAAATTAAACTTTGCCTATATAGTGGCCGGACCTTCTGGTACGTTATTTTAGCATCCTTCTTCATTGTCCCACACTCCCCAAAATATATATCTATGGTCCAGTTCACACTCGTACTCCCTCAGCCTTGGTACGTCCACTGCTGAACATAGGTCTCCCCCAAAGACTTCCACAACGAACGGTCGCACGCCTCCTGCCTCCACCGACTTCCGGCGACTCTAACCAGGTCGCCAGACTATCTTGTGGGAGGGTGGTCTCCACTCGAGAACCATTACGCCCCATCGGCCGTTGCCACTTTTAACTTGCAACTATGTCGGTTACCTTAGTTCTTTTATGATTTTTCTTATGTCTGATTCGAGTGTCCGTCAAGATAGCGTACACGGTAAAGATATGTGACGTTCCGCAGGAAAAGGTACCTTATGGAGGGTCGGCACTTACGTCGTGTAGCATCAAATGAATATAGGAGTGCCGTTAATAACAGCGTAAGCGCCTACCCGCCATAAGGTACCTTTACCTGCGGAACGTCACATATTCAGAATCTGATGTTGCCAATAAATAGTACCCAGATAGTACCGACGGAATACCTAGGTGAAAAAAATAGTACCCTTAAACTTTTCGAAATAAGGCCTGTACACGGTGTACGCTACCGGGCGTCAAGCTGGCGTACACCGTTTGTATCTCTGGAACGGCTTTGTTTTTGGAAACGCTTTATATCTTAAAAAATAGTACCCTAGGGCCCTAAAATTTCATTCCTCTAGCTATCGTAGAAGCCGAGATATTCCATGACTTAACGGTGTACAGAATTTCACACCGTCAAGCTGGCGTACCTACCCGAAATTTCTTATAGAAAGAGCTCACTATATCTCGGCTTCTACGATAGCTAGAGAAATGAAATTGTAGGGCCCTAGGGTACTATTTTTTGAGATATAAAGCGTTTCCAAAAACAAAGCCGTTCCCGAGATATAAACGGTGTACGCCAGCTTGACGCCCGGTAGCGTACACCGTGAACCGGCCTTATATTTCAGAAAGTTTAAGGGTACTGTTTTTTTCACCTAGGTATTTCGTCGGTACTATTTATTGGCTGCATCAGATTCTGAATATTTTTACGGTGTTCGCTATCTTGACGGATACTGATTCGATCGCTTAAAGAGACTCCGAGCATAGCTCTCTCCATGGGACGTTAAGCGACTCTGAGCCGGTTCATAATGCTTATAGTGAGAGCACTCTTCTACTCCGTATGTCACAGGCAACACACATTGGTCAAATACCTTGGTCACTTGAGACATTGCGGAATTTTGGACGACAAACCGTCTTCAACGCAGATTCGACGAAAAAGGCGATAAGGTAAGCAAAGTTCAATAAAACTCCAAATAACTACCAACTAATTTATTAAATAAATAATTAAGCCGAAACTTCCTCATTCGAAGATTTCCCAAACTCCCACGCGCCGACCTCAGTAAGCACATCCTTTTTCGACTCAAAGTACTCTTTGTACCACATTATATGGTCTTTCTTCTCCTGTGCTGTGTAGAAGGGGTTCTTGGACAGGCCAACGCACACCAGTTCCATGAAGTGTCTGATGGGGCCCTTCTGGGGACACCAACCTTCTAAGTGGGTATCGAGGAATATGTGCTCTGAGAAGTTGACATTGGCTTCCTCTTCTAAGCCTGGAAATAATTGAATCGTAATTATTTTAACATTTTCACGACCAAACAAATAAACTCCCCAGTAACCGACAGAGCCCGCTATAATAGGCTAGACGACTAAAAAAACTGTTTAGTCCGTCAGTTAGATTATTAAAAAATATTGTACACGTATTTTTTCTTTTGTTTGACAAACAAAAAATGACGAGGATAGAGTGCTTAGAAGTTTCGAGTGACGTCACTTCTTCGTTCAATTTTCACCTAGGAGTGACGTCACAAGCCCCCTCTCCAGAAGTTTTTTTGTCGTCTAGCGTATTAAAAATCAACCTTATTGACAAGTGGAAAGATCACATTTCTACTTACCCTGCTCATTGTTGATAGGGAACTTCCAGACCTTCCCCTGGTTGGTCCACAGCGCCATCTTCTGGAAGTAGTTGGTAGGCTGCTGGGACGTGGCCAGCGAGACCTCCCTCTGTTTCAGGTCCTCCCACACCTGCAGCTTGGTGCCATAGTTGACCTCCTCGGCTTTGAAGATGTTTAGCGGTTCCCCACTGAACACATTGATGGTGATCGGTTGAGGTAAACTGGAATATCAAGGACTGATCAGTCTTACATATCTTACACTCACGGACTATGAATTCGGGTCATTTTCTATATAATTGTTCATGGAAAATGACCCGAATTCATTGTCCGTGAGTGTAATTAGGCTTTTAATCGCCACATAACTTCATGCATTATGGTAAAAAAAAGATTTAGATTTATTATAGAATGCCTGACAAACTTGCAACCCTTATTGGGCGTGGCAAAAGGCGTACCAGGTGGGGGCCGTGGCGTTCCCTGGGGTCGAACCAGGTCGCTGGCAGACCACCTTGGGGGGGCCGGGGGGCGCTTGGGGTCGAACCAGGTCGCCAGTCCCGGTCCCCTTTTAGAAGGAGGGTCGGACTAGGTGTCGGCTAAAGCGCCTGGGATCGAACCAGGTCGCTAGGCCAGAGCCACCTTGAAGTTACGCTGATTGATCACAGTGAGCAATGGGCCAGCGGTCCATAAGGAGTAGAATACACAATGCTCTTAATGTAGATAGAAAAATTGGATTTGTATGTATTTTAGATCAGTTTGAAGTATGGTATGTAATACCACTTTTACTTGTATGGGCCAATACCGGGAACCCGGTATTAGCCATACAAAAAATACTGGTATTGCATGCCCTAGTTCGAAGTTTGCCACTTATTTATAATAAAATTGTATGCCAAATGCATCAGGAACCGGGAGCTAAAGTAGCTACTGAATCTCCCACAATGGCGACTCACAAGATGACAACTGTACCTCTAGTACAACTGGCCGCGAGTTCGCTTGTCGAGCGACAAAGCATGACCTGTCACTGTGACAATATATTGAGTAGAAAGAGATAGGTTATTTATCGCGCGATAAAGAGTCGCGTGTCACAGTTATGCTAGATAGAGGTACCAAGGCATAAAAGACAAGGCTGACTTGGAAATAATTGTGCAGTGTGGTGGCAGTGGCGTAGGCGTAGGTAAAACTAAATTTACTAACTAACCTATACACAAATACCATCAATCCAAATTCACAAACATGGTGAATTAAGTCTTGAATTTAAGAATGCAAAAGAAACAATACGTCCCTCGCTTGCAGCTCGGGCCGCAAACATCTGCGATCTAGGCCTTTCTTTGTTACCACCCTAGTTGTGTAATGTACTATATTTAGTGTTCGAAAATTTGTTGAAAAGTAAAAAGCACTAGCAAAACACAACTTTCCGCGCGATTTACTGCTACGAAAAGTATCACTTTTTGAGCATGTGTATTACATTTTTTTAATTCAAACCTCCTCCTTTCCCTAGTTGGCATTCTCGCATCCTGCTGTGGTCTTCTTTCTTGTGTCCTCTGCCTTTGCTGTCCTTCTTTAGCCCTGCTGACAAGTCTCTTCACTTGCTCTCCCCTGGTTTCCCTCTGCACGGGGGCCCGCTCTTCACCGCCCTTTGAGTGGTCCACCTTCATGCCGACCAGCAGGTCACTGGAAATTTTATAATAAAATTTGAGACTGTCCTGAATAAAAGGATTTAAATAAAATTCACGGTCAGAGAATTATTGTTCTTATCGAGGCATAAGTCACCTGAGGCTGGTTGAAGTCTGGTTGATTTTCCCCAGCACCTTGGATAGTAGTTCAGCTTCGTTTTGTTTCACATCCCCACCTATTGCTTGGGCCACATCACCGGCTGCCTTAGTGATGCTCTCCTCTAGAAATATACATACAAAATAGGTAAATAACAAAAAATTGTGCATGTTTCATTGTTCTATGTTTTCATAAGGAACAAAGTGATCGCAAATTACCCTGTTTGGGGTTTAGATGAAAAGTGTCAAAAATTTAAGATCATTAGTCTTTTATGAATAAATATTAGAACTAGAATATGTATTCACCAATTGTATTCCTCTATTAAAATTTTACATGGCCCTATTCGGAGAACTTATACCTTATTGTACACACCTATTTTCTCTACTTTCACCTCGATTTCATCATTTTTCCGTTTTCGTCTCACGTCCGGGGCCGAAGCGAAGTTGGCCCTGTACTCTGCTTCTTTTGTTAATGGTTCTGACATCATACTTTTCAAAAGCGCCTGAATTTTGTCGGTGCTGGACTCTGATGCCTTCTCAGTCTTTTTTGCTGCGGGTTTTGGTGGCTCGGGTATTTTGCCATCGCCGTCTGAAGGCTTGTCGGACAAACATCTAACAATGAGCTTAAAATCCTTTTTGAACCGTAGTCTGCAATTTACATCATATAGATTGTTAAAATTAAAGAAAAATATACTTCGTAAATAGTATTTTTCCTTTCATTACTAATATTACCTTGTAAGCATTTTGAAACCTTTGTCAGAATATGTTTAGTTAAAGTAAAATAGGATATTATTGTATTTATAACCACTTTTCGAAGAAACTAAGATTTATTTTGATTTTTGAGGTTAGAATAATTACGTTCCCTTTCACGATACTGTTTTCCTGCACAAAGTTGTTTGTGATTATGTAAAAAATACAAAGCACAAGTTTTACTACAGAATGTGAAAATTACATAAAGATAAGTTTTTTAAAGTTATTGAATAATTTTACAGACATGCTCCTACGTAACCTACGTACTAGTACTTAATCTAAGTAATGTATAAAAAAACTTTGGTCTTTCAAAAAAGAGGTACGTAAAACGGAGTGGATGATACATTTGACAGATGTAGTCTGAGATTAAAGGATTTTAACAGTCACAAAAGCGTACAATAACATCAACTCTATGTTGTTCGAAATAAGACTTAAATTGCTTCTATTTAAATAGATAAGATAACACTTTATTTTTCTCTGATTAGAAGATAATATATTCGTTCAACAACTTCTAGGAGACTTATAAACTCAGGTCCAGCTCACTCAAAACGCTCAGTATTTTTTGTACAAACCCCATACTGTAAGGCCGGCCTTACACAGTCTGACTGAATCCGAATCTGAATTCATACTCTGAATTCCGGAGGCCGGCCTTACACAGTCTGAATGAAGAAATTCATAATCTGAATGTGTGTAGATAGTAGTTAAATTGTATGCAATTTCGTGTGTTCTGAATTCAGATTCGGATTCAGACTGTGTAAGGCCGGCCTAACGTCTCGGCTCGGTACAGTACCGACTTAGCGGCGCGTGGGCGATTCGTGGTCAGGACACCGCCGCGCTTACGGCTCGCCGTCGGAGCGGGGCCGCGTGTCGTCCGCGCGCCTCTTGCAGATCACTAGCTTGTGCTGACCGAGGCGAGCTGCCGGCCAGCTGCGAGCGTATTAACAGTTTGGACGTGCCGATTCGCTTCCGTTGTGTTTGCGTATGGTTGACGGCGAAAGGATGAGGTGAGGCCGGTGTCGAGCTGTAATTTAGGGCATGCAATACCGGTTTTATTTGTATGGATAATACCAGCTTTTCGGTTTTGGCCCATACAAGTAACACCGGTATTGCATGCCCTAGCTATAATGTCTTAGGTTGCACATAGTCGTTACTTTTATTCTTAGTCAATCAAAAAGAGCAACTTAATGTAGTAATCAGTCAACAGAAGATATTTATATAAATGAATACTAATGCTTAACGAGGAGGCAAGTTTCATCACGCTTTTAATGCTCTATCAGTAACCGCCTTTCTTTGCAATATGTTGCAGATCAGTGGCGTGGCGTTGAAGAAATCCTTGGGCAAGCCGGAGCAGCTTTGGCTTCAATTTTCTTTAAGAACACTAGAATTAAGTGCTGAACTGCCTTATATTAGGCAAGCCGATGGGAATCGAGTTCTATGGATGCCACGCCACTGCTACATATTATTGACGCATGTTCCTTTATGACTTTGCGTTCGTAAACATATCCCCTCCTGGCTAAAATCAAAAGGAACTAATATTTTGTTATAAGAAAATAAAACGTTTCGTCGAAAATATAAATGTTTATTAGAACAACTTGTTCGCTAACGATAGAGTTCAACCATACGAACTGTTAAATAAAATACGAGCACAGTTCAGTCACAATCCACACATAAAACAATTTTTTTAAGTGCTGGTTTGAGCAATATTTACTGAGTGGCCCAGATCACATTACTATAACTATTATCTATTAATTATTATCCCAATAATTAAATTTACATTAAACATCAATACAAAAATATGTAATAATCGCATAAAACAAATTATCAACTTACAAATCTTAACGCGTTGGGTTTTTTTTTATCAAAATTGAGAGATCAATTTACTTAATTAAAATGACTTATAATAAAACGTAAAAAACATACAATAGTACCATGGGAAGCACAATTTTAATACCTAACTAACACATTCATAATATAAAGAATACGTAACTATAAGTACACATAACATTGTGACATTATAATACATTAAAAATAATGAGTCATAAGTATTTGCGACATATTTTTTACGAATTTGAAAAAAAAATCATTTAGGTAAATTCCAAAAAATATGCCAAAATTTAAATCTCATAACATTATGGCACTTATTATCACCTAAGTATAAGCAAAACACGCAATATTTACGCATATTTATAATTCACTTCATTGCTAACTCTTGACTATATTTAAGGCACTTGGGCCATTTTTTGGAAAGTTGTACCAAGGACCATTAAAACAAGAGGACTGTCATTCTCCATACTTTGGATCGTAACCCGACCGCAAGGGGATATCCAGGCAAAATAGATGGCGCTAAAAAACTAAACATTTAACGATGTTATAATTCAGCGGTCGGCAACCTTTTAGCAGCCAAGGGCCACATAGTAGCTAACTGATGTGATCTGAGTGATTTTATACAATAGGGTATTTGACAACAATCAAAATAAATTCATTAACTCTAACCAGCAAATTACGCTTCCAAAACAGCCTGAATAAAATCATTCAAACTAATTTTCGTGCCATCAACGATTTTACAATGATGAAAACTAAAAATAAGGCACCATGTTTAGCATGACGTCACAAGATAGTATTTCATACTAAACTGCATACTTTCGGAGCGTTTTGACACTTCATAAAAAGAAGCTGATTTGAACTGTCATCAAGTAGCCTATTCTGAATATAGCGACCTTTATATACAAAATAGCCAGGGAGGCTCGCGGGCCGCAAGTGAGCAGTTCATGGGCCGCATGCGGCCCGCGGGCCGCGGGTTGCCGACCGCTGTTATAATTGAACAAATAAACATAGTAAAATAACAATTAGTTCGTAAACAGCTAATAATAAATAAATTCTAACATTTAAATACTGTGTCACGCTTGCAAAGTTGGATAATTGTAAATAATATAATTCTCATACCAAGCTTATACATAGATGGCGTTCTAAATATCGGGGGACAGCTTTTTGTATGGAGAATGACAGTCCTCTTGTTTTAATGGTTTTTGGTTGTACAAACATTTTTTTTAAGATCTGAGGTTTTTCCATAATTTGTACTCAGAATCGCGCGTTCTATCGTCCATGATGGAAGAAAAAAAAGTGTCTCGAATTTTTCATACAAAGATCGTTCTTCCGTTCGTTCCGTTACCGCTATTCAAATGTATATGGAAAAATAACGACATAGGAATAAAAAATATTAGGACACATTTTTCCTCGTATCAGAGCCGCGATTCTGAATAGAAATGATGTAAAATTTCTCAGATCTAAAAATTAAGTTTTTGTACAACTTTCTACAAATGGCGCACTTTGTTTATTACAATATAACTTACTATATAAAGTTTAGCGAAACGTCCAAAGCTACGCCGACACACGACGAAATACTTATTCGTTACGTTCATATTTATTCTTTAACACTTTCACGACCAACCCGTCTAGTAGGCGCCTCGTAATTTTTGCTCAGATGCCGGCCGATTTTGAGTTCCGCATTATTGGCCTCACAAACCCACTTAGCGCGCGGGCTATTCTTCAGAAATATGTCTGCGGTCACCTCATTCATCTGGCCCTTTTTCATACTAAATGTATGGAGACAGAGGAATGAGTCGCAGACATATTTCTGAAGAATAGCCCTGTCGGTTTCTGGGGTGTTGTTCAATTTTACGTCTGGTCGTGAAAATGTTAACTACGTCTATTACTTGTCTTTTGTCAGACATGGTTGAATTTTACCTTACTCATTATTTACGAATTGAGCCCCCCCTATCATGGTAGGTAACGTTTTGGCACTTACCCCCGCCGGCGGGTCAGCGAGCAAAATTGGGCGAGTAGAATTACATTGCGGATCTGGAAACCTCGCTCGATCACACTGTACCTCGTCAGCTTTCAATGAACTGTTACTCGCCCAATTTCACTCGCTTACTCGTCGGGACGTTGGGACAAGTGCCTTATCGCTGATGCAAAGCATACTTTTTAGCGAGTATGTGCAAGAGGGACGGCGATATACGCTGATTAGAAAAGGACACTTAAGATTCTATACCTTACTAAGACTATTTGAATTTCTGAGCTTTGTCTCGATATCACGATTACTAAACTAAGTAGCACCACCGTACACACTTTTGTTACTTTCAGCCCCGCGTACTTATGAATAGATAGAAACGTCAACACTTTCATATTTTATAAAATTTTACAGTTAAGCAAACAGGATCCAATCCATAAAAGGAATTAACAAAAAATGATCCTTTTCGTTAAAACAAAAAAAGTCGCAATTTTCATGACGTGCTTTTGTGGATCCTGTTCGCTTAACTATGTCATTAAAATCCAAGTCATCGAATTATTTGTATGTGATGGTTTTAGAATAGCACTCTCTACAACATAAATATGCACAGCATACGATAAAATTGTTGCAAAAAGGATCTAATCAAAAAATACACAACATAAATATGCACAGCGTACGATAAAATTGTTGCAAAAAGGATCTAATCAAAAAATACAAAGTTGAAATTAAGGCTACCGCAATGTCTCTTTCAAAGATAATGTTATAAGGATAGAGTGCGACTACGATAACTCTGCAGTGGGGTATGTGGCAACACCTCGATTTAAAAGTCAAATTTCTATGAAAATGTGACTTTTAAACGGCGGTGTTGCCGTATACTGCAGTTATCGTAGACACACTCTAGGATCCTTTCCGCTCATCTAAGCCACCTTATCACAGAAGTATTGAGATGGAAGGAAATAAGGAAATAGTCCGTCGATTTGTATGGCAACCAAGCGTGTTACGTTTTTCGCTTGGCGTGTGACGCCAAAAGTGTAATTTAGTGATTGAAAACATAAATTTTCCATTTCATTTGGTGGTATCTGAACAATTAATATCAGATATTCAAATCTGATAATAATATTGACGGCAAATGAAGTTAATGGCGTGCAAAGTAGGTCGCCGCCACTTCTTTTTAACACGCGAAGTACATACATTTTTTCCTTCTACTCGTAGCTAGATATATTTCTGTGCACCTTATCTATATCCAGAATCCTTCCGCCACCAGAATCTCCTGTTAATTAAGAATATGTTCAGCTTCTTATCAATCTAAAAGTACGCGGGGCCTCCCCGTTCCACAAATAGTTTTATCACTACATTCACAGCCATATTAGGAACTAAGTTTGACGAACCCGAAGTAGGAGTTCCCTGGCCTGAGCCAGAGGATCTGATTTGGCTCCCGCTGCGCCAGATTCACGGTGTCTCCCTTGTTAAGTCTGGCGACAGTTTGCACAGAGCAGGACATCTGGGATTTACTGAGGTCTCTGTTGGAAGAGTCGTCTCCCGTGGCACAGGTGGATAACAGACGGGCTTTGGATGATTGGCGCGCCCAGAGGTAATAGCAGTTTGGTGCTCGGGATAAATACACTATCTGTGAAATAAATAGATAAATATTAAATAAATAATAGGGGACAATCTTACACAAATCGAACTAGTCCCATAGTAAGCTCAATAAGGCTTGTGTTACGGTTACTAGACGACGATATACATATTTAATAGTGTCCGACCGAAACATGTTTTTTTGCCGAAACCGAAACCGAAGGTTCGGTTTGATTTTAGTTTCGGCCGAAACCGAAACCGAACCTTTTATAAACGTGATTAAAACATTGAATAAAAATGTCAGTGGGCCGTTCTTTCCAAATACTAGATTAATTAAACATCTTGCCGGCCTAATATTACGTTCAAATTTTATCGAATGAAATTTCAACATTGCTATAGTGACACTGGGTTAAAATTTAACTTCCCTAAAAAGTGAAAAATTTTAAATGTTACATTAACTGTAATACTGAGACAGCGAATTGGTAATAGTAAATGGTATATAATAAAAAAAAAGTTTATTATTAAAATATGATAATCATAATAATATCATACATGTATACGCAGGGCAGCTTGTGGCGAGCTGTTGGGGAGTAGCGACCCCACGTACCCGAGTGCTCCGGGGGGTCCTTAGGGAGGGTCATGGGATTTAGTGAAAGGACCTCCGCCCCTGGCTTGCCTTAACTGGCCGTCCAGAGTGGAGTCGCGAGAGCTATATGCTCCAGGCGTGGAAGTGATAAAAGGCATAACGCCGCGAGTACCCTCGGAGAAAGCGCAGCACACCTCTCGACACCCTGCAGCCCTCAGCAGCGGTGTTGCCCCTGGGCCATTGCTCATAATGTCGCTATTTAACAGGGGCCCATCAGCGGAGGGCAAGTCACGGTCTGTCAGTGCCGCGAAAGCCATGAGACACTTTTCCTGACAGGCGCGTCATGTCTCAATCCATAACCCAGTATCTAGTCCATAATTCCACCACCATAACCCAGTAAATTTAGATTCCATCAATCAACAATAGTCCTTGCATCTGGCGGGGGCTGGGCCGGGACACTATTGTCTCGTGTACGGGAAAGTCATACATGTCTATATTAAATTAAAAGAAATGCTATAATGGCAAATCGACTACGGTGGTATGGACATGTTATGCGGAGGGATGATAACCATGTGACTAGAAGGGTATAAAGTACGAATGTGGATGGACTGCGTGAGAGACGATATGAATAGAAAGGAAGTGAGTGACGAGATGACGGGTGATAGAGAGGTATGGAAGGAAAAAAACATGCTGCGGCGACCCCAATTAAATGGGATAAGGGCAGGAGGATGATTATTCGGGGAACAAACACAAGCGTCACTGTCACTACACGAGCAAAGAGCACTGATTCAGTGGCCGGCGGAGTTAGGCGAGCGACGCCATATTGTCAGCCGTGCCAAGCGCACCCTACGTTACCCGAACGCGACCCGAAAGAACGATGTTGTAAGTTTCGGCCCGGCCGAAAGGTTCGGCTGCTTTTTGGCCGAAACCGAAACTCTGGCCGAAACATGATTTTTGGCCGAAACTGGCCGAAACCGAAACCGAATCTTCGGTCGGACACTAATATTTAATAAATACAAATACTTAACTTAAATACATAAAAAACAAGAGTGAAAGAACGATAAGCTTAGTAATTAGAAGAACATTCATTCTAGAACTAAATGTGGGATTTTCAACGTTTACAAGGGTATTTACGCGAATTAATCTATCAAATTTTTAGTTGAAATAAATAAGACAACAGACGCACACATTTTGATCAAAGTATAAAGACGAACAAGTAATCCAAATTCGGTCGTTTAGGAGCGCGCGACACGTAATTAGCACGATAGTACGTCTGTGTGAGTGCGATTAGTACTGGAGCATTCTTACGCATTCTTATTTCTTTGCTTGTAGTGCATTCGTACACGGCGCGCACACATTTAAGCGCGCGATGTAACTTTTGTAGGAAGAAAAATTACTGCTATTACACTGTGTTGTGATTTATAAAATGTATTCTATCAACCAATTTACGATACCGGTAATGATAAATCAAAGTAAAACCTAGACTGAATCATACTGTATGTAGCTTGCAGTGGCGTGGCGTTGAAGAAATCCTTGGGCAAGCCGGAGCAGCTTTGGCTTCAATTTTCTTTAAGAGAACTAGAATTGAGTGCTGAACTGCCTATATTAGGCAAGCCGATGGGAATCGAGTTCTATGGACGCCACTGGTAGCTTGACATCATATTGTCATTGGTTCCAGGTTCGCTCTTTTGCAGAAAATAAACAAAACAATGGGGACTTCATCACAGGAAAATAAGTTGTTTTATTGACAAACAACTACGAATATTATGCAAATTATTTAACTTTATTAATTTTAGGATGTAATATTTTTATTAACGTGAATGTAATAGGAGCCGAACGTGTGTACGGTACGTATCAGTGGCGTGGCGTCCATAGAACCCGATTCCCACCGGCTTGCCTATTTTAAAGCATATGACCGGAGTATCTACTACTCCTGAAGAAAAAGCAATCCAAATCTGCATCGGCTTTACTGAGGATATATTTGACGCGACGCCACTGGTACGTATACATATCGGGAACGTGCACGAACTATAGTGGCAGCACTAAACGATAAAAGAAACACGGGTGCACAATAAAGGAAACTATCACCCCTGTCAAATTAAGCTGGCAATGTCAATGACAAATATAGTAAGTCGTAGCTACACTGACGTTAATCGTCCTTCATCGCAATAAATTACGGCGTTTCCGTCAATGTTGCCCCAGCCTGAGAGAATACATGATTTAGATTGGCGGCACCAGTTGGCAGCACCTTTGTCGTGCACGTTCCCTATACAAGGGGATTATTAAAGCGTCACTGCGGTTTGGCATTGTTGTCCTGCCTTTGATCCATTTGTGGGCATTGACCACGGTATTGTTTTAAGAACATTTACATAGACTGATTTTCCTGTGAGAAGTCATTATCGTATGAGCCACATCGGTTGAGTCAACGTGACAGAACTAACATAGGTAAGTACTTATATGTTGAACAATAATAATCCTAATATACCTAACCCAGCATAAAACATTCTTGGCCAAAATATACTTAACCAAAAGTTCTAAACATTTGTTCCGCCAATGGTACTTTTACAAGTCTGTCAGCCAAATAAGGACAAACCACAAAGAATCGCGCTGCCTAAAGCCGAGTCCAGACGAGTGTAACGCTTAATGTAATTTATGCCACACCTGGCCAAAGTGGCTTTTACCGCACGCTAGGCGTACGGAAAAAGCCGCTTTCTGGCCAAGTGTAGACATAAAATGGGGTACACTCTATTTGGCATAACTTTTTTTGGCCGAATGTATGATTTCGCCGAATCCAGTTTACACATAATTTTTTTCTAGCCAAAACAGATAATTATTTTAGAATTCTAATATGTGGATAACGTAGCTTGGGTTAGGTTAGGTTAGGTTTATTTTATAACTTTAAAAAAAAATGTACAGTCTCAGTATGGTAACCATTATGCGAAAATAGGATTCGGCGAAACTAGACATTGTGCGTAAAAAAAATATGCGTAAAATAGGCGACCCCTTAAAATGATGTACACAATACGGGAGGTAATAAAGAAAGGCCGTGATCGCAGATGTTTGCGGCCTTTATATTGGTTGTCTTTATACTTTGGCACAACGAACTTATTAGGAAGGAGTTATTTACGCCGACTGTATGTATGATTTAAAAACCCAATTGTTTAGCAAGTCGCGACTGGTATCTGTTTATCTTCATAAGTATTAACTATCAGCACTTCATTTCGCAGGTACTCCCCTGTAAGTGTATTGTTGGTAAAGTCTGTGCGGAAAGAGAATAGGATTTAGATGGGGGGGGGGGGGGGGGGGCTGTAATGCTTTTCTACCGTATTTGCAAAAAAAAAGCCATACTGGTTAATTTAGTTCCGTTTTTCGCCACGCCTATTCTCTTTCCGCACGGACTAATAAAGATCCTGCATATTGGGACTGTACTAAGTACAGTTTTAAGACAAGATATCGGGAAGCGATCCCCACTTTTTACCCGACTGCGGCGAAGCCCAAAGGAGGGTTATGTGCTTGACCTGTATGTATGTCCGTTCCTATGTCCGCTCGTAACTACTCAACGGCACAACCGATTTTGATAAATGATACATCATTAGATTCGTCTTGATGGCGCGAGTGTCACTGGAGTTCGTTAAAATAAACAAAATTACGGATTTTATGCACTTTTAAACTGCACCGCGGTCAGGTTTTTTTTAGTAATAGTATTTTATGCAACAGTTGTATAAGAAGGTTCAAAAAATGCGAATTGCGTGAGTTGCGATACGAGCCGCGAATGCGGCGAGTATCGCAAATAGAGACGCAATGAGCGTTTTTTGACTTAATTATACAACGTTGCATACAATACTTTTTCTACGACAGGTTTTAAAATTATAAAATACAAACAAGGCATAACCTGCAAAGAAGGCAAATATGACGTATGACTGTCAGTATGTGTCTATGGTTAACTTTTTATTTTTTAAATGAAGTTGACACGCAGTGAATATATTAAAAATACTTTTGTTTTTATGTTGGCATCAATGAATTTAGTTCAGAAAGTTTTGTTTTTCTTAAAAGCCGTAGGATTTTAATTGTTTGTTAAGTTGGTAGTTGTGCATTTTTACCGTAAAGTTAAAATTGAGCGCTTAATCCTTGACCTCAGTTTAACCTAGATTTAGAAGTCTGTGGTTGCTAGCAATAACGTAAAGTGGCTATAACGACACTAGTGCTGTTATGGGGAATAGAGTATAGACTTCTCTGAACTCATATTATATATGTTCTTATATTAGTGATCGTGACCAAGTAAAAGACAGATAACAGTACAGGAGTAGAAAAAAATATTTAGTTATTAATTAATGAAACGAATTGTGTATAATTATGTATTTGTTCCGGCATTTACATATAAAAGTGTTTCACGCTGACTGTATGTACGCCGTGTAGTGTAAGGAACTGGAATGCGAATTTATCTTTTTAGCCAGTAGGTAACTATCAGCATTTTATTTCACGGGTACTCCCCGGTTAGTGTACTATTGTTGATAATAACGTACTAATCTGTATGTTATTAAGTACAGTTTTAGTACCTACAAGATATCGGTTTACAAATTCCTCTATTTTTTTATTAATTGAATTGAATTTTGTATATGTATTTCACACGTATTTAATAACCTGACAGTTACATATACAAAATTGTATTTTTTTCCGCAAAAAGAGGTGTGTTATAAGTGCCTATGTGTGCTGTTTGTTGTCTATGACATCATAGTGCTTAAACGCATGCACCGATTTTAATGTGGTTTTTAGCATTACATATCTGGTTTACTTGGTTGTTAGCAATTGTTTCATGAAGATCAGGACAGCCAATCCAAAAATACTTCTTGGCGCAGAGGCTGTCCATCGCAGTTCAGCGCGGGAACGCCGCGAGTCTGATGGGCACTGGCGATGGCGCGCCGGGAGTAATGCGGGGGGTCTTTTTGAATAGGTTTTTGTAGTTTGTTTTAATGTTTTTTTTGTAATTAAGCGTTTTTTTATTTTGTTGTATAAGCTTGACATTTTTTATTTGTAAATAAGTTGTTATAATGTACCAATTTGACTATGTTGAAAAGCTTTACACAGAAAATAACGTGAGACTCAAACATATTGAATTAAAAACGGGTCATCGTTGTAAAAAGACGAGACTTCCACTCGGGAGTATTCGGCATTCCCTTAATCATGAGTATTAGCGAACGTTGCCCGTCGATTACTGCGCCTAGTAGCTCTGTCGGCACGGCTTTCCGGCGGCGCCGGCACGGGATACTCATGATTAAGGGAAAGCCGAATGCTCCCGAAACACGTCGAGTGGAAGTCTCGTCTTTTAAAAAGTTGTTTGAGACTCCCATTAGTTCGACATACACACTCTACATAAGGACAGGTCGATCCGCTTCAACCTTTCCCGCTGGTCCGTTGCTCACTTTGAGCAATCAGCGAAACTTGGGTCCGGGCCAAGCGACCTGGTTCGATCCCAGGGAACGCCACATCCCCTACCCAGTCCGATTTTTACAACAGTCAGTAAAACTAGAAAGTATTGAGTTTAAAAAAAACACATTTTTACTTAAAAAAAACCCGACCGCGGTGCACTTTAAAAATGCATAAAATCCGCCTTTTTGTTTATTGTAACAAACTTCATAGCCAGTGACACTCGCACCATCAAGACGAATCTAATGATGTATCATTTATCAAAATCGGTTGTGACTTTGAGTAGTTACAAGGACAAAGGAACGGACATAGCTACATACATACACATACATACAGTTCAAACACATAACCCTTCTTTGGACTTTGCCGCAGTCGGGTAATAAAGGCAGAGACTCACTTGAGCGTAGATTAAGTACAGCCCGCTCTCCTTGATGGTGACGTAGTCTCTATCCGCGTGGAGCTCGATCTTGGCCTCGCTGCCCTTAGACGACACGTTCTCGTCGCGTTCCCACGGACCGATTATTGCTGCAACAAACACATCAATAAACAACACAACTAACTAACACTGTAGCTCAGTGACCCAAAAAGGATCTTGGCTTCCAAAACGAGAACACGCCACCTAACCCGATCCTGCACGGTTTCTTGCCAATCCTCGGCTTGAAGCTTACACAGATCCGCCTCGACCACGTCTCCCCAGCGATACCTAGGGGGACCCACCGGTCGACGGCCGGTTGGTCGCTCTATAGGTATGCCCTTTTTGGTGCACGATCCTCTTCCATTCTATGCAGATCACCGAGCCAGCGAAGCCTATGGGATTTAGTTACTCCGATATTATTCCATCCCCATCAATAAACATATAATAATAAAACTTTCAGAAGAGACTGCCGAAGACTAACAGTGCTTATGGGCTCACAGCACTTATTAGCCTTGAAGAAAAAACAACGAGATGGCGCTCAAGTTGTGAATTTATAGGATCACTCACATCTTCACCGTCAATCTTGCCCCTAATATACTGGTTATGTATTTGTATTTGTAATTGGTCCCTGTGTTTAATGCTACACACAAAGCACATAATTCAATGTAATGCTTGTCGCTGTAACCGCATGGAAGTCTGTAATAGGTGCTTGAGAACGGAAGGTGGGCAGTAATGAGGTTTGTGCCAAACTAAAAAGGCTCCCGGGAAGCAAATTACTGAGTGTAATTGGTCTTACGACGTGGCGCGGAGACCAAAGCCGGATTTTTAAATCCTTTCAGTAACCTAAAATATGCAAAATACAGACAGCTTCGCTGAAGACAGAGAAAACAAATACCTACTTGACAGAAATGCGATAGACATAGAGAATGTGCGGAAAGAGAATAGGATTTAAATGGGGCTGTAATGCTTTTCTACCGTATTTGCAAAAAAAAAAATGCCGCACAGACTCTATCCTGAGATAATATGGTCTTTTGTGGCAGACAAGTAGTCAAACTTCAGCCGTTTAGGAGCGCGCGATACTTATTCTAGGTCGAGGCGTAGACAGTGCGATCCGTACTGGGGCATTCTTACGCATTCGTCAAACTTTGCTTGTAGTGCGTTCGTTCACGGCGCGCACACATGCAAGCCGCGCAATTGTACTTAGGAAGAAAAATGACTGTTATTATATTACTGTGTCAGAAGCCTCGGAAAACGGATATATGCCTAGCGTCTTGATGCACAATAAAAGCCAGAGCACAGTTGCAGTTGTTCAGTCGCAAGCGGGAGAGGTAAGACAACTCGAAGCGAAGTAAATGGGAACAAGGAGACAAGAAGCAATACTAGATTGGTAGCAAAGTATAAAGACAAACAAGTAGTCTAACTTCGGCCGTTTGGGACCGCGCGACATATATTCACACAGACGCACGATCGCGCGTCTGTGTGAGTGCGATCCATACTGGAGCATTCTTGTGCATTGCGTTCGTTCACGGCACGCACACATTCAAGCGCGCGATGTACCTTTTGTGTAAAGAAAAATTACTGCTATTATACCGTGTTGGTGTGGTAAGAATTATCTAAGGTGTCCGAATGTTTGCAAGGAGAATGAACGAACATACGGACACCTTAGATAATCCTTACTATAGCTTCATGATAAGATTACTGTCGTCGACATAGAGACGTCTGTCATTGTTTTTAATGGCTGAAAATGAAGCAATAGTACATTACACAACTATGGTGGTAATACAAAGAAAGGCCGAGATCGCAGAAGTTTGCGGCCCGAGCTGCAAGCGAGGGACGTAAATATGCGATCGAGGGCTTTCTTTAGTACCTCCCGTGTTGTGTACATCATTTTATGTCTACACTTGGCCAGAAAGCGGCTTTTTCCGTACGCGCAGCGTGCGGAAAAAGCCACTTTATGGCCGGGTGTGGCATAAATTAAGTTTTTTCGCGACGGTCTAGATTTGCAGGGTGTCTGATGAAAGGAGGATAAACCAACACATAATTTCGCATTAGTATAAATATTACTCAACGTAGAGTGTTTGTAGATATATTAGCCTGTTATGGTAGGTATACTTATGTGGGTACTTTATGATAACAGGGTATGAAACTTTATAAACAATCGATGCATACTAGTAATTGACTGACTACTCTATGATTTCACATCTCGAGTGTACAGATACTTATACGGTACAGTCATCATTATAAACAATAAACACATTATTGGATTCATGTTAAGACTCGCAAACTAGGCCGGGCGGGCAGACATATAGACATTTGTTTATCGAACCTACTTCAACAGTTGCAATTTTTTATGTTTTAATGACTGCGCAACGTACTTGAGCTACTAATCTACTATGTTATCAATTTAGGTACGTAAATGAATTTGTATCTGGTATAAATTGGAAACGGACACTTACTAGCCTTACCACAGAATAAGTATTGTACAGAAGTCGCACTGTCTAACAAAACCCACGTTCGAGTCACAAAAATGCGCCGAATCCTACCTTCTTGCTCTAACTCATAACGCGCGCTCTTTCTGGTCGCCACGCCCACCGCTAGGGTTGTCGACGAAAATAAACTCCTTATCACAGTTTGTGTTTCATGTTAAATTACAAGTAGTTAATATGTAATGGCATTTGATTTTATACATAGTCGAAATTATATAGTAATTCAAGTTTCGATTAGGTTAGGTATTGCTTTCCGTGGTGCACAGCAAAAATGTTTTATTATTATTTACCTATAGGTATTACAACCCAGTCCTTTCTACATTGTATAATATAAGACATAAAAGATCACAATTTTTTTCAAACTTGAACGAATGTAAAATTAACAAAATCACTAGAATCTAATAATATTCATAAATTAACGTAAATGAACCAGATTTACCAATTATTCGCATCATCCAGTAATGAAAAAAAAAAACTTGACGGAATTAGTCTTATTTGTATAACAAAAGTATATACGGCGCAGTCCTGGGTTTGCTTAACTAATGCATTAGGCAAGGAATAATAATTACCGCGAAACAAAATCGCGGAGTGACGTACGCCTGGCCTTAGCCACTATGGAACATCCGTTGGTTTTTTTTTTAATATTTGACCTAATTAGTGACCAAGGAACAGAGGATAAAGGTCCACTTTCTCTTTTTAGGGTTCCGTAGCCAAAATGGCAAAAACGGAACCCTTATAGTTTCGTCATGTCCGTCCGTCTGTCTGTCTGTCTGTCTGTCCGTATGTCACAGGCATTTTACTCAGAAACTACATGATGGATATTGATGAAATTTGGAATATAGGTGTGTTTTATAAGCCACTACTTAGATTGGTATATAAATAATTAAAATAAATATTTTTAGGGGGGGCACTCCATACATGTTAAAGACAGTAAAAAATTTTTTTTTCAGCAAATATCAACGTTTGGTACATAGTTCGACAGCTCTTTAAAAAACACTATAAGGTTCCTAAGTAATGTTTTTGATTAAGTGAATGTATTTGGAAATAATCGCTCCGAAAGTTGTGTAAATTGTGTCCCCCCCCTCTATTTTCTAAACCGTGAGTCCGAAAAATATGAAAAAAAATCACGAAGGTAACGCTTAATTAATACTTTCAACGAAAATTATTTTCAACAAGATCGAATTAACCGTTTTTGAGTTATTGCCGATAAACTGCGCTTCTCAACAAAAGGACGTAATTGCTATGAAGATACGCTCTTTTGTTGTTGTACTTTTTTTACATCGTATTTTTTACCTTATAGTTACGGCTATGGAACCCTACACTGAGCATGGTCCGACATGCTCTTGGCCAGTTTTATTTAAACATAATATGCACAGACAATCTGTCTTAATGATGTCATTGTGTTGATAAATAGAAAGCACTTTGGAAGGATATAATTTGCGGTCTATTATCTAATCGGAACAATTACTGTTATTATTCTTTAGTCATTATATAGATTTAATTGCTTTGTTATTAATATTATTTACACTGACTTTGTGAGTGGGATAGAAGATAAGGAATCATGTAGTTCGCATGTGAGAAATATCGCAATGGAACTGGACTGAATACTATTTATCTACTTTTATTAATAACTAAGGTACCAGAAGGTAATAAGGCCTATCTAATTTCGATTCGCATTAAAAAAATATTACTTTAAAATAACTATTTTTTTAGGTCTGCCAGAATTGCTTCTTATAAATTTAAACATACGTAAATATGAAATACATGTGTTTATGTTTCATATTTCGTATTACAATTTCAACAAAAATCACGTACAAGGTAGCCTATTAAGGCCCGGGTAGTTTATTAAGGTCCTACCCACTTTTTTGTATTCGGACAAGTGTGAAACCATTAAAAATGGTTAACAAATTGAATTTAAACTGAAAGCACTCATCGTTGTTTAGTTATATTAGTTATTATTATTTCTGTGAGAACAACATTTTAAGCACAATCGGTTCCCTTTCATTGAATGGGCTTTATTGAGCGACACACATGTGCCTTATTAACCACAATTTTAGTAAGTCTATTTAATAAGAAATATTTGAGATATATTTTACATACTGAATTGGTGTTAGCTTGTAATTATAATTTTGTACGTTCCTTTTAATAACCAAGACGCTTACACTGCTGTAAGTCAATTATTTTTCAGGTGGGCTTTATTATACTCCGGGCCTTTTTACCCTCTGGTACCTTACGCATTTTAGTGATTTGAAATGGTTTTATAATATTTTTTTCCCACGATAATAAACCACATTATGAAGTAGTAACATAATTATTTAGTAACATTTAATTGAATGAATGTTTGTAAACAATATACGTTCACACTAAATTAGGACTCTTTTTTTTCGCAAAGTACAGTAATTTAGGCACATAAAAAATCGTTAGTCACCACGATACTAACACATAACGAATGATACAACACATTAAGAATTTCACGACCAAATTTTAATGACAACTGGTCCTGTTGTTTGACAGAGAGGTAAGGTTCGACATAGATCTCGGTCTCGTCTAATCTCTAAATTCTCGGTCTCGGGGTCTCGGCCAAAATGCGCCGAGGTTCTCGGCCCAAACGAGACTCTGTGCAGATGCGATAAAACGGATTATATTAGGTTTATGCCATTATTGTTTCGTCCTATTCGCGATTCTGCACAAAATAAGTTCCATACAACTGAATTTAATCACATGCGTAATGCTTCACAGTCGTTATTTCTACGCAATCTTGTTTCTTCCTAGTAGCGATTCTGCACAATATGAATTCCACACAACTGAATTTAATCACATGCGTTATACTTCACGATACTATCTTTATCCTTTATTCTATATATCTTCTATACTATCTTGTTTTTTCCTAGTCGAAATCTTCAAAAAAAATTTTCTCTGCCCCAATTTCGACCGGGTTTGATTCCCGGTTATGTATGAGATTTTTAAAACAATAATTACAGAATCGTGAAGTATAACGCATGTGATTAAATTCAGTTGTGTGGAATTTATTTTGTGCAGAATCGCGAATAGGAAGAAACAATAATGGCATAAACCTAATATAATCCAGTTTTGAATTTTGAGACATTACCTAAAAAATATTTTATAATTATGTTAGGTATGACAAATCCCTTGGAAGATTACTCACATGTGTAACTACTAACTATTGCATGCATTTCCATCACAAGAGAGCTTATTTTCATAGTAAACTAATGGTGTTTATGGCTTTTTGTTCAAAGAAACATTTTAACGTATTAGGGTGTGAGGATCACAAACACAAGTGGATGAATATATATAACAATGAGGACAATGTTTCGTCAATTTAAGAAAAAAATGGATTTAAAATGCTGTCTAGGTCGGACCTTACAGAGGGGAACGCCTGGTTAAGGCTAGGGCTATTCTTCAGAAATATGTCTGCCACTCATTCATCTGCCTCCATACATTTAGTAGGTATGAAAAAGGGCCAGATGAATGAGGTGACCGCAGACATATTTCTGAAGAATAGCCCCCTACCCCCTACGAAGTCCGCGTTGCTCTAAAGGACCCCAACTACTCTTTTACCTTTCAGAAGTCTACTTGAGTTATCGTCGGACAAATATTAGTTGCAAAATGGCGATTTGTCCCGTTGAATCACTTTGGAATATACTCGGGAAAGTACATACTAGTTTAATGCGATATTCATATACTCGCGAAAGTACTGGCCCTATAGCTTGGCAATTTCCTACGTGACACTCCCATGGTCCGCGGGCGACGGGGGCGGGGGTGTTTTTAAGTGCGCGCGCAGCGGGGACCGCCTGACAAGAGCCATGCATTAGTAACTCAATAGAAAAGAACCGGGCAGTTTGCTTTGACTGCCGTCTACCTTACATTACAAAAACCACTTGAGCTTTTTTTAATATACGTAATTATGTGAATGTAATTAAATAAACAATATATACACCGTGTCCACGAATAACCCGAAAAACTTTAACTATAGATTCTAACAACTATTAGAAGTAAAAAAAAATATGTGACGGTGTATATGTATATTTCTTGACCTGTAATGAAGGATAGATGGCAGCACAAGTACGATGCTTAGAAATTTGGCCCAGTTGCCTCTCTATAACCTAGTATAATGTTGTAGTCTTTGCGTTCCCCGCCCCCCGCACGGACCATGGGAGTGTCACGTAGGAAATTGCCAAGCTATAGTTTAATGCGATGTTCACTGACGCGGACTGGATGACTCGTGCGTGTGGCTTTAACATTTAAATTCATAATTATGTCATTCCGCGGGCAAACGTAATTGAGGTTGTCGCTTGCGTCTTTCCATCTAATTGTCCCATATACTTTCTTCAGTAACGGGGCCATATACGATGCAAGTGCCAGCGTCCATAAGGTAATTACCCGCGGATCGTCACATATTTAAAAATAACGTAATTTGACACACCACTAACAACTTTTTGTGAGTCCTTTGTGGATCCTTTTCCCTTAACTATAAATAAACAAACAAAAAAGTACCTGGAAAGTGGCTGTGAAAGGCCTGTAGAGCCATGGAGATGTGAGTTCGAGTTCTGAACGAGGCTTATAATTTTTTGCTTTAATAGAAACACTTATATTACGAAAACATGTGTTCTCATTATGATTCCAGAAAAATTACGATCCAGAGAGATTGTTTGCCACGCGGCCGGAGTCAGGAGCAAAAGCTAGGTTTTTGTTGTGTTCGAATACTGCGGAATTAATACAGTTAAAAACATATTACTACGTAATTAAGGTATCAGAAGATAAATCGTAATCGGATAAGACGCGAAATGTGGGTCTTCAGCGAAAACACCTATTTTGATATTCTTGTTTAGGTCGATTATTTTAATCATTTATATAAAATTAGCTGACGAGTTTTGTATTTAAATGAGTAATTGAACGAGCGAGCGCGAAGCGTCTCCGTTTCAGCTTGAGCTTTGACGCTTTCGTCTGTCCGGCTGTTCTCCTCTACAGGTCGGATTTCTCAACCGATTCTCGTGAAATTTTATGAGCAGGTACAATAATTATAGATTTTTTTCTTGATTCAGTTTTTGTTTTTTTTTTCATAATGGCGTAGCCATGGGGGCTAAGACTTGTAAGGTATATTATAAGCGTTATAGCTGACAGAGCCACCCGTAGTATTTTAATTACGTAACTTACAAAAATTCAATTTAGATGCCAAAAGTAAAGAAATGAAATAATACATACATATTTAGACTCGACTTGTAAAAGAGCCCTTGAGGGCCTACTTGCAAAAATAAACTATTTTATTTTATTTTTATTTTATTTTAGTACAATTATAGCAACGTGCGCATTTTCGAGATAAAATTATAAATTTTAGGAGCTATGCGATTTAGTTTTAAATTAGATGCCTAGGATAGTGACACAGTATAATAGCAGTAATGTTTCTTCCTACAAAAGCTACACCGCGCGCTTGAATGTGTGCGCGCCGTGTCCGAACGCACTACAAGCAAAGAAATAACAATGCGTAAGAATGCTCCAGTATGTATCGCACTCACAGAGACATGCTATCGCGCGTTGGTGTGAATACGTGTCGCGCGTTCCTAATCGGCCGAAGTTGGACTACTTGTTCGTCTTACTTTGATAGTGCTGGCATAAGAGCTATACAAACTTGTTGGTTTGTCAATATTGACAAAAAGTTTAACTATTGGTGTGATTTAAGATATCGACGTTAATCATTTGACCTGTGAACTTGAATGATGGTTCGTAATTGGAGAACAAAATATGTCGTTTCGTTCGACGCTTCGACTTTGAGCCACTGCACCACAGTATAGGGAACGTGCACGACGAAGGTGCTGCCAACTGGTGCCGCCAATCTAAATCATATACCCTCTCTTGCTGGGGCCACATTGAAGAAAACGCCGTTAATAACGTTAATTTATCGCGTTGAAGGACGATTAACGTCAGTGTAGCTACTTACTATATTTGACATTGACACTTACATATTATCATTGACATTGACAGCTTGATTTGACAAGGGCGATAGTTTCCTTTATTGTCCGTGTCTCTTTTGTCGTTTAGTGCTGCCACCTATAGTTCGTGCACGTTCCCTATTGTAGCAGTAATTTTCTTCCTACAAATGGTAGGTACCTACATTGCGCGCTTGAATGTATGCGCGCCGTGTACGGACGCACTGCAAGCAAAGATTTAAGAATGCTGTCTGATGAATGGGGGCAAATGTGTCTTTAAAAGATTCCATTAAATCCGAACTCTTTAAAACTACCCCTATCCTACCTGCCTGTAGTATACGCTGTACCTTACAGGTAGGTTTTGCCCATTCGACCTTATAGGAGGCCCACAGATCGCTTTTCGTTTTTTTTCCACGGGGTAGCAGGGAGGAGGTGCATTCGGGCTGACGCAGCTAGAGAGGCCATATGTCAGTTACACAAATAAGCAAGCAGTTAAGATTAGCAGTGGCTCGACAAAAAAGAAGGGTCACGATACATCTGGGCACTTAATTGTCGTGGAACTAATTGGCTACTGGACCTATGACGTTTTTGTATAACGACATAAAGATACATAGTTTCGTATACACATAAGATCTTTTTGATTGGATGGTTGTTGGGACGGGTCCATAACAATGCTGTGTCTATCTTAAGCACAGAATAAGTATACTACGTAGAGAAGCTTCTCTCTCTAACATAACTGTCGTTCGGGTCCGACGACCGGGTGGAGCTCACCCGCATGCGACCGTCTCTCCTGTGCTCTTTCTGGTCGCTGGCTATTACCACCCATGGGCCACCCATTTAATAATAATAGCCGCGCAACGGAATCGCGGAGTGCGTCAGTCCTGTCTTAAGGTTGAATACTGAGGAAGTTATAATCGTTAGTGTAATGAACGCGCACTTTTTCTAGGAACTTTTGGCAGTGCGCATATTTGTTGGGCTTTTCTGCAGCACGATATAAGTGATTTTAGTATAGAAAAAATTATTACTTTATGCTACTTTCGATCTCGGAAAAATATCGCTTCGTGAGGGATACGCAAAATACGTCTACGCGGACGTAACCTGGGCTTAAACTCCGTATCTCTTCGTTCAAAGTTCGTCTCGCACCCTCCCTCTAAATTGATGTCTTTTTCGAAAGTTATTATGTACTTTATATATAAAGTGGCATACAAGAATCGCAAGGCGTGCGCCGGGAATGGCTCGCTTCATACATAAGCCCATGCTTCTGTTCTGGCCACAGACCACTGTCTGTGGTTCTGGCTATATGGTTGTGTCGTGTGTGACCGTTGTTAGCATTCGTCTCTCCCCTTTGAGTCTATGTTGCCAAATATTCTCGGCGCATGCCTCGTGATGTGTGTGTGTGTGTGTGTGTCCTTAATAATTTGAATGAATGTCAGTGTACAGCTGGACCAAAGGCTGGACAAAGAAAAATAATGGGATTTTTAATCTTATACACAGCTTTACCGCAATGAGCTTCCAAGCAAAGCATCTGCTATTGTTTCCTCCGGCTACTGGCCTAACTTGCATTCAACTTTCAACCCTATCCTCTATACAGAAGGTACATTTTAATATGACATAAACTGAGATTAGTTCATAATAATAATGCAAATAATCAGGCTTTGTATTGTACACACATCCTGGCACATAAATTATCATATTAACCACATATTTGCAGTATGTTAGTCACAGAGGAATGGTTTAATTAAGCAAATATAGACTTTAAGGTATTGTAATAGCGACCTAGATACACCTGTAAGGTAGTTATGTAATAGAATGTATATACATCTATGTGCATGAATGAATGCGTTGATGATAAATACAGGATACTTATTTTAAATAACTAGGTAAATAAGAAGGTTGACATTGTTTTAGATCTTATGTCTCTGGAATAAGATTCAAATTTGTATAACTTTTGTATCATATTCATATGTTCTAAGTATGTCAAAGTAATAAATATGGTTACTTACTTTTTGTTCCCAAGTGGATTTCTTTCATAGCACCATTGAACTGTGCCACTAGAGGTTCTGGAAATTAAGTAAACAAAACTTTAACATCAACTTAGTCAGTTTTTTTTTATATATTGTATTATTAATTGTTTATAAGTTATTATATTTACTTATTACTAAATTATAAAACAATTTCTAAGAAATTGTTGTTAGATTTATGTCTAAATCAAGATTTTTTTTACAGCATATTGTATATTTACCTGATTTTTATCAGAATTATCAAAAACAATATTCTTATCTAGCTTGACATTGTAAAACAACCTTGTTGATTAATATTAATTATTTTAAAATTAATAAATATTACGATTCATACCTTTTTGGAATATTGGTAAGTCTAAAACTGGGACATTAGTCTTATCTGTTTTCTTGCTTGAGTCTACTAACAACATGTCTTCACCCAAGTCCTCAACATAGTACTTCTTGGGTCTGGAAGGCTCCTCAACAGCAGAGTCCATTCGGGGCTCTCTCATCTCAGGCCCCCTGTATGGCCTCAAATTTGATATCAAAGCACTCTGTTCTATCTTACTCTGTGCCCCATCCCTCAAGTTCTGATATAAGAACTGGTCTCTCATAGTATCTAATTGTCTTCGCATCGAAATCATCTCATTCCAATAGTAGAATGCTATAGAACTGCTGATCACCATACAAAGTACACTCAACAAAAAGTTCAGTATGAACAGCACCTTTATTTTCTTAGAAGACGCTATAGATAGTGTTGTGTTTATATGCACGCCGACGTCTGCCGGTTTTTCTAAAAAAAAAACAAGTCTTAGTCTCCGCCGAAAAAAATGAGAAAAAGATATCCTTTAAACACCTAGGTATTTGACAGTCACCTGTATTGAGATGAATGACAGTCCCATCGGTTTTCGCTTTAGTATTTTTACCAGTATTGAGAAATATGTTTGCCGCACCTGCCGATGTCGAATTCAAGGGTACTCCCTCGCATACATTAACTTTTCTGTCGTCGAACATTATAAGTATCGTAGTACGCCGGTACTAGAGCTTCGTCGTAGCGTGGGTGCAGCGTCCTAAACAAAGGAAGCAAAGCTTGTTAAAAGTCCGAGTTTCGCGATAACCGCGAGGTCGCACAATCAAAACAAAAAACATAACGTACCGTTAACGCGCCACCGTTTATTCCATTGGTTTCCACTGATTATTCACTTAAACTACACTTAAAGTTTCTTTGTGTTTAATAAAAACCAGTCGCACAGCGCGGGATTAAATAAAAACAAAACACAATTAAAAGTTCTGGGCATCGCACGGGCGGCGGTCCGCGAGGCGAGTTGCTGTGCCCGACTATGGCTGTCAAGTCGACGGCGCGCGAGACGGCTTCTGTTGCCGCGCTAAATTCAAACTGGTGCTGCGAGCGAGCGAATGAACGGACGAGGAATGCGGCCCGATAGCGTACGCTTTCGACTACGCCGTATGCGTGATAATCAAACAATACAAATAAACCACCGCGGATCCCCTTTTAACTGTTCTCATGCTATTGCTCATACTAATTTTGCAGATCAGCAAAATATTGCGAAGCGGTAGGTATTTTATTAGCGCACCCTTTACTATCCCACTAATATTATAAATGTGAAAGTTTGTGAAGATGTTTGGATGTTTGTTACCTAATAACGGGATAGCAACTGGATGTATCAAGCTGAAATTTTGAAAGTAGACCATTTCCTGGATTGAAACATAGGATACTTTATATCCCGGTAAAGAGTTCCTTTGGGACAATGACGGGAACAACGCGGGCGAAGCCGCGGGAAAATGCTAGTAGTATTATAACAATACATTATACAAAAATGTAGCAGTAGGTATCTATAACTGTTTTGCATATTGTTCACTTAATGCTAACTTCCAGTTACAAAGAACATATGTAATTTAAAGGACATACCTATTACCTATCTGCCTTAAAATGTTTACTTAGGTCTTAATACGACTAGGGCATGTCTAGAACATTATAATTAACATTGTTACCTTACCAGGCACGCGTGGTATTACGTGGAAGGTAGGTACGTTACAAAGTGGCAAGTTAGTTTAAATTCCATGCTTGGAAATGGGACCATTACGTTTTTATGCTTATTACCTGGGTCTTTTTGTACATGCTCCTTTATCTCATCGGGCAGGTATACTCAGATGAACGCGGTAATGGCACGTGTATGAAACTTACTTTGGAAAATACCAGACGCCAAATACTTCCTAAAAAAATGAAGTGTCAAAACGAAATTAGGACAGTTACACATGGTGCCCTGCCTACTCATGATTGTTTAGGAATAGGATCTTTAAAGATCTAAAGTGCGCGTTAGCTTTTGTAAATGTGTTTGAATACTTTGAATCTTTTATAATTAATTCATTTTAACGGCTGTCTCCAACAGATTGAGCAGCGCAGTTGGTATGTGGGAATTCGCAAGTACACAGCTGCAAACCATTCGCGGGGAGTCGCAGACTAGGAGACGAATTTAGAAACAACTATTTTCAAAGGGCACGAGCCATACTGGGATGCGTGGAAGGCATGTTTCTAACATCTCAACTTTGCTAGCTTGCTACATACTGGTAAGATTGGTAATTTTAGTCCTTGGAGAATATTTGTTTCTTTTAACATTAAAAATCACACCAATTTAAACCTTGTTAGTACTTAACACGAATAAAACATCTACTTTCTAATGTTTTTTTCAATATTACCCAATCTTGCCGATCGTAGGTAACACTACTGGTAACATTCCGGCCTTTAGTAAGTTACCGGTAACGTAGCGTAGCGACTAGCGGTAACTAGTGGAAACGGATAGCTTTCATCCTCGCAGCATACCTCGCTGCATAGCACATTTCTGGTGGAAAGGCACCTTCAGACTTGTAAAAACGCACCTTGAATCTACCAGAGCGCTTTGGAGCGTGACATCTGAAGGAAATAAACGCCAGAAGAAACTCCTCAGTTAGACTTAAAAACACACACACTTACATAATTTACAATTTGGGCACTGAGGGTCCCGTGGTATTATAAAACAACATTGATATTATGGTGTGCTTTTGAGGTTATTGCTTAGGTACCTGGCATAATGTACAATTCATAAACCCCTTCGCATGTCCGACTGTCCATCCTTTGAGTCTGCGACAAGCTAAACCCTTTGATACGCTGAGTTGCTTTTAAACGAGGCCCAACAGCGGATTAAATATTAAATGGGACTAATTTAAAACCCAGGAACTTTCTCTGTAATTATTTCTTTACAGAATTGATGAGTACTTATTATTTAGAACGCGTTTAATGAATGAATGACAATTATTGGGCCAATTGCATTAGAAGAAAAATGAGTCATTAAACTGAATACAAGCCTGAATCATGCGTGGTGTTTAATACTGCTACATATGCAATCGATCAAAATATTATTTCGGTGAGTAGTCAATGTATCTGTTTATGTAACCAGAGAAACAAAAGAATATTACAGCTGTTGTGTATTAATTGCAACAAATTTATACCTACTTCTTTGCTTAAAGAAGCAGCTGACTCATATAGGTAAGGTACTTACAAAGTGCGCGAAAGTTTAAGTTTAGTTGAAAAAGCTAATTTTTATTTGACAAAAATATTCCTCCTTTGACAATGAAATACACAAAATAACAACACCTTATACAATGATTATACCTAAGCCTATCAAATATTTATCCTTGTTTCAGTACGTTTCATAAAAATAGTATATTTTTTGTGGGAATCGATAGTACCATTTCCTGCTCTGCCCTACCTGTTCATGAAATGAAATCATTTATTTCTGCAAGTAGGCCTCAAGGGCTCTTTCACATGTCTGATTCTTTTGGCGCTTCAGCAAATGACATTCTGGTGAGAAAAAGCGCCGGAAGAAACTCACCAGTTACTCTTTTCAAAAAAAAAATTGCGTTACAATAATTGTGAAAATAATTACATATATTACAATAAACCTAAAACTAAATTTTTTAGAGAAGTAAAGGGTCTCTAACTAAAATTAATGGAGATGACCGTTTTATTTTTTCTTGGCCCAATTTAAAAAATTGTTCAAATCGTTCAATGCTTAAAATAACAAAAAATAAGAAACAGGACAAGTCTAACAATATTAACTAAAAATAAAGATTTGTACTGTTTATTTCGTTTTTTTTAAGCATACAAAAAGTGCGTAACCAAAAGAACAAATTTAACTCTACGAGTCTACGCCAACAATTGGGTGGAAGGAAAGTAGAAATGCCCTCATGTCAATGTCCGGTTATAACAATGGCTGTTTGTGCGAAGTTCCCTTCGCATTTTCCAATGGGAAGTAAAAGAAAATTCGCGCTATTGGATGTCCGTCCGCTTCCCGCGAAAACGAAAGTATTTAAATGTTTTATTTTTTCTTCTGTAATAAGGCTGTATCTAACCTTTTTAGATGCCGTTTAGGAATCGAAAAAAGAAAAAATTTAAATCAAAATTTTTTATTTTGTAATATTTCATTTTACTATTGTTCTAAGAAATTTACGTTGTGTTCGCGTTTGTCTATTTGGGATATTAAAAACGTGCTTTTAATGTGTGTATTAAATGAATACGGAAGTCGACAAATTCAAAAATGCAACAGGTCAAGGTCTGCTCTTGACCAATATTCCGCCATATCCTTATCAGCCTAATGGAGATCTTACGCATAGCATTAGCAATATTAGCATCCGAACAGCCATAATTAGGGGTAATTAGATGACACCTATACCGACGCTTATCGACCCACTTGCTTATAATACAAACACGTATTTTAGCAGCTAATCGTACTGAGCTTACGTCAGTTTGTTTCTGTGTGTATTGCAGTACTATGTCACGGTGTCAATCATACATGGTCCGAGATCTACCGTGTAGTTTCAAAAGGTCGTATCAGTCGTATCGCTTGAGGTTATGTGGCACATACGTCGTTTATGCGTGTTAACGTTATCGTCGATATGGGACATTTGATCTGGTAGTTCTGGTAGCTAATCAGTGACCTTGGAATATGTGTAAACATCAATGGCAATGCTTGTTTTGGGTCATTGTCACCTTCGTTTATTTTTCTTTTGTTATTATTGATCACTACCTAGATATTGCGATCAACATGTTTGATCTAAAAATAATCTAAGACAATGAATTCATTCAATAAGTAATATATCGAATGTTTTAAAATTACGCCGTCTGTTTAACGTTTCAAGTAAACTATATCGATGGCAAAAAGCGGAAATGTAGTAACCGCCAAGGGTTTCCTTTGGCGGTTACATTTCCGCTTTTTGCCATGATATGTACAAATACATGATATGTCTATAGGCGGCGGTGACCGCTTTCCATCAGGTGGGCCGTCTGCCTGTTTGCCAGTCTATAGCAATAAAAAAAAAATACATGTTAATCGACATAAAATAGGAGGAAAATAACTAATTAGGGAGCTTATCAAGTCATCGAGATTTTTTCTAACATAATTTCTTGAACGAAGTTATCGAGATCAATTTTGATGGTAATTTTTTTGTTGGTATCTTTGGGGTGGTCGGTGGTCCCATATAAATTTAGCCAGGATCTGATAATGACACCCGTGAGAAAAATCGAGTCTAAATCGATGGTTATACATTTCTAATTAAGTATTATGGTCATAATAAATCTCAGTATTACGGATGTTGAAAAATACCGTAATATTTTTTTGTTATAATAAAGTGATTTTGTAATCTTAGAGAAATAAATAACTTCGTTTTTCTAATTCTTTAACTGATTTCAGTAGCGCCTGATGTTAAGTGACTACGGGGCCGAAGATGTCGCTCGCGGGTTCAGTAACACCCGATTCATTCTTGTTTTGAAGAGCCCTAAGTCATATTCGTCAGGAAATACAGAACAAAGGGGCTAATTCCATAATTTTTCTGTACAATACCTTTTACATTACTAAGAATACTAAGAAAAGAAAAGAAGAAGTCGAGTAAGAATGAATAGTGAGAGATTTAATAAGGGTACCTGTAACAATATATGTAGATCATATGATGATTATATAGAAAAACAAATAACATTTCATTTTCTTTGAACGGGGCTAATTGAAGAAATGCTTACCCTTTGTTATTTTGCGTGTAACATGTATTAATTGTGACATAATTTCTCAGTAATTGATAGTGGCCTATGTGACAGAGCCTGTGTTTCACTTTAAATGGCCTAATGTGACTCACAATGAGTATCGATTTAAAATATCCATTCAGCAGATCTTGATTTAATTATAATTATTACTGGTGCACATTGGTCGGTAATTTGATCGCTATTCTCCACACATGAGCGATCTGTTTGTAAGTATAACATTTGTTGTTCTCTTCGAATTCAAGGAAATCTGCCAACGGGACGGTTTTTTATATTTTCAGTTTTCCTAGAGTGCGACTACGATAACTTTGCAGAGCGGAACTTTGTGGTTTTTCATGAAAATGTGACTTTTAAGGCGCGGTAGGACCTGGCTCGCATTTCACATACAAACTAGGGTCGGGCGGAATGCAGATTATTGCAGATTATCTTCGATTTCTAACATAAAAGTATACGTTATCAACCCAAACATGAGAGGATGCCCTGCATGACTGTGAAATCATGATTGTCAGGTATTAATTTTGTCAGAAAAGGTAACTGGTGATGAACAAAATGAAAAAAAATGAAAAAAATACTTTATTTTATAGTGTTTTCGCGCTACTTTTCTATCGAGCGAAGTGTTCGCTATCGTGTTCTAAGTGAGAGGAAGCCCTAGATACAGTTCTGAATATTATTATATATGTTTTACAGTGACCTAAGAGTCAAATAAGTGCTCTAAAAATGATTTGGAAACTAGGCTTCCGTGCCCGATTCTGGTCTCACCTCGCCTTAAATGGAGGTGTTGCCATGTTCCGCTCTGCAAAGTTATCGTAGTCGCGCTTTATCTAGTCTGTTCTTTTTGGGTATTAAAAAAAAGTAAAAAAAAAACACGTAACTCGGGTCGTTCAGCCAATCAAAGTAAAATATGTTTTGTATCTGCGGCAGAACCGCAGAAAACAAACCGCAATGCCTTGGGTTTTCAGCTACCTACCCCTCTATTATTGAAATTGGTTAAAATCAGTTCAGCCGTTTTGATTCGATGATACTTCATACTTGATTGTGTAAAATCAAAATAAAAATAATTACGAAATCCATCGCTAGAAAAGAGCACTGCATATAGGACACGTAGTTTTTGTTAATTATGAGTCAGTTCGAGAAAGTTGAATGAACTGAATATTAGCAGTTCGCATACCTAACTGATTTTACCGAAGATACCTGACTTTTGTCTGCTCTTACTCACGTGTGTCAGTGACCTCAATTTTCGTACAAGCAGCCTCGAATGACGCGTCCTAATCCTCTTTTCGTGAGGTACAGTTATGGTGTTCCTTGTAGAGCGATTTCGTACACTTCCGTTGTGGTCGCATGTACTTCGGTCAAGTTTGTTAGTCTTGGTGTTATATCAGACTTGCAAATTGCACTGCACTGCCCTTTTCGTTTCATTAGCGTATTGCAAGTACTGAAAAATAACCGATCGTAAGAAAGAAAGTATGACCAGAGGTGAATCGCAGGACATTAGTGGTAGGCTCCATTGAGACGGGGCGAGAACTCGTATGCGAGTTTGATTACATTTTTTTTTGAAGTCTGGCAAACTTGCAAGTCTTACTGACTGTTGCAAAAATCGGACCAGGTGGGGCCGTGGCGTTCCCTGGGATCGAACCAGGCCGCTTGGCCGGACCACCTTGAGAGGGTCGGACCAGGTGGGGGCGAAGCGCCTGGGATCGAACCAGGACGGCCAGGGTCACCTTGAAGTTGCGTTGATTGCTTAAAGTGAGCAGCGGACCAGCGGGAAGGTTGAAGCGGATCAACTTGTCCTTATGTGGGTATGTAAATCGAAGTAATGTGAGTTTTAGTTGGCGGTTCGCTAATCCTAGCCCAGCTAAGAAGACTCCGCCAAGAAAGCAGCTTAGCTGAGCCCGAGCAAGGTCGGAGTGAAGTTAATCCAGGACATTCGGGTCCTGGGCCAAGTCGGGACGCGGCCCTTGTGTGCTGTTGTTGTGAGTTTTTGTGCACATTAGTCACTACCGTGCCTTTAATTGCTCTTTCTAAACGTTCGACCTAACCGTCATAATATCATGAAGTCTTTTTATCATAGAGATGAGTGAAATTCGTGATAGTATTTTTTTTATCAATTAGAAAGAGTAATAACGCCCACGTTAGTAGCCACTAATCTACCCAAACTATCACTAATGTGCCCAAAAATCAGATTGGCCCGTAAACTTGTAAAGTATCCCGTTATGAAGGTTCTAACAATAGTGCCAAAACTAGGTGGCCTGTACGGTCGTTCACTTGTTTCTTAAATGTTTCGTCTCCTTTAGCGGTACTCGGGTCCTGAACTGGGCTGACCGTTATCAGGCTCGAATGTGGGACAGCGAAAGCGTTTTCTGAGAAAAAGTGTGCTTAAAAAAGATTGACTACTTACGCAATACCTAGTTACTTTATTGAATGGTTCAAATTGTAACAAATGAATACAAACTAACTCTTTGATTTATTAGGTAACATTATAGAATTATAACATTTATAACTATACTCGAGAACAAATATTCCGGGTCACTGACATAAAATATAATATCACGAAGACTAACGTAAGTGTCCACTATTCCGGGATAGTACATTATGCCGTGGTATTTTGATTTTTGTCGTATAATAAGAAAACAATAAAAAAAATCATCATTAAATACAATACTACATCAACTATAGTTTAAATACAACCGAAAAACATGATTTTTTTATATACATAATACGTTTTAATACCTATGTTGCACGTTTGAACGCGTCAGTTCCAACCACGCAGTAGTTTCGTACTGGCGCGTAGTCGGTGCGCGTAAGGTGACAGTGAAAACTTCGTAAGGATTTGTTGTGATGCTGGGAGGTTTATTTAATATAAATTTGTAATAATATTGAGTAGTAGTTATTAACCTACGGTTTAACAGTAATTTCAAGTTAATATAAAGTCTATTTTAATGGATTTTGTGACTCCCGTAATTATGTTCACAGATATGACGCGATGAACCTAATTCCGTGTGTATCCCGCAATAAGGGAAACTCAGTCTAAAATGTTTTAATGTTTTATTTCTATCTGAGGCTAAATTTGTTTATAAATTTAATGTGAATAAGTTTAGTAATGGCTATATATTATTGTGACGTAATTACGGTATATGTTTTTTTTTTAATTTGAGTCATTAACCGGGTCTGAAATGATTACTCGTTGTGTCATACATAAGAAATAATGGAGTATGACAACGAACTTTAATTAAATTTGTTTTATAATAGCAAACAAAATAGTTAGTTATATCGAAGTTATACTTATGATTGTTATATTACCTTCCAATCTATAAATAATTTTTCTTTAAAATATTTGGGTAAAACCATTTTTTTGACTCCCGTAATAATGTACACCAATTTTGTACTCATGTCCCTTATTCCGGGATATCGGAAAAATAATAAAATAGATAAACAAATAAAAAAAAACCGGTCAAGTGCGAGTCGGACTCGCGCACCGAGGGTTCCGTACAAATTCTTACGTAGATACGTACCTAAATAGTTCAAGAAAAACTGTATGGCGGTTAGCTTAGTAGGAGCAAATAATTATGTGTACGATTTTTGAAAATTTCTAAAAAACGATGCAATTTAGGAAAAACGTTTTATTTTTCCTGTAATATTTAGGATGATATTAATAATTGGTAATTATTACAGATTTTTCTGTTCAGTAACTTCGAAGATAATAGGGGGGAATAATATTTTTTGAACGTTTTTGGTCATAAATCAAAAAGTACAAAATTGAGAAAAAAATAAAAATGGCATTGGAATCTACAAATTAAGCCCTTTCATTTGATATCCCACTCGATATAATAGCTCTACTTTTGTTTTTCCACATCCCATTTCGGACCCCTTTAAAAAAAAAGTAAAAAGGCATAAGATTTTTTTTGTATCCAATAGGCTCGAGTAAGCGATTTTTAACACTATTCCAAATTTCAAGTCGATAGCGTCAGTAGATTCTGAGATATCTTGCTGTGACAGACGGACAGACAGACAGACAGAGTCGCACCATAAGGGTTCCTTTTTTAACATTTGGGTACGGAACCCTAAAACTAAGTAAGGGGAGGGGTCCATTGCGTTTTTGTGCATCTGTTACAGGATTATTAAAATTATTTAGTGGACTTAGAATAACTCCGATTAAGTAGAACTTCTATGCAACCGTTTTTAATTTTGTCAATTTTATTTGATTATAAGTTTAATAAATTTATAAAATAATGACTTGTTTGTATTATTATTTAATGATTATAATAATTTAAAACAATTTATTTTGATAGGCACATAAATATTGTGAACTTAGAAGATAGCACGGAATTACGTACAACGACTCCCGGAATTAGATCCATAGCGAAATTTTAACACGGAATTACGGACAAACGAAGGGTTTAGCAAAATAACGATAATTTCTATAAATTAAAAGCTACGAGGCAAAATAATATCCTATATCCATCTTATAAGAACAATCTTCAAAATAAAATAGATTCCACGTTTAGCACCTTCGTACTTTTTTTTAAACCTTCCTCGAAGTAGGAAACGCCTTAATATCCCGTAATATGGTACACTTACGTTAACGTTTTATTGAATTGGACTTTGTAGATAATCGTTTTTAGGTATATAAAATATCAAAATCTAATGTGTTATAAATTTATTCAATAAACAATATACCTACAAAGTAGTTGAAATTAAATAGGTAGGCAAACTAAAACTAAATTTAAATTAAATAAGCTAAAACTAAAATAAATCTAAAAACAGTCCCGAAGATGCTGGCAGCATTTCCTCGCTGCATTGTAACACTAATGCTTGTTATTATTTTACTTTTTAATCCATATGCTAGCTGTATTGGCATTAACGTCGACAAGTGCTAAAATTAAAATTAAATTAAATATCACTTTATGTCGGACACTGGGCCCATAATAGAATAAGCTAAGATTAGGCTGGGGCTAAGATTAGGTAGAGTCGTTACCAAATTTCCCAAAAAACAAAAGAAAAAAGCATATTTACTACAGCAAAGAATACAAATATATGTATATGTAGGAGAGAAAATTAAGAAAAAAAGCCGGACAAGTGCGAGTCGGACTCGCCCACCGAGGGTTCCGTACAAATTTGTAGGTACATATATTATAGTAAAAAAAATTAAAATATAAATGTTGATTCCCTTAGTAAAGTCAATTTGTTTTAATGATTTTATAACAAAATGTAGTTTTCAGATTTTTCCGTACACTTGTAGCATAAGACGGTATTACTTGCCAAATTTTATAGGTCTAGGTCAACGGAAAGTACCCTTTGAATTTTGATTTCCTTGAGAGTGTCGCAATTTACGTTTTATGTCTTTTTTTCACGTTTCTCAGCTTCAAAGGACCATAGACCTGGATATATTATATGGTTTTATTTTCAAATCGAGTCCTCCACGCGTTACCAAGATAAAGGGTCTTGACAGACGGACAACAAAGTGACCTATAAGGGTTCTGTTTTTCCTCTTGAGGTACGGAACCCTAAAAACACAATTAAAACAACTTTCCAATCAATCGCATGGAGCAGAGAAAATGGTACTGCCAAATCAACCGCAAAAAGGACACCACTCAGCATAAATGCTGCGGCATATGACGACGTCGCAGCGCTGGTCTTCCGTGGAGCCTTATACTCTGTACTTTTAGGTACATATTTAAAAAAAGGTAAACAAAAAAACCACGTGACTCGGGTCGTACAGCCAATCAAAGTAACGTTTTCTATCTGTGGCACAATACTACTGGCTGAACGACCCGTGTCACCTGGTTTTCTGTTTACCTTTTTTTTCTACTCCTGTACTGTTATCTGTCTTTTACTTGGTCACGAACACTAATATAAGAACATACATAATATGAGTTCAGAGAAGTCTATACTCTATTCCCCATAACAGCACTAGTGTCGTTATAGTCACTTTACGTTATTGCTAGCATCCACAGACTTCTAAATCTAGGTTAAACTTAGGTCAAGGATTAAGCGCTCAATTCTAACTTCACGATAAAAATTCACAACTACCAACTTAACAAACAATTAAATTCCTACGATTCATAAGAAAAACAAAACTTTCCGAATTAAATTAATTGATGCCAACATAAAAAAAGTATTTTAATTATCGTCACATCGTGTCACCAGCCATATCAAAAAAAAGTTTACCATAGACACAACTGTCATGCCGGCTGTACACACTCGGAGAGACCGGACGAGACACGCGTGACGTCCATGTATTTTATATTTTAACATAGTCGTAGAAAAAGTATTTTTTCTACTCCTGTACTGTTATCTGTCTTTTACTTGGTCACGAACACTAATATAAGAACATACATAATATGAGTTCAGAGAAGTCTATACTCTATTCCCCATAACAGTACTAGTGTCGTTATAGTCACTTTACGTTATTGCTAGCAGCCACAGACTTCTAAATCTAGGTTAAACTTAGGTCAAGGATTAAGCGCTCAATTTTAACTTTACGGCAAAAATGCACAAATACCAACTTAACAAACAATTAAATTCCTTCGGTTTTTAAGAAAAACAAAACTTTCCGAACTAAATTCATTGATGCCAACATAAAAAAAGTATTTTTAATTTAGGTATATTTTAAATTAAAAAAAAAAATTACCATAGACACATACTGTCAGTCAAACGTCATATTTGCCTTGTTTCCAGGTTATGATTAATTTTGTATTTTATAATTTAAAACCTCGTCGTAGAAAAAGTATTGTATGCAACGTTGTATAATTAAGTCAAAAAACGCTCATTGCGTCTCTATTTGCGATACTCGCCGCATTCGCGGCTCGTATCGCAACTCACGCAATTCGCATTTTTTGAACCCACTTATACAACTGTTGCATAAAATACTAGTATGCAACGTTGTATAATTAAGTCAAAAAACGCTCATTGCGTCTCTATTTGCGATACTCGCCGCATTCGCGGCTCGTATCGCAACTCACGCAATTCGCATTTTTTGAACCTTCTTATACAACTGTTGCATAAAATACTATTAGGGTTCCGTACCAAAATGGTGAAAAAGGAACCCTTATGGTGCGACTCTGTCTGTCTGTCTGTCCGTCTGTCACAGCAAGATATCTCAGGATCTACTGATGCTATCGACTTGAAATTTGGAATAGTGTTAAAAACCGCTAATTCGAGCCTATGGAACAGAAAAAAAATCCTATACCTTCTTTACTTTTTTTTTAAAGGGGACCGAAATGGGATGTCGAAAATCAAAAGTTGAGCTAATATATCGAATAGGATATCAAATAAAAGGGCTTAATATGAAAATTTCAAAACCGTTTTTACTTTTTTTCTTAGACGTGTAGTTTTTGATTTAAGACCAAAAACGTTTAAAAAAATACCATTTCCAAGTTATTGAACAGAAAAATCTGTAATAATTACCGATTATTAATATTATCTTAAATACTACAGAAAAAAAACGGTTTTCCTAACTTGCAGCGTTTTTTTCGAAATTCGCAAAAATCGTAACACAACCTTATTTGCTCCTATTAAACTAACCGCGGCATATGTCGATGTATGGGGACAACAGTTTTACAAGATCAAAGTTAAGTTTGTCCCACCGTACAATTTTTCTTGAATTATTCACGTATCTACTGACGATTTTGTACGGAACCCTCGGTGCGCGAGTCCGACTCGCACTTGACCTTGAGATAGTTTGAAAACAGTAAAGGAAGTTTGACATTAGTTGATTCCTCTTTATTATGCATGAGGCCGAAATATCCAATAAATAGGGGATTAATTTTTCGCCAATGCATATAATTATGCATGTTTTGATGTCCGCCCTTCAGCCCCCAAACTTGTTTGTGAAGCAAATTCATAAGATTTCATTATTGGAATAACAATTTCGATTAGGTCTTGTTACATTTAAATAGGACAGAATGGTATTTGTTGACGTCCAACAATAGCTGTTTAACAGAATCCTTGGAGCTCTAATTACCTCATTGACATTTATTAATTTAATTGTCAGCGTTTATGAAGGGCTTGTTATGAAGATTATTGTAGAACTTCGATCGCGAAGGCGTTGGGATAAATAATTAAACAGAAGCCACAGTTCACAGAAATACACCGTGGGTACGAGTAACTCGACAAACTTTAACCACGTCACATATTCCTGATGGAATTACAAGTAAATAACGTCATATCAACATAGGTCGAATATTGTCATTTTACATTAATAGTCTTATGGAACAAAATAAATCAGTAAATTCAGCCCCTCGTTATAAATATGTCCTTCATGGAAGAAAAGTTATCAAAAAAAAAGCTAAAATGGAAACGAAAGGTCAATTTTATGGCCTCGTAGTCGCTTACCATCATTGCTGTTTAGTTAAAGGATTTAAAAAAAAATTGTAAAACTATCTTAGTCACATTTATTAGGGCTCGTTACACACTTTGGGAGTTTTCATTTAAAAAATACTGAATATCTCTAAAAGTAACCGTTTTTCGAATATACATCACATAACTTTTTTTACTCCTAATAGTTGTTAGATTCTATAGTTAAAGTTTGTCGGGTACCTCGTACCCACGGTGTATATCAATATGGAAGGAAAGACTGTATGTACAAACAAATACCTCGCGTGCTAAAAAGAAATGCCAGGGACCTCTTTGCTCGCCGTCAACTTCAGCCGCCGTCAACATTATTATCAGATTTGAAAAAAAAATTAATAATGGTATAATTAATTGTTCAAATACCATCAAATGAAATGGAAAATATATGTTTTCCATCACTAAATTACGAGTACACTCTGGACGTCAAACGTCTATCGCAAAATCTTACACGCTTGGTTCCCATACATACAAATCCAAGAACTATTTCCTTCTATCTATACTGTCGTTTGAGAACGCAGTCGATTTCAATAAAGAAATATGTTCTACTATTTTTTTTTACTCGAAGACGGTTGGACGGGTTTTGAAAATGATTTAGTGTTTGAAAGGGTGTACCACCCATGGTCCCATTGTAATCAGGTCAAGATCTGATTGTTGTATCTGTTCTACATGGACCTGTTGTATCTGTAGCGTCGAGAATCTGTGGTATAAAACTGTGTGCGTAGAGTCAGAGTGCGTGGAAAAAAGCTATCTACTGCAAGTTGCAATAATTTGAGTATTATAAATAAATAACTGTATTTAAGAAGTCTTCTTTTACTTACAAGAACATAAAACTGATGATGGGATCCTGTAGCGATCCATACAAAAATACCGGTATTTTTCCGTTCTTTGTTTCGTTATTTATTTCTTTAATAGGACAACCTAATACATAATACGAAATAATTACGTAAATACATGACTACATAAAAAGCATAAAATAATTCAAAATATGGGGCTATTCCGGGGTTTTTGCAAAATACCGGTTCCGAGCCCTGTTTTGGAGAAATCGAAGGAACTCTTTCTCTTCTTCTTTTATAACTCTTGTTAAATTGTTTTTTTATTGAAGCATTAACGACTTCCAACGAATTTTAAATATTTTATTAGAAAATAAATTCTTGTTAAAACTAGTTAAAAGGCGGCTATTGCAACATTATAAATTTTGTATTAATTTTTACGACTAAGGTAGATGTCCGAGTGCTCGTCGCTGTACTATAATATTCGTCACCCATATTTTGATTAGAATAAATAAGATAAAATTAAAATTACATTTGTAGTCGACGTTTTAGCGATGAGATATGTCCGTGGCTTTGATATTTTACTCGTCAATTTTACAATAAAGAAGATATTTGACAGGGCTGACATCTATTGGGCCTATCAGTTTATTTCATAGTACCAATGCTTGTCATCCTCTTTTTAGGATCCCATAATCAAAATGATCCAGATCAGTAAAACTATTGCTTTGCCAAAAAAAGCTAACACGCAGAAATGCGCAGAGCACAGAACCCTAAGTTTAATCTCTCAAGCGTCTAAAATATTGCTGAAAATAATCCAAAATAGAATCAGGCCAGTAATGGAGGAATTACCTTGGACTAGACCAATATGGATTCAGGCAGCAAAAAGGTGCAAGGGAGGCAATACTGGCTCTGAGACTGATTATCGATAGAAGGATGGATCTGGGCCAAAATACTCACATCGCCTTTATTGATCTGGAAAAGGCCTTCGATAGAGTGAACTGCAAGACCATGATGAATGTGCTGAAAGAAGCAGGACTTGATTTTAGAGACCGAAGAGTTATTTTCCACCTATACAGAGACCAGGAAACCATTGTCGACGTAGGAGAGGAGAGTAGCAGAGCAAAAATAAGACAAGGGGTACGCCAGGGATATCCACTTTCACCTCTTATTTTTAACATCTTCATCGAGTGTGCCATACGGAAAATTCTGGACAACGTAAAGGGGGGAGTTAAAATAAATGGAGGAAACATATACTTTATAAGATTTGCAGATGACATAGCAGCGTTGGCACCAAATTGTAAACAATTAGAAGAACTGTTAGTACACAAATGGATTTAGTCTTCTCAAAATTTGGACTCAAAATTAACACAAATAAAACAAAAACGCAAATTAATTAAAAATCTAGGCCGAAAAATTGTAATATAGATATTGGAAATGTTTCTATTGAACAGGTAAAGCGATTCCGGTATTTAGGCAGCTTGATTACGGATGACTCCAGATGCACAGACGACATAACTACAAGAATTGCTGTGGCCAAAACAGCTTTTAACGCCAAAAAGCAACAATTGAGAGCTAAAATTTCTAAAAAAGCTAAAAAACGTCTTATTAAAATCTACATCTGGAGCATCGCATTATATGGGTGTAAAACGTGGACAATGACACAACGAGACAGAGAAAGACTAGAGGCGTTCGAGATGTGGTGCTGGAGGAGGATGGAGCGTATAAGCTGGACAGAGCGAAGAACAAATGAAGAAGTGCTGCAAATTGTGGGAGAGAAAAGGACCATAATGACAACCATAGAGAACAGACGTGGCAAAATGATAGGCCACCTGGTTCGACACGATATGTTCTTTAAGACAATCCTAGAAGGAAAAATTGAAGGAAAGAGAGGGAGAGGCAGACCTCGGAGAAACTTTGTGCAAACAACTCAAAGAAAAGGTCAATGTCGTGTCGTACCAGGACCTAAAATGCATGGCCGAGGACCGCACAAAATGGCGACTACTCCACCGACAAGAGCAACGCTCTTAAATTATGATGATGATGAATCAAAATGACTAAAGCGGACCGCTTATAATTTTGTCATATCTGTCTGTATGTTCGTCCGTCTGTCTGTCCTTAAGACACAGCCGTTTTATTCAGAAACTGTAAAATATAATAAATAAATAAATATTAGGGGACAATCTTACACAAATCGAACTAGCCCCATAGTAAGCTCAATAAGGCTTGTGTTATGGATACTAGACAATGATATAATATATTTTCTGTTGACCTGTCGGGGAGTCGGACGTTTACCTTATGCTTTTCTTACTCAATACCCGGATTAGTTTATAAATAAATCTCAATTCAGGACGATAAAGTGTCGCTTCTGTGCAATCTAGTTTACAATGCTTACTTGTTATGTAATATCGATCGCGCGTATTTACCGATATTGATAAATCAGCGTTTACTATTATTTACTACAAAATGTGATTGAGCCGGGAAATAGGAGACGAGATGACGTCGAGTCTTTGTTTACGGAGAGAAGTGGGGCACCTTGCAGCGGAAAACAGTTTTTAAGGTTCCGTACCAAAATTGTAAAAAAGGAACCCTTATGGTGCGACTCTGTCTGTCTGCTGTCACAGTAAGATATCTCAGGATAGATGCTATCGACCTGAAATTTGGAATAGTGTTAAAAATCGCTAACCCGAGCCTATTGGATAGAAAAAAAAAATCTTATCCCATTGTTACTTTTTTAGGGTTCCGGGCCAAAATGGTAAAAAAGGAACCCTTATGGTGCGACTCTGTCTGTCTGTCCGCTTCACAGCAAGATATCTCAGGATGAAATTGCAATATTTGGAGGTTTTTTTAGGACTTGATAGGCTAAAAACTATGTTTAAAATTTTGAGCCTGTGAGTCTGCTAGAAGTACCTTGGAATTATGATGATCATTAGTCAAAACTAAGGAACTTTGACGTGCAATCGTTCTTAAACTACACGTTCAGATTGAATGATATTGAGAACATATATAAGTCTTAGTGTGCCCTATATATCCCTGAAAATTCAGGGTTCTAGCTTTAGCCAGTGCATAATTACGGGAGGCTGAAAATGGCCTGAATGGCTTCGAGAAAAGGATGGTACGGCCGTGCCTTTGTTTTGCTCGACATGGCGGGGGCACTGCCGTGCCTCCAGATTATGATTAACTATATTATTACATTTCATATTATGCGATCCAACAGTGAACCGCTTTATAGGTGTACATATATAAATATAACACTTAAATACACAGAAATTATCCAGGGTGGTGGAACAAATCGTTTAGTATTGTTGAAACTAGATAGATGTATGCAAGATTGACCCAAATATTTATTTCAGTAGGTATGTGGACATATTTTGTAATAAAGGGAAGAGTTATTGCCAAGTACCAAGATTAAATAATCCTCGTGCGTGTAGTTTCTCCATGTTGCCATGTACCTATATATATTTTTTAATAAAACCTTTTTTCGACCTCTGCGAACTTAGCGTAGTCCGACTATGACGAGTATAACCTACTTTGTCAAATCACTTTCTCCTAAAGAAAGTTTTGAAACTAGTCTTACCTCCTTTGTGCCAATTTTATGACGCTATCTTAATACATACATCTAACTGTTAGATCATAGATCACTTTCCATCTTTTATTTATTTTTAAGTTAGGTATGATTTTTTCAATAAAATGTATAAATGAAAAACCGGTCTAGTGCTAGTCGGACTCGTGCACCGAGGGTTCCGTACAAACTCGTAAGTAGATAGGTACGTGAATAGTTCAAGAAAAACTGTATGGCGGTTAGCTTAGTAGGAGCAAATAAGTATGTGCACGATTTTTGAAAATTTCTAAAAAACGATGCAATTTAGGAAAACCGTTATACCTATTTTTCCTGTAATATTTAGAATGATATTAAGAATTGGTAAATACAGATTTTTCTGTTCAGTAACTTCGAAGATAATTGGGGGGGGGGGGGGGGGGGGGGGGTCTTTGGTCCTAAATCAAATAATAAAAATGGTTTTGGAATCTACACATTAAGCCCTTTCGTTTGATACCCCACTTCATACAATAGCACAAAGCCCTTTAAAAAAAGTAAAAAAGGTATAAGATTTTTTTTATATACATAGACTTGGGTTAGCGACTTTTAAAACAATTCCAAATTTCAAATCGATAGCAGCAGTAGTTCCTGAGATATCTGACTGTGACAGACCGACAGACAGACGGACAGACAGACAGAGTCGCACCATAAGGTTTCCTTTTTTACCATTTTGGTACGGAACCCTAAAAACAACAATAAATTAACAGTAATCATTATCATCCTCAGCATACAATACAACACTCCTTATTGTAATTATATGTATGTATTGTAAATTCATCTCCAGTGTAGTCAGATTGTGTTTGTAAACATCCCCTTTATTGTTTAATTAAATACCGAGACGAGTTCGGCTACCCCATATAAAAACATAGTAAGTGCTACAGATCAAATTTTAAAAAGGGCGTAAAACATTTATATGTTTATGTTTTTACGCCCTTTTTAAATTTCCATCCGGAGCACTTAATGGGTTTTGATATGGCAGCCGAGTTGTCGCAGGTTGTGTATGTGTAACTTTGTTCTAAAATCTCATACATTGTATGTAATATCAGACGTGGTATTTAACTTTACTGTGAGATCGCTTCCTGATGAAGCCTGTTTAATTAATTAACACCCCTTAGACAGCGCGAGTTTGTTACCCGTTACATAATTAAGTGCTTGCTAATCAAAATATTGTGAGAGCGTGATTTACATTGTTCGTATAATGTTAATTGCCTCGTTATTACTTCGTAACATCTCTTTATATGTAATTAAGTTGGTGTTTTAAAATTAAATCCAAACTCCTATATCAATTTAATTACAATAGGTATAATAAAATAAGACAACCTAGACCACGGGCTTCCAATCTTTTTCAGCCCGTGGCGCACTTACAAGTTTAGTACTTCGTCACGGCGCCCTACCCTAGTTCGCTCAAAATAGGCATTGTTGCTTTATAGGTACCCGCGAATATTTGTGGTTTTAGATAATAATAATAGAGGATCGACTCACGGCGCCCCTCTTTACTTTCTACGGCGCACACTTTGGGAACCCCTGACCTAGACACTTAAGACTAGCTTAAACTTTTCAGGATTATTATAACGCAAACCTAACCTTTTTTTTTTTTTTTTAAGAGGGGAAAATGCGTTACGCATACCACCAGGGTGCGGGGACGGACCCTGATGGTTATGTGGGACTCCCTTGTTGGCTGATGAGGCCCAGGTTTACCCACTAAAAAAAAACCCCTCTATATGCCGCCTTCGTGCTATAGGGCGAGACCATGGGAACGGTGTTAACCACTCCACCATAGCCTCGCCAGCGGCTGTCCGAACTCCGGACTCATCTCTGGGGAGACTCTCTCCCCCTTCCTCTCTAGGGCGTGCCGATGGTCGGCAGCCGGCCACTCGGGGACCTGCGTGAAGGCGACAGACGTCCCCGTGCCTGTCGCCCACGGGTTCCCTTATGGGGGAAGTCGGCGGTCGTAGGCCAACCGCCGTCGCCCCACGCGTTCCGGGGAGCTATATACGATTTTTGTCCTAGGAGTTAAATTTTGGAGATGGCAGCCCTACTCTCGCATAACACTAACGGCCCTTTGAGTATAGCAAACTCACAAGGCGCACAAGTAGAAATATTGACAAAATGCCACCAAAAAGTGTAGCTTGCAGACCCAAAAAGAAATGGTAAAAGTGATGCTAGTAAAAGTAAAGCAAATAGAATTAATTACCTACGTCATCTGTTGTTGTAGATGTATATTATTCTACGCATTACTATTAAATACTCCGTATATACCTACTTTAAATCTAGGTTGGCGTGCTCGTCATAGCCAGACTATTTAGGTTTATAGTAATTGTTGTAAAATGTAACATGATACTACTCGTTTATTGTACATTTACATCCTTCATTAATGTTTACTATCAAGAATACTTTTTTCTAAAATAGCCTAGCCTACCAGTGGCGTATCGTATAGTCCAAAGGACACGATTCCTACCGGCTTGCCTAATATCAGTCATTTGAGCACCTTATTCCATAGCTATATATTAGGGAAAATTAACGCCACTGTAGCCTACCAGTGGCGTGGCGTAAAAGATATTCTTGGGCAAGCCGGTGCAGATTTAGTGTACACTTTTTTAAGAGCTGTAGAATAAGTTGCTAAAATGCCTGTTATTAGGCAAGCCGGTAGGAATCGAGTTCTTTGGACGCCACGCTACTGTAGCCTACTTACCTATATTTATGTTCTTATTGTCCTTTTTCCAAGACAACATCAAGCAATCCTATCACGTAAGTAGCAGATGCCGCGCCATCCGCTGGGCCCCAAAAAATGCTGGCTTGACATTGCCAGGGATGACATGCGTGACAATGGGCTCACAATTTAGAGATGCAGAAAACCGTGCGAAGTGGAGAAGAAAATGTCGGAAAGCAGACCCCGGGCTCCGACGCTGTGTGATTGAAAATGCAACCGGGAAAGCGCCAAGATCAGTGAGAGAGAATATCAAGGAATCCTCTACTGTGCTAGACGATTGCTTAAATGCTTACCGTGAAGGTTTTCCGGCTGAAAATCAAGGGTGTTTATATAGTAATCGTTAGTAATAAATAATGGAATTTGAATGAGGCGTACCTCAAGAATGACTTCTTGGACCCTTGGTCCTCACAACTATAGCCAATCTTCGTGGCTAGGGTGTAGTTTTAAATTAAAGGCAATGGCCTAGGGGCTATCACAATGTGACCCGCGATGCTAGTGGTATCCTTGGCGTCTCCCATGTTATTTACAGGTCTTCCAAAAGTCGCATGGATATTCATTTTCTACCCGACGGTGGCGAAGGAAAAGGGTCATTATTTGAGCGTTTCACGTGCGTCACTTTTGTGGACACATTTTTGTCGAGATTCCGGCAGATTTTAATGGAATTTCAAGGTATTAGTTAGTAGTCCCAGATATGTACTAAATAGTTCGATATGAGACTGAAATCTGAGGGAACTTCGACAAAAATGTATCCACGAAAGTGAGGCGGGTGAAACGCTCAAATATGACACAAAAATGAGGGTCATGGCCATAATTAGTCTAGAGGCTCCAATCATTCTTGACACGAGTTTTCCGATTACATTTGCCTTTTGAACTTTGTCTTCCTGGCATCACACAAAGACGCTGATGATACATAATAGACGTCATTCAATTCAAGTGATAAAATTACTTTTACGGCCTTACAAGCATAAATAAACTTCCAATTATAGTAAACACGTGTACCAATAGTACCTAAACTGAATTCATACTGGAACGGACTCGGGTTATTCTTCAGAAATATGTCTGCGGTCACCTTATTCCCTGGCCCTTTTTCATACTAAATGTATGGAGACAGAGGAAAAAGTCGCAGACATATTTCTGAAGAATAACCCACTCATTTATATCGCATAACGCGTGCTCTTTCTTTTCTGGTCGCTGGCTAAAATGTGGTACTGTCTACTAGTGCCAGGGCATTTCTCCAAAAATATGTCTGCGGTCACCTCATTCATCTGGCCCTTTTTCATACCAAATGTATGGAGACAGATGAATGAGTCGCAGACATATTTCTGGAGAAATGGCCACCAAATTTTGCGCAGCGAAATTGCGAAGAGAGGAACAAATTTAACGGGTAAATAATAGGCATGTCGGTGGAAATCGAGTTCTAATGACACTGCGTGGCAAGACTTGCATCTTTTTACATGTAATATTTTTGATGGTATTTATTTTTCATTAAGGAATGGTGTGTCACACATCACTATACTTAATATAAATTAAATTACCAAAAATGGAGAATCGTTCGTTTAAAATAATAAATACAAATTTATACTTTAATTACCTACTTTAAACTAATCTTACGATTTAAAAGTTTATTACTGAGCAGTATAGTAAAAAAAAAATATCTAAGCTGTCCGAATGTTCGTAAAGAGAATGAACAAACATCCGGACACCTTAGATAATTCTTACTATACAAGTAGTTCCCATCTTACTATACAAGTAGGCCCGCTAATGAACAGGTCATGTATCACACGTGGCTGTATCATATTCGCACGCTTTCGCGTAAAAAAATGCTGATGGATTCTTTATATCGGTAAGTGGAGCTCCAAATGACAGGTGCATGCCTGGTGTCAGTTAGGCCAGGGGTCAGGCGATACTATTAACAGGTGTAGGTACATATAATGACGTCATTCTAACTAAGCCGACGGAGTTGCCTAAAATAAAAAGAATACCATAACAATTTGAAATTACAACAGTGTGGATCATTTTACGTATTGCTAGTACCTATGCTAAGTTTCTATTTTGCATCGGTGATTGATGCGTCAGCTAGGCTCAAAGCGAGATTCCTTTCGTTCTGAGACTCAAGACTACTTCTTACTAGTAATGTGATCCCCGGGCTAGAGATAAACTTTCTCTTCTATTGCACATCTAGGTGACGTCATGGTAAAGGTCGCTTCATAATTAAGTAGTCTGGTAGCTACACAAAAATATATCGAGATTAAAGGAAATAGTCCGTCGATTTGTATGACATGACAACCAAGCGTGTAACGTTTTTCGCCTGGCATTTGACGCCAAAAGTGTAATTTAGTTATGGAAAACATAAATTTTCCATTTCATTTGGTGGTTTTATAATCCAATCAATTTTGGGAACCACTGCCATAAAGGATTCCGAAGGGCCATTACTTAGATTCAAACTTGCAAACGGTTTGTATTGTACCTAGTCTTTTTGCACCATACACTTAGTTATGAGTTTTGTTAGCAGTGTGCTAAATTTACGAAAACAGAATTATCCCAGAGGATCGTTATTGAGATTTTAAATATCTTTTGACCCGAAAATCAAGCAAGCGATATAAGTCACTTAAGTCGAGATCGTGTATTCAGGTCCTATTATATCAGAGTAGCAAAATCTCTGCAAGTTCAGAGCAGGACAGCAAAAGTCGGAATATTATCTTGCATGTTTTCAGTTTACCGTACACACTAAATTGTCTAGACAAGGACAAATTTATCTACATTATAACATTCGTCCTTTTGACCTATTTATCGGTTATGCCGAAAAATCTGAAGCGGTTATTTTTTTCACACCTACTTTCTACAATCTACATGCGTGATAAAATATTAATTAAAGATTAGTAAAATGATAAATTGAATAATTGCAACGCATGTATGAATAATTAAATTAAACATGTGTTTCCACTGAACAAATGCCATTGTGTAGGTTTTATATTTCCTCTGGTTTTTTTTTTCTTTTTTTTATTGCTATAGACTGGCAAACAGGCAGACGGCCCACCTGATGGAAAGCGGTCACCGCCGCCTATAGACATTTGCAACACTAGATGCATTGCCAATGCGTTGCCGGTCTCGAAGAAATTTGATGACAACCTTTTTAAAAAATCCCATATTGTAGCGCAGCCATATTTTTCCGAGCCTTCATTTATTTCACCGCGTTAGTAAGTGTGGATCAAATTTTGGAATAGTACATTGTGTATCTAGGGCGGTAAGTAAGGAATTACAAACGAGTGTTTGTTATAAGCCCGAGGTGAAAGCCATAAAAAGCTTGTCTCAAAGATAAATTGACAGAAACTCTTCTTGTAGCGAATTTTTACCTACTATGGAACAATTCGTTTGCTATAATATAATTGATTGAACCAGTCACGAATAAATATTAAATAACCAAAAACATCTTCCACAACCCATACTCTTTTTCCCGCATATTTAGGCTTCATCTCACCAGGCGTGATCAGAGCAAACCCGATTGAAGTAAAAAAACTGGACAAGTGCGAGTCGGACTCGCCCACCGAGAGTTCCGTACAAATTACCTACCCTATAAATTTTCATTCCCTTAGTAAAGTCTATTTTTTTTAATAATTTAATTAAAAATGTATAGTTTCCGATTTTTCTTTATACTTGTAGTAGTTGTAGTATAAAAGACGGTATTACTTGACAAATTGCATAGTACTGGGTCAACGGAAAGTACCCTTTTGAATTTTGGTTTCCTTGAGAGAGTCGAAATTAAAGTTTTTTGCGGCATAAACGGCCGTATCGTTTTTTCACGTTAACTTAGAAGTTTGATTTTTCCACTGGCTTCAAGGGACTGTCGACCTGAGTATATGGTTTAAATTTCATCTCGCTACCTATACGCGGTCCCGAGATAAAGGGTCTTGACAGACGGACAGACACACACGGACAACAAAGTGATCTTATAACGGTTTCGTTTTTTCGGAACCCTAAAAAAAACAAACCACGAATTAGTAACTTTGATGCAGGTTCCCGCGGTAGGGCTCGCTAAAATAAAAAGAAGACAATAGATTCCCGTTTAGAAATCTGAAATCCAACCTAAAGCCTTGAACTAATTGGCTAGCCTTGGGCCTAGCGCCTTGCAAGGAATGATATCATCCGCGAAACGCCGGGTCGGGTAACACGTGGCTGTGAGCTGAGTTCTTTTGATTCTAAGAATGATTCAAATTTGTTGTACTGTATTATTACCATTAAGGCATACTTTAATAGCAGTAATTTTACTTCCTACAAAACATACATCGCGCCAAGGGCATAGCTAGGATTTTGTTGGGGGGGGGGGGGGGGGGGGCGTAGATAAACCAAGAATTACGCGACTTGAATCACCTTAATCAAAGTAGTCTAACTTCGGACGTTTAGGAGCGCGCGACACGTATTCACACAGACGCGCGATAGCACGTCTGTGTGAGTGCGATCCATACTGGAGCATTCTTAAATCTTTGCTTGTAGTGCGTTCGTACACGGCGCGCACACATTCAAGCGCGCGATGTACCTTTTGTAGGAAAAAAACTACTGCTGCTATACTGTGCCATGAGTGGCTCCTTTCGCCTACTAGAGGGCGGCAGGGTATTGATTGCACACGGGCGCTACATGGGCTAGACCCTAGCCCATGTAGCGCCCGTGTGCAATCACAGTGTTTTTCAAACTATTTCATGGCACGACCCCCTTTGTATGCGAAAATATCTCGCGACCCCCTATTCTCCACGATATCTAACCGGAATTTTATTTCTTTTACACTTTTCAGCTTTTTTGTTTTTTTTTTCCTTTTTGTCTGAGGTTTCTCGACCCTCGCGACCTCCTTCTAGAGGCTCTGCGACCCCCTGGGCGCCGCGACCCACACTTTGAAAAACATTGGGCTAGAGCCAGACCCCGTCTTTCCCAGTGGGCACTTTCGGCAAGTGCCCAGGGGGCCCCGCGATCGATAGGGGTAGGGATCTAACAAAAGTCAGTTTCACAAGTCATAGGGGATCCATTATCCTAATATGCCCAGGGCCTCCAATAGGTTAAAGACAGCCCTGGATAGAGCTCGGGAATCCCCGATAATGCCTCAGGGTTAGAGTTACTGACGCAGGCAAAGAATTTCAAATGCTGATTCTGAGAATTTTTGCGGCATGTTTAACTGTAGGCGTTTACCGGTAAAAGGTGTGTGTCTCTTTCTACACACATTGCTTTCATTCTTTATGCTATTCAAATCAATAAGGACTACTAACTAGTAGATTAGTGTGTTAGTAGATGAAGATATACCTACTACGAAGCTATGGTAGCCGAGTAGTTCGGACATGATGATGACTAATCTACTTCACAATCTTTGTTGAAAAGCGCCTCCCGTGTTGTGTACATCATTTTATGTCTACATTTGGCCAGAAAGCGGCTTTTTCCGTACGCGCAGCGTGCGGAAAAAGTCACTTTATGGCCAGGTGTGGCATAAAATGTATAAAACCTTACTTAGTAGGATAGACATAATTTTCCAACCAGACACTGTCACGCGACTTGTCCGATTGAGTTTCCACATTTTCATACAAATTTTCATCCTCGTTTTCGAAAAGTCCTTTCTTATTTCGCTAGAACTTCATGCATGATATTAAATTAACGTCCTTTTTGATCAGACTATGTACTGTCGTGTTCGTAAAAAATGCAGATCTTTGCACATGTCTGGCGGCGCGTCCTGTCAATGGGTGCGTGCGTACGTTTGTTTTGCAATGGTAAGTACACTGTTTGTGCATCATGCATTTATGAATGGCTGGTCGAATACCTAACGACGCATTGTATGATGTTTTTGTTTATCCACCTCCATGCATGACATTGGAATAGGAACCCGCTGATAGGCTGTTTGACTGATATCAATCTGCTAGCTAATTCTTATGATGTCAACAAACCATTAGTGTCATGTTTGGAAACCTGCGTCTGTGTTTCCGTTGAATTACGACCTGGATGATTTAAAGAAGAATGAATAGGCATGGGTAAGCGTGCTCCATTGCCATTCATTAAGAACTTCCATAATTTAAGAAAATGTATCACCCGTAACCAATTATAAAATAAGTTACAGGGCCGCGAAATTGTTTATTTTACATGTTATTTATTTATTCGGGTGAAAAGAAAACCATTTAATGTTCCTAGCTCAACATTCCTTTTCTTTAGAAGCAAATAAGTGAAGAAACACATTTTACACGGATAATTCATTTTCACAAGATGGCAATATACAAGCCTGTGAAGGTCCTACTGGAGTGAGTAATATTTGGTTTATTCTGATGTACAACGCAGTCTGTTTTTCTGTGAGCAATGTTGTATGGCTATTTGTTGCTATTACAAAATTGTAGGCGTTAACATTATTAATATTGCTCTTTTACAATATATTGGCAATAATCAGTGATTGCGGAAATTGAAAACATTGGTAAATCCTACATAGGTTGAAATCGATCCCAATCATGTACAGTAATGTCTGTAATTATTGACCGATTTCCTATTTTGTGCTTAGACAAATGCTTGCTCTTTGAGCCGTTGCAATGCAACTATCGGACTTTGTGGCGGTAGGTATGCCTCGGCAAAACCTATCAGCATCAGCACCACCACCAAAGTATAAAGACAACCAAGTAGTTCGTCTTTGGTCTTTAGGAGCGCGCGACACGTTACACAGACGCACGACGCGCGTCTGTGTGAGTGCACTCGGTACTGTGGCATGGGCGCGCAAATGCTTGCCTGTCCTGTGGTGCGTCCGTACACGGCGCGCACATATATTATGCGCGCTCCCGATGTATTATAACTTTTTTTCTACTCCTGTACTGTTATCTGTCTTTTACTTGGTCACGAACACTAATATAAGAACATACATAATGAGTTCATAGAAGTCTATACTCTATTCCCCATAACAGCAGTAGTGTCGTTATAGTCACTTTACGTTATTGCTAGCAGCCACAGACTTCTAAATCTAGGTTAAACTTAGGTCAAGGATTAAGCACTAAATTTTAACTTTGCGGTAAAAATGCACAACTACCAACTTAAAAAACAATTAAATTCCTACGGCTTTTAAGAAAAACAAAACTTTCCGAACTAAATTCATTGATGCCAACATAAAAAAAGTATTTTTAATATAGTCACGTCACGTCAGTCAGTAATTAAAAAAAAAAGTTTACCATAGACACATACTGTTAGTCATACGTCATATTTGCCTTATTTGCAGGTTATGCTTTTAATTTTGTATTTTATAATAAAAAACTTGGTCGTAGAAAAAGTATTGTATGCAACGTTGTATAATTAAGTCAAAAAACGCTCATTGCGTCTCTATTTGCGATACTCGCCGCATTCGCGGCTCGTATCGCAACTCACGCAATTCGCATTTTTTGAACCCACTTATACAACTGTTGCATAAAATACTATTGTCCGACTTAGCATTGGCTATAGGAACTAGGAACTTCGTGCCTACCATAATATGTATGAATACAAATGAAAAGAGGGTTAATAATTAACTGGAATGACATCAATTTTGGTTGAAAATTAAATAGTAGGTACATTACTGCATAGGCTGGGAAGTAAGGGGCTGCCGGCCGAGTTGACACAGTTGATAGATGGCCGAGCGAAAGCGAGGCCAGATAGTTACGAGACTGGCAATCATTTTTCACCCCTTTGCATATTTTGCATTTTGCATATTTGAAAAAAGCACTACACATACCTGTACCTGTAATTAGAAACACTCAAAAAAATCAACAATTATTTTCTAGAGACACAAAAAACAAAGAAGACAGAAAATAAAATTATATACAGAATGAAAAATTTTCAATTTCCTTTCCAAAAATTGTTTCAGTACACATTTTTACCGCGAATATTTAGAGAATATATTTTAAACGTGTAATCGTGTAGTTAAATTAAATTTTTAAATTTAAAATTATTGGAAATTGTTTATATAATATATAAATATAAATTAAAATATAGCAAATATCGTTTATTGTTTTATTTTTAAGGCGTTCACCCATGGGTGAACGCCGTGGTGTAACAAATAAATGTAGAATGGAAATTAAAAAAAAAAACATTTTGCAGGCCTAGCAGTCGCACGTGTAGGTGTAGGCCTCAGTATATTATGGTTTCCATTTAATCTCGAGATCTCCACTGGTTCCCGAGATCAAGCGTCTTGACAGGCGGACAAGCAGACGGACGGACGGACAGACTGACAACAAAGTGATCTTATAAGGGTTCAGTTTTTTCCTTTTGAGGCACGGAACCCTAAAAATTAGCTTAACGCAAACTTGATCGTCAGAGTGGAATACGAGTATTAACTCCCTTTCCGTTTGTATGGGCAACCGGGCGATTCGAACCGCCTTAAGCTTAAGGCTGCATTTCCACCGGGGATGTGCGAGGATGCGTAGCGAGAGATGTGTTTACCATGAACCAATAGAAACAGCTCAGCGGAGCAAGGATAGGTAAATGAAGTGTTTCTATTGGTTCATGACAAACACATCCCTCGCTATGCATCCTCGCTCATCCCTAGTGGAAACGCAGCCTAAGGCGCCTTTCTATTTATAGGAAAGAATCTAGATTCTAGACTCTGCATCTGACATGTTCGCAATGCAATCTATTTTTACCCGACTGCGGCGACGCATTCATCCTACCTCATATAGGTAATCGCTTGAGGTATGATATGAAGTCGTTGTCTTTGGGCGTAGCAGTTTAGAGGCTTTAATATAGTACATTACTTACCTAGAGCGGTAAAACAAAGAATGTCTCAGATCGCAGGTATTTGACGCCCGAGCCGAAGGCAAGCACGATAAATATGCGAACTGAAATGAAATGAAATGAAATTGATCTTTATTGCAAGATTATGGCGAGTAAATTATATGCAGATGTTTCATTTATTTCAGGAGCACATAATCTACCCATCAGAGCATGCAATAGTTTATATACACCGTGCCCCCGAATAACCCGAATATTTTTAACCACGTATTCCTGATGGTATTACAAATAAATAACGTTATATCAATCAACATAGGTCGAATTTTGTCATTTTACATTAATAGTCTTATGGAACAAAATAAATCAGTTAATTGAGCCCCTCCTTATAAACATGTCCTTAACTCCTTAGGTGCCGTAGTGACCCCTAAGTTCGCCTAGGGTGCCTATCTTTGCCTAGTTGATTTTCCTAAAAATCTTCTAAGAAAACCTGCACATAAAACCATTCAATATTCAGTACTTATATACATTTACTTGATAAAGTTTTAAGTGTAGCTTGTCGTAAAGCAAGTTTAGGAAAATCAACTAGGCAAAGATAGGCACCCTAGGCGAACTTAGGGGTCACTACGGTGCTTGAGGAATATATATCAAAAAGGAAAAAAAGCTAAAATGGAAACAAATGGTAATTTTTTTGGACTCGTAGTCACTTACCATCAAATACTGCGAAGGTTAATTGCTGTTTCGTTAAAAGATTTAACAAAAAATGTAAAAGTATCTTAGTCACATTTATTAGGGCTTGTTACACACTTGGGAGTATTCATTTAAAAAATAATGAATATCTCGGAAAGTAACCGTTTTTCGACTATACATCACATAACTTTTTTTGCTCCTAATAGTTGTTAGAATCTATAGTTACAGTTTTTCGGGTTACTCGGGGGCACGGTGTATATGTATAATAGTAAACAATATGACAATATGTATAGTTCACATGAAAAATTACGATTAAGATTATAATTCTTTGTAGCTACGCCATTTCCTATGTGCTTGGGAAAAGCTGGTTATTTGTATGAATGAGAAGTGCGTGATAATGTGTCGTTTGTTATCATTATCAATTGAATCGGCGGAGGAGATCAGGCCAAAGAGGAAACGTAGATTTGGTTCATTATTTAAATTATATTTTTTATATTATAAATCTATGATTAGGAAACAAGCATTTTTCGTGCTCGTAACTGAATAGGAAGTAGAGTATAGAAGCATACCGGCTTAAACTCTATAAATCGGGGAACAATAATGATTATATTAAATTAGTGTACCTATATTTATTAGAGTACGCGCAGACAGACCGCGGTCTGGCGATGGCGTTCCGAGTTCTGCGTCCAGAGTTCTGCGTTTTGACCGCTCGAGAGTTCCAACGCACACACGAGGCGTTCTAATTATTGCGTTCTCTTTTATCCATGTCTTTGTACGTGCAATATGTCGCTAGAAAGTTCATCTTCCAAAGAAAAAGAATTGCTTTTGTAGAGCCTAGAAACTTCTAAAAAATAGAAGAAAATATTCGGTGCATCCAATTAACACAACACGACCAGAACAAGGCGGATTCAGTAGTATTCATGAATTACTTGGATTTTTTCAGTGTACTTGACTTAAATCATATAATAATCTGCTTTCTCCAACAAATTCAATCAGTTTTTCTATATTTGCAACTTCAGACGTTCTCTGTCTCGGCGGCAAAAGAACTCCAGAACGCGGCGTTCCGCTTTGACCGCCGCGGTCTGACCGCCCGCTGTGTGCATTATCGTAAAGGACTCACTACATTCGAAAGAACGCAAAACTCGGAACGCGTCTGAATGGCGAATAGAACAAACGGGAGGTAATAAAGAAAGCCCTCGATCGCATATTTACGTCCCTCGCTTACAGCTCGGGCCGCAAACATTTGCGATCTCGGCCTCTCTTTGTATTACTACCCTAGTCGTGTAATGTAAATGTACTATTATTGCCTAAGGGCCTTATCACACTTGCGATTTGCGGGCGAGTTTCCATACAAAACCAATCGCGACGAACTCGGCGAGACCGCGAGCGACATTTGTATGGAACTTCGCTTCTAACTCGGCCGCAACTCGCTCGCAAATCGCAAGTGTGATAAGGCTCTTAGACTTGCAAATAGGCAGACGGCTCACCTGTCCTATTTAGCTAAATATAATTTATCAATTATTTTGTTAACTTTACATCCCTGCTTCCCTCATGATACACAAAAGTTTCACACGGCAGCATAACTTACATTGTTATCGAACGATGCGAAAATATTACTCTTACTACGGTTCACAATTTATCCTGGATTACTGAGGACCAGTCGTATTAATTTTAATAATGATTAATCGTTTTAGTGTCTTAATTATTGTATCACTTCAAACTGAGATAATATCTCCCCACAGTGCAGCGGTCACAGCGAATGAAGACTGTGTTAACAATAATAACTGTACGAATGACTCTAATATCTATGAGCTGTTATCTATATATAATAATCACATTTCGGATATACTACAAGAAATATATAGCGGAAACAGTACTAAGACTACAAGTACTACTGAAGTAGTAAGTTCTGAAGATGATCAAGAAGCCGAAGATGAAATAATAAGAAGATTTGAGTCTGTCTTTAAAGGGATATCGATAAACAAGGATCAAAAGTCAAAATCCGGATCTAAACGTATCTCCACAAGCAAGGATTTAAAGGTTGGCACATCTATAAAGAAGGATCCAAAGGACTCTAGAAATAAAGACCAGCCAAGTAAGGATCGCGAGTTAGAATCCAGTTTGAAAGGCAGCCTGATAAGCACGTCAATATCCGATTCAAAAAGCTTAACACGGAAAGAAGCAGAGCTATACAAGCCAGACAGTTTTGCGGGCAGCTTTGTAGATTCAACGTTCAAGGTTGGAAGAAGCTTGCCAAAGGCTCCAATGTTCGCTGGTTCTCCGTGGTTAAAAAAAGGGTCAAAATATGGGAGTACCAGCAGCTTCCAAGACAGGGTTCTAACTCCAGGGATTGCCAGCAGTCTCCGTGAAAGTTTGAACTCACGAATTAACAGAAACTTAAAAAGCAAAGGTTCGAAATTCCGATCCGATCAAACAACTGCTGTTACAAACAAAGGCTCAAGGACTATATTTAGTAGTAAAAGCCCAGATTTTCAACAGTCAAAACCTGAGAAAAGCCGAGGTAGAAGTAATAGTTCGTCCCAGTTCAAAGACAAATCTAAGCCTCAGGATACTTCTCAACGGCGCACCAACTTCAGCGTACTTTTGGAGTTAAACCAGAATGAAAGTAGTCTCAGAAAAAAACTAAACCAGGATAACTTTACAGACAGTGCAAAACGCAGTCGGATGCGTGGTAATTTTACAATAGGCAGACCACAAACGCCTATCCTTGCGTTTCTCTTACAAAATAATTCTGTAGCTAATCGGACTCAAGCGCCACAAAACAGTTACACATCTCCCAAAGTGCCACTTCCTAGTACTACGGTGAACAGAATAACTACCCAGTCACCTCGCTATCTTAGTTTAACCCACAGACCCACCAACAGAAGTCCCGATAACGTTGTCCACGATCGGCCGAAAACAAAAAACAGCAATAGCATCATCACTTCTCGAATAACCCAAGCTCAAGTTGAAAATACGACATCCCAACCAGAAACGAAAACTAGGAAAAAGTTAGCGTTTAAAAGAAAAACCGAGGATGCTATGGATGAGGCGCAACAGGAGACGGCAATTGGTAGAAAAAAATACGCAATAAGACCTCAAATTATCAGTCCAAGCTTCACAAGCGCCAAGGTACAACAGACTATTGAAGTACCTTTTCTTCCTGCCAGACACCGCAAGATTGCTTGACTACAAGCTCTACAACACGTACAACTCTAAATAGAAAACGATATAACCACATTTTTATAAAAAAAAAACGGTCAAGTGCGAGTCGGACTCGCGCACCGAGGGTTCCGTACAAACTCATTAGTAGATACGCGAATAGTACAAGAAAAACTGTATGTCGATTAGTTTAGTAGGAGCAAATAAGTATATGTTATGATTTTTGCAAATTTGTAAAAAAGTTAGGAAAACAGTTATATTTTTCCTGTAATATTTAGAACCTGACGAGTAATGATTCTATTTAATAGCAAGGACCATTAAATCAAGAGGACTGTCATTCTCCATACAAAAAGCTGTTCCCCGAATTTACAACGCCATCTATGTATAAGCATGGTAAAAGAATTATAATATTATTTACAATTATTCAACTTTGCAAACGTGACACAGTATTTAAATGTTAGAATTTATTTATTATTATCTGTTTACGAACTAATTGTTACTATACTATGTTTCTTTGTTCAATTATAACATCGTTAAATGTTTAGTGTTTTAGCGCCGTCTACTAGCGTGAAACAGGCCATCGCTTAGATTTGCTACTCGCCGCTAGGGATTTTAAGTTTGTGTAAATTTCTAAAAAAATATTAAAGTTAGCAAGACCGTTCTATTTTTGCTGTAATATTCAGGTTGATATTTATAATTAGTAATTATGACACATTTTTCTGATCAGTAACTCCGGATATAATAGGGGGGGAATGGTACGTTTGCACTTATAAATCAAAAACTACTTATTTAAAAAAAAAAAAACGGTATTTTAATCTACAAATTAAGCTCTTTCATTTGATACTCCACTCGATATATTAGCCCTACTTTCAATTTTCAAAATCCCATTACGGAGCCCTTTAAAAAAAATTTAAAAAAGGTACAAGATTTTTTTTATGTTCAATAAGCTCGGGTTAGCTACTTTTAACACTATTCCAAATTTCAAACCGATAGCAGCAGTAGTTCCTGAGATATCTGGCTGTGACAGACGGACAGACAGACAGACAGACAGACAGACGGACGGACAGACAGAGTCGCACCATAAGGGTTCCTTTTTTACCATTTTGGTACGGAACCCTAAAAAAACCCGACCGCGGTGCACTTCATATCCAGTGACATTCGCACCATCAAGACGAATCTAATGATGTATAATTTATCAAAATCGGATGTTCCGTTGAGTAGTTACGAGCGGACACAGGAACGGACATACATACATACATACTTACATACATACATACATACAGGCCCAACACATAACCCTCCTTTGGGCTTCGCCGCAACCTCGATTTTGGAATCCTTTTTAGGGTTCCGTACCAAAATGGTAAAAAAGGAACCCTTATGGTGCGACTCTGTCTGTCTGTCTGTCTGTCTGTCTGTCCGTCTGTCACAACAAGATATCTCAGGATCTACTGATGCTATCGACTTGAAATTTGGAATAGTGTTAAGAACCGCTAACCCGAGCTTATAGGATGTAAAAAAATTCTTGTAACTTTTTTACTATTTTTTTAAAGGGGTCCGTAATGAGACTTTGCAAATTGAAAGTAGGGCTATTATATCGAGTGAGGTATCAAATGAAAGGGCTTAATTTGTAGATTAAAACAATATTTTTGTATTTTTTTTTAAATAAGTAGTTTTTGATTTATGGCGAAAAACGTTAAAAAAAATACCGTTCCTCCCCTATTATCTTCGAAGTTACTGAACAGAAAAATCTGTAATAATTACCAATTATTAATGTTATCCTATATATTACAGGAAAAATATAACAGTTTTCCTAACTTGCACTGTTTTTGAGAAATTTGCAAAAATCTTAACACATACTTATTTGCTCCTACTAAACTAATCGCCATATAGTTTTTCTTGAACTATTCATGTATCTACTTATGAGTTTGTACGGAACCCTCGGTGCGCGAGTCCGACTCGCACTTGGCCGGTTTTTTTAGTTATAGCGAGCGTTGTACCAAGTTGTACGTAGCATGTTAATTAAAAGTGATTTTTTAATTCAATTTCTGTAGAGAATATTACAAGTCAGTACTAATCCGAAATAGTACATTACACAACTAGGGTGGTAAAACGAAGAAAGGCTGAGATCGCAGATGTTTGCGGCCCGAGTTGCAAGCGAGGGACGTAAATATGCGATCGAGGGCTTTCTTTATTTCTCTATTACCTCCCGTGTTGTGTACAGTCGAGTTCATCATTATCTGAGCAAAGATTGGACCAAAAACATCTGAACGAGACCCTATTGTCAGAAACATAAGAAATTAAGAACTAGATCAGATATTTTTGATCCGTTCTTTGCTCAGATAATGATGAACTCGACTGTACATCATTTTATGTCTACGCTTGGCCAGAAAGCGGCTTTTTCCGGACGCGTAGTGTGCGGTAAAAGCCACTTTATCGCCAGGTGTGGCATAATAGTACATTACATAACTAGGGTGGTAATACAAAGAAAGGCCGAGATCGCAGAAGTTTGCGGCCCGAGCTGCAAGCGAGGGACGTAAATATGCGATCGAGGGCTTTTTTTGTATATCATTTTATGTCTAGACTTGGCCAGAAAGCGGCTTTTTCCGTACGCGCAGCGTGCGGAAAAAGTCACTTTATGGCCAGGTGTGGCATAAAAATATTAACGACATCATGTCAATAACGTAAAACATTTTCATCAATGCTGGGTATATCAGCAGGGTTGGTTGAAGCGGTTCAACCTAGTTTAAAACGTGAACGCACAGAGTCATAGTAGCCTGAGCTAAAAAGACTGGCAGGATTGAGCGCCAAGTAATTAGGCTTGTAGTCTGTAAATACACAAAAAATTATGTTGCCCCGTGTGAACTGCTGCTGAGTAGTGATGGTAAGTAGTAGGCGTCCACGTCGATTCTATAATATTCGTTTTCTGAGGTGATAGCAGGTTGTTGGCGCCTCATTTTACTGTTTATAAGGAAACCGTAAACCGAATCTGTTCGAGTTTGCGCAAGTCTATACGTATTTGACGCCATACCACAGTGTCTGGGTTTGTAGTTCCTATACCGGCCGTACAAGAACTGCATTAATACTGCCAATTTGCAGCTGGTTGGCAGTTTGGATGCAGTCCATATGTAACGGCGTTTAGCTGGGCAGGGCTGGTGGCACGGTTAGCGCTCTAATTGCGACTACATCACAATCAGTCGCGTCTCAGGCGCATCGCACAATGTATGCATCGTTGCCAGTACTTGCACTGGTCCTTATGACGTTTGTACGTTATGAAGATACCCACACGCACTATGTGGCTTCCTGTACTAATCTTTAGTTGCCTTGGATTTATTTGAAACTGCTCTGCGCCCATTTTAGAGCCAAATATGATCATTATTAGGAAACAGCCCTTACGTGCTGCAAATTTAATGGAAAAATAAAAAAAATAAAACTTGTACATAACATTTATTTTATAACCTGTAACTGGATTAGAACTGTGAAGAATTAGGTTAAGATTAAAATTGTACATAGGTAGGTAGTTATTGTGTATGGATTGATTTCCACTGACTTAAGGTGAGGTTAATATAGGCACACAATTATTATTGTATTAGTACAAAACCATTCTCATATTTCGTGAAGTATTATGATATTACAAAAATAAAAATCCTTCTTCGATGTTTCTACTCAGTTTAAAATCCCTAAACTTGTCAGTTCCCGGGCTCAACTACGGACATCTCTCTCGGTTTCTTTCACTCTCGCCTTATAGAAAGTTTGGGTAAGCGAGACGGCAGGATACGAACTTCGAAGTTCGAACGAATGTTTCGGAAATTATTATATCGCACTCAATACTTTGATTTACCATTCAAGACCAATAGTGGTTGTCACTTCCACATCAGAGTAAATTCCAAAACCTCTCATATGTAGTCAAGGTACTGGTCTGCCACTTGTGCTGTGTCGCGGCGCATCCGTACTAGAAATGTAATGAAGCGATCTGCGCTTGGGCAATGTTTACTTACACTCGCTTGTAGACGATGTAACATTCCGATATTTATCTCGGAGTGCCCAATTAACAGCTGGGTTTATACTTTATGTACCTATCTAAATTTGATTTCATTAATGAATATTAACAAGATACTCGTATTTACGTTTAATGCCATTAATAACTGCTGAAAAGACGCAAAAAACCCCATCAATTTAGAATTTTATGCTATTTTCTTTATGATTCAAGAGAACAGTTACGTTTGCGTTTTCTTTGACTTCAGAACTGTTGTGGTTTAATAGTATCCAGCAGCATTTTAATTTACTCGATTTTCTGTCGTAAATAGATTCTACTATTTGTGAGGAACAAATATCTGTATGAAACCTAATACACATTAGTAAGAAAGCAGCCGAAGCAGGAGGTCCTGGGTTCGAATCCCGGTTAGGGCATTTATTTGTGTGATGAGCACGAATATTTGTTCCTGAGTCATGGATGTATTCTATGTATTTAAGTATTTGTATCTATTATATATATCGTCGTCTAGTATCCTTATTGAGCTTGCTATGGGGCTAGTTCGATTTGTGTTAGATTGTCCCCTAATATTTATTTATTTATTTTATTTATTAGTATAACTATGACAGCCACAAATTGTAATCAAATGTAGCCGATTGCACCCAGCGTTGAAAATGCTCTATACAAAACAGTAGGAACCAACCACAGGAAAATATCGAGGTAAAAGGAAAAAGTGTGTGTACCTCGCGTGCTGAAAAGAAGTGGCAACGACCTACTTTGCACGCCGTTAACTTGAGTTGCCGTCAATATTATTATCAGATTTGAAAATCTGATAATAATGGTATAATTAATAGTTCAAATACCACTAAATGAAATGGAAATTTTATGTTTTCTATCACTGAATTACACTTTTAGCGTCAAACGCCAAGCGAAAAACGTTACACGCTTGATTCCCATACAATCGACGAACTGTTTCCTTATATCTCGATATATTTCTGTGGTAGGAGCCTATGACGTCATCAATTCCGTTGCTGTACTAATCTTGTATGAAAAAAACCGGACAAGTGCGAGGCGGACTCGCTCACTGAGGATTCCGTACAAATACTTTAAATAAAGACTATATTTTTACCCGACTGCGCCGAAGCCCAAAGGAGGGTATTACCCGACTGCGGCGAAGCCCAAAGGAGGGTAATGTGTTTGACCTGTATGTATGTATGTCCGTTCCTGTGTCCGCTCGTAACTACTCAACGGCACAACCGATTTTGATAAATGATACATCATTGGATTCTAAATTTTATTACAAGAGAAAAATTGAAAAATTATATGTCTCGGGCAGGAATCGAACCTGCATCTCCTCGGCTATCCGGGCCAGCAGGCGCCTTAACCAACTAGGCTACCGAAACTCTGTCCAAGTCATCGAATTCTTCAACCAGTCCCTTCATTTGTGACGTCATTCTGGGTGACGTTGGCAGTCGTTAATGCTTTAATAAAAAATCATCATTGGATTCGTCTTGATGGCGCGAGTGTCACTGGGTTCTTTAAAATAAACAAAATGGCGGATTTTATGCACTTTTAAAGTGCACCGCGGTCGGGTTTTTTTAGTAAAAATATTTATGATTTAATCGCAATGTATTTTCTCAAATATAGACACCACTGGTGAACAGAGGGCTGGCCTTTATTTTGCTCAAAGGATAATAAGTATCACCATCCAACGTGGCAATGCAGCCAGCCTTCTGGGCACGCTACCCGCTGACGGCGACTTGGAGCAAATTTTTTATCTTTAAGCCTTATTTTATAGTTTTATTATTGTTTTTGTTTAGTTTAAGTTATGCTATTGTTGTGTGTATTATTGTAATTGAATAAATTTTCTCAAACATTCAATGAAATATTGACATTACGTACCTTATAATAGGCCGCAAAGTACCTCGTTTCCGGTGCGGCTTGACACTTGGCATTTAATGGAATTTCATACAACATTGCCGGCCTAGGCATGCAATGTGTTTTTTAAATTTACATTCCACATTTATTTGTGACACGGCATCACGGCGTTCAGGCATAAAAAAAAACAACTAACGATGCTAGCTATGTTTTGCAATTTTATTTATATAAAATCGACATCAACATAACAAATAAAATAACACATTATAAACAATTTCCAATAATTTTCAATTGCAAACGTAACTACGACATACAAGATAACACATTTAAAATATTTCATCTATATAAATATTCGCGGTAAAAATGTATAGGTACTGAAACAGTTTTTGGAAAGGAAGTTGAAAATGTTTCATTCTGTAATTTTATTCTATTTATTGTCTTTTAGTGTCTCTATAAAATAAAGTTTGATTTTTTGGAGTGTTTTTATAGTACATTACACAACTAGGGTGGTAATACAAAGAAAGGCCGAGATCGCAGTAGTTTGCGGCCCGAGCTGCAAGCGAGGGACGTAAATATGCGATCGAGGGCTTTCTTTATTACCTCCCGTGTTGTGTAGATCATTTCGTGTACGGAAAAAGCCACTTTATGGCCACGTGTGGCATACATTTATTTAATTGCATATTTAAGAAAAGCACTCCCTCGCTCCCTCGCGTTCGCTCGGCCATCTATATGTACTCGGCCGGACACCCCTCGCTTCCCGGCCTCTGTAGTAATGTAGGTAATATTTCCCTATACATACTTGTAGTAGAAGACGGCATTACTTTGCCAAATTTCATAGTTGTACAACGTAAAGTACCTACATACTTCATAAATTTTGAAATGATGGAAAGAGAAACTGGTGAGTTTCTTCCGGCGCTTCTTCTCACCAGAAGGTCATTACCCGAACCGCCAAAAGAAAAGAAAAGAAGAGAAAATGATGTAAGAAAGACATGTAAAAGAACCCTTGAGGGCCAAGGTACTTGCAGAAATAAATTATTTATTTTATTTTATTTTCATTCCCTTGAGAGTGTCGAAATGTATGTTTTTTGCGGCATAGACGGCCATTTTTTTTTACCATAACTTAGAAGTCTGATTTTTTCACAGCTTCAATGGATCATAGACCTGGTTATATGGTTTTATTTTCAACTCGAAACCTCCACGCGTTCCCAAGATAAAGGGTCTTGACGGACAGAGAGACAGACGGACGGACGGACGGACATACTGACACCAAAGTCATCCTATAAGGGGTTCCGTGTTTTCCTTTTGAGGTACGAAACCCTAAAATTCATAATTTGCCATTTTGAGCATGAAAAAGTGCTTTTCAGCACATAAATAGTTGCTGTAAATTTTTTTTTCATTGTTTTACTTAAGCATTCTTACAATAACTTTAGTTTTACTTTTGGACGATAAAAGAAATAAAAAAAATATAACTTTGAGATCTCATAACTTTATAGCGGAGCTTCTCACCAGAAGGGCATTAAGTAAGTAATTATTATTTGTATGTCTTTCCCGTACACGAGACAATAGTGTCCCGGCCCTTTGGGAGGCGTGCGCGGAGCCGAAGCCAACGCGTAGAGGCCCTTTCGACACTTTAATGAAAGGCAACGTGTACACCCAGCGGATGCTGTCCCTGCCCGTGTCACGGGACGCACGCAGAGACAGCCCCCGCCAGATGCAAGGACTATTGTTGATTGATGGAATCTAAATTTACTGGGTTATGGTGGTGGAATTATGGACTAGATACTGGGCTATGGATTGAGACATGACGGCGCCTGTCAGGAAAAGTGTCTCATGGCTTTCGCGGCACTGATAGACCGTGACTTGCCCTCCGCTGATGGGCCCCTGTTAAATAGCGACATTATGAGCAATGGCCCAGGGGCAACACCGCTGCCGAGGGCTGCAGGGTGTCGAGAGGTGTGCTGCGCTTTCTCCGAGGGTACTCGCGGCGTTATGCCTTTTATCACTTCCACGCCTGGAGCATACGCGAGAGTATTCTCGCGACTCCACTCTGGACGGCCGGTTAAGGCAAGCCAGAGGCGGAGGTCCTTTCACTAAATCCCATGACCCTCCCTAAGGACCCCCCGGAGCACTCGGGTACGTGGGGTCGCTACTCCCCAACAGCTCGCCACAAGCTACCCTGCGTTATAATTATTATTATTTACATCTAAGCACTTACGGGACCAAAAATATCTGAACACGATCCTATTGTAAGGAGCATAAAAGCGTGTTCAGATAATTTATTCTCTCGTGTACATGTAAATGAACTCGACTGTACATAGTATGTATTTGTATTGTAGTATCTATTTTCATATAAATACCTCTATAATCTCTTTTACATGATTCCAAGTTTGTCTACCACCTCTCGTCTCATAGGTTAATTGGAACTGGAAGAGATCTCCTAAACGGATAAGTTCGCCTTTGATAATATACCTTTCTTTTGCAACCCTGTACTGTACTTAGTCTTATTATATATTAGTAATTAATTAATAACACCATCCATCACATAACTCATCAATGAATTACTTATTCACATCCTCCCTGTTTGTCACAAGTAACCTGATTTTACTATCTAAAACAAATGACGTAAACCTGTGACGTAGTTATGCGGCCCAAAGTAATAAGGAGCTAAATCTGTTCTCATCATTAAGGCACTTATGCTGTTGTTTCACTGGAGCTTCAGTTTTGCGGAAATCTCATTCATTTGCTGGTTTTATCCTTAACGTGTAGCATAAGACAAATAAATATTTACTATATTTATGCTATGACCCGCGCAATCTATGTCAAATTCGTTCATTATCTAGCCACAGTAAGAATATTGCTTCAAATATTAGTCTTATTATAAAGTAAGAATATTGGTTCAATCAAAGTTCAGATATTATAGTCTTATTCAGTGGCGTAACTATATCATCTGGGGCCCGTGGCAAATTCCTTTAATGGGGGCCCTATCACTAAGCTTTATTATTTTAACGTTATACCTACTTACGCCGGGGCCCTCTTGGGTCGGGGGCCCGTGGCATTTTGCCAGCCCTGCCACCCTGTAGTTACGCCACTGGTCTTATTATAAAATTACATTAAATATAATTATTCATTATAGAATTATTGAAGTAATAACTTGTCCGTTTTGTAAAAACTGCGGTAACATATAATAATAAAAATAAATAAATAAATAAATAAATATAAGGGGACAATCTTACACAAATCGAACTAGCCCCATAGTAAGCTCAATAAGGCTTGTGTTATGGATACTAGACGACGATATATTTAATAGATACATACATACAAATACTTAAATACATAGAAAACATCCATGACTCAGGAACAAATATTCGTGCTCATCACACAAATAAATGCCCTTACCGGGATTCGAACCCGGGACCTCTTGCTTCATAGGCAGGGTCACTACCAACTAAGCTAAAGCGGTCGTCCAATATAATATATCATGGGTATGTGTACTATTCTACAATTATACATTATAGGGTTGTGTTGTGTTTGTATTTGGAAAGGAAGCTACGCTAAGCTAAGGGAATAGGCTAGGTACTTTTATTAGTACTTTTTATTTATGCTGCATTAAAAGGGACTTCTTAATTAGGGAAATGAAGGAATGAAGTTATCGACAAATTCTAGTAATAATTAAAATAGAATAATTAGTCGAGTATATTATTAATCTTTATTGCCACTCGATATGAAATTACACATAAATACGCAACCGCCTAGCTACTAAATCGTAGCAAAAGTCGGTTACGCCCTTTCACGCGCGGAGGGCTTTTGCATCCCAAACATGCGCTCGCGGCGCCGCCGCGAGTCTGCGCACTCCGCGCCAGTCCGTCCCGCCGCGCGCGCGTCTCGAGTCTCGACACGAGATGCCCGAGTAAACAGTGCAGTGTCAGTGTCATGCCATACAACCTCATACCCACCATGTACACCAAAAGCGAAGTGAAAGAGAAGGACATGGCGAAGAACCTAGTGACTGGAGAGTACGAGTTTAAAGCTAAGAAGAGGAATGGCTGCCTCATCGCCCTGGTGGTTGCTGTTGGGGCGCTTGCGCTCTGCTTAGCTGTCCTCACGGTGGTGAGGGAGATGCAGATAGCGCGGCTGAGGAGCGAGGTCGATCAGCTGACTGTCAACATGATCGCTGTCACGGCGAACATCAAGTCGTTGAACCAGAAGGTCAACAGCAATGCGCTGAACGGCGACTTTAGGACGCTGGAGGATACGGTGAGTTATTGACTCATGTTTGAAAGAATTATAGTACATTACACAACTAGGGTGGTAATACAAAGAAAGGCTGAGATCGCAGAAGTTTGCGGCCCGAGCTGCAAGCGAGGGACGTAAATATGCGATCGAGGGCTTTCTTTATTACCTCCCGTGTTGTGTTGTGTACATCATTTTAAAAAAGTCACTTTATGGCCAGGCGTGGCATAAATAATTTTAATTCAGTTTTCAAGCACACAATACGCAATAATGGTACTAGTAGCCCAAATGAATTTTGTATTTGTTTAGTTAGCCATTTGGTTAGCTGTCTAGTTTTTTCATTAAACACACTCCTTATTTTAGGTTAGGTTTGTTAGTCAGCTTGTGTCCCTCGGAGCAGAAAAAGAAGCCCCACACAGCGGGGCTTCGTCGACCTGCTGGCGGGTCATAGTTTAGTGAAAATGCTAGGCAGTTGACCAAATGGCTAACTAAACCAGTTGGCTGCGACATAGGTATATAACGGCAAAGCACAATTGACGTCTACGTTGACATTGGCTATAATATTATGTCGCCTTACTAAGTCAGAACGGCAAAAGCAATTAAAATACATACATAATGAATGTTGTAAAGCTAGGTATGGACTGATATGAAACTCATGAAAACATTCGTTTATTTTTCGACATGTTTCCATACGAGACATAAGACCGGATCGGCTTACGAAAGAGAATACCAATGTTCAGCTGTGGGTAAACATAGGTTGATTAGATAGCAATGTTTATATTTACTGTCATTGACCCAATCTTGGTTGGTCTATGGAATGTCAATGTCAAAATAAATGTAATGTAATCCGATCATATTGAATACCTGTAAAGCACAATCTACATTACCTACAGTTTTAATACAGATTCATACTGGATAGTTCAGTTTCATTTACTCTTACGCTGAATAAGCTGAATTTCATACAAAACGCATAGTCAGGTGTATAGAACATTTAAAAGGGAGTCAAGGATTTTTATGTGAAAGGTTTTATTGCTTATATTGATTATGAAAAGTGGGTGGGTGGGTGAAAAGGTCATAAGGTTTCCGAGAATTTCATCAGGTCAGGCGAGAAACAAAAAAACCTTCAAAATCCCTACCTTTCCCAGTAGTTGCTATCCTGAATGTTAACTCATTAGCAATAGAGGTGTCAGCAGGTAGGCGCATGGGGGTAATTTCGAACCACGCAAGTTTTTTTAAGTGTATAATTAGTCTAAACACTATTGGCGTGTCTAATAGTGTCAGCGTGTTACAGTAAATATATACTGCGATACGATACGATGGGACGGCCATGTAAAGAGAAGACCACCCGACTACGTAGGAAATTTGGCACTACAACTCTCCATTAGGGGACATTCATTTATTACGTAAGACGATTTTAGCCAGTTTTTGACCCCCTCCCCCCTTATGTAAGAAAAAATAAGAATCGGCTGACCCCCTCCCCTCCTATTTAATATTTATTACGTAAGAATCTAAAGGAAAAATGATTTTACGTTTGGGCTGTTTTAGTTTTTATTTTTCAAAGAATAATTTTTGTAGGGACGTTTATTTGCAGTTTTTAATTTTTTAGTAAAGTAACTATACGCAACCGAGCACGCGCCTACGCTCTCGCGCGGATTTGTTCACTTTTTCAAAAGTTAAAATTATTTTGCGCATTTTTATGATCTTACGTAAGATCGACCAAAACTCCCTCACACCCTCCCTGTAAGAAAAAATAAGACATGGTTGACCCCCCTCCCCCCCTAAGTTGGGAAAGCTGACCACACCACCATGTGGGATAATAGCTAAGAAGAGAGAGAGAGTGTTACAATAAATATATGTTGCATGGATTACGAGAAATTCGTAAATTCCGGAATTACCCCATGTTCGGATTTACCCTGCACCTTGTCAACTACTGGGCATTAGCGTGTCAAACACTAGGAAGTTTACCTACAGCATAATAGTAGTAATTTTTGGCCTACAAAAGGTACATCGCGCGCTTGAATGTGTGCGCGCCGTGCACTACAAGCAAAGAAATGAGAGTGCGTAAGAAAAGAATGCTCCAACTCCACTATGGATCCAATATGGATCGCACTCACACAGACGTGCTATCGCGCGTCTGTGTGAATACGTGTCGCGCGCTCGTAAACGGCCGAAGTTGGACTACTTGTTCGTCTTTATACTTTGCCTTAACTCAATTCATGAAAGAGACGATGCGGAGGTACAAATATTCCAACCGAAATGACAAGTCCCGTAGTATATTCTACATTTTGTTTGCTGAATGGGACTATAAAATACACAATGATATTTGCGTACGCGCTTAAAATATCACCGGTAAATTATGAAGTCCCGTTTGGCACGGGTCTGGTGATAAAATGCAGGGAATTAGGAGTGTTTACTAACACCAAGTTCAGAATCTGCTGCCAAATACTCCGCCGCGGAACACGTAAGAGGGCAAAGATTACATATAAATACCTTATGAATTGGATACTAAATATGTACAAAAGGCTATTAACTAGTTCCTCGTCAATCAAGCCATAATCGGAGTTCAAGAAATGTCGGTCCACACACCGCTTTGACTTTGACAGCTGCGAAATTGAATGTTATTGAGAATATATTGATGTCTTATTATACCCTGTATAATATCCCTGAAAATTCCGGGTTCTAGCTTTAGCCAGCACAATGTTACGGGAGGCTGAAAATGCCCTGAATGGCTTCGAGGCCTTCGAGAAAAGGATGGTACGGCCGTGCCTTTGTTTTGCTCGACTTGGCGGAGGCACTGCTATTATATGCCCCCAGATAAACAATAGAGATTGCTAGAGACACATGTTCTAAACAAATATGTCGATGATCGTTGGAATTTTACAACGTGTTTTCCTGATAGTGACGGGTCAAATTAATCGCGCTGATATGAATTCAATTGTTTGTTTTGTTTGGAGTTATTTCGGTATAGACTTGTTTGTTCTCGGTAAATTTAGTTTTTAATTGTACTAAGTAGCAAACATACATGTGCTACAATTGTACAGAACCATTGTTAGTGCAAAAGTAGTTCTAATTTACATGTTTAAAGAAGGGTTTTGAAAGGAAAACTATTTATTACTACAGAGACCTACAGTTTATGTTTAATTTGGAACCTAGTTTTGTCATTACCTCTAGAATCACCTTATTATATTACCATAGTGGCCTAATCTGTCATACGAAATTATACTGGGGTTATGAGCTATTCAAATTCACGTATACGTAATTTAATATGTGTTAAATGTCTGGCACTTCGATGTCTAAGAACATGATAGTACTATAAGATACGTTATACATGCGTGGCATTATAATCATCATTACTTATACGGAACTAAGTATCTTCTGCGTTACACTTGTTGCTAAGGGCATAGTTACGTATTTTGAATTGTTTGAGTGACCCTGCCATCCTTTCTTTTAGACAGGTAGACGACTCTTTTGTTAAGCTTCTGTTATCGAAAGAAAAAAAAAACGCTACAGCACCCGGGGGTTTCCTTGGGACGAGGGAAAAAACAAACAATGCCTCGAAAAATTAGCCTGTCGATGTTAGGCCGTTCGATGATATAAAAAATTGTTTTGCTTTTTTTTTGGGTGACAGACTTCGATATGAGTCCTGTAGGCGTATAATGCTATGCTTTGTCGCGCGTTCGCGCGATAAATAAATGATAAAGCATCCGTTACGTCCTGAAAAATAGTGTGTGAGAGTGACGGATGCTTTATCATTTATTTATCACGCGACAAAGCGTAACATCATAAGCCTACTGCACGACACGACTATGACGCGCGAATCTTATGTCACTGTCGCGGTACAAACATTACCTATCTCTTTCCATTCGATGTAGTGAGACAGTGTCAAGTCATTTTGAGTCGCGCCGTCGCGCGACAAGCGAAGTCACGATCTAGGCGTATGATGCTACGTTTTGTCACGTGATAAATAAATGATAAAGCATCCGTCACGTTCTAACAAATAGTGTGTGAGAGTGACGAATGCTTTATCACTTGTTTATCGCGTGACATAACGTAGCATCATAAGCTTACACAGTAGGCTTATTATGCTATTCTTTGTCGCGTGATAAATAAATGATAAAGCATCCGTCACTCTCACACACTATTTATCAGAACGTGACGGATGCTTTATCATTTATTTATCGCGCGATAAAGCGAACCATTATACGCCTACAGCTATGCCAGCTGTACTGTTAGGTTAGCACAACTGGGCGCGACTTCGCTTGTCGCGCGACCCCGCATGACCTGTCACTGTCACACTATATGGAATTGAAAGAGATAGGTAGTAGGTATTATCGCGCGTCACAGTTATGCTAGAGTAGGGGAGACCGGGTATGGTTGTCTCGCGGGTTGGTTGTCACAGCGGCCATAAAATAATACTAAACGGAGGAATAAGTGCATCGATTGGTGAAGTACGGAAGGATGTACAGCTCTTGCGATCTTTTAGCACCGATCGATGTACTTCATGTTTCGTTTAGTATTATTTTATGGCCGCTGTGACAATCAACCCGCGAGACAACCATACCCGGTCTCCCCTACAGACAGACCCCTCCAGAGGCATACGGCAGAATCGGTTTTCGGCAGAGTCTTGATTGGACAGATTCGGCTTTGGCCAGAATCGTTTTACGGCAGAAGTGCCACTATTTAATTATCTGTGTTAGAGGTAGGTACTGGTCCCATTGTAGTGGGTATAAGTTAGTATATTCGTACTGTCGACCTGTGAAACAATTGGTAAGTTTGCATCAGTGTAGTTTATCTCAAGCTGTGACCCTCAAAGGTTGTGTGTCCAAGGGCCCTGGCCTGGCCTATGATGGTGTGTATGTACTCTGACTTGCCGGTGAAATTTTAAAATTACTAAACGCTGTGATGTAATGAAGGACAAGTACCTTATGCTTGTTGTAGTAAGTAAATCGCCAGTCTTGCGCGCGCGCACTCAATTGGCAGTAATGAGGCCTATTAACTGCACGGCTAGCACAACACGGCCGCGACATATCTCACGCGCGACACAGCATCAGCTAACGGAAATGCGCATCTGTAACGGAGCGCTGCCATAGTCTAAAACGTGACTTGCTAACTCATAGTATAAAGTCGCGATTTAGACTATGAAGACGAACCGACAACTATAACTCCTATTAGTTCACAACTATAGCGCTTATATTTCTGCGAGTATTACTGTTGAGTGTGTAAACAAGTTTTAGCCGCAGCAGTAACCTTATCTGATCGACCAGCAAGCGCAGATTATGTAATGAAGGAATCCACGCTATTCCAAACACGTACGCTACTAGAACTTGTCCTTCGATGCCTTATATGACAGTGAACTGAAATTACATAGACAGATAAGTGCTCTGATTTATCGTTCAACTAATTACACATGTATACTTACTTACTGGTACAGTCAAGAAGGTGGTCTACCGCTAATCGAATCTATTGGGTGGTATTAGAGTTCAAAAGTTGTAGACCACTTTCTTAGCTTACTGCATGTACGCGTCAGGATTTGAACCCACTACCATTTTATACCTAATTAATAGTAGGCAAAAACATTTTGTCGTCATTTAAGTAATCTTGGTAAATACCACGATGTGACACATCAAAACCTCATACAGAAAAAGAATCATGATTGTAAGTTTGTTGAGTCCCACAATTCCTGGAAATTACCATCAATATGAGTAATTAAATAAACAAACAAACCGCGCGATGGGGAGTCACCAAATAGCTCGTTAAATAAATACATTGTTTGTTTTAATAGGTATTTAACTTTGTTATTAATCGCCGGGAGATATATAAAATACACGGGTATTTCCTTGACAGTGCAAACAGAACCTTTGAAGTTTGTACAAATGTCGGCATATATGTCAAAATCACCTAAGACCTTTTTGGCATGCCAATTTGAATATTATTTCTTGCCAATTCAATTTGAAAAGGCGCAAATTTTTAGTAAGCATCTTATATGTACGTCGACGCAAATCTTCGTAGAGAATCTCCAGACACTATATACATTATAATGAGTGTTCTTTTCGAGTCGAGTTCAAGGTTGCTTGCAAGATTGCTATACCATAAATATAAACGTTTAGCTTTTGCCCGCAACACCGTCTGTTTAGAATTAAGTGTTATAATTCTACTTGAGAAATGATGATAATTAACCCATGCAAACAGTCACCCCCTTTTCACCCCTTGCTTTCCGGGGGTTCCCTCTATTTGGCATACGTTTAATTTGTTCGAAAGTATCGTTAGTCCGAATTTTGTTTTGTATTATTTTTCTCTAGCTTTATCAGAAAATATTTTGGAAAATCTTATACGTAAGTAAATTAGAAAAGAAATGGTTAGGTTAGGTTTTTTTTTATAATTATTCTGAAAACTCAATGGTACTTGTAAAATTACAATTAAGTATGCGTAAAGAGTATTCGGACAAATAAAATTATGCCGAAACAAAAGAAAAATCGGTTCAGCGATGTAAGTGTGAAAAGGTTTAACAGACATACAAATAGAATTACTTTCGCATTTATAATATATAACTAGTAGTCTGTATAACGAACGAGTGCTCTTTTCGTGTCGAGTTGAAGGTAGCCAATCTATGTTTATACCTACACACAAAATAGTTCCGAGACTATAACGCATTGACAAAACAACTGCAATTAAAAATAACTGGCCAAGAGCATGTCGGACCATGCTCAGTGTAGGGTTCCATAGCCGTAACTATAAGGTAAAAAATACGATGTAAAAAAAGTCCAACAACAAAAGAGCGTATCTTCATAGCAATTACGTCCTTTTGTTGAGAAGCGCAGTTTATCGGCAATAACTCAAAAACGGTACATTCGATCTTGTTGAAAATAATTTTCGTTGAAAGTAATAATTAAGCGTTACCTTCGTGATTTTTTTCATATTTTTCGGACGCACGGTTTAGAAAATAGAGGGGGGGGACACAATTTACACAACTTTCGGAGCGATTATTTTCAAATACATTCACTTAATCAAAAACATTACCTAGAAACCTTATAGTGTTTTTTAAAGAGCTGTCGAACTATGTACCACACGTTGATATTTGCTGAAAAAAATTTTTTTTACTGTCTTTAACATGTATGGAGTGCCCCCCGTATAAATATTTATTTTAATTATTTATATACCAAACTAAGTAGCGGCTCATAAAACACACCTATATTCCAAATTTCATCAATATCCATCATGTAGTTTCTGAGTAAAATGCCTGTGACATACGGACAGACAGACATACAGACAGACAGACGGACGGACATGACGAAACTATAAGGGTTCCGTTTTTGCCATTTTGGCTACGGAACCCTAAAAACAGCAAATTTGAAACACGTGCTTTTCAGGGGACGTAGAGGGTGCATTAATTAAGTAAGGATTTTACAAAATTATACTTCTAAAGGGTTAAAACACGATGAAAGTTCGTATAAGACGGAAATTCGCGATCGAAAAGTCACGTCCTTTTTTTTACCCAACTGCGCTAAGGAGGGTCTTATCTTGTTATAATTTTTTTTTATAATAGGGGTCCTTACGGATACACTTCGACCCAATGGGATTTTTTGTGTAATTACCCCTTACCGCATCTACGCCATGGCCTGTTCCACCATCTCCATAAATCGGATGATGGACTCCATTGGTAATTTGGTAGACTCCATTGCAAATTCTTTCATTCTGGTTCTGGCGAGGAGGGTAGTGTGTTTATGAATGAAACGATTGATTTCAGTACAGAAAGTTCGTCAGTTATGTCATTCTGAAGACGGTACGTGGACTATTGTGCTGTCATGTCATGTAATATGTGAGAACAGGTTTCGATCGACAAACCAGTTACAATGTAAACAAGAACGCCGGCCGGCTGGCCTGTGTCCATTGCCTTCCGATACGTCAAAAATATATGCCTCTAGCAGAGAATAATAATTAGTAGGTACTGACTGTGTACAGAAGCCTACTCTCCACTCCATAACAAAACTGCTGTTCGCGTCGGATGACCACAGTGCTGACCCGCATCCGATCGTCTCTATCGCATAACGCGTGCTCTTTTTCCACCCTAGGGTTTTACTTAACACAAGCCTTATTGAGCTTACTATGGGGCTAGTTCGATTTGTGAAAGATTGTCCCCTAATATTTATTTATTAAATTCATAATTATCGAAAGAAAACCATAAAGTATGCCTAGAATAGTTTTGTAGTGTATTAAATAGGTAGTGTATTTTATATTGTGAAATAAACCTCAATTAGTTTCTTGTCATAAAGTATTATTTTTCATGTATGTGCGTAATATTTTCAGAATATTTTAAAATGTTATAGGATCATCTAAATTATATGAGATGAATTTAGATTAGTTCCGGCGTGCAGTTTGCAATTGTACAAAAAAAGTACAGTTGGCAATAACAGCTATTTAAATTTCATATCTTCAATTTATGTAGGTATGTTATCCCGACTTGAATACCATATATTATGACAAATACAACGAAAAATATGTTACATTATCAGTGCATTTATTATGACAACACCACATTATGACTTACATTTTTATGCGACCCAATAGGTATACCCAGTGCGCACTGTCAGTAATCGTGATGTTTTAATTGCATGTCTCGTGGCCGATAAGGATGTCCACTTTGACCACTAATTATACCTACTCGTACAGCTAAACTGTTGGACTATTCACACCTATGTCGCCAATATCGTCTCCAGCATAATTAGGCTTGCTAACTTATAAACAACTCGTAAGCTAGCGAGAAAATATGCCTATCTGCTTTCGTCGCTGCAACATAATAAGAATAAGTACTACGCTCTATTTAAAGTACTTTCCATTGACCTACAATACAACTACAACTATGAAATTTGTCAAGTAATACCGTCTTGTACTACAAGTATAGGGAAAAACCTGAAAACAATACATTTGTAACGTCATATTACTCTTTCAACTTTAAACTACATACTATCTTAGCGTTTTGACACTTAATAAAAAGTACTGATTTGATTTATTAGGAAATCCTATTATATTGAGGACGAAATTGGCGGCGATGTTATTAATTGCCTTACTGTTATCTGCGCCGTTCCATCTTTCACTGCTACAGTCGACGGCACATGTTTACACTTGTCGGCCTTATTCCAACGAAATAAGGTCGAAAAGTGTAAACATAATGTATGCGTCGACTGTACACAGTTGACCATCGTGGTGTTTACACATGCACTTGCGATAATAGTTATTAAAGTGTGTTTTGGGGCGATAAGTTATTTATACGTAAACTAGGGGCAGACCCGCGATTTTGAGCGAATTCCCGACTTTTTTTGGGTTTTTCTTATTCAGAATCACGTGCACTATTTATTTTCATTACGAAAAAAATGTCCCTACTAACTTTTATGTATCACTTTTGTGACGAGCGATATAAACTGTGTAAACACATATTTTCTTTGCATATGTATATATATGCATAGTAGGTACTCGGGATTATGACAAACCCAAAATTACCGTATTCTTTATTTAAAATGTCCTCTTAACTAGCAGTTAACAAATCGTCACAAACAAAACTGACGATTAGTGTCAAACTCCATATACGAGTATTTTGTTACCAACTGACAGGTTAGACAGTATTTGACATAGCTTAAGTTTCGCTTAACCGTACATTTTAAAATAAACATGCCCATAATTGTATTGTATTGTAAATATTTTACTGATTTCGTGTTCGCCGTATCGCCTAAGATGAAGCAATGGGAACGGACCGCCCGGTCTAAGCTAGTTTTTACCTGCGTCGAGTGTCTCTGTTCGTGGGCTTAATCTTTGGCGCCTGGCCACCGTCATTAGGATAGCCAAATCAAAGTATAAAGACGAACTAAAGAAAACGAAGAAGTATATTATATAGTAAAGTAGAAGAAGAAGACGATGAAGTATATAGTAAAGTAGAAGAAGAAGACGAAGAAGTATATAGTAAAGTAGAAGAAGAAGACGAAGAAGTATAAAGTGGAGTATAAAAACGAAGTCCAGCTTCGGCCGTTTAGGAGTGCGCGTATTCCCACAAACAACGCGTCTGTGCATACTGGATTCTTACGCATTCTTAAGAGGAAACAGTAAGGTGGAGAGAATTGAAAATTAAGTATTTGTAAAATGTGTCGCTGTCCCGCACTGCCCACCTCTCCCGCGCAGAGCGCGATAGAGACAACTGCAGCTTGGACCGAAAATACCTTTTAAAATTTCATGAAAACAACGTTTCGTAGTCCCCTGATTTCTTCCCCAAAACTTAACCTATTTAACTAATTTTTTCATTAAACATTAAAGAAAGGCTTTGGCCGTGTTCATATGTTTTCCTTTTTTTTAATAATCTAGTCAAATTTGTTTTCTGGATGTGTGAACACAGCGGAAAATCTGGCATTTTTTTTAGGTTTTTTAAGGTTAATATCTCTTTTGAGAATGAATTTATCGTAAAAAGGAAAACATAGGAACATATCAATAGTAGCCATAGATTTTTGGACAAAAAATTATTGCTCTACTGGCATTATCCAGGGAGGAAACAGGGGACTACGTTTGTATGGAAAAACTGCCCTCCTGTTTCCTCTTAAAACTTTGCTTGTAGTGCATTCCTCCTACAATCCCATCCTTTTGTAGGAAGAAAAATTACTGCTATTATACAAGGTGTTTCATTGAACGTAATACAACTCATGTTTTTTAAGCTCCTCTCCCTGGTGCTTAAACTCTGTGCTAGGTCTCGTGTTGTTAAAGTCATCTTAATTAATTAATATCACTCTTTTAATTATTCATATTTTTTTGGTCTCATCCTGGTTATCCTACTTAGCGTTAAGAGAAAAAGTTTTAATTTAATTTTGTAGTGAAAACTTACCTGTTTGCTTATCTAGGTCGATAATTTATGAATAAAATGCATGCATTCTGACACATTATTCAAGTTATTGGTCATAACATAACAGACAAACAGGTCACGTGAGTGTGACTTCATGAGGGGTGCCCACACGATGAGATTGTAATTTCTTAATTCTGTTAGCAAACTAGGAAAAGTTAATTATGACGTATTTTAATAAATCAATTTGTGCATTTTGTTCTCGGTCGTTAACTGAGCCGGAATTGCTTAATTTGTATTACGTTCAATGAAACACCCTGTATTGTGGCCAAATGGTCGGGTTTCTCCCGACATTTCATATGATGCCCAGATTCCCAGGAAATACAAAATCTCCCGACCAACAGAGTGAAGTTTCTCACAAAATATAAATTTTAATATGTATATTCAGGTACTTTACTACCGAGCAGAACCAGGGTTTTTTTAAGTAAAAAATAGGAATGATTAACTTTAATATTGATTTCTCCCGGCACAAATAGGGTATTTGCCTGTAGTCAATATAAATTACTACACGCTAGCCATTAAATCAGCTTTCGAAAATTTGCAAAAATGAACTAAACATCACCTATGTAGTGATTTTTAAAAGATCAAAAACCTATTAATAAGAAGATGATTTGATGTTTGAGTAAAATGACGTCATTTCACTTTTATTCCATACAAACTTCATACTATCTGAGCATTTTGACACTTCATAAAAAGTAACTGATTTGATCTGTCAGGTAAGTAGCCTATTCCAAAATCCCTAAATTTTGCCCAGATATTGAGGTGACCCAATCTAGTACCCCTAGCTGTCATTGACGTACGACCGTCCACTATTCTCTATCCACAGAGAGATAATCGCATTTCTCAAATAGAATTACTTCCTTTTGAAACCAGTACGTCTAGCATAACTGGCCGCGACTTCGTATCTCGCGCGACTGAGCATCACCTGTCACTGTCACACTATATTGAGTGGAAAAAGATAGGTAAGATTTGTCGCGCGACAAAGAGTCGCGTGTCACAGTTGTGCTAGAGGTTCCGCCGTGATAAATGATAAAGTAATTGCGCAATATCTGACTGGACTAGTCCGTTACTGTCGGTGATAAGAAGATCCGTGTTATTTTCTAATCATAAGTAAACTTTGATCTGCGGTTTTGCATTATACAGTGTTAGTTCTATTAACGGAGAAGCTGTTTAGAAACCGTTTCTAAAAAAAGGATATTCCTTTATAAATGGGGATTAAATCCATTATATGTATATAATCTACCATAATAGAAATTTCTTAAAATAGGTAATTCATTATTTATAAGTATCCGAATGTGGAATGAGCTCCCTGCCGCAGTTTTCCCGGAAGGCTACAGTATGGAGTTCTTCAAGAGGGGAGTGAATAGGTTTTTAAAGGGTCGGCAACACGCACACTTTAAATAGTACATTGTGTATCAAGGGCGGTAGGTAAGGAATTACAAACGAGTGTTTGTTACAAGGCCGAGGCGAAGCCGAGGGCTTTAATAACACGAGTTTGTAATTCCTTTACCGCCCGTGGCACACACAATGTTTTTCATCACACTTGTGAGGAAATCTAATTAAAATTAACCTAAATAAAATTGTAAAACTGACAGTGACATTAGTGGCATATCCATAGACAATGCGCAACGTTCGGAAACCATAGCGGTACAGACCTAAAACGGTTGATTTTATAATTGCAAAATACTGAAATACACTATTGAAACATTTAATTAATGTTACAGAAATATGTGTTTACATGTATTTGCAATACGAGTTCTCTTTAAATAAATATTTCAGTGATAAAAGTTAAAAAAGTAAGTTGGCGTTTCCTTTGAACATGACAAATAAGAGTAAAACAGAACCAGCGTTTCAAATTTAAAAAGAAAACCTTTACGCCCTAGGGCGTAATAGCTCATTTACGGCCCGCAAAACCTACGTGTAATGCACCATTTTCGAGCAAGTGTGATGAAAAAAAAATTGGTTGCTCCTAACAAGATTGTGATAGTTATAATCAAGCATCTTGATTCCATACGAGCCTAATAAGACGTTAGATGCACCAACTAAGATGATGATTATTGATTGTTTATCATAGTTCAATTAACCATGTTCTGATTTGAAAGATTCAACAAACATTGATGTACAAGGTAACTAATTAAACATGATCGGATCATACAAAGAAGAAAATAATGATAGAAACAAGAAATATATTTCTTAAAATTATCGAGATTCTAGATTGCTGTTTTAATCACTAATGAACTTGCTGTGTCCATTAATCAGCTTTCGTTGATATGTTTAATATCTTGTTTGTTTTATTTAAGTTAACGCCAACAAAGAGAAATTCTCTCAGATTTTTTAGAGTGCACGTACCTAATGCCCCTGGTGTTGCTAGCGTCCATAGGCTGTGGTGACTGCTTATATACCATCAGGCAGGCCGTATGCTTGTTTGCCACCCTAGTTGTATAAAAAACCTTGGGTAACCGAGTTTTGTTCGGCTTTGGATAGCACAGGGAGGGGGTTTATTATTTATTTGGAGATGACGCATAAGTAAATTACAAAAGTAAACACCTAAATGCCGAATTTCATTAGCTATAAAGCCGTTTCTGAAACCCCGATTACAAACAAATCTCCTTGGTTCTTGTGTGAAGTGTCCTGATTTATTTTCTTTATTGCACAGACTTCCTATTTTTTTTAGGTTGAAATTATGAATCTTTATTACAATGATTAACACAAAGATCAAATACATTAACAATTTAAACGTGACTTAGTCTAAAGTAAATACATTAAATTGCAATAGACGTACAATCGAACACACTGTTAACTGTCTTTTGTGGACAATACAATAGCTAATGACGAAGGCGATTATCATGTGATGTATGCGGATAACTCGATATTATACTATTAGATATCTTCGTCCCCTATAGGATTCCTGCACCGTCTTCACATTCGAGGCTTTTGATTGTTTTTCTGGTGCCTCTTAGCCTTATCGACACTGCTCTTATTAATGAAATTTGCACTTTTACTTTTAAGCAGCAAGAAACTTGCGAGAACGGTTTTACGGTGTTGTAAGTTGAAATTCATGTAAAAAAGAATTACGCAAAGTTATAGTATTGGGAATACAATCGCCGTACGTATAACTTCGGCGCACGTCAAATATAGGTCACTACAGTTCTCAGTTCAGCTCTCATCTATTTTATTTTCACAAGATATACTTTGGCAAAGATTCAAGCTGAAGCACTATTAATCGTCGGTTCGGGGAACGACGAGACTGTCCCGCGACCGTGGTTACGATAAAAACGTATAAACCATTCAATCATTGTTGAAATGAAGACCTTTTTATTTAAGCGAGAAAGTTCAAATTTGAATAATGACTTTTCTGATAGGATTTTCTTTTAACAAGTCCGAATAAATTTGTCAATGTGAACAAGTTCATACACACTCTTAAGTTGAAATGAAACGCTAGGTACATTTTTGTCTAAGTAAGGGGTGACAACGATTTTCATTATTTTACAATAGAGATCTAGAATCTGGTCAGTCAGCCGTATTTTGCAGCGGAATAAGTTTCTGCAGTTTTTTTTGGGTGCATTCGGGATGCTGCAGCTGGAGCAAGGGCCTCCCTTGCTTACTCGTACTAGGGATGCAATCTCTCTCTCTCGCGCGAAAAATCTGATTCTAGATTGGGTGTTTCGAGATCTCGACCTGCAGACTGTCGAGATCGAGATTTGATTAAGTCATTAAAAATGAATTATTCTGATCAAAATTGAAATTTGTATGAAATTTTCAATCCTCTCCTAGCGATTGGATTGGATTAGATTGAAAATTTCATACAAATTTCAATTCATTCCGCGTCGCGTCTCGGCTCACCCTGCTGGTGGAAAACCACCTTAAGACCTGTGACAAAAGTTGGTTCAGTGCATTAGCTTATTAGTTTCGAATGATGCAACTAGATGGTACTGATTATAAACGGCCAACTGCACGTTCTTTCTGAAGTTTTGGGACTTCTTATTATTGTTTCGCGGAGATAAAATGTATTATAGTAGATTTATAAGTTATAAATCTACTATAATACATTTTATCGCCCTTTATCTCCCTTACAAATTACTAGCATTTTACCGCGGCTCCGCCCGCGTGGTCCCGCTATTGTCCCCAGGGAACTCTTTACCGGGATAAAAAGTATCCTATGTTTCAATCCAGGGTTTACTTGTATGCCAAATTTCATCTCAATCCATCCAGACGTTACCCCGTTATTAAGTAACAAACATCCAAACATCTTCACAAACTTTCCCATTTATAATATTAGTGGGGTGGGATGGGATAACCCTCTTTTTGATTGTATGTAAAACTGAGCGACTCGAAGCATCTTAATCGTCTAAAATACAGTCACACCCAGCTGATAAATAACGCTTTCTTCGCGTTATCTGTTTACGCTCTCGCGTTAACGAACTAGTAGCCGTCAAATAGACACTTTTAACAAGCCATAATTCACTCCAGATTATGTTTAAAGCTGTTAAAACTCTATAAAACTGAGAGCATCATTAATATTTAATGGCCAGTGGCGTTTCAACGCACATTTGGAGTTTTAAAACGTATAAAGTCTTACTTTAAACCTGTAACCTCTAGCACAACTATGACACGCGACTTTGTCGCGCGACTAATATTCCCTATCGCTTTTCATTCAATATAGTGTGACAGTGACAGGTAATGAATCCTCTGTCGCGCGACAAACGAATTCGCGCCAGCACACTCCTCCCTCTCTACTTCTTCCTCCTCCTCTTCTTCTTCTTCTTCCTCCTACTCCTACTTACTCTACCTCCCCCCCATCCTCCTCTCCCACCTCCTCCTCCTCAGCACCAACAGCAGTTTCCTTTCAGGGGAATCGGGACCCCCCGCGACAAGCCCCCAGGACTCGAGCTAGGGACGGGTCGCTCTTAGAGTAACCGTCACCATCCGACTCAGAGATATTTCTCGACCAAACTCGGACCATCATTTATCGAAAGTCATACAGTATTTGTTTTTCTAAAACGGTAATATTTTCAGGATATTTAAAAATGCTAGGTTAGGTTAGGGCGTATAGAAAACAATAGATTAGGTGAGGTTTGTTTTATAACACTTCTGAAAAATTGACGGTTTCATAGAACATAGGTTGTATGACTTTCGATACCTAATTATGACTAACAATACAGTATAGCTTTTAAAATGTATGGGACATAATATAGACCCATATAAAACAATAGTTACTAGACATGAGTACAGCTATACATATATTATAGTTTCTGAATGAATGATACAAATATGAAGTGTGGCGGCACATGCTGAGTGGGTTAAATTTTTGTTACCATCGTGCCATTAATTTTAATAATAGATTAAGTTTGTATCCTAGTTTATAAGCAATAATGGTGTTTTTGGTTGCAAAATAAATGTGTCTTCTTCTTCTTCTTCAAGTATATCAGTCGGTGTCACTCCTTTATTCACTACTTCAGTTCTGATTCTGATATGAATCAGAAGTATTCAAGTATACAGGGTGAAACGGAACGAGGGACTTTCCTGCAATTGTGGCATTGTTCAACGTTACTACATTATTTTCTCCAAATAAACAACGTAAATATCTGTCACCGTTTTCAAGTTATAGCTTGTTAAACTTTCATGCAAAAAACTGCGTGTTTCAACTCTTTTTATAGACAACAAAATATCAGACTTTCAAAACGGATAATAATATGGACGGCCACTGAAGTTGACGGCGTGCAAAGTAGGCCGCCACTTATTTTTAACACGCGAGGTACATACCTACAATTTTTCCTTCTACCTGCGGCCAGTAGGCGACAATAACATCCTTGAATACTTCGGCAGGCAGATTTATTTGTTGTTTTGCTGAAAATTGAATGAACTCGTAAATTAGTCTTGTTTACTGCTATTTTATTGGCTCTTAATTTAGCTACAGAAATAGATTGCGATGCTAAAATATTACGAATGAGGAATTTATTATGATCATTTCAACTCACTGCTAAACGTCTCCCTCGAAGACTTCGACAACGAAGGGTTGGTCGGATTTCCAGTGACCCTAACCAAGTTGTCAGATAAGTAGAGATGGGTAAATCCGGACTTGAAGATTTAAATGATTCGAATCCGCAAGGGTTCCGATTTCTTATCGACTCCTTCCAAATCTTATCGAATCCATGGAGTTATTAACTCCGACTAGGTAATCGGTACGGAGCCGAATAAATGCCCCGATACTACACCGTGGACTCGCGGCGCGGAGCGAAGCGCATATCATTATTTGTCAGTCAAAATCAGCGAGTCCGGGATGATTTGATCTGAAGGATTCAAAAGAGTTGAAAAGTCGTTAAGCGGAGCCGGTACCGAAAGCGGAGCCGGATTTAATGATTCGAATCAGTCATCGGAGTCGAGATTACCCATCTCTACAGATAAGCCAGCGTGAGTTTACGTTGCCCGATGCAGACAAAAAATTTGCCGCCTCTCTTTTTTTGTGGACGCGATTTGATTTATATTAGATACGAAATAGTACATTGTGTATCTAGGGCGGTAAGTAAGGAATTACAAACGAGTATTTGTTATGAGCCCGAGGTAAAACCGAGGACTTTAATAACACGAGTTAGTAATTCCTTTACCGCCCGTAGCACACACAATGTTTTTCATCACACTTGTGAGGAAATCTTAATAATATAACCTTACTAATCGTCCAAGTATGACAAGAAAATATTAAAACAGAAAGTGACATTAGTGACATATGTCCATAGACAATGCGAATGTCAAGTCACGTTCGGAAACCATAGCGGTAACGGCCATTTTAGTTGATCTTATATGTATTTGCAAAATAAAGAAATACTATATTTAAACATTTAATTAATGTTACCGAAATATGTGTTTACATGTATTTGCAATAACAGTTATCTTTAAATAAATATTTCAGTGATAAAAGATAAAAAAGTAAGTTGGCGTTTCCTTTGAACATGACAAATAAGAGTAAAACAGAACCAGCGTTTCAAATTTAAAAAGAAAACCATTACGCCCTAGGGCGTAATAGGTCATTTACGGCCCGCAGAACCTACGTGTAGTTACACCATTTTCGAGCAAGTGTGATGAAAACTTATTTTTAGGCCCCATTCGATTTTCAAGCAAATTAAAAGAGCTTGTAGGTATGCACCACAGATATATAAGAAACAAAGATGTGAAATCACACGCGTTTTGTATTAGAACCGCTGTCGCAGGTTTTGCTCACGCATACATTAACGCTGTGCACATGCAAAGACAACACCCACAAATAAACTAGCGTCACCGCCAATCATCAAAGAACACAGCGACACACTACAGCAACGCTGTCGTTGCTATTGGCTAGTACACACTAACGCCCGCGCCGTCTCAATACACGCACACACTTAAATATTTCATCGACGTAAGGGCTTGACAAAGAATAAAAAGTTATCGATGAACGAATGAATGAATGTTGCTCCGTACATCAATCACTAAAAATAAATACCTAATAACGAATCGTAATTTGTTATTTCTTTGGTATGTTTTTTTTTTACAATTAGGGTGTTCAAATGGACACAATGATGAATTAAATTTTTTACTACAATATTATATAAATATTTTTTTTTTTTTTTTTTTTTTTTATGTTATAAGTGGCAAACGAGCAGACGAGCTGCCTGATGGAAAGCAGTCAACGTCGCCCATAGTTACCTATACGTTGCCGATCTTTGAGAGCCCTGTTTACTCGTTTCTTGAAGTACCCCATGTCATAGCGCGTTGGGAACACCTCAGGTGGGAGTTCATTCCACATCCTGCCAGTTCTTGGCAGAAAAGAGCGTGATAAATGATGTTGTGTTGTGGTAACTTCTTAGTTGTATAAATAGATTCGCTAGGCAAAGAATATATCTTTGAAGAGCTGTCGCTATCATTGTCATGATTATTTATTGTTCTTTCTCACATAATTGGTGACCCCGACGTGATCAACTATGTGAAGGAATAGTTGAATAAGATATTTCCTTTTTCCACTAAAAACGTAAATATATTTATTTAAGCAACAAAACAATAATCATGACAATGACAGCGACAGCTCTTCAAAGATATATTCTTAACCTAGCTAACCTATTTAGACAACTGAAAAGGTGTCGCCACAATGTAGGTACAACACGTAAAAAAATCTTTATGATATGAAGATATTTTAGAATCTTATTCTATCTTATTTTTTCTTATTCTTATTTCCCTCCCGTTAGTCTAAAAGTAAAATATCCTTTACTTATACTTAGGGATTTAGGGCAAAATTGTGTATCGTTAGATACACAATTTTGCCGATACGATACCGATACCGATATTTGTAGTAAATTATCGGCGATACTAATGAAGTATGAACTTCAGATTTATTATTTGTATGTCCTTATTATACCTAAAACTCAACACAGAACTTTTTTTTATTATGAACCAAATATATAATTAAAATAGTAATTACTATTCACAAGGTAATGGACCAATATATAAATTAAGTCAGTAATTGAAATTACTTTTTGCAGATTTTTTTTCATACAACAAATTCTTTTCACGTTCTTGAAATAGTTGAAATATCGGTTGTATATTATCGGCGATACCGATATATCGGTATCGGTATCGTTACATCCCTACTTGTACTCAACAACAACAACTTTGCGTACAGTACAAGAGTAAAATCCTAAAACTGTCATTTTTTTTGATAAATTGGACGTAGTTATGCAATAACGTTCCAATCCACAAAACGAAGTATCAACCTTTTGTCTTTAAAAACAAAGTCCATAATCCAATAAATTTTGCATGTGGGATGGAACGTTATTGCATAACTAAGTCCAATTGACCTGGATAAGTTATTTTTACATACTGTTGTTACAATTGAAATTGAAAAAATTGTAGGGAATAATAAGGGAAAGGGGTAGAGAATAACATTCATTTTTAAAATAATCAAATTCTTTAATCGCCCCTGAACAAAATATATTTATTGACATTTAAGTAATTCTTAAGACATTCTTTACATATAAGTCATTTTCATCAAAGTCTTTTGAACTAATCACACTATTTTTACTTGGAAACCAGTCCTTTCTCCCAGTCGCATCGATCCATTTTTCTTTTAAAGTGGCTTTAGCAGGAAACCTAAAACATCACAATCATTAACTGTAATAAACATAAAATAATTGCTTGAAATGCAAAATTAATATTTTCTATTTATTTAATACGTTGTCAGTGCATTAAATTTAAATATACTATGATTTATCTTAAAATGGTTCCATTCATTCATTCATCCAATCATATCGATATTTTTATCGAACAGGTAACTCACTACTGTTAGTTCATTCAAAATGGACTCATGAAAATTGACAAGGTAAAATGAACTTTATTGGTGAATTAATAGAGTCGACTTCTAAATAAATGCCAACTAAATTAAATAGAAATAAAAATATTTCGGAAAACTCATTTTATTTACATACCTGTGGTAAGAAATGCCTCCTTTCGATAAATTTTGGATGCGACTTCTATTTGGGCACCTTAACACAGAACAGTTTGGCATAATTGCTTGTTTTAACCTCACGAAAACGTAAATAACTGGCCAAGAGCATGTCGGACCATGCTCAGTGTAGGGTTCCATAGCCGTAACTATAAGGTAAAAAATACGATGTAAAAAAGTACAACAACAAAAGAGCGTATCTTCATAGCAATTACGTCCTTTTGTTGAGAACCGCAGTTTATCGGCAATAACTCAAAAACGGTAAATCCGATCTTGTTGTAAATAATTTTCGTTGAAAGTATTAATTGAGCGTTATCTTTGTAATTTTTTTTATATTTTTCGGACTCACGGTTTAGAAGATAGAGGGGGGGGGACACAATTTTCACAACTTTCGGAGCGATTATTTCCAAAGGTATTCACTTAATCAAAAACATTTCTTAAGAACCTTAAAATGTTTTCAAAAGAGCTGTCGAACTATGTACCACACGTTGACATTTTGTGAAAAAAATTTTTTTTAGCTTCTGTTACATGTATGGAGTGCCCCCCCTAGATTTTTTTATTTTTATTATTTAACTACCAAACTCAGTTGCGGCATCTACAAGACATCTATATTCCAAATTTCATCAGTATAGGTCTTGTAGTTTTTGAGTAAAATGCCTGTGACATACGGACGGACGGACGGACGGACGGACGGACGGACGGACGGACGGACGGACATGACGAAACTATAAGGGTTCCTTTTTAGCCATTTTGGCTACGGAACCCTAAAAAGCGGAGCTCAGCGTGTGACGGCGGTTACATAGCAACTGTCATGAGCGCTTAGACATTTTTCTCGCTATATGGTCATTTTGCCCCTATAGCTGAAACGCGCGCCACGCCTACTGACCATATCCATGTTTCTTATAAATCCGTGGTATGCACCTATAGCTCGAAGAACCAATGGCGATGACCATGGGTATAGGATGGTAAAGGTTCTTGAATGGAGACCACGAACGGGAGCGTGGGTTTAACTTTTCTCGTACATACCAATGATACTTTCGGAACTTATGTAGGAAATATTATTCGATATTTACCATTAGCTCTTCGTCGAAGGAAAAACATCGTTAGGAGACCTAAGCCTGCATACATCCGCGAAGAAATTCAAGGGTGTATGTGAACTAGTGAAGTCCCCAATCAGCAGTGGCTAGCGAGGGGACTATAGCCCATTCACTGTCGTCTATGAGAGTAGGGTGCCCAGCAGTGGGATGCTTATGGGCTGATGATGTGACGATGATTCGATTCTCAAAGCACTATTAAAACGGCCGCTAGACCGGCTGGCGCGCGTCCAAGGAAAGGGTTTGTAAACTTCCGTTCGTCTATATTTACCCGCAAATACGTTCACGTGAGCTCACGTCATTTCTATTACATTCATGTGTTTGAAAGATCTCATATTATTGTTTGACAGCATTTCTCCCGTATTAGTCTCGATAAATTCCAAGGGAAGTTATTGGGATAATACGTAAGTATCCTATTTTTGAATCGAGATCCATTTCCAGTACTCGTATGCCGAACTAGTATTTAACCGCGGCTTTGCCCGTATTTATTCGCATTATTATCCCAAAGAAACTTCTTACCTTAAAGTAATTTACATAGTCCGACTGAAATGTTTGACCGAACGTTTCGAAAATCAAATCGAGAGATTTCCCCACTCAAAGGTCGCCAAGTTTGTATACAGTTTTTTTAAAGCATAGTGTACAAATTTGGTAGGTAACCTTTTTGTTTATTTTTAGGTATTTATGTAAATTATTTATTGTATTTTTGCTTTGAAGATTGTACGGTAGTACATACAGCATAGTCAGTCTGACAAAAGTTCCCTAAAAATGAAGATTAAAAAAAAAACGAGAGATTTGGCACTGCAATCGGACAGTCATTATTGCAAAAAGTAAAAACAATTTATTTGAAATAAGAAGTGATCAAATGTTATATCCATTAATATCTGGGGGCACGGCAGTGCAAGTCGAGCAAAACAAAACAAACATCCTTTTCTCGAAGCCATTTTCAGCCTCCGGTAAAAACTAGTTTCGGTCCGACACTAGTAATATACGATATCCTATTTACAATTTAGGACTTGGTCGACTTTTACGCCAAATTTCATCTCAATCTGTTCAATCGTTAAGAAACAAACATTCAAATCATTCATCGTATTATTAAATTATTATTAGTCATAAGTATATAAAGTTCTGCATGTCCAAATGTTGGCGAAATGCACCGATCCCAACAAAATTGTTCCACCTAAGTAAATTGTTAACCTTGTCTCAAGCAAATAAATTTAATTTCCAAGATTCCATCATCAGATGGTGATTTTATAAAAATAAAAAAAAAAAAAAAAAATAAATAAAAATCGGTACACAGTCGTTTTGGAGTAATCGAAACGAGGAACATACGTTAAAAACAATCCGACGAACTATAGAAAACTCGTTCTTTTTTTGAGGTCGGTTTAAAAGTATATTACGGACCGGACAAGTTGATTATGTAAATTGAGAATGAATGAAAGAATTAAATTACTTTGCCCTACTTTCTTGGGAAAAAACTGAATAAGTATTTTACTGTACACGCTAATTGTCATTTATCAAGGTAAATTATGTTTTTGTGTGTCTCGTCGCAGTTTCACCAAAGTATAAAGACGAACAAGTAGCTCAACTTAGGCAGTTTAGGAGCGCGCGACACGTATTCACACAGACGCGCGATAGCACGTCTGTGTGAGAGCGATCCATACTGGAGCATTCTTACGTATTCTTAAATCTTATTCTATAGTATGTGTGAGAGCGATCCATACTTTCGCATTCTGAAAACTTCGCTCGAAGTGCGTTCGTATAGGTAATTTCACGAAAGTTGAGGCCACGCACACAACAATACTGTCATGTAATGATAGCGGGATTTTGAAATTACTGTTCTTTTTTCGTACCGATAGCAGGTTCAACAGTGAATTGCAAGATAGACCAAAAAGTTTGTTTAAACTATAGCCTTGTGTTTATTACTCACTTATTCATTTCATTCATTCACTTTTTTTGCAATGAGTACTTCATGTAGCTGTGTGTGTAATCATTCACCTCAACTCTCGTGAAATTACCTATACACGGCGCGCACACATTTAAGCGCGCGATGTTCCTTTTGGAGGAAGAAAAATTACTGCTATTATACTGTGGTTTTACCGATTCTTTTTATAGGATCTATTGTGTGTGTCCTAACCTACGGTGCTCAAACATGGTCACTTACTGAGAGTCAGAAGTCCAAACTGAAGGTTTGCCAAAGGGACATGGAGCGCAGTATCCTAGGTATTAAAAGGACGGATCGAGTCCGAAACACTATGCTGCCACCCACGGTATACGGTAGTTTTTATTCCTACAAAAAGTACATCGAGAGCGCGCATGTGTGCGCGCCGTGTACGGACGCACCACAGGCAAGAATTTGAGCATGCGCGAGCATGCCATAATATGGCGTTCACTCACACAGACGCGCGTCGTGCGTCTGTGTAAATACGTGTCGCGCGCTCCAAACGCCCGAAGTCGCACTACTTGATTGTCTTTATACTTTGATGCTGCACTCCAAAACACGCATTGCTGACGTTGGAGAAAATACACCTGAATTTGCACCATCAATGAAGAAACACGCGAAAAATTGATAACTTACAATAGTCAAATTTAATTAATCTGTTGTCTTATGAGTTGGTCTATCAACCCTTTTCGTGTTGATGTTGGTTTTAGGGACACCGTGTATAGTAAGGAGATAGGTAGGTATGTACCTAATTAAAAACCCGATATTTAATAGTACATTACACAACTAGGGTGGTAAAATAAAGAAAGGCCGAGATCGCAGATGTTTGCGGCCCGAGCTGCAAGCGAGGGACGTAAATATGCGATCGAGGGCTTTCTTTATTACCTCCCGTGTTGTGTACATCATTTTATGTCTCCACTTAGCCAGAAAGGCGTGCGGTAAAAGCCACTTTATGGCCAAGTGTGTCATAAAAGTGGTGTTTTTTGATGTCACAAATATATTAAAGCCTCACCAAAAATATACAAAGTTTATCATAAGAGCGCTCTTTAGAGATTAATATGGCAACGTTTCTTACAAACTCTAAATTAATTTAAAGAATTTAATGTTATCTCTAATTCTTTTTGTAGACTACTTTTAAAGCTTGTAGAAGAGGTAGGTATTTGATACGGTTGCAGGTGGGAGCTTAGGAAATATAAAGAGAGCTTTGTAACAGAATTGCACGTCGCACGTAGCGCCTAAGGCGATTACATCTGCGAGTATAAAATGGACCGCTATAATACCTAATGCGAGCAGAAATAGAACTACACAGGTTTGTAATAGTACATTGTGTATCTAGGGCGGTAAGTAAGGAATTACAAACGAGTGTTTGTTATAAGCCCGAGGTGAAACTGAGGGCTTTAATAACACGAGTTTGTAATTCCTTCCACCCGTGACACACACAATGTTTTTCATCACACTTGTGAGGAAATCTTAATAAAATAACCTTACTTTTCGACCCAGTGTGACAAGAAAATATTAAAACAGACAGTGACTGTTGTCAAATATGTCCATTTGTCAAGTACGCCCTAGGGCGTAATAGGCCATTTACGGCCCGCAGATTGTAATGACACAATTTTCAAGCAAGTGTGATGAAATAGTACATTACACAACTAGGGTGGTAATACAAAGAAAGCCCGAGATCGCAGATGTTTGCAGCCTGAGCTGCAAGCGAGGGACGTAAATATGTGTTCGAGGGCTTTCTTCATTACCTCCCGTGTTGTGTACATCATTTTATGTCTACACTTGGCCGGAAAGCGGCTTTTTCCGTACGCGCAGCGTGCGGAAAAAAACACTTTATGGCCAGGTGTGGCATAAAATATATTAGCCTCTTTAGGTAATGTTTATGTCGTTCCCGGCCAAAATGTACTTCTCGCTTGTTACGAAGGGTACGTACGAAATTCCTAATAACAAAACGATAAAAATCTAAATTTCTAACGTACCTATACGAAATTCCTTAAAACGCATGATTTAATACATAGGTATACTTATATTCGAGTAATCATGGTTACGAAATATTTCGTCATTCGTGACTAGGGTTGCCAGATGTCCGGTATTTAAGCGTACAGTCCGTTATTTTCAGGCCTGTCCGGTAAAAAATAAATGGTCATACCGGACAGAACAATGTATTAGTATAAAAAAAAACGTATTTTCCCCCCTTTTTGGGGTTGTCCGGTATTTTTTCGCGACTCACCTGGCAACCCTATTCGTGACGGGTATCTAGCAAACGAACACGTCACTATTGGCCTCGAATCATGAAATTTCTTAGCACTGCGTTGCGTAATGATTGAAAACCGTCAAAGTTTAAATTTAAATCATCATTACATTGTTATAACATCTTACATTGCTTGGAATTTAATCTTGATTTTCCACTATATATTTTTTATTGTTATTTATTAATTATATTTACTAGATATACTATGAAAGGGAATAAATAATGATAAAATTTAAAATATGTAGGTACCTACCTATCTAAAACTGTTGTATACTCGTAATAGTACATTACACAACTAGGGTGGTAACACAAAGAAAGGCCGAGATCGCAGATCTTTGCGGCCCGAGCTACAAGCGACAACACAACAATAGTACATTACACAACTAGGGTGGTAATACAAAGAAAGGCCGAGATCGCAGAAGTTTGTGGCCCGAGCTGTAAGCGAGGGACGTAAATATGCGATCGAGGGCTTTCTTTATTACCTCCCGTGTTGTGTACATCATTTTATGTCTACACTTGGCCAGAAAGCGGCTTTTTCCGTACGCGCAGCGTGCGGAAAAAGCCACTTTATGGCCTGTACGTCTAGCATAACTGGCCGCGACTTCGTTTCTCGCGCCACAGAGCATTGTCTGTCACTGTCACACTATATTGAGCGGAAAGAGATGGCTTGCATTTGTCGCGCGACAAAGAGTCGCGTGTCACAGTTGTGCTAGAGGTACAGGTGTGGCATAAAACAATAAACAGCTTTAAGAATAGAATTTATGCGTGCTAAAATACGCTAAATGCGATTTCATTCCCTATGCTAGCCAAATGTATAACCAGACTTAAAGCAAACAAATATATTTTTCTCAAACATGGCATGAAATGTTGACATTACGTCCCTAAAAATAGGCCGCAAAGTACCTCGTTTCCGGTGCGGCTTGACACTTGGCACGTAATGGAATTTCATACTTATTGTATGTATTTTTTTTTATTTCCATTCCACATTTATTTGGGCCACAACATCACGGCATTCAGCCATTAAAAAAAACAAAAAACGATTTTTGCTGTATTTTGCAGTTTTATTTATTTAAAATTGTCATGAACATAACAAATAATACATTATAAACAATTTTCAACACACTTGCTCGTAAAGTTGCTATTTTTTCTTTGGTCTTACGCCCGGAATGCGGTTTATTACACACTAGTGCGTTTTACTTTACATTGCCACACTAGTGTTTTTCTTATTACACTTTTTTTTAATAAATAAATAAATAAAATAAAATAAATAAAATATCTTTATTTCAGAATATTGAGCATTCCATACATTGTTAGTATTAGTACATTGTGTATCAAGGGCGGTAAGTAAGGAATTACAAACGAGTGTTTGTTACAAGGCCGAGGTGAAGCCGAGGGCTTTAACAACACGAGTTTGTAATTCCTTTACCGCCCGTGGCACACACAATGTTTTTCATAACACTTGAGAGGAAATCTGATTAAAATAACCTTACTTAACCTAAATAAAATTGTAAAACTGACAGTGACATTAGTGAGATATATCAAGACGACAAGTCACGTTCGGAAACCATAGCGGTAAAGACTTAAAATGGTTGATTTTATATTTGCAAAATACTGAAATACACTATTTAAACATTTAATTCATGTTACAGAAATACGTTTATACATGTATTTGCAATAACAGTTCTCTTTAAATAAATATTTCAGTAATAAGAGTTAAAAATTAAGTTGGCGTTTCCTTTTATCATGACAAATAAGAATAAAACAGAACCAGCGTTTCAAATTTAAAAAGAAAACCATTACGCCCTAGGGCGTAATAGGTCATTTACGGCCCGCAAAACCTACGTGTAATGACACCATTTTCGAGCAAGTGTGATGAAAAATATATTAATATCCGTAAAGAAGTTGTTACCAAAAGATTTATTATTTTGTAAATAAATAAACTTGTTGTAGTCAAAATCTGATAAGATAAGATTATACTTCATCTAATTATCTATTTAAGCATTTAAAAAATACAATATTTTAAATCATTAAGTACCGTAAATTCTTATTAGAAATACATAATTATTTAGTTTAATATATATATTGTGGCTGAATGGCGGTGTTCGGTGCCTCTGGACTTAACCTGCGCGCGCATAGTTATTCAACCAAAGATACGGCGCGCGAAAAAATAAACCTCCGCGCCATTTTGCGCAAACATTTTTCGTTTATAATTTGCTGATTTGTGACTGAAAATGTCGAGTACAAGTGACGAAGTACAGTTAGATTTGCACCCAACAACACGCAATCAATTTGGAGCCACCTTCTAAGAAGTTTTGTCCCGAACCGCAACCTTCTACCTCATATGCCAGTGATTTTTGTGTGCCGCCTACTCTGACTAAAGGAGAATCATAACGCCCATTCACCTCCTATGGGAATGTATCACTATCTCCAACATTATTAGTTCGATACACAAGTTCACATAAGGACAGGTTGATCCGCTTCATCCTTCCCGCTGGTCCGCTGCTCACTCTGAGCAATCAGCGAAAAGTCAAAGGTGGCCCTGGCCATCGTCCTGGTTCGACCCCAGGCGAGCAGGCCCCCACCTAGCCCGACACCTATCGTGGTAGGCTGGGACTGGTGACCTGGTTCGACTCCAGGCACCCCCCGGCACTTACCCAGCCCGATGAGCGTGTCGACCGTGTTTACGGCACACGGTCGGACGCCCTTGGGTGGTCTGGCCAGCGACCTGGTTCGAGCCCAGTGACAGCAACGGCCAACCACCCGGCCCGACAATCACAATGCTCGGAAGTGGGTTGTGAGTTTGTCAGGTTTAAAAAAAAAAAAAAAAAAAAAAAAAAAAAAAAAAAAAAAAAAAAAAAAAAAAAATCTCCAACATTTACAGTTACTCAAGAACACCACAGTGAAATTTTTAATAATACTATAACACATACTGTGCAACATCCATCAAAAACTGTTGCGTATTATTTTTGTAATTGTACTTTCAATAATTGCTTTGGTAATTAAAAATGTGTTTTATACCTACCTAATTGTTTTTTTCCTCGCAAGTGTGTTGAAAAACATCGTATGATACGCGTGTGCTTTGTTCATTACAGTCTTGGCTCTATTACAGCCCTCGCCTTGCGGCTCGGGCTGTGCAATACCGCCTCGACTGTAATGACTAACTTCGCACACTTGTATCATAATGTACTATTCCAATTATTATAAATTGCAAACTACACCACAAGAATACACATTTAAAATATTTCATCTCAATATTCGCGGTAAAAATGTAAACTGAAACAGCTTTTGGTTTCCGAATGTGCCATTTGCATTGTCTGTGGATATAATATGTCAGTGTCACTAACGTCACTTTCTGATAGAAAGTTTCTGATTAAAATAATATTTAGGGTAAGTAATAGTAAGGATATTAGTAAGTTTATTTATTTCATTGCATATTTGAGAAAAGCACTATACATACCTCGGCGGGAATTGGGATTGCCGGCCTGGCCTCGTAACTATCTGGCCTTGCTTCGCTCGGCCAGCTATATGTACTCGGCCGGCAACCCCTTATTTCCCGGCCTCTGCAGTTATGTACTATTTCTCAAACATGGCATGAAATGTTGACATTACGTGCCTAAAAATAGGCCGCAAAGTACCTCGTTTCCGGTGCGGCTTGACACTTGGCACGTAATGGAATTTCATACTTACATTGCCGGCCTAGGCCGGCAATGTATTTTTTTTAAATTTCCATTCCACATTAATTTGGGCCACAGCATCACGGCATTCAGCCATTAAAAAAACAAAAAACGATTTTTGCTATATTTTGCAGTTTTATTTATTTAAAATTGACATGAACATAACAAATAACACATTATAAACAATGTCCAATTATTATAAATTGCAAACTAAACCACAAGAATACACATTTAAAATATTTCATCTAAATATTCGCTGTAAAAATGTATAATATGTCAGTGTCACTAATGTCACTTTCTGATAGAAAGTTTCTGATTAAAATAATATTTAGGGTAAGTAAGGATATTAGTAAGTTTATTTATTTCATTACATATTTGAGTAAAGCACTATACATACCTCGGCGGGAAATGGGATTGCCGGCCTCGTAACTACCTGGCCTCGCTTCGCTCGGCCAGCTATACGTTATTATATATTCTATCTATTCGGCCGGCAACCCCTTATTTCCCGGCCTCTGCAGTAATGTACTATTAATTTAATTTCATCGCATTTGGCTTATAGGAATAATGCAATGTTTCTTTTCCATTTTAAGATACAGTACTAGAAATAAAAATTTACCTAAAGCATCGAGAAAGACTCGAGCAACCACCCAATTATAATTTTACATGGACTAGTTTGGTAGCCCGGAGGACGAGAATAAAATGACCAAGTACATCGTTACCTTCGAGAACCTTGCCTCAGAAATAAGTAAGAAAATGTCGAGCATATTCTTGACATTTTCTATTTTAGTAATGGCTAAGTTGCAACTGCCCGCGACTTCGTCTGCGAGGGTAAAAAGTCGTAACTATTTCGCCTAATTACAAGCAAATATTTTGCAATGTTCATACGAACGTAAGTTGTCAGTTTCCACATTTGCAGACTATTTTTATTCACTTACGACTATTCGAGTTAACTATTTAGCATACCTACTTATGTAAGTTCGGTGACAATCCTGTATTATGGAATAATCTAGCTGATCTGATGATGGAGCCATAGATTATAGAACTAGAAAACTTGGACTTGCCATAGATTATAGAACTAGAAAACTTGGACTAGTATGTTATGTTATCTATATTTTACGTCGCACCTGGCCATAAAGTGGCAATAACCGCCCGCTACGCTTGCGGAAAATCCCACTTCATGGCCTGGGGGAGACGTAAAATTTAGTACTTACGACGGGCGGTAATAAAGAAAGCCTCAGATCGCATATTTATCGCCCTTGCCTTCGGCTCGGGCGTCAAATACCTGCGATCTGAGTCATTCTTTGTTTTACCGCCCTACCTTTAAGTAATGTACTATTTTTCTTAAATATTTTTTTATGCCACACCTGGCCATAAAGTGACTTTTTCCGCACGCTGCGCGTACGGAAAAAGCCGCTTTCTGGCCAAGTGTAGACATAAAATGATGTACACAACACGGGAGGTAATAAAGAAAGCCCTAGTTGTGTAATGCGTTACTTATAATCAAGCAAAAATATGCTGTCGATAATCAATCTTACTTGGAAGTTATTTAAAATTGAATCGCTCTGAAATGCTTAAGGTGACGAAACTTCGTGGATACTGACACCGGTAGAGATATCGGTAATTCGGTACCGTTCCTACATTTAAGTACATAACTATATTTATAAAGTGTATAAACAAGGTTTTCGGCTCTGAGAACTTTGAAACAAATCAGCAGGTAATTATAATTTTCTTAAATCTAAATAGTTATATCAGCAATATAGGTACAAACATACTTTTGCAGCTTCATAAGTGTATATGTAGGGACGGAGTTGGCAAATATATTGGATTCTTTCATAGTGCGAGAGAAATTGTTGAGAAAATATATTCATCGAAATATTCATAATATCTTCGTCAGTTTTATAGGTAGGTACCTACTATCCCCACTGGGCTATTTCTTGCTGCTGAAATATTAAGTTTTACAAATTTCTTACAAAGGTCATTGGGCATTTTGTTCGGACATATGACCCACGGCGTACACAAACGAAATAGGGCTAGGTATGTAGGTAAATGTATCTGCTACTCAGTGCTATGAGTCGCATTCTTGTAAACCATGGGAAAATTGAGAAAAAAATAAAATACATTTCTAATCATTACAGCTTTTTGCAATGAATTAAGTCAGAACTATCACTACATCGTACACATACTGTTGAATAACTTTTTTTCTGCCGGTTGATACATAAAAAAATACATATTTAGAAAAGTGAGATTAAATTCTCTATTTTAAAACTAATTTGGTCTCTGTACGCGAAATTTCGGAAAGCGGGTCAAAAACGCCCAATGACCTTTATTTTCACTTATTTCTCAAGACTAAAGATAGCACCGATGGTCACCAGAAAAAAGCTAGCTCGTCGATTTAGGGCCAATATTCGGGGTTATATTTTCGTCATATTCTAGTGATTTAGAATTCTTTACATTCCCTGCAGCAGCATTAGTAATTTCATGATGGATTTTCTTTCATATTTAGGGCAAGAGCGAATAGGGACGGATCTTTCGGGTAAGCCTGCTCCATTTTGAATTGTTTTCAGTTTAGACCAAGGTTAATTGATGAAATTTAACGGAAAAGCTTCATGGAAAGTTCCTTAACTTTCAACTTTTCTTCATTTTAACAGTCATAAGCGCTTCGTCAGCATATTCTGAGCAGAGCCTGAATAACTTAGTACTTGACAAATACTTTTATAACAAACAAAGTTTAAGGATGCCTGCGTTAGTCTTGCATAAATAAAGGCTTGGAGTTTCTTCCGTGTCCTGAGGGAGTAGAGTGGCCATAAAGTAAAAGGGAAAGTCTCGAAAAAGTCCTGATATTTCTGGCAATTGTGCTAGAAAAAATAAGCGCAGTGCAACCATAGATTAGATACTAAACTCGTGATTTTAGATCACACAGAGTTATTACTTCAGAACTTTAATGATTTAAAGGCACAAGTTGATCTTAGAAGATAATCGCCGTAGTGTACTTGAAGAAGGTCAACTTCAATTTTCAGATTTAATAAATTTTACCTACATTCTTTATTTATACTACTGAAAATTAGATTCAAATATTTACAAAGCGATATAATTAATTAATTAAATAAAGGAATCCTAAGCCGTTAAAATGATACCCTTTCTGCCTCGTCGAGGTTGTTAAAGGGTAGTCGAGGTTGTCCTATTAAAATATTTAGCCAATTTACTCTTCAAATAACTTTATCATTATCAATAATATAGAATAGCGTGGAGTAAAATTATTGCGTTATTGCGTACAATTGGTGCCTCCTGTTAATTTAGGATAACGCTAAGACTAACCTAACCTTAGTTCGATTTACAACACACTCTACATAAGGACAGGTTGATTCGCTTCAACCTTCCCGCTGGTCCGCTGCTCACTTTGAGCAATCAGCGTAACTTCAAGGTGGTCCGGAGCAAACGACCTGATTCGATACCAGGCGCTTCGGCCCCCACCTAGTCCGACCCTCTCAAGGTGGTCCGGGCCAAGCGACCTGGTTCAATCCCAGGCGCCCCGGCTCCCACCTAGTCCGATATTTGCAACAAAAAAGACTAAGGTACTCACTTTTCAGTGTTCGCTAATTAAATAGGTAGTACGTGTGGTGTGGTACTAAAACTTCCATTTCCAGGAATATCTAAGCATTTTCTTGTTACCGTAAAGTGGTCCTACTGTGCTCCAAAATAAGAAAATTCGAAATAATTCTGACAATTTTGAATTTTAAGACATACTGGTTTTATATATAACAAGAAAAATGTATTTATGCCACACCTGGTCATAAAGTGGCTTTTCCCGCATGCTACGCGTACGGAAAAAGCCGCTTTCTGGCCAAGTGTAGACATAAAATGATGTACACAACACGGGATCGCATATTTACGTCCCTCGCTTGCAGCTCGGGCCGCAAACTTCTGCGATCTCGGCCTTTCTTTGTATTACCACCCTAGTTATGTAATGTACTATTATTACTAACGCATATAAATTAAAAAATACGCTACTATCTATTTTGTAAAATATATTGGAAAAATAAATTTGGAGCAAAGTTACCCATTGACGCGGCAGAACTTTGGTCCTAAATACTAAATGTTTCTGGACAAACTGAAGCCATTTCTAGTAAGCCGGCTGCTTGTACTTACGAGCCTCACGCACACATCAACTGGTTTTTTCCTATTGCGAGCAGAACGCACACATAGTTAGCCGGCGGACTAGACATGCTTCAGTTCTGTCCTGGACTGATGCCATCTAGATTGAAAGTTCGATGATTGGTGGATGAGTGGTGGTCTCGGTGGCACTAACTGGAAAGTGCTACCGTGTTGACTCGGAGACATACAATCGGTGTAATAATCGGCTGGCTACGCTTAACGATTACACCATTACACCCTGTAGATTAGACAATATATGGCGGAGGTTTGAGTACTTTATTAGAGAGGTATTTTTAGAGTTCCGTTCCTCAAAAGGAAAAAACTGAACCCTTATAGGATCACTTTGTTGTCTGTCAGCCTGTCCGTCTGTCAGGACTCTTTATCTCGGGAACGCGTTGAGGTATCGAGTTGAAAATAAAACCATATGCTCAGGTCTATGGTCCCTTGAAGTTATGAAAAAATAAATTTTCTAAGTTAACGTAAAAAAAATTATATGGTCATTTATGCCACCAAAAGCGTAAATTTCGGCACTCACAAGGAAACCAATATTCAAAGGGTACTTTCCGTTGACCTGTGAAATGTGGCAAGTATACAGTCTTATACTACAAGTACAGGGAAAAATGTGAAAACTATGCATTTTTAATTAAATCATAAAAAATAGACTTGACTAAGGGAATCAAAATTTCTAGGGTACTTTAATATATGTACCTACACATTTGTACGGAACCCTCGGTGGGCGAGTCCAACTTGCACTTTAATAATCGCTTACTGGGTAAATATTTCGTTTGGTAGATAGATTACTTATTTCATATTTGGTGACCTAATCATTTCCTATGACTCGTTAACCGCTAGAAAATGATTCGTGATTATTATTGTTATTCTCCGTATATCTTTATTTGCTTAAGTTAGGTTTTTTACAATATATATATAAAAAGTAAAATACAAAATGAAATTACAAAACATAAACACATTATAAAAAACCTAACCTAGAGTGCCGCCGGCAGCGGGGCGGGGCCCAAGCTACCGGTGGTTAGGGCCGCAGAGAGAGGAACCTCCTGACGATGCGCGCCGTGTCCAGAAGTACCGCTTTCTGTATCTGACCCTTGATCCAACCATCTAGCGAGAGTCTCTTGAGATGGTGATCGAGACTCTTCGCTATAAGCCCGTTCGCCGAAACGACTATCGGAACAATGATCGTCGAATCAACATCCCACATGGCGGTAACCTCGTGAGCCAAGTCAAGGTACTTGCTGAGCTTGTCCTTCTCGGCCTTCACGAGGTTTTCGTCATGGGGGATGGTGATGTCGACGAACACTGCACGGCGCTTGGATCGATCTATCAGCACGATATCAGGCTTATTGGCTACAATAGTCCTGTCCGTGATGATAGATCGATCCCAATAGAGCGTGGCGCTACCATTTTCGAGAACCGGCGTTGGTACGTACTTATAGTACGGCACCTCAGACCCCACAAGACCATATCGAACAGCAAGTTGCTGGTGAATGATCCTGGCTACTTGATTATGTCTGTGCAAGTACTCGCCGTTAGCTAGATGGGAACAACCGGAGATAATATGCCTGATAGACTCTCCGGGACGGCGGCATGCCCGACAGATGTCGACCGTACCGTCCTTCAGGATATATCTCCGGTAGTTGTTCGTCATCATAACTTCGTCCGCAATTGCACAGACAAAACCTTCAGTTTCCCCGAAGAGATCACCGAAGCGTAGCCAGTTCACCGACGCGAGCAGGTCTACATCGGGCCCCGTGAGGGCCTTGTAGAACCGCCCGTGTAGCTCCTTACTCTTCCATATGTCCTTGCGGTCGTCGGTGCTAAGCACCTTAGGTCTACGCCAGTTCTTGTTTGCCAAGGAAAGAGGAGTAAGGCTTCTGTCTACTGCTACTACATCGCGATGTATCCCACACTCGTTGTTTAGGAAGTACTCCCTGAGGCTGCACACCTCGCGGTTATGGAGGTCCTTGACGTTTAAAAAGCCACGGCCGCCACACTTACGCGGGATGTACAGTCTCATAACTGACGAGCGTGGGTGTAGCATGCGGTGTGTAGTGAGCAGCACACGGACCCGCCTATCCAGGGCGTCCAGCTCAGTCTGAGTCCACCTTAGTATGCCAAAGGAGTAAGTGAGCAGGGGCATCACCCAAGCGTTGAAGGCCCGCACCTTGTTGCCGCCAGACAAAAGACTGTTAAGTACTTTTGTCAAGCGACAGAAGAAGCGCTCCTTCACCGCCTGTATAGTGTCCCTGTCCGCAATACTCAAGGCCTGTGACGTACCAAGGTACTTGTAGGTTTCAGCCTCGGAGATAGACCTGAGAGTCATTGTCTCGGAAAGTTGCAAATTCGGGGAATTTACGATTTTCCCTCGTTGTACATGCATGACCGCACACTTATCTACACCAAACTCCATTTTGATGGCGCTACTGAAGGTTTCTGTGACCTTCAGTAACTCCAGCAAGTCTGGGCGTTTGGGTGCAAATAGCTTGAGGTCGTCCATGTACAGCAGATGAGAAATGACCTCACCCCCTCTCCGAAGCCGACAGCCCAGTCCTGACTCCTTCAGCAGAGTGCTGAGTGGGTTCAGGGCCAGGCAGAACCACAGGGGACTCAGACTGTCACCCTGGAAAATACCTCTCTCAATCCTTATAAAGTCATGCGGACCAGGGGGGCCATCTCTACCGCCTGGTTGACGAAGGACTGTGGTCCACTGCCTCATACATGCGCCTAAGAAGGATTTTAAAGCTGTATTGATTTTATACAGCTCCAAGATCCTCTCCAGCCATGAATGAGGCACCGAATCATAGGCCTTCTTGTAGTCAATCCAAGCAGCCGAGAGAGACCCCCTGTCCCGCCGGACTTGTTGGCAAATGGCCGTGTCGATGAGGAGGAGCTCTTTAGTACCACGTGACCCAACCCTACATCCATTTTGAGAGAAGGCCATAACGTTGTTCGCAACAATGTGCGAGTTGATTTTTGATCTCAGAATGGATGTAAGGAGCTTGTACAGCGTGGGCAAGCACGTGATGGGTCGATAATTCTTCGCTTCCGTGGTACTACCGGACTTGTAGAGCAGGAAGGTAACACCTGTTGTTAGGAAAGATGGTAGGGAGCCGAGCTCAAGGGCTTGTTGGAATTGTGTTGCCAAGCGTTCATGTGCGCATCGAAACCACTTGATCCAGAAATTGTGTAACCCATCCGGCCCAGGACTTTTCCAGTTCTGGGTCGCACGAGCCGCACAACTCACGTCATCGGGGCTGATGGTAACAGCCCCCATGGTTTCGATGGGCTCACATTCTCGCTCAACAACAGTCATCCACTCGCCCTCGGTGTGCACGACTGGCGCCGACCAGATACTACGCCAGAAATTAATCATGGCGGTAGGATCCGGTAGTTGCCCGTCGGCCACACGTTGATCGGCTCCCTCCCACTTTCGGTATACCTTCCTTTGGTCACTCTGAAAGAGACGATTCTGCTGGTATCGATCCACACGCTCTCTATAGCGGCGAATACGGCTTGCCCATGCATAGACTTTCTGCTTCAGGAAGTCTATGCGCTCCGTGACACATGCCATGTAGTCGCGGGGTCTGATATCAGTCCCCGCGAAGGCTTGTGTCACGAAACGCATAACACGGGGGCGGTTGTTACCCCCCCTGAAGCAGATCAGCTTTGCAATGAGAGTCCTAAACGTGCTGATACGCCGCTCGATCCGTACTTGCCAGGCGGGGACACCCCCGGCGGTCCGCGGCGCTCGGTCAGCGTCCGGGAACTTGACGCGAGCGACGCGGCACGCCGCGATGGCCCCACAATACATGATCGAGTGGGTATCAGCAAGATCTTCGCTAGCCCGCATATACGGGTCTAGCAAAGCGTTTAGGGCTGCCACTAGCGCTAGATTACGTCTATTCGTGGGCAGGCGAGGTAACCGCGGCCTAGAGTCTGCCGTGGATCGGTACTGCTCAATCGCCTCTTCCAGAGCCCTCCTCAATTGCTCATTGGCCTGGGTACTTACACTACTCACGCCGTCCTCCTCGTCGGCAGGGGGATCCCCCCGCGGCGCCCCCGGCGCCAGGTCGGGTGCTGGCACCGGGACCGGCGATGTAGCGGGCGGATTCCGAGTCGAAGTGGAGGCCGCGCGAGTAGCAAGCACTTCCAGGCGCAATCGATCAAGTGTCGCGTCATCCAGCCGCTTCAGCCGCTGGATGGCGCGCACCTGATCCGATAACCGTTGCGCAGACACGTCGATGGTCGTTTTATTGTTATTATTGTTAGATTTTGGGCCTTTTATGTGCAGCTTCGACCATTCATTGCTGATCTATTGTGGCAGCCCTTTTGTTAGATTTCACTGCAGAGGCCCGTTGAATCTAAGAAATTCCAGATTCTTTGGGCAGTGAGTAGTTGTATCTCTTCCAGTAACAGAATATGTCGCCCTAGATGGATACTTCGTTTCCGCATGACTGGTTTCGTCTCTAAAGCTGTAATAGTACCTACATTACACAACTAGGGTGATAATACAAAGAAAAGCCGAGATCTCAGATGTTAGCGACCCGAGCTGCTAGCGAGGGACGTAAATATGCGATCGAAGGCTTTCTTTATTGCCTTCTGTGTTGTGTACATCATTTTATGTCTACACTTGGCCAGAAAGCGGCATTTTCCGTACGCGTAGCGTACGGTAAAAGCCACTTTATGACCAGGTATGGCATAAAGTCAATTCCGAGATAGTAAATAATAGTAAAACAGTAGTAATGTCCTCTAAGCGTGATTTATGACGAATCTTCCTTGTTAGTTAGTTAGTGGTGATTTTTATTGGACGTGAGTCAGTTTCCGCTCACGCTCTACATTAAGTGGTGAAGTATTCGATGTTTAGAATGACGAATAGACGATATTTTATTCATTTAAGCCATTATTCACCAACTTTAAAAAAGGAGAGGGTTCTCATTTCGTCAGAACTTTTATTTTTTATCTATGGTCCCCGGTTAAATTAAATACTTATCGGTACTCTTTGTTCTAATCAACCGAATTTCAAAAAAAGCGGTCAAGTGTGAGTCGGACTCGCGCACCGAGGGTTCCGTACAAAATCGACAATAGATACGTGAATAATTCAAGAAAAACTGTATGGTGGCACAAACTTAACTTTGCTCTTGTAAAACTGTTGTCCCCATACATCGACATATGCCGCGGTTAATTTAGTAGGAGCAAATAAGGTTGTCTTACGATTTTTGCGAATTTCTAAAAAACGCTGTAAGTTAGGAAACCCGTTTTATTTTTCCTGTAATATTTAGGATAATATTCATAATTGGTAATTATTACAGATTTTTCTCTTCCGTAACTTCGGGGATAATAGGGGGGGGGGGATGGTATTTTTTTCAACGTTTTTTATCTTAAATCAAAAACTACATGTCTAAGAAAAAAAATAAAAATGGTTTTGGAATCTACATATTAAGCCCTTTCATTTCATATCCCACTCGATGTATTAGCTCAACTTGTGATTTTCGACATCCCATTTCAGTCCCCTTTAAAAAAAAAAGTAAAACAGGTATAAGATTTTTTTTCTGTCCCGTAGGCTCGGATTAGTGGTTTTTAACACTATTACAAATTTCAAGTCGATAGCATCAGTAGATCCTGAGATATCTTGCTGTGACAGACGGACAGACAGACAGACAGAGTCGCACCATAAGGGTTCCTTTTTTACCATTTTGGTACGGAACCCTAAAAACGATTTTAGTTTTCTGCCTGCCAAACATCATTTGTCATTATTCCGCGAATAATGAAAATAATTTGTAGTAGTTAGGTAGCTATATGGTATATGTATTGCGGTTAGCGAATTATGAATTCATTACTCATATTTACCTTACCTTCAGGAAAACAATGGATATTAATACATATTATGAATGAACCAACATTCTTAAAAAGTTATTACGCTGAGTAGGTAAGTTTGATTCATGTGGTTGTTTTTCAAAAAAACCAATCACCGATAACACATATACCGTTCCATGGTTATGTATGTACACGTGTTCTTACACAGCTATTTATAGGTATTACTTGGTAAACTAATTTTTAATCCATCAGTATAGAGATAGTTAAAAACAGATTTACAAGAATAAGTAATACCATGTCATTCTCCATTCAAAAAGCTGTTCCCTGATATTTCAACGCCATCTATGTATAAGCTTGGTATAAGAATTATATTATTTACAATTATTCAACTTTGCAAGCCTGACACAGTATTTAAATGTTAGAATTTATTTATTATTAGCTGTTTACGAACTAATTGTTACTGTACTATGTTTCATTGTCCAATTATAACATCGTTAAATGTTTAGTTTTTTAGCGCCATCTAGTTTTTCAAGGAAAGAAAGAAAGAAAATACATTTCCTGATTCATGACAGCACAAGATAAAAAACAAAAGAGTAAATTAAAAATAGATACGCTGCCACAAAACGGTCCCACCTCAGCAAAATGCTGACCTGAGAGCCAGCGCTGGTCTTCCGGTGGAACCCCCGCCTGTTTTTGCCTGGATATCCCCTTGCGGTCGGGGTACGATCCAAAGTATGGAGAACGACAGTCCTCTTGTTTTAATGGTCCTTGGTAATACTGAAAAAAAAAACTGCACCCTTGCTGGCGTTGTGTGAGCGATAATAAGATGGACTAATAGATACCCAGTAATTCATCAACAATCCGATTCTCTTGAGTTGTACATTGTACAAGTTTCTACTCCCGTGATTCACCTTTTTTTCTGAAAACTCTATACATTTGTATGGAAATTTGTACGGAACCCTCGGTGGGCGAGTTCAACTCGCACTTTTTTATGTTATAAGTGGCAAACGAGCAGACGAGCTGCTTGATGGAAAACAGTCAACGTCACGTCACCCATGGATATCTGCAACACTATAGAGGTGTTACCTATACGATGCCGATCTTTGAGAGCCCTGTTTACTCGTTTCTTGATGTACCCCATGTCATAGCGCGCTGGGAACACCTCAGGTGGGAGTTCATTCCACATCCTGCCAGTTCTTGGCAAAAAAGAGCGCAAGCATTCTTTACATATCGCTGGCTGGGTGAATCAATTTTTCTTTGTCAACAAAATTTCACCTTCTCCGACTAAAATTGAAACGAAATCTTTATTCGGATATTTTTTTAATAAACTGTATTATGCTCATTTAAAATACAGATTATAAAGCTACGTAATGCAAATTTGTTTATTATAACTTATTTATAAGTAGTGACCCAGCGGACATAGCTGTCCCTCACTTTTGTATGAAAACAAGGGTTCGTCCGCTGGATCACACTATTTATTAGTTAAAAACGAGTTTTATTTTTATTTTTACCTAATCTATCTCTAGATGTAAGATCTTGTTCCATTTAAATCATGTTAAAACCTGCAAAAGGTGAACAAATAAGGAGAAAGAGCAATCTTTGCATAAAGCAAAAAAAAGTTGATTCACCCGCTTACACTTTGCATGGGTTAAGGTTAAGATTGTGCAGAAGACAGCAACGGCCTAGTCGTGTGGAGCGGAGTTAATCTCGTCTCGCCATCTTTTTGTTTCAGACGACTTTTGCCGTCCCCTGAGATACGGTTATCTTGTAGCTCGTTAGTGGATCCGCTGCAGCGGCCACACTGTCACCAACTACCACCAGCCATACAATAGGCTAGACGACTAAAAAGACTGTTTGATCCGTCAGTTAGATTATTACAAGATATTGTACACGTATTTTTTCTTCTGTTTGACAAAAAATGACGAGGATACAGTGCTTAGAAATTACGAGTGACGTCACTCCTTGGTATAATTTTCACCTAGGAGTGACGTCACAACACAAACCCCCACTCCGGAAGTTTGATGATATACCTTTGTCGATTTTTGAGTCGTTTTCAAAAAAAGGTGTCCGTAATTAGACCTTCATTAAACAAAAAAGTTAATCTTGTTCCTTTGTGTAACGAAAGTTACCATACAATTTATATAGTTAACTTTCGTTACATTACACAAAGGAAATAGTTAACACTTGGTGTAATAAAGCCCTAACTACGGACATCTTTTTTTGAAAATGACTTAATATTTTGATAAACCAAAAAATACGTGTCCCATATTTTTCCGTAATCTAATTGACGGACTAAATAGAATAATATTATATTTTTAATCTAGTCGTCAACCCTATGTTTATTAAGAGCCCTTGAGACCTACTTGCAGAAATAAATTATTTTATTTCATAACGACAGTTACTAAGGTTTATTTTTCTTCTATATTGTGAAAAACTGAACTGTGTTCTTCCTTTATATCTAACTAAATTACGTTTCATTAATAACAGACATTTCAATATTCTAGCAGGGTAGGTATTATGTGACAATTGTACAATCTATTCTTAAACTACACTTCTGCAGTATGGACATTGGACAATGAACATAATCGCAATAAATTATTATGAATATGAAATATTCACGACGTATGCTCTCGAGCCAATCAAAAAGCAACAAGGAAACGTCTCTATTACCGATTCTACTCCTTAGGGCAGTAAACCAACCTTTGTACCCGATACTTATAATTACAGCCACGATTCACTCGGACAAATTAAACCAGTTAATAACCATTTGCGAGGAGGAAGAACCCTGCTCGAGCCGACCTTAATTTATGAAGTCGCCATTACGGGCGCGAATTGTTTATAAACAGTCTAGATGCCGGTCTGTAATGGAGAGATATAGATCTAGTGCCGTAACAAAGAATACTGGGTTGTTTTATTGTGCGGTGCGTCAAAGATTTCTACTTAGATCGTATTTGAAAGAAAGGAGGAAAGATGCTTTTAGCTTGTTTTTATTACATTACTACAGAGGCCGGGAAGTGACGGGTTGCCGGCCGAGTACATATAGATAGCCGAGCGAAAGCGAGGCCAGTTAGTTACGAGGCTGGCAACCCCATTTCACGCCGAGGTATGTATAGTGCTTTTCTCAAATATGCAATGAAATAAATTAAAACGCTCCAAAAAATCAAACTTTATTTTCTAGAGACACTAAAAGTAAAGCAGAAAAAAAATTGAATTATACGAGGGGCGTTCAATAAATTCTCGGTATTAATATCTTGCAACCTCTTTCAGTTTTTTTTTGTTACTGGCCGCTAAGAGTCATTTATAGACTTCAAAAAAAGTAAATATCGAATCGATATGTTCTTTAGTTTTTCTACAATTGCCTAACAAACATGAACACTATGAGCGAATGCTGACACAGCTACAAAATGATATGCGTGTAGCTTGTTGTTCTGATTTTATTGAGCTGTGCGGTGAAAATCCTGATGAGGTGCTGTAAAAGATAGTTACTGGAGATGAAATCTGGGTTCATCATTATGACCCAGAAAGTAAACAGGAGTCCATGCACTGGCACATTAAGGGTTCAGCTCATCCCAAGAAGTTCAAGGTCATTCCTTCAGCTGGCAAGATCTTGGCCGCAATATTTTGGGGTTGTGAAGGAATATTACTGATAGATTATAAAGAAAAAGGTGTAAATATGACAGGACAGTACTACGCTAACATTCTACGTCAATTAAGGGATGCAATCAAAGAAAAGAGGGAGGAAAATTAACCAAAGGTGTTCTGCTTCTGCATGACAACGCTCCTGTGCATACTGCTCATATTGCCAAGGCGGCCATTCTGGAATCTGGTTTTGAAACTATTACTCATCCACCGTATTAGTCCGGAGTCCGGACTTAGCCCCCAGCGACTTCTTTTTGTTACCCAATCTTAAAAAGGATCTGCGTGGAAATCGATTTTCTGACGATGTTGCGTTGAACGCAGCAGTGGAGGAGCATTTTGACACCAAAGATAAAAAATATTTTTATGAGGGATGAAAAAAAATAATAGTTCGATCTTTTAAGTGTATCGACATAGGGGGGGAGTATATAGTTGAAAAATAAAAAATATCAAACCTATCATCGTATTTGTTTGCTTTCATTCATATACCGAGAATTTATTGAACGCCCCTCGTAAAATGAAAAATTTTCAATTTCCTTTCCAAAAACTGTTTCAGTATAAATTTTTACCGCGAATATTTAGATGGAATATTTTAAATGTGTATTCTTGTAGTTAAGTTTGCAATTTAAAATTATTGTAAATTGTTTATCTTATTGTGACTTATTTGTTATGTTCATGTTTATTGTGTTTTTAATGGCTGAACGCAGTGATGCCGTGTCCCAAATAATTGTGGCATGGAATTAAAAAAACACATTGCAAGCCTAAGCCGGCAATGTTGTATGAAATTCCATTAAATGCCAAGTGTCAAGCCGCACCGGAAACGAGGTACCTACTTTGCGGTCTATTATAAGGCACGTAATGTCAAAATTACATTGCATGTTTGAGAAAAATAAATTTACGCTTCTCAATAGCTTGTAGTTAACTGGCAACTTGTTGAACAGAATTACCACCTGATCCCGCCGAGTGCAAAACAATTGATAGGTACAGTCAGCTGCAGAGATAAGTAGCCCCCCTCTCATACATTCGCAGTATGGTAGGGGGTATACTTATCTCTGGAGCTGACTGTACGTACATAACAAAGGCGAAATTATGCGAATAGTATCAGGAAACTCATAGCTACATCCATTTCCCTTAAGCACAACTTCCCTGAATATACTTATAACTGTCAGAGTAACTTACAAACAAAGAACGTCTAGTTAGACCTCGTTAAACGTTCGTCCGCCGTAGGTGCGGGTCGCCTTCAATTTGTCCACTTATTCCAGTAATCTCCCTCCTGCTAATTCCATCGAGACTGATTGAATCCCACGCACCGCATTCACCCAATTTTGATCACGATTTATCGCTTTCTAAGAACATTAAATGGATCTTAAAGTCTTATCTTTTTAACTTCAAGTTTGGTTGTAATGTAATGCGGCATAAAACCGTTTAAAATCTGATAAATTAGAGGTCTGAGATATGGATAATAAAATTCAACAGATTTATATATATGATAATTGTGTATGAATTACAAATGGTAGGAGGTATACAGCGTGTAAGTCTAATACGGGCGAACAATTAAACCAGATATAACGTTTAGTAGTGTTATCATTAATTAATATGATTTTTTAAATTACACTTAATAGTGACCTCGTAATTAATTTTTGAAAATTTACCGAGCAGCAATGTACCGCATACATGCCTGTTATGACATTGCGAGATACGAGCTTTTTTAAAGTAACTGTCAACTAGCGTGTTTGTCAATTTGAATGTGTTTCGTTACATTGCGGCCCGAATTATTTTGTATGGTAAATATTTTCATTGTGGTTTAAAGCAATAGTTATCTAAATATACTTCTTAGGTCCTATGCTGACCACCGTTTCAATATTCGCCCGTATTAGATTTACAGGCTCTATTGTTTGATTATATTGCGTGTAGGTGTTAAAATATTTTGCCACATGTCAATTTGAGTCCAGTTAGTTATTGACAGGTTTTTTTAATGATAAGTCCGCAATATGCGTTTATCCATTTCGTACAGCAAATGCAGCACACATACACTACTACTACTATGTATATAACAATTATTATGTATTTTAAAGGGTTGCGGAATACCTAGGTACAACAGCAAAAAAGCGATTTAAAATATATTTTTGCAATTTACAGTGATGTTTGACAGAAGATTTCTTAAGGTGATTCGAGTCGGTCGGTTTTCCATACAAACATAAAGAGGGTCATCGTTTGCTTCCACGGCATAAAGCAAGAAGCATCATTTGGAACTAAATGTTTTTTGCTAAACATATATATTTTTCGAGTTTTTGAGAGTTCTCATGTCATTTTGCGCGAATAAAATATGTCAAGCTATGCAATAAAACACATTTCAAACATAATTGATGCCTTGAAAACAAACAATGACCCTCTTTATGTTTGTAAGTAGGTTATAATTATAATCCGACCTGATAAGCAAACAAAACTGAAGTTGTGATACGGTTCCCAATTCGAAATAAGTACGAAAACTTGACTATTATTTTTATTGCACCGTGTTCCAATTTTAAACTGACTGGAAACAACATTCGAATATGGAATTGATTTTTTTTTTGTTGGCAGCCGTTGAAATTTTAAAGAGGCGATGAATAAACAATTTTCAGTCAGCGATATTTGCATGTGAATATGACTGCGATGCACGTTGCAGGCTATTTTAGGCTCAGATATGTGGGTTAACGTAATTTTGCGTTTCGGCCGCGTTGCGTCGACAAGACAGGTGATTCTCCGTTCGAATGCGGTATGAATAATTTATTTATGCTTTTGAATAATATTGTATGTGCAAAAGTGTCGCTGATGATCTCTGTTTGTTTACATTTTAACTTTTGAACCCACGGAGCATAATGAAGGCGATTCATAATGTTGGCCGCCAAAATGTTTAGCAAATGATCAGTTAATTATTTAAAACTAAGCATTTTCCCGCGGCTACGCCCGTGTTGTTCCCGTTATCGTCCCAAAGGAACTCTTTACCGGGATATAATGTATCCTATGTTTCAATCCAGGACTTGATCTACTTGCATGCCAAATTTCAGCTTGATCCATCCAGTTGTTACCCCGTTATAAGGTAACAAACATCCAAACATCTTCACAAACTTTCGCATTTATAATATTAGTGGGATGAATGAATCGCTGCGTTTTAATAGATTTAAAAAATATCGTCAATATTCGTCGTTTTTTAATTTTAAGGCCTGGTTAGTGGTTATACTGACGTATTCTTTGAAGTAAAAAAATAGGTATCTCATTAATAAAAAAAACTTTCAATCTTTGCATATTCTTCCCCGCACTGGTATGTAGATCATCAACACGTTTGACACACATTTCATATTAGAATGTGTGCTGAATATAAATTTTACAACACCGGTGACTCCTACGCAGCTTTTGTTTCAGTGAATTTTCGGGATATTTGACTGGTCACTTTGACACGTGATGGGATAAATGTGGTGAAAATGGGAAATACATGTTAGGTTTATAGTTCATACCGGTTAACAATAGACTCTAGAGGGACACAGAAGCAGGGATTCCAAACATTTTCTGTAAAGTTGTAATGATATTTATATGATGTAAAATTGTAAGTAAGTAAAACAGTTTATCAAACCATAGAATGAACTTTCACCTCTTCTTCTGACTCTCTTCTCTTCTCACTGCCCCACAGAATCACTCATATTGAATGTTACAAATAACTATTCACCAATTACTTAGGAATGACAAACAATAATAGATACAGTATACAATTAAAAAAAAATACAAATTGGATATAACTATTTGATAGTACAATATCATAATGACAGCTCTGAGCTGTCTCATATATTGAGCGTTGCTTATCTCTGGCTCTTTGGGTATTTTATACGGGCACTGTTTTTATTTTCAGCCAACCAAAAAGTATGGACATCACCCATATTTTATTTTTGAGCACCTACTTCAGAAATGTCATTTATTGAATGTCAACCTAAAACCGGCACTATAAAGAACCTATTTTTTCTTCTGTCTATTCCTATACGGAACAGACTGTAGATCCATCAGAGAGACCAGAGGTCTCTATAAAAACTTGTCACTAACTAGTAACTACTACATACGGGATTCAAAGGTAATCAATATTATAAGCGTAAAACTGAATTGAATAAGTTTCTGGCAAAAATGTTACTTTTGAGACAAAGCTTTTTATTGCGGCTTTACCGTTTTATTGGGGTGCGTCCCACGAGATATAACTACATAATATATAATTTCATATTAATAACGTTCACAAGATATAATGAACGTTTGCTATAACATCAAAATCAATATTTTTATTAGGAATAACATTTAATTAAACTAATACTCATTTGGTATAAAGTTTTTTTATATAACATTCAAATACTCTAAATTCAGTTTATATAACATGCATAACGTATATCGATCATAGTATATACTATCTTTTAGTATAATGATTATAAAATATAATAGCGTATGATATACAAAATTAGTTATAACTGCTACTCCTGTAGAAAACAAGAGGTTGCCAGAACAGTAGGTAGGCTTATATTAGGTCAGAACATTTAAGCAACTAGAGTTATGCACGGGTTCTTAACTACGAAAAGGCTTAAATAGGGGGGACGGGGGGGCGAAGCCCCCCACGAGGGGGGCTCGGGGGGCGAAGCCCCCCGCATGGAAAAAAGCAGACAGAAAAAGTAGGTTAGGTTAGGTTAGGTTAGGTTTGAAACTGCGTCCCCCAACGAAAACTAACTGCTGGCAGAAAAACTAGGTTAGGTTAGGTTAGGTTTAGGTTAGGTTTGAAACTGCGTCCCCCAGCAAAAACGAACTGCTGGCTGAAAACTAGGTTAGGTTAAGTTAGGTTTAGGTTAGGTTTGAACTGCATCCCCTAACAGAAATAAACTGCTAAAAGAAAAAGTAGGTTAGGTTAAGTTAGGTTTAGGTTAGGTTTGGAATTGCGTCCCCTAACAAAAACGAACTGTTGGCAGAAAAACTATACTTATGCATTATGGTGTTAGATGTATTGTAGAATATACATTATAAAGCTGAGATATTATGAACGTTATGCATAATGATGGTTATATACAATGATATTATACTTAACAAACGTTATGCTTAATAAAAATAGATAATTTGATATTATACAAAACGTTCGTTATACACCTTGAACCGTATACAAAACAAGCTTATACAATATGAGCGTATATAATATGAATATTATAGTATTATAGTTCATACCGGTTAACAATAGACTCTAGAGGGACACAGAAGCAGGGATTCCAAACATTTTCTGTAAAGTTGTAATGATATTTATATGATGTAAAATTGTAAGTAAGTAAAACAGTTTATCAAACCATAGAATGAACTTTCACCTCTTCTTCTGACTCTCTTCTCTTCTCACTGCCCCACAGAATCACTCATATTGAATGTTACAAATAACTATTCACCAATTACTTAGGAATGACAAACAATAATAGATACAGTATACAATTAAAAAAAAATACAAATTGGATATAACTATTTGATAGTACAATATCATAATGACAGCTCTGAGCTGTCTCATATATTGAGCGTTGCTTATCTCTGGCTCTTTGGGTATTTTATACGGGCACTGTTTTTATTTTCAGCCAACCAAAAAGTATGGACATCACCCATATTTTATTTTTGAGCACCTACTTCAGAAATGTCATTTATTGAATGTCAACCTAAAACCGGCACTATAAAGAACCTATTTTTTCTTCTGTCTATTCCTATACGGAACAGACTGTAGTTCTTATATCTTTTATTACTTACCCGTTTTATTGTATAATCGCATCTTCAATCAAAACCAATCAAATGAGCCCAAAGCCAAACACGTTCGAAAAACATCATCCGAAACGAAAATCCACATTTTTTAATTGTGTTTTGAGACTTCTCGTATCGTTTTGTGCCGATAAATTGTATGAGCTACAAAATAAAACTTATTTCAACCGAATATTATGTCGTTGGAGAGGGAAATTAACCCCCTTTCTGCTCGTATGTAAAATGGAGCGACTCAAATCACTTTAATCTACGAGTATATTATTGCCGGCGACTGTACCATTAGGTAGTTAGGTACCCTATAGTGATAATGATAAAAATAAATTTAATCGGCCAACTGCGAGCAGGATTCGTACACGAAGGGTTACGTACTACAGTCGACCAAAAGGGCCGCCAAAAACACGTTTATTGTATGAGAGTGGGTGGGTGGGGGCCTGGGGCGTTTGTATATGTCGCCGCCAACTAGCTTAATTAGCCATTTAGTTAACTGCCTAGCCTTTTCATTTAAATTTTAGGTAGGTTTGTTAGTTAGCTTGTGTCCCTCAGAGCAGAAATAGAATAGGCTTCGTCGACCTGCTGGCGGGTCATAATTTAGTGAAAATGCTAGGCATTTAACCAAATGGCTGATTAAACAGGTTGGCTGCGACATATACATAATGAAGGGGGAGTATTGTATTGTACTTTTTATTATTTGTTGTTATAGCGGCAATATAAATACACGTTCTGTCATCATATTAAGCATCTACCTATTACCATTATTAAAATAAAAAGACTTAAAAAAAACACGTTTATTGTATAGGGACCCCCTTTTCTCTTTGTTTTTATTTCGTTGTTATTATTGGCTCTTATAGCGACATTCTGTGAAAAATTCTAGTCTCTACCTATTATACGTCAAAAGCTAGAGCCATGTGAAAGACGGACAGACAGCGGATGCTTAGTAATAGGGTTCCGTCTACGAGGCATCCTGAGGAGAAGCTGGAGATGTTGACTATCCGGCGTTCGTTGATAGAATGAGGCCTGATGAAATGCAGGAAAAAATATGCAAGTAATGGGTACTGTCCTGACAGATCAAATCAGTTACTTTTTATGAAGTGTCAAAACGCTCAGATAGTATGAAGTTTGTATGGAAAAAAGTGTAATGACGTCATTTTACTCAAACATCAAAACATCTTCTTATTATAGTTTTTGATATTTTAAAAATCGTTTAATGTTTAGTTCATTTGCCACTAGCACTAATTGACTAACACGTTAACATATCGCGGATTAGCAAAGCAATATTTTTGTTTTAATTAACATGGATTTCCCGAAAGTAACGCCTGATTCAATCAATTAATGATAAAAATATTTCTAAATTATAGAGTTATGTTTATCTTCTAAAAGTGCTATACTAAGCATTCTATTCTGTGTTCTAAGTGCCAAATTGAGATATTTCTGATTAGATCAATCTGTGCTCAGGCTCACACAGCAAGCCGCATTGTCGCTCTTCGTATTATAATATCTCGATATCTGAATAAAATATAAAATATGTAGTAAGCTGAATGTGAGATATTGTGTGGAAAATCCCAACGGAGTTACTCCTAACACCCACCTCGTCGTGTTATATTGACTTTTCTATAAAAGAGCGATGTCACAGTCCAACAGTAGCGTGGCGTTCAAACAACTCGATCCCTACCGACTTGCCTAATATCAGGCATTTGAGCACATTATTCTACAGCCCTTAAGGAAAATGTACGTCAAATCTGCACCGGCTTGCCCAAGGATGCCTTTTACGCCACGCCACTGCAGTCCAATCTAAGGAACACGCTCGGCCGATGGAGAGTGCACTCACAGCAGCGTTACGATGTGCTAGTTGCAGAAAAATTCCAAAACGTTCTCAGATATTTCTGGAAAGTTCACGAGAATTTTAAGAAAGTTTCCATTTTGGGATATTTCCTTTAGGAATTTTAATGAAATTATAGAGATTTTTCCAAGTGGAAAGTTTTACAATTTTTGAAACTTGCCATCGGCAAAGCTTGAAGACGCCGACTAAATTGTTTATCGCGAGGCCGTACGGCGTAGGTGGCCACCACGTTGCGGCAGTAAATTCACAGATTATGTCATTGTTCACTGTTATGCATGCTCTTTGGTACATTTCGGTTGCACATCTCTATTTGTGTTTTTTTTTGTATTGTTTCACTTATGTAACTGTAATGATGTGTAATTCGAATAAATACTTTTCTTTCTTTCTTTCATTTACAACATATTGCAATGTAACAGTCCATTTACAAGAACATTTAGGTACATAACCTCTGCATTTACTACCATAGACAATTGACAACATTTCATTTTTTCAAGTGGGCTATTTTATGTTATGTATTGAAAAAAAATCAAATTCTAAGGTATACGTGTTTTTTTATTTTCCCAGAAAAGCAATTTTTCATTCAAAAATATTAAGTGAAAAAATAGCGAATGTTTGAAAGGTCGTAAACGACATATGACGTCACGAGTACGCATTTTCCTTTGCCCCTTGCTTTAAAAAAAAAATGGTCGTGACGGTTGATTGATTTGAGGTTTACGTCATTGTCATATAATTGTCAACACAAATTTTCTTCAATAAAATTACAAGTAAAAACGAAAACATGGCATCAAAAGAAACTAAAAACTGTTTTATAAGAACGTGTAGTAATAACACAAGACTGACACCACAAAAAAAGTTTTTTTGTGTCCCTGCTGGGCAAAATGAGGCATGGTGTCGAGCGGCGGGGCTAGATCGTGTTCCTAAAAGGAAGTTATTCATCTGTGAAGATCATCTCGATGTAAGTACAACCGAATAATATACTTAACCTAGCCCACCTTTGTATTAGATTGGTAGTGGACTATTTACTGATAAAGTTTACTGTACGTACTCATGTGTTGTGATATTTAACTTAACTAGCTAATATAACCTTGTTTATATAGGACTTTCTTAAATAGTTATTGGCACTTGCACTTACAAATTCTTGCAGTGTGCATTGAAATCACCCTCACGGTGTTTATGCTTATGCTTATTATACCTATTTGTTCACAGTTGGAGAAAGACATGGAAAACTATAGATATTGGAAAGTCATGAATGTCAATGCAAAACTGAAACCTCGTCTTCCAGCATCACTCACAAGAAGACCGTTAAAAGAAGAAAACCAGGCAGCACCGTCAACCTCTCATGATGAACCTACACCATCTTCTGCATCCTGAGGTGTACTCGTAATGTGCTGCCCTATTATGACAACCCAAAACATACTAGTTAAGGTAGCGACAAAAGACAAAACAACACATTGTAATTTGGAACCACAAACTTATATATTTGGAAAATAAATATACTCGCACTAAGCCTTACAGTTTTATTTCTTAGGATAATGTTATTAGTTTCATATACAGATACAGGTATATGTAAAGCAATATGGGGTAGAAACTATCTATACGGTACGAAGCGGCACTATACGAAGTTCGAGACGATAAGGCAGCTTTTGCACCTCGTATCCCAGCCAAATTATATTTATCGTCTGTTTGTATGAACTCTAACATCATGGCAGTATCAACCCATGGCAAGTTGGTACTAAATGCTTGCACAAATCCATCTAAGGTCTTCATTTTTATGAGGTTCAATAAGTCCAAATACAAGTGCCAAATTTTCGTTTAAAGAAGCAGCGATATCCTTTTTTATTGCGATGTAAGCGTGAAAAGAAGCAGCAGTGTCCGTTATAAAAGCCAAGTCGTCAAGTATTTCAAGTGGAGCGAGAGTAATATCGTAAAATAAGAATAGTCGTTAACACTGAAATGAAAGAACTGACAATGTCATTTGAAAACTTTTGACAGAGTGTGACAGCTGGATACATGAAAAAAATGATAGATTTAGTTTTGTCTTTGGTCTATTGTCTATGTACGTACTATCTACGTCACATTTCCGGTTTACAGTTTTTCGCGATTATCTTGGAAATTAACGGGTAAAAAAATAAAATAACTGCCTCGTTACATACGGGAAGCATATTTGCCGAAATGGTTTTCGATTTAGCCCACTTCATATAATTTGAAATGTTGTCAATTGTGTCAATTATATCAACGCCTATATACTACTGTAGGTAGGTTTTCACACTGTGGCGGTTCTGCGAACGTGAGTGATATTATAGGGATATCACGTCGGGATATCACAAAGACTCGTTCCACTGGAGTTATCATGAACAGACAGAGTCAATAGAGCGCAAGCTTCAGATTCCTAGTGGATTTATTGGTCCTAGTATTTATGGGAACATATTAAAAAGTCTTATCTTTACGTATCTCTTACTGTTATTTTTGCAACTATGTAGGAAATATATGATTATTTAACACAGTCATATTTTACCTTCGGATATTTTCCTATTTTTATTTTATAGTTCTATCCTCAAAGTGTGTGTAGTTTCCGTGCTTCTATAATGTCCCTTAGGACAGTCTAGTATTGCGGTAAAATGTAGCATCATATACAGAAAGCGCCATTCGAATTTTGAAAATATGTTATAGTCCGACTACGCTAAGTTTGCAGAGGTCGGAAAAAGGTTTTATTAAAATATGTATGTAAACTACAGCAAAGGGATTGTGTAATCTTGTTACTTGACAATAATTATTCCCTTTATTACAAAATGTGTCTACATACCTACTGAAATAAATACCTGGGTCAGTCTTGCACACATCGATCTAGTTCCAACCAAATTGAGCGATTTGTTCCAGGGTCTTGGATCATTTCTGTGTATTTAAGTATTATATTTCAATAGAGTCGGACTACGCTAAGTCTGCAGAGGTCGAAAAAAGGATTTATTTCAAGAAAAAGACATGGCAACATCATAAGCAAGATGATTAATTAGTCTTGATACTTGGCAAATATCTTTCCGTTTAATAAGTAAATAATCGATCTAATTTCAACCAAACTAAGCAATGCTTCTTATTGCTTGATATCAAGATGAACTAATCCTCTTGCCGTGGTTTCCCCATGTTGCCATATTTATATTTTTTAATAAAACGTTTTTTCGACCTCTGCAAACTTAGCGTAGTCCGACTATATGTACATGTAAACAATCATTGTTTAGTTTGGTTGGGACTAGATCGATTTGTGCAAAATCTGAATATTTATTTCAGTAGGTATGTAGACACATTCTATATACCTACATAGAATGTGCCCCTTCGGACCGTTTCGTAGCCAGCTTTCAGAGCCAGCTACTGTATGGGAATTCATATTCCCGTTCTGGAGCTGGCTCTGAAATGAGACTTTCTTTTACCATTTCCTAGCCAGCTTTCGGAGCCAGCTCCCAAACGGGATTTTAAATTCCCATACGGTAGCTGGCTCCGAAAGCTGGCTACGAAATGGTAAAAAAAAGTCTAATTTCAGAGCCAGCTCCTGAACGGGAATATAAATTCCCATACGGTAGCTGGCTCCGAAAGCTGGCTACGAAACGGTCCGAAGGGGATTGTGCCTATACAGGTACATATTAAACACAAAGATGTTTGCCAAGTATCAAGACTAATTAATCCTCTTTCTTGTGATGTTGCCATATGCGTTTATTTAATTGAAACCTTTTTTGACATCTGCAAACTTAGCGTAGTCGCACTCTACTGGTTGTGACAGTTATAAGGTTAAACACTACAGTTTGGTCATTATTTGAGCGTTTCACCCGCCTCACTTTCGTGGACACATTATTGTCGAAGTTCCCTCAGATTTTAGTCACATATCGAGCTATTTGGTACATATCCGGGACTACTAACAAATACCTTAAAATTACATTAAAATCTAACGGAATCTCGACAACAATGTGTACACGAAAAGTGAGGCGGGTGAAACGTTCAAATAATGACCCACTTGTACGATCTGTGTCACCCGACTAATCGAATTGTCACAGGACGCGACCCCCATTCGTTTCACTCCATTTGCAATTGATGGCTGAAAAACACCAGTCGCTTAGTGTTAGGTCGGGACTTGGACTGTTTATCGACGATCCAGACACCGACATGGCTTTCAATGGCGTGTTGTGTACGAATGTCGGGTAAAATTGCTAAATGCCGTCTTTGATGAACTTACTGTCTTTTTGTAATCAACTTCAAAAATAATTGTGTTTAGGGTTCCGTTCCTCAAAGGGAAAAAACGGAACGCTTATAAGATCACTCTGTTGTCCGTCTGTATGTCTGTCCGTCTGTCAAGGCTCGGGAACGCGTGGAGGTATCGAGTTGAAATTAACACCATATACTCAAGTCTATGGACTCCTTGAAGCTGTGAAAAAATTAAACTTCTGAGTTAACGTGAAAAAAAGATATGCTGCAAAAAACGTAAATTTCGACACTCTCAAGAAAACCAAAATTCAAGGGTACTTTTCCGTTGACCGGGAATTATGAAATTTGGCAAGTACATAATACCGTTTTATACTACACTATAAAACTATACAATACATCTTTAAATAAATCATAAAAAAAATGACTTTACTAAGGGAATCAAAATTTATAGGGTGCTTTAATATATGTAGGGTCCTACAGATTTATACGGAACCCTCGGCGAGCGAGTCCGACTCTTACTTGTCCGGTTTGTATAGTATGTCTAGATGTGACTGTCACGCGTATAAAGAGAAATCGATGTATTTGTTCTCTTTTACCAAAAAAAATCTGATGATCACCTATGAAATGGACATTTAAACTGCAGTAGATGTACCCTTGTACGATTGAAACAGGAAAGGCCATTCATTTATTACGTAAGACGATTTAGGGGGGAGGGCGGTCAACCATGTCTTATTTTTTCTTACAGGGGGTGGGAGGGAGTTTTGATCGTTCTTACGTAAGATCATAAAAATGCGGCAAAATAATCTTAACTTTTGAAAAAGCGCGCAAATCCGCGCGAGAGCGTAGGCGCGTGCTCGGTTGCGTATAGGTATTCTACTAAAAAATTAAAAACTATTAGTATCTGCAACTAAACGTCCCTACAAAAATGGTTCTTTGAAAAATTAAAACAGCCCAAACGTAAATTATTTTTCCTTTAGATTCTTACGTAATAAATATTAACGGGGGAGGGGGTCAGCCGGTTCTTATTTTTTCTTACATAAGGGGAGGAGGGGGTCAAAAACCGGCAAAAATCGTCTTACGTAATAAATGAATGGCCCCAAAGCGGCACTTAGAGAGGAATGGCGACGCATCGTAAAGTGTGCCACCAACATCTGAAACGACGACCACGATCATTCTGCCAACAGTGATACCGACGAAGAAAAAGAGAAGATCTGGAGGGACCTCATGGCTCTCGTCCCAGACAGCTGTCTATTTAATTATTGCAAAGATATAACTTTGCAATAATACCTACCTTTGCAATAACTTGGTAAGAGTTCTATGAGAAATGGTACAACTTTTAAAACTAAGAACAGACAGCAATCAAACCAGTACCTTTCAGAAATACACAAACTTTCTTTGGTCCCAAGTATTTTGTCAGAAAATTTTAAGAGCATTTTGGTGTTATTATTCACGAGAAACTTATATTTATTATAACCGTCGTCCTGCGATGAGAAGTGTTTGAGTTTCTTCGCGTTAATTTTCTGTCTTATTTACGTTAGTTAATTAAATTTCTCTTTGGTATTATTTAAAAGGTTTAAATTGCGCAAAACAATTGTATCAATGCCAAAAAGAATTTATACCATCCAACTATACAGCCAAACACACTATTTAGAACCAAAAAAAAATAGTAACATTTAGAAAGGACTATTCTTTATTGGAATAAAAATATTTAAGCCAGGGATCTTCAACTCGCTGCTGCCAACAGCTTAGCCAGTTTTTTTTATCATTGTTTAATAGTACAATTTTGTTGGTAAATAGTAAATAAATAGTCAATCGTTTATAAATTGAGTAATGTTATATTATACCTAATTAATTAGTAATTTTTTGTATAAGGATAGAACGTGGGCCAATTTTTAGCTAATTAAAAAAATCGTTATAAATAGGTACTGATGCGGCCCGCTATGCAAAAAAAACATTCTTGGCCCTTGATTTGGAAAAGGTTGAAGACCCCTGATTTAAGCGGATCATTCGATTTCACCCACCATTTCGCGGTGCTGCTTCTATCTTTAAAAGTTCAACGATCGATCAAAAAACAAACATCGTAATGCATTGTATGTATATTTATCGGTTGATGCCGTGCCAGCCGAATTCAGTGTAACCGAGCCCAATGCTATTTGCATTTAAAAATAAATGTCTAAACATGGCTTCTAAAAATGTCGCTAGTACCTACTATTCTTTAATCTCGCATTATTATGGTCTGGTCTGTAATTTATGATGCTACGCTTTGTCGCGCGATAAATGGGGCTAATTCACAACTGAACTGTGTTACGCAATAAGGTGTTAGCTCATAGCACAAAATAAGTAATAGTACTACGTATAAAAGTTTTCTCAAACATGCAATGAAATGTTGACATTACGTGCCTAAAAATAGGCCGCAAAGTACCTCGTTTCCGGTGCGGCTTGACACTTGGCACGTAATGGAATTTCATACTTACATTGCCGGCCTAGGCCGGCGACGTTCGGCGACGACTGACGTTCAGGTTCGACCACCGGACGGAACGCACCGAATCCGACCGTCTGTCTGTCGCATAAGGCCCCATCAAGACGAGAAATTTACGCGTTCGCGTCTTTCCTGTGGACATCACAAAATTAGGGGCTGTAAAAGTCTAATTTTCTAGCCGGACCACTACAGGCAAATAACCCTACATTATTTGTGTCCACAGGAAGACGTTTTTTCGAAATCTGTATAACCCAAATAGGGCCTAACGCGTGCTTTTGCTGTTCGCTGGCCGAGGCCCTTTGGAGACAAGGGTCCAACTGCAATACTGGGATTCCGTTACTGCCCCTAAAATGGTACCGGTATTGAAAATCCTAATTCCGAGTGAGATTTGGACCATGATACGCACTGAGTGGAACCCGACCAACTCGAGATGACGAAGCCAGCCACGAGGCACGGGGAAGATAGCTAGGTGAGAGGGACGCTTTCGTCAAGGCTGGCCAGACACAGGAAAAAAGAGGGAAGAATGGAAAAGATGAGAGAGAAGAAGAGAGAGAGAAAGGCCTTTACTCGGCAGAGGGACATTTAAAGCTAAATATAATAATAAGAACAATAATCGGGTCCGGCGCCGTATGCAACCTATCTTACGAGTTCGCAAATAAAACACAACCACTTTCTGACATATTATTTTAATAACGAAATCTTGCATCTGGAGCAGCTTGCGCCAATTTATGCTTTGGTCACTCAACTTCCTTCATCATTTAACAGTGTCATTGGAAAACCAACTGTACCGTGTTTGATATTAGGTTCATATATCAGCGTCAAAGATCGTAGTTAGCAGTTGAAATTTGGTGTCGATTCCAAGTCATAAAAATATATTGAGTGGCGCATTCCGAATCGCTCGTTCTGTTTTATGTTGGTGTTTAAACCCACTTACCATGCACTATAATTACATCATAATAAAATGTAATAAAGTGTTTATTACATCTGATATTCATATACATATATGGGCTCGCTCCCATCTAGCAAAAATTAAAGCAGCCTCCATACAAGAAGCGTTGTGTTTTCGGCGTTTTTTGCTCAATGGTGTTACGGATCCCTTCGTGTGCGAATCCGACTGGCACTTGGCCGGTTTTTATTTAATGTTTACAACCATACATAACCTATTTTTGCAACCTTACAAAGATATAATGATATCTGTGACGTTATCTAGGGTACGTCGAACCCGTCGCCATGGCAACTGACTTGAGGATCGTTATTAGTATTACATTTCATGGAACAAGTACTTGTGGCGTTATTAGGCATAGTCTTATCTAATTTCAGCCCTCTTTTCCCGCGTGAAACCTGCTCCGATCAGGTTTTCTGTGTAATATCTTTCCGGCCGGAAAGCGTGACCTTGCCGGCCGTTGCGCTAAACGAAGATGCCGCTTTCTGGCTTCGCCGAACAGAAAAATAGTATTCAAACCTTGGCCAGTAAATAAGAAAGCTCGCTTTCGCTCGGCCATCTATATGCACTCGGCCGGCAACCCCTTACTTCCCAGCCTCTGTAGTAATGTACTATATCTTTTCGACGGAGCCAGAAAGCAGCATCTTCGTTTAGCGCAACGGCCGGCAAGGTGACGCTTTCCGGCCGGAGGACAGAAAAATAGTACACAAACCTTGGCCAGTAACAGCTACTGGCCTCGGTATGTAATGTACATACTATATCACTGTCATAAGTATGACCTTTCTATTTATTTAGACTTGCGTTTTTTTTATAGGTAACTTTGTTATATACTTGAAGATAAAGATATGCTATTTCTCCTTTATATAAATAAAACGTTTGTTTCACAAAAGAATCCCAACAATGCAGCGAAAATGTTTGAATAAGCTTGTTGGTAATTCTACAAACAATACCTTTATATCGGGCTTCCATTTCTCCACCCTTCGTGACCTTTGCTTACAAATAAAACAGACTTTGTTTGCAATTTTAAACTGGGAGCAAATAAAGATAACTGAAAGTATTCTGCAGTTGTATTGTCACAGGAGGTTCAACTTACTACATGCACAATTAGCGCATATCTGTCGTCGCGTTGGGCAAAATTTGGAATGGATGAAAATATTAAATATGCTTGATTTTTTCTGATGACAGGTATAACCTTTCTTATTACCAGATAAATGTTTCAGATTCTTCAGTTGCGTTGTAGATTTTCGAAAAATAAAAATATCTTCGATCTTCGTATTCTGGGCCCATGACGGCATTGTTGGTAATCGCCTTGATACATCGCAAATTAAAGAAAGACATGTGTGGTAAACAAGGATAGACAGTCACACGAACCCGCGTTAACCTATAACTTCAAATTCAAATTCATTTATTTCGTCATACATAGGTAAGATAAGGTGACAGTTGTGGTAAGATATAGTACAGCTATAATGTGCCTTTTGGCGTACGAAAGTTTGGCTTTGACTTTATATTTATCAAATATATAAAATTTATATCTAGAGCCTGTTTGACATATTAAAATATAGTAACACGTTAATTTAATAATATCTCAAGGATAATTGAATTAATTTAAAATGAAGTTAACATTATTTATAAAACTAATTGGTAAACACATTTCAAATATACAAACAGTAAAAACGTCAGAATAGGAATAATCAAAATAAATTCATTAACTCTAACCAGCAAATTACGCTTCCAAAACAGCCCGGATAAAATCATTCAAACTTATTTTCGTGCCATCAACGATTTTACAATGACGAAAACTAAAAATAAGGCACCATGTTGAGCATGACGTCACAAGATAGTATCTCATACTAAACTGCATACTTTCGGAGCGTTTTGACACTTCATAAAAAGAAGCTGATTTGAACTGTCATCAAGTACAAGTTTACAATAGTAAAACATGTCAAGGAGATAAAAATATTGTTAATGCCACTATCTAATCATTTAAATAATCCATAACACTATAATAACATTTTCCTATTAAATAATTCCTTAATAAATATTTAAAAGTGTTTGTTGTTTTCAGTTTTAATTCCTCAGGAAGCTTATTAAATCATTTTCGTGCCATGGATATGAAACTTTTTGCCATCAGAGCGGTGTTCCCCACGTTCAAATTTAGGTTGTGTTTCCTTTGACGGAGGTTAAGCGACTGTGTTTTTATTGGGAACAGCTCTGGGTTACACTTCGCAAACATGCAACAACCGAAAATATAAATACATGGTAGAGTCAAGAGTTTTAAAGATTTGAAGTAAGGCTGGCAGCTTGCTACTGACTTCAGTTTGCAAATTGCTCTTATGCAACGTTTCTGTGCTCTAAATAGAATATCCCTATATGATGAATTGCCCCAGAAAATGACTCCATAATGCATGATTGAGCTTACAAAGCCGTGGTATGCAGCTAGGACAGTTTTTTGGTCATTGGTATTAGATAGCTTGTAAAGTGCAAATGAAAAGTTGTATAATTTCTTGAAAACCTCTATGGAATGTGTATCCCATGACATTTTTCTGTCTATATGGAGACCTAGAAACTTGGTGGTATCAGTCTCTTCAATAACAGTATCTCTGAATGTAATGTTTAGTTTGGGGACCTCAGTTCTTTGCCTAAATTGCATTACACAAGTTTTCACAAGGTTAACTTGTAAATTATTGCCTTCTAGTCGTGTAATGATTCAGCAGTGCATACAATTTATTTATTCATTCATTTAATAAAATTAAACTTAATTGCACAATACAATAAAGTATAAATGGCGGACTTAACAGTCAACCATCAGGGTAAAAAGACACATTAAATGCTAGGAAAATAAGGTATTAAAAAAACTGAAAAATCCAGTGACGTTATATGTGAATGAGCGAGTGTAGACACTTGAAATATACAAAGACGATTTTTTTTTTCATTTGTACTATTGCACGGAAACTTTTTATGGAAACATTAGTGCGGGAGTTCGCAGGCTTGCACTTGAACGATTTTTTCTTCCTTCAATTTTGCTTCTATTTTCTTTTGTATCAGTTATGGTTATGGTCAGTATCGTCGCATAGAATTTAATGATCTGTTTTCTCCATCATTTCGTCTTTTTAAACGCATGTCTTCTCTAGCAATATGCTACATTCAGTGTATTGACAGACGTCCTTAAGAATCTAGGAACAGGCTGCTGATATGAAAAAGCAGGCAGAAATCGTCTCTTTCTTCTGAGAACGGAACAACACATAAGAAATATCACACCAATTTAAAAAAAATATCAAACTGAATCCGCCTGTTAATTCTTGTACACATTTTATTTAGAAAAGGAGGCCACTGACGTAGTTTGAAAAACGGGAAGCCTGTCCAAAGCCCCCTCTTTGGACAGGCTTCCCATTTTTCAAACTAATTTCGTAGCCTGTCACGTTTTTTCAACTGCCGGAGTATGAGAATACCACGAGTTGATTGCGTTACTAATGTCACGTTTTTGGCAGGGCACTACCCTGAACATTTAATGAGTTATTTTGCATAGAATTGACATCTTGAACACGAATGAATGGAAAAGCACTGTTGTTATGCTCTTAGTTAATTTATGTAGCTTTGTTACTATTGTATAATAACAGTATGTCATTGCATTGACTATGTAGCCAAAAGACACATCTGTCTCTTTTTTATTTTATTTATTTATTTATTAATACATGTTAACATGACATTACAGTAAAAAAAAACCAATACGTCATGAAACGTAGAAATAAAATATCTTTTGTTGTGTGTCGAGCAAAAGATGATCCAAACATGATTCAAATTTGATAAGGGAAAATTTTTCACAGGTGATATTTTCTTCATCATCTGCATGTTCGATGATGACGTTGAGTGAACCGTTAGGGAATTCAATATAACTAAAAGTGAAATTACAAATTTAGTCTATTACAATTTTCGATTTTAAGCTAACATGGTCATTCACATAATAACTACTATTGACAACGGGATATTTACCATGTATGTTTGTTTTATCGAGTTCCCGATATTCCGGCACTGTTGCAAGCGCCGCAGCGCTGTTGTGCTACACCGTGATGATGGCGCTTGCAACAGTGCCGAAATATCGGGAACTCAATAAAACAAACATACATGGTAAATATCCCGTTGTCAATAGTAGTCATTATATTACAATTTTAGAGTACATAAGTACAAATATTTATAGGTTTATAATTTGTATTTTGAGTCATCATCTTCAGTTTTTGTTAGGTACGAGGTATTGTGGTTCCCATAATTCCATTGTTAGTTATAATTACTGAGTAATTGACATTAGTCATTGAATAATGTTGAGTTATAAATGAACTTTGAAATGTTAAATTAACAGAAATGTGTTCTTGGATAAATTACATGCTGGTCGAGAGTCGTGCCAATTTGCTTTTGTTTATAAATGAGCGTATTTATATACACTTTTAGTTTTATTATTTTAGGTGTTTAACTAACCCGACTTTGTTTTATGTAAGTATATTGAGTATATATTTACATTATTCATTTTTGAATATTCGTTAAATAAAACATTTCTCCATTTAGTTTTATCATGTAGCTGTATCATCATCGCTTTATTTTACTGCCATGATAATATTGTCTGTATATTATACAATACAATACAATACAATACAATACAATCATACTTTATTGCACACCAAAAGATAAATTACAATGCAAACTTATACAAAAACATTGGTAAACAATAGGCGGTCTTATCGCTAAAGAGCGATCTCTTCCAGACAACCTTTGGGTAGCGGAGTTTATATAAAATTAACAAAACTAAATGAGTAGGTGGTGAGGAATAAACGATGCAAAAGACGAAGAATGCACACAAATAACTAAATACAAGGGAAGCAATACACATACGTATATAAATTAATACATAAACCTACATATACAATACATAAAATACATTATATATATAAACGAAACATATATTATATACCTACGTTAATATAGGTTTGGTTCAAGTTGGTATTTACTCCTCAAACTTTATTTTTTTCAATACTTCTTGAGGACGATTATAGTATTTTATGCAACAGTTGTATAAGAAGGTTCAAAAAATGCGAATTGCGTGAGTTGCGATACGAGCCGCGAATGCGGCGAGTATCGCAAATAGAGACGCAATGAGCGTTTTTTGACTTAATTATACAACGTTGCATACAATACTTTTTCTACGACAGGTTTTAAAATTATAAAATACAAACAAGGCATAACCTCCAAAGAAGGCAAATATGACGTATGACTGTCAGTATGTGTCTATGGTAAACTTTTTATTTTTTAAATGAAGTTGACACGCAGTGAATATATTAAAAATACTTTTGTTTTTATGTTGGCATCAATTAATTTAGTTCAGAAAGTCTTGTTTTTCTTAAAAGCCGTAGGATTTTAATTGTTTGTTAAGTTGGTAGTTGTGCATTTTTACCGTAAAGTTAAAATTGAGCGCTTAATCCTTGACCTCAGTTTAACCTAGATTTAGAAGTCTGTGGTTGCTAGCAATAACGTAAACTGGCTATAACGACACTAGTGCTGTTATGGGGAATAGAGTATAGACTTCTCTGAACTCATATTATATATGTTCTTATATTAGTGTTCGTGACCAAGTAAAAGACAGATAACAGTACAGGAGTAGAAAAACTTATTTACAAAGTCTGCGAACGTTTTCTTGACAATATTAGTATATAGTTCGATTCACCACAGTGGTAAAATTATATACCTGCCCTCTGCCCACACCTGGGTATTTCTCCAGAAATATGTCTGCGACTCATTCATCTGTTTCCATACATTTAGTATGAAAAAGGGCCAGATGAATGAGGTGACCGCAGACATATTTCTGGAGAAATGCCCACCTAATGCATATCCCGGTTCTGACTTAAGTTGCAAGCCTACCAGTGATTGGCACCTACGGCACAGCCTGCGGCACAGCAAGGGGTAAATGAAATTAGGGGAGACCGGGTATGGTTGTCTCGCGGGTTGGTTGTCACAGCGGCCATAAAATAATACTAAACGAAACATTAAGTACATCGATCGGTGCTAAAAGATCGCAAGAGCTGTACATCCTTCCGTACTTCACCAATCGATGCACTTATTCCTTCGTTTAGTATTATTTTATGGCCGCTGTGACAACCAACCCGCGAGACAACCATACCCGGTCTCCCCTACCTTAACCATTATGCTAATGTGGATATACTTCGGGATTACGGGGTTCGAGTTGTTGAAATTCAATTATAGTAGAAAAATATAAAAGGTACGACTTAATATTTTATAGTTAAATAAAAATAATATACTAATCTAAAATGGTATCAATATTTCTTTAATTGATAATTATACGATTTACGTGTCTATTAAATACTTAAACGTCTGTTTATAAATAATATAACATTGAATAGAGTATTTTTTTTTAACAAGACCGTGGATTATAATCATGTTCATATATTTTATATATCACCGCCAACTAGCTTAATTAGCCGTTTGGTTAACTGCCTAGCCTTTTCATTAAACAGCGCCATTTAGTCCGACTCGCACTTGACAGGTTTTATTTTAGGTTAGGTTTTTTAGTCAGCTTGTGTCTCTCAGAGTAGAAATCGAAGCCCCGCGCAGCGGGGCTTTTTCGATCTGCTGGCAGGTCATAGTTGTTTAGAAAAAAAACCCTAATCTCCTCATAGTTGCCCTACTAAACGAACTGCCTAAGCATTGGCTAGCCATATCGTTAATTGATACATTGACGCATTGGCTAAAATTCATCCAGGCAGTTAACTAAATGGCGCCGTTTAGTGAAAAGGCTAGGCAGTTAACCAAATAGCTAATTAAACCAGTTGGCTGCGACTTATACATATAATAATAATTTTCCGCAGTGTTGCACTGTCCGTGCCGGTCTCTGAATTGCCTACTTGTATAAACTAAAGGTAGTTTTGCTATAGCTTGGCAACTTCGTTGGTGACACTCATATGTGTGCTTTTTGTTATTTGCAGCCGTAACTACTCATACAATTTACCGCCAACACGAACGACGACCAACGGAGGCAGCCTGGCTCGGCTGGTACTTTGTAATTTAAAAAAAGCCATCAACATACGGTGTGCGTAACTTGGCAAAAATATCGCAATGTCAGCACATTTCGGCACTCGTGTTACGAAGATTGATAACCTTCTGCTGATGGATGAACGCTGTTCATATATATCACTTTTTTAACCTATTTACGCAGACTTAACCCAAATAATGAGGGATTTAGCTCAATTTTGTTTAAAATAAAGCATTTATTCAGACAAATAGGAAAAAACTAAACGGTTTAATTTAATCTCGTTTAAATGGCGTACAATAAGAGATGTCTATGTCCAAAAATTTACTGAAAAAGGCTGAAGTCACAGCTTAAGAAGAGCCACCAACTTTACACATACTTTTAAGAAACCGATTTTTTTTAATAGCAGTAATTTTTTTTCCTACAAAAGGTACATCGCGCGGCTTGTATGTGTGCGCGCCGTGTACGAACGCACTACATGCAAAGTTTTACGAATGCGTAAGAATGCCCCAGTCCGGATCGCACTGCCTACGCCTCGAAATTGAATACGTATCTCGCGCTCCTAAAATTGAGATTAGGATTAAAGTTTAATTTATTTAAATTGTAAGGAAGTACTGACAGACAAAGTTTAGCCTAAACAACTGCAGATGGCGAGATGAACTTTGAAACACATACCCTTTAGGGGACGTAGAGGTGCACTAGAAAGGATTTTACGGTTGAGAAAGACGGAGCAAATAGTTTGGATTTCTTTCTCATAATGCACTCTAAAAAATCTGAGCCAACTAAGAGAGATTTTCTCTTTGTTGGCGTTAACGTAAAAAAAAATATTTATATTATACACTGGTTATAGCACTGGGTAAAGATCATCACTGGTCAAAAGAAGTAATGATCTTTACCCAGTGTCGCACACCTATATCGTGTCGTTATTGTAATTTTCATTTAATTTAATTGTGTAATTTCATTTAATTTAATTTAATTTAACATGCTAAATCTAATGTGTATATATGGGTTCCTTTTTACCTGAAATAAATCATTTTTATTTTTATTTTATACATTGAATCAACTCAGAACATGGTTAATTGAACTATGATAAACAATCAATATCATCATAGTTGGTGCATCTAACGTCTTGTTAGGCTCGTATGTCGTGCTTGATTATAACTATCACAATCTTGTTAGGAGCAACCAATTTTTTTTTAGAGTGTGGATTTCTGCGAAATTTAACTTTAATGAGATCTGTGGGAAATTTTAGGCACAACGACAAAAGTTAATTATTAATTACCGCTATTAAGTTACATCTGACTTCCACAAATTTAGTACTTAAGACGTCAAAGAACCGACGAATAAATGATTATAATTAGCTAAAGTAACTACAATATGTGGAATTATGATTCCGTTATGTTCATAGGAGTTATATTTTAGTAATGTTACATACCTACATTACTAAAATACAACTCCTATTTCGAAGTCAAAAAGTTTATATCCAATCTATTTATTGGTAATCAATTGCTGGTTGGAAGCAACCTGCATCCACCGTGAGCCAGCAGCCTTAACCAGATCATCTGTCCATCTTGTTGGTGGACGTCCGACGCGTCGTAATTGGAAATCTATGAGGGAGGCCTATGTCCAGCAGTAGACGTCCTATGGCTGAAATGATGATGATGATGATGAATTGCTGGTTAGCGTTGCGGGGACTCACTGGATGCGGGTCGCTTCTAACACGTGGAAATCTATTGAGGAGGCCTGTGTCCAGCAGTGGACGTCCTATGGCTGAAATGATGATGATGAACCTTCTGCAAAATATTGTACCTGTTTTATGAATCTGAATCTGATTGTCCTCAGATATACGCCGACGGGGACGAGGAGCCGACGGTGGAGCCTCGAGACGAGGCCGCACTGGGCAAGCTGAAGGACCTCACCGTCATGGAGGACGATGAGGCCACTGACGACGACATGGACGATGACGATTACGGCGACGATGATGACGAGGAGAGTGGCTACTGGTACGAGGAGTACGACCGGCGGAGGCCAAAGGTTAGAATAAAGCTAAGCTTTCACGCTTGGTTCCCATAGAAATCGACGAACTATTTTCTTCTATATCGATATATTTCTGTATGATCTTTTTAAGCATTAACGACTTCTAAAGTCTCCTACTCTCTACTTTCTTTCTGCCCTTGGAGAAGCAATCCTGTCCGAGGCGTATAAGTTTTCAACTTTTCTCTTCTAATGATGTACTTATTTCGGTGTTCACAACCTTTCACATTTATAGTATTACTGGGAAGGAAGTAGGATAACTGTAAGGGCCTGATCACACTTGCGATTTGCGGGCAGATGCGGGCGAATTTCCGTACAAAATCAGTCGGCCGCGAGTGCCATTTGTATGGAACTTCGCTTCTAACTCGCCCGCAAATCGCAAGTGTGATAAAGCATTAAGTATTAAGACAATCATAGCAGGAATATTCTATTTTTTCCTGTATTATAGTAAGTGCCTGTTTCCTGCTCCCCGAACAATTCCCTACGCAAACGTCCCAAACAAGCTTACCGGGGCTCAAACCGAAGCACCACTGACGGTTTGAGGCTGGGCATTAGCGTAGCCGGTAATCCTGGCTGAATCAGGCTTGTAAGCTCGCTGAGAGCCCGCGAGCTTTTCACCTTGCTCTAACTAGGAGCTACGAAGGAAAGGAAAATAACTTTCACAGATTTCGAGCGTCGTATCAAAGAAGTTGTTAGGTAACCCGGATTTGGCTTCTAGTTTATTTAACATTACTAGAATAAAGTGCTTCAAGAAATGTTTCTTGGTAAAAAGATAGATAAAATTAAAAACAATACAGAGTAACTAAAACTGAATTAAATATACTATAAACTATAACAAAAGTAATCATTTATTCAATTCAAATACACAGTCAAAATTTACACAACTTAATTTAAACTATAACTAGATTAAAACTAAAATAAATCCAAAAATATCCCCTGCGGCATGGTACAGTCAAGGAATTTAATTTCGAACCCACCTAAGGTCCAATATCGTATAGCATACTGTCATCATAAGAGCTAGCTAGAGTACGACGTTACTTTGACATATCACACGCATTGTTTTGTGTCAGTAACTAGGTAACAGATTAACAACGTTGACTTGGTGAACTGAAATTTGGAACGTCAATGCACTACCAAAAAAGGACGACAACCGTGGAATCGAAATCGAAGAAAGTCCATCTTTCTCGCTCTTGCAATATGCAAATGAACGCAGATAACGAAATTTAGATTATCGACGTTTGCGGTAGATTTTCCGAAGTCTGGATTCGGAATTATTTTAAAATTTTCTCGATTGACACTGACACCAACTGACACGTATTCGTAATTAGATGAGCAAAAGACTTGGCAAAGAGGTTATCTGTAATGTGCAGTGACAAATAAGACGTATTGACATTTATTACTGAAATAGAAATTTCGACCTTAATGCATCGTGAATGCTTAACAACATTTCAATGAAACGGGTATTAAATTAAATTCCTTGACTGTAGCAAAGAAAGATGCTGACAGCATTTCCTTGCTGGATTGTGAGACTGATATGTTGAGCGAGGTAGCTGCCAGCTCTTCGGTCCCTCGCGGTATCTCTGAGTCTCTGTGACAGGTCTTTGAAGAGACTCAGAGCGCCGGGGCCTCACGGACCACGGGTCTCGTCGCCAAAAGGAACAAATTACCAAGTGCTTAAATACTTTATAAAAGGCAAGCTAGTGAGTAAAGCAAGAGTTTGTGATGTGCCAGTCGGGAATAAACCAGTATTCACGAAAATATTCCGTTATCAGGAAAATTTTAGAAATAAATGCCATTTCATAAAATGAATGCCATTTCATTTATATTGGACATTTCAAAGACATTCCAGGAAATCTCTCATCACTAAGAAATTCAAGAAACGCTTTGTCTGCGGAAAGGCGCCGCAAGATGGATTCTTCCTAGCTCGATGGGGTCGATGGATCGTTCATAATCCTGCCACTTCAGTCACGGCCAATTTCCTCTCCTCTTTAGCGGATACGACTATATTCACGTTAAATTTGTGAGCCTTTGCCGTGATGGGAACTGATTTTACGGAAACTTACTTTAGATAATATATCGGCTTTGACGTGCGCTTTACCTTAACGGTAATAGTTTTACATATTATATTATGTATATTAAGGTGTCTTGAGTCGCCTGGTTCCCATACAAAAAAAGAGGGTTAACTGTTACCTTAGTGTCGTCCATTCCCGTTGAATGTGTTTTATACATATAATATACTTTTGCTTCGTTTCTGTGACAAGCCGCCCACGTGACAAGAACTGATTCCAATTGCCTGACTACAAGATTTTTATGGGATAAGGGATGACATCCACTTTCGTATCCGAGGATGCGCTCCATTGCTCGTTGGGCTTGGCAAACCTTGCGTCTAGACTTTACAGCTTCGATGTGAGACCAAGTTTGGGGTTAGGATAGGCAGGATGCTTAGGTCAACAAGTTTGCGCTTTAGTAAAAGCGGAAGGTTGCCCTTCATTAACGCTTTCATGGACCAGAAGCTCTTCGATTTGCTTGAGCTGCCTGTTTTCGAAGGATACTAACTGGCCCAGATAAATATACTTGTCAACATACTGTATATCCTGCCCGTCTACCGTTACCCCACGTTTCACGCTGGTCATGTGTTTTGGACCTATTCATGGTCCGACTTCAAGGCTTAGGCAAGCGCATTATATCGGTATTGAAAGATTGCTAGAGCTATACCTTCCTTCCGTATTTCACCAATCGATGCACTTATTCCTTCATTTAGTATTATTTTATGGCCGTTGTGATAACCAACCCGGGAGGCAACCGTACCCGGTGTCCCCTAACTTTTCTGTTCACAGTCCACACCTTGTAACCGTTGCATTTACGTACGTATCATCTTATACTGTTTTTATTTGCAGACTGGCTCCACAAGCATGGTCCGTCTGAAGCCCGAGGACTTCATGGGGTCGGTGGTGACGCAGGGCCAGAAGCCGGCCTCCAACCCCTCAACCATCCACCAGATACACCGCATGCTCAGCAACTTGGCAGATCCTCAAAAGCCTCAAATACCAGGTAAAGTAAAAAAAATATAATAATTTATTTCTGCAAGTAGGCCCTCAAGGGCTCTTTTACAAGTCTGATTCTATTCTTTTCTTTTGGCGCTTCGGGTAGTGACCTTCTGGTGAGAAGAAGCGCCGGAAGAAACTCACCAGTTTCTCTTTTTAAAAATATTAAATATGACAACATGTATGACCCAATCTCACCTAAGCTATTCATAGCAGTTTTACAAAATATAATGGAGGGTCTACAATGGTCTAACAAAGGAATCCAAGTCTCCGGCAAGTTCATGAGTCACCTAAGGTTTGCGGACGACATTGTCGTATTTTCTGAAAACCCAACACAGCTTGAATCTATGTTGAACGAACTACAAGTCGCGAGTGAAAAAGTAGGTCTTGAGATGAACCTAGAAAAAACCAAAGTAATGACTAATGGCAAACCGGCTCCTATTCTAGTTCATAATATCCCGCTAGAACTAGTCCAGGATTATGTCTATCTCGGCAAACTAGTCTCGTTTAGAAAGGATAGAAACAATGAGGAAATAGACAGGAGAGTAGCCAAAACCTGGAAAAGTTTTTGGGCCCATAAAGAGATACTGAAATCCCAACTACCACTCAAAGCAAAGAAGATAGTGATGGATTCAGCTATACTACCGTGTCTAACCTACGGGTGCCAGACCTGGATATTTAACAATAAAGCAAAAAACAAAATCCAGACTACTCAAAGAGCGATGGAGAGAAGCTGCTTGAACATCAAACTCAGAGATAGAGTCAGAAACACAGAGATACGACAGAAAACTAAGATAACTGATGCCTTACTCTTCTCACAAAGCATGAAGTGGAAATGGGCTGGACATCTGGCTAGATACACTGATGACAGATGGACACGGAAAACAACACTGTGGAAAGGGCCACACGGCTCTAGATGCAAAGGGCGGCCACGTTCTAGATGGGAAGACGAAATAACAAAGACTGCAGGCAAAAACTGGCCAAATATCGCACAAGACAAAGAAAAGTGGAAATCTATGGAGGAGGCTTTTACCCGTAGGGGGTCCATACTCGAATAAAATAAATACGCACATATAGATCTGTAGAACTAAAAATAATGAAATCATTTAATTGTGACATGTAATTAAGAGGAAATAGTAAGGCCGAGAGAATTGAAAAGTAGGTATTTGTAAAATGTGTTGCTGTCGCGCAATGCCCAACAAGCGAGCTATCATAGTGTGAGTGCGACTGTCTACGTATGCGTGGCGCGCCGCCCCCACCACCGCCGCGACCGCCGCGCTCGCAGGCCAGGCCTCGCACCTTCAGACGGCAAGTTGTTATACCTACCGACATTGCAGAGTGATTGTTTCGTGTTATTGTATGTATTACTACCCGCTGTTTGTTTGACGCTGGTTATTGTTTACTGGACTTGTTTCTTTCTTGGCTTCACTGTTTTGACTCGGCTTATTCTGTATTGGATTTTGAGTTTTTCTCGTCCCAATTGTTTTGACACTTGGAGACCATTTACGTTTACATTTACATTTTATTTTTTAAGGAAAATGTTTTTAATTTAAATTTAGTTTTTAAGTTATATCGTGAGTCACAGATTTTTTTGTATTTCTGTAAGATATTTTGTTAATATTCTCAGTTTGTATTATGACGTTTTGAAATCCTTTACACCTCCAAAACATAATATTTTGACAACGGAGACTCTTTACATCTCCATTAATTTTACTATCAATTTATTTTCTATAATTTTATTTGTCTTGTTTGGACGCATATAGAGACCCTTTACATATCTATAAATGTAGTTTTAAGTTTAATGTAATGTATTAATGAAATCTTGAAGGCAAGTTTTATATTGTGTAATAAAATACCGTTTTTAATTTAAATTTGGTTTCATTTTCTTTATTTCAAGAATATTTACTTAAAAACTTTAATATCAGAATCACTCGATTAATTTAGTACCACTACCTGATAAAAAATATATCAATGACAGATTTATAGGTAAATGAGGGAAACCCTGTCTCGTACATTTTATCTTTATCAAGTACCTACCTAGGTTTTAATTGAAAAATTAACATACAGGGTGTCCCTAAAACCAACTTTTATACGATCAGGGCTGATAGACCAGCTCATAAGAACCTAGATTAAGCAAATTTGACCTCAGTAAAAATCTCTTAGTTTTCGAGATATTGACGTTTTTGTAAAACTCGTGCTAAGTGATACCCTGACTCGGTGTTTTGAGTGTCATTGCTAAAATATCAAGTATTTTACAAATCTGTATTTTGCTATGTGTGGCCAAATAACTATGCTATTGAACGTATTTTCTATTTTTGCTAATTTATTCATGCTGTGGGCACAGTACAATAACAAAAAAAAATTATTCGATTTTTTTCAAATTTAACCTCTGACTTCGAACTAGCGTGGTGAAAAAAAAATGTACCAACATAACCAGGCACTCAACGTAAAAAAATTGCGCATTTATTGTAGTTTCTAAAATGGTATAAAATTTACTAAACACTGTAATAATTTTTGAAATAATGATATTTTGTTACAAAATTAACTGTCTGCCGCCTTCATCTCATACGATCCGGTTGAACTAAGTTTGCACCTGGCGTGCTTGACATCACATACAAATCAGGTGCAAACTTCACGTAATCGTCAATATCTCGAAAACTAAGAAATTTTTAGGAGGTCGATTTTAGTCAGTCTCGTTTTTTATGAGCTGGTTTATCAGCCCTGTTCGCCATTTTGTAAAAGTCGCGAATTTTGATAGCCTGGATCAGTCTTTCGAATGTCATGACTTCAAATTTCAGTATTTTCTTAATCTGCTTTTTGTTTAACATTACTTAATAATTATGCTATCATACCTTTTCTGTTCGAAATTCAAATTCTGGTACGAAATTTAACCAATGGAATATTGTAGTATAACCTCCTTTTGAATTAAAATGCTATTATCTTAAAAACTACGGTGTCTAGTGTGTAAAATCTTTCTATTTTAAACTACATTATTTTTTTTTATTTTAGCATGGTAAATTTGTTTTAAGTATTACGCGATTCAAATCCGAGGTCATATTTTGAATCACGTAAAATCTAATTTATTTTGATAAGGTATGATAGCATAATTATTAAGTAATGTTTAAAACAAAAAGCAGATTAAGAAAATACTGAAATTTGAAGTCATGACTTTCGAAAGACTGATCCAGGCTATCAAAATTCGCGACTTTTACAAAATGGCGAACAGGGCTGATAAACCAGCTCATAAAAAACGAGACTGAGTAAAATTGACCTCATAAAAATTTCTTAGTTTTCGAGATATTGACGATTACGTGAAGTTTGCACCTAATTTGTATGTGATGTCAAGCACGCCAGGTGCAAACTTAGTTCAACCGGATCGTATGAGATGAAGGCGGCAGACAGTTAATTTTGTAACAAAATATCATTATTTCAAAAATTATTACAGGGTTTAGTAAATTTTATACCATTTTAGAAACTACAATAAATGCGCAATTTTTTTACGTTGAGTGCCTGGTTATGTTGGTAAATTTTTTTTTCACCACGCTAGTTCGAAGTCAGAGGTTAAATTTGAAAAAAATCGAATAATTTTTTTTTGTTATTGTACTGTGTCCACAGCATGAATAAATTAGCAAAAATAGAAAATACGTTCAATAGCATAGTTATTTGGCCACACATAGCAAAATACAGATTTGTAAAATACTTGATATTTTAGCAATGACACTCAAAACACCGAGTCAGGGTATCACTTAGCACGAGTTTTACAAAAACGTCAATATCTCGAAAACTAAGAGATTTTTACTGAGGTCAAATTTGCTTAATCTAGGTTCTTATGAGCTGGTCTATCAGCCCTGATCGTATAAAAGTTGGTTTTAGGGACGCCCTGTATAGTGCCTGTTTATAGTTTGTGACAGACGGACAGTCAGACAGAGTCGCACCATAAGCGTTCCTTTTTTACCATTTTGGTACGGAACCCTAAAAATCAACATATAGTGCAGGTTTGTAGTTCCGTACCTGAGGGGCATGACACTGTAAGTCCACTTTTTATAATTTTCGTTTCATTACGGTATCTCATATAATTGTTTGAGCTCTACGAACTATGAACTATAACACTAACTGTTGAATTCATCTCGGATCGCAATTTTTTTAATAGTACATTACATAACTAGTACTAAAAACCCTAGATGTCCATTTTTTTACTAAAAATGGCTCTCCTGTAAAATTTAGAAAATAGCACTTAGTGTCATGTCATGGCACTAGTGTCATGCCTCTCAGGTGCGGAGTTTACTTTCTGGCCCTACCTGGTTGTAAGCCCTACTTCCAACAATCGAACAGCAAAAAAGACTGCTAAATGCACTTCGCGCTAAATTTTTACTAGAAATATCGATATCGATGAACAACACTAGGATATCGATAAAATTATCGACTACGTGTCACATCACAGGGAGTGTATACGTATTAGTCCGCGCCTCCCCAACCCAGCCTCTCCCCCGCAGAGTGCGATAGAGACAACTGCAGCTTAGATCGAAAATACCTTTTAAAAGTTCATGAAATCAACGTTTCGTAGTCCCCTGATTTCTTCCCCAAAACTTAACCTATTTAACTATTTTTTTCATTAAACATTAAAGAAAGGCTTTGGCCGTGTTCCTATGTTTTCCTTTTTTTTAATAATCTAGTCAAATTTGTTTTCTGGATGTGTGAACACAGCGGAAAAATCTGGCATTTTTTTTAGGTTTTTGAAGGTCAATATCTCTTTTAAGAATCAATTTATGGTAAAAAGCAAAACATAGGAACATATCAATAGTAGCCATAGATTTTTGGACAAAAAATTATGGCTCTATTGGCATTATCCAGGGAGGAAACAGGGGACTACGTTTGTATGGAAAAAATGCCCTTCTCTTTCCTCTTAATTAAGTAATAATATTGACAATATGATTGAAATTATCAAAATGTAGTAAGCGTGCTAAACAATTTTTTTTTTTTAAACTAAGTATTTTGTATGGAATGAATAAAGCTATTAATAAATAAATAATAATAAAAATGACATTATTACATGTGATTTCATTTCAATACGTTACATTAAACTTAAAACTACATATTTAGAGATGTAAAAGGTCTCTAGGCGTCAAAACAAGACAATCAAAATAATAGAAAATAAATAGACTAGTAAAATTAATGGAGATGTAAAGAGTGTCCGTTGTCAAAATATTGTTTTGGAGATGTAAAGGATCTCCAAACGTCAAAATATAAATATAAGTCAACTCAAAGTGCAGCCCAAGTGCATGATCATGGTCCAGCTGAAGCAAGAGAACAAGGTTATTGTCATCATCATTTTATTAAAATACTAGCTGTCCCGGCGAGGCGAACTTCGTCCCGTCTTCGCCGAAAAACTTCTCAACCAAAAGGTTTTAAGTGCCATTGATTTACACGGCATTTAATACCTTTTGCCAGTTGTTTTTTTACGCTAACTTAGAAGTTTGATTTTTTTTAGCTTCAAGAGACCTAAGTAGATGGTTTTAGTTTCAACTCGATACCTCCACGCGTTCCCGAATTAAAGGATCTTGACAGACGGACAGACAGACGGACAGACAGACGGACGGACGGACGGACGGACAGACGGACAACAAAGCGATCTTATAAGGGTTCCGTTTTTTCCTTTTGAGGTACGGAACCCTAAAAACAGTAGAGGTTCCTCCTCCTCGCGCCATGATGAGGATCGTGAAGTCCCCGCGGAAGCAGCTACTCTCTGACGGTGTGCCGCCATCTGTGCCTGTTCTTGGCATCATGTAGTACCATGTGCAACTGCGTACGGATCTGATCTGCCCTCTTGTTGAGCTGCAGCCTCTCGGCCATTTGCCATCAAGCTTGGCTTGGCAGTAACGATGAGTTGTTCAAGTTTGTGGCCTTCTTTCCTGCCTATGTAACCGAAAAACTCCACTATTCTGCGTAGACATTCTGGCCTTGTTGTTCAACAGTAGAGGATAGGGGTCGCGAAATATGTTGAGAAAAGGATAAGAAACCTGGTCCATAGTATAGGGCCGATACAGACGGACTGCAACCCAACTGCAACTTCCTACGATTTGTATGGGAACTGCTTCACAACTGCACGCCGGCGTGCAGTTGTGATGCAGTTCCAGTCCAGTCCAGTCCAGTTGCAGTTCGTCTGTATCGGCCCATAGTCATTTATTTGTTACGGGACATGTACGTTATGTAAAGTTCCGTGGAAAATCGTGAAATGTATTTATTTGTTTCTTTTTAGGGTTCCGTACCAAAATGGTAAAAAAGGAACCCTTATGGTGCGACTCTGTCTGTCTGTCTGTCTGTCTGTCTGTCTGTCTGTCCGTCTGTCACAGCAAGATATCTCAGGATCTACTGATGCTATCGACTTGAAATTTGGAATAGTGTTAAGAACCGCTAACCCGAGCTTATAGGATGTAAAAAAATTCTTGTAACTTTTTTACTTTTTTTTTAAAGGGGTCCGTAATGAGACTTTGCAAATTGAAAGTAGGGCTATTATATCGAGTGAGGTATCAAATGAAAGGGCTTAATTTGTAAATTAAAACAATATTTTTGTATTTTTTTTTAAATAAGTAGTTTTTGATTTATGGCGAAAAACGTTAAAAAAAATACCGTTCCCCCCCTATTATCTTCGAAGTTACTGAACAGAAAAATCTGTAATAATTACCAATTATTAATGTCATCCTATATATTACAGGAAAAATATAACGGTTTTCCTAACTTGCACTGTTTTTGAGAAATTTGCAAAAATCTTAACACATACTTATTTGCTCCTACTAAACTAATCGCCATATAGTTTTTCTTGAACTATTCATGTATCTACTTATGAGTTTGTACGGAACCCTCGGTGCGCGAGTCCGACTCGCACTTGGCCGGTTTTTTTCTGTTAAAGATGCTTTATTGTAGGTACACACATTGTTTCTCAGTACAATATAGGATTTCCTGTAATATTTATGTAAGTAGGAAAGGACCAAACGAAGAACAGTTACAATATTATGCCCATTATATGTATACCCGAAATGACGAAGCTTAATAAAATAACATACGACTCTGTTAATTAGGACGTCTGCTAATTATTATTTGCTTCTCTTTATTTCATATTCTTAGCATAGAAACGCGTATTCTTGGAATAACGGACATTATCTTTGAGTCCAATTAGTGCTGTACAAATACAAAAAAAAAAATAGACGAAGTTTGGGTTCGTCCAATAGTTAGGTCGGCAATCGGTACGAACATTGCGATAGGTACGTATTTAATTAGAATAGAAATTAAATGAATTCAATATTGTAGTATTGCGATAGTGCTCTATCAGGGTCGTATTTACCCTAGGGCCAAGTGGGGCACAGCCGAGGGCGACAGGTCCTGAGGGGCGTTTGGCGCAAGGGCGCAAGCCACTTCCACGCTCTCGGTAAGGTCTTTATTACCCCGGGCACAGAATATAAATAATAATAAATAAAATACACGTTGCCTTTCAATAAATTGTCGAAACGGCCTCTACGCGTTGGCTTCGGCTCCGCGCACGCATCTCAAAGGGCCGGGACACCATTGTCCCATGTACGGGAAAGACATACAAATAAAATTAAATAATTTGTTTCTGCAAGTAGGCCCTCAAGGGTTCTTTTACATGTCTGATTCTATTCTTTTTGGCGCTTCGGGTAATGACCTTCTGGTGAGAAGAAGCGCCGGAAGAAACTTACCAGTTTCTCTTTTCAATCGTATTACAAGTATTACAACAATGTTACGTTAATACACGAAATTTATTAATACATAACATTACATTAAACTTAATAAATATAACAAACCACCACCAATTAAAAAACCCCCAACCAAAAATAACAAACGACCTGATGACCTTGAAGACCTGAACCGATTTCCACCAAACATAGCTAAGAACACTCTCAACTGATATACCTTTCAAACATAAAAAACCGCATTAAAATCGGATCATCCGTTTGGGAGCTACGATGCCACAAGGACCTTTACACATTTACACACACAGACACGTCAAACTTATAACACCCCGTCGTTTTTGCGTCGGGGGTTAAAAATACATTTTTAGAGATGTAAAGGGTTTCTCTAGGCGTCCAAACAAGACAAATAAAATAATAGAAAATAAATTGTTAGCAAAATTAATGGAGATCTAAAGAGTCTCCGTTGTCAAAATTATTATGTTTTGGAGGTGTAAAGGATCTCCAAACGTCAAAATACAAAATATAAGAATGTAAGAATTAGTACAACGTACAGAAGCCTCTCTCTCTAGCGAATCTGCCGTTCGCGTCCGACAACCGGACGGAGCTGACGCGAGCCGACCGTCTCTCCCTATGGCATAACGCCACACAAGGGTGGTTATAAAGAGCACTCTTTATAACCACCCTTGTGTGGCGTTATTTAATAATAATTACCGCGCAACGGAATCACGGAGTGAGTCGATCAATCCTGTCCCGGGGCGCTTAATTTCAAAATACGCCACAAATGTAGGCAACACTCAAGGAATTGATGTTTATTGAGGTTAGTATATTTCTGAAATTGGTCGTGTTACTATTTAAAAATAAAAAAAATATCTTTAACTCTTTCTTCTTTCTTTCTTTTTTCTTTCTTTTTTTCTTTTATATTTGCCGACGCGACGCGACTGATGACGAACCACCAACGAACCAATACGAACAAATTAAGAAAACGATTAAACTGTTAAACCTCCAATTTCCTTGAGTTTATGTCGTTTTAGTACGGTATGTGTATGATAGATATGTAGATTGAGGGTATTTAGAAATCAGAAATCCACCAGCTGGCAGCAGGGTGGCGATAAAGGTCTATTTGGCAGTAGATGTCAATATCAGGTGGTGTGATTGGTGGATCTTGACGCCTACTGTCAAAAAGACCTTTCGCCACCCTGCTGCCAGCTGGTGGGATTATGATTTCTAATTACCCTCATTGAGAGTGTGCTTTATTGGACGTTTCTTGATGATGTGGTTATTTTAACAGCGGAGCCGTTGAAGGAGAACCCAGCGAGTGGAGCGCGAGACAAGCGCAGCGTGTTCCCCGACTCCAACGCCAACGACGCCGTCGTCACCAGGCCTGAAGACAGGTACTTAACACACATTTGTATCGACAGCGGCTCCGCTGAAGCAGCCCCCAGGGGGCGGGGGTAACGTACGACAAAACTGACACGTTACTTTTGGCGTCTCCACGCGCATACCCTTTTCTGCTTTTGGCAGTGTACGTCAGATTCCGATTTCGTCAGATGATATGTAGGTCAGATTTTGTTTTCGGTATATTTCATGGAGATCAGATTCCGATTTCGTCAGGTGCCACATATGTCTAATTCCGATTTTGACAGATTCCTAATAGGTCAGATAGCATTTTCGTCAAATTCCTAGTAGGTCAGATTCCATTTTCGCCAGATTCCTAGTAGGTCAGATTCCGAGGTGGTGAGTTTCCTAGTAGGTCAGCTTTCGAATACGACAGTTTCCTATTTCGTCAGATTCCGAGTAGGTCAGTTTCCTATATTTGGGCAGTTTCTATTTCATCAGATTTAAATAATCGGACTCTGATGTACACTACCGAAAGCCCTTTTCTTCTCTTTCCATTCTCTACAGTGCAAGAGTGACATATATGTCGCCGGTAAGTGAAATTGTGCCCCCTTGAGCTAACCTGGCACGTGTTAGGCACCGAAGTACGATGAGAGTTAGCCGCAAGTTGTTTACATGCGCAGGACTGAGAATAGAAACTTGGATAGTGTGGTTTTAGTATACTTGATGGAATCCTCCACACGAGGCCATACGGCTAGCATAAGGCTGCGTTTCCACCAGAGCTGTGCGAGGTAGCTAAGCGGTGTGCGAGGAAAAAATCCACCAATCAACGTTCCTAGCCTCATTCAGCGCGGCCAGGCATTGGTGGATTTTTTCCTCGCACACCGCTTAGCTACCTCGCACAGCTCCGGTGGAAACGCAGCCTAAGGCGTGTTACAGCCAATGAAAAGGCCGTTACGTTCATAAAGATGATGATAATCAGTGGCCGGCACTATCGGTGCAAAACTTCAAGAAAACTTGCCAAACGGACATAATAGAATGCTTACGGCCACGGAGATCCGAGATTTAGATAGAGTTAAATTTAATACGGATATGCCAATAATATTGTTATTTATTTGGTTGTAAGTTCTCCTTTATGTCAGCTTTACAAGTTTTGTTAAAGTTTTGCACCGATAGTGCCGGTCACTGATGATAATTAACCCAGTGTTCCCCGATATGTTGAGGTTCGGATGGGTGTTTTAAGTAAAACCACACATAGTACCGGAGATGTTGTATTCATGGTATGTCAAAAACATAAAACCAATTAAATCTAGATTAATATAAAATACTTATAGTTAACTAACATTTACCCGCGGCTTCGTCCGTGCTGTTCCCGTTACTATTCCAAGGGAACTCTTTACCGGGATATAAAGTACCCTATGTTTCAATCCAGGACTAATTAAATATAATGATGCCAAAACAAACCATTACAAACGCTTAAATCTAAAATAACTTAACACATTACTACTACAAATTTTTAAAATCCAGGACTTGGTCTACTTGTTTGCCAAATTTCAGCTCAATCCATCCAGATGTTACCCAGTTATTTAGTAACAGACATCCAAACTTCTTCACAAACTCTCAAGTTTGTAATATTAGTGTGATTATTGCTTACTATCCCACTGCGTGAGTAATATGTTGCGAGGAGTAATGTTGGGTTGTAGTTAGTTGAGGCACACAGGACTAAAAAAAATACGCCTTATTATTTACTAGCAATAGGTACTCCGCCTTACTAAAGGCTTACGAGTTTGCGGCGCTTGCGGTGGAGACTTTGAGGCCCTGGTCAGCCGATATGAAAACCTTCTTATTATAATAATTTGTATTTTAGGTATTTTAATTTAGGTAGTTTAATGTAGTTTTTAGGTATATTTAGTTTTAGGAAATTTAAATTTTATCTTCTTTCAATAAAGAAGTAAATTTCATTACATTTACTAGCATCCCGATGAACTTCATTCTGCCTTAGAATTTTAAAATTTTTAGGTGTTTTAATACTTATTCTGCTACTCGGGGCGGGGACCCAACTAATCAAAGATCATAAAAATCGGTCCACCCATTCGCGAGTTATAAATGGATTTTCTGCATACGTAATACGTATGCAATGCAAAATTTAATACCTAAAACCAAGGACCAGTAAAACAAGAGGACTGTCATTCTCCATACAAAACGCTGTTCCCCGATATTACAACGCCATCTATGTATATGCTTTGTAAAGCTTTATTTATTATTAGCTGTTTACGAACTAATTGTTACTGTACTATGTTTCTTTGTTCAATGATAACATCGTTAAATGTTTAGTTTTTTAGCGCCATCTAGTTTTTGCCTGGATATCCCCTTGCGGGCGGGGTACGATCCAAAGTATAGAGAATGACAGGCCTTGCCTAAAACATATGCACAGTACTATAGACAAATGTAACATCGGCATCGGTCGCCCTCTAAAGTCATTGAAAAACCAATATTGATAAGCAATAATACAGCAATTGTGTCAATTATTACAGCTGTATGCAAGCCGCTTTATTGATACAATGTTGGGGACGCTTTATTGCCAATAAACGAAGGTACTTGCCACAAATTGCTATATTGCCACCAATGTTAGAACCATATAACAATCATATAAATAAATTACAGAAGCTGTAACAAAAGTGGAAACGTTTCGATTTTCCATGTTTCTATAACATTACAAAATAATCATGATTATGACGTAACGGGTTTTTTCTTTTTAGGGTTTCGGGGGTCCCTTATGGTACAACTGTCTGTTAGTCTGTCCGTCTGTCACAGCCAGATCGATGCTATCGATTTGAAATTTAGAATAATGTTAAAAATCACTAACTCGAGCCTATTGGACACAGAAAAAGCTTACCTTTACCTTTTTTTAATAGGATTTATCCTAAAATCCTATTAAAAAACAGAGTGATACGGAAGTCAAAGTAGATGGCAAAATTGAGGGCGCTTACTGGGTGCTCCGGTGGACGAGTGGTTGAGTCGCTGGGCCGGAAATCCAGAGGTACCGGGTTCGATTCCCGGTCTGGACATAGGTGAGTGCCATTTAATTTTTCTATGTACTTTGATTTCTTGTATCTACGAGTATATATGTAACATAAAATGTGGTGTAATTTACCCGCATTAAAAAACCAATGAAGAGACAAAATGTTTCTTTCATATAAAGTTAAGTTTGTCTCTCAGTACAGTTTGTCTTGAACTATTTACATACTGCAAGTTTGTACGTAGTAGCGTACTATGTGTAGTAAGGTGGGCATTTTCGTGAGAAGAGTCGCGTTACGCTATACTTAAGTTGTATTTAAATGCCTACATCATTGACTTTGTAACCAAGCCTTTGCTGTTGACATGAACTGTCAGTTTTATCACCGCGACTAACCGTTAATTAACTGTTAGGTATTCTTCTTGCGAGGTAGCACATATTGGCAATGGCGGGCTAAGGAGGGGCGCAGGGGCCTCTAGCTGCGTCATCCTAGATGCAGCCACCCCCCGTCGTAAAAATTATCAAAAAGCAGAGGGCTTTCTATAATTAGACCCTTCGGGCCTGATTTAGTCTGCAACTGCATATTCGCAGTGTTCTGCCAATTTTGGTTACTTAAGGCCTCCATCAACACCTAGTCCCAACCCTCGAACCTAGAATGCAGAAATCCTATGATGACATGAACTAAGAACAAGAACACAATTTTGGATGCAGCATTGCATTTTCATGGCAGCAACGTGCTTAATATCAGGCAGGTCGTACGCCTGTTAGCCTTCCTAGTAGTATAAAAATAAGGAAGACCACGGACAAAAGGTAATAGTACATTACACAACTAGGGTGGTAAAACAAAGAAAGGGCGAGATCGCAGATGTTTGCGGGCGAGGGACGTAAATACGCGATCAAGGGCTTTATTACCTCCCGTGTTGTGTACATCATTTTATGTCTACACTTGCATACATTTTATAGCCAGGCGTGGCATAAATAAATATATGTATTTGGATGGAATATACGAGTAAATATTCAGAGACATTTTTTCCTCTGACACATTTCTTTTCTTTTGTCGCTGGTCATAATCCCACGACACAATACCGTTAACTAATCCATTGTCCTAAAATTAAATGCTGCGCAGCGAGCACAGAAGGGCGTAACCACCATGGGTTTTCCATTTATCAAACATCGTTTTGTATAAAATTACAGCAGAACACAATAGATGTGTAGATACACGATTGCTTAACTATCACACTAGGGTTGCCACAATCTTAAAAATACAAGCCATGCGTGTCATGAACCGACACGTACTGGCGTGCGTGTGACACATTTTGTGCATGTCTAGCCAGTACGTGTCGGTTCGTTCAAGCGCGCGATGTACCTTTTGTAGGAAGAAAAAATACTGCTATTATCAAAAAATTCAAATTAAAAAAAAAATCAAAAATTCTTTATTATTTTAACAAGCAGTACATCTTAAGGTGTATGGCGTCTCCTTTTAAGTTATAAATATGTAAATAACTTGTGCCAGAAGTCCACCGCTCTTCCATAACTACAAGTTATTTAGTACTGTACTAAAAGTATACCGTAAGGTCGGGGTACTTTCGCCCTGGGGGGTAACTTTGACCAATAGGGATTAACTCAATTCAGGTTTTATTATTGCATTTAAATTACGGCACATTGCCATGTGGTTGGTTTTAGCTGACCGTTCATGTTTTTATATTTATTATCAGACGTTATAGATCTGAGATATGTAAGTTGTAAGGTGGGCAAAGTTACCCTATATTTGGCCAAAGTACCCCGATCTTACGGTACTTAAATGAAATCTAAAACTATTTTACTTAACTATTATTTATTTTTGTGTATGTATGTCTAGGCTATATACCCTAGCAATTTCCTCTATCTGGTCGTAGTCTTTGTCTTTCAACCATTCTGTTATTTTATATTTCACATCATATTGTAGCTTTGGGTATATATCTAGATGTTTATTTACAATATTATATAAATGCGATGATCGTTTGTTATATTGTCTACTAGCAAACTTGGTGTTGGTTATTGGTAGATGCATAACAATGTCTCTCCTTCGTTTTGACAAATGGTTGCGATCAAAGGTTGTGTTTTTATGTTTCCTGAGTACAGAGGTTAATATATATAATTTGCGAACGGTAAGCAACTTACATGTATCGTATAATTTATCAGTTGAGAACCAAATGTCCTTAAAGTACATAATTTTTAGAAGTTATTATACTGTGAGGTTCAAGGTAGGTTCGGAGACTTGCAATGGCTAAGGTCTGAAGCCATACTGAGCTGGAAACAAATAGCAACCCAGATTGTTTAACATACCTCTAGCATACGAAATTTAAACGCCACTCAGGACGGCGTAAAAGAATGAAGAGACTGGCTCAAAAATTGGGTAACTTGGTAATCGCTTTGGTAGCACAATATCGTATCAAAAAAATGTACGAGAAATGCAAGCTAATTAAAAAAAATCTGTCACCGCTAGGAAGCATACTTTCTTGCGGGCGCTATCTATTTGACTATGTAGCAGTCGAGTTTTCGACATTTTTCTTTAATTAGCGTACAATGTTGTACGTTTCTCGTAAATTTTTTATACGACTTTGAATTCCCTACGACGCCGTGTCACCGCTAGAAAGTATGACACGGCACAACTGTGTTGGCCCGGAGAGCCGTTGGAGACCTAGGTTCGAATCCTCCCCGAGGCATATCATTTTTCACTGTTTCTCTTGTAATAAAATATTTAAATGACAACCCTAACTAGGTCTATCATATTAGACGCTGTCAATGTACAAAGGTTAGTTATGACCGCAAGCATCACGTTACAAGAAAACCACGTGTAAACAACTAGTTACCGAAAATGGAAAAATAGCTCTTATGTGATGGGATTTAGGGTCGATATTATTATCATTGTTTACTTTGGCTGTTCTTGTTCTGATACCTATTAGATGTCCGACGTAAGTGATTTTTCCTAGGTTAATATTTAGTTACATACTAATATTTAGTTACTTAATCTGCTAACACTTCCCTGTCTCTATATATATGAATCAGCTTCATTTGTTAAACAAAACATAGAGCTCTTCCCCCCTCTTAACAATCAAGCAAATAGGCCGCTAAGACAATATCAAATGACATTGCCTCCACACAAGCTGAAACTGCGAAAGAAAAGTGCATACATTATGTGTATACGAATATTTAATAAGATTCCAGCAAATTTTAAGAAATTATCACACATAGAATTTAAAAATAAGTTGAAAAAAACATTATGTGACGCATCTTTCTATAGTATTGAAGAATTTTTTAATCATAAGTTTTAATTTAGGATAAGAAATTGTAACTTTAATTTAATAATCATTATTGTTCTCCGTGGTAATAATACTAATAATGCATGTTAGACTTGTTCAATGTAGGTAACATACCGCAGACCATTTTCACATGCCTAACGGCCGAATATATTACGGATCAATAATACCTTCTATATAAGATCTCATGTACCATATGTTCTTGTGAAATAAATTTCATTTCATTTCATTTCATTACATCTGAGGAGTAAGGCCTTTATGAAAATATCGGGGATAGGTACTGATGCTCATTTATTATGCAATAATTCTGTAAAGTTAGACTTAGATATGTAGAAGTAATACAAATATAAGTCTGTTTATGAACTATCACACATTTATGAATTATTACAATTAAAAGTATGTACTTACTCGTTCGTTGGTAGGTAACTAAGTTTCTACAAAATTTTGCATGGACATGTTAACACAAAAAATCGTTATAAAATTCTAATTTTATTAAGTTTTTTAATGATAAACATTACTATTATTGATTATTGTACGTAATAAAGATTGTATCGGAAATATTTTTCCCTAATTATCCAAATAAATCAAGAAAACATCGACCGATAATAAATAATCATCATAAATACTGGTAACAAAACAGGAATCAATTGAGAATTCGTTAATTGATGTACAAACTTTTTTTAGAAATGCACACCAAATTTCATTTAAAATGAAATTTTAAACAAAATCTTTTCAGTCTCTAACAGTTACATAAGCGAAACTATCACAAGTATTAACAAGCGATGACGTACTCTGGAAACTTTTTCAATAAGATATTGTTCAAACACTTTCCAGATAAGTACCTAAAACTAGAATGGAGCGGTATTTTCCCGATTTTCCGTTACGTAAATGGATCCCATTAATGTTGGGAAATATTTCTCGTTATTGTAACGTTACCGGGGGCTAGAAGACCGCCGGAGCGCCTAAACTCTGTTATGAAAGGTGTACGGAAATGCGAAGCCACGCGAATTTAAAGGTGGTTTTCCACCGGCAGGGTGAGACGAGACGAGACGAGGACTGAATTGAAATTTGTATCAAGTTGCGCGATGCGCGAGGAGAGGATTGAAAACTTCATACAAATTTCAATTCAATCCTCGTCTCGTCTTGCCCTGCCGGTGGAAAACCACCTTAACGCAGTGGACACTCGAGGAGGGTTGCTCTGCCTCGCACGCCCGTAGTACTGTGTTTACTGATTACGTTACAGCTCTATAGACCTCGTTAAACCTGGTGTATCATGTGACATGGGCGACGGTACGGTAGGAATAATTCTAAAGAGTTCGGATTTAATGGAATCTTTAAAAGACGCATTTACCCCCATAGACGCATTACCCCAGTAGGAGAGGGGCACAACCTTAGATTTCCCAAAGTGGTCAGAAATGACCAAACGGGACACAGACCATCCAAAAAAAAAGGTTGACCTTAGTATGTACCTGGATAAACCGTAAATGAAAAAAAATGAAGCTTTGTTAAAAGATGTACGGTTGCACTCTCTAAAGACTAGAACTAAAGATTTCGTACACTAGACGCAGACCGTGGCCTCGCCTTAGTAATTCAGAACTTTGTCAATATTGTCCTAATATAATTTGACTCATGAACTAGCAATAACAGTTGGAAATCGGAGGTCACGCTACTGTGGTCCATGAAAATCGAAGTGTCCAGCGTGGGATCCCCTAGTTTCCCATAAAGTTATATAATATAGACCCGTCAAGCGTGCCAACATATCGACCTTCGATAGCAAACTCTTATTTCTAATTCAAGGCAGGTGTGGCTCACTCTGCGATTTCGCCACGCGGCGACTAGTACCAATTTACCAAATAAGCCCATCCGGAGGTGCTTAGCCAGCGACCAGAAAGAGCACGCGTTATGCGATAGAGAGAGACGGTCGGATCCGGTGCGTTCCGTGCGATGGTCGGACCCGAACGTCAGTTTTAGAAAGAGAAACTACTGTAACGTAGTCCTATTACTTATTTTGTGTTCAAGGTTCAATTATATTAGCGACGGGATTAATCGCGAAGTTCTAAATTTAGTGTATGTACATAATTGTTTGAGGTCGGCTATTATACATTTTTAGGGTTCCGTACCCAAAGGGCAAAAACGGGACCCTATTACCAAGACTTCGCTGTCCGTCCGTCTGTCACCAGGCTGTATCTCAAGAACCGTAATTTCTGTTGCCGCTATAACAACAAATACTAAAAACAAAATAATAATAATAATTAAGGGGGGCTCCCATACAAAAAACGTGATATTTTGCTCGTTTACCTTGAAAACCTCGTATCTCGGGTATCGCATGAACCGAGATAGCTAGACAGTCGAAATTTTCACAGATGATATATTTCTGTTGCCGCTATAACAACAAATACTAAAAACAGAATAAAATACGTGTTTAATAATATTTTTTCAATTTATTGTATTTACATCTAGCGCCTTTCGAAGATTTACGAGCAAAAGCCTCCTTTCGTGAATTAATAGCAATTTTATTATAGATAATGGTACGGAACCCTTCGTGCGCGAGTCCCACTCGCACTTGACCGGTTTTTTAATTTCTTCGTCTCATTTAACTGAAACTTTCTTTCGCATAGGGTTTCTTTCTGAGTGCTCTTTTGTCTATGGCGCTGAAAGAAACCACTTAGCTGGCCTGACCTAACGCCTTTTAGCCGGTATTTTTCTTTTAACTTATCAAAGGGCACTAGGAGTAATTAAAACTTGTAGCTTGAGCCTGACGTCATTTAATTAAAAAGCTTCCACCTCGCTACACAGGTTACTGGAAACTTTTAAGTGTGAAGTTGTAGTAACCGAGAAACGTTCAGAAGACTTCGTTGTGGTACATTTTGAAAAATGTGAAACTATACATTTTTAATTAATTAATTTTTATTTATTTAGGATTACCAACAGATACAGGGTGTCCCATAACTGACACGTCACAGTGACACTGGAGGTAGACCAGGTCAAGAGGTACCAAACCAACTTAACATGACCCGCCGACCGTAATTTTTTTTCACTACTGGGGCCCGTTTCACGAAGCTACAAGTTACAAATTACAAGCGGAAGTCTCTTTCTATCAAAAGGTATTGAAAAGAGACTTCCGCTTGTAATTTGTCTTGTCACTTGTAGCTTCGTGAAATGGGCCCCTGGTGGTTAAAGTCGAAATTATTGTTTCGCTGTGAATTAATTCAAGATCAAACTAGTATTTTTTTCAATATTACTTAGTTTTTGGATAAAATACTATTTCTGTAACCTTAATTAACAATTCATGTTACCGTACACATAAAAAAAACAAACCTTGACACCTTTCCGAGTGCACACTGGCACTAATAATGTTAAAAACGGTCAAAATTCATGAAAAACTTTAATTCGACAATAACTCAAAAACCGTGCCACTTTTACTGGGGTTATGTTAAGTTGGTTTGGTACCTCTTGACCTGGTCTACTACCAGTGTCACTGTGACGTGTCAGTTATGGGATACCCTGTAGAGCATACAAATAACAGCGTCTTAGATTATCACATAGGTTACACTGAATGTCTATCTAAATTTAGGTAGCCACGGCTCACATAGGTTAATTAAATCATAAAAAATAAACATTACTAAGGGAATCAAAATTTACCGAAAGGGTACGGTATACAAATTAGTACGGAACTCTCGGAGAGCGAGTCCGACTCGCATTTGCCCGGCTTTTTTTTTACTCGAATAGTCTTAAAATTGAGCGACCCCTAAATATTATCAATCTTGCAGAAAGGCGTTTTAAACATTATCAAATGAAGAAAGCCTTGTGGAGAAGGATTTTTTGGACCACCCTACCCGGATTACCATCTATCTGATCATAATAATCAGATAAAAAATAACAAACAAACAGAGTTGGACACTTTCGCATTTATAATATTAGTATGGATTCAAAGGACTGTGTATTTTATTTTAACCCCGTATTTTCAGTTCCCTTCAGTAAGTTATATAATACTTTTCTTTAACCGGAGTTGATTCGGGAACTATCTCGGTTTAGGTTAATACCAATAATAAGTTTGGATATTTTCTTTCATCGAGGATGAAAGCTCATCCTTTTTGTATGATAATGTATTGAGGCAACAGATAATAATGGGATTTCTGAGAATTTATTTCTAAATGACTATTTTAGTTGTTTAGCATTATTGTATTATTTATTTGATTATCTCATTGACTTATTACCTATCTCTATAATTACACCCGAGCAAAACCAATACATTTTTCAAACACTCCGATTCAGAAAAAAGTATTTTCAGCCCTCTTAGGAGATATCAAAGTGCTACGTTTCTGTTAAAAGGAAATTAGTACAGTGTGTGTATGGCATTCATGTTAATTATTTTGATTTTATAGGCAGTTTATAATAATTACCTTGTTCAATATATTTTTGGTCAATACAAGGTAAATGTCCAAATGCTTGACTCGCGAATGCCCAATAATTGCCACCTAACACTCAGATGGCAACTTCTAGGGCAGTGGCGACCACTGGAACGTTATACGTTTTTCATAGTCAGTATGAAAGCAGCATATGTTACACAGTAGCAAATTATTTTCATCTTGGGACTTAATATTTGAATCCCTCGTTACTCTCAGGATTCCATTCTAGAAACATTCCTTTCGCTCTAGATTCAATATATTAAATTATATTAGATAATTTAATATATACGCCCTCGCCGTAAATACACCTACCTATTTATCAACACTTGCCGTTTTGTCATGAAATAATGTTTCTTATAAATCCGTTTTCTCCTGTAAAGTGTTGAAATTATTGAATAATATTTTGTTCGCAGCCCTCGGCGCAAGACAAAGAAGTTCTCGAGCGTGGACGCCACTAGGAGCCTGGACGTCCAGCACACGGTGTCCAGGACTGTGCGGAACAGCGACGACGTGAGTAACCACCACTTTATTCCGTCCTATAAAACTGTAGTGGACATACGACCATCTCTTTCTATCGCACAACGCGTACTCTTTGTGGTCATCCTGCATTTTTTTGTTATCTCGTTATTAAGTAGCAAAAATCCAACATACGAACCTCTAAATATCCAAACATATTCTTCTCAATCTTTCATATTTATAATTATTCCATCATTCAATAATTTAATTCAAATTCAATATTCAGCTCAATCAAAATCAATCAGTGTACTCAGCTGCGTTGTTATTGTAAACATCCGTTTAATTATAGGTAATAAGTACGTGAAGCCTTAGCAATCAAATCCAGCGAGTGTAAACCCGCAGAAGTTTGAGTGAACGGCTTGAAGGGACTAACCGCCTACTCGCAAACATGGCGCGTGCGTTGAACAGACCAATAGAAGCCAGGTGTTGCAAGCGTCCATAGGCTGCGGTGACTGCTTACCATCAGGCAAACCGTACGCTTGTTTGCCACCCTAGTTGTATAAAAAAAATAGAACAACGACATAACCGTCTACAAATGCCGCTGTTTTTTTACCGAATGGTTGACTCAAACTCAATCGTTGAGCGCAAACTCGTCGACATGTGGATCCTTCCTCTATCCTAACCAACGGCGCCCAAACTTGGTTACTGAAAAAAGCCCTAAAGGCAGAAGTGATCGAATCAGAAATACTGAACTCTGCTTCAAAATAAGTCAAGTCAAGACCGCGAAGCTCAAATGTACTTTTTAGTTTTTTTGTATTAACAACAATACTTTTTAGTCTGCAAAAATACTTATTAGTTTTTTTGTATTAACAACTCACAAAACAATGAACACAACATTGTACCTGAAAACAATGAAACACAGAAACAAAAGTTTTTTTCAAGAAATCAAATCACAATTTAAAGCAGCATAAGTAAGCAAATTGTTGGCACTTATAATGTGGCTTAATCCGTGGGCATAGTTTGATATTAATCTTGCATGTTATCTTAAAAATTACACCTTTAATTACATCGCGCATCGTATAGAGGTGAGCTTAGGGCTCGGGCTCTCTTAATCAGCGGCGCGGCACGAGTAACACTTTACGTCTTTATTTCTGAATTTGCGTTAAGTATATTGCAGCAGTTTCATTAATTAAGTTAAACCCGTATACGGGATGGTTTATTGCCACTCAAATGGGTAACGACGGTGTAAAGCTGGCGTTGCGGTTGGCTTAGTTCGGGACTAGGTCGATTTCTGTACCTTTCCCGTGATAATATGAAGTCCAGCCAGGGCCGAATTTAAAGGGCCCCTAGGCACTTGGTATTGAGAAGGCAAGCCATACTTTTGGGCTTATATGAAGGGTCCACCGCTGGGGCCTCTCTAAGCTGGCCGGCCCCTAGGTCGGGGCCTAGTAGGCCTAGGCCAAAATCCGGAGCTGATTCCAGCGGAAGTTAAGTCCTTTAGCGGCCTTTTAGACCGTCTATTTTGTCTATTAGCCACGGAAGCGATCCACTGCTGAACTTATGTAAGCTGCATCTCTAAATGCATGGTATTAAAGGGTTAACCGACTTAAAAAAAGGTCTCAATTAGTCTATTATTTGGTTTTATTTGAGTAGAATGCAAGTGTGTCAATCTGACAACATTCTTGATGAAAAATTAAAAAGTACATGTTAGATGAGCGTGTCACGCATCTCTTGAGCTCTGGAAGGTCAGAATAGTTACTTATAATTAGTTATGCTTTCTCGAATTAAGTACATAGGATTTCCATATTGCATAACGCGCTCTATATATTATACTCGTATATTCTATATGTTCTCTCTTATTATATATAACCTAGCGACTAGATTATGACGCAGTCTTGCTTGATACCGGTAACACTGTTCAAATCTGAACAAACTCAAATTTTTCGTAAGTGGCATTATTTCGCTTGAGTTAACGTTAAGTAGAACGATAAATTAACTTTCCTACATCAAAGGGGATCCTTAATGTTCTCAACAACAATGATGACAGCACAAGAACAATCTTGAAACTCAACTCACTTGAAATTTTATTATTTCCATTTTCACCATTTTCATCGTCGAGTAAATGTGAAATCATAAATATTTACTGCTGCTGGTTTTTTTATGCTGGAACATTATGTAAATCGGTGGTTCATGAATCTTTAAAATATTGGTCATATAAAAATGTTTTACAGTTACTCGTAAGTCCAAGTCTGTAGTGGTATACTTAATATAAAGTAATTTTGGGATAGTTATACGGCGAGATGGCCAATGGGAAAAAGCACAGAAGTTCGTCGATTTGTATGGCAAACAAGCGTGTAACGTTTTTGGCTAGGCGTTTGACGCCAAACGTATAATTTAGTGATGGAAAACATAAATTTTGAACATTTAAACAATTAATTATATCATTATTATCAGATTTTCAAATCTGATTTCAAAACTGCTCAACGGTTTAAAAATTTCCAAACATATTGCTTTCTAAGGCATTGTTAGAGTTACATTCGAGTAATGAAAGCTATACCGAACAATAACCTAACTACAATACCTAGCAGTAACCTAAGATTAGATTTAAATATTGTTAAGTGTGTTTTTAGGTGTTGTTATGACTTTATGCCTTTTCTGGTAAAACACAAGCAGCACCGTATTATAATTTATCATCCTATGTAACTATGTTCCATTAAGAAGGTTGTAGGGTGTTGGTCTGACTCCATTAAGAAGTTGGCTGGCGGCAGCATGCAGAACGCGGTCCATACGGCCTATGACCGCACTTTGGAGATCAACAATGTGTGGTCGTGATCCTCAGTAATGAGGGAACGATGAAGAACTATGTTCCTGCAATAAACTGATTGATTGATACGAGTATTTGTCCACAGGAGGGGCGGCGGCCGTTCGTGGCGGCACACTTCCACGGCAACACCTCGCACCTCAACCCGGAGGTGCACGAGCACTACAAAGGTAAGATACCTCACATATACCATCATATAACCCCTAAATGTAAAACGGTTAGAAATGTACGGTTAGGCGAAACCAAGGACCATTTAAACAAGAGGACTGTCATTCTCCATACTTTGGATCGTACCCCGACCGCAAGGGGATATCCAGGCAAAAACTAGATGGAGCTAAAAAACTAAACATTTAACGATGTTATAATTGAACAAAGAAACATAGTACAGTAACTATTAGTTCCTAAACAGCTAATAATGAATAAATTCTAACATTTAAATACTGTGTCACGCTTGCAATGTTGAATAATTGTAAATAATATAATTCTTATACTAAGCTTATACCTTATACATAGATGGCGTTGTAAATATCGGAGAACAGCTTTTTGTATGGAGAATGACAGTCCTCTTGTTTTAATGGTCCTTGGCGAAACTTAACCTATGTTTAAATACTGTCAAACCTGTCAGTTATATGGAATTTGAGGCTACACGGGTATATTTGTTATTAGAATAATGTTATCAATATTTTGCAAGATCTGAGATTATTTATAGCAAATACGATTACGGGTCAACGAATATTTGTGCTATGAGACAGTTTCATCATTTGGAAACTTGTGTCCTCTTTTTTTTTATTTAAACGCAATACTGCGGCATGCTCGATATGTTTATGGTACGGTTTTAAGGCATTAAATACGATTGAAATGTAAACTTCGTTTTCACACCCGTAATAACAAACTGACAGCTATACTTCAGGACCCTACTCGACAGTGGCGCCAACTCATGAGCACAAAAACGGTCCCTCATAGGTACCGCCATTCTAAATCACGGAAACGCAGTTAATTATCGCGTTGAAGGACGATTAACGTTAGTGTAGCGTCCCCTATACGTGAAGCGTCGGCGTGGTCGATCCTTAAGCCGTCGAGGTTCGAATAACCAGCTCCCACTTGGAAGCACCTTATCCTGCAGTAATTTAAGAGGAAACAGTAAGGTGGAGAGAATTGAAAATTAGGTATTTGTAAAATGTGTCGCTGTCCCGCACTGCCCGCCTCTCCCCCCAGAGCGCGATAGAGACAACTGCAGCTTGGACCGAAAATACCTTTTAAAATTTCATGAAAACAACGTTTCGTAGTCCCCAGATTTCTTCCCCAAAACTTAACCTATTTAACTATTTTTTTCATTAAACATTAAAGAAAGGCTTTGGTTGGCCGTGTTCCTATGTTTTCTTTTTTTTTAATAATCTAGTCAAATTTGTTTTCTGGATGTGTGAACACAGCGGAAAATCTGGCATTTTTTTAGGTTTTTGAAGGTTAATATCTCTTTTGAGAATCAATTTATCGTAAAAAGGAAAACATAGGAACATATCAATAGTAGCCATAGATTTTTGGACAAAAAATTATTGCTCTACCGGCATTATCCAGGGAGGAAACAGGGGACTACGTTTGTATGGAAAAACTGCCCTCCTGTTTCCTTTTAAAGAAGTAACCCACATTCGGCACAGCTGTACCACCAAAAACGTGTGACCCAACAAATGTTACAGTTTCATTAACTATTTTATACTCACTTTATCTTGACGCCTGAACACTTTCTAGAATATTTTAAAATAAACCTAATTACCACAAAATATTTTTTTTAAGATAACTGGCTTTCAATAAACCAGTTTCGATAAGAAATACACGAGACTTTATTAAAAATACCGAAATCGCTATACGTGTGCCTATAATATTTGAAGAGTTCCCTCGATTTCTCCAAGGTCCCATCATCAGGTCCTGATTTGGTTGTAACGTGACAATCTCAGAGGTATACCCTTTCAAACAAAAGAATTTTCAAAATCGGTTCAGACGTCTAGAACAAACACACAAAAAAACATACAGACGAATAGAGAACCGTCCTTCTTTTCAAAGCCGGTTAAAAATAACCGTTTGTTACTGAAAATCATATTCAACAAAATATCAAAATGGAAGCTTCTAATCCCTACTTTGTCTTCATAAGAGTCTTATAAATGAAAATACGTCTTTTATATCATAATCTTTTCCCTAAACATCTCAAAAATAGCGAGTAAACAAGTCATCGTTATAGAAAACAGGCCATTAGCGTGACATAATGAGGCGTGCGGCACAAAGGACGTCGTTCAGGTGACGTGACACGCACGAGCTGCCAAAATCTGCAGCTGGTGCAGTTTAGCGTATTTAGGCTATGTTACTGGTTAGGTAAATAAGTTACTTTATACATGTTTTTGTACCGGTGTCTATTTTTATGGGATGGGTAACCAAATTTTGCAAGTTAAGAGGAAACAGGAGGGCAGTTTTTCCATACAAACGTAGTCCCCTGTTTCCTCCCTGGATAATGCCAGTAGAGCAATAATTTTTTGTCCAAAAATCTATGGCTACTATTGATATGTTCCTATGTTTTCCTTTTTACGATAAATTGATTCTCAAAAGAGATATTAACCTTCAAAAATCTAAAAAAAGTTTTGGGGAAGAAATCAGGGGACTACGAAACGTTGTTTTCATGAAATTTTAAAAGGTATTTTCGGTCCAAGCTGCAGTTGTCTCTATCGCGCTCTGCGCGGAAGAAGCGGGCAGTGCGGGACAGCGACACATTTTACAAATACCTAATTTTCAATTCTCTCCACCTTACTGTTTCCTCTTAAATGTTGGCCACTTCTGACGAAGTATAAACATGAACAAGTCCAACTTCGGTCGTTTAGGAAAGAGCGCGCGACACGTATTCACACAGACGCGCAATATCATGTCTGTGTGAGTGCGATCCTTACTGGAGCGTTCTAATGCATTCTTAAGACTTTGCTTGTAGTGCGTTCGTACACGGCGCGCACACACTCAAGCGCGCGATGTACCTTTAGTAGGAAGAAAAATTACTGCTATTATACTGTGTTTCTGATTCCCGATTGGACTGCAATTTTGCATGCATATGTAAGTCGGATGACAATGCAATATTATGACATGAGCTGATTTGAAGGTGGAGCTGGAAGACCAAAGGACTAAATGACATAAGATTAACCTACAGTATTTGGGCTCATTTGGTTTTGATATGCAGCTTACAAAAAGAGGTTACCAGCCACGTTGAAATTTCGATGTATTTGTAACATCTTTACTAGCAACTTTTGGAGCATTCCATGAAAACATAAACTTTTTGTCCCTTACGAAACGCTATGGTAGCTACCCTAATAAAACGTATTAACTGTTAAGAAACACTACCAATCTTAAAGCCGAGTTATGATATTACAATGCTGATAATTGGCTTCATGAATTTATTTCTCGGAAGTATTAAAACGGTGGTGTCCCTTGCGAAATATTTTCATAGAATGCTCCTTTTGTATATTTTTTCGTTTGAAATTCTTCCTGTCTTAGCTCTGCTCTAGGACATGCTTATTACGTACGCAGTGCCCCTTGTCAGCTCAACTCCTTTACAGCAGTGTCAAGTCGGCGAGAGAGATAGCGCTTTTTAGTCAAAAGCGCTATCTCTCTCGCGAAGCAATACGAAAAAACTGGAAATGTTTTGATTACCTATCTAGAATTCAAAGTGGAAACAACACAGTCTTTATTACGATTATGTACGATTATTGATAAAATTGACTTAATTATGACTTATTACAGGAAACGGCCTGGTCCGCGTAGCGCACGACGCTCCTCACAACGTGTGGTACCCGTCGTCATGGACATCCTCATCTCCGCATCCCCGCCCCACGCTCACACGCAACGGGCACGTCCACGTACACCACACCGGCGTATACCTCGTCTATGTACAGGTGAGTCTATCCTCGTCATCATGAACCGCCACATCTCCGCATCCCCGCCCCACGCTCACACGCAACGGGCACGTGCAGGTGCACCACACCAGCGTATACCTCGTCTATGTACAGGTGAGTCTATCCTGGTCATCATGGACCGCCACATCTCAGCATCCTCGACCCACGCCCACACGCAACGGGCACGTGCACGTACACCACACCGGCGTATACCTCGTCTATGTACAGGTGAGTCTATCCTCGTCATCATGAACCGCCACATCTCCGCATCCCCGCCCCACGCTCACACGCAACGGGCACGTGCAGGTGCACCACACCAGCGTATACCTCGTCTATGTACAGGTGAGTCTATCCTGGTCATCATGGACCGCCACATCTCAGCATCCTCGACCCACGCTCACACGCAACGGGCACGTGCACGTACACCACACCGGCGTATACCTCGTCTATGTACAGGTGAGTCTATCCTCGTCATCATGAACCGCCACATCTCCGCATCCCCGCCCCACGCTCACACGCAACGGGCACGTGCACGTACACCACACCGGCGTATACCTCGTCTATGTACAGGTGAGTCTATCCTCGTCATTATGAACCGCCACATCTCCGCATCCCCGCCCCACGCTCACACGCAACGGGCACGTGCACGTGCACCACACCGGCGTATACCTCGTCTATGTACAGGTGAGTCTATCCTGGTCATCATGGACCGCCACATCTCAGCATCCTCGACCCACGCTCACACGCAACGGGCACGTGCACGTACACCACACCGGCGTATACCTCGTCTATGTACAGGTGAGTCTATCCTGGTCATCATGGACCGCCACATCTCCGCATTCCCGCCCCACGCTCACACGCAACGGGCACGTGCACCACACCGACGTATACCTCGTCTATGTACAGGTGAGTCTATCCTGGTCATCATGGACCGCCACATCTCAGCATCCTCGACCCACGCTCACACGCAACGGGCACGTGCACGTACACCACACCGGCGTATACCTCGTCTATGTACAGGTGAGTCTATCCTCGTCTTCATGGACCGCCATATCTCCGCATCTCCGCCCCACGCTCACACGCAACGGGCACGCGCACCACGCCGGCGTTTACCTCGACTATGTACTCATGGGCTGCCACATCTCCGTATCCCCGATCCACGCTCAGACGCAATTAACGGCCACGTGCACCACACCGGAGTATACCTCGTCTATGTACAGGCGAGTCTATCCTCGCTATAATAAATGAAGGAACACACTGACACCTTCACGACCACAATCATACATTTAAGGACGAACTGGTCTTTTTGTTTGATGGTTGCTTGGCAGAGCAAAACGTCTGGGTAAGGCTATTCCATACGAAGTCCGAGTTTCTCTAAGCTTAGATTGTTATATTTTAGAAATTAAGTATAGTTAAGACGTCGCCATGCACTAACAGGGACTAGAACTGCCATGTTCTAGAATACCATGGTTTGCGACAAATAAAGAACAAAGCAAACAATATATATGGAACAGATGCGCTTGTAAGCGACCTCCATCGAGAGCCTACAACAAAACTAATTTGCAATAGTTTGCTCCAGTTCTGCCCCCCGAGACGTCAGACAACCACGCTAACTATCTTATCTTTGCAGATATACTACCTGGACACACACGATATAATATCCTGGGTGCTTCACCGGACGAACGCTGATATCGAGGGTCGAGAGACGCTGCTCCAGTGCGCCCAGTCTTCTCACTCGAGCGAACGTCTGGAGAAACCCAATTCTTGCTTCTCAGCTGCCGCTTTATTCCTGAAAGCGGGCGACAAACTGGCAGTTAGGAACACAGGCGGCGACCGCCACTCCTTAATGGAGCCAGAGAAGAGTTTCATTGGCCTTATTAAACTTGCCGACGCGGAAGATCCTGATCAAGAGTTATAAGTATCGGAATGCGTTCGATTTTTAAATTTTAAGTTTTTAAATAGTGCTGTGTCTTTATTTATCGATTAGGGTCGGTATTAATTTTATATCTGTTTTTTAGTTAGTGTTTACTGTAATATATGTTACGACATCCCAGGCTGTAAGTGGTTATTTTCTGTTCGCTGTGCGCAGAGAAAATCCCGTTTCCTGGCCAGGGGAAGACGTACAAATATATACACTACGGGTGGTAATAAAGAAAGCCTCAGGCCTCATATTTATGGCCCTCTCCTACGATTTCGGCCTCAAACATCTGCGATCTGGGGCATTTATTTCCGGCCTTTGCATGTAATACACTCTTACGTCAACCCAGGCCGTAAATAGCATTTACCGGCCGCTTCGCAGATAGGAAATCCCGCTTACTGGCCAGAGAAAGACGTAAAAGTTGAGTACACACCAAGGGCGGTAGTTAAAAGTAGCCCCGGATCGCATAATTATGGGACAAACGCCTGCAATCTAGGACATTTATTATTTACCGCTCTAGGTGTGTAATACTAGTGTGTAGGCCAAACCTTAAGTCCCGCCGGCCCGGAAAGGACGCTTTACGATAGTGATACTAATTGTTCTATAGTCAAACAAGTGCCATTATGTTTATATTTAGCATACCTATAGTACAGTACAGGTACAAAACAGGCACCGGCCTCGGTACAAATAACGTTCATCCATCAGTGATATTTTTATAATATTTTTTATTTCCTATTACTCTCGTAAGTCCCAGATCTGTGACCCTTTATTATTCGATAAAAGTTCAAAACTCAATTTGAATTTGTAGTATATGCTGGGACTCACAAGGATGTTTCAACAGATCAAAAGTCAAGTGTGGATATATGAAAATATTTTGTTTGCCCTACGATTACATTGATATTTAATGTATTTGCGTGTTTAAAGTTAATCATATTTGACTTGCCCTAAATTGTGTTGATTTTTATATTTAATTAATTATATTTTGAAATCAAAAGATCTGTCATGCCATTGATATTATAAGTACTAATCTAACGTTTAACTATAAATTAATTTATTATAATGCGTACACTCGAGGAATTTGAACGTTTAGCAGGTTAACATAATTCTGAAAACGGTCGTGCTACTGTTTTCCAACGCAACGATACTGGTGACTAGCGTTCTTAGGGTTCCGTACCAAAATGGTAAAAAAGGAACCCTTATGGTGCGACTCTGTCTGTCTGTCTGTCTGTCTGTCTGTCTGTCTGTCCGTCTGTCACAGCAAGATATCTCAGGATCTACTGATGCTATCGACTTGAAATTTGGAATAGTGTTAAGAACCGCTAACCCGAGCTTATAGGATGTAAAAAAATTCTTCTTACTTTTTTACTTTTTTTTTAAAGGGGTCCGTAATGAGACTTTGCAAATTGAAAGTAGGGCTACTATATTGAGTGAGGTATCAAATGAAAGGACTTAATTTGTAGATTAAAACAGTATTTTTGTATTTTTTTTTAAATAAGTAGTTTTTGATATATGGCGAAAAACGTTAAAAAAAATACAGTTCCCCCCCTATTATCTTCGAAGTTACTGAACAGAAAAATCTGTAATAATTACCAATTATTAATGTCATCCTATATATTACAGGAAAAATATAACGGTTTTCCTAACTTGCACTGTTTTTGAGAAATTTGCAAAAATCTTAATACATACTTATTTGCTCCTACTAAACTAATCGCCATATAGTTTTTCTTGAACTATTCATGTATCTACTTATGAGTTTGTACGGAACCCTCGGTGCGCGAGTCCGACTCGCACTTGGCCGGTTTTTTTTGTATGGGGCGGTGTTTCTCGTGGAGGAGTTGCTTCTCTCCCAGTGGAGTGTTTTGTACCAGTAGCGCGGTGCTATAGCCATTCTCACGAAGTATGACTGAATCTAATTACCGCGTCTCCATACATTTAGTATGAAAACAGCGACGCGGTGATTAGGTGACCGCAGACCAGTGGCGTGGCGTAAAAGATATCCTTGGGCAAGCCGGTTCAGATTTGGCATACATTTTCCTTAAGAGCTGTAGAATAAGGTGCTCAAATGCCTGATATTCAGTGTTGCCAACTCAGGTTTTAACAAATCGACCAAAAACGATTCTAAAAACCACTAAGTTAGATTCTCTTAATTTGTATGAAAAAAGAAATCGTTTTCCACTAGACGGCTCTCAGAAAACCACTAAATTCACTCATTTTATATGAAAAAGAGTACAATTTTACCAACCAAATGAGAAGGCAAAACCACCAGATCTAGTGGAAAATCCACTGAGTTGGCAACTGCTGATATTAGGCAAGCCGGTAGGAATCGAGTTGTCTGGACGCCACGCTACTGCCGCAGACATAGGTACTTCGTGAGAATGGCCGGCTAACGGTTTACACGTGACTAGGGTTTGCTCCCGGGAAATACCGGCACCGAAAGTAGTTTTGAGATGAACGCGAAAATAAAAGTCCCGGTACTTTCGGGACTTTCGGGAAACACATTTAAGCAGCATTTTTCATTTAATTTATGTTTTGTGGTGTACTATATTGAGTTTTGTCTATAGTAATTCAAACAGCGAGAAAAATGGCGAAAAAGTCTTGTCTTTATTATAAAAGTGACTGAAGTATCGACAGTTTTTGAAAACCCGTCCCTAAAGTACCGGGACGTCCCGGTTCTACTATCGGCTAGTACCGAAAATCCCGGTTTCCCAAAACGGTACCGGTACTGCGTACCCTACTGGTGAGTGGTGACGAACGACGAACTAAACAGTACGAACAAATTAATGAATGGCTTCGAGAAAAGGATGATATGGCCGTGCCGTTGTTTTGTTCAACTTGACGGGGGCACTGCCGTGCCCCCAAATTAAGAAGGCGATTAACCTGTTGAACATTTAATTTCATTGAGTGTACACGGTAATTTCATATAATTATGTTAAGTTTCTACCACCTGGTATAGTTATGTTATAAGGAGCCAATGCTAGCATTGCTTTTATTGATGTTTTTTAAACGTGAAAAATAAAAAATAATTACATATAAATCGTATTTTATTTCTATCGTTACTGAAAGAAGTAGCAGATTGCGAAAAATAAATTATAATGATCAAATCATTTTATTCTTTAAAAACATCTAAGCTTTTAATAATTTGGCTGGTAGATATTAGCTTCGTTGACTTTTAATGAAACTACACGATATGAAGCAAACGGGAACAAACGAAAAAAAGCAAACCAACAACAATACCTACAACTCAGTAGTTTAAAAGAAAGGTACAACTTGCGACATGAATATGTATTTTGTTACATCCTCAAATAACATAACCACATTGTTGCTTAAAAAAATCCCACTGCGGTAAAAAATACCGCGCATTCAAATTCGTAAATCCACCATTATGTTTTTTTTTGTACCCAATCTCACTCGCGCCATCAAAACGAATGTAATGATGTATCATTTATCAAGTTTTACATTAATCGTTGAGTAGTTACGAGCGAACATAGAACGGACATACATACATGTGGCTTTGCCACAGTTGGGTAAAATACATAGCCCTCCTTTTGAGCGTGGGCTTCACCGCAGTCGGGTCGTTACTACTGACACAAGTTACCGCCAACACTAACGGTGACCGACAGGGGCAGCCTCCGGAGGCCCCCGTTCGTGTTGGCGGAAACTTGTATAAGTAGTTACGGCTGCACATTACAAAAAGCACACAGGTGAGTGTCACCAACGAAGTTGCCAAGCTATAGTAAAGACCACCGTGGTGCCATAGCCAATGTGTACGGCCGCTGGTACTTGCGTAATTCTCCTCAACACCCAGAGTTAGACTACTGGGTTATACCGTGACATTAACCTACGTCACCTAAAGGCTAAAATATACATGGATATAAATCCCAAAGAAAACTCAGTTCAAATAATATTTTACTAAAATCGTAAGCGCGTAACATCAAAAGCTACTAGTAGTAGGTTCTCATGAATTACAACGTTTCCCTAGCATTCGTTATTTGCCTACGGTAAAACAAACTGACGAAATGTCTTAGCAAAAAGTCCTGTAATAATAAACTGTATTTTGCCACACAGACACATTCAGTAGGTATAAAGTTATGTACACATGCCACATTTACATACGAGCCATTTAGTCTAAGCGGATGGTACAAATGTTAAGAACTATGTTCGAAAGATAGAAATAAGTGTTATTTCCAAAATACCTATTGTTCGAAAGATAGAAATAAGTGTTATTTCCAAAATACCTATCTGATGGTAGTTGTTACAGCCTTTCAACCGCTCTCACTTACCTGGGTACATTATTAATCACTAACATTCACCGAAGGCAGACCGAAAAGTCGGGTGGCAGGAGCATGCATTGAACCGAGACGAGTGGCTGAAAAAAGGGGAGGCATTTGCCCAGCAGTGGGACACACAAACAGGCTAGTAAAAAAAAAAACATGCACCCCCGGCTTCGCCCGCGTTATTCCCGTTAATGTCCGAAGGAAGCTCTTTACCGGGATATAAGGTCTCCTATGTTTCAATCCAGGACTTGGTCTACTTGCATGCCAAGTTCCATCCCAATCCAGTTAGTTATTATCCCGTTATTTAGTAACTAACATCGAATAAGCATCGCCATACAGTGAAAAAATTGGGCCACGGGCATGGTGCCGAATATGCTGATATCCGGCACCATGCCCGTGGCCCAATTTTTAGATATTATTAGTTTGAATTTAGGTTTATTTTCTTAGGTTTAGTTTAATTTTTTACTTTAGTTTAAATTAGTAAGTCGTTATATTTTATTTGTAATTTGAATTATTAAATAAACATTTTTTACATTCAAACCTCCAAACATCCGAACATCTTCACAAACTTTTACATAGGATTTCCCTATAGGTTCAGACTACATTTTCATTTATTATCTAGAGGTCTCTTGCATTTTACAACCGAACATTTACTATGGTATTTGGTACAAAGTTCTAACAGTGTTTCAAACGCTTATTACTTTCCTGGCCAAATTATGAACCCTCTAGGTTGGGTTCATAATTTGGCCAGGAAAGTAATGAGCGGTTGAAACACTGTTAGAACTACTCTTGAATAACTAAACTCGCCGCGTTTCACGACGCACGCTCAGGTCATAAGTTTTAACGAAAAATATCTCACGAACCTACACTAAACAAACATGTTGTCTAGTTTAACCCGCGTGTCGCTGAAGACTAGGGATTGCAATCCGGTCCGGCGGATCTGGTAATCCGGCCGGATCCGGTACTGTTTGTCGGCTACCGGGTCCGGTAAAAAATTGCCGGATCCGGTCCGGATCCGGTAGGCGCAACAAGACTGAAGATACACCACAACAGACTTACATAAGAAAAATAAACATTCCTATACATAGATGAACAATTGGACACATTGAATTCGTATTTATTTTATTAGTATGGATAAAACTAGCTTATTGCTCGCGTGAGCGTTCAGCTCCGCTTTCAGCCTTCTACGTAAGTTTGCACGTTCGCGGGTTTTGATTTTGAGCCTAGACGCTATGACTGCATATGAAGCAGAAAGACTCAAAGGAAAGTATTTGACTCTTCTGCATAATTATTTAATAGTATTTTATGCAACAGTTGTATAAGTGGGTTCAAAAAATGCGAATTGCGTGAGTTGCGATACGAGCCGCGAACGCGGCGAGTATCGCAAATAGAGACGCAATGAGCGTTTTTTGACTTAATTATACAACGTTGCATACAATACTTTTTCTACGACTAGGTTTTAAATTATAAAATACAAAATTAATCATAACCTGGAAACAAGTCAAATATGACGTTTGACTGACAGTATGTGTCTATGGTAAACTTTTTTTTTAATTTAAAATATACTTAAATTAAAAATACTTTTTTTATCAATGAATTTAGTTCGGAAAGTTTTGTTTTTCTTAAAAACCGTAGGAATTTAATTGTTTGTTAAGTTAGCAGTTGTGCATTTTTACCGTTAAGTTAAAATTGAGCGCTTAATCCTTGACCTAAGTTTAACCTAGATTTAGAAGTCTGTGGCTGCTAGCAATAACGTAAAGTGACTATAACGACACTAGTGCTGTTATGGGGAATAGAGTATAGACTTCTCTAAACTCATAATAAATAATAATAAACTTCTGGTTACATATGTAGCTCTCTAAGAAGTTGATTGGGCGACGTTACAATAAATACAATCTGTTTTCTGAGATCATTCTTTCAAAACCTAGAACGCTGATTCTAATTTGGTGAGGTCACCGTCAAGCTGGCGTACTCGGAAATTTCACATAGAAAGACTTCGGCTTCTACGATACCTAGAGAAATGAAATTATAGGGCCCCAGGGTGCTATTTGAGTACTATTTTTTGAGATATAAAGCATTTCCAAAAACAAAGCCAATTTAGAGATACAAGTGGTGTACGCCAGCTTGACGACCCGGTAGCGTACACCGTGAATATTATATTTCAAAAAGTTTAAGGGCACTATTTTTTTACCTAGGTGTTTCGTCTGTACTATTTGGGTACTATTTATTGGTAGCTTCAGATTCTGGATATCTTTACAGTGTACACCATTTTGATGGTCACGCAGTGCATAAGTTAATGTTATAAAGCCTAAATATGATTGAAGCAGCAACTCAGCACGCAATAACGTAGCAGCAGCTCAGTTTTTCATGTTAATACTGTGAGAGCATTGAGACTGTTATTTGACTTATCAAACCTTATTTTTAACACTAAACCATTGCTTCATTAGTTTACTTGCGAAAACAACTCCGCATGTCTACTTTAAGGCCCCTAAACTGGACAAACGCGTAATGTTGGAGAGACGCAATAGCAAAACTCCAATCCGGCCGGATCCGGCTGGATTGAGAATTGGACTGGATTGCAATAATCCGACCGGATTAGGCCCAATCCGGTCGGATCCGGCCGGATTGAGAATTGGACCGGATTGCAATCCCTACTGAAGACTTAAGCCTACATAATAGTTGAGTTGAGTCTGCCAGTTACAACCAGCCGCCAACTGACATTATCCTCGTGGATTCAGCTGGTTAAGCACAGCGCTGTCTCATGAACCCATTTACCCTCAACATTTTGTCTAGTCTAACTCGCTCCGCACTCAAGACTTGAGTCTACATAATAGTTGAGTGGAGTCTGCCAGTTACAGCCAGCCGCCAACTGACATTATCCACGTGGATTCAGTTGGTTAGGCATAGCGCTATCTCACGTACCTACGCGCTCGACTGGTTAAATGACATGACATATTTAAATAGTGTATTGAACGCTGAATTGATAAAAACGTCGCTGGACTGTTGTGGACACTGTATGACATCATTACAGAATTTCACATAAATATTACCATGTAAAAACGTAAAGTTTAGTCGAAAATGTATTGCTTTTTTTACTTTAGCAGTAAAGAATAAATTAGGTTACGTTTCTCTACTCCTCATCATCATCATTCATTCATCATTCATTTCATTTTTCTACTCCTGTACTTTTATCTGTATTTAACTTGGTCACGAACACTATATAAAGAACATACATAATATGAGTTCAGAGAAGTCTATACTCTATTCCCCATAACAGCACTAGTGTCGTTATAGTCACATTACGATACTGCTAGCAGCCACAGACTTCTAAATCTAGGTTAAACTTAGGTCAATGATTAAGCGCTCAATTCTAACTTTACGATAAAAATGCACAACTACCAACTTAACAAACAATTAAATTCCTACGGTTTTTAAGAAAAACAAAACTTTCTGAATTAAATTCATTGATGCCAACATAAAAACAAAAGTATTTTTAATATATTCACTGCGTGCAATTTCATTTAAAAAAAAGTTTACCATAGACACATACTGTCAGTCATACGTCATATTTGCCTTCTTTGCAGGTTATGCCTTGTTTGTATTTTATATTTTAAAACCTAGTCGTAGAAAAAGTATTGTATGCAACGTTGTATAATTAAGTCAAAAAACGCTCATTGCGTCTCTATTTGCGATACTCGCCGCATTCGCGGCTCGTATCGCAAGTCACACAATTCGCATTTTTAGAGCCTACTTATACGACTGTTGCATAAAATACTACTCTGAATTTCACTAAATAAGAAAGGCTAGTATTTTAACACGCTTCAATATACTTATTTTACACGTGCTTTCGTTAATATACTCTGTCAGTTTCGACGCTCCGCGTAAACTACAAAAGGCTGCAATTTGATCCCGCTTCTGAGACCATTGTTGTTTGTGAATAGCCATCATTACTCTCTAATGCAGCCCTTTGTTAGCCTGATATGACTCCACGAGTCCATAATGGACTAATTACGCGACGCGGCCTGTCTAGTGCCATGTTTTTACTTACATATCAAGTTAGTTAAGTTTTACCCGTGTTCACAAAAAGCAGGAGATTTTCTAGTCGGTTGTATTTTAAACGTAAACCTCAGAACTTCAAAGTCAGTTACTTTTTAAGGAATGTTATTCTTCGAAACGGTAGTAGACCAGTAGTAGGACGACATTCTTCCAGAAGGTCCCAGAGAATAATTTTTGCGATCATGAAAAAACGCGATGTGAAAATGATCGAACAAATGGCCCGTGGGGCGTACTTTGCCCACCACTGTCCTAGAGAGTGAAACAGTGATTCTGGAGCCATAATCAGTGTTCGTAATAACCGTGTAATATCTTATGTGTATATTATTAGCGTTACTATGATCACGTATAAGCAACAGTCACATGGAGATATTATGCGACTAAATGACAAATGGCCCAACGTTTTCTTCACGTCATACGACGATTTAGGAGGCTTAAATTTTATTAACGTACAGATTTTTTTTTCTAATTTTGTAATATGAGTAATAAATCTACTATATCAATATCACTACCTTTTCAACAGCTTTGATATCTGATATCAGGCTTGCTTTCAATATAAGGGTTATTTGTCGGAACTCAGTACAAAGAGATGTCAATTAATTGAACTTGACGAAAAACCGAACGTTTTTCACAAAGGCGATCAGACCGTTCAGTTTTGTCCGTAAAAAATAATTAAAAAAGATAAAAGAAATAACCCTAAAGCAGAAATGTCGTATGCGACCATAATGTTAATGGAAATGTGCCCTTTTCTAACCAAGGCAGCAAAATACAAGCGGCATTTTCATTTCCTTTGCCGAAGACGATTCTCTCGGACGGTACTTAGCATAAATATTCCTTCAAATTTGTAACTTCACGAGCAAAGAAATATGATTGTATAATTTAAACTTTAATACCACTTGTTTTATGATTACATTTTTATCATAGGTAATCTCCATAGAACAGTCTTAGGGTTTCGTATACCTCAAAAGGAAAAAAACGGAACTCTTATAGGACCACTTTGTTTTGTCCATCTGTCAATACTACCGAGTATATTTTTTTATGGTTTAATTATTGTAAACATATAGTTTTCAGATTTTTCCCTATACTTGCCAAATTTCATAGTTCTATGTCAATGGAAAGTACCCTATAAAATTTGGTTTCCTTGAGAGAGTCGAAATGTACACAATAGGTACAATGCACTATAGGTGTATATTTGAAGGGTTACCTCGATTTCTCCAAGACCCCATTATCAGATCCTGACCTGGTTACAATCGGTGGAATCAACTGGACGGCGTACCGTTATAAAAGTTTTCTGAATCGGTAGCTCATTCACTGTGGTAAATAGTTGGAACTTTTGTAAATGTATTAAAATGTATGCTAAGCTCTTTATCGTCTAGTTTCTTGGCTATTTCATTCCGGAATAGTAACAATAGAATTGAAATAAAAAGCTATCCCAATAACCGCCATACTTGTACTATCACAAAACGAAGTATTTCAGTTAAAAATTGAGTTAGTTAAGTCGTTTTATAAAAATAGACATTATAGCAAGTAATAGCCAGCGTACTAAAGCAAAAAGGCCTTATTTTACAAGTTTCAATGGCACTTACTTCTTTTATTACTATGAAGTAAAGACCTTTGTTCGCAGGCTTTATACGCTCGTGAAATGAGCCGATTTCGGGAATATTGCTAGTAATTTTAATTTGTTGAGTGGAAATCTCGAAGACGGCCGCTTACGCTTTTCATATTCATACTTTGGACGTCTAGCTACTTACGAGAATGTACGTTATGTACTTCATAGTTAAGTATCTGAACGTGGAAAAAATTACCTCAAATGGGTGTAGTGAAACTGAAACTATTTTATAAAAAAAAAATATTTGAGAACTTTTCTCAATTTCTCGTAGATCTGATCAACAGAACTGGATTTTGGAAGAAATTTGACCCTTTCAATTATTTTTTTTTTTCGAAACGGTTGTTAAACAACGGAGTTCTCAGGTAAATAAGTAGGTAACAAACATTTAAAAAAAAAAACAAATAAAATACAGTCGACTGGAGAACCCGCTCCTTTTTCAATTCAATTAATTTTTTGAGAATTTGGTTAAAAAACTGTTAATCAGGAAAAAAATATATAAAACATGCCATTAGCAATATTGACGATGATTATTATTTTTCCGTAGCCGACAATATTGCCAGTAGCAGTATTCCAAGAGATAATAATATACTGGTAACGTTACGTCACTAGAACGCTGATCGTCGAAACGGCGTAGGTTGAGCGGACAATAGGGATGATGACTGGGTTAAAAATATGTAATTCTATTTAGTCCGTCAGTTAGATTATGGAAAAATATGGGACACGTATTTTTTGGTTTATCAAAATATTAAAAATTGACAAAGTTATAGATCATCAAACTTCTGGAGTGGGGGCTTGTGACGTCACACTTGAGTACAATTTGTACTCAAGAGTGACGTCACTCGAAACTTCTAAGCACTCTATCCTCGTCAGTTTTTGTTTGTCAAACAAACCAAAAAATACGTGTACAATATTTTTTCATAACGTAACAGACGGACTAAACAGTTTTTTTTAGTCATCTAGCCTATTTCATTATATCGACCACGGTATATCGACCTCGAAATTCTTTCCTTCAATAAAATGAGACGTGAACATAGCGAAAAAAAGTGATGCTGAATATTTGTGCGTATAATGTTTGAAAAGCTTTTAATTCTCTGGGGAGGGTAAAGACTAGGAGTCAGTTATAGTACATTACACAACTAGGGCGGTAATACAAATAAAGGCCGAGATCGCAGAAGTTTGCTGCCCGAGCTGCAAGCGAGGGACGTAAATATGCGATCGAGGGCTTTCTTTATTACCTCCCGTGTTGTGTACATCATTTTTATGTCGACACTTGGACAGAAAGCGGCTTTTTTAGTACGCGCAGCGCGCGGAAAAAGCCACTTTATGGCCAGGTGTGGCGTAAATATTATTAATGTGAAAGTTTGGGAAGACTTTGGATGTTCAGATGCAGGAACTATAGGTGGCAGCACTAAATCGACCAAAGAGACACTATGCTGATAGCAAACGAGATTTATCAGGTAAAAAAATACGTATAATTCGGAACAAATAAGGGCGTAGAGTGCGACTATGCTACGTTTGCAGAGGTCAAAAAGAGGTTTTATTAAAAAAAATGCATATGGCAACATCACGAGAAAGAGGATTGTTTAGTCCTGATACTTGGCAAATATCTTTCCGTTTAATAAGTACTTATATAATGTGTCTACAAACCTACTGAAATAAGTACTCAGGACACAATGATGAAAATGACTTTATTTTAAATGCTCATATGGGAAAACCCTGCCCCGCCTAGGCTATATATATTTTTATCCGAGTCGCTTGGGAAGACTTAATTTAGGTAATCTAATTTATTCATATCGCGTCTAGGTCTAGATAATAATGGGGACCGTTTAATTTGGAATGCCGCGCTAAATAAAAAGCTAGACTAATACCAACAATAAGTTTATCATAAATCTAATGTACAGACAGACAAAGAGAGAGGGCGATGCGACGAAGCGTGTTGCGGAAGATATTTTTTATAATAGGGATGATGACTGGGTTAAAAATATGTAATTCTATTTAGTCCGTCAGTTAGATTATGGAAAAATATGGGACACGTATTTTTTGGTTTATCAAAATATTAAAAATTGACAAAGTTATAGATCATCAAATTTCTGGAGTGGGGGCTTGTGACGTCACTCTTGAGTACAATTTGTACTCAAGAGTGACGTCACTCGAAACTTCTAAGCACTCTATCCTCGTCAGTTTTTGTTTGTCAAACAAAACAAAAAATACGTGTACAATATTTTTTCATAATGTAACAGACGGACTAAACAGTTTTTTTTAGTCATCTAGCCTAGCTTGATGAAGCCAAGATGAAGCATGTAATATTGTTCTGTTCTTCATATTGATGAAACCTGTGGTGAATACAAATTGTGTTTAAGGACGAAACCTGCGTAGTGAAATTGTAACGTATGCTCTTTTACATTGTGGTTTTTTGAATATTCTTTTTTTTACGAAGTAAAAAAAGAGAGAGAGGTATGCATCTTGCCATACGGACATGTGCCGAATACTAGGGGGGTTACTTATCTTAGGAGCTGACTGTATATTACTGGATGAGGTAACCAGTAGGCTTAAGATGCTACGCTTTATCGCGTGATAAATAATTGATAAGCATCCGTCACTCTCACACACAATTTGTCAGAACGTTACGAATGCTTTATCATTTATTTATCGCGCGACAAAGCGTAGTATCATACGCCTATAGCAATGTTACTACATTGTGGAAAATCATCGTAAGAAAACCTACGGGAGGTAATTTAATGTGTTACCATGATCTCGCCGTCTGGGTTCCTTGTGGCAAGACAAGGGTTATGAACGTCAGGTGGTAATCGCAAAGTAATAAATAAATTGCCTGACCAACCAAATTTGTAATCTTGTTCAAGAGCATACCCCAAAGAAAAGGATAACATATACAGGGTGTCCCATAATCGACACGTCACAGTGACACTGGAGGTAGACCAGATCAAGAGGTACCAAACCAACTTAACATGACCCGCCGACCGTAATTTTTTTTTCACTACTGGTGGTTAAAGTCGAAATTAATGTTTCGCTGTGAATTAATTCAAGATCAAACTAGTTTTTTTTTAATTTCACTTGGTTTTTGGATAAAATACCATTTTTGTAACCTTAATTAACAATTCATGGTACCGTACACATAAAAAAACTAACCTTGACACCTTTCCGAGTGCACACTGGCACTAATAATGTTAAAAACGGTCAAAATTCATGAAAAAGTTTATTTCGACAATAACTCAAAAACCGTGCCACTTTTACTGGGGTCATGTTAAGTTGGCTTGGTACCTCTTGACCTGGTCTACCTCCAGTGTCACTGTGACGTGTCGATTATGGGACACCCTGTATGTGTCTCTGGTGGGATCGAACCCGGGACCGTGGGCTAAACTAAATATTGCACTAATGAGTCAAACGGGCTGTCCGTTTTATGTTAATAATGTTATTCATATTATACCGTCCTAAAACAATACTCATATTCCCCGGAATAATTGAAGAATAATACTTATAAAAGGTCGTTTACTCCAGTTAACAATATCATATGCTTTAAGGCAGGAAAGGGGCACTCCATTTGGCACCTAACCCCCAAGGATGTACACACTAGGTCATAGGTTCCCAAACTTGGCGCTCACTTAGGCATGATAAAAAACTCAGCGACCACAACAAATAAACAATGAATTTTATTTTCGACGGAGGGGGAGTGCAGTCTGGCTCCCAATTTCTTCCAAGGGCCTACCGCCCCCCTGGGAATCCTCAGCGCCCACTGGGGAGCGATAGGGACCACTTTGGGAACCTATGCACTAGGTGGAACCGCGTAAGGCATTTCGGAGGTACAATACTCCCGGGCTTAAGACGACTTCGTCCACAATCTTATTTTGACACGTTCTTAACTTGTCCTCATTTTCTGATTCGTCAACATTCCTTTATATCGTAATTTTCCTATCTTGTCCACATTCTTATATGGCCCACAGTGCTAACACGCCCACATTCCTATATCGACCACAATGCCAACGCGTCCACATTTCTATTTCGACCACAATGCCAACTCGTCAACATTCTTCATACAACAAAGGAAGCTTAAATTAGCGAACTAATTGTAACGCAACTCGTGATCACCCAAATTCGTTTATAAATTAGGTTCGGGTAGGTATTTTTTGTTTATTTAAACGTTTTAATTAAACATTCGTAGGACAAGTCTGATAATTCTTCTCGGGGCAGAGGTTTACACTGGAACCGGTGGTAAATCTTGACATTCATAAGTGCATTTTAATATGCCTAAATTGAAGAATAAAGTACTTTGACTTTGACTTTGACTTTGAAATGTTGACGAGCTGAGACTGTGGACGAAATAGCACTGTGGTTGATAGGAATGTGGGCGAATTAGGACTGTGAACCATATACGAATGTGAACGAGTTAGCACGGTGAACCATATAGGAATGTGAACGAGTTAGCACTGTGGACCATGTAGGGTTATAGACAAAATGGAAAATTGACGATATAAGAATGCGGACGAGTTAGGAAGGCGACGATTTAGGAATTGTATGCTGACGACATGGCACGACTTAAAAGGTGATGAAATAGGATTGAGGACGAAGTCCCATTGAGCCTTCTCCCGCCGGCACTTTTTGAAAAGAAACATTTAATATAAATATTTATTTATATTTCCCATCTTATATACAGAACGATTCCTAAATGGTGAACAAAAATTGTTGTACAGAATGTGTTTATGTTTAAGTACAGACTAAGAAAACATATTTCTGTCCACGACTTTGGAATCGCCCTGTATTATGTATCTGTGCTGCAACTTTAAAATTGACCGTAAAGCCTAAAGACATCGTTAGGCGATTCGTAGCACCCGTGCTACGGAACCTCTACACGGGTGCTACGGCGTAGCGTCGTAGCTAATGCCGCGGCGTAAAGATAACACCTTTTACAGGACACTCGTATAAGGAGAGTATAGCTCTTTTAAGAAGATATTAAAGATTTTATGTCGCTCTTGAAGAACTTTTTTATGGCATACATTAAGCTTAGCAACAATGTTAGTGTAAGAAGAATCTTTTTTAAATATACTCAAAAACGGATCACTTATGTTGTAAATTGCCGAAAATGTGATTCGAAATACCGGATGCAACCGAAATATGTCGAAAAGTTTTCGGTTATTTACAGGGCACGTAAGTGATACTCCTCTGGTCTCAAGGTAGTTCTGTTTTAAGGATGTTTCAGTCATCTATCGAACATTTCATTTGGTAAGGTCATATTTGTCTTATCCTTGTATCTTCGCCATATCATTCAACTATACGAGTAATAATGTTACTATCGTATGTCCCTAAAAGTTATTTAATATTTTTAGAAACACTATTTGTTTATAATGATTACATAGAATAAGTGTAAAAGTGCCCCAGCGCCAATTTGCCAAAAAAAGTATAAATGAGTATATTTTAATGTACAAAACTGTTTCTAAATACTAAACTGCAACCAAATCGGTGATCTTACCCCATCAAACATTACGATACGAAACGAAATCAATCTGTATAAAAGCTTAATATAATAAACCATTGAAACAGATTGCTACAAAATGGTCCGCTTAGCCGGATACCGGCAACTGTTGCAATAAACAGCCCGCAATAGGCAAAAAACAGTATGCACGGCACCTATAACCAACCTAGAAACAACGCAGTAACTACCTTTAAAACCTATATAGCACGTTTACTTTCCAAAACGTATATCTAAGGTCACCGTTTCATCGAAAAATCACCCGCGTTACTAACAAAATACGAGCTAGATTCGCATCAAGCGATGATGTTAGATAGGCGTATGTAAGAGTGAGAGGGAGATATGTGCTTACTCCCTTTCTCTTTAGAGGGAGTAGAGGTGAGCCGCGCGGATCGATCGGCGCGTTATATAACCCCCTCCCCTCATTGATAACGCAGCCAGTGTTGCCAATTTAGCACATTTAAAGCTAAATTTAACCCATTTTCAATAGCATAATCCATAAAATTTTGTGGGCCATTTATCTGGGTTATAAATCAATAAAAAGTATTAGATTGTAAAATTCATATAGATTCAAGTAAAAAACATATTTTATTGATGTCTTCGGTCAAAATGTACCTGAATATTAAAATGTATTGAATTGAATTGAATTGATAAAAAATACGCCCTCAAGCAGATCCGGCCTATGGCATGACGCCAGCTCTCGGTTTTAGTTTTAGGTATTTTAAATGTTATCATTACTTTATCCTCTTTTATTGTTCTATTTGTATACCTATTAGTTAAGATTGGAAAAAAATCAGTTACCTACCTTAAAACCTAAAAATAATAAGAGTTCTATTAATATAGCTGCATTGTGATTATAGCCTGATATTTTTCAAAATAAAGCATTTTTTCATTTTATGTTTTTAACTCCTATTTCCAAAGTGTAGCTCATTTTAGCCCTTTTCCGTATATAATTTTAGCCCTATATTTTTACATGTAGCAACACTGCGCAGGTTCCGCGGCGGAACCGCACGGAACCCGGCGCGCAGCCGCGCAGTTCCGAGCCCAGTTGTTGTCGAGACCCCGGAGTGAGCGCACGGCAGTCGACCACTATTGTTGTGATAAATGTTTTAAACAACAAGGTGAGTGCTAATATATGTTTGTTTTGTGTTTTTATTTGGTTATCCTCGTTTATAGATATATTCTGCGATATAATTCAGGAAGTTTTAAAACCTTATTGCTCTTTCTTTTGATATTTCGCACGACTCTGACTCATTAGTGGTTGCAGTGACAAGATACTAAAGTGAGGACGTTTATGACGCTGACTGTATGTTCGAAAAATCTTCAGTTTTCATCTTTTTTAGCGGAGACCTTGACCTTTTTGATAAAAGGGTCGTTTTCAAAAAAATTGTACATAGTTAAGGGCCCATAAAAAAATCACGATCGCTTCCTTTGTGTAACGAAAGTTAGGCATAAAAACTATACGGGTAACTTTCGTTACACAAAGGAATAAATTAAGTTTTGTTTTAATTAAATCCCTTAATTGTGTACAATTTTTTTTGAAAATGTCTCAAAAGTGTGATGGTTGACAAAATTATGAAAAATAATGTAAATTTACAAACAACAAAAAGCGTATATAAGAAAACAAATAAACTAGGCAGACTTAACTCTAAAACAGAAATAGGATTTGTTGCAAAATATTTAAGAAAAATCCACGATTTAGAATAGAATTTGTTTAAATTCGCCATTAAACAAACAGCGTTATGCCGCCACCTCGAACAACGCACATGATAATAATTCAACTTGTAAGCATAGAGATTTTCTCAATCTGAAAATTTTATGGATAGGGAAGGATTTAACAAAAATTGTGTAGATATAATAATGAAGATATACAGAAATAACCACAACTTGTTCTAATTACCGACCGATATTTTTTATTTAGTAAATTAGCAAAGAAAAAGCTACATAGTAATTCAATATGGATTTTAGCTAATAGATATTAATCTAAGTCAATTATTTACCAGTCAAATAACTCTTTTACACATCCTACTTGGGAAAAAAAAGATTTTTTCTTTCACTTCGTAAGAGGGATCAAAGAGGTTTTTTTTTCATAAACTATAGTAACACATTTTTAGATTGCCGTCGTTTTTCTTTTTATTGCAGACAGTACAATTACCTTGTACGATATATTATTTGCCCAATACATATTTTCGTCATAGTCTGAAAAGCTGTACGTACTGGGAAAAATATTTCCATTTTGGCAGTTAAGATTTGATTTTAACGTACGTTCCCCGTAAATACATTTTATATCAAATCATACATAGGACTCTTCAAGACAAGAGTGAATAGGCCTTTACTGAACCGCTACATCTACGGCCTCGTAGTTGCTTACCATCAAGCTTACTGAGATCAATCACAGATCAGTTATAGGATAAAAAATTAATATTACATTACTTACCTAGGGCGGAAAAACAAAGAATGTCTTAGATCGCGGGTATTTGATGCCCGAGCCTAAAGCAAGGGCGATAAATATGTAAATCTGAGGCTTTTTTTATTACAGCCCGTGGTAAGTACTAGTACATTGTGTATCAAGGGCGGTAAGTCCTTTACCGCCCGTGGCACACACAATGTTTTTCATCACACTTGTGAGGAAATCTGATTAAAATAACCTTTCTTAACCTAAATAAAATTGTAAAACTGACAGTGACATTAGTGACATTATCCATAGACAATGCGAATTCACGTCACGTTCGGAAACCATAGCGATAAAGACTTAAAATGGTTGATTTTATTTTTGCAAAATACTGAAATGCACTATTTAAACATTTAATTAATGTTACAGAAATATGTGTCTTACATGTATTTGCAATAACAGTTCTCTTTAAATAAATATTTCAGTAATAAAAGTTAAAAAAGTACGTTGGCGTTTCCTTTGAACATGACAAATAAGAGTAAAACAGAACCAGCGTTTCAAATTTAAAAAGAAAACCATTACGCCCTAGGGCGTAATAGGTCATTTACGGCCCGCAAAACCTACGTGTAATGACACCATTTTCGAGCAAGTGTGATGAAAAAAATTTTACGTCTCTCCCAGGTCATGAAGTGGTATTTTCCGCACGCGTATTAGCGGGCGGTTAATGCCACTTTATGGCCAGGTGTGACGTAAACTATATAGCTACCTTAAATATCAGCACTGCCTATGTCCAAAAACCATGAAGTACCTACGGGGGTAAAAAAACATTAAATAAAAAAATACAACCGACTACTTGCGAATTTCAGAGCGTTTCCACGGCGGCGGTTTTTTTTAATTTGTGTTCCGGCAAACTTAGCAGCAAGCGGTGGTGAGCACACAGGGTCGCGCCGCCCCTGTGTGCGAAGTGTGCAACGCACACAGGCGCCAAGACAATAGGGGCGCCGGAATTCGAAACACGACGACAATAAAGAGGGCTTCATAGGTTTGCACACAGGCGCTGTCGGGGGTCGGCGCGGGCCTGTGACCAGACTTAACTTTTATTATAAACGATATACGGTATAGAGGCTACACGTTACATGATTAAATCAAAAGTTGTCGTCATTCGATAGTCCATAGCGGTAAAAATCGACGAGGGACACTAATGAAATAAAAAATAAAAACTGGAAAAACGCCTGAAATCGACCCCTAGAGATAATCACCCTTTTTTTGTGTCTGTTAAAAGGCATAATTTTCCTCCCTCGTAACATAATTTACTATTTTCACGGAATTAGTAAAATACCGCAATGCTAAAAGAAAACCTAATATTACGTCTCAAAATTCCCCGTTAATTATTAATTACTTTGCGATATAAAGGTAGTTTTCTACTTTTAAAAAACTTTTTTTCACAAACGAGTGTAAATCTCAATTTAATAACTACATTTAAAACATTCAAACCATTAATTTAGACGTGAACCCGTTGTTATAAGGCTTTCGGCGGAATTTTTTAACAAAGGGATTACTAACGATGTACCGTTTCAGGAAATATTGCCGAAGATTAACCTCGACAATACTGGCAATCTTACAGAGTCATGACGGTCAGACAGAAATGTCAGCCGCATGCCATATCCTGAAATTATCATCGTAATATAATAACTATGGAAACGTAACTGATGCTCAATATCGACCTCACGAAATACGTTACGTACCAAAGGGGCGGAGCAGTACTTAGTCTTGAAGAAATAATACATTACACAACTATGGTGGTAATACAAAGAAAGGCCGAGATCGCAGAAGTTTGCGGCCCGAGCTGCAATGCGATCGAAGGCTTTCTTTATTACCTCCCGTGTTGTGTACATCATTGTATGTCTACACTTGGCCAGAAAGCGGCTTTTTCCGTACACGCAGCGTGCAGAAAAAGCCACTTTATGCCCCGATGCACCATAAAAACTATTACTTATAGGGTCAAACGAATTTCTCACTCCAGTAGGTTTGTAACCAATTACAATTTTTTGTCTTTTAAACAATATGCAACCTTTTTGAAATTGCGTCTTCTTAAACTTACCTAATATTTGTCATAAATGACTTTAGATTTTATAGTCAAACATAGTAAACATTAAGTTGGTTATTAGCCCCACTGGTACACTGCCGTCCTCAAACTAAAAGGCCGCTAATTTGTATGAAACTTCATAGATAAAACATTATACTTACATATGTTACATATTTTGTTTTGTTTAATTATTTTTAGACATTGTATTGTATTTAAATTGTAGGATAGACTGATGATCCATTATTGGGGACAATATAGTACTTAATTCATTCTATTTTGCTTAATTTATTTTGTGGACATTGTATTTAATTTGATTGTTATTAATTTGAATTATAATTATTTTTGCTTCTGACGATAATAATACGCATTCATGTAAATTGTCATGTATAATTTATCATGTAATTTTGTATTATGAAATGAATAAATCTATCTATCATAAAACGTATTGATTTTAAAAAGTGGGTGTTAAGGGGCAAATTTCATCTGTCATTCATGACTTCCGGCGTTATCGTTCCATACATTATATTTCGATGGAAATTATATAAAATTATTTTGCTTACTAAATAGTTCTGAGTTACAATTAAACTTGATGGTGAAAATAGTTTGTTTTGACGGGTCATGGATGTTGTTCAACAATTTCACGAAACTTCCACGAAGCATCTTTCTAAATGGGAAACTTTTAAATTTTTCAACGCGTCGAAGAATAGACATATTTATTGCCATCAAGGAAATTAAAAAAAAAAAAGTGTTGCCGTTTTTAAAAGTTAGCTGTCTGTAAAATAGTTGTTCTGAAATATTAATAGTTTTAAATTACTTTTTGGGAAGATATCGATTACGATAATGTGCGAAAAAATTAAAGAAAGCTTCTCATTTGAATATTGTCAGCAAAAGTATACAAATTGCTTTTGTTACCGACAAAATTGTCAGTAGCAGTATTTCTGCTTCATCGCAACGGTACATCACTAGGCTAGTATCTCGTTTTCTGCACAATACTGTGTGTAACGAGTCAATGGTTCGACTTTCATTATAAAAGGTATTGCGTTCTGCATTACATTGTACTGACCTAAATCATTTCCATATAATAGAGTAAGATAGGGTAGAGAATGTCATGTTACTGTCAGGTACACTAATTTTCAATGAGCTATGCTTGTAGCAAAGTATAAAGATGAACAAGTAGTCCAACTTCTGCCGTTTAGGAGCGCGCGACACGTACTCACACACGCGATAGCGATATCTGTGTGAGTGCGATCCATACTGGAACATTCTTAAAACTTTGCTTGTAGTGCGGTCGTACACGGCGCGCACACATTTAAGCGTGCGATGTATCTTTTACCGTGTATTATACTGTGCTTGGAGTTTCCGTCAAAGTAGGTGGGCAATTCCATGAAAATGAAACATAATCCTTAGATATATCGACACTTAAATTTGCACCAGCAAAACAACACGCGAAATGGTAACTGACGTTACTCTCTGCCACGGGATTACCCAAGTCGAAAATGGAAATGTCAGAAACTTCAACGATTTGTCCGTCTCTTCCAAATGGCAGTCGATAACAAAGACGAAGGGCAAGTACCTGCGGTCTCATTATTACTGGACAGGTTGATAGATCGCCCCCGAGGTTTGCAACGCTATAAGGGGTCGATTTAAAAGCGTTTCGACGGGACAAGTTTTTTCCTTCGTTTTCCAGTACCTACAGTACTTTTTAATATAAATGCGGAAAGTTGATGTCATTTCTCACGAGTCCCGAGGTGTCTTGACTCGGGGAAATGAGATTTCCGCATGCGTATCAAACGACATAATACATTTGGGAAAAAATTACAATGAAACGAAAACATGGCATCGGATGTCACTATTCAGCCAAATCAACAGAAACTATTTTGTTATATATTATATTATTAATTAAATGTACATGAAAAAGCAAGAAAAGCTTATGTAGTTTACTTATTTTCAAATAAATATGTTATTTATTGTTCGAAGATTAGCAGAAAAGTAAAAAGTAGTAGTGCGCAAAATAAAACTTTTTGCACGATTTACTGCTACGAAAAGTAACCACTTTGAGCAAGTGTGTGTCTCGAAAATCCTTCGCGGTAAAAACCGAGTGAAACTAAAATGAAATAAAAAAAATGCTGGAAAAACGCCTGAAATCGGCTGAGGGATTTATCCTATACGGGAAAAGGGATGTATTGCATGTAGCCACATAGGCGGTAGAATTCAGACATTCAAAATTGCCGCGCCTGGTTTCCCTCTCGTAGAGGTTATAGCAGTCGCTCCATGGTAAATAAAAACCTGGCCGCCTGCCAAATCTGGAATTACGCTCATAGCATACCCTATGACAATTGGATGACAAAAGAAAAGAATCAGACATGTAAAAGAGCCCTTGACGCCTACCTGCAGAAATAAATGAGTTTGAGTTTGGATGGTGGGAAAACGTTTGAGGACGGTTGAAAAGTCGAGTCAGCGGCTTGTATCTCTGCCAAACGGCAGTCGCTAACAACTTTGTTAGCCTTTATCACGCTTCGATTTTTATCACACTTATGAGTTAGAAGCGAAGTTTCATACAAATATCGCTCGCGTCGATTTCGCCGCGACTGGTTTAGTATGGAAACTCCCCCGCAGCTCGCCCACAAATCGCAAGTGTTATAAGCCCCAAAGACGAAGGGTGACAGGGTAACTGAGGTCATTATTGCTGGACAGGTTGACAGATCGCTGCCGGGGCTTGCCAACGGTAAACCCCTAAACTGCGGGATTTTACCCTCTACGGAAAAAGGGACGGAAGGGATCCATATAATGTTAGTTACAGGAAGACTTAGAAAAACGATGTTGGTAAAGAAACCATTCCGATGAGGCGGAATCTTTTGAATATTTCAGGGCTTGGAACCGGTATTTTGCAAAAACCCCGAAGTAGCCAAATATTTTGAATCATTTTATCCTTTTTATGTAGGGCTCAATAATGTATAAAATTAACGACTTCGTATTATTAGATTGACCAATAAAAAATAAATAAACCAAAGAACGAAAAGAACGGATAAAATACCGGTTGTTTTGTATGGAGAAAATACCGGTATCCGACGCCTAGAATATTTGTAGCCAGCCAGGGGAATGATATCCGTCAATAATAACCCGTTAAAGATTAGATTCTGCCGGCGCTCCGGAAAATATGACCTCTAGTGAAAAGAAACACCACGAGAAACTCACGCGGTACATGGTGAACGGTGCATCGCAATTTAGTCCATGGCTGGGATAGCCAATGGTTACGTAACCTGACCCTGACCTCAAGGGTCGTCGGCACCACCTGTTGCTAGTCCGCCCCTTTCCGGGTATCGACGAAGCTTCCCGCTCCATTGCTGTAGCTAAACGCCCTAATGGGATCAATCCCATCTTGATTATTCAGCTTTCAGTATATACCTCGATGGAAATATTTAACCCTTGATTGGTTTAATTACTGATCAGTGCCGAAATAATCTAGACATTTAAGTTTTTTTTTTAATTTCTAAACGATTAATTAAACAAGCAATCTAAAAGTAATAATTTAAATAAAAAGAAAGACTGAAATAATATTCGTTTTTTTCTCTTCGGTGCTGGGTCAAAATTCTGCTGCCACTTTTTTTGTTAGTTTATTAATCATTGTGGGTTAGAAAATTAAAATTATTTAATTTATCTGTCAAACGATTTCAAGAGAAGTCATCTTGAAACCGGAAAATATGAGCCGTGCTATCTTTAACACGTAAGTAATAAGTTACTGAAATAAGTGGTCTTGGTACAATATTATCCAAAGAAAACAAAGAAATGTAACGTGAGCAAAGGTTACCGTAAAAAAACCGGTCAAGTGCGAGTCAGATTCGCGCACCGAGGGTTCCGTACAAACTCGTAAGTAGATATACGTGAATAGTTAATGGGATACATTCTTAAAGTGAGTCGTCGAAATTTCGGGATTGACGCTGATGATGATGACGCTGTTTTAAATGCTCTGAAATCCATCTTATAAAGATCTATCTCCAAATCGACGTATTCTTTAACATCTTAGAGACTTTTTAACTTTAAAACTCCAAAGATTGGTCTGCCAAGAGGGTCACCCGTAATGGTTTTCCGATAGACATTCAAGTTTGCTTTTATTTTTGGCAGAGTCAATTAGTTCGAGCGGCGAAATTTCGCCAATCTGAAATTAATTGTTTATCCAATAAACCACTCGATATTTGGGTGTTTACTGAAGTAAGAATTTTAGGTGGATCGCGTCGGAGTTGGGGTTTTCCTTGTAATTCCATCAGAATATTGCTATGTAATAACGATTTACGTGTACCTGTTCGTATATTATAAAGATGTTACGCGCTTATTTTTTTATTGGATATTTATTGTTTTCGTATCTATTCGCATTACATATTAAAACGCAGTTAGGCTGCGTTTCCACCAGCGATGTGCGAGGATGCGTAGCGAGGGATGTGTCATGAACCAATATAAACAGCTCAGCGGAGTGAGGATAGGTAAATTAAGTGTTTCTATTGGTTCATGACAAACACATCCCTCGCTACGCATCCTCGCACATCCCTGGTGGCAGAGAGGGGCAAAATTTATTCGAATGACGAATAAGAATAACCAAATTATTCGTGAATGACGAATAAAATTGGCGGATAATTATTCTTATTCGAATAAATTATTCGTGGAATAATTTATTCGCGGATGATTTATTCGCGAATGAATTGCCACGAATAATTATTTATTGCAATACCATATTGACTTTTCTCGAAAAAATAATAACTAAACCGAACTGAAAGACTGTTTTTGTAATAACGGAACGAACTAAGATTTTTGCCTTACTTATATAAAACATACTTTTATTATTTAAACTGCCTTTAAGAAGCCTGAGCCTTTAGGAACACATTATGTGTTAGAACCAATATAAGTACAGAAAAGACAAGTCATTATTCGTGTTGTACCTTAAATATTTTTCTTGGATGTATTCGAATAAAATAACGAATAAATCATCCGTAATTTGTAAACTCGTGGAATGATTTATTCGCGAAAAATCATCCGCGAATAAAAATATCGTGAATTATGTTTTATTCGAATGATCATTCAACTAAAACATTATTCGATTAATGCCCAGCTCTGCCTGGTGGAAACGAAGCCGATACGATCTATAAGAAATTAATTTTTAAACGTTAAGTATTTATTTTTATGGTGAACGAATGAATAGTAATGTGTATTTTTTTTATTCAAACTTAAAAACTATATTTTGAAGGCAGGTCTTAGAGAGTTGTTTCATGATTTAGCAAGTGCCACTAATCGGGATCATCATCAAACAAAACTTTAATAATTTATTAGGTTGAGTGTTTTTTAATTCACTTCAAAGTGAACCTAATTAGCTAATACAGTACTCTCAGTTAGGTAACTCGGTCTAGGAACGTAATTAAAGCCATTTGTTTAGATTAGCTTTGCCCGGCTTTCTCATTACGAGCTATGTGGTTCCAGCAAACAACCAAACTGGATTGAGATGAACAGTAATTAACTAACTTTCATAGTTTGTAGATTGTGTCGCAAGGGAGCAAAATTATGTATTTACGAGAGCGTACATTGAATCTAGGGCGGAGCGAGGGACCCAAGATGAAAATAATTGTATGCCACACCTCACCAAAAAGTGGCTTTTACCGCACGCTACGCGTACGTAAAAAGCCGCTTTCTGACCAAGTATAGACATAAAATGATGTACACAACACGGGAGGTAATAAAGAAAGCCCTGGATCGAATATTTACGTCCCTCGCCTGCAGCTCGCGCCGCAAACATCTGCGATCTCGGCCTTTCTTTGTTTTACCACCCTAGTTGTGTAATGTACTATTGCCGCGTGACAGTCTGCTGCCGAGATAAGTCCCTGTCATACATTCTTAGTATGGCAGGGGGGTTACTTATCTCTTGTACACTAACGTTAATCGTCCTTCATCACGACAATGAAGGCGTTTCCCGTTAATGTGGTCCCGCATGATGAGCACTAGATTCGGATTGGCGACACCAGTTAGCCAGCACCCTCGTTGTGCACGTTCCCCATCGCGAAGCATAAATTTGCCTATATATTTTACTAGAAGAGAAAAATTGAAAAAATTATATGCCTCGGGCAGGAATTGAACCTGCGTCTTCTACGACTTTCCGGGCCGACATAGACGTGCTGAGCATTTCTTCAGAAACATGTCTGCGGTCACCTCATTCATCTGGCCCTTTTTCATACTACGAGTAAATGTATGGAGACAGATGAATGAGTCGCAGACATATATCTGAAGAATAGCCCGGCTACCAATAGCGCCACCGAAGAGGTGCCTAAGTCATCCAATTCTTCAACCAGTCTCCTCATTTGTAACGTCATCCTAGGTGACAAATTTGCGTTTTCGGCGATCGTTGCAAGATATCGACACTTTGAAAAAAAAACTAGTATCTCAAAACGTCGAAAAGAATAACGTCAAAAGTTACATACGAACTTTATTTACACTTGCTGCGTTTTTACCTGGAGTCAGTTTCAGATACGGGTTTTTTTAAAGTACTGTCGATATGTCACAACGTCCTAACGTCACACGACTTATTCAAGTAGAGTGCACGACCTACGCTCAAGTTATTTAATAAACCCGAGGATAAAGTCCTCAGCATTCCTTGCCTCCGCGCACGTAAGTCATTAGCACATTCCAGGCGCTCGCGCTCAAACGCCTACAAAAGGTCGTAATGTGACTCACGTATCGAACTGAAATAGGCCCTAATGTGCCGTAATCGGGAATATTGCGATAGCTTAGTCGGCAATATTGCTCGAAGAATCAGCCGCTTGTCAATTGCATCGAGATTATTAAGTTGTAAGTATTAAAACCAAATGAGAATGTTTGAAAAAAAAAAACTTCGTCTTACATAAATATTGTTTAAATACCGTCTAACTTTCCGTTGCGTAAGAAAAATGTATTGAGTTGACACTCTTTCAGTTTCGTCAAGAAACTTAACTGCTCAAAACATGTACACGTTTTTAAAAGATGAGTCCTTTTCAAAAAAAGATGTCCGTAGTTAGGGCTTATTAAACCAAGTGTTAACTATTTCCTTTGTGTAACGAAAGTTAACTATATAAATTGTATGGTAACTTTCGTTACACAAAGGACCAAGATTAACTTTTTGTTTAATTAAGGTTTAATTACGGACATCTTTTTTGAAAACGACTCAGATACTCCAGGGTTCCCCCTTTATTTCGCCGAGCCTCCCCGAACCAAAAATTATATTTTCATGCCCCAAAACAAAACTACACGATGACTTGTCGAAACTTGTACAGCAGCGATTGAATGGCAATTCGGAACAGTTAATTTATCCACGCGTTAAATAGATCCCATCAAAAACCCCTTCGGCCGCGTACGTAACTGAGTTTCGTAACCAGCTACAAAATGGGAATATTTGTTTATCACTTGGAACCCAGTTACGAAGGAAGAATTGTTTGTTTTTATTTGTAACTGGCTACAAAGTAGGAATTAGTTTTCCCAGTTTGAAATCCAGCTACGTATAGAGAATTGTTTGTCTCAACTTGTAACTAGCTACACAGAGGGAAATATTTTTCCCAGTTCTAAAGCCCGCTACGTACTAATAGATATTATTTGTCTTAATTGCTACCGTAAATTCTAACATCATTCCAAAGAGTAACATAATATATAGGATGCATCACTCACTCTCTCTGACTGAGGAGCCAAAAGAATTTTATTCCCTCTTGTAGAAGTTGAATTTTTTTATAGCCTATTATATTATAACCTGTACCTCTAGCACAACTGTGACACGCGACTCATTGTCGCGCGACAAATGCTACCTATGTCTTTCCACTCAATATCGTGTGACAGTGACAGGTGATGCACTGTCGCGCGAGAAACGAAGTCGCGGCCAGTTATGCTAGACATACTGGCCGGGTACTTTCTCGACATATTGGTAAAGTTTGTATTCGTTGGACCGTTTTCATGTGATGCGTCAACAAATAAACAGACAAACAGATAAATAGACAAACAGATAAATAGACAAACAGACAAAAAATCTTAAAACTACCATCGTTTTTTTAATGTATTTTAACTAGTTTACAATAAACAAGTTACAAACTGAGATAATTAATTCTCAATACGTAGCTGGGTTCCAAAGCGATAAAAAATATTTCTATTTCGTAACTGGTTATAAACAGGGAAAAAGAAGTTACAAACTAAGATAATTAATTCTCAATACGTAGCTGGGTTTCAAAGCGATAAAAAATATTCCCCTTTCGTAGCTGGTTACAAAACTCAGTTAGTTACGTACGCGGCCGAAGGGTCAAAAACATTACATGTAAAAAGATGCAAATCGCACTTCGCAGTTCTTCTACAACAAAAAAGTTCTGAAATGTAATGTAAAACCAAGTCAGTACCGGGGGGGTGTCCACAAAACTCGATTCCCACCGACTTGCCTATTATTTATCCGTGGAGGGTTAAATACCGACTTGCCTATTATTTACCAACTTACTTTTAGAAGTGCCCCACTTGTTGCTGCCTACATAATATTTATCTGAAAATTGTTGTTAAACTGTTCACTTCGCTGAATAATTCAGTAATAACAACCACGAATCGGTCCCAATAAACAACGGCTGTGTTGTTATGATTAACAAAACAAGTTTGTTGTTTTATGACAAACATGATTACATTTTGTCAAGCTTGGCTAGAAAATTAATCGATTTTATTTAGCGTATAATATTATTTAGGTACCTACTCATATAAGTAAAAGAAAATAGTGACAACAAACGAAACTGTAATAAATACGAAAATAAACTTTTGAATTACATCAAATAATTATATTAATCATAGTAATCAATTACATGGCAAAACTCGATTTTATTTAAGTGTCCGTGTCAAAAGCATTAAAAGGGTTTATTCCTAGTAATCTGTAATATATTTTTTCTCGATCATTCTTGTAATTTATCATTCTCCTGTACACACTTATTAACGAAAATCCAGAAGATCCCACCTCTTTAGAATGGTATTATTGGTTATTAAAGTTATTATGTAGTTCCAGTCGAGCTCTACTAATTAACCAAAGATGCCATTCTAATAAGGCGGAGTCTCTTGAATATTTGTTGCCAGGGAACTGATATCTTTTAAGAATCACCCTTCTCGGTCGTGAATCTTATGCTCAATACAAATAACATCCTTATTATGTACGTTTAATGCAATAATTCATTGTTGTTATTTTTTATTCCTTACAAAACAGCTTACACACCTTTATCCGCGTTTTTTCAGCTAAGAATTTAAACTAGCAAAATATTCCCCAAGTAATTCTCTTAAATTCAGCGCTTATGTGCTACCATTAACATAAATACATTCAGTATCACAGTCATAAACACAAAAGACCATGTTTACAATCTCTTTAAAATTTAAATGAAATTCTGTGGAAGATCGCGTGGCATCAAATATTCATAAGTTGCTGAAACATTGGCGGGTATCGTTATATTCCCCTGAGGACGCGGCTGGTGTAATCTACTAAAAGCTTTAAATCATATTCAGCCAAGAGTGGCTCACTTCGCCGGGCGGCTACTAGTACCAATTTTGCCCCCACTAGTGGGTCCAGCAGGATTTTCAAGTACTCGTGGACCCAGTTACGTAGTGGAACCAACAATATCAGTTTTAGAAAGTATTATTTTGGACAAGTGGCCCCACTGGCCATATTTGACTTAAGGGCATTTCTCCAGAAATATGTCTGCGGTCACCTCATTCATCTGGCCCTTTTTCATACTAAATGTATGGAGACAGATGAATGAGTCGCAGACATATTTCTGGAGAAATGCCCTTAAACCTTCTCTTCTTATTAGTCGTGCACTCTTGGCAGAGTGGTTGTGGTCATGTCTCGGTCGAGTCTTGCGCCACCGCTTCTCTTGTGATGCGACGCCATGTATCTCTATGTTTGATGGAGTGAGAGTTAACGTTTATGCTGGAATGTGTCACAGATTAGATGAGGTCTGTCCACCGTGTTTCCAACACGGTGGACAGACCTCATCTATCCTCATCCGAGATATAGTGAGCTATTTCTATAAGAAATTCCCGGGTACGCCAGCTTGACGGTGTGAAATTTTGTGTGTCATGGAATATCTCGGCTTCTACGATAGCTAGAGAAATGAAATTTTAGGGCCCTAGGGTACTATTTGGGTACTATTTTTTGAGATATAAATCGTTTCCAAAAACAAAGCCGTTCCAGAGATACAAACGGTGTACGCCAGCTTGACGCCCGGTAGCGTACACCGTGAACAGGCCTTATATTTCTGAAAGTTTAAGGGTACTATTTTTTTCACCTAGGTATTTCGTCGGTACTATTTGGGTACTATTTATTGGCTGCATCAGATTCTGAATATCTTTACGGTGTACGCTATCTTGACGGACATGTTGGAGACCGCCCCCGAAAGCTTTACTTAAACCTATATGGTTTAAACCTTTACCAGCTGTACCATTGATTAGTACCATTAATGGTACTAGTATGGATTATGTTTCCTAGTAGTAGCATTTTAATGCAGGCAAGGTGCCCGAAATTTACCAGAACTAACACTAACAAACATGATTTACAATAACTATAATGCGGACGGAGGATGATAATATCTGGCCATTAGATGGGTATTATCTTTTACAACAGAAGTGGAGATATGTGACGTTCCGCTGGTAAAGGTGCCATGGATATTGTCGCTAGCGTCGTATCCATCTCCGTTAACAAGGTACCTTTAGCCGCGGAACGTCACATAAATATTCGCAAATCCTAATATAATAGCGCCGTAATTTTCACAACGGATGTCAACTTTATTGCGACGTGTTAAAGTCTATAGTTTAGTCAGCTTCGTTTGTACTAACGTGCTAATTACGAATCTTTTTTCCTCTTTTTCGTAATTACCAGTAGTACGAGTGTGAACTAATGTGTGATATGTCGCCCGTGCTTATGCATTTATGCTCATGCATATCGCTCTGTGCTTCCTCACTTCGACTTTAACTAAGAGATGTATGACATTTGAATTTTCTTTTTCCAAGAATGTAGCAATAACATTCGTAGTATTTTCATATCAAACATTGAGAAACATTTTCATGATAACATATTTTAAAAGCCCAACGTTGTACACTTGATCCGTCTAGGGGACTATCGATTCGGTCTAGGGAATTGGCGTCGAGTTCTCCACATAAAATGTTTAGCGAAACGAGTGCCTGCGGTCGTTTACTAAGGAAACTTGATTTATTTTAGATTTTTACTGGAAAAACTTACTTTCATAAGGTTCTATATACATTACCTTTTCTTCGAATTTGTATCTATCGATAAAAAGGTTTGCGGTTAAATTTTAAAACGCTTTGCTTCGGAAACGGTTTTGAGAAGCACTTCAGATAGGTACCTATTTCTGGTTGTACTTTTACATCAAATTTTCTCGAGTCCTTGGCAACTTCTGTCGTTCAGTTTCGTTCGATTTATAGCTCAACAGGTAAACTTATTTGGAGATGGGGATTTTCTTTTGTGAAAATGTAAAGGATTTTTCTTTGTGAATATAATATTTCCATTCGAATAAAGTGATGACAGGGCTGATATAAGTATTGATGTGGCAATCACAAAGGAACCAAAAAGTTATATAAATGTTTCTATTGAATTCTCCGCTACCCGGAGATGGAAGAGATCGCTCTTTAGCGATAAAATCGCCTGTTCTTTATCTATCTATCCATAATCTCCTTGTTACCCGACTGCGGCGATGCCCAAAAGGAGGGTTATGAGTTTGACCTGCATGTATGTATGCATGTGCTTATGTATGTATGTCCGTTCCTATGTCCGCTCGTAACTACTAAACGGCACAACCGATTTTGATAAATGATACATCATTACATTCGTCTTGATGGCGGGAGTGTCACTATTTCGTTAAAATAAACAAATTAGCGGATTTTATGCACTTTTAAAGTGCACCGCGGTCGGGTTTTTCTTTTAAGTAAAAATGTTTATTATTTTTATATTCTGTATTATGTGTCAATCTGTTTATTCGTTGCTGCGTGAAAAATTGGCAAACCAACAAACGTTTACGCATTTTTAATGGTGCTAAGGCTAAAGTATATTTCTACCTATACTATTTATTACTACTTTTGTGAGGTTGTTTAATATAGATAATTTTATTTGAAGCTTAATGTACCTATTTATGTTATATCTGTTGTTAAATGTTGTGCAATAAGGAGTACTTGTGCCTATTGTATTATAATAGCTATGCAACATGCAATGAACGGCGTGAAAATTGGTTATTTCCAGAGCTCGGAATAGGCTGTGCCTATTTACCTAAACTTCGCGGGAGGACGTAACTGAGAGTGGTTACAACCACCAAAAATAATTATTTATTTTTATTGAACGCGGGATTTCCTGGGATTAATAATAATACATAAATTCAAACTCCGGGTTAAATTATTAATGAAATACAAGATATATTGAGAACTCAAAGATCGACTTCATTCAAAATTTCTGCATTAGACAATTGTATTTCATTAATAATCTAACCCGGAGTGTGAATTTATATGGATAATGTATTATTATTAAACCAGGGAAATCCCGGGTTCAATAAAAAGAATTAATTATTTTTGGTGGTTGTAACCACTCTTAGTTACGTCCTCCCGCGATGTTTAGGTAAATAGGCACAGCCTATTCCGAGCTCTGGTTATTTCAGAAAAACTATAAACTAGGTACGGTCACGGACTTTAATAATTGTTAAGCCAGGGTTCCGTCTAATTTTGTCGTGCGTAATTCACAATCTATGACACGACTATTGTAAGGCGAACCCTAAATCGGTCATCATCCATCATCAATTAAAGTCCGTGAGTGTACAAGTACATACATACCACCAAAACATGGATGTCAACAACAACAATGCAAATACAAAAAAAAACCTTTATTCTTCGTACATAACTAAGTTACATTACTAGCAATGTATAAAGAAAAACTATTCTTCGTATAAAACCGGATAATGTACCAAGAAACCCTTGTTCTTTGCACATTACCAGACATAAATTACAGTTATGTACGAGGAAGTATAAATTCTTCCTACATAACCCGGTTTTGTACAAAGAAACAGCTGTCTCTTGTACAAAACCAAGGAGGTTCTGCGACCAGTGTAAATAAGTAATTAATGTTAGTAGGTTAATTTTTTACTTTCTAAATATTTACAAGAGTTGTAAAATGTGAATGGTCCTGAACCGCAGCAGAGGACCGGCAGGTTTATTTATAGCTTACTCGGAGACCTCCTTGGTTTTGTAGTAGGAAAAACAATTTATTTGCACAAAACCGGGTCATGTAAGAAGAATTTATACTTCCTCGTACAATCTGATAACACTTGATACTTTATGACGACCGGTTTAGCCTAGTGATTAGTGACTCTGCCTACGAAGCTGACGGTCCTGGGTTCGAATTCCGGTAATAGCAAATATTATTTGTGTGATGATATTTGTTTGTGAGTCTAGGATGTTTTCTATGTATTTGTATTTATCAAATATATCGTCGTCTAGTATTCAAAACCCGAGCCTTATTGAGCTTACTATGGGACTAGTTCGATTTGTGTAAGATTGTCCCCTAATATTTATTTATTTATTATTATTTATACATTACCTGGTTTTGTGCGAAGAATATTTTTCTTTATACCTTGCTAGTAATGTAACTTAGTTATGTACGAAGAGTGATAAAAAAAACATGCAGGTAAATTGAGAAGCGTCCCATTTTCGGACGGTTATAAAATGACCGAATTGGACAGTGCCGGACTGTCTGCTTCGCTGACAAAAGATTTGAGACCAGTGCCAAGTTTCACGAAGACTTTAAATTATTGCTGCAGGATACAAGCAAGTCGCTACTGAATAATTTAACTTGTTTAAATTTTACGTAACTTGTTACGTAGTTTTCATGTTTACGTAGTCATTGGAACTTTAGCTATGTATATTGCTTAACTCTATTTCTCTTGCGTTTTGGCCCGATGAGACCTGATGCGCAATCATCCTAATTAATACTAGTAATACAACCAGTAAGCGCGTGAGCATTTATGTATTTATCGTGTGACAAAACCTTGGTAGGTTTTGTCACACGATAAATACATAAATGATAAAGTGTCACGATTTTTTTTAAATATAGGTAGTAAAATGTAAAAGTATACATTTCAAATTTTGATTAACCAGTAATACAACACTTCTTAAAACGACACAACAATCAATTCTCCTTGTTTTATGCTGTACTACCTGTCCCGGCGAACTTCGTTCCACGTCAGAATTTTGAATTTTTTAGATAGCTTAATAGTTATTCTGTTATTATCAAACCGCGTTGAGAAAGGGATTCGAGTGTACCGTTAGCACAAGTGTACTTAATAAATGATTAAATATAATCATAAACCAATCTTTGATATCTTCATAAGTGCAGACCCTTATAGATAATAGAATTAATAGCTAAATATGATTTTTATGGTTCTTAAAGTAATTATTTACAACATTTGTATTTTATTTAAGTAATACACCGTGTTTTTTTATTTACGATTAATTCGACACGTCGCTTAGTACATTAACAGCAATCAACTTATATATGGGTTTATTTTAAATTCAAAATGGGACTTGTTTTTACTTTTTCATACAAACTAAATCAGAATCGTGTTGATCACAAGTGTGACCTCTCACTTTCACCTCCTTTAGCGTAAATGTAAAATTGCAATTGTGACAGTTTTGACTTTACATCAATGACAACACTTACCAATTGTACATAAATTATAAAATCATACTTAAAATACTTTAAAAACGGTGCTTAAGAAAGTAACTCTATTTGATCTGAAGAACTATCTCTTAATGCTATCGGAAATCAATAAAAACACGCTGTATAATTTGATATTTTTTCCATGCTTTAGAACTTCATTGTACCAAAATAACAATTTAATTTATCTGCATACTCTACCACTGACAATGTCATATCATGCATTAGTTCAAAAATGACATATGAGCTCAATCCCTTTCTAAACGCGGTTTGATAATATTCGGAGCAGAGACCAACTCAAAAAATCAAAGATCATAAATATCGGATCACCCGTTCTCAAGTTATAAATGGTGTAACTAATCCGAATTTGTTTTATGTTGAGATTTAGTGTATCTTGGTTGTCCTGCCATATGTATCTGGATCTACCTCGCCGTCGGTGACCGCCATGTGGCTTTCACAAAGTTGCCAGTTCATCATCATCATTTCAATCTTATCTTGAAATGTCTTCTGCTGAACACAGGTCTCCCCCAAATACTTTCACAACAATCGGTCGCACGCTTTTTGCCTCCATCGACTTCCGGCGACTTTAACCAGGTCGTCAGACCATCTTGTGGTCTCCATTCGAGAACCTTTTACGCCCTTTCGGTTCTTCGAGCTATATACTCAGTTGGTAGTTGCCTTTTAAATATTTAAATAACTTTTTTTGGCAGCATTACCGCGATGACCGCAGCATGGCTCCTGGCGCTCGCGCTAGCCTGCGCAGCCGCGGGCGCCGAGCGCGGCGGCTCCCTGCGCGGCGCGCTAGAAGCGCTACAGCGGCGACAGCGCGGCCGCGCACACCCCCCTCTAACACCTGACTACGATATGTACGAGGTGCTACCGCCCAACGCCTATGTGCCAGGTAGGTACAGTTACGCTAGGATGCGCTGAGTGACGGCGCGCTAGAAGCGCTACAGCGGCGACAGTGCGGCTGCGCGCACCCCCCTCTAACACCTGACTACGATCTGTACGAGGTGCTACCGCCCAACGCCTATGTGCCAGGTACTAGGATGCGCCGAGCGATGGAACGCTAGAAGCGCTACAGCGGCGACAGCGCGGCCGCGCGCACCCGCCTCTAACACCTGACTACGATCTGTACGAGGTGCTACCGCCCAACGCCTATGTGCCAGGTACAGTTGCGCTAGGATGCGCCGAGCGACGGCGCGCTAGAAGCGCTACAGCGGTGACAGCGCGGCCGCGGGCACCCCCCTCTAACACCTGACTACGATCTGTACGAGGTGCTGCCGCCCAACGCCTACGTGCCGTACAGTTGCGCTAGGATACACTGAGCGACAGCGCGCTAGAAGCGCTACAGAGCAGCAGTGTGGTCGTACACAAACTCTCTAACACCTGACTATGACCGGTTTTAAGTGCTACCGCCCAACGCCTACGTGTCAGGTACAATTGGTCTAGGATGTTCCGAGCGAAGACTCACTGCGCGACACGCTCGAAGCACTACAGCGGCAGCGTGGTCATACACATCCCCTGTAACACCCGACTACGTCCTGTAAGTGGTGCTGCCGCCTACGTCTAGTCGCCTACATCTCTTATCTCACTATCTAACATCTCGATCCCCTACGTGCCGGGTACGTCAGTGTCAAATAGTCTGTAGCGTCCAAAGTGCCATATATATCGTTACACGTCTTTGGACCTATAGCCTATAGTACCTACCCGAAACGCCAAAAGAAAAGAAAATAATAGAATCAGACGTGTAAAAGAGCCCTTGAGGGCCTTATTGCAAAAATAAATTATTTTATTTTAGTAATAAAGACGTATTACGATACATATGGCGTTTTGGATGCTACGGACTATTTGACGCTGACTGTACGTTCGATAAGATATTAGTAGGATTGAATTTTAGTTAGGATTTAGGATACACCAGGTGCGGTGCCAGCGATTTCAAACACATCGCGCCCTCAAACCGGACAATGAAGTCCTGCCGCCCAATGTCTACGAGCGAGGTAAGTAAGTGCTGTTAAGCTAAATTTTGCTGCTCCAGAATACATTGAGCGTGATGTCAGTGCACCCTACCTCACGTATTTATTATAAACTCGCTCAAAATATTTATTATGACAAAATTAATCATTTTATATTTTTGTAACAGCTTATAAATTGCAGTTACCCAATAAAGTGAATTTGTCGATGCGTGCATTATCTAATCTGACATGTGAAATTTTAAACTAATTGTGTTCTTTCAGAACCTGACTACGCGGTAGACGTTGAAGAATTAGAGGAAGACCCGGCCGCAAACTACATACTGAAACTTTTAGAAAACAATGACAGACCTAACGAAGCTTATGAGTACAAGTTGGTTAAGAAGAAGAACAACCACCTGGGCCCCGTCGAAGTCAATAGGAAGGAATCAGCTTTTCGAGAGAGAAGTCATCATTCCGACAACGACAGGCTAAGGGATCTATTTATGGACAGGACTGAGGCTGAGAGCCCTAAAGAGGCACTGCAAGAACGAGCTGAGAACGATGCTGAGTATGCCCTGCTACTAAGTCAGCTTTGGTCAAAGTACAAAAACAACAAGGCTCAACATAACGCTGAGGGAGCCCCACAAGGTGTGGTCAAACTGTACAAAGAGAAGATAGTCAAGAAAAGGTATCCGGACAATTGGGGTCCTATTGCGTTTAAGAAGAAGAGAAGTCCTGACGCTGAAAATGATCATCCCGTCCTGACGGATTTTGAGGGAGACTCCAAAGGACTACCAGGGCCCATAGATCCCAGTAACTACAATGCCTACGATCTCTCTGATGATGACAAAGATGATTTGCGTGAAGAATACGCAATCGCTTTTCAACCTTTAGATGACGACAGTCTATCAGATTTGGCGGACGATGACCAATATGCTTATGACATTATTGAAAAACGTTTCCCCGTTACTAAGCGCAGCAGCGGTCCTTATGATTGGGGTAAACCAAAGAAACGCTTTGCCCAAGAACAAGACAAGCGTGAAGTTTCTAAAAGATTCAGGAGCAGCTCTGGCACTGACCCAAAAATTATTAAAGATCTTTCAAAAATATTTGGTGATTCTGAGCCAATTCTCATTAAAAGTCCCGTGAAGAGAAGCAGCGGTCAACAAGAAACCTCCCACGAGGGTAAGCCACCACAGCTTGCAATGATACATCAGAATCATACTAACGAGCGCAGTAATGCTTCTACTTTACCCGAAGATAACAGTCACGAACATCATCATAATTTACACCACCCTGGAATATCTGGCAAGGAAGTTGAACATGTACACGATCATAACCATAATGACGATGAAAAGCCTATTACTATAAAAAAGAAGTCCATTGACTGGTCAACCTACTTTGGCATTGATAAACGTAAGAAAAAATCAGCACCTTTTGTCAATGATTTGAATGAAAATAAACTGAGGAAACAGTACTTCGATACTTTTAATAAAGAAGTAATTTACCCATTGAATTCATTTCGAAAGCATAGCAACGTAAAGAGAAACTATGTGCAGCGTCCAGAAAATGAAGAAACCGAGATTCAAATAGACAACGCTAGAGCTATGGCAGTACGCGACGGTGATAAGAGAAGCAATGTCCAAGATCAGAATTCTAAATTAGACAACATCGACAAGAAACTCAGAAACATGGAAGGGATGATCGTAGACGAAGCACTACACTATTCAGATGTTGGTGAGGAATTGGATTCAAAGGAAGAACAAGAAATGAAAGAAAGGGTGCTGTCTCGATTGGCAGCGGCTTACAGTTTAGAGAAAATGAGGAAGGCTCTCAAGGATTTCAAACAAAGCTTGCAGGCTCAAAAGCCCGATACTACTATGCAACCTGTACCTATGGAAGAGGCTAAAGAAAAACGCGTGGCCGTTAAGAAAGAGAAAGTCGACATAAACAACAATGAAATTCCACTTTTCAACAAAGCCGATGACAAGGAGGATGATTTTGAAGAAGAACAAGGGGCCGGTCACTACCTGAACGGAAAGATCGAAAATCAGTTCTCTGAAGGCTACATGGGTGGGAGTGGAAGACACCGTACCCCCGTTGTCGCTACAGGTAATTAGCTAGTTCTACCTTTATAGCTCGAACGTTTCCTGGTCCACATAGGTCTCCCCAAGGGTGCATCATTGTCGGTTAGCTGACGCCAGCCACCCTCTGCGAAGATCATTGTTCGTCATTGACCGAAGATATCCTACGCTTCTTTAAAAGTTGTTAAGCATTTCTGATTCCCTGTACGCTTTAACAGAATGTATGTTATTCCCAGGGAGTGCGACCGGTGCCTGCCCCGTCTTGGCTAAGATCGTGCAGCGATGTCGGGGCGTGGACCTGCTCGCCGGGGATCGCGGGCAGCTGTTCCTTCCTCTCTGCAGCCTGCATCAGATCTGCTATCTCTGTGTAAGTACCTAATTTTGACAACTTGCTGATCGATTGATCGTGTACAACTAGAAAGGGAGAGGGGCGGCACTGGGTCTTCCGAACCCAAGATTTTTTTAAACTGAGATCCCGTGCAAAAAATCCAGGGATCGGAAGCCCTAGACGGCACAATACGAACTTCGAACGACGCGCTTCGGAGTACAGCCATGGTTTTATAACCGCGTCGTTTCGGAAATCACGGGAAAGAATTGACCTACACGGAACCCGGATTTGTTTACTCCTTTAAAGCATTTAAAACTCAAATTCAGCCGCGAATATCGGTGGAGTAACAAATGTGATCATCATCATTACAGGGCGAGGCTCCACCGACGACGTGCGACCTGGTGTTCCTGTCGGAAGCCGACACGAGTTGCTCGGGCGACTCGGGCTGCCAGCGCGCGGCGCGCGCGGCGCTCATGGCGCTGCGCGAGCTGCACGACAGCCTGGCCGACGAGCTGGACGGCGAGTGCCAGGCCAGCCCCTGCCTGCCCCAGGCGCTCAAGCTCAACATCGGCTGGCAACGCGCCCTGCAACGATAAACGCGAAGCGTAGGAGACGGAACGGAGACGGCCGGAGTCGCGAGTACAGATGTTCCGGAAAGTCTGGAGAGTTCTCTGAAGTTTCTGGCTTTCGCGAAAAGAAAGCTTTCGTTTCGGAAAATTCCTTAAGAGATTTTTCCGAGTGGAAAGTTTCGCGGATTTTGAAACTTCGGCGCATCGGTAGTCGCGCGACGCTCGGCGACACGCAACGTTTACACGATAACATGTTTAACTAGTCGTATTTTTTCTAATTGTCACCTAATCCTTTTATAATTTCACGTAGTGTAATTGTGATTCCGTTGGTCCGTACGGGTCTAACCAGCCATAGAGCCGTAGGGACGTAGTGTAAGTTTCACGGAGATCTAGGAGTGGGTCATTTGTCGGTGCGATCTAGTTTCGGATACGCTTTCGTTGTTACGTGTGATTTAAATATATATGCGTGCGTTTGTTGTTTATAAAATGTAATAAAATGTAATTGTGGAGTTTTTAACTCGGGAACGTGAGACAAGGACCGACTATTACGTTTTAGAAATAACAAACGTATATAACTATATGTATTAACCGACGTGTGCGGTTCTTTCGCTAGATATATTTTTGCGAGTATATATCTGATATAATTCTATTTATTAGGTATCGTAGGATTTACGGGGGCAGGACTAGATATAAAATATTTGAGATGATTCGTCGAGAATGTATTCTAACGTTGTTAAGTATTTACACACACATTTGTGTTTCGGGTAAGGTGTGTCGACGTGTTTGTATTATTGAATTATTATAAATGTAATTTCATATTTTAAAATTATTACCTAAGATGGAAAATTATATTCACCGTATATTATCTTAAATACGATGTATTACATTATTTTAATATCCTATTTTCGCGTAAATTCTATTCTGTATTTTCTATGATATATATTATATATTTACTTAGCGAGATAGTTAGTGTGACTAACTGAATTCGAAACGTTAAGAACTGCTTCGCTGTGACAGAAAAGGACAAAAGTCATGCTATTCTATGAGATTTCAGCGCGTTTGTTATCGTACTCCCTTACACACATGTAAAAATTACGTGAAAAAAAGGGACAACAGTATAAGTGTTGAAACCTGTAGAATCACATTCCGTATTGAGAATCCTGCCTGAAACGGTCTTTGTGAATTGCCGAGCGGTAGGCCACCTTAGACTTACTAGGACAATAAATCTTTGGCTTATACACGGCTATTCCGAATCTTTTGTATCGTTAGGAAAAGGCACTCGTTTCAAAAGTCTTCCGGTCAAAAATTGGCTTCAAATAAATTGTGCCCTACAAACGAACCTATTTTAACACGCTCAAAGACGTAATTAAAGTTTCTTTTAAACATCAAATCGGAGAAAGTTAAAACAGTTAAAGTCGCCACGGCGTCACAATTAATATCAGTACTCTCACAGAACTGTGACTGGTGATTCTTTGTCGCGCGACAAATGCAGCCAATCCCTTGTCATTTAACATAATGTGATAGTGACAAGTTATGCAATTGCACTGTCGCGTGACAATCGAACTCGCAGCTAATTCTGCTAGCCCGAGCGTTTACAAGTGACATTTATCCTACTACATGATAGTTGGACTACTGGTTGTTGGTTAGAATACTGACCATCATCAAATGGAGCGATTGATGCCACAAATGGTAAAACCAGAAATTCGTAAGATCCACAATGAAGTTACGGTCACTACAGATTAGCAGGCCGTGGTGCATTATTCTGTCAGAATGGAAGACATCTGCCATTCTAATTTCTGGTTAATATTTAACAGGTTGGAGGCCATTGTGTCAGTCTGCATAGCGGCCATTTTGTTGTGGCCGAAGGAACAAACAACACACAAAAATCGCCATTAATGTGAGGAGTTAAGGAGTTGATTGCTATCGTGTTTTGAGCGTGTAGAATAGAAGCAGGACCTACCGTTGTCCGAACACTTGACTAGCCCGCACGTTTCTAGCATTTACATCGTTTAGGGGGATCACGGAGGTAGATAGAATATTAATAAATGTAATTTATCATTGTAGTAGACGGTGGATGTTACCGGTCATTTTAAACAACTTGAATGTTATCACTTTTATTCGTAAAATGTTCAAGTATTAAACACGTGAATATAAATGGTTTTCAATAATACTTTTTTTATTGTATCCTATGTTATACGTACCTATCTGTTAATTCCTGAAACGATCCCGCTGAAAAACTCCATTTAACAGTCCTATCCCTTGCTCGTTTGGTGAGTTGATGATAATTACTTGTCCAATCTTGTATTACAGAAATAATATCACAAAAAGAAAAAATGGATAATTTCTGCAAATAAGCCAAATAGTTGGCAACGCAACATTCCAAGCATATCATTCACAGTTCCAAAAGTTATTTTGTGAAGGAATGAATTCTACTTTGGTATTTTTATTTATGCCACACCTGGCCATAAAGTGGCTTTTTCCGCACGCTGCGCGTACGGAAAAGGCCGCTTTCTGACCAAGTGTAGACATAAAATTATGTACACAACACGGGAGGTAATAAAAAAAGCCCTCGATCGCATATTTACGTCCCTCGCTTGCAGCTCGGGCCGCAAACTTCTGCGATCTTGGCCTTTCTTTGTATTAACACCCTAGTTGTGTAATGTACTATTCGGCACTTGTCCCAACGTCAGCGAGTTTTTTTTTTGGTTGGGGGGCCGGGGCCATCTGGGATCGAACCAGGACGCTAGGCCAGGGCCACCTTGAAGTTGCGCTGATTGCTCAAAGTGAGCAGCGGACCAGCGGGAAGGTTGAAGCGGATCAACCTGTCCTTATGTGGAGTGTGTCAGTCGAACTAATGGGTTTTAGTTGCCGGCTAAACCTAGCCTAGCTAAAAAGAATCCGACAAGAAACTTAGCTGAACCCGAGCAAGGTCGGAGTGAAATTAATCCAGGACATTCGGGTCCTGGGGCAAATCGGAACGCGACCCTTGTGTGCTGTTGTCACGTCGGCGAGTAAGCGAGTAAAATTAGGCGAGTAGCAATACATTATGGATGTGGATCTGAAAAGCTCGATGGATCACACTCACACTATACCTTCAGCCAGCAATGAACTGTTACTCTTACTCACCGTCGGTGGAACAAGTGCCTTATAGAGTTGATATAAAGCTAAACTGTCATTACCTCTACACTCAAGGCGGGATATCTCAGCTCCTACAAGGCATCGACAGCAAACTGCGGGACTTCACCTCAGATGACCTTTGTATAATATTGATAGGGCATAGGGACTTTCAAAAAACGGTAAATTACCATGAAGTTGTGGCATTAATTAGAGATAAGATAAGTAGTGTAAGCAACACAAATGTGATTATTTGTACCCCTACTTTTAAACTGAACCAATATAGTATTTTATTGAACAAGAGAATTGAAATTTTCAACGATATCTTATATTTAGACATACTACAATATGAATATGCTTTCCTCCTAGATTCAAATGTTAATTTGAAATATGATAATACCATGTTTTGGAATCGGTCTGGCATAGTAAATAATGTCGGTTTGTCTAAGATTTTCAGTAAATTAAAAGCTTGCCTACCGGAAGTCTATTACATGAGCGCAAATGTATGCCAGGGTATCATTACCACCGAGTCTCATAAATCGGAAACAAATAGAGATTGCCTGGGGCAGGCTGAAAATCAGGTGCCTAGGTCACCCATATCACACGCAGAAGTACCTTGTCTGCCTAACGTTGACCGAGACGCCTCTTTTTTAGACCTGCATCACCCCACGATGCCTCAGACGTAACTACTTATGTTAAGTTAAATATTTTCTACCAGAACCTATGTGGTATTACTAATAAAAAATTGGAACTAGAATTATACTTGCATGAACTTCCTATGTTGCAACAATATGTTTGTGTGAGTGAGCATTTCCTTAACGCAATGTCAGCACCGCTCTTTAGTTTAGCTGATCACCAGTTGGCGACGTATAACACCAGAGCAAAAAAAATTAGAGGAGGCACTCTTATCTTGTGCCTGGGTGATAGGAAATTTGAGGAACTTCAATTCTGTAAAAAACTGTATAGAGGCGAATGTTTTGAGGTATGTGGGGTAAGAGATTGTGAAACAAATATCAACATTATTTGTTTGTATCGCTCTCCTATTGATGGTAACTTAGATATGTTTATCGAGCGACTTGAACAACTGTTGGAGCACTTCTTTAGCAAAAAGTGCGTTATTTGTGGTGACTTCAATATCAACCTACTAACAAAGAATAAAAGAACCGTGGATTTCTTAACACTTCTTACTTCTTGTAACTTTAAATGGCTTATTGAATCGCCTACTTTCATACGAAATGAGACGGAATCATGTCTAGATAACATTCTAACTAACATGCCAGGGGAAAACTCTGTAGCTCAAGTTGATCATAATGGCTTAGCAGATGGCCATGCTGGCTTATTCAGCGCTTTTACTGTTAGGAAAAAAGACAACTCTGAAAATGGTAGACAACTATGGAAGGAGATTAGAAAGTTTAACGAGGTTGGAAACTCATTTTTTAGGCAAAAAGTTATGGAAGAGAATTGGTCTAGTATAGGAGTCAACACCTTTATCCAGAAATTCAATCGCGTGTTTAGAGAAAGCTTTAAAAAGCACAAGAAAAAAATTCATATAAAAAAGCGTTGTGATATTAAATGGATTACAACAGGGATTAAAGTCTCGAGTAAAATGAAGCGCATTTTAGTAACACACAAGGCACCAAGCTGTGAGCAATTAGGAAGCTATAGGAAAAAATACGTAAGTATCTATAGACGGGTGATTAAACACGCTAAAAGATTAGCAGTCCAAGCTGAAATCATGAAAGCAAAGGACTCCTCAAAAGAGGTGTGGAAAGTCGTCAATAAACATCGGAAAAAGGTAATGAACAGGGAGGAACAAAATTTGTTGCTAAAAACTGATGGGGAGACAGGCCCACTAAAAACAATTACGGATCCAGAGGATATCTGTAATACTTTCTTAGAAATATTTAACTATGGAAATGACACATGTAGCACGGTAGACCAAGCGCTTTCAATGTTGCGGTCTCGGGTGGCTAGAGTCGAAGATGAGATAAAGTTTGAGCGGATAAGTTCGGCAGAAGTGAAAGCTTTGGTAAAACAATTCAAACCTAAAACTTCGTGTGGTTACGATGAGATCCCTATTACGGTAATTAAGGACAACATTGACATACTCTCGGATCCACTGGCCAGTTTTTTTAATCAGTGTTTTGATAACTGTGTCTTTCCTGATCAATTTAAAGTGGCAAAAATCCTTCCAGTACACAAAAAGGGGTCTAAATCTGACCCAAAAAACTATAGGCCGATTTCTCTCCTACCGACTCTTTCTAAAATACTAGAAAAGGCGATGAAGAATAGACTGACCAGGCATTTGTACGCGAACAACATCATATGTGAGAGGCAATATGGGTATCAAAGAAGTAAGGGTACTGGTGAGGCGGTTGATAGACTTGTTCATGATGTAGTTGATAAACTGAATGACAAGAAAAAAGTAGCCGGGGTTTTCCTAGATCTAAGCTCTGCCTTTGATACCGTTAATCATAAAATACTGCTAGGTAAGCTAGAACACTACGGCATCAGGGGAAAAGTACTGGCTCTTTTCCACTCATACCTGACGAACAGGAAGCAGTTTGTCGAGATCAAATGGATTCATGATAAGCATGAAAAGGTTCATAGGTCTAGGGTATCCAGCTTACAGAGAGGTGTCCCCCAGGGTTCTATACTGGGCCCGATTTTCTTTATTATATTTACAAATGACCTCATCAAATATATGTATAGTAAGTTATCTAACACCGAATTAGTGGTTTTTGCTGACGACACAAATGCTGTTATATCTGCGGACAGCATAGAGGAATTAAATGGTAGAGTAAACTATGCTCTGGAAACATTCTCAGGTTGGTTTAGAACAAACAATCTTAAACTGAACTGCAGTAAAACCAACGTCCTACTTTTTAGAACTACAGCAAGGAACAACGCTTCGCTCCAGCTGTCACTTGAAGGTGCCTCAATAAAACAAGTCGAAACAGCAAAATTTCTAGGAGTGCACGTTGATTCCAGTTTAAATTGGAAACCAGAATTAACAGCCGTGGTGAACTCGATTAGTTCAGCATGCTATGCCCTTAGGAGTATTCGCGATGAGCTGCAACTGCCTCAACTAAAGATGGTCTACTACGCGTTAGTAGAATCAAAATTACGCTATAGTGTCAAACTCTGGGGTAATAGCTACCAATACAACGTGCAGGCTGCGTTTGTTGCACAAAAAAGGGCTATAAGAATTATAGCAAAAATACCACAGCGTACATCTTGCAGAGCCTATTTTATGGATTACAAGATCCTTACGGTTCCTAGTTTGTACATCCTGGTAGTTCTTACAGACCTTGTCAAGCACTTGCACAACATAGAGACACCAGAGCAGAGGGAAAAAAGACTAACCACAAGACGAAAGGATTTACCGCAACAAATTGACACGAGACTGCAGGTTGTCAAACACTCCTGTACCTACCAAAGCGTTATACTATTCAATAAGCTACCAGTTGAATTGAAGGCACTCACGAATAGTTCAATATTTAAGCGTAAATTAAAAGCGTTTTTGCTGGAAAAGTGCTATTATACTGTACAAGACTTTTTGCGCTCAAATTTAGTTAATTAATTATTTCGTTAATTTAGTTGTAATTGAATTATATAATAATATTATTATCTAATGATGTCTTTTTTACCTTGATTTTAAATTATTATTTTGATATTTTATTATTGTATAATTATAAACGCAAAATTAATTTTAATAATATCTTTCTATTGACATTGCTTAGTATGTACGTTTGATATTGTTAGTGATCTAAGTGGTATTGTATTATGTTTCAAACACAACGCATGTTGTTATGAATAAATGACTATGACTATGACTATGACTAAACCCGAAGAAAATAACTACAATAACATGACTAGGGAATGCGATCTCGTGTCAAGAGATCTCGTGCAAAAAATCTGATTTGAGATTGGGTGTTTCAAGATCTCAACGAGATCGAGATTTAACAAAGTAATTTAAAATGAGTTATTTTGATCAAAATTGCCCTAAAATTCAGTATATCACACTAATCACACTGATATTATGAAGGGGAAAGTTTGTGCAGATGTTTGGATGTTTAAGGTGGGTCCACACTTGTGACTTGACGACGGACCGGACTACGTGGCATTGCAACAGAACATGTTACGCTAAATGTGGATGCTCGAGATTGTGCTGACACGGTTACAAACCGTGTACGATGAAATATGAAGTAGACGCATGGTGTCGTACAATCGAAGACACTGCTAACTGACCACTTGTCACCCTTATTACAATGTATTAAGGTCTACTGATGGTCACTTAACTGTGTCTTCGATTGTACCAGACTGCGTGGCATGACATCGGTACAAGAGTCGGTCGGTGGTTGTCATTTATCGACTATACTATCTTTATTATTAGACGACCGCTTTAGCTTAGTTGGTAGTGACCCTGCCTATGAAGCAAGAGGTCCTGGGTTCGAATCCCGGTAAGGGCATTTATTTGTGTGGTGAGCACGAATATTTGTTCCTGAGTCATGGATGTTTTCTATGTATTTAAGTATTTGTATGTATGTATCTATTAAATATATCGTCGTCTAGTATCCATAACACAAGCCTTATTGAGCTTACTATGGGGCTAGTTCGATTTGTGTAAGATTGTCCCCTAATAAAAAAAAAAAAAAAAAAAAAAAAAAAAAACTATCGACCGACGGCGGCGAGGTGCGGGCCGGGGACGTACCGCCGGACAGGTCTCGCTCGACGTGATCCATTCCTACCCCGTGCCTGTGTCTGTGTCATCTGGCGTACTTGTACGCGTGTCATAAATGCAAGTGTGGACGTGTCGTGGTCACGTCACAGGTCGGTGAAAATAGCGAACATGCTTTAAAAAAGACCGACTTTCGGCGGATCGGCTCGTAACACGTGACTTTGATGCGTGACAGTACACAGGCCAGCGTCCACAGAGGGCCCGGCTAGTAGATCGTAACTCCATACATTGTCCTGCCGTTTGGTTCTGTGTAAACAGTTCCATCAGTGTTCGGAATGGATTGTGCCGTACTGCAGCTTGTAACAAATTGTCGCGTAACAAAATACGTCCACATTAACGGTACTGAAACGTGTTTCTGATACGGTCACGGGATAATATTCGGCAAATTGTCACAAGTGTGGACCCACCTTTAGATGTTTGGACGATTGTTCTAAATAACGGGGTAAAAATTAAATGGATCGAGCTGAAAATTAGCATGGAAGTAGACCAACTCCTGGATTGAAACATAGGATACGTTATATCCCGGTAAAGAGTTCCCTTAAGACAGTACCGAAAACAACGCGAGCAAAGCCGCGGGAAATGCTCCTCCTCCTCTCGCGTCGGTTTCCTCATTACTGAGGGTCGTGATTCCTCCTTTGCAGAGCAATTACGCGTCTAACAGTAGAGCGCCACTTATCTTTGCAATCATGGAGGGCGTGATGCAACTTGGTGTCAAGTGAGGAGCGGATCTGGTCGGACCATCTCATCGGACTGCGACCTCTCGGACGTCTGCCATCAACCTTGCCAGTGACCATGAGTTGTTCAAGGTTGTGCCCTTCCTTCCTGGCGATATCGCCGAAGAATTCGAGTATTCGCTTTAGACATGTGGTGGAGAGCCGTGTGTTTATATTTAGCTCTCGCAGAATGGATTCGTTGGTTCGAAATGCGGTCCACGGAATCTGCAACATTTTTCTCCAGCACCACATTTCAAACGCATCGACATGATAGTAGTAATAACTATTTTTGACAAGCGCCGTAACTTACAAAACTAAGTTGCCCGTTTGTTTGTGGTAAGAGAGTAAAAAACATATAAATAATTGTGCCCAATTCTGCCACACAGAGCGCGCCACTGCGCTCATACCGTCGGTTCAAGCTGAATAACAGGAATCTAACCCCGAAAACATAATCAACTCAAAATAATTCATACGCGTCAATCTTTAGATCTGACTGATTTCCTGCTCACGAGATTAAATCTCGAAGATTTGCTCGAGATCTTGCGAGATGGAGATTGCATTCCCTAAACATGTAATAGTAAAAATATCTAAACAATGCCTCTTTACTGACCCTTTGATTCATACTTCTTATTGATTGTGTAAAATACCAAAATCCCGTAAGATTCCTAATAACTTCAAACTGGTGGGTGTACAATTGTACATAATTAACTAATACATGATGTAACTGCACTTGTATACAGTAATAGTTGTTAAATAAAATTAAATCCAGCCACATAGAGATAGCTAAAGATATCTCCTATTGATAACGAGATAAGAGCCAATACATCGATAACTCAGCGTCCACACATCGCGACAACATCATTAGAGGAACGCGTGTGAATATCCCACGCTATTGACAAAAAAAAAGAAAATAAAAATAGAAGAAAAAAAAGGAGGTAGTGATAAAGAAACAAAAGAGAACAGTGAAAAAAAGTGCAAAAAAAACAAATGCAATGGCCGAAATAAGTGTAACAAATTTAAACGGCTTCGAAAACCTAGCGGCGACGGAAGGTAATTATAATTAGACATTATCAATGACAGCTGAACACGTCGGTGATAAACAAGTTAATTGTTGCACGTATAGATAGAATGATAAACAAAGAGGTTTTTGATATTTCAGACGACGGGTCAAGTCATAGGCCGGATTTGGTCATCAGTGTACAGCCTCAGCAATACGGTAGGTACTTTTACTTTATATTTTCACTTTGTTTAGAATGCACTTTTGCACAAAAATGTATTACTTAATCTACACATAGTCCCAACTAAAGTACCTATCTATTTTTTGCCGCTCCATTGAGAAATCTAATATCTGGGCGATTTTCCGAGCGTTTTGACCGCGTGGTTTGACAATCATTGTTGTCCGACGATTATTTACTATAACGAAAGGACAAATCGTGACAATTTTGATAAAACTAGACTTAAAACTCGGGACTGTTTTTCGGTTTCATAAAAAGTTAACTCTAGACATCGTTTTTTTGAACAATATTTACTGAGACAATAATGACGAAAATAAAACGCCGTAAAAATGCTGAATATTGACCCATCTAACTTTATTAATAGGTGCTTTTTAACCGACTTTAAAGAAGGGTTCACAGTTCCCCGACTACTCGAAACGATTATTTTCTTTTATTTTTCTACTCCTGTACTGTTATCTGTCTTTTACTTGGTCACGAACACTAATATAAGAACATACATAATATGAGTTCAGAGAAGTCTATACTCTATTCCCCATAACAGCACTAGTGTCGTTATAGTCACTTTACGTTATTGCTAGCATCCACAGACTTCTAAATCTAGGTTAAACTTAGGTCAAGGATTAAGCGCTCAATTCTAACTTCACGATAAAAATTCACAACTACCAACTTAACAAACAATTAAATTCCTACGATTCATTAGAAAAACAAAACTTTCCGAATTAAATTAATTGATGCCAACATAAAAAAAAGTATTTTAATTATCGTCACATCGTGTCACCAGCCATATCAAAAATAAGTTTACCATAGACACAACTGTCATGCCGGCTGTACACACTCGGAGAGACCGGACGAGACACGCGTGACGTCCATGTATTTTATATTTTAACCTAGTCGTAGAAAAAGTATTGTATGCAACGTTGTATAATTAAGTCAAAAAACGCTCATTGCGTCTCTATTTGCGATACTCGCCGCATTCGCGGCTCGTATCGCAACTCACGCAATTCGCATTTTTTGAACCTTCTTATACAACTGTTGCATAAAATACTATAAAGAGTATCCCTAAGGGGATAAGAGTATCCCTAAGGCACCAGATAAAATTATCGCCTAACTAAGGTTAGGCGATAATTTTAAAATATAAATAAGTGAGTACAAATACCTGCGATCTTGGTTGTTCTTTATTTTACCGGAATCCTCAGAAAATGCCCGCGCCGCGCTCCCAGTGTCCACCCTGGATTGGCGTTCCACCCCGAGGGGCCAGTTCATCCCCGTGCATGGACTAGACTTCCTCATCGGCGTGAGCGCTCTACAGATACAACAGACCGTGGAGTTAGATGACTGTGAGTATCTAACAGTGGCGTGGCGTCCAAAGAACTCAATTCCTAACGGCTTGCCTAATATCAGGCATTTGGCCACCTTATTCTACAGCTCTTAAGGAAAATATACACCAAATCTGCACCGGCTTGCCCAAGGATATCTGTTACGCCACGCCACTGGTATCTAAACCACTTTTTAATCCTTCCTATCAATATACCGGGTGGAACTGTACCATGGACTTTCCTGGAAATATAGTGTCATACATATAATTTGATGTAGAATCGACTTCAGTAGTTAAATGCGTATAATAATAAAGAAAAACAAAACTAACAAAATTTTATATTTATACAACCCTACTGCTTCGCCGCCGCCACCTCTTACTATTCCCGCGTACGACTTCTAAATAGGGATGAAACTACTTGAAATAGCTAAATAACTTAAGCATGTCTAATAAGCCAGCTACCATGTGTGCGTGCTACTCGCAATAGGAAAAAACTGGCCAAGAGCATGTCGGACCATGCTCAGTGTAGGGTTCCATAGCCGTAACTATAAGGTAAAAAATACGATGTATAAAAAGTGCAACAACAAAAGAGCGTATCTTCATAGCAATTACGTCCTTTTGTTCAGAAGCGCAGTTTATCGGCAATAACTCAAAAACGGTTAATCCGATCTTGTTGAAAATAATTTTCGTTGAAAGTATTAATTGAGCGTTATCTTTATAATTTTTTTTATATTTTTCGGACACACGGTTTAGAAGATAGAGGGGGGGGGGGACACAATTTTCACAACTTTCGGAGCGATTATTTCCAAAGGTATTCTCTTAATCAAAAACATTACTTAAGAACCTTTAAATGTTTTCAAAAGAGCTGTCGAACTATGTACCACACGTTGACATTTTCTGAAAAAAATTTTTTTTAGCTTCTGTTACATGTATGGAGTGCCCCCCCTAGATTTTTTTATTTTTATTATTTAACTACCAAACTTAGTTGCGGCATCTACAAGACATCTATATTCCAAATTTCATCAGTATAGGTCTTGTAGTTTTTGAGTAAAATGCCTGTGACATACGGACGAACGGACGGACGGACATGACGAAACTATAAGGGTTCCTTTTTAGCCATTTTGGCTACGGAACCCTAAAAACTAGTTGATGTGTGCGTGCGGCTCGTAAGTACAAACAGCAACACAGTTAACTATACACTTCAAAAATGGGAAATACTGCAAGAAAGAGAATCACACTTGAAGGCGTCGTGTTATGCATGTGTGCGTGTGTTTATGAGTATAAATTGGCTATTATTCAAAAGAGTTTTGAAATAATAATTTTTCTTTTATGGCTGATCCAACGTCATTATTGACATTAATGCCATATTATTGAATTCGTGGAAAATAATTAATGAATAATAAAAATAAATTACATTATATTGGTGCATCATATCAAAAATATGAAGCACCAATAAAAGCATTAGCAATATAATTAGTTTATTTCATCCCAACGTTCGTCTGAAAGCTAAATCATAATTTTGACAAATTCACCTGTCTTGTTGAAATAAAACCTTTATTTACAGTATGGAAAAAAAAAACTTTGCCCAAACAACTACAATGACAAAGCTCAAAGGCACATTACACATACGCAAACGTTATTTGATTTGAAGTTGACATAATAGAAATATATATATCTCTTTCAATCGTTATCATTTTCTCTCTGCTCTGTCTTTAATGGGCAGTTAAGTGTGTTGCTGTTTGTACAAGCAGCCGGCTTATTAAAAATGGCTTCAGTTCTCTGTTGGTGAGGCTCGCTCCTGGGTATTTATTTTAAGGTCCTTGCTTATAATAAAATAATTGCTTTACAGTAATTTCAAGAATAGACTCAGAAAACCGCTACATAGTCCGGGTGCCGAACGGCGAGTCGTTGTACCTGGCCAGCGAGATGTCGAGTCAGACGCAGCGGTGCCTGTGCGGGTCGGGGCGAGCCTTCGTCTTGCATCTCCATGACAACACGAGACAGGAGGCACTGCAGCTCCAGAGGAGGCTCGCGGCAGCGTCCTGCTGCTTCCCTTGTCGACTACAGGTAACAGCCATAGACCGAACGAAGTCGGTAAATTTGTCTCTAAGTAAGGCGTCGAGCCAGCGCCGGATTTCTACCTAAGCCTACAACTACAAGGGCACATAAGTTTATGTCTGAGAAACGTTTATAATCCTGACATAAACAATGGTGACATTAAAATGACACACCCAATGCTCCCAACTACAAAAAAAAATAAAACATTATTCGACGAAAAAAGATCTGTTTGCTTAATTCACAAACCGCCAACAAAAGGTAACAGCAGTTAAAATTATTTTTAAAGGAAATGAAAGTGATAACCCCGCCGGGGGACTACATCGGGCGCGTGCAGCAGCAGTGTACGTGGATGGTGCCCTTCTACCTCGTGCGCGACGCGCACGACCAGGTGCTGTTCACCATCGAGGGGCCCGCCGTGAGGAAGCGGAGCGCGCTCATGCTGTCAGAGTTCAAGGTATATAGCAGTGCAGGGCGGTGCAACGCTACCTGGTGCGCGACGCGCACGACCAGGTGCTGTTCACCATCGAGAAGAAGCGGAGTGCGCTCATGCTGTCAGAGTTCAAGGTATAAAGCAGTGCAGAGTGGTGCAAGCACGACCAGGACTGTTCACTATCGAGGGCCCGCTGTGAGGAAGCGGAGCGCGCTCATGCTGTCAGAGTTCAAGGTATATAGCAGTGCAGGGTGGTGCAACGCTACCTGGTGCAAGCACGACCAGGACTGTTCACCATCGAGGACCCGGTGTGAGGAAGCGGAGCGCGCTCCTGCTATCAGAGTTCAAGGTATACAGCACAGTACAATACTATCCGTCTACCTAAGGCACTTGTCTTTGTCTCACCGCCGGCGAGTAACCGAGTAAAATTAAGCGAGTAACATTCATTGCGGGCTGATGAGATCTTTGCAGATCTGTAATGTAATGCTACCCGCCCAATTTTACTCGCTTATTCGCCGGTGGTGAGACAAGTGTCTTAAAGCCCCAGATCTCTCGCATTGTACTAAATAAAGAGATAGGTAGAAGAACGAAAGGACGTCCCACTTCATTTAGGGTCAGCGTTCCTCGTCGTTATTCAGCAGTTGCGTATTGTTCATTCATAGAAGTACATTACGTGCTATATATTTCAGATAATGACAAGCGACTCTCTCCGAGAGGTGGGCAAGATCGCCCACGGCTGGGACCGCGACCTGGTCAGTTTCACTACCACACTGACCATCCCCAACACCGCCGTCCAGCCCAGACACAAAGCACTGTTGCTGGCAGCCGCGTTTCTAATGGTGAGTTGGACGAAAACATTAATTCGTCTTATCACTCGGCAAGGCTAGGCTTGGCTACTAGGCAAGATCGCCCATGGCTGGGACCGTGACCCACCACACTGACCGTCTCCAACACCGTCCAGCCCCGACACAAAGCGTTACTGCTGCCAGTGTCATTTCTAATGGTGAGTTCGAGAAACAAACTGTACCCCGAACGAAACATGGATAAAAGTGAGCGACGTATAAGCAGCTCCTCCGGTGTTACATATATCCATAGGCGGTGAAGACACTTTCGGGCATTTCTCCAGAAATATGTCTGCGACTCATTCATCTGTCTCCATACATTTAGTATGAAAAAGGGCCAGATGAATGTGGTGACCGCAGACATATTTCTGGAGAAATGCCCTTTCCATGAAGTAGTTCAGCTGCCAGGGCCGTATTTGGGGGTGTGAAGGCCCTGGGGCAACGAAGGAGCGGAGGCCCCTAACGGACTAGTGGAGGCCCCGACTTATTAGCATAACACTTTAAGAAAGTATGAAAAACAATAGGACTTACAGTGTTATGCTTCTCAGGTACGGATTTATAGTTGAAGTATTTATACGATAGATACATTAGGTACTTTTACGTACGCAATAGAATGATGAATTCAATTCAAATCAAATTAACTATAAACTAAATTATATTTTTTGTTGTTTCAGGAATACACGTATTTTGAAAGAGCGAAATCAAGTTGCCTTCGTTGTAATTGTTTTTAGAAAGTAGTACTTATAATGTAATTTTTTATTTGTGGAAAACTACGCAAAACGGTGATTTTATACAGCTTTATAAATACAAAAAATTCAACAATACGTAAAACCTTTATTTTATTTATAATTAACCTCTCCATACACATACCTCGTTTATACGAACCTATTTTTGTTTATTATGGTTAATTAAAAAAAAAAGAATGACTCTATTTTGACTTCTGTTACGCCAATTAGTAGGAAAATATTACCTATTTTATGTAGTTTACTAACTTTGCTTTATAAAAGTTCATTTTATTTCGATACTTCAAATTAATTTATACACGTATTAAACTAAGAAAACTAAAACAAAATTAAAATTATGTACCAAACATCGCAACTCTGCGAACCGCCTACAACGGAAAAGAACGAAACTTTTCCCTACTACGAGTACTATTTGGGAGAAAAGGATGACCACAACAGAAGACACGGCAACGGACAGAACTGCTGGACAGGAGTTGAGGTGAATGTCGCTACGCGTACGGGAAAAGGCCGCTTTCTGGCCTATTGTAGACATAAAATAGGGTACTTGCCTGTAGTCAATATAAATTACTTCACGCTAGCCTTGAAATCTGCTTTCGAAAATTTGCAAAAATCAACTAAAATTCACCTATTTAGCGTTTTAAACGATTTTTAAAAGACCAAACGCTATAAATGAGGAGATGATTTGATGTTTGAGCACAATGACGTCATTATGCTTTTTCTCATAGAAACTTCATACTATCCGAGCGTTTTGACAATTCATAAAAAGTAACTGATTTGATCTGTCAGGAAAGTACCCTATTATGTACAGAGGTAATAAAGAAAGCCCTCGATCGTATATTTCCGTCCCACGCTTGCGGCTCGGGTTGCAAACATCTGCGATCTCGGCCTTTTTTTATTTACCACCCTAGTTGTGGAATGTACTATACTTTTGCAACTTTCAGTCCATGGAATGGCACACCGGGCATTTTGTGCGGGACACCATGCACGGTCCCGGGGAGTACCGCTGGCGGTACCGCGGTAAGAACGGACTCTTCGTCACGTATGAGGGCAACTTGTACGTGAACACGCTCCACGGGTACGGGGCCGTGTCGTATCCGGACGGCAGAGTGTTCACTGTTAGTATCCTAAACCTCATATTATGTGATAGGTGTATGGGGGGGGAATTTGTCTGCGCTATAAAGAACTAGTCTCCAATGGTACATTGTGTATCAAGGGCGGTAAGTAACGTACTTTACCGCCCGTGGCACACACAATGTTTTTCATCACACTTGTGAGGACATCTGATTAAAATAACCTTACTTAACCTAATAGTACATTGTGTATCAAGGGCGGTAAGTAAGGAATTACAAACGAGTGTTTGTTATAAGCCCGAGGTGAAACCGAGGGCTTTAATAACACGAGTTTGTATAATTCCTTTACCGCCCGTGGCACACACAATGTTTTTCATCACACTTGTGAGGAAATCTTAATAATATAACCTTACTAATCGTCCCAGTATGACAAGAAAATATTAAAGCAGACAGTGACATTAGTGACATATGTCATAGACAATGCGAATGTCGAGTCACGTTCGGAAACCATAGCGGTAAAGACCTAAAATGGTTGATTTTATATTTGCAACATACTGAAATACACTATTTAAACATTTAATTAATGTTACCAAAATATGTGTTTACATGTATTTGCAATAACAGTTATCTTTAAATAAATACCTATTTCAGTGATAAAAGTTAAAAAAGTAAGTTGGCGTTTCCTTTGACATGACAAATAAGAGTAAAACAGAACCAGCGTTTCAAATTTAAAAAGAAAACCATTACGCCCTAGGGCGTAATAGCTCATTTACGGCCCGCAAAACCTACGTGTAATGCACCATTTTCGAGCAAGTGTGATGAAAATAAAATTGTAAAACTGACAGTGACATTAGTGACATATATCGAGACGACAAGTCACGTTCGGAAACCATAGCGGTAAAGACTTAAAATGGTTGATTTTATATTTGCAAAATACTGAAATACACTATTTAAACATTTAATTAATGTTACAGAAATATGTGTTTACATGTATTTGCAATAAAAGTTCTCTTTAAATAAATATTTCAGTAATAAAAGTTAAAAAAGTAAGTTGGCGTTTTCTTTGAACATGACAAATAAGAGTAAAACAGAACCAGCGTTTCAAATTTAAAAAGAAAACCATTACGCCCTAGGGCGTAATAGGTCATTTACGGCCCGCAAAACCTACGTGTAATGACACCATTTTCGAGCAAGTGTGATGAAAAATTATTTTTCGGGGACCGAAAAGATGATGCGGGGATGCACGTTTTTATAAAAAAAATCGGAAGCTAGCCAGACGAAGTCACTTAGCGACAAAGCTATTATTAGTTTAATATCGAGTATACGCCTAAAGTATTGAAACTGTAATAAAACTCTTCAAATGCAGGGCTTATTCAACAGCGATCTCCGCTACGGACCCGGTATCGAGACCTTCGCAGACCTGCACGCCAACGTGGGTTTGTGGCGCGGCAGGCTGGTGCGGCTGGCGTGGCGGCCGGCCGCGCCCGGCGTCACGCCAGACCTGCTCGCGTGGCCCGGCGGCAGACCGCTGGTCGACCCGCATCGGATTGTTCTTAACGCCACTTGCAGAAGTGTTAGTAGATGCACTTTTTAACCGTGTAAGATTTTTTTTATCGACAGTGGGTATATAATTTCTTTTTAAAGTTAACAACAGGCTGTCTTATCCCTGTAGAGTAGCGCAAAGCTGTTTTCATTATTTTCACTATAGATTGGCAAAGTCAACCAAGCCGTGGAATTATTGAAACAACACGGATCAGATCCAGTGGCGGCTACGGAAAACTGGAGCCGACTGTACCCCAAACACTGCACGGACACGGCGAGCCAGCTCTGCCACGTGGACCTGTTCGAAGGCCAATATTACAACGGGAAGATATACTCTTTAAAGGAACAAGGAAGCGTTCTTGAAAATGATGAGGTTAGTTAGATAGAGAAGAACCAAGTTAACTGAAATAGGTAGCATGGTTGAAGTGGTGGTGGGCAGGCCATATAGACCAGATAACGCATAACCAAGGAGCAGTAAAGTCCTGGAGTAGCGACCACGCATAGATCGCGCGCAGCGTAGGACGGCTCTAGACTCAGTGGACAGACGATCTCGTGAGAGTAGCAGGGAGTGGCTGGATGCGATCTGCATAGAACCGCACTCAGTTGTGATTAATAGGGGAGGCTTATGTCCAGCAGTAAACGTCCGTAGCTGATATATAGATAGATGTAGAAGTAGTAGTAGTATATTCACTAAACCTAGCCCGGCTAAGTGGACTGCTACTAAGATCTTTGCTGGATCTGACAAATTACGATAGAAAGAAACCGTAGACCCACTTTGATGGCGTCGCGAGGTAAATGACCCAGCGGTGGAAGAAAGAACAGGTAAAGAACAAAAATACAAGCTGTATTTTGTGTACTTAATTTGTAGAGTATTGATCATCATAGGGCCTTCTACATCTTAAGAGATGATTTAAGCAGCTAGAAGGGCCTTTCGTGACTCAACAGCCCAATTCGAGAATGACATATCCGTCCGCATTTATGGCACGAGAATCGTGAATCACCTACACACGGACAAAATCACGATTGTGCCTTAATGCAATGCGGCAATGAGTATGTCGAGACGTGCCATTTCCAGATCTATAATAGCTGTCTTACGCAGTATTGATCACTATGTGTGATCAAACGAATCAAAAAGACCTTGTTTTTACTACAGGAACTTGGGAACGAAATTGAAGACGGCTTTGAACCCTTCGGTACCTATTATGCGTGGAACAACGACAAAGCAACCATGGACATGATGAAGCACTGTTACAAGCATGAAAGACAAAGGGAACACGCGCGTGTCGACTTGACTTCAGTGCTGAGTGGGCCAAGGAATCTGTTCAAGCCGGCCGCCATACATGAATTAGATTGCAGGTGCATATAATAATCTGCTTAACCTATTAGTTTTCTTCGATACTTTGATCTTCGCCAAAAAGCCGAAGCGAATATACGATATGTCAGTTACGTTTATGCCGAAGTATTCTGATCGAGTGCCTGCCGTTTGGTTGAGAATCGTTTCATCTTGTCAATGAAATGACCAGGGCCGCCTTAACCGTCCAGGCGCCCTGGGCGAGTCATTCATTTCGCGCCTTCCTTGTTTTATCATGTTTTTATTGGACTTGCTGCGTTGACACTTGCTTAGGCCTAAGCGCCCCGGGCGGGTCGCCCCACCCTAAAGTCGGCTCTGTAAATAACGTATAACCACAGAATAAGTAATAGACAGAAGTCTCTTTCTCTAACAAAACTATCGTTCGAGTCCGACCACAGGATCCAACCGTCTCTCGCTATCGCTAACGCGTGCTCTTTCTGTACTCTGTACTCTCACATAGTATTTGTTAGAACGTGACGAATGATTTATCATTTATTTATCGCGTGACAAAGCGTAGCATCATAAGCCTACTGGTCGCTGGCTCAAATCATACGGTCACACGGCGAAATCGCGGAGGCACTCCTCGTACAACGAATGGCATTTGGCAATTTCAACTTTGCGCGATGTGCTAATTTTGCGATGTAGTAGTAGAAACTACTGACCCGTTTCCTGTATTGTTGTATTTTTGTAGGACGTTGCTAATGGCATGTTACTTGGGCCACGTGGCCAGCACGACGTACCTCGTCAACGAACGGAACGTGGACCCGAACGTCGCTGATATGCTGGGAAATTCTGCTGTCATGTATGCTACTGTAAGTATATTCTGCTGTGTTTTTCTACTATCTGTGTTTTTCAAACGTTTTCATGTGAGACCCCTTTTGTATGTGAACATTTTTTGGCGATTTCCGTATCTTTATTGTTTCTAGCCTTCATTATCAAGTTAGAAATATCCACCAATTTTTTTCTGTGTGCCTGAGGCCTTGCCACCTTCGCGACTCCCTTCTTGAGGGTTGCCCAGGCCCAAAGGGTTGCGACCTATACGTTGAAAACGCTACAGTTCGTCGTTGTTGTCTTTCAAAGTTCCATTTCTGGACATGGCCTAGTTATCATCCTTCATCTCTTCTTCTTCGTCGGTTTCGCTTATCAAAGTTCTCTGTGGTGTACTTAAGTTGCTGGCACACTTTAAAACCCGCCAGCATTCTTCTCTTCCTCGGGCATACCTGCAAAGAACATGGAAACTTATTATGAATGAAAAATCTTTCACATTCAGTGTGGCGACCAAGAGGACCTCATAAACTTCCTAGTCGAAGCCGGCGCCAATGTGGACAGTGTCAACGACTCGTGCTGCACTGCTCTAGGCGCGGCCCTCATCAGGCTCGCATGCGCCAAGAGAGACATTCCTGCCTACGGCATGATGCCAGCCTTGGTACCTCCGCCGGTCGTGCCGGCATCTCGTAGGTTATGTAATTAATAGTGGAAACATATATGTTAAAGTATACCTCCTTCTATGGGGTTTTATCAACATTGACTCTTTATATTTCTTTATTTATTTGCAAGTTATGATAGCGAAGGCGTTGCCATTTTGAGGCATCTTAGTGTATGACGTCAAAAGAAAATCATTATCCTTAATTTTTGCTGGTCATTAAAGAAGCACCCTGCATTTCAGCTCCTGAACCACAAACGGTGTCCGAATGGAACATTAACAGAGACCTCCATGTGCCCGAGCCGAAAAACACGCTAGGAAGGGCAAGCAAACTAAATAAGATGAACATGAAGGAAAAATCGTTGATATCCGTTAAAAACCAGCAACTTCCAAATAAGAAACCGCCTGGAACACTTGATCCAATAGCAGAAGACGGCGCTTCAGTTTCACTTGGATACGAGAACAACGAAGACAAACTATATAAAGATATAAATAGTGAATACATCAGCAAGGTAACCGATCTATTTGACACAGTAGGTCAGCCAGCGACGTACTTGTTTGAACTTAAAAATATGGTTGAAGAAATAAACGATGAACAGCTGAAAATGGTTCAACCAGAGAAGATTCCGAAGAAGAAGTTATCCAACAAAGAACTGAGAGAGACGACAAAGCCGAGCAAAGATACGATGTGGCAGAATAATCAGAAAGATGGTGACTCCCAAACCAGTCGCGAAAGCGTTAAATCCAAATTGTAAGTACGATCAAAGACACTTTTAAATTTAAGTGGTTGCTTATACATAGTTAGGTAATTATTAAATTCAACACATTTTGATAGAAAGATACCTATGGTAATTGGTCAAACACTCATAACATCATCCATCACCACCTTTACAGAATGCACCTTTGCAGGCAGAGGCGTAGCGAGGGTGGTGCAGGCAGGGCACGTGCCCTGGGCGCCAACAAGGGTGGGGCGCAAAAAATACAATCCAAATTCAAACATGGCGAAATAAAGACTTGAATGCCGGCCAATTTTTCGGCCGCTTTAAAGGACATTTATTTTATTTTATTTTATTTTATTTTCAACATAACAACACAGCATTACAGTTAATACTAATTCACTGTGCATTAAAAATCAGTTTATACAGTACAAAAATTAATAAATCACAGAAGAAGGCCTTCTATCATGACATGCGAAAAACATCCCATGCTTGCCTATCTTACTTAACCGGAATTTTTATTTTAAAATCTATGGTGAGGCGAAACTTAAGCTACGTTCGAATACCGTCTAACCTGTCCGTGACGAAATGTATGGAGTTTGACACTAATCGTCAGTTCTGTGACGACCTGCTAACTGTCAGTTAAGAACGCTCTTTAAATAAAATAGCCCTAATACGGCCGGCAATTCCATGAAAACCCGGGTAACTGACTTTATTTAGAGTCGGGTAATACCCGGGTTTCATTACCTATTCATATTGCATTCCCTAGTGTAGGTAGGTACGGCATTTTCGCAGATGTGATCGAATCAAGTTGACTATACTACAGCTGTTGAACAGCGGAGCGAACCCCAGACTGGTGAAGTGCCCTCAGCCAGCGCTGTTCGTGGCGATTGTGGCCGGCTGTCCGGATCTGGTTAATCATTTGGTGCAGTTTGGCGCTGATGTCAACGAAGTTTACTCCCAGGTAAAATTGAGTCTATACTTCAGGAACTCGCATTCGCATTCTCATCATGTATGTCGACAGGAGATGTGTTCATTAAACGTCTCGTAACAGGTAGTTCAGAAAGGATTGAAGATATGCCACGAGGAAGATCACCTATGAAATGGACTGATCGGGTTAAAGCTTCTGTAGATGTTCCCTAACACGAATGCACCAGGAAAACAACTTTTAGAGAGATATGGCGACGCGTTCTTAGGTGTACCGCTACAGAAATAACGACGATGCCCACGCTGACAAGAATCTTACAGAGACAGCTAGAGTGTTGAAGCAGAAAAAGCTTTTCTCATTTACTGAACTAGCTCAACTACCCGAAGTAGGTTTAGGCCTCAGAGATCAAACAACGCCATTTGTTTCTGTCCCGAACCTCCTTTCGCCATTCCGGCCGTTGAAGCTAGAGATATAGTTAGATCTTTATCAACCTGGTGAAAAGCTGCCCAGAGAAAACTCGCTTCACAGTCTGATCCCTCCCCTCCGGCCGCCATCACAACCATGTTTCGCAACTAGCTGTGATAGAGAACTAAATATTCTTTGTATGCAACTGGTTGCCATAGACGAGTTTTCATTATTTGTTCGCAACTAGACGTCGTTATCAACTATGTTTCGCAACCAGCAACTGATCCCGGATCCGCCGTTCATTTTCTTATCACTAGGAAGTAGGACCTTATTGACTACATTTTGCCTGAGAACGGTATATTATTTTCCAAAGCTTCTATACTACACGCCGCTGGACATAGCAGTGTCCCAGCCCATGGAGCATACCACCGTGGACACGGTCCGCGCGCTGCTGTCGGCCGGCGCCCGCGCAGACCGGCGCCTGCGCTGCGTCATCCACGCGTCGTCCAGTCTGGAGCCCCAGCTGGAGCTACCGGGACCGACGTTATTACACGCTGTCATGGCGAGGAGGTGTGACAGCGAAGCTGAAGAAGACGTGAGTGCTTCTTTAATAATTTTTACCCGACTGCGGCGAAGCCACCCTCCTTTGGGCTTCGCCGCAGTCGGGTAAAAATGTGTTTGACCTGTATGTATGTATGTCCGTTCCTATGTCCGCTCGTTACTACTCAACGGCACATCCGATTTTGATAAATGATACATCACAGAATCGAACCCGGTACCCGGTTCTCGGTCTGTACACAGGCGAGTGCCATTTAGTTTTTCTGTGTACTTTGATTTCCTGTTCTGATCTATATATGTAACATAAAAAGTGTGGTGTAAATTGCCCACATTAAAAACCAATGAAGAGACAAAAATGTTTCCTTCATATATAAAATGATACATCATTAGATTCGTCTTGATGGTGCGAGTGTCACTGGGTGGGTATGTAGTTCGTTAAAATAAGGTTTTTTTTTTAATAAAAATGTGGTTATTAGAGTTAGTCTCCATGCAAATTATCCTGGTGATATTTTTTGCATGGGCCATATTAGTACCAACGAGAACCACTAGAAGATCCCACTGCAATTTTCTGCACTACTTTGATGAAACCTCTTAAACGAAAGATATGATAGGTAATCTATATTCCTGCGACAGGTTCGACGACAAATCATAGAATTACTGCTCGAGTACAACTGTGACCCGTTAAAGAGGTACAACGGACGATCTGCCCTCGACGAGGCCACTAACAACCTGGAGCTTCTGGACATCATCATCAAGAGCCCGAGGACCAACCTGAACGGTGTCATCAACGATGCCCATCAGACTATCCTCGTCAAGATGTTCAATATGCCGTACTTCAAGACTCTCGACAACACCGAGCGAAGTCAAACGGTTCGTTAATTACCGGAGATGTGCAGACATCTGAAACGGAGTGGAAGATAGACGGGTTTCCCTTAAATACTTCCCCAACGAACGGTCGCACCGAATAACTATTAGATTATCTGTGGTCGCACGTCTTTTGTCTCCATTGACGGTGACCCTAACCAGATCATCAGAGCATCTTATGGCGCGCCGACCCACGCTGTACGGAAATAAATGTTTCATATTACCACATAAATAGATTTTCGAACAATGACATCAACTAATCTAACTTAAAACTAACGCAAATAGCTCTCTGAAGTCACTGCCAGCGACAGGCAGAGTGCTCATAAGGCTGACAACATTCATTGGATGGCGATCCCGATTTGTTGACTCAAGAATGAGCCAATCCTTTAACCCTCCTATTTGCCATTTTAGCTCACAAAATTGCTACTCTTCGGGGCTGATCCGCTGACTGAATGTGAACATGAAGGTGTTAAGTACAAAAATTTATTCGTCATGGCGAAGAACACTCTGTCTGACATGACTAACCGTGTTAAACCGGTTGTTGAATCCAAGACAAAGATAAATATTCGTATGTACCTACAGGCTTGTAAATCTTCTGATTCTTAGTTAGGGCTCTTACACATAAAAACAATACGATATCGTGTCGTTTCACGATGCGACGTCGTGGCGTGGAAAACATTCAATCAAAAAACAATTTTATGCCAGTGTAGAAAGATTAGAAATTAAAATGTAATTTTCCACGACACGACGTCGCATCGTGAAAGGATGCCGTATCATTGCACGACGCGATATCGTATCGTGTTTATATGTAAGAGCCCTTATCCTTCATGGATGACTTGAGGATCATGATTAAACTCAATTGCCGCGTTCTTTCCTCGGATTACTATGAGTCCGATTATTACCTAAACTATCCAATAGGTCGCATTTCACCAAAGCACAACAAAAAGACTTATCTAAACTTAAATTGAAGGCATAGGTAATCTTTTCAGCTAAAAACCAGAAATCTGTAATGCAAAGTAAGACTAAAAAGGAACCTAAAAAGGAGGAAGCGGTATCTGACGACATTGCGAACCTAAAACAAGCGATCGACTTAATGACAGAGTGCTCGAGGATCATTTACATTAGGTGGCTGCAAACGAAACTGGCGAAGGAACTCATCCAGATCATTGCAAGGTACTTTTATTATTTTAGGCTTTCACATAAACCCAGGTATAATAGAAAGGTTCATTTTAAATTTTCAAGTATGTACCTATCAGTTAGTAGCGTTGTTAATAGTAATTATTATGTGAATGACCATGTTAGCTTAAAATCGTATATAGAACTACTATTGGCTGTAGATTGCCTGGTCCTGAAACAAAGATCAAAAAATCAATCGCAAAAAATAAAATTCATAAAATACAAGTTCACTAAAAGAGTAACGAACCTCCTGCCTACTTCAAATTATTTCTTAGTGCTACTAGTCAACTTTTCTCACTTCAGATACAAACACCGACATTGGAGCATGATAATCAAAGAACACGAGAACGGAAGCGCAGTCGGTCTCTGGCTGACAGCCCAACGTTGCCTAGAAATATGGGGACACCTGACAACTACTAAAAAGAAGATTTACATGGACAAAGATATTCTGCGGAACCTCCTCTGTATTTCCCACTTTTACCACTTACGATCGGTGACAAGCTATGGTTTTAAACGTGTTACTTCTACAGAGAGAGATGAGACTGATGCTTATGTGTCTTGTATCTTGAAGGATAGTAAGAAGAGTGAAATGTTGCAGTTGCAGCGATATGTGCAGCCAGAACTCTTTGTTAATGCGGTAAGCATCTCGGCCATTCTCACGAAGTATGACTGCGTCTAATTACCGCGTCTCCATACATTTAGTATGAAAACAGCGTCGCGGTAATTAGGTGACCGCAGACATACTTCGTGAGAATGGCCGATCTAACATTTGTATTCCAGTGGACACTGCATATTTTTAAATATTTGTGGAAGACAGGACAATAGAGAGATTTCTCTCACAGTACCCGACTGTGCCTGGGGACTGAAGTCCGAAGGAAGTTGGTTGGAAGTGGTATACGTAGTGTTATAAACACTTGTATTAGTGCGATGCAGTACACTATAGGAATGGTGCCGTTTGTATGGGCGTTGATATAAGCGCCATCTGTCGTTGAATTGCTGTCACTGTCATCGTCTTCCAACGAGTGTCGCCAGATGGTAGTGTCACCACATATTCATCGGTTGTGCGTCAAACAAGCAGGTTATATCGTCCACTGTAGTAGGTTTAATTAGGCTAAGGGACAAGTAAATTAATGTCTCTTAACACCAATTGAGCCTACGGTCAAATTATAAATACAGACAAGTAGCCACTCTTCGGCCTTTTAGGAGCTCGAAAAGTATGCAGTTTAGTTTAGTATGAAATACCGACTTGTGACGACATGCTCAACAGGATGCCCTTATTTTTATTTTAAAATCGTTAGTCGCTCGGAAATGAGTTTAATTTATTATTATTATAATTTATTTTATACGTTTTGGAAACATAATATCGTTCGTACCCTTGGTCAAATAACGACGCATCTGCAAAATGGCAACTTTTTAGGATCTGTGTGTATCCATGTAGTTCGTATGACTTTAGAGCAATAAAAAAACTTTTGACGGAAAGTCACATGCGTCTTTGTTTGACCAAGGGTACGATGTAAAAGGGTATGAGGGTTAGTGTTAATTAATTTTTGATTGTTATCAAATCCCCCATTTAACGGTGCATGAAAATATTTAATACAATGACTTTCAGGATTCAAAATTCAATGTTTGCTTTGAATGCTTCCTGCCACTCACCGAGGAGCAGATAGTATGCGAGTCCTGCAAATTTGTGTCCTTCTGCAATATGGACTGTTTGAAGGAAAGCATCGAGAAAAGCAACGGCCACGCGTGCAATGACTTCCTCGTTCTCAAGTACTTTAGTGTGGTAATTATGTGTTTTTCAGACAAACAAATTAATAAAGTTTTCAAACTTGTGTGGCATGATACCTTTGGGTGTGGTGTTCAAAACTCACAACTCTCCCCCCCTCTCCACCTGACGCAACACCCCCCCTCGTAGTGAAATGTGTCCCTTTTATCGGTTTTATCACATTTTCTCGAAAACTATAATGGATACAAAAAAAGTGTCAAAAGTAAAAATGATCCTCATTAAATTGTAAACAAAATTTGTCCTATATATTATTTTGATAGGCTGGACGGTTTTCAAGCTGTAGGTAGTTAAAAAACTAAAATGAAATTTTTCATCAGATTAACGACAATATAGTCATTATTTATTGGAATGAAGTAAATAAAAAGCTGTAGGTGGAATCATTAGGGGTGCACTAAGAAAGGATTTTTCAAAATTTACCCCCTAAGGGGTTCAAATAGGGGTTCAAAGTTTGTATGGAGAGTCTACGATTTTAGAAGTAAAGAGGTTTGAAACCTCATGTTTAGACTTTTTATTAGATTACAAGAAAAGTAATTTCACCGTTTTTCCAAATTCATCCTCTAAAGGGTTTAAATGTGGGTTGAAAGTTTAGATATCAACGCACCACCCAAACCGCTGGTCCTAGGAATTCCAAATTTAGCACGTAGGTTCCTTATAAGGACTAGGGGTGCACTAAGAAAGGATTTTTCAAAATTCATCCCCTAAGGGGTTTAAATGGGGGTTGAAAGTTTGTATATGTAGTTTGTAGAGTTTCTTTGGGACAATCCTTTCTTAGTGCACCCCTAGACCTTATAAGGAACCTACGTGCTAAATTTGGAATTCCTAGGACCAGCGGTTTGGGCGGTACGTTGATATACAAACTTTCAACCCCCATTTAAACCCCTTAGGGGATGAATTTTGAAAAATCCTTTCTTAGTGCACCCCTAGACCTTATAAGGAACCTACGTGCTAAATTTGGAATTCCTAGGACCAGCGCTTTGGGCTGTGCGTTGATAAACAAACTTTCAACCCCCATTTAAACCCCTTAGGGGATTAATTTCGAAAAACGGTGAAATTACTTTTCTTGTAATCTAATAAAGAGTCTAAACATGAAGTTTAAAATCTCTTACTTCTAAAATCGTAGACTCTCCATACAAACTTTGAACCCCTATTTGAACCCCTTAGGGGGTAAATTTTGAAAAATCCTTTCTTAGTGCACCCCTAATGATTCCACCTACAGCTTTTTATTTACTTCATTCCAATAAATAATGACTATATTGTCGTTAATCTGATGAAAAATTTCATTTTAGTTTTTTAACTACCTACAGCTTGAAAACCGTCCAGCCTATCAAAATAAGATATAGGACGAATTTTGTTTACAATTTAATGAGGATCATTTTTACTTTTGACACTTTTTTGTATCCATTATAGTTTTCGAGAAAATGTGATAAAACCGATAAAAGGGACACATTTCACTACGAGGGGGGGTGTTGCGTCAGGTGGAGAGGGGGGGAGAGTTGTGAGTTTTGAACACCACACCCAAAGGTATCATGCCACACAAGTTTGAAAACTTTATTAATTTGTTTGTCTTTCCCATACATTGATTACATAGAATTACTGAATTACTTCCCGAGCCCGCCGACTAGTGAGTCCTAGCTTCGTGACAGAGAAGCTTATTGTACACCAGGGTTTCTTAACCTGTGGTCCATGGACCCCTTAGGGGTCCGTGATACGAGAGCCGGGGGTCCGTGGCTATGCATATAACACAAAGTTTCAAGTGCTCTTGATTTTCTTTCTCTTTGATTATATTCGTAAAGGGTCTGTAAGTTTTTCACAATAATGTAGGGGGTCCGTGACCATAAAAGGTTAAGCTGCTGATAAAGGAATGTTTCCTTTCAGTAGAATTAGCTAACTAAAGGATTTAAGGTAGTTCCCCTCCAGGGCCCATAGATTTTTTCCACCCTGTATATTTGCTGTCACGAGTAACCCAACAAACTTTAACTATAGATTCTAACAACTATAAGGAGTAAAAAAAAGTTATGTGATGTATAGTCGAAAAACGCTTACTTTCAGAGATATTCATTATTTTTTAAATGAAAACTCCCAAGTGTGTAACAAGCCTTAATAATGTGACTAAGATAGTTTTACTAATTTTTTTAAATCCTTTAACTAAACAACAATTAACCTTCGCAGTATTTGATGGTAAGCGACTACGACGCCAAAAAATTGACCTTTCGTTTCCATTTTAGCTTTTTTTTTCTTTTTGATAACTTTTCCTCCAGTAAGGACATGTTTATAACGAGCGAGGGGCTGAATTTACTGATTTATTTTGTTTCATAAGACTATTAATGTAAAATGACAATATTCGACCCATGTTGATATAGCGTGTTCCTACCTGGCCGGACCACCAAGCCGAACGAGGTTGTTGTTATTGTAAAAAAAATGTACTCTTTATGTACTATTATGTACCACATTAGAAATTAATTGTACCTTTACAGTTTTTAAATTATAGGTCAACAAAAGTGCCCGGCTGTAGAGTATACTTTCCAGCCGACCACTCGTAGATCTACTAATATATGCAATTTTGAGCTGTAATTCGAATTGCAAATAAATGTACCTATTATGTACCCATGAAAAAAACCTAATTCTTTTAAAAAAAAAGCTCCTATGAATGATTTTTACATATACCGAACATTCTGAGTTGTAGCGCCTGTGAAAAAGAAATAGCAACGTTTTACATTGCGACTGGGCAAGCTCACCGCGCGACAAAGCCAAAATACAGCTGATTGTGCTAAACCAGGTTGTTATTATTATTTATTTATTAAATACATATTTATTCTTAATTCCTTAGTTAACATCACTGTCTCCAATAAATGTTTTTTAACAACTTTTTAAATTTGTTTTTGTTACCTTCATATAGGATGTTCTCGGGCAAACTGTTTAGTAGGTATGGGAGTCTTTTATGTAGTGTTCTATCACCAAAGTAGTTGTATACTCTTGGTACTTCAAATTTGCCCGCGGACGCCGACCTTGTTCCGTACTTATGTTCTATTGTTATTGGGTTATGCTCTTGATTGCCATGGTTGTTAACTACTAAAAGGTATTTATGTTTTAAACTAACCGGGAGTATTTTACAGATTTTAAATAATTTTGAGTAATCGCTTTTGCAACTATTTTTTGTTTTGTTATTATGGTATTATGGTTTAGCAGTTTTTCCAGCACCATTTCCTGGCCAAGGGAAGAGAAGGACTCCGCTTAGCTCCTATAATTGAGTTTTATATACATTATACATTTAGAGTTGCAGCGCCTGTGAAAACTGGTAAGTATCTATTTTGTTTCAAGTCTCTAAAATTTTAATAACAGTTGCTATTGATTTAGTATAAAATAGCAACTTCGATCGTAAATAGTTATACATATTATAACAGGGCTTCGGTTCACGAAGCTACAAGTTACAATTTTACAAGTCTACACTAGCAACATAGGTCAAATACAGCAACACCATTGGTTGATTTGGCCAATGTTGCTAGTTTAAACTTGTAATAGTTGTAACTGTTAACAATTAAACGTCTTGAAACGTACAAGCTTATCGATTAGGTAGAGTGCTACTACGCTTAGTCTGCAGAGGTAGGAAAAAGGTTTTATTAAAAAGAATACATATGGCAACATCACAAGCAAGAGGATTAATTAGTTTTGATACTTGGCAAATATCTTTCCGTTTCATAAGTTCACAAAGGTACTGACACATTTGCTTATTAGTAGCACGAAAGCATGCCACTAATGAACACGTGCTTATTAGTGGCATGCGTGTACCTAGTCATTGCCACTAATAAGCATGCTTAATTCGAGCATACTTAAAAATCAACCGTTAATTTGTAAGCATGCTACCTGAGGCGCGGGTGGAAGGGAGCATGCTACCTGAGGCGCGGGTGGAAGGGGGCATGCTTCAAGCTCGTCTGAACAGGCTTGCTTATTAGCATGCTAGTGTCATTGATTCTTTGGCGGGAATTTTAAATGAAAGGGCGAAGAATTTTGAATTTTATCTAAATAGTTTAAATTTCATGATGGTTTTATAAAGGGGTATTTGATTATGTTTTTAAGTTATTTTCGTATAGTACTGGTAGTGTAATACCACAGAAAACCAGTCCATCTTGGCCGAAAACCTGTGCTTATTAGCAAGTGTGTCCAAACGTTTGCTTTGAGCATGCTTATTTGGAAGCATGCTCAAAAGTAGTATGCTTATTTCTGGCAAATCTGGACAGCTACAGAGCGTGCTGATTTTAAGCATGCTTATTTTTAAGCAAATGTGTCAGTACCTTAAAGTGTCTACATACCTACTGTAATAAATATCCGTATCAGTTTTTGCACAAATCTTTCTACTTCCAGTCAAAATAAACTGGATAATTTCTAAGTATTTAAGTATTATATTTATATAAATGTACATGAATAAAAGCTTTGCTTAGTTTGGTTAGAATTAGATCGTTTGTGCAAGACTATCCTGAATAATTATTTCAGTAGGTATGTAGACACATTATATACTTATTAAACGGAATGATATTCGCCAAGTATCAAAATTAATTAATGCACTTGCTTGTTATGTTGCCATTTGTTTTTTTTTAATAAAACCTTTTTTCGGCCTGTGCAAACTTAGCGTATTCGCACTATACTACTACGTATTATTAAAAAAAAAACTGATTGTCTGTGACTGCGGGAGATTTAAAAAAAAGTAACTTAACGCGGCAAAATGAACCGCGGTTAAAGAGTAATATGGAATTGAATAAATATATGGGTCAAATGCTAAATAATAATAATAAATGTGTCTTACGCCTAAGGAGAAAAACAAATCTTTCGTTACTAACACCTAATGGTTTAGCACAATCAGCTGTGTTTTGGCTTTGTCGCGCGGTGAGCTTGCCCAGTCGCAATGTAAAACGTTGCTATTTCTTTTTCACAGGCGCTACAACTCAGAATGTTCGGTATATGTAAAAATCATTCATAGGAGCTTTTTTTTTAAAAGAATTAGGTTTTTTCATGGGTACATAATAGGTACATTTATTTGCAATTCGAATTACAGCTCAAAATTGCATATATTAGTAGATCTACGAGTGGTCGGCTGGAAAGTATACTCTACAGCCGGGCACTTTTGTTGACCTATAATTTAAAAACTGTAGAGGTACAATTAATTTCTAATGTGGTACATAATAGTACATAAAGAGTACATTTTTTTCACAATAACAACAACCTCGTTCGGCTTGGTGGTCCGGCCAGGTAGGAACACGCGTTGATATAACATTATTTACTCGTCACACCACCAGGATTCATGGCTAAAGTATGTCGGTATAGTCCCTCCCACCCTGTATACTTGAATTCTGTAAATAAATTATTTGAATTTTGAATGAGTTTCTGTAGTAGGTAAGAATCTCGTTCATATTAACGCTGTCCTGAAGGCTATAACAAATCTGGTAGGCCTCGTTCTTTGTAATTGTAGGCAAGTTTATTCCACAAATAAAATGCTCAGTTTAATTTTAAAGCTGGTGTTCAAGTATTCATTTCCTTTCTTTACAGCTGTTGATGACGACTTTGAATCTGACACTCAACACCCTATGCCGAAATTGTAGATCAATAAAATGTATTTTACCTATTGATGGATTTACATACAAAATAAACAATGGAATATATCAATTTATGGCTTGATCTTTTTTATCAAATATGTATTATGACACCTACTATTATTTGTATGACTGTAAAAGCCGCAAACTCGAATCAAAACATGCGGACGGGAACCGAGCGTCGATAACACTCCAGGACTGCTGTGCTGCAAGTTGCAAGCAAGCATGCATAATTTTGTTAAGGTAAAACTTTGACCGCATGCATTCAAGTAGGTATATAGTTGCAAATGTTGCAATACGAGTACAATTTATCTCTGTTCGTCGAAATATAAGAATTCTGAAAAAAAACCAGTTGTTTTTCTTTTGGACGTTAAAAAAGCCGATAACATTGCTCCGAGCATAAATAACGCCCACGGAGCGAGTTGAGCGACAGCGAATGTGTTGAGTGTAAAATTCGACATCCCTCATTCCTACTGGGAGGATACATATTTATTGATCAAGTACTAAACTAACTAACTTGGCTCAGGGACCCAAAGAGGGTCTTGGCCTCCGAAACGAGAGCACGCCATCTGTCCCGATCGTGTGCAACTTGCAATATAATATAGATCAAGGCACTCTACACTACTTTTAGCTTCTGAATTTTACCGGCTGTTTTGACACTCGTTAGTTTTAAATGAAACAAAAACGCGCGGTGCCACATTCCTATACCCTATTGGTTGATCATAGACAATGGTCAACCAATGGGATTGGTCACACGCGCCGTGTTCACAAAATAACGATGCTACCATAATAAAAAATAAATCTACTAAATTATAATTTGGTAGATTTAGTAGATTCCTTCTTTGTCATGGTAATTGAGTTTGACAGCTGTCATCTGTGATGTTAGGAAAATGGCGCGGGTTTAGGTTCGTAAACAAATGTATTGAAAAAACGCAATTACTACACTCTGGAGGGAATATTAATCTCATAAAAATGGCATCAGCGGCAAAAAAAGCTAAGCTTTCATTACCTTCATCATCCAGTTCAGAATCGAAAGGCACAGTTGATGAATTTATGAAAAGTTTACAAGTGAAACGCGATGCCACCGCGAAGTCAATTTTAGAGTACAAATTCAACAAAAAGCGGCTCAGGATAATATCTCAGGAGCAGTTGGTCGCACATAACTGTGAAGGTATCGTTTATTGGATGTCTCGGGACAGCAGAGTGCAGGACAACTGGGCGTTTCTGTTTGCCCAGAAACTTGCTCTCAAGAATGAGGTTCCACTCCACGTGTGTTTTTGTTTGATTGCGAAGTACTTGGACGCTTCTGTGCGGCAGTTTGATTTTCTCATCAAAGGTAAATTATTTCTTAATTTAATTTTTTTTGTTCTTTTTAATGTGAAAATTGTGAAACCGAAATATGTGACTAAGAAAGATGACGATTAAATATGGCATCTGTTTCTTTGCTAAGGCTTAATTTTGGAAAAATTGATTATTATTTAATTCACAAGTAGATTAAGAACTAAGAGAACAATTATAACTATACCTGAATCATTGTCTTGAGTTATAAATTCCAGGCTTAAAGACAGTGGCAGCCCAGTGCAAGGAGCTAGACATATCATTTCACCTGCTGGAAGGTAACGGGGGTGATGTGCTACCGCAGTGGGTTATAGACCACAAGATTGGTGCAGTGGTGTGTGACTTCAACCCACTGCGGACTCCTATGGGGTGGCTGGAGGGGGCTAAAAAGGGATTGAAGAAGGATGTGCCTCTAATACAGGTATTTATATTATACTAGATTTAATTTTTTAGATGTTTTAATAGTTATTCTGTTATTTGGGGGAGAGACAAACCAGTATAAAATCAGTCCACCGTTCTAGAGTTATAAATTGTGTAACTTTGTTTTATATATTGATGGCAAAAAGCGGAAATGTAGTAACAGCCAAAGGAAACCCTTGGCGGTTACTACATTTCCGCTTTTTGCCATCGATATATAGATTTCTGCTACATAAAATCAATTTTTTTATTGCCACTGGTATATAAATTGAAAACTTAAGCTTACAGAGAACATAACCACATAAATATATCATTTTTTGTTTGCTTACACGCACACACACACACACACTTGTTTCTTTAAATTGACACACTGTTTTGTTTGTACCTTGTAGACAGTGGCATAACTACAACATCTGAGGCCAAAGGCCAAGGCAAAATGTTAGGTTCGTCCTATCCACCTCGTCTCTCAGACTGTGGGCCGGTGGCATTTTGTTTGCTCTGCCATCCTATTGTTACAACACTGCTTGTAAATTAAATACCTATGTACAGAGATTGGAAATCCAAAGAAATCTTACCGTCAATCCAAATTGTCCTTTTCCCCATTTTCAGGTAGATGCTCACAATATAGTGCCATGCTGGGTGGCTTCAGACAAGCAGGAGTACTCAGCCCGGACCATACGGAACAAGATTAACTCCAAGCTGGATGAATACCTGACAGAGTTTCCACCAGTCATCAAGCATCCTTATAAAAGCAGTTTTAAACCTGAGGTGATTTAGCGCATTACGTTAAGTTTGCACCTGCTTTCCTTGGCATCACTTACAAATTATTAAGTTACATTCAAAGTGTTACAAAATTTGGAACAAAACACAAAAACTTGTGATTTTAATTCCTTTTATTTGAAAAGTTTTGGCATGTGTTCTTTATTTTCTTTAATCAGTTGTTTGTTGGCTGTTAGGTAAATGCTTCTTATTCTCAATTCAAGTAGTTTTTTCACAATTACCAGTTTTAAGTCGAAAGGCCGGTTTTAAAAAAAAATACCAAAAACTCTAATAACTTGAAAACCAATGAGTTTTGACTCCTGGTGCCGGCAGCTCACTCAGCGACATTTATTGGACTTAAATCATTGCAAATGAGCTATAGAATAACCCCTTTCAAGGAACAGGTCGAATTACCAGTCACCCTGTATATGGCACTTTGAATGTTACAGACTAATTGAAGCTGACTGTACAATGTGTAGCTTACCAAATACGAGTTTCTTTGTAACTATTAATGACATCTGCCTGCTTGCTTGTGTACGATGGGTTTCCTTCCACATTAACAATACGAGAATTTTTAATGTTTTTGTCTGTCAGTGAAAGTGTTAACTGTCATAGGATAATGTCTTAAGGTCTTTTAATCATCATCATTAATTTATTTAAGACAACACAGAACCACAAAATTGCAATTCACAAATTCTATACAAAATAACGTTGCTTGTTTTCAGCCCATAGACTGGGAGGACGCCATAGTGTCCCGGGAAGCGGACAAGTCGGTGGGTCCGGTGGAGTGGGCCACGCCGGGGTACCCTTCCGCTGTGAAGATGTTAAAGAGCTTCATCGACAAACGTTTGAAGCTGTTCGCTACCAAACGGAACGATCCGACGAAAGATGCGCTCAGCAATCTGTCACCGTGGTTCCATTTTGGTAAATATAAACTACTAGCATTTACCCGCGGCTTCGCCAGTGTTGATCCCGTTATTGTCCCAAGGGAACTATTTACCGGGATATAAAGTACCTATCCTATGTTTCAATCAAGGACTTGCTCTACTTGCATGCCACATTTCAACTTAATCCATCCAGTGGTTACTCAGTTATTGAGTATCAAACATCGAAACATCTTCACAAACTTTCGCATATATAATATTATAGTAGAATATTAGACTGGCTTCTTGAGCGGCTACTGTGCATGGTCGTTGAAGTCAGATGGATGCCAAAAACATGTTATCATTTTGTATGGAGACTGTGAACTATTATGTATCTCCTTCTCAGATAAAATATATCTATTACTTAGCTGTCAATAAAGCATTAGCAATATTTATGATATTGCTGTGACAATGCAATTTAACATCTACCGTATTGACAATTGTAATACCTTTTGCATAAAACCGTCACAAATAAACGATAAACGTTATTTATTTCAACCACAAGTTTTATTTTATTATCCGTATTAAATCAATTATTTCCATATTGCCAGGACAAATCTCAGTACAACGAGTGGCGCTATGCGTGCAAGAATACAAGAAACAATACACGGAGAGTGTGAACGCGTTCCTTGAGGAGGCGATAGTGCGGAGAGAGCTGGCCGACAACTTCTGTTTTTATAACGAGCATTATGACAGCGTGAAGGGGGCCCACGCCTGGGCTCAGAAAACACTGGACGATCATAGGTAAGGTTTGTAACAACTGTTCTCAGTACAAAGAGTGGCGCTCTGCGGTAAAAATACAAGAAGCAATAAAGAGTATGAACGCGTTCCTTGAGGAGGCGATAGTGTGGAGAGAGAGCTTAGGTATCTGGTCTATCGTATATAGCAGTGGTTCCGAACCTGGGAGTAATTACCCCTTTAGGGGTAAAATTAAGTTTTCTCAGGGGTAATACTCATATTAAGTCGTTTTTCTTTGAGTACTTTCATATACTTGTCTGTATTACCTATTTTTTAGGGGGGTAATGATACAAATCTAGAGGGGGCCTGTGGGTGATGTGGCAATAAAGTTTAGGAACCACTGGTATATAGGGAACGGGCACAACGAAGGTGCTGATAACGCCAATCCGAATTTTGGACTCTATCATGCTCGGGCCACGTTCACGGAAGACGCCATTATTATCTCGTTGAAGGACGATTAACATTAATATAGCCACGCCTTACTGTACACACGCCTTAATCAATCAATCACTTTATTTCAGATGTAGGTCCATATTGTTAATTACAATTTTAAAACTTATCCGACAATAATAACATTTTCATCACACTTGCTCGTAAAGGGTGTCATAACACGCGGGCTTATAGACCAACTCGAGCCGATTTACCTCCCGTGGGTTATAAAAATCTATAACTCCCACGGGAGGAAAAACTGTATGAAAATCTATAACTCCCGAGGGAGTTATGAGTTTAGTTTTAAAATATAGGACCTACCCGTACGTCATTTCAGACTAAGGAGGTTTCAAATCAGCCAAGGCTTATTTCACATCTTCAAAACTTGGCTACAAAACCAATTTTACTGTATATAAAACTTATGTGGTATATTTTACTTTATTTCAGTAATTTTTGCAATTATTTTAATGCAATTAAATTAATTTACTTTAAAATTTTATTATGAAAATCGGTACAATCTGGCGGTATTGCCTGTCAAGTTTATAACCTAAACGCAGTTCTTAGCATTATCTGTGGAAGACTATATTGAAAAAGTTGACAGTTGTAGTTTTGTCTCTTAGCGGATGCGTTTAGTTTATTTGATTTTTATGTCTTTTTTCCTCGCAAATGTGATGAAAAACATTGTGTGTATCACGGGTAGTAAGGGGATTACCAACTCGAGTCATTAAAATAATCCTAATATACTCCTCCTAATATACTCTCGTTAGTAATTCCCTTCTTACTACCCTCGGTGCACAATGTACTATTTAATGACATTTTATAGCCAGTATGACATTTTTCAGGCCTGATAAGTTTCCTTTACTGTCTACATAGTGTGTTTGTCGATTTAGTGCTGTGCTGCCACCTATAGTTCCTGCAAGTTCCCTATTCAAGGCAAAACAGTCTATTATGGGATCAAATATTGTATGCACGTTACTTTTATAGTTATCAATCCAATTTCATCTTTGAATGGTTACAGGAAAGACAAAAGGTCCCACATCTACACTCGGGACGAGCTAGCTCAAGCCAAGACCCACGACGACTTGTGGAACTCTGCCCAGTTGCAGCTCGTGAAGGAAGGCAAGATGCACGGTTTCCTCCGGATGTACTGGTGCAAGAAGATTCTAGAGTGGACCCCGAGCCCTGAAGACGCCCTTAAATATGCTATATACTTGAATGACCACTACAGCATCGATGGGAGGGATCCCAGTGGATATGTTGGTGAGTGAGAGTTACTTGAAAAGCAAGATCATTTCAACCTTGAGACATTAATTGCTGAACTTCTCCGAAGACTAACAAAAAAGGGCCGCACCGTGGGGCCGACTCACGCTGTGTTTTGCGGTTTGTGATCGCTATTCGTGAATCTTTATGCCCCATCAGCTAACAGTTCTTCAAGCTGTATTCTTCTTCAGTTCTTCTATGGTATTCCTTATTTCTGAGAAGCTTGGCTTTCCTCATACCACGTTTTCTCCAATAGGCTAGTTTCCCAAGGTGTCATCCACAAATTACGTCACACGATTTTGTAGCTTGGACAACGGAGACTCTTTACATATCCATTAATTTTACTATCAATTTATTTTCTATAATTTTATTTGTCTTGTTTCGACGCATAGAGATACCCTTTACATCTCTATAAATGTATGAAATCTTATATTAACTTCATATTGTTGTAATACTTGTAAAATGGTCGAAAAGAGAAACTGGTGAGTTTCTTCCGGCGCTTCTTCTCACCAGAAGGTCATTACCCGAAGCGCCAAAAGAAAAGAAGAGAAAACAATATAATGAGACATGTAAAAGAGCCCTTGAGGGCCTGCTTGCAGAAATAAATAATAGGGTATTTGACAACAATCAAAATAAATTCATTAACTCTAACCAGCAAATTACGCTTCCAAAACAGCCCGGATAAAATCATTCAAACTTATTTTCGTACCATCAAAGATTTTACAATGACGAAAACTAAAAATAAGGCACCATGTTGAGCATGACGTCACAAGATGGTATTTCATACTAAACTGCATACTTTCGGAGCGTTTTGACACTTCATAAAAAGAAGCTGATTTGAACCGTCATCAAGTAGCCTATTATTATTTTTTATTTATCTTGTATTTTACCGTTGCAGGTTGCATGTGGTCGATCTGCGGGACGCACGACCAGGGCTGGGCGGAGCGCGCGGTGTTCGGTAAGATTCGCTTCATGAATTACGATGGCTGCAAGCGCAAGTTCGCCGTTTCTGACTTCGTGGCGCGGTATGGGGGGAAGGTGCACAAGTATGTGCCTAAAAAATAAACTAGACACTAATCTTAACACACATACAGACATACACACACACACACACACATACACATTAATCACACACACAGACATTAATCTTTGTTTTTTTTTTTTAATCTAATCATACTGTCGTGCAGTGGTCGGCAACGTTTTAGCAACCAAGGGCCACATAGTAACTAACGAAATTGGCGCGGGCCGCATTATGTTAATAGGATCATTTCAGTACGTCACACCGATGGGGCGAGGTCTAACCAAATGTGACGGCCTATACTAACAAGGGGTCATCCATATAGTACGTCACACCCATGGGGGAGGGGAGGTCTAGCCAAATGTGACAGTCCATACTCATCATCATCATCATTCGCTTGCCCTTTTCCCATTCATTTGGGGTCGGCGCAGCATGTCTTCTTCCATACCTCTATCACCCGTCATCTCAGCGTTTACATCCTTCCTAGCCATATCATCTCTCACACAATCCATCCACCTCTTTCTTGGTCTACCTCTTCTTCCAGAACCTTCGACATTCATACCTAACGCTCGTATTGTCACACGACTTTCATCTCTCCGCATCACATGCCCATACCACGCTAGGCGATGTCCTCGTAACTTTTCTACGATTGCCGCTACTTTCAGACTTTCTCTTATATACCCTGTGACAGCCCATACTAACAAGGTCAAATATGTTAGGAAAAAGTGACATGGGGGGGGGGGGGGTCTAAAAGTCTCGAAAATCGTGTGACGTACTTTATGGATGACCCCTAAGGTCAAATATGTTAGGAAAAAGTGTGACATGGGGGGGTCTAAAAGTCTGAAAAATCGTGTGACGTACTTTGTGAATGGCCCCTAAAGAAACATCATGTTTCTTTCATAATATATAGCTTGTATTTGTCTTGGTGTGTCCGGAGGCTGCATGTGGTCGAACTGCGGGAAGGTTCGCTTCATGAACTATGACGGCTGTAAGTTCGCCGTTTCTGACTTTGTGGCGCGGTATGGAGGTAAAGTGCACAAGTATGTGCCTAAGAAATAAACTAAACACCTATCTAATACGATAGTGTATACAATTGGGTCAGCCCAAAGACCTCAATACGTAATACATAATTATAAAGTATCATAGGATTCAATCCAGGACGCCACTACTTGTAAGCCAAATTTCAGCTCAACCTGTTCAATCGTCACCGCGTTATTTAGAACAATAATGTAGAACAAACATCTTTACAAACTTTCACGTTTATTATATTTGTAAGATTTAAATAGCATATTTGTGGAATGTATCAATTTTGTCTCTCGAATTATTGATTAGCATGCTGAATTCAGCCAATAAGTATTTTATTCCTTGTTTAACGTTTCTGTGAGATTGTAATGTCGAAACGATAGTACATTACACAACTAGGGTGGTAATACAAAGAAAGGCCGAGATCGCAGATGTTTGCGGCCCGAGCTGCAAGCGAGGGACGTAAATATGCGATCGAGGGCTTTCTTCATTACCTCCCGTGTTGTGTACATCATTTTATGTCTACACTTGGCCAGAAAGCGGCTTTTTCCGTACGCGCAGCGTGCGGAAAAAACACTTTATGGCCAGGTGTGGCATAAAATAATTTTAAGTTTTATTTGAATATACTCAAGGATCTTGTAATAAATAGCTGCACGTAGCCGTTAACAAACGACTGAAGCACCTCTAGTCCGCCGGTTGCTTTAACGCTGGTTGGTCAGGTCAATGCGTGTGTGCTGCGGGTAGTAGGAATAAACTTGTTGATGTGTGCGTGCGGCTCGTAAGTACAAGGCAACCGGCCCACTACAAATGCTTCAGTTATCTGTTGGACAGACTCCGTCCGGCTATTTATTTTAAGGTCCTTGAATATAGTTGTACATAGAGTTGTGCCGTTCTCGAGAATTCTCGGAAACGTTCTCAGTTTTGTATGGGAAATGTTCTCGAGAACGTTCTCTCTTCATACTAAACGGAGAACGTTTCCGAGAATGGCACATCTCTAGTTGTACACCCATTACAAGATATCATAAATATCATAACAGTATCAAATTGAATGCATAATTTAAGTTTTCGCTTTGTTTAGAAGTATTTTTAGATTTTTTTTCGGTTTTAGAATGCTTAAGTCACTTTAAAAAAAACTTTTATTTAGTCATCACAAAACGTTAGTAAAAAATGCTCTAGGGTTAAAATATTGATTATGAATACAATAAAAAATAGCATTAAGATTTTTAGAATTTTTAAGGATTTAACAGAATTATCGAATTAAGCCGTTTTATTTTATACACGAAGTTTGTTAAGTTTTGATTTTACTGTGTAAGTTGTGTGATAGCCAGGGGCGTATTTACCCTAGGGCCATCCGGGCCATGGCCCGGGGCGCCAATCGGCCAGGGGCGCCATAGCCGCCCCGGGCCGATTGCCTTTTGTTCTGGTTTTGGCGCCATTCAACTGACTTTTACTTCTCATCTTTTTTATTTTATCGAAAATACGGTCGTAAGTTAATGTTCGTCAATACCTACGGAGCGCGTCTGTTATTAAAAACATACGGCGTGTTAAGTACAATAAGTACATGCTCTGAATAAGGGCGTTACAAAACAACGAATAATCCAGTAACCTTGTTACCTGAAAGGCTGAAAGTACGGGGTACTTTGCGCCGTTTGCGCCAATCCAGTGGTTCTGATTTATTGCAGACTTGTTTATGATGTTGAATGAATAATCTAAATTTGTGACCTCGAGCGCCAAACGCAACTTTGTCAAAAATCGAAAAAACCGCGAAAATTTCGGTTTTCAGATTTTGGCGATTATAACCCTAAAGGACTAGTTTTTGATAGTACCTTTTCAGGACGTTTTTAAAGTACACAAAATTTTCTACAATATGAAATAATAAAATTATCTCCGTAGTGTACACCTAATAGTTTCCAAGATAAGGCTTTTCAAAATTCATAATTTTTTCGCTTTGAAAGTCTTTATTTCGAAAACTATGGGTCTACAGAGACAATTCTAGCCTCATGGGCATTATAGCAAATTTAGTCTACTTTAAAAACGTCCTGAGAAGGTACTACCTAAAACTAGACCTTCCCAAATTTTTAGGGTTTTTCGATTTTTGACAAAGTTAGGTTCCGCTCTCAAGGCAAAGTATAAAGACGAACAAGTAGTCCAATTTCAGCCGTTTAGGAGCGCGCGACACGTATTCCCAAATACGCGCGATAGCCCGTCTGTGTGAGTGCGATCCATACTGGAGCATTCTTATTTCTTTGCTTGTAGTGCGTTCGTACACGGCGCGGATCGCGCGCTTGAATGTTCAAGCGCGCGATCCGTCGCGATTGTCCCAAGCTCTGATGTATAAACTTACTGGATTATAAGTAATCAAATCATCATTAATGATTTTGTAAACAAATTATTACACCACAAAAAAAAGTCAACTAGAAGTTATTAAAAATGTTGTATTTTTTATTTCAATAATTTTTGCCTTGACTTCTGGGGCGGCGAAACATTATTGGCCCGGGGCGCCAAATTTCAAAATACGCCCCTGGTGATAGCGATCAGTTCAATCAGTACATTGTTATTGTTTATAGCAAATCCAAACGAGCATTCATTACTGTATATTTTATGGGAATTTACATAAAAATCACAAATTTATAATTCAGTACGACTTTTTAAATTAAACCAGTCAAATGTGAAAATATGCAGTCAATATCAAAAAATATACCATTATTGTAAGTCGTTACATATTTTGGGCGGTTGAATATATTAAAAAATGGGAGTAGATATAATCTACTCCCATTTTTGTACTTGACCAGGACAATTCCAAGATCTTTTTACAAATATTATATAATCTCATCAGCATTGTAAACATAAGTACCTGAATATCTACCTCGAATGATCTGAACAATAAACATTTTTGAATTGGATAATTTTCTTTTTTTCTTCCTAATTCTGTGTTTTATAACTAAGGCCCCATTCAGACGGGGCTAAAACTCGTATGCGAGTTTGAATACATTGCGGGCTACCTAGGTACGATGAGTGCAGGTGTGGAGAAACTCCGAAAGAGGTAGACCACTTTACAGGGAACGTGCACAACAAAGGTGCTTTTATCGACTTAGTCACTGCTCGACCTAGTTCCTGCACGTTTCGTATAGGTGGCAGCACTAAATGGACAAGAGACATGCGGACAGTAAAGGAAACTTATCATGCCTGAAAAAACCGCCACACTGACAGTCCATCACGATATTAATGGCGTTTCCCTTTAATGTGGCCCCAGCATGAGTTCAAGACGGGCACCCAGGGCACGTATACCAATTGCGTCCCTTTGTTTCTTAGTGACATCCGGGGCGAATAATCCGTGTGAAACTGTGGCGAAGGGGGGTGCATTCAAGACTTATTTCGCCATGTTTGCGAATGGTATTTTTTTTAAGAGCCCTTTAAGAGTTTTGGGCTATTCTTCAGAAATGTCTGCGACTCATTCATTTAGTATGAAAAAGGGCCTGATGAATGAAGTGACCGCGGACATATTTCTGAAGAAATGCCCTTTTGTCAAATGATGTATGAAACAATAAAACAAGGTATGTTCTTTCCGTAACAGTTGTTGAGTACGCGAGTACTTGATTACGGTATAGCATATTGAAGGTAATATACAATAGGCTACTTTCCTGACAGATCAAATCAGTTACTTTTTATTATGAAGTGTCAAAACGCTCAGATAGTATGAAGTTTGTATGGAATAAAAGTGAAATGACGTCATTTTACTCAAACATCAAATCATCTTCTTATTTATAGGTTTTGATATTTTAAAAATCGTTTAAAACGCTGAGGTGATGTTTAGTTCATTTTTGCAAATTTTCGTAAGCTGATTTAATGCTAGCGTGTAGTAATTTATATTGTCTACAGGCAAATACCCTATTACCACATTCTTGTAACGTAAGCATACTCATTGACGTAGGTAAAGAACATACTTCGTTTTATTGTACCACAGGCTGACGCAGACGGGCAAAGAGTTATACGGAAATAGGATTAGGAAGCATGTGTTCGTTTCCTAATAAAAGGTATTAAAAGCACCACTTGCCATTAGGACGCATGAGCATGAACAGATCACCGTTATAAAGATGCAAACAAATTTTGTCTTTATTAACAAGCGGTGATTGATACCTTTAACGACACATAGCTTGGGAACGACACATATGATGCCATAATAATGAAGACAAATAAAAAAAAATTTTGCTTATAAGTATTTTATTTATGAATGCGACTGTTCCGTAGTTACATGACCATACATTTCAATAATCTTCATAAAATTAGAAATAGAAAAATAATATCAAACAGCTATTTTCATTGGATTTTTCAAGTCGTCAAATATTTTGTTGTGTCTTTCATAATATGTAGTAAAAATGTATTTTTGCGAATTATAATTTTAGTTTACATTGCCAGACCCAGCAAACAATCAGTAATTGCCTCCCAAGTAACATTTAGAGTACAATAGTATATCAATATAAAAAGCACACAATTTATAACAAATTGCTCGTCAATGATATTACAATTGTCTAGTGAAACACAAAAAACCATTAAGATTTTCTATATTATGTCTCATGTTTATTATAAATCAATAACTGTCTACAAAATATAATATTTAAGTAAAAAATATCATGAAGTCACCACAATTACGGGAAAATAAACATGTCACAGACCGTTTCCATTTTATTATGGGTATAGAAAATTTATTATGATTTCAAAGTACACAAATACCCAAGTAACCGTCATCTATGAACACAAATCGTGGCTCGTCTCTATTCCACTAATATACAGTACACGAGGGCATCCACTTCGGACATACGAACGGCTATAAGGCTCATTAAATTTCATAGAAAACTCGACATGAGGTTAGAAACTGTTTTATGCTCACTGCAGATATCGCCAATGTTGAATGTCCCAAAATTGTGTAAAACTACTGGTATTGAACTAGTTGTGTAGTCGACTTGTGCAATTATTGTGTAGTCGTCGTCAAACATAACTTTACTTTGGCTTGGCTTCACTGTACACTTTTAAATAAAAGTAACCATAGCTAACAAAAATCGTAGGTCATTGTTTTTTAGATATCTGTTTAATTTAATTCAAATATGGCATTTTAGGAACGGCAATGGCTTAAAGGACTAGTATCCGGGTTATAAAAAAACGAATAGTGGACATCACCAATCAGCCAGTATCCAACCTCATTCAGTGACTTCGGTTACTTTAAAGGAAAGTTAAAGGGAAATAAAGTGTCAAAAATAGCGACTACTATATAAAAGTCTACTCTCCTGTGTGGTGTGTGTGTGAAAGCAGAGTTAGATTCGCTGTTACTGGACGCAGCAGGAGTTCTTGTGTCCGTTTTTCTTGAGGCGGGATTTGGGCCGGTACTTCTCCAGGTAGGATAGCTGCTTGGAGTTTATGGCGCCGCGGCGTTGGCTGTTGGAATAACGAACATTTATTAGCATAGATGTGGAATTTACGAAAAGTTTCCAAAAAGGTGGGAAATTTCTAGAAACTCACAAGTAAAAATGAGAAATTGGGGATCAAATTAGGAAAAAATTAGGTCTAGTTTTTATATTTTTATTCGATAAAGAAGGCTAATTTAAGAAACTAGTTTCGTTGTTTTTGCAATTAACCAAGTAAATTAATTTATTTTAATTAAAAAAAATCATTATGACGTCACTACATAATCGGTTTGTTTGAGACATGACCAGACAAAACATTTAAACCCGCTCCATATACCGACAGCGCCCGCTAGGCGGGATAGGGTATTTGACAACAATCAAAATAAATTCATTAACTCTAACCAGCAAATTACGCTTCCAAAACAGCCCGGATAAAATCATTCAAACTTATTTTCGTGCCATCAACGATTTTACAATGACGAAAACTAAAAATAAGGCACCATGTTGAGCATGACGTCACAAGCACGTCACAAGATAGTATTTCATACTAAACTGCATACTTTCGGAGCGTTTTGACACTTCATAAAAAGAAGCTGATTTGAACTGTCATCAAGTAGCCTATTGTGAGAACAATAATGCGGTACGAAAAAAACGGCCGGTATCTGAGCAAAAGTCACGAGGCCCAGCGTAAAACAGTTAAATTATAAAAATGTGACTGTGTCAACTGGAACTTGATATAAACAAGTGGGTATTATATAATATTAACAAGTGGTTATCACAATCAGTCAAGAGCCAGTCAGTCGTGAGTCTCGACACGTACGTGATATGTGAATTGGACGTATTTGTGTGTATATTTCGCGTGTTCGGCGGTAATGATTTGGCCAGACGAGAAAGTTTATAAACTGGCCGTGTGTTTTACGAGTCGTAAAGTACGTATCAAATTAATGAAATTTACATAATATTACGACTACAGTGGAAATACGCTAAGTTTGCAAAAAAGGTTTTATTAAAAAAAACATATGGCAACATAACAAGCAAGAATATTAATTAGTTTTCGGAGTTACCCTAATGCACCTTATAGTAAAATGGTATTGCTTGGCAACTTCGTTGGTGACACTGACCTGTGTGCTTTTTGTTCTGTTCAGCCGTAATTACTTACACAAGTTACCGCCAACATGAACGGAGGCCTCCGGAGGCTGCCTCCGTCGATCGCCGTTCGTGTTGGCGGTAACTTGTGTAAGTAATTACGGCTGCACATGACAAAAAGCACACATGTGAGTGTCACCAATGAAGTTGCCAAGCTATAGTATACGCACTCCCGGATGGTCTCGACGGCCTCCTCGTACTTCATGCCGAGCTCGATGAGCGCGATGGCCACCATCACCGGGGCGCGGCCCAGCCCGGCCACGCAGTGCACCGCCACACCCGCCTCTGGCTTGTTCGCCGCCCTGGGAACAACAAATAAACACATGACATTGACTTCAATTACTTAGTACGTAGGCCCTTCTAAAGGTTCGGGCCCTTTTATCACGGTATAACGTCGGAGATAGTGCAATACCGCATAAGTAGCATATGTAGATAAGGTTCAGTTTCAAGCAAATATGTTAGAAATTGAAACCTTATCTACATGTGCTACTTACGCGGTATTGCACTATCCCCGACGATAAGCGGTAGTTCTTCCTACAAAAGGTAGATCGGGAGCGCGCATGTGTGCGCGCCGTGTACGGACGCACCACAGGCAAGCATTTGCCCCAGCGCGCCCCTGCCACAGTATGGAATTCACTCACAGACACGCGTCGTGCGTCTGTGTAAATACGTGTCGCGCGCTCCTAAACAACCGAAGTCGTACTACTCGGTTGTCTTTATACTGCCTTAAGACGCGGGGACGACCCGAAGGACCGCCCCCGGATAGAGTAGTATAGAAAATAAAACACTGTACAAGATGCACAAATTAAAACTAGAGAAATCAGGCGAAATGAAAGAAAGATGATAATGGTGATAAAAGAAGACGGTGAAAATCATGCAGATCACAGGAAATGAGCTGAAAGAAAAGTGAAATGAAACTTGAGCTGACCTAGTCCTAGTACTGACAGGTAACCCCCAAACAATCAGCGGGTACGTAATTACAAAATGAATACAAATTATAATTATAGATACATTGAGCAAATGCATTGAAAAATCAAATACGATCGACTACAGCTAATGCCGGATTTTAACCCGCACCTCTGTCATTCCGGGACAGCGAGTTATCCAATTTCTCCAATTAGCTTATGCTTATGACGTCACCGCACGTAAGTTTTGAATGCATTCGTATCGGATATACTAGCGCCCTCTATACCATTTTGTTTGAAAGGCTTAGCGCCTTAGCACCACTCTAAAGGTGGGTTTAGACCAAACGAATTCTAACACATTCTAACCCCACTTTATCAAATTCTTTGTGTACACACAAAGAATTTGGTAGAGTGGGGTTAGAATGTGTTAGAATTCGTTTGGTCTAAATCCACCTTAAGACATGCGCGAACGCAGTGTCCCCTGGCCCCACTCCTATTACAGCAGTGACAAGCCAGCGAGAGAGATGGCGCTGTGCATAAGTTAATGCACTATTTTAAGGAATCATCATATTTACTGGAAATATTTTGAATCCTCATAGCTTAATGTGGAAACACCACAATTTTATTATAATTATAGATACATTGAGCAAATGCATTGAAAAATCAAATACGATCGACTACAGCTAATGCCGCATTTGAACCCGCACCTCTGTCATTCCGGGACAGCGAGTTATCCAATTTCTCCAATTACACATACGAACACACACATTAAGCTATGAGGATTCAAAATATTTATATATGTAAATATGATGATTCCTTAAATGTCATGTTCAAAGGAAACGCCAACTTACTTTTTTAACTTTTATCTCTGAAATATTTATTTAAAGATAACTGTTATTGCAAATACATGTAAACACATATTTCGGTAACATTAATCAAATGTTTAAATAGTGTATTTCAGTATTTTGCAAATATAAAATCAACTAAAACAATGGCCGTTTTAGGTCTTCACCGCTATGGTTTCCGAACGTGACTTGACATTCGCGTTGTCTATGGATGGACATATGTCACTAATGTGACTGTCAGTTTTAATATTTTCTTGTCATACTGGGTCAATTAGTAAGGTTATATTATTAAAATTTCCTCACAAGTGTGATGAAAAACATTGTATGTGCCACGGGCGGTAAAGGAATTACGCCCTAGATACACAATGTACTATAATATAATTTTCATCACACTTGCTCGAAAATGGTGTCATTACACGTAGGTTTTGCGGGCCGTAAATGACCTATTACGCCCTAGGGCGTAATGGTTTTCTTTTTAAATTTGAAACGCTGGTTCTGTTTTACTCTTATTTGTCATGTTCAAAGGAAACGCCACCATACTTTTTTAACTTTTATTACTGAAATATTTATTTAAAGAGAACTGTTATTGCAAATACATGTAAACACATATTTCTGTAACATTAATTAAATGTTTAAATTGTGCATTTCAGTATTTTGCGAAAATAAAATCAACCATTTTAAGTCTTTACCGCTATGGTTTCCGAACGTGACGTGAAGTCGCATTGTCTATGGATAATGTCACTAATGTCACTGTCAGTTTTACAATTTTATTTAGGTTAAGTAAGGTTATTTTAATCAGATTTCCTCACAAGTGTGATGAAAAACATTGTGTGTGCCACGGGCGGTAAAGGAATTACAAACTCGTGTTGTTAAAGCCCTTGGCTTCGCCTCGGGCTTGTAACAAACACTCGTTTGTAATTCCTTACTTACCGCCCTTGATACACAATATACTATTTCATCACACTTGCTCGAAAATGGTGTCATTACACGTAGGTTCTGCGGGCCGTAAAAGACCTATTACGCCCTAGGGCGTAATGGTTTTCTTTTTAAATTTGAAACGCTGGTTCTGTTTTACTTTTATTTGTCATCTTCAAAGGAAACGAAAACTTACTTTTTTAACTTGTTTCACTGAAATATTTATTTAAAGTGAACTGTTATTGCAAATACATGTAAACACATATTTCTGTAACATTAATTAAATGTATAAATAGTGTATTTCAGTATTTTGTAAATATAAAATCAACCGTCTTAGGTCTTTACCGCTATGGTTTCCGAACGTGACTTGACTTTCGCATTGTCTATGGATACAATATGTCACTGTCAGCTGTCTGTTTTACAATTTCATTTAGGAGGTTATTTTAATTATTATTTCCTCACAAGTGTGATGAAAAACATTGTGTGTGCCACGGGCGGTAATGGAATTACAAACTCGTGTTATTAAAGCCCTCGGTTTCACCTCGGGCTTATAACAAACACTCGTTTGCAATTCCTTATTTACCGCCCTAGATACACAATGTAGTATTATGCCACACCTGGCCACAAAACGCTTTCTGGCGAAGTGTAGACATAAAATGATGTACACAACACGGGAGGTAATAAATAAAGCCCTCGATCGCATATTTATGTCCCTCGCTTGCAGCTCGGGCCGCAAACTTCTGCGATCTCGGCCTTTCTTGGTATTACCATCCTAGTTGTGTAATGTACTATTACATTACTGCTGATTTGAAAAAGTTGACATTTACCAGAATTTATTTCGTGACAGTAACAAACCCGATTTTTCACACTTTGGGGTTTAAAAGAGATAACGCTCGAATGTGAAACAATACATAAAAGTGAAATTAAGTATTTCTTTTCTGCATTCATAACTTGGGCACACACTTAAATGATCGAGGAATGTCTGATAGCATCTCTGTTGCAGATATTTTAAACGATTTCGATGTGTGGGATGTTGTGTCGGCCCACACTCAATCACAGACAATCATAATATGCCCATTAATCAGCCGGGACATGCTATGCAAGGACAACCAAAATTGCCGCTATATATCAATACTCTATTACGTTGCATTTTCGTCGTCTTTCATATAATTTGTTGACCGATGCTTTGAGTGCGTTACATATGTGGGGGCGTCTAGTAAAAGGGCCCATTTCACGGGAAGGTTACTCGTATTTTCCTCGTGACCTGGTACCACCAGGTGGTAGGACCTTGTGCAGGGTCCGCCCGGATCACGGGACACGTTTGATAGTTTTTAATGTGATATGTTAAACAAGTTGACGAGTCACCTGATGGAAAGCAGTAATTGTCACTCACCACGGATACACCAGAGGATTTATAATAGGGATGATGACTGGGTTAAAAATATGTAATTCTATTTAGTCCGTCAGTTAGATTATGGAAAAATATGGGACACGTATTTTTTGGTTTATCAAAATATTAAAAATCGACAAAGTTATAGATCATCAAACTTCTGGAGTGGGGGCTTGTGACGTCACTCTTGAGTACAATTTGTACTCAAGAGTGACGTCACTCGAAACTTCTAAGCACTCTATCCTAGTCAGTTTTTGTTTGTCAAACAAAACAAAAAATACGTGTACAATATTTTTTCATAATGTAACAGACGGACTATACAGTTTTTTTAGGCATCTAGCCTATTATCAGGTGTCATCCATATAGTACGCCACACCCATGGGAGGATGGGGGGGGGGGGTCTAGCTAAATGTGAAAGCCTATGTTAAAAAGATGAAATATGTTAGGAAAGTGTGACATGGGGAGGCCCCTCCGGAGGGGGGGGGGGGGGGGGGGGGGGAGTCTAAAACTCTGAAAAATCGTGTGACGTACTTTGTGCATTGTCATAGCGCTCCGGGATCACCTCAGGGCATAGTTTATGGAAACTAGATAGATTACAGCCTGTCTAGCATAACTGGCCGCGACTTCGCTTCTCGCGCGACAGAGCATCACCTGTCACTGTCACACTATATCGGCTGGAAAGAGATAGGTAAGATTCGCCGCGCGACAAAGAGTTGCGAGACAAAGAGTCGCGTGTCACGCTTATGCTAGAGGGTCTCCAAACTACAGCCGTTTCAATCCGGCCCGCGGGAAGAAACCGAGAGGGCCTATGATCCGGCCCGCGGCACAGAATAAGAATAGTACTAAGTACAGAAGCCTCCTGCCCGCACACTAAAGTACCTACAGATGTGAGACACAGAGCACCCCCCTCCCCCCACAATTTTCAAAGGCCCTCTGGGAAAAAAGTTTGAAGACACTAGAGGTAGTGTTACTCACTTGTCGCGTAGGATCTCGAACCAGTCGTCGACGACGTTGGCGGGCGGGAAGGTGCCGTCGTCGTAGGCGAGGTCGCGCACCTCGATGCCCTCCGCCTTCAGCGGGCCCACGTCGTAGCTCGGCTCGCACACGCGCACCACCACGCACACGTTGTGCTTGCGCAGCTCCTGTGTCACCAGACATATTGTTCTATACTATTGTGCACCAAGGGCAGTAACAAGGAACTCGGCTCTAAAAAATCCCTCCGCCTCCGGCCTCGGGCTTCCAATAGACTCTCTTTAGTAATCCCCTTACTATTTTATTTTATTAGAGGAGAAAATGTTAAAATAAGAAAGCATACTCGTATAATGTGGGGCAGGATTCGAACTAGCCTCTTCGGGCCAACACGAGCGCACTACCGATTGTCAGGAGGCCTAAAACAGCCATAGTAGCTTCCACATGAACGGCCTGCAGCGCCGTGGTCGGCCCAGAAGATACCGGGATGATCTAGGCGTAAATCCGACGGTCACACTGAATCGAGATGTTTGAAGCTCTAGGGCGTCTTTGTCCATCAGTGACACTATCGTATGTGTATAAAATTATCGGTCAGTCAATGTTCTGCAGTCATGTGACACTAAAGGCCTCTTTAAAAAATACTACAAGCCGCACGCTGGCTTAATCCGCCACTGGCTAGAAACCACCGTAAGAATACTAGCTGTCCAATAAAAAGAACTGCATGCAAATAGGTCTACGTGTTTGAGTGCCACGATACCTAGATAAAGGTCGATTTAACTAAGTAGCATCATTTGTTTATTATCGATGCATGTTATGTCTCTTATTATCCCAGAATAGATATTAAGTATCAATAACAACTTCTGATTTCAAAAGATTCCGTTAGGTTAAGTCCTGCCTAGTGCAATAAACGCGGACACAACAAACGCAATCGTGACTTATCGATGCGTGCAAAGGTTAGGAACGTTTTGATAACGAGTTACCGAGAATATGAATATGAAATCAATACCTGCAGGTATGCCTGAATGGTGACGTCCGAGGGCCGGTCGGTGATGAGGAACCGCATGCCCTTGTACTCGATTAGCGAGGGCGCCGGTCTGATGTCCTTCTGCTTCATGGCGACCAGGGTTGCGGCAGTCGGCACAAACACTACTCTCCGGTGTTACACTTCACACGGTTCACAGTCCGTAGAGTCAAACAGACAAATTGTCACTCTATTTCCACACAACACACGGCAGTTTCGGTACTTTTATTTAGAAAGGGTCCAATTATATAAAGAGAACCACCCGCATGGATGTCGCTTTCAACCGCTCGAACGCATTCGGAGACGGATAAACTGAAGTTCGAAATGTGGAATGAAAATTAAAGAAATTATGCGAACATAAGACTCTATCACTCGGTCTCCGGGAACTGAATTATATGCTCCTCGCAGTGGCCTCGTTTAAGGTAGCTGGAACAGAGAAAAGAACTCTTTAGCGGCGGAGTTCCGGCGTGTTCGGTACATTTCTACTAATATATGTATTTGCGTCAATTCCGATGCGAGTCTCGAGTGGAATAAAAAATGGTTGTAAAAATAGATGGTGCGGATTGTGAAGCGGAGAACGGGTCATGTGAGTCGACGGTCGACGCGGCGGCGTTTGTGCGAATGCTGAGCCTCTGCCAACGCCGCGTCACTTTTTAGCGTTGCATTGTCGGTACACATTGAATTGATAACAGGGATTGTAAACACTACGACACCTAGAATCGTGTTTATTCTAATAAATACCTGTGTATTTTGAGCACTAGTGATGTCATGAGCAAACTAGATATGGCACTCGAATGGATATCGTTCTTGACTTGGTCAGGGTACGATAAGAGAACCTTGAAGTTAAATAAACAGTTAATGGATATACTAATCCATTGAACGAATGTACGTTAAGTGCCAAAAAACAAATGTAATTGAAAATTTTTAATTAGAAAGTGTCGTTCGACGACCTAGTCGTCATCTCTAATGTGTGATCTAATAAACAAGGGCAAAAACATTACGAGTGCGTAATGTGTGCCCAATTCACAATAGTGCCCCGGGTGTGGCGATTTGCCGGGTTTTGGCAGAAGCCTTGTCTCTTGGGAAATAAGAGGTTACCTGGCAGATGCGTCATAAAGGGGAGGGGTCTGAGGTCATAAAAGGCCAAAGTTGGTAGCTATTGCTTATCACAGGATTCACTCGTCAAAGGATGAATTATTGGTATAGATAGAGGGATGATTTGCTTGCGAATGTACGTCATTATGAAACAACAGCAACAATTGTGCAATTGTTGCAATTGTGAGGGATCGAGTTGCACAGTGCAACCGATGTTTTTAGTCATAATGTTAAGGTATATGTGGTCTTAAAATGCAATCTAGTTGATATGTTTACCAGTGGATAATGCATTGAGACAACATGAAAAACACGAAAGTAAGTACTTGCATCTAAGATTTAACTTCCACACGCATAATTAAATTTGCAATATATATATTTTACAACGTAACTCACAACAGAGGAGATTGAGAAACTCTCGAGACTAATGAAGGATGTTATAAAGGAGGAAAGATCATTCCTCCACTAGCTAGTTCTCGCATTTCTAATTAAAATGAAAACCAGATTAGATCTACGGATCAACAGGAACAAATGTCAGAAATCAACCGATCTTTCAATCGATATCATAAAAAAAGAATTTCTTCTCTTTTTATGATATCGATTGAAAGACGTTACAAAAATGTGTTTCTGTTAAACTAACGCCTAATTCTGGCGTTCACAGAAGATTGGCAATTTATCCTAAGGAGCAGTCACTCAGTGTATATGGCGTGAATGATGGTTTCATAAAATGCAAGATGATTTATATAAAGTGGTGTTACCTGGTGGATGTTTGTCATAAAGATAGCGGGGTGCGTGTGAGCGCGCGCTCCCGGCTGCATGGGTCAGCACCCTCGGCCTCGCGCCGCTAGTTTATTTGTGTTGGGCCTGGCAGTACTCCGCGCTATCCAAGCGGAACTCCATCAATGTCGCCACAGAAAGGATCTCCAGCTGGAACGAACAATACATCGTTAGAAAATCGCTTGGTTATGCTAATGTAGTGCCGTAACTAGGGCGGTGACAAGGCACAGGACACAGATCATGGACGGGCGCAAAAATGACCAGACCAGGGCCTTCTTCAAGGGCGCAGTTATAGAAGCTGGCATTGGGCGCATAAAAGCTTAGTAATGGCACTGCTAAATTAGCAGTGTATCGACTCGAGCACATCGTAAGTGATTCGATTGTCTTTGACAATGTTTTCGTTTATTATAATGCCTACTGTGTTATAGGCGTAAAATTGAGAGGAGTAATTATGTGGGACTCTTTCAGCATCTCAGACATACCTCTCAATGTTGTATATTCAATAATATGTAAACACTCACTCAAAAGACTGGTTTCGCGGATCAACACTTAATAAAAGTTATGTTTTATTTAGACACTGATTAGCACATTACGAAAGAACTGAACATCACGACATTTGTTCACCAACTGCGGAACGGCGGTGTACAGCGCTAAAACGAGAAAGCTCCAAAAATCACTGGCCCTGCACAAAATTGGCATCTTAAGTTAGGCCGGACCAAATCACTCAGCGCATTAAAATCTGGTAAAACAAAACGAAAACGAGCACAACGCGATAAAGACGACGGATTATGAGAACGCGGCGAGGTCGACTCAAAAATTCACGACGCAACAGATTTTGGCAACAGCGCCGCAACGTGGGATTCTGGCGACGCTAAATGTGTTTACATTTAAATACGCCGACATAATGCCCGATCGTGATGGACATCGCTATTCAGCTAGAGAGCCGAAAAAGTCAAAGTACATACAGATATTTCTAAACGTATTTATCCACTTTTAGCTTTTAACAAGGAGAAACAGCTCCGCGACTTGGGAACAGGCCAAGCGGCAAACAGGATTGGAAATTTGGGAGACGAACTAACTTCAATCAAAATTGCTGTGTTAAATTTCCTGGGGCCTATTCCGCTTAAGTGAAATATAAACATCTGGGAATGGTTAAGCCGAAGTGACAAGATAATACCAATTAGTATTTTAATTGCAAATTGGCTATTCAAATTAGATCAGATACCAGTAATAAAACGTTCGAAATAGACGACGAAAACCCAGAATAGCTCAGAGAGAAGAAAACAACTGCGCTTATAAATATCTAGGCTATTTGAATTTAAAAGCTATATCGTTCATTGAGTTCAGACAGTCTTCAAGTTACAGTTCAAGCTCGATAAAAGAAGGGAAAAACTTGAGGCAAAAGGAATAAAGCAAAGCATAAATAAGGAAAAGAAAGTAAACAACAAAACTGCTGTCTCCGACGAAGTAACAAAACGTAGTTTCGAGGAGTATCTGTGTCTGTGAAGAATAGGAGTGGACCGAATCGCGAGACGAGACCGTCGGTCGATAAACTCCAGACTACCCACACACGTGTCCACAGTCGTTTTAAACTAATATTTATAATGTCTCGCCCCAAGAGCCCGTCTAGACACTTAGTCCGAACAATTAAAGTTCGCTTAGCGATATCGAACTACTTTAAGTAAATCACGATGCCAATTAATGCGAGGCATGAGTAAAGTCTATCTATAGCGTTGGCAATGTCTATGGATAGACAATGCACTTGCATTGACGAGCTCTAAACATCCTATTCGTCCGTACACAAAGGCCACACGTGGCAAACAACCCACCACAAGAAGGACATTCTAACCGCAACAAACAACGTTACTTAGTAAACACAATACGTCTACTCTATAACAATTATCTACAAGTTTTAAATGGACGGCCAGGGTAATTTGATGGAGGCACGCAACATTGCTAATTTCTGAAGGATAATGGAATTTACGAACATAAAGTTAAAGACATTCAATAAAATTGGATCGGCCTTAATCGAAAATTGATGGCAAACTCGTTCTTAATATAATAAGTTTTCTGCTGGGGATTGTTTGTGAATTCTTGATGCATGTACCCAGGTGTAAGGTTACCAGATCAAAAATTGGAAAATCCGGAGAAAAAACTAAATTTTTACAAAAAGTCCTGATATTTTATCAAGAGACACGTTTACGAGAGACTATAAAACTGTTTAGTGTTTATTAAATTGTGTTACAAATTATGTTATTATCTAAAGATTATGTCATGTCATGAATTATGTATGTTATGGTAACTTTTTTAATATAAACATCTAATCATTTATTTTAAGATTAGTACCTAGTTAAGAATTTTAAATAAAAAAATGTAATTATTTGAAATAAAGTTTTTTTATTTAATAATACTAAGACCGCCTGCTAACATTCGTTTTTAATATCTTATTAACATATTATATTAAGGTTCTCTGCAATTGTTTGGGGTGCAATAAAGATTATTGTATTGTGTTTACACGCGCCGGTTTAAGTACCGCAACTCAATGTCTGATAATGCCTCTATTTAGGACTAACCTACTGAGATATGGCAACTCCACCCAGGTGTAGTTATATAAGAATATCATTAGGCATAGCTATTTGCGTTCCGCATACGGCAGGCTGCGAGGCCGCCGACGCTAACAATTGTTTGCAACTGCCTTCATTATCCTACCTACATACCTAGCTCAGCAAGTCTAGGAAGTAAACCCACAATTTATGCTCTGGTAATTCCCTTCTAGATATCCTATTTCAGTTCAACAGCTACGATCAGCTAGCTAATTTATCACCAGAGTATTACCGTTAGCAAATTCTCTGTTTACACAGTAGTTCGTAGAGAGGAACCTGCAGAATGTGTGTGAGGAGAGTGAAGCCGCAACAAGAGAGCGAGGGTTTTTAGGAAATCATAATTCCACCAGTGGGCAGCGGTGGGAAGTGAGGTCTATGACAGTCAGTCTCGTGGTTTCACTGGTGGTTTTTCACAGCTATTGTCAAAAAGATTATTTGGCTTCTCGCTGAGGGTGTTCCAGCTGCGTTCGCGCCACTATGTGCACTTCAGCTCGTTTGTGGTGCGCGTGCCGCGGCCGCTGCAAGAGACCATCGCATGTGCTGACTTCTGGCCGAAGGGTGTCGTGTTTCGACGGTTCCGGGGCAACCTGCCGAATCCTACACCGGAGACGACGATGCAACGGGGCCACGCCGTTTCGTCGCCAAAATAGATATATTATTCTTACGTTTCATGACGCATTGATAAAAAATACTGTAATGTCATGTTAACATGTATTTATAAATAAATAAATAAATAAAATAAATTATATATTATATTATAGCCAAATAATTATCATTTCTAAAAACTCTCATTGAATTTCAAGCACGTCAATAGATATCTGCTTATCGTGCAGGATTAGGCTATCGGACGAAGTATCACGGTAACACCGTGTGATGGCTTTTAAATAACTTTGTCATTGTCACGTATCTATCTGGTTACCACAGGCAGCCAAGGTCGCGTGGGGAGATAAATTAAATCTGCTATCAATTTCACATGATAAGAAACTGCATTTTTGCAATTTGGCCTAATTAAATTATCTTTAAAGTCCAATTTATCGTGTCGTATCCCAAAGTGCGGAGGCTCTTAGCTTACGAGTTTATGACATTTTATGTTAGTGACTCGGAATATATGGTATCGATTGTATGTAGTTACTACAGGAATGGAACCACGTAAAGAACTATGTAGTACTCCCATAAAATCAAATCTAAGATGCTTTAAGGGAATAAATAGGTTTAGAGTTGTAGATCTACAATTCTACATGAAAAACCCGAGTTTTACGATTCAAATTTCGAGAATTCATGGTTAATCACAGATATATATCATCTCGTAAAAGTTTTTTTAATAACAATTTGAGACACTCGAGACGTGCATAAAATATGCACGAATTCCGGGAATTCTGTAAACAATTCTGATGTCATGTACTTAATCTTGTTCTCAGAAACATGTTTTCGATATTAACATCTCAAAATACAACGTTTCTGAAAACGTGAAAAACGTATTACGCAGTCCATTTTGTAGCGGAGGACGTCATAATGGCTGTATTAAATATGCCACAGTTTCAGCCTGGCGGAACAACGAAACTGCACTGACAAGTATACTGTAACTTTTATGAGCTATGCAGGTGTTGACTTTTGAAATCAGAAATCAGAAATCAGAAATCATTTATTGTAAAATTGTGCATGTACAAAGATGTTTAAATTAATAGTAGGCGAGTATCACAATCAACCGTTTTACGGTACACAATATTACTGAAGTTTTAAACTAATTAATTAACCACATGAAAAAAAAATATATATCATTTTAGGATTGTCAAAATTCTGCTACAGTTCAGTACATTAATATTTTCATTCTATAAACTCATTACATTGCTAAATAATTCATAACTTAAAAACAAAACACGAAAAATTATATATTAAAGTAGTCAAAAGTTACTTGCAATAAATTCATAATTAAATTAGATACACAAAAATAACATTAAAAAAAAAACCGACATTCAATATATATTAACACTATTATTATTTGTCATTTTGTGAAAAAAATCGTTCAGTGAATAAAAACATTCTTCGAGTAAGAAAGATTTCAGTTTTTTGAAAAAATTCCTATCGGGGAGTTCTGTCCATGATATAGGGAGCACATTATAAATCTTAATAGCCATATGGTAACAGTTTTTTTTATTCAGTTGTAGTCGAGTTTTAGGAGCAACCAATGACTTATGCGTTACTTTCCGTTTACCTTCGTTACATTTCTTTTCGAAAAGTTCCGGATTATACCTTACAAATTTGCAAATTTCAAATATGTATAAACTCGGAAATGTCAGGATGCCGTATTTCGTAAACAGTGTCTTACAGGTCTCTGATCGTTTTATTCCGCCTATCGCCCTGATACATTTTTTTTGTGCTACAAACACCCGTTGTATATTCGTGGCATTTCCCCATAATACCACTCCATAGCGTAATGCAGAGCAAACATAACTATGATAAACTAATAATGCCGTTTTTTCGGAAGTAGCACATCTAAGTTTTTTTAGAGCAAAAATAAATCTATTGATTTTCGCAGAAACTTTCTCGACTTGTTCTTTCCAGTTTAAACATTCATCGATAGTAATGCCTAGAAAATTAGTGTGCGATATTTGTTCAATTTTTTCATTATTTACTTCTACACTCAATACATCTGTGAGTCTACTGTTTTTGGATGTAAATCGAACTATTTTAGTTTTAGAAGCATTCATGCATAGACCGTTATTACTTAACCAAACTGTTATATCCTTCAGCGTGGTGTGTATGTTTTCCTTCAACTCGTTTACGTTTTTCCCTTTAATTATGACAGTTGTATCGTCAGCAAATAGGAGACAACGATGATGAATGCTGGCAGGAAGATCGTTAACATACAACAGAAATAAGAGTGGCCCTAAAATGCTTCCTTGAGGTACACCACTTTGGTTTATTCGCGGAGTAGAGTCAACCCATTGAGTAGCATAATCTATTGCAGATGTATTAGCAATACGCGTTACTTGCTTACGAGCCGACAAGTAACTGTCTAGCCATCTATATGCCGGACCCCTTATTCCATACTTCTCTAGTTTCTTTAATAGAACTCGGTGGTTTACATAATCGAACGCTTTACTTAGGTCTAAGAACAGTCCCACTGCCATATCGTTCTCGTCTAACACACCGAGAACACTCCTAACCAAATCAAACGCAGCATGTGTAGTAGATTTCCCTTTACGAAATCCATTCTGTTCCGAGCAAAGAAGATTGTGTTTATTTAGAAATTTTAGGATTCTCACATACATAGCTTTTTCAAACACTTTTGATATAACTGGCAAAAGTGCTACGGGTCTATAGTTACTCTTATCCGTTGGTTTACCTTTCTTAAATAAAGGTTTGATAATGGAAAACTTCAAAATGCTTGGAAAATGGCCCTGTTCTAATGATAAATTTACAGTATGAGCTAAAGGCACTGCTATGTTATTGGCGACTGCTTTAAGTATCTTTGCGTTTATATTATCGAAACCCGCTGAATTGGTATTCCGCAGCGACTTTATTAATTTTTCAATTTCGTAAGGGTCCGTAGGATCAAGGAAAATCGTTTTATCCAGACTGACTAATGGACAGGTATAGTTATTACTATTAACGCTATTTTGGGTTATGTCAATGAAGAAGTCATTGAAAGCATTGGCAATTTCTTGTGGATCTGTTAACGTCATAGTATTTTGTTCAATAGTATTAATTTGTAACGAATTCCTGTACTGCCCGGTGTTCTTTTTGATTATGTTCCAAGTTGCTTTCCCTTTATTGTCAGAGTTGTGAATAATGTTCTTGAAATGTAATTTCTTAGCGGTGCTAAAACAATTCCTAAGGCATCTAGAGTATTTTCTAAACTGTATTTTGTATTGTTCTGAGATCTTTCTATACTTGTAATATCGAAACCGTAAAAAACACTTCGTTTTGCAACTTTTCCTTAGGCCTCTCGTGACCCATGTAATTTTATTGTTCTTAGGTCTACAAATTTTTATTACCGGAAAACATAAATAAAAAAATATGGATATTGTTTCATGTAATAATTTGAACGAATCTTCCGTATCTGTGGATGCCATTACATCGCTAAAAGATAAACTACTCATACATTGCTGAAATTTCCTCATATTATCCTCACAATAATCCCTTTTGTATATAATTTCAAACTTTTTTTCTTGAAGTGGCAAGTCTAGATTAAATTGAGCAGTTTGAGCAGTGTCGTGGTCAGATAAACCAAAATTGTGTGTTTTACCAATGACCCCAGTGAAATTGCTCAAAATGTTATCAATACATCTTTTTTGGCGTGTTGGCTGAGTAATATTAAACTTAAAATTGTAATTAGAAAGTAATTCTACTAGCTGTGTCTTATGTTTATTCCTACTCATGAAATCAATATTGAAGTCTCCCGCTATCACAATTTTGCCATCGTGCCGGCTTAAAATTGTGAGGAGTTCGTCAAGTAGTTGAAAAAAAGCCTGAATGTCGGAATCAGGAGTTCGATACAGACACGCCACCATGATATTTAAGTTTTTAATTTTAATACCACAAACTTCAAAGTCCTTTTCTTTTGTTAGGTTCTTTATCGGAGTTATTTCATCAAAGTCTAATTTTTCCTTAATTAAAATACATGTACCCCCTCTTTTGTTTTCCCTTGAGTAGGAAGATGCTAGTTTAAAGTTTTGTAGAGACAGAAAAAGTTCGTCCCCTTTTTTGACGAATGTTTCGGTGAGACAAATTACATCAACGTCCGTATCATTTGCTTTTAGTTCTGAAATTGCTATTTCAAGTTCCTCCGTTTTATTTAGTACACCTGCTATATTTTGATGGAAGATGGAAAAAGTTTTTTTTTCATTATGCACGAAAAAGATGAGGGCTATCTTTCCTTTTAGGAAAGTAGTCCGTAATTTTACTTTTTTTAGATACCACCGGATGAGATTCATTTGGTTTAACCTGCGCTTGTGGCTGAACTGTCTTTTTCTTGAAGTAGAATGGAATCGTTCCACGTGCTGGTTGTTCGACAGTGACACATTTATTCTTATTAACTACATCTACACTTTTAAAATTCAGAAATTCGCATGCGTATTGTACATGATCAATCGCTAAGTTTAATTTATAGCATATCTCACTTATGTATCTATCTCTAGACTTAAAATAAGTTTGTGTTCTAATAATCTTACAGTGTTGGAAATTTTGAGTAACCAGTCTTATATTATCATTCAACAATTTTTCATTCAAGTATGGGTTGTGCAAAACTGGTATTACATATATATTTTTGATATGTGATAATTTATGTAATGCAATGCTTAAGTTTATATTTAATTTAATAGGGTTCGTATCATGACTACCTGTACACAAAACTACTATATCGTCCTTAGATGCTAACTCTTTTATCCTATCGCAGTATGACAAAACATGGTTAGAATTCGCATATGATAGAATAAGTGCACTAGGTTGATATACGTCGTTCCATTTTCCTTTTCTGCTTTTTGATATAGCTGTTGCGAGTCCCGTTATTTGTTCATCACCAAGTATATGTATGTATCGTTTGTCCTGTAGGTTCGCATCACACTGCGTCTTATGGTTCTCTACTCGTATATCTATATGCTTTGTTCCCTTAGGATTTAACTCGCAGGCTGGTTTTGTTGCAATTGTCTCTGGCTCCGGTGTTACTGATGCACTGCGTCGCACCACAAATCTCTCCAGTAATGGTTTACTGTTGCGCAATGAGTGGCGCTTCTTTTTCTTGCGACGACGGCTACTAAGTGGAGTTGAATATTGTACAACTTAGCTAAGCTACTGATTTGACTTGTGTTTTTCCGTAGCTGTTCTCTCTTCTTAATTGTTCCCCCATTACTGGGGATCGTGACTCCTTTTCAGGCGATCAGCGGTCTGTCTCCAACTGATCCAGTCAGTCGCCTGGTGGAGTGCGGCGCTGATGGGTAGCTCCAGCTGTTCGGAGATCTAGTCGGACTGTTCGGGCTTCGACCTCTGGGTCATTTGCCTTCGACATTAGACCTTCCGTAGCTGTTACATTTGTCGTAGTCTGCCGTGCACTTAAAAAGTGGCATAAACATATCGATGTATTCGACTTTTGCGAAGAGATGCATGCCAGAGATTAAATCTCTGGTTTAATCTAGAAATTCGACCATTGACTGATGGAATCACGACTGTCTACTGCTCCACCGATAGTTGGAATAATGCATCACGCTTTAACCACAATACGTCTCTAATGATTTTGGATCCTGTAAGGATTTTCGGGCGCCAAAAAAGTCGCACTTTTTGATTTAACATATAAAGGGACATCACGTTGGTCAATTCAGTGTTAATTTTAACGAATGTTTGTACACCTGGTTATCAGCGGCAACAGGCAGTTCTTAAGTAAACAACATAAATGGAACAAATACTTAGGTGTAATTTCGTTCTTGTCAAGTCGTCGATGGAATTCGCATAGGAATGCGTCATTATGAAGCTGGTAGCCGATTGAGATAAATGATGAATCACAGTCTAATTCCAACAACAAACTAATATGTATTTGAAAATATGCTCGCCTAGTTTTATCGTATTCGCAGCGGTAAAAGGTCAATAAAAACATACTCGAGACATGCCTGTTTTATCTACTATTTTATAATTTATAGCGGAAATTTTATGATTTCTATAAACATGACCGGATATATCCTGTCGAGTGAAGAAATATGCTAAGTATGTTGATAACAAATAAGAGGAAATGAGATAAGTAGAGATCAAATATTTTTATCTTGGGTGTTTATACAAAGATAGTAACATAAACGAGTGACTAAAACAGATCGAAACGAATAAAATATTATACAGTACCTAAATTACATTAGCCTCAAATTGTAACAATTGTCTTCGAATAAAACCGCAAGCTACAGGAAAGAGGATGACAATATAGTTTCCTTTTTGACAAAATACAACGTACAATAGGATATTTAAAAAATTACGTATAATAGGAGAGTCATATTTAGAGTGTGTATAATGGTGTATAATAGTATTTTATGCAACAGTTGTATAAGTGGGTTCAAAAAATGCGAATTGCGTGAGTTGCGATACGAGCCGCGAATGCGGCGAGTATCGCAAATAGAGACGCAATGAGCATTTTTTGACTTAATTATACAACGTTGCATACAATACTTTTTCTACGACGAGGTTTTAAATTATAAAATACAAAATTAATCATAACCTGGAAACAAGGCAAATATGACGTTTGACTGACGATATGTGTCTATGGTAAACTTTTTTTTTTAATTTAAAATATACTTAAATTAAAAATACTTTTTTTATGTTGGCATCAATGAATTTAGTTCGAAAGTTTTGTTTTTCTGAAAAACCTTAGGAATTTAATTGTTTGTTAAGTTGGTAGTTGTGCATTTTTACCGTAAAGTTAAAATTGAGCGCGTAATCCTTGACCTAAGTTTAACCTAGATTTAGAAGTCTGTGGCTGCTAGCAATAACGTAAAGTGACTATAACGACACTAGTGCTGTTATGGGGAATAGAGTATAGACTTCTCTGAACTCATATTATATATGTTCTTATATTAGTGTTCGTGACCAAGTAAAAGACAGATAACAGTACAGGAGTAGAAAAAATATATTCTGGAAGGCTAAATACAGGAAAACACAGACAGATAAAAACCTATTTCAATAAACCGAAGGCGAAAATATATCGCGTCATTCAAGAGGTCAAAGAAAAAGTAAAAGAATGAAAATCATTCCCATGAAAAAAACGAAACCTACCTATTAGTAATAGTTTCAAATTTAATAAATAACAGTAGGTAGACTTAATTTTAGATATACTTCTCAGGATGTTAAATTAATTGTGATGACTAAATTAGGTTGTACAATCGAAGACACTGTTAACTGTACATTTTGTAAACAAATGTCAACTTTATTGCAACGTGATGCATCTAGGAAATTTTATGTTATTATAAGACGCTTATCAAGTTGGCACGCGACTAGCTTCCTGTTTCATTAATCAGATGAAATTGGCTATTAAATTGGCCCCGGGAAATGAACAAGGTAACAGTACGCTTTGAGTTAATCCCATTGTAATTACAAGTTCCTACTTCTTGCCTCTGTAGATGATGAAGAAATAACCTATTCTATCCTCGGACCTAAGCAAAATACTAGGTATGTTTAATTAGAAGTGTCCGTCAAGTTAGCGTACACCGTAAAGATATTCAGAATCTGATGCAGCCAATAAATAGTACCCAAATAGTACCGACGAAATACGTAGGTGAAAAAAATAGTACCCTTAACCTTTCTGAAATATAAGGCCTGTTCACGGTGTACGCTACCGCGCGTGAAGCTGGCGTACACCGTTTGTATCTCTGGAACGGCTTTGTTTTTGGAAACGCTTTATATCTCAAAAAATAGTACCCAAATAGTACCCTAGGGCCCTACAATTTCATTTCTCTAGCTATCGTAGAAGCCGAGATATAGTGAGCTCTTTCTATAAGAAATTCCCGGGTACGCCAGCTTGACGGTGTAAAATTGGTTACACCGTTAAGTCATGGAATATCTCGGCTTCTACGATAGCTAGAGAAATGAAATTTTAGGGCCCTAGGGTACTATTTGGGTACTATTTTTTGAGATATAAAGCGTTTCCAAAAACAAAGCCGTTCCAGACATACAAACGGTGTACGCCAGCTTGACGCCCGGTAGCGTACACCGTGAACAGGCCTTATATTTCGAAAAGTTCAAGGGTACTATTTTTTCACCTAGGTATTTCGTCGGTACTATTTGGGTACTATTTATTGACTGCATCAGATTCTGAAAATCTTTACGGTGTACGCTATCTTGACGGACACAATTAGAAGACTATATCAGTATTCCTGTATATGAAGCTAAATACAATGATAATACCACTTAAGCGTGTCACACACTAAGCAGATACGATAAGATATCTGTATCTGAACGCATATCTGTCAATATCGCTCCCTATACAATTCAATGAGCTAACACACACAGCGCAGATAACTTATATTTTATCGTAAAGTATCTGTGGGCCCCGACATATATCGACAGATGGCAAAGATATTATCTGCGTATATAAATTGATCTGTGTATAATATCTGCCGATATAAATATGGTATAGTATTTTATCTGCAGATCATCAGTTCAGTTTGAAGGATTTAGACTGAATGTATCGTCTCGTATATTATCGTATCTGCGTAGTGTGTGATAGTTTCAGATCATTAAGTTATTATACGCAGATAAAATATTATCGTATCTGCGTAGTGTGTGACACGCTTAAACGTATAGCTGTTGATAGTAGTTACATTGCAGGTATCATGTCCAAGATAATCCAGTACTAGTCAAACAGTGCTTTTATTATATCCCCACTCGTATTGTAAACAAGTGAATGTTAAATCAACACATGTACAGTCATAAAACAATTGTTGAACAATGAAACACCTAATTAGAGTCGTGAAGTGTCACATACCTTGTATGTTCATGTAGTTAACGAACTCATTTACTTGGATAAATATGTGAATTCGAGTGACCATGAGACGGGTGACATTGGCTTTGGTCGAGGTTGAATCTCATTTAATACAGTTGATGTAACAGTTGTTAATAAACAGTAAATCAATGCTACAGATTTTTTATACACTGCTAACGGCGATATTTGTATAGCTAACTGGACTTTCATGGCATTAGCAAAAAAGCTGTTGAAGTTGACAACTTATTTGCAATAGTAGGTACATTACTTACGTAGGGAGGTAAAACAAAGAATGTCTCAGATCGCAGGTATTTGACGCTCGAGCCGAAGGCAAGGGCGATAAATATACGATCTGAGGGTTCCTTGTTTACCTCCCCGTGGTAAGTACAAAATTTTTCGTCTCCCCCAGGCCAGGAAGTGGGAAGCGCTACGCGTGCGGTAATTGCTACTTTATGGCCAGGTGTGACGTAATAGTATATTACACAACTAGGGTGATAAAACAAAGAAAGTTCGAGATCGCAGATGATTGCGGCCCGAGCTGCAAGCGAGGGACGTAAATATGCGATCGAGGGTTTTCTTATTACCTCCCGTGTTGTGTACGTCATTTTATGTCTACACTTGGCGAGAAAGTGGCTTTTTCCGTACGCGTAGCGTGCGTTAAAAGCCACTTTATGGCCAGGTGTGGCATAAAATATATAACATAGAAAGGCTGTACTCTAAAGACTAATATAATAAGCCAAACAATCGCGAGCTATTTAGTATTATTAACTCGTACGATATGGACAGGAATGTAAAGTATAAAAATAAAACAATTCTATTTATTATCAAGAGACCTCAAAAACTTCGTTAAGCTAAAACGTGTTGTGCAATTTGTTAATGTACCACACCTCAACGAACAATACTCTAGGTGCTTGACCTATGTAATCTTTATTAAGCATTGAGGCCAGAAACTGATAGGATCGTTTGTTGGTCGGACTACTTACCGCGATTAAAGCAAATAGTAGCTTAAACTAATGGAATCTACGTCACAGTGACCTACGTGGAACTACGTAGGTAATATAATAATATAATACGTGTTTTCACAGAGATATGCGTATCAAATCTAACTACATACTACGTCAATCCGTGCTCACATTAATTCTATACTGAGGTGAAGGACAATAATAAAAATTATTGCGTGCGAGTGCAAATTACCAAAGAACGCGTGAATGAGACATTTACAAGCCGAAGCCGAACACCTGTTGCTTCCAGAAAAGCGAACTAAACGGAACGATGACGCAAACTAAGATAAACTTGCACATGTTGCTAAAACAAGGGAGGAACGAAGCTCCGAAAACGTTACCGAATTACCTGACCACCTATTTTGACCATATCCAGTAGAGAAGCACTTTTACTAAAGTCACGTTAACACAGAAGAATTCGGCGCCCCGAATCGTGTCAGTAAAACGGGCCACGGCAGTTAACGATGACACAAATAACACCACTTACATGTATCTGGCGCTCGTAAAACAGTTATTGGAACACAAAATAGTTAATGAACGAGAACTTAGTAACGCGCACGAAACAGAAGCTGTCGTTGTAGACAGTTAGCGAGGTTAGGCGTTCACATCGCAGCGGTGACGTCTGGGCCGCGGTTGTGCATAGACTGGCCGTGTCGGCGCCCCACGCCCGGCGCGACGTCACGCGGGGGCGTTGGCGTCAGCGCCGCCCGGCACCCACCGCCGGCGCGCTCCGACACCGCAAACTCCATCGAATTGATAAAACTTTTCGCACACCTTGGGCCCGAATTGGAGACGTCCCCAATACAGAATTTAAAGAATACAATTCTTCCAAAAGCCGAGGAATAATTAGAGACAGAATAAGCAATTATGCAAACTTAACAAATTGATATCCAAAAGACAATTCTGTGAGAGTTCAAATCCTACAAAATATTAAGTAAAGTTATAAGAATAAGTGATACAGAAATCAGTTGAAACAATGCAAAAACGAAATTGTAAAGTCAAAGTTAATATAATTTAAAACGAACGACAATGTCGATTAGATGCCGATAGCTCCCGATCACAGAATGATAAGAACTCAATATTGCGTAACGATACAGTTAAACTAGCAACAACTCGCAACACAACACGCATCGCTGTTGATGGATTGAACTAAACAAACTTTAATGATAGCACGGAGACTAAACGCCCTAATGATAAATGCGTATTGTGATCGATGTGTCGTCTGGAACGGTGAGACCAGGCAGACATAAGTCAGTTAAAACTCAACCAACACAGTCGGTAACTTGGCACTAAGCTAAACAGTACAGTTTAGAATGTCAGATAAGAAATTGTATGGTCTATTCGTACGGCATTTACAAAGGGTTTACATTAGAAAGGTCAGTGAGGAATAATCAAACTCATGTTTGGCATTTAGATACCAGAAGAATCTCTGTGTAAAGAACTCAATATGATTAATTTAATGTGATATAAACTTTGATAAAATGCTCATAGCATCCAAATTACAAATTCCGAAATCATTTAAACGAAATTAAGCCAATTATAAGCGATGAAGCACGTAATGTATTTACCGTTCGCCTGTCTTGGTCACATTCTAAAAATAACGGGATAAATTTGCCAAAGCGACACGTTTAAAATGTTCAGTGCCGTAATTGCTAAAGTTATTTCAGCAACAGCAACTCTAATTAACACATTTAACGTTACTGCCAAATTGTCCGCAGTGTTAATAAGCGACGTCGTCGTTGCAATATACTTCTGAGCAACATTACGACTATTACACTAAAGACTCTAGTCGTACTATTCACTAAAGACCTTTTCATTAAACTTGACAAAATCTAAGCAAACACACGACGGAAAACTATTTTAAGCAAACGTGAACATTGTGAAAAGGATTGCTGTGGAATAAATTGCAAAGAGAATACGCTTCACCGCACCTGAAGTATATTCAATTCTAATACGTACAACGGAACCTTTTTAAAGAGACACCGGTTGGCTAAGTGCGTCACACGGAAAAAATAACGATAAAAGGGATTAGTCTCATCTCGTCTAAAAAAGCAGCTGGTCTAAGCAGTAACTGGTCTAAAAAGCAAATGGTCTAATTAACAACTCGTCTAAAAAACAACTGGTCTAAGTAGCAACTGGTCTAACGCACAGATGGTCTAATTAGCAAGTGGTCTAAAACGCGGTTGGTCTAAGCTAAGTAGCTAGTGGTCTAAAAATCAGCTGGTCTAATTAGCAAGTGGTCTAAAAAGCAACTGGTCTAAAGGTCTTACCAGAATAAAGTAGAACAATGACTCGTACTTACTCGTGAAAATGTACGTGTCATGTACGGAAAGGTAATAAATCGTCGACCGTAGGCTGAATTAGCGTAAGGGACATTGTTTTGCCTGTCCCTTACCGTAATTCAGTCTACGGTCGACGAAATAAGTTTCTATCAAAAAATTATTTTGCGGACATTATTTGTCAACAATACAGTACTCGTGGCTGGTATGCCCAAAAATTATCGTGATAATATAATAATGTATAGGACAGGGCCTTTTTTGTCTTTCCAATAATGTACTATGAATAATATAAGTCATTATATGTTTAAGGCACAATATCCTAAAAAACTTCAAAGAATCACTTTCATGAAGGCTTTTAAAGGTTAGAGCACTGTCATGAGTTCGTGCTAAGCTCACGAGTAAACTCGATGTTGAAATAATTACTAGGTAATCACTAATCAGTATCATAGATTTTGGACGAAGATGTGAAACGGATATTATTGATTCTCGTTTATTTCGCTATGATTACTGGACTGGTCCGGTATGTATGGGTAAACATTTGTTTTTATTTTTGTTGTTTTCAACGCCATCTAGTGAAATCTTATTGAACCAGCAACATGCAGTTTGTATATTAGACTGGTGATAGTGACGCCAAGGGTGCCCTTCACAGGAAAATGATTTCGATCTGTCCATGGACTTTTGCAGCCGGCTGTACATAGAAGTGGGCTGCGGGTAAATACTTTAACGGAAGCGCAAATAGGTAGGCTACCTACCTATGTAGACTACGAAAATAAGTATCCACTTTTGAATTTATGTCAATGCAATAACAATAAGGTGAAAAAGTGGACACAGTCATGTCTTTATAGTAAAGGAGTTGACTGTACATATAGATATTTAAAATTTAAATAATAATAAAAATATTATGATTGATACAAATCAGTGCTGACAAATTTGAGTTTAGAAGTCATTAATTTTTGACGGTATGAGATTTAGACAAAGAACGTTATAGACCAGTTGCATAATTGGCGGGTAGCGTTTTAGACGAGAAGCGTTTTAGACCAGCTGCTAGGTGCGTTTTAGACAAGTTGCTACTTAGACCAGTTGCTTTTTAGACGAGTTACTAATTAAACCATTTGCTTTTTAGAACAGTTAACTGCTTAGACCAGCTGCTTTTTTAGACGAGATGAGACTAACCCGATAAAAGCAGCCTTTTATATCACAAGATTATAACGCTGCCCAATATAAAAATGTTTTCTCAAGACGCTCAGAATCTGAAATGCTTGTCACGAACAAGCGAACGACGCAGTGGCATTATCAACCTATGTCTCGAAGCGGAAACAGGCTTTCCCGTGATACAGACGCCATTTTAGACAAACCCACGTCTCTGCCCACAGTACTAAAGGCTAAATTTAGATCCACCCACTCTATGGATATGGGCTAATTTTCTGCCAGAGTTCGAATTAACTGCTGCAGAAATGACGGAAAAATTCCATTAATCGAGAAGATGGAGAGTGTAGATCCAATTTTGAATGCCGGTTCCGTGTTCCGAAAATCCAGAAAGATATGAGATGTTATAAGTAGGAGTAGGACGGTAGAGTACGAATGACATAAGGAACGGGACTTATGCCATAATGGAGTAGCTATCAGTGTAACATATACAGTCGATAAAGTCGTTGTAGTCGTAGATAAAATGTCTCATCATCATCATATCAGCCGAAAGACGTCCGCTGCTGGACATAGGTCTTCCCCAAGGATCTCCACGACTCGGCTTTGTGCTGTTGTTGAGTCGTGTGGTTGGCTTGTTGGCAGGCGGGTTGGCGATCGCAGTATGGTAGAAGCTACACAGAAGGATGCTGCTGCCCGCCCTCTGGCATAAGTCCCTTAGTCGCTTTTACGACACCCACATGAAGAAATGGGGTGGTGCTATTCTTAGAGATTCTTGATATGAAAAGAAACAGGTTAACATCAGAGAATATGGAGAAACTTATGATGATCTACTATTATAATGCCAAAGAAGATAAAAACTTGATCTGCACATCTAAAGATTTCAAGAATATTATTCCAGGATATTCCATTGAAAAATGAAATGTAGGTACTTAGGTACTTTCTTTATAAAACAAATTCAGTTCACTCGGTTTATGTTCGCTAAACAATTAATTACCAGGCGACAACATGATTATGATTATATCCACTTTTTATAGACGAACTTCATCACCATTGATAACGATAAAATAATTACGTAGACATTTTATCTACGACGAAATCGACAAATTTATCGACTGTATAAAATATGTTACACTGATAGCTATTCCATTATGGCATAAGTCATGTTCCTTATGTCATTTGCACTCTACCGTCCGACCGCTAGTTATAAGCTATGCACGATAAAGTCGATAAACCCACGGCTTATCGCTTAGCCGAGTCGAGATTATATGACTAGTAACGAGCGCCACACACGTCACATGATAGGATAATGATTTCATCTAATTATTACACGAGATAACAAACAATAAACGTCTGTGGTCTTAAATAAGCACTACAGAAAATATGATCTATCGTTTGGACCACCCAAGTAAGGGAAACACGAGGCAACAATCCTCACCCAGGGACGAAAAGTTACTCTACTCTCAAGGTTCGGGAAATATAGCCCCAATTAAATAAACATCACAATCAAGCTACCTTTTTTGGCGTTTAAGGGTATTTAAAGATATTTTCCTTTTAGCTTCTGAGGCAGAAAGCGAGAGATTTTGAAACAAGGTCTCTTGAAGTTCTCGATGCGGTGAAGTGACCACTAGAGTCTTTAGTGGACTGTTATTGACGCGATACTGCTAACGGTACCATTACCAAACAAAGCAATGGGCAAGCTAAACATAAAAGAATAAAGACAATACAGACATGATACTAGCATAACATCATAAAATATAAATAACAGAAATCAATTCTCGCTTTCAAAATATCATTTTCTCTTGAAGGGCAAGTTATTTTTAAACCGTGGGCAACGTGTCCTGAACCCGGCGGGGTTCACGTGTCTCGGACATGTGTGATCGAGCGTTGCTTGCATAACAATCGTTCCAGTATTGTTGTTCGTTTCCAACTCTGGGGGACGTGTTTATGTGAAACGTTATTGACTCAGAGCAAAACAAACTTTGAAGAGCCTTGGTAAAACAACGTGATGGTTACGCGTGAGTTTAGCTCTGGAATGGACGGGAAATTGTTTTAAAGAAGTTGTATAAATGTTGCGAAGTACTCTAAGGAACCTTGCCCTTGAAATGACCAAGCCTCGTTTCGCAATAGCCTGAAATATTCCTCTAAGAAGAATCCAGAAGCGGGAATAAATAGTACATAGAAAATCACTCCAAACAATCAGCGCTAATGAATAATACGTCTGACAATATGTTGTCTCAATACTAATAAAGTCGCTACCGAAGGTCAACATCAGTTCCAATGACATAGCAACGGACTTTACATTATCATTCACGACGTTACGAGAACACTATCGTTTCCTCCTGGACAATCTTGTATCCAAATCCATTGCGCAGTGTGATAAAATATATAACCGTCAAATGATGACTGATTGTAAGATGATAATACGACGAAGATAAGATAGTAGATAAGCATTTGGATTTTTGAGATATTTGGTATATTCTAGATAGACTGCGATTCTAAGTACATTTTTCCGGGTTAGACTTGATTAGAGAGAAATTGAAATTAAGGATAAAAACTTCGAGGATACCTATGGAACGTGACTACTGAAATGAGCAATTTTGCATCTACCTCATCACGAATCATTCTGGGATACTGGCTCCTTTACCATCTTAAACATAATTTAGTAAAACTATCGAAAGGAAAGGGTAGGTTCACCAAAGAGAAACGACACAATTTTGCATCGAAGGCGGGAGGGGAGCGCTTAGTGCAAATCAACTTTCACAGCGTAACGCAAATACGTACGGGCATGTACCTACCGCCGATGACGACCGAGCAATCGCGGCACTGTACTCCACCTTCACCAACGATCCCGGAGTGCTATATCCATGGAAATGAGCCCAGATCGTGCAAGGCTTGTCGTAGGTACCGCTCCGAATTACCTTACCATGAATTATTCAAAATTTCTCCTTACAATAAAATATTTCCCTCCACTTTCGGAAACTTGATTATCGGTAGACCTTCCAACTTAATGCTTAGGGGGCAGATTCGTTTAATCGTTCCGCGGAACAGGAAGCTTCTTACGGTTTACGAATAACTTTCAGGTGAAGTTATTTATAGATGCTAAATTGACCGGCAGTGCCGGTTACGGGTGGCGGTGGTTCATGGCGGTATTTACGAATCGCATGACTGACGACAAAGTCTATTTAAATGAGGGCGATTGAAATGAAGGTTGACGGAATTAGCATTCAGGATAAACATCATAAAGAGACGTTTGACGTCCCAGCAGTCATCGGTTTGTCATTCCTTCCGTCCTGTTTGCTCGCGTGGAACGAGCGTCAAACTAATGAGGAACGCTTAAACGTTTGTAACTAATGGTAGCTTCCCTATAGAAACACGCGATACGGTGTTTAACTATTGTGCTATTTAATAGCGCCACTATCTACACAAAGCAACATAATAATGCTGCTCAGACAAATCCTAGGAAAACCGATTTACTCTGTCAGAAGGGGGAAGCGATCGCTGGCATTGAAAAGCGCAATCCAATATCGGCAGCAAACATCCGCCACGTTTCGCAATAAGTCAAGTAGAGAGAATTCATCTCGGAAGGATGGCGTCGAGATGCAATGTTGTTTCCTGTGTCCCCACCTTTAGAAAATCCCCTCATCCCCTGTCTGAGGCTGCACCCCATGGGTGAATGCAACGGGAAGCGGGTCGCGACCCACTTCGCGGGGATCAATACTCGGTCATCGACTCGCCCGCCCTAGCGTGGCCCCCTCATGTCTGCTGCCACTATAAAATTAGAAATTGGAGTTCAAGTTCTCGGAATAAGGAATTCTTCTATCAGATTTCGTACAACGATACGAAATCCGTGCGGCTAACGCGAAATAGAGTGTGACTACGATAACTCTGCAGTGTGGTATATGGCAACACCTTCATTTAAAAGCCGAATTTCTATGAAAATGTGACTTTTAAATACAGTCGCACTCTACTATTAGTTTTAAATTACAAACCTGTGTTGAACCTCTTTGGTAAGAGATATAGGAAGGAGTAGAATCACCCAGAAAATGCGTGATGTTTATCACTGATCTAAACAACCGGCAAATGCGGTATAAAATAACCGGAAAATAACACAGCGCCGTGACTCGTCAAGAGTTACGGCGCTAATTGCGATGGTTAACGTGTATCAATCAAATTGTAATTAAAATACCTTTTCAATATAATGATTGATATATCAGAATAGATAACGCTTAAGTATTCAATGTTATCGTCCCATCAAATAGATTGTTATCTCTGTAACAATAATTTGATGAAACCTACGTGTTATATTTTACAATTATCTGTGTAAAGGAATGTAAATTTTTGGCGTCGTTTATTACTAACTGAATAAATTGAATACAGTTAAATAGCATAGAAAGGGAGAGAGTAATATGTTTATACATCGTCAAAAACAGCATCTATCTGCAAAGGTTGTCTTGCAACTATTTCAGGCACTCTGAGCAGATTCTCGTCGCATCTTTCATTTTCTATTACAGGGATAATTCGCGGGATTATTCAAAGTGCATCTCAAGGCAAGGCGAAGTGTCTGGCTCATAATGCGTTGACTCCAAGATACATCTGAGCAAATCCAATTCTAATTACGAGCTAAGAGCTCAAGCAATTTAAGCTAAGCGATACCTGAAGCTCTACTTCTTGCTAAGCTAAAGTAATTATGGCAATGACATTTAGCGCACAGTACTTAGCTAAGTGCACTATAAATTACTAGAAATGCACTAGTTATAGCCACGGTTAGAAGACAAACAATGTTGCCACGACGAAGCTATTGTTTGATAAGCGACACCTGACGTTTCGCACGTTCTGAATTGTTTATCGAAGTTGCCGTGGGGTATAGACAATTTATAGGTCACAGAAATCGATACACAGGTACAGGGCTAGAAATGACACTTGTGGGATGATACGAGATGAGTGACGTCACGGCTGTGACGTACTGCGCATGACGTCACGCGCAATGGCACCGCCCAAATTAGAGGCTAGACTCTCAGGTCACACGTCAGGACGACTAAGAATAGATCTGAATTGATGGCAATTTTATTGAAGCGCCGCAGCGTTTATAAAGATTGGTTAGCGTCAGTTTTTACGTACATACATTTTAGATTTGAATTGACGCAGTCTGTTGCAATGTGGTGCAATGTTCCTTGCAAAACCATTGCACGTTTAGGACCGGGTGACTCACGGCGAACGTTCTAGAACCTGAAATGGGGCATTGTGAATCTATTTCTGTGGAGTATCGAACGGAGTGGATGATAGTCGTGACCGTGGGTACGTTTTCATAGATCGCGACCTAGCAGGGTGACCCGGATCCGCGGGACCGCTCTGACCCCCTTACCTGCGCTCGGTCTAGAATAGCACGGCGTCGCATGGCAACCCGCAAATAAACCACAGGACTTGGCTTGTTGGCGACCAATGATTTACGATCAATGTTCTCTACTTCAATTCTACAGTTGTAGCGAGGAATGAAGGAAGGACAATTGAGAGATCTCTCCAACGTCTACACTCGGAGTTATGCCTTGGGACTTAACTACTTAAGTCTAATGAGAGTTATTCGGAAGTTGCATTCAAGCAATTGACTTGGATAACTTCGTTAGCGCGATATAGGTACACCACCCGTAGTGAAATCAACAACCAAGCAACGTTAACATGGTTCAAAAAGCTTTAGGGAGTCGACTAAAATACGTACAGCATAAACAAAGAACAAAATACGCATGAAAATTTGGTAAAATAAAACTACACGATGATAAGGTGTGAACAGAGTTTGCAGAGGTTGCAGACAAATTGAAAAATAACGCATCGAGTTAGAAATAGTAAGTTTACGGACGTTGGAAGGAAACTCTTCTATGTATAATAACTATTTTCAACAAACTAGAATGACAAACAAAACAGTAAGGATTATAAAACCGAACAGTTAAACCCATAGCACACTTCACAACGAGGTTACCTCCATTCAGACCTACAGATTCATCAATCATTTCGATATAGTTATAGAAAGCCAGTAAGACTGCGTTTCCACCGCAGATACGGCAGAAACCAGTAAGACTGCGTTTCCACCGCCGTTGCGAGATAGCGGAGTGATGTGCGAGGAAAAAATCCACCAATCAACGTGCCTAACCTCGTTCAGCGCGGCCCGGCATTGGTGGATTTTTTCCTCGTACACTGCTCCGCTGCCTCGCACGACTGGTTAAAACACAGTTTAAGTGCGTCGGCCCGGGTTCGAAAGCCAGGACTCTGGATCAACGACCCTTGGTTTTTTACACCCGACCGGCCGCGGCGCGTAATGGGTGCGCCATTTAAATGTAAACACCTTTTAATAGCCAAGTTATGTGCGTGCGCTCATATAGCGTCTTTCTAAGATAAAGTTGGCACTGCGTGGAAATACGACAGTATTTCTCTTGGATTTGGGCCGAGGATAATAATAATAAGTGTACAGCTAGTTATATCGATATTTTATAGGGGCAAGATTCTCGTGACTCCTCGACCTTGGGAGGTTTGCTCTAAGGCAAGTTATAAAGTTGTAAAACATTTCGGGTAGAAGAGGTATAACAGTTGCGATAAGATTAAAAAGTAGGTAGGTACCAACATGGCAACGAGATACCAAAAATACTACTTTTTTTTAATGAGTGAGACTTAAGATTTTTTCTTTTAGCCGTTGACGTTACTCTACAGTTCCAAATCTGAATCTCCCCTTTCAACTATGGGCTGATACACCTTACACCTCGTTACATTCAAATTTTAACGGTTATTTCTCCCACATTTCTTCCGTTTCCCTATGATAATATTGTACTAATTTCACTTATTTCAGTAACTTGTTACGCTTTGAAGAGACACGACGCATATCAAGATTATTATCCCCAAAATCGCAAGACAGACAACGCATGAGTTTTCAAAAAAAAACCCCTGAAAAAAACGATGTATTCATTTTTAGAGGGATCCTTTCTGGAAGAACTCTTCTGACGCTAGTCTCTAGACTTATGAATCTTATGATGCTACGCTTTGTCGCGCGATAAATAAATGATAAAGCTTCCGTCACGCTCACACACTATTTGTCAAAACGAACGTGACGGTTGCTTTATAACTTATTTATCGCGTGACAAAGCGTAGCATCATAACATAAGCCTACTGATGAAATCGACAGCGATCCTCGTGCGATTTCGTGTCTTGTCGGGCAGGATCGTACTCGGGGCCCGGGGTAACGGACCTGCGCCTGCGCGGGTCAACAGGCCCATCAAGGCCGGGTCGTAGACCGATCTAGGGGCTGGCTGTTCGCTGAGGTATACCTCTCTCCCTTACGTTTACTAACCTATAGAAAATACTTTGTCTGTCTGTCTAAACTATAACACAGTTCCGTGATTAAGGGGTTATTCCCACCTGTTACCACCAATTTGTTACCAGTGGTAACAGATGGGAATTTTTTTCCCATCTTTCACCACTGGTAACAGATGGGAATTTAAATTCCCATCTGTTACCACTAAAATAAATGGTGGTAACAAATGGGAATTTTATTCCCAGTAGTTACCACCAATTTTTTTAGCTTATTTAATGCTATTGATGAAGTCTGGAGATATATGTACATACATACTTACACCTGTATCCCATTTGGGCAGGCAGAGACGACAGACTACGATTCCTACACAACTCGTCGTTTTTGCCTTTAAAAAATGTTGAATTCATAACTATGGGTTTATTCACATTTTTTACTGTATAACTTTAAAAGAATATTTCATTCGAAAACATTTTAGCTCACTAATAGCTCTGTAAAATTAATCGTTTTTGAGATAGGTATGAGGCTTCAAAGCCAGATATTTGAGCTAACAAAACTCATCTAAATGAAACGTGATTCTGTCACAAATATTGGCATTGGCAGCGGCCGTAGCCTACATACAATTCTTAACGAATGTTGGAAATAACATCCTTTAGCTGTCGCTGGTGCCACGAAAAAAAAGTGATAGTACCTATAATATAAGTTAACCTGCGCAGCAGGTGGCTTGTATGGAAGTTTCTTTGGAGTGGGCTTCTGCGCAGCTTTAGAATGGTGAAATCAGCAGCCGAGAAAAAAATATCATCCACTCTAGGTACTTCTTATGATACTGAGGAAATATCCGTCATTTCCACCTGATCATTTCTTGCGAAATATCAATTCAGTCATTCCTAATTCTTTAACACTTTCACTGTCAAGAACGCCCCTAGCGAGTTCTCAGTAACTTTGCTCACATGTCACCCGACTCCCGAGGGGAGTTCGTACTATACAATTATAGATGGCCAAAGGCAATGTCATCCGACTCCTCTAGCGAGTTCTTACGAAACGGCCGATTTTTCAGGGTTGTCCCTATATCTCGTTTTTTGAGGATTAGTTATTAATCTTCTATTCTGTTTATATCAGTAACATATAAAAATGCATTAATAAGGTTTTTAGGAACGTCGTTACTTTAAAACTTTGATAAACCACAGGCCGGCTAGCGCGAAGATCGCGCATTTCGATTTTTTTTATCTCCTACTATTTCTTTCAAATATGTCAGTGCGATAGAGATTTCTCGAAATTTGGTGATGGGTGATGAACTCCAGATTTGACGCCCCGCAGGTAACAATGATTTCTACCCTACCGATTACCGTTTATGTATTATATGTACATATCGATGGCAAAAATGGGATATATTGTAACCGACAACCGACCCACAACCGACCACGACAAAACATAATTAAAATATTTTAACAAAATAACATCAAACGGAGTTACTCGCACTTTTACACCGAGATGGGTGCTCAGGCAAATTTGGAAAATCACTGGGTTGCATTCGCCAACTTCAAATAGATAACGAATGGCAAACAAGATCTCCAGGGTTAAGCGTATGATCGCAGTAACTACATCCTTTTGTCAAAGAAATTGCGACTCTATTCTGTGCACGACCGTACTAATCACCGTAACTGTTCAAAGCTGCTTGTTACGTTTCGCTTCTATGCAGGTGAAGTGCAGTGCCATTTTATGACTGCAATCCTATTGTTATTTACTGAGAACTGCCGCTTAGAAGATATTAATCTTGTTACTTAGTTGAATTTCTTCGTTTATTTTTCTCCAAATATTATTATACAAACCCGCCTATAGGTACTCATGAAACCTACAGTTACTAAATATACGTAAACACAAATTAGGTTTTACGATTTAAGAATACTCTTAACTCCTATTGATACATATCTGTAATGTATACAATTTAATGTATCCAACTGATACTTTTTTTATTTTTTAATCGTATTAGGTGAAAAAAACATCGTCTGCAAAAACATACCTATTTAAAAATCTACAACACCTACTTTTCGATTGGAGTTAAGATATAGCATACTTTTTAAATTTGCATAATATATATTATTATAGACTACTCACTACAAACCAGAAATGGTCTCCTTCTGAAATCTACATATACTTTTCATCCTTCTGCGCGGACGAAGTCGTGAGCATAAGCCAGTAAAATATATTATTGTTACCACTAAAGATTTTTTTCCCACTAGTTACCACCAATTGTTTTAGTGGTAACAGATGGGAAAAAAATTCCCACTTGTTACCACTAAACCGCTTAGTGGTAACTAGTGGGAATTTTTTTCCCATCTGTTACCACTGGTAACAACTTGGTGGTAAAAGGTGGGAATAACCCTGATTAAGTCACACACTACTAGCAGATAACATACAGTCCGCATCGAATAGTCAGTGCCATTCTAAGGGCAAATAACTATATCGCAACAGATCTTTATTAGGTAACATGCAGCCTAATCTACTGCACATTGCAGTATTCAATTTGAAACACATATTTTTAAGATGCCCTATTTTCTTTGTGTAAGTAAATTAATTTTGTCAGTTTGTCTATCTTCTTTTCTTTGATGTTAGTTATTCATTCTCATTTGCTCAAAGGTTAGCTGGAAGAGATCCCTTACAAGGATACGTTCGCCTTTGTACATGACCATTGATTTCATTGTAATGTTCCTGTATGATGTGCAATAAAGTGTTTACATTTAGGGGGCGTAGGTAGGGAATTTTCAAAATTCATTCCCAAAAGGATTGAAACAGGCGATGAGACTTTGTTTCGTGTTGACATCTCATCTCGTTCTTTTATCTGGCCGTAGAGAATGGAAAAGTTGGAAATTCACGCGGACGAAGTCGCGGTGTGGCATTTAGCCTTTACCTGCGCCTTTACTAATCTCATGTTATGAATCACGTAGCGGTATTTTGCTTTATGGAGGTGGTTAGGTTAGATTAGGTTAAATTTAAAGTTTACGTCAATTCAGCGAGCATAATGCTTATTCCGTGAAACACTTGTTTGCCGATAAGGAGAAACGGTCAGTGTGTAATTCAGAAATTCGACGGCAAATTCGTCGCCAATATAACTTGACCCGTGAACTGCTAATAACAGTTCGTAATTGGAGTTAATGCGGTTATGGTTCGTCAAAGTCGAAGCGAAGCGGGTCAACATAATATTGATATCCGATTGCGGACTGCTATTACCAGTTTAGTTGGCATAAATGGCCGCGACTTCGTTTCTCGCGCGACAGAGCATCACCTATCATTATCACACTATACTGGATGGTTAGAGATAGGTAGCATTTGTCGCGCGACAAAAAGACGCGTGTCACAGTTGTGCTAGAGATACAGGACTGTCACTCCACGATTCCGTTGCGCGGTAGTTATTATAAAATATCGCTACCCTTGGGTGGAAAAAGAGCACGCGTTATGCGATAGAGAGAGATAGTTTGGATGCGGGTCAGCTCCGTCCATCCATCCGACGCGAACGGCAGTTTTGTTAGACACGCTTCTGTACTTAGTACTAATTCTTATTCTGTGATATTACTATATTAAGTGTTCTTCATTCGTTTTTAATGCGGGTAGGTGGGTGGATTTCACAGCCTTTCAACCGCCGTCATCACCAACCCCGATATAATGATGACATCTTTTTAAAAATTACATAATTTTTGATCAAAACATGTAAAAAGTATGTACCATTTTCGGATGTCATTAAAATAATGGGACACATTCTTAAAGTGAATCATCAAAATTTCGGGATAGGAAATGACGGCGGTTGAAACGCTCTGAAATCCACCCAGGTACACCACATTTGTTATGACTAATTTTGTTATTGGAGCACTTAGAAAACTTAAGAAATCCTTAATTGATTCCTATACTGTTAACAATATTTTTGATGATTGTTTATAATTGGTTAATTTGGATAATTAGGTAAAAATATTCTCGATAGAATATGAATTAAAAAAAGACTTTCGTGACAGTTAACGTGTCCAAAACTTTCTGCTCACTGGTGCTCACTGGTAAAATTAGGGGCGAGATTGGCGTTGGATTTCTGAATCACATACAGTTCTACACGTGCCGTGCTTAGGAGCGAGAACTCTGATTGCACCGCCTGGAAATGGTTCGGAAATTGATCGACCTATTTGAAGCTCGAGTCAATATTTGATGCTATTTGCACGCCCGTTCAGTTGCAGGAGTATTCCATGAAAACATCTACTTTTTGTCGCTTACGTAACGCCATAGCTACCCTAATAAAACTTATTAGCTGCTAAGAAACACTACCAACCTTAAAGCTAAGGTGATATTACTATACCGATATTCAGCTTCTTCGTTTTACATGTCAAAAGTACTATAAAGGTAGTGTCGCTTATAACGTTTTCGTGGAATGCTCCTGCATTTGTTAAACCGCCTCACTTCGGGACACATTTTTGTCGAAATCCCTGTTGATTTTAATGGGATATCAGACTATTATAAGTCCGGGATCCTTACCAAATAGATTAAAACGACACAAAAAATTGCAGGAATCTCGACGTGTGTTCCTAGAAGTGAGGCGGTTTAAACGCACAATTTTTGACCCTCCAGAATACGAAAAAAAGGTGTTAGGAGCAATACAATTTTTTTAGAGTGCATTTCTACAAATTACAAAAATAGTTACATAGCTAGGTAATAGGCGCCGAAACTACATTTTTTTTTGCTATAGTGGGTCTGCCAAAAAGACGACTGTTGTTTGGTATTTCACAAAGCTGCGTGTTGACGTCACGACGGGGTCATTAACCGTAAAGTAGATACGTGACGCCATTCATGCAGGTAGCAGAGGGCCCGACGTCGATGCAAAATGTATAAAAAAGGACCCTTTGTCTGGAAATGGGAATTAAAGATTTGAGGATAAACAAAGAGTTGTATTGCGACGACAAAAAATAATACAAAGCATTTTAAGAAAGATTACAAAGAAATTATTAAACTCATCTGATAATGATAACGCTATGAACGCACCAAGGACCAATTTTCCACTAATTTTGATGAGAATGCCCAGTTAGCTATACTAGTAAAAGAAATAAATCAAGTTTCAACACCCATGCATATAAATTAAATGACTATAGGTACCTAAATGAAATAGTTCCAGTACCTCTTACATTGTCACGCGTGACTCTACGTCGCTACAAAGGATAAGTACGGAATCGTCTACGTAGCAAAATGTCCAGTGACGCAAATTGGCCATAAAGCGAAAAGTCGATTATGTAAATTGACCATAATGTGCAGATGCCTACGAGTAATAGTAAAATACACAATTAGCATATAGTCCATAAAGCGACACGGCTAGATAACAACACGTCTAAGTACGTACAATCTCAAATATTTAAAACGTCCAAAACGCAAATTACCTAATGTCGACCACAAAGCTGAACACCTAAATGTCCAAAACGTATAATGTTACATATGTCACGCTGAAAATAGATTAACTGTAATAAATCGTTTTGTATTTTGGTCATTATGCTACTTTGGCTAATTGCTTTCGATAAGATTTGACAATGTGCTATTTTTTGTAGTATCAGCTTTTTTGACATTATGTAATTTAGACATTATGCGACACAGACGAATTGCTATTTTGATGTTCTGTGTTATGGACGTTGTGTTAATTGGGCAAAATGCTAGTTGGACCACTGACACTTCGCTTTTTAGTCAATTTGCGTCATTGGACATTTTGCTACATGGACGATTCGGTACTGACCCGCTACAAATAGGAAACGTGCACAACGAAGCTGCCAACTGGTGCCGCAAATCCGAATCTTGTACTCTATAATGCTGGGGCCACATTAACGGGAAACGCCGTTAATATCGCGATGATGGACGATTAACGTTAGTATGTCCACGACTTACTATAGGACATTTATAACCAGTATTTTTTTTCAGGCCTGATAAGCTTCCTTTACTGTCCGCATAGTGTCTCTTTTGTCGATTTAGTGCTGCGACCTATAGTTCCCGCATGTTCCCAATTAGACGTGCGCGCCGCCGCGGCGCGCCGCCGCCATAAGGAGCCGGCGCGCCGCCGCCGCCGCCGATAGTTTAAAATTCGCGCCGAGTTAGAGACGAGTCAGTCAATTAGCATGGCAAAACTGTGACGCCGATTGGAGTAATCAATGTAAGTCAAAGGATCGATCGTCATTATAGAATTCTCGGAAGCAATATGCGTTGATTTGGATGTTATTTCCAAACCTTCGCTAGTTTCAAGATGCTTTCCTTGAAAATTAATGAGTGCCTCCATTTTTTTTCGAGATTATCGAATCTCTAAACTTTAATTCATAGGTAAGTATGTAAAAAAATCTAAAATCTAAACTGAAAGGCGTCGCTTTCTGCAGTATCGATTTATGTAACTAAGGCTTTGTTTAGCTACCATTGCACTGTGTCATACACTCGGTGTCTAAAAAAATCGCACATCCACAGAGTTGAGCAAGAGAGCATTCTAGTTGGCCTCTTAATTAACCGGGCAAAAACAAAGGTTGTGGTCGTGGACCGAGCTGAACAACTCCCACGGATAGGAGAACTCTCCGACTTACAGTTTGTCAGTGAATTTGTATATCTAGGGCTACCTAACCTAACCTAAGCAAGGGGGAAGCGGGGAAGCGAGAGGGAAATTCGAAGGAGAACTCAAATGGATAAATCTGCCATGAGTAAGATGACGCGAATATGGCAGGATCGGAAAGCCTCCAATAACACCAAAATGAGAATTGTGAGAATTCTGGTCTTTTCGATTTTTCTCTACGGCTCGGAATCGTGGACAATCCGGTCAGCAGAACGCAAGAAAATAGAGGCATTTGAAATGTGGTGCTGGAGACGAATGTTACGCATCCCATGGACAGCCAAGAGAACGAACGTCTCCATCCTTCAGCAGCTTAGGATCCGGACAAGGCTATCGACCACTTGCTACCAAAGGATTCTTGGTTATTTTGGACACATTGCCCGCCGTGAACCTGACAACTTGGAGAAACTTGTGGTTGTTGGGAAGATAGACTGCAAGCGGCGACGTGGCAAGTCTCCTACCCGATGGTCAGATCAGGTTTCCGCTCTCACAGGCCTCACAGTGACGACCGCCATGAAGAAGGCCGAGGACAGGATGGGATGAAAGCGATTGGTGATAGTGACAGAGATCATCGTAAAAATTTCAAGACAGACACGACCTTCAGCAATGAAGTCAACGACTAGAGAGAGAATATCGATATAATTGAAAGCTTGTTTAATGCTCTTTCAATTAACAACTGTTTCATTTTATGAAAACTCGTGGATTATGTAGAGGAGGGGAAGTCTAAAAAAAGTGGGAGGAGTACGGGCTCACGATTTCTGCCTCTTTCCACACGTTTAAACAAGTTCGCTCGTCGCTATCAAGGTTTGTTAAAAATTACACCTGAAGAGAAAAAACAAGGAATTATTCTTTGCAGATGATGCTTCTGCTGATGAAGCCGATCTTGTCGTAGCACTACTTCACGCAGGAGTACAGCAGGGTAATGTTGCCTGGCAACACAATCTAAGCCATTTTACTGTTCCACGAGTATTCCAATGGTTTGAAGACACTAAGAGGCTTAACCAGAAGACAAAGATTCTGACGATGACAGTGCATTTCTGAGAAAGACGACCGCTTCATCGTTTTAACGTCCCTGCTGAATCGGTTTTACAACGCTTTCCGGCTCTTACAGCAGCTTCTAAAAGGTCGCAGGACATCGATTAGCAGCTCTAGGGTTGGAAGAAGCCAACAAGAGAAGAACATCTTATCTCATACAGCTGCCGCAAGTCCCAAATACAACTCGATTCCTACCCGCTTGCCTAATATCAGGCTTTTGACCACCTTATTCTAGAGCTCTTAAGGAAAATGTACGCCAAATCTGCACCCGCTTGCCCTAGGATATCTTTTACGCCACGCCACTGCCACACAGCATCGCAAAGACCAACTTCAGTTTACACACGACCAATTTTTTCGGAAGTTACGAGTATGCATAGAAGAGTGTACAAAAGAAGTAAGGAATGTGCAAACACAAGCATGCATCGAAAACATCGTGAACTATGGCGGTGACTCGTGCATGTCCTGGGGCGGCATGTCAAGCCCTCGATTATTCATTATGGTGATCTTAAAAAATCAAGTGGTCTCATATACAGCTTTTATCATTCGAGGGTTCACTTTCACGAGTTTCACGCACGGTAACACCCGCACTCACAGTATATTAATTGTCAGCGACTTACTGGAGGAGTTCAGGATTCCTCTTATGCATTGGCCAGCAAGAAATCCAGTCTTGAACTTCTAGGATGAACTGAAACTATGAGTAAGGTTACGGGATCCCGTTCGCAGTCAACGTTTAAGTTGCCGTAATGTACGAGTGAGGCAACATTCCTCAGGAATGTATCACCAAAGAATAATTCCTTGCGTATTCACTTCAGGTGTAATCTTTAACAAGTTTGGATAGCGATGGAGACACGATTGGCCAATTAAAATTTGATTTTCAATTTCAATTGAGATTCAATTTAAGCGTGTGGCAAGGGGCAGTTCGCCGCGAGCGACATTTGTATGGAACTTTGCTTCTAACTCGCCCGCAGCTCGCCTGCAAGTGTGATAAAGCCCTTAATATTGAAAAACCTATTTACAAAGTTGAAAAATCTCACGCCGCCGGCGTTACGCCGCCGCCGTGGATTTTTTCGTGGCGCGCCGCCGCCGAATTTTTTTCGATCGGCGCGCATGTCTATTCCCAATACCAATGTATAATAGCAGTAATTTTTCCTCCTATAAAAGGTACATCGCGCGCTTGTATGTGTGCGCGCCGTGTACGAACCGCTCATTCCCAAAATACCGCATTCCTAAAATACCAGATTTTTAAAATACCAGATTCTCGATACACCAGATTCTCTGTATACAAGATTCCCAAAATAACAAACCCAACAAAGTGATTTAGATCCTTGAGTAACTTACGATTTTATAATCTAGTGTAACGGGAATGTGGTAAGACAGGAATCTCATAAATCGAAAATCTGGTTTTTTGAAAAATCTGGTATTTCGGGAATACGGTATTTTGGACACGAGCGTCCTCAAATTCTTTGGGCATATAATGCGTTCTAATCAGCACTGCCTTGAGAGATGCATTGTTCTAGGCCAAGTTGAGGGCCGACGCGCCAGAGGACGAATCCCGACAAGATGGTCTGACACCATAAAAAATGCGTGTGGTACCATGCAGAGGGCAGCCCATATGGCCCTTGACCGCGCTATGTGGAGGGACATTACAGTTGGTCACGATCTTCAGTAGGTAATGAGGGAACGACAAGAAAGAAGAAAAATACTCCAGTATGGATCGCACTCACTCAGGCGCGCTATCGTGTAATACGTGTCGCGCGCTCCTAAACGGCCGAAGTTGGACTACTTGTCCGCCTTAATTATACTTTACCTATGCCAAAGTATAATGACAAACAAGTAGTGCGGCTTCGGCCGTTTACGACCGATCGCGCGTCTGTGTGAGTGCGATCTATACTGGAGCATTCATACGCATTCTTAAATCTTTGCTTGTAGTGCGCAATGTAGGTAACTTTTGTAGGAAGAAAAAATACTGTGCCTATACTGCTTTTTTCTTATACTACTTATTTTCTATAATTTTATTTGTCTTGTTTGGACGCATAGAGAGACCCTTTACATCTCTATAAATGTAGTTATAAGTTTAATGTAATGTATTAATGAAATCTTATAGTAACGCCATATTATTGTAATACTTGTTGGTCGAAAAGAGAAACTGGTGAGTTTCTTCCGCCTCCTTCTCACCAGAAGGTCAATACCCGAAGCGCCAAAAGAAAAGAAGAGATGCAGAAATTAATTTTTTTATTTTTTATTTTACCTATCTCATTCCCATATAGTGTAAGTGATTAAAGTGATAGAACAAGCAATGTCGCGGCCAGTTTTGCTAGCCACGCAGCTTATTTAGTTAACACCTTCCCTGTCCCGGTGCCCCCAATGTGGGGTCATGGTTTTTATCGAGTCCGGGCTTCCACTATGGGGCCACTTCCCCATACTGATTGCACAGTTGGGACTTGTGACATTGTCCGATAGTTTTGTATGGGGACAGTGAACACGTTAAACATAAATATGTGACATTTCATAAGCCAGTGGGGATCCCTACCAAGTACCAACTATGTTTACTTCATTTTGAATTAACAAAGTAGCATGGGAACTGGTACCGGCAGACTTTCTAAAAGGCAATGCATTCAGTGAGGTGACCAAACAGGTCCCTACCTACATATCAAAATAAATAGGTACTTATTCAGGCAGTAGGTATACCTATTCCTATGCAAGTATAAGCCATATTGTATCAATGTAGTGATATTTACTATAATAATATTTGTAAAGGAGTGTATCACAAAACAGCTGTGACCGAGCAGGTATAAAATTCTTGTTAACTTAAATGACAGTTGCTTTGGACCTTTTTAGATATCACAATAAAAAAAATGGAATGGAATTTTAAGTTTGTTTTTTTTCATCAAAGATGTTTGTGTGTGCATGAATGTAAAGGAAACTGAAAGGGCTTTTGTCTAGTAGAAGAATAAAATACTATACTGTAGTACAGTATGGTAAGTCAAGTACTGTAGTACAAAGCACAGTATAGTATGTTTATGACTTTTTCCAAATTGTAGCATTGAGATTATGTACCTATTTATAATTACTGACAATTAAGAACATAATAAATTTTTCAAAGAAGTAAAGGTCGATATTCTGAATATCTCCTTAAATAAGTTTAAAAAACATTTGTATGAATATAAAACCGGTGTAGATGGTAATTAAGTATTGTGTGTATGAGACGTCTTATTTTCTCTGGATGTGCTGTAAAATTCAACGTAGGATTATTATTTCCCTGGATGTTTCACATAAATTTGTTAAATGTTAATAATTTAATTTAATTTAAAGTCCTATATTATTTCTTGTATAAGTTCCTTGTTCTCCTTTTTAAATGTTATATTTTAGTATTGCAAAATGTAAGCGATAATATTTATGCAAGTTGTGTTTGCCTGTAATTGGGTGAATACTCAAATACGATAAGTACCTATTGTTTTAATTTCGTGTCATATAGTATTGTACCTGTTGGCAAACCTTATAAATAAATAAATAAATAATTACCAAATAAGGCAAATAAAATGACATACTTTTAAATATTGTTTGGACACTAATTGGAGGACTAAAAGATAAGATAAGACCAAATTACTATTCAGAATTGCAGCTCATTTATACTACAGTGGTTATGTATGGAAACTGATATAACTTAATAATGAAAGCAGAATAAGGAGCTTGTTTCTGTGTTTAATGACATATTACATAATAGTAAACAGTAATGACAATGGTTATTATTAAAGTGTACAATTGGGTTTGTTTATAAATTCATTCAGTACAATGTGCTGGCTGAACAATCAATTTTGTGGTAAGTAATAAGTGCCGCAAAATGCGAGGCTCCATTGGGTAGTCAGTTTAATAAGATTCAAGATATGTATTTTACACATCGTAAAAGAGCATTCAATTGTTTTAAAAACCAACAAACTCAACTTAAAACAACTGCATAATTAAAATTAACATGAATCACTGTGTTAATGTTACAATTTTATTGTTGAATTAAAAAATAAAATATCAAGGGAAAACTTCACAATGTAAGTAGGTACTCCACAAACAAGTAAAACAACTTAACAAATAAAACAATTGACCACCTACCCGACGGAATGATAATAAGCAAACTCAATGTCATTCCTAATGACTAATGCACACATAAAAATACTCAATTTGTTGTATTAGCGAGCATTTAAATACGAAGTGAGTTAAGTGTTAACCGATCGCGATTCGCGAGTGAGTCATATTTAGAGCGCGCTAGATCTGCCGTGGTACGCACAACAAAAATGGTCGCAATACCGATCTTCGTCGACACGGAAGAACCCCACAAGACCAAGACAATTAAAATCATTCAGACTACCAAACTGGCTTGTCCTAACAAGTGTAATTCGAACACCTGTAACTAGCACGATTCTGAAAGGCTTGAAGCCTACGCCCTACATAAATTGTCAACGAATGTATCAACCACACTATGACCACCGTGAAATTGATTATATTCAGAGGAAAATGTGGATTTAATTTTAATTTTAGATCGTTTCACGACGCTTGGCTGGACGTGACGTCTATCGCTGGGAGGGCACGACCTTCGTAACAAAGACTGGAAATTACACCATAATAAACAGTCGTAATAGAAATATAATAGTAAGTTCACTTACCACCACAGCCATACACATTGAATAAAAATTAGACGGATTTAGCCGTGAACAGCCAAGAGAAAACACCACACACGCCAAGTACGTGTGCCTTGCACAAAAAACTAGCTGCACTAATTTCGAGTGTTGCCAAGACGTAAAATTTAGGCAATTGTTGCTATTGCAAAAAATAAAAAATTCTACCATAACATTATTTTTAAAATAATAATAATAACCGACTTCATACTTTGAATCTACGACACTAGAGTCTGGCTAATGAAAGATGAGACTGACATTTATTCCAAACTTTTTAAATGGCGACATTATACAAACGTCAAATGTGTCAAACGTCATTAGATTTCTGAGGATAGTATGCTGTGGTGATTTTGATACTCAATATGCAATATAAGAAAGTAACAGTTTCCGAAAATACTTACTGAATTGTTTTTGCTTTTCTTTCCGTGGCTAATGTGGGGAGTAAATATATATCATAAATAAACACTAACACTCTAATAAAAGCTGTGTACTTACCAATTTTCACTAAAATCGGAAGAATTAAAAAGGTTACAACAACTCAAAAATCGGCTCAAGTATCATTACCGTTTTTGTCACCCTATAAACAGTGTTGCAACCCGTTGTTTTTTTAAATTTGCCGCTATTTTTTAGTCTCATCTTTCATTAGCCAGACTCTAGTAAATTCGAGATAGAGTCTGTGCGGAAAGATAATAGGCGTGGAGAAAAACGGAACTAACCTAACTAGTATGGCCACATAACAGAAAATACGGTACAAAAGCATTACAGCGCCCCCAAAATTAATCCTATTCTCTTTCCGCACAGACTCTACTGGGATTGTTATAATATGTGCCAATAATACTTGAGGAGTTTCCTCAATTCTTTACGGATCGCATCATCGAAACATGATTTTTAAAATAATGACACCAATTTCGAAGTAGAGTCTGTGCGGAAAGAGAATAGGCGTGGCGAAAAACGGAACTAACAATAAGATTTATATATGGCAATCCAACCCAGCCATCTGTCAAACAAACGTCAAAGTTTTGTCGTATTGATAGGGAACGTGGACGAACTATAGGTGGCAGCACTAAACGACAAAAAAGAGAGACGGGCAGACAATAAAGGAAACAATCGCCCCTGTCAAATCAAGCTGTCAATGTCAATGATAATATGTAAGTGTCAATGTCAAATATAGTAAGTCGTAGCTACACTGACGTTACTCGTCCTTCAACGCGATAAATTAACGTTATTAACGGCGTTTCCGTCAATGTGGCCCCAGCATGACAGGGTACTTGATTTAGATTAGCGGCACCAGTTGGCAGCACCTTCGTCGTGCACGTTCCCTATACGGATTTGTCTGTTGCGGTGATTTGTAGCGGCTTTTTGTATTTAATCATGTCAAAAAGGGGTAAAACCTTACACAGTTCAACAAGGGAATTAATTTTCCATATCATTAACTTTTGCCAAAGAGAAAAAGAGGCAAAACACCCCATTATTGACCCCAACAAAGTCACGGCACGTGTTGCAGCTATGTGTGGTATATAACAGTTTTATTTGAAGATTTTATAGACTTCGTAGGGACCCTTTCCAAATACAATCAGAGACAAAGAAAATCAAAGGCACATGAAAGTTTGTGTTGTATGCATAGCCACGGATGCATAACCCGGCTCTCGTATCACGGACGCCTAAGGGGTCCATGGACGACAGTCTAAGAAACCCTGATAAAAGGTAAGCGGCGGCCATCTTGTAATATTTCCATAGCTAAGTAGGTATGACCATTCATGTCAACTACTTATAAGACATTAATCATTAAAACAAAATAAGACTTTTTTCCCTAACCCGACCTATTGCTATGTGACCAAAGTGGTACTATAGCGCGACACAGACAAAATAAGAGAGAATTGGAAACTATTAACAAAAAAGTTAAGTTTAAAAAATATCAAGATGTCACAGTTATAGAGTCTGGCTAATGAAAGATGAGACTAAAAAATAGCGGCAAATTTAAAAAAACAACGGGTTGCAACACTGTTTATAGGGTGACAAAAACGGTAATGATACTTGAGCCGATTTTTGAGTTGTTGTAACCTTTTTAATTCTTCCGATTTTAGTGAAAATTGGTAAGTACACAGCTTTTATTAGAGTGTTAGTGTTTATTTATGATATATATTTACTCCCCACATTAGCCACGGAAAGAAAAGCAAAAACAATTCAGTAAGTATTTTCGGAAACTGTTACTTTCTTATATTGCATATTGAGTATCAAAATCACCACAGCATACTATCCTCAGAAATCTAATGACGTTTGACACATTTGACGTTTGTATATTCAAATTCAAATTCAAATAATTTATTTTCAGACATAGCATCCATAGAAATGTGTTAGTACAAGGCATAATAATTTTAATACTAGTGTTAGTAACTATATCTAAGACAACATACAATTAGGTACTCGATTTTTTAAAAACGACGAGCTGGGGCAACAACAGGTGCGTGCAGCTGCACCCAGCGCGCCTGCAGCGGCGAGTCCCATCGCTCCGCCAACGCGCTCAGAATTCTGTTTGAGCTGCAGCTAGAACGCTTCTGTAACGAGGCGCATCGCTTTCTTATGATAGCCCCGAAGCTGTCGGTATGCGCCTCGGCAAACATTGCTGACGCGCTACAGTGACGTGGCAACCCAAACAGCACCCTAAACGCGTTGTTATACTGCACGCGCAGAGCGTTGTATGCCCGCTGCGTAAAACTGACCCATAGACTGCACGTGTAGAATGTTTGTATAATGTCGCCATTTAAAAAGTTTGGAATAAATGTCAGTCTCATCTTTCATTAGCCAGACTCTACTATAAAATGGCGTGTGCCAGTGTTGCCAGTATGGCAAACCAACCAAAAACATAAATGTAAAAAAGGAGAGCCAAGTTCAATACAAAAATTATGCTAGGTGTGGGCCAAATGTGGGCTTCGCCGCAAAAGGAATGGAGATCTAAATGAGTGACAAGTCCTATGCAAAATCCAAATATGTATTTATAGGAACAAAATAACATTATAAACAAGTATTATACTCTATTTCTTTGCTTTATTGGATACCTATAACAATTGCTGTTTTTTAAAAATGTGAGATCTTAAATTAGGTCGGGTTTGACTTGGCCAGTTTTCATTACGTCAGTCATTTTATAAAGTTATTCAACATATCTATATATATATATGTAAATTCTGATAAAAACTATACTTATTATGTTGTAAAATTCAACATTACTCAACATCCCCATTCGGGCCATGAGTGCATCAGAGGCACACGCGGCAGATTTAAAACTGCAGCGACGCTGGTAGTCTGTGCTGAAAGAGAATAGGATTAATTTTGGGAGTCGCTGTAATGCTTTTGTATTGTATTTTCTTAGGTTAGGTTAGTTCCGTTTTTCGCCACGCCTATTCTCTTTCCGCACAGACTCTAGACTTCGACGACGGGGCCGCCCTGCCAGGAGTCGACTGAAATAAACGAAGACCGCCAGCATTCCGAAAATATCCCACCATTTACCTATCACTATGCAAGCTAAGTTTGTTAAAACATCAATATTCAAATTTGTATCATTAAAGAAAAAGTGATTATAATAAAAAACTAATAACCCTTAATTAACACGTTCACTGTCCCCATACAAAACTATCGGACACATCCCAACTGTGCAATCAGTAATAGTGGAAGCACGGACTTCTGAAAAAGCCTTCATGACCCCACATTGGGGGCATCGAGACAGGGTATGTATTAAAACTAATTGTATGATTGTGAGCGCATAATTGAGTCATGGATGTTTCCTATGTATTTAAGTATTTGTATTTATTAAATATATCGTCGTTTAGTATCCATAACACAAGCCTTATTGAGCTTACTCCCAGCCCGATGTGCGTGCCGACTGTGTGTACGGCACACGGTCTGACGCCCTTGGGTGGTCTGGCCAGCGACCTGGTTCGAGCTCAGGGACCGCAACGGCCAACCACCCGGCCCGACAATCACCATGCCCGGTTATGGGTTGTGAGTTTGTCAGGTTTAAAAAAAAAAATATTGAGCTTACTATGGGACTAGTTCGATTTGTGTAAGATTGTCCCCTAATATTTATTTTATTTAATTGTATTGTCAGAGATTGTATTAAATGTCATTGTTCATTTATTACGTAAGACGATTTTTGCCAGTTTTTGACCCCCTCCCCCTTATGTAAGAAAAAATAAAAATCGGCCGACCCCCTCCCCCCTATTTAATATTTATTATGTAAGAATATAACGGAAAAATAATTTTACGTTTGGGCTATTTTAATTTTTATTTTTCAAAGAAACTTTTTTGTTTTTTTAAAGTATAATCTTAACTTTGCGCAATTTTATGATCTTACGTAAGAACTTCCAATTCATCAATCTATCAAAATTCCCTCCCATCCCCTCGTAAGAAAAAATAAGACATGGTCGACCCCCCTCCCCCCTTAATCGTCTTACGTAATAAATGAATGGCCCCTAATACATGTGCATTTTTCAGTTTTTATGGATAAATGAAACTAAACATCCAACAAACAACTTTATTGGCGACATAGCAAGTTTTCCATGTGGCTACATGAACATGTGGTCGTTAAAGCCTCCCGGTGGGGGGAGGTGGTCCGCGTCGGGAGGGGGCCTCCGGCCTGGCATCGGGGGGCCCATTGGGGGGCCGAAGGGGTCGAAGCGGGCTCCAGGCGGGACAGCTCCTCTGTTAACAATAAAGCACACTTATATTATAGAATTCCACTTTTATTTTAATATGTAGGGTCTCTGTGGTTTTTTTTATTTAAAGTGTCCTCTTAACTGGCAGTTAACAGGTCGTCACAGAACTGACGGTTAGTGTCAAACTCCATATGACGGGCTAGACGGTATTTTAAAATAGCTTAAGTTTCGTCTAGCCGTACCTACATTGTATAGTACGTTACATGAGTAGGGTGGTAAAACAAAGATAGGCCGATATCGCAGATGTTTGCGGCCCGAGCTGCAAGCGAGCAGTGGCGTAACTATATCATCTGGGGCCCTTGGCAAATTCCTTTGATGGGGGCCCTATCCTTAAGCTTTATTATTTTAACGTTATACTTACGCCGGGGCCCTCTTGGGTCGGGGGCCCGTGGCATTTTGCCAGCCCTGCCACCCTGTAGTTACGCCACTGCAAGCGAGGGACGTAAATGTGCGATCGAGGGCTTTCTTTATTACCTCCCGTGTTGTGTACATTTTATGTCTCCACTTGGCCAGAAAGCGGCTTTTTCCGTACACGTAGCGTGCGGTAAAAGCTTACTTAACTTAAAAAAGTGCGTTTAAGCACATTGTTGTCATACATTTATATTTATCAGTGTTATTTAAGCATTCCGAAATTGACATAAATTTTTCTTTAAGACTATAAAAAAATATCGATTTTTTTTAAATTTCTGGTCTCATAACTTTATATTTTTTATACGTTTTTTGTTTACGTCTTCTGTGTTATGATAATTTAGTATTTTCCAATCCATGTGACTATATTATGATATGTTATAAAATTCAACATTAGTCAACATCCCCGCTGTACTCTCCGGCGGTGGGACAAGTGTCTGTCACTTTATAGATAAGATTAGATTATTTATTTCTCATTTTAAAATAAATACCTAGGTAATCCTCCAGGTATCCCAAGTCCCGGATTCTCAATGTCACGCCGGGGCGCAAACGGATTGAACAGCATGCCGCCCCCGGAAGGAGCGAAGGGATCCAGATCCGAGCGACCGATGTTGGGCAGGGGCGCTGTAGGTGGCTCCCTGGATAAAATAACATTACTTTAAACTACTAAACTACTAAAAAATTACTAATTTCAAACATTGAATCTATAGAATAAATAAATAAAAATAAATAAATATTAGGGGACACTCTTACACAAATCGAACTAGCCCCATAGTAAGCTCAATAAGGCTTGTGTTATGGATACCAGACGACGATATATTTAATAGATACAAATACTTAAATACATAGAAAACATCCATGACTCAGGAACAAATATTCGTGCTCATCACACAAATAAATGCCCTTACCGGGATTCGAACCCAGGACCTCTTGCTTCATAGGCAGGGTCACTACCAACTAAGCTAAAGCGGTCGTCAAAAAAAAAAAAAAAAATAGAAAATTCACGAGATATTAGAAAAATGCTGGAATTTCTTTACATGTGCCTTTAATATTTGAGCAGTTCCTACATCTCCTGATGGATCCCATCTTCACAGCTGAATTTAGATATTAACCCTTTCAGTGCGCAATGACGCCACACACCAACCTTCATGACACGCCTGTCGTGCCATCCGCAACGAATCGGTTAATGTATTAGTTACTATAGAAAATTCTGAAATAGCTATAAATGTGCCTAAAATATTTGAAGAGTTTGCTGAATTCCTCATGGATTCCATCATCAGAACTAAATTTTGAAAGGAGACACCCGTGCTAAAACAATAGTATGGATTTCCGACGAATTTTAAAGAAAGCAAGAAGGCGGAGATCAGGGTGGTATATACAGGGTGGCCCATTTCGATCGGTCAGTATGGGAAAGTCTGAAACTATAAGAGGTACGAAAATCTGTTCTTAGGAACCATGTCATCGATTTTAGGGACAAGAAAAACTGCATACATAGATTTGAAAAAACACTTGTATTTTAACCGGGAATCGAACCCGGTCGTTTTGAAAAATAAAACTTCCATTATTTCTATTTGGATATTGATTGTGTATATAAGCAGTAAATGTTACTAGGAAACACGATACCTAAAACGAATAAAATCCATTGTATTTAATATCTTTAATTCAATTAAGTTTTATTTTCCAAAACGGCCAGGTTCAATTCCCGGTTCAAGTATTTTTTTTCAAATCTATGTATGCAGTTTTTCATATCCCTAAAATCGATGAGATGGTTCCTAAGAACAGATCTTCGTTATGTCTTAAAGTTGTTTGATATGGAGATTATACTAGGTATACAGGTATACCTAGTATAATCTCCATATCAAACAACTTTCTTTTTGTTCAAAATTGTTGTTTACTTGTAACTAAATGAGCTCGTCGTCGTACCTAATGGTGAATTTGGATATATTTTGGTAGTAAGTCAGAAGGGTTGCAGTCAATATTATAAATTTGTATTGTGAATAACTGTAATACGTAAATATCACAAAATACATTTATATATTCCCATGGTGTCAACATGGCTAGGCTAAACTATGCATTTTATTAAACATTATTTTGCCAATAGCCGTGAATAACAAATGAATACATAGTTTGTCAAATAATGATTTGTAATATGAGGTTTTGTCAAGTAAATAATTTGTGTACTTAATGTGTCAAACTAATCGACTAATTTGTCATTGGTTAATTTGCCAAACATTGTTTGTGAAATGAATATTTGCGAAATGATTGGATACTATAGAAAACGTGATGCCGACGACGCGTCGCAACGTATATCCGGCGTCAAGCTTCGGTGCGAACCTTAAAGTAATCCTAGGTAAATCTTAAAAAAAACCTTTATGAATACCACAAATCTCTGGTGTCGGGATGCGGGCCAGATGGGGGCAGTCTAGAAGGCACCCTCAGTGGATCATCGGGAAGTCTTCTGGAGTTGGAGTCATCTGTAAGTAAACAACCATGTTTGATCAAGTTTCTTCAAATATAACTGTTGAAAGCACACACAGTTTACGAAAGGTTACGTTTCAATTATGACCATACATATCGTCGACCGTAGGCTGAATTACGGTAAGGGACATTGTTTTGCCTGTCCCTTACCGTAATTCAGCCTACCGTCGACGATATGCAGAAACCGACTAATGCTGAAAAACCGTAGGTATAAAACCTAAACTTTCTGCTAACTGTGTAAAGTATATGAAACTTGCCTCTGTTCTGTTTCTGCAAAACTATGGTTGTTTGAAAAATTATTTTACTGTTACAAATTCTCTACATTGTTTTGTGAAGTGAAGTACCTGTTAACTCAGAGTAGGTACAGGAACCAATTATTATGTATTTTTCGCATTAACATGATGTTTGAACAAACATGTATTTGAAACCAAACATAAGTTTGAATTTTTATCTCTAATAATACTGGTTGGTGGTTATAAATGGATTAGTCCAGTGAAAACAGATTCCCAAATCTTCATTATAATATTTGGGTAAAAGGATTTCTGTATAACAATGAGAGAAAAAAGTATTTATTAATTTAAACATAATATAAAACATAGAACTTCATAGATTAGGAAAGAAAAAATTAAAGAAAAAAAAAAAAAGAGGTCGGGCCCCCGCGGCAGCATACCCATGATGCAGGCAGCGTTCCCGCGCTGAATAGTGTTTGCTAATCTTTGTGCAGGGAAGCTGCCTGCGCATGGGTCACCTGTTGCCTCAACGATCTGTGGAGCCCGCGCGCTCCCTGTCCCCACGAGCCCAGTGTCTTGCCGCCGAACGCTACAAACTCGTATTGAGCGCCGAGACAACTGTAGACTTTGGGTAAAAGTATTATTAAAAATCTAAATGCATACTTCTATGGCACTTACTTCTGGTTGAAGTTTGTGTCTCAGCAGTGGTAGTCGGCTTCTCCGTGATGGTGTCAATCAGGTCCCTTTTCACATTGTACATGAGATCCTTGTGGTCCGGCAACATCTTGCCGATGGAGCCACTGGTCTCTTTCACAGCGTCATCTATCTTCAAGGCGATGTTAGATACTGCCAAGTCTTCAGATCTCTGTAAATTGTAATAAGAGTATATTGCAGAATTTGAATTATGAAATGCTATCCAGCTCGACCAAGGATTTGTCCCTGTGTTTCATTTGTTTTGTCCCTATAGGATTTAAAAATCTTTTCATAGTGCATTTCTAAGTCTCCTAAAGAACATGTATTTCAAATTTTGTCCCGGTTTTATTACCTTGAGCATGGAACTGTTTTATATATATAGATTTATCCATTAGATCTGATATGCAACTGCCAAATTATCCTTGTAATTTCAGCTGAGTAACTCAATGAGACTGAGAAAATAGACATCTTTTATTTCATTCTAAAATAACCGTATAAATTTTGTTGTAGTGACAAAGGTATTTACATTGTGATTGCTAATTACAAATTAAAGTAAAGACAATAATTTTCAGAATATTAATTAGATATATACATAGGTACAATGTGTGGCCTGTAACCAGAGCTAATAATTAAAACGAAGATTGTACTCCTCAAACTGAACAACATTTGTTCAGCCACATTTAAAAATAATAAAATAATAATAATAAAGAAAAAAAAAAAACATTTAAAAATAACTTATGTTTAAATTTTTAGTACACTTTAAAGTTTATTAGTTGTATTGCGATGTTTTTTATGTTTGTAGCGTGACAAGCGACATCAATAGGGAATATGCATGATTTTTTTTAACACATTGCTTCACAAATTATGAAAATACCATAAAAAATACGACATAAAGTCAAAATAAAATTAAAATCGAACGAGAAATACGGAAGATATAAACATATAAAAAATATCATGCATATCCCCTATTAGACTGATGTTAACGTACATTGAAAATACTATTTAATTTGTATGAAAAAGATAAAATCTTAAGATTAAATAATTTTTAAAAGTTGTTGAACAAAAGTTTTATTGTTTGATGAGTAGAATCTACGTTTTAATTACTAGCCCTGATTACAGGCCACACATTTTATATGTGGCTAATTGGGTTAGTTATAGGACAAAAAATTCATGAAAATATATAATAATCAAATCAAACCATATCTCCCAATAAGGAATTAATGCAATTTGATATTTTGATTTTGCATTATTTATTATTTAGCCTCATTAGCTCTAATTTGCATGTCACCCTGTGACAAAGCATGCAATGTCTATATTATATTATCACCTATGTACAGTAGAAATTATTTTTCTAGAGCGAATTCACTTAGCTTTGTACCTGACGAACAATACTCATTATCTGCATTGTTAACTGTGGCCACAACTTCGACTTCGAGATGTAAGGCATTATAGTGCACATAATTTTTACACTAAATTAGTCTTTAAGTCGAGCAAAATAAGGTTTACTCTTAAACAAAGAGAACACAGATGTTGGTCACTTCGTAAGTGAAAGAGCAGCGAAGTACGTATCGATGCTTAGAAAGACAAACGATGTATTCTCTTTATTTAAGTGTAAACCTTAATTCGTTTGACTTAAAGACTAATTTAGTGTAAAAGCTATTTGCACTTATAATGCCTTACATTTCGAAGTGGTAGTGGTGGCCACAGTTAACAATGCAGACAATGAGTATTGTTCGTCAGGTACACAGCTAAGTGAATTCGCTCTAGAAAAAGAATTTCTACTGTACCTACCATGTTTTATGCAAATAAATGACTTATAATTATTTAGTAAAGAGTAAAACAAGAATAATAGTAAAATATTATTTAAGTTTCTTACCATTAGATTTACAATAAGTGTCCCATCAGTGTTCAAACCATGAAGAATGTACAATTTGTTTTCCAAAACATATCTCAAAGTATAGTTGTCTTTATCATTCCATCCCGTCGGCAGCACTTCACTCTTCTCTTCGTCTCCTGTCAGCGTCCTCTGTGAAAAAGAACACGCTTTTATGCGGTCAGTGTTATGTTTTTATGGTATTAGGTACAAGTTATTCATAAGTCCAAAATACCTCATCGCCTATTCCGATTGTACGGAATCCCCTTTTCGATAAATTCCAATGTATGAAAGCAATTAAAACATCTGATTTACGTTTTATATCTCTTTCGACGGTTTTAAAAGTTAAATCCCACCCAAACAGCGGATCTGCTGCCATTTTGTTTCCTTATAAAATACGAAGTATGAACCTGTAACAAACTAAAATAACACTTTATACAATGAATATTTACAATTAAAGTGGGTTTGAAACGAAGTCAAATTAAAATAATGTAAAAACAAGCACCGGATTATTTAGTTTACGAAAACCGATTCGTAATTATTATGACATTTAAACGTCAAACTTCGAAGGTGTTGTGAAGTGAATTTTCATGACGATGTTGCAACCTCTGGATAATCGTAATTTTATAGTTTTTTGCTTCATCTGCAACAAAATTAAAATTATTCGATTGAGTTTTGGTTGGTTATTTCCATTTGTGGAGCCTTATTTTTTGAAATTCTATAAAAATAATATTTAAACAGAAAAACGGCAATGGTAGATTTTTATATACACTATTTGGCAACACTAAACTTTTAGTGATGTCCTTTGTATTGATAAAAATGTTTTTCGATTATTAGTAGTATAAAAACATACGACGAACTCTTTGACTCTTTCGGCTTAAGTAGGTACGCAATATCAGTATAAAAAAAATATCAGACTTTGTTATAATCATTACTCTACAATATTCATAAAGCTATTTCCTTAATTTCCTCAGTTAATACTTAAAATGGATTTTTGCTACAGCAATTAAACGTTTAAGATTCAAACATCCTAAATATCACTATTGAGATAATACACTGCCTCAAAACATATTAAACTATAAAAAATGACAATTTTTAAAAACCTACATCAAGTCAAGTGTTCTGTAGGCTTTATTACCGGTCTATCGGTTTAGTAATTCGTGTCAAATCACTATTTCCATGTAAAAACAACATGGCGGACGGGCAGTGTCAATTTGGGAACGTCGTGATGATAACGTGAAATAATGGATTTTGTTGTTTTAGAATATGGGTGAATATGTGCAATAAATTATTATACTTTGATGTGTAAAGTGTTGTGTTTTGATTGTATTTGTGTAATTTAAGTGAAACAATGGCCTCGGATAAGATAAAAGTAGCTGTTCGGGTTCGACCCTTCAACAGACGAGGTAAGGTGCTTCAATCAGTAATAAATAAAGTATTTTGCTATCTAGCAGGTGACTGACTGTATACACTACATTATCTTACAATATCGCTACGTTTGTCTCTTTGATAATAATACATTGTTCTTTAAGTTTTTGCCTTAAGAACGCAATTAGTTTACTTCATTGGTGAAATTACTGAGTTATTACCTTGAAATTTGTATTTTTTTACTATAACTCACTTTGTTATTCGTTCATAGTTCTTGTCTTGAGTTATCTATGATTGTCTACTCCATGTTGAATGTTGGAATACTGTAATTAGTTTTACTCCCAATGATTTGTATTTATCCAAACAGTCATTGTTATCAATCACTGTTTTTTAGTTTTTAAATTGTAAACACCATAATGTCATCTCGGCCTTTTTGCACATCAATTATTCAATAAAAAAATAGCAGCCAGTGTCCCTGGTGTTGTGGAAATAGGAAAACCAAGTTTACAAATAAAATAAACAAATTTTTTTTGATGAATTGAATGAGGTCCTGAATTATCTGTATAAAAGTTATGTGTAATTTTCTATTTCTGTAAAATACATGAAACTGTTTGCTTATAAACGTGTTGAATCAGTACTGTTCGACTTATATGATAAGATTATTTATTCATGAACAAATTTGTCACTAGAATTCTTTAGAATGTTGTGATTAGTTATTTATTGTTTTACAGTTGAACATACTAATTACTTTAATATCTCCAATGCAAGAGCTATGTCTAGTTAAATATCTATATTTCTAGTAGAGGATTCTAATATCCAGAATTGTTATAATTTGATTGTCGACAAAGCAGCTTAGGTGATTATTATGTTGCACTGAATTAAACAAGAAGATATTGTACCTAAGTGTCAAGCATTACTTACGTTATTATAAACATTTTCTGCTTCATAGTTTATTCCAGTCAGTGGTGGGCAAAGTATGGGCCATCTCCAGCCCATGGGCTTAATCCGGCCCGCCAATTATAAATCTAAATAAGTAGTATTTGTCTTGCAATAATATTTTGACGGTCCAGCAGTATAAAATAGAATACTAGATGCATAGGTAAAACAGTCAGCTAGACTAATTTTTGTTATAATTCTGGCTTCTGAAATTTCTCATTCTTTCTGGCCACCCATGAAGAAAATTTGCCAACCATTGAGTAATTGGCCAACCATATTAACATTATCTGTCAGAAAGCTACAGTATACTTAGCATACCTTTTCTCCAAATGTATAGTAAAATATCTGTAAAACTGGCAAACCAGTGGCAATTGATTATTTCAACTATGTTCTATGGTCAGTGCCATATTTCCACCTAGGCCTCCAAGGCCCCGGTGTGGAGGCCTTGCTAGCCTAGGGGCTTCAGTGGACCCTTCATATAAGCTCTAAAGCCTGGCTGTCTTATTAATCCTAAGGGCCTCGGGTCTCAATGTACTGGTTGTTTAACCTATTCGACGCCAACAATGGATATATCTGCACCACAGATTCCAACAACGGATTAATCCATCACAGAGCGCACAGCGTTAAAAACTTACATGCACCAGCATAAGGTTCAATTTCGTTTTTGACACCGGTTTTGGTTTGCATATTTTATGTTTGACATAGTGTTGTAAAGGTTAAAGTGTTGTGCAAACTCATTTTCTTATGAATGAATAGCCTGGTCTAAAAATTATGTGTTGCCAGCAATTTGGTCAGTCAGAGGGGTTTTGGACTTCTGGTAATCTTATCCAATCATACTGATATTAGAAATGTGAAAATTTGTGAAGATATTTTAATGAGATGGAATTTGGCATATGGGTAGTCAAATTCTGGATTAAAAATCCCTTGGGATAATAATGGGAGTAACGTAAGTGAAAGCCCGGTAATTCTATTGAAAAATAAGCAGGGAATAAGTGTTGCAAAAGGAGATGAACAAAAATAAATGAACAAAACCATCTGCAGGCACTTAAATGTATTTGTAACAATATGTGAAATCTATATAAACAATAAACGTGCAGCTGTGTCACTCGTAAGTAAATCAGTCATTGTCGGGTCGGTAACGCTCTGAAAACTGCGCTGTTATCATTCGGAGAAACTGCACGTCGTTACCAATGCAGTGCGACGCGGCGGGATCGCACATACCTACTTAGCGCACGTGCGAGGATGTTGCAGCTGTCTCGCGCATATAAAGAGAATCTGAAGATGCTTGTCTGAACAATAATGTCAATTCGTGTGATTCTTAAATATACTTATCTAACTTTTAGGAGCGAAACAGCCATGCTTCTAGTGCAATGTAGGCCGTAAAATAGCGGATTCTTTAGTATGCTTAGTTATAGCGCTCTTTTTCGGTGTTGTGGTCAACTGCATTCAGTGTTTATTGTCACAGGCTGAAGTTACAAGTCTTATGATAATGATAGGTATCATTATACCTCTCTCTATTCTCGAGAAAGACTGCAATTGTATACATTGACAGGCATTCTGCACGGCTATCACAACGCGATCGCGACATACCTATCTCGTGCGCGACACAGCATGTAACAACGAACGGGGACGTGCATCTGTAATGCAGCATGCAGCGTGTTGTTATTGTACAGTAGGAAAGTGAAAAGTAAAATACGTGCCCTGTCTCACAGTATAATAGCTGTAATTTTTCTTTCTACAAATGGTACACCGCGCGCTTGAATGTGTGCGCGCCGTGTACCTACGAACGCACTACAAGCAAAGTTTTAAGAAGGCGTAAGAATGCTCCAGTATGAACCGCACTCACATAGACGTGCTATCGCGCGTTTAGGAAAACGGCCGAAGTTGGACTACTTGTTCGTCTTTATACTTTGCCTGTGGTGTATTTTTGATAGCACGACACTATATCCGACCGGCTAACGTTTTAACTACCTATGTAACGGCAGCAATTCAGTGCAAATATCCGGAAATAACGTTCAGGGGTTACGTAAAGCAAGCACTTCACAATCGGTTGTTCGTCACGGTAGATACGCTGATGCCCGCGGTTTGTGATTGTGCACTTAATGAGATCGGACCACTTTCGAGGCGCTTGCGCAATACGGATGACCATTGTTTACTTTCGAGATGTTTGGCCCTGATGTGTCGAGCGTGTCAGCAGTTATGGATACGTTTATTTATAATGCAGTTACCACGAAATGACACTTCAGAATACCATTGGGCTAAGTTTGCTCCGTAGCATACAAATACAGTACTGTGGTGCGGTATTTCTTTGCCGCAAGCATACATAGATTAGGCAGTTGCGATTGAGTAGATAGTAGATCTCAAATCAAGAGGATCTTAAAAAGAATTGCATGAAAATACTCAAACTGATACACATTAAGAATAAGAAACATTTATATGATACATATATTGTCAGAACAAGTTTTTAGCGGAATGACAAAATAATATTTATTCAGCTACTAGCAATCATAAAAGCCCGTCAAAAATATCATAAAGTCACAGTGCACGACAGGCTTCCTTCAAGATTTCCAATAATCCTGATTGAACGGAACTGTACTGGGCCCCCCGGTAATCCAGGGTAATTGGACGACTATGCCATCCTAACTGTACAATAGAATAATACTTTATTGCACGCACACCAAAAGAACATTACAATTCAAATATACATACATAAAAACAATAGATAGGCGGTATTATCGCTAGAGAGCGACCTCTTCCAGCCAACTTTGGATAGCGGAGATGATGCAAAATTATTAAAAACAAGTGAGTAGGTAGTGAGGGTTTTTCTATCTTATCCCATTTCTATGGTCGCTACACGTGGCTTTCCCGATAGCATAAAAACCCAGCGGTAATACGCCAATATAGACAAGATAAATTATAGTACCTATCACACGGTATTCACCTCTGGCGGGGATCGAACCCGCAACCTCAGTTCCGTAGTAAAACTGAAACCGTTGGTCAAACGGTTCTTTATAAAATTATAAAATGAGTCATGATGGGTCGACGAACGAGCAAATATCTCGCGATACTGCAAAATGTCCTTTTTGTCCGCATTTAAAAAAACGAGAGCTATTGAAATTCGTACATGCCTTGTTTTGAAGTGTAGTTTGTTTATTGGTTAGTGACATTAACATTCAGGTGGACCTGTTAGCGACGGGGAATTTGAGAAGCAGTCAGTGAAGCGGAGATCAAAACAACCTTGTATCATGTATTATGCAGTTGCCATAATATTATAAGAGAAATAAGTTGTATTCAAGACACCATTATCAAAGCATTATCAACATTTCAACGTGGAGCCGTCCGTTTCACTACATCGTGCATTTCTTTATTTCATCAACTTCTGGCGACCATAACGTGGTTGTCAGACCCAGGGCTCGAAACCGGTATTTTTTAAAAACCCCGAAATAGCCCATTATTTTGAATTATTTTATGCTTTTTATGTAGAGCTCGGTAATGTATTTAAGTCATGATTTCATATTATTAGATTGTCTGGTTAAAAAACGAAATAATAAACCAAAGAACGATAAGAACGGAAAGAATACCGGTATTTTTGTATGGAGCAAACACCGGTTTTCGAGCCCTGGTCAGACCTAATAATTTCATCATCATCACAATTTAAGAGCTTTGCTCTTGTCGGTGGAGTAGACGCCATTTTGAGCGGTCCTCAGCCATGGATTTTGGGTCCTGGTACGACACGACATTGACCTTTTCTTTGAGCTGTTGCACAAAGTTTCTCCGAGGTCTGCCTCTCCCTCTCTTTCCTCTCATAATTTGTATGGAGGAAACTCATCTATAAAAATGTAAATATAAAGATACTTATATGCCTAGCTGTAAAATAATATTAGTTAGGTATGTAATTGTTATGTATTTGTGATTTTTATGTGTAGATTTATTTCTTCTTGATCTCATTTGTTTAATTTTAGTTGTATTGTAAAAAGTATAGGATAAGTTTACCATACAAATAGTTTGATGTAGGATAACACTGTATTTTTGTATGTGTCTGAATAAAAAACAAAATAACATATTATTTTCACACTGTAACGTAACCGGCGGGCAGATGCGAGTAGAGATGTGCCATTCTCGGTAATGTTCTCCGTTTTGTATGGAGCGAGAACGATCCCGAGAATTTTTCCCATACGAAACTGAGAAATAACACTGTATTTTTGTATGTGTCTGAATAAAAAACAAAATAACATATTATTTTCACACTGTAACGTAACCGGTGGGCAGATGCGAGTAGAGATGTGCCATTCTCGGTAATGTTCTCCGTTTTGTATGGAGCGAGAACGTTCTCGAGAACTTTTCCCATACGAAACTGAGAACGTTTCCGAGAATTGCCGAGAACGGCACAACTCTAGATGCGAGCGAAGATGACTGCTAAACTTGTACATAATCTAAAAATTCGAGACATAAGTACGTAGTTAAATCAAATCCCGTTCCATTCATGCAAACACCCGAATTAAACTAGCCAAATCCGAATGACTGCAATCTCCAATATTAATTAAATTGTCAAATCGGTTCCACCCATTGACCTGACCAAATTGAAGCTGCCAAACTAAAAGCGGTAAATATACATGATTGGAATGCATTTAAAACATTTATTTCAAGCACCAGGCCAAGTTAGTTATTTTATAACATACGTATTCATAGTCGTTTATTGCCTTATGTTGCTGAGATACAGGTCTTAAAAATATTTTCATCACACTTGCTCGTAAAGGGTGTTATAACACGCGCGCTTATAGACCAACTCGAGCCGATTTACCCCCCGTGGGTTACAAATATCTATAACTCCCACGGGAGGAAAAACTGTATGAAAATCTATAACTCCCTCGGGAGTTATGAGTTTAGTTTTAAAAGTCGTACGTCATTTCAGACTAAGGAGGTTTCGAATCAGCCAAGGCTATTTCACATCTTCAAAACTTGGCTACAAAACCAATTTTAGTGTAAATAAAACTTATATGGTATATTTTACTATTATTTCCGTAGTTTTTGCGATTATTTTAATGCAATTAAATTAATTTAGTTTAAAAATTTATTGTGAAAATCGGTACAATCTGGCGACATTGCCTGTCAAGTTTAAAAACTAAACGCAGTTCTTAGCATTATCTGTGGAAGACTACATTGAAAAAGTTGACAGTTGAAGTTGTCTCTTAGCGGGTGCGTTTAGTTTATTTCATTTTTATGTTTTATTTTATTTTTCCTCGCAAATGTGATGAAAAACATTGTGTGTATCACGGGCAGTAAGAAGATTACAAACTCGAGTCATTAAAAGCCCTCCGCCTACAGCGTCGGGCTTCTAATAGACTCTCGTTAGTAATCCCCTTCTTACTACCCTCGGTGCACAATGTACTATTATATGCTTCCAACACAAACCCTGCAAGGGCATTGCAATATATTTATACCAAGATAAATATAATCTCCTTAGTAACTAATGTAAACTGAAGAACTCTTGTTGGCCCTAAAAACGTTTAGACAATAAATATTCCTTTCTTTATTAAATAGGGATTATTTTTTAATTTATTTTATTTCTATTTTATTGTAAATTTTCACTGCCATATGGTACCTACGTGCCTAGTGAACGAGCTGAGTATGTAGTAGTATAGTCGAATATAGAAAGATCTATGCACCCTTCCATATAGTGTCCGTCAAGATAGCGTACACCGTAAAGATATACAGAATCTGATGCAGCCAATAAATAGTACCCAAATAGTACCGACGAAATACTTAGGTGAAAAAAATAGTACCCTTAAACTTTTTGAAATATAAGGCCTGTTCACGGTGTAGTAGCTGAAGTAGGATAGATTAGTACTAAGTTAAACGGATTTCATCTACATAATTATGTAGGTAATATCAACTCCGGAATTGTAATTTTATCTTTGTATTCGCCGGCAATAAAATTATCCTATTACATATTTATAAGCCTTCAGCGACCTTAAAGCGACCTTCAACCTGGTTCCTTAGTTGAGTTAGTTGTAAATGTTGCATTGCACCTATGAGTAACGTTGTAAACAAAACATTGTTAGCAAGATTAGTATAAATTTGACCTTTTTTACAAGCTTTTGTTTAGTTTCACCTGTACCAGCTATCTAGCATAACTGTAGGCTTATGATGCTACGCCTTGTCACGCGATAAATAAATGATAAAGTATCCGTCACGTTCTGGCAAATAGTGTGTGAGAGTGACGGATGCTTTATCATTTATTATCGTCGCGATTTCTTTTATCGCGCGACATAGTATCACCTGTCACTGTCACACGATATTGAGCGGAAGGAGATAGGTAGGATTTGTCGCGCGACAAAAGTCGCGTGTCACACTCACACTTTTGGTGCTAGAGGCAAAGTAGGTATAAAGACCAACAAGTAGTCCAACTTCAGCCGTTTAGGAGCGCGCGACACGTATTCGCACAGACGCGCGATAGCACGTCTGTGTGAGTGCGGTCCTTGCTGGAGCATTCGTACGCATTCTTATTTCTTTGCTTGTAGTGCGTTCGTACACGGCGCGCACACATTCAAGCGCGCAATGTACCTTCTGTAGGAAGAAAACTTTCTGCTATCATACTGTGTTTTTTTTTTTTTAACTGACAAACTCGCAACCCGTTCCCGGGCATAGCGATTGTCGGACCGGGTGGTCGGCCGTGGCGTTCCCTGGGGTCGCACCAGGTCGCTAGCCGGACCACCCTCGAGTGTCGAATGTGTGACACACACAGTCGACACACAGTCGACACACAGGTCGGGCTGGGTGAGTACCGGGGGTGCCTGGGGTGGAACCAGGTCACCTTGTCCGGCCTACCTCGAAAGTATCATACTGTGGTATTGCACCTCTCCGAACGACCCATTGCGTTTTCAAAAAAAGATGTCCGTAGTTAAGGGATCATTCAACAATTACGTGATCGTAAATTACGGGGGGGGGGGGGTCGGGTGCTTGTATATACATCTGGATTATTGGGGGGGGGGGGGGGGGGGGAGAATCCATGATTACGTCATCATTTTATAACTTGTTAGCTAAAGAAATTTTATAAAAAATGAAAAAGGTGTTGTAATAACTTGTTAAACTTGACTTAGTGAGAAAGAGTTGATTTTATTTCGTCGTTTCAATAAAGACTAATGAAACTATCAATTTTACTGATTTCACTTTATAGTTCTTACCTTTTGCATTTTGGCAAATGACACACCCTCTTCCCAAATTTAGGTCATTTAAGACCCATAGAAACATGACATACGTGTCAGTGCTAAATGCTAATAAACAGCAAACATTTTAAGCACGGACGAAGATTACGTAATCAAGGCGAGGGGGGGGGGGGGTTAAAAGCAAAAGATTACGCTGTGATCACATGGGGGGGGGGGAGGGTTAAAAATGATCACGTAATTGTTGAACGATCCCTAAGGGTTAGATTAACTTTTTGTTAAATTAATCCCTTAACAACGGACATATTTTTCTGAGAATCACCCTAATGCGATTTCTGCTTAGTAACCAGACCGCAGTCTAGTCGCACCGTTTACTCAGTCTGCTTACGTACAGTTAGTAGTTTCGTACCTTCAACCGGATTTCAAGTATCGCTAGTAGTTGAGTCACCGTCTGCCGACATCGATCTGTATTAGCCGAGCCAACACGCGACTACTGTTATCCAATTTACTTTACTTACAATACATTCTTTATTGCACACCAAAAATAACAAAAGATCCTCAAATTAATCCAAAATGATAAAAACTTATGACAAAAATTCGTACTCGATGGACAGACGATGTCAGGAGAGTAGCGGGGAGTCGGTGGATGAGATCTAGGGCGTGCAGAATCGGGAAATGTTAGTGTGAGAGAACCGGGAATTCCCGGTACCGCCGTACTAAAATTTCCCGGTTCTGCATGCCCTAATGAGATCCTCCCCAGGACGAGACTCGTGTGGCGATCTATGGGTGAGGCCTGGGTCTAGCAGTGGACGTCGGTGGCTAGTTAGATAGATAATGACAAAAGATAATAACTGGCCGTCTTGTCGGTAAAAAACTAAAACCTGCTCCAAGCAAATCAAGCAACATATAGTAAAAAATTATGATAAGAAATAAAATAACCGTAACAGCAAATATATAGTAACAAACTAAAAACTAATTAGGATACACGAGCCAAATAGTGATCCTTTAAGGACATTTCTCCGATCGTTTCAAACGCCGCGACTTCGGTGGGAGCGATATTGTCGAAGTTCCGCGGGATCTGTGCAGCATTTTCAGTTATGTGGTAGACAGCGGGGCTTTCTATGACACAAACACAACTGAAACTTCTGCACGGAGAAATGCCCCTAAACAACATTACGTCACCTTAGCTTTCGTGAATAACGCAATTAAACGTCACGAGGAAATTGTAGCGAATACTATTGAAATTGTACTTTGACAAGTTGCTAGTTAATGAGTTTGCAAAGTCTGGGACGTGATTAGGTTGTTTCGGCCTAAGTTTGCTGTAGCCTGAATACAGCGCTGACAGATTAAATATAGGGGAAGCAAATATTTCGAGAAGACAAAGGGAGGGGAACGTATATGTATAAAGAAGTCGCTTAGAAGGCACGTACCAAGGTCTTACAAACAAAACTGACACAGGATGAATGATGGAAGAATGAGAGAAATAACACGAAGATGTAGAAAAGTGTCGACTTTTTTAAATTTATCCGATTATAATTTTGTTAAATCCGCGAATCGATATCCTAGAATAGACGCAGTCAGACGAGTAAGGCATGCAGACAATCACTGTAGATTTATATAACCAGTCGCGTTGCGCCGGCATCAAAATAAATTAGACCGAATTCCGGAAATTTCAGAAGGCGGAAAGGCTGAGAAAAGCTACTCAAAATTCGATAACCCTATATGTATAAAACTGCGCTGTAATAAATCTATACATATATGTATATAAAACAAAGTCGGGTCAGTTACACCATTTTGTAACTCGAGAACGGGTGGACCGATTTTTATGATTTTTGATTTTTTGGGTTTGTCTCTGTCCCGACTAAATATTAAAACATCTAAAAAATTAAAAATTCTGAGGCGAAACGAAGTTCGCCGGGACAGCTAGTAATTACCATAAAGAAATGGTGCCTACTGAAAAATATAAAAATTATATAAAAATCAGTGGCTTATCCATCAACAGCTACACGTTATCCGAGTCTGTTCTCGTTTCATTGTGATTCAACGCGAATCCAGCAGCCGGAATATGAATTTGAATCGAGACGTACTTGCTCAGAATTGACAATGACGTGCCTGCATCTTAACTTAACCAAAAAATAAATACCTGTCATAAAATCTATATCCTTATCTTAATTCTATCTTAGTTTTCAATGTAATTTAATGTTTTAAATCCCGGTCAGTGTACTTATATTATACTTAAGTTTAGTCATGTTTTGTTTAGCACACCATAATTTCCAAAATGCCTGCCCGCGACTAGGCGTTCTCTTTTACGGCCATTCTCACGAAGTATGTCTGCGGTCACCTAATTACCGCGACGCTGTTTTCATACTAAATGTATGGAGACGCGGTAATTAGACGCAGTCATACTTCGTGAGAATGGCTTTTTACTTTTACTATGCTGTGTTGCGCGGGAGTTAGGCCGCAGTTGTTAACTAATATGTCTGCGACTCATTCATCTGTATGCATTTAGTATGCAAAAGTGCCAGATGAATGAGGTGACCGCAGACATATTTCTGGAGAAATGCCCAGGTACCTATTTCCAAAAGAGTCTTCCTTCCAGCTATATAATTCGTGTCATTTTATTTACGCCAATATACGCAGTGCACGCCTATTTTCCTGTTGCAATGAAACGACAAACACCAGATTTTGCGATTTCAGTCAAGATTATAAATAACAATACGTACGAGTAACATTCATTATCATCGTTGATGACATTGATTGCATTTCGCATTATTAACAATATGATTTTCAAATCAAATTATCTCCCAACATTTAATTAGCATGCCGGCAGTAGATTAGTTTGTGTCGTTTCAAATTTTCGGGATAAATATCCAATGATGCCCGCCAGAGCTTACGCCATGGCCATTAATAAATTAATATAATTTGACGTTAATGAAGTTTATAGACTATTCCCACAATCCCGAGGAACTGTAAATGTAATGTTTCTTTATAACGTTTGATGTCTACCCCAAATTGCACCCAAGATCCAGTCACTGATTAACATATACTGCATACAATACAATATTCTTTATTGTGCACCAAAACAAAATATTACTAAAGCATACCATTTTTGGTTTCTAGTCGGAAGTTTCTGAACAATGCAAAAAATAGTCCAAAACTCCAAATGAATACCTCCTTGCATCAAAGATCTCTCTATTTACTCCTTTTATCTATACATAAATCTTATTTAAATCAGCCCTCGTATGCAGGACCGTAGCCAACCAATCACGTTACGATTTCCCGACACACCAATTCAATTCGCGACAAAGCCGGCTGGACACTCAATTGCGCTCCGATAATCACATTCGATAATCAAAATTATTTTCAACAAACCACAACCTGCAGCTCTAGTATCGATTAATACCATTTTACATCCCTAGTGCCAACTCAGTGTTTTGAGGTTAAATCGATTTTACATTGCCCTGAGTCGACTCAATGTTTTCGGTTAATAACTTGCATTAAAAATTAACCTCCGTCATGTTACTTTCAAATTAGAATATCTTACATCGGCTGAACCGATTTTGGTTAAATTTAGCTAAGAAAACTTTCGGTCAAGGCACGTTTCAAACAATAAACCGCATTGAAATGAGTCCAGTAGTTTTCCAGGAAAATGGTAACAAACATACATACAGACACACGCCACGCACAAACAGCTCTAACCTCGAACGCATATCCTGCCCCCAATCCGTTCCATTCGTCGTGGGTAAAGCCCGTTTTGCATTCCATTTGTGACTCATAAATAAAAATAAAAAAAATATATTTTCTAAGTGTTGTTTTTGTTTCCAGAACTCGAACTCGGTACACAATGTGTGGTGGACATGGAACACCAACAGACCGTCCTTCAGTACCCACAAGCTCACGACAAAGACAGGTAAGATAATAATAGCTAGTACATTACATGCCGAGGCTGGTAAAGTAAGAAAGGTCCTTGGCTTCGCCTCGGCCGACAATTACATGTGATCTGAGGCTTTCTTATTTACTGGCCAAGGTTTGTATACAATTTTTCTGTTCGACCGCGCCAGAAAGCGGCATCTTCGTTTAGTGCAGCGGCCGGCAAGGTGACGCTTTCCGGCCGGAGGTCAGAAAACAATATTTACTTACCTATAGCATTACAATACCTTATTCCACACACTAAAACAAGAGATCATAACAATCTACAGATGAGAATTATTACAGTTCTAAGCACTAGTTCCTTCCTATATTATATTCTGTATTAAACATATTGAAACACATCGGTAAACCATTGAGCGGGAGAGTAACGAGAGAAATGCTTCCTCTATGCAGTTCGTCGAGGTTGCCAGCATACACAGTCCCGTTCGGAAACACGGCTAACAGAATATAGACATACTTTTCATCTTGCGTCCCCTGGTGGCATCCACAGCGGCTGTCCCGTGCGATCTTGAGCTTTACGCTTGACTTATAGAATATTCGAATAGGTCAAATAGCCACTTCTAAGGAATAAAAAGTTAAACCGATAGGAAAAGTCGATGCCTCGAGTGGGTGGTTCGACGACTGAAACGAGTGACGCGCCTATTTTGGTTCTGATAGTAGTAGATTTGAATATCGCTCGAAGTGTACAATTTTTGAAGGTTCTCCTTCATACCTGTAACAAATAAAGTACCACAGAACTGGTCAATACATCACCAAATAAGGCAACGCCCAAGGTGCTCATATATATCGGACCACTCTATATCTGTGTTTCGATGATACATATTGTCGACCGTAGGTATAATTGGGGCAAAAGGCAAATTAATGCCCCTTACGCCAATTAAACAATTGGTCGTCGATATATAGCTTGGCTACCAGTGGCGTGGCGTCAAAGATATCCTTGGGCAAGCCGGTGCAGATTTGGCGTACATTTTCCTTAAGAGCTGTAGAATAAGGTGCTTAAATGCCTGATATGTATTAGGCAAGCCGGTAAGAATCGAGTTCTTTGGACGCCACGCTACTGTTGGCTACTTATAATTGCCGTTGTACGTTAGTTTTGAAATCGCACACGTACACGTAACGTAATGCATTTTTTATCCGTCTCGTAACAATAGTGGCCTTAACAAATCCTTGCCCTCGTTGTAAAAGCAAGAGAGGAAGACCGCTCGAAGGCTGTGCCTTGTTTCCTCGAGAATTTGATTAATAAATGTTTGAGTGCTTACTTATTTATTTACGTACCTATGCGTCACCTTTCTATAGTTAGCTGTAAAGTGTCAGGTGTTCCTATTCTCTTGCATAATTTAACAGCGTCGTCTATCAATTAATCTTGACGACTCGTCTGTCACTATCAAACGGAATCAGCCGGGGAAATTGACTTTACGATGAAAATTAACCCTTAAGTTCTGGAATGAGCTCTCTTTTGAGATAGCCCCGTTCGATATGATAGGGGATTTTCCAAAGAGCTAGTAAACCGAACTACCCATCAGTGGCGTGGCGTAAAACATATCCTCGGGCAAGCCGATGCAGATTTGGCGTACATTTTCCTTAAGAGCTGTAGAATAAGGTGGTCAAATGCCTGATATTAGGCAAGCCGGTAGGAATCGAGTTATTTGGACGCCACGCCACTGCTACCCATAGGGCCGATACAGACGGACTGCAACCCCACTGCAACTCCCTACGATTTGTATGGGAACTGCATCACAACTGCACGCCGACTGCGCAGTTGTGATGCAGTTCCCATACAAATCGTAGGGAGTTGCAGTTGGGTTGCAGTCCGTCTGTATCGGCCCATATGGCGTTCGGTAATATTCCCGATTTGTATGGGAAAATGCCCGATAATTCCACAACCCTAAACCGAACACTCCCAATGCCGGCAATTATAAGCAGCTTCTCTGGTATCTTGACTCAACAATCTTGGAACTGAAAAATATGCGTCGTGCTAAGTTTAAACGTAACAAGATACTGAAATAAGTGATATTAGTAACAATATTCATTATTTTTCATGGGTTTTTAAGAGTTCGATCTAAACCTGAAATTGTTATTATTTTCAGTGTTATTTTTGCAGATAATATCTAATATTAACTAAGGATGAAAACGGAATTCAATAATTTCACAGCCCTGGAGTATTTTAGTAAATATGGCGGTATTTCACTGACACGTTTGACCGCGAGCGTATGCAGCGACTGGGTTCCTTGGTGAATTGTCATTGTAGCCTTTGTTACTCCGTCTCCTTTAATCCACCGCTGAGCAAACCCCGCGAAATGTTTTGACCTACATCTCGGTGTACGGCGTGGAATTTCTCATGGATTGTGGACAGTGTCAGTAATATTTTATGTTTATTACAGTAAGTAAAGAAACTTGTTTCGGGTGAAAAGGACCGATGGTTTAAGGCTACTATGCCTCTACGAAATAGCCTTACTTTTTCTTGGATTTCTTTTTAAGTAATAAACCGGCCTAGTTAAAAAAATTATAATTTTAGTTTCAATCTTAAAACGGTCTTAAGTCAAGTGTTTACTTTTGAATTACGCCTCTTACTACGGTGTAACATACAAGCGCGCGATGTACCTTTTGTATCAAGAAAAATGACCGCTACCATAGGTAGTATAGACTGTGCTGAATCTTTGCTATCAATTATATTTCCTCTTCAAAACAACACACTTTATTTCTCGTCATCGAGTGACCGTGTTGCCAAATTAAAGGCACTAAAAAGTACGGACATTTGAGACGCTCTGATTGGTGCGTTACCTCGACTGTTGCGCAAGCGCATATACACGGCGAACGTCAATAAAATGGACTATATGTATTCTGAAAAAAGTTTTGAACTTACAACGCCAAAGAAAATAAATCTCAAACAGCCTACAAGTAATCCTGATCCTGATTTCAAATAGGGCAGTGTGACACTTTATTCTATTCACTTCTTAAGGTGTGATCAACGATCATTGAGTATTTATTACGAGTATCAAGAAGTAATAGTGAGTTTAATATTTTTTCCAAGTTTAAATATTGTAGCAATTCTTATGTCTAGAGAAAATTCACGTAGACAGTTGTAATTATCAATTTTCATTTACCGTTTCGTTCGTTTGTATAAATAAATCAATCGTATGATTAAAGTACTTCTCATTTATTTCTATAATAATTAGCACAGTTTTATCAAATTCGAATACTTTTCATTGTAATAAGAAATCAATATATAATCACGTTCTTCTTTGTAGATAATGAATATTTCATTTTAATGTTATTCTTCCAAATCATCGTAGCTAACTGATATTGCTGTTGCAATTAATTTCACTTAGTTTTAGAAATGTTCATTAAAACTTCGCTTTAAATGTCAATTAGCACGAAACGATTCTGCAAAAGATTCTTTCTCAAATTAAAAAAAATACTGTTGAAAAAATGTTAAGGCTGTTTATCACAACCGTCCCTGGCCCTAATTGCTTACTTCCCCGTTTTGCTAAAGGAAATTGTGCGAGAGGCAGAATAATGACTGTTTGCTTTCCAAACTTCCCATCTGACGAACAACTTTCGAATGGAAAATCACCCTTATCATTAAAGGAATAAGATCTACAGTCCCATCAAAGGATATCGCTAGATCTGAGGTTGGGTGGGTAACGTGTAAGCGACTGGGGACGTTTTCTATTAGACTTTAAACCCGTTTGAACGAGACTTGCGTTGACCAAGTAAAGTAGAAGGAATTTTATAATAGCTCTATATCGAATGTCGATCACGCTGGGACTAACGATGCAGACATGTGGTTCCCGGTTGAGAACAGATGTTTAATATACAAACAAGTGCTTGTTTGTGTTGTTAGATGAATACTGCAGTCTGATTGTGATGATTGTCCTACTCGCTAGGCATTCGTGCAGTCACTATCTTCGCAGTTCGTTCTCCATGTGTTAACTCACTAAAAGACATAATATGTTTTTGAAGTAAGTATAATCATATAAATCACACATTTATGCAGACGATGTTAAGTTTATTTATTTTAGAGGCTAAATATTGAAAACACGTTTATATCTCGGATATGGATTAACAAAGTTTGAATCTGAAAGTTAGAAATTGATGGAATTTATACGTATAAACCGGTTTACATATCCTAAAACACAATAATTGGGAGGACTATCTCTCACTAGGCCCCAAATAAGTAACGGGATTTGATCTAAAAAGCCTCATTTTCGAAGTCATCATGAGAAAGCAATATATCTCTTTAAAACATCGTCTATCGACATCGTCATCGTCTATCTATAACCTATAACTAAAAGTGTCCATAATGTCAGCAATTCATATGAAATTATTTTGCACGGAATGCACTTACTCTCTCAGCAAGAAGATATCCTGTTCATTTATTGGCAGGCAGCTCTGATTTCCTGGTGTCAATTATAACATGCTGCACATAAGACCGAGTGCTAAGTGATGTCACATGACCGAAGATAACGCGCTAATAGGTTTGACGAGCGAGCATCGTATCTAACGGATGAGTCGCATGAAATTATGAAGCGCATATGAACGTAACATGTTCTTGGCGTTGTTGCCCTCTTATAATAGTAGTGATGATCTTTCATTCAGCGTAGCGTTAAAGTGACGAGCGTGTAATTTTTGCTAAATTGTTATAGTGAGAAAACGGGCAGTAAATCCGAACGTTCATGTCCAAAATACCAGATTCTCCGTATACCGGATTCCCAAAAACATACATTCAAGAAAATCATTTAGATCCCTGAGTGACCTGCGATTTTATAATCTATTGTAACGGGAATGTGGTAAGACAGGAATATGATAAATCGACAATCTGGTATTTTGAAAAATCTGGTACTTTGGGCATGAGTGAATCCGAACAGGTTCCACTCACTATATTGTACAAAAAATCGTCTTGTTCATTTTGATTACTAACTGTGACTTTACTAGCATTTTAGTTCTTAAAATAAACTGTACTGTACACGATGTTATTTCAGGTCAAGTCAATGGAAACCTTATAGATATTTTGACAACATAAAATACATGAAGTACATTTTAATGGCCGCGTCTACCTTGGTTACTACACTATTGATCTGCTTGCGTCATCAGATATTAGTGTCATTTAACTATAAATTAGCACTCGACCGAAATAGGCTTTGCGCTGATGAATAGTTACGCAACCGATTGTATAATTCACTTCAGTTTGCGTTTAATTCATTGGAGAAGAGTTAATTAGTGAAACATTACCATTTTGTGTAATTAGGACTTCAGCGGCTGGAAATTAGGACATTTTGAAACAGTACATTAACTTGTAGAATTTTCTTTTCCTTATTTCATTTTTATTTCACCTAACGCGCATTGCAACGGGAACGCGATTTCCACGGGGGTTATACAAGGGCTTACATAGTTTAAAAGAATCGCTTCTAAAGTTATATCTTTCACCATGTTTTGTGTCCAGTTTCCGGCTTCAGCAACCTACCCAAAATCTTCTTTTTCCGAAAAAATTGCATCTTGAGAAATTTGTTACGCAAGCAGCATGATTAATTACGCGATAATAGGTTTTGGGAATGGGTCAGTCCACGTAAAAGTAACGCCAGTCTCGCTTTCATTGCGTGTTTTTTTTTTTCATTAAAGATACATATTTAAGTGTCAATATATCTAAGGATGATAAGTAACACTTCTTTAGAGATAAATAACATTTAAAATTTTCATTATAATGAACACGCAATAAAAACGTGACTCGCGTTACCTCTTATCGTGGAATGACCACACATTTTAGTAGTGCTTTCTAGGAAAGTCTGTGTAATTTTTGTTGTTTCGGAAGAGTTCACATTTTGGGGGCGTGGTCACCTTGGACTTAATGCACAGATACTCATATGTTTACAATTTTCGGCCCTTTTTCATTGGAATAAGGTCGAAAAGTGTGAAGATATTTTGTACCATCGACCGTAAACAATGTGTGATCCTGAGGGAACACGCGCTCCCGTCTAAGCTAGTGCTGTTATTGCTGTGAATGGCTGTTCAAACATGCTTTTATCATTTCAGTTACCCTGCGAATTGGCTCCTAACCCAACTCCCACTCCTTGAAGAAGAAAAGAATACCTCCACCTGCCTTCAAGTCCCGTCTCCTTGGAATCCATACTCTGTTAAATTCTATCCTTCTTTAACAATTCTGAAAACGCGTCTAGTATTGTAATAATAACTGACAGAACAAAATGTCTAAGATCTCTAATTGCTTTAGGAATTCACTATTTTTCAGATTTTAGAAAGATTTTAGACGACTAAAACTAAGTTAGGTATTATTGCGCGAGATATTCATGCAAGCCTGTAAGAAATAAAAAGCATTTGGAAAAGATGTTCTAATCATAATGGTTTTTAATGTAGAAATGGTACATATTTACGTTAATACTCGTAGTGTCCATTATACATATCTTCCTAAATGAATAATAATAATATTATTATAATAACTTTTTTCAATGCTTTATAATATTCACGTAAAATCACCCTTTTCAAATAACGGAAAACAGAATAGGCCTAGTAGTACGAAGTTCGAAATCCGAAGTTCGTTTTGTGCCGTCCTGCCATCTCAAATTGTTTTACGAGTAAGAGGAATGACACGATTCGAAATATGAAGTTGCGAGTTCATAGTAGACCCAGTTTGAAATTCTGCATCGACGTATTTAAATAGCGATATCGCAGAGATAACTGCGCCAACTGAAAGGTGAGATTTGCATTTCATTACCGTTTTCACGCTCGGGAATGTATTAAGGGCAGGATTTCCGAAATCGACCTCCGGGAGAATCAAAATTAAGTAACGAAATATTCATATTTTTGGATCGAAAAATAAATATATTATAGTTCAAGAGTGCTTCTGTGTTTCTGTGCGGTTCAAAACACGATACTTTCAACTTCGCTCGATCATAATTCGTCACGAAAACAGGTAATTTTTTAGCAGTTTTTCCAGTTTTACTCGAGTTCTATCACACTTATATCACTAAAAAACATGTCAATCGATAGATAATGACATTTTACCGGGACCTGTGCGGTTCAGTTTTTTTTAAATTACTTATTTTTTAGTAGCTCAGTACTATATAACAAAGTAGCCCACGCGCTGTGGCTTCAGATGCCCGCCGGGCGTGTCCGAGGTCGGACCTGTGTCGCTTTCGAGCTCGTGACAGCTCTCCTCACTCAACGGACAAAATAAACGTCACGCTAGAATCACAGCGTATACACTCTAACAGTAATCCAACGCCTTTGATATCGTTTGATTAGCTGAATATTAAAATGATAGGTTATTTAACTTATCACTGTTATTTCTTCATCATGATTAGTAAATTTTAGTCTTGTGCAAAACATAAGCTTCTTCAACTGTATGCCATTGCACACATTTGTTTTATTTTTAACCGACTTCCAAAAGAAGGACGGTTCTCTATTCGTCTGTATGTTTTTTTTTGTATGTTTGTTACGCGATTACTCGAAGACTGTTGGACCGATTTGGAAAACTCTTTTTTTGTTTGAAAGGGTATACTTCCGAGGTGATTCCATTGCAACCAAATCAGGATCTGATGATGGGATCTTGGAGAAATCGAGGGAACTCTTCAAATATCATAGGCACACATATAGGGATTTTGGTATTTTTCTTTGTTTCTCGTGCATTTCTTATTAGAAATAAGTTTCCAGTCTTAACGGACTTCAAAACAAAGAGCAATTTTTATGTAGGTTTGTTCCCTGATTACTTGAAAACGGCTAGACCGATTCTGAAATTTTTTCTTTTAACTAAATAGACTGAAGTCTCTTTGGTTAAAACAATATTTTTCCAGCGCTACTAAAAATTTAAAAATAAAGTAAATTTTTAAAACAAAAAATAAAAACCGACTTCCAAAAACTGTTAGTAAATTAGGCCTTATTCCTTAAGATACGTCTGTCAAAATCTCTATTGTATGACAAGAGACACTGCTGAGTTTTCCGTTTCATAGGGTAAGGTTAGGGTTAGTACCTTATGACGTTGTCACGTTCAACTATCGTCAGTAAACCGACTTTACAGACAATCGAATATGTCAAAGTCGAAGTCAAAGTTGAAGTCAAAGTTGAAGTCAAAGTCAAAGTTGAAGTCAAAGTCAAAGTTGAAGTCAAAGTCAAAGTTGAAGTCAAAGTCAAAGTTGAAGTCAAAGTTGAAGTCAAAGTCAAAGTTGAAGTCAAAGTCAAAGTCAGAGTCCGAGTCCGAGTCCGAGTCCGAGTCCGAGTCCGAGTCCGAGACCGAGACCGAGACCGAGACCGAGACCGAGTCCGAGTCCGAGACCGAGACCGAGTCCGAGTCCGAGACCGAGACCGAGTCCGAGTCAGATTCAGAATCAGAGTCAGAGTCAGAGTCAAAGTCAAAGTTTGATCCCTATATGTGTGCCTATGATATTTGAAGAGTTCCCTCGATTTCTCCAAGATCCCATCATCAGATTCTGATTTGGTTGCAATAGGACCACCTCGGAGGTATAAACCCTTTAACACAAAAAAGAATAGGTTCAGCCGTCTTCAAGTAATCGGGGAAGAAACCTAGATATAAATTTACTCTTTGTTTTGAAGTCGGCTAACACTAGAAACTTGTTGCTAATAAGACATGGACGAGAAAAAATTACGAAAAATACCGAAATCGCTATATGTGTGCCTATAATATTTGAAGAGTTCCTTCGATTTCTCCAAGATTCCATCATCAGATCCTGATTTGGTTGCAATGGGAATGGGACCACCTCGAAACTCTACCCTTTCAAACAAAAAAAGAATTTTCCAAATCGGTCCAGCCGTCTTCAAGTAATCGGTGAACAAACACACAAAAAAACAGACGAATTGAGAACCGTCCTTTTTTTGGAAGTCGGTTAAAAACTAACTATGTTTAAAATTTGGAGCCTGTGAGTCTGCTAGAAGTACTTTAGAGTTATGATGATCATCAGTCAGTGAATCAGTGAATCAGTCAGTCAGTCAGTGACAAAACTAAGGAACTTTGAACTACACGTTAGTTCTTAAACTACACGTTCAATTTGAATGATATTGAGAATATATATGTCTTATTGTGTATATATCCCTGAAATTTCAGGATTGTAGCTTTAGCCAGTACAAAATTACAGGAGGCTGAAATTAGCTTGAATGGCTTCGAGAAAAGGATGGTATGGCCGTGCCGTGCCTTTGTTTTGCTCGACTTGGCGGGGGCACTGCCGTGCCCCCAGATGAAATATGTACCTACCTTTCACATTGTACGACACGATGCCTGTTGGTCTAATTTATTTATAAGTAAATAATAAATCTACAATATCTGCCAACTGTAACCGGCAGTGATAATATTGTCATGTTTAGTTTAAGTTTATTTATTAACTAAACGTTAGGTACCTATTAGAAAAACAACCGCTTTCTTTTCTAACATTACGATGATCCTTTTATTTTAAGTGTTTCGATGTCATAGATAGGTATATCTACCTGATATAAACAACCAGAGAGTACGTAAGGTAGTAGACCTACTGTTACAATTTCGCTGCGGCATAAATAAGTTGACACATTTACACAGGTTGGGGTCACGAAAGTTCATTTCGAACGGGATCGCGCCGCTTGTTCGTCTAAGGGGGGCGGGGAGCTCGAATTGCTTGTCGTCTTCGAACATCCCCGCCTTAAAGTTACTGGGTTCACTGTGATTTTATATTGGAATTGGAACAAAATTTGAATGCGAATTCGTCGGTTATATTATGCATATCTATTTCAAGATATTGAAGCACCTCGTAACGTAACCTCCTTTTTTATTTAAACAATAAAATCCTTCCTTGGGTTTGCAGTTTGCACCTCTATCTCAAAAAAAATTTTAGTTGTTTTGAGACAATATGTACACTGGCAAGTGATGTAACAATCCCGTGTGGTGACTGTACCTAAATACGTACTTAAGAAATTTTGGAATAACGATGCTTTCGGATATTTTGGTTCCCGACTTTTAAACACATGGCTCGAAACCGGTATTTTGCAAAAACCCCCAAATAGTCCAATATTTTGAATTATTATATGCTTTTTATGTAGGGCTCAGTAATGTATTTAAGTAATGACTTCGTGTTATTAGATTGTCTGATTAAAGATTAAATAAAATAATAAACCAAAGAACGAAAAACTGGACAAAATACCGATATTTTTGTATGGTGAAAATACCGGTATCCGAGTCCTGTTTAGACCAGGGATCGTTACCGGTATTAATTAAAATTGAAATATCTTCCTTAATTTGCAACATTTCCTTGATATTTATGATTATTATTATGCTACATATTATATAAATTAATTGAAAAAATAAAATATTCAATAACAAGCGAGATACCGAAATTTAATACCGGTATTTTTGTGTGAAAATAATACCGGTTTACGATCCCTGGTTTAGACATAAATAATATATCTTAATTTTTAAAGTTAAATATAGACACAAATGTACATCGCCAAACATCCACTCTTATTAACATCAGGTAGGTACATACAGAATAGAGCAAGTAATATACATACGTAACACCCACAGATCGTAAAAAAAACCACGGCAGATGGTATCCGTTTATCAGACATACCACAGTAAACGTGGACTGGACGGCGTTCCGATTCCACCTTTGACCTTTTGAATTGTTACTAAGATTTATTTCTCTGTTATTTGTCTGTTACTTTATACATTGTACTCTTTTATCTATATTGGCCAAGTACGAAGTACACGGAGAGGGTAAAGTAAACGATCACAGACACAGAATAAGTAGTAGTAGTTTCTCTTTCTAACAAAACTGACGTTCGGGTCCGATCGCCGGACGGAACTCATCGGATCCGACCGTCTCTATCGCATAACGCGTGCTGTTTCTGGTCGCTGGCTAAGCCTCTCCGGAGGGGCAAAAGATGGTACTAGTAACCACAGTGCGAAATCGCGCAGTGAGCCACTCCTGGCTAAAACTAATTAACCATGAACGAAACTGTCTACAATTATCTACAGTCTGTTTCGTATAGGAATAGACAGAAGAAAAAAAAGGTTATTTATAGTGCCGGTTTTAGGTTGAAATCCAAAAGATGACATTTCTAAAGTAGATGCTCATAAATAAAATATTGATTATGTCCATACTTTTTGGTTGGCTGAAAATAAAAAAAGTGTCCTTATAAAATACCCAAAGAGCCAGAGATAAGCAACACTCAATATATGAGACAGCTCAGAGCTGTCATTATTGTATTGTAACTATATCAAATAGTTATATTAATTTAAAATTTTAAATTTAGAATTTGTATGTTGTTTTAATAGTATACTGTTTCTGTTATAGTTTGTTATTCCTAAGTAATTGGTGAATAGTTATTTGTAACGTTCAATGTGAGTGATTCTGTGGGGCAGTGGAAGAGGCGTTTGCTCTAGCGTGCGTTGTCACGACCATCGCGAAGAAGAAGAAGTGAAAGTTTATTCTATGGTTTGACAAACTGTCTTACAATTTTACATCAAATAAATATTGTTACAACTTTACAGAAAATGTTTGGCATCTCTGCTTCTGTGTCCCTCTAGAGTCTATTTTTATCCGGTACAAACTATAGTATATTTTGGTGCTCAGATATTTACATAACTACATCAGGTTTTTTGGGAGGGCAAGCTTTTTTATGAATGAATATTGAGTTAACATACTGGCTGGCTGCTCTAAATGTAAAGTTCGATTCTTTTCGCTAAACTGAGATACTTTTGTTTTGCAATATCTTCAAATAACTTAAATTAAGATAGTTTCATCTTTAAAGTTCAATTCTGAAGGCAGTGAAATCTCACTTTTCGTATGTTTATATGACAAAAATTTTTTTTTTTCATTTAAAACCCCATTGTTAGAGGCATCCTGTATCTATGTACAGTACACCTAATTATTGCCAATTTGTGCAGCTTAATATGCTCGGTTGACCTTTACGAGTCTAAATTTAAACTAAATCCATTCGAAGTAACTTAGTAAAACTCTGCAGCGAAGTACACAAACATGTGCCAAAACAAAACGGCCTATCCTTACATGGCACATGTGGCAGTTACGTCTACCATATTCTACCACTAAGCGCATGTTGCCTGCTTTAGTTAGTAAAAGCTAAGGTTTTAGTATAATAAATCACCCTGACCAACACTGCATTATGCAAAATAGTTGCGGTAAAAGTTTTTCACATTATTTTGTCTAGTGAAGTTGAAAGTTTGAATGTTAGAATATTTGTGTTTATGTTTAGTTTATTACCGTTATATTGCTGTTTCTGAGTTTATTACCGCATAAAACTTGTTTCGAGAGGCAAAGTGTTTATACTACTCGTAGGTTCTCTCATTCTGACTTTTCATGTGTTTACATAGTTGTTAAGAAAACAAACCATATTGTTTATTTTTTTCTTGTATTATTTTAGTTATCTCTTTTCTTTTGTTTCTTTATTTTTATTTTTTTGTCTTGTGTTGGTTGTGACAATAAAGTTTTTTTATTCTTATCCTTTGTATTCATGAAATCACTTCGAAATTTGTCAAATTTTCAAAATCCCAATTATGTGCACAACTCTGTCGCTTACTACCTTACTGGTATAACGATGCAAACTAAATTAATTTTGATTAACAAATGACGATCGGTATCTTTAGATTAGGAACAACAAATTATAGTTTTGTTTTATTAAATAATGATTCAAAATCTTCTGTATGTAAACAAAAATAATGAGCAGTAAAAGAATATGAAGCGCTTTTTATATCTTAACTAATAATCCATAAGTATATATCCAGCACTAAATTACACAGACAGACATTATTGTCATGTTCATAGATTAGGCTGTCTTTGTAGAATTGTTAGCAAATAAATAGTGTTAGCCTGCGTCGAGATTATGCGCAAGAGCCGGGTCGTTGATCTAGCCGGTGGAGCCTCATAACAGTTTTTTGTTTCGCCTTACGACAACCAATGAATTATGCTGGGCTTGTTTTTTAACTAGTACCATTGACCAATTTTGTTACCGGTTTTTATTAGCAATGGTATGCAAAATATAACTAGTATCCTCTGTTGGGACCACGTGTGTATTCGTAATGGTACAATGATATGGTAATGGAGAATTGAGTGATAAATATTACTATTTGATTTTTTATTTGATTAAAATGAACCACAAGACAGCCGTGAAACATTTCTCAACCAAAACTTTATTATAATTACCTCGTGTTTTTGCTGACGTTATTTGTTAGTATCTATACGTGTCTCAAATTGTACATATGTAAATCAGAGCATATAGCACATAGGAATCCATTTATTTTAATTAGACCCGTCACAGCGACTGATATTGATTAGGTTAGGGTCTAGATAGTAATACGTCTTCACATTTGATTGATCGCCTAACCAAATGGATGGAGATCACTAGATGCAAGTATTTATGGCAGGCAGACGAGTTCTGAGGGTTTACTCTGAATTCCGAAGTTCGAACATCGTTAACTCTGTTGTGGATTTAGTCTAGACATGCGCAAAATGTGTCACTAAAGTGAAAAGAGTTATATGAATCTTTAGCTCTTAAAGATATGCATCGCTCTTTTAGCTCAGTGTGTCAACGGCTCACTAGCTCTTATAAGCTCAGTATCTCCGTGGTGTGTCAAGGATCACTAGTTCTTATAGCTCAGTAACTCCAAATCCGAATATTTCCAAACGAAAAAGAGAGCAGTAATAGGGTGACAAGACAGGGACGAAAAGTTCATGTTTATCGTGTCTTTTTTCGCAGCTCACAGCTCTATAGAGCTACTTGAGATCGAGTGAACGAGTGAGTACAAAGATATACTGAGTTGTTTGAATCGGAATTTGAGCTAGTGAGCCGGTGATCTAGACCAACTGATATAACTCTTTTGAATCACTCACTCTCGAGCTAGACATGTCTAATTTAGTCTATCAGCCACGGACGTCCACTGCTTAACATAGGGCTCCCCTATAGATTGCCACAAAGTCCGGTTTTGAGCAGACCGCATCCACCGACGGGGAGTCGCTTCGCGATTTAGTGCTTTAGTAACCCTTCAGATGGCAAGTACACCACGAACCATAGACAAATACGTAAGTATTTCGGTTTCAATTGCGCGGTTACCTCTGGCGATAACAAATGTACCTAACCTGCGCTACTCATCATGTTTTTCCGGAAATTTTGGACAGATGGAAGTTCCTGTAGGTAATTGTCCGTTAACTTTAATGGCAGCGCTGTCGATCGACCGCGCTCGTGCTGTGTCGTATTGATTGACCCAAATGGCTCGTACCCGAGCGTGTTTTTATTATTTAAGTCCAAAAGACGAGCCGTGATTGCGAAGGTGTGACTGAATAGTGCCAAATGGACTCCGTAATATCCTCCGTGCCGCGTCGGGGGACTTTTTCTTTTTTTAATGAAATGTTTCCTGTTTTTGTCGAGATTTATATCGGCTGTGACGCACAATTTTTCTGAAAATAATACTGTATAAAGGCAATTTTAAATCAAATATAATACAACCTTATTTATAATGTGTATAGCTCTTTTGTCTTTAGACACTTATTTAAGTTCTCATGTAACGAATTTGGTCTATAATTGTTATTTGTGATTCAATAAAATATAATTTCTTAGTTAGGTATACAACCAAGAAAAAATAGAAATACCTAATTTATACTTTTTGTGACATTTTAATTTCAGTAGTAAAGAATTATGTTAAGTATCTGATAATGGACGAATTAAAAAGGGACATTTTTAACATAGGTATGTCCCATCCAAAGGTTGTCTGGAAGAAATCGCTCTTTAGCGATAAGACCACCTGTTTACCACTGTATTTATATAAGTTGCATTGTAATTTTCTTTTGATGTGCAATAAAGTATAATGTATTGTATTATATGTGTGCCTTGCATAAACTTCAAGTCTAGCCCCTCAATCAAGTCTAGTCTAGATTTTACTAACATGTTTTAAAAAATGATACATGTACCTACTGCGAAGTAGCATTGTTGGTACCCTGATTATTGGACCGAACAGGGAACGTAGGTATAAGATAAATTGTGTTATTTGTAATTGTGTGTGTATGCCGTATAATAAGCATTAAGTAGAGCATCTGTATAATCTGAAGATTTAAATAATTGTTTCTGTTCACTGTAACATTCTTTCAATTACATAACCCTCATAAAGATTAATGCGGATGATAAACCTCGGAATCGTACCGTAAATAACATCAAATCTCTACTATCTCAGGTTTCAGGAAATCCGGCTGCCTCATCCGAAACCGGGGCATTGTCATTTCCGTTTACATGTGATACATGTTTCCATAAATAGATAATTTATCCGTATAAGAATCTTATTCGATTTTATCATTACATTTTAATTTCTTACATCAAAATATTTTTGATAAAAAAAACCCGACCGCGGTGCATTTTAAAAGTGCATAAAATCTGCCATTTTGTTTATTTTAACGAACTTCATAGCCAGTGACACTCGCGCCATCAAGACGAATCCAATGATGTATCATTTATCAAAATCAGTTGTGCCGTTGAGTAATTACGAGCGGACATACACTGTTAAAAATTTCCGGAATTTTACATAAAAAAAAATTACAGAAACCTGTGAAATTCCCTAAAAACTGGGAAAAGTACGAAAATTTTGGTAATTTTCCTTAATTTTTGGTAATTTTCCATAATTTTTGGTAATTTTAAATATCTTCTGTAGATTCACTGATTTTTATGTCTTATTACATAAAAAATACGTAATAATCAATAAAATGTGTACGATTACATAAAATCTGTAAAATTACATATAGCGTCTGGGACAAATACATTTCAATATGTATTTATAAGGCTTCAAACTGTAATATTACAGACAAAATTCTTAATTTTACATATCTTGTAAAAAAACAAATTTTTATGTAAGTTTACTTAAGTCTTTTGTAATATTCATAACAATATCAGTAAAATTACGTACAATATTATGTAAATTTACAGTTTTTATTTATGTTTCAAGAAATCATGTAATTTTCAAGTATATTCTGCGATTTTACATAAAAAATGAGTAATAATCGTAAAAAAAATGTATATTTACATCAATTCTGTATAATTACATGGAATGTCTGGGAAAAGTACATTAAGACATGTATTTATAACGATTGAAACGGTAAATATACATAACAAATCTCGTTAATTTACATAACTTTCTGAAAAACGCATTTTTATGTAAATTTACTTGAGGCTTTTGTAATTTTCACAAAAGTATCAGTTAGATCACATACAATATTACGTAATTATACTGTTTTTTTTTATTTTTCAATATATAGTGTAATTTTTAATAATAGCGTGTGTTTTTAAATAAAAGGTATGTAAAAATCACTAAAAACTTGGACGATTACATAAAATCTGTAAAATTACATGTAGCGTCTGAGACAAATACATATCAATATGTATTTATAATGCTTCAAACGGTAATATTAAAGACAAAACTCTTGATTTTACATATCTTGTGAAAAAACATATTTTTTATGTAAGTTTACTTAAGTCTTTTGTAATATTCATTAAAATATCAGTAAGATTACGTTTAACATTATGTAAATTTACAGTTTTTATTTATGTTTCAAAAAATCGTGTAATTTTCAAGTATATTCTGCGATTTTACATAAATAATCAGTAATAATCGTAAAAATTAGGTCAACTAGATGGCGCTAGTAGTTATGTTAGAAGTAAGCAAATTTCACCTTTCTCGTTGTTTTGAAAGTACGAAACCTCGTGTTTTATGTTGCTTAGATTTTTAGAAAACCATAACGTATTTGTAAATTCAGATTAGTGAATTACCAGTTAAACCAAATGTTTAGTTCATCCGTATGCACATAGATGGCATTAGTAGTCTCTGTAAAACTATCTTTCTGAAGCCTGTAAAGTTTCAGTACATATGGTAGCCAACTACTAAAAATATATGGAATGTAACCTAATCGTTAAACATGTATAAAACGACTATGTTAGTGCAATAACGAGTTTACAAAATACTCAAGAGATGGCGCTGTACCGAGAAGCTTGTAATTGTAGATCGCGATGTTAAGATTTTTCCTGATTTAATGACCCTATGTAAGGAGTATCGATTTGTTGAGTTTCCGCTGATCCGCTGCTCACTTAGAGCAATCGACGAAAAGTCAAGGTGGACCTGGTCTAGTCCGACCAATTGAGGTGGACCGGGACAAGCGCCCTGGTTCGACCCCAGGCGCCCCCGGCACCCACCCAGTCCGATTCACTCGGGTAGGTCTGGCTAGCGACCTGGTTCGACCCCAGGGAACGCCACGGCCGACCACCCGGTCAGATAATCGCTATGCCCAGTAGGGTTGCGAGTTAGTCAGGCTTCAAAAAGTAGGAGTTATATGCGCACACTCAGTGAACCGTAAAGGACCTTAATGGACCAATATTACTGAATATATGTGAAAATACAAAACATATCAGTAAATAAACACATAGTATTTCAGTAATATTACTGAATATATGTGAAAATACAAAAAAATATCTGTAAAAAACACATAGTACTTCAGAGATATTACAAAAAAAAATTTAAAAATAATTAACATCTATCGTAAAATTACACGAAAAGGTATGTAAAATTACAGAAAATATTATTTTACATAATCTGACATGTGTCAGATATGTAAAATGACATAACATGTAATTTTACATATCTGAGAAATATGTAAAATTTGCTTTATGTAATTTTACATATTTGATAAATCGTTGATTATGTAAAATTACATAGCCCTGTAAAATTACATAATTATGTAAAAACACAAAAAAGTTATGGCAACGAAAGTTGCCATAAATTTATGTAAAATTCCAGGAGAATTTTTAACAGTGTAGGAACGGACATACATACATACAGGTCAAACACATTACCCTCCTTTGGGCTTCGCCGCAGTCGGGTAAATACACCTTTATTTGGCTAAATAGCAATTAATAGTTTGTACCTGGGCATTTCTCCAGAAATATGTCTGTGACTCATTAATCTGTCTCCATACATTTAGTATGAAAAAGGGCCAGATGAATGGGGTGACCGCAGACATATTTCTGGAGAAATGCCCACCTAGTCTTTATTTTGCGACCATGGTAAACATACAGTCCTAATTCAATTTATTGCTCCACATAGATCCTGGCAGGGTATGGCAATTGATATATAAAATATACATACTTTGAATTTTAATAATAACAGGGGAATTGTTAATTGCGGAAGCTAGGCAAAATTGCTTGTACTAATTTAACATTCGACGTCAATCATAAATTCCGATACATCATACTATAGCATTTCTTTACTAAAAATGCCTTAGGTTATTGACAAGTTTTTAGAAATTGGCTGTAAATTTCCACATAAATAAAGCAATCCCGATCGAAAAATTAGCTAACAATAAGTGTCGTCGAAAATGTTGTCTTGGAAGCGACCCAACATGAAGTTTTAGACTTACGAGGAAGCTCGTATAGTCTCAGATAATGAATGAACCATATGTTCAAGTCTAAAAATATGTACCTATTTAGGATTTTAGGTAACGCAATGTTCAATCTTCACTACATAAGTAGTATAAAACAAAGTCGCTTTCTCTGTCCGTATGTCCATAATATGTATGCTTAAATCTTTAAAACTACGCAACGGATTTTGATGCGGGTTTTTTTAATAGATAGAGTGATTGAAGAGGAAGGTTTATATGTATAATACATGCATAATATAATAGAGAAACACCGTGCGAAGCCGGGGCGGGTCCCTAGTATTTCATAATGTTAAGTTTAAAAATTGTAAATACTGCCTTACGTTATTTGTCGCATTAATGAACGTATTTTAGAGCACAGTGCTTAAACTAAACGCAGTGGTTTATAAGCCACATTAAAAAGATAAAAAAAATTGCACGCCTCCGTGACCTAGGATTGTGAGGCAGGATAGGATGGAGGACGGTAAATTTTTTAATATTGAAAATGCAAAATTATTTTAGTCAAGACAACAGAGATCCATATATTGTTAGTGAGTACTTAAGTAGCTAGGTTAGTAATTAATTAATTAATTAAACTATCTTTATTACTTTGTTTTATATTTAATTGAGGAAATAAATGTCCTCAGAGTGAGTGAGGGTTTACTATAAGATCTTTATACACACATAACCGTGTAATACAAATATTTGAATTTGAATAACTTGGCTCATAGCTTACTACTGATTTAAATCCTTTCGTATGCATTTATGTACAGTAACACGGCGGATGAATGTCATTCCGATTCTCTCCAATCCAACCGCGTCTTGCCTTTAACACCTTCGTTGGTCTACTGTATGTTCTTACACTGTGTGTAAGCTATGTAATTGTTTTAATTTTATACAGTTATGCGCGGTTATATGGCTTCTTCAGGTCGCCGGTACTGTTACGATGCAATTATTCGACTCGTAGCTGTAAAACTGTTTTTAAACTGCCCTAACTGTGTTACGCACAATATTTTAATTTGAGATGATTTATTTATTTTCCCGGTTACGCAAATCAGACGTCGGTTGCGTAAAACTAACCCGCGTAAAATATTTCACACAATGTCTAAAATTCGTTTCCAGGGTTAAACGAATTTATAATATTGAATGAAATTTGTTTATGGTTTTAATAAACTTTGATTTACATTTATATAACAAGTTAAAATTGTGTAAATCGAGTTTGACCTACTTTTAGGCAAGTTGAATGAAATTTTGGCACGCGCGTCGAATCTCCGATGACAATGCATCGTCCTATACCAACCTATTGTTACCTGCGGGGTTTAAAGTGACCGCAGAATGATTTAGTACCTGTCAACTTTGAACTTTTACTATCTTGCCATGTAATAGGTACTTAATTTTCGGGAAATTACTGGTCCTGTTAGAAGTCGAACTTAGAAGTGGGATTACACAAATGTACACGGAAATAGTTTGTCTGATTGAAAGAGTCGTTAATGTAAGTGATTAGCTAAGGCTAATTATTGATTGATGTAATAGAAACAATAATAAAAAAAATAGTTATTTAGCAAGGTCACGTCGATGTGTTAAAATATATAGGTTTAAAGGTCTGCCCACAACACCGTATCATACCATGTACTATGAACGTGTTAGGAAAAACAACAATTCTTTGTATTGAAAAGTATGAGACTATGCCCACTAGCGGGTGGATTTCAGACCGTTTCAACCGCCGTCATCACCAATCCCGATATTATGATGACATCTTTTTAAAAATTACATAATTTTTGATCAAAACATGAAAATAGTAGGTACTATTTTCGGATTTTATCAAAATAATGGTATACATTCTTAAAGTGAATCGTCGAAATTTCGGGATTGGTGATGACGGCGTTTGAAACGCTGTGAAATCCACCCTAAGCACGTTCTGTCACCGACCAGCATGTCTCATACCGTGCTTGATACGTTCATAGTGTGGTTATGGTATGATACGATGTAGTGGGCGGAGACCTTTAATGGTAGCAGTAAGAACCAGGGTACGCGTCATATTTTTATGAAACTGCCAGTTACGACGTCATCAATCACACGTTTTCTGTCAGTCGATCCGTCAATCAGATCAGTTTATCGGCATGCATTTCCCTTGGCGGCTGAATACCCTATGCTTGATCGGACTTCGTTTAATTCTGGTTATAAGTTCTTAGGAAAGTTGTGTGAGGAGAGGACTGATATGTTTTATTTTCGACCATCCTATTCTCAGGTATCCAATAAATGAACCAATGACCGTTTAATATTCGGATCGTTCAATATTCGTCAATATTCGAGTTCCCTATTTTGAGATTATGACGTTACTAGATTCCAACCACGACTTAGTTCTCGTTTCGCGGGCATTTTCCAACTTTTTCTTTCATCTCTTAAACAAAGTAAAGTAGTCCTCCCCCAGTAGTCTATTTTCGAGAAATCTTTTCTTCATACATCTCTCGAATTTCTACGACACATTTATTCCAAATTATATCTGGGTAGACACCAATTTCACTTTTGAAGGCAGTGGTTTTAGGTCTTGTTTGTTTGTCAATCGTTATGCCAGAGAAAAAACTGTTGTATATATACCAGAGGTTCCCAAACTGTGCGTCGCGACACCCCGGGGAGTCATGACACTGTCTCAGGGGCGTCGCGACACGGGCGAGACATTCAAGCTGCCATAAGTTAAACCTACAACGATTCAAAGATATCTTCTTTTACAAGGGCGTCAAAGATGCCTGTCAAAGGCGTCGAGTATAAAAAAAGTTTGGGAACCCCTGATATATATACAGTTAGGGCCTTATCACACTAGCGATTTGCGGGCGAGCCGCGAGCGAGTTTCCATACAAAACCAGTCGCGGCGAACTCGTAACGAGTTCGCCGCGAGCGACATTTGTATGGAAACTCGCCCGCAGCTCGCTTGCAAATCGCTAGTGTGATAAGGCTCTTAGGCATAGAATGTTATCTGTATACCTATAGAATGAGTCTCCTGTCTGTAGCTACTTACGTCTTACATCCATCCCTCTATAGCGCCAGCCTACAGTTCCCATGGCGCCCGGCTCAAGTAAGTCTTGCTCGTGATTTCCCGAGGACCCCTAACAATCTCTTTGTGCACGGCCTCGTTTCGCTGAATGCCCGCATTAGACTTAGTGTCCACCGGATGTGCGAGGTATGGAACGCGAAGAAATGATCCACCAGTGACAGGCTGTGCTCAGCGAAGCTAGACACGGTGATTGGTGGATTTTTCGTCGCAAACTGCTTAGCTTCTTAATTCCGTGTCCTCGTCTTACCTGTTTGGCTGAATTCGCCAGAGCGCGATGCCATTAAAAAAACTGCTTAGGTGTCTAGCCTAGGGTTACCAGATAAAACATTGAAGGCCCGAGGAAAAGCTCGATTATATCTTAAAAAAGTGCACAGATTTTGTCACGGGTTAGTTTTGTATGTTCACGGACGTCCCAAACGCTCCTATAATGAAAAAAGACCCGACCCAACCGTGGCGTTTTGTTCAGAAAAATAGAAAATCCATCGATCTTAAAAGTCCGGCCACTATTATGTCATGGGCCCAAAAAGGTCAATACAAATCCTGAGGTTATGGTAATCCTAACTACGCACAGCCACAGAATCCCACTAATATTATAAATGCGAAAGTTTGTGAAGATGTTTGTTACTTAATAACGGGGTAACGACTGGATGGATTGAGCTGAAATTTGGGATACAAGTAGACCAAGTCCTGGATTGAAACATATGATACTTTATATATCCCGCTAAAGAGTTCCCTTGGGATAATAGCGGGCGAAGCCGCGGGAAAATACTACTACGTAATAGGACAACGTACAGAATTCTCTCTGTAACAAAACTGACGTTCGTGTCTGACCACCGGACGGAACGTCTCTCTATCGCATAACGCGTGCTCGACAAAGCACCAAAAATGAGACCAGAAATGGTCGTTGGCTAAGCCCCTCCGCGGGGGCAATGGTACTAGTAGCTGCGCGCCGAAATCGCGGAGTGAACCTGGCACATCTCCGGGGCATTTCTCCAGAAATATGTCTGCGACTCATTCATCTGTCTCCATACATTTAGTATGAAAAAGGGCCAGATGAATGAGGTGACCGCAGACATATTTCTGGAGAAATGCCCTCCGGTGGAAGCGCAGCCGTATTTAAGCCATAAAGGAGCTAAGATACTGTCGGGTAGACCTTTCGCGATGCATGATCTTTGAATGCTTTGAGTGAGCGTGTTTGATGTGATGTTACAGGTTTACATAATGTCTGTTGAAGATGTTGTCAGCACGCTGAAGTTCTTGTGACTGAATAGTTAACGGAACAGAATCAGAATATATAAGTTGATTGGAAAATTATTCACAAAGACTGACTTTCAGTGGATTTAAATAATATGAACTGATAGACTAGCGACTTGAAAATTCTATAAAATGAATATCGGGATTAGTGATGACGGCGGTTGAAACGCTCTGAAATCCACCCTTCTGCATATTTTTTAAATTTTTCATGTCTTAAGTTCTCGTGTATTCGGGCTTTGAGTGAATCGTTCACCGACCGGTTTGGTTTAACTATATACCAGTTAAATACTTGTTTTTTGCAGGAATTTTTATGAGGTTAGTCCATATAGGTAGCCAGATGTGCATGGAATGCATTTAATATTATACTAAAATTGGTGCTCCTAATATGTTATAAATATGGAACGATATAACCGGCATATATACGAGTAGTATAATAAAAAGATTAAAACAATCTGTCTAAGTGTATACTTCCCAGGCTGGATAAAATCTCTGTACAAAAATCAAGGTACCTAACGATGCAAAAAAGCGGAAATGTAGTAATCGCCAAGGGTTTCCTTTGGCGGTTACTACATTTCCGCTTTTTGCCATCGGTATGTTCTCTTCGAGATCGGCGTTACGTCACAATAATGTCGCCATTGATTAAGAACTTCAATAAAATAAGAAAATCACGTGTTATTTAGCTTAAAATAAAAGTAAGATATCGAATTTTACTAGCACAATATCTCAATCAATCAATACTTTTTTTTAAAACAAATAAATGAAAAAACGCATTTGGCTCCGATAGTTAATATGCACAAAATGGCCACATATCAAGCTTCTCATGTAATAATGAGCAAGGTCGCCATCAGACGTGTCTGTCTGTCTCGGGAAGAACATACCTGATTCCAGGCAAGATAGAATCTTTGTGAATCGTAGCTCAACTTTATGCAACGAGGTCGCGCGAATTCAAATTAGGAACACTTTTAGTTGGCTAAGGGGTGTTCGCGTTTAATTAATTATGCCGAGACGAGATAGTAAGGAGTACGTGAGCAATTTCGGCGCACTTAAGCCGCGCCATAAACGCCGGATTAACGTTCTTCAGTACCTGGTTATTTGCAGATTGTTAAGTGCTGGCAATAACAAAAATATGGTCGTTATTCAGCTGTCTTATAAATGGATTCGTCTATGATTGGTTACACAGACTTGATACAAAAAGATTAGAGGTACATGGTTATAATTTTTTTTTTAATTTATGTGGGACATCAACAGCATTACAATACAGAAACATACAGAGACAATTATCAAAACACAAAGCCAAAGCTCGTAATGTGTTCGACACACCACAATTTATTGAACCCGATTGGATTCGAATGCCTTGCGATACGATTCAACTAATATCCTTCTAGTTTGAGTATCACTTCATAAGCAAGATAAGTACTTTGTTCCTTATAAGCTTAGGTACGGTATGTATGTAGGTACCAAGTACCTACTCCTGCGGATATTACGGATATTGATTTCTCTTTGATATTGCAATAACATACACTTTAACTTATGTACTTAATATAAAACTTATAACAAATGTTTAAATTGAAGGAACTGCTTGAAGCTAAACTAGGCTGGATTCCTGTAATTTTGTGCTGGCTAAAGCTAGAATCCAAAATTTTCAGCGATATATATAGGTTATAATAAGACTTAAAATATATTCTCAATAATATTCAATTTGAACTTGTAGTTTAAGAGTCAAAGTTCCTTAGTTTTGTCACTGACTGACTGGGTATTTGACTGGTGGGAAGGAACACATTTTATAGTTCTCAAAAAAAGAATCCTCCACGGGAAAGAACTTTTCTCAAATATGGCATGAAATGTTGACATTACGTGCCTAAAAATAGGCTGCAAAGTACCTCGTTTCCGGTGCGGCTTGACACTTGGCACGTAATGGAATTTCATACTTCATTGCCGGCCAGGCCGGCAATGTATTTTTTTTTTAATTTCCATTTCACATTTATTTGGGCCACAGCATCACGGCATTCAGCCATAAAAAAAAAAACAAAAAACGATATTTGCTATATTTTGCAGTTTTATTTATTTAAAATTGACATGAACATAACAAATAACACATTATAAACAATTTCCAATTATTATAAATTGCAAACTAAACCACAAGAATACACATTTAAAATATTTCATCTAAATATTCGCGGTAAAAATGTAAACTGAAACAGCTTTTTTTGGTTGTATATGGTTTCCGAACGTAACTTGACATATGCATTGTCTATGGATATAAGATGTCAATGTCACTAACGTCACTTTCTGATAGAAAGGGTCTGATCAAATAATATTTAGGGTAAGTAAGGATATTAGTAAGTTTATTTATTTCATTGCATATTTGAGAAAAGCACTATACATACCTCGGCGGGAAATGGGGTTGCCGGCCTCGTAACTATCTGGCCTCGCTTCGCTCGGCCAGCTATATGTACTCGGCCGGCAACCCCTAACTTACCGGCCTCTGCAGTAATGTACTATTTCAATCTGTCGCTCAGTATTTTTTATTTATTCGCCTCTCAGAGACGCATGTAGCGCCAACTATTACAAGGCTCAAATTGCATTGAAAAAGCGATAGTAACAATGTAATATTTCAACTTGCGCTTCGATATAAATTTCCTTAGCAGACGTTTCTGCTAAAAATTCACAAAGATAACAATATAGTACGGCTTATATTCAGTTTTCTTACGAGAAAGAGCGTCGCGAGATAAGAAATGTCAAGTCTGTTATGATTAACGACGGTTGTACATCAACACTAATAACAAGCAGCGGCAAAGTTTTGGTCTTAGCAAAATGCAACTGATAAATGGATTCAGTACCCACAAAACAGGAATTTATGTATAGATTACTGTTTATTTATCTTTTGTGCCAACCAGGGTTTGGAGCCGGTATTTTGCAAAAACGCCGAAATAGCCCAATATTTTGTATTATTTGATGGTTTTTATGTAGGGCTCAATCATGTATTTAAGTAATGATTTCGTATTATTAGATTGTTCTATTAAATGAAATAAAAACCAAAGAACGGAAAAAAATACCGTTTTTTTTTGTATGGAGAAAATACCGGTATAGACCGCTGGTTTTTTTTTTTTTTTTTTTTTTTTTTTTTTTTTTTATGTTATAAGTGGCAAACGAGCAGACGAGCTGCCTGATGGAAAGCAGTCAACGTCGCCCATAGATATCTGCAACACCAGAGGTGTTACCTATACGTTGCCGATCTTTGAGAGCCCTGTTTACTCGTTTCTTGAAGTACCCCATGTCATACCATGTTGTGTTTTATTACCTTGTGTGTCTGTAGGGCACCTTTATGGGCCCTCCAACAGTATGATACATTGCTGCACGGGGGAGAGAAGCTCCCACGCGTGCGGATAGCGGCAATGTTATAGTATAATACTATCAACTTACAGTTGTAGGTGTGTAGATGTAATTAAATCCTAATGTAGTTACAAATGGTTTAAAGTGTAGGTATAGTGTTTATCCTAATCGTGAATGTTTAGTCACTGTCTGGGAGGTCGACCGCGCCGCCGCGAGCACCTCTGTATGAGGGTCGTGTCGTCAAGTAGGGTCGTGTCGTCGAAGTCGGGGGGCGTGGTCGCCTTGTTCCATCTTTTGATGGTAGAGGTGATCACGTCGTCCGGGTCAGTCAGTACGTGTTTTGGTCGTCGGATAAACCGAGGGTTGCGTCGTTTGGCGCGCGGCGGCGGGGGCAGGGGGTCCGTAAGGCTGTCAGGGGCGTCGATGTTGGTGGTGCTACTTTGAGTAGCTACGCCTTCGTCCTCGTCGTCCAGATATTCTGGTATGTTTGTGGGGTAATTAATTTTGTTAATCAAGGGGTTTGGGTGATGTGGGAGTCTATCAAACATATTCCTAGTTCAGGCGGTAAAGAAGGCTTTTAAATTGGGCATATGAGTATCGTAATGTATGGATATGTTGGACTGGTACCTACCAAGGCGCATGCGTTATACGCCTTAGTACCTTATTTTGCAAGATTTGAAGGGACTTCAGTGCTGTGGGCGGGGCTTGGGTAAATACAGGGCAGGCGTAAGAAAGGATGGGCCGGATACAGGATCTGTATAGTAGGAGTTTGTTGGTGTCCGATAGTTTGCTGTTTTTGTTCAGCATCGGCCCCAGACGATGCTGAACAAAAAGGGCTTTTTGTCTCACATTTTTGAGGTGTGTGCGAAACGTGAGCCTGACGTCCAAAGTGACGCCAAGGTATTTGACTGTGTTTGTCCATGGAATCGGTGTGCCAGACAGTGAAATTTGCTTGGCTCGTTTGTAGAGTAAGATACTGTTCGTATGGAACAGTAGTCATATTCATATTCGTTTATTTAGTAATATTCATACATCGTCAGAAGTAAATACGAGTACATGCAACAGTATCGCCGCGCTTTTGTCGGCATTTACCTGGTGCCAACCGTGTTGCAATTTTACGGCTTCAAAAGAAGGGAAGAACGCAGGGGACTGTTAAGTCTTGTCATCTTGTGATATTGAATGAAAACTCTGTCCAGTTCCAGTTATTTATCATTACATACATTTTCATGTCCCATAATATTATGCTTAATGTTTTTTAATTCTAAAGTGCTGTTAGTATCAGATCTTTAAGAAAATAATGGAATTTCGAAATGATATTCGATTTATATTCAGTAGTTAGGTTCAGTAAACGTACCAAACACGTCTTAAAAACGTCAATGTAACTACGGATTTATATTTACAGTACCGTTTAGTTAAAATATTCTCAACACGAACTCGGGCCTCGTTTTCGGGCGGTTTGCCCTTTGAAAACATTTCGTAACCAACAAAGTGATAAACTATCCGATACCTTAGATTACCTCCGGTCATAGCCTACAGCCAATAAATTAACCCTCATCGTTACCCGTTTCAACCGATTATCCTGAATCGGTATTCGTTCACGTTTCTGATTGGAAATCTCCATTTGGCCCACGATAAATCGTTAAATTAAGCCGATTAATATTGCATTCAGGTTTAATCCCATTATGACTAACCTAACCGTTTGAATTGTATTCCATAGATTTATTATTGTTTTTCAACACATTAGGCTTCCAAGGAAATGTGTCGTGTAAATTGTGAATTCGTCATGATAATGATAAAAAGATCAAAGGCGAGTCGATAACTTTTGCATTGTCATAAGCTAAACAATGAGTGTTGCACATTTGAATGCTTTTAACGAATCGCAGAAGAACCCTTACTCTCACTACGTTAAAAGAGCAAGAGGGTTCTTTTTTTTGAAGCCTGACTAACTTGCAATCCTTACTGGATTGGTGAAGTTGCAATCCTTAATGGATAGGTGGGGCGCGCTTGGGGTCGAACCAGGTCGCTAGTCCCGGTTCACCTTGAGAGGATCAGACTAGATGGGGGCCATAGGGCCTGGGGTCGAACCAGGACGCTAGGCCAGGGCCGCCTTGAAGTTACGATGATTGCTCAAAGTGTGCAGCGGACCAGCGGGAAGGTTGAAGCGGATCAACCTGTCCTTATGTGAAAGTGTGAATCAACGAAGGAGAGGGTCCCATATGTTGTAAATGCCACAGTTTGACGTCAAAAGTGTAATGTCTGGGAAATCATTTCATTTAAACAATTAATTATACCATTATTATCAGATTTTCAAACCTGATAATAATATTGACGGCAATTGAAGTTAGCGGCGTGTAAAGTAGGTCGCCGCCATTTCTTTAAGCACGCGAGGTATATACACCTTTTCCTTCTACCTCGATATATTTCTGTGATAGAGTCTGTGCGGAAAGAGAATAGGATTAATTTTGGGGGGCGCTGTAATGCTTTTCTACCGTATGTGCCGTATTTTCTGTTCTGTAGCCATGCTGGTTAGGTTAGTTCTGTTTTTCGCCACGCCTATTCTCTTTCCGCACTGACTCTAGGAACACTAATAATCATTAGAGCCTCAGCCGACGGGTTTTCAAAACGATTAATTTTATTCTTGGCCGTAATACCTCCACGGTAGATGGTTATTAATGGATCAAAACGTACAAAGGGCAGTAACAAAGGACAAACTTGGATATCTGGCAATCCATTAGAGAGATGTCCGCAAACCGGACCTTAAGCTGGGACATTGTTTAACTCACGAACATTGTCAGATTCATGTACCTATTTACCAAGGACCATTAAAACAAGAGGACTGTCATTCTCCATACTTTGGATCGTACCCCGACCGCAAGGGGATTTCCAGGCAAAAACTAGATGGCACTAAAAAATTAAACATTTAACGATGTTATAATTGAACAAAGAAACATAGTACAGTAACAATTAGTGCGTAAACAGCTAATAATAAATGAATTCTAACATTTAAATACTGTGTCACGCTTGCAAAGTTGAATAATTGTATATAAAATAATATAATTCTTATACCAAGCTTATACATAGATGGCGTTGTAATATCGGGGAACAGCTTTTTGTATGGAAAATGACAGTCCTCTTGTTTTAATGGTCCTTGCTAATTTACCTATATGTATATTTGCTTTTACCTGCGGCATCACCCGCATGGAAAACGTATTTTGCGTTTTCTTGAGGACTGTAATTGTTTTCATAATTCTACGGGCCATAAAACCTAACCCCATGCTCTGCGAAAAACAAATCGGCTAACATATATTCGTATTTTATTTTAATTTCTTATCTTAGTGGGGTTTAAGTGGACGTAGTTAAGCAAAATTGATTCCATACACAATCCAGGTATTTTCAAAAAAATAAAAGGCTGATATTTTGTGGATTTTCTTTAAATGTTCAAGTATCGCTGTTAACATAGATCGATAATTCGATTCGTAAACTGCACTAATGAAAATGAAATTAGTTTTTAGTGAAAACAAGTCTGGCATCTTCAGCATGTTCGGCCAAGTCAAGTACGATGTTAACTTAGATCGATTCGTGAAACTGCACTATTGAAATTGAAATCAGTTTTTATTAGTTAAAACAAGTCTGGCATCTTCAGCACGTTCGCAGACATATCCACGGAAATCTGAACGGATTGCACTTCCTTGCGACGTTGGATATGCTTTCACTAAATTGGAGACTATTTCTGTGTCAATATCAATAACAGTGCCGGAGAAACTTCTGTCACAGCAAATATTATCTGTCTGATACCGGGCTTTTAAAAGATTGTTTATCCTTTTCACGGACCATAAACGTAACAATTCGCTAGAGGCACGGACACAGTTTAAAAATGTGCAGATTTCGAACATGCATACTATCAGATAAGTAACACAGCCGACGGTCTTTAACAGTAACTACGCTATCATTCAAACCCTGTAAAATTATCCCGAGCACAATGATGTATGCAATTCAGCCCCACCCCTGTCTCGCCTCCCTCCTTGCCGTTAGTGCTCCAGAGGAGCTTAGCCAGCGACCAGAAAGAGCGCGCGTTATGCGATAGAGACGGTCGGAAACGGTGCGTTCCGTCCGGTGGTCGGACCCGAACGTCAGTTTTGTTAGAAAGAGAAACTTTTGTATGTAGTACTGTTACTTATTCAACATCCCAATGATGTATGCAATTCGGACTCGCCCCATCCCCGTCTCACCTCGCTTCTTAGTGCTCTGCCTCACAGAAGAAATGTATGACAGCGCACTCGCTTGGCGACGTTTGGCTACTATATTTTTGTATGGGATACGTAGCCAGCGACGTCGACATGGCGTCCTAGTGGGCTCTTAGTGGCGCTGTGGGGCTTCGGATTTCGGGATACAAAAAAATACTAGCATTTGAAGTCCTACTACTCTGTCTAACCGACTTTGGGGGACTGTATGTGTTTAGACTGTGACATCTTTATCGGTCTTTGTCTCGGGGCTGTCGCTTTAGTGCCTCTTAACACGGTTTTAATGGTTTTAACGACCTATCCACCTTAAAGCCAGTCTATCCCTCCGCATTATCGAGCAATTTCACACGAAGCCCCAGAGACGATGTATACGTAAGCGTACGATAAATCTCCACGTAATTGCATTCACTACGGTGTTTCTTGACTTTCTTGTAGTGTTGTGATGTCGATTAGGTAATAGATTAAACCGTTTATCCTTCTCTAACATATCAGACTTTTTCAATGGCATTGCTCTTGGCGTATACATCCAAACAGGGAAAACTGTATTAAGATATGAAAAACCGGACAAGTGCGAGTCGGACTCGCTCACCGAGGGTTCCGAACAAATACTTTAAATACTTAAAGACTATATTTTGTAGGATTTAATTACAAATGTATGGTTTTCAGATTTTTCCCTATACTTGTAGTATAAGACGGTATTTGCTGGTAATTAGTGCTAGTACTAGGTGAACGGAAAGTACCCTATAAATAAATGAAGTTACTTAGGAGCACGCAGCTTCAAGGGGCCATATACCTGAGTATATGGTTTTAATTTCAATTCGATACCACGCGTTCTCGAGATTCACAGACGAGAGACTTCACAGACGGACAAACAGACAGACCGGTTCCGTTTTTAGGGTTCCGTAGCCAAAATGGCTAAAAAGGAACCCTTATAGTTTCGTCATGTCCGTCCGTCCGTCCGTCCGTCCGTATGTCACAGGCATTTTACTCAAAAACTACAAGACCTATACTGATGAAATTTGGAATATAGATGTCTTGTAGATGCCGCAACTAAGTTTGATAGTTAAATAATAAAAATAAAAAAATCTAGGGGGGGCACTCCATACATGTAACAGAAGCTAAAAAAATTTTTTTTCACAAAATGTCAACATGTGGTACATAGTTCGACAGCTCTTTTAAAAACATTTTAAGGTTCTTTAAGTAATGTTTTTGATTAAGTGAATACCTTTGGAAATAATCGCTCCGAAAGTTGTGAAAATTGTGTCCCCCCCCCCCCCCCCTCTATCTTCTAAACCGTGGGTCCGAAAAATATAAAAAAAATTACAAAGATAACGCTCAATTAATATTTTCAATTAAAATTATTTTCAACAAGATCGGATTAACCGTTTTTGAGTTATTGCCGATAAACTGCGCTTCTCAACAAAAGGACGTAATTGCTATGAAGATACGCTCTTTTGTTGTTGTACTTTTTTTACATCGTATTTTTTACCTTATAGTTACGGCTATGGAACCCTACATTGAGCATGGTCCGACATGCTCTTGGCCTGTTATTTCCTTTTGAGGTACAGAACCCTAAAAAACGGAGCTCAGATCCTCTAAGGTCGGCGCTGGTTCAAATGTTAATATGATCAGCAACTCTTGAACTCAAGCTTAATAAAATGAGTATAAAATAACAGCCTCAAAATTAAGTTAATTACAGCACTAGTTCACAAATAGTACATTATGATACCTACGAGTGGGCGAAGTTGGTCATTACAGTCGAGGCTGTATTGCATAGCCCGAACCGTCAGGCGAGGGCTGTATAGCCGAGACTGTAATGACCAATGCCCACGAGTGTCATACGACGTTTTTCAACACACTTGCGAATAAAAAATAATACTTATCATTTAAAATTTCTATTTTTGTACATATTTATTTAGTGGTTTATCTATCCTTGTCTATGGTCACCTCTTCGTGTGGTGTCGGCGTAGTGCGGGCGTGCTCATGTACAGGCACACGGTGTCGGCGCGGCGCGGGTATAATATCCGCGCGCCGAGCCACATGGCGTGTTCTCATTGGCCAATTGGCGGTAATTACAGCACTTGTGCGGAAATGTAAAGTAAAAAGCACTTGTGTGTAATAAGCTGCGTTCCGCGCGTAAGAACCACGAAATAAGAGCGACTTTATGAGCAGGTGTATTGAAAATCAACTTATTTACATCCCATGAACGTTTCGTTTGAAGGTTATCCCATCACTAGTTTGTCCCTTTAGGACTGGAAATAAAGGTAATTGTATTTCAGGAGGCACTCACGAGGGTCTCCTTGAATCCCTAAACGGAGGTATACGGATTTAAGGATAACCGGGATAACACTGGTCTGTGGAAGGGTTAGGACAGGCCATTTGTGATGGATGATTAAAAACAAACCCACTGTATGTAAGAATAGACGGACAAGAATAACAGCCCTACGGAAACGGGAGGAATGCTCGCAGATGCTATTTACACGTGTTGGAGTGAAACTTCGGGTCAATATGTTGATTTGTAAATAGTTTGTTCATGTAATGGATTGGCTCTCAGGATTGTCTGACGTGTGTTAGTAAAAATGAGCCGTAAGACTAGGATTCGTATGAAAAAATGAACGGCGCAATCTCAGTTTATGCGCAGGTCTTGATTTGGTAAAAAATACGTGTGAATTCAAAAAATAAGTATATACTTATTTCCGTGAACATGTTTTGATTTAGTGGCCAGTTTCCCTTTACGTTGGCTGTGTTCTTTCGCTCTTGCTCAAACGTGGAATCGAAGAAACAAAATCATAATCAAGTGAAGGTTTCAAAAATTTATGATTATCACTGGTCAATAGTGACTTTGTTGCCTTTGATATTAATTTATGCTTATACAGTGATTTGGCAATGACATTAATGGGTATGTAAACAGTTTTACAAGATCAGCTCTACTTTTTGAAATAATCACCATTATTCTATTGCTACAGACAGTCCATAGAAAAGTTAGTTACGCCTGGTCTCGGTGTACCTACAAAAAAAAATAAGCTGATCTGATACTCCTAAAATTGACTTCTGAATTTGTATATTCTCAAGTACACAAAAACGTTATAATATTTCGGCCAACATAAAAAAGCTTATTATGTAAACCTATATAATCCTTGGTAAACCGTCTGCATCTATGGTGCAATGGTATTTTGTTCTTATTTACCTGCAACATTTTGTAGAAAATACAATACAATTACAAAGTATGTATCTATTGATCAATGTCGCCTTTAGAGCTATCGATATACGTACGTACTATGCATACATTGCGAACACGCCTTCAACAATGTTTCCGAGAACTTCAAAGAAAATCTTGTTACGTACCTACGTCCCTTCGAAGTTTTATGCCAAATTAGAATTAGAGTAAGTATTGGTCCCCATAAAAGTAAGCTTTCGCCGGACCGTGGGTCGTTCCGGTGCGGGTACCGGAATTATTTATCAGGTGCCCAAATAGGGCCGGATTTCGGAACTGGAAAAGGTTTGCCGTGTGTGTTTGTTATTTTTTACGGAATAGCATTTGAAAAGGTTGTATCCAGTTTTTATTAGGTTCGATTTGGTAGAATGTCTCATAAATAAGCTTCGCACGAACCTTTTTCCTTTAATTTTCACAACACTAGTTCTTATAATTTTTGACGACCGGTGTAGCTTAGTTGGTAGTGACCCTGCCTACGAAGCAAGAGGTCCTGGGTTCGAATCCCGGTAAGGGCATTTATTTGTGTGATGAGCACGAATATTGGTTCCTGAGTCATGGATGTTTTCTATGTATTTAAATATTTGTATCTATTAAATATATCGTCTTCTAGTATCCATAACACAAGCCTTATTGAGCTTACTATGTGGCTAGTTCGATTTGTGTAAGATTGTCCCCTAATATTTATTTATAATAATATTTATTTATTTACAATTAGCGCTATACGATTTAAAAATAGGAATCTAGTTTTTAAGGTTAATTATCCATGATTTAAAATAAAAATATTAAAAATTAAATACAGGGCATCGGTGTTGCCCCCTGTTGCTACCTGTAATTTTATTGTATCTGCCAACACTGTTTGTTACTATCCACCGCAGGTATTGCCAACGTGACGAAAAAGAACACCCCTAGCGCATTACTCCAAGCTCATCAACGTGAGTGCTCCTTACTGCCAGATTCGCCGTTTGTGACATGTTCCGTTTGCAACGTCCCGTCTTAAAAACTAGAGCTTCAAAAACTCCGCTACACCTTTTTTTAGGTTAGGATTTCAACGAGCTTTTTCGCCAACTATTTTTCAATTACTTAAGATATCAGAGGGTAATTTGGTCTTAATTGTATAGTAAGAATTATCTAAGGTGTCCGAATGTTTGTTCATTCTCTTTACGAATATTCAGACACTTGGGATAATGGGCTAGACGACAAAAAAAACTGTTTAGTCCGTCAGTTAGATTGTTAAAAAATATTGTACACGTATTTTTTCTTTTGTTTGACAAACAAAAAATAACGAGGATAGGGTGCTTAGAAGTTTCGACTGACGTCACGCCTAGGTACAATTTTCACCTAGGAGTGACGTCACAAGCCCCCACTCCAGAAGTTTGATGATCTATAACTTTGTCGATTTTTAATATTTTGATAAACCAAAAAATACGTGTCCCATATTTTTTCATAATCTAACTGACGGACTAAATAGAATTATATAGTTTTGACCCAGTCGTCATCCCCATTCTTACTATACTTCTATTGACTTCTATCAGTAAGTTTAGTTACTACTCTTTATATAAATCATGACGCATTTCCCGTTTCAAGATTATTTTCCTTGAAGTAGCATGACGGAAAACGAACGCTTTTTCTAATTCGACAAAATATAAATATTTATAGAATTTGCTTTAGTTTAGCAACAAGTTTAGTGATAAATGGAATTAGTTCCTTGCGGTCTCTCGGGGTTAGATAGTGTTTCTGACAAATTGCGAGTAAAACAGCTATTAGGTAGTTGCGAGTGGGTATATTAATGGACTTATCAAGTGTTTTTGCTAGGAAAACTATAATTGCTTTTATATTACGCTCGGGGGACTTGGTGCGACCGACCGTCCGACTTTCTGACAAATTACGAGCTATCTTTTTCGATTTTTTTTTATGTATTTAAATGGATGTTCTTGACTCTGATTATGTCTAATGGTGAGCATTGGTGAAGCCTCCTATGTAGCGGGTCCAAAAATGGCTGATCCTGAAAGTGCCTAGTTGATAAGATTAAAACTAATTACTCATTGCCGATATCGCCACGGCTCGTTGCACCTCATTGTTGCCATTTGTCAATAAAAGGAACTGTTATGTTGTCAACTCGTGCAATTATTACCATCGAAAATCACACTAATATAATAAATGTGAAAGTTTGTGAAGATGTTTGGATGTTTAGATGTTTCTTATTAAATAACGAGATAGCAACTGAATGGATTGAGGTGAAATATAGCATGCAAGTAGACCAAGTTCTGGATTGAAACATAGGATACTACGGATAAAGAATTCCCTTGGAACAGTAACGGGAACAAGGCGGGCGTAGTCGCGGGTAAATGCTAGTTAAAAATATATTACACAAATTATGAACATAACAGGTCCATATATTAACAAATTTAGCGGTAACTTCTGAGCAATTGCGATTACAATGGTACGATTACTACGAGTATAACTTCAACTATTGTTAAAGACAATCTCGATGATCCTTACGACATCGTAGTCATAACATAACTGCAACAGACGTTGCCAGATCAGATATCAATAAGATCTTTACACAAGCAATTTTAACATATGGCAACACTGAACTTTGTTGCTATCTGTACTTAGCGTGACTAGCCCGTTACGATAGCAGACGCAGCACAGACGGGCATCGACACCACTGCCTCAAACCCAAAAGGTCTAATGTCTTCATTGAATATATTGGACGTCTGCCTAATTGCCTCTAAAGTAGGCAGTTTCACATAGCTTTCAATAGCTCATATCAATTTTAAATACTTTATTTGAATTTCAACCCACTGACTTTGTAAATAAAGTGGTATTTCCAATTTTATGCACTTGGAAGATAAGAAGCTATAGGTACATTCGCGGTTAGCAGATTGGCCCATTCATACTGCAGTTTGTTATTTTAATGAAAAGCCTGTGCTAAGTAATTGATATGGGCAAATGAATGTGAATTACTGTAATTACTCGTGCCCTTTATTTATGGCAACTAAGATGAGTGCTGGAGGACAGACGGGACTTGAACCCATGAACCTTGCGATGGCGGTTATTTTTGGTTTTCAACCGTTGATACATATTGATCTTTTTATAATTAATGCGTTTAACCTTGATTTCTCCTGGTGGAAAGTGGAGAGGTCTAGGGAGCTGGCCCAGAATAGGGTTGCCAGGTTGCCAAACCTAACAGCCGAACAGACCAGCCGGCTTCGCCGGACACCCTTCATTATTAAGGATTTTGTGTCTCAGTAATAAATTATCCCGTTATTTAGTAACAAACATCTAAACATCCAAACATATTCACAAACTTTCACGTTTATCATGTGATGTGATGTGATATGTGATGTAATGTGATGTGATTGATATGTGATGTGATTTTATTGTCAGTTCCTACAGCATCCTGCAATGATCGCACACAGACTGGACTGTCCCTACATTGGATGCTGATGTGACTAATTCATAGTTTTAAGCCACATTTTTGCTCATCGTAAATGGAACTAGTGCCTGAAATAAATGGTTCTATTTATTCATTGCTTTATAGCTTCAAGTAATGTCAATGAAAACAGCGAGAGTCTACAGGATTAAGATTAATTTAAATTTTCAATCAGGACGGCTGCCACTGAGACGGCCATGTTCCTTATCTTCATTGTAGACTAAGTCGTACAATCTGGAATCTAGATCGGCAGAGTTTTACCTACGTTGTCGGGGTTCGTTCAATATTGAATTCACTGGAGATACGATATGACGAATTTATATTGAAGCAAGGTGACGCCTGTTTGTATTTCAGCTGTTTTGAGTAACACTTACCATTTATCTTAGTTTAAAAGCATGTTGGTAATTTTTAATTTCGTTTGAACACCTTGTAATATGTACCTGAAAGAGAGAGTAGGCCTGTGCCCAGAAGTAGTACGTATATAGGCTGATGATGCTGTATTACCTGAAAGGGAAACACGTTACTCTGTATTAATGGGTGCGTCCCACGAGATATAACTACATAATATACAGGGTGTCCCATAACTGACACGTCACTGGAGGTAGACCAGGTCAAGAGGTACCAAACCAACTTAACATGACCCGCCGACCGTAATTTTTTTTTTACTACTGGTGGTCAAAGTCGAAATTAAATTTCGCTGTGAATTAATTCAAGATCAAACTAGTATTATTTTCAGTTTTACTTCGTTTTTGGATAAAATACCATTTCTGTAACCTTGATTAACAATTCATGTTACCGTACACATAAAAAAAACTAACCTTGACACCTTTCCGAGTGCACACTGGCACTAATAATGTTAAAAACGGTCAAATTTCATGAACAACTTTAATTCGACAATAACTCAAAAACCGTGCCACTTTTACTGGGGTCACGTTAAGTTGGTTTTTGTGTCATTTTTTTTGTTCTTTGGTTTATTATTTCGTTTTTAATCGGACGATCTAATAATACGAAGTCATTACTTAAATAAAGTATTGAGCCCGACATATATAAAAACATAAAATAATTCAAAATATTGGGCTATTTAGGGGTTTTTGTAAAATACCGGTTCAGAGATTGACGTTAGACTTTTGACAGACATCACATGGCGTTATAGTCATTAGAATTAGAACGGCTGTATAATGCCGACGATGGTGCTATGACTGCTATGGACGTCACTGTAGTGCCCAGAATGAGCAGCTTCGCGTTAACGATAGGACATAGGATTTATGCAAGGCTTATTTTCCTGTGGGAAACGGTCCGCCACTCTTGTGACGATGATTATAATGTTAACTGTTATGAAGTTATGAAACACGCGTCATCCTTGACGTGTAGGTAGCCGGCTTTTGTTGACGCTTGACATTTTAACAATTATTTGAAGTAATGAATTAATTGAATTGACGTCATGACAATGTTGCTCCCGTGGTAACGTTTACGTGTATAGATATAAAAAATAATAATAAAAGTAGGCAGTGGGGTATGGAATAAACTTCCATGTTGCGGTTTAGTTATTCTATTGTATGGATAGGCGTGTATGTTTACATAATTATAAAAAAATGTATAACAATCCTGATAAATTAGTGGTTTCAGAAAAAAAAAATAACAAACGTACCCTTATGAGTAAAATTAATATGAGAGCCGACATGGGCTCGTAGATATCTTAGGGATTAGATTATATGGCCCTACTTATTAAATTCGAGATCGTGTGTAAGAAATTCAGATTTTTTTCATTTCTAAATAGAAAGGTTATAATTATAATTAATTCTACCTTCAAGAAAAGAGCGTACTCCCACCTGAAAGGCCGGCAACGCACTTGTGACTCTTTTGGTGTTGCAGGTGTCTATGGGCGACGGTGCTTGCTTATAGTAATTATCCGTTCAACAGAGCTAAAGAATACAATAGAAAAAATAATAGAGCTGTTAAAGAATACCATACTATTGAGAGGTAAACCACAAATTAGGATAACAAGAATATAGTGTCAATAAAGTATAACTGCCTTGAAAGATCATTACATTATAGATTCTATTTACTAGACAGTAAAGTGTAAATGCAGTTATAGATAACTGCGATCTTAATTTGTTTTGCATTTCACATTCGCCCGACGGTCTGCAAGTGCGTATTCCGTAGAGAAAAGACTTAGAGATACTATGAGCTTTCAACGGATTATCGGTTCTATGACCGTAATGATAAGGCGGCAAATGCTTTCAAACAAAAAATAATAATGCGTTTTGCTTTTACAGATTCAACGGGGAGCCAGGTAGACCGCCCGGGTTTACTCGTGTTACGCATTGTTATTTTTTTTTGTGGTATTGTATTCCCTCAATGGCATTGTTCGCTCAATGGCATTGTATTCTTTAACAGCATTAGCTCTCTTGAACGGATAATTTCTATACCATCAGGCGACCCGTCTGCTCGTTTGCCCCCTATTTCATAAAAAAAAATATACCGATAGAGCCATTGTATAGTTTAACACCACGACAACGTATTTTTTTTTTTTTTTAATACACAAAACCTTTACAGACTTGTATCTCAAGCAAGAGCACCTACCACATCGGAAACACTAATTTATGTTCTCTGACTAAGGGATGGTACATACATATGTAGTTATATGTCGTTGTGGTGAGGTAATAGTCTGCGTAGGAGTAGTACAGTAAGACACTTCATAGCTTCGCCGTCATCCTGGTCCCTAATATCATTTGAAATTTTGAAACGTGAACTACGAGAACTAGATAATAGTTCGTAATCGGACGTCACGCTGCTGTGGTCCGTCAAAGCAAAGAATAGGTACAGTAGAAATTCTTTTTCTAGAGCGAATTCACTTAGCTGTGTACCTGACGAACAATACTCATTGTCTGCATTGTTAACTGTGGCCACCACTACCACTTCGAAATGTAAGGCACTATAAGTGCAAATAGCTTTTACACTAAATTAGTCTTTAAGTCAAACGAATTAAGGTTTACACTTAAACAAAGAGAATACATCGTTCGTCTTTCTAAGCATCGATACGTACTTCGCTGCTCTTTCACTTACGAAGTGACCAACATCTGTGTTCTCTTTGTTTAAGAGTAAACCTTATTTTGCTCGACTTAAAGACTAATTTAGTGTAAAAATTATATGCACTATAATGCCTTACATCTCGAAGTCGAAGTTGTGGCCACAGTTAACAATGCAGATAATGAGTATTGTTCGTCAGGTACAAAGCTAAGTGAATTCGCTCTAGAAAAAGAATTTCTACTGTAAGTGATAGCACTGTGGACGGAAGTCTCTCTTTCTAACAGAACTGACTGACGTTTGGGTCCGACCACCGGACGGAACACACCGCATCTGACCGACTCTATCGCATAACGCGTGCTCTTTCTAGTCGCTGGCTAAGCCTCTCCGCGGGGGTAAAATTTTGTACTATAGCTTGGCAACTTCGTTGGTGACACATGTGTGCTTTTTGTTATGTGCAGCCGTAACGACTCACACAAGTTACCGCCAACACGAACGACGACCGACGGAGGCAGCCTCGGGAGACCCCAGTTCGTGTTGGCGGTAACTTGTGTGAGTAGTTACGGCTGTACATAACAAAAAGCACACATATGAGTGTCACGAACGAAGTTGCCAAGCTATAGTTCACAGTTTATCCCGCTGGTCCGTTGCTCACTTTGAGCAATCAGCGAAACTTCAAGGTGGTCCGGGCCAAGCGACCTGGTTCGATCCCAGGCGCTTCGGCCCCTACCTAGCCCGGCCCTCTCAAGGTGTTCCAGGCCAAGCGACCTGGTTCAATCCCAGGGTACGTTACGGCCCCCACCTGGTCCCGATTTTTACAACAGCCGGCTTAAGGCTCGGAAAAAAGTTCATAGTTGAAGTTATATTAGGGACGCGATTGCCGCAGAGTTGTGTATAACCGTACAGAACCCTACTCTCACACAATAGGACGTATTGTAGTTGGTAACTATCGGTAGTTACACCTTTTTGCGAATAACCCGGTTACGAACAAGGAACCATTTCCGACAGTTTCTTGTTATGGAAAGCAACAGGAATGTTTAATGTATTGTAACTGCTATGTAATAACGTTGTTATATTTATCTTCATTGTTTCATTCGCTATTTACGTTGGTACTATCAAAGTATCAAGGCAGACAAGTAAAAATGCTACCGGTTCGTTAAAACCAAGTTTCACAATACCTTATTTCCAATACATCCCATCTCTCTCTCATCTCTCTCAAAAAGCCCGGGTATCAAAACACGTAATTCTTCATAATGTCAATTTTTTTTTATGCCACACCTGTACCTCTAGCACAACTCTGACACGCGACTCTTTGTCGCGCCACAAATGCTACCTATCTCTTTTCACTCCATATCGTGTGACAGTGGCAGGTGATGCTCTGTCGCGCGAGGAACGAAGTCGCGGCCAGTTATGCTAGACGTACTGGCCATAAAGTGACTTTTTCCGCACGCTGCGCGCACGGAAAAAGCCGCTTTCTGGCCAAGTGTAGACATAAAATGATGTACACAACACGGGAGGTAATAAAGAAAGCCCTCGATCGCATATTTACGTCCCTCGCTTTAGTCACGGAACTGTTTTGTATGTTTAGAAGATTATATAATGTAATTGTTGTTTTTTGTGTTTCAGGTAAACGCTCTCATCACATCGCTGAAAGTAAAGGTACCCCATATCAATTATAGAAATAAAAACTTTTTTAACACATTTCCAATATCCGACTATTGGGTTCATTTTGTATGAACATTTGGGAGCTTTGCACTGGATGTGTTAACGTTTTTGTTTACTTTTAATTATGCAGAACACAATCAGAAAGAAATAAGGAATGAAATTGTTCTTTTACACACAATACCTTATCAAATTTAAATAGTTATATTCACCTTACAACATCGTAATCAGTGCGCCATCCATCTCATTTACCATAAAAAGTAGTTCACGTCTGTTGGTGCGGCATGACAGTAGTAGTTCATTGAAGGCACAATGGGCAATTTGCGGCTAATTACCCGCTAGATACAACGCGTTAGCCGCTCCAAGCCGTGATTAGACCGCCCTCGGCGCGGTTACTGCGTGAACTATGAACTACACTGGAATCCACACTCTATACTAATCCGACTAGTTAGGGAAATTCACATTAGTCCAACTAAACTACACTTATATACATTGTTTTAGGTTTAAAAAAAATGCGTTATCCTTCATGCCTTTTCAAGGAAAACCAGCTGGAGAATATAAATTGTATTTATCTTTAACACGTAATAAGGTACTGGAATAAGTGAACTTAGTACAATATTATCCTCTGTTGTCCTAGAAAAACATAGAAAAGTGGGCCAAAGTGGGTATTGATGCGATCTACAAAAAAAAATCAGTATCTATTGCATCCGCCTTCGAACGTAGGCCTCACTTCCTTTCATTCTTCCACGCCAGGTGATCCATTGACATCTGTCAATTCAATCATGTCAAATGATCAACAATCCAGCAGAGAGTCCGCTATCTTTGCCCTAAGGTTAACTGGTAGAGAATGCCCTACGGCATTAAGTTCTCCTTTTGTACGATAAGTTTTCTTTTGAGGAATAAAGTTTAAATAAATAAACTCTCTGCAGAATTGATAGCAGATGTCGTTGTTCAATCTCATAGGTTATTTTTCAATCAAAACGGATATTTTCACTAATCTCTTGAAAATCGCTTTGTAAATCCGTAAAGTTAAATATTGGGTGCATTACAAATCACGTAACGCATATTAAATGCCAATTGCCATTACCAAACTATTCGCATTAATCTAAATTTCGATTAGCTCCTTTTGTATTTCCTGAGCTAGTGAACTAGATGAACTAACTAGTTTCAAACATTGCACTATCGAAGCGATCCTGCTCACGTCCGAGCAAACGCAGCTCTACCCCAGTGATTAGTGCTCGAGTCATATGGCTCGCTATCTAGTATCTAGGTCATTATTAATGTAGCTCCTGGACACAACAGTGTCTGCTATTATGTGTTGCTGATAAGTATTGCCTACGTTATCGCTACGATGATACCTATAGTTGATGATACTTTAGGACGGCCTTTGATGGCGTTGTACACTCATGAACAATGAATTCGGGCCATTTTCTATGAAAAAATATATAGAAAATGACCCGAATTCATTGTCCGTGAGTGTATTCGATAAGAGATAGCGACTTCTCATGTTGTTTTGCGCAGACAAATTGTATGTGGTGGTTTGTTAACGCTCTATTTATTAATATGGAAAACTGGGCGAAACAAAACACCTTAATAATAGTTCTAAATAGGAACATACCATTTACGATAAAAGTAGTTCAAGGTAGTGCTTTTAATTAACAAATCTGTGTTGTTCACACGTTTTTCCTACTAATCGTACAATTATAACATCGTATAATTGGCATTAGGAACAGACAAAGATCGCGTTATGCCGTGACCAATCGCTCAATGACGCAACCGAGTGATTCAGCCACTATCGAATAATCTATTCATTCAATGCATTGCTTCATAAGCTCGTGAAGCGGTCGTTTGTATGTTAATGTTCTGTATGTTTGTTTGTTTATCTAGTCTATTTATATTGAAGTACTATCCCGGCTTCCCGCTCTTTCTTGTGAAGTGTATTCTTATCATGGAGATTTTTACTTAATCTTTGACAAAATATGGCCGATAATATTGTTCGTTCTTCAATAAGTTATTATTACTTATTATTTTCTGATTTAAAAATATTTAATTCAATATCCACTAAAAAAAGTTTTGGTCATTCAATTCGAAATATGTGATACAAAGATATTTTGTACTTGTAATTTTTTTATGAAAAAGTTCAATTATAGAGATTGGAATCGTTAGGGCGAAAGTAACCCATAGGCACTTTGGGAAGTTCCCAGGGCCCCGCGATCGATAGCCCCCCCCCCCCCCCCCCCCCCCCTCAGATCAAATACAAAGTCATAGGGGCCCCATTATCCTAATATGCCCAGATTGCCCAGGGCCTCCAATAGGTTAAAGACCCTATTTGCACCCCACCCAGGCCGGCCAAAGTCAGGGTGGTCCGGCTAGCGATCTGGTTCGACCCCAGGGAACGCCACGGCCGACCACCCGGTCCGACAATCGCTACGCCCGTGGACGGGTTGCGAGTTTGTCAGTTTCTAAAAAAAAAGGCCCTATTTGCGGGCGAGTTTCCATACAAAACCAGTCGCGGCGAACTCGCGCCGCGAGCGACATTTGTTTGTACATTCGCTTCTAACTCGTCCGTAAATCGCAAGTGTAATAAAACACTTTATAGTATAGAACACGAGTAGGGAAGATCGAAAAGTAATATTTCTAGTGTTTTCGACTGTAGCAATTGCTTAATAATAACAAATGTAGAAAAATACACAGCCATCGACTGTGGCAGCGGCCTATACAAGTGTCCGGACATTTGAGTCATAATCAAAGTATGATTTAGGGGTTAAAAGTTACATAATATGAAAGTTCAATAATTGGTTCACAGGAATCAAGCGATATTTTTTCAAATTTTGGACTCACTGCGATGTAAGAGACCTTTAAACTTGCTCGATTCACAACTGGGTAAAAATCGTGTGTCTGTTATAGTCATTATCTCAGATGAATGGCTCAGTATCAAGCCATTGTATTTATTTTTTCTTAAAGAAGGTATACTACAGTATTAGTTTTCATAGTTTTGAATGTAATTAATCAATTCCTAAGTCTTATACTCATCTCTTTTTAAACGCATGTATTGAAATGACTATACTTTGAGTTTTGATTAAGTTCTAGAGCTGGCTTTAAGTCGGCACCGGAATAATTATTAAGTTCGCGGATAAAACAAAATGTTTTGCAAAATATTGGCTTAGCCTAACCGAGCTCTTTCGAATAAAATGATTTTTTTGACATAAAACCGATACGCCTGGAAATAATTTCAAAGCAATAAATCGCACCACGAGTAATTTGTAGATACAATTCTGAGAAAAAACTGTCAGTAACATATATATAACTTACACTATATTTTTTGGACATGTTAAAAAAAACAATGTCAATGGATTGTAATGACTGTTTTGGTGAAAATGCATCGAGCAAAGACTTCGTCGAATAGTTACATCTATCCACCTCGGAAAGCCATAGATAATTTCAGCAAATGTCTTGTGTCCTATTTAAATAATGTAATAGGAATAGGAAAGGACGCTACTCGTATGTATCATCCATTTAAAAAATGTTTCTTTTACGGTTATTAATAGGTACTAAAATCGTACGTACATACGTAGAAAATACACCCAAGAAACAGGTTACTTGTACGTTACATTATATAGGTGGTACTACATACCCGTTACAGTGCATAACATTTTAATGGGCATAATTAGTCATAATTTTATTTTACGAATTGGTCACCTGTCAGAAGATGCACAGGAAGCGAGCCACAAAATTTTTCGTTACGTTAGACTACACCATACCCGTAAATGCAGTCGAGTTGCGTGAAATACGATGATTTTGTTATCAGATCCCGTAATATCAACCAATATTGTAAGAAAAACAAAAAAATCTTTAAACGTTGATGCGAAAATATTGATTGATGAGATGGAAAATGTTGAAGTTTTTTATACCGATTAAATATTAAAAGACAAGTGCAATATCTTTTATTAATTTTACAGCATATGAAAATTGACAACGCATTGTTTATTTATTTGTTTGTTTAATGGCCGCCGTGATGTGTGAGTGCGCCAGCATAAATAAAATAGCAATCAATGTACAACTTAAAAGAAACATTGCTTCAGGCGTTACATTTGGTGTAGATAAAAATCACGATGTTTCCATATATTTTTTAACAATAATTAGTTTATTTTGTCCAACACCTCATAAACATTGCGTAATTTCGATATCATTGATTTAACGAATTTTTTATTTTTATTTTTTTTTTGTATGCAGAAAATGTGTTACCATTTATATTTTAAGCAATAAATCGCAAGGACAATGGTTTTTTAAATATCCGTTAAAAATATCAAAGCTATACGGCTTGTAGTTTTGAAATTATAGCAAAAATACTAAGCGCCAAAACGCATGTCACGCCGTTTGTATAGGCCGCTGCCACTGTGGCATCGATTACTTTGGTTATTGGATAATGTCCCTTGAGATGTTGGTGCAATTACGCGATGCTCTCCGGCTTGGTTCACCCTCGGGCACTTGTTTGACCGAAATCTACCTATTCATCATGATCATTACATTATTTATATACATTGAATTATGAGACAAGTATGTCATAGGTATCAAACTTACCATATCGATCGTATCAAACATAAAATTTGACATAAAAATCTTCTCGTCTGATCGTTTAACAGGCAGTGTGGCCGAATCATCAAATTTGACCTCTAATTTGTCAGGTTGCAGTTATAAACAAACATTAAAACTAAAACTGGTTTATAAAAACACGTCCCAACTTCAAAGGCGTCATCTCCGCACCCCTATGTATATCGTAAGATAAACATTCAAACGAAAATTTCACGTAAACAACACGAGCTATCGCTTTTTCATAAATAAAACAACATGGCGTCCCCTCGCTCCATTCATCAATGCCGCACGCAATCACCTACTGACACTGCGACCGGTTTATGTATTCAGGTAGGAGATTTTGAAACTTGACGCATGTAGCGGCTGTTTGAAACTTATACGCCAATGCCATCAGTCGCTGCTAAAATAGTTGAGGAAAGTGATGGTTAGAAGAAAACCGCAGGGGTTCGTTCTAAAACAAAAAAAACCGGCCAAGTGCAAGTCGGACTCGCGCACCGAGGGTTCCGTACAAACTCATAAGTAGATACATGAATAGTTCAAGAAAAACTATATGGCGATTAGTTTAGCAGGAGCAAATAAGTATGTGCTGTAATAATAATAATAATAAGCTGCTGGCGTAGACCTAAGGTGCTTAGCACCGACGACCGCAAGGACATATGGAAGAGTAAGGAGCTACACGGGCGGTTCTACAAGGCCCTCACGGGGCCCGATGTAGACCTGCTCGCGTCGGTGAACTGGCTACGCTTCGGTGATCTCTTCGGGGAAACTGAAGGTTTTGTCTGTGCAATTGCGGACGAAGTTATGATGACGAACAACTACCGGAGATATATCCTGAGGGACGGTACGGTCGACATCTGTCGGGCATGCCGCCGTCCCGGGGAGTCTATCAGGCATATTATCTCCGGTTGTTCCCATCTAGCTAACGGCGAGTACTTGCACAGACATAATCAAGTAGCCAGGATCATTCACCAGCAACTTGCTGTTCGATATGGTCTTGTGGGGTCTGAGGTGCCGTACTATAAGTACGCACCAACGCCGGTTCTCGAAAATGGTCGCGCCACGCTCTATTGGGATCGATCTATCATCACGGACAGGACTATTGTAGCCAATAAGCCTGATATCGTGCTGATAGATCGATCCAAGCGCCGTGCAGTGCTCGTCGACATCACCATCCCCCATGACGAGAACCTCGTGAAGGCCGAGAAGGACAAGCTCAGCAAGTACCTTGACTTGGCTCACGAGGTTACCGCCATGTGGGATGTTGATTCGACGATCATTGTTCCGATAGTCGTTTCGGCGAACGGACTTATAGCGAAGAGTCTCGATCACCATCTCAAGAGACTCTCGCTAGATGGCTGGATCAAGGGTCAGATACAGAAAGCGGTTCTTCTGGACACGGCGCGCATCGTCAGGAGGTTCCTCTCTCTGCGGCCCTAACCACCGGTAGCCTGGGCCCCGCCCCGCTGCCGGCGGCACCCTAGGTTAGGTTTTTTATAATGTGTTTGTATTTTGTAATTTCACTTTGTATTTTACTTTTTATATATATATTGTAAAAAGCCTAATCTAAGAAAATAAAGATATACCTGAATAATAATAAAATAATAAGTATGTGTTAAGATAATATAAAATATAATAATAAAATAAGTATGTGTTAAGATTTTTGCAAATTTCTCAAAAACAGTGCAAGTTAGGAAAACCGTTATATTTTTCCTGTAATATATAGAATGACATTAATAATTGGTAATTATTACAGATTTTTCTGTTCAGTAACTTCGAAGATAATAGGGGGGGAACGGTATTTTTTTTAACGTTTTTCGCCATAAATCAAAAACTACTCATTTAAAAAAAAATACAAAAATACTGTTTTAATCTACAAATTAAGCCCTTTCATTTGATACCTCATTCAATATAATAGCCCTACTTTCAATTTGCAAAGTCTCATTACGGACCCCTTTACAAAAAAAAGTAAAAAAGTTACAAGAATTTTTTTACATCCTATAAGCTCGAGTTAGCGGTTCTTAACACTATTCCAAATTTCAAGTCGATAGCATCAGTAGATGCTGAGATATCTTGCTGTGACAGACGGACAGACAGACAGACAGACAGACAGACAGACAGAGTCGCACCATAAGGGTTCCTTTTTTTACCATTTTGGTACGGAACCCTAATAAAAACCGAGAAACGCGTCGCAATTTTATTATTTTTACCGAAATACTACAATGATTTTGCATTCATTATTAATTTTTATTTATCATAAATCTAATTTAATGCCTGGTTTAAAACTGTTTTCTCCTTTGAGCGATTTAAAGTAATATTATTTATTATGTATATTTGTTGCTTACCCTAAAGTAAGTACCATGTCCCAAAGGGATCCCAGTCGTCGTTGACGGAGTGTTCGTGTCAAGGAATGGAAATGTGATGGCGATCGATTCCTTTTCCGAGTTGTCTAAGTTTGTTTAGGCTCTTCTGGTTTTGAATATCTAAGCGACATGATATCTGACGGCTCGTTCGGCGACGAAGATTGAAAAGGGTAAATTGAAATCTAAAATTCTAAAAAACAAGAGCAGAGGTTTTTAATAGACCGACATGTTTGTCTCAAATTAGGACGTAAGTCTTACAAAGTAAGGGCGTCTTAAAAGAGCATTGAGACAGGTTTGAATTGGCATATTTTCTGCTATCTCAATGTGAAATTTTGCGCTTATTATCGTAGATTTTACCGAAGTCGAGACGAAGCAAGTCAGCTGTCTCGCCTTTGAAATTGCTTGTGCACGATAAACGCGCTCCGTTTCACCGTGATACCTAGGTTGTTATTTAGACTAGAAAATATTCGTTATTACCTGTTATCGTTCAAGATCTCGTTGGAGTTCTGTAGGTTTGCATTTGCTTCTCTTCTTCTTCATCGTCGTTTCCTCATTACTGGGGATCGCGACCACACATTGTTGATCTCCAAAGAGTGCGGTCATAGGCCGTATGGACCGCGTTTTGCATGCTGCCGCCGGCCAACTTCTTAAGGCCCGGTAGGACCTGGCTCGCATTTCACATACAACTAGGGTCGGGCGGAATGCAGATTATTGCAGATTATCTTCGATTTCTAACATAAAAGTATACGTTATCAACCCAAACATGAGAGGATGCCCTGCATGACTGTGAAATCATGATTGTCAGGTATTAATTTTGTCAGAAAAGGTAACTGGTAATGAACAAAATGAAAAAAATACTTTATTTTATAGTGTTTTCGCGCTACTTTTCTATCGAGCGAAGTGTTCGCTATCGTGTTCTAAGTGAGAGGAAGCCCTAGATACAGTTCTGAATATTATTATATATGTTTTACAGTGACCTACGAGTCAAATAAGTGCTCTAAAAATGATTTGGAAACTAGGCTTCCGTGCCCGATTCTGGTCTAGCCTCGCCTTAATGGAGTCAGTCTTAATGGAATGCTGAGCGGTCGTAATTTGCCCAGTCGTGCAAAAGTTTGTTACATTTATTTTATAGCTGTCAACTTCTATCTTAACGAACAGAAACCGACAGCCACTGTCCAAATGAGACGTTAAGGCTATGAAAGGTTTGTGCAACTGAATTTATTGAACTTATTGCTATTTTTTATGATAGTATCTTCTTTACAAATAATACAAATGATAAAAAGTAATAAAAGGTGGGCCCGTATAGAGGAACACTCTTATGTCACAGAATCCTTGGTGCGATATTATAGAATTCTTTATCCTCAAAAGGCCATAACTAGACACTTAACGGTTTTTTTATGTAAAATGGCCGCTTCACAACGTTAAAATCGGCGTATCGAAAATCTCAGAATGGTTCGAAATTTCGAGAGAACATCAGGCAAATTCGGATTCATCGTGGTCCAATTAAGGGAAAACAAGCTGTTGACAAGAATTAATGTGATTCGCTTCTAAAACGTTTATAAAAAGCAAACTACAATTAAATATTTTGTTTGAATGGGTTTCAGAACGTTTAATTCAAGTTCACACCCGTCATCACCAAACACTATGGTTTGGTGATGACGGGTGTTGAAACGCTCTGAAATCCACCCTTGAACTGGATTGACTTGTTTGGTACGTATTAAATGAAATGATCATACATGAAATATAGCACCTTGGATCATCGCATTGGTAGTAATCGGTAACAATACTATCGCATTCCGCAGCCGTCCTTGCGCGCACAATAGATAAAGTTTGTCGGTCATATGCGCGCGCGCGGAACGTCGGAGGCTCGTGGTCAGATAAACATGCGTATACTACGCTTACTTACACCCACAAATGCTACCCATTTCTTTCCACTCAATATTGTGTGACAGTGACAGAGAAACGAAGTCGCGGTCATTTGTGCTACACAGCCGATTTGCTCAATCCGCGATTTCGGTGCCCGGGTACTAGTACCAATTTTGCCCCTGCGGAGGGGATCCAGCGACCAGAAAGAGCACGCGTTATGCGATAGACAGACACGGTCGGATCCGATGCTTTCCGTCCGATAGTCAGACCCGAACGTCAGTTTTGTTGGAGAAACTTCTGTATGTAGTAGAATTACTTTCAACAACAGAATCAACATGAAAAATCCACATAATAAACCGAACCTGCTCACAAAATTTCACGAGAATCAGTTGAGAAATGCGACCAGTACCTCTAGCACAATTGTGACACGCGACTCTTTGTCGCGCGACAAATGCTACCTATCTCTTTCCACTTTTTATAGTATGGTATGACAGTGACAGGTGATGCTCTGTCGCGTGGGAAACGAAATCGCGGCCTGTTATGCTAGACAGCCTGTAGAGGAGAACAGCCGGGACATAAGTACGAACGCATTTTTGGCCAAGTTGAAACGGAGACGCTTGACTCGCGCTTTCAATCATCTTGGAGACGCAAACTCAAAAAACAATTAAGTACTAGATTATCATTGTAGTGGCTTCAGCCTCTATCGCATGAAATTGGATGCCGTGTCAGTATTAAAAACGCTTTTGCATGTTGCTCGCCAGAATACTAGAGTTTTTCCATCGTAATTTACTGTTATCGTAATCTTCGTTAAATTAACCGTATCTGGTTTTCATTGTGACAAACTTCCCTGTAATATCCATTGACAGCTGTAACTATAATCCATTCATTAATATGTGAAAAAAACACGCCGTTAATGACTCGGACACTATACTTTAATCAGCTGACGAGGACGTAGTACATATAATTGCCCGTTGCAGTTCACGCGCCAATGGCTTGTAATTGATAAACGGAATTATCGAGGTCTGACTCACTCGCAACCAATAGCCGACTCGATAACAATGATTTCAGGAATTCATTTACGAATTATTAATTCGAAGTATCTCCTAATCTGTTTGTTTAATATTTCCGTTCTGTTTCTATTGAAATCGAACCACGGTCTTTAAAAACAAAATTTTATGAACCTGAACGCATTATTACATTTTAGGCACTTATAAAAGTTAAGCTTATTATTATAACAAACCGGGACTTAATAGCGAAAAAACGTGATAAAATTGATCGTGTAAAAACGCGAACTTAAATTCTTAAAGAGAAAAACATTAGAATCAGCCAGTTCTATCCTTGAAATATAAGTTAAATTAAAAAAAAATACTACACCAATCCTATTGGCGAAGTTCATGGTAAAATAGGCTAGTCCAATTTAATTTAGATCCTTATTAATATGTATAGTTTGCATTATCTCAATTAATGTTTTTATGAGTGTAATAAATTACTGCAACTTATGTTATATTAACTTTTCTCAACTTATTTTATCCGCTTGATGGGGGTCTTATGTAGATATTCTACGTAAACACAAGCAAAATTATACTAACTTATTTCATAAAATAATACTTAGTATGTAAATAAACATGCGATATTTTCGTACAAAACATATTTTAGATGCCTCAAGCCATAAATATGTATGAATGCCATAAGCGAAATCGGCTAGACTCGGGCTACGAAGGCCGCGGAAGATGGAGACACCTTGACCTAGTGTAGAGGCCCGGTTCTGTCGACCAAGGACTGCGCTGGGGGCCGATACAGGAAACCCAATTAGAGCAGGGGTCTCTCAAACTTTTTTCCCAGAGAGCCATACAGCACCTTTGAAAATGTTGCGCAGGCCACATGACATGGTCGATGACCCTCGGAGGGGGGGGGGGGGGGGGGGGGGGGTTCTGTCTGTACTTACATACAATACATATATGTACATAGTTCTAGTTCGCACACGAAAACCGAGGTATGTATGGTATGTAAACACTTTATTGCACATGAAATCATACAGAAGCAGTACAAAAATCAATGGTTATGTACAAAGGCGGACTTATCCCTGTAAGGGATCTCTTCCAGCTAACCTTTGAATGTAATGTGGCCCCACTTGCCTTGCTTTCCAGCCTCCGAGCCGGGTGTCCGTTCTTATTCTTATACCTATTTAACACGTAGTTATTGCCTTCTTAGGTTCAAAACGTGTGAAAAACAAACTTAAAAAATGCCCCGTTTATTAATTCAAACAGGTTATTTCAATTCAAATTCAGTGGCAGGCCGTACCAAAGGCTTTCTCCCGGGCCGGATTGTAATGGCTCGCGGGCCGGTCCATAGGCCCTCCCGCTTTCTTCCCGCGGGCCGGATTGGAACGGCTGGCGGACCGGATCCGGACCGCGGGCCGTAGTTTGGAGACCCCTGTGTTAGAGGAACCGCAAACAACAATGGACTTTTTGTGATTTCCTTTTGGACTCGCATCTGCACCAGCAGTTTTCCTCCGCTCGAGTAAGGAGATTTATCTCGAAACAAGAACACTTGAATTTTATATCCTCTGTAAATTTCCTATAAGCGAATAAACAATGGCATCCAGTAGTAAAAGCCGATTAAAATTCTTGTACAGACTTCGCCGAACAATGCTGTATTTGTAGACACTTTGTAAAAATTCACTTGTGCCCCGTTAAGTGTTTGAGAAAAGGCTCGCATTTTGGTACTTGTATAAACTTTGGTAAAAAGTCTTGTAAAAAAGAAAAAGATAAACTAAATGGCGCCCACAAATTGTTCCCTTTGTTGGTACAAATGTAGTGCTACGGTTATGTTGGCAATTATTTACGGGTGACTGCGTCCAATCATCCGATCTTGTCGTACCTGATCGCTCGCAGAGCCTATAAATATTTATCGGCTGTTTAACTTCCAACTACGACAGGTTGACAGGTATTGAATTATAGACCGTATTTCAACTGAATAAGTGTCTTATCTTGTGAGCATCGATGTTAATCACCTCGTCTTATTAAGCCTGATGCTGTAACAGAAACGGGTGACGTTTACACAGCTCCAGCGCAGGAAATTGATCGGAAAACTTTTTAACATACAAAAAGCCGCGTAACCGGCGAGTCGAGTCTGGCGCTAGATTTTTTGATCTTGTAAAGTTGAACGGCGAAGTTTTATTGTGTTGCAAAGTCTATAAAAACCGTATATTTTGTTTCATTTAGGGCACTAACTGCATTGGATTGCGGAAACTTAGGCGATAAAAGAATCGACAACTACTTTAAGTAATTGTAGATTTCTGCAGGATAGTTTTTCGCTAGAGCATTCCATGAAAACATCTACTTTTTCTCCCTTACGAAACGCTATGGTAGCTACCCTAATAAAACTTATTAGCTGCTAAGAAACCCTACCTATCTTAAAGCCAAGTTCACAAGTATAATATTACTAAACATGCAGACATTCAGTTTTCTAGTTTTACATCTAGCACAACTAGTCGCGACTTCGCTTGTCGCTCGACAGAGCATGACTTGTCACTGTCACACTATATTGAGTGGAAAGAGACAGTAAGAGTAGTATTTGGCGCGTGACAAATAGTCGCGTGTCGCAGTTGTGCTTGAGGCAGAGGGCATCTTAGGATGCGTCTATTTTGTATATTTAGTTCGAGCGAGATTTAGACCCTTAAAAACTTAAAATAAAAAGGTTTAAACGTAGCTTCATCTTAACCTGCTAAATCAACGGGTTATTTGTTTTCAGAACGAACTCTATGAAACTGTGTAAATACTTGATAATGCATTGATATATTAAGGTATGACCATAGTAAAAAAGTTCCTATTCTATTTCTGAAACTGTTTTCCCATCTTCAGCCGTCTCTAGTGTCTAATTCCTAGGTTTCTAAAAATAGATACTGGTGATGTAATCTGAGGCCGGAGGCGCCGCACGCTTTGCCCCGAGAGGCACAGACAACATGGCTCCCGGAGGCTTGTTGGTAAACAATGGCGATAAGACACTTCGGATAACACTATATACAGCAAAATCGGTAGACTTTCTCTACAATCGCAAAGGATTATTCTTGATAGCCTTAGACGTTTGATATCCTTTAAATTCTGGCTATATCTAGCTAATTAGTTTAGGACTGTTGTGATTTAATGGCATCTTGTTGACATTAATGTATTTTTCATTGTGAAATATTGTGCAAGACACTCCAAATTGCCAGTAAAACCAAATATTACCCTTGCCATGGTTTGAAAACTTTTACAAAATATACTGTAATCAGGTGACAGAAATTATGAATACCATAATCGCTGTACTCGTAGAAAACATTTAAAAAATCAAGGCATCTTAATACATTCATTACTAAGAACCTGACTCTCGGGGTCATTTTGTATGAAAATTTGAGATATTGGCACTGGTGTTAAGTAACAGCTTTGACTAGATGAAAAGGCCTCTCGGTAAACAATGGAGTCAATCAGACACATCGAATTATAATGCGGGCGAATATGCCAATTATAGTCCTACTTAGGGATAACATAATTTCAGGGTACATCTAGTAGGAATTACCAGAAAATTCAGTGGTCGTCGCGATTGAGCAAAAAACTTATCTTTCAGCTAAAATCTCGCAAAATATTTCGGGATTTCGTGTATATATCCACCGAGAGCAGTTTAAAAAAAGGATAGAAATAGAAACTGGAACGCTTATTTCACAGGCTGGCTCTCGCCACGCGGCACAGTGGCAGCGGCCTATACAAACGGCGTGACATGCGTTTTGGCGCTTAGTATTTTTGCTATAATTTCAAAACTACAAGCCGTATAGCTTTGATATTTTTAACGGATATTTAAAAAACCATTGTCCTTGCGATTTATTGCTTAAAATATAAATGGTAACACATTTTCTGCATACAAAAAAAAAATAAAAATAAAAAATTCGTTAAATCAATGATATCGAAATTACGCAATGTTTATGAGGTGTTGGACAAAATAAACTAATTATTGTTAAAAAATATATGGAAACATCGTGATTTTTATCTACACCAAATGTAACGCCTGAAGCAATGTTTCTTTTAAGTTGTACATTGATTGCTATTTTATTTATGCTGGCGCACTCACACATCACGGCGGCCATTAAACAAACAAATAAATAAACAATGCGTTGTCAATTTTCATATGCTGTAAAATTAATAAAAGATATTGCACTTGTCTTTTAATATTTAATCGGTATAAAAAACTTCAACATTTTCCATCTCATCAATCAATATTTTCGCATCAACGTTTAAAGATTTTTTTGTTTTTCTTACAATATTGGTTGATATTACGGGATCTGATAACAAAATCATCGTATTTCACGCAACTCGACTGCATTTACGGGTATGGTGTAGTCTAACGTAACGAAAAATTTTGTGGCTCGCTTCCTGTGCATCTTCTGACAGGTGACCAATTCGTAAAATAAAATTATGACTAATTATGCCCATTAAAATGTTATGCACTGTAACGGGTATGTAGTACCACCTATATAATGTAACGTACAAGTAACCTGTTTCTTGGGTGTATTTTCTACGTATGTACGTACGATTTTAGTACCTATTAATAACCGTAAAAGAAACATTTTTTAAATGGATGATACATACGAGTAGCGTCCTTTCCTATTCCTATTACATTATTTAAATAGGACACAAGACATTTGCTGAAATTATCTATGGCTTTCCGAGGTGGATAGATGTAACTATTCGACGAAGTCTTTGCTCGATGCATTTTCACCAAAACAGTCATTACAATCCATTGACATTGTTTTTTTTAACATGTCCAAAAAATATAGTGTAAGTTATATATATGTTACTGACAGTTTTTTCTCAGAATTGTATCTACAAATTACTCGTGGTGCGATTTATTGCTTTGAAATTATTTCCAGGCGTATCGGTTTTATGTCAAAAAAATCATTTTATTCGAAAGAGCTCGGTTAGGCTAAGCCAATATTTTGCAAAACATTTTGTTTTATCCGCGAACTTAATAATTATTCCGGTGCCGACTTAAAGCCAGCTCTAGAACTTAATCAAAACTCAAAGTATAGTCATTTCAATACATGCGTTTAAAAAGAGATGAGTATAAGACTTAGGAATTGATTAATTACATTCAAAACTATGAAAACTAATACTGTAGTATACCTTCTTTAAGAAAAAATAAATACAATGGCTTGATACTGAGCCATTCATCTGAGATAATGACTATAACAGACACACGATTTTTACCCAGTTGTGAATCGAGCAAGTTTAAAGGTCTCTTACATCGCAGTGAGTCCAAAATTTGAAAAAATATCGCTTGATTCCTGTGAACCAATTATTGAACTTTCATATTATGTAACTTTTAACCCCTAAATCATACTTTGATTATGACTCAAATGTCCGGACACTTGTATAGGCCGCTGCCACAGTGCGCGGTATGCTCCGTGAGGTTCGGACATTACGGGACACGCGCCAAGAGTCTGCTGATAAACAATGGAGTCGTTCAGACACTTTGAATCATAATTCGAAGTATCTGGCTATAGTTACTGATATTCTAAGGGTTTCGCATCGTTTCAAGGGTCACGGTCAAGTAGGAATTATCAGATAATTCAGTCGACGTGATTGAACTAAAAACTTATCCCAAAATCTCGCTACACTATTTCGAAACTTCGCGCACGTGCCAAAGGCCTGTTGGTAAACAATGGAGTTGATAAGACTTCCTTACCGCGGGTTCATGAGTCGGCCTTCGTCAGTCAGTTTATAAACACGTGGAAGTTACTGTCCATTTATATTCCTTTGTTAACGGTGACCGGTTTCAGTTCTGTGTTCTTTAATGTTGACATAATAATAATGTTTAAAAAGGGTAGTAATATTTGCGAAGAGACGTCTTGCGAAGCGGTTATTTTCCAAAGGGGCAATGCGGATGGGACAACGGAACATTTTGCGAATGAGATCTTCTGCGCCGTAACTTAAAAAAAAAACTTGGACCTTTATGTAACTGCAATTAGAACCTTATCACCCTAGAGATTTTCGAGCGAGCTACGGACGAGTTTCCATACAAAACCAGTCGCGGCGAGCTTGCCGCGGGCGACATTTGTATGGAACTTCGCTTCTAACTCGCCCGCAGCTCGCTCGCAAATCGCAGGTGCGATTAGGCTCTTCATGTCAAAGGATAGCACATAAAACTTTTCTCGTCCTCGAGTTGACGCCAAAAATTCGTAACTACATTTTTCAAATACGACCCATGTTTCGGACACTTTTACCAGGCTACACTCTAAAAAAAAATTGGTTGCTCCTAACAAGATTGTGATAGTTATAATCAAGCATCTTGATTCCATACGAGCCTAACAAGACGTTAGATGCACCAACTAAGATGATATTAATTGTGTATCATAGTTCAATTAACCATGTTCTGATATGATTCAATAAACATTGATGTATAAGGTAACTAATTAAACATGATCGAATCATACAAAGACGAACATATTGATAGAAACAAGGAATATATTTGTTAAAATTATCAGGATTCTAGTTTGTTGTTTTAATCACTAATGAACTTGCTGTTTTAATTAATCAGCTTTCGTTGATATGTTTAATATCTTGATTGTTTTATTTAAGTTAACGCCAACAAAGAAAAAAATCTCTCTTAGTTGGCTCAGATTTTTTAGAGTGTATCCGTGTCTCTGCTGGTATTTCGGAGGGATTTGCAGAAACGAGATCAAACAAAAGTACACTAGTAAGTAATGTAAACGACGGTTAAAGATCTCACTACTTCACGTTATTCATCGGTATTATTTACATGTCTTCTGTTTATGTACATATATTTTATATCGCTCTATATTCCTCTGAAGAAAATTCAAGAGTATCTGGACGCTCAATAGCAAACTATGATACTTCACGTGGTTTCCACATAGAGTTGTTAAAAATGACTGTGAACAATTCGCGTCCGACAACTGGGGAACTTTATTGTTCCTTTAACAACCTGCATTATATGAGCTGTCGCATCCAACACCCACGCGAGATGCGCGATATGCGAGCGCGTTCGTATGAAATGTTATTTCCTACGCTGTGGTCAGTGTTGCTAGCTCTGGAATTCACATAAGTGCTGGAAATAGGAGTAAATAAAAAAAACATTACTTATGATAAAGGCATATATTACAATTTTAAGTAATTTAAAGGGGATTTAGCATATTGATTTTTTTTTTAGAATTTCGCTTTTGATAAATGATCATGACAACGTTAAATACATTTATTTACGTCATCCTATGATAGTCTCAAGTAAAAGGTATCACTTAGTAGCTTGGCATAAGGACGCATTAACAGGTTACGGGTATAAAGATGCAAACAAATTTCGTATTTATTAACAGGCGGCGTTTATTACCTTTAAGGTTAACGGTTCAAGTGACAGCCATTAATAACTTACAGACCATGGTGAAATTAGCTTCGCAAACACGCTAAAATTCCTTTCATGAAAGATTCTAGATTTTTCTGTAGACTTCATCGAACTTTTTTTTGACACTGACAATGCTGACTAGCCTTACTGGCTGTTGTAAAAATCGGACTAGGTGGGGGCCGTGGTGTCCCCTGGGATCGAACCAGGTCGCTTGACCCGGACCACCTTGAAGTTTCACTGGTTTCAAAGTGAGCAACGGACCAGCGGGAAAGGTTGAAACGCATCAACCTGCCCTCTTGTAGAGTGTGTAACTAAGACTAAATCGAAAATATACTGAATTTAGTTCTAAAAGTGCAAAGCTGACAACACTGGCTATATTATAATAGACTGTAGTAATGTTCAGCAGAAACGTGCGCGAATTAGACGTGGCTGCACTGCTATTGGATTTGTGAGAGCGTTGTGAATGTCGCGGAAGGCCGTGTCGTGTTGTAATAGGAATGTAGTTTTATTTGTTAGCTACATCCATAAGAGTTAGTTAAATAAATGATATTCTGAATAATGTTACTGCTCTATTCATATGCTGCTTGGTAATGACATTACTGCATATATTACAGTCGCCGAAATTTAGAATAGGAGACTTGTTTCCCGACAATGGCATCATATTTATTAATTGACATTTTTTTCTTTTGGAATGCATGCACGTATCTAAATACATACATTATAGTACATTACTTCCCTAGGGCGGTAAAACGAAGAATGTCTCAGATCGCAGGTATTTGATGCCCGAGCCGAAGGCAAGGGCGATAAATATGGGATCTGAGGCTTTCTTTATTACCGCCCGTGGTAAGTACAAAATTCTACGTCTCCGCCAGGCCAGGAAGTGGGATTTTCCGCAAGCGTAGCGGGCGGTAATTGCCACTTTATGGCCAGGTGTGATGTAAAACTGATTTTAATTTTGTTGAATTGTCAATATGGTAATATTATTAGGCTTCGTCTTAATAAACGTTACAATTAGGCCGGCTTTACACCTGTAAGTTTTACTTGCGTAAGTAAGGACGCAGCTATACGTTAGACTGAGATAGTCAGTCAGCTATCTCAGTCTAACGTATAGCTGCGTCCTTACTTACGTACATAACCATTGTTCTTTTTACTGTTTCTGTATGATTTTATGTGCAATAAAGTGTTTACATACATACATACATACATACGTAAGTAAAACTTACAGGTGTAAAGCCGGCCTTAGAGCAAACCCAGTCTTAAGTATAACGTGATGAAAAACGTGATGTATTTTCAATACGTGAGAGAGAATATTTATTGCAACACTTGTGTTCTTTCGCTCTTACCTAGCCGGTAGCTGAATGACCAATGCTGTAAACCAGTTGTGTAGTGCGTATACAGGATGTCCCATAACTGACACGTCACAGTGACACTGGAGGTAGACCAGGTCAAGAGGTACCAAACCAACTTAACATGACCCGCCGACCGTAATTTTTTTTCACTACTGATGGTTAAAGTCGAAATTAATGTTTCGCTGTGAATGAATTCAAGATCAAACTAGTATTTTTTTTTCAATTTTACTTAGTTTTTGGATAAAATACCATTTCTGTAACCTTAATTAACAATTCATGTTACCGTACACATAAAAAAACTAACCTTGACACCTTTCCGAGTGCAGACTGGCACTAATAATGTTAAAAACGGTCAAAATTCATGAAAAACTTGAATTCGACAATAACTCAAAAACCGTGCCACTTTTACTGGGGTCATGTTAAGTTGGTTTGGTACCTCTTGACCTGGTCTACCTCCAGTGTCACTGTGACGTGTCAGTTATGGGACACACTATATACACTTGCTTTAAATGTGAGCATTAACTTGGGAGTGCGTTCAGTTCAAGACTGATTTTAATTTACAACAAATAAATAGGAATCATACATGGATTGTTCATGGATTTTAGTTTAGTTTACCATTTGCATTATTACATTACACCTCATAAAGTCACTCCTTAGAACTATATACACCGTGGGCCCTGTAACACGATCCAAAAATTAAAACACTTTTAAAAAATTATGTAGAATTAAGATTTTCTCATTTTCATACTAATTAAATAATATTTTCAATATATGTTAACATCAGTCTAACTGACGTCGCTTGTCACGCTACAAACACAAAAAAAATCGCAACACATTGCGCCTTCAAATTAATTTCAAAGTGTACTAAAAATTAAGACACAGGTTATTTTTAAATGTCGCTGAACAAATGTTGTTATTTTGATGAGTAGAATCTACGTTTTAATTTTTGACTCTTGTTACAGGGCCCACGGTGTATATGTATAATTATAATTAAGTTAATGAATTCGGGGTAGAACCCCTCACCGGCTTCCGAATAAATGAGTCGATAGTTCTAGATAGCCTAATCGATCCAGTTGCACTTTAAGCGCTCTAAACACATTATTATGCAAAACAGCAAGTTCAACGTTGCGCGATCCATTTGCTCGCGGTGAATCTGTTCTAAATTACAACTCCAGCGCTTGTAGTTGCAACCGTCTCATTACCATATCGGTACTTACCTTTCATTATGCGTTTGCAACCCGCTATACCCCTTATAGCCAACCAGTCCACCCACGCCGTGAGTCAGTGCGCGCTGGGATTTCGCCGATTTAAAACTGAAGAAAGAAATAAGAATAGTCTCTCGGATTATCTTGGATACCGCACCTGTCTCTTGTTAACCCTTATGGTTGACTGGTAGAGAATGCCTTACGGCATTAAGTCCGCCATTTGTGCTTTCTTGTGAAATAAAGTTTAAATACATAAATAATTATTCGAATCGACAATGTTTTTATTTAGACTTTATTGCGCAATGCAGGAAAGTACAAACGGCGAACTTAGTGTCATAAAGCATTCTCTGCTCTACCAGCTAACCGCTGGGCCACACAGAAATATTAAATTGTTGATTGTTTTTTTTTTTTATTTATTTAAGGTCTACCAACAATTGTTGACAACAGTGTCTTGCGAACTCACTAACTAGTACATTTGTATAGAATGATGTCACAATCACTTACAGGTAAACACCGCTTGCATGAACATGTATGTCTTAAGCTACTAAAAAAATAGTTTATTTGGTTATTATAAGGTATACATAAGTCATGGTCGGTATCTCTTAAGAATTCCATATACTTCTGGTTTGGTGTTGTAACAGTCACCACACGGGAATGTCACTTGTCACTATGTGAAAAATAATGGAAGAATTATGGATATATGTATTAATTATAAGTATTAAAACCAATTTACGTCAATATTACTAAAAATTAATGGATAATTTATTTATAAACCTCGGATGAAAATTGATTATTTTTTATCTGTCGCCATTTTATCGAAAAAGGTTTGGATTGGCCGATGACGTCACACCATAGTAAACAGCATCGACAGCATCTGTCAATCCTATTTTTAAAGGTAGAACGTTATGCGATCCTCGTTGACATTTGTCGGTTTACTATCATGTGTCGTCATAGACGCCATATTGTCCGAGAAACCGTTTTGGCGGCTAATTTTAAAAGTGCATTTTTATTTGCTTTTTTCGGAAAAAATACACAAAATAATTAAAAATTACCACTTTCTGAGTGCTCAATAGACATCATTAAACAATCGGATTGACTTTTCAGAAACCTGTCAAGTAGCCTATTCATTAGCAGTTGTGTGCCCCAAATAGGCCCGATTTGCATTACACGGTGGTGACTGTACTAGTATTTTATAAAAAAAGGAGTAGCTAAACTTGTAGTAGATCTAATGAAAAAACGGTGTACCGGAGAAAATAAGCGATAATTGTCATAAACGATAATATTCAACTCATAAATCTCATAAATATTCAACTGGACAGCATAAACAAGACGATTACGATTTCATCAGCAGTTAAAGACGGATTCGGATTAAACAACGGCCTTTATAAATCGGTAAAGAGCACTTTCCTGAGGGAGTTAAACCTTTCGACGCAATTTATTGCTAAAGAGTTCGATCTAGTGATCTAGTCATCAATACTTGAGTACTAGTGTACTCAAGTATTGATGTTACGCACTTGAACCTCAGACGCGCTGTCTGCTTGGTTTGTGGGAGGCGCCAAGACACCGAACGAAATCTGATACGCTACATGTAAGCACTCGTTGTGTAGTTCACACCGTGACGCACGTGCCACACAATTTTCACGGTCCGTGCCGTAACAAAGACGACCGAGTTATTGTTCTCCGAGGCTATGGAGCGACTGCCACCGAGACGTTCCCCTCAAGGCTACGATTGTGGCTTCTCGACTAACCTACCCCGCTAACAGTCGTCCCATTGTTTTACGCACAATAACCTTCACAGATAAACGAGAACAGACCTCTTTTGTACAGATTCCACAAGGGTTCAGATCCTAATTCTCTCCAAGGCTGGGGTCGAGAGCTCGCGCGAATCGACGCCAGTAAAATTGAATCTTGTATATGGACTTTCTGTGTTCCACTTCGAGTGATCGCGGAATCGTAATTCCAATTTCGGAACAACGAGGTCTGCTATTGTAGTGCGCGTTCGTTTGTATTAGTTTCAAAGAGTTTGCGAATCGCGGACCCTCTGGAAAGGGCGCATTTCGACGCGGCATCACGTACGGATTCCAAATGAAATTTCTAAGTGCTGAGCAGCGAAGCTGGGAGCGGCTCCCTTGGGAGCGTTCGCCGTCTCGAACGGGAGTGTATTCGAGAGTTTTCGCTCGCCTTTCTTCGCTATGAATGCCGTGGCGGCCATCCCTGTTTCTATTCCCGTCTATTGAATTAATAAGCCTAACAATGAACTTTGCTTAACCGGCCACGGATCTCTTAAATAATTTATTCCATCCGGCGTCCGAATTTGTGGCTTTTGCGGTTGCAATTTGGCCTTTCTGTATAAGCAATCAAACGTATTTGTATGTACATAATTTGCATGGAGTTAATAAGTTTACCGGTTTCTCATCAGGGTGTCTCTCGGGGTTTGTTTATACCGTTCTTCGATTGTTTTGGCAGTGAAATCTTCATTTCGGCTGACGAGTTTGAATCGAAAACCCATAAGCCATAAAAGGGCGAGACGAATGTTGTCAACTTTATAAGTCTAATCTCAGGTTCTTATTGTCAAAGTCTTTCATTTATATTGGTTCTCATTCGTATTTCGAGTGCTCAGGAGTTTTTTGCAGTGATCAGCATTAATAAAAAAAACTTTTGATTTGTTTTCGGCTTGTTCTTCTCTTCCGTGTACACCGTTAGTTACATATTTGCTTGGTTGGCTCCATTGTGCCTTATTTCATTAAGATAGGGTTAGTTGTAGTTTAGAAACTCCGCAAGTTTGCTGCTAACTTCGAGAAGAGTCCTGACCTAACCTTATTCGCTGCAAGTTTCCGTGTGTTAGTTTACTACCAATATTGGAACTGATCAAAGTTCTATTGGGTATAACTTCTGAGTTTACGTTCAACAGGATAAACCTAGCCTTATTAATTTTGTTTAACTTCTTCGTCGGTATCACTCTTGACAGAGTGGTCGTGGTCGTCATTTCAGATGTTGGTGGCACGCTTCACGATGCGTCGCCACTCCTCTCTAAGAGGTGCTTTCCTGGTTCATTCGTGCAAGGGTACAATCTACTGCAGCCCTGACCTGGTCTATCTTATAGGTGATCTTTCTCGTTTGACTATCAATGCCGATAATAATACAAACGCTGTCTCCATTTCAGTGAAAGAATATCCAGCGCACGGAAGTGCAATCTGTTCTGATTTCCGTGGATTTGTCTGCGAACGTGCTGAAGATGCTAGAACATTGCGATTTATCTACGAAAATGAATTTCTTACTGTATTAGTGAAACAGATTTCCTAATTTATGTTTACATCGGCTATAAATATGACTATATATCTCTTTCCATATTTGGAAACATGCTAAAAATCATTATGTGTCACTTCAATTGCCATCATTTATCAGTCGGGTTCTTGCCACTGAATTTATTAATACTCGTACACGCACGGACAATGAATTCGGGTCACTTTGTATATAATTGTTAATAGAAAACCCGAATTCACTGTCCGTGAGTGTAGAGTCAAATGCCGAACACTCCCACAGAAAACACATGTAGAACTAGAGTTTTGTTTTTAGGGTTCCGTACCAAAATGGTAAAAAAGGAACCCTTATGGTGCGACTCTGTCTGTCTGTCTGTCTGTCTGTCTGTCTGTCTGTCTGTCTGTCTGTCTGTCCGTCTGTCACAGCAAGATATCTCAGGATCTACTGATGCTATCGACTTGAAATTTGGAATAGTGTTAAGAACCGCTAACTCGAGCTTATGGGATGTACAAAAAGTCTTGTAACTTTTTTACTTTTTTTTTAAAGGGGTCCGTAATGAGAATTTGAAAATTGAAATTAGGGCTATTATATCGAGTGGGGTATCAAATGAAAGGGCTTAATTTGTAGATTAAAACACTATTTTTGTATTTTTTTTTTAAATAAGTAGTGTTTGATTTATGGCGAAAAACGTTAAAAAAAATACCATTCCCCCCCTATTATCTTCGAAGTTACTGAACAGAAAAATCTGTAATAATTACCAATTATTAATGTTGTCCTATATATTACAGGAAAAATAAAACGGTTTTCCTAACATGCACCGTTTTTGAGAAATTTGCAAAAATCTTATCACATACTTATTTGCTCCTACTAAACTAATCGCCATATAGTTTTTCTTGAATTATCCATGTATCTACTTATGAGTTTGTACGGAACCCTGGGTGAGCGAGTCCGACTCGCACTTGGCCTGTTTTTTTTTTCTCTCACGAATTCTAATTGCTCGGAGGGCGCGTTAAATAAATAAGCAGACGACCTTCAACATCTGCGTCCGCTCCCAAAATAACCGACATATCCCGGGTTCACTTAACAAGGGATTATGTTTGTACTTGTACCTAAGGAGGTTAATCTGTTTTTCACGAGACGGGGGGATGTGCACTGCCTCAATTAGCGACATGTCTGTTTTAGTCGAAAAAGTTGTAATGAAATAAAGGTGAGATGTAGTAGGCGTCTCGTCTAGGACAGAGTTTGGCCGGGTCGCTCTCGGCCTTCCGCGGATAAATTAACTAAGGTTATAATTGGAATAGTTCACAGGTTCACACTCGTACTAATTACGAGAAAAAACTTTCGTAATTAGCACATTAGTGTTAAAGTCGCAGTTACATTGGAAATAAAAAAATATATATTACTATGATTGTGAACTAGACCATCGATAAAATCTTCACCGAACACCTGGCCATAAAGTGACTTTTTCCGCCGCTTTCTGGCCAAGTGTAGACATAAAATGATATACACAACACGGGAGGTAATAAAGAAAGCCCTCGATCGCATATTTACGTCCCTCTTATTCAGCTCGGGTTCGAAACTTCTGCGATCTCGGCCTTTCTTTGTATTACCACCCTAGTTATGTAATGTACTATTTTGTATCAAAATGGCGTTCTCTAATTGTACTCTACACCAGTAATTGCTAGTAGAATTTAAGTATTTGGTTTTCTAGTAATATCTTTATTATTTCGACTTCATTGCTCTTAACAAAATTGAATAGCATAAATATAACAATAATCTTGACTGTGGAAGCAGTAAATACTTTTTTACCCCCCAATCCGCAGGGCACTGGGAATGAAATGTTAAGTAGGTAGTAAACATTTCGCGGTTGTTACTCAGATGTAAATAACGTAGTGCTAAATCAACTTGCTTGGTTTCTGGAAGGAAATATATCAAGGTTTCGCTAAATTGGATTTGTTTTTGTAGTTTCTAGACATTTTCGGTGTTAGTTTCTTTGTATTTAGTTGACTGAAAAGTTGTAGTAGTCGTTGTGATTAAAGTGTTTATTTTGCTACAGTCTACACAGTAACGCAAACGCATGCGTTAATGTAAAAAAAAATAGTGATTTGAACCAATATCTGTTTTAAAAAAAGGTTTCGCGCGTTTCGAGTTTTATAATCAATAATTTGTCTGATATTGCGAGGGGTCGAATCTTAAAAACCATCGTAGCCAAGCATAACGTGGAAAATGAAATGAAAACAAAGTATAAAGACAGACGAATAGCCAAACTTCAGTCGTTTAGGAGCGCCTGATACGTCAAAGTCAAGGCGCAGACAGCGCAATCCGTACTGGAGTATTCTTACGCATTTTTAAAACTTTGCTTATAGTTAGGGTTGCCAGATTGAATTACTCTATTATCGGGAGCAGGAAACAATATGTCGGGATTTTTAGACTTTGGTTGGGAGATGCCGCGCGGGCTCGACGCGCGACCTTTTTTTAGCCTGAAAGAGCAGAAATTTTCGCCGGGCGGACCACCTTGAGTGGATCGGACTAAGTTTTAAAATGAAGAAGCGGGAGTCGCGAGGAACACATACAAAAAGTCGGGAGAATCCCGCCAATTCCCGACCACCTGGCAACCCTACTTGTAGTGCGTACGTTTACGGCGCACACACGTACAAGCGCGCGAATCGCGCGATGGACCTTTTGTAGGAAGAAAAATTACTGCTATTATATACCGTGGTCTCTAAGCTAAACATTCCCAACCCCGTGAAGCCAATATTATAATGAGTCGTCGCGTGTCCGGGGTCCATTAGCCGCGCCCGCGTACCTGTCATACGGGCGGAGGTTGTAGCGTCCAGTAGGGCCATTCGAAACTCTGCCGCCACTCTCGCCCCTAATTAAGAGGAAACAGGAGGGCAGTTTTTCCATACAAACGTAGTCCCCTGTTTCCTCCCTGGATAATGCCAGTAGAGCAATAATTTTTTGTCCAAAAATCTATGGCTACTATTGATATGTTCCTATGTTTTCCTTTTTACGATAAATTGATTCTCAAAAGAGATATTAACCTTCAAAAACCTAAAAAAAATAACAGATTTTCCGCTATGTTCACACGTCCAGAAAACAAATTTGACTTGATTATTAAAAAAAAGGAAAACATAGGAACACGGCCAAAGCCTTTCTTTAATGTTTAATGAAAAAATTAGTTAAATAGGTTAAGTTTTGGGGAAGAAATCAGGGGACTACGAAACGTTGTTTTCATGAAATTTTAAAAGGTATTTTCGGTCCAAGCTGCAGTTGTCTCTATCGCGCTCTGCGCGGGAGAGGCGGGCAGTGCGGGACAGCGACACATTTTACAAATACCTAATTTTCAATTCTCTCCACCTTACTGTTTCCTCTTAAACCAGTGAACTAGTAAAGTGTCCGGCCGAAACTAGTTCTTATGGCCGAAACCGAAACTGCCATATAAGGAACTGTTTTCGTGGGAACAAACAAAATCATAACATCTCAGTCTGATATTTGAAGTAATAGTTATATTAATGGATATAACATTATGATCACTTCTTGTTTCAAATAAATTATTTGTGCTATTTGAAATAAAGACTGTCCGATCGCAGCGCTAAATCTATTCAAGATCGAGGCGCATACGGTCCAGCAATTCGTATACGCATTTTTAAAACTTTGCTTGTAGTGCGTTTGTTTACGGCGCGCATGCGCAATTGCGCATACACATAAGCCGCGCGATGTACCTTTTGTAGGAAGAGAAATTACTGCATTATACTGTGGCAGCAGCGTGACCACCCATTAGAGTGTGCGGAAAGAGAATAGGCGTGGCGAAAAACGGAACTAACCTAACCAGTATGGCAAATACGGTAGAAAAGCATTACAGCGCCCCCAAATCTAAATCCTATTCTCTTTCCGCAAGGACTACGAAATGCTATAACTGGTTAATATTAGGTACGAGATTGACGGCGAAGTTATTATTAGCCTACAGATGTCCCGGTGTGATCAATGATGGCCGGCGACCGTTCAAGAACTTAATGGTCTCGCGTTTCGTATATTTCCGTAAGTTACCTACATGTATGTAACCTTGCAAATTCATCGCCAACTTGTTGCGATACCGGCTATTTTGTATGTGGACGCCATCTACAACTTGCCCACCAATACATCGAGATAGAAAGAACGAGTGTATGTACCTAGCGTGCTAAAAAGAAGGGCCAGGGACCTTCTTTGCTCGCCGTCAACTTCAGTCGCCGTCAACATTATCAACAGATTCGAAAAATCTGATAATAATGGTATAATTAATTGTTTAAATACCACCAAATGAAATGGATTTTTTTTTCCATCACTAAATTATACTCTTGACGTCAAGCGTCAACCGCAAAATCTTACACGCTTGGTTCCCATACAAATCGACGAACTATTTCCTTTCCTATTATCTCGTAATATTTCTGCGGTTTTGACACATGGTGACATATGATTCACTGTTCAAATAGCGCCAAATGAAATAGAAAATTCATATTTTTCATCACTAAATTACTTAGACCGTGTGAGAGCGGAGAGTTGATGGATGCAGTCTGCACAGGACTGCAGTCTGAGGCGATCTACTGCGGAGGTTCAGCAGTGACTGATAGATAGATAAATAGAAAAATTAAATTTGGAAATATCCAATCCACATTATAACACACTCGCGGTCAAAAATTTCGGGTCAGTGAAATACCGCCATATTTCTTAAAATACTCCAGGGTTGTGAAATTATTTAATCCCGTTTTGATCTTTAATTAATTTTAGATATTATTAGCAAAATAGCAATTTCAGGTTTAGATCGAACTCGTAAAAACCCATGAAAAATATACTTTTATGCCACACCTGGCCATAAAGTGACTTGAGTGCGGAAAAAGCCGCTTTCTGGCCAAGTGCTGACGTAAAATGATGTACACAACACGGGAGGTAATAAAGAAAGCCCTCGATCGCATATTAACGTCCCTCGCTTGCAGCTCGGGCCGCAAACTTCTGCGATCTCGGCCTTTCTTTGTATTACCACCCTAGTTGTGTAATGTACTATTATGATGGGTTAGCGAATATTGCTAGTGCAGCCAGGTATTATGAAGAATAGTATATTACGTAAACGAAACAAGTGTCAAATATTGAAAAACATCTATTATTTCTAATATTTAAATAACGGTGACCCGAAATTTTTGCTCTTGAGTGTACATTACGGCAATAAAAAAAGAACTAGTCGTTTTATTTCCATCATTTAAAGCAGCGGTCAGCAACGTGCGGCCCGCGGGCCGCATTCGGCCCTTGAACCGCTCACTTGCGGCCCTGTATTCCGGTCTGTATTGCCGTCGCTTTATTTCGAATAGTATAAAATCACAAATGGTTAACAAAATGCGGCCCGCGTCAATTCCTTAGCTACTATATGGCCCTTGGCTGCTAAGCGGTTGCCGACCGCTGATTTAAAGTATAGTAGCTATCAGTGGCGAGGCGTAAGCCGGCATCCTTGGGCAAGCCGGTGCAGATGTGGCGTACATTTTCCTTAAGAGCTGTAGAATAAGGTGGTCAAATGCCTGGTATTAGGCAAGCCGGTAGGAATCGAGTTCTTTGGACGCCACGCCACTGGTAGCTATAGTAAGCGTTTTGTTATGACCGCGCCCTGCACCGCCCCCGCGTTAGGGCGGCGATAAAATTATACCCATCATTTACTCCACCCCTAGGGTTGTCAGGCAAAACGTCCTGTCAGCATTTTTAAGTACTTTTTCTAGAATTAATATACGATTTGAAGCTAACATGGTCATTCACATAATAACTGCTATTAACAGCGGGATATTTACCATGTATGTTTGTTTTTGTGAGTTCCCGATATTTCGGCACCGTTGCAAGCGCCATTATCACGGGAGTAAATCCACAAAATCGTAAATCGTAATATCGGGAACTCACAAAAACAAACATACATGGTAAATATCCCGTTGTTAATAGCAGTTGTTTCTTTAGAATCGTTTAATTATTATAACAAAAAAAAAATCTTTATTGCACACCAGAAAAATACATTACCAATAGACAACAGGCGGCTTTACGGTATTTAGTAATGATAATTATTTTGTAACGGCCGTCCTCGAGTCTTTTTGAACATGCTTTCGCTTTGTGAGACGCGATCTCATCGTAATTGTGTTACACAAAGTCCATTGCATACTTATTTTGCTGTAGCGTTATTTCCTACAAAATTCTTCTCATTTTTGTGCACACAGCCACTTTCATGGACGTCATTACCGTAAATGTAACTATTTGTCTTTAAATCTTTCGAAAATAAAAACTTTAAGTAACATGATAAAGCGAGGGTTTTTGCGAAGAATTAGAAAGTAGGGACGATACATAATTTTGCCGATACGATACCGATATCTGAGCTAACTAATGAAGTATGAACTTCAGATTTATTATTTGTATGTCCTTATTATACCTAAAACTTGGCTATATTTAACAGAGAGTCAACCTTGAAGGTGTAAAGTAAAAATAAATAAATTGTCAACACAGATTTTTTTTTATTATGAACCAAATATATAATTAACATAGTAATTATTATTGCACAAGATAATAGACCAATATATAAATTAAGTCAGTAATTGAAATTACTTTTTGCAGATTTTTTTTCATTCTTACGAAATATTTTCATGGAATGCTCCTACAAGGTAATCGCATTTTCATGAAACAGTGTTTTTGCAATGTTTTTGGGCCTGTCAGTTTCACGTCTGTTAACCCTGCTCGTTCCCCGCCGCAACGTTAAAAAGCCTGTTATGTTTCGAATTTCACTTAATGCTCTAATAAAATGGCTTTTCGGAGGCTTTTCGCTGTTTTTCTAGATTGTCATCGACACGTACCGTGTGTTGTGACATTTTGACGATTATACATGTCTTGGTACAGTCAAGGTCAAAGATATATATGCAAGTAAAGTGAAAAAAAACAAGTAATCATAAAAAATTCAAAAGATATATACCCATACAAATACTAATAAATATGTAAACTTCAATGGCCACATAAAATTTTATAAGGAGAGTTCAAAAACTTGTATACAATTAAAGTTACATAATTAGTATCCTGCAAATGTTGCAATATATTGTACTTATGTTTATGTCAATAAATATAGATTCTGTAACTGCTACAGAAATATGTAGGTATACAAAATATTAATCTGCGAAAATCAGCTTTATCATTTTGTCATACGAAACTAATTTATATGGAATATTTTGACAATTCACGAAAGCAGTGCAGACTTGTCATCGCATATGTTTGTCTCATGTGATAACCTGTCAGGCTGTCACGTCGTTATTGACATTGCGTGTTTTTATCAATATTTTGCAATATTGAAACTGTCAGCTTAAAGAATTTAAGTAATGCATATCAATATTTCGTCCTTGAAGTCATCGGTTACCGTGGTTCCGTGGCTCAGCAAATAGTGTAATTGTTAAATCACATGCTGTCCCGCGTTCCAATCCTGCAACATGATGGTTTTTTGCATTTTTGTTTTATATATATTTTATTTTATTTTTTAGATCTCATTAGCTACGTGATTTTTAACTCGTACTTTTATGCATAAAATTGATAAATCGTCAATTACTGACCGTCTGGCCCCTTATACTAAAAATGAACATCAACTATATTATTGAAAACGAATTCTACAGGTAAATATATTTAATTATTAGTATGGGGGGCTGCCACCGCTAGGCGGCCGAGAATTGGCGATTTACTCTATTTCGTTCTTTTTTCGTAGATTTAATGAAAGGCAAAGATATGCTTATAATATCTGTAATATAATAATAAACTAAACTAATTAGGCCTTGTCTCGCTGCCGGCGGCACTCTAGGTTAGGTTTTTATAATATATTTATGTTTTGTATAGTATATTTTTATATTTTAAATACTTTTATATAAATATTATAAAAATCTAACCTGAGATTGAAAATAAATACAGGAAAACTAAACTAAACTACTAATAAAAAAAAAAAAAACAATATTGATCAATACAATATTGATCAATAGCGAGTATATCCTCCATCGGCTTCAATAACCGCGTCTAATCGCTCCCGCATCGAGTTTACCATGTTCAAACATATATCTGTGCCTATAAACGAATTCCAAATCTCAATTGCGTGATTTTTTAAATTTTCAGTGGTTCGCACAACAGAAGAGTCCCAGTTTTGAACAATTAGGCCCCACAAATTTTCGATTGGATTTATGTCCGGACTTTTAGGGGGCATCCTTATTAAATGAAGGTCCTCTTGCTCATCAATCCACTGCTGCACTATTCTCGCATTATGTATGGAAGAATTATCTTGAACGAATTCAATACGTCCATTCCCAAAGCACGCCCGAGCTGTTGGAAGAAATGCCTGCTCCAATATGTCAATATACCCGTGACTATTCAATCGACCAGTAATCTCCACAAGTTCACCTGGCCCGCCCGCAGACATCCACCCCCAATAGCCAACAGATATTCGACCACTCCTCCGATTAGGGCGAACATTACCCTCCTCGTAGCGGCTATGATCAACTCGCCATAATCTAAGGCGACCGTCAGCTGCAGATGTAAATACTTTTTCGTCAAGAAACAGAACATCACTAAAGTCGTAGTCCAGGTAACGTTGCAAAAGCATACCTCAATCTCTTGTGCCTATCCGTTAATTCTGGCTTCCTAGCAGGCACTCGACAATGTAATCCAGCATCATGTAACCGACGTCTTATTGTATTTGCAGACACATTGTACTGACTGAACAGCATATGTGCTCGTGTTGACGAATCGTCGGTATCTCACGTCTTCTAGTAATTGTTGGTCTTGAATGGGAGAGGTTTTTTTTGGTCGGCCAAATGACACATGTTTCGTAATAACGCCTTCATCAGCCCATCTTTGCTTCCATAAATAAACAGTTTTTCTCTGAAATGGGAAATAAATCGTATTATTTATGACGAAGTATTATAAATTCTAAAGCCCATAGTTATATTTTCGGCGTTAAGTTACTGTTATTCACATTGATTTTTTCGTACATACCGTGATTCCCAATTCGTCAGCTATGTCAGACACGGATACTCCATCCTCGCATAATGCAATAATCCGATGTTTTGCATGATCGCTTATGCGATACATTTTTACCTTCAAAATTATTGCTATACTTATTATACTCTTTGATTATTGCAAATCCAACGCGTACGTTACGGTAAGTCAATTGGAATTCAAAATCAAACAGTGACACATTATTTGTAAAAGAGTAATTTGCTAAAGAGTTTGAAACAGCAATTGTTCTACGACTTGAAGCATCAAGTGGCTGGCTGATTACATCAAGATAATATTCAACATTATGGATTTCGATATAATGCAAATTAGTCCATATGCTGCTGACAATAGAGTTGTGTTTATGTAATTCTTATTGTTGTCATAATTTTGATTATCAGATTGGATATATAATTATGGTTAATAGTATATATATATATTTTTGAACTTTATGGTGTTTCTTAGTTTATGGTTTTATAAATAGGGACATATTTTTGCAACTGTTGTATACATATTTATCTCTCAATTTATGTATACTAATTTATGTATATTTTTATGTAGCCTAACTTATAACCATTTAGATGACTACGCTTTTTGTCACTTTGTGGTGTATACATATCTTTGACCTTGACTGTACGTAAATATGCGATCGAGGGCTTTCTTTATTACGTTCCGTGTTGTGTACATCATTTTATGTCTACACTACACTTGGCCAGATGCCCAGGTGTGGCATAATAGTATTTTATGCAACAGTTGTATAAGAAGGTTCAAAAAATGCGAATTTCGTGAGTTGCGATACGAGCCGCGAATGCGGCGAGTATCGCAAATAGAGACGCAATGAGCGTTTTTTGACCTAATTATACAACGTTGCATACAATACTTTTTCTACGACTAGATTTTTTAAAATATAAAATACAAACAAGGCATAACCTGCAAACAAGGCAAATATGACGTTTGACTGACAGCATGTGTCTATGGTAATTTTTATTTTATTTTAAATTGACACGCAGTGAATATATTAAAAATACTTTTTTTTATGTTGGCATCAATGAATTTAGTTCGGAAAGTTTTGTTTTTCTTAAAAGCCGTAGGAATTTAATTGTTTGTTAAGTTGGTAGTTGTGCATTTTTATCGTAAAGTTAGAATTGAGCGCTTAATCCTTGACCTAAGTTTAACCTAGATTTAGAAGTCTGTGGCTGCTAGCAATAACGTAAAGTGACTATAACGACACTAGTGCTGTTATGGGGAATAGAGTATAGACTTCTCTGAACTCATATTATGTATGTTCTTATATTAGTATTCGTGACCAAGTAAAACACAGATAAAAGTACAGGAGTAGAAAAAAACTATTACGAGTCCCTAATGGCCCCGGTCGAAGGCCGGAAAGAAAAGGCCGAAGAAAGAATTCGTATTAATATCGAAATCAAAGGAATCGTTCAGAAATATGCGAAGAAAAACGCTTTTAGTAAGTATTTCTTTTCAGAATTAATATTTTTGTCAAACGGCAATTCGTTACTTAAAGGCACTCTTGCGAACAAAAGTTTCCCATTTTCTCACCATTCTTACCTTTCCGCTTTTTGCTGTTCATTCAATCGCTGAATTATCCAAATGTTCCTTCAATATTGCTTCAAAAATTCGAAGTAATATTCTGAAGACGGCAGGACGGCGACGTTAGGTTGTTAAATTTTAAAGTTATGTTGGCAGTGCTGCCTCGGGTGCAGTTTTACGTCGCAGATCTGTGACACGTTTGGTTTTTAATCCGGCTTTGCGGCAGTTGTCTGTGGTAGAGGTTTGTTATCTATGTATAGAGTCTGTGCGGAAAGAGAATAGGCGTGGCGAAAAACGGAACTAACCTAACCAGTATGGCATTTTTTTTTTGCAAATACGGTAGAAAAGCGTTACAGCGCCCCCCCCCATTTAAATCCTATTCTCTTTCCGCCCTTTCAGACTCTACCTAGGTTTTACTCGTTTATTCAGCGGCGCGTATACCGTATAGTGAACGATACCTATAATATTGATAAATAGGCCCAATAATATTGAACGTGTGCATATTGATGACTGATGATTGTGCAATAATTGAGGTAATGTGAATTTTTTGCGCTATAGTACAGTCAAGGGCAAAGATAAATATCCACACAAAGTTCCAAAATATACCGTGTACGGACGCACTACACTACATGCAAGGATTGGAGTATGCGCGAGCATGCCACAGTATGGCGTTCACTCACACAGACGCACGACGTGCGTCTGTGTATAAGTGTCGTTTAGGAAAACGGCCGAAGTCGTACTACTTGGTTGTCTTTATACTTTGACGTAACGTAGTAAACTAAAAATACTAGCAATTTGGGCAACATACTGATAGATTGCGAAGCCAAAAAAAGCCTTGTGTTAATTGACTAAAATTAAAGCGATGGTCGCGAGTTGCGTCGAGAGAAATGTTTCATAACGGCTAACTGGCAAGGTCGTTTTTTTATGTTGATTTTTTTAACCGGCTTCACAAAAAAGAAGGTTTTTATGTTTGTTACCTCAGAACTCATTCGTTTAAATATTAAAAACAAGCATTTACCGGCGGCTTCGCCTGCATTGTTCCCTTTACTATCCCAAAGCAACTATTTACCAGGATATAAAGTATCCTATGTTTCAACCCAGGACTTGGTCTAATTGCATGCCAAATTTCAGCTCAATCCATCCAGTTGTTACCTCGTACCTCCATGTAGGTAATACACACTACAGTGGATACTGTATATCCAAACATCTAAACATCCAAATATCTTCACAAACTTGCACATTTATAATATTAGTGTGATTTACTTTAGATGAAGATCCATGAACGATAGAGGAAACTCCTCAAATGTAGTGTAGATTCATAGTTGAAGTCGGTTGTTTTAGGTTTGGAAAAGATATCTCTTATTGATTTATTTATTTATACATCGTTTATAAAAAGAACCTAAAGGTTCGACGCACCTTAAATAAAATACTTCGGTCGCAGTTCATCAAATAAAACACCGTTTCATCGAGCGAAAGCTGCGAAAGTACCAACATTAAAGAAGCGTTAATCATTAAAAACATCTCTACTTCGCTACCATAATAAACGAGAGATTACCTTTCAGCTAAAGTAACAATAAATCATACCAGTGACTTTGCATTACACTGAATACAACCCGCCGGGATGCAAACACATTCAATTTACTAGCGTACTCCATAAAGCAAAATGTAATAAAACTAGAGCTGGGCACAGTATAACCAGTAGTCTAACTTTGGACGTTTATGATCAAACTGTTATCATCGTACCTACGTATGCGAAGAGGGCGCGGTGCGCGCGGTGTTACGATCTATGCCGCCGTTTACCTTCTCAATCCTTTAATTTTAGATTAGACTTTTAACGGTAATTGTCACTCAATGTACAGGATTATTTGTTTTTCTAGGAAATCAACCTAATGTTGGCCGGGTAATATTATGTTAACTTATTTCAGTACCTTATTACGTGTAGTGCTATTATTGTCGGTTTCAAGATGGTTTTCTTTAAGTCGCATGACGGATAACGCACAATTTGTGTAATTTTCAATGAGACGAGCTTTAGCGCTATCGATATGTGCGTGCCGCGGTGTGCTCTTATTGGCGCTCGCTCAGTGCCACGAACACGTTTAAGGCGCGGTAGGACCTGGCTCGCATTTCACATACAAACTAGGGTCGGGCGGAATGCAGATTATTGCAGATTATCTTCGATTTCTAACATAAAAGTATACGTTATCAACCCAAACATGAGAGGATGCCCTGCATGACTGTGAAATCATGATTGTCAGGTATTAATTTTGTCAGAAAAGGTAACTGGTGATGAACAAAATGAAAAAAAATGAAAAAAATACTTTATTTTATAGTGTTTTCGCGCTACTTTTCTATCGAGCGAAGTGTTCGCTATCGTGTTCTAAGTGAGAGGAAGCCCTAGATACAGTTCTGAATATTATTATATATGTTTTACAGTGACCTAAGAGTCAAATAAGTGCTCTAAAAATGATTTGGAAACTAGGCTTCCGTGCCCGATTCTGGTCTCACCTCGCCTGTCGCGCGATGTTCCTTTCTATTACGTTAGACTACCTACTGGTTATACTGTAGCTGAATCTGTAAAAATCGGGAAAATCCAAGATAGGATAATTGAGGAGAGTCTTTCCAAAAGGGTTTATTTTTCTATAGTTTTCATAGAGAAATAAGCCCTTTTGAAAAGACACTAATCAACTATAAAAATCCTCTCCAGTCTCGCGGGTCGGTCGATCCCCGCGGGATATGCTTGTTTTCCTTTTCTAGGAAAATAATAAGTAAAAATACTTGGTATTAGCTTTTCCTGAGCTTTAGTCGGCCCAATGTTCATTGCGGTAAATGTACCGGAATAGGAAAACGTACTACGCAAGTGCGTAAACCCCCAAAGTGCCCGCCCGAGCGGGCGGGCACGTCTTTTTAGCCGTAGACAAAAATAGTAATTGTAATATGAAATAATAGTTCCTACGCAACGATCATTGATTAGAAGAATTATAATTTTTTTACATGCTTATTATCTTGCAATGTTTGTATGTAAGTGTGGATTAAATGAAATGAAATAATTTATTTCTGCAAATGGGCGTCAAGGGCTCTTTCACATGTCCGCACATGTCTGATATTTTGGCGCTTCGGCAAATGACATTATGGTGAAAAGCAGCGCCGGAAGAAACTTACCAGTTTCTCTTTTCAAAAACATTGAGCATTACAATAATTGTGAAAATATTACATGCAATTTCATTAATACAATGCATCAAACAAATACTTAACTAACATACATTTCAATAAACATAAATTACATTTTTTAAGAGATGTAAAGGGTCTCTAGGCGTCCAAACAAAATAAATTAAAAAGAAGAATAGAAAATAAAATGGCTTTTTTTTTTGCAAAGTCGGTAGAAAAGCATTACAGCGCCCCCCCATCTAAATCATATTCTCTTTCCGCACAGACTCTAGTACTTCTTGCGAATGTCTATAGGCGGCGGTGACTACCAAATGGGGTCTGGTTCCATGAAGTGGGCCGTCTGCCTGTTTACAAGTCTAAGGCAATAAAATAGAAACCTGCTTTAAAAAAAATCGTGCAGACACTAGCGCCGCGTTCGAATAGTTAAAGAATTCTTTTTAGCTTGAACGGGCGCTATGAGCTGTCACAACAGTCGGAAGCTTTCATACAACAAATTTTCCGTCCACAAAGGGGTATCAAGAAATACAGTGCCACTACAATGGTATACAATGAAAAATGTAATATGAAGTTGGACCTCTGTTCACGGTCATCTTTTATGCAAACTCCACCTCGATCTTTAAACATTTAAAACCACTTTCAGCCCGGCTTGAAACGGGAAATATTACGAATATGTAAATCTAGCCACGCTGTTGAAGTTTTAAGTTCTTTATACATGTTTAATGTGGTTTTAGCAACCCTAACTTCCAACACTACACTACCAGAAGGACGTAACTCAGAAGAAACTTGTACTGAAAATGTCCTTTTGTTTATGGCCGAACTGTATTTTGGGAGGAATATGGCAACCATTCTAGCGTTGTAAGGGAGATTACGTTTGTGTGCGTGGAATATAAATGTTTTGGCTCGAAAAGCGGGATTTTGAAGAGACAAGCAGTCATAAAATGCTTTTATTTAACTTTACATATGTTTGTATGTTTAATTAGGTTTTTTAATCCCTGTTGACCCATTTTCAGGTCAAGTTGGCTTGGTAACCCTTCTTTTCTTTTTCTTTTTTTTTTCTTCGACACAAGTAACGCATTGTCAGCGCATCTAGTGTTGCGAATGTCTATATAGGCGGCGGTGACCGCTTTCCATCAGGTGGGCTGTGTGCCTGTTTGTCAGTCTATAGCAATAAAAAAAATTAAAAAAAAATCATAAATTTTTGCCCGTGTGGATTTTATTTAGCATGGGGACTACAGCCTATTCCATCTCATGTATGAGAGTAGGCCTGTGCCCAGCAGTGGGATGAATATAGGCTGATGATGATCGTCATTTAGAAGTTGGTCTAACGTTCGAGCGACTGCAGAAATTGTTGTTACGAGTTTCTTTGGCGAAAAGTAAGTTAAAATTTGGCGGGTGCTGCCTTCTATAAATCAGCCACATACGGACATAGGCCTCCCTCACAGATCGCCACCGACTCCCCGCTACTGCCTGGTAGATATTAAAATACATACATACAAAAAATCTTAGGAAACCAATAAAAAACGACAAGTTGTTATAGTCTGGAACAATGCAATTCGGTCACATCGTGACGTCTTCGAGGTCGCTGCGTCCTGAATCGATACTACACAAATGGTACGTCACTATTACCATCACAACTGTCAAACACTCCTATCCAATCCCCAATCGACGTTGCAAATACGATCTTCCTTCCTTTTATTAGAGTTGAGACTCCTTTGAAGCTTGGTATCGTGATATCGGCGCTCGGAAGTTGTCAGTAGTGTTTGCACCGCGTCTCCAAGGTTACCGATTCGATCACGATTCGATATAATTATAGAAATAGATTTATAGTGGGTTTTTGTTATTTTGTTTACGTTATTTGTTGTTTTCAGTCGGGGTCTTAAATTGCATGTAACTGCTTGTTAGTTGCGCTAGTTTAGGAAGGGACTGCTTTAAAATCAGGTTTACTGCCTTGCTTTTGAAGCCTGATTGTTCGCTACGGCATAACTTAAGTAAAATATGTTTACATACGCCGTTTGAGTTAGTTAACGACCTTTTTAGGGTTCCGTAGCCAAAATGGCTAAAAAGGAACCCTTATAGTTTCGTCATGTCCGTCCGTCCGTCCGTCCGTCCGTCCGTCCGTCCGTCCGTATGTCACAGGCATTTTACTCAAAAACTATAAGACGTATACTGATGAAATTTGGAATATAGATGTCTTCTAGATGCCGCTACTAAGTTTAGCAGTTAAATAATAAAAATAAAAAAATCTAGGGGGGGCACTCCATACATGTAACAGAAGCTAAAAAAATTTTTTTTCAGCAAACATCAACGTGAGGTACATAATTCGATAGTTCTTTTAAAAACATTATAAGGCTTTTATGTACTTTTTTTTGATTAAGTGAATACTTTCGGAAATAGAAATAATCGCTCCGAAAGTTGCATAAATTGTGTCCCCCCCCCCCTTTCGGTAACGAGACTTCGGATGAATTATTTGGTCGCCGACTCAAAGAACTTTTTTTATCCAAATCGTTGTACTCTGTAAAAGAGTACAGCGAAAGTAGATAATTATATAATTGTGACAAATTTCAATATGATTGATATTTAAAATTTTTTGGTGTTCTCTTATTGCTTATTTAATGTTTTATTTATTTATTTTTTATTGTTTTAAACCTGACGTAATTTTTATTGGTATTTTATTTGCTCTTGACATTGCATTGTAAAAATATTCGACATACCTACTGAATTTATTGCTTTGACATTGTATTACCTAGGATGACCTAGATCATAATATACAACATATACTTAGATTAGATATTAGTTTTTTTCCAATTGACATTTTGATTTTATTTTTTTATTGTAATTTATTTTGTAATTATTTCATTTTACTTTGACGATCTTTTTGTGAATTCATTTTAGTTTTAATATCTAAAACACTATGTAATTTCCAACAAGATATAAATGAATCTAATCTAATCTAATCTTTAACTTTTAAACCGTAAATCCAAAAAAATATGAAAAAAATCAGGAAGGTAACGCTTAATAAATACATTCAACGAAAATTATTTTGAATAGTAACGAATAAACCGTTTTGAAGTTATTGCCGAAAAACTTCTCAACCAAAAGGTTTTAAGTGCCATTGATTTACACGGCATTTAAGACTTTTTGCCAGTTGTTTATTTTTAGTTTTATTTCTATCTGTAGCATTTCCTTGTAGATACGGCTATGGAACCCTACACTGAGCATGGTCCGACATGCTCTTGGCCAGTTATTTCATGATGCTGACATACTTGCAAGTTTTACTGGCTGTTGCAAAATCGGGCCAAGTGGGGGCCGTGGCGTTCCCTGGGATCGAACCAGTACCTCTAGCACAACTGTGAAGCGCGACTCTTTGTCGCGCGACAAATAGTACCTGTCTCTTTCCATTCAATATAGTGTGACAGTGACAGGTCATGCTCTGTCGTGTGAGAAGCGAAGTCGCTGTTAGTTGTGCTAGCTAGGTTGCTTGTATTGGCCACCTAGAAGTTACGTTGATTGCTCAAAGTGAGCAGCGGACCAGCGGTAAGGTTGAAGCGGATCAACCTGTCCTTATGTAGAGTGTGAAAATCGAACTAATAGTTAACGACCTATAATTTGAAAGTGTATGTAAAGTTTCCAAGGATGTAAACAATGACATGATGAGTGACAAGAAGGTATACAAGAAAAATTCATGCTCCGCCAGCAAACCCAAGTAAACGGATAAGGAAAGTCGAATGATAACCATTAGAAACAACTTTGCAGAGCGGACTATGGCAACACCTCCATTTAAAAGTCACATTTTCATATATTGGTTGCCAGGCTGATAAATTATCAGTATATACCAATTTAAATCATTATTATCACGGATAATAGTGATTTTAAATCGGTGTACACTTTGGGTTATAACGGACTAAAGTGTATGCAAAACCTTCTCACTGATGATAGAATATTTAAGTTGTTGGAGATTTATTACCTTATCTACTCGGTGACTAACGCGTGAAAATTCGTAGAACAATCAAAGTGAGCTCATCCTTAAAATACATGGGCACGTCATTAACCAGTATCGTTTTTTTTGTTTCAGGTACTGTGACTTCTCATTTGTTTGACGCCGTACTGGGAGTGTGTTGACAAGGTTAACGTTCACGGGTAACAATTCAGACTGAGAGGTACCAATTTAGAGTACCAGTTTAACGTAAAGAAAGAACGAAACGTAAAGAACAGGTTAATGTTAGATACTAATTTCATAGATTCTGTAATAGATCAAAATTTCAGTTCACAACTTCCCGTCCTGGCTGCAGTCTCCTTACATCTCGGAGTCTTAAACTCAATGTCCCTCTTCACCGTACCGGCTTTAGGTCGGATTCCTTTACTGTTAAAGCAATCAAGCTCTGGAACGATCTCCCACTGTCCATCAGGCAAGCACAAAGCAAGTTCACATTCAAGCGCATGTTGCGCAAGCAGCTCTTCAATACGGTCCAAAATTAATTATCGACATGAGGTTTTCACAAGGTACGTAAAGTAGTATATGTAAGTATATTATATAATATTGTATTTGTGTAAGTATATACTGTATGTATGTATATTGTAGGTATATTTGTAAACGTATCTTAAGTTTTCCAATTGACGTTAAACGCCCTGCACCAAAACAATGTTTCTGTTTAGCCCATTGGTTGACTGGTAGAGCATGCCTTAAGGCATTAAGTCCGCCAATTGTACTATTTGTATTGTTCAATAAAGATTAAATAAATAAATATATAAACGAGATACTTTTTGTTTTAATTAATGAAGATAAAAACTACAAATATGCTCACAGTTACCATTGCACAAGGTCACAGTTCTGTTAATTTACAAATGGCAGTATAAGGTACTTCGAACCGTGGCGCCATCTGCAATCAACTTTGCGGTTTTAACCTCTTAATTCACAAAATAATTCTATTAATAACTCGGGGCACGCTGTAGGGATTTGATATCGATATATTAGTTAATACATTTTATATATACTATGCGCATTAAAATCCTCTACTAATTTAAAGAGGTTCAATATTATTATTATTAAGTCAATCATGCTGTCCAAAACACGTGAATATTGTATTAACTCATGGATTAGTAAATATCCTGATATACAAATCTAAAAAAAGGCTCTAAATGATTGTTTTATTCTATTTATTTTAAAATGCATATGTATAGAATGAATGATATTTATTATTGTCGAGTAACATCGTACATAACATAATAGTACATTATACAACTAGGGTGGTAATGCAAAGAAAGGCCGAGATCGCAGACGTTTACGGCCCAAGCTGTAAGCGAGGGACGTAAATATGAGATCGAGGGCTTTCTTTATTACCTCCCGTGTTGTGTACATCATTTTATGTCTACACCGCGCACCGTGCGGAAAAAGCCACTTTATGGCCAGGTGTGGCATAAATAAGATAACACACCAATACAAAAGAAAATAATAATTATGAACAACATGGAGAAGAAGAGATAGCTAAAACGAATACAAGTTTCCATAATTACAAAACGAATGGTGCTGCCAGGTCAGCCGCAAACGGACACCGCTCAGCATGTGCTGCGGCATCGTGACGTTGTCTCAGCGCCGGTCTTCCGTAGAGCCATTATTCATATATATTCTTGCCGGTAGAGATGTGCCATTCTCGGAAACGTTCTCCGTTTTGTATGGAGAGAGAACGTTCTCGAGAACATTTCCCATACAAAACTGAGAACGTTTCCGAGAATTCTCGAGAACGGCACAACTCTATGCCGGAGATTGTACTCTGCTTATCAAGGCTGACTACACAGTCCTCGGAAGATTGGTCGTCGTTCCCAGTACTTGTATCGGAAAGAAAGCTTAGGAAGTAATACTCTCGGAGCCCCCGTAAGCCCGCGACGTTCCTCGCATATTTACGAGGGAACTTCGCGGGATATTTGCCCGAGCGTGAGCCCTAATTTCGTTACTATTTTTAGAATTCATTGGAACGATCCTATCGAAAGCAATTTGCCCATGAGTCCCCGGAATTTGCATAAGAAGTGGAATCATTAGGGGCTATTTTGTATACATAAAAAGTTCGCGCTATGGAACTGAGTTTGCGTGAGATTTTATCAGTTTCATTTTCATTTTTTATTGCGTGACTTGAAAGGAGTTGCTTACTTAACTAAAGAGAAGTTTAGTTATAAACTTCACTATTTATCACAGTTACGTATAAAGACCACAATAACAGAAAAAGAACATTGTTCCTGTATTTGTTTTAAATATGGGTGTACGTACATCCAATTTTATCACATTTCTATGCTAAGTGCATGGTGGTGGGTGACAGTAAACGATCGCAGCGGACGGCGCGCCGTAGTAAAAAAAAATATTTTTTCAGGACTGAAGTGGTGTCTTTGTTTAAATTACTTTGACATTTCTTCACTGGTCACAGTCCCTTTTGGTTGCAAACGCTAGGTAGCGCTGCAGTCATGGACATAGCCAATCTAGAAAAAAAAACACAAAACTTCAATGTCATACGCGGTATTATCAAACCGCGTTTAGAAAGGGATTGAGCTCATATGTCATTTTTGAACTAATGCATGATATGACATTGTCAGTGGTAGAGTATGCAGATAAATAAACGCTTAAGATGGCCATCAAAGTTTTCAAAAGGACCTTCGTCTTATCGTTTTCTTTATTAAAATATGGTACATTGTAGACAATTTCTCGGCATCCACCGTTTAATACTTTACCGCGATTCATATTGTACGAGTATACAAACGTATTTTTGAAAAGCTACGGCAATTTGATAAAGCGATAAAATGTGACTGGTGACAGATTTGTCAAATATGATAATACTATTTTTTATTAAACAAATGACAATATTTACCGAGAATAGAGTTTAAATATGCAAATCATATTTAGCTATTAATTCTATTATCTATAAGGGTCTGCACTTATGAAGATATCAAAGATTGGTTTATGATTATATTTAATCATTTATTAAGTACACTTGTGCTAACGGTACACTCGAATCCCTTTCTCAACGCGGTTTGATAATAAGTAATATCCGCTCTAATTTCGTTCGGATATGAGGTAATTTTGCATTCTCTCATTCGAGTTTGTGCTAAGCGATAACAAATTGCAGTGCGGCCAACATAACACGCGAAGGTCCCGTCGCGGTTGGCACCGCTGGCGCATGTTGGCAGACACGGTAATCTCTGACAGCTGAGATGTGATAATCTGTGGCGCGTGTCGCCTAGTACAGTGCCCGGCATGAAAATAGACCTAAACCACGAAACTGAAATAGGCGTTGGTTGAGGTAAGAAATACCAGGGGTCGGATACCGGTATTTTCTCCATACAAAAATACCATCATCGTCATTCTTTGGTTTATTACTTATTTTTTAATCGGACAATCTAATAATACGAAGTCATTACTTAAATACATTATTGAGCCCTACATAAGAAGCATAATAGTAGATTACACCGAGCTGCAAGCGAGGGACGTAAATATGCGATCGAGGGCTTTCTTTATTACCTCCCGTGTTGTGTACATCATTTTATGTCTACACTTGGCCAGAAAGCGGCTTTTTCCGTACGCGCAGCGTTCGGAAAAAGCCACATTATGGCCAGGTGTGGCATAAAATTATTCAAAATATTGGGCTATATCGGGGTTGTTGCAAAATACTGGTTCCGAGCCCTGCGAAATACATATACCGGGTGCTGCCTGTAACAGGAGCAAATAATTAAAACTTAGATTTTACTCATCCAACAATAAAACTTTCGTTTAACAAGCTTAAAAAATTACGTAATTCTTAGATTTTATCTTTTTCATACAAATTAAATAGTATTTTCAATGTACGTTAACATCAGTCTAATTAACGTCGCTTGTCACGCTACAAATATAAAAAAAAACATCGCAATACAATGCGGTTTCAGATATACTTTAGTGTACTAAAAAATTAAAACATAAGTTATTTTAAAATGTCACTGAACAAATCTTGTTTAGTTTGAGGAGTACAATCTACGTTTTAATTATTTGCTCCTAGTATAGTCTGACCGCCGGCTTAAGGGCAAAGAGTCATAAAAACGAGCTAATTGGTTATCTATTATAGAAAGAGCGTAAGTGATTTCTTACGTATACAAAAAGCTAACGTAACAGTTAGCACTAAGATACAATATCAAATGACAGCGCAAAAATTGCAAATGCAATAAAAACATTGGAGGGTAGGGTTGCAACTACTTATCGGGAATTACTACGAGAAATTAATCCAACTAGTATTCTTATACTTATAATCTGGTTTAGTGGTTACGTGGTGGTTACGTGTATACGACATTTACTTGTTTTATAAAAAAAAAAAAATGTTTCGTCCGTTGCTAGATAAACAGGAACCCGACTGTACTCGTGTTCGGACTCGTTTAAATAGCGAGAGTAAGCAAATTGTTAAAAATGTGTACAATGGACTTTTTATAGAAATAGGGCCCATATCATTAAAAAAAACCCCTGAACTTACTCAGGTGCCATATGCAACGCCATATGTATTACAGTTTTGACAACCCTATGCAGGTGTGAAGATATCTTTTGTATTTGAAACATAAAAAGCAGTTTAAACTTTAATAGAACAGTGCTTAGGTCGAAATTCACTTGTTCGTATTACGACTTGTCACCTTTCGAACTAAACATGCTATTGTAATCAAGTTTTATGGCTTTTCACTCTTACGGCACCGGACAGACTATACAGGCAACACCTGGTACTATGTAAATTAAATACATATGTTATGAATACGTTTACCACAAACATATTCGTGAATTGGCTGACATTATTGAGAAAAGGATACGAATTACATGATAATTTATTACAACAAAGGTCAAAAGAATACTCTTAAATTCTATAAGTATGATTGGTGTTTGTATAAATAATCGTAAGTCCATATAACTGTTGACTAAACGTGACTGTGAATACAAGCAAAGAAAAACTTCGTAAAAATACTCCAACCAATCACTACATCTGCTTATATCCATTACGTATACTATACTCGTAAATACAGAAAAAAACCTTCACAAGTAAGTATTTTCCGTGAAAAGCGTTCGGGAATCTTCGAGACTTAATACGGAAACAGTGTTAAAGTAAAATACTGGATCCCGTATTTATGACCTACTAAATTCTAACGTTATTAGCCGAAAATGGCGAACTCACCTCTCCGAATGTACTCGAACGTTGCCAGCCTTTTTCGTTAAGGGATGGGCGAATGGGAAAAATATATCGATATTTCTAAAAACTACCAGTATATTTAGATGAAGTCATTGATATTTCGATAATATTTCTGCTCAAGGGAAATAGTGTGTTTTCTAAAAATATTGTCAAAATATCCACATGGGCTTGGAACTGATATTTGGAGATTGAATTCGTCGGTGTGGTGTGGCCAGTGGCTCGTTTCACGAAGGTACGGACATTCATTGTTAGTCCATTTGGGGTTCAGTCTACTTTTGTCGTGTAATACAGAATCTATGACTATTGTAAGGTGAACCCTAAATGGCTCAACAATTAAAGTCCTTGAGTTTATGTCTAATCTAGTAATACCTAGTAGTCAAATAAACACAACACCGTTGGTCGGTTTGACCAATGTTGCGTGACAACAAAGTTGGTTCGTCGTGTATACAGAGTTTAAAGACAAATTTTTAACCATAAAACTACCCACCTATCGATTACACTGCTAATGTTCAACACATATTCTGTGGTTATATAGGATGTATCTAAGGCACGGATTACGAGAAAAATACTAGTTTCATTCTATCTGCATTTTTTTAAACAGAATTTTTTTGGTTTGATCTGTATTATTTTCCGAAAAAAAAAAAACGCAGGGTTCATATATCGATATTTTTACCCAACCCTATTCCCATTTGGCAGCAAGAATCCCGCACTCGAGGGCAGCCGCAGGTATTTTCGCGTTAACGTAAAAATTCGAGAAACGAGACCTTTTCGGCGCAAATTACGTTGTAATGTCACGAACGCGGCGACATACGCCGCCGGCCAGCATACTGTGCATGTTTAAAATTAATTAATTCATGTCACGTGACCTTGTGTACCTACGTGGAAAAAGTGCAAGCTTGCTAATAGAGTTTTTTGTCACAACACTAGAGTGCGGCTACTATAACTTTGGAAAGCGGAACATGGCAACACCTCCATTTAAACGTCACATTTTTATAGAAATTTGACTTTTAAACGGAGGTGACCGAACACTCTCCTCTCGTGTGAAATGTCTACACATCGACATTGGCAAAATACCCTTTGCTAAACCTGAAAGCCATTATTTAAAAAAAGGAGGTGAGAAAAGCAGAGAATAGATATAAAAGTAATAGACTATATAGCGTTACTTACAGTTTTATATTATTACATTGAATGAATTTAATTAACAGAGCAGTTAGAGGAGTATCCATACCTATAGAAGTTAGCAGTGATAGAAAGTTATCAGGTCGCGGGATAGTTTCAGGAAGAAAATCGCACAGTGTACAATTGAATTTAGTGCAATTGAAAAAGATGTGATCCAGAGCAGGGCTCGAAACCGGTATTTTGCAAAAACCCCGAAATAGCCCAATATTTTGAATTATTTTATGCTTTTTATGTAGAGCTCAATAATGTATTTAAGTTATGATTTCGTATTATTAGATTGTCTGGTTAAAAAACGAAATAATAAACCAAAGAACGATAAGAACGGAAAGAATACCGGTATTTTAGTATGGAGCAAATACCGGTTTCCGAGCCCTGATCCAGAGAACCTTCGTCCAGACCACATTCGCACTGTGATTTATCCCGCACCTTAAGGCCCGGTAGGACCTGGCTCGCATTTCACATACAACTAGGGTCGGGCGGAATGCAGATTATTGCAGATTATCTTCGATTTCTAACATAAAGGTATACGTTATCAACCCAAACATGAGAGGATGCCCTGCATGACTGTGAAATCATGATTGTCAGGTATTAATTTTGTCAGAAAAGGTAACTAGTAATGAATAAAATGAAAAAAATGAAAAAAAATACTTTATTTTATAGTGTTTTCGCGCTACTTTTCTATCGAGCGAAGTGTTCGCTATCGTGTTCTAAGTGAGAGGAAGCCCTAGATACAGTTCTGAATATTATTATATATGTTTTACATTGACCTACGAGTCAAATAAGTGCTCTAAAAATGATTTGGAAACTAGGCTTCCGCGCCCGATTCTCGTCTTACCTCGCCTTAATTTTATCCAAAAACACCGGAGTGTAAGCTTGCTAATAGAGTTTTTGTCATAACACTAGAGTGCCACTATAACTTTGCAGAGCGGAACATTGCAACACTGGCATGATGACCATGGCAAACGTGACATTTTTATAAAAAATTGACTTTTAAACGGAGGTTACTTCCGCGGGCTGTAGTTTGGAGATCCCTGTTTTAAACCATAACAATCCTAGGAAATAGCTTGAATCATAATAGTACATTAACACAACTAGGGTGGTAAAACCATGGTAAAACAAAGAAAGGCCGAGATCGCAAATGTTTGCAGATGCAAGCGGGGGACGTAAACATGCGATCGAGGGCTTTCTTTATTACCTCCCGTGTTGTGTACATAATTTTATGTCTACACTTGGCCAGAAAGCAACTTCTTCCGTACACGTAGCGTGCGGTAAAAGCCACTTTATGGCCAGGTATGAAATTAAATCGATGACGGTTTGCGACGTCTAAGGCTCCTTATTAACTTGAAGCACACCTCGCTAATTCTCGCAACTGATACTCTAGGGCGAAACACCTGATAAAATCTAATAATTTATTTATTTATTTAGATATGATACGAGTTAATAATAGATATGATACGAGTTAATAATAGATATGATACGAGTGAATAATTCCACTGTATTTCCCGCAAACTTTTCCTTCCAATTAGGTACCGCATTATTTTGACTACATTCCCAGTTCGTCCACATTCTCAATTCGTCCACATTTATACTCCATACAAAATCTTAGGCTACATTTAAGATCCCTCGAGATTTCTCCGAGTCGCAAATGTGGACTGTCAAATAGAAAGCTTACAGAGAAACAAACTTAACTATACCAACGGACAAACACGAACGGCTTGACTGCGCGGTTCAAAGCACAAGAAACCTCCTTCGCCTTTGTACATAACCATTGATTTTTGTAATGTTTTTATATAATTTTGTGTGCAAAAAAGTATCTACATACATACGAGAAAGAAAGAGTGGCGATTTTCGCGCGTCGACTAGTAGGGTAATTATTCGAGCGTTTCAACCGCCTCACTTTCGTAGACACGTTTTTGACGATATCCCTGCAGATTTTTGTGGCATTTTGAACTATTTGACAGAGACCCCGGACTTCTGGCAAATAGTCAGATATCCCATCGAAAGCTGCACGAATTTCGGCGAAAAGGTGTCTACGAAAGTGACGCGGAACAAACGCTCGAATAATGACCCAGTACCAAATTTTGCTCCTCCCGGGCGCAGCCTGCGACCAGAACGAGCACGCGTTACGCGATAGATAGAGATGGTCGGGTGCGGTGTTCTGTCCTCAGATCATAGAAAGAAGGAGATTGTGCAATTGTTGTAATGTTTTGGCACTTTTTACTATTGTAATGTAATCAGTAGTTTATTAGCTATTCAAAACATGTTTTTTTTATTTCAAAATTGCGTAGTTTCTACACAATCACCAGTTGTATTTCAAGAGGCGGGTATTTAAAAAGAAAACCAAAAAAAATTTAATATCTCGAAAACCAAGGAGTTTTGACCCCTAGTTGACTGGGCCTAAATCATTGCAAATGAGCTGTAGAAAAACCCCTATCAAGGAATACGGCGAATTTCCAGTCACCCTGTATTATAGTCCACCAAACGGCTATAATAGCCGTTTGGTACAGAGAGTCAGGTAGTAGTTAACTACGAAGATAAGTAACTAAAAAGTAACAAATGTATAAACGATTGCCAAGGGGCATTCCGACGAACACGAATAAGGGAATACTCCGCTCGGTCGCTTTTATTAGAAAATATTCCTCGGGGGACAATCGGTCTTTATTAAGGCTCTTGAATTTCGCAAACTCTGTTGTTTTTAGAAGCTTTTTTGGCTCCTTTTTGTGGATTATATTAGGTTTATGCCATTGTTGTTTCTTCCTATTCGCGATTCTACACAAAATAAATTCCACACAACTGAATTTAATCACATGCGTAATGCTTCACAGTCGTTATTTCTACGCAATCTTGTTTCTTCCTAGTAGCGATTCTGCACAATATGAATTCCACACAACTGAATTTAATCACATGCGTTATACTTCACGATTCTGTAATAATTTTTTTTTAAATCTCATACATAACCGGGAATCGAACTCGAAATTGGGGCGGAGAATTTTTTTTTCGAAGATTTCGACTAGGAAAAAACAAGATAGTATAGAAGATAGATAGAATAAAAGATAAAGATAGTATCGGGAAGTTAAAGCATGTGATTAAATTCAGTTGTGTGGAATTCATATTGTGCAGAATCGCTACTAGGAACAAACAAGATTGCGTAGAAATAACGACTGTGAAGCATTACGCATGTGATTAAATTCAGAAGTGTGGAATTTATTTTGTGTAGAATCACGAATAGGAAGAAACAACAATGGCATAAACCTAATATAATCCCTTTTTGTGTTGACCGAATATTTGTTTGTTGGGCCAAAATTATTTTTGTTGTCTAATAAAACGTCCCTTTTACATTTTAACGCGTAATTTCTTACCCGTTAGTATAATCTTCAAATAACATATAATTTTGTAATTCAGAATAGCTTATGCTTACGAATTGATAACTTTTGTCGAAATATGTGGGCTATGAACATAAAAAATATTTTTTTGTTAAGTAACGCAGTGGACATTAAATTGGAGGCGACACGGGGACTGGTAACGTAGTGGTAATTCGAGTAAGAAATTAGACCTTTTTTGTTATAAAAAGCCCAGATTATGGAAATAATTTATAATAAACGGATCTATATCGGGATCCCTAATTTTTTTTAACCTATTTTTGCATTCCCTAATACTGTTTGTCATAATGATCTTTTGTCCTAACACTCACATGCCCTAATATTTGATCCCCTCACATCATTTCTGCCAGCAGTTCGTTTTTGTTGGGGGAAGCAGTTTCAAACCTAACCTAAACCTAACTCAACCTAACCTACTTTTTCTGTCTGCTTTTTTCCATGCGGGGGGCTTCGCCCCCCCGTCCCCCCTTTTTAAGCCTTTTCGTAGCTAAGAACTCGTGCATAACTCTAGTTGCTTAGGACAAACGATGTTAGGGATCGCGAGGAATATGCAAAATAACATTAGGAATATTATTAGTTATGGCAAAAAAGCTTCGGACAACAGAGTATTATGGCAAAAATAACATTATGGAAAAACCTTATTATGACAACTGATCGTTAGACCGAATACCCATTAGGACAAATCAGTTAGGGTAAGTGATTTTAGGACAAACGATGTTAGGGATCTCGAGGGACACCCGTGAAAACCTTAAAATAAAATAATAAAAACAATCATCAAAATGCAAAATATGAACTGGAATATGTCTAAACCTCGTTGGAAGGTTAATCTCCAAAAAGGTCTGCATTTTAATTTGGAAAGTAATGTTTCGACCGCTACCAAGCTTTGTGGATGACCTCTGTAGAATATTTCACAATTTAAGTAGTCAGTCAGTCTCGCCTCTAATTTCACCCTTGAACAACTAATTATTAGTAACAATAATCAATAACGATTCGTTAATGGTTAATGGTTTGATTTTCAAATAAAATAAAAAAATTTCAAAGTGCTCCAACTGCCGTTTTCGAGTAGGCAATCGGGGAACGTACAGCCATACATGTATGTACATTACAAAAATCGCCAACATACATTTTTAAAAAAGATTCCGATTAACTGGGAACCCCCTTATTTTTTGAAGTCGGTTGAAAATACCCTAATCGACGGGAATTTTAAACGTCTAACAAACGCGATGTATTTTTGCGATCATGCTATGGGGCATTAATATATTCCACTGTTTTCGAACGACTTTTTCACGACCCCCACAGAGCCTTTAGAACGGGGTCGTGAAGGTCTTGAAGCCTCAGGCGTAAATAAAAAAAGTATTGAAGAAGCTCAAAAATAATTAAAGAGGTGGTGTGACTTGAAAAAGGTTGAAAAACATTGATGACGATATCATTCACGGTAAAACATAGTTTGTACACATAACGTATGACAGGGCTGATAAATGACTATCACGGCCTTACTGAACCTTATCGGGAATAGATTAGATAGATTGAATACAGAATTACAACGGCACCGTTACTGGGACAGCCATTTGGCTGAATAACAGCGATACTAGGTTGTCTACTGCCCTACTTAGTTTTTTTGTTGCGTTTGTTGTGTACCATAACATGGGGTGACAGCCATAAACGGGAGGACGTGGGAATTGGGATGTTGCGGATATTTTGAGCTTCACGTACGTGGATGTTGGTCATATACGTTATGATACGAGTGGGCCACATTGGTCATTACAGTGGAGGCTGTAATGGCCGAGGCAGTAATGATGATCGATGTTTTCCAACACACTCGTGAGTAAAACGTACCACTAATACTTATAATTCATAACTTTCCTTTTTGTACTTAGTGGCCAATGTGCCAACACCTCTGAAGACATTCGGAAAAGCGGTGTACGCGGTGCCGCGGTGCTCTCGTCGAGGCACACGGTGTGCTGTCATTAGTCAATTTGTATTAGGTATCGCAAAAACACTAGTGCGGTAATCCTACTAATATTATAAATGTGAAAGTTTCTGAAGATGTTTAGATGTTTGTATGCTTGTTACTAAATAACGGGGTAACAGCTGGGTGGATTGAGTTGAAATTTGGCAAGCAAGTAGACCAAGTCCTGGATTGAAACATAGGATACTTTATATCTCAGTAAAGAGTTCCCTTGGGACGGTAACGCGAAAGTGGGTGAAACCGCGGGTAAATGCTTGTGTAAAATAAAATTAGCTGCGTTCCGGGCAAAACAAGAGCCACTTTATGAGCAAATCAATTGAAGAAAAAAAAATTGTGTGGACATTCTTACACAAATCGACCTAGGCTCAAACTAAACAATGCTTGTACTATGGGTACTAGACGACGACATATACACACTTATATACACGGTGTAACATGAGGAAACCGAATAATTTTAACAACGTATTCCTGAGGTCGTAAGAAGCAAAAAATGTTATATGAACCCAGGTCGAAATATGATTTTAATTTTTCTTAATGTTTTTTACATAATTAATTTTCCTTCACCAGTAAAACAAAACCTTAGGATAAGAATGAATTTTCCTTGTCAGACAAATTGTTACAAACCAGGAAAAATGCAATCATAAGGGTGCTTTGTACTGGAGATTTCATTACAACTTGTTTAAATAAAAACTCAAATATCTCAAAAACCAAGCTGAATCCAACAAACATTATACCACATTTTTAACTTCAAATATGGTCATGAATACGCTGTTAAAATTATTCGGTTTCCTCATGTTACACCGTGAATAGATAAACATCTACTTATGTAGCTAGAAACCACTCAAGACTCAGGAACAAATACTCGTGCCGTGCTCATCACAAATTTTTGCCCTTACTAGGATTTGAACCCGGGACCTTTAGCTTTGTAGGCGGTGTCACTCCCACTAGGCTAAACGTGTCGTATAAAAGTAGATATATCAATATCACACTAATATTATAAATGTGAAAGGAGATTGCCGACGCGTCTATGGGGCCTCGTACCAAATCAAAAGTCATTGTGTCAACACGAAACCGACTGTATCTTAAAGAACAAAAAACTGCCTTTCCTAATCACTAAATCCCATTAAAATCGTATTCGGGGATCCATAGGAAATTGAGATTGATTTCCAGATTTCGAAGTGAGTTTTTGCGTAGCAAATCGTCAAAGTATTTGTCAACCGGCCAAATACAAAATCACCTAATAACTTTAATTCCTGACGTTGACGAGACTTCACTTAACTTAGTCGTATGACATGCCATTTCGGATACCTGTTTTAGGTTTTTTATTGTGCCTATTCAGATTGTTAAAATATTATTATAAAAAAAGTTATTTGAAACTATTTTGATACATCGTGAGATAAAAAATATTGTAACATTACATTTACGCTCAATGTCTCGTATAGTGAAGTATCAGCGAAATACTACTAGTTATTTGTACCAAATAAAGAATTTAAAATGATTTACGACCTTCGACACAAAATTGTGAAAAGACGTGTCTTATAAAGTACCTTATATTTAAACTTAGAATAAGACAGAATGTCAAGCTGTCAATTTTCGTGCTAAGATCAAGAAAACTACATACATCATTAATTGTATTAAGACGTATCTATGACGTTAGCTTTGTCTTTTACACTCATGTGAGAAGTAGTCTTAAGAAAGAACGAGACAAACATGTTACTTTCCTGGGTATAGGACAGCTGGATGCAGTTCGTATAAGAAAGAACCGCGGAGTTTTATGGAATTAAAATTTTTGTATACATTTGTGTAGACGGTGGTGCCACTGTCATAGGCCTTTTAGATTTTGACCGATTTTGTTTGTCAAATACAGTTTTAAGGAAATCATACATTTTTCATGGTGGCGGCGGAAATCGTACAACACATTCTTTTTTAATTGATCTCAGATTTCCCATTTTAAATTCAGTAATAAAAAAATCCTTCTGGTTAAAAAAATAAAACTAAGTTTTTGGTATCGTTTTGGTTGTGACACAATTTAATGACGATATTGGTACCAAAAGTCGGCAATCTCCTTTGTGAAGATGTTTAGATTTTTGGATGTTTGTCACTAAATAACGGGATAGAGTCTATGCGGAAAGAGAATAGGATTTAGATTGGGGGGCGCTGTAATGCTTTTCTACCGTATGTGCCATATTTTCTGTTCTGTGGCCATACTGGTTAGGTTAGTTCCGTTTTTCGCCATGCCTATTCTCTTTCCGCACAGACTCTAACAGCTGGATGCATTGAGCTGAATTTTGGCATGTGTTTGGCATGCAAGTAGACTAAGTCTTGGATTGAAATAGGATCCTTTATATCCCGGTAAAGAGTTCTCTTGGGACAGTAACGGGTTGTATTATAATCGTCAAAAAGCGAAATCATGTAACCCGTCACTTCGTCCCCGCTTCCGCTCGAAGTCGGCCGAAGCGGGCCGAGCGCCGTTTGTTTACCGCCCTGATGAAGCGTAAACAAACCTCGTGTTCAGTGTTTGCGTTGTACAGAGCGGTAAACGCGGCGCAGTGACGTACATTAAGTCCAGGTGGATGGACGGGGCTGAGGATGGTTCCAGCATCAAGTCTGCTGGCTGTTGCGATGGCTCGCCTACAATGATTTATATATAGGGAACGTGCACAACGAAGGTGCTGCCATCTTGTGCCGTCATTCCGAATCTAGTACTCTTATCATGCTGGGGCCAGATGAACGGGAACCGTTAATATCGCAATGATGGATGATTAACAGAGATCGGAATAGGTTACAACACACATACACACATTACTGTGGCGCCGGTGGTATAGGTCAAAATTTCAAACGTGATTTTCCGTGCTTTAGAAGCATTTTCAGCAGGCTGAAAGGTGATTTCAGGCCGTTTCATAGGTGGCTCTTTCACATAGTAGAAGATCGAAAATTCAACTAAGTTGCCGTTGTTTTCACGCGCCTGAAACATGTTTTCAGTCCGTTTCAGAACACCCTCTATAATATGGCGCAATAACCTGAAAACCCGTTTTCAGGCGTTTTCAGGACCCCTTATGGGCCTTTGAACTACAACTTCAGTATAGTTATGGCGAAATTTCTCGAAGGAGTGAAAGAGACAGCACTATTAGAAAGAGACAGCTATACTGAGAATGTTCGAGAAATGTGCGAAAGAATACCAATAATATAATTTTTTAGTGAGATTCCGGGACTTACTTAATTACCGGAAAAAAAATTAGTTGTAAGGGAGTCTCCATTTTTTTCTACTACGTTCTTCGAAGTTTAAGTAAATATGCTCTACCTATTCCGATCTCTGCTTATTATACTTGACATTGACATTTATAACCAGTATTTTTTTTCAGGTCTGATAAGTTTCCTTTACTGTCCGCATAGTGTCTTTTGTTCATTTATTGCTGCCAACTATACAGGGTGAATTTTAAATCGTGAATCGTAACCACTGTACGGGCCAGTCCCGCACATACTTGACTTGATAGTAGATAATGATAAAACGGAAGATTATCCGAAATAATGATTTATTGATGACGTAATAAAATGATACAAATGTTTGAGCTTAATGAATACACTCCGCGGCGGTCGGATATGCACTAACTTAAAACTAAGAATTATGCGCTACGTGGCGTAAATGCTGACGGGCGAAATGTAAGCCTTGTACAGCTCGTACAACCACGTTTACCGGTAAAGCTACTTAAGACTAATACAGAGCACTAGTGCTAATTACAATTAAAGACCCGCTTAATTAATTATTAACAAAACGGTGGAGGCGTTTATTACCATTAATCGTAATAAAACGGAATTATTTTATGAGTAAATACGATTTTTAAATACCTACTTATGTTGACAATGTCGACGATGTTGACATTTATTGACAATACGTGCCAAAATTCTATCCAGCCAACTTCAATATTGGGAGGATGGATATCTAATGTTGAAATTTTCATGACAAGTACGAAACATGAATGTAGGGTGACAATTAAGGTTCTTTTTTAAAAAAAAAAGTAAAAAAAAAAGTTTAAACGCATTGTAAGTTATTGTTAACTATGTATAGACTTCAAAAAAAATATAACGGTTCACGATTTAAAATTCACCCTGTAGTTCCTGCACGTTCCCTGTCTAATTCTAAACATAATAAAATCGTAGTTAGACTGTGTTTATAGCAGTAATTTGTTTTCCTACAAAAGGTACATCGCGCGCAGAAATATATTGAGGTAGAAGGAAAAAGTGTACCTATGTACCTCGCGTGCTAAAAAGAAGTGGCGGCCACCTACTTTGAATACCGTTAACTTCAGTTTCCGTCAATATTATTAGCAGATTTGAAGGGGTAAGTAATAAAAGATATAAGAACTAATACTATAATATTCATATTATATACGCTCATATTGTATAAGCTTGTTTTGTATACGGTTCAAGGTGTATAACGAACGTTTTGTATAATATCAAATTATCTATTTTTATTAAGCATAACGTTTGTTAAGTATAATATCATTGTATATAACCATCATTATGCATAACGTTCATAATATCTCAGCTTTATAATGTATATTCTACAATACATCTAACACCATAATGCATAATGCAATTCCAAACCTAACCTAAACCTAACTTAACCTAACCTACTTTTTCTTTTAGCAGTTTATTTTTGTTAGGGGATGCAGTTCAAACCTAACCTAACCTAACTTAACCTAACCTAGTTTTCAGCCAGCAGTTCGTTTTTGCTGGGGGACGCAGTTTCAAACCTAACCTAAACCTAACCTAACCTAACCTAACCTAGTTTTTCTGCCAGCAGTTAGTTTTCGTTGGGGGACGCAGTTTCAAACCTAACCTAACCTAACCTAACCTACTTTTTCTGTCTGCTTTTTTCCATGCGGGGGGCTTCGCCCCCCGAGCCCCCCTCGTGGGGGGCTTCGCCCCCCCGTCCCCCCTTTTTAAGCCTTTTCGTAGTTAAGAACTCGTGCATAACTCTAGTTGCTTAAATGTTCTGACCTAATATAAGCCTACCTACTGTTCTGCCAACCTCTTGTTTTCTACAGGAGTAGCAGTTATAACTAATTTTGTATATCATACGCTATTATATTTTATAATCATTATACTAAAAGATAGTATATACTATGATCGATATACGTTATGCATGTTATATAAACTGAATTTAGAGTATTTGAATGTTATATAAAAAAACTTTATACAAAATGAGTATTAGTTTAATTAACTGTTATTCCTAATAAAAATATTGATTTTGATGTTATAGCAAACGTTCATTATATCTTGTGAACGTTATTAATATGAAATTATATATTATGTAGTTATATCTCGTGGGACGCACCCGATTTGAAGATCTGATAATAATGGTATAATTAATTGTTCAAATACAACCAAATGAAATGGAAAATGTATGTTTTCCATCACTAAATTACACTTTTGGCGTCAAACGCCAAGCGAAAAACGTTACACGCTTCTATGCCGTACAAATCGACGAACTATTTCCTTGTATCTCGATATATTTAAGTGATCGCGCGCTTGGATGTGTGCGCGCCGCCTACGAACGCCCTACTAGCAAAGATTTAAGAATGCGTATGAATGCTCCAGTATGGATCGCTATCGCGCGTGAATTCGCGTGTCGCGTGGTCGTAAATGGCCGAAGTATGACTACTTGTTTGTCTTTATACTTTGGATTTGTCGAGCGATAAATGAATGCATCTGTCTTGTTCTGCCAATGTGTCTGAGAGTGACGGATGCTTTATCATTTATTTGTTTTTATATCTTTATTTTCTTAGATTAGGCTTTTTACAATATATATATAAAAAGTAAAATACAAAATATAAACACATTATAAAAAACCTAACCTAGGGTGCCGCCGGCAGCGGGGCGGGGCCCAGGCTACCGGTGGTTAGGGCCGCAGAGAGAGGAACCTCCTGACGATGCGCGCCGTGTCCAGAAGAACCGCTTTCTGTATCTGACCCTTGATCCAGCCATCCAGCGAGAGTCTCTTGAGATGGTGATCGAGACTCTTCGCTATAAGTCCGTTCGCCGAAACGACTATCGGAACAATGATCGTCGAATCAACATCCCACATGGCGGTAACCTCGTGAGCCAAGTCAAGGTACTTGCTAAGCTTGTCCTTCTCGGCCTTCACGAGGTTCTCGTCATGGGGGATGGTGATGTCGACGAGCACTGCACGGCGCTTGGATCGATCTATTAGCATTATCATTTATTATTATTAGTGTAGCATCATAAGCCTATAGAATCCTAAGCGTAGCGAGAGACACTAGAATCCTCAGAGAGAGGTGTTATCTGAATATGTAGCAGTGGCGTGGCGTGAAAGACATCCTCGGGCAAGCCGGTGCAGATTTGGCGTACATTTTCCTTGAGAGCTGTAGAATAAGGTGCTCAAATTCCTGATATTAGGCAAGCCGGTAGGAATCGAGTTCTTTGGACGCCACGCTACTGATTGGTAGTGTACTGTGAGAAAAGTATTTAGGAAACGATATTTATTCAAAAAGCCACAATATAAATAAACAAAAACACGTACCATCCAAATTCACTACGCAGGTTTCGTCCCAAAAAGCATTTGTTACATCTTTAAAAAAAAGATAAATTGTTGGTGGTATTACTAATGTGATAGTTGAAGCACCAAGTACCTAAGTAGAAATGATTAAGATATTTAATTCACACATTACTTTCTCAAACATTTCTTTATACACCGTGGGCCCGTATAACCCGACTAACTTTAACCATAGATTCTGACAACTATTAGAAGTAAAAAAAGTTATTTGACGTATAGTCGATTAACGCTTACTTTCCGAGATATTCATAATTTTTAAAATAAAAACTCCCAAGTGTGTAACAAGCCCTAATAAATGTGACTTAGATACTTTACTGATTTTTTAAAATCCTTTAACTAAACAGCAATTAACCTTCGCAGTATTAGATGGTAAGCGATTACAAAGCCAAAATATTGACCTTTCGTTTCCATTTTAGCTTTTTTTTCCTTTTTAATAACTTTTCCTCCAGTAAGGACATGTTTATAACGAGGGACTGAATTTATTGATTTGTTTTGTCCCATAATACTATTAATGTAAAATGACAAAATTCGACCTATGTTAATACAGGGCTATTTTATTTTTAGTGCACAAACTTTGCGAATGTGATGGTTATCGAAATTAAAAATACCCGTGTTTTTTTGTTTAACCCGGTTTAGTAGAAAAAAACAAAAATAACTGCATCTGAATTTATTGATTAAAAATGTTTGGTTTGTGCTGACCATACCTGTCACACAAACACGCGGGCAGTTACAGCGTTACGTGAAACCAATTTTTCCTTCATACTTAAATGGGCTTAGGACCATCAAAATAAAACATTAATAACAAAACAATTAGGCTCATGAGGTATGGTGATTTGAAAACCGGTAATTTCATTTAGGCGTATTTAAAAAATTGGAATCAGCTTTTTAGAATCATTCACAATCAAAACCTAACCTAGCCTAATTACTGTAGTCCTTTTTCTCAACACTAATCGACATACTTAAGCAAATGTTCAAAATGATTACCTTCTTGTTCTAAACAAAGTCTCGTACGTTTTTGAATGTTTTTTTCGAGTCGTCCTAGTACAGTCCGGTAGTTCTCACTTTTGAGTTCATCAAACGCACGCACAATTTTATTTTTGAGGTCCTCAACACTTTCACTTCGTAAAACTCTCTGTTGGTGTACATTTTCACTAATTATCGATCGCGATCGCAGAGGCTCACGCGCGTAACGTCGCGAGCGCGGGAACGACACACATGCGCACACCTTGAGAGCACGGCGCAGACTGAACGGACGGGTTAGGTTAGAGCGAGTCGCAGCGCACGCGCAGGCGCACAGGAAGGTAGTCGCGCGGTAGGTACGATCAGCACAGCAAGTTTTATTAAAGTTTGCGGGATGTTAAAAATAAGAGATAAAATTTGCAAAAAAAAAAAATTTTTTTATATTTTTTTCGGGATCTATTAACGATACCTAATACGTTTTGAAAGTTTGTGCACTCAATAGAAAGTAGCCCTGTAGAACGTTATTTACTTGTAATACCGTCAGGAATAGGTGGTTAAAGTTGGTCGGGTTGTACGGGCCCACGGTGTATATAAACCCGACACCTACCTGTTGGATCAAGCAAGTTTTCATTAGCACAACACTACAGCTATGGTGGAGGCCCTTACACCGTTGACAATAAAGTCTACAATCGCTTGATACAACTATACATCATCTTACATACGCACAGTATTAAGCAAATCCTACTACACTTGTTATATTGACTTACGAAAGGGCGTAAACGCGAGACTGTTCCTAATGAAATACGCCCTGTTTTCGAGATGTGTGTCATTCCTGGGTATTTGTACCATTCGTATGCGAGTCGGTGCCCAAAACTTATCTCATTACAACTTCAGGGCTCCATTCAAGCGCTAAGACATGACGGTATTGCGGACTCACTCTTTCCTACAGATTTTTTTGGTGTTAGAAGGGGATAGCTATGCCTAATATTGCTTGCATGTCGGATGGAAGGCCTGGTTTTGTTCATTAACAGCCTACCGTCTTCATTATTCGGGTGACAACGCATTTGCGACCTATATCTTGTCTTTGGGACAGTTCATTGACCTCATCCCACAAATCCGTAGTGAGGGGTTATCATCATCTGGGGCCTTTCTCCTCCCGCCCTATGTAAGAAAAAAATAAGAATCGGTCGACCCCTTCCCCCTATTCAATATTTATTACGTAAGAATCTAGAGGAAAAATTATTTTACGGCACACCTTGCCATAAAGTGGCAGTTACATTTTTAATAACTTTATAAAATCTCGATCTCGTCAAGATTAATCTCGATCTCGATAGTCTGCCTGTCGAGACCTCGAACCAGATTTTTTGCACGAGATCTCGAATCGCCAATCTCGGTTCTAGATTGCATTCCCTAACCACCACTCTGCATTAGGGTTGCCAGGTGTTCGGGAATTGGCGGGATGCTCCCGATTTTTTGTATGCCCTCCCGACTCCCGACAAAGAAGAAAATCTCCCGACAAACGACTTCATTTTAAAACTTAGTCCGATCCACTCAAGGTGGTCCGGCCAGCGAAAATTTCTGCTGTTTCAGGCTAAAAAAAAAGCTCGTGCGTCGAGCGCGCGGGGCATCTCCCGGCCAAAGTCTCTAAATCCCGACATAATATTGTTTCCTGCTCCCGATAGTAGGATAATTCAATCTGGCAACCCTAGCTGCATGGTTGTCATTTGAGCAAGATTTGTATAAGAAAACCAACATCGGTTTAAGAAAGTAACGGGCCCTATTAATGTGGTTGATATTTGGCCCAAAACCCAAACAAAATAAGTAAACCGCAACATTAAGTAAGCAGCTTTCTAATGTCCCCTGATTGTTTGCGCGGGCGCAGCGTGACGACGTTTCGTCACCGTCTTTAAGGGCATTTCACACGGAGACCCAACTAATGACCGGATTAAGAAAAAATGTTTGCAATAATCTCACTCATTGTCTGTGCATCACGCTTGTCTGTGCATCGGTGTAATTTAATGGACTCTTATGGGAAACGTGCCTTGTTTTAACGCTGAAGGGATGACGACTGGGTTAAGACTATATAATTCTATTTAGTCCGTCAGTTAGATTATGAAAAAATACGGGACACGTATTTTTTGGTTTATACAAAATATTAAAAATCGACAAAGTTATAGATCATCAAACTTCTGGAGTGGGGGCTTGTGACGTCACTCCTAGGTGAAAATTGTACCTAGGAGTGACGTCACTCGAAACTTCTAAGCACTCTATCCTCGACATTTTTTGTTTGTCAAACAAAAGAAAAAGTACGTGTATTTTTTAATAATCTGACGGACTAAACAGTTTTTCTTGTCGTCTAGCCCATTCATATCACCTGACCAGTAAAACTCACCTAAAACAAAATATATGGCGACATCTTCATTTATAAGATTATAAGTCACATTTTCATATAAATTTGGTTAGGGCGCATAAGGTCCCAACTCGCAAAATGTCCCTCCACCAAAATTACGTCCCATGCGCAAAACGTCTTCTTTGCAAAATGGCCCCTTGTGCAAAATACCCCATTCGCAAAACGTTCCACCCCTTTCGCAAAATGTCCCATCTGTAAAAGCCCCTTTCGCTGAATCTCCCGACTGCATAATGGCCCTTTCGCAAAACGTCCCGTCTGCCAAATGTCACATTCGCAAAATGTCCCGCCTGCAAAATGCTTGTATAAATAGAGTCTTCTTGCGTATTCAAGTGAGAGAGAGGGAGATGGGCAATATGTTTGTTACTAAATACAAATACGACAGGCTAATAACCGGATGGATTGAGCTAAATTTTGCATGCAAGTAGACCAAGTCTTGGATCGAAACATAGGTTAGGGCGCATAAGGTCCCACTCGCAAAATGTCCCTCCACCAAAATTACGTCCCATGCGCAAAACGTCTTCTTTGCAAATGGCCCCTTGTGCAAAATACCCCATTCGCAAAACGTCCCTTTCTCAAAAGGTCCCATCCGTTTCGCAAAATGTCCCTTCTGTAAAAGCCCCTTTCGCAAAACGTCCCGTTTGTGAAATGCGCCTTTCGCAAAACGTCCCGCCTACCAAATGACCTATTCGCAAAATGTCCCGCCTGCAAAATTCTTGTATAAATAGAGAGTCTTCTCCCTTTAGTCCCATCTCGTAGCCAGATTTAGTAGCTGGCTACGAAATGGGAATCGTGTTTTCCCATCTTGTAGCCAGCTACCAAATGGGAACGATATTCCCATCTCGTAGCCAAATTTACGAGTATTAGCTGGCTACGAAATGGGAATCGTGTTTTCCCATCTTGTAGCCAGCTACCAAATAGGAATCTGGAATTCCCATCTCGTAGCTAGGTTTTGAAGCTGGCTTCCAAATGGGAAAAATAATATCGGTTTGGAGCTGGCAACGAAACTAGACTTCCTAAATCCAATCTCTAGTATCTTTACCTTATAGTTTGTCTTTGACCAGCTTGAAAGTAGGAGGTGATATGTTCCATTTTTCCATTTGGTCTGCACGCCTAATTTCAGATCAATACATCAAGTTGTTACCCCGTTATTTATTAACAAACATCCAAATATCCAAAATCCAAACATCTTCTCAAACTCAAACTTTCACATTTATAATATTAGTGTGAGTGTGATGTGAAAGTTTGTGACGATGATTGAAGGTTTGGATATTTGGATGTTTATTAAATTTATATTATTAAATTTTGCATGCAACTAGACCTGGATCGAAACATAGGGTAGGTACCTACTTTACATCCCGGTAAATATTTATTTTGGGACAGTAACGGGAACAACGCGGGCAAAGCCGCGGGTAAATGCTAGTAATACTTACATACGGGTCGAACTCATGGCCTCCTTTTTTGAAGTCGGTTAAAAACTAAGCTAATAACAGCCAATTTTGCAAAAGGTACGTTTTGCGAACGGGACATTTTGCGAACAGGACATTTTGCGAAAGGAACGTTTTGAGAACGAGACATTTTGCGAAAGGGACGTTCTGCGAAAGGGACGTATTTTATGTCAAGGGACATTTTGAGAACGGGACATTTATAAAAGGGACGTTCTGCTAAAGGGACCAAGGGACATTGCGTGTGGGACCTTATGCGCCCTAAATAGTTTTCTTGGGACAGTAACTGGAACAACGCGGGCAAAGCCGCGGGTAAATGCTAGTAATACTTACATACGGGTCAATTTGATAACCTACTTTTTTGAAGTAGGTTAAAAACTAAGCGATTAACAGCCAATTTTGCAAAAGGTACGTTTTGAGAACGGGACATTTTGCGAAAGGAACGTTTTGTGAACGGGACATTTTGCGAAAGTAACGTATTGAGAAAGGGACATTTTGCGAAAGGGACTTATTTTATGTCGAGGGACATTTTGAGAATGGGATATTATGCAGAAGGGCCGTTTTAAGAACGGGACATTTATAAAAGGGACGTTCTGCGAAAGGGACCAAGGGACATTTTGCGAGTGGGACCTTATGCGCCCTAACCATAAATTTCACTTTTATATGAAGTTGTAGCCATATACTCCACTGCAAAGTTATCGTAGTCGCACTCTCGTAAGCTAGATCTTTTCAATTTACAAGAAGGTCCCTTTCCAGGTAAATGGAAAATAGGCGGAAAAACGCGCAACCGGTGTCGGACATTTTGACATGGAACGTTAGTTCTCCTCTTTGCCTTTCTTTGATATTCTAGTTCAATCACTCTATCCCAGGCAATTGGTTTTGTAAATTGACGACTGTTTTCGCCAGGGATCTTAAGGCTACCCCTTCGAAGTGCTCTTCCGTTGCCTGGCATAAAGAAGAAATAAGTTGCGTTCTTGCTCTTACATAAACCAGTTGCATGTGAACAACGCCTAAGCGTGCAGCGTCCGAAACACTTTCGCCGAGGTGAAGTTCGAGCCCCAGTTGCGGCGAGACCGGGATATAAACAAATACACATCTTTGATGCGATGATGCGATCAGGGAGCTTTATTTCTGTAACTGCATCGATTTACAAATACCACAATACGATACAATACAATATTCTTTATTGTGCACCTAAAACAAAGGCCATAAAACTTAAATCTGAAACAGCATATTAAATGGTAAACAATAGGCGGTCTTATTTCCTTCTATCTCCATATCGTCGACCGTAGGCTGAATTAGCGTAAGGGACATTGTGTTGCCTGACCCTTACCGTAATTCAGCCTACGGTCGACGATATATTTCTGTGTCCGGAACGCTTTTTGGAGGTGAAGTTCGCGCCGCAGTTGCGGGTCTATTGTGGGATGCGGTCGGAATACAAATACACGACCTTTAACGCGATCAACAGTTACCAGATATAATAATATGAGAAGGGAATGTATCTGTGCTTTTTCTTAACACTGGCTTGATGTTTTTATTTAACCGAAAACTAAATTATCAACAAATTAAAGATTTGAAAATCGCCGACTTCAAACGAACCTAGGACTCTTACACATAAACACGATACGATATCGCGTCGTGCTACGACACGGCATCTCTTCACGTTGCGACGTCGTGTCGTGGAAATCTACGACGAGCAGCGTAAAAATTCACGACACGATATCGCAACGTGCCATGACACGATATCGCGTCGTGCTACGACATTTTGGGACTGGTTTTTTTATGTTATAAGTGGCAAACGAGCAGACGAGCTGCCTGATGGAAAGCAGTCAACGTCGCCCATGGATATCTGCAACACCAGAGGTGTTACCTATACGTTGCCGATCTTTTGAGAGCCCTGTTTACTCGTTCGTCTGGTTCGTTTAGGGATTCAGTTTTTATGAGATTCATTCCATTTGGAATTGAGTCGTATCGAGAAAAGTGTATTTCAAGGTTCGTTCTTTTTGAGAATAGACCTTTAAGATATTAGATCGTATTGAGTTTAATGCCGAATGCACCGGAAGGATTTTGCTTTACAGAGCAATAGAATACTGTTTTAAATAAAAATGGCATTACACCGGTAACGCTTCCAAACCCTTCCCAAAAGCTATAATGAAAGGTCCATGAAAGGCATATTGAAGTCGCCAGACGCGATAATCCCGCAATATCGTGGGATTCGCGGGCTCGCATAACTCCCCCAACGAGGCCATAATACGGGACTGCTGACTTGCCAATAACATCCTGTACAGGGTGAATTTTATAATCAAAACCGCGTTTTCCGATAAAGACAGGGAATGGAATTCGCTCCTATTTCCTGAAAAATATAACTTAGGACTTTTTAATACAAGAGTGATACCTCTAGAATGCATTCGCAATAATAAAACAAAAACCACGATAAAATCTGGCCATGCATGATCTGGGCCTCGTTTCACGAAGCTACAAGTTACAATTTTACAAGGCTAAACTATAGCTTGGGCAACTTCGTTGGTGACACTCATATGTGTGCTTTTTGTTATGTGCAGCTGTAACTACATACACAAGTTAACGCCAACACGAACGGCTGCCTGCGGAGGCTGCCTCCGCCGGTCGCCGTCACCAACGAAGTTGCCAAGCTATAGCAGCATTTGTGAAATCAACCAATGGTGTAGCTGTATTTGACCAATGTGCTAGTTTGGATTTGTAAAATTGTAACTTGTAGCTTCGTGAAACGGGGCCCTGCTATATTTTTCTACTCACTGCTAATTTCGAGGCAGCAATTTTTTAATATTTATATGATGCATTCATAATACAAACATGTAGATTACTCAGATATAAATACGCGTTGAAATTTACGTCTCCTCACAAAGTCATATCACTTGTCTTAAATTGGAAGCCGATGGAGTTTAATGAAGCTTAAACGTTTTATCTAGTTCATTCGGGCCATTAACGTCCGGGGCTCTCGTAATGTAAGCAAACAGTAGTGGGTGCTCGAATTAACGAGCTTTAGACTCGCTCCTTGTTATAGTTTATTAGAGCTTTTTAGTATTACAGATTGCTCTTTTATATATTTTTAATCGATTATTTAGGGCCTTATCACACTTGCGATTTGCGGACGAGCTTTCATACAAAACCAGTCGCGGCTAGAGATGTGTCATTCTCGGAAACGTTCTCCGTTTAGTATGGAGAGAGAACGTTCTCGAGAACATTTCCCAAACAAAACTGAGACCGTTTCCGAGAATTCTCGAGAACGGCACAACTCTAGTCGCGCAACCACAACTCTAGTAACCACAGGTCTTGTTTGTCTGCAAATAATATGACAAATGGACAGTACAGTCGACGGCAAAAATATGTTTACACTTTTCGACCTTATTCCGATGAAATAAAGTCGAAGAGTATAAAAATAGTTTGTCGTCGACTGTATACTTCATTCCTACTTTTAAATATATTGCGTATGTCGTTTTCGATTACAGCGACTGCAACTCCGGTGTTGGTTGGTGCAGTTTAAGCCAGTCGGGCACCCGGACACAGTATAATAGCAGTATTTTTTACTTTACGTTACTATTGGCTTAATTAGTTTACACCAACTCCACTATAAGTGCGTTAATCCCACTATCCCACTAATATTATAAATGTGAAAGTTTGTGAAGATGTTTGGATGTTTGTTACCTAATAACGGGATAGCAACTGGATGGATCAAGCTGAAATTTGGCATGTAAGTAGACCATTTCCTGGATTGAAACATAGGATACTTTATATCCCGGTAAAGAGTTCCTTTGGGACAATAACGGGAACAACGCGGGCGAAGCCGCGGGAAAATGCTAGTATGATGTATGGTGTACCCTTGTTTTGCCGACAAACTTTTCATCGAATATTATTTCATCGACAACGATTCATCGAAACTTTAGTACTAGTAATATTGTTTGGCGTTTTTTTGTTTCATTTACTATTCATTTCAATTTTTCTTACTGCGTAGAAATACTATTCAACGAATATTACTTGATCGCTGATTTGTTTCAAATTGTTTTAATTGGCACAATTACTAAACATTGCAATTCATTTATTCGACGTATTACTTTAATACATTTTTATATGTCGTACTATACATTGTCACATTTTTCTGTTGTAAGAATTTTCAATAGTACATTACATAACTAGGGTGGTAATACAAAGAAAGGCCGAGATCACAGAAGTTTGCGGCCCGAGCTGAAAGCGAGGGACGTAAATATGCGATCGAGGGCTTTCTTATTACCTTCCGTGTTGTATACATCATTTTATGTGCTTTCTGGCCAAGTGTGGCATAAATCCGGTCTATAATGATTTATGTATACAATATTAGCCTGCGAAAGTCCGAATCTAGGGCTCTCGCTGGTTAGGACGCGTGCCGACACTGCGCGCCCTAGAGTGTTTTTATAGAGCCGGAGGCGCGGAGGGAGGGCAGCCCTCGCCCGCCATGACGAAGCGCGGGAACGAGTGAGGCGAGCGGCTGAGGCTGGTCGCCGAAGGCGACCAACAAGCCGAAGCTGCGGAGCCGAGCGAAGTGACCGTGCGTCGTCATGCAAGGGCGGAAGGGCTGCTGTTCCCGCAGCGCCGGAGATACGGAAAGTCACTATTATTTTTTTTAGCGAATTCTATACGATAAAACAATAATAAATAGGTGTTATAATGACACCAGCATCCATCGAAATTTTTACAAGTCTTAAAATATTGTCAACTTTGAAGTCGAATATCTCGGACATTTTTTATTTCAGAAAAAAGTTTTTCTAATAAAATATGCTTATTTTATTGTTAGGCCAGACTTACACCTGTAAGTTTTACTTACGTAAGTAAGGACGCAGCTATAGGTTAGACTGGGATAGTGAGTCTGCTATCTCAGTCTAACCTATCTGCGTCCTTACTTACGTAAGTAAAACTTACAGGTGTAAGTCTGGCCTAAACTCGAAAATATAAAACTACCCACTACCCACACACTATAACCGTGCAGAGTGAACCGATTGACGTGACTGCGTTTAGTTTCGATAACGAAACATTGGTGTCCCCTTGTTTCGCCGACAAACGTTTCATCGAATTTTCATTTTGTCGACAACTTTGTTCTCCGAAACCGTTAACTTTTCAGGATTTTTTAAAGAGTCATCATGTAGATTAGGTTAGGTTTGTTTTATATTAATTTATAGAAAAATATGGTTTCAGAGAAAATTAACTTTCGATGAAATGATATTTCGATGAAATGATATGTCGATGAAATGTTTGTCGACAATTCAAGGGTAAACCCGAAATGATTACAAATTTAAATAATTTCATGCGGAATAAATTTTATTACATTCAAAGCAACATGAAATAAAAATACCCGTAAAGAAAAAACATGATATAAAATGTATACGAAATAACACAAGTACCAATTAAAAAACACTGATTTAAATGAACTAGTAATGATTCATCGACGCAATGACTTGTCGATGAAATGAAAATCCTTGGATCGTTGCCTTTGAAATAATATTCGATTAAATGTCTGTCGGCAATTCAAGGGTAAACCATGATGTATACGCCTAACAAAAGTCCATATTTTGAGAAAGTAGCTACCCCGGTATTTTTGTTGGAAAACGCTCCTTTGTAAATGATTTACTCAGACACTATCAGTCGGTGAACTCTCTGATCTATATTTTACTTTTACTCGACTTCCTCGTAGTTTCTCGTTTTATCTTTTCAGTAGGTATCAGCTACTTTGTCTTCAAGTTGTTTGCGTGACAAATACAGATACCTGGCATACTTAGGGCGGAGTTATGAGTGTCTTGTCTGGAAACTGGGGCGGCGTTGTCAAGCTGTTGTGTTGTGTATGCTTGTTTACGTAGTTCTCAACTAAATATACGCGTGACGTCACGCCGTGACGCGTTACACATAGGGTTGCCAGATGTAATTACCGTATTATCGGGAGCAGGAAACATTTGCGGGATTTTAAGAATGGTCGGGAGATGCCCCGCGCGCGTACAAAAATCGGGAGAATCCCGCCAATTCTCGACCATCTGGCAACCCTAGTTACACACCTATTATATATTTCGTGTGTTTCTAAACTAATTTATTTAGTAAACTACCGTGAGACTCATCCATTTTGAACTAAAATCGGATATAGATGAAAATTTCTAGATATGTTTCGAGTGCATCCGGCACTCTTAATCATGAGTATTCGCGACCGTAGCTAGTCGAATATTCGACGACTCCGACGTATGTTAGAAACATATTATTGTGCAGGAAAGTGTAACAATATATATGGGCACACAAATTTTCAAAAATATGTCCGTAATTCCAAAAACATCGTCTGCAGTGGCATTGGCAATAAGAACTTCGTGCCATATTGTTTTGACACGATTTATTCGATACACGTTTTTGCAGTTCACTGTAGCTATTGTGTGGATTCAACACTTTGCAATATATTATTTTATTATATTAACAAACAATACAATATTGAAGTAGTTTAAATTAAAAAGAAAACGTATGTCGTTTCGAGTACTTTTTTTACTTTTGTTTTTCAGCTTTAATTAATTGTTTAGGTTATGTTTATTAGTAGTATTTTATAGAACTGTGTGATATGATATGTCGTATGAAGTGGTCGTATCTCATAAAACGGTGTGTCTTTTGTAATTTTATGCCACACGCACGCACGCGCACGCTCCGCGTACGGAAAAAGCCGCTTTCTGGCCAAGTGTAGACATAAAATGATGTACACAACACGGGAGGTAATAAAGAAAGCCCTCGATTACATATTTACGTCCCTCGCTTGCAGCTCGGGTCTGCGATCTCGGCTTTTCTTTGTTTTACCACCCTAGTTGTGTGATGTACTATTTTGTATTTACCAACATACCATTAACATTCGCCTTTTTGTTGTTTCAGGTATGAATATGAACGTGCGAAAATTTAGCTGTACAAAATCAACGTTAATCGTCGGTCGCCGGGAATTGGCGGGATTCTCCCGATTTTTTGTATGTCCTCCCGACTCCCAAAGTCTCGACAAAGAAGAAAATCTCCCGACAAACGACTTCATTTTAAAACTTAGTCCGATCCACTCAAGGTGGTCCGCCAGCGAAAATGTCTGCTGTTTCAGGCTAAAATTACCATTTTGGTACGGAACCCTAAAAACAGCTCGCGCGTCGAGCGCGCGGGGCATCTCCCGACCAAAGTCTCAAAATCCCGACATATTGTTTCCTGATCCCGATAATAGGTTAATTCATTTGACAACCCTAGCTCAATAATGTATTTATGCCACGCCTGGCCATAAAGTGGCTTTTTCCGCACGCTGCGCGTACAGAAAAAGCCTCTTTCTGGCCAAGTGTAGACATAAAATGATGTACACAACATGGGAGGTAATAAAGAAAGCCCTCGATCGCATATTTACGTCCCTCGCTTGCAGCTCGGGCCGCAAACTTCTGCGATCTCGGCCTTTCTTTGTATTACCACCCTAGTTGTGTAATGTACTATTAAGTAATGACTTCGTATTATTAAATTGTCCGATTAAAAATGAAATAATAAACCAAAGAACGGAAAAAATACCTGTACCCGACCCGCTGTAGACATCAATGGAATCACCCCTGTGTGACACGGCGGCTATAACTCCAAATTACTTTCTCTGGCTCGCTGTTGCCAGAATTGTCCATCGCTTTTAATTAGAGTTAAGCGAACGGGCACTTTATTTGTCGTCCGTCGTAATTATCGTATAGTTTGCTTAGCCTTAATACCTATTATTAAGCAGAGGCGTGCGTTATAGGGTTTTTTCCAATAATCAACATTAATGAACTAAAGAGCCATCAAAATATGCTTCCAATACTGCTTGGAAACAATCTAGTTATACATAATCGTGTCATCAACGAATTTAAAATGTAAAAAATTAAAACCGAGGCACCAATTTGCCCATTCTGAGCAGTGACGTCACTAGTCAATTTTTCTTGGAAACTGCATACTAGGGTGACGGCATCAATCATGGACATGTTAAGCACAGTAGTACCCAGTAATTGGCAGCCTAAGATTCAATGGCTTATAGCCGAACATTCATGGACTTTACCAGTTATGATCATCAGTTATCTGAACATAGTGTTGATAGTTTAAAAATCCGTCAATAGGGATAATTATATTGTGAAACTGTGACGTTTTGGTTGCCGGCGACCGGATCGGCTACGCCCACCGAGCGGGAGGCCAAAATCGAGTGAACTGCACCTGATAGTATGAAGTTTCCAACGCTCAGATGAGATGAGCGTTTTGACAGTTCACATTGACGAGTTTTTACCGCGATAACAGAGACAGCAAATATGCCAAAATTAAATCGTCTTGCAAGCCAATCAGGTCATTTACAATAAAGGTCGTGAAACCTTCACAGTATTATGTTATGCCCAACGTTGCATTCGGTTTAATAATGTTGTACTATGACAATTCACCCATCACTTGTATGTATGTATGTAAACAGAAACACTTTATTGTTCATAAAATCATTAAAAAACAATACAAAAATTAATGGTTATGTACAAAGGCGACGAACGTGACGGACGGAGATGTACGAAGTGATTGGCGTTGGTGGGTAAGTAAATATCAGGTAAATATGAGTAAATAAATACTCAATCATCCATAGGGTAGAATGGGTATTTACCCGGTATTTATCCGGGAGTGCCCATTGCTACCCAGTACACAACAAACCGTGAAGACTCGCCCACAAGTTCTCAGTTCTCACCCTATGTTCTAATAATCTTCTTCAGAGCATATACTCATCAGATATTAGATACACATTTCACCAACCTCTCGTCCTGTACAAACATAGGAAACAGTAATTGAAGAAGCGTGCCAAGGCAAGTTTATCGAAGCGTACGAATATTACTATCTGCCAGTAAATAAACAGGCTAGTGGCCTGGAATCACGTATGAGTTAGGCCGTTCTAGTAGCAGTTTACTGGCCTAAAGAAAATGCAGACTAGTATTTGTGTAATATAAACAAGTGACAGAAGGCCGGAAGGCTTGGCTGCCTGGGAGTAAATAAAAAGAGGAGATGATTATTTCATGACTACTATCACTGAGCAAAGCTTTCAGAACATAACAACTCTGCTACGAGATACGACTTGTTATGATCTTCAAGTTTATACTTGAGACATTTTTCTACTTCTACTCCTTATAACGTCTATTGTGATGACAATTTGCACACATTGAGTTCCCAGGACAATAAACCATTATGATAATTTCAACTTGATTACAGCGTCTGATCATGGAGCGAGGAAGTGGCCAGTGGAACAGGAGATTGAAATAAAAACGTTTATCTTAACAGCTTTTTAAGTCGCTTACATGACTTAAATTGTACGAGGTGTCTAGAAAGAGTATCGGGTATTTGTTCTAGCTCTAAGAACAAATCGTCACTACTTTGAAAATCACTCGTATTTAAAAACGTCAAAAGTTACATACGAACTTCATATACACTTACTGCGTTTTTACCTGGAGTCAATATCAGATACGTGTTTTTTTTAAGTAATGACGAAATACTCGATACTCTTTCTGGACACCTTGTATAAGTTAACCCCCGACGCAAAAATAGGGGTGCTAGTTTGAAGTATGTACCTATTTGTGTCTTTGTGTGTCTGTCTCTGAGGGTAAACCGATTTTGATTTAGGTTTTTAGAAATATAACATAGTATAACATATCAAGATTTTGTAGTAATAATTATGTAATTTACAATTATTATTTTGTTAAGTTACAAATTAGATTACGTACCTACCCTACAAATGATATTTTTGATAGGAAGGATTCTCCGCCGTTCCGTGGCTCGTGCCCGGAAGGCTCTGCACTGTGTGCCACAGGCCCACAGCAGTAGTTTGGCTTCGGGCCAGCCGTTTATACATAATGTGACGCCTCGAAACTTGCCTTCAACGCTGCCTATTTTTAAAATACGAAAATATCCCTAGTAAAAGATGCAGCACCGTTTCCCCTTAAGGCAAAGCAGATTTGCCAAAAATCACACTGATTCGATACTTTCTTCACCCTGATTAGCAGAGATCGGAATAGGTAGAGTATATTTACCTAAACTTCGAAGAACATAGTCGAAAAGTGGAGACTCCCTTAATTTCACCGAAGTTGCCGTTGTTTTCAGGCGCCTGAAACATGTTTTTAGTCCGTTTTAGAACACCCTCTATAAGATGGCGCAATGACCTGAAAACCCGTTTTCAGGCGTTTTCAGGACCCCTTATGGGTTACACTTAAGTATAGTTATGGCGAAATTTCTTGAAGGAGTGAAAGAGACTGCACTATTAGACACAGCTATACTGAGAATGTTCGAGAAATGTGCGAAAGAATACCAATAATATAATTTTTAGTAAGATTCTGGGACTTAAGTACCGGAAAAAATTTTTGTTGTAACGGAGTCTCCACTTTTCGACTATGTTCTTCGAAGTTTAGGTAAATATACTCTACTTATTCCGATCTCTGCTGATTAGAGCTATTAGCTCGGTGAGTTCTTATAGCAGTCCTAAGTAATAGGAGGCTTAACCCGTTCATTGTCGACGCTTCATATTCCTACTTTCCTTGCAGTGCTGGCGCCTTGCAAGCGACGACGCGAATTCGCGTCCGGGGCGTTTCGATTAACAAATCGAGTGACGCGAATTCGCGGCTTCGGCAATGAATTGGTACAATCCTGCGAGCAAGTTTGCCAGCCGCGGTCACAAGCGAAACAGTACATTACACAACTAGGGTGGTAAAACAATGAAACGCCGAGACCGCAGATGTTTGCGGCCCGAGCAAACTATGCGATCGAGGGCTTTTTTTTATTACCTCCCGTGTTGTGGACTTCATTTTATGTCTACACTTGGCCAGAAAGCGCCACCACTTTATGGCCAGGTGTGGCATAAAAACTTTATTTACTCAATACTTTGTTACTATGTGAAAGGACAAACGTACACAGATTTTTAATAATGTAACTACATATTTAAAGGTTTCTGTGGCATTGCTTTTGGAGAACTTTAATAGGGCAGTGTTTGTACATGAATGCACAAGGAAGGCGGCCATCAGAGAAGAGTGGCGGCGTGTTGTGAAGCTTGCCACCAACGCCTGAAGTGAAGACCACGACCACTCTGTCAAGAGTGATAACGACAAGGACGAAGAGAATAGGGCAGTGAATAGGTTTTTAAAGGGTCGGCAACACGCACGTAATGCCCCTCTGTACGTCTAGCATAACTGGCCGGAACTTCGTTTCTCGCGCGACAGAGCATCACCTGTCACTGTCACACTATATTGAGTGGAAAGAGATAGGTAGCATTTGTCGCGCGACAAAGAGTCGCGTGTCACAGTTGTGCTAGAGGTACTCGTGCTGCAAGCCTCCATAGGCTGCGGTGACTGCTTACCATCAGGCAGGCGGTATGCTTGTTTGCCACCCTAGTTGTGTGAAAAAAAAAGAAAAAAACTTCAATAAATTCGTGCGTACTGTTTGTCTACTAAAGGAAACTAGCCAAATTATCTTGTTTTGAGCTCAAAAGATTGTTTTGAACTGAGCTGAACGTTGGTGAATCAGTCAGTCGGTTATTAAAAACTATAAGAACCTTTACTTTAGGTTAAATAAAGTTCCTTGTATTCAACGAATCTGCATAAAGTTATTTAATTAAGACTTTTCCTAAAGTTTCCATTAAATTTCCTTTCCTCAAAAAGGCCACGTCGTTAAATTAAGAAGATTTTTCTTAACTTAGACATGCAGTTCTTAGTTAACTTTTCTCGGTAAAAATAGCAACGAGGTTTTACAGAAATGAAACGAAATTGAGAAAGTTAAGAAAATCTGAACTAAGGTCTGATTTTTCAGCCGTCGTAAAAGTATTTGTCAGGTAGCGTTCTCTTTTTATGGTGTGGAAGACAAATTAATGTTATGGTTATGGTTAAATAAAACCTAGCCTTAAGGTTAATTTAATGTTATGGTCACAAGATAATTTGACGTCACCCAAGGTTGTAAATCTGCCAAGTAGCGAAACAAAGGCACGGCCTTACCATCCTTTTCTCGAAGCCATTCTGGCCATTTTCAACCTCCTGTAATTTTGTGCTGGCTAAAGCTAGAACCCAACATTTTTAGGTATATATATAGGGCATAATATCATCATCATTTCAGCCATAGGAGGTCCACTGCTGGACATAGGCCTCCCCCATAGATAATAATACAAAACATAATAATATGCACTTAGATGTATTCTCAATAACATGCATGAACTTTTAGTTTAAGAACTATTGCACGTCAAAGTTCCATAGTTTTGTCACTGACTCACTCACTAACAGATCATCATAATTCTAAGGTACTTCTAGCAGTCACACTAGCTCCAAATTTCAATTGCAATTTCAGCCACGACTGCACAAGTAAGTGTAATCCTTTACAAATACATGCGATTACAAAGTTACCGTTGTAGTTCAAATGGAATTTAACCGTGAAGGAACACATTTTATAGTTCTCAAATAAAGAATCCTGCACGGTTAAATAATAGGCAAGACGGTGGAAATCGAGTTCTATGGACCTGGACACCCCTCAATACTGATTTGGTTTAACATTACGTCTCAAAACTTTTTTGCTGTAGAAGAACTCCGTTGCGAGACCCGCATATTTTTACATGTAATGTTTCTGATGGGATTGACTTTTTCTGTCCATTGCATTGGATACCTACTATGATAGGTACTAAACTAAGGCAACAAAGTCGCGTGTGAATGCAGTAGGTAACATTTTTTCAACTGCATGCATTTACTAATGAACCATGCAAATAGTAGCCTTCAGGGAGTCGGGCCCGTGATTAAAGTGTCGAAACTAATCGTTAGGTAGACAACACCGGCAGAGTGGCGAAATACGTGGACGTGTAGAATGAACGTTAGTTGGACTAGAGTCTGTGCGGAAAGAGAATAGGCGTGACGAAAAACGGAACTAACCTAACCAGTATAGCATTTTTTTTGCAAATACGGTAGAAAAGCATTACAGCGCCCCCAAATCTAAGTATGAGTATGAAACCCAGGTATTACCGAATAAAGTAAGTTACCCGGGTTTTCGGGTACCGGAGTTGCATTACCTACAATGAACTTGCCGGACGTGTTAAGTAAGATAAGCAAGCATGTGACGTTTTTTGCGTTGCCTTAGGGCGGCCGACGCTAGAATGTAATTTTTATTAAATACTGGGTATTTTTACCCGGGTTCTGAGTCAAAATACCCGGGTTATATCCGACTCTAAATAAGGGCGGTTAACCGGGTACCCGGATTTTCGGGTACATAAAGTGGTCGTAATAAATAAATAAATATTAGGGGACAATCTTACACAAATCGAACTAGCCACATAGTAAGCTCAATAAGGCTTGTGTTATGTAATAACACAATGTGCTGTGTGTGTGCTGGCTTGTGAATGGTGAATATTTGTTAGTGTTTGCAATGTCAGTGCCATCACGGCGTATAAAACGTAGTCGGTACAAATCGCTAGGTTGGCACTTGGCAGCACCGGGCAGTAATGGGATTGGTCGCGTGCGAGTACCGGAGCTAACGAACTCGCTCTGGGATTTGATAATGGACTGGGAATGGATTAGGGACATCATTAGACAGCGTTTTGAAAAAGCATGGATTAATAACAAGTGAAAAAACTTTTGAAACGCTGCGAGCAATGTGGGCTTCGTAAGTTCCGAGCAAAGCGACACTGACGCCACTAACGCCGCGTTAGTGTCGCCGCGGCCGCGACAGAGCGATAGTGCAAGGTTCTATGTAAGTCAGCTTCAGAGATAAGTATACTCCCTGCCATACTACGAATGTATGACAACGGGGCTACTAACTCTGCAGGGGCATTCCACCAGAGTGTCGGGCACGTGACGCCATTTTTTTCATACTTCTAACAAAGTTGGGAAGTACATTTTTGGTATGTCAATATTTTATAACTTGGTTTCTGAATTGATAATGTCATTTAGGACTTTCTATTTGTTTTTAAGGTAGCTGCCATAGCCGTCACGTGCCCGACAAAGTAGACGTTTTCGTGGAATGCCCCTGCAGCTGCCTGTACATGACGGCGTGTACGACAACGAACACGGCGATACTGACGCACCATCGATCGGTGGGCGAGTCCGATTCGCACTTGTCCGGTTTATTTTTATTTATTATGTACATTCAGAGCCAAGCATCGCTACGTGCGCTACGCCGTTATCCGTAGCACGCTAATTGCCGTATGTAGCGAAAATCCTGCACAGACGTTGAACTCGACTATCGGGTCGGTGGCACTCAAAGTGCTATTCTGCCCTCCTAATTCTAAAGGACGCATCTCAGTTTCATAGGTTTTGAGAAACAAGCAATTTTAATTTGGGATATGGCATGATTTTGGTGATGTTCAAAATGATCTCATCGAGATTAATCTCGATCTCGACAGCCTGACAGTCGGACACCCAATCTCGAATCAGATTTTTCGCACGAGATCTCGAATCGACAATCTCGGTTCGAGACTGCATTCCCTACTACCTACTCTTCGATTCATAGACCTCTTTCTCGAACGAGTTAAGACTCGCTCGGTGAAATATTCTCGTGTTACATTTCAGTCCGAAGGGCAGTTGCCAAAACTGATTAAAACTTTACGGGCCATTCATCCGTACGGGTTAGCACGTCCATCTGATTTGGAACTATTTCCAGTTTGTTGCAGTGCATGATTGAATAACAGTAAGAATGTAACAGGGTCATTATTTGAGAGTTTCACCCGCCTCACTTTCGTGGACACATTATTGTTGAGATGCCGGTAGATTTTAATGTAATTTTAAGGTATTAGTTAGTCTTGAATATGTACCAAATAGCTCGATATGAGACTAAAATCTGAGGAACTTCGACAATAATGTGTCCGCAAAAGTAAAGCGGGTGAAACGCTCAAATAATGACCCAACACTGGTGTGAAAAATCGACTCCCATAGGGCATCTCTCAAATAGCTTATATATCAATTATCATAATATGGTACTAGTTAGTTAACGTTCCTTTCTTTCACCAGAGTTTTTTATCATAAAACTTACTGCTATTTTTTTTATTACTATAAACTCGTAGTAATATTTTGTATCAATGTCCTTAAAATCGCTAACAAAGAACTGAAGCTCCTCTAGTCCGCCGTTTTCTTAACGCTGGTTGGCCAGGTCAATGTGTGCGTGCTGCGGATAGTAGAAAAAAACTTATTGATGTGTGCGTGCGGCTCTTAAGTACAAAGCAGCCGGCGCACTAGATATGCTTCAGTTATCTGCTGTCGAGACTCCGTCCGGCTATTTATTTTAAGGTCCGTGTATTGGATACAGAAATTACAGAATTTCTAAGAGCATATTAGATGTTTTAATTTTTATACATATAACTGGTATTCATATTCCCCAATCCGATTTTAAGCACGAGTATGTAGTCAAATGCGTCTGTTGTGTTTTTGTGTATGCTTACTTACATGTTTGTATAAAACTAAACACTTGCGTGTTGAAAAAAGTGGCAAATAAATTAGTAGCAGTACAAACTACAGCCTCTCTAATATTTTCAGATTTCTCTGGTACAGTCGAGTTCATCATTATCTGAGCAAAGATTGGACCAAAAACATCTGATCAAGACCCTATTGTCAGAAGCATAGAAACTAGATCAGATATATTTGATCCGTTCTTTGCTTAGATAATGATGAACTCGACTGTACGCCGGGTACCGGTATAACTCTAAGGATGGTTCCATGGAGGTTTCGTTGGTTTCCGTACTGTTGTTTGTCTGTGCGCTAGCGTGGTCAGCGTTCGCCCGGAAGGAAATTGAATCGTTGTTCTTTTGGGATAATGTTTTATTAAAGTTTGAAACTTGTTTGACTCCGTGATTCAGTGCCTCATGTACCTGCTCTCTACCAATATTGGTATTACATCTGTTTTAAATATTTTATTAGAGGAGAAAAATTTAAAAATTATTTATCTCGGGGATTATGGACCCATCATCGCTTATTAGGCCCCATTTAAACGGGGCGAGAACTCGTATGCGAGTTTGATTACATTGCGGGCTACCTAGGTACGATGAGTACAGGTGATCGATTAATCGCCGCAATGAGATTAATCGCCGCAGTGAAATGAAAATCGCATGTACGAGTTCTCGCGCCGTCTAAACGGGGCCTTACTCTCGGAATAACAAAATGGCCGACGTAACGTAAGAAGCTATTCCGCTATCTGGAATGCGTATCTGTGATTTACTTCCTCTGCTCTCTGCTGGCTTCGTGACAAAACCAATTTTTCAACAAACTGCAGTATTTCTGCAGTGCACGAAGAGTTACAACTCCCGTGCCTGTGCTTCAAAAATGAACCCTAACTTTCTAGACACAAGACTCAAGTTTAAGGCACAATCAATTGGCAAATGTGATCTTATCAAAATTGGCTCCTAATTTGTAGTATTTTGTCGTTCCAGACGAGACGGTGTTCGCCGCAAGTTAGCCTTTTTTGAAACTTGTCATTTTTTATTTTGAACTCAGTCCAGCAGTATACATACAGTTGTTTTTAGGGTTCCGTACCAAAATGGTAAAAAAGGAACCCTTATGGTGCGACTCTGTCTGTCTGTCTGTCTGTCTGTCTGTCTGTCTGTCTGTCTGTCTGTCTGTCCGTCTGTCACAGCCAGATATCTCAGGAACTACTGCTGCTATCGGTTTGAAATTTGGAATAGTGTTAAAAGTCGCTAACCCGAGCTTATTCGACATAAAAAAAATCTTGTACCTTTTTTACTTTTTTTTTAAAGGGCTCCGTAATGGGATTTTCAAAATTGAAAGTAGGGCTTATATATCGAGTGGGGTATCAAATGAAAGAGCTTAATTTGTAGATTAAAATTCCATTTTTTTTTTTTAAAAAAATAAATAGTTTTTGATTTATGGCGAAAAAAGTTTAAGAAAATACCATTCCCCCCCTATTATCTCCGAAGTTACTGATCAGAAAAATGTGTCATAATTACCAATTATTAATGTCGTCCTAAATATTACAGGAAAAATATAACGGTTTTCCTCACTTGCACCGTTTTTGAGAAATTTGCAAAAATCATAACACATACTTATTTGCTCCTACTAAACTAATCGCCATACAGTTTTTCTTGAACTATTCATGTATCTACTTATTAGGATTATTATTATTATTAGGAAGACCGTTATATTTTCTCTTCCTAACTTGAATACTTTTTAAAAATTTACAAAAATCTTAACATATTAGTTCTACCCTCCCTACGAGAGCCATCTAGCGGAGAGTAGCAAAACTAAGCGATGATTTATTTCAGATTATATAAAAAATGTCTATTAAATACAATGATCACTCATCAGGCATCGGGAAAAAAACATAAAGTAACAATAATTATTAAAAACTCTATAATAGGAGTATAAAAATGAAATACCACTAGCGCCATCTAGGGACACAAATCTAAAATAAGGTAGCTTGTGGCTAAAAATGATACATGAGAACTAACTTAGTTGACAAACAATTATTTCAATCAGCCAATAACAAAAAGTAACGTTTAAGGGTGGATTTCAGAGCGTTTCAACCGCCGTCATCACCAATCCCGATATTATGATGACATCTTTTTAAAAATTACATAATTTTTGATCAAAACGTGAAAATAGTAGGTACTATTTTCTGATTTTATCAAAAGAATGGGATACATTCTTAAAGTGAATCGTCGAAATTTCGGGATTGGTGATGATGACGGCATTTGAAACGTTGTGAAATCCACCCTTAAATTTAAATTACAAGTAAAATTTACGCGCTATTTAGTATCAATAGATGTCGCTGTAGCATACGCTGCATCGCGCTGTTGAGATTTTTCCTGGTTGAATAGAGCTAAAGCGGGTTTAAGGCAGGGTTGCTGTTAGTCGTAAGGTTGGTCTACTTATTAGTTTATACGGAACCCTCCGTGCGCGAGTCCGACTCGCACTTGACCGGTTTTGTTTATTTATTTTTGATTTTGCTAGTTTAAGTTTTATGGACGGTATAAAACTGCAGACAGAAGTTTAACTCGATACGGGTGATTTATGGAGAAAAGTCAAAATGGCGTTCTTGTGTAAATTCAATGAGTTTTGTCTACGAGTGGTAACTTTACGTATTCAAACCTTAGAAATTTGAGTCTGATTATTTATTCTATTTCTGACTAACTAGCCTAGCATACGACATGTCACATACGAATTTCCTTCCCCTATTTTATTAAATAGTATAGTTTTTAACCCCCGACGAAAAAAGACGGGTGTCATAAGTTTGACGCCAATATCTGTCTGTCTGTGTGTCTGAGCCCTAAAAAGTCGCCTTTGGAATTGATTCATCGGAAATTTCGAGTGTTCTCTCTAGTTATTAAAGAGAAATAAAAAGGCAGTGTGAGTGTGACCGATCAGTTTGCTAGGTAAATTTCATAGACAATATACAGGGTATTCATAAAATCAACGTCAATACCATGAAGGCTGAAGACCTACTCACAAATCTCACAATACACCAGATTAAGTAAGACTATATATTGACGCTTTTGTAAAATTCGTGCTTAAGGGTAGGTACTAAACGAGTAACGAGTGCTAAAGGGGTGTAATGTATGCCCCCAGCGGCCGCGATAAGGCGTCTCGCCAGCGACTTATTGAATGCGCTCGGGGCGAGATTAAACTGTTGCCACTTAAGAGATAACTGACTTTAGTATGCGCCTTTGCGTCTCAGCTCTTGGAAGGTATCTATGTATTAAATAAGTCCTGGCTGCAGTCTGTCGGTGTAACTAATACTAGTAGTTTTTGTAACCCTTTGTTAACTCACAGATCTTGCCTTAATCACACTATCACACTAATATTATAAAGGGGAAAGTTTGTGAGTGTGTGAGTGTGTATGTTTGTTACTTCTTCACGTCTAAACGGCTGGAGCGATTTTAATAAAATTTGGTATGGAGTTAGCTGACACCCTGGATTAACACCGCGGGGCACAGCTAGTAGAACATAAAGAAAATATGTATCTCAATTAATAAGCAATGCTCATGTTGCTAAGCGTAGAACCAAAAAGAGGTAATCGCGTGTCCAAGATCCCGTCTGACCTTTTATCACTAATTCCTGCAACACCCTGTATATTCGTTAAAATCACTAGCCGAACAATCAAACGAAGCCATTCTAAAACTCCCATACCCTTTAATAACAACTTTCCCATCCCAGCCAAGAGGCGGATTACATTTGGCAAGGAATCCTAGAACTTGGGGAGTCAACGCCTCCGAAGTCGGTGACCTACAGCTCACAGGCAATTAATCTACTAGGTTCATTGTAATTGTCTTAGTTTTGGCTATTTTTAAAGCCGTAAAAGGTCTATCAATAGGTTTTTTTTATCAGACGTGATTATATCTTCATTTTTGCTAAGCAGGTTAACCCTCTAATATTTACATTTCTATGTAGACAATCAATTATGATTCACTCTGTATATATCGTCGGCTAAAGTCACAAACCTCTTAACGTCTATTGTTTCCCATATATCGTTACGAGGCTTGCGACTTGAGCCGATATGCGGATGACTATTATGATTTTTGAATTTACATCTATTAACCGACTTGAAAACGTCAGAGATTTTTTTTTGATGTGTATGTCCCCGCCCCGAGCACTCGAACGGCTGGACCAATCAGGTTTGTTTTTGAAAGGGTGATCCCTCAGAAATATATCCAGGTAGAAGGAAAAGTGTATGCACCTCGCGTGCTAAAAAGAAGTGGCAACAGCCTACTTTGCACGCCGTTAACTTGAGTTGCCGTCAATATTATATCAGATTTGAAAATCTGATGGTAATGGTATAATTATTTAATTGTTCAAATACCACCAAATGAAATGGACAATTTATGTTTTCCATCACTAAATTACACTTTTGGCGTGAAACTTCAAGCGAAAAACGTTACATTACAAGCTTGATTCCCATACAAATCGACTATTTCCTTTTATTTCTATGGATAATCCAATTGGCACCAGATCAGTATCTGATGATGGGATCTTGGAGAAATTGAGGGAACTCTTCAAATATTATAGGGATTCTCCTATTGAAATTTGGGTATTTTTATAGTAAAATGTTATTAAGTCGGTATTTTAATTTAAGATTTTTTGAGTATATTTACTTACTTATGTAAGACACGATTTTGGAATTGTTGGAAATACAAACATACTTTTTTGGAACGTTTGGGGAAATACATTTAGAAGGCTCTGCATATTTTAAACTTGACCGACCGTAATATTTACACAGGTTGCGAACTTCTTTCTAGGTAGAGCGATTCAGAAATCGCTCATAAATCATAAATAATCCGGTCATAGTCAAGGTGCCTTTGACTTCGACTTCTAATTTTCTCAAAATAACGTCTATAAACTATCTTGTCAGCGTGACAGACATGTTAACAGACGCCTAAAAGCATTTACTGCAGGCAAATACACCAATAATTTACAGTAACATTTAACGCTACTTTATAAAGATTTTGTTATGGTTTTTGTGTCTGTGATACCTATTTTCGTAATAATTTGGCCAGGGACACTTGTCATTTGTCTTCATTTTTAACCGACTTCACAAAAAAACCCTATTTGGTTGTTTCTTTTATATTTCTTATTGCTTTATTTTAATACTAGCATTTTCCTGCGGCTTCGCCCGCGTTGTTCCCGTTACTTTCCCAAGGGCAATCTGTACCGGGATATAAAGTACTATGTTTTAAGCCAGGACTTGGTCTACTCAATCCATCCAGTGGTTACCCCGTTGTTTAGTAACAAACATCTAAACGTCTTCACAAATTTCACATTAATTATATTAGTGTGATTGGAGATATTGCAACGGCGCCAGAATATTTTGGTCTCTTGTTTTTAATTAAAACATAAGATTGACTGAATTGGCTCAATGGTTCTGTGTACGCCGTACGCACGACTGACACGATATACCATAAGAAAAAACCAGAAGACCCGACCCGATATACCAGGAGCAGGACTCGGGTACCGGTATTTTATCCATACAAAAATACCGGTATTTTTTCCGTTCCTTTCGTTCTTTGGCTTATTATTTAATTTTTTAATCCGACAATCTAATAATACGGAATCATTACTTAAATACAAATCATGATCGAGCCCTACATAAAAAGCATACAATAATTTAAAATATTGGGCTATTTCGGGGTTTTAGCAAAATACCGGTTTGTTGTTTGTTGAGAAAGTTGGATTTGTTGAGCTACTAAACTAAATTAAACTACTGAACTAAAAGAGTGAAATACTTCTCAATTAACGAAAGATGTATAGAGTGCGACTACGATAACTTTGCAGAGCGGAACATGGCAACAGCTCCGTTTAAAAGTCAAATGACTATGAAAATGTGACTTTTAAATGGAGGTGTTGATATGTTCCGCTCTGCAAGTTATCGTAGTCAGGTCATTATTTGAGCGTTTCACCCATCTCACTTTCGTGGTCACATTATTGTAGAAGTTCCCTCAGATTTTAGTCTCATATCGAGCTATTTGGTATGTACATATCGGGATCTACTAAAAAATACCTTAAAATTGCATTAAAATCTGCCGGAATCTCAACAATAATGTGTCCACGAAAGTGAGGTGGGTGAAACGCTCAAATAATGACCCAGTCGCACTCGATCAATATTTTATTTTAAGTGACACATTTTGCGCATGACTATTATCCACCTTTATCTTTATTCTGTCACCACGACCACGATGACCCAAATGCGTTGTTGACTGTACAGATTACAGCCGCTAAGCGAAAAAGTTGAGGGTAAACACAAACTTGAACTTAAAATTGAATTTAATCTCTGCATTGTTGGCGCCGCTGCGATTAAAAAGCGCCCTCTTCTGGGTTTTTAAATCTAGCCTCAGATTATACAAACGTCATTTGATTTCTTAGGATAGTATGCCGTGGTGGTTTTGATACTCGATGTGCAACATAAGAAAGTAACAGTTTCCGAAAACACTTACTGAATTGTTTTTCCTTTTCTTTCCGCGGCTAATGTGGGGCGTTAATATATAATAAATAAACACTAACACTTTATTAAACACTATGTACTTACCAATTTTCACTAAAATCGGAAGAATTAAAAAAGGGACAATTAAACAAAAATCGGCCCAAGTATCATTACCGTTTTGTCACCATACAAAGTGTTGCAACACGTTGTTTTTTTTAATTTACCGCTATTTACGCGCAGCTTACGCAAAATAGGCGCATATCCTTTGTCGAGTTGCAGAAAATCAGACCGCGTTGACCAATACCTAGTTCTAAATTTAATCAAATACTATAAGTATTTAAGCGACCAATCCATTGCTACTTCAATTTACTAACTTTCCAAGAATTTCCAAGGATTCCCAGCAATGCACCATTTAGTTCTAAGAGAAACGTACCTATATATTCTAAAGTCGGTATCAACTTGCTCGTAATTAATTTACTGTAAATTAAACAATAAATTATACATTTTATTGCTTAGTAAAACTGTCCCTCTCGGCTCCCGCGGGTCGTGGCTCAGTTTAATTAAACTACATTTAATTAGAGCAACTTTTGATGAGCGGTTTGTCACCGCATATCCGTGTACAATGTATCAGTATGGCGAAACAAACTATTCACACTAATAATTTGGCTGTTCATATAAATGCACCAAATAACCATAACTAGGGCGTACGAAACCGGGACATTTTATGATTCCTGGTTCTGCATGCCCTTATCATAACCATACCCTTTAAATGAAATAAAAACAAACTTGAAGAATGCAGGGTGGATTTCACAGCGTTTCAACCGCCGTCATCACCAACCCCGATATTATGATGACATCTTTTTAAAAATTACATTATTTTTGATCAAAACATGTAAAAAGTATGTACCGTTTTCGGATGTTATTAAAATAATGAGACACATTCTTAAAGAGAATCGTCGAAATTTCGGGACTGGTGATGACGGTGGTTGAAACGCTCTGAAATCCACCCTGCAACATCGACTTTGGCCCAGTTTACAGTTCTGCTGCCGCAAATGCTAGCATATGTCACATTGATTCAACTTTATACTAGTTAATTATATTTGAATTGTATTAAACTGCATATTTATTATGTAAATATTTAGTATTACATACCAATTTCTGATAGTCCCTTTTGCCTGAGATACAGGGAATCCTTGTTCAGGCATAGATTCAACTCGCTAATCGTATATCTTAGTCCTTAGATGTCATTGTTGTATAATGCGTTGTTTAATAAATTTATTCTAGTTAAATATATCTGGTAAATATCCGCCTCCTATGACGCTCATTTCATTAGAGAATATTTTGGCTTCGCTTTGGTTTAAAACACTATTACTGCTGTGGACTATGGCCCCTATTATATCGAATTCCTATCGAGCTCAGTTGGACTATTTACCAATTTGTGCAAGTATAATACATGACTGAATATAACGAACCACCCGAAAACAACATTTTGTTTAATGCCCGCTCGTGTATAACGTTTTAACGAATAGACTCGCGATTTAAATGTGCACTCGTGTGTCAAAAGCAAATCAACAAAAACTGCAACGGAACAAGTGGAGTTTCGAGTTTTGGTTCACCAGTTTTATTAGGGTTGCCAGATGGTCGGGATTTGGCGGGATTCTCTCGAATTTTTGTACGTCCTCCTCCCGACATAAAGAAAAAATCTCCCGACAAACAACTTTATTTTATAAAACAATAGTATTAAGTTCCGAGTTTTTGTCAAGCCGCGCGGAGCATCTCCCGACCAAGTCCCAAAATCCCGAAATATTGTATTCTTCTACCGCTAATACGGTCATTCGATCTGGCAACCCTAAGTTTGATGCGAGCTCCGCACGAACAACAGTTTATGGTTCGTTGCAAATGTTTTGAAATTCGATGTGTTATTCAGTTGCAAAATAGTCTGTAGTTTTGAGCGTGGCATTATTGCCAGGCTAAGGTGTTTATTTTAACCCCGTGAGTCCTAGGACCGGGCAAGCAAACTGAAGTGGCAATAGGCAGCAGTGGCGTGGCGTAAAAGATAACCTGGGGCAAGCCGGTGCAGATTTGGCGTACATTTACCTTAAAAGCTCTAGAATAAGGTGGTCAAAAGTCTGATATAAGGCAAGCCGGTAGGAATCGAGTTGTTTGGACGCCACGCAACTGATAGGCAGAGCATATAGCTCGACGAACCGATGGCCGTTGGGGCAGAAAGGTTCTCGAGTGGAGGGAGACCACGTACTAGCAAGCGCAGCGTGGGACAGCCACCCGCAAGGTGGTCGGATGACCTGTACGTCTAGCATAACCAGAGTTGGGCAAAAATTTAGTTGACTAAGAATAAGAATAAAATCCCAAATTTTATTCTCAATCAAAATATTTGAGTAAGATTGAAAATCATGAGCAAGTTATTCTGATTTGATTTAAAATGATTAAATCATTTCATTTTTATTCTGATTTGATTTAAAATTATTAAATCATTTCATTTTTATTCTAAATGACAAATCAAATTTTGATTAATTTATTCCGACAGACTATTAGTTAAACTAACGTTTTAGTTGACTTATTAATATTTAGAATAAGATTGATTTTATTCTTCTTATACATTTAGTTCAATGATTGCACTTGTAATTTGAACTATTTCTCATACTTTTAATGTTCAGCTTTTTTTAACCATGAATAAATATGACACACAACCTATGGCATAGTAATTAGGTAGCTTCGAGATTATCTGATGATGAATGGAACCAGGAGGTAGGTAGTGGAACTCTTCAATGGCTATTGGTAAGACCTTCAATTCAAGTATGGATTCATTTCGCTTGTGGTAAAGGGTTCTATACATAGTATAGTATACATTACACTATACGGCGATGGTCAGCCAGCCAGGAGGTGGGTAGTGGAACCCTTCGTAGAGTCTTAGTAAACCCCTCGAGTTTGGGCTTATTTGATTTGTTGTAAAGAGTCCTATGCATTAAATCCTGTGGTGATGGTCTAGTGATGGATCCAGGACGTGGGCAGTGGTAATTTTAGTAAATCTGTCAAGTTTGGGCTCATTTTATTTGTTGTAAAGAGTTATACTCGTATGCATTACACTCTATGGTGGTGGTCTGACGATGGAGCCAGGTGCTGGGTAATGGTACTCTTTGAAGGGTTTTAGTAAACCCCGCGAGTTTGGGCTCATTTGATTTGTTATAAACAGGCCTTAACTTTTCGTGATTTTAACAAGCGTGACGTGTATAATTTAAAATGTCTTTATTATTTAGTACAACACTAAAAAATATTGATTGTACAAACAGAGATCGATTCAAAATATCAATCGTCATTTTTTAATGGCGATTAAATTAGTTGTGAGAATGGTCGACTAACAATTAAATTAGTTTTAGTTCAATCGACTAAATTTCACGGTTAAATCTATATTAAATAAAACTACGTAGTCGCTCGTTCTTGCATTTTTTATTTAACTTGCAATATAGATAACTTGCAATATGTAACTACGACGAGTAGGTATGTACATTGTAGGTACTCGTATGCGTACGTTGTAACTATGTTGGTTTGGGTGGAATCTTGCAACTTATATTGAAGCAGATATCTTCAACCGATTGAGCTAAAATTATGTATACAAGTTTAATTTGAAACGCTTGAATGAAAATGCAATATAATGGGCCTTAATATTACGATAAATAACGAAAAACTGCAATGCACAATGTTTACAAGTCGCAAACAATAGTAGGTAAATAGGTAGGTAGGTGCTCTATTCATAATTATTTTGATACTTTCAGTACTAGTTCTATACGATACTGAGTAAATCTTAGATATAGATATTATCAATATTTTGTTGTCTCTGTCATTAGTAAATCTCTTTTTAGTGTCACGCGGCGACAAAACAATGGGATAATCCTACTTACCTGGAAGTTGTTTGTTGCATTTTGGTGCAAGTCTGCCGCCATAACGCAAAAGGGCACAACTAACATTTTTTTTTGACACTGAGTTGTATACATACATATTCGGAATCAGTGAAATTTACTGATTCCGAATATGTATAGAACTCAGTGTCGAAAAAAATGTTAGATGTGCCCTTTTGCGTTATGGCGGCAGAAGTGCCGACGAATCTTTTAAAAATAACACGTTCTACTTCTATTGAATGAATGCATGTTGTTTTCCGTTCAATTTGCTTCTAACATTATTTGCGGAAAAATTGTCTAACTAATAAGTCGATTAAAAAGTTTAGTTGACCGAAATCAATCGGCAGCTAATTTAGTTGCAACTAAACTAGTTGCACTCTATACAACTAAGATTGATCAGTCGTCGTTTTCAATCATCCGTCGCAATTAATTCTGTTAATCTCAATCGTTAATCGTTAGTCGATTACATTTTGCCCATCTCTGTGTACAACTTAGTTTTTAGAGAAGAAATAAAGTAGTTTTTCTTACAATTATGAAGGACGTAACATTTTTCCAAATCGGTCTAGCTGTTTTAAATTAATCGGGGAACAAACCTACATAAAAATTGCTCTTTGTTTTGAAGTCGGTTAAGACTGGAAACTTATTTCTAATAAGAAATGCACGAGAAACTAAGAAAAATACCAAGATCGCTATATGTGTGCCTCTAATATTTTAAGAGTTCCCTCGGTTTCTCCAAGATCTCATCATCAGATCCTGATTTGGTTGCAATGGGACCACCTCGGAAGTATACCCTTTCAAACAAAAAAAGAATTTTCCACATCGGTCCAGCCGTCTTCGAGTAATCGCGTAACAAATATAAAAAATAAATACATATAGACGAATAGAGAACCGTCCTTCATTTGAAAGTCGGTTAAAAATGCATAGAACTCATTAAAACGAGCCCACTTCCATGTTCCATCATCAGTTCAGTTCAGCTTGCTGATGTGATGCCTGTGTGCAGGAGTGAGTGAATAGTGGAACACGAAATACAAGATATTGCTACTACATTACTTACTAAGCCTATAGACGGGACAACAATTTCAATTTCGATAAATAAATCAATCAGAGGAATTCATTTTAACTAAAAAAATCATGATTGAATTTATTTGATTGGTGATTAAATTAGTTTTACTCAAATTTTTGAGTGAGAATAAATCTTAAGTGATTTAATCATTTCAAATTTAATCTGATTGAAACTGAAGTGATTTAATCATTTCAAATTTATTCTGATTGAAACTGAAATGATTTATTCTCACGATTTTTTATTCTGATTGACGATATTAGTCATGAGTGCCCAACACTGAGCATAACTAGCCGCGACTTCGTTTCTCGCGCGACAGAGCATCACCTGTCACTGTCACACTATATTGATTGGAAAGAGATGGGTAGCATATCTCGTGCGAGAAAGAGTCGCGTGTCACAGTTGTGCTAGAGGTACTGGGTAGGGTTGCGGGGACTCGCTGGATGCGGGTCGCTTCTATCCATGTATGTGGAAGTCTATTGAGGAGGCCTGTGTCCAGCAGTAGACGTCCTATCCCAGAGCTGGATTACTGTATGCTAGTAATACTACTAAACCTTTATTTTATAAAAAAATATATAAATATACTCATTACCTATCATTGATTTGTTCACATTAATGGCGTTTAGCTGAAATCTGTATGACATAAATCGGTCTGAAAACGTAGTATCGTCAAAAAACAGAAAATGTCAGCATTCAATAAACTCCATCATCAGCGAGATTTTAATTTAAAATTTTCCAAGAAAAAGCCTCGACGTTTCTGTTTTACAAATTACAGTCCTTTATCTTGGCCAGCAACAAGTGGGAAGCCCTGTGGCACAAATTGTCGAGCGGAGATTCCAAGTGCAGTACCATTAATGTTTAAATCCAGCGGTCTCTTTAATATTAAAGAGATGTAGACGAAATCATGGGAGTAATTGAAAGATAAACGAATTATAGAGGGCGACAGCAGTGGAGGAGATAAATAGGTTACTTGATGACAGTTCAAATCAGCTTCTTTTTATGAAGTGTCAAAACGCTCCGAAAGTATGCAGTTTAGTATGAAATACTATCTTGTGACGTCATGCTCAACATGGTGCCTTATTTTTAGTTTTCGTCATTGTAAAATCGTTGATGGCACGAAAATAAGTTTGAATGATTTTATCCGGGCTGTTTTGGAAGCGTAATTTGCTGGTTAGAGTTAATGAATTTATTTTGATTGTTGTCAAATACCCTATTATAGATCCGCTTGTCGAATTTGTGAAGTTTAATAAAAATATAAAAATTAAATATACTAAAAACTGAAACTAAATTAAAATTAAATAAGCTAAAACTAAAATAGATCTAAAAACGGCCCCTGCGGCATGGTGGTGTAGTTATATAAGTTCATAGAAAATGACTCGAATTCCTTGTCCGTGATTGTAGTAATGTTTTGTGCAATATCATAATGGTTTTGCTAATAGCAAGGACCATTAAAACAAAAGGACTGTCATTCTCCATACAAAAAGCTGTTCCCCGAATTTACAACGCCATCTATGTATAAGCTTGGTAAAAGCATTATATTATTTACAATAGGCTAGATGACAAAAAAAAACTGTTTAGTCCGTCTGTTACATTATGAAAAAATATTGTACACGTATTTTTTGTTTTGTTTGACAAACAAAAACTGACGAGGATAGAGTGCTTAGAAGTTTCGAACGTCACTCGAAACTTCTAAGCACTCTATCCTCGTCAGTTTTTGTTTGTGAGTGACGTCACTCTTGAGTACAAATTGTACTCAAGAGTGACGTCACAAGCCCCCACTCCAGAAGTTTGATGATCTATAACTTTGTCGATTTTTAATATTTTGATAAGCCAAAAAATACGTGTCCCATATTTTTCCATAATCTAACTGACGGACTAAATAGAATTACATATTTTTAACCCAGTCATCATCCCTATTATTCAAGTTTGCAGACGTGACACAGTACTTAAATGTTAGAATTTATTTATAATTAGCTGTTTACGAACTAGTTGTTACTATACTATGTTTCTTTGTTCAATTATAACATCGTTAAATGTTTAGTTTTTTAGCGCCATCTAGTTTTTGCCCGGAAATTGCCTAGCGAAAAGTATGGAGAATGACAGTCCTCTTGTTTTAATTGTCCTTGCTAATAGCTTTCTCTCTCTTGTTGCAGAAAACAGCCAAAGACGTTCGCGTTCGACCACTGTTTCTTCTCCCTTGACTCCGCGCTGCCCAACTTCGCCTCGCAAAAGACGGTGTTCGAGTGCCTGGGCCGCGACATCCTGGACAACGCGTTCGACGGGTACAACGCCTGCATATTCGCGTACGGACAGACAGGTCAGTAACTTAATTACTATAATGAAAACGAAAATATTGCTGTTGTAATCTGCGATATGATAACGTGTTAGTCAATTAGTGCTAGCTCGTTATAATTACTTGCGTATTTTTCCATGCATTCACATGCAAAATAAAAAAAAAACATGCATATAATAGTACATTACATAACTAGGGTGGTAATACAAAGAAAGGCCGAGATCGCAGAAGTTTACGGCCTGAGCTGCAAGCGAGGGACGTAAGTATGCGATCGAGGGCTTTCTTTATTACCTCCCGTGTTGTGTACATCGCTTTATGTCTACACTTGGCCAGAAAGCGGCTTTTTCCGTACGCGCAGCGTGCGGAAAAAGCCACTTTATGGCCAGGTGTGGCATAAATATGTTTAATATACGAGCAGTGGACTGTTATTTCAGGGGGTTAATCGATACGATAACGATACGACAGTGATGCGAAATATTTAGAAAAGTACCTGTATGCCTTCGGCTAGTCAGTAGGGCGTACCTTGCTCGGCGCTGTGCCTTAGCCTCAACCTTCAGGTGTTCAGGGCCCCAGGACCACGTCGTGCTGTCAGACTTACCGTTGCAGCCTTAGGTTACCTGCCACCTGATACACGGAGCACCGCAATGTCCTCTTGACTCCACAAGGCACTTATGTAATCTCGAAAACACAAATTTTAATACGACAAATTCTCCATCAGTACTTTCCCGCGCGATCGCTTGAAGCGACGTTCAACCATTACGACACAAATCCGAGAATGCAACTGTCATGGACGAATTATTGCCAGACTAAAATTAAATGATACTAACGCGAAAACTGAACAAAATATATGAAACCACCACCAAAGATACAAAGTTCGACACGTGTTTCGCCTCTCTACGAGGGATCCTCAGGAGAAGCTGGAAATGATGACCGTCCGGCGTCCGTTGGAGAAATGTGAAAAAGACAATTATGCAAAAAAGTACAGACTGCTATAAAGGCTTTTCTCAAAAAAACTTTTTTTGACAGTAACTATTTTATTCTAATCTGAAAGAAAAAACATAGTATAGCTTTTGCCCGCGACTTCATCTACGAATACGTAGAATTAGGTTTTATAATTGTTACTTGGGAAATTATTGATTCCTCATACAAACTTCCACGCCTTTTTACCCCTTTAAGGGATGATTTCCGGGATAAAAACGATCCCAGGGTCCCAAACTAGCTCCATACCAAATTTCAATTTTATTAAATATTTTCACCAGTGTAGGCCTTAGCAAGGTTTAAGTGTTTAAAGATTGTGTAGAGAGATACAAGTTCATTTTCATTATACATTGATGTGAATGACCGCTACGCATCAGACGTCGACTTCGTCAGTATTTCGCATAAACCCAATCCAATATCCAATAAATAAACCCAAAGCTAAAGCCTTTAATGTCAATAACCCAATTCCTAAAGCGTTGCTTCAAAACAGGAAAATAGTAACTTGTGTAACTCCTTCCAAAACGCTATAAGACGTATGAAAGTTCCACGACGTTAAGCTCTTTTGGTTTCAAAGATAGTCTCAGTTGTCAGAAGCCTTAGGTAGTAAGATGTGTGGAGTGTAAGGGTTGTTATGACGGTTCGGTTGTAGGGTGCCGGTAGCCGGAGCGGCGTCCGGGGGCCGCGCCAATTTGCGGATCGTAAACAGTGCTTACGCCGGGAGAGATTGATCTGGAGCGATGTGAATGCATCTGTTCTTATCGATGTATTGGGAGAGATTTAAGGGCAGTAGTGAAGCGGGATGATTATCGATAGATGCATATGTCACCGTTAACTGACTACCCATCAGTGGCGTGGCGTAAAAGATATCCTTGGGCAAGCCGGTGCAGATTTGGCGTACATTTTCCTTAAGAGCTGTTGAATAAGGTGCTCAAATGCCTGATATTAGGCAAGCCGGTAGGCATCGAGTTCTTTGGACGCCACACTATTTACCCATAGACTTTAACATGTTGAAAATGTACAGTTAACAGTGTTTTCGATTGTACGGTTAGGCGAAACTTAAGATATGTTTACATGGGCATTTCTCCAGAAATATGTCTGCGGTCACCTCATTTATCTGGCCCTTTTTCATACTAAATGTATGGAGACAGATGAATGAGTCGCAGACATATTTCTGGAGAAATGCCCACATACGGTCTAACCTGTCAGTTGGTGACCTGTCTATGGGTGGGCAGTTAACTTTGGTTTCGTTTGTACATTTTAAAATAAAAATACCCATATAATGAGATGCCGTCCACATGTATTTTATGAATTTTTCATAGATAAATAGTGAAACATAGTGATGTTTCAGCTGAAATCGCGTGGAATTTCAGCATTTGTCATCGAGGTAGTGGTTCCAACTAAACATATCGTTATTTTTAGATATTGTATAGGGTAGACAATCTACAGTCTGTTGTCTAAAACGTAACGCTTGCTACTAAGATGTTTGTCACTGATATTCATTCAAATTATCTGTCGATATCGATATGTTATCGTTAGTAAGTTACGAGCGTATATATTTTTTGTTCCTGATTTGTTACGTAGGTACATTAGAGCAGCGGTCGGCAACCGTTTTGCAGCCAAGGGCCACATAGTAGCTAAGGAAATGGACGCGGGCCGCACGTTGTTAACAATTTGTGATTTTATACATTTCGGAATATAGCGACCGCAATACTGACCGGAATATAGGGCCGCAGGTTGCCGACCGCTGCATTAGAGCAAAGTGCATTTCGTGGGGCCACAACCATAATCGCCAGCTGACTGCAATACGGCCACATCTCAAAATAAAATTCAATTTTTTTTCATTTTTATGTCGGGTCCTAAGTACGTGAAAAAATTGTTTTTTTTTTTAGATGTGGCCGTATTGCAGTCAGCAGGCGCATTGTTCTCTGTCAAGCAATCGTCAAACAGGACCAGCTGGTCTTGAACTGTGTACTTCGTGGTCGTAAAATTGTCAGTGTGTTCTTTTTGATACATCTGTTATAGGTAGTTTCACGAGAGTTGAGGCCACGCACACAACAACACTGTCGTGTAATGACAGCGGGGTTTTGAAATTACTGTTCTTTTTTCGTACCGATATTATGTTCAACAGTGAATTACAATGCAAGATAGACCAAAAAGTTTAGTTAAGCTATAGCCTTGTCTTTATTTACTCACTCATTCATTTCATTCATTCACTTTTTTTTGCAATGAGTGCTTCATGTAGCTGTGTGTGTTATCATTCACCTTCATTCTCGATAAACTACTTATATATGTGTTATTATTATTGTACATAAATCTAAATGTGCCCGTTCTTTGTGCAAGAATGTGTGAACTCATTAACGAACGAGTATGGGAAACATTTGTTAGGGTCATTTGTTTTAAACCGCTCATTACTTGTTTGGGGTTGTCCTGCAAAACTTATTTGAAAAACACATTTATCTATTCCCGTTTTTATCCCCTTGGGAACTTTTTACTGGAATACAAAGTACTTTATGCCACACCTGGCCATAAAGTGGCTTTTTCCGCACGCTGCGCGTACGGAAAAAGCCGCTTTCTGGACAAGTTTAGACATAAAATGATGTACACAACACGGGAGGTAATAAAGAAAGCCCTCGATCGCATATTTACGTCCCTCGCTTGCAGCTCGGGCCGCAAACTTCTGCGATCTCAGCCTTTCTTTGTATTACCACCCTAGTTGTGTAATGTACTATAGTCTATGTTTCAATCCAGTAGGTGTATGTATGATAAGATAATTGTTGGTCCGCTTTGTCGGTGGATAAATAAATGATAAGGGCATTTTTATTTTTAAATGTACGGTTAGGCGAAACTTAAGCTATGTTTAAATACCGTCTAACCTGTCAGTTGGCGACGAAATATATGGAGTTGGACACTAATCGTCAGTTTTGTGACGACCTGTTAACTGCTAGTTAAGAGGATATCTATCTATCTCTATTCTATTCACTTACATAAGGGAAAGTCGGGTTTGTTACACCATTTATAACTCGAGAACGGGAGGACCGATTACGATGATTTTTGATTTTTTGGGTTTGTCTCTGCCACGAATATCTATTAAAACATCTAAAAAGCACCCGTCACGTACTCACAAGTATGACTATGAAGAGAGTGACGGATGTTTTATCGTTTATTTATCGCTGGACGCGCGATCGCGCGTCTGTGTGAGTGCGATCCATACTGGAGCATTTTTGCGCATTCTTAAATCATTGCTTGTTTGTTGTTGCTTGTGTTCGTACACGGCGCGCAAATGTACACACGCGTGATGCGTGATGTACCTTTTGTAGGAAAAAATATCATTGTATTATACTTTTGCTCGGGTGGAAACGCAGTCTAAAGCCGGCCCTGCCGATTACGTACTGCTATTCCTAGTTCACGGGTGAAATTACATTAGGAGCGAGGTTTATGAAGAAATTGTGAATAGCTTTGCAATAGCTTTGCAGACAGAGCTTATTGGCTAGCGATCTCGGTATCAGTCGTTGTTTGCGAAAGTTTACTAGACGAAGATGAAATTAAGTAGTTTTGTTGTATCTCTCGCGAATAAAGTCGGGAATATACTATAATGTAGCCTGCTCACTTTCCAATTTCACTGCCAACTTGTTGTTACAATCGGTCTCGAGCCAACCGATTGCATACGTGAGTAAGCGAGTTGCGGTTTTTAACTTGTTAGAAATTGTAATCAACGTATTAGGCCCAGCTCTTCACCATCATTGTTTGTACAATCCCAATTATTCATAATCCCAACTTTATTGACTGATGGTGTGAACTCTCCATTGTGCAGTTCCCATTATTTGTACTTGTATGAACAAAACGACTTAATTCGTGACGATAACCGTTCTCTAAATTATTACAACAAGACCGGGATACACCTTGACGTTTCGGACGTGTCGCAACGTGGTCGCGAAGAGCGAAGCAATTTCCCTCTTGCTCCTGACACACCTCGAAACAAGCACCATGGGCTTATCATTAGGGTTGGCAATCTCAATAAAAATACTGTATAAACGCATTCACATACACATAAAATAAAGTATTTTTTTCATTTTGTTCATTACCAGTTACCTTTTCTGACAAAATTAATACCTGACAATCATGATTTCACAGTCATGCAGGGCATCCTCTCATGTTTGGGTTGATAACGTATACTTTTATGTTAGAAATCGAAGATAATCTGCAATAATCTGCATTCCGCCCGACCCTAGTTGTATGTGAAATGCGAGCCAGGTCCTACCGGGCCTTAAAATAAATAGCCGGACGGTGGCCCGCCAACAGAGAACTGAAGCCATTTCTAATGCGCCGGCTGCTTGTACTTACGAGCCGCACGCACACATCAACTAGTTTTTTCCTATTGCGAGCAGCACACACAGATAGGTAGCCGGCCGATTAGACATGTTTCAGTTCTTTGTTAGCGATGATCCGTCCGGCTATTTATTTGAAGGTCCTTGGGTGCGTCAATATTTTTGAATAGCCTGAAATACCTGATACAGCGGATTTATTTGCAACCCAGTCCAATAGATCACTCGGAGGTCATAAAATATACAAAGCGAGAACCAGTAGAGGGTTGGAGTCGCTGGTGCCTTGAGCTTGTAGCGTTCTGAAGCGTCCTAACGTTGTATATTTCATAAACTATCCAAGGAGCTTTACGTGTCTGGGACACACTGAATGCGGTTGCGTCGCGACCATTCTACTTTTTCATGACCACATCTATTGCCAGAATAAAGTATGATACATATTGAATTCGTATATTAAAATTGTACTCCCAAATACACCAGGTACACCTGAACCAAATAGTAGGAATTTGCTGATCAATATTCATAAATTGTGTGGCAAATAAATAAAATAATATAAATAAGACTTCATAGACGGCGCCGTTATAAAGGGAATGATACTGTACCTATTTCGAATTGCCATTCACGTGTATCATATTTGTGAGACAGGCGCCAGGCAGTCTGGCCAACCGTGTAGCAAGCCTATTGAGGGATCCGTGCGGCCGCGCGCTCAGCACATAATCCCACTAATATTATAAATGCGAAAGTTTGTGAAGATGTTTGAATGTTTGGATATTTGGATGTTTGTTACCTTATAACGGGTTAACAACTGGATGGATCAATCTGAAATTTGGCAGGCAAGTAGACCAAGTCCTGGATTGAAAAATAGGATACATTATATCCCGGTAAAGAGTTCCTTTGGGACAATAACGGGAACAACGCGGGCGAAGCCGCGGGAAAATGCTAGTAAGTAATAGTACTACGTACAGAATTTTCTCTTTCTAACAAAACTGACGTTCGGGTCCGCTACCGGACGAAACGCACCGCATCCGATCGCCACTATCGCATAAGAGCCCTCACACTGGCGATTTACGAGCGAGCTGCGGCCGAGTTTCCATACAAAACCAGTCGCGGCGAACTCCCCCAGAACCCCAGGCGCCCCCAGGCAGGGGGCGCCTGGGGTTCTGGGGTACTAGTACGATTCACTCGAGATGGTCCGGCTAGAGACCTGGTTCGACCCCAGGGAACGCCACGGCCGACCACCTGGTCCGAAGATTGCTGTGCCCAATAAGGGTCGCAAGTTAGTCACTCGCTGCGAGTTTCGCTTCTAACTCGCCCGCAGCTCGCTCGAAAATCGCAAGTGTGATAAGGCCCTGACACGTGATCTTTCTAGTCGCTGGCTAAGCCCCTCCAGAGAGGCAAAATTTGTTACTAGTAGCCGCAGAGTGGGCCACTCCTGGCTCAGTATGCCCCAGCCTTTACACGGGGCTCGCTTCGCGTGTAATTTTAATCTTATTTATCGCTTTGTGTTGGAAAAATATTCCCCCTCTCCCTCCCTTTGTAGCGAGAATAATGAGGGTGCGAATGATAATTTCATTTTATTTGTATTGTGTTGGGATTCCGTTGACTTAGCCGGGCGTGAGAATTAGGATTCCTCGTCAAATTAATTTATGAGCAGAATATGTATACTATGATCAGTTCAACTGAGGAGTGCTTTTTCAAAAGAGCTTATTAAAAGAGGTTGTATTCAAGAATAATACGTGCCCTGCCTGCGCCATCCTCGCTACGCCACTGACAGGCAGGGCTCACTCCGCGAAATCGCCGCACAGCCTTGAGGCCACCCACGACAGGGCCTTTGCTAGCGACCAGTAAAAGCACGCGTTACGCGACAGAGAGAGAGATCGGATCCGGTGCGTTCCATCCGGTGGCCGGAGCCGAACAACAGTTTTGTTGAAGAGAGAGACTTTAGTACGTAGTACTGTTACTTATTCTGTGGTAAAGGCAATTCCAGGATACCGGTATACTCAACCATTGACTCATATAAAGGACAGGGCTAACGAGCGCGCAGAACGGTTCCAACGCGTTGGTCCTAAAAATCAGTTTTAGGACCAACGCGGCAGTGGGACGCGCAGCGCACAGCGCAGCCGGACGTTATAAAAATGCCTAATTGCGTGGTAAAAGGCTCCATTTACTGTTACGGGGTATATAGACCCGGGTGGATTTTCGTCCGCGACATTTGTATGCCATACATTTAGTTTGGCATACAAATGTAGCGGCCGAAAATCGACCCACCCGAACTATACGGATCGCCCTATCCTTACTTTTGAAATAATTGTGCTCAACCCTTTTCCTACGCGTGTTTAGAGTTTAAAGTGTATTAGACTTAATTTAAATATTAGGGCAGGACGTCGCTTTATTATAAATTGTGAAAGTAAACTTACCCCGGAATTTCTAACATTATTTCGGCGACCGAAGAATAGAAACATCACAATTCAGACCGAGATTTCGTGTAAACATTTCAAAAGTCATGTTTATTCAGTAACAATGCGCAAATAAACATAGAATACACCGGCATTTTGCCGACAGGCCTCAGTTCCAAAATATGTTATCTACATCGACTATAGTTTTATGATTTCGACTTTATGTGTGTAGTTTTAATGTTGAAATTGGCGTTTTGGTTAAGGTTTGAGGTTTTGTCTAGTACCTGGGGTCTGTTATTAAAAATTCCTCCACGTCGGGACTGAAAGGGTGCAATACGTGTTTCTCACGGGTCCGCTATAGGTACAGTCAGATCAAAAACGTGTATTTTGGAACTTATGTCCGTGGAATAAGATGCAGAATGTTTTATATATGTTTGGACTTTACCGCACAACAGCTACGTGCCGTAGAATAATAACTATAATGGGAGAAAAAATGGAGTGTCTTTTCCTTAGAGCCTTATCACACTTACGAGCGAGCCGCGGGCGAGTTAGAAGCGAAGTTTCATACAAATGTCGCTCGCGGCGAACAAGCCGCGAATTCGCCGCGACTGGTTTTGTATGGAGACTCGCCCGCAGCTCGCGCGCAAATCGCAAGTGTGATAATGTGTTACTTTTTACCCGACTAAGCCGAAGAGAAAAAGAAAGTTATGGCTGTAATTTTTTATCTAAAGAAAAAAGGCAAATAAAATGAATAAATATGTAAATTCATTCTTCAGTTTATGTCATCTAAAACATTGGCGCCCATCAAGGCGCCAGTCAATCATTTCGGATGCAAAAAATTTGAACTCGGCGTGAGTTCAAAAAAATCGTCACCGTTGCATAATTCCTGCCAAAACACAGAATGCGCGGGATAGTATCAGTCATGGCAGAGCCCTTATATTATAAATATCCTGATACTATTCGTTACATAGAAAGTAAAATAAATAACCAAAACTTAAAAATGGAACAAAACAGTTCACCTCAAAGAGCATCCTTCACAAATTTGCAACATTTCTAGAAATGAATTAAATCTCACTCCCACAGTTGCTAGGGTTGCCAACCGTACGAGGTTCCTCGTACAAATACGATATTTGTGTCTTTCTCATTTTTGTGCACGCAGTCATTACCGTGGATATCACTACCGTGGCTTTAATTGCTCTTTCTAAATGTTCGACCTAACCGTCATTGTTACGTCCCTGCGTTAATCGGAACGTATCGGATGACAGGACACTTGTCAACGTCAAATATTGCCACCAAAAGGAAACGTGATGTTTGACACATTCGTTTTCGGTACCACAGCGCGGGACCTCGGTTCGGTTTTGATTCCCGTTGGTACGCTGTATAATTGGTAATTTTGTGAGTTTTGTGTGCAGTAGAACGATTTGTGTGAACAATTAAGTGTGAGACTGTATTCGCTTCGCGAATCCGCATATTTTTTGGACGCGCCTGTGCAGTTTTGGTTCGCAGTGGAAGGGACGCCGGGCTCCGAAGAAAACTTGACTCTGACTGGTATAGACTTGACTGCCCGACTTTGACTTGACGGACGGAGCCGATATCAGCGGTCGCCTGGGTGAGTGCAGTCAGAAATACCGAAATTAGTATAAGTTTTTTGCACCCTGAAACGGGGTTAGATTCTAGTCGCGAGACACCCGGGTCCCGTCTAGAACAGTCATAATATCATGAATTTGGGGGCACGGCACTGCCCCCGCCAAGTCGAGCAAAACAAAGGCACGGCCGTACTATCCTTTTCTCGAAGCCATTCAGGCCATTTTCAACCTCCTGTAATTTTGTGCTGGCTAAAGCTAAAACCATGAATTTTCAGGGATATATAGGGCACAATAAGATTTAAGTATATTCTCAATAACATTCAATTTGAACGTGTAGTTTAAGAGGAAACAGGAGGGCAGTTTTTCCATACAAACGTAGTCCCCTGTTTCCTCCCTGGATAATGCCAGTAGAGCAATAATTTTTTGTCCAAAAATCTATGGCTACTATTGATATGTTCCTATGTTTTCCTTTTTACGATAAATTGATTCTCAAAAGAGATATTAACCTTCAAAAACCTAAAAAAAATGCCAGATTTTCCGCTATGTTCACACATCCAGAAAACAAATTTGACTAGATTATTAAAAAAAAGGAAAACATAGGAACACGGCCAAAGCCTTTCTTTAATGTTTAATGAAAAAATTAGTTAAATAGGTTAAGTTTTGGGGAAGAAATCAGGGGACTACGAAACGTTGTTTTCATGAAATTTTAAAAGGTATTTTCGGTCCAAGCTGCAGTTGTCTCTATCGCGCTCTGCACGGGAGAGGCGGACAGTGCGGGACAGCAACACATTTTACAAATACCTAATTTTCAATTCTCTCCACCTTACTGTTTCCTCTTAAGAACTATTGCACGTCAAAGTTCCTTAGTTTTCGTCACTGACTCATTGACTGACTAACTGATGATCATCATAATTCTTAGGTACTTCTAGCAGACCCACAAGCTTCAAATTTTAAACATAGTTAGTTTTTAGGCTATCAAGTTCTACAAAACCTAAAAATATTGCAATTTCAGTAGTAGTCACACATAAGTTTGTAATCCTATAACAGATACATGCGATTACAAAGTTAGTTTTGCAGTTCAAATTGAATATAATGGATTGGAATGTAATAAATAAAGGAAGACGACTTACAAAAAGAAATGAGATCCCATCAAAAACATTACATGTCAAAAGATGCAAGTCTCGCAACGCAGTTCTTTTACAACAAAAAAGTTTTGAGATGTAATGTTACCAAGTCAGTACCCGGGGGTGTCCACAGAACTCAATTCCCACCGACTTGCCTATTATTTAACCGTGGAGGAACATTTAACACTTCTCAAATAAAGGGCTTTGTGTCCTACAATAGCCGTAAATGACATTTGAGTGAACAGGCAAGCCGTCATCCGTCATTAATGCGATCATGGTTGTGTGTGACACATGTGACGGCGGCTGAAACCGTAAGAGTTACCCAGCTGTTTTTGTATGAGCGTTCTACGGTTGGCAACCCTGGTTGGCTGTATCCCGACGGACTCAAGTTTACGAGTGCCATTGTCTATGCGCTTTCTAACTTTCTTGCTCCCACGGACTCCCACGCGCACATCGCAGTGTTGCCAACCGCAGCGCGCTGACCGCGCGCCGGGAAACTAATGTAATTAAAAAATGGCTGCAGTGTCTAGAAACTAGCTCTTAGTAAAAAGAAACGTATGTGTTATTGACTTTAAGATTGGTAATCTATTTCATTGGTTCAGCATTATTAAGTAACAACCATCCAAACATTTCACAAACTTTCACATTTATAATATCAGTAGGATGATAGGACATTAGTAGGGTTGCCAGATGGCCGGGAATCCGGGATTGTCCTGGAATTACCGTTCTTTTCCCGTGTCCAGGAATTACACTTTATACTCTTTATAGTCCTGGATTTCGAATACCTACTACATACTAGTTTTACATGTGATTGTTTTTATCAAAATTTAATTTATTGGGTCGCTCTATAAAAATGAGTGAACAAGCGATATCAATTTTTGTTTTATGTTGTTTTCATACCAAATGAACATTGTATAAGTAAGTCGATTTTTAACCAAAGTTTAATTCATGAATAAGCTAAGAGCGGTGCTCAATTTAAGATTTAATATTTTTAAAATATGCTGAGATGTAGTGAGTTATGTCGGTAGGTAAGTTTATTTTTACCCGACTGCGGCGAAGCCCAAAGGAGGGTAATGTGTTTGACCTGTATGTATGTATGTCCGTTCCTGTGTCCGCTCGTAACTACTCAACGGCACAACCGATTTTGATAAATGATACATCATTGGATTCGTCGTGATGCCGCGAGTGTCACTGGGTATGAAGTTTGTTAAAATAAACAAAATGGCGGATTTTATGCACTTTTAAAGTGCACCGCGGTCGGGTTTTAAACGGTTTTATTTAGCTTACCGTTTTTTTACCTATTTTTTTTAGTAAAAATATTTAGTTATTACTAGATATGTAATGATACTGATACCGATATATCGGTATCGCCTATTATGTACAACCGATATTTGAAGAGCGCGAAAAGAATTTGCTGTATGAAAAAAAATCTGCAAAAAGTAATTTCAATTTGTATTGGTCTATTACCTTGTGCAATGATAATTACTATGTTAATTAAATCTTTGGTTCTCAATACATTTTTTTTTAAATGTTGAATTGACAATTTATTTATTTTTACTTTACACTTTCAAGGTTGACTCTGTTAAATATAGCCAAGTTTTAGTTATAATAAGGACATAGAAATATCTGAAGTTCATACTTCATTACCTTGAAAGTGTAAAGTAAAAATAAATAAATTGTCAACTCAAAATTCAATTTTTTTTTAAGAATCAAAGATTTAATTACCATAGTAATTATCATTGCACAAGGTAATAGACCAATACAAAAATTAAGTCAGAAATTGAAATTACTTTTTGCAGATTTTTTTTCATAAAGTAATTCTTTTCGCGCTCCTCAAATATCGGTTGTATATAATCGACGATACCGATATATCGGTATCGGTATCGTTACATCCCTAATAGGGCATATGCATGATATTTTTTATTTACTGTAATAAAAGCTCGTTCATATAAAAAACAGTAGGAAAAAAATATTTTTCGAATAACTATAAAAATAACCAAGATATAACACAACAAAGATTTATCTCTATCTCTTTCTCGCAAAACAGAATATAGTATGGAGATTGTATGGCGGCCGTGTACTATGACGTCATAGTCCATATCGGATCTCTCTCTCCAATTGCAATCTGATTAGTGCTTTAAAATGTTATATCTTCCGTATTTCTCGGTCGATTTCAATTTTATTTTGACTGAATGTCATCTTTTTTACGGTATTTTCATATATTGTTAAGAAATCTCTTAAAAAAAATTCATGCATATTCCCTATTCAAAAGTTCCTTTCAAAGAATACACATGTTTCTGTGTGCGGAACTTTTTTCAATTTCGGTAGTTGGTAACGTTGCCAGTACATATTGCGTTGGCACTAGTCGCCGGTTTTCTCCAAACTTTCTTAATTAACTTCCACCTTAGTTTTGTTGTACAAATGTCTTAAATTCCATAGTTTTATCCAGTCAATCATACTGTAAAGAAATATACAAGATTATAGTAATAACCTAATTTAGTAAGATAAATATATTTTGAATTCTGTTATAACTTATTTGACTTAAACAGTTGTAATTGTGTTAAAATTATTGTCTTTTCTAAATGGGAAAGCATATTCTATTGAAGGATGACATAATCTGCCAAAATAACTAATAGTGATTAAAGAACAGGTTCACAGAAAAAAAAACGATATAAACCTTACGTAAAAATTGTTCTATGCATTGCTAAAATTGAAATATATATAAAAATCTCTGTTTCTAAATAGTAATATATTTCGTTATTATCTTTAAAGTACTTACTCAGTAATTTGACCCATACTTAATTTATTATCGAAAATATTTGTTTAAGTGATTTAACAGTATTTATTTTCGCATATAATATACGCTTTACGTCCTTCCGTCCAAACCAGCTTATTATATTAGCAGAGCCCAGAGCTATATTTATTTGTAAAACATTAACATACATCTAGCTACTAAGTGCCCTGAATTATTAATTCGGCGGCGTTCGACCTTTATTCAAAACTTTAGTTACATAGGGATGTATCTCCCTTCCTAGTAAAACATTCGCTTAAGCCCTATCGTAAGTGGGCCGTGTGTTGGAACGTTAAATCCGCTTGGGACGCCTCTGGGAGAGATTTCCAAATTTTCCAAATGTGTTTCATAATTTGTTACTTTTGTTTGATAGTCTTATTTAGTTTCAGTGTCAAGGGGAAACTTGTTTATTTGGAGAGTAGTATTTTCTCTATCGTTGACTGCTTCATTCAGAATTTTATTTTTTTTACTTTTACTTTACTTTGTACCTATAGTGATAAAGATGTGTTGCGGCTAGAGTCCGACCGAACTAGCCGAAACCTACAGCTAAAAACGGGTTCCGGGCCGAAACTACGGCCGAAACCGAAACTGAATTTGAGGGGTTTCGCGCTGCGATCGGACAGTCTTAAGAGGAAACAGGAGGGCAGTTTTTCCATACAAACGTAGTCTCCTGTTTCCTCCCTGGATAATGCCAGTAGAGCAATCATTTTTTGTCCAAAAATCTATGGCTACTATTGATATGTTCCTATGTTTTCCTTTTTAGGATAAATTGATTCTCAAAAGCTTCAAAAACCTAAAAAAAATGCCAGATTTTCCGCTGTGTTCACACATCCAGAAAACAAATTTGACTAGATTATTAAAAAAAAGGAAAACATAGGAACACGGCCAAAGCCTTTCTTTAATGTTTAATGAAAAAATTAGTTAAATAGGTTAAGTTTTGGGGAAGAAATCAGGGGACTACGAAACGTTGTTTTCATGAAATTTTAAAAGGTATTTTCGGTCCAAGCTGCAGTTGTCTCTATCGCGCTCTGCGCGGGAGAGGCGGGCAGTGCGAGACAGCGACACATTTTACAAATACCTAATTTTCAATTCTCTCCACCTTACTGTTTCCTCGTAATTTCAAAAAGCACTCGTAATTTATTTGAAATAAGAAGTTACAATTATAATATTAATGAATCCTTCAAATATCAGAGACTAAATGATTAATAATATGTTGCTTAAAAATAAAGACTGTACTAGCAGTGCTGGTAAACTAACCTATTTACGTCAAATGAACCAGAGTCAACAAAACGTCGATACCAATGCCGTGTCAAATATTGAGCCTTCTAAATATAATACAGCGAAAGGCGTACGGAACGAGGCCATACATCGTTTAAGGGCTCGAACTTAATCTAGGGTGTCATCACGTGAGTAACGGGGACGGGCTCCTTTATGTGTCGGCGTGAGATAAGGCCACGAACATGCGTTCACGAGAATAGGGAACGTGCACGAACTATAGGTGGCAGCACTAAACGACAAAAGAGACACGGGTGGACAATAAAGGAAACTATCACCCCTGACAAGATCTAAGCTAAGTGGCAATGTCAAATATTCGTCGTAGCTACACTAACGTTAATCGTCCTTCATCGCAATAAATTACGGCGTTTCCGTCAATGTTACCCCAGCATGAGAGGGTACTTGATTTAGATTGGCGGCACCAGTTGGCAGCACTTTCGTCGTGCACATTTCCTATAGAGGTGACAGGTTATTGCACTACACCGTGACAGCAAAGCTTTGGTCCAAAGTAAACGCCACACTTAGGCGAACTAGTTTGACAGATGAAAATGTTGTGTCATACTTTCTGGCGGAGACATGGTATCGTACCGAATTTAAAATAGCATAAAAAATGTACCAAAAATGTACTAAATTGTACGTTAATTAAAAAAAATTGTACATACTTACGAGAAAACAACGATTAATTAGTCAGCTTTAGGAAGGATACTTTCTGGCGAGCGCTATCTATTTTACAATGTTGCCGTCGAGTTTTCGATTTTCTTATGAATTAGTAAAAATGCACGAGAAATGTACTAAATTGTACGCTAATTAAAGAAAACTGTACTACACGCACTTACGAGAAAACAACGATCAATCTGTCACCGCTGGGAAGCATACTTTCTGGCGGCCGCTATATATTTTACTATGTCGAGTTTTCAACTTTCTTATGAATCAGTAAAAATGTACTAAAAGTGTACGTAAAAAACGTATAAAAGACCTAAAACGGTCATTTTTGTTGATTTTGTATTTGCATAATACTGAAATATGAAATATGTGTTTACATGTATTTGTAATAACTAATAACAGTTCTCTTTAAATAAATATTTCAGTGATAAAAGTTAAAAAAGTAAGTAGGCGTTTCCTTTGAACATGACAAATAAGAGTAAAACAGAACCAGCGTAATCAAATAAAAAAAAATCCATTACGCCCTGGGGCGTAATTTCATTTACGGCCCGCAGAACCTATGTGTAACAACACCATTTTCGAGCAATGTGAGGAAAAAAAAATTACATCTCCCCAGGCCATGAAGTGGGATTTTCCGCACGCGTAGCGGGCGGTTATTGCCACTTTATGGCCAGGTGTGACGTCAATAATCTAATAGTATTTTATGCAACAGTTGTATAAGAAGGTTCAAAAAATGCGAATTGCGTGAGTTGCGATACGAGCCGCGAATGCGGCGAGTATCGCAAATAGAGACGCAATGAGCGTTTTTTGACTTAATTATACAACGTTGCATACAATACTTTTTCTACGACAGGTTTTAAAATTATAAAATACAAACAAGGCATAACCTGCAAAGAAGGCAAATATGACGTATGACTGTCAGTATGTGTCTATGGTAAACTTTTTATTTTTTAAATGAAGTTGACACGCAGTGAATATATTAAAAATACTTTTGTTTTCATGTTGGCATCAATGAATTTAGTTCAGAAAGTTTTGTTTTTCTTAAAAGCCGTAGGATTTTAATTGTTTGTTAAGTTGGTAGTTGTGCATTTTTACCGTAAAGTTAAAATTGAGCGCTTAATCCTTGACCTCAGTTTAACCTAGATTTAGAAGTCTGTGGTTGCTAGCAATAACGTAAAGTGGCTATAACGACACTAGTGCTGTTATGGGGAATAGAGTATAGACTTCTCTGAACTCATATTATATATGTTCTTATATTAGTGTTCGTGACCAAGTAAAAGACAGATAACAGTACAGGAGTAGAAAAAATAATAAATGTGACCCCTGATTAAATTAAGAACGTTAAAAACATCTATAGGTCATGTTTTCAAATAACGACGATAAAAATTAACCCATCTCAGGGTACAGACAAGACAATCGTAAAATGAAAATTCCTAACTTAATTACAATTAAAGCAAAATCATTAAAAGTTATTATATTCCATTTCCTCAGTACTGTACAATATACGTAGGAGTTAAATACAGCACAACGTTTTCTAAGCTTTGTCTCACCTCAAGGGGCAGATAGTCGTAAAATGCGAAATTCCTAACTTAAGCAGTTTGTGCCGAGCAAAGCAACGCTCTCATCATATTTATTGTGATGTACATTTATAAAACCTTTATTATATGTTTAATATTTGGTTTTATTGGCATTTGATGGAACACAAGAGCAAAAAACGCTATTTCAGCTTGGCAATTTCGAGTGACACGACATTTCATAGCGAAATGCTATTTTTCACGGGTTACAGTGGTTTCTCAGTGTCGTTTTTAAATTTGATTTGTGTTTCAATTATGTACCATTGTACTGTATTCTATACAAAACAACTTAAATAAGTACCTTACCACACTAGCGATTTGCGGGCGCGCTGCAGGCGTGTTTTCTTACATAACCAATAGCGGCGAACATTTAATTGTATGGAACTTCGCTTCTAACTCGCCCACAAGTCGCAAGTGTGATAGGGCCCTAAGGAAACCATTTATTTCATAATCATTCTATTTCCAGACACGATCCCGAAAATCTGTTAAACGTAGGTAGTTCGCTAATTCTAAACTTGAATTAAACCACAAGTAATCCATTACAAGGTTGATTTAAAACTAATCCCTAAAGCTCAAGATCCACAATTCCATTTTAGAGAACGCCTTATCTTATTTTTCAGCCCAAAACGCAATCCGCTAACTTATTACGAAGTTTTCTAAAATAGCTTTTGATTATTCCCAAAGCAAACTTTGTTAAGAATAACAAACACGTAGTCCTTTATAGGCAAACTTTGCCCTTCATAAGTTCTTTATATCACTTTGTATTAACTTGTGAATCCCCTTTAAGGTTTTTGCCTGGGAGTACTAGCTGGATTGTTCCGCAGAGACTGGTACAGTCGAGTTCATTTACATCAACATAAAGAGAACAAAAATATCTGAACACGCTTTTATGCTCCTGACAATAGGATTGTGTTCAGATAGTTTTGTTCCCGTAAGCTTCGGTACAGTCGAGTTCATCATTATCTGAGCAAAGATTGGACCAAAAACATCTGAACAAGACCCTAATGCCAGAAGCATTAGATCAGATCTTTTTGATCCGTTCTTTGCTCAGTTAATGATGAACTCGACTGTACCATGCCGCAGGAGCCATTTTTACATATACAAGAAATCAAAGTACATAGAAAAATTAATTTTAATTTAAATATTTAGTTTTAGTTACTCTATACTGTTTTTATTAATACATTGCTGTGACATGAAACAGCGATTTTTAACCCAAGGCACGGTGTCCGTCAAGATAGCGTACACCGTAAAGATATTCAGAATCTGATGCAGCCAATAAATAGTACCCAAATAGTACCGACGAAATACCTAGGTGAAAAAAATAGTACCCTTAAACTTTTCGAAATATAAGGCCTGTTCACGGTGTACGCTACCGGCGTCAAGCTGGCGTACACCGTTTGTATCTCTGGAACGGCTTTGTTTTTGGAAACGCTTTATATCTCAAAAAATAGTACCCAAATAGTACCCTAGGGCCCTAAAATTTTATTTCTCTAGCTATCGTAGAAGCCGAGATATAGTGAGCTCTTTCTATAAGGAATTCCCGGGTACGCCAGCTTGACGGTGTGAAATTTTGTACACCGTTAAGTTATGGAATATCTCGGCTTCTACGATAGCTAGAGAAATAAAATTTTAGGGCCCTAGGGTACTATTTGGTTACTATTTTTTGAGATATAAAGCGTTTCCAAAAACAAAGCCGTTCCAGAGATACAAACGGTGTACGCCAGCTTGACGCCCGGTAGCGTACACCGTGAACAGGCCTTATATTTCGAAAAGTTTAAGGGTACTATTTTTTTCACCTAGGTATTTCGTCGGTACTATTTGGGTACTATTTATTGGCTGCATCAGATTCTGAATATCTTTACAGTGTACGCTATCTTGACGGACACAAGGCACGTAGGTCACCTTATTCACATTGTACATACCTAGCTGCTTTTTTTCTTCGGTCTGTCATTGCTAAATGAAATTTATGGCCAGCGTTCAACGAAAGATATATCACTGCGAACGTCGCGCGTGGTGTGTGGAAGTCTCATAACATAAGCAATATCAACTTTACCGGTTTAAGTTGCAGAGTTTCTACTTAATTAAGCAGATTGGCACGATCTTCTCTTCTTATCTCCTAATTTGTAAGTGACGCCAAGGAAACCAGGTGCAAACTTAATGCAACCGGGAACTGATTAATAAATTACTTATTGAAATATTAATTTATTATTAAGGCAACTTTTAGTGCTTCCAATCCTAAGAAGATGAGATAAAATAAGAAACCGAAGACAAACAAAACCCACGGAGAAACTAAAGTTACACAAACAAACTGATTAAGGGTCAGGTACGCTAGGCGAAATCTGCTCGGTTATTATTGTTATTATTTTTTTAAATTATGCAAAAAATGTAAATAATTATACCTTTTTAGAAAGCTTATAAACTGAGGAACTAATTTCTGTAATTTCTACGCGAAGTGTCTAACTTTTTTTTAAATAATGCCTCAAAGAATTACAAAATTTTGAACAAATCCAAAAACCTTTGACTTCAAATTCTTTTATTGGTAACATTTTGAAAGGTTTTTGCGTTATTTCTGGGGTTTTCGTAATCAGCCGTTATTGGCTATTAGATGATGGCTTTTTTACATTCCTGATTTAAGTAGTTTTTTTCACAATTAACAGTTTTAGATCGAAAGGCGGGTTTTTAAAAAAAAGTTAAAACTCAAATAATTTGATAACTATTGAGTTTTGACTCCCAGTTGATTGGACTTAAATCATTGCAAATAAGCTCTAGAGTAACCCCTTTCAAGGAATAGGTCGAATTACCAGTCGCCCTGTATAATTTGAAATGAACAAACGTATAGTTAAATTTTAACCATACACGGGTGGCGACCGTGTTTGTTAATGGTGAATTGGTGATCGGCGGCGACTCACCCCCGCCTGCCCCACTGTGATTATTAATTAAATTATATTAATAAATGTTCTTTTAATGCAATGTGTAATTGTCTTTATTATAAAACTAACTGAATCTCACCGGACTGAAGTATCGACAGTCTTTGAAAACCCGTCCCGAAAGTACCGGATCGTCCCGGTTCTATCATCGGTCAGTACCGAAAATCCCGGTTCTCCAGAACGGTACCGGTACTGCGTACCCTATTCGAATTTCGTCAACTATACATAGGAAACATATTTATCGTTACTCCAATGAAAAATCATCAGGTGATTACTGTGGAAGGATTATCTAACATCAAAGAATAATAAAAAAAAAATAACCCAGTGAAATTTAAATGATCCTATGGCTACCATCCGACTCCATCATTAGATCAGCTTCATGTCATAATAATATGGCATTCTCGTCAGATTTACATATCCTTGCAAAATTTCAGCTCAATCGAAAAGTGGGTCAAATTTAACTTTTAACCGGACGGTTTTGGTTCATGAAGTCGGTTAGAAATGCATTATATTGCCTGTATTTTAGGTTACGTCGTCTGCGAGACAGGTCGTCGGAGCACCGTGCTAGGTCGACACGGTAAGCCGGCTGTTAATTACACGCCTAGCGTAATTATTCCCCTCGCGGCGTCATTAATTAGGAATGTGAGACGCTTACGAGCGAACCTTGCAAGTGGCTAGGGGCATTCTATAGGAATCGGATGGTTACCTTGCCAACGATGCAATCTGACTGCAACGGATCTGAGTCTCAATAGCGAATCTCAATAAATGTCAATACCGGTTTTGATACTCAATACCGGAATTCCGGCTTCGGCGTCGGTATTGGGGATTTTTGGAAAAAAATTGATGTAATGGAAAATAATTTTATTTACTTTCCTACGATCTCACTTGTATCAAAAAAATAAGAGTAATAACTTTTGGTATTATGTATGCAAAATCACATTAATAATCAGCCTTAAGGTATAGCAAAAGTACAAAATTAACAAACGAAACACCATCAATGCTAGATGATCGCCAATTCCGATAGGTACAATGCGTAATAAAATTGGAATGGTTAGCGCGACCGCAAGTCAAAATATATAACATTACTGTTCAGTTTGTCCAATATAATGGAGAAAATTCAATTTTACTTACATAATGAGAATAAAAAAGTAAAACCAGAACAAAAAAAGAAAAAAATAAGGCGGAATTCCGGTTTCTCGAGATCCCGGAATTCCGGCATTGCATGCCCTATATAGTTGTAATCTACTGCGTCGGATGTTAAAAGAAGACGCATTTGTTTCTGATACTTAGGTACCCTCAGACGGGGATAGTTCAACTTCTTTGTACATCTTCACAAAGGCAACGAGGCCTCTCTTTCCCATCACGAAACGACTTAACTGACAGAGTCTTCCGGTTAACTTGCGTCCATTTAGTATAAACAGGACAAACTGTCTTTAAGACCTAGTTTACGAGACTGCAAGTAGTTCTCAGTGTTTTATGAAGTCTTAAAGTTTCTTGATGCAGAAAGTGATGTTTTACTGTATAAATAAGAACACGAAACCGAAAGAAAATTGTACATTGACACGGCATTACCTATCTCTATCGCACGCGCATAATTATATTGCTGTCTTGTTTACAAAGTGGCATTGACCGCCGGTATCATAGATTGTAAACCTTTTCGACATAATAATACGGCGCGCACTTGTGGGCCTCCGGAGGCTGCTTCTGTCGGTCGCCGTTCGTGTTGGTGGTAACTTGTGTAAGTAGTTACGGCTGCACATAACAAAAACCACACATGGGAGTGTCACCAACGAAGTTGCCAAGCTATCAGTGGCGTGGCGTCCAAAGAACTCGATTCCTACCGGCTTGCCTAATATCAGGCATTTGAGCACCTTATTCTACAGGTCTTAAGGAAAATGTACGCCAAATCTGCACCGGCTTGCCCAAGGATATCTTTTACGCCACGCTACTGCAAGCTATAGTACCAAATTTAGACCCTGGCTTAGCCAGCAACCAGAAAGAGCACGCGATATGCGATAGAGACGTATATACGGTCCGTCCGCGTCCGGTGGTCGGACCTGAGAGTCAGTTTTGTTATAAATAAAATCTTCTGTTACTTATTCTGTGCTGTCAGTAGCTTCGTTTCGGGACTGTTTATATGTATAGATTTAACTTACCTTAATTACGCTACGGAAATTGTATTCTACAGCTTCATTAAATAAGTCAAGTCATACGTACTTCTTACTTAACCTAGTGACGTGTGTTTCTACCGGAGCGTAACTTAAGCAAGTCACGCGAAACTGGTTCCTAACCCAGTGTCGCTTACAACGTTTTTACTGTTGTTCCAATATAAATACGACGCCTTAGGCGTTAAGCGCCAGTGACGTTAAGACGTGTTTTAGTATGAATGGTTCGCTTTCAGAATTTCTTATGTAGGCTCGCTTCTGAATAATTTCAAGCCGCAGAATCAAGACTGAAAACTGAAATAAAACTCCCATGTTCGTTTGAGTTAAACTTCTTAAGGATCTTTCATGTGCTTTGAATTTTAACGAAACTTCCCGATTGTAAATAAGTGATAAAAGAATTTTGGGAGAAATTTGGGAGTTGTCCGTTTCGCGATCGTACTTGGGGAAGTATTTGGGTTTTCTTTCCACTTAACAATATGTTCCCGGAAGTTTAATTATAAAGTTGTTTTATAATTAGGATGGTGGACTGGTTATTTCCCAAGAAAAGGTCTTGACTGAAATATTAACATGACTTCGAAATATTGTTGAGTTCGGTGTATTAATACGACTGAAATATTAACACGTTCGCCGGCGGTACCCAGGGTATGGGATATACTAGAATGACGGTAAAATTTCGCCATAAAATACCTATGATCTTATAGAACGACAGCGGCAAGCGCCGTACTGCGTGTCGCCTAGTGACTGCAATACGGCCACATCTCAACAAAAAAAAACGAGATTATTGTTGATTACTGTCACGCACCCACAATCAAATTTAATTGACACCAACCATCAAATTCTGTTTCGAAAACTGCTCGAAAATAACCTAATAGTACATTGTGTATCTAGGGCGGTAAGTAAGGAATTACAAACGAGTGTTTGTTATAAGCCCGAGGTGAAACCGAGGGCTTTAATAACACGAGTTTGTAATTCCTTTACCGCCCGTGGCACACACAATGTTTTTCATCACACTTGTGAGGAAATCTTAATAAAATAACCTTGTTTTTCGACCCAGTATGACAAGAAAATATTAAAACAGACAGTGACATTTGTCACATATCGTCGACCGTAGGCTGAATTACGGTAAGGGACAGGCAAAACTATGTCCCTTACGCTAATTCAGCCTACGGTCGACGATATGTCCATAGACAATGCGAACGTCAAGTCACGTTCGGAAACCATAGCGGTAACGGCCATTTTAGTTGATTTTATATTTGCAAAATAAAGAAAAACATTATTTAAACATTTAATTAATGTTACCGAAATATGTGTTTATTATGTATTTGCAATTACAGTTATCTTTAAATTAATATTTCAGTGATAAAACTTAAAAAAGTAAGTTGGCGTTTCCTTTGAACATGACAAATAAGAGTGAAACAGAACCAGCGTTTTCAAATTTAAAAAGAAAACCATTACGCCCTAGGGCGCCCTAGGGCGTAATAGGCCATTTACGGCCCGCAGAACCTACGTGTAATGAAACCATTTTCGAGCAAGTGTGATGAAAAAAAAGTTAAACTCTTAGTCGTGCCACCAACTATTTTAAAATGACGAAACCTAAAAATACGGCGCTAAATTTATTTTGATTTACCTACTTGAAAAATTGCGAGGAGTTGATTCCCAGTGGAGCACTTTACAATATTTTTTATTTCATGTAATAAGATAACATTGCAATATTATTAATGTGCGTATTTTTGTTGCAGGTAATGATGAAAGATGACTTACCAATTAGTTTGTAAGTTTGACAGCGGCAACTGGGATGCAATTCATAAACTGGTCTAATTTAATATGAAATTTCATTATAGCATTAAGAGGAAACAGGAGGGCAGTTTTTCCATACAAACGTAGTCCCCTGTTTCCTCCCTGGATAATGCCAGTAGAGCAATCATTTTTTGTCCAAAAATCTATGGCTACTATTGATATGTTCCTATGTTTTCCTTTTTACGATAAATTGATTCTCAAAAGAGATATTAACCTCCAAAAACCTAAAAAAAATGCCAGATTTTCCGCTGTGTTCACACATCCAGTAAACAAATTTGACTAGATTATTAAAAAAAAGGAAAACATAGGAACACGGCCAAAGCCTTTCTTTAATGTTTAACGACAAAATTAGTTAAATAGGTTAAGTTTTGGGGACGAAATCAGGGGACTACGAAACGTTCTTTTCATGAAATTTTAAAAGGTATCTTCGGTCCAAGCTGCAGTTGTCTCTATCGCGCTCTGCGGGGGAGAGGCGGGCAGTGCGGGATAGCGACACATTTTACAAATACCTAATTTTCAATGCTCTCGACCTTACTGTTTCCTCTTAATGCCTGCCAACGAATTCTAAATATTTTATTTGAAGAGAAAAAATAAAAAAATATACGCCTCGGGCAGTATTTGAACCTGCGTCTCCAACGGCTCTCCGGGCCAACACGAGCGCACTGCCAATTGTGCCACGGAAGCGATACCCAAGTCATCCAATTTATCAACCACTGTCTTCATTTTTTGCGCCATCTTCGGAGGAGTTTGTACTTAGTACCATTACCATCCGTTAGGTTAGTCCAAGTTATATACGGCGCTGTCGTATTAAGAAATCGACGGTAACGATGCGCTACACCCAAACCTATTGAAATTTTGGTCTAAGTTAATTAAAAATGAGGTTCGTTTCTGAACTTTTAGAATCTTAACGACATTGCTAGTCTGATCATTTAAACAGGCAGGCTGGTTTCAAACAAGCTCGCTTCTACTTTAGCAAAGTGCTGAAACTTACTGAATTTAAAATTCAGTATACATATTGGTCAAGATGGTAGCAGAAAAGAGAACGGAATGGCGATTACTCCACCGACAAGAGCAAGTCTCTTAAATTTATGATGATGATGATGATACATATTGGGTGTTGCCTGTAACAGGAGCAAATAATTAAAACGTAGATTCTACTCTTCAAGCAATAAAACTTTTGTTCAATTACTTTGAAAAATTATGTAATCATCAGATTTTTTCTTTTTCATACAAATAAATATTATTTTCAATGTACAAACAGCAACACAGTTAACTATACACTTCAAAAATGGGAAATACTGCAAGAAAGAGAATCACACTTGAAGGCGTCGTGTTATGCATGTGTGCGTGTGTTTATGAGTATAAATTGGCTATTATTGAAAAGAGTTTTGATACAATAATTTTTCTTTTATGGCTGATAAACGTCATTATTGACATTAATGCCATATTATTGAATAGAGTATTTGACAACAATCAAAATAAATTCATTAACTCTAACCAGCAAATTACGCCAAAACAGCCCGGATAAAATCATTCAAACTTATTTTCGTGCCATCAACGATTTTACAATGACGAAAACTAAAAATAAGGCACCATGTTGAGCATGACGTCACAAGCACGTCACAAGATAGTATTTCATACTAAACTGCATACTTTCGGAGAGTTTTGACACTTCATAAAAAGAAGCTGATTTGAACTGTCATCAAGTAGCCTATTCGTGGAAAAAAATGAATGAATAATAAATATAAATTACATTATATTGGTGCATGATATCAAAAATATGAAGCACCATTAAAAGCATTAGCAATATAATTAGTTTATTTCATCCCAACGTTCGTCTGAAAGCTAAATCATAATTTTGACAAATTCACCTGTCTTGTTGAAATAAAACCTTTATTTACAGTATGGAAAAAAAAACTTTGCCCAAACAACTACAATGACAAAGCTCAAAGGCACATTACACATACGCAAACGTTATTTGATTTGAAGTTGACATAATACAAATATATATATCTCTTTCAATCGTTATCATTTTCTCTCTGCTCTGTCTTTAATGGGCAGTTAAGTGTGTTGCTGTTTGTACGTCGCTTGTCACGCTACAAACATAATTAACATCGCAATACATTGCGGCTTCAAATAAACTTTAAAAGTGTACTAAAAACCAAAACATAAGTTATTTTTAAATGTCGCTGAACAAATGTTCGTTCTGGAGAGTACGACCTTAGTTTTAATTATTTGTTCCTAGATCCTAGAACAGGCAACACGTTTTCGGTATAGTAGTAAAATCAATCATATGTAAACAAACTCAACGACGTATTTGACAGAGAAACCTTTGAAAAATGTTTTAGGGCGAAGTCGATTTTTCTAGATCGTTCCAAATTCCTTCCACATAACACGGAGCTCGGGAAACATCTCGGATGAATGCGCAATTTACGTCAAATGTATCAAAGTAAACGGGCGTGGAAAATACAAGTCCGGGCGATATTAAAATTTCCGAAAAATCGTCGGAAACGAGTTACGGCCGCGACGTGGCTGAATTTCCTTGTATTTATTATTAAAATTCCACGTAACTTGAGCAGTACACTCGTTTGTGGCGGTTGTTACATTGAACGTAATACAAACTGAGCAATTCCGGCTCAGTTAACGACAGATAATAAAATGCACGAATTGAGTTATTAAAATACGTCGTAATTTACTTTTGCTAGTTTGCTAACAAAATAAGAAATTAAAATCTCGTAATGTGGTCACCCATCATGACGTCACGCTTGATTTGTTATGACAAATAACTTCAATAATGTGTCAGAATGCATTTTATTCATAAATTATCGGCCTAGATAAGCAAAAAGGTAAGTTACAATATTAGATTCAAACTTATTTCTCCTTAACTCTTTAAGTAGCGTAACCAGGATGAAACCAAAAGAACATGAATAATTAAAAGAGTGATAACAACACGAGACCTAGCAGAGGGTTTTAGCACCAGGGAGATGAGTATAAAAAACATGAGTCGTATTACGTTCAATGTAACACCCTGTATAATGATTTTAGGGATTAGGGACGTGACTTTGGGCACAATCTTATGAATAGAGATGTAACGGCACGTCTTTATTAATGACCCAGTGCTATCAGATCGAATCATTTGGTCTAATTCGGATGGTACAAACAGCAACACACTTAACTGCCCATTAAAGACAGAGCAGAGAGAAAATGATAACGGTTGAAAGAGATATATATATTTGTATTATGTCAACTTCAAATCAAATAACGTTTGCGTATGTGTAATGTGCCTTTGAGCTTTGTCATTGTAGTTGTTTGGGCAAAGTTTTTTTTCCATACTGTAAATAAAGGTTTTATTTCAACAAGACAGGTGAATTTGTCAAAATTATGATTTAGCTTTCAGACGAACCTTGGGATGAAAAAAACTAATTATATTGCTAATGCTTTTATTGGTGCTTCATATTTTTGATATGATGCACCAATATAATGTAATTTATATATATTATTCATTCATTATTTTCCACGAATTCAATAATATGGCATTAATGTCAATAATGACGTTGGATCAGCCATAAAAGAAAAATTATTGTTTCAAAACTCTTTTGAATAATAGCCAATTTATACTCATATAACACACGCACACATGCATAACACGACGCCTTCAAGTGTGATTCTCTTTCTTGCAGTATTTCCCATTTTTGAAGTGTATAGTTAACTGTGTTGTTGTTTGTACTTCCGGTGAGCAAAAAATTGCCTGTGTTGGAAGATACTGCTCTTCCTTAATTATAGTACAGCAGGTCATAATACAACCGTTCTTCTTTTATGGCCCATATTTCTGAAATTTCTTGTACAATGAGCAGGGTTCGGAAAGTCGGGAGCTATTATACCTAAACTTTGGGCTCAGTGCCTACGCCGCGTCGATGTTGACGTATGTGTAGTATGTATGTGTGTGTAGTATACTAGTCAACATCGACACGGCGTAGGCACTGAGCCCAAAGTTTAGGTATAATGTAATAGCTCCCGACTTTCCGAACCCTGACAATGAGTTACCTGAAGAAACCCCAAAACGCAGAAAGTTTTTTTTTCTTTTTGCTAATGTGTTTAAGTTAATTTTGCTCATACAATTTTGTTTGAGGGTCCCGTTTTTCGGTTTTTCCCTTATATCTCGGAAACTGCATCCTAGCGACATGACCATTCTATACAAAATGAAAGCTACAAGTCTTACTTAATCGAGTTTTTCGATATCTTGTATAGTTTTCGAGATATCCCCTCTTAAAAGTTAATTTTAGAAAAAACACATTTTTGACCTGATAACTCTTCAACGCTGCACCCAAAAAATAAATGCCGGCAAAAAGGGTTTTAGATCATTAAATTCCCTCCAATAATACTTTACTTTACTGTGTTTGTATGAAAAAGTATAGACTTTTTCATTGCCTGGCCTAAACGTGGGCTTTATATAGTGGTACGGTACGGTGTTGCGAAGAAATTGAGTTTCTCGATTTGATTTCCTTAAGAACCGGTTCCGGAAATCCTGGTGCTGCCAACCCTCGTCAGATCGTTCTGTTCACGGTGTTTACCTTCATCATCGTGGAATGCGTAGCGATATTTTACACATTTTGCACAGGAATAAAATATTTACCTATGACATTTTTATTAGCATTCAGGTAAACGTCTTAGTGCGCTTGACACAGTCCTATCAGTTGCCATCTTGAATGTTGAATCATTAGCAATGGATCTGACAGGTTCTCAACTGATTCTGGTGATATTTTGTGAGCAGGTATACTAAATTATATCCCACCAAAAACATTACATGTAAAAAGATGCAAGTCTCGCAACGCAGTTCTTTTACAACAAAAAAGTTTTGAGATGTAATGTTAAACCAAGTCAGTACTGGGGGGATGTCCACAGAACTCGATTCCCACCGACTTGCCTATTATTTACCCGTGGAGGGAGGATTATTTATTTGAGAAGTATTAATTCGTTCTCCACGGTTAAATCATAAGTAATTAAACGTAAATAACATGGTTTTTGGAATTTTGTATGCTTGTGCGCGCATCACGCAAAAATTACTGGACCGATTTCTATAAAAAAGCCGAACCAAGTTGCCGGCATACCTACTTTACTAATATAGGTATTTGCGTGAACAAACTTCGAGCTTAAGTATTCAGAGTATACTCCTTTTACGGCTTTAATAGTTCAGGTAAACATTTATGACAGTTTTGCCCTTCGCACATAAAAGCAGCAACACGCCCGAGAATGCTGGAGTAATTTAATTTGCTTAAAGCAATAAAAACCAGAAGGGTTCTCATTAAAATGAAAGCATTCACGGATCCCACAGAATTAATAAGCGTTGTCGTACATTTTACCCGATTTTTGAGGTTAGCGTTTTATAATTAACTGGACTTTTCTGGTGGTAAGGTATTTTACGTGATAATTTTAAAATAAATATAGCCATACTTTAAAATTACACAAAGTATATTACAAATGAAAAATAATGAATTAAAGATAAATATAGACATAAGGACGTAGTCACAGTATAATAGCAGTAATTTGTCTTCCTACAAAATGTACATCGCGCGCTTGTATGTGTGCGCGCCGTGTACGAACGCACCACAAGCCAGGGTTGCCAGACGTACGAGGTTCCTCGTACAAATACGAGATTTGTGGTCTACTGTACGAGGTATCAGGCTCGTACTAAAATGTACGAGGTTTTGGATTTGGAAGTTTTTTAAACATTTCCACATAAAAAATTTCGTTACATACGTGTCGTTTTCAGCCGAGGTATGCCACTTTTTGTTGACATGCAATTGCAAATTATAGAATAGTCGTTTGGTTGGCACTTCAAAAGCGCCCCCCCCCCCCCAGGATTCACGTGTACGAGGTTCGAAATTCAAAATACGAGGAGTTTAGTCGTCTCGTACGAGCAAAAAAAACAAAGGCTGGCAACCCTGCTACAAGCAAACATTTAGCACTGTGTATTTGTGTAAGACGCGCAATCGTGCGTGAAGTGGTAGTGTGGATGGTAGTACATATATCGATATTCTTTTTTTACACATCGATGTAATAATGTATTTACATGATTTTATAGAATATGTTTTGTTATTTTATACTTATAGTAATAACTGTTCGTAATCAGGGGTCAGGGTCCCACTGCTGTGGTCCGTTGAAGTCGAAGCGACGAGCGGACCGGCACATTTTGACCCCTTCTTCCGTCGCCGCTGTCTTCTACAGTCTACTATTATTTACTACATTCGATTTCCAATTTGCAAAATCTACCAAATTTAATAAAATACCTACGGATGATTAGCTAATTAATCCGTTGGTAATGTAATTAAAATCTGTTATTTTTCAACATCGCCGAAACGCGAGAAGTTTAAGTAGTCTATTATTTGTGTAAATTGCACATTAAACTCGGTTCGTTCGTTAACGAACAACAATTTGTCTGGAATTGAGGCGACCCTAGTCCTGATAACAAAAGGGCTTTTTGTTTATTTATTTATCGACTTTGACTCGTTCACTGTCCCCCATACAAAACAGCATAGCATTTTCTCATTTTGAGCTCGAAAAAGTGTATTTAAGCACTTAGTTGCCATGCATTAATTTTTTTTAGTGTTATTTTAGCATTCCGAAATTAACTTTAATTTTTCTTTAAGACGATAAATAACATCAAAAAAGATTCAAACTTTGTGATCACATAACTTTATAACTTTTATATATTTTTTGTTTACCTATTTATTCTGTGTTGTGATAATTTAGTATTTTCCAATCCATGTGACTATTATTATATTGTAAACTTCAACATTAGTCACCATCCCAATCATGAATGGTTATAACGTTATAACAAACGAGGGAATGCAAATAACAAGTGAGGTTGGATGCCATATAAGATATTCCTCTTGGCCCAAAAGCTTCTCCTCAACCATCACTGACTCCAATTCCTTGTCCAGCACAACTCACCATTTTTCATATATAAGATTGACAAATCAATTGCAGAACCAAATCAATTTGAATAAACGTCTTTGTACAAAGAGTTTTGGCTACGTAGGAATGTCAAGTTAATCTATTAACTTAATCCTTCGTGGGCAGAATTCCGACACCGAGACATGTATTATGGCACATAGTGCGTTTTTACTCTGAGCACAGAAGTCGTGGTGTTTGATGATATTATCAACTAAGGAGGAACTTTGTGAACTATGCAGTCGAGCCAAATTTCATTATGCGTGATATATGATCCGTTTAAAACGCCGACTCTCCATATTAGTAAAATACTGCATGAGAGTGTTAGGGAGAGCGTAGATATTTAGTCGCCACACGGTTATGTTGAGCCACTTAACACTGTTCTTAATTTAGCTGTAATTCAATTCGTTATCAGTCGTTTGCTCGAAGTGTTAGATAAATATACACTCTAATAACCACATTTTTACTAAAAAAAACCCGACCGCGGTGCACTTTGAAACTGCATAACATCCGCCATTTTGTTTATTTTAACGAACTTCATACCCAATGACACTCGCACCATCAAGACGAATCTAATGATGTATCATTTATCAAAATCGGATGTGCCGTTGAGTAGTTACGAGCGGACACAGGAACAGACATACATACATACATACAGGTCAAGCACATAACCCTCCTTTGGGCTTCGCCGCAGTCGGGTAAAAAATCTGAGCCAATTAAGAGAGATTTTCTCTTTGTTGGCGTTAACTTAAATAAAACAAACAAGATATTAAACATATCAACGAAAGCTGATTAATTAAAACAGCAGGTTCATTAGGGTTTAAAACAGCAATCTAGAATTTTGATAATTTTAACAAATATATTCCTTGTTTCTATCATTATTTTCTTCTTTGTATGATTCGATCATGTTTAATTAGTTACCTTATACATCGATATTTTTTGAATCAAATCAGAACATGTTTAATTGAACTATGATAAACAATCAATATCACATTAGTTGGTGCTTCTAACGTCTTGTTAGGCTCGTATGGAATCAAGATGCTTGATTATAACTACCACGATCTTGTTAGGAGCAACCAATATTTTTAGAGAGTAGCATGCCTTGTAAACACAATACTTACATTTAGTAACTCCATAAATGCTATGTTAATGTTGTCTCGCTTTTTATACATAGTTATTTCTCTTTCACTCCAACTGCTGTCATGTCTGTTACTTGCCGCCGACTGAGGACGAGTAAACTAAATTATACTCCTATTCTTAAATTACTATCTTTCTTTTTATGCCCTTCAAGAAATTCTTTACCTGATTTGCATTAAGATGGGTTTAGACCAAACGAATTCTAACACATTCTAACCCCACTCTACCAAATTTGGTAGAGTGGGGTTAGAATGTGTTAGAATTCGTTTGGTCTAAACCCACCTTTACATGGCTAATTTAAGAACAGGGACAATTTGCTCAACACTCCTGTGTCGTGATTGTAATAAAATTGAATAACTACACCCAAGACAAAAAAGGTAAAGACAAAATACTAGAATTCCACATTTCACCGTAAATTTGTAAAAGCTATCCGATCGGGTGCTGTCTGTCTTAATCCAACTAATGGAACTCAACCTTACAAGCACTTCACAAACAGAAAGACAACGGACACGAAATTTGTAACTAAGATGAATAAGGTCGCTCGGTTCTCACATACAAATAAAAATAGTTTTTTTTTTATACAACTAGGGTGGCAAACAAGCATTAGGCCTGCCTGATGGTAAGCAGTCACCGCAGCCTATGGACGCGTGCAACACCAGGGGCATTACGTGCGTGTTGCCGACCTTTTAAAAACCTATTCACTCCCCTCTTGAAGTACTCCATACTGTAGCCTTCCGGGAAAACCGCGGCAGGGTATTCCCATCTCCTGATTTCGATGTCATTAATTAGTTCGGTGTTATTACTTATTACACAACTGAACTGAATTCTTAACCATTATTGTTTGTATGGATAACCGGACGACTCGATTTACCTTAAATAGGGCAGAGGTCACCGCTGTTTATCCAGAACGGTGATAGATTCTACGCGCAACCATGTTAGCCAACATTAGCGAAGAAAAATAAAGAATTCCACAGATAATAAACGGTTCGCTCGCAAGTTTTCGCCACAGAAGTGCAGTAAATGGGATTCCCTTGTTCTTTTAAGTGGGATTGATGCGTTCCCAAGTACGACTGTGGAACGAACGCTTCTAGTGCGAACCACCTTAAACTTTTGTGTTTTACGTTCTGTTGGTCGGTAGTTGCAAACTTGAATTGGGAAGTTTACATTAATTTTTGCAGGACGAGAATGTAATAGTGGCATTGCATTAATTAGTAATCTTAACTGATTTCACAAAAGAAGGAGGTTCCCTAATCGGTTGTATTTTTACAAGCTTTTATTTAGTTTCAACTCTCCCGATGTCTGTGTTTGTAAGCTAATCTTGCAAGTTAAATTTTATCCACTTCCCGGTTTCCGGTTGAGCTGAAATTTTGCAAGGATATGTAAATGTGACGACAATGCCATATTATTATGACATGAAGCTGATCTGATGATGGAGTCGGATGGTAGCCATAAGATCATTTAAATTTCACTGAGTTATTTTTTTTTAATTATTCTTTGATGTTAGATAATCCGGCCACAGTAATCACCTGATGATTTTTCAGTAAAGTAACGATGAATATGTTTCCTATGTATACTTGACGAAATTCGAATAGGGTATGCAGTACCGGTACCGTTCTGGAGAACCGGGATTTTCGGTACTGGCTGATAATAGAACCGGGACGTTCCGGTACTTTCGTTACTTCTGGGACAAGTTTTCAAAGACTATAGATACTTCAGTCCGATGATATTCATTTAATTTTATAACAAAAACATAGACAGCTACACATTGCATTAAAAGCACATTTATTTATTGACGACCGCTTTAGCTTAGTTGGTAGTGACCCTGCCTACGAAGCAGGAGGTCCTGGGTTCGAATCCCGGTAAGGGCATTTATTTGTGTGATGAGCACGAGTATTTGTTCGTGAGTCATGGATGTTTTCTATGTATTTAAGTATTTGTATCTATTAAATATATCGTCGTCTAGTATCCATAACACAAGCCTTATTGAGCTTACTATGGGGCTAGTTCGATTTGTGTGAGATGGTCCCCTAATATTTATTTATTATTTATATAATTTAATTAATAATCACAATATTACGCCGCCGATCGCCATTACCACGGTCGCCACCCGTGTTTGGTTAAAATTTAACTACGCGCTTGTTCGTTTCCAATACGCCTTTCTTCGCGATTTCTCTCACTGTTTCAATTACGATATACAGAACTCAACATAGTACACCAGAAAACATAAATGAAAAATGCTGCTTAAATGTGTTTCCCGAAAGTCCCGGGACTTTTATTTTCATGTCCCGGTTCTTTGCGCGGCTCAAAATACCGGGAAATTCCGGTACAATCGAAGACACTGCTAACTGACCACTTGTCACCCTTATTACAATGTGTTAAGGTCTACTGATGGTCACTTAACTGTGTCTTCGTTTGTACTTTCAGTTCCGGTATTTCCCGGGAGCAAATAAACCCTAAATTCGAACATTTCTTATTCTAAAGCCACGTCGTATTGATATTTTTTCAAAGCCAGTAACATCTGAACTATTTTTCAAGTGTGTAAATGAGTTGTAAATGTATTTTATTGAATTTACCAAATGGCAGATATCAATTATGTCCAATATCGCAATGAATATTTCAGGAGCAAGGCGACGCGGCATCCATCACGTATTGATAAGCGCCATATAAGCATACTATCATGCCCTCGGATCGATTGGATCTGTCCTCTAAGTGATGAAAGTGCAAGTCACAGGCGACGGAGGTTCACGTTTTGGTAGGAGGTTCAAATTTGGTAGAAGGGGGTTCAAGTTTTCGTAGGAGGTTAAATTTTTGGTAGAAGGAAGTTCAAGTTTTGGTAGAATTAAAGACAGCCTGACAACCTTCTCATTCTTTTCTTTGATGAATATGATTCGAGTGTTTCAACGTCATTATCGTGTGTTGTTGATGAAAAGCTTGCAGATTTTAATGAAATTTAAAGAAAAAATTAAGTCTGGGATATGTACCATATAGCTTGATATGCGACAGAATCTACAGGCATTTTATATATAATCTATTTGGCATACGTTTACGTCCGAATAGTACATTACACAACTAGGGTGTTAAAACAAAGAAAGGCCGAGATCGCAGATGTTTGCGGGCCGAGCTGCAAGCGAGGGACGTAAATATGCGATTGAGGGCTTTCTTTATTACCTCCCATGTTGTGTACATCATTTTATGTCTACATTTGTTAAGAAAGCGAATTTATGACCAGGTGTGGCATAAATAAATAAATCCGCTGACATATCGAATCGAGGAAACAATCCTTTCAATTAGGTACTTAAAAGCCGCATAGAACTTTCAAAAAACGACAGTCTATCTAGAACTTTGAATAAGAAACTCGAATATTTGGCATCGAAATGAGTCTGATGAAAAACTATCTCGCAATCCGCTAATATTGAAGTGCACAATGTCATTGCTATTTTAATGTTAGTGACGCGAGTGGATTACGCATTGGAGGAATAGAATGCGACTGGTTATGCAAGCTCGAATATTAATAAATAGTCTTCAACACTGCCACAGAATATAAATAGAGCAGTATGGAAGCTACGCTTACTTTTTGAAATAAATACCTACGCTCCATTAGAGCGTTAGGGTTGTTTAAAATGAAAAGATCGCGGGCTGTCTGGGCGCGCGCACGTAACAAAAACAAAGCGCAACCGCTCGCCTCCATGCAGCACTCGCGACTGACGGCACCGCGAGATTCCCTTAGGGGCCTTGTAAAAGCGCGCGTCTATGTGTGCGTGCGTTTCGATCGTTTTGTTTGTAGCTTCCTTACTGCTTTAGCTTAGGTATATCTATTCTGTGACACTGCTATAAAAAAAACCGGTCAAGTGCGAGTCGGACTCGCGCACCGAGGGTTCCGTACAAACTCATAAGTAGATACGCGAATAGTTCAAGAAAAACTGTATGTCGATTTGTTTAGTAGAAGCAAATAAGTATATGTTATGATTTTTGCAAATTTCTAAAAAACAGTGCAAGTTAGGAAAACAGTTATATTTTCCCTCTAATATTGAGAACCTGACGTGTAATGATTCTATTTAATAGCAAGGACCATTAAATCAAGAGGACTGTCATTCTCTATACAAAAAGCTGTTCCCCGAATTTACAACGCCATCTATGTATAAGCTTGGTAAAATTATTATAATATTATTTACAATTATTTAACTTTGCAAACGTGACACAGTATTTAAATGTATTTAAATTTATTTATTATTAGCTGTTTACGCACTAATTGTTACTATACTATGTTTCTTTGTTTAATTATAACATCGTTAAATGTTTAGTGTTTTAGCGCCATCGCTTAGTTTTGCTACTCGCCGCTAGGGATTTCAAGTTTTGTAAATTTCTAAAAAGGTATTAAAGTTAGCAAGACCGTTCTATTTTTCCTGTAATATTCAGGTTGATATTTATAATTAGTAATTATGACACATTTTTCTGATCAGTAACTTCGGAGATAATAGGGGGGGAATGGTACATAAAAATGTATAAATCAAAAACTACTTATTTAAGAAAAAAAATAAAAATGTTGTTTTAATCTACAAATTAAGCCCTTTCATTTGATACCCCACTCAATATAATAGCCCTACTTTCAATTTTAAAAGTCCCATTACGGAGCCTTTTAAAAAAAAAGTAAAAAAGGTACAAGATATTTTTTATATCCAATAGACTCGGGTTAGCTACTTTTCACACTATTCCAAATTTCAAATCGATAGCATCAGTAGTTCCTGAGATATCTGGCTGTGACAGACGGACAGACAGACAGACAGACAGACAGACAGACAGACAGACAGACAGACAGACAGAGTCGCACCATAAGGGTTCCTTTTTTACCATTTTGGTACGGAACCCTAACAACGGTTGATTCGGAATGATAAAAACAAAAGATTTTCTCTTCCCTCGTAATTTGATTATTAATTTTGCAAGTAGTTTACGTAAGCCCTTGTACAGATCCGACTCTGCTAGTACAGTCAGAATTAAATAGTCTATAACATCCAAAGCGCCATATATATCGCAGCACATCTTTATTACTATATTTGATGCTGCCTGTACCTCATGGTTGACGACAGTGACCACAAAATCAATTATCTTTTCACTGATATTCTCAGTCATAACGACCGCCTAATAGGCACACGCGGGTGTAAAAATATATGTCCCAAGCCACCTTCCTCAGTGGCAATAAGAACTTCGTATTTATGAAACGCTTTATTCGGTACATGTTTTTGCACTTGACTCTCACAGCTATGGATCGCGTCATACGAAACACAGGAGTCTCCTCACAACACATAATATAAAATATAGACCGGTAAAAGTCAATCCGCTACCGCTTCCTTCTGTGTCTTGCTCACGCTAACGCTAATTCCGCGCACACGGGATTGGCAGACGGAAATTGATTCAGAAGCGTTAATGCATACTGCAGTTAGCGTTGCGTCGTTCTATCTTCCTTAGGCTGAGTATCTATGTGTGAGCTAACAGACCGGGTGACATAGATTAGAAAATATAAAGAGTCAAGCGAGAACAAAAAACACTTCGGATCCATTAAATTAAAATAAACTTAAACTACCGTTTTTAGAGATGTAAAGTGTTAGGTTAGGTTAGCCGCTTTGTTGATATAATTTTTTTTGGTACATAAAAAGCATTTGTCCTACTACCGGCCAGTAAGCGAGTAAAATTGGACGAGTAGCATTACATTGCGGATCTGGAAAGGTTGGTCGATCACGCTATATGTCGTCAGCCCGCAATTAACTGTTACTAGCCTAATTTTACTCACTTACTCGCCGGCGGTGGACCAAGTGCCAAACCCTAAAGTCGATAAAACAACCGAACACCAGAAAATACGCCCTTTATTACATTCCTCGGCGCGTTCGAGGCAATTAAATTCCCGTCAAATATCGCAGTTGACAACCGCGCGACAATTCTTGGCGAGTCGGGAACGGCCCGAACCGGCCGGGTTATGGAAATATGCGAGTTGGGAATGGACTGCGCGTTATAGATTGGAAATCGACGATCGTTTAATAACTTCACTGTGAATTGTCAGATTGATTGATTGCCAAGAAAATGTAGATTACCAGTAGTGGATCCAAGGAATGGCGGCTAAAGCCCAAAATATTTTAAATGTGACCGATGCATCCAAATGAGTTTGAAGCCTAAATCATTTTATGTTGAATGATATACGTAACTTTATATAATTAAAGTTAATTTTATTAAAGTTATTAATAAAGAACTATTATTACATTCGGAATCATATTGAACTAATAAACATTCATAATAAACTAGTTCATTGCCAACTTAACGATATCATTTTTGCGCATATTTGTATAAATATTTACTTTAGCTGTCGCAAACCACGCGGCACCAATATTTAATCTGTGGCAGGCAGCGTTATTTTGTCTCGTCCATTTTACGAGTACAGTCTTCTTTTATGCTTGCTGCCAGGACGAAACGTAGCGTTGTCTGTGGCGGTGTTTTTTAATTTATTTTGAATTTGGAACCCGGCTCCAATCCGTTTATACGCGCGCTAAATTGTGTGGTGGGGCAGGAAAATTGTTAGGCTTTTTGAATGCTGGGACCTCCGATAAATTGAACTATCAAACCGGTGAATTGTTCAGCTGCGCGGCATTCAAGAGCGTTGCAAAATTAAAACATTCGTAAAATGTTGCTGTTCGCTGAAATATTTTACAAATGAGATTGGTCACGCGATCATTGTCGATTACAAGCGATGTCACAGAACATCGCCAAAAGTGACCTCATTTCAGCAATGGAGGCCCTCAATATTATTTGTGGCGGCTATGTAACTACATTTCTACAATATGTAGGCCTTGAATATTGTTCGTGAAGGCTATGTAACCAGAATGTTCTGAAAAATTATAAATAACACAATCAGATGAAAACGCGAGCGCAGCAAGTGTGAAACAATGAATTTCATTAGTTATCGAGTCCTAAGGGGGGGGGGGGGGTTGAACCCCCTAAACCCCTCCTTATATACGTCCCTTAGAAAAAGTCGGCTAAGGCTACTCTCTACGAAGTTCGCGTTGCTCTAAGGCTGCACAGTACAGCTGGGTCGTAACGCGTTTTCGGTGAAACGAAACGGTTTTTTTGACAAGTAACTGTTTTGAAAAACAGTTACTTAAAACAACTGTTTTTTTATTACGGTTTAGTTTTTTTCCGAATGAAATAAAACCTTAGCTATTATTAGGTAGGTGAGCAACGTTAAGCGACGGCTGTAGCAAGTTCTGACTAGTATTGATATTGATTTGTTTGTTCCAAAAACTTAGTCTGTGGTATCGTTACACCAAGTAGCAGGTTTTAAAGAAACTGTTTATAGCTGTGGCAAGCAACTGTTACTCCGTTTCTTTATAAAAATTGTTTCCCGAAACTGTTACTGAAAAAAAAAACGCCCAGCTCTACTGCACAGCGTTGTTTCCCACCCGGCACTTACCAGATTCAGGCTCCCAATTCAGCCGTCAAGGAATTACTTTACTCAAATATTTTTAACAAAATACATTTCGGGAAGTCAGACCTTGCTAATCCCAGGAAACACTGGATCTATAAACGGACAGCCCTCGAAAGGGAATTTAATTAAATCGGGAACCTATTTAATCTCGTCTGAAAGCCGGACGAAAATGGCTACCAGGCCAAGAGGTATTGTGTATAATGTACCGAATTTCTATTTTGCTCTTTAGGGATAAAGCCGCCTTTAAGTCAGTAAAAGGAACAGTGGTATCATCAGGAGTGGCTCACTCCGCGATGTCGCCGCGCGGCTACTAGTACTCCGAAGAATTTTTGTCTTCTTTTTCCTTATCAGAACACGAAACTGAACAATGCCCTTAAACGGAAAACAACCACTAAAATTTCACCTTGTATTCAAACATTCGTGTTTTCTGAAGGTAAAAATCTCATATCTTATTGCTCTATTTTAATATTTAGTTGAACTACTAATGAACTAACTTGAACTAACACTAAGATGTAGTCGAACTAAGATAGGTTATAGGTTTACGTGGGCTTGTGTAAGATACAAAAATATCGTCGACCGTAGGCTCAATTAGGGTAAGGGACAGGCAAAACAATGGCCCTTACGCTAATTGAGCCTACGGTCGACGATATGTAGGTATAGGTAATTGGCTGGTGGTTACACTCGTAGACTGCTACGGACTACGGCGTAGCACTTGCGAGTGCTCGTGGGTGCTACGCCGTAGCTTCTACTCATAACATGCGATACTGAACTTACAAGATGGAACACATTATAAACATATTTATACTTAAGCGGTGTGTACTTGTGTAGTCTAATTTAATTATCTATGGGAAAGCCTCCAGTAGGGTGATTCACTTCATTGTGGTCAATCTCGTGCCTTTTTTTATTACCTTAGACTGGCAAACAGGCAGGCCCACCTAATGGAAAGTGGTAGAAATTTGCAACACTTAACAATGCGATGCCAGTCTCGAAAATTCGATGACATTCTTTGTAATTGGGCTAATGTAATTTGAGCATTATTAACTGGTCACATTAATATATTGGTAATAACATATAGTTATTATTGGGTTGGGGGTCAAAATAAATGTCGGTACACTCCGCGCTTCCACTTCGACGGGCCACAACAGCATGACTACCGATTACGAACTGTCAACTTAATAAAAGAAAACGGGTTAAATTATATTTGAGACGATATTGACAGCGGATTTATGAAAGTCTCCTTTTGTTTATGACATGTGTTACTGACAGCAATAGAGGCATAAACGCGTGTTTACCGACCGCTGTTTGCGTTAATAACAAGCTATTCCATTTGGCTCGTATTTTGGGAACTGGAATTCCAATTATGTTGACTGAAGTCGAATGCAGTTTGCAATTTAATGAAGTAAACATGACTTTATTTACCTTATAACAGTACTAATAACTAGTTCGCCTCTTTACTCCTCCCGAAAGTCCCTTTAGGAAACGTGTAAGTTTATAGAGCATCAAATTTTCACCTTAAATAGTATAATAAAAATAAAAAGCCAGATGTACCCTCGCTAACAGATGGGTCACTCTCAATAAATGATGTCCGAAGTTAGGGCTTTGTAAAACAACCTCTTAATCTTGTTCTTTTGTGCAACGCAACTTACCATACAATTTATATCGTTAACTTTCGTTACACAAAAATTAAAGTTAACACTTTGTTTTATAAAGCCCTAATTACGGTCATCATTTTTTGAGAATGACCCAGATACGAAATAATTGAAGGTCTCCAAGTAAGCCGGTCGCTCTGTTATTCTGTATACACGAGCAGCACGCACACATCAACCAGCGTTAAGCGACCGGAACAGAAGTTTCCCTTTCTAACAAAACTGACGTTCGGGTCAGACCACCGGACGGAACGCACCGCATCCGATCGTCTCTCTATCGCATAACGCGCGCTCTTTCTGGCCGCTAGCCACCCCACCGAAGGGGCAAAATTTGGAACTAGTCGCCGCGCGGCGAAATCGCGGAGTGAGCCACTTTTAGCGCAACTGTCTTTATGAGCTCTGCTCCCTTTTTTTTTAAAGGAGAAAATGCGTTACGCATACCACCAGGAACGGACCCTGATGGTTATGTGGGACTCCCTTGTTGGCTGATGAGGCCAAGGTTTACCCACTAAAAACCCCTCTATGTGCCGCCTCCATGCTATAGGGCGAGACCACGGGAGGGTCGATTTCAGAGCGTTTCGACCGCGGCGGTTTTTTCATTCGTGTTCCAGCAAATATAGCAGCAAGCGGTGGTGCTCACAGTTAACTTTTACTATAAACGATAGACGGTATCGAGGCTACACATGATTTAATCAAAAGTTGTCGTCACTCGATAGTCCTTCACGGTAAAACTCCAGTGACACTAATGAAGTTACAAAAACGCTGGAAAAACGCATGAAATCGACCCGGTGTAACTCGGCTCCCTAGCCCGATCAACGCTGTATCGAAACCAGACAATTCTCCGCCCGCGCAGAACGCCAATCAAAGATTTAATCAACGAACCAGCGAGTCGATTGAATATTCATCCCAACGTTATATCCAGTTGTACTGGCAGGCGACTAATTACGTATAGTTTTCATTCAATTTCTTTCGCTTTTACGTACTTAATTGAAAGTTGATTGCATAAAAGAAAACTTATCGCATAAAGCGTTGGTAGATAGATCATTTATTTCATGTGTAAATAACAGTATAAATTTGTAGTACAGACCAGTGGCGTGGCGTAAAACATATCCTTGGGCAAGCCGGTGCAAATATGGCGTACATTTTCCTCAAGAGCTGTAGAATAAGATGCTCAAATGCCAGATATTAGGCAAGCCGGTAGGAATCGAGTTATTTGGAGTCCACGCGACTGGTACAGACAAAGGCGAATTTAATGTTATAGGGCATTATCCACTAGTCACCGGGTAAAGCAGACGTACTTACTATGCTTCGTCTATGGACAGGAGCATGGACACAGTATAAAGACCAGTCATCGGAAATTCGGATGCTTATATACCTAAACTTTGGCGTCTGTGTCGGTGTTGATTAGTGTGGAGGCGGACTCAATTTAATTTTATTATTAAATTTCCCGGGTTTTACCCGACTCTAAATAAAGTCGGGTGGGTTGCATTTCTTAATCTTGATCAGAAGCTAACTTAATAACCTTGCACATTGGAAACACTTATCGATATAGACTATTTGCTCTATAGTAGGGTTCCCGTTCACAGAATGAGCAGATTTTTGGGTTTAGGGGCGTTATAGCACATTACACTCTTCTATCGCATGGGATGGTTCGCTAGGACCTCTCTGTCGCACGTAGGTGAAGAACACACGGAGCGGCGCGGCTTGCTATGTGCTAAAATGCCCCTCAACCAAAAATCTGCTCATTCTGTGAACCCCCCCGATCCGACTCGTGCCGACTTCATCCTAACTTTCTCATACTAACCGGTTGACCTAAGTTTGCACCTCGTTTTTTTAGCATCACATACCAACCAGGTGCAAATTTAACTAAAATTTTTAATTAATCATATTCTGGACTGAATTTTTTTAGGCAACCCACTTGCAATATATTTATTAACATATTTAATTTAATATAAAATACTTTTCATTCATTAACCAGTTCGGTGAAGGTCGTTCTATACTCGGATCCTAGACTACTATGATTCAAGACTAGTTTTGAAGTTTTTTTCAACTCACGTTAATCAAGCAATACATATCTTTGTATTCGTGACAACGTATGCGGCGCTCGCATCGAATTCGGGATTAAGGTTATATCGCCGTCATTGTTCGCGAACGAGCGCTCGTTATCTTAATGCGAGATTATAGTGGAGCTCTTCAGTTATATGTGCAGGATAAAAGCTATTTCACAGTCCAGGGCAAGGCAAACTAGTTTTCACGGCCGAACCCGAAACCGAATTTCGGCTTTGAGCTCAGTTTCGGCCGAAACCGAAACTTCTATTCACAGTGTTTTTTTATTTCCGTTAAATTCGATAGGTTGCTTCGTACGTCAACAGAAGCTACTTGGTATATCGTTTTTTTTTTGTTAAATTCGATTTTTTTTTACTTCTCATACAAAATAAATTAATATTGAGTTGATAATCATTTTAAAAGACACCTCTGAGTTAGTCAAAAATTAACGTCAACTATGACAGTGTTGGGATTATGACAGCTCATTTATACTGGTTGGTGATTAAATTAAGATTATGAATATTCTAAAAACGGCATCATGAGTTACAACATTAGTTTCTTGGAGAAATTAACTTTATTTTACCTAAGGAATACTCCCTTAAAATTCATCGAATTCAAAAAATACACGGTGTATAATAAGGTCATGTTGTAGAAAAAAAAATGTCAATCATAATCAGGCTTCATTTTTAAATAACATATTAATCAATCTCTGATATTTGTAGTAATCATAAATATAACATATTATAACTTCTTATTTCAAATAAATGATCAGTGTTTATTGAAATAAAGACTGTCCGATAGCTGCGCGAAACCCCTCGAATTCAGTTTCGATTTCGGCCGTAGTTCAGCCGAAACCGAACCTAAACCGAAACCCGTTTTTAGCCGAAACTGGGCCGAAATCGAAACCGAAAGTTCGACTCTAGCTATAGTATATTTTGACAGATTTTTTTGTTTTCGAGTGCAACGACCGGTGGCGCCTTTTTAGGCAAGAGCACCCCTATTCAGCCAAGATTGCGGAGAAATGCCTAAAGGTAGTTCGCACAAAAACATTATTAAAAAAATCGTTTTCATAACAACATTAATTTTTTCACCTCTATATGCATTAGTAATTAAATATATAATGCCTCGTTTAAATAAATAGATTGAAAATTAGAAACGAGGTTTATTGCAAAGTTATGAAACCCTTTGTTTGTTACGCTGCGAGTTTTCAAAAGTTACTCGGCCTTTTGTTCCACGTTCCGTTTCACGCTGTCGGCCGTTCGTTAATTGCCACGTAATAGGACCGGAGCCTGACAGCCCTAGAAAAAATAGTACTTGCAACTGCGGATGAGTTTTATGATTTATGATTACTTTTTGCTTCTTTTGCAGGCAAAGGAGTTGCTATAATAGATGTGTGCAGGCGTAATATTTGCATGAAGATACTAATTTAAGGTTTTATGTTAAGAGTTTCTCTTTTGTTTCATTTAGGTATGAATGACGACGATTTTCTCTTAGTTAGCGTTAAATAAAATAAAACAAACATGATAGTAAATATGTCAACGAAAGCTGAATAATTAAAACAACAAATTCATAAATACATAAGTACGATGAAAGATACGTGCAGTTTTGAGGAATATAGATAAATATTAGCGAATCTTTTTATTTTCATGTAAATTTTAAGCATTTGTAATCGTACTAGCGGTCATTCCCAAAATAAGTACCAACGGCCGACAGAGGCTGCCTCTGTCGGTCGCCGTTCATGTTGGCGGTAACTTGTGTAAGTTACGGCTGCACAAAACAAAAAGCACACAGGTGAGTGTCACCAACGAAGTTGCCAAGCTATAGTAATAGTACCAAATTTTGCCCCCCCCGAAGGGGCTTAGCCAGCGACCAGAAAGAGCTCGCGTTATGCGATAGAGAAAGGCGGTGGGATGCGGTGTGATCCGTCCGGTGTCCGTACGAACGTTAGTTTTGTTAGAAAGAGAAACTTCTACACGTAGTAGTATTACTTATTCTGTGCCTCCGTGGAACCATTATTGATTATTGTCTGTTTTGTTTCAGGTATGACCACCAAAGATTACAAAGAAAGGATTCTGCCGTGAGATCTTTCAGCTCATATTTCAACCGATCTTCGTTTACTACTTTTACTACTTCTGTTCTTTTACGGTAAGACCGACCCCCACGTGTCCCGTGGAAGATCTAAAAGCTACACCCCGAGGGACAGAGGTGACGAAATACTGGCAAAGAAAAAAATTAGATTCATATTTTTGATCCCTTCACACGAAGAAAACAATTAAGCTGTTAGACATTCAATTTCTTTCAGTGTTCATGTGTGATAAACAGACATTAAGTTTTTGTGACTTCAATAAATCGCCGTTTTAGCAATGAGTGTGGTCCGCTGAACGTGTGACGCAATCAATCGAGCAAGCGCATAATCCTTCGCGCAACGGCTTAGCTGACCGCCCGCGATACTTTACGGCTTTCCACGCCATTCTACACGAGCCATGTAATCCAGGCTTTGCCTCCATCAATGGCAATTGAATGCCTTGTAAATCTATGAAACTCACAGGGTACAATCGAACGCACAGTTAACTGTACATTTGTAAACGAATGTCTACTTTATTGCAACGTGTTAAAGTCTATGGGCGGTCAGTTAACACGTTCACTGTACCCAAACGAAACTATCGGACATTGTCACAAGTGCTTCCAGTATTGGGAAGTGACCCCATAGTGGAAGCACGGACTCCTGAAAAAACCCTTCATGAGCCCACGTTGGGGGCACCGGGACATAACGTGTAACAGTGGCTTCGTTTGTACAGAGGGCACAAGTAACTGTCACTGTCCGTCTGTAAACCATACTACGATGGGACAAGGTCTAAAAATGGTGATTTAACAGTGTCTTCGTTTGTAAAGCGCCTCGGGACTCCGAGGAAGTATATGGATCATAAAGGAACTATAGATAGCTGCACTAAATCGACAAAATAGAGTCTATGCGGAAAGTAAAGGAAACTTATCAGGCCTGAAAAAAGATCATACTGGTTATAAATATCAATGTCAAATATAATTCGCGGCAACGCTAACGATAATCGCTTCATCGCGATAATAAGTGCGCCATGATAGAGTACAAGATTCCGATTGGCGGCACAAGTTAGCAGCATTATTTTGCTTACTGTTTGTTGAACATAAGTACTCAGGTATTTTTTGATGAATACGATATACTTGAGCGATGTTTGGAAAGCATACATACATCTCATTTAAATACGTAGGTACTCCGCATTGTATGAATGTGGGAGTTTGCGAAGTCCAGGCGAGCGTGAGACGCTATTCCCGGAACTAGGGCGCAAGAACAGTTTAACCAGTAGTTTAACTCCGGGCGTATATAGGATTATATAATAGCAAATTTCTTCGTGACCGGTAAAATGTCTACGACCACTTTCCATTAGGTGAGCCGTCGGTCGGTTTGCCAGTCTAAGGCAATAAAAAAAGCCTAATCAGAAACATGAGGTTTGTCAACAGGGCGCTTTTTTAGAGATTAATATGGCAAGATCAATGTGGGCTTTTTTATTTAAAGTGCGTTCTTAACTGACAGTTAGCAGGTCGTCACAGAACTGACGATTAGTGTCAAACTTCATACATTTCGTCACGGACTGACAGGTTAGACGGTATTTGAACATAGCTTAAGTTTCGCCTAACCGTAGATTTTAAAATAAAAATACCCATGTTACCAACTGTAGATTTAATTTATGTTAAAATTGTGCAAGAAAACGTAAATATTCCTACATCTAAAACTGCGTTCTTGAGCAATAATGAAAAATATATAATTTTAAGGATCAATTGCTGAACAGAAGGACTCTTATGTTTTTTAAATTCAAATTCAAATCAGTTTCAAATTGTTGCCCATGTACGAAATTAGTTCCAATGAACTTCCGCAGTATAGTGTGTAGTAGACCTTATATGTTTTGATCAGTCTTTATGCAAGTAGCGCTTGTACAAGGTGGGCGTAACACTATGATGCAATCCCTACTAACGAGTCATACATCGCTATAGAGCAGGGATCACCAATTAATTTCTTCAGCACTTTAAAACAGTGAAAATGACCATCGCGGTCCGTTTCTACTTGAGTTTATTAAAGCGTTTATTAAATTACTCAGTAATACAAGTTACTGTTTACTTAAGGTCCGCACAAAGTGATCGGCGGCCCGGATCTGGACCACGGTCCGCCATTTGGAGGTCTGCTTTAGAGCTTCACATATATTGACGCGCTGTGTCAAGCACACATTCATGTCGCGAGATGTACCTTTTTACCCGATTGCGGCGAAGCCTAAAGGAGGGTTATGTGTTTGACCTGTATGTATGTATGTATGTCCGCTCGTAGTTACGAGCCGGGTTGTGCCGTTGAGCAGTCGCTCAACGGCACAACCGATATTTTATGAAGTTAAACTACTGGTCATACTGTGTCTCAGGTCAGGCCCTCGAGAAACGTCCAGGATTTACATATTTTCTTTACTGAATTTTCTCGAAAGTTCTAGAGTTTTCCTCTTACTTGTTATACGGCGAACTAGAATAATGTTGTAACTTTGAGCTATGTTTTGCTCTTGGGAGCGGATATTATTTTACGGATGAAAGTTCTTCAAGTGGTTTAGGTTTTATATTTGGCGTATATTTGCGGCTAGTGCGATTTAGTAAAATTTAAGGTAAAAATCCTTGTCCACGGACACAGTTCAATAGCACTATTTTTTCTTCCTACAAAGGTACAGGCTTGTATGTGTGCGCGCCGTGAACGAACGCACTACAAGCAAAGTTTAATACGTAAGTGTAATGCGTAAGAATGCGCCAGTACGGATCGCACCGTTTGCGCCTCGACCATGAATAGGTATCGCCCGCTCCTAAACGGCCGGAGAGTGACTACTTGTTTGTTTTTATACTTTGCCACGGAGCTACTGAGCTAAAAGCATGATAATCACCGTTAGAATGAAAGCGACCTAATTCAAAAATTTTGATAATAGGCTAGATGACTAAAAAAAACTGTTTAGTCCGTCTGTTACATTATGAAAAAATATTGTACACGTATTTTTTGTTTTGTTTGACAAACAAAATCTGACGAGGATAGAGTGCTTAGAAGTTTCGAGTAACGTCACTCTTGAGTACAAATTGTACTCAAGAGTGACGTCACAAGCCCCCACTCCAGAAGTTTGATGATCTATAACTTTGTCGATTTTTAATATTTTGATAAACCAAAAAATACGTGTCCCATATTTTTCCATAATCTAACTGACGGACTAAATAGAATTACATATTTTTAACCCAGTCATCATCCCTATTGAAATTTCAATCTTAAAATGACCTGAAACGGTTTTAACTCAGTTGTAAAAAAAAATGGATTAGGCCGCATTCATTCTAACGTCGCGATATGTACATATCTTTGAGATCTAAAGATTCATATCACTCTTTTCACTTTAGTGACGCATTCTGCGCATGTCTAATCCTAATGACTTACTTCTCTTTAAATCACAATATTTTTTGACATTTTATCCGATCATTCCCAAAATACCGCATTCGCAGAATACCTGATTTTTATAATACTAGATTTTCCGTATACCAGATTCCTAAAATAATACACCCACAAAAAAAAACATTTAGATCCTTAAATAAACCTAGGATTTTATATGGTTAGTGTAATGGGTATGTGTTACCACAGGAATCTGATAAATCGAGAATCTGCTATTTTGGAAAATCTGATATTCTGGGTATGCGGTATTTTGGGCATAAGCAATTTTATCATTATTGCCGTGCATCCTTTAGATTTCAAACTTAAATAACTCCAACGGTCTGGAACCGCTCCGTCTGAAGTCTGCAGGAAGTAATATTCGAAAGTTCCATCATAATGCATGGAGCCATGCCAACTGCATGGAACTGCAGACCTGATAAACCGCCGCCATGGCGATACCTTTAGGCTCAAATGACGTAAACGCCATAGGTGCTAATGGAGTTTACGTCCTTTGAGTCTAAAGGTATCTATATATTGCATTAACATTCGAGCGATGCTTTTAGTTCAGATTTATTGGTTATGATATTTTCTGAAGCATATTTAAACTAGCTTTTGCCCGAGACTTCGTACGCGTAGACTCGGAAATCGCCTCACGGTATTCCATACAATCATAAAGCGGGTCAACGTTTGGATTGTATTTTTTATAGCTTTAACTAAACATTTGTCTGCGTGAAGTGGCATGGCAACTCGCAAAAATCTAAAAAATACACATTAAAAAACGGTTAGTTTCTAATGATGGTAATAGATTAGGTAGAATGGTTTTAAACGGCTAATTGCACGTTAATTTTAATTTTATGACAGTTGAGAGAGAGAGAGGAGTGTCTTTTCGCGCAGAGGCTGCGTTTCTGCCACAGCTGTGCGAGGTAGCGGAGCGGTGTGCGAGGAAAAAATCCACCAATACCGGACCGCGATGAGCGAGGCTACGCATTTTTTTTTTTTTTGTGCTTGAACAAATGCTAGCTCTTTGAGCTGTTGCAACTATCGGTCTTCGTGGCGGTAGGCATGCCTCGGCAAAACCTCGGCACCACGGGAGTTATTCATCGGCGTGCAAGGACACTCGAACCGAAGTGGGGAGTGTACCTAGCGAATATGTGATACAGTAGTTCGTCATGTAGGTTCGTTTTCACTGACGATGTCATCGGGGTACCATCTCTTGATGTGATTGGTGGATTTTTTCCTCGCACACCGCTCGGCTGCCTCCCACAGCTCTGGTGAAAAAGGGGGCTTAACTTCTCTAAAAAACGTGTATCAGAAAAACTGCATAACCGGCGGTTACGAAGTTGGAAGTTTTTCAATGCGAGGCTGCCCCGGGGAGGCTGTTAGTTCCGATGGGCGGTGTACCAATACCTGTAGTGCCATTCAGAAATTCGGCGTCAAACTCGTCTTTACGTAAAATGAAATCTTAGTGAGAATATTTGCACATTGAAAGTTTTATAAAAAACATTGAAATATGTAGAGGCTCTGCGCCCCCCAGGGGGTCGCGATCCACAGGGGGTCGCGATCCACACTTTGAATAACCACATTTAAAAAAAAAACCCGACCGCGGTGCACTTACAAACTGCATAACATCCGCCATTTTGTTTATTTTAACAAACTTCATACCCAGTGACACTCGCACCATCAAGACGAATCTAATGATGTATCATTTATCAAAATCGAATGTGCCGTTGAGTAGTTACGAGCGGACATAGGAACGGACATACATACATACAGGTCAAACACATAACTCTCCTTTGGGCTTCGCCGCAGTCGGGTAAAAACTACAGGTATCGGTACACCTAGGGAATGCAGCCACAACTGAAAACCGAGTTTCGGTTTTTCCTCAGTAAAACTCGAATTCGAATCGAATACTGGGTTTTTTTACCCGTACTTACGTGATCTGTTTTTAAATCAATCACCATCATTGGCGTTCGCATCTATTGCAGACGATTTACGGTGTAATCATTACACTGTAATTTTTCGAAGACATGTTTGGTAGATGAATAAATCAATATGACCTTATAATAGTTTGTGGACAGATTTTTAAGGAAACAAGTTACAAACCAATCGACGTCGACTCTTGCCTTTTCCAGTTGAAATATTCAAAAGCAATAGCGACGACAAAAAGGCGGCGGCGGCGGTCCGGCCGCATTTGCGTTGTAGATTGCTCCGGCGGAGTTGGCAGCATTGTGCACTCGCGGACCAAGTTCCTTTTGAAGCCTGCATACAATTGGCAGTTTGTTAGGAACTTGCGTTGCCAAGTTACGGTCGTGTGCGTTATGTAGTGTTGCTTGTTAGTTTTGTTAACCCTGCCAACGGAAGTGAGTCCTTAAAGCAATACTAAAGGGGACACTTGAACACATTTTCCGATAAAAAATAGTCGGCCAGTTTTTGCAGGGGGGTGGCTGCACAACGTACACTCGTGTATATGAAAAAGCTACGAAGCCCGCGTTGCTTTAAGCACGTATGAAAATCGCCAATGTCCTGGCTAATTACCTTAATTTCTCCTTTGTCTGTTTGTGACTGTGTATTAAGTTGTGTCACGATTTCTCCATGTGACTGTGTATTAAGTTGTGTCACGAATGGTTATTATTATGTTTGTAAAGAATAGCGTTAGCTATCCAGCGTAGTAACAAGGGGCCGGCTAGCGAAAAAAAAAGCAGGCCGCATCCACTGACTCTACTCTCACGAGGTTATCTATCCACCGAGTTTTGGATCGTCCTATGCTGCGCTTACCTATGCCTTATCTTCACTCTAAAGGTGGTTTTCCACCGGCAGGGCGAGACGAGACGAGACGAGGATTGAATTGAAATTTGTATCAAGTTGCGCGATGCGCGAGCGGAGGATTGAAAACTTCAATTCAATCCTCGTTTCGTCTCGTCTCGACCTGCCGGTGGAAAACCACCTTTAGACTTTGCTGCCCCATCGGTACGGGTGCACTGTTTAGAAATTATCTCTTCCATTTACTTTTAATTTATTTTTATCTGATCTTTATTTATTAATCGAAAAAAAAAACGTGTTTGTAAATAACTGAATGACCTATTTCAAGCCTCCGCCCACCTGGCTAAATCCACCGCATTCTGACGCAGCACAACTTCGGCCTTTATAAGCGAAGTTTTTAAAACGCCGGGGAACTTTCCCGCCCTAGGGAGTAATTAAAATCAGGAAGTGTGTCCAATTAATTGCAGGCTTGCAGAAAGTGCAGCAGGTAGTCTAGAGATGTGCGGTCAAGGTTTAAAAAGTGGAAAAGATTTTGGATTTTATTTTGTAGACTTAAGTTCCGAAATGATATTGATAAATGACCTAGCATGGATTCGTGGCTTTGCCTGCGTTATTCCCGTTATTATTCCAAGGGAATCCTTCCTAGGAGTGAAAACTTTGTGTACCTACTCCATTCAATTGAGTAGTAATAATAGTACATTACCTACATACCGAGGCTAGTAAAGTAAGAAATGTCTCAGATCACATCGGCCGCGGCGAAGCCGAGGACGACAAACATGTGATCTGAGGCTTTCTTATTTACTGGCCAAGGTTTGTATACTATTTTTCTGTTCGACGCAGCCAGAAAGCGGCATCTTCGTTTAGCGCAGCGGTCGGCAAGGTGACGCTTTCCGGCGGGAGGACAGAAAATAATTGCTGTGATATATATGGCGCATTGAATGTTACTGACTATTAGATGGCGATGTATATGTAGAGAGATACATAGGGTTGTAGTGAGAACAAAGAGAGCCGGAACAGGTGCCGGTGGTGACCTAAAACTGCCGGTGCCAGAGATATGTCGCGGGGTGCGGCCCAAGTTACAGCCGAGAGCGGTTTTTATTTTATACTTGAACAGAAGATACCCTGTTGTAAAAGGATCTTAGTGCCAGGCACCAGGTACTGGTGCTTGGCACTAGAGACTAAAATAGGAGACTAAAATCTCGAAATCACCTGTACTGACCTGAATATTCGTTATATACATTCATTTAACTGCACATCGATATTACAACATATGGCAACTTATGTCTAGTTAAAATAGTGTTTGTGTTGTAATTGTCACTAACCTTAAGTTAGTTTTTAGCTTTCGGCCACCAATAAATCAACACTAAGGATTACCGTATCAAAACGCTGAGTGATGACACTTTATTTATGGCACTATTCCTTTTTTTTATAGCCTGCCGCAGCTGCTCAAAGGCCTCCCTTCACTCTCTTTTCAATTGTCCATTCATCTTCTTCATTTTTTTTATATTTGTGTGCTATTTTTTTTACAAATAAATAAATATTAGGGGACTATATCTTACACAAATCAACCTAGTCCCAAACTAAGCAATGCTTGTACTATGGGTACTAGACGACGATATACATACATACCTACTTATATAGATAGAATACATACATAAAATAGATGGAAAACGTCCATGACTCAGGAACAAATATTCGTGTTCATCAGACAAATATTTGCCCTGACCAGGATTTAAACCCGGGACCTCTAGCTTCATAAACGGTGTCGCTCCCATTAAGCGAAATGCATCGTCAAAATTTCAATTTTTTTATTTTTATATTTTCTTGCTATATTCCTAGACATCCGACGCATTAAATATTGAGATTCTTCATATTTGAGAATTTCCCTGAGTTCTCTTGTCACTTACACCAACTTTTAACTATCCAGTGTTTGCGCTCATTAATTGTCGAATGCGCTCGGCTCCGGGATCGTCTACCTACCTGTATCTATCGTTTAGTTCGCTTTAACAACTATAGTCTATACGTATAGGGAACGTGCACAACGAAGGTGCTGCCAACTGGTGCCGCCAATCCGAATCTTGTACTCTATCATGCTGGGGCCACATTAACAGGAGACGCCATTTATATCGCGATGATGGAAGATTAACATTTGTGTGGCCACGACTTACCATACTTGATGATGAATGATCATCGATCTGACACGAATGCATTCCCGTCATCGACTCCGGTCCATCGCGTTTATCATGATAAATTAGAATTTTCGAGATGGTCCCACACATATAGGCGGATCTCACACTGCAGCGCGAATCGCGGCGACACGCGACTCAGCGATTTTCAACTTTGTATGTATCATCGATTTGTATAGAAAAATCGCGGGGTGGCGCACACTGGCGCGTAAATCGCGGCGACTCGCAATTACTATGCGCAGCTACACGGAAATAATCGCGGCGACGGGCGATTTCAGTGTGTTCTTCGCCTTAAGCTGGTCGGTTGCATTATGCATAGGAAGATATATGACACATATATTTATTAAAATATTATGTGAAAGGCGTGTTGCTAGTTTTCGCATAAATCGGCAATAAATCGTTCTTCATACGCTTTTCCAAGACACTGAAAAATGTAGCGGGTGTAGGTGAATATTCTGTTATGCCGTTCCGGACCGTTGGTAACGTTTTGTCACAGAATATATGTGGACGACAGCCAGCAACACACCCGACACGACTTAGTAATTAAGAAAATCATGTTTCGTAAGTTAGGTTAAAACTGTAATTAGGTAGGTAATTTTAAGTTTTATGGCCATAAAAGAGCCATCGGCCATAACAAGAGCCGTTAGGAACCGAACCTTCATTTATATACCTAAAGATTGACATCCTACAATCTTAACCTGAGCGCCTCATGCCTACATAACAATATAGCTATACAATCACATAGCCTACGCTGTACGGCTGTATGGATGTATAACTATCTCACGCACACAAATGCGTGTCGAGCGCCAGACGTTAATTTCATACCATATAAGGGCATGAGAAGATGCGCGTCGAATATCAAAGACATTTGATACCATATATGGCAAGTAAAGACGCGCTAAAAGCGTTCATACCAAATAAGGCGTGTGAAAATCACTATAAAATAAAGAGCGAACAATAGATCCTTGTCAGTACCATTTCGGAACTCGAGCAAGTCAGTTTGGAACAATTTTTCTTAATTCAAGGCGCGTGTTAATAGTAGTTTTAAATAGTGTTTAATGTTCGTTATAAGTTTGTGTTTAAGTTTTGATTGTTGAACTTTTAATTAAACTCGTTTGATCACATATTTTACCCGGCTTTTTTATCCAACGAACCGATCCGTGAGCTATAGTCCAAGAACCTGCGACTACCAACTGAGCTGTCGTTGCGACTGTTGGCGGCAACGTCAACAGAGCTGGTCCTTCGAGCCGGATCTCCGGCACCCGATCCGGATAAAATCCGGGTGAAATCCGGAAAAAAGCTGACATCAACATGGTGCTGACCAGGAGCCAGACGAACCTACGCGATGATCGGGAACGAGCTTTGGCGCTTCTCACAGAAGAGGAGGCGATACAGGAGGAGGCCCGGAGACGCGAGATGCCTACGAACCGAACCGAACCACCGACCCAGGCATCTGCGGCCCGGACACCACTGAGCGTGGCGCTGTCGGCGCAGCAACAGTGGGAATTCCGCCAAGAACCCGGAACATCGCAACCGCGTATCAATTTTCGCGATCTACCCGTTTCGCCATCGATGGGTGCGTCGGAATGGGGCGAAAAAATCGACGAGCATCTTCGCGTGCATCAACGACGCGATACGAACCTACCCGGTGCGCGTACGGAATCGGGTGAGCCTGCGACCCGCGAGTCGCAGGCCCCGCGCGCGCCGCGAACCGCGCTCCGCCCGCAGGCGGAGGTACGTTTTAATGAACCGGTGCATAAGGCGCCTTCGGTTTTTTCACAGGCCAGTAGTGTGACCGAGGCGCGCAAGAGGGAGGCAGAGGCGCAAGCAGCGGAGAAAATATTCGAGCTTCGGCGTCGCGAGCGGCTGCTAGAAGAGGAAATTATAAAGAAGCGACTCGCTGCGGACCTGCAACACATTGAAAATGAAGGCAGCCGAGCGGGCGATAGAGCGGCGTCTATAAGCGAATCGGTACGGCGCGTAGATGAGTGGCTACAACAAGAGGTGAGCAAAAATAATATTAATATATCAGTGCCCATGGAAACTCATACGCCGAGGAGGCAGCCTACGGCCACGTCCGAACATTCCGAGACTCCTAGATCGCGCAGTCGTTCGGCGGATCGTGGAAAGGCAATAGAAAAGTTAGCCGACCATCTACAAAACATGTGGAGACCGCCACCGCGCCAGGTATTTGAATTACCGCATTTCGCAGGTGACCCACAAGAGTGGTTCACATTTGTAAGTAGCTTTGAACAGTCGACCGCTCGATACAAATTTACAGACTTCGAGAACGTGTCTCGCTTGAGAACGGCGCTTAAAGGTGAGGCCCGCGCATGTGTACAACACATGCTTGCTTCATGTACAAAGCCCGATTTAATTATGCGCATGTTGAAGAAAAACTTCGGCCGCACAGATCTTTTAATTGACAGAGCCCTGGAAGAATTAAAAAGACTGCCTCCCCTCGGACCAAGCGCCAACGAACTAAACACATTTGCAATAAAAGTAATGAATGTAGTTTCAACTTTAATGGACCTAGACCGTAAAAATTATGTAGATAACCCTCTGCTTATCCGCGAAATTACAGATCGCCTGAGCCCTCATTTACGGTCCCGCTGGTGTTCGTACGCTCGCGAGAACGAACATAAAGGTGAGTGTGAAATAGCGATGATAGCTGCCTTTCTATTGGACGAAAGTGACAACGAATTGAAATTCTCACACTCTCGAGCGCCTGCGAAGAAACCGGGGGCAACAGTTTTTCAGTACTCAGGGCGGACCGAACGAGCAAACCCTAACAAGACAGCGAGCGGAACGCGACCAACACAGGCGTCCACGAGCAAAATACATACATACATCACGAGCCGAACCGATGTATGTTTGTGTTGCGGTGGATCTCATAAGACAACAGAATGTCGTAAGTTATTAGCTCTATCAGTGAGTGATAGATGGTCTTGGGCACGCGACAATCGCGTATGTTTTAAATGTATGGAGCAGCGACACCGACGGGAGATGTGCAGAGCAAAAGGATGCAGTGTCGACGGATGTCCACACACCCACCATCGCGTGTTACATGATGTAACCACGAAAACCCGAGTACCGAACCCGCAGGTAACGAGTATTGCGCCTGACAAATATATAGCCGCAATCGCGCAGCCGCCGGCGAATCGAGCAATGGCGCAGGCGCATACAAGTGCTTACACGGACCGAACGTCTGACCGATCGGAACGAGTTTCCGAAGAAACAGAGCCGCAGTTTACAACTACAACGTCAGATATGAACGTAAGGAACTCGTCAGTATTACTTAAAGTAATACCGATATACATAAAAGGTCCGTTAGGAGAAGTAGCGACGTTCGCAATGGCTGACGACGGATCAACGGTGAGTTTGATTGATGAGGAACTCGCGAACGAAATTGGAGCCGACGGGAGCGCGTCGAACATGACCATACAAGGTTTGGGGTCCATGGTGATCAACCGGCCGAGTAAGAGCGTTACGGTAAGTGTGCGGGGACGCGACGGAAGCGCCGCACACACTATGAACTTAAAGACCGTAAGGAACTTAGGCCTACGAGAGCAACGCTTCGCCCGGAAAAACATAGATCGTTTTCCACACTTAGCAGGATTGGACGCCGCGTGCTACAGCAACACCGTGCCGCGCGTGCTGATTGGCGCGGACCACTGGGAACTAACTATCCCTTTAGAGACACGTATCGGCCAACAAAATGAACCCGCTGCCGTTAGATGTAAGCTCGGTTGGACATTGTACGGGAAGACGCCGCGTTTCGCGAACAACAACGCAAATGTCGTCCTGCATTGTTACAACGACAAGGAACGAGAGTTAAACTATCAACTCAAACAATATTTCGATATTGATTCGATCGGGATCAAGCCGATCGACAAGGTACGTCCGCAAGATCAACGAGTCAAAATGTCCATGGGGACATATTCAACAGAACAGTAAGGAAAATAGAAGGAACCCGTTACGAAGTAGGTCAACTATGGAGAGAGGACGAACCGACACTGCCACCCAGCTTCGCTATGGCAATGTCACGACTGCGTGGCATAGAGCGAAAAATGGACCGTGACCCGAACTTCGCCGCGCAGTATATTGAACAAGTAAATAACCTTTTAACGAAAGGTTATGCAGAAAAGGTAGATGAGGTACCAATGTCAAATAAACAATTTTATTTACCTCATTTTGGTGTAACTAACCCACAGAAACCTGGTCGCGTCCGGCTCGTTTATGACGCAGCTCAGATTGTACAAAAATACTGCTTGAATGACTTTTTATTAGAAGGACCTGACCTATTGACTAGACATGTGCGCCGATCAAAAAATTGTCGGCGGCGGCGTTTGGCAAAAAATCGGCGGCGGCGGCGTATTTTCGGCGTGAAATCGGCGTGATTGAAACATGATTTCACACAGCACAAAACCGTAATTCAAGGACGCAGTTATTTAAAATATCGCCGTACATCACCTTAAACTCACTAAAACTTATAAACATATATTAATATTATATAATAAACTAAAACTTATAAACATATATTTTTACAAAGAAATCGAAATAAAATAGTTAAAATTTGCGTTTTTTGCCTTTTTGGCACTAGCGATCATAACGTTACGATGCCAAAGCCATCCACTGAGGGAAGGTGACCCATCTTGGTTCTACATGGTACATCTTCTGTCTATTCGAGAGGTTTTAGGCCTTATCAGACATTATTTATTCGAGCAATATGGTATGGCATTACCATTTGGTTATTCGGAGCTACATCAATTAAATAGTGCTTCTACGGATTTCCTCATTTCTATGGAGATACTTAGGTTCACACAGGTCATCACTGCCTGTATGAGAGAAGTTCACTGGCCAAACGCCTATAGTTACAGGATCTAAAGCGTCGCGAGGATGAACTTAAGTTTTTCCAACGTTACCAAAGCGTGTTAGACTACGCAATAGACCAAAATTAGATTAAGTACCACAAAAAGGCTTGTTTTTTCGATCTCTGGGACTTTACTGTCATCTTTCGGAAGCTTTCATGTAATTCCATATTCTCCATAAGAGCGCGTGACCAAGGTACCTCAAAGCCGAATCTCTAATACGGTTCTGTACTGGAAAAACATATAGGTAGCAGCAGAGATAAGCAAACCACAGCTCTCAGTAGCTCTAGCAAAAGTATAGTAAACCTGGTTAATAAACCAGCGAACACAATGATTAAAAAGGGCAGAGCTCAAACTGGCTGGACTTAGTGTCCAACCAAGTCAAGCCAAGTCAAGTTTGTGGCCAAGCCTTGGCTTCAAATAATTTGCCATTCACTTTGATAGTCACTTTGGTTCCTCTGTTGCCCAATATCTTCCTGGACTCAAATATTGCGAAAGGCTTCGAAATGGGCCGAACTAAGGCTACTGCTGTTATAACTCAAGTATTTGATCCAGAATGTTTGGCAAAACTGATAGATTTATTAAAAACTATTTGTGCTATTTTGGCTACGGAACCCTAAAAAAGAAAAAAACTACTTTTCTATGATATTAGATGAAACCACAGATACATCTTTATCAAAAAACAATGTGCATTCATTGTCATATACTGTGTTGAAGATTTCAATATCAAAACTTTGTTTCTTGATATGGTGGAGCCAGAGTCAATAATCAGGGGTAAAATGCTCATGAAACCTACACAGCCATCAGTATTCTCTAATTTAAAAGATTATGAGTTTACAGAGAAAGTACAGGAACCAAAGTATGAGATAAATCCTACTCCAAGAATCTGTAAGACGTCTTTTCTTAGAAACTGATTACCACAACTTCGGAGGATGTCTTGAAGCTTTTGAACTAGAACTACCTTCGATTAGCTGATGACATCGTCGTGATGGTATAGTCCCTTCAGGGTGCGAAAAATATGCTCAACGACCGCTGTGTTTATAAGACGAAAGTTATGTCGAACTCCCTGATACCCAACTTCAAGGTTAACTGCCCCAAGAGCGCTTGGGGCAGTTAACCTTGAAGTTGTCTAGGATGAGAACTACGAATACACATATGTAGCTGAAACATACACTCTAGTTCTTCTCTCTCACCATGTCTCAAGAATAGTTTTTGACTAGTGACGAGATATCCAGTACACGTATAGTCTTTCACCTTCATAAACAGGGTCGAGTCGCTCAACGTTCCATAGAGAGAGCTTGGAGTTTACGTTACCAAATTAGTAAATCCATTTCGTTCCGTTTCCAAAGAACCTACTTAGGTGACACAACTCTAGCAAGATGAGTTGGTAATGGGCTGGGCATATAGCTCGAGCAACAATTACCGATGGGATGGAAAGGTTCCCAAATGGAGACCACGAATCTGAAGGAAGATGGAGCGTGGGTTGGCCTCCACAAAATGATCTGAAGACATGTTTAAGTTCGTCGGCATTCGATTAAGAGAAAACGTGTGCGTTGCGACTGTTCGTTCGGAATTGTTTAGGGCAGACCTATGTTTATCAATGAATGTCTCCGGATTGAGATGAAAATGATGATCTAGACCATTTTAACTAGCCTCTGCCGTCTTTTGAAATCCTACGAGAGGATAATAAGAAAAAACGTTATCCAAAAATGGGATGAACCTTGATTTCAACAGAGTATATGCTATGAACTGCTCAGAACAAAGTGTTAAATAAGGTTAGATTTGATATTTGGTACGAAAATCTGCTTTTGCAATAAATTTTTATCCACGCCGATTTCACGCCGATCAGAAATCGGCGGCGGCGGCGTGGCCAAAAAAGCCGGCGGCGGCGGCGCGCCGGCGCGGCGCACACCTCTACTATTGACCTCTCTATTAGGTATTTTGCTGCGTTTTCGTGAAGGTGCGTACGCAGTAATGGCAGATTTGCAAGAAATGTTCTTGCAAATACGTATACGCGAAGAGGACCAAGCCGCTCAATTATTTCTCTGGAGAGAAATGGACCGGAGCAACCCGCCGCAAGTATATAAAATGAAAAGTATGATTTTTGGAGCCGCTAGCTCACCGTTTCTAGCACACAGCGTTAGGAACAAGAACGCACAGGACAATGCAGCGGAGTTCCCGGACGCAGTATACGATATACAAAACAACCATTATATGGACGACTTCGTAGCGAGCTATACATCGGAACGTAAATTGCTAAATACAGCCCTACAGGTCGACGCGAGCCACAAACTAGGAGGGTTTGTTCTACGCGGGTGGTCATCTAACTCGGCGGACTTGATGAAACGGATCCCGGTCGAGCTGCATGCTAAGGCCCCGCCACAGTTAGGCGACCGAACCCAAAAGGTACTAGGTATGTACTGGAACGCCGAGTCCGATCAAATAGGTTTCAATACATCACTATTGCGAGTCCCGGCGGCAGTACGCGAGTTGCAGCGGGGGCCGACGAAGCGCGAGGCCCTCAGCGCGGTTATGAGTGTATATGACCCCTTGGGGTTATTGTCGCATTACACCATAACCGCCAAAATACAATTACAACGCATATGGGCGTTGAAACTCGGCTGGGATGAAAAATTACCAGACAACGAAGCAGAGGCGTTTGCAAAATGGCTGGAATCAATGAGCAGCGTGACGGCCCTGCGACTTCCGCGGCAATGCATCGATATAAGAAAAATCACTCGCTTGCAAATACACATATTTGTAGATGCGAGCGCGCAAGCATTCGCGGCGGCCGCCTACTGGAGGGCGGAGACTACGGACGGCGACGTACAGGTGGGTCTTGCAATCGCAAAGGCAAGGGTCGCCCCCGTGCGAGCTATCAGTATCCCGCGATTGGAATTACAGTCGGCGCTAGTCGGAACGCGTCTACTGAAGACACTACAGAACGAGCAGCGATGGAAAGCGGAGGACGTGTACATATGGACCGACAGTCGCACTGTACTACATTGGGTGCGAAACGACGCAAAACGTTATAGTACGTACGTGTCACACCGGCTAGGCGAGATAGCCGAAAGTACGAGACCCGAGCAATGGCGGTGGGTACCCACGCGATTGAACCCGGCGGATGACGCGACACGCGGTGACCCACGAAAGAAAATAGACGGTAATGATCGATGGTATGTTGGACCAGAGTTTTTAAGGCGGCCGTCGCATGAGTGGCCGAAGGAACCTGAGTGTGTTGACCCGTTGGAACCAGCAGAAATTGAACAATGTCACACAATAAGAGAGATTGACCCGCCGCTGCCCCGAATCTAAAGATTTTCGAACTATGATCGTTTGATACGCGCTACAGGACGAGCGCTACAATTTATTGAAATGGTAAAAGAAAAGGTGAGAGTCCCGTTACAGATACGACACTTGAACGCAGCGGAGCACCTATGGCTTCAATGGGCGCAGCGGCGGGACTTTGCAGATGAGCTGAGAGCGTTGACGAAAGGCGAACGCTTAACTAAACGTAGCCGAATTTTTGATTTAGATCCGCAGATTGGAGGGGATGGGGTTATGAGAATGCGTGGCCGGATTGATGCCGCGCCTTCTCTCACATTGAATAAACGGCCGGCTATTTTAGACGGCCATAATCCTTTTGTGAAATTAATTATTTTGCGCGCCCATAAGCGGGCGCACCATGTTAATAATGAAAAAGTTGTTAATGATCTCAGACAGGAATACTGGATACTGCGACTACGGCCGGCAGTGCGGGGCGTTGCGCGGGCATGCGGCCTGTGCGCGCTGCGCCGAGCGGCGCCTAAGACGCCGCCACTGGGTGACCTGCCGCCGGCCCGCCTGGAGCCGTTCACGCGGCCTTTCACCAACTGCGCCGTGGACCTATTCGGGCCCATGATGGTCGCCATTGGACGGCGCCACGAGAAGCGTTGGGTAGCGCTTTTTACCTGCCTGACGACCCGAGCCGTGCACCTCGAGCTAGTGCACTCGCTGTCGACGAGCTCCGCGATCATGGCGTTGCGGCGGATGGCGTCGCGACGCGGATATCCCTCTACTATGTGGAGCGATAACGGAACAAATCTGAGGGGAGCGGATGCTGAGCTGCGGGCTGCCTATCAAGACTGGTTGCCTGCCCTACAAGACCATGGACTACTACACAAGATGTCATGGAAATTCATCACTCCCGGGGCGCCAAACCAAGGCGGCGCCTGGGAAAGGATGGTCCGCACAATTAAAGCGGCACTATCAATCACCCTCACTTCACGCACACCGAAAGAAGAGGTGTTGTTGACGCTACTCGCCGAAGCCGAACATACCGTCAATTCCCGACCACTCACACATGTGTCGGTCGACCCGAACGATGAAGAAGCACTCACGCCGAACCACTTCCTGTTGGGAAGCTCCACGGGGGCCCCCACCACTGGCCCCTGTGACGAAGCCGACAAACGAACCTGGCGCGCCGCTCAAGCGCTCGCCGATCATTTCTGGACCCGCTGGGTCCGGGAATATTTACCGCTGCTCGCCCCGCGCCGATCTTCCGCGGCCGGCGGGCGGCCGATCGCCGTCGGCGACTGTGTCGTCATTGCCGACCCGAACCTGCCTCGCAATGTCTGGCCTAAAGGCATTGTCGAGGCCGTACATCCTGGCCCGGACAACCACATACGCAACGTCGACGTGAGAACCCGCGGCGGAGTCTTCAGGCGAACTGTGAACCGGCTGGCTGTGCTCCCGACTACACCGGAGGTCGCCGCGACGCAGCGACCGGGGGGAGTGTGGACGACAGCCAGCAACACACCCGACACGACTTAGTAATTAAGAAAATCATGTTTCGTAAGTTAGGTTAAAACTGTAATTAGGTAGGTAATTTTAAGTTTTATGGCCATAAAAGAGCCATCGGCCATAACAAGAGCCGTTAGGAACCGAACCTTCATTTATATACCTAAAGATTGACATCCTACAATCTTAACCTGAGCGCCTCATGCCTACATAACAATATAGCTATACAATCACATAGCCTACGCTGTACGGCTGTATGGATGTATAACTATCTCACGCACACAAATGCGTGTCGAGCGCCAGACGTTAATTTCATACCATATAAGGGCATGAGAAGATGCGCGTCGAATATCAAAGACATTTGATACCATATATGGCAAGTAAAGACGCGCTAAAAGCGTTCATACCAAATAAGGCGTGTGAAAATCACTATAAAATAAAGAGCGAACAATAGATCCTTGTCAGTACCATTTCGGAACTCGAGCAAGTCAGTTTGGAACAATTTTTCTTAATTCAAGGCGCGTGTTAATAGTAGTTTTAAATAGTGTTTAATGTTCGTTATAAGTTTGTGTTTAAGTTTTGATTGTTGAACTTTTAATTAAACTCGTTTGATCACATATTTTACCCGGCTTTTTTATCCAACGAACCGATCCGTGAGCTATAGTCCAAGAACCTGCGACTACCAACTGAGCTGTCGTTGCGACTGTTGGCGGCAACGTCAACAATATATATAAGCTAAAGCAGTAAGGAAGCTACAAACAAAACGATCAAAACGCACGCACACATAGACGCGCGCTTTTACAAGGCCCCTAAGGGAATCTCGCGGTGCCGTCAGTCGCGAATGCGCATGGAGGCGAGCGGCCACGCTTTGCGTTTGTTACGTGCGCGCGCCCAGACAGCCCGCGATCTTTTCATTTTAAACAACCCTAACGCTCTAATGGAGCGTAGGTATTTATTTCAAAAAGTAAGCGTAGCTTCCATACTGCTCTATTTATATTCTGTTTTGTGCCTGCTACAAAGAATCCTTTTTCTGAAACATGCAATGAAATATTGACATTACGTTCGGCTTAAGTAAGCTTGTTTCTCCATTTTTGTGCCTGCAGCTTTAACAGTGCTACATGTTCAGCCCCAGCCTCCAATTTCCCGTTTTCACTCAGCGAGCCCTTACAACGAGTGCGCTGGCGCGTTGCCAGCGCGGGATCATCATTTCTCAAGCCTAATGCTCGCGTTCTTTATAGACAATGCATGGGAGCGCGTAACTTCGATCTCTACCTCTAGTATGCCTACAGTCATTTACTGGCCAGTAACCGAGTACTTTGTAAAAGTATATGCTAAGGGATAATAGTTTTATTACAAGGAAACATATAAGTACACACAGATAATACAATAAAAGAGGATAAACAAGATAAAAGCTGAAACAAAGGGATTTAGCAATTAGGAAGTGCTAATAATAAAAAAACCCTATCTTTCGCGGTGCCAATAACTGAATGATTTTTTTCTGTTTACATTTCGAATAAATATTAAAAATAATAATAATAAAATCATAGTATTTATAATCACATAACCCAGAGGCAAGAGGGTCTAAAATTAGTAGGTTACTTAGATACTTAAATTATTACAATAATGTTTGGGCCATTCTCATTTTTGTACACACAGTTCACTACCGTGGATGTCACTATCGCCTAGCCTTATAACAATTTCTAACTGATCAAAAAAATATTAATGCTGTCATGAATTCACTCATCCATATGATAAAAAGAATTCATGATAATAAATGACGGTTAGGTCAAATGATTATATTGGGCTCGAGATTGAAGGCGAAGATTTGAATCTCACAGAAATGTCGCGTCGGGTACAGGTGTCTGCAATAAAAGTTGACAGCCCCATAGCGACGCGTGGGAGAGTTATGGCGACCCATGTCTGCGATAGCGGGTTTGATTTATACTAGGAAAGGAATCGAAGGAAACTTTTTCTTTTTAACTGTGTATGTTTTACCCGTTCACGGGACAATGGTGTCCCGGACCTTTGGGAGGTGCGAGAAGCCGAAGCCAACGCGTAGAAGCCTTAGAAGCCCTTTCGACAATAGGGTATTTGCCTGTAGTCAATATAAATTACTACACGCTAGCCATTAAATCAGCTTTCGAAAATTTGCAAAAATGAACTAAACATCACCTATTTAGCGGTTTAAACGATTTTTAAAAGATCAAAACCTAGAAATAAGAAGATGATTTGATGTTTGAGTAAAATGACGTCATTTCACTTTTATTCCATACAAACTTCATACTATCTGAGCGTTTTGACACTTCATAAAAAGTAACTGACTTGATCTGTCAGGAAAGTAGCCTATTGAATGAAAGGCAAAGTGTGTACCCAGTGGATGCTATCTCTGCCCGCGTCATGGGACGCACACTAACAGTGTATTGTTATTACTTTAGACCACAGACACAGTAATATTAGAATAATGAGGGAGACCGAAAAGGAGATAGGATGGCCGGAACTAATGTCAAGTCGGAAGAAAAAAGGGGAGGCCTTTGCCCAGCAGTGGGACACAAATAGGCTAAGAAGAAAAAGTGAATCCCGCAGTTGTGCGTTTTACGAAAAACGTGTACAATTCAACAATACTTAAATATTGTTTAAATACCGTCTAACTTTCCGCTGCGTCACGACAATGTATTGATTTGGCACTAACTTTCAGTTTCGTCACGGTCGTTAACTGCTCAAAACTTTTGTAAAAGGCTCAGGCACAGCTTAGGCGCTGATATTGAGCCCGCAGGTTTGCCCATTGTTCCGTAAAAGTAATAACTACTCTGTTTAGAGCCTACTGTACAAACTTTTATAAAGTCAACCGGGGTACAATACAATACGATATTATTCTTTATTGTGCACCAAAACAAAAGATTACAAAAGCTTAAATCTAAAACAGCATAGATGGTAAACAACAGACGGTCTTATCGCTAACAGCGTAGTATACGCTGTACTTTACAGGCAGGTAGGGTAGTAGGGGTAGTTTTAAAGAGTTCGGATTTAATGGAATCTTTCAAAGAAGCATTTGCCCCCATAGACGAAATTACCCCGATTACAAGCAGCCTGTGGGCGGACTATACTCATAAACGGTACAACGCTCTACGCATTCAATACAACGCGTTCAGAGTGCTGATGGGGCTGCCCAGATTCTGTAGTGCATCAGGGATGTTTGCGGAAGCGCGGGTAGACTGCTTCTACGCCACTATGCGCAGGCGATCCACATCCCTGATGCGCAGAGTGCGGACCAGCCCTACCAGCATTCTGAGAATTATTGCAAACAAGGTGGATTTCTTGTACGTGACTCGTTGCATGACTCATGTCTTCTTCTTCTCCCTGCCGTTTTCCCAACTTTATTTGGCGTCGGGCCTCCTTGTGCGTTGTCGCCAGGATGACCTATCCTGGGTTGTCACCGGTGGGATGTTCTGGGTTTTAAGGTCTCTCTCGACAGTGGACCACCAGGAGGCTGGTGGTCTGCCCCTGGTTCTCTTCCTGGTTTCTATATTGAGCACTGCTTTCACAGAGTAGTTGTCGTTGCATGACTCATGTACACAGAAATAAATAAAATGTTAAGCTACTGACACTAGAATAAGACTCAAATTGTTACTAACACAATGATCCTTGTTGGTCGAAAATAAAACTATTCGATTCTATTCTTAGCACGCAAATTATTTATAGAAAATTGCCGATACAATTCTAATATCTCTTCATACCCCGATATGATGATTATGAAGTATTAATAATTGTTAAAGTAATTGTTTAAGTTTTCAATTTATATTTGTTGCCAGACACTGCTTTCGAGACTTTTCTCTGAAAGCAGATAACTTTCAAGTGCCTTTCCTAAAATCAGAGATTGAAGGTGCTCTTTTGTACTAAAATCGAGACGAGAAACTAAAGTTTTCAATCAAAACTATTTTGTGACATTGAAAACCATCAAATTGTGTCTTTATCAGTATTTCTATTCCATTGAACTTCTCTATAATTTCAATCGGGTACCAAGTGCTTAGGGTGAGTCTGGGAGAGTTGGCCGTAGTTTATTAAACAATCCATAATTTATTAATAACAATTTACATTTTTATAACAAATGATTTGAAACGAACTTATTTAATACGAGTAACGGATGCTCGAGTTACTTTAAAAATAATACCCGAATCGCTGTAGATGTACTTATAATATTTGAAGAGTTTTGTCGATTTCTACAAGATCCCATCATCATACCTTGTGAATGGTACGACCACGGAGACATAAGCTTCAAACAAAAAATAATTTTCCAAATCGGTTTAGCCGTTTTCGAGTAATCGAGGAACATACATAAATAAAAAAAAATCAGAAGAACTTTTTGAAGTCGCTTAAAATAATGTTAGCCATTCAAAAAGGTTTTTATGTAAGTTTGAATAAATGCAGATTATTTCTGAATTAATTATAACTAGACACTTGCTCAAAAAAATCAAGTAAAGATTCACTCGCTTAATTAATTATATATGACAGTAATTTATATATGTATTTTAAGAATAAAAATAATTTTATGATTAAAAAAACTAATATTAAATTTAACATTTTATCACTGTTCTGTCTCGTTGCATTTTAGCTCGGGCATAATGATTTACAAAATACACTCACGGACAATGAATTCGGGTAATTTTCTATATAATTGTTTATAGAAAATGACCCGAATTCATTGCCCGTGAGTTTTGGTACCACGATTTGGTGAACCAAAGGAATTTAACCATTATGCCCATTTCTCCTGAACACACCCTGTTGTTTCAAACGTATATTTGAATAGTTCCCCGCGGGCGCCAGGTGGTATGTATCCGTCGTATAATTCTGCTATATATTTCGCATTGCCTACGTTCAATTGTTTCTATATTTTCTCTGCTTATTCCCTCAACCTTGCGGTGTTGAAATGTGAACTTTATTGCGAAGGGACTTAGGTTGAAGTTACAAAAAACTTCTGATATAAGATGTATAGACACTGAGTATGAAATATATTTGGAAATTGATAGGGTATGTATTGCCTATATTTTTTGAGAATTTCTGCTAATGCAAGATTCATTTTGTGTTATTATGCTTATAAGTCGTTCCATTTCTTCACATTTATATGAAAATTTCAACGATCATGTTTGCCTACGATTCTAATTTTCCTTAGGATATCAGAGTTCGCTTAATTCAGCACCTAAGATAGTGCGACTCATAAGTTCTGGTTTCAAGGAGAACGTACGATTTTTAGGGTTCCGTAGCCAAAATGGCTAAAAAGGAACCCTTATAGTTTCGTCATGTCCGTCCGTCCGTCCGTCCGTCCGTCCGTCCGTCCGTATGTCACAGGCATTTTACTCAAAAACTACAAGACCTATACTGATGAAATTTGGAATATAGATGTCTTGTAGATGCCGCTACTAAGTTTGGTAGTTAAATAATAAAAATAAAAAAATCTAGGGGGGGCACTCCATACATGTAACAGAAGTTAAAAAAAAATTTTTTCACAAAATGTCAACGTGTGGTCCATAGTTCGACAGCTCTTTTGAAAACATTTTAAGGTTCTTAAGTAATGTTTTTGATTAAGTGAATACCTTTGGAAATAATCGCTCCGAAAGTTGTGAAAATTGTGTCCCCCCCCCTCTATCTTCTAAACCGTGTGTCCGAAAAATATAAAAAAAATTACAAAGATAAGGCTCAATTAATACTTTCAACGAAAATTATTTTCAACAAGATCGGATTAACCGTTTTTGAGTTATTGCCGATAAACTGCGCTTCTCAACAAAAGGACGTAATTTCTATGAAGATACGCTCTTTTGTTGTTGTACTTTTTTTACATTGTATTTTTACCTTATAGTTACGGCTATGGAACCCTACACTGAGCATGGTCCGACATGCTCTTGGCCAGTTATTTGAATGTTAAAATGAAACGACATATCGATACCTTTAGACTCAAAAGGCCTAAGCGCCATTAGAACCTACGGCGTTTACGTCCTTTGAGTCCAAAGGTATCGATATAGTCGAGGACTGAAACTTCAGCGCTGTAGCAGCATTCCACGAAAACGTTTCGTAAGGGACACTACCTTCTTAATACTTTTGACATGTAAAATTAGGAAGCTGAATGTCGGTTTAGTAATAAATATTATAACTTGGCTTTAAGATAAGTGTTTCTTAGCAGCAAATAAGTTTTATTAGGGCAGCTGCCATAGCGTTTGGCAAGAGACAAAAAGTAGCTGTTGTCATGGAATACTCCCGTATAGGAGATTTCAATTCTCGTATCGGTTTGTTGATAGGAAATAGTCTTCATGTGTAACAGGCCTTATGCGTGTCTGGTGCGTGGGAACCGGCAGATGTGCCGTTGTCATGGCGACGGTGGTCGATCAACAACGCTTGCTGAGTGATTACGTTGCTTTATTGTATCTTGACAGCCACTATTTTTGATGCTAATGCTAAATGTGACTCCGCTATTTTAAGGGAATAAATAGCGAGGGTCACAGTTATCAGTAACCAAAAAACGTCAATTGCTGGACGTTGGCTCAAAAAAGGTCATCATGACCGGTGTTGTGCTGACCGCATCCAGCGGACTCAACCTCAGCAACCAGGTCATCAGTTTCCTTATTAGGGCTAAGGACCATTAAAACCAGAGGACTGTCATTCTCCATACTTTAGATCGTACCCCGACCGCAAGGGGATATCCACGCAATAACTAGATGGCGCTAAAAAACTATACATTTAACGATGTTATAATTGAACAAAGAAACATAGTACAGTAACTATTAGTTCGTAAGCAGCTAATAATAAATAAATTCTAACATTTAAATACTGTGTCACGCTTGCAAAGTTGAATAATTGTACATAATATAATTCTTATACCAAGCTTATACATAGATAGATGGCGTTGTAAATATCGGGGAACAGCTTTTTGTGTAGATAATGACAGTCCTCTTGTTTTAATGGTCCTTGGTAGGGCGTAGGCATGTCCCAAGGAAATGAGATAGAAAAGTGTAAACATATTTACGTCACACCTGGCCATAAAGTGGCCATAACCGCCCGCTACGTGTGCGGAAAATCCCACTTCATGGCCTGGGCGAGACGTAAAATTTTGTACTTACCAAACATACATAAAGAAAGCCTCAGATCGCATATTTATCGCTCTTGCCTTCGGCTCGGGCGCCAAATACCTGCGATCTGAGATATTCTTTCTTTTACCGCTCTAGCTAGTAATGTACATTTTCCACCTAAATGTGTAAAACGCAGATGAAGTACCTACCTACTGTCAAGTCAAATTAAATGTTAATGAGATCAGTTGTCTAACATAATCATTAATTACCTTGCAAAAAATACAGTTGAGCTGCCTTTTTAGAACTCAATTAAAAATGCCTAAAAAGAAAGGCCCTTAGGACAGGCCTCGTCTAATTTCTAGAGCCTCTTCAGTTTCCCTGCCAATATGCGACCCGTACCAAAAAAATGTGTATATTTTGGAACTTATGTCTAAAGATTAAGGTTTAAATTTGTGAAAAAGTTACACTAACTTCATTGTACTCGACACAAAGTTTCAGATTTATCAAGTATGAATTGCTTGACCTTTCTCAGGCAGTCGTATAAATAACTAAGTATTCGGCGAAGATTGAGAGCGTTTACTAAAAGAACACGCTTACTGAGAAAATATGATTCAAAGGTGTACGGTTACCTACCTACGTTGGTACAAAGGAGTTGATCCCATAAAGTATGAATGGAACAATTTTCAATTTATAAGTACAGTCACCAAGGGAATGCAACCGAGGGTAACCGACTTGATTTAGAGTCGGGTATAACCTGGGTATTTTGCCTCAGAACCCCGGGTTTTCGTAATATAAAAAAAAAACAATATTTAATAAAAATTGTATGTATAGTTTTATTTTAAAGTATTTCAAAGAAATCAAATAAAATTTAACGTCGGCTGCCTTAAAGCAAATGCGAAAATACTAGCCTAAAAATAGAACTCCATCCTATTAAAAACTGTCCTGGCTTGTAAACTAGCTTGCTATCCTAGCTTGAAAAACTAGCCTCGTGTAGCCCGGGCATAAGCGATCGTACAAAGGTACTTTGATCGTTTTTTTTGTGATTTCTAAATCTTGGTATTATAGTAGGGTATTTGACAACAATCAAAATAAATTTATTGACTCTAACCAGCAAATTACGCTTCCAAAACAGCCCGGATAAAATCATTCAAACTTATTTTCGTGCCATCAACGATTTCACAATGACGAAAACTAAAAATAAGGCACCATGTTGAGCATGACGTCACAAGATAGTATTTCATACTAAACTGCATACTTTCGGAGCGTTTTGACATTTCATAAAAAGAAGCTGATTTGAACTGTCATCAAGTAGCCTATTTAAATAGTTTGGACATATTGTGACGTCTGATGTTAAAGACGATACAGATATTGAGCGTGAGCGGAGAGCATTGACTGTGAGAGCTAACATTATAGTTCGCAGGTTCGCTAAATATTCTGAAGAGGCCATCGTTACTCTTTTCAAAGTGTAAGGTTCCAAAATATGATTATATTTAAGGTTAATTTTATTATGATTTTACATGTTATTTCTAAACCACTAGTTTATTGTACACTTTAAATAGTTTAAATAGTCGCTCAACGATTTGACAGCTGAGAATAGATGGCAGCACAAGATGGCGGGTTGTCAGACTGGCGGGTCGTTTAGCGGCAATATTGGTATATAAAAGGCAAACCTTGTCAGGGCGAGCCATTCTCGTTGGAACGAGTGCAAAGGGAACAGTGGAAAACTTTGATCTGTGAATCAGTGTGTTTACGAGTGATCACAAGTGTAACATTAGTTATTACGGTTTTATTTAAATAAATAAGTGAATCTGTTATTCTTAAAGTGTTTTACTGGCTATCCTTATAGTCAGAAGTGCGATTGGGAATCTCAAATGTGAGTACACGCCCCATTATGTGCATGATTGAAATCACTAGAATGATTTGCCTCATAAAAGTATACATATCAGAGTTATACCAGAGTATTTTAATTGTTACTAGTCCTTTTGTTCTTATAAAATCGTGATAAGCGTATTTTGACGTAGCCCGGGAATAAAACAAAAAAAGGAGGGCTTAAATGGTCAAAATTCTCCCGGTAGTCGAGAGAATGCCTATCTGGAATAATTTGTCCAATCCAGAAAGTCCACCCCTTGTTGCGACGTATGGGTAGGCAGCACGAGTGTCTTTGATTATTCTTAGCACGACTGGAACATTCTGAACTAATGCTGTTCTTTTCTGAGAATTACCTATAATTTTCACACGCTTCTCAAATATTCTTTGTAGAGCTGTTTTCCTAATGGTACGGTGTATTTCGAAAGCCCATAAGGGGTCCTGAAAACTCCTGAAAACATGGTTTCAGGTTATTGAACCACCTGATAGGGGGTGGCCTGGAACGGACTGAAAACATGTTTCAGGCGCCTGAAAACAACGGCAACTTATGTGAATTTCGAATCTTCTAGTATGTGAACAAGCCGTTTCTGTAAGGGCCTGAAATCGCTTTTCAGTCTGCTGAAAACGCCTCTAAGGCACTAAAAATCAGGTTTGAAGCTCTGACACAATATAAATATATAACATCATGATATAAACATGTAAAGATAACTAATTCGTTGTAATAAATCGAAACAAGCTCATTTTACTATAAATACTATTAAAGAAAACTTAACTACTTATTCCCATTTGGTCCATGTTAATGCAGATCAACTATTTACATAAGTAAACATTTTTTTTCATGAACGAGTGATCGGATATGGATTCGGGCAGCCAAGACCAAGATGGCGAACGACACAGGTTGAGAACGCCTGAAGAGAACGACAAACGAGATGGCAGCATTGCACGCAGCCAGCTGTTGCTGGAATTGCAGCGACAGCTGGAGGTTGAACGCCAGCAATTACACAACGAGGGACGCGTGGCGCAAGAAGAATATAAGCGCAGCCGCGAGCTTCGGCGCGCACGCAGCCGCGAGCGGCGCAGCCCGCACAGACGCGAGCAACGCAGTCATCGCAGCGAACGTCGCAGCCCTCGCAGCCTCGAGTATCGCAGTCGATGTAGCCGCGAGCAGCGCAGTCCACGCAGCCGCGAGCGTCGCAGCCCGCAAGGCGCACGGAATCGCGAGCAGCGCAGCCCGCACAGTTGTCAGCATCGCAGCTCACGGAGCCGCGAGCGTCGCAGCCCACGGAGCCGCGAGCGTCGCAGCCCACGGAGCCGCGAGCGTCGCAGCCCACGGAGCCGCGAGCATCGCAGCACGCGAAGCCGCGAGCGTCGCGGCCCACGGAGCAGCGAGCATCGCGACATACGGGGCAGCGAGCATCGTGACACACGGAGCCGCGAGCATCGCGACACACGGAGCCGCGAGCATCACAGCACGCGGAGCAGCGAGCATCGCAGCACACGGAGCGGCGAGCATCGCGGCACGCGGAGCCGCGAGCATCGCGACACACCGAGCCGCGAGCATCGCAGCACGCGGAGCCGCGAGCATCGCAACACACGAAATGGAGAAACACGCAGCACATCGCATCTTCGGGATCATCAAGCAGATAAGGTAACCGAACAAACATCTGTCGGTAGGGAACGATATTCGCGTCGATCACGTAGCCCATTATTTTGTTCTAAAGAGGTTCTGAATCTTTTGCAAGCGCTCAAAAACAATCCGCCATCACAGCCGTCAACTCAATTCGCACAAATCAGCTGTAAGCCCATAGATGCTAAAAATATCTTGCCAGAATTTAATCCTTCAAACAAATCCCAACGCATAGATTTTTGGCTCAAGAAAGTAAATGAGTGCGCTACAGTTTACGGCTGGGATGAACGGACAACCATACATTTCGCCATGCAAAAACTTCAAGGTCTGGCAAAAACCTGGTATGAGAGTTTAAACTCAATCTTGTATAGTTGGCGAGAATGGCAAGATAAATTAACTATGGCTTTTCCCTCTGAGCAAAATTATGGCCAGGTTTTGGAGGATATGCTTAGGCGAAAGAGTAAATACAATGAGCCAATAGAGAGTTACTATTATGAAAAGTTAGCGCTCTTAAATCAGTGTGATATAACGGGGAAACGCGCAGCAGAATGCATTATTCACGGTATCAGTGACAGGACAATGAAGTCTAGTGCCTTAGCTTTACGCTGTACCGAGCCCGAACAACTATTACAATTTTTATTGAGTCATAATAATGGCCAACAAACCCAACCTACCTTTAAGAATAAAAATGCCAGTAATGTCTCTTCTAATCCTGCTGAAAATAGTCAAACTCAGAAAATAGGTGTAAAACCGGGGTGTTTTAACTGCAAAGAAAGGGGTCACTCGTTTTTGCAATGTCCCAAGCCTCTTCGTCATTGTAATCGATGCAAGAAGGTAGGCCACACGGAGGATGTTTGCTTCCTTAAGACTAATAAAGATATAAGTAAGTCGGAATCTACTAAAAAAACAATGTGTATATCAAATTTGAATCCGAGTGGAAAATTTACAAAACAGGTTTCCATTAATGGAGTGACGCTTCAAGCGTTCATCGATTTTGGAAGCGAGGTATCTCTGATAAAATTGTCGTCTATAACTGATCTGGGGCTATCTCATGACGGAAAATCCTCCCCACTCAAGGGATTCGGGAACAGTGTAGTACATTCGTTAGGTACAGTTTCTTTAGATGTAACAATCGACGGGGTAAATGCGCTAGTGCAATGTAGAGTTGTAGAAGATTACCTGCTTGATAAACCAGTACTTATAGGTCAAACGTTTTCGGAACAACCTCATGTAGTTGTGTATAAAGACGCCACTAAGTTGCAATTTTTGGACATCGGTACGGTTATGCCCAGTCAAAATCTCAGCGACGATAATGATGAGCATTTAACAAAGCTTCAATTGGTAGGTAATGGTAGACTTTATGGCAGTGCAAGTATTAAAGCGGTAACTGAGATAATGTTCACGGGGAGCGTGCTATTAAATACAAACATTGTTGGAAGGCCCAATGAACAATTCGTGGTTTGTGGTGGTGTCTACCAAGTGAAAAACGGGGTCTTATATGTTACAGTAACACCATGTACAATACCATGCTTGACTTATAAAGGGTTTATGTTTTCGCGAGCTGAAAAGGTAGATATTGTAAATCGTATTACACACGCAGCGTCGGACATTATCTCGGAACCAAATCATCGTAGTAGCAAACATATTGATGAGTCCCAAATAAAGATAGGCGAGTCCGTAGGGGATAAGGATAAACTCAGATTAGTTGAATTACTGCGAAGTTACGAACATTGTTTTGCATCCGATCTTGCTAGCTTAGGTAGTACGGATGTGACTGAAATGAAAATAGAACTGAACAGTCAACGTACTGTAGTTTACCGCCCATATAGACTATCACACCATGAACGCGATAAGGTACGAGGTATGATCGAAGAGATGATGGAAGCCGGGGTCGTTAGGGAATCTGTTTCGAGCTATGCAAGTCCCATTATATTAGTGAAGAAAAAGGACGGAAAAATGCGTATGTGCGTTGACTATCGTATGCTCAATTCTATTACTACAAAAGAACGGTACCCTATGCCGATCATAGAGGACGAAATATCCCGGTTATCTGGACAGGCATGGTTCGTCACTCTGGATCTAATGTCGGGATACTACCAGGTCCCAATTTCTGAAGAGTCAAAGCACCTTACAGCATTCGTTACGCCGGACGGCCAATACGAATTTAATCGTATGCCGTTCGGCCTAGCGAATGCACCTGCTGTTTTTCAGAGAATGATGAACCATGTCCTGGGCCCAGCGAGATTCAGTAAAGCAACCGTTTACATAGATGACTTATTAGTGTTCGGAAAAAGCATCGATGAATGTCTTAATCGATTAGAAGAAGTTTTACAATTACTAGAAAAAGCTAAATTGAAACTAAATCTCGCTAAGTGTAGCTTCTTGCAGAACAAAATAGATTATCTTGGCTACGAAATTAGTTCATCAGGAATGCGGCCGGGGGAAAGTAAAATCAAAAGCGTAACTAATTTTCCCTGTCCCGAAAATGTGCACGGGGTACGCCAGTTTCTTGGACTCGTGAGCTATTTTCGAAAATTCATGGAGGGTTTTGCGCAGTTGGCCGCTCCGTTAACCAAATTATTAAAAAAGGACGCTATTTGGGAGTGGACTGCTGAGCAGGCCGATGCATTCCAGAAACTTAAAGAAAGGCTAATTTGTAGACCAGTTCTAGCCATTTTCGATCCATCAGCCGAGATAGAATTACATACTGACGCGAGTAGGATTGGTGTAGGCGGTATACTTCTACAGCGCTCGCGTACATCAGACCCTTTTCAACCAGTAGCATACTACAGCAGGCAGACGACACCGGAA